>OX346265.1:5205200-10205200 GCA_947049275.1 Epinotia bilunana
CATTTCGCATTTCAATCCATACTTCCATACCCTACTTCAATATTATGAATGCGAAAGTAATTATATATGTATCTCTTACCTTTTCACGCTTAAATCGCGGAACCTATTTAGCTGAAATTGGCTATGGAGATATTTTGAGACTGGGAAGAACATAGGATATTTTTTATCCCGGAAATCATCCCTTAAAAGGGGGAAAAGGGGGGGAAGTTTAGTACGGAAGTGTGGGAGTTTATTACAATATTTGGATTAGATTTTGTGTAGCCGTAATACTCCTTTAAGACCATAACGAGTATGTAGGTATACGCTGACGAAGTCGCGGGCAAAAGCTAGCGTAACGTAAATGTGATGCGATGCGCGCATTCATTCTAAAAGATTAGCTCGGCACGCATACCTATATACTTACTTGTAGAAACAAGCGCGCGAAACACAATGAACTCAAATTGGAATTAAATATGTATGTCTCAGATTGACCCCGTGACCAACCTGGTTCCAGAATAGACCACGTCTGATTGCTGCATTATTGACTCTTACTCGAACTAGTGAATGTTTGAAAAGCAAATGCAGGCAATAATAGATTGACGTCACACAATCGATTCAAAATGCAAACGATTTCGAAAACGACGTCTTTAATCGAAATGTGCCGCTCAACATAGAATTATTGATTCAACGTGTTTCTAAACAATTCAACTTCTTCTTTGATAAATGCTAACAGAACCAAATATTAGTCGAACGGTGGACGTTGCCGTTGTATTGCATCCTAAAGGAGCCGGGAGAGGTAATCTCGTAACGTTTCAAACGCGCGTTAGGACAATTCAACTGCAATTTTTCCATATGAAATTTGACATTTAGATCTACCTATAACGTACGTACAATGCGTTACGTGATCGACCTGTCGGATACGCTCTAGCACCAGTAGCACCTAACCGTGGCATACCCCAAGATTAAGCGTAGGCACTAATTTTACAAAAGCGACATTAGCCTAAGCTACTGTTAAATATCAAATAATATTACAATATTACACAAAATACGTAAGTACCCACGTTTCTTGAAAAACGTGTTACGAGCCGGGGCCGGAGTGGATTGAACCCACGATCTCTAGGTTGGAAGACGCGTGCCTTACAACTTAGAGGTAATCACGGAACGTTTCAAACGCGCGTTAGGTCAGTTTTAGAATCTAAATACTATCAATCTATCTAACGTACGTACCTACAATGCGTTACGTCGCCGTCGTTAGTCAATGAGTGTTTCGGCTTCGGTCTCCACACTCCGTTAAGAGAATGTGAAACTAATGACGCCGCGACGAGGTGATATGGCCGAGCTTACCTACTTTTTAAGCGACTTCAAAAAAAAGTACTCCTTTTCTCAATTCGGTTGTACATATATTTGTTTTTTTTTATCATTTTCAATGTTTGTTACCTCAGAACTCCGTCATTGATGAGACGATTCGTAAAATATTTTTTTGTATGTAAGTATATGCTTCCAGGTGCGTCCCATTTTTTCAAAAATTCAATTGGATGATGGGATCCATGAGGAATTGGGGGAACTCTTCAATTATATTAGGCACGAGTGTAGTGATTTTGGTATTTTCTATTTTAATTAGTGTATTTACACCCGGAAATCATAAATTTGGTGGAGGGGAATTGATGATGACTTATGGAATTCCTCAATTATGTACTTAAAAGTACAAATGTACGTCACAGATTCTGATAAGATTCCGTTGAAATAGCAACTAATGAAGTGCCAAAGGTGATCCTTGTGGAATCGACGGAAGTCTTCAAATATTATCGGGTCACATACAGCGATTGGGTTTTATTCTCTAATAATCAACGCGTTTGCTCTCGGAAATCAGTTCATGTGGTGAATTGGAAAAGAATAATGAATAATGTGGAAATGTTCTCGTGGCTTGGCGGAGTACTAAATTGAAGTCGGTAAAAACTTTGATTTTAAAGTAAATTATGGATATAAACTATTAAAAAGTTGCTGTAGACCAAAGTGGATTAGCTGTGCTTAATCAGATTGATTTATTTATTACTAAACAAAGGTACACACAAAGCTTTTTGTATGTAAGTATATGCTTCCAGGTGCGTCCCATTTTTTCAAAAATTCAATTGGATGATGGGATCCATGAGGAATTGGGGGAACTCTTCAATTATATTAGGCACGAGTGTAGTGATTTTGGTATTTTCTATTTTAATTAGTGTATTTACACCCGGAAATCATAAATTTGGTGGAGGGGAATTGATGATGACTTATGGAATTCCTCAATTATGTACTTAAAAGTACAAATGTACGTCACAGATTCTGATAAGATTCCGTTGAAATAGCAACTAATGAAGTGCCAAAGGTGATCCTTGTGGAATCGACGGAAGTCTTCAAATATTATCGGGTCACATACAGCGATTGGGTTTTATTCTCTAATAATCAACGCGTTTGCTCTCGGAAATCAGTTCATGTGGTGAATTGGAAAAGAATAATGAATAATGTGGAAATGTTCTCGTGGCTTGGCGGAGTACTAAATGGAAGTCGGTAAAAACTTTGATTTTAAAGTAAATTATGGATATAAACTATTAAAAAGTTGCTTTTAAAAAATACTTAACAACTAACAAATGAGTCTGTGATGGCGCCACTAAAGAGTAACTTCAGTCAGTGACTCACTTCTCGCGGTGTCCATTGTGGTTGTAACTTATTCTTAGAGGAAATTGTTGCGATTGTGACGTTATGAATCATGTAGGACGTAACGATTTGATGACTGCATTTATATTTTACATCACAAAATAAACATAAGTACACTTTTTCCCGCTGCGTAATCCTGATAGCGCCAATTTCTTTTTTTGCAATTAGAAGACATAACCTACACCGGTGGGTGTGGGTGGTCTAATTCGTATTGGTAAATAATGTTAACCAGGTATAGTTAACATTATTACCAATACCAATTAGTAAACTGAACATAAACAAGATAGTTACAGTAGCATGTATTTATTATGATTATACGAGTAGTTAGTGTTGGCTGGAATAATAAATCAGGGAGCAGTGGTCGCGCCGAGCACAGACTTGCACAGAAGCTGACTTCCAGCCTCGCACCTGTCCGCAGCTCCCACACGTCTGTTACACAATAAATGCGTTTTTTATGCATCTAGCCTTTTTACTCCGTTTATTATTAGACCGCTCAGGATGTAACTAATAGCGCTGAATAGCGCGGAGATTGCGAGGCGTCAGGCGTCAGGGTTGACGAGGACGTTTTTCTGAGCGGACTAGCCTGGACTCGCAATCTCCACATATATGATGACTTCGATGAAGTGCGAAGCATAGCAAT
Source organism: Epinotia bilunana (assembly GCA_947049275.1). Lineage (NCBI taxonomy): Eukaryota > Metazoa > Arthropoda > Insecta > Lepidoptera > Tortricidae > Epinotia > Epinotia bilunana. The sequence goes on from OX346265.1 coordinate 5,208,514, forward strand.
TAATGCGTTGGCCACCTGCTACTATTATACTAGAGATTTATTAGAATTACGCCAAGTGTTATGCGTTGTTATTAAATAAATTATTATGACGCAATAAATAACTTTTAGTAATCAGATGGCTGGTGCTTGTACTTCCTCAGTAGGTACATAACGAAAACAGTGCTTCGATTGATTACTTCCTGACAAGTCCATGAACGATGCCGAGCGGGTTCGGTATCAATTCGGGCGAATTAATACCCAGATTGGCGACGCTGTTTGACGAGAGCAGCTCCTGCCACCTGTTCGCGGTTCCCACGCAGCTTCTGGCTCGGCTAGCATGGCATGCCCCACCACTCAAAATAATTATCCACGAAAATATTCTACTGCATCAATCTGCATTCTTGACCAATTAACTTCGATTTAGATCACCAAAAGTAACATTTAAATAGAAAGTTACTGTTATTACGTACGTAGTGCATAGTGAGCAGGCGTACTTGGCATGTCAGTTAGCATGGATTGTTGCGCAGTTCGAACCCAACCGACCATGCTAGACATGCGCATAAGCAACAAGTTGAGACAATGTCGCCAGCACGACATAATATGGCGGCGTCCTCACTCGTTATTTACGACACGTCTACTCGAGACGAGTTTTTGCGTCGTTATCGATGCGTGAAGCGCACTTAAAACTTAATTACACGTCATGAGAATAATCTGATTATATTGGACCCAATGCCACGTAGTTTGCTATTTACTCAACCGCAAAAAAATACTGTACAGTTAGTTATACCTCATAATCGCTCCGACGAAGTTGTGACTCTTTTATTTACCAAGTTGAAACAACGAGCCATGAAAGACCGAGTTCTGATCTTGTAGGATTCTATATATACGACAAGACACTGTCACTGTCTTGAAGACAGCATAAAGGCCGTATTTGTAAATAAAATAAAATTTCGAAGGCGGAACTTGTGTCGTGGCATGCGTAAGCAAAATAATCAAATTATCTAAGTACGACTGCAACAGCCTTTGCAGAGCAAATATCAACTTTCGAATAAAAAAAAACCGCATTCAAATCGGTCCATCCGTTTGGGAGCTACCGGTACCACAGACAAATACACAGATACACAGACACGTTAAACTTATAACACCTCTCTATTTGCGTAGAGGGTTAAAAAAAGTGTTCAACAGTGATTTCACCCTAATTTTGATATTTTTAAGTAACAACTGCTATGCCCATACCGGGGTGATGTCTAAATTATTTTTCCCGATAAAATAACAGACAGGGTCGGTCCGGCATTTTCGTGTAAACATGTGTGTTTATGTGTACTGCTCTTTCGCTAATACAGTCATAGCGTATCTGATATACTTATACAATACACGATAAAAAGGTCACAGTGATCTCTATGCGCGTTTTGCGCGAATGTCTAAGGACAGCCACAAACTGCAGCTATTAGGAATTATCTGCATAAGTTAAGCTCCGACATCCTGAGTTCTACCATAAATATACGCTTTGCACCTCCAGATAAGCGTCAATTCGTTTCTTTACCGCGCAAGTGCACAATCAATTACAGGGGCCCTGAGGCCAACGCAACTCGTATGAACTTGAAACCGCAATTGGAAAACCACTTAACGACATTGTCCTTTTGTCGACGGCTGCAGGTGCGTGGTGACGTCAGGATGGCCATGAGAATATCCCGAGAGCTGCCATTCTCACGCCTCCGCGAACCTGTTCCTCGCCAAACACCGAGTGCCGTTACTGCAACTGCATGCGTGTTTTAGATAACCTGTTGTGCTTGCCCATAATCAAGCAACTCTATTTTAGCGTTTCATGTATACAGCCACCGTATTCCAATTATCTTCGCATAAGGACTTGGGTCTTTTGCATTCCAATATGTAACAAAAACATGTCGTACAAAGAGGAAAATCTGTTACTGCACCTTATTTCACACGCTTAACAATAATGAATCAAGTGTCCGCGATTGTATCAAAATTATACTGTCATGTGATTAAACAAAAGTCACCCCATTTGCATTAGAAATTACCATAAAATCAGTCCCACGTCGGCAATTGTTCGGCGGGGGTGTATGAATGGTCGCCGGTCGACACCGACAGGAAGCGGCAGTGATGCGTGTAATCTATTCCGATTCCAAAATAATGGTATGCACGTAGGTGCGACGTTTGCGCGGACTCGGCGCCGGCGCACGGACTGCGTTGTTTACCGATAAATGCATCGACGTTTAACGATGCTCGTTCGTTTCATGCCGATGCATTAAACTGATTTCATCTGGGATTCGTCTCATGGTTTTGGGTTAATCGATATTAAATTAGCCAGGTACATTTTGTAAGCAAGATCAACAATGAAGATAACAGAGCTGATATTGAAGTATGTGACGCCTCTACGGTAAACGGTTTGCTTTAAAATGTAAGCCTTTTAATTTTTATGTTTTTTTATTGGGACGTCTGTAGATAAGCGGGCGGCAAATATGATCCTGACAAAGACTCTTCAGGCTCGTTAACTTCATAATGTCTTATACATTACTGTCGCAATTTTGATAGGTATACACATCGGATGTTTCACAGTGCGATAAAAGTTGTTTTACACTGCAACCCAAATCACCTCAATGCTTTTCCAACCTTGTACTGCCTATATCTCATCAGGAGTCAGATCAAAAATATCTAACCCCTCTTTTTGCCTTTGGCAATAGAATTGAGTCTAGAATCCGTACCAAAATATCTGAAGCTCAGAAATTTTTGACTGAACTGCTGACTTGAACTCCGTCCGAGAAGTAAACATTTCCGACTCTACATATGGTTCTGTATTTAAGTTTGTATCACCTTATTAATCGCTACCCGGATAGAGCAGAGACTATACTTAAACAACCTTACACTATTTAAATGTAATCTTAATGCAACAACGTATATTAACGAGCACTTAAATGTAAATGGTGATTTATATCATAAGAGACTTAAAAAAGAAAACGGGCCTTTGCACTTATCTATGTACATTATGTAGGTACTTTATGGTATGCCTCATGATTCTCATGAATAGGTATTATGTGCAGCTTCTATAATGGTTTCTAAGAGTACATACTATCTATGTCAGTACTAACTTTTCTTATCTGATTTTAAAAGACATTAAAATTTACCAGTGTGGTGTACGGTTAGAGTTTCACCACCCCCTTGCTTCCCTTGGGTATCCTACAAGTCCACTAGGGGAGAAGGGTTGAAGTGTGTTCTGGGCGATGAGTAGCATAGCAACCTATCACTGCGAGATCACATTATGTAGATCTTTTATACCCACATTTATGCTAAATGTGGCACTGGGACATAAGTTTCATGTTCACTGCCTACCCCTTTTGGGAATAAACGCGTGAATCTATGGATGTATTTTTAGGTTGCAGTGTGCGGTGTGCGCCATCGGAAAGGTAATACTGGCCGGCGTCTGTCGGTAACCCGAGCCTCGCAAACGTCGAGGCGCGCGCGCCGCTCCGATGGACAGACGGACGGACCGCCGAGCCCAGCGACTGCACCAGTGTTGTCAGATACACCTTTTGCTGCATTTTACTCTGCTTTTTGCCAAAGGACAAGCTTTCCGCTGTAGACCAAAGTGGATTAGCTGTGCTTAATCAGATTGATTTATTTATTACTAAACAAAGGTACAGAGAAACTTAGTCTAATACATTTTCCTGCAAAATTCGGTGGTTTAGTAATGGTAGTACAGTTTGTCGGTAGATACGGGTCTCTATATAAAACTAACTACCTGTTACAAAATGTATTTAGGTAGATCTAGTCATGAAAATTTAAACCCGCCTTTGTGCAAGTTGCGGACATTTCCACTTTGATCTTTGTTTTTCTTGGTACCGCCATTAATATATCGAATGTAACTGAACAATCTCCGTTTTTAAAGCGCTATTTTCTCTTTTTCTATATCGTCGTCTGGCAACACTGGGCTGCACTGAAACTGGCAGCCATTCAACACCTTACGGAAAATTTCATATTTGATAACAAGTTGTTTGTTGCAGAAACGAAACGCACCAACAACCAAGACGTAATTAGGTATTAACGGGTTTTCGTTGCATTTTCCAATCACAATCAATTTCAATGAAATACAATACAATGTTTGTAAGTGAAACTATACTCTAGGTAGATGCATTAAGCATGTCAACTCAACGTCTCTGACGCAGTAATTAGTCATAATTTGCGTTAATGGTTAGAACTTAGAAGTTAAAGTTGCCTCGGAAAGAGTCACTTGGTACAAAAAATAAAATAAATACACTGTTGAAATTTAAACCCCTCTTTTAATAACATATATTACCCGATTCCGATATCGATTAAATTAAAGTCCTGTAATTGAGACATTTGTTATCTCCGTGCTCCGCTAAACTTCAAATTCTTGGAATTAACGCAGTAGGTATAACCAAAAACGAGATAATTTATAAATTAAGTGAACCCTGTAAAGTTAGTTGCCGTACGCAAACAAGCTTATTCATGAAGAGTACGGTAAAGTTACAGTACTATGTCAAAGCGGCAATCTATAAAGACGTGTACTTATACAAAGACAAGATACTCATAAGTTAGTTTAGTATGCCATAACGCTACTGACAATGGTTAAACTATGCTTCCTTATTAACGAAGCTTCCTGCTTCTTGTAGAACACAGCCCTGACAATCATCATAAATTACCGAGCTTGTCGGTTAATTAGGTATTTTATAGACCTATCTAGTGGACCCGCTATCCTTAACTACTTTCTTGGGGAAGTCTAATAGTACTTCTAAGTTAATTGTTAGCTGCAGCAATTAACAACTGGGGAGAAGAAAACTATAAAAGCTTCGTTTCACCTCTTAGAAAGGTGTTACGTCATAAATATATTAGGTACTATGTATGTGTACCTACATTCACGCTGTTGAAAGCTTACCTATACCTTCCTACTTTTCAGTTTAAGTCACAGCATACATTCGGTGCAGCATACGTATGTGGAAAGCCGTTATTTTTTAGATTTGGCACCTACTGTCAAGCGTCCTCTTCGCACATCTCTGATGGATATTCACCCTTATAGTCTGCCCTTCTAGACATTCAGAAGAGTAAATAAACAAACGAAACCAAGTGACACTTGGCATTAGTCAATGCCTGCTGGCTTAAAAGGCTATTTTGATTGACAGAGTCCCGACGCTTCGTCAGTTTACATTCTTTAAACGTCGAAAAGTACAGACTGCAGGTACTATGTATACTGTAGGTATTTAAATTGTTACGCCGGCCTGCAACAGAGGCAGGCGTGGTATGAGGATACCACCGTAATTTTTATGCCACATCGCTGAAACGAATAGGTATCTTGCAAAAAACCTCTGAAAGCCTTAATTAGTATCGGGAGATCGGACCGCTCGCTTGCGTACAGTGTAGTGCAGTTCCTCGAATATCGCTTGATCGCGAGTGTAATTAGGTAACAGTTGGAAACTCATATTGGCCGTTCAATAACATTACAGCGCATGCCCTTAAAACGTGGAAACGAGTAAAAAATCAAGAGCGAGGCGAACATTACCGGAGCGTTACAGTAAATTATTGGTTTGCGAGTAACTGGTCGCTGGCAACAGGTGTGTTCCGGATGACGACCGTCAGTAGGTGTACACAGTCGAACATATTTTACAAGTTTTTATTTAGTTTCACCTGTGCCGTTGTCTGTCTGTCTGTAATTAAATCTTGCCAGTTGAATTTGACCCACTTCCCGGCGACCGATTGAGCTAAAATTTTTCATTTCTAAATTCCGCACGCCATTTTCATCGCTGATCGCACCAGTGCGCAACGATCCGCACCGCAAATCAATGTTACAGCGTACATAACATTCCCCAACTCAGTGTTTTTCAACAGGTTTGTTATTATTATTATTTTACAAATATCAAATCTTTATATCAACTTAACTTTCAGAATCTGATAACTGTGACCCCCTTGACACGGGTTGATAAACACTGAACTAACCAAACACTTCCGAGTCCGTCTCGAAGTGGCCCGATGCCCCTGGGACCAGTGACCATAACCGGCGACGGTAATGATGGGCAATTTCCGAAAGCCGCACGGGCGCAGGCGCTCCGCTCGCCCAACTCGGTGATCTACTGCAATCACGCGCCGGTCGAGAAAGCGATCGTTCAATACAAAAAAAAATCCGGCCAAGTGCGAGTCGGACTCGCGCACTTAGGGTTCCGTACAAACCTGTAGATATATAAGTAATAACTTTAAAATTATTAAATATATTTTTATTGTATGGTGTAACTAAAAATGTACGGTTTTCGCAATTTTTCCTTTATCTGTGCTATAGGAAGTACCCTGTAGGTTTTGATTCTCTTGCGAGTTTCGAAAATTTGCGGCATAAACGGCTGTATCTTTTGATTGCGTTGGCTTAGAAGTTTGATTTTTCCACAGCTCCAAGGGACAGTAGATCTGAGTATTTGCGGATGATCTCGGATTGCATAGAACGCGAAATGACTAGTGTGTTGTTTTGCCTACATTGCAGTTTGAATACCGAGCATTGTGCCTAAAACGCAAAATGACCACTCATAGGTAGGTTAGGTTCGTTATAGGTTTCTTCAGATGCCCGAAGGGCAAACAGACCAGAAATAGGAGCCCCGCTCCGCGTTCTAGGCAATCCGCGTATAACCCAGTATTTGGTATAAATTTTAGCTTGAGCCCTCCACGCGTTCCTGAGAAAAAGGGTCTTGACAGACGGACGGACAACAAAGTGATTCTATAAGGGTTCCGTTTTTTTCCTTTTGAGGTACGGAAACCTACAAAATATAGATTTATCATTTACTACACAGACAATTAAACATTTCGCAAGCGCTAAAAGTACTAAAAGTAATTTATGAAGTACAAGTAAGTAGGTAGTACAGACCTTAGGCTTAAATATATTATCCTAAGTTATAAAAAGAAATTATATTTTAAGTTGTTATAAAATATTTTATTTTGTTATAAATAAATTTCAGGACTGACCATTGATCTTGGCTCCCATTTAGATCTCACTTCTTTTGTAGTTGAAGTTAACAACCAAAGCATATATCATAATAATGAACTTGCTCTCATTTCACATTTATGTTTTTGATGGCATTAATAATATACTATAGGTAGACTAAAGACTAATGAACATTTCGCAAGCGATAAAAGTAAAGTAATTTGTAAAAAATATTTTCTGGAATCAGTACGGTAATTTCTCACTGCTTAGATTGTTTTAATTTTTTCTCTTCCTCTCTGATACTACACAAATTGCGTAATACGTGTACACCATTGCGTAAAACGTTCCCATTTTTTTTTTTAAAGCGCGACATTTTCGTATTGTACATCCACCTAACAACCTAACATCAACGTAGTGTAATAACGCGCAATTTGTGAAAGATTGCTATGCTTGAAGATTGCCTCTCATTTTATTCACTAACATCTCATTAAAATGATGTATTTATAAAAATGGTAATTTCGGCTGCCTTTCCATTCGGTGGCAACCAATTGCAAACGTGGACTTCTGAGGTAGCGATCGTCTCTCGGCCGTAATTTACCTGTATCAGATTTAATGAATCAATTTCTTTTTATTTGGCCAATTGGTGATTATAAGAGTTATTTCGAAGCTCACCTTTACATTCAATGCCGATTGAAAGTTTATTTGATTGTTGTACACGTTCGTGGGTCAAATTTAATCTGAGTTTGGCTTGTAAGTAGTTAATTTTAATGGGTTTTAAGATTGAGTCTCCACTATTATAACTATTACATACTTATAGCTATATATATCAAAATGTAGTATTTTATGAATATTAATGACATAAATCTTTTATTCTCTGCGTGAAAGAGAAAAATATAATTGACACGTCTTAACGAATCAAATTGTTTTATCAAATAGGTATATTTGTTTCGTGTAGGTAAATACGTGGAAGTTACTACGATCAAAGACAATGATGGTTTATTTTTCCTCTGTATTTGTTCACTGTATCAAATTGTTTAATATTATTGACGTCATCAAATTATATATACATATACCTAAGAGAAGAGTCCAACTGAAAAATCTTTAGTACTTAGTGTTTTGAATTAAGTGTACATTTATGGTATGACATGTGGTGTAGGTAAGTATATCATCTAACTATACATTTCTGTAGCTTGAACTTTATCAGTTACCAATACCTACTCATCGCATATTGCTTGAGCCTCGAATTAGAATCCGAACGCCAGCGGGTCCATTTGATTAAACAATTGGATCTGTTTTCTTTTTGTTGTAAGAGCTCGCGCAATTAAATACGAAAATAATTTCAATTCCATACTTCGACGATAAATAAATCGTTGCAAGATGCAATAAAAATTAGCATAGCAATTAAAATTCAAGTCAATCTTTTGTTGTGCCCTGGTCCTCATACACAATGCAGTGAAAAACGTCTCGCGGAGGAGATAACTCGTTGCAACCTGCACAGGACGACAGCGCAATTTCAATGGCAAATGAATGGATTGGATCCCACAGGTGCAGTGTACACGATGCTTGATAAATAAGTTTTTTTTTCTCGATTCTCACGCTTCTTGTTCCCTGTAACATGTCGCAACTTGTTAACTTGCGGTTCGATTTTAACAGACGTTCAAAAGTTATGGACGCAACTGGCTGTGGATAGCCATGTAAAATCTAGGTAGCTGTCTAAAGCATACCTAAACTGAAAAGTGACTTGATCAAATCGTGTGGCAACAATTAATTAATTAGGTACAGGACATGTACCTGAGACCTTACACCACTTCCACGTTTGTCAGTGCGGGCTCGTGGTAACGGTAAGCTGCCAGTGTCAACTGTCATTGTGAAATTGAGGACTGTAAAGAATAGCGGATGTGCTGAATTGCTGTTGTGTTGTGAAGAATTCATAGCGTTCGAGAAAAAATGCAAATATGAAGAAGCGCACACACACGGAGTTTTCGCTCGGTTTCCGAATGGAATGGCGTCAAAAAGTGTTCCTGTCTCTGTCTGTCATATGGAAGTGTCTCTGTCTGTCATATGGAAACCTAATCAGGAATGCAGACGCACGGTGCGTCTGCATTCCCGGAATGATGTGAGTAATTACCTACGTAATTGTAAATATATAAAGATCTGAAATTGGCAAATTATGCAATTATAATCATCTTAGCAACGCGACGACCGGTTTAGCCTAGTTGTAAGTGGCCCTGCCTGCAAAGCTAGAGGTCCCGGGTTCGAATCCCGGTAAGAGCATTTACTTATTTATGAGATGAGCAATGAGCACGAATATTTGTTCCAGAGTCATGGCTGTTTTCTATGTATTTAAGTAAGTATTTATTTATCTAAGTACTAGCTTCTGCCCGCGACTCCGTCCGCGTGGAACTTGTTTATATCGTAGCTCGATACAAACTTTCATCCCCCATTTCACCCCCTCCTATGTCCTTCCCCGGGATTCAAATTATCTCCATACCAACTTTCGTCTCAATCGGTTCAGCGGTTTAAGCGTGAAGAGTTAACAGACAGACAGACAGACACACTTTCGCATTTACAATATTATAGTATGGATTAAGTATGTTTATCGTCGTCTAGTATCCATAGTACAAGCTTTGCTTAGTTTGCGACTAGGTCGATTTGTGTAAGATTGTCTGAAAATGTCTACACTTAAGTATATTTATTTTATTTACTTACACTTTCTAGCTTAAAGCTCTGGAAAATCGAGTCTGCATTAAGATAAAATATTTGAAAACATTTGCGACAGGTGTTTATTTATCGACACGATACATATATGTGCCCCGTCTAAAAAGTTCCCGTCAATCAGCAGGCCCAAATCCGGCAGGAGCCGTAATTACAGACAGATATACTTCATGTCATTGTATAAGCAAAGTTTCGCCACAATCCAATACGTAGTTTTAAAATGAGAGCGTAACTACGTTGTAGAAACGAGCTTACTGCGGACTCTTAAGTCTTAAGTAATGAGTTTACGTCGTTCACGAGTATGACGATTATGCCGACTAGCAGGCGGCAGCTTCCACGGCGACTAGAGAGTACGACGAGAGCTTAATGAGTCCGGGGGCATTTTTATCCAGTCATTAGTTACTTAGAAAGTTGTGATTTTTATAGCGTAGGCTGTAATTACAATTCGCAATCAACATAACCGGTGTTTTCGCACCGATTATCTTGCAGCTGTCGCGATTAGGCTCATGCGTTGACATGAATGTTAAAACTAAAAAGTCACAGGAAACATACTTTCATTTAAGTAAGTAATAAGTTATTTTTATGAATACGAAGCTGACGGTAGTACCATAGGCTCTCGGAAGTAATAATGCATTCGTTTGAAACAATAAAACCATATATTATCTGAAGCAAAATCTGAATATTGCATTTGAAGCTTTTGATATACTTGCTCAGACTATTTGCAAAATGGCGAATATGATGTACCCAACAATTAAACTGTTCACTGGTGTCAGCTACGTCAATCCGGTAATTATGATTATTGATTATCCCATTCACTGCCAACGATTTCCAAGCTTTACGCTCGTAGCCGATAACATGCGAAAAGCAGTATTTAGAGGAAAGCACCTACGCGCTTTGTTCGTACAAAGCGCGCACCTAGCGGGTTCCTGACACATGAGTGTTAGGTATGCTAAGAAGCTAAAATTCTTCACTAAGATCGACCGCCCTCAGTTTGTACCTTTTTTGAAAATATGCGTATGGACCCAAAGTAAAGATGTACGAAAGGAAGTAAAGGCAAGCTTAAAAAAGAAGAGTTCCAGACCGAGTAAGCCCCATTTGGTTAGAAGTAAACCTTCAGCATTGGCTTCGCTCTGAGCAACGCTACGAGCGCAGGCCCGCGCGGGTCTCCCCCCCTGCGGGCCCGGCCCGGCCTGCGCGACCACCGCGCGGCGCTTTCCGCCCTGTCTCCGGGGACTTTCCACAGGGTGATGGAGCCATGAAGACTCTGCGAGTAACCCCGACAACTGAACTGGTTGGAACTCCCATTGACACAAGCTAATTTTTGTATATATAGCACGAGTTTAAAAAACTTCGATAGTGCGATGCAGAACATTACAGTTTTCCGGAGATATTTCCTTCATTTTCCAAATCCAAGCAATGGAAATTATATCACATGAATGTTAGACGTCTATAGATTTGATTTTCCTGCTATTTGTTTATACTTCAATTATAGAACCTGCCAAAGTGAGATCGCGCTAATCTAGAAAACACGTTTACGTTAAAGCGCCATCTATTGAGGAGATATCGTACTAATAACATGTTTCTCTTAAATAGTATTGTTTCATCAATTACAGCTACCAATTACATGTTGACAATTGTATTTTGACTACGAATATACAATACAAATGTTATTATCAAAGAATGCAATTCAACTTGCAACTTTCTTATGTTTGCAGCATTTCCAACTCTTCGAACAAAAACGGATATAAACTCTTGGTTACAAATACTCAGAAATCTCAATACACGCACGTTGACCGTAAAAATCTCGCTTTGCTGTTAAAGGTATGGGCGTTTTGAATAGTTCGTTTGTTACATCCGTGATTCGTAATGAGAGTGTCATGGTGTCGCAGCAGGGATTGTACCCACGACGTACAGCCTTAAGGTTGGTTTTCGATTGTGCCGCAGGAGATGCGCAAGCGCAGGTGTTCGGCCGCCTGGTCGTCGCCGCGCCGCGGCTACCGCTCTCGGATATTATATGGTATTCATTTATTAATTTGCTTGCGCTGACCAACGCACCGATATTTATTAATGAAAACGATAATTGTCCTGAAACCTCACGTTTCTCACGATATTTGCGAATGCAGAACTATTTCCGCCATAAGGAGAAAGGTACCTAGTCAACAGGAACACAGAGATAAGGCGATTCTTCCACTGCACCGCGTCCCGTCGCGGTGCGCGGAGCGACAGATTTTACCATCGTGTGCAAGAATCTCAATTTATATAGAAAACACGCCTAGTACTCGGCAATGCGCGTGAATGCGCCTGTAAAAAATCTAACCTAATTGTTTCGTGATTAAAATTAGGTACTTTTGGTTTAATTATCATTGCTTTTGTAAAGCATAAAGTAGGAACCAGTGTCCGTGCGCTGAATAATGAATGCAAAGTAGCCGCTAATATCAGTGCTCTGGTATTTTCAGTAGGCGCTTCGTTTGAATACAGTAAACTCGACAGCACGGCTATCACAACTATTACAAGACGGCGCGCGAGCTCTCAACTTTTCTCGCACTAAACTTCTCTTTCTAAGTTTTCTAATAAGAGAGAGACGGATAGTGCGAGAAAAATCGCGCGCGCCGTGATGTGAAAGCCGTGCAGATTTATCAAGTCACGCCACAGAATAATAGATAATAGTACAAGGTCTCGCTTACTTCATCTATACTAATTCCGATTTCAAAAATGGTGTAGGTGGGATAGAAGCAGCTCATACATTTTTGACGCTTCTAATTATTTATATCTAACGATAAGCATTCACCATAAGCCTATGGACACTTGCAAGTCCAATGGTGGCACACGTACATGTACGTTGCTGATTCTTATATAAGTACTCCGTTGTAAATTATTGATAACGTAAGGGTTGAAATAATGGGTCACTTGAGTATGAGTAATTGACTTGGAAAAAGGAGGAGACTCTCAATTAGTGGGAATCTTTTTATGTATGTTCCCCGATTATCCTACTAATTATATCACATATTATTATTATATTATATAAATTATAAATGCAAAAGTTTAGATGTTTGGATGTTTGGATGTTTGTTACTCAATCACGCTTAAACGGCTGAACCGATTTGAATGAAATTTTTCACGAAGATAGTTTATAGCCTGGATTAAAATATAGGATAGTTTTTATCCCGGGTCCACGCGGACGAAGTCGCGGGCGGAAGCTAGTATTAACTACTTTCAACTAAGCTGGAATAGACTTGATGAAACATTAATTGGGTCATTCTCAGAGAGCACGTTTTTTGGGCGTCGGGTAGAATAACTTTGTATTTTTGCATATATATGGCATACAAAAAATGTTGGAGGGTAGTTTTAGTTTTATTCTACCCGTAGCAGTTGTAATTTTGAAGATACTCTGTTGAGAACCAGTAATAAAAAAAATTAAAAGCCTACTTTTATCATGCTCCATCAAGCGTACAGACTCCAAAATTTGGGACAAACCCCTTTGCAACTCGGTAACCACTACTACTACCTAACACCGGGCACTTTTTTATTATAGTCAGTTAAACAAATTTACATTTTGTTATGTTGATTATTATTACAAATGCTTGTATAAAGAAATATGATTTTTTCTCCGCGCGTACAAATTTATGACTAAACTCCGTCATTGGAAGCAAAACAAAAGTTGACATCACTATTTGCAAGTTTACGCACATCACTATTACATCGAGCGAGCCAGTTCAGTCTTGTCTGTGACACGGTGAGCGACGGAGGTGCGTTTCGCGACGCTGGGCGATTTTACAAACGTAAGTATCTAATCTCCGTATTTTGTCACTTGCATTTTCTAAACTCCGTTTAGTCATTTATTTTTCTATTGGTGTGATTGATTGTTCTACTATTTAAGTATAATGAATTAAACTATATTACCTGTTAAATGCGTGTAATATCGTTTTACTATATAAGGTAATTTATGAAATAAAAAAATAAAATAGCTTTCTCCCTAGGCTCCGTCAAATAAACTCCGTCAAATATTTAGACGGAGTTGAGAAAAAACGTGTATTTAGTATCTAAGTGAGCAGTCACATGCAAAAAAACATGTTTTACATCACATTTGCTGCTAAAGCGAAGGCCGAAGAAATTAAGTATTCTCTCTAGTTCCTTCATTACTGCGAATTTTACATGGACATGTACTATTTACAAACATTGATGTACAATACCAAGAAAAATAAGCCATGTGAAATTTGACGCATTTTCTTCGTTCTGAACACTAACGACAGCAATTATTTACCCACAATACCGTTTAAATCATTTTTGGAGCTAGGGCTTTTCGTTTAACTTATTTCCTGTTTAAGTAAAACACTGGTGGTATTCTAATGTAAGCATTTGTTAGTTTAGAGATGAGTATTAAAAAGCGATTATTCTAAATGCAAAAGATTAAGAAGATCTTAAAAGATCTAAAAGAAATATTATTAAGTGTAACATGTTATTCACTAAGTTGTGATTGTTATTTTTTTTGTTGATTTTGTTATGTTTTCTACCATGCCTTTTAAAATTAGTATACAAATTAATAAAAAAATTGAAAGTAATCAATGCTGTTATTTTTCTTTTCAAACTGTGTTTAATATTTTATATTAAAATATATAAAATATCATTCAGGTTTTAAAGCACTGTATCCATCAACTCCATATCATATTTCTAAACTCCGTATAAAATATATCAACTCCGTCGCAACATTCTCAACTCCGTCTTGGTGAAAAAAACAATGGCTTTTAAAATGTTAACTAATAGATGTATATGAGGGACAAAAGTATATAAATGATGCAAATAGCTCAATGATTCGTATTTTATACATAATATAGCAGTAAATATACTGTACAAAATCAAGACGGAGTTGAGGCTGAGAACGCCTAATTCTGAGAATGACCCAATTATCAAAAATGGTTTGGTAGGGTCTTCTCAATCCTCAAACGCTCATGATGAACCCGTCATGGTAGGGCCCTATAAGGTCGAATTAATGAGTAGGCTGCAAGTCGATTGCGTTACGCTTCGTACGTACCTACTTACGTTAGGTAGACCTACATGTCATGTTTCGTATTGATTTTTATAACACTCGTTCGAAAAGTTTCGTAACTACCCCATGGTCTCCATTTTTTAAATATACTTACCTAATTCACATTATCTACCCTTTTGATTCGGTGTTTAAGGGGCTCCCACTCCCATACACCAATGACCTTCGATCTGAATTCCTTAGTTTTCTAATGTTTTTTGTAGCTTATTATATTAACAACAACGGCTACTTCATACTTCAAAGGCATACTTCAAAGTTCATTGTTTTCGAGATATTTGGCATCAAAGTGTTTTCTGGCCATAACTTTTGTGTTGATTAGTTTAAAATGAAAACCCTAGACACGTTTTAGAGACGTCGTAGACGAACCCAAATTTGTAGATTTCGTATATGTTAGATCTTTCACGTCAATAGAGATACGAAATAAGTGTTATTTTAGACAATGTTTAAAAAAACATACAAAATTAAGTATTCATTTCTTTCAAAATCCGGTAGCCAAAAATGGAGATAAAAGATTGAAGAACCGATAGCCGTTTGACTTATAATTCTATCTGTAGTGCAAAAGTAGGAGATACGATTCAAAACTGGTCAATATTGGTGAAAACCTCGGGTAGCCCCTTAACTTGAATTAAAGTGAGTAATTTAGTAAATCATAGTGCTACTGGACTTGACACCTTGGTGCAAGGCAGCTGCAGCCTAACCTAATGCTCTGATTGGACGAGATTTCGATACCCTCGGGTAAAATTAGTAAATGGCATTTCCATTGCAATTTATTAAGCAATCTTTGCTTATTTTACAGTAATGGTAGTAATAAATCAAGATAGCAATATCAATTACTGTTCATAAATTCGTTGAACAGCCTTAATCTGTTGGCCGGCCTTGAGGTTAATGTGATACTTCCTTTTCGCATCCGAGATTGATGTCATTGTGTTTCGCGCACTCGTTCTGACATACAAAACCAGTCGATTTGATTGAGCTGATTAATAAATAATTATTTACATAATGTTATCCTATTATCTGTCATTAATATCTAAACGTTTGAATTTCTTAGAACACTGATTCAGTGCGGATGGCCTGGCGTGTCATGAAATAATTGTTCGCCGCCACAGCCAAGTTTTCGAAAATGAGGGACGCAACGAATCGGTTAAATAGATTAGGTAAAATATATATCTTGAAATAAGAAGAAGGAAACCTTTATCTTCCCACGTTCATGGCTTGATGAAACTAATGTCCTTATGCGCTTCAGCTTTAGCCATCAAAAGGACTATGAGGTCGACATTTTCACCCGCAATACCGACAGCTGTTGTTTCCAACATTTCCACAGCCGTATCCACGATCAGACCCCGTATCATGGTCGGCCTTATCACGCGATAAGTGAGAAGATAGAGCGTCCGTCTCGTTCCATTGAACGGTGTCAGCCAGTGACGGACGCTCTATCTTATCACTTATCGTAATGTGATAAGGCCATCCATGCTACGGGATCAGAACGTCCGCATCACTTTCTGCTTGAAGAGTCCTGATCTCATTGTCCTCAAGCTTCAACTTAAGCATGTTGATGAGCCTGCTTTGTTGAACATGTTCGAAAGAAAATCTTTCTGTTTGACGTTTATCTTGGTGTCTTCGGTGAAATGGATGTAAACAGAATTACTGAGTCGATAGGGCCTTTGATGCTCTGCTACTGATTCGCGCTTGAGTTTGATGAGGAATAGCCGTCAAAGACTGGTACAGTGCATCTTACAGCCGCCAAAGACTGGTACGGTAGTAGTTTTCCAAAATTACAGTTTCAAGAGCAGATATCTCGAAAACTGTGCGAGATATCTTGATCGACTTGACCAAATAAAACTTGTAGCAAATTTAATCAGCTTTCACTATACCTATCTATAGTGGTCATACCGCTAGGACACATAGTTTCCGAGATATAAGCGAAAAACCAAAAATGATGGGACCTTTAAACACCCCCCTCCCCCCAGGCTTAAGGGCTACGTGCGGGAACTTTTAATATTTTAACCTCCTAACTAGTCCAAACAAAGTTACGAAGTCAACAATTGTGTTCCAAGCATTTCCCTCTATACCTTTTCGTTGCCTGGCCTATATTTCGAAGTAGTAATTAGTTTTGACTATTTTTTTTTTCTCAAATTCGCAAGTTAATCCATGCGCGGACGAAGAGCACAGCATGTCGAGCTAACATTAGCGAGCGAGCGGCGAGATGACAGTTTTGGTACTCGCGTGAGCGAAACACATTGACAACGATTTAATATGCGAAAAGTAAGTATCAGATTGTCTCCCTTGCCCAATGACGGCTCGCAGTCAACTTGGTGAGTTGTGTATTTGCGTTGTGCTAATGGCTTTTGTCTTGTCTCCAGCGAGATTAGAGGTATGCGTAATGCGTAGCGAAATGACGCCCGACCGCATGCCACAGGGCTGGCGAATTCCATCGGTACCCATGAAACATCGCGTGAGCTTGGACATTTATATCAATTATAATTTAATATTATGTGTAGTCAGCGAAGTAGTTAGCTGCACATCCCTGCTCCCTGCACATAAATTGTTACACAGAGTTCCGCAGTTAACTATGTACCTATAACCTAATAATGTTATTTAATCCTCTAAGGCCCAAAGCAAAATTTCGCTCATATTAAGTAATTGCAAACCATGGTCCTACTAGCAGTACTATTATTTTTCTTGTTCAGAAGCTGGGTCTGAATCTGGGGGCACGGCGATAAGACCAGAACGCAAAAATGTTCGTCATCCAGTAAGCTATAATTACATACTTAAAATCCAAAATTTCAAGTCTGTAGGTCATTTAGTTCCGAAGTTAAGCGAAAGCAAAGACACTCACTCGCTCACTCACTCACTCACTCACTCACTCACTCATGATCATCAAAATAGAACTAGTACTTCCCATAAACTCAGAGAGCTGAAATTTGGTACAGAATTAGGGTTTAATAGCCACATAAAGGGAAAACTATAAAAACTAGGATAATCCACTTCTAGCAGACATAGAAGCTTCAAATTTAGAATACAATTAGTGTTTAGTGTATAAATCAAGGAAACGCAAAAAAAATGCTGTTTAAGTCCAGTTTTCTAGATACACCGACTGCATAAATTACTTTGTAATCCCATATAAACATATAGGATTACAAAGTTATATTTGCATCAAGACTGGGATATTGACACAATAACCTACAAAAAGAAGTGAGATCCCATAAAAAACATTCCATGTAAAAAAGAGGCCAAGTCTCGAAACTCTTCCACCGCAAAACGTTGTGAGATATTTGGTAGTACCAGTACTCAGGCATTCTTATTATTTTTTATTTGCTAGCTAAATAAAATTTTGTGAGTTGGCAATCACACAACAGTTTTAGGTATGCAAAAATCCATAAATACTGTAAAATTGTGTGATTGCCAAGTTGCAGAATTTCATTTAGATAGCAAATAAAGAATAATAAGAATGGATGGGACTTGGTACAGTCAGCGTCATATAGTTAATAGCAGCCAGAGTAGCCAAATATTTCGTAACACAGCCTTATTCTTACAGTAATAAAGTCGTGTACCGAAATATTTGGCTACCTTGGCTGCTACTAACTATATGACGCTGACTGTACTACCAAATATCTCACAACTTTTTGCGGTGGAAGAGTTTCGAGACTGGGCCTCTTTTTTACATGAAATGTTTTTTATGGGATTACAATGGTATTTATTCATACAGGTAGGACCTTGGGCCTTAGGAGGTAGAAATTTTTATTTGTGCACACGAATGAGATAAAATGGACAGAGGAGAGTGGCGGTAACTCCAGTCTCCACCAACAAGAGCAAAAGCTCTTAATTGATGATGATGATATAAATAAATTTGAATAGAAATACAAATCATGTTGTGCACCATTTGAAAGAATTACTCAGATCGCAGGTATATTTGTCATTCGAGCCGAAAGTATTGGAAATAGACAGCGATATTAAGTTACCTTTTTTATCGCCCTTGGGAAGTACCTACAACATTTTACGTCTCCCCTTTGACACGAAGTGGGAATTTGTCTGCACTATTTTATTACGATAGGTTCGACAATATGTTCAGCATCATGATTACTGCACTCCTATACCAAGTCTGGAAAGTCGATACAAGACTGGTGCTGGTGGGTTGGCCATTCCGATTATGGTTACTTAATCTAAGGCCGAATTCCTGGCGTTGTTTCGGCGCAAACCAGTCGATGCGTAAAAACCCAAGGACCCGTTGTCCGAAACCCGCAGCTGCCGCCTAGCAAGCTAGACGAGTTACGACCTCTGCGTTCATAAAACGCCAGAAATATACCAATTGTGCTTTGCCAAATCGCTAAATGCAAATTAGTCTTTTATGGGTAGGTCCGTGTGATATTTATGATGCTTATTAAAGTCCAATCCATTATTGTCTTATCATTGTTTACGGTTTACGGCAATAATTTATGATTTTGTACCTATACCTATTCTATTCTTCATACGGAATTAGTCCCTACTTATGGCATACTTGATGTATGCATTTCTGAAGTTGTATAAAGGCTAAATTACAAAATGTGATAAGTTCCTACTGCTGTTCCATTAAGAACACAGGATTCTTGTTAGTATTATATTTTTAATCTAGTTCCTTTACGCATTAGGGACAGAAAAGACAATAAAAAGCAAAATATGCATATAATTTTCTTATTTCAGTAGTCTCCACACCCTGCAATGTGCGGGTTTCGTTTCTGACTTCACGTACACCCGTATAGAAATTTGAAACCTACAATGATGATTTCATCTTTTCCACCCTAGGACGAGCCAAATGTGGCGAGGCGAGAGGGGGGCTCCAGTGTGTTCACAATGAGATCCTGGAGTCCCCCGCATGAGAGCGCAGACGCCGGCCGCCGTAGGGCAATGATACTTTTTGCATCAGCCTGGGGGGCTGTAGCTGCTGGTCTTGGCCGGCCTACCCGACTGCCGAAATGAAACCGGCCGCCGTAGAGTTTTTAGTGGATAGAAATACAACATTACACTGCAATCATCCCCCGATGATTAATAACCTGATACGCAGGTTTTCTCCGCGAAAAAAAAACTATGTATCTCCATGTGCAGACAATTATTATAAGGATTTGCTTTTCTGCATAGAGCACAGCCAATATCCTGGTAATATGTACTTACAAACATCTACATATTTTGTTTGATTAGTTACCTAACTAGTTATTTTTTATTACTCCAACATATTCTATACCGGTTGTTAACTAAATAAAACCTGGTATCAGTGCTGGTGCTTGGGCTTGTCGAGGCTTTCAAACATATTTGTTGGCAATTATTTAATTAACAAAGAAAATAGTTTGAAGTCTAAAACAAGGAATAATGTTGGTAGAACAAATGTTGTCCGCTTGACATAATATTTGTCTGAGATGTCGTTTTGGCTTATTAGTTGCAACACAATTATTAGTACCTAAACTATATAATGATAAAGACTTAATCATAATTAAACAAAAGCATAACCAAGTGGAAAACGCCATAAAACAACAATTTACACCGGCTCATTAAGGATATACTTATTATTTAAAATAAAAGCGGTCAAGTGCGAGTCGGACTAACTCACCGAGGGTCTCGAACCAACAGATGAGTATATATGTATTGTATACCGACACAGGAATCAAGTCTCGAAGAATTTACCCACTTAATTGAGGTACAAACTTAATATTGCCATTGGAAAATTTCGTCCCTATACATAGGACGTGGTAAGTTTACCAACTATAAATGGGTTTATAATCGTGTTTCAGTCGTGTTACTGCAAATAAACGTGTTTCAGATTTATTCCTTTAGATACTTGTCGTAATTTGGCAAGAAGTTACGTTATGCTTGTGCATGCATAACGTAACTTCTCGCTAAATTACGTGATCAACGAGAACTGTCTTATAGACCCTCTGTTTTTAAGTTATTGCAATCGCAAAACAATCAAAACGATCAAAATATTCGTCGTTAAATCTTTTATTGATCACAGTTTATTTTTCACAGCTTCAATAGATTGCACATTCCCACACTCCCCTGAGATATCTACAACGAAGTGATCCTCTAATGGTTTTTCGTTTCTCTTATCGTTAAGGAACCCTAAAACTAGTAAAAGTGTACCTAACCTAAGGCGTCACCGGTGCCACGTACGATGACGATGACAGCTCGACGGCTATTAAAATAATTGTCTTCATTCAATTAGGAATGGATTGAAAAAGTTAGGCTTCCATTAACTCAGCCTTAATGGTGGTGAAATAAGTGCCGCTAGATTCCTGTGCAATACGACTAAGAATACTTAAATGCGGAATTCAACTTATTAGCTTACTAGCACTGACTACTAGTTCTTATTAGACGATTTACGTTATTTTAGGTCTAGTTTTATCGTTGTTCTTATTTCTGGAATCAATACTGTGATATTATCAAACTAATTCTTTCACCAACTAGTATGTAGTGACCTTCGAGAGGGACATGGGTTTCACAAATGTATTTTTTGACTATGACATTTGTGTATTACCTACTTTTAAAAAGTAACGTTTCTTACGATTTAAGTAAAATACATTAAGTATAGCAAATAAAATATATATAATACATTTTATTTGCTATATATTTTCCCGATGGCTAATGAAACTTTTGGTTCTTATGAGAGCAGAGGTGGCTTCTACGTCGACTCTAAGGCTGGGCTCACATAGTCTGAGTTCATGCACTATCCTAATCTGAATCACTCACGAGCAAATGAAACGGTACACCTTTTGCTGAATTGCTACCAGAGTATGTACCTTTTTTTGCTCTTGAGTGAATCACATTACGATTCAGTGCATGAATTAAGACTGTGTGCGCCCAGCCTAACACATGTACTCTTCCTAGAAAACCCATCGTTAACATGAAAAATCTTGTGAGTTGATAACACCCGGCCAGTTATTAATGGGGCGGGTAATGAAGACGCGTCCCACTGTCGGACGACTTATCCTGTAATAAATGGTGCTGTGACGTGACTTCCACACCGGCCTGGACACTTCAGTCCACTTGAGACCATATTTGGACGAGTCAATCGTAGACTATTAAATTTTGCACTTCAACAATTTTTTTTGTGGGTTAAACGAGCCGAATCGGTGCCACAAATTCGGTATTTATGCCCGAACCCAAACGTGGCATGGCATACGTCTACGCCTTAATTAATGATAAAGAAAACTAGGCGTATCAAAAAATCTTGGCTCTTATTTGAGGAACGTCGACACAAAGAAAAAATATTTGAATTGAAACATCTTTTTATTACAATCAAATCAAAATATATTGGAACGAGCGAGAGAAGCGAACTAAGTTCTATGCTTCAGTTTGGGCCGAAAACCGTTTGTCTATCCGGCTGGCGTCCGTGTCCGCGTGTCCTTTGTCTGTCCCGCTGTTCTTCTCTACATGTCGCATTTCTCAACCGATTCTCGTGAAACTTTGTTAGCAGGTTCTTTAATTATAAAGGTCTTTTTTGTCAAGTCCCTTTTCATTTTTTTTTGTTTTTACCAGGCTTGCAGGGCAAGTGATACCTATTAAATCTATTATACATTTTTATAATATCGTAGATGACTTAACAAATATCTAAGGCATGGAATTTAGACCCAGGTAAAAGCAGATAACACTCGCTAGTCCAGTCCAGTCTCAGGCCGGCTGTGTGCAGAACAACATTTCGCATTAAAATTGTTGACGCCGCGCCGTTAATGACATTCAAATGAAGGCGCAATCACACGCCACTACCTTCCCGCCGGCGGCGACGTCTACCGCGAGATCGCGACAACACAGACACATACAGTCCCTATTCGTCCCGGTACCGCCGCATACCGGGTAGAGTCAGTCCGACCCAAGTCGGGCCTAGCTAAGTTTCTTGCTGGACTCTTCTCAGCTAGGCTAGGTTTTAGCGAACCAGCGATAAAACTCCCAGTAGTTCGACACCATTCACAGCCCAGATTCGGTTGATACCGTTCAACCAATCTCACTGGAGCGCAAACTCGTAGAGTATTCCAGTGTATAAACTTTCCCGCGTGGTCGTGCCGGAGGCTCCCCCTGGATTTTCCCCAGGCTACCCTCCAACCACGCAATTCGACCGCTATATTGGGTCCGTCCCATTATAGCAACAGTCAGGTTCAAAAAAAAAATACGCCAGTACCTCTCCGGGCCGGGAAGCGTAAAGTTGGTCCACGATGCACAAAAAGTATGCAAATAACGTATTTATTTATGCAAATATGTGATTTAGAATGGATGAAAACATTGAAAAATTATGATGAAAAAAGTCCCAAATGTAGGAGAAAAGTAGGTAGGTAAGGTAAAATACTTACGACACTAGACTGTTTTAACAATTATCGTACTTAATATATTTTTATTTAATTTTAGGGTCATGTACTCAAAGGGTGCCGATGGGACCCATTCATTTTATCAAAGTTTACAGTGTACGGCCTGAGCCAACTGAGTGCACGCTCCGCTACGAGCGAGCGGGGCGTGAAGCGTCCATACAAAACAAATGCAATTTATATAATGCCGTGGTTCTTAAGCTTTGTGATGAGGTGAGGGCTATCTTATTGTTTTGCTTGCTGTCTAGGGGTCGTTGTATCGCCTCGTTGGCACTTATTTAATATTTTTGATCCATGGCTTCGCGGACCACTTCAACTTCGAGCGCTTCCAGGGACCACCAGTGGTCCGCGGTCCACCGGTTAAGAACCACTGAGGCCCTATCGCGAAACGAAAACGAACTTCGTTCATGTATCTCCCTCTCTGTCGCACTTGTTTATTCGAGCGACAGAGAGGGAGATACACGAACGAGTTTCGTTTTCCCGGTAGCGCCCCTGGTCTACTGTATATCGTAATTCGTATCTCACACTGTTCCTTCCGCGCTCTCAATCAGGCTCAATGATTCCATAGATAATAAGAACTCGTCATTGTAATTATTTTCAGTGTATTTTAATAAATAAAGATAAGAATAAATGTACTTAACTGTTTATTTCTGTAAAAAAACATGAGTGAATCACTTTTTATAGCAATCATGCTTTAAGGGGATGCCTTGATTCGAGTCGACCACGCCCTTTTGACAGAGACACGCTTATGCCTTCCGCGCACGAGAAAAAGAGATGCAACACTCTTCGGGAATGGCTTCAAAATTTCGATAAATACCTAAGTTAGTGAAATTTTATTTATATTTCGTTAAGTGAGATTTTAGATGAGATAAAATACTACAGTATTACCTTGATTGTGTCGTAAAATAATGTATTGTATGAGTAGGCTGAGTAAAAAAAGAAAAATAAAGACCCAACTTGGGTTTTTTTTCTATCGAGGAAATTTTAGGCAATCATGTATCGATTAAATCAGATAAACAATCATATTGTCAAGAATCATATATCTGAGAATCAGACCTTATTGTTTCTTAATCTAGTCAGAATGGCGTTTCGAAGCACGCGATAATTTCCAATGCACCCCCTTAATGTTATTGTTTTAAGATTTTAGTGACAAACAAAGGTTATTACTAACTTAAGTATAGCTGAGTGATATATCAACATTCTTGTGTATTTTTATCAAGTTAGTTTAAGCAAGTATACCCACATATTACCTCTGATAATACTATCATTCGCTGATATGTCATGTCATGACTCATGATTCTCCTCCCAACACTACGTAGTGGTTGATTAACATAGGTAATTAAATAACATTTGCGCAATTAAAACCTAATCTCTTAAATCTAACTAGGTATACACATTAGAAAAGAATATTAAGTAAACAAGTCAAAGTCAAAACATAATGTAATGCATCATCTCACAATCGACATGCTATAGAGCTTGGATATTAACACCGTCGCGTGAAACATAATCCCCTGAATGTGTTGATGTTATATTTGACTATTCTGTTACATTTCCAGCTCATAGATTAAAGTATAATGGTTATGTAATCCTGCGTCGACATCGTGGCGGCATGCGCGTGCGCGACGCGCGCGGCGCACGCACGAAATATAATTCATCGCCTTCTGAGACAGAGATGGCAGTTAGGTAGTTTGAATTTGGAATTAACCGTCTCTGATTAAGAGTATTTCAGAGAACGTATGGCTGTGGTAGTAATTGCATTGGACCCGATTCTACGTGCACATGGCTTAACTAGCCTAAAACTAAATTGTCTAATTTTTGGACATAATTTAGGCGGCAGATTAAAAACGACATATTTAGAATAGCATTTAGGCAGCTAAGTAAGTTGCATAGACCGCCTAAAATAAGAAACTTCAGATTCAAATTAGCGCTGTCATTTGATTATGACAGCTGCTCATAGAATAGCAGTGTTTTAGCGACACCTAAATAAAATTAGGAAGTTTAGAGGCCACTGTAGAATCGGGTCCATTTCATGTAAAATATCGTAAGATAATGTACTAGACAAAATATACAAGCATTATCTCTACCATCATAACCCTCAGTGTCCTCACAGTAGTCACAGTGACGCACGTCTTTTCCTCGCTTCAATAAACAAGACTAAACTTTTTCACAATTTTTTATTAAGTATAGGTACGCATTTGACCACTATCTCGCCTGATGGTAAGTGATGATGAGGTCGAGGGTGTTACATGCATACCTAGATAGTGCCTATTTACACTCGTCTTGAAAAGATCCAAGTTATATGTAACTGGAATAGTACAATGTTGTAAAGGCTAGAAAGTAGGCAATAGATGGACGAGTGGGTTCGAGGTCCGAGCCGCCAGGTGAGGACCTCGAAGGAGACGAGTGCTTTTCACGCCTACTGCAAGGAAATTGCAAATAATTATAATTATAAGTCAAAATTAAGTATCTATAATTAAAGATCATAATATGAAATACTTTAGCGCGGCCGCTCGCGTGACGGAGGGCACCGCGCCAGGCCGGGGCGGGGGAGCTGTGATTGGGGAATCGCTGTTCAAACTGTCCAACAATAACAACCACTACTACAATGAAACATTGTAGTAGTGGTGGTTCAGGTGCTACGGCTATTGCCTACTTTCCAGCTTGCTTTTAGACCATCTATTGCCACATTACCGAACAGTGGCGTGAAAAAAGGTTTACTATTCCCAAGAGATTGAGGAATTTCATTATACGTTTACATACTCAAAACAAACGCAAGCACGACATTAACCAAACAGTGTGATCCTCCCTATCCTATTCCTGGCACAGGTGTGCGCAATCTCGGCGGGAATGCAGGCAGGTGACAGGACGACGCTGTACTCAGTACGCCCGCGGCGTTAGACGGTCAAATCACTTCTATTAACCGCAGGACTATGACCGCCCATAGACCCAGGAACCGAGGATAAAGTCTTTCATTATTATCTACTAGTGGCTACGTGAGCTGGTAGCTCGTTAGGCCGTATTAATTTAGTTGTTTTATTGTTAGAAAAAACTTTATAATTATTGAACTCTGCTCACAAAATTTGACAAGAATTTGACAAGAATTGGACAGAACAGCCGCACAGCCGACATCTGAGCTATAACCACAAACTTCGAATGCCGAAGTTCGGATATCTCTATCTCTATCGCACTTACTCTACTCGAGTGACAGGGATGCAAGTACACGAACTTCGAGATTCGATCTTCGTGGTAGCGCCGCTGTACATCCGGACATCTTGATATACGAAAGAAGTTTTTCCCACGCTGACACGGATTACTTCGTTCGCTCGTTCTATTAAAAACCAAATTCACGATTTTTTTTCAATAAAGGGTTACTATAATTTACTTTAAAAACGAAGTTTTAATCGACTTCAATTCAGTACTCTGCCAAGCCAAATAAAATGAACATTTCCACATTTCCTTTCCACTTTACGTACCACATGAACATTGATTATTATTATTACAGAAAAAAATCCAAATCGCTGTACGCGGGCCTATAATATTTGAGGAGTTCCGTCGATTCATCAAGAAAGATGATTCTAAGACCTTTGGCACTTCATAGTATTCCATCCATTCAAGTGCATTTTCATTGGTCCCCGTGTGCACAAACATGGGAACGGCCCTCTTATATCGTATCGTACGAGTGCAAAACGTATCGTTATCAGTCCGGCTCCTAATATGATTCCAGCAGTGGTATCACCCGCTAATTTACGCTATAATTTTCGTATATGTGAAATGACAGCTGATGCATAATTATATACTTATAGGTTCAGGTGGGGCAAGGGCAATCCCAGTTTGAAGACGAAAACTTGTGACAGAGGACTTACGGGATACTGTTTATCTTACCACTCAAGCCACCCCACCCAGTACCCACTTAAACCCTGTTCGTCTTACCCTTACCCCACCTCACCCTATACAAACGAATGGTGAAAATTTATTCGAATAAGTAAATATTTTGAATGAAGTAATTTCTATTTGTAGCAGGTATGTAAAACTCTGACTGAATTTCCGTAGCACTGCTCTATCAAATGTAAAAGGAGGAACGTGACGCTGGAAAGTCGCTGGGCCTCGTATGATTGTAGAGAGGCAAGGTGGGTGCAGGAGAACTCCTAATCTTATCCTCCTAGCACTTTCCCCGGTTGTACCCTAAAAGATCCCGCCATCCGCTTTGTTAGCACCTAATCCCACGATTTGGCATGCTTAAGTGCTTGCTTACTTAGGTTCAGGAAAGCTCCTGCTATCTGATCTGACTTTCCAACCCAGAGGGAAAACTAGACATTGTTCGGATTAGACTGACGATGTTTTCCTTGACCGAAAAGCTAATGTTAAATATCAAATGATATTTTGTCGGTACGTAAGTTTTTTTTAATCTCAATAGTACCTTCGAGCCAGGGTTTGAACCCACGACCTCCAGATTGAAATTTCAGCCTTAGGTACAGTAGTGGCTTTCCAAAGGAACTCCTAAATCATCACTAAGTAAATCCGCCGTCTGCTATAGGCAAAAAATATGCTTTCCGACAAATGACTCTTCGGAATTATGCAAGTAGTGTACCCGTCACTACCGTGTATGATTTGTTACGCATAATCGCTATCGAGTAGCAACGTCTTCACAAGGAATATGGCACCGTGAGGAACCCCAGGATCAAACAATTTTTTTCCTCCGATATTGTCGACAGCCCACAAGTTACGGATGTTCGTGAGCCACATATCTTTGTAAAAGCGAATCCAGGTTTCTTCGAACAGAAAAAACAATCCGATAATTTTAATCTTCGCCCAAGACCAGCGGCAGTAGTAGTTAATAGAAGCAAGACGGCATTGATGTGTAATAACAATGGCCCCAAAGCTACCCTTAATTTAGAAAAAATTACATATGTGCTAGTGTCGCTAATTAATAATAATAACTTATTTAGACACTAAATAATTTCATCCTTACAAAAACGTTTCGTAATTGTATCCACGGTAGTGACATCTACGGCTGAGCTGTGACAGTCTGCACAAAAATGTTGTCATTTCTGAAGCTTCTTGCCCCTGCGTGATGTAATGGTGGAGTTCTAGTCGAGTACGTATAAGACATGGTAAGTAACAAGATTAAAAAGTGCCGCGGCAGGTGGCCGTTAGAGCCGCGTTAGAGCCTTCCAGCTACATGCCTCTTATTTATGCTCTTTTCTAAACTTGTTTAATGTCGCTTCCTTGTAGGTATCGTAAGATATGCCGGGTCGTAAATAAAGGAAACATTGACTCATTGTTTTAATAAAAGGTAATGGTACGCATTTCGTAGGAAAAAAAATATATTTATCTATAATTGTTAAATATTTCAGTATCAGATATGTATACCTCTTTACGGACTTGAATAAATATTATTGTTTTTTTTTGGCAGTCATTTTCTATTATCTATAAGTATGCCAGGTAAAAAAAAAACGGGTTCCGTAGCATCCGTTGAATGAAAGGTAAATTGCGGTTTACGATAAAACTACTTACTAGATCTCGTTCAAACCAAATTTCGGTGGGAATGTGCATGGTAATGTAAAAAACTATATGATGTATCCATCATATTTTTTTTTAGGTTTTATCATTCTCTTATTTTAGAAGTTACAGGGGGGGGGGGGGCACATTTTACCACTTTGAAAGTGTCTCTCGCACTTCAAACTATTCAGTTTAGAGTTTAAAATGTATTGTTTTTTTTTAATTTTTGTGTGAAAATCTTAATGCGGTTCACAGAATACATCTACTTACCAAGTTTCAACAGTATAGTTTTTAAAGTTTCGGAAAAAAGTGGCTGTGACATACGGACGGACAAACAGACAGACGGACATGACGAATCCATAAGGTTCCGTTTTTTGCCATTTGGCTACAGAACTCTAAAAAGAATACGAGTATGATAAAGTCCACGTTTAGTTAACGGTGATTAGCTAGCTACAAATTGCTAAAAAGTAAAAGTAAAAAAATATGCATTTTTATTATTTTTTTTTTATATCAGATGCAGTCGAAGTCAAAGAGAAGTATGTGTAACGTATTTCTCCATACCTACCTGCTACAAACTACAAAGAAATAGATTAGATTAGATTATTTTTTCTGTAAAATATGTTTTTAATAATAATTTAATGATTTTTTATGAATTACTGGATTCATTTTAAAAATTTACATGTCATTTTTTCAAATGAAATAGCATGAATTCAAAAAAAGATCGTCAGTGTATAAGTATAAAAATAATATAAATGAGTCAAAATCAAAATATGTAGGTACATTGCAAAATGAAAAAAATTGTACAATGTCAAAGAAGTAAAATGTGTTTAAATGACAAACTATGAATAAAATCTAGGGCGTCCTAGATATAAATATATATAGTCAATAGTCAAAAAAATATAAACAATATTCATAATAAAATAATAATGTCATTTTAAAGCTAAAACATGCCAGATACACGTACAATTTACAATGTTGGTTCGTTATATTCCTTTACGGTGCAAACATATCATAATAAGGTCCAAACATATCTTTATTGACTTCGACCGTACAGCAATTTATCGAGGCTCTTGTCTTAACTTCCCGGAAGCAACAATCCTTCAACATATTATCTAAAATAAGTACCTACAAGCAATCCTCCATCTTTCCTGTAAGGTTTACTGAACCTAGCACGCCAGTTGTAGGGGAGTATTTAAATGAGGCATCACGAAGACGCGATTTCCGTAAACATTAGATAGTTTAATAAAGCATGTATGCGGCAGGTGGCAGCATCCAATAATTACGGGCCCTCTAACACGATTCTAATAGGAACGCTGCACCTGCTCGCCGCGGCCAATCCGCGCTGGCGACGTTTGATTAAATACCGACTTACCAACACGTTTGAATCAAGACTATTGCTTCTTACATTACCTCGTTCATTACGCGGAGATCGCCCACTGACCAGCTGCCGGCAGTTTAAGTGATTTCGTGGATGTCCAATTGGAATCCTATTGGAATTCGCTCTAAACATATCACCATGGCATTTAGTCACGCTTACATTATGAGTAGTTCTGTAAACTTATGGAAACGTTACCTTTTTACGTTTCTGTTTATTCAGAAGTCTTAACAGACGGTGTGATATAGCTAAAATGAAAAAAAAACCGGCCAAGTGCGACTCGGACTCGCGCACGCGGGGTTCCGTACCATTACCTATAAAAACGGCAAAAAAAAACACGTTTGTTGTATGGGAGCCCCCTAAATATTTATTTTATTATGTTGTTTAGTATTTGTTGTTATAGCGGCAACAGAAATACGTCATCTGTGAAAATTTCAAGTATCTAACTATCACGGTTCATAAGATACAGCCTGGTGACAGACGGACAGACAGACGGACGGACGGACGGACAGCGGAGTCTTAGTACTGGGGTACGGAACCCTAAAAAACGTCTTGATCACTCTCGCTTCGCTCTAATATTCATCGCGGGCGGTATTAGCCGTACTATTGGTATTGTTAAATAAATAAATATTATGGGATAATCTTACACAAATCGAGCCAGCCCCTCGTAAGCTCAATAAGGCTTATGTTACGGGTACTAGAAGACGATATATTTAATAGATATATATACTTAAATACATAGAAAACATCCAAGACTCGGAAATAAAAAATCATGCTCATCACACAAATATTTGCCCTTACCACGATTCGAACCCAGGACCTTCAGCTTCGCAGGCAGCGTCACTACCCACTAGGCTAACCTAACCGGTCGTCAAATTGTTGAACGAATTAATTGAGTAATTCCAAATGTATCAGAATCAGACTTGTTCATATGTACGTTCCCAAAGGTTCAAAAATATTAGAACAACCTTACGCCCCTCATATATTTCCGAACTCGACGCCTCAGTATCATCACATCGTCTCTTGTATACTGTACAGGCACGGGCCTTTTCCATAGACGAGGTAAAATGCTGGTAAAGGTTGCTGGAGTCCGCTGGATGCGGGTGGCGCAGGACCGGTCACTTTGGCACTCTTTGGGGCAGGCCTATGTCCAGCAGTGGACGTCTTTCGGCTGATATGATGAGGTAAATACGTACGTACGTAAAAGAGAATACGTACGTATGTATGTATGTTTTTCGAGAGTATTCTCGAAAAACATAACCCTCCTCTCCTTCGGCAGTCGAGTAAATATTGGAAATTTTCAGCTGTTTTGTAGTAGGACTGGGGGCCGATTTTTGACTTTCGAGCGCTCGAAAATAAAATAAAAGTAAATGCTATTTTAGTGTCATAATCACAGGCACTTACTTTCTACCGATAGAATTGAATACGAGTGGTCAATATCGCACGTTTATAATTTTTCCATCGTCATTTCAAAATAGCATTTCATAATATTTGTCAGTTTTCGAGTGAAAGAGTCGAGCGCTTGAAAGTCAAAAATCGGTCCCCTGGTAACCTTTTTTCAAAATTCATCACAAAACCGTAGGGCATCTTCATTAATGCGAGCACCAAAGCCGGAGTGGGTGAATCGCTCTGAGAAGTTGTTATGATTTATCGTATTTTTACTACTTACAGCCGTTTCGATGATTGCCAGAGAGGCAATCATCGAAACGGTTTAATTAATACTTATCTCAGGTTTAACTTCTTTTTTCAATTTCTAATCACGAATCGGCCATGTTCTATTACAGCACGGGCTGTGCAGGATGTCATTACGATGCAAAAACAGCGGCCGCAATCAGCGCGGCAGGTGCGCGCGCGCTTATTACGCTAGTATAGAAAATCCGCACAACACCTGCGCAGGAAAATGACAATTTTCTCCACGCCCACTCCCTGGGGCCGGAGAAATTTATTAGCAGCCTCACAATCAGACAAATGCGGCTCGTAAACTACGCAAAGTAACGATAGCTGCTTTTGATATATAGATATGTTGTTACGGGGCTTGTTAGATAAATCAAACGTAAGCACATCGTCGCTATGGAATAGAATGATACGAGTAGGTTATTATCACACCAAAGAATAAAAGAAAACAGTACACATGCAGATCTTAAATTTCTGTCTAAATAACCATAAAAGGCATCAGTATGACAATACCATAAGGTATATGTATTGAAGTAGTGGTACCTATGCCAACCAATAATCTATCAGGGGGCACGGCAGTGCCCCCGCCAAGTCGAGCAAAACAGCGGAAATAGCAAGAATGGGACTGCATTCATAATTTGTTCGTATTGATAACACAATAACCTACAAAAAGAAGTGAGATGGGTGAACGGCCCAGTTTTCTGCAATTTAAACAATGCTATTTAAAAACCCTAATACTGTTAAGTATACTGAGAATGATATAGGGTTCTTTAAACCTTCGAGGTAGATGTCGCTACACACTTCCCTAAGATTAAAAGATTTAATTTCGATGTCCGAGCAAATTGTTCCGATAGCTTAGTTGAGCGACTGACCGCTTATGCCAAGAAGATTGCATGTTCGATCTTTTTAGTTATACCTTTTTATTTGGAAATTTATTCATGGAGCTTATAATTTCGTAAGCTTGAAGCATGCTGTCACATTCGCAATTTATATACGTATGTATGATATCCTGACCGATTTCGGTCACAATGATTACAAATATAGTTATTAATTTCTCAAATTAGAGAGGAGATTCGGCTCTTGATGTTTATGGACATTACATTTCATCTTATGGATACCATTATTAAACTACACAAAATGAAGAGTGTAGTCGTCATTTTGGCGCGTAACGACGATTATCTATGGCAACCTGTGGAGGTCTAGCTAGGGCTGTACAGCGTATAGCACACAATGACGTTTCATATATACGTTCCGTTGTACGCAGTAACGACATAATTTCATTGATCACATCATTATACAAATTAAATTTTTTCAACAATTAGCAAACATGATGAAACTAGTATCACATTGCAAAGTATGAACTGTTTTGTAAGAACTTAATCTGTATCATATCATATTCCATCCCAAAACATTCCATGTAAAAAAGAGGAAGAGTTTCGAGACTTGGCCTCTTTTTACATGGAATGTTTTGGGATTGGAAGTTTTACAGCTATCCTTTACTGATACCGAAAATGATACTGATCCTACTTCCTACTAATATTATAAATGCGAAAGTTTGGATGTTTGTTACTCAATCACGCTTAAACGGCTCAACCGATTTAGATGAAATTTTGCACGAAGATAGTTTATAACCTGGATTCAAATATAGGATAGTTTTTATCCCGGGTCCATGCAGACGAAGTCGCGAGCGGAAGCTAGTATTATCATATAGACGAAAATCTACGCACTGTAGTTTGTATTTGACCTACCAGATGAAGACGATATTGAGGTTCAACACTACTGGAATTCCAGTCCATTTGAGCGTGACGCGCTCACACTTAATCTAGAAAACAAAAATTACAAGAGAAACAAAATAGACCTCTAGTTTTACGATCTTTACAATCTCTATACATCTGACGCAACCCGGGTCTGTGTTTGACTACAATAATTAATATCGTATCATGAGATATAAATCCCACTATATCCCTTAGATCCATATGGACGCTACCATTAAATGTTTATAAAGATGATAAGTAATGATCATATCGAATCTAGCGCGGCAGCGCACAGCACGGCACAGACCACCCACTCGCGTCTCCGGGCTGGCCTGCCCCCCTATTCTGTAACTTGTTTTAAGCTCACCTCAACGCTCACCCACAAATATATGTTGACACCGCGATGCGTAGTAATAGTAACCAAGCGTAGGTAGAGGTCTAGTTTCGTGACGGGTGAACGGCGGGGTGATGCCGCATTAACGCTTAGCGAATAACAGCCCTGAACTCCATGAAACTTTTTTATACGTTTCATATGGTTTGGCGGAGTTTAGACGCCGACAAAAAACTGGAGAATGACCTACTAAGGCTAGAATATACGTGAAAATTGGCGATGATCTGCATCACGCTATTGAAATTTTTAATTTATGTCGTATAAATACAATTTCCTTCAGGATCTTCTTATTATGTCTCTCTGACAACATCAACGAATTTTTACATTTATAATATCAGTGTGATATATATTATACCTAATATATTCCCGCAGTGAAAGTGTAAAACATCCGTGCTCAATATGTGTCCTCAAGTACCAGGATCGCCAGAGCCTAGTCACCTCGTTAGGGTGACCGAATCATTCAGGCATGGTTGCAGATAATGAAAATACAAATGTATACGAGTGGGATGTTTCCTGTCAGTGGCAACAACCTTTGGACGGTTTTACATTTTTAACAAGGTAATTTCATTCACAGGGTGTTATTGGATATTGTAATCATTTATAAGAACATATGAAAACTGCCACTACATGTAGGTACTTAATAAGGTAAGGTATGAAAATCATCAAAAGATGAAACTATCCGATTGAGTGTCTCACGCCTAAAAAAAGTATGAATGCAGTCGTATGGTCAAGGACATAATAATCCCACCAAAAACATTACATTTAAAGTGATGCCAAGACTCCATAGCTCATACAGCTTTCAGCGCGAAAAAGATATCAGATCGCAATTAGCGCCAAGCTTCCTACTCCACACGGCGTAACTCTACCACTACCAGCCACGCTCTACAAATTCTACATCTTGACTAAAAAATATAGACCCGTCTTTTTAGAAGATATAAGAGGTACGTTACGAGCAATTGTGTGTTGAAAATATATTTATGATGTCCTTCAGCACACGATTGCAGTATAGAGGTATATATACCCACTGAGATAGGTATGTTATCAGTGGTGTTACGTTCGAAGGTACGGTACATTCGCAGTCGTCTTCAGCTAGTTATATCAGAACGAATAAGGTGCTCACAAATATCTGAAGACTACTCTATTGTGAAGGCGTTAGCAGCCAGACGTGTACAGATATATTTGACGGTGACTGTATATAAGCTTGTTAATATATGCAACAAAATTGCCAAACGCAGGACCTGCGTAAAACGCCAGTGATAAAACTTCCACACAGTCTGACATTAGCTACTTATCGCGCGCCTTTATCACGTAATCATGGTGAAACATTTACATCATCGTCCAGGCAAAACCTCGCGGTCAACCTGTTAAATCCATCATTAAAGAATGATGAAAATATACTTCCTGTATGTGATGTTTGGAGACGGCCCACCTGTGTACACCGTGACGTTCCCACAGCGCCGCGCCGCCATTGCTACCGTGTCAATATTTACTCAGATTAAATCAATTCCCTGGATGCGCACTATCTCACGTCAGCCGTACCAGCGCTCTAATGCAGCCACCATCTCTATTGGTACTATGGATTAGCCCGCGCTAATAGCCAAAGGCGTTATTTGCTCAATATGATGAACTGCCACGGATCTAGAATCGGTAAGGCAAGAAAGACAAAAGCAACTGGGTAAGAAGTAAGTACTTTGGCACTCTTTGGGCCTATGTCCTGCAGTAATGGACGTCTTTCAGCTGATATGATGATGATGGTGATAAAGAAGTAAGTATGCGGTAATGTAATAAAAACATTTACTGATTACCTACCTATACTTAATGGATTTTACAATATAATTTTTCTTCACCGACATTTAAAGGCTGTGTGGCGGCTCTCATCATCATCAGCGTTCTCTTTTGTAATTTACTATAGTGCTGAATGAAACCTCATATGCGGTTATCGTGTAAAAGATGTACTGGCCACTAAACCGCGTGATAGGCTTCGTTACGTTCTCTGTCAGCTGCTGACTTTTATGTCAATCCTAAGAAATATAGTTTTATATGTTTGTTATTGTGGGATTATAATTATAAATATATTCCGTGTTAAGTCGACAGTGTGTTTATTATGTTCTACTAGTCCCAAAGTTGTTTTGGATGTTTCCGGTCGTATTTACGTATAATACCAACATACTCCTTAGCTCCGCAGTATAGTTCCAAAGGCTCCAAAGAATATCTTATAAGATAAATAATAATTCTTATGTACCTGCATATGTTGTGTCTTGTGTCTGTGGTCGCTTTCTTCGCCATGATACGCAAGGCGCGACGACAAACACGTAGTCTGATCAGTGCAAATAAACTAAAGGAAACTACCCAATAATACTCCACAATGTTTGTCTACTTATAAGGGCCAATTGAGCAAGGGCAAATATTGACTGATGTCTTTAGTGAACGTGCTTTTTAGGGTTCCGTAGTCAACAAGGAACCCTTATAGTTTCGCCATGCGTCCAACTGTCTGTCTGTCCGTCTTCGGATTAGCTCAGTAACCCATACTACTAGAAAACTGTAATTCGGCACGGCGCGCGCGTGTCAATGTAACTAAGATACACAGGCAACTACGGAACCCTACACTGCGCGTGACCCGACACGCACTTGGCAGATTTTTATTGCTACACTCGCATCAGAGGTGGCAAATAGATAATGTGTTCTCTGCCGTGTACAACCCAAAGCGCCTGGCAATTTTGCGATTTTATGTTAATTTTAATCAGCACACAGTATATAGACTCAGCATTTTTATTGAAGTTAGTACGCCACAATTAACCATATTGTATTGTTTAGTCTGTAATAGAGGTATTTGGTGAATTATGTTATGCTAGAATTGCAATTATTTCAAGCTTTTAATTATAATATCGAAAAATGAAGTTAATTGAGGCAGTCCAAGATAACAACTGAAAATTAGATATATTCTATTTCGTAAATGACTTGCAGCTGTATTCCAAGAAGGGATTCGGACCATGGCAAATAAACAATTCCAAATAATCAGAGGCAACTGTTAATAATTAGCCAATTTCGAGTTTTTATTGGAGCCCTTGCCTAGAGCGAGACCTAAAAAACTGTTGCAAACGTCCGAACCGACACCGTTTACTAAAACTGCCAAACGGCATTCGCCCATAAACAGCGGAGTGCCGCCCACCTAACAAGCGGAGATTTTTTAGTAATTGCCACCAGCTGCAACGCGACGGCAGGATAGATAGATGTTTTTTTCCGATTCTGCATGGACATCTCCCTAATAGGCTGTTGTGAAATCAACGACGCTAAATTAC
The DNA here is from genome assembly GCA_947049275.1 of Epinotia bilunana. NCBI lineage: Eukaryota > Metazoa > Arthropoda > Insecta > Lepidoptera > Tortricidae > Epinotia > Epinotia bilunana. Next base: position 5,245,496 of record OX346265.1, read on the forward strand.
AGCGCGAATAGCCGGCTGCGCAGTAATGGCTGACGAGGCCGCCGTCAACCTTTAGCGCCTGGGTTCTGTTGATTATTGAAAAGCACCAGTGTTTCGATTATTTACAAATATGTTTGAAAGCTCATAGATACTGTTATCAATGAGCACGCTGACACTTTCTTAGGGTTCTTAGCAAGTAATCCCTTGAAGCTATAAAAAGAAACGAAGTTTACAAGCTCATTGATAATGTATCTTGGCATTTTCAAACAAATTTGTAAATAATCGAAACACGGCTGCTTTTCAATAATCAACAGAATTTCTACGGCCGTTTAAACCGTATATTTAGGAATCTAATAACCCCACAGGATATTTATATGTGGTAAGATATAAATATCCTGATATATATAAATGTGGTAAGAAGCCAGGTGCAAACAGCAAAAATATAGGAAAGAAACGAATGAGCTATAACCTTATGCATTATAATTTAAAATATTGTTGTTTTAAATGTATGTATATGTATAGGGACTCCTGATAAAATGGCTCTATCTACTTACTCTACATACAGTTTGTACGAAACTCTCGGTGCGCGACGCGAATCAGATATACCCGCACTTGTCCGACGATTTTATATTATTTGGAAATTCAATATTTAATCTAAGGCGCGGCAGGCTGGCAGGTATATAATGTGTAAATAAGTATATTGTTTTCTATATTAACCAGAAGAATTGTTTTTTAGTCGTGTGACACTGTCACGTTTACCGCAATGAAAAGTTGTCACTTTTTAGGAAAGAGGCCAAAAACTAGTTACTGAAAAACTAGTAAATAGCGCACTTGGCATGTCGTAGCCCTTACACTACTTCGCGTTATAGGTACACCACCTATCCGTTAATTTCTTTTCAGTGTGCTTTTAAAACTAGCGAAACTTTCTATGTGGGAAGTTCCCTATATTTTAAGGAACCTTTAATTTTACAAAATTGAAGCTTTCTTTCTCATGAAAGTCTCCAGAAATTTCCCAGAATATACCAACCTTTTTAAGAATGTTCTTCAACTTGTGCATTGCTGCTTGCGACTGGAATAAAGACCATTCAACATTTTCAGCACGTTGTTAGACGGAATTTGCTGGCTATTACAAATCTGCTCACTAAACGGCAGATGTGTGCCCTGAGGTAATTATCTTGCCGCCACCACTGATTTAGATCTTATGGCGCCGCGTGTTCCTTTTATTGTGTGCTAAAATTTACAGTGTTCATTTTTTAGCACTTATCGCTCTGTGGATAAGTCTTTCGTCTGATTAGTTTGCGAGTGCGAGAGTGATATCAACGGTGATTAGTGATAAAATTGGCAACCATCTTACACCTTGTAGTCACAACAAACTTATTACAAGACAATAATATCAAGTTACACGATATTCAGATGTGGAATTACAGGAACTTACGATCTTCGGGCGATCGTGGTACAGTCAGCGTCACATAGTTAGTAGCAGCCAAGGTAGCCAAATATTTCGGTACACGTCCTTATTACTGAAAGAATAAGGGTGTGTTATGAAATATTTGGCTACTCTGGCTGCTATTAACGATATGACGCTGACTGTACCTACCTAAGTACCTAGCCCACCAACGAGGCTTGCGGCCAGCCCATCTTGAGGCTAGCCTGTGCACAGTGGGTATCACAGAACAAGTGAAGGATACAATGTCCTGCTACCTTCGATCTACCGTGACCCTGCTCTGCAAGCGCTTGCCTGCTGAGTCATGAGTTGCATAGCATCATTTTGAAAGAATTACAGCAAAGTTGCAAAATGAGTGGACTAATCAAATTAGGAACACGAGGTTGCCGATAACATTGTTTATTAAATAAATACGAGGTTATCTATTTTATACATTTAATTCATAGATAATATAGAACGATATCTCACTTATCTCGACACTTTAAGTTCAATTTAACATTGCGATAAAGGTAGTCATTATTTTTATAGTCTAAAATAAAAAAATAAACAAAACTTATAACAAGCAATAAATATAGGTTGTAGTTTTTGCATTCGTATTTATTTATGCCGTTATATTAATATCACCATAATGTACATGTACAAGGTAAGTAAATGACGAGTAGTTAATTTACATTTACATAATAAGGCAAATTATAATATGTAGTATCGATGCAGGTTGACATAGATTCAGATTTTTTATTTCATAATACATATATATATATATATATATATATATATTAGAATTACAATATACATTAAAACTAGCTTTTTTAAATTATGATCACCAAATATAATATAACTTACATAAGAATCAAATACAGACACAATTAATTAATTTAATGTCCAGGCGACAAAGTCACATAAAGATCGACAGATAATAAACTATACCTACCTTAATAAACTTCAAATTAAAGAAAAAATATATAACTGGCGACCACAGGCATACATGGCCCCTCGCTACAGTTGGTTAGTTAACCAACTGAGCTATCGGAACAATCTGTCTCGGTCACTAAATCTTTAAATCAGTTCCTTCTTACGCCTTTACTTAACTAAACGTCTTCGGGAGGTACACTTTTATAAACGCCCAGACTCACTATTACACATTATTGACATGCATATAATCTATTTACCTACACTACAACTTAAAATAAAATGCTAATGGTAAAAATCTAGACACATGGCAGCGTGTCAAGCCAAGTTCAATATCTTTCACACTGGCCTGGCGACACTGTCTTAAATATATCAATACCGTAAAGACTTTGAGATGTGAACGGTTTTCTCACTTTATCTGTGGTTCCAAAAGTCATGTCATTCCATAAAGTCATGTATCCAATATAATGACATATTAGCCTGATCTTGCAAGAACATCAATTTCACTATAAGCTTACCTTTACACATAACACTCCCTAATATTCAACTCTCTGGCATATCTTCTAATGGCGAATACTTCAAACCTGTGTCGTTGAGCATGGTGACCACCCAGGAGTTCTCGGGTACCAGGCCCGACTCCAGCAGCCGGACGGCGGCCGCCACGTTGGCCCCGCTGGTGTAACCCACGTACAGCCCCTCCTTCTCCCCCAACAGCTTCTTGTAGCGCACGGCCTCCGCGTCCGACACGCCCAGCGCGCCGTCCATGTTCTCGTACTTGAACAGGTCCGGCACCACGCCGTACCCCGACCCCTGCAGCAGGTGACACGTCTTCGTCACCGGTTTGCCATTGATCACTTCTGATCCTTCTGGCTCCACTATGAACGTTTTCACTGCCGCATTCTTCTCTTTCAAATATTTCGACGTCCCCGTAAATGTGCCGCCAGTCCCGGCCGTAGCCACAAATACGTCCACCTGACCTGCAGTTTGCCTCCAGATTTCAGGTCCCGTCGATTCGTAATGAGCCTGCACGTTGGCTTCGTTATAAAATTGATTGACGAGGAAGGCTCCAGTCTTTTCTACAGCTTTCATACATTCCTCTTCTGCCGCCTGGACATCCGCATGAGTAACTTGGTCGTATACGCCCTCGACTTGTGGTACTCGCACACACTTCGCACCTAATGCTTCCATGTGTACGGCTCTCTGTACGCTGTTGCCTTTGGACATATAGAGTGTTAATGGATGGTCCAACACGGCAGCGACCACGGCGAGACCACAGCCCTGATTGCCTGAGGTCACCTCTATGATTGGATGGCCAGGTTTCAGCTCACCGTTCCTCAGGGCTGCTTGTATCATGGAGAGTGAGGAGCGGCACTTGATGGAACCACCCGGATTCATAAACTCACATTTGGCCAAAATTCGTCCGGGTCCAGGGTGCAATCGGTCTAAAGCCACCATCGGAGTATTACCTATCAGCTCCAAAGCTGAAGACTTTATATCGGTGTTGTCAGCGCGAGGAGCAGGGGCCATGGTGCACGTTCACTTTCTTACTGAGGTACTGGAACTGAGTGGATGTCGCGTTTGGAGAGCACTGGTACTGTATGCAAGCGTTGACGATTTAAATGCCGTGCCGGGCCGAGCGCACGGCTTTAGTAGCGAGCGCAAAGCTAACGAAACGGATGGCGCCGTAGAACCGTGCGCAAGGCAAAGGCCACAGGCATAGTGCCGCGCCGATAGCTCTATTCGAGAACATCATCTTATTTGTAATAAACATTCTGATTGTAAAAAGTATAAGTATTCGTAGGTCTGTTTAATTATCTAGATATGCGCTAAAAATTAAAAAAAGAGTCGCGATTTTACGCCACGGACGATGTCACTGTGTTTCGTTTACAATATGAATAGTTATGTAAGTAACAATTGTGAGATGTACCATTTATCAGATATGAATAATTCTTACCTTGACTTACTAGTTAGTTGACTGAAGTCTAAGGTATTAGGAGTGGTTTACTTCAATATGTAATATGTATATCACATAATGAACATATTTATTTTTTCACTAGTTATTCACAAAGCTTTCTTCGGGCAAGAAGTTTAGTCTGAGTCTGATAGTTTGTATACGCTTTTATTTATACCTTCAAACAATAGTTATTAGAAAATAATATGGTTGTTTCACCAAAAATAACATATTTCTTATCAGACTATTTGTTTTTTTTTTACCAAGATAATTGCAACCGTCACGAAAGTAACGCAAATAAATCGCGTCGCAAGTAGGTGTTGCAGTTTCTTTTTACTTTGTGTTATTTATAAGAATAGTCGTGTTCGCAGTGTTATAAATAGACAAACCTATTACGAGTTTTTAGCAAAACGCCCGTTATTTTCGTCGGTCTTAATTTAACAGTATGTTCAAAATAAGCTACTAATTCATCCACTCAATATTATGAATACAAAAATACCTAACTCTATCTGTCCTTCTGTTCAATTAAATAACAAAATCATACCAATTCCGCAACAAGCACCAGCTAAATATCGAAAATCAGTTTCAGAATTGAAAACCATCCGAAATTGTAGCATGCCCTATATATGCCCGCCTGTGTTCCACTGCGTCACGTGCTTTATATCCCAATTGTGCCGAATCTGCATGTCTACAAATTACATTATGTTTGCGCTAACTGGCAAAAGACACAAAAAGTGCAAATAGCCGACATCGGCACCCTCGTCAGCCCCGCTATTATGATACAAGTGGCAATTTGGAGACATTTAAATTTAACATCCTGCGATTTCAACTCCGTGTGGCCCATAATGCTCTACAATTGAAACCCTTAACTCCAAGTGCTAAGGTGCAATGTTAGATACAGAGGGGTTAAAGATGAAATTATTTTCTACACGGGAAACCCGACCGTATTTATTGGATATAGATTGCATAAGAGCAAAACGCATCAGTAAATCGCAGTGGGTCTTTTGACTCGGCGCTGCTCGTTGAAGACCCACCAGATGTCAATACGTAGTGCCCCATTGTTAACAAATATGGGTACAATTGTGCACAATGCATTGCATTATTTAGTGAAGGCGACTGGGCCAAATGTCAGCTATTTGATAATTGGGTGTACATCAATCAAACGATCTAATGTGGAGGACAAATGGCCCTTGAACATAACAAAATTAACGTAAAAAATAAACCAGTTACTAATGACAGTACCTACCTATGAGTTTATTCTAAGAGCATTTATATTACTTTTGTGACAGGCCACACAATATAAAAAGCAATTAGGAAATTAAAATGTCACGTTAGTGTAGACCCCGTTTTTGTCACCTAGATTGAATTACTAACGTACCTACATACATATTCGAGAGGAATACCTAGATTTTTAAGTTGGATTTAACTCTCATACGTTTTTATAGTCCAATTTTTAGAGCCGACTGGAGCTTATACGATTGGTAGAAAATAATATACTTAGTGTAAAAATTACCTTTCATGAAAGACTGCGAAGTTATTATTTGGCGCGAGTGCATGGTACTGAAAGGATTGTTAGATTGAACAATAGCGCCATCTAAAATATGAACACAATGTAAAATCTCCTAACCTAATATAATAGATGGCGCTAATGTCTTAAGTAGAGGACTAAGTGCCATCCATACCACAGAATAGATAATAGTACAAGTAGCCAAGTGGCCATACTAAACTAATGGTACAGAGACCTCTCTATGTCTCATTATTTTAAGGCCATTGGTAGTCTTTATAACTATGTAACCGATTTCGCAATAGATGTGTTCAATTCAAACGGACCAAAAGCTTGTTAACATGATTGTGGATCGAATAATGAGGGCGGTGCACCGCAAGTCGACAGTACTCAAAACTCCCGCTCACCTCAGTTCTGAGGTCGGCACGTGCAGACAAGGTCAGAACATAAGTAGGCACTTGTGCACCGATACTTGCCCAAATAATCGAGACTGTACCTAATTCGATACCTAACGAGTTGAATATGACAGCAAGTACCCTATACTTCATTATTTTTTTCATTTAGTAGGTATGTAAAGTTTTACAATTTATAACGGGTCGTGGGTCTGGATTTGAAACACTTTGAAAGGTTTAACATTGAAATAATAATGTGGATGTGAAATCGACTAGTAGTTAGTCATGACAGGATTACCTACTTACACCGCAAAATGCTCCAAAACGGTTTAGGCTGAATGTAAGATTTTTCACGGTAGAACTCGAAACGAGTACCACTTTTGGTGAGGTAGGGCACAGCGAAATCTCATCCCACTCGAATTTGGAGCAACCCAACTGGGGAAGTACCTCCCTCCGCCTTGCAGAATACCGCAGCCATAATAATAATAACACTACTAACTACTTGCTCTGTAGTTGTGTTCCTGGTGGTGAGCAAGGTCGCCAGAGCTCCCGAGGATGCGTTGTGTTGAGAGCGAGGGAATTTGTTCCTTCAGCTGTCAACACGGCGAATCCTCAAACATATCAAGGGTCGGCAAAGCCCATGTTACTCCTTTGGAGTTGCATGCGTCTATTAGGCTGCGGTATCCGCTTACCATCAGGCGGGCCGTACGCTTGTTTGCCACCGTCGTTGTATAAAAAAAAAAACAAATGGTTTTGGGGGCTACTGAACCCACGTTCCATTAGTTCATCACAAAATTCACAAATTGTGCAAATGATTAGCAGGTACTACCCTCCGTGCGTCCTACGATTGGGGTTCTACACTACACCGGCATTGGTAGTTCGGTAAACGTTGAACAATAGCATACAAGTAATATAAAACATGCCGATTCCATCATAAAATTGTATCCCGGTATCCTTTTTTACAAGACAATGTGAGTTATTGTACACACTTGGAAACATTAAAGACATTTTTCAAACTAATTGAACTAAAAGATAATTTATTGTGTCGTCTGGGCATCAACAAAACCAAAAGGCTTTGCAGGTGGAAAAGGGACAGCGATTCTTACAATATAGAAGCCAGAGAGGGACGAAGGTATGGTTTGTTCGGTGGGAATAAAATCACAACTCACGCGCAGCCGTGAAAGGATCTCGGGACTGTTTTGTATACAGCGTGTCTCGGTTTGACAAGTCTAATAATACCATAAATAAATTTATTTTATCACAGGGATTGTATGTGTGTTTGTATGTCTGGTTGAGCAGAAGACATTATGCATATATCCTCTGCTCAACGCGATGGGTGGCATTGCATCATCATAGTTTGAAGCAACCATTTTTCAAAAATGAACTGATACCCTAAAAACGTTTTTTTAGTTAATTTGTTTGATTAGATTTAGTATAACCAAACTTAAACTGAAGGCGCATCCAATGTGTTTTCGATGTTGTTATTATTGTAGGTACTAAAGATTCATTAAACAAATTGACGGGCAGTACCTATACTTCAATTAAATTGTTGGTTAGTCAAACATTTGGCGACGCCTACAGGCGTTATGTCCTTCAACGGGTTATGTATTAACCTTAGTAATCATAGGAACATCATATTTTGAGTAAATTCACGTAAACACATTAGAGGTGCGTTTAGTTTAAAATTAGTTTTAAAAAAATATGTTACCTAAATACGCGAATACATAAGTATGCGAACTCTACCAAGTGACGCTAAAACGGCTTCACATATAAAAAAATAAAATTGAACTGTTCTGAAGTCTATTAAAATGACATGAGAGAGTTGTTAAGTACTTAAACGGCGCGGCGGAGTGGAGCACGCTGTGAAGGCCGTGGGCAGGTTCGGATGCACCTGAGTATTTCACACCGCGGCGCGCCGGCGCCGCCGCGGCGGCCGAGGTTTCACCGTACCTACTACTGACAACTCGACCTGCCTTCTACGTACTTGGCATATTCGATGCCTTACTTTTCTTTTTAGTGTTCCGTACCTAAATTGGTCTAATGGAAGTCTTACGCGATTCCTCGGTGCCTGATAGGCAGTTTTCTACAATACCGTTTGACACAGGAAGGTAACATTTGGTATATGTACTAAATATATATATAATTCGACCATAGGTACTATGTATATATACATAGTACCTACGGTCGAATTATATTCTCAAGTCATCAAGCAATTGGTTTACGAAACTTTTCATAATTTTATTTAATAAAACAGTAATGTTTGCCATAACCGTAAGCCATCATTTATCCTAATTTCGATATTCTTTGAGACCCCTAATAATTTTATTTTAAACAGACAATTCTAATGGTGTCTCTCCATGCGATGATCAATGAAATAATTCTGAAAAAGTTCCGTTCCATAGAAAAACACTTTTATTAAGGCAAATGATGTTGAAACCTTACTGTAGAGCCAAATCAAATTAACGGAACAAAATTCTGCTAAAACTTCATTATTGAGACAAGATTCTATAGACGTTACTTTTTCGCGCAGTCGTCACTTTAGTATTAACATTAACAACGATTTCAAACGATGATTTTGTTATTTAGGCGTTCGTATGGCCACCTTCCGTCACCATCAGACCAGCTCATTAGTAGGTACTAAGTATTGCATTGCATCGTCACCTTGACTTCAAAGTTTGTACAAAATTTAAACTCTATTGGACTCAGGGACTCTGGTGAAATTAGGCTTGCAAGCTTTGAGTAAAAAGCAACAACCCCATACCATATGTACAGTTACAGACTGGATAACGTACCCCAGGTTGGGGTGTATAGTAATTGAAAATAAAAGGTAAAGGAAATTACTACTAAACCCTTGGATCGGGTTTAGTAGTAATTTCCCTAGGATGGGGAATTCTTTATCCAGCGTGCCACTGCACAGACTGTGGAAGATTAATGGGGTGGGTTTATGCAAGAGAGCCTACCATCCTACGTACCTAAGTCCCTAAGTCCCTAACCTATCCTTGACTTACACCTTTATTGGTTTCAGTGGAACTTCATGGCATGGCAGGCTCGGCAACCTCATTAATTTTTGCTTGTAATTGGTACGTTGTGTCTTCGACATCTTTTTGGCTTGCTTCAAATCCTTCTGATGTGAAATACACGTCATTAAACGAGCTTTCTTGTACGCACAGTTCCAAATGCGCCTCTTCTACGATTTCCCATTGTTTCTGGATAGCTTGGAGACTCGTCTGGAGAAACCAGATCGGCTTATTTTCATTTACGGCTCGCCTGGCTGCGGCTAACTTTTTGACTAGCTGGGATATGCGACACTTCTGCATGCCCAACTTTGGCGAAACTTCCTGACTCCCTGCGGACTTGATTTCCTTGGATCCGCCTTGGTTAATCTTCATCAACTCTTCTTCACATTTATCTAAGTAGGCTGTGGCTTCTTCGTATACGCTCTGGAGGCTACTATAAAAGCTAGTCATGTAGGTGTGGGTAGATAATCTTTCTTCCATCTTTAACTGGTCGTGGTTCTCCACAACTTGCATTTTCATCTCGCTCAGCATCGTCCTCTTATCCGCGATGTACCTATGCGTGTTCCTGCTTGCGGAATCCTTTTTCATGTTCGTCAACAGGGTCTTGAGACTTCCCCCCAGCTCTTCCTGGCTCTTCAAGAGTTCGTTGAGCTTAACAGCATCCATTTTGTCGGTATGTCAGTCAATCCCTAAAAAAATTATTCCTAACCGTGGGAGAACAATGTTAACAAGACCGCGGTTCATAACAATCCTAGTAGTGGAGGGTGGTTCTAACACATTCGATAAATACTGACTGGCTTGTTGTCAATGTCTAATGACTCAACGGACAACCCTATGTTAACATATAACCATCGATATGTTTTCCATAAGGAGATCCGGTTCGAAGCAACGAGGCAGGTGAAAGGAAATAAAAGTTTGTAAAAAGGAAAGCTCCCCTGCTAAATACAGAGAGAGCAGACCTACGGACAGAGAAGTCGTTTACTTACTGATTACTTTATATTTATAATCAATAATGTGGTTCCTTACATAACCTACGATTTTATTACGTTCAACATCCTACTAGCGTTATTCCCGGTTGTGCCCTACAGGAGCCCGGGTCCGCTTTGACACCTAATCCCAAGATTTGGCATAGTCACTAGTTTTACGAAAGCGACTGCCATCTGACCTTCCAACCCAGAGGGGAAAAAAGACCTTAGTAGGATTAGAACAGTTTCCTCACGATGTTTTCCTTCACCGAAAAGCTAACGCTAAATGTTCCGTACCTACATAAGTTCCGAAAAACTCATTGGTGCCAGCCGGGTTCGAACCCACGACCGCCGCTTGACAGCCGCGTTCCTTAACCACTAGGCTACCGTTGCTACGATTTTATTACGCGATACTAAGGAATGCTCCAGTTGGCGCCGATCGCGGAAATAAAGCAATAGGCCTCGACTCCGACTGTATGACCAATCCCAGTGATGTGTGGTCAGTGAAAAAAATGCTTTCGTTTACTTACTATCACTGTTTAACCCTTTTGGAAAGCAAGAACACCTAAATGTGTTGCGTGTTGTCCGCGGCTCCAAGAACAGCTTAGATATAGATAGCTTATGGCGTTACACGTCAAATTCACCTTCATACTATGGACTTAAGGTCCATATATTCACACTCTTACAGAAAACAGTTGACGTGTCCCTTTCGTACGTTAAGAATGGTGTCTAAAAGGTTAAAGACGGCTCCAGATAACCCTTAAGTATCTATATAAAACCCTTTTGTTTTTATGGGATTTTAATGATTTGATAGGGTGGCACTAACTCGACGTCGATACAAATCAGTTTTAAAATATTGACATCTGCGAAAGATTTTGTAGCGCTACGCTCATAGCTGATTGCACGGGAAACTCTGTATGTAGAGGAAAGCGGCTACGAGCAGAGCGCCCACATAGCCGGTTCCTGGTACTGAGTGATATATAATGTTGTGAAAGGCCACTCTTTGTATAGGATACAGGATGGACGTAGTTTAGAATGAGGTCAGCTAAATCTTAATTTCATGACGTTATCTGGCGATTCTAAGCATGTTTAAGCCCCGCCGCCCACGGGCGGTTGTCGTGCGTGCCCCGTAATGGTATTAGCGCATTCCGATCCGGCCAAGACTGTTCACGATCGCCATTGTCGGCCCCTGCGCCTGCGCTTCGAGCTGAGCTATAACCACGAACATCGATATTTGAAGCTCGAGCTCCATCCCTATCGCACTTATCGAGCGGTAGGTGCACCCCTACGTTTGTGCACAAGGAAGGCGGCCTTGAGAGACGAATGGCGACGGATTGTCAAGCTTGCCACTAAACCGACATGACGATCACGAGCACTATGCCAAGAGTGAAGCGACTAAGAAGAAGAAGATCGCACTTATGTTACTCGAGTGACAGAGATGCAGATACACGAACTTCGAGTTTCAATTTTTGTCGTAACGTTGCTGTTCCGGACCGACTACAATCAGTGGACCTTATGGTCGAACTCTCTAGGGGTTGAACATCTTCAGGCCGGCCGTGTCGCCCCAACGCCATGATTGAACTGCGATATGAAGTTGTCAATCAGGTGAAAACGAAAAGGTATCAAGCTGTTCAGCTACTTATGAGTCCACCTATTACAAATTGCATCGTCATTTAATTCTATCGGTATCGTCGATACCCATAATGTTGAGCGCGTGTTGAGGTAGAGGCACAAGAATATGTATTGACTGCTTTTGAAAGAATTGAATGAAATAAGTCAAAATTCTGAATCATAGGTAAACTGGGCGCAGTTTACATGTAACATTATTTATATGTAAGTAAGGCGTTACTTACATATAAATAATGTTTGGTACAAGCTATATCAGACCGACTTCTTTCTATTAATTACTGGAGGCTACAGGTAACATCATCATCATAAATCCAATTAAACCCAAAAGGCGAGAAATGAATACAAAATGTAATATTACAATTACAAGCACATGACCAACCAATTATTTAGGTCGGTATTAACTATTGACCCCTGAGGAGTTGCTCGAAGAAAGTCGCCCGCGCCGTGTAGGGGAAGGGCTGCATCTTGAGCTGCTCGTCGATCACCAGGCTGCGGGTGCCTGGTCCCAGGGGCTCCCACTTTGTAGTGATGATGTCGTCTACAGCAGGAGTGGGATTCCTGAAAAAAAATGGCATACATAACGCCTCCGCTTTTACTTCTAGTTATGGGTAACATGTCTGTAATTGACTATCAGAAAAATTGGTACTTATTATTGAATTAAGGAAAGCAAATTTGATACATTTTTCTCACCCATATTTGGCAAAATTGGTAAACAGCATCAACATTCTATCTCGAACCGTTTTGTCCGTGTCTGAAATGTCATCGATGGGTATGAAGGAAGAAGGCTGTATGTATCCTGAGTCGTCACCATGGCAAGCACCGGGACTCTTAATTCCAAGCTTCCTTTTCAAATAGTTTAATTTCCCATTATACGAGAACTCGTATAGAAATACAGTGTTATTTTTCGATAGCAACGTAGCAGAAATATAAATGCCAGCAATAAAATCGACATCTGAGAAGAAATTTACCGCAAATTCGTCATCTTCCCCGTAGCGGTTCTCGGCTTCTAAATATAGCTTCTTTAGTCTATCTTCTACCTCAGCCTTTTGCATATCATCAATTTCAAAAGGTAAATGGTTCAAAAAGATTTTATTCTGCTTTAATTTTTCCAATAAGTGCGGGGCAATTGACCGCAGCAAAAGGTCTTCGCGAGTGCAGAAACCTGAAATAACGGGGACGCGCATGTACGCGCCGCGAGACAGCAATTCGAATGGACATTTATCCAAAAATGGCTCCCACCCGCTAGGCTTTTCAATTGACGGTACGAAACCGAAATAAATGCCACCTTTCCAATTAGTAGCTTCCAGAGCTGCCATAGATGCCAAAATTAAATCTTTGCTGGATAAGCCTTTCAGTAACTGAATCAGCTCGCTATCGTCCTTAATATTATTTTCTTTTATTTGTGGTATTTTCTGTATAATTTCTCTCATATTTTTGTTCATGCCCCAATTTAGTAATGTAGATCCAGACTGCATAATTGCCTTATGGAAGAGCCCTTTAGCCATCGGCGACAGCAAAAGATATTCCACAGAGGATCCGCCGGCGCTCACTCCAAACACGGTAACATTGGTATGGTCGCCACTAAATTTACTGACGTTTCTCTGGACCCATTTCAGGGCTTGGACTTGGTCCCTGAGTCCCATGTTACCGGGTGCGTCAGGGTGATCTAAGTTAAGAAACCCGAGAATGCCGAGGCGGTAGTTTATGCTGACAACGACCACATCTCTCTCAACCAGCCAGTTCGGACCGAGGTCGGAGGGGTCGGTGCCGCAGCCGAACACGAACCCGCCGCCATGGATGAAGACCATCACGGGAAGCGCGACAGGAGGCCCCTCGGCCGGCAGCGAGGGGGTGAACACATTGAGGAACAGACAGTCCTCGCTGCCCACGACAGTCCTGGACCCCTTGTCGAACTGGATGCACATGTTACAATCTTTCGTAGCATCCCGCACTCCTTCCCACTGCTCCGGGGGCTCTGGGGCCTGGAATCAAACAGTAAATTGCATACATGACGTACTAGCAGTAATTGAAGTTTTGCTTGTTTGGTGTAAACATATCCCATATCATTGTTGGGCGTAATCAATTACTTTTGGAATTAATTACACGATTACATTCCAGTAATCGATTCGGTAATCAATAACTTGGATAATCATAATTACTGTACTATGATTACATTTGTAAACCATTCCTTTGGAATCGGTATTGTAAACCACTACTGTAATCTTGATTCCTCAGTAGGTAATCAAGTAGTACTTAAGTAATCTGAATTACTTTACTCCAATTCCAGACTAGATTACCTACTTCATTGGCATTTGAAGGAATTGTTGAGTTTTTTTTGTACTGCAGTATAAAAACAATTGCAGTAGCCCCTTCAAAGGAACAAGCCGAAGGAACTACCGCGAATAATCCCGAATTTTATCTAAATTAAGTAGATAATTTAATTTAAATAAAAGCTAACCTTTTGACCGCCAAAAGTCAAAAAAGTATGTTGAAATTATTTACTGTCATAAACTAAAAATATGTCATTTAAATTGTCACTGTCTGATATATCAGACGACGGCAGTCAAAGGGTTAAGCGTAAAAGGTAACGGACAGAATTCATGAGGGATTGACTGACCGACCGACCGACCCAACTCCCGCCCAACTCTGTTGTTGTATATCATAGAAGTAATCTGGAAGTAATCAAGTCAACAATTCCAGTAATTTTGAATCGACATTGATTCCCAATTACTAATAATTATAATATTTGTAGACATGATTACTGATTCCTTAATATGTAACGGTAATTCACCGTTTCACTTGATTACATTACAAGTAATCTGACACTCAGTAGCGGATTACAAAGTAAAATCAAGTAATTCTGTAATCAGGAATCAATTACGAAATGCCCATCTCTGTCCCATACAAAACATTCCATGTAAAAAAGAGGACAAGTCTCGAAACTCTTTCATCGTAAATAGTTGTGAGATATTTCGTATCTCAGGCATTCTTATAAATCTTTCTTTGCTTGCTTAATAAAAATCTGCAACTTGGCAATCACACAACTTTACTGCATTTATGGATTTTTGCATACCTAAAACTACATATGTAGTAGTGTGTGATGGCCAAGTGAAAAAAAAAAAAACTAGCAAATAAAGATTAATACGAGGGCTGCTACTTATGTATCCGGAATAGAAAAAATAATCAAACGTACATTACTAAATATAGTTTTATTGTTTTTCAAAATATTCTCCGTGATGATCGATGCACTTTTGCATACGTGTAAACCAATTTTTAAAGCACTTTTGTCACTCTGATTGAGGTATCTCCAAAACGTGTTGTTTGAACGCGTCGACCGCATCTTCACGGGTCGAAAATTGTTGAGCACGTAATTTATTCTTTACATTTGGAAATAAATAAAAATCATTGAGTGACAAATCAGGGCTGTACGGTGGGTGACCCGTTAATTATATACTTTGACCTTCCAAAAATCGAGTTGTTTCGCTGTTGTTCAGCTGTCATGGTGAAGAATGATTCTGCGTCGCTGGTTGTCTTTAAGTATTTCTTCAAACATTTCTGACAAACAAATAGTCGTGTACAACTCCGAATTAACCGTTTTACGATTTTCTAGTGCACTGTAGCCACATGGCCATTCATAGCAAAAAAGCAGGCGACCATTTGCTTCAAGGTGCTTTTTGCACGAGTAACTTTCGTAGGGTTCGGCTCATTTTGTAACACCCCACACTGTTGATTGCTGTTTAGTTTCGGGATCATACGCATATATCCAAGATTCGTCACCTGTGTAGATATTATAAACAGCTTTTGAGTCACAACAGTTATATTTTTTCAACATTTTTTTGCACCATTCGACGCGAGCCTCTTTTTGATCCTTAGTTAAATTGTGCGGTATCCATGGCGAACAAAAATTTTTTACAGCTAAATATTCATGTAATATCTTATTAATGCTCGTCATAGATATCCCCAGAATTGCCTCTATCTCGCGATACGTAACATGACGGTCATGCATTATAAGTTTCCGCACTGCTTCAATATTTTGTGGTACAACGGCCGATTTCGGGCGACCTTCCTTAACTTCGTCCATAAGCATACTACGTCCACGATTGAACTCACTAAACCAGTGATACACAGTAGTTTTTGATGGAGCTTCATCACCAAAAGTCAAAGTTAATTGATATGCATTGTTGTTGCGTTAAGCCACGCCGAAAATCGTAATAAATCATAGCACGAATATTTTCACGAGTAAGTTCCATTCTTGCAACGAGATAACATTTTAAACCCGCCAAAAACAAAGGACTAGCGTACTCAAGAAAAAAAATAGCGGCCAGTATTAAAAGAAAGTTCAAATTTTACCATGGAGGTCAAAAATTGTGTTTAAGAAAGTTGGAATCCTGGATTCCGCATACATAAATAGCAGCCCTCGTAAGAATGCCTGAGACTTGGTACTATGAAATATCTCACAACTTTTTACGGTGGAAGAGTTTTGGGACTTGGCCTCTTTTTTACATAGAATGTTTTTATGGGATCTCACTCCTTTTTGTAGGTTATTGTGACAACAACAGTAAACACTATTTGTCTTGTATGTCTGCTAGAATGGCCTTAGAGTTTTGATGATCGGTCACAACGAAGTTATAGGGGGGGTCGAAAATGGCCTGAAATGCTTCGATAAAGGGATGGTACGGCCGTGCCGCTGTTTTGCACGACTTGGCGGATGTTTTTTTAAATACATATAATTGTTATTACCGTAGGGATCATCGGTCGGGCCTATACTAGATCATATCTAGAAATATAGCAGTCATGCAACTTATGAGATTTATGAGTAAGTAGTATGACTATATTATACCACATTGCAATCACTAAAGCTAATATTAAGGAGATGGGAAACAATACTACACCGTGTCGGTGCTGTTGGTAAATTTTCCTTTAGATATATTTATTATCGAAGCTAACATTGTCCTGTTCAAATATAGAGACACATGACTATTGCCAGCAAGTTAGAGTAAAATATTCTGAAAATAGAATATGAAGGCCGCTATGTGGTAATGCGCTAAACCAACCAACGAAACAACTAACTGTTTTCTCTACTGAATAGATATGTGACTTATTTAGGTATACTCTAACTGCTGCAAGAGTAACAGTTACCTAACAGACAAACGAACGCAAACAAAAATATTAAGTAGTTTTATTTGCTTGCGTTTAAAAGGATTTACCCTTACCGTTTTAGACGTAGGTACTATAAAATCATGGACCTATGATACTCAGGACAAGCTATGGTAATAATAATAATAGTAGGTACCTCGTGCGAGCGAGCTGGTAGCATACAAATCTCCATAAGTGTGATAGAAAGGGAATTATCATTCATTGTCATAGTTCCACTTTTTTTATTTGCCACTACTGATTTAGTATGAAGTTGTAGCACATAAACCATTATCCGTCCAAATGAAGTAAGTTGTTAATGGCAAGTCATCAGCCATTTTAAGATCAGCTCAATTTAACTGCATAGGAGCCTTTCCGTCCCTCGTTGTGGCATCACGTATATAGCCTGTCCTGAGTATCATAGGTCCATGTATAAAATTGAAGTACCTAAATATTTTTTTATTAGGCCACGAACTCACTTATAATACGTATTTACGCAAATGTAGCTCATATCTTTTTAGTACCGTATCATAAAGAAAGGTACAGAAGAAGAGACGCAACCTGAATATTTTGGCGCATATTCATTGAATTTGAATGCATAAAAGGTGTTAAAAAAAAGGTCATAGTACATGGCAAACCTGTAAGGTCGTAGCTTAGCTACGTAGTACTATTACTTATTCTGTGGCTTCTACTAGCTTCTGCCCGCGACTCCATCCGCGTGAAACTCGTTTTTTATCATTTGACCCCTTTTGGGGATGATTTCCGGGATAAAAACTATCCTATGTTCTTACCCGGGATTTAAACTTATCTCCATACCAAATTTCATCTTAATCAGTATAGCCGTTTAAGCGTGAAGAGGCAACAGACAGACAGACAGAGTCACACTTTCGCATTTATAATATTAGAATAGATAGGTAGCATTTTTTATTGTATGTTCAAAAAGAAAGAAAAATAGAGTTGACTTTTAAAGAAGGTTTAAAATAAAATAAAATAATAAAATGAGATAAGTAATAAAAAATCTTTTTATGAATATAAGCTGATAATACTTAATATGACACATACGGCCTAAAGCGAGTTGCCGGTTACTATTATAAAAATAGCATTGTGACGACGGCCTTACGATAAAGATAATAGTTTGTGGAACAAACTCACCCTAAACCGCATCTCACCGATAGGTGGCTTCGCGTACGGAATTCCTTTAAATCCATAGTAAACTTGATTGTTTATCTTCTTCTCGTATCCTTGTAACTTGCCCTCACAGGTAGCAACAACAGGACATGCCATTATGACTGCTTAAACAGAGAGATTGATCAAAAGTAACATGGACAACAAACAAATAAGTATTAACTCTTGATACTCGACGAAACAGTCGCCCAGTTACCAGCAAAAACAGTCTCGGCTCGGCCCTCGGGTGATTGTGTGTGGCTGCACAGTGAGGATAATAGTTTTAAGCATGGTCACTAGATGGCGTGGATATCTTACGAACACATTTGATAAAATGAGGTGTCATTCGATCCGAAATTATACTTCGGGACATACGGTACCTACCTACAACTATGTAGTATGAAAAAGAAAAAAAAATCAGTTACATACTTTTCCGTAGTCGAGTTACAGTTTTTTTAATTGTTTATACCTACTTGTTGTAGGGGTGTTAGGTCTTCTTGGTTACTTTTTAAAGTTGTGATTTTATGTTTTTTCTCTAACGATCGTCGACTTACCCCATTCTTTATAGGCCATCCTAAATATGTTACTAGGTATATTTTAACCTAAGAAATTCTATCATTGTCTTCTTCTGCTTTACGGGACAAAAAAACAACAAGAAAAAGTTTATTGACCCATTTCCAAATAAATGAAGCGTTACACTTATATCCACCCGCCATCACCCCGCACTGGGCTTCGTGTAATAAAACTTAAGAAAGGCCATTTTTCTTTGTAGTAGTGAAGTTCGTATAGACATTCTGTATTAGAAATTAGTAGGTAACGGTTCGCAAACTCATTAGTTACTTGACCGAGTTAAATTAATTTTCTCAAACATGCAATGAAATATTGACGTTGTATTCTTCATAATGGGCTTCGAAGTGTCACGTTTCGGGCGCAGCGAGACGAGAGATCCGTAATGGAATTTCATACAAAATTGGAGGCCTAGGCCTGCAAGATGGTTTTTTTAATTTCCATTCCACAATTTACGGCACATTATCACGGCGCTCAGCCATGAAAATTAAGTTAGATTTCTTGAAGTATTTTTATTCAATACATTGCATGTTTGAGAAAAGCACTATACATACCTCGGCGTGAAAAGGGGTGGCCAGCCTCATAACTATCCGGTCTATATGTACTCGGCTGACAGCGGCAACCCCTTACTTCCCGGCATCTGTAGTAATGTACTATAGGTCCACTTATAATTTAATTATCATGATCCCATGATGGTCGTATAGTATACTACTTATCGAATACCTTAACAGTTATTTTAAGGTATTCGATAAGTAGTATACTTTGACAAAATTATCGATTCTGTATTGACTAGGTATCTCGTAACTTTCTAGACAGTTAAAGTAAACAGTCGAGAATGTTGTCCGATCGCCTCAGCTGCGCAAACCTTCGGTTTGGTTACCAGGGCCGGCGACAGCGCAGCCTCCGCTCCGGATGAACACCTGCGAGACACACTTTTTTGCGTAAAATCAACACGTCCAGTGCCAACGGTTTCGTAACGCTACGCTCGTTCAAAAAACCGTTTGTAGGGGAAAGCGCCCACGAGCATAGTACCTAACGGGTTCATGGGACTGAAAGTGCTAGTTAAGTAGTCGTCGTAGTTTATGTAACTCTTTATTGTACAAAATAAACACGGTAAACAATTAAAAAAAAGATAAGTGATGTACAAAGGTGAACATAAGTTCTGTAACTGGAAGAGCTACCTAAAGTTGTTGTTTTGTTAAATCAATTGAAGATAAGCAGATTCTTGGCTGATTCCCGTGTGTTGCTGAGGAGTGGTTCTTACAAAATCTAATTTATCTACGCTACGAGGCGGATAACGTCTCGTGTGATTTTAGTGGACCCATTGGACACACGGAGGAGGAATACGTATTAATAAATATGTATTATAAAGGAAACGTCCGTGAGATTGTAGCTTTGTAAGTTTGTAATTATCTAGGGGGTTATCTCCGGAACTACTTCCCAGTGTACAGAATGGTACTCAAATCGGGCAGCTAGTTATACCTACAATAAATAAGTAGGGAAGCAAGATATTATCTCTTAAAACGGCGTGTCTGTTTTAAGTTTAGGTACAATTGTATACAAGATTTTTTATTTTAAGAACAGACGTTCCAAAAAAATATGCATAGAATCACAATCTCAGACTGGTGGTTGAAAATTATATCCGTATTAAGAAACTACCCTAACACTGATAGACAATGCACAGGCATGAAATGATGTCCCGGAATTCCGTAAAAAATAGAATGCAGATGAGCTTTGATATTTTAAAAATCATGTAAAACATGAATTGATGTCATTGGTATTGTGATTTCAGAATCGCATTGAGCAGATGGCTAGTGCATAAAGCGGTAACTCAATGGCTGCGAAATAAATAGTTTGCCATATGAATGCCTATATATTTCGCTGTCGTCTAATTAAAGGCTTTGTTTCGCGTCCATAATTAGAACGCTTCACACTAAACTGATTCAAATCCTGCGCCGAGATAGCCGGATGCGCACCTGTGCGCCTGCGTGAGAACCGACCACGATCTCTTCCAGATCACAACCATGCGCCCGGGCAGCCGCCCAACCCAATTTTAATACAACTGTCACCCTTATCAGGTATACCCTAAGAAACCAAGCGGTTTTCCTCGACCGCAAAACAAATTTGTACTGTGTACATAAGGCTGTACAGCCTGGCTGTGTTTGTTGTGTTATTTTGTCCGCTTTGAACATCCGCGTACGGCTATTATCGCAACTTTTTACTGTACTGTAACCATGATCAAGGCAATAAGAAGATTGCATACATGTGCGATTTTTATAGTAGTAGTTTATATTAGCTGCCGATATTTAATTGTTTGTAATACGAGTTGCCCAGCTAGCATGATAGGTTTTATAGTCATTTTTTACGTGACGTCTCAGCACATTTTCGCCGTTAAGCTAGGGCCTTTGGAACCTATACCTAACTGCTATCTACCTAGAGTGCTACCAGCAACAAAAAACCCAGCAAAATTTATACTGTTATGAAGTTAAAATCTGCTGATTTTTTTTCGCGGATAAACATAGATATCTAGATTGTATCGTGTTCCTGTAGGCCGCACGTTTTCCGCAAAAAATGAGAGACTGTAGAGTGTACTGTGTAATGTGCGTCTTGTTAAGGTATGAGCATCGTGAAAGTTTAAATCAATATACTGTGGAGAGTATATTAAAGGGTGTCACTACATATTTAAAATATTATTTTCACAAAATGAGGCATCAAGTTTAAGAAAGCCTTAAAGATGACCTTAAGTAGAATTATAAAATACTGCCGTTATCTTCGTGTTCCATTTACAAAGTACCTACTAGGTAGGTATACTTATTCTATACTGCAAGCTATGTATTACCAATCCGCGATACCTATGGGTCGATCATCTTTTATGCCTTATTATGTTTTTGTATCGAGTAACTGGCTCTTATATCATATTCCAGAACAGGAGTTCTGGAATATGATAGGAAGGATCCTAAACGGTTGATGTTCGATGGTCGCCCTACGGAACACGTGAGCTGTTTACAAAATTCGCGTCGGCAGGCCCGTGTGAACCCGCACACAATTTGGCCTTTTTGCATTTTTCCACTCCATACAAACTCTTTTTACGAGTCTATTCATTTCGCTTTGTCGACTGCCTAATCTTTCGGCCAATTATTTATTAATGAATAAGTTATCAATGCGTAAAAATGTGATTCAGGAATGTTATGTTTTTAAATTTTTAGATGGAGACAAGCTGAAGGAGTAGGTATCCACTGGTAGACCTCAGTTACAATAAGATTTACAATTATTCACTTAACTGTGTTGTCATTGTCAATCAATAGTACATCACGCACATTTGCAGCTAAAACTCCTAAGATAAAGTTGTTAAATACTCGGGCATATTTTTATTTTAAGCATAAGTTAGGCACAACAGGTTGCAGAGACATGCATGCCAGTTATGTTATGACACTTAAATATGTTCTATTAGAACGCATCAATTAAATATTCAAGTGTCAAACTCAATAGAAGACAATAACCGGCCTCAAACCTCTGAGCCCTTGCCATAAACAATAGCCCTCTATGCTTTCATGTGGCCGCATAAACGCGGAGGCGGTCATAAATCGCGATGCGCGTACGCATGTCCCCGTGTGCGTGCGTGCATATATACATCTTTGCAATTCACAGAGTGTTGCCTCCATCACTGGACTGCTAGTATATGTTGACGCAGAGTTACGTAATTACTGCGCGTATTTGAGATCAGCCTGCCACTGGTTCGCCTCAGATGTATACGCATTGTGAATGCCCGGCAGAGATTAGTTGTATGTGTGGTGTTGTTGTGTGCGGGCAGCGCGCAGGTGTGCCCGAGACTGGCCGGCGCCGGCGTACATTCCAGCGGCGGTCACGGCGCCGGCACTTGCGTATGATGCGGACACGACTTGGGTTTGATGACCAAACAGGATAGTTGTTATGGTGGTGGCGATTAACGACGTTGAAGTCAAGCGCTGCAAAGAGATTGTACACTCAGCAAAGTGGAACACAGCTAGTTGTAATGGTGGTAATGCTGCTGGCGATCAACGATGCTGAAGTTAAGCGCTGCAAAGAGATCGTAAAAAATTTAAAGACTAATATTAAGATGTAAATCTGTGTTTAAAGCACAAAAATATCTGACACTTTATTGAACGAGCGAGCGACGCAAACGAAGTTATCCGTGGTAGTTTGGGCCAAAATTCATTCGTATGTCCGGATGTACGGATGTCTTCCTTTACTGGTCGCATTTCTCAACCGATTACCTATCGTGTCTCGTGAAAGTTTAGATAATTATATAGGTAGTTTTTTTAATTGCCTAATCAGTTTTTGGAGAATTTGCTAAAAAACTTTAAAAAAGACGTTGTAGAGCTATTAGTAGAGCGTGTGTACGTTTCAGTTAGTTAGAGCTTAGAGCAACATATCATTTGAGATATTGTTATGTAGGCTATTTATTAATATTGGCGTGATATTGGCCAAATCGAGTCGCTGTGAATAAGACATCCGTCAAGTTCTGACGAGTATGCGAGTGCGAGAGTGACGGGTGCCTTATCCACAACGATAAGTAAGTGATAAAATGGCAACCATGCTAGGTACGCCCGCAGATGATAGGTACTACGTATTCGTAGTTGGAACCAAAATATAATTAAGTATATACTTTCACTTAAGTACTTTTACTATAGGAACCGACCAATCCCTAATATGTTTTTGATTTAATCTTGAATTATTTCTCTTTATATATATATACTTAATTCTACGTGAATGGTCGCATTTCTCAACCGATTACCTATCGTGTCTCGTGAAAGTTTAGATAATTATATAGGTAGTTTTTTTAATTGCCAAATCAGTTTTTGTAGAATTTGCTAAAAAACTTTAAAAAAGACGTTGTAGAGCTATTAGTAGAGCGTGTGTACGTTTCAGTTAGTTAGAGCTTAGAGCAACATATCATTTGAGATATTGTTAAGTAGGCTATTTATTAATATTGGCGTGATATTGGCCAAATCGAGTCGCTGTGAATAAGACATCCGTCAAGTTCTGATGAGTATGCGAGTGCGAGAGTGACGGGTGCCTTATCCACAACGATAAGTAAGTGATAAAATGGCAACCATGCTAGGTACGCCCGCAGATGATAGGTACTACGTATTCGTAGTTGGAACCAAAATATAATTAAGTATATACTTTCACTTAAGTACTTTTACTATAGGAACCGACCAATCCCTAATATGTTTTTGATTTAATCTTGAATTATTTCTCTTTATATATATATACTTAATTCTACGTGAATTATTTTCTCAAAAGTTCCCAGCCTGAGCACGGTCTCTCGTCTGTTGCACATATTTACATTCAATTCAATTAATTTTATTTCGGACCAAGTCCATAACGTGTTAGTAACATTTTACTTAAATCTAGGGTTAATATTATATTAATACAAATTAAAACATAATGGTGCATGTAGTTGTTTTTCGAGTTTTCTCGTACATACTTTCCACTCCGAAGATTGTACCTACTCATTTCCTTCTGCAAGTAGTCGGATAATAAATAAAATAACAACGAATGCAGTACGACTGAACTTTTGGCGCCATCTGTTGGAAACAAATAAAACTATATTAGTCGCTACGTCTGCTATCTATTGACACGATAGTAAACTATTACTGCGCTTCACCTAGTTCGGCTACTCGTCAACAGGTGAACGTATTGTAAAAAATAAATTAAATTATTTAAAAAAGATTTAATTCCTATTTCGGATATATGAATAATTCCTGCAATAAATCCATTAATAGAAGTAATATTATTTCTATATTAGCAGTTGTGGCTGTCGTTTTCTCATAAAAGTTATTCTTATTCAATGGCAACCCCATAAACACGTTTTTATATAGTCTTCCTTCCGCCCGTCAAAGTTCCTTCGCCGGCTCTCAATGCGAATTTTCTAGATTTGAAGCAGATACCCAAAAACCGTTCTGCACTTCACTTGTTTTAATTCTGTCAAACGGCACAAAAATGGCAGCTGCTGCTAAGCGATTAATTCCCCTTTTGGATCGCGTTTTAATTAAACGCGCTGAAGCCGTAACGAAGACCGCAGGGGGTATCGTGCTTCCTGAGAAAGCTCAAACCAAAGTTCTCCATGGAGAAGTCATCGCTGTGGGACCCGGTGCGAGGAAGGACAATGGAGATTTCATCCCCCTCTTGGTGAAAGTCGGCGACAAGGTACTACTCCCGGAATACGGTGGCACCAAAGTCTCTCTCGACACTGAAGATAAGGAGTACCATCTCTTCCGAGAGTCCGATATACTGGCTAAAATCGACAACTAAATTAGTGCATAGCTTTAAATCTTACGTGGTTCGAATTGGTTAGTCATAAATTTTAGCAACTGTAGTGTATGAACATGATGTGATTGTGTAATATGTTGATTGCTGATGAAACATGGATATAATGTTATCTCCGTTGCATTTCTTATTATAATACTGTTATAAAACTTCATTTACTTTTATTTTGTCCCTTTAGTAGGTACGTCGTACCATGATTGAGTAGATTTAAAAAGATCCTAGATAGAACTAGGTTAGGAACTTAACCTATCAAACTTTGACTTGCTTATATAGACAATTTTGCTGAAAGCTGCTTTGGCACTCATGAAGTGGATAATTTGTAGTGACAATATTTTCTGAAGAATATACCTATATAAGTAATCCTCATCCTACCTTGTTTAGTCGTCCTAAACAATTAGTAAAAAGTGCTGTTGATTTAATGACGCTGTCTAGTGCTATACTTAATAGTAGCTTGTCAATGAATGAAAACATTGAGGAAACAGGTCTAATCCCACCAATCCTCATGCTCTAGTTTTTTTACCCTTTTAGTTTTGAATCTAGATGGAAGTTGCTGTCATACGTGACAAATCATGGGATTGGGTGCTGAAGCAAACCCTGGACTCCTATAATATGAAATCGGGAACGCTATGCCCTGGTTCCCACTATGTTGTATGTCGGGACGATTTTTTATAGTGTGTCGTAGTGGCAGAACATTTTTATATGAAGCTGTTCACACTTGTCGGACACCAATTTGTAGATGATGACACACGATAAAAAAGCATCCCGACAGACGACAGTGGGAACGGGGGGTAAGTGGATAGGTGAATCTTTAGAGATGTTCATGAGAACATTATCAATAAAAAAAAATATTTCTTAACTATTACATTTCCTGCTCATATAAATTTTACAACCCATGATTACTTATTTGCAGTGGTTGTTTCCAAAGGAACTAATGTCAACAATCTGAACAGAGTGAGACTGTATTTCATGGTTTGAACGGTAAATAATAAGCATCATCATCCTCCTAGTGTTACTCCCAGTTGTGCCCTAACACCTGGGGTCTGCTTGGACATCTAATCCCCAGGATTTGGCTTAGGCACTAGTTTTATTAAAGTGACTGCCATCTGACTGTCCAACCCAGGGTAAAATTAGAACTTATTACACTGGTTGCCTCATGATGTTTACCTTCAAATTCAAATATTTTTTTTATTTCAGACTCATAGGTCCATATTTTGTTAGTTACATTTTAGAGGCTATGTTAGTAAAACAAAATTAAGACTACTTTACATATGTCAAGGTAGTCCTTACCGTGCCGATCCAGTGCCACATAAATCGACACCGACAGCAATGGTATATGAGCAATTCTTAAAATTAGCTAGGCATACAATCACAATACTTGCATAAAATAAATTGCATTTATTTAGGGGCGGATTTGCATACTGTAAAACTATCACTAAGAACTGTTCAATGTTGAGCTTATTCACTGTCATTCTTTATTTATGGAACACTAGCTTCCGCCCGCGACTTCGTCCGCGTGGACCCGGGATAAAACTATCTATATTTAAATCCAGGCTATAAACTATCTCCGTGCAAAATTTCATTCAAATCGGTTCAGCCGTTTAAGCGTGATTGAGTAACAAACATCTAAACTTTCGCATTTATAATATTAGTAGGATGCAGACAGACAGACAATGTGAAACTACAGTATTATATCATTTTTGGTAAGCTTTTATTGCAAACTGTACCTGTCTGCATAGTCATCAACCACTTGTCGAGAGGATTCTAATGAGCCCCAACAAGTTAATCTTATCAAGAGTTCTTATGGCCATTTTCTATCTCCATCATCAGACCACCTTTATGGTACAGTTAAGTGCAAATTAAATCTATACATCATTTAATGATGTATGAATTTAATCCTCTCATAAATATGTACCAAAACCTAAATCTGCTGACAATTGATGGGACATATTTATGAGTTAGTTCTATGCTATATTTTAATACTGTACCAATATATTGCATAGTTATCCGACTTACACAAGTGTACAAAATTTCAACTCAATTGGACTTCAGGTTTGACTAACTCAAAATTTAACTAAGTTAAATAAAAAACTATATTCTTGACTCAATTAAACTCTATAGTGTCAAAGTCCATGCAAAGCCCTTAAACATGATAATTTTATCGTAATTGCTCTAGATAAGGAAGCAAATAAAAAGCATACAGACTTAATGTTAAATTTAAATTTTATCTATCACAGTGAATACATATTTACATAATGTTAAAAGGCAGATCACTTTGTAGACAACTGGGAAAGATACAAAGGTTTAATATACACTGAGACAAAACATGGGCACCCGTTTGCTAAACAAATTGAACTACTCAAGTCTTTATTATAAGGGAATAAGAGCTGGTTTATATCATTTTGAGCACCTCGTTTGCAAACCTACTTTTGCTGATGACTGCACCTGCGATAATGTGATGAAAATGAGCCAGTTATTTTTGTGCACTGTATCCTGTCCATCATTAATGCCATGACTTTACAGTTGTAATAATTAAGCTCGCAAGCAGCATGCCTCAGGCCTCAGAATCGTACTAAACCTTTAAATTTATATTAAGTGTTTGCAATGCAACCTTGTACATTTTCCGTCCAGACAATTTATTCATTGTGACTGAATCTTGTTTGACTGAATGTATTGTATCCTCTGTTGCCTGGAAGAATTATTAAAAAAATACTGTTATTTTATAGAACAACATCACTGTGTATGTATCAATATATCACAAAGATCTATTGATGATTTGAAATCTATATCTATTTAATGAAACTATTACTTCTTGATATTAAGTAAACATATTTATAAATTTATTCCATAATACCTATCCGCAGCAAGTGGCAAAATTATATTTAACTAAACAATGGTTACTGATCAGAATATTACATCCAAAGTTAAATGTTAATGCAGATTAGCTCCATAATATGCTTACAATGTAATAAAGGTACATAATAATGGCATATCAAAACTTGATTTAAATGCAGTTCTATTGTAGAGATATGGCTGTTCTGCGGACTGCAGCCGACAGCGCTGGGTTGGGGTCGGGGGGCTCCGTCAACAACTGCACCGATGTCCAACAGCCATCCTCACATGACTGCCGTAGAGCTTCCATTGCAGCTTGCACCCTCTGCCCATCTTCAAATGTAGCAGCAGCTCTCACAGGCTCTTTAATCCAATCCATTTGCTCTTTGACGGGCAAGAAGGCTTCTTTTAGAGCACTAATCATTTTACACAAGCCCTTTATGTAAGGCTTTGGAATGACACTCGAAGCACAACTCAAATCTTCAACATCAACATAAATTACTTCCTCTTTCTCATGGCCTCTTTTGCTTTCCTCTTCTATATTTTTTTGTGAATTGGGTTTGTGCAGTCTGCCATGTAAATCACCGCCTCTCACAACCAAATACCCTTTTCTACTGCACATGTATATCTCTTGGTTAAAACAGGGCCCTGGCAAGTGGTTGTTGAGAGTGGCCGTCACCAACAAACCCTTATCCATTTGCAACTGGAATGTGCAGAAATCCGGTGCTGTTATTTTTCTTATACCATTGACTTTAGTAGTTTCCTCCACAAATGTTCTCAATACTCCATGTACTTTGACAACTCTTTGTCCAGTTAAAAACGTTACTAAGTCTATGACATGACTACCAACTAATGTGAGGGTGCCTCCTCCCATTGTATCGTCACACAACCAATTGTATGTGTCGCCTAGTAATGAACCCATTTGTACTCTTACATCCATTAGAGTCAGTTCAGTGGGACTTCCAAGATAACCCTCTTGAATACTTTTTTTCATGTGGCTGAAGGCAGGCAAGAATCGCAGAGAATGGTTGATGATAGATATTAGAGTAGGGTAATACTGAGCGGCGCGTACCATTTTAAGAGCCTCGGCTTGGCAAAGCCCTGCCGGTTTGTCACAAACTACATGCTTGCCGATGCCCAAGGCTTTCACAGAAATCTGAGCGTGCAAATTAGGAGCACAAACGATGAACACAAGATTTACATTCTTCTTTAGCAGTACATCGTCGATTTTGTTTGTGAAGAACGGAATTTTGAGTTCTTTGGCTACTGTCTCGGCCTCTTGCAACGTGACCCCCCATATTGCCTCGACGGCGAATCCTTTTTCTCTTAGAAATGGCACTAACACCTTGGCGACTGAGCCAGTCCCGAAGACTCCTATGCCTGGTAGCATTCTAAATTCCTAACGGTTGTAAGAATTATTCACACATGACTGCTGCGCAACAAGACGGGCAGGCTAACTGTCATTTATATGTTTTTATTTATGCAGTAATTATATTTGTTAACGTTTCCTATTACTGATTTTCGATCTTTGACAATATTATAAGGAAACAATCAACTATCGATAAAAAAAATGGTAAATACGCATACGCACTGTCAAATCAAATGTCACGTAAACGTCAATTTGACATGATTGGTGTGTCTAAATCTCGGGTTATTCCAGTCATATTTAAAAATGACATAACTATTCCGTTTGTTCGTTTTTAATTTCCTCGCGTCGGTGGAGTGTTTACCATTTTTCTCTGTCGTACGCCAGCCCTTTGATTTGCTGATGCCACAAGACTCCAGCTTTTTCTTCAAATGAAAATACTCCACCGACAAGAAGGCAACTCTTCAATTTGCGATGTGTGTGCATTTTAATTTAACTTCTTTGATATTAGGATCAACTTAAGCAGGAAGAAAAATCCTCCAATTTATATAACTATAAGCAGAGATGTACAAAATACTTTGAGAAAAGTATTTAAATATGCTAACACTTTTTTAATTTAATTAACTTAAATTGTCTACTACACTACCTACTGACACGGCTGTTAGAACTGTTCTATGGTGATACACGTATGTACTCATAGAATGGTTCACCAACCTCGTTCGAGTATAACAAGACTTGCTAGTTCATCGATCACTTAGGGCGGTAAAACAAAGAATATCTCAGATCACAGATGTTTGACAAATATGCGATCTGAGACTTTCTTTGTTACCCAGGAAGTGGGTTATTTCGGACGGGTAGGTGTAGCGGTCGGTAATAGCCATTTTATGGCCATATGCCAATTGAAAACCGGCCAAGTGCGAGTCGGACTCGCGTTGCAAGAGTTCCGTACATCACAAGATTTTAAACAATTTTTTTTTACTAACAGAGCGTTTTTGACGTTTCATAAAAATAAGCTGATTTGATTTTTGTCAAATACCGTATTAAGTCCGACTCACGCTTGACTGCACATTTCTAATAGGTTTTCCTGTCATCTATAGGCAAAGAACTATTTTGTGTATTTTTTCAAAATTTTAGACTCAGTAGGTAGTTTCGGAGATGAAGGGAGGAATGGTAATTTTTTGGCTATTTTCTTAAATAATTTCTAAACGAATTATTTTAAAATTACAAAAAAATATATATTAGATGCACACAGTGAGCTCTTTCATTTGATATGTAACACAATAGTATATGCAAAACTTTTTTTTTTAATTTTCTCATTTCCCCCCCAAAAGTGGCCTCCATGTTTAAAATTCATTTGTTTACGTTACATGTTCCTCTTTGGGTCACAAACTTACATATGTGTACCAAATTTCAACGTAATTGGTTCAGTAGTTTCGGAGAAAATAGGCTGTGAAGGACGGACAGACAGACGCACGAGTGATCCTATAAGGGTTCCGTTTTTTCCTTTTGAGGTACGGAACCCTAAAAATTCTTACATTTCTGCGTCACGGCTGTTCCAAGTGACACAACAACACCACAACTGACTCGAAGAGAAGCTGGTTGCTGAGCCAGGTTCTTTGGAGTGGTAGTGGTTGTTCAGTAAGAAAAGTAGGTTGAATAGAGATTCGTCTTCTACTTCGGTAAACTATCCATATCAATCGATAGTTGCTGAGAGCAGCAAAACGTCGATAGATAGATAGAACGCATATAGGGTGATTTATATTATTTCTCAATTAATTATACGCCCAGCTAATTATAATATAGGGACGGCAACGGACGTTCCATAGAATACACTACAGTGTCTGCTCACCATCACGCGGACCATGTGCACGGTTGCCCCGATCTTGGTATAAAAAATAGAACATTCTGTAGGTACGAATACTGGTTTTTTTTATTTCCTTACACAAGTATTTAATAGCCTTACTTACGTTTGCTTACGTGAATAATAATTAAATAATCTCATTCTCTTCTAAGTGGGATAAGGAATAATATTTGTTGAGAAAACATTAGGTAGAGCAGCACAAATACTCGATGGCGCTTAAAGCGGGCGGTAAACTCAATGTT
This sequence comes from Epinotia bilunana, assembly GCA_947049275.1. NCBI lineage: Eukaryota > Metazoa > Arthropoda > Insecta > Lepidoptera > Tortricidae > Epinotia > Epinotia bilunana. The sequence continues at coordinate 5,276,760 of OX346265.1, forward strand.
TGACACCAGCCACCTGGACGGGTAGGGTTGGCACAAGCTCACCACTCAATTTATATTTATTTTAGTCATTGTTTGTTTCTCAAAACTAATGATAATCATTATCTGTTACGATATACTAATTGGTACTTATATTGCTAAGTCCTGTGCTTTTTACAAGTTTTTATTTAACTTGCAATGCATGTATGTAATTATGTTTGTTCGGGTGGAATCTTGCAACTCAAAATCTTCTGGTCTTCAACCGATTGAGCTGAAATTTTGTTTAAGTATACTTTGGATGACAATTCAATATTATGGTACCATCGACCTGATCTGATGATGGAGACAGAAGGTGGCCATAACAATTCAGGACTTAACAGACGTAACCCCGTTGAGTTTGGGCTCGTTAGAATCGTCTCAACGAGTCGTTGATGACGGTATACAGAAAAATACAGTAGGCAATAAAAGCTTGCGCCGATTATTATTTTTGACAGAAACATACAAATAACACATTGACAAACAAACGAATTGGTCAAGTTAAATAGAAGCTTGTAAAAAAGACAGGCTCCCGACTTCTACAGCTTATAAAGCCACTACTTTAAGAAGTGTGAAATCTTATTTTCTATAGCAATTACTTTATTATATTAGACATCATTTCGATTGAGAAAGAATTGCCCTCCTGCGTAGTCAATTGGCGCATTTCACGTACAGTCAGCTGCATAGACACGTGACCGTCTCTGCATCTAATTTTGTATTCGTTTAATTTATTTATAATCATCATCATATCAGCCGAACGAAAGACTTCTACTGCGAGCCTGCCTACGAAACCGGAGGTCCGGGTTCGAATGCCGGTAAGGGCATTTATTTGTGTGTGATGAGCACGAATATTTGTTCCTGAGTCATGGATGTGTTCTATGTGTGTAAGTATTTATTTATCTATATAAGTAAGTTTATATTGTCGTCTAGTATCCATAGTGCAAGCTTTGCTTAGTTTTGCGATTAGGTGGATTTGAGTCCCCAAATATTTATTGTTTTTTTTATTATTATTACAATAGGCCTCCCCCAAAGAGTTACAAAGTGATCGGTCCTGCGCCACCCGCATCCAGTGGACACCCGCGACCTTTACCAGGTCATCAGTCTACGTTTCACTATAAGATAATTTAAATTATCTTAGTTATTAAATTTCATTGGTGTATTATTATACACCAATGAAATTGCACGAAGAACTGTATTGTCCCCCGTAGGTAGCTAGGTGGGTACCTAAGTATCCCTTTTCTTGAACATTGAGTTATATTACTAGAGTAGACATCACCTAGCGTAAGTTTGCGCATGTCAACATACTCTTTTGCATTGCGCTATTGCACCAACAAGAAAACCAACAATAGTAAAAGTACGGGGATCACTTTTCATCGGCAAATTCACAGATTTTTGAAATAACATGAATTTTTCTGTAATTTATAAAATACGCGCCGATGGCGGCCATTATTTCAAAGATTAAAAGTGTAGAAGTGACAATTTCCTAAGACTATTTTGCCTTATTAGTAGAACATTAAAATTACTAGATTTACTGATTTGAAGCTTTAAAGATCTTAATTTTTGCGCCAAAATAGCAGCAACCATTTGTTTTATTTTTTTATATAATCGTTTTTATGAATAATTTTAGTGGCAACGTTCAGTTCTCCTTATTTAAATATATCTTAAGGTCTACTTATTTAAATCCTAGGTAAATTCTCTTATATAAATAATTTACGCGATGCGAGTATGGTCTCCGAATATGAACCCATTATCAATTTAGGAGAATATAATTATTATATCAATTTCCAATTAGAAAATGGTCGTAATTTAGTTTGTTTGTCTTGCTACGATTGCTATCAAAATCGATATCTGAGGATCCGCATGGACCTTAAATTAGGACTTTGTCATCAAATCTGACACAAAGAAATCAAAGCTGAGACAAATTGCATCAATATAGTGCATCCTCGTTAACGATAAAGATATCCAGTATAAAAAATACAAATACCAAATGTCGGTGATTACTGATTAAATAAATAAATTTGGCACGAAGATAGTTTATAACCTGGATTAACATATAGGATAGTAAATAAATAAATAGTTTTTTTTTATAAGAGTGTATTAAATCCCGCTATAGCCATAACTGAATCCGAACTCAGAAAATTGTCGCATCTACTACGTTTACATACTCTTTGATTTTCCAAGATGGCGGCCTGATTGGAAGACGTCAAGAAAAATGTTCTGGGTTGCCAGTCTATACGTAGTAATAGTAAGTCAATGTTATTGAATAATATAATAAATCGTGAGCATTAAATGTGTGATTAAATCTAACAGTATAAAAAAAATACTCTAGATAGAGACAGCCCTACATCCGTCCTATTTGCGGCAATCCCAACACCTCGCTGCTGGAGCTGGGCTGATCACCTTCGCAATTAGGGTTGACGGCCGGCTCCAACAATACACAAGGAGCCCAACAATATGTACCTATAGATGAATTTATTTGAAAATAAAACGAAAAATTTAATCCCAGCCGGATTGGAACCGGCGACCACTGGCATACATATGGCCCGTCGCTACTAGCCAACTGAGCTATCGGAACAATCTGCCTCGGCCACTAAATCTATCAAACGTCAAGTCAAAAAGGGGTGTGGCGACATCTACCTAGAAGACTTAACGGCACTAACGTCACAAAATTATATTGAGAAATCGTCAGTAACGATGTACAGTCGAGGTCAAAGATATGTTTACACTTTTGCACCTTATTGCCTTATAATAAGGTGCAAAAGTGTAAACATATTTTTGACCTCGACCGTACCACCCCATACTAAATTAAATTTGTATTTTAAACAGTAACGCTGCTAACGAAAGCACGGTGAATAAAATATTTCATTTATTCCTTTAATTTGAATAAATTTCGTTAGCAGCGTTACTGCTTATAATCCAAATTGAAAATATTTTTCCCTCTGCGTAAGTAGCAAAATTCCATAATAACTCCCTTTACACATTTCTTTTTACGAAGATTACTATGTTATGGAATTTGTCCCTCTGCGTATGTAGGAAAATTCCATAATAATCTCCTTTACACATTTCTTTTTCACGAAGATTACTACGTTATGGAATTTGTCCCTCTGCGTAAGTACGGAAATTCCATAACAACCCCCTTTACACATTTCTTTTTCACGAAGATTACTATGTTACGAGTATGGAATTTGTCCCTCTGCGTGAAAAGGAAAATTCCATAATAACCTCCTTTACACATTTCTTATTGCCGGACTACGGCAGAGCCGAAAGGAAGAGATATGATTTTAGCAGTCTATGTTTGTATGTACGTGTGTACATACCACCCGTAGCGTTAAATACTGAACCGATTTTGAAGAATGCGGCATCGGACTCAGACGTTTAGGTACCTTTACATGAAACCAAGCAATTGTCGGCAACTTCAGTTGCATCGTCTGCTCTTAGCCAAAGTTCAACTTTCCCGGCAGATCAATTAGCGGTTCACGAGAGATGAGAGATTGACAGCGCGGGGGCACTTCCGCGACACGTAATACGGCACCCCGCCACGTGCTCGGCAGCCCGAGGGCTTCAACGAATTTGAACCGAATTGTTTCTGCCCTAGGAGACATTTAAATAATTACACTTAAAAAAATAAAAGCTGTTCATTTCAATAAATTAATTGCTACATTTTTTTTCTACTAAGTAATTAATTACTTAGCACAATATCTATTTTTACTATACAATTGGGTCACTTTAAATTATTTGTCTATTATTTTCTTGAGGGTACACTCCAGCCAGCCTAATAGCTCAGGATTTTAGACGAAACTTTGCCCAAGATGCTTGGTAACCAGCTGATTTTTGGCATTCACTTACTAAGCCCACCATCTAAAACTCCCCATACCTCCACCACTTGCGTTTGGGCTATGCCACGCTATGCTATGATTTCATACATTTTAAACGTACCTCCAGCTACAGCTACGTTTCAAATGTATAAAAACATAGCATAGCAAGCATAGCACATCTCTGGTGGAAAGGCACCCTTATGGTGCTCTCACTCCTACACGTTATACTTATAATAAATAGTAACTTTATCTTTCTTCAACATCATACTCGTACTGTTACATAGCCTTATCCTTGTTGCACTTCCATACTAATATTATAAATGTCTGACTGTCTGTGTCTGTCTGTTCCCTCTTCACGCTTAAACCGCTGGACCGATTGTGATGAAATTTTGTATAGAATTAGCTTGAATCCCGGAGAAGGACATAGGATAGTTTATATCCCACAAATCATCCCCTAAGGGGGTGAAATGCAGGGTGAAAGTTTGTATGCAGTTACGATATAAATAAACGAGTCCACCCCAACGGAGTCGCGAGCAGAAGCTAGTGTTATATAATAGCAACTCTATCTTTCTTCAACATGTTACATAGCCTTATCCTTGCTTTGTTACACCATGTTATATAACATTTATAACAGCCAGTGTAGAAGCACCATTAGATTATTATTCCCCCTGACCTCCATAAATATGACCAACCATGTAAACACATAATTGTTTTACTGGTCGGAGACGTGATGGAGTTGGTAAGTATTACTTAGAATACTTAATAAAGTATACAGAGTGCTAACACGTCTCTCAGAAAACATTACCATTGGGGCTTATGAGAAAACTGCCCTGGAAAAGAACTTTTTTCAACGTACGTCTGGTGGCACATGAGTTGACAGGTGTTTAAAAATAAGGTGTTTCAGCATATTTTTGATTAAGAACGATTAAGTGAATATATTCGGAGTGAATTGCTCCGAAAGATAAAAATATTGTGACCGCCGTGGAATCGATTTTTTTATACCTCATTTTGTCTGTCGGGTAGTGTTGTACAGATATTAACGGTGGCCTGTAGCTACACATGAGTAAATAACGATACTACATAATAAGTATGTTGTACCTATCAAGCATTTGGAACTTTAAAAGACTTAATACGTACGTGAGTAAGGATACTCACGTACGTATTAAGTCTCTTAAAGTTTACAAACAAAGCTATATCAGTCGTCCGTTCCTCTTCTCTCGTTCAACAATTTCATATAATAAGTGATATTTTATTTCAGCGCAAAGCACACCCTCCAAACAATCCCGAACGGATTATTTGTGAAACAAAACGACTGTCTGGATTCCATGTATTACGACTTCAGTAGGTACCTCTCATTTGCCCAGTACCGGGAGGGGCGAGCGAAGCCCCGCCCAAAATCCGCCCGCCTTGCCCAGGCGCATCGCATATGATACCCATCATTCCGACCAACCGGCCAGGAACCCTGTAGGATTAAAAAAACAAAATGTTCTAATTTCAAAATTTGTGTTTGTGGTTGACGGTTGTGTATTGTGTGAAATGCCGAGGAAACGAGTCAGCAAATCGCCGGTTGATAATCGGTGGGAGGAGGATGACGATCTCTCTTTCGATGACTCGCAATCGGGTTCAGGTGAGGAAGTGATGATAAAGTGAGAGTGAATTATCTAATAACTGCACTTTAATATAATTGTTTTTGCAACTTAGCGCGCTAATGGTCAAAAGAAGTTTGTTTGTTCGAAAGAAACCGATTGAGAAATAAAATTAAGTTTTATATTATAAAATCTTAATTATCGCTTCTCAGTCTGAAGGGTTCCGTAGCTAAAATTGAGAAGCGGTTATTAGATTCGTCCGTCCGTTGAGTCCGTCTATTTACCAGCTCTGTAGCTGTAATTAATGTAATTATATTAACAATTGTAACGAGTACCTATATTACCGATTTTGTAAGCCGCTACATAGATGTGTAGTAAAATAATGAAATAAAAAATAGGTGCCCACCTAATGCTCTATATAACTATGTAACTGAAAAAACAGGTATTTAGAAATAAAAGTATTTTTTCTTACATTTTTTTATTATTAGAATCGCTCCGAGAATTACAAAAAACCAGACTCGCGCACGAAGGGTTCCGTACCATTATCTATAAAAACGCCAAAATAATTACGTTTGTTGTATGGGAGCCCCCTTCAATATTTATATTATTCTGTTTCTGTTTTATTTGTTGTTATACTCGTAGCGGCAACAAAAATACATATCATCTGTGAAAATTTCAACTCTCCAACTATCACGGTTCATGAGATACAGCCTGGTGACAGACCGACAGAAGGACGGACGGACGGACGGACAGCGGAGCCTTAGTAATGTGGTCCCGTTTTTACCCATTGGGTACGCAACCCTAAAAATGGCGTCCGGAGTTACCAATGTCACCATCAAACCTATCTTTCGAATCGAAAAATACGAAATAATCTACCTACTACTAATTACTACGTGCTACTACTACGAAATACTTATTAAAAACTGAACTATATATGAAATACTCTCTTTCCTAAACAAAAGGACATTCCTACGAAGATAATAGTACCTACGATCTTTTGTTACGGAACTCCACATTGTGCGTCGTCTGCCACGGTCTTGGCAGGTTTTTATAAATATTAATTAGATTGAGAATAAGAAAGTGCTGATGAAGGAGGTTATCACATATATGTCTTGTATAACTAAAGAAAAAAAGAAAAATTGGCCAAGTGAGTGCAGGGTTCCGTAGTTGCCTGTCTGTCTTTGTTACATCGACACGCGCGCGCCAACTAAATGGTGCGGTTGCGTCGGCCGAATTTGTACTAAAGTTAGCCTTTCCAAGTACACGTTAAGTTGGTCGACTATTACTCGGTAACTAGTTATGCCTACTAAGCCGTGATAGTTTTCTTTTAAATTCATCGTAGTAGTATGGGTCAGCTAAGCCGCAGACGGACAGACGGACGGACGCACACGGCGAAGCTATAAGGGTTCCTTTTTGACTACGGAACCCTAAAAATGGCTTGAATAGCATTATTTTTTCCTTTAAAATGAAGTTTATAAATTTAGTTCGCAACAGCTGCTTAATACAAAATTAAACTAGTAATAGGTAGTTAGGAAGTTATAGTATAATGACCGTCTGGCACTCGAAAAAAGTCATCCAGGGAGAATAAAGGCATCCGCTTTAGTTACTAAAGGGTGGCCAAGTAAGAGGTATAGAACTTTGGATCGGTATAATTAAAAAGAAAAGTAATAAATACCAAACCTTTTTTTATGAATGTATTATTAAGACTTAATTATGGAGAATTATGTATGGAGATAATTACCCGCCAAATATTCACCTTCCCAGGTGAGTATCAGATAAGGCGACTGTGGGCAAGACCGGCATACTTTTTTTTTTACTCGGAGTGATCTAGCTGCGTTAACACCTACGTTACCGCTTGTAATTGCATACGATGAAGAATTTCATAAATAATAGTTATGCTATAGTGACAGATCATTTTAATCACAAATTAAGCAAAAACAACAGTATTTTTTAAAATTCAGCGAGTAGACGGACTTCCCGTGTAGTTTAAGGTAAGTCCGTCTAGTAATGATTTGCTTTGGTTTGGGGCTAATACTTATTTAATTATTTATTTATTTAATAGGTATTTTTTATTAACATTTTCGGTGACATAGTGTGCTTAGGGTGAGGAACACATTTCCTTACTAGTTTTGAGATTAAAATTGTTAATAAACACAAACATCATGTGCAATGTCGAAAGGATTTTTCTATATAGTAGTATTTCTATATAGTAACCTTATGAAATCGTAATAATAATGAAGTCGTAAAAACAGTTGGTAAACTCTGAATCAAGGGAAGTCCGGCGGCGGCGATATGACGGACTTGCCTTGTACATAGTAGACGGAATTTCAAACTTAACGAAATTTTAATATGATAAATGATGGACGTATTATTACAAAACTAAGCCAATTTCTGATAATTTAAACACAGAATAAAGATAGCTGGTTCTTATATTACTTACGTAGTTACTTTCTGGTGCAAAATCTTGTCACAATCTAAATATAACAATTATATTAAAAGAGACCGTCGCACTATCACTTCGAGTTCCATACGCGTAATGACATGTTTAGGCGGATTGCTCTGAAGTTCGTTGTCACAGCGCCATCTGTTTTAGAGTGCGGGAAATAGCGCGACAAACTGCTTTATCGACTGGACGCTAAAGTGGGACACGCTTTCAAATTCAAAAGTTATAACGTGTTGACGGACTTGCCTTGTAGACGATCTTGCCCACAGTCACCTTATATTAATTTGTAAACATGTAAGTATACACACTTTAGATAGTCCTATAAGTACTAGAGGTTAATATTTAATCGGAGCAGTGAAGTAAAATCCAAAACTACAAGAGACACGGAAATTGGCTCTAAGGAGTCACGAGACCTATTTAACCCACTCAATAACATCAATTTAGATATATTTCAAAATATTTTTTCTAGAACTTATAAAAATAAAAATATTTTTTAATTTTTTTTATTTAAGTATGTTCATTATTTTATGAGAAAAATAAATGAAGGGTGGTTCTGCTCGTAGGCAACAGTGAGTAATAAGTATAATGAAAATGCCCAAAATCTTCAGTCAACTCCTCAGCCAACCCTTCAATATCGCAGAAAGTCCCCACTTATTCGAGCTTTGCACTTCATAAACTCGTTGCTTGAATCAGCACCAAACTGTGATATATTTGCTAGCCGATGGATAGATGTGTGTGATTAATGTTTGACGTTCTGCGAGAAGATGGATGCACGACCGCCTTCTGTCTTATAATAATAATAATTTGTTTCTTTTGTGTATATATGTACCTATATTTCTTTTGTTTCACAGTGCTTTGGTGTTACTGTCATGCTGTGAAATGTATGGGAAAATAAAGAAATACATAATATCAGGATCAAAAACTAATCCATACTCACTCGCTTTATCATTGAAAATGGCCGCGATGATGTAGACCTCGCAAACGTTTAATTAGACACCCTAGAATATGCTCTAGTATGGGATATGATATGGCTGTTAAATACTTATAGTTATCGCACTAAACTCTTACCCTTTTACGTCAATGTATAGCTTGCAGGATATGTACAAACAAGTACCCTCGATCTTCACAAAAACCAGATTACTTGGAGATAACAATGTATGTTATAACTTATAATATAGGGGTCCTGTCTCTTGACCAAAAAACTGTTACCCAAATGTATCATTTGACAAATGTTTCATTTGACCTAATGCATTTTTCGTCAAAACAGTGGTATTTTCGGGTATTCTTTGAATATCATCAAATAGAAGTCATTAGGTTAGGTTAGGTTTGTTTTATAATAATCCTATAAAGCTTACTATTTAAGAAAAAAATGCATTAGGTCAAATGAAACTTTTGTCAAACGAAACATTTGACCAAAAATTGTTTGGTCTAACATTAGTGAACCTATAATATATCCTCTTACCTTGACGGTTTTAGTAATATCAGACACTAAAATAATTTTTTTTTGTTCAGATTTATATAAAAATTACAATCACGTGTTTTTCGAAATTCTCCGAAACACTTAACCAATGTTGAGTTTGAGCATGTAACGCTACTCGTATTTACTTTTGTTGAAAATAAAAGTCTTGTCGATCGGTGAGCAGGCGACAAGCGGTCGACACACGTAAAAAGAGCTCTGCGCGCCATGTTAAATGTATGGCCGCCAGGGCTCTTTTTATGTGTGTCACTGGTACAATGGATCATATCGCGTTTAAAAATTTCCTTTAATATTGACGAACATCATGATATTCATGATACAGAAAGAAAAAATAAAAACTTGCATTCATAGAATTTCAAAAAATTCTCATACACGGTCGGGAAACGAACACGGTCAAAATCTTCTTCTTGCGTAAAACCCTGTATCTACAACCACAGGATAATTTCATAATTTATTAAAAGTGAAAAAAATAAAAACCATGTTTTAGACCATGGAGGAATCCTTCCATGGTCTAAAACATATATTAAGTAGGTTCAAATCCCGCTCGTAGCGAATATTTTGTTTTTTTTTTTTCACTGATCGATAAGAATTTTGCAGTGGCGGAGCGTACTTATAGGTTCAAGCCGATTCCCATCGGCCTATTTATTTTTAGACAAGCCCTGTCTATACAGGATATAGTACTCTAAAATCTGTCATAATTTTTGTTCGTTCCGGGTTGCCCATCGAAAATTTTCAGGCGCAGCCACTGTTTTGTTTACACAACGACGGTGGCAAACAAGCGTACGTCTCGCCTGATGATAAGCGGACACCGCAGCCTATAGACACATGCAACTCCAAAGGAACATGGGCGTTGCCGACCCTTGATATGTTTGAGGATTCGGCGTGTTGACAGCTGAAAGAACCGAAGGAGGAAAGCTGAAGGAGGGATTTCGTTAGTAGACGTTTCTGCTTAGTAAACATTATCTTATCTTATGGATTGTCACCAGGTCGAGGTGCGCACGAGCCGCAACACAGGAACGCTGCCAACGCGCGTGAGCGAGCCAGGATGAGGGTGCTCTCTAAGGCATTCTGCCGGTAACTATTTTATCACTCATTGATCTGTTGTCACGCAGTCATCATATCAGCCGAAAGACGTCCACTGCTGGACATAGGCCTCCCCCAAAGAGTGCCATAGTGACCGGTCGTGCGCCACCCGCATCCAGCGGACTCCAGTAACCTTTCCCAGGTCACGCAGTAGACATAATATAATACAGCTTAAAGCCGCAAAGCAAATCCGTACAAATGATGAATCCGATTTGACGCACTCACACAGCCACGCGTCGCTATTGCGGACTTGGAGGTGACCCGCGCATGTGCCGCGTAGAACTGGTCTTCAATGGGGCGCAGGTCTAAAAAGGCAAAGAGACTTTAATTGAGATAATGCATATGCTAATAAATAATATAAATTTTTATAGCTATTTAAGCCAGTGTCGTGGCAACTATAGGTGCCTACTCTTAATAGAACTCTATGAGTAGACTAAAATTTGTTCAATGTTAACTTTGGTAGGTATACGTAGTGAATATTCATGGATGGAGGATGTATTTATGTTGCCGCTATAACAACAAATACTAAAAAATAGAATAAAATTAATATTTAAGGAGGCTCCCATACAACAAACGTGATTTTTTGCCGTTTTTATAGATGGACACGGAACCCTTCGTGCGCGAGTCCGACTCGCACTTGGCCGGTGTTTTTAGTACGTTATTGACACAATGAAAGACTAGGTTTATAAGTATTAATTTTTTTAAATTGGCAATAAAGCAACACGAAACTTATAATCCTACAATATATTATGCTGAAGCGATCCACATCAAAATCAAATTGATTTGTTAAGATTTAGTTGGTGGAAACCGTTTTCTCCCGAAATGGAAATTTCATCAAAAAAGTATCTATTGGCAGTCGCGAGCTGCTGCTAGCTGCTGGAAAGTAATGTTTCCCTCTTAAGCGGGTATGAACATCTTCTTGCTGCGCAGGTTTTCCAAACTACCCGCACTTGATCTTTATTAACCACTTGGTGTATTAAGTATTCAATATTATGAATTGGTAAAAATAATGTGCGAGAATCGTGCATGTTAAAATCAAAATGCTTTACGCAGGTTAAAAACGACTCTTCCCTGGGTGCCAGCAGACACGAAGCTATCGAAACTGGACACATTGCGGCTGGCTGCGTCATACATCGCCCACCTCCGCGCGTTACTACACGAGCCCCGCTCAGCGCAGAACCCGCGTCCAATCAACCTGGTGAGTTATCACTGTCCCTGTCCCACTTATTCGCCTCAATATCGCCGTCTGACCGGATCGCCTCTGACACTCACCGGACACCCGGCGCCAAGCCTACGCAAGCTGGTAACAATAGCATCACCGGCTCAGCAGTACCGAGGTGGCCTCGGCGACACCGTGATGGCGGCAAGGCTTCCACGGAGGCCGCGAGCTGGGGCGGTGACACCGGGCCGATAAGAGTACGTTAACCTTATGCTGGCACTTCACTTCGCGGTATTTGCCCAAATGTATTGCATTTTTTCCTTCCTACGACCAATGAAAGAGAGGCAACAACGCAACGCCAAGTGAAGAGTCAGCATTAAACGTTATAGTTGCGGCGCGAAAGTAAGACCAAAATGACGGCATTCTATTGCGCACGAAGGCTTCGCCCGCCCATTGCATACACGCTCCGAATCTATTAATTTTCCCAGATACTTATACCTTTTCAAGAAAGGAGTGAATAGGCACTATCTATGTAACACCCTTGACCTTACCATCACTTATTACCAACATGTGAAATGGTGATCAAATGCGTGTAATATGCCGTGTACAACGAAAAAAGCCGTTACAGCGCTGCTGCTCTGCAAAACGTACCACGTCGGCACGTACCTTGCATCTACCATCTACCGCATTGGCACCGATTTCACTGCACTGACATCACGCGCAACGACTTATGTCCCTCCCTACCCTGCCCCTTCTTTACATCTGTAAATCATCTATCTAGATGAGATAGACTATGAACAAACAAGCTTAAACACCGACTAAAAAACCGTTCGCGCATACTTGTTTTCTCCTTAACCAATTAATTGGAACGTCCCTATAATTTACACATAATCAGAAACCTAGTCCATAAACGTCAGTCAGCGGTCCCGCCCACATGTCCCGCGGGATAATTGTTGACGATTTATCCCCTGTCACACTTGTCATCTGCTAATTCGTCCGTCGCACGCGCTCCTGCCGCAATGAATCAATGCGAGCGTTGACTAACGAAAATGTTGGACACGCGTTTAGGTTGAAATTTTATGACGTTTTATGATAAAATTAACATTTTGTCAAAGTACACAAACACACAATATACCATGAGAATATCATAGAGGAAATGATTACTTTATTTTACACTTTTAAACTGTATAAGTAGTACATACCTATATGGATTCCGCATCACTATTTTACAAGCTTTTATTTAGTTTCACCAGTCCCGTTGTCTGTCTGTCTGTAATCAAATCTTGCAAGTTAAATTTGATCCATTTCCCGGTTTCCGATTGAGTTGAAATTTTGCACCAATATGCAAATCGCGTGACAATGCTATATTATGATGACGTGGAGCTGATCTGATGATGGAGCAGGAAGGTGGCCATAGGAACTCCGTAATAAAACTACATCATCAAGTTTGGGCTCGTTAGAATCGTCTCAAGGAGTAGTTGATGATGGTATACAGAAAAGTACAGTCGGCAATAAAAGCTTGTACAGTCGAGGTCAAAGATATGTTTACACTTTTGCACCTTACTGCCATGTAATAAGGTGCAAAAGTGTAAACGTATCTTTGACCTCGACTGTACCAAAAATGAATTTTTCGACAGAAACTTTTATTTCTAACCAATGCTTAACAGGCTTAGTAGCATGATCCGTTCTATGGTTACTTACCTATGTGTTACGTGACCATCCATTGACGTCCATTTAGGCCGTAAAACGAGACCATAAAACCTATCGTGCTAGCCTGGCTGGAGATTAAAATTATAGTACCTATTGGCTCGTTTATACGCAACGGCAGGTTACATTCGTAAATCCATCCTACTAGGCTCTAGTACGTTCAACCTGAGATCCTAGAGTTCTCCGAATTACTTAGCGTAGATGGCGGCTGACATGGAGTTTTTAGTGGGTAGAAATACCACATAACTCAGACTTCCCCCGAGAGCTAGGTACCTGGTTCGCAGGATCTCTTCACGTCAGCCGGCTAAGCAGGCTAAGAAATTATACCTATAGACCGTAAGCCCACTCCCAATACACCTACGTCTCATGACAAAATGATAAGATGCATGGCACCAGATCGAGAAAGTTGTGCTGAGCAAGAAAAAAAAAATTGTCCGAAAATTGGAAAATCCTTCACTTCCGGTCAAAATTTGTATAGGTCAAAATTTACGTCATGTGATAACAATACGAGACATGTGGCATCATTTAGCCCTTTAATCGTAGAGAGAGTAAACCTATATAAGCCTGAAATGGCCGGAAGTACTTGGCAGACGGTGCCAAAGTTGGCAACTTTGACTTGTATTCCCCGACGGCTGTATGCTCATTTCAATTGCAGAACACCGATATACATAAACGAAAGTCCATATGTGAAACGTCGTCGCTCCAACGCTTGCTAAACGCCGGGCTGTCGTCGGGGATTAGGCGACACGTTCCACGAAGACGCGCTGTGATCGATAGCTGGATTAACAGTTCAAAGTTTCAAACGCGATTTACGTGTTTGCTTAGTGGTTTTTGGAGTGGTTTCGTGGTCTTTTAATTTGCACGAAGCTAGACGGGTCATAAAACAGATTGAGATTATAAATGATACCGCTTCCTTCTTTTCATATTTTTATTTCAGAATAAGTTAGATAGCTAACCATGTGTGTGCTTGTGTCTGATGATATGATTATATTATTATTATGCTATGATTTATTTTCTTTTAAGTAAGCTAATTACTTTTACACTTCAACATATATGTTTTACCTAATAATAGGTCGGTATGTTTTCAGTATCATTATAATCTATTTATGTATATATTATATATATTATATATATAAATTATATCTAGTTATAATCTATAGAAATGTTACTAAGGCACTGGTCCCACCGCTGGCTAGTAAGCTAGAAAAGTTGGGCGAGTAGCATTACATTACATTGCGGATCTGTAAAGGTCGATTGATCACACTGTGCCTGGTCAGCAATGAACCGCAATGAACCGTTACTCGCCCAACTTTTCTAGCTTACTAGCCAGCAGTGGGACCAGTGCCTTAGTAACATTTCTTACAATTATAAATGTTCTGTGAATATAACTCTAGTTTCTTATTAATGTTATTATACATCCGTGCAGATTGTACTTTATACTGCCTTCTTGCAGAATGAGATGTCAAATAAATACAACACAACAACAAATACACGATACCCCTTCATGATATATAGGTATGCAAGGCATTATTCTATCAATTGAGTGATCATTTTATTATATTTTTACATGAATTACTTAAGCAGGCTATTGTTTTTTAGTAAGGGTAAGTTACATAGCTACCTCGGCAAAAGCTACAATCGTCTTGTGTGTTCCATGTAACCTAGGATTAAGGAAAATAAACCATTTTTTTTACTTAGAAGTCCTTCCGCCGTACACAAACTCTCGAACTAACGGAGATAGAAACAAAAAGGTTACAACAACAAACACGGGTTTTACACGCGCTGACCAAAAGTTTGCAGCTGTTTCTGGTATAAATAAAATTTATCTCCGGACGTTGATGCTCCAGTTTTATTGTTTCGCTTACCCCTTTGTCTCACTTAGAAGAGTTTAATTATGGTATGTACGTACTTTCGTTAAGGATCAGTCATCATCGGAATCTATGGAATAACTACATATGTGTCTTCAGTTATTACCGGACGGCCCGCGAGCTGTGTTTCTAACTAACATAGCTATTAATGAAATAAATTAAAAAACTGCAACAAATCAAAATTTAATGTCTACAGAAAGTAAAAGTTAATTAGAGAACATATACCTACACATATATTACTATTTCTTCATCGGTGTTTTCGTCGGAATTCATATAATGAACAACGCACAATAAATCCAATCAAATAGAATTACAGAACGAAAAATTATTAATTTTGCCCCCAATATGATGACGGGCAACAAGAGTATGGCACAGCGTAGCTGCCACCATAGACTATGGTCACACTTGCTTGGTGTCACGTCACAAACATGTTTGATGCCGATTTGAAGAAACCGCCACTAGTATTTAGCTTTTTCCCTTGACCTCCACCGCGTGGAGCTCCTTTATATCGTACCTCCTTAGAAACTTGCGTTTCCCATTTCACCCCCTTACTTAGACAGACAGACAGGCAGAGTTACTTTCGCATTATACTTAATATTAAGTATGGCCTAGGGGACCAGCCTTGTTCAAATCCCGTCAGGGAAAAATCTTATACTTACAGTTTAAGTGTAGGTACGCGGAAGGAAATTCTTCTGAAACAACATGCAATTTATTTATGTGAATAATATACGTTTTATTTTCAGACAAACTTTTGCAGCTGATCTGTCCGTACAGAAACAGAAAGTGACAAACACTATGTTTCAACTTTCAAAAATTATGAAGGCACTTCATATTTTTTGCACTCCTCACTGAACACGTGTCAGGAAAGTGCTTGTGCATAAAAAGCGCGGTCAAGTGCAATAAACGGATTCACACTTGCTCCGTGTTTAGACGATTTGGGGGGTCCGCGCATTAACGCTTTAGGGTCATTGGGGTGTGCCATTTGTTTATTTTATTTTATGTTCTGAATACAAACATAAGCGATATTAGTAATGTTAAAAAAAATATTTGCATATTATTAGCATTGGATATTCGCTTGATCAAAGAACATAAGTCCAAACAAATAATTTAAAAACAAAATCGTATTAAGGCCTACGACTGTTAGGACCTCCGCTGCTGTAACGACTAGCGAGGCAGGCGCACGGAGCGGAGGCCCTTATAAATAATATAATAATAATTCGGAGATCGATTCGGAGGCAAATTCTTCCGCAAAACGTTTATGGAGGAACACAGATACAATCCTAAGAGTATTTGTCCAAAACCATCATTATTCCGAAATTTTTAAATTCCGACGAACGCCAATTTCCGCTAAACGAAAATTTGGACGCAGATGATTTAATGGAATATATCAATAGTAACCTGTTTTGGTTAGATAAGTATTATATCCTGAAAAATCTAAAATTCCCTCATCGGAACATGGCTTTCGGAATTACGATATATAAAGAAAGAAGCATCCTCGGTACAATGTCTCGCGGGCCTTTTTTAGATTTAACTTAGTTTTAATTTAATTTAGTTAATGTCAGTTATCATCTGGTGTACCTATACTTTAAAATAAACCTATAAAAAAAACATTTTGGACAAATTACTCTTCGGAATTATGTAGTGTACTCCGTTTGTGGATCTACATGCTTATGATAAGACCGTCAACACCGCCGATGAATAGCTGTATTATAACCGGTTTCTTTTTGTGACATTCCAGGCGTGGCCCTTCGCCTTCCAGCACGGAGGCTCACTCAGCTGCTCCATATCGCAACGATGGAGCGTCACGCCTTCAGAACCAAACAGGAACGACCAAGTACCCGACAACGCGCAAAACAACTGCACCGACAACTACGGACAGGAATACCCCGAGGATTACGACGACAAAATCTATGACGATGTGGCGAACGAAACAAATTGCACACCCCAGTACTGCAATTATGGATACAAAAATAATTACTACGAAATGAGAAATTATTCGGATAGCTTGGTTAACAACTCGTAACGGTATCCTAAACTTGGGGAGCTGATATTTTATGCGTATTACCTTACTAAATTATGTAGGTACGGTCAAGTACTTTAATTGTTGAGCAATTAAGTGTCAACAAATTTTGGTTTGAAGTATCCGGTATAAAGTGAGCTCTAAATGGCTCAACAATTAAAATCCGTTACTGTACCTATGTCTACATTGAATGAATTAAGTATATTATTTTCTACTTTTAATTTGAAATTTTATATTTAATGTGCTTATTCTAGTTAAAAGGCCAAATTTAATTACACAAAGTGGTGTTTTTTGGACTATATACGGCACTTCAAAGCGAATTTAATACGGCAAGGGCACACAAGCGTATAAAGTTACACGTCACGAATTCCATATTTGTGTAATTTTATTTCAGTCATTTGTAACAAAACCATTAGGCTGATCGGAATTCAGTCACTGAATGATAATCGGAATCACTGAAGATCTTTTTTTTCTCGGGTGTAACCCTTTGGCACCCAATGCCGAGATAGTTTAACGTAGGTACTAGTTTACGAAAGTGATTGCCATCTGACTGAGTGTAAAGAATTGATGAATAAAGATTAGAAAATAATTAAAATATATATATTGATATAGGTATAGTCTTCCTATGTACCTCCTTGTTACTTTTTGTTTCTTCTTCGATCAAATTTTAACACAAATAGAATTTCGTTAACATTTCTTCGTCTAGGGAGACAGTGGAAGGAAACACAATATCCGAATGCCGAGCACGTGAGTTTGAACGGTAACACAATACTTTAACGCGGCGCGGCGTGAACCTGACAAAACAAACACGAATTAAGTGTTTGACATCCGCAAAAATAGATCTCTTAGGGAATCTGTGTTAATTGCTCAAGAACAAAAAATGCGGATTTTTTCAATTCAACTCTATCGAGTCACATTAGTGGACCGTATTTAAAAACAGTTTTTGACATTGAATGACAGGTAAATAACAACCTGTATTTAGTAGGTACAAGCTGTATGTAGTATTTGGGGGCACGCAGTGCCCCCGCCAAGACGAGCCAAGCACAAGGGCACTAAGCGGTTCGTCGATTTTTTTAACCCTCATAACTTGTTTGAATTATACCATATAAACAAAATTCTCGGGATAAGTATGAGGTC
This sequence comes from Epinotia bilunana, assembly GCA_947049275.1. NCBI lineage: Eukaryota > Metazoa > Arthropoda > Insecta > Lepidoptera > Tortricidae > Epinotia > Epinotia bilunana. The sequence continues at coordinate 5,295,067 of OX346265.1, forward strand.
AATAGTGGACTTATTAAACATATAAAGTTTCAGTTACATACATACTCGTAGCTCTTAAGATTTTATTGATATCTAAAAAACGCCGATTTCATCACTGAATCACTAACTCGCCTTGATCATCAAAACTTACTTCCTGAAGTCCTAGAAAGTTGAAATTTGGTATGAAAGTATTAGTTCACAATCAACAAAAAAAACCAAAAAATTGGTACTTCTACCCTCCAACCCCTTAAACTAGGGGATGGAAATTTGTAAGAGACTTCCGCAAATTTTGATGCTAGGGGTCTGATAATTTATATAATCCCTCCTTGTTACAAATAATAAAATATATATTTCAGGATCTGGATGGAAGTTTTTATGGGTGTTCCCGTTCACTTATTTAGAAAACTTACCTTACAAAAAGGAATGAGATCCCACTAAAAACATTACATGTAAAGTGATTGCCAACACTCCTAATACCTACTTGCAACCTAGTATGTTTGTTTCTCAGCAATATTTTATTTATTTTATTTAATCTTTAAGTACTGCACAAAAGAATATCTAATGGTACAAAAGGCCGACTTAATGCTATAAAGCATGCTCTACCAGTCAACCTTAAGGCAAAGCAGATAAAATGTGGGCAGTGCAACTTAATTTAAAACAAAGACTCGTTAACATGTCTAAAGATAGTATGGATAATACGTATAGTAAAATAGGAATCTCTGGAACTCATAGGAATTTGAAGACATAAAATTACAAACAAATGTAATTAAATTACAAATTTAGTTAAGAAATGTTTTAGATAAATAAAAAGAGAGATATTCTTGATATTCTTCATAGAGGTATTGATTTATTTTTCCTGTATTATTTATAGTAGGTACTCATAATCATATCTAATAATGTCAAAATTTTCGCTTGGTAAACTTCGGAGATAAGGGGAATTATATTTTCTTCAACATTTTCCTTCATAAAACCAAATTTTACCACTGTAGAAAAAAAAACAAAAAAGGTTTTAGAGAGCGCAACTCAAGCCCAATCATATTCGTAATTTTCACAGAAACTTTTTTTTTACAATTTCACAACAAGGAATTTCTTTACAATTGTTCCAAATTTCGAATTGATAGCATTAGTAGTTCTTGAGATATTTAACGTTGTGACAGACAGACAGACGTACGAAGTCGCACTTTAACTTTTAGGTACGGAACCCTAAAAAGGCCCTCGCGGCATTGTACCGTGGATGCTGGAGGCATTTCCTCGCTGAATTGCAATGCGTGAGAAAGCCGCCAGCTCTTCGATCGCCAGGATATTAGTATTAGTATATATATGGATGTTTGGATCGAGTTCTTAAAATAAAACATAATATTAGCCGGTGAAAAGTTTATTTATAAATACTTTATATAGGTATAGTAATGTATTATTATGCCAGAGCACAAAAGACAATATTGTTTAAATTATTTACAACAAATCGTAATATAGGTAAAACTTAAGCGAGGCAATGTTTTGGTAAAATTTCTTTTAAATACATAATTCTAAACTTATAACTAAAGCAAACGATATTAGACAAGATTTTGGGGTCTAATTCATAATCATAACATAAAATATAGGTGGCAGTTTAACTTATATCTAGTCTTGGAAATAAGGGCAATGTTCATATCTCGCCTTCTCATATGCTGTGAAAACCAAAACCCAGGGGCACACTTGGTAAGCTCAAAAGCTGGTCGATTGCGTGACGTTTCGTGAGTACGTTAGGTAAATATGTTTTTATTTATTTATGGGAAAATAACAGTTCTGTCGTCCTAACACCGTAACATCCGTTGGAAAAGTTACGCAATGAACCCTCTGGTCTTCTCCTAACTAGCGCATACGGCACGCTACGAACGCACGGTCGGTCGGGCCATTGAATAACTAAAAAGTAGTACTAAAGTACAGAAGATTCACTCCCTTGAATGGATTTATTGTAGTTAGAATTTTAATGCAACTATTGGGAAGAATTCCAATTAGTGCCATCAATGAGAACTAGTGGGAATAGACCCTAAACCCACCATTAACACGAAACGATGAATCTTAACTTAAACACGTCCGTACACACTAGTCTGAATGTGACCTAATTTCTCTATGAGTCAAAGTAATCGTCCCTTTCTAAATGGTTTGATAAAGTTTGGTTTGCTGAGAAACCTTATCAACATCATTTTTCTAACCCCTTTGCTCTGAAGTGAGCGTTGACAGCAATAATTGGGTAGAGACAAAGCGAAAAACCAATACCTCTCTCTCTGTCGCACGGACATTGAGCAAAAGAGATAAAAATATTCGAACTACGCAATAGAGCCCCAAGATGTTTTACGGCCACGATCAACGCATAACATATTTTCGTCACAAAATAAAATTGTACGCGACATAGGAAACAATACTTGCATTTGTTAAATTAGTTGTCTAAATGCATTAACATTTTAATTTCACTGCTTTATTATTAACTAATGGCTAGTCTGATAAGAAATTGAAAAGCTACGGCTTAACTGTAGCTACTAAGTAAAAAATTATTGCGATTAAATGTAATTTAATAAATAGATCGTCTACAAAATGAATATTTTGGACATTAGCTTAAACTAAACTAACTGGTATAACTCTGTTACAGTGAGGCAGACTACATGGGTCATGGCGAGATTCAAATGATGACTTCTAAAGGCTCCTCTTCACAATAGGTCATCATAACCCATCATACAAGACGCAACTATGCGTTATGGGGAGAAATACTTACTTCCACTGCATTCCAACGCATAACTGCGTCCCTGTCCCGCGCCATGATGGCCCATTGTGTGGTGGAGCCTTAAAATGGAAAACATGTAGGTACGCCAACCCTGGTATATATAGATCACGAAGGTTTTAAAATGTTTGTATCAAAGACTGGTTAACGGTCCGTATATTTTTTACATTTTAATTTAATTACTTGCACAACTAAATATTATCATTAAAACTTAGGCTTCCCATAAAGGGATTATGTGACGCAATATTAGCAATCCATGGCTATCTGTCAATTTTCTGGTATATAAAATGCACACCCATTTTGGAGGAATATAGCTGATAGTCAATAATACACAAAACTGATTCGACTAAGGGGTACCTACCTTATGTCTGACCGACCTAGGTGGAGCATTGTTTCTATCATTTCGGTTATATGGTGACCGTCAGTCTGTCGTATCTCTATTGGCAATTGTCGATACGGTCAACCAACGCACAAGGTGACCCACCTGTCGAGCCGACGGTATATTCCCACTAGTTCTATTATCTGTTCTATTGTTGGAACTAGTTGGAAATTTTCTTCCCAGTAGGTAGTTACATTCAACAACGAGTTTTCCGTAATAGTACCTGGGCTTTTTTAACCATGTAGTTACATTAAAAAATCAGGCTATAAAATAATGGAACTAAAGGGCCTCGTTTATCCCATTAGTTCTATTGAATATAGTAGAATGGTACAAATAAAATAAAACGTCAAAGAAGCATGCCTTTGGGGCCATAATTTGATGCATGCGATTTTGGTAAGGTATAGTCCTTGTAGACTTAGGACTTGAATGTCAGGTTTTGAATTCAGAAGGAAATATCTTACTTTATACATTACAGATCGCTTTTACGTAGTCAAGTATTTTATCACTACATAGTATAAAACAGTCGCTTTCCGCTGTCGGTCCCTATGTATGCTTAGATCTTTAAAACTTCGCAACGGATTATGATGCGGTTTCTTTTAATAGATAGAGTGATTCAAGAGGGAGGTTTATATGTATAATATAGTACCCGTGCGAAGCCGGGGCGGGTCGCTAGCTTGAAATATAATTTATATACGATGTTGAATAGAACTACTTGGAAAAAAGTCCTGGTAGTTCCATTACGGAAAACCCGCTATTTACTATTTCCATCAATAGAACAGATAATAGAACTAGTGGGAATAAATCGACCTGACATGTCATGTTGCGGCCAGACCCATTTTTACAAAATATCATAATATCTGTGTAAGTGATAGTCTATAATTGTCCTACAATAATGCAAACACACATCACTACTCCCTTACCTAGATGAATCATATCCATACACACTATGCTACTTACTCAAGCTATCCTGCATCTGTATTACATAGTATACCGTTATAATAAAAATATTAATCCTACCTTATTTTTGGTAGTCTCCTAGCTTTGATTTTCAATCCTTATTATAATGTGATGATAATATAAATAGCTTAGTCAGAACACTTAGTACTACGAACTTTTGACACAACAAAAGAGTATTGCTAATCTACAAATTATCGATTATGTATCGATTTTGCATGGTTTTGATTTCCAACTATTTTTTCCTAATAACGTGACGTTTCTTCTAACTTCTTGACGATTCATCCAACAATATATTCTGCGGTATTGATGAAGTTGTTTAGGTAATGGAACCGTCTTGGCCAACCTAACTTTATAACGCACAATACCTAGCAATATTATAACAAATTATCCACAGACAAGCACATATAAAAGCTAAACATTTTGCAAGCATTGCTTGTTAATTTATTTAAAACATTTTATTGCTGTGTTTTACAGTACACTACACGAATCTTACACGACAAACGAAATTACCTAAATAATTATTACTAATCCAATTTCTTTTAAAAGAGCCAACATTTTGAGCTAATTACATAATTAAGTAATCCATTATAATTGCTTCAAATTACTGAAGATAATATCAAACCTTCCTACATTCCCAGAATGCTGGGGTCAAATTAGCTATGGATAAAAATATTGTTTAAATTCGAACAAAATCTATTTTTACCATTTTACTATGTCGTATTTGTTTCTGTAAAGAACTTCTCGCTCTTCAAGTAAACTACCTATCATTTTCGAATTATTTTTTAAATCAATTCATAATGTAATCTTTAAAAAGGTTCGCCATAACGTCTGTAGGAAGTACAGATTCTTTGACAATTAACATTGAATGTATCCATAAAACGGATTATAAATAAATGATATAATCTTGAAATTAAAGCTTGGTGATGCGAAATAAGTAAATGTTAATAAATTATCAATGATCTTGATATAAAAAGGTTGTCACACCATTATACTTGGCTACACCTTATAAATATGATGATTATTAATTCTTAACCTTGGTTATGATGAGGAATAACACAAATAACTAGCCAACTCAAATACTGTAATGTATACCGCCAATACAAAAATAGGCCATCCTCATTTTTGAGCAAACGGTCACAACCGTGGATGCAATTATAAAACGCTACTTTTCTGGTCTATTCCCACTAGTTCTATTGATGGAACTAGTTGGTATTTTTATATTTTTTTTCATAAAAATTCCAACTATTTCCGTCAATAGAACACATAGGGAATAGAACTAGTGGGAATAGACCATTTTCTTAAGTAAATTGTAAAATACTAAATAAAGCGTAGTTACACATATCGGTAGCGACAGTGTACAAAACATGAGAATTGCCTAATTACGTTCATACTCGGTAGGCACTCAAACGCAAAATGAATGCGAGTTGCATTGATAATGATTTGTATTATTCCCATTATAACAAACTACATACATTTAAAGTTATTCATTATACAAATTCCCTGTAGAATGTCTTTTAACCATGAAGAAGAGAGCACAGTTATTCATATAAATATTATTTAGTTTATCATTTTAATATGATAAATATAGATAGACCGAACGAACATGTTCAAGCATCGTAAATTACAAGTACTGCATGGTTATTGATTGATTATCGATTAAGTATTGTTATTTTGATGAAGCTTAGTATAACATGTTGATTGTGCGCATAGCCAGTACCTATTCTAAAGGTGTATGCAAACGTACTTACATCAATAAATATAACAATTAAACAATAAAATGATAATAATTTAACATTCAGTCATCAAGTCATTGTATTAAATACGAAGAGCAAAACATTCTACACTTAAGTAAACAAATGATTATAAAACATTATAACGGAGACACAATATCATTATTCCAATCCGAATCACATGATCGCATACTAAGTAATATAAAAATCTTAAAATGAAAGTACGCGTCAAATGTAAAATTTGGGCATTTCAATCTAACACAAAATAACGATTATAAAATGTATTCTGTATCAATAAATTAAATAAATATTTTCGCTATAAATATTACACTAAAACATTTATTTAAGAATTTAGAAAAGATTGAAATACATCCCAAATAGCACGTGAGCGGAATATTATGTGATAATCCTGCGCATTGGATAGGTGCCTCTGTCCCTCTTACGACTCAGGCATAAGAGTGGACAGTGCAACTACCTTCCCGAGAATATGCTCATCGTTGTGTTCGACGTCGTGCGCTTGCGGACGAGGTTCGCCTCAACTGAAAAGTAAATAGTAACTACAATTACAACATGTAACTACAATACCCACTGCTTAGTATAGGTACATTTATTATCACTAGCTTCTGCCCGCGAATCCGTCCGCGTGGAACTCGTTTATATCGTAGCTCGATACAAACTTTCATCCCCCCCCCCCCCAGGGTATGATTTCCGGGATTCAAACTATCTCCATACCAAATTTCATTTCAATCGGTTCAGCGGTTTAAGCGTGAAGAGGTAACAGACAGACAGAGAGACAGACAGACAGACAGACAGACAGACAGACAGACAGACACACTTTCGCATTTATAATATTAGTATGGATTTCCAAATATCTTTATTTCGATACCAGATTCAATTGGCTCAGAGTGCTTTTTGTAGCAGAGGGCGTCCTCTAAATAAAAAATAAAATTTGTGTATGATTTGGTTTAAGGCCTAGTTTATCACTTGGTTTTTAGATCATTAATGTATACAGCCATCACAAGACTGAGCGGACCTGTATCATTTACTCACTGCTGGAGTCCTGAGGCGACAGCGGGCGCTTTATCGCCTGCTGCAGTACCACGAGCCAGCCGGCGCGCTCCTCGTGCGAGACCGCTGCGAGGCAGTACGTGCGCTCAGGCGTGACCAGGTGGAAGGAGAACCTTCTATAGAACCAGTATACTCACTGCTGGAGTCCTGAGGCGACAGCGGTCGCTTTATCGCCTGCTGCAGTACCACGAGCCAGCCGGCGCGCTCCTCGTGCGAGACCGCTGCGAGGCAGTACGTGCGCTCAGGCGTGACCAGGTGGAAGGAGAACCTTCTATAGAACCAGTATACTCACTGCTGGAGTCCTGAGGCGACAGCGGTCGCTTTATCGCCTGCTGCAGTACCACGAGCCAGCCGGCGCGCTCCTCGTGCGAGACCGCTGCGAGGCAGTACGTGCGCTCAGGCGTGACCAGGTGGAAGGAGAACTTTCTATAGAACCAGTATCCTCACTGCTGGAGTCCTGAGGCGACAGCGGTCGCTTTATCGCCTGCTGCAGTACCACGAGCCAGCCGGCGCGCTCCTCGTGCGAGACCGCTGCGAGGCAGTACGTGCGCTCGGGCGTGACCAGGTGGAAGGAGAACCTTCTATAGAACCAGTATACTCACTGCTGGAGTCCTGAGGCGACAGCGGTCGCTTTATCGCCTGCTGCAGTACCACGAGTCAGCCGGCGCGCTCCTCGTGCGAGACCGCTGCGAGGCAGTACGTGCGCTCGGGCGTGACCAGGTGGAAGGAGAACCTTCTATAGAACCAGTATACTCACTGCTGGAGTCCTGAGGCCACAGCGGTCGCTTTATGGCCTGCTGCAGTACCACGAGCCAGCCGGCGCGCTCCTCGTGCGAGACCGCTGCGAGGCAGTACGTGCGCTCGGGCATGACCAGGTGGAAGGAGAACCTTCTATAGAACCAGTATACTCACTGCTGGAGTCCTGAGGCGACAGCGGTCGCTTTATCGCCTGCTGCAGTACCACGAGCCAGCCGGCGCGCTCCTCGTGCGAGACCGCTGCGAGGCAGTACGTGCGCTCAGGCGTGACCAGGTGGAAGGAGAACCTTCTATAGAACCAGTATACTCACTGCTGGAGTCCTGAGGCGACAGCGGTCGCTTTATCGCCTGCTGCAGTACCACGAGCCAGCCGGCGCGCTCCTCGTGAGAGACCGCTGCGAGGCAGTACGTGCGCTCAGGCGTGACCAGGTGGAAGGAGAACTTTCTATAGAACCAGTATCCTCACTGCTGGAGTCCTGAGGCGACAGCGGTCGCTTTATCGCCTGCTGCAGTACCACGAGCCAGCCGGCGCGCTCCTCGTGCGAGACCGCTGCGAGGCAGTACGTGCGCTCAAGCGTGACCAGGTGGAAGGAAAACCTTCTATAGAACCAGTATACTCACTGCTGGAGTCCTGTGGCGACAGCGGTCGCTTTATCGCCTGCTGCAGTACCACGAGCTAGCCGGCGCGCTCCTCGTGCGAGACCGCTGCGAGGCAGTACGTGCGCTCAGGCGTGACCAGGTGGAAGGAGAACCTTCTATAGAACCAGTATACTCACTGCTGGAGTCCTGAGGCGACAGCGGTCGCTTTATCGCCTGCTGCAGTACCACGAGCCAGCCGGCGCGCTCCTCGTGCGAGACCGCTGCGAGGCAGTACGTGCGCTCGGGCGTGACCAGGTGGAAGGAGAACCTTCTATAGAACCAGTATACTCACTGCTGGAGTCCTGAGGCGACAGCGGTCGCTTTATCGCCTGCTGCAGTACCACGAGTCAGCCGGCGCGCTCCTCGTGCGAGACCGCTGCGAGGCAGTACGTGCGCTCGGGCGTGACCAGGTGGAAGGAGAACCTTCTATAGAACCAGTATACTCACTGCTGGAGTCCTGAGGCCACAGCGGTCGCTTTATCGCCTGCTGCAGTACCACGAGCCAGCCGGCGCGCTCCTCGTGCGAGACCGCTGCGAGGCAGTACGTGCGCTCGGGCATGACCAGGTGGAAGGAGAACCTTCTATAGAACCAGTATACTCACTGCTGGAGTCCTGAGGCCACAGCGGTCGCTTTATCGCCTGCTGCAGTACCACGAGCCAGCCGGCGCGCTCCTCGTGCGAGACCGCTGCGAGGCAGTACGTGCGCTCGGGCGTGACCAGGTGGAAGGAGAACCTTCTATAGAACCAGTATACTCACTGCTGGAGTCCTGAGGCGACAGCGGTCGCTTTATCGCCTGCTGCAGTACCACGAGTCAGCCGGCGCGCTCCTCGTGCGAGACCGCTGCGAGGCAGTACGTGCGCTCGGGCGTGACCAGGTGGAAGGAGAACCTTCTATAGAACCAGTATACTCACTGCTGGAGTCCTGAGGCCACAGCGGTCGCTTTATCGCCTGCTGCAGTACCACGAGCCAGCCGGCGCGCTCCTCGTGCGAGACCGCTGCGAGGCAGTACGTGCGCTCGGGCGTGACCAGGTGGAAGGAGAACCTTTTATAGAACCAGTATACTCACTGCTGGAGTCCTGAGGCGACAGCGGTCGCTTTATCGCCTGCTGCAGTACCACGAGCCAGCCGGCGCGCTCCTCGTGCGAGACAGCTGCGAGGCAGTACGTCCGCTCGGGCGTGACCAGCTGGAAGGGGAAACGCGCCTCGCGGCACCCGTTGCCGGTGTTTGACACTTTGATGCAGTAACCGTTGGATTCGTTGCCTGGAAAAGTGAACGAATTTGTTGAACCATCTTGACATACACAGCTGAGCTTATCATATCAGCCGAAAGACGTCCACTGCTGGACATAGGCCTCCCCCAAAGAGTGCCAGAGTGACCGGTCCTGCGCCACCTGCATCCAGCAACCTTTACCAGGTCATCAGTCCACCTTGCGGGAGGCCTACCCACGCCGCGCCTTCCGGTTAGTGGTCGCCACTCGAGAACCTTTCCGCCCCAACGGCCATCGGTTCTACGTGCTATGTGCCCCGCCCACAGCTGAGCTAATAAACAATATTTCCGCGAGTTGAGTATTGTTGGATGAAGATGCGTTCTGATCCAGATGAATCAATTGCATCCTTCCACTGACGGGGATAGCACAGCTAGTCCCTCAAATAAATTGACAATAAGTGACGTAACACTATATGAGCGAGTTGAGAATAAGGGTGAGTAGCGGAGCGAGTGGTGCGCCAGGCAAAAATCGACCAATAGCATTGCTAGCCTCACTAAAGCTACCGCGTCTGTTCCTAATGGCCTTTTTTTACTGACACGCCGCTCCGCTCCCTGACACAGCTCTGATGGATACTCGCATTTACACTGGCCCACCTGCAAGAAAAATGAGCTACGTGACAAAAAGTAAATACCGACGACTTACCGATAAAGATTTCTCCTTTCGGATAAGCGTCCAAAGGCTCGTCATGGTACATGAGTTTCCTCTGGTCTAGAGTGAACCAGCGGCGCCGGTGCGCGTCCGAAGACCGCGGCCCAGTCTTCCACAGCCAGCCTTCTCTGGCGAAGTCCTTGGGTAGACGGAGGATTAAATCTGACTGTGGTGCTGAGGGAAACGCGACTTGGAGAAGATGGAGTTTGGCGCAGCGAATGGCCATGTACCTGGAACAGAAATGTGATGGTTTATTTATACACGAGTGTGGTTTATACATCTCATTTCCGTCCATAACATAACCCGTGACTGAGATTTTCCAAAAAAATACACGTATTAAGATTGTTTTTCCACTACGTCACGAATGTTACCCATAGATATTGTATGGGAAATTTTCGTGATGCAAGCACAATTTAATTGCTCACTTTAATTAACCTATCGTAGGTATGTTTAGACCGATCGATGTATGAAGAAAGGGAAAATAGACAGTGCATACAATGTCATTCAGAAGTTAACTGTATAAAATAAAACCATTAAATCTACAGCGATTCTTAATGAAAGTGGGAAACTCTTGTTAGATAATATAGCATAGTCGGGTCTGGTACGCGAACCTATATTGCTGATCAAACTAACATAATTCCCAACTCTGTTATGATTTTGTTATCGGTTAGATAGACTAGTACACTAATTATAGTTTTTGATTTTGGTTTGTGTTAGGGAATGAAAAGGGATGTTTTAATAGTTAAATGCTATACTTTATTGAAAAAAAATATGACTTGTATAATCTTCCCTTGGATTTACAAAAATTGACACTGAAAAAACCCTGTGTAATATCTAACCCAAACTTAAAATCTATTACCCTTTTTGTTGCCAGTAGTAAGCAGTAGCTAGTTTGCAATCTATTCTAAACGACATTAAAAAAATGCGCTCTTGAGAATTATTGAAGGTGCATTAATTTCCGCGTGGAACTCGTTATATAATAATTCCATAAAACTTCCGCCCCCAATTTCACCTCCTTAGGGGATTACAAGGATAAAAAAACTATCCAGGGATTCAATCTCTTCATAGCAAATTTCATTGTTTCAAGCGTGAAAAGTAACAGACAAGCAGGCTGACACGAGTTACTCTCGCATTTATTAGTAACTAGCTTCTGCCCGCGACTCCGTCCGCGTAGAACTCGTTTATATCGTAGCTTCATATCAACTTTCACCCCCCATATCACCTTCTTAGGGGATGATTTCCGGGATAAAAACTATCCTATGTCCTTCCCCAGGACTCAAACTATCTCTATACCAAATTTCATCCAAATCGGTTCAGCGGTTTAAGCGTGAAGAGGTAACAGACAGACAGACACACTTTCGCATTTATAATATTAAGTATGGATGGACTCGTAATGCTTGCTATACACGGAATTAAGTTCTCATAACAGGCATGAGTCCAAAAGGCAGGAAACAGATGTGTCTCCTTTTGTGGCTACTGTAACTTGAGTCTGTGAAACGCGGGGCAGGTAGAAATAAGAACAGTGCGGGGTCGAATACTTGTTTCGGTCTTCGGAGAATACAGGTACCGCGGCGGCTTACCAAATTACACCTTAAATTTTTATCATCTAGTAGGCAAACACCCAAGCCAACTGATGTAAAAATGCACTGATGAAGAGTCATGTAATATCCGACTCTTCTGAGAATGTTCTCAAAGCTAAAAAAAAATTAAAGAAAAGATCAACCAAGCTTTCGCTTGGAAATGTCATAGACGACCCTACATAAAACTTTGTATACAGTGGGGTCACGCTTATCTGCCGCTGATTGTATCTACACTAAAAAAGCGGTGGCATGTGACCTACATAAATAAGACCCATAAACACATGTGCTCTCAAAATTTTAAAACTCCTTTATGATAACTTGATTTGTCTGTATTTGGGACGTAGCTAAACATACGAGGTAGTAGGTATATGTATGACTTACTTCAAATATCCTTACTTCGGATATCCAATTATGTCACCTACAATATAAAATAATATAATAATAATATAAATATATAATATATGCGAATATTTCATAGCTGTTGGAATTCCTTGTATAAATAAATAAATAAATAAATCAATTGTTGGTAAATACATATAATCCTAGCATAACGAACCCTAAGAATATCTGTATGTATAGAATGAGTTTAGTTTGTACTATAGACAATACAGCTAACTGAACATCCGTGCACTTTATGAGCATTGTAATAAGGTTCTATATAAATACAGGATCAAGCCCAAGGAAATTAGGAAATCAGGTCCAAGCTGAACACAGGACTTCGTTCGTTTCGCTCGCTAGTTCAGTATCTTATATCACTGGTGGCCGTGAGCTGTATGATTTTCACACAAAATACTTTTAAAAATTCCAAAATCTGAACCGACAAAAAATACTATACATTTTCACGAGTATCGGTTGAGAAATGCGACCTGTAGAGAAGAACAGCCGGACAGCGGGTCATGTGGCCACCCTCACCTCACACACGTAAGAATTGTAGCCCAAGCTAAACTGCGTTCGCTTAGCTCGCGCGTAGCACGGCAATTAAGCTAAAATAGGTTTGTTGAACTGAACGTTTATGAACAAGGCCAGTCATAGTGCGTGTAATATGCCTAGATTTAAGATTAACTTTTAGTAGAAGTCACGGGATTCTTGTGGAGTCGGGTTTCCAAATCAAAACGAACGCGCATGGTGTGATTTGTCTAATTTTCCAAGTGAAATGCTTGCAAAAGGAATGAATGAGCATATTTGTATGAGCTAGTACTCGATAAATAACAAATGAATGCGAAAATATCGGCTTGGCCTTTTTCGAACGAGGGAGCGAAGCGAACGATGTTCTATGCTTCAGCATGGGCCGACAATCGTTTGTATGTCCAGATGTCCGGGGATGTCCCGCTTTCCCGCTGTTCTCCTCTACAGGTCGCATTCCACAGCCGTGAAATTTTGTGAGCAGGTTCGTTAATTATATATAGATTTTTTTCGAGTCACTTTTTCGAAATTAAAAAGAAATATTGGAAAAACACCGTCCCCCGAGTTCATCAGCTCACAGAGCCACTAGTATTAAATAAGGCTTAAAAAAAAGATATTTACATCCATGTATAATTAACTGCTAGCTTCAGTTAAAAACAGGAAACTGGCCTTATCTATATACATGCCCCTGCAGTTTTCCTTCCCTAGTGATTCTAGCGGCCGCAAACCACGCATGATACCTAATTTCTTTAGAGCTGCTGAAGTATTGTATACAAAATGAACACGTTTTCGCTTAAGTATCTGATTTTATTATATGTATAACAAGAAAATAAAATTAAAATCAAAGTGACAATTTAAGTACACTAAAAAATTACCGAACACCGAATATTCGAACCTAGAAACGGCTGCTTCATAGGCAAGTCGTGGCATAATAATAATGCATTCCTATTCCGGGAAATACAGCTCAAACCTCAACCACACATTTTGTTTTCATGTAGATATCTGTTGGCGGCCTATTTAATTAATAGCACCCCAAAACTGGTTAGAATTCCAGTGTAAAAAAATAATTTATATAGACAATGGGAGCAAATTCCATTCCTCAGCAGTTATCAAGAAGAAAAAGGGACATGTTTCTAGCGAATCCTACTAATATTATAAATGCGAGTTTAGATGTTTGGATGTTTGTTACTCAATCACGCTTAAACGGTTGAACCGATTTGAATGAAATTTTGCACGAAGATAGTTTATAGCCTGGATTAAAATATAGGATAGTTTTAATCCCGAGTCCACGCAGACGAAGTCGCGGGCGGAAGCTAGTAAGTGATAAATAAACAACGTATGCATGGGACCGCTTCCCATGCCCAGAAATATCTCAACTTTTTACGGTGGAAGAGTTTCGAGACTTGGCCTTACATGGAATGTTTTTATACTTTTCATGGGATTATGTTTAACCAGCAAGGAGATTTAAAAGAGACTTAAACCACCACTGTCCACCGTGTGAACCATAAGAACAAAGCCAATATTTTCTAAAATTAAAGAAATGTGAAGTATCGGGGTAACATTATCTTGCCTGTCGCATTAGGCGAGAGGCGAGAGGTGACAGGTGAGGTGAGAGGTGAGGTGATGAGTGAGTCTTGGGACGCCGTCGCGAAATATATCATTATTTTAGTAAATTTGATTACTGGTGACCGCAGAGCTGGCGGCTACCTCGCACAATGAATACTCAGCGGGGAAATGTCATCATTCTCATCAGTAGTGAGCATTTTTAGATTTAAGTTACTTAGTTTAATTATAAGTCTGGGCGTCCGAGCTCTGCCCCCCTATTCTGTAACTTGTTTTAAGCTCACCTCAACGCTCACCCGCAAATATATCTTGACAACGCAATGCGTAGTAACTAAGCGTAGGTAGAGGTCTAGTTTCGTGACGGGTGACCGACGGGGTGAGCCGCATTAGCGCTTAGCGAATAACAGCCCTGTTCGGGTGAAAATAGAGAACACAAATTTTCTCAGATATGAGACCTAGCTAGATCGATTTTTCACCCCCGTAAATCCCCATATTTACTACGAATTTCATCGAAATCGTTAGAGCCGTTTTCTAGGACGTGATTTGATTAATTACATATATATATAAGACTAGCTTCCACCCGCGACTTCGTCCTCGTGGACCCGGGATAAAAACTATCCTTATTTAATCCAGGCTATAAACTATCTTCGTGCAAAATTTCATTCAAATCGGTTCAGCCGTTTAAGCGTGATTGAGTAACAAACATCCAAACATCTAAACTTTCGCATTTATATAATTTATAAATATAAATATAAATAAATAATAATTATAATATTATATTAGTAGGATAAAAACAATATTTCAATATATATTGAAATATTGCTCGTTTAGTCCAATAAGGATATATATATCCATTTAGTACCTATAGGATTTACTTCAAATTCTATTTTACTTTATAGATTTTAGCCATAATTTTGTTTGTAATGTAATGTTATTGTTTGATTTTTATTATCGTTTCTGATTTAAAAAATAACCCGTTTTCACGCGTCGAAGCAACTATAGGTACAAAAAGTACTCACCAACAGTTGATGACTTCTGGGTCCTCGTGGTACACATATATGTGCCTCGTAGTGCCGTCCTTCAAGAAGGTGAGCTGCATGGAGTTCATCTGGCCGATCTTCGACGGAGCGAACGATACGTTCAGCTCAGACAGCTTTAATATTCCCTTTGGTTCCTTGTTCTCTTTTACGTGGTACCTGGGCAATGCGGGAAATACATTTTTATTTTTATTTTATACAACGACGGTGGCAAACAAGCGTACGGCCCGCCTGATGGTAAGCGGACTCCGCAGCCTACTCCAAAGGAGTAACATGGGTGTTGCCGACCCTTGATATGTGTGAGGATTCGCCGTGTTGACAGCTGAAGGAATAAATTCCCTCGCTCTCAACACAAAGCATCCTCGGGAGCTCTGGCGACCTTGCTCACCTCCAGGAACACAATACTACTACAGAGCAAGTAGTAGTGTTATTATGGCTGTGGTCTTCTGCAAGGCGGGGAAGTATCCCCAGTTGGGCTGCTCCAAATTCGAGCGGGATGACATTTCGCTGTGCCCTACCTCACCAGAATTATCTATTTAAAAAAATACTCGAAGTCTCAAAGCCATTATGAATAAGTACAAAAGTGGTAAACATTCATATTAAGGCTGCTCTACACAATGCGCCATAATGGCCGCAGGACGGGACGCAGTTATGCGGTGGAATAAAATGAAAGTAGGTCTCTCTCCCTTTAACGTGTTGCGTCCTGTATGATATTGATAAGCCATGATGCCCCATTGAGTAGAGCAGCTTTTAGGGCTCGGCCACAACTTCGAGCGGGGGCGGCAGCGGCAGCGGCAGGTGGGAGTGAGAGGCCACGCTCCGATCTCTCGCTCCTATGGATCCCTATACAAAGTGTAACAAAAATGGGGTATGAACCGATCAAGGGCTTAACAGGTATCGTGTTCTGATAATAAAAAAAAGAAAAAAAAAATTGACGCGATTTTTTTTACATTTCTATGGAGCTTGTCGCCGCAGTCGGCCAACGCTGTTTTTTCTTATCAGAACACGATACCTGTTGAGCCCTCGATCGGTTCACACCCCATTTTCGGTACACCCTGTATATCATATGCACCGCTGCCGCTCCCGCCGCCGGTCGAAGTCCTCGCTGAGCGATTACAATACAACACAACAGTGAGTTAAAGTAAGGCCAGGAAGTATAAGGCATTTTCTGTCCCTAGTACCATTATTTGTGCGCCACAAAGAAACTGCTATACTTACCCAGAAATGCCATTTGGTACCTACACTATAAAATAAAAGGGTGGCAAAACAAAGGAAGTCTTACAGCGCGGGTACTTTCGTCGCCTGCGCCGAGGGCAAATGCGATAAATATATTGCAATGCTTTCTTCGCGGTGTGTACCAAATTGTACGTCTCTGGCTAGCATGGCTATCACAGGACGGCCCGCGAGCTGTGCCGCGGTGACATAGACTATCCGTCTCTTTCTAAGCGATCTAATTAGAAAGAGACGTATAGTCTATCTCGGCGCGAAACAGCTCGCGGGCAGTCCTGGAAGTATGATATTCCGCGAACATAGCGGGCTGTAATTTCCGCTTTACCGCCAATGTTGACTTAAGAGGAAACACTAAGGTCGAGATAATTGAGAAATAGATATTTGTAAAATGTATTGCTGTCGCGCCAACCTCAAGCCTCCCCCCGCAGAGCGCGATAGAGTCAACTGCAGCTTGGACCTAAAATACCTATTAAAAGTACATAAAATCAACCTTTCGTAGTCCCCTGATTTCTTCTCCAAAACTTGACCTATTTAACTATTATTTTTATTAAAAATCAAAGAAAGGCTTTGGCCGTGTTCCTATGTTTTCCTTTTTTTAATAATCTAGTCAAAATTGTTTTCCGGATGTTTGAACACAGCGGAAAATCTGGCATTTTTTTGAGGTTTTTGAAGGTTAATATCTCTTTTAAGAATAAATTTATGAATAAAAGGAAAATATAGGAACATGTCAATAGTAGCTATAGATTTTTGGAAAAAAAATTGCTCTACTGCCATTATCCAGGGAGAAAACAGGGGACTACGTTTCTATGGAAAAACGGCCGTTGTGTTTCCTCTTAACATTAATTATCATTTACCTTACTCAACCATAACATTTACAATTCACGATACAAGCGGAGGTGTCTTTCTGATGGAAGGAGTTAGAAAGAGGTTTCCGCGTGTAATACAAGTTATAAGTTGTTATGCAATGGATCCTTGACCTTACATTAAAACACTAACAGTATCATATTCTTAATTAAACTAGCTTATCCTGGCTACCACTAAAGATGTTAAGTGATGATAGACATGAATGGAAATATGTATGAGGTGATAGCGAATGATAATGATATGTCACAATCGAAATGAGATTACTTAGTTTAATCCCAAGTTTTTTTAGGTTTACCTCGAATTGATTTGTTTTTTTTTTATTACTAGACAATCATCGACCTCCTAGCGTTATTTCCGGTGGTGCCCTAAAGGAGCCCGAGGTCCACTTTGGCACCTCCGATTTAGCATAGGCACTTGTTTCACGAATACCATTTAATTACTAGACAATAAGGAGACACAACTACTTATTCATATTTTCCACGAACACATGATTTAGACATCGATTTAGATTTAAAGAGCACTCAATCTTACCTCGAGCGACCAAAGTTTTTGATCCGACGAAGCCGAGAGAAAAACTGATCAAGACAACTCGCGGATCGGTTACAGCCGTCTGAAGGGTGGTGATACCTAAACAACCAGGGGGGATAAGTAGCGAAACCTACATTTCATATCAATCAATCTACATTTAGTACTTACATTTACATTTTCATGCTTACAACCACGATTCTCGCAAAATATTTGTTCTGTCATAACATTAAACGCGAACATGGGTACGCGAGAGGCGCGACATTAACGCGATGAGAATAGAACGGAACATTGCAATTTTCCTGTTTGTGCGTGCGAGTCAGTTTGTATCGGTATCGAGGCAGACCGTCCAGGTTTTTCTAGTTACATCACAATTCTAATAAACAACTAACAGTCATAAATTAGGTATTCCGCTCTAGCTCAAATGTTTTACAATGACAAATTACTTTCCGTTTAGTTTAAACTGTTCCTGTCATCACGATCATGTCAGCCCTAATTATGAGCAGTGACTTCACAAAATCGACGTCACAATTTCACAAGTTCCTGCAATGTCTACGCTGTGTTTACTATTTATTTAAAGGGACTGATCTGTAACTGTCGGTTTTTTCGTGCTTTTTATGGCTTATCGTGTTAACAACGACGAGGTTTAAGCACCGAAATAGTATCCCATAGGTATTAACTTCAAAACTCACAGTTTTCGGGATATATGGCACCAAACTTTGGCAATTTCAGGCCAAAAATCCAGTTTTATGGGCGTAATTTTTGTGAAAATGAGTTAAAAATAAAAATCTCTCGTGAGTTATTAGAGACATCAATATGGAACAGTTATATGTAGATTTCATATATAAAAGTACATAAACGACAGTAATATCGAAACAGAGCTTTATTGGACCATGTTTGAATATATCATCATTTTTTTTTAATTTTTTCAAAAAAGTTGAATATGTTTTTTTTTTATTATTTTCAAAAAAGCTCGTGCAAATGTAGATAAAGAATTGAAGACCGATAGATGTTTGTGCCATAACTATATCTATAGTTTTGACGGAGGAATATCAATTCAAAACTCGTCAAAACTAGCCAAAAAGCGCGTAGAGCCCCTTAAGAGGGTGTGCCAAAATATGACGCCGTTATCTCGGCATAGCGATGTCGTTGTCAAGTGGGTAAAGTGTGCAATTACGTAGTCGGTCAATATTTGCAGTTTTCGACGCAGGTGAGGCGTGTTTTTCCGATAGGTTTCGTACGTGCGCCTACGTCACTACCTCCACCTGTTGACCTGCAGTACCTAGGTACCTCGTCTATCTCGGTATCTATAGGTTATCTCGTCTATTTTAATCTCGCTTATCAATCTGAGACTCGGTAAACAAGCTAAATGCCGTTCTGCTTACCTTCAATTGTTTCACCATCTGGTTATTTTTTTACATCATCCGAAACCATAATTTCGTTCGGATTATGTTATTTGTTTTGCTAGTATTTAGAGTGTTCGTAAAGTTAATAATTAGGTAATCAGCATTTTTAAAGTGTTAACGCACTTTTGTTTAATTTCTCTATACCTACAGAACGAACAAACGTCCGTGTTGGGGATTTTATAAGAGCAGTTAAGTTATTTATGGGAATAATCTTCCCGTTGGTTATACGTTAAGACGAAAATAGACGATGGATTATTAATGAATAATTATGACATTGGTGTGGGAATGAGTCAACGTCGTTAACCGATGAAGATGATTATGATGATGTGATATTTAATTAGATTGTGAGAAAAACGACATGCGGAACGTTATCCATATACATAATTGTAATTACTTAATCAGCAGATTAATGATTAAGTCAGCAAATCTACCAAGAAAAAATCACTTAAAAAACAACCAACACTTTATCTTATGACACGGTAATCCTTAATTAATTTCGTCAAATCTAACGCGAATCTATTAGAAACGTCGGCGATCGACACATACCTGTGTGATATATTAGTGAACCAACCCCAAATAAATAAAATAAATAAACCAACCAATTATTGTATGGATAACGTTAGGAAAATTTGTAACAGAAACACAAATAAATAAGTATTCTATACCAAGTTCAAGCTTGCATTGAGCCAGCTCAAGAGCAATGAAAACGGTTTGTATATTCGAATTTAAACTTTCGTTAGACATGTTGAAATAATGCTAATAATCACACCGTTGATCGGTCAACTCACGTATTAGATGTCACTACGGAAGAATTCCCGAAGAGTTCGAAACATGTCGCCCGTAGTGACATTTAATACGCGAGTTGAACCGTGTAATTATTAGCATTAGTTTGTACATTATTAATTGATTTCTAAGTAAAGCGTACCCGTTTTCTTTGCTCTTGTTTTTTATATCCGGAATGAAAACACATCCATAAAATGTCATTATGGACTAGGTACACAATTTGAATTCTAATAACTGATGTTAAGAGTCCGCAGTAAGCTCGGCCGAATTTCACCTTCCCATACAAACGTGGTTACGCTCTGATTTTAAAACTACGTGTTGGATTGTGACGAAACATTGCATATACATTGACATGAGGTATATCTATGTCTGTAATTAGTTTATATGGTTCCAGTTTATAAAATAAACGCAATACAGCAAAAATAAGTTTTGTATGAAAAACTTAAATTCGCTGTATTTTTTTTACTAAGGTATCTGAAGCTATATAAACTAATTACAGACAGATATACCTCATGTCATTGTATATGCAAAGGTTCGTTACAATCCAACAAGTAGTTTTAAAATGAGAGCGTAACTACGTTTGTATGCAGAATCGAGCCTACTGCGGACTCTTAAATTACGACAACCACATAACCCGCTGAACCGAAGTGCAACTTAGTGATAATCATGGAAAATATCATTTATACCTCTTGCCATAAAGTTCAAGTTTGCATGTAACTAAGTGTATCTATATACGAATTCCGCGAAGCGCACACGCCGCCGCTGATATTGATGTTTTTCCATTTCCTTCAACATCACAATTGCGCTCTAATACGGTGTGTTAAGTGGGAATAGTATTTTAATTTATTTTCACTAGAAATCCAGTAAGTACAAACGACAACACCTAACTGACCATCCTGTGTTTATATAGAACCTTATTACAATGCACTTAAGGTGCACCGATGGTCAGTTAGCTGTGTTGTCGATAGTACTAAAGGCTACTATATTCTCCTTTTTTTGCTTAAAGCAGAACAGAGAGATGTCGATGACAGATGACATGTAGCACTTAAAGTTTTACAGATTATTACGTAATACTGTAATATACTATACCTAGTAACCGCAATATTCAGAATACCAAATTGAGTCCGTTTGAAAGAAAATAACGGATACAATGACTTGAGACCAGAAATCGTGCTCATCTGAACGACCCAAATAAGAATATAATTACTTATAACGGCAATAGGGGTGTAAACACTAAATAAAATAATCAATAATGTCATATTTTCTCGAAAAAGGATTAAAAATTTAGCCAAATGGAGAAAAAATCAACGCAAAAGGTTACATAATAAGGTTATAAGTGTCCAAAGTTTTAAGAAGGGGTGTGTTCTGTCCCTTTATCGCAAAACGCAACATCATATGAAACGATGACGCTGGAAGATTGTGACGTCACTAGAAGCCGCCATCGACGCCGCCCCCGGCGGCCTCGTGTAATGTGACGTCACACACTGTTTGCGTTTTCTCTCTCTAACAAGCAATATTAAAACGGTTGTAGCTTCGTAATTCTTTGAGATATGTATCTGAATGGGATTTTCGTCACTGGGCATATTTTTTGCCTTCTTTCTTTTGGAGTAATAATAGTTTTCGAGTCTACACCCCTATTGTTTTACGCGAGTGAGTCGCATGGCAGATGCGCCCTTAGCCGGGATCTGGTGATCCAAACGCACATCACTGCTGTAATCAGCGCGATATACTCGTATAGTTTAAATTATTTGAACTGAGCTCATGAATGGCCATTGTACTATCGACAACACAGCTAACTGACCATCCGTGCACTTTATATGCATTGTAATAAGGTTCAATATAAATACAGGATGGTCAGTTAACTGTGTTGGCGTTTGTACTGAGCTCATGGATAGCCTTTGTTTGCCTTTTTTCCTTTGTAAAAAAATGTTACCGCCTCGTAAAATGCTCATTGAATAACGAACTCTATCTTCTTATACAATAGATTCCAAATTGCTGAGAGCGCGTTGTTTTATCTTAAAGTCCATTTTTAATCTATTGAATAAGACGATAGAGTTCACTATACAATGAACACTTTATGTGGCGCCAACCTTTTTCTTGCAAAAAATGGCACGCGTCCGACCACACAGTCGTATTGTTACGCTTGAATGCTATTGTTCTGAAGATATGAAGATCAGTCCAGTTCAGAAAATCTCAACTATACGTTGCATTTCATTTGACGCTGCATACCGCTCGGTGTGCGTTTGGACGAGCAATCCAAAACAGATTGTTCCCAACTTACTTGAGTGTGTCCTCACTCTCGTTGAGTACGAATTTCCTGAGCTGGTAGCGGTTGTCCTCCTTCCCTCGCTTCATGAGGAAGCCCTCCATGGTGCCGGAGAGGTAGCTCTGTCGTTCGGGGTGGCAGAACTCTTCGCGCTCATACTTGGCGCGGATCCATTGCTCGATTAGAACTCTAGAATCAAACGATCATTGTTAACTCACTTGCCGCTAGAGGATTTAATCGCAGATATACCTAACTCGTAACTGGAACCCGGGCTCCTATGGGATCCTTAACAAGACTCAAGAGATAGGTGGTTATAGTATTCTTGAGATTATTTGTGTTGGCCGAATGGCATCAAAGAAGTCTGTTCAAAATAGTACATTACTACACAGGCCGGGAAGTATAAGGGGTTGCCGGCCGAGTACATATAGACGGACGAGCGTAGGGAGGTCGGATAGTTATGAGGCTGGCAACCCGCGGCTGGTATGTGGGCCTATTAAATTTTAAGAGTTAACTCTGTTTCTCCAGGATCTCATCATCGGATCCTGAACTGATGACCACGGGACCACCTCGGAAAGATACCCTTTCAAACAAGAAAATAGTTTTCCAAATCGGACCATCTGCGAGTAATAGAGGAACATATAAGTACATAAGAAATAAAATATTCCGACGAATTGAGCACTTCCATCTTTGAAGGTCCCAAGCCAGACCTCGTATCATGGTCGGCCTTATCACGCGATAAGTGACAAGATAGAGCGTCCGTCTCGTTCTATTGAACGGTGTCAGCCAGTGACGGACGCTCTATCTTGTCACTTATCGTGTGATAAGGCCGTCCATACTACGGGGTCAGACCTGATAACCATAGGATCACCTGAGAAGGATACCCTTTCAAACAATAAAATATTTTTCCAAATTGGGCCAGGCGTCTTCGAGTAATAGGGTAACATAAGTACATAAAAAAAATATTGCGGACAATCTTACACAAATCGACCTAGTCCCAAGCTACGCGAAGCTTGTACTATGGGTACTAGACGACGATAAACATACTTATATAAAGATAAATAAATACTTAAATACATAGAAAACATCCATGACTCAGGAACAAATATTCATGCTCATCTCACAAATAAATGCCCTCACCGGAATTCACACTCTTGCTTCGTAGGCAAGGGTCACTACCAACTAGGCTAAAGCGGTCGTCAAAGATTTAGACGAATTGAGAAGTTTCTCCTATTTAAAGTAGGTTAAAAAGATTTTGACTTTGACATATTCTGGTAACCGATGCGCTTCTAAAATTAGATTGACTAAGCCCAGCCTCCCAGACCGCAGTATTTGTCATGGCTAAGAACTTCGAGCATTTCCTGAGATGTAAAGTCTCTGGCATTTCCTGCAGAGCGCTTTTGGCTGCCTTATTACGTGGCATCTATGTTTAACAAAGTGTCTAAGTGGGATCTAGCATGCTAATGGTCCCATTCTTGACAATACTAAAATCTGATATCCAAGAGAAATCGAAAATCAACGGAAATTTTGAAATGTATTATGTACCGATGTACCCGTGAATGGGTTCTATAGCAGGTGTACTACATCACATTAAACTTCGTCTCCAAAGGGATTCTCCGTGTTGGATCCATATCGCCACGCTCGCCCTTTCCAAATGACCGGGCTTTGTCCCGTGTGTTTAAAAATGTTGTATCTCCGGGTTAAACCCGACATACAAACTAATAATAAATAATCACGCACATAAAATTTCTAAAGTGAATCATCCTTTGAGGTGTTTCACGGTGCTGATGTGCGTGCCCATGCCGCGGTGGATGCTGGCGCAGCGCTCGCAGACGAGTATGCCCAGGTTGATGCCTAGTTCTCTAAAAGCACTTACTGTGGGTCGTTCCTCGTCGGTCTCCTGTAGCAAGACGGCACGCGCTCCTCATATTTGTTCCTCGCCGCGATGTTCCCGATGTCTCTCATTCGCTGCACTTGCGAGTCCTCCCAGCGGTCCAGTTTGAGGTGTTTCACTGTGCTGATGTGCGTGCCCATGCCGCGGTGGATGCTGGCGCAGCGCATGCAGATGAATATGCCCAGGTTGTATGATGCCCAGTCTGGGTCTGTAAAATAATGGGGAGTTAAGCATCACCCAAAGCTGAGCGAAACTAAACTAATACGAAAAAAACTAAAAATCCACGACGGTGACGCCTCGCACCTTGCCTTGGGGGACGGCTTGCAGAAAAGTTACAATTTTAGTTATCTTATTTAGCTACTCTATGCCGCAGAGGAAACTTGTTCCAGACCTATAAAGTAAGAGGGACCTAAAAACCAAAAGAAGATCATACGAAAATCCCTAAAAACATTGAACATCTTTGTAGTAATAATGACGATTCTAAGATTATTAGGTCTGCGACTCTACAATAATTATACATGTACGATTGTTTGTACATAGCATTCATTTACATCGGTAGATCTCTCCAGCTGACCTAGGTCAAGCTATAAAGTAATGTAGATACATGTACAAGTCTGGACTGGACTAGTAAACAATAAACGTATCGCTTTACATTCACGATCAAACGTAGGCATATTTAGTCAAGATTAACACGATTAAGGTCTACGGAAGCGTTTATGAATTTTATGATACGTGGAAACTCTTGAGTCCACATCATCGCCATCACCATATGTCAGCCTAAAGACTTCCACTGCTGGACGTAGGCCTCCCCCAAAGAGTGCCACCGGTCCACATATCAGAAATAATAAATGATTTACTCGATGTCTGTGATTTCAGAGATTCTTCTCAATTATGCGACTGACCGACTAATCAAAATGCGTCTTTATACTGATTCGTCTGAAAAGAATTGTCTAAGTCGGGAAGCCTTGTACTCGTAATATGTAAATACTAGCATTTTATTTATTCAGCCCACCTAATACCTACTAGCACCACTTCTCTTTGGACAGATCTAGAGGTTTTTAATAGAAACATTGTTACAGTTATGTTCAAAATATTTGCGAACAGATCGGCTATAATTATTACATCCAGACGATATTTCAAACATTATTCCTCCTAATCGTTTACGTTATTGTGTTCTGTGTAATAGATGGTTATCAGTAGATAACCACCTTATTATTGACTAGGTACTTCCAATTGTAGTAGCGTGGCGAAAACATTTGTTTGTACGCATGGTATTTCTTTATCGAGTGACGTATGTGATAAGCACAAATCATGAGAAACGGAGTAGGTACCTAAGGCTGGTATTCAATATAGCTTGCTGACCGCAATGCTATAGGCTAACCAGTATTTATTTATTTATTTAAACTTTATTGCACAAAAGAAAACTTATCGTACAAAAGGCGGACTTAATGCCAAATGGCATTCTCTACCAGTCAAACCTTAAGAATCCGCAGTAAGCTCGATTCTCCATACAAACGTAGTTACGCTCTTATTTTAAAACTACGTTGTAACTACTACTACTATTACTAAACTTTGCCTATACAATGTCTGTAATTAGTTTATGTAGCTTCAGATACCATAGTAAAAAAAATACAGCTAATTTAAGTTTTTCATACAAAACTTGTTTTTGCTGTATTTCGTTTGTTTTATAAACTGGAACCATATAAACTAATTACAGACATAGATATACCTCATGTCATTCTATATGCAAAGTTTCGTTACAATCCAACACGTAGTTTTAAAATGAGAGCGTAACTACGTTTGTATGGGAAGGTGAAATTCGGCCGAGCTTACTGCGGACTCTTAAGGCAAAGCGGAAAAGATTGTGGGCAGTGCAAATAACAACTAAAAAGAACATAACGGTATTCCTATATACAACATATTTACACAAATACACACACAATATATACCTCATCTAGGATTACGTTAAGTAGCTACGAACCTACGGGTCAAATTATACATGGGCCAAGCTCAGAGTCGAGTACACAATGCTTTGTAAATACACAGACGGGAGTAAACACGATAAATATATATTTACTTATTAAAGTTGATTAATTTGGTGTGATGATAGATGTGCTGTGTTTTCATACAAATCTGATAGGTGTAAGTAACGTGTATGAAAAGCTTAGCAGAACTCTGGTGGATGTCCAACCTAACTATATCATAAAGACTGTGCAAAGCACACAGAGAACCCTCACTATGTGTTTTGTTAACGATTTTTTACGTTCCCTGTCTGAGTGCCCCAATGATGGGTCATGCGTAGGGTTGCCAACTTTTTTTGGGGAGATATAGTCCAGAAAAAAACGACTAAAATATAGTACACCGTTAAAAGTACTTGGTACTTGGCTGGGCAATGTTGCTATTTGGTAAAATTGAACTAAAACCTGCACGGCTATCACATGACGGCGCGCGAGCTCTCTCAATTTTTCTCGCACTATCCGTCTCTCTCTTATTAGAAACTTAGAAAGAGACGTATAGTTCGAGAAAAATCAAGAGAGCTCGCGCGCCGTCTTGTGATAGCCGTGCAGGGCAATTTGAAGCACTTCGTAGTGTGGCCCTCCCAATATAAATTATAAGTATAGTATTTTTGCGTACTATATATTTCTTCAACAGTATATATACTTAGTGACAAAGAGTCAAAATATAGTACAATACTATAAAATATAGTACGGTTGGCAACCCTAGTCATGCGCCTGCTTTTCAGGCGTCCATGCTTCCACAGTGGATTCACAGCTTCGAACCGGAGGCACACTTGGACTTCTGACATTGTGAGATCATATGGTATCGGGACATTGAACGTGTTAGGCTGCTGCGCTTGAACAGTATCCAAGTCAAAAAAACATTTATTAAGATTTTTAGGGTTCCGTAGTCAACAAGGAACCCTTATAGTTTCGCCATGTCCGTCCGTCTGTCTGTCCGTCTTCGGCTTAGCTCAGTAACCATTAGGACTAGAAAACTGTGATTCGGCATGGATATATGAATCAATCACGCCGACAAAACAGTACAATACAATTTGTAAAAATATTTTTTTTTAGGGTACCTTCCCTACATCTAAAGCGGGGATGTAATATTTTTTCGCGTCAAACCCATGGTGTGGGGTATCGTTGGATAGCTCGTTCAAAAATATTATGGGTTTTCTGAAACCATATTTCAAATCAGTAATTCGTTTGCGAGATATTGGGCTTTAAAGCCCTAATTTCAGTTCGAGTCATGTGTCGTACATGGCTACTACTGGGGATGTGAAAAAATTCGTAGTAGTAGTACATATAATGAATTTAAAAGGAAAACTATCACGAATAAGAAGGCATTAGTAGTAACCGAGTAATAGTCGACCAACTTAATGTGTAATTGAAAAGATCCATTTTCGTACAAATTCGGCCGACGCAACCGCACCGCACGTCGATGTAACTAAGACAGACAGGCAACTACGGAACCCTACACTACGCGTGACCCGACACGCACTTGGCCGGTTTTTAGTTTTAGTGCTGTTTATTGACACGAGGGGTATTGCACCCCCTCAAGTTATACTACTACCATACAATTACAAAAATATTCTTTATTGCTCACCAAACATAGTAGGTAATAGAAAAATAGAGGTAAGTTAAACAGAAACAATGGTACACAACAGGCGGTCTTATCGCTAAAAAGCGATCTCTTCCAGACAACCACATACTACCACCATACTACACACACATACTACTACCATATACTAGTATGAAATCACCCCTATATGAGTCATGAACAGTCTACATCGCCATTTTTGTTAGCCACTAAGTATATAGCTTTTGCCCGCGACTTTGTTCGCGTTCACTTCCTTTTGTTGGACTTTTACTGGGATAAAAAGTATTCTCATGTTAATCCAGGCTAACTCTATTTGTATTTAATAAAATACATCTTTATCCGTTCAGCTGTTTTTGCGTGATTTAGTAACAACCAAACTTTCGCATTTATTAGTAGGATAAAGTATTTGTTTTAAATTTTATTAGGGTTAATTTAAGGCTCGGCCAGTACTTCGAGCGGCTATGTACCCTAATTTTGTGGTTAAGGCCGTGCATTGGAAATTATCGCGTGCTTTGAAACGCCGTTCTGACTAGATTAAGAAACAATCAGGTCTGATTTTCAGATATATGATTCTTGACTATATGATTGTGTATCTGATTTTATCGATACATGATTGCTTAAAATTTCTTCGATAGAAAAAAAATCCAAAGTTGGGTCTGTATTTTCCTTTTTTACTCAGCCTACTCAAACGATACATTATTTTACGACACAATCAAGTTAATACTATAGTGTTTTATCTCATCTAAAATCTCACTTTATGAAATTTAAATAATACTTCTCCAAGTTAGGTATTTATCGAAATTTGTCATATACATATATGTCATAAACTTGTATAAACTATAATAATTTGAGAAATTAGTTTGTCACGTGATTCTTTGCGAAAACGATTATGCTCAAATTATTCTGGTTTTAACAAGTTTATTCTAAGAAATTGAGAATTTCGCGCAAATGGAAAGCCAATTTATGAAAGATTGTTACATAAGTTTCTTAAAATGTCACGCCGTTAGCCTGCGAATGTCAAAAGACGTTTTGTATTGTGATCGAACCACCTTAAATAGATGGCATATTAGACTTCCTGGCTGGTATTATGGTACTAGGTTCTAGGATAAAAGGAGAGTTGATTTACAATGGTTAAGATTGGCAGATGCATGTCATAGGTTCTAATCTAACTTAAATAATATCTAACTTGATGTCCTTGATTGTTTTGGCTCTATTATAGCATAACCCATTCCCTTCCTTCGTTTGGTTGGATTTCTCTAAATACATACATACATACATACATACATTCTCGCCTTTATTCCCAAAAGGGGTAGGCAGAGCACATGAAACGTATATTCCAGCGCCACTTTTAACATAAATGTGGGTATAAAAGATTGACAAAATGTGATACTGCAGTGATAGGTTGCTAGCCCATCGCCCACAACACACTTCAACCCTGGTCCCTTAGTCGACTTTTACGACACCCACACGGGAAGAAAGGGGGTGGTGAAATTCTAACCCGACACCACATGGGTTCTCTAAATAAAATAAAATAAAAGAAAAGACTAGGAGATCTCATGTAGAAATACGTAGATATAACAAAGTTCGACAGTAAGCTTCTACAGTCAGCTGAAGATAAAAGTGACTGCTCCTGCATCGAAGTTTGTATGCAAAAAGATCACGATTCTCTGCAGCTACATAACGGATGCATTTGATTTATTTGCGCATTTAGAATAGAATAGAATAGAAAACGTTTATTCGTGACACATACAAAACAATAACAAAAGTGAATACAGAAACAAAAACAACAGGTATGCCACGAAAAGGCCCCGACTCAGCATGGTGCAGGCCTGTTGGCCAGCGCTGGTCTTCCGTCGAAGCCTTTAAGTGAGTGGGTGGGAGGGCAACACAAACAGTATACATCGCAAACATGAAAACGGAAATAAAAATATATATATATATATATATATAAAAACAAAAAAAATATATATATAAACATAGAATCAAAAAGACGATCGGTTGACAGTTGCGCGACATCAGCTGTGAACGCGACCATAACTCGCTCTGTCAATGTCACAGCCATAGACAGCGCGAGCCGGGCGACGCCAGGAACAGCAATGTCAACCGAATGCACAGTTTGTGCATGTGTGTTTGGATGTTTGTGCATTTTGCATGCAGAACCCTAAAAATGTACACCGCGAGGGCAGTTTAAAAATAAGAAACTCCCGCCGAGACCAAACTTGGAAGATTACGGAACTTAAGTGATACCTAACTAAAACGACTCAGAATTCGTTTTACTCATTTTGTAAGATACATTGCCCTGGAAAGTGATTTCAAATAAATGAGTGCAATGCAATATTTTAGCACTTTTATTACATTAAAAAAAAACCCTGAGTCCAAGCCTCGTCTTCAGTTTGTAGAGCAAAAATGTATAAAAAGAGCATCTAAAATGTGTATATATCATAACATACATTATAAAAAAAGGATTAACACATTCCTTGTCCACGGTATTTGTACTATTTGGATATATACTAGCTTCCGCCCAATTTCCCGCCTGACTTCGGATAAAAGCTATCATATATTTTAAACCAGGCTATAAATCTTCGTGTAAAATTTCATCCAAATCAGAGCCGTTTAAGCTTGATTGAGTAACAAACATCTAAACATCCAAACTTTCGCATTTATAATATTAGTAGGAAAATTATAATGGGTTTACCAAAACTGGGTTACCCTGGACTTCATGCATCCTACTAATATTATAAATGCGAAAGTTTAGATGTTTGGATGTTTGTTACTCAATCACGCTTAAACGGCTGAACCGATTTGAATGAAATTTTGCACGAAGATAGTTTATAGCCTGGATTAAAATATAGGATAGTTCTTATCCCGGGTCCACGCGGACGAAGTCGCGGGCGGAAGCTAGTTAAAAATAAATCCATAGGGATAAGTACTGACTTAGCACTGTAAACATTTTTATATCATAACATAACATTTTTTTGCTGTATACTTACCGAGTATACGCTATGGTAAGTTTAAAAAAATAGCCGAAATATAAAAGTGCATGGTGCATTTTATTTGGGCCAAGGGTTAAATCGAAGATGAGTTTTGGTTCTACTTACTGACTCTCTCAAAGTACTTAAGTATAGTAATAAGAATAAGCTCACGAAAAACGGTGACAATGGATTGAGTTAAGGGATGTATTGTATTGTTATTTGCAGGTAGATATGACAGGAAAGGGCTATAGCCGAAAGTCTTTTTAATATCTCCATCTCTATCGCACTTGGCCTAATTTGGGTGAGCAGCTCAATATTTACACGTAAGTAAGTAATGAACGAACCGAAAGTCGTCTGTCATTGTGTGAATCCTAAAATCTTACGTAAACACGTAATCATTTCAAAATTAAATGTGACTAAATGAAAACACAATTGCAATCCATACTATAATATTATAAATGCGAAAGTGTGTCTGTCTGTTACCTCTTCAAGCTTAAACCGCTAAACCGATTTAGATGAATTTTGGTATAGAGATGGTTTGAGTCCCGGGGAAAGGACATAGGATAGTTTTTATCCCGGAAATCATCCCCTAAGGGGGTGAAATGGGGGGGTGAAAGTTTGTATGGAGCTGCGATATAAACGAGTTCCACGCGGACGGAGTCGCGGGCCGAAGCTAGTAAATTATACATAACACATTTAAAGCTAAGCTAGAGATGTATAAAATCTCTATCAGAATTAACAAAAAGTGTATGTAAGTAGATATATAAGGTCTCTGAGTGTTCAAATACGATTGATAATATAATAATGTTTCTAATGTTTTTAGGGATGTATTCGATCATGATAAGACAGCGATATCAGGGCAAAAACTTAAATAATAGATGCGCTGGAATATAGCCTTAAATCAAAATGGAAATGGGCTGGTCATGTAGCCCGAATGTATGAAGAAAGATGAACGAAGACAGCTACTCTGTGGGCGGGCCAGGAGGAAAGAGAAGATTGGCTAGACCTAACGCTAGGTGGTCCGACGATCTCCGTAAAGTACCGACTGGCCAAAGACAGTACAAAACCGATCAAGATGGCAAGAGCTGGAGGAGGCCTTTACCCGAGAGTACTTATAAAAAAAAAACAAGAAAATACACAGAAGAAATATATTTTTTTTTTAAACAAGAAATTTTAACTTTTTAACCACAACAAAAAAAAAACTTTAATGGTGGTTTTGGAATAAATGGGCTTTTTATTTATTTATCCGATCATGAGCCGCATTGGCTTTTACGAGAGAGCTTTTACCAAGATTTGGGTTTTACGAGAGCGACTGCCATCAGCCCTTCCAACCCAGAGGGAAAATACCGCCTTGTTGGGATTTGACCGGTTTCCTCACGATGTTTTGCTTCACCGAAAAGCTACTGTTAAAATACCAAATTATATTTCGTAGGTACTAAGTTGTTTGAATAGCCCATTGGTAAAAACCGGGGTTCGAACTCAAGACCTCCAGATTGAAAGTCATACCTATGCCTCACCGCTCGGTTACAGTAGCTTTTAGAGATAAATACGGTCTCTAATTGGTAGCTACTAGCTAATAGGGATAATGACTAAGATTTTTTTATGATGTCATTCGAACCAGTTTTTGGAGAGCTTTTATAGAAGAGCTTTAATAGAGAGGAACAATATTTGTATGGGAGAAACTACAATTAAAGAACATAAATACCCAAAAATTTGAGACAAAGATTGACCTCGCTGGCGGCAGCGCAAAACGCTTCATACCGATAGCCATACGGGTTTGATACGTCATTGTACTAATCTTTGTATGGAAAATCAGGTAAATTGTTGTTTCGGTCGCGGAATACTGCGTTCAACTAAATAGTTGTCATACAATTTTGTTTCTAAAAAAGCGTAAGGATTCTATTGGTAGCTTTAAATTTAACCTTGGACAATAAAAAAAATGCATATTTTTTCTAAACTTTCATGGTTCATATCTTTTTATGATTTTAATTATATAATATATTTTATTACGATAACTTGATGGTTTACTATCCATTTAGCATCACAACGTTATCAATATGAACATGAGGCATCATGCCCATTATATCACATTAGGAATTAGCAATAGGTATCTCTAGGAGATCTTTACTATTTAAATTAGCGGTAAGTTCTAGGTGCGTAGGCAACTACTTTCGTAGCAGATGAGGAGCTAATTAATTACCTAACTAATTTTACTTTAGTATAACTGACGACCGGTTTAATGGGAATGGGTAGTGGCCCTGCCTATAAAGCTGACGGTCTTGTGTTCGAATCCCGGTAAGAAGAAGAACAAATATTTGTGCAACGAGCATGCACATTTGTTTCTGAACCTTGGTAGTTAACTAATGTAGTTAGTATATTTATGTCTATTAAATATATCGTTGATTTGATTACCAAGCAAGGTAACTATAACTACATATACATAACTAAACTAGCTTTAATGCTTCCATTTTGGTGTTTTAAACTGAGCAAAACTATTGCGCAATAGTTACCTGTTTAACAGCGCAGTTAACTTCTATAAGCCTCTACCAGCTAATACCAAACAGTGTGTCGCGTTCGCGTCTGTTTAGGAAATTGAATCTACCTGCGTTTCCGTTCCATACTAAACCGCCTATAACACGTCAACTTCCGACTGAGAAATTGGATTTTTTATAGGCATCGAGAGGCCTAGTCACACCCAAACAAACGGTGAGTCATCAACAGAGCTTATATACTCGCGGTGAATGGCAACAGCCAGCGACTTAGGTACCTATATTGATTTGCTTACATGCTGCAACTGGTATTTAGAACCAGCTGGTAGGTTATTGCTGACCCTGCATTGCTTCGCTGGGCCTACCCTACACACATCCTTGCTACATTTCACGCACACAGACAAAAACGAAGACGCGTCGACGTCATCTACGCACACATGAGAGCGTGGCCTCCGCTACATCGTAAATAACACCACGGACGTCGGACACGCTGTGTTTTGGTCATCTTAATCATAACAGTTGTGTAATGCATACAAAACAGTAATAAAACCAACGTCTGTCTTCTACTAAAATTAGCTTTGGAATAATAGTCGAGAGAAATAGCGACTGAGTTACAAAACAAGCTTAGAGTCGCGGATTTGAGGCAGCTTTATTAACTAGCAACTTTCCTGCACATTCAGCTGTTCGATTAGCATTCGGTCAGTCTTGAGTTAAACAGGTACACAACAATCCCAAATAGACGCAGTTCAGTAGTGTCGGTTCGCGTGGTCACACAAAATCAATTTTCAATTAGCGTGCACCATAAGCGGAACCGACTACTCACGTATCCTTCCTTACCGCACTCACGTTACCCAATTTGGCAAAGATTTATTTTAATTTCTCCTCACAGCTCATAAACGTGTTGTGGTCCTATGTTGATTTTCATTGAATGCATTTTACACCGAGGTCACTGAACTCCAAAGCATGGACGCACTTACACCCCCCCGCCTATCCACCCCATGGAAATAGGTACCACGCTTCACAACGAAAACATTATCACTGTTAAATAATCACTGATTTCCACGTACCGTCGGCTCCACAATCGCCACAAACATTGTTTCCACTTTTCGTTTGCAACTCCTGTAATAATCTCTCGTTATGGTCAACCATCGTGGAACTTTTGCATCAATAATTGAGACATACACGCTAGCGTACGTACGACGTTCGAAAGTCGAACGCGGTCTCTGCCACTGCGCGAGGGAGCGAGACTTCGCTTCGACCGACGGCCGACGACGCATGGCGCGGCAAATCGGTTCAACAAACGCCATTTCGTGTCATCGTGCGGGATTCGCCGTTTCACTCGTACACTACTCGCGCTCGCTTGGCTTGAATGAGATAGAAAGGGAGGACTAGTTTCGGCACATGAATGAAACCAGTCAGTAGTTGGATCTCGTAAATCGTATTAGTGTGTGTATGGCGTAGTACGTGAACAAGTCAAAAAGAGACGTCTCGCGTAAATACAGAGAAGCTATAGTATGAAGTTATGTATGAACGTAGTTGTATTTTACGCGCTATAGTAGGTACCCTATACTATACACCTAGGTGGTTGACGGAGTGGTAGTATTCGTTTGTCTAGCTTTTGCTATGTCTGGGCTGGGCTGGGCTGGGTGGGGTGGCGGATTTTCCAATGAGTTTCTATCACGAGATGAGTTTATATCTGATTTCTCAATTCGCATCATATTTATGGAGCCTGATACTTAATTTAATTTAACAATTCATGAAAAAAACACGGGTTACAATGAAATGTTTAGCTCGATATTTTTGAAAAATCTATTAATGGTGTTTTATTTGTATGTAAGAAGGTTGTCAGTTCTTGTTTATGTTAATTAACTACCTATATACCTAAATGTGTCTGATCGTAAATTAATTTTAGCTATTAACGATTGCCCGATTGAGTAGGTACGTCGAGATGAGGTCGTTGAACCCGCAACGTATTGAGTTTGTTTGTCCGTGGGCCTGATAAACTCACCAAGGTTGTTTTTTAATGTGGTAGAAAAGTAATTAGGCGGCTAATTATGTACATGGAAGGACTGCTTGGAAAAGTTTCGCTTATTATATCTGTAGACGCCGGTACTTGCGCTATGCGTGGAATCTAACGGGTGTAAATGATGTGCCACTATTTCCAAAAAAACTGGTTTAATAACCAAAGTATAAAGGTAAATGTATGCAAAAATATTAAAATAAGGTGCACGCGACTTGTCGCGTTGAACGGTGGAAGGGCGAGTGCGCTCCGTCGGTAAAGCGGGATCATCGGCGATTGTCGCTGCAGCAGATCTGTCGTATGCGTGTGTGAGTGTGACGTAGGCGAGGCACGCACACATATGCTAGGCGTTAACATACTGCCGCCCCAGGAACGGAGTTGTCATCTATGACTGGCAGCGGGCACAGTCTGTTGAAGGCTCGTCGAAGAGTCCCCGAAGTGGTGAGCACGTCGGCGACGCGGGAGACGCCGTCGGAGCCGGGATGCAGGCGCGTCACGCGCCCCAGCAGCCAGCGGTTGGGAGGCAGCCGGTCATCTTTAACCAGC
This sequence comes from Epinotia bilunana, assembly GCA_947049275.1. Classification (NCBI taxonomy): domain Eukaryota; kingdom Metazoa; phylum Arthropoda; class Insecta; order Lepidoptera; family Tortricidae; genus Epinotia; species Epinotia bilunana. The sequence continues at coordinate 5,330,925 of OX346265.1, forward strand.
ACCATTTCTCCGAGATGCAGTTGCTCTCCTTGCTTGCGCCATTTCTGTCGCTTCTGGAGCTCTGTAATATACTCTTTATAATAACGAGTCCAGAAATGGGCTTTTAATTGCTGGATTCTCATATATCGTGAGAGAGTTGGCATCGCCGCAGGGTCTGAGTCCTGAGGAGACGGCAAAACCGTTAGCGTTCGTCCAATAAGGAAGTGTGAGGGGCTAAGAGCGGTGAGGTCAGACGGATCAGATGATAACGGAGTGAGAGGCCTAGAATTCAGAATAGCCTCGATCTGAGTGAGAACTGTATTTAATTCTTCATAAGTTAGGTTAGCTAGGCCTAAAACTCGTTTTAAGTGGTACTTCACAGATTTTACGGAACCCTCTGCTAAGCCATTAAAATGGGGGCTGTATGCTGGTGAAAATTTAAAGTTGATTGATAGATCAGATGCTTTAGAGCTGATGTAATCAGAATTTGTTTTTAAGAATCTAGACAACTCGTTACAGGCACCTGTAAAACAAGTCCCATTATCGGAAAAAATATTTTGAGGTTTTCCTCTGCGGGCAATGAACCGATCTAATGCAGCTAAGAAAGTTGTACTGCTTAAATCGGTGACAAGTTCTATGTGAACCGCTTTTATGGCTAGACAAACGAAAATGCACAGATATGATTTAATCAATGTGCTACCTCTGCCCTTCCGGTTCAGTATCATGACTGGTCCGGCATAATCGCACGCCGTGTTAGCATAAGGATAATCCGCATGTAAACGAGAGGAGGGAAGATTGCCCATGATAGGTTGTATACTTTTTCCTGAATAACGACAGCATGTAATGCAATTTTGGACAATCTTTCTAGCGAGGTTTCGACCACTAATAAACCAGAACTTGTGACGTAATGTAGTAAGTAACAATTGAGGAGGTGCATGCAGTAGTATTATGTGGTAGTGTCTAGATAGCAATGTGGCAATATGGTGCCGTGAGTCCAGTAGAATGGGATGCTTAGTGTCATAGTCATAAAATGAGTTAATAAGTCTACCACCTACACGTAACAATTTGTCATTTGTATTGTAAAATGGATTTAATTTGATTAACTTACTGTTAACTGACAATTGTTTGTTGTTTTTTAATAAATCATATTCTAAGTTAAAATCTTCAGTTTGGGCAAATCTGCACAATGAATTTAGCGATGAATTCAATTCATAAAGTTTGATATAACCGTTACGTTTATTTTGAGGATTAAGGCAGTTGTGAATAAACCGATGTACATACACGATTACTCGTTGTAATTTACTAAAACAAGAAAAACCCTTTATAAATTCAGAATGATAAGAAGCATAATCGGTACAGTCAGCATTCAAATTGCAGTTGACCTTGAATTCTGGCAAGTCAGTATCTTGTAATTGGGAAGGCTGTTTGGGCCAAAATTGTTTATCTTGGATAAGAAATGGCGGTCCTGACCACCATAAGGTGCTCGTTTCCAAGTGTTTAGCTTCTGCTCCACGGGACCCAATATCAGCAGGGTTACACTTTGTAGGGACGTAGCGCCACCTGCTCGACTCCGACATTTCACATATTTCGCTAATTCTATTAAACACGAATGGTTTAAGTAAATGCGCTTTGGATGACTGTATCCACCCTAAGACAATAGTGGAATCGCACCAGTAGGTACAATTATCTATTTGTAATCTAAGTGACGACTTGACCTTATTTGTCAGTCGTACAGCAAGGTGGGCTCCACAAAGCTCCAATTTCGGAACTGTCATAACCGGTTTCAGGGGGGCTACTTTACTCTTTGCTGTTACGAGATGAACAGATACATTATTATTATTGACGCACCTTATGTATACGCACGCGGCATAAGCTTGTGTGGATGCGTCACAATATGAGTGGAGTTCGATTGATAGCGGACAATCGGTTAGGATATATCTCGGGATGCGTATATTGTTTATGTAGCGCAATGATGATATAAATTTAGACCATAAAGCTTCAATATCGGAAGGAACAGATTCGTCCCACATAATTCGTGAGGACCAAAGTTTCTGTAGGATTATTTTTGCTAGAAGTATGCAAGGATTTATCAAGCCTAATGGGTCGAAGATTTGAGACATCATTGATAATATGGTGCGTTTGGTAACGTGATTATTTTCGTCGATATTGACTGAAAATAATAAGTTGTCCTCTTTGGAGGACCAGAGTAGTCCCAATGTTTTCGAATATTCATTATTGCATAAGTTAAGTAATTCGTCGTTACTATTTTCTCCGACAATTTTGCTAATAATGCGAGGACTGTTTGAATGAAATTTGCGTAAATTAAACTGACCACTCTTTAGTTGATTTATTACACCGTCGCAAGTGCTTATGAGCTCTGCTTCAGTGGCCGCACCCGTAATTAAATCGTCAACGTAGAAGTCACGTAGGATGACTTCCGAGACATTCTCGTCGGGGCACTCAATACCGAGCTGCGTGAGACATCTTGTCGCGAGGAAAGAAGCACACGCCGTTCCGTATGTCACAGTATGTAGTTTGTACTGTCGCAATTGCTCATAAGGTTCAAATCGCCATAAAATTTGCTGAAGCACTTGCTGCGACGGCTTGACATTGACCATACGATACATTTTCTCAGCGTCTGCCGTCACGAGAAACTTGTGCTGGCGCATTCTTATTAAAATGCTAACAAGGTCGTCTTGGACCGTGGGTCCCACCATTTGAATTTGATTGAATGAGACACCAGATGTCGTGACTGCAGAGCCATCAAAAACGACTCTTAAGCGAGTAGATAAAGAATCGCGTAAAATTCCGTGATGCGGAAAAATGAATGAGTGAGCATCCTTTTCAGGATTTTCATTTAATGACATATGATTTAATGAAATGTATTCTTTAATGAATTTACAATACTGCTCCTTAAAATGGTGGTCGCGTTTGAATCTACGCTCCAAAGAGATGAATCTGGACAAAGCTTGTTCGTGAGAATCGCCCAGTTTATCGGGTGAATCTTTTAATGGAATCATCACTTCGAAACGTCCATTTGGAAGTCGAGTGGTGTTATCTATGAAACTCTGTTCACATTCTTGTTCCTCTTTGGAGACTTGTTTGCGTGATGAGACTGACTCTAATTCAAAGAATTGAGATAGTTGCTTATTTAATTCCTCGTCATAATTTTTTAAGTTAAGATGATTGCAATGGACTGTATTGAGATGCGATGAATTTTGCATTTTTACTGGGCCGGAAATCAAGAAACCCAATTTAGTTTTACTTAATATTGGTTTGTTTTTACCCAATGAAATGTTTTGAGAGTCGAGTATCGTCCAAAATATGTCAGCTCCAAGTAACATTTCAACTGGACCCGGAATATGGAATGTAGGATCCGCCAATGTAATATGTGACGGTATGTCTAAGGTAGTGCGGTCTACACGAGAGGTTGGCAGCAGTTGAGTGATACGCGGAACGACGTAGCAGGCAACGTTCTCGCTATAATTATTAAGAAGGGACGATATACGGACATTACAACGCTTTGTTAAGCGCGATGATTGGTTGTTTAAGCCTTCGACTATGGTCGAAGCTGAGGAAGTATGTAAGTTAAGTTTATCGCATAAGCTTTGCGTCAAAAAACTCGAGGTCGAGCCAGAGTCGAGCAGTGCACGCACTGTATGCTTCTGACCACTCTGGTCTGTCACATGAATTAAAGCAGTGGACAGTAAGACACAATTATTGTGGATGGCTGACATAGAAATGTCCTTAGAAGGACTAAGAGCTTGTCCTTCAGGGTCAGGCTGCGGCAGCGAGTGCAGCATGACGTCACCTGATGAGGATGCTGAAGTTGCAGCTGTAGGAGTTCTATGTTCATGCAGCAAGCTATTACGTTGTAAACCACATGAACGACAGGGGCTTAGCCTGCACGCCCTTTCGTTATGACCATGTCGCAAACAGTTTAAGCACAATTTAAGTGCCTTAGCCTTGTCGAGTCTAGCTTCTAAGTGCAATGACCTAAACCTTTGACAAAGGTAAAGTGCATGATCACGTTTGCAATATGGACACACATACTTGTGAGTCGGCGGCGAATATGTGTTGGCTGAGAACGATTTATGTCGTACGTGGGTAGTGTCACTAGACCTACGTTTTTTATGAACATTCTCCGTCAATTCTAACAAGTCAGCACGATCCTTCAGAAAATCGTTAAACATTTTAAGTGTGGGTAACTCTTTCAGTTTGTTGCGATAAGACTCCCACTTGTGGCTCGTGATTGTGTCAAGTTTGTTTGAAACAATTTGTATAATTAGTATATCCCAATGTTCAGTGGGGAGGTTAAGTGTTTTAAGGGCTCTAAGATTCCTATTTACTGTGTCGATCAAGTTACGCAGTGATCTAGATGATTCCTTTGATATGTTTTCTAAGTTAAATATTTCCAGAATGTGATTGTTTACTAATGACCTTTTATTGTTATAACGATCGCAAAGTAGTTCCCAGGCGACGTCGTAATTATCACTTGAAAAATCTAAGGACTGAATAATTACGGCAGCACTGTCTTTTAAAGCGGCACGCAAATAATGGAATTTATTTATTTTTGGGATTGAATTATCTGTATGTATGAGACTACAAAATGTGTCGCGAAACTCCAGCCAGTCATGATAATGACCTGCGAAACTTGGCATTTGAATAGTAGGTAAAGAAAGTTTAGTCCCACCTCCAAGCACGGTACCACTAGAACCTGTCTCCGAGCGGTCGCTGCCCGCAGGGCGGCCCGGCGCCGGCGCCACGGCCAGCAGCTCGCGAGCGCGCGCGATCAGCCCGAAGTACTTGCTCTCGAAGGCCTCGCGTTCCCGGTACTGTTCATCTGGAATTTCCAGTATATTTTCTATATCACACTGAATGGCGTCAAAATCGGCATAGATTTCTTCGATTTTTGACAAGCGGACATTTAATTCATTAAGTTGTAAACTACTTAAGCGATCACAACTCTCAGCAGTTATTAAATGATTTTCAAATTGCGTAAGCTTAGCTTTAAATGATCCACGCTTTCTAATTAAAGCTTGGTCAACCATGGTGAAAAAACTATAAAAATGAATTTAAGCTTTAAGTTACTTTTAATGTTTAAAAACAAGTTTGTGTTTAAAATTGAGAGGTTTGTCCTATAAGTCAAATAAGTGTAAAATATTGTACGTAGGTTACGAACCAATGCGATGAAACGAGTTGCTAAAAATCACAAACAATGATTGCGGTGCAAAAAAGTATTGAATAAAGGAATTGGAACGATTACTTAAATCAGCATAAAAGCAGCGTAGTGAGGGTGTGCGTAAAAAATGTGATAAGCTAAGCGGTGCGCAGGCAGCGGCCGCGCGGCGAGCCAGGTCGAGCCAGCGCGAACCAAGCGGCGAGCGATCGAATGCACTAGAACATGCGAAAATAACAATAATTAAGCAAGTTATTGTACAGTTCTCACTCACAACGACGGAATCTGGAATATCTAGAAACACTCTGAAATGCAATTTATGTGGGGATAAGAATGTAATGAAAGTTATAAGTTAGGTAACCTTCTTTCGTTTGAGCAATTACGTTATCTAAGAAATAAGTGATAACAATGGGAACCCATTTATGAGCGGGATGTAAGCAAGTATGATTGCGAAATGCAATATAAGTAAGTGACTTGTTAACAGGATAATGGATCGTTAACGTTTATAAGTATGAAATGGATCGCAAATAAGGTATTTTTGCGAATAACGTGCAATACGTTAAATAGCAACACGAAATAAAGGATCCGTGAGCGTTATTAAGAGAAATATCACTAAATAAAGGATTAGTGACGTAATTAAGTGACTTGGTTGAGATCGCAATTCCAGGATTGCGACCGAAATTTAAGATTTACGGGACAATGAGACAAATTGGAACGAACTCACAGTAACGCTACCCTCAGGACCCGACTTAAGATGAGCTCCGATGTAAGTAGGTGTGGTTCTCTTTGCCTCCAGCTTCCAATCTTCTTGTATGGATCTTCGGATGTTAGAGCCGTAGTCGCAGATTGAAGTTGTAAGTTGTCGTGGCTTAAAATTGGTTGACTCGCCCTTCCGCACCACGTTGAAACACGTCAGCGAAGTAATTCCTTTGTTCTTTTGCTCTCGTCGCTGGTTCAAACTCTTCATATACGGCTCGTAGGATCAAATGTAGACGCCGGTACTTGCGCTATGCGTGGAATCTAACGGGTGTAAATGATGTGCCACTATTTCCAAAAAAACTGGTTTAATAACCAAAGTATAAAGGTAAATGTATGCAAAAATATTAAAATAAGGTGCACGCGACTTGTCGCGTTGAACGGTGGAAGGGCGAGTGCGCTCCGTCGGTAAAGCGGGATCATCGGCGATTGTCGCTGCAGCAGATCTGTCGTATGCGTGTGTGAGTGTGACGTAGGCGAGGCACGCACACATATGCTAGGCGTTAACAATATCATTAATAAAATATGATCGGTAAGTTACTATGTAGGTAATTATAATTAGGTATACCTAGTGACGACAGAGACGGTTTACTGATTAGGTATGACGTTATGACAAGTAATTCCACATAAAATCCGAAAAAAAATGCCTACAATATTGTAGTATAGTATAGTATACATAGCAATATTCATATCCATACCCAAAAGGGTATAAATAAACGGGACCCGATTACTAAGGCTCCGCTGTCTGTCTGTCTGTCTGTCTGTCCGTCTGTCACCAGGCTGCATCTCATGAACCGTGACAGTAAGACAGTTGACATTTTCACAGCCGTTTAAGCGTTTTTGAGTCACAAACATCCAAACATCTAAACATCCAAACATCCAAACTTTCGCATTTATAAGTAGGATTACTATCCTTTACTAATTTTTATTTTTATTTAGGATTTCATTTACTTACTAATTATTGCTTATATTTTTGCAGGTGCTTTAACTGCATATGAACAGAATTATTTAATAGGTAACAATTTAAAATGTATCATCATTATTACTCCAGGCAAAATACGGTTTTGAAAAACATTCATGTATAATAGCGTTTTTTTTGTTGATTTCATTTGAAAATTTTATTCTAAGATGATATATTCAAGAATCCGACAAACTTTCCACCCGGAAGTAATTATGTAGATTTCAATGAAGCATGCATTGTCTTTTTTTATACGATTTCTCTTGAATATTATAGAGCAAATGTAAATGAATCAAAATATAGACAAAAATATTTATTAATATTTTTTCTGACTTTTCAGAAGTTAGTTAACTTATAATTTTTTTGACGTCTGAAATTTTGTCGGATTTTGTCGCTGGGTAACTATTTAATTGATAATATATCCGTTACACATAAAAAATAAGCTATTATAAATGATTTCCAAGATTGTCATTTTTTCCATACGAGTTGTCAGTTCATTTACTGGGCTATATCTGATTGTGGCAAAGAGGACCCTAACAATGGATCATATTATATAACGCAGCGATGCCCAATAGATTCCTACCCGGGACCCATAGATAACACTACAACCTTACCTACTCAAGACGCAGCTAAATGGCTGAGAAAGCTGAACTGAATGTGGACTTATATTAACAATCTATGTATTCGCCTACTCTACAGATCGCCATACGATTAAAAAAATCATCATCATAATTTATTTTATTTATTTATTTATTTTTATTTATAATTAACAATATATTCACACGGCATTACAGACAAGCCAATACACCGAGAAATTAAACATTGCAAAATAACAGTATACAAAAACAGTATGCAATAACAAAAAAATGTTTTTAAGACCTAGAATAAACTACATACTTATACCTAGAGCAACTCAAAAAGAGAGTTGATGTTAGGTCGTATCAAGATATCAAAGAGGTTGCCTGGGATCAGAGTAGATGGAGGGCCTACATTGAGCTTCACCGACAAGAGCTTAGCTCTTAAATAAAAAGAAGAATAGGTAGTTAAGCTTTGAAGTGTCCAGTATAAAGTGAGCTCTAAATGGCTTAACAATTGAAGTCCATGACCGTAGGTACATACCTGGTTACTTAACTACATTACAAACATAGACGCACGCGATGATGACACGACGACGTCACAACTCTCAAGTTCATAACTCGCTAATTGCAACTGTACCCACACTCCGTCATAGGTAAAGTATCCTATCCATTTGTTTAGTTACGCCATGATTTCTTTAAGAGTCCACAGTAAGCTCGGCCGAATTTCACCTTCCCATACAAACGTAGTTACGCTCTCATTTTAAAACTATGTGTTGGATTGTAACGAAACTTTGCATATACAATGACATGAGATATATCTATGTCTGTAATTAGTTTATTTGGTCCCAGTTTAAAAAACAAACGAAATGCAAGAAATTATTTTGTTTGTATTTAAAACTTAAATTCGCTGTATTTTTTTACTATGGTATCTGAAGCTACATAATTTAATTACAGACATAGATATACCTCATGTCATTCTATATGCAAAGTTCCGTTACAATCAAACACGTAGTTTTAAAATGAGAGCGTAACTAACTACGTTTGTATGGAGAATCGAGCTTACTGCGGACTCTTTAAGTTGTTATACACAAAACGCACTAACTAACGGCTCTACATACATTTTACAAGTTACTTGAAAACTATGATATCAATATTATTAGGTAAGATTATCTTTTTATATACCACCTGGTTAATTCCCGTAAAATACCGTCGTAAGCGGTCACCGTTGCCTGCAGACGCTTGCAACTCCATGTGCGTCGCATGCGCGTTACCCGCGTTACCAACGTACTGCAACAGATACTAAATACTGACCGCCAACTGCGGCAAAGCCTTCTATTGGTTCTCCTCATCTTAACACTATCCTGGTTGCTTCCTTGAGTTCCTTGAAGGAGCCTTGGATCCATGGATCCGCTTGCGTTCTTCCCTAGTCCCATGACTTTTGCTTAGGTAGGTAGTTTTTGCAGCAGCGGTGGTGATTATCAGTACCTAACAAATAAATAAATAGTAGGAGTCATTTTTACACAAATCGTTACAGCCCTATAGTACGCTCAATAAGGCTTGCGTTATGGGTATTACTATACGACGACGATATATTTAATAGATATTATTACTTAAATATATAAAAAAAACATCCAACAGACTCAGATACTAATATTCATAATCATCACACAATTTTTTGCCTTTACCGGGATTCGAACCCTTCAGCTTCGTAGGCAGCGTCACTATCACTACCTACCCACTAGGCTGACCGGTTGTCAAACACAGACCATATTTACTGGTCTGTCGTCAAATCAAATCAGGGTCATCAGATATTCCAATCCAGAGGGGAAACTGGACCTGGAGGAGACTAATCTGGGTTTGATGCATATCTATGGTTAGGAACGAGCTGCACGGCTGTCACGCGTAGGCGCGCGAGCTCTCGATTTTTTTCGCACTATCCGTTTCTCTCTTATTAGAACAAGAGGTATAGTATGTAAGTAAGTAGTAAGTAAATATTTATTTGTGATACACAGGTGACATAATAGGTGACAATAGAATAAAAAATATAAGTAAGTGGCGAGCGAGTCCCTACTCACTCGCCACCCTGGCTCTGAGCACTGAGAGAGAGAGAGAGAGAGAGAGAGAGAGAAGAGAGAGAGTTGCTTGCTGAGAGAGTTGGGCGTCAGTCAGGATCCTCAGAGTTGCGCTTATGTCCATTGTCGGGGTCGCCAATGTAAAAGACAGCAATAGAAAGATCTCTCAGGGACCGAAAAGTCCCAATGAGAGGTGTTTTGGATTTTATATATATGCAAAGTGATCTATGAAACTTCTATAGCGCGATGCAGAACACGTCAGATTCGTCAGCTGACAAGGAGTGACGCCACATCAGCCCCCCTTCTAGACAGAGGGGTCAGCGACGATGTATGAGAAGAGTGCAGCTTGCCAGTGCTCAGAGTCAGGGTGGCGAGCGAGTAGGGAGAGAGAGAGAAGAGAGAGAGAGAGAGTGGCTTGCTGAGAGAGTTGGGCGTCAGTCAGGATCCTCAGAGTTGCCCTTATGTCCATTGTCGGGGTCACCAATATAGAAGTCACAGCAATAGAGAGATCTCTCAGGGACCGAAGTCCCAATGAGAGTTGTTTTGGATTTTATATATATGCAAAGTGATCTATGAAACTTCTATAGCGCGATGCAGAACACGTCAGATTCGACAGCTGACAGGAGTGACGCCACAGTTTTTAAAAATTGACAAATTTAATTTCTTTAGGCTTTCTGGTAAGAAATTATATATTTTGGAAGCCATGCCTAGTATACTCCTTCTCAGCAAAGCTGTTTTGCCACTCACGGTTTGTATAGCATGTTTGTAACGGACGCTTCTCGAATTCATGTTTTGCCTTTTAAGGGAAACAGTGAGGAGTTTGATTTGACAAAGACTGCGATCTCGTAAATACATAGGCAGATTGAGGCGTGCTGAGAACAAAAGCGGTCTATACTTTGTAAGTAACCGAGGTAAGTAAACTAAGTAAGTTACCCGTCCAACGCTTCCATTGGTTACTCATATTATTGGCAAATGCAATGCATCGCATTGTGAAGATTTTGGTTGGCAATGCGCATTTTTTCTAAAACAATATATTTTCCTACCCAAAAAAATATAAACAAGAGCCATTGTTTTTAATTTGACATATTATTGACACAGTGCTCATTTTAATTTGTTCTCACGTTGTTTTTTATTAATTAAATAAATCAACATCATCCAATCGTATGTTCGCGTTTAATCACTAGTCTCAAACATGATACACCCACAGACGTGAAAATTCTGAAAAATCCACTATGCCTTACAACAGTTTTCTTTATGTTGACAGCACGGCTAGCACGCAACGGCGCGCGAGCTCTCTCGATTTTTCTCGCACCATCCGTCTCTCTCTTATTAGAACACTTAGAAGAAGAGGTATAGTGCGATAAAAATCGAGAGAATGTCGCGGCTGTCGTGTGCTAGACGTGCTGTACTGATTTAAGCACGCTACGAAGGATGCAATTTGTCACACGAACTTGCTACAGTTACAAGTAATGGTACGCTGTCTCATTCCAATTATAACAAGCTGCAGCGGCGCTACCACGAAATACGAAACTCGAAGTTCGTATATAAGCATCCCTGTCACTCGAGTATTGTGAGTGCTATAGAGATGGAAATACCCGAATTCTAATTTCGGAGTTCGTGGTTATAGCTCTGTGCGAAAAAGGCAGCGTCTTTCATTGGTCTATGTAATGATTGGTCAGCCCCAATTGATCAGAAGCTGACTCATTGCTATTGTCTGGAGGCATGTTTCGCTGCTGGTGCAACTAGCAATCGAGTTGTTCTGAGACATTGCGTGCACATGTAGCCGGATTGTTACATCTGTACACCACACCCATGACTTCGGCATGTTGTACTGACAAATTGTGGTAAAATCACGTAATCTGTAGAACCCTTGACATTTGACAATGATATTACTGTTGCCATATAGATCTCAGGCTTATCTTTCCCTGGCCAAACTAATCACAATATTTTTATCCCAAATATTAACGTTATTTTAGCAAAATAGCCCTATAATTTTGAATATCAGAATAATATTATTTCATTTCATTTATTTCATTGCATGTCACATTACAGGTTACAAGGTGGAACAATAAGACATGTGACGCCCTGCGAGGGCGGCGAGGGCGCAGCAATATTACACAACCATCACTATGGACTTATTTCTTACCATGAAGGCCAAGGCCATATTACACATTTTAAATTGAATTAAATTTGTCACAAGGCATCTTGTGATAATCTTGCAGCACGAGCTTTCTCGAGCTCTCTCAGACTATCCGTCTCTCTCTTATTAGAAAACTTTTGCCGGGTTGTTGGGACAAATTGCAAGGTGTCTAGAGTTTGACGTTTATTTTAGTTTTAACTTATATTGGTCAACACAAACATTTCGTTTTGTTCGACGTTAGTTGCATGTCTGACATGTCTCCCTCGTAATCGTAGTTTGGTTTAATCTGTGGTACTTACTTACTGTCAAAAAAAGGCATTTCCTTGCGAGTCCTATGTTTATGAGCTATTTCGATTGAAATTAGGAAATACTGATTAAGTGGTAGATTTAAGACTGTATGATATACCTGTTTGATTTACTTCTTAGGTAAAAATAGCGAAAATGGGTCGCCGATCCATAAATACCACTAAAAGTGGTAAATACATGAATCCAACGGATCAAGCAAGTGAGTGGATAAAATTTCATTATTTCCAGTATTTCGAGTTCTACTCTAAATTTGCTAGTACTAATAATTCAAACGCATGCTCTTATTCTAGGGAAAGAGGCAAGGAAAAAAGAGTTGAAGAAGAATAAACGGCAGAGGCAAATGGTGAGAGCAGCGGTATTGAAAATGAAGGATCCAACTCAGATATTAGAAGAACTGCAGAAAATAGATGAAATGGGTGAAGAGTGTTTGCTTTTATTTTTACAGGTTGCAAGATAGCTGTAGAAGAAAAATTGTGTAAATTACCTTGATCTGTGAAGTAATGTGTAGAATAGTATTCTGATCAGTTTGCACTGGCCCCAAAGCCAGCATTAGGGCTATCCTGAGCTGAGGAACAGCACATGACTAAAGATATTTGGTATCTATTAGAGGAGATCTGTGTTCTGTAGGGAGATGTAGGCTATTCAGTATATAAGTAGCTGATGAAGAGTACTTTTGAATTCATTACATGTTTCACGTCTTTTTCTTTTACAGAATACAATGTGTTGCAACCATCACCGTTAAATGAAAAAGTACTCAAAGAGAAAAGAAAAAAGCTGAGAGAAACATTTGATAGAGTGCTTAAGATGTATGTAAGTAGAGGTTTTAAGTGTATTTTTTTGTGATATTTTGTTGTATGCGTTGGTTGTAGGTTCATATGTGGCATCCAAACTTAAAAAATCTTTCACGGCATATATGTAGAATCGGCCTTCAGGATGGACATAAGCTATAATTATATATATTAACTATACGCGCAGCGGGTGGTGCAGAACCGGTCACTTTGACACTTTGCGGGAGGCCTATGTCCAAGAGTGGACATTTTTCGGCTGTTATGATGATGATGATACATGTGGCTCTGCCTGGGTTTCCTGTAATATGTGGGTGGTGTTGCGCAGTACTCTTTTATAAAGCATGTCATTGAAACTAGACAACTAGTAGAATTTGTCTTGGAGAACAAGCTATCAGTCATGAACACTCATTATAAGAAAAAGACTTAACCGCAAATGGACCTGGCTCACCAAATAGAAAAGTAACCAACAAGGTTTATTTCATATTAACTAATCAACCCAAATATTTTGGGTTTGTAAATATCACCCATCTGACTATAAAATGGCTAGGTCAACAGTTAACATTCAGAAAACTAACAAGAACAGTCAAGATCAGCAGTAATCAGGAGCTATTGAGAGCTCCACAACCAATTCAAGAACTAATTAGATGAGCACATTTGAACAAAAAAGAAAATTAAAGCTCAAGTATATACTTAAAGTTAATTGGATACAGGCATAAATAACAAAAATAAATAAATAATAACGGAACTAGCTTGCATAGAGAGGCTCATTTTGGTCTGGAGGGCTGAAGATAGCAGGCTCTGGAAGTGGCCTTTACCTAGAAGGGTTTTAGTGTGTATTATTTAGTGTTCTAAAAATTAGTGTTATTTAAGTTTATTTTCTTACCTTATCTTTTATTGTTATTTATTTATTTATTTATTTATTTATTATTCGGAGAACCAACAGCTAACAATTCAAAATAATAATATAAGCTAGTTATATAACTTTAGTAACAGAAAGCCAATTAAAGGTTCCCAGGTTATACCAGAAATAACAGGCATTTTTATTCATTTATTATATCAAGTAAAGAGTTATCAGCTGATAAATTAAACAGTTAAACAACTATTTTGCAGGACAAAGACGATCCGGAAAAATGGGTAGAATTGAAGCGGCAAGAAATGGAGTATGAGAAATGTCGAGCCCATCTAATTTCCTATTATGAGTCGGTGAAACTGGCCCAGTCGGTGCAAGTGGACGACATTCCTCTACCCACACTGCAAGTAAGTATACTGAATATAAATTTACTTTAAAAAACAAAGTTTTAACCGACTTCAATTTAGTACTCCGCCAAGCCACGAGAACATTTCCATATTTCTTTTCCAATTTACCACATGAACTGATTTCCGAGAGCAAATGGGTTGATTATTAGAGAAAAAAACCCAATCGCTGTATGTGGGCCGATAATATTTGAGGACTTCCGTTGATTCCACAAGGATCACCTTTGGCACTTCATTAGTTGCTATTTCAACGGAATCTTATCAGAATCTGTGATATACTTTTGTACTTTTATGTACATAATTGAGGAATTCCATAAGTCATCTGTGGTCTTCATCATCATTCCACTCTACCAAATTTATGATGTCCGGGTGTAAATACACGAGTTATAATAGAAAATACCAAAATTACTACACGCGTGCCTAATATAATTGAGGAGTTCCCTCAATTCCTCATGGATCCCATCATCCTATTGAATTTTTGAAAAAAATGGGACCCACCTGGAAGCATATACTTACAAATAAAATAAAAAATTACGAATTGGCTCATCAATGACGGAGTTCTGAGGTAACAAACATTTAAAAAAAAAACAAAAATACAACCGAATTGAGAACCTCCTTGTTTTTGAAGTGGTTAAAAATGACCATGTGATGCCTAAAACACCATACTGATTGCATTCATTTTTACAGGCTTTTATTTAACTTGCAATGTATGTAACTATGTTTGTTTCAGTGGAATCTTGCAACTCAATTTTGAAGCAGATATCTTCAACCCAATGAGACTTACGACGACACACGTAAAAAGAGCTCTGCGCGCCATATTAAATGTATGGCCGCCAGAGCTCTTTTTACGTGTGTCGACCTGTAAGTGTAGGTTGGATGACAATTTAATATTATTAGACCAGCGGTTGAAGAAAATAGGGTTTTTACAACATTAAAGTTTTTTCTTTTTTGATATGTCGTTGGAGGCATAGTAAATAATACCTATGTAAAAAGTTAGAAAATTTTACCTGGAGCTTTCGGCTATATTTAAATATTTTAGTTTTTGCCAACAACTATGTCAATATAGAATTAGAGTTACAAAAACCTGTAACATCCAATAACACTTTTATTTTTATACAATATTCTGTTTTAGAAATCTGGAACTGCTGCATTCCGGTGAACGTAAAAATGCAAATTATTTTGTAAATAAAGAATTAGAGTAGCTGATATTGCAAAATTACAATGTTATCGATCAACTTAACATATCGGAAAAAAGTTTGAAATGTAGACAATCGGCTTGTCTAGATATTGATTTCCGGCTAAGCAGTATAGCCAATATTGAATTAAAGTTTGTAGAGTTAATAGTAAACGGTCATGACAATGATCTCAGTTACCAAACAAAAGTTAAGAAAAATAAACTTACGTTGATACTAAATATTGATACGTAAGTACTCCGTGCGTAAATTAATACATTTAAAAAGCGCGGCATGTATGCGCGCGCCGCGTTGTGCGCTGTGGCAGCAGGCATCGAACAACGCAAAGTAGCCTGAGAGCGGTAGGTACGGTTTCGCTCTATGGAAAAACAACAATATATCGATATCAGCCCGATTTTTACACCAAAAAATAGATTGGGTAATTTTACTAAATATTAATTAATAATCCACCTACATCTAATACCGCGACGGTACTAAATAATAAAAACTTATCTATATAAATTACGTAGAAATCTGGCGAAAATGCTGGAAGAATTATTTACTTTATGATATACTACTTCTATTTATGTTCTTAGTGATGCATATAAAATCCACTTCGTTTTGTAAAAGAAACTTATACTTTTACTATACTATACTAAATATTTTTATTAAAGTAAAAAATAAAAATTCATACCGTTAATGGCATATAAGGTATCAGTATAGGTTATGGTTTATACAGGGTGTCCCGGAACTCAACGATAACCTGGTAACGAGTGAGAGGCCAAGGTATACCAGTTATGAAAAAAAAAAGAAAAAAAATCCATGTTATTTAGTCAAGCGGTAATAGACATTTTCCGAAAAAGTTGAAAATTTGGTCGCATTTTAAGTACTGTGATCACAATTTTCACAATTTTACAGCGATTTTTTAAATAATGCAATCGCAAATAACAGTGCTATTATTCGCAACCACAAATCAAAGTAATAAACATTCATAACTAACTAAAAAGAAATAAATGCGAGTAGATATGCACGACTGGTAAAGAGGTCATTCCTGAGGCGATGCAGAGCTTGTATTAGTGCTGAAGGGAAACAATTTGAGCATCTACTTTAGTTTTAGGAGGATATCAAAGTGTTACGATAATTGATTGATTTATTTTTACTACGTTTTCCTTGAGGTCCCTTCGCAAAAAAATGGAAATAGCACTTTTATTGGCAAGATAAGTGGCAAGTGTTGTACTATTTTGAAATCTAGACTAAATAGGCCATCTTTTAAAATAACTTGCCAAGGGTAGTATGGTACATTTTTTTTCCAACATGTAGTGTCAAAGTTGACTGACAATAATTTTATAAACCATAACTCTAACTTTATGTTCTTGTATTCTAATAAGTAATCTTTTTACAGTGTCAAGTCTCTAGCTCAAAAAATAAAGTTCCCTCCATACAAACCTTGCACCTCTATTTGACCCCCTTAGGGGTGAAAATTGCTGAAACGCAGAAATCGCTTTTTTTGTATTCTAATAAGTAATTTTGCTAGAAAGTTTCAAGTCTCTACTTCTAAAAATATTTTTTCCCCATACAAACATTGCACCCCTATTTAACCCCCTTAAGGGTGGAATTTTCTGAAACGCTGATAGTACTTTTCGTGTTTTTTAATAAACAATCTATTTACAACGTTTCGTCTCTAGTTAAAAAAAAAGTTTCCCCCATAAAAACATTGCACCCCTATTTAACCCCCTTAGGGGTGGAATTTGCTAAGACGCTGAAAGTACTTTTTTGAATCTTAATAAGTAATCTTCCTACAAAGTTTCAAGTCTCTCGTTCAAAAAATAATGTTTCCCCCATACAAACGTCACACCACTATTTATATAGCGATTATAACATATATCTACCTCTTTTTTATATTACATCATTGGATTTGAAAGACAAAAGCAGCGCTTGCGCGGCAGTGCGGGGGGGGGGGGGGGGGGGGGGGGGCGAGGTATCGCTCGCTAGGTCGACTGCGATCGGCTCCCGCGGGGCAGCACGGCGTGGTTATGAATTTCGCGCCATTTTAAATAGATTGTACTATAATAATGCAAGCTATACACAGGAATTTCTTACGTTTCATAATGTCTGCTTATTTTTAGACTCTAATTCAATATTAGATCTTACAGGACAAAAAACGCATATTACTTTTATAGCATGTATCCTATTCTTCTACATTTTTAGCTTTGTCTATTAACTTAAGGAACTAGAGATACTGTTGAGGATTTTTTAACTTTAATTCAATATCGACAAAGTAATAACCTAATTCTGGTTTCACAAAGAAGCTGCTTAAAAAATTTTCTACAAACTTAATAACATAAAGCTACATACATATTAGAAACGATGAAACTATAACTTTGCACTTAAATTCAATATTCACAAATCATAAATAAAAATACATATATACCTAATTTATACTTAACGCACGGTCTAACTTTTCTTCATATATTGCAAATATGCTTAAAAATATGTCCGATGCCATATAAGCATCACTTTTCCATCTTTAGAATTATCAAAACTTTGAGGGCGAAAATCCGGTCCCTATACTGGTCTATTAACAGATGTAGCCCCGTTCAGTTTGGGCTCGTAAGAATCGTGTCAACTAGTAATTGATGAATGATTACGGTATACTGGGAAGTACAGTTGGCAATAAAAGCTGGCACCAAAAATATTTTACGTCACACCTGCCCATAATGTGAGTTTTACCGCACGCTGCGCGCACGCGGCCAGGTGTAGACGTAAAATTGTGTACTCACCACGGGCATTAAAATTTAAAGTTTTTTTTATTCTTTTACAGCCCTTGGTAAGTAATGTACTATTTTTGACAGAAACTTATTAATCAATGTACACTATCTTATATTTTTTAATAAAAATTGCTCAGTACTAGCTAAACTTTAATAATTTTCAAGTTATTACTTATATGTATACCTACCTACAGGTGTATACATATTATACAAAGAGAACGAATATAAAACTATTAACTATAACGAAAATAGAAGAATCTAAAGCTAACTTAAAACAATCTCTAAAAAGGGCCCCTGTGGCATCGTACCAAAGATGCTGGCAGCATTACCTCGCTGAATAGCAATACTCATCCGCTGTGCGAGGAAGCTGCCAGCTCTTTACTCACCTGTAGGGTCAACAAGTTTTTTACTAAGCTTGTTGTATAATTTTCGCTAAACCTTTAATTCTTATTAATTATGATGTTTGTTTGTAGATGCCTGAGAACTATGTATACGGAAGTATGACGTCCCAAATCCCGATGCCCATGGATATAGCTCCGCCCAGCGCGCCAATGAAGCCTATACTCAAAAAGGATTCAGTCTACAGAGTGAGTATAAAGTGCACTATAATATTTTCGGTCAATCTTACATAAATCAACCTAGTCCCAAACTAAGCAAAGCTTGTACTACGGGTACTAGACGACGATATACATACTAATATAGATAAATAAATACTTAAATACATAGAAAACATCCATGACTCGGGAACAAATATTCGTGCTCATAACACAAATAAATGCCCTTGCCGGGATTTGAACCCAGGACATTTAGCTTCGGAGGAAGGGTGACCCAATACATAGGTGATCGGGAGGAATGGATACAGAAATACCCCAAAATAAAGTTTAATTAACAAACTTGGGAGTGCTAGAACCCTCATGCTACTCGCGTCCGATTCGCATTTGTCCGGTTTTATACTTACGTTTTTATTTTATTTATTTATTTTATTTGTTCCACAATTATCCAATTCTTTTTTTTAAATAATTTAAGGCACCACCAAACTGCATAACAGTTTGTTGGCGGTATTATCACGTAATATTGCTTTCAGTACCAAAGACAATGTTATTTTTTCTTCTATTTAGGCATATTAAATACGGTTCCCCTCAGTTAGCCCTAAGAATTTAAAACCTAATGTTGTGAACCCTAAAATCGCAAACCAGAATTTTCATTTTTCCTAATTATTCATTAGCCCTAATGTCAGTATCCCGAATTTTCATAATGTCTAATTCCTCATGACTTTCACTTTTTCGTATAAAGCCGGTTCTGGCGCTCCGCCGGCCGCTGCCGCGGCACGCTCGCTTCGTTCGCTTGGCTCGCGCGCTGTAGGGTCGCAATTCTACCTAACAATCCTCGCTTCGCTCGTCGTCGTACCTACACCAACCTAACTTAGAGAAGAATAGGTAGGCAATCCCATGTCCAGAGGTATTTTTGATTCTAGAAATTGATGATATTCAAAGATAACCCGAAAAGTTCACTGTTTCGAAGAAAAATGCATTAGGTCTAGTGAAACATTCTAGCAAAAGATAATATGTCAAGTGACAGACAGGTGTGACGAAATTAGGTGTAGTGTTCATTAACATTACACATTAATCATTAGGCTTAGTAATTATTAGGAAAAATCATTATTAGTTTCCAATATATTATCACACTTGATGTTTAGTATTAGGAAAGATTAGAAGGTATGAAATTAGGCCCAGCAAATACTTATGCCATACAAGATTAGGTATCAGAATATTAGGGCTATTGTAAATTATAACAAACGTTGGTAGGGTATAATGAAATAGCACTAACGATATTAGGTTAAGTGGGGGAGACCCATTAAATACACCTTTGTATGAATATCAATAAACTACCACCGGTTCGGAAAGATAACCTCGCCACGAGAAGAACCGGCGTAAAAAACTCGGCGTGGTATCATTTCTTCAAGAAAGTATACACATAAATATAATTTAAATATCACAAATACTGAAATTGTATCAGGTAATAAAGTGCTCATATTCATTGTAAATGCCAATAATATGACACACTAACAATCTAATAAAGTTGAAAGTGGTATGACAAACCGCCGGCTTCTATGCTTTAGGCGTAGCCATTCGCTCGTGTACCTATATTTTCGCATGTACAGCTGAACAAATAGTAAAAATGCCAATAGATCTGTCTGCGGTCTACCTGTATAACTCGACAAACTAAGTGCAATCTTACCGCACTAATAAATTACTGTATAAATTAGCTTAGTGCGGCTTAGGGATAGGGGCTGTGATCCTCGTTCCGGATCGTTCCTGGCTCAACAGATTTCTTTGGCCATTCAGCGTGGCAACGCCGCCAGTGTCATGGGAACTTTCGGGCCACCAACGATCCAGGGCGGTCCTTTTTGTTAGTTTAGGTTATAGCGTGTTATTGACGAAGCCTGTTGCGGATTCTATCATTGTTAGTTAAGTACCTACCTAGGGGGGTGTTTGTTTGTACACAATTGACGAAGCCTGCGTTGCGGATATTTTTATGTACCTACCTAATCATTATTGTTTCGTAAATAAAGGATTTCCAATGCTTAGTGTCTAAGTTATGGGAACTTAAATATGGAAGAAAAATACTACAAACAAATAAGTCCTCCAATAAGGACCGTCTTTACACAGTAAAATAAAACAAAATAATGAAAATCAAAAGACAGAGTACAGTTGTCAACACAAGTTATACTTATAACTTGCAAGGGATATCTCCCAATAAAAGCATCATATACTTACTATGTAAGATCAAAATATTCATACAAAATAAATTGTAATATCCATTAGAATGAACAAGTCAACAGTCACAGATAACATAGCAGAATATAGTTAAGAAAAAGGAACAGGATTACAGCACTAGTTATGAATTCTTAAATGTAAAAGATTATAACTATGTAATGTAAAAATAAGTCTTCATAGCAATACAACAATTATTTTTAGAAAGAAAGAAAGAAAGAAAGAAAACATTTTACATGTAGGTAATCTTTTTTTTATAATAAGGAGAAGCGTCCGCTAATGCTACGTCTGGAAATTGGGTATAACATAATAATTCCGTTGCAGGAGAGGCCAGTAGGCGCCGAAGCCCCCGGCGTGCCGCCCGGCCCGCCCCCGGACTACGCGCAACTCCTTCTCGACGCGGAGAAACCCGACATCACGAGCAAGGAGAAGAAGAGTCTTCGGTTCTCGGACCTGCCTGATGAGGGCCCGCCGGGAGAGGTATTATAATAGAATAAAGCATTTTATTGCCAGTTTCACACAAATGCAACTTTTTTTGGGATCTTAACACGTTCGCAACCAAGAACCCGCCTAGCGGGCACTCGTAATGTTTGCTCAGATGGCGGCTGAGCCCGCTAGGCGGGCAGTAGTACGAAATTACACGCCTAGCGAATTCTGTCGGTTTCTGGTGAATTGTTCCATTTTTAGTCCGGTTGCGAAAGTGTTAACTATTAAATTTACTGGGCAGTCGGCAGTCCATTTTTGGGCGACGGCCTCCTCCAATGTATGCCATTCGTTCCTTTCTCTGGTTAATTTGCACCAGGTTGGTCCTGCGACCTGAACTATGTCATCGCCTGGTATACTCATACTCATACTCATATTTTATTGGTAATAGGTGATTACATGTCAACTTACATCTGGTACAGATAAATTTAAAAATACAATACATTCATTTAAATAAACTAGGTGCTTATAGTCAATGCAATTTTCTAAAACACTTGCTCGAAACGGGCTTCATAATGCGCAGACATACAGAGCTGTAATAGCTTATGTTACGTCCACGGGCGTAATGGTTTTTTTCTTAAATTGTATCTGTCACTCATGCGGCAGTTACAAAGCAAAGAGGTTTTATATCAAATACGATGTCTGAAAACGTATTTATAAATAAATTTAAACTAAAAAACACTACTAAAACATGTTAACAGAATTATTTACAGATTTAATATGTAGTTATTTAGTGCCTATGTAAAATGTTTTCAAGTGTTTTCAAATCGTGGCTGTATACCGAAGGGTCTTTGCCATACGCGCCTCACGTCAAATTCAACAAAATGGACAGCTGACATGTCGCAGTTTTTATTACGATTTGTATTAATTTCATCTAAAATGTATTTGTTTCCTCGCAAATGTGATGAAAAACATTGTGTATAACACGGGCGTAAGAATATTGCAAACTCGAGTCATCAAAAGCAAAAGCTTCTGATAGACTTTTGTTCGCAATATTCCAATTACGCTCCTCGTTAAACAATGTACTATTATCGCACCACAACATAAGGAAAACATGTTACAAGAGTAGATTAAATAGATAAAGGTAGCAACAGGCAGGCTTTAAAGCGATCTCTTCCAGACAACCTGACAGATTTGGCAGTTTTATAGTATTTTTTTAAAAAGGTGAAAGAATTATTAAAATCGTATGAGTTCCGGAGATTCTTACAGACTTATAAACCGACAATCTCAAGTATAAATCTACATCTTTTCCTCTACATAATAATAGTATAGATGAACGAAAAGATGGGAAGGTGCTAAGAGTCGAGGTTATGTAAAGCGCAATGGAAATCTTTTTACAAGCTTTTATTTAGTTTCACCTCTCCCGTTGTCTGTCTGTCTGTCTGTAATCAAATCTTGCAATTTAAATTTGATCCACTTCCCGGTTTCCGATTGAGTTGAAATTTTGCACGAATATGCAAATCGCTTGACAATGCAATATTATGATGACGTGGAGCTGGAAGGTGGCCATAGGCACTCCGTAATAAAACCACATAACCCCATCGAGTTTGGGCTCGTTAGAATCGTCTCAATGAATAGTTGATGATGGTATATAGAAAAGTATAGTCAGCAATAAAAGCTTGTTCCAAAAATGTTTTTTTTTGACAAACTTGTTTCATTCAAAATACTCGATAATGGCGCTTTTGTACAATTATGTACAAATATGAATAAAACTTAAAATGGCTATGATAAATGAAAAGTGTTTTGTCCCTCTTTTACGAACACAAATGTCAAAGTGACAGAAAGATTTTTGCGTTTTTAGCTAAAATAGGTTTGTACTAGACCTAGTTACGTTCAGACCGGTTTCCTTACGAGGTTCTTCACCGAATAGCTTCTGTTAAATATCAAATTATATTTCGTACATAAGTATATTTTCTCAAACATACAATGAAATATTGACGTTGTGTTTTTCATAAATGGGATTCGAAGTGTCATGTTTAGGGCGCAGCGAGACGAGAGACCCGTAATGGCATTTCATACAAAATTGGAGGCCTAGGCCGGCAAGATGGTCTTTTTCAATTTCCATTCCACTATTTGTAGCACAGAATCACGGCGTTCAGCCATGAAAATTAAAGTTTGATTTCTTGGAGTTTTTTTTTAAATTTATTTCATTGCATGTTTGAGAAAAGCACTATACATACCTCGGCGTGCGAAGGGGTTGCCGGCCTCTATAGTAATGTACTTTTAAACCCCAGTGATAAGAGCCGGGCTTGAAGTCCAGATGCTGTTTCCAGAAATGTATACCAATGCCCACAAGCCTGCCCAACGTGGCCGACCCAGCTGAATTCGAAGGCGACGCGGAACCCATGGAAGAAGACCCTGATACTGCGAACAACGCGGCGCCGAAGCCGACGTCGCTACAGCAAAGGATGTTAGCGCTCTCTGGACAGAACATTGATGACTTCATGAAGGAGATGGAAGAGGTGCACAGGAAGAGGGAGAGGGATAGAGCGGCTGATTTGAATGCGAGGTACGTTTAGTTTTCTCCTGATAGAGAAGTCTGCAGATTGAAATAAGTGCTCTTAACTGTAAGTTAGTTCGCTAGATTATCGAACCGGGTGGTATTAAAACTCTAGGACACTCTAGTCACATAAGTGTAAGACTACTAGGCCACCTTGTTTTTCCAAATTCGAGTCATCATAGATCCTAAAAAAATCTAGGTTAGGTTAAGTGAGCGAAAAATCTCTTACCGACCTCGTCGCACAATGTACTATTTTGCGTAGGTTAGGTTAAGTGAGCTAAAATCTCTTACCGAAATCGTTGCACAATGTATTTTGCGTAGATTAGGTAAGGTGAAAAATCTCTTAGCGACCTTATTGCACAATTTAGGTAATATTTTGCGCAGGTTTTTAGGTTTGGTCGAAAAAAAAACCTCTTGCCGACCTCATTGCTCAACTAACTATTTTGCATAGGTTGACGGCGCTGAAGCGCACCGGCGGTCACCGCGACAGCGACTCTGATAGCGACAACGAAACGCCGATGCCGCCGCCCAAGGCGGTCCTGCCCCCGGAGTTCATACTGGAGCCCCCAGGCGTCGAGATGAGGCAGATGCCGCCACCGCTCATGCCGCCAGGTGAGGCTTTTATAGGCGAACGTCTAATATAATGTTACACAGGATTCGAAATTATCAAGATAATTAC
This sequence comes from Epinotia bilunana, assembly GCA_947049275.1. Classification (NCBI taxonomy): domain Eukaryota; kingdom Metazoa; phylum Arthropoda; class Insecta; order Lepidoptera; family Tortricidae; genus Epinotia; species Epinotia bilunana. The sequence continues at coordinate 5,355,311 of OX346265.1, forward strand.
GCTTCTTGATAATTATCAGATAATTATCCGATAATTATCACCAGTATAAGAAACAATGACACTCGACTTCGCTCAACTTTGCATAATCCAAACTGAATTCTTCTTGTAAGGGGAATCCCCACGGCGCGGCACGGCACGTTGACACTTCGTGTGCTCGGATACACGCAAGTGCGGAAATACACGTTCGAATACTTCGAATACAGTTCACTTTCACGAGCGCATTTTTTTGTTATTATCACGATAATTATCGTGATAATTATTTTTGATAATTATCCTTTCGAACCCTGATGTTACATGATAGTGACGATCGCGGTAGGCCTCCAGGTAGAAACAAGTGTTTTTTATTTATTTATTGAGGAAACAAATGGTTGTTTACAGGATTATATTAGCTTAAAAGATATACGATTAAACCTATAGTTCCATTAAATATAGGTAAAGACAAAAAGTATTTTTACATGTGTCGAAACAGAGTGGTTAAGTACCCGGCATGCCCATTTCGCAGTTATGTAAGTTGTTTCGTATTTAACGATTATACTAAAAGATTTTTCCAGAAACCTAACTTCTCAAATCACTCCCACGATTAAGAGGAATCCAACGACACCTCATATATCACAATCCGTCAAGCTGTTTGGCCTGTAGCCCGTGAAATGGAATTAATAAGAGCCGTTCAAAGTTCATTATTGTAGCAATCAGGGACATTTCATCACTTTTGTGCCAATAGCAGTAACTTTTGCCAAAGTGGTGTCATTATATCAGGGTAAGCGCCCCTAGTGAGGTATCCTGAAACAAATCTGTTGAAATCAAATTAAAAAAAAAACAGGCTAAGCACCAAATTCTTGGCCAGCTTAACTCACTCAATTAAATTTTCTAAGAAAGTTTTCCGTTGTGACACGAAAATTAACCATGCGATTCTATGGTTAATTTTGGGGTCGCCACTGAACTTTTTTCACTTCTTCAGTTTGTATGGCATCTTTTTCTAGAAAAACTTCTCTTAGGAAGTTTTTTCCGCGCTTTTATAAAAAAAAACACCTATCCCTCATCCGAGTCGGTTTTGGCACCTTTAAATGACTGACCTTTGAACCCGAATATCTCGGTAAATATCGATCTGTGAAGAAAATAAAAAAAAGGATAAATAAAAAATATATAATTCCAAAAACCGGCCCCCGTTCCTATAACCCAATTTTTTTCAACTCATATTTGCGCAATTTTTTTTTAAACTGACGACAAAAATATTTTATATAATTTACCGCTCACAAATTTTTACGAGAATTGGTTGAGAAATGCGACCTGTGGTCGAGAATAGCCGGACTGCCGGAAATCTGGACAAACGGACGTACGAAAGCATTTTTCCCCGAGCTGAAACGGAGACGCTTTGCTCGCTTCTTTCAATCGGTTAACAATGAAAAATTTTTTATTAAATCAAAGTAATTTGTAATTTTACGAAGTAATGCATTACAAATAACATTTTGTAATCTGTAATGCGATTACAAATTACATCTTGGAATTTGTAATGCAATAATTGAAGTAACCTTTATAATGGTAAATTATAATGCAATTACTTTTTGCCCCACACTGGTTTGTATATAAACATAGGTTGTTGTGAAAGTGAAATATTCACGTGGTGATCGCGTCTGAATTCGGGCAGGGACATCGAAACTCCTTTCAGTTCGACGCGTGATTTCGGCTCGTGTGGATAGGTGCCGGAAGCACGGCGTCCCGCATAATTCTATTTCTGTCTCGCTCTATCTTACGGGACGCAAATTGCTTGAAAGACAATACGCTGTAGCGCGACCTACTAAGTAATGCGCCCGCCCCACAGGCAGTCTTCCGCCGACACGCGCACTGTGAACACTTAACAGAATAAACGATATACCGGGTGTACAATCCAAATGGGTCAGTATGGAGAAGTCGGAAACTATGAGAGATAGCGAGATCTGTTGTGGTTCTTAAACCATGACGTCGATTTTAGATTTAATAATAATTACATTCAAACTTTTTTATTAACTTTCATACATAACCGGGAATCGAACCTGGTCAAAATCAATGTGTATAATTCTGCAAGTCGCAAGAAGCACAACACTAATGGAATCTTGTTCGATTCCCGGTTATGTATGAGAGTTAATTTTTTTTTTGAATGTAATTATTATTAAATCTAAAATTGACGTCATGGTTCCTAAGAACAGATCTCGCTATCTCTCATAGTTTCCGACTTCTCCATACTGACCCATTTGTATTGTACACCCGGTATACACTCAATCCAGCCGTTTCGCTGTCCGCACCATCACCCAAACTCTAGTAGAAAAAAGCGCGGGAAACGTGAACCGGTTCGGTGGTGTTTTTTGGCTTTTATTATAATAATTTATATACCGCTGATAACTTAGTTGTATAGGATCAGTTTTGTATATATCTGTATGTAGTTAGGAAATTGTATATATTTATTGATTTTTTAATAGTGTACATAGTTAATTTTTCCGGGTAAGTAATTTTTTATTTCTTGCCGCCTATAATGGCGGACGAGCCCCCCGATCCGGGGGGTTCTGGAAAGGATCCTCCTGACGTTGCTCAGGAAATAACCATTTCTGTAAACAATGTCGAGTCAATGGACACGGATGTGTCTGTGATATCCGAAGGTAAGCGAATTAAACGCAAAGTAGCCAGACGTATCTGTAAACATTGCAACAAGAGAAGGAGGCAACGAAAGGACTCTGAAGTGAAAGCACAGGATTGTTTATGTTGTTTGGAAGATGAATCGGCAGTGGCGTTTAAAAATAACTTGACACAGGTTGATAAGAATATTGTATTTGGTGACACTAACAATGGTCCCCCATCAATGCCCCCCCCAAATTTTCCATCACAGTTGCTAAATACTTCACAAAACAGTTCTTCACAATCTGTCCCAACACCAAATACTTCCTCCCAGATGAAAGCGCCTATTGGTAGGGTTTTATATCAACCATCTGATGCTGCTCCATACACGGTTCATGTGCAAAGAGTGCAGGCCTCGCCGAATGATGGTATCACTCTTCACCCAATATCTCTTGGCCGGACCCTTAAAAATAACAACATTAAAGGAATTGTTAATGGTAGCTTAAAGCGTATAGGTAGGAACAAAGTGTCCCTTTCCTTTCAAAAATATGAAGAAGCCAACATTTTTCTGGAAAATTCTGTCCTGAAAAATCTCCAATATAAAATGTTCATTCCAACTTTTTCAGTGACTCGCATGGGAATTGCTCGTGGTGTTCCCTCAGAATGGTCAGAGGAGGACATTCTTGAGAACGTTTCTGTTCCTATGGGTTGTGGCCCAATTCTAAAAGTTAGAAGGTTAAATCGGAAAATAATTACAGATGGAGGTCCTCAATTAAAACCAACTGAATCTGTGGTTCTTACTTTTGATGGTCAGGTACTTCTTAAACGTATCTTCCTATGCTATTCAGCTTTGCCTGTTGAAACTTATATTTTTCCCACAATTCAGTGCTATAAATGTTGCCGCTTCGGTCACGTTAAAATGAATTGCAGGGCCAATAGTCCCAGATGTTACAAATGTGGTCAGTCTGGCCACTCAGGTGATTCTTGTTCCGTAGAAGAAGAGAATACTATTTGTTGCCTGTGCCAAGGAGCCCATTTTGCTATTAGCAAATCTTGTCCCGAATTAAGCCGTCAGAAAGCCATAAAAGATTAAATGGCAAAAAGCTGTGTCTCATATGCAGAAGCCTCTAAACTTCACCCAGCTATCCTCAAAATTTCATATGCTGATGCATTATTAACTTCTAATAGCAATAGTATTTCCTCTCCTGCAGTCCCTCCCAAACCTATGCACCCTGGAGTTTCCTCGCACAGAAAAACTGTTTACATAAAGTCAAAACCTCCCCCAATGCTTGACAAAGGGTATGACCATGCTGCCCATAACTCCATTATAAGAGATTTTAATATGCCAGAACCTGGTAATGGCTGTATGTTTAAAAATAATAGCAATTCACCCAATGAAGCTTCTGTTGCAGATCTTATAGCTGCACTTATAAAGTTATTGACCCAATCAAATTTCTTCACACCGTCCAACGCTGCCTCAATAATTGATGCTATACCTAAATTACCTTTAAACAATGGACAAGTTAACACTAATTCAGTGGAATTGTCGTAGTGTAATCCCCAAAAAAAGTGAATTAATTCATCTAATTAATAAGTATAAACCATTTATTGTTGCCTTACAAGAGACATGGTTAAAGCCAGGCTATTCTTTTAGGATTCCTGGCTATGCCTGTCTTAGAGAAGACAGGTCTGATGGGTATGGTGGCACAGCCCTACTCATTAATCATTCTTACTCCTTTACCTATTTTGCTACTCCTCATGTCAACAAAGATTTTTCAATAATAGCTGTCATAGTTAAGAATATATGTTTTGTTTCTGTATATATTCCACACCCGTCCTCTATTGTTTTTAATGAAGTTGACAGCATCATCTCCACACTTCCTAAACCATTTATTATTCTCGGTGATTTTAACTCCCAACATCATTCATGGGGTTCTTCTTCAAATCACTATGGTTCCGTTATACTGGACATATTAGATAGTCACAATATTTGTCTGCTGAATAATGGCAATCCAACCCGTCGAAATGGTCCTAATGAGGGATTCAGTGTGCCTGATCTTTCACTTAGCACACCTGGTCTGGCATCTACACTTACTTGGGATACTCTACCATCAACATACGGAAGTGACCATTTTCCTATATTAATCACTTTTCCTTTTATTGGTGGTCCTGTGCATAAGCGCCCTCCTCGACTGAAATACAATTTAAGGAATGCAGATTGGGCATCATTTAGTGAGTGCATTGAGGCTAAACTTTCTTCTTTTCCTAATGTCAGTTGTGGAACAGAGCCTGTCTGTGCGTCAATTTTAGCCAAGGCGTTTATGGAGGCTGCTGACGAAGTGTTTCCTGAAAAGAAAAAATGCTTGAATTTTATTCCCTCCCCCCCCGGGGTGGGATAATGAATGTAGTGAAGCGGTTAAAAATAGGAAATATATAGAATTAAAGTATAATGAGTGTGGCTCTGACGAAAATTTTGATTTATTATCGGCTGCTATTGCGAATACAAGCAAATTATTCAAGAAAAAAAAGTTTGAAAGCTGGAAAAGCTTCTGTTTGTCCTTATCTCCAGATGTCTCTCCTACAGAAGTCTGGCGTAACATTGGACGATTTCGTTCTGCATTCCGTGAATCGTCGACACAAAATTTTCCCCAAGCTCTAGCTAATAGCTTTTTAAATAAACTAGCTCCTTCGTCAGCTCCTGAGGATTTACTTTCAACCTACTCTATTCCATCTTTTATTGCAAATGATCCTGATGGACTGAATGATCCATTTTCTATTTCTGAACTTAAAGGTGTGTTATCTAATGTCAAGAATAGTGCCCCTGGGTTGGATGGTATTCCATATTCTTTCGTTTCTCATCTTGGGCCTAACGCTCTCTCATATTTCTTGAACCTAATCAATTCTATTTTTATATCAGGCATTATTCCTACCTCGCGGAAATCTCAAGAGGTTCTTCCGATATTAAAACCTAATAAAAATTCGTCTGATCCGTCATCATACAGACCAATAGCTCTGTCTTCGGTTTTAATGAAAATTGCTGAACAACTAGTTAAAAATAGATTAGAATGGTTCATTGAAACCAATAACAGTTTAAGTAAAACCCAGTTTGGTTTTAGACGAGGTAAATGTACCCTAGATAGTATAAGTATTTTCATAACTGATATAAGGTTAGCATTCTCTAATAACCAGTCTGTAGTCTCAGCTTTCCTTGATATAAATTCTGCGTATGATAATGTTGTCTTAAGTATATTGAAGGAAAAACTAAATACTTTAAACGTCCCGACTTTTCTGAGTAAATTCATAATTAACATCTTATCAGAAAGGCGTATCAATTTAATTTTAGATGTTGACAATGAGGAATCAAGATTAGTATGGAAAGGTCTTCCACAAGGATCTGTATTAAGCCCAATATTATATAACTTGTACACCTATGATCTGGAAGCATCTGTAGGCAGTAACGTTTGCGTTCTTCAATATGCTGACGATTTGTTGTTGTATTGTACTGACCGATCTATTGAGAATGCCAGTTCCTCTCTAACTTCCTCTTTAAATCTTTTAAGGAACTGGTTAGAACAAAATGGTCTTGATTTGTCTCCATCTAAAAGCTCTGTTGTGTTATTTTCTAGAATGCGTTTGCCCCCGCCTGTTTCTGTATATTATAATAACGATGAAATTCCTGTAGTCAACCAAACAAAATTTTTAGGTGTTGTTCTTGATTCTAAATTAACTGGTACCCCACATTGTGAATATGTTCTCGCTAAATGTGAACGTTTGTTAAATATGCTTAGATGTCTCTCCGGTGTTTGGTGGGGCGCTCACCCGTTTTGTATGAAACTAATATACAATGCTCTAATTCGCAGTATTTTAGACTATGGCACCTTTCTTTTACAACCTGGAAGTGTAGTAGCTTTCAAAAAACTGGATAATATTCAGTCGAAAGCCTTAAGATTGATAGCAGGTGCGATGAAATCTAGCCCGCTTAATGCTTTACAGATAGTGTTGTGAACCTCCATTGCAGCTACGTCGTCAATACCTCGCTGATAGATTTCTGTTTCGAGCCTTACAAATTTCTGATCATCCGCTTCATACTAAACTTAAGTTACTTTCTGATCTTATTATTTCTTCCAGTTATTGGTCCCATAAACCTGTTCCATGTCTCGTAAATAGCTACCAAAAGTTTACCTCTATCCAAGCACCCACTCACTCTTCTATTTCATATCCTTTATTTTGTGCTTCGTATAAATCTTTAATTGACACGCCTGACGTAGCCTTAAATATAGGTATTTCAAAAAATGGTCCTAATAACAATATTTGTTTTAACCATGTGAAGGATAACCTTTGGAAAGACTACCATACAATATACACTGATGCTTCTAAGCATTCTTCTTCTAGTCATGTCGGAGTAGGGGTTTATCATTCTCAGTACAAAATTATCCAACAAATTAAACTCCCACCAGAATCATCTGTGTTTACTGGAGAATGTTTCGGTCTCCTTAAAGCAGTTGAATATATTCGAACGGCAAAGCTTACAAAATCAGTCATAGTATCCGATTCAATGAGTGCCTTACAGGCATTAGTCAAATATCCTTTTCAATGTAAAACAATTTTTCCAGTAATCATAGACACTCGAATACTATTAAGAGATTGTATTACTCGTGGGCTTTCAGTATCTTTCGCTTGGGTCCCGGGACACAGTGAAATATATGGTAATGTTAAAGCAGATCGCTTGGCCAATGAAGTTGTGACGTGTGGGGACAGATTTCCTTATAAAAATTTTAGTCATGACTTGATTGCTTTACCTTCTTCTTATCTTAGTGATGCCTGGAATCAGTTGTGGGCTGAAAGTGCTCAGACAAAGGGCAAATTTTACTACGCAATTCAACCTAAGGTTCCTACTAAACCCTGGTTTGCAAAGCTAAGGCTCGGTAAACGAGCCACTAGCATTATAATACGAATGAGATTGGGTCATGTGTGCACGCCGGCTCATCTTGCCAGACTACATATCGTGGAGTCAAACTTGTGTGAATGTGGAGAAATTGGAGACTTGAATCATATTTTTCTTTCATGTACTTTATTCAACCATGTCTCTTTTTACAATGATCTTTCGTCACTTAAAATCCCTTTTCCTACATCCATCCCTGTCTTGTTAGCCTCAAAAGATCCTTCTGTGTTTAATTTTATATCCTCTTTCATATTACTTAATGATATCCGTATTTAGTTCTTTTTGTTATTTATATATTCTATTAGCTCTTATTCTGAACTGATCCTATCTTTCCAAATTCCGTTATCCGTATTCCTACTTTCCTAACGTTTCCCTGCTTTGTCGGTGGCAATACGCAAACCGCGTTCAGGCAAAAGAAAAAAAAAAAAAAAAAAACGTACCCCAAAAGCTCTTGAGATTGTTAACCCTACCCGTGTCCCAGGTCTCCGACCGCCGCCGCTGCGCGTGCCGCTCGGGCCGCCGCCGCTGCGCCTGACGCGCGCGCCCGGGGTGCCGCCCGGGCCGCCCCCCGGCCCCCCCGGCGGCCCCGGCGCCCTGGCGCGCCTGCTGCGCCCGCCCGGCCCGCCGCCCGGCGCGCCGCCGCGCCTGCTGCGCCCGCTCGTGCCGCCGCCGCCGCCCAAGGCCATGCCGCCCGTCTCCGTGCTGATGGCGGCTCCTCAGCTGCACACCAAGAAGGACGCTCAGGGTACTGTCTTCATTATCACGGCCCCCCGGCGGCCCCGGCGCCCTGGCGCGCCTGCTGCGCCCGCCCGGCCCCCAAGGCTGCTACTAACTATACGATACATATATACTGGTGGTGTAACAATTTTATAGTCGATATTAGAGACACTTTTCGCACACCTTCAGTGAATACCCAAAAGTAGTAAATCTTTATATGGGGGTAGAGAATATTGTAGTCTTTTTTCTTAGAAACATGTAAATAATTGCTTTGACAGTTGCCATATTAATCACATAAACGCGCTCTCGTGGAAAATGTTATATATAGTTCTGAGCAGATTTTACAACAGAAAATTAACGCATTGCCGGCCCGCGTCTAACCTATTTTCCACTTCTTTTCAGGAGCCACAATCACAGCCAAACCGCAAATCAGGAACCTATCAGCAGACGTCACGAGATTCGTCCCCTCGGCTCTCCGCGTCAAGCGAGAGGACAAGAAGTCGAACGCGAGACTCAAACCCGCCGTCCACAGGCCCGAGAGCGTACCCAAACAAGCGCCGAGCAAGGACGATGCGTACATGCAATTCATGAAGGAGATGGAAGGACTATTGTAGGTATACCTGTGTGTGTAGAATAAGTCATAGAATACACATTTGTTAAGCATTTTGAGGGTTTTATTTAACAGTTTTAGCAGTAACCAGAATGTTAGGGGTTGCGAACAAAATCTCACTATTTTCTGGCGAATGTTTTAAAAGCTGACTATGACGTTATCTGTATCAGTGAGACATGGTTGACGAGCGACTTTAATGATGCTGAGTAGTTCTAGAATGAGTATGCCGTTTATCGAGACTCGAGGCGGGGGCTCGAGCTCGGCGCGCGGCGATTTGGACTCCCGTTAAAGGAAGCCTAGTAATTAATGAGCTTTTCTCAAAAAAAAGGCCCCTACATTTTTTCGGAGATTTTCTGCAACTTTTATGAAATTTCTACTCAAAATCACGATGTCCTTCCATCCCACTAGGAGAAAAAAAGTGTCCCAAAATGTTCATACATTTTTGAACTTTCCTATTGTGTTACCACCATACAAAATGGTATGGTAAATGGTAACACAATAGGAAAAATATCTTTGGGACAGTTTTTTGTCCTACCAGGATCGAAAGAGCTTTTGATTCTGAGTGGAAACAGTTAACATAAAATTCCTAGAAGTACAATTAACAATAGTGGCATTTTTTTTGAGAAACGCTCTAATACGAATAATAATGCTATTGCAACTTTACTCTCCGACTTCTTAAACCTATCAGACTTAAAACGGTTAAACGATTGCACGAAGTTAATAATCGGATAATAGACCTCGTGTTGAGTAACTTATCAGGTACATCATTGCACGTCACCTCTAACCCCGGAGGACTCCCATCACAAATTAGTGTCAAACAACTTAATTAAAGATTATGTTCCCCTGAGTAATATAATTTCTGCTATAGTGCCCCCCAATGGTACAACCGAGCGTTAGTTAGGCCGAGTCGTGAAAAACGTAAAATGCGCAATAGGTGGAAAACTTACGAGAACCCCCTAGATCATATTTCGTTCAAGTTGCTGAGAACAAGAGAACACAAAATGGAAATATCTTGTTACAACACGTACATATCTTATGCCGTGAGTAATATTCGTGAATGTCCGAAATATTTTTGGTCTTTCATTAAGTCTTAATTATCTGCTAATAAAACTCCGGACTGCATGACCTACGGTAGTGACTAGTCGACTGACTCAGGGACGGTATTTAATTATTTTAATGATTATTTTCACTCGGTTTTGATAAAAGGCTTCCTTTTATATTTTTCATAAAAGGAAGCGCGTATCGTAGTTACTAATACCAATATACGTATTACTAACCAATTGAAATATTTCCCTTCTACTAATATACTTACACATGGAATGTTTAAGCTTATAAGCCTAAGGTGGGTCTTTGCATAATATTTCAAATTTATTATACCAGTACTTCGTTATACCCACTGAACGTTATATCGAACATAGTTATATCACATATACGTTATTACCATATTACTATTAGATTCATAGTTGTTATATTGCAAGTTCATTATAGGTACCTGATGATAGATCCTATCAGAATATACGTTGATATACCAAAGGTGCATTATATCCCTTAATCGTTATATCGACTAGTTGTTATATCGACTGTTAGGCTGGCCGCACATACACGGTTTCCTGATAAGGTTTCCGAATACGGAATTCAGATTCGGAAACCTGAGAGCAAAGCGCACACGTTCGTTTTTTAGTATTAGGTTTTTTTTCTGCCAGTTCTAGAGCGACGGTTCTTGAAAGAGCACGTATAGACATGGACTCTTTATACTTTTCCCATAAACAGGGATATTTTTCGACAGTCATTATTAAATTTTCGACGTCACCAATGTTGATTACAGTCTATCACAAAAATGACGTATACGTCAACTTCGTACGGCGCTCGCGCATTTCTGACTTGAAACTTCCGTTCGTGTGCGGCTAGTGAAACAAAATGTATGCAGGGACTGCGTTCGGGATGACGTCATTCGGTTTTTTCCCGTTCTTACTACCCGAACGCACGGCTGTGGCACGGAACGAACGTCGGGTTTTTTTTCCGTTCGGAAATTTTAAGAACGTGTGCGCCTTCATCTAACATTACTATCAAAAATGCGAATCTGAATTCCTTATTCGGAAACCTTATCAGGAAACCGTGTATGTGCGGCCAGCCTTACGCACCCCTTTTTCGAAATTATCTTTTCTGTTTTTTTTTTAATGTAGTTCTGCAGCTCACAGAGCCGCTAGTTATGTAGGTACTTGTATGCCGCAAAGGGAGAATTGGGTAGGGATTGTCATCACAACATCGATTTATTAAAAGAAATAAGTGCACTACATAAAGTGTATTTATTGAATACACACGCCAGGCATTGAATAAATTGCGAAAGGTACAAATGTAACTGCGTATATTCTAATCGGATGGACCCGCAGTCCGGTGGCTCCGTTCCAAAGTCTGGATATACATAATCAGTGATCGGCACTATCGGTGCAAAACCTTAACAAAACGTGGAGATTATTCTAAAGTGGAGATTATTGAATGCTTACAGCTATGAAAATATCAAAATCCTTAGAACCAAGTAGTGGAAATCCGAGATTCATATATAGAATTGAATTTAAAACTGATCAAGTTATCATTTTAATGTTTCTTTATTTTGTTTATGTCAGCTTTAAAGTTTTTGTTAAAGTTTTGCACCGAGAGTGCCGATCACTGTACATAATAGACTATCTGAAAATAGGTATAACTAGGCATGAATTACATGGGTACATGTTGAGTTAATTATTTCGCAAAATGTTACTTGTTACATTTTATGCAAACGCACAGACAAATGAAACTGAACACAAGTAAACAATGGATCGATTAACTAATTAGCGACGTAATATAATAAATAATAATAATAAGTATTATCGTATTTTACTGTCTCTCCCTCTCTCTTAAGGGTGGTATCGCACCTATCCAAGATGTTTGTCCAATGTGCATTTGATTAAAGAAATTGGATGATTTGCTCAAATATATGAGGAACAACTACTACGGCGAAGAAATTTGATCAAAGATTGGATCAAAAATTGGACAAGTGGAATACCACCCTTATATGCATATCCGTCCAATATAATCGAAGATTTTGTAACTTCTGCTCTCAGCGTCGCGCGGGTCTAAAGCGGGATGTATTATTTCCTCTGGAAAAGAAACACTGGTTTTATTTACATTGGTTGGGGTGGTAACATTAGGTAGTAACCCACCTGTATAATATAATAGGGGCCCTGCCACTTGGTTAGGATAATTGATTGATTTATAGGCGTTACTTTGCGAAAGTCCAAGTTATGTTACGAGAACCTATTTCCTTTGCTATGCCGCTAAAAACGTGCTGGTATCTTCGCTGATAGACGATGGTATTATTAGCGGAAAAGCAAATGAATATTGTTCTCGCAACATTATCCTATAGGATTTCAAAGTAATAATTTTGTCGCTATGCTCCCATGGTATCGAAGCATGTATGTGATTGCCCAACGCAAACGCGATCGTAAAGTTTTGTTTCGGTGAAACTTATACTAGAGCCTCTGTTATATAAGGGTACTCCTCAACGGAGTTCAAACTCCTCAAATCTCGTGATTCCGTGTCAATCCACTGCTAGTTGCCTATCGGAGTCATTAGTCAATGAAAATGTTAATACGGATCATGTAAACAAGAGTTTATAAACTCTTGTTGTTTAGGTACATGGTCCAAGTTAACATTTTCATTGACCATAGTAAACAAACAAGTTCAAGTTCAAGTTCATTTTATTCAAGTACAATATAGATTGTGTTTGAAAACATTACAATACTTAAATATAGGTAATAGTAAATAATAATTCATTTAAGACATTATGACATAACACTCGTTATAATAAACATGTCCGAGGTAAAAATAATTATAGCAAGGAATAATGTCAGGATATGCCTAGAACAACCTTTAACAATACTACGGGAATGTTGAATTCTTTACTTTACATTCCATTATTATTTATATTACAGAATTCCTCTACCGAGTGTAGCACTTCTCAAGCAAGAAAGCCTTTAACTTATTTCTAAATATTACAGCATTTGTGAGTGATTTTAATTCAACGGGTAACGTGTTAAACAACCTGGTAACACATCGAATGGTTAACTACTTTTAGTTTAGTACTGACAGACTGTGGCAGATCCTTTCGCCTCGAAGCTAAACGCATATCCCTCTGCTCAGTCGATTCTATTTCGTGCAACTGTTTAATTAAGTCCGTCAGCACAACCAAAATGTATAGGCTAGGAAGAGTTAAAATCTTCAGTTCCGCAAAAAAGGGTCTGCATGAAGCCTGTTGTGATATTTTCGTCATGATCCTTATAGCTCTCTTCTGTGCAATGAAAGCAGCCTGTACATTATATTTAAAGCTATTACCCCAGAGTTTTATGCTGTAGCGTATTTATGATTCCACTAAAGCGAAATATACCATTTTTAGTTGAGTCCTTTGTAACTCGTCCCTTATATTTCTAAGAGCATAGCATGCGGAGTTGATTGCGTTAACTACAGCAGCCACTTCTGGTTTCCAATTAAGGAAAGAGTATGTATACTCTAAAAGATTTGACACTATCTGCCTGTGTTATTGCGGAACCTTCAACAGAAATTTGCAAGGTGTCTTTATCCTTAGACGTTGTTCTGAAGAGTTTGTTTTGCTAGCATTCCGTTTCAGCTTATTTATATCAAACCAATCCGTGAATGTTCTCAGAGTATAATTTACCCTACCATTCAATTCTGATATGTTGTTTCCTGATACAACGGCATTTGTATCGTCGGCAAAAATCACCAGGGGTACTAGGTACCTTACTAAGCGTGTACTGGATGAGATCATTTATAAACACGATGAAGAAAGTAGGACCTAATAAAGAACCTTGTGGGACTCCTGGAGTAATAATAATTTTCGAGTCTACCCGTATTGGAATAAAGACGTGAGGAGTTGAAACACCGTGTATGTTAATTACTTCACGGATCATCGTAGTGGTCGTAAACTTTTGTTATTTCGATTAGATAATCGACTTCAGTCACCAGATTTTATCAAATTTCAGAACCCAAGAATAACCGAACGACCAAGCTAATCAACAATGTATTATTTTATTTATGAACCAATTTTGATTTTTGGGAAAACCCGACGACCCACCCATCCAAGCGACGACAACTACCTACCATAGAACTGGAACGAAAGAAACCCAATTATTTATTTATTTGTTGTATTTACTTATTAACAATTGTAGATGCATAAGCAAACGTGACCCTACCAGGTAAAATCTTAACAGCGCGAAGTAGGACTGTGAAAAGCGCCATCTATTGCAACAATATGGTAACTAAATCATTGTCTTCGAAAAACTATATTTATGATCTAACATAAGAATATTCAGTCACTGGTAGGCTTAAACGTAAATAATAATTTTATTAATTAATTAAACCCGTGGCGGACATGGTTGCAAATATATATAATAAAACTACATTACGTACGTAACGTACCATACGCCCATAAAACAAAACGGCAACTACTCCTACCTTACTGCATATTTTCATTTTTAAGGGTTAAACCATAAAGTAAATATAGCATAGAGTAACTATCCCATACTGCGGTCGAATATTTCTGAAGAACGTTAAGAGATGTCGCTTGGAGCACCACTGACGGATATTAATATTTTACGTTATACGAAATCTCAAATATTATCATTAATAGATATTCATTTTCACTTATCAACTTAAAAAAAAAAAAAAAACCAGACACAGGCCTTAATAGATCGTAAATCGATTCAAAATAATTTATAACATCCTTTATTTGTGCGCTATCTAGTGAACGGCTTGACCTTTATTACAGCTTAGCTTGTAAGTGGACAAAGTATACATGCTCAGGATTCTAGCAGGATAAGTGTCCATAGATGGTGCTGTATTAAACCTGATATATTTACTAAACCTAAACGCATTGTTGTTACGAAAATATATAAATAAGTTTCTGTCAAAAATTTAATTTTTGGTACAAGCTTTTATTGCCGTCTGTACTTTTCTGTATACCATCATCAACTGCTCATTGAGACGATTCTAACGAGCACCAACTCGATGGGGTTATATGGTTTTATTACGGAGTTCCTATGGCCACCTTCTGTCTCTATCATCAGATCAGCTCGATGGTACCATAATATTGAATGTCATCCAAACTATAGTTATACCCAAAATTTCAGCTCAATCGGTCACCGGGAAGTGGGTCAAATTTAACTTGCAAGATTTGACGGACAACTTACTTACTTACATACTTTTATACTTACATACGAAAGAAGTCAAGTTACTATAAAACAGACCTATCGGTTTTTGCACTCCGGGAGTGCCGGCAGAAATGAAAACTTGAATAATTTTAATTTTGCAAAAAAAATCCCTTCCGCCCTCCTCTCTCCCCCTGCGTGCCAATATATCTAATAACAAACTTATTAGTAGTACGCTATAGTTCAACTTAACTCGGCAAAATGGATGAAGTAGACGAAGAAATAAAATACCAATTTGTTTTTGCCATTGCCAAATATTTTTCAAAGCTTTATCTCTTTAAGAATAACGTCCAAATTCGAACTATTCGAATTTGCTCAATAGCAAAGCGGTAAAGGACGCGCGGACAAAATTAAAAATTTATTTGCAGAATATGCAATTGCAAAGTGTTTAACGGCTTTATATTCTTACGAATAGCGTTCAGTTTTGAATGAAGTCGAATCGGCTAACAGCAATATATAAAAGTTTGATAAAACAAAATGGAATTTGCATTTACGGAAAATGTGTTACGACCTTATACTGTTAACAATAAAGTATAAATTAGAACTATGTGCCCCTAGTCAAACCCCCGTTTTCCCCCCCACCCCCCAGCCTCGTCCCGAATCTCTCGCCATCCTCCTACGGTCACGTGGCCTCTTACGCATCTGACGTCACAAATATCTGTCGCGAGTTTAACAATTTTTCCCCATCCCAAAAAGTGCTCAGCGCCGCTAAAGAAGTTTTCACTTCAAAAAGAAAACATACATACATACATACATACATTCACGCCTTTATTCCCAAAAGGGGTAGGCAGAGCACATGAAACTTATGTTCCAGCGCCACTTCTAGCATAAATGTGGGTATAAAAAAGATCGACAAAATGTGATATTGCAGTGATAGGTTGCTAGCCCATCGCCCACAACACACTTCAACCCTGCTCCCTTAGTCGACTTTTACGACACCCACGGGAAGAAAAACGAAAACGTACGAAGAGTTTTTAAATAAGATGAAGTAAAAACTAGTGCCTATGCCAAATCTTGGGATTAGGTGTCAAAGCGGACCCCTGGCTCCTTTAGGGGCACACCCGGGAATATCGCTAGGATTGTGATGCGACCAGCTGATGAGTTTAGTAGATAATTATTAGAATAGGTAACCTAGTCTCTAAAACATCAGAATACTACAGTAAGTAAAAAATATAACATACATTTATTCGGGACCTATACGTAAAACTGTTTTTATTTTACAACTTATTTGAATATTCTTTCTTTACATAGGTATCTAGTACCATAAATAAAGAATAATACCTATAATATGTACCTACTGCCATTCACATTTGAGTATGTAGCAATTTATGATTCAAATTGCCAATAAGTACCTAAAATTATCGAAGTGCTTACGACGCGCGACGTTGTCAGCTCGCGCTGGCAGCGCCGTAGTTCGATCTGGCAACGTCGCCAACTGTATACTAATTTCCAATTTATTTTATTATTTTTAACATCTCTGCATAACGTTCCATTTCGACATCTTATATATTACAACAAATGAATTACTGCGTGTTACAAATATTTTACATTAAAATAAAATAAACATAAAGTGACTGCAATCTCTTAAATTATTAATAAATAATGGAGCATAATTATTTATTTCTTATCACTTCGCACTCGTCTTTGAAACTGTATAATAGTAAAGAGAACTGCGTACAACGAAACGACTCAGTGCAGACGAAACACAGATTACAGAGACGAAATGAGAAAATGTTGCTACAAAATTATTCCTTTAAATTGTAGGTAAACAGAATAAACTTTGTCCATTTGTAAAAAAGCGAAAAAAATGATTTAGTATGAGTTTATTGTCTCAATTAAAAATACAAATAAAGATAACCTGCGGTATGATATTTTTTTATAAAAGCGTAGTGAAAATATACGTGTAATTACATGGGCAAAGTCAAAACGTCAGAAGTATATGGAAAGATAGAGACTTAACTGGCCACACTGAAACTAGAGACGATAAGTATCAACTCTCTCTACCACGAACATATTGTTAATGTTATTCTTTTAAAATTTGACCTCCGCTTATTTGAATGGACCTACGATTTGATTTAGAAACGGATTTGTTTGCCAGTGATTTACATACGACCACTTGGACTTCTACGATATTGACTGGACTGGACTGATTTGATATTATTGCATTTACGAAAATGACACATCGGTGCCAATTCATAAACTGTCACACATTGTTTCGTTTTCCAGTTAGTGATAAAAATCGCCTACGGATCTGGATTAACAATTCAGGTAAGCTCTATTTTATTTACAATAAATAAAATTATACAACTAAGCACATAGATACTTGGTGACGTCGGGCATGCGTCAGTCAACTTGACTTTTTATCAATGTTCCAAAACATCGTTTTGTACTTCAGTTTTTTATCGCGTTACTTACGTTAAAATAAGTTTATATCTCGCTCCAAACTGATTAGTGTCCTTATTAATCCTTCATTTCATGTTTGCACTGTACCTAATGGTAATGATAAACTAGTTAGGAGTTTGCTTATTGGCATTTTATTTTGAATCTTTTGAATTTACTTATTCGCAGTGTGATTGCCAATTCGTGAAAATATCTAACCGGAAATGATGGCTGAAGTACTTGGTTTAGCTTGAGATTTCACTACTTTTCAGGCCGGAAGGCTTGGCAGGTTTTTTTACAAGAAATGTACTTGATGGAAATTAATAATATCTAAGTATTTAGTTTTATGACGACTGCTTTAGCCTAGTTGGTAATGACCCTGCCTATGAAGCAAGAGGTCCTGGGGTCGAATCCCTGTAAGGGATTTTTTTTGTGTGATGGGCACAAATATTTGTTTCTGAGTCTTGGATGTTTTCTATGTATTTATACCTATTGGAACTATATATATCGTCGTCTAGTACCCATAATAGCTTATTGAGCTTACAATGGGACTAGTTCAACTTGTGTAAGATTGCCCCTTAATATATATTTTATTTTATTTATTTTTAATTTCAGGCAACATCAATCTCACATCTTTGACACCTGATCAGTTAAAGTACTGCTATCTTTTTGAAGTGCATTTTGAATCCTGCTATGAGTCACAATGATAACCAGAGAAGGTTGACCGGGACAGCTATTACTAGACACTATCACTGTGAAGATAAATCAATTGATGTTATTAGCTTTGTGTCTGTAGAGCACCCAATGCAAGGTATGTCTTGATTTTTTATTGTTCAAATAGTATTTTCTTAAAAACATGATGTCAATTTTTCTGAAAAGGGACTCCTTAAGGCACACATGGGAAATGTACAAAAAAATTGTTTATCATTGAAAACAGGATGGCATTGGTATCCGTTCATGTCAAACGAGATAGCTTTAAGAAAATATTGCGTTTGGTGTCGGGTTACAAAAGCACCACACCCTTTCTTCCCGTCGGTGTTGTTGGTCCAAGCAACTTATACTTGAAAACATATACAGGCTGTCCCAGCGCTATGCAACTTGAAGGGACAGTACCTTAAATATTGTAGATAAGATATTTTACTGAAAGGAGATATTATTGAATATTTTATAGTAAGTAATACTGCACTCAAAGATTTTCATAAAATTGCTTGCTTCGTCTGGGAGTCAATCCGACCATAGAGGAAATATTTATTTATGATCCGGCTAAATCCAACTCCTTTCTTTCAAGCTAAATTGTACTTAGAAGAAATCATTCTTTATTTTTAGCTTACTTATTGGCATCATAAAAGCACGTGGTGTTTTTATATCACATATAAATAAAATAAATAAAAATAAAAAAGCTTTATTAATTCCATTACAGCGTTTTTTACAGTTAGTAAGTAATGAATTATGTATGTAATGTATTGAATTTCTTAGCTAAACACGCAGAACTAAAAAAAAATGCTTATAAGATGTTAGGATTGTTAGGTTAGGTTAGTTAGGTTTCACATATAGCCGGTTTTTATTAGCATACGGCGGCAAGCATATTTGAAAATATTAGCAGTATAATTTAATAATAATATAAACAATAAATCAGCTTATATACGTCCCACTGCTGGGCACAGCCCTCCTCTCAAGGATGAGAGGGAACGGGCAGTAGTGCCCACGCTGGCCCAGTGCGTGTTGGGGACTTCACATACACCTTTGAATTTCAAATTACTTAAAAAAATGTGTCTCCTCCACACATGAATGACTTAACAAACGTATACAGACACTACCTAATCGATCTATCGTATGAGTCCTAATTCTATCAACTCAACGGAAGGGGTAAAGGGGACGATTAACAAAATTTAAGTATGCTCGGATAATATTGTTTAGTTTAATATTTATTTTTTAAATTTCAGGATCTGGTACTGAAATTACATTCGTTGACGTGCGACCTACCGGACAAAGTAAGAAAACCTGACAATGATCCTGAGGAGTGGCCAACTTCAGCACCACAACCCGCATCGCCACAGCCCTCATCACATCATCACGTCCAACTGAGGCTCCTCAAATAAAAAGACATCTGGAAGAAAGCTCCTCTTGCGTGCACGTGGGGGCGGCGGCGTCGAGCAACGCATCCGACAGATTATTTAAACACATTCAAATTGTATTTATTCAGAGCACGTAGATGTTTTAAAAAAATATATTGTTACTAAAAAAATATATTTGTAAATCTCACAAAAGAAGTCTACAAAATCAGCAAAAAATTAGGCTACTTACTGCAAAGTAAATGAAATAATTTACATATAATACGTGTTATTGAACCCTTACCTTTTTACCTTACTTTTCTCAAGGAAATCTGCATTACTCACAGGCAGTAAATAGAAGAATGTCTCGGATCGCATGTAATGCACGCAAGGGCAAACAAAATGCGATCGGAGGCTTTTTTACTACTGCCTTGCCGGTGGTGTTCGCACCTTTTTTTATAACTGAAGCTTTCAACCTCAATAGTTTTTAAATTTTGTATATTAAGGTATCTTCCTATTGTTCCTTAAGTTTGTTCTATAATCGTCCTCCTACAGTTGTTCCTGGTAATAATAATCTTGAAAAATCCAGGGGAGTCAAAAGCGCGATTCCGATCCTTTACTGAATTAAGTATTCAATGTGCTGTGGTTTTATCGATCGAGGGAGCGAAGCGAACGAAGTTCTACGCTTCAGCTTGGGCCGAAAATCGTTCGTATGTCCGGTGTCTGTCCAGCTGTCCGGCTGTTCTCCTCTACAGGTCGCATTCTTAACCGATTCTCGTGAAATTTTGTGAGCAGATTCGGTTTAGTATATAGTTTTTTCTGTAACTTTTTAGAAATTAAAAAAAAGACAGGTTGGCTAGTTTCTACAGCACATAGAGCCACTAGCACAATAAATCGCATGGCAGCAAATAGACGAATCAAGGTACAGCTTTGAGATTGATAGTACAAATGCACATCATCAAACAAGATGAGTTTTGTTGATAGTGGGGATCCACATAACTCCCCCCTCGGGAGCCCTGGCAAGCTTACCCCCAAGAACACACCACATACCTAAGTAGCAAGTAGTGGAACTTTGGCTGCAGTCTTATGTAAGGTTGCTTATATAGGTACTTTATTTATGGTACATGATGGTACGGTGGAGGTTCTAAGAAAAGGTACAAAAATTGAGCATTTTATTGACTGCTCGCGTGTGCTCTAACAAAACAGAAAAAAATACTATTATTTTACTTTGTGTAAACCTATCTTGCAAAGTGACATCTATTGACCGCGTAAAACAGATTTTTTACAACATCACCTGTTGTAGGTACAGATGCCGTTAGTGTATTCAATAATCCGTAAAAGGCAATATTGATATAAACGACATCTTTTGCTGAGAGCAAATGTACATACCAGTTCACTAACGCCCCCTGGTGCTCACAGCAAATAAGGCGGATTCATTTTAATGTATGGCGTGGATATATCTTCTTATACTTTATTTATGGTTAAACTGTTTGGATTGCTGATTGTATTTTAGTTAGCCTTACTTCGATAGACCCCGTCATGCAGTGAACGAAGCAATTTTATACAAATAAAATAGCAATAGAAATCATTGAAGGCAATCTACGTTTACGAACAAATTAGGAAGTCAATCTAGCGCCATCTAGTGACGCGCTCATTTCACGCTGTTTGTTGGTCTTCAATCTCTATATAAAGTTTCATCCCCTTTTCGTCCCTAAAATGCACAATAGGTGGAAAACTTACGAGAACCCCCTAGATCATATTTCGTTCAAGTTGCTGAGAACAAGAGAACACAAAATGGAAATATCTTGTTACAACACGTACATATCTTATGCCGTGAGTAATATTCGTGAATGTCCGAAATATTTTTGGTCTTTCATTAAGTCTAAATTATCTGCTAATAAAACTCCGGACTGCATGACCTACGGTAGTGACTAGTCGACTGACTCAGGGACGGTATTTAATTATTTTAATGATTATTTTCACTCGGTTTTGATAAAAGGCTTCCTTTTATATTTTTCATAAAAGGAAGCGCGTATCGTAGTTACTAATACCAATACACGTATTACTAACCAATTGAAATATTTCCCTTCTACTAATATACTTACACATGGAATGTTTAAGCTTATAAGCCTAAGGTGGGTCTTTGCATAATATTTCAAATTTATTATACCAGTACTTCGTTATACCCACTGAACGTTATATCGAACATAGTTATATCACATATACGTTATTACCATATTACTATTAGATTCATAGTTGTTATATTGCAAGTTCATTATAGGTACCTGATGATAGATCCTATCAGAATATACGTTGATATACCAAAGGTGCATTATATCCCTTAATCGTTATATCGACTAGTTGTTATATCGACTGTTAGGCTGGCCGCACATACACGGTTTCCTGATAAGGTTTCCGAATACGGAATTCAGATTCGGAAACCTGAGAGCAAAGCGCACACGTTCGTTTTTTAGTATTAGGTTTTTTTTCTGCCAGTTCTAGAGCGACGGTTCTTGAAAGAGCACGTATAGACATGGACTCTTTATACTTTTCCCATAAACAGGGATATTTTTCGACAGTCATTATTAAATTTTCGACGTCACCAATGTTGATTACAGTCTATCACAAAAATGACGTATACGTCAACTTCGTACGGCGCTCGCGCATTTCTGACTTGAAACTTCCGTTCGTGTGCGGCTAGTGAAACAAAATGTATGCAGGGACTGCGTTCGGGATGACGTCATTCGGTTTTTTCCCGTTCTTACTACCCGAACGCACGGCTGTGGCACGGAACGAACGTCGGGTTTTTTTTCCGTTCGGAAATTTTAAGAACGTGTGCGCCTTCATCTAACATTACTATCAAAAATGCGAATCTGAATTCCTTATTCGGAAACCTTATCAGGAAACCGTGTATGTGCGGCCAGCCTTACGCACCCCTTTTTCGAAATTATCTTTTCTGTTTTTTTTTTAATGTAGTTCTGCAGCTCACAGAGCCGCTAGTTATGTAGGTACTTGTATGCCGCAAAGGGAGAATTGGGTAGGGATTGTCATCACAACATCGATTTATTAAAAGAAATAAGTGCACTACATAAAGTGTATTTATTGAATACACACGCCAGGCATTGAATAAATTGCGAAAGGTACAAAGGTAACTGCGTATATTCTAATCGGATGGACCCGCAGTCCGGTGGCTCCGTTCCAAAGTCTGGATATACATAATAGACTATCTGAAAATAGGTATAACTAGGCATGAATTACATGGGTACATGTTGAGTTAATTATTTCGCAAAATGTTACTTGTTACATTTTATGCAAACGCACAGACAAATGAAACTGAACACAAGTAAAAAATGGATCGATTAACTAATTAGCGACGTAATAAAATAAATAATAATAATAAGTATTATCGTATTTTACTGTCTCTCCCTCTCTCTTAAGGGTGGTATCGCACCTATCCAAGATGTTTGTCCAATGTGCATTTGATTAAAGAAATTGGATGATTTGCTCAAATATATGAGGAACAACTACTACGGCGAAGAAATTTGATCAAAGATTGGATCAAAAATTGGACAAGTGGAATACCACCCTTATATGCATATCCGTCCAATATAATCGAAGATTTTGTAACTTCTGCTCTCAGCGTCGCGCGGGTCTAAAGCGGGATGTATTATTTCCTCTGGAAAAGAAACACTGGTTTTATTTACATTGGTTGGGGTGGTAACATTAGGTAGTAACCCACCTGTATAATAATAGGGGCCCTGCCACATGGTTAGGATAATTGATTGATTTATAGGCGTTACTTTGCGAAAGTCCAAGTTATGTTACGAGAACCTATTTCCTTTGCTATGCCGCTAAAAACGTGCTGGTATCTTCGCTGATAGACGAGGGTATTATTAGCGGAAAAGCAAATGAATATTGTTCTCGCAACATTATCCTATAGGATTTCAAAGTAATAATTTTGTCGCTATGCTCCCATGGTATCGAAGCATGTATGTGATTGCCCAACGCAAACGCGATCGTAAAGTTTTGTTTCGGTGAAACTTATACTAGAGCCTCTGTTATATAAGGGTACTCCTCAACGGAGTTCAAACTCCTCAAATCTCGTGATTCCGTGTCAATCCACTGCTAGTTGCCTATCGGAGTCATTAGTCAATGAAAATGTTAATACGGATCATGTAAACAAGAGTTTATAAACTCTTGTTGTTTAGGTACATGGTCCAAGTTAACATTTTCATTGACCATAGTAAACAAACAAGTTCAAGTTCAAGTTCATTTTATTCAAGTACAATATAGATTGTGTTTGAAAACATTACAATACTTAAATATAGGTAATAGTAAATAATAATTCATTTAAGACATTATGACATAACACTCGTTATAATAAACATGTCCGAGGTAAAAATAATTATAGCAAGGAATAATGTCAGGATATGCCTAGAACAACCTTTAACAATACTACGGGAATTTTGAATTCTTTACTTTACATTCCATTATTATTTATATTACAGAATTCCTCTACCGAGTGTAGCACTTCTCAAGCAAGAAAGCCTTTAACTTATTTCTAAATATTACAGCATTTGTGAGTGATTTTAATTCAACGGGTAACGTGTTAAACAACCTGGTAACACATCGAATGGTTAACTACTTTTAGTTTAGTACTGACAGACTGTGGCAGATCCTTTCGCCTCGAAGCTAAACGCATATCCCTCTGCTCAGTCGATTCTATTTCGTGCAACTGTTTAATTAAGTCCGTCAGCACAACCAAAATGTATAGGCTAGGAAGAGTTAAAATCTTCAGTTCCGCAAAAAAGGGTCTGCATGAAGCCTGTTGTGATATTTTCGTCATGATCCTTATAGCTCTCTTCTGTGCAATGAAAGCAGCCTGTACATTATATTTAAAGCTATTACCCCAGAGTTTTATGCTGTAGCGTATTTATGATTCCACTAAAGCGAAATATACCATTTTTAGTTGAGTCCTTTGTAACTCGTCCCTTATATTTCTAAGAGCATAGCATGCGGAGTTGATTGCGTTAACTACAGCAGCCACTTCTGGTTTCCAGTTAAGGAAAGAGTATGTATACTATCTGCCTGTGTTATTGCGGAACCTTCAACAGAAATTTGCAAGGTGTCTTTATCCTTAGACGTTGTTCTGAAGAGTTTGTTTTGCTAGCATTCCGTTTCAGCTTATTTATATCAAACCAATCCGTGAATGTTCTCAGAGTATAATTTACCCTACCATTCAATTCTGATATGTTGTTTCCTGATACAACGGCATTTGTATCGTCGGCAAAAATCACCAGGGGTACTAGGTACCTTACTAAGCGTGTACTGGATGAGATCATTTATAAACACGATGAAGAAAGTAGGACCTAATAAAGAACCTTGTGGGACTCCTGGAGTAATAATAATTTTCGAGTCTACCCGTATTGGAATAACGACGTGAGGAGTTGAAACACCGTGTATGTTAATTACTTCACGGATCATCGTAGTGGTCGTAAACTTTTGTTATTTATGTTGCAAATATATATAATAAAACTACATTACGTACGTTACGTACCATACGCCCATAAAACAAAACGGCAACTACTCCTACCTTACTGCATATTTTAATTTTTAAGGGTTAAACTGTTTGGATTGCTGATTGTATTTTAGTTAGCCTTACTTCGATAGACCCCGTCATGCAGTGAGCGAAGCAATTTTATACAAATAAAATAGCAATAGAAATCATTGAAGGCAATCTACGTTTACGAACAAATTAGGAAGTCAATCTAGCGCCATCTAGTGACGCGCTCATTTCACGCTGTTTGTTGGTCTTCAATCTCTATATAAAGTTTCATCCCCTTTTCGTCCCTAAAATGCACAATAGGTGGAAAACTTACGAGAACCCCCTAGATCATATTTCGTTCAAGTTGCTGAGAACAAGAGAACACAAAATGGAAATATCTTGTTACAACACGTACATATCTTATGCCGTGAGTAATATTCGTGAATGTCCGAAATATTTTTGGTCTTTCATTAAGTCTAAATTATCTGCTAATAAAACTCCGGACTGCATGACCTACGGTAGTGACTAGTCGACTGACTCAGGGACGGTATTTAATTATTTTAATGATTATTTTCACTCGGTTTTGATAAAAGGCTTCCTTTTATATTTTTCATAAAAGGAAGCGCGTATCGTAGTTACTAATACCAATACACGTATTACTAACCAATTGAAATATTTCCCTTCTACTAATATACTTACACATGGAATGTTTAAGCTTATAAGCCTAAGGTGGGTCTTTGCATAATATTTCAAATTTATTATACCAGTACTTCGTTATACCCACTGAACGTTACATCGAACATAGTTATATCACATATACGTTATTACCATATTACTATTAGATTCATAGTTGTTATATTGCAAGTTCATTATAGGTACCTGATGATAGATCCTATCAGAATATACGTTGATATACCAAAGGTGCATTATATCCCTTAATCGTTATATCGACTAGTTGTTATATCGACTGTTAGGCTGGCCGCACATACACGGTTTCCTGATAAGGTTTCCGAATACGGAATTCAGATGCGGAAACCTGAGAGCAAAGCGCACACGTTCGTTTTTTAGTATTAGGTTTTTTTCTGCCAGTTCTAGAGCGACGGTTCTTGAAAGAGCACGTATAGACATGGACTCTTTATACTTTTCCCATAAACAGGGATATTTTTCGACAGTCATTATTAAATTTTCGACGTCACCAATGTTGATTACAGTCTATCACAAAAATGACGTATACGTCAACTTCGTACGGCGCTCGCGCATTTCTGACTTGAAACTTCCGTTCGTGTGCGGCTAGTGAAACAAAATGTATGCAGGGACTGCGTTCGGGATGACGTCATTCGGTTTTTTCCCGTTCTTACTACCCGAACGCACGGCTGTGGTACGGAACGAACGTCGGGTTTTTTTTCCGTTCGGAAATTTTAAGAACGTGTGCGCCTTCATTTAACATTACTATCAAAAATGCGAATCTGAATTCCTTATTCGGAAACCTTATCAGGAAACCGTGTTTGTGCGGCCAGCCTTACGCACCCCTTTTTCGAAATTATCTTTTCTGTTTTTTTTTTAAATGTAGTTCTGCAGCTCACAGAGCCGCTAGTTATGTAGGTACTTGTATGCCGCAAAGGGAGAATTGGGTAGGGATTGGGATACCATTGAAGCAGTTGTCATCACAACATCGATTTATTAAAAGAAATAAGTGCACTACATAAAGTGTATTTATTGAATACACACGCCAGGCATTGAATAAATTGCGAAAGGTACAAAGGTAACTGCGTATATTCTAATCGGATGGACCCGCAGTCCGGTGGCTCCGTTCCAAAGTCTGGATTTACATAATAGACTATCTGAAAATAGGTATAACTAGGCATGAATTACATGGGTACATGTTGAGTTAATTATTTCGCAAAATGTTACTTGTTACATTTTATGCAAACGCACAGACAAATGAAACTGAACACAAGTAAAAAATGGATCGATTAACTAATTAGCGACGTAATATAATAAATAATAATAATAAGTATTATCGTATTTTACTGTCTCTCCCTCTCTCTTAAGGGTGGTCTGGTGGTCTGGTTTGTCCAATGTGCATTTGATTAAAGAAATTGGATGATTTGCTCAAATATATGAGGAACAACTACTACGGCGAAGAAATTTGATCAAAGATTGGATCAAAAATTGGACAAGTGGAATACCACCCTTATATGCATATCCGTCCAATATAATCGAAGATTTTGTAACCTAAGACGGGACCGTAAGAGTAATTCGATCAATGGCTGGACTTAATCTTGGACCGTCTTTAAAAAAAAAAAACGACCTGTATTGGAGTTTTTAGCTAGGGACATAACGTAATTTTTATTTATTATTCGGAGACCCAACAGCTATTTATACAACATGGTTAACTTAATTAGATTACAAAAAGCCAATTACAGGTTCCCACCAATAGTAACATACAGGAATTCTTAGGGGCTTATTTGAACTTAAAACAGTAACAGAAGTAGCAATATACTTAAATCACCGTCGCTCATTACTAATCCAGTCATCGAGTAGGACAAGCTCACTCAAAGCTGTCGCCTCACAGATTGGATATTACTATTAAAAATGTCTATGTCTAAGTCTTTCGTTAACTTATTCAGACTTTTACTCGCACCTATTAAATTCCTATTAAATTATATATTTTTGTCAAAATAAGAGTATTGTTTACCTCAATCCGGTTCGTCTAACAAACGGCGACCAGCTCGGATATACTACATGGTCTGGTGCAGCATCTCTTCATGTTGTTCCGGAACTCCCAACTTCTGCTCTCAGCGTCGCGTGGGTCTAAAGCGGGATGTATTATTTCCTCTGGAAAAGAAACACTGGTTTTATTTACATTGGTTGGGGTGGTAACATTAGGTAGTAACCCACCTGTATAATAATAGGGGCCCTGCCACTTGGTTAGGATTATTGATTGATTTATAGGCGTTACTTTGCGAAAGTCCAAGTTATGTTACGAGAACCTATTTCCTTTGCTATGCCGCTAAAAACGTGCTGGTATCTTCGCTGATAGACGATGGTATTATTAGCGGAAAAGCAAATGAATATTGTTCTCGCAACATAATCCTATAGGATTTCAAAGTAATAATTTTGTCGCTATGCTCCCATGGTATCGAAGCATGTATGTGATTGCCCAACGCAAACGCGATCGTAAAGTTTTGTTTCGGTGTAACTTATACTAGAGCCTCTGTTATATAAGGGTACTCCTCAACGGAGTTCAAACTCCTCAAATCTCGTGATTCCGTGTCAATCCACTGCTAGTTGCCTATCGGAGTCATTAGTCAATGAAAATGTTAATACGGATCATGTAAACAAGAGTTTATAAACTCTTGTTGTTTAGGTACATGGTCCAAGTTAACATTTTCATTGACCATAGTAAACAAACAAGTTCAAGTTCAAGTTCATTTTATTCAAGTACAATATAGATTGTGTTTGAAAACATTACAATACTTAAATATAGGTAATAGTAAATAATAATTCATTTAAGACATTATGACATAACACTCGTTATAATAAACATGTCCGAGGTAAAAATAATTATAGCAAGGACTAATGTCAGGATATGCCTAGAACAACCTTTAACAATACTACGGGAATTTTGAATTCTTTACTTTACATTCCATTATTATTTATATTACAGAATTCCTCTACCGAGTGTAGCACTTCTCAAGCAAGAAAGCCTTTAACTTATTTCTAAATATTACAGCATTTGTGAGTGATTTTAATTCAACGGGTAACGTGTTAAACATCCTGGTAACACATCGTATGGTTAACTACTTTTAGTTTAGTACTGACAGACTGTGGCAGATCCTTTCGCCTCGAAGCTAAACGCATATCCCTCTGCTCAGTCGATTCTATTTCGTGCAACTGTTTAATTAAGTCCGTCAGCACAACCAAAATGTATAGGCTAGGAAGAGTTAAAATCTTCAGTTCCGCAAAAAAGGGTCTGCATGAAGCCTGTTGTGATATTTTCGTCATGATCCTTATAGCTCTCTTCTGTGCAATGAAAGCAGCCTGTACATTATATTTAAAGCTATTACCCCAGAGTTTTATGCTGTAGCGTATTTATGATTCCACTAAAGCGAAATATACCATTTTTAGTTGAGTCCTTTGTAACTCGTCCCTTAGATTTCTAAGAGCATAGCATGCGGAGTTGATTGCGTTAACTACAGCAGCCACTTCTGGTTTCCAGTTAAGGAAAGAGTATGTATACTCTAAAAGATTTGACACTATCTGCCTGTGTTATTGCGGAACCTTCAACAGAAATTTGCAAGGTGTCTTTATCCTTAGACGTTGTTCTGAAGAGTTTGTTTTGCTAGCATTCCGTTTCAGCTTATTTATATCAAACCAATCCGTGAATATTCTCAGAGTATAATTTACCCTACCATTCAATTCTGATATGTTGTTTCCTGATACAACGGCATTTGTATCGTCGGCAAAAATCACCAGGGGTACTAGGTACCTTACTAAGCGTGTACTGGATGAGATCATTTATAAACACGATGAAGAAAGTAGGACCTAATAAAGAACCTTGTGGGACTCCTGGAGTAATAATAATTTTCGAGTCTACCCGTATTGGAATAACGACGTGAGGAGTTGAAACACCGTGTATGTTAATTACTTCACGGATCATCGTAGTGGTCGTAAACTTATGTTATTTAGATTAGATAATCGACTTCAGTCACCAGATTTTATCAAATTTCAGAACCCAAGAATAACCGAACGACCAAGCTAATCAACAATGTATTATTTTATTTATGAACCAATTTTGATTTTTGGGAAAACCCTACGACCCAGCCATCCAAGCGACGACAACTACATACCATAGAACTGGAACGAAAGAAACCCAATTATTTATTTATTTGTTGTATTTACTTATTAACAATTGTAGATGCATAAGCAAACGAGACCCTACCAGGTAAAATCTTAACAGCGCGAAGTAGGACTGTGAAAAGCGCCATCTATTGCAACAATATGGTAACTAAATCATTGTCTTCGAAAAACTATATTTATGATCTAACATAAGAATATTCAGTCACTAAATAATAATTTTATTAATTAATTAAACCCGTGGCGGACATGGTTGCAAATATATATAATAAAACTACATTACGTACGTTACGTACCATACGCCCATAAAACAAAACGGCAACTACTCCTACCTTACTGCATATTTTAATTTTTAAGGGTTAAACTGTTTGGATTGCTGATTGTATTTTAGTTAGCCTTACTTCGATAGACCCCGTCATGCAGTGAGCGAAGCAATTTTATACAAATAAAATAGCAATAGAAATCATTGAAGGCAATCTACGTTTACGAACAAATTAGGAAGTAAATCTAGCGCCATCTAGTGACGCGCTCATTTCACGCTGTTTGTTGGTCTTCAATCTCTATATAAAGTTTCATCCCCTTTTTCGTCCCTAAAAGGGATGAAATTTGACATAAATTATAGCCTATAAAAATAAAAAATAAAATAAAAATCATTTATTTCAGACCAGTTTGATCCATATGTGGTTAGTACAGAGAGGCTTAAATACTATGTTAGTATTATAAACTAAGAGTCTGGATTATATTACTATTATATTTTACCTACATAGTTGAGGCAGGCTATTCGCAGTACCAAGCAGAGCGAACAATTAACTCTACTTGGCTCTGCCCACAGCCACCTCCACCCAATATTTGGTGAGCGGGCAGTCTAGGCGCTCGGCCAACACCCTTAGGAGGCCATTGCTGCTGCCGCGCACCCGCCTTAGCATCGATCCGATTCTTTTTCGCCTGATGGCAAAAAAGTCATCAGTATTCGCCTGCGCGAACATTCCGGATGCACTGCAGCGCCTCGGCAGCCTCAACAGCACCCTAAGGATGTTGTTATATTGAACGCGTACTGCGTTATAGGCCCTCTGCGTGAATCTTGCCCACAGACTGCACGTGTAGAACGTCTGACAGTAAGCTCTGAAAAGCGTCAGCTTGACTTCGTTACTACATCGTGCAAATCTGCGGGCAAGCATATTGCCCCTTACAGCCATCGCTCTTCTTTCTCTTTCTATATCCAGGTCATCACTCAGGTCTGCCGTGAGCATATGACCTAGATATTTCACTTTATTTACTATTTTTAAGGGTATACCACACAGCCTGATCTCAGGAACCGTCTTCAAATTATATTTTGGAGCCTTGAACACGACAAGCTCACTTTTAGCCGCGTTATATCTGAGACCATGCTGCTCAGCATACCCTTCACACTTCTTCAGAAGCTGTCTAATTGCGTTGACTGATGGCCCCAGCAGCACCATATCGTCTGCGTAGCTTATATTGTTGAAGCTTACACCTCCTACATGACAACCTACACGCGTGCTGCTGAGCCCATCAATCAACTCGTTTACATACAGGTTAAACAGGATAGGCGACGATAGCCCACCCTGTCTAACCCCACACCGGAGCCTGTACTCATCCGATTCCTCACCCGCCCATCTCACGCGATTGACCTGGCTGTTGTACCAATACTTTAACAAGGCAACACACTCCGTCGGAAGACCCGTTTTTGCCAATTTGTCCCACAGTATATCATACACAACCAGGTCAAACGCTTTAGATAAGTCCAGAAAACACCCGTAAATGGGTGTGTTTCTGTCCTTATAATACCTTACGGCTTGCTTAAGGCACAAAATTGCATTTTCAGTTGACAGCCCCTGCCTAAAGCCAAATTGTGCGTCATTTAACTTAATATGCTTGCAAAGTTGTGCATTAATCAAGCCGTCCAGCACTTTCGCGATAACAGTCGCTAGAGAGATGGGTCTATAATTTGCAGAGTCTGACAAGTCCCCCGTCTTATTTTTGACGAGTGGTATAACCACTGTTCTCGTCAGCTGCTCGGGCAAGTAGCCGTGCCTTAAACACAATGTAAAAAACATTGCCAGCGTACGCGGCAAATGTACTCCCGCATACTTAAGGTGCTCGATGCTGAGCCCGTCATGTCCCGGCGATTTATCTATATATGCCTATATAGGCCTATATATCTATATAGGCCTATGTCCTATTCTGATATATAAGGTATATATGTCGCAGGGAAATGGTCAAAACAGAGATTTGAACTAAACTAAGGGATATGATCAAATCACGCGGGATGTTAAAATGGCGAATCTATTTTATCATTTGCCTAGAAAAAATCAGTCATTTGATCAAATCTCTGAATCTGTTTAGTGAAATGACGAAATCGGCCAAAAAAGGCAACTCGTTTTTTCATTTCACTAGATTTGTTTAGTCGACGCCGTGTGGCGCAGCGTGCGTCGCACCTCCACACGACGCCGGTCGCGCCTGCGGGCCAGAGAACCCACCCGCCCGCGACCGACCGACGCCGTGTGGTGCAGCGTGCGTCGCACCTCTACACGACGCCGGTCGCGGCTGGCGGGCCAGAGAACCCACCCGCCCGCGACCGACCGACGCCGTGTGGTGCAGCGTGCGTCGCACCTCCACACGACGCCGGTCGCGGCTGGCGGGCCAGAGAACCCACCCGCCCACGACCGACCGACGCCGTGTGGCGCAGCGTGCGACGCACCTCCACACGACACCGTCGACACCGGTCGCGGCTCGCGGGCCAGAGAACCCGAGAGAGAAAGGATGTTTATGCTTCACTTACCCATAGAGTACTGTCCAACCTGCCCATACATAGGGCACAAAGTAGTCTGCACCGCCTCGCTCAAGGAGCGCACGCAGCTCAGAAAGGTGAGGTCGGAGTGTGCTGACGTCACGATGTGCGTCGACGCCAGGTTGGAGCCGCACGCCACTAGCAACAGGAGGAGTTTGCCGACCATCTTGAATTGGTTTCCTACAAAATATAGAAATACGTTTAACCCTTTCCCTTCCCCTACCCACCTTTTAATTTAATATGAACAACTGCATGTCTATCATGGGACGGCCGCGACATACTCTCGATTTTTCTCGCACTGTACCTCTTCTTCTAAGTGTACTAATAAGAGAGAGAGAGACGGATAGTGCGAGAAAAATCGAGAGAGCTCGCGCGCCGTCGCGTGATAGCCGTG
The DNA here is from genome assembly GCA_947049275.1 of Epinotia bilunana. Taxonomy (NCBI): domain Eukaryota; kingdom Metazoa; phylum Arthropoda; class Insecta; order Lepidoptera; family Tortricidae; genus Epinotia; species Epinotia bilunana. Next base: position 5,388,464 of record OX346265.1, read on the forward strand.
CTGACTAGCGATTGACCATTAGTCTCATTCAGCTGATGAAAACTTATAACACAATGTAGGTATGCTATTGGTAACATCTATAGCCGTTCCTGGCGGCGTGCCGTGTTCTAGGAGCGGTGGAGGATCCAGTTAACATTTTGAGGAGGGGAAGAGGCTCAAGATGCTATTGGAGTATTCTGTGATTTATCAAAGGCATTTGATTGCGTTGATCACGAGAATTTAATCAGAAAGTTGAGACATTATGGGATTAAAAACAGTGCTCTTGATCTCCTGTCATTGTATCTCTCGGAGAGAACACAACGAGTAGTCATCAATGGGACCCAATCAGCAGGGACAACTGTTGCTCTTGGTGTTTCTCAAGGCTCGATTCTGGGACCGTTTCTATTTCTGATTTACATAAATGACCTACCAAATGTGTTGCAAGACAAACATGATATAGTGTTATTCGCTGACGACACGTCGCTTATCTTCAAGGTAGACAGGAAAGAGAAAAGCTTCGATGGTATTAATGATGCGCTCAACACTGTTGTGAAATGGTTTACAGCAAATAATTTACTGCTAAATTCCAAGAAAACAAAGTGTATCAGATTCACTTTACCTAATGTCAAGCAGGTAAACAATACCAAAATCCAATTAAAGGGCGATGAACTGGAATTTGAAGATAAAACAGTGTTCTTAGGTATCACCTTGGACTCAAAACTACAATGGCATGCGCATATCGCCGCCCTAGCCGGAAAACTTAGTTTGGCAGCCTATGCAGTAAGACGCATAAGACAGTTAACAAACGTTGAGACGGCCAGGCTGGTGTACTACAGTTACTTCCACATTGTTATGTCCTACGGAATCCTGTTGTGGGGGAAAGCGGCTGATATCCAGACCATATTCGTGCTACGGAAACGAGCTGTACGCTCCATATACGAACTAAAAGCTCGAGATTCTCTCAGGGACAAATTTAAGGAGCCAAACATTCTTACTGTAGCATGCCAATACATTCTTGAGAATATCATGTATGTGCGGAGAAACCTTCACGAGTTCAAACTCAACAGTGATCCACGACCACAACACCAGAAGTAAAAACAAGATCGCAGTGAAGGCCAGTCGTCTCCGTAAGGTTAGCACGTCGTTCGTGGGGAACTGCATACGTTTTTACAATAAAATACCCACCGAAATTGTTAATTTACCGTTCAGTAAATTTAAGTCTCATGTAAAAAGTAATTTGCTGAGCAAGGCGTATTATACTGTCAACGAGCCTTTAAGCCAGTAGTAGTCTAATTCTATTAGGAATATACCTAAATATATGTAATCATTATAAGTACCTGAAATAACTGTTCCGTTTTATGTAAGAAGAGAGCACGTAATGCTGTTTCTCGCCGAACAAGTAGCTTAATCTTTGTTATTAATGTTATTATCAATGTCCGGTGGCTTGAATATGTCATGCTCGCTTAAAGGGCTTAGCTTACGGTGGCGTCGTTGATCGGGTCGCCCGCCACCTTCGCTAAAATATGGTTGAGGGAGGCGATGGCTGAGATATGCGTCATACTCGTGATCGGGTGCTGTTTGTGGAGTTCGGACTGTTCATGCTTGCAAGGGCATAGTACATAGTTAACTAATTACATACTCGTGTTATTATTATTATTATCGTATTGACGAGAGACATCATTCTGATCTTGACACGTTTTATTGTTATTGACCCTGTACATCTCTGACAATATTACATCAATGTTCTTTTTTGTTTTGACGCTTAGAGACCGTATACATCTCTTAGAATATTAGAATAATTATTAATTGTATTTGGACGCTCAGAGACCTTATACATCTCTGGAATACTGAATTAATATCATTAACTTCTTGTTAATGCTGATACAGATCTTATATCGAATGTAATGGTCATATTTTGCAATTTTGTTTTGTTTACAGTAACTTAGTGACATTTAGTTTGGACATTATTCATGAACCCAAAAAAGGTAGATTTAAGAATCGATTAAAAGAATACCTTATTGATGCCCTGTAAAAAATTTAATAGTAATATAAAATAATGTAGAGTAAGTACCTATACATTTAAGATATTTAAGACACTACTATATTATGTTAAAGAGAAAAGAGACTGTAATTTTGACTCCACAGTCAAACTATTGATGTAGTTTTGTGGAGCAATGTATCTTACTATTCATGTCTAATTTTAGTTGTTAATAAATAAATAAATAATAAATAATAATAACCTTTTATATATAAGTTTAAATTATTATTGTGTAAAATTATTATTATTTTATTGTAAATTACGGTATGACATGCAAAAGTGCCCTTGTAGCCTATTTGCAGAATAAATAATTGAATTGATTTGATTTGATTTGAGATGGGCGGTGGCGTAAGAAGCGCCCTTTCGGGCCAACTGAGCCTACAGTCCACTTAGCTCGCGGGCTTGGTTGACCACTTTCGTTTTTTTGTGGGTGACACGAAATTTATATGCAGCTACGCACCTCCGTCCGCAGGTGCGGCGCAGTGTGACATCCGCATAATCGGCCAACTTAGCAAGTGGGCTCCTCCACATGAAAATTATTATTATTTTTGGTATTTTTAATTAACGCTGGCAACCCCTTACCACCACCCGATCGATTTAATTTTTTTTTTGGGTGCACAGGGAGTACAGAGCAACTGTTTGAAAAAAAAAAAAAATTTAAATATAATATTTTTTTTCTTTTTTTCTCCACCCCACCCACCGCCGCACGAAGATTATCGGAGAAGGTTCTTCAGGGAAGTAACTAACGGAGTTTCAATACAGCTGAAGCCACATGACCGATTTGGTCGCTAGCTCTTAGACCAGAATGCCCAATGAAAATTCGCCTTAAATGAAAGATTACCTACTCAGCTCAAAAATCCCGGGACCTCACGAGGATAGATAACCAGGGTTAGCGTATACATGTTTTACTTAACATGTGTTCACTAGCTTTAGTTTGTAGTGGTCATTGTAAAATGAATTTTAATGCAAAGTAGTAAAATCTGTTTTCTATTAGCAGTTTTCAAACAGCAATGTCAGCAATCTACTACTAGTAAAATTAAAGTTTTATTTAACCCTTCGACTATTTGACAATTCTGTCGATAAATTTAAATTTGAACCGTAAAACAGTCGGAATACAATCGTTTTTATTTCAGCTATGACCGCAAATATGAGTATGCGTGTGCAGCACGTACATCACTGCGTTGTAATGCATGAATCTTCATACGACATAACACACCGGATGCATTTGCGTAGACGTGCACGCACACGCAACGCGTGCGCACGCAACGCATCTCCAGGCAGACAAACAGGCTGCGTGCTGCGTGCATGCTTACACAGAGTGGAGCGGCAACCTCGCTTCGCTGCGTGCAGTGATGAGGTTGTATTTGCCGGCGTTCCATATTAGGCGGCACACCGGATACGTACGGACACGCACAGTTCGGTGCTGCGCGTGTGTACGAGCAGCTCTCTTGTATTTATTTACAACTTCGCGGGTACGCTTCATGGTTTGCATCATGAATTCGGAGACAAAATAAAAAAAAACTAATTGATGTTGTTTGTCAATTTAAGTACAAGATAGGCACAAAGACTACAAAAATTTGTCATACAAAAATGTATTAAGTATGGGAACAAATCTGTCCAATACTGCGAGTCTTTCTCTAGTTCCAGTAGCCTTCCTGAAGTTAGTGTCGTTTTTTAATATATGAGATCTCACTAAATCGTGTAATTCTTTAAAAGAATCTCTTGACATGCGGAAATACCAAAAAAATCTATCTGCGTGTGATTCAAGTTCGTGACATAAGTTGTAATATTCACAGTGTTCTCCTCTTCTTACATTGATTTCATGAACCCAAACCCTTTTGGATGTCGCAGGAGTATCTTGACATAACAGTAAGAGCAGTGCTTCTTCTTCGTAAGACGAACTGCTTTCGAACATGATGCTAATGTTATAAACAATAGAACGCAAATGGCGGCTGGAATGGCTGCAGCGTACTCACGCATTGCGTGTGCAGCTCTCTGCAGCAGGTACGCCGTAGACGCGCGCGTAGACGTGCGCGTAACCCGGTGTGACAGGGGTGTTGGGCACGTCTACGCTTACGTCGACGCATACGTGCTGCACACGCAGTCGGTGTAGCTCGGCCTTAACCCGCGTGTTAAGAGACACGACGACCTATATAGTATAGTCCAATAACATAACTATTGGCAATGATGTAGTATAAAAAATAGGTAGATTCGTTGTCTATACGAAATCCTGTGTTTAAAAATGGCCACCAAATCTGACAGCATAATAGGTATGTACGTTTCGATTAACGACGCGAAACTGAAGCCAGTTGGTGTAATTACACTCAGTTTTAGTGTGCACGTTTTGGAGCGCTTCTAACCTATCCAGGTACCTCTCTTTATATTACACCATTGCCAATAGTTATGTTATTGGACTTAGCTATATTGGTCGTCTTTACACGCGGGTTAATATTAAACTAATTAAGACTATATAGGTATCTAGTTACGGCGCTTACCCACGAAGTATGACATGTTTTTATATTTTATAAATATTTAAAAAATCATGGTTTTCGCATAGTTTAAGTTACATTACTTATTAAGTAAGTTCATTCCGAATAAGGGTCAGAACATTTAAAAGCAATCTTGCCGGACGTTGCCTTTGCTTTGGAAAATTACAGCTGTCTGTTTACGTCCTACATGAGGACTCTTATCACAAGGGATTAAAGGTGATATTATACTGATATATAGGGCAATTGACGAAATAATAGTTGTTCGTACCCTTTTTAGGTATGCGCCCCATTTTGGACCACTTCTATCTCAGAGTAAGTGGATCCGAATGTAAAAGCTGGTAGTTATTTATTAATATCTACCCATTTTCGACTTCTACTGACGTGTAAAACAGTCTAAGGGACACGTCAATTATAAATGAAACGCGAATTTAAAATTTATGCGGTAGTACAGAGCACAATATCGTAATCGTAATACTCGTAGTAAAAGTCGTTATGGAAATATTTATTGAAGAATCACCTATAATGTTTAATGTGAATTTAAAAATGAAACTCACCTGACTTGCTGATGAAAGTCAACCCTTTAATGAGGACCGTGAAAAAACACTGAAGCTTTTATAGGCGATGGGCAGAATTCCGGAACCAATTAAAATTAATGGACCGTCCTTATTTTAATGTGGACAGTTGAGAAGTAATTTCACTCCGTATAGTGTCATTTGAATATTAAAATTTTCACTTTGTCTAGCAGTCCTCTCGATGGAGCAGTACGGTTCCGAATGAGTTAACATACCTACTCTAAAAATACTGTAAACATGTTATTAATATGAACGGGAGCATCGTTTATCAGCCTCTAGTTTTTTTATCAAGTGACCTACAAGCGTCAGGAATATCTGCACGACTTACCACCCCGTCGCTTTAAGATCGTCTATGCGGCCCCTTACGATTTGATCCTAGGACTCAATATGAGAAGGTAACAAAGTGTGCAGAAGTTTATGATGCGTGTTTATTAAGTAAAGAGTAAACTAGCGTCTGGCTGTCGGTCTTCGTTCTAAGTCTAGACTAAATAGATGACGTTGGTGGTCATGAGGGGCTTCGGTTCAGATCAAATGGGTCTATTTATTCTATTCCACTTATACAACGTGTTAACGTGTATACAACACGCAAAACCCTTTAAGGGTATGTAAATGAGGTTTATTGGGGTTATACGCGGATTGCCTAGAACGCAAAATGACTAGTGTGTTGTTTTGCCCACATTGGAGTTTGACCACCGAGCATTATGCCTAAAACGCAAAATGCCTACATCATTTTCGTCGTTTTATCTTTATGTTAGTGATTTTCTGGTCTTTTTGCCCTTCGGGCATATGAAGAATCCTAACGAACCTAACCTACCTAAGAGTGGTCATTTTGCGTTTTAGGTTTATTGCACCTCATTTAGCGTGTTTGTGGTCTGTCTATGATAGTTGTTGAGAGAGTTGTCAGATATGTATAAATGTTATGTCAAGATAATTAAATAAATACAATAATTAAGGAATACCGAATATTAGCTTTAAATGTGGTTTCTCTTTCAGGTAGTGTTTAGTTAATATTTTGTAAGTTATGTTTGTTACATTGTAAATAATAAAGATGTTCTTTTTGAGAGCAACTCAATTTTGTTTATGTTCCTATCATAAATGGGTAATGCGATTTACAAACGCATTATAGTTATATCAGGCATCGTGTTCTGATAAGAAAAAAGTAGGTAAGAGAAAAAAAAATTGACGCGATTTTTTTACATTAGTATGGAGCGTTGGCCGACTGGGGCGACCTGCTCCATACGAAACAAAAAAAAATTCGCGGCAAAAAAAACATTCTCTTACTTTTTCCTTATCAGAACACGATGCCTGTTATTGCCCTTAAACGTTTTTGCGTTATTTTTTTAACACGTTGTATATACGCAACTAAAAAGTGTGTACAGTTCTTAATGTTGTCGACTGGCCCGCAACCGACGAACGTGTACTAGGGGAGACCAGGGATGAAAGTAACACGGGATGAACGTAACAAATGAGTTTCTGAACGAATTATGTTCGCTGCACTGATGGCAGGATCACCGACATACGTCATTTTAAACCCCCCTCTTACCTCATTTGCGCTCACGGCGCTGTGCTGTCAGGTTGTGGGCGTAGCGAGTGGATGCCGCAAATATACCTCGAAAGTAAGTTTTGACCTTTTTTTTCAATTGCGTTTGTTTTTACTATGGTTAGTGTAACCTTGAGTGTCAAATCCCAGTAATGTCGCAAAACTGTTTATCTTCCTATTTTGTCGTTCGAAACTGTATCTTTTTAACGGTTTTCTAGGTAATAAGCTCGTGTTTGTCCAATTCGGGAAAATTTTAAGGTCGGGATGAAAGTAACAACTTGTTACTTTCATCCCGATTATCATCGTGATATCTTAAACTGTATTTTAATGTATATTTACATTTAAAAGTACTACAGATTATTTTTTATTATTTCAGAATGCCTAATATACACAAACGAACCACCAGTAGAGGTTTAGTTTCTGCAGAAATAATGGATTTGGCAGCAGATGAAGTACTTCTCAGAAACGTACTCGTATCATTTCGAGACGCTGCGAATTCATATCAGCTGTGCCACGTCACTTTATATATTTATGTGCAAAAGAAGAAGAAAACGCTTGAAGAAGGTTCAAAGAGTTCCAAATGTAGGCTACGTATCGAAAAGACGAGTTTTTAATGACGAGGAAGAAAAAATACTGGCCGATTATTTACTCCATTGTTCTCAAATTAATTACGTATTAACAACCAAAGAAGTACGAAAACTGGCGTTTCAATTAGCAATTAAATATAATAAAGACATTCCCAGCTCGGAGAGCATTGTAAATAAAAACAAAATTACTTTCATAATCAACATGTTTATTTATAATCATCCTTTTAAGTTTTACATTATTATCATAATTATGAAAAAATCCTAGAATCTCGGTATAATGCTTTAAATAAATCAACATTGCTTTGATTGACGTTGGTCGCTCGGTCAATACTTGTTGCTTGCGGAGCTCTTATTGATAATCTCGGATTACGAGGCATAAACAATCTCATCCAATCATCACCATCACACTCATTGGAGTTCCAATGCAATCAAAGCAATGTTGATTTATTTTTTCAGCATTATACTGAGATTCTAGGATTTTTTGATAATTGTGATAATAATGTAAAACTTAAAAGAATGATTATAAATAAACATGTTGATTATGAAAGTAATTTTGTTTTTATTTACAATGTTACAATCATCCCTTTGCACTGTTACAACCAACCCTAGGGGTAGGGATGGTTGTAACAGATTCCACTTTTTTTGTTTGAACAGTTTTTTCAAAATCTGTAGTATCAGTCGCATTTAAGCTAGTGTTGAAAGTTTGTCGATAGTCCAATCTATCATGTGTGATAGTTATAATTTTGATATTTCATATGGTCTCGAAGATATGACGAGAAAAATGAAAATTGTTACGTTCATCCCTGGTCTCCCCTACCTATAAGAAGATGAATGGATGCGGTCGATGCAGAACAAGTTTTAAGGGATCTTGCTTTGGTCGCTAGGTCTACCTACGCCAATGGGACCCATGAGTGGGAGCATGAGGATTAATTAGATTGTTTATGGTAAGCCGGTAGCCATTTTAAAACAAATTCTCTATTTGAGCGTTTCTCATAAAATGCCACTATTATCTATTGTATTTTTTTTGTAGGTTTATGATATTTCCACTGAGAATCACGAGCTCTTTCGATCCTAATTTATGACCAAAATTTTGTCCCTACATAGTGTTACCATTTCTCATGTTTCTCGTATTAGGATGAAAAGAGATCGAGGTTCTGCGTAGAAATAATGTACAAAAGTTGCAGAAAATCTCGCAAAAAAATGAGTAGCTTTTTTTAAAAGAAATGCTCATTTTATTTATTTATTTATTTATTTATTTAATATGTTACATGACATTACAGACATCCAATGCGTCACACAACTAAGATTAAACATGTTAACAATAGCACATTATAAAAAGAACAGTATACACAAAAGAGAATATTACATTACACTCGAGGGCCTGGCATCCATCACCTCACAGAACTTCAAACATTCTTTCCTCACACTTGCCCATCCCCATGCAGACAGATCGCACTCCGGTGCTGACGCCAAGAGCGCATTTAGTAGTGAGAGAGCGCGGGGTAGTGGGGAGTTCCTACGCGACACAGTCCGAGCTGGCGGGACAGCAAGAAGAACGCGTCGCCGAGGCCTAAGAGCTATTTTGGGGACGTCTGGCCCAAACAGTCGCACTAGGCGGCATACTAGCTCAGGACAATCCGACTCGCCGCGAAGGACTCGACACGCAGTCAATAGCAAACTAAGGGTCCGTCTTACCTGCAAGGAATTGTAGCCGAGGGTACCTAGCAGATACTTGGTTGGGTAGAGGAACGGGTAGTACCCATAAATCTTCTTGTAGAGAAACCTTAGGAAAGCTTTTTGCACTTTCTCCAGCATTAAGGCATACGTTGATTCATAAGGTAACCATACGATCGACGCTGCCTCCAACTTGCTTCTAACCAAGGCGTTGTAGACTAGCTTGATTGCTAGTGGATCGTTAAAGTTACGCAAGTTTCGGATGACAAAACCGAGTCTTCGATAGCAGTCCGCAGCTAGTGATAGTATGTGCTCGTGGAAAGAGAGACGTGTATCGAAGACTACCCCGAGATCCTTGACGGTGAACACACGGTTTATGTGCTCAGAACCCAGAAAGTATTGAGCAAGAATTGGATCACGCGCTCGACTAAAAGTACAGACACAACATTTTGGCAGGGTTAAAAAGCGGTTTGTTGTCCATACTCCAACGAAAGATCAAGTCGATGTCTGCTTGCAATGATTCACAGTCAGCTCCTTGCTCTACACCGTAAGTTAACTTTAAATCGTCAGCATATAGGAGACATTGAGATGACTTAAGAACGGACTGGAGATCATTGATCATAATTCCGAACAAGAAAGGTCCTAGTATGGAGCCTTGACTCACACCCGATCGAGTATGATATGGGGCTGAGACGAAGCATCCATACCGAACAAATTGCTGTCGATCACGTAGATAACTTGCGAAAAACTTTAGCAAGCCAGGCGAAAAGCCCATACGGCTTAATTTTATTAGCAACACATCTTTATCTACGCGATCAAAAGCTTTCCTGAAATCAAAATAGAGTACCACGACCTGGATACCTTTATCAAGAAATTCCGAGATGCTACCTACTGAGATCAAGAGGTTTGTGTTTACTGAGCGACTCGATCTGAAACCATGTTGAGCATCACACAAAAACGGTTTGGTGTGTGCTGATAGATTTCGATGGAGTATGGACTCAAACACCCTTACTAAAATTCAAGAAACTTGTCAAATCACATTTTCTAGAGTTACAAAAAACAACCGCCTAAATATGTAAAAGCCAAGGTTTCTCAGTAATAATAAATACGCATTTATAGGTAATTCACACATGTACCAGGCATAGACGTACTTATATACACACACACACAGTCACACGCGCGCGCGCGCACACACACACACACACACACACACACACACACACACACACACACACACACACACACACACACACACACACACACACACACACACACACACACACACAAAACCACACACACACACACACACGCAAAGCTTGCAAACAGGGCTGACCTGTTTAGTGTTTAGTATGTAGTTTTTAGTTTAGTTTTTACTTAGTTTAGTAGTATCGAAAAAGGGTTCAGTCTGAAAATCAGCGCTGGATGGATTCTGTTCAGCGAACGCTGAGACTGATACCCATTGCCCTGTTATTCAGTTTCTCTGTTTATATAAGTTTATTATTAAGTTCATGTTGGAGGCAATAAAAGATTTTTTATTTTATTTTTTTATTTTATTATTAAAAAAAAAACAATTTACCCAACGTGGGAAGAACAGCTATCGGCCTGTAATCTTCCACGTCAGTAGCATCACCGTCCTTTGGTATCGGCCTCACTCTAGATACCTTCCATTGGCGAGGGTAGCATGCGGTGCTAAGAGCCAAGTTAAAAATAAAGTGGATAGGAGTTTTAAGGCTCTCTACACATCCTTTCAAAATGTACGCCGGCAAGTTATCAGGCCCCACCGAAGAATTGGACTTCATTCTTTTTATTCCTGCCTCAAACTCATCCACAGATATCGACTTAATATTAACGTGGTTGGCATCAAGATTTTGACCTTCTGCCCCCAGCACAGTCGTGTCCAGGCGCGGAATATCAGGCAGGAACACCCCAGAGAAGTAATCGGCAAACGCGCTTGCTCCCTCCTTCCCAGTAAATTGCTGCCCACCAGGCGCAATACTAGAGGAAAACCCAGCCTTAGTTTTTAGGCTGCTAAGATGTTGCCAAAACGCCTGCGGATTGATTCTAACCCTACTCTGGATTCGATCAAGGTAATCATCGTAAGCGGATGCTATGCGTTCCTTGACTTTAGACTTCAATACCGAGAACTCATTGTACACATCTTTATTTTTAGTGGCTTTCCATTCCCGGTGAAGTTCGCCTTTCAGCTTTAGGTCACTTGTTATTTCAGCAGTGTAGGTACCAAACGGGATAACGTCTACTTGACTTCCTTGATCGAATCCGTTTCGGTATACAGAGGTCAAACACCCCGTACAATTTTCGATAGAAAAGGTCAACAGCATCGTCGACATCCACAGAACCAAGAACATCCTGCTAGCAAACCACTGAGATTAGGTCATACAACAGCCTGTAATCTCCCTTGGAAAAGTTCCAGTCCCGCTGAGTGTCTACGTTGCTAAGATCCAGGCGTTCAGTTGGGGGTCGACCCGCGAAGTTATTCATCGGAAACGTAACCTCCAGGGGAGGATGGTATACATCTGCCCTTGGAACCAATCCACTACCAGGCATCTCCAGCACCCCACAATCAGTAATGCGCTCTGACACCAGTACAACATCAAGTTTACCTCCATAAGCATTCTTCACCTCATCCATTTCCTTCAAACTACAAACAACTATTGTATAACTATTGTATTATATTATGAATAACTTGATTTTCAATTGTTAGTTCTTTTTTGCCTGAAACACAGGGTATCCTAGCTCAGGCACATGTGTTATTTATCTAATAGTAAGCTCCTAGTCTATAGTAAAACGGATGTACTTTATGTTTTATCAATAAATTATGTTTATGTTTATGTTTATGTTTAACTAAAAAGTAACAATAATAACTTAATACATTTAGGGATGAATTGACCGGGTTCAAATTGAGATCTCCGACGATCAGCACCCTTCAAGGTATTAATCACGGATTCTACTTTTTGAAACCAGGTGAAATAAGTATCGTCACTCGCACTGGGAGGTATATACATTACACACATATAACATCGCACCTGTTCAATGACAAATGACACCCATAAGTCTTCGCAGCTCAGTGTCTCCAGATCATGGCAGCGACAGAGGTCTATCCCAGCACGGCTAGCACGCGACGGCGCGCGAGCTCTCTCGATTTTTCTCGCACTATCCGTCTCTCTCTTATTAGAACACTTAGAAGAAGAGGTATAGTGCGATAAAAATCGAGACTATGTCGCGGCCGTCGTGTGCTAGACGTGCAGGGCGCGCTGCGAGTAGCACGCCATTTTGCTGCATAAGGGACTTTTCGTTGCTTTGGCTGCACGCTATGGTGGCTTCTTAATGGTATTTTACCCCTATACAATATGTTGTACTTAAACAACATTCTTCTGTTAGCAATTACGTGATAAAATAACATTCTGCAAAAACTTAGTTGTAGGCGCTTGCATCGAAGCTAGTTGATGAAATTGAAAACTTTTATTACAAAGTTATATATTAACTTGACCTGTTCGTATGTATGTAAGTAGGTATATAAGTAAGTAAGTAGTCCGAATCCCACTGAGCTAACGTCTAACGGTATGTTTTGTAAATGTATGTTACAATGTAGATTTGGATGAATGAATTATATATTTGTTCGAAAGCAGGTAGATCTCATATGACTTTGGAGATGATGTGCTAATGGTATCCAGTAAGAATTGAGGGAACTCCTCAAAATAGGTTATTTTCCTGGCTCTCGGAAATCAAACATCTGGTGTACCTAGTGGAACTGGTGATCAGGATGCCAGCTATGGAATAAAGGGACTTCACAGATTCCGATGATAATTCGTTAAAGTAGCAACTAATCAAAAAATATATTTTGAAGGGAAGCTAATCATAATTACCTAAGGTAAGTTAACCTAACTAAGGTGGGTAAGGTAGGATCATTGAAGGATTGACGGAACTCCTAAAATAAGTAAGATTTGGGTATTATCTGTAGCTTGGTCCTTGTAAATAACACATTTCGTGAAGTGGCAAAGAAATGTTATAATTATAAATTCGTTTATTTAACGCTTAATAGGTACCTACTACTCTCTTAAGATTTTGTTACACATGAAAACGAAGGCCCAAGCCCAAACCTACATACTGACAAGGATATGTTAGATGGCGGGTGCCACGAACGCACATTTTTCAGCGGATTGCCACTATCATGTTTTGTCTACAGATTATTTTTCATTGTAGTTTTTTGTCATGAACTCAAAATTAAAAAAAATAATTTATTTAACTCGATGCAACCAGTTTCCCCAGTGTTAGTTTTCCCTCTAGGTCAGAGGCTCTAGTATAAGTTTTACTGACACAAAACGTTACGATCGCGTTTGCGTTAAGCTGTCAAATCCCATACAACTTGAGGGTAAAACGCAAACGCGATCGTAAAGTTTTGTTTCGGTAAAACTTACACTAGAGCCTCCGATGGCAGTCGCTTTCGTAAAACTAGTGCGGCCAAATCTTGGGATTGGGTTTCAAAGCGAACCCCGGGCTCCTTTAGGGCACAACCGGGAATAACGCTATGAAAATGATGATGCAACCAGTCGTAATCGCATAAATGAATACTGTCAGTATACGTACCTATACATAGTCTCCTCATCCATTTTTGGCTACCCATCTCTATAACGTGACCAAACTAGAGACCGAACTACATATTTCGATACAGTTACAATGTTGAAGATTTCTATTTTAAAAGCCACGTGTAATGCAATATGTGAGTTATGTGACACTTTGTACGTACCGTACATTGGACATTAGGATCGAACCGATGTACAGTCAGCGAAGCAGCATGCAAGCGTCCATAAACTACGGTGTCCGCTATAGGTACATCCAGCAGACCAAGTGGTCTGATTTTTTTTCCGTGGAATGGGGTTACTTTAGGAAAAACTGGGGCTACTTTGGTCATTTAGAATGTTGTATAAAACCAGAACTTTTTTAAATTAAAATAATTTAATCAAGTAAACAGCATGATAAAATAGTAATAAATATATTCACTGCCACAGTTCACCCCACAGAACAGGGGTGTTCTAGGTCTAAAGTAAGATTCCGGAGAAAAAGCTATTTGATCAAAGTCGCCGCCCGAATTAAAGTAACCCCAATAACATTCCACCGTAATTAAAGTTTTAGCGACCACACAATGTCAGCTTGATTTACCTCTTGGCGCATTTTCCATTTTCTTTTTACCAGATTTAGGGTGTGTTTCCCATAGTAGTGCGAGGTAGCCGAGCGGTCTATGAATAAATAATCCACCAATAGGAAGAAACTGATACTCACTCACTTTTAAGGTGATCGCCTCGCACTCGCCTCACACCAATCCGTAACTATCGGTGTCAGATCCAGTAACGATATCGAAGGGCAAGTAAACACACCGCCCAGTCCGATATCGGAGCATGCCAAACAAAAAGTGTCACTGTCGGATCCGACAATGACAGTTGACAGATTGGATTGAGATTTGGATTGGTGTGGACACATAGATAACCTGTGGACATGCTCTGACGGCCCGGCCACAACACTGCGCGGCCGCGGCAGCGGCAGCGGTTTTTCCAATTCATTGCGTGTGATCCCAACTAATTACAGTGCGTTGCGCGTCTCGACCGCGCAATGAATGGATAAAACGCTTGCCGCGCCGCAATAGGTTAATGTTGAATTAATAAAAATATTGTCAAATAGAAAACAGTTAAGCAGGGAATTAAATAATCACAAAGTTATGTGTCCAGAAAAGTTTAAAGAGGGTGTATATTCTGTCCCTTTTCCACAAAACGCACTTCATATGAAACGATTGTCATTTACTATGACGCTCGCGATCGTAACGTCACGATCTGCGAGCGTTTTCTCTCTAACAAGCAATATTAAAACGGATGTAGCTTCGTAATTCTTTGAGATATCTGAATGAGATTTTCGTCACTAGGATTTTTTTTTGCCTTCTTTCTTTTGGAGTAATAATACATTTTGAGTCTACACCCGTATTCGCCACCAATAGCGGGCCTGGCGCGCTCGCGCCTATTATAGATAGTCTATTTGTCCTCATCGCCCCGCAACCTCGCCCAGCTTTGGTGGATACTCACTCTTAGTGTAAGGCCTGAGTGTACGCCCGGCTTTCCGCTCGCTTTATTTTGGATTTTAAACAAGGTAGCCTAAATTGCTTTAAATTTTTCTTTATCAAAGAAGCCCATACTTCGCTCGGTATCCACAGTTGCCACCATCAGTTTAGGGGTGCGCGAAATTGGCAACTGTGGTTGCCACAAGCAAGTGAGTGGCTAAGAGCGGGGCGTGCAGCGTCCATATAAAACAAATGCAATTTATACAGGGTGAATTTTTAATGAGTGTCCAAATTTTTTGTAGGCATTTGGTATCACTAATAGACTCCATTTTTGAAAAAAAACTGGTAGTTTTTTTAAAATTGTAAATTGTCTGATCCCAAAAGAATTATCAGCGTGGTTACTTGGGATTCAGTGCCGCACGGAGCGGGGCGGGGGCGGGGGAAGGGGAGTTGTGCCATGTTAACCCTTACTACCCGCTGAGGTGCCCGCGCGGTAAGGTTTTTTTGGGATAACTTTAAGCAGCAATTACTAAAAATTTTAGTAGATGTGAAACAAAACAACACGTATTTTATAATTTTTGCTGAAGAATCTTATACTTGAATTTGGACACTCATAAAAAAATCACCCTATATGCACGCCCCGCCCCGCTCTTAGCGGGGCGGGGCGTGCACTTTAGGCCTTATACTTAGGGTCACGTGCTGCGCCTTTGATAACGGATAACCCGCGTTACCTCGAAATAGTATCTATAAATACATTAGGTATCTTAACAAATTAAAACGTGGGTTAAAGCTGCATTGCCAAGCATTACGAATTAGGACGACTGATAAGGTTTATTTTCATGGTAATTCAGATGCATATATCTATGAACTGATTATTATATTTCAATCCTGTTATTAAATACTAGCTGCCATAAAATAAAAGTCCATCCCTAAGGTCAATTCTATGCGCTGGTGGAATTTTTGTTAATCGGACCAGTAATTCCAAAGATTCTAATGCCTTGTACATCCTGACATCCTAAGCTAGAAGTTTGATTCTCGATATCGTGTGAAGAACGCACATACCTTGGTATTATACATTTTTCATTGTAGTGCTTTGATAGGTATTTGTATCGTATCGTTGAGATTATTTTATATTTTTATAAAACTAATATTGGAATTGAACCCTTTGAAGGGACTAACTACTTTGAGTCAAATAATCTCAAGTAGACAACATTTTAAAAGAAAAAAGCCAGCCAAGTGCGAGTCGGACTCGCGCACGAATGGTTCCGTACCATTATCTATAAAAACAGCAAAAAAAACGTTTGTTGTATGGGAGCCCCCCTTAAATATTTCTTTTATTTTGTTTTTAGCATTTGTTGTTATAGCGGCAACAGAAATACATAATTTGTGAAAATGTAAACTGTCTAGCAATTGCGGTTCTTGAGATACAAGCCTGGTGGGCAGACAGACGGACGGATAGACAGCGAAGTCTTAGTAATAGGGTCCGGTTTTTACCCTTTGGGTACGGAACCCTAAAAAAGAATACATCATGTATTCTTTTTTAGGGTTCCATAATTTGGATAATAACAAAATAGAAGTTTATAAATCCACTAATTGAAACTCCTCATTGAAGCTAATGGTGATTGATTTCATTGAGATCGTTGAGTTACTATTATATCAGGCGTTTAGCCTCAAATCATGAAATCATAAAAACTTCGGTCGAAACTTTACTGGTATTTACAAGGTAACAATAAAAGTCGATCGAAATGTAACTACTTTTAATTTAAATAGACTGACCAATTAGAATTAATGGCTCTGTGAGCTGTAAACATCGCGAGACTGTAGATTTATAAAAAAAAATTGTTGAAAAAATTCCAAAAACGACGATAATAATTCCATATTATTATCGATCCAGTTCGCAAAAAGTCACGAGAATCGGCTGAGAAATGCGACCTGTAGATGAGAACAGCCGGACAGCCGGACATACGAATGTTTTGGCCCAAGCTAAAACAATTTATTTATTTATTTTATTTATTTATTTATTTATAGACACGAAAAGAAATAACAAAAAATGTAACATTACAGGAAAAATCCCAAGTCATTACAATTTTTTTTTTTAAAAACAAAGCACAATTCGCATAATAAAGTCATGTGTATATTAGACACAAAGAACTTCGTTGGCTTCGCTCGGTCAAAGAAAACTAGCAATGGGTAGCATACTTGACGACCGGTTAGCCTACCGGATAGTGACGCTGCCTAACGAAGCTGAAGGTCCTGGGTTCGAATCCCGGTGAGGGCAAATATTTGTGTGATGGTCATGGATGTTTTTCTATATATTTAAGTATTTATATCTATTTGTATATATATCGTCGTCTAGTACCCATAACACAAGCCTTACTGAGCTTACTATGGGACTAGGTCGATTTGTGTAAGATTGTCCCCTTATATTTATTTTATTTATTTATTTATACTCACTCATGTGTACATTCGAGGCCAAAGATATGTTTAAGTACACTTTTGCACCTTATTCAAATTGTAATAAGGTGAAAAATTTAACATCGCTTCGTCGACTGTACACTTACTATAATTTTGTCTACTTTAGTTCAATATATATGTACATATCTCATTTTAAATGTGACGAATGAATTAAATAAGTTGGTGCCAAATAACTATGTAGAGCGGTCTCAGTTGGCTTTGGCACTTTCACAATCCGATATCCCAAGTGGCACTGAATCATAATCTGAATCATACATACATACATACATATATTCACGCCTTTATTCCCAAAAGGGGTAGGCAGAGCACATGAAACCTATGTTCCAGCGCCACTTTTAGTATAACTGTAGGTATAAAAGATCGACAAAATGTGATATTTATGAATCATAATCTGAATCACTTAAGAGCAAATAAATCGGTAGGGACACTTTGTGCAGAAGTTCTCGCAGAGAGGTTTTACTTTTTTTTGGTCTCGAGTTGTCCAGATGCTGAATTCAGTGCCTGATTCCGACTGTGTGAGGCCAGCCTTAAAGTGGTTAGTACCAGAGAACACCCGAGCTCTGGAAGCCATTGATCCCTTTAGGTTTCTGTCTTCAAAACACGCGGACGACAGTCCCGTCATTGGAAGTCGATTGAAGGAGGGTCGATTCGATACATTAAGAATTCCAGTTTGTTTTTGATATGATTACAACGGGTTACACGCGCTCGCTTCCTAGCGTCGAGCCGCAGCACGTAAGCACAAGACGGCGCGCGAGACTATCCGTCTCTCTCTTATTAGAGACGGATAGTGCGAGAGAGGTCACGCGCCGTCGCGGCGAGATAGACAATCCGTTTCTGTCAGTTCTTATTAAAAAGAGACGGATAGTCTATCTCGCCGCGACACAGCTCGCGTGCCGTCTTGTGCTGAGCGTGCAGACGGAACATATTAAAATGTAATTCGAAGTGAAAGAGATGATGCAGACTCAAGTCATTGGAACGTCCTCATGAATATGTGTACGACGGTTACATACTAATGAATTAAAACTCATTATGATAAAGGTGATCTTGCGCTTTGCAATACCTAAATCTACTGCAATCACGTAGTATGACCATGTTGAGAGAACATAAATGACTAAATAATGTAAATAATACGCGATCTCAGCTGTTTTTAAAATAAGAGCGAGCGAGAAACAGTAAGAAGGTATAATTTGAGATTATATGAGTGTGGACGACAGACGCTACGACACCAGATAACGAAGACAAAACCTCATATATAGTACATAAGCATAGTGTTCAAGGTAATAAAAAGAACCCCCATAGAAAACTAAGTATATAAAGAGAAATATTGTTGTAAATCAAATATATAAGAGAAATGTTGCATATACAAGAAAAGTATTGAAGTATATAAAGATTTAGGGTATCCTCACATAAGTAAATAAGACAAAATGTCAATTCGAGTATATCCAGCCGGTCCGACCGATGAGAGACCCGGCACCATCACGTGACGCGAAGCACGCTGATTGATCATTATTATTACGTTCAAATCCTTGATCAAACATTAAAACATGGTAATTTGGCTTATCATTAGCGGCTATTAAGCCCAATCATTACGCAACCCATTGTAATACGGGTAAGGTTATAGCACCAAGTAGCTAACAACAAATCCTAACTGTTAATAGGATTATAATTAGCAGGGCATTTTTTTTTAAATTCTTTATTAATAACAAGAAGTACAAGAGTTACATACTTATCTAGTGTACATTTGGGTCCTAGACAGCAAGAACATAATACACAACCAGTTCAGTGAGCTTATGCGCTCATTTTAAACTTTTTAATACGCCCATAAAAGCGTTAACACAATTTTTTTTATTAACACTAAATCACTAGTAGTGTACACACTGTAGGTACAACAACGAATCACATTTATATAGCAGGGCATTAATATTGTATTAACAATCCGTAAAGCTCTGGAACATACGTTTCATGTGCTCTGCCTACCCCTTTTGGGAATAAAGGCGTGAATGTATGTATGTATGTATGTATGTAATCCGTAAAAAACCAGGTAGAATCCGAGCCCAAACAAAAGCTTCCAACTTTCCCAATGTATAAATCACAGTTAGAATCAATTTAGCGGACGCACCATTGTTTGAAGTCGTCCTTCCGAGTCACGGAATTAGAGGCAAATAGGAATTTAATCTAACTGGATTAATAAAAAGAAATAAATCAGAACGATAGAAAAATTATAACGAAAGTGGGCGTGAAAACACGTAACCACCATAGGGGCGGCAACATTTCGAGCAACCGCAAAAATAGAAATCCCTGAATCCCTCCCTATTCGTCCCGGTACCGCCGCATACTGGGTAGAGTTAGCGACCCAAGTCGGGCCTAGCCGAGTTTGTTGCTGGACTCTTCTCAGCTAGGCTAGGTTTTAGCGAACCATCGATAAAACTCCCAGTAGTTCGACACCACTCACACCCCAGATTCGGTTGACACCGTTCAACCAATCTCACTGGAGCGCAAACTCATAGAGTATTCCAGTATATAAACTTCCCTCAGACAGGCTGTCACGTGGCTGAGAAGTGGCGTACGTCAACGCGTCCCCACTCAGCTGCGGCACAAGAAAGTCGCCCATCGCGACACGTCGGCCACAATGAGTTTGCTGATTCTGGTATACAGAGGTATACGAATATAGTAACATATTTATTTCCAAGTATTATTATTATTCAGGTATACCTGAACATTTCTAGAAAAAATAGTAAGCACCAATTAAACGTAAACTCATACTTTTTTAACTTTCCTCTTTTGTTACCATTTTTTTTTGTCACTGTGACTAGTGTATAAGTATAAGTAATGACAAAGAAAAGTAACAATGTTTTAAGATTTCATACAATTCGGAAAGAGTAAGCAGACAGACCTCAAAAGCCTCCGAGCCAGTTGGTCTAAAGGTTTTTTTTATACAGGGTGTCCGTAAATGGGAGGTGAGGTGCGTGGTGGGGAACATGCCATGGTCCCAGGACCATGGCATGTTTACCCGCCACCTCGACCCCAAGCTGTTCCAGAACAGCTTGGGCTCGAGGTGGCGGGTAAATGACGACACTAACAATGTAAAAAAATGGGAAAAACTTAAGTTTGACAATAACTCGAAAACCGTGCAACTTTTACTGGGGTCATGTTAGGTTGGTTCGGGTCCTCTTAAGCTGACCTACCTTCGGTGTCAATATGACGTGCCATTTATGGGACACCCTGTATATTTCTATTGCAGGGACTCCTAATTATCTAAAATATATAAAAGAACAAGAAAAAAAATGGTAACAAAGAAGAAAAATTAAAGGTATGCCTTATGACGTAACTACTTAATTGGTACCAACTATTCTAGAAATCCTAGAGCAATGCTTATATAGTTTCGCAATTTAAACAAAATTCGTCTCTTGCGTCTGATGTGATCGACTTTTGAAGTTGAGATGCCGGTCTCGATAAATGCCCAGGTATTTGGCGCTCTCTGTTGGCAAATAGAACTGGCTAGACACCTTTCTAAGAAAAAAATAGACCAGTACCTATGTAGCTATTCAACAGACACGTACTTTTCAAAATTTGTAAAAGTTCAAAGTTTGTTGTTTGTTGTGTGTTAGTCTTAAAATAAATATCTACTTATAAATAACCATAGTAGTCTACAGCTTTGTCTGAGAATAGCTTGTTAAAAACAGTCGATAATACATATGCTATATGGCTATGGCGTTCGGTAAACGAAACGAAAAACGATTATGGTGACAGAACGCTAAAAAAGTATCCCTTATCTTCTAAACAGTTTACCAGAAACTATCAGCCGTGAAAGGATAAAAAAACTACTTTAAAAGAAAATTCAAACGACATGACTTCAGTATAATAACCCCTGGCATATGATACGAGTAGCTGTATGTAAATACCAAGTGTCTTTATTTATGGCCTCATCTAAAAAAAAAAACAAAGCAAAATCAAGAAAAAATAATCATTTCTTTTACTAAAAATTATTTTAAGTGGGAATAAAACCAACTTCCAACGCTTAAACTAACATTACTTATTATAATAAACTTTCAACTAACTAACTAGGTTTCAATAAACTTTCTGCCTCGCACAGCCAAACTCTGGAATGAACTGTCGCCTGCGGTATTTCCGGACCGTTATAACCTTCAAGCCTTCAAGAAAAGAGCGTACTCCCATCTTAAAGGCCGGCAACGCACCTACAACTCTTCTGGTGTTGTAAGTGTCCATGGGCGTCGATTATCGCTTACCATCAGGTGATTCGACTGCTCGTTTGCCTCCTATATCATTAAAAAAAAAATTTTTTTTTTTAAATAAATTGGGTACAAACATCTTCACATACTCTTAACTGGAAAAGAAAGAAATAAGCACATATAGATATGTATAATAAATAGCGGTTATGATCGGGTAAGTAATACGAGGTATAACAACTTATCATATAACGGTCATAAATGTCATAATATATACGCTCACTGTGTATAAGCTTGTTTAGTATAACGTTCATTGCACATAATAAACGAAAGGTATACTGTCAAAATATATATTTTCGTAAAGTATAACGTGCTTTAGATATAATATCAATTGATATATTGATGAAAGCGTATAATATTCATAACACCTAAGGAAATGAAAGATTGAAATTAAATATTTTTTTGACATCAAACACGCCAGTTATTTTAGCCTAACCTAACCGCCAGCGTGTCGACGTCACCCCGCTTCGCCGGGTGTCTATTTCCGCTTTAAGGGACACAAGATAACCCTAACCTAACCTACAAATAATACCACTGTTAAGAGTATTTTTTGTTGGCGCGAGCTTATGAAGGCCCTATGCACCTCTGGGGTGCCCTAGGACAATAACGACAACAACAGTTACTTTATTGTTGTACTTACAATCTTTCTCTCTTCGTTTTGTATGTCGCACTGGAGAAAGCTTATCGACGTTGGCTTGTCGACGACTTTCTATAAACGCTACATATAAAAAGTGTTATTAAATAATATTATAAATGCGAAAGTTTAGATGTTTGGATGTTTGGATGTTTGTTACTCAATCACGCTTAATTTGGCTGAACCGATTTGAATGAAATTTTGCACAAAGATAGTTTATAGCCTGGATTAAAATATAGGGTAGTTTTTATCCCGGGTCCACGCGGACGAAGTCGCGGGCGGAAGCTAGTTAAATATAAATAAAATACCTAAGCTCGTAAATACTACTTCTACATAAAATTAAGGTAATTTAGTGATTACGTAGCCAATACTAAGTACCCCGCAAGGCAAAACACTTGAGTCCGCAGTAAGTTCGATTCTCCATACAAACGTAGTTACGCTCTCATTTTAAAACTACGTGTTGGATTGATCCTATGATTCCTATGCTAAATATTATAAACAAAAACGTTTGATGGAAGTGTTTTATTGGAACATTTAATATTCTCCCCCTAAAATGACTGATCGAATGTTGATGAAACTCTCCAGTAATAATAGAGCAGATTTTGATTACTTCAACGGGTCATAACTATGTAACTCATACTAAAAAAATGCTTGAGCTTCAAAAATAATAAAGTGACAATAATACCTAGTGAAATTAGAAAGCTTCTGCGTTCTATTTTTTCAATTCAAACGCTAAATAGGCTATCACGATAAGTCCAAAGAGCAAACACATTGTTATACGGGTGCACGGGTGATTTCATCGTGCGGGCTGCCGCATAATGAATTAAAACATCATTGTTCCCAATGTATCCTGTGCGTATCGCGCGCATATTGCATTGTTGACATTGTTGATGGTCGTGGCTTGTTGACTGCACGCGTTTGGTTATTTCGGAGCACGCTTGCGCCGTCCACGCCGGCTCGCGCAGGCGCCGTCGCAGTCTCGCAGCTGACGGTAGTTGGTTGGCAGCCCACCACACAAGTTCACCACCTGGCCCAACAGGCCAGTAAACTGCTGTGCGTTCCGTCCGAAGGGCGCCGTGCGTACGCGATCGATATTCGAATGTTTCCGCTGGATGTGTGTTTTGAAAACAAAACAAAACTTCGTTTTTTGAAATAAGAACGCTGTTTATTTATTTGGTGTTT
Organism: Epinotia bilunana; assembly: GCA_947049275.1. NCBI lineage: Eukaryota > Metazoa > Arthropoda > Insecta > Lepidoptera > Tortricidae > Epinotia > Epinotia bilunana. Next base: position 5,411,945 of record OX346265.1, read on the forward strand.
ATTGTGCAGTTTTGTTTCATAAGAATCGGTGGCCGGATCGGTGTCGTGTGTAATTTTGCTGATGCGATTTGGTCCCGTAAGCGCTTTTACCGGCGTTGAAAGGTAAGTGAAATTTGCAAACAATCACCTAGATATCGCGTGCTCTTTTTATCATTCATTCTTTCACCAAACATTTTGAAATAGCCGAAGTATGTGCGATGTTTATAAAAATGATAAATATTCGTTGTGTATCGAATCGTTACCGTAGTTGCATGCGGACATTGCATTTTATTTGTAATAGTGCAATAATACGCGTCATTTGGGTTACGCTCGCCGATGGCGGGGTCAAGCGGTATTGATCGATGAATTAAATCAATTAAAACGATCGACTTGAGCGATTGTTACTGAAATTGTAGAACGATTCTGCGGCACACGATGCGGTACTTAGTAGCAATATCGTTCAAAATCACGTAGAAAAAAGATTACGGTGTGGGAGTTTTACGTGCAATAATGATTTAGGTTTACGAAATGAAATTATTTAAAAGTGCTCTCATTAATTTTTTTCTTCTTTCTATACCTATTCGAGTCAAAATATATTATTAGTAAATATAGTTAACAGTGTTTGTACAAAGAGAATATGAACGCTTTATTTCGCCGGCAAACATCAATTTAATTTTAAATTAGTTATTTATTATAGACGTACAGTACAAATAACAAATAAACTTGCAAATATATATAAAACCAAATCAAAAATTGCGCGTATATATATATATACGTTGCACTCCAGCGAGAATTCGCGGGCATGTCATTTGGTAGGTATACGGTTTACAAAAAAAATCTTAACTTACGAGTATAAATGTACTTAGTATTTGTAACATACCCGTTATCATGTATCAATTCAATGTGTAAATAGGTATTCTTTGAAGTGATAAGCCTCATTGAGTGGCCACTTAAAAAAACAAATATATATAGCTTATCAGCTATTGCGTCAATTATAACTGTCGTTCGTTCGTTCGTTTAGGTACTAGCCTGAAATATCACGCTATCCAGGACTCATCCAGGTTTGAACTTTGTAATACGGTCGCGGTCGACAAGCACGAAATTTTGCCATAATTTCAATGTCAAATTCAGTCTTGAATCATCGACATAATAACATGTTTTATGTTTGGCAAAAGCGCTCATATCAACATAATGTAATGGTACTTAAAAATCTATTTTTTTATTCTATTCCCGATCATTTCAGTGTGCCCACCAATATTGTTCTGAAACATCTTTTTAGTGCCATAACTATGGTTTAACTACTAGTCAACTTCCCACAGTAAATGGTACCATAGTGAAGGGTAGATCCAATCCAACATACCCATAATAGGCTGCCTTGACTACCTCAATGCTTAGATACTTGTTTGGATAATTTATAAAGCGCTTACACATATTTGCAATTTTTTGTTTACTTACTCCGTATGTGGTTCTTTCCAAATTGGGTTCCCTCTATCCTACTAATATTATAAATGCGAAAGTTGAGATGTTTGGATGTTTGGATGTTTGTTACTCAATCACGCTTAAACGGCTGAACCGATTTGAATGAAATTTTGTACGAAGATAGTTTACAGCCTGGATTAAATTAAAATATAGGATAGTTTTTATCCCGAGTCCACGCAGACGAAGTCGCGAGCGGAAGCTAGTTTGGCATAACTTTGATTGTCCGAAACGTTTTCCACATAACAGTCTTGGCATATTCGGTTTTCGCCGAATTTTAATGTGGCAGAAACCTTACATAATAGAATTTCTAAAATTCTGAAAATGTGTTTGGCCAAATTTAAATTTGCATATTATTTTTATGGCCGATTATATTTACGCATAATTTGGGTTAGCATAATTTTATTCGGCATATTATCGATTGTCCGACACTTACTAAGTATACTTACAACGGGGTGCGTCTTACTAGATATAACAACAGTATAATTGTATGATTTCGATAAGGATTATAATATAGTAGGTTTGGTTAGGGCATCTAGAAAAAAGGGGGACGGGGGGGCGAACAGAAAGCATATATAGCTTGTTAGTTACGACGTACTCTAGTAGCATAGAAGGGTGTCTGTTTTTAAAATCATTCGATTATTAATTAATAATTAATAAATTAACATTGAGCATCGGACCCACTGCACCAACCGATCGATCCTAAATACCAGACTATGATAATTCCGTTTGAGTTAATCTTTCTAATCCCTAATGGCAACCGTCTTGATCTAGCTATAAAAATAAATAAAAAATAAAAAATGGTTACAACTGCTCTACGAGCTTATCAAAAAGATACTTGTGTAGCTTGCGCTTAAAATACAATTTACTTTGTGCTTGACGGACAGCTAGCGGAACAGCGTTCCAGAGTCGAATCGCCAGAACTGAACGGTAAAAGAACCAGACCAGACATAAATAAATAAAGTTTTATTGTTACAAGGTAAAAAAAATGTATAAGTAACCACTTTTTGTGTAGTGTTCAGAGCAAGGGGAACTCTATTACATTGCACATATACATACATACATACATACATACATTCACGCCTTTATCCCTAAAAGGGGTAGGCAGAGCACATGAAACTTGTGTTCTAGTGCCACTTTTAGCATCAATGTGGGTATAAAAGATCGACAAAATGTGATATCGTAGTGACAGGTTGCCAGCCCATCGCCCACAACACACTTCAACCCTGTACCCTTAGTCGACTCTTACGACACCCACGGGAAGAAAGGGGGTGGTGCTATTCTTACCCGACAACACACGGGCTTGCACATATGTATGTATATTAGACGCATGTTGAGCTAGGCGCGACAGAACGCATGCGCAAAAATGTTGAATGTGAAATGGACTGACCCCCAGCGCGGCTATTACCTATTAGGTCCAGACAAAGAGATCTTTACGAGAATATGTACAACAACTTAATGTTATGGCAATACAGTCGCGTGTACATATTTTTATAACTTTGGCCGTATCGATTTTTGTAGTCGACTGTACAAGACCGCGTGAGATAGATCTCATCATCATCATCATCATACTCGTATCAGCCGAAAGACGTCCACTGGCATACACATAGGTCTCTCCCAAAGAGTGCCAAAGTGATCGGTCCTGCGACTCCCGCGACCTTTACGAGGTCACCAGGCCACCTTGTTGAGGGTCTGCCCACGCTGCGTCTTCTGGTACGTGGTCGCCACTCGAGAACCTTTCCGCCCCAACGGCCATTGGTTCTGTGTGCAATGTGCCTCGCCCAGTCCGCTGAGTCTCATAGACTATCTTAAAACTTTTAGAAAGAGACGGGACGGGTCTTAATTACAACGTAGGTACCTATCTGCAAAAAGTGGTTGTAATAGATCATACATGTGACAATAATGGAACCCCCTTTGATTGCAATCTATCATCGATAGATTGAAAAGAAAAATATTCTTTCATAAGTAGCGTGAAAAAAGTTATTTAGACTTATTTCATTTGCGTCACTTAAGGTGGTTTTCCACCAGCTAGGCGAGACGGGGCGTGGATGGGCGAGAATTGAAATTAGTATGGGACTTACTACCTATTTCCACCGCGTGCGCGCGCGCTCAGTGCAAATAGGTAGTAAGTCCCATACGAATTTAAATTCTCGCCCATCCACGCCCCGCCTCGCCTCGCCGGTGGAAAACCACCTTTACAACGTTCGCATAAATTACCTATAAGTAAATAAAGACACATAAGCAGTAGGTTTGTTTTGATACAGTGACGCCCAAATAAATGTGTTATTTCATAACTTTAGATCAACATAGCTCCGAATTCAAAAAATATTTAAAAAAATTGGACGAGGGGTTTCTGCAGATGCTCTAAGGAAGCGTCCTTTTAAATATTTGCTGCTGTTACAGTTACAGGCCACATACTGTATAGGTTCAATTATCGAACCTACTCACAAAATATCACGGGAATCGATTGAGAAATGACCTGTAGAGGAGAACAGCCGGATATCTGGACAACCGGACATACGAAAATTTTTGCCTCAACCTGCAACCAGTTTCATTAATACCTAAAGAATATTCTAGTATTACTAAGTACCAGTACTGAGTTTTAGTAATTAATGTGATATTCTATAAATAATCATTATTGTAATAATACCGGTTTAGTCGCAATTTGCAGGTTCGACAATATTCACAAATGAAATGACATAACATTATCATATTACTAGTATAATATTTACGTTAAACAATTAGCAAAGTGGTATAGCAATATGCTAAATTAGAACTACTAATGCGCACTAAGGAATTCGACCGTATTCGTAGATATAACATCAAAATTTTACCGGTTGATCTTGAAATAAATTCTATTCCAGTTTGGTCGAATTGCGAAAGTTGGCTACGTAAAATTTACCTACACACTCGACATATTTTTATTTTAAAGAGGAAACCGATCAGTGAACTTTACAGTGACAATAATTATAGATGAATTATCGAGAACATGGAATATTGCATTTGTAGTGGTTGTACGAGAAAATAGAAAATTCAAATATAGAATGCCTGTAAACATACAATACTACTACATATGCAATTCCATGCTCTCGTTAATTTATCTATAACAGACATGTTGCGATATTTTATCATCGAATTTTTGCGTAAGATGATTCACATAACATTATCTTCAATAACATCCACGTGTTCTTGAAATATTCCGCCTGCTGTTGTTTTCTCTATTATGCCAATGCCAACTCCGCAGTATCTATACACGCAAGATTAACGTAAGTAAATATTGAATGAACTGATTTGTATATTCAAGGTAGATTCAGCAAATCCTCAGACATCAAAAATCAGAACTCGTTTGTTGTCAAATTGTGTAGTTGTTACAGGAAGAAGTTTTGGGAGTGTCATAATCAATGTTGTACTTCCGCTCACCACGACAACACTTCACTAAAAATGTTATTCACTATTGTACTTCACAGTACTTCACTTTATTATAGCCGGTTGTATTACTTGTTTTTGGTTACTGATTTGAGCTTGAAGGCGACTTGACCCCATGATTTCAGGAAAAATCTCGTTAGCGTATTTCTACTAAGGATATCGCCATCTAGCCGCTAATTAATGAACTAATTTTGATATATACATAAATTCTTTAATGTTCCGTCGGCGACGTGTGGCGTATCGTATATGTCACTTAAATGTTGCTACTAGTAACGCCATCTATTCGATTTTAATAGCTTTTACAAATCTCAACAATCAACCTCTTTACGGTATACAATATTTTTTTATTACGTTCGTTTTCGTTAATTAGATTGATAGTCTGTTTAGGTACTATTTACAGTAAATATACAGCTTAAAGCTGTAAAATAAATCCATACAACCGACCGATGTGACGCCCTGACCGATACGCGTCGTTAAAAAGTGCAAGTCGGGGTAGTCAGGGCCTGATTTACCCACATGCTAATAAGGCTAGAGCCTAGGGCGCAAGGACCAAGCAAGGGGGCGGCGGGGGGCGCGGCACTGAGCTGAGACTTACTTACATTTTATAGTTAGCCTAGGGCGGCCAGAACCCTAAATCAGGCTCTGGGGGTAGTCGGTGGTCGATCAGTACGCATGCCGCGTCTGAGTGCGTAGAAAGTAGAAATGCTTTGCAATGATTTCCTGTCATACAGCACAAATGGAATATCGCCAATACGAAATTACCATTTCGAAATTGGACCAAAAGTAAACACCATCAAAAGTGGATTTGTCATTATTCAGATTCGACCAATAATTTTGAGTTGTAAATTTTCCATTTGCGCTGAATGACAGTAAATCTTTATAATTGAGCAGCGCAAGTAGTAAAGAAGGTCTAAAGAGTCTTGTTGAGATACTGGGTTAGCTAGTACATTTACTGTGACCACCGTCAATGGAGCATCGCCTCAATAAACAATGCAGTACGTTATGCCATTGCTTAATATCAGTTAGCCACCGTTTCTGTGACTGCGACCGCCCAAGGCGACTTAGCGTGCCGTTTGGATTACTCATTTCGTTTTAGACTGACTGAAGTAGTGAATTTGTTTGTATCCACGCAGGGCATTCTCTAAATAATTCTGCATCCAATTAGCGTGAATCCTCAAACAAAAATTAACGCAGTGTCCGTTTTATGACGAGAATTAAGCATAAGAATTATGTGAAATATAAATAGTTTCACATTTAAGTAACGTGTTTATGCATATAATTTATAAATTGAAAAGAATAATTTGAATACTTCATTGTCGTCACAAAACTGACACAGGGTTATTTTTAGTTTCACGACTCCTGCTAATCGGGTAAAAAATTATTTGAAACTAGCTTCCGCCCGCAACTATGTCTGCGTGGACACGGGATAAAAACTATACTATATTTTAATCCAGGCTATAAAATATCTTCGTGCCAATTTTCATCCAAATCGGTTGAGCCGTTTAAGCGTGATTGAATAACACACATCTAAACATCCAAACATGTAGATATATATAGATATAGTAGAATTTCGATTTCTTATACTTCATACTTATCCCAACCTTAATCAATACACATACCTAATGAAATGCTCATGATTGCATGTCTTGGTCCAGTTTAATTGCATCTATTACAACATTAATAAACATAATGCGGCATTTCTATATTCAAGCGCACGATCTCAATTTGTGGTCATGTTAGTACGAGTATAAGCTATTATTAAACGCTTACGCATCGCGCGTAATTTCGCATTTCTTTATTTATCCATTGTAATAGCTGAGATTTTCTTTGTTTTTAGGGTTATGTACCTCAAAAGGAAATAACGGAACGCTTATAGGATCACTGTTGTCTGTCTGTCTGTCTGTCAAGACTCTTTATCTCAGGAACGTGTGGAGGTATCGAGTTGAAATTAAAATCAAATACTCAAATCTACAGTCTCTTGACGCTGTGAAAAAATCTAACTTTCAAATTAACGTAAAATAAAGATACGGCCGTTTATTCCGCAAAAACCTATATTTCGACACTCTAAAATGCAAGGGTACTTTCCGTTTACCTAGAACTATGAAATGTATATAATACTAGCTTCCGCCCGCGACTTCGTCCGCGTGAACCCGGGATAAAAACTATCCTATATTTTAAACCAGGCTATAAACTATCTTCGTGCAAAATTTCATTCAAATCGGTTCAGCCGTTTAAGCGTGATTGAGTAACAAACATCCAAACATCTAAACTTTCGCATTTATAATATTAGTAGGATAAACTACAAGTACAGGGAAACATCGGTAAACTATATATTTGTTATTAAGTACGGAACCCTCGGTGGGCGAGTCCGACTCGCACTTGTAATTTTTTGTTACCTGTGTAATTGCATTCCTATCACTGTTCACATTGGCCTTGGCAATAGAAAATATGCCAATAGTGGTACTAAAGAGTGATAAACTTTAAAGGCAAAAAATTAAATAGAAAATATTTTATCGTAGTTTCGAGTACGAGCTGCTGCAAAACAATAAGTCTGGCAAATTGCATAACTTTATGAGTCGGCAAGTGTTGCCAGATAAAATTTTGTTTTGTTTATTGAAAAAAAAAAAAAAGCTTTTTTCCGTGTCTCATTCGTAGTATTAAGGCCGAAGCGCCGCGGCTTGCTGGCCTTTTAACGTCGTTGTTTCGTACATTTCGGTATTCAATTGTAACATGTAGACGTTAATAAATGTGTTTTCTTAGTTTTTTTTTCGTTGTGTTGAGACGATTCTAACGAGCCTAAACTCAACTGGGTTACGTCTGGTAAGTCCTGAATTCCCATGGCCACCTCCTGTCTCCATCATCAAATCAGCTCGATGGTACCATTATATTGTCATCCAAACTGTACTTAAACCCAAAATTTCAGCTCAATCGGTTGAAGATATCGAATAAATATAGTTACATTCTTAGAAAGTTAAATAAAAGCTTGCAAAATAAGGAACTCCCATTATTATACCCCGGCCGCAACGAGCGTTTGATAATAGTATCTAAGTATAACTCGCTATGCTCAATTCAATATGTATATCACAATTGCACATCCTTTTATGCTAATCAGTTACCGTTTCCCACAGAGTATGATGAGCAACCTGGATGAGTCAGGGGTCTGTTAGACTAAACGTATTGAGTTTAGTAATTAGATATTTATGTACTTTTACTTGGTTAAATTATTTTGAAAAATTTAGTAGGCCAATGTATGGTCTATGGTGGTTTAGTAATTGGTTTGATATTTGTGGAAGTCGCTCCTTCTTCACAGTTAAGATGAGTGAGATGCGAGAAAAGGCGAGAGAAAGCAATACTTTGTCACCATAATACTTCGTGCCATCATCATAATCACCCGTGCCATGAGTCTTCACAATATATTTCGATATAGATTTTTTATTCCACAAAATAAAATAACAATACAATATACAATAAAGCTAGCTGAATCTATATGAGTCTATATTATGATCGTCAAATATATTATGAATTGTAATAAAATGTCAACCTACAATCTACATCTTATTTACAATAGCGACATTCATCCTAATATCATTTCATAGTTCGCCTTTCCGTAACGCGCCGTTTGTCCCTGCGATGAATGGATTCAATCGCAGACACATTATATTTAGCATGCAGGCGATACATACAAAACCGATTACAATGCTACGCGTTAAGTCGAATAGACCCCCAAGGTAAGTGTTACCACAGACGAATGTGATTTGTTTATTGATGTTGCCCTCTCACACGTAATTGAATGTGTATTGAATTCATAATGTGCTGATTATCTCTAACTCACTAACTTAACTTGTCATGATATTGATCTTCTTGAGTCGTAGGTATTCCAAGGACTCAGTGGAGGATCTAGGATTTTGGTGGGATCCCCTGGAGTACTGGCAGCATTTTTCTCATGCACCACATTTCAAATGCGGCGATGCGTCTGAGGTCAGCCTTTATTTCGTCCAAAATAACAATGAGCACCCGAAACTAAATTCGTTCTAAAATCCATGTGAGATTATTTTTGCGACACGCATCGTTAAAAAGACATGCTTAAGCATTAAGGTGACTTGAATTGAACGAGGGAGCGAAGCGAACGAAGTTCTCTGGTTTAGATTGGTCTAAAATCCTTTCGTATGTCCGTTTGTCCAGCTGATCTCCACAGGTTGCATTTTTCAACCGATTCTCGTAGAATTTTGTGAGCAGGTTCAATAATTTATTATATAGTATTTATCGAATCGGTTTTTTTAAGACAGGTTTGCAAGTTCTGCAGCTCTTAGAGTCACTAGTTTTGCATTTAGTATTCTATTGAGTCAGTCAGTTTCAATCTGATTCTGACAATCATTCTCCAATCTTTGGTATTTTACAAACATAAACCTTGAACTTAAATGTGAGTCTCGAAATTCGAAACAGAGTCCAAACAAAGGATACCAGCGACGCAAAAACCAAACCCGGTTAATTACGAGTAATGTAACCTTTAGGGCACTAGCACACTAACGTCCGATTATAGGTAAAACTTGTTTTTTGCGGGACGTGAGTTTGGCCACAACTATGTTCTCTTTTGCAAAAAACCGAAATCGGGCCATGGTCCGGAGGTCCGGCCACTAAGGTGTTCGGATACCAGTATTTAGCAGATGTGTTGCCACACTTGCAACAGTGCAAGTATTCGTATACGCATCATGCATACACACGTGTGTCAACTCAAATCTAAAAATACATCGCAATTTCTCTTGGTTTTATCTTCAGTTATCGTATTGCAACACAACTACTCAACATTTACGACATACCGAAACGAATCTTACTTAGGTAGTTTAACAAAAGTTTACAACATTCAGCAATTAGTTTCACATGATCTTGCACCAACACCAACGATATTTTATGTAAACTCTGCAAGAGAATTTCTGTCGCTACTCGAGTCCTCTTTCATCACCCTAAGCCTACGTCTATTTTAGACGATTTAAATGTCAGTCTTACTCAGGTCGCTAAATCTTTTTGGCTAGGCTAGGTAGCTCGATTCGATTCCACTCACACTGCTGTTTCGGTTGCAACCTCCTTTATCTTACTGGAGCCCAAATTCCAAGTATTCCAGCCGCCCGCGTGGTCGTGCCAGAGGTTTCCCTGCTTTTCCCCCGTTGCTTTAGAGGGCTCAGCCTATACAGCAACAGTCAGGTTCAAAAAACAAAAACGATTCAATCATTGCTGTGGAGACATTTTTAACTGAATCGGTTTCTGCTGGACCAGATCGGTGCGTGACTTCAGAGAAGGAGTGTCGCGGTTCCGATCTGCGGATGAGGATTATGAGGTCGAATACTAAAAAGCATAGACAAACAACGTCCGTTTTATGATATCACATAGTCATCAAATACGTTGAGACTAAATCACATCCGTAGCAAACATATCATAAACGGGTCTGCTCTTGGTCGCGGCGCGCACGGCCAGCACCGAGTTCTTTCTTGTCGTGATTACACTACATCTATCCGCAAAAATTCCACATGCATTTTTGCAGATGCGGATGCAGATGGACGGATTGTGGTGCAACATAGACAACATAGAGTTAAATTTAGAGCCCGTTTCGCTGGCGCTGTTACTCCGCTCGCAACAGACAACTACCGTAAGAACCGGCTAAGTTAAAGGGTGCCTTATATTGGTGTTTATGATTTGGAAAGTTATTTTGTTTGTATATAAATACTGTCATTTCCAAAGACTTTGCAAACTACTATGACAGGTATGCCGTTAAAGAAAGAACAAAGTGATCACTTAACTTATCTCATTTTAATAAAATCTGATGAAGCAAATGAAGTCTATCTAATTATGATCAAGAATAATGTAGATAGTTCAACGACAAGAACAAAGGACTTTGTGTTTAGTTCCCAGGCGACAATATGATCTTTAACAATGATGGTGTGAATATATCTGTTATTCATGATGTCATTAGCTTCCGAGAGGTTTAGGAAACAACGTCGAAGAGAACAAACTCCTGGACAAGAACGTCACTCACCACTGAACCAGCGCCGGGCCGAGGGTAGATTTGAGCGGGGTGAGCGGCCTCTAAATAGATGCCAGATGGGTCATACAGTAAAACAAGGGAATCCATCATTTTACCGAAAATAGTTTCATCGATTATCGTTTCCCATAACACTATTCGCAGAATTTCATCATCACGCAGGAATCATTCATCGAACTTCGTTAGATCGCTCATACATTTGCTCGAATTACCTTTTACACGAGAATCAACTCATCGACTTTTACTTCATAATTTTATTTGTCCATCGAAATAGCCGTTCATCGAATCGCCTTAACTATAATTTCGGTTTAACATAAGTTCCAGTTCCCAAATTCTTATATTTTCGTATGAGGATTGTAATATAGTAGATTAGGTCAGGGCAGCCAGAGAACGAATGCTATACACAACTGACTATTCTACGAAAAGTAAATTCGATGAATCGTTACGCTACGATTTGAGACAAATTCGAAACTTATCATCGTTAATTGAAAAGTTGTTTGATTAAATAAAAAACAATGGATTGATGATTATGTGATTAGGAAAAACAACATAATGCAATTCGTGGAATAGTTTTCGGCGACATGTAAATCGACGTTATGCATTTCGATAAAATGATAGACACCCGTAAAACAAAAGCCGTCTTTCCTGTGTTCAATAGTTAGGGGTTTCCGTGCATATAAAAATATATGACTGTGTGAAATCATATAAGATGAGAGGCCGTTTATGCGGATTAAGATCCCAATCAATAATTAGGCCCTCAACTTTGGCAATGTCCACACAAGAGACGCGAACCTAGAGAATTAGGTTCGCGTCTGTTTTTTCATTCCTACACCCAGATGTCAATAGGCACCAATTCTTATTGCGATGAATATTTTTTATCACGATAAAAAAGTTGGCATGTGAACAAGAAGCGTCTAAGGGCGCCAAAAGACCATATCGCGCCACCCAGATTACAGCTAGTGCCGGGTTTGGGCCGCAGGTTGAGTATAGCTGAACTAGGATATAGAAGTCGTCATTGGCATGCCTTGTGTACACAACTTTGTATAGCGCGGATCCTTATCCTAGACCGGATCTTATCGTAAGACCCATCGGTCCAACAAATTGTCTAGCCTCAATAGTCACGTGCCACAAATACTTCTTCTACTTCGAAATGAAAAGGCTAATAAATATTTTACTCTATTGTTAAAGTAGTCTATTGTTTTAACTACAAAAACGTCAACATTGCTAAATAGGTAGTAATTTTTAATGTAGACCTTTTCCTGAGACATAAAACCGCCTTTTGGTTAAAAAAGTGTTGATGTTTGTTTACTGAGTTTATTTTAAAGTATCAATCAATCAAAGAAAAACCTCTTTCTTTATTTATTATATTTCAGATTGTTTTGACAAAGATATCAATATATACGCAATTGTAACACGTTTCGCTTGTAAACACGTGTAATTCCGATAAAGAATTGAGTAAGTAGGTATAATAACTATTCCACAGTTCAAGCGGATCATTGTTTATGTTCGGCATGAGACTATTAATGACCATAATGAGTAGTATTTATTTCTATACTGACCTTTTGCACCGATATTTATGAATCACCGGGTACTTAAGTACATCTACTTTGTGTACAAAGTCATATAAAGTACATGTAGGTGGCAAACCATTTTCGCCAACTTGCTTGCTTGCTTGCTAGCGACCAAGGATGTTGCAAGACTTGCAAGTTACAAACATCCAAAATATTGAGTGACCACAAGTAGTCCCACGTATTTTTTATTGTGTTTTTACAGTTTCGTATCTCAAATAAACCATTTACACGACCCATCGAACAGTCGAATCTGTATGTTAACCATAGTTTTACTCTTGGGGCGAGTTGCATCAACATAAATTAACATCTTATAAAACATTACATCTCCAAAATTAAAATTACATAAAAATGGACCCTACCCCATGACAATAAAGATATTAAACAAGCTACCTAACCATATAAAGAACGAGCCTGACACAAACAAATTTGACAAATATTTAAAACAATTACTAATTGAAAAATCATACTACAGTTTAGACGAATATTTAAATGGATAACATTAGGTACAAATTACGAATTATGCACAAACAAGCGTCTGCCTCCCTCCTCTCCAACTTGTTTACCCACAGTACCTACATTGAATTTTAGATTATAACCTTGATGACATTAAGTCTAATCCTGTATTCTTGATTTTTACGACATTTTAAATTAATTCTATTTTTTATTTTATTTGACATTAATTTTATATTGAAAGACGAAATTAAATTTCTATTCGGCTGTAAATTACGTTTTAAATTATTACTTTTATGACATTCTTTATGAATTCCAAACCATTAAAATTTTATTATTAATATCGATTTACCGTTTTAATGTTATTTTACTGCATGATATGTTTAAATGTTTAGATTAAATTATTATTATATTGCAGTGCCCTCACAGGGTTTGTGTTGAAACATTATAATCTTAAGACCTGTCTGTACACACAATTGCATTGAATAAATGAAATGAAATAAAACATACTATTACAGGCGATCAACGTTAAATATGGCGCCGGTAGCTGTCATTCCATAAATATGGCGCCGGTAGCATCATTCCATAAATATGGCGCCGGTAGCATCATTCCATAAATATGGCGCCGGTAGCATCATTCCATAAATATGGCGCCGGTAGCATCATTCCATAAATATGGCGCCGGTAGCATCATTCCATAAATATGGCGCCGGTAGCATCATTCCATAAATATGGCGCCGGTAGCATCATTCCATAAATATGGCGCCGGTAGCATCATTCCATAAATATGGCGCCGGTAGCATCATTCCATAAATATGGCGCCGGTAGCATCATTCCATAAATATGGCGCCGGTAGCGTTATTCCATAAATATGGCGCCGGTAGCTGTCGTTCCATAAAAACATGTCAGAAAGCTTTCCATACATTCAGATTTTAACGAACACCTCTTATTAAGATTACAGGCGGTTTGATAACCCATCCGTCCCATAACCAATCCCCGTATTTCTTCAATTCTAATTCTAGTGCGATACGGGTAACCCCGTTATTTCTTTTTTCAATAATTTGATAAGGTTTCATCATGTCTACGCACGGAAGGAGCATTATATAGCAAAATTCTTACTCTTTAAATGGGCATAAAAAATAACTACAAATAATACATTTTCAGGGTTTTAAAACATGCTGAATGGAGGTGGGTATATGGGACACGCTACACGGTGAAAACTACTACGGGGTGAATTAGGCCTCCTGGCGCACTGAAATTTAGGACAGGGTTTTGGGCACCGCAGTGAACTTGTTAAAAGGGAATAAGAGCATTTGACGTCTTCGATTGCGTAGTTACTTTTGATGCTGACTGTGCGAACTTACGACCGCCTGAACCACTAGTAACAATGATTATTTAAGTTAGGTCAGCAATACCAATAATAAAATTATAAAAAAATATAAAATTGTTTGTTTAGTTTAGTTCTAGTTTTATTTAGTTTTGGGGCTCTCACTGAAAACCAGCGTCACGGCCCCCGTGACAACATGCTGAGTGAGGCTCCCATTTAGCACAGTATATAAAGTTACCTTTTTGATTGTATTTTCTTTTCTCCGTGTTTTGTGTGCTAAATAAATAAATTCTTATTCTTATTCAATGTTTTGCGAAAATTTTTACGCCATTTACCTAATAGCTAATTCCATATAACATTAGCATTTTTACGGACTAATAAATCTAACGTTTCTTCGTTTATACATCTAGAATATCAAAGGAGAACATTGTATTAGTTTTACTTATTTCGATGCTTTTCCAACAATACTAATGGATTAGCGTTTCAAAATGCATTTCCTTGAAATCTCATGTAGCTCCATACAATTTTTCACCCCCCATTGCACAATCTTAGGGGGTAATTTCCGCAGGATCCAAACTATCTCTATACCAAATTTCATCTAAATCGGTTCAGCGGTTTAAGCGTGAAGAGGTAACAGACATACAGACAGACATACACACTTTCGCATTTATAATATTATAGTATAATAGTAAGGATTAGTAGGGTTAGGGTGTATTTTAGATATCATTACAACCGATCCCGTGCAAAAGAATCCTTATTTTGTTACTAGCTTCTGCACGCGATTCCGTCCGCGTGGAACTCGTTTATATCGTAGCTCGATACAAACTTTCATCGCCGATTTCATCCCCTCAGGGGTGATTTCCGGGATAAAAACTATCCTATGTCCTTCCCCGGGATTCATACCAAATTTCATCTCAATCGGTTCAGCGGTTTAAGCGTGAAGTGGTAACAGACAGACAGACAGACAGACAGACACACTTTCGCATTTATAATATTAGTATGGATACATACATACATACATACATACAGTCACGCCTTTATTCCCAAAAGGGGTAGGCAGAGCACATTAAACGTATGTTCCAGCGCCACTTTTAGCATAAATGTGGCTATAAAAGATCGCCAAAATGTGATATTGCAGTGATAGGTTGCTAGCCCATCGCCCACAACACACTTCAACCCTGGTCCCTTAGTCGACTTTTACGACACCCACGGGACGCGGTCGGTAGTATGGGTAGTATGAATATAGGTAGGTAATAGTAAGGATTAGTAGGGTTAGGGTGTATTTTAGATATCATTACTACCGATCCCGTGCAAAAGAATCCTTATTTTGTTATAGTAAACAATAACATACTATATTATTGTAGGAGCATGATGATTAGTTTCTTATTATTGTTTAATCACGTCTGAGTATTATCAATTTTATAACTGAGAATAATATGATGCAAAGATGTGTAAACACGCGTTCCAATATAATAACACTACCTAACACGACAAAGAAACCAGATTTGTTACACAAAGTTAAATCTCAGGAACTACTAATACTATTTGGATTTGCCTAGGCAGCACTCAATACACGATTATACGAAAAAAAGATAGAAAAAACGATGATAATCTGTGTGCCATAAAAAAGGATCAGGCTCAGCATAATACTATAGCTAATAGGACTCGCTTAGCTAAAATTATTTACCACTATACCTTCTGCCCGCGACTCAGTCCGCGTGGAACCCGTTTATATATCGCAGCTCGATACAAACTTTAATCCTCCATTTCACCCCCTCAGGGGAAGATTTCCGGTATAAAAACTATCCTATGTCCTTCCCCGGGATCCAAACTATCTCCATACCAAATTTCATCTTTTTTTTCTTTTAATTTATCTATTTCCAAATACCAGTTACATGATAAATTACAAATATATACTCGCCAAACTATTAAGTTTGATGGCGAGACGCGCTCATTTACTATAACTATTGTAACTTAACCTAATTACCTAATCTCTTCTCTAAACTTTTTACAGATGTAGAGAATGGCAATGAAAAATATTTATAATAATAAAATACCGTATTTGGGCTCGTCCGTGGACGACAACAGCTTACCTAACTAATTACTACGTACAGGTATCTATCCACAGAGTAAATAAGTAGGACTACCTACTTATTTACTCTGTGGATGTCCATCTGTTGACATCGACTTGTCGTTAAGGAGCAAGTCCTTTAATTTTGATTTTAAAATAGATTTACTTAATTTAAGAGTTTGTCTTAATATACTAATCTGATTGAAAGTTTTTGGTACTATGAAGTTTGATACTCTTTGCCCATAATAGTTTTTAGCCCTAGGTTGTACAAGTTTTTTTTTTCCCTTACACCTTTTAGTTGTAACACTTTTTAACACTGAGTTAACTAACTCATCGGAATAGTAGTGCTCCGAAGCAATCAAATACTTAGTCTTACTATCTACTGGTAGAATTTTACAGAGGGGAAATAGTTTATCATATTCCTTATTACACTTTTCCTTTTCTTTTTTACTAACTAGGAACTTAATCAGTCTTGTTTGTAGTTGTTTAATGTCTCTGATGTAGGTGACAAAAGTTCGTCCATAAACAATGAGCCCGTAACTGATGAGTGAGTCAGCCAGTGCGTAATACACAATCCTTAATGTATTTTTATTTATTGATCTATTTAGTTGGTCAAATTTCCCTAACATAGATCTCAGCCTATTACACACATTGTTTACATGTGGTTTCCAGTTGAAATATGTATCAATAGTTAAGCCTATATTTAAATGTCCTAACATACTCCAATTTGGTACAACTACAGTTAGTTTTATCAGCATGCAAGCAATCGTATGTGTGTCCTATTATATCTAAGTTCTCCTTTTTTACATTTTTTGCTCGATGGTTGTATGGCGAGTGTATATGCATGCACCTGGTCTTTAGGCCCACTTAGTTATAGGCACTGGTCCCACCGCCGGCTAGTAAGCTAGAAAAGTTGGGCGAGTAACGGTTCATTGCGTGCTGACCAGGCACAGTGTGATCAATCGACCTTTACAGATCCGCAATGTAATGCTACTCGCCCAACTTTTCTAGCTTACTAGCCGGCGGTGGGACCAGTGCCATACTGTCAAAGTCCACTTGTACGCAATTTTGTATTTGCTGTTTCTCCTTGGAAGCATAAAGCAGACACATATCGTCTGCATACATATACACGCGACACTCCCTGACAACATTCGAGACGCTGTTCACATGCATCGCGTATCCGCGGTTCAGCGGTTTAAGCGTGAAGAGGTAACAGACAGACAGACATACTTTCGCATTTATAATATTAAGTATGGATTAGTATGGCTATTCTGCGGTTATAATGATCATAATATTTTCTAGGGTTAAGCTACGGTAGCCTATTGGTTCAGGCATGCGGCTGGCAAGCAGCGGCCGTGGGTTCGAATCCCGGCTCGTACGTCGTGAGTTATGTACTGAATATTTACTGTTAGCTTTTCGATGAAGGAAAAAATGTGAGGAAACCGGTCCCAATAAGGTCTAGTTATCCCTCTGGGGTAACAGGTAATAATAGTATTTACAGATAGTCGATTTCCGTACCCAAGGTGGAATCCTATTAGATACTAAGGCTATGCTGTCTGTTTCTCCATTCGTCGTCACTTGACTTAAAACTGCACTATCCTTCTCGTAATCAATTTGTATTTGTGTTCTATATTATTTGCGAGATATATAGGATTGCTGCAATTGCAAAATTACAGGACATGATACTTTAATGGCCACTATTACTCGATGTCGATAAAATGATTCTACTTGACTAGTTTTTCCTGTGTTAAATAGAATTGCAATTTCCAAACGTTCTTAAAACTTATTGTGTGTGTGTTGGGAAATATTTGAACCTATTTCAAATCCGTTTGCTGATCGCAATGCAAATAAATTTGGACACAATTTCTTGGGTACATTTGTTGCGGCATTTGTTTTGACTGCATTCGAAATATGTGTTGGTTTTTTAATGGTCTGGTGAATTTGCTGGACACACGATCGACCGAACGTGTCAATAGCAATGCACAACTTTGTAATTAATACCCGAAAAAAACAATTTTATAAAAGAATAGAATATTAATGGCAGCTCGACAGCTCGAAACGGAGACGCGGCAGGCCACGTCCTCTTTAAAAGAATGGCCACAGATTGCTCAGAATCGTGAGGATGGAAAAAAGGAAGAAGCCTTTGCCAATTAGTGGGACAACACAGGCTCTTAATAATTAATATAATAGAATATTAATTATATGTGACATAAGACACATTCTATTAGTGCCGGTGTAATGAAGGTGCTGAAACGCGTTTTTTCTGCGCTTAAAAGAACTGCGTAATAGGAACTTTGGAAGGAAATCCGGGCTCAGTATGGGCGCTGTGATATTTATCACCCACCGTCGTAAGTACGTGTGTTATTACACGCATTAGGTTCTCCACTTTCAGATGCGCTAACTAATTAATTACTTACTGCATAAAACTGCAGTGAACGGCATAAAACTGTTAGTCAGGATGGCTTTCGCAATGCGATTTGGCCTTATGATAACACAAAGTTAGCCGTCAAATAGCTCTGTTTCGCGAATACACTTCGCGCTCTGTTATGCAAGCCTCAACTATACTAAATTACAGTGAACGTGACTTTTGGACATGTCTTTGTAATTGTGAGCGAACCTCAGAAATCATGACTTGTTTCGAGCCAAAGGAAACAACTCTATAAAAACACGGACCTGCATAGGACTCAATAAAGTTATTTTTAAGAATGGCAAAAAGATTTTAAAAATGTGGTAAGAAAAAGAAATGACATCGCTACTCGCACTAGTCTGGACCAGCTTTAATGGAATTTGTTATTCAAAAACAACCAGTCACTCCGATTGTTTCGAATTAGGTAGGGTAAAAAACTTTTCTTTGTATTCTATTATTGTTTTATTTCTCTCGTGTCTAAGTAATAGTTGACAAAGCTACGGTAGCCAAGTCATTTAGGCATGCGGCTGTCAAGCGGCGGTCGTGGGTTCGAATCCCGGCTCGTACCATTGAGTTTATCAGAACTTATGTACGGAATATTTACCGTTAGCTTTTCGGTGAAGGAAAACATCGTGAGGAAACCGGTCTAATCCCAATAAGGTCTACTTTTCCCTCTGGGTTGATCTGGGGGTACGATGGCAGTCGCTTTCGTAAAACTAGTGCCTATGCCAAATCTTGGGATTAGGTGTCAAAGCGGACCCCGCGGGCTCCTTTAGGGGCACAACCGGGAACAACGCTAGGAGGATGATGATGGTGTCTAAGTAATAGTTGAACGATCGAAAGAAGTGTTTCATCTTAGGACCAAATTCTTTCGTACGCCCGGATGTCCAGCTGTTCTTCTCTACAGGTCGCATTTCTCAAACGATTCTCATGAAATTTTGTGAGCAGTTTCTATAATTATATAGAGTTTTTTGTCGAATTAGTATTTCGTTTTTTTTTTAAAGAGTCTTAGAGAGAGACTCACGGATCCACTCCAAGTAGTAGTAGTGGTAGTACAATAACATTCATTTCGTGCAAAGTAGTAGGTACCAAAGTAGTTACCATTAGTTAGAAGCAATTTTTACTGAAGACCAATTGAGAGAAGAGCTCGCGCTAATTTATAAAGTATATGGTCACGCCGTGCCACTTTAGCGATTTCGATATGTAGTATTGTTTATACGGTAGAATAGTGTTGTAACTTTTAACCAACAAGCTTGGTCGAGTGGTGAATTGAATGGCGTTGTAGTAACAACGCATTCATACGCTGGCGTCTTCTTATTAACGAGTTAGTGCAACAAGTGACTGAAAATGTATAGTTATATGATTGTGTCACTGAGCACGAAATAGAAACAGAGTGTTGAGTGCGATATCGATTTTAGCTAATCGTAAAAAAACCTTTGCTAAGAACTATCATGTCTTAGGTGGATGTCACACTGCGCCGCATCCCCGGACGGAGATGCGGAGCTCGTTGTATGCAAGTACCTCAGTACCGACACACTGCACCGCACCTCCGTCCGGCGGAATTTGTATGCAGCTCCGCACCTCCGTCCGGAGATGCGGTGCAGTGTCACATCCACCTAGTATAAATATAATGTATCCTGTACATGTTATAAATTTGGTATCACCATAGGTATAATACATAACATTTCCGTACGAACGTGAAGCGACAACCCAACTGTCATTTTCTAAAAATTACATTTAGGTCTACCAAACATACATATCTACGAAACGTTACGTATTCAAGCTAAGGGGGTGATTACGCAACCCATTTGAACGTAGGTTAGGACAAATCTACTGTCATTTTCCCATACAAGAAGTTACATTCACGAAGGTCCGACAACATCGAAACAAGCATTTGAAACTGTTAGTTTTCGCCATGCTTGCCCGCTTAATTCTGCTATTGTAGAGCTGACCTCTATGACCGCATGACACCAAAAAATTTATTAACGAAGGCCAACGCTGTTGGTCATTCAACTCGTGATTTCTGCTACTTTCGATTTATGTTTATCATCGTGTTTTATAATATAGCTTAAGTAGGTGTAGGTAGGTGTTTTTAACAATGCATATAGCATTGTTAAAAACAGATAATAAAATCAATTCAATTGGTTTATTAATAAAATATACATTTTACACGTCATTTTGTCACTTAGTGCTCTCGGAAGACAAGAACATGCTTTTTATTTGATATACCTACATAGTATATTAAATAAAAAAGCACAGAACGTAATAAAAATCTACATATTGTAAATGAACGAGCGAGCGAAACGAACGAAGTTAGGCGAAAAATTATTTTGTATGTCCGGATGTCCGGCTGTTCTCGTCCAGGTCACATTTCTCAACCGAATCTCATGAAATTTTGTGAGCAGGGTTCAATAATAATAATAATTTATTTTTTGTCTAATCAGTTTATTCTAATAAAAAAAATGTTTTTTAATTAAATATAGGCTTGCGAGTTTTATAGCTTACGCAGCCACTAGTTTAACTGTCCAAATTAAATTATGATGTTTATTCTGAGATACCACTTATTCTCATTCTGTCGTCTGGCCGAGAAGTGCTCCTCAAATACTCAAGACCAGTATAAAACCGAATCAAAGAGCTCCAAACAAAGACTGCTTGTGTCACAAGCGAGGCAGTACCCACTTCACCCTATTAGAATTCCCAAGGCCCTCCGTTAGGAGTGTGTGCTTGGCCGTATTTAACGCAATATGGTCTCATTGCTTCACACCATGTTTGCCCGCGAAAGTGTGCAATGTTCTACATTTCAGAGATCCGATCGGTAGTGGAAGTAATTCCAAATATTGAGGTAAACTCACCAGTCGGCGCGACCGGATTTATTTAATGAATGTAAATATCAATATGTGTTTGTATGTATGAATCTTGGTTTAGGCACAGAATAGATGATTTTAGGTTAAGTTGTTGCTTTATTGTTTGTATTTATTATTGTAGTTCTTGTGTAATAATAAAGTTTCGATTTTTGAATGTTTAGATGTTTGTTAAAACGATTTTTTAAACGGCTCAACCTATTGGGATAAAATTTTGCACGAGGCATCTAGCAGCCTTTTAAAAGGCCATGTCAGTTATTAAAAATTTAAAGGCGGACTCGCGCACGAAGGGTTCCGTACCATTATCTATAAAAACGGCGAAAAAAACATGTCTGTTGTATGGGAGCCCCACTCCGACTCACACTTTGCCGGTTTTTTCGTTTTTATAGTTATAGCGGCAACAGAAATACATCATCTGTGAAAATTTCAACTATCCTGCTATCGCGGTTCTTGAGATACAGCCTGGTGATAGACAGACGGACGGACGGACAGACGGACGGACAGACGGACAGACAGCGAAGTCTTAGTAATAGGGTCCCGTTTTTGCCCTTTGGGTACGGAACTCTAAAAAGTCGGAGTAGTGGAAAGGTAGAATAATGTAAACAAACTAATGTCTGTAAATAAAGGCTTTTTCTTTTAAATAATTTATAGTTTTTATCCCGGGTCCACGCAGACGAAATCGCGGGCGGAAGCTAGTAATTAATAATAATAAAATCTTTAAATTGTGATTTTTTATTTTATTAAAATGTTAATCAAACATTTAACAAACGGTTAATCCATAATAACACCCCCACTGTGGTGTTGGGGTGAGTAAGATTGCCAGAGCACCTGAGGACGCGGAGTGTTGAGAAGGGAACTTGCGTTTGTCTGTAGATGTCAACACAACGTATCCTCAAATCAATGGAGGGTCGGTAACCTCGTCCGGGGTACCCATATCATATGGGTACCCCGGACGCCTTATTGAGTTAACTATAGGAATAGTTCGATTTGTTTAAGTCCCGAATATTTATTTATTTATTGTGTAGAAATGTAACTGTAAACGTTGTTTTCACTACGCAAGCTAGTAGAGTTAGTAAAGTCAAGGTCGCAAATCTCGCCTATACGATATAACTTAATAGAATAGAGTTGTTATTTAGTTTCAGTAACTTTAATTAATACTGAAGTGTTTTGTATGCCTAAAAAAAAAAAAACTAGCATAACTATTATCGACAGAAACAACAACATGTTTTTATTATTTGGCAGTACTTGCGAATTAAGGTCAATGCCGGTCACTGCAAAAAAAGTAGTAGGAAAATAGTAATAAAATATTATTTTTACATTACCAAAAACAATACCCAGTAAACAGCTAAGGTATTGGCATTTCCGTCATACTTTTTGATAAGTTCACTTTGGCTGGTCATAACTAAGAAGATATTTACTTTTTAATAAACCTGATCACTGTAATAGATTGGGCATTTATTTAACTATATAAATGTTTTCATATTAAACTAGTTTTTGCCCGCGGAGTAACACAATGTCCAGGAATATTATAAATCTAAACTAAACGACTGGGCGGAAAGGTTCTCGAGTGGCGACCACGTACCGGAAGGCGCGGCGTCGCTAGACCCCCCACAAGGTGGACTGATGACCTGGTAAAGGTTGCTGGAGTCCGCTGGATGCGGGTGGCGCAGGACCGGTCACTTTGGCACTATTTGGGGGAGGCCTATGTCCAGCAGTGGACGTCTTTTGGCTGATATGATGATGATGAAACTAAACTAATTAGTTCATAGTCATAGTTTAATTAAACCAATCCGAAAAACAGCAACGGTAAAACCGAATCCGAAACAAAGTTTGTTTTCGGTTTTTTTTTATGTTTGTATTTTAGTTAAGTATATAGGTATTTCCTTTTAATTGTTTTGTTTGTTACTCTCCGTGCTCTCACCGACTGGACCCTGCGGAAGACCAGCGCTGGCTGCAAAGCTAGCAACATGCCGAGCTGGGTCCATTTCGTGACAAAAAAGAAATGTGCTTTTTTTATTATTATCTGTGTTGTGTTTGTCACGATAAATGTTTTGATTTGATTTGATTTGAAATCGGAAAACCAAACCAAGACAGCAATACCAAATCGCAAAGCTAAACACGAATAGCCAAAAATCGAAAGCAGTTAAATCAACGTGAATCAATCGTCAAATAACAGAGTATAGGTACCGTATGCACTGTACTGTGAAGCGCGGGCCGATGCCCGCACTTACGTACAGATAGAGGACACACAACGTTAGCGTGTTTCAGAAACCTATCAGCGCCATCTTCAGGAATCCATGAGTAACATTTATTTATCTTTCGAATGTTGATTTTATCTCTAATGCTGATTGATTTATGGTTAGATTTCATGTTTTAATATTATTTTATTTAATTTGTTTTAATTAAATTATTTTATTATTTGTTTGTATCATAGAACCTGTTGCGGAGAGTCTCGCACAAATTTCCATCCCCTATTTTAGGGGCTAGGGGAGTATTTCCAAAATAAACTAAGGCAGGTATTTTTCGTTGGTAACAAAGAGTCTGTGTACCTACCAATTTTTAGCTTCTTACCTTGAAAACTGCGAAAAGTCCCATATAAAATTTCACCCCCTCTTTTAAGGAGTTGGGGGCAGATTAAAAAAAAAATGATGCACGACTTTTTTGTTAGTCACAAATAGTCCGCATACCAATTTTTAGCTTTCTAACTTGAAAATTGCGGAATGCTCCATACAAACTTCCACCTCCTATTTTAGGGAAGTGGGGGGTTAGAAAGAGACAAAAAGTAGCCTATGTCACTCTCCATCCCTTCAACTATCTCCACTTAAAACATCACGTCAGTTCGTCGCTCCGTTTTGCCGTGAAAGACGGACAAACAAACACATACATACACTTTCCCATTTATAATATTAGTATGGATTGCTAGTACTGCTGGTTATTTAAATATGTTTTTCTTGTTAATACATGTCAGTTGACGGATTTTCCCGACGGTTTGGGGCTATTCCGTCAACCAACGATTTTTCTTGTATCGTGACGTATTACAAACATATACGTCAAGTGAACAATTACCGCTGAACTCCTAATCGAAACTAAACTTTAGCGATCTCAATTTAAGGTTTATTTTAGATTTTATTGCAAAATGATTTTTTTGGGGCAATTCTGGCCTATTTTTATAATCAGTAGTAAACCTTTTAAAACAAATTCGCAAACCCTAGGGAAAATCCGTCCTTAATCGAAACTAAACTTTAGCGATCTCAATTTAAGGTTTATTTTAGATTTTATTGCAAAATGATTTTTTTTGGGGCAATTCTAGCCTATTTTTATAATCAGTAGTAAACCTTTTAAACCAAATTCGCAAACCCTAGGGAAAATCCGTCAACTGACATCATGTTTTTAAAATAATGGGCTACTGTTTTTGTACTCACCAGATGGCGCCACTGTTGAGTAAGGTACGAAGTACAGTGGCAAACTCATTGTAATAAGTAAATTGGACATTTCATAGGGTAATAAGTATTTAACGACCAATATATATAATAAGACCCTAAATGCACAACAATCGAAGAGCGTGATTACCATCATGCTGCTATTTTGCCTTTATCGATCAAAATTAACTATTTAACTTTGCAACCGTGCTTAACATTCTCAAGTAAAAATACATAGTAAAAAATCCACAATTTTAATATTGAAATCGTATAAAGATATGGACTAATTAACACACGCTAAGACGTATATACACACCAGGTGTGTCTACGCATACACATCTGGTGCCTGTCTAGGCATGACAAAGTTTTATCTTAAGTATTCCCTCCTAATACAAGTCACACTGCTTGCAAGACGCACGCGTGCTCACGTCACACAAGCCCCTGTCCCACGGAATTGTATACCTTCAAATGCCTTTACAAACAACAGTTTTAGTACCTACTGATTTTCAATCAGGACTAATCGGTCTCCCGAGTTGAATAACAAATAAAAAAACAAGCAAAAATAAAAAAAAAACAACATGCTCCTCTGCAAACTAAGAATCATTGAAAATAAATTATATAAAATCATAGTTATTATTTAAGTAAGTCCAATCAAAAAGGTTGGCAATATATGAAATGGGGAAATTCCGGCACATGACGGTTTTGCCCGTTTTGTTTGTCTTCTCGATCATTTCGTTAGTACCAATATTTAACC
Source organism: Epinotia bilunana (assembly GCA_947049275.1). Taxonomy (NCBI): domain Eukaryota; kingdom Metazoa; phylum Arthropoda; class Insecta; order Lepidoptera; family Tortricidae; genus Epinotia; species Epinotia bilunana. Next base: position 5,437,720 of record OX346265.1, read on the forward strand.
ACCCATAGTTTCTCACCAACAGATTATAATTGAAAATTAATAAAACTACCATCAAACATTCATATCGAACTATATAATAAACATACTTACTAAGCCGTAAACTTATTTTTTTTTCATCGCACCGTCACGGAACACAGCAGTACATTACACTCGAGTTCGAGTTCGGAGCTTAACTAAACTTTGAAAGCGGGGTTTTTCTGTTCACTGGCTAGACAGCGCCATCTGCTTTTGACTGCGGGTACAAAATTTTTTACCTGCTGTACCGATCGAGTCAGTAAGCGTGTACTGTTGTTTGAATAGCCGCAAACGCCGTTTGACGGAAATGCCCCGCTGACGGATTTGGCCACCCTGACCTTACGCGAAAAATATCAAGTAATTTATTGCATTGTTTCTAAACAAAAGACGCAGTTTGACCGTGCTTTTCGGTTATCCCATGCATGAAGCGTCTACGTACCTTGTTGTCATAGTTTTTAAAGGTTCTTTTACGTGACTGCTTTCTCGGTAGGTGTGTTCTTACTTCTTAATATATTTCGACGTATTATCCACGAAATTGAAGCCATCTTCACTATGGAGTGCATAGTCTATGCTCGAATACGTTGCAGCTAAAAACAGACTTGACTTATTTGAAATGCTACTGTTTCATTTACTCGCAATCAAAGTGAAAAATAGAGTGTACCAGCTCAGTCATAAAATCCTTCACACCTCGACTTAATTATCCATACTCGCCTGCAGCTCGGGATATAAATGCCACTGGTAAAATGGCGCGTTTTATGCCCTTGTTGAACACTACTATAAACAACAATAGCTAAAGGCACGGCACGATTCGAAAGCGAAACCAGCTGCGTCGCGTCGAGAAACGCAGCGGTTTTCCAGATTGCTAGATTGTTGGCATTTTTATTATCCTAAAGAACTACTTTCCCCACGAAGGTTTGAAGCTATGACTGATTTTAGAAAAAAAACTGTCGTACAGTCTTAGTTACCAGAAACGTAGGATGCTTAATTGCTTATGGACCTGCATCCATATCTATGAATTCAAAGGCAAATTATTATCACTACATAAAACAAAGTAGCTTCCCGCTGTCTATCCCTATGTAGGCTTATATCTTTAAAACTACGAAACGGATTTTGATGCGGTTTCTTTTAATAGATAGAGTGATTCAAGAGGAAGGTTTATTTGTATAATATAGTACCCGTGGGAAGGCGGGTGGCTAGTATTATATTCAATGTCATACTTGTGAGCGGCCGCTCACAGTGGGATATACACATAAAGGTTGATTGACATGATGACGATAAAACAAGGCTCAATTTTGTCATTGTCATAATTTACAGGTTTTTCATAATTTCAAGTCCAAAGGCATTTTATTGACTTATAACTGCTGACTATTCTTGACGCATGATATTGATTATCTTCCGCCCGCACAATCCTAAACGAATACTTACGCATATTTTTTTGTTTTCAGTTTACAATGGATTTGGAATTTCGCAACTTGAAATATGCAGTATGCAGCCGCATGTCAAAAGGTAACTCGATAAATTACTAACACACATTCATAGTTAGGTGTTTTTTTCGGAACTAGCTTTTTTATATCACTAGATTGTATTGCATGTTAGTTACTCAATCATATAAAAACTGCTGAACGTATTTGAATTCATAGATAGTTTATAACGTGAGTTAAAATTAAAACTGAATCCGAATTAGCGCTCCGGCGCAAAATATAGGTACCTACAGAACTCAAAATGTTCACCACACGCAAAATGTACGACACCACACGCAAAATGTAACAACAGGTAAAATATGCAAGTCACCACTTGCGTAAGAGATTGTCAAGGCAGCATACTTTCACATTTCTCTTTGATCTGTGTTGATATTTGCAGCCGCATGGGTCTCGAAGGTAAATGTCGGTCATTACAATTACATATGTTTCGCTTCCTGTCATAAGGCTGTTTCACATGGGTTGTCAGGGGAATTTTGCGGCTGAGAGTATTATGTTATGTTTCTCATATGGTGCTATCAACAGTCTTGTAGATCCAATTGTATAAGCTTATTTAATCGTATGGCGATAGTCTACAATAGGGAAAATATAAAACATTATCATAAGGCCATGGATGTCTTGCATCCATTGCACAGCATCGGGTGTCAGGTCTATGATTCGCCTGGGCTTCCTGGGTAGGCGCGGAGTGGACACCTATGTATATTAATGTGTTCCATGGTATTTGTTCTTCGGAGCCACAGTCGCAGAGCGCAGATCCCCCCACCCGCTCTTATGTCGGAAAAAATTGCATGGCCCATGTCCAGTTGTTTGGCGATTTAAGCGGCACCATTGTTTTCTGGGGAGTTCGGTCCCTTTTTATTTGACCGTTGGGTCGAGACTGTATATGCTGTAGGTGACCGAGCCGCCGACGGTGAAAAAACACACGCAGGATAGTCTTTGTTCAGTTTATAATACAAAAATTACAGAAACTACACATAAAACTCAGGTAACGGCCCAGAACATTCACAAGAAACTTAAAAACGTAATATAAAAATAAGCGTGTAAATAATTTACAGAAAGCGTTGACAAATGTGTGTCAATGAAAGAAGGAATAATCAATACACGTACTTATTCTGTGTCCAATATAAATTATAAACAAAAGAGGCGCGCTGGCAGCGGTTGCCGCGCCGGCCAGCTACCAGGGGGCCGATTTTTGACTTTCGAGCGCTCGAAAATTAAATATAAGTAAATGCTATTGTAGTGTCATAATCACAGGCATAATCACATTCTACCGATAGAATTGAATACGAGTGGTCAATACCGCACCATATCCGTATCGTCATTTCAAAATAGCATTTCATAATTTTTGACAGTTCGAGTGAGAGACGATCGCTCGAAAGTCTAAAATCGGTCCCCAGCGCGCGGGTACCGTTGGAGGTAGGTTGTTGGGCGTGTCACAACTGCTCGCACAAGCCTTTAAACGCACTTTTCGTAAACCTGACCACGCGGATCCACCTGCACGTCTAGCACACGACGGCCGCGACATACTCTCGATTTTTATCGCACTATACCTCTTCTTCTAAGTGTTCTAATAAGAGAGAGACGGATAGTGCGAGAAAAATCGGAGAGCTCGCGCGACGTCGCGTGCTAGCCGTGCTGTGCGTATTACGGAGAATCCAGCCGTAACCATGTGATAAAACATTGGATATGTGTATATGTATGTGTAGTGATAAAACACTGAGAGACCATTATTTGTACCTACTCGCAGACTCTCCCGCTTTATAAATATACGGAATAAGCAGATTTCATTCATAATTTGATTTATCTTAATATAGTTAATAGAAAACACGTATAAGTATGATGGTAAAAACCTAAAAATCGTGGACTACCAATAGGTACCTATATTTCTGCCACAAGTTTTACTTTGAATCAGTTTATGAACAGGTTTGCGTAAAGTTGCTTATAATACGAATAGGAAATAAGTAGGGCACCAAGCGTAATATTTTTTGTATAATTACTTATACAAAAAATATTGCACTATAAAGTATAAACTGGTAATGTTTGCCTATTTGAATTTGCATTAAGGTTTATTTGAAGAATTTACGGAATAATCATTATTCATTCCCATTCGACTTAGTAAACGTATTGAATTGGAATCAGATTTGTATTTGTCGTCCGCAAAGTTTCTCACTTGTGTTCTTCAATGGAGACTTGTCCACGCATCAGCAAACGTATCTGGTTGGAGTGACGATATATAGGCGGAGATGTCTGGCAAAAGCTGGATGAGCTCACCATCATCCTTATTTCAGCCAAAAGACGTCCACTGCCGGACATAGGCTCCCCCAAAGAGTGTCCAAGTGAACGGTCCTGCGCGACGCGCGACCCGCATCCGGACCACTACGACCTTTACTAGGCCATCAGCCCACCCTGTGGGAGGTCTACCCACACTGCGGATCGTGTTCAGTAGCGTGTAATTGGAGGACTATGTCCAGCAGTTGACTAAGATAGGCTGAAGATAATGAATTATGATGATGATTTAAGCGCGTTTTTGATTTAGTCAGCTCTTATTTTTCGAGACACAATAACTATTTCAGAAGCTTTAGCTTGAGTTGAGTACTCTTCAGGACCTTAAATTAAACGTTATCTAATGTTGCTGGACATCATGTCTGATTAATCTCACAAAACAATACACAAATCGCTACTACTAATTGCTTATCAATTGATATTAAACGACAGTGCAATTTATACTCATCGGTTTAACAATTTAGTGATTACATACATCGTAACAACATTTAAGTATCAAACAAAACTATCGGCCTCTGTAGCTCAATGGGTAGTGACCCTGCCTATGGAGCTAGAGGTCTCGGGTTCAAATCCCGGCCAGGGCACGTATTTGTGTGATGAGCACAGATATTTGTTCTTGGGTCTTGGATGTTTTCTAGGTATGTATTTAAGTCTTTATATCTATTAAATATATCGTCGTCTAGTACCCATAACACAAGCCTTAATGAGCTTATTATGGTGCTAGTTCGATCTGTGTTACATTGTTCACTAATATTTATTTATTTATTTATTTATTTATCGGCGCCCACATTATTTATAAATAACTATAGTAAAAACATCACAGATGTGTATCATCGGACCATTTCCGTGTACATCGGTGACGATCCCTTCCTGATTCTGTTAATAAACTAGTTTCAGAGTTAAGAGTCCGCAGTAAGCTCGATTCTCCATACAAACGTAGTTCCGCTCTCATTTTAAAACTACGTGTTGGATTGTAACGAAACTTTGCGTATACAATGACATGAGGTATATCTATATTTGTAATTAGTTTAGGTATACCTAGTAAAAAAATACAGCGAATTTAAGATTTTCATACAAAACTTGTTTTTGCTGTATTTCGTTTGTTTTATACAATGGAACCATATTATAAACTAATTACAGACATAGATATACCTCATGTCAATGTATATGCAAAGTTTCTCCACAATCCAACACACAGAAATGAGAGCGTAACTACGTTTGTATGGGAAGGTGAAATTCGGCCGAGCTTACTGCGGACTCTTAAGGGCATCATTCTTTTATCACAGGTTTTGAGGATATTGGAGGTGCTTATTAACAAATTCGTGAACAGTATTCTCGGCTACATACTACAGTCCCATGATGAAATTGAAATGAAATACCTCTGCAAATGAAATGCCTAGCTGCAGCGATTTAGGCGAGATACATTATTCAGAGCAAATGACGCATGGTAAAACAAGTTTTTTGTTACAAACACAAAAACAACCATATTGATTATATACAACCGGATTAACAGATGGAGGTACTATTGTATACGATTCTCTATTGGATAATATTTATTAACATCATGTTTTAAATTATGCATATCTTCTTAGGCATTAGGTTTATAAATATTCATTTGATATTTGATAACAGTTTAAAAATAATATTATTAAAATTTTACAAGTCAGTAAAATATAATATTCATTAATCATTACAATTTCATATTGCCTAAAGCCGGTATTATATTGTCCTGAATTTTGCATCCCGAATAAGCTAGGCTAGGAAGCTGATTCAAGGTGTAATCGCATTTAGATTTAGGATTCTTACTTCAGGACAATGTAATACCGGATTCAGATGGTAGTCACTTTTGTAAAACTAGTGCCTACGCCTAATATACGCAAGCAGCAGATGTGTATCTGATGGTATCTGGCAAGCTATGGTATGATGGTATAAAGATGACAAAAACCATCATAAACAAATTTGTAAACAGACCAAACAATGTCGAGTATTCCGTTACTATATATACAGATAATTAATCCAACATTCTATGAATTACCGCTCGTGGTGAGTACACAATTTTACGTCTTCACCTGGCCACAATGCGAGTTTTACTGCACGAATTCCCCGCTCTATATACGTAATGTACTATTAAACAGCAGTTACGAACATCAGAGTAAACTATTAAAATATACTGAAACTACTTATATGATTGAGTTACTTTCAGATTGTTGCTTGGCTCTACGATAAAACTGGCATCAAAATATTGTCCAAATTCCGAGCGTACCGTACCGTTGGCGAATTCGTGTTCAAATATTTATATACCTACACAAACCTAACATTGATATAAGTTTAAAGCATTTATGTCCAGGAGATAAGGTCTAAAATAAATGAATTAAAATTCTTACTGTCAACACTCAAATGCTTCCCATCAAGGCGCTTGGTACACCTCTACCTACTTCGTTTCTACGCGTCGATAAGTTAATGTAAGTAGGCTCATAGACTTCGTATGTTGCGAGATGTTGATTCAACTGCCTTATTTCAAAATACCTCAGAAGCGGAAATGAGCTGAGACGCGAAATGAGCTTTAGCATATTCATTTATAAAGTTTTATAGTAGTAGTTTCATAGTATGCTTGTAAGTACTTAATTCACACTTTTTCAAAAGCGGCTACGGAACTTTGAAGGAATAATATTGGCGGGCTTTAAACTGATAGTTTCCCAGCACTTTGGTTACGTGCATAAGAGTCCGCAGTAAGCTCGGCCGAATTACACCTTCCCATACAAAGGTAGTTACGCTCTCATTTTAAAACTACGTGTTGGATTGTGGCGAAACTATGCATATGCATTGACATGAGGTATATCTCTATGTCTGTAATTAGTTTATATGGTTCTAGTGTATAAAACAAACGAAATACAGCAAAAACAAGTTTTGTATGACAACTTAAATTCGCTGTATTTTTTTACTATGGTATCTGAAGCTACATAAACTAATTACAGATATAGATATACCTCATGTCATTGTATACGCTAAGTTTCGTTACAATTCAACACGTAGTTTTAAAATGAGAGCGTAACTACGTTTGTATGGAGAATCGAGCTTATTGCGGACTCCTAATAGCCTAAAATGGTTCTGAATTTGGACAAAAAGAAATACCAGAAAATGTGAATATGGTGTACATATAATTGTGGACATATATACTTATTCATGGCCGGTTTTTTTCTTGTTCAAAATGAATCTAGCCCAAATAGAAGATCATATTTAAGTACGTGCAAAGTGAATGTTGTCTAGGTAATAAAAAAACAATATGGACTATTTCGTACAAAATTCATATATAACGTATTTCTGATTCGTCATATTATTGGACGTAATTCCATATGGACGTATTTATTTCAAGTTTGTCAATTTAACTTTTAGGTCGTAATCAAATAAATATTTGCATTATTCAGTCTGGACAATTTCCCTCGTCGAAGATTTTCAAATTGACATTATTCAGATTTCAACCAATAATTTCGAGTTGTCAATTTTCCATTTACGTGCTGAATGACATTAAATCGCCTAATAATACAAAATGTGGCGCTGGTTTCCGAATCTGAAATAATAATCTGATCCGAATAAGGCAGTGGATGCATGTAGAACTCGGAATGAATATTTCCCTACAAACACCTTGACTTCCTTACGAGTAGCTAGGCAGGTCTCAAGAAATGTCATGCGCGTTCCGGTAAAGGAAAACGGGAAAGGTAGATTTCAACGCCACTACATGGCAGACAAAGTCAGTTACTGTAGATGCGCGCGTTGTCTGGTTGCACAATTTCCTTTTTTTTATTAGACGGACGATGCTGAAATAACACTCGATCATAAAGATTCAGATTCACATTAATTTACTCACAATATAAGATTACATTATTAGTACATTGTGATACAAGTGAGGTATGTTGATAATCAGATCAGAGGCGTAATTATCACGCGAACCGCAGGTGAGCGTGATAAGAGAGCCGAGGATTGTAATTATCAAATCTCACGCGTTTCATACGACGTTTTTCAACACATTTTGCGAGGAAAAAATCCTTTTCATAAGATGAAAATTTGATAGGCCTGTCAAGTTATTTTCTTTACTTATTGATGTCAACAGGTTTTTACTCACATGTTGTATATATCGTCAAGAATTTCTAGTGGCGTCCATTCATTTTATCACTTTTCTAGTCACCACGAATCAACATTTTTGTTAATAACCCAACACGCATTAACAATATTTACAAATATCTGTGAAATAACCTATAATGGCGCGCATCAATTTTTTTTGTGAAGTTTGCGCAGTGCGCGCGCATTAGATGAAATCTCTAAACAGCCAATACAAAATAAAATAAATAATTTCGTTTTAAAATGTTATCTTTATTAATTCATGTAAAATGTTATCAAAAGTGAATAGTTTTACTAAATTAACCGTTTCTATATTATATCCAAAAAGAAATAGTCAATTAATTAACAAAAAGGATTTAATTTGTTTAGTCGGGTAAGAATCCATTTGCCGAGAATTAAAAAAAAAGCTGTAGTTAGTTTAAGAATGCACCGTGTGCATGCATGACATCTTGCTGCAAGGTGCCAACGTGACTTAATCGGGATATAACCATAACACACAAGTATCGTAATGTTATTAAACACGCGTGTTTAATATCCAGGATTATGAGCCTAAAAGCGACACAATAAGAGGTACGTTACGAGCAATTGTGTTGAAAAATAAATTACATGACAAATTAAAAGAATTCCTATTGTGATCTCAATAACATATAATAACATTCAATAAAAATAATTAGAAGATTAATAACTAACAATTGAAATATAACTATATCCACTTAATTTAAATTTGTCATAGTTATCAAAGTTCACCTAAAAGGATCGTCAGTACATAATATAACAATAATGTAATTATATCAGAAACAATAAATAAAAATTATGCGATTATGTCAAAAAATCACTTATAACTAGAATACAGTGGATTTTCGTATAGAAAGTTTCTTAGTCGACGCTTGAATATAATGGTTTCTGATGTTTCCATGACTGTGTAGAATTTGTGTTCGAAATTTAATCAATCATACATAGTTTGAAAACGTTTCATCTTTTGACCATCTAAGAGATTGGATAGTCAAATCAGCAACTAGGACACACACAGCGTCAAAAACACTCAGTAAGTGTATGGAAGTTGTAGGGAAATAAGTACATACTATAGGAATTTTTCTATCGGCATCGGCAAACGATAAATAAATAAATAAATATTTGTGGACAATCTTACACAAATCCATCTAGTTCCAAACTAAGCAAAGCTTGTACTATGGGTACTAGATGACGATATACATACTTACGAGTATATAGATAAATACATAGAAAATATCCATGACTCAGGAACAAATGTTCATGCTCATTACACAAATAAATGCCCCTACCGGGATTCGAACCCGGGACCTCCGGCTTCTTAAGCAAGATCACTACCAGGTAGGCTACAGAGGTCTTCATCGAATCATATGGTGGAAAAGCGACCATATTTAGATTTTTATGTAGGTATTTCATGTAAAATAGCAAATAAGTAGTACATTATTGCCCTGGCCGGGAAGGACTGAAAGGAGGCAAGCAGGCTAAGTATTCGTTTCATTATAATACGAAGCCTGCAATTGCCATTCCGGCTGAGACTAATATAGAGCTTTTCTCAAAAATGGGGGAATAATAGTAGTTACATTACTATACTACAGACACCGGGAAGTAAGGGGTTGCCGGCCGAATACATAATAAACGGCCGAGCGTACCGAAATGCAAATAAAATGAAATGAAATAAAAACCCCAAGAAATAAAACTTTTATTTTCATGGCTGAACGCCGTGATGCTGTGCCACAAGTTGCATGTTTGAGAAAAGATTATTTATTTTATATAAACTTTAAATATCGTTTGGTACTCCACAAATAAAGGAATTTTCTCAATCATGTAATGAAATATTGACATTGTGTTCTTCATAATGGGATTCGAAGTGTTACGTTTCAGGCGCAGCGAGACGAGAGATCCGTAATGGCATTCCAGACAAAATTGGAGCCTTAGGACTGCAAGATGGTCTTTTTTAATTTCCATTCCACAATTTTATCTATTTCATTGCATGTTTGAGAAAATTCCTTTTCTTCACCTCGGCGTGAAAAGGGGTTGCAAGCCTCATAACTATCCTGCCGCACTGCGCTCGGTCGTCTATATGTACTTCCTCGGCCGGTAACCCCTTACTTCCCGGCCTCTGTAGTAATGTACTATAAGTAATATTCCAGGCATTGCATTTTGGTTTTAATTTTGATCTGACCTTAAACTTTACACATTACCTTCCCATAGGTAGCGAGTACCTAATGTTCACTTTGCGGGTAATTTTTGAGAAAAATAGGTTATAGCGTTATGCGTTTCGAATATCTTCGTGACTTTGTTTATTGGTAATATATAAATCATTTATTTTTCTGTTGTCTACTACCGCATTATCTTTAAAGTTCAATTTAGTCACAGTCACTACCTAACTACCTATAGGGTAACTGTCTCTTTTACAAAACATTTCACACGACTTTAGTAATTACAGCTTTGCTGGCAGAACTAAAAAATAATCTATCAGATTTGTAAGTTTCATCTATATTCATATGAATGTGTATGTATGTATTAATAGGTATATATTGTTATATCATATTATATTGTATTGTATCGTATTCTACTATATTATTATTGATCGCATCCTTAGACGTTATAGAGTTTAAGTTTTAAATTAAGTTGCACTGCCCACATTTTATCTGCTTTGCCTTAAGGTTGACTGGTAGAGAATGCTTTATAGCATTAAGTCCGCCTTTTGTACTATAAGATATTCTTTTGTGCAATAAAGATTAAATAAATAAATAAATGATTGTGTATTTTGTATAAGTCTCGTCGGTATTCCCTTTTTATTTTACTTATTAATGCTCAACGGGAATTAATCTGTTGTCTGTCTGAACCAATGTTATAAAGAGGAAAATATTGTGAGGTTGTAGCTTTGTAAGTGTGTAGCGATTTCAATATTTTTTTCACATGTGTGTATACAATGGACTTTTTCGATGAACATATGCCAGTCCCCAACCCGCACTGGGCCAGCGTGGCGACTACTGCCCGTTCCCTCTCATCCAGGAGTAGAAGCCTGTGCGCAGCAGTGGGACGTAAATAGGCTGATCTATTGAGGCCTGCGCAAACCGGTGGAGCGCAGCGCAGATCACTTTAAAATTATCAATGTATATTCTTTTCTATTTTAATTACATTAAGGTATATATTTGAATGCTCTGAGACCGACCTCGGAGCATCACGGGGGATTTCTCAGAGCATTCAAATTTATACCTTAATGTATTTAAAATACAAAAGAATATACATTGATAATTTTAAAGTGATCTGCGCTGCGCTCCGCCGGTTTGCGCAGGCCTTTATAATTATTATATGTAATATTTTATACCGTGGCTTTGCTTGAGTTCTTTGCAATACGCGGGCGGAGCTAGGTATTAATAAAGCACGATGCGGTTAACAAATGCGCTATTAAATTAACTGCACTATTTATGATGCTCTGCGGTTGTATGTGAAGTGGACGACAAAAAGATAATACCTACTCAAGTTTACCCCTTATTATAATGCAACAATGAAAAAAAGAAAATGAAATAACTCGGTGCGCCTCATTGTTGTCAACTACACTGACATCAATTGCATGCAGTTACTGCAATATGACAATCAATAAAATTCTCGGCGCACATCGCTTTACTAGGAGGTATATTTGGTATAACATTTCTCATAGTAATAGGAAATCGATGTAATGTTGCGCTAGGGCTTTAATTAACGGAAATACTGCGCGCAACATATTCCTATCATGAGTATCATATCCTGGGTCCCGGAACACAGGGAATCCTAGTTCGGAACCTAAAGACATATCTCTGATGTACTTAACACTCACTCTATCACTCACTCAATCACTTTGTCAATTAATATTGCTATTTCCATTTCTACGAAGACATACAATGAGTACCCTACCTAAGAAGCTAGAGGTCCTGGGTTCGAATCAGAGTAAGAATTATTCCATTGAATAAGGATTTATATACTATTTACGTTTAAATAAAACCAATAGTAATTAAATTATACTATGTGTAAACAAACAATTCACTCACCTGTAAGGCTGTAAAGGCAAAGAAACAGCATTTAAAGCATTTTCAGGTATTTTAACTAAAAATCACACTTAAATTAAATCATATATCTTCAATACAATGTCGCAGTCGCAGCTGTCAGACGTCAGCCATCAACTAAACAAAAAATAATTAAGGAAGAGGTTTCACTGGTATAATACCTACAAGTGTACCTATAATTTTCTTATACCTATATATATATGTAGAATCATCTGTCAAAAGTGGGATTGGGCGTTTTCTTGGGCACGGGACATAGCGATAAGCTTCTGACCACGTTGTGGAATGAAACGTGTTGAAATAAAATCACTCTACTAAGTACTACACTTTATTATAAGGCTTTTAAAGAACTGTGTCGATAAGTATATGTAAATGAATGAGATGTCAGCACGGAAGCTTGTTTGCTTTGGTCGTCTATCCAAACGGTTGTGTTGCGTCAGTTGTGTGTATAGTTACATTAATACTGGTCTCATTATGTATTTATTATGAATTTATCTACAAAACAACCGCAGCCGTCCGTGTGTTATCGCGGCACTGAAACTGTCCTGATTTCTAAGCGTATTTCAATGACTGTACCTACGTATAATGAAAACATAATTTACTTTAAAAACAAAGTTTTAAACGACTTCAATTCAGTACTCCGCCAAGCCACATGAAGATTTCCACATTTCCTTTCCACTTTACCACAAGAACATTGGTTATTACAGAAAAAAAACAAATAATCGCTGTATGTGGGCGGATAATATTTGAGAAGTGCCGTGGATTCATCAAGAAAGGTGATTGTAAGACCTTTGGCACTTCATTAGTACATCATTGGGAAGTCGCAGGAGACATCTGGTCTTCATCATCAGTTCCACTTTACCACATTTGTGATTTCCGGGTCTAATTAGTTATAATAGAAAATACCGAATTTACTACAATGCGCGCCTAATATATTTGAGGAGTCCCGTCAATTCCTCATGGAGTCCACTATCTAACTGGGTTTTTGAAAAGAATGGGACCAATCTGGAAGCATAACTTACATACAAAACAGTACGAATCCGCTCATAAATGAGTGCTTTCTTTGCAATACGCGGGTTGAGCCTGTGGGCCACATAGAGTTTAATAAACTACCCCCACAAAGAGCAAATATACTGCTAGACTCATGCCTTTATGGTCATATGATCATAAAATAAACAGTTTGTATGAGTGAGTGCCTACAACTTTACTCACTATAATACGTAAAAATCAACTAGATCATTTTTCTACCATCTACAGAAGTGCAGTGTACACTGCAGACATAGACCAATTCTTTATTATTCCGTACTAGCTTCCGCCCGCGACTTCGTCTGCGTGGACCCTTGATAAAAACTACCCAATATTTTAATGCAGACAATCTTTATGCAAAATTTCATCCAAATCGGTTGAGGCGTTTCAGCGTGATTGAGTAACAAACATCTAAACATCCAAACTTTCGCATTTATAATATTAGTAGGATATAGTAGGAAATAGGATAGTAGGATGGACAGGGCATCCGTTTACTCTACATACAAGGGCTCATATCCACCAAAGATGTACAAAGCTGTGTATTCCTATAAGTATTTCACACAGAGCTCTTAAGCATGCGGACGTAACACACCCTAAGATGTGGAAATAGGCCTATTAAAAATGAGTTGCTTATTTTACCAGCAACTGTCGCAAATGTCGCAATAATTATCTATTAAGACTTAATACCTACTTTTACGTTGTCATTAACGAGTACTAACTTTAACACTAATGCACGTCCCACTAATCGGTTCAGTGGTGCAGATTAGTAACACCCAGTTAAATCACATTTGATGATAATTGATAATGCATAGATATGAGCCGGCTCGACTAGAAACAGATTTCGTAATTCGGCTTCTAAAGTACCTAAGTGCTTATTTTATAAATTGAATATTATTTCAACACTGCCAAGATTGCGTATTAAATAATTCACTGATAATTAAAGACACGTTCCCTTTATCTTATTCAATAAATAGTAGGTACTCTTGATTCCAAGTACTTACGTAAAATTCTAAACGTCGTTTTTGAAGTGAACATTTATTTAGCGGTGCTGTGCACTTTTTGAGATGCGGAAAAATTTGTAAACTCGCCACAGGTCACGTGACCGTGAGATTCGAGAGATTGAAAATTAGTAAGACGGACACGTGATCTGATCGAAAAACTGTTACAATGTCATTGAGTTTTCACTTTTGCCGGCACTCCCGGAGTGCAACCCGCTCTTTTTTTTTACGATGACGTCCTTATATTATTATTCGTCCTGCACGTCTATCATGAGACGGCCGCGTCATACTCTCGATTTTTCTCGCACTAAGCCCGCCTCTTGTTCTAAGTGTTCTAATAAGAGAGAGACAGATAGTGCAAGAGAAATCGAGACTATGTCATGCGTGGCCGAGAGAGTGAGAGTGGCCGTCTCATGATAGATGTACTGAACTCAAAGATGAGTAAAAAAAACATCTCATTCATTACCTACCATTAAACTTCAAAAGTGGTATTATTTGGGATCTCCTAGTGAGTATAGAGATATGTATGTGTGATAGGAGATCCCGCTCTGCAATAACACGTGGTTAGTTAGTTAACTACCTAATAAAACAAACAATATTCTGAAACCCTAACCTACATTCTATCCAAATAAAAAAAAAGTAAAGATACCTATACTAAGTACCTTTGACTGTGAATCCTACTAAATCCTACTAATATTATTAGATGCGAATGTTTGGATGTTTAGATGTTGAGATGCAAGTATAATATTTATTTACCATTATTTTGTGACCAAAATGTTGGGAAAACATAAAATAGTAGCAACTGAAACGTTTTTACTTTAGTTTATACTTATTTCAAAAAATAATTACGGTTTGAAGTAATGTGAAACGGAACGTGTGAACGGTGACTGGATTAAAGTCTGGTGACGCCACTCCTGTCTAAAGTCAAAACTTAGGCAACTCTATGACATCTAGGTACGACCCACGGACAAACAAATATGGCGAGTGACACACATGAGTGACGTCAAAGGAACTGCAGATCCGTTTAGGCGCGAAATTGTTTTGTTGTAAATTGTTAGTTTAGTAACAGGAATTTTTTAATATAAATTACCTAGTCTTTTTTTTAATACTTTCGTGGTCTATTTAACATGCGACTCTCAAATGAAAGCAAAAATGAAAATATTGCATCTTCCCTATTGTATGTAAATATTTTGACACGACTTAAATATTTGGACCCATAAATGCGTAAACAAGTACTTAACAAACGATTTACTTAAGCATGTGGCCACAAAACGTAATTTTAAGACATTAGGAGACATCATTAGAAATTTAATGGCGCGAACTTACGTCAATTCAATGGAACGGCTTCATCAGTTTGTGGAAATTATCGTTCTCAATTACTTATTACATTAGGTACTAATGAATGTGTCTTATATTTTCCTCTTAAGTATTCATAAAATGTAAACTCTTATGGCAATATACATGAACGTTCAACTATTCAACAAAGTTTTGCTAAAATAGGTTTGTTGTTTGTTTGCGCTTAAGATTGATTTGACTTTATCTGTTTGACTATTTCTGTTCGTAAGAATTTACTATTGCATCAGAGCCTAACCTTTTAATATTTTTTTACGTAGGGAAAAAAATGTAAGGCTCTGATACAATAGTAGTTAGATAATAAATAATCAGAGCCCAACCAAACCTAACCTTTAGTTAAATAACGTCAATGACTTGTGCCTTACCCCCTATTCATAAATCTTAAAATGCCTCTGCTAAAAAAATGTGTTTGTCCCCATCTAACGAACACAAATGTCAAGTGACAGATAAGGACGAACAAATTTTAACGCCATTTTAGCTAAAACAGCCTTGCAGAACGTTTATGAATACGGCCGTTAGTCTTTATTAAGAGCTGGTACACTCAGCATTATTTTAGTCGCAAAAAGGGTTAGAAAACCTGGGCCGCCTGTTTATATTTTAAAAAACCGGTCAAGTGATCCAACGATACTTCACACCATGGAATTAGCAAGAAAAAAGTTTTTTCCCCCAGTACGTAAACTGGGGAAAATAAACTATGCAAATTTTTAATTTTAATTTTAATTGTATTCTAACATTCTGTCGGCGTGATTAATTTCAAAACCCATGCCGAAATACAGCTTTCTAGTAGTAAGGGTCACTGAGATAAGCCGAAGACGGGTTTCTTGTTGACTACGGAACCCTAAAAAGTTTCACCCGTTTTTCCCTTCCGTGTTGTCAATCTGATGCTTGTCACGAAAATATACTGAATTCTGCCTTTTCTCGTAGGCCGCCGGTTTCGGTTTCGTTAGGTACGCATAGTATTGGCTAATCTCAGAACAAACTTTGTTCTCCGACCGGCCTGAGAGAAAAAGGCAGATTTCGGTATATTTTCGTGTCAAGCATCGGATTTAATGGCAATGTCATTCAACAGTGTATCTTCAGAACTTTTATTCTAAGTAAAAAGTGCAATTATAAGGATTTACATATTTAATATACAATATTGTAATGACAGTGACCCACTTAAGCTTCTAAGTCAAAGGCTAGTAGTTGAACTTGCATTGCCAATCTTAAGGCTGAACTGGCATCTGCATAAGAGTATTAAATTTGCATTATTGGTGACGTCAGATATTGTAGCATATTTTATAAAAGCCGGTTAGCAATCCGGCAGGGTAATTGCTGAACGTTTGAAGCGGACGGGACGTCTCTTCAATTGTAATTTTGAAATTGAACTTTTATGACATTTTACCTATATTAGAGGAAGCCTTCGTCAACTACTTATTAGACAGCGACTTTCAAATCAAATCAAATCAAATTATTTATTTCAGACTCGTGTCCATATCGTGTGATAGTAACAACAAAAGTAAAAACAATAAAAACTTATAAAACTACGTTAGTTACATTAAATTATACACCGAACCTCTTGAGCCCATGTGTAGGGCGTTCCAGTGTCTCCACACTGCGCAAGCAGGACTGTCCCAAATCAGCTGAAGAAGGCTGTTGGAACTATCACGCACACGACGCATGCGGGACGCGGTTCTGTGTCTCATAATGGCACTGAAACCATCGACCCGTCCCTCTGCGAACATCCCAGATGCGCTGCAGTACCGTGACAGTCCCATCAACCCTCTGAAGCCGTTGTTGTACTGGACACGCAGGGCATTGAGTGATTTTTTAGTGTAGTTCGTCCATAGGCTTTCAAAGCGTTGGCATTGTAAAAAAAAACCTGCATTCGCTTCACTTCGTCCACGCCAAAATCAATATTCGATAATAATTGAATTGCGAGTAGGTACCTAATTCATTATAAATTATAAGAATCGGTATTTCAGATTTTTGATCAAGTTTTATGTTGCTTCAATATATCTTTGAAGGTCGGAAAGTCTGTAGCTGATTTCTCACAACTAGGTACATTTACTGAATTTGAATTCATGTTATCGTCCATAATTTTCTTTTTTGAAGGTCTGAAGCTGATCTTTCGTGTTTTTTAATGTTCTATCACCAAAATCCAAGTGTAGGTACGCATGTAGGTATTCTCTTTAGGTTTCGTTGAGCTATTTAAGGAGTACGTATATCAATATCTCTGATATTAAGGGTACGAGTATTTAAACGAGAG
Source organism: Epinotia bilunana (assembly GCA_947049275.1). NCBI lineage: Eukaryota > Metazoa > Arthropoda > Insecta > Lepidoptera > Tortricidae > Epinotia > Epinotia bilunana. The sequence continues at coordinate 5,455,292 of OX346265.1, forward strand.
GCGTTACAAATTTATTATTATTGCGAAATAACCTGTCTAGTTACTCATATTCTAAGACACTGCAATGGCCACTGCCGCTACGCTATTGGCACACTCAACCATAATGGTTTAAAATAAATTATTTATTAAACTGGGACGAAGGCCTCCATTTTGCAAATTAACAAGATAGTTCCAATCACATCGGATTATCAGTGTGTTCCGCTCAGACACGCTTGGATGGTGGCGGAGGATAGCGTATTAATAAAAAATACTTTTCTTATACATACGGAAAACACTTATTTCCTGAAAATCTGATATTCATGTCACGTAAAAGTTCAATTCGAGGGCTACATATACATATAAAATGTACATATTATTTTTAAAAAACTACCTATAGGTAATTTTATACGTGGTATAAGTATTTGAATAAGTTTCTGTCAAAAATTGAATTTTTGGTACAAGCTTTTATTGCCGACTGTTCTTTTTTGTATACCATCATCAACTATTCATTGAGACGATTCAAACGAGCCCAAACTCAACGGGGTTACGTCGTTTAAGTACTGAATTCCCATGACCACCCTCTGTCTCCATCATCAGATCAGCTCGATAGTAATTTTGAATTGTCATCCAAACTATACAAATTCCCAAAATTTCAGCTCAATCGGATAACGGCAAGTGACTGAAAAATGGATTGCAGATTTTGACGGACAACTTACATACGAACAGGTCAAGTTAATATATTTATAAAGCTTGTAAAAATAAACATTTACAATAGCTGTATATGTCGCTTAAAATTGAAGTATATTTATATTTGATATCGTATCTAATTGAATAGGCACTAATTAATTTTATATTTTTCAGTGACAATAACTGTATTTGGACTCATTTCAGAATGTTTTAAGTACTTATTACTACAATTTATTGCACATAAATGAATGATGGTCACCTGGCCCCATATCATGGTCAGCCTTATCACACGATAAGTGACAAGATAGAGCGTCCGTCTCGTTCTATTGAACGGTGTCAGTGACGGACGCTCTATGTTATCACTCCGAGGCCGTCCATGCTACGGGGCCTCTGGATCGCCACTTCCGTCTTAACGATGCACAGTTCGGCTTCAGGCCAGGCCTGTCAACGGAAAGTGCGATCCTGTGCCTCAAACAGACGGTATAATAGTACACACAAGGGAGAGCACCGGTTTTTGCCTGTTACCTTGATTTGTCAAAAGCTTTCGACCTGGTATCCTATGATGTCCTTTGGAACAAGATAATTACTCAGACGACTCTACCCTGTGAAATTACATCGCTGATGAGGTTTTGGTATAACCACCAAAAAAAACTGTGTCTGGTGGGCAGGGTACTTGTCGGAGTAGTACAGGTTGGAGTGCGGGGTAGGGCAGGGGGGGTTGACCTCGCCTCGGCTCTTTAACCTATACGTGAATATGTTGTTCGAGGAGCTCAGCCGTACCAGAGTCGGATGCCATGTAGACGGCGTGTGTGTAAATAACATCACTTATGCGGACGACATGGTGCTGCTGAGCTCTTCGCTTGGAGCCCTCAAGCGCCTTTTGGCAATCTGTGAAAGTTACGCGGTGGCCCATGGACTCAAATATAATGCTAACAAAAGTGAGCTTATGGTTTTCAAGGCGGTCACCAAAACCTACACACTACCATCTATCACGTTGTCAGGTGCCCCCTTAAAACAAGTTAGCCAATTTAAATATTTGGGTCACTGGGTCACCGAGGATTTAAAAGACAACGTTGACATTGAACGGGAGCGAAGGCCGTTGGCCGTTTGATGCAATATGCTGGCCCGCAGGTTCGCGCGATGCACAGAAGGAGTTAAAATCGCCTCGGCTGCGCGGCAGTCCCAACCGAACCGTATCCTTAGCGTGTTCGTCAGCCGCTGGGCCAGCCCCATGCTAGCCCGGTGGACGGCAATGCACGTGGGTGGAAATTTATAATTCGTTAATTAATCTCATTAGCTTATAGGTACTAACTTTAGATTATAGGCAAAATATTTGTAACTAACAAGCTGAATGGACTGTTGTCTGAAATAAATGATTAATAATAATAATTATTACATGGGTACGAAGTTCATATTACCAGTATCAGAACGGGACCGTGACCGCATGATTCATGCGCTTCAAACGATTTGTACACAAACACCTTACGCGTTCTGTGGCGAACACATTTGTGGGTCTGCGGTTCATATGTTGCGTTATTTACATCTATGCTTAAGGAGATTGTATATAGGTAAATCGAATATTTCTTAGCCTGTCCTGTTAGGCAGGAGACAACATGCCAGACTTTCTGAGGAAGATTGTTTGAACATAGACTTTTAACATGATTAGAAGATAGCCCTATGAAAAATTGTAAAAAATATGGCAATAAAAACGTAGATACATTTGGTAGACGTATTTGGACCTTAGCTTGCATGTTGAGTTGGTAGAGGCTATACCTACACAACATACACATACACACACTAGTTCCTTATACAAACAAACCGTCGTCTTAACTAGCCCGGCGTGTCCCACGCTACCATTTGATCGTTGCTTCAGTATGTGGCGTCCCTCCTGTCAGCTGTCGAATCTGACGTGTTCTGCATCGCGCTATAAATATAAAGTTTCATAGATCACTTTGCATATTTACAAAATCCAAACTCCTCTCATTGGGACTTCGGTCCCTGAGAGATATCTCTATTGCCGTGACTTCTACATTGGTGACCCCGACAATGGACATAAGCGCAACTCTGAGGATCCTGACTGACGCCCAACTCTCTCAGCAAGCCAGACACTCTCTCTCTCTCTCTCTCCCTACTCGCTCGCCACGCTGGCTCTGAGCAACTGGCAAGCTGTGCACTCTTCATACATCGTCGCTGACCCCTCTGTCTCGAAGGGGGGCTGATGTGGCGTCCCTCCTGTCAGCTGTCGAATCTGACGTGTTCTGCATCGCGCTATAGAAGTTTCATAGATTACTTTGCATATATACAAAATCCAAACAACTCTCATTGGGACTTCGGTCCCTGAAAGATCTCTCTATTGCCGTGACTTCTACATTGGTGACCCCGACAATGGACATAAGCGCAACTCTGAGGATCCTGACTGACGCTTAACTCTCTCAGCAAGCCAGACTCTCTCTCTCTCTCTCTCCCTACTCGCTCGCCACGCTGGCTCTGAGCAACTGGCAAGCTGTGCACTCTTCATACATCGTCGCTGATACCCTCTGTCTCGAAGGGGGGCTGATGTCGCGTCCCTCCTGTCAGCTGTCGAATCTGACGTGTTCTGCATCGCGCTATAGAAGTTTCATAGATCACTTTGCATACGTATATTACATATATTATATTACGTATATATCTAGATGCGAACGCAGCATAGTTTTCACTAGTACATTCGATACTTCCATCAGGAAACCAATGGCAACAGCAGCAGCTCATTCATCCCCTAGAATACTTTCAACATTCCCGTTCAGTCAGATTTCGGACATAACTTACGGTTACCAATGTTTGGAACAACTTTAGCCTAAAATGCGTTCCGGTATTGTCCCAGTACGTGGGTTTTCAACAGTCGAAGTTGAACCATAACGGTTCCTTCACATCACACGAGTAAAAAAGTTGTATGGGGTCTACACATACATACTAAACTTCTACTTTGTATGGGTACATACTTGAACGTCATTGGCTCCATCTGAAGGGTTTTACTGAAGCAACACTAGTATAACAAACTGCTTGATTAATCTGTTACCTACTAGGCCTGTTCCTCTTGCTGCTTCGACTAAACTCGGCTATCGCACACCTCCGAGGTGAAAATTCACCCGAATGCGGATGACAGTGACGTGCCAGTAACACTCATCACCCGTTCACCATTCACCCGCACCAATATTACTCAAACATGACGACCCTAATTAGACGAAACTGCACAAATTATGAGATAAAACGGGACACCATGATGTGAGTATTTCTAGCTGTCAAATATCAGTTTTGTTATACAAAGGACCTTCTGTACTTTGAGTAGGTACTATTAATTATTCAGAAGTCTCACTTAATTACAAGGCACTAAGGCACTAAGTTTTTACACGAGGCGATCAGTTGAAAAAGAGGCTGACTCAATTGACCCCTCTGCTAACTACGCTTAGCTACTACGAATCGCAGCAAAGATATATTTGTGGACAAGTTACAGAATAGCGGGGCTCTTGGCTGGAAAGAACTGGAAGAAGCCGCATAAGATCGTGACGAATGGAGAACTCTTCTGCGAGCCCTGTGTTCGTAATTAGGGAGAACAAGGGACTCGTTGTCATCACAATTTTAACCTTTTCACCGCCCGACGGCGAAGCAATGCGCTGTGCCACTGACGCCACGGGGGTAAAATTTAAATGGGTAAAGAAATAACGCCACCATAAAAATGGGCTGTTTTTCAATAGGTATTCATCAAAAAATGTTTGTCGGCCAGCGCCGTCACTGGCGTCGTAGTCACGATTTTGCGTTGTCGGCTATGGCCGACTGTGGCGGTGAAAGGGTTAAACAAGACTGTAACAATTCGTAAGGAAACATAGTTAATTATGTCGTGTTACAAACCGCAGTGATACACTATAATTAAATCGAGCAGTGAAATACATAACTCATCTATAATTTGCCTAGTTAACTCGATCATTTGCCCACGCGCCGCGTCGCAAGATTACACAAGGATTAGAAGTGTGAAATGAATGCTTTGTGGTTTGTAGGTATTTAATCAAGAATTGCTGGTGTGTAGGTAATTGAACAATTACTACATATTAGACATGACCATTCAATGACCCTATCTGTACCCAGCTACTTAATATAACCTATACTTGTAGGTACGATTGAAAACCGCATAAATAAAACGGGCTTTACCAAAAACCAAATGTCGTGTGTTCATTTGTGGGGTGAATCATACGAGTAGCTTTCTGTTTTTTGGTACACAAAATGATGAAATTGTGCTGTTATTATTATTATTATTTTTGTAAAATACATTACGAGGTGCTCACAATTAACATATTTTAAATGTCTTGCAAATACAGTCATGTTCAGATGCTTGCGCCTTGTTTGCTACGATGTATATACCTACTGTCGCTTATGTTATGTACCTAAACACTTAAAAATTAATGATTCAGTTTCGCATTACAGGAATGGGTTTTCTTCTTTTGCCTTTTGTTGTCTTGTAAAATATAAAAGAAGGGAAAGCGTTGTACGTACTAACGGATATTTACGTTTAGGTAAAAGAACCGTTCATTAATAAAATACCTAATAATAATAAGTCCCACAGTGTTTACTACACTTAAGTCACTTACTTATAAAATCTGTAACCTTAGGAATCAATTTACACATTACCAGAACCATAACAAAAACAAACAACTTCATAGTTAAAGTTGCAAATAAAATGCAAGACGGTACGAGTGACATTGAACTGGCCATTTTTGAACCTTGAAATACCTATAATAGTCGGATAAGCTAGCCATTCGCGACTATTTGTGATACATAAGAATATCTCCTCGATACAGTGGTTGTTAGTAGGCCATGTTCATGTTCAAGTCAACTGAGTCAAGTGCGAAGCAGTCAGGTCATATAACGGGTTCGTGCCTCGAACTGTCATTATGTCGGACAGTACTGCACGATTATCGCAAAATATATCCGTCTCTTTCTAATTAAAATACTTAGAAAGGGACGGGTAGTCTATCTCGCCGCGACACAGCTCGCGCGTCGCCTTGTGATAACCGTGTTGAAGGCGCATTTTCAATGGCCGTTAAGCCGGTCTATATACCGCATGTGGATGCTCCCGCATTATCTGGAGTAAAAGACTAATAAAAGTCATCTGTAGATAAGTACAGTTATAACTTATAACGAACAGTTAAATCAATCTAGAGAGTATGCTTCAACATACTTCTAAAAGAGCATGGCTGGTGACCAGCGAGTGCCACCGGTTTTTCTCAAGGCAGAGGTTTTTCCGAACTGCACGTCTATCATGAGACGGCCGCGACATACTCTACCTCTTGTTCTAAGTGTTCTAATAAGAGAGAGACGTATAGTGCGAGAAAAATCGAGAGAGCTTGCGCGCCTTCCCGTGATAGCCGTGCTGGTGGTAGTTTATCGACATAGGTGCATGTAATATGACTAATTTGAAGAATAAATAACTTCTACTTTAAGTAAAATTAGCGCCCTATGATATTCGCTTAGGATTAGGAAATCTCCCGCTTGCTGAATGGGGCAATCGACCAATGAAAATGTGTTTGTAGCGTTTTTGTTGCATTCGAGCGCATTAACTGTTTTCGAATCACATTGTTCAAAAGCTATAAGCGCTTGGAACTTGTTTCGAGAGCACAGTCCTGATTCAGGAACCTGATTGACTGCAGCTGCGGTGAATCCCTAGATTTCGCACACCTTTCACACTCTTTTGGCGTACTGGTGTAATGCACATAATTACTTTTCGAGACCACCGACGCAGATAACGTCCGGTACAAAATATGGTCAATCTTCATTTTTGTGTGGATCGTACAGGCAACCGTGTAGGTATATAAGTACGTATGCTTACAGATTATGGAATTAGAGGGACTACTAAACATAGAAAAAAAATACAATTTTGATATTTTGATTGTGGAATCGTGCTTGTCAACCAATGGCCGTTGGGGCGGAAAGGTTCTCGAGTGGCGACCATGTGCCGGAAGGCGAAGGCGCAGCGCCACAAGGTGGACTTAAGACCTGGTAAAGGTCGCGGGAGTCCGCTGGATGCGGGTGGCGCAGGACTGGTCATTGTGGCACTCTTTGGGGGAGGCCTATGTCCAGCAAAGGACGTCTTTATCCGTCCGATTTTATCCGTAGCCTTTGATTTGGTCATGGCCATTCAATGACACCAATTGTATCACCGTCTTAATCTTCATTGCTGTCTATATCATTCCTCATGCTACATAATCCCACTAAAGCTTTATAAAGTAGTGAGTTTACTGCTCATTTCTTATCAGCCATGTGTCAGGGCCATCCGACTCATGGCATTGGTATTATCGAGACATGCCTACTTTTTATTGAACATATTCGAACTTTAAGTGCACTTACCAAGTGTACCGGGTTGACTGAACTATCCATTATAGGTTAATTCATTTCCTTGACGCTTCATCTTTTCTCTTGTGGTATGTGCAACGCAATTATTCCGATTTCGTTGTTGGTGCTTTTTCTGGCAGTTTAATTGTAGAGGGTGGTGATGAGTTAAATATTGCACACGCAAACATTACAATGTTTCAACTTGGTTGGACGCAATCCAAGTTGAAACATTGTAATGTTTTTTTTTGTTGAGTAGGTATCTAATATGTTCTAGGTAATGTCTGTTCGAGCATGATTCAAAGAGGTCCCAAGTGTCTCAATTGTACAAGAGAGTTATTATGTTTTAAAACTAAGTACACAGAATAGTTATGTGTAGGTACTTAGTTTGGTTCTATGAAACTCTGATTTCCTACTTCTGTAACTTTTCGAAAATGTGGTGAAGGACGTATCAACTCAACTGTAATTTTTTGAAGGTGAAAGTGAGAACTGGTCCCTAATTATTTATTGATTTGCCTCAGGTAACAAGGCCCATATTTACAAATACCTTACGGACTAACATACATATCTATATAAAAAAAATCTTTCGATATATCCATTAACTCTGCTTATGTCTGCTAATCAGAGTTTAACTTGTCAACACATTGTTGGCATACGATAAGGTAGTTTTGCCTATTAATTATGGTTTGGAAAAGCACTCAATCGACATACTTACATTTAGTTTTTATTTAAACAGATCTTAAACTAAGTACATATATTTTTTAAACCTAAATATATAATATAATACATAATAATCCGTGAAACACGTTGACTTCACTAGTGATACGGTTGCCATGTGGAAGAATTAAATGTCCGGATACAAATCCTGACATCACCCTAAAAATCCTGACATTTCTTGTAACAGAGATTTGGTCCTTTCATTCATTAAGACTGTGTAAACTTCATAATACATATTTCTTGTAAACTTTTTATTTGAGCTAATTCCTTAAAATCCTGACACTTGCCAAGTCCGGCCGCAATCCGGACATAGGGTCAAAAATCCTGACATGTCCGGACAAATCCTGACGTTTGGCAACCCTAACTAGTGATTAATTGAATTCCTTTTCAACATCATACCTACAGCGTGATTCTGAAATCCGAAATCGATATGCAAAAAGGCAGTAGAGCATCCTACCCGATTTCCTAACCCTGTCAGAGCAGGAACACTAACTATTAATCAGTTACACCCGAGTTTCATTTGTTGCAATGCATTTCATACAAACATACTGCTCATTGGAGCGTGTTATAACCAGATCCGAATTTGATAATTACTTTATTGGCACAAAAAGCAACGCAATGATTTCGGGTTGTAACCGTATAGCTGTTCTTTGAAGTATATGAATATGAATGTTCATTAATGATGACTGATGGCGTTGTTGAATGAGTAATTGGCGTGCAAGTGTATGTCAGTTTGGCGTTAAATTATGCAGTTGTTTCAGTTGGTTAAGAGGATGGGTGTTATAGGTATAAATAGACATAAAGAAACTGTGTTGTTTCAAAACTATCTCACCACGTAGATGGTTGGCAGTCCTCAACTGTGCGTTTCTCCCGAAACTTTCTGCCTCGCACAGCCAAACTCTGGAATGAATTGTCGCCTGCGGTATTTCCGGACCGTTATAACCTTCAAGCCTTCAAGAAAAGAGCGTACTCCCATCTTAAAGGCCGGCAACGCACCTACAACTCTTCTGGTGTTGTAAGTGTCCATGGGCGTCGATTATCGCTTACCATCAGGTGATTCGACTGCTCGTTTGCCTCCTATATCATAAAAAAAAAACAAAAAAAAACTGCCTTTCCAATTCACTATAAATAAAGATTTATTCGTGTTTAGTGCAGTTTCATAGAATAGGAGTGTTCTATTCTTTTGCGAGTAGCTTTTGTCTGAACTCGCACTAATCTCTAATTGACGTGTAAACTGGCCCTTAGGTCGAGAGGGCTGACATTTCAATAATTAGATATTCAATACGATCTGTTATTGATGTGAGCTGGATGGATTAGCAGATCGAAAAATATAAAAGTAAAGGTGAATAACCTTTTTGCAAACCTGTTCCGCACTTGACTTTCTGCAATGCCATAAAATAACCGTGAGTATAGGTATTGTTATATGTGCATGTTAAGGAGTATAGCTTGACCTTATGGGTAAGCCGTGTCATTGTTCGTACCTTGACTTAGTATGGTATTAATGATTAGATATGTCTTTATTTGTAATGTAAATTGATAATTAATAATGTGTAATAGGTAATATGTTAAGTACTAGCTTTTGCTGACCGGGTTTGCGTCAACCCTCGTTTTAATTCTTTTGAGCGACGATTTTCCGGAGGAAGGAAAAATAACCTTAGTATGTTTTAATATTCTAGACTATACGGAACATCTGAACACTAGTTCCTCTAATTCCGTTGAGCCGTATATGCGAGACTGAGTAACAAACATCCAACCTAACCTTTTTTTTTGTTTTTTGTTTAGGGGGGGAAAATGCGTTACGCATACCACCCGGGCGCAGGGGGTGACCCGAGTGGTTATGTGGGACTCCCGTATGAGCTTATGAGGCCCACGGTGTACCCACTAAAAACCCCCCCCACCTGCCGCCTCGCCGCCATTGTGGCGAGGTTACGGGAACGCTTGCGCACACATCCGCGACCCCGCCGGCGGCAGCCGCTCACAAGCGGCTCCTCGCAGATGCCCAGAGGCCCTCCACGTGAGGCGCGCCAGATGTTGACATCCAACCTAACCTAACCTAACGTTTAATATGTTATAAACAGTGATTATTCATCCGTGATCAGGCATCGAAAAATATGAATAATGCCAGAACAGATTTCAATGGATGAGGTCTCATGTAATTACGAGACAAGACGTCAGATGTTCAGACGACTCGGGTAGATGACTGTTTAGTTAAATAATTCTAATGATACTGTTAACTCTTATATTCACTGAATTTTTGGTCACCCTAAGTGACTTGAAGAAGCAGATACACAACATCAAATTTCAGCGGAAATTTGATAGATCTTTTATCAATCATGCATGACAACATCTACACTCGCGAAGAATACGGGTCGGTAAAATACCGTCATATTTCCTAAAATAGTGCGTAAGAGGTTGTACAGTTAATCCTGTCATAATCTTTATTTAATTTTACATATAAACTGCTAATAACAGTAAAAAATATAACGTTACCAGGTTTAAATCGGACTCTTAAAAACCCATGAAAAAAAACAACGTTAACGGAGCGAGATATCGCAAAAATCGTGATTTTTGGATATCGATATTTTTATGATAGGATCCAGGAAATTGTTAATACAGTTGGGTATTGTAAAGAATAGCATATTATATAAATAAAACAAGTATTAAATATTTTAAAAACCTATTGCAGTTATTTAATTTAGGGTGACCCGTATTTATTGCCCGCGAGTGTATTTTGTGGACAGTCAGCCGCAGAGAAACATGCCCCCCCCGCATACCAAATTTCTATGCAGGGGGGCGGGGCATGTTTCTCTGCAGCTGACTGTACTACTGTAAAGATATGTTTGGCAGAATGAGGTAGGTTAAGGTTGGCATAACCTATATTGGAAGCTTTAATAACTTTTTTTTCAACAGAAAAACGTCGAGATATCGTCAAAGGCGTATACGGAAAATTCCGCTCCGGACACTTGGTTGCCATTATGGGGCCCTCTGGGGCCGGGAAGAGTTCTCTCCTCAACGCGATCTCAGGATACCGGTAAGAATAACGACTAAAAATTAAATTTAATGAACCAATTTGGTGGTGGTTGCTGACTTCAATTTTATTAGTACTCCAAAAGCAAGAAAGTGTTAATGTTGCTAGAGAAAACACTCGAGGTCCGTGACGTCACACACTCGAGCGTCATAGGAAATGGCCAATGCTTAATTTGAAAGTTCGTTTTGCGGTCAAGAACATACCCTCTTTAAAACTTTGGACACAGCTTTTGATGATTTTTACTATATTTTAAATCATTTTACGAGATAACTTTTTTTGTTGTTGTCAACATTCCTATCCAAACAGGGCCTTAAGAGTCCCCAGCACGCTTGACTCAAGTCGGCTCTCCATACAAACGTAGTTTGGTTCTAAATTTAAAACGGTATGTTGGAATAACATGCAAAACGTTTAAATCATACTATTTATTTCTATTTTAATTTCTAGAAACAGAAACTATTTTCCGACCTAGATATACTTATACAAAGTTTCATGTTATTCTAGCACAGGGGTCTTCCAACTTTTATACACAAGGGCCAAGACTTTGGTCGAAGGGCTCGCGGAGGTTTCATGGCTGGTCATGACCAGCCATACCCCATCGCTATCGCGGGCCGGAATCAATTACTCAAAGAGTACATCTCAATGTCTGTCTATTTAGACCAGCTAGACAGTACTGGCTTACCACGGACCAGCCATACCCCATCGCTATCGCGGAACGGAATCTCCGCTTTCTTTCCGCGGGCCGGATTAGAAGGGCTCGCGGGCCGGACTTGACCCGCGGGCCGTAGTTTGGCAACCACTGCTCGAGCATGTCGTTTAAAAATTATAAAGACGGTAATTTGTTTGTAAAGTTTTGAAGACCGGAAGGTGGGGCGCGTGCTAGCCTGCACATTGTCTTAACACCTGCAGCACATGTCTGCCTTGATCAGGTTTTATAACAGAGTTGGGTCATTGTCAGATTTAGGTTCGCGTCTTTTCGGTGGATATTGCCAAAATTAAGGGCTTTAAAGCCTAATTTCTGGTTGAACTCTGAATCCGGATAAACGGCGTCGCCTCTTCTATAATTCTATACGATAAAAACATATTATATATAAACATAAACTATTGCCTACTGAAAAGACGATTTTTGTTTTACTGACTGACAATGACCCAGTTTTGAGATTATTATTATAGTGCGATAATAGTATTTTATGCAACAGTTGTATAAGTGAGGTCAAAAAAGGCGAGTGGCGTGTGTTACGATGTGAGCCGAAGGCGAACATCGTAAAGAAAGACGCCACGAGCGTTTTTTGACTTAGTTATACAACGTTGCATACAAAACTTTTTCTACGAGTAGCTACTACGAAATAAAATGCAAAATTAAACACTGAAAATTTTTATTTATGAAAATGTAGATGTAAATTTTGAATACTATTGTGAGATATGGTTATGGTTGGAATGCTGGTCGATGCTGCGGTATTAATATGTATATCAGAGTTTTGCTGGATTATTTGTGATAAAGTTGGACTTGAAATTGGCTGCGTTGCTGGTACAGTAGTTGGAGGGATATTGCATTGTGGTTCAGTTTGAGGCGTAAAAGTTGGTGAAATATTATTCTGTGCTTCTGTTTCTGGTATAAATGTTTCTGTTTTTTCTATTGATGTCATCAGTAGATTGGAGACCTTCTTTCTACTGTTTATGGAGTTGTCAATGTAACTTTCAGCCACGGTTGTAGACTTCCATCCACCATGTCTTTTCAAGGCAGTAATATCGCCGCCTGCATCCACTAATAATGTTGCCGATGTTCTTCGGAAGCAATGCCCCGTAAATAACTCCGGGTTTGGAAGATTAAGATAAGCTGCAACAGTTTTGCCCATCAGGCCGAAGGTGTTTATTCCAATATTTTGTGCTCTGCACTTACCTTTAATATATCTCAAGAACAAGTTGGGACTGTTACATGGATTTGGGCGGAGGTCTAAATTTTTCTTGCATATTTCATAATACTTTCCCGTAACTGTAAACGTGCGATCAATTCTGTTCTTGGTGTTCATGATATGATCCACAAGTGTTCCATGGGCATCGATTATATTGTCTAGTTTTAAGTTATGTAGTTCCTGCCTGCGACATGCCCCCATAATCCCAAATATTACTGCAACCTGTAACAAGAAAAACAGAAAATTTGTGTAACGATCAATGACAACAACAACAACAAACATTGTATACATAGAAAAATCTATAAATTTGGAATTAATTTACAGAGCATAGTAGTAACATGGCTAGGTACACTATAATTACATTTTTAAACAATTACTTACCTTGCTTAAAAGATAGACCTGATCCGGTGCTTCGTCAATGAATTTTTTCAAGTCGTCAGGTGAAAATGTATGCGATTTCTTTGCTTTAAACCCTTCACATTTTCGTTTCAATAAAGCTAATAATTTCGCATACTTCGATATATCAATCTGGTGGTATATATTTAGCGTGGACTTGAGTTTGGAATATTCCACCCACAGTGACGACGGCTTGAATTTACTAATTAGGCTTTGGAAATACGCTAATAAAACGTTTTCCGAAAACGACGAAGTTTGGTGTTCCAATCTCCACGACATAAACTTGTTATAAGCTTTGTCGTATAGCTGCCGAGATTTAGTGGGCAACAAATTTTCGGTCACTGCTTGGGCTGCCGCAAATATTTCTTCTGGTGTAGAAGCAATATTTTCATCTTCATCCATTTTTATTACTTTTGAGAGACACCAACTATTATAGCAAACACAACGGCCGCAAAGTCAAACAACAATTTATAAAATGAGCGGGAATTCGGGAAACATAAAATTGAGACAAATGTGTGTCTATGGTAAACTTTATTTTTAATTAATTTCAACTTGCCAGTACTGTCGTATTAAGAATAAGGTGTTTCTTAAGTTGGCAGTAATGCCTTTAGTACAATAGTTTCTTTGAAGTAAAAACATTCAGTGGTTTGTTAAGTTGGTAGTACCTAATGTATTTTATGTTTCGGCATGGCCCTCTAGATTAGTCGCGTCGCGGCCTACTCGATCGTGTCTAGTAGGCCGTGGCACAATGTAGCACTGGGTAGGTTTAGAAGCGTATGGCTGCTAAGCGTATCGTTTTGGCGACAAAACAGCACGGTTGTGCCGTACTGTTATGGGGAATAGAGTATAGACTTTTCTGCAGACTTATTTTGTATGTCTTTATATTAGTGTTCGGGACTATGTAAATGACAGATAAAAGTACACGAGTAGAAAAAGTTACTATTGTGTGTCAGCAATCCAGGGTGCCAGAATTTAAAAACATCATAAAATGTTGGAACACCTTTCAGCCAAAACTGCGGAAACGTCCGAAGGTTGCTATTTAAATGCAATATCAAATGCCAACCACCGGAATTGTTCGGTTGGTTGTATTCGCAACCTTGTAACAGAAAATAAAAACCCTTTTGTTAATGTAAGGTTGCTTAAAACTTCATTAACACTTTCGGACCTGCTAAGCATTGTTAAGCCATACAATATGTTAAGGGCGATGTCCAGCAGTAGATGTCTTTCGGCTGATATGATGACGATTGAAGCCATACAAATCATACAATTAACGTCTATAGACGACGTCCTCGCCAACGTAACATCGCAATTATGAATATAAACTAGCTGCCCGAGCGGTTTCGTTCGCTTATTGCGAAGAGCGCAGGCAAACCCGCGAGATAAAATATAGCCTATGTCCATCCCGAAAATCCACTCTATCACACAGGTAATAGTTATTTGTTATACAAGGGTGCAAAGTTGTATTTTACCCGCGAGTGTGGAATTGAAACACGAGAAGAAAAATACATTTGCACCCGTGTGTAACACAAAACTTTTCACCTCATTGTAGCGAGGAAAGTGCAACATGCAAAACAACTTAATTTAATTTAAATAATAATATTGTTTTCATTTTTTTAACAGTAATAATAACCTTAAGTAATATCAAGTAGGTTTTTTGTCAAGTGCGTGTCGGATTTTAGTTTCCCCACACATTTTGAGACCCAGCGCCTGATGAAAGCAACAAACAATTTTTTGAAAGTTCTTAAATATTTATTTTATTCTTTTTTTAGTATTTGTACAACAGTAGCGGCAACAGAAATACATCATCTGTGAAATTTTTGTGTTATGAGCGTTTTACGTTTTGTTATCTGTCAAAAGCTACTTAAACACGCTCCAAGGTCAAATTAGTTTCTCGACTAGTGGATAAAATGCGTTTTTGCCCACTGGTTTTAAAGGACGGCTTTCCGAGGCAGTGATGGGAAAAATAATGTTTCAAATCCTATATTTGGTTGCAGAGATTAGCCCCTACATACACTTACAAAGCTTACCTCAAAGAAATTAGTATAGGTACGAGTAACTAGACAAGTTGTAATTCGTTTGATAACCTTTTGCTTTATATTACTCGTAGGCTGCGGCGGAATGAAAAATTTCGGCACTTTTGAGTCTTTGCGACGACCATTATAGCACTTCATAGGATATACTATGTTTTAAGAATTACAAATTCTAAGTTTACCCTTGTTACCTACAATTTTTTTGTCAAATGAATGATTCACCGAATTTTCATTTTAACGAAATCATTTTTTTCAGAAACAGGATACTTATCAGGATTGTTATTAAACAATCCTAATCTAACCTAACGGATCTACATAATTACCTTTTAGCCATACCTAAAACGTTAACGGTTTCTGAGAAAAAAAATGAAAGAAATGAAAGTTCGGCGAAACAAATGCATTCGATGAGAGTCTCTGGGTAAAATAAGGGGCTCCCTAATTATGTTTAGATCTACCAGTACCAATTAGAAAACACTTAATAACAACACGACAATAGCGGATATTTGTGATCGAGCGATATACTATACTGTGGCGTGCAATTATCTACATTCATGCAATAGTGTTATATTAAAACATTTATTTGACAGCGACTTTATCTGATCTTTGTATGAAAAACTTAAACATAACCACCAATGGAATCCTGTATTAACAAATTAAAGGTTATTCGTGGTAATATTTGATTTAACCAACCTTCGTTTATTGTTCCACGATTGGGTTTTTTGATTATATAGGGTCTCATATTTTACCGACAAACGTTTCACCGAATGCATTGTTTGGACGAATTTTCATTTCATCGGACTTTTTTTACTTTTTGGGTATAAGTAAAAGGTAATTATTGTGAACCCATTCGTTTATAGGTTAGGTTTGTTTTATAAAACTCCTGGGGCCGTAGACAAGGATACAATCGACAAGCGCTAACGCCAATAGAAAATAATAAAATGTAGGGGAATGACAGATGCCGACGAAAGACTTTTCGTTAACATCTGTCATTCCCATACATTTTATTAGTTTTCTATTGGCGTTAGCGCTTGTCGATTGTAACCTTGTCTAGGCCCCCTGAAACTGTACTGTTCAGTTTCTAAAAAAAATGATTTTGATTAAATGAAAATTCGTCGAAGCATTCATTCGATGAAACGTTTGTCGGTAAAACAAGGTTTTATCGATTTTAAAGACGTGCAGTGTTCTGGCACTAAATAATATTAAATGCCTAATAATATTTTCTTTTCAGATCCGTGGGAGTAACAGGCGAACTTTTAGTCAATGGGGACCCTCGCAATGAGCATCATTTCCAACGTTCTTCCTGCTACATTACCCAAGAAGACTTGCTACAGCCTTTGCTGACTGTGCGGGAGGCGATGGACGTCGCAGCCAAGTTGAAGCTCCCTCGAGGGGCCCAGGCTCATGCGACGGAAATACTGCAGGAGCTGGGTCTATTGGAGCATCAGCATACGAAGACGGATCTGCTGTCAGGAGGGCAGAAAAAGAGGTGAGATTTCTACTATATTGTATAGTGTCTAATAGTCAATACAGCCCTCAGTTTCGTGATTAAACCCTATGCATGATGTCCTTTTCAGCACGGCAACATAGACTATCCGTCTCTTTCTTAGCGTTCTAATTAGAAAGAGAATTGGGAGCTACGATACCACAGACAGATACACAGATACACAGACACGTTAAACTTATACACCCCTCTCTTTGCGTGGGGGGTTTTGTGGCTCCCGTTGTACTGCATGGGACCACCCTGTCGGTGGTCAAAGACTTTAAATATCTAGGGCATATAATAACAACTGATTTGACTGATGACCTGGATATAGAACGGGAGCGCAGGGCGTTGGCTGTCAGGGCTAATATGATTGCCCGCAGGTTTGCTCGATGTTCCACTGATGTTAAAATCACACTGTTTAAGGCGTACTGCCAATCTTTTTACTCGAGCAGCCTGTGGGTAAGGTACACCAAAAAAGCCTATAACGCCCTGCGTGCACAGTACAATAATGCGTTCAGGATGCTGTTGGGACTGCCAAGGTGGTGTAGTGCCTCGCTCATGTTTGCGGAGGCCCGCACGGACAGTTTTCAGGCACTTATGCGGAAGAAGATCGCCTCGCTGCTGAACAGGCTCAGAGGAAGCTCCAACGGCATCCTGGGTGGCATTGCTGGCAAGTACGACTGCCCTATTTTACAATACTGGGTCAGCCAAATAAAAGCGGTTGCTCAATTTAGAGTTAAGTAGATATAAGTACTAGTCTATGTACATACTAACTAACTTCGATTAAGACTTACTAACATTATATAGATATTGCAATAAACCGAAATAAAAATATATTTAATTTAATTTTAAAAGAGATGCAACACTCTTCGGGAATAGCTTTTATGGACAAATTTCGATAAATACCTAACTTAGTGAAGTTTTATTTATATTTCTTTAAGTGAGATTTTAGATGAGATAAAATACTATGGTCTTAACTTTGTTTATTTTATGGTGGTGGTATGGTGGTTTAATTTCATATTGCACAAATTTGACCTAAAAAAATATTACATTATTTTCTGTATCATTCTAAATATTGCATTTGCAATTTAAATTGTTAAAATATTTTTCGTAAATCATAGAATTGGTCCTGAGACCAGAATTAAATAGTAAACATGAAGTATTAATATACATTTTCTATGATGCAACTCTTAAACGTCACGCAACCGTGACGCTTAATGGCCAATAACGGAGCACAATGGACGATAAAAATAGAATTGAAAACACGAGTTTTTAAAAACTACAATTTTATGCATCCCTTCCGTAAACATGCAATGAGGTTTGTTGTTTGTAGGCTAAAAGATCGACCGGGAACCGGACTGATCTGGATTTTTGGCGGGGGGGACGGGACGGTTTGATGTCTTTCTAGTTGCGAGACATATCGGTTGTTACCGTTATTATTTGAATCGATTCAATGATTCGATTCACATTCACTTTACAAACGATTATCGATAGTCGATGATGTCAGTTCGTCATGATCAAATATCAACAATGCACAACGTTAATATTCAACTTTTCACTTCTGCCGGCACTCTAGGAGTGCAACCCGGTCTTTTTTTAATTTTTATTTTCGTACCTCCGAAAATACTAAAATTAAGCATGAATCGAGGAATTCACTCTCCCTATAATCCGAACGTGTGTGTATGTATTTCATAATTTCACCATTCGGTCAGAATGAAATGTATAGAAACGACCAACACTTGCAGCGTAAACACTTGAATCTCGTTACGCTCAAGATTCTATTGTAGAATCTTCGCTTCACTCAGGTTTCAACATACCGCCCCGCCGCTCCTGCTGTAAATATATCATTTTGTTCCCTTGAGACACTATCTACTTATGCTATTAGGTAGCTTAGTTGACTACCGCCATAAAACGGAGTCTAAGACGAATTATCTCCACGAGTCCTTGGATCGTTGTAGTTGCACATTTCCTATATTAGCATTTCTTTGCCAATCTTGCATAGGCCTTTTAGTACCTACACACCGTGGAACCGAATGAACCCGACAGATTAATAAAGTTTACTTCTGACTTTAATTTGAAAAAATGCCACGCTAAGTTTGCTCAATTCGATCTAATTCTGGAGATATCTTTAGGTATGCAAGAAAAATATTTTGTAACCTAGTTAAAAAGCACCTTCGATTGTGACATTGCTATTGCTACTAATGCTGCCATGTTCTAACATGGTTTTTAATAGAATACACAAGTAACGGATTTCATTCCCAAAACTCATCATATTCGATGTGTACAGTCTAGTGCAAAAATAAGTATCGATTTAATCCTCTCTTAAATATGTACCGATTCCTTAATACGCTGACATAAGAGCGATGGGACATATTTATGAGTAAGTTGTATGCACCCATATTTTTACACTTGACTGTAACGGTTTGTCTGTCTGTGGCATCATAGCTCCCAAACGGATGCACCGATTTGTTTGCGGTTTCTTTTATAGAAAGTCTTGTCTGTAGAGATGGTTCTTAGCTTACCTACTTTTGTTGAGTCGGGGTTGTATTATTTTGTTTATTTATTGACTTTTGCTTAATTGGACTTGGGTTAGTAGGATTTTTTTACTCCCATAACCCGCAAAAAATGCATGGCTACAATCTGTCGTGTCATTCGGACCCACGGTGTGTATGAAAACAGATGAATCTGTTTTCATACACACCGTTGACTTCAGTCAAAATCGAAGACTTCTTCGACAAGTTAACGCTAGGCCTCGTGATTGGACATTAACTGGAGGGATAATGATAATAATATGGAATATGTGTAATCCGTAAAGACATTTTATTTATTAGATACGGACGTAAAAACGTTGGTAGCTGTAGGTACTTAGGTACCTACTCGTAGATGTGTTTGCGGAAATATCGATTAAGGGTTAGCAAATACGGTCTACAACGGTATATCTATAAGTTTAGATTACTTACAAATATCATAACAAGTAGATAGGTAAAGAAATATCATAAAAAGACAACAAACAAAAAAAAGCTGACAGTGTCAAAAACCAAAGCTTGGTCAACAGGGTCACAGGGGACACGACAACTCAATCAACTCAATCATTAAAATCATCCAGTTTTTGTTAAAATTCACAAGAATAAAGTACCACATACCTATACATTACTCGTCAAAAACATTTATAAAGCGGGCCTAGCTGCCACGCAGCCAGGAAAGGATAAAAACAGAACACAACAAAAAAAACAAAAGTCAATCAACTTCATTAAGTCGCGGTTCAAAATAAAAAAAAAAACCGGTCAAGTGCGAGTCTGACTCGCGCACCGAGGGTTCAGTACAAACTATCAATTAACTCAAGGTTAAGAAAATGTCCCTATATTTCACACCTTCATTCTGCTAGCATGATGATTTAATTTTTTTTTTAATTTATCCACGCAGTCATCTTCGATGTAATTATTTTCAATTACGTAAGAAAAACTATCAACATCCATATTAAATTTTCTCTTTAAGCTTTTATAAACCCGTAAAATATAAATTACCCTCGTATGAAATTGAAGAGAAAACAACGAATTCTAATACCTCAATGTATATATCAATGAGTATATTTTATTTAGTTTTTTCCTAGCCGATCCACTTCAAATTTTCCCATTACGAAGCGAAAGCCCAACGAATACGACGACAAATAGACCGAAGTAAATTTCGCCTGTTAAATTACTTATTTTAACCCAACACAACAGAATTCAATTTCAAACAACGAATAACTTTTACACCAAGACCATCGAACTACCAAGACAATTGTATCACGAATTCTTTTTGACCTGCTATTGAAAGATACCCGTCCCAACCCCATTCATTCTAGAAAAATCTTAACAGCGCGATGTAGGAATGGGGTCAGTGCCATCTATCGGCCCCATTTAGTACTACAATCAGCTTAGTATGTATGTTGGTGTTTTAGCGATTATTGTTTATCACGTGAACCAATCTCGATTATTATTTGTTCTATTTGAAAGAGAGTACTTCTATTATAGTCTTATAGGAATTTCAAAACAAAAAATACTTATAAAGTTGATTAAATGGCAAACTTAAGTAAGAAATGATTTTTGAAAATAAAACAAAAAATACGCTAGATATAGAAAAAGTTATACTTTTCCAGTAATATTTATGTTTATCTTAATCACAAGTAATTATTTCAAATTTTTCGCTTGGATAACATTAGAGATAAGGCCCCCCCCCCCCCTTATCTCTAATGTTATTTTTTTTTTACATTTTCCTTCATAAATCGAAATTTTACCAATGTAGAAAAAAAAAGAAAAACTGTTTCAAAAATTACAACTCAAGCCCTTTCATATTTTGCCCCCCCCCCCTCATATTCGTTATTTTTCATAGAAAATTAAAATCTCTATTTAAATTTCTCATTTTCCATGCACGTGGATAACTCTCATTTAAAACCATTCCAAATTTCAAATTGATAGCCTAAGTAGTTCGTGATATATTTCACTTTGTGACAGACAGAGAGACAGACAGACGGACGGAGTCGCACCATAAGGGTTCCTTTTTTACCTTTTTGGTACGGAACCCTAAAAAGAGCATGTTCTTAATTTAAACTTTTTCACGTGCAAATAAATAACGGAGACAATGAATCAGTTGTAAGTTTGCGATAAAATGTTTGCTTTTAAATTGGTATTCTTCCCAACACATGCCATCGATTTTTATCGCACTATACCTCTTGTTCGAAGTGTTCTAATCAGAGAGACGTATAGTGCGAGAAAAATTTAGAGAGCTCGCGCGCCGTCGCGTGATAGCCGTGCTGGTCGTCCCATGGTCGTCAAGTCAGGGTCTGATGGTGGGATTCTAGATAAATCGAGGGAACTCTTCAAAAGGCGAAGTACTTAATTGAAGTCGGTTGAAACTTTGTTTTTAAAGTAAATTAGTAACAAATGTGTGTAACCAGATTGCCATTGGACAAAGCTTGGAGACTTTTGGGAGACGAAAATAGAGCCTCCAATGAACATTCAATCCATACCTTTCCTCAAAGTCCCAGTGATTTCCAGGTTTGACAATATCGACAGGAACATCGCTGAACGATTGTTCACTCAATTTAATCTACCCAAAAATCGATGATATGGGCGAACCTTGCGTGTAGTGTAACTTGAATTATCGACCTATTCAAAACATAGACTTTGTTACCACCTTACTACATCCGTTCAGCCCCCCTAGCACACTAGGTTTTATGTCCGAAGCACCTCTTGCACTCGCATATTTGCCAGAATGGGACGAATGCTTTAAGTCCGACATAAAACTTAGCGTACTATCGACAACACATCTAACTGACCATCCGTGCACTTTATGTTGATTGCAATATGGTTCAAAATAAATACAGGATGGTCAGTTAACTGTGTTGGCGTTTGTACTAGCCCCCCAGTTCTTTTAATACCTAATACGTAAGATTGCACTAAACACAACTTTTTGTATGGTATTCGTAGGTAGGTACTGATCTTTTTTTTTCACTTTATACATTTAATCACTTCACATTACGTCAGTTCCATTGCATGTATTATCTACCTACGTATTGGTAGGTATTATAGGTTTTCTTAGCACAAATAAATATATCAATTTATGATGATTCTGATTTATGCCGCTAGTATACATTAAAATGCACCTACAATCTAACTTACTAAGATTGAGTGATCTAATCAATACTTGCCTATGACTTTCATTAATTTCATTTATTTGCCATAAATTGCATATTATACATAGGATGGCACAGTGAATAAAGTTTGTTAATTTGTCGTAAGAATACACATAAGTATTATTGTTCTTATATAGTACTCACTTAAGGCTTGTACACCCGCTAAAGTCCTTGAGCGTATGGGCGGAGCCTCGACCCTCTCCCCGCGCAAGTCGCACAACCCGCCGTCGTTTATTAAGCGTTACATAGATTAAGTTAGGTAAGATTACAGACGCGTCATCGCGCATCGTTACCAATGCAAGGGTGGACGTGGGTGGGTGACATTCGTCATTCTTAATTGAAACGTGATATTTGTCATACATAAATTATATAATTGATTAAGTTCAAAAATTATGTCCCTACTATTATAATACTATTTACTAACGATTGGTGTAGTTCCGTCAGCAAGGCTAGCACGAGACGGCCGCGACATACTCTCGATTTTTCTCGCACTATCGGTCTCTCTCTTATTAGAACATTAGGAAAGAGAGGTATAGTGTGAGAAAAATCGAGAGTATGTCCCGGCGTTCTCGTGCTAGCCGTGCTAGTGAAAACGAAATTCGTTCGAATAACTCTCATTGTCGCTCGAACTAGCAAGCGCGACAGAGAGGGAGATACACGAACGAAGTTCGGTTTCGTTACGCGGTAGGCCCTCAGCACGCCTAGCACTAGACGGCCGCGACATACTTTCGATTTTTCTCGCACTATACCTCTGTTACTAAATATTCTAATAAGAGAGAGACGGATAGTGCGAAAAAAATATAAAGGTAATAATAATAATCCATACCTACTGTTGCCCTTAGGCCATTTTTAAATGTCGCTATTAATAGGGGCCCATCTAGCAGTTAGCGAGTCACCGTCTGCCAGAGATAAAATGTGAAACAGTTTTATTGGGCTTATTTCCCATCTTGAACTAAAAAACAAAATCTAAACTATACCTACGTAAATGTTAATTAGGTACAAACGCTAACACAGTTAACTGACCATCCTGTATTTATACAAGAACCTTATTACAACGCACATAAAGTGCACGGATGGTCAGTCAGCTGTCTTGTCGATAGTACCTACTACTTTACAAACCACGAAATAGATTGTCCACTCTATGCAACAAAATTATCTATCACTAAAAACTAAACTATACGCATATGTTTATTAGTTACCTACTATACGGATCACAAAACGGATTGTCCACTCTATGCAACAAATATAGTCCACAATTTCCACAAATATTTAAAAATTTCGGCGCAGCGCAAATTGACACAGGTCCGTCATGCAACGTGTCTCGTCCCGCACTGACCGTATGGACGAAAACGGGGAGGCGTAGGAACTTTGGCGGAATATTTCAGAAAACGAGGTAAATTTTAAAGAAAATTGAGAAAGTAAGAAAATGATGCCCTTGTTCATTATTGTATGAAGAAAGTTATAAAATTTCATATTATTCTGATTAAAAATGGAGCAGTAAAATGGTTACAAGTGAAAAAATAGGGGTGGCTTTAGATTTTTTTTCTAATTTTTATCGTTAAAATGGATTTCTACGAAAACTACGACCCGTCGCATATCTTGCAGCACGTCTAGCACACGACGGCCGCGACATACTCTCGATTTTTATCGCACTATACCTCTTCTTCTAAGTGCTCTAATAAGAGAGACGGATAGTGCGAGAAAAATCGAGAGAGCTCGCGCGCCGTCGCGTGCTAGCCGTGCTGATTATGATATATTTTTTCCGACAAAATGTTACGTTATAATGTATAAAACGGTTACAAAACAACTCATTCTCACGAAAATTTCGAATGTGCAGTCTTAAGCTATATGGACACAGTTCAACAAGGTATTTTTTAAAGCAATTACATTTTTTTAGTAAATTTTATTTTAGGCCTTAATTTCAACTGGCAAGGCATTTTACACCTTTGCTGCAACATGCATGTGGCATTTAGAAAACATTGCTGTTCTATCAGCTGGGACCTTGACATCATTCACAAATATATGATTCTGTACTGTACTTTTAAAATCGTTCTTCGATGGAAATTGTCTGGAAATCGGCGCACGAGAGCTCCATAATATAGAGCTGTCAGAGTAGGCAAACCTAGTAGTTTGAAGGATTGCCTACACGACTCTCGACTAGACTTAATTCCATTTAAAATACGCACGCACTTTTTTGTAATATAAATAATCGCTGTATGTCCTCACAGCCACTCCAGACTTTCATTCCGGGCACATTCCGTAGGTACTGATCTTATATGCAGCAGAATAGTTGGCGGATTTAATAACGATATTGTGCAGGTACGTGAAACAAAACACAAATGCAAAGCATACATTCTTGACGCTCAATTTAGGAACTGGTGTGACTATTCGCGTCTCATCTAACGCGAAAAGTCACACATTTGTGCGGAAAACTAGCCATAGGAGAATTAACGATTCTTTACAGGAAGTAAGGTAACTCGACGTTGATATTTACGATGCAATTCATATGAAAGTAAAATTAATGTTACACTCTCAATGACACAAAGGAGAACAATGTCTTGGCTATCATCCAGCATCAGTGAAAGCAGAAACTGTGAGCAAAACAGGCCGATGATATACAGTTATTTTTACCAAGGTTCTACGTAAAACGCGTATTTTTGGAGCTACCTTAAGAGTCCGCAGTAAGCTCGATTCTCCATACAAACGTAGTTACGCTCTCATTTTAAAACTACGTGTTGGAGAATAACGAAACTTTGCATGTACAATGACATGAGGTATATCTATGTCTGTAATTAGTTTATGTAGCTTCAGATACCATAGTAAATAAAATACAGTGAATTGAAGTTTTTCATACAAAATTTGTTTTTGCTGTATTTTGTTTGTTTTATAAACTGGAACCATATAAACTAATTACAGACATAGATATACCTCATGTCATTGTATATGCAAAGTTTCGTCACAATGCACCACGTAGTTTTAAAATGAGACCGTAACTACGTTTGTATGGGAAGGTGAAATTCGGCCGAGCTTACTGCGGACTCTTAAATGTGCAAGAGAAATTTATGTCAGCAGATAGATACCTACCGACTTTTATAACCTATAAAATGTACCTAAACACAGGCCAAGAACATCATGGCATGATCAATTGGGAACTTGAGATAACAGCATTCTTCGTAATAAAATAATACATGCGACTTTTCTTTAAGCTACCTAGTAACTCAAGAAGATACCAGATTATGTCGCTAATATAATGCCAATGTCGCAACTTTATTGACAATTTACTTCCGGAGAAATTTGAAAACTACTAACGAACTATTACGTTACATGTACTTTTCTGCCTGCATGAGTAAATAAGAAAGCTTAACGACTATTGACCCAAGCCTGGCTAATGTTGGCGAAGGTTGGCGCCAACTATCGTTGCAGCGATGAGGGACATTGACCCTGTGTTTGGATGCGTTCCAAACATTTGGCCAATGCATGAGAACAGTGCGGAAACGACAACGCGTGTTTAATTGGTTTGTTAGTGCGTCTGTTTAATGGGTTACCAAGATACTTCGAAGATATGCTTTTTTTATGTTCCTACAGCTTAAACAGGTTGGTATTTAGATGTTCCTGTGCTGTTAGAAATCGTTGCCAACCAAAAGTACTAACTGAACCAAATTAGGATTGGATTTGCAGACAACTTCCGTCGCTACTTGTCAACTTGTCAAGTACTCATTTCTCACCAATGAAAATGAATTCGCGGCACTTGCGGTGCAGACTGGGCCCTTGGTCATCCGACACCAAAAAAATATGATAGAGGTTCGTCGCCAGTTCCTTCTGTGTCCAGCGTCCAGCTAAGTCTAGCAGTGCAAAGAGGCAATGCAGCCAGCGTCCTAGTGAACATGCCTCAAGTGAACTGGGTGGGGTATTTTATATTTAGTTTATAACTGTAGTTCGTTGTTTTTTCTTATAGTGTCAATTTTAATTAACAACTTATAGTTATTTTTAACCGACTTCAAAAAAAAGGAGGAGGTTCTTAATTCGGTTATACAGGGTGTTTGCTCCATCGTTTGCCAGATTAAAACGGCAGGTAGGTTGGGTCATTAGCTACCTTTTCCGGCCTCCAAAATTTTTTTGTGTCCACTGGTATTTTTTTTTACATAATTTAGAAATTTTCTATATGCTTACGCGTTTCAACTTGATTTTAAAAAATAAGAAGTGGTAGAGCCTACTTTTTTATTTTATTGTAATGTGTAATGTTGTACGGCTCTATCAAAGTCAAAATTATTTGCAAGTAACGTCTACTTATTCTTTTATTAACCCTCAAAACAAATTTAAGTTGCAAGAATTTCGTCTTGGGTAACTTTAATTTGCAATAAAAAAAAAACTAAAATTGATAATGTTCTGTGTCACCAGATAATGTCACCAGTGGACAGCAGTTTGGAGGCCGGAAAAGATAGCTAATGACCCAACCTACCTGCTGTTTTAATTTGGCAAACGATGGAGCAAACACCCTGTATATATTTATATTTTCATCTTTTTTTTCAATGTTTGTTACCTCAGAACTCCGTCATTGATGAGCCGATTCATAAAATTTTTGAAGTGAAAACTTCTCTAGCAGCGCTGTGCACTTTTTGGGGTGGAGAAAAATTGTTACAGGACGCGGCTATGCGGTAGAACGAGACATAAATATGTATTACTCCCTTTAATGCATAGTTGCGTTCTGTATGATGGGTCAAGATGGCCCATCGTGTGGAGCAGCCATTAAACTCGCCACAGGAGGTCACGTGACTGTAAGGTGGAGAGAGATTCGGGACGAGGCTTGGGCGCGGGGGGAGGGGGGGGGGGCGGGGGGCGATGCCGTAGTACGAGACTGGCTGCGCCGTTCGAGTTAGCAATGCATGCAATCTGCGGCGCTTACCCGTTCGGCCGACACACAATAACTTCTCACGCGCTAATTTGCAAGTGAAATAGTTTACTTCTGTCGCTACGGTATTCGTCGATTCGAAATGTCAAAATATTCAAGTTTTCACTTCTGCCGGCACTCTCGGAGTGCAACCCGGTCTTTTTTTTGTTTGTAAGTATATGCTTCCAGGTGGGTCCCATTTTTTCAAAAATTCAGTTGGATGATGGGATCCATGAGGAATTGAGGGAACTCCTCAATCATATTAGGCACGCGTGTAGTGATTTTGTTTTTTTTTCTATTATAACTCGTGTATTTACACCCGGAAATCATAAATTTGGTGGAGTGGAATTGATTATGAAGACCACAGATAACTTATGGAATTCCTCAATTATGTACTTAAAAGTACAAAAGTACGTCACAGATTCTGATAAGATGTAATTGAAACAGCGTAATGAAGTGCCAAAGGTGATCCTTGTCGAATCGACGGAAACAAGTCCTCAAATATTATCGGGCCACATACAGCGATTGGGTTTTTTTCTCTAATAATCAACGCATTTGCTCTCGGAAATCAATTCATGCGGTAAAGTGGAAAAGAAATGTGGAAATGTTCTCGTGGCTTGGCGGAGTACTAAATAGAAGTCGGTTAAAACTTTGTTTTTAAAGTAAATTATTCTATTACTGTTAAATAGATGATACCATATACCTCATATGGCTATTAATTGTTTTCTACATCTTCGAAATATGCATAAGGTTTCTTGTGTTGCAATTTTTATCTACTATAGGAATGTGGTGTCGGGTTAGAAATTCACCACCCCCTTTCTTCCCGTGGGTGTCGTAAAAGTCGACTTAGGGTCAGGGTTGAAGTATGTTGTGGGCGATGGGCTAGCAACTTATGACTACGATATCACATTTAATGTGGTGTTATGTTCCATTGGTACTGGAACATAAGTTTCAGTGCTCTGGCTACCGCTTTTGGGAATAAAGGCGTGAATCTCTGTTTATAGGAATCTACATGGTGTACCAAAAATGGGGTATGAACCGATCAAGGGCTTAACAGGTATGGTGTTCTGATAAGAAAAAGCAGAAAAATGAATAAACAAAGAAATATGCTTTCAGTTCACCAACTTATCTATAAAATGGTTACCTAGAACACTAGGTGGGTTGTTTAAAAACACGAATTATAACTACAACTTAGAAAAGTTGAAAAACTCCCGACATTTTCATTTCAAAGTCCAATATCTCAAAAACAGGTAAACAGATTTTCATGTAACATGGCTAAGAACACTCGGGCTCACAGCAGCTTTTGAATAAAAAAAACCGCATTCAAATAGGTCCATCCGTTTGGGAGCTACGATACCACAGACAGATACACAGATACACAGACACAGACACGTTAAACTTATAACACCCCTCTCTTTGCGTCGGGGGTTAAAAATAGGTCCATAATGATGAACAGATGATATCAAATTATACCCAATTATGTACGTGCCTTGACGAAACAATGTTTCGTATTCATACATGGTTATTAAGAAGTGTTTCCGGAATAATCATGGTACCTACCTACCGAATTAATTACAGTCGTCCACGTTTATCCTTACTTACAAAGTCGCCGTAATGATGAAGTAGGTAGGTAGGTATTGTATTCCGAATAATTTTATTGACGGCGTGGGAGAACTTGTAAGTAGATACAAATCTTTATTGGGGAGGTGCCTGGGATACAATACAATACAATACAAATACTAATTGCAGGTATTAGGTACCTGGATACTACAGAAGAAATGCTTAAGAGCTATTTGTAACAAGCCACCACGAACATCATGTAGAGACCTTTTTGATGAACTGAAATTGTTGACCTTACCATAGCTATATTGAAGTATCTTATCTTATCTTAACTTATCTTATCTAGATGAGGGCCCTTTCGGATGCACTTCGACCCGGCGGGATCTTTTGTGCATTTGCCCTCTCCTTTATGCCTACTCCCAAGCTCGCTCCATCATTTCCACAAAGCGGATGATGCAGCTCACCGGGAGCACCTTGAATTCCTTTGGTTGCGGATA
This sequence comes from Epinotia bilunana, assembly GCA_947049275.1. NCBI lineage: Eukaryota > Metazoa > Arthropoda > Insecta > Lepidoptera > Tortricidae > Epinotia > Epinotia bilunana. Next base: position 5,484,498 of record OX346265.1, read on the forward strand.
GTCGCTACCAAAGTAACTCATTCTTTTTCTGGCAAGGGCATGACATTCACACAGTAAGTGTTCCATGGTCTCGTCCTCCTCGCCACACATTCTTCTACAGTCTAAACTATCCGACAGTCCCATCTTGGCCAAGAGATCCTTGACCCCGAAGTGACCTGTGAACACCCCAAATATGATTCTGAGTTGCTTCCTACTGGATTTCCAGAGCTTGTTAGTCCAGCCCGAGTCCACTCCTTCTATGAAGAGCTTTGAGTGCCTTAAGCACGCCTCATTCCTCCACTCGTGTTGGTGTTTGGTTTTGGCGTAGGCTTTAAAGGCCGAAGTTATGGTTCTCTGCGAGAGTCCCACAAATGGTTCTGGACCTACAAAGTGATTTGTAGGCCCCCCTCTTGCAAGCTCCGCTCTTTCGTTGCCGATGTAGCCCTCGTGCCCCGGTATCCAAACTAGTTGCACCTTATTGTGCTTTTCAAGCTTGTTCAGTGCCTGGACGCCATTATAGACTAGTCTAGAATACACTTTCGGCGCCGTAAGCGCTTTATATACTATATTGAAGTAACTAAGTTCGTAAAGTCAAATCCTTCTTTATTCCGAATTTTAAAAGATACATATAAATTTAATACGAGGTACCCCTTAAGATTAGTTGCACCTAAAACGATCACTAAAAATTGCAGTAGTAATAGTTACTGCATGTGTATACAAATATACAACTAGGTTCCAGAGACCATAAAACATTTGCCATATAAAGCTTGTATATCAACACTGAACAACTGGCTATTGCAGAAGAAATTCTACAGTGTTAAAGAATCCTATCGCTGCGAAATTAATGATGCATGACTTTTCTACCATTAAATTAATTATTAAATATTTTTTGACATTGTACTATAATATTATACTAATCATCTTAATTTTTAAATTTATTAATTTAAGATTATAACGTTGTGACATGAATTGTGCTCCTTTGAGATTTGTATGCCTATGAGGCAAAATAGTTGGATGTAATTGTATACCTAACCTGACATCTTGTTGTACACTATTTTATGCAAATAAACTTACATACTTACTTACTAATTCTACCTTGAACTAGATTTATTTTTAGGTACTAATTAATTTGGTACTTACTTAGACAATTAGGTGCTTCGCTTAAAGCTAATTGACGTTAAAGTCAAACAGAAACTATTATATTTACACAAATAGGAAAAAGAATTTAATATCTTTTTACGGACGACTACATCAAAAAGTGTGTAAAAACTGTTTTGTACTAAATACTTATTTAATGATTTTTTGAATAGGTTAATTGGTTCTATGGGTTTGATTGCTTGTGGTATTTTATATACATTTTTATACACACCATATGTGACCCGGAGTGGTATATTTTTAAGCTGGATAAGGCTAGGTACTCGTATGGCGGAGATTTAATGGTTTTACATGACGGTCTTTAGCTTGAGATAAAAAAACACTGTGTTTTGACGAAGGACTAGGCTTCTAGGATGTATAAAGAAGTAAGTGTTAGAATGCAGAGTTTTTATATGGCCTACAACTCTGTGTCCGTTTTATATTAACTAGGATTCTGATGCATTTTTTATGATAAGTTTAAATTATTTTATTTCATTTTGAAAATTTACGTCATTTCATAAAATTTAAACAGGATGGATTCACAAAATGATCGTCAGAGTGTATAAGAATAAAAAACAATAATAAATAATAAATAAATAAAATAAAAAGCCTTTTATTTCTTGTCCTGTAAGTAAGTTTGTTTTACATGGTCGTTTTACTACGATTCTCATTATTACTAAAATATCATTAAAAAAATGTCATGCCATGTCCATTGTGAATTAAGTTATTACTAAATACTTTTACATATGTTACGTATAATAGTTTAATTTAAACAACATTATATAAGTAGTATTGTTACGGACAAGAACCCCTCATCAGGTGAAGGCCTCCTCCAAGGACTTCCACTTTTTTCTGTCGGTGGCTTTTTCTTGCCAGTGAGTAAGTATCGGCTATTTTTCTTATGTCGTTGGACCAACGACTTTTTGGTCTCCCTCTTCGTCGTTTTCCTGTAGGCCCCTTCCAAGCAGTAACTTGAGCAGTCCAGCGAGAGTCATGCAGTCTGGCGACATGTCATAATAAATAATAGTCAATAAAAATCCAATTCTAAATGAAAACAAACATGAGAAACAAAAATATGAAACTTATTAGAAAACTTAGAAAGAGACGGATGGTGCGAGAGAACTCGCGTGCCAATTTGTGCTAACTATACAGATAATATACAAGTTCAGTTTATACGTATGAACATCAGTTCGGTAGTTTACGTAATTATCATTAATATAAATAAAGTTCAAACTGATTATGATCGAAATATTACAGGCTATCGATCGCTCTGGAGCTTGTGAACAACCCGCCAGTGTTCTTCTTGGACGAGCCGACCAGCGGCTTGGACACTGTCACCACGGTGCAGTGCGTGAAACTACTACGGCAGCTGGCTCGCCAGGGCCGAACAGTGGTGTGCACCATCCACCAGCCTGCTGCATCGCTGCTTGAGCTGTTCGATCAGGTATGACATTGAAAGGCTGTCCGTTGCTCTTAAGTTAAACAACCTGCCCGTATATTTCCTCAACGAGCCAACCAGCGGCTTGGACACTGTCACCACGGTGCAGTGCGTGAAACTACTGCGGCAGCTGGCTCGCCAGGGCCGAACGGTGGTGTGCACCATCCACCAGTCTGCTGCGTCGCTGCTTAAGCTGTTCAATCAGGTATGACATAGAAAGGCTGTCGGTTGCTCTTAAGTTAAACAACCTGCCCGTATTTTTTCTAAACGAGCCAACCAGCGGCTTGGACACTGTCACCAAGGTGCAGTGCGTGAAACTACTACTTACGGCAGCTGGCTCGCCAGGGCCGAACGGTGGTGTGCACCATCCACCAGTCTGCTGCGTCGCTGCTTAAGCTGTTCAATCAGGTATGACATAGAAAGGCTGTCGGTTGCTCTTAAGTTAAACAACCTGCCCGTATTTTTTTCTAAACGAGCCAACCAGCGGCTTGGACACTGTCACCACGGTGCAGTGCGTGAAACTACTACTTACGGCAGCTGGCTCGCCAGGGCCGAACGGTGGTGTGCACCATCCACCAGCCTGCTGCGTCGCTGTTTGAGCTGTTCGATCAGGTATGACATTGAAAGGCTGTCGGTTGCTCTTAAGTTAAACAACCTGCCCGTATTTTTCCTAAACGAGCCAACCAGCGGCTTGGACACTGTCACGGTGCAGTGCGTGAAACTACTACTTACGGCAGCTGGCTCGCCAGGGCCGAACGGTGGTGTGCACCATCCACCAGCCTGCTGCGTCGCTGCTTGAGCTGTTCGATCAGGTATGACATAGAAAGGCTTTCGGTTGCTCTTAAGTTAAACAACCTGCCCGTATTTTTCCTCAACGAGCAAACCAGCGGCTTGGACACTGTCACCACGGTGCAGTTTGTGAAACTACTACGGCAGCTGGCTCGCCAGGGCCGAACAGTGGTGTGCACCATCCACCAGCCTGCTGCGTCGCTGTTTAAGCTCTTTAATCAGGTATGACATAAGCGTTAACCAGTACCTATATAGGTAGTAATCGGTAGCAATTAAAATATGATATATAGTATTATGTCAACACTTGCATAGATAGTCATAGCAAGAAGTATAATTAAACTATATAAATTGTTGCACGCTTAGTAGGTATTGCATTCTGTACATATTAACGATTATTGCATACCTATTATATCTCCACGATATAAGTTAACGCTTTTTATATATGTTTTATAATTATTTATTTAAAGTCTTTAATTTAACACATTCTGAGCATTCCGGCGATTAGACTTTCTTCATTAAAAATGCAAAAGTTTTATGGAATGGGAAAAGTTTATTTTCTAACGTATATATATACAATAGTTGATAATTTACATTCAATAAATTAAATTCAAACTAAGTTGCGGCGGCTGGCGTCATTCCTCGCTGAATTGCAATGTTTCCGCAAATAACTTTCTGGGATAAACAACGTGCTGGGATCTTGACGCCAAAGGGTATAAAATTGTACTCTCTGCGGAGGCCTCTAACGTTGAATTGAATTTTCAAATTGTTAACTAAGCGAAAATTAAAAGATCAACCTTCACGCTAATATCAATAGCGTGTAACACGCCTATTATTGTTACACGAAGAGATTGGAATTAAAAACAATATCCCATGACTAAAACAATGGCCTGTGCGCTACTGAAACGTAATTTTCTATTGCTTTGTCTCCGTCAAAAGTGTCGCTAATGACGCTTTGACACGAAGCTAATTATTGCGGTTCAAGCATAATGACTCTATGGGTCTAGGGATTCTACGGGATCAATCCAAATAATTTTATCAACGTATATATGTATTTTTAACCGACTTCAAAAAAAAGGAGGAGGTTCTCAATTCGGTTGTATTTTTTATCCTTTAAAGTAAGTTGAACGAGCGGGCAGAGCAAACGGAGTTCTTCTTTTCAGCTTGGGCAAAAATGCTTTCGTATGTCTGTCCGGCAGTTGGATGCCCGGCTGTTCTCTTCTACAGCATTTCTCAACCGATTCTCGTGAAATTTTGTGAGCAGGTTCAATAGTCATACGGATTTTAATGTTAATTATTTTTTTATACATTTATAAATAAAAGGCAGGCTGTGAAGTCTACAGCTCACAGAGCCTCTAGTTCAGTAGGTTCAAATTTCACTGCCAATCTTTCTTGCATGGTTGGCGGCTAGAGAGTAAGAAGCCAATAATCAAAATATGTTGCAGGTGTATGTGCTAGCCGATGGGCGGTGCATCTACCAGGGCGACACATCCGCCATGGTGCCTCATCTCCAGAGCGTCGGGCTGCCGTGTCCACGGCACCACAACCCAGCTGACTTCAGTGAGTCCTTGTGCTGTCTTTTGTTTCTTTGTTGCTCGGCAGTTTAGCCACCACAATCCGGCTGACTTCAGTAGGTCCTTGTAGTTGTCTTTTGTTTCTTTGTTGCTCGGCAGTTTAGCCACCACAATCCGGCTGATTTCAGTAGGTCCTTGTAGTTGTCTTGTGTTTCTTTGTTGCTCGGCAGTTTAGCCACCACAATCTGGCTGACTTCAGTAGGTCCTTGCAGTTGTCTTTTGTTTCTTTGTTGCTCGGCAGTTTAGCCACCACACTCCGGCTGACTTCAGTAGGTCCTTGTAGTTGTCTTTTGGTTCTTTGTTGCTCGGCAGTTTAGCCACCACAATCCGGCTGACTTTAGTAGGTCCTTGTAGTTGTCTTGTATTTCTTTGTTGCTCGGCAGTTTAGCCACCACAATCCGGCTGACTTCAGTAGGTCCTTGTAGTTGTCTTTTGTTTTTTTGTTCCTCGTCAGTTTAGCCACCACAATCCGGCTGACTTCAGTAGGTCCTTGTAGTTGTCTTGTGTTTCTTTGTTGCTCGGCATTTTAGCCACCACAATCTGGCTGACTTCAGTAGGTCCTGGCAGTTGTCTTTTGTTTCTTTGTTGCTCGGCAGTTTAGCCACCACACTCCGGCTGACTTCAGTAGGTTTTTTTTTTTCATTTTTATTATAGGTACCCATTTGACCACTATCTCTACTGATGATCTGATTTCTTCGATGCTCGGCTGTTTCTAAAGGCATCACAACCCGGCTGACTTAGCTCTTGTATTTGTCTTACGTTTCGTTACTGCTACTCGGCAGTTTATGAACGCGAAAGAATGTAGCAGATAGTCTGGCCAGCGAGTTCTTTATATGGTAACAACTTCTAGGAAATAAGCTGTCAGTTCGTTTTTAAGAAATAAACAGTCAAACGCCGCTATGCATTTTGTGTACCAACATGAGTTTTATGTGACATGGTTCGCTGGTTAGTCTCTAGTCTAAACTCTCACTATCAGCGGGGCTAGCACAACAGCCGCGTCGCGACGCGTGACGTTATGAATCTATCCTCCACTTTCTTATTTGCACAGTGCGAGTGAGACTGGAGTCATTGAGTCGCCGACGCGATTTGTCAGCAAGCCGTACTAGACCTCTAGAGGCTTCATTGTACATAACAACCTATAAAGGAAAACATAAATTCGTTAAAACAGATAAAAATTAAAGTCGATTCATTGAACCGGAAAAGTCCATTATTAAACTGACTAATTATATATTTGTTTGTGTGGCGTGTGCCTACCCTGTACATTAAAAGTAACTATGATATCATATTAATCCTACGAATATTATAAATGCGAAAGTTTGGATGTTTAGATGTTTGTTACTCAATCACGCTTAAGGCGATGGCTTGATTTGAGTCGAACACGCCCCGTAGACAGAGACACGCTGATGCCTTCCGCGCACGAGGAAAAGAGATGTAACACTATTCGGGAATGGCTTTTTTTAATACAAATTTCGATAAATACCTAACTTACAGACGGTTTATTTAAATTTCATAAAGTGAGATTTTAGATGAGATAAAATACTATAGTTTTAACTTGATTGTGTCGTAAATTAATGTATCGTTTGAGTAGGCTGAGTAATAAAAGGAAAATAAAATAAAATTTGGATTTTTTTTCTATCGAGGAAATTTTAAGCAATCATGTATCGATAAAATAAAATAAACAATCATATAGTCAAGAATCATATATCTGAAAATCAGACCTTATTGTTTCTTAATCTAGTCAGAACGGCGTTTCAAAGCACGCGATAATTTCCAATGCACAGCCTTAAATGGCTCAACCGATTCGGATGAAAACTTGCGCGAAGATAGCTTGCACGCAGACGAACTCGCGGACGGAAGCTAGTAGGTAATAAATTAACAATAATTTGTGTGTTAATAGGCAATGGGCAAAAAAAAATTGCAATCAAATACCAATAACGGCGGAATTCGGCAATTCCTGATTGTATTTTTTTATACTACGATAGTGAAAAATACGGTAAGAAGACACCGTAGTCTGTGGAAGCTTGCGATTCCAAAAGAATCTCAGGCCGTTGCCGACCCTGATTTTTTATATTATTTATTCTCTAGCATTATTCCCGGTTGTGCCCTAAAGGAGCTTGGGGTCCGCTTTGACACCCAATCCGAAGATTTGGCATAGGCACTAGTTATACAAAAGCGACTGCCATCTGACCTTCCAACCCAGAGGGAAAAGTAGAACTTACCGCTTTCCTAACGATGTTTTCCTCCACCGAAAAGCTAACGGTAAATTTCCGTACATATAAGTTCCGCAAAACTGCGACCCGCCCGACCTGCTTGCCCTAGGTACTGCCTGCGTTCTGCCGACCACAATTGTAATACGACATAATATTATTTCAAAACATAAATAGATAGCCAGCAAAAATACAAGGTTGCTTAGAAACCAGTACCCATAGAAAATACAAGACATATGTCTACATCGGAATCGGACCATACTCACGCGTTTACGTTGTTTGTAAGTAACGCGGAAGTTATGGCAATAGTAAAAACACCGGTCAAGCGCGAGTCGGACTCGCGCAAGGGGGATCCGTAGTTCGCTCGCATTTGTCGCAATTTTATTAAACTCAAACACGAGCTCCCGTCGCGAAGTGTGTACGCGCGTCTGGGTGTCCCTTTGCGCTGCGGTTACTTTCAAACAGTATTTTTATGTCATATGGTTACAAATTCACAGGTTTCGAACTATGTATTCCTTTACTTGTAATATGAGACCTTGCTTCACGCCGAATTTGATTGACCCTTGGTTTTTAGAACCAGGTAACAGATATAGCCTTCCGAATCGCTAAACTTAAGTGGCAGTAGGTGGGGCACATAGCACGTAGAACCGATGGCCTTTGGGGCGGAAAGGTTCTCGAGTGGCGACCACGTACCGGAAGGCGCGGCGTGGGTAGGCCCCCCACAAGGTGGACTGATGACCTGGTAAAGGTGGCTGGAGTCCGCTGGATGCGGGTGGCGCAGGACCGATCACTTTGGCACTCTTTGGGGGAGGCCTATGTTCAGCAGTGGACGTCTTTCGGCTGATATGATGATGATGATGAGGTTTTTAGAGATCAATGGGACGGGAACTACCTATCTACTACTGGTTTGGGATGGAAAATTCTGAATCATCAGAACCAAAGTCTTGCAGTACAAGTAGGTACTTAATGGAATAATTCCCAAAACTGTGAATATTTACTTTGGATTCATACCTACATATACCGTCTGATCAAAACATTTGGTTAAACGGCAGATCTTACGATTCCGGTATCTTAGATGTTTTATTTTTTCACAGACCCAAGGGACTGCTGACCTGATTATTTGATGTTATAAATTTAAATTAAATAATTAAGGGGCCATTCATAAATTAAATCATTTCAAAATGGGGGGGGGGGGGGGTCTGGCCATTGGATGACGATAGTCATTTTATTAGGCGGGGAGGGGTCCATTTCAAGAAATAACAGGATGATGATTGGAGGGGGGGGGGGGGGTTCAACTAGATACCTCAACCCCTTTTTTCTTTTCACAAGGGTTCCTGTCTATCACCTTAGGTTAGGTACGGTACCCTAAAAACGGGTAACTCTAAATTAGGAATCCGGATGTGCTAACATATTTTGCAGTTGACCTCTAAGTAGTTATCTATTTTCGTGAACAGCTACCTTCTTTTAATGGAAGGAAAACCTGTTGTCGATAGCGCGTCGCCACGAGGATAGCGCGGAAGTTATGTCGGACTCGCGACTAAAAACCCCCTGATGGTCCTCCTCGACGCATTCCGGACGGCTCTGGGTTCTCCTACGGAACGCACCCTTTTGCCGCCCCTAACGTTAACCATGTACCAACCCCAGGACCCCTTTAAGTCGCCTTGTACGACAGGCAGGGGATACCCCAGCCGTATTCTTATGTCCAGGCTACAGGGCACAAACATACAGGTACCTATCGCTTAAATATTGCTGTTACATATGAGCTGCAGTCAGCTGCTTTCCTGAAAGTGCCATTTGAATGCCATAGGTAGCTGCGTCGAAACTGCATACTGACTGCAAACTAGATGCACGGTTGTAGAGCAGTCGGTACAACGGGAATAGAAACTGCAATAAATCAGAGTGCGATCGCCAAAACTGCACGTTGGTTGCAGTTTCGATGCAGTTGGACTGCAGCTAGAAAGCAGCTGCAATGCAGCCCTTTTGTAGAAACGTGTCGTCTTACGTTGGAAAATGTAGTGCCTTGTATTTCAAGGTGATGAATTATAATGATGTGATATATTTTTAGAATCGGCTTAGTAAACTCTTTCATTAGATACCACACACGATAGGTTTCAGAACATTTTTTTTTCCCATAGAAAAAATAGATGTCATAACTCCTCTAATTTTTGTTTTTTGTTCGTGCTACGGGTCAAATTGATTTGTATGGCCTAAAGATCAATCGTTCCGATTATCATGTTAACACAATTTGCAGCTTTTTTGGCGTACCGCTAGCATTATTAATCATTCTTACCGACCTCAAAATAAAATGCACCAATGCACTATTAAAATAAGAAAATGATTTCTAGAAATCATTTTTCTAGTCGATGCTATGCTTTTTCAGTTCTTTCTGAAAGTTGCTATGAAAACATGGTAATTAATGCATATTACGGAACAATTTATCCGTTACTTACCTATGGATCATTTATTGGGGTAATTCCACTGATGTGCATAAAACATTCATACTGCAAAAAAGATTCCTAAAGACTATTTACCGAATGTAGGTACATTGTGGAATCACTTCGAAGCATTTTCCGAGAAAAGCTTTTCCTGACTCTTACCGGTATTTACATACTACAATTATGCCTACTTGTAAAAAAAAACACCGTTCTGAACGCTTTCAATGGAGATCGTGCCAATCTAACGTACGGTCTCAATACAAATATAGTACCTATCTACATATATACATAAGCAGGTACTTCATGTTTTTTATGTCAATGAAAAATAATAGTTTTTGACCAAAATACATAATGCTATTTAAAAAATATATAAGCTCAATATCGAGATCTCGTCGATTTGGCTGACGAAATCTCGAATCGCTAACCTCAACATGAGAATTATAATGCAGGATCTCGAATTACCAATCCCCGCTCGAGATTGCATTCCCTAGCCACGACTTCGAGTGAGCGAGAGAACGGATCGGGACCTCTAGCTCCCACGTATGGCGCACCGCTGCCGCCACCGACGCCGCGTCGTGGCTGAGTCCTTATTGTTATCCCGATTACATGCTAAGGCCAGACTAGAGGGTGGACCTCTAGTCTGGCCTGGTCTGGTATATCTGCCGTGATTCTTAAAAAGGCAGCCATCCTACTAATATTAAAAATGCGAAAGTTTAGATGTTTGGATGTTTGTTACTCAATCACGTTTGAACGGCTGAACCGATTTGAATGAAATTTTGCACGAAGATAGTTTATAGCCTGGATTCCCTCCCGGGCGGAAGCTAGTCTACAAATAAATTGTATGCAGATGAGATCACCTAAATCATGTGTGAAAAACGTAAATTCATATATATATATTTTTTAATTTCAGTAATCGAAGTGACAGAAAACCCAGACAACATAACATTACTATGCGAAGAAATGCTAAACGGGCAACTGTACAAATCTTCGAAACTAGAACAGACCGAACCAGTAAACAACATGGAGCTCAAGATCTGTTACCAGACGGAGGAAGCGCAGGAGACAGAAATCATGCTGAGCAACGAGAAGTGCGTGTATAAGGTGGCGAAGTACAATGGCAGTACGTCGAGCAACTCTTTGACTAGTCAGGTAATACTAGAGATCTTCTCTTGTTTGTTGTATTGCTCTGCATCTATCGGATACATTTTGGAGACTGTTCGACTTAATTCCACCTTCCCCGTTTCATCTCCAAACGTCCAGGCTTGGGGAGCGAATCCTTACATTGTTAACTTACCATTTTTGCGCACGAATCTATATACCTCGTCTTACCTAATCCGTAGTGCTAAGGAATTAAATTCGTTCCCGTCATCTGTATTTCTTGACAATTACAATCTAGGTGCCTTCAAAACCAGAGTGAATAGGCTATAGCTGAACCAGTGAGCTTCATATTAGGCTCTGCCGTGGTTTATCATCAGGTGAGGCTAGGGTCAACCACTGGTCAGTCTTTATAAAAACAAAAGGTCGTGCCCTGCTTGGAAGCCCTTCACGGTGACGATTGGCAAGCTTCCACACCACTCTGTCTTAGGTCTGTCTCAACAAGGTCTCAACTCAAAGCTGCAAGCGAGCCCTGTATTTTATTTGGTCAGACCAGTGAGTTATAGTGTCTGCCTTCGGCCAAAATAGCTCAGGACTGGATTTCTGACAACCTGCTTCTGATCTTAAGGTGATCGAGAATGGACGCAACATTCTCATCATAGTCAAAAGATATGAGGCCATATTTATGGATAAGCGGTGCGAGATCCTGGCGAACTGGTGACCAGGCCTCGCTCCCATCAATGGTGCACCGTTGCCGCTGTAAGCTGTGGCCGCGTCCTCATGTCTGTACAGTCAGCAGCAGAGTTTAAGCAGAATAACACGCTCAAAGTCATCTACACAAACGCTTATTCTGTTGATGTTAGAGTCCTTGTGGAGATAATGTTGAGCACTCGGCCCGCGTAGCTACTTCTGCTGCTGACTGTGCATAGACACTTAAGCAACGTCATATTTTTGTGCTTGGACAACTTCGCTTCGCACACGTCGCCTCGCTTGTCCATAAACGCGGCCTTAAAGTACTTACTTGAAATTTTGTCGCACATACTCACTGAGACAGGGTTCAACCAAACAAGAATAAGGTTTATTCTGGAGTCTAGCCTTTAACTTCTCGTACCTACTTTACTACTCATACTTACTTTAGCCTTATATCTATCTATCTACTGATATTTTCAGCCCGTATCCACCCACTGTTTATAGGCTTCCTTTCGCCACTCGGTCCTAGCACAGGAAGAGAAGGAGGTCCAGGAGGAGAAAAGATCGGTTTACACTGTTTGCTTTCCTTAGCCTCACATAACTTTTATGAATACTGTATTTTGTTAACAGGTATCACAGATAAACTCATCAATGGATTGGATGAAAGTGCAAGTACAGTCGGGAACGTGCGGATACCCGACGACATATTTCCAGCAGTTTTATACGCTACTGTGTCGGATGTTGACGCAGATATTCAGGAATCGACAGGGTGAGTAGGGTACTTTAGTAGTGGGGTTTCCCTCATCTTCAGGGCGTTTTTCCTGGTTTTGTTATGCTAATACGGTGGTAATAAAGGATACGGCCTGCCTGGTGGTAAGCAAATACCATCGACTATGCGACACTTGCGACTCCACAGGAATCACCAATGCGCCCTTTACTGACTAGACTTACTCGACTTAAGTTCCTAAGTAAAGTAATGGGGCAGAGGGCGTCCACAATGCGTCGCCTGTGGTAGGTATATAGGATTCGAACTCAAGACCTGCACATTGAAGTCGCGTGTCTCACTGGCTATACAGTGGCTTAAATTAGTCGAAATATTTATTTTGCCCACGACTTCATAACGTAGGTAGGTATTCCATACCTTTTAATTTTTTTTGAGTTTGATTCCATACCTTTTAATGAGAACACAGGTAGGTAAAATTATTGCAAGTAGGTATTCAAAAACACAATGACATCTTCGTAGCAAATTGGTAGACCGCATCAATTTAATGTATCTGTATCGTGTCTAATATGGCCGTATTAAAGTCGAGAATATTGTTGGTAATTGCAGTTAAGACCTTTTAATTTTAGACAGTTACAATTAAACGATATTTTAATAGTCACGACTACAGATAAAGCGACCTATTTTATGATTAACATTGGCAATCTGCGTTTGCTATTCATTGTTATCTATTTTAAATTATACGTACCAATTTGCTACCCTAAACGGAACAAAATAAGATTCAATTAACATTGTACCTATTAAGTGTTTAATGAAGTACGAGTCTGACTCAATAACAATTAAATAGACATGGTACCTAGGTCTTGGCAATGATAGCAATGGTCTTAGTTCATGCCGGATACTCGTATACATATAATGCCCATTAGCAAGCATGAGCCGTATCTGTATATAATTGTATTCTGGGTAGGTATTACAAATGTAATGGTGTCGATAAAATCGAAATTTGATAAATATTTACCTTTCACCACTAAGAGGTCCAGTGAATCCACTACAGGCTATGAACACTGGTGGCTGACTGCGGCCGCCAGTGGCAGCCCCTAGTGGCTATGGCTATAGAATGGCGGCCGCCACTAAGCGCAGACACTAATAGCGGGCACTAGTAGTGTGCGCGACCCACTCCCGCAGCTTATGGCTCGGACGCGGCCACACTAAACGCTCGATGTACGCCTATGCTCAATGTGCTCGTCTTAGTAGACGACTGAGCCAATATCATCTTATCCTTTCCAGGTCTCTGGATCCAGCTGATCCACCACGTGATGTGTGGCATCCTCATTGGGCTCTGTTTTCTGAACATGGCCAACGACGGCACACAGATGTTCAACCACCTCAAGATGTGCGTCGGGCTGGTCATTTTCTTCGCGTACACGCAAATCATGGTGCCGGTTCTAGTGTGTAAGTATTCTTTATTACTCCTTATGACGATTTTTAACGTTTGCAAAGAGGTAAGGTAAGGCCTACTAGTGGTCAGAAACTTGGGTTGAAAGTTGAAAGGCCACTCCTAATACATAGTTTTGATGTGAACCGGTTTGGAACAGGTAAATAATGCTAGGTACTTTAAAGCATATTCGATGTTTACAGTTAACATTTAATAGTTATTTATGATACAAGTGCGGAAAGTAGATAACTCCCAACGAGTGCCGATGACCAAAAACACGACCGTCAGGGAGTGTTTTTGATCGACACGAATTGAGAATTACCAATCCGCACGTTTAGCTTCCCGTGATTATGTTGACCCATACAAAGGCGCACTTTCAGAGTGAGGTTTCTTTTCAGAATGAGATATCAGGACAATTTAAATTTCACCTTTGTATAATTTTGAATTTCCTCGCATGATGCATTGTAAAATGTTGTATGATACACGTGCGGATTGGAAATTCCCAACTCCCTGCCGGTCGTGTTTTTTGTCATCGTCACTCGTTGGGAATTACCTACTTTCCGCACTTGTATCATAAATAACCTTATTATGTTATTCTCTTAAATTAAATGGACTTTGGATGTGTGTTTGTGAGTGATAATGAGTGGTTAAATAAGTAGTTACCTATGTATCATTGTACTAATAGGTAATTTTGTATCATGATTCATGAATCATGATAGTTGTGACTTGTTCGAATAGACATTGCATTACCTATATAAAAATACGAAGGTCTTGTCCTGGGTTCGAATCCCGGTAAGGGCAAATATTTGTGTGGTGAGCATGAATATTTGTTTCTGAGTCTTGGATGTTTTCTATGTATTTAAGTAACTCCATACAAACTTCCACCCCACATTTCCCCTAGATGGATGATTACCCGGATAAAAACTATCCTATGTCCTTTTCCGGGACTCAAACTATCTCTTTACCAAATTGCATCTAAATCGATTCAGGGGTTTAAGCGTGGTGATGTAACAGACAGACCGACAGACACACTTTCAAATTTATAATATTATTATAAGTACCTATAGATTGACTCCGTTAGCCACATATGAGTACACATGAGTTGGAAATTACCTATCCGCACGTGTATCATACAACATTTTACAATGCATCATGCGTGGAAAATAAAAATTATACATAAAAGGTGAAATTCTAATTCTCATGAAATCTCATTCTGGCACGTGTGCGGGAATATTGCCCGAAATCCATTCCCGCACGGCCGCCCCCCGCCCCGCCCCGCCGTGCGGGCATGGAGGGCTTCCCGTGTTTATGTTGACCCATATAAAGGCGCACTTTCAGAGCAAGTGCATTGTAAAATGTCAACCATGCTAGGCCCGCAGCAATAACCACAGAGATGTGAGCATGCGTCTTCGCCAAAACGGCCGTGGAACTTTTTATTATTAATATGCAATTCATTGCAATATCCTTGACGTGCTGTAGGTACAGACTTTTCTAGAAATGCTCACATCACAGACATAAGCGCAAAGTGTCCCAAAGTGTGTGTACATTTCGTTTAAATGACATAAACAAACCGTGACCTGTCTATTAGCTTAGCATTGCCTAAGTATCAAGTTGTCAAGTCTAATTGTCATCCTGCACTTGCGTGCATTTATCAATACAAATGGAGCATTTAGACAATAATTAATGCCAGCGGTATTATCGTTTGTAAATTAGGTTTGTCCACACTAGTGTTTACCAAATTGCATTGAGCCACTTAATTTATTTACAAGGAAAAATACTACTTAATTTGATAGCTGATATAGGTACGTAGTTATCTCCAGTTTCATGCCTGTCTTTCAAAATTAAAATGACGGACTCGGAATTATTCATCAAAATGATAGATATGGAACAGAAGTTACGGGAGTCATGAGCCGTAAACAGCATATTTTTGTAAGTAAATCGGCCAGTACTTGCAGCGACATCTATTAGGAACTGATACAACACAACACATTGGAAGCATTACTGCCACTTCAATGCAGTATGCGCGACACATGATAGGTGGCGCTGTTTTCAATATCTATCAATCATGTTTTTTTCTTTTCAGATCCTCAAGAAGTAAAACTAGTGAAGAAAGAGCATTTCAACCGCTGGTACAGCCTAACGCCTTACTACGCTGCCCTAACAGTCTCCAAGCTGCCAGTCCAAGTCACTCTCAACTGTTTATTCTCTACGATTGTATACTTCATGGTGGGAGTGCCTTTCCAAGTGACGAGGTTTATCGCGTTCTGTCTGATTGGGAATGTGGTGTCGCTGGTGGCTGAAGGCATGGGCATGGCCATCGGTTCGGTGTTTAATGTTAGAGTAAGTATGGACTCTCTATTTAGGAGATAAGGTTTAATTTATAAAGATACTACAGCTACATTACGACGTTTTGCGGATATTGGATTTGACGACCGCTTTAGCCTAGTTGGTAGTGATCCTGCCTACTTCCTGAGTCATGGATGTTTTCTATGTATTTAAGTATTTATTTATCTATATAAGTATGTTTATCGTCGTCTAGTACCCAATAGTACAAGCTTTGCTTAGTTTGGGACTAGATCAATTTGTGTAAGATTGTCCCCCAATATTTATGGTCATTCTACAACCTAGCCCTTACGACCCTAACCTGCCACTCGAAGTCGAGGTAGAGCCTCTAGAGTTGAGAGAGTAATATGGTAATACATGCATAAAATTCAATCTAATCTAATTTTACCTTACTTTACAGAATGGTTGCGCCATCGGCCCCACGGCGATCGCCCCTTTCCTCGGCCTCGCCATCTACGGCTTCGACTTCGCCCACCGCATCCCTCTACTCATGAACCTCCTCATGAAGACCTCCTTCATCCGCTGCGGAGTAGTGGCGATGGTCCTCACCATATTCGGCTTCGGAAGAACACCTTTAGAGTGCAAGGACGTTTACTGTCACTTCTCGAAACCCGACGTGTTGATGAAATACTTAGATATCGACAGGAATTCCGTTTGGATTGAAATCATGACCATGGTCGGTATTATGCTCGTTTTCAGGTCACTTTGCTACATCGGCTTGAGATGGCGATTTGCCACCTGATTAATAAGTTAGTTCATACTGTGATATCTTCTCGAAATCTCTGTTCGGTGTACCAGTACAAAGGTTTTGATAGTATGTGATAATTTAAGGGTATACATGTAAGTAGTTAAGTTTTATTTTATGTTTGTAAGGTCCTATCAATAGGAAAGAGGGGGGCAAGAGAGGTGACGGGTAAGACGGGGCAGCGGCCTTATATGGCGACACAAATGTCCAATCAGAATCTCGCTAATGCCTGATAATGTGCGGCCATGATGTTAATCAGTTCGCACAGTGAACGGTTAGACAAAAGTTGACAATTTTTATGTCAAAACACTGTTTTTTGTCATATTCCTTAATATTTTTGAGTTTTATTTGGTTTGTATTTGTTGCCTTAAAATAACCATCACAAATTTGGAGTTAATTTATTCCTATGAATCAACTATCACGCCAACAAGTAAGGACTTGTTTGGTCTCAAAAACGGCATTGAATTTTCTTTAATAATTTTCCAAATTCCATTAGACGCGCGGGGGCCAGGGTAACCAAAGCTAAAGCTGGTATATCAACATCGAGAAGCAATAGGTTGACAGATAGCTTTTCGCCTATTGCTCTTTAGATTTTTTTTTAAACATGCATCTGGTCCCTTTACCCTATCTTACCTCAAAGGGATACATCACCTTGCCCCAAAGGGGTACCTCATCTTACAATGTGTAGGAGGCAAGATGGGGAGATGGCAACTTTGCGATTTTCAATTTTTTTTTACTGAATTATTAATCTTGAGTTCCTAATAAGTATTGATTACCAGAGATGAATATTAAAATAAAAACACCGTGAAAACAATAGCATTGTAAGTTTTATTGGACTTGAAAAAACGTTAACTACCCCGTCATGCCCTCTCCCCTATCTAACCTTTAAATATTATGAAACATGGTACTGACGATCATACCGTAAAAGTTTTATAAATCTGATGGAGGAAATATTCTAAACCAAAGATACTTCTTCATAGTATCTAGGTAGACTTGTTAACACACCTTCGGGTTAATTAATACATCCTGTATGTAGCTAACCGCAGCTTTGTTACCACTTACGATCGAATACTTTGTCTAGTACGAAAACAGTTGCAATTGAAGAATGTTTACAAGTTTTTTTTCGGAATACGTTCGATACGGAACATTTTCATTCTTACGCTTTAACCGTTTCTAGTTATTGCCTAGTTTAATTTAGTTTTATTCTCTCTTTCTTTAAATATATACAAACTTAGTTGTATTAGGTAATTCCTCATAAATGACGAATTCCTATTTCTAGAGTGTTCGCGCTCCTGTCATCTGAAGCTAGGTACTATCGACAACCCAGCTAACTGACCATCCGTGCACTTTATGTGCATTGTAATAAGGTTCTATATAAATACAGGATGGTCAGTTAACTGTGTTGGCATTTGTACCTACCCTATAAACCTAAACTCTATTGTGTCAGGCCTGTTCCTTTTGCCGCTTCGGCTAAGCTTGGCTCTCGCGCACCTCTGAGGTGACGATAATACCCGATCAGGAACGAAACAGCACGTGCCATGCTGCAAGCGCGTGCAAGCGGGATGCCATGATTCGTATTTACTAGCTGTCACATGGGTTTTTTCGTAGATAGAGGATTATAGCAAATACCCGAAAGGGACGATGGTAAATTAACCGTACAAAACTGAGAAGTATCAGAAAACTAAAACATTCTTGACGTCTAATGTCGTCTATAATTTAGTCGAGTTACATCGGTGACGCCAGTTTCAATTAAAAAAAAAAAAAACCGGCCAAGTGCGTGTCGGGCCACGCGCAGTGTAGGGTTTCGTAGTTGCCCGTCTGTCTTAGTTACATCCACGTGCGTCGGCCGAATTTGTACGAAAATTGCCCATTAAGAATTAACACATTAAGTTGGTCGACTATTACTCGCTAACGGTCACGTGACATCTGTGGCGAATTTTTCCCCATCCCAAAAAGTGCACAGGTGTACGGGAGGCACGCTAATGACTCCCTCTATTCTATTCTTCCTCTATGGTTTTTTTAGACAGAAAAACTTACACGTAAGTAGGTACTATTATTTAATATGTGCTTGTGTTGCGCGATCGATTAAGTCTCCTAGGACGAAGAAAGATGCTTTGATCGTTACTGGTTTCGTACGGAGCAGAAAAATATTCGTCCATACCTAACTGGTTACGTATGGACGAATATTTTTCTGCCATACGAATCTGCGGTCACCTACGCGGCTAAAGGGTTATAAAGTAACGTAAGTGCAATTGTACAGTTAGCAGCAGAAGTAGCTACGCAAAATGACACGCTCAAAATGATCTGCAAGGTCCTAATTATCTCGACATTAGAGCCGTGTGTACGTTAATTTGAGCGCTTGGTCCGCGTAGCTACTTTTGCTGGAGGCTGTACATGTCCAGCGGCAGGTTACATTGAGAGTATGCGAGATACTTAATACTCATTGACTTTGTTAACCACCGGTCAGTGGTTAATAGTCCGTAAGCCCATTCCCAATACACCTACGTCTCATGACAACATGATAAAATGCATGGCAGCAAGTCGAGAAAGTTGTGCTGAGAAAGTTTTTTTATTTTTATTTGCCGTAAGTTTGAAAATCCTTCACTTTCGGTCAAAAGGGGGTTTGGGTAAAAATGATGTCATTTTTTTGATGAACGGCCACTCGTAAAAGTGGTAGATTATGATAGATCTACTCAAAACAAACATATTTTGTTATGAAATGTAATACACTAAAATGCATCGGAGCCGAGATATTAGCAATATATATTTTCACAGGTCATATTGTAAAGTTATAAACTAAACTTCAAACCTATATAGGTATCTCGGCTCCGATATTGTTTAACGCGTTTAATTTTATATATCTATGCATATTAAGAGATCCTCTAAACGATTATTAAAAAAACATCCTTGGCCGCTGCAAAAAAAACGTCATTTTTTCTTATACAAAGTTACCCAATGCCCTTTGTATCGGTATTTACGTCATGTGACAACAGCACGAGACATGTGGCATCATTTAGCCCTTTAATCGTAGAGAAAGTAAACCTAAGTCTGTCAGTCCTGAAATGGGAGGAAGTACTTGGTAGACGGCGTCAAAGTTCGAAACTTGTTGCTGCCATGCATTTTATCATGTTATCATGAGACGAAGGTGTATTGGGACTGGGCTTACGGACTATAAGTGGTTTAGCTGGAGAAAGTGAACCAAGTATAAATGCTACTTCATTATTTATTTTTAAGAAAATTTAAATTGGAATTAAATTAGTGGAATTAGGATATTTTAGATCGAGTATAAATGAGTGTATAGAATTAGCTCTGTTATGGCCGTGTGTATCGAAATACAATAAAATTATACAGATATGCGTTCAAATCGTTATTTATAAATAGACTAGTTCGAACAGATTTCCCTAATCAGAAGGTAGTGTAAATCCCAGTATAGCAAAGAATGGCACTTTACTTTGCTGTATTGTCAAAGTGTTCATGTTTCCTTTGATTGCTAAGTCAGAATGTATGACATTATCATAACAGCTATCTATGGGTCATACGTTTGACTGGGCAGACCCAGCTTAATGTATGGCGTAATTATCCGCGCCCACGCATCATTCTCTCTCTTTATGCATTAGGTAATAAGAGACAGAGAGATACAGAGGACGTGAACTACTGTGCCTTATATTGACGGTTCTTGGGGTAGTGACGTGGTGCGCGAGGGGTGACGCCGCCAGCGGAACGGCACTAAATTGAGGGGTTAGGCTCGTAAAACACACTTTCCCGAAATGTGCACTTTCTGCAAAGGTGCGCTTTCCGCAAAATGTACACTTTCCCAATTCGGAAACTTTCCGGAAATGTGCACTTTCTCAAACAATGCACTTTTCCAAAACGCACGCTTTCCCAAAATGTACACTTTCCCATTTAGAGCACTTTCTCAAAAGGTACACATTTGTTATTTTGACACTTCGAAAGTAATAACGTATTTGTAAAAAAAAAATCTTTTTAGGGTCCCGTAGTCAAAATTGCAAAAACAGAACGCTTATACTTTCGGTCTTTCTGTCCGTCCGTCCGTCTGTTTATTATTTGCACTATTTCATAGAAACCCTTAGTACTATAAACAGGGACACCCCTACCCCTAAAGTGTACTTTCCGGGAAAATATTCCATCTGCGAAAGTGCACATTCTGGGAAAGTGCACCTATTGACAAAGTGTACATATCGGGAAGTGCACTTTTAGAGACAGTGTTCTTTCCGGGAATAATAATAAGAATAAGAAAAATGTATTCACTTAAACAACCCTTGTTTTACAGTACCTATTTTTTATTTTATTTTTACATATTGGAAAATGATCATTCTAAAAAAATGCAACTACAGAAAGTGCACATTTCAGGAAAGTGTGTTTTACGAGCCTAACCCAAATTGAGTTCTAACGTCACAGGAACACACATCTACCGAACCGCGCAGGTAACACAGGAACAGCAGGCCTCTAGTCCCCATTCTAACAGGAGTTCAGTAATTTTGTCAAATATATAACAAAGTTAAGTGCCACTCCAATAAGTGTATCACCAAAACTCATACAGCCTATGAAACAGACTGTTTAGATATAATATCTAAAGGTAGACATATTTTTTTGTACTTTTGTAAAGAGTAGAAATGTTGGAAAAATACAAATATAAGTAAAGTGTTTTGTTTTATTTTGTACATATGACTTATCATACTTAAAGTATACACATAAATAAACTACATCAGACAGAAGGAAGCTAATTTATACAATACAATGACATACAAAGAAAAACGTTAGATAAAATACCAGTTTTACATGAAAACTGTAGACCGATGAGAAATAAGTATCCTCGTGGTCCCACGGCTGGGACAAATTAAAAGGCTGGGAAAAATGAAACCGTAGCTGTAGACCCCACGCTGGATTCGGTGGATGGGCGGCGTTCAGAAACACTGAGGTCGGAATTAGGTCATCGGTATCCCGCTGCGGCGTGCGGAGCGACAGTTCGCAAAGTTCTATGCCAGTACCTCAGTTTGTAGATAAATTAACTCTGTATGGCGAAATTTGTACGAGGCTCTGCACGCTGCACCGAGATGCGGCGGCAGTGTGTGATGCGCCTTAGTCGCTGAAGAACTGGCCAAGAACAGACCAGTACGCTTACCATGAATTTGACAATGACGGCTTACGCTAACGAGTATCGACTTTTCTATCTGTGCATCCCGCTCGTACTGTCAAAGTGCAATAGAGATGCATAGATAGAAAACTCGATTCTCGTTAACGAAAAATGACAATGTCAAACTCGTGGTAGCCGTGGTAGCCGGTAACTATCATAGTCATCATTATCTGAGGGTCTGGGTTTTTCTCCATGCTGAGCTACCGCGATACGAATTGAAGTTCATCTGTGTCGCACTTCAAATGACGGAGACACAGACAGAACTTTGTATTTGTTTCGCGGCAGCCGCTCTGGCCCCTATTTCACTAACTTGACAATTGCCACCTGACAACGACAATTCCCCGTACATTGTTGGATCCACGAGTACCCTAGCGACCACCTTAACTTCTAGAACAAGCAATGTATGGCGAATAGTCAGTGCCAGGTGACAATTGTCAAGTTGCCGCGAAACAAATACAAAGTTCCGTCTGTGTCTCCGTCATTTGAAGTGCGACACAGATGAACTTCAATTCGTATCGCGGTAGCTCAGCATGGAGATAATTCACGGCCCTTGACCCATCCAGGGCAGTAGACCCTCAGATAATGATGACTATGATAGTGAAGTGTAAACGTCATGGGGAACTGCCAATTTGATGGCACGATTTTTCTTTGAATGTTGCATTGTATTACAACTCTGTTCTCTATACATATAGATTGTATAATTTTATTCACAATTATTTTATACAGAATAGACGCTGCACTCACATGGATAGGCTGCCATCTTATTTCTTTACAGAACCTTTGTCCCTTCTCTTTTTGACATGTTTCTTGACTTTTGTCTTCCTTTTCTCTGCCTTTTCTTCTTTGACTGCCTTTTTCCTTGCCTTCTTAGTGTTAGGAGACTCATCTCTTGGACGGGCGGACGATTTGAACTTGGGATCTGATGGACAAAATATTTAAAATAATTTGAGTCTGGTAAAAAAAATGTTTGCAAATAGCATTTTATAATTATAAATTATAACATTTCTCTTGGACTCAAAACATGCTGGTTGGTAGCAAGAGTAGGTACTACTAACATTTCAGCCAGGTACAGTTGAAGTCAAAGATAGTAGGTTCAGACACTACCTTTTTATCACAAAACTTAGATAGATTTTAATCTAAAATCGACATTACGCCCCAAGAAAGTAAGTTCAAATTGTAATAATTGAAATGAAAGATCTGTCAGCGACATTCTTTGTGTCAAAAACTACTTACTCATGTCCCCATCTTCATCCTCTGAAGATTCCGAGCCACTATCCGATCCACTGCCCGAATTGTCACCTTCCAAAATCCCTGGTTTGTTGACAGTGCTGAGGTCTTCATTGAATCCAGCTATTTTCTTGTATGCTAGGTCATCTGTGTCACCTTCTTTAGCTTTGTTGATATCTCTTTCATAGTTTATTACCTGTAATTGATTAAAAGCCAAAAAATACTACTGTAGTTAAAAAAAGAGGTATCAAAAGATTATAAAAGAATAAGTGTCTTATGCCACAAAGCTGGTTTGTTAAAGCTTGTCACAAGATAAATATGCTTCAGGCTGATGAAATAAATATCTATAGAATTTCAATAGCACTAAAGTGTGTACTTATAATGTGATATCATCTAGCCGCCCAAAGGTATAAAGTCATATTCTAAACTAGCTTCTGCCCGCGACTCTGTCCGCGTGGAACTCGTTTATATCGTCACTCGATACAAACTTTCATTTCACCCCCTCAGGGGATGATTTTCGGGATAAAAACTATTTTATGTCCTTCCCCGGGATTCAAACTATCTCCATACCAAGTTTAATCTCAATCGGTTCAGTGGTTTAAGCATGAAGAGGTAACAGACAGACAGACACACTTTCGCATTTATAATATTAGTATGGATAGGACTGTTCCTATCCATACTAATATTATATGCGTTGCAGTTTTAAAATTAAATGGAAACAAAACCAACTCTACTTTATTTCCTATTACAGTTGATCCAATTTTTTTTTTTCTTGTATGATGGCTTAAGACAGTTTTGTAACAGTTATCACATTGCAATAATATAAACATTTGACAAGCCTATTTCAACTAAAATGCTGTTAAAACTCCTATGTCTATCTGTCAGTTAGACATTTGTGTGCGTAAGGAAGGGACAAAGCACATTTTATTTAGCAGAGGCATTTTAAGTTTTAGGAATAAGGGGATTAGTAAATAAAATAATGGTCTCACCTCTGTAAGCCTTTTAGGTATATAGATATTTTTGAAAGCCTCCTCTTCAATCTGTTCTAGCGCTGACATTTCCTCAAAGTTCCTGGTTGACGCTTTTTCTGAAAGTTTCTCCAGACATTCCTCTAAATTACCTTCGTTTATAGCCGAGTCAGTGATGAAATCAAACAGTTCCTTGACAGTCATTGTTGCAACCCCATTCTTTCTAAAGAAATCTGATATATTTGTGCAATCCTTCCTTAGAAATTCAAATGCGTGAGGATGGTCATGCTCCACAGACTGTGATACATCAATAACAACGACATTTCCTTTGTGGTACAGCAGATTATATTCTGACAAGTCCGCATGTACAAGTTTACAGATGTTGAACATCTTCCACATAATGGTTATGCAGTCCCGGTACAATGATCTTGCTACTGATTGAGAAAACTCAACATCCTTGAGTTTTGGTGATGGCCATCCTTCGTCTCCCATGAAAGTCATAACCAGCACATGGCTACGTAAGATTATAGGCTCTGGAACATTTAGCTTTGCATTGAACATACGGACAAGGTTTCTCATCTCTTTCTCAGCCCAAGTCCGGACCATTTTACGAGGGTTTGATTTGCAATAACCATTTCTGAATCTGTATTCCCCGGACACATACTTATCCCTATCTTTGAACACTAAGATTGACGTTTTGTAAATTTTAATGGCATAGTCTTTTCCATCTTTTGAAGTAGCATGGTACACATTGGCCTCTTTGCCTGTAGATATACAGCCATTGATTTCATTAATTATACCTCTGTTTAACAATTTGAAAACAATCATTCTTGTGCGTGGATCCATGACTTGCTCTGCCGTTGCCCGATCATGCTTATCCTTTGTTCTAATCCTGCCCCTGTCCACTTTTCTGTCATTACTATCAATAAACTTATTCGTGCGATCCAACGGATCGTAACTATCTACATTGATCTTATTGACATACTTTTTAAACAACTTTTCGGTCGGTTGGAATGTGCTGACTTTGTTTGAGGGTGCTTGAGAGTTGCTTTTGAACTTTCCTGAGTTGTTTGTTGGGTCATCCGAGTCTTGGAAATAATCGTTAGAGTCATAATCATCTTCGTCATTGCTGCTAAGTGTTCTAACATCTAGTTTATCCGCGAACTGGAAAAAATATATAAGGTTAATTTCACTTCAATAATTTTAAAGTCTAAAGTTTAAAGTTTAAATTTAAAGTTGATGTACTAAAAGAATAATTAATGAACATATAAGTAGCAAAAAATCCTGCTAGCTGAAATAACTTACCCGTACTGACTTAACCTTGGTCGAAATATCATTTTCGTAATCACTGAATTGCCCGTCGGTGCCATCAGACATCTTGGCAAATATTGAACTATATCTGAGGTCAAATTGGCCATAAACTTAATATGAAAATTTTAACTAGTATTTATAATAAAACACACGTGTTACACTGTTAAACTCTATAACTTGCGTCAAAAAAAAAATACATTGACGTTAGAAACGTCAATCGCTATGCGCGTTTAGTCCGAATTGGATGTAAGAACGCTCTTAGTAGGCATGTACCAATTATTGTGGTTATTTGTAACCTGTTGTAAAGAAAATAACTTTGTATTGTAATTTGCTCTTTTAATTTAATACACAAAATACATATTATATGCTCGAAACACATAATAATCCTTCTCAGTCGGGTAAAAGTAAAAAATTACTCCCTTTGTCCAAATGGTAATTTTTATTGGTGCACAAGATATGTGTCACAACTCACAAGGGAGCAAAATAGTATATTTACGGCGAGGGCGGTATATTGAATTCTGAACGTAGCGAGGGATACAAGTGTTAACGCCCGAGACGAAGATAATTTTGCTACCGAGTGCGCATACTATTTTTCACACCAACTGTGAAGAAATTTAAAAAAGATCCTGTTACAATTACTTAACAAGTTTTAACAACTTTTCTTAATTTTATAAAAAAAAAATATTAAGAAGAATTCATAAATTTTCTTATAACGTTGTTAAAGTTAATACTTGAAATATGTTCGTATTTAATCGATTACGATGAAATTACAATCGATTATTTTATTAAGATTGTGTTCAATTGGCACATTGCGTAAATGCTACATGCCAATGAATAAATTAAAAAGTAGCTTGAACAGCCTTCTGTTCAAGCTACTTAATGCCGGTTAATGTACAGCCATAATAATGCATGTCCAAAATAATGTATAGCCCAATAATCCGCGTCCATACTGTACATGGATTATCAGGCTGTACATTATTGGGCCGTGCATTATCACCCTGAGCAAACTTGGTCCGGGGCAATAATTGGAAGCCACTTTTGTCCGGGCTGATAATGCACAACCCAATAATCTGAGTCCACAAAAAGTGGACGCGGATTATCAGGCAGATTACTGGGCCGTGCATTATTGGCTCCCGAACAGAAAAGTATCGCGTCGTGAAGCAAAACTTACTTTTCCGGATGAAAAGTGTGAAAAGAGTATAAGTGAGTGGTGATGCAGACGCATAGTCCAATGATGGAAATAGCAGCGGAATTATGGATTCGAGCAAATTGTAATTATACCTTTACTTATTAACAATGATATTTAGATCAGAAATTTGCAGATTTAAGCAGAAGGTAGTTGTTTGTAGAGTAGAAGGGAGAGGTACACGCGAACAGACATAGATGAGGCAACTGACAGAGATAGCTAGAGAGTTCAATGTACCGATGGTCTTATGCTTCAATGACTACGCTGAGGATTTCAATGACTACGCTGAGGAGTAGTGCTTAGTGTGATGAGATAGATGGGTATACCTTATCATCTTATCTTCCTTGTACAGAACCTGTATCTATTTATGTAGACGGCAAAACTCTGGCTAGAATTGAACATTCCGTGTCGGGACATTTTCGGCCTACCCTAGGAGTCAGACAGGGATGTATTCTCTCGCCGCAACTGTTCAATCTCGTAGGCGAACATATTATAAGTAGAGTTTTGGAAGGACCAATGAGTCCGTTCTCGCAGAAGTGAAAGTATAGGTACTGGATACTATACCTTCTTATGCATGCAACGAGACTACTCCATTACTTCGTACACGTGGCCAGACGAGAACCCCATACTGGAAAAGTCATTGTTGTGGGCGGTGGAATCTCCGCAACCCGCTGGACCGTCGCAGTGAAGGAAATCTATGCTGAAAATATATATATAGAAGAATATATAGAAGGAAATATATATAATATATGCAAAGTAAAGTCGCAAACGTCTATCCGGATTTCCAAAAACCGATTGGCCTGGAAAGCAATAATGCGTACAGAGACAAGCTCGTGTAGTCCCGACCCTCAGTCGTGAGGATGCGACGAAGAAGAAGAAGAATAATTTTATTGGTTTAGAACCAACTCCGCCCAAGGTGTTCAAGGAGTGCTAAGAGAAAGTACCTACCGGTAACACAGGGCTTGGATTTTTCGAGTTTATTCCGGAAAATGCGTCTTTTTCCGGAAGCGAATTTCGCCTTCATCAACCTCTGTATCTACCTACTGTATGACTGTGTTATTGGAATCGTCAGAACCGTTTACAAAATACACGAAAGTTACTTTTTTAACCGTATAGGATATAATTCAACCTAATCGCAAAATAAACTCATAATAAAGGTACTCGCCGTACACGTATTTCTCTACTAAGTAGGTACCTCCAGAAGCTAGATGCAGCGAGAGCAATGCAATTTTTCAGTGCAGCCACTAATTATACTTGGAATTACTCTGTGAAAGATAAAACGCAAGCTAAAATGTACGCTACTCGCCAAAGTTTACAGTAGAGTTTACATTGCATGGGTAACTGTAAAGTCTGAAAACTTATCCAAGGCAAGTTTTACCGCTAACTCGCAATTTTATTCTATTTTCTGCGCTCTATTTATATCCAAAGTAAGAAGGATTTAATTTGTTTCAATAAAACAACGATATATATTTTTACTCTGATAAGTAGGTACAAACAACGTCAATATAACATTTATCACTTGTATTTTCACTTGTTTCCTTACTTACGTACACTGTATAGTTAGCGGTTTTAATTTAGTGACTGTTAGGTCCTGTAATATTAATTCCCTGTCCAATCGCCATGTTTTTACATTCGTCAAGATTGAGGCTTGACGGAAATCCCCGACCCCGAAATGGACAATCTCGGAGTCGTATAAAATGAACCTTCGTCAACCCTCAATTTCAGGAGAGTACCTAAGCATAAATATAGATGAGTTTTGTATTTTTACGTCCTTGACTGTACCTATCCAAATCATGTCCATGGCAAATATCATCCAAATGATATTCTAGATAAACGAAGAATCTGTCCGTAACAGTGGCGGGTATACACACCAAATAAATTAACCAGAATAATAACTTTACGTAATGCATGCCGAAATATAGCCGCAATGTGTTAACCTTGTTCAATGCTTAATGAAATAAATAAAGCAAATTAACTGGGGTGGCTTGATTGAGGAATCAACCAATTCAATGTCAATTGGAACAACTGCGTCTCTCGTTCGTTTGTATATTAACATTTAGCTAAATTGGTTTCCCGATAACATAATAAGAACCGAAGTTATCTATAACTTGTACATCATCTTCATCCGCCTAACGTTTGGCAACTAATGCCAAGATTTGGCATAAGGCTCTAAGTTATACGAAAGCGACTGGCATCTGACCTTCCAACCCAAACACTAGACTTTCCTCAGAATGTTTTCCTTCGCTGAAAAGTCAATATTATCATTTGTTTTGTTTAACCGTACAGTCAAGTGTAAAAATATTTGTGCATACAACTTACTCATAAAAATGTCCCATAGCTTTTACGTCGGCGGATTAAGGTTTCGTTAAAAGAAAGTTTATTTTTTATACAATGACGGTGGCAAACAAGCGTACGGCCCGCCTGATGGTAAGCGGACACCGTAGCCAATAGACGCATGCAACTCCAAAGGATTAAACTGGGCGTTGCCGACCCTTGATATGTTTGAGGATTCGCCGTGTTGACAGCTGAAGGAACAAATTCCCTCGCTCTCAACACAACGCATCCTCGGAAGCTCTGGCGACCTTGCTCCCCACCAGGAACACAACACTACTACAGAGCAAGACGACCGCTTTAGCCTAGTTGGTAGTGACCCTGCCTACGAAGCAAGAGGTCCTGGGTTCGAATCTCGGTAAGGGCATTTATTTGTGTGATGAGCACGAATATATGTTCCTGAGTCATGGGTGTTTTCTATGTATTTAAGTATTTATTTATCTATACAAGTATGTTTATCGTGGTCTAGTACCCATAGTACAATCTTTGCTTAGTTTGGGACTTGGTCGATTTGTGTAAGATTGTCCCCTAATATCTATTTTATTTTATTTATTTATTTTATTATGGCTGTGGTCTTCTGCAAGGCGGAGGTACTTCCCCAGTTGGGCTGCTCCAAATTCGAGCGGCATGACATTTCGCTGTGCCCTACCTCACCGAAAAAAGGCTATGAGAGGATTATTAAATCGATGCATACTTTTGCACTTGACTATACATACGTTTTTGAATAAACCCAGTGGTACGAGCCGGAGGTGGAACTCAGGGCCTCCTGAAGTCCTGATTGAAAGTCACGAGCCGAATGCCGATTTCACACGGCGGCAGAACAGTGAGGGAGGCAGAACAGTGGGCAGCACAGTACTGCTACTGTTTGAACGCACAGAACATTAGACAGTACTGTTCCGTGCATGCCTTCAAACAGTAGCAGTACTGTGCTGCCCACTGTTCTGCCTCACTTGTGCTGCCCCCGTGTGAAATCGGCATTAATACAGCTCGGCTACATAACAGTGGTCCCTCAAACCTACCTATAATTTGTACATAACTAGGTAATTAATGTTGGTGCAAAACTGAATACTACCTAGCATTCCAATTTTCCTGTTAGAAAGACCCGGTATAGTGTCGTACATTCAGCCTAGTTTAAAGAGCAATCTTTTTAGTGTTGTAAAGATTATAATATAGTTTTTCGATATAACGTAATAGGTATATCGAAATATTGACTTTAAAACGAAATAGGTACGTTTGATTCTACGATTAAATTTTCAAGAAAAGATAATCCGACTGTGTAGTACTACTTTGTTCACTCAGTTCTACTTACGTCAAGACGATTCTAACGAACTCCGACACGACCTGTTCATCATGTGATTTAGGAATTCCTAACGCCTTACCTGCATTCAGTTTCCACCATCAGACCAGCTCAACAAAATCAAAATGTTTGTCACATGATTTGATTAATTATAAGTACTCTACTCGACGAGCAAAGCCGCAGGTCGTGGGTCCAAACCCCGGCTATTAGGTCCCACTAGATTAAACAAGTGAAATCAAAAGATTTTACATAACTGCTTTTTCCCCCAAATATTTTAGTCGATCACGAGTCCAACGAACGACACCTCATATGCTAAAATGCACCAAGCCGTTTGGACTGTAGCCCGTGAAAAAGATTTTTTATTGTTCATATACATGCGTACATACTCGTATGCTCGAAAAGTTAACCCTCCTTCGGAGAGAGTCGGATAAAAGGAGGAAAACGTCGTCAGGAAAGCGACCTAATCCCAACAAGTCTAGTTTTTTTTCTGGGTTGGAAGGCCAGATGGCAGTCGCTTCCTTTAAACTGGTGTCCACGGACTTGGCATGGCATGCCAAATCTTGGGATTAAAGACGATAAGGGCATGATGACTCAATTCTATTCGACAAGTCGATCAAGTTACGCACGTTTTAAGTAATTAAATATTTGATTTATTGGTACCTAATCTTATACAATTTCTTGTGTAACATTTATCTATATGTTGTTTATTCTACTTTGACATCGTAATATTTACGTAAATTGACATTGTTTATTTGTGTTTAAAATTAATTTTCCACTAGTTGTTAAATGACAATCCAAACCCGGATATACTATTTCCATTTTCTGGGTTGGAAGGCCAGATGGCAGTCGCTTCCTTTAAACTAGTGTCCACGGACTTGGCATGGCATGCCAAATCTTGGGATTAAAGACGATAAGGGCATGATGACTCAATTCTATTCGACAAGTCGATCAAGTTACGCACGTTTTAAGTAATTAAATATTTGATTTATTGGTACCTAATCTTATACAATTTCTTGTGTAACATTTATCTATATGTTGTTTATTCTACTTTGACATCGTAATATTTACGTAAATTGACATTGTTTATTTGTGTTTAAAATTAATTATCCATTAGTTGTTAAATGACAATCCAAACCCGGATATACTATTTCCATTTTCTGGGTTGGAAGGCCAGATGGCAGTCGCTTCCTTTAAACTAGTGTCCACGGACTTGGCATGGCATGCCAAATCTTGGGATTAAAGACGGTAAGGGCATGATGACTCAATTCGATTCGACAAGTCGATCAAGTTACGCACGTTTTAAGTAATTATTCGATTTATTGATACCTAGTCTTATACAATTTCTTGTGTAACCTTTATCTATATGTTGTTTATTCTACTTTGAAATCGTAATACGTAAATTGACATTGTTTATTTGTGTTTAAAATTAATTATCCATTAGTTGTTAAATGACAATCCAAACCCGGATATACTATTTCCATTTTCTGTATTGACATTTTGAATATTATTTATAATATATATAATAATATTAAATAATATTATTTTTATTTCTTATTATTGACGATCGTGATATGGATTCTTATAATTTTGACATTGTATGCGAATCAATATTGTAATTTTTATCTCGAAATAAATAAATCTAAATCATTGGACATACGATATGCCAGTTAGATCTAAATTACTCTTTTTGTACGGTCAAATGACAATAGAGTTGTCCTAACGTACGTTCGAAAAGTAACGTGATCACCCCCAGGAAATTGGTCACCAACTTGCAAGATTGGTCCTAAACAAAATACACAAACATTGCAAGTAAAGTGAAAACCATGACTGCAATTACTCGTTGGTTAATAGATTTTTAAGACTGATGCCATTAAGATGTATCAGTACCCACTACTTATTAAAGTTTTTATTGTATCGTTGCAGTTGATTAGCCAAGTAATAAAGGTCAGCTTTGACCTCCGTAAGCCTAATTAGTGTAGCCAAGAAGTAAAACAAAACTGTCAAGGTGACGAAATCTTAAATACTATTCTTACAAAATTAACGTGTTCGTATTTAGCTTAAACCTTAAAACAACCGCAATAATAATGTCCATTTTTGAGCTCCGGAGGAAAGAGTTATAACTTTAACATTTGTATATTGTGTGGCATTGTAGCTCATAAACAGATGAGCCGATTTGAATTCGGTTTTTTAATCGAAAGTCTAGTCTGTCGATCTTAGCTATGACAGATATGTGTCGGGGAAATGTTATGGTATTCCAGTTCCCAATATAGTTTCTCATATTTACGCATGAACTTTTATATAGATAGTTTTATATTATGATTAGTTATTAAATAGCAAAAATTACTTCATTTAATATTCATATTTCAGATGCCTAAATTTTTTTACTGATCTAATTCAGTCAAGTTCAAGGTTTGTTAAAATTTGAACGAATAATCACGCGCGTGCGCATTATTTTATTTTGCTCAGCAGCACCCTGTCCATGTGCGTCCCCCAAGCTATTAATGCATATATATATGCACTAATACAAAAGCTACATCTATTTGTCTACATTTTAATAGAGCGACTAAAACATTTTAACCTTACAAAGTGAATTGACGTCGGTCAGTATTTAAGAAGGCTACGCAATCAGCGACTGGCTAAAACCGTTTCGCCGCTCGCGACCGCTCGTCCACTCAAAATAAATGGTTTTATTTTAACTTTATATCTCCGTAAATGAAACGGTTGAAAGTGAAGTGAAAGATAGAACAATGCCTGCTGATTCGACGATCATCGCTGAAGAAGAGAGACAGGACGACACTCTGTTCCAGAGTATCGCGGATAGGACGAAGCATGAGGATTTTATAAGGCGTGCTGTAGACCTGTTGGTGGACCGAGTGGTCTTCGGCAGGTCTCTGAGGACCTCGAAGGTGGTGGAGTGGGCTACCCCGGACCAGATCAAGCAGGCTATCGACTTGAGGCCGCGGGAGGGAGCGTTGAGCCATGATCAGCTGTTGGGAATCATCGCTGATGTGAGTGCTGCATATTCAGAAGTTTTAAAGAACCTTTTTTAGTAGGAAGTGTGATTGACATATTGCAGAATTTGCATACTGCTATTAATAGGATTTAACTTTCCTTGAAACTACAAATATTTAGTGCCTGAAATAATAAGTCTACATATTCATAATATATGAATTTTAATCGTAGATCTTCCGTGAATAATCTACCTTACTGCTGGTTGGAATGCATTTTTATATTGGCCATAGATTCATACCTGTTGGAATTCATATAAAGACGCATTTATTTATATTTTATGTTTTAATCCATTATTACAGTTAAATCATACCACCTTCTCTGCAAATTTTTTAGATCTTATTTATTTTAATGCATTGTTGCTTATTTTACAAGAAGGCCGATTTGGAACCTTCAATGAAGGCAGAAAGTTCTTCAATGAAGTCAGAATCTAATCTCCACTTTCAAACAGGTTGCCCGCTACTCGGTAAACACAGCACATCCCTACTTCGTCAACCAGCTGTTTTCATCGGTCGACCCTTACGGTTTGATCGGGCAGTGGTTGACTGATGCCCTCAACCCGAGTGTATACACTTACGAGGTGGCCCCAGTCTTTACCTTAATGGAAGAAGATGTTCTCCGCGAGATGAGGAGGTTCGTCGGCTGGACGAATGGCGAAGGAGACGGGATATTCTGCCCTGGAGGTTCCATTGCCAACGGATATGCCATAAGCTGCGCGCGATACTTCTTTTTCCCGGAGACTAAGGTATGTAAAAAAAGATATACCGTCAGTGGCATGGCGTGAAGTAATAACTACATACATTAAGAATTTCATACATTTCCCATCTACCATCAGAACATCTCGACAGATAAACGACTTTCGATTAAAACCCGCACTCAAATCCGTTCATGAATCCGTTGTCTTTTTGGAACCTTTTCACGCTTAAATCGCTGAATATGGAGATAACTTGATCTAGGGAAGAACATGGGATACTTTTTATCCCCAAAACCATCCTGAGAAATGGGAGAAGTTCGTATGGCAATTCGATTATCGAGTTCTTCCCAGGCAAAATCGCCAGCTCCAGCTAGAACTAATTTTGTTTTTATTTCATTCGTATCAATGACGCTAATTAATTACAAGTTTAGAAGAAAAAAGCGTGCAGTTTACGGTCGAATGCTGACCTCGATAAATAAGATAGAAAACCCTTTGAACGATCCGGCAATGCATTTACCTGGGTTTATTCATGTTTTTCGCAAATTATTCATTGCGCCTTTTTCCCCATATCTTTTTTGGTCTAGAACCGGTATATCTGTCACGGTTTTAAATAATGGGTTCTATCCGAATGGGTTCTATGCGATGTTTTTTAAGTCCTAAATAGTTAACGGTTAAATTGTTTGGGAAAAGAAAAATAGCCGGAAAATTGTTCGCCCTTGTGAATGTTTACGATTTTTCTGATAGTGAATTGTGGCCTACACACTATAATTAATAATGACATGTAACATCCTTCCCCATCAACATCATTCCTGCTTTCAGTAATGATTTTAATCATTTCAATCTGTACACTGGCAATGGTAAATGTTATTACTTAAGTAATTAATGTCTTTATTACTGATAGTGTATAGCCAGAAAGCATAATCTGTTGCAAAAATGAGTAAGCGCTGGGTCGGTTCATCCATCCAATTCTGTACTATCTAATTTGCATTAGGTAATTTGTAAAAATAGTAACTACATTTTGAATTTGAATGTGACGTTTATTTATTTTTTCGTATCATTTCTTCCGTAGGTAGGTATTTCAAATTTCATGATATATCGACTAGGTACATTTGATGACAGCTGGAATAACGTTTTTCACTTGAGATATTTAAAACTGTTTATACGGGATTAGTGATGTGCCGGGGAATATTCCCGGGAACGGGAATATTCCCGTATGGGAATTTCCCGGGAATATTCCCCAAACAGGGGAATATTGAAATACAAATTAGGAAAATTAAAGTTGTAATAAAAATAAATAAAATGAATAGTGCCCCGACAAATAAAGTGCCATTCTCCAAAATCTGCATTATTGTACTAATTCTGACTTTTTATCTCAATTACCATTTAATATGTAAATATTTACATATTTTGTATTCGTATAATATTTTATTGTGTTTTTTTATTAACTTTGTATCGTTTTTGTTACTTTCAGAAGTACTATTGTAAAATTTGTTTTTTTTCTGATGGGGGAATATTCCCAATAACTGGGAATATTCCCATTGTTCCCGGGAATATTCCCATTGTTCCGGGGAATATTCCCGGGAACATGGGGAATTTACTTTTGCGGGTAAATTACACTGGTTAATTTCATGGTAAAAAAATCAAGGGCCCAAGTTATCATGGAATACCTAATAGCAAGATATATAAATATACACAATTTCAATATTCCCGTATATTCCCTTGTATGGGAATATTCCCGGGAATGTTCCCGGGATATTCCCACCTGGGGAATATTCCTGGGAACGGCACATCACTATACGGGATGTATGTTTTATAACAGGCCACTGTACTAAAAATCTTTGCCATTGACCTAACCAATGATTAAATCGCCTGATAAAGAAGGATAATCCGATGACAGTCACAGTTATCAGATCCTTTGAAATGATATTTTGCATTGTTTTATCAAGTTTAGATAACTGACTATGAGTTATGACTGTTATGACTTTATGAGTCACGAATCGCGGCGCAAATTGGGACAGTAAAATAATCTTGAGGCACATTTTATACTATTATTATACGGAGCTGATAGACTGGTAATTATTATTAACCGGTTATCCAATTAGGCACCAGACTTTATCTAGTAATCTGTAGGTAATCATTATGAGCCTAAGAGTTGATTACCGTTTTTGCAGGAAACCTAGCATTCGGTCGTTACCTTAACCTCGATAGGCAATCGCGTGCTATACTTTGAATAAACCTTGATGTGGACCGGATTATTTTCTCAGTTTTATTTGGTTTAAATTTTAAAACGAAACGGATAAGACTTCCTTAACACTTTACCGAGTGTCGGATTTATGGCGTGTCAAGGGCTTCTCAATGTTAAAATGGCTGTTTCCCTTATAAACGTGTATAAATATATATTTGGCTTAACAGATAATTACTTTCGCATAAGAAGTTATATTGTGTCTTCCCTTAGATTAAGACCATATTCCAGAAACCCCATATCAAGACCATGTTTCAGATATTATTGCAGGAGACGGTACATATTCTTTGCGAATAAATGAGGTCCATAAGTTGAAACTAGTGATAATAATTTACTTTAAAAACAAAGTTTTAACCGACTTCAATTTAGTACTCCGCCAAGCCACGAGAAAATTTCCACATTTCTTTTCCAATTTACCACATGAACTGATTTCCGAGAGCAAAAATTACGAATCGGCTCATCAATGACGGAGTTCTGAGGTAACAAACATTGAAAATAAAAAAATATATATATACAACCGAATTGAGAACCTCCTCCTTTTTTTTGAAGTCGGTTAAAAAGACAATGATAAGTCAAATTGTGTCGAAAAAATATTAAGTTAATTTTTGTTCAATAATAGTACATTACTGCAGAGGCCGTGAAGTAAGGGATTGCTGGACGAGTCCGTATACAACGAGTCCAGCAATCCCTGTTCCGGCCGAGGATTGTATAGTGCTTTTCTCAAACGATGTGAAGAAATATTTACCACTAGCTTCCGCCCGCGACTTCGTTCGCGTGGAACCGGGATAAAAACTATCCTATATTTTAATCCAGGCTATAAACTATCTTCGTGCAAAATTTCATTCAAATCGGTTTAGCCGTTTAAGCGTGATTGAGTAACAAACACCCAAACATCTAAACTTTCGCATTTATAATATTAGTAGGATACCATCGTTTTTGCTTTATTTTTTTATGTCGCAAGTATCAGAGTCTAGACAGAGTCTAGTGGTGGTTGGCAGTATGTAATTTTTCCTTTGTCAGTTCAATATTACTAAGCACATTTAAAAAGTTAGAGTAGCGGACAATAATGGTTTTACTTAGGATTTTCATACATTACTTCTTGACGTAAGGCCAAGAAATGTAGGGAGCCTTAAACAAGAAACTTCATGTCTTCATTTCGTGATATTAACGCATACTTTTCCGAGCATGTTTGAGAAAAAGTGATTAGGTACCCACAAAATATGTGTTGATTATTCTAATAATTGTAATCTCTCATTGTGTGCCAAATCACCTTGGTACCGGTTTGAACCTCTTGCCTCGGTACTAGGAGGGTTGACTTAATGTAGAAAAACGAGGTTTTTGTATAAGGTTCTAATTTCTATATATCGTTTTAATTGATAGTCTTCAATCACGCATGAGCTTTCTAATCGATAGTATATTTTTCATGAATCTAGCTTTGAAATGTATATTTTGCGTCAACTCTCCTCGGTCTCCCCTAGTTGATATTTGTGTGTCATTTTAATGGAACTAGTTATACTTTTTGCGATCCTGTAATTTAGCTGTGGCGATTATCGATTACCTTAATATCATAATTATTTTAGTATTTAGCCACCTTCTGTCGCAATCAATCACCAGATCAGTTTAAGGGTAGTAATATAGCACCTGACTTACACAAGTGGACAAAAGTTCAACTCGATTGAACTTCGGGAAGTTGGTTAGACTTATAATATATGACCTAAACATAACAAATTAGTAAACTCGTATCTACGTACACTACAAGTTAAATAAAAAGCTTGTAAATAATGATTGAGGTGATTATTTATTTAAACTTTATTGCACAAAACACAGAAATGTACAAATGACGAACCATTGGGCTATTTGCAATTTAAATAAACATATAAAATAACAAATATATAAACTTACATAGTATTTGTTTAATTGTTTAATATATAAATTATGTGTTTTTTTGGATTATCTGTAATTGAAATCTTGGAAAAGGTATAAATCACCAATATTTATTAACATACAATCATGGTCTACTTATGTTTTGAAGTCAGTTAAAGAATACAGGATGAATGCAGTTATCTTTATTGGTTATCGCTTTAATAGCAGTTTACATAACCATTACCGACCTTGTGCAGAAAAGGACGGATTGAGGCTCGTAATTATGTATTCTTAATGAGGGTTCATTGACCTTAACACCGTCATTCAAGTAACATTCATAACTTGTAAGGGTCAATGGCATAAATACATAATTGATAGTGTTTATATTTCTCGAACGGTTAAGAGTTAACGTTTATTAAGTAAACTTATGCTGAAGTTTTTCAAATTGGATCATCAGTTTGTCAATACCTAAATTATCGCCGTTATCGAGTTATCGCTCAAAGATATAGTCGGCAGCAAATTAGGATATGTTGGCATAGTAGTGTTTATACCTAACAATAAAATTAAAAAAATGCCCAAAACAACAAACACAGCTAACAACCATCTCGAACGACAAGGCTTTGAAAAAAAAACCAGGCTCTAATCGGTTCATGAATTCGTTTGGGTGCTGCGACGCCACAGACAGAAGCACAGATAACACCTCGTTTTTGACGGGGGCCCGGGGTTTAACAATGCTGTTATACTTTAAACACTAAGGGTGAGGACCAAATTCTAGGCCAGTAGTTAGCGTGGTTAATTGGTAGTAGTTAAAAAGTTCCGTTGTGACACGAAAATTAGCCATACAATTCTATGGTTAATTTTCGTGTCACAACGGAACTTTTTAACTACTACCGATTAACCACGCTAACTACTGGCCCAGAATTTGGTCCTCACCTTAAAGTCAAAACAAAAAAAAACATTTATTCGTAAAACATAGGTACATACAGAGGTATTATGAACATTTTACAGTCTCACCATGTCGTCGCCATAAGGCATACAAATAGTCATAACATGATATGACACAAAGAAATGAAAATATATTAAACAAAATTATTAAATAATTACATAAATCATGCACCGTGCTTATGTAAAGCGTTGATTCAATTTTTTTTCCTCTAGCTATCAGTGATTCTTAAAATCGGTTTCAATTGTTTAGTTCTTATATAATGACAAACATATTCTGTTCACAGAGTAAAGGCGTCTACGCCGTGCCCCGCCTCGTCATATTCACCTCCGAGCTAGCCCACTACTCCACCAAGAAGCTAGCCGCTTTCATGGGCATCGGCTCCGACAATTGCATCCTCGTCAAAGTCGACCAGCTGGGCAAGATCGACGTGTCCGACCTGGAGAAGAAGATAGAAGACGCCATCGAAGACGGGGCTACCCCGTTCCTGGTGACGGCTACTGCTGGCACTACGGTGTATGGTGCCTTCGACCCGTTGCTCCCTATTTCTGCGGTGTGCAAGAAGTACAATATTTGGATGCACGTGGACGCTGCGTGGGGCGGCGGGGCGCTTATGTCGAAAAAGCATCGGCATTTGCTTAACGGAATCGAGCTGTAAGTCTTTGTTCGTCTTTTTTGTTATGTAGGTTGTGATGATCCTTAACGTTGGTTAACGTTGGTTATTATTAGTTTAATGTGCAAATAAGATAATAAGAGTTGTATTATTATCTTAGTTGCACATTAAACGAATTATTCATATTCGTTCCGCTCTTAAATATATGATCACGCGTAGGCCCTAATTAAAGTAAATGTCCCATTTTTTATTTTGACACTGTTTTTTTATATTTAACAACCCTGCTGCTGGCCTTTATTGCTGTTAGTTAAGATTGAAGATGCCAATTTTAATATATTTATCACCGGAATTTAATATTATTTATTTATTAAGTACCTATATTTATTTCTTATTTTTTCGATTATTGTATTTATTATGTACTTGCTATTCTTTTCTAAAATAAATGTTATTACCCTTTATCACCGTCCATATTACAAATAAAACAAGCATCAACTTACATAGTACACCAAAAACAATAAATTGAGCGTCCGCCGTAGAAAATATTCACCGTTTTGAGTCGGCTGTAAATATTCTAACAAAGACAGCGCTTTTTAGCCCGGTGCGGCCCAACCCTGGAAATCGAAAAGCGACAGAAAGGGAATTGATAGGAATAATATTCAGAGCTCACTATGCAAAAGCACTGCGAACTCGGGAGATAGACAAACGAGTGGCGGCGCAAATGAAAATTGACGGCATCGTGGGATGGCCTGAGAGCGCAGTTACTATCGACAACACAGCTAACTGACCATCCGTGCACTTTATGTGCATTGTAATAAGGTTCTATATATATACAGGATGGTCAGTTAACTGTGTTGGCGTTTGTACCACTTCATGCGCAATCAATTCCGGTGGAAACGATTACTATGCGTTTTCCACTTTTGACAGACCGGTTTTTCCGTCGTCCCAAATTTAAAGTGCTGAAGCGAAGTAAATATATAACGAGAAACGAACGAGAGACTTGTTATGGCAGATGAACAAATAAGTTTATAGTCCCGACCACTAATAACGAATTTAACTGGTTAAGAGAAGAAAAAAAAAAGTTTAAAAGCAAGCTAAAACAGACCTTATTGGAAAAATTACCTTAATTTCATTGTTCCAATTTCTTGTATGTTTAGTCAGATTTAAGCTTGTGCTTAAGTATAGTAAGTAACTTAGGTGCATTATATAACCTATAAAAAATTAGCGCGGTCTCGCCAACAAACTGTTCCGTCAGTTTGGCGAGTTGAAATTGAATATGTATTATGTTGTTTGAAAAAAAAAACATCTGACATAAGTTTTGTTTCAAAATACGCGTTATAAATAGCAATGCACCGGGGAGATAGTTTTCTGATTTGCGAGGCTTTCTATGTGCAAACTTAAGAACAGTTTCCTTACAAAAGGAAAGTTTATATTTTTATTATACACCGTGGACGTGAATAACCCGAAAGATTTTAACCACGCATTCCTGAGGTCATTAGGAGTAAGAAATATTATATGAACCCCAACAAAAATTCAGCAAAAAAAAATTTTTTTTTGCTTTTGTCGGTTTTTGTAAATAAAACTTGGATAACTATCGCTTTTCTATGGAAATTATCCCTTTTAATAAAACGGTAACGATTGTTTTCAAAAAAGGTTAAATTTAGTGAGTGCGACGCAAAACTGGCCAACATCGGTAGCAACGTCGTAATCAAAAGAGCTAAATGCAGTTTAGTAATCAAAATAAAAAGTTTACATGAAAATGGATAATATCTTCAAAACTAAGCCGGCAGTGACTGGGGTTCACAAAACATTTTTTGCTCCTAATGACCTAAGGAATGCGTGGTTAAAATCTTTCGGATTATTCACGTCCACGGTGTATATAAACTTTCCTCAAATTCTCGTGAAAGTTTTCATAAATTTCTGGGAATATTCATATGTCTTTGAGAAGGTTCTGCAATTTGTACGTTGCTTGTTGTAAAATCATCGGCAAGCATTCCGATGCTATTTAATTCCAAGATTTCAATTCAACTCAACTCAACTCAACATTATTTGAGGTTGGTCGAATCGGGCCTTCATGATGTATTATTAATTCAAACAAACAATTGTGCCAGCATTTCGTCTACAATAAAATATTTAACACATATTTAAACGTAACACAAAATAAAATATTCACTATTCACTTCATTTAATTATCTATTGCTAAACATATCCTTGGTTTCCAACAACCTTAATACCAAGGGAATTTATTATTATGAATACATTTCAATCAAAGCGTTACTATTTGAGACAAAAGGATTATTTACATGTGTTGCTTTCCGATTCCAGGGCGGACTCCGTGACTTGGAATCCTCACAAACTCTTAGCGGCCCCGCAACAATGCTCTACTTTTCTAATTCGACACAAAAACGTACTCAAGGAGGGACACTCTTGCAATGCCAAGTACCTCTTTCAGAAGGACAAGTTCTACGACACGTCGTACGACACGGGAGACAAGCACATCCAGTGCGGCCGAAGGGCCGACGTCCTCAAATTCTGGTTCATGTGGAAAGCGAAAGGCACCGACGGTCTCGAGAAACATGTCGACATGATTTTCGACAGCGCCAAGTTCTTCCTGGACCATATTCGGCAACGAGACGGCTTCCGGTTAGTGCTCGACCAACCAGAGTGCACTAACGTTATGTTCTGGTACGTACCAATGTGCTTGCGAGGTCGCGAAAACGACCCAGATTACAAAGAAAGGTTGCACAAGGTTGCACCGAAGATAAAGGAGAGCATGATAAAGGAAGGAAGTATGATGGTCACGTACCAGCCACAAGGTGACCTCGTCAATTTCTTCCGCATCGTTTTCCAAAACTCGGCTCTAGACCACAAGGATATGGTTTATTTTGCGAACGAATTCGAGCGGCTTGGCAAGGACATCGTGGTTTGAATCCGAATCATGCCTATCTAATAATATTCGTGATTGAATTAGGTCAATTCCTTATTCTATGTTATGTAATGTTGTACAAATATTGCATCATGACCTGTGATTAATTTT
Source organism: Epinotia bilunana (assembly GCA_947049275.1). Classification (NCBI taxonomy): domain Eukaryota; kingdom Metazoa; phylum Arthropoda; class Insecta; order Lepidoptera; family Tortricidae; genus Epinotia; species Epinotia bilunana. The sequence goes on from OX346265.1 coordinate 5,526,953, forward strand.
AATAATAATTTATATTCGATTGTATCAAAATATTTTAATCTAACACCATATCTCCGTAGAATAGTATCTAGACTAATAAAACGTGATGTAGGTTTATGAAAAACTGTATTCGTTTTATTTTGTTGTAAAAATAACCAGAATAACCTTCGTTTGGTATAGTAATTAAATTAAGCTGTATTTTAGATACTTACCCAAACATATTAAGTAAGTAGAGGACTAAATTATTCCACCAACTAGTTGGAACTTTATGAATGTCGAATTTGATTAAATTCTCCACAAACCTCGAGAATGTTGTCAGAATTAAATAGCTACATGGCCTCATTGGTACATCTGATGATATGCGAAGGCTGTTTAGGATAATACTTTAAATAAAAGTGTATTAGAACATATAGGGAGTTATACAAAAAAATATTAAAAGCATGTAGTAGTGACTTGCGACTATTAAAATGTACGTATAACATGTATATATGCAGAGCTCCCGAGGATGCGTTGTGTTGAGAGCGAGGGAATTTGTTTCTTCAGCTGTCAACACGGCGAATTCTCAAACATATCAAGGGTCGGCAACGCCCATGTTACTCCTTTGGAGTTGCATGCGTCTATAGGCTGCGGTGTCTGCTTACTATCAGGCGGGCCGTACGCTTGTTTGCCACCGTCGTTGTATCTATAAAAAAATATGTTAACTGAAATCTTTAGTTTCAATTTCAGAATTCTAGGCCCAATATGAATTCCGAACCCTTCCCCGTCTTATGAATTTTCTACTTTATCTTCATGAGCTTATCGTGCAAATTCCTATTTTGATTTTTGACATATTCTTACTTTGTCAACATTGGTTTAGCGTTGACATTCCTAATGCGTCTGCTGTCCATCCTCAAGCCTCTCACAGATTGGCGCGGCCTGCGGGGGCGGTCAATAGTTTTTTCTCAAAATTACTATAGACCGCTACCGCAGGCCGCGCCAGTGTGATTCAGGCTTTAATCGTCTTTATCCCATATACAATGTCTGCTTACCATCAGGCAAACCGTGCTAGTTTAGGACCGTCGTAGTATTTAAAAAAAACGTAATCTTGCTGGCTCTAATAATCCCATTGTAGATGTACTTCGATAAAGGCCGAAACACACCCGTATCATGGTCGGCCTTATCACGCGATAATGTCGTCTCGTTCTATCGAACGGTGTCAGTCAGTGACGGACGCTCTATCCTGTCACTTATCGTGTGATAAGGCCGACCCGACCATGATACGGGGTCAGGGTACCTATTGTGTAATTGGCGATCGCAATAGGGGTCGCAATTAAACTAAAACCAATGTCAATTCAGCATACATTTATTTAAATATACCCTGGAGGAAAACGTATGTATGTATTATTATTATAACCTTTATTAACAGAAGGTATGTTCTATACCTAGGTATAAGTTTTCATATTGTTTTTGGTGCATTTGTGCCTTTAGTTTGCCGTTTGGCAAAGGTCTATCATGAGACGGCCGCGACATACTCTCTATTTTTCTCGCACTATACCTATATTCTAAGTGATCTAATAAGAGAGAGACGGATAGTGCGAGAAAAATCGAGATAGCTCGCGCGCCGTCCCGTGATAGATATGCAGTGATCCCCAATGATGTCCGTCTTGGGTTGCTCTATATAAACCAGCTTAATTCGAACCACATATTAACAGAACCCAATTTAAACATGTGTTACTCGGCCGGTAAATAATTCAGTTACACATATGCAAACCTACTAGCGTGCATATTCTATCAGTATACGCCGAATTGACATATGGATGGCTCCCTTGTTAACATGCAGCACTTGCAAATTAGCCGCAAGCGTACATTCATCGACAACTATCCTTGTCAAATTGTTAACATACTATGGTGTTCGAGATCATGGCCGTCCTACACTATCAGCGATGATCTTTGATCGTGTGATCGTCTATATACACGGTGTTCCCGGGAATTTCCGTTAACTTCGGCATATTGCAGAGTACATTCACAAAAACAAATAAGCATAATAATTACTTGAAAAAAATATTTTTTTTTTATTTACAATATAATCTACTGTAGCATTAACAGTGGTGAAAGCTGCAAATCTGAATAAATTAAAATATTGAATATCTTGATAACAGTAAGAGTTAAGATACTACTGTCTTGGAGAAATTAACTTTATTTGATCTAACCTATTGCAATTAACGGAAATTGACAAAAACACGTAGTATAATCGGCACGATCATCGTACAAGCATCCACACGATCGTCTGTAGTAGACGATTCCTTTTAATATCTATCTTTTAGTGTCTACACCCCACTACCTAAATAAAATACCTAATCAATAATGTTGAATTTCGTCGAAAAAAGATTAAAAATATAGTCAAATGGAGAAGACAGCAAACGCAAGAGGTTAAATAATCACAAAGTTATAATTGTCCAATTTTTTAAGAGGGGGCATGTTCTGTCCCTTTTCCGCAAAATGTACCTTCATATGAAACGATTATCATTTACTAAGACGCTCGCAGATTGTGACGTCACGATCTGCGAGCGTTTTCTCTCTCTAACAAGCAATATTAAAACGGTGGAAGCTTCATAATTATTTGAGATATCTGAATGGGATTTTCGTCACTAGGCATATTTTTTTGTCTTCTTTTTTATACTTGTATGGTAATTCAACATAAGTATGCAATTATTTAACTCTAGTGAATAACTAGAAGTGAGTGAAATTGAGCACGAGATTTGTAAAATTAAGGAAATTTGGTCTCACACAGTCACAAACAAAATTAACAAACAATAAAATATTAGTGTAAACAAAGTTTTATTTTTAAATGGAAGATAGTTAAATGAAATGATTGTTTAAGTAAAGTAATGTTTAGTAACATGTAAAACAGCTGTAGCATTAGTATGAGTTTGCGTTTACTTTAGTCGCTAGCGACAAAATAATTTGTACCATGAGTCACTTATACGTTTACTTTAGTCTCAATATATAAACAAACAAAAACACGTAATGCAATTAGTACAATTTTTTTTTCAATATTCAGCCTTATTTTATGTCGGTTATGACATTACAGAATACGCGAATCGCGTAGGTGGAACAATTTAAAGGAATCTACACCTTAAGTTTAAGAACATTAAGTATAACTGAGTATACGCCGATCTTTCCACGGATTCTAAATCAATATAAAATACAGAATTCGTGCCATTAATTTGCAGTTTTAAATACATAATACGTGACAATCCGAATTTTGTCAATTCAAAACCCTTATATTGTTATACGTTCTTTAATTTCAGATAGGTCTCGATCGGATCAACGGTATCTCTTGATAGAATAATAAGTTATCAAGCGCTAATTTGCAAGTGAAATCGTCATCGTCCGTCTAATTTGTGACACATGGTACCGGTGCCGTGTCACGAGACCAACGTTAAATTACGCATCGAAAACTAAACGCTAGCAACTAACGTTTTGTTGTTGTTGCCGGAGAACATTGGTACCATGAGATACAAATTAGACGACTCGAATTTATGACAATCGAAATCTAATCGAAACGGTCGAGAATAGTATCGTAATGTGTGTTTTCGATAGCCACTCCTGGTAGCCCTACTGTTCATTTATTCAACGGAGTAAAGTGTCAGATAGAAATGTCAAATACAACAAATAATGATACCAGCTTATTACAAACAGTGCGGTGCTATGATTACCATTTCTGGTTAATTCTCAATAATCGGTAATAAAGTGCCATATATTTTGTATTTTTATTGTATTCGATGTTTTTGTTATATTATGTATACAATAGGGTATTTTAGGTAGACCTATATTCCAAAACCAAATTCTAACGAGTCAGCCAGGAGGGATAGAATTTCATCCGCGACGGAAAAAACGCAACGCAATAGGGTTTTGAAGAAACTTTATTTTTGATTATTTTATCGTCTGTGTATAATTCGTATTTGTTTACCACGAATAACTTCATTGCGGATGTGGGCAGCAATTCAGCACGGCTGAAACAAGTTCTTTACAAGAATACGAAAACGGAATAAATAAAATAATGCGTAAACTTTATGAGGACTTGTCTAAACATAGCTACAGATACTACCCCTTAAAACTTTCCGGTAACTATCGGTTGTAGCACATCACTATTTAAGAGAAGTAAAAACAGACAACACATGAAACGTCAATTTACTCCGTCGAATTAATGAACAGACCTTAGATCTAATTGTCAATTTTTGTATCTCTCTCATTAAAAACGTTACACCTTTAACCCTCAGAGGGGCTACCGCGAAGCGAAAACGAACTTCGTTCGTGTATCTCCATCTCTGTCGCACTTGCTAGTTCGAGTGACAGGGAAGTACGTTTTCGTTTCGTGGTAGCCCCTCAGATCTTAGGTTATCATTGCACGTCATCTTCTGATGTTTCTTCTAATGGCAATTCTTGACAGTTGAGCTGTAAAACAATGATATCATTAGTTAAAATTTATAACAACCGATTATGTAAATAGGGTGTTGCAATGGTAAGGAAACTGAAACCTATTTTTAAGTACAGAATTTGAACGTAAATCTTCTCGCTAGATATCCTGTTAGGAAAAGGATATTATATCCACCGTGTAGACTAATCGAAAAGCAGCCCATATGGATTTCATTATACATATATAACTGTTTAGTTCATTCAATGTAATGATAATATTAGTACTACCTAATTTCCACATATCCACACATATGCCCTTGTGGCACGGACGTGGACCGACTGGGTTAACACGGACTGTTGTCCAAAAAGTGCAGGACGCTTTTCAAGACATGCGACACTTAATGGCATAATCCGCCGGTCTCTTGCCACCGTCAATGTACCTACTCCTCTTGAGCCGCCTGGCCTTGTCAGATGATGGCCAAATACCTGATGGTGTGTCTCTGGTTCCGTGGAGTTTGGGACGGATGCTTGTGTGGGACGCTACCTGTGTAGACACACTGGCACCGTCCCACCTCCAACGGACTACTTCTAAAGCGGATGCAGCGGCGGTAAATACCGAAAATCTAAAACGCATTAAATAATAGACCTCGGCATAGAGTACAATTTTGTACCATTTGGAATCGAGAACCTCTGTCCGTGGGGTCCCAGTGCGCAAAAGTTATTTGCGAAAACCGCGTAACCGGTGACCGAAGAGCTGGCGGCTTTCTCGCGTAACGCATCAGCATTGCAATTTGCAATTCAGCGAGGAAATGCCACCAGCATCCTTGGTAGAATGCCTCGAGGGCCTTTTTTTAGATTTAGTCTTGTTAGTTATGATCTTGTCTTTAATTTAGAAAATAAATATAATATTGAAATTATATCAACGGAATGTATGCTCATACTACATTGAATAAAGTTGAATATATGTACTGAATATGTGTTTGTGGTGAATATAATTATGTACGTTTCATCTTTCATCGGGAAATACAGATACGTCAATAAACTCTTTCATTGAAACTGTGAACTTAAGATTATTAACCGTATTTTGTGACACAGGGTTGATTATAATCAACCCTGTGTCACAAAATACACGTTTATTTTCTTGTAAAACATGCGTTGCCAAGAAACATTTTAAATGCAGAGTACTTACTCCAGGAAAATATGGTTTTCAAAAACATACATAATAGCATTTTTTTGTTGATTTCATTTAAAACGTTATTATTCTAAGATGATATTTATTCAATAATCCGACAAACTTGCCACCCGGAACTAATTATGTAGATTTAAATGAAGCATGAATTTGTATTTTTTTTGTATGATTCATCTTGAATATTATAGAGCGAATGTAAATGAATCAAAATAAAGACCAAAATAATGATTAATATTTTTTCTGAATTTTCAGAAGCAAGTTAATTTTTTTAAATATTTAAGTATCTGAAATTTTGTCGGATTCTGTCGCTGGGTAACTATTTAATTTATAATAAATCCGTTACACAGAAAAAATAAGCTATTATAAGTTATTTCCAAAATGGACATTTTTTCCATACAAGTTGTCAGTTCAATGACTGGACTAGAAGATCTGACTCTGTTCAAAAAGAAACTGTTTGCCCTTATAGCGGAAAAGGAATATTATTCAATTGACGAATATAGAAAAGACGATTTTAAAAGTCGCACTATTTATGTTATTATGTATTATAGTTAGGGAGCTGGCGAGCAAAATTTCGATATGATCAGCACACAAGGCAGACGATATTAATAGTGATATTTATGCCCTAAGAAACATCAAGGACCTTGTCTGCCACCATAGTGGCGCTGCCTTGTAAATTTACAGCGTTTCAAAAATATAAAAAAAAGGTGTGCTATATTATGCGCACACATCTGCTTCTGGGGCTGATGATCACAGTGTCGGCGACCGCGTAAGACGACGAGGAGGTAGACGCGCGGGGGGAGAGGTCGCCAGGCAGAGCCGAATCAACCGTCATGTCATCGAGAACGCGCGCGCGCACCCAGTTAAAATTTAAGATAATTCATTTGTAATCACTATTCTGAAGTAAATCATATATCAAGAATCTGCATTTTATAATCATCACCAACAACAGTCATCCTGGAAACACAAATAATCGAAAAGGCAGATATCCAGGGCTCTAACTTTTGTAGTATTACATTTTTTTATTTGTTTTTATGATTAAAAAAACTGTATATGAAGTGCACACTTGGCAGATTTAAATTGTTCGATCAAAAACAATGAGAAGAACCACGGAAAAATAGTCTGCTAACATGTTGCCTCTGCGTTGTCTATTGACAGTGCTCCAAAAATGTAAAAAAAAGGTGTGCTATATTATGCGCACACGTCTGCCTCTTGGACTGATGTTTGAATTCCTTATGAAAACCAAGAAAATCGATGAGGCAGACGTTCAGGCCTCTGATATTCCAAAGGCAGACCATTTGATTTTTTTTTAACCCGACGCTCGCGCCAAACCAAGCAGGTATAAATTGAAATGATCAAAATGCTACAGACAAGACCACATCATCCCGAATTCATTCGTTTTTTTAAAAAAAAACGTTCCGAAACGCACTACCTGAGTATGTCATTGACAAGTTCGAGCACTTAAAATCAGTGAGCAAAGTGTTTGCCACATTTTTTTTCGAATCCACGGAGTCATAGTGAATCGAATGGGCGCAATGAGAACCCCGTGCAAATGACTTAGTAGAGTTTTTTTTTAACATTTTTACAACTCCGTCCCATGATAATGCAGCGTCCTGAATGTCTGCTTCTTCGATTGTCTTCGTTTCCAAGAAGATTGTGACCATGAGCTCCAGAGGCATAAATGTGCAAATGATTTAATACCCCGATTTTTTTAAGCAACTTCTATCCGCTGTAACGCGAAAACGCAGCGACATAGGACCTTAATTGATTGGACCAAATCAATTCGTAATGATGTAAACTGCAATCCACCTCGACGTGAAACGTGTGCGAATCATATACCGAAATGCTCGCCAGCTCCCTAACTATTAGGAAAAGCACGATGCATGAAAATGTGTGAGTGATGTAACATTCATTTAAGCCTACTCGTTCTATATTTTGTTACATCTTCGGTCACAGATTATATAATCTTCGGGTAAGACATAGTGATACCAAGCTGCATTTTATAACATCTGTATAACCTATTTTAAGCAAATAAATACTTTGACTTTGACTTTTATTAAAGCAGAGTACTTACCTACCGTATATTTATCTCAACCAGTGCACCTTTTTTAAATTTTAGAAATTTTAATTAGCTCTCCATAGCACTAAAATGTGATATATTTATAGTGCTGGCTGGCGGGTAGATATTAATTAGTGTTTCTTACCAAAATCTCGTCGTCAGGCACTCGAGATAGCAAGTCTAAAATTTCGTTGTTGGGTATTCTGTTGGGACGAAGGATTTTTCTAGTAAATTTGTGGATGCCTGAAAAGTGATAAAAAAATAAGAACTGAACTATAATAATTAAGTTATCTTTTTTGCGATGCGATGGATGCAAATCAATCGTAATTAGAATCGACAAAAAACCAGGAAAAACGAGACGAAAGGAAACTTGAAAATCCTTGGGTGGTTCATGACGACGATATAATTTATTTGTACCTACATATAACTTACCCCACAGCATGAATATATAATTGACAGGAACGAGGAACATCACCAAAGTAATCAGCAATATTGCAGCAATCGTTAGTAAGCTCAGGAATGGCACAGTGAAGTTATATAAACTGAAACAAATTGTATAATGAATACTGTGGTCCCTGGGCGACCGAGCTCTGATCGGGTGAAAATAGAGAAAAGACGGAGACATTTTATAAGGCATACAAATTGTATCTTAGATAGCCGTATCAGCGAACGTATGGAGCGACATTCTCTTTTAACTACCAGTGTGCCTATGTTGTACTTTATGTGCAATGGAGGTACTTACAAAAATATTTTTTTCAAGATTTTGTTTTACCATTTTGTCGGCGTGATTGTTTTTATTTTTTTGTTCCAATCCCAGTAAGGTCTAGTTTTCCCTCTGAGTTGGAAGGTCAGATGGCAGTCGCTTTCGTATAACTAGTGCCTATGCCAAATCTTGGGATTAGATGTCAAAGCGGCCCGAGGGCTTCTTTAGGACACAACCGGGAATAACTGACCACGGAACCATAAAAACCCTCAACTGTGGGCGGACCATTGCGGTCTTCACTTTTTCTACCAGACGTTTGTGGCGGTCCCTGTAACGGTCCCCATTGGCTGTGGCTTTATTATTGAAAAATAAAAGTCTAAGTATATTATGTATCTTTCTGTTTTGGACTTACTTCTTTATGCTTTCGCCGTAACTTGCGAGTTTTCCGATAGTATTCTGAACTGATTGAACCATTTCTTGTAGGGTGTTTATTTTCTGCCTTAAAGACGTCTTTTCTTCCTGGATGGATATGAAAAACAAGTAAGGCTCACTAATAAAGCTGGTTTAATTATATTTACTCACAAATTAAAAAATGCTATACCTACTGGCATGATTATTAAGTAATACAAATGCAAAAAGGTACCCCGTTATTGTAGATAGGTATGTATTTTGAATTAAAAGCTACGAGTGTATATTATACCGTAGGTATATCTTATTTATACTATTAAATCTTAAGTCACCTTTTCATTTTTTTGTACTTCTAAAATTTGTGTGTCCTCTTGTTTGATAAATCTTTTCCCTGAAACCCATAAAAGAATCACGATTATAAAATGGACTGTTATCTTTGCGGAATTTTCAGGTGCACGTCTTATCGAGTTGAGTCATTGATTAAATCATTAATCATAATCACCAACCAAAATAAAGATCCTGATAAAGGGACCGAGTTAAGGCACAATTGAACATATGCTTAAAATTGGTTGTACCTTAGTGCACAGTAATAATAAGCAAAAACAGCAGTAATCGGTGGGTACGGGTCGAAACACGCAAAAAGAGCTAAATGTATGGCCGCCAGAGCTCTTTTTACGTGTGTCGGCTTCTACACCCCTTATTTAATGTTAATGAAAATTAGGTTAATGAAACCTCAGTTGAAACTATTCCCACTCATCCTTTTACACTGTTTTTTTTAGGTTCTAAATTTTACTATTCTGTCATACTAATTAGAGTATATTTCCTGATGATAAAGGTTAATATTGAAGTTGTCAAACATTGGTTCAGTGTCTAGCACTAGGCAGTTTACCGTAACTACAGAAAATCGAATTCTTAAATAAACTACTACCTACGTACAAAAATGTATGCAAATTGAATCACAACAAAGCGTACAAGATTGATTGCCTTATAAATAGGGATAGTTTAGATGTTAGACAGCTGATGTCATTTCCGCGGCGGGTGAATTTATCAAAATGGAAGTATTAATGGACAATTTGCGGGAAATCAGTCGATCATTCTCTTTACGAACCTCAGATAAATCGATTGCTTTGTATTTAAATATGGTTTGGTATTCAGCAGCAATTAAGGTTGTTTTTACAATGAACAGACAGGGTTAGATAGGAGTTAGAGACAACAAGTTGACAGAATTCGCTGAATGAATAATTTCCTCTGATCATTGATAATTTGCAACGCTCCGTAAATCGCAAGGTTTATTGGTTTATCTAGTGAGGTAATAAACAGTGGAGATTCATTTTAAGTGTTATCATCAGAATAGAATATAAACTAGCTTTCACTTTGATATTCCATCGATATTTGCGTTTCATCAGTTTTAGGCACTGGTCCCACCGCAGGCTAGTAAGCTAGAAAAGTTGGGCGAGTAACGGTTCATTGCGTGCTGACCAGGCACAGTGTGATCAATCGACCTTTACAGATCCGCAATGTAATGCTACTCGCCCAACTTTTCTAGCTTACTAGCCGGCGGTGGGACCAGTGCCTTAGGAAACCAATAAATTAATTTGGTAACATACAAATATTTATCGAAATTAAATATTACTCTAGCCAGATGTGGTTTATTATACTTATTTCGCGAAGTGCTACCCACAAATCTTGTGCCAGAAACTGATCCATGGTGGTATGGTATGTTTTATGCCATGACCAAAATAGCTGTGAGGCAGTTTTCGACTTTTCAGAGCTTTGGCCTAAATAGTAGAATAAAAAAGAAAGCTCTTCCTTACCCAACTTAGAGCGGTTACCAACTGCTGCTGATACCAACGCGTGCTTCAACAAAAGGCTACGGTTGAAAAAGCTACGGTAGCCCAGTGGTTCAGGCATCCGGCTGTCAATCGGCAGTCGTGGGTTCGAATCCCGGCTCGTACCAATTAGTTTTATCGGAACTTATGTACGGAATATTTACCGTCAGCTTTACGGTTAAAGAAAACATCGTGAGGAAACCGGTCTGATCCCAATAAGGTCTAGTGTTTCCCCTGGGTTGGAAGGTCAGATGGCAGTAGTTTTCGTAAAACTAGTTCCTATGCCAAATCCTAGGGTTTAGATGTCAAAGCGGACCCCGGGCTCCTTAAAGGCACAACCGGGAATAACTCTAGGAGGATGATGACAAACGCGTGACTGTCGCGCAACATTATCCATAGATCACCTGTATCGATACAGGCTCGCGTACTACAAAAAGTCTCCGTGCGGAGAGACGAAATTAATTGGTAGGAGATTAGGAAGTTGAAACATTGATCTTACAGCGGATCAAGTAGTAGTTCTCAGGGCGATACCAAACAAACGGCAGGAGAATCAGCAGCGGCAGCATCCACACCCTGAAGATCGAGCACATCACCAGCCAGACAGTCAGGGCGATCACGTTGCATTTTCTAGACTCCCATTCGAAGCAGGTCCTGTAATCATTAGAAAGAAAGAAAGAAAGAAAATCATTTATTTGTGGCACACACAAAACGACCAACAGTGAATAAAAATACAGGGCGAATCCTAAGTCATAAATAGAAATGTTTGTTTCTATCGCAGTATTTTAAGGCGAATTCAGCTGTTGTCCGCGTTAATCCCCTAGCCATATCCCCCAGGGGAAAAAAAGGTTAGGTTATTAGTTGAACTGCGACCCTACAGAGCGCGAGCCGAGCGAACGAAGCGAGCGTGACGCGGTAGCGTCCGGCGAAGCGCCATAACCGAACATTATAATTTTTTCCTAGTTGAATATAAAATAATTGCCGCTAATTCCCCTGGGTGATCGGGGTCAGGTGATTAACGTGGATAACGTGCAAATTCATTGCATTAACTCTAAAAGCAAACAATTAAACTTTATTGATATTAATTTTAAATAGCAAAAACACCAACCTTGTGTTACCCTATTCGACAAGACTTGGTCTGAAGCTTAAAGTGACAGTTTAACGTAGTAATTAGGTAAACCATGACATTTGAAACATTTTTTTTTATTAACGAATTAAGAACTTTTACATATTTTTGCCAGTTGTCACGTCCACATGTTTTAAACTAAAGTTAAACAGTAAGAAACACATATTTCTGTTCACGACTTATGTCACCCTGTATAAATAAGACACGTCACGACATGGTCCCAACTCAGCATAGTGCTGGCGATTACCAGCGCTGGTCTTCCGTTGGAACCATTGCTAAAACCACGGCGGGCAGCAGCGCACACATGGCAAGATAAATATAAAAACCGCACTCCGCTGTTAAGGCTCCACATTCGAAATTTTCGTGAAAAAGGTTTTATACATTATAACGCAACATTTTTGCTGTCGGAAAAAATATATAATAATCTGCAAGATATGCGACGGGTCATAGTTTTCGTAGAAATCCATTTTAACAATAAAGATTAGAGAAAAAGAAATCTAAAGTCACCCCTATTTTTTCACTTGTAACCATTTTACTGCTCCATTTTTTATCAGAATAATATGAAATTTTATAACTTTCTTCATAAAATAATGAACAAGGGCATCATTTTCTTACTTTCTTTATTTTCTTAAAAAAATATCTCGTTTTCTGAAATATTCCGCCAAAGTTCCTACGCCTCCCCGTTTTCGTCCATACGGTCAGTGCGGGACGAGACACGTTGCATGACGGACCTGTGTCAATTTGCGCTGCGCCGAAATTTTTAAATATTTGTGGAAATTGTGGACTATATTTGTTGCATAGAGTGGACAATCCGTTTTGTGATTCGTATAGTAGGTAACTAATAAACATTTGCGTATAGTTTAGTTTTTAGTGACAGATCATTTTGTTGCATAGAGTGGACAATCTATTTCGTGGTTTGTAAAGTAGTAGGTACTATAGACAAGACAGCTGACTGAGCATCCGTGCACTTTATGTGCATTGTAATAAGGTTCTTGTATAAATACAGGATGGTCAGTTATACTATAATATAAATACAGTCAGTAACATACAAACTTACGATACTAGAGTAGGTCTCACAAATTTTTCAATATTTTTTTTTGGGTTTTTGGGGTTAAATAAGCGCAGGAGGAAAATACGTAATATCAAGAAATTTTACAAGAGAAGAGGAAATAGAATACACAAGTAAATACCTATTCTATCGAAGTATCAAATATCTAAACAGTAGCAAAATTGAGAAATCACTAAAACCAGACATTTTATTAGTAAATATATTTACAATATCTATTGCTTAGGAGCATGAACAATTATAGAAACAATATTGTTTTATCTGCTCGTATTAATGACTGTCAAGTGTTAATAGAATAAGTTCTAATAAAAATAGTGGGCTTGGCAAATATTGTAAGTACCTACCTATGGGTTGCATGCCAACTCCAAGTTCGATACAGAGTTATTATTTGATATGAAACAAAGTATGGTTAACGTACAACTAATCTATAAGTATATATTTACCCGAGGCCGATTTCTGTACAGTCAGCATAATATAGTTAGTAGCAGCCAAGTTAGCCAAATATATCGGAACGTACATTCATCGAAAGTCTTTGTTACTATAAGTAGGAGTAAGGAATGTGTTACGATATATTTGGCTACTTTGGATGCTACTAACTATCTGATGCTGACTGTACACGCCATCATCATCAAATCAAGGAAGTAGAACGTAATAAATATACCGAAAATTAATTTAAAACTTAACAACCTTACACTTACACAAAAGGTAACGGACAGACAGACACACTTTCGCATTTACAATATTAGTATGGAGTATGGATATGCAAGTATGGATAGTATGGATTATATGTCTTTCCCGCTCACGGGACAATGATGTCCCGGACCTTTGGGAGGCTTGCGTGGAGCTCTGAGCCAACACGTAGAGGGCCTTTTAACAATTTAATGAAATGCAAGGAGTACACCAAGCGGATGCTGTCTCTGCCCGTGTCATGGGACGCACACAGAAACAGCACCCGCTGGGGTGTAAGAGTCTATTGCTAGTTGATGGAATCTAAATAAAACGGGTTATTGGGTGAAAATGATGGACTAGTAGCTGGGCTATTGGATGAAACATCGGACGCCTGTCCAATAAAACTGTTTCACATTTTATCTCTGGCAGACGGTGACTCACTAACTGCTAGATGGGCCCCTATTAATAGCGACATTAAAAAATAGCCTAAGGGCAACAGTAGGTATGGATTATTATTATTACCTATATATTTTTTCGCACTATCCATCTCTCTCTTATTAGAATATTTAGTAACAGAGGTATAGTGCGAGAAAAATCGAAAGTATGTCGCGGCCGTCTAGTGCCAGGCGTGCTGAGGGCCTACCGCGAAACGAAACCAAACTTCGTTCGTGTATCTCCCTCTCTGTCGCGCTTGCTAGTTCGAGCGACAATGAGAGTTATTCGAACGAATTTCGTTTTAACTAACACGGCTAGCACGAGACGGCCGCGACATACTCTCGTTTTTTCTCACACTATACCTCTCTTTCCTAATGTTCTAATAAGAGAGAGACCGATAGTGCGAGAAAAATCGAGAGTATGCCGCGGCCGTCTCGTGCTAGCCGTGTTGACGGAACTACACTAATCGTAAGTAAATAGTATTATAATAGTAGGGACATAATTTTTGAACTTAATCAATTATGTAATTTATGTATGACAAATATCACGTTTCAATTCATTGGACATCACGTCCCTTGCATTGGTAACGATGCGCGATGCCGCGTCTGTAACTTAATCTATGTAACGCTTAATAAACGACGGCGGGTTGTGCGACTTGCGCGGGGAGAGGGTTGAGGCTCTGCCCATACGCTCAAGGACTTTAGCGGGTATACAAGCCTTAACCGCACTCGCAGTAGGCCAAGATACAGGCTCAGCCTAGTTTGGTCACTGACGGACAGCCTCGATTTAATGTAATATTTGTTTTTGTGAAATAAACCATTTTGTATTTGTAAAAAAGACAATAATTTAAAAAGCCGGCCAAGTGCGTGTCGGGCGCGTGCCAACTAAATGGTTCGGTTGCGTCGGCTGAATTTGTTCGAAAGTTGAACTTTGTTCGACTATTACTCGATAACCAGTTATGTCTTCTTAGCCGTGATAGTTTTACTTTTAAATTCGATATAAGATTTTATCCTAACATTTTGTCAGCGTGATTTATTTATATACCCATGCCGAATTACAGCTTTCTAGTAGTAAGGGTTACTGAACTAAGCCGTGCTGTACAGACGGACAGATGGACAGGCGGACATGACGAAACTATAAGGGTTCCTTGTTTACTACGATGCGACTAGATATACTTAATGCAACGCAACTTCGAGTGTGGACCATTTAGCTTTAGTTTGTTTATGCATTTGGGTGAATCAATTTTTTTCTCCCACTGTCACACTGCCTGGATCACTTTCTAAAACTGCAATTTTATTGGTGTACCTAAATCAATTATTAATTTGGGTAGTGGATCATCCATGGTGTTTTATTATCATTCCAAGTTCAACTTTTAAGAGCTATTTTTTTTAAATGTTAGACCATGTTTTTCTTTTTACAATACCTATCTGGCTAACAGGATACAATAACAACTGAAAATAGTTGATTGACCCATTAGTTGTAAATTTACAGATTAAAAATTAAAAATATTCTTACTTTACAGCTTTAAAAGCGTCATAAATCCATGCGCCTACTGCTTTCGATCGCGACAGATTTCTCGCGAACGTGTGTCTGTCTAGTTTTTCTGCGGGAATCAGATACTTTTCTTCTTTGGGATTCATGACTCGAATTGACGCCCGCGGCTGAAATAAGACAGATTTTAAACAAAGATCCATATAATAGCGATATTCCTAAACTATCGCAATTACACAATAGTTGTGTTACAGCATAATTAATTATGCTTTGACATAGTTAAGGATAGGATATTTTTATTAAACTGTTGCTACTATATATTTTAATATTAAAAAGGGAAGAATAAAACATAACAACATAATAAATAAAATAAACGAAGAAACAATTAATTAATTACAAAATAAATTAACCTAACTAACCTTTTAAACCAGTCATAGCAAAAAGACCCCGTCCAGCAGTTCCGTCTGAGGCATGGAGCCCATAACGCTGGCGGCGTTACCTCTCTGTATTGCTAATGAAATACATTGTGACTGTTGCGAGAGGTAAGCGCCAGCCCTATGGTCCCCTGAAGCGTCGACGAGTCGCTTAGTAATTGCCCTCATAAATGATTTCATGTCAGCTGACCAGGGACCCAATGTAAATGAATACGAATATAAACCCAAATAATAGCAGAATTCTCGTTGCCCATTTTCTAAATGTCATTTATGTATGTATACATGCCACTTTATGTAGCAATAAATTGCTACAAATGTAGCAATTTATTGAACGCAATAACAGTTTTAAGCATATGTACCCAAACTACGTAAAGGATCTCTTCCAGCTAACCTTTGAGCAATTGAGATTCGAAAATACAAAATGAAACTTACGAGGTTCCACGAGACCTTCATTTCCAGAAGTATTCTTGGATTAGACCCTTTAGCTCTTTCCTTTTGTGTGCTGTCCTTGAGGGCATACCATTTCTTCTCTCCATTATTAATCCTTAAGAGGGGAATAGAGATCATGCCAACGACTTCACACTTCTTTTCATCAAAAACAGTTACTTCTAGAATTGATGTGATGTCAGTTACTGTGCTAAAATAAACACGGCATTAAAAAAAACCGTCACCCTAAGATCGCAGAATGTTAATAATCTTATTTTAAACGTGGAAGTATAATCTCGACGTTTGTCAATGTAGCTTAGACATCAGAATAGGACAATAATTGCTATTATTTATTGAACGTATAACTGGATATTTTAAAGAGGGTAGATAACGATAAACTTAATGATTGATATTTGCGGGTAAAATTACATAACATTTGAGTATTGGGATTAGAACGTTCGCACCAATCCGTGATAGTCGGTGTAAGATCCATTAATGATATCGGAAGGTAAGTAAAACGGAAAACATGCTTACTGTTCACACCGCCCAGTCAGATATCGGAAATGGCCCAAACAAAAAGTGTCGTTTGTCGGATCCGACACCTACAGTTACGGATTGGTATGAACATGCTCTTAAGGAATGAATCACACTAGCGCGGCCTGCGGTTTCGGTCAACAGTAAATTTGACAGCTAATGACAAGTTTACTGTGAGAGGCTTTAAACGGCCTTATACAGCATCGGCATTTCGCTCTAATGAGTGAGATGGTTTAACTATCCTCACTCAGTTAGCGCACTGCATTTAGCCTGGTCTAAAGAGTACTAGTCACTGATACGGCATATATATTGGGCTTTTTTTTCTTTGTAATCTGTTAGTGTTCCGAATAATTGTTTAATCTTCTGATTCTGATAAAAATAACACCAGTGTTGCCGCATAAATGATCATCTTTGTCTAACAATTTGAAGTACAGTTTTCGTACAATAGGAAGTGCAGGCCCTTGAAGCATACGTCACCGGGAACGGGACATTAAATTCCTGCAAGGTGCATAAATAAAATATTTGTTCTATTCCTCAGAAAAGGTTATTTTGTACGCTAGATACCTACTCGATTGTTAACTCGTGCATTTATACATTGTATAGTGTATTATTTTAATTAAAATGTAGAACAGTTAATGTAGGTAAGTTAAGATTGGAGTATTTAATAACACCTCTGTGCTAACAGAAATGGTACTACGTCTTGACATAAGTTATACTTAGATTCATCAACATCATATCAGCCGAGATAAGTCCACCGATAGGCAAAGGCCTCACCCAAAGAGTGCCTCCTGCGCCACCGAACGCGTGTCGAGCGCGGCGCGTGTGCTGCGCGGGCCCGCGCAAGTTGTAAAGCATTGAAACTACACTTCAAACACACATCGAACGCAGTCCGAACGCGGGCCCGCGCCGCTAAAGTTACAACTCGGCAGCGCGGCCGCGTGTAGTGCGCGTCACTGCACACGCGTTGCTAACGCCTCGCTGACGGCTTTTGCGGTGTGAATATACCGCTTCAACCGCGCCCGACACGCGCCACGCACAACACGCGCCGCGCACGACACGCGCAGCGCACGACACGCGCCGCCCACGACACGCGTTCGGTGGGTGGAGGCCTTTACCAGAAGGGTGATCACGTAACTTTTTGAACGATGTTAGAACAACTGAACTGTAATTTGCAGTATAATGCGTTAGGAGATCTACCTGCAGGTCATCAGTCCACCTTGATCACTTAAATTAAATAATATTTATTAGGCAGCAGCAAACACAAACTATACTAACTATGTGAACACTTTCATCCAATTAGGATCGTTCGTTTTGAATTCAGTGGGTGTTTGTAAGCGGTCGTTGTTCATTTCCACGACGCAGTAGCAATCGTTTGCAGACAGGCCCTTTGCGCCGTACACGAACACCGACATACAACCCACATCGCCGTAGTCTTCTTTTAGTCGACACCAAACCTACGAGTTACGTTAAAAAGTGAAAGAATTATATGAATTTTATCAAAAATCCCTTAAATTATTATTACCTCCCTCCTAACTCCCAAGCTCCTAAACCAAGAACAGAATGGTTCAAACGAATGTTAATCAAATACTAAAAGCTAAAGTTATCTATCGTCAATTTTATTTATCATCCTGCTAACATTATAAATGCGAAAGTTTAGATGTTTGTATGTTTCGATGTTTGGATGTTTGGATGTTTGTTACTCAATGACGCTTAAACGGCTGAGCCGATTTGAGTGAAATTTTGCACGAAGATAGTTTATAGCCTGGATTAAAATATAGGATAGTTTTTATCCCGGGTCCACGCGGACGAAGTCGCGGGCGGAAGCTAGTTAAAAATATTTACAAAGACTTGCTTCAATAATTAAATAAGAAAACTGCCGCGAGGATTAGATATATCAAATACTAGCTTCGCACGGTTAGTAACGCACGGATAATTCTTACTACCCGTTGTCCTACTACCCGTTTGCCCCTAGGAATGAAGCATTTTCCCGCGGTAAAAAGCCTATGTTCATCAGGGATAATGTCGGCTTCTAATTCAAATCGGTCCAGTATTTTCGGAGCCTATTCAATACAAACAAACAAACAATCAAATCTTTCCTCTTTATAATATTAGTGTAAGTAGATAATGAAAACGGGTCACTAGGAACCGCGAATCGGTTCGGAACGTGAGTGACTCGTTTTCCTTATATGTATTTAATATGTAATGTTTTTCGTGGTTATTTGTGTCACAACGGACCAAAATAGTATATTTACGGCGAGGGCGGTGTATTGAATCCTGACCGTAGCGAGGGATCCTATAATAAAATCCTGAGCGTAGCGAGGGATTGTGACGTAGGATCTTGAGCGTAGTGAGGGATACAAGTGTTAACGCCTGAGACGAAGATAATTCTGCTACCGAGTGACACATACTATTTTTCACACCGACTATGAAGAAATTTTAAAAAGATGCTGTTAAAATTACTTGACAAGTCTTAACAAATTTTCTTAATTTTTATTACTAATTTTTAAATAATACAAAAATTCATAAATTATCATATAACGTTGTTAAAGTTAAAACTTGAAATATATGCGTATATAATTCGATCGATTACGATGAAATTACAATCGATTATTTTATTAAGATCTGTGTTCAATTGGCACATTGCGTAAATGCTACATGCTAATGAATAAATTAAAAAAGTAGCTTGAAAAGAAAAGTAGTGTTTTGATCCCTCACGTCGTGGAGCAAAACTTACTTTTCCGAATGAAAGGTGTGAAAATTATATTTACACGTTTATTCTGCTCGATTTGCCTTTCGAAGTCGCCGATGTCCGATGCGTAATTCTCAATAGTCACACCACTTATGGTGAGGAGGACAAACAACTGCGAGTCGGCCGGGCATCCCTTCAAGTTCAAATGCATTTTGTGGGTTTTTTCCCTCTCCGTTACCGACAAATCAACGTCACTCCTGAAAAATTAGATTTCCAAATTCCCATGATTCATCAAAACCATTTTAGGAATCATAAACATTTTCTCGTCTCAATTGTAATTATTAATGTCAACAAAACAACTCACCTTCCAAGAAATATGTCTTTGTCCCATAAAGAGATCTCCAGCATATTTTCCTCGAATAAATTAATGTTGAATAATTCCAACCATTTGAAAGGCGGCGCTTGACTTTTGATAGCTTTCGATTTGTATTTTTCTGAGCCTAAGCTAAGAAATATAAATATGAAATGGAAATTCACAGTCTTATATTTATTGAAAATTAATAGCAGAATGAATTATACACCAATATTAGCAAAAGTTTAAACTGCATACAAAAAAGCCTCATACATGGCCGGAAATCGAACCCGGTCAAATCTGTCTCAAAATCTATGTTCGTATTTTGTGTAATGTTATTCGTGCTTGATGTAAGGAAATTTGCGTATCCCTTGTCGTTTCGGATTTTCCCTCTCTGCCCCTTTTGAATAATACAGCAAGTAGATCGGGTCGGGAGGTATCTCCGTCTTTTTTAAAAAAAAAAACATCTTAGCGGTAAGTATACATTTCCAGATCGCCAAACTGGGGGCAGTTTGTCGGCGAATGTGCGCTCTTTTCTTAACTTTAAACATGGTTGTGTTATAGATGAGATATCATGTGTAATAAATTTAATAATATGTACCACGTGCGCTGTATTCCACGCGGGCACGATTTGACTTTCAAAATGTGACAAGTATGTGTATGTCAGGCGGATATCCCTACTTTCATATGTCTTTAAAATTAATAATAACGAAGACACGACACGGAACATGACGGGCATATGTCTCATTTGCTAAGTCAAAAACCGACTAGGACGTACGTATCACATACCAATATAATACTAAAAGATCGAGTCTGAGGGAGCTTAAGGCTTAAGGTAGTAAATTGAGCAGTACGCTTGATTGAATCCTTAGAACCCTGTCACACTGCCGGACACATTATCTTACAGCCATAAAAATATTTAAAACAATATTTGTATTCATTCTATTTCCTTGTATGTTTGAGAAAACAGACCACGTGTGAAAATGGATAGGCAGCCTCACATCCCACTGGGCCGGCAATCTCTATTTTCCCGGGATCTCCAGTAATGTACCATTTACCCCAAGAGCTTAAAGCTAGTTAGTGTGGGAGAACAAATTGCGACTAACTACTACATCGACGACTACGACGTTTTATAAATTTTACTAGTCCCGTTATCATGTGGGGCAATGTAAACTGGCCCTTATTAGAATAAACCAAAACAACAATATAATTGCAAATACAGAAGTGAAACCACTTTACCAATTTACATTATCTTCGAAAATCATCAATTACTTCAAGGTTCATGCTTTGGTTTTCGCTTCGTAAGACTTACCGGAGACGGCAAAACAACATACGTGGCTTTTCCTCCGTAGTATCAGTTTCTAAACCGTTGACTTCAATGAGCGCAATGGTAACTGTACCAACTTTAGTCTTCTTCGATATTTTCGTGCTGTCCTGCCTTGTCGTATTACTCAAAATCAACTACAAACAAACAATATTATAAAGCAGTGTTTATTTACTTTGCAAAAAAATCTTGTATAGTCGAACTCATAAGTAGCTGAACACCTTGGAACCTCGTCACTTTCACCAGTTTCACTTTTTCGTATGGCACATGAAACTTTTGACTGGCTATTTTATTTTTATGTCGTGTATTAAAATAAAATAGAAAAAGTCGTGTCCGTAAAGTATACAAGTCTTTCTCGGATCAATGTATTCATTTTTATAATAAGTTACCTTATACAATTTTGATTCTACCCTTGCCAGCTCTTAAAAAATATTTTTTAAGAACATTGACGACAAAGACTTATTACAGGGTTGAGTTCTATGCTTCAGCTTCGTCCGAAAATCGTTTGTCCGGTGTCCCACTGTCTGGCTTTTCTCTACAGTTCGCATTGCTCAACCGATTCTCGTGAGGTTTTATGAGCAAGTACAATAATTAAGTATAATATGTAGATTTTTTTGTCGATCCACTCTTCCGAATTACAATTTGTTTTTAAAGACAGGCACGCGAGTTCAACAGCAGTACAACTCACATAAGCACTAATTTTATTGTAATTGTATCACATCTAGGGAACAAGGTGACACAGTTCCTACAATAAAGCATATTATATCCAAACGATAAATCAGAAAATTAAAATTAATAGTAGCATTTCCATTATTTCCTTTTTTTAAATCTCTCTGCCTTGGATTCTGTAACACAGTTTGGAATTGGACATTTTTTTTTTTTAGAACAACGCGTTATGTATTTTTTTATTTGTATATATTCAGATTTTCTTATTTAAGAACGTTAATTACTATCATTATAATAAGCTTTATTTCGGCATTAATAAAACTGTCTGTTGAGTTTGTTTCGGCGTTTCTTCTTGAGTGGTCTCCTTTTTCAGAAACGCTGGTAGGATTTGACTTGTAAAAGTACCATTGCGGCCTACTTGCAGAATAAAATTAATTTATTTCATTTACTTCATCAAAGGTGTTCAGCGCCTTGTGAGTCCCATCGTACAATGACTTATAAACAAATTGGTGTAAACAACTTCGTGGTTTATAAACTCAAGACAAGGAAGGAATAATATTGGCGTAAGAACTAAAAAAAAATACCTTCTCTACCTTTTCCCGCGCCTCTTTTTCTTTTTTCTTGTCTCTACGTTTTTCCTTGACAGCTGCGATGCGAGATCCAATTCTTTCACGAATCGATGTTTTCGGTCCTGACGATGGCGGTGGCAACGATTCTTCGTATTCCGTGCTTTCAGTGTTAATTGTGTTTAAACTGATAAAATGCAATACAATACAATACAGTACAAATACTCTTTATTGCACACATTAAAACATGAATGACATATACACAACAGGCGGTCTTATCGCTAATGAGCGATCTCTTCCAGACAACCTTTACGTAGCGGAGAAATAGCGACAAAAAATTACAAAATAGGTAGGAATGCAATATCAGGATTAAGATTAACGTCATACCTTGCTTCGGTCAGGATTCTATTGTGGAATCTTTCGCTTCAGTCAGGATTCAATACAACGCCCTTGCTCGTAAAAGTCGTAAATATGTTTATAATTTTGCTCCCTTGAGACACAAGGGCAATCGCAATCACTAGACCAAAGAGACTAACAAAATATATTTTTTGTACTTACGACTCCAGGCTAGCACTCGTCGTTAAGTCATACTCATAGTGACCGTCAAACAATGTTTCGATGTGTCTTTCTGTTTCATCGGGTGTTTCAGAATACGACACGTCGTATGATTCGTTCACATCACGATGTACAACAGCATTCACGGGAAGTTCTTGGATAGACAAGTTGTAGACTTCTGGCGGCTTTTTATCTTCGTCTAGATTGAGATCTTTTCCTTCTCCTTCATTCAATTCATGAGCTTGAACAAATACGAAGCTATCATTTAATACAGTCAGTGCATCAACGGATTTTGATTTTTCCAGTCTCTTCTGCATCTGTTCATACTTGCTCCGTATTTTTGAATTTATCGAAGCAAAGTGTAGTTTTGAAATGTTCGTATTTTGATTGTCAGTCTTTTTGAAGGATTCCATTACTCCTAACACTTTTTGCTTAATATTTTGCACTGAACATTACACAAGCAGAACTAATGCTATACTGACATTGTGATACCGATAAGAAATCGGTAAAGTACAATAAATAATCTTATCTTTGACATATTGATTATTAGATATTTATTTCCCGGACGGAGATTTTAACACTGGTGAAAATGAAAATACGATATCGTATTTTTATCGGAACTTGTTTGCAGGAATAATTAATTAGTAATACATCAAAACCGAAATAAGTTCAATTCGATCAACAACAGTCTATAATAAAGAAGGGCCTGTGAATCAATCCGTTAAGTGGAAAGGGATGTTAAAGCAAGTACAGGTTGGGCGATTTTGAGGTAGAAATTTAAAAATCGTGGTAATGTCAGAAAAATATTCTCTATTATTTAAAATTAATAGAATCTCTTACGGGGCCGGGGATCACATTTGAGTACGATAAGCTATTGTTTTGTACCTAGTACAGGTAATAAGCGAGACCCTTATTTTACCGACTAACGTTTCATCGAATGCATTGTTTCGCCGGATATTCATTTAATCGAACTTTTTGTTCTCAGAAACCGTTGATTTACGTTTTTATATTGTATTGTGATATTCAATTAAAGTGTTGTACATTTATCAAGTGCGTATCAGTTTAATATGTGGTAGAAGGTACCATACACAACAGCTACTTAAGCGCGGGAAGACAGCTGTCACGGTCATTGTCAGTGCCAAATTACCTCAGATAGTCAGATATTTTTTTCTAATATAAGATGGACCAAGGAAACTGTCTTGTTGCCGTAAAAGCTCATTTCGCAATGGACGAAAATGTTTATATTTTTCATAAATTATTGACGCAGCGAAAAAATCTGAAACTTTTTTCTGGTGCTAAGGAACGTTATTCCTATCACCAAAAAAAGAATCAGCCACTTCTGATACTTTCATCCATTCCCAATTGTGTAGTGTTAGGTTAGCTATATAAAAATCCTGAAAAGTTTACTGTTTCTGAAATTAAATGTTTTTCGATGAAATGCACATAACAAAATGTATAAGAACAAAATACAGTCAGCTGCAAAGAAACGTGACTTCCCATCATGGATGTTTGTATCCAGGGGGGTCATGTTTACCTACAGGTAATTGTGTACGTGCTATTATTGTTTTTAACCTATCATCATCATCCTATAATTAATTAACATTGCACCCCTTTTGCTGGTGAACCTTAACACTAATATCTAACTTACCCATCGCATTATCTTTACTTATCTATTACGTGTATGTAGTGTACATAAAGGATATGCTGCAACATAAAACCATAAAGTCCGCAAAGTATTTCAAAACTTCATTCATTTATATTTGCAACTTACGATTATCTATTATTATGTATGAAATAAGATTAGGTGAGATGGTGTCCAACTGCGGCCTTCAGTTCAGACAAACTAGATAGGTAGTTAATTTTTGTGACAAGCCTGGCACTGAGTTAATTTTGTTTGATGACTCACGCGAATTGGGTACAAAATTATTTGAAACTGCCCAAAACTTACATACCCCAGACCTACATAGGTATACCGTTTAACTACGTCGGTTCTTGCGATAGTGGCCCGATGCGTGAGGGGTGACCGTGTCAGCAAAATGTGAAATAAAAACCGGCCAAATGCGAGTCAGACTCGCGCATGAAAGTTCCATACTATTATCTATAAAAACGGCAAAAAAACCCGTTTGTTGTGTGGGAACCCCCTCTGTGAACATTTCAACTGTCTTACTGTCACGGTTCATGAGGTACAGCCTGGTGACAGACGGACAGACAGACGGACGGACAGCGGTCATAGTAATATGGTCCCGTTTTACACTTTGGGTACGGAACCCTAAAAAAACTATTGTTGCTCCAAGCCAGTAATTCAGTTGCTTAACTTGACGTTATAACTCTGCCTCATACAAATAACAAAGATGTATTCAAGATGCAAATCCAATTATATCTTTGTGGAGCAAGCGGATACCATGAATGCATTTTATTCGTGCTTGCTAAGCGAGCTTTGGTCTCTTCAAAATAATTTTTAAGATGTTTCTATAAGGATTTTTATATTTGAATAATACGTCGATGTTAATGCGAGATATGGCGAAGACTATGTATGTCTTATAATAATATATTTATAAAACAGATGAGCGTAAATAACTAGTTTTGACTTGCTTGTTTATACCTGCCAATCTAATAGTTAGGCCAGGAAAAAATAGACAACCCCCATTTTTTTGCTTCGTGCGTTTGTATATTCTAATAGGCCAACATTGGATTGAGTATACTAATACTAATGTGATGTTTAAAATACAAGTAATTTTAGATTTTTTATGAATCATAGTCTGGCCAGGAATTATTTAAAATTGTAGGTATATACATTTATTTTATATACCTTATTAAATAAATTTTAATTTTTCATTATTATTGCATACCTCGACGATCGCTAAGTAATATAATTTAAGTCATAAAAGAGGACATAAATATCTGTAGGTACAGGGCTCTTTTGACAAAGTTATAAAGGCGTGTACAGATATTTATGTTATAATTTATGTACGTATATTAATACCCCTGACTGTACTGTATCTAGAAATAAACTAAACTAATATGAACATTATGAACCAAGAGGGACTTAACACAACTTCAATCCGTCAAAAACGAGTTCCAGAATTAAAATAGTCGCTTTGAGAAAAGCGAAGTATGAACAATACAATGAATGAAGGGCCGATCAGCTTCGTACTAAATATTTAACTAACGATTTTGAACCGTATTGCAATGAGATAAGATAATGTAAGATAACAGTAAGGAGCGCTTTCTTGTAAGGGTTTCCACGGAAGATCAGCGTCAAGATAATGGAGTCCTTTTCACTGACGCTTTTGTTAGATCATTCTTCTTCATAGATTCTTATGTCTTAGTCTAGGTAGCAAATTCAATATATATTATTTTCTTCCTTTCTCGCTTTCCTTCTTTCTTTCTTTATTTCTGCCTGTCTTCTTTCTTAACAGGCACCGGCCGAATAAATGTTAACTTTGTCACTGTCGCTCCCGATATTTTCAGCTAGGAAAGCCAGGCTCTATCTACATAGATGAGGAGGGTGAAAAGTGACATTACATTACGTACTATGGTAAATATGCATGACAATAAAATAACACCGCAGGTTGTAATAAAATGAAAGTATTTAATTTTGTTCAACTATACTATAACACTAGTTAATTGATTTTGCATGTTTGTTAAACGTCGTTGAAGTGTAATGTTTTCTCTTTTGGAATTTTAAAGTGCTCGATTCGACTATGCAGGTATTCCAATCTGTGCAAAATAATTTGCAATGTTTGCTATACACTTTGAAACACGATCGCGTCCTGTGTCTAGTTGCTTTTTAAGGTAAGTAAATAAAAAACGGTCAAATGCGGGTTTAGAATGCTGTATTCCGGTAATTTACTTACTTTTTGAAACGCGTCCTAAATATAAAAAAATATAGTGATGGGCATCATAAAATTGGGAAAACTACAAATGCGTGAAATTAGGATTATTATAATCATTTTTATTCAGGCCATGCACACGCCTACAAAAGGTTCTTTAATTAATAATATCGCATTTTAATAATAGTATCGCATCTTAGCGATAAAAATATTTGTCATCATTCTTCATCTATATTTCATCTTTGCAATCGTCATAGTGATATATCAAAATTAATTCTAGTGTCACTTACGCCGAAATTATCTAGTACGTTGATATTTTCTTAAGGGGCTACCCGAAGTTTTCATTGATTTTTGACAAGTTTTGTTTCGTATCTCCTACTTTTGCACTACAATCTCTTCAATCTTTAATCTCCATTTTTGTCTACCGGATTTTGAAAGAAATGAATACTTAATTTTGTATGATTTTTTTTAACATGTAAAAAAAACACTTATTTCGTATCTTTTGACGTGAAAGATGTAACATATACGAAATCGACATATTTGGGGTCGTCTTTGCCGTCTCTAAAAACATGTCTAGGGTTTTCATTTTAAACTAATTAACACAAAAGTTATGGCCAGAAAACCAGTTTTTTTAGCCTACAATTGTTCAACTTTGATGCCAAATTATCTCAATAACAATGAAATTTGAAGTAAATATGGGTTACTATATTGCTTAAAGCCGTTGTTGTTAATATAATAAGCTACAAAAAACATTAGAAAACTAAGGGATTTAAATCGAAGGCCATTTAGGCATGGGATCCCCTTACTCAAAATTACTACATTTTTTTAAATGCCGGGATACCTATTTTGAATTTTAAATATAGACAAGACAAAATTAATTTAATATGTTGTATAATTGTACACACACACATAAATACATACATTAGTCTATTGCAGTCCACTGCTGGACGTAAGCCTCCCCCAAGGGGCTGTACACACAATTAGTTCTCTATAAATTAGATAAATATAATTTCTAAACGGTTCCAAAATACATTTCGTAGCCGACTAAGTGACCTAGTTAAATGTGAACATTCACCTTAAGGCATTTCCGGCCATTCGTTACCGAAGACAAAAGCGTTACGGTAAATACGGCCAAGGCAATCCTTCTCAATCAATGTGTCCAAGGGTTCCAATCTTTTTGGTCAAAAAGAGCATATGAGAATAGCATTTTCTATAACACTTGTGTCTTTTCAATGATAGAGGGCAGTACGGCGCAGTGTAATCAAAAAGCAATCAGGCCATCGCCGGGTGACGGGACATTTTTACCTGGCAGGGCGTTAAGAAAAATTTCATCTCATCGCCAGTGGAAAATATAGTTTTTGCGCTGGAAACTAATTAATACAGCACATGTCTTTCATGTCTCGTTTTAACTTTTTTTTATTTTATTTAACTCCGTATTTCGTACGAAGATATTGTATAGGTGGTGGTGGTCTGTTGTTTTCCACCGGCGAGGCGAGGCGGGGCGGGGATGGGCGAGAATTGAAATTAGTATGGGACTTACTACCTATTTCCACCGCGCGCGCGCGCTCAGTGCAAATAGGTAGTAAGTCCCATACTAATTTCAATTCTCGCCCATCCACGCCCCGCCTCGCCTCGCCGGTGGAAAACCACCTTAATTCCGGATGTTGCCCTAAAGGAGCCCTAAAGGAGGGAGGCTTAGTAACTAACCTAACCTTACCTAATCCCAAGATTTGGCATAGGCACTCGTTTTACGAAAGCGACTGCCATCTGACCTTCCAACCCAGACGGAAAACTAGACCTTGTTGGGATTAGACCGGTTGCCTCAAGATGTTTTCCTTCACCGAAAAACCACTTAAATATCAAATGATATTTCGCACCTCTCTCTTCTGCTTATTTAAAAGCTAAGCTCTTATCGGTGTAGCTCAAAGTAGGCCCTCCATCTACTCCGATCCCAGGCCACCTCTTCGACATCGCGATACGACCTTACATCAACTCTTTTTTTGAGCTTCCTCTTCCTCGCTTCCCCTCTATCTTTCCTTCAATTACTTATATTGAGTATGAACTTGTCATGTAGTATGAGGTGCCCTATTATCTTCCTTCTTCTATTTTCTAAGTTACTCACTAACTGCCTGGTTTGCCTCAATCTATTCAGCACTTCTTCATTGGTTACTCTCTCCAGTTAATTTTCTCCATTCTCCTCCAACACCACATCTCTAACGCTAATATCTCCGCATCTTTCTGGGCCAAGGTCCATGTTTTACTTCCGTACAATGCTATGCTCCATATGTATGATTTAATAAATGTTATCTTCGTTTCTTTTGATATTTTTGAAGTTAATATATGCTTGTTGCTTTGGAAAGCTAATTTTGCCATTGTTATTCTGTCTGGATTTTATATCTGTTGTGCATCTGGAGTCTGCGGTGATAAGGCTTCCTAAATATCTGAAAGGTTTTACTTTTTCGACTGTGGATCCGTTTAAAGAGATTGGTGTGATGGGTGGATTTTCTGTATTAGATGCTATTACAATTTTGGTTTTGCTGGCTTTCATTTAAAGCAAAAATTTACACCTACATTTTAGAAAAAACCCAGTTGTACAATCCGCAATCTCCAGATTGAAAGTCACGCACGTGTCATACCGCTCAGCTACAGAGGTAATATATTGTGGAACACTTACCTAGGTTAGGTATACAGTGGAATAGGTACCTAGACTGCCGACTTTAAATTCTACTTCTACATATTTAAATAATTTTAATTGTAAGCTTAGTTGAATCCAAACCCCCAATATAAGGAAAATCTCGTAAAATATATCAATAAAATACTATTGAGGAAAACAAAAGAAGCCAACTTCGATTTCGGTTCAAAATGTTGCCCTCACTTGCCCTAATCTATGGATATGGATAACTACAGCAATCTCATAACCACAATGGTGATGTTGCAAAAACAACCGTCCCTCGCTCAACGTAAGTTTAAAATTAGATTGCATGCGGTATGTATATTTGCTACTCACACGCTCTATACCTAAAATATTTTGATGTTTTTGTTGTTTGTCCGTAAATGGTGAAATATTTTTGTTTGTAACTCTAAATCTTAGAAATGTATTGAGAAACTAATCCACAGTGAAACGTACGGAAGGTGATTACCTTCCGTACGTTTCACAATGTTATTGTAATTTGGAAGAACTCGTAGGCAAATAATGTTAGTGTGGTATTCGAATTTAAACTTTCGTGAGACATGTTGAAATAATGCTAATAATTACACGGTTTTACTCACGTATTAACGTAAGAGTTCGAAACATGTCACCCGTAGTGATATTTAATACGCGAGTTGAACCGTGTAATTATTAGCATCAGTGTGGTATGTTTGAGATCTTTTTGTTCTTACCGGGTATAATGCTATTGGCTAAACGTAGTTGACATTTAGAATAAAACCTTATTTTTACACCTGTGTTTTACAAATAAATATTATATTCTTATTCTTAAAAATAGGAGTTTCAAGACGGAGCTGCGGGAGAAAGTGGTTTATCTGAGGCAACCCTGCGCTATCCGCCGATATGCCCAGCTAAATCTGCACTCGTTCATCCAATTCGTAATAAAAGTGGATGGTCCTCATAAATTTCGGAGACGTCCCTACTCCCGTCGTAAGCAGGACTGCACGGTCATCTGCAGCAATCAAATCGAGATCAGAGCCGCGTGAGAAGATTTTTTATGTAAACCCTACAAAGCCTTTGGGATATAAAATGCGAATCGCCCTAAAATTGGTATTGGTTTATCTTGATTGATAACATAGACCAAAACCTTGATAGGGTTGCAGTTACCAGTTGACCCTGTAAAATAAGATAATACAAAAGAATGAAGTATTGGAACTCGTATTTCGTTGGCCGCAATGTATTCTTGGATGTGTTTAAATGGTTCGACAATTTTGGATTTGATTTACTGACGATTACTGACTCATATTTGACTGCGTGATTCTTACTACAAATGAGTATTTTCATTAAATACTTTTTAAATAGTCTAATCCGCTGCGCAGAATAGGCCAAAGTTATAATATTAGTCTCGGTCGATATGTTTAGTAATACGCTAGCAAGTTTTAAGCGAAAGCCAAATCTATTACTATAAGTTTGATTTTGTTTTCTTTTGGTAGTTTTGCAAGGGTATTTTAGATAGTTTGGTATTTTTTGTAATGTGTTACTCAATTTTATTCTCCCTCACTAGTTGGCTTGCTATGTCATAAGTATAATTATTGTACTGTATCTAAGACAATGCCACTTCGAACTAAATGCTTAATTTCTCAGGAGGAATTGTTAGGCTATATAGGCTGTAACTACTTAAAGATTTATTTGATCGTGTATGTTTCTGTCATTTGTCTATGTCTTTTTTTCCCATACAAAAATCAGATTGGATTGGAGATCTGACCGTCACAAACATTTACAAACCTCCCAGAGTAAAATGGGCTCAGAACCTACCACTACATAACCACACCCAAGTGTATATACTGGAGACTTCAATAGCCATGACACAGATTGGCGTTACCGGAAGCCATATTTTCTGCTATTCACTACCCCAGCGCGCCTCAAGTCCAGAAATTCATCATACGCTCAGGATATACATAGCCTTAAGATGTCCAATGCTTAGAAAAATTAATGGGCCACTGCTAACTTCTGTACGGAGACTATATAGACCCCACTCGCCAACTTCCAGGGTCTGGCCTGCCTCAAAAACAATGATGTCGCTTAAATAGGCGAAGGACTGGCCACGGCTGCTGTAACTACTTCCTGCACAAGTGGGGGTGGAATGCCTTGTGCAAATGCGGTGAAGAGTTCCAAACGATGGAAAATATCGTTTCAACGTTGCCCCTTGCACTCTTATCCAGGAACAACCGAAGACCTGCTGCACCTTACTCCCGACGCAGCTGCAAGGCTCAACACCCTGAATGTTCATATTTAAATACTGACTAAATTAATGTCCTGTCCACTTGTCACTCTTGTATCGAATATTGTTAATGTGAACCTAAATTGCCTAATCATCATCATCAACATATCAGCCAAAAGACGTCCACTGCTGGACATAGGTCTCCCCCAAAGAGTGCCAAAGTGACCGGTCCTGCGCCACCCGCATCTAGCGGACTCCAGCAACCTTTACCAGATCATCAGTCCACCTTGTGGGGGGGCCTACCCACGACGCGCCTTCCGGTACGTGGTCGCCACTTGAGAACCTTTCCGCCCCAACAGCCATCGGTTCTACGTGCTATGTGCGCCGCCCACTGCCACTTAAGAATCGAATCGCTAAATTGCCTATTTTAAATATATTCCATAGTACCATATTCACATAAAAGCATTGCATAAAAGTAAATATATCTCAATAGCAGCTAAAAACCAGTGAACATCTACATTAGTAGCGAACGTTGTGACCAAATGCATAAATTAACTATTCAAGTGTCAAAACTACTACTCTTTTTTTAGAGTCCATCATGAAAGTTCGAAGTTCGCGAAAGTTGGGTTTTAATGGTAAAGCTCGAATTTTTTACTTCCGACCGGAAAAGTATTACTCTGGCGATCTGAGGCGGATCGGATTTCAGCTAAAGCCTGCAGGTATTTAAAGCTTTTTGCATCAACTTATTCAATTTTTTTTTAAACGTATGTATGGTAAGGATACAGCTAAATTACAAACTACAAAAAAAAATACCGATTTGGGTGTGCTTTGGGGGTTCGTATGAAACATATTTATTCAATTGATGATGTCGTTGTGGGCAGCAGCAGAGAAATATAATCCCTGGCATAGAAGTTTTTATGCATGTGTACAGTCAGTGGCCGAGAATCCGTCGCCTCCTGTACACACGTTTTTTCATTCTCGGCCACTGACTGTACACATTTGGCCTAGCGCGCGATAAATACGAATGGAATTCAAACTTTTAGTCAAATACATGTAAATTTTCAATGGTTCAACAATTGCCAACCAACATCGCTACGACTTTAACTGTAAAAGCCGTTCCTTATACTCAATCTAATGTCAGAGAATAGAGCTCCTCGGATAATTGGTCTAATCTACTGTCAATTATCAATAGTTTATTAGATCATTAAAAATTACCACCATAAAACCATTTTTCAACGGACAAGAATTTAAAAGCTTAAGTTTTAGAAAATATATGCTACGATTTTGCGTATAACTTCTTGGGAGACTTTTCAAGAATGTTAAAAACTCAGACTTTCAGATTTTTCAGAAAGGACATCATTCTAAAATTGCATATTAAAAGCGTACATAACTCAAAACTACAGTCACGAGCTCATAAGTTTCCTTGACGTGAAAAACTACCGTGGCTCCTTTAGAAATGACGTCACAATATATCAGCCAGCCTCAACGGCAAAACCGGGATGCATTTGAATATTTCTGACTTTCTGATCAGTTTGGCTTGAGGCAAACATTTTTCAGGGGAATATGCTCGACAAATAGCCTCTATTGGATAAAATCATGCTTTGGGGTAGCGAATAAGAATTGTACGTGTCGAAATTGTTAACGCTTTGAATAACGTTCCTATTATCACATCTTTTTTGACACACACATTCACTGCCAAGGATCACTACGCGCTACGCTCGTAGCCAATCCCGTGGTATTCAAGTGACTACTGCGTGGGCGGGTAGTAAAAGTGATAATGAAACATCGTTGACCAACAATATCGAATTTAAAACAATAGATAATTAGGTACACAAGAGTGACGAGGAGAAATGCGGCAGCATAATAAGCGCAGCGGTAGCGGAGTGGCATACGGAATGGACATCGAGTTCGGTTTTCGATCTGCTATATAAATACTACAAAGTATACGCGTTTTTGTAGTTTTTCGGCTCAAAATGACATCTAGATCTACCTACCTAATGTGCGTAAGAAAAGTTACGTGATCGACATGTAGCGAATTTCTAATATCTATTTGACATCTCAGAGGGGTGAGAACGTAACGTTTCGAACGACAAGCGTTAGGGCAATTCAACTGTCATTTTCCCAAAAGGTGACATTTAGATTTACCTGACGCGCGTACAATACGTTACGTGATCGATCTGCAGGACGTATGGATTAGATTCGGGTTAGAATTTCTTTATCCGGTTCCAATTCAATGCGCATTGTTGAATAGACGCCCTGGAACCTCTATAGTATTGTCTACCCCGTGAAAACACCCGCAGTAACAAAAGATACGCCCTTTATTTATGCTATTGTTTAGTGATCAGGGTTACCATTTTACAATTCCGGCATAGCAATTTTTATGTTTTTTTTTCTTGTAACTCGTTTTTTCATGGTTTTAATTGTCCTATGTAATTTTTTAAGACCGCATTTGGCAGAGCCTGGTCGATACGCTCATCACACAAATAATAGACCTTACCGGGATACGAAACAGGAGCCACTAGCTTTGCAGGCAGAAGGCTAACAACTAGTCTAAGTGGTCCTCAGCTAAAGTGGAGTAAATATCACGTTAGTAACAATGAACGTAAAGAGTACACCCAAAAGGGGACAGATTCATCGTTGCGCCATTTTAAATGAATTTAATTTAAACAAAATATATTGATTTAAAAGATGATAACTGTCATTAACTAAATTAAATTAAAAGGCCCTCCAGGCATTGTACCGAGGATGCTAGCGGCATTTCCTCACTGAATTGCGATGCTGATGCGTTGCGCGAGAAAGCCGCCAGCTCTTCGGTCACCAGCAGTTACGTCAACCAGACGTTTCGCGATTTCCGCTAAAAATAATAATGTTATATTTAATTTTAAATGAATTTATTTCTTTTAGCACCCAGCACCCTTGACACCCCTATCCGTTATAAATCTCCAGTCCACAGGGAAAAACAAAAACAAGCAATTACAAGAGGACCTAATTACTATTTTCTTCGGTAATTAGCCCTTTATCTTCAATGGGCGCCTATCTGAAATCAAAAGTGTTTTGTAAAGAGTTAAATAAAGAATTTGGTTTACTTTCGCCTATTGTGTTTTATTCGTAAATAATGTTGAAATGTCAGACTTAAAAACTCTAGTAGCATGTAGGTGGTATAGGTTTGAAGTATACATTGCAAGGAAATTCAAAGTGTACATTATGTGAATCAAGGTGTGAATTATGTAAAGATCAAACAACACTGGCCAGTGAGCTGGTCAGCAGGTTGACGTCACAGTAAATCAGAGGGCTAGTCACGTAACGTTTCAAATGCACATTAGGACAATTTATCCTTAATTTTTGTCAGATCTTTTCCTGCAGGTCGATCACGTAACGCATTGTACGTACGTTAGGTATATTTAAATTAAATAAATTTGTCATAACGCGCGTTCAAAACGTTACGCGATTACCCCTCTGCTGTAGGTACTTTATCACTTTCACTACCAGGCACCTCAGACCAAGAAAAAAAGACAGACGGAGCGTTACGAACAGTCTAGTGAAGCCAACCGGTTTTCAACCAAGCCCCATAAGTTTAGCACACGCTAAACAAATTAAATCGCACAAAACTCGAAATAAATGATCTTGACAGCATTGCGACACGTGCTGAAGAGTTTTGTGCAATTTTGTTTGTATATGTGTGCGTGAGCGTGTGCTAAACTTGATGTAGCTTGGTTTTGTTTGTATGTGGTTTGGCTTCACTTGACTGTTCGTAACGCTCCGTCTGTCTTTTTTTCTTGGTCTGAGCCAGGCACCCGCCAAGCGGGCGCCTACGCCGTAGTCGCTTTCCTCTACATACGAGTAAAACCACGGGATCGGCTACGAGCGTAGCGCGTAGCGATTCTTGGGTCTGCGACATTGCACCTTTGTAAGTTTAATAGTTGGTAATTTGGTATGTAACGGGTAATCTGCGGAACCGCTTAGTAATTCAATATATAATTCTTACCTGCGTGTTAAATGTAGATAATTATAAAAGTCGATTAGGCAATCTAAAATCTTAAAATAATAAGAGTAGGTTATCGCTGTAAATGTAATGTTTTATTTTAAAGAAATAATCAGATAAACAAATTATGTACTTTCTGGATGTTTATAGGACTTATAGGCTATAATTTATCCCGCAGGTTTGCTTGCGTTCTTTGCAATACGCCCCCCCCTCTCTATTCCGTAACTTGTTTTAAGCTCACCTCAACATATAGAGCCTCACCTCAAGATATATTTGGGGGTGAGCCCCCAAATATATCTTGACACTGCGACGCGTAGTAACTAAGTGTAGGTAGAGGGCTACTTCGTAACGGGTGACCGACGGGGTGAGCCGCATTAGCGCGTAGCGAATAACAAACAGCCCAGAGCGCTCCTTTTAAAATGCCGAGGTACACGGGCGGCTCGCGGACTGTTATATTTATAACAGTCCGCGTGCTGCCGGCACTTATTTAAGTACCGCCGACTACCCCGACTTACACTTAAGTTTACTGTACCGATGCGTGTCTGTGAGTCTCGACGACCGGTTAGCCTAGTGAGTAGCGATGCTGCCTAGAAAGCTAAAGGTCCTGGGTTCGAATAAGGGCAAATATTTGTGTGATAAGCATGAATACTTGTCCCTGATTTGTCTTGAATATTCTCTACATATATATATATATATATATACATTATTTATTTATACCTATGTATTAAATATATCTTATAGTTCGATGTGTGTTGTGGGCGATGGGCTAGCAACCTATCACTGCAATATCACATTTTGTCGATCTTTTATACCCACATTTATGCTAAAAGTGGCGCTGAAATATACGTTTCATGTGCTCTGCCTACCCCTTTTGGGAATAAAGGCGTATGTATAGTTAGATTTGTGTAAAATTGTCCCTTTATATTTATGAATATTTATTTTTATGCATTTTGTGCGTGGCATCGGACGTTTGAGCGGATTTGTTTTACTGCTTTAGCCATCTAATTACTGTGTTGAAGTTAACTACGAGTCCAGACCCCGTATCATGGTCGGCCTTATCACGCGATAAGTGACAAGATAGAGCGTCCGTCACTGGCTGACACCGTTCGATAGAACGAGACGACGCTCTTATCTTGTCACTTATCGAGTGATAAGGCCGACCATGATACGGGGTCAGAAAACCTTTTCTCTCCAAATAAGTTATTACAGCACAATACAATCAACGACACTGCCCAAGTACATAGGGGTGCTACAACTGGAGTACCCATTTAAAAGGGGTTGGGCGCTCGGGACGGCCCTTCTCGTCGCCCAATCACCCACCAATTTGTATGACGTCGTTAGATCGAGTTAACCGCATATTGAGTGAAAACTCGGACAAAAGAAAATTTACAATACAACGTAGATTCGGAGTGGTGTTTTATATACAGCCTGCTTGTATACCTTGTTGAAGCAAGATTTATTCCAGTAACGCAGAAATGTCAATGAACTCCATGTCCTGGAAAAAATGTAAAATTATACAATCTTCAGGTTATTAATAATTTACCGGCCTCGCCTTCAGTCCTATGGTCATGTAATACATACAGTTTTTCTATGTCTACCATGCCGATATCGATCAGTTTATCTCATTGTTAAACTTTCTGAAGACGGAGACGGAGGGCGGATTAACGTTAAATAATAATGATGAGAACTATTTTCCTATTCAATCAGACTTTAACGGAAGTAACTAACAATTACTCAAGGTTTGAAACAACCGGTCTCATGTCTACAAAACGGAAAGGATAAAAAATTAAAATATTCACGAAAGAGCAGCCTGTCATTTCCACGAGGTATTCCGTTTTGCCAATGTACAAAACACTATAAACGAGAGCGCGCACGCTGACTACAAACAAAATCTTCCATGTGGGTAGTTTTAATTTCGAGACTGCCTCAAACCCCGTGAAACGACGTGGGAACAATCCCGGGTGTCGTTTTATTTTATAACCCGCCATTATGTTTTATTGTAGCGCTTAGACCACGCGGTGAATTATGTCGCAAAGTTTGTGACGGAGCAAGGCACGTCATAACTTGAGCCTCGGTTACCCTGCATTACGATTCACTTATACAATACAATAGGGGTGAAATCAAATCTGTCAGCATCGAATCGCATTTTGTAATACAGTAAACGTAATTTTGTACGAGATGCGTCCGCATCAATTCACCCTTTCGCATGCGGACGCATCTCATACAAAATTACGTTTACTGTATTACAAAATGCGATTCGATGCTGATAGATGTGATTTCACCCTAGATGTATTTTTATTGCTCACCGAGATAAATAATATAGGAAACTTTAACGAACATATAAGTATGGTTTAATAGACGTCCCAAGTTTTCACCTTTGTTACCAATTTGTTGTTATGAATTAAGATGCCAACTACTGGGTAAGTGTGGCCACCACCTGGAACACAACTGGTGTTATTATGGCTGCTATCGTCTGAATGGAGCTCTTGAAAGATTATGACCATCAAGATCAAGAACAAATACTACACATTTTTCTTCTAGTCACTACAAAAGCCAACGGTTTATCGATTCTGTTCTCGACAGCGAATAAACGCGCTTCGAATAGATTTCGATTGTCAGAAATTCGAGCCGTCAATTTTGTATCTCATGGTACCGATGTTCTCCGGCAACAACTACAAAACGTTAGTCGCTAGCATTTAGTTTTCGATGCATAATTTAACGTTGGTCTCATACTATGGCATCGGTACCATGTTTCACAAATTAAATATCTGATATATGATATCGAGAAATACCGCTATAAAATAGGAAGCGCTTATACAAACGGATATTTTGGGCGTAAATCCACCCATGGTACCCGCTTACGGTGTTGATTTTAATTTCTTATTAAATTCTTATAGTTGTCTGTGTCATTAAATGTGTAGGTGTTTATGCACCCCAATTACAGTTGAACACATCGTTTTAAAGAACAAGATAGCTGTTATAATATGAAAGATTGATTTTACGTTAGGTTAGGTTTGTTGCATGAATATACAAATTATATTCATGCGTATTTAATTAAACTTGTTTTGTATAGGTACGTGTGTTGTAGAGTATATGGACCACTGTGTAATACGATGTGGTGTGTACAGGGAGCATCATAAACATATCGTTTACATTCTAGGTGGTTGTAGGACCTTACTGCTTAGCGATTACGTCGAAAAGTGTATATGTATGTACATATACACTTTTCGACGTAATCGCTAATACTATACATGTATATAATGCTGACAGTACAGTCAAGAACTGTAATTGTTGAGCCATTTAGGTGTCAACTAATTTTGGTTTTTTATAAAGTGAGCTCTAAATAGCTCAACAATTAAAGTCCGTGACCGTACAATACCTACTATACGGATTTGAACGTTTTTTTTGCCGGACGACGGGCTGGGGCGCTGTACCGGATAGAAAAACCGCTTTTGGATTTCTGTTTTATTACTGAACTAATAAGCGGCACGGTATCCAAACCGTGATTCAAGTTGTCTTGATGATAGAAGAGGAATATATCCCTTTGGTTGCTTAGAATACCAATGGCAATACCTACGATATCGTTTTGGGTTCATATCTCTGTCATTATATCCCTATGATACGTAAGGATCGTGTCACATGCTTCCGCCCGCGTCTTCGTCTGTGTGGACCTGGGATAAAAACTATATTGGCTGTAATCGGTTGAGCAGTAAGCGTGATTGAGTAACAAACATCCAAACATCTGAACATCCAAACATCCTAACATCCAAACTTTCGCATTTATAATATAAGTAGGACTAGCAGCCCACGCGGCTTTGCTTGCGTATTCCGGAAATTACCCATTGCATACACAGCTTTTCGGTGAACTAAAACATCGTGATGAAACCTGTTAAATACCAATAAGGTCTAGTTTTTCCCTCTTGGTTCGAAGGTCAGATGGCAGTCGCTTTTGTAAAATTAGTGTCTATGTCATAGCTTGGGATTAAGTAAGTGTTTGTGAATTACCGACAATCGCGGACTGTAAATGAGAGGGGTCGCGGGCGAAACAAGAATATTGGTGTTTCAGGAGAATCTAAATGTTTGAAATGTATTAAACGAGTGGTTCGCCGGTTGTACCGGTCTGTTGGAGCTGTGGAACACAGGATCTTCGGCGT
The DNA here is from genome assembly GCA_947049275.1 of Epinotia bilunana. NCBI lineage: Eukaryota > Metazoa > Arthropoda > Insecta > Lepidoptera > Tortricidae > Epinotia > Epinotia bilunana. The sequence continues at coordinate 5,566,682 of OX346265.1, forward strand.
CGCAAGCAGAGTACCGTCGGTTGAAATCTCCAGTTCACCTGAACCAAGCTCACTCTTACCTCCGGTGTCAGCTTCTTAGCCTCAGACTACGTCTAAAAGCCTTCGGCAGCCTCCGAACTCACTTCACTGATACTAAACACAAATCTACTAAAGCTACAGCTAGTGGTGACCTTAAATTTTATTATTTCAACGACAGCTACAAAAAGGGTTGTTCTCTGTTCGAAATTCGAAAGCTAACAGACCGATTAGGAGACTGACCACCAACAGTTAAAACATCGTCTAATACTAGTGTGTTGGCACAATAGAATTAAAATATACCCTAAAATTAAGAATGTCAAAACTAACAGGCAATGTTAAACAGAACAGTGTCAAAGCGGACTCCGGGCTCCTCTAGGAGCACTACCGGGAATAACGCTAGAAGGATAATTTTTATATTATTAGTATAGACTATGTGGTGTTGTGTTCCTGTTGGTGGGTAAGATATTTCCAGAGCTCCCAAGAATGCACTTTGTTGAGAGTGAGCTACATTTGTCTTAGCTGCCAACATAATAAATCCTCAAGTCAAAAACAGGTCGGCAACGTTCTTATGATTCTCCTAGAGTCGCAAGTATCCATAGACTGTGCCTAGTAACTATTAGTAACCAATAATAGTAATTGTCCCTTAACGAGTGCGCACGAAGGCACGGGAAAAAGATAGTTTTCGTATTTAATCATAATCATATCGTTTGCTGTATGTGGTGACAAAATGGTCTAAGAATGTTTTACGTCCCAATATAAACCCTGTAAGGGCACTACAAAAGTAATAATAACACTATTTACAATAATATTAAGGTATAAGATTAACATGCATCTATTAATAACAACTAAAATACTCTTTTAATCTATAATAACTTTTCATTATCAAGAAATCTTTCAACTTCTGAAAGAACACCTTATTTTTTCCAACCTGCTTTATACATAAAGGAACACTATTGTACACCTTTATATATTTCAATTTTATATTTTTTTATTTATAGAACGATTTTTTTAATTCATTTTGTGATATCACGACCCTGCGTCGAGCTAGGAAACCCTGTGTTACTGTGAATGCCCGCTTCTCACCGAATTCACGGAGTAATCATTGGAACAAGTGACAATGAACCTCCTCTGGGAGTCGATATCGCTCCGTTCAACACGAATCGAAATCTGTGGGCTAGGTATATAGTTAGAGTCAAGTAAAATTTTTACATTAAGTAAGGATTCCGTGACATACACAGACTATATTTCTGCACAAACACAAAGTGCGATGAGGTAAAGGCCAGACCACCTGCGGCCGTACAGTATAATTATGTCGGAGGGGTGCTGATATGTGACGAATGTGGTCGCACATTCGCCGCAATAATTGGCTATGTCAGTCACCTGAGGGCGCACCAGCGACGCTCTCAGCAGTGATTAGCAGTCGCTGAGGCTGCATACGGCTAGGAGATGTGGATGCTGATGATGATACTTCTGTTCTTTTTTACCGTTTTTATTGTTATGTATTTTGTTTTTTTTCAATGTGGTATGAGTGAACAAGTTTCAGTAAAAAAAATCATTTTTGGTACAAGCTTTTATTGCCGACTATACTTTTCTGTATACCATCATCAACTATCATCTAACGAGCCCAAACTCAACGGGGTTACGTCGGTTAAGTACTGAATTCCCATGGCCACCTTCCGTCTGCATCAACAGATTAGCTCGATGGTACCATAATATTGAATTGTCATCCAAACTATACTTATATCCCAAATTTCAGCTCAATCGGTCAGTGGGTCAAATTTAACTTTATTTAAAGATTTGATTACAGAAAGACAGACAGACAACGGGACAGGTGAAACTAAATAATAAAAAGCTTGTAAAAGGGGACGAACTGACAACCAGCGCTGTAAAGCCCGCAATTGGGTCGTTCTCTCATTTCGTGCAAATCGAGGCATTCTCTCGAGGTTTTCTAATTTCTCAAAATGTAATACTATTAGGTTATTTTGTGGTTGTGATCTCACTTATCAACAATTTTGTGCTAAAGGCACCTTGATAACATTGTTATTTTTTATATAATAAGACTATCGGTGATGAAGTGTGCGCTGGTAATGAAATGAGCTCAGATGGTAATGGTTACTTAAGGAAAGGAATGAAATGAGCATTGGATGGTAACTTTGCCGGGAGACGGTAATGAAACTTTATATATGATATCACATACAAAAATAGTTAATTAGAAATAATATTGGTAACATATATACGTATGAAAACTACTTCGAATTGCGATGTTAGAATGAAGCCTTGCAATGAACAGAAAACAATTTTGTAACTTCGTTTATTTTGTTGTACTCGGGCTAAAATTATAGAAAACCTTTCGTTTAATCTATCTTTTTACACTTTTTAAAATTCTATCAATCTATATTTTTTTAACTTATTAAATTTACGAACACAAAAGCTCACTAGTGGCTTCTTTCTGAAAGGGGAAAATGCAGATATAAGTTCAGAAAAAAGTGAGAGACCATATCTACGATCACCTGTAAAGTAACTTTCTAAAGCGACAAACATAAACCTAAAGGAGGAAAGAGAATATCTAAAGAAGAAAACAGTGCAAAGTGATATCCCAGGTGAAGCGTGGAAGTGTCTAGGAGACAACGGTGTTGTATTACTGGCGAGTCTTTTCAAACACATCATGCAGGAGACCATTCATATGCCGAAACAATGCAATTGGGGCTAAGCAATATTTCTTCCTCAGTATAAACATAAAGGCAGTTGTTATGAATATAACAACTACAGGGGCATTACCATGAAGTTGTACAAGCCAGTTTTTGATGGCCGATTACCAATGGAAAGCACACTCTCTAGCAACCAATACCGGCTTTATGCCATCCATGACTCAATGTTTGCTTTCAATATCATCGCTGAAGAATACCGAGCTAAGAACAAACCAATGTATGTGACCTTTCTCGAAATGGATAGGACTTTTGACCACGTACCTCGTAAGACGGTATGTTATGGTGATGTCTTTGGACTAGATAGTAATATCCCGAGCATACATCACATTATTAGCCGATATGTACTGGGAAGCCAGATTAGTGATCAAGCTGGAAGTAACGAACCAACTTAATACCAGTCACCGAAGGTGAAATGCAATGTTCCTGATTCACACCTCGAGCCAATTTTGGTAGACAGGCTAGAAGTAGTGCAGTAAATATAAATTACTTGGGAGCATCATGTAAGACTGGAGCCAAACATTAACCACAGCCATTGCGGCAGCCTGGTTAAAATGGATGGAGGTAACTGGTGTGACCTGCGACTGTATAATATATATTATTATAGTATAACAGTTATAGCAAAACATTGCCACCCAAGCCATCCATGTCGCAGAGATAAAAACGCTGTGGTGGCTGTCTAGCGTTTCAAGGATAGACCGATCAATAGAAGAGACATTGGCCAATAGCTTTAAGGAAATTGGTTTTGATGGTTCGGACTTATCAAAGAATACGTCGGCACTAGAGCACTTAGGCCTATTGCCTCGCTTGGTTCTCGACGAAGAGGCAATTTTAAGTCATGCTGGCTCAATGTCGTCACGTCACTAAGAACTTGAACGCCTGGTGGCTGGATGAAGGTGACGTCCAGATTGGAAGAAAGTGGAAGTAGAAAAAGAAAAATGCAGACCTCGTCATAAGACGACCCAAAACCTAAGATAATGATGAGGACACACTGGCATGCTGCTCATTGATGGATTGATGGTATTCATTGTTATGTGGATTACAGTACTAGGGATACATATTACACGGACCGCATTCACATTTGCTCTTTTGTAGAGAAGAGTCGCGGACAACTTGTGTCCAGAATTGAGAACACTCTATCCAGAGTCTTTGCCTAGGGGAAGAACAATTTGGTCCGATTTAACCCCCTAAGACAAAATTATCTGCATTCACCGCTAAGAAAATCTCTTTCAATGTAGCCCCAGAGTTCGAAGAGAAGTTCTATCTTTCAGATTATTAGGATCCTTGGTGTTGACATTTCTAGCGACCTCCAGTTTCAAAGCGGTCGGTGTGCTTAACAGAGCGAAGTGGCACTTCTCCCCGGGACAGAGACTTGTTATACGAGTCTCAAGTCCGTCTCCACATAGAGTATACTTGTCATCTTTGGGCGGGAGCACTAGGCTTACCAGCTTGGGCTTTTCGACTCGCTTCAGAGACGTGCTGTGCGAATCGTAGACGATCCCAAACTCACAAGCGGTATGGAACCGTTAAGTCTAAGTTCTATTCTTGTATAATTAATGGGTTGTACTCCGATGAACTGTTCCAATACTGTATTATCTCAAGAAAACCTCAGCAGGTTTTCCTGAGGGACTACAGTATGGGATTCTTCAAGAAAGAACCCCCAAACGTGGGATACAAAGAAAACCGGTCGTTAAACACAGATGGGTCAATCTTGGTTCACTAATGTTAGACCAAACAACTTATGGCCAAATGTTTCATTTGACAAAAGTTTCATTTGACCTAACGCATTTTTTTCTTAAATAGAAAGTTTTCTAGGATTATTATAAAACAAACATAACCTAACCTTCTATTTGATGATATTCAAAGAATACCCGAAAATACCACTGTTTTGACGAAAAATGCATTAGGTCAAATGAAACATTTGTCAAATGATACATTTGGCTAAAAGTTGTTTGGTCAAGAGACAGGACCCCGTCAATCTTATATTAAGTAGTTGATGTCCATGATAACATGACAGAAAAGGCGGTTAAAAACAAAGCCAGTAGTGACATAATAAAGTTGATATTTGCCCACTTAGCCAGGAGCCAGGAGATAACATGACATAGAATTTGGGTAAAAGCTGAGCTAGTTGTGATTAGGCATCGGCGGCTTGTGGCGTTTTCTAGTAGTGATATTAACAACTTTTAAGTCGGCATCGGGAAAATAGAGAAAAGTTTAAGAGGATTTTACTCGTAAACCCATAATTTATTGTGTTACTACGCATAATCTAATTAAAAACGCATATAACAAACTTAACATTATGAATGATGTCCCACTCTTTCCATAAAACAATGGCTTTAATATAAACATTCATTACCTTCTTAAACTGTTAATTACCATCCTTCTTAAAATTGGAAAGAAAAGGAGGTAATGATGACGATATGAATGAAATTTTCAATGTTTATTTCGTCTAACTCGTTTCGTAATTGACCTTGAATCTATAAAATTATTTGACAGAACCGTTATTCAAAACAGCACAAACAGACAATAATATAGAATTTTACATGCAGTACTTACTGAATGCGTTACTGGATGGCGATGAAAACCAAACGATACCAAACCTCTTTTACACACGCGAGAACGCAGGTATCTCCGTCGGGAGCGCCGTAGAGGCGTCTCTCAAGGCAGCTAGCGGTTGACCGAACTACTAAAAATGTTTTGAATCGACGGTAGGCACTGCCTGGATACGCTATCTAGCGTTATATACCTTATCCATTTCCCACGACGGTAATGTAGGGATCAACAGTGACATACACTTTAGAAGCTGTAATTTATTTTCTGTGATAAATAAAAAATCATAATTTAACACTTCAAAACATAACTATATTCCCTATCGATTGAACATAAAACAAAAACTCAGGGTTGAGTATTTAAGGTTCAACTGAAGGTCAAAGTCATACCAACATGCATTTTGTGTCGAGATGAATGAAAAAAACGGGTCTTAATTGTAAATATAAAGAAAACAACATGTTTTCTACGGTAGTTTTTTCGATGCCTCTATACCTTTCATAAAACGCAATAATCCTGCATTCATAGATTTTTGAAAATTCCAGTACTTTTTTTTAAATTACCAATAATACCGATTTGTACGAAATGAGAGAACGACCCAATTACTGTCACAGCACATGCTGAGTTCATTCCTTTTGTCACAATAATCTTGTTAATATTTTGCCTCTATATATTTTGCTTATGTAGATTGTTTGTGTGACAATAAACATTTTCTTTCTTTCTTTCTGTTTAATGGATTCACTAGCAACAAAAAATACAAGCTATTCTATCTGAGTCATCCTTCTACCGGCAGTGCCTTAAAAGAGCCCGAGTACGCTTTGACACCTAATCTCAAGATTTGGCGTAGGCACTAGAGAAAGCGACAAAAAGGTCTGACTAAATGAATATTTGTTACGTGGAATTGACCCCTTTCCTATTTTTTGTCATGACGCTATTTCAATTATGTTCATAGAGAGTAACAAATGTATGAATGCCGCCAACTATAACAAGAGCACAAAACTGCAAAAATAAGGTTCGAAATAAGACATTGCCAGCGCCTGCAAAAACGGCTTATAACAATATGTCAATTGTAACTCGGAACGGGTCCCAAGTCGGTTCTCTTTTCTCACCGCAATTACATTTTAATTGTCCCGCGCGCTCTTTGTGACACTTTACCAGAGCCTATAAAACAAAACAGCAATGTATACAAGTTAACGGCATGCAGAAGTAGTTACTTCTGCATGCCGTTGGAGCCAGTTGGCACCAAGTGACTAGATTTGCAAGTTAAACTTACATGTAATTTGCGTCCTAGAACCTCAGCCTGTAGCTGTCGCGTACTTTCACACGTTTCGGTTTTGCAGCATCCCGTGTTCTACCTATCCCTTAGGCATTTGCATAGCAGGAGATCACATGGTGTGCAATCTATTTGCTTGCCAGATATATGCCAGTTAGTCTATCTATACGAATGACAGTTGGTGGCACGTGCAAGGAGATGTCATGCAAGTATGCCAGCTACAGGCGTGAGTATTCCCGGCCGCACGATGTGAATTAGATTGTAATATGGTTGTATTTGGAAACGGCGAATATAAACAGACCTCTGTACAAATTGCTCTGCTCGCAATTCAAAAGAACTTCAGTTGTAGTGCTAACGCTTCGCTAGTACTATCGACAACACAGCCAACTGACCATCGGTGCACCTTAAGTGCATTGTAATAAGGTTCTATATAAACACAGGATGGTCTGTTAATAGTGTTGTCGTTTGTACGTAGCTCAGAAAAATGAGCTCATTCCAGTGTAATTTAAAATGTTAAATTAGGAATACTAAATTAAAGCAAGCTAGTGCAAACACAAAGCGGCTAAGCGTAACTAATCTAAAGTAAAAAAATAATATATGACCTCTCAGGCATGAACGACGCTTTCTAATTTACTTATGTTGTTCAAGAGCACATGCTGGAATAGGTTAGTAAGGAAGTACCTACTTAGTAAGTTTGCTTTATAGATATTATAAAAAATAATAATTCAATGACCACACCTTTAGCCATTTTATGCAATGCAATTAGGAGTGACCGACAAAAAATCTTGACAAATCTGATGAGTTCAGCTGACTTTACCTCCCGAAACGTTTGCCCAACACACGGCTTGGTTCACAATATACAACCTGTACGGCACCTTCTAGTTTCCCGGAGCGAGATACAATCCTTTAGTTAATATACGTCGTACTTCTTAACGATGTACATCAGCGCCATTTCTCTCGTGAATCTGAAACTACCTGATGTGGTTCGATTAGGATGGAGCGAGCGCATAGCTCGCCCATTAGAGTGGTCCTAGAAGGCTGTGAGCCTTTCAAGAGAATACAGAGATGTCACTATTCGTAGCGGGAATATAGTTGAAAGATACGCGACTTCAGTCACTGTCCTTGTAGCTTAGTGGTCAAAGCACTCTAGCGTTGATAGAGAGATCGCATGTTCGAGTCCTGTCGGGGGCTACAGACGAAGATGGTTTATTCTTCCATAATATTCTTTCACTTATGTACGAAATATCATTTCATATATACTGTTAGCTTTTCGGTGAAGGAAAAACATCGGGAGGAAACCTGCATACATCCACGAAGAAATGCATGGGTGTACGTGAAGTCCCCAACCCGCACTGGGCAAGCGTGGGGACTACTGTCCGTTTCCTCTCATCCATGAGAGGAGGTCTGTGCCAAGCAGTGGGACGTATATAGGCTGATTTATTATTATGATTATTTATATTATTTCTTTCTGTATCATATCGTTTAATATACGTCTTGTTTGAGTGTTAAAAACTTAGTAAATATATCGCTGGTAAAGCGATAAACTGAAGACCCCTTTCCATGTGGCAGCTTCCACTGAACAAACGTAACAAAACGGGTGTTAACGTTTTAACAGATCCCCAAAAACCCTTTTTAATCACGCCGCGCTCAGCGATTCCTACGCATCAAAAGTTCTTCTTCTAATGTGGATACGCATTAGCCTAATGAAAATCGTCCCACTGAAATACTTTTGCAATTAAAGTAAGCGGTGTCGGGCAAGTGTACTGTGTGAGCCCAGGGGAAATCAACCGCAGGCGTACTGTGATACCTAATCCCACACAAGTCGGCACCGACTCATTAATTGACGTCCAACTTTTGGTTTTTGTCCCTTATAGAGGCGTTTTGTTTGGTAAAGGGTTTTCGGCGGTTTATGGAGCCATTGAATACAGGCAGAGTTTTATGCCCTTTTAGGATTAGTTTCCTTTATTTGTATTTAATCAGTACTTTTATATTAGTCTGTCTGTTAACTCTTCGCGATTAAACCGCTAAACCGATTTATATATAGTTTGGTATGGAAATAATTTCAGACCCTGGAAAGGACATAGTATAGTTTCATGCAAATCCTAAAATGGGGGTGAAAGTTTTGTCTCAAAACTGACCTCCAGAGGGTGGCCAAATATTAACCCGAATGAATATTTGTATAACTTGTCGTGACGCGCGCGAATGCAAAAGCAAATAACAAAACTAAATATTCAAAAAATAAAATTTACAATGTAATGTATGTGTGTATATGTAAATGTATTTTCTCATGGACATTATTTTAAATTGAATGACGATACCTAACGGGTGATATATTTGTTTGTTGTTCTAATTGCTAGTTATTGAGTATTTTTCTTTGTTGACATGTGTTATTATTATAATTATGTTTTTTCCATATCTCAGGACTATGGGGTCCCGGACTTTTGGAAGGCATGCGTGGGGCCGAAGCCAACAGCGCAGAGGCCCTTTAAAACAAATGCATACTAATATTATAAATGCGAAAGTGTGTCTGTCTGTCTGTCTCTCTGTCTGTCTGTCCTTCTATCTGTTACCTCTTCACGCTTAAACCGCTGAACCGATTGAGATGAAAGGTATGGAGATAGTTTGAATCTGAACTGACATAATAAATACTTCCATTTTGACATCTACATTCCCTGACATCTGGAAGTTAGCGATTGTGCGCCCATTGCCTAAAACTGCTAACCCATCCGAACTCAAAGACCTACGACCTATAAGTATTTTGCCGTGTATTTCAAAAATACTAGAAAAGGCTGTGGGCTCTCAGCTAACTCATTACCTTGAGTCAAACAACATTCTGCCTAGTGTTCAATCAGGTTTCAGAAAGGGGAAGAGTACAGTGACGGCTTTACTTGATGTCACTGACAATATTTTGTGTGCACAGGACAAGGGAATGTGTACATTGTTAGTACTCCTTGACTTTTCCCGTGCCTTCGACTGCCTTAACATTAATCTACTTCTATCAAAGTTGAGTTATTATGGCTTCGACATTAATGCATTGAGATGGTTTCACAGTTACCTTAACAACCGTTGTCAATTTGTAAAACTAAATCTTAGTGATGGCTCCACGCGGGCTTCTGCACTTGCCGGCCTCGAAAGAGGAGTCCCTCAAGGGTCAGTTATTGGTCCGATCCTGTTTATTTTATACTCTGCTGATATAGGGTCACACATCACACACTGCAAGTACCACATCTATGCGGATGATGTACAAATGTACATCTCATGCAAACCTTCCGAACTAGAGAGCACCATAGAAAACCTTAATGCGGACCTTTCAAGAATTTCTAACTGGGCAACAGAAAATGGGTTAATTCTTAACCCAAGCAAGACTAAATATATGGTTTTTGGCAGCAAACAACAGCTAGCTAGCACCAGTCTTTCAAATCACGTTATGCTTATGAATATGCCTATTGAGCGGACACAGGAAGCGTGCAACCTAGGTCTTTTGATGGATGGTAGCCTTCGTTATGAGAAACACATTGCCAATACAGTCAGAAGCTGTTTTTATAAACTCAAGGTACTGTACAAAATAAGACCATTTTTAAAAGAGAGCCTACGAATACAGTTAGTGGAATCACTAGTTTTATCTAGACTTAATTATGTGGACACTGTGGTTGGTCCACGACTTCTTTCTAAAACAAAGAAACTCATCCAGCGTGTTCAGAATGCCTGTGCTCGCTTTTGTTTCAACATTCCGTTGAGGGCCCATGTCACCCCATTTCTAAACAAGAATAATATCTTGAAAATGCAACACCGCCGTAAGCTCCATCTGGCTTGTTTGCTTTTTGGGGTATTGAAGCACGAGGCACCGGCGTATCTCTTCGAGAAACTCTCCTTTAATAACTCGTCTCGGGGTAGAAGCCGTCAGCGCGTAATATGTTTGGTGACTCCCCGACATGCTACTGCTGCTTTCCGAGTAAGTTTCCGCTATGCAGCCACGAAGTGCTGGAACAATGTCCCACCGCCGCTCAGAAGGCTGTCGGACGTTAATAGATTTCGAATTAATCTCAAAAAATTCATGCAAGAACATCAGCATAAACAGGAGAATCTCTGTCTTGAAACTAGCTGCATTTAACACTCCCTCACCTGTTGGTTATGCCCCTTCTGCAATTCATCCATTTCATTGCCATACGGTTGCTGGACAACGTAATTTAATATGTAATTTGTCAACGTAGTTTAATTTATAATTAAGTATTGTTTTTGTAAGCCCAATTTCATGTCCATGCTGTTTTGTTTGACGTTTAGAGTTTAGTTTGTCTTGTCTTCTCTTCACTGGCGCTAGTGGTACTGTTCATGTATGGGCTGCGTTCATTTTTACCATTAAGGCCCATACGCACGTAGTGGTTTGTTGGGATGAAACTACTGACAGGCCAACAAACATTTATTATTTAATATTATAAAAAAAAACCGTTCACTGCTTTTTTGTGTATTTTATTTTTTATTTTTTATGTTTGTATTTTAGTTAAGTATATAGGTATTTCCTTTTAATTGTTTTGTTTGTTACTCTCCGTGCTCTCACCGAATGGACCCTGCGGAAGACCAGCGCTGGCTGCAAAGCTAGCAACATGCTGAGCTGGGTCCATTTCGTGACAAAAAGGAAATGTGCTTTTTTTATTATTATCTGTGTTGTGTTTGTCACGAATAAATGTTTTGATTGATTGATTGATTGATTGATTGAATCTCGGGGGAGGACATAGGATAGTTTTTATCCCGGAAATCATCCCTGAGAGGGTGAAAATTTGTACCGAGCTACGATATAACCGAGTTCAACGCGGACGGAGTCGCGGGCAGAAGCTAGTATAATATAAAGCGAGGGATTATTATTATTGTTCTTTGTTTTGACGATCATGATATAAATTATTATAGTTTTGACATGTACTTTTCGAATTTATACTGTAATTTCTTATCTTATCTTATCTTACATAAAAAATAAAAACTATTGCAATCAAATTATTCTGATGTCAGTGATCTATCCAAATAATACATCACAATATCAAATATTTCAAATAGAATAGAAAAAAACATCCATCAGAGAGCATCACGTCTGATAAGTAAGAATTCGGCTTAGAGTATTTATAAAAAAATATATGTACATCCCTACTTACTCACGTTCCAGCAACAAAATGGAAACCACAGTTGTAGCCCATTTCACTACTTGTCACTTGTAATACTAGCCGAAGTAACTTTCTAATAACTGAGTCATCCGCTTATATACCTCATTTAATATATAGGTAACATTCCAATTTTAAATGACAAATTAGTCGGCGTTTCTTCGCTTATGTAGAATAATATCATAGATAAATATTGAACTAAGTAATTATATACCCATTTCGATTATTAAGTGCTTTCCAAACACAACAATACTCATTCGCATGACGATTAACGCGCGATTTTTCTCATTTTATATATATGGTACCTATAGATAGTGAAAACGATGGGAGAGTGGGCTGATATCCTGTGTAATGGAATGAGCATATGTTTTACCTTTCAGTATGTAGTTTCAATAGAAAAATGGACTAATATTCACATTTTAATTCAGATGGCAGCGACAAACTCGATAAATCACAACTGACATCAAAAACAAAAGAATGTAGAAAAAAACAGTATTCAAATTTGACATAATATTTACAATACAACACTAGGCAAAGAGTTCGCAACATCCTGCCCCTCGTGCAGCAATGCACCAACTGTTGGACGCTAGCGAAGGCCTCCGAACGGACCTATGTACTACTAAGTAAAACTAGTTTTTTGAGGGACCGGCGCAACGTACCTCCGGCCGTTGCAACGTCTACCACTCTATTCACGCCATCATTACCGGGAAACATCTTCACTATCCGGCCTCGTGGCCATGTCCCTCGTGGCAGTGAATTATCCACAATTATCACCACGTCTCCTATTTGAAGGTCTTGTCCATGATCTCCCTTAACATGGGTTCGAGCTTGCATCATCGGCAATATTTCGCGCACCCAGCGATTCCAAAAATTATCAGCTAATTTCAACGCCTTCTTCCATTCGGAGCGTCCGAGCAGGTCACGGTCTTCCAATGTCGCTGGGAGAGTTTGGTTAGATGAGGATCCGATGAGAAAGTGGAACGGTGTCAATGTGGTGGGATCGTCAGAGTTCGTCGACACGTGCGAGAGAGGGCGCGAGTTTACAATCGCCTCGGCTTCCGCTAGTAGCGTCAAGAATGTTTCCTCTTTGGGAGATCTCTCATTGAGTGTTGCTTTCAACGATACTTTCACCATCCTGACGAGGCGCTCCCAGCATCCTCCAAAAGTAGGCGCCGCGGCAGGGATAAAACTCCACTGAACGCCTTTTGTAGCCGCAAAATCTTGTACGCCATTTGAGTAAAATTCGCGTAGGATTCGGTTTGCGCCAACGAAAGCGGTTCCATTGTCAGAGAACATGGTCGTGGGGATCCCACGTCTGGCAAAGAAGCGCCTGAGTCCCATTATCGCAGAATCAGCGGATAAGCTGTGTACCAATTCTAGGTGAAGAGCCCTGGACGTGAGGCATGTAAAAAGGGCCACGTAACGTTTTTCATGGCGGCGTCCTACTGTAACGTTCACAGGACCGAAATAGTCAACACCAGAGAAGGTGAATGGTCGCTGGTGATGTGCTAGTCTTTGGGGTGGAAGATCTCCAGTAGTGGGGTTTAGCGGTTGGGATTTGCGGATTCTGCATAAGAGACACTGGCTTGCGACGGCTCTGACTGTTTCACGAAGTCTCAATAGCCAAAATCTTTGCCTAATCTCGTTGATCACTGACTCGTGATTCGCGTGGCCTGCCAAACGATGATAATGTGTCTCCAATAATCGTGATACTGGGTGGCGGCCATCCAGAAGAATCGGAAAACGAGAGTCGGGGTCAATGCCTTCTACTGCTTTAATTCTTCCAGCTAAGTGTAAAAGGTTATCCTCTCCCAGTGAGGGCGATAGTTTGATGAGGCGGCTGCTTGAATGTATTGGTTTCTTATTGAGGATGCAGTGAATTTCCTGAGAGAAGCTGTCCTGTTGAATTTGCTGTAATATGTGCCTTTCAGCGGCTTTCATTAAGTCGGCACTCAAGGGTGTAAGAGGTAGACGTTGACAAAGAGTGAAAGCGGGGGTGAACAGCCCCACTGCTTGCTTTGGAATTTCGAATGGAAGCCAAAACATTTCATTTTTGGAAATGTTTTGGCTTGATGTACCCGGGCTGTGGCACGCAATAATCGTAGCCAGTCACTGAAGCGAGCTAAATTCACCGTGACAGGAAAAGGTAAAGCTGCACTAAATGAAGTTAGTCCCACCAGTTCGTTCTGTTGACATTTAAGCTATTCGCGAACTGGTGCGACGCTAAGTGGTTCCATGGGCCAGTCCTCTGGGGACTTTAAAAGAAACGATGGACCGGAGAACCATCTATGTGAAGGGATCAAATTAATAGAGCGCATCCTGGTCGCATCATGGTCCAACCATTGGAGGACAGTCATCGAATCAGTCCAGAAGAATGTGGCTCCCTCGATGGCTGTCCTTAATGACGAGAGCCAGGCGGGAAGCTATCAAAGCAGCTTGAAGTTCCAAGCGCGAAATCGACGTTGGCTTCAAAGGTGAGACTCTAGCCTTGCTTGCGATGAGAGTGAGCTTGATGCTGTCGTCAGGGTATATCAGACGCCAATAGGTAACTCACTTGCATCTGCAAATATATGTAATTCCCTAAAAAAAGGCTCGTAGCTTTAGCCCTTGAATACCAACGCGGTATCTTCAGTGAAGAGACTTTTGACAGGTCTTGAAACCAATCAAACCACTTGATTGCTTCGGTTTGTGGGAGCTCTGTATCCCAGTCAATGTTAGATCTCCAAGTTTGTTGGAATAATATACGTCCTTTAACGACTATAGGGCCTAACAAGCCTAGAGGATCGTACACGCGCATAACGTGACAGCACTTTGCGTTTTGTCAGTGTGTTAGGAGGTGTCTCGACTAAGCCTGTTTGAAACCCTAAACAATCGGAGGTTGGATTCCATGCTATGCCAAGAGCTCGAATGCTGTTATTGGATTCGCCAAGGTCGACTTCCAACGGCTTAGCGGCCCGGAGGTCCTCACGAATAAGGTTGAGTGCCCCTGGCGCATTGAAAATCCATCCTCGCATTTCGAAGCAAGCTGCATTGTGCACGGTTATGATGTCTGCCGCTAACTGGGCTGCTTCGTCAACGCCATCTTGTGAGTCGATGTAGTCATCCATGTAATGGCCGAACAAAATGGCGTCCACGGCTTTCGGGTGTGTGCGTGCGTGCTCTTGGGCATTTTTATTTTTTATAAACAGCGCAATAAAGGGGCTACTGCAGGCACCAAAAATAACAGATGTCATCCTAAACTCCTTAATGACTATCAGATCTCCACAGATACCGAAGAGCGTCTCTGTCCTGTTCTCTAACCCGCACCTGGGGAAACATCTTCTTGATATCTGCAGTCACTCCGATGCGTCCCTCCCGGAAACGAAACAGAACCTTAAGTAGCGGCTGGAGCAGATCAGGACCTGGGAGCAGTAAAGAATTCAGGCTGACTCCTTCATTCTTGGCTGCTGCATCATGAACTACTCTAACCTTTCGTTTCTGGGGGTGGTATACGCCAAAATGTGAGAGATAAAGGCGTAAGCCGTCAGATTTGTTATCACGACGTATGTAGTAAGCGTCGGGAGCGCATTCCTCAGCGTAACCTTTTGTGATCATATTATTTATGAACGCATTGTATGCCTTAGCAAACTCGACGTCTTTAGCCATACGCCGCTCTAAACTTAAAAAACGTGACATCGCCTGTGGGTAACTATCTGGAACACGCTGTATATCGTCGCGCCAAGGCATGCCTACTTCAAACCGACCAGTGGGCAAACGTTTGGAAGTTGCCTCCAAAATGTCGACTACGCGCTGGTCTTGTTTGCTATGCAGAGTTTCGGTTTTGGTAATACCTATGGAGTCGAGTTTGTATTGTTCTTTAATCAGGGATTCTAAATTATCATCATTGTTTGGATTAATATATGTGTGGTTAACAAATTCAATCAATTTCGTTTTGCTAGAAGCAACACCGTACAAAGTCCAGCCTAGGGCTGTCAAACAGGCAACGGGCTCGTTCCTTTTACCAACTCGAACCTCGCGGTTGATTGACAAATGCCAATCTTCGGCTCCTATGAGAATAGTCGGGGTTGCATCGTCATATGTCAAAACCTCAACCAAGTCGGACAAATGTGAAAAGGACTCGATCGTTTCACGTTTGACCGACTGCGGGCGCAAACACAAAGACTCCATTGACCGAGCATTTTTTACTAAAAATGTTTCCTGCGTGTGCCTACAGTAGCATATTATTGTCTGTTCTAAAACAGCACACATATTATTGTCTGTTCTGAAACACTTTGAGGAAAAAGGGTGTTTACTGAGTTGCTTTAAGGAAAAAGCTGTATGGTGTGATGTGTAAAAAAAGGTAGTTGTTTATTTTAATTGAGTGAGGGATAATAATAATTAGTTTATTAAAATGGCGTGATTTGAGGAAAAAGACGGTTGTTATTAATTGTGTGGGGGATAATAATAATTAGTTTATTAAAATGGTGTGATTTGAGGAAAAAGACAGTTGTTATTGTAATTAGTGGAATACAATTAGCGGATTACAATTGTTTTTGATGAAGCGTGGAGCGTTAATTAAGACGGGGGAGGAGGAAAAATCTAGGTGTTTGTGCAGTTGGATCTTTTTTAATTAGGAATGTATGTTGTTGTCACCGTCTGCTGTTAACATGCGAGGTGATAAGAAAATTAATGAGTTTTCAGGATCACGTGATGTGACTGTACACGAGGAAAAAACATGTTAGCCAAGTGCGCGCAATGTTCAAAGGTGATTATAAATACAATGTTGCTAATGATTGTTAATGTGATTTCACGTGATAAATTTTCATCATGTGATTTGATTATTTATTGGGAATCGAAGCCAAATTGGTTGTTAGCCAATTATATTTGAGGGTATATAAAGCTTGCGATATCATACGGTGGTGTGTAGTTATTTGAATAACGAACCCGACTGTGGACTGTGCGAGCAATGTTTATTACCAACTTGTTGCAGTTGACAGTGTTTTTAACAATCGAGTCTTCACTCACGGGTGAGAAAAGAAATGTGACTTTGCTTCCGTCGATGCGTGACTACTATTTTCCATCGTGTGTGAAAGCGGATGAGTGGTTCCTGTCCAAGGCGGTGATTTTGAATAAATTAAACAATGAGATGAGTGGTGAATGGCTTATAAAACTCCAAACAGCTCCGAGGGGTGATGGGGAGCCAGAGAGGAGTGTATGGGTGAAACAATCCGAGTTGACAAGAGTGTCGCTGTGTCCGTATGATGAAGATATCAAAGTGATGTGGGTGGAGATATCCAGGGAGAATATTTCCAAGCGTGGAAAGCGTGAGGTGACGTTAAAACAGTCTTGGTCGAAGGATATTTTCAACCAAATAGTGAGGGATGATGTGGGTGTGGAATTTACCCTCAGGGTGAATAAAAACATGCAATCACGCGATGCTGCGAGTCCATCATCATCATCATCATCGGGTGCTGTAGACGTTGAAAAGAAAATTGTTTCTCTCGATGCGGAAAAGAAAATTCTTTCTCTCGAAGTGGAAAAAAAGGTTGGTAAATTAAGCGAAGATTGCGAGTCGTACGTGCGAACGTTGGAAAAACTGTTGTCATGGGGCACAAGTGAGATGAATAAGCTGAGCAAAGGTCAGATTTCTTTTTGTGAAACAGCGCCCCGTGAACCTTAAATCGTTATAAGTTTTGTTCGCTCCCGGGCTTATCTATATTTATCCCATTATCCTTCCTGCTACGAGTGGGTTTATAAGCCGCCTCAGCCCGGTTCTATTTCAAAAACGCTACAATGCCGGTCCGCACTGTGTGCTGCGCACAGTGTTGCGCCTGCGCGTGCCACATCCGCCCACTGCTCCCGTTATCTCCACCCATCACCCCGGAGCCCCAGCGTGCTCCACCCATCACCCCGGAGCCCCAGCGTGCTCCACCCATCACCCCGGAGCCCCAGAGTGCTCCACCAGTTACCTCGGAGCCCCAGCGTGAGGACATCAACAGTAGAATCCCATCGCTACTTCGAAGTTTGGCGCGGCAGAGGCGTATGGGGCCACAGCCAGCCTTATCAGCTCCGCCATCGCTGAGCACTCTGGGGCCACAGCGTGTGGCGCCTACACAGCGTGTTCTGCCTGTAGTGCGAGAACAACACCACCAGCAGCAGCAGCAGCAACTGCCATGGCAGGTGGATCTCGATGAGCTGGAGGATTGGGACGATTAAAAGTATTCGTCTCCTCCTCCACCACCATCACCATCACCACCACCACCATCAAAGTATTTTTTTAATTGTCATCACATCACCATCAACTACTTCAACAACGGAAACGTCATCAACGTTGGAGAGCGTACATTATTACACACGCATGTAATTATGAGTACGTGTGTGTAATGTGTAAACAGGAAAAGGATATTATATATATATAAGGAAGGCGAATGAGTAAAACATCACATTCACTCCTGAAACTCCCGTGTGAAAAATCGACTACACGCTCAATTCTTGTAAGTCATAATTATGTCTTTTCTTACGCAAGTTAACGAAATTGGAGCCAGATGCTCAACACGAGTGCCTGTGCGGGAGCTACCACAACGAAAGCCCATGCTTATAAAATCCTGCGTGCGCGAGTCTTCGAAGTACGATGCTGTGAACGGGTGCATCGTTGTTGACCTACAGGACGTGGGGAAGGTGACGCTGCCGTCGAGATTCAACTCGATGGATGATGCATCCATTCTACCCCTGAACAGTGGCCACGTGTTCATGGTGGTAAAGGGCCCCATCGGTCGCACCTTTGAAATCGTGTTTCAGTGATGTGCGCGTGTGTGTGTTTTTAAAAGTAACTAGAAAAAAAAAATCTTTTTTTTTTTAAATTTTTCAGACCCTGTCCGTCACCAGTTCAAATGAAATAATTGATGCGAACAGTGTCATCTTTAAATCATACTTGATTGATTTCATGGACCGTCATGAATTTATTCACTATTGGAGAAATGAGATGCCTTTTGCCTCATTGATAACCAAGATGAACTATTATCTAACAACAATGTATATTGAAGATGATTTTTCAAATGAATATTACACTCTTATACGTATGTGGGACAACATTTCTAGTTATGTAGAAGATGTCGTTGGGGATGTAGATATAAACTATCTAACATTCATTTTAATGATGGAGAATTGTCCTAATGATTGTTTTTACAATTTAAATTTCACTGTTCGCTTGGCTGATAGATTTGTCACACTACTGTTAATTTGTGTGCATGATTTTATCGTAATAGAGCAATAGTTTCATTTTAAGCCTTTGCGAATATAATTATATAAATGTATACATTGATTTCTTTCTTTCTTTCTTTAAAGCCTTAGCGAATGTGTATTTTCTTTCTTTAAAGCCTTAGCGAATGTATATTTCGCAAACAATGTCAACTTATTTTTTTTTGTTACCTGTTTAAAACGTAAACACAATATTGACAGAAACTTATACCAATTCCGTTAACAACACTACGCTGCACCAAAAATGCTACAAAAGTTACGATCACTGTTAATAAGGCAATTGTACCAAGCTCGAATTTCTCATGCTGACGAGTTTGTTTAACGCGCGCAGATAAATAATGGATCTGAAAATGGCATCCGCTCGCAGGCTATCTCGCTCACACCCTATCGCTGTCTATACTAGCACTTATAACTGTGTGAGATTAAAGAAAGAAAGAAAGAAATCAATGTATACATTTATATAATTATATTCGCAAAGGCTTAAAATGAAACTATTGCTCTAATACGATAAAATCATGCACACAAATTAACAGTAGTGTGACAAATCTATCAGCCAAGCGAACAGTGAAATTTGAATTGTAAAAACAATCATTAGGACAATTCTCCATCATTAAAATGAATGTTAGATAGTTTATATCTACATCCCCAACGACATCTTCTACATAACTAGAAATGTTGTCCCACATACGTATAAGAGTGTAATATTCATTTGAAAAATCATCTTCAATATACATTGTTGTTAGATAATAGTTCATCTTGGTTATCAATGAGGCAAAAGGCATCTCATTTCTCCAATAGTGAATAAATTCATGACGGTCCATGAAATCAATCAAGTATGATTTAAAGATGACACTGTTCGCATCAATTATTTCATTTGAACTGGTGACGGACAGGGTCTGAAAATTTTTTTAAAAAAAAGATTTTTTTTTTCTAGTTACTTTTAAAAACACACACACGCGCACATCACTGAAACACGATTTCAAAGGTGCGACCGATGGGGCCCTTTACCACCATGAACACGTGGCCACTGTTCAGGGGTAGAATGGATGCATCATCCATCGAGTTGAATCTCGACGGCAGCGTCACCTTCCCCACGTCCTGTAGGTCAACAACGATGCACCCGTTCACAGCATCGTACTTCGAAGACTCCCGCACGCAGGATTTTATCAGCATGGGCTTTCGTTGTGGTAGCTCCCGCACAGGCACTCGTGTTGAGCATCTGGCTCCAATTTCGTTAACTTGCGTAAGAAAAGACATAATTATGACTTACAAGAATTGAGCGTGTAGTCGATTTTTCACACGGGAGTTTCAGGAGTGAATGTGATGTTTTACTCATTCGCCTTCCTTATATATATATAATATCCTTTTCCTGTTTACACATTACACACACGTACTCATAATTACATGCGTGTGTAATAATGTACGCTCTCCAACGTTGATGACGTTTCCGTTGTTGAAGTAGTTGATGGTGATGTGATGACAATTAAAAAAATACTTTGATGGTGGTGGTGGTGATGGTGATGGCGGTGGAGGAGGAGACGAATACTTTTAATCGTCCCAATCCTCCAGCTCATCGAGATCCACCTGCCATGGCAGTTGCTGCTGCTGCTGCTGGTGGTGTTGTTCTCGCACTACAGGCAGAACACTCTGTGTAGGCGCCACACGCTGTGGCCCCAGAGTGCTCAGCGATGGCGGAGCTGATAAGGCTGGCTGTGGCCCCATACGCCTCTGCCGCGCCAAACTTCGAAGTAGCGATGGGATTCTACTGTTGATGTCCTCACGCTGGGGCTCCGAGGTAACTGGTGGAGCACTCTGGGGCTCCGGGGTGATGGGTGGAGCACGCTGGGGCTCCGGGGTGATGGGTGGAGCACGCTGGGGCTCCGGGGTGATGGGTGGAGACAACGGGAGCAGTGGGCGGATGTGGCACGCGCAGGCGCAACACTGTGCACAGCACACAGTGCGGACCGGCATTGTAGCGTTTTTGAAATAGAACCGGGCTGAGGCGGCTTATAAACCCACTCGTAGCAGGAAGGATAATGGGATAAATATAGATAAGCCCGGGAGCGAACAAAACTTATAACGATTTAAGGTTCACGGGGCGCTGTTTCACAAAAAGAAATCTGACCTTTGCTCAGCTTATTCATCTCACTTGTGCCCCATGACAACAGTTTTTCCAACGTTCGCACGTACGACTCGCAATCTTCGCTTAATTTACCAACCTTTTTTTCCACTTCGAGAGAAAGAATTTTCTTTTCCGCATCGAGAGAAACAATTTTCTTTTCAACGTCTACAGCACCCGATGATGATGATGATGATGGACTCGCAGCATCGCGTGATTGCATGTTTTTATTCACCCTGAGGGTAAATTCCACACCCACATCATCCCTCACTATTTGGTTGAAAATATCCTTCGACCAAGACTGTTTTAACGTCACCTCACGCTTTCCACGCTTGGAAATATTCTCCCTGGATATCTCCACCCACATCACTTTGATATCTTCATCATACGGACACAGCGACACTCTTGTCAACTCGGATTGTTTCACCCATACACTCCTCTCTGGCTCCCCATCACCCCTCGGAGCTGTTTGGAGTTTTATAAGCCATTCACCACTCATCTCATTGTTTAATTTATTTAAAATCACCGCCTTGGACAGGAACCACTCATCCGCTTTCACACACGATGGAAAATAGTAGTCACGCATCGACGGAAGCAAAGTCACATTTCTTTTCTCACCCGTGAGTGAAGACTCGATTGTTAAAAACACTGTCAACTGCAACAAGTTGGTAATAAACATTGCTCGCACAGTCCACAGTCGGGTTCGTTATTCAAATAACTACACACCACCGTATGATATCGCAAGCTTTATATACCCTCAAATATAATTGGCTAACAACCAATTTGGCTTCGATTCCCAATAAATAATCAAATCACATGATGAAAATTTATCACGTGAAATCACATTAACAATCATTAGCAACATTGTATTTATAATCACCTTGAACATTGCGCGCACTTGGCTAACATGTTTTTTCCTCGTGTACAGTCACATCACGTGATCCTGAAAACTCATTAATTTTCTTATCACCTCGCATGTTAACAGCAGACGGTGACAACAACATACATTCCTAATTAAAAAAGATCCAACTGCACAAACACCTAGATTTTTCCTCCTCCCCCGTCTTAATTAACGCTCCACGCTTCATCAAAAACAATTGTAATCCGCTAACTGTATTCCACTAATTACAATAACAACCGTCTTTTTCCTCAAATCACACCATTTTAATAAACTAATTATTATTATCCCCCACACAATTAATAACAACCGTCTTTTTCCTCAAATCACGCCATTTTAATAAACTAATTATTATTATCCCTCACTCAATTAAAATAAACAACTACCTTTTTTTACACATCACACCATACAGCTTTTTCCTTAAAGCAACTCAGTAAACACCCTTTTTCCTCAAAGTGTTTCAGAACAGACAATAATATGTGTGCTGTTTTAGAACAGACAATAATATGCTTTAATGTGAAAATCGACATATGATATTGTGGTGTTACGTTCGAGACCACCAATACCATTTACCGTAATGGCCTGTTGTGGCCCGGTCGCCCCTATGCATGCGGCGATGCTGGAATCTATGATTGTAGCGGTGCTTCCGTCATCAAGAAGGCCGTACACGTCACAGGTTCCAGCAGGGCCCGAGACAGTAACAGGCACGATTTTCAAATAAGCACGAGGACGAAGAGCTAAAATCGTGTTTGGTTGTTGCGTGCCTGTAGAGGTTGTGGACACAATAACTTTTTCACCAGTTGGTTCATAAGCACTCAACGTAGGGTGTGTCTTATTTTCAACGGATGTCAGGTGTGAGTCATTATCATTGTCATTATCAGTGGCTTGTTCTCGAAGCGTGTTGACGAGCGGCGGCGATGGTTGCCTGTGAAGAAGTGCACTGTGACGTAAAGAGCAGCCATCGACGCCACACGGATTCACTTTGCACGTCTTCCACTGATGTGAACTAGCCCTTAAACACCTATAGCAAACTTTTGTCTCACGCAACCACTGCCATCTTTCATCGATAGACAAAGATTTAAATTTTGTACACTCCTTAATATTATGATCTTTTTTGCAAAATACACACTCTTGTTTTTTATTATAACCAGCTTTAGAATTGGATTTTGACTGCATAACGGCATTATGAATATTTTCACGCTTTAATGGTTTGTCAATAGGAATGTTGTGTTGCAGTTGTGTTGCACTAAGCTCGGGTGACAACCCAAAACGGATATGCTGGTCCAACTCACGCTTTAAAAAGTCGGACAGTATTTCGAGTTTCGGGCGTCCTGTAGTATCCTGTGCCGCAAAATCAGTCCACCTAATTTTCATGGTAGGGTTAAGTTTCCCAAGAACAGCGTGGAACAATTCAGGTGAACACAAGTAATCATAATGATTTAGTAACTTTATTGTAGAAATCGAATTACGTACCCTATTGGATAGAACTCCTACTTCCTTGAGATCGCTACCTAGGCGTGGAAGGTTTTTCAACGAATTAACCTCCTTGTAAACGATGAGCTCGGGGCGCGCGAAGTTATCTTCAAGGGCGCGCATGACTTCCTCCGGATCCTCCGTCGACATCAACAGCGTAGTCACGGCCTCGCGCGCGGGCCCGCGGAGTGCAATGTCAAGACGATTTATGTTATCTAGTGGGGAAAAACTAGCTTTTGTAATATTGTAGGTACGCTTGAATTGTAACCAGTGCAATGTATTACCATAATACAGAAGCAATTCCAGTTTCCTCACACCGGAGGCAGAGGCCAGAGCCTTAGCTGCTGCCGCAGTGTCAGCGACTGCTTGCAAAAGCGTACCAGGTTGGTCAACCTCCGTAGAAATGACCAGGGGCGCAACGCCACCCACCTCGGAAGCTTTGGTGACATTTTGTAAACAAATATTTTGTCCAGTGAGAGGGTTAATAGGGGGTGCAGTTGCCCGCGTGGTCGCCGGTAGCGGTACCGAGCGACCGGGGGATGGTACAGGAAAGCCTTGGTCACATCCTACTGCATTGACGTCTCTATTAACACGGCTGTCAAAATTGTGATTTTCTATCCATTTTTTCGTTCTATCTACTCTCACCCATGTGGAGCTCCGTTGGCTCGCGTGGCTCCCCACGCGGCTACTTTCGGCGTCGGCATCGATCGCCGCCAGCTCAGCTTGCAGCTCGCACTGCTCGACCTCCTTCTGTAGTGCGGCGAGTTCACGTTCACGCTCACGTTCACGTTCAGCAAGAACCTGCTCGCGGTCGCGGTCGCGCTCACGGGCAGCAAGCTCCTGCTCGCGCTCTAGGCAGCGACGTAGAACAACCGCTTCCGCCGCCGCTTTTTGTGCTTTCACAGTTGCCGACGAACGTGATGAACGGCTTTGCGCAGTGTGTTCACTATGTATGCTTTGAGCCGGCAAACCGGAGCTATCGGCGGCAAACTGAGGCTGCGGAACAACTGAGTTAGGGCCAGACTTGGCCGACATTATCTTGCCTTTGCTACGGGTGATCATGTGTTTAACCAACTAATATCAATAATGAAACTACGCGTAAATGTATGAATGGTAAACGGTGAAAACTAACGGTGGTAACTATGTGATGAAAAGAAAATAGGCACTGGAAACTAAATGAAGGACCAATGAAAACGATGGGAGAGTGGGCTGATGTGTAATGGAATGAGCGTATGTTTTACCTTTCAGTATGTAGTTTCAATAGAAAAACGGACTAATATTCACATTTTAATTCAGATGGCAGCGACAAACTATAAATCACAACTGACATCAAAAACAAAAGAATGTAGAAAAAAACAGTATTAAAATTTGACATAATATTTACAATACAACACTAGGCAAAGAGTTCGCAACAGATAGAATGTTATTTTATTTATGGTAGGTATGGTAGGTTACTAAAATTCTTTGTGAAATAGGCCTAGGGAAAACGTTACATAAGACGCGAAGAAGGTAAAAACGTCCATTCCTTGAATTTACCGGAAAGTACTTAGATAAAAGCGTTTGGAACTATATGCCGGTAACAAAGCGTGAAATAAAGATAAAAACACGATAAATGTATTTAAGCTCCATTCTTGTATATGTTTACACGTGCTGCCGATGAACGTAAAACAAATACCTACACAATACAACATCAAAAATCTTTCTTTCTTAGTTTTTGAACGGCGTGAAATAAAGATGAAAAGACGTGAAATGTATTTCGCCTCCATATTATACATTTTTACACGTGCTGACGATTAACGTAAAACAAATGAAAATCGGAGACACGTACACACAATACAACATCAAAAATCTTTCTTAGTTTTTGAACGGGCGAGCGAAGCGAACGAATTTCTACGTTTCAGCTTGGCCCAAAATGCTTTCGTATGTCCGGATATCCCCCCTGTCCGGCTGTTCTCTACGAGTATACGTCGCGTTTCTCAACCCATTCTTGTTGATAATCATATGGAATTATTTGAGTTATAACGCATTAGCGCGTTAGGAATAAGAACCCTGGAGTCTTGAGCGTCTATCGGCAACGATGTCCGCTTTTCACCAGGTAGGCCGTATGCTTACTTGCCATCGACGTGGTAACAAACATGTATGTAACATATCCATTTCTCATAACTCAATAAAATATTCATTCGTATTTTTACCTCTCTCTTTTTCATTACTCCAAATTATACAATATTCATTATCTCTTTATTCTTATTTCATCTTAAGTTAGGATTTTACAATAAATTTATAAAAAGTAAAATATAAAAACTATATACAAAACATAAAATCATTATAAAAACCTAACCTAGGGTACCGCCGGCAGCGAGGCGGGGCCTAAGCTGCCGGTGGTCAGGGCGTCAGAGACAGGAACCTCCTGACTATCCGAGCAGTATCCAGGAGTACCGCCTTCTGTATTTGACCCTTGATCCAGCCATCTAGCGAAAGTCTCTTGAGGTGATGGTCGAGACTCTTCGCTATTAAACCGTTCGCCGAAACGACTATCGGGACGATGATCGTCGAATCAACATCCCACATGGCGGTTACCTCGTGAGCCAGGTCTAGGTACTTGCTGGCTTTGTCCTTCTCGGCCTTCACGAGGTTCTCATCATGGGGGATGGTGATGTCGACGAGCACTGCCTGGCGTTTCGATCGATCTGTCAGCACAATATCAGGCCTATTGGCAAGAATAGTCCTGTCCGTGATGACAGATCGATCCCAATAGAGCGTGGCACGACCATTTTCGAGAACTGGCGCAGGGGTGTACTTATAGTAAGGCACTTCGGAAACCACAAGACCGTATAGCAGAGCAAGTTGCTGGTGAATAATCCTGGCTACAAGGTTATGTCTGTGCAAGTACTCGCCGTTAGCAAGATGACCACAACCGGAGATAATATGCCTGAGTGACTCCCCGGGACGGCGGCATGCCCGACAAATGTCGACCGTACCGTCCTTCAGGATATACCTCCGGTAATTGTTCGTCATGATAACTTCGTCCGCAATTGCACAGACAAAACCTTCGGTTTCCCCGAAGAGATCCCCAAAACGTAGCCAGTTCACCGACGCGAGCAGATCTACATCGGGCCCTGTGAGGGCCTTGTAGAACCGCCCGTGTAGCTCCTTGCTCCTCCACACCGCTCTGCGGTCCTCGACGCTCATTACTTTAAGTCTGCGCCAGTTCTCGTTTGCCAAGGCGAGCGGGGTGAAGTTTCCGTCTACTGCTACTACGTCACGATGCATCCCACACTCGTTGTTTAGGAAATAATCCCTGAGACTGCACACCTCGCGGTTGTGGAGGTCTTTGGCATTTAAAAAGCCGCGACCTCCACACTTCCGCGAGATGTACAGTCTCATAACAGACGAGCGTAGGTGTAGCATGCGATGCGCAGTAAGCAGTACTCGGACTCTTCGATCCAGGGCATCCAGCTCAGTCTGAGTCCACCTTAGTACGCCAAAGGAGTAAGTAAGCAAGGGCATCACCCAGGCGTTGAAGGCGCGCACCTTGTTGCCGCCCGACAAAAGACTATTAAGTACTTTGGTCAGGCGACAAAAGAAGCGCTCCTTCACCGCCCGCTTTACGCCCTCACCCTCAATACCCAATGACTGTGACATACCAAGATACTTATAGGTTTCTGTTTCGGAGATAGATTTGAGGGACATTGTCTCAGAAAGTTGCAAATTTGTTGAATTTACAACTTTCCCCCGCTGTACATGCATGACCGCACACTTATCGACACCAAACTCCATTTTGATGGCGCTACTGAAGACTTCTGTTGTTTTCAGTAGTTCCTACAGGTTATGTCCATTCGGTGCAAATAGCTTAAGGTCATCCATATAGAGCAGATGAGAAATGACCTCACCCTCCCTCCGAAGCCGGCAACCTAGTCCTGAATCCCTCAGCAGGGTGCTAAGCGGATTCATTGCTAGGCAGAACCACAAAGGACTCAGACTGTCGCCCTGGAAGATCCCACGTTCAATCCTTATAGAGTCCTGCGGGCCAGAAGGACAATCTCCTCCCCCCGGTTGACGAAGGACTGTGGTCCACTGCCCCATGCAAGCGCCTAAGAAGGATCACTGCATCAACTTTATACAACTCTAAGATCCTCCTCAGCCATGAATGAGGCACCGAATCATAGGCCTTCTTGTAGTCAATCCAGGCGGCGAAAGGGCCCCTCTATTCCGCCGGACTCGTTGGCAAATGGTCATGTCTATGAGGAGGAGCTCTTTAGTACCACGAGACCCAACTCTACATCCATTTTGAGCAGGGGCCAAAACGTTGTTTGCAACGATGTGTGCGTTAATTTTTGCTCTCAGAATGGATGTAAGGAGCTTGTACAGCGTAGGCAAGCACGTGATGGGTCTGTAATTTTTCGCTTCCGTGGTACTACCGGACTTATAGAGCAGGGAGGTGATATTCATTATTATTGTATTATTATCTTATAACATTGTGTACCTACTTGAAAAGTATAAACATATAATCCGTTAAACTACTGTTCATTGTTACCCCTCTCAATGCTGAGTCGCACAAAATGCCTATTATGCCGTAAACGTCGCTCTAGTTGAGAAGTTCCCAGCAAGTAGGAATCAAAGGAATTCTGCCGTACGCAGCTACTAGCCGCATTATTATCTAGAAATGTCGTACTGAATTAAAAATAAAACCTTGTAGGTCGATTTACGATGACATTTCACATGTAAATGTGATATCAGTATGATGCCACGCTGCGGTGAATGACATGTAATATGAATTATTATAAATAAATTAATATGAATATTGTTTCATTTCATTTGTGCATCGGGGTCGATGTTACCCAACGTGCTCTCACCGAATGGGACCCTGCGGAAGACCTGTGGGCGTAGCATGGTTGCCATTTTATCACTTATCGTTGTGGTAAAGACGCCCATCACGCTCTGACAAGTAAGCGAGTGCGAGAGTGACGGATGCCTTATCCACAACGATAAGTGATAAACTGGCAACCATGCTACGCCCGCTGCGCTACCTGTAAACCTAGCAACATGCTGAGCTGGGTCCATTTTGTGACAAAGGCTTATGTGTTTTTGTATTCAAATTATTTTATCTATTATCTGTGTGTTTGTCAGAAATAAACGAATAAGTTTGAAAAAAAAACCTGGCGCAGCTTCTAATGCAAATTATCGAATAAAATAATTATTAGCAAGAAATTAAATAGGTTTTTAGGGATAGATGATCAAAAATATTTCCATTTTATCTTGCAGTTCTAAGTTGCATGTTTCTATTTGTTCATAATAATCAAAATCTGTGCCGGTGCTTGGTCCTCTAAATAAACATTTTAAACTTTCAAGTACTAAATAACTATGAATCAGAAAGAATAGGAATTTATAAAAATATATTATTCATTTCTTAGGAGGGTTAAACAAGGGTTGAAAGTTCGTCTCAGAAGTATGATGACCGGATTTGCTTAAGTGAGTGACATTAAAGTATTCTCAAAATAGTTCTTGTAAACATTATACGATAAGTAATCAGAGCGTTTTTGAAATTCGATACTTTTTTAAATAAGGTTTTTTAAGTTTGTGTGGGAAACGAGTAGTTTTTAGAGTAACAGACGTGAAATTTTCTTATTTCAATAACTTAACAAATTAGCCTACGTGTAGGCTACTAGTATGCAAATATACCTACCTCTAAATTAAGCTGCAGTTTCCAAGACTTTAAGGAATTTGGATACCAGTTTTTTTTTCAGTATCAAGGCTCTAAATAACGATATTCCTTACAAAATAACAATGAAAACCGTATTATTCATATGATTTATCGCCTTCCTTGAATGTTTCAATCCTATTGAGTGCCGGAGCGTGCCCGAGCGTTCATACAGGGAAAATACTTCAGATAATAGGTGTTATTTATTTAATCGTTTGGCAAACAGGATGACAAATTTACTCAAAGTGACATATACATATAATCACTATAAGTTCATATTAAGGCTAATCAGCCACTTAATGGCTTCGTCGCTAAGGGCGATCAGGGCTGTTATTCGCTAAGCGCTAATACGGCTCACCCCGCCGGTCACTTGTCACGAAACTAGACCTCTACCTACGCTTAGTTACTACGCATCGCGGTGTCAAGATATATTTGTGGGTGAACGTTGAGGTGAGCTTAAAACAAGTTACAGAATAGGGGGGCCGGTCTTCTGAGGGGCCATCGGCGTAGCGCGTTAAGGGGCAGTGCTCGATGATGATGATTACTTGATAATAGGGATGTAGACTCATGTTAAAATTGATAACGTAATGTTGCTAAATGTATAGTAAACTATAAAATTCATGTAATAAAGTATAAATTAAAAAAAATATAATGAAAATAATAAAAAGACATGGACTTTGAAAGTTTAGAAAAAATATGCCTACCAATAGAACGCTTTAATACTCGTAGAAACAAAATTTTAAGACAACTATGGATCTAAACGCAGTATTTACCTGATTTTCCATACAAAGATCTTAGTACAAATAGCAGATGTGACGTCATACTATTATGTCAATTAGTATGAAGCGTTTTGTACTGCCGCCAGCGTGGTAAATCTTTGTCACAATTTTTTGGGTATTTATGTTCTTTAATTGCAGTTGCTCCCATATAAATCAACCAGTTCCTCTCCAAAAACTGGTACGAATGGAATGAAAATAAAAAAAATCTTAGTTTACAACCCTTTTCGAGCCAAAACCGTAATACTTGACACGTCCACAGCCGGCATTCCCGCAAAAGAAATATCTTTACACCTATATGTAGGTATATACTAATCATTACATGTATTTCGTACAAAAATTTAAAAATATTCTGCACATTAAATACGTAGGTATTGTGCAAATTTTATAATGCACAGTTTAATTTCAAAGAATCTAAACCGTATGTAAGTATGTATTTTGTACAAATTATACTCATAATAAGTTTTTGTCAAAAAAACATATTTTAGTACAAGCTTTTATTGCTGACGGTACTTTTCTGTATACCGTCATCAACTACTAATTAAGACATTCTAACGAGCCCAGACTCAACGGGGTTACGTCGGTTAAGAACTGAATTCCCATGGCCCCCTGCTGTCTCCATCATCAGATCAGATCGATGGTACTGAATATGCATAAGTACTATCGAACCAACTGAATCATGACCCACCATAGAACCTTGTTACAATTAACGAACATACGTACGATCATATGACGTTAATATGTCAGTTAATTGTAACAAGGTTCCATGGTGGGTCAGGATTCAATTTTGTCGATAGTACATAATATTGAATTGTCATCCAAAAATCCGATTTTACTATTAGTTATTAAATGTTGTGTTGCAAATTGAATGACCTTAGCTTTGATAGGTTCTGCTTAATGTTCTATATTCTGCATGCTATATGCAGTGTTGTAACGTTGTGCGTGTAACTGGGTTTATATATTTTTTTATATAATATCTATATGCTTAATTAAGTTGAAATCAGGGTATTCGTATATATGTCTGGTCGCTATTTCATTCATGTGATATGTAATGCACAAAATACAGCATTCGGATTTCACCCACCAAATGTGGACCTAGCGCAATTGCGCATAGAACGCTTCAGTTCAAGTTTTACCATCTTGTCTAGTGTTTCAGGGGTACCGCGTACCGTTATCGATCGGGACTAGTTGAGCCGCCTTAAAACCCAATCACAATTAAGTAGCCCCCGGTTGCCAGAGCCAATTGTGGTAATCCCCGAAGATAGGAGCCGGTTTCAATTCAATTAATGCACTTGATTGTTGCTAAAGGGGTAGATTGATAATCCGCTTCTATTTGCAAGGGGAATTTTTCGCTAACTAAAAGGAAACTTTAATCCAACAGTAAATTAACATATTATACAAAGAGAACGAATATAAAACAATAATAGAAGAATGTAAAGTTAACTTATAAAATCTGTAAAAAGGGCCCCCGTGGCGTCGTATCAAAGATGCTGGCAGCATTATCTCGCTGAATAGCAATACTAATCCGCTGTGCGAGGAAACTGCCAGCTCTTTGGTCACCTGTAGTATCGACAAGCCTTTTGCTAAGCTCGTTGTATAGTTTTCGAGCACTTGGACCCCAAGGCCCAAGGGACTCCGAATGCCATAAAATGGTATTGAGAGCCGAGACCCCTGTATTTTGTGGCTTTTGTTTGTTTCAGCCGCTTCTGCTGCGCCGCTGGCCTTGGAAGTAGTTCGTGGAAGATGGGACGGTGCCAGCGTGTATGTAGCGTCCCACACTAACACTCACCCCATCTTCCACGGGACCAGGGTCCTCCAGTCCGGCCTCTTGCCATCGTCTCTTGAGACGCCGTTTGGTTCAAGAATTGATGGTGTGTTGACAGTGGCAAGAGTACGGCGGATAATGTCGTTTAAGGCGGCATGTCTAGAGAGGCGGCCTGCGCCCATTTGGCACGACAAGCCGTGGTGTCTCAACTCGTCGAAGAAAGTGCCACAGGGGCACTTGTGGGATGTACCTTCACACCTAGTCTCAAGCTTAAGGTGTCAGGTTCCAGAAAAGTACCGGTGGGAGGGGAGGGAAAAGCGTGTAACCACTGGCCGATTCCCGTTCAGCCGATGCCAGTAGACGTGCGCGGTTAAGGCCCTAGAATTTAAACAGGATGTATAATCAATTTTGCACAGCATGTCGTCCCAGCTCCGTTGGATATGTAATTTTGCAGGAGGATTTTGACCGGGACAAGCCATCTGTCAAGCGTTTCTAGCCTCCCCAAAAAGACAAAAAGCCCTCAGGATTTTGCCTACGAGAACGGAAGTGCCATGGACGGAGGATAGAAGAGCTGGTAAAGCGACAATGGAAATTTTGCGCGTGCCTAATCCACCAAACTATCCGGATATTGCCCAGAACTGCACCTTATGAGTGCCCATTTTAACTATGCAACAAATAAATTCAAACTACCAAGTACCCAAGCCAAGCCCAGTACTATGCCTTGGAGCCAATGTACGACTTTGTGCCAGTGGCAGTGGAGACTGCGGGACCTTGGGCTACGGAGGCCAAAGACTTTATACGGGATTTGAGTGGCGACTTATGGATAGGGACTGCGATCCTCGTTCCGGATCGTTCCTGGCTCAACAGATCTCTTTGGCCATTCAGCGTGGCAACGCCGCCAGTGTCATGGGAACTTTCGGTCACCAACGATCTGGGGCGGTCCTTTTTGTTAGTTTAAGTTATTACATATTATTGACGAAGCCTGTTGCAGATTCTATCATTGTTAGATAAGTGCCAAGGGAGATGTTTGTTTCTACGCAATTGACGAAGACATCGTTGCGGATATTTTTATGTACCTAATCATTCTTATGTCTTATATAAATATTTATTTGATTTAAAACTAAATGCCATAATTCTCCAGCATAGCCATTGGACTAAGTATGCTGGAGAAATATTTCATTTAGTTTTAAATCAAAGAACAAGCCAGGCAAACAAGCAGCAAGGAATTGCGAATAGCGTGTGTGACAAAAATTAATGGACTCTCGTAAAACTGTGATCTCGACTTAGTAAGTTATTATTTTAACCGCATCCCATACTTTTCCTTTATAAGTAGCTAGGAAAACATTGGTACAGTCAGAGTCAGGGGTATTCAAATTAATATACTTACATAAATAAGTACATAAATATATGTACACGCGTTTATGACATTGACAACAGAGTCCTGATCCCGTAGCATGGACGGCCTTATCACACGATAAGTGACAAGATAGAGCGTCCGTCACTGGCTGAATAGAACGAGACGGACTCTATCTTGTCACTTATCGCGTGATAAGGCCGACCATGATACGGGGTCTGTACAGATATTTATTATTATTTATTTATTTACGTATATTAATACCCCTGACTGTACATTTCGGCAAATAATTACTTAATTTTATTACCCATATATATTACTTGCCTCTGCTTTGGTAGTCCCAACTACATAATAGGCCCTTGTTGAAAATGGACTTTATAACAGATTCGAAGAGATTTCCATTTCATATTATACCTAAGCCACAATCCTTTTAAAGTACTATTGAAATATGGAACTTATTCATAGCGCAGCAAGGTTGTTTTTGGGATAATACTAACGAGTGAGTTAGGAGATTGTGAAAATGCATAGTCGCTTTTGAAAGCAGAAGGGGAAGTCGCAAAGCGGTTTAGTTTTACCGCTTTGGACGTCGACCATTCAAACTTTTGTAAGAGGATTTAATAACAATACCAAGTGTAATTCTTCAGTCCTGTTGTCATAGAAAATATATTACAAAAGGTTAACATTTCTACATTTTTCTCTTTTTTGATGTGAATGTCGACTTGTATATTGTAGGTATAGTTTATATTTCCTATATAAACATGTATTTTAGAACCCTTAAAGTAAGTACAGTGAAAAAACAATTTACATGTGAAATTCATACTTATGTCAATGTTACTGGATTTGTTTTCTCACTTCATCTGTTACACCCTGGTAAAATACAATAGGCATGATGCCTCATGTTCAAATTGATAACGTAGTGATGCTAAATGGATAGTACCATCAAATTATCGTAATAAAGTATAAATTATGATTTAAATCAAAAAAAGATAATGAACCTTGAAAGTTTAAAAAAAATATTCATTTTTTTAATTGTCCCAGAGTAAATTTAAAGCTACCAATAGAATCCTTACGCTTTTATAGAAACAAAATTGCAAGACAACTATGTTCTTAAACGCAGTATTTCGCGACCGAAACAACAATTTACCTGATTTTCCATACAACAAATGTCATTAGTACCTGTGTGAGGGTCAGCAATATATGCAACAGGATGGCAATATTACACACATGATATTATACACTGTGCAAATAATTTAACCAGACGACATTAGACAGTGACCCATAACTATCACGAAGTAGTGGTAGTTATTTAGTTGAAGCATAATTTTCCAAGGGGAACTAACTTCGTTACCTACAAGTTATTATCCACTGAAACACAAAGACGGAGTCATTTCCTAGCTCACATAACTTGTTTACTCATAGCATCACAAACTAATTTAACTCGAAGGATGTAGAGGCAGAACAGAAGGATGTTAGATGTGGAGGCAGTCGCAACAGTGTTCTAAACAGTTACAATGTAGTACTTAACAGTAAAATAATCACAATTGATTCTTTATTAAACTGGAAAGAACACATAAATAAAGTAATGTTAAAACTAAGCAGATTTACCTATGCACTCTACAAACTAAAAACATATACAAACATTAAAACAGCCACAAGTGCATACTACGCCTATGCGCATGCTTGGTTAAAGTACGGTATAGTGTTGTGGGGAAACAGTACAGACTTGATGCATTTGTTTATATTACAAAAACGCTGCATCAGAACTCTAGTCAATATAAGGATGATGGAAAGCTGCAAACAACATTTTATTGAACAAGACATTCTCACCTTGCCTTTAATATAATATCATGGAAGCTTGCATTTTTGTAAAGAATAACATGAACCTGTTTCCTCAACACACACGAGCGGATAATTTGAGACCCCGCAATAAACTTGAAAGACCTACGTCAAAATTACAAATGTTTCATTCTGGCCCATTCGCGATGTGTGTAAAAATTTTCAATAAACTACCAGATACAATTAAACTCGCACCAAATTTAAAAAAAAACATTCAGGATTTGAGGGCCCTCTTAGTTCGGAAATGCTCTTAAACCACAAAAGATTTCCTATCTGAAAAAATCACACAATATTAGAATCAACCTAGTTTGATAAACGAAATTAATAATGACCACTTTTTTTGTCTTAAACGTGTATCTATGACCTCAATAACTTGTATATCGTTAGAAACTATTATCACTGCTGGTATTTGTTTTATATAATTGTACCATACTGTTAATACTAAACTTAGAATCTTAGTCTTATACCTATTCTAATACTTAATTTAATTGTATTCCATATATTTCATTCATGTTCCTGGAATTGTTCAATAATGTAAGACCTTATGTACAGCATGAAACGCAATAAATGATATGAAATATTTAAAGTATAGGGGCCTAGACAAGGTTACTATCGACAAGCGCTAACGCCAATAGAAAACGAATAAAATGTATGGGAATGACAGATGTTAACGAAAAGTGTTTCGTCGGTTCGATTGTAACCTTGTCTACGGCCCCAGGCCCCTATTCCACTTGACATTTGTCACCTGACTCTGACAATGCGATGTACTGTCGCGAAGCGGGATTGTTGAGCCACTTGTCACTGTATCGTTTTTTGCCGTGTAGTGCTAATCGGGCGGTATACTTTTTTTTTCACGGCACGTTCACGGTCCTATTCGATTTATGAAAATTAAAAATTACGAATAACGAGTAAGTCTGAAAACAACATAGACTAACATTGAACATGCCTAAAGACGATGTTGACGAATACCGAACTAAGCCGGAAGAAGAAATAGCCAAATAACGAAAGTGACGAATGAAGAATGGGTGACGAAAGCAGAAAGCGACGAATTTAAGAACATGACAAAAAACGACTGAGACGAGCCTAGAGTATACCAATCGGGCTTGATCGATTATGCTCGTCTATAAAACACGGACTGTGCATTGCTGGGTCGATAACTAACGATGTTTTCCGACATCCACTTTTACTTGACAAGTCAGCAATGTACAAAAGAAGGAAAGAAAATGAAGGTTTGGCACATCTCAACT
Organism: Epinotia bilunana; assembly: GCA_947049275.1. NCBI lineage: Eukaryota > Metazoa > Arthropoda > Insecta > Lepidoptera > Tortricidae > Epinotia > Epinotia bilunana. Next base: position 5,602,774 of record OX346265.1, read on the forward strand.
CTATTTGAATGACGTCAAAGTCCAAAAGTGCTAAACATTCAATGTACATATAATTGTCAATGTCAGGTGACAATTGTGAAGTTGCTGATATAGGGGCTGATGCCACTGATCATTTTTTGACCTATGTTCACATTTGCAGCCTCCCCTGGTGGCTGTAGATCCTTTCACGAAGAGGGAGTCGGATGTTGCGGCCACGCTGACTCAGTGCGAGTTGGTAATTTCACAATAAACCTTTAAAGCTGGGATGTTATTCAGAATGCGCAAATTTGCATTACTGGTTTTATGCTCTGCTCACCTACAAATATACTTATCTTGACGCCGCGATTCGTAGTGACCCGTGAATATAGTCAAAATATACTGTAAGTAATGGAATTCAATCCCTTCCACTGTTTTTCCTGAGAGCTACGATCTAGGTGGATTGAAAACAATAAATTAATAGGCTATTACTGAACCAGTAAGCTTCATCTTAGGCTCCGTCGTCGCTTACCATCAGCACGGCTATCACGCGACGGCGCGCGAGCTCTCTCGATTTTTATCGCACTATCCGTCACTTTCTTATTAGAACACTTAGAACAAGAGGTATAGTGCGAGAAAAATCGAGAGTATGTCGCGACCGTCCCGTGATAGACGTGCAGGGGAGACTAGAGTCAATCATTGGACAGTATTTAATAAAAATAAAAAAATGTATCGATTGGTCGCATGTCGTCATGTCGCGATGCCCAGCTTTACAATATATCCCCATAAAATGCAAAAGTTGCTCGTCAAGCCAATTTGAGATATATGTAATCCAATAAAACTGGTTATCTCGACTGTACCCGGTATTTCTCGTTCCCGTAATTAGGGAGATTACGGGATTAGTTGAACGATTCGATGGTGTTGATTGTTTTCAGTCACGACTGCCTTGGCTTTAGCGATTAATGAGATCGAGGTATTTAGTTTTCTACCAACTTCATTTGTTTTATTTAGATATAGTCAGCAGGTAATTGATTTTCTGTTTAGTCAGTAATTTTCTGTCAAAGAATAGTTAAATAAATAAATAAATATTAGGGGACAATCTTACACAAATCGACCTAGTTCCGTAGTAAGCTCAGTAAGGCTTGTGTTATGGGTATTAGACGACGATATATATAATAGTTATAAATACTTAAATACATTGAACACTTCCATGACTCAGAAACAAATATTCATGCTCATCACACAAATATTTGCCCTTACCGTGATTCCAACCCAGGACATTTAGCTTCGTAGGCAGCGTCACTACCCACTAGGGTAACCGGTCGTCAGTTATTTATTACCTAAATTTCGATCGCAATGGAAAATTTAAAAATTACGCGCAACTTAGAACACTTAAAGCTTTTTGGTTTTCCACTTTGATCTTCTTCTGCTTATTTAAGAGCTGAGCTCTTGTCGGTGTAGCTCAGAGTAGGCCCTCCATCTATTCCGATCCCAAGCAACCTCTTTGGCATCTCGATATGACTTAACATCAACTCTTTTTTGAGCTGCTCTATGTAGTTTATTCTACGTCTTCCTCTTCCTCGCTTCCCCTCTATCTTTCCTTCATTTATATTGAGTATGAACTTGTGATGTCATATGAGGTGCCCCTTCTATGTTCTAATTTTCTCAGTTTTGATCGAAATTTAAAGTTTCGTTAGCGGACGTTTCTGCTTAAACATTTACAGTATATTATCTAGTCGAAAAATACTAAATACCTACTTACTACGCAAACTCTATATAATCCATAACAGATTTGAACAAAACTCTAAGGGATATGATCATATCACGCAGGATGTTAAAATGGCGAATCCATTTTATCATTTGCCTAGAAAAAATCAGTCATTTGATCAAATCTCTGAATCTGTTTAGTTAAATGACGAAATCGGCCAAAAAAGGCAACTCGTTTTTGCATTTCACTAGATTTATTTAGTGATTTGATAAAACCCCTGAAACGCGTTAGTGAGTTGACGAAACAAACTCGCAGAGTCAACTCGTTTTATCATTTCACTAGACACGATTAGTGAAATGATAATGTCTCTACTGTATCATGGTGTAGGTGATTTGATCAAATCTCTGAACTGGTTCAGTGTTACTCTACAATTGAGTTTGATCAAATCTCTCACATGATGTTTCAGGGATTTTATCAAATCACTGAACAATTCTGGTGAAATGAAAAAAACGAGTATGCCTTTTTTGGCTGATTTCGTCATTTCACTAAATAGATTTAGGGATTTGATCTAATAACTGATTTTTTGTAGACAAATGATAAAATGGAATGGCCATTTTCACATCCTGCGTGATTTGTTTATATCTCTTAGAGATTTGTTGAAATCTCTGACATGATTTAGTGAAATGGTAAAATAAAATGTCAAAAGTAGGTAATAAAATTGTTTGTTAAATCAGATTTTTTAATCGAGTACAAGAGTGGGTAGTTGTAAACCGGAATATAATCATTTTAAGGTGGTTCGCTTTGCATACAAAACGTTCTTAGACATTCTCGGGGTAACGGCGTGATATTTTAAGAAACTTATGTAACAAACTTTCATAAATTGCGTCTAAGCCGGCCGGTGCCTAACACGCAAGGGCGAAACCGGGGAGCGGTAAGGTGCAGGAGGGAGGTAACACGACCGCACGAGCGACTTAATCTGTACTAGAGTTGAGATTTTCATCATTTCACTAAACCTGTCTAGTGAAATGATAAAACGAGTTGACTCTGCGAGTTAGTTTCGTCAACTCACTAACGCGTGTCAGGGGCTTTATCAAATCACCAAACAAATCTAGTGAAATGAAAAAACGAGTTGCCTTTTTTGGCCAATTTCGTCATTTCACTAAACAGATTCAGAGATTTGATCAAATGACTGATTTTTTCTAGGCAAATTATAAAATGGATTCACCATTTTAACATCCTGCGTGATTTGATCATATCCCTTAGAGTTTTGTTCAAATCTCTGTTTTGGCCATTTCCATGCGACATATACATATAAAAGCAAATAACAAAACATGAAACAAAGGAAAACAGAATAGGTGCTAAAATTATTTTCTGTTTAAACTGTTGGAAATAGTGTTATTTACAATTTACTAGTCTCGTCGGAGGCAAATTTGACTTTGGTACACAAAATGAAACTAGCAAGATTCGTCGCTTAAACAGATTTTTCTCCAAACGACTTGTCATAAAACTGCTTCGTCTTTTATCAGTCTCCTGCCTATTTCTCTCCTCTGATAACTTTTTATTAAGTCTCTAGTTCCACAGACGCAATCAAATTTTACTTTTTAATGGACTCAGCAACGTTGCAACGAGGAATGAAATTCCTTTTTCGCAGACGAAGTCGCCTCTTACTTTAATGTGAAAACTTTTCTGTTCGATTGGTAAAGGTCGCGGGGCGAACCGCGATAAACACCTGAGCTCAGCTGGGTTGCTTGTAAAAAAAATATTTATGTGATATTGAAACGATGACTTTACATATACTTACAAACCTCTTGACATCGACGCAATAGGCTTGTCCCAAGATTTTTAACGATGCAGACAGTTTTTTGAGAGGAACAAATGTATGTATGGGAGCAACTACAATTAAAGAACATAAATACCCAAAAATTGAGACAAAGACGATGACGGCAGCCGAAACGCTTCATACTAAGTGACACAGAAGTATGACGTCACAGTTTGATATATGTTCTAGTCGTTGTATGGAAAATCAAGTAAATTTCTGTTTCGGTCGCGAAATACTGCGTTTAGGTCAATAGTTGTTGTACAATTTTGTTTCCATAAAAGCTTAAGGATTGTATTGGTATCTTTAGTTACTCTTGGTCAATAAAAAGTTTACTAGGAACTAGGAAGAAGGTGTGTCGTTGAATTCCTCTTAACCGTATAAATATGTGTAAAAAAGCAGCTGGGTTTTTCGAAAATCTAGTTACCTGTGTGCACTCGGGTAATTCCGAAAATTACTAATATCTACTTAACGCGGCTACATTATTAGCTCTGGCAATACTCCCTATTTCCACAAGTTGAACGTCATAGGGTGTTGTCAGAGCGTAGCTTAGTGGATATTAGAAATTTTCGGAATTACCCGATTTTCGGAATTACCCGAGTGCACCTGTTTCTTGTGTACAAAAAAAAATTACATGTAAATACATGCCACTTGTATCACGGGACTTTTAGTCCAAAATTACGATTTAAACTTAAAAACGACGTTGTATACCTGAATGTTATCTTCCCCGACCTACCATAAAACTCCAAGATATTCACAATGAAACGACAGCTTAAGCACTCGTTAACGTTAATTTGTATTTGTTTACATGAAATTATTTTCTTAACATCGCAGTTTATAACAAAGGATACCAGCTTATTTAGAAAGGTAAACAAAGAAGGTTGCAATTGTTCCGACCGCCACCATAACTCGAGTATATTAAAGTTTGTGTTCTAATTTGTTGGCGTAGATTTATGTAGCTGTCATGTCAGTGAGTACACGCCCAAAGAGCTACACCTAAAGCTTTGGTTTAGTTGTTTACGTTTTTGGTGTACAGTCAAGTGCAAAAATAGGTATCGATTGAATGCTCTCATAAATATCTACCGAAACTTTAATCCGCTGACATAAGAGCGATGGGTCATATTTATGAGTAAGTTGCATGTATATTTTTAAACTTGACTGTACCTACTTATAGTCCCATTACATTACAGTCGAGTTCTCCAATATCTACACAGACAACCTTTCATAAATATCTATACAGAGACTTTACTGTTACTGACATAAAACACGTGTGTAGATATTTTTGAAAGGTTGTCTGTATTGGTGAACTCGACTGTACATATGTTTTTTTTTTAAAGTTTTTTATTTCACTTCCCTGGGGTCCACTTGCTATCAAATTCTAACTACGTATTGGCGTATGCACTAGTTTTTGCCATCTGACCGAAGCGACTGCTACCTGACCTCTTCCGACCCAAAGGGGAAACTAGACTGTTGAGATTAGAAATTTGGGATTCGTGAAGTAGGCGGACAACTGGACTGTCAGAATTCTTGAGCAGTCCAAAGACCTCTAACGTAGATAAAAGAGAGTTAAGTAGCTACGTAGGCTCATTGCACGAGCGAGCGAAGCGGACGGAGTTTCCCATTTTAGCTTGGGTCAAAATTATTTCGTATGTACGGATGCGCGGATGTGCGGCTGTTCTCCTCCATAGGGCGCATTCCTCAACCGATTCTCTTGAAATTTTGTGAATTGGCTCAATTATTTTATGTTTTTCATCGATCCTGTTTTCCGATAGTAAAAAAACAGAAAAGCCAGTCTCGCGAGTTCTGCAGCTCACAGAGCCACTTAGCTACTTATTGATTGTCAATTCGTACGTATTTACACTACGCTACTTCGAGATTTCAGTACACCAACTGGAGTTGGCGAACTCATTTCAGCTAACCTGGCTATACAAAGTGTAACAAAAATGGGGTATGAACCGATCAAGGGCTTAACAGGTATCGTGTTCTGATAAGAAAAAACAAAAAAAAAATTTATGACGCGATTTTTTTTTTACTTTTCTATGGTGCTTGTCGCCCCAGTCGGCCAACGCTCCATACTAAGGTAAAAAAAAATCGCGTCAATTTTTTTTTTCTGTTTTTTCTTATCAGAACACGATACCCGTTGAGCCCTTGATCGGTTCACACCCCATTTTTGGTACACCCTGTATACAGTTGTTGTGCTTAAATACCAGCCAACGGTTCAGCGGTTTAAGCGTGCAGAGGTAACAGACAGACAGACAGGCAGACTTTCGCATTTATAATACTAGTATGGATGGATAAGTCGGTAAAGAGCGGTTGGCAAGAACATACTTATACCTATTTGGCGAGATTGTGGTCAAATACTTACTTACCTATTGTCATCAATTCCTAGGTACACATTCACTGTCAAGAATTGGCAGGGAATAGGCAAGAATAGCTACGCTCGTAGCCGACCACGTGGTTTTCTTCGCATGTAGTGGAAAGTGACTACGCGTAGGCGCCCGCTTGGCGGGTTACTAGCAGTGAAAGTGTTAAAGGAGACAAGATTTGGCGTGCTTATTTACCTATTGTGTGTGAAATATCCATATCAAAATACGAAATGGTACCTATTTGGCCATCAAGTGAGATTAAGGCTGAGTTGCACCAAACCGTCTGTATGTACCTAATCGCAAGCAGTGTTCGTTAAAATCTTTGACAAGTTCCTATGTAAAGAAAACTGCTCCTAGTGAGGTAGGGCACAGCGAAATGTCATCCCACTCGAATTTGGAGCAGCCCAACTGGGGAAGTAGCTCCTCCTTGCAGAAGACCACAGTCATAATAACACTACTACTTGCTCTGTAGTAGTATTGTGTTCCTGGAGGTGAGCAAGGTCGCCAGAGCTCCCGAGGATGCGTTGTGTTGAGAGCGAGGGAATTTGTTCCTTCAGCTGTCAACGCGGCGAATCCTCAAACATATCAAGGGTAGGCAACGCTCATGTTACTCCTTTGAAGTTGCATGCGTCTATAGGCTGCGGTATCCGCTTACCATCAGGCGGGCCGTACGCTTGTTTGCCACCGTCGTTGTATAAAAAAAAACTGCTACCGCTGCCGGCGTCATATTTAACATTGACCGGCCTCGCGAGCATGTCGTTTCTTCATAAAATATATTATAGAATTTCGAAAAACTGTATGGAAAAAAATATTTACTTGTATTTATTGAACCTGCTCACAAAATTACACGAGAATCGGTTGAGAACTGCGACGCGCAGAGGAGAACAGTCCGAAAATCCCGCCACCCGGACATACGAAATAATTTTTTCCAATGCCGAAACGGGAAACTTCATTAGCTTCACTCGCTCGTTCAATTATTTAGGTACTTTTTCGGTTTTCAGATATAAACGGAATCCCAGAACTTCATGTAGCGCGCCAATCACTCATGACTTTTGAACAGCTTTACTTTGTTATACGTTATACCTGGCCTTTGTTACTCCCGCTCGTAGTTTAGTTCAGGATTACAGCTCCCCAGAGTGCGGTAAAATGCTTTGTCGGATTTGTCGAGATCTAGATAAAGACTAATAAAATCGGAGCCTTTTTATGGCCTAATAGAGGAAAGCTCGTAGTTTCATACTCGGTACGTGCTGGGTAGAAGTGTTTGAAACGTATACGGGTAAGTTAGAATTCAATATGTTTTCGAGTTACCATTAAATTTAATCCGCTGGATGTGAGTGGCACAGGACCGGTCACTGTGGCACTCTTTGGGGGAGGCCTATGTCCAGCAGTGGACGGCTTTCGGCTATTATTGATGATGATGATGAATATGATGATACAATTGAATTATAAAAATGCGAATCTAGTGCTCTTACAAGTACTTATTTCTAATACGAGTAAAATAGATGTACTTTTTTATAACTTGTGGTCCCTCTATTATATATTTTTTTAATTTTTTTTATTTATTTATATAACAAATAATGTTCCGCCAAACTGAGGACAGTTTGTTGGCGGATAATACGCTAATACTCTCTACATAAATAATACACTCTATATAAATAATTTGGAAACAAAATTGCAGCTAACATTAAATCACGCTTATTTTCTCGTTTAATCTGAAAAGTATATAAAATACAAATACCACAATAAATGCATAATCTGCAAACCGGATTTTCTTTGGAATAGTTAACAGTGTGGTTGCCTATATGCACGGAATTTCTTCCTCGGTTTTAGCAGCCAAATAGGAAAAAATAGAGTACTAATGATTATCCTTCGCTCCGGTACCTATAGTACAGTTAGCGTCATATAGTTAGTAGCAGCCAGAGTAGCCAAATATTTCGTTACACACCCTTATTCTTACAGTAATAAAGACGTGTACAGAAATATTTGGCTACCTTAGCTGTTACTAACTATATGAAGCTGACTCTACTCGAAGCATGATTTCATTGAAGCTTCCGTCCCCCTATTCTTAATATTTTCCAATCCAGAGTAAAGCATCGAGGTAAGACATAACCAGAGATTTCCATGTAACCTTCAATATTCAATAGAATTCAACCGGAACGATTCTTTTCATCCATTTTAATCGGTTGGATTCACGCATCAAAGTTAAGGCAGCTGCCTAAGATTCCGATTCATTACTGGAATTTGACATCAAAGCGGAATAGAACTTAAGTAATAACCTGTCAGTGCTAGAATACAGCTGTCTATCAGTATGGGCGTATGTGCAATCGAGGCATCAGAGGACTAGCTCCCTTCTAGTTCAGTTGCAGCAGAATAAGGAGTCCGAGCTAGGAATCAATTAACCCGCCAACCGCAGTAGTAGTGAGGTAAGTAAGGCACAAATCAACCTCACAAAGGCTTTGATACTGGCGCTTATAGAAAACCTAGTCTACATTTCCAGCGAATATATTTAACGAGGTAAATAGGATTTTATTGGCAGGATTCGGCGTTTATTTTAAATATGGGATAAGTTTTCACTGGCAACGCAAATAACTATTTTCAGCATTGTTTACTTTAACGTACGAGGGACGGCTGAAAAGAAATCTACCTAAGTATGAAACAAAAGACTGTCATCTATGATTTTTTTTTATTTTTCATATAGTCCCCTGCTAGTGAAATACACTTATTACATTTGTCAAATATTGACATTAACCCATGAAAAAAAAATCTTTCGGCTTCTCGTCAAAAAAGTCACTAACTGCAGCCTTCATTTCGTCATCGGTCAGAAATCGTCTTCCTCGGAGATCTTTTTTGAGGTGTCTAAATAAAAAATAGTCGCATGGGGCTAGGTCTGGACTGTAAGGTGGATGGTTAACGGCATCGAACCCTAATTCCTTCATGGTAAGCGTCGTTGTGCGGGCGGTATGCACAGGTGCATTATCGTGTAAAATCAGGATCCCTTTGCTAAGTTTACCCCTCCTCTTTTCTTTTATCGCGTCTCGTAACTGATGCAGTAAGCTGGAATAATATTCAGCATTCATTATCCTTTTTTTTGGTAAATAATCTATTAGTAAAATTCCTTCTGTATCCCAAAATACGGTAGCCATAAGTTTGCCTGCCGACGGCCTGACCTTAAACTTCCGAGGAGGCTTCTCATCCTTGAATTTCCACTGCAAAGACTCTTGTTTGCTTTCGGGGTCCCACTGTCGAATCCAGGTCTCATCACACGTCACCATTTTAGAAACAATTTCTTGCTCATTACCTCGACTCATTTCCAAAAACTCCTCACAACATTTGACGCGTCGGTCCTTGTCAAACGCCGTTAACATTCTGGGGACCCAACGTGCACTCACCTTGGACATATTCAGATGCACATGAATTATCTCATTGACTCTTTCTTTACTGATGCCCACATCTCTAGCAATCTCCCACTGCTTCACTCGTCGGTCTTCTAAAATTATTTTTTTAACTTTGGCTACATTTTCGTTCGTAACTGCAGAAACCGGCCTTCCACTACGAGCGTCATCTTCCAAGCTCTCACGACCGAGTTTAAATTGTTTAGACCAAAACTTTATAGTAAATTCGGAAGGGCACGAACTACCGAACACACACAACATACGTTCTCGGATCTGTGAGGGAGTATTTCTTTCTTTTGTTAGAAATTTAATCACTGCACGATGTTCAATTTTAGCAATATTCATTTTTTCAACCGATATGTCGCAAACATTCGAGAATTGTAGAAAAATGGAACAGAAAAAACAAATGAACGTCAAATAATTCAAAAAAAGAATAACCAAAGAACAAGAATGCATTTCAGCCAGTATCATTTTCGCATATTTTTTTAACCAAGGAGATTACTTTCCAGCCGCCCCTCGTAATTTTGTGAAACCTGATTCTAAATGTTTATTGTAAGTATTACAATAACAGTAAAGTTGAATTATTAGACCGCCTTAGGTTTGGGAATGGGGTAGCTATCAATTCACACACATTTTGGCGTAATTTTATGGCAAAACTGCCATCTCCATTTCGAAACTGTACACCGAGTACTTAGTGTCCGCAGTAAGCTCGATTCTCCATACAAACGTAGTTACGCTCTCATTTTAAAACTATGTGTTGGATTGTAATGAAACTGCATGTATGACACGAGGTATATCCAGGTCTGTAATTAGTTTATGTAGCTTCAGATACCATAGTAAAAAAAATACAGCGAATTAAAAAATTTCATACAAAAGTTGTTTTTGCTGTATTTTGTTTGTTTTATAAACTGGAACCATATAAACTAATTACAGACATAGATATACCTCATTTCATTGTATATGCAAAGTTTCGTCACAATCCAACACGTAGTTTTAAAATGAGAGTGTAACTACGTATCTACGGGAAGGTGAAATACGGCCAAGCTTACTGCGGACTCTTAAGGCCTGAATCAAACTGGCGCGGCCTGCCTGCGGTGGCAGTCAATACTCATAGTACCTAAACTTGACATTAACTATCAAGTTAACTATTACGTAAAATATCACTACGCAATTACTATTAGAAATATCACGCAATATTATCTAATTACAGCTTAATTATCTCTGCACACATCTTATATCTGTAACATGATCGTGTTATTTTCCGACATAAAGCATTTGTCCCCATCGCGCTTAAATAATTTCTAATGAAGGACAATTGTTTTATGGCCGACATATAAACGACCATGCTAGCTAGGCTGATGTAACTTTAGTATTATTGTATTCACACAAGCGTTTTCGTAGCATGGCACTAAATATAACGATTTCATTGACATTAACTGTCAAGTTGACCATTGGCCGCCATAACAGGACCCGTGACTGCGATTCAGGCCTAGGTAATAGGAGCTCATTTCAAGATTTCTGGTCAAGCAAATGTGGTAGGTAATCTAAGGTTGAATAAAAGTTCATTTTACGGCAGTGAAAACATTTATTTGCCCTATGCTACTTGTAATCATACAGTCGTTTGTATATTACACAAGAACTCAAATCAATGTAAAAAGCGTACATGGCAATATTTCATATATTAAATGCTTTTGGTATGTAAAGAGTTATCTACGTAAAAATAGAATAAAATGTAGCTTTGCCTAGTAAAAGGGTGTAGGCGTTTCTGTTTCTGTAAAATCTTCGGGTCAAACTTCTTAAGTTTGCATTTTTGTCTTATAAAGAGAGTAGAGTCATTCACATAAATAACTTCATTTTTAAACGCTTTTATTTAGCTGGAACTGGTGGTTTGTTTGCTTGTTAGTGTGTGGGACAAATCCTGGAATTGAATTATGAACCAGTTAACTTCAACCGATTAAGCTGAAATTTTGGGTATAAACTGTATAACAGCAACCATCGAGCTGATCTGAGGATTGAGATTGAAGGTGGCCATGGGAATTCGGTACTTAACCGACGTACAACCCCGTTGAGTTTGGGCTTTAGAATTGCGTCAATGAGTAATTAATGACGGTATTACAGAAAAGTACAGTTAGCAATAAAAGCTTGTACCAAAATGTTTTTTTTTGACAGAAACTTATATAAATTGATGTCATGGTCATGTTATATTTGTAACTAAACGAAATAAAGAAAAAGTAGACGTGTGCCTTAATTACTAATATGTCATTATAATTATAATACGGAGAAACTCAAATATATTAGAAACTTTTATTTAGGTAATTATAATGAATTCACAGTTACCTATATACAATTATAAAAACTCGTACTTAATATTTCGACTAGTAAATTTACATATGAGAATTATCTATGTAATAAAGTTAACGTATTATAACTGTGTTCAAATCGACCATTTCATTGCACATTTAAATAAAGTATCACTGCACTGTAACACAATATGGTCTACTTACAGCATAGTTATCTCTGCAAACCTCTTATATTTGTAACATGATCGTATTTTTGTCCTTTCTCCCTCTCGCACTTAAATAATTGCTAGAGAAGGACGAATGTTTTAAGTCCGACTTATATGCGATCATTCTAGGCAGGCGTAACTTAGTATTAGATATTATATTAATATATCAAAAGCCACAAGCATTTTCTTATCATGACCCTAAAAATTTAAATTTCATTGAACAAAATGTCATAATTAGACAACTATACAATAACTATTTAGGTGGTTACCTACGTAGTAAAATTGACTCTTGTTTTCGTACTCGGTTAAATTATCCGCTAGAAAAGAAATAAGTTGCGACATCTACTATCAATGAGAACAGGACATTTTAATTATAAATTATACAAAACGCGATCTTTGGATTTTTAACAATAATCTAAAATCTACATAAATCGTCCTATGCGATAAATTTAATTATTGTTACGAATATAATACCTTGGACGTAATTTTATTGTAGAAAAAAACTTATGCCTAAATAAGTAATATAAAATATTTAAATATTTACAGTCTTATTTAGAAATAAAACTTAAGTAGCAACATGGTCATATTTGAACATTTGTTGTTATCGCTCGATTTATACCATCTCTCTTTTACAGACATGTTCTTTCACTGTGTTCTACAAATAACTCGCCATTATACAGAACATGAGGGGAAACAGACTTTAATTATATATAACTACATAATTTAAAACACCCCCGACAGATCAAACATTCTCAGAACTATCAAAACAGACAAGAATTTCGATAAAAAAAATGCTTTCAAATCAGTTCGTCCGCATGGGACCTACGGTGTTACAGACATACACAGAAACACATACGCAGTCAGTTTAAATTAATTGATAATTGAAAAACTCGCAAGATTGTCTTTTTTATTATTTCGAAAAACTGAATCATTATCATCATATATTATCAGCCGAAAAACCAGAGAGTGCCAATGCCAATGTGATCAGTCTTGCGCCACCCGTATCCAGCGGACTCCCGCGACCTATATATATCAGGTCTGAAAAACTGAATGGACAAAAAAAACCTGAGTAAGTATATAATTATTGAAGCTGATATTTCACGAAAATCGGTTGAGAAATGCGACTTGTGTAGAGGAGAACATTTTTACCCAAGCTTCTTAAGGCTGTGCATTGGAAATTATCGCGTGCTTTGAAACGCCGTTCTGACTAGATTACGAAACAATAAGGTCTGATTTTCAGATATATGATTCTTGACTATATGATTGTTTATCTGATTTTATCGATACATGATTGCTTTAAATTTCCTCGATAGAAAGAAATTCCAAAGTTGGGTCTGTATTTTCCTTTTTTTACTCAGCCTACTCAAACGATACATTATTTTACGACACAATCAAGTTAATACTATTTTATCTCATCTAAAATCTCACTTTATGGAATTTAAATAATACTTCTCTAAGTTAGGTATTTATCAAAATTTGTCCAAAAAAGCCATTCCCGAAGAGTGTTACATCTCTTTTCCTCGTGCGCGGAAGGCATCAGTGTGTCTCTGTCTAGGGGGCGTGTTCGACTCAAATCAAGGCATCGCCTTAACTTGGTTCGCTTCGCTTGATGGTTCAATAACGTACCTCGTTTGTGTCGGGGGTTAAAAATCACTGATATCGACGCTATCTGTCACTCTGGATGCCAAAAAAGAAACTCCGAGTTTCCAAGCGTTTAGCTTCGACCAACTTTTAGTCATTCCAAAATTTCTTTCGTTCAATAACAAAGCCTTAAAGACGACCAGAATGGGTTGTACTTCAAACTAATGTAGGTACCTAAGTATATAAAAAGAAGGATGTACATACAGCAACAACACATTAGTGTTATTATACGACATATATTAAATGTGTCGACTTAACTAATCTTACAATTAATATGGTATAGCAAGTCGCGTATTAAGCTTAATATAATAGGAATCTCGTACGAACACCAACATTAGTTTCACCACTTGATCCGAATAATCTCGTTTAAAATAACATTTCAAATACCCTTCTACGTGGTTGTAAAAGCCGCTTTATGTCGGGCTCGGAGGGTATATTTCAGCCTGACCCTGCAGGCATTTTCTAGGTGAGAAAACTAAAATGCAGCCTAGTTTTCTATGAAAGGTTGAGCAAATATTTCGTTTAGCAGCTGCTGGTATTCTTCAGAATTGTACAGGTAATCTTCGTCGTCTAGTAAATTGGTTAAATTGAATCTGTAAAGAGAATAAATGGAATAGGTTACGTTAATCATATAAGTTTCAATTAGCCAGGACGTATGTTGTCCATCAATTAATTATACAAAAACACTTTTTTTGAGAATTATAATTTATTTTATTCAATAGACATTATTTTAATTACCTGGACGTATCTCGTTTGTTTCGTATGTTTTTAGATGACACCTCTACGCAAAGGACTATAAAGTGGTTATTACAGGAATACCTGAAACAAAAAGACATTAAAGACTATCGGCCGTATTCATAAAGGTACTATAAGCCTGTTTTAACTAAAATAGCGTTAAAATTCGTTTGTCCTTATCTGTCACTTTGACATTTGTGTTCGTAAGAAAGGGACAAAGCACATTTTATTTAGCAGAAGCATTTTAAGTTTTATGAATAAGGGGGTAATTATCTAATGTTTTTCATTTAAGATGGTTCTACAACCATACAAACGTTTTCTGACATTCGCAGGCTAACGGCGTAATATTTTAAGAAACTTATGTAACACACTTGCATAAAATGGCTTTCCATTTGCGCGAAATTATCCCTCTCCTAGAATAAACTTAGAATAATTTGAGAAAATAGTTTGTCACGTGATACTTTAGAAAAACGATCTAGTTTCTAGTTTAGTTCGATTCTAGTTTATACAAGTTTATTCTAGGAAATGGGGAATTTCGTGCAAATGGAAAACCAATTTATGAAACATTGTTACATAAGTTTTTTAAAATATCGCCGTTAGCCTGCGAATGTCAAAAAACATTTTGTAAGGTCGTCGAAGCACCTTAAACAGGCGGCAAAAATCACCTAGTTGACAGTTAATTCAGGTTTTTCTTGTGTATTGTGTAATGTTGTTGTTTTCAATCCATTCATTCTTATATAAAATAAATGCCCTGTTCGTGGTAAATCAATAACAGGGCATTTCTAGAACTTTACGTAATTTTGTACATGGTTTTTTTTTTTTGGGATAGGTACTTTAGGATTAAGAAATTATTAAATCTTAAAACTAGAATTAAAGTTCATATAAGATATTAAAAAGATCTTACAAAAGAGGAAAAATAAAAGTATGCTTTAATAAATACATGTACTAAATTGGCATAAACTTTTCTAGAATTGTTCAAAGGTGTTGTTCAAAGGTGTAGGTGTTGTTTAAGGCCGTTTAAAATACTTCGCAAGTCAGTTCATGATCTTACCTTTCTTGAGACAGTAGTTTATGAGAATACAGAGAAGCGGCCAGGCCCGAGCTGTGAGGGTCGTGCGAAGTCCATTCGTCACAGAACGCGTCCAACGCCCGCTCACCACTCGCATGAGACCCGTGCCAGATCAGTTTGTGAGGCCTAGAAGTTTCGAGAGAAAAAACAAATGGGTTATCAACTGTTTCTTTCTTGTAGCTATTGTTATTGTATCCCGTTAGCCAGGAGTTTCTGAGAAATGTTACAGCATGCGTAGAAAATGCCCATACAAAAGATCACAAGTGTACCCGTCATGCTCATATTAATTGATTATGTGGGACTACGTTATCCCCGAAATTACCAATGTGGATCCGTCATCAGGTTTCTCCCATCGAAGCTGTATATCCTGGAGGAGCCAGCCAAGACGCCGCCGTTGCCGTCGAAGATGCTGGCAAAGGATTTGAAGAGCACGTCTCCACGGGTGTTCACCACCGGCAGGTGGTGGTCCGCGAAGCGAACCGTTGCGTCAAGGTTCGTTGACCTGTTGAGGAGCAAGACAACTTCTTCATCAATCGACAATCGAGTATTTTGGTTCGAGATTGTTTTTTTTTTTCTTTTTTTACTCATAGCTTCTTAAGTTGGGCCTTCAAGCGGCCCTCAACTAAATACCGATGACGGTCGTGGTATAAAATACATACGAAATAAAAACAATATATAAAAAGAAACAACTGGTAAACATGCACATATAAGAATACAGTTTAGTTTATAATATAGGTTTAGTTTAGTTATATTCCGTTATAAATATATATATATTGTTTTAGTAGATGATTGTTAATTATATAAGATAAGACCTAAAACTACAACAAGGTACAAAATCTAACTACTACCTTAAAAGGTTCGAGATTAAATCGTTTTAAGCCAAAGGGACAAAATACATTTTATTTAGCAGGGGCATTTTGAGTTTTATGAATAAGGCGGTAAAAGTTTACGTGCCTATACCGTATAACATCGTCTTTTGTCGCATAAAATGATATAAGAGGAGATACCGTTTATACGGATTAAAAGTTCCACCAAAAATTAGGCTAGATTGCAGCCGCTGCACAGAAAAAAATTCTGTATGCTAAAGAAGAATTGTACGATGAAAACGAAAGATTCAAAGAATAAAACCAATTCATTCAGTATTATTACAAAGCTCCCATTGCGATTAGAATAGTATTAGAGGTGTCAGTTTTGCCATACGCATACGTCAAAGTTAATACTAACAGCCAATGATGTAATATAATAACTGCATCTTGGAAAAGTTGAGAAAACCCCGACATTTTCATTTCAAAGTCCAATAACTCAAAAACGGCTGAACAGATTTTCATGAAACATGGCTAAGAACACTCAAGATAAAAACAAGAAAAAAGAGAAAATCGGTTCATCCGTTTGGGAGCTACGATACCACAGACCGATACACAGATACACAGACAGACACGTTAAACTTACGAGTATAACACCCCTCTCTTTGCGTCGGGGATTAAAAAAGAGGTAGATAGGTTCTAAAAGTGATACACTAAAACAAGAGTTAATTGGAGCAACGGAAACGTACGCTGTCAGATTTCGTGGCCATTTTTAAACACGGAATTTCGTATAGACAACTTATCTACCTCCTTTTTATATTACATAATTGCTGACTGGCATTCCATTCCCAATCTCGCGTTTGAATAATATTCTTCGGCATTGTTGAGGTAATCTCCGACCTTACCTGCTAGTAAGGAAGGCCCTGAAGGTGCCCCTTAGGCCAGCGCGCCTTGCCTGCCGGTAGCACGAGTAGTCGGCTCGGCGAACGCCGTGCATGTTGCCGGACATTGGCTCGCTCAGGGCTGCCATGCGAAGCTAATGATATAAAAAAAAATTCATTATCATCATATCAGCCGAAAGACATCCACCGCTGGACATAGGCCTCCCCAAAGAGTGCCACAGTGATCGATCTTGCGGCACCCGCGGACTTCCGCGTCCTTTACATCAGCCAAACATGTTTGTTAGCTATTAATAATTTGCATTTTAAACGTGTTTCTCAATAGCCAAGGAAGATATTTTCGATCCCATAAAAAACATTCCATGTAAAAAAGAGGCCAAGTCTCGCAACTCTACCGCCGTAAAAAGTTGTGATATTTCGTAGTACCAAGTCTCAGGCATTCTTATTATTCTTTATTTGCTAGCTACAGCGGACGAAAAAACCATAGAAGTCTAAGTAGCGCCGCAAAATGGCCCCACAGAATGGGTGCCATTGCCATTACGCGGGGTTGAAAGCGGGGTGTCAAAACGATGCCAGGCAGCCGTTTAGGACATGCGCATACCGGTTTTAAGCACGTGTTTGGGTAGAAATTTGTAAGGAGCTCGCATTCTGTTTTTTTCATTCGCTAGCTAGCTAGCCGGCGCTACTTAGACTTCTATGGTTTTTTCGTTCGCTGTATCTAAGCAAATAAAGAATAATAAGAATGCCTGAGACTTGGTACTACGAAATATCTCACAACTTTTTACGGCGGAAGAGTTGCGAGACTTGGCCTCTTTTTTTACATGGAATGTTTTTTATGGGATCTCACTTCTTTTTGTAGGTTATTGCGTTATCAATACATACAAATTATGAATGCTGTCCCATTCTTGCTTTTTATTTTTTGTCCCATTCACTGCATTTCAATCATTCATGTTGTTAGGTTAGCTAATTACGTAATAACTTAAGACAGAAGGACCCTTAAGTAGGGACTGAATAAATTAACCGACTTGGTTTTAAGTACATGGATCTCACAACTTTTTACGGTAGAAGAAATGAGTTGCGAGTTTTGTTTTTTTTTACAAGTTACGTTTGATGGCATCTCATTTAAGACTTCTAGGCACATCTGTGGCACGTCCGAACAGCAAGAGGACGCTCGCGCGTATGAGCTCGCTCGGGGGCATTCACCTCTGCGCCTCTTTGTCCCATTTACTGCAAATATAACTTTGTAAATTCTATATGTTTATATGGGATTAAAAAGTTATTTATGCAGTAATGTTTTGCCCCATTCGCTGCAAATATAACTTTGTAATCCCATATGTTTATATGTGATGCAGTTGGTGTATCTAGAAAACTGGAGTGAAATTGCAATATTTTTTTGTCTTGATTTATTTATACACTAAACACTAATTGTATTCTAAATTTGAAGCTTCTATATCTGCTAGAAGTGCCTTAGACTTTTGATGATCGGTGAGTCAGTCAGTGAGTGACAAAATTAAGAAACTTTGACTAGTTATAATTCTTAAACCACTGGTTAAAATTGGAAGAAATTTGAAATATATCGTGGTTATACAATGCGTGCTTGGATACTGAAAATTAAGGCTTCTAGTTTTATCCACAACGAAGTTATAGGGGGGTCGAAAATGGCCTGAACTGCTTCGAGAAGAGGATGGTACGACCGTGCCGCTCGCTGTTTTGCTCGACTTGGCGGGGGCACTACCGTGCCCCCAGATTTGCGAAGGAACGTATGGACCGGCCTTGACTGCCACTGCCTATGTGCTCGACTAGAGCTATATTTGTAAAATAATCAACGCTACAATATTTTTAACATTGATTATTTAGTTAATGTTAGTTATCAATGTTATTATCTTGTACTTTAGAAAATAAATATTATTGATAGATAACCAGTGATCGGAATTAGGTGAGCCAAAATACCTATTCTTCGCAAGAGGACATAATATAAAGTGGTTGCAACCGGGTAGGAAAACAGAATTTTCTCTTAAATACCGGGTATTCGTTATTTTTCCGGGTACCAGTCGTAATGTTCAACATATATGTTTTTACTTATAGAACGGGATGTTTAATGTTAATCTAAAAGTTATAACCATTTCATACTTTTTCCTTCCTTTTTACTACAAACTAACATAAACAATCCCGTACTATAAGTAAAAATATGTATGTTTAACATTACGACTACTTATAGTACCCGGACAAATATCGATTACCCGGTATTAAAGAAAAAAAATATTTTTCTACCCGGTTGTATCCACTCTACATTATGTCCTGTTGCGAATAATAGGTATTTTGGCTCACCTAATTCCGATCACTGTAGATAACTCTAACAGCACTCTAATTGTTCAGAGGTTTGGAGGTCTGAAAACTCGTTTCGCATCGATTACCAGAGGGGTGATCACGTAAAGTTTCGAACGTACGTTAGGACAAATCAACTGTCATTTCTCCATACTAAAAGTAACATTTAGATCTACCTACCTGATGCGCGTACAGTGTGTTACGTAATGATGTTACGTGATCGACCTGCAGATGACGGTTTAGACTATGTGAATGACACAAATAAAAAAAAGGAAAATATTACTTAAGTATTTTTAAGTACTTAGTTGCCTGTTGTTCTTATAGGAGTGAACTCTGAACCATTTTAGTTGAGGAATGAAGTATCCTACTATCCTATTATAATATTATAAATGCGGAAGTTTAGATGTTTGGATATTTGGATGTTTAGATGTTTGTGACTCAATCACGCTTAAACAGTTTAACCGATTTGGATGAAATTTTTCGCGAAGATAAAGATGATGATAGATTAAAATAAAGGATAGCGTTTAGGCAAGCGTAGTGGAAGACGTCCTGCAACCGGTAGGCATAGCGACCTTACCGCAGTACTTACTCGAGGTCCGTCAGGCACGTCAGCCGGGCTATGAATGGAGTTGGACAAGGGTGCCTCGTGCACGAGACTGGCCGCTGGCATCGGCAGCGGCGCGGGAGCAGGCGTCGCTGGCGCCTGGGGCGACTGCGTCACTAGTGAACCCAGCTAGAATATTAAATGAATATTACAGACAATCTCACTCAAATTGATCTACACTAAGAAAAGCTTGTACATTCCGCTGCAAAGAAACGTGAACCTTCCTGCATAGCAGTTTGTGTAGAGGGAGTCTCGTTTTGCATACAAGCTGCTATTTCGAAAGGGGCAGTTTCTCTGCAGCTATGCTGTACACGCTTTAATATTAGCACCAACCCGGACCTGGATGATCGTGCTACAAACATAAATGCACTGGTCTCTTAATACTTAGATGGACACAGCGTAATATCAATTGCTAGGCGTCAAACGTATGTCGGCAAGGTACTGCAAAATAGAATATGGGTACTTTATTCTACTAAAAGCTGTAAGATAGGTTGTTGAAAGTACCCAAGCCAGCGGGAATTAATTAATATGAATAACTTGCTATTAATTAATTAACATATACCCAGCACAAATATCTAAAAGAAACAAAAGGAAAGGTAAAAAAGTTTAATCAATAAAATTCCATTCTTTAACCACTCACTTGCTTTCGGATTTTAAAAAAGGTAGCCTAAACTGCTTCTAATTTTACCTTATCAAAGCAGCCCATACTTCGATTGGCAACCACAGTTGCCACCATCAGTTTAGGGGTCCGCGAAATTGGCAACTGTGGTTGCTACAAGCAAGTGAGTGGTTAAAACGTTGACACCACTTTTGTTTTCCCGCGAAATATTTCACGTCACTGCCATGATTAGTGTGTAATTTTGTTACTGATAAAGTATCAGGGGGCCTAGACAAGGTTACAATCGAGAAGCGCTAACGCCAATAGACAACTAATAAAATGTAGGGGAATGACATCTGTCATTCCTATACATTTTATTAGTTTTCTATTGGCATTAGCGCTTGTCGATTGTAACCTTGTCTACGGCCCCAGTATACTTACGAGAACGTACTGCCAGCCGGAGTTCACTTTGACGAAGAGAGCTTGTTCCTCTGTGACGTACGCCAGTGCGCCCACTGGGCTCGATGATGCTAACTGCATAACAATGATCTTTAGCACACTTTCTCGTAAAGGGTTCCATAACACGGAGGCATACAGATACCCTACTGGAGCCATCTCGCTCAAATGCAACAATTTAGTCATAGTCATTCTCCTAGCGTTGTCCCCGGTTGTGCCCTAAACGAAATCGGGGTCCGCTTTGACATCTAATCCCAAGGTTTAACATAAGCACTCATTTTACGAAAGCGATTACTATCTGACCATCCAACCCTGAGGGAAAACTAGAGAGAGAGCTAGAAGTATTGTAGTATTGTAATTGCGTCCGTTTTATTCGGTGCCTTCTTTTTAGAACTTCTAAATAACTTCTTAAACATATCTAGAATAAATATTTGGGAAAGCCCGCGGAGCGTTTTAACCGCCACACTTTTATGTAACGATTTATTAGCGAGTAAAACCTCACGGTGGCATTTCGTTTTTATATATAGCGCAAGAAGGAAAGCAAGCTTATTTGTTTTCATTGAAACTTGGTGATTTTGTCACGCTAGGCCCTCCACAAATTGTTACATAAAAGTGCGGCGGTTGAAACGCTCCGCGGCCTTAACCATTGTCGATTATAATTTAATGGCGTCTGGTTGTGCTCAACAAAGTGATTCGGTGGTGTAGAGTTATCATGTTGAACCGGAAATCCAGAGACGTCGGTTTAATTTCAACCTGGGGCACAGCCAGCCACTACTTATGTTTTTATTTGATTGACTTCTGCGTCGAAATGTTACTTACATGATATTCATTGGATTAACTACACTCGCGGGCAAAGAATACGGGTCACCCTAAATTAAATAACTGCAATAGGTTTTTTAAAATATTTAATACTTGTTTTATTTACATAATATGCTATTCTTTACAATACCCAACTGTATTAACAATTTCCTGGATCCTATCATAAAAATATCGATATCCAAAAATCACGATTTTTGCGATATCTCGCTCCGTTAACGTTGTTTTTTTTTATGGGTTTTTACGAGTCCGATTTAAACCTGGTAACGCTATATTTTTTCCTGTTATTAGCAGTTTATACGTAAAATTAAATAAAGATCACGACAGGATTAACCTCTTACGCAATATTTTAGGAAATATGACGGTGTTTTACCGACCCGTATTCTTTGCCCGCGAGTGTATTTATGAGAAAAAATCTCGGAGCATTACCCTCATCATTTCTTCTGTAGTTTGGAAAACCGCTGCGCCGGGCACAGTGCTCGTCGTACTCGACTCTTCTGATCGTTGACCATATACCGGTTGTGCTATAAAGTTTTTTTTTAAGTACCTTGTTATATTTAACCACTATAATGAAAATGCCCTTACCTCCAATATTTGACTGCTGTCATCCCAGTACAATTGTCATCATATGTCATCAATGCCGTTTATTATACCGGCATGACGGCTGTCAAATATCGGCTTTTAAATTTAGAGCTTGTAACCCTTAAATTTTATTTCGTATGGTCTTCAAAACATTTCAATTTGAGCATACCGGTATTGGTGTTAAGTTCAAAGGTGTTCAGAGGCTCTAGTATAAGTTTTACCGAAACAAAACTTTACGATGGCGTTTGCGTTTTACCCTCAATTTGTATGGGATTTGAAAGCTAAACGCGAACGCGGTCGTAACGTTTTGTTTCGGTAAAACTTATACTAGAGCCTCTGTTATTCAGTCGGTTAAGTATTCACAGTCCCTAATTAACGTAATACTCGTTTGAGTCGCTGAACCAAAAAACAACCTTGATAGATAAGAGTGTAACGTACCATGAACTGTGAGAAATAAAACATGTTTGATGTTTTAGTACATTACTTACCAGGGCTGTAAAGGAAAGAAAGCCCGAAATCGCAGGTATTTGTAACCCGGGCCGCAGACGAGGGTTGTAAATATGCGACAGAGGGTTTTCTTTTTTACTGCCCGTGGTGAGTACACAATTTTACGTCTTCACCTGGCCACAATGCGAGTTTTACCGTATGCGCAGCGTGCGGTAAAACTCACATTATGGCCAGGTGAGACGTAAAAAATCGAATAAGATTTTAATACTCTGTTCTAAATATCTGTTTGACGTCATCGTCGAAATGAAATTAATGTATACTTTGGTAGGTTATTCGTCTTCGATAAATTTGGGGTTCTCAACGAACGTGTTAACACTTTCGCTGCCAGAAACCCGCCTAGCGGGCGCCTACGCCGTAGTCGCTTTCCGCTACATATGAGGAAAACCACAGGATCAGCTACCTGCGTAGCGCGTAGCGATTCTTGGCAGTGAATGTGTAAATAAATCCCATAAAAAAACCATGTAAAAAAGAGGCCAAGTCTCGAAACTCTTCCACCGTAAAGAAATATAAAAATAAAACGTCTTTATTTCGAAGAACGGACTTCATAGTTGTTAGTAACAAAAGAAAACGATACAAATAAATTAAATTTTAAAAAAAAGTTAATTTTACTTAAAAGTAAAAGTAAAAGTTGTGATATTTCGTAGAGCCAAGTCTCAGGCATTCTTATTAAACTTTATTGGCTTGCTAAATTAAATTCTGTAACTTGGCAATCACACAACTTTCCTGCATTTATGGATTTCTACATACCTAAATCTATGTAGTATTATGTGATTAAACACAAACTGTATTTTAAATTTGAAGCTTCTATGTCTGCTAAAAGTGCCTTAGACTTTTTATAATCGGTGAGTCAGTCAATGAAATTTGAAATATATCGTGTTTATACAATGCGTGCTTGGTTACTGAAAAGTCAAGCTTCTAGTTTTATTCACAACGAAGTTATAGGGGGCTCGAAAATGGCCCGAACTGCTTCGAGAAAAGGATGGCGTGCCGCTGTTTTGCTCGACTTGGTGGGGGCACTGCCGTGCCCCCAGATAAATATTTTCGGGCAATCTTACACAAATCGACCTATTCCCAAACTAAGCAAAGCTTGTACTATGGGTACTCATAATAACAGCCGAAAGACGTCCACTGCTAGACATAGGCCACGCCCAAAGAGTGCCAAAGTGACCGGTCCTGCGCCACCCGCATCCAGCGGACTCCAGCAACCTTTACCAGGTCATCAGTCCACCTTGCGGGGGGCCTAACCACGCCGCGCCTTCCGGTTCGTGGTCGCCACTCGAGAACCTTTCCGCCCCAAC
The DNA here is from genome assembly GCA_947049275.1 of Epinotia bilunana. Taxonomy (NCBI): domain Eukaryota; kingdom Metazoa; phylum Arthropoda; class Insecta; order Lepidoptera; family Tortricidae; genus Epinotia; species Epinotia bilunana. Next base: position 5,626,850 of record OX346265.1, read on the forward strand.
GGCCATCGGTTCTACGTGCTATGTGGCCCGCCCACTGCCACTTAAGTCTAGCGATTCGGAGGGCTATATCGGTTACCTTGGATAGCCTCATTTCTGATGCGATCACGCAGAGACACCCCCAACATAGCCCTCTCCATAGCCCTTTGGGTGACTTTGAGCCTTCTTATGAGGCCCATAGTAAGCGACCACGTTTCAGTGCCATATGTCATCACTGGCAACACACACTTGTCAAAGACTCTCGTCTTGAGACACTGCGGAATATTGGACGAAAAGATGTGCCGTATTAGCTTCCCGAACGCTGCCCAGCCGAGTCGGATTCGAGGATTGACCTCTCTTTCTTTCTATGGGTACTAGACGACGATAAACATACTTATATAGGATAAATGCTTAAATACAAAGAAAACATCCATGACTCAGGAACAAATATTCGTACTGATCGTTGATTAATTCTTTAACTTATTCGTAAAATAACGTCACTGTTCCATTGAACGTATGAAAACTACAACAACAACTTACCGTCTCTGTGGCGATCTTTATCCTTAAGGTCTTTCAACTCCCGTAAAGCCTTGAGTTCGTCAAGGGCACTTATCTTGACCGCTACAAGCAGCATGCATAATATCGTATTTATGTCGTTAATAACACTTATAATGTTAGAAATACGGCAAATATGTATTATTGGCTTACAATTAGTCAGATTTGCTTCACATGTTACATTTTGAACTGATTTTAAATACAGCATTTTTATAATGTCAAAACGAGCTGGCAATGGCTACTAGTACTTATGCACTAAATAGTCAAAGGATATACATCAATATTAATATTATTTTCAACTTTTACAAAGTAAAAAGTGTTAAATATTGGGTTTCGCTTTTGTTGGTCGATAACTCACTTCGCCGTATTTATTGTCCAAATATTTGTTGTATCAGAATATGGAAACCAAACGAAATTCATAGTCATAATCGCGCAAATACGACAAACTGAGTTAGCGATCATAATTATAAAACAAGAAAAAAAAACAGCCTTACGTGGTCGTCCAAAGAACTTCGTATTGCCATGCACCGGGTGTTCTTCATAAACGCTCATGCCGGGTTCGCCTTTGGGCCCAATGAGGGACACGCCAGGCGGCCCCGGCGGGCCGGGCGGGCCCGGTGGCCCAGGGATGTATTCAACCGGTTCGGATTTAGGCCCCGGAGGGCCGGGTGGGCCCATGGGGCCAGAAGTGCCTGGGGCACCGTCATAACCTCGGTCTCCTTTATCGCCTTTGAGCTAAATAGAACATTTCCGATAAGACTGAGAATTACTACAAACTAAAATATCGTGCCCCATCGGCACACAAACCTCTCCAAGGTTTTGCCTAGATGGGCTTTATAATGATATTCTTTGTTTTGTCTTAATCAATAAATTGAAGAAAAAAAAATCGCTCTAATAACTCAGTTATCTGCCTGCTTTTTTCCCTCTTTTTTACGACATAATAGTTCATAGTTATACAAGTGAGGTATGTTGACAATTACTTCAGAGGCGGCATTGTTCACGCGAACCGCACGTTCTGCAAGCTGTACATTCTGTACAACCCGGTTAATATAAAACACGCATGTTTAATACCCAGGATTATGAGCCTAAATGCGACGTAATAAGAGGTACGTTACAAGCAAATGTGTTGAAAATGTATTTAATCACATTGTGGAATCGTAATCCGTAAGGATGAATGAGAGCGAAGTGATGTTAGTAAGGCTATTGGACTGGTTAACCATCATTTCATAAAAAAACGATTCATAAATGATCATTTTATAAATAACGATTCACATACTATTCATTTCACAAACCTATCATTCCTCAAAATGCTTATACTATAAATAATTATTTGTCAAATATTCATTTAGCAATGTTATACTTTATAAAAACATTGAATGTGAAACTGTCATTTTAAAAATTATCATTTACCAAATAAATCGTTTATAAAATAGGTCATTTTACAAATTGCCGGTTGATTGTTTCATAAAAGTAAATATCTGTCATATTCACGGTATTTAGCGGACTGGCCAAGAAACATTCCTGTAATAATTTCTTAAAAAAGTATAGTATTTAAACATAAATCGGTTTTAGGGTTGCAGCTTTTCCTAACACTCCTCGCTTCGCTCGTCGTCGTACCTACACTGACCTGCCTTAAAGTAGAATAGAAAGGTACTAATCCACTTGTTATGTCAGTACATTTTAAGACCAAAAAGTTTTTTAGGCTAGGAATAATAACTTACTTGCTAAACACTTTTAGACTTATCCGTGTGCTCATACAGACTTATACAATACCTGTATAGAATTATACAACTTGTGGTTTAAAACTTTATCAAGACGATCTTTATTAAATAAGGTAGGTATTTGCCAAACAATGCATTTTCTTAAACGTTATTTTACCAAACGTTACTTTGCCAATTGTCACGAAGAATAAATGAGGAATTTGTCAAATAATGATTTGTAATATGATGTTTTTTCAGTTAAATGATTTGCCTAATGAACTCTTTGTAAAACAATATTTTAGGAAACGACTAATTTTTTTAATCGTTAGTTTGCCAAATGTTGTTTAAAAAATGAATATTTGTGGATTCTTGACAAACATATAAAGGCAACGGTCGAGAGCATGATTGTATATATTCATGAATATTAGTGTTATCTAAAAACTTGTACTCGCGCTCGTCAGTATTCGTGCCCTTGCCGGACTCAACGATTGTGTTATTCAGATATTTTTATTGTTTACAAAAAAATGGTGTTGTTTATAGTGTTATTTGTGGCGTGTTTAGTGACTTTATATTTATATGGTACTTGGACATTCAATTATTGGAAGATACGAGGTGTAAAACATGACAAACCCATTGCCTTCATCGGGAATAATCTTCGTCAATTTACACAACAATCAAGTATGGCAATGTTGGCAACAGAAATGTACAAGAAATATCCAAACGAGAAGGTGGTTGGTTACTACAGAGCTACGAGTCCAGAGCTGGTCATAAGGGATCCAGAAATTGCCAAAAGAATAGTTAGTACAGATTTTGAACTCTTTTATGGAAGAGGATTGCACCCTCACAGGACAGTGAGAGAACCACTACTGAACAACTTGTTTTTTGTCGAGGGAGATTTATGGCGCTTACTCCGACAAAGTTTTACGCCGGTATTCAGCACGGGCAAATTAAAGGCAATGTTTCCTTTAATTACTGAAAGAGCACAAAAATTACAAAATCTAGCAGAAGAGGTGACGCACTTGGATTATTACGATATGCGAGAGCTCATGGCGAGATACACTACTGATTTTATAGGAGCATGCGGTTTTGGAATTAACATGGATTCGCTGGGTTCAGAGAATTCTGAATTTCGAAAACTTGGTAAAAGAATATTTCAAAGAACCCCAAAAGATGCCTTAAGAGCTTTAAGTAAGTTCCTGTTCCCTGAAACGTTCAAGAATCTACACTTACTAGCACCAGAAATTGAAGAATCCATGCGACATTTAGTAACGACCGTATTGAATCGAAGAAATTACAAACCATCAGGCACAAACGATTTCATAGATTTATTACTTGAACTAAGAGAACAAGGAGATATGGTTGGGGAATCAATTGAGAAAAAGAATGTTGATGGTACTCCCATAGTCGTTCAGAGGACACTAGACGAGGACCTAATGGTTGCACAAGTTTTTCTTTTCTTTGGTGCAGGTTTTGAGACATCATCTAGTGCTTCAAGTTATTTACTACACCAATTGGCATTCAATCCTGATTGCCAAGTTAAAGCACAAGAAGAAATTGATAGAGTGTTGCTGAAATATGATAATAAAATCACTTATGATGCTGTGAAAGAAATGACTTATTTAGAAATGGCATTTAACGAGGGTTTGAGGATGTATCCTCCTGTAGGGTTCATAATGAGGGAGTGCCGATCTCCAACCTATACTATTCCGGAGATTAACCTTACCATAGATGATGGTGTTAAAATTGTTATACCGATACAAGCAATACACATGGACGAAAAGTATTTCGAGAATCCAGAAATATTTGACCCAGAGAGGTTTAATCCAGAAAACAAACAGAACAGGAAATATGTTTATATGCCTTTTGGAAAAGGACCAAGGGCATGTGTTGGTACGTACATATTTATTTATTGAAATTTTATTAAATATATATCAAAACAAGCATAAATCAAAACAGACAGAGACTCAATGCCAAATGGCATTCTTTGAAAATTCCACTTTCAAGGGGGTAAAAAGGGGGTTGAAAGTGTATGGGGATGGAGTAAAGTTTTAAGTGAGAGACTTGTGACTTTGTGTATATACTTCTTATTACAATAAAAGAATAGTTATTTATGCTACAAGTGTGGAAAGTAGGTGATTCCGACGAGTGTCATTTTATATATGAGCGAGTGAAGCGAGCGAATGTATAATTCGACACGAGTCGGAAATCATCTTTAGGCGCGTGTATCATACAACGTTTTACTATGCCTTGTGTGAGGAAATAAATTAAATGTTGAAATGTCAGTTTAAAATATATAGGTTAAAATTGAAGAACCTAGGTAGATTGTCAGGTACCTACTTATTATCTGGAACTGCATTTAACAACTTCTCCACATCTTTTGCTGTCAAGCTTATTCACTTAAAAGTTAAAACCATTGTATTGTGGTTTTGGAACACAATTAATTTTGAGTAACTCAATTTAATCCACAACAAAAAGACGCTGTACCGTCGTAGTTCTAAGAAACATACTGACACTATTGAAACGCAATAAATCACTATTATTATTGATAAGTCACTTTCACTCGACATTTTGTAACATCCTACTAATATTATAAATGCAAAAAATATTATAATTGAATGAAATTTTGCACGAAGATGGTTTATAGCCTGGATTAAAATATAGGATAGTTTTTATCCCGAGTCCACGCAGACGAAGTCGCGGGCGGAAGCTAGTATTTACATAAAATAACTCCAAAGTAAACAACAATCACAACGATGGCGGGCTTTTTAGTTTTAAATACATGCGCGGTCAACATATTATGCGCATGTGCAAGTCGTCATACCTGTCGTATCGCAAAAGGCAGAAGAAAGATATGCGTTCAGCCAAACACGTTAACTGAATATTTAAAATTAATTAATGAATGTTGATGTTTGAATGTTTGTTACTCAATCACGCTTCAACGGCTTAACCGATTTGGATGAAGTTTTGCACGAAGAAACATAGAAATAGTTTTATCCCGGGTCCACGCAGACCAAGTCGCTTAGTAAAAGATAGTTAGCAGGTAATAGTAGGCAGGCTAGTAAGTACTAACCTGTAACTCATTATTATGCTTTCCGTTGTTTTTAGGAGCTCGTCTGGGCCAAATGCAAGCTATGGCAGGGCTAGCAGCAGTTCTACACAAGTTCTCCTTGGAGCCAGCCGCTTGCTCCGTTAGGAACCCACCCCCAGAACCCACTGCGACAGTCGCCGAAAGTTTCGTTGGAGGCCTTCCAGTCAAATTGAGGAAGCGAATTCATTTAATTAAATAATTATGCTACATTTTGTCATAACCTGCCGTGAAATATTCCTAATTTAGCTCTGTGATCCTCACTTAAGTTATTTTGTAACTCAAGTGCATTTTACTCAAGAGGTTGAAAAAACAAATCAACATGTATCACGAAAGTTTAAATTCTAACACATAAAACACTAGAATAAAATTGGCACATGGATTTTTAAATTAAGATTAGCTTGAGTCAGAGATTCATTAAGAAACACGTTCGTAAGAAAAGCAATAAGAAAACTTTTTCGAATAAAATTGGCAAATAGTTTTTTTTTTAATTCAGATTAGCTTGATTCAGATATTCATTACGAAAGACGTTGGTAAGAAAAGCAATAAGAAAACTTTTCAGTAATTTTCCAGTTCATTTGTATGTGGGAGGTATTACTTGCAAGTATAGATATGATCGACTGTGATAAATCAATCAATGTAAATCAGACAGAATAATTTATATTTCATATAAGAAATATTTGAATTAGGTAAACGCAACTACTTGGGGCTTTCGAATCGTTTCATTAACACATGCTGCATATTTTTTTATAATTAAATATAAAATATAAAAAATAAATATTTTGGGGACAATCTTACACAAATCGACCTAATCCCAAAGCAAAGCTTGTACTATGGGAACTAGACGACGATATACATACTTATATAGATAAATAGATACTTCAATACATAGGAAAAATCCATGACTCAGGAACAAGTATTCGTGCTCATCAGACAAATAAATGCCCTTACCGGGATTCGAAACCGGGACCTCCAGCTCAGTAGGCAGGGTCACCAACTAGGCCACATTGGTCGTCAATTATTACGTTAGTTATAATATTATAATGATTACTACCTAGTGGCTGGTTATTGAGGGCTGGCCAGTAATAGCCATTATATGCCATTTTTTATTGTAGCATCTTTGGGGAATTTTTGAGAGGACTGTGAAAGAACTTGTTAAATAATGTTGATTATTTACAAACCATCGATACATCTAGTAGGCTGTCACCAGGTTCACCTTTATCTCCTTTTGGCCCACCAGGGCCTGGTAGACCTGGTTTACCGGAAAAGCCCGGTCTACCCTAAAAGCAAACACAATTTATAAATATTTGCAACTATAAATATGTTCCAGATATACACCTAACTTAAAATCTTTAAAATTGTTCTCACTATTTACCTTTGCATCCTAGTAGCGGGAAATAAATAAAACAGTTAATATTCACAGATTCAAAAAGATTAATTTACTTGCATGGCAGACTACGTGTATGGTGCAAATATGAAGGTGTTAATTTTTTGCTCTCGTTTCCGTGGGGCGCGTATAGCTACGCATTTAAACGTCATTTACTTGGATTGGAACATTGTAAATGAATATTACCTATATGTACTTATGTACCTTACCTACTAAGTTTCGATAAAAACCAAAATAACATTAGAAGCGCCATAATACGCCGACATATTTAATTCAGAACTTAAAAGTAAGCTTCAGAGGCCTAAGTAATTTGAACACTAAGTTTTTTTGTATTTCAGCGTATAATGAGCTTAACATGGATGGGAGTCAGATTTGACTTACCACCCATCCAGGGAAGCCAGTGTCGCCTTTGTCGCCCGGTTTGCCTGGCGGGCCAGGTACGCCCTGTATTCCTTGCAGGCCTCGTTGTCCGTTCGCTCCAGGCCTGCCTCTTCGCCCTCGTGGCCCTGTGTCGCCCTTCTCGCCCTTATAAATATGAAAATCGTAGATTGATCATACATGTTGATGAAAGTGTTTTTTTTTAATTGTCCAGTTCATCGGTATCAATTCAGATTTTCGACTATGTCGCCCTGCCTGTCCAGCGGGCCAGGTAAGCCCTATAGTCCTTGCAATCCCGCTGTTCGTTCGCCTCGGGCCTGCCTCTGCGCCCTGCTTCGACTTTCTCACTCTTATGAATACGATATCGTCATATTTAGGCGATTAGAAAGTTGACACAGCAGGAAACTTCAGTTGTTCCAAATTAATGACAGATTATTGGGACTTTCTTTGTTCTGATAGATTTTTAAGTTTTGTGGCGGTATTTAAATTCAGACTCTCTTGTCAAGCTTTGACTTGCTGTTTACTGGCCAGATATAGTTATTTTTTTTAAATGAAACCCATTTTTGAGCAATCATATGATTTGACATTGACTTTATTTGATTAGTGTAGTTCAAAACTTAATCATTCATTACTATCATGTGAAAGAGATATATCTGCATTATTGATTCATAATAATATAGGTATACTTATTCTTTGGGATACATATTGTAAGTCTTCTATGACGCTTAGTTAACATTTTTTGTCGACTAAAGTTATGTGCCTAAATTATTTAGGTTAGATTATAAACAAACCAATTTGTTGCAGGGAGGATGGCCATTGCTATTATCGTCGACCTTGAATTATGGCATAAATTTTTTGTGGAAAACTCTAACTATTTCGTTATGATGTGGTACCTACTTCGAATAAAAAAATACGACTAACCTTTACGGTGATAATATCAGATCCAGAAGAAGTGATGCTGATTGGTCCAGGTGGGCCCCGCTCTCCTCTTTCCCCTTTAAGCCCAATCGCGCCCGGTGGACCCATCATGCCCGGCAAGCCTGATGGTCCAATATCCCCACGTTCCCCTGACTTTCCGTCTTTCCCTGGGAAACCGGGTGGTCCATCATTTCCTTGGCTCCCCTTTTCGCCCTGGGCAAAGTAATGTAGGTTACCAAGCTGAAATTCGGTTACGCAAGAAGTTTTTTTAAGTCAGGATTAAAGTATACCTGCTTATCAATTGCGTGATGTTCCGTACTACAGACAGTTGACTTTCCTTGCGCTCGTTCAAAGAATTACACAATTACCTCTTCGGTTAAAAAAATCAAATAAAAATTTATTTACAGTAAGTAAAACGTGCCGTCAGTGCCTGGGCCGAAGAATATAATCCAACTAATTAGTGTTCGTCACGGTCAATTATTTCTCAATTATTGACAAACAAAATGGTATACTACGCGATTTAGTTCGGTGTCACGAAGGAATGTTTGAAAACCGTATACTATGACCGAGCGCCGGCAGCTAGCAAGGTCGAGGTCGATATAATAATATGTTTGTTTGCAAAAACAACACGAATGACTTGGCCACTCTTGGCCGGTTGACACACACTCACTAACCCTCCTATGTGTCAACCAACCGGTCTACTTAGTTATTGAAATATGTTGTTTTTGATAAAAATATGCACAATATATCCACTTAAAGTAGACAAACTTAGCAACACGTCATTTAAATGGCGGGGAAATAGTGTAAGATCTGGAATAGTGGCGACTATTCGTATTGGAGGCCTAGACATGCTTTGGGTCGGTGAGCAATTGAAGTTAGTTAGGTAGTCGGAATCATTAACCATTAACTCTCTGCCGTTGGCACATTCAAGGTCCCATGGACACGAGGTATAAGTACATAAATTCGTTGGCGCTGCGTTTGGTTCGTTTGTTGTTATAATTATTATAATTAACCTACGAAATCTATTACTAAGCTTTACTAATTTAAATTTCCCTATTCTAGTTTTTATTTCTCTATTAAACATGGTTGCAATAGCCGCTTTTGTAATACCTTTTGTAAATCGTATGATTTCCCTCACGGGACAGGCTTTGCCTAGTGTGGGGGTCAGTATAAAATGTAAATGTTCAAATTTTTTTGGAAATAATATATTTGTATTTGTATTTTGTATTTGGAAATTATTTTAGGGACTTACCTTATCACCTTTGTCACCTTTGGTATCAGCATTCAATCCTAAAATTGAAAGCAAAATATGATAGGTAATAATATTATAGCTCCACTTAGCGAACGAAAAAACCATAGAAGTATAAGTAGCGCCGCAAAATGGCCCCAAAGAATGAGTGCCAATGCCATTATGCCCTCTCCAGAGTTGAGGTGAAAGACCTAAATGTAATTCTGACAAAGATGTAAATTATCCATGTTTAATAGCTTTTTAAAGGAATTTTACAACACATTCTAAAATCGGTTACTAATTACCAGAAGTTAAAGATTCCGCGCTTTCCAGATTATATCCGCCTGCCACGGCGGGCCCGGGTGGACCGGGCGAACCGCGTTCACCTGATAAAAAGACAAATTCTTAATCTACCTGCCTGCTTTAAAAGTAATGACGCGAGAAACGTATGTATGTTAGAAGTAAGGCTATTGGACGATTGTGATCTCTGCTTAGATACCGAGATAATTGGGAAGATACCGAGGTAAACATTCCTGGAAAAATGCGTGAGTGTTTAATTTCCCTGAATTAGTAGATATAGACAGTTTTCATATATTTGACACCTAGTATGTGACGATACTTCGAACATCTCAGCACGGCTATCACAGGACGATATGAGATAGACTATCTCTTTTTAATTAGAACGCTTAGAAAGAGACGATATACTATGTCGCCGCGTGTGATAGCCATGGTGGTCGCCCTAAAGTATTTGTCAAAGTTTATTTTGTCCGAAGTCGTTTTTTTTAAATCAATCAGTCTTCCAAACTTTTTAAAACTATTATACAACCGATAAGGTTAGGTTTGTTTTATAATAACACTGAAAAGTAACAAAAAGAAGATACGGGTTAATGTTAATTTGGCAAATGACTTATTCGCAGAAACAAAATTTTGGCGTTATATATACGAGTAACGATCGTTATAGATCACGTTTATTATCGAGTTTCACCTTTTTCGCCCTTCTCGGCCTGTCGCCCATTGGCACCTGGTATTCCGGGTCTGCCGTCTAGACCGGGGTTGCCTCGGTCTCCCTTCAGGCCGCGATCCCCTTGTGGCCCTGGGTGCCCCTAAACAAATGGTCATAATATATTTCTCGGCAAAATGAGCCAATTTATATTACTGTTAGAAAGGATGTGTGACGATAATATATTTGGATACTTTGGCTGCTACTAACTAAACGATGCTGACTGTACCTAGTTGAATATTATAAAATAAAAAAAACCGGCCAAGTGGATGTCGGGCCACGCGCAGTGTAGGGTTCCGTAGTTGCCTGTCTGTCTTAGTTACATCGACGTGCGGTGCGGTTGCGTCGGCCGAATTTGTACGAAAATTGGCCTTTCCGAGTACACATTAAGTAATCAGTCATCAGTAATCAGTAATTTATTGCTTTAATAGGTACATTACATAAGGTGGTATATCAAAAACCCATGCCGAATTACAGTTTTCTAGTAGTAATGGTTACTGAGCTAAGCCGAAGACGGACGGACGGACGGACGGACGGACAGACGGACAGACGGACAGACGGACAGACGGACAGACGGGCATGGCGAATCTATAAGGGTTCCTTGTTGACTACGGAACCCTAAAAAGACAATGTTTTGATACTATTGTGTTTGAAAAATCCAGCGAATATTTACCTAACAAAAATGTTTATGTGGCATTATTCTAGAAGCAAAAGTCCAGCGAAGGTTATCCCTTCGTTTACAAAGATAAGTTTTAAAAATGATTATCAAATATTATGTTCAAACACTGTGTCTATGATAGAAAATCTTGACATAGCCTACAAAAAATTGAGCATAATAAATCAGGGGACAGTAGTGAAATTTATCCGAGTATATATGTATTTATGGATTACCCGATCTCCTTTTGGTCCGCCTAGCCCCGGTTGCCCTCGTTCGCCCTTCGGCCCCGAGAAGCCTCGCTCCCCTTGTGGCCCCATCGGCCCCAGCTGCCCCGCATCGCCTTTAGGTCCCGGAGCGCCTGGCCTGCCAATGGCACCCCCGTATGATCCAAGGAGGGATTCCTATAAAATACGTAATCGTAAAAGTTCTGTTATTCGATAAAATATAGACGCAGATAATTGTACCTACGGTTATTCATTATTGAAGTAGATACTACGTTTTTTCCCACCAAATAAATTATATATTAATTATGACTGAAAATTCCAAAACGTTAAACTACCACGTTAATCAAACTCGATTACCTATATCAATTTAAAGTAGAATGCCCAAATAATGCCTGGAATGTACAGAGATGTCCAATATAAAAAGGCGTGCCTAATTGTTCAATTAGCCACGCCTTTATTTAAACATGACATGTTCATGTCTAAACAGATTAAATACAATTCTGCTGAACTCCACATTAAAAAACACTAATGAATTAGTATATTACTAAAGTAACGAACATCTCACATTTTTATACACAGACGGTGGTGTCATCTATGTAGTTCTTATGTCACACTAGAACATTTAACATTCATATAGATCTTAGCGCCATTTAATGTCGTTTTTATGTCAACATAACCTCTTTCATAGTCAAGGCAAATCTTTATAATAGCAAATGCCAAGTTTTTGAATAATTTTTGAAGGAGCTTTCGAAATCTAATTTTTTACTTTATTTTCATGTGTGATTTGGTCTTGCACATATCAGGCATTTTCATAGATTCGTGGTCACAATAAATGTACCCAAAACTATTAGGTACGCCATTCCGAACAACAATCCCAATTCCTACCCAAAGGTCACGCACAAGTAATTAAAGCACTTAAACAAAATTTCCCCACAGAAGGCGGAAATTAATAAGAAGCACTTCCCCGTCTCGCGGGTTAAGCGTCCCTCAAAACTCCGGAGATAGAAAGACAAAATTTAAATTATTTTCACACAATACACATAAACTTCTAAGATGCAAAATTTCCCTTATCTGGATAGATATAAATCAAGGGTCTAAAGGGACTTTCACACTTTCACAAGCCCTCGGGCATTTGTTTAGGAATGGGAGAGAACGTCTTCGAAAAAGCCATTCGTTTCGGATGAAAACCGATCTTCTACAACAATGTAAAGGAAATCGAGGAGTGACGATCAATTTTGTTTGGAACTGTCAACGCCGTCAGTTGAGATGTTTGCTTATTATTAAGCGATATTCGGGAAAAGTAAATCTCGCAGGTAAGAGAATTTGGCGCAAACATTTTGTGGTTGGTTGTAAAGTTTTGAATAAGATGTCATTTTCACGCATGGTGTAATTCAGAGGGTTCAATGTATAACTTTATAATTTCAGAAACTGTTTCCTTTACGAAGTCTTCTGGCATCTGCCTATATTTACAGTAACTTTACTTACTTATTATTGTATTCTAGTTAGCTTGTTACTGGTATTTTATTAGTTTTAGTAAAGATCTTCCAAAATTGCTGCATTAAGAAACGCCTTCCCAACTTTTCCGGTATTTTATTGAAATCAGAAATATTGATCAATAACAGAATATATTATTATCATGATATTGGCGTAAGAAGGTTCTAGTTCATGGGAAATAACTGCATCTGATCTTCCAACCCAAACTAAAGATTTTTAGGGATTGTGACGGTAACGAAGTAAGGTGAGAAATCTTGACTTTTCTTGATAACCATAATTCTGACTTTTTTAGTAATCATATTTTGATTAGAAGGGGTAAAAGTAATATATCATAAATATCATAATATATAACACTCATAAGCTATACGTCCACTTTATATAAGTTTATTTTATATAGAATTCACTTATATTAAACGTAACACACATAATATTAAAATGTCTAATTTTAACATATATGTATAACGTACTATGGATATAATTAACGCTCTAATTCTATCATATTCATATTATACGGGGTGTGCCCTGTAACAGGAGCGAATATTTAAAAGGACGCTTTCTTAGAGCATCTGCAGTAAGTAACCCTATTTTTTATATATTTTTTAATCCGGAGAAATCTTGATCTAAAGTTAAGACCTCCAAGTAATGTATCTTGGCACCATGAGATCATAGCACAACAGTAAATGCATATTTTGAGGTAACATCATGTAATGAGTCATAATAGTTTTTGCATTTCTGTTTTTAAAGGATATTTTGGTGCCCACTTGGATTTCTCTTAAGCTCAATAATCAACCGTTTAACGGCCCAGCCTCTATAACAATCAAAACATATTTAACAGACACTAATTCTGACTACTGACAAAAAAAGGTATTGGCTGCTGGCGCTGTATGGTCGCAGTTTTCTACCAAATCCTCCTCCTCGCTCCGCTCTTAGTCGTACCTATCTGAGACCATCTTCCTTAAGAGGCTGACAAGACCTAATTTTGTTGAAATTGATGTTGTTTAAGCAGGATTTTAAGAAAAACTATTTGTTCTAGCACATCAAAAGAAATATATGTTAATATTCATCATATTTCAAAGATCGTGGATGGACACGATACATGATTGGACGAAATCGGCTCGATAGAAAATAATTGCAAAGATTGTTCGTAAAATCATCATTAAACGGTTCTATGTCTTTAGTTTTTTGACGTATGGATGTGCAATTAAAAACATGAAGTCAACATATTCATACCTAAACCGCTAACGAGTCATATTTCACAAATAATCCACATTTTTTTATTTCAATTTTTATTTATTCTTATCTTCTAAGACCTGGCCGCCCAGCAACACTCGCTCTCGTTTACTCCGATACAAATAGACAGTGTGCGCCGTATCCCAAATCCTCAAGGGCATTTTGGTGTTGACAGCGTCTTAACACTGCTAGGAATCGCTACGCTCGTAGCCGATTCCGTGGTTTTCCCGCTAAGTTGCGGAAAGTGGCTACGGCATAGGCGCCCGCTAGGCGGATTCCTGGCAGTGAAAGAGAAGGTAGAATAGGTAGGTAACAACAGAGAATATGAATAATATTTCAATATTTTCAATCGTTATTATGTACGAATTGAATTATGTTATATGAATTGACAGATATTAGGCAAGACGAATGTTATGTGAATGTTATGAATGTTATGTTCTCATATATTATTATTTATAATGTATGTTATAGTATCTACACGTTATAGGCTACGACAATATAGTTATTGTTGTTACATCTAATGTTTATTATATGTAATGAACGTTAGTAAAATAAAGTTATGAGTTGTATGTTATGGGACGCACCTGATTAGAAGTACACATACAAAACACACTAAAGCCAAAAAACATGTTAGTTAGTTGTCGATTATATAAAAAAAAACATAGGAATGTCGAGCTTAACAATAACTAGGCAATTTTCTATGGCTTACCTTGTATATAGGCCGAGGCTTCCAATTTGACTGAACAAACAGAAATTAATATAAGCATGAAAATGATTTACAAAATACGTCGCCATACTTATCGTATTTATAGAAAATCTTAGTTTAATTAAATATAATATTACATCTTTAAACGACGATTACGATTTCGTATTTCGCGACTTTATAGGGAAGGATGAATGAATTTTCAAACTACATAGGGTGACTGCTATAGGTATTGGCCACTCCACAGTAATTGGCCACTCTTGGCGAGACAGAAAGAAACAAGGTAATAGACGTGCACTCGTATTAATGAGACAAAAATATTACTTTCTCCTGCTTTCGTTTCAGTTTCTACCTTGTTTCTTTCTGTCTCGCCAAAAGAGTGGCCAATTACTGTGGAGTGGCCAATACCTATAGCAGTCACCCTACACTGCATTTTTGGTATACCCAATAACTGAGTGGCCAATTACTGTGGAGTGGCCAATACCTATAGCAGTCACCCTACACTGCATTTTTGGTATACCCAATAACTGGCACGAACTAGACAATAGGTAACTAGGTATAGGAGATTATAGGAAAATCTAAAGAGTAAGCATTTGCGAAAGAGTCATATCTTGTGGAATATTTGTATATTATTTATTATGTGTTTTAATTTGATTCCAAACTACTTTTCTTGTATCGTGTGCTATTTAATATGCAATCTCTTTACAAAATACATAAAGCACGATTGGTGGGGAGTATCGTAAATCATCAAACATGGCTTTATAATTGTTACAAGTTATCGCTTGTTAGTCGCTAAAGCTTGGCTACTTAATTATCATAAACCATACAAAGCATTTACGCGACGAAGTAGGAGTACAGTCGAGATGAATATAGTAGGTCCTCCAACCCGAGCCCGGAGGGGAACCTGCATCCCATTTCATACGTTGCCCGCTCTCCTCCTGTCGCATACAGTCGCACTCATAAGTAGCTAAACACCTTGATACCTTGTCGCTTTCACCCGTTTGACAACTTCATATGGCAGTTTAAACATGACGTTAAAGTGGAAACGTATACACAGCCCCTTGTGAGTGCAACCAATTTTATTCCACCTGAACACCAATATAAGTTTTTAAACACTTACGTCAAAGTTGCTGTAATCAGAAGAACCTGCAGGGCCGGGTGGGCCCGGTGGACCAGGGCTTCCTAATCTCCCATCCACCCCAGGTTCACCTTTGGGCCCAGTTTGGCCTTCTGGCCCACGAGGTCCCGAGTCTCCCCTGTCGCCTTTGTCTCCTCTTGGTCCAACTGGGCCTCGCTCTCCAGGCATTCCTGGTTGACCCTGAACATTTTTACGCTGTTAATTACATGCAACAATTCGATGGTAAAAAATGTGGTGAAAACTTAGGATTTTGGCAATCGCTGCAATGAAAATAAAGATGTAGCTAATGATGAGAAAGGTCATCTTTGGTCACCACGGACTTGCCTGCTTCTCGGCTGCCGGCCGTCTGTCCCGCCATACCGCTCTCATCGACATCCTCAGAAGGACGCTGGTCAGTGCCAACTTTCCCACCAGCCTGGACCCCGGCACCGCTACTTAGAGTGACTGAATCGTCGACCAGTTGCCGTCGCACATAGTTCCCACTGAAGTATAAATCAGTACTCACGCTTATGCCCGGAGCGCCGTTGCGACCCTCAGCTCCGACCAAGCCCGGTGGCCCTGGCGGGCCTTGCAACTCGGGAGCTGTTTCCAACAGCGATAGAATCGTCGACGAGTTGCAACCGCACTGCCCCAGCGATACGTAGTTTTCGCCGAAGATTTGCTGGAACAACCGCATTCAAAATAAGATGAATTCAAACTGTCGTAGGAAAGTAGATTTGTCTTTTCTGGCTTAAAAATTTGGCATGATAAGGCACATTTATTGATGACCATATAGACAGAATAGATACACCTATTGATAACTTCTATTAGGGCCTATTCAGACCGGAATGGCAGCGGCCTGCAGCTGCGGCTCGCGACACCGCGGGCGGCCTCTTGCAGCCGCGCGCCGCCTCCCGTCGCCAACTACGGCCGCTTGCGGCCGCGCGCCGCCTCCCGACCCTCCTCGCCTAGTCTTGCGTCAGGGGTGAGTAGCGCGGGGAGCGCGTGGCTGCCCGTGGTGCCTTGCGGCCGCGCGTAGTACCTCCGAAAACACGCGCGTGGCCACGAGGCTGCTCGCGTCACCGCGCGCGCGGCGCCGCGCGATCTTTTCAAGCGCTACCGTGAAACATGCCTACTTTGCCCACTTTTTTCGGAAAAACAAGAATATCTCATATTGTTTATATGGTAGGATGATATTTTTTTTGCTTAACTAATCCTTCGTAGTCATACGCATGTGTTCACGAGGAGAATTTCTTCCTTCTAGTTGCGAGACATATCGGTTGTGACCGTTATTATTTGAATCGATTCAATGATTCGATTTACGTTAACTTTACAAACGATTATCGATAGTTGATGATGTCAGTTCATCATCATCAAATATCAAAAATGCACAACGTTAATATTCAAGTTTTCACTTCTGCCGGCACTCCCGGAGTGCAACCCGATTTTTTTTTTATCAACACCGATTCCAATTTTTTATCGATTTTGTTCGCGGGTAAAGTTATCTGGACTTTTCCCAGCATTGACCATGTTGAATTATTGACGCAATACGAAAAGTTTTGCATAGTTACCTTAGGCAATGTTACATAGGTATTTTCAACTTTGCCATACAAATCCATGCACCTCAAATTCGACAATTTGCTGCAAGCTCCTGGCTGAAGTTAAAGATATGTATGACTCAAAGTAAAGTCATAAATATTATCTAGTTACTACTAAAAATACTATTTTTGGTTGCCATAAATGTTGTGTTTTCGTTCATTAACAGATTTGTTTTAAATAAGCTTTTTGGGCAAAGTTTTGCTTGGTGGCAAAGTAGGCATGTCTCACGGTACTGGACTTTTTAGTAAGTATCTAGATAAAGTTCAAAATTATTTGACACTGAAAGTGCTCGCCGCGCCGCTGCCGGCCGCTGCCATTCGGGTCTGAATCGGCCCCTAAACTTCTTTAAGGCCAGCAGTTGATTAGGTATTCAGTTTTACACTGATTTTCCGTTACCATCGTACTCGTAATTTTATATTAAGGGTCTTTTTTCTACACTAATAGTTAAGTAAAATTTTACAGAAAGCTAAAGGATCTTTATGAGACAAATTACCTTCACCGTATTCCTCTGCATAAAAGCAAGCATGAAAAATAAGTGTTGAAATGAGAATCCAAAATCATTTCCACGAACTTACACATCTGAAAAGTGTAATTGTCAATCATCCAAGTTATAAACGCTAACCCAAAAAATCCAATAACGTGAAAAAGTTTAAAGAGAAACCCGTTTCAATTACCGCGCGACGTATAGGAAGGAAGGAAAAATATGTCAAGGAGGTAGCGGGTTCGGCAAATACGATTACTCAACATCGTTGCCGCTATTCTATTGAAAAGCTTCCTTAGAGAAAATCAAATGAATCGATATCCCCTACTGAAATGTTGGCTGGGCGCCAAGAGCCTTGATAAACTTTATTACGACCGGTCCATCCCAATTTAGTGGCAATGTCGACGGCGCTAAGTCTAGCAGAAAAGTCAATAGTTCAAAAAAAGATTGATGACACTCAGTAGTCTGAAAGGGTGTCCATTCTAATCGCTGTTATGGAATTACCACTCTTCCGGCACGGCGAGGGTCTTAGCTAGTCCAGAGTGCACTTTCCTTAGGCAAAGTTTTCTATGGTCGTACCGTATTAGAATTTATTGAATTAGAAATTATTTATCGTTTTAAAATAAAATTTTATTTTATTATATCTTCATAGTTAGCGCCTAGGTTATAAGTTCCTAACTATTTTATACTAGCCAATAAGAATGATATTGTATTATATTATGAATAACTTGATTTTCAATTGTTAGTTCTTTTTTGCGTGAAACACAGGGTATCCTAGCTCAGGCACATGTGTTATTTATCTAATAGTAAGCTCCTAGTCTATAGTAAAACTGATGTACTTTATGTTTTATCAATAAATTATGTTTATGTTTATGTTTTATGTTTATGTATATCGAAGGTTTATATTCTATAAGTACGTGTTTTTTAGTAAAGCTAAGCTAAGACTAGATACTACGGTATGACTCATTTTATAATTTATACATTATAATTTCCTTACAACGAGTCGTTGCTAACTCGTTCCTTCAAGGAACAGGTTGACTATGTGTGTCAATTCGACCAAACAAGAACCAAGTTTACGCCAAGCAACCCAGACCAAGTTCTCATCCCTATCCTATTAGATGGAATCCTTGTAGCCTAAGCAAAATATCAGTGACATTTAATATGACAATGGGTCTTCACTTATGGAATTCCAGGGAATTTCCGTTAACTTCGGCATATTGCAAAGTACATTCATAGAAACAAATAAGCATAATTATTTCTAGTTTTTTTTTAAATGCAGCAATATAATTGAATGTAGCATTAACAGTGGTTAAAGCTGCAAATCTGATCAAAAGAAAATATTAAATATCTTGATAACAGTAAGAGTTAAGATACTACTGTCATGGAGAAAATAACTTTATTTGATCTAACCTATGCACCCTTGCAATTAACGGAAATTGACAAAACACATAGTAGGGTCGTTCTCTCATTTCGTACAAATCGGTATTATTGGTAATTTAAAAAAAAGTACTGGAATTTTCAAAAATCTATGAATGCAGGATTATTGCGTTTTATGAAAGGTATAGAGGCATCGAAAAAACTACCGTAGAAAACATGTTGTTTTCTTTATATTTACAATTAAGACCCGTTTTTTTCATTCATCTCGACACAAAATGCATGTTGGTATGACTTTGACCTTCAGTTGAACCTTAAATACTCAACCCTGAGTTTTTGTTTTATGTTCAATCGATAGGGAATATAGTTATGTTTTGAAGTGTTAAATTATGATTTTTTATTTATCACAGAAAATAAATTACAGCTTCTAAAGTGTATGTCACTGTTGATCCCTACATTACCGTCGTGGGAAATGGATAAGGTATATAACGCTAGATAGCGTATCCAGGCAGTGCCTACCGTCGATTCAAAACATTTTTAGTAGTTCGGTCAACCGCTAGCTGCCTTGAGAGACGCCTCTACGGCGCTCCCGACGGAGATACCTGCGTTCTCGCGTGTGTAAAAGAGGTTTGGTATCGTTTGGTTTTCATCGCCATCCAGTAACGCATTCAGTAAGTACTGCATGTAAAATTCTATATTATTGTCTGTTTGTGCTGTTTTGAATAACGGTTCTGTCAAATAATTTTATAGATTCAAGGTCAATTACGAAACGAGTTAGACGAAATAAACATTGAAAATTTCATTCATATCGTCATCATTACCTCCTTTTCTTTCCAATTTTAAGAAGGATGGTAATTAACAGTTTAAGAAGGTAATGAATGTTTATATTAAAGCCATTGTTTTATGGAAAGAGTGGGACATCATTCATAATGTTAAGTTTGTTATATGCGTTTTTAATTAGATTATGCGTAGTAACACAATAAATTATGGGTTTACGAGTAAAATCCTCTTAAACTTTTCTCTATTTTCCCGATGCCGACTTAAAAGTTGTTAATATCACTACTAGAAAACGCCACAAGCCGCCGATGCCTAATCACAACTAGCTCAGCTTTTACCCAAATTCTATGTCATGTTATCTCCTGGCTCCTGGCTAAGTGGGCAAATATCAACTTTATTATGTCACTACTGGCTTTGTTTTTAACCGCCTTTTCTGTCATGTTATCATGGACATCAACTACTTAATATAAGATTGACGGGGTCCTGTCTCTTGACCAAACAACTTTTAGCCAAATGTATCATTTGACAAATGTTTCATTTGACCTAATGCATTTTTCGTCAAAACAGTGGTATTTTCGGGTATTCTTTGAATATCATCAAATAGAAGGTTAGGTTATGTTTGTTTTATAATAATCCTAGAAAACTTTCTATTTAAGAAAAAAATGCGTTAGGTCAAATGAAACTTTTGTCAAATGAAACATTTGGCCATAAGTTGTTTGGTCTAACATTAGTGAACCAAGATTGACCCATCTGTGTTTAACGACCGGTTTTCTTTGTATCCCACGTTTGGGGGTTCTTTCTTGAAGAATCCCATACTGTAGTCCCTCAGGAAAACCTGCTGAGGTTTTCTTGAGATAATACAGTATTGGAACAGTTCATCGGAGTACAACCCATTAATTATACAAGAATAGAACTTAGACTTAACGGTTCCATACCGCTTGTGAGTTTGGGATCGTCTACGATTCGCACAGCACGTCTCTGAAGCGAGTCGAAAAGCCCAAGCTGGTAAGCCTAGTGCTCCCGCCCAAAGATGACAAGTATACTCTATGTGGAGACGGACTTGAGACTCGTATAACAAGTCTCTGTCCCGGGGAGAAGTGCCACTTCGCTCTGTTAAGCACACCGACCGCTTTGAAACTGGAGGTCGCTAGAAATGTCAACACCAAGGATCCTAATAATCTGAAAGATAGAACTTCTCTTCGAACTCTGGGGCTACATTGAAAGAGATTTTCTTAGCGGTGAATGCAGATAATTTTGTCTTAGGGGGTTAAATCGGACCAAATTGTTCTTCCCCTAGGCAAAGACTCTGGATAGAGTGTTCTCAATTCTGGACACAAGTTGTCCGCGACTCTTCTCTACAAAAGAGCAAATGTGAATGCGGTCCGTGTAATATGTATCCCTAGTACTGTAATCCACATAACAATGAATACCATCAATCCATCAATGAGCAGCATGCCAGTGTGTCCTCATCATTATCTTAGGTTTTGGGTCGTCTTATGACGAGGTCTGCATTTTTCTTTTTCTACTTCCACTTTCTTCCAATCTGGACGTCACCTTCATCCAGCCACCAGGCGTTCAAGTTCTTAGTGACGTGACGACATTGAGCCAGCATGACTTAAAATTGCCTCTTCGTCGAGAACCAAGCGAGGCAATAGGCCTAAGTGCTCTAGTGCCGACGTATTCTTTGATAAGTCCGAACCATCAAAACCAATTTCCTTAAAGCTATTGGCCAATGTCTCTTCTATTGATCGGTCTATCCTTGAAACGCTAGACAGCCACCACAGCGTTTTTATCTCTGCGACATGGATGGCTTGGGTGGCAATGTTTTGCTATAACTGTTATACTATAATAATATATATTATACAGTCGCAGGTCACACCAGTTACCTCCATCCATTTTAACCAGGCTGCCGCAATGGCTGTGGTTAATGTTTGGCTCCAGTCTTACATGATGCTCCCAAGTAATTTATATTTACTGCACTACTTCTAGCCTGTCTACCAAAATTGGCTCGAGGTGTGAATCAGGAACATTGCATTTCACCTTCGGTGACTGGTATTAAGTTGGTTCGTTACTTCCAGCTTGATCACTAATCTGGCTTCCCAGTACATATCGGCTAATAATGTGATGTATGCTCGGGATATTACTATCTAGTCCAAAGACATCACCATAACATACCGTCTTACGAGGTACGTGGTCAAAAGTCCTATCCATTTCGAGAAAGGTCACATACATTGGTTTGTTCTTAGCTCGGTATTCTTCAGCGATGATATTGAAAGCAAACATTGAGTCATGGATGGCATAAAGCCGGTATTGGTTGCTAGAGAGTGTGCTTTCCATTGGTAATCGGCCATCAAAAACTGGCTTGTACAACTTCATGGTAATGCCCCTGTAGTTGTTATATTCATAACAACTGCCTTTATGTTTATACTGAGGAAGAAATATTGCTTAGCCCCAATTGCATTGTTTCGGCATATGAATGGTCTCCTGCATGATGTGTTTGAAAAGACTCGCCAGTAATACAACACCGTTGTCTCCTAGACACTTCCACGCTTCACCTGGGATATCACTTTGCACTGTTTTCTTCTTTAGATATTCTCTTTCCTCCTTTAGGTTTATGTTTGTCGCTTTAGAAAGTTACTTTACAGGTGATCGTAGATATGGTCTCTCACTTTTTTCTGAACTTATATCTGCATTTTCCCCTTTCAGAAAGAAGCCACTAGTGAGCTTTTGTGTTCGTAAATTTAATAAGTTAAAAAAATATAGATTGATAGAATTTTAAAAAGTGTAAAAAGATAGATTAAACGAAAGGTTTTCTATAATTTTAGCCCGAGTACAACAAAATAAACGAAGTTACAAAATTGTTTTCTGTTCATTGCAAGGCTTCATTCTAACATCGCAATTCGAAGTAGTTTTCATACGTATATATGTTACCAATATTATTTCTAATTAACTATTTTTGTATGTGATATCATATATAAAGTTTCATTACCGTCTCCCGGCAAAGTTACCATCCAATGCTCATTTCATTCCTTTCCTTAAGTAACCATTACCATCTGAGCTCATTTCATTACCAGCGCACACTTCATCACCGATAGTCTTATTATATAAAAAATAACAATGTTATCAAGGTGCCTTTAGCACAAAATTGTTGATAAGTGAGATCACAACCACAAAATAACCTAATAGTATTACATTTTGAGAAATTAGAAAACCTCGAGAGAATGCCTCGATTTGCACGAAATGAGAGAACGACCCAGTATATGAAAGAATTTTGCTTGTAGCTAAAAAATATATACCATTTCCTTTAATTAAGTAGTTGGAATGCTACCTAAAAGAGCACACTTCCGGAGGAAAAGACGGCATCGGTGGAACCATATCTTTGTCGCGGTTAATTGTAGTAGGAGAGATTAAAAGAAAACTGGATCCGGGTGCGACAAATTGGGTCCTCAATTGGATTTTAAGTGCAATGAGAATAAAAGAGATAACCAACGTTGCAACAAGGAAAACAAGGACTGTGTTAAAGAGGATATGAGAGCGTTTGTAAAAAAAATGGCACTACATTTTTTCGGAGATTTTCTGCAACTTTTTATGTAATTTCTACTCAAAATCATGCTTTTCATCCCAATAGGAGAAGAAAGTGTCCTAAAATATCCATACATTTTTGAACTTTCCTATTATGTTACCACCATACAATGTATAAGGAAAATGGTGCTCACCATGTCATCTGGGGTAGCTCAGATGTCAACAGGAGAGGAGAGAAGGTACTGGATATCCTGGTAAGCTCTTCCCTACAATTACTGAACAAAGGCAATGAACCTACCTTCGTCAACTCTAGGCGGGGGGAGGTTATTGATTTAACGTTGGCTACTAACAACAGTAGCAACAAAATCAACTCATGGCACGTATCTGATGACATAACCCTTTCGGACCACAGATACATTTGATTTAGGTACCACACTAAAATAAAAACAAATACGGTACTGTAGGCGACGGGTGCAGGCACAGGTCGAGAGGAGCGAAATTAAAACAATAGGGGTTGCTTTTTAAGGTAAAGTGCTTGAGTACATGGACATGCGTGTATCGGTCGGTAGTTTTAAGGTAACTAACTGGGATTGGCCGATAGCCGATGCACACATGTATGCGCTCGCGCACACGTTTATTCAACACATAGGAAACAACTGCGGTGAGTACCTACATTTGTTATTTTACCAAATTTTATACTAATGAATATTTATCTTTTTATTTTACAGGTTTTCGGTTTCAGGTGCGGTTGTATAGCGTCGTCTACATTCTCCGCCCCATTGTCCGTCAAGGACAATCATTAACTGCTGTGGGGAGCAACGCTAAGCGAGACACCGGTCTCGTAATCATTCCAGCTTGCGTTTTACGTCGACGATTCTAACGCGTCCGTCTGCGCCGGGGTGAACGTCATAGACTATTCCCTTTGGCCAAACATTTCTGGGCATCGCAGGATCTACAATTACCACGACATCACCTTTTTTAAGTTGATTGCCTTCTTGGCACCATTTTTGACGTGGTAGAAGGTTTGGCAGCACTTCACGCATCCAGCGTCGCCAGAACGCGTCGGTAAGTTGTTGAGCAATTCTCCACATCTTTTTCCTCAACAGGTCACAATCGTCATATACTCCAGGAACCGGGAGGTTGGAAGAGGAGCCCAGAAGGAAGTGGTTTGGCGTCAAACTTTCTGGATCGCCATAGTCTGTAGAAACATAGCTCAGCGGGCGACTATTGACTATATTCTCCACTTCGGCCTTCGTCACGTGGGGCTCGCTCCTTTAAGACCACCTTCAGAGCAGTCTTGACACTCCGGACTAACCGCTCCCATGCACCACCCATGTGAGGACTGGCAGGTGAGATAAAGTGCCATTCTAATTGGCGTTTAGTCAGTACCTCTTTTAAACCGGCATGGTTGTTTATTTTTCTGAGCGATCTCCCGAGTTCAGCTTCAGTACCCCTAAAGTTTGTAACGTTGTCCGAATACATCGGGTATGGCCCGTCACGTCGAGCTGCCATTCGTCTCAAGGCCATAATAAAAGAATCAGCTGACAGCGATGGCACTAATTCTATATGAATGGCTCTTATTGTCATACAGGTGAACAGTACCCCGTATCTTTTTTCATGGCGTCGGCCCACTGTTACTTCCATGTATCCAAACGGGTCTACGCCGCAGTGAGTAAACGGCCTTTGATGATGAGCGAGCCGCGCCGCCGGCAAATCTGCCATCCGTGGGTTTGAGGGTCTAGCCTTTCTTATGCGGCAATATAGGCATCGTGCCGCGACAGTTCGTACAGTAGGGCGCAAGTTGACCACCCAGTATTTTTGTCTCATATAGTTGACTACTGTCTCATTATTGCCGTGAGCAGCCATTTTATGGTATCGTTTTACGATTAATCTTGTGATTGTATCATGTCCGTCCAAAATAATAGGTCGTTTCAGATATGGATTGACATCGGAAGCAGCTTCAATCCTTCCGCCGACTCTTAGCAACCCGTGCTCATCTATAGTGGGAGTCAATTTACGTAGTCGGCTGCATGATTCAATTGGTATGTTATTTTTTAGTGCATGAATTTCGTTCACGAAGGATTTCATCTGTGAGTAGCGTAACAACTCGGTTTCTGCACGTTGCATTATTTCTGCATCGAGTTTTACATTACTAGGTATTTTACACCTATCTATAAACAATAAAACGTTTGCCATACATCTCCACAACCGGGTCCAAGAAGAAAACTTAGTTAAGTCAGGAACAATAGGTAAGTCTGCGCTAACCATTCTTTGTACTGTGTTTACTTGTAACAGCTGATCATCGCTTATTCTTTGTTTTCCAGGATCACACTTCGGCCAGTTTTCCCGCGGCGTGTACAGGAAACTTGACACAGTAGTACAGGACCACGAAGCCATTCACAGTCATCACTCAATTTGTAAGTATTTAATTTCGTAGCTTTGTCGGCTATATTCAAGTTTGTAGGTATATAATTCCACTCCTTAGATTGAGATAATTCGTCTATTTCTCCAAACCTATTCGCTACAAAAACTTTGTAATTACGCGTATCGTTTTTTTTTTGGGTGCAAAACGATTGATGAATCTGTCCAGAAATACCGTTATTTAAACGGCTCTCGCGTGCTATTGTGTCCGCTAGCCGGCATGCGATATGACAAGATTGAAGCTCGAGTTTAGGTATAGTTATATATTGCTTCACAGGTGCTGCTCGACACTTGCTAGCGATGATTGTCACACATACTTCATTGTTTTTACATATTTTACGCCAATAAGCGACAGCGGCGCAAGCAGCTGGCGAAGCATCGCAGAAAATATGAAGTTCCAATGTAGACGTCTCGTTCTAACACGCCGTGCTGCAATGAGCGGTGTTTGTGTAGTCGCTCTCGTTCGCAACTTGGTCGCATCGAAAATAAAATCTTGGAATGCGCAGACGTTTTGCAAAGATTGTAATTCCGTTATCCAGCTACGGAACACTATGTAATCTTTCGTAGGAATCTCGTCGTCCCATTTAACGCCCGTTTTCCAAATATTTTGCAGCATTATTTTCGCTTTGACAGTAAACGGGGCCAGGAAGCAGAAAATGTCAAATATTTACATATATATGCGCAGGAGTTCGCGTTTGGTAGGTTTTCTTTCTAATTTTGTTATCTCAGAAGGAATGCGCTTTAGTGATAAATCGAAGCCGAAGCTCACTAAGCGGGAACCACAGCAGCCCGCGTCCTCTCAGGTAAATCGTTGCATCCAGTTTTGAACCTTATTTTTAAGGTTTCTTTTGGTGTGCACTCCAACACTTCTTGTTTATTCGATATCCAATTTCTTATTTCGAAACCACCTTGTATGTGAATTTTGGATACTTCGCGTATCATTTTCATTGCAGAGTCTGTACTTTCTACGCTTTCTATATAATCGTCCATATAGTGTGATTTCAATATAGCCTCGACGGCTTCAGGCATTTCTTTTTGAAATTTCATTGCATTTTTGTTTTTAATATGTTGTGCTATAAATGATGAACACTTCGCGCCGAACAGTAATGACGTCATGACATAGGTCTTCAGCTCGCCGTTTGCGTTTTCGCGCCATAAGAATCTTAGTGCGTGCTGGTCTTCTTTGTTTATTTTAATGCGTACCTAGATAATAATCCTTGATGTCTCCCATGATTGCTACAGGCTTTTCTCGAAAACGTAGCATGATAGCCAATAAAGACTGTAGCAAGTTGGGACCTTGAAGAAGGTAATCGATCAAAGACCAGCCAGCGGTAGTTGCTGAACAGTAGTAGACTAATCTCAGTTTTTGTTTATTCGGATTGTCCACCCCTAAATGGGGTATATACCATATTCGGTTATGTTGAACTTGCAGTTCGTAGTCAGACAATAACCTGGCGTAATCATTTTCAAATAAACGATTGATTCGGTCTTTATATCTCGCGGCATAGCTTTCACATGCCAACATCTTCCTTTCCACTGTGAGGAATCTTTTATATGCATTTGGGTACGAGTCAGGCATTTTCATATCATTTTTCCATGGCAGGGCTACTTCATAACGCCCATTAACTAATTTTGCCGAGTTATCGATGATGTTGACTGCGCGAATGTCGTCCTTATTTACTCGTGGCTTAGAGCTCACGCCGATCGATTCGAGCGCAAAGGATCGGCGAACCAATTCATTTAGCTGTTTATCTTCGCTGTTGCTAAGTGCATTGTTTGGCCATTGTTGTGACGAGTATTTATCTGCGTCTGCGTATGTGTGGGTCTCCTGCCGCGCGGCGTGGGTGTCCGCGGGGGTGGCGATGGAGGGCGAAGTGCAGGCGGTACTGATAACAGCGGCCGGTTTGGCGCGCTCATACAACGTCGTCGTCAAGGTATGCTCAGCGGTTAAAGGACGGCCGCTCTGACCGTAAGCAGCTATAGGTACGATTCCGTGCAGGCACCACCCAAGCGGTGTTAAAGTCGCACAAGGGTCGTGCTTACTCCGATAAACAGTCTTAAGGGGCATAATCAGGTGAAAGTTATCCTGACCGATTAATATCTTCGGCGTCGCGTTATCACACGACAAAACGGGTTTTAAATCACGCAAATGTTCGTAGTTATCCAAGTTCACTTTCGATAGGTCCTGTGTAGGTAAGTCTAGCTCACTTATTTTTCGTGCACGTATCCCGAATTGTTCACCATTCATGTTTGAAAGTTTAAAGTTCACTAACTCCCTATTACATACGATGTTTGAGCTCCAGGCACCCTTGATGCGTAACATTCCGGGCTGACCTTGTAGATTGACACAGTTAGCAAGATCAGCTGATATCAAGGACACGGTCGGTCGCCCCTCCATCTAGGAGCGCGTGTGCAGTAATAATACCACTTGGTCCATGAAGATTTACGCATTCTATTTATTTTGATGAAGCGCCATTTATCTTTGGGTAGTGCGCGCTTGAATTTGATGCAACTTGAGAGTGAGTGAGATGACACACGATAGAACTTGCATTTTGCATTAAAAACATTATCGTTGTGTAGCACTGAGTGAACTTGAATTTTTCTGTCATCCATTCTTTTAGGAAACTTGTGTTCAATTTGCGAATGAATATGAGTAAAATTTTAGTAGTTTCTTTGTGCAGGGACTCCGAGAATAACTGTAATTTAGTTTTGTTCGAATCACAGTGGTCGTATATGTAGTCTGCCCATTTGTTTATAAGCTGGCTGGGACACTTCGATATAACGATATTTAATAACTCGGGGCTTCTTAAATAGTCATTCTGATTAATAGACTCGGCAGCGGCTACGTAATTCTTCACCTTAACTGCAAAGTTCACTAACTCGACGTGATAAGCTTGCGGTAAAGGTTGCAATATTTTAAATTGTGACATTATTTTGTTTATAATCAAGTCGGGTCTTCCGAACCGTAGCTCCAGCGCTTCCAAGATAGCGTGTGTTGAGGTGTCGCTCGTAAGTAGGGGTGATACGGTCTCTTTTGCCTCGCCGCAGAGGCATTTATTCAGTCTGGCGATATTTTCACTATCACTGTAGTTGCATAACTTCGTCGACTGCTGGTATGATTTCTTAAATTGAATCCATTCGAGTGACTCACCATAGAAACGGTAAGTCTTTTGAAGTGGCTAATCGAGATGAGTTGAGTATTAGCACTTTGAGTTGTGGTAGCCAGTTTTTCCATCGCTTGGGCTAGGTGCTGCAGTCCATTTGTCGCAGATTTCGATTCCAGCCGAGGTGCGGTGAGAACTTGTTCTTCTAGCTCGTCTTGTCGACTTTTTTCGAGCCACTGCTCCACTTTGTGAGCTGTTCCAGCAGAAGATGCTCCAGCCAAAGATTGATGTTCGCTACAACGGGATCTTTGGGATATCTTCTCCTCGAGAGCGGCGAGGTCCGCCTCTAACCTTTTATCGATCAAATCTTTCTCAATTTTAGCTTTAGCTTCCGCGGCGTCTAACTCTAATTGTTTTTTTCTTGCTTGCAGAGAGCACACAGAAGCTTTGTTTGCAGACGTGGTGGACCTATGAAGACCATGTTCGGTTTCAGTTTTTATGCTACCCTCCTTTACAGCGGGCATACTTCTTAAACTGGGTGCCTTTGCGTCGAACTGATTGGTGCGATCCGTTAATTCTCTTTTTGAGTCACCTGGGCATGACTTATGCGAACGCACTTCACTATTTACTTCCGCGGTATGCTTCAACTTTTCTCTATCGAGAGCGCCTCGCGTCTTAACCATTGTGCGCGGCGGTGTGCTGAAAATTCCTGTGAACCCTGTTGTTAGGCTGTACTCCTTAATATTCGGTTCGTTAGGACCATTTTTAGGCGACGGGTGTAGGCACAGGTCGAGAGGAGCGAAATTAAAACAATAGGGGTTGCTTTTTAAGGTAAAGTGCTTGAGTACATGGACATGCGTGTATCGGTCGGTAGTTTTAAGGTAACTAACTGGGATTGGCCGATAGCCGATGCACACAGATGCATGCGCTCGCTTTTATACTAATTAATATTTATCTTTTTGTTTTACAGGTTTTCGGTTTCGGGCGCGGTTGTATAGCGTCGTCTACACGGTACGTAAACGGAATCCTAGGAACACGGACTGGTCGGCCTTTAAAAATGATCTAAAAGTGGACTTAGGAGACCCAAAAGGTAAGCTAAACTCTATTATTGACATAGAATTCGAAGAGGACATATAGTAAAAGCCGTATACATGGCCTTCACTAATAACTGCCCGGAAAAGAAAACCCTGGCTAAAAAGTTACCATGGTAGACCCCAGAGATAGTCAAGCTCAGGAGGGAAACCAGGGCAATATTTAATGACGCAAAGTCATCCAATGCTTCGGGTACTATGCACAAAAACTCACTGAACTCAGCAAGGCTGTGAGGAAAGCCAAAAGGAGAGCGTGAAGGAACCACTGCGATCAGATTGAGTCAATACCGGTAGGAATGAGACTAACAAAGGCACTAGCAACCACAAAGTTAGTCCCGCTCACATCCATCAGGGACAAGGACGGTAGAATGACGAAAACGGGGCTGGAGATGCCGCGACGAACGCGATCCTCACACAAAACAGGTAAATTCTTGACTCCAACAGCCTTGATTTACTCAACTGGCAACATTGAGCACACAATGGAGAATAACGGGTATCTATAAAAATACAGGGAGTGAGGCGAAAGCACCGTGACAAGAAAGGTACAAAGGAGAAGATGGGAGGAAACTGCAGGGACGGAGTAAGTACAAGAATAGAATCGAGGAGAAGACAGCTGGGGATCCCGGTGAGTGTCTTATGTTTATTAGTAGAAAGATGAGGTGAGAGATGAAGGGATATTCCAGTAAGTGGAACATACAGAATATAAATAGCCAAGAATATGCCAAATGGTTATGAGAGGATGGGGCGGGTTATAAGGGGAGTTGTGGAGACCCGCGGCGGGAAAAGAATTCCCGCCAATACGTTAGAGTAGAAAGAAATCAGAATAGAACAAGAATAGAACCAGTATCGTGATTAGAATGAGAAAATAGAGAAATCACTTCACCTCTCACCCGTGTATCGTATATATTGCATGTACACTTTACAATGTAAAGTATACATCATAGAACTCTTGTCGTTATGTCTGGCATAATGTGCTCGGGCATGATATGGTGTTCATGTAGTGTGACCTGAACCTATAATCTCGTCAACAGAACTATGTTAGAAATACAGACGTGGCGACAGGAGACTCTTAAGATAATGTGTAACACACACTTCCCAGGCTCAGTAATACACGACAGCGTAACAGACGGCGGTGCAATTAGTGCGTTGGAAGAAGGCGCTTATGTACTAATCCCGCATCTTAGCAGATTGTACAGGGCGTGCTTGGCCTTCGCACACGTAGCGCTTGTGTGGAGGATGGTAAAAGTAACCTATTTACCCAAACCAGGTAAGGTGGATTACAGTGAAGCCAAATCGTATAGGCCGATAAGTTTATCGTCGGTTTTCCTCAAAACACTGGAGAAATTGGTCGATAGACACATAAGGGATGGCCCATTAAGGATACATCCGCTGCACGAACTGCAATGTGCATACCAGCCAGGGAAGTCAACGGAAACCGCACTTCACCTGGTAACAATCAAGGCTGAACAGGCTATAGAGAATAAAGAACTATGTCTGGCAGCTTTCTTAGACATGGAGAGAGCGTTCGATCGCACCACGTATAAAGCTATCAGCGAAGCAGCTGCAAAACATGGTGTAGAACCGACCATTTGTAAATGGATAGGCAACATGCTAAATGGCAGACTAATAAAGTCATCTCTCTTGGGGGATGAGATAATGGCCACGGCCACAAAGGGATGTCCACAAGGTGGGGTACTTTCACCAACTCTCTGGAGTTTGGTGGTGAAGTCACTCCTGGTAGAACTCAATAAAGGTCCCACCCACACGGTAGGATATTCTGATGATTTAGTGATACTGGTTAGTGGGAAGTTCCCAGGCACGGTATCAGAAATCATGAACAAGGCACTGCAGACAGTGGAGAGATGGTGCGACCGGCACCAATTATCCATGAATCCAAGCAAAACTGTAGTAATTAATACCCTTTACTAGGAAAAGGACCCTTCGCGGCGTACAGCAGTTAAAGCTGTACGGGAGGGTACTAGAACTGTCCAATGATGTGAAATATCTAGGTGTCACTCTGGATAAGGAACTGAATTGGAAGAAGCATACAGATCTCACCATTACAAAGGCACTGAGCGATTGACTACAGTAGTAGTGTAAGCATGGGTAGTTTGACAACCGTCTTCCAGGCGGAGACATACGCCATAATTGCCTGTGCACAGGAGAATATAGACAGGCAAACCAGAGGGTAGAATATCTATATACTCAGTGACAGTCAGGTGGCCCTTAAAGCGGTTACGGCACCGAAAGTGGATTCTAGACTAGTCTATAATGGCGTCCAGGCACTGAACAAGCTTGGAAAGCACAATAAGGTGCAACTAGTTTGGATACCGGGGCACGAGCGCTACGTCGGCAATGAAAGAGCGGATGAGCTTGCAAGCGGGGGGGTCTACAAATCACTTTGTAGGTCCAGAACCACAGGACTCTCGCAGAGAACCATAACTTCGGCCTTTAAAGCCTACGCCAAAACCAAACACCAACACGAGTGGAGGAATGAGGCGGGCTTAAGGCACTCAAAGCTCTTCATAGAAGGAGTGGACTCGGACTGGACTAACAAGCTCTGGAAATCCACTAGGAAGCAACTCAGAATCATATCGGGGGTGTTCACAGGTCACTTCGGGGTCAAGGATCTCATGGACTGTCGGGTAGTTTATACTGTAGAATGTGTGGCGAGGAGGATGAGACCATGGAACACTTACTGTGTGAATGTCATGCCCTTGCCAGACAAAGAATGAATTACTTTTGGTAACGACTATCCGCAACCAAAGGAATTCAAGGTGCTCCCGCTGAGCTGCATCATCCGCTTCGTGGAAATGATGGAGCGAGCTTGGGAGTAGGCATAAAGGAGAGGGCAAATGCACAAAAGATCCTGCTGGGTCGAAGTTCATCCGAAAGGGCCCTCATCTAGATAAGATAAGATAAGGTAAATGGTAATACAATACGAAAAATATCTTTGGGACAGTTTTTTTGTCCTACCAGGGTCGAAAGAGCTCCTGATTCTTAATGGAAATAGTTAATATAAAATTCCTAGAAGTACAATTAATAATAGTGGCATTTTTTTTGAGAAATGCTCATGAACGTGGAGGAAGTGAGTGAGTTAGGATTAGAGCGAGAAATAGTTAAAGAAAATAACGACATGGGTTGACATATATCGCTGACATTTAGCTCTTTATCAGGGACTTAAAAACTAATTCCTCTTCAATCGAATGCACATTACAGTAGCATATTTTGCTTCAAATCGAATTACAGTTAGTGCGCAAAGCTGTTTTGAATATATACTTAATTAAAACTTACTCTGGAAACCTTATTACAAGCGACAAGGGTTGAGTGGCCGAGAGAGGCCGTAAAAACTTGCATTTCAATAGGCCATTCAAGTCCATGTTAGATCGGACGCGCTGAGGCAAGCAGAGATAGCGCTGCGTGTGGCACAAATTACAAGAGTTCGCGTATATTCTCGATAGTCAATTTTGAACCTTCAGTGTATAACAAAAACAAACAAAGGTTCTCGAGTGGCAACCACGGAAATTCGTTGACCATACGTGCATACCTGACAGTCCTGACACGCCAAAATGCATCTTTAATTCTTCATGTTCATAAAAGTATGTGACTACATTTGTTATACCTATAAAATGCATAGTCTGCAAATGATGGTTACCAAATTCAATTCATGCCACTGGGTGAATTGGTTTTTATACAATTACCGTCTTGCGATATCAACATTATTGTAGAATCTTTCGCTTCACTCAGGATTCAATATACCGCCCTCGCCGTAAATATATTTATTATTTAATATTTTGGTCCCTTGAGACACAATCGATTATTACCTTCGCCGACTTTTAAGATATGGATTATTGGCAATTAGAGTTAGAAGCATTAGAAAAGTGCATTAAAACCCGTTCACTAAAGTCCGAGTATCTATTCTTCAAGTCAAAAGTCAAAAATCATTTATTCAAAATAAATTCTTCGAGAACACTTTTTGAAGGTCAGGGGTTAAACAATATTATATATTTACAGTCTGCTTCGGTATAACGATGGCCTTTGCCCATATGTCTTTATCGTCTAAGTATTCGCTGAGTTTATAATAGGCTCTTTTTTCCAGGGAGTCATTGACCCTGTGCCTATTTAACTGTGGCTCTACCCTGAGATAGCGCACATATAGCTGCTAGCTAGGCAGGACCAAAAATTGTAACACGTTTCGTTCTCTGTCATAAATGTCACCGCTTATGCTTTATACCGAATCATCTTTGTTTACAATAGGAGCAGATGACGCCCACAGGCAAACGCGACAGCGGTACGGTTTTACACGAGAATTTCTGCCTACTATCTTAACTTCGTATGTCGCCCAATCGTTTAATTGGAAAAGCAGCCCTCTTTTTTACAAAATTTGACTCACATTGCCCAGCAACTTTGAAGCTAATAAGAGGTTCAAGAAGATACCTAAGAGGGAATTTGCTATGTTCAATTCATATATTTGAGTTATGAGTATTGTGAAGGTGTAATGCTTGTGTTGTTTTTACGCTTGGTGTTGGCCCGAGGTGTGGGGTATCGAAGGATTCTTTTTGCCTAGGATCGTCAACTATGGAGATTAGACATAACTTATATATCGTATGGCTGATTATGTTTCTCTGCTTCAAAGATTTAGACTTTTCAAGACATTCTGAGGTGTATACGAGTGGTGAGAATTATTCAATAAATAGGTTGTCAATGCATAATAGGTATTCAGTACAATAGTTCGTATTGACGACCGGGAAATATTGACTGCGTAACTGTGAGTTTATAGAGAATACGGTTTTCTAAAGGTACATTAAACATTATGTCAGATTGAATATTAGCAAACTAAGTCAGCACGCGTTTGTCATTTTACTTGAACAGATTAATAATACATACCTATGACTTCTGTAGAATATATTTATTTTTTGCGATTTATAAATAGTAATAAAACTAAATTTTATCCATAAAACGAATTATAAAATTATAGACAATTACCTATATTAATAGATAAATTTTTCGCGAAGGATCGAGTCGTGAGCTGGACCTCTCACACAGAAAAAAATACAAACTTGTAAATAGTTGTACTTAATTAAATCAGATATTTATGAATTCCAACTTACGTCATCTCCAGAGCCTGAAATCTCGGCGACGGCCGTGGCCCCCGGTAGACCCGGGGGACCTGGGGGGCCCGGGGGACCAGGGGGGCCTCTGATCGACTCGCCCGGTAGACCCTGCGACACACATTTTAATTAGCACAAGGTGCAAATTAGTTGTTAAGTGCAACGTCAGTAATTCGACCATCGATCGAAGTCCAATGCTCTTAACAGTGGTTGCTTTTGTTATTATGAAGTCTAAATATCACATTTTCGAATAAGTTTTGCCAAACATTGCCCTTTATTAAAGCTCGTAGTGCTAAGTACAGTCGCCATCAGATATATCGGAGCGGCCAAAGGTAACTTATCAGCTCCTTGTAAACAATTTTATACATCCGTTTTTTGAAGGAAACCCTATTGTCTCAGGTTATTCTTATTTTAGTAGACGAATATTTAAAAAAAAAGTAGAGTACCCACAGTCGCCATCAGATATATCGGAGCGGCCAAAGTGCTCAAAAATATCTGAACACGTATCTATTGTCGAGGCATTAGAGACGTGTTCAGATATTTGTGAGCACTTTGGCCGCTCCGTCTGTTTACAAGGAGCTGATAAAAGTTACCTACGCAAATTCTTAACACTATTTTTTTCGATTAAGTACGCAAGAGTAGCAAGAAATAGCGTGGCATCTATCGATCGATAAGGGAAAGTATGCCATTCATAAATTCATCTCGACTTGGTAAACTATTCTAATTTTACTGTTTAACATCTATCAGTAATCCCAAATCTTGAGCCTATTTATCAGCGACTGATTGTCCAGCAAACGTAGACCGCTAATTTCCAACAATTAGTACGAAATTGGGTTCAGAAATATAAATGGACTAAAATCTCGAAAGTAGTCCAGTAAATTAACTGACAACTCGTATGGAAAAAATGTTAATTTTGGAAATAATTTATAATAGCTTATTTTTTATGTGTAACGGATATATTATCAATTAAATAGTTACCCAGCGACAAAATCAGACAAAATTTCAGACATCAAAAAAATGATAAGTT
This sequence comes from Epinotia bilunana, assembly GCA_947049275.1. NCBI lineage: Eukaryota > Metazoa > Arthropoda > Insecta > Lepidoptera > Tortricidae > Epinotia > Epinotia bilunana. The sequence goes on from OX346265.1 coordinate 5,663,010, forward strand.
AACTAACTTCTGAAAAGTCAGAAAAAATATTAATCAATATTTTTGTCTTTATTTTGGTTCATTTCCATTTGCTCTATAATATTCAAGATAAATCGTATAAAAAAAGACAATGCATGCTTCATTGAAATCTACATAATTACTTCCGGGTGGAAAGTTTGTCGGATTCTTGAATATATCATCTTAGAATAACATTTTCAAATGAAATCAAAAAAAACGCTATTATAAATTAATGTTTTTCAAAACCGTATTTTGCCTGGAGTAAAGTTCATGTGAACTAGATTACTGAGTGCGTCAAAAGTTACAATTTAATGTCAACCAATAGAGCCACACGATCTGTTGTGGTACAGTCGGCCGGAAATTAAGTTTTGAACATAGCGTCCCGCTTTCGAGGCGATATGATTTGTAGGCGGCAAGATAGTTAGGTATCGCCAAAATTTTGTTTAAATAGTCTGTTATACAAAATTCTTACGAATTCTTAGTTGTGAACATGGTCAAATTTTCTCCCTTTTCTTAAGAGCTTCATTAACTTTTAATAATTTCTCGGTGGAAATGATTTAAGACTTTGACCTTGCAAAAACCCTAGTTAATTATATTGTTAGAGTCGAAAAGTCAGGTAAGTTTCCTAATTGTAATAATTACCTAATAATAAATAATGAACACCGGTCTAATAATCAGAAAATTTGCTCAGTAGCCAAAGAAGGAGTTTCAAATTAGTATAAGTTAATACCTGGGTATATTTTACTGGCATTCATTAACGTTATGACAGCCTAAGCGAAGCTTTTGGGGCTCCTCTCCCTTTTGTAATAAATATTCCGTGTACTAATCGTTAATCACTAATCAGTCATTTTAACAGCTGAATAATTTGTTGGAACGACAATGTAGTGACTTCTTTTTTAAAAATTCATAAAGTATGAATTGGTATTTAAAAGGTTTTGCATATTAAAGAAACTTAATTATGTATTTTTTATTAATGTGCTGTGTAGGTATATTACAAGTATTACAAAATCTAAATAATTAATACTTACTTATTCATAGCGGTAAAACAGTTTTTGCCTAAATAACGGCGCGTGAAAAAATGCGATTTAAATTCTTAATGGCCTAATAACACAATGTGGTGAAACGATGAATAAAATAACAGATAATTTAAAAATTCTGGTTAGTTAAAATAGTGAAAATCTAAACATTCTGCTATAAAACAACGTAGGTACTTAGCTAACAAAACAATTGCGTTGAATATCGCATCGTAATATGGTAAAAGAAAGCGACTTTTATATTGTGTACTAAATAAACAGAAAATTCAATTTTGATAGAATAGAAATTCTATTGAAGTTTGTATTTTAACCCAGTCTGAAATTCAATTCCATCGCGCCACGAAAAGTTAAAGTAGCATTGTGTTAGGTCCGGTACAGTACAGTCTATGAAACATGTACACTATTATGTTCGATACTCGTGAACTAGAATGTTGTATTTCATTTGTTTAGCAGTAGAATTTCGAGTTAGCACGGTTTAAATGCTATGTATGCTGTCAGAAAGCGCTATAAGAGGATTTCTAGAATAGTAGTTCATTTTTACTATGGCATAGGTAGGCATGACTTTATTTTTTTCTATTTCGTTATGTTTTTTTGTAATGTTATATAAGCATGAATAAACAATTTTTGATTATATCTTTTTATATAGCGAAATATTGTATTGTAACGATATAACCAATTAAAAGCATGAATTACAAGTTCACCTAGCATGTTATAGCGTAGACAGAGCATTTGACTTACAAACTCGTTCTAAAAACAATTCCTCGTCTTCTTATGAAATGGAGTAAAATCAATGAATTATCGAATACCACTTCAAAGGCTTGATATGAATTCCATTGACTGTTCAAAATTCGAATCAGTATTGTATTTAACAAATAAAATATTGTTTTAGGCCAATCTATCGGGTAGCCATTTAGTAGTTTCGCTAGTTGAACTGTCGAACTATTGAAACGAAATGGTTATTATATTACATAAAATTACTAGTACGTAATGGAATCTAAAATTCCTCAAAATCGGCGTAGGCCTCTTACCAAAAAGGCCAATAGCCGACCGTACAGTCAACCAACTAAAGCAAAATAATTCAGCAATGCTTTCAGTGTCACGGCTGATGTATGAACGTGTTAAACGCCGCGGCCGAGTATACTTGCACAGTTGCACGCGACGCTAACACACAGTGTTAAGTTTGCTTAATGGCTCTATACCATGGCATGAGAGGGTTAAACTTCCATTTGTTACCCGATCTGTGTACAGAATGTGGAGCATTTGCATTGGACACGAGCAGGTAGGTACTCGTAGCACGCTTAATGTGTATATTAGCGCTTATGTCATGCGATTAAGATTCAGTGTTGTGTGTACGTATATAAATTGTGTCTAATTTCGGTGTTAGAGGTGTTTGAACTATTTTAGGTGATTTGAATACTTGATTTGTGATGTGCTGATATAAATCACAGCTTTAGGCACTTGTCCCACCGCCGGCGAGTAGCGAGTACTCTCATAGTAATTCTTACTCGCTTGAGCGAGTAGCACGTAGTAACACTCGCTTACTCGCCGGCGTTGGGACAAGTGCCTTAAGCTGATTTTGCATCGGCCATCCCAAAAAAACAAATGACTATTTTATTGCCAGTAGTATGACAGTCAACGCTATTAAGTACTTCACACCCTAGAGCGCTCTTACTAAATTACAGCTCTAGATACAGCTCACAGAGTCACTACTTAGTAGAAGTAATATTGGCATACTTGTCAAGACCAAATTTTGTGGAAATTAATGTTTTTAAGCATTTTTTTAAGAAAAACTATTTGTTCTAGCACATCAAAAAATATATGTTAATATTCACCATATTTCAAAGACCGTGGACGGGCTCGATACATAATTGGACAAAATCGGCTCGATTGAAATCATCTTAAACGGTTCTATGTCTTTATTTTTTTGACGTATGGGTCTGAAATTAAAAACATGAAGTCAACATATTGATACCTAAACCGCTAACGAGTCACATTTCACAAATATTCCATACTTTTTTTTATTTCAATATTTATGCACTATTATCTTCAAAAACGGCCACGCTCTCGTTTGCTCCGATACAAAAAGACAGTGTGCGCGCTATCCCAAATCCACAAGATAATTTTGGTGTTGACAGCGTCTTATTATTACTATAGATATAGACTAATCTTGCGCAGCGCTCCGCCAACCGCTGCACGAGCCACTCAACCCAAGCCTGACCATTGCTCTTTCTTCCTTACAGATGACGTACGGACCGTATCGTCGTAAATTATGACGCACTGCCCCGCTATTATGTAACTTGTTTTTAACCTCACCTCACCCGCCACCCACTAATGTATCTTGCCGCCGCGATTCGTAGCAACTAAGCGTATTCAGAGGTCTAGTTTCGATAGGCGTGACGGGTGAGGTGAGGCGCATAAGTGCGTTCCCAATAACAGCCCTGGTCTGCTCATATTGCAACTAATAGCTCCACCAACATCAAATCGGGGAACAGTGATGAATAGGCATGAGCGGGCTTCTAATTATTTCTGTCGGCAAAGCCTTCTGAATTTTATGCTACATTTCTTCTTGTGATGGAAGTCGTTTGTTTGACGCAAAGCTTACTGATGTTGGCAATATTCTCCTTTCCTGACTGGGAACTTTGGCTGTGTTCATCTGGCTACTCATGTTGCCTGTACTTGAAATATTAATGCTTACGTGATATTTTGGTGATTTTTTAAAATTAAATATTGTAATAGCATATGCATTCGCGTATATCCCTTGCAAACCTTTTTCCGATTCGAATAACCAAAATATTATCAATTGTAGAGGTATACTTGTTGGCCGAATTTCATCACAGTAGTCCATTCAAAAAGCAACTCTACCGTTCAAGCTACAAGATTCCAATTCCAATGACAGTTTTATAAAAAGTCGGTCACATTAAATAATCTCAACCATACCCACAAGTAAAGAAATACGTTGGAGCAACGGTTATACCCGGACCAAGCAGGACCGTGACTACGACTACTTTGCTAAAGTTTGTTTTACTGTACCTACCGAGAAAATATCATTAAAATGGCAATAGTAAATTAACTAACCATAAATATATTTTTTTACAATCTTACTCAAATCGACCTAATCCCGAACTAAGCAAAACTTGTACTATGGGTGCTAGACGACGATAAAAATACTTAAATATAGATAAATAAATACTTAAATACATAGAAAACAGCCATGACTCAGGAATAAATATTCGTGCTCATCACACAAATAAATGCCCTTACCGGGATTCGAACCCGGGACCTCTAGCTTCGTAGGTAGGGTCACTACCAACTAGGCTAAACCGTCGTCATATACTTAAATGTATAATAAAAATTGACAGCGCCGGAAAGTAAGTTTACGCGGTATTTGTTACGAGCGACTATACGGACGAAATGGCGTGACTTTTGATTTTTGTACAATTTCGGTAATATATTCATATTACATTTATTCATAAAACCAATTTCCATGATATCAATCAAGTAGATTAATATATTAATAACATAAGATTATTCATGATGATTTCAATTTTCAACTCGTCAAGCGAAGCTGCGGGTTTGCGTGACGTCGCTGGACGTCGTGTCGCTGGAAACAACGTCGCTTGATCCCTTGTGATACCCTAACTTAACAAAACTATTTGTAAGTATTTATATGAGGGCCATGAAAGGGTTAAAACCAATACAAATTCTCGGAAACTCCAAAAGGCCCGAACGCATTTATACCTACGAATTCCGGTATCGTTAGAGCGCGTGGAAAATATTGCTAGTGAAAGCTGGAAAGCATTTAGTAGAACGAGTGTTCATTAGGATTTTACTCTTTATTTTAGTCACTTTATGGTGTAAATTTGAACGAGTTTGTCTAAGGACTTGCGTGTTTTTGATATAAATATAGCAAATATGTCTGCCGTGCCGATAAATTGGACGAAACAATACCTGCGCGGCCTTTATGTGTGTTTTGCGTTTACGCACTTTTGTTTATCGGGGGATGGGCGTTGGGCTAATGTGATTTAAGGTTTTTAGGATGTTCAAAACATATGCTCCTATTTGGTAATTACTGAAAAAGATGCAAGCTTTAACAACACTTTCTGCGGCTTTACCAATAAAAAATGACAAGGATCCTAGTTGTCTTAATTGCTGGTGTTATTTGTCACTATTTTCAGAATATTTATAACCATTTTTTTGTGATTGATTTTTAGATATAGCTCTCCGAATCGCTTAACTTAAGTGGCAGTGGGCGGGGCACATAGCACGTAGAACCGATGGCCGTTGGGGCGGAAAGGTTCTCGACCACGTACCGGAAAGCGCGGCGTGCGTAGCCCCCCCACAAGGTGGACTGATGACCTGCTAAAGGTTGCGGATGCGGGTGGCGCAGGACCGGTCACTTTGGCACTCTTTGGGGGAGCCCTATGTCTAGCAGTGGACGTCTTTTGGCTGATATGATGATGATGATGATTTTTAGATTGACTTCTTCGTAACCTTCGTACTTAATCGTCTCTTTTCATTTCTCCTATGGGTTATTTAAAATAAAAGTTACTTGTGGGCCAAACTACATAATATTCAAAGCTCCTATGAATATAATTGCGCAATATACGGCAAGAAGAATCAAGAATCACTTAACTATGTACCACAAATGATTACTAAACATTTATTCTGACTTAATGTTTGCAGAATTAAGCTTAACTGTTTGAATAATCACTACCATTAAATCGCGTCCGCAGCCTAAGGCATCGTGGATAAAAAGTCGTAACGTCGTCAGCCTCTTAATATACTAGTATAAATAAAGCAGCTTTTTGTACAACAGTCGTCAAGTCCCGGGTCTACTTGTCAGTTGACTTCGTGGAGTCACAGCTGATCTGCAGCGTAAATTTTTCTCATCTCTAATTGAGCTAAAATGAGAATACTGCAGTATATACACGGTTTTGTCAGATAAGTACCTACTAACACGTTCGTTGCGTCATCTCCCGCGCCAATAGCGTCACAGTTGGCGATTCCGGGGCAACCTACCGAATTCTATACCGGACTTGAGGACGCAAAGGGGCCACACTGTTTCGTCGCCTAAATAATAATTAGTGTTTTAATTTTAGAAGTATTGTATGTGTCTAAGGTATTTGCAACTATGGACCTTAGTTGCCTGAAATAAATGATTATTATTATTATAGGGTCGAAGCAGCCCTATCAATATATGCATTCCAGACCCACAATTGACCATAAATTGTGCAAGTTATTCACCATCATCGTCATCAGCCTATAAATATTGAGATAAATAGTGAGCTCCTGCAGCGAATGTACATCCTATACTATTAAACGAGCAATATTTGTATGTATATATATATATATATATATATACATATATATAAATATATATATTTGCAATCTCGTTCTTGGAAACGGCTTTAACGATTTCAATTAAATTTGGAAATACAGGGTGTACCAAAAATGGGGTGTGAACCGATCAAGGGCATAACAGGCATCGTCTTCTGATAAGAATAAACAAGAGAATTTTTTTACGCGATTTTTTTTTACATTTGTATGGAGAGTTGGCCGACTGGGGCGACCTGCTCCATACTAATTTAAAAAAAAACGCGTCAAAAAAATTATTTTAGTTTTTTCTTATCAGAACACGATACTTGTTATGCCCTTGATCGGTTCACACCCCATTTTTGGTACACTCTGTATGGATTTACGGGGGCGATAAATCGATCTAGCCAGGTCTCATGTCTGGGAAAATTCGTTTTCTCCGTATTTTCACACGAGCTGAGCTTAAGTAAGTAAAAACCTGAGCATTGCTCGTGCCCTGAGGTAATTGAAATTGATAATCAATTAAATTTGTAATGAAGGCTCTCACGAAATTGTTGAAAATAATTCTTTGCAGATCGACGCTCTAACACATTTTTTTTTTCCGCCCACGGTAGCCCCCTTATTTATAAATATTATTATTGTTTTATTTTGTGCAATAATTAGAAATCAAGTTACACTAAGTCATTATAAATTCAGTGTTAGTGAGATATTGAAGGAAATATTCTTGCCCTTGGTCCTCGATCTCCTTTTTCTCCTCTGAGTGACATTGGATAACCTGTAACATTTAATTTAAGGTTAACTTCAACGATATTTGTCACAAAAAACTTCACACATTATTGACACGCGAGCTACGTGATTAGACGTCAAATTAATATTTGCCATTTTGAATTTGGAACCTTGAGTTCGAAACTCGATTTGAATTTACAAAGTGGGCGTTGTGATCCACAACGTTACCTACGCCCAAAGGCGAATGACCTCTTATACTTTCAACTTTTAGATTGGATCTGACATGACATAAAATCACGTGTACTTCGCAATGGGCAATTGATTTAAGTACCAAATAGGTACAACAATGTTGAAAGGCATAATAATAATCTCTTAGCCCTTGTGGTGTCGGGTTAGAATAGCACCACCCCTTTTCTTCCTGTGCGTGCCGTAACGTAAGAGTCGACTAAGGGAACAGGGCTGAAGTGTGTTATGCGTGATGGGCTAGCAAACTGTCACTGCGATATCACATGTTGTAGATCTTTTATATCGACATTTATGCTAAAAGTGTTACTGGAACACAAGTTTCAGTACTGTATGTATAGTGGGGCAGAGTGCTCGAACAAATCGTCGTAAATGTGGACAGGCTGGTCAAAACATAATCTGTATTCAAAACACTTTTCACTTGTTTTTAATCTTCACAGGTGTCGTTATTCATACATGGGTAAGCAAGTTAGTTAAATACCATCCAGTCCAGGGGGTGGGGGCGGGAACGGAGGGATTGTGCCGAAGCGGCCCGACCCTTCGGCGTCCCCTTCTTCCTGGTCGACCTGTGTGAGACATCTAATTAGTAAATTACATTTCGCAGTTTTGGAAGAGACGTATGAATCATGAACCCAAAAGGCACATGCGTCATTTTGCTGTAAGTGCGATTTGTGGTTGAAAGTACATATCATATACTGCAACCCACGTAAAATGAGCTCTGGCGGCCATACATTTTATATGGCACGCGGAGCTCTTTTTAAATGTGTCGCTGTGTACTTGCGGTTAGGGTTAGTTGGGAATTGAACGGGTTATGCAGGATGTTAAAAGCAGGGTGGTGGTCAGACATTTTGCGATATTCCAAACTTAAAAAATCTTTTTGGTATTTTATATCTAGTAATAATCTTGGAAAGTTAGTAACAAAAAACTAAATAATGGACAGGGTATTTCAATAAATATAATTGAGATTCCTTTGTGAGTATCTTAGAATAAAGATACATTTTATTTCATTCTCTTGCTGTACCTTTTCTGTCCACATTATATTTCAACTGCAGCGCGACCTTAAACAATCTCAAATTATGAATAAAATCCCGCTTTAAGGTCCAACTGTTGGAATTTACTTCTGAAATGATTTTATCTTCGAACGACAGTAAGACTTGATTTTTACCAACTTTCCTAAAATACACAAACTCCAATCAGCCATACTCAGTCGCATTGAAACTGACAAGACCACACACAATGATAATAATGTGTGCAAAAATAAGACTTACGCCTCTTAAAATAAGGTTGAATTGCTTTGAATCGTTGCTGCAAAGATTGTTAGTGCAAGTGCATTTCAAGTACGGGATGATGCAACCAACGAAGCGTTCATACCAAAATACCCCCTTTTTGTATACACCCTGTAGTATTGGCGGATTGTGGACAAATTCGGTATCGTAATGATGCGTGATAAACTATTGTATGCTACTATTTCAGCATTGAAGTCGAGAGTATTAAATATTCAGTTAAAGAGTATTTGAATCTTGGCTTGAATTAAATAGATTTTGACTTTGAATGTATTGTGTCACGTATTTTCAAATGGAATTTATGTATTATGTAGGTAATTGTAAATTGAATTACGAAACCTAATGGTTGATAGGCACATTTGTTTTTCTATTTGCTTATTACTGTATACTTATCTTTGTTGACATTGTCCTAATATTATTGTTATTATTTTCTTTTCACGATCGTGAAACTGGATTCACATAATTTTGACATGTACTGTAATTTTTGTCATGAAATAAACAATCGAATCTAATTGATTAAAAACGTTTTTGATAAATATACGAGTATTAATTCATTACTCATTTAATGCGAACGCAACGCATGTACATGTTTTCTATTGGTCACATATTTAGTCCTAATTAGTATAAGGTGGAGTCTTGTAATTGCAACTAGGTATATCTGTCTGGTAATTGCAACTAAATTTAATAATGCCCTGTATAATCACTATCCTAGAGGGCATTATTAAATTTAGTTGCAATTACCAGACAGATATACCTAGTTGCAATTACAAAACTCCACCTTATTAGTATTATTATTATTATATATATATGTTCGTTGGATGGCAATTAGTGGATTTTTCAAATATGTGGTGCAGAGGGGTAGTTTAAGTATATATTTTTGTAATGCCCCAAACACACATACATTATTTTCTCAAACATGCAATGAAATATTGACGTTGTGTTTTTCATAATGGGCTTCGCAGTGTCACGTTTCCGGCGCAGCGGGACTAGAGATGTGCCAACCCGAAAATATCTCAAACCGAATTGAACGGTTCGACTTTCTATGTAAACCGGTTTCAACCCGGGTTGATCAAACCGAGTTGCTATGACGGTCCTAAACGTATTAATATTAATGTGGTATTCGGTTTGACCTGTCCGAGTCGATCCGTGAATTTAAACACCTACTTGTTCGGGTTTTAAACCTAAACTAAACTGTTTATAGGTTATTGTTACATTTGTGAGCGTTACCTCGGTAGCGCCATAGAGTAATAAGTAATTATAAATTGCTCACTATATCATTCAAAATTAAATTGCAAAACAAAACTACAAACCTTGTTGCAACGAGATAAGGTCTACTAATGGTCGTCGTCGTCACCCGCCCACCTGTTCGGGAGAAATCGGGTTTATTCGGCTACTCATTCGGTTTGCCCGCTCCGGCCCAGCCCGCTCGCGCGAGTCGCGCGCGTCGGTTCGGTTTCGTTGGCTCGGGCCGCTGTCGGCGAGCGGGCTCGAATGTTGCGGTTCGCTGCTCGTTATAGAATCGAGTTAGTGGACTAACAAACCGGGTCGGTTCGACTTTAGCTTGACTCGGTTTGAACCGGGTTGGCAAACCGAGTTGACACATCTCTAAGCGGGACGAGAGACCCCTATTGCCTGCAACATGGTCTTTTTTAATTTCCATTCCACAACTTGTGGCACAGTATCACGGCGTTCAACTATGTAAATTAAAGTTTGATTTCTTGGAGTTCATTGCGTGTTTGAGAAAAGCACTATACATACCTCGGCGTGAAAAGGGGTTGCCAGCCTCATAACTATCCGATCTCATTACACTCGGCCGGCATCAACTCCTTACTTCCCGGCCTCTGTAGTAATGTACTGTTATTACCTCCAATTCAAATTGCAATGAACATCAAGCTCGAAGACATTAGCCTACGTTCCATTATATATTAATAAAAAAACACATGATACAAGATGGCTTAAGGCATCCTGCCAAAGTATAATTTGATTGAATAATCGATAACGCTCAATGCACTTTTGTTATTATTAATCACCCATTGTTATCAGAATGATGGCCGCGATAACAGTACTTATGGATTTAGAACAAACCCATCGACGATAGCAGTACCAACAGAATTCCTTTATATGTGACAGATATGTTCGTAGTGGACCATTGAACTAAATAAACGAGGGTTGTATTTAGTCGGTATACAGCGTGTTACCGGCACGCGGGCATTTATTAAAACTGATAATAATATGTTCCATTAGCAATTGCTTGCATGTATTTGCATATCATAATTATGTTTATTAGCTGCACAATTATTTTTCCAAAATCCAAACGTTCGATGTACTAGGTTTATGGCGCCGTAGAAACAAAATATGAAGAGGTGTCATTTAAACTTACTTGTCAATTTACTTTGCTGTACATTGCTGGCAATTTAAATTTTGTTAGAATATTTATAAAGTAGGAATTATAGTTAAATATTTGAATTAAGGTCATGATTAAGTTAAAGAACTACGTTAATTTACCCTACTTAAAAAAAGCTCCCTTACCGGTAACGCACTGTAAAATATCGCTATTTTGACGTTTGTGTTCATTGGGTCGCGCTGCACGCTATACAAGGTGGAACGGAACGATGGACTTTCCCGCAAGAGGGGGATTATTGGGCGCTAGTACGTCACATTTTCCAGATAAACTATTTTTTTTGACGCGATTTTTTTTTTACCTTTGTATGGAGCGTTGGCCGACTGGAGCGACGAGCTCCATACAAAAGTAATAAAAAAATCGCGTCAAAAAAAATAGTTTATCTGGAAAATATGACGTACTAGCGCCCAATAATCCCCCTCTTGCGGGAAAGTCCATCGTTCCGTTACACCCTGTATATGACATAAATTGAATGTGTTATAAGAGATGCCTTAGTAGTAAAGGTAACAGCAGACGATCTTTATCGCTTAAAAGCAATTTCTTCCGGACACACTTTGGATCTTTTACATTTTCATTTTTTTTTGTCACTTGTTCAAATATAATGCATACGAAAATACATATAAAATATGGGTATTGTGTTGCGATTTTTTCTAGCTAAACTTTTGTTAGGAATTGTGGACATAGATTTGTATCTAAAGCTAGGTTGAATAATAGCTAATTACTATTAATTACTAACAAACAGGGTGCACTTGTTACGGACGTACAAGTGCGATATAATTTTAGGGTGACAAGCTGTTAGTTTAGACACCACAAAGTGCATCATATGGTTAATACGGCACTGATTAAAAACTTCAACTTAATTGACAAATGAAAAAAAACAATCTTCTATACTACTTTTCACAATTCCTTATGATACAAGTTTTCGCTGGTTTTAAATAAAAGTGAAAAACAGGAAAAAAATATTTATACGTGAACACAGAAAAAGGCAAAAATTATGAATGGAAAACATCACGAGGAAACTGATATATCTAATCCCAACTAGCTCCAGTTTTCCCTCTGGGTTTGAAGTCCAGCTGGTGGTTACTCTTGTGAAACTAGTGACAACGCCAAATTTTGGGATTAGGCACCAAAGCGCACCCAGGGCTCCTTTGGGGTCGGTACACAATCGGGAAACCACCAGGAACCACGGGGAACCAAGCAGAAAATGACGATTATATTTATTCTGTTTTTTTGAGATTCTATTTTCATTTGTCAATTATGTTAAATTAGTGGTGACCAATTTTCACCCGGGTTAGTGAAATATATCAACATAAAAAAAAAACATATAATAATCACCAAAAAATTGTCAATGTCAATCTCGTCTCCACCGCTGCCTTTACCCATTTCCTGTCAAAACGTTGAAAATTGTACATTTCTGTGGAGCAGACATATTCCACCTAAGTTCCCTCTTCAATCGCCAAACTGTTACGTACTTTAATTTATAAGACGTTAGATGAGTTTAATAGGTTAAATTGTATAAAAACGTAGCGCGTCTCGCCATCAAACGTAACAGTTTGGCGAGAATATAAACGTATAGTACCTATGTAAGTTTTCATTTCAATGTTTGAACGAAAAAAAAAATCGTTTGTAAATGTTGCCTGCGCGGCTCCGCCCGCGTATAACAGAGAAACCAGGCGGAGCTGCGGGACAAAATATAGCCTCTGTGCATAGAGAAGTTCCGTTTTATACAAAAATACAGTCTGCAGTATATTAAACTGATGAATTTATTTTTTTATATCGGATTCCGGAGATTACATCCAACTTAAAAAGTTACAAATCTCAAAGACTGGACCTCTTTGGAAGTATGGCGTATGCTCAGCGAACGAAAAAGCCACATAATGCGAGCTCCTTACAAATTTTTACCCCAATACGTGCCTAACCACACTAATTGATTTCGGATTTTAAAAAGGTATCCTAAATTGCTTCTAATTTTTTAAAAGGCAGCCCATACTTCGATTGGCAACCACGGTTGCCACCATCAGTTTAGGGGTCCGCGAAATTGGCAACTGCGGTAGCCACAAGCAGCAAGTGAGTGCCTAAAACCCGGTATGCGCATGTTCGAACTAAACAGCTGCCTGGCATCGGCTTGACCCCGCCCCCATCCCCGCATAATGGCAATATCACCTATTCTGTGAGGCCTTTTAGCGGCGCTACTTATTTATTTATTTATTTAAACTTTATTGCACAAAAGAAAACTTATCGTACAAAAGGCGGACTTAATGCCAAATGGCATTCTCTACCAGTCAAACCTAACTAACTAACTAACACTGTAACTTAGAGTTCTATGGTTTTTTCGTTCGCATAGTTTCGACAAATTATATTATTATAAAATAATTTGATAACAAAATACCTACTTAATCACTAAAAGTCTTACCTCGAAAGTGTTGACACATTGCACTTCAGCTTGGGACGGGGTTCCGTACAATTTGAGCTCTTGAAAGGCACCCTGTATAAGAGCCAAGGTTACAACACGCCGCCACATCGCTACCGTAATGTCTGACAATTTATCGAACGCTCACCTCCTAGACAAAAGTCGTACTCACTTAAACAGTTTATATTATTTTTTATTTAATGAAGAAACAAACAGTCGTTTACAGAAATTATTTCTAACTATTGCTTACATCTTACGTATACCTGGAGTTTCCTTATTTTATAAATATAAGCATATATAGCACAGTTTTCGTCCTATTTTTATTAACTATTTCTCTTTGTTATCTGTGTTTGTCATAAATAAATGCTTTCCTTTGTTTCTTTCTTTCTTTCATATTACCAAAATAAATCATCAACAAACTTAAGTACGAGTATTATAGTTTAATGGTAATAAATGACTCAAGTTTAACGTGCTATTGTAACTAATCGAATTCTAATCTTTAATATGACAGTTTACAATCAGATTGTGATAAAACCATATGTAAGTATATGTACATAACAGTAAAGTGATCGATCATACATGTTTTAATGACTTAATAGAACAATTAAACAGATCAATGTTTGGAAGATATCCTTAAATTTACGAGGTATAAGTATATAAGTTTCTGTAAAAAAAATCATTTTGGTACAAGCTTTTATTGTTGACTTTACTTTTCAGTATACCATCATCAACTACTCATTGAGACGATTTTACCGAGCCCAAATTCAATGGGTTTACGTCGGTTAAATACTGAATTCCCATAGCCACCTTCTGTCTCCATCATCAGATCAGCTCGATGGTACCATAATATTGAATTGTCATCAACTATACAAATACCTAAAACTTCAGCTCAATCGGATAACAGCAAGTGACTGAAAAATAGATTGCTTTGTACGGACAACTTACATACGAACAAGTAAATTTTTTAAAAGTTAAGATAAAAATAAATGGCGGGAAATCGAGTATTTTTCTCTTAACTTTAAAAAAATTGTAAGGCCAAACTGCATACAGCCACGGCTATAATCGATAGCGGAATCTAAATTCACATTCAAAATTCGAATTTTCTGTAACCTTGAACTCAATCTGTTACTTTGTAATGTACTAGCTTTATTTATTCATTTTATTTTTTATTTAATCTTTATTGCACAAAAGAAATCTTATCGTACAAAAGGCAGACTGAATGCCATGAGGCATTCTCTACCACTCAACTTTTTTAATCCCCGCCGGTGGCAAACAAGCATGCGGCCTGCCTGATGGTAAGCAGTCACTGCAGCCTATAGACACTTGGAATTCTAAGGGAATCACATGCTCGTTGCCGACTCTAAAGGTAGGATTCAGTGTCAGTGACTCAAGGTTCAATTATCAGTAACTACAACTTAGAAAAGTTGAAAAACCCTCGACATTTTCATTTCAAACTTCAATATCTCAAAAACGGCTAATCCCCGCCTAGTAAAGAGAAACCTATGTATGAGAGGTTACAAATTCGCTTTTTTTAACCTGTTGATCCGAGTGAGATTTTTGGAAAAAAATATATGTGGTAGAGTATTAAATGGTTTATAAAATATCCAATATTGGAAGATGTCGCCACCTTGCAAGTAAAAAAAAAATGATTTTTGATCTTTTTTTTTTCTTAAATATAAAATTTCATACTATTTTTTTTTTATAAAAAGTCCTCTATTATCTCCATAATATATACAAATTTCAAAAAAATCGGGAAGCTACTTTAGTAGATAATAAATAAAAACGATTTTCCTTTTCTTTTTATTATCTCAAAAATCACGACGATTTTGGGGCTGATATTTAGTCAAATTACAACGTATATAAAGGTAATTATCCGAGCAAAAGGAAAACCATTTTCTCGTCAAAGGCAGTTCCGCCATCCAGACACGGCTATACGCTTTGGGCTTTAAAGCCCAATATCTCGCAAACGAATCATTAATTTGAAAAATCGTTTTAAAAAGCCCATAATAATTTTGAACAAGCTATCCTACGATACCACACACTGGGTTTAACGAGAAAAAATATGACATCCCCGCTTTAGGTGTAGGGGACCTCCCCTACACCTAAAGCGGGGTATGTTGGGGTACCTACCCCAAATGATATTTTTTTCAACATTTTATTTTTCTGCTTTGTCGGCGTGATTGATTTATATACCCATGCCGAATTACAGTTTTCTAGTAGTAATTGTTACTAAGCTAAACTGAAGACGGACGGATAGACGGACGGACGGACGGCCGGCCAGATGGACATGGCGAAACTATAAGGGTTCCTTGTTGACTTCAGAACCCTAAAAAGGACCAAAAATCCTTTTCGGCTTGAAAATCAGAGGGCAAAATTGACTACAATATTACGAATATTTTATCCTTATTTGTTAACAGATATAAAATTGAGCAGGGGAATAGCTGTCAGTTCCAGACATGAATCAGTGTTATTCGTAATCATAAGAAATTATTTCTGCTCCAATCCTATGGGAAACTTGCTTTTAGAAGATGAAACGTAGACCCAAATATAGACAAGTCTCAGAGGAAACAAAATACGAGACTAATGGACGTTTACTTCGGCTTAATTCTTTTTAATGAAGGCGGGATTTTTGCTTTTTTAAATGTGAAAACATTTTGTTCTTTGTCAACTGTACGGAGCAGGTAACGTATAGTATAATATAAAGTCCACGGATGGTCAATTAACTGTGTTGGCGATGGTACCATGAAAAGTGAAACATACCATGCATATTTGACGCCTAAGTTGTGTTTAGACGTCACAATGTATCATAGATCGTAGCAAATTACTGGGATATTTAACTTTGCCCGATTCAACAGGGACATAACGCTGCCACAACATGGTTCAAATCGATTACCTGGGCATTTTTAATTAATTATACACCCAATTAGCGTGAATCGTCAAAAAAAAAAATTAACTCAGTGTCAGTCCTGAGAGGAAAATTAACTATACAGTTTGGATAACAGTTAACTTTTTATTCTATTCGTAAATGATGAAACATGAATGAAGTAACATGTTTATGCATATCTAGTGTTATTGATTATTTACCTCATTAGTTATTTACTCGTGTGTTAATATTTTATTTAGGACTTCATTGACATCGAAACGTATCCTTTCCCACGTGCTAATATGAATAACTTAGTAATTTCAGTACAGCAGTGTATAAATTTAAATTGAAGGAAGAATTTCAAAATGTAATGCTCCGAGTCGCATTCGAACCGGCGACCATAGGCATTCAAGGCTCGGATTTTCCTTCAACTTAAAATTATAATTTCTTTAGAAGCGTTACTGCTTAATACAAAATTAATTTAGCAGTATATAGTTGAAAAACGGTACCACAATATCACTGTCACATTTACACGTGGTTTAACATGTTTGAGTAAATTTTCCGACTCCCGCGCATGATTACGCGCACCCGCGGTGCAAGCGCTGCCCGTAACTAAATTTGAAACCAAGCCTAGCGCGTAAACCAGAAATGTTAAGCCACAAACATGTATCATTTTGTTCCTTTTAATTGAACGAGCGAGCGAAGCGAAATAAGGTCTACTGTTCAGCTTGAGCGCAAATTCGACTGTTCGTTAAATTTTGTGAGCATATAATAATGAGTTATTTAAGTTTGATATTTAATAATGAGTTAGTTTAGTTAATTAATAAGTTTTTTTTGTCCATTCAGTATTTAGAAATTATTAAACAAAAAAAAAGGCAAATAAGACCGACTCCAGACCTCTATAACCACTTATAACAATAGAAATTCTTTTGAATAGGTAATTATTTTTCATTATGGACAAAAGTTGTGACGGAAAGCTTACGATAAATGAGAATTGTGGTAATTAAACACCAGAATTTTGATGAACGTTAGGTGACAATGGTGACAAACAAAGTTTTCCCCTCGCTTTAAGTAAAACTATGAATAATTTTAATGTTTTGAATTTATCATTCTTATATTTAATGACTTCTGTATCTTTGTTAATTTCGTAGGTATACCTACATTATTTTATCTTAGTTAGGTATTTATTCATTGAACTAGCTGTTGCCCGCGACTTCGTCCGCGTAGAATTTGTAACCGTCATAGGAAAAATATTGCTATTAAATTATTGTGCGCGGAACAAAACAAAACAAACAAAGTTCTACCATCTTAAGGGATGATTTCCGAGATAAAACTATCCTATTTCCTTCCAAGGGTTTCTAACTGAACCTTACCTACTTTTCTGCTAGCAATCGGATTATGTATTTCGACTAATAATCTGTCGGTCTGTGGTATCGTAGTTCCCAAACGGATCGACCGATTTGAATACGGTTTTTTGTGTTATAGATAATTCTATCCCGAGTATTCTTAGTCATAAGTCTTTATTGTATATAAAATCAGGTTATCTTTGCTATGTTTCATGAAAATCTGTGTAGCCGTTTTTGAGATATTGAACTTTGAAATGAAAATGTCGGGGGTTTTTTAACTTTTGTAAGTTGTACTCGTATTAATCTCAATAGAGGATGAATTTTAAAGATTGAAAGAAAAAAAAATGAATTTTTGAAAGATTTATTTATTTTAAGAAACGCTGTAATTAGTTTCCTAGTCTTTAACCGAAGTTACAGATCCCTTACTTTAAAATTGTCTTGTTCCTCGTACAAACATCCAACTCCTTTTAGCCCATTTAGGGGATGAATGTGTTTAACCCCCTTACGGAATTAATTTCAAACAGTCTAAAACCGAAGTTACAAATCTCTTACTTTAAAAATGTCTTGCTCTCTATACAAACTTTGAACCCTCTTTAACCCCTATAGGGAATGATTTTAAAAAATCTCTGAAATCAGTGTTGTAGTCTTTTAAACTTTTAACATACAGGCTAAGAACGAAGTTTTTTTTAAAGAAGACTTCTTCTTGGTCTCCATATAAACCTTGAATCCCGTTTTAACCCTCTTAGGGGTGGAATTTTCGAAAACGCTGCAAGAACTTTTATTTTTTTCTGATAACAAATCTTTATACAACGTTTAAGTCTCCAGCTCAAAATAAAGTGTTTCTCATACACACCTATTTAACCGCCTTAGGCGTGGAATTTTCTAAAACGCCGAGTTCTTTTTTGTATTTTAATAAGTAATCTTTCTACAAAGTTTAAAGTTTCTAGCTCAAAAAATAAAATTCCCTCCTCCTTGGTAAGTAGATGTATTCTGTGATCCGCATTAAGATTTTCACACAAAAATAGAAAAAAAGAACCAATAAATTTTGGGGGTTCCCCATACTTGGAACTGAAAGTCAATTTTTTTTTCATCAAACCCATACGTGTGCGGTATCTATGGATAGGTCTTCAAAAATGACATTGAGGTTTCTAATATCATTTTTCTAAACTGTATAGTTTGCGCGAGAGACACTTCCAAAGTGGTAAAATGTGTGTGACCCCCCCCCCCCCCCCCCCGCGGGGGCCCTGTAATTTATAAAATAAGAGAATGATAAAACTAAAAAAAATGTGATGTTCATTACCATGCAAACTTCCACCGAAAGTTGGTTTGAACGAGATCTAGTTAGTAGTTTTTTTTAATACGTCATAAATCGTAAACCGCAATTAACCTTTCATTCAACGGATAATGGTACGGAACCATACCAACTTTGGACCCCCATTAGGGGTGAATTTTGAAAAATCCTTTCTTAGTGCTCCCCTAGATCTTACAAGGAACCTACTTGCCAAATTTGGAATTTCTAGAACCAGCGGTTTGGGCTGTGCGTTGATATGTCTGTCAGTCAGTCAGTCAGTCAGTTTCTTCTTTCAATTCAATTTTTTTCAATTCAATTCATTTATTGTTTGTAAAACATAGGTAGAAGTACATTGGTGTTACGAAATTAGTCTAGGATCACTATGTTCTAGCCATGAGGCGTACAAACAGTCGGGCGTATATATAATTTATAATAATAATAGCTATAAAACCAAATTAACATTAAAAATTACAATAATATTCGGTAAATCATGCATTATGCCATATTAATTATAAGTCAAAGTTCTTATCACTTAAAAATTATATAACTGAATTATGATACTGACTATCCTCTACTAACTAAAATATATCTCTTAAGTATTCTTGCACTGAGTAGTAGGCTTTTTTAGTCTACTTATTTAGATAAAACTATTTAAATTGATTTTATCGCATATTAAATGTATGAGTTACATTCAAACGTTTCGAGCGTTTGCTAGTGCCTGTGGTCGTGAACAAAATCTGCTTTATTTTCGCTTCGTACCTTGCCTACTGTCGTAATTGTTAGCGCTACTATTTCTACTAGCAACTACGCGCAACTGCGCTCCCTTCTGGTGTTTACGGATGACCAGCGTGGCATAATCTTGCAGCACGTGGCATTTGCTGAATGTTCACCTTTTTCAGAACATATAGTCAGTGTAGCTAGCTAGCTAATAAGTTCTTCCATTGTTTTCATTATTTGTTGTTCATCGTATTTGTGTGTTTCGTGTACCTACTTAAAACTGAAATAATTTATCTTCTATTCTACACTCCCATTCATCTAGCTTTGTACCATCGGTTTTAGGTTGTGCAGCACGACTATAATGCATCAATTACTGGACACAAGAGAACGCCTATTGCTTCAACGGAAGTTGGTTTATGGACCCGAAAGCATGTTATACCTATTGCTATTACCGGTGGTTTTCGATATCAAAGAAAATACTTTCTATTTAAAGTAATCAATATTTGAAGTACCGTAAACTGGGGTTACATTAGGAACGAATGGGCCTACTTTGGGCATTTAGAATGTACTTAGTGTTGAAGCAAAGTCATGGTAAATGAGTAGACTGAATCAAGTAAACAGCAAGATATATACCTACTTATTATAATTGTGTTTATGCAATACCACGGGTCACACGTATATAAAAACAATAATTTCGGAAACAAACCTACTTTGGTAATAGTCGCCCCTTGAATCAAAGTAAAGTAGACTATGTTATTCTTACTATTCGGAATTTAATATGATGTCCAGAGATCTCAGTAGCATTTTCGTTAATGCCATAATAATTCCAATCATAATGATTGATTAGTGTAAAAATCATTGCAAAATTAAACAAAATTCATAATTTATTTTGAAATCAAACCCATTCCTTTCAAACATGACCACACTCAAAGAAAATACTAACAAAGGCACAATGTCCATTGATATTAAATAGGAATGTGAAACGCAAGTCACCGATCGACCTCCATGTAATCTGTCCCCAAATTATCTGTTTTTCCATTTCGCCATTATTTCCGTATCAGTGCGGAAAGGATACAATGTAAAAGTACCTTCGTTTTAAACACTTTTTAAGCAAAAAGATTTTTCGTATGTACAAAAGCGCAATTTTCATTGCAACAGGAAGACCAGTTTTTTTTTGATTATATTCCTTTAGCCATTGGGTTTATTCCATTCGGTGGCGTGGAAAAAGCGGGCTCGATAAAAAAAGGTACACGAAAATAAATAACGGTACGCACATACATACGAGGGAGGAAAGACTACTGTTGTTTTACATATAAAATAAAATAGCGCTTTGCGTCCTCTCACGGCCGTGTAAGTGCAATTGTCCGGATTTGTTTAAATGCACACCAGTATTCTTTTTGTATTGGATATATATAAAAAAAAAGCCCTTTGATTTCAATACTATTTTACTGTATAGCAGCTACCCGATCTACGATACGACAATCAGACCACTTAAAATTAAAATAGAAAATAGAAGATGCCTTCAGTTGATTTAAAAGTCACCAGGTGAAATCCTAAAAGAAAAAAAATTGAGAGAAAGGATTTGTCGGAAAAAAAATCGATTTTAATACTAGATATTAGAAACATGTTTCCGGCCCAGACATGCGTGATCCCGTTGTGTATATACAAAGTTTCTGTTTACCAGCACTATTTTAAAATAAGAACCAAACTACGTTTGCATAGAGAGTCAAGCTTTCAGGGATCTTGCAATCTGTTGCAGGGAATAGCTTTTAACAACATAATATTATGTTTGTGGTTACTAATTAGAAAGCTTTCGTCCCACAAACTTGCAAATATCCAATGAACGAGCTATAAATACAATTAATATAAATAAGAGCTATTAATATAAATAATAAGGACTGCCGAGCTAACTGTATTGAAATAAATTGCAAGAAAGTTATTTAAGTTGTGTACTTATTTCTAGAAAATTGAAGCCTTGGAGGTTGTACATTTCTAAGAACTTCTAATCAGTACTTGCTCGGAATCCGCAAAACGTAGTTTTTTCAAACTCTTAACCCCAGAACTTCGTAATCCAGCAGACAAAATAAATAAGCCTGAAAGGATTACACGGGAATTTATTTCCATTTTATAATAGGTTTCCCAACGAAATGCCTTCCAGCCCCCCTATTCTGTAACTTGTTTTAAGCTCACCTCAACGCTCACCCACAAATATATCTTGATACCGTGATGCGTAGTAACTGAGCGTAGGTAGAGGTATAGTTTCGTGACGGGTAATCGGCGGGGTGAGCCGCATTAGCGCGTAGCGAATAACAGCCCAGGATATTCTTGACGTTAAAATACTTTAATTAAATACGACGAAATTACGTACCTCTGTTTACTGCGTTATGAATGAGTATACTAGTTATTTTGCGTATTAAAATATTTTGCCTCCATTCATCACGTCCCCAAATGACACTGATTTCCCAACATTGTTGCTACAAGAGATAAAGCAAATTTAAAGCTAGACCTAGGTACTGCGTGGCGCCGTTTATTTCGGAGCCAAATGGATGGACGTAATATTTTGACTACATGCATGACCCTGACACGTAGATATCACCTGCTTGGTCATGTGTATTATTTTGGCATTCACTAGCGTGCCTTTTGTCTCCAAATGGATGCATGTTGACGTTGGTATTCCAACGTTGAAGCTCCATTCGGATGGCGCGTTGGCGATCGTTTGGATATTCATGGACCGATTTTGGCGCGCATGGGAAACGCACACATCTGAATGGAATGGTGGTCAATATCAAAATTCAACGTTGGGACATCAACGTAATTTTCCATAACCCGTTTAACGCCAAAACAAATGGCGCGCTAGTGAATGCTAAAACATCACACACGATCGACACGTAGTGACAGTTACGTGCCACGCCCGTGAATGTCATGGAAATACAAGATCGTCTATCCATTTGGATGCATCCATTTGGCGCTAAGGCTTTAGGTATTAATCTAGTTTAATGCCCAGGATAATGAAGAGTCAGCCTGTGTCTCTCTGTTTTGTTTTTACTGATATTAAATATCATTTATCATTGAACTAGCTGTCAACGCGGCTGCGCCCGTGTATAAAAACGCAAGCGGAGGGAGGCGCAGGATATATTTTTATATAGCCTTTGTCCTTTCTATTAAACGACCCGTTTAATGCCCTCTGTTTGGTATTGCGCTCGCACAATACCAAACAGGTCAAATTCATCATATTTAGCCGAATAGATCCCCTAGTAGTACGTAACGCCTCTCAGCTTTTAGCTTCCTCCTTAAGCATTTATAAATTCCCCCGAGCCCTGAATGCAAAGGCGGCTGCAATCTCGAGTTCATTAAGGCCCGAATTCGACTTTGAGTCAAGGCGAGCTCTTTGACTAGTCAGAATCACGAGATCCAATTACTACGACGAAATAAATCAGTAGTGTGTCGCTTACAGGGCACTGAGTGCTTTAACGTGTGTAAGTAAATTAGAATAATAATAGGTACTAAAACTTCTGTCTCTGTGAACTGTGTGTTTTTATCAAATTAAAAAAAAACATACATACATACATTCACGCCTTTATTCCCAAAAGGGGTAGGCAGAGCACATGGAACTTATGTTCCAGCGCCACTTTTAGCATAAATGTGGGTATAAAAAAGATCGACAAAATGTGATATTCCAGTGATAGGTTGCTAGCCTATCGCCCACAACACACTTCAACCCTACTCCCTTAGTCAACTTTTACGACACCCACGGGAAGAAAGGGGGTGGTGATATTCTAACCCGACACCGCACGGGTAAAAAAAAAATCGTCGATTAATTGGAGTAAGTAGTCGTAACCCCAGCGAAGTGCCGATCACTTTATTCAAAGACTTATCCAACAATTCACCACTCCCTTTTTTCTGTAAGACTGTAGTGTGTATAAATGATTTTTATATACTACATTCACACTTTTATTATAGGAATAATTGCCATGGGTACATTCAAGCCCTAGTAGATACTAATCAAAGATTTTTCCGTGGTCATCACGGTTCACGGGTCATCGGGGGGTGAGTTAATTTTTCATGTGTCCTTTTCCCAAATTATACGGTTAGTCTACTATTTAAGTGTGCCACCGCCAATGAATGCCAAATGTTTAACAAAAAATAATCCTGTCGCATGCTTTCCTATTGTTGTCGGTCAAATAAAATCAGCAGGAGCAAGTTTCTACACTGTTTTCTAATGAATAGATTCAAAGGTTAACAGCCGCCGTGCGCGCCGGTAGAAAACGCCGCGCCAGCAAATTTAGATTTCCTGGACAGCTTTTAATTAAAAATACTCTGGTCCAAAAGCGTTGGCGTCTATTCGGATTTTCGTGGCGTAAAAAGTTAAACCGTCGTTTTGGCTCTGATATTAGTGTACCTAAATGTGATTAGGATAACATTTAAATGGATGAAAAGAAATAAATAAAATACAAAATAAATATACACAAGAGTTACAAATCTTAATCTTGCTCAGAAATTCGCTGCCAATTAACCATTGGGATGAACAGAAACTGTAATGGTTGGTCGATCCAGCGAAACAACAACAACTTTTTCCGTTATAAAATACCGTAGAAAAATAACACGCGCCAATTATGAATCCAATATTTTCTAAAATGTATTTTTCTGTTGCCACATGAAAATTTATTGCTACACTCGATATATATAAAACTCGGAGGGGAAATAAAGTTTAAATGTACAAGTACCTAACGAGAAAGCTCTGCAACTCTGCAACCCTTACAAATGTAAAAGGTTAACCCCCTTATCGGGCGAATGTCGCTAAAAAATGGCCGGTCCCTCCGATAATAGAATGGCCTGGCTAAATGACGAAAGACCACGATTCTCAAAAATAACGCTAATTTTTTCACCAGCCTGTGATTTATTAAAGGTTGAACGGTCCCGGGATCATCGGATAAGGCCCCACAATAGCTGTGACGTGTAAATAAAATTGATAGAGGACGCTGACGGCGCTTTAAAATATCACACTTTCGGTATTTTTGGGAAATCCGGACATCCTATTTTAGGCTCGACGACTAGTTTAGGCTCTAGCACGTATGGTCTTAAAACAACACGTTTAAGATAAGTTTAAATCTAGATTTATACCCTGGATTCGTATCCCGATTAAGAAAAAATACTTCTTATATTCTTGTTGAATTTTCTTAGGCGTTAGCTTTTGGCAGAGCGTATAAAGTTATAAATATTAGGGGACTTAGGCAAATCAAACTCGAGTCCCATAATAAGCTGAATAAGGCTCCTGTTATGGGTACTAGACGATGATATATTCGACAGATATAAATACATAGAAAACTCAGAAACATCCATGCTCATCACACAGATAATTTGCACATTATACCTACCGAATTCGAACTAAGAGGCACTCGTGGTCGGCCTGTTTGAGCTGCCGACTGGCTTGAGGAGGGCGTTCCTAGGATAGTCCTTAGGATTCGTAGGAGAGGGATCGCAGAAGAAGAGGAGTACCGGTATTGCGGTTCCCCGTTCTACCTATCTTCTGCGGCCAAGGCGGGATCGCAGGGGGAGAGGCGTGTTGGTATAACGGTGCGCCACTCTCCCTACCCTCCTGCGAATTTGGTGGGGCTGTTCCGCTGAAACGGCATTGGTGGGACCGCAGAGGTAGAGCAATGCCGGTATTACGGTGCACCGCTTTCCCTATCCTCTGCAGCCGGGACGTGGTCAGCGGCGGAACCACAGACCTGATGTCCTCGTAGCGGACTCAGGGGGTCCGCTACTGAACAGGTTGAGATCGAGGAGGCAGGCACGTGGAGGGCCTCTGGGCATCTACGAAGAGCTGCTTGTAGGCGGCTGCCACCGGCCGGGTCGCGTATGTGTGCGCAAGCGTTCTCGTAACCTCGCCACATGGCGGCGAGGCGGCAAGTGGGGGGTTTTAAGTGGGTACACGCGTGGATCCAATCAGCTCATACGGGAGTCCCACTTAACCACTCGGGTCACATGCGTAATGGTTTTTTAGGATTCCGTAGGTAGTCAACAAGGATCCCTTATAGTTTCGCCATTTCCGTCTGTCCGTCCGTCCGTCTTCGGCTTAGCTCAGTAACCATTACTACTAGAACACTGTGATTCGGCATGGGTATATTAATTAATCACGCCGACAAATAAATACAACAAAATCTTGAAAAAAAAAATTTTTTAGGGTGCCGTTCCTCCACCTAAAGCAGGGATGTATTTTTTTTCTCGGTAATCCCATGGTGTGTTCTCGTTGGATAGCTCGTTCAAAAATATCATGGGTTTCCTATAAACATTTTAGTACTATATACTATATTTACTTAGCCGGTTTTTTTTGGTGTCACCTTTTTATTTAAAAATTACACATGACATGTGCGTTAATTCGTGCTTTTTAATAAGGTACACATTTCGTCCTGGGAGCTCGACGTAAAGCATATGGTTTAGACAAAATTTACTCAAATCTCCCGAGTAACAATGATGATGTATGATTTCGGACAAATACTACAAGAAAATTTACGATGTGCGAACAAAACGATATTACTCCAAAAATAAATCGTATTGTGCGAGCCGCCATTACACATGATTCGTAAAGCGAAACATCTGGGTATAGTGTAATCATTTCATCATTTTAGTAAAAAAAACATACCCTCAGATCAAACCCCTAGAACATAGTAATACAAAATAATACACATATCAACAGTTAGACCAGGTTTTATCTGTATTTATACTAAACGATACAGTCCTTAGTCGACCAACTTAATGTGTACTTGGAAAGGCCAATTTTCGTACAAATTCGGCCGACACAACCGCACCGCACGTCGATGTAACTAAGACAGACAGGCACCTACAGAATCCTACACTGCGCATGGCCCGACACGCACTTGGCCGGTTTATATTATAATTGTATCTAATATTCTGTTTAATGTTTTTTTATTGGTAATTTGTAATTTAATATATTTTGATTTTAATTTGATTTAATTTGACGTTCTCATTATATTTTTAGGACTGAAATAAAGTATTATTATTATTAAAAGAATAGCTATAATTAATTGTAATTTTTTTCAGATTGTTATTTTAATATTATGTTTCTTTGTTATTTTTATATTAAGTATGTTTGTATTTCATAAGTAAATATATTGTATATATTATGTTGATATATTTGGTCCTATACAAACATTTGTTCTTGTCTTAAAACTGGTTCGAATAGGATCGTAAATAATTTAGGACACAAGCCTATTATTGAACCGGCTAGCAAAAATTTAAGAAAATCGGTTGAGAAATGCGGAATCTGGGGCACGGCAGTGCCCCCGCCAAGTCGAGCAAAACAGCGGCACGGCCGTACCTACCATCCTTTTCTTTTGCTTCGACCATGCTAAATAAAATTTTGTGACTTGGCAATCACACAATACTACAATAAACCAAAACATAACTATAATCTGTTTATTTTAAGGTTAATTAAACTAACGTGTAGCTGATTTTCGTTTTAATGGATATTTAACAGTCGCGAGCCTATTTATAATAATAAAGGTACTCATTTCGAGTAACTGAATCGACAATTTTGTACGTTCCTTGTGTTAAAATTGATAACGTAGTGGTGCTAAATGTATATAGTAAACCATCAAATTATTGTCAATGAATTTGTATATTTGAGATATTATAGGGATCTATAACAGAACCCCCCAACGCTCTCGCAAAAGAATACCAGTTTCGTTTACCGACAAAACTAAGATAGAATTCGTACCTTGTGTGTCTTTACCTCTGTTTACAAGTCAAAACAATTATAAACTGTAGAGAAACCGCTTCAAGCGGCACAACGTTGTCAGTTGGCGGTACCGTAAAATGGGGTGAGTAGGGTTCGCGGGGAGAGTTGGGTTATGAATGGGGAGAGAAGGTATGAAAGTAGGTTGAAATGGTTTTTTAAGGCTACTGCTACAAAAATAATGTCTTCCAATTTAAAATGGAGCTATAGTAATACTCATAATAAAAAAAAAAACGATCCAACAATCTTCCAAAATCACCTTTGTATGAAAACCCATCTCTCCCCAATTATGAGGGACTACGGGGTGAGGTGGGTTTTCCTGTTTATTGTCAAAGTTATGAAATGGAACTACCCAAAATAAAATAAAAATAAAATACAAACGTCCGGAACACTTATTATATACACCATTCAGTTTGTATAAGTAAAAATAAAATTTTATCGAGGTTTGAATGTCAGTTTTCACCCTACTCACCCCATTTTACGGTAGTGAGTCCCAATTATTTTGCATCACCTTGGGACTTCAAAAGGGATATTTGCAAACGCCTCATTATAACCAGCTCTCGTCAATATTTACATAGCGGTGTTTGTGAGAATAAATGTGATAATATTATACGGCATGTTTTTTTCCTATTTGAGTATTTGACCTAAAATTATCGCACTGTTTGCAATAATGATTTATAAGTACAAAAACGAATTTTATAATTTCTTTTTCCATAGCAAATTTCAAAAATGATTAATTTGCATACAAACTCACAGTGCTGCAGGAGAAAGCTTTAGACCGGACATTTATGGTAAGTGACGTAAGTAGTTTAATTTTCAATACTCTTATTAAAAGTGTGGAAGTGAACCCCTGAAAATTCTTTATTGATTAATATAAAATAAAAAAGTTATTTATATCATCATTTTACACGGGTCTAACGCGATATTTATTTACCTTTATTGACCATGACCGGTGCAACCCGTGTCGAAACGTCAGAAATAAAGGTAAACAAATATCGCGTTAGACCCGTGTAAAATAAGAATATAAATATGTGTATATATGTCCCGTGTGGTGTCGGGTTAGAATTTCACCACCCCCTTTCTTCCCGTGGGTGTCGTAGAAGTCGACTAAGGGACTAGGGTTGATGTGTGTTGTGGGCGATGGGCTAGCAACCTATCACTGCAATATCAGATTTTGTCGATCTTTTATACCCACATTTATGCTAAAAGTGGCGCTGGAACATACATTTCATGTGCTCTGCCTACCCCTTTTGGGAATAAGGCGTGAATGTATGTATGTATGTATGTATGTATGTATAAAGCGCGAAAGTTAGTGTTATAATAAAAAAAGTTGTTCATTGTGTGTACCAAACTTGAGTGTTTTTGAGCATTCAAACATGCATTGCATTGATAGGTTGTTCTGTCTAGTGCCTCAAATACGCTCTATTTATGGATAATTACGTATAAAATTTGCGGCACTTGCAGTAGACACACTTGGACCTTGGTCTTCCGACATTAAGGAGTTTGTTAAAGAAGTGTCCCAAAAGAAATCGGATTCTTAGGCGATTTTAGGGCGGGCTCAGAAGCCTGGCCATCCAATTGGGAAACGCAGCAAGCGTCTTGGGAACGATGTCCCGGGCAACATTGCGGTGTGTCGAGGGCGGTCAAATTTGTTTGTTATAAGTTTTGTTTTGTTTGTTTCATGTGTAATTAATAGTATTAATTGTGTCATTTCTTAAATAAATAAATAGTATGTAGTATATGAAATATCATTTATTTAAGTCGGGATGTCGACTGATTGGACAATCAGCATTCAAATTTTTATTTACTGTCGAAATCACAGTTATTATGACCTTTATGGGAAAACAGGAACAAGTCCCAACGCGATTGTCTATGTTCAAACACCGCCCGCATGGTAAAATAGCAAAAGAAGTATTTTCGTTACTTAGTTTTATACATAGTGTGAATAATTTATTGTACCTATCAGCAACTAACGTATTCATAGTGATTTACTCTCCAGCCACCCATGAAACAAAGAAAATTGCCAGTCAACTATAATAGGAAATCGTTTTGTACAGTGTTGGTTTTATTGTAGACTTGAGCGACACAAAACAAATGCAATTCTTTTGAGGTGCTAGACGTTACGCCAAAATATAATAAATAATAATATCTTGCTGTGTTGGTAATAAATTGCATGAACAAGTGCTATTACACTACTGCGTACTGAAATTAAATTTAATAATTTACTTATTGTTGGCTCCCTTTGCGTATAACACAACACGCGAGTGTAATAAATATTAAACCCAGCCTCCAGCCGTATGTACCCCAATAGCGTAGTTAAACCAAATGTGTGATCTTAATGCGGTTTTTTAATTTATTACTGTTGTGCAATCACATCAGTAAATTTATATAAATTTGGACCATATGTCTGGGAAATAAAACTCTTTTTTGAATACTTGTGTACAATATAGGTTATTTTTAGCTCGGTAATTGTAAGACAGATTTGACAAAGATATAACTAAGAAGGAGTATAAATACGCAGTGTGTAAATATGCCCGAGTTCATAAATTATGGTAGTAATAATACGATCGCCAGAGCTAAGTGAATTTGCGATTGTCTTTTGGTGTCAACATCCGAATCAGTTAATTCTGAAATCAATTTAAAGACAGCAACGCGGACTTGTCTCAAGTTTTCTTTAGCTATATTATGAGTGATTTCGTTTATTAAAAGAACGTACACCAGTGAAGACTCGGACTTCCCGGCATATCAGTAACTTAAAAGGGTACCTACTTACTCTACTTTTATCGAAAAAGATGGGTGTCACTAGTTAACCGCTATAATATTAAACATAACACTTCCTTTGGGCACGATAGTTCTATTTTATTTTACTGCAAACTGTTATTACACGGGTACGTATCACACGTCAAGTACAAGTCTGCGCGACATTGATAAGGAATGTAGTTCAACATAAGTGGAATATCTACTCTTATGCTCCATATCCTTTCTTTTCTAGGGTTTCGTGGTCAACAAAATCCTACTAATATTATAAATGCGAAAGTGTTTGGATGTTTGTTACTCAATCACGCTTAAACGGCTGAACCGATTTGAATGAAATTTTGCACGAAGATAGTTTATAGCCTGGATTAAAATATAGGATAGATTTATCCCGTGTCCTCGCGGACGAAGTCGCGGGCGGAAGCTAGTAATATTATAAATGCGAAAGTTTGGATGTTTAGATATTTGGATGTTTGTTACTCAATCACGCTTAAACGGCTCAACCGATTTAGATGAAATTTTGCACGAAGATAGTTTATAACCTGGATTCAAGTATAGGATAGTTTTTATCCCGGGTCCACGCAGACGAAGTCGCGGGCGGAAGCTAGTATACAATAAACCAGACTTCTGCCCGTGTCTCCGTGCGCGTGGAACTCGTATATATCGTAGCTCCATACAAATTTCACCACCCATTTCACCCCTTAGGAGATTATTACCAGGGTAAAAAACTGTCCTATGTCCCTCCCCTGGTCACACTCAATCTATCTATATACAACATTTCATCTTAATCGCTTCAGCGGTTTAATGGTCAAGAGGTAACAGATAGACAGACACTTTCGCATTTATAATATTTGTATGGATATGGATAGTTTCGCCATGTCTGTCTCCGCCTCTTAGCTCAGCGACCCTAACTATGTGAAATACAGATTTCATGTGAAAACACACACTATGTGAAATTACAGAATTTGGCACGGGAATAAAAATCTATTACGTCAATAAAGAATGTCTCAGATCGCAGGATAAAGGTGTTCTTTACGCATATTAGGAAAAACTCGTCTTTGGAAATCAATACAAATATAGTACTCAGATACACATTGGAGTCGTACTTCGGTACTTATACTAAAATGATATACATTTTTGATTACTATAATAATATTATGTTACGCAATTCAATTTGTTACATGGTATTTAGTTCATTTGAATAACTCTGCCTGCTGGTAGATCATCCGTGGTCTGCTAGGAGCCGGTCACAAGCCCGGGTAAAAGAGGAGTGCATCGGTCGAGTTGTTATCTAGGAGGTAACTCCTTTATGGCAACTCGCCCCAAAACCCCCAGGGTCAAGGTGGGAGGACGTGCCGAGGACCCTCACAGCCAGCTGTGGGCAGCGGGGGGTGGTGCGGAATGGGGTTGCAAGCGGTCGAGGGGAGGGGTGACAGGACCTGCGGTGCGTTCGGAGGAAGGAGAAGGGCTGCAGAGGGGCCTCGGGAGATCGCTAAGGCGAACCGAGGTCTGGCTGTAGCTGTGGGCCGAGAGGATGGCGCTTCGGTGGATGAGGCACTGGCGAAACTCATCAGGAAGAAGCTAACGCAGCTGATCGAGGTGGTGGTCCTGCGAGTGGTGAGGGGGGAGCCTGGCTTAGTAGCTCCGAGATTCGCTACGTCGGGTTTGGTGTCGGAAGGATTCTTCCTTGTGACACCAAAAACGTCGGAGACGAGGGAGTGGCTGCTAAGTCAGGACTTCGGCGAGCTGGGCGGCCACCGGATCACTGTGCGAAAGCTGGAGCAGACGAGGGTTCAAGTGTGGATTCCGGGGGATACGGACACTGAATACGTGAAGGAGTTCCTTTACGCTCAGAATCCGGATCGCCCGGAACTGAAGATCCTGAAGTGGAAGGCTGCAGGGAGAGAGGCACTAGAGCTAGGAACCCGGCTGACTTTCGTAGTGCCAGAAGCGGTTGAGGAGAACTGGGGCGAGGAGAGGACTAAGGTGCTGGACTTCTCAGCCACCAGCGTTAGAGTGCGGATTCTGCGACTCCACTGGAGACGTCCAAGGAAACGAAGAAGGAAGAACCCGCGGCGGAGCAGGAGAGGGCTGGACCGGACGGCATCCATACGGAAGAGACGGCAGTTATGGATGTCGGCGGTAGTGAACTCTCCGAGTAACGCAGAACACTACACACAAAAATTACACAATGGACATACAAATTAAACTACACAAACACAAACACACAAACACACACACAAATATATGCCAAGTAAACCTCCAACATTGTAAGAATGCCATGTCCGAGTTGGGGCAGTATGTTGTGAGGAACAAAGTAGAAATTGCTTTGCTACAAGAACCATATGCATGGAGGAATCAGGTGGGCCTGGGACATCTGGGGGGTGTTCTCCACTACGAAAGGAATGGTGAGCTACCTCCTAGAACATGCATATATACAAGTAACAATATAAGAAATATGGGATGTGTCATGACCATATGTTACAGAGACCTCATTGTGGTTGAGACCTACTTCACTGCTAAAGACGGGAGAAGACAAAAGGTGGCGCTGGCATCCTGCTACCTACCAGGGGACGGAGAGGCGCCTACCAGAGAACTGGAAGAGACGGTACTAAGATATAAAGGTAAGAGAATTCCACTTATAGTAGGTTGTGATGCTAACGCACACCATGAGGTGTGGGGCAGCACCGATACCAACTGTAGGGGAGAATCGCTATTAGAATTCATTACTAGCAGTGACCTAGAAATCATAAACATAGGTAACACACCGACGTTTGTGAATAGGATTAGAAAAGAAGTGCTCGATATAACTCTGGCATCAAGAGAAATCTGTGACACACTAACGGGATGGAGGGTGGATGAGGAGGACAGCATGTCTGACCACCGCAGAATACTCTTCAAAATCGGAAGTGGCACGGAGAAGGCAAAGGTAAGAAATCCACGAAAAACGGACTGGACGAGGTACGAGGAAAAACTAGCTAAGCTGTCTGACTCAGATAAGAAATACGAAAAGATGGAGGACCTGGAAACAGGAGCACGGAAACTCAAAGAAGACATCATGGAAGCCTACTACAAGGCGTGTCCCGAAAGGCTGGTACAAACAGGAAAGGGACAGCCATGGTGGAACAAGGAACTGGGCAGGTTAAGAAAGAGAACGCGCCGAGCAATGAGGGTCGCTCTAAAGAAGAATGACTCTGAAAGCTGGGACGCATATAGAGAGGTAAAGAATGAGTACACTCGACAAAGAGAGAAGGCAAGCCGCGATGGCTGGAGAAGATATACAGAAGACATACGAGGCTATGCCGAGGGGGCACGGGTAGTGAAACTGCTAGCGGGCGAGCGAACGTGTCAACTGGGCAGCCTAAGAGTAGAGGGAGATCTGATCACGGACCCAAGTGAGATCATTGGAATCATGCTAAGATCTCACTTTCCGGACTGTGAAGAATTAGTTGACATTGAAAAAGTACCCAGCTCTGCCTGTACACCGGACTGGGGGGCTGCAGAGGAGGTTGTGAAGGAGGAGACAGTGGAGTGGGCGATCAAATCCTTCGCTCCCTTCAAGGCAGCGGGACCGGACGGGATACTCCCGGTGCTAATGCAGAGAGGATATTAACACATAAAAAAGAATCTAGTACGACTATACAGAGCAAGTATAGCCATAGGCTATATCGCAAAAGCATGGAGGCAAGTCAGAGTGGTATTTCTACCGAAACCGGGGAAAAAATCATACCAAGAGGTAAAATCCTTTAGGAGCATAAGTTTATCGTCATTTACTCTAAAGACCTTAGAGAAAATCATAGATAAATCGATAAGAGAAAAAGTAGAATGCGGAAGGAACCCATTACATGGGAACCAGCACGCATACATGGCAGGAAAGTCGACGGAGACTGCTCTACACAACCTCGCGGTCAGGGTGGAGAGAGCACTAGACACAAAACAGTATGCACTGGGCTGCTTCTTCGACGTGGAGGGAGCCTTTGACAAGGCAACCTTTGCGGCGGTGGAGAAGAGTCTAGACAGAGAAGGAATCGATCGAGCGGTAGCGAGATGGATAGGCAGAATGCTGAAAGACAGGGACATAACAGCGGAGCTGGGAGGGGTCTCTAAAAGAATAAGTCCGAGAAGGGGATTCCCGCAGGGCGGCTGCCTGTCCCCCCTGATATGGTGCCTTCTACTGGACTCACTGGTGAAGAAAGTCAACAGGGGAGGTGTGTATATGCAGGCCTACTCTGATGACGGAGTACTACTGGTGAGAGGGACGGTCCTAAGCATCATAAGAGACATAATGAACAAATGTCTCAAAGAGGTGCTAGGATGGTGCAGGGAGAGAGGGCTGGATCTGAATCCAACAAAGACGAAACTGGTGTTATTCACCAACAAAAAGAAGAAGGTCGATATGAAACCGATAGAGATACAGAGTAAAGAACTAGAGATGGTGAAGGAGGTAAAATATCTGGGGGTGACACTGGATAGCACTCTCAGATATAAAACCCACATTAAGGAGCAAACGGCAAAAGCTATCAGAACACTATACCAATGTAAAAGGGCAGTGGGAAGAAAATAGGGATTGAGGCCCGAAATTATCAGTTGGATCTATAAGGCAATCATCTTACCCAGAGTGCTATACGGGGCTGTGGTATGGTGGCATAGGACCCGTATAAAAGAATACCAAAAAGAACTGAATAAGGTGCAAAGAATAGCTTGTCTGATGGTCACTACGAGAACGACCCCGACACAGGCCATGGAGATATTGCTAGGCATGAAGACAATGCGAATTGAAGTGGAGAAAAGAGCCATGGAACAATGGTACAGAATGAAAGCATGTAAAGAATGGAGAGAAAGCTGTGTGGATAAAGGACACGCGCTGATACAGGAGGAGGTGCTATTGAAGTTACACATGATGATAGCCAGGAATGACTTTATAAAAAGGCAGGAGATATTCGACAAGAAGTATAGAATACACTTAGGAGAAAGAGACAACTGGAAAGTAGACGTTGAACACCCAATGACGGTCTGCTTCACGGATGGATCAAGAAGGAAATCAACAAAGCTGGCGGGGGCGGGTATATTTATACCCAAACTACGTAAGAGTATCCATCCCACTGGGGAGGTATGCCAGCGTTTTTCAGGCAGAGGTGTGCGCGATAATGAGTTGCGCACAGATAATAAAGGAGACAACGCAGCAGACTGGAAGGGTAGTCATCTACACGGACAGTCAGGCAGCATTGAAGGCACTAGGAAAGGCATCGGTAGCATCCGCCTTGGTAAGAGAATGTAAGGAGGAGCTAAACAAGATAGGAGCATACCCGGGTGTCACGGTGGCATGGGTGCCGGGACATCAGGGGATAGCGGGTAACGAGAGGGCGGATGAGCTGGCAAGGGAGGGGGCGGGTAGGGAATTTATAGGCCCAGAACCGGCCCTTCCCTTCTCAGCTCAAGTCACAAAGGGGGTCATAGAAAGGCTAAAAGAACTAGAAGGGGAGAGAGAATGGAGAGAGGCGTCTGGATGCAGACAGACAAAGATGATGATAGGAGGTATGGATCACAGAAGAACCAGGTATCTGCTGAAACTGGGTAAGAGCAATCTGAGACTGTTGACTGGTATCGTAACTGGTCACAATACTCTAAATATACACTTGAAGGTAATAGGTATTAGTAACGATGGCTCCTGCCCACACTGTGGGGCGGAAGAAACAAGTAGGCATGTACTAGCGGAATGTATTATGTACGCAGCACTGCGGTTTAATACATTCGGTAAAGATGTGTTAGAGGAGAGGGAACTGTGGGATGTCAGCCTTAAAGATGTCCTTCTGTTCTGCAGGAAAACGAGAAGAATGAAAGAGTTTGATATGGGAACGCCGCCGGCACAGTAACCTGAGACTCCAAACTTAGGGAATGGGGCTGAATGAACGCGACAAGCGATCGACCGCCCGCCTGTTACCGGCCGGGCGTCCCTTCAGAACATCATCAACATCATCATCATAGTTCATTTGAATTCGAATTCTATAACAGTAAACAGTACACAGTACAAGCCCACCAAAAATAACAAATAGTTTCCGATTGAAAATACGTAACCCCCAATTTAACAAACCTCGTTGCTAGGCTTTGTGAATCACTGTATAGGCTGGTTTTTCACCTTTATTCCGAAAAATATTAAAAGCTTAACCACTACGATTTAAAACAAAACCGACCCAGATAACCATTTTCGAGTTGCGACCGTCGGCCGATATAAAATAACAATTGCGCATAGCCTTCACTTATATTTTAAAATGGGGTCAAGCGGAAATGTCAATTTACAAACAAATAACGAGAGAAAAGGGTTTGTTCTTCAGTGAATGGAAAGGAAAACAAGTTAAGGTGACTAATAATATCTCCCACGCAAAATTTAGTTTCAGACATAAAAATATTAATGTTGCATTTTGAAAGTTACTCGAAAACCTTGTCTACTCACTTAGTATCCAAATTGAAGTTTTCATCTGAAAAAAAAAGTTCATTGCCTACTGTTTACATTTTCAGATTAATATTGCATCGAGACGAACCAAACGGATAAATGATGCTATTTTAATTTATTGACTACATCTTTGTGGAATTATCTAAAAAAATAGTAGATTTACAAATAAAGATGTCACAAATAAAATCCTTAAGCAGCAAAAGCTAACCTTTCCTAGTAAGCTTTTCGTATTACGTCCCCCACTTACAGGATAGAAATAGCGTTAAGTGAAGTGAGTGAGTAAAGGGTTCCATAAGTTTGAAAGAAAAATACATATCTATTGTAATTTTAAGGACCTCACGTTTTACCTGATTGTAAAGTATGAATACAATTCAGAAGTAATCTCGAAGTAGAAAATTATGCATCTCTTTAACTTAGGCTTAGGCTGAAATAAAAACCTAGAATAACATATATTATTTTGAAAAGAGTATAAATTACAAATACACAATATTATTCAAGGAGAAAGTTCTATAAGTACATGACAAAAACAAAACTGTTTATCCAAATATCCAAATATCAATTTCATGTATAATTTACGAGTTTACGTATTTAGCATATATTAGGGATGAAATATTGACTAAGCACATCGGTAAGCAATCTTAAGGAAGTAACAATTTAGTTGAAAAGTAGAGAAAGGACCTCTTTAATCTCTTTATAAATATGTTAGCAACAGGACATGAGATATTTTTGACCACTCGTCTTTCCGCTTGTAAATATGTAAGAAAGAGACGCATGGTTTCTACCATGCGTTCTTCTGAAAGTCAGGGTAAATAAACTAAACGTTTTTAACACATCAGGTATTCCTAGGGAACCCCTTAAAGGAAGATTAAGAGCCGTTACATTCCGAGCCATTTCAAGAGACATGCGAAAGCTATTAATGTTATACTTAGGCTACAGGTCTACCCAGGGAAAAGGAAAAGTAAACATGCCTTTATAATTTCGTATTTCTTTTTAATTTATGGCCATAGATAGCAATAAAAAAATAAAAATCATTTAATTCAGACCGTGATCTATATTTTGTTAGTGATAATTAATTCATAAGTATTAAGGTTTCTAGTAGGTGCACAATAGTACAATTATGTTGGTACTCAGGTAAAATATTCCGACGAATTGAGAACCCTTTTTGAAGTCGGTTAAAAAGATAGGCAAGCACATGAAAATGAATTTACTCGGTCACTAAATCTATCATACTAATATTTCTATTACAGAATTCTACATTTTCTGTTGCTCAAAATCTGTGAGTTTGTATTGTGGATGTTATTTTAAGATGTACCCGTGATTCGTATAACTTTAAACCGTGGCTCCCGTATCTAAGAGTTGACGTCACTCAATTATTTCCTCGGTAGGTGTAGGTACAGGAAAACGGTTGTGGGCGATGTAAATTGTGGTTTCTAGACAAATGTAAAAGGGTTTAAAAGCGCTTCGGATTACTGATCACTTTATCCTCTCTGTGAGCATTTTCCCGGTATTCAAAGATTAACATTTTTTAATCATTTTTATTGAAAAGTTTTGGAAAGTTATGGCGAAGTAAATTGTGGTTTCTACACAAATGTAAAGGGGTTTAAAAACCGCTTCGGATTACTGATCACTTTATTCTCTTGATGAGGATTTTTCAGGTATTGAAAAGTTTTTTTACATTCATTTATAAGCGGGTGTAAACATTTTTTCGCCTCCGAGGTGTCGATACACCCGATTGCGCTAGAAGCCACAACTGCGCCTTCCAGCACGTAGTCGCCACTCGAGAACCTTTCCGCCCGAACGGCCATCGGTTCTATGTGCAATGTTACTTAAATAAATAAATAATAAATAAATAACTAGCTGTCAAACGTTGGTTTTATTTTACAGAGGACCTTCCGTAGGTACGTAAATTAGTCTGTGCCGAAGCTAAAAAAGTTAACAAACGAGTACCTATTGCACTGCGCGTGCAGAATTTCAAAAACAGCCAACGCCAAAAAACGAGTAGTAGAAACTTGTCGATCGCTCGAGGCTCTCAACTCATGTGTAATCTAATCTTTCCCTCTTCCCATTTATTTTAAGATCGGGGTAAATTGCCAAAGATGCTATAACATTGTAGCAGTTAAGGGTGGACATTTTATAAGGAGACATTTTGCCGTAACGCCATCCTATTCAGTTTTGATTGTACCAATAAATTTGTGGCTCTGATCGTTTATTCGAATCGGATAATGGCGAGGTGGGCGAGCTTAGGTAGAAATAAAATGTAAGGTCACGAACTCACCAGCCAGGATTTTTAAAGCTTTTGTCATAAGAAATGCTTTGAACATCAATTTGCCTTGTTACTAGTAGTCAGATTTCGATTTGGGAAAGGTATTATTTTAAAGGGAGTATTAAATTAATGGAAGGATTTGAGTTTTAAAACGCTAAGGCTCTTAAATGAGTTGGCCAATGCATCTGCAAAAAAATCTTGTTTCAATATTTCATCATTATTAACCTGACTGCTTTTACCTACTTGAAAAGAGACTGTTTTTTAACTTAAAAGCCACTGCTACAAAACTACATGCGATTGTTTCGCGGTTCCTTCGAAAAAAGATCGTTATTCATTTATCTTAAACTTGAAAGAATCTTATTCCGTCGTTTCCCTTTTGTTTTAACGCTATGATTTTGTATTCAAATGTTGCAAAGTTAGTCCGAGCGCGGGCGAAGAGCACAGCATATCGAGCTAACATGAGCGAACGAGCGAAACAACATTTTGAGGGTTATCGTTGTCTTATACGATACGGAACAATTTATCCTAATAAAGCTCCTCCTTTGACTTTGGCCACTGAAAGTAGTCAAACATGACTAAGAACACTCGGGATAAAATTATCTATGACACAAAAAAAAGCGTATTCAAATCGGTCCATCCGTTTGGGAGCTACAATACCACAGACAGATACACAGATACACAGACACGTTAAAATAACACCCCTCTTTTTGCGTAGGGGGTTAAAAATAGTGTTTTTGTAGCGTTTTAATGCATGAACAAACCAGTTATCAATTAAAACATAAAATAGAAAAATAAGAAATCTCTTCATTAATCTACGTTACAAAAAACTATTTACATAAGTTTACATTTGGCATAGGGTACTACCGTGGCTGGAAATTAAAGTCCTTGCAAGGACCGCGCGCTAGCCCGTATTTCTGCTACCTATGCAAAGCCAAGCTACTCTACGTGTGCTACGCCGTAGCGCTTAGCAGCATTTTTCGGTTCTGTAGCGGAAAACACTCGTACGGCATGACTCATATTACGAGTCATTGGCTTTCGATGGACAAACTAGATGCTGAAGAATTCA
The DNA here is from genome assembly GCA_947049275.1 of Epinotia bilunana. Taxonomy (NCBI): domain Eukaryota; kingdom Metazoa; phylum Arthropoda; class Insecta; order Lepidoptera; family Tortricidae; genus Epinotia; species Epinotia bilunana. The sequence continues at coordinate 5,702,924 of OX346265.1, forward strand.
TTATACATTCAAATTGTATATACTTACCGCGTCTACAATTGTCGGTTGCGTTTGCAGCGGCTTCCAAGAACTGTACTTCTCAGCTGTTCCAATACGCTGTAGAGGTTTCTCACTGAACGTCAATGAAGATATCACCGCCAGACTTATCCCCACAACCACCAGCAGAACCAAACAACACATGCACGTTTTACTCGGCGTGTTCGTACCCATTGTTCAAAACTAAGGTCTCAGCAAGTTCGTAGATTGAATTTAATATCGCCACTTAAACTTGATGCTTTTGGTTTGAAGAAATAATTACACGCTCTTAAATCCTAGAATAATTATTGTATTCTCGTAATTATATTTGAGCTATAATAATTGCTCTTTTGATTGTCTTGCTCGGTTTACCTTTTAAACTTGTTATTGAATTTAGTGCTCTTTTAAGTACTAAATCTAGATTTATCTGTGTTTCGGAGAATCGTTTTTAGGTGGGTCTGCGTGTACTTATGCAAGCATTTTTTTCGAGTCTGGTGGGTACGAAACCTACGAACCTCCTGGGTTCGAATCCCGGTAAGGGCAAATATTTGTATGATGAGCATGAATATTTGCTTCTAAGTCATGGATGTTTTCTATTTATTTATTCATCGTATGGCAATTACAATTAAAATACAATGCTATGTATCTAAGTATTTATCTATTAAATATATCGTCCTGTAGTACCCACAACATAAGCCTTACTGAGCTTTTTATGGGGCTTTTTCGGTTTGTGTAACAGTGTCCCCTAATAAGTATGTATTATTTATTTATTTAAGAATTATAAATAGGTGAGACTTGAATTGACTTCATAAGTTCGTTATTTAATAACGTTTCGTTATTGACTAATATCGATATTTTTTTTATATACTGTACATACTGCCATTTCGTTTTATATATACTGTACATACTACCATTTCGTTTTATATCAGTAAACAAAAACTATCTCTATACTGGCTTGGGAGCAAAACGCAAGCAAACCTGTTAGAGGAAATATACCCTATGGCCATCCAGTCCATTCTATTCTATATGTACTGTTGAAATGCTTTTAGAAATCGGATGAGCAATTCCGAATATTACCCCTCCCCTACATACAAACAGAACCTCTCAATTTTCCTCTTTATAAGTCTATACATGTCAGACACAAAACCGCCTAAAAGTACTGCTTTATTCAGGTCATACACCCGTATTCCCGAAAGCGCCAAGCTTGTTTTCACTCTGCCAACGTAAACGTTAAGACGGGATTGATGAGAATAGGCAAATGGCCTGACTGTGTTTGGCTCAGCCTGGTCGATCAATTGCGGTCAAATAATTGGTTTGGACCACCCCCAATCTCGAAGCAATCAGCGGTTTGGTGAGCGGGCAGTCCGCTCAGTAGCCTTTTGACTAGATTAGATACAATACGGGGAACTATGCTGCAACAATGACGATTTAATTGTAGCCTTCGCTATTGTCTCTGGTAAGGTACTGTAGGGAAGGTGCTCAGCGGTAGAGGTTCCACGCCAGGGTTCTTTACAATACGCGGGAAAGCCGCGTAGGCAGCAATTCATTAAACGTTCAAAAAACGAATCCTTTGTTATACGGAGCATAATTTGGAATCCATTGACACCTCATTTATCAAAATCCGTTCAGTATCTTAAACGCTAAGGTGGACACACGTAACAAGTAAGTATCATGTACACCGCTAAAACCATAACCTTTCCTTTCGGCTCTGCCGTAGTCGGGCCCTAATAAGACTACGCTAATAGATATGTTTTAATCCTCTTGCACCAATATAACCTACATAAGTCAAAACCTAACACCCGCACTTTAATTCCTAGCTAGTTGCGGCATGCTTACATAGCTGCGTTACGCCTAACGTGGATCTCGGTTTAAACAACTCTAACGGGTGAATTTGCCTTACATATTTAAGTAGGCGTTTTAGTTGTTTTAGTTCGGAATACCTTAACGTTATTTAAGTTTACAACGCACGAAGCGTTGGATGCATACACAATTTTGGCAGTAAACCTGGGTCGTAAATCGATACTAACATTTTAATAATACCATGAAATGTATGAAGAGAACTGAAATCGGGATAAGTAGGTAGCGGCAACTCGAGTCGGAAGACAGGACTCGCTTTGAATCGGTGAGCTATTGAACAAGCGAGCGAAGCGGTCTGGCTGTTCTCCTTTACAGGTCGCATTTCTCAACTGATTCTCGTGAGATATTGTGAGCAGGTTCAATAATGATATGGAGTTTTTTTTAAATATATTTATTCGAAAAAAAGACTCGCGAATTTTGAAGCTCTTAGAGCAAAGATGCCTTAAACAGATAACTGTTGGAACAATTTTGTCATCACTACCTACCTATGTACCTATGTAACATAGTTTGCAATAAATCATTTTTATTCTTATTCTATTCTTCTTAGTCAGGCGGTAAAAATATGTGATGATAAAAATAATTTGCCTGTAACAGCATAAATATCCTATCACACCGAGTAAAAATATCTGATACTCCACAAAATCAAAATGATGTAAGTTGTGTAAACACGATTTTTTTTTCGAGGCATCCAAATATTCAATTCATCAACATTCTGGATTACCATGTATTTTCAAACACCAGAATAGATTTATATTTATTTATTTCAAGCTAAATATTACAAACGTAAAAAATTTCAGAGCCCTTATCACGATCGTCAATAACTAAGAAATATAAATAAGAATAATATCCAAAATGTCAATACAGAAAGTGGAAATACGGAGTACCTGGAATTTTGCCAAAAAATTCAACCAAATATCTTCCCATTTTACTGATGTCAGAATACTTATTTTTTTTATTTTTTTTTTATGATATAGGAGGCAAACGAGCAGTCGAATCACCTGATGGTAAGCGATAATCGACGCCCATGGACACTTACAACACCAGAAGAGTTGTAGGTGCGTTGCCGGCCTTTAAGATGGGAGTACGCTCTTTTTTTGAAGGCTTGAAGGTTATAACGGTCCGGAAATACCGCAGGCGACAGTTCATTCCAGAGTTTGGCTGTGCGAGGCAGAAAGTTTCGGGAGAAACGCACAGTTGAGGACTGCCAACCATCTACGTGGTGAGAATGGAAAAGCTGTCGCGTAGGGCGATGGCGGAAGGAAGCGGCGGGGATTAATCCGAACAATTCATCGGAACACTCCCCATTGTACATGCGGTAGAAAATGCAAAGCGATGCTACATCTCTACGCAGTGCTAAGGGATCAAGCCGATCGGAAACACGCTGGCAGCCGACAATTCGAATCGCTCTCCGTTGAATGCGGTCTAGAGGGAGGAGTTGGTACTGAGGAGCCCCTGCCCACAGATGACAACAGTATTCCATATGTGGACGGACCTGCGCCTTATAGAGCTGTAGGCGGTGAGCCGGCGAGAAATACTGTCTCGATCTGTTGAGCACACCGAGCTTCATCGAGGCTAATTTGGCCTTACCCTCCAAGTGGCCGCGGAACTGGACTTCTTTCGAAATGTCGACGCCAAGGATTCCGATGCTGGCTGTGGCTGCTAGGGGAGTGCTCTCAAATCGTGGAGATGCCGGAAACGCTAACTTTTTTGCGGTGAATGCACAAACTTGTGTCTTCGTGGGATTAAAACGGACTAGATTAAGTCGGCCCCATTCTGAGACTTCTTTTAGGGAAGACTCAATTTCAGACACAAGTTTGTTTCGACTCTCAATGACGTTTTATGTTATATGCTTTACCATCATTAGTTATTAAAAGAACATATCAGTAATATCTTATTTTTTTACTTACTTAACAACTCTACTAACGAATAGTGAAACAGTATAGCTATAGGCACTTGAAAAATTATCAGAAATTATTATCATGGGCAGTTATCATACCAATTCTTACAATTTATTGATCAGCGGCGCTACCACGAAGATCGAAACTCGGAGTTCGTATACATGTTATAAACATACAAAAACGAATGCTTTATTTTCAAAGTAGCCAAACTATTTTTTATCGTATTCCAATAACCAGGTGGAATAAATATGTTGCAGTGTTCTTCTGAAAGGTTTTGCATTTTTTTTTCAAAATGGCATACTTAACTTGGAAACCAAAAGCTTTGAAAGCTTTAAGATAAGTTTGTAAAATCATTTGTTAAAAAAGTTGATTTTTAAAGCGTTTATTTTTTATTGCCTAACCTGCCAACTTTTATTTTTTGTTCTTACATTTTTCTATGGTTCTCAATTCTGGGTCAGTTTTGATACAATATTTTAATAAAAAGCGCCAAATAATTGATTTTCGAAAACAATCACCGACCTTCTTTTGATTCTAGGTGTGCGGTGTCGTTTAATTTCCTTGCTTAAAACTCCCGAAACCATGTCCATGATTAAAAATCTAAAATGAACTGTTACTTATTTTGTCAATGGAAATAATGTCGTAAATCGTGAGACGGCGAAATCCAATGACAGGATAATAATACGCTTTTCAAGAAGCGTCAAGTAGTTTTATTCAAATTACGACTGGTTGTCAAAGCAAATTAAGTTATTTTTTGCAGAATGTTGAGATATATTTTACTGACAATCGTGTCAGATATTTATGCTGTATTTAGGTATTATGTGATCCGATGGTTATGCTTCTACTGCGGATATATAATTATGCTGGCCATATGTCACATCATTTTGATTTCGTGGAGTATCAGATATTTTTACCCAGTCTGATCCGATATTTATGCTGTTACATGCAAATAATTTTTATGCCGGCTGTAAACCATCACATATTTTTACCGCCTATGTATCGTCACTTAATTATACCTTCAATTGATGATCAGATATTTTTGCAGCATTGCCCATAGTCATATATTTATCCTGGTGACTGTACCTACATGTATAATCCAGTCCTAACTAAAATTAACTACGATCCACCAGTAAAGGAGCATTCAAATTTCATTCATCTTAATGTTCGAATAGCCGGCATTTAAATCAGTCCCGGAGTTTCACAACGAAATTGGACGTTCCTGTAGAATCGCCATTCAAGATGTGAAACGAAGTGGACTCCACGCGCCAAGTTGGATCGGCTCACAGAGGTCCGCTATTAATTATTCACTTCCTATTCCTATTTATAGTATTTATAGCTGCCCGACAATGTATAGCACAAATAGGCGCTCATAATCGTTATCATATACATATAACTAAGAAAATGAAAAGTATAAAATCGAGTTAATGTTGCATTATCAACTGCAAATCCACCTCAAATTCAATTTAATACCATTTATAATTATAATATTAGTATGGATATGGATAGTGTGTGATGACCAGGCCCCTATTTCACCAACTTGACAATTGTCATCTGACAACGACAATTCTCCGTACATTGCTGGATCCACAAGTAATCTAGAGACCACCCTAACTACTAGAACAAGCAATGTATGTTGAATTGTCAGTGTCAGGTGAAAATTGACAAGTTGGTTAAATAGGGGCCTGATGACACTTGCCCGTGCAAGTAACAGTTACAATTTGCAATGGTCATGACAGTCCATCATAGCAAAAATTAATTGAAGCGGTAATAATACGAACGCCTTAAAATATAACCATTTCATTTACTGAACGAGCGAGCGAGGCGAAAAATGTTCTCCGTTTCTGCTTGGAAGAGAATTCTTTCTTATGTCCAACGTCGGTATCTCCTGAATCGATTCTCGTGAATTCGTTTGAGTAGGTAATTATCAGGCAATTATTATAGTTTATTTTTACGATTTAAAAAATGGCATACTCGCAATCGAGTGACAAGGGTTTTTTTAAATACAACGACGGTGGCAAACAAGCGTACGGCCCGCCTGACGGTAAGCGGACACCGCAGCCTATAGACGCATGCAACTCCAAAGGAGTGAGATGGGCGTCGGCGACCCTTGATATGTTTGAGGATTCGCCGTGTTGGCAGCTGAAGGAACAAATTCCCTCGCTCTCAACACAACGCATCATCGGGAGCTCTAAGGGTACCTAAAACAACGCACTATAGTTTTATTAGTTGCAAAATTTTGATGCTCTCGTTGCTTTAGTATCATTCACCAGAAGATTAACGAACTGAGAGGAACCAGAAAGTTAAGATAACCTTTATACAAATTGTAAAATTATAGTGCAAGTACTAAAAGACAAACCCGCAACACGTTCTACATGATCCTATTTAAAAAAAAAAAACACATTTTTTCGGTTCCCTAACATCTATACTTAATATTGAACACCGAACTGGTCAAAAACTTCACGTGTATTAACAGATTTACAGTAAATTTCACCGTGCCTGAGGAGGAGCGTGTACCTCGGCGTATGTATCCCAACTGATCCTGGCAGCATCAGCTGATGCCAACATCAATACTTCTGGCGCCGTCCTGTCTGGTAACTGACCTGTTTGCAGCCTGTCTGCCGGCTGGGAAGGGATGTTTTAGAGACAACTAGCTTTTGCTTTTTTCTGCTTATTCTTGTTAATCGCCTTTGAATACTCCACGCTTTTAGAAAACATAATATTATGTTATTACACTTCCTACAGTCGCATATAGATGTAATAATAGTGTGACAGTCATATATATACTTCCACCCCCCTTTAACCCCTTTAAGGGATGATTTCCGTTATAAAATATTCTACGTGCTTTTCAGGATCACAGATCCTATCTCTGTACCAAACTTCATCTAAATCGGTTTAGCGGTTTAAGTGTGAAAATTTAGTGACAAACAGACAGAGTTACTTTCGCATTTGTAATATAAGTACGTTATAAGTATAGTATAGATAGCGCTTGTATTTCGTTACTGTTTTAAATCTCTGGAATGTCATGGGCTAAAGGGGTCTGCAAGTTTTTATGCATATTTATTAGGTAACATTATAGGGGGAGTTCTTTTATGAGTGGGTACTATACTTTATTATTCCGTATCAGCAGAATAAAATTAAGTATTTATTTCCTTTGACTTGTTGTGCATCTACCGAGTGAAACTAAAATATATATTTTTAACCTGTTTTTCACAAATACTACCTAATGTGATGCCTATGACGACGAAGAATCTAACGACGCCGTATAGGTTACTTAATATCCATCAAATAATTTAAGCTGCAGAGAATGCCAAAGAAATGGACACAGAGTATACGTTCATACATACACACGGAAAACATAATCCTCCATAGAAAATCTATTTTATGGAAACTATTACTATTTTTAGCAATATCTTATCACCTACAATATAAATCTTGCATTTTCTTAACTTTTAAGTACTCGTAAAATAGCTGCATATATAGGTATAAACGGTACGCGACGCTTCTTTGACCTACGAATCCATTTGACCTGTATCAAGTTGCTATGCATGGGGGTGTGAGGTAATCAGCAACACAGACGGTTGAGCGTCACCCAGCCTGGCTGCCTGCCTTGGAATTCATGACGCTTGTACACTCTTCTCCTCATACAAACCAGTGTTACGGGTGGGTTGCACCAAACCGTTTGTCATCGTAAGCGGTGTTCGTTAAAATCTAAATGTTTTGAAAGTTTGACAAGTTTTTGTGGAATGACAGCTGCCTGTGCCATTTTTAACGTTATCGATCTGGCTGAAGTCGTAAGTTGGCGCAACCCGCCCTTAGTCAGACTCAATATACAGAAAATATACATGAATAAAAAAATTATTAACTTATATATAGAGATCATCTTGAATTAATTTTGAAATTAATCTTGTTCCAAGATTTTTTTCTTGATTCCACAGAATCGTCTTAGAGCCTGTTCACACTAGCGATTCTTTTCGGCGATTTATATGCGATGCGAGATCGCGGCGTGCACGCGCACCTATAAATCGCCGAAAAGAATCGTTAGTGTGAACAGGCTCTAAGACGATTCTGTGGAATCAAGAAAAAAATCTTGGCCCAAATTAATGTCACTTCACTCGAGATAATTTTTCCTTTTTAATTTAATGGTGCGCGAATATATAATTTTTTATCTATGTATAATTTCGTTCGTATAATTTCGGATCCGGTTCGAATATACTGGGGATGTGATGAGGCAAGACGAGACAGATTGTGGATCGCAGAGCTACCCTCGTTATTCAGAATGACGAATGCTGATTGGACAACATGTTTCTTGGTATTCTGTCACAGCTGGATTTATAATATGTACGTAGCTTAACGACTACGTAAGTGGATTAAATTAATTGAGATTAAGTGCCTAAGTACCTGTACTACGACGGTGGCTAATAAGCTCACGGCCGACCTAATGGTAAGCAGACACCGTCGGCTATAGACGCCAGTAGCATCAGAAGAATCAGAAGCGCGCTGGCAGCCCTTTACTTATTTGCTTGTGTTGAGTGAGAGTTGTGGTGAGTTTTGAAAAGCAGGTTCTACACTCTCAACAGCCCATATTCGGAAGCTCTGGTGATCTTACTCACCAACCGGAACTCAACCCCAAATACCCACAAAGCAAGTAGATAGTAGTAGTATGTCTACCGGGTGTTTTTATTTATTTGCTTTAACTTCGACACAGTGCTTGGTACATTTATATAAGTTATCTTGTATATCGGTTTAACGATATTCGAAAAAAAAAATTTTTTTCAGTTTTCATACAAAATAATTTAATTTTTACTTGCAGACTATTGTAAAAGGTCTTTTAGATTTAAGGAAGAGTTAGCGTCAATTTGGTGTCAACTACGTCAGTATACCTTAAACGTTGTGCGTGACAGCATTGACCGCTCATTAATAAATTTAGCTCACTGGTAGTGCAATTGCTTATTACGTACAAGGTACGGGGCTTGGTTATGAATTAAGAAGATTTTACACTAGTTTAACTTAAGTTAGTGATTAAATTTCGATTTGAATATTTTTAAAAACGGTGCGAGTTAGGACTAACTTTCTTTGAGAAATTATCTAAGTACTGTCACGTTACGTGGACTTACAAACCTTTTTGGAAGCCCACGTAACAAGTATGAAAGCTAAATACAAATTACAAAAGAAAAGTTAGGGTCGAGGTTCTTTATTAAGAGAGTTTCTTGACAAGCAAACAGTAGTACCTAGTTACCAGGACACGTGGTGGTTAAATTAGGAAAGAGTTAAACGGAACCAGTGGGATCCCCAGGAAGTCGCGCCGTAAAATGTGAGGGTTCCGCAGGTAGAAATGACAGGCCGGAGGCGTGCGTAGCAGCGCGTGCGAGGAGTAAGCGTACGGGCGTACCGTCAGGGTATAAGCCTCCGCCAGGCGCTCGGTAGGGGCGCGTGTAGCGCGGCAGTCGACAACCAGGCGCGTAGTAGGGCGTGAGCAGTAGGTAGGCGAGAAGTAAGGCGCATGCAGCAGATAGGAACGTCCCGTAGGGCGTGAGCAGTGGCCGGCGCGTAGTAGGACGCGTGCAGCAGGGAGTCTTCCAAGCCAAACGCTCGGGAGGAGCTCAGCTGGGCCGTTCCGAAGGGTGGTGTACAGATGTAGCGCTTCGGGAGGCAGGTGCTCAGTAGGGGAGCCCCGCAAAGGCAGTCGTCCAGCAGGGACGCAATTCGTAGTAAAACTGACGACCGACGAGTAGGTTTAGGGACCCTCTTGAGTTGCGGGGCCGGCTGTGACCCCGCAACGGATCTGTTCTGTACTTCTTGTTTGGAAGTCGAAGTTAAAACTGATTTGATACAGCGGCTGTATCGGCTTTTATACCCAAGGGATCCCATGTTCTAGAATTACATATTATAATTTCATATTTCAAAAATTACAAGCTACCAGGGTTTCATAAGTACCTAAAAGTATACAGACTTAGCCGAAAAGTATAAAACCTAACCTTTATGGTAGTGAAAATGACTATTTAGAAGAACACAACGTTGTTGACAGATTGTCAACAGAAAATAACAAACGTATTTATTATTTTTAAGAATTTCAGGAATAGGGAAAATATAGGATTAAATACGGTTCAAATGAACAGAAACCGATAATAAAAGTAATCACGAAATCAAAAGCAGTGTACAGAAGTATACCCTTTCTTAGAAGTTGGGGTTACAAGAACCAAGAGAGTGAATCAATGATGTAAAGAAAGCCTAAAAAGACGTAAGATGGCAATTGCAAGGTCTTGCATTAACTGATGTGACCTACAGGTGCAACGCAGATAAAGGTAAATGCTACATTACCCCAAAAACCCAGGAAAAAAAAAAAACTTTTTCGTACTTATTAATGAAAAGTTTTTTTTTGTTATATAGATATGCTATGCGTGGTGATTAGTGCATAAATGAGATGAGGTGCTAATAACATGAAGAAAATTATCTACAACTAAGAAGCTCCAGATCTTCCTTGCGTCTCTTTCAAAAATCACACATACATTAATCTCCAGATAAAATAAGGGGATGTGGTTCACATTCAATGACGCACACTCCTAAGGAACTCCTTACCATGACCTAAGGCTTTTTTTTTTTGAGGGAGTAGTCAGCCGCTCCACGGGAAAAATGACGAACCCACGGCTTATTTTACGAGTTGGCGATCCGCTCGAGGAAATACTATATACAGGCCTAGTTGGTCTACCGCCAACTAGGGGAAAATGAGAAGAACCTAAGGGCTTATTTAACGAGTTAGTCATCCGCTCGAGGTAATTCTAGACTAGTTGGTTTAGAGCCAACTAGTAGAGGGGAGTTAGTTTAGAACTAAAGGGGGTGCAGTAGTCCTAGGCTACTACATTTTTTTATTTATTTACAGAGCTAAGAAAGAAAAGCAGAAGCGAGTCATTACAGAACAGTCGCACGCTAATAAGTCAGCATAATGAAAAGCTGCAAAGAAAAGAACGTAAAATAATGTGTAATGAAGTGAAATTAAATAAACTTAAACTAAATGCTATGTTTTGAAATCCTTAATATGCCATTTGTTTCTTGAACCATTAGGATCTTCAAGCATATACACCAGGGGCGAGAGTTTTTGAATAACTCTGCATTTTAAGTATTTTGGAGCCAGTTTCGCACTGAAGTAAGTGCCAGCGTTACTTAGGACGTAGTTTTTCCTCCAAACTATATCATCGATGTTAAATTCTTTGAATGACCTTCTAAGATCGTACCTATTGCTATTCTTTATATGTGCTGTGTACAAGGCAACCTGAACTTTATCGTAAATAGATGATAGCAGGCCAAGGTTATTAGCATACATGTCTCTAGGAAGAAAAACTATTTCCTCAAGATTTTGGCATGGTGAATACATGGAGCCGCAAGGAATAGTTTCGCGTCCAAAAACTAGGAAAGAGGGTGTAAAACCGGTTACCAGGTTCACTGAATTATTCATAGCAGACTGAATAATTGGAAGATGGTTATCCCAAGATCTATGGTCGTCCCCAACAAGAGACGCTAAGGCCGTGATAAGAGTCTTATTGTACCTCTCTGTGGGGTTAACTTGAGGGCAATAAAGAGGATTAAAGTTCGCGAAAGGTATTCTGTATTTATTGATTAGGTTATGGAACTCACGCGACTGGAATTGAGGTCCATTGTCCATAATGATTGTCTGTGGTACTCCAAAAACCAGAAAAACAAAATTTTCTAGGTGAAAGGTAATATCAGTAGCCCTTGCACGTTTTAAAGGAAAAATTATGCTGTATTTCGTAAAGTAGCAATTTATAACTAGTATATATTGGTTTCTTTTTCTAGTCATCGGTAACGGACCCACGAGATCTAACGATATGCATTGGAACGGGCGAGAACAAATTTTAGGTTTACCCATGATGCCATAAGGAGAGTGGTTAGAGTGTTTGTAGGCTAAACAAGTTTCGCATTTTGATATGTATTTAGCAACATCTCTAAACATGCCAGTCCAGTAGTATTGTAGTGCTAATTTCTTGTAAGTCTTGAATATGCCCAAGTGTGGATTAGGTAGAGAGCCATGGAATTCTTCGATAAGTGATTTTCTAGTTGAAGGAAGAGGAACTTCCTTCCAGGCAAAATCGTCCGTTATGGAGTTTTGAAACTGTCACGTTACGTGGACTTACAAACCTTTTTGGAAGCCCACGTAACAAGTATGAAAGCTAAATACAAATTACAAAAGAAAAGTTAGGGTCGAGGTTCTTTATTAAGAGAGTTTCTTGACAAGCAAACAGTAGTACCTAGTTACCAGGACACGTGGTGGTTAAATTAGGAAAGAGTTAAACGGAACCAGTGGGATCCCCAGGAAGTCGCGCCGTAGGATGTGAGGGATCCGCAGGTAGAAATGACAGGCCGGAGGCGTGCGTAGCAGCGCGTGCGAGGAGTAAGCGTACGGGCGTACCGTCAGGGTATGACTCTCAAGCCTTGTTCATCGACCATAAAACCAAGGTATTTTAGTTCTTTTTTGAAGAATTGACTTTTTTCGTAGTTAATCGTCAAACCTGCGTATGTTAGTTTTTCAAGAACTCTGATAAGAAGGGAAATATGTTCTTCAAAGGTCTTGCTGATGATGACGATATCGTCTAAGTAGCAAAATACTTTATGCTCAAACTCCGGAGTGAACAGCGCGTCCATTAGTCTTTGTTGTGTCGCTGGAGCATTGGTTAGACCAAAAGGCATGACAACAAAGCGGTACATTCCTCTACCTGGAACGTAAAAAGCTGTCTTATCCCTGTCTGGAGGGTGTAGTGGGACTTCCCAGAAAGCTTTCGCAATATCAATGCTTGAAAGATATTTAGCATCTCTCAAGTGGTCTAATATTTCGTTCATTACTGGCAGGCTATAGGCATCACGACGAGTGATAGAGTTAAGTTTTCTACTGTCAACACAGAAACGCCATTCACCATTCTTCTTAGGAGTTATGATCACCGGAGATAACCAAGGGCTCTCGCAGGGTTCAATCACTTTCCAGCCAAGCATCTTGTCTACTTCGTTTATAAGTGCTCTTTGTTTTTCAGGTGATAGCCGGTAGCAGCGTTGTCTTTCAGGTGGAGAGTTCCCTGTATCGATTTTATGGCAAATCAGATGAGTCTTTCCAAGTTCGCCTTTTTCTTCGAAGGAAATTTGCTTGAATCTGGCGATGATGTCTGCAGCTATGTCTTTCTGTTCCGTAGATAATGCTTCATAAGTGAGGATCTTCCCAGTGTCAGATGTAATGGTATTACACTGTACATTGTCAAAGATAGTAGGTTTAAGCAATTCGGGTATAAGATTAAAAGTTTTCCAAAAGTCTACACCTAAGATGATTGAAGGGTGTATTTCAGGGAACGCGTAGGCTCTTATAACATGAGTTTGATTATTAAAAGTCATGAGTAAGTCGATATAGCCTAATGATTGCAATTTGTGGTTATTAGCTGTAGCGACTGAAAGTGGGCACGACTTCGATAAAGAATAACCCTTTTTCAAAAGGTCAAGGTGAGAATTGTTGCCTAATATAGTTAAAGAACTTCCACTATCTAACAAACCGGAAAAAGGAATTCCGTCGATAGTAAAGTTAAGAAAAGGTCTATTATGATCCTTTTCTTCTTCATAAAGGACTGACGAAATCTTGTAAAGATTGAAGAAATTACGAAGATAAGTAAGCCAATTTTGCCAGTCAATTATGTCAAAAGGGCTAGAGTTATTGGTGCTATCGGAGTCGTGCAAAGTTAGTTTTTTTGGAGAGGAATAGTGTTTGGTATTACAGTCAGGACAGTCTGGGGTTTTAAAGCCTCGCAGACCGCATTTAAAGCAAATGGGGAAGTGAGGTTGCTGACAAGTTCGAAGAGAGTGGCCGTTTGCGCGACATCGAACACAGAAGAGGTTAGAGGTAAATTTATCAGAGATGCTATTTACTTGTTTAGAAAAATAATTCTTAAAAGGGCGTCTTGAGTCTGAATTGAACTGGGTTTTAGGCTGGCTAGGGAGGGAAGGTTTAGATGAGGATGTCGAAGGGTTGTAATTGAATTCAGATGCTAATTGATCAATAGCAGGTTTAGGTTCTTTAAAGTTACGGTCTCTATCCAAAATATGTTCGTAATTTTGGCAGGCTGATATCAGAGAATCAATGGAATCAATTTTATTCAATGCCACGAATACTGAATAGCAGGGGCGTATGTTTCTGAGGAGAATTGAGAGTTGCTCAGATTCACTTATTTTTTTGTTGAGACGAGAGAACATACCATGCATAATGGAGATATAAATGATGATAGTCTCGTAATCACCTTGAGTTCTAGCGTTGATAGCAGTCAAGAGTTTGAAGTCATAATCCGTATTACCGAAATCTCTAATAAGTAGGTTTGAGATTTCACACCACGAGAGGTCTGGTTGACGATTTTTCTGAAATCGAATCCAATGAAGGGCTTTATCAGTGAAAATTTCAAAGACTAAGTCAGCAAGGCGTTCCTTTTTCAGATTGCGGGAAACACCAAACTCTTCAATTTTTTGGAGAAAAGATTTTGGGCAGGAGTTGCCGTTATAGGATAGTTTTCTAAGTTCTGGGATTATATTAGGAGAGGACGTCGTTTGAGCAATATTTTGACAGGGAATACTCTGTTTTGAGTGTTGGTTTGTAACTAAGTGAGAAGATAAAGGGGCTTCAGGTGTTGTTCCAAGAGGAGGGCAGTGGGGAGATGCTAAGGGTGTAGTTTCCGCAGATTCAAAAAGTAGAGCTTCATATTTGTTCTCTAAAACCTTGAATCTTTCCGAAAGTCGGTTAAGTTTGTCTGTGAGAGGCGAGTTATGGTCTAAGTCGATGCGTCTAAGTCGAAAAAATAAGTGATTTTGAAATGATTCTAATCTTTTACACGCGTATGGAGAAGCTTTGGATTGTAACTGGTTGATCTTTGATTCAAAGTAATTCAGACAAGTTTCAACCTGTTCGAGATCTTCTTCAGGAGGAATGACTGACTGCAAGACCTCTGTCGGTGGTTGCGATTGACCCAGTGTTTCTGCCTGTTTTTTTAAAGCTACCAAATTTTCTCTTGGTTCCTCTAACCTAATTATAACCTCGTATTCGAGTTCAGGCTTATTTAAGTTAACATATTTGATAGGACGTGCCATAGTAACTGAGTTAAAAAAAAATATATTTTAGGTAGAAGTTAGTTAATATGAGGCCGAAATAAAGAGGTTTTAGTGACGTATGTTGTCTAGTTTTTAAAATTTAGAAAAAAAATAAGCTTGTCAAAAAATAAGGCCTCTTGCGTTGGGCGCCAAAACTGTCACGTTACGTGGACTTACAAACCTTTTTGGAAGCCCACGTAACAAGTATGAAAGCTAAATACAAATTACAAAAGAAAAGTTAGGGTCGAGGTTCTTTATTAAGAGAGTTTCTTGACAAGCAAACAGTAGTACCTAGTTACCAGGACACGTGGTGGTTAAATTAGGAAAGAGTTAAACGGAACCAGTGGGATCCCCAGGAAGTCGCGCCGTAAAATGTGAGGGTTCCGCAGGTAGAAATGACAGGCCGGAGGCGTGCGTAGCAGCGCGTGCGAGGAGTAAGCGTACGGGCGTACCGTCAGGGTATAAGCCTCCGCCAGGCGCTCGGTAGGGGCGCGTGTAGCGCGGCAGTCGACAACCAGGCGCGTAGTAGGGCGTGAGCAGTAGGTAGGCGAGAAGTAAGGCGCATGCAGCAGATAGGAACGTCCCGTAGGGCGTGAGCAGTGGCCGGCGCGTAGTAGGACGCGTGCAGCAGGGAGTCTTCCAAGCCAAACGCTCGGGAGGAGCTCAGCTGGGCCGTTCCGAAGGGTGGTGTACAGATGTAGCGCTTCGGGAGGCAGGTGCTCAGTAGGGGAGCCCCGCAAAGGCAGTCGTCCAGCAGGGACGCAATTCGTAGTAAAACTGACGACCGACGAGTAGGTTTAGGGACCCTCTTGAGTTGCGGCGCCGGCTGTGACCCCGCAACGGATCTGTTCTGTACTTCTTGTTTGGAAGTCGAAGTTAAAACTGATTTGATACAGCGGCTGTATCGGCTTTTATACCCAAGGGATCCCATGTTCTAGAATTACATATTATAATTTCATATTTCAAAAATTACAAGCTACCAGGGTTTCATAAGTACCTAAAAGTATACAGACTTAGCCGAAAAGTATAAAACCTAACCTTTATGGTAGTGAAAATGACTATTTAGAAGAACACAACGTTGTTGACAGATTGTCAACAGAAAATAACAAACGTATTTATTATTTTTAAGAATTTCAGGAATAGGGAAAATATAGGATTAAATACGGTTCAAATGAACAGAAACCGATAATAAAAGTAATCACGAAATCAAAAGCAGTGTACAGAAGTATACCCTTTCTTAGAAGTTGGGGTTACAAGAACCAAGAGAGTGAATCAATGATGTAAAGAAAGCCTAAAAAGACGTAAGATGGCAATTGCAAGGTCTTGCATTAACTGATGTGACCTACAGGTGCAACGCAGATAAAGGTAAATGCTACAGTACATAAGATGTAAAGAATCTGCCCTTGAATAAAAACACCCTGTATATGCTCCTGTGAAAATTGAACTCGCACTCCCGCCTACGCCCGTTACAGCATGTTTACACCTGTTCATCGACCGCAATTGAGAGGCAACAACACCCACCATTATTGCCAGAGCATCGGAAGTCGATTGCCGTAGTCAACTAGGTGTAAACATGCTACCAAGATAAACGCTTAGAGTCTGGCCATCGAAACGTGATACTGAGATTTATATGGCAACTTTTTATATGGCAACAGTAATGAGATTGTCAAATGTGTCAAACGCTTTAAATTAGTGTGATGTCCTAATCTTGATACTTGATATGGTAACTAAGAAAGTAACTGTTCCATAATAAATTGGTCTGTTTTTGGTTTCTAAGAGAATTAAAGGGTGGCTTACTGCTAATATTATTCACATTGAAGAATATCATAAAAAGTTCAATTATCATGTCTCGCCAAAATTTAAATTTTGGAGTGGTTTTGAATAATCTTCTTAAATATAAAGTAGAATGAATTTAAAGAGTACTATTACTTTAAGTACTTCCTTCTGTTTGGTCAGTTGCATTTTGAGAAATGAAGAAAATTAATAATTGTGCAAGTATCACTTTTATTTCATCGCGTTATACACAGTGTTGCAACACGCTGTTTTTTTAAATTTGCCGCGGTTTTCTAGGATCATCTTTCCCTGGCCAGACTCTACCTACGCTCAATTGTTTCAATCAAACCGTAGTGAATCGTTACTTGTACAAAGCCTCGAATAATATTCCAGCACGAGGACACGCAATAAATCTTATACCGAATTGACGACCTCTGTAGCCTATAGTTGGTTCTTACTTACGAAGCTGGAGGTCCCGGGTTCGAAACCCGGTAATGGTATTTATTTGAGTGATGTGCAAGAATATTTGTTCCTGAGTCATGGATATTTCCTATGTGTTTAAGTATTTATCGTTACTTGAAATCTGTTTCGGAGCTTTAACAGTTTTCTATGGGGTGACAGCTGAAGACGCTCGACTCTATATAAAAAAATAGTTTTTCTCAAACATGCAATGAAATATTGACGTTGTGTTCTTCATAATGGGCTTCGAAGTGTCACGTTTCGGGCGCAGCGAGGCGAGAGATACCTACGTAATGGCATTTCATACAAAATTGGAGGCCTAGGCCGGCAAGATGGTTTTTTTTTTAATTTACATTCCTCAATTTGTGGCACAAGCACAACATCACGTCGTTCAGCCATGTAAATTGAAGTTTGATTTCTTGGAGTTTTTTTCTTCATTTCATTGCATGATTGAGAAAAGCACTATACATACCTCGGCGTGAAAAGGGGTTGCCAGTCTCATAACTATACGGCCTCGCTACGCTCGGCCGTCAGGCCCTTACTTCCCGGCCTCTGCAGTAATGTACCATTGTTCACATTTTAAAACGATATGCTAGAATAACATAGCACACGATGGTTTTGTATACACTAAGAGACGTTGTATCTAGGTCGAAAACTATTTTATGTTGCTAGAAATTAAAATACCAGAAAATAAAAGGGAGCTAGTAGAACATTTTTCATACAACCACTCTAATCGCATATTTTTTAAATATAATATCTCAATTTAATATATATGGCGAAACGAATTGTGTTTAAAAAGTTTCATGTTGTTCCAGTACCTATGCTGTCTTAAATTGAGAACCTAACTACGTTTGTATGGAGAGTCAGCTTAGTCGACCGAGCTGGGGGCTCCTAACGTTTACTGGTCTGTAAAATGAGCATCGATGCAACCCTTCCTTAGAAACAGAAAGATAAATCCATTGAGCTTTGTGTTACCTAATGCTGTATTGGAGAATAACGCACTTTACATATGAGTCTGATGCAGTGTACCTACTTCAGACTAAAAGGATTGGCCTTATTGAAAACCAACAGGATAATGAAGCTTTGGACGAAATAGACAACTGAAACTTCTATTCACTGACCGACTGAAGATTCCGTTGCTTTACAAGGGTATTAAATGTGTTGGATATAGGTATATTATTTATTTAATACCTATCATAAACCTCTGATACATTCTCATCTCAAACGTGTCAATCACCAAACCGACGCTACCATATCCAAAACATTATATCGGCTAAACGTCATCCGCGTAACCGCATGTTCCACGCGCCCGTCAACGTATCGAGTTAGCGGCGTCACACGTCGCGTAGCGTCACGTCGCGTCATGATGACACGCGACACTTAAAACGTCAGCGTCACGCGTACGCTTTTACCGCGTGTGAGCTCCACTGGCGGGCGAAATAGACTGAGCTATACCTTGATTCCCACAAAGCAATTGCCGAACACAAATGCTGTGGGAACCCACCGTTGTATTCCGAACATATCCATAAATCACGTGAATTATTTGGTGGCGAACGCTTACAGGTGCCTAGAGATGAGAAATTATTTGTTTGAATCTCGGTAAGGTATGCGCGGAAGGAAGTTGTTATGGTATCAATTACCTAGGTGGGATGGGATTGTTCCATTTGAAAAGGTAAATCAAATCGGCTTAACAAACTATGAAACTGAGGTATAATACGATGAAGAGACTAAGAGAGTTCTGTTTAATTATGTTTATTGGCGTTACTTTATTGGACGAAAGGCACTGAAGCGTTCAGCAGGGGCAAGGTAAAATTGAAAAGTTAAGGAAAAACGAGCTAATGAAAGAGCACGCTCCATTTCTCAGTAAAAGTAAGCGCTTCTATTAGACGCAAATTAAATTTTATTATACGGTTTATTAACAGGAAATAAAAATAAAAATTCTTCAGAATCTATTCGAGTGTTAAGTTCGATTTAAATAGAAGTACTAAAAAGACCTGTTATCGCACCGACCCTTAAGTTATTCACTGAAACGTGTGTGTTTTTTTCAACCGACCTCATTCATCTGTTAGCAAACTTAACTGAACGTCAAAAAAAGATCGGTTTCCCTTATACAAACGCGATAAAGATCAAAATTAGTTGATAGTTCAAAAGGCAGCACGTATTATGTTTGTGGTTAGCGCCTCGGGTGGAGAGCGTCTGAGTGTTCGCGGGTACGTTGGAGGCGATATCGTCAAACCTCATCGGGGTTTCAGAACGCGCCGAACTTTGTTTGATATCATTCAGGCGTTGGCAGTATAATGAGTGCGTTCGGAAACCACTCTTCAATGCGATAAAGAGCTGAATGCTGACGAGTTTTAAGGGACGAGTATCATCGATAAACGGGTGTTGAAGAATATTATTAGAGACGTAGGTTACGGAAACCGTGTAAAAAATGTTTTTTCCTTCTTTTTTTACGCTCAAGTGTGGGAGTTCAAAAGTAATTTTAAGCATGTTTTCGGAGGTGATGCTTTGTGAAAGGAGCTCAATTCAGGCGCTATAGATGTTATGTGGTAAATAATACGTACAGAGTAGGTTTTAATTAAGATCAAGCTGTTATTGCGTTGCAGTTACACACACTTAACCATGCGCTTATGGCAAAGCCAATTCACATGTTTTTAATACCACGATGTAGTAAACAAGCACACGGCCTGCCTGATGGTAAGCAGACACCATAGCATATGGACGTTTGCGACTCCGGAAGAATCAAAAGCTTGAAATCAATAAAGCGATGCCAACCCATTGCTGATTTGATGATTCGTTGTGGTAACAGCTAGAGCTAAATGTAAGTAGGTCCCTCATTCTCAACACATCAGGCTCTCGGGACCTCTGACCTCACTCACAACCAGCCCCGTTTGCATCCGTTCCGTGCGTTTGCGTGCAGCCCGCCAGCCTTGTTTTAAGCTCACCTCAACGCTCACCCACAAATATATCTTGACACCGCGATGCGTAGTGACCAAGCGTAGGCAGAGGCCTAGTTTCGTGACGGGTGACCGGCGGGGTGGGCCGCTTTAGCGCGTAGCGAATAACAAACAGCCCAGTTCTGTAACTTGTTTTAAGCTCACCTCAACGCTCACCCACAAATATATCTTGACACCGCGATGCGTAGTGACCAAGCGTAGGCAGAGGCCTAGTTTCGTGACGGGTAACCGGCGGGGTGAGCCGCTTTAGCGCGTAGCGAATAACAGCCCTGGATTGCAACACCACATGCCTAAAGAGCAAGTAGGGTGTATTTATAGCTGAACGTACGTCCCCAGGCCCCCTATTCTGTAACTTGTTTGAAGCTCACCTCAACGCTCACCCACAAATATATCTTGACACCGCGATGCGTAGTAACCAAGCGTAGGCAGAGGTCTAGTTTCGTGACGGGTGACCGGCGGGGTGAGCCGCATTAGCGCGTAGCGAATAACAGCCCTGGATTGCAACACCACATGCCTAAAGAGCAAGTAGGGTGTATTTATAGCTGAACGTACGTCCCCAGGCCCCCTATTCTGTAACTTGTTTTAAGCTCACCTCAACGCTCACCCACAAATATATCTTGACACCGCGATGCGTAGTAACCAAGCGTAGGCAGAGGTCTAGTTTCGTGACGGGTGACCGGCGGGGTGAGCCGCATTAGCAGCGAATAACAGCCCTGTTGTGGTACTCCAAATATGCCCTCTCTAAAGTATCATTATCATATCATTTAAAAATCTCAAACGGTCCCATTTGGTCCTGCACGGCGGTTACCACAAGACATCGCGTGAGAGAGTATCTGCCCTTTTCTGATTAGACCACGTAGAAATACACATAATATTTACTTCTTCTTCTTAATCTGCCATGCCCTACCGGGCGTCGGTGACCGCCTTTGCAGAGTCTTCCCTATTCTTGGCCAGTCTTGCGAGCGTGGCCGCGTCTTTGATATTCGTCCATTTTCTGATGTTATCGAGCCAGTTCATCCTCCTTCTCCCTCTACCCCTTTTTCCCTCTATGTTCCCTTCAATTATGGTTTTCAGTAGGTCGTACCTTTCATGTCTATGTAGATGACCAAAATAGGCAATCTTGCTCCGCTTAACTGTGGCTAATACTTCCTTTTTCTTCTTCATTATTTTTAAGATGTCTACGTTTGTTACTTTTGCAGTCCAAGATACTTTCAGCATACGCCTGTATAGCCACATTTCGAATGCCTCTATTTTGTTTTCCATTCATTTATTCAGCGTCCATGTTTCCAAACCATAATTGACAATAGATAGTACATAACATTTTACCAGTCTCCATCTTAGTTTTAGGTTAATGTCTTTATTGGTATACAATTTTTGCATTTTTATAAAAGCGCGGTTTTATAATATTTACTAAAAGGGACTTAATCGCGTATACTTAACGTATTTATTTCTCTCTTTGAGGCTCCCCGTTGTTTTGGATGTGTCACAACTCACAACACCCTTGGTCGCGGGACGAACTGGCTGAAGCGGGTATCAGCATCTACTTGCCGCGCGGGTTTTTTAACTACAGTCTTTATTAACCTGTCCTATCCCACAGGCACAAATTTGTACTCAAAATAGAATTTCGCAAGCTCCCACGACCTTGAGCGGTTTACGTTCCGCAATTTGTGCCCGCAATTTTTCCCGCCTCATCTTTTTTGCCCAAATTTTTCACTCAATTTGTAACTTTATTAGTAAAAGCACACGATTTATATTCAATTGCGCTCACTTTCACGCGATTGCGATACCAAACATACACTCATTCACTATAGAACTAAATCGCGTTACAACCATTCAAAATTCTGATTTCCAAGGTCAAATTCTGCTTACCGATAAGTAAATTTTGAAAGCGATTTTCTGTTGTTTTTTATATACAAATCTTGTAAGTATTATATACATCATTAGAGAGTTGATTTTATATACTTTCAAATTACTCACATTATAAGTAATCGGAATCAAACGTCTGATCAGTCAAGATTCCTCTTACATTTTAGACACGTTTGGATATTTTGCCTCAGAAGTATTGTTTTTACTATTTCTATTGATGTTTTCTACTTTTTACCAATTCCTTATTACTTTATCTACGTAAAACAACATTTATATATCAGATTCAAAACGTTTACGGTGGTTCGCTCGTTCGGTATCAAATTGCTCCTGTGAGACACGGAGTCCAGCCGTTGTCCAGGGCCTGGGAAGTGGGGATTTCGAAATTCTGGGCACAAATTTGTGCCAGCGGGAGACGGCTGGGTTAATGAGTGCGCGAGTCGTGGGATAGCACAGGTTCGACTTGTTCAGATGCACTAGGGTTGTCATTGTCACCCGGACGACACACAACACTAACAATCTCCGGCGATATAACGGACGATGTTTTTTGTCGCTTACATTGATGCATGTAGAAAAAAAATCGTCCAAGTGCGTGTCGGGCCACGCGCAGTGTAGTTCCGTAGTTGCCTGTCTTTCTTAGTTACGCCGAATTTGTAGGAAAGTTGGCCATTCTAAGTACATTTAAAGTTGGTCGACTATTACTCGGCGGTAACTAGTTACGCCTACTTAGCCGTGATCGTTTTCCTTTTAAATTCATTATATGTACTACTGCCACGATTTTTTTTTCATATTCCCAGTAGCAGCACATGACTGACAAACGAATCACTAATTGAAAAAACCCATCATATTTTTGAACAAGCTATCCAACGATACCCCACACCATGGGTTTAACAAGGAAAAAAAAATCCCCACTTAGTAAAGATTATATTCTTCTGTTTTGTCGGCGTGATTGATTTATATAGCCATGCTGAATTACAGATTTCTAGTAGGAATGGTTACTGAGCTAAGCCGACGACGGACGGACGGACAGACGGACGGACGGACGGCCAGACGGACATGGCGAAACTATAAGGGTTCCTTGTTGACTACGGAACCCTAAAAACAGGTACCTATCTAATCTCTTGGATGTATGGTCTTGTGCTATCCGTGCAGAAGGCCTATTCATGTCCATCGCTTCCGATCCCATCACGCGTCAATCTGCATCGCGCGCAAGAATGAAACGCAGTTAAGATTCGAAAATGGTATGGTCCAGTATTAGTTATACCTTTAACTCATAAGCTCATAACCCACGCTTTCAAGCAATATGTGCTTTAATTAAAATAAAACTGCCGAATGGTTAGTAAGCACTATAGGCTCGCGTCATAGGCTGCTTCAAAATGCTCCACATTTTGCAACGAAGCATTCACATCGAATAAAGGCGTTCCCGGAGGCGTGCCTTCAAAAGTCATCGTCCGTACTGCTGAATGGCTTTCCGTGTACGTAAAATTAAGTCGTAGTGGATTTGGACTAGTTTTAAAAAGCCGCTGAACTGGATCAAGAGTGTGGGCCCAATTTAAAAAACTACAACGTAAATCTCTGTTATGTTCACGAATTTCCTTTGGACATCGCCAAATTTAAGAGTTATAATAGTCTTATTTATGGCTATAGTCTTCCATATAAACGGCACGGCGATTCTAACGAGCCCAAACCCAATGGCATCACGTCGGTTAAGTACTGAATTCCCATGGCCACCTTCTGTCTCCATCATCGAATTAGATCGATGGTATCATAATATTGATTATTGAACTGTCATCGAAACGTCAGTGTATTTTTTCCATTATACAAATTTGACGTTCAATAACGATCTTTTTGGGCACAAAAGAGGTCAGATATTAATGTAAGCGTCGAATATTAAAGACGAAAATACACAGCAATTAAAACGTGTACATTATTATAAATAAATTCTATACAACGTGTACCATTTTGATTACTCCTTCATCTTCAACATTCTGTTCGTAGATTGAAAATCGAATTCCGCTAACTTTGTCAATCTTCGAACGTAAATTGTTCGCAATTTGGCCGACTGATAAACAATCTCACTTGAAGACATTCCGTGCTCTTGTGCACCCCGTGTAACATTATTCACTTATTAACTTTGCCGACAGTAATAAAACTACTATCAGCAAACAATAACAATATCACAATTTATTACTTCCACTTTGCAACTAAGAGGAGGAATAGGCAATTGCATCGAAATTAAGTGTGCCTGAAACACCTATTATGCACTGGTTATGTGGCTACTGGGTGGGAAGTTTCTTGAAATGAAACTCTTCATTTGTAGTTAGATGATATCGCGGCGGTGGTCGGGTGAGAACTGCTAGTGCGTTTTTTTTTTTTTTGAACCTGACTGTTGCTATAATAGGACGAACCCAATATAGCGGTCGAATTGCGTGGTTGGAGGGTAGCCTGGGGAAAATCCAGGGGGACCACGACCGGCACGACCACGCGGGAAAGTTTGTACACTGGAATACTCTACGAGTTTGCGCTCCAGTGAGATTGGTTGAACGGTATCAACCGAATCTGGGGTGTGAGTGGTGTCGAACTACTGGGAGTTTTATCGCTGGTTCGCTAAAACCTAGCCTAGCTGAGAAGAGTCCAGCAATAAACTCAGCTAGGCCCGACTTGGGTCGGACTGACTCTACCCGGTATGCGGCGGTACCGGGACGAATAGGGACTGTATGTGTCTGTGTTGTCGCGATCTCGCGGTGGACGTCCCCGCCGGCGGGAACGCCGAAGTGTACGCGATGTGTTGGACGCCGAAAGCGCAGCGTTCCATCTTTCGATGGACGCTGTGATTTCGTCGTCCGGGTCCGTGAGTGTTTGCCTAGGACGCCGGACCGTGCGGCCCCTAATCAGTGAGCGCCGAGTAACGACTGAGGGGGAGGGATGGGAACGTAATCAGCAGCCTTCCTAACTAACGGATTCCTATGGTGGGGAGCGTTGTCAAAATAACGTCTGGCAGCCTGCTTAAAGAAACCATACATGGTGCTAATCCCCATGTCGTGGTGCAGGCTGAGGTTCGATTGGTACCACGGGGCACCAGTCGCCCTACGGAGAAAACGATTCTGAATGAAACTGCTAGTGCGGGGGCCGGGCGCCATCTTTATATCGTCAGACGCCCCGCACTGAGCGTGAGTGTGTGTCCGCGTTGATATCCCTCATTTATTCCAATCATAATAAACTTATATTCTAGACAATTGTGTTTTCTTATGGGTCGCTGATTGGATTCTGTGCCTCTAATTGGCTTTATTTACATTGATCGATTTCCTACCTATAGCGACACCTTAGATGTGAATGAAACTCGAGACGCAATTTATTTATTTAAAACTATGTAAGTACAATCAACATAAGCTAAGATTAGGTCGTCCTGCACATTAAGGATCAACGTATTTTGTTTTTGCTGGTAACTATCGTTTTAGCAATTCTCATGTATCTAATTCTGTTCTTGAGAATGTTAATGATTCGAACTAAATACTTACGAAATGTGACTTATCTTTATCTCTAAAATATTATAGTAAACAACCAATGGGAAACGCTGAATTGTCCAAACGTTTCACGACATATTTGAACAATTTCGTTAAAAATGTTGATTGGGTTACCTATTTATAGCATTGAGAAAAAAAAGAATCAAAGCAAAAAGTAAAAAAGTGACTCATAATTACGACATCGCCTTGAAGAATAAAAGCCTATTTAATTACTTGGAGTTACATCTACAGTTGCATACTTTACATCTGTTTTAAGTCATTCAAAAACATTGATGCGAAGATTACTAGACATTCATAAGAGAGTTCACTGGTGCACTCGAGCACTGTGTATCTCTTCAATAGTTTATTGTGGCCCGGATGCAATTCTCCGGAGGAAGCCCGCCGTATAATCTTGGTTAGCTTATAAGAAAAACAGTCCGGTGCATTGCATTTGCATACACACCCACAATAAGAGAAGGAACTTATTCGATACAATTTAGTGCGCCAGCATAACTACTTACAGTTTGATATGCAAAACTGGGCCTTGCGCTCGCAAACTTGCGTACAAACTTGGGTGCATTTCACCTGAAACTTCCGAGTATAGACATCTAGGTGCAGCAAAACGGGCAAGAAAAACAACGGAGTTAGTAGCTGAAGCTCGGTAACACAGCGGTAGTTGGGAAGTTCCGTCTTGTTAGGACTCACTGTTGGGCTAACTTGCCTAATAGTTAGTTAATGACTGTAACATACATTTGGATTAAGTTCATGTTCTTGATTGAAATCATGATTTCTGGTAATGAGTTACCTAATTAGGAGAGGCTGCATACAAGAAGTAGTATAATAATAATAATAATAAAAAAATAAAATAAAAAACATCTTTATTTCGAAGAACGGGCTTCATAGTTGTTAGTAGCAAAAGAAAACGATACACATAAATTAAACTTAAAGTAAAGGTTAGTTGCTTATCTCCATAAGGATATATTAGAACTAGAATCAAATGTCTCATCATAATTTCGTGAGTACTTAGTTTATATTCAAATCACTGAAGTAAAATTATGTCCTTTACTTTTTTTAACAACGTCAACGTTGTTATTTATTATCATTTATCACATAAATAGACGATGTAGATTAATCAGTCTACGAGAACGGGTCCGAGTCCACGCAACTTAATAGTGCTGCCCATTTGATTCTTGAATAGAAATAGTCGTACTGGGTACTTCACTACATAGTAAAAAATAAAGACGCTTCCCGCTGTCTGTCCTTATGTATGCTTAGATCTTTAAAACTACGCAACGGATTTTGATGCGTTTTTTAATAGATAGAGTGATTCAAGAGGAAGGTTTATATGTATAATATAGTACCCGTGCGAAGCCGGGCGGGTCGCTAGTTACTCATAAAATTAAAAATAAATCAGTTTGTTTTTTGTTCTAAAGAGGGGTTCATAGCGTAGCTGTACGCGTCGTCTTATTTTTATTATGTTTGCCTCAGTTTCAAAGACATCGGATTTGACTCTCGCCAGTAAACAATTGTTCGTTGTTGTTCTTATAACCAAGTTATTATTCTTCTAACCAAGCGTTCGATAAATTATCAGATAATTACATATCAAATAATATATTTATTGTGTAAACTTTTTGCCGCCTTTGAATAAATGGCGGATATTGGAAATAGGTAGGCACACACTTCAATGAAACCTGAATTAAATTAACATATTTTAGGTCGTCCCAAAAATACAGGCTTTCTTTGAATCCATTAGAAATAATGAACTTCGGAACATTTTTAATATCCACCACCTCGAACTTAATTATACCAAAGTAGATGAATTAATCATTCAGGTACAGTTTCAGAATAATTAATTATAATTCACAGAGGGAGGAATTCCAAGACATTTTCCAGTCTTTGGTTCAAAAAATAGAAAAAAAGTTTTTATACTCACATGAAAAGCTCCTCGGATGAGCGGTCCAGCTTGTCCCACATATAACGTCGAGGCCGAATCAAAGACCAACTCGAGAGGGTTCCTCTTCACTGGAACAGTGTCAAATTCGTGACAATTCAGAAACAATGTCACATTCTCCGTAGTAACCTTCAAGCCAAACCGACTCCACTTCTTAGAAAATGATGGTATAGCGAACGACACAATCGTCTGCGAGAGCGCGTAGATATTTGCATCGGTATACAGAAGGGATATGTTTGTAAGATCTCTCCCAGATGGGATCAACTGTACTCCCAATTGGACTACCGTTTCTAAAGGATTTACGACTGAGAATAGGAAGCCTCCGTTCTCGGTAGCGGGTCGGACTGTCGCTGTTATGGAAAATTCTGGGTACAGTTTTTCTGGCATGAAGAGACGGTAGGGTGACTTTATGTCGGAGCCTGGTTTGAGGCCGTAGGCTGGAAACCCGTCCAGGCCCTCGTCAAAGTACTGGGTTTTCGGGTTGCTGAATGGAACGCCAATTGCGTGGAGCAAATCGTATTCTGGTATTTCTGAAAAAGAAGAAAAACATTTCCAAATTATCTGTCAATAAGAATGGCCACTTATCGGTGCAGGTAATTGTCAATGGCTACTGTCACGATATAGTCACGCATGTCGCCATGTGTATTTGCTATTCGGCTCCAATATACACACGGTTTTCACATTTCGTAATATCAAAGTATAGTGCTATCTAGTCTGGCCGGGGAAATATGACCCTGAGATTTATATGGCAACAGTAACGTCAGTCAAATGTGCCAAATGCTTTTTTAGGCTCATCTTTCCCTGGCCAGACTCTATTGCCGTTTCCGAGATAATATATAAATACTTTTTGATCCTAAGGATGTCAGATATAAGTAAGAGATAATTGTAATTTGAAAGGATGTCGTTAATACATACTTATGATTAAATCTTGTTATGTCGTTCACGGGAATTGTACCGATGATACTGTACTCTAAAATAATTATTAATTAATCTAGTAGTACCTCATAGATATAACACAATATTATGTGAAGAAAAATAATTTTCAAACTGAAATAGAATTGTTAACAAGGGAACGATATTTTTTTAAATTACCCCTTACATACAAACTTGCCAATAATCATACATGTGCAAACATTGTCTCTTTATTATTCCTATGTAAATTAAATAAATAGTCGAAACGTCGCGATGCAGATGTCAAAAATACGCGATAAATTCCATTTGAATCGTTTTAGTATAAGTTCATAACGACACTAAAAGGAATAAAAAGCAATGAAAACTAAAACTACCAAAAACAGGCCCACTTTAGTAGTGTATCTCACTACCATCTGATATTTAAGATGTTTGACATCAAAAATTAATTAAGAGATCAAATGGCAGTGTTATTTTACATTCACTTACGGAAATGTAGATTTATTTCCACTTAAGTTTTTACTAGAGTGTTTATGGATTACGGATGTCCTTCCTAAAATAGTTTTCATTCAAGAATTCAGGCGCCAAGACTGCGACGCCGTTTTAATGCAGTGAAGTAGAACAATGCCACGTTAAATTCTTCCTATTTCTCCACGTTATCCTCGTTAATCACCTGACCCCGATCACCTAACAATTATTTTATATTCAACTAGGAAAAAAAAATTCGGTAAGGGCATTTCGCCGGACGCTACCGCGTCACGCTCGCTTTGCTCGCTTGGCTCGCGCGCTGTAGGGTCGCAGTTCAACTAACAACCTAACCGTTTTTTTTACCCTGGGGGATCAGGCTAGGGGATTAACGTGGACAACAGCAGTTTCTCACCAGTAAACTGACTGAAATTTGCATACAATTTTCAAGCCGAACACCATATAATAAAAAATGACAATGAAAATTTTATCAACTATACAAAAGTTTTGATTTTAAATCCAACAAAACGAAACACATGAAACTATGGTCGCTGTCAGAAGTTTTTGAAAATTTTGTTATTGTAGCTATATAATGAGTAGAATCAAAAAGACAACTGGGGAGTAAATTGACTGTCAAATTGTGACATGGCCCCATTTCGAAGAAAGTGGGTGCTCGCTCTATTACTATATATTCTAGCTCGACACCACACGGGGAATGAACCAAATCAAGTTACAGATAAAACGGGACGCAAGTTAGTATTAAATAAAACTAGTATTGATCGATGGAGCAACGACCGTCAGGTCTGGTGCAATTTGCATTTTAAAGCATCCTTCCTTGCCGCAGTTAGAGCAATTTGGATTAGTATTGTACGTATAAACAACTGTCGCCGGCTCTGGCAAGTTCTTTGTAAATGCGACGTTTGTTCGATGTATAGATTGATGCTTTATTATTTTCATTAAGTGTCCGTTCGACCTAACAATAATAGAGTTAATTCCAAGATTAAACCATATTTAGCTAAGATGAATAATTGGTTTGTGATTGAAAATGAAGATAGTTGTATTAATGTAAAATGGAAGTATATATACACCTACATTCAACATATAAAATATCTGTA
This sequence comes from Epinotia bilunana, assembly GCA_947049275.1. Lineage (NCBI taxonomy): Eukaryota > Metazoa > Arthropoda > Insecta > Lepidoptera > Tortricidae > Epinotia > Epinotia bilunana. The sequence continues at coordinate 5,732,807 of OX346265.1, forward strand.
CACAGTCAGTGACAAAATATGCAGACATGACTTTTATGACAACAAGCGCGTAAAAGCATACTCATTTTTCGTCTTTGTGTGTCACTTTGAGAACGTGCAGTGTCGACGTCAAATATATGTTTACACTTTTGCACCTTATTTCGATGGAATATATTTATGATGACTACTACAGTCACAAGCATTAACATCTGCCTCGATAAAGCCACTATTTCAAGCGCGCTAAGGGCTTATCAGATGTTTTTGATGCTTTTGACTAGGGCTTGGATTATCGGACTGATGGTGTCAAAAACGGTATTACATGTTTTTAAACTTGGTGATTTTAATTGTATCGATCGACAAAACGACATGAATTTATAATTCTGTTTTCGACTCCATTACCTACTATTTACGAGTATATTACTTATTGCCTTGTGTCATTCGCATCAGAAGTTCCGAGCCCTGATCAAGAGATGTGAAAGCAGGTGACTGTATACTATAATGTCAATGTACGTTCAGTGTAGTGTAAGTTATTTAATCCAAAACTCGCCAATCTCATGCGGAGGACTTCATCTTGGGCCGAAGACAAACTAATGCGAAGACTAACTAACCATCCATGGCCGTAAGTTTGTGAGTGAGAGTTGCTTAACTGGTACAATATTACCATGGCTATCCGAAGCGCAGCGATATTGTTAAGGTGCATTTTGATTGGCGTTCTTGTACAAACAATTTTTGGACATGTAAAAGTGGCCATGTGACCTATTTGCAAAATAAATAACTGATTTTGTTTTTTTTATTTGACTTCACCACTTCTATATAGCGGTAGTCTACTTGGCAATGCTGAAGAGACTGTAGTACAGCCCAGGTTTCGATCGAATCAGATCGATGTGGATTATACCCCTCATTCTTCGGAATAACCTGAAGGATCTACGATGCTAGTCTTTTCAGAAACTGGCTTGCTCGGGAGACCAGAAGTCATCTAACCTGCGTACGAAACGATTTGTAATGACAATTTCACCCTTTTTGAAGAACATGTTACATGCCTGTTACATGCCCTTGGCGTTCTCCCTTCTAGTACCTAAGAGAAGTATTTTATCGTATTGCAATGATGCTACCTCTAAATTATGTTAAATGAGGCATCTTTATTGTACTTATTCAAAAAATGATCTTTCATATTTTATAGAACGGAACCGTGAACGTGTTTTTATTTTAAGAAGCTAAACAAACGATTGTATTAATTTGAACCTACATAAGGTAAGATAACTTTAGCAAGTTAATTCAATTGTCATTTTTACATGCTAAGTGGAGGGTCACTGAGATATAATCATGACGATGAATTATTAATAAACGTTAAAATTTATTATTTTACTAATAATTCATGTTTCGCTAAATTACCGGTTTTGATTTTAAAGTGTAATCGCCGCTTTAATGGAAAATCCTCTACTCTATGCCTATATAAATTGCAAGTCAAAACCGTTAAACGTTTAAATACATTCATTCTTTTAACGACAAGATTCATAAAATCCTACGCGCATGGAAAACATTTCGACGTCCGCAAAGCCGCATGTAAAAGTGTAAATCTCTCGGAGTCATTCTGTATTCTGCGCGTATTCGATTTACCTGATATGGTTGGCAAGCCGTCTTTTCAGTTATTCGCCGGTCTAAATTGGGCCCAGCGAGTCGGTTTCGTGCGGATAAACCTTCTGTCTATTCTGGAATATAGGGAATGGCATTTAACGGGCAGGGGTCTATTCCGGGTTTTTTTGTCGTATTAAGTAATATATGAAAATCTTGGTTTAGGTACTTTTCTAACTCACTTTGCAGGTTAGAAATAGATGTGACAGCAGAAATTGGGAGACCTGTTTATTTTTTATTTATGTACGTCTCTGGAACTTTAAAGCCACTTAAATGTTTGGCGGGGTGGAATCTTTACGCGGTATTTTGTGTTTTTTACCGATAGTGATGTTGCCGATTTACTTACTTGACAGTCTCTGCGCAATCCCCGCCTAACAAGAACGCATAATAAAGAATTTGACACCATTATTCGTTGCCGAGGCGCAAGTATTCCATATAGTTAGTAAGCGATATCGCGTCCAAGGCAACTAATGTGTTAAACTCTCGCACTTTTTCATCATATCAACCGAAAGACGTCCACTGCTGGACATAGGCCTCCCCCAAAGAGTGCCAAAGTGACCGGTCCTGCGCCACCCGCATCCAGCGGACTCCAGCAACCTTTACCAGGTCATCAGTCCACCTTGCGAGGGGCCTACCCACGCCGCGCCTTCCGGTTCGTGGTCGCCACTCGAGAAGCTTTCCGCCCCAACGGCCATCGGTTCTACGTGCTATGTCGCACTTTTTACACATACTTATTTAAATTATTTATTTTACACGTGTTTAACGCGATATTACATGAACGCTGCAACTCGTTTCGAAACTTCAGAAATAAAGGTTAGCTTTAGCAAATATCGAGTATAGGCCAGGGAGATTTTTTACTATACCTAAGGTAAAACTTCAGCGTTATGTTCAGTAGTGTCCTAAAGAGGTCCGCTTTGACGTCTATTCTCATCCCAAGATTTGGCATATACACTAATTCGGTAGTAAGTAGTTTAGGTTTTTGACTAAGGCCAATAATGATTAATATTTCTGGATAATTTTACAACGAATGATCGTTAGAACAATCAGTCATTATGACGAAATGTGTTCTCCATTATACCAAATTTCAAAAGCCGTTAAAGCTGTATAGCATGCTTAAAATTAAAAAATAACAATATGCTACCTTTTGTGGCAGTTGAAGACAACTAACCAATAATTTCAAACATACCAAAGAAAAATGCCGTTTGGAATAAAATCTTACCGTTTGCATATTTAGAGGACCCGCCGAATGCAATATTAGCTGCCGTGAGTGCCGAGAGGAGGACAATTGGTAGCATGCGACACCTGAAATAAGGAAAATACATTCAATTAATGCATGGTACATGGCAAAATGACGCATAATTATAGAATTACAGGTGGAATCACGGCCCGAAGCTATTATCAAGATCCGGGCCGCGCTTCCATCTGTCTATGACAGACAAGGGACGTCCCTAGGATGTCGCTTTACTTTCATGTCGCTGTTATTATGATTTGGAAAGACAAAAACTTTGAAACTGAATATAACATCACTTCACGTTTTTACATCGAGCCGGACTCCAGCACTTTCTTTCAATAATTTTTTTTTTTATGCTGCAAGTAGGTGGGGTAATGGCACTTTTACAAGTCCAAATTCTACCAGCGTTTCTGAAAAAGAAGACCACAGACAAAACGCCGAAATAAACTGAACAGTCACTATTTTTTTGCCAAAAAGCTTATTACAGTGATAGTTCTTAACCTACTTAAAATAAGAAACTGAATATGAATATACAAAGAATAAAAATCATCATAATTCGTTGTTCTACAAGAACACATGTCCGAATAAGCTATATGAATGATTAGGCTATTTTGGGCTCTGGTTTGGGCCATGCATTTCTGTCAGTGAGATAATCCTCAACCCTGTAATAAGCCTTTGACATCAATGTTTTTTTCAAGTAATTTTTAAGAGCTGGAAAGTGTAGAGCCAAAATTTAGTTAGGTAATTGTATTCGTACATATTTTATTGTTTTTTTTGTCATTAACTTTGTATCGTTTTTTGTAATATGCAGAATTACTTTTGTAAAATTTCTTTTTTCGGCTAGAGGAATATTCCCAATAACTGGGTAAACTCCCATTGTTCCCGGGAATATTCCCATTGTTCCGGGGAATATTCCCAGGAACATTGGGAATTTACTTTTGCGGATAAATAACACTGGTTAATGTCTTGGTAAAAAAATCAAGGGCCCAAGTTATCATGGAATCCCTGATAGCAAGATATATAAACATACAAATTTTCAATATTCCCGTATATTCCCTTGTATAGGAATATTCCCGGGAATGTTCCCGGGAATATTCCTGGGAACGGCACATCACTAGTTGGGACGCTACTGTTAAAATGCTAATTTCTTTAAAGAGTTCTCTCACGGATTATCTTGCTCTCAGGTTATATATAGAACAAATGGCTCTTTTTTGTAATATTAACATTGTCTGTATATCAGCTGCTTTACCCCAAACCAGAATACCGTACGACATAATACTATGAAAATAATTATGATAAACTAGGCGAGCTGATTCAACATTGGTCAGTTATCCAATTTTTCTAATAGCATATATACGGCTGAACTTAGTTTACACGCCAACACGGCTATATGGGCACTCCATTGTAGATTTTTGTCTAATGTTATACTCTTTATTTCAAATATACTAGTTTCCGCCGTTCTAACATAAGGCAAAGAAAATCTAACACACTTAGTTTTCTTGGCATTTAATAGCAGATTGTTAACGGTAAACCAATCGAGTACTTTGACCAGTGTGCCATTAACTTTGCTATTGTCTGTTGATTTTCGATCAACCTTAAAGATTAATGTATCATCGGCAAATAATACTATATCACAGATATTTGTTACAGAGACGCCAAGTCATTTATATAAACTAAAAATAGAAATGGCTCTAAGATAGAGCCCTGAGGCACTCCTAACATTACTGCAGCTCCACTAGACTGAGTTCCGTTTACAATAACTGTTTGTGTCCTATTGCTGAGATATGAAGACATAAGACTTAATGCATTTTCAGACAGACCATAATGCTGTAGTTTCAAAATGAGCGTTTGCTCATTTCACGCTAGCAAAAGGTCACAAAAAATACCGAATGCATCACAAGATGTCTCCCAAATATTGTAAACATGTTTAATAAGAACAGATGCGGCATTAGTCGTGGAACGTCCCTTTGTGAAACCAAACGGATTATTCGTAAGCAGTTTATTTATATTGAAGTGCATTATTATATCGGTTAACATTAGCTTCTCAAAAATTTAACTTAACACAGGTAGTATAGGTATGGGACAGAAATCGGTGAGGTCATTCAAATCACTTGATTTAAAAAGAGGAATGACTACTATATTTCATAAGATCTGGGAAAATACCTTCCTGAATGCAATTATTGTATATTGAAGCCAAAATAGGGCGCAATTACATATATGATATAATAAATTACTTTTACTGATGTTCCCCATAAATCCTCCGTTTTCTTTAAATTGAGCGACTTAAATGTTTTAATAACTTTTACTGGATCTACTTGACTAAAATTAAATATTAAATGTAATTACAAAGATAAGCACAGAGCATTAGCATTAGCTTGGGTCGCAGATGACTGAAGACATTTCGTAGTGCTACTTGCTATATTAGAAAAATAATTTTCGAATGCCAAAGCAACATCGTTTTTTGACATGACCTGTTGGCTTCCCGTTGGAATGTTGACTTGACAATCGCGAGTTTTCAGTTTACCCGATTCTCTATTTATAATTTTCCATACAGTTTTGACTTTGTTGTCCGACACTTTAAGTTTAGAACTAATATAATTTGCTTTAGGAGTTAAACAAACTTTCTTGAAGATTCTTGAGTAACTCTTAACATACTTGAGGAAATCCCTGTTTTTGTGCACCTCCTTCTTATCATAAAGTTCATAAAGCTTATTTCTACTTTCATTCATATCTACAGTAGCACATTCACTAAACTTTATCTTAGTTTTCGATCCAGAAATAGTTTTCATTGAAAATTTTAATTAAATCATAAAGAATTACGCCGAATAAAGCTTTATACATATTATTTGAATTATTTCGTGGAAATGATAACATACAAGTAAATATTCTAGTGAATTTCATTTTTAAATAATTCCAAACGATAACCATTAATGCGGTGTTTATATGTTAAATTTTCTTATACAGACATTCACAGTTGCAAAAAAAAATATCTTATCAGGTAGCACTAGTTACACCCACCCGGATAGGCTCAAAGAACATTTATATCAAATTAAAAGATTTAAACAAACTTAACAATTAGACAGTATTATTAGATGATTCAAGCAAGTTTACATTGAAATCACCACAAACTATAACATTTTGGCTTTAGGTTGCTAATCTCAACACATTTTTCATTGTGGACTCAAATATGCAGAAATCGGATGCTAGAGGCCTGTATATGGAGAAATGTAATACACTAAACTGCATCGGAGCCGAGATATTTGCATACTCATACTCATTCATTAATAAAATATAAAATTTTATATCTCAAAAATAATATGAATTATAAGTTACTATGTCAAATTAATTTGATTTTTCTAATTAGGTCATATTTATAAATTACAAATTACAAAATGTCAACGTTCTACAATGATAATAATTATACAATTATTATTATTACAACATATTATAAATACTCACTAATATTATAGAAAGACTTGTCATACAGCATTTTTTTTTGTTTATTAAGAAATGTCACATCGTTTTCTTTCTTTCAATTCAGAGGGCAATTTATTGTAGATACCTGGCCCTTCAACAGACATTGTTGTGGTTGTGTCGAGGCCAATTTGTTCTTATTCATCTGAGCAAGCCGCATACATATTTTCACAGGTCATATTGAAAAGTTATAAACAAAACTTCAAACGTATATATCTCGGGTCTGATACTGTTTTTAATCCTTTAATTTTATATATCTACGCGTATTTCTAAGAGGTCCTCTAAACGATTATAAAAAATCCTTGGCCACTGCAAAAAATGAAAACGTCATTTTTTGTCATACAAGGTTACCCAATGCACTTTCTATAATTCTCTAGATTAATAACTTTACTATTTCCTTCCGTTCTTTACATTTAAAGGAACTTTTTACAATAATGAGAGAGCGGTGGCTCTCTCATTATTGTAAACTCATGGTGATGAATGGCTGATTTTCGGGCAAAGAAACTCACTAACTTAAAATGTACAACGTCAAAAATCATCTGTTCCTGTCTAAGCCAATGTTCAGTAATACATAAAACTTGAGTGTCATCATTGTCTAAGAATAAATCTATTTCTAGTTCCTCGCTGGAATTTTCCTTGCATGTAACCCTACAATATCCAAATATAACCATACGTATCATCTCTGTAATCACATGATAAAGTATTGTTACAGACTCAGGCATACATATTATTAGACCTAAACTGCAAAAATAAGAACTGTGACATTTACAAAAATATTTTTACAGGTACGGATTGTACGTGTTGAAAATATACCAATTATATCGTATACAATTTAAGCTTTCATGCGAGCAGCCAATTGAAATGCTATTAATAAGATCGAAGATAAAAAGGTTTAAAATCGTTCAGTCGCAGTACCAAAATAGATTAATTTAAAGCTTCTTCGACACAAAACCATTGATGCTTCTTTTTGGCATGTTACAAGTACAGGTGAAAAAAACGTACCTATAATCTAGAGTAACAACCTAACAACTGTAGTAGGGTGAAGTATACTATAACAACTTATACCTACCTAAATAACATTTGATATTTTCAAACATACATTTGAGTAATTGTTAGCACTTTATTGATAAACTAGTTTCCGCCCGCGACTTCGTCCGCGTGGACCCGAGATAAAAACTATCCTATATTTTAATCCAGGCTATAAACTATCTTAGTGCAAAATTTCATTCAAATCGGTTCAGCCGTTTAAGCGTGATTGAGTAACAAACATCCAAACATCCAAACATCCAAATATCTAAACTTTCGCATTTATAATATTAGTAGGATAGATGCTGATACACAATAATGTGGCAACCCAAATAAATTAAATATTGAATATTTTGCCCCGTATACAAGCAACCATTTTGATTTTAGAAACCCTTAGATCCTGTTTAATTTGATTCGACGTACTACGTCTGCATTGAAACTGATGAAAGAGTTCTCTAAACATTCGCCTTGATAAATGATCCAAATGTGCAAACGAACCAATTCAGCGAGTGAAACAAACTTGAACCGGCCACGGAGAGGCGTCGCATTTTCAATTAGATCCATGTCGAGTTTGGACTGCAATGGGAAAGAAAAAATATCGATTTGCAATTCAGATGGAATCGTGTTGGGGACCGTGAAAAGAGCATTCATTGACACGAATATTGGATATTGTAGCGCAATCATTTCTGAATGAGCACCGTTCATTTTGTGAACGTGCATTGATTACAAATGGAGTGTAATTAAACCTCTCCATTGGGTGTTTCGGGGCATTAATACTGGCGTCTTCCATGTATTTTATACTATTACCATACTGGTTCATGCCTTATTAAGATTTTGCTCAGTGGATTATTCTTAAAATTAATAAGTGTTCATTTGGACCAATTTTGGTACGGAACATTAAAAATTGAATGCGTAATCTTTAACACCAAGTTAAAGTTTTTAAACTGTTGTTATCAATGTGTTGTGAGTATATCTTACTCATATAATAGAAGTTTTATCGCCCCTCGCAAGTTCGACCATGTAAATGAGAGGGAGAGAAAGAGCGTGAGTACCAAAGCATGATCTGAAGTTAGCTTTAAAACGATTAATTTCGCACAGATTCAATTAATATAATTGGTTTACGTCAACCATGTCACTCTGAATAGATCGGTGAGGAAATGTTATGCATCATTAAACATAACAACAACATTTATAACTTACATTAATGATGTCAAAAAGCTACAAACTCGATTAATAAAGTTCCTCGTTAGCAAAAAAGTTAGGAAATGCAACAAAGAATACTGGGCTGTCCCAGAAGTAAAGAGACAATTTTATTTTCAAAATATTTAATATATAGTAAACAATAAAAGTTATAATATTGGTTGAATGTTGTTACAAAACTAATTAAATTATAAGGTTTATATTAAATTTGCACCCACGACACCTTTAAAAGCAATTTTTCTTAGATTTTTGACGGCACGCCGCATTACGGCTGTTCCAGATTTTTCAGCCACTTGTTTTGACAATCTGGTCCATCGTTGCTTAAAAGCTTTTAAGGATTTTGGTTTTTCGGTTTGTTTCTTATACTCCCTTTACATAGGGACCAAAACATCTCGATACCGCGAGCTTGTGGTACATTTGGAGCGTTTTTTTCTTTACGTACAAAGTCGATTTCTTCACACTCTAAGTACCGAGTAACTTCAGTAGCGTAGTGGCACGTTGCCATGTCCGACCAAAAGATAATCTTATCTCTGGAATGATGCTTGTCTATGAAAGGTATCAACCATTTAATAATGCATTCATTCAGATACAATTTTCCGTTCATTGAGGCTGAAGTAATGTGTGGCTCGGAGACATTACCAAATTCGTCTATAGCTTGCCATACTAAGAATTTTGTGCAAAATTTGGCTTTTTGTACAATTTTTTGGTCGTAAGTCACATCGTTACGACTGGTTGAATGGAAATTACATCTTTCCAGGAATATCGTTGGGATCTGCCGGGACATAAGTTTCATCGTCAATAACGAGTACTTTTCTCAATTGACTGTTATAATCTCTTCGGCACCCTCTTTTGGCACGTTCCTCTTGGTCCTTCATGTATTTAGGAGCTGATTGTTTCACATATGTTTTCAAACCTAGATCATTCCTTTTCATTCTGGCGACAGACGACTTCGATATTTGTAATTTATCCGCTGTCACTCGGACGGAGATTGAAGCAGTCTTATCAAAAATCGATTTAACTCGATTTACATTTCGAGGTGCCATCACTGACCTATCTCTTCCCGGAATCTTCTTAAAACTAACCTCTCCCGTTTCTTCATAACGTCTTATTATTCTATATATACTATTTTGTCTAGCTCCTTCTTGAAGAAAGTGATTTACTGTATCCTTTTTATTGTGTGACTCGTAAAATAGAACAACCCTAACAGCAAAAACTTTAAATTCTTGACGCTTCATGTTGAAAAAATTTTATGCAATAACAAAATTCCCGACAGACAGACAGAATGACAGATAACGAAACCATAGACGGAGTGATACCAAAACTTTTTTCCTTCTAATAAAATGTTCAGTCAGTAAGACTTTGAAAATTGTCTCTTTACTTCTGGGACAGCCTTTATAACAAGCTATTTTCCTTATGTAAGATCTTACTGGTTGATAAAAAAGTTGAATATTTAATAATAGGGTTAGAACATTATTATATTGATAATCACGAAATAAAAATTAGTAATAAATATATCATTACTATTTATCATATAAGAAGGGTTAGAGAAAAAAAACTAGTACAACTGAAAACTAGAAACTATTATGGTAAAAGAATGTCTAAATACATATATTATACCAAAAGTTTATCTATATAAGTATGTTTATCGTCGTCTAGTACCCATAGTACAAGCTTTGCTTAGTTTGGGACTAGGTCGATTTGTGTAAGATTGTCCCCTAATATTTAATATTTTAAAAAAATTGTCAAAATTAATATCTAAGAGAAACTCACAAAGTAAGCAAAACTGTGTTAAATCAAAGTTAAAGGGCTTCCATCGTCGACTAGCTAGCCAAAATAAAACTTTAAGGATAAGTACTTACCTAAGAGCATGCCTAGTTGTTAGTTGTTAAGTTAAATGCATGACTTTATTGTACACAAAAACAGGTTAAAACCATACAGATGTCATATAAGAGGCAAACTTATCCCTATAGGGGAAATGTTAGAATGTAAATGTAAATCTCATTAAAAAAAGTTAGATTTAAGTAAATAGGTTATTATAGTATAAAATATGAGCGTTTCTCGCCATCATGTTTTCATGAAAAAATATTTTTATTTTTTCATGAAAAAAAAAAACTAAAAAACTAAATGGTACACACGTAATATGTGTGCAATTGTATTCTTAGCCCTTCATTGGTACTGAATAAGCCAACTCATCAATAACTTTTTATTTACTTGAGTTGAAATACGAAGAGCTCTCACGCTATTTTCTCGTTCCGATCAATATCAAAGTTTTGCTATCATTCAGAAAATACATGAAACGTTTTGTAAAGAGGAACAAGCAAAGTTCGAAAACATCTAGCTATTTAGTACTCGTAAACTATGTGTTCCATAAAGTTGGAGCTTGAATCATCGCTTTTCTCGTATCATTACACCTGAATTAGGAGCAGTACAACAGATTTAATCGATTTTACTGTTATAAAAAGTCAACGTGTGCTTTTATTTGTATTTATTCTTTGCTAGAGTATTGTGTACAATTATTTTGTCCGTTTTTGACCAAAAAGTATGTTCATGAAAATAACTGGTAAGACTACCTGGCCCCTATTTCACCAACTTGACATTATCACCTGACAACGACAATTCTCCGTACATTGCTGGTTCCACAAGTAACCTAGCATCCACCTTAACTTCTAGAACAATTGTAAAAAAACAACAATGTATGGAGAATTGGAAGTGTCAGACAATTGTCAAGTTTGGTGAAATAGGGGCCTGGTCCTGTTTTTTTTGCACATGTTTCTATGATCTCTTGTATTTTTCTTGAATAACTTATAACTCAATAAGTCACCAGATTAAACAAAGCTGAATGTACGTACTGTTTTCCTTCTAATGCTGTGGTATCGTTGAAGAGTCCGACGAACCACCGCCTAGAATATCTGTCCCCAATCGCCCGTCTAATAAAGTCTAGATTTTATTAGACCTAATTTCATAGCGAGTAATTCCTACAGACCTAGAACGTTTATAGTTCTGTGAACACGTTTAATTGGAGTTAATTTGAGCATCTGTTGCAATAGTCAGACAGTTCTTGAGCACTAATCGCTTGATAGGATTTGAGACGCCTAAGCTAATAAAAGTGTCAACAGATATATTGTGCTAATATCAAAAAAAAAAAAAACTTTATTTTGTAAGATACACTGTCTATAATCTAAGGCGATGGAGCCACCCGGTAGGCAAAAAAAAATGCCTGTGTTGGATGGCGCCGCTCTTCCTATAGTTTACATAATTTTGTTTTATGCTTTTATGCTTAACCAATTAACTAAATAAGTATAAACTTAGATGTACTAGCTAAAATTAGTTTATAGTAGCAGTTACATTTTGTTATATTCTATTATATGGCTAAAACTCTAATTACATAATTAAGATTGCAAAATTAAAAATTAAAATGTTTGTTATGATTAATTTAATGAAATGAAGCATGAAGTTCATGAATATGTTTTTTTTTTTTTTTTTTATGTAATCATACAAAATTTATACAGTTTGACAGTAAGAAACCAAAGCACTGTACAATTTATAATTCTTAACAGGTAAAAACCGAAAAAGAAACTAATAGATACTAATAGGCTCTGTTTGAAACTACTTTTAGCCGCGATTTCGTCCACATTTACTCGTTAATCGCCTTATTAAGGGATTAATACTACGTTATGTAAAAGCATTAGACTTGTCACAAGCGCAGCATCAATTAACGCACTCCCACATAAACTTCTACTCCCCTTTACTCAAATTAATATGAATAAATATTTGCACAGATCGACCTAGTCCCAAACCAAGTAGAGCTTTTACTACGGGTGTTAGACTATTAAAATACTTATTTATCTAAATAAATACTTGAACACGTAAAAAACGTGACTCGGGAACAAAATGAATATTCGTACTCATTACACAAATAAATGCCCTCACCGGAATTCGAATCCGGGACCTCTTGCTTCCTAGGCAGGGTACCAACTAGGCCTTTGTCCTTCACAGAATTTTAAACCTAATTTTATCTAAATCATCTAAATTGATTCAGCGACTTAAGCGTGAAAAGGTACCGACAGACAGTTACATTCGCATTTATAATATTAGTACGGATTTAGACTAACTGTCTTAAAATTATTTTGACGTTACGTACAATGTTATGCGATCAATGTGTTAGATGAATTGACGATCTAGTGGAGGTTGTGCGAGTGGACTAAAGGGGAGGGCAGGTTGGCATGTACTCAATCATTACATGGGATTTTCGTGGGTCGAATTGGTCCGTTTGGTCACTCTTGAGATTGCCATGAAGTACTTGTGTCGTAATCATTAATCATTTCCTAACTCTAAGTCAGTCAATGGCCGGGTATTTAAAGACAATTCAGACGAGACGAGACGATTAAACTGTCTAGCTATTTAGTACCAGTACTTGCATTTGGCTACGGTCTTTGGATGTAAAATATCGCTGGCATTTTCAAAGTTGTCATGTTATACGTCAGGCAAACTGGGACGGTACGGTTAAAAGGGTTTTATTGAGGTGCTTGCATACTAAAGTTGTCGTATTTTGCGATGTGTTGATGTCTGTTATGTAACAGAATGAAACTAAACAGTTAATTTATTTTATTTCTGCTAGCTAGAACCGATGGTCGTTGTGGCGGAAAGGTTCTTGTGTGGCGACCGCGTACCAGTAAACACCCCCCTCAAGGAGGACTGATGACCTGGTAATGGTCGCGGGAGTCCGCTGTATGCGGGTGGCGCAGAAACGGCTCTTTAGGAGAGGCCTAAGGCCGGCAGCAGTGGACGTATTTCGGTTGATATTGACCCACTGAAAAACAGCGTCGTGGCCCCCTCTGCCTCAACTCATGCTGAGTGGGCTCCTTCTTTGAGACAACTACCACAATATACTTTTCATTTCTCATGTAAAAGTTCGTCTTTATGCTGTGCGTAGACGATGAATTCGCTTTTTATGCTCTAGTCCATAAAGTAAAATCTTCGTCGAAGACCAAGGCAATCGGTCCAACAGCCACACGACACGAACAACTTTAACTTCATAGAATAAACTCTTTATTTTTATTTTATTGTGTTTCGTTAGTATTCTAAGACCAAGGCAAGGATACCAACAGCCAAGTGTACAATAAAACTTCATGAAATAAACTTATAGTTTTTAATTTTCATTTCATTTCCTCGCAATCGAAGTGAAAAGTAGAGTGTACAATTCGTCCATATAACCCATTTTACACTCGATTTAAACGTCTCGCGTAAAATGTTGCGTTTTATGCACTTATTGCACAATCTACTATTTAGATCTAAGAATTTTGTAAGCTGTTTTTGTTGTTGTTGTTTCGAAACAAATCTTATTCATTCATTCATAATATGATAATAATGATGATAACAGTGTTTCCGTCCGCGTTTTACAAAGAATAGGGAGAAAATAGGGCCTGATCCTACCGGGAAGTTCTATTCAAGTCCCGATTTATTTAATCGGAGGAGTAGTGTCGGTTATTACTAAGTCACAAACTTTACCCCGTTAGTAGATAGATTTGGTTGCGGTTACGAAAATGGACGACAGAAATTAAATCAAGTCAACCGTGGATTTAATGCGCCAATTTGGCTAATACGAAGCGCTGTGAACTTGCCAATCCCTAGTTAACAAGTCCACTTGCCATATTAAAGCCTGCATTTGCCTCCACCTACTCATTTATGGATGCCTGAAGGCCAGTTTACCTTTTTTTTCATATGTCCAATGAATTTTGAAATACAGTTAATACTAATATTATAAATGCGAAAATTTACATGTTTGGATGTTTGTTACTCAATCACGCTTTTTAAACGGCTCAACGGATTTGGATGAAATTTTGCACGAAGATAGCTTATAGCCTGGATGAAATAAAGGATCGTTTTTATCCCGGGTCCACGTAGACGAAGTCGCGGGCGGAAGCTAATTATATTATAATTGCGAAAGTGTGTCTGCCTGCCTGAACCGATTTAGAAAGTATTTGGCATAGAATTAGTTTGAGTACCGGGGAAGGACATAGGATAGTTTTTAGGGTTCCGCAGTCAATCATAGTTCTTAAAACCATTTTTCAACTCTGTTATGGGTTTGCAAGATATTGGGCTTTAAAACCCAAATTTTTGTTCGATTTTGCCCCTGATGTGAAAAAATTCAAAAGGAAATCTATCGCGGCTAAGTAGGCATAACTAGTTACCGAGTAATATCGACTAATTTAAAATGCAGGTACTTAGAAAGGCTAACTTTCGTACAAATGCGGCCGGCGCAACCGCACCATTTAGTTGGCGCGTGCGTGTCGATGTTAGTATTAAGACAGACAGGCAACTACGGAACACTACATTGCACGTGGCCCGACACGCGCTGTTTATCGATCATCCCCTGAGGAGGTGTAATAAACGTTCATCAAACCAATTATAAATATTTTAAATGCCGCTAAAATTAGTTTCTCTTTTACCTATCAATTTGACGTGTTTCTGAGAAAGGGAGAAAGTATATTTTAGTATGCATAAAAGGGTTAACATAAGGTTAATTGCTGTATACTAGACATAATTATGCTTATAGTGACTCGCACCTGCAAAAAATAACGAATTGGAACATATTTTACATTATGTGTCATATTTATTAGTATCCTTGCAGCTCACAGATGCGCACACGCGTTCCGCGGTACTACATCAATCGGCAAATTTTATTTTTACCCTTAAGCCAGTGTATTGGCCTGCTTCCAGGTCAATAGTCCTCTGATGAAATGGCAGTTGTGTTCTGAAGTAAAAGAACCATTCATTCAATCAAGACAATATGAATTATGACGATTTGTTTGATCATCATATAATTCGTAACGTAATTTGTGTTCCGTTTCGGAGCGTCCTGTATAATGTGAATCTTACTTAAAGCTTAGCCATTAAGTTTAAATAAACAGTGAGTAGGCTTTGGGATTGTATTTCATTTAGCACTTGCGTAATGAAATGATCGAGCACTCAGATATCAAGATTTAATAACATTTCAAGTTCCTATTTGAAGATAATTTAATGTTGGAATTGCGAAATTACTGCTGCTATGTTTATATTCTAAATGTCATCCTTCAAAGTGTTCATTTATAACTGTTGAATATTATGTCCCTGATTATTATATTCAACATATTCTGCGCGGGTTAGTTCGGAAAACCCGCGCAAAACCCGCGCAGCAAGAAGATGTTGATCAAGCCAGTGTCCCGTGAACATGGATGTTCCGACACATCCGAAACGTTAGGAGACCTAAGATAGATAAATTATTAAGCGAGTGCTTAAGTCCCGTTTAATAAAAATAATGTGTGAGAAAAGTGAAAGGTTAAAATCAATATATTTGGTTGGCGGTCTTATTGCTAGATAGCGATGTATTCCATACACATTCACTATTACTAGCGTTTATAATATTGATAAGGATATGCCTGTATTAGACATGAAAACACAGCCGCAGCCAACGTCAACTCAGACCCCCAAAAAATCCATCTGGTCCAAAATCATTGAATATTATCTTTAGTAGGTACCTATCAAAGAATATGTCGATTTACATTATTACTACATTTATCACGACTCTGTTAACTCCCAGTACCAGCTATGATAGGAACCAAGGATATTACACGAAGTGAGAATATACCCAAAAGATTCAATAAGATTGGCAAACATAATATGAGCGAGTTTAAAGGACAGTATGTGATAAAATAATATTGAGAACTGGTTCCACAGGTAAAATATATGCACGAGGATAACGTATAATGAGGAAATTTAATAAATACGGTAAAATAACAAAATAATGACAATTCGTCTACTAGCTTATGACAAGTTTAACGAAGTTACCAGGGTCGAAATAAAAAAGTGCTGTTTCTAGACTTTTTTGCCAATCAGTAAGGTTAAGTTGTATTCAACCTTAAACTTACCCTCCCCTCTTCTTCAGAGCTGATTACTTTGTATCAGGTGTCAGATTTGATGGCTTCGTAGTGCTTATATAAAACGTTGTTTGTTGAAATTTTACTACTTAGTTTCTTTCGCCAAAGCCCATAATCTTATATTTCTAGCAACAAGTAGTAATTTCTGTAGCAACAAAAACCGTAGTTGACGCAAAATGCACAAACGTTTATGTGAGACAGGCGAACGATGAAATAACGATATTTTGTGAATTATTTCTTAGCTCACTACCTACCTTACCCTATTCGAATATGTCAATTAAATAACCAAGGCCCTATGTTAACAAAGACAGTTGTCAAACTTCATTAACATCGTCAAAACAAAAACTTTGTCTCAAAGTTAATTAAACAACATGACAACGACGCCAAACACTCAATAATGTTGGATTTAATTGAAGAATCCGTAAACAAATTATTTTCAGACCTTTGAACTTGGAGAACCAAATACTTGAAACGTGAAATTAAAACATTATAATTGTCTCGATCAGAGACGATTCGTTTCTAAAAAAGCCGTTTTGGTTGTTGGTTTGTTGACCATACTTTTCACAATTTTGGTCTTATTTTGAAATAAATAATAATATATACAATTGGAGTATAAAGTTGAATTACTAGTTATGTATTTTGTGTTGAACGGATCTATTCGTGTATTTTTTCCAGTGTTGCCGCAAAATATGAAAATTCAAAGATTTTTATTTTTTATACCTTTGCAAATAGTTCTAAAACTTGCGTATTGAAATAAAATGAACTAGATAATATTTGTATTACAAACAAAGCAATTCGTTCTATATATAACTTGAGAGCAAGAGAGAATTAGCGTCCCAATACATCTATGAAAATATTGTATGTGTCATTAAGAACGTAGATTCATTCTGTAAAAAATCGAATAACAATGATTTTTGTATACGAAATAAAAGTTGTTAAATTACTTGAAAAAACATTGACGTCAAAGGCTATTACAGGGTTACAGGGTTGAAGACAATCTAAGTGACATAAATGCATGGCACAAACCAGAGCCCAAAATAGCTTAATCATTCATAATTTAATAGTCATTGTATCACGCCTCGCTATATGACACAAGAAAGCATAGCCAAGGATTTACTTATTAGTCGCATTTCCATTCTTTTCAGTTATTCTCGATTTTATTATCTCTGCCTTGCATTATATAACACACTTTCGGACAAATTTTCTTGTATAACAACGCGTTATGTGTTTTTTTTCGTTGTATTCATATTCAGGTCACTTATTTTAAGTAGGTTAAGTTCGATCATTGTAATAAGCTATTATTTGGTAATCGTATCGTAATTGTATCTAGTACGCGGGACTTCAGGGCATCAGCTGACGAGTTTTTCACCGCGATAGAACCAGCTGACGCGTTGATTTATTAATAGTAGCATATAAACTGTCATCTGACGAAATTTCAGTAGAGGGTAAATGACTGAAAAAGTTTTTTGTTTTTACGTGTTCGTGTGACCAGCTGACGGGTTTTTCACCACTGTACAGCCTGATATTTTTTCGTTATTATATTGGATTAACTATCATTTGGTGATAAAATGAATCGAGGGTAAATGGCAAACCTTTTTTTTTTACTTGTTTGGGTGGCTGCTGCTGGTCAATCCACCAACGGAGCCGCAGCTGACTTCCACCGGGCTTCATGGTACAAGTCTAGTGATGTGCCGTTCCCAGGAATATTCCCCAGGTGGGAATATTCCCGGGAACATTCCCGGGAATATTTCCATACAAGGGAACATACGGGAATATTGAAATTGTGTATGTTTATATGTCTTGCTATCACTTATTCCATAATAACTTGGGCCCTTGATTTTTTTACCAAGACATTACGCAGTGTAATATACCCGAAAAAGTAAATTCCCAATGTTCCCGGGAATATTCCCTGGAACAATCGGAATATTATCGGGAACAATGGGAATATTCCCCCAGCCGAAAAAAACAAATTTTACAAAAGTGCTTCTGCAAGTAACAAAAACGATACAAAGTTAATGAAAAAAGTCACAAATACAAAGTATGAAAATATTCACATATTAAATGGTAATTGAGATAAAAAAAAGGCAGAATCAGTACAATAATGCAGTTTTTGGCGAATGGAACTTTATTTGTCGGGGCACTATTCATTTGAATTACTTTTTTACAACTTTAATTTTCCTAATTTGTATTGCAATATTCCCCTGTTTGGGGTATATTCCCGGGAACAAGGGAATATTCCCGGGAAATTCCCATACGGGAATATTCCCGTTCCCAGGAATATTCCCCGGCACATCACTAGGTACAACAATCCTAACCTTCTCACAAGTTATGGCATGGGGGTTTATTGGTCACAAAAATCTGTTGCTAGCTCGCGGGCTATATTTAAAGTGTTATGGATAAGCAGAACAATATCCAATTCAACAAGCTGAACTGATTCCGACGCTTTCAGCGAAAGCCACCTGTAAAATCGTTGTGTTAAGTTTCTAATTAACCAATAGCGTATTGTTCATTCATATGTCAGAAACCGAGATACGGGTCCATTCTCCTGTCGGTCATAGTGTGCTAGATTAACGCCACCCGATAGAGCCCGACGGCCCTATAGACAGGGTAAATTAATTACCGTACTTGGAACAAAAGTCGTATGGGCTAATCCATCAACTGGCTAAAGAAGGTTAGACATCGGCTTCCCGTTCACGAAGTCCTGTATCGATACGATCTCGTGGAAAGTTCATCATTTGTTTCTAGTAGGGTGTAAATCGTTGGTAATTGGCAATTTGACACACTAACAAGTGAAATTAAAAGATTTTTCAAAACACCCAACTCTTATTTTCAAATGTTATAGCCTATGTCACTCCCACGATTAAGAGGAATCCAACGACACCTCATATGTTGAAATCCGTCAAACGGTTTAGGCTGCAGGGCGTGCCAAAGAATAAGGTCACATACATGTACGCTCGAAAAACATAACCCTCCTCTCCTTCGGCAGTCAGGTAAAAATCGAAATTTGCACGATACAGAGCCTGTTGGATTTTCCAGGTTGTACAGCCGCGTCATCTATTTAGTAGCAGCCAGAGTAGCCAAATATTTCGTAACACACCCTTATTCTTACAGTAATAAAGACGGTACCGAAATATATGGCTACCTTAGCTGCTACTAACTATATGACGGTGACTGTACCCTACAGGAGCCCGTTTCGCTTTGGCATAGTGCAAAGATTTGGCGTAGGCCTGTTTTGCGAAAGCGGGTGCACTATAACTTTTGGGATGTGATGGCTTGCTCCTGTCGAATAAGGAGTTCCCATTGAAGGTTTAACAGGTCTTAGAAGACAGGTTTGCGCGAGAAATTTCATTAGAAAAAGCTACTTGCATCCAAAGACGACTCTCTGAGATGGAGCAAATGCCGCCGGTAATCGGCATTACCTTGATCCTTGATGAGCAATATCAGTTTTGGTATTTGCTAGACATTGAGCCAGCCACTGACTCTCAAACTGCGGTACAGAAAGTAATGGGCGCAGTGCACAATCATGTGCACTGCGCCCATTACTTTCTGTACCGTTTTAATAACTGCAATATTAAGTGATCTCAATATTGCAGTTACTAACAGAGCTACACCGATAAAACCATGACTCTTAAGTTCAAGTTTATGATGGTGATGCCAACTCCACTGTCGGGAATGACTTTTTTAGATGATATACCACAACAACATTTACACGACACGGGTTCTGTTCAAGGATTCTAGCCTAATCAACCGTTAACTCGATCTGAACCTATCTTACTTAGTACAAAAGCATCACACATACTCATTATTGAAATGAGCTGGTTGGAGTTCACTAAGAGAAGCAAAGCCACCATGTTGACTAAATAATTAGACTAAGAAATTATGTATTTAAATATGTATCAAAAATTTCTTATATCTATTAAATACATCGTCATCCTATAAGTAAGCTCAATAAGGCTTGTGTTATGGGTACTAAACCATAACACAAGCCTTATTGAGCTTACTTATAGGACTAGTTCGATTTGTGTAAGATTGTCCCCTAATATTTATTTATTTATTTAAATGCGCCCTGCACGTTTTTTTTTCAGAGAAATAGTAAAGGAATATTGTTCACGTAACATATCATGCTCTTCCCTAAGGTAACGCCTGATTCAATCAATTATTTAATAGACTTAAACAACCGAGATACGAAAGCAATAACTGTAGTGAACGAAATCGCTTTAAAATAAGTAGGTACCTGTGGTTAAAATTTAAGTAAGCCTCTCTTATATAACACGGAACACCGAAGCAATCAACTAGCCAAAGCGCCCTGGCCTTTTCTCGTTGGTGGGCCCTGGCAAAATTTATGTATGCAGGTGCCAAGAAATTCATGGTACACTCGACTGTGAAAGAAAACATAGCGGTTACCTTGTTAACCATTAAACTTTAAATCGTACTCATTCCGGCCCTTGAAGATTCGAGTCGTGTACATACAATAGTAGGTATAAGGGTCCACGCTTTTAAAGCTGCGAAACTATGTGTTTGTAGAGACCAAGCTTTTAAACCAATAATATAGTGTTACGGAGGTCTCATGCGAAAAATGTCGGGCCTTTTTATTAAAGCGTAAGCTTGGCTTACCAGACCAACATAGTAAGTAATTTTTTTTTTTTTTTTTTTACCGTCTGCCAGAGATAAAAAATGAGACAGTTATTAGGCAGGCGTCCGATGTTTCACCCAATAGCCCAGCCACTAGTCCATCATTTTCACCCAATAACCCGTTTCATTTAGATTCCATCAACCATCAATAGGCCCTATACTCCTCAGCGGGTGCTGTCTCTGTGTGCGTCCCATGACACGGGCAGGGACAGCATCCGCTCGGTGTACTCCTTGCTTTTTATTAAATGTCAAAAGGGCCTCTACGTGTTGGTTCAGTTGGTACTTTGTAGGTACCTAGCTCCACGCACGCCTCCCAAAGGTCCGGGACGTCATTGTCCCGTGAGCGGGAAAGACATAAATAAAATAATAATAATAATAAATATTTTGTAACAATCTTACACTAATCGACCCCATCCCAAACTAAGCAAAGCTTGTACTTTGACTTGACTATTGGTACTAGACGACGATATACATACTTATATAGATGAATAAATACTTAAATACATAGAATACATCCATGACTCAGGAAGAAATATTCGTGCTCATCACACAAATAAATGCCCTAACCGGGAATCGAACCCAGGACCTCTTGCTTCGTAGGCAGGGTCACTACCAACTAGGCTACAGAGGTCGTCATGATTTGTACTTTTAAACAGGAACAGTAAAACAAGATGTTTACTGCACGGACTTCGAAAATTATAATGTTCCTATTATAACGAGAATTATAAAAAAAACTTTAAAATGTAAATAACAATGAATAAAACACACCTATACCCCTGACTAACATGATTTCAAGAGCACTAATAATGTTAATATTTCACTATATTAGCGTCATGAACCACAATTGTCGTAATTAATTCAATAAACAGATTTATACTTCACACAAACATAATAATCCATACATCGGATTATAGCAATTCAAAAGAAGTCAGATGCTCACTAAATGGCGGACCCTCATATGACCAATCGTTGGAACAAACTCCTTTATTCCTAAAGTCGTACATCAATAAATATTTCGATACTTATACGCCATTATTATTTTAGCTTTGTTATCATTGCAATGCTAGGGATACGGTAATTAATTTATTGATGTATCGAGGTCTCGGGTCCGGGGGAGTGATATTTTATCTCAATTTATTGATGTTACTAGAAGCGTATCGCGCTGGTCGATCGAGAATTGATTTGAATTTCAAGGAACGATGACCTCATAGTTGACCAGCTATATAAGCGTTGAGAGAACTTAGCTTTAATTGGGCTATTATCAACTCTGGTAAGTGTAAGGCAATATAAAACAAATGTCTTATTCGAGCGCTTGGTGAATACTTCTGGACTCTAATTGTATTATTACTTCAAAAGAAAGACGGCATCAATATTTTCTTATATTATTTCGCCTATTGACGAAAATGCTATTCAAATATTATGTCAAAACATTACGAAGATACAACCGTTTTAATATTGCTTGATAGAGAGAAAACGCTGCAGACGCGTGACGCCACGGGTCTCGAGCGCCATAGAAAATGACAATCGTTTCAATGTGAAGGTGCGTTTTGCGGAAAAGGGAGCTCTTAAAACTTTGGACGCCTATAACTGTAATTATTTACTGTCTTGTGTCACTGTTTTCTCAATGTGAGTAAGTTCTCATGTAAAGGAACCCGGGGTCCGTTTTGACACCTAATCCCAAGATTTGGCATAGGCAAACGACTGCCATCTGACCTTCCAACCCAGAGGGTAAACTAGACCTTATTGGGATTAGACCGGTTTCCTCACGATTGTTTCCTTCACCGAAAAGTGAACGGTAAATATTCCGACCATTACTTCCGAAAAACTCATTGGTACGTGCCGGGATTTGAACCCATGACCGCCGGTATCGGCGATTTAATAGTACTTAATGAATCGGTATCATTCTTATAGTCTAGTTTTGGTTGCACAAGACGGAGAGGATATTTCGTTATGTAAGTTATTAATTTTGCGATATACTAAGTATCACATGATGGTATCTTTAACGAGTAATTGCATAAATCTTTTATTTCAATAATCTATAAATACCAATATTATAAAGCTACTGTTGCCTAGTGGTTAGGTATGCGGCTGTCAAACTGCTGCAGAATCCCTGCTCGTACCAATGAGTTTTTCGGAACTTATGTACCGAATGTCATTTGAAAACCGTTCGCTTTATGGCGAAGGAAAAACATCGTGAGAAAACCTACATACATCTGCGAAGAAGTTCAACGTGCGTTTAATTGTACGTGAGATCCCCAACCCGCACTGGGCCAGCGTGGGGACTACTGCACGTTTCCATATCCTCCATAAGAGGAGGCCTGTGTCCAGCAGTGGGACGTATACAGGCTGATTTATAATTATTAAGAGGATAAGTCTGCGAGATCGTAGTTTATAAAATGTAGGTTTGTGAGTTTGTATATTTTGTGTAATTTCCGCGACCGCTCATCCGATTAAAAAATATATATACCTGCGTTTAGAATAGACTTTCTGGATGGTTATAGGCTATATTTTATCCCGCGGGTTTGCCTGCGTTCTTGGGCAGCTAGTACCTATTAATTAAATACAGTTATAAGTCATAAATGTGTATGACATAAATAAAATGTTTCTGCAATCACTAAAAGCTTTCAGCGCAAAATATCAAAATAATAATATTTTACTTATCATCTAAGTAATTAAATCCTACAAAGTTCCAAGCAATAATTCTGACGAACCTTCAATTACGAGATTTCGTTTGGCGACGTCTAGTGTATTTAGGGTCGTTTCCATCAAATACCTAACGCGATCCAAGTTTTAAAAGGCCTAGGGGATAAAATGTCTGCATAATATTATAAATACGAAAGTAACTCTTTCTGTATGTGTATTTTATTGGGCTAAGTTTTTTCGTGTAAGATATTTAAATTATATAAATTCTCTGTAATTCTATTGTTGTGTATATTTCACGCTGTTGGCTCTCCCTGCATGTATAAATAAATAAATAAAAAGTGTGTCTACTTGTACATTTACTGTTTCAAAAACGAACTTCGTTCATGTATCTCCGTCTCTGTTCCACTTGCTTGTTCGACAAAGACAGAGATACGCGAGCGAAGTTCGTTTTCGTTTCGCGGTAAACCCCCAGGCAGCCGTTTAGTTTGAACATGCGCATACGTAATAAGTAGAGTAAGGAGCTCGCATTCTATGGTTTTTACGCTAGATTATTCAATTAGACCGACTTTTTATAAAACTGTCATTGGAATTGGAATTTTCTACCGTGGAAGTTAGAGTTGCTTTTCGAATGGACACTTTTAATGCAATTCGGCCAACTCACATAATCTCAAGTATAAGCGTATTTCTTATTCTATTTTGTAAGGCGTAGTATTTCTGCCAGCGGGCGTAGCATATATGGTTGCCATTTTAACATTTATCGCTGTGAATAAGACATTCGCCGCGTTCTGCCAAGTATGCGAGTGCAAGAGCGACGGATGATGTCTTATCCACAACGATAAGTGATAAAATGGCAACCATGCTACGCCCGCTAAAGACGTATAAGAAATACTCGGACAGTCGTGGGCAAAATTAGTACCTATATAAACCGCCAATTGTCTAAAGCACGGAAAACAAATTGGAAAGCACGGATTTATGGGCCATTTTACAGAAAATTTTACACACGACTTTTTATTTTATTTTCTTATAATCGGGTTTCTTCTGCTCAGAATCGAGAGCACTTTCAAATGTTATAGTTAGGTACGAGAAAAAAAGTGTTTCGAGATTTTTTATTCCATTACGCTACCGTTTCCATACTAAGCTTGTATGGTTTAACGCAACGGAAAACCGAAAATTATATGTAACACTAGCTTCTGCCCGCCACTTCGTCCGCGTGGACCCGGGATAAAAACTATCCTATATTTTAATCCAGGCTATAAACTATCTTTGTGCAAAATTTCATTCAAATCGGTTCAGCCGTTTAAGCGTGATTGAGTAACAAACATCCAAACGGTAGGATTTTGGACAGTTTTTTTCTCCTATGAGGTTCGAAAGTGCTCTCGATTCTGAGTAGAAAAAACCCGATTATATTTTTTTATTTTAAAAAGGCGATTGTACAACTTTCCGTAAAATGGCCCTTATAACTGAGTCATGTATAATTGTTACTAATAATCCAAAATACGAAGTACCAGCCCTTAAAACTTGAGAGATGAGTGGCGGGGGAACTTCAAAACCGAGGATGAGAAATTCTTAATAACCATAAATAAAATCATGTAATACCGAGTTGGAATAGCTGGAGATACACTTTATTGAAGTTACTCGTACTTATAATATTTGTTGGGAGCAGAATCAGTGCAAGAAATACGCGTCAGGATAGTTTGTCCATAGCTCATGGTATCAATATTGTGATATTATATGATGTATCATCATCATCATATCAGCCGAAAGGCGTTCACTGCTGGACATAGGCCTCTCCCAAAGAGCACCCCAATGACTGGTCCTGCGCCACCCGCGTCCAGCAGATCGCAGCGAGCTTTACCAGGTCATCAGTCCACCTTGTGGGGGTTTACCCACGCAGCGCCTTCCGGTACGTGGTCGCCACTCGAGAACATTTCTCCCCCAACGGCCGTCGGTTCTACGTGCAATGTGCCCCGCCCACACAATGTAAATAATGCCCATATTATAAAGTATAAAATTAACAAATTAAGCACCCACTTGGTGATAAGATAACATAACTTTAGCTTTATGTTTGCTAGCAACGTGTGTGTTTTTGTTAATGTGCATTGAGTGTTTCACTCAGTGTTGCCAGATACCCCGCTTTTCCGCTTTTTTCCCCGCGTTTTTGCCACTGACCCCGCTATCCGCGTTAAGCTAACGCGGATCCGCTTTTTTTAAATATACACGATCAATTTTTTAATGTTACCACTTGCTCGTGGAAAAAGCCTTTTGGCCGATCAAGCGGTGCGTGGAAAACGTGGCTGCTGCATTAACTTTTCCCCAACGAAAAGTATGATGTCAAGAATGACCGCAAACATCATCTACAACTTCCCTAAAGTGAATGTCAGGGAAGCGGATGAAGATGTCGAGGACATTTTTTGATTTTAATAGTGAAAATATATATTTCAGGAATTTATCATGATTTTTCTTCGGCTTTTCAACGTGCCAAAAAAACCTATAAACGTATTCCACAAATCCGCATTTTCATTTAAAAATCCGCGTTTTGAAAGCGCAGCTCCCGCTTTTTGTATTCAGCATCTGGCAACACTGGTTTCACTTTTATATTGTCATTAAAATAAGTCAGATTGATACAGAACGCTTCTGCAGCGTAATTGAATCACTTTTCGAACGAGCATTATGCAAATTCAATCGTCATTTACACTATTAACCTGCTGCGCTTTTCTTCATTGGAACTGCAGTAGGTACGCCTATAATATTTGATAGATTTACTACGCAGTACAGTCAGCTTCAGATAAACTTGAACCCGTGGGGCCCTGACTGTACTCTGTAGTAAAGTGTCCATGATAAGGAATGGTATACACGTATGTAAAATATTATTTTTTATTTTCTTTAATAAAATCGCCCGATGGCAAGTGATTCCGCATCCAACCGACGCTGTTATCACCCATCCGTGTCATGTTGTCGTGTCACCGCGAATTTAATGCGTGCGGTGGCGGTCGCGATTTAAATTCCATGCGCGCCTCTACGCCGCCTTATTCGGGGAAATTGTAAACTGTTTCTTTTTTTCATATTACACTTAATGTATGTATGTAAGCACTTTATTGTGCACAATAACAGGTTAAACAATATACATGTCCGAGAGTAGATGCCGATAGAATTACAAAGGCGAGCGGATCCCTACAAGGGATCTCATCCAGCTGTCATTTGAGTAATTGATCGGCAAACTTATATCGCGTACAAAAACCAAAAGAAAATCAAAATAAACCCTAATAAGTATAAATTCAAGACAAATAAAAACATGCTTATACATATATACGTGTAACAAAAATAACGCAAAACCGTTTAAAGGCATAACAGGTATCGTGTTCTGATAAGAAAAAACTAAGCGATGTTTTTTGCCAAGATTTTTTTAAATGCCCTTAAACCGTTTTGCGTTATTTTTGTTACACGTTGTATATATACATACTACTATATTATATATATCGCATATATACAATAAATAAATAAATACTATATTCAACCAATTCACAAGGCTTAAGAGTCGCCAGGACGCTCGACTCTCCATACAAACGTAGTTTGGCTCTCATTTTGAAACGATGGGCTAGACTAGAATAACATGAAATATTGTACTGTCGATAGATATTAAAATAGACAAATAGAGTGAGCAGATCGTTTTTCGTACAAAGTCTCTAATCACTTTTTTTTTTTAAGAATAGTTTCCGACCTTATATGGCCCATTGCGTATGAAAAGTTTAATGTTATTCCGGTATGCCATTTCAAAATCAGAACCAGACTACGTTTGTATGGAGGGTCGACTTCATATATATTTTTCCTTGTGACCCTTAAAACGCATGCGCATGTGTTAGTTTCTTTATGCTTAAATCCGTAGACTTCATTGCAACTAAACTGTTCTAAACTCGATGTGTTATCTTTGCACAGCATAGACTATGTGTTTTATTAATGTTTAATGTATACAGTTATTTTGGTCAACATTTTAATTCCCTACCAGATATTTAACGATTTTCCGATACCATGCCCAATTTATAGTAATTTATCGTATAGTAAAACGAGAACAGTACATTTTCGGTAATTATTGTCACTCAATGTTCGTGATAATTGACGGGCGTCGTGTCCGCGTCCGTTCGGAAATTTATTATAATGCGCGATTCAATTTAAATCACTGTCTTTAATTCACACGAGCTCAATAAAGCTAACTATTGAATATTTTCGATAAAAATTGGTCAAATAATACAATGTAAATGTAATCAACTATTTATTGCTGTTCTGTTTTTCGCCAGGAGGCTACATGGCAGGGTTTAATTGGAAAAATGGTTACATCATAGACTTCTTAAATATGTTTAAGCGGACGCGCTGCTTTTGTGGTTTTCGTGGTTTTTAAACGTCAAAAATGTTTTGCTAATCAAAACAATACGTACAGGTAATATGTTAGATCGAAAACATTGGCGCAGCGGACGCAGCTTTAGAAGATGACCAGTAAAAAAACCGGCCAAGAGCGTGTCGGGCCACGCTCAGTGTAGGGTTCCGTAGTTTTTCGTCCCTCACAGTAAGTGTCCCCACTTAAGCGTTAAAAAAATGGGCTATTTGTTACATTGAGTTGACATATTAAGTACAAAACCCTAAAACCCGACATACAGCGACATCTATTGGCAAATTAAGTAAACTATTGCGCGCGAGCTTAAAGTATGGTAGATGATTTTTATGGGATAATTCTTTATTGCGTGAACCGATTTTCACCGTTTTTTTAATTTATTTGAAAGCACGTCATTTCATTGTGATTTTGTAGAAATTACAGGTACAATACTGCTTATACGGTTAACTTACAAACTTAGCTCA
Source organism: Epinotia bilunana (assembly GCA_947049275.1). Taxonomy (NCBI): domain Eukaryota; kingdom Metazoa; phylum Arthropoda; class Insecta; order Lepidoptera; family Tortricidae; genus Epinotia; species Epinotia bilunana. The sequence goes on from OX346265.1 coordinate 5,761,388, forward strand.
GAAATTATATTGTATTTTTTTTCAAAAACTATTCAACCTATCAAGTTCAAAATATTTTTCCTAGAAAGTTCTTATAAAGTTCTACTTTTGAGATTTGTTTCATATTTTTAAAACTTATGGTTCAAAAGTTAGAGGACACATCTCGTCGGGGGGACACATTTTTTTTTACTTCTGGAGCGATTATCTCCGAAAATATTAACATTATCAAAAAATTATTTTCGCAAACCCCTATTTATTTTTAAATACCTATCCAACAGTATATCACACGTTAGGGTTGAAATGAAAAAACAAAACACTCCCCACGTTACGTATAGGGGAGGTACCCTAATAAAAAAAAAACACTTTTTATTTTACCACTTTGTCGGCGTGATTGATATACATAATAGTACCAAATTTCAGCTTTCTAGTGTTAACGGTTACTGAGATTATCCGCGGACGGACGGACAGACTAAGCGAAACTATAAGGGTTCCTAGTCGACTACGGAACTTTAGGGTTCCGTAGTCGACTAAGGGTTTAAAAATGTCAACAAAACCCTACTTTTAGGGATTTAAAGAGAGGCCTTTAAAGAGTGACCCAGGAGACGTCACCATGGCAACTAGCGACAGAAAAAAGTTGATGACGTCACACTCAAATTGGTTCACCCTTTTGAGAGCTATGATGTCACAGACAAACGGGTATGTAAACGTGTTAAACGTTTAACACCCTCTTTTTCGTCGGGGCTTAAAAACAATTGCTACGGTCACGGAAAAAAGTACTACCAAATATTCCATATAAGATTTTTTCTAAGATTGTTAATGAAACGCTAATATACCTATTTGTAAGATAAGAAATAGGTAGTTATTTTGTAGTAGAATTTAATTGGAGTCGGAATAAGGCGTGCTATGGAACGCATTGCGTCGAATACGAATTCAGTTACGCATCAGATCTCATTTGTGGTCGCACGGGTTGCCCGTTTTAATAATTCAGTTTGCCCCTAATAAACAGGAACCACTTTTAGGCTGAACAGATCGAAAACGTAGAATACGAATGTCTGACATAAAAAAAGAGGTATGAATTCGACTTTGTTTTAGGTATAATGAGCATGGCAATAGAATAATGATTTATTATAGTCAGTCTGCGGTCCACATACCTACCGCACATTGCCATCTCTTACAGAGATCTTGATTTATCTTCGGTATGTTGTGCGATCTTGTTCGTTGTAAAATATGTTAAGAATCTGACCGCTGTTGAGGAAGTGTCTCGGTGTCGGCAGATATTCTAAATCATCTGTGTCTTCCGATACCTCTGAGACTGATACTATGTCTGTAATTAGTTTAAGTAGCTTCAGATACCATAGTAAAAAAAATACAGCGAATTTGTTTTTCATACAAAAACTTGTTTTTGCTATATTTCGTTTGTTTTATAAACTGGAACCATATAAACTAATTACAGACATAGATATACCTCATGTCATTGTATATGCAAAGTTTCGTCACAATCCAACACGTAATTTTAAAATGAGAGCGTAACTACGTTTATATGGGAAGGTGAAATTCGGCCGAGCTTACTGCGGACTCTTAAGTAGAGGTCACATAAGTAAAATATATTTAGTTTACTTCCTTTCACTCATCCTTTTAGTTTGGTTTCCGCAAAGGGTTGTTTAGCGCAGGACCGGTCATTGTGGCACTCTATGGGGGAGGCCAACGCCCAGCAATTGACGTCTTTCGGCTGAAACGATGATGATAATCGTATTGCTTAGCGCTAGCTTACTGTGCTTATTATAAAATGGTGCGTAGACCTTCCTATGTCATGTCGCGTCATGAATATCATTTGTGATTGGTGTAATACCATCCTTGACGCCACTAGTATACGTCCAGGTCTCCAAGGAATCCCCGTCTAGGTCCAGGCCTTGGGAGTTGGAGCAAAACACGTCCGTACACAACACCATTTAATCGAGAAGACGGAAATCATATCAACCCTCCACCTACAGTCAAATGTTAAAATATGGGTGCATACAACTTACTCATAAATATGTCCCATAACTCTTATGTCAGCGGATTAAGGTACATATTTATGAGAGGATTAAATCGATACATATGTTTGCACAAGTGCAAACATATGTATCGATTTAATGCTTACAAAGATAACTACTTACTTAAAACTACCCCATACATTACATTATATAACCCCGCACTATAACCAAACCATTTCGCAGTAATCCACTCATTTTTCTCTACAATGTTTCATAATAATAGTTTTATTTGATTGTGAAAATGTTTAATGAATAGTGTGTTTTGACAATGTGTTAAAATTATACATACGATTTTTGGAACGAAATAGATTCAAACTCATTTAAGAGTCTAAGTTATATGGGTAACTAAAGTATTAAATTATTTGCTTTGTAAGTTCTTCAACCTATTTAGTTTAGCTAATTCGTGTCGTGAACATTAAAAACCGGGTCACGTAACACTATCTGGCGGCATGAATTATAAAAACGAACGCTCGTTCTGTAAAAAAGGAAATGTCACCTCTTTCCCCTCGAGGGTGATATACAAACGGCAGGGAGTAGCCTTCTGAGACATTTGCGTAAACTGCCTCGTATCCATAAAACGACCGTAATTCAATAGGCCCGCGGGACAGGCGGTGGGCAGAGTGACAAGAGTCGGGAAAACATGAAAACATTAAAAGTTAGCAAAAAAAAATGGATAAATTAGTTTACTGGCATGGACACCTTTTGTTTCTCATGTGTTCAGAAATAAAAACGTAAGTTGACTTCTAATTTGTCGGTGTGGAGGCGTCATCTGCAATATCTGTATCAACTGTCAGTTGAGTCGGTACTGATTCGCGGAAGCGGGTCAGTGCGAATAATACTGCAAGCTTCGTCTGCGGGTTTGATATTTACGAATGTGCTAATTAAATACTGACAGTAAACCGACCATCCCGGTACGGGACCGGTATCAGTAAGCTCACGTGGAAATAAAAAATACCTCATACTTATCGATCTCGACACAGTCAGAAAGTCGCTCACTACGCACACACAGTGCTACTTGGCATAAAAGCGGCGAGACAGTAGCTCGGTTTCCTTTCTATCTACTAGGCTGAGTACTGTCTCGCCCGTTTGCTCTTAGTCTTAAAAAGTTGCCAAATACAAGCACATCCCTTACACATTTAGAAATTAACCTTAAGGCACATAGTGTGATATTTTCGTAACTTTGGCCGCAGCGATCTAATTGCAGTCGACGGGGTAGTATATTACTTTTACAGAGTTAGTTACTTTCGCATTATTTATAATATTAGCCTGGCCATTGTTCTGGGCGATGTCATAGCTCTGATTTTGCAATTTATTCTTTAAACCTCCATTTAAGTTTTGCTATAAATATTTTGATGCAACGCAATTAGCTAATCACAATATTTATGTTGTGTTTACAGTTCTTGCTTACACAACTGATGGTTTTATGCACAAATACATTTAGTTTCATTCAGTGTTTAAAAATATACGACACTGGTGCAAAGTATCTATACTCGTTAATTTCATGAATGTCACTCAATACTCACTACGTGAACGTTTCGTACAAACGAAGTTGCATTGCAACTAGTGAAGTGCAGGTAATATATTGTACGCGTTTTATTTAATTTATTGTTGCAAAAGGGCGTCCAACACAGTCGATTCGACGGTCAGCGGACATATAGTTTGATACAGTACAAGTTGGTCTTTAGTTAAGCTGCATGCACGCTATCATATAGCTTTGGACTACAGTTTATGTAGCTTCAGATACCAAAGTAAAAAAATACAGCGAATTTAAGTTTTTCATACAAAAATTGTTTTGGAACCATATAAACTAATTACAGACATAGATATCCCACATGTCATTGTATATGCAAAGTTTCGTCACAATCCAACACGTAGTTTTAAAATGAGAGCGTAACTACGTTTGTATGTTAAGGTGAAATTCGGCCGAGCTTACTGCGGACTCTTAAAGCCTGAAAAATTCCCGCCAGTCTACCGTATCGAAGCTATACCTCACGCATCAGGCTGTTAAAATTCCGGCTCGGCCCCTTTGCCCGGATGAAGTTTCAGGTGCAATCCCCAGACGCATGACTGGGTCACAATGGGTTTTATAATTTACTTCATTTATGTATGTATCCAGCTTGCGAGCTCCTCAGTGGGTAGTTTTGAACAGTTTCTCAGTGTTTAATAATCGCACATTATATTCTCTAAAGTAGGTGCGCGAGCAAAGAGAACAGCATATCCATTTAACATTAGCGAGTGCGTGAAGACATTTTAGGGGCTACATTCGCCTTAAACAGGCAAAAGGCCGAACCCAGGGCTGCTGATTTAATAGGACTCAAACTGTAATAAGGATCAATATCATTGGCGTTAAGATACCTATTTTTGTGACATAATTGAATCTCTCAAATTGACTTAAAGGGCTAAAAGGCCCATTGTTTTAAATGACGAACAGGGTGTGCCTTTAAATTAGTGTTGGAAATAATGTCGCAGCTTTAATAGTATTTAAGATACTACTGTTTATTTTTTTTACTGTGCATACGTGAAACGGTTTACCGGTGAATTCCGAATTTTATACCAGTATTGATTAAAACCTCTTGTTTGACGTGAAACGTTCTGTCGGCCCGGCGATGCTGTGAGCTTAATTATTCAGAACTCACATTGATTACCGTTAACTTACGAACCGTTGGAAAAACATATGCAGTTGCATGTATGGTGAAAACTCCTTATTTTTGTAAAGTAGCCGCTTTGACGAATATTTTGACCGTCTACAAATTTCTCAACATCTACTAGACGCAGTTGAATAATGAAGGTAAGAAAAGCGTATTTAGGTCAACATTTCTGTCACCAACATTATTTTAAAGAAATTCAAAAAAGGTATCTCTCAGGGACACAAATTGATGCGCATCTCACTGTAGTCGAACTTACCGGAATCTGGACGCTGGACCGTCAGCTTCACTAGCTAGGTGGAATCGCTAAAATAACCACCTTTTATAATGTCTTTATGTACTAAGCTGCTCCATACAAAAGTAAAAAAAATTGCGTCATAACCAAAGTTTTTATTTTTTTCTTATCAGAGCACGATACCTGTTATGCCCTTGATCGGATTTTAGTAGTGGCTCTGCGAGCTACTCGAATATTTATTTCAAAAGCTTTTTTTTACATTTCGATAAACTGAATCGCCAGTAAAATTTTGTATAATTATGCAGAGTGTACCAAAAATGGGGTGTGAACCGATCAAGGGCATAACAGGTATCGTGTTTTGATAAGACAAATCTAAAAAATATTTTTTTGACGCGATATTTTTTTTTTTCATTTGTATGGAGCAGTTCGCCCCAGTTGGCCAACGCTCCATACAAATGTTTAAAAAAAATCTCTTACTTTCTTCCTTTCAGAACACGTTACCTGTTATGCCCTTGATCGGTTCACATCCCATTTTGGTACGCCCTGTAGAACCTACTCACACAATTTCAAGAAAACCGTTTAAGAAATGCGACCTGTAGAGGAAAAGCCGGGCATCCGGACTTACCAAATTTTGGCCCAAGCAGAAACAGACAAATTCGGTCGCTTCGCTCGCTCGTTAAAAAAAATTGTTCGAGTAGCACGTCTTGGCCTAGTTTGCCTTTCTATTAAGGGCACACCTGTCCTCGTCGTACGTTTTACTGTGGATCGAAAAATCCGTAGCCCTCGGTACATAATTATGCTCTGCATGTTCCAAGTAAAATATGGTTTTCTTACGTTTTATAATACTAGCTTCTGCCCGCGACTCCGTCCGCGTGGAACTCGTTTATATCGTAGCTCCATACGAACTTCCACCCCCCATTTTAGGGAAGTGGGGGTGTTAGAAAGAGACAAAAAGTAGCCTATGTCACTCTCCATCCCCCTTCAACTATCTCCACCTAAAAATCACAACAATACGTCGCTCCGTTTTGCCGTGAAAGACGGACAAACAAACACACACGTACACTTTCCCATTTATAATATTAGTATGGATATGGATTCTGAAAAAAAAAAAAATATTCATTTAAAATGCAAATGCTTATTGTCTGAGTGTTTTCAAAGCGGTTTTAGATGAAAAGCAAACCAAATGAACGAACTCATCAATTTTTGTTTGTGAGATATTATGGCATAATGAGAAGACCCGGTTTCATACCATAAACTTAACTGATATTAAAATGTGTAAATAATACTTACATGTGTGCTACGTACTACTAAGTAATATTTACGAGTATGTATGTACTTCGCTCGAAATTGATTGTTTTGAATGAAAACTCCATTAAGTATTCATTCACACTTCTGAACTATGACAGTCACTTTGATTTTCTGCCGGAAAGTAACTATATTTTTCTTGCGTTCTTAGAAGTTTAATTTTTCACAGCTACAAGGAAAAATAGATCTATTTGATTTTAATTTCAACTTCAAGGGTCCTTGAAAAAAAGGTCTTGACAAACGGACAGACAGACAGTCAGTGAACAAAGTGTTTTTCTCCTTTAGACGTATTGAACCCTAAAAACGGGATCATGTAATATGAAGAACATCAATAGATTTAAATAATACCGTGTCGTATTTTAAGTACTTGTTATTGTTATTATCTCCTTACTTGGGTGGTATATATTTATATACCAATGAAATAGCCAATAATGTTGAATTTTCCCGAAAAAGGATTAAAAATATTGCCAGATGGAGAAAAAAGTAAAACAGGGGATTAAATAATCACAAAGTTATAAGTGTCCAAAAGTTTTAAGAGGGGGTATATTCTGCCCCTTTTCCTCAAAACGCACCTTCATTATAAAGCGATTGTCATTTACTAATGACGCTTTAGATCTGCGAGCGTTTTCTCTCTCTAAACAGCAATTACGAAGCTACAACCGTGTTAATACGCGGTTGTAGCTTCGTAATTCTTTGAAATATCATAATGGGATTTTCGTCACTATTTATATTTTTTGCCTTCTTTCTTTTCTGAGTAATAATGAATTTTTAGTATGGTAGGTTGAATTAAACATATTTTTACCTGCAACGTATTCAAATATGTCATGTACGGTACATCATCGGACATTATTAACCGATCGACCCATCAGTCACGATATAATTAATTGAGGAGCAACGTCGCATTTTAAGCAGTTCATTATTCATCGAATGACGAATACATGACAAATGGCATTGTGGAATAATTAATACAATGTAATTTTCAAAGGTATCTGTCAATGTACGGAGGGATTATTGACAATGATGAAGATGATTCTTCTCGTATTTTAATTTTAAACTTGCTCTATATGCATTTTACCAATATTTTTTATAAAACTGTCTTAATTAGTCTTTAGTTCCTTTTCTTATAATTTCGTTTAATCAACTACTTTTACCTATTTTTTTAACATAATTAAATTACTTATCCATTTTTTTTATGAATCGTATTTTGCTGGACCCTATCCGGGTCTTGGTACTATTAAGTTGCTGTGTTTGTGGTTGCAAATAAATACATTGAAAGTAGGTACAGTAGGTTAATGGGGGTTACAATATCTAGTGGCCTCGCTGTCGCACCCATATTTTACAAAGAGCGCGGGCAGTCGGTGTCTACTGTTTTTTTACCACTAAAGCATAGGGTAACCAGAAATTCTAGCCTATGAACGCTTGCAATTCTAAAGCATTCCAATGCGCGTTCCCGGCTATTGATTTTAGAATTTAAATCCTAAAATCAATAGCCGGGAACGCGCATTCAGAATTAATTCTGTTAGCGGAAAAAAACGAATTCAGGTTCCCCACCCACAGCGCTCCTCGGTCCTTGGTCCTCCTCGGTCTGACCAACTCTGTCTGTCGGCCAGGAAAACAACACCACATACCTACAGAGCAAGTACTAGTGTTATATTATAATTGCTGGCTGGTTAAAATCCGCCTTAACGTGTTAATGTGTTATAGTAGAAGTTTTATTCTACATTGATATGTATGTTAGTCTGTAAAGCGTTAATAAGGGGCCTTTTTGCATGCTGCAAAAAAAATAGAGATCATCACTTTCAGAGGTAGCTTCAAGTATGAGCGAGATGACATATGAATAGGGCACACTCGCACACTTACTAGAACGTGAAGGATCTTATCCACAAAGAAAGCTGATAAAATAGCAACCATCTTACGCATACTGCTTCCTACCTGCCTGTCTGAATGGAAATGTCATTAAAACGTAAAAATCTTTTTCGTATAATTACGTCAATATGTAAATGTGTGATATATAAATTGTCAGTTATTTAATTCCCAGTCTGATTGTATCCGAATATTGTCGACGGTATTATTACCATATTGATCAGCGGCATCAAGACTCATTCGAAGCTTTTCCTCGATATTTTAAAATACAGATGAATTCAAGGAACAACACATTAAAAATAAGACGTTGTCACATGTTCGTGCTCGTTTTTATGCACGGCACACTTACACATGCATACAAATGGATCAAAACAAGAAATGCGCCCCAAAGGCATTGTTTCGATGGACACGGGTGAATTGATTTAGACTTGAATTGTTTCTGTTATAAAAGTTGCTGTCAAAGTATTATGAATACAGAGTGCTTGATTTGAATGTATTGTTTGATGAGATTTTTTCTTACTTCAAATGCCAATTATTTTCTTCACCAAAAAATGGCGTAACTTATCAAGCGTGTCTGGAAACTGTTGGTCGATTGCGTGACGCTTTGAAAGCCACATTATTGAACAAGGTAGCTTAAGTAGTTTCAGTTTGGACCAAAATTCTTTCGTATGTCCGGATCCTGCTGTTCCGCTGTCCAGTTATCCGGCTGTTCCATTAGAGATCGCATTTCTCAACCGATTCTCGTGAAATTTCGTGAACAGGTCCGATAGTAACATAGATTGTTTTGTTAATAATCATTGGATTTTTTTTTTTTTTAAATACAGATTTGCGAGTTCTACTAGTGTTTGACCGAACCTTGTTTTTCTTGTAGTTGTAAACAGTCAAGATAAAATTCGTTTTCCTTTTTCTCTGTACCATTTCATCTATCGAATTCGTTTCAACGCATAACAAAAATACTTACCGGTCTAATAATAGGCTCTGTCGAATAAAATAACAAAAATAAAAGCTTATTTAAATTCCAACTCATTATTGCCATTGACTCAGCTACCAAACAATAGCAATGAATGGAATTGGCAAACCGTTTCGCGGAATAGACTCATTTTTGAATATTTACAAACAACGCGGTCTGTTTGAACCATCGGCCGTTTCCAATTCAGTTGTTACAAATTGTGATAGAATAATTGCCGTGCTCGTAATTTAAACACGGAATAATAAAATGTCCTCGGAAATTAAATGGCTGGTGAAATATAATGTAATTCTGTAATTCATAATTAAAGCTTTTATCTTTTATTATAGAGGCGTGGGGACTACTGCTCATTCCCTCTCATGCTTGAGAGGTGTGTGCCCAGTAGTGGGACGTATGGTAGAGTACACATTAATGTTTCTTGGTGTAAAATATTTTTCGATGAGTATAATATTATATGTTTGTGGTCTAATATTATGTATGGTCGACTAGTGGGTACGTAATCTATTAATTATAGTTGTTAATCAATAATACAATAATAGCGCCTTGATCGAGGGATCGACCACACCGAAGCATACATTACCCCGGATTTACTGAATAATAAGATAGATAGATAGAGAAGAGAGATAAGATATAGAGACACCTGTAGATGGTGCACACAAATCACTGCGCCCTTGCACATCTGCATTAGGCCATAGATAAAGCGGGTGATAGAAGCCTATGAAGGCCACCGAGGGAACCACTGATAATGCTGATGATGAGTAGCTACATTCAGTTACGGTCATCTTAAGTTCAAGCGTCTGTCAAAGGGCGGTAAAAGGTTCTATTCCTGGCTCGTATTACCGACCAATGAGTTTTAAGGAACTCATGTACTCCATTAGGTTCTCAATGAACAAACACATCGCAAGGACACCTGCATACATCTGCGAAGAAATTCAAATGCCGCAGCTTCTCCAGACCATCGTGGAGTCTACTGCCTCATCATCATCAATAAATGAAATAAATGAATTTTAGTCTGCAACTAGGCCGTAATGGCACTTTTGCTAGTCAAAATTCTACCAGCGTTCCTGAAAAAGAAGACCACTGTTAAGAAGAAACGCCGAAACGAACTCAACAGTAAGTCATTTTTTGCCAAAAAAAGCTTATTACAATGATAGTTCTTAACCTACTTAAAATAATTCAAACTGAATATGAATACAAAGAAAAAAAAAACATCATAATGCGTTGTTCTACAAGAACACATGTCCGAACAAGCTATATGAATAGTTAAGCTATTTTGGGCTCTGGTCCTGGATAGTCCTCAACCCTGTAATAAGCCTTTGCCATCATTTTTTTTAAAGTAATTTTTAAGAGCTGGAAAGGGTAGAGTCAAAATTTAATTAGGTAATCCTACTATAGTACATTACGTACCTAGGGCGGTGAATTCGTGTATGACCCAGATCGCAGTTGTTTGTGGCCCGAACCGAAGGTGAGGGCTATAAATATGCGATCTGGGGCTTTACGAATTACCGCCCATGGTAAGTACACAATTTTACGTCTTCATCTGGCCACAATGCGAGTTTTACCGTACGCGCAGCGTGCAGTAAAACTCGCATTATGGCCAGGTGTGACGTAAATATTATAAATGCGAAAGTTTAGATGTTTGGATGTTTGGATGTTTGGATGTTTCAATTTTTTCATTTCAATCACGCTTAAACGGCTGAATCGATTTGAATGAAATTTTGCACGAAGATAGTTTATAGCCTGGATTAAAATATAGGATAGTTTTTATCCCGGGTCCACGCGGACGAAGTCGCGGGCGGAAGCTAGTTTATTATAAAAATAGCATTTAAGTTACAGACTATATAAGCAGTGTCAATAAGAGAGACAATGTCTTCCATGGCTGTGAAAGCCAATGCGGGAGCGGCATGCACGACCGCAAGCCCGGAAGGTGTAATTTGCTCGAGCCGAACAGGTGCCACGTCAATGCCGCTTGGCTGGCTTATCTGCGGGTGTCTTAAACCACGCTTTATCGTCCCTGTCCACGGCAAGGTCCTCCCACTTGTGAACCAGGATATTGAACCGGTGACCTAAGTGCATAGCTCGCTTGGCGCAGTCCTTATGCCGCAGCATCGGCCGGCCGACGCTACTCACCCTCATCAGTGGGACGTATATAAGCTGACCCCTTATCATGGTCGGAGCCCAGGATTTCACCAAATATACTCGTCTTCATCGTCATCAGGCCCCGTATCATGGTCGGCCTTATCACGCGCTTATGTAGATAGGTACGGACTCTAACCGGGTTAATGAACTTCGCACCGCGCGCCATACAAGATTGTTCAAACTTAATTACCTTTTATTACTAAAAACTTAACTATATTTTTTTTCACGAATGATTAGTAAGTTTTGGATACTTTAAGTGGGCTTCGGCTCTAAGACGGGTAAAAAAACACGTTTTATATCTATAATGCAGACAAACCCGCGGTGCAAAATATAGCCTATAACCACCCAGAAAGTCAATTCCACACGCAAGGTGAAAGAATTTATGAAATTGGATAATTGGATAAGTTGTGCAGGAGATTACCCAAAACATATCAACTTACAAAGCTATCATCTCACAAACATTTCCTCTCTATAATATATTGGTATAGAATATAGATTACCTACTTTTACTATTAAACTAGTGGTTCTGTGAGTAGAAATCGAGAGCCTGTCTAATTTACAAAAAGAAAAAAACATTTCGTAAATGTGACTCAACAAAAAATTGTAAATAATTAACAAAAAAAACATTTATTTCGGACTCCATAATCCATAATTTGTTAGAGACCATACATTTACTTAAAAACTAAGTAGTGTATTATCGAATCTGCTCATACAATTTCACGAGAATCTGTTGAGAAATGCGACCTGTAGAGGAGAACAGCTTGAAAGAGGGACATCCGGACATCTGGACATACAAACGATTGTTGGTCCAAGCTGAAGTATAGTACTTCGTTCACTTCGCTCCCTCGTTCGATAAAGCTATACTACCCAGTCCTAGTAGTAACCGTTCTCAAATTCAAAGTTCAAGCAATTCATATTTGGAAAGCTTGTATCAATAAGCATTATTACCTCGGCGGTAGGTAGGTCTTTATTCCTAGTCGAGATTCTAAACACATTTTACATAAAACAATTGAAGAACACGTATTCAAAGTAGCCTTCACACGTACGTTGTCTTTTCCGACTACACAATATACATGCAACGAGCTCGCTGTAACATTCTCTACTCGCGCTTATTACCAACTGATAAAGCTCGTTATTGTTTAAACTACGCGGGTAACTGAAATGCAAGCATAATCTGTATTCACTTGTTAGCAGGTCATTAGCTGGAAGTGATTACCAACGAAGCAGGGCGCAAATGAGCTGCTTTATTTCTGTTCAGACCGTGTTAGTGTTTAGTGGGTTCTGATTGTTGGGATGTACTTTCAAACCTAAATTTATTCTGATGGAATGGGTATAGAACAAGAAGTGTTATTATCATGCTGAGGTGCCAAATATATGAGGTTTGGTTAAACTAAAAAAAAACCTGATCTTATTTCACCTTTTTAAACAAGAAACAAAAAGGTAAGAGATTATATTACGTAAAAATCTATACTGATTTATTATAAGATTTGTTTTTCAGCAATAAAATAAATCATGAAGATGAAACATACGATGACAAAATGACCATACTCAGAAATCAGTAAGTAGTAAGTATATACATATTATACCTGCTTGATAGAAACTATTACTAAACTTTACGACGCCTTCTAATCCAATCATTTATAAATACCAAGCTAGTTTCAATGGAAATATAAATAAATACAAACAATGCCTCTTGGCCGTTTTTACGGATTACTCGGAATCAATCTACGATTGCATTGCTTACTGTTTCTAGCAATCCATACAAGCGTTCAATTGATCGTTCCTAGAACTTTCCCCATGTTAGAGGCACTAATCGAATTGCAATATTTCTGTGTTGAGTCTATCCACGTTTTCAATTAAATCCAGGTTTATTACTACAGAATTTCAGACATACCGACGGTCCCAATTAAAAGGTTCTGCAAAATGATTATTCGGCATAGGTTATCCTTATTAAATCGAAATTCACAGAATTTCATTCATTTTCAATATTTTCCGGTAATATCGAGATAAAAATGTTCGATCTTAAAATAGACGATATTTTTTCTCTCAGCATAAATAGCTATCTACCTATCCTGTTTTGCCAATAAAGAGAGATTTAAATGCTCTAGGTGATTTTAAAATTCAAATTCAAATTCAAAATGTTTATGTCTAAGATGGTCTTATGTTATAGTAACATTTGTGAACCCATACATTTCAGTATGAAGAACAAAGAGGAATCACTTACCTCGTGTTTAAGTATGGTTCAAATGATTGAATAATTAATTCAATGACTTAGGTCTCATTTTGAGGACTCCTACATATTAGGCAGGCTTCTTAAACTTTCCATATTTTGCTGAAATAAACTGGGGTAAATTCAGTCACAAAATATTGCGATAATCAGTATCATAACATTTGGCGATCGGTATTGAAATACTCTTCTCTTAAAACCCTTTTGATTTCACCAATACCTATTTAGGAAAACATATTTTATCAATTCGTTCTTAAAAAAGTCGGTCGAAAAAAACAACAGCGTCTTGCCATTAACTTTGTTATTTTTTAATGCAGACCCACCACGGCTATTGTTTTTATTCAGATTGATAATAAACAGGGTAAACGCCGCTTAAATGAATATTCGGAGATTGCATGCCACAGAAGCGGATTCCATTACAAAAATCTCAATTTACCAGCCGTCTCGTCTTCCGTGGAAGCAAAATTCAGAAATGTGTTCTTAAATTATATCAAAAGATACCCTCAGATATTTAACCCCGCAACTTCGGAGTACTAAATCTTTTTATTACATCCTTGCGATTTAAAAGATCTCGTTCATAATTAAATTTCGTCGCTTTCGTTCTTTGATGTCTTTATGACGTTCATCTTTATGCATATTTAAGGCCTCTTCTGGGTTCGGCGGTGCGGACTCGGTACGGTATCAGTAGATCAGCTGTATCAACTGTCAGTCAAGTCAGTGCTTTAGGCACGTGCTCCACCGCCGGCGAGTAGCGAGTACTCTCATAGTAATTCTTACTCGCTTTTACTCGCTTTAGCGAGTAGCACGTAGTAAAACTCGCTTACTCGCCGGCGGTGGGACAAGTGCCTTAGCAAGTCAGAGGGGCTACCGCGAAACGAAAATCCTGTATCTCCCTATCTGTCGCTCAAACTAGCAAGTGCGACAGAGACGGAGATCGACAAACGAAGTTCGTTTTCGTTTCGCGGTAGGCCCTCAGTGCGCGCCTGCTTAAATGAGGGTTTCCGATTGGCGTGGGATGCGTGGTAGCTGGGCGGTACAATGCAGAACTGCATGAATTGGTTTGCAGTAAAAAGTATCGGAGTGGCCCCAGCTACCACGAACAATTCTACTGCGCAAATGTAATACTTAATGACAGACGACAGTGCTTACTTATACCGACAAGTAGGGAATGGACGACATTGTTGCATACCGATTCCGCCTCGCGGAAACCAGAAGTGGCCTTGAAGCGTGATGTTTAGTGCTTAAGAGCCCCCGCAGACTGCAGACTTTTTTAATCGGCCTATGGAGAGGTATGATAGTGCGCATACTGATCTCCATACTGATTAAGAGCCCGAGCAAACTATCGGCCGACTATAAAAGTCTGCAGTCTGCGGGGGCTCTAAGGGCCCGGCTGCGAAGTCGCGCCGCGCGATGTTTAGGTTTTTAGCGCTACTGCTCGCGCACCGCACACGCACGCATGTAGTGGATCGTCAGACTTTGACTCGCCTTTGGATTTTGTTACCAAATATTTATAAAAATTGTTATGTCAAATGTATTATAGTACTAGATGGGCATGCACAATGCGTAAAAATAGACAACGTGATCAGCTCTGACCTAAAAACGACCTCTTTTGGGGTCCCACAAGGTAGCATTTTATCTTCCACATTATTTTTAATTTATATAAATGACCTGTGTAATCTAAAAATAGACAGTGGCAAAATTATTTCCTACGCTGACGACACTGTCCTACTTTTTTCTTCAAAACCAACACATGAAGTATATACTTACCGCGCTGTGCATACGTATATACGTATGCACAGCGCGGACTTAATATTGTAACTAACTGGCTTCAGCATCACCTACTAACACTTTACTCGGAAAAGACTAACTTTATAAAGTTTTCCATGCACAAATCGTTGACCACAAGCAATCATAAGCTCTATGCTCACAATTGTCAGAACTCCACTGATAGCCGATGTTTATGCCCAGCGATAAATAGCACTTCTAAAACAAAATATTTGGGAATTATAATTGACGAGTCTCTCTCATTCAAGTATCATATCGAAGCTTTGTGCAATAGAGTTCGGAAGCTAATATTTGTTTTTAAAAAACTTTGCTCGATCGCGGAACCACGTTTAATCAAGCAAGTATATTTTATGTTATGCCAATCGTTACTAACATACTGCATTTCTTCATGGGGTGGTATAGCCAAAACTACGCTACTTAACCTAGAAAGAGCCCAAATAGCTGTCCTAAAAGTATCTACATTCCGCTCTTTCCTCTACCCTACTAACCTTCTCTATGCGTCATGTGAAGTGCTCACTGTTCGTCAACTATTTATATTGAGCACAATATTAAAACAGCACTCCGCAATCCCCTACAACGCTGAACACAGTAGGAAAAGACGAAAAGATATTGTTTGCCCCCAAAATTCACATAGGAAATGTGCTTTCTCCACCAGATTTTACGTTTTCTTGGGTCCGTTCCTTTACAACAGGTTAAATGCCAAGTTAGACCTATACTCTCTCATCTATACTAAATGAAAGAAAACTATATAATATTTTAGTATTAAGCCATTATTCTGTAAAATATGTTTTTAATAATAATAAATAATAACAATAATAATTTGAGGGTGAGGGCGTAAAGCGGGCGGTGAAGGAGCGCTTCTTTTGTCGCCTGACCAAAGTACTTAATAGTCTTTTGTCGGGCGGCAACAAGGTGCGCGCCTTCAACGCCTGGGTGATGCCCTTGCTTGCTTACTCCTTTGGCGTACTAAGGTGGACTCAGACTGAGCTGGATGCCCTGGATCGAAGAGTCCGAGTACTGCTTACTGCGCATCGCATGCTACACCCACGCTCGTCTGTTATGAGACTGTACAGCTCGCGGAAGTGTGGAGGTCGCAGCTTTTTAAATGCCAAAGACCTCCACAACCGCGAGGTGTGCAGTCTCAGGGATTATTTCCTAAACAACGAGTGTGGGATGCAACGTGACGTAGCAGTAGACGGAAACTTCACCCCGCTCGCCTTGGCAAACGAGAACTGGCGCAGACTTAAAGTAATGAGCGTCGAGGACCGCAGGGCGGTGTGGAGGAGCAAGGAGCTACACGGGCGGTTCTACAAAGCCCTCACAGGGCCCGATGTAGATCTGCTCGCGTCGGTGAACTGGCTACGTTTCGGGGATCTCTTTGGGGAAACCGAAGGTTTTGTCTGTGCAATTGCGGACGAAGTTATCATGACGAACAATTACCGGAGGTATATCCTGAAGGACGGTACGGTCGACATTTTGTCGGGCATGCCGCCGTCCCGGGGAGTCACTCAGGCATATTATCTCCGGTTGTGGTCATCTTGCTAACGGCGAGTACTTGCACAAACATAACCTTGTAGCCAGGATTATTCACCAGCAACTTGCTCTGCTATTCGGTCTAGTGGTTTCCGAAGTGCCTTACTATAAGTACACCCCTGCGCCAGTTCTCGAAAATGGTCGTGCCACGCTCTATTGGGATCGATCTGTCATCACGGACAGGACTATTCTTGCCAATAGGCCTGATATTGTGCTGACAGATCGATCAAAACGCCAGGCAGTGCTCGTCGACATCACCATCCCCCATGATGAGAACCTCGTGAAGGCCGAGAAGGACAAAGCCAGCAAGTACCTAGACCTGGCTCACGAGGTAACCGCTATGTGGGATGTTGACTCGACGATCATCGTCCCGATAGTCGTTTCGGCGAACGGTTTAATAGCGAAGAGTCTCGACCATCACCTCAAGAAACTTTCGCTAGATGGCTGGATCTAGGGTCAGATACAGGAGGCGGTACTCCTGGATACTGCGCGGATAGTCAGGAGGTTCCTGTCTCTGACGCCCTGACCACCGGCAGCTTAGGCCCCGCCTCGCTGCCGGCGGTACCCTAGGTTAGGTTTTTATAATGATTTTATGTTTTGTATATAGTTTATATATTTTATTTTTTATATAATTATTGTAAAAACCTAGCCTAAGATTGAAATTGACTAAAGATAATAATAATTTATCTTAATAACAATACCTACTAACTGCTGCCCACGTCTTTTTTTGCGTGGACACGTGTTTCCGTAAGATTCAGGTGGGAATATTTTCCCGCGGTTAAATGTGGTACATTTGTTTGCACATTTGATATATTCATTTATTTATTTTTATTTATTTATTTAGGATTACCAACAGATAGCACATTTTACAATATCTAAATTCTATTTCTATTCTAACTGGATGCTTATCTAATTAAAGGTAACCACAACATGCACCCAATAGCTTTCAGTACGAATACACATTAAGATTATAAGTCAGAGAGAAGATATAAGTCAAAGACAAACTCCACAGGGATCGCATCTTTCAAAATAATATAATTAAAATTACAAACTTAATTTATTCCAATAAGATTTAATTTAATTAACCTGTGAACGTGAGAGTTGCAAATATTATACACCATACACTATAATGACGTACATTACTGACAATAGCTTCTAGATGAAGGTAATAGGTATTCAAATGCTAATAATTTACTTTAAAAACAAAGTTTTAACCGACTTCAATTTAGTACTCCGCCAAGCCACGAGAACATTTCTTTTCCAATTTACCTCATGAACTGATTTCCGAGAGCAAATGCGTTGATTATTATAGAAAAAAACTCAATCGCTGTATGTGACCCGATAATATTTGAGGACTTCCGTCAATTCCACAAGGATCACCCTTGGCACTTCATTAGTTGCTATATCAACGGAATCTTATCAGAATATGTGATATACTTTTGTACTTTTAAGTACATAATTGAGGAATTCCATAAGTCATCTGTGGTCTTCATCATCAATTCCACTCCACCAATTTATGATTTCCGGATGTAAATACACGAGTTATAATAGAAAATACCAAAATCACTACACGCGTGCCTAATATAATTGAGTAGTTCCCTCAATTCCTCATGGATCCCATCATCCAATTGAATTTTCAAAAAAATGGGACCCACCTGGAAGCATATACTTACAAACAAAAAAAAATATTTATGAATCGGCTCATCAATGACGGAGTTCTGAGGTAACAAACATTGAAAAAAAAAAAAAATATACAACCGAATTGACTCCTTTTTTTTTTGAAGTCGGTTAAAAAGACGCGCGGAATCTATAGATATAACTAATTACGACCTAAGCTTTTTTTATGATAAAACCAAACAAAAAACAGAAATAAGTACATGTACAAAACGAGGACTTAACTAAATACATTAAATTAGTAATCAGTCTACAGTGCACTTGTAGTACCCATAAAATTAATACATAACAAATGCTAAAACATAAATGATCACATCTTTCTTTCATACAAAAGACCGCCATGTTATAAGGAGATAATAAACTAAAATGTGATGTTTTGACATTAATGACATTAGGTTTGACAGATGCGCCATCACGCGTTTCGGGATTTGGCCATTTTTATTATTTAGTATTCAAAATACTACGTAGTGCTTTGTCTCCTCATAATTTATTATAAGCATGTTGTTTAGTTCTACGTTTTTTAAATATGTTAATCATTGAACATAAGAATATTTTTATGTTTTTTATACATTACGTGTAGTATGCGTCACGTATTCTTCATATATTTTGCTGCGTTTTACGGTGCGTTAGTGTATTTTGAGCAGCGGTGTGATCGAACCTTTATTTTATGGACTGAACGCCACCGCCGCAAGCGGTCGCACTCGTGGCACGCCCGCCGCTCCGTAGTAATTTGTATGAAGATTTTGAGCATAAAAATTGGGCAATTTTGTGATTTTTTTAAACAAAATAATATATTTATTAAGAAATGAAGATTCCAAGAACTTTTTTTGTAGCTTTAACGAATTATTATTTGATAAAATTCATTTAATAATTCATGATACTTACGACTCAGTTGTTACAATACGGGAGTACGATTTACACGTTATTAGTGATTTTCTGTTTTTTTTTACACATCCATGAGCATTATCTTGAATTCTAATGTTTCAAGAAAAAGTTAAATTCATTGGCTAGCTGTGTGATTTTTTTCAAGGTGGAGGAACATCGTTTTCTATAATAATTTTCTTACATTCCCGACCCTCGGTTGCCGAAGACTGCCCTTTCTACATTTGTTAAGTTTGGATACTTACAAACTAGTGGCTCTGTGAGCTGTTTGTCCGCTTCGCTCGCTCGTTCAAATATAAACTCACGCCTGTATTCTCAAAAGGGGTAAGCAGAGCATAATAGGATCATGTCATTGCCACGACTAGCAAATAAGGCTTTAAGACTTGGAAAATGTGATATTGCTTATCGCTGGTCCATCGCCAACAAGACATTATAATAATATAATAATAATAATATAATAATAATAATATAATATTTAGTGGAAAATCTTACAAAAATTGACCTCGTCCCAAGCTAAGCAAAGCTTGTACAGTCAAGGTCACTAATATGTATATGCCCAAAGTTGCAAAAATATGTATACAACAACGTCAACAACCTTATTTCCGTAGTAATAAGGTCTGTATACATATTTCTGTAAGTTTGTGGTGTATACATATTGGTGACCTTGACTGTACTAGGGGTACTAAACGACGATAAACATAACATTATATAGATAAATAAATACTTAAATACATAGAAACATCCATTAGAGATTAAAGCCACGGGTAGCCTAGTGGTGCAGGCATGCGGCTGTCAAGCGGTGGTCGTGGGTTCGAATCCCGGCTCGTACCAATGAGTTTTTCGGAACTTATGTACGGAATATTTACCGTTAGCTTTTCGGTGAAGGAAAACATCGTGAGGAAACCGGTCTAATCCCAATACACGGTGACATTTTGAATTTTAATTATTCAACAGTTCTTGTTCTGTTACGAAAATATCTACTGAGCACGTATTTTCTAAATGCATGTGAAATCGTGAAACCAAACACCATCCAACATCAATTTAACTCGGCTTATATGAGCAAGAATAAGTTGTTTTCTGTGATTAATGTTTGTAACAAGATACGGGTGTTGTAACATATTCGTTAAATCGCAAGTGGCTGTCCTTTGATCTGCCGTAGCGGTCATTTTCAAAATTAACATATAAATGGTACCTTTTGATGTTTGTTTCCAAGGCTGTAGTGAACCTTCTTCCGATGATTGAACCCTCAATCACTAACACTACGTGTTATATATCGTACGATATGTAACCGTTACAACAACGCCAAACGATGACTAATTGTACCTTTGTCATGTACAAACACCAGACGTATTATTATGCCCGTGACGTCCTATTATAACATGAACCAATTAAAGACGACCCCTGAAACTTCATTGAAATACACTTGTCACAAATATGTTAACAGGGACCCAGGGATCTATCAACATTGGTTTAATTCAGGGGTGTTGTCTTTGTAAACATTGGGTCAGGTGAACGAAATTGTGCCTAATTTTCGGGTCGTTTGTAGGAACCATAAATTCTAACGAGGCTCGCTTATTAAGTTAAGCCACATACGTGAGAGTACGTTTGATATACAAACAGAGAATTTCATTTTATTGTCACCTAATGAACCCCAATTTTTGAATTAAATTAACCTGCTTGCCCTTTAGAAAGGTACTACGGAGGCTGAAACGTGAATATGTTTACGAGTTTGACTTTGTGACTTAAATGACAAATCAGCGGATTAAAAGGTTTCCAGTTCCAGTAACCTAACCTAACCTTACTAATATGAATGCGAAAGGAACTCGGTCTGTTTGTTAAAGAAAGAAAGAAAAGCATTTATTTATGACAAACACAGAGAGAAATAGTAAATAAAAAATAAAAATAGGCCGAACACTGTGTCACAAAAGGGCTCAGCATGAAGCTGGCAAAGCCAGCGCTGTTTTTCCGTTGTGTTAACGGAGTTAAGACATAGTTTAAATACCGAAAATGGGCGAAAGACACTTTTTATGCCTCAAATTATTATTTAAAAAGGTGAAAAAGATAGGAAGCTTCGTACTCCGATACAAACTTTGGCTCTCTTTTTCACCGTATACGAACGCGTTCTAAGCAGGCGGAATTTCACGGACCGCAGATTGTTTATCATATTATCAGACACTTAGTGACATTTTCTCGAACTATATTTGTGCTTACCGGTAGTGGTAGTCCGCAGTCATATTCATATTTGCAGTGTACCGATACCTGTTATGCCCTTGATCGGTTCACACCCCATTTTTGGTACACTGTAGATAGTTACTAGGGCATGCAGTTTCCTGGAGAAATTCTGGAAATTTCTTAGAAGCCGGTATCGGTGCTGCAACCCTTTTTCTAAATATATTTAATTAGTTTAAATATATTTAATTAGTTTAATTATGTTAATTAGTTTAATTATGTAAAACCAAACAAATATAGCATTAAAAAAACCGGCCAAGTGCGTGTCGAGCCACGCGCAGTGTAGGGTTTCGTAGTTCTCGTACTCTATCTTAGTTACATCGACGTGCGGTGCGGTTGCGCCGGTGGAATTTGTACGAAAATTGCCCTTTCCAAGTACACATTAAGTTGGTCGACTATTACTCGGTAACTACTTATGCCTACTTGTTCGTGATAGTTTTCCTTTGTACCGTTTTGTCGGCGTGATTGATTTATATACCCATGCCGAATCACAGTTTTCTAGTAGTAATGGTTACTGAGATAACCAACTTTTGTTACAAACAATTTATTCCCGCCCCCGCCTCTTCCCTCCGAATCGCTAAACTTAAGCGGCAATGGGCGGGGCACATAGCACGTAGAACCGATGGCCGTTGGGGCGGAAAGGCTCTCGATTGGCGACCACGTACCGGAAGGCGCGGTGTGGGTAGGCCCCCCGCAAGGTGGACTGATGACCTGGTAAAGGTTGCTGGAGTCCGCTGGATGCGGGTGGCGCAGGACCGGCCATTGTGGCACTCTTTGGGGGACTCCTATGTCCAGCAGTGGACGTCTTTCGGCTGATATGATGATGATGATGATGAATCTACTGTACATATAATTTATATTTACATATAAAAAAAAGTATTTTTTACACCGTCACTTTTTTTTATCAATAACTTATGTTTTTGGTATACTACTCATGTAGTGTGTATAGTCTAACACTCACATATGTACAGTCACCAGCTTTAATATCTGTCACGTTTTTTACCTTTCATGTAGTTCCTATACGTGACGAATGATTAATTTACGTCACTTTGTCCTACTGTGCTGTGATTGATTTTTCAAGAATTTATGTTAATTATTAAGAATAATTGATACTATTTGGATCTCATTTGTTAGAATAATGTGTGCCAATTATGATAAATATAACATTTGATAGTTGTTTTCAGTATTTCTCATGTTAAGATGATAGTTAAGCTATGAAAAAAAACAAAAAGTCACGTAAGGGAAAGGTTATGTTAAATAACTTTATTGTGACGCTTAATGTTGCAAATTTTATTTATTTATAGAAGAATATTATTGTGTAAAATGTGATTTAATAAAGACTAGTTTGCAAATAACACTCGGAACTTTACTTAAAACAGACGACTTAAGTTCGTATCGTAGTGGAATGTCACAGCGGTAGTAATTAGGTTCAAAGTACCATATTTACTAGGTATATTAAGCAATTTATATTGGAACAAGTATGATTTTCAAAGAATATAGAAGAAGGAGAATTCATTTAATAAGCGTTTCTAAAAAAATATTTTTTTTACTGGGTGGAATTCCATTACGTCACGGAACTTATTTTGGAAAATGCTCGACTCTTTTTATAGGTCCGTTAGAACATGTATTGTCAGATATTTTTGCCTGTTTTATAATTGTATATATAACATTACAATACAAAACAATACCCTTTAGTGCACACCTCGGACAGATAGAGCAGTTATAAAAGAAAACACAGAGATACAGGAAGACAATAGAGGTAAAATAACAGGCGGTCTATCTACACTACACTACTGTACACTCGAATAATTCTTCCCTCTGCAGCAGTTGAGTTAGGTACCATTGAATAATAAATCAAACCATTTTGAATAAAGAATCAATTAATTTGTCCATAACAAGCTGTAGTAAGTATATCAGTCACAAAAAACATCAGCTGAAAGTCGCAATCAAAAAGAGCGCATCTAAACATATTTCATTTCACTGGCAAAGCTTTGTTTTATTTTTTCAAAGAGCAATCAGGATAAAGGTCTTTGAGCTGTGATAAAAGGAATAAAAGGCGTCGTTTTAGCAACTGAACAAATTGGAAGTGAAAAATATCCAGTCGAGAACAATGTTTAGTTGTTGATGGGCAAAAGGAGCAATGAAGATGGGCTGCGGCGGTTAAAGGGATGTACGCTCGGTTTTAATGGGTCTAAAACTAGATACTTTGCCCCTTTTTATACGGTGGCAAACCAGCATGCAGTCCGCCTGATAATAATTTCGCAACATTGTGGCCCATGGACGGCTGCGACTCTTAATTATTTTGAGGATTCGTTGACATACATATTCTTTAACCTATTATTGTGTACAATAA
The DNA here is from genome assembly GCA_947049275.1 of Epinotia bilunana. Classification (NCBI taxonomy): domain Eukaryota; kingdom Metazoa; phylum Arthropoda; class Insecta; order Lepidoptera; family Tortricidae; genus Epinotia; species Epinotia bilunana. The sequence goes on from OX346265.1 coordinate 5,785,237, forward strand.
AGTGCTTACATACATACATACATACAAACGTTCTGCTCGCAGCTAGAGGCGAACGTAGGGCGCTCACTCTCAACACAACACATTATCGGGAGCGCTGGCGACTTTAATCACCCCTAGAAACACAACAGTATATACCACTTACCTACAATTTATATTTTTTGTTATACTACTGTATAACAAAAAATATACTGCTGTTGTGTGTTTTTGTTAGTTATCCTAATATGTATTTTATGAAAAATGTGCCGTCATTAAGGCAGGTCACCCCCGGAAGACCAGCGTCACGGCTGCCGCGGCATCATGCCGAGTGGCTCCCTTTTACCGCCGCGCCGTTGCTTTGTATATTTCTGTATTCAATTGTAAGGTGAAGACGTTAATAAATGTATTTTGGTGTTACTATGGCTGCTGTATTCTATTAGGTAGACGCATTTCCCCAGTTGGACTGCTCTAAATATGAGATTCCAGTACCCTACCTCTCTTAGTCAGATGAGAACATAGTTCGGATTTCCGAAATACAATTTTTGGGAAATACCTCATGCCTTATTCAACAAGTTATCAATGGAGGAAACTAAAAAAAATCCTTTTGGTATCCTAAGATAGTCGAATATACGTGACCTAATTTGGCTTCTTCCATTTTATGGATTAACTACGTAAACATAGCTGGTGTATTTTCTTTTCTAATGTAATGAGAGGTCTGGGTTAAAAAGTACGAGAGGTGAATCATTTGTAGTATAGTGTCATAGATTTTAAAGAAACAAAATTATTAGAATATTTGAATATGGAGCATGACGCTGCAAAACATTAATATAGTATAATTGAGAGCCTGAACAATTTATAGAAAATATATTTTATTAACCATTCAAAATTTTAACGTTTTTGTTCGATATTTGAGCGTGAAACCTAAGGTATGCTAAAAGGCAATTTAGTAGCTACGCAAATGTCAAGCCAGTTCATCGTTCCATGGCTGGTTATTAATAAGATAAATTTGTAATTTACTCCGTTCATTTAAAAGTTAATTAATAGGCACTGCATAGCATTTTATGGCTCATACAATATTTCGTACATAATTAATTTGGTTATTCAAGTACGTGTGCTCATGTTACCTGTGAAATGTTTAGAATCCATGAAATAAGAGGTAGATACGTTGTCTATACGAAATTCTGTGTTTAAAAATGGCCACCAAATCTAACGGCGTTTCCATTCACGACGCGAAACTGAGACAAGTTGGTGCAATTGACTCAGTTTTATTGTGCCAGTTTTGGAGCGCTTATAACCTATCTAAGTACCTCTTTTTTATATTACATCATTGTCTGGGATATAAATAATAATGGCTCATTATTATTTCCAGTTCATCTTATTTATATCTGTTTCACTAATACTACCACAAAGTCAAAGATCATTATTCTTTAATATAGGCATATTAAATGCACCTACGAATGCCAATAAACTATCCCCGGTTCGGAAAGAAGACCTTTGCCTTGAAAAACCGGTGTAAAAAAATCGACAAACTATTATTTTTTCAAAACCTTATTATGTACAATATATATTTTCAGCAGAGATGTAGACATGCCTTTATACGGTCGGGTCGACGTCAACGAGTTGTTTACAATTTATTCATTTGTGTCACAATCTAAAGAAAACCTACCTAGGTTTTATTTTTATTAATACTATCTTAAGGCTCACACAACACAGTTTCTCCTTACCGTCCGTTACGTCTCTCATCTGCATTCTTTTTTTGACGACAAATATACTACAAGCCCGTATGAGAGCGATAAACAGCCGATAGCCATGAAACATTTTTTTTGCGTCAGGCAACAAGGCCCACATTGAGACCTTATACTAATTTATAGTCGTTATTTTATACAATGTGGGAACGGGATACTTTTTTTGCGCTCTCTGAAATCACGGCAGGTGAGACCAACAGAATGCGACAGAGGTGTCCTATTCCCATATTGTATGGGTTGCACGTGGCAATCGTTTGATGATAGTATATAAATACAGTGTGTGCCCTGTAACAGGAGCAAATATTTAAAAGGCCGCTTCCTTAGAGCATCTGTATTTTTATTTATTTTTTCATTCGGAGAAATGTTCATCCAAAGTTATGACCTCCAAGTAATGTATCTTGGCACCACGAGATCATAGCACAACAGTCAATGCAGATTTTGAGGTAAGTAACATCATGTAATGAGGCATAATAGTTTTTGCATTTATGTTTTTAAAAGATACTTTTGTGATTTAAAAAAATGATCTTTTTTTACTGTTTTTAAAATAAAATAAACTACTTATGTCGCCCCAGAAGAGTAAAAAATTCACGTAAACTTACCTTAATTTTTTTAATATTTATTAAAACCACTTAAATAATTGCTCACAAGCTCTATAATCTACCGTTTCATTATTTCCTCCTATTCCAGGTCACACCCTGTATATGTACTTAACTGTTACTAACTAACAGTTAGTAACAGTTAAGTAGTAGTACGGAAGTAACACCCCGTTTCACCCATCCTAATAAATTAAACATATTAATCATGTATGCAAATTTTGGAAACGAGTTCCCCTTAAGTTGCACTCGGCTGTGCATGCGAAATTCAGACAAATTAACAGCAGCTGTGGGGCTAATTGGTGAACACATTTAGATTTATGAATAAGCGCTATGTAATCAAGATTAACGGTCAGATTGCCTTTGTGTAAGTATTTCTAGAATTTTCTTGGTATTTGGCTCGTTTGCTTTGCGTGAAACAGGCTATGTCCGACTAGTGGTTATAATTATAACCTTACCACCTTAATCATAAAACTTAAAATCATGCTCCTAGCGTTTTTCCCGGTTGTGCTCCTAACGCCCGGGGTCCGCTTTGACACCTCGTATGAACACAAATGTCAAGATAAAGACAAACGAATTTTAGCGCCGCTTTAGCTAAAATAGGTTTGTTGACCGTTTATGAATACGAATATAGAGTTTAGATTTCTACAGAGCAGCTATGGTAATAAAAATACCACGAACGAGCGTGATGGTAGTATACAAATCCCAATTAGTATGACAGTAAGGTTATATCATTCGTTGTCCATGTCATAGTTACACTTATCGAACGAAAGAACGAATCGAACGAAGTTCTTTGCTTTAGAGCTCGGGCCGAAAATAGTTTCTTTGTCCAGATGTCTGGTTGTCGGTCGCATTTCTCAACCGATTTTCGTTAAATTTTGTACGTTAATTATGTAGACTTTTTTGTCGTCACATTTCCGAAATTAAAAAAAATGACCCGTGTGGTGTTGGGTTAGAATTTCACCACCCCCTTCCTTCCCGTGGGTGTCGTAAAAGTCGACTAAGGGAGCAAGGTTGAACTGTGTTGTGGGCGATGGGCTAGCAACCTATCACTACAATATCACATTTTGTCGATCTTTTATACCCACAGTTATGCTAAAAGTGGCGCTGGAACATAAGTTTAATGTGCTCTGCCTACCCCTTTTGGGAATGTACGTATGCAAAGATACAATAAAAAAGAACTACATATGTCCAAAAGGCTGGCTTTAGGTCTCGCTTAAGGCCCGATTCAACATAGCTGGAATAAAACCTTACCCTTGGACTACAATGCAATACAATACAAAAGCTTGTTTTGTGTACTAAAAGAAATAAAAACAACACGAGGAGGAACTTGCGCTATCTTCGGGTAGTGTAAATCGTGCATAAAAAAGTTTTAATAAGTAGTAAAAAAATCTTGGAATTAACCCCTTTCTCATTTGATTGAAGTGACACTTAAAAGTTGACTTAACTACGCAAAAAAGAGAATGAAGTTTTTACTTTAAAGTTATCGTACCTATAGATTTTAATTGTAGTTTTCACCCAACATACACGTGAATATTATCCTACTCACCGTCTAGTGTTTGTTGTTCATAAAATTGATCGAGTGCGTTCGAAAACAAGCAATTCAAATCGAGGCCCCTTTTACGGAACATTTTTCAGAGCCCTTTTCCACTACGTATATACAAAATTTGCCGTTTAGCTCCTGAAGCTCATATGTTCTCAAACGTACAAATTGAAAAGAAACCTCATTCTCCCTACATAAAGTTTACATTTGCAATAGACACGTATGAAAGATACGAGGTTAGGGAAGTAGGCTAGATATTGTACGATACAAAGAGGAGCATCACTCGCGCTTGTTACAGAAACTCTAAATCAAATTTCCTTTGTGGCATATATTGTAAGTCTTCTATTGGAACTGTAGGGCTATATGGGAATAATAAAGCTTATACAGCTCCATTTCTGATCAACATGTATTCAGAATCACTAGACAAAAAACTAGACTGCTTCAGCCGAACAAAACATAAATATAAAAAGGTGCGTACATTATATACCTACACCATTATTGTTACTGTTTCCATCAAGCTATACGCCATAGAGTAGTGAATGTCACCAAATTAAGGTACCATATATTCTATGTAGTGAAGGTACAAATCCATCGACCTAAAAGTGTAATTATATAGGTATTTATCCGATACTTAAAAAAGGGAGGAGATTCAGTCAAGTCTTCATGTTTCTTTACTTTCCATGTGGTCTCATATTTTAATGATGATCTAATGATGATATTCATGAGAAGTCGACATCGTCATTACTTAATAATATATAACCTTTATAACGAAACAAATTATTTAATTAAATACTTTGTTTCGTGTTATTTTAACGAGGAAGTTACCCCGATCATTTTTTAGACCATATGATACAGAGAGAAAGAATATAATGGAAAAATAAACCATCTTCGTCTGTAGCCCCCGACATGATTCGAACCTGTGACCTTTCTATTAACGCTAGACTGCTCTGTTCATCATTTAATACATTTCAATGGAAAAAACCACGGTTAAAATATCGTTTTGCAAGTGGAGGTTCTGTTGATTGTGACCAAATTACGTCTATGAGCCTTCTTTCAGACTATAATTACAACATTTTAATATTCGCTAAGGTGTTTAAACTAATAAAGGTAATTATTACAACAAAGGCCAACAGGGCTGGCAATCAACCTGATGTGGCCACGGCTGAGGCACTTATGCCGCACAACTCGAAACGTGGTACGAACTAAGGAATTTATTACGCAATGTAGGGAAAATGTCATCATCCGCCTTAGTCCGTTGACTGCTAAACGTGTAGGTCTTTATATCATATTGCGCCTTAACGTTAGATTTTGAGATTTCCACAGATTTCCAGCTTCTACCAGCCATCTTCTTAAGGTCATCAGTCCAACGAGTTACAGGATTCCTATCCTAATTATCAGATAAAAAAACCATTTCAGTAACCTTTAATTACCGAGGTATACGTCTCACGACGGCGCTCATTTTATTTGAAAATTATTAGTACGCCATCTGCGGCATTGCACCACGTGTGCAATCAAGAAGCTAGAAAAAAACTAGCATTAGAATTCTATTTTTATTTAATTTTAAAATGTAGGTACTTCTGCCAGACAGTACCTCAATGTAAGTGCTACTCAAAAACCACCTCGGTAATTAAAGGTTAATGTACCTACTTATTGAGTAATGTGATAAAAGTTTACGTTCTGATTAGGATTGATCATTAATTTACATACGTTTTGTAATTCTATGAGATATTCACACTTCCATAGAAACTTTGAAACTCACAATCGTTACCTTTATAATAAATGAATAGTAGTATTATTTGAATGACACGTGCTACAAATACAAAGAATACAAAATCGCTACCAGAACTCGCAAAATTTCCCCAGGCTCCCCTGGGTTTCGACGCGCGTTAGATTTCATTGAAAGAAAATGCACAATGTTCTAGAATTCACCAGCGAGGGGTATTTTGTAGTAAAATGTGTTTTGTGTTTCTCGGAATATGAAATGAGAGCGGTACGCTTGATATGGTTATGTAGTGTTTGGTAATGTTTTCTTTATAGATTTTATTTACGGAACAATACGGGAAAGGGAAGGTAAAGATGTTTACGCGATTGTAATTTCGCGATTGATTTCACGAGTAGGTATGGCTTTAGTTCCAGTTATAAACTTAGTATTTTTATTTTTTCTACGTTTTTGTATCGATCGGTTGTTTTCCGACTCGTGGTGTGCAATGCGTTTATAAAATAATTCATATCGTGTCACTCATTCCTTCATTTCTACATTCTCGTGTGTCTCGTTGATCTGGGGGCACGGCAGTGCTCCAGCCAAGTCGAGCAAAACGGCCGTACCATCCAGAACCCTGATTTTTCATTAACATAAATTCTGAATAACGTTCAATTTAAACTTGTTATTTAAGAACTATTGCTCGTCAAAGTTCCTTAGTTTTGTCACTGACAGACTCACTAACTTACTTACTGACAAATCACCATAATTCTGAGGTACTTCTAACAGACCCACAAGCACCCACTTTTAAACATAATAAGTTTTTAGCCTATCAATTAAAAAAAACCTTAAAATATTGCAATTTCAGTCACGTTTCAGAGATATACAAACTGCATAAGTAATCTTATACAAATACATGCGATTACAAAGATAATTTTGCAGTTACTGCAAATAGTAATAACAAGGTTGGTACGGGTACAGTGTACTATCGACAACACAACTAACTGCCCATCGGTGCACCTTAAGTTCATTGTAATAAGGTTCTATATAAACACAGGATGGTCAGTTAACAGTGTTGTCGTTTGTTTGTACTATACTATGTATTTGCGTGCGGTTAGTGTTAGATGTACAATGCACTAGGAAACTGTACAAACGTCATTTGCGGTGGGAAAAATAACATTTCCATACAAAGTCTATGCAAAAATATTATTCCTAGCTGCATTCATAATTTGTATGTATTGATAACACAATAACCTACAAAAAGAAGTGGGATTCCAAAAAAAACAATCAATGTAAGATATACCTAGGCCAAGTCTCAAAACTCTTCCACCGTAAAACATTCTGAGACATTTTCGTAGAGCCAAGTCAGGCAATCTTATTAATCTTTATATGCTTTCTAAATAAAATTTTGTGACTTGGCAATCACACAATATAGTAGTTTAATCGTTTTAGGTACCTAATATGCAAAAAAGTATAATTGCAGTAAAGTTGTGTGATTCCCAAGTTGCAGAATTTTACTAAGCAAGCAAATAAAGATGAATAAGAATGCCTGACTTGGCTCTACGAAATATCTCAACGTTTTACGGTGGAAGAGTTTCGAGACTAGGCCTATTTTTTTACATGGAATATTTTTTTTTATGGGATCGTAATACTTGTCCGTTAAATATGGTCATAAATATGTCATAAGAATGTTTTTGATTTGGTGAAATGAAAATGCCAAGACATGTTCTAAAGATAAATGATAAGGTTATCATTGTGTAATCGGAATTACCAAGATAACGAAGTTCACCTATAGTAGCAACAAGCCAAACTGGCAGCTGTGATAATATTGTTATCTCTTACGCACTTACATGGTCTTACGTAGTGTTTCTCACATTACTAATGATCGCTATCTCCAGTCTTTCTTTTTCTCATTAAAACGTACAGGAGAGTCAATGAATAATTAAGGTACTAGGTAGTATCCATAACTTATGTATTTAAAGGTGGAATAAGATAAATAGGTACATCATAATAAGGATTCGGGGAGATTGACCTAAAATACACCACTACAGTCGAGTCCATAAATATATTATGTATGGTACTAAAGTTTCAAAAATATATAAGCAACCTTATGTTCTTAACAATAAAGTCGTGTTCACATATTTAAAAAAAACAATCTAATGTATAAGTACTTACATACTGTTTTACAACAAAATATATGTAAGAAAAAATAAAATTGGCCTATTCCTTTGTCAAAAACGAGAGCATCATCTCGAGCCAATGTTATTTACTATGGTCTAAGAGACAGTGTGTTAAAACTCACGTCATTATCTCCAAACAAAAATAGATTTTATATTATTGTGTATAAATATATATAGAACTAGTGGTAGGCAAAATTCGTCAGCTCGCTTGACGCCTTCGTGGCGCAACTGGTTAGCGCGTTCGGCTGTTAACCGAAAGGTTGGTGGTTCGAGTCCACCCGGGGGCGATTATTTTGGTTTTTGTCAAGAATGCTGAACAATATTGTGCTGAGGTTGTCAGCAAACTATAGAAAGCGGGTTGTAAAATCGAATGTTTTTAATTTTTTTTATTTAACAAGGTCTCAGTCGCGACGGTGATGGAATGAGCTCCCTGCTGAAGTTGTATCGAGGACTTTAATATAGGGTTCTTGAAAGGACAGGCAAATTTCGTCAGCTCACTAGACGCCTTCGTGGCGCAATTGGTTAGCGCGTTCGGCTGTTAACCGAAAGGTTGGTGGTTCGAGTCCACCCGGGGGCGATTGTTTTGGTGTTTGTCAAGTATGATAAACAAAATTGGGCTGCTACTTATGTATGCGGAATAGAAAAATAATCAAACGTACATTACTGAATATAGTTTTATTGTTTTTCAAAATATTCTCCGTGATGATCGATGCACTTTTGCATACGTGTAAACCAATTTTTAGAGCACTTTTGCCACTCTGATTGAGGTATCTCCAAAACGTGTTGTTTGAATACGTCGACCGCATCTTCACGGGTCGAAAATCGTTGACCACGTAATTTATTCCTTAGATTTGGAAATAAATTAAAATCATTGGGTGCCAAATCAGGTCTGTACGGGGGGTGACCCGTTAATTCTATATTTTGACCTTCCAAAAATTGAGTTGTTTCGCGTGATGTATGACAGCTAGCGTTGTCATGGTGAAAAATGATTCTGCGTCGCTGGTTGTCTTTACGTATTTCTTCAAACACTTCTGGCAAACAGATGGTCGTGTACCACTCCGAATTAACCGTTTTACGATTTTCTAGTGGCACTGTAGCCACATGGCCATTCATATGCTATTTGCACGAGTAACTTTCGTAGGGTTCGGCTCATTTTGAAACACCCACACTGTTGATTGCTGTTTAGTTTCGGGATCATACACATATATCCAAGATTCGTCACCTGTGTAGATATTATAAACAGCTTTTGAGTCACCACGGTTATATTTTTTCAAATTTTTTTTGCACCATTCGACGCGAGCCTCTTTTTGATCCTTAGTTAAATTGTGCGGTATCCAACGCGAACAAATTTTTTTTACAGCTAAATGTTCATGTAATATCTTATTCATGCTCGTCATAGATATCCCCAGAATTGCCTCTATCTCGCGATACGTAACATGACGGTCATGCATTATAAGTTTCCGCACTGCTTCAATATTTTGTGGTACAACGGCTGATTTCGGGCGACCTTCCTTAACTTCGTCCGTAAGCATACTACGTCCACGATTGAATTGACTAAACCAGTGATACACAGTAGTTTTTGATGGAGCTTCATCACCAAAAGTCAAAGTTAATTGATCTATGCATTGTTGTTGCGTTAAGCCACGCCGAAAATCGTAATAAATCATAGCACGAATATTTTCACGAGTAAGTTCCATTCTTGCAACGAGATAATTTTTTAAACCCGCCAAAAACAAAAGACTAGCGTACTCAAGAAAAAAAAATATAGCGGCCAGTATTAAAAGAAAGTTAAAATTTTACCATGGAAGTCAAAAATTGTGTTTAAGAAAGTTGGAATCCTGGATTCTGGATACATAAGTAGCAGCCCTTGTATTGTCAGCAAACGTCAAAGAAAACGGGTTATCAAATCGAATGTGTTTTAAAATTTTATTTTTAATTTTAAACGATCTGGTTTTGGTATGAGCTGATGCTGAAGTTATCCGGAGGGACAATATAAGAAAGGAGATGCAAATTTCGTCGGTTCCCTACACGCCTTCGTGGCGCAATTGGTTAGCGCGTTCGGCTGTTAACCGAAAGGTTGGTGGTTCGAGTCCACCCGGGGGCGATTATTTTGGTGTTTGTCAAGTATGCTGAACAAAATTGTTCTTTTCAACAAACAACTCGAACGCGCTAGTTGTCCAAGGTACAGGATTCTTCAAGAAAGGAGTGTTATATTGTTTTAAATGGTCGTCAGCTATGTAATAATAGTGCCTAACTCACCTCAGGCGGTAAATAAAGTATATTTCAGATCCCAGGTATTTGACTACCGACCCGGCGGAGACAATAGCGATTAATATGAGGATCTGGGATCTGTGAGTTTCTTTCACGTGGTGAGTACATCTTCTCTGGTCTAATTAACCACCAGAAAAAAATGCACAATACTAAAAATAATCGCCCCCGGGTGGACTCGAACCACCAACCTTTCGGTTAACAGCCGAACGCGCTAACCAGTTGCGCCACGAAGGCGTTGGGAGAGCTACTGAAATGTTCAATTGTTCTGATAAATTAACTTACGTGGTACAGTCGACGTCACAGATATGTTTACTTTAAATGTTGTGATACGACGAAAAATGTATACCTAATGTTCCTATTATGTTACCATTTCTTTTTGGATATTATTATATATATGTTCATTTTTACCATTAAGGCCCATACGCACGTAGTGGTTTGTTGGGATGAAACTACTGACAGGCCAACAAACATTTATTATTTAATATTATTAAAAAAAACCGTTCATTGCTTTTTTGTGTATTTTTTATTTTTATTTTTTATTTTTTATGTTTGTATTTTAGTTAAGTATATAGGTATTTCCTTTTAATTGTTTTGTTTGTTACTCTCCGTGCTCTCACCGAATGGACCCTGCGGAAGACCAGCGCTGGCTGCAAAGCTAGCAACATGCTGAGCTGGGTCCATTTCGTGACAAAAAGGAAATGTGCTTTTTTTATTATTATCTGTGTTGTGTTTGTCACGAATAAATGTTTTGATTGATTGATTGATTGATTGATTGATATTTCAATACAATGTTGTGGTATTCTTTAGAATTAATTCAGTATAACGGAACCTTAATTATAAAATAATAAAGTATATATGAAATTACAAAAAGTATTGGTAACAAAATAGGAAACTAAATCATGCTTAATTGACGTAACTTATTGGTATCAACTATTAAGATTCCAGAAATTTTATCTCTTTTTATATTTGTGTGCGTTACATACCTATAAAGAAAACATAAGTTACCGAATACGTAATGATAGCATTCAATTTTAATTAATTATTGATAATGCCTTTATACGTCATGTATGTTATTTGTTCAAGTGTGATGAATGTTAATTTCGTTTTTGTTAGGCACATAATTACATTTTGTTTTCACATTAAATATGATGTTATAGTTAACAATGATTGATAATGATAACATAATTATTATTTAGATGTACGTGATGTAAATTCGTTTTCAATTTTTTTAGGATTTGCTCCGAAAATTTTGTAGGTAGTTAGTTGTTATAGTCATTATCATTCTCCTAGCGTTATTCCCGGTTGTGCCCTAAAGGAACCCGGGGTCCGCTTTGACACCCAATCCCAAGATTTGACGTAGGCACTTGTTTTATGACAGCGACTGCCATCTGACATTTCATCCCAGCGCAGCGTGGCTACCCTCACAAGGTGGACTGATGACTTAGTAAAGGTCGCAGGTTTCCGCTGGATGCGGGTGGCGCAGGACCGGTCATTGTGGTACTCTTTAGGGGAGGCCCTTTGTCCAGCAGTGGACGTTCTTTGGCTGAAATGATGATGATGTGACTTAACTATTTCGGAATTTATTCTTAATTGCGCTACATTTTTAAACGAGTGCTTCCTGATTGGCGCGGGATGCAGTGACGAAACACTGCACGCGTACCGTGCCGCGGCCGCGAAATAGAATTAAACTAGGCAAATGCAATACTGACAGCATACCGACAAGTAAGCAAATCTGACCCCGTATCATGGTCGGCCTTATCACGTGATAAGTGACAAGATAGAGCGTCCGTCTCGTTCAATTGAACGGTGTCAGCCAGTGACAGACGCTGTATCTTGTCACTTATCGTGTGATAAGGCCGTCCATACTACGGGGTCTGAGCGTGTCGATCACGTAACGCATGGTACGCACGTCATGTAGATCTAAATGTCACTTTTTGTATGGAAAAATGACAGCTGTCAGTTGTCCCTAGCGCGCGTTCGAAATGTTTCATGATCATCCCTCAGCTCTCGGTAAAGTAAAAAATGCCGCATACCTACCGATTCTGTCCCGCCATGGCAAAGTCAAGTCCTGTATGGTCAAAGTAGGTATATTCCGTCTTATATCGATTACCAGAGGTAAAAAATTACAACAAGGATAGGGAGAATCTGACAAAGAAATTGCTGGAAAAGCAATTAACAGTCCGATATTCGATCACAATGTTCTATTGTGCCAGATAATATGTCACCGGGTCGAAGAGGTATGGAAAATGCTATTTCGTGTGTTCAATTCCTTCCAGATAACAATGAGTGTGAAGCCGACACCTCGTTAAGCGTTGTGGCGATATTGCGTATTATTTAACGAATTTTAAAGGTAGGGCATTGCGAAGTCGTCTCACTCATGTTTGGAGCAGCCCAATCCATACTTCCATACTAATATTATAAATGCAAAAGTGTGTCTGTCTGTCTGTTACCTCTTCACGCTTAAACCGCTGAACCGATTTGGATTAAATTTGGTATAGAGATAGTTTTAGTCCTGGGGTAGGACATAGCATAGTTTTTATCCCGGAAATCATCCCCCAAGGGGATGAAGTGGGGGGTGAAAGTTTGTATGGAGCTACGATATAAACGAGTTCCACGCGGACGGAGTAGTATATAAACCGCACATATTTATATACTAGTAAGTATATAAATATGTGCGGACAATCTTACACAAATTGACCAACTCCCAAGCTAAGCAAAGCTTGTACTTTAGGTACTGACCGACGATACGCATACTAAGTATATAGATAAATAAATACTTAAATACATTGAAAACATCAATCACTCTGGAACTACTCTTGCTCATCACATAAATAAATGCCCTTACCGGGATTTAAACCCAAGGTTCCCTAGCTTCGCAGGCAGGGTAATAACTACCAACTAGGCTAAACCGGTATTGAAAACTATCTCCACCTTACCGAAGACCGCAGCAATAATACCTACGCAACGACTTAATCTGTACGTAATACGTATGTGGTGCAAATTCTTTGCCAGTGAGTCTAAGGCGGCTTCCTAACTTATCGGCGTGGGATCGGTATGCGGTATATTGTACCTTAAGGTAAGCTTACGGATATCGCACATATTTCCTCACTCAAAGATGAACTGGCAAGTATTACATTTGCGCAATAGTAAATATCATGCGCGGAATCGGAGCGCTGCATTTGCAGTACTGCATTCGTACCGACCCGCTTCCCTGCATCCCGGGCCAATCATGAAGCACTCATTTTAATGTAGTCGCCTAAAATAACGATTGAGAAACTGCGATTACAATTTTACAAACCAAGTAAATTACCTCTCTACCTACTCTACCTACCCTAGTCTTCCAACTTTCCACAACTGCTCACACGGTAGTTGCCGCAGTTGATGAAACTAATTATTCACCAACACCTCCTAATTAGGCAACTAAATTAACAGGAGCCAATGAGCTTTAATTTAAAGTGCGCTAATTGGCCTTTATTAAGACCTTCCCAACGATGAAGAAGATATTATTGTTATATTTTTCAGACAAATTAGTTGAGTTGCCGATGTCGTATTTCTTTGTTAAGTATATATTTTCACCCAACTGCCGTAGGAGAGGAAGGTTGTGTTTTTCGAGCGTATGTACCTACTCGTATGTATGTTATGTATATACATACACGTATGTGTGTGTCTTATGCTTTGGCACGCCCTGCAGCCTCAACCGTTTGGCGGATTTCGACATATGAGCTGCCGTTGGATTCCTCTTAATCGAGGAAGTGACATAAAATATTTGCAATAAAGCAGTTCAAAGACAGGTGGCTGCTTGACTATGATGGTCGGGTGCTGCTCAGACAGGCCGTATGTTTCTTTGCAACTTCGTGGTATAAAATAAATGATTTAAAAAAAGAAATGGAGAAAATGGAAAAATTGGTTTCTAATAACTATAACAAAGCAACCACTCATACAATAATAGAACATATGACATGCATGTTCCCTGTAATTCTGAGTGATGCTCACATAAAAGAGTTTCTACGGCATCATAGCTACATTTTAAATTTCAAAGAGTATATCAAGCCAAGCTTGTTACTATGTATACGTATATGTTTTCTTCAAAACTGAATTGGATACAGACTCTTGTAGTCAGGCAATGAGTCCTAGACGAGTCATGCATTATTTGAGCCGCCTTTGTATGATACAGGGGGACAGAATTTAGAATTCTATTTAGAATTCTGATTCGACGGTAAATTCGCAACTGTTGCGGAGTGTAGAAAATGAACAACTTCTGGAACAAATCCTTTAACGAACTGATGAACAAATAATAAATTGCTGACGATATTTCCGTACAACATTTTGTACCAATTATGTATGGTTGACGAAATATAATTTGTACCGATTCACCATACAAGTTGTTCGAGGAATCGGTGCAAATTATATTTCGTCATCTACCTATATCTACGCAAATAAGTACCAAATCTTTTGGGTAACTTTACACAAATACTATTATTTTTGATAACTAAGGTTTTCAAAACAATTTCTAAAGAATTTCAAAACATTGCACTGTAAATTACAAAAAAAAAGAAAAACGCAAAATTTTATGAATGGCTTTATTGACGTATTGCTTACCTATTTAATGAGTGCGAACTATTTTAGAAATGCTTATGTAATACATATTTTTTTGGAATTGACAGATACGTTCCTAATTAATCTAATTATTATTATTATCATATTAAAAAGATAATTATAAATCATATATTTTTATTAAGTGTATATAAGATCTACGGTAGCCTTGTGGTTCAGGCATGCGGATGTCAAGCGATGGTCGTGGGTTCGAATCCCGGCTCGTGCCAATGAGTTTTTCGGAACCACAGACTAATACAGACCCGCAGCATAAAGCAAGACGATGTTTCATTTAGTTGTCTCTGTCACTTCTTATGGGCAGCTGAGCCGAGTTAGAATGAGACGAATAGTATGGTATTTTGAGTCTATTAACGACTTGTCTCCATCTACTGCTCACCACAGTGTTAAAATAGTAAACAATACTGCCGAGACGTCAACGTCAAGTCGACATTTATAGTGTTGTAACTATTTTAAAGTTTATATTTACTTAAGTCTTTATTTTATTTCGGTTTTGACGACCGGTTAGCCTAGTGAGTAGTGATGCTGCCTACGAAGCTGAAGGTCCTGGGTTCGAATCCTGGTAAGGACAAATATTTGTGTGATGAGCATGAAGATTTGTTTCTGAGTCTTGGATGTTTTCTATGCATTTAAGTATTTATATCTATTAAATATATCGTCGTCTAGTACCCGTAACACAAGCCTTATTGAGCTTACTATGGGGCTAGTGCGATTTGTGTAAGATTGTCCCCTTATATTTATTTATTTATATTCATCGACATTTTATCGGCGTGAATTTTATGTAGGCGAGGCTTTTTGTAAGTTTAAGACACAGAAACTGGAAATACACATGTGAGTGAGCTGGAGGTTTATTTTGCTACTTCCGTATAATATACCTACCACATTAACTTTTGTGTTGTTTATTTTAATAGATAACTAAAACTATCCAGATTACTATTATAGTTGTTAAATACGGCTTAATTACATTTTAATATTTATTTTAAATCCGAATCAAGTAGCTGTCTACACGTTACGTAGGTAGTTGTGACTCAGAAACAGGACTTAGGTAACTACCTAAGTCCTGTTTCTGAGGTCCCCTAGGCAGGCCATGCGTAGGTGGACTGATGACCTGGTAAAGGTCGCGGGAGTCCGGGGGTGGCGCAGGACCGGTCATTGTGGCACTCTTTGTGGGAGGCCTATGTCCAGCAGTGGACGTCTTTCGGCTGATGTGACGATGAGGCAGGCCATATGAAAAGTAAATATCGATGTCGATAACTTGTAACAAAATATCTTTCGCTGCACTAAATCGCGAGCGAGCGAGAGAGCGAGATACATTGCGAGCGAAAAAGCAGAGACAATGGACGTATGAAGACCTGGCAGATAACATGGTTCTATCCCTTTCTTACTCGTTGTTAAGTACAAAAGTAAGAAGAGATCGAGTACCTATATAGAACACGTTCAATTTGTTAGAGCCTATCTGCCTTTTTCTGTAATCTGTGTTCGGAACATATGTACGGTATATATTTACCGTTAGCTTGTGCCTTAGCCAAATCTTGGGGTTACGTGTCAAAGTGGATCCCGGGCTCGTTTAGGGGCACAACCGGGAATAGGAATGACGTTCCTAATTAAAAAAACTTCCCCTGGCAGAACACTAAGTGATCGCATAGATTTTCCTGGGATTAATTCAGGTAAAAACTAAGACATACTAACCCGCTTATACCAATCATATAATGTAATGTTAATTAAGTATGTAACTATGTTTCATCAATGAATAAATGGGATAAAACACTTAACGGAACGTTCAGAGAATATTGAAGAAGAATCCTGGCTAGTGTTTAAGAAAACGAAAAATAAAACCTGTTCCTTAATGTAAACAGAACTAAAACAACACGCAAAGCTGATAAGTAAATACGAATAAAAAAAAGAACTGTTTCGAACACATTCTAAACTCGGTGGACAAGAAATTCCAAATAAAACCCGTCTTGAAACCCTTTAAATCGCAACTCCTTCAATTTTAACGGATTACCCTAAGATGCTTGCACTCACCTCTTGACGGCTTGAAATGGCAACATTGTGAGCTCCAAGAGAGATTTGTGGCCAACCCCTTCGGTTACGATCTCATAAATGTTGATTTTCAAAGGATTGCTTTGCTTTTTGCTTTGTTAGCGGTTCAGGGTAACCGTGCATAGCGGTGAATCAAACACGTCTTGGGTCACCAGCTTGGGTATAAATCACTCGTGCGATGTGTGTCCCATTTCTTGGCACTGTTTCATTGTAATTTTAGGATAAAAACCGTAGATCCGGGTTTTAATAAAATATGATTCGGGTTTTGTAGGTGTGAGGGATTTTTTTTATGTCAGTGGCTCAAATAAAACATCATAAGATTAGAAATAATACAAGTAAAGTCTAAATCACTTGATACCATGGACCTATCTCTAATACTCTATAGAAAACTATACTCTAAGTTTGATTCAGAGAACAAGTACAAAGGGAAAAAAACCTTGATTGCAATGTAGCTAAAGCCGGCACTCGAACCCGCGCCCTCTGGATAGCCATGAAATTAATACGAATCAAAAATATAATTACCTAAAGTATTTTTTATGTAAGAAGCCTCAAATATACTTGTATGTTAAGTTTTTAATATAAGTAGGTAATTTATAGTATCTAATAGATTTTACAGGACACTGATGAATTTGCTTTATGTAATTTTTTGCTTATTATAACGTTTTCACAGATCAAATGCTGTTTTTCAGTGCGCAGGAGGCGTTCTTGTTAAACGTTTATTGTGCTCCGCCGGCGACAAATTACGGACGAGTACAACTCGAATAAATAATTTTCATAATGCCACTACACTAGTTAGAAATACGAATAAAAAAAACTGTCTCAACTACCGAGAATAGTTCGGTTTAATTCAGTATTCAAACTAATGAAACTCAGTTTCAAAATACTTCTCGCAAACTTTAAATGACAGTTCGTTCTCTACAAATAGCTTCGAGCTTGTTAGTTAGTTCGTTACAAAATAACCATAGAAAGAGTTACAGTCCATATTATCAGGCGCTATTTTCAAACCTTCATAATTTAAAGCGTGTGGCGTTTAAGATTATATTGTACGGCAGTAGTTTTTCTAATGATATGCATACACAAAAAGTCATTGAAGTGCATGTAATATAACTTTTGTTTTGTACAATAAAGTGCATAATAAAATAATGGTAGTATTATGGCAGTGACTTGCACTTAAGGTGTGTTTAGTAGACAAGGATTTTAATTTACGTTTATTGGAAATCGTTAAAAATAAATTTATTGAAATGCATTGAAACTTGTATAGCTTTTCGTTTCACTGCATTTACTAAATTTATTAGGCACGTAATTAAATTGGAGATAATAAAGTAGGTGTTTTAATAATATACAGGTGGTAAAATTTTGCATTAAATCTTAGAAAAGAGCTAATTAAAATATTGGAGACTTTTGGCGTATTTCTATCGCAAAGTAGTCTACCGAAGCGCAATTTTTAATTAAAGATTTCATACATTTTTTCTAAAAACCTGGTTAATTTTTTTTTTGGTATTAACAGCAAACTAAAGAGTACCTATGTACAGTCAAATGCAAAAATATGTATCGATTTAATCATCTCATAAATATGTACCAAAACCTAAATTCGCTGACATAAGAGCTATGGGACATAATTACTTATGAGAAAGTGGCATGCACCCATATTTTTACACTTGACTGTGCATAATAAGTATGTCGGACCATGCAAGATTGACATTAGAGCATTTCAAAAAAAAAAAATGCATAATCAGTACGCGAATAACGTTAAAATTTGAATTTTCCTCTTATGTTACAATTTTTTTAATAATGATACGACGCTGATTACTTCTTTTGACAATTAAGGTTCATGGGTAATCTAGATCGTTACTTTTCGGACGCACGCACGTTAAGACAAGTCAACTGTCATTATTATGCCAATATAAGAAGTGAAATAGTGATCTACCTGCACGACTGTCACGGGACGGCCCGGGAGCCGTGTCGCAGCGACATAGACTATCCGTCTCTTTTTAAGCGCTCTAATTAGAAAGAGATGGATAGCCGTGCTGACGCGCGTACAATGTGTTAAGTAATCGACTAGCTGTTATACTTAATATATAGTATCTCAATTAAACAGAGAATCAGTAAACATTACTATTACTAAAAAAGTTGTACTTAAGTGACATGTTAGTATGCTAATTAAGTCGAACTTAAATAATAATAAGTCAATGACCTTAATGTACCCACCTACCTACAAACTTTTCGAGAAACGCTTGTTTAGAGCAACTTTACAAGCGTTAAATATGGCGCCGACAGCTGTTATTGCATGGGAAGCTGTCAGAGTTCACAGCACAGTCAGATTTTAACGAACGTTACTTACAACTACCGAGAGTTAGAAACAGCCCTCTTCAACTTAAGACTTTATTCCAGTTCGTTAAGTCGCGTCAATTGCAACTCGATTATTTAGTACATTCTCCGAATAGCCATTGCAATAATAATCTTGTATATTTACAGAAAAGGCGATGCTAGCCGTTTCCGACGCGATATATCAAAGATTTATTTATGTCGTTGCTATCCTGTTAAATAACGCAGTAAGGATACAGCGTGAGCAATCCAACTATGAGAGGTAAGGAAATTGTATTTTTTGGACCTGCAACGTCCATTTCGGAATTGGGATAAAGTGGTTAAAGAACTTAGTATATATGTATATATGCGGACAATCTTACACAAATCGACCTAGACCCGAGCTAACTATGGGTAATAAGTACCCACTGTCAAACGACAAATCATTAAAAATCTGCTAGTTTCATAAAAAGTTGCGTTTTATTACGAAAACTGATTGCGCTTATACCATACACTTAATCCGTATATCCATACATACACACTTGACCTCTTTATTATTGTTGGTTTAGAATACATGCTACGTGTTATTCAAAGGGATTTTACTAACCCCAGTATCCTTTTGTAAACGTTTAACAAACCATTTTAGCTTAAAAGCCGTTAAGTATAATATATTCGTCTTTATCTCGCTTTAATGTGAAATGTTACGAGTATTGGTGATAATTAATTATTTAATTATTTCATTCATAACGAGCGAGCCAAGCGAATGAAATTCTCAGTTTCAGTTACGGCGGTCAGTTACAGTCACGTTACTGTTCTCCTCCGTAGGTCGCATTTCTCTACCGATTTTCGTGAAACTTTGTAAGCAGGTTCAATAACTATACAGAATGTACCAAAAATGGGCTATGAACCGATCAAGGGCATAACAAGTATCGTGTTCTGATAAGAAAACAGCTAAAATATATTTTATTTTGACGCGTTTTTTTGTACATTTGTATGAAGCAGGTCGCCCCAGTCGGCCAAAAAAACACGTTAGGTATCTGTTATGCTTCCTTCTGTGCTGCCTTGATCGGTTTACACCTCATTTTTTGTTATACACATGTATAGTTTATTCCGATTAAATTTTTCGAAATGTAAGATAAAGTAAAACAAGTAATGTTAAAATTATCCTAGTGGCTTACGCGTTTTACAGCAGACCTCACAGAACCAGAATTGAATAAATCTTTTAGTTTCTGACTTTGAGTTTATTAACCCTTTTATAAAACAAGTTGTCAATTATGTTTCTCCCTTAGACGGCAGACTTTTGTCATTTATTTTGCTTGATTTGTCGCTGATTCGTTCACGCAGCTGTCCTGGTTTATCTGTATTCTCGGGATTATTCTGTTATTACACTCTGGATAGCCATAACTCACTTTTAATTATCCATGTTGCGGGTAAAGATGCATTTCATTTAAGACGTCCGTGTCATGGATGTTTTTATTCTGTTTTCAGAAATATTGCTATATATTGCTATAAAAAACGGGGTTAATAATTAAAAAAAAACCTTACCATGAAGACTAACTACTGAAGAGTAACAATGGAAACTAACGATAGAAAAAAGAATGGCCCATCTAATTAAATTTTTTACGAAGACAAATATTCTGCCCATTTTATTTATTACTGTGCTTAGGTTTAGGTACTCATTCCCCGCACCAGCAATTATTATTCTCTGTTTGATCAAACTTAAACAAAGAATAAACATTGTTGGTCCGGGATATATGTAGGTACTACTCGGAAATAGGAGAAACAGACCAATTAGAAAGAAAGAAAGAAAAACCATTTATTGAAAGCACACAAAACAAAATAAGATAATTGAGTCTTGCTAAGGCACAGAAAATAGTTGCTCATGAAAGCCTGCGGTTCAATTTATATCCGCCTTAAATTGTCTGCTTAGAAAAGTATAAGAGCAAATGTTACAAAAAAAAAACTTTTTTCATTGTATTTTCATTTTGCCGTGTTTTGTGTGCGAAATAAATAAATTCTCATCTTAATGCGGTAAGAAGGACCAGCCTGATCGAATTTAAGAGAAATATTTAAAATAAACTAATAATTACACGGTTAAACGCACGAATTGAATGTCCCTACGGGCGACATGTTTCCTGCTTTCTTCTTCAGGACGAGTGTTTTCGCGGCAGTGCAGCTTGAATCACATCGGAATTGATTTAATCGACATTAATTAGTTTAATTTTACTTTAATCATTAATTAGTATTATTTTAGAACAACCCTAAGAGCAAGTCCCTTATACGAGGGGCACACTGAAATGATCGGGAATAGAAAAAAACCGATAAAAGATTTATGCCATTCATTCACTTAAAGATGTAAGATTTTTGTATATTATTTTGATATGAGCACTTTTACCAAACATAATTTATTGTATTTTGTCGATGGTTCAAGGCTGAAGTTGACATTGAAATGATGGCAAATTTTCGTGCTTTTCGACCGTATTACAAAGTTCAAACCTCGATCAATTCCCGGATAACGTCATATATCAGGCTATTAGTAATAGTATCTTAATTTGCAGCTAAACAATATATTATTACTGGCTTTTGACGTTTCTCACCAGAACTTAGGTAGAGTACTTAAGTGAGCTAAAATCAAAACAAGTCGCATTTCTTCTTCCTATAAAATATAAGGGAACGCAAAAGGAAACTAGCTTTCAAACACCATTTTTTTTAGATAACGTTGTTCTTTTTAGAGTCATTCGAATACTTATACGAGTAGATAACAAAATATCGTGGTGTACCACATGTAGATTATGCCATACTATTTTTTTCCACTACCGGGGTGTATTCAGGAGTTACCACAATTTTTAGTCGACCTATATGAAGAAGAATTATTTTATTTAAGAAACAAACGGTCGTTTACAAAAAAGGGTTATATAGATATAGCTTACACATAACACCTGGGGTTTCCTTAATTTTACAGTTTTACAGTTTGTACTAAATTTAATTTATAGTAGATTCTAGTGATGTAATGTGATCCGTAAATTTGTATACAATATTATTAATTGTGAAAGCCTAAAAAGATATTATGATAGGACAATGAGAGAAAAATTACAGAAAAGCGGACTTTAGTGCTATATAACAAATCTATATTGTCGAGCTTCACATCTTCATTAATAAATTTGCAAGCACGGCGTATAAATATGTTATTAGCATAGGACGTGTTATGCTAATAAAGTAACTGTAAGGATAGAGTAAGAAAGAGAAGATAGAGCTATGTCTGGAAATACTGAGATGCTAGCGAGATATTGTCGTTGGGCTGGATTAGATTAAACAGCATTGAAGTAAAAAACATCAAAAATAAAGCTTACCCAGGTAAAATTTTGAAATATCCCTTGTGAGTAAAAAAAAAATTGACTCGGTGATTTTTCCGTGCAAGGTCTCGATCATTGCAGACTTTAAAAACATAAACAGATTTTATGTAAAAAGAAAAAAAAAAGAATGGCATTATGGTTTCAAAAGTCCAATGATAACTTCATAAAAGAAGATTTTCAGGTAATTTAGTACTAAGTTATCCATTCCCGATCATTTCGCTGTGCCCCTCGTATATATAGTCTTATTTATAGTCAAATATTCGAAACGCAATAAATCATGCGCAAGAGTGCGCCGCGCCAGATTAGATTGCATCGCTAATGGCACACCCTAATTGAAAATTATTCATAAAAAAAACTATTTTTAGAATTCATTTAACCGCAACTCTCCATAAAAACGCGGTCAGCATTCATAATATATTATCTGCCATATATCTCGCGTATCTATTAAATTAACATGAATATAAACTTCGCTTTAATGTTTCACTAATTGATAATGAAGATCAGAAGGACCGCTTTAAAGTTGTAAATTCATAAACATTGATTAAGTCGATAGCAATCAAAATTAGTTAATAGAATATAAAATGATTTGATTTCACTTTACTGACAACTGCTTAAATACTATTATAAAATTTATAAACCGCTGTATTTAAAAACGTTCTACAGTAGCCATCAGATATATCGGAGCAGACAAAGTGCCCACTAATATCTGAACACGTCTCTATTGTCGAGGCTATGTTCAGATATTTGTGAGCACTTTGGCCGCTCCGATCTGATGGCGTTAAAATTCGTCGTCTTTATCTGTTCACATTTGTGTTCGTAAGAAAGGGACACAGCACATTTTATTTAGCAGTAGTATTATAAATTTTGTGAATAAGGGCGATGTCTTTATATAAGAAAGAAGAAGAACAAAAGGTAAAACTCTTCAAATAACAATAATTCAGACATTTGCGAAATACATTTAAGCACTTAATACACTTACAATAGAAAAGGAACGAGCAAATCGATAGCGGCCACTTAAGAATTACTAAATAATGTTAATAGTCATTAGATTGTAATAGCTGCTCGTATTCACAGCGCTTTCGAACAACTCGCCTGAGCTCAACATTTGTAAGTTTGGCCTCCAGTTACACGCAGTTGCTACTAATCTCAGGCCAAAGATATACTAGAGCTGAGTAGAGAGGCGAGGCGAGACAGCTTGTGAATGGCTTAGCTGCTGGGGGCTCAGACAATAGATCTTTTGTTCGTATGATGGATGCAGAATCTTAAGTCCAATTGGTACATTTTGAAAGTTTACAAACTATCTAAATAGAGTAACTAGATAAGGTCGTAATAGTTTACGACCTTATCTAGTTACTCTAGTGCTTATATATAGACTTTGGCAATGTCAAGCTAACATTATAAAGGCGCATTTTCATAAGTCGATTAGTCGGTCTATTATACCGCATGCTATAGCGATCAGTGTAATCTACCAGTCAATTGAAAGCGTGTGAGAATAATTCGGAAGAGAGAAAGTTTGCATGCACGTACCTACATCATCGTGAACTCCCGCCCGCCACTTTTGACCAGTGAAAACGGCTGGGGCATATGGGTGCTATGGCATGCTTTTTAGGAGTCTAAGACCAATGTAATTGGATAGTGTACCTTTTTCATGTAACGAGGACAATCAACACAAACATATAGGTAAAGGCGATAGGATTCTCAGTGTTTGTACATGTATTGAATTAAGCAGGCCTTATAGCGGTTTAAAAAAAACCCTTGAGTGAAGAGATAGTTTCGCGGAACAGGGGCCGTAGACAAGGTTACAATCGATAAGCGCTAACGCCAATAGAAAACTAATAAAATGTATGGGAATGACAGATGTTAACGAAAAGTGTTTCGTCGGCATCTGTCATTCCCCTACATTTTATTATTTTCTATTGGCGTTAAGGTTACAATCGATAAGCGCTAACGCCAATAGAAAACTAATAAAATGTATGGGAATGACAGATGTTAACGAAAAGTGTTTCGTCGGCATCTGTCATTCCCCTACATTTTATTATTTTCTATTGGCGTTAGCGCTTGTCGATTGTAACCTTGTCTAGGCCCCTTGGACATAAGATACTTTGAATAATAGAAAACATCTTCAAAGGGGGTTAAAGAATTTGGGGCCATGGGAAGCTTTTAAATAAATAAAGGAAAAGTAGCATTGAGTTCAATCGAATCCTCATAGTATTTAATTATTTTTTTCTCGGGGAGTCAAAGCATTTAAATCGTCACCAAAATTTTATGTAAATTCCTTAATGGGTTTAAGAATGAGATGTAGAAAGAGGTACTCTATTTCCAGGACCACAACTATGCTAGGTCCTTCCCCTCAAACCATGTCTGTTGGTACTCTTCTAAATCGGTTCAGCGGTTTAAGCGTGACGAGATGACAGAGACAGACAGACACACTTTTGCATTTACAATATTAATCAGGGATGCCGCGGATGCAACTTTTTAGACATCCGCGGATGCGGATATCTCTAGGCTCACACCCGCGGATGCGGGTGCGGATCTTGAGGAAAAGACTCAAAAACATAAATACGCAACGTCTTTAGGGTCACGACTCAAACACGTTGCGACTGATTTACAATCGTTGTAAACCTAGCGCATCACCAATAGTGAATACGGCGAATCGTCAGATTACAGAACCGAATGAAGATTCTTATTGACTAATCACGAAAATACTGAACACGCGCGTGGCACGCCCCGTGTTGGCCCCTATCTGGGCGCGAACTGTACTACATACGCATCCGAAAAATCTCCACATCAACTTTTGCGGATGCGGAGGCGGATGCGGATGTTGAAAATCACGCGGAACATCCGCGGTTGCGGATGCGGATGCGAATGTCTGCAACATCCCTGATATCAATTATGGATATTTTTGTTGTCTTCATCACCTAACGTTTCTCTAGGTTGTACCCTACAGGAGCCTGGGGTCCGATTTGGCACTCAATCACAACATTTAGCATAGCAGTAGTGAGTTATGAAAGGGACTGCCACCTGACCTTCCAACCCGAAGGGAAAAGTAGGTCTTGTTGGGATTACACCGGGTTGCTCACGATCCATTACTCACGTTCTTTTTTGTAGTATGGATTTATAATAAACGGTGTAAACCAAATAAGCCAGAAACCAAGTCAATCAAATAAGCCAGCTTTTATAAAGTTATAGTGAAGAATGGTAAAGATTGTATGTTTGCCCAGCCATCTTATCTCGAAAAATAAACCGGAATACGAGGAAATTTTCGGTTTTCTAAGCGAAATTGGTCGAAGTGTTAGCAAGATTAGATTACCCATCCAGAGAGATATCGCAGCAGGAGTTCTATTAAAATCAAAGATAAATGAATAATTCATCGACTTCGTCTGCTTAATAATAATGAGATTAATATTTGTAAAATTAGTATTTGTAAATCGAGACTACACAAATCTAATTCAGGCTTAAAGAACATAAAACCTAGCTAGATGATCATGTTTGTCACACAGTCGTCGGACAAAAGGCATTCGTCCCTTACTAGCAAGCGATAAGTGCGATAGGGACGAATGCTTTATGTCCGATATAAAAGAGATCATGCTACCTAGACAGTACAGTGCTCACGCACACAATAAGTACAGTCGACTACAAAGAGATCGACACGACCAAAGTTACAAAAAATTTACACACGACCTTAATGTTAAGGCAATAAGTCGTGTATACTTACATAATTAAGTAATTTTGACCGTATCGATATATTTGTAGTTAACTGTACCTACGTGTGTAGTACGCCTGAAACTGTAAGAGTAACTCCTGACAAAAAAAAACGCAAGCAAGTATCTACCGTACATATACACAGTCGTTTTTTCTTTGCGTACATTTGACAGAATTTACTCATTACATAACCACAGTTTCGGATAGAGTATACTCATTCTCACATAATCTTAGAGCAACGTTCATAATATAAAACAACTGTACTTAAATAAAGTATTAACTTAATTAGTAACCTACGGAACTATTTTATTAGCCGTAGCAATTGTACAAACAAACCTACACATTATCACAACTGCCGTACGTGCATTGACAATTTCAAACAGAAACTTACAAACTTTTTATAAACAATGCAGTCTCCGAAATGGCACTTCAGAACGCTCGCCCGGATACGTACTGGCGTAGTAAACTTGTAAAAGCAGGAGCTTATGCAGCTGGGGCTTATGATTGAAATCATTTCAGGTGAATGACATTTTATAAAACTGTCATTGGAATTTTGCAATCGAATAGCTTGGATGATAGAGTCGCTTTTTCAACGGATTACTATGATACAACTGCTGAAATAGTTTGCGGTAAATACCATAGCTTTATTTTGTTTATGCTCTATATTAGCGATGTTCCCCAGAGTAGAAAAAATACTGAAGGTATTTTTATAGCTACTGAGTTACAGAATCAAAGAAACAAACATCATTTTTATAAAAGAGGAAATAAGTATGCAAGTCAAAAATAACTTACCACTTGCGTATTACCATTGATATTTCAAAATGCATGTTAAGGTGATACTTACGAGTTTATTTATAATAGACACAATGATTGTATTTTGTATGTAACATAATTGATAATCCTTTTAAAAAACCTTACTAAGTATTCACAAAATGACAAAAACAAAAAAAACATGATTTTATGTACATAATCAGCTACTAAGGCACGTTTTACAATAAGGTTAAATTTTCAACAGACAAAATACCAAAGAAATAAAGAGTAATATAATAGTAAAAATAGTGCAAGTTTTATTATAATATTGAGCATAAATTAAAAACGTCCATAAACGCATTACGTAAGTTAGTAAAATGGGGCTTGGGCTCATACAATTTCGAGTAACGCATTTATAAATATCTGATATTTTTTTCTAAACACAAGCACACAATTTCTTAATATGGATTTAGTAAAGGCAATTGAACGTAACACAAACGCTTTTAGGAATTTCATAAAGTAACTAAATAAATTTTCGATGTACCCTATTGTACTTATTCTAAGGTTTATTATTACGAATTTCGTAACTATAGCCACTTGATTTTAGAGTTCACCCATTGAACTATAAAAACACTGAAGCGATACTGCAAGAATACGAGTGCTAACTAGGTACGGCATTACGTAAGTACGGGCAAAGTTTGGAGGCGTTACGGTCGCGTATTTACTCGCAGCCGTAGCCGAGCGAAAACATCTGGCTTCCGAAACATTTTGCCGCCGCTCTTGTTACGAGTATCTCTCCCATTTGGACAGCTAATAACAATCTGAAACCACTTTCATGTATTGGGATGTACTGTTTTAACGATATTGCTAAATATTCTTAGGTTTTTTTTAAATACAACGACGGTGGCAAACAAGCGTACGGCCCACCGTGTGCAACTCCAAAGGAGTAACATGGGCGTTGCCGACCCTTGATATGTTTGAGGATTCGCCGTGTTGACAGCTGAAGGAACAAATTCCCTCGCTCTCAACAGCTCGCTCGGGAGCCCTGGCGGCCTTGCTCACCTCCAGGAACACAACACTACTACAGAGCAAGCAGTAGTGTTATTATGGCTGTGGTCTTCTGCAATGCGGAGGAGGTACTTCCCCAGTTGGGCTGCTCCAAATTCGAAGCGGGATGACATTTCACTTTGACAGTTTAGTGGTTTATTCGTTTTTTTAACACCTGTGGTTGTTGGCTGTTTGTTATTTGGTAGCCGTTCACTCGTTGAGGAACAATAAGTATGTCTAAGCTCGGATACGGCTGAGTAACGGTTTGCAAATTTTTAACGACTACTTACAGACACACAGACGGACATTGCAAGATAAATAAAAAGTTGCAATCAACAGTAGTTGGCGTAATTGAATTTATGTCTCACTCTTGAACTGACTATAGGTGCGACACTGCACGTTTCCAGATAAACAGTATATTTCGTACCCAACTAAAATTCCTCGCTTAAGTATATTTCACACTAACGGCAGAAACGAGACACGCACAAGCAAATATTTGGGTCAAAACCAAAACACATATATACATGGTATATCAATAAATAACTTGACCCGGAATTTCTGCCTGGTTAAAGCTTGGTTTGTTCTATAACAGGGAGATAGTGGTCAAATTGAGAATAGTTTAGCACAGTGCTTACAAGTTTTCAAATAAACTATGTTAATATTTCTGCCCGTTTCCAAGATAGAGTTCATCAAACATTTGTGCAAATATCTGCATATTACAACTCTAACGGAGAATAAGGTCAATGCCATCACTGGTAAACAGTATTTTAAGGGATGACAGGAATTACTGTCCTGACCTTTCCTTGCTGTAGTGACCGGAAAGTCGAATTTTGCAAGAACCCTGAACAAGTAACAGTAACATTGGCAAATTATCGAGAAGCAAGTCTGCCATGGTAAACATTAACTGATGAATTAGGTGTATGTCACACTGCGCCGCATTTCCGTCCGGAGATGCGCAGCACGTTGTATGCAAGTACCTCGGTTTGTATATAAATTCCGTGTTGTACGACATACTGCACCGCACCTCCGTCCGGCGAAATTTGTATGCAGCTCCGCACCTCCGTGTGATATCCGCCCAAGGTTCATGGAAAAAATCCACCCTGTATACACACATCCAAAGCTACGAAAGTTACCTCTTTATTATACAAGTCTTAAATTAAACACTATTCTTGTTGGGCCCAGCCACAGATAATACTAATATTAGTATCCAAGTAATGACTTAACTTTCAGACACGTGTTAGGACGTATCAATCACAGGTATGATGTACAATTTTGAAAGTGAAAATGAAAATTGTATACATACACTGAATTTGATCTCTAGAATAACAAATACATAAATGATATAAAATATTCAAAATAATATATTCTTATTCAAAGGACGAAAGGTCCAATTTCGCCTATTTTCTTGTTGTATAGGTGCAGATATAACTTGTCGCGTTAGGCTTAACACAACTTGAGTATGAGTACAGACATTGGTTTTGTTGTCATCAAAAGATAAATGTTCTGCGACGCTTTTATAACGTGACAACTTAATTTCGAGCGGTAAAAAACCGATGACATTTCAGAAAGGTCAGTAGTTGGAGATTAATTCGTGTGCAACCCGCCCGGTTGAGTTGAGTTGTCCTGGTTTCTATGGCGGTGCATATCAACGGGGTGCATATTTTACTCGATCGTTTTATATGAGAGAAACCATTAAGGTCTTGCGCAGAACGCGTGTCTACGTTGACAGATTAAATGCGAGGCTGAATGATTTGCAGCACTGCGCAGTGAATAATATTATGTAGGTACAAGTAGTCGTATTGACAGCAATGAAACGTATTGAATACACATTCAATCAATATAATTAGGAAGTGTCACCAGTTTAAAATTTATAACGCAGCACTATTTATGTCACTATGAATATAGCTACTGCATTTGGCGGTGCGGTGTCGATGAGGTAAGCTGTCAACTGTCAGTCAAGTCAGTACCAGCTATTCTTTACTGCACACCTTCATTTTAATGAATGTTTCCTGTGGAAGTGGGCTAACCGCTAGAGATGCGCAAAACGTGTCACTGAAGTGAAAGGAGCGATTCATATCTTCATGTCGTAAAGATATGTATCACTCTTTTCGTTCATTTCGTTCAATTCGCTCAGTTCATCTATAGACTCCTAACAGCTCTCGCTCAGTCGATCTGTGGACTCCTAACAGCTCTAAACTACTCACACACACAAGTATAAATGAGTGACTCACACATTGACATGTTTTTCTATCAGTAACGTAAGCGTGCACGCGTGAGTGCGAGATAGGTTTATAGCTTCGACTCGTAAGTGCGAAGAGCGCAACCCACTCGTACATCAGTTGCTCGGTTGAGTTGAGAGCGGAAGAGCGGGGGAAGGACGCATACTGAACTGACATAGTGAGTTAGTGAGTTGTTTCATCCTTCAGTGAACGAGTGAGCGAGTGACATAAACGAAAAGATGCAGTTCATTTGAATCTCTCACTCCTGAGTTACACACCTCTACTAACCGCAATATACGCAATAAACTTAGTACTGACAAAAAAACTTAGTTCCAACAAGTAACGAAATTTGGGCGAAGTAGTAAGTATAAGTTGTAAGCTCTCGCTACAGAACATAACGCTTGCCGACTTCGCCCCGTCAAATGCAGAAGTGGCTTATGAATAGTAAACCATTAAATTATCACAACAAAGCGTAAATCCCATTAATCTGGTAGTAAATAAAAACACACAGGTGTAACGTGTGTTTCACATGACCTCATTGCACTTCAAGTACAACAAGTGTGTTTGACATGGCGTTATTGCACATCAAGTACAAAAAGTGTGTTTGAAATGGCGTTATTGCACTTCAAGTAAAACAAGTGTGTTTGACATGGCTTTATTTCACTTCAAGTACAACAAGTGTGTTTGACATGACTTCATTGCACTTTTAGTACCTATTTCTGTTATTGACTAAACGTATGTACAGTCGAGTTCTCCAATATCTATACAGACAACCTTTCAAACATATCTATACATGTGTCTTATCTCAGTAACAATAAAGTCTGTATAGATATTTTTGAAAGGATGTCTGTGTAGATATTGGAGAACTCGACTGTACATACCACTATTTAATACAATACAACTACTTATCATTTGCATTTCATGGAATTACTGAAATTGTCTCTACGTGTTGGGTCTTGTATATGGTACTTGGGTATTTCGGCTCCAAGCACGAGTTCAAAGATCCGGGACACCGTTGTCCCGTGAGCAGAAAATACTTACAACTATATACTTACTTACATGGACTAACTTCAAAACGTCCTCCTCTTTCGCCTTTATTTAATAGCATAAGCTTACCTGTAACAAAAACACATTCAATTTAAAACAGACAACCAGCACCGCTCATATTGTACTACCAACACTATAGTACCCGTGAATAACGTTTGATAGATAGCTTTAAGCTATTAACTCTCAGCTACGGCTACCGGTGTTTTAGTATTGAGCCACGCTAAATGAAACCTTGTGTATAAGAACTTATGACATAAGCTTCTTTATTATACTCTATTCTATCATAGCGTTAGCGAGGACCCAAGTAGTGACAGAGTGATTTGTGTGCGTTAGCGAGTAGGTATAGCTCTCTACAGTTCGCGATTACCGATGATGCCTGGGTCTTCATAACACGACTTCATTCATAACGGTCAGTAAAATATTTACTCAATTTGACTCACCTCACATCCCTTTTTATGGAGAAAGCCAGCGAATCAGATGCCCTGTCGTCGGGAGATGACAGGGTTACCTAGATGTCAGTTATGTGGTATTTGACACCCAGAACTTGCGCCGCGCAGTCTTACGAGTCCGCAGTAAGCCGATTCTCCATACAAACGTAGTTACGCTCTCATTTTAAAACTACGTGTTGGATTGTAACGAAACTTTGCATATACAATGACATGAGGTATATCTATGTCTGTAATTAGTTTATGTAGCTTCAGATACCATAGTAAAAAAATACAGCGAATTTAAGTTTTTCATACAAAACTTGTTTTTGCTGTATTTCGTTTGTTTTATAAACTGGAACCATATAAACTAATTACAGACATAGATATACCTCATGTCAATGTTTAGGTATGCAAAGTTTCATCACAATCCAACACGTAGTTTAAAAAAATAAATAGGTCAGAGACCATTTTACAGCCTTAACGAATTTATTGCTAAATTATTGGACTAAATATTATCAATTGCTTTATTTTTTATTTTACTTTTTTATTTGTGTTAATATGCTACCTGGCATGTCTGCTTTGGTGATGTAGTTCTTTTATAATTTTAAAATGATTTGTACCTAACACACTGCACTATGGTTCTATGTTATTTTAATCGAAACATTGTAAATAATTGCTAAGACATCCAAAGATATTTTATTATTATATGTATAGTTGTTATGTTGACGTCGGACATGTTCTGTATCTTTTTATTATTATTATTTTCTTGTTTTTTGTTTTGTTTGTGTTTGTTTTGATGGATAATTTTTTTTGCATGGTTATTATTATCTAATAAGGCAAAATAAAGATCTGAAATCTGAAATCTGAAATGAGAGCGTAACTACGTTTGTATGGGAAGGTGAAATTCGACCGAGCTTACTGCGGACTCTTAACGTGTTTTTGTGTTGTTATAAGTTTTGTATATTGTTTATGTATGTTAATCTAAGGTATTTGTAAATATGTTGTTTGACTCAAATAAATAAATAAATACTACTCACTAAAAACGAATAATTACTAAGATAACGTATCTGAGCAAAACTACTATTTGGGTACGCGGAAGAGATGAAAATGATTTCTCATTGAAATCAGAAGGGACGAACCAGAATTTAGTAATTGCTTGACTTTATGAACGAGCGATAGCACCTGTCAATTGTCATTTCCCCCCATAAAACATAACAGTTAATATATACTAACGCTCGATAGAAAATTTACGCAATTGGTCAAGCTATCTGGTGGCTGTGATGGCCATTATTATAGCTGATGTAATTGAGTTGTTAATAATCGGCAAATGCACGTAATCAAGCGATTGTAATAATACGATTACTAATGATTACACGTGAGCTAGCGCGGTAACTGTACTTTGATTATGAGTAACACGGTCATGTGTAAAGTAATTATAAGATATGCAATATTACATTTGATACTAATGTGAGGAGTATTGAAAGTTTGTAAGTTAAAGCTTATCCGCTCACTTGATTTCGAATTTTAAAAAGATAAAGTACATTGCTTTGGTTTTTTTTTATCAAGGCAGCCTAAACTTCGCTTGGCAACCACAGTTGCTACCATCAGTTAGGGGTGCGCGAAATTGGCAACTGTGGTTGCCACAAGCATGTGAGTAGTAGTATGCGATTTCAAAAATAGAACCTTTGTGCTCCTCCTCAGCAGGTCGATCACGTAACGCATTGTACGCGCGTCAGGTAGATGTCATTTTTGAAAAATTATAGTTGGATTGTCCTAACGTGCGTTCGAAACGTTACGTGATTTATTTTACGTTACGTGATTACCCCTCAGGTCGCATTTTTCAGCCGACTCGTGAAATTTTGTGAGCCGGTTTAATAATTATATATAGATTTTTTCCTTCGTCTCAGTTTATTAATATCACAAAAAAAATGTGACAAAGGTCAGGCTCTCGAGGTCAACAGCTCACAGAGACATTAGTGTTATTTCTAAAAAACTCTTCCATATTAGACATAAAACGATAATAAATAGTTGATTGACCCATTTTCAATGCTAACCATTATCCGAACACAGTAGCTGGGAGTAAAACCAAAAAACAAATGTACGAGTCCAAGCGGATGAAAGCGCCGTTCAATTACTTGATCAAAGGTTACGCTTCCCTGAACTAATCTTTTCGTTATACAAAATTCCAGGCGTGGTCTACATACGGAGATAAGATACACGTTCCTCCTCTACTTATCTCATAAGTACTAGAAAAAAGTAAGAGCGTCTTTTATGACCACTTACAGTACTTAGTGGCGACTACGTACCGGAAGGCGCAGCGTGGGTAGGCCCCCCACAAGGTGGACTGATGACCTGGTAAAGGTCGCGGGAGTCCGCTGGATGCGGGTGGCGCAGGACCGGTCATTATGGCACGCTTTGGGGGAGGCCTATGTCCAGCAGTGGACGTCTTTCGGCTGATATGATGATGATGATGATGACAGTACTTAGTGGAATCGGAGTACTGGCTACTTATTTATGTATTCAGTAGTTTTGGGTACAGTCAACTTCGAAGATATGCACATTTTTTTCCACCTTATTACAATGGAATAAGGTGCAAAAGTGTAAATATATCTCTGACTTCGACTGTACCAGTCAGAGAGATTGGTTTTGGTGTGAGTAGATTTCATAAAAGGTACCTTTACTTATCTTGCTCTTGTGATTTTATTGGTATACTAGCTTCTGCCCGCGACTCTGTCCGCGTGGGACTCCATACAAACTTTCGCCCCCTTAGGGGAAGATTCTCGGGCTAAAAAATATTATGTATGTTAATCCAGACTATACACTACATTATGTATACCAAAATTCAACTTAATCCTTTTAGCCGTTTTTGCGTGATTGAATAACAACCAAACTTTCGCATTTATTCGCTTTTAGCTTCCACCCGCGACTTCTGCGTGGACTCGGGATAAACACTATCCTATATTTTAATCCGGGCTATAAACTATCTTCGTGCAAAATTTCATTCAAATCGGTTCAGTCGTTTAAGCGTGATTGAGTAACAAACATCCAAACATCTAAACTTTCGCATTTATAATAGGTATTAGTAGGATTCTAGAGCTTCGACTTGTGTAAATGACAGACAGGTATTCCATGTAGCTTTACTCAAGCTCAATACGTTTGGTCATAGGCAGTGATCGGAATTAGGTGAGCCAAAATACCTATTATTCGCAACAGGACATAATATAAAGTGGTTGCAACCGGGTAGGAAAACAGAATTTTCTCTTAAATACCGGGTATTCGTTATTTTTCCGGGTACCAGTCGTAATGTTCAACATATATGTTTTTACTTATAGAACGGGATGTTTAATGTTAATCTAAAAGTTATAACCATTTCATACTTTTTCCTTCCCTTTTTACTACAAACTAACATAAACAATCCCGTACTATTAGTAAAAATATGTATGTTTAACATTACGACTACTTATAGTACCCGGACAAATATCGATTACCCGGTATTAAAAAAAAATATATTTTTCTACCCGGTTGTATCCACTCTACATTATGTCCTGTTGCGAATAATAGGTATTTTGGCTCACCTAATTCCGATCACTGGTCATAGGATAACACTTTGACTGAAATTAGATAAGCGGTAATAACTGGGAAGTGCTTGACATTAGCCAGACACTTGATACTTTACTCTACTTAATTCGTAACAATAGAGGCAACAAGGCTTTGTAGGCCTTAATCATTAGTAGCCAAATTAGAAAGTATTTTTATCGAAAATGGCTAAATTGTGCAGCAACGCCGGCTTGTTTGCTATCGATAAATAAAACGATTAATGATATCTGAATTCACACGATGAACAAATTTGATTAATACTTCTTGTCGTCAGTTTCACCTCATAAACGAATTAATAGACACTGGAGTTACTACTTTAGCATGTTAACTTTAAGATTGAGATTGCTTTGTCTATTTGCAATTAACTATACGGATGCTTTAGTACAATGTAATAACTATAATAAATAGTCTTCCCACACTTCGCCCACGGTTGTGTGCGTTATGGGTGTCGTAATAAAATAATGTTTAACACTGCTCATCGATCAATATTCATGGCATAATGATTTACAAATTATAATAACCCTTTAGAAAACTTGTATCTTTATCTAGAGGATGTAAATGAAGAAGAATTAGTATCCAAATAGGTAGAAGTTTAATGAATAAATTATTTATATTGAATACATTCGAGATTTTACTCAGGGTAACAAAGGTTTAATGGTATTTTGGCGCGTAATCCTTTAGATTGAATTCGACTGAATTTGTTCCTTATCTTCTGTCCATTTTTTGAGTGTTTAATGTCGTAATTGAAATTTTATTTAATAAGAAATTATTAAACTATACTTACAATATATTACAAATATCCTATTACAAAGATCCTATCCTACTATTCTACCCTATTAAACGAGCAATATTTGTATATGTATTTGAAATCACGTTTACGAAAACCGCTCTACGTGAGACCTACGTCTGGGAAAATTCGTTAGGTATCTCAGTCTTTTCTCGATTTTCACCCGAGCAGAGGTCGGTCGCCTAGGGACTGTCTATAAACTACTAAAATGACTAAAACTAACCCTATCCTGTTAAACTAACAATATATGTATATATATTTAAATCACGTTTTCGAAAACGGCTATAACGATTTCGATGAAATTGGGAATATAGGGGTTTACGGGGGCGTGAAATCGATCTAGCCTAGCCTATCACGCACGTCTGGGAAAAATCGTTATCTGTCTTTTCTCGATTTTCATCCGAGCAGATCGCGGTCTACGTGAGACCTACGTCTGGGAAAATTCGTTAGGTATCTCAGTCTTTTCTCGATTTTCACCCGAGCAGAGGTCGGTCGCCTAGGGACTGTCTATAAACTACTAAAATGACTAAAACTAACCCTATCCTGTTAAACTAACAATATATGTATATATATTTAAATCACGTTTTCGAAAACGGCTATCACGATT
Source organism: Epinotia bilunana (assembly GCA_947049275.1). Lineage (NCBI taxonomy): Eukaryota > Metazoa > Arthropoda > Insecta > Lepidoptera > Tortricidae > Epinotia > Epinotia bilunana. The sequence goes on from OX346265.1 coordinate 5,821,739, forward strand.
TCGATGAAATTGGGAATATAGGGGTTTACGGGGGCGTGAAATCGATCTAGCCTAGCCTATCACGCACGTCTGGGAAAAATCGTTATCTGTCTTTTCTCGATTTTCATCCGAGCAGATCTCGGTCGCCCAGGGACTGTCTATAAACTACTTACTAAAATTACTAAATCTAACTAAACCTGTGGGGCCTATTACACTATATTTACATATATCCCCTATACTATGTTTTTTTTAGCATTAGAGAGACCTTTGCAGAACGAGATATAGGTAAGGTTTTTTATCGGGCACATTCTGCAGATCGAACAGTGAATACGAGTTAATACATATCACGTATTTATTATCATTTTTTATTAATACATACATTACTCAGTGTTCCGAACAGATAACATAATATTAGTTAATTTATATTCTAAGATGAAAAGATAAGAATTTTAATAAATTGCGTTTGCAATTTTTCATGGAAAAGTTTTACATTAAAAAACCTAAAGAGGCAGTTCTCACACAATGGTCTATTTTTAAACGTCATTGTCACTATCTGTCAACTATCACTCATGTGGGTATTTCATTCGAGTTCATATTGTTGTCGGTTGAGTCGGTTGTGATTTCTATTGCTGTAAGCTTACTTAAAGATTGTTTTTATAGTTTTTGTTGAATTTTGTTATTAGTTGTTGATCTAAGTATTTAGATATTTTGTTTGTTGGTGCACATTTACAATGGATGAAGCCGAGGCTGGCCCGAATGGGCTACAGAAGTCGCAGCCGGTTCCGGCTAATGTTTTTTCATCTCCAAAGAAGAAAAATAAATGTGAAAACTATGCGTTCAGCTATCGGTAAATATCAAATGATATGTACTCGTATGTACATAAGTTCCGAGAAATTCAGTGGTGTCGGTCGAAATCGAAGAAGGAAGGTTTACGACCACTGCTTCTTTGTTTACCCGTTTGACAGATAATTCTAATCTTAAAAAAAATATAGTATAGATCAATACCACTGGGTAGGGTGCCCATCTCGTCATTATATCGTTATTACAGTACAAATTGTGGTTATCCGTAAATAGTTATTTGTAATACAAGGGTGCAAAGTTGTATTTTACCCGCGAGTGTGGAATTGAATCACGAGCAAGCGAAAGGATGCTATAGTTAAACCACGAGCGAAGCGAGTGGTTCTAAAATAGAATCCTGAGCGTAGCGAGTGTTTCAACACACGAGAAGTAAAATACATTTGCACCCGTGTGTAACACAAAACTTTTCACCTCACTGTAGCGAGTAAAGTGCAACATGCCAAACAACTTTATTTAATTTAAATATTTTTTCTAATAACAGTAATAATAACGTTATAAGTTATTACTTATAACGTTATTATTTATTATATTTCAAGTAGAATTTTGGTGAAGTGCGAGTCGGATTTTAGTTTTCCCATACATTTTGAGACCCAGCGCCTGTGAAGGCAACAAGCAATATTTTAAAAGTTCTTTAATATTTATTTTATTATGTTTTTTAGGTATTTGTTGTTATAGCGGCCACAGAAATACATCATCTGTGAAATTTTTGTATTATGAGCTTTTAACGTTTTGCTATCTTTCAAAAGCTACTTAAACACGCTCCAAGGTCAAATTACTTTCCCTTCTAGTGGATAAAATGCGTTTTTGCCTACTGGTTTTAAAGGATAAAAGATGGCTTTCCAAGGCAGTGAGGGGAAAAATATTTGAAACATTCTAGGTTCACAAAATGTTACCAATGCATGGGCATTTAATAATAACACTCAACTTCTTTAGGAATGAATTGTAAATTCTCAGGGCCATGTGCCTTTTAAAATCAGAATGAAAGAGAAATCTAAATATATCGTGAATAGTGTTATTCCATGCCCAAACCTATCGAGATCGAATATAAAGCTATTACTTTTAATACCCGTCATTTAAACAAGTCGAAACTTTAGCCATTAAATGTATATTAAATTAAATAGTCATTTATTTCAGATTTTCATCCATACACACATTTAAATTGCATTAAATAATATTAAGTTAATTAAAATAAAATCAATAAAAATAAAAACATGTCAATTTAGAATTCGGAATACAAGTCACAAATTAAAATTCATATATTGGTTATCAGATTATTGTTAATTCGATGTCTTTGCGAGGTAAGTACATACTTTGTTAAATAATTGAAAAATAATTCAAATGTATATTGACTTCTTCTATAGGGATCAAATAGACACGTCGTGACAAATCGCAAACATTCTTATAAAATTACAACAAACAATAAAAAAATAAGAAATTCATTATTTTTAATTCAAGAACATTTTCAAATCAAGGGATCATTTTGTAAATAATAGCTACCTCATAATAAACCTTATCTTTTACTTTTTAGTTGTAAACGGATAAGATAGTGATCTTTTGACAAGAACTTTCGCTGGCACTGACATTAAAATGGTCTGAGAAATATAGGAACATGGGAACAGTGTCCAGACCGATTCTTAAATAATGTAGGAATAAAATTTTGAATCATCTGCGCGGATATAAGTTCCATTTTACATGTAGTATACATTAATACAACGGGACGGTATAATCGCTGAAATATATAATTGAAGCAAACATGGTACTCACAATATTGAAAAGAGTCAAGGCATAGAGCGGCTGTTTATAGAATAAGATGGACCTGCTTGGCTAAAAATATATTACTACCGTTTCCATTAACTCGATCTGATCTGAATAATATCTGATTTTTGTGTGTAATGCATGGTCACTTGAAATATTATCCGCAAATGCCCGAGGTCCAGAACAAACTTACTTCATAAAACAACAGTCGAACTCTGAACCTCATACTTAATATCATTTTCGAAATAATAACAATAATAAATAATAAATACTCTTTATTGCACCGCGACAAGAGGGAAACATCTTACAAAAAAGCTTAATAAACAATGGTAACAACAGGTGGCGAAACTTGGTTTAAATGCAAAAGAGTCATCATCCTCCTAGCGTTGTTCCCGGTTGTGCCCCTAAAGGAGCCCGGGGTCCGCTTGGACACCTAATCCCAAAATTTGGCATAGGCACTAGTTTTTACGAAAGCGACTGCCATCTGACCTTCCAACCCAGAGGGAAAACTACACCTTATTAGGATTAGACCGGTTTCCTCACGATGTTTTCCTTCACCGAAAAGCTAACGGTAAATATTCCGTACATAAGTTCCGAAAAACTCATTGGTACGAGCCGGGATTCGAACCCACGACCGCCGCTTGACAGCCGCATGCCTGAACCACTAGGCTACCGTAGCTCTCGCGTAGCGTAGAGTAGCGTAAATGCAAAAGAATGTTGGTATTATTATATGGATTTAGTTTAAAAGAACGAGCCAGCGTTATTTTGCCCAGTTGGCAAATCATATTACTTATGAGTCTGGCTGATTAATAAAAAATTAGCCTGAGATTAATAAATTAATTAAATAAATTTTATTCTGCAAGTAGGCCGCAATGGCATTTTTACAATTAAAAATTCAATTACGTTTCTGAATTTAGGTGAAGTGCGAGTTCTGAAAAAGAAGACCACTGTTAAGAGTCCGCAGTAAGCTCGGCCGAATTTCACCTTCCCATACAAACGTAGTTACGCTCTCATTTTAAAACTACGTGTTGGATTGTAACGAAACTTTGCATATAAAATGACATGAGGTATAGCTATGTCTGTAATTAGTTTATATGGTTCCAGTTTATAAAACAAACAAAATACAGCAAAAACAAGTTTTGTATGAAAAACTTAAAATCGCTGTATTTTTTTTACTATGGTATCTGAAGCTACATAAACTAATTACAGACATAGATATACCTGGAGAATCGAGCTTACATACATACATAATACAAGGCGATGATTGAAGACAAAAATGGAAATGTGACTGTTAACTATAACGTTGGGTATGCTTTTTTATTTAGGAACTGTGTCATCTACGTAGTTCCCTAGGCGTGACATTATTGAAACCTTTTCATAAGGCAACAGTAATATCATTGTCAAATGTGTCAAACGTCCTAAACTTGTATGATGTCCTAATCTGGCTACATAATGTCATCATCATCATCATATCAGCCGAAAGACGTCCACTGCTGGACATTGGCCTCCCCCAAAGAGTGCCAAAGTGACCGGTCCTGCGCCACCCGCATCCAGCGGACTCCAGCAACCTTTACCAAGTCATCAGTCCACCTTGTGGGGGGCCTACCCACGCCGCGCCTTCCGGTACGTGGTCGCCACTCGAGAACCTTTCTGCCCCAACGGCCATCGGTTCTACGTGCCATGTGCCCCGCCCACTGCCACTTAAGTTAAGCGATTCGGAAGGCTATATCGGCTACTAGTCCAGTCAATGAACTGACAACTTGTATGGAAAAAATGACAATTTTGGAAATAATTTATAATAGCTATTTTTTTATGTGTAACTGATATATTATCAATTAAATAGTTACCCAGCGACAAAATCCGACAAAATTTCAGACATCAAAAAAATAATAAATTAACTAGCTACTGAAAAGTCAGAAAAAATATTAATAAATATTTTTGTCTTTATTTTGGTTCATTTATATTTGCTCTATAATATTCAAGATAAATCGTACAAAAAAAGACAATGCATGCTTCATTTAAATCTACATAATTACTTCCGGGTGGATAGTTCGCCGGATTCTTGAATATATCATCTTAGAACAACATTTTAAAACGAAATCAACAAAAAAAACGCTATTATAAATTAATGTTTTTCAAAACCGTATTTTGCCTGGAGTATACCTTGGTTCTGCTGCCGCATTTCTGATGCGATCACGCAGAGAAACTCCCAACATTGTACCTACCTATCAATGGATACATAATATGCTGACTAAAGAAGTAACTGTTATTTTTTTTTTATTGAATTAAAGAGTGGCCGCTTGCTGCTAATATTATTTACACTGAAGAATGTCATGAAAAAGTTCAATTATTATGTTTTATCCTAGTACAAATTGACATTTTGGAGAGTGATTTTGATTAGTTACCTTAAATATAAAGTAGAATGAAGTTTGAGAGTTTTATTTTATAATATTACCTATACGATACGTATACCTACTTCATTCAACTTGATCAGTTGCATTGTGTGTATTGAAGAAAAATAATAATTGTTCACGTATATCATTATTATATTTATTATTCTATCGCGTTATACCCGATGTTGTTATTGCAAAGCGCTTTTTTTTAATTCCCGCTCTTTTCGAGCCTTAACTTTCATGCCAGACTAGAATGCGTGTTCGATCGCTTGGTCTAAACCCACTTAATAGTATGTCAGCACCTGACTTTTGTTTCCCAGCTGACCCCCTTAGAAGTAGGTACATTCATCAGCCTGTTCCAAAGTGAGTAACGTTTCTAAAGAAGTTACTCATTGTTTCTCTGAGGTAAACTTTGAGCTTTTATTTTTAAAAGTGTTAGTGGAACAAGATAATTAACGAACAAAGCTCGTTTAGTGCACTCGACTGTTACGTGATTTAATCGAAACAAGGTGGAACATGTTTACTCCAACTTAATTTTCTTTTTTTAACTGAACAGTGAGGCTTACATCTATATCAATATTATAAAGAGGAAAATCTATGGGATTGTAGCTTTGTATGGATAAATCTAATAAATCTCCGGAATCGCTCATCTGCTTTCAAAAACTTTTGTATGGTAATGGGCTATATTATATCCCGCGGGTTTGTCTGCTTTCTTTACAATACGCGGGCCATAGGCAGGCAGCTAGTCTATAAAGTAAAAGTCCTGGTTGACTGACTGACTCACTTAAATCAACGCCCAGCCCATACCGTTGATGCTAGAAAGCTGTTTTACAATAGGTATTTTATAAAACGGAAGTACCCACAAAGAAGGGATTTTTGAAAATTCCACCCTCAAGGGGGTAAAAAGGGGGTTGAAGTTTTAATCGGGATGGAGTAAAATTTTAATTGAGAGACTTGAAAGTTTGTGTGACTCCTTATTACAATACAAGAAAAGTATTTTAAGGATTTTGGAAAAACCCATCCCTAAGCGGATAAATAGGGGTGCAAAGTTTTTTCGGGGTGGAAATTCGGTATAGAGATAGTCCCGGGAGGACCATATAATAGTTTTTATCCCGGAAATCAGTCGCTAAGGGTGTGAAATGGGGGGTGAAAGTTTGTATGGAGCTACGATGTAAACGAGTTCCACGCGGACAGAGTCGCGGGCAAAAGCTGGTCTATTATATTTTACTAAAAATAAGCTGTTTCCGTGGGTAAAATAACGCAGGCATAGCCACAGGTTCATCTTTTACATATGGGAAATATTTTTTATTTTCACTTGCTCACAAAAATTTCCCCTTTATAATTTTACGAGCGTACCTTTTTACATAATATCTCCAACATTAATTTTTAACACCATCTATTACCGAGTAAAATGAAAGCGTACGAGTATGATATATGGCTAAAATTAATAATATGGTCGTCTTTTTAGAAAACTGTAATTGTAATAAGAATCTTCTACTCCTACTAAGTTCCTGTTGACCGGACTACTTTGATCGGCTAACTCAAATAATCCCACGTAATTAATAGTATTTGCAATTCTATCATTCGATATTAGCATAGCTTCAAAACATTTAATTCACACCATTCATGGAACTCAAAATCCATTACAATTACCTCCAAAAGACCTCCACCTATCACTACTCGCATACACAAATATTTGAACAATTAATAACTAATTATGTTTCCAAACTACGGATCATTAGGGATCCGTATTCCGCATGGGACCCAAGACGGGTTCAATTCATTCCGTACCCGCGGTTGCAGCCTGAATTAATAAGGAAACTATAGGAAGTCCAAAGTAAGGGTTAATACCTTAACTTGATTAAGTAGTCAAGCGACCTATAGTTGAATGTACCTATAACGCCCACCATAATTTAGGACATTCGATGCATAATTAATGACGGGTTTCGATATCAAATTGATAGTTGTATTTAAACAGTCGTGACTCATATTTATAAGTATTCTAACATGAGGGGTGATCACGTAACTTTTCGAATGCACGTTAAGATGACTCAACACTTACTAAATACGTACTAACGTTTCAACAATAGATTATATCGTTTATTAAACGTTTATACCGGCACCAGGAAGCCATCACGTCTGGCACCTGTCACATAGTAAAGAGCTCTGAAGAAAACAATAAGGAGGTTAAGTTTAAGGTTGAATACAACTAAGGTTAGATACCTCAATGTACTATCGACAACACAGCTAACTGACCATCGGTGTACCTTAAGTGCATTGTAATAAGATTCTATGCAAATACAGGATGGTCAGTTAACAGTGTTGTCGTTTGTACTAGATTAACATTTGCATTACAAATTCAATAATCCAACATCAATTGGCATTTTCCCATATAAAAGGTGACATTTAGATCTACCTGGCCTAATAGCATGATCGGTTTTATGATTACGTTGTAAGTGACGTTTCAGTACATAAAGGCCTTAAAGCGTGACCATAAAACCTATCGTGCTAGCCGGGCTGACATACGAACAATGCGTTATGTGATCGACATGCAGGACAAGCACAGGTAGTATCCAATTTGATATCGTGACTAAGTTAGCAAAACGTTGTCATTAAAATAAATAATAGAGTACCTATTTGACAACAGTACATCTCGGTGAAGGAAAACATTGTGGGGAAACCGGTCTAATCCCAATAAGTTCTAGTTTTCCCTCTGGGTTAGAAGGTCTAGAAAATTGAGAAGGATATGTTAAGGTTTGGGCATGTAGAGAGGATGGATAAAAGAAGATTAACGAAGAGAGTGTATATAAAAAGAGTGGAAGGGCAAGTTGGAAGGGGAAGACCTAGGCGAACTTTCTCCGATCAAATTGGAGAAATCTTACTAAAAGGCCAGGTCAAAAGTACCCTAAACCGACGAGTTGTAACGAAATGTTATGAAAGTGAGTGAAGCGAAAGTGGTTTGTCAGGATCGTAGCAAATGGAGATCCGTGATCTCTGCCTACCCCTCTGGGAAAGAGGCGTGATTATATGTATGTATGTATGTTAGAAGGTTAGATGGCAGTCGCTTTCATCAAAGTGCTCCTTTAGGGTACAACCGGGAATAACGCTAGGAGGATGATAAGGATAACCAATAAACAGACTCACGGTTCAACTTGAAAGATACATACTTAAATAAAAATCTAAAATGAATCTAGTGATATTGACGTTTCATAAGAAGTTGCTGATTTGAACATCAGTCAATTATCCTATTTTTATCGCTGGGCAAGTAAGGTCGATTACAATGCGCTAAGGATAATGCAACTATCACTATTTACTATCACTACTAGAATCTTACTCTCGAGTTTTACTCAATTGGCTTAAAGTAAAACCTACTATGATCCGGTAATCATAAAGTTCACTTTCTAGAAAAACTTCAAAACAAGATAACACGTTGGAATAGTTCGTCTAGAAACTAAACTGAATTACTGAGCTGCCATTTGCAAACAAAGAAGCCCAGGGCTCATTGTAAGTAAAATCAAACATGTCGCTACCTTCCGAAAGCGGTCCTTTGTATAAGGTTAACGACTTCAGTATTAAGAACCTGTATAAATCAGTAACAATTCTGTTAGTAACGGCACGGTGTGCAGTAGAAATCGCGAGCCTATGATTTTCCATAACAAAATGTTTTCCTTTATTTCGAAAAAGTGACCACAAAAAATCTGTATAATTAACGAACCTGCACGTCTGTCATGGGACGGCCGCAACATACTCTCGATTTTCTTTCTCGCACTATACCTCTTGTTCTAAGTGTTCTAATAAGAGAGAGACGGATAGTGCGAGACAAATCGAGAGAGCTCGCGCGCCGTCGCGTGATAGCCGAGCTGCTCGCAAAAATTCACGAGAATCGGTTGATAAATGCGACCTGTAGAGGAGAGCAGCAGAAAAGCGGGACATCCGGACATACAAACGATTTTCGGCCCAAACCTTCGCTCCCTCGTTCGATAATCCTACTAAATAATAGTATATAAATGCGAAAGTTTGGATGTTTGTTACTTAATCACGCTTAAACGGCCGCTTGAGCGAGCCGTTTAAGCGAGATTGAGTAACAAACATTCAAATATCCGAACATTGCATTTATGATATGTAGTAGGAGAATCTCTAATTTCAGACTGATAAATGGATCAATAATCAAGTTTCAATATCCAGTCAAACGGATCAACGGGGTCCGAAACTCTACGCTGCGCTCAAAAACTTCCATTGCTGACGTTGGGGCTAAGACCGCCAAGCTGAAATGAGAATGGGCTGGCCACGTATGTCGCATGAATCACCAGCGGGCGAAGCACGGTTGCCATTTTATCACTTATCGTTGTGGATAAGGCATCCGTCACTCTCGCACTCGCATACTTGTCAGAGCGTGATGGGCGTCTTTACCACAACGATAAATGATAAGCTAGTTTAGCCCACAGAGGTGGGCTAAACTAGCCACAGAGTGTGTGCCGCACGATGGGAGGCGACGGCGTGGCAGGCCGAAACGGAGATGGCGGGACGACCTATACGTACTTCGCAACGATTGGCCAGAGATTTCTCGGAATCGGGATGAGTGGAAATCGAGAGGTGAGGCCTCTGCCCAGCAGTGGGACACTACCTATAGGCTAGGAAAAAAAAACATATCCACGGTCTGAAAGCAGGTTTTGAATACCATACCACGTATCCACATCCACTATTATTCGAGCTGTCAGCCTATAAAGCCCACTAAAGGCCCGACAATGTTGCTATCATGTATTCTCTAACATTATAATCCTTGCCAAAGAGGGCCACAATATACCATCAGTCACGTTAGGTATAATGGAGAATTTCATTTTCGCTAAGCCCAGGTACACGTCAAGATTTGATGGACGGCCGGTATACGTGAAATAGCACAATAGTCTGTACACGGCTTTAGGGGGCCTTTAACGTTGCATATTTTGCATAACTTCGGCGCTCTGTGACATGCACAAAATGTTGACACAGATGGTAGACGATAGCGACTCGCGTGTATGTTGCGCATTCTTATTTATTTAAACCTTACTGACTAACAAGTTACTAATACAAAAGGCGAACTTAATGCCATAAGGCATTCTCTACCAGTCAATCTCCAAGTCAGGACAAATAGAAAAAAACCGGCCAAGTTCGAGTTGGACTCGCGCACTAAGGGTTCCGTACCATTATCTATAAAAACGGCAAAAGAAACACGTTTGTTGTTTGGGAGCCCCCTTAAATATTTATTTTATTCCGTTTTTTAGTATTTGTTTTTACATAGCGGCAACAGAAATACATCGATGTTCTCTGAAAATTTCAACTGTCTATCTATCACGGTTGATGAGATATAGCTTGGTGACAGACGGACGGACAGCGGAGTCTTAGTAATAGGGTCTTATGCTAAAAGTCCAGGGAAAAATCTGAAAACTGTACATTTGTAATTAAATTAAAAAAATACATATACCGAACCAACTTTGTACTGAAACCCTCAGACGAGTCCGACGTGCACTTGTCCGGTTTTTTTAATGTCCGATCTCCGTAGTATACCTACTAGTAGTAAGTACTACTACCGTATACTACTTGTCAGCGGTTATTGCCCGTGTATAATGATTGTAGGTAAGTGACTAGGTGTAAGTTCGAATTTGTCACAGTTTTTTTATGGCTGAGATATTTAAGTTTGGATCGTATTGGCAAGATTCTACAGTATTTAAATAGTTTTGTATACTAATTCTTACAGCCGTGTGCCTTACCTTTTCGGTATTTTACGTAGGTAAGTACGTAAACGTACTTTCGATAATTCGATCCGTATGTTTTATTTGCGGTTGATAACTAATTTCAAAACCATTTATAAATACGTCATAGTTGGCTAAAATGAACGATTACTTTTCACCACAAATTGCTTTAATACACCAGTTTATATGTGGAACGGATACGAAGCCAATAAAATGTCGTAATCAGGTAGCTGCTCACCGCTGCTCGTGCAACCAAAGATCTTCCTTAATCTCAAGTACAATTTGCGACTTCCTTGTAAAGGGGTGCTTAGTTTATATACTAAGTGTCCGCGCGGCTTCGCCCGTATTATAAAGAACACACGGAGACCCTGGGTTAATATGAACTACATATGTCTATCCCGTAACTGCGCTCTATATACTGCCGAAAGAGTCATAGAAACTACCTACAAAATGTTCCTTTTTATAATATTAGTAAAGGTAGCAGCCGAAAAAAACCATAGAATGCGAGCTCCTTACAAATTTCTACCCAAACAAGTGCCTAAAACCCGGTATACGCATGTTCGAACTAAATGACAATGGCTCCCATTTTGTGGGGGCCATTTTGCGGAGCTAATTACACTTCTATGGTTTTTTCGTTCACTGAGTATAGGTATATATGCCTAAAGATGTGGCTGATGCTTGACCCCTCTAGCCTACCGTAGCTCTCGCTCTCGATGGTCCTGGGTTTGGATCCCGACTCGTAGTACCAGTGAGTTTTTCGGAACTTACATATGGAATACATACACAAATACATTCACGCCTTAATTCCCAAAAGGGGTAGCAGAGCACTTGAACCTTATGTTCCAGTGCCACTTTAAGCATAAATTGAATACCATTTGATATTTGGGCGTTTTCAAGAAAAGTTGTCGAATCGCGTATTATTTTATATCTGAATAAAAATCGTTTTATTCTACTCAGATTCGGAAACACTTTCGTTTCTAAAAGCAGAAAAAAATATGTCCTAAGTTTTTTCGTTCCGTTACGTTACCGTTTCATTATAAGTTCGTAGGACGCTAGCGTAATGGAAAACACAAAATTGTATGAATAACGCGAGACATATTTTTTTCCTATTAAAATCGAAAGGGCTTTTATCCAGATACAAACGATTTTTATCCAGATATAATATAATACGCGATTCGACAACTTTTCTTGTCTGTGCCCAGCACTGTGCGACGTATATATTTAGGCCTGGTAACGATAATGCCCAAAGGATTTCACGAACTATTTTTGTACCATCTTATTGAACAATCTGCTTTCTAATTAGAACTCACCGCACGCCAAAATTGCACGACGAATATCTGAGGAGTGAGTCAAATTTAATTTGCATGATGCAATTGTTAGTTTGACATCATTGTTCGCTTGCATTAGTTGAGTGGTGGGAACGAAGTTTAATGATGAACTGAAGTTCCTGTCAGTCAAAGATTTATTCGACATTGAGCTCTTAGGTTTACGGATATGCTGTAACATAAATAAAGTTATTTATTGACTCGTGTAATATAAAAGGTGCCTCGTGAATTCACTGTAAGTTAGCTGTAAAATATTATATTTGTACATTATATTTACTAATCGGGACTTAATCGCGTATAATTAACGTCGGAAACGTCAAGATGCCTTAAAGAGGTAAAAAATACGTTAATTATACGCGATGAAGTCTCGTTTAGTAAATATAATGTGTGAGAATCGTGAAAGTGGCAATGAATTTACATTATACTAGCTTCTGCCCGCGACTCCGTCCGCGTGGATCTCGTTTATATCGTTGTTTCATACAAACTTTGACCCCCTTATGGGATCATTTCTGGGATAAAATCTATCCTTTTTCCTATCCCGGGACTCTGATAAGGAATCTATTCGTAAGGTTTTAATTTGTAGATCAAAAAAAGAGTTCCCCCATACAAAATTAGCACCCCTATTTAACCCGCTTAGGGGTGGGTTTTCCAAAACCTTATAATAACTTTTCTTGTATCGTAATAAAGGAGTCCATACACATGTCTCTTACTTAAAACTTTACTCCATCCCTATACATACTTTCAACCCCCTATTCACCCCCTTTATGATGGAATGTTCAAAAATCCCTTCTTAGTGGGTACTTATGTTATATGAACTACCTATTGTGAAAAAACAGTTATCTGGTTTAACGGTTTGGGCTGGGCGTTCATTTAAGTGAGTGAGTGAGTCAAGTCAGGATTTTATTATTTATTATATAGATAGACTAGCTTCCGCCCGCGACTTCGTCCGCGTGGACCCGGGATAAAAACTATCATTTATTTTAATCCAGGCTATAAACTATCTTCGTGCAAAATTTCATTCAAATCGGTTCAGCCGTTTAAGCGTGATTGAGTAACAAACATCCAAACATCCAAACATCTAAACTTTCGCATTTATAATATTAGTAGGATTTAGACACACACAGTTCGACTGGCCCATGGTAGAATAACAAAAGTTAAGTCATTCCTGTGACAGCTTGTGACGTCAGTGTCCCTGACCTACGTTAGCAGCATCATAAAACATGGCGGATTGTCAGTGCCGAACTTGCCAAAACTTGCTAACATATCAAATATTGCCACTGTGTGAAAGTAAATTACCCGAGTAAATTGCATTGCTTCAGTAATGTGCTTTCAACAAATAGTAACGTTGAACTACTTAATTTTATACAGTTGTCTTTTTACCTCAAATAAATAGTTTACTTTTTTATATCCTTCGCGCTTTTATGAAACTCCTTGTATATATTCAAGATGTCAGTCAATTGCAAGGTCAGGGACACCTACCGTAATCTCGGGTTACTTTGACCTAATGGACGGTTACTTTGGACCGCTTGAAAACCACATAAGTATTAATAGCAATGTCACATAACATATGTAACGAGAGGAGATAGCTTGGACTAAAAATATGGTCATTTGACGTTACACATTTATATAAAAAAGGGTTGACAGAGTAATTCGCGAAAGCCAAAGTTACTCCAGCAGGTCGATCACGTAACGCATTGTACGCGCGTCAGAAATGTCACTTTTAATATGGAAAAATGACAGTTTATTGTCCTCACGCGCGTTCGGAACGTTACGTGATTATCCCTCTGGGCTAAGTAACTAGCGTTTACGGTAGGTATCTTGTTTAATTTTAACCATGCACTGTCTATAAATACTCCACGCACCTAAAAAAGAATAAAAAATATACTGCGAGTTGCGCGCCTTTCGGGTAATTGGCCTAGCCACCGAGCCGCGCCGCCATCTCTCCGACAAAATGCTTATTCTATTCCATTTTATTCGACAAATGGATAAACATATGTCTCCGTGACATGCAATCTCGTTTCATCCGTCATCTTTGCGGCCCAACATTCCGATCCACATGGTAGTACTTACTAGTAATTATGTTAATTAAAATCATAAGTTTACTTTCCCGTGGCGATCTGATTGAGCAACGAGCAGATGTAGTCTCCCATCCATGTAAAGACACTTGGACTCAAAAACAGCTGCGACATAATTTGACAACGCGGTTAATTTCAACTCAATTTGATTTCTAAAAGTACGGGACTTGCACAAGTTCAAGTATTTCAACATATTGACAGACGGCAGACAATTTTATTTTCAATACAAGCTGGGTGGTTGGGTATTGACATCGAAAACCGATCTTATAATTTTTATTTTTTACCAGGGCATATAATAAAAGTTATACCTAATATATTACGTAGCCGCAATAGAACTTGTTCTCAAGTTTGTAGTATACCTAATTAAATAAATCAATTATGTATTTTCTTAAATAAGTATATCAACATTCATCACCTATCAAACTAGGACTGTAAAAGGTTGATAGTATACTGGTTGAAACTGAAAAGTTATCATGAAATAGAAGACCTATTTTAAACTTTCGCATTTATAATATTAGTAGGATGAAAAGCTTACTTTAAACGTTTACATATTAAACAGTGTCGTAATATTTGTACTGACCTAGCCATCACCTTTCGAGTTTACATTTATTTCGTGACATTATTTATTTAGGCCCATCTGCATCCCATATCAACTACGAATCCAAGTAACGATTTCGTTCGGTTAAGAACCGATATATCAACTTGAACTTTACTCTAAAGCCATTAACGTTATTGATGACCCATTTACAATAATGAAACGTAAATTAAAAAATAGATGCGAATCGGTATCGAAGAGAAATTTCAATCGTTTGAGTGTTTCAAAATACTAGACTTAATTCTAACCAGATATTTGAAAAGTATGGCGGTTAAAACGCTCCGCGGCCTTACCCTTCAATGAGTTTTTTCAATCAGCATTTTATTCGCTTACCAAAAAAAGGACTGGCTGCGCACCAAGAAAAACTGACTTGCACATCAAAATTTAACAATTGCACATCAAAACCGAATTTATTCAACGATTACTATTTTTGCTGTGCAAATCAGTATTTTTAGGTAGTTAAGATCTTTTAATGTGCCTATAAATACTAGCCTTTTCAACGTATCCACATCGAAGCAGATGAGCGATTCGAAGTCCTCCTGGCCTCTAGTAAAGTACTTTCAGAACCTTTACTGAGACGAATATTTATAACGGTGTTCATTAAGAACTTAAAGTAAAAAGGTCCGCACATATTTTTTAACCTACATATTAATACAATTCTTATCGATTGTTCTATTCGATATGTAGCGCTATCGCAATCAAAACAATCGATAATCAGTGTCAGTGAGTGAATTATGATCATAATCATTGTTCATTTAACGTAAGATTCCATTGGACTTAAATGCCATTAGATTGACATACTTTAGAGCGTTCATATCCGTATTCGGTTACTAAGCTGCTTATAAGCGAAAATTTATATAATTTCGGTCAATAGCTTTTAAATTCAATCATTTAAATGCAATATTAGAATACGAATTTGATTATTATCAAAACTATAAGAACCTAATAACTATGAGAATGACCATTATTTCAGATATAAATTGATGTTACGATTCACATAATAAAGTAAAGTCGGTTGCAGAAAATTGTGAGCCCTTTTAACCTACCCAGAGGGTGCTAAAAAAGTATAAATAAAGAATATCGAGTAAACATCATGTCGGAATTGTAAAAATACGAGAGCGTGGCCTCCTCTAAAGTTGTAGAATACACGATCACTGTACCAGAGCCATATTTTCAAGTGATTTTTACTGGCACAATAACCGGAGAGAAATAGTGTGCCTAGTTTGATAGCTCTTGTCCCTATTTACAAAAGAAAAGAAAGTATCTATCAGTTTTCCGTAAGTTACGTTAGTATGTACTTGCCAGATGAATTATGGGTACATAAATTTATATTATTATATTGATTAAATTAATTTTAACTAGACAATGAAAGCGGCTAAATTGGTACAATAATTCAAAACAAAGTGTGTGGTCTTGACTAGATTTTACTGAAAATCCATCTTTTTTAATAAAAAAAAATATTGTAAAAGTATTCTCTCCTAAAGTAAAATACGAAAGAGCTAGTAATACCTAAGTATTTAATCTTATTACTTTCCGGAAGACAAGTAAAATCCACATCCCAAGCAATATCCTTAACATCGAAACCTAGCGTCTTGAAACATTTTCAGATAGGTATTATATATTATTTTGCTAACGGAAATCGGTAGCGAAATTTATGATCCCCTCTTTAGTATAAAGATGTCTTTGAAAATTCCTGGTTGCTCTTTAAAAGCTTCTGGAATCTTGACCTGAGTTCGAAGGAAACATTGTGATCTAAAAGCTGCTTTTAAATCCATTGGAAGGTAAAAATGTAGTGCTTAAAGTTCAGCCACAATATTGTAAAATTCCACAAAGGCATTGAAAAAAGTATCTCGACAAAATACTCGACAATATATACACATATACACTCTTTTTTGTGTATCTTCGACATCGGAATAGGACAAAGGGTACAATTAATAAAAAAAATCTTTTCCTAAGAGAGATAAACCAAATATGTTCAAAATTCTGATTCAGATTAATTTGTTCACAATATAAGATTACTTTATAAATTACATGTCATTGTACTAAAATCCCCATTGTTGATCGTCAATAATATTCAATAAAAATAATAAGAAGAATTTGTCAATAAGTATTTTTTTTAATATAACTAAGCCCACTTAATTTAAATTCAAATTTATAACGTCAGTTTTCAATAGATTTGGGATGCTTGGCATGAACAGAGAGCCGTGGAGTCATTGTTATAATATAATATTTTTTTTGATTCAATGAATAAATAAAATTGACATGTATTCAAGAGCTTGAAGAACTTGTAATGGGAATTAAAAATTATGCGTATTATCTTCATCTGATGTTAATAACGTATGAAAAGTTTGTAAAAAGCATTTACTGTGGCAATATTATTTTATATATGATGTATTATTTAACATAATCAAGTTTACTACTTTCTTTCTTCTTGTAACATAATTATGTCAATTAAAATTATGTGAAGCAGTATACTGTGGCAATCTGTTCCGTATCTGGAGTTATAACCAGAATTTCTCAATTTATGTGTCGAGAATGATCTCTCTACATCTACCGATGTTAACTTAGCATGGTTCAGAATATGAGCATGATTGACACATAGTTTTACAGACAACCCTGAAATGATGTGTTAATATGTTACTTCCTTCCCACAAATTAATAAAACTATTATTAATTGTGACCGTTGTGATAAGAGTTATTTAAAGGGACTTTTTAGTGAACCAAAAACGTAAAATATTTAATAAAATGTTATTTTACAAGATGCACAATATATGTTTTTATTTTAACATTCGGTCATACGTTCAGTTATAAAAAGTATATAACGGCGGCTCCACTACATTACTTGTGCTAAAGTGCCACGAGGATCCTGACCCTATGTCAAAGTTCACCTAAAAAGGGATCGGCAATACATAATACAACAATAATATGTATGAGTATCTATAGTTTGTTCTAGCAGTTAGGTCAAGTTAGTCTTTTAACAAAATATGTATATAATTGTTATCTTCAAGTAGGGTTGTAAAACGATCTTACGCATAAACAATATAACAACTAATAGATATTCCAGTACACGTGCCACACTTCGGTCAGTTTTATTACGTCTTTTTGTTATCATTTCCTATCATATTTAGCAACAAAAGTGTTATACTCGCGAACAAATATTTAAATCAAGCTAAAATACCGTTAAGATTAGTTTGTCTTTATCGGGCGCTTTGAAATTAGTATTAGTAAAATGAGACAATTTTTTTTAAATATTTATTTAGGCAACAAACAGTCACATCTGTAGGTAACTAAATAGTATCTTTAACATGCATTTTAGTTTTATGCATTAGTGGGTTAATACACCTATCTACAATTATCTTTACACCTGCACGGCTATAATGCGACGACGCGCGGGCTCTCTCGATTTTTCTCGCAATATCCGTCTCTTTCGTATAAGAACCCTTACTACAAGAGATATAGTGCGAGAAAAATCGAGAGTATGTCGCGACCGTCGCATGATAGACGTGCTGAAAATATAATTGTTTTTTGTTTTCTTAACAGGTTCTCTCTAGGTACAGCCAAGGGTAATTAATATACGTACACAAATAAGGACATAAATATCAGTACACTATTGTCAATGTCATAAGGGCGTGTACTGATATGTATGTCCTTTTTTTATGTACGTATATTAATACCCCTGACTGTACTCTATATACGGTGTTAGTTAAATCGTAAATCTTACGCTACAGGCTTAAAACTTTATTACGTTTTTATATTTTTAAAGCTAGTTCAGCCCGACCTCCACTCTCGTATGTTATGTTAATCCAGTTACTTTTCTCATCTCAACAGTATTACGTAAACTTGACTTTCAAATTGCTAAGACAGTCTCTGGTTCATTTTACCCAGTTTGCTAGTCCATTTAGAATTTAAGTTTCCTTCGAGCGGATTTATAGTGCACCACGGTATTGGAAAAATCGACAATTATTGAATTTTATAAAGCATTGGAATGGAATTGGATTTCTTTTCATTAAAGACGTCTTCTAGATTTAATCGGCCATCTTCCGTGAATTCGCCTTTTAAACTCACGGGGCATTTTTCTCACATCAGTTGTAGGTACCTAAGTGAGTACTTTCAGTTCAACAACATTATTTTAAAACATATCCGAATACTTTTTATAGTTTGTTTCAATGAAAATACGAAAATGCACTGAAATAGGAAAGAAAAAGACAAAGAGTAATCAGTAGATAGAGAGAGAAGAGTAGATCATAAAACTGACCAAAGTGTAGCACGTGAGCTGGATTAGCTAATGTTTGTTTTATTGTTTATGCATAATTGTTTTGCAACCTATTATATATATAATAGGTTGTATATATAGTTTGTTTTGAGTACTTTTCGTCATTTTAAATGAAACAAATTATGTACGTATGTATATAAGCACTTTATTGTACACAATAACAGGTTAAAGAATATACATGTCACACAATAGATCCAAGTACAAAGGCGAACTTATCCCTATAAGGGATCTCTTCCAGCTAACCTCAGCTAACCAATTATATATTGGGTAGTACCTAGTAAGGTTCACAACCAGGTCTTTTCCACTAATGTTTTCGTAAACTGACATTTGTCTTTGGTAACCTTCCAGTGGCGTCTATGTTGTCAGAATTGTTACCACATGCAATATCCACGCCGCTGCATGTATTAAAATTTTACAAAAATAATTATAAAATAACCATTTATTTAAGAGTTCGCAGTAAGCTCGATTCTCTATCGCACTTACATGCTGCTTATTTTTACTTGGGATACCTATGTATTCTTTAAAATATGTTTTAGCGTAGGTATTTGTTTTGTGTTGCCTTCCAGGAGGTAACTCATGTAAAGGTTCCGACGGAAGACCAGCGCTGGCCTCCTAGGTTAGCACCATGCTGAGTCGGGGCCTTTTCGTGGACCCTGCTACTTTTTCTTTACTGTGTTTTGTTTTGTATACCCATTGTTTAGTCCACGAATAAATGTTTTCTTTCTTTCTTTCTTTCTATACAAACGTAGTTTCGCTCTCATTTTAAAACTACGTGTTGGATTGTGACAAAACTTTGCATGTACAATGACATGAGGTAGAACGGAATTCCGTTTGTATGGGAAGGTGAAATTAGGCCGAGCTTACGGCGGACTCTTAAAATCACAAATTGTTACTTTGAAGATTAAAATATACTTAGTCAACACTGATCCTTAACCTTATGCAACAAAAACGAACGAAACGAACGAGTAAGCACTCACGATCCTCATCAGCATTATTCATTCAATCGTATAACGATCTGTAGAGAATAGGCGAATATCAACGTGATATTTAGGCGCTCCTAGGCATTAAGGGAATCATTTTTCTGTTTCTATGCCATTTCTATCTGTGAGTTCCTTTAATTGGCTTTGTATTACTATGTCAGACTTATATCATGTTTTTACAGCTGTTGGTACTCCTTAAGTATAAATAAATAAATAACTGACGATGGTAATGCAGACCCAAACGCTGTACCTATACCTTATCTCAAAACGAACATCCCAATGATTCCATTAGAGTTAACAACAAACAGTTTCCCTGTAATAATATCTAAACGTTATTTAGGGTAAGTCTCGCACTGAAATGTATTCGCCGGAGCGCCTCGAGCTTACAGGAGATTGCTTAGCTTATCTTATTGGTACAGAAATATTTTCAAACCGGGACGCTTCCGTACAGCAGAAAGATGTCACGTGTGGCGGTGTTATGTCGAATTTTATAGATTTACCGGCAGATACGATCAATTTGTTAGGTTTGCAGCAAAACGGTTACGTTGGCGCGGGGAAACGTAACCTACGTTTCGGAGCGTATTAGGTTTAAAAAGTGTATAATTTTATTTTGAATGCATATTATTTCGACTTTGAATAATAAAAATAAAGTATAGGTACATGTAACCCGTGAACAAAATAGCAACACTACTATTCGCTCTTTAGGTATATGGTGTTTTGTTCTTGCTATCGAATTTCCAATTAAAAAGTCATGTTGAATAGGTAAAAAATAGGTAATCTACTTTTCTTGAATGAATGTACGATGACCGTGCGCCCTACTTGCCTGTTGGTATTAAAAATGTAATTCAATAAATTTTAATTATTAACTATGAGTTTTCATGCTGCATCAAGCGGAATGCGATGAGGACTCATCGTATTCCGTTTTTGGACTCATGATCACTGATTAAAAGACACCCTGTATGTATATACTCGTTTACCGCGCTGCGTTTAATTTTTACTCCAGGAGACTACGGTTTTGAAAAACATTAATTTATAATAGCGTTTTATTTGTTAATGACATTTTAAAACGTTATTCTAATATTATTTAATTAAGAATCCAACAAATTTACACCTGGAAGTAATTTTATAGAGTTAAATGGAGCATTAATGTTTTTTTTTATATGTAAGTAAATATCATCATCATCATCATATCAGCCGAAAGTCGTCCACTGCTGGACAGGCCTCCCCCAAAGAGTGCCATAATGACCGGGCCTGCGCCACCCTGCCGCGGTAAGTAAATATAAATTAACCAAAATAAAGATTCAAACATTTATCCATATATTACAACTTTTTAGGAGCTAGAAAAAAAAGCCAACCCAATATCAGAATTCAAAAAAATAAACTATATTTTTTTGATATGTGACTATTAATATCCACCGTTATACAAAAAAAAAGACCGGGTTGCACTCCGGGAGTGCCGGCAGAAGTGAAAACTTGAATAATTTTAATTTTGTAAAAAAACCCCCAACCCCTCCTCCGCCATCCTACGGTCACGTGACCTCCTAAGGTGAGATCTTACGCATCTGACGTCACGAAAATCTGTGCCGAGCCTAAAAAAAATCCCCATCCCGAAACACTTTTCACACAGTGCACAGCGCTGCTAAAGAAGATTTTCACTTTAAAAAAAAACTGCTATTATAAATAATTTACAAATTTGTTTTTTTTTCAACTAGTCAATATGTCAATAAAACTAATACCATGCGCCATTTTAAAGTTGCTGAATTCCTTATTTTAATGTATTTATTTATTTCAATCTAGAATACATTTAATAAATTACTGCTGTTTGCATTCTTTTTGTGCAAATTTAAAGTTACAAAATTGCTTGTTTTTCGCACAGCTTAGAAGTTATTTCATAGGTACTCATATCATGAATAAACTTAAAAAACAGAAATAAATCTTACTTACTTAAACTATCCAGCGTAGTTTTGGTATAACTTAACGTAAACACCTTGTCACTAGCCCAATTTTGCTAAAACCTTCTCAAACGGAAAGTGGGTGTAAAGTGGCTAACACAATTTTGGCTCGCACGGTTTCGCCCCAAGAACTCCGCACAAACAGTAAACGGTAAATATTTGTGTTGTTGTCGATTGCACTATCAAGGCTGTTGTTCGGAATGTGCTACTGCGCCATTCCTCACCCGCCACGCTCACTGCTAACTAGACCTCTACCTAATATTTGTATTTTATTTATTTTTTCTTTGGTTCTTTTGTTTTTACAATTATTCTTTTTTTTGTTTATTTTCGTCTGTTTTTAAACTTGGCCCCGACGGATGGCCAGCGCTGGCCAATTAGGCCGGCACCATGCTGAGTCGGGACCACTTCACGGCGCGTTGATTATATTTTTGTGTTTTTATGAATTTTCCTGTATTTTTTATACAACGAATAAATGTTTTTTCTTTCGTTCTTTCTACCTACGCTTATTTACTACAAATCGCGGCGTCTAAATATATTTGTGGGTGAACGGTGAGTTGAAGTTACCTTAAAATAAGTTACAGAATAGCGAGGAAGTAACTAGCCGTGACCGGAACGAGGCTAAGTGCGCCAGGCCTGAGTGTGTCTGGTTATAAAGTGGGTGAAAAAATGTTAAGGTCTGCTGTGGAACCCTTTCCTGACAGCCGTTTTTGCCGTATTTAAATGGAGTATTATGGTAAATCAAGTATTTGTTACTACGCTACGTGCCGCCATCCAAAAGACAATTTCGAAGAAAAACTTCTTGGACTACTCAAAAGGCCCATAAAAAGAGTTTAAAATTAAAGACTAGCAGTATAGTATAGTTCGTATAGTATAGTTCTATAGCTCACAGTAGTGAGCTGTAGAACTTGCGAGTTGCGAGCTTGTCTTTTTCACAAAAAAAATATGTTTAATATAAATCGGATATTGTATATAATTATTAAGCTCACAAACTTTCACGCGAATCCGTTGTAAAATGCGAACTGTAGAGGTAAACTGTCAGACAAATACCGGACATAAGAAAAGTTTTTTCCTAATCTGAAACGGAGAACTTCGTTGCTTAGCTCTCGCTTTTCATTCAAAAATGTTCTTAAAGAAATATATTACTTATAATTGTTTTAAGAATCAAAAACCTATTGCTTTCTTAAGAACTTAACTGAAATAACACGATTTGAATATTTATTTATGCCATACCTATGTTGACGCTATCTGTTGTCATATTGCCGGTTACTTCCTGACAAAGAAATGCCAGAAATGCAAAAAACTAAATCGCTGTAGACGAAGACAATAAAATTTACTCGCTTCTCATTGAAAAAAGAAATGTTTTAATCATAAGGAACTATTAAAGTGTAATTACTATTGTAGGATTGCCTCTCTCAAGATATTAATCAATAGAATTCTAAAACATATCTGCATGCTAGTATTTAGTACAAATAGCAGAATAGGCTACCTTTTGACACCTGAAATGACACTGATGTATCTACTTATTCTTTGCAAATAAATTCTATTCTATTCTATTCTTTAAGAAAATATTAAATAGTTAAAGGTAGCCTCGTTAACTTATAAACGAAATGTAAATGTTCGAAAGTTTTCATGAGCTTGGTCGAATGCAGATATGCAAATGAATAGGTTTATTCATGAATCCGTTGCTGTAAATAGCTTTTAAATTTAGCCAGTCCGGAGAGATACTCAATACTAGGTAGTAATAAAGATCGCAATACTCGTAAAATAAGACCAGAGGGGTCATCAGGTAGGGGTAACAAGTTACGCGTTATTTGGCATTCAATAATTATGATTAGGGTTTGCAATCCAGATCCAACTTGTATGGAAATATCCGGATCCGCGGATCTGGATCCGAAAATTTCCATACAAGTCGGATCCGGATTGCAAACCCTAATTATGATACTAACATTCAAGGTACCTGGAAGGTACCTGGATGACCTAATAAAGCAAACTGATCGCACGCGAAATCAACGAATTACTTTGATGGATATTCTGTGTAATGCTCTTAAATTTAAAAGTATCACGTATCTAAATATTTCGAAACACTGCGTTTGTTCTTCTATTTATCCGCCTCCCTGCAGCAGTTTGCGGTTTCTACAAACAACTACGATCTTTTAACGAATTTAATCCGGACGAAGGATTTCGCTTTTATAATCCGTAAATAGAAATGTTTAACAATAGTTGTGCAGTAGCGGGTTATTGTGACAGAGAGAAACTCGTACGTAGCAGGGTCATCATAAAAATAATTCTGTGAGGAATGGCTAATATGAGGAAACGCTTTTAAGAGATACTTTTTCCCTCACTCATGAACGTCCATCAAACCTAATTTAGTTAAAATGCTGATATAAATAGTGTGTATTCATCTGTCTCTTGGACATTTGTGAGAAACGGAAAAAGCACATTTTAGCTAACTGAGGTTTGTAAAGTTTAATAGATCTTAAGGAAACGGATTTAGTTTTTTGTAGAAGTTAGAAAAATATTTTTGCTCCAGCGCATGAGAAGGCATTGTTTTTAACAGATTTAATATGATCTATAAATATATGTTTCTACCAAGGTTTCGTCCATACAGTAACCGCTTACCATCTTGTGAAATTTTGTGAGCTGATTCAACGTACCTTATATGAAGATTTTTTGTCGATTCAGTTCTAAAAAGTAAAAAAAAAGTTCTACTACTAAAAATATTTTTTTTAGGATTATTGGACATAAACTAATTGATAAGTGGCTAATTCATGAACTCCCGTATAAGGATACGAATGTATTCTGAAGTCAGAATCTAACCTCTTTCATGCTGGAGTTTAAGTCTAAAAACTAGAAAATATATATTACTGTTTAATATAATTTTCACGTAACGTTCACCATACTTGTGGCCCCTATTTTCTTTTGAGTAATATATATACCCATCCCTATTTACAGTTTTCTAGTAGTTAGGGTTACTGAGCTAAGCCGCAGACGGACAGACGGAGATGGCGAAAGTATAAAAGGTGCCTCGTTGACGCAACCCTAATAACAGGTTGTGAGTGACAACCTGTTATTAGGGTTCCGTGAGTATGGGACAAAAACATGCTGCGCCGGCTCCAATTTCATGGAAAAAAGGACAAGAGACAATAAACACGTTTACAAAAAAAAGCAATGTCTCTCTGCAAATCTACATCCAGGATCGAAATAGGTGATCTAAACGGAAATGACCGAAATACTAATTGGCAAGCGATGATTCAGTGCGAAGCCGAATCTAATTTTAGGCCAGACCGAGCGAGTCTAGACGTAGCGCGTCATTAGCGTGTAAATCGACTACTCGCACCCATCTCGCATCTTATTTCTTACAAGCTTTAAGATCTGAACGTTATTCCCGAACAGACAAGGTTACTAATGGCAAAGCAGATTTGAACGAGATACGAGATCGATGAAGTAGGAAGTTGAAATTACCTAGTCACAAAGCTTCACTCGAAT
This sequence comes from Epinotia bilunana, assembly GCA_947049275.1. Classification (NCBI taxonomy): domain Eukaryota; kingdom Metazoa; phylum Arthropoda; class Insecta; order Lepidoptera; family Tortricidae; genus Epinotia; species Epinotia bilunana. Next base: position 5,847,139 of record OX346265.1, read on the forward strand.
GCAGGAATCACATTTTAGATTTGGCTGGTGCTGAATTGTGACTAATTAGTGTTGAACTTGAGGTGAGTAATTAGCTTTAATTATTGAAGGGATCTGTGATGGCAATGACATACGCTTTTATGTGGAATATCACATAACTATTTCAGTGGTAGAGCTTATTCGGGACGATTATTAACACGAATAAAATGTTAACTATATGGTACCTATGTCACAAATCTTCATTAAGATCAAACTAGGGCCGCAATTCCATTCGTCTTCATTGATAAAAGTTGACATCTGTCATAATCATATCAGCCGAAAGACATCCACTGATGGCCATAGGCCTCCCTCAAAGAGTGCCAAAGTGACCGGTCCTGTGCCATCCGCAACCAGCGGACTCCCGCAGGCACTAGGGCTACCAAAACTGCGTCTTCCGGTACGTGGTCGCCACTCGGGAACCTTTGCGCCCCAACGGGCATCAGTCCTACGTATTATGTCCCCCTCTCACTACCACTTAAGTACAGTGATTGGACATCACTAGGATATCGCTTGTTTCTTGTCTGTGTCATTCTGATTTGGAAAGAGTGATAAGGGGCTAGAGACGAGAAAATAATCTCTAAGAAGTCATGGCAATTTTAAGTGGAAATGTCCCTGGCATGTTTAAGTAAAGTTATCTATGTAGCTTTTATCTCGTTTTTATACAATGTTTACATTCACTCAAAATCCTAAATCCTCAAACATTTAAATATGAATCCCATTGAAATCAAATATTAACACAACAAATGATTACCTAAACAAATAACAAAACAGAATTTAATTTCGTAAATGCGTCGTAAAATGTGACTTAAACATAACTAATACCGTACTCCGTAAACAACGAATACAAGGCTCGTTGTGAAGCGAGCCCTTAAATGCTGGTTAGAGGAATTGAACGTAATATAATATCAAACAGGACCCTTCATTAAGTGCAGGCTTTATGATTCTGCAAAGAACATAAAAAGACGGAAAAACATGTGCATAGTAATCGGGAGAGCGTTAGGACAGTCCAACTGCCATTCTTTTATATATAAATGTCTTTTAAATCTACCTAACGTACGTACAATGCGTTACATTATCGACCAGCACGTCTAGCATGCGACGGCCGCGACATACTCTCGATTTGTATCGCACTATACCTCTTGTTCTAAGTGTTCTAATAAGAGAGAGACGGATAGTGCGAGAAAAATCGAGAGAGCTCGGGCGCCGTCGCGTGATAGCCGTGCTGCTAAGGGTAATCACGGAACGCTCCAGACGCGCGTTAGGACAGTGCAACTGTATTTTTTTTTCATATAATAATTTAAAATTTAAAAGTACTGAGAAACTTTTTATTGGGAAATCCGCTATATTCCATAAAGAAGTATTATTACATTACCAGTTAGATTTTTTTTACCTATACGTATTTTCTATTGACATCCTTTATTGCACCGAATATTTTTAAAATTGTTTGGATTACGTAATTCCGAGATTATTGACCCATTTTTATTTTGGTTTGGATTTTTTAATTTATTGACACGTTCATTTAGTAACTTGTTGACTTATAGCTGAAAATATTTACTTAATCGTATGATAATTTAAATGTTACTTATTTTGATTTTGTTTTAAAACCGACGATCACAACATTGACTCCTAAAAATTGATTTTGTGTAATTTTAAGTGCAGCTGTATGTTGTGAAATAAATGAATCTGAATCTGAATTATTATAAGTAAGTCGGAGTAAAAAATATCTTTTAGATTTACAATTATTTTGTAGTAGTAAAATATACCTACACTATAAGATATTACGAGTACCTATATGGCACTAAAACATTAAATGTTGCACAATTCCATGTAACTTGATCCCATTAGGTTCTTACCACCAAGTGAGCCGTGTGTTCATTTGCCTACACCATGTCACAAAACTTAAATAACTGATTGAATCATCAGGCGGCACATGGCGGAATTCCACGATAAGTTACTTATTAAATTTATGCCAAAGGAAAAAAAACTTGGTAAAAGAGCTGTTATTAAAATAACAAAGTTGATAAAATTATTCCAACGACTAGTGCAAATTCCCCTATTTAATTTGCACTTTTTAAAGCACTCAAACGCTAGTTCGACGTAGCTTCGACTCGACACCTTTCTGGAAGCAGGGTTGATAGCGCTTGAATAAAAATGAAAATATATTTAACTTGTTACACATTACAAGCACCATGCATTAAAGGGGATGCCTCAAGTTTTAAATTTCGCCATCATGTAAGTTTCAGTCTTCCGTGCACGAGAAAAACAAGATGGAAGACTTTGGGGATAGCTTTTTTGACAAATGTCGATAAATATCAACGTGGAGTTTTTGTTTGTATGAGATTTTAGATAGTGTATTGTTTAAGTTGGAGAATTATGTATGGACATCCGAAGTTAAATAAACAAACTGAGGGACAATCTTAAATAAATTAACCTAGTTCCAAACTAAGCAACGCTTGTACTATGGGGACTAAATGACGATATACATACTTATATATATCGGCCCCCGGCTTCAAAGGCAGGTTCACTACCACTACCAACTAGGCCAAAGCGGTCGTCAATTAATTGATTTTACAATACAATACAATACAAATACTCTTTATTGCACACCTCACACAAACAAAGCAGTTAGAATGAGAAACAATACAATAACATGAAGGTAGAGGTAGACAACAGGCGGTCTTATCGCTGAAGAACGATCTCAGATTTTGTTTCCTAGTTCTGGCAATTTACATCAAGCTTTGCCTTCGGGCATTCTAATTTGATGCTACTGTGCGCAAATGCGCATGGCGTAATATGACAAACATATTGATATCAAATTTAAATGTGAGACACATGTGATTGATCGCCCCTAGGCGTTTATGCAGTGGCAGGTCTAGACCTGCCACTGCATAGTGTACGTATGTGACGCTAGCGTCACATACGTACACTATACGTATATTTCAAAGGGGTGCTGTGAAATATTTCCGCTGTTCAATTTACGCAGTATAAATAAAGTATGAACTGTAATCTTGAAGTGCTCCTAGTAGTCTAGAAGTAAGGACGATGCCCCGGATTATCGCAGACTCAGGTTCGAGGCTTTGGGCATGTACCGAACATGATCAGTTTTACTATCTGTTAATTAACGATATTGCTGCTTTACTCATTACGCATCAAGCGCTATGTTAGTATTGACCTAATAGGCTGTTATTTGCTACGCGCTAATGCGGCTCACCCCGCCGGTCACCCGTCATGAAACTTGACCTGCGGGCTTAGCACGGTTGTCATTTTATCACTTATCGTTGTGGATAAGGCATCCGTCACTCTCGCACTCGCATACTTGTCAGAGCGTGATGGGCCTCTTTACCACAACCTTCCTACCTTCAAATATCCGAACATTGCATTTATGATATGTAGTAGGAGAATCTCTAATTTCAGACTGATAAATGGATCAATAATCAAGTTTCAATATCCAGTCAAACGGATCAACGGGGTCCGAAACTCTACGCTGCGCTCAAAAACTTCCATTGCTGACGTTGGGGCTAAGACCGCCAAGCTGAAATGAGAATGGGCTGGCCACGTATGTCGCACTTAGTTACTACGCATCGCGGTGTCAAGATATATTTGTGGGTGAGCGTTGAGGTGAGCTTAAAACAAGTTACAGAATAGGGGGGCTGATTGCCTGCTAAGAGAGCCGCGGATCGTATGATATGATACGATTTCTTTACCTCGCAAAATACTACAATTTCATATAAAACTATATTACATTTAATTAATCAATTTTAGTATTGTACATTGTGATCGTCAGTTATTTAACATTGTCAAATTAAACACACTTTAAATATCCCCAGTATCAAAAACAATACGCATATTCGTTACCAAATTTCATTTAAGTGACATTTACATTTCATGCAATTACGATGAAAATGCCGCGGGCACAACCCTGATGAAAAATGTATTAAAACCACGTTATAGACTCGCTCGGAGCTGGCACTTTTTATGTAAATCAGGAAAGAGTGGATTCATCATAATAGGATTTCGCTCGATATAAGAATCATTCCTCGTCTTACAGAGAGTGCCAAATAATGATGTCTTCGCTGGAAGAAATCTTAGCGAGCAGATTTTTAAGAAGATATAAAACTTTCGTGTTTCAACTGATTATTTTTGGGGTTTTATCTTAAATAGCACTAATTCGCAATATCAGACAGAAGCAGACATATCTCTGTCATTCTTAATTCAAAAGTCAAGAGGCATGAAAATTCTGTCAAGTACTTATTGTGGATGGAATCCCTAGGGATCAATTAGGCTGCCCTGACTGTCTGCCTGCCACAGGACTTTTATTTCACGGTTACGAAAACAGGTAAATTAAATGTATTCTTTAATACAGCAATCAATTACTAATAACTATGAAAGAGTAATATAAACATAACGGCCGTATTCATAAACGTTCAACAAACCTACTTTAGCTAAAATTCAGCAAAATTCGTTTGTTCTATATTTGTTACTTAAGAAAGGGACAAAGCACATTTTATTTATCAGCGTCTTTTTAAGTTTTATGATCAAAGGGGTTACAATTTCGACTAAAATTTCTTTTTTTGCCATATTTATACATACTTGAAGTTGCTGTATTTGTCAAGTCCAACCCCAACTTATTCATGAGCGTCTCACAACGCCGGATACTTCCAACGCGGCAGCAATACAAATACATAATAAAATCTCTGGAATGTTGCAATACGGCGCTGATGAGAAAAAGTATCTTAGGCATGGCACCGAGAATATTGAATAAAATTCCAGATAAAATTATATCACGACATACCTACGTAATTTCAAAAAACAGTTGACATTATTCCTTATCGACAAATGCTATTATTGAATAAATGACTTTTTTAATGATAATGATGGCAAAACTATGTATTGATAGAAGTACTAGTGTAGCTACTATTTTGATTATTATTGTATTGATACTTAATGTTACATAAGTGAATGACTTGCTTATTGCATAGCTGCATGCAATGATTTTTGTACACCTGCGTTGCGGGTAAAACATAGTGCTCTAATAATTATATCTGTTCATGTAACATCTTTCACTGTAACCTATGCTTAACAAAATAAATATTCTGATTCTGATTCTGATTCTGAACGGAACGTTATATCAAACTTCGAGTAGACCTCCGCTGCGTGCACCGATATTAGACATTGGTACTTTCTGTAACATGCGTATGAACTATGTATTGGGATACTTTTATCGACGACGCGCCGCCCGCGCGCCTTCGCCCACATATTGGAAAGAATGCAGGCAAACACGCAGGTTCAAATATAGCATGTGTCCATCCAAAAGGTCCATTTCATCCACCGGTAAAAGGATTTATTAAATTCGATGAGTTCCTTCACACAAACCTACAAACACAGTTCTTCTACCTTACAATATTAATAAAGATAAAAACGTATGAAAATATAGTTACATTTACCTGCAATTTGATTGATGAAGAGTTTGAATTTTGTTATGTTTAAATATATGGAAATTAACTGCATCTAATTGCATTCAGGATCTAAAGATTCAGCACCTGGAACGTTTTTCATAAATAAATTACGAGTTTCCACGATCCCCGCCGTTTACTTAACCGTGGCATTATTAAATGCACATTAAGCGAACTTCTGAACTATTTATGTAAATGAAGATGCACATAACGATGGCGGCACAAAGCCTTTGTGAAATTTCATCCTAAGTATGAAATAATGAAAACTTCTTGGGATGAACGTCCAAAGAAAAAATAGAACGCGTTTAGCAAAAGTGTTTTGGCGCTACATAGAATGAGGACGTGAATTTGTATCATAAGGCATTGTGAAATATTGAAACAAACTTGATATTTATTGCATCCATAGTACATGTAAATACATAGGTCTTACAAATAGTATTGTATTCACATGGACCCTGATAGCCCTCTATCACACAGCAATATGTATTCTGAATTAATCCTAGTAATATTATAAATGTGAAGTTTGTAGGTTTGGATATTTGGATCATTTGGGCGTTTGGATGTTTAGATGTCTGGATGTTTTAACTCTAAACATGGCAAAAATTAAAAAAATCGTGCGTTCAAGCCTCTATCTTACTGTATAGAGCGCGAAAAATCGTTGCACAAAAAAATGCAAAAAGGTGACAAAAAAATGTGTGCATTTAAAGATACATTGTCAAGTTTAGGGTCACGCTTAAATGGCTCAACCGATTTGTGTGTTATAAAAATAATCATATTTACGATTATTTACGAGGGTAAGCTATAATAAAAACCCCAAAAGCCCATTTTAAGTACGCATTCTGTGACAGACGGGCAACTACGGAACCCTACCCTGCGCGTGGCCCGACACGTACTTGGCCGCTTTTTTGAAATTACTTTATATTTCTTTGTACAAAAAACAAGATTCTTTATTTGTAAAACGGGTAGGTACTTTGGTTTATTATCTTCAAATTCATGAAAGGAATAAACATTATCTTTAATACTTCCAGAGTATTGACGATTTTTGCGGACCTCAAAATTTTGGGACAACTATCTCATATAGGTAATAGTAGCCTAATCCATGTAAATTATGTTTAGGATAGATGCCCCGTCGTAAAAGAGGACATTGATCCCGCCAAAACTTTGATCGCACCTAGGCGTCCCATGCAATCGCACAGAGACATGTTACACGGTCAACTTAGTTGTAATTGCAGAGTCTCTCGATAGATAAATAAAATAATATGTGTTTCATTCGTGAAACTAGAGTTATTGCAATCGAGGCAACTATACCCCTGGGGCAACTATGCGGGTTTTACCCTAAATAAAACCGAGCTTTTATAAATGCCCACGTCATTGCTTTAGCGGTAAACTCAAACAGTTGCAAATACGAAATAGACGCATACTACCCCAATTGACTATACAAAAATATTGTACAGTATCAAACATCAAGAAAAAGAGACAGAATGAATGTCATTGATTTGAAATATTAAGTCCCTACAGAAAACAAACAAGTGAACGCGACAATAATTAAAGGCTGGTTTCCACTTTGATTAGTGCGAGTGCAGGTGATTAGTGCGAGTGCAGGTGTGTAGTGCGAGTAGTGTCCACACGTGTTTAGTGGCAGGCACGCTGCGAGTGAGGGGGAGGGAGGGCGCGCGGGGCGTGGCTACTCGCAGTCCACTCGCAAAAAAATAGAACGCGCTTCTATTCACTTTACTACACAGCCAACTAATCACTTGTATAATCAGTCGCTGTCCACACCTAGTCACTAATCACCTGCACTACGCACCTGCACTCGCACTAATCAAAGTGGAAACCAGCCTTAAAACCGAGCTTTTAAAAATGCCCACGTCATTGCTTTAGCGGTAAACTCAAACAGTAGCAAATACGAAATAGACGCATACTACCCCAATTGACTATACAAACATATTATTGTACAGTATTAAACATGAGGAAAAAGAGACAGAATGAATGTCATTGATTTGAAATATTAAGTCCCTACAGAAAACAAACAAGTGAACGCGACAATAAATAATTGATCACGATTATAAACGAACAGAACAACAAGTAGACCTCACCTTATTACTGCATACTTGAGACATCCAATATGCAATAAATACATGACACACATCTGAAGATTACAATCGGACACTGGTACAAGACCGCTTACCTAATCGGCTGTCTTCGTGCATATACATAAATGGAAACAGAACATGGTGGCCCGTCAAATTTTATGGTCAGTCGTGATATTGAAATGTAAATGACGTTGGTTATGTCTTAACTAATTCGCTTTAAAGGTATTTGTATATGCAGTTTATGTTCGGACTAGGACTATATTTATGCATAGTTAATAATATTATTAATAATAATATAAACCATTCCGAGAAGGACAAAGCCAGCAAGTACCTAGACCTGGCAAACGAGGTAACCGCCATGTGGGATGTTGATTCGACGATCGTCGTCCCGATAGTCGTTTCGACGAACGGTTTAATAGCGAAGAGTCTCGACCATCACCCCAAGAGACTCTCGCTAGATGGCTGGATCAAGGGTCAGATACAGAAGGCGGTACTCCTGGATACTGCGCGGATAGTCAGGAGGTTCCTGTCTCTGAAGCCCTGACCACCGGCAGCTTAGGCCCCGCCTCGCTGCCGGCGGTACCCTAGGTTAGGTTTTTATAATGATTTTATGTTTTGTATATAGTTTTTATATTTTACTTTTTATATCATTATTGTAAAAACCTGGCCTAAGATTGAAATTGAGTAAAGAGAATAAACCATTTCTTAAATGATTTATTATTATTATTTTAGTGTGGTGTCGGGTTAGAATAACACTAACCTCCATTCTTCGTCAGTGTTGAAAAAGTCGAATACATGATCTGGTTGCGGGACTCGTGGCTGACTGTATTTTTTTTGCAGAATCATTAGGAAGATTCTAATACGCTTAAAAACTAAGGGTTTATCTTGTTTAGTTTTGGAGTTAAATATATTTAGATTTAGATTTCTTTATTTCATAAAATAAATTTACATTATAAGTTAACTTTAAGCTAATTTACACGAATTTATTTAATGATCGTCAAATAATGAATATTAATTGAATGAAATGTCACAGGTACAATACAACATTCATATGGACATATATTACAAAATGATTCATATATTACAAAGTCAAAATAGGGAATATAAATATTGATATTGATACTCGTATCTCGTAATGATCGTCAAAATAAAACCAGAACATTATCATATTATAAAACAATTTAAATTAAATGAACCATGTCAAATATATTATATGTCCATATACTCACATACAGAATACAATGGATGCTCTAATAAAGATTCTCAGCTGACGTTTGAATGTTTCGTCAGATGGTTCAGTGCGCAGTTTGGCAGGTAGACGCTCGTAATACGTTGGGCCAATTACCCTAGGATTTTTTACTGAAAGTGCCATGCGACGCGGTACTGTTCTTAGCCTTCCAGTGGATCGGAGCTGTTTACCTGGTACTTCCACCCGTTTAAACGTTCGTATATTGGTTCTCACAAACATTAGTACCTCAAACATGTATAGGGAGTAGTGCGTCATGATGCGGTAGGTTTTAAATAATTCCTTACAAGGATGCCTGGGTTTTACTCCAGCCAGCAATCGAAGCGCGCGTTTTTGGAGTAAGAACACTCGCTTAGCATCGGTTGAATTACCCCAAATGACTGTACCATATGACATCAACGAGTGAAAATGAGAGAAATAAACAGATTTTAAAGAATTTCGTGATATTAATGGTTGCAGCCGTTTTAGGGCAAATACAGCACCGCTCAGTCTGTTACATAGTTGGTCTACATGGCACTTCCAGTAAAGGTTCGAGTCTAGTGTAAAGCCGAGAAATTTGCACTCGTTGCATAATGGCATTGGACCATTGGCAACAGATGGGGGTAGTGCAGTCACCCGACCCGAGAAAATCATTACCATCGACTTAGAAAGATTAAGGAGTAAGCCGTTTGACGAAAACCATGTTTTCAGTTGACCACACGCCTCATCAATCTTCATCGCGAGTTGTTCGTAAGATTTCGCGCTCACTATGACTGTAGTGTCGTCTGCGAACAGCACAGATAAGCCACTCGTGACTGCCGATGGAAGATCGTTAATAAATAATAAAAATAGCGTATTCCCGATCGCTGATCCCTGCGGAATACCCAGACAGACCTGTCCTGCGTCAGAAACAAGTGTTTTGCCGTTGGTTGACATTTTGACTACTTGTTTACGGTCGCCTAAGAACGATGCAAACAGCTGATGGGCGGACCCTTCGATACCGTAATGTTTTAATTTGGATAATAATAATTGGTGACTAATAACATCGAATGCCTTGGATAGATCGCATAGTATGCCGGCTATCTTGTATCTTTCGTCTAGTCCAGTCATTATACAATCAATAATTTTATTCGCCGCCATGGTTGTAGACTTTGCCTGCCTGTAGGCATACTGATTTACTGTGAGCAACTCATTCGATTCAAGATGCATCATAAGGTAAGATGATAAAATTGACTCAATTAATTTGGAAATTGTAGGTACAATGGTTATAGGTCTGTAGTTATTTACGTCGGACCTATCGCCTTTTCCTTTATAAACAGGACATACCCTAGTACTTTTTAGCACGTTTGGGTATGTACCAGTTTGGAACATATTGTTTACTAAAACTAACAGAATATTAGATATAATCGGCCAAATACTTAAAATAATATTCAATGTCATGTCATATACATCAGCTGTTCCGCGAGTCTTTAACATTGACTTAACCGTTCTGTCCATGATGTCATTCGTAACAAAGGGAAGGGTAAATAAGGGAATGTCTGAGCCACCAAGGTGCTTGCATACGTACTTTTGGGACAACGTCTCATCACTATTTATAACGTAATTCGCAGCTATGCTTAGAAAATGCGAATTAAACGCATTGGGAACTTCTTTATAACATACGTCAGAATGAGTTAACGGGTCCTTCAAACATACAATTTGCGACTTCGTTTTTAAGCCTATCTCTTCGTTAACGACTTTCCACATCTCTTTCGAAGGATTTTGGCTTTTTCTCAGCCTAGTTTCGATGTGTGTCTGACGAGCTCGCAGGGTCTCTGTTTTAATCAAACTAGAGTAATATTCAATACAGTCAGATATGAGGTGGTTACCGGGATATTGACGTCTAATCTCGTGTAGGTCACTGTGTTTTTGTAGATATCCTAACAGCTCGTCAGTCATCCAAGGAACATTCGACTTCTTTTTTAACCGCATCGGTTTAATCGGAAAGTGTATGTCAATGTAGTGTGTCAATATGTTAAATAATTTATTAAATTTGCAATCAATGTCAATAGTACTATCATAGATAAAATTAAAATTATAATTGGCAATGTCAGAATAAAATAAATATATTGAATCACTATTAAATAATCGACGTTGTATCATATCATTAGGTTTATTTCTTTGTACTCTTTTTGTCAAAGTGATCACATACTGCTGCGCGTTATGGTCACTAATAGCGGTGTCTACAGGTGATACACTGACATTATCGCAAGGGTTGTTTGTTATTCCGCAGTCAATCGATGACGCACAATCAGCTGTTACGCGAGTGGCAAAATTCACGGTGTTTACACAACCGAAACAATTTAGTACATCGTCGACCCTCCGTCTTGAACTGTTGTCAGATAAATAATCAACATTTTGGTCGCCAACTATGAGAAACTTTTTATTTTCGTCAGTTAACTTAGTCAATAATAATTCTAGATGCTCTAAGTATATGTCAAAATCTCCATTACATGTCCTGTACAATACAATAATAATCAAATTATAATATGGAATTTCAATAGAAGTAAACTCAATGTGATATGGGACGCATAGGCTGTGTAGGTCATTTCGATGTCTATATTTTATACCTTCGCGTATAATATATAGTGCTACCCCGCCGTGCGCGTCGGCGCGGGCGCGGCAGTATCCGTTCGCGAGCGTGTACCCACATAACCTCGCGCGATCCAATTCACTTCTACGACACCAAATTTCGCTTAAACCGAGTATATCTGGATTAGAATTACAACATAATAGATCAAGCAGTGAAGTTTTACCACAAATTGATCTAACATTCTGGTGAATCACTACAAACTTCGATGCTACCTCATTTTCGGCGTTTTTTGGTGTATAATGGAGTTTTTTGGCTGTACGACGTTGAAGAACCGTACCGCCACACCATTAGGCCAATTTGCAGCCTCTCTGGCGACCTTCACCTTGCCGGCTGGTACGTCGAGGCGGAACGACGTATATTTGCCGCGGGTGACCGCCAGCTGCTGGCAAACCGGTGCTGAGATGCCCATCTTATCCTGGACATGACGGATGACATCTTCAGTGGTGGTGTCCTCACTTAAGTTAAACACGTGTAAGCTAACCACGCGATAGTTGATATACCTGCCGTCTTCATCATTAGGGGGAAAGAGGGTCCTTACTAAGATCTAATCTCAGTCAGCTCAGCCCTAGTGAAGCCGGTTTTCAACCAAGCCAAATAGGTTTAGCACAGTACGCTCACGCACACATAACCAAATTAAACTTGCACACAACTCAAAATAGATGATCTTGACAGCATTGCGACACTTACTGAAGCGATTTGAGCAATTTTGTTAGTATAATGTGTGTGTGAGCGTGTGCTAAACTTATTTGGCTTGGTTGAAAACCGGCTGCACTAGGTTGTTCGAAATGCTCTGTCTATATTTTTTCATGGTCTGAGTGAGACATTTTCTTTTTTAACCTGATGAAAATTTATCTTCAGTAGGTATTATAGGTACTTAAGTAGGTTAATGAGAAGGATGTTGTTATTTGAATTTAGTAAGCACGTTAAATTGTAGGATTGTTTTCGTCAAAGCAATTCGTTGGCGTAGTTGTTAGGTTTTGTTCGACCAATCGGAGAATCCGGATACCCGGGCGCAAAGAGATGCAGATATTATGTCTAATAGCAACTTTAAGAGTGAACAACTAGAAATCAAGTTATGAACCCCACATTAAGAATCCCTCGCCAAAATCCTAGATTGCAATACTTAAATACGAAGCGCAAGTCAATAAAAAACCAGCAATAAAATTGACGGTTGACATTAATAGACAACTTTATGCCTGACACGCCATGTGTACGTAAATGGAAAAGTAGGTGCATTTGAGTAAAGCTGTACAGTCAAGGGCATAAATATCTATGCATATTTTTACTTATTGCATTACAATAAGGTCTAAAATTGTATATATTTTTTTGCCCTTGACTGTACCGTTTACCGTGTCAATGCAGCTTCGATAAATTGTTGTGAGGCTTGTAAGCTTTCAATTCGAGAAAAGAAACCTGTTGATCACTGCAGGGTTTTATTTGGTTTATTGATTCTCGCCTTGGACAGGTTTTTGTATGGGTATCAAGCACAATTGTGGATCAATTACTTTTATTTAGTTATTGATGGGAACTCGCGCAGAACCGAGACGGGGGGCCGAAGAGTATTACAAGTGAGATCCTATATTTGTCTTTCTGCCTATAGAAGGTGATCGGGAGGAATCTAAATAATCTTGCCAGCTTATTCATGAGGTTCTTAGGAGTAGTTATATATGTTTATGTATGTTTTTTTAGATATGTTTTTTTTCATAAAAGTTAATTTTTTGCAACTCAATAGTTTAATAATGAGTAAAAAATAATAAGAGTGAAGTGTCAATTTTCTGTTCAACCTGCGTCGTTTATTTTTAATAGCTGTAGTAACTCCTACAATAATTATTGTACTAAGGCTAAAATTATGTAAAACAATATATTGCTCAATAAAAATAAAATATTTTCTCTATCTGAATGTATTTAAAAATCTTTAAAGTAGAGAAAATTTGTTGAATTTGCTTGTTTTGCCGAGTGTTTTTGTAAGTTTCGTTTGTTGGTAAATATTTTGACCATTCTCAAATACTGTATTATTGCCTCAACGCTAATAAGGTGGTAACAGAAGAGTGGCTTAGTTTAGTTTCTCTGCCCAAATACGCATTCATTCACATGTTTTCTTTTTTGTCTATAGTTTCTTTCGTGTAATACAGTTGTCAGAGTTATGAAATAACCATTTTAACACAGTACAAGTGACCGGTCGGTTGAGAATATTTGTTTATTTTTCTATAAAAAAATGACAGATTATTCCAGAAGCGTGTTTGTTCACAGGGTTAATGTTGGTTACTTATATCAGTATCATTTTTTAACAAAAAGTACTTATAGGCCGTGGGCCCACTTCCAATACATATACGTCACATGACAACATGATAAAATGTATATGCTGTTGTCACATGACGTAAATATACCTCCCCATACAAATTTTGACCGGAAGTAAAGTATTTTCAAACTTTCGGTCAATTTTTTTAAAAATTATTATTTTCCCATTCTCAGCACAATTTTTCTCGACCTGCTGCTATGCATTTTATCATGTTGTAACACGACGCGACGTAGGTGTATTGGAAGTGGGCCCACCCCACGGTCTATTAGGAAGCAGTGGCTTAATTTGAATTGTAATAATTGATCAACATGTTTATTTTAAACACTGAAACTAACCTGCTGCTATCACAGTTGTTAAGTTGAAAGTAACCAAATTGTCAACATTTTAACACCCGTAAATTAATATCTATAGATAGGAATTGAAAGATTTTTGCCTCATGAAAACATCAATATAATATTATACTAAGTACAATTGTGAATCCCTTGCTTTGTTGAAAACTGTGAAGTTGAAAATTGTGAATACAGTCTTTTTGGAAATCAGATACATTCCTAATTCTCTCGCTGAAAATCAGACGCAGTCTCAACTGGCGCGGCATCGCACGTAAAATCTCGTTTTATTATAGTCCAGGCATGTTTCTTCCGCCAATAAACTTTGATCCATGGTGATCCGTGTAACCGATCACTGGAAATAGAACAGAACTATCGGCTATACGGAAATAGATTGTGGAATCCTAATGACACACTTCACTCGCTTACGGTGATGTTTTGATTTTGTTAGGCTTGCTTAAGGGGATTGATGTGTTTGTTTGGAAACTGTGTGTAAGGTGCCATTAAAGTGCTTTTATAACACGTTGGTGGCAAACAAGTCTACGGCCCCACCTGGCAGCCCATGGACGCATGAAAGACGCATCATGAGCGTTGCTGAATCTTTAAAAATGTATACACTTTTCTCCAAGAACTCCAGTCCCTGATAAACTGAACTGAAGTCCCTCGGAAATACCTCGGCAGGGAGCTCATTACACAACTGGAGTGTTCGAAGATGGGATATACTCAGATACAGTTAGTGTACCCGACATATATTGTATTATAGTATATTGCAGATATCGAATTTAAGCTTTCGTGAGACATGTTTAAAATCATATTAATTGAAGAGATCACATTCAAGCTTGGCCATTTTTATACACCTTGACGGTATCACTGGCGATCCATCAAGGTTTGCAAAGCTAAATTAAATCATAAAGGATTAAAACAATAACTTAGTCCATTTCTTATTCCCAATGTCGTCACAAGATTAGCGATGCCATAAGCTTTCAAAAACTAATATGGAATGCTCTTAACCCTGTCAGATTATTTATTCGCATAAGTAAAACATATATGCGCTTCTGCGACTGACGCCGGCGCTCGTCTTTTGTTTTTAAATGTAGAATCGCTGCCCCTGGGTGGTCTCTTCAATATGTGTTTATTTTGCTCACGCTAATCGCCTAGAATTGGCATCATCAAAGCCGGATATAAATTCCATTCGAACCTCGCATTGTTGCTGTCAAATAATTGGAATTCAGATATAGCCCTTTTAGTGCCTGTCGCACACTGTTTGTGGCTTGTGACTGAATATTTTGGGAATTGAATTCGTACGGTCGGCGTCACAGATATGTACTATGTTGCACCTTATTCCTTTTCAATAAAGCGAAAAATGTATGCATATCTGATGCAAATTGTACCGTCTAAAATAGGAGTGCATGCAATGTTAGGTAATTATATCTATGATAAATTAAACCACTTTGGAACATATTAAACATGTTCGAAGACCAACTCCATATTATAATATGTATGTAGAAATAAATTGAAAATATTAAAAAATATCTTCAAAGATTTTCCTCGTCAATATTAGGTTCATAAGCAGACATCGTAAATGTTGTGGCATTTTTGGATTGTGTTGGGTTCTTAGACTGCACAATACATTATGATTATGAGCCTTGATTCTGTAAAAAAAAAAATAGACGTATAATATTACGAGGGTTCACTGTGTTGATAGAGTCAGTCTGGGCAACGACTACGAGCGGCGGCAGCAGGGGCAATGGTGCGTCATACGTGCGAGCGAGCGGTCAAGTTCCGCTCTCTCACTCTCGACTCCCACGTATGCCGTTGCCGCCGCCTCTTGAAATCGTGGCTGAGCAGAAAATGAGTAGCCATCCTTGAAGGTTAACAAATCTATCGGGAACTCTCGCGCCCTAGAGTAACTCAACCAGTAGTTGGTATTTCCCCAATAGGGCTAACCCAAATGTGTACTGTTACCGTATCCCACTCCGACTCCACTATGGACGCGATCACGCGGTTCTACGCGCTGGACGGATTCGACAAAAGCTGCGACACAATCCACCATAGTCCAGTGTTCCCGTGATGAAGACCGTAACAAATGGAGGAGCATCGCGAGGGCTGTGTTATCCATACATCATCAATATCATCATGAAACCACGACCACTCTGTCAATATTGAACGAATGAAGAGAGAGAGAGAGAGGGATCTCTCTATATTCTACTATTCTCTACTAACGTAGTATGGCGTATTATACCGCTTTTTACCCTAAGCAGCATTTTTACACTGAGTTCAAAGTCTATCCAGGTACTCAAAAGTAGTTGATAAAATCGGACATGGAAAAACACCTTACTTTACAAGTAAGTTTTCGATAACACTCAATAGATAACTCCACATTAATGTGCCGACATGTTTTATGATGATAATGACATACTTTTGCATAATGCGTGAATCATTATATCAGCTGACAAGTAGAAGGTCAATGACTCGCCAGCTGGTCGATAGTTACGACTGATTTATTATTAAGATACACTGCAGGTGGACGAACTTTACAGTGCCGTCTTCGTCATGAGTGTCGTCATTTGTTTAGGGCCATTTAGTGTTTAGTTGGGCCATTCTCATTGTTGTGGACACTGATACAGCCGCGGATGTCCCTATATACTGTGTCACAATATTGTCAAAGGCAAAGTTATTTATTTTTCAATTTAGGCACATTACATGCACCTACACAGAAGGGTATGTTAAGGTGGTTTGGGCATGTAGAGAGGATGGATGAAAGAAGATTAAGGAAGAGAGTGTATATAAGAAGAGTGGAAGAGCAAGTTGGAAGGGGAAGACCTAGGCGAACTTTCTCCTATCAAATTGGAGAAATCTTACTAAAAGGTCAGGTCAAAAGTACCCTAAACCGACGAGCCTGTATGAGAAATGTTATGAAAGTGAGTGAAGCGAAAGTGGTTTGTCAGGATCGTAGCAAATGGAGATCCGTGATCTCTGCCTACCCCTCTGGGAAAGAGGCGTGATTATATGTATGTATGTATGTATGTATGTATGTATATGCACCTGTGAATAGTGTGAATGTCAGTAACCTCGAGATGAACCGGCGTAAAAAACTCGGTGAAATATTTTTTTTCAGAACAGTATATACACGATGATTTTTAATCCCTGATCAGGAGTCGATATTGATAAATAGCCAAAACGGATTTCAATGGATGAGGTCTCATGCAATTAAATCACTGTTTAGTTAATTAAATTTAATGACAATGTTAACACTAATATCCACTGTATGTTTGGTCACCCTACATTTCATGAAGTTAAGTAGATACGTCAAACACAGAAACACAGACGTCCAATTTGATAATGATTTTGGATTATAAAGTGATTCCTTATTCAGTTTATTTCAGAAAAAAATAACGTCTGTTTTAGGTAACTTCGAGTTAATCGTGGTTTGGTATCTATTACTGAATTAGTAAAATTTACTTCTGATCACGAATTAAAAAACATCGTGTACATATACTTTCAGTACCAGAGTATTATACATTTTCATTGCTGCAGTAGAAAGCTTATTTATTTATTTTGCGATAGATTCCTAGTGCAACTTTAACTGAGTATACGCGGACGAAGTCGCGGGCATAAGCTTGTATAGTTACTAGATAGTCTAAATCTATCTTTATCAATTTTTATCCCAATGACCAAGTTAGTTTAAATGCAACGAGCAGCATCACTTACTGAAAGTAATAGTATGGATAGTGTATTAAAATATATTAAACTTTTCTTAGGATATGATATAGACTTGCCCCTGGCTTTATAAGGCCCTGTAATAATTAAATTGTTGTAATTTATAAATAAAATACTATTTTTAGTGAGCTAAAGAATGTTTGTATTGCATAGTATTGTATAAAGATTGTTAGATAAAATTATGTAGGTAATATTTTTAGTGACCTATAATAGTACATTACGTACCTAGGGCAGTGAATTCGTGAATGGCCCAGATCGCAGGTGTTTGTGTCATAAATATGCGATCTGGGGCTTTACGAATTACCGCCCGTGGTAAGTACACAATTTTACGTCTTCATCTGGCCACAAATGCGAGTTTTGCCGTACGCGCAGCGTGCAGTAAAACTCGCATTATGGCCAGGTGTGACGTAAAGGACATTTATCTAGCATTGTATTGTATAAAAATCGGTTAGACCGGGTAGATGTCAAAAATATACTGAGTTGATGAAATCATTAAATGTTTTAATGAGCTATAAAGAATATTTGTATAGCATTGTATTGTATAAAGATCGGTTAGACCGGTTAAATGCCAAAAATATACTGAATTAGTAAAAAAAATCTGTCATTTGGTCCATCGCGGCTTTATAAAACTGGGTCTAAGACAACTTGTTTCCTTATCCGCTCCGTCGCGTTGCTGTAAATTCTTCGGTGGCAGATTATTCTCTAGTTATCTTTTTACACGCCCGGCATATGCTTTGGACCAAAAAAGGCGAAGCCTGACTCCTCTGCGGCGTTATTGTGGGCTGTATTAACATAAAACGGAATAATTAATAGCAACTTAAAAGACAAAAGAGCGCGCTCCGCTATTCATGTAAATTAGGGCTAGACCGTCCGACGTTTATTTTTCCAAAGCTTTGTATACCATTTACCTAACTTTGTGATACCTTTAGAGAGTTTGCCTATTATGTTGCTAATTTTATTACCGTGTATTGAAGGTGAATAAAAGGAATAGGAACGAGCTGTTTTAGAACGTAAAATGAATTCAGTTTTAGTTTCATTATGTTTATTCATTGGCGAACATGGGCATACTATAAATAAAGTACGTAGACAATATTTAAGATTCCTACCTAATGTTAGTTTCACCAACGAGGGGAGATAATATTCTAATTTAATTTACATAAAGCTCAGGTGTGTAAAGTTTAATGGATAGGTATGCAGTTTGCTTTGCATTGTTTTACTGAGAATACATTTTGAAAAGAAAATGCTAAGGCCTTTTAGTAAGCAATTCATTCATTCAATGCCTGTTATCGTGTATGTTGTTTAAGACGTTTTGTTTCCAAACTCACTAAGATTTTTTATTTTCATTACAAGATCATTGCACTTTATGTTCATTGTAATAAGGTTCTATATAAATACAGGACGGTCAGCTAACTGTGTTGGCGTTTGTGCAAGGCGCGTCGTGCATAAAGTGACAAATATCAGTAGGCAGATAGTTCACCGGCGATTTGTCTTGTCAGTCAACAAGTCATCGGCTCAAGGGAACTAATTTGCATCTGTAATGAACAGAATGGTGATATCATAAGCAGGGCTCGGACAAGTCATCGCAAAACAATCGCAAGACGGCAATATAACAAGATCAATAGAATCGCATTATATACTATTATTAATTATATTATTTAATTATATTTTTCAATGACATTTATTACTGCAACACAAAATTCACCTTACATGTGTGAAGGTATTTCCATTAACATTTTTTTTAATGCTGATGGTTGCATTGCACATACGCAACCATTAACTTCTGCATTGTCTGGAACAAACCGATGTTTTATTTAATCATTTGTGTTAGATATAAAAAAGTAAACAGTTGTTATAAAATACTTTCGAACCTTTTACTCGAAACTGCCGTAACTATTCTTTGTTTCATCGATAGAAATCCACAAAAATTCGTCCCGCATTATGTTTTTTAACTCTTGCATTTTCTGTCCGTTATATTCACCCAAGATTTTTTCCTAATATAGGATTCATCAGGTATTTCCCACGGGCACCACAGATACTTTTTGAAAAATGCCCTGAAGCGTGAATTATTGAGTTGATTCCATGGAATATTAACACAAATTATGAACATCAACAAATCGATGCAAAAAGTTTCATAAGAAATTTCTGGCGGAGCTGTCTTCAATTTGTGATTTTTCGACCTAATATGTTTATCAATATTATCTTTCTTAAACTGTTTAATACGAATACACAATATTTCCTTGACATTTTCCTGATAACAGAGCTCGGGGTAGTCCTTAATCCACTTATTAATTGTATTTATTTGCACCATATTTTAAATATTTAGAAATAACCATAATTAAGCAAATAATTGTATTTGTTTAAATTGTCACCACAAAACTGTTTCAAGCATGCCACTTTGACAAATCCATGACAGATATGCGACTAAAAAGGTAAAATGTTAAATTATAAATTACGATAATAATATATCAGCTTTAGAAAGAAAGAAAGAAAGAAAGAAAACATTTATTCGTGGACAAAACAATGGGTATAAAAAACAAAACACAGTAACGTAAAAGTAGCAGGGTCCACGAAAAGGCCCCGACTCAGCATGGTGCTAACCTAGGAGGCCAGCGCTGGTCTTCCGTCGGAACCTTTACATGAGTCACCTCCTGGAAGGCAACACAAAACAAATACCTACGCTAACATATTTTAAAGAATACATCTGGTATCATGGTATCTTAAGTAAAAATAAGCAGTATGTAAGTGCGATAGAGATAGAGATATCCGAACTTCGACATTCGAAGTTTGTGGTTATAGCTCAGAATGGCACGGCAGATTGCAGCGTGTGAACGCGTCGCCAAACTGTGTGTCAGTGTCACTGTCACTGTCAACTTGACAGACCGAAACGCAACTTTTGTTTCGGATAGTGAATATAGATACGTAAATACAGAAACGGAAAACAAGTTAAAAATACATTTGTGATACAGGAAGAAAACTAAAAACGAATACAGTATGGTGCAAAATTAAATATTGAACATCACAAGCTCAACTGTACAGACATAAGCGACTGTTTTCTGTACAGGTTCATGACTCGGGTGACGAACGGCAGTGCCGAGATAGCTACACAATTTAAACATGATAGATTACACAATTATTATGCGAACCAGATGCTGTGCGGATTTATTTATATGCAGATGGGACATATCCCGACAGTAAGTTTAAGCTTTAGATAATAATAATCTTAAGTCGCGACTCTATAATAGTCTTGCCCCATGTCCATATCAGTTTCTGCGATGACTTGTCCGAGCCCTGATCATAAGCGTGGCACTGTGACGGAAAGGCGTCGAGTTGTAATTAATGATTGCGGCGCTAGTATTTTATCACGAAAAACTTTATCACGAAAAATTTTACCACGAATAAACTTTATCACGAAAGACTTTTTCACGAAAACTTTACCACTAAAGACTTTATCACAAATAGACTAAATCACGAAAAGACTTTATCACGAAAATACTGTATCACGAAAAATCTAAATCACGAAAACTTTATCACGAAAAGACTATCACGAAAAATCTTAATGAGCTAATGCGAAACAAGACAAGTCTAAATAAAATACTTTAATGAGCAGAGGTTTTTCCGCTCTTTTATAAAAAAAAAATACCTCGAAGACGAAAGCGGGAGCTAAGCTCGCGCTTTCGTCTTCTAACCTATCCGCGATCCGAGTCGGTTTTGTCACTACGTCCCTGTTCCCACTTCTCTGTATTTCTAGTCACTCACTTAGTAAGGTAGTCACATGGATAGAATTTTAATATCTGGAATTAAAGTTTATTCGTGATATAGGTAGTCTTTTCGTGATTAAGATTTTTCGTGATAAACTCTATTCGTGATATAGTATTTTCGTCGGTAAAGTTTTCGTGATTGAGAATTTTTAGTGATAAAGTCTATTCGTGATATAGTCTATTCGTGATTAAGTTTTCGTGATATGGTCTTTTCGTGAAAAAGTTTATTTGTGATAAAGTTTTTCGTGATTTAGTACTGACGCGAAAGATTGCGATCGATGACAGCGTCGATGTCGTTTTTGTAGAATTTTTTGTTCTACAAAGTTCACTTTTGAGGATGAATCTATTTAAAAAAAAAAACCGGCCAAGTGCGTGTCGGGCCACGCCCAGTGTAGGGTTCCGTAGTTGCCTGTCTGTCTTAGTTACATCGACGTGCGGTGCGGTTGCGTCGGCCGAATATCTACGAAAATTGGCCTTTCTAAGTACACATTAAGTTGGTCGACTATTACTCGGTAACTACTTATGCCCACTTGTCCGTGATAGTTTTCCTTTTCAATTCATTATATGCAGTACTAACACGAATTTTTTCACGTCTCCAGTATAGCCATTTAACGAGGAAAAACAATTACATCCCTGCTTTAGGTGTAGGGGGTAGGTACCCTAAAAAAGTTATTGTACTGTTTTGTCAGCGTGATTGATTCAATACCCATGCCGAATCACAGTTTTCTAGTAGTAATGGTTACCGAGCTAAGCCGAAGACGGACGGACGGGCAGACGGACATGGCGAAACTATAAGGGTTCCTTCTTGACTACGGAACCCTAAAAAGTGTAAGAAAAAAGATAGATATCGGGAATATATTAGTGGGAATCGGAGTAAAATTTGACAATCTGCTGTAAACCGCGCTCATTAACCACGACAACTCTACCACTCTTAAAAAGAAGATTTAGAATAAGTATTTAATGTTAGATTTTTTGCAGTAGAGACATTCGCACCAAATATTAACAAAACCAGAGATATCATTGAACCAAAAATATCTGAAAACTGGTCAGCACATTTAATGAAACGCGAAATAGGCAAATACTGAAGGTCAGTTTCAGATAACATCTAAATCACAAAACATATCGCATACCTACTTGGTTCACTAAGTTGAATGACATGTAACATTTACCACTAGTATTTGACACGAAATGTAGACTGCAAAACGCTGACGACACTAGTATTTCCAAATGAATGGAACGAAACAATTTTTAAGTTTGCTCACTTCCATTTTTTGCAGATAAATAACTGACACACTACATTTCATTGCCCAAAGTAAGCAGCGATGTAATCCAGCAATACTTCTCAATATATTTCTGTCCAGAGCCAATGATTAAGTTTTGCCTGGAGCCAATGTATAATAAATGACTACATTATAAACTACAGCGATAATGAACAGTACTTTATCAATTTTTAAACATATTTAGTCTAAAATAATCGTAATCTGTTTTGGTAAACTGTATGTATAGTAAATGCGGGATTAGCATTAAATGTGCCGAAACATACTAAACTAACGATATTTTGATTTGCTTTCACAAGATCGTGGATCAGTACATTGATGGTGGATCAACTTAAAATGATTACCGTTCTAATTTTAACCAAGTTTACACCATGAATATCTAAGGATTTACTTTTATGCGCGACCTAATTCAAGCGCAATCGTTTGAAACAGGTCGCCTTGCAGCAATAAATACCTATTGACTACCACAGGCAGTAAAATTCGGATAGAGATGCACGAATCAATCTACATTGACGAAATGCAGACGCAAAAGACGTGATGGGCATAAACAGGGCGTTCTTATTCCAATGCTTTTTCCGTGCGTACGCCTTGACATCTCCACCTACAGAACCAAAAAAACTTAAACCCAAATCCGTAAGCATTCCAGATTGGAGCTTATTACAATGGTGCTAAATTGATAATTGCTTTTTCGTGGGTATTTTCTTAACTTAGTGATATATCGAGGCGGGTATCGATCAAGTCGACTGCTTTCTGTCAAAGGGCTTTTAAAATAAAACAAATGACAAGCGCTCAAACGGTTGTTGAAATCGGACTTAATTGATTAAGCGTCGAATTCCTTTTTGGTAGAGCATTGACGATTAGTGTAAGTGAGTAGGACATCTTTTAGTAGCTTAGCTTTTTGTTTGTATTTTGTTTCGGTGTATCTGCATAAAATGCTTATTACAGGTACTTACTTTAACACTTATTTCTTAACGGCGTTGCACAATTAGGTTTCATAATGATACACAATTAAATAACACTATCGACTTCGCTAAATAGCTTTACTTACCATTCTGCAAAAATAAAAACGAATGTTATAAATGTCCACGGGCAAGACTGTCATTTACACTAAAACTTCCTTAATATAATACGGAAAAATTCAAATATAATTATAATATCTTTTCCTGGAAAAAGGGTGGGGGGGGGGGGGCTATGCCCAGCAGTGGGACGCTACAGGCTCACAATAATAATCATAATATTAATTTGCTCATAATCCCGGAAACCCAAAAATAATAATTCTGTAAAGCAATTTCCATATTGGAAACTAGGCCCTAAAAGTAACTAATTTGGTAGTGATGTATTTTTTTTATGAAAAAAAGATATGATGATAAGTGATTTAAGCAAAGGAACCCGAAGTTTCAGTTTATATCTAAGTCAATATAAGCTTTCAGAATTAGAGGGTTCGGTTTTGTTTATATTGCTGTTCTATCCTTCTTCTCCCTTGTCACTATGTTTGCGCTGTGTACAATAACTTAAAGGTAAACAGTCGTTCCATTAACCTACACCGCTACAATGTCAATCTTATAAAAACTGAGGACTACGTGCCTCGGAGACTGCCAGGCATGTCAGCTTTCCTAGTGTGTGTTGCAATGTTTCGTGGTGACACCCGTATTCGCCGCACTTCACCTAGTTTCGGGACATCGTTTGATAAAGTGTTTACACAAACGTATGACACACAGTTACAGAGAGTTTGGTTGACAAAGACCGTCGAGATGATATTTTCTATGAAAGTAGCATAATATAAGTAAGTAGTGGTGAAACTGCAACGCTCTTTAAATGTCCATTTGATTGGCCCCAGTGTCAAATTGGTACGTACTATACCCAAACCAGAGAGTATTAATAGAGAATAATAATACCTAATACATAGTAGGGGACAATCTTACACAAATCGACCTAGTCCCTAACTAAGCAAAGCTTGTACTATGGGTACTAGACGAACTTATATAGATAAATAAATACTTTAACACATAGAAAAGACATCAAACAAATAAACGCCCTCACCACTCACTAAAAATATACCTACAAACAAATACAAATCATTATAGAACCCAGTACTGTCGGCTTCGCAGGCAGAGCAACTATCAACTAGACTAAAGGGGTCACCATTGTCGTTTAATTTAATGACGTAATTTGTTGTCACGCTCACTCTGTATAATTCCTACTCACTCCGTAATCTTTTCGGTTAGTGGATAACCTTTCACCTCTCAACTGTGTGCATTACAAATTCCCTCTGAGAACACTTTCCCTGGCGTTAATTACGTAGTTAAATACGCATGGACGTTAGGACCCAGTTGCTTATAAGTACACGTCGTAGAGAAAGCGGGTAAAGAATATATTTTATATTATATTAAGAGCCTGGAGAGCAACACTGCTGGGCTACAGCCTCCCTCTCTTTCTCTCACACGTTCATGTCCCGAGCAGCCTCCCGGCAGTTTTGGTAAAAGACGTCAAGTTCGTCTGGCCATGCCCGACGTCTACCACGATCCCGTGTTCTGTTTTGTGGGACCCCCTTGGTGGTGATTCTAGCCTATCTATAACCCTTCCGGTATGCGGCAGACGTGCCCGGCCGGTTTTTGTTTTATAATAGCAATCAAGCATTTGTCTACGCCACGACGATGGTACGAGTAAGCCAACCTGCCTGTTTGGTCACTGTTTACCGATACCGGTGTCTGTACACCATACAGGTAGTGAGAAATGTTACCTATTCCCTGTCAACATCTATAAAATTGTCATATAATTAGCCTGGTGCTTATTACTCTAGAACTAAATTACTGGAAGACTCGACCACTAGAAAGAGGCAAATACCGGTCCCTCACATTCAAATACCTCAACTCACAGGTTCGTTCATTGTTCGTAAATAAAATTACTAAGTATGTTACATGTTAAATTATGCGGTGTGAGGATGTTCTACGTCGTCAGCTGTCAGCACCATTTTTAAATTTACGATTAATATACTTGGTGAAGCCACACGAGATAGTCCGTTAATAACTAACACGTCGCGGAGCAAGTACGCTTCTTGTCTGTCGCCCGTCTATCTCTTTTACATTTGGTATGATCTAAGTGGATGGGACGACAGTGATACGAATAGCTATTGCAACTGTACAAAATGTGCTACTACCACTGTCAACCTTTGAACGGAAAGGGTCTATGACTTCGGCTAATAATGAATCTCAACATATTAATTTAAGTAAATACATTTTCTGACCTAATCCCATGACAACCGAGAAAACGCTATTGTGCTAAATTTGCCACACAATTTATCCACAGTGGATGTAAAGGGTTAAAGTTATTTAAATTATAATAATGATGAACTAAACTGACAGGTACACACTTCCTTTCTGTCGGGAAAAACAATTTTTTTTTTTACTTTGATTTTTAAGAGTAAAGATCCCGCGAGTGATACAGGGCAAATTTTGCTCCATTGTACTTTATGTGTTACTGATTGAACTTTTTGAGGTAAAAACAAGTGTTTGTTTGACGATGTACTTCATACTTCACTTTGATGAACTTACGAGTACTAACACAAAGTCAAAGTAAAAAGGCCATAGTCCAAACCACAAGCAATGGTCTTTTAAAAAATTGCACTTATTTTTAAAAACGAACTTTTAAAGCGAAAAATAAGTCATACTAATTTACCTGGGTCATTCAGCGCAAGGCGTGTCCTTATTTTCCATTTGCATTGTAGTGGTTTGGCAAGTTTTGTACCTTGAGACTCAGTTTGTTGACATTCGGTGGCATGTTTGATGTGGTCTCATTAAACAGTAAACCCGCTGACGGATTGCGAACACACTGTGTAATAAATTGAAAGCCTTTGATGCAAAAAGGTACGTAGGTTAAGTCTGAATTACGGATAGTGTGTGTGTGTGTGTGTATGTGTGTGTGACTGAAATACATTTGAGTGACGGTAGTTAGGTTTATCTACGATGGTCAATGGAAGGCAAAGTCTAAGACATACACTAATTACAAAATTAACCTTAGGTACAGTCAGCAGCAGAATTAGCTCCGCAAAATAACACCCTCAAAATTATCTACACAGTCCTTATCCTCTTCACATTAGAGTCGTGTGTATTTTGAGCACTTAATGACCCGCGTAGCTACTTTTGCTGCTAACTGTACAGGATTTCTTTTTGAACTCGTCTTTGAATTTTTCATTTGATTTTAGTCACAGAAACATTATTTTCAAAGTACTATTAGTTATAATTTTATGTATTAATCATAGAAGAGCTGTGGGCCATCAGTACATTAACAAATGCACATCACCTTTCAAAAAAATAGCTACGATCATAATGACGGAGCCAACAATCCTTATTGAGATTACGTAGCAATCAATTTTACATTAGCTGTTTGGTTTTTTTTCCAAACATCCTTTCATTACTATGTTTTAACGAAAATAATACAAAAAAAAATGTTGAGGTGTCAGTCATTTATTATTAATGAGAAGTATTATTTGTAGATTATGAGCTTTACGAGTATAAAAGGGGATCACATTAAAAGGGTATTATTTATTTAACAAATAGGAAATAATAGTTATAGTTTCGTCAATCTTTGGATTAGATTAGGTGCCAAAGCGGACCCCGGGTACCTTTTTGATACAACTGGGGAAAAGGCTAGGAGAATGATGAATTGCGGACAGAAGGTCCACTATCTTACCAAACAAATGTTTGACAGATAGAAAACTCAAATCATCGCATTTCGCTCTCCCACGCCGCAGTGATGGGTCTCCCTGTCAACCGCGATCGGCTGTTCCGTCACCTCGGAGGTGCAAGAGTTTAACCGAATACTATTAATGTGTGAGCTGTGGTCACCTATAAGTGGCTAAGCATCTTATTTAGTTTTTTTGTATTTTAGCCAAATGTATTGTTCAGATGTGTTATCCGTTGGTGGTCCTTAAATAAATAAATAATATAAAATAAAATAAAATGCTTGAGCTCTTAGACTGGAGGTGTACAGAACAAAGCCTTGGGGTGAATATCCACCAGAGCTGTGCGAAGTTGCGAGGCGGTGAACGAGGAACAATTGGACCAATAGGAAGCGATGCGCGAGCGCAGTCGGCCCCGCTATTGGTGGATTATATCCTCGTTCACCACTTCGCAAACTTGCATTGCTATAGAAAGTGGATACTCACCCTTATACTCAAAAATAAAATTCTTTTAATTAGAGTATGGCCTATGAACTTACCAAAATGAGTCAACAAATAAATAAAGTAAAGTAAGCAGCCATTCCAATACGCAAACGTATCGTCTAAATTCATTTTGGGCCGGTGTTTGTTAAAATCTGAATGTATGGAAAGTTTGACAAGTTTCTATGGAGTGACTGCTGACGGCACCATATTTAACGTTGATCGGTATGTAATCGTAAGTTGGTGCAACCCGCCTTAGAGTTTAAGTAATGATCAAATTGGGTAGATTTCTACTTCAAATATTTTTATTTAGGTTGACCAACAATCACTTCATCAATTAATACAATAATAACCTAAAGGCTGGGAATAAAATCTGTGTGACAAATCACACCGGTCACGATTACAGACGGTTTGGTGCAACCCACGCTAAGTGTACGGCCTGAGTAAAAATTGCTTTTGTTTTGTATGCACACTGCAAGCCCCGCTCACAGCGGTGCGGGCACTAAGGCTGTACTTTAGGCACTGGTCCCACCGCCGGCTAGTAAGCTAGAAAAGTTGGGCGAGTAGCATTACATTGCGGATCTGTAAAGGTCGATTGATCACACTGTGCCTGGTCAGCACGCAATGAACCGTTACTCGCCCAACTTTTCTAGCTTACTAGCCGGCGGTGGGACCAGTGCATTAAGAGAGCAAAACTTCTGATGTAATCATTTACATACAAATAAAATAGTAGTCACAGTCACCAAGAAATTCACGCGACCCACTTGGCCCTTTGACATTTTCTCTGGGTACCGATACAAAAGCTTTGGACTCAAGTATCTTACATAAGATTCACTTAGTGAAATTATCACTTAACCGGTAAGGTTGTGTTTAATTTGGTGATGCATTTTGTAGGTTAAATTATGTCAATGCATCTTTTTTCCTTGCTGTGGGTTAATAGCTCTTTTTGATAATTTACGTACATCTATTACTTAACAGAATCGCAATGTAATTTCGTATCTTTACGAACGCGCTTGCTTTATAAGACCTCTCTATATACCTAATTAAATAGGAATATAGGAATTGAAGTTTACTATTTTAAAATTACGAAAAACTTTTGGCTTTTTCCGTATTTGTCGATGCGGGCTCTGTGCGGTATCGGCATGATGTCAGTACAGTTTCTTCACTGCGCGTCTTTATTTAAATAGTAATAGATCTTGGTCAGTGTGGGATGCGTAGCAGCGCGTGGCCTCGTCTTATTTGAATACTACGATAGTAGGTATTCTGACAAGAAAAGAAATCTGGGCGATATCAGTAAGTATCAGTATCTCATAAAGATAAATACCATATATCAATGCTACTTCAAAACTAATTTTCCCTTGTTACTGAAGCAAAGCATTCAACTGTATTGGATCAGAATTTATTCATGATTTATGAGTATTTCTCAGAACAAGCCAATCCTAGTATCATTGTTCGGTATTAGATCTACCGGGGCATGACCGGGTGAAAGGACGAGGGTGTGGCCTCACTGCGCATTTCGTTTTGTTTAATTACCTTGTTAGATGAGATAGGTACGTTAAATCGTGATTTGATCATACTTTACTAAAAATTCCCAGGGATTAAAACTGCCCAATAGTTGGCACCTTCTATGTTAATTCATAGCCATAAAGGATACATCACCTGATCTTATACATCTAAGAAAATGTGATTTAAGAGCGTCCATATTAAAGGCGGGCTACACCAATTTACAATTATAGATCAATCAACGCAAAATATGTTGGCAGCTATCATTCCGTAGAAATTTCACAAACATTCAGATTTTAACGAACATCACTTACGATTACAGACGATTTGGTGCAACCTACCCTCAGTGGGTTGTGAGCGTTGTAAGGTGACACCAGGGTATTAATTAGTATAATAAATCAAACATTTGGATTAGAGGCGAAGCGCGTACAGTGATCAATTTAGGACATATCGATCTAATAGGCTATTTTCGTCTATCACAATTAAATTATGAAAGTATGTTATTTCTATAGTTTTGACTTTAGGAAATGCGAATGTAATACTATTTTGTTATAAAACATAAGAAATATTTTTAATTTCAAAACTAAAATCGTATATTTATTATCTGTATGTCACGTGACCAAAAACGCTGACTGCCATTTTGTCTTCTGTGAGTGACGTCAGAACAGCAAATACAAAAACAAGTTTTCGGTGTAAACAACAACAAAAAGTTAAAAAATATTTATATTGTATTTATTTGGACTTTGGTACGCTATTTTACGCCATCTACGATGGAGGTTGTATTTGTAAAAGCTGACAATACAAATCTACCGAAAATAGACGCAGTAATTATTGCAAAGTTCTTTGCGTAAAATACAGATTTCTTTTCTGCTGAATGCAGAAATATCAAAACATCTTTGTAAGTATATTCTGTTTCATTTTCCGAAACTATATTAGAACAATATAATATTGTATATTTCCGATAATAAGTTTACATGTTTTGAGGAGTCTTCAACGTTGAACTATTACAAGTTGGCGCAGCACACCAACGATAACGAGTATGAAAGCTCACTTTCAGTTAGAAAATCCATGAAAAATCAGAACTATCAGAAGGCATAGATTAGAAGTAATAGAAGTACATGCACATTTGACGTGTATCTTCTTAGTAGTCTGTGGTTTGTTATTGCAGTTTTGACGTCACGATAATGGCGGCTGCCTTTTTGGCCCGAATATATAATTTTCAAATTTCAACCGTTATTTATTTGCTTAAAGCGATATTATTTTGAGGAAATAAAAATACCAGTTGACTATCGAATCGATACGAACATTTTAAAATATATTAAAAAAAAACGTAGAATAGCCTATTGGCTCAGATGTCTCATATCTGGTTTGTAGTAAAATACATAAGAGATTTCAGAAAGCTTACTAAATGCACAAACACCTCTCCCGCGCTGACGATGGTCCTACAACTCGGTTAAACGATAACCTGTGATCATGCGCAGTATTTTATCTCGACGTCACAGTAGATATCGGGAAATTGCAAAACTGCGCTCACGAGTCATTGACCTCGTCAGAGTAATTAAAAAGTCATCAACCTACTCACGTCATGTTTGTTTTGGTGGCTGTGGACGTGCATTTTAATAGTGAAACCACGTCAAAAATATGTATCCACTTTTCGCCTTATTGCAAAGGAATACGGTAGAAAAGTGTAGAAATGTTTAAAAATTAAACGTTCTACACCGTAAAACCTCCATCCGCCATTTATAATGCGACAGAGCCAATGTTTTTGGAAATATAGTACCCGTACGAAGCCGGGGCGGGTCGCTAGTATATTATACAAAAGGAAGTAGGTACAAATTAAAAAATCACGGAGTGTAATGGAAAGCTAACCGGACGTAAACTATCATTATTTACCTACTTCCATTACGCAAAATATGCTCGCAACTTGACCGTAACTTTCTGCAGCACTAGCATACAATATTTCACCGCCGTCTATAGAAAATATCCTTTAAAATTGCCATAAACTTTTATGTTTACGTCCTGAAGTAAAGATTTCTCTTGGGCGTGTTAATTCATCGTTGCGTCATTGGGTCGAGCATCGCACCATATTGTAAACTTTGCTTGTTACGACTTCAGTTACTCTGTATGTACAGCCAATAACTTATGATTAAGTATGTGTAATCTAAACTTTTTCAGTATCAATTTGTAGGTTGAAAGTTTAATATGATAAATGCTCGTTTAGGTACATATGTACATACATAGATTCACGACCTAATTCCCAGAAGGGGTAGGCGGAGCACTTCTTCTTCTTCTATGACTTTTTATTGTACCTGGATGACGCTCAGATAGCAAGCACCGGTCGTAGTCCGGCTGGGGTAGGAAGATAAATGAATATCGACCCCCCCCCATATTCGTAAGGATCGTGCACACACATGAATAGATCGAGATCCCCACTTATCAAACTAACTAGCGAGACAGCCACTACGAGGCCGTCCGCATGGAGTGGGCACTGACTAGCCGCCAGCGTGGGTCCCACTCCCCCATAGCACTCATGTTAGTGGAACTCCACAACGTTTGATGAGTAACCGCCGGTTTGCAAGAAACCTACCTCACATCATACTCCAATAATCGTAACCCCGTTCACCCAGAAGCAAGCTCCTGGAATTGGTTAGCTAAATCATCAGCGATAGGGCACGTGAGGTACATACCACTCATGTCGATAGAGCTCACTCTATCACGTTGGATGAGCAACCGTTGACCTACATTCTCATGCGGATCTACTTTATTTGCGTTGCCAGTGGCCGCGTCCGTTGCCCAGAATCTCACAAGGGAGGTACCTGCGGATAGGATAGCTAAGCCCCCGGCTTTAAAGGTGTGGTCCATGAAGTACAGACGACACCCACTCGTGTCGACTGAGTTTCCTCTGTCACGTGGACGAGCTCACCGTCCGACCTATGTAGGTCTTCTTCATGTATGTTGCCAGCGGCCGCGCCCGTTCCCCAGAAATCTGGGATTGGGTAGCTAAGCCACTGGCTTTAGGGGTGCGGCCCATGAAGTACAAACCACACCCGCAAAATTGAAATTTAATTTCCAGTGGCACTTTAAGCATAGATGTGGGTATAAAAGATCGATAAAATGTCACACAACACACTTCAACCCTGTTCCCTTAATACGACTCTTACGACACCCACAGGAAGAAAGGGGGTGGTGCTATGCTAACCCGATACCACACGGGGTTTATTTTATAAGAGAAGAAGATGATTCGATAAGACAATATACTGCCGGAATTTCGCAACCGGTTTCCGTCGCGTAATTCTTCTGGGTCCGAATTCATACGCAACGCAATTTCGCGGTAGCGGGCCATAGATTGTGTATGGAGTAGCCTGCGGTCGGAACCACACAGCACAGCGGAATTGGCGACGGAATTTGGTCGCGGAATTCAGCCTGTATGTATCAAAGCTTTCATGATGACTGCTGGTAAACATAATACTTAATACTTGAGGTTATTTGAGTTAATTGAATTGCATCAAAATAGCTTTAAAATAAGTTTTATAAAAAAAAGGCGGCCACATTGAATAATCTCGACCTTAAACATTATTTACATTACAACTGGCATAAACTGGCTACTCCCGCTACGCGCGCGGGGAATCCCTCTTCCTGTGGTGTTATTCGCTACGCGCTAATGCGGCTCGCCCCGCCGGTCACCCGCTACGCTTAGTTACTAGGCATCGCGGTGTTAAGATATATTCGTGGTTGACTGTTGAGGTGAGCTTAAAACAAGTTACAGAATAGGGGGGGCGGTCAGGGAGGACGTACAATTGTCACCATGGGCGGTACTAAAAAAATTGCATATTTTGTCACCATCATTTGTTTATGCTCATTTTACTCACCTAGGTGAGTAAAATGAGCATAATGTTTAGACTGACTATTAACCGTAGTTTTAAATAGGAAGTAGGTACCTACGTGCTAATTAGACTGACTATTAATCGTAGTTTAAAATGGGAAGTAGGTACCTACCTGCTAATTATTCGTACAAAGAATTTATAGAGAACATAATTTGTTAGTTTTGTTTTTGTTGCTTATCTACTCTAAGCAGTAAAGAGCAGCCGAGGTTGTTGCGGGGGTAAATTGGTTTCAGTTTTAAGCGAGCAGAATACCAACAGCTAAATAAAAATTATTAAAAGCTTTACCTACACGGTCACGTTGACAATTTCGTTGTAGTCATTTATTTTTATTAGATGTCTCTTTCAGTGGTCACGGTTATGATAAAGACAGACTTGAATACATTATCAGTAAGGTGAATGTCTTACAAAACGTTGCACTAGTGTATGGCATGGGCAATTTATGTCAAAGTTTCTAATTCGAACTCAATGGATTTTGCTTTATTCGAATTTAAGCCATGTCACTTTGACATAAAGTGCCTACTGGTGCATAGTCAAGTGCTAGGACGTTTACCTTACAGAGATTATAAATTTGTTCTTGTTTGTTCACAAACATATTAAAACGAGAATCCATTATAAATATTATAATTTATGATTTGTTGTTTTTTTTGGATTTGCCTTGGCATAATAAGTGCTGCAATGCTGTTAAATTGTATACCTACCTAGATAAATAAGTAAATCATTAGCCAGACATCCCACATCTTAGAAACTTAGATTTTAATGAGCCATTCTTCATAAGTGCTTGAAATTTCGCTGCCGTATTTTACAGGGTAAGCATTGATTATTCCTCTGAGCCCAACTTACCCTCACCTTAAATATTAACAAGTTACATTACAGACACTAATGTTGTCTTTAATGTGTCATTAACTATAATATCTCCCTGGAAATCTCACAGAATTATGTTATCTCATTAATGTTTGTTTATTTATAGAAGGTGCGCCACATAAAGAGTAATTTAAGATAATATTATCATGATTTGACGACGGGTTATCCTAGTGGGCGATGATGCTGCCTATTACGTAGCTGAAGGTCCTGGGTTCCAATCCCGGTAAGGGCAAACATTTGTGTGATGAGCTAAGTGTTTGTTTTTTAGTATTGAATTTATATGTCTTTAGTACTAGTCTAATACCCATAACGCAAGCCTTATTGAGTTTACTATGCGGCTAGTTCAATTTTTGTAAGCTTGCCCCCTAATATTTATTTATTTTTCATTTTACGACTTTTACGATTTCATAG
Source organism: Epinotia bilunana (assembly GCA_947049275.1). NCBI lineage: Eukaryota > Metazoa > Arthropoda > Insecta > Lepidoptera > Tortricidae > Epinotia > Epinotia bilunana. The sequence goes on from OX346265.1 coordinate 5,881,757, forward strand.
GTTACCAAGTATGGTTTGAAAACTAATTGGCGTCAGTTAAGATTTACTATCGTTATAATTTCCTATGCATTTATACTTAAATATGTAGAAATATTTTGATACGTATTACGAAAAACGTTATCATAAATCATTTTCATAACTTAAGAGTCCGCGTAAGCTCGATTCTCCATACAAACGTAGTTACGCTCTCATTTTAAAACAACGTGTTGGATTGTAACGAAACTTTGCATATACAATGACATGAGGTATATCTATGTCTGTAATTAGTTTATGTAGCTTCAGATATCATAGTAAAAAAAATACAGCGAATTTAAGTTTTTCATACAAAACTTGTTTTTGCTGTATTTCGTTTGTTATATAAACTGGAACCATATAAACTAATAACAGACATATATATACCTCATGTCATTGTCTATGCAAAAATTCGTCACAATCCAACACGTAGTTTTAAAATGACAGCGTAACTACGTTTGTATGGGAAGGTGAAATTCGGCCGAGCTTACTGCGGACTCTTAATCCAGCCACATAATCAATACAACCAAAATGATCATAAATCTAATATTCAATCAAAATATAAATTTCCGTCTACAATGCAGTCAATTTTGATTTACGTCACGTAGTGTTAAGTCAACGAAGACCATATTACACCGCCATGTCAAGAAGACGTATCTCCCTAATTCTTATACGAGACATTGGACTTTTCGATTAAGTAAGGTGACGTTATGTCCGGTTTTTCAAAATGGCGGATATCAGAAGGAAATTATAGGCGCTTAAGGCCTTCTGTTTTCGAGTCGAGAGAGGTGTCCGACTGGACGATTTACAACCAAGCTCGCCGTTTAGCAAGGGATCTATAAATCGTCACATAAAACGATTGCCGTATCTGGAAGCGAGGAGACCGTTGTTAGAGACGCAATAGTTGGAGGCAGGTTTTTTTTTTGAAGTGGCTCACTCACTTTTCAGTATAGAATCATGGCTCCACGAATAGATTTATAAGTATTAGAAAATCCATTCAATTGAGACAAAAGATCGAAAGACGATTTTAATATAAAACGTTTCTTTTTTTCAAATGCATTAATCATTGCATAGCGATCACTGAACGGCTCTCACTCCGATGTCATAGTTCATTATTCTCATATTTTAATAATTAAACGGTTAACTAAATTCAAAAAGGGAGCCGTTGTCAACGAATTACGACGTCGGGATGATTGTCCCGACAGTAATCGCTACCTACATTGCTCTTGGTATGCGGTATAGCTCTTAGTAGCTCTAAATGACTGCAAATCTGATAAAAATGCAATGAAACACGTCAATAATCAAAAATCTATTGAGGTTAAAATATTGTAAAAAATCATAAAGATTTAGGTTTGCGGCTGTCTTGTGAACATTGCCAAAGTTAAGGGGTTTTAAAGCCTTAAATTCGCGTAAAGGGCGTCTCCTCTTACATAATTGTATGCTATAATAATATTAATATGCACGTAAGTAAGCCCTTACGTATTGACAATTTTTGACTCTTTAATGATCTCAATCATTTGAAAGATTCTAACTTTTTCAGTCCACTTATCTTCCATCTCCATCATTCAAAATTTCCATGACATGTTGTGTCCATGAAACAGTTCTTTTAGTCTAAATCACAGTTAGCTTAAAACAGTACATTGACGTCTATAAAAGCACTCTTCCTAGTTTCAATGCCTAATAAAACATACAACTGCCTCAAGGCTTTATCGTGAACCCTGGTGAACCGGTGCGAACAACCAGGTGACAATACTGTACATTCATTGTATGTTCAATTTTGAACTTTCTTCCATGCATATAGGTTCTACATCCCCAGTTACATGTGAATCAACAGTATAGCATGCGTTAGTACCAGGGCAAATTACTGGGGTGACGCTAGTAACTTTTCTTGTAACTTAAGTGTTTTTAACCCCTTGAATCAAATGATAATGTCTGCACTATTATATACTACCGTGAATAAACATACCATGTATTAATACAACATTGGAAAAGTACGTAATATCAGCTTACCTGCCAAAAACTGCATCTTTTAGAGTTTATTTATATTGCAAATGTGCATCCACACGGTAAAACCACGATTGATGTTTGTAGCTTTAAAAATGGCTAAAAATAAACTGCACTTCACAATTTCACATTCTAGGTTCCTTTTTAAAATGCTTTTGTGCTATGTCCGGTTTTAATTTATCAGAGCTTACATTTATCACAAGATAATAAAAACCAGTTGGCAATTAACCCAAGTTACGATTGCTGTACTCACCAGAACACAAGTGGAGCCGCGGGCTATTAATAGTGCTCACGTGAAATTAAAGGCATTGAATGTAATTTGCATCCTTTTAAGCGGGAATGCAAGTTGAAATGGGTAAGGTTTATTGCACGCTCTCGATTGGTAATGATCCCTTTTCTACTGACTTCGAAAAAGGAAGAGGTTCGATTGTATTTTAGGAACCGATATAAGGGGAAATAACGCGATAAAAATACCACAGGGTTATATCGCATAGATCTTTTTATAGATATCTTATACCTACCTATAATATTTTCGAATTCAAACTCGTAAGACATGTTTAAAATAGTACCTACTAATAATTACACGTTTAAATGTCGCCGTAAAAAAAACATTTTTTTTTAAATATACAAAATACAAATAAAGAATGACAGAAGTATATAAATACATATATTATGAATAAAAACGCAACTTTAACAGATAATAAAGTTTTGAAACTAAATAAATAGCAATAAATTTATTTACAAATGTTGACCAAAACTAAAAGGATCAGAAAAACTTTATAATCGATGTAGCTTTTGTATACCAAGAATGAGGAAAATAATGAAAACGGAGAAGTTCCAGAAGCACAAAACTTTAAAGGATATTATTTTGAAAATAACTTTTTTGGAGAGGATATACGTTTATTCAAAGTTAGAAGCTTCCTGTGATTTGCCGATTGTAAATAGTCTTGCGAGACTATTTCCAATCGGCAAATCACGGGAGAGAGAATGACAGAGTAGAGAATATTATGCTAATCTAAATCCCAGAAACCATTTCCATACTTAAGTTTACGTGAACGGTCAGGGAGATAAAACTTGGGTCTCTGGGACTGTATAAATAATGGTACCTATATCGTAAGAATGCGATGTCCCACATTGGAGAAATGTGTTTATATTGAATACGTTGTGGCTAAACGAGCATAATGCTATAGAAATCATAATCACATTCGACGTTTCTGTATTACGGTAGGTATAGATATCATATTATCACGTAATAAAATTAAATCACCGACACACAAACATAAATAATTTGTGGCATATATCACACTTGTAATGTGTAGGTATGTGATAGTCCTCGCTGTAGAAATGTTCACTGACAACGGCTCGGCTCTCAATTTAATTGGGCTAAGTTTGTTCTTGTAAGATACTTAAGCTCTATAAAGTGATAACCTGTAATTGGCTCAGTAATTCTATTGTTGTGTATAGTAATATTTCACGCTGTTGGCTCTCCATGCATGTATAAATAAATAATAAATAAATTTGTCATGTGAAGTTTGATAATTTGGAGCCCTTGTTTGCAATGACTAGCTTTTGCCCGTGACTTTGTCCCCTTTTACTTAAAGCCGCGATAATCAACTTACAAAATCTAATAGAAAATATGCTATTAGACTGCCCACAGGCGCAGCATCAGTTGTCGCTCTCCCATAGTATCTGTTTATCCCTTACATGGATAATTTCCGGGATAAATAACCACCATTGATTATCCGGAAATAATTGAACAAGTGAGCTAAGCGAACGAAGCTCTCCGTTTCAGCTTGGGCAAGAATTCTTTGTCTATGCAACTGTTCTACTCTACAGGTCGCACTTCTCAACCGATACTCGTGAAATTCTTTGTCTATGCAACAGTTCTCCTCTACAGCTTGCATTTCTCAACCGATACTCGTGAAGTTCTTTGTCTATGCAAGAGTTCTCCTCTACAGCTTGCATTTCTCAACCGATACTCGTGAAATTCTTTGTCTCTGCAACAGTTCTCCTCTACAGCTTGCATTTCTCAACCGTTACTCGTGAAATTCTTTATCTATGCAACAGTTCTCCTCTACAGCTTGCATTTCTCAACCGATACTCGTGAAATTCTTTGTCTATCCACTCGCTTTCGGATTTTAAAAAAGGTAGCCTAAATTGCTTTCAATTTTTCTTTATCAAAGAAGTCCATACTTCACTTGGCAACCACAGTTGCCACCATCAGTTTAGGGGTGCGCGAAATTGGCAACTGTGGTTGCCACAAGCAAGTGAGTGGCTATGCAACAGCTCTCCTCTACAGCTTGCATTTCTCAACCGATACTCGTGAAATTCTTGGTCTATGCAACAGTTCTCCTCTACAGGTCGCATTAATTCTTTTGTAATTATTGAACCTGCCTTTGTGTTTCGTAACGGTTTTTTTTAAAGACAGGTTTACGAGTTCTACGGCTTAAAGAGCCACTAGTTAATTATTTGTCAAACTAGCTTCCGCCCGCAACTTCGTCTGCGTGGACCCGGGATAAAAAATAAATTATCTTCGTTCAACATTTCATTCAAATCCGTTGAGCCGTTTAAGCGTGATATAATAACAAACATCCACACATCTAAACGTCCAACATAAAACTTTCGCATTTATAATATTATAGTAGGATTAGTGAATTTGATGGGCAAAATCGACAAAATATTGTTAAAGTACGCCAAGTCCGGCCTTCCCTAATTAAAAGTTACTGTTAGTTAGCAAGACGAAAGAACTTTTATTTTGTTTTAAAACTTCTTAAGTAGTGAGATTGCTTATAAAACTGTACAACTTTTACTTTGGCCTTAGGGCAGCAACTGGGAAAATATAAATAACAGTGCTCAGCATTTTATTTTATCCCAGCTCAAAGAAAGACAATTACATCAAAGCCCTCATAAACTAATAATCTTTATATTTTCCATTCAATTTCTACTGATTATAAGAGGCATCTCTTTTATTCCATTAAACATTCGTGAACACTGTTGCAGTTTTAGGACGTTGACCCAAACCCATTTTACCTCAATTCCTTTAGCCGCCTCATACGACCCCCGTGGGAGGGGCTATTACGAACAGCGTGCGAATGGTCGAAATTAACAAACGTTGCATTTATTTTTTTTGCTAGCTTATTAGTGCTGGTTTGGCACTGGCGTAGTTCGCATAAAAATACTAGAAAAATAACACTTCATTTTGAAACTGGGTAGGTAGGAAACTTTTTTCAAGAGTGTGGCTGTCGCTAGTTTATGGTCGCTGCTGTCTTGGTGATACCTAGATGACATTGAGGAGCATTATTTTTACCTGCCTTCAATAAAGGAGCAGGTTCCCGGGACCTCCGCCTTTGTAGGCAGGCGGCTTTAATTACTACTATAAAGAAATTATTTACTTATTACTTTTAAAACTTTGATTTTAAGTAACTTATTGTACCACTTTTTTGTATAGGTAAGCGTTCATCGTAATCTATGGAAGAATATCAATGTGATACAAATTTAATCATAATTTATTTCGCGCACGTGTTTTCACGCTGAGCATATTTGAGATTATTTGACTTAGATGAATTACATGAAAGTAGTTCATTCAAACAGCAACCCTACCGTCCAATGTAGAAGATTCGAATTCTAATGTCAGTTTTATAAAACATCGGCCAAATTAAGTAATCTCAACCATATATGCCGACGAGCTCGCAAAATATATTACTTAGTCGAATTGAAATCAAATTGGAACAATACCAGTCAACCCTTGTCGATCATTTATGGACCAATCGCTGTCCCCATTATTGACCCAATTCTTAATCACTTATTCGAAAGAATCTGGGCCTGAGACCTTACTACTGGTTCTTCTATATCTCAGAGTCAAGTTAAACATAACCTCTTTTTGAGATGGGAATATCTTAAACGTTAAAAACAGTTAGCTTTTAATCTAAGCTAAGGTAATAATGGTTTCCTTCACCCAACTTAAACCCCTTTTATTTTCCTGCAACATCACAAAGGAAGTCGATCGTCTGTAACCGGCCTTCGCCGTTCGCGCTTCGATCGCAAGCTCTGGAGCAGAATATAAAGCAGGCATCAGAAATTTCAATAAATATTTCAGTGCTAGTGGAAACTAAACCACATTAAAATTCACGCACACGTACATAATGCACATACACTTACCTTGTTGACATAGTAACGAGCATGCGCAAACGAGATATTATCTCTGTACGCGTATAATGATTCAAGTATAATAGATATAGGAATATCCGGACGACACGTTTTGGTTAAATAACAGCATCGTTAATTCACAAAAGCGCACTTGTGTTATGAAACTGTTAATTAACTAGCTGAACTAATTGTGTTCTCATTTTACTATTGTTGACAATCGTTTTAATGACAACATTTTATCGCATAATCTTAATGTATCTATTCTGTTACGGTTGAATCATAATAACCAACTTACCAAAACAACGCCATATCGGCTGCTGATAAAAACGTTCTCAATCACTCGGGAAGTTCAATCCAATCACGACCGACGCATTCTTATTTCGAATCAGTTAGTTATTAACGGATAAAACTGTTATCAATAAACAAACACTAGAACACTAGCCGGCTTTTAGAAGATTCGACTGTCAAAATCACGTGGAGTCGAACTTACGCACACACCGACAGTTCGTACACCGCCGTAAACGCTTTTTCGCGCGGACCCGCCGCTACAGCGCATGACATTGGTGAAATTATGTTCATGTAGCGGACTAACCTCCCACACTGTTCGTGAAGAACTAAGCGCAAGTTGTCGACGAGCACGTGGCGTAGCTTACGCGACCGCCCTACCAAAGCGTTGTGCGTGAACTATGAAAATCGACTTTCACCCGAGGTCCGACGATAGAAATTCGCCTAAAAAAGAGACAGAAGAGCGGCCGAGATGAGCCAGAATATGGGACGTTACACACAGAGTATTTCCGTACTGTCGTTTAGTGTGCGTATTGCGTGCGTTAAGCTGTGGAAATGAAAAGTGCATTACCATTTTTTATTCGTTTCGCGTTCATTGTTTCGGGGATAATTCAATGGGCGGTCCTTAAGCCCGGAAGATATATCGTTAGTACCCAGGGAGAAATTTGATACGGAATTTATTTCCTGAGCCGCGAATAAAAAAGAAACGCCGCCCATTGTTGTTGAGCGATATTGAAAAAGTTTCTCGTATAACGATCGCTTCCTTTTATTTTGTTATTTTAGGGATTATTTGGAACTTAGTGGGCAGTGAGTTTAATCTGCCTTTGTTGGATGATGACTTGCTCGTTTTAAACGGCGCGTATCATGTTGGGGATCGGTTCTTTTCGCTTTCATTTCACTGTAGAAACTTGAATCGTTAAGGTAAAATAGGCTTTATGTGGGAGAAGTGTGAAAGCACGAATGGTGGCGATGCAAAGACTCAGCGACCTGTGGGTCACCGACGAGACGAGTTGTGACTTTATGCGTAATGACTTATTGTTTGTGTGTGCATATTATTAAATATGACTTATTTAACGTTTGCGGTTAAACTTAACTGTGCTTCTCAAATATGTCCTCGATTAAACTAAATGCCGTTCCTAAATACAATACATTAATATCATGCTTTTTATAATTCATTGAAATTTATTACGGTCGAAAAGCACCTACCTGTATCTGCCTACAAATGTAATTTACTTGATTCACCCTTAAAAAAACTATATTATTTTTGTCACAACAATAATCTTAACAAGGTAATTATAGAAGTGGTGCTTAAAGTCAAGTACAACTGATACTAAATAAAACCGTATATAAACAACAAATTGAATGCTCATACACACTGGTGTGGTAAATTGTCCAACTCTTAAAAAAACATTCCAGGATTCGGCATATTATAATACTATCTTATCATCTTATTCAGCAGTTGTCCATCTTGAACATAAGTCTCTTTCATATCCCTCCATTTATGGCGATTTTGTGCCTTCAGCATCCAGTCTTGTCTTGCGTGTCGCCTGATATCGTCCACTCATCTGCTGGGAGGACGGCCACGCGATCTGGTGTTCGTACGTGTCTTCATTCCAGAAGTCGTTTTGGCCACCTTCTCTTGTCTACGTGCAACATGCCCCGCCCATCTCCACCTCTGTGTGCTGAAAAATAAAGCCCACAAACTTGATTCATTGGGTCGCTTCGCTCTTTAGAAAGTTTATATACTTATCAAGTCCAGAAATATTCCGTTGCTAGTCTATCATCCTCGTATGAGCGGCTAACAAATCGATGTCTATTCTTAGACATGTTGGGAACACAATGCATACAATGCCTCAACTGATATCGATCGGAGCTTTAGTTCTTACATAATATAGGGTTAGCAACGCATGCATTGTAAAACATACCTAAGTACTTACTTAAAAAATAGCATAATCGAACGAGCGAGCGAAGCGACCCAAGTTCAGCTCAGCTCTACAGGTCGCATTTATCAACCGATTCTCGTGAAAAATTGATAAATAATTTTTGGCGATAATTTTTGAAACAAAAGCCAGAGACTTTTCAGAATTGAAACTTCCACGTGTCTTAAGTCTAATTTAGATTAGTACTAGCCTATGCAAGTTCACGAAATTCGTTTAGGTAGCAAAATCTATTGTCGTGAAATCACTAGTTTGCGAGAGATTAGGGCACGGGATTATTGTATTAAATCGCCGCGACGAAAACAAACGAAAATCAGCATCCACTGACTGGTGCTTTAACGATACTGATTTCCCATTTACATGGTTAAACAGTTGCATGACATTAGTTTTACCGAACGGTATTATATGGTACGAAATTGTTTCGGTGGCATTAGTCAGAGCATTAGAATCGGAGGTTTACTCGTACACGTAAAATGTAATGCCCCTTATTTCGTAATGTAAATTGAACTTTAAAGCAGTCGATTTAGGAAGTTTTCTAAAGGGAACAAATCACCTGCAGCGTCCTGCTACACCTTCGAAGCAGCTTTAGGTGTCCTAGGTGCACTACACTACCAAGGCAGAGGAAGTAGTGGAGTATGAGCGCGTGAAGACCGGATTCATCCTGAAGGTCCTGAGGTTGGAGTCTCGCCATGACGTGAATTTTAATTCCTTTGTGGTCAGAGTTCCAACTGACCATCTATCGATCTTCAATAAGGAAGAATTTTGGCCAAAATGAGTCAAGTTCCGACGTTTTCGCGGTCGGTTACCTCACACCACGAAATTGCGCAACTCGTCGCAGTAATTGTATGTTTTGTAGTTATTAATAAGTTTACATTGATATGTATGTTAGCCTTTAAGGTATTTGTAATATGGGCATTGTTGCCTGATTAAAAAAATGAATTAAATTACTATTTCCATTAGTTATTACTGGTAAAAGATGAAAAAAACCAGCTGTTACCGCTGGTAACAAATTTGCGGTAACAGGTGGGAATAACCCATACAGATAGACAGATAGTCAGACACACTTTCGCATTCATACTGTAATATGATTATACTATGCACTGGTATGGATATGGATTTATTGTACTAATTTTTTCACTAACTTGTAGTTGGTAAAATGATGCACCTAAGTATACTTATATGTAAATTCAATAGCAAGGTTTTATTTCCACCAATAAAGGGCCTTTGGTACATAATAATTTCCACAAAATATTGCATCAGCTCATGCATCAAACGCAGTAGGTAAGTACTTTATTACTCATACAATATCTCCCAAAATAATTGCTATAATCAAACGAATAAAATTTTAATGGACATGGTAACGATATTTCGTGCTTTACTTACATTTTGTTTTGAATCGACATTTGTATGCCGCGTTTGACATTTGTATGGATAAAATAGGATGGTTTTTTGGCGGTCTTTCGTACACTATTAATTGAATTCACTTATTAGTTTAACACGAAACTTACAACATATTGCTAACCTTTGTTATGAAAGTAACATTTTTATTTCAATCGTATATTAATAACTAAACGCTCATACAAATGTCGCGATAGCCATACCAAAATACATCGTATAAAGATTTACCTGTTTCCTTCGTCCAAAATACCGGCACTGCGTCCCGTTGGCGGTTGAAGCCCAAAAAACGTGTCTATCGTATCGTAAAGTTAATCTAACGGTGGGACAACTACTAAAATACTTCACTGGTTTTAATTATTCACGCATTAATTTTGCAAGATATTTTATTGAATACGCTAATAAATGTTCTTTATTAACCGAATTCAAAAAAAGGAGGAGGTTCTCAATTCGGTTGTATTTTTTATATCATTTTTTTTTCAATGTTTGTTACCTCAAAACTCCATGAGCCGATTCGTAATTTTATTTTTTGTTTGTAAGTATATGCTTCCAGGCGGGTCAATTTTTTTTTCAAAAATTCAATTGAATGATGGGATCCATGAGGAATTGAGGGAACTCCAAAGTACCGTTTATGTAATTGTTTGTCACGAATAAATGTTTGAGTTTTGAGTTTGAAAATGAACGAAAAGAGTAAATCCATTCGCTGTTAAAACAATATCTTTCATTCTGCGGTAGTAACCTAACCCTACTACACATCCTGACTATAAATTAACAAAACTACATTTACAAATAACCAGCTCTAATCTGTGCCGTGCGGCAAGGTGCCCATAAGGCTGGTGGCATTGCTGCGGTGGATAGCAGTGCTAATCTGTTGGGCCAGATAGCCGCAAGCCCTTTGGTCAACACTTGCTTCCACGACACGCTTCGCGAGCTCCTTGAACACTGCGTGTGCTCCGGGCCCCATGGCCCAAGCGTTTCAACCCCAAACGGCTCAAACATACAGCCAGAATCAATGGCTGCATAATTGCGCCGCTTGAGGTTTTCAGCTATGTTAGCGGAAGCCCCAGCCCTGGCCGAAGTCCCTGAAAGATGGGACGTGGCAAGGGTATCCACGCATGTGTCATCCCAAACTAGGGGCCGACCCAACTTCCAGGGAACAAGGGTCATGCCATCATGCCTCTTGCCGTCATCCCGCGCGAGACCCGATGGTTCTAAAACTGCCGGCACACCGGCCGTCACGAGGGCCCGGCGCAGAATATCGTTAAGGCTGGCATGTCCAGGCGGGACTTTTAGCACAAACGTCAAGTCACATTACCTAGCTCATCGCAGACTACTCAACTAAAGGAAATAATTACCACACCGCCGCGTTGACGCAGCAAAATATGCGAAAAACTCATGACGCATGAGACGCGTTAATGCCCTTTGTCACAATAACGTCCGAATGAGGCAGCAACACATACCTGTCATTTTAATTACAGCAAGTTGATGGGACAAATTGCTAGGTGCGTAGACCTTTACCAAACATGTATTCACGTCGCCTAACGCCGGTGTGGTCGGTCTTTTATAATACGAGAACTCACACATGGACAGTGACGAGGCCAATATAGGTCGAGATGTCACTGTTGAACCAAGACAGGCTTCCTTCACTCACTCCAATGCTTCCGCTCTTTCAACACTTTCATGTCCCGTTGGCTGACAGCCTAATCATTACTATTGGATGCAGTTCATTGTGTTTTTAAGACTTGCATCAAACCTTATTCTGTATAGGCATTGGCTGTCAATACATCTTCATTACAATTGTGTCTTTTAATTAATTAAATATACAATAGGGCTCTTTTCGCGTGATTATAATCGTGTGCACTAGTCGAAATATAAGAATTTTGATTGTGTTCACATATTATGTATTATTATATTTACACAAACCTTGCCTTTGTGTTTTATAAAAAAGAAACAAAATGTGACCGCAATAATTAGGATCGGATCTGGTCAAGATTTTGATTTTTTAAGCTCATTGGAGTTATTTAAATGCGAAAAAACAAAATAGTGTACAGAACAAATAGAATCGAAACTGGTCAAGAATTTGATTGAAGCGTATTGGAGTTCCTTATTCGAAAAAATAAAACAATCTCCGCAACAAATAGGATTGGAATTGGTATTTTTTTTATTTAAACCGCGTCGTTGGAGCACACATATATTTTTTTAAAGAACATAATACACACTAGCGTCCCACTACATTTTATGAAAATATTGTTTCTGTCATTAAGAACATTGATTCATTCTGTAAAAATTCTGATACCCATAATTTTAATTCACGATTTAAAAATAAAATAGCAACCAAAAAGTTTCGTGTTCGTAAAGTATACAAGTCTTTTTCGGGTCAATGTATTCATTTATAATAATATTGAGTTTGTTTCGGCGTTTCTTCTTAACAGTGGTGGTTTCTTTGACAGAAACGCTGGTAGAATTTTGACTTGTTAAATTGCCATTATGGCCTACTTGCAGAATAAAATTAATTTATTTCATATTATATGATCAAAAAGGAATCACAATACATGCATCTGCTTCAAGAGTTTACACATGTGCTTAAAAATACATCCGTAAACCACACAAGACTACAACAACCTCTTCACGTAAAGTAGATATTTTCGGCTCACTTCTTAAGAAAATAATGCTAATAAGATTAATAAATAAAAGATCAGCTGGAGAAGGAAAAGGCGGTTCTTTCCAAGGCGCTAAACAAGAGTTCGCCGGCTTCATACATTATGTAATTAAGTAGGATAAATGTAATTAATCTAACCAAGAGGAAAATAAATAACAAAATATTACGCAGTACAAAAAAGCGTATTTTCTTAGGAAAACATCGTTGTTCGTGTCTTTCCACAGATAGAAGGCCGAATAAGAAATGCTACGTTGCGCGTTGTTTTCAGAAAATCCGTTAATTTCTATAACTTGTACGATTTATGATGGGTCATGGGTCAGAGGGGTGATCACTGATCACGTAACTTTTCGAACGTACGGTAGGACCTCTCAACCTTTATTTTCCCGTACAAAATGTGACATTTTAATCTACATGACGCGCGTACAATGCGTGACGTGATCGACCTACAGGGGTAAGGCCGTTATTCCTTGTTCCTGATTAAGCAGTTTAAATCGTCTACATTTTAATCACTTCCAGTGTGTTACGCCAATTAACCATATAAATTAATTACTAATATTCGTAACACACTGGAAGTAATTACAATGTAGACTATTTAAACTGCTTAATCAGGATCAAGAAGTAACGGCCTTACCCACAGGAGGTCTTATCGCCAACATTGGAGAAGCACTCCTCTTTCTCTCCGTTCTCCGCGGTATTGCACTTTAATTTATAGTATGCTATTCATTTTATATCTTGCATTAAGCTGTTTGCGTAATAAAATAACATTTTCTGTTATTGACCACAGTGACATATTGTGTCTTAGGTTGCCTTGCCAACACCTATATTCGGCCATGTATCCGTAGAACCGACGGACCTCAATGCGGTTCTACGGATACATGGCAGAATAGGAAATATTATCTAATTAGCGCCAGTAGACTTGCTAACGCAATTTGAAGCTGTTTAATTACTGATCGTTGCCGCAAAACAATCTGTCAATAAGCCAATGTTCGGAGTTGGGGCTCTCATTTCAAATTTAGAATACGTTATTCGCAATTTGAAATGAAGCGCTGTGAATTGTGCATTGTGGTTTTAAACTAAACGTGCGTTATAATAATATCACCCTTTAATATATTTATTATCGTTTTTAGGGTTCCGTACTTCAAAAGGAAAAACGAATCACTTTGCTGTCCGTCTGTCTGTCTGTCTGTCAAGATCTTTTATCTCGGGAACGCGTGGAGGGACCGAGTCGAAATTAAAAAAACGGCCGTTTATGCCGCAAAAATCGTATATTTCGACTTTATTAATTTCTTCGACGACCTCTGTAGCCTAGTTGATAGAGACCCTGCCTTCGAAGCCGGAGGTCCCAGGTTCGAATCCTGGTAATGGTATTTATTTGTGTGATGATCATGAAGATTCGTACCTGAGTCATGGATGTTTTCTATATATTTAAGTATTTATTTATGTATATAAGTATGATTATCGTCGTCTAGTACCCATAGTACAAGCTTTGCTTAGTTTGGGACTAGATTGATTTATATAAAATAATTATTTATTAAGTACCTACGGAACCCTGTTGGCGAGTCCGACTCGCACTTGCCCGGTTTTTTTTTGTTTAGTAGTCTTCTGTTTAATAGTCTATCGTTCTTCATAAACGTTCCTCGGACCTATTTCATGCTCTTTGTTAGTGGCGCAATCGGCTGCAAACATTTGTATTAACTTGTCTCGTTCGTTTGTAATGTAAGAAAATTGCTGCGAAGAAAATTGGTTTCATAACAACCATACCTATTTTCAGAACGGTTATAAAGACATAAACATCAATTAGAAACTTAAGTACATCCTGTTCTCCGCGATACTCATTAGTTTTATTGTCCTTAAATTCAGCTAACAAACTCGAGCCAAACTTCCGCAGACTTCATACTCATCAAACCTAATAACAATAAAGAAGTTCGAAACTGCTACACATTCCCAACACTCCAAACACAGTAGACATATAGCTTGAGGAAGTACAAACCCGTATAAACCAGAGCTACCACGAAAATCGAAACTCGAAGTTCGTGCATCCCTGTCACTCGAGTAATATAAGTGCAATAGGGATGGAAATACCCGAACTTTCGAAGTTCGTGGTTATAGCTCGGGGGCGGCTCACTCCGTGATTTTATCGCGCCAGTACAGTCAAGAAATTTAATTTTCAACCCATCTAAGGTTCAATATCGTATAGCAAACTGTCACCATAAGATCTAGCCAGAGTATGACGTTACTTTGACATAACGCATGCATTGTTTTATGTTAGTCCATCAGAATAACAACGTTGACACGGTGAACTGAACTTTTGTTCAGTTCAGGTGTTATCTCATGAATCCCGGTTCCTCCCTGGTGTAACTCCACTATTAAAGCTCTTAATAGTTCACGGTTAGCGGCATGTATTTTATTTTTTACTTATAACGTATTTGAAAATTATTTCGCTATTTTCGATTGACACTGACACATGTTCGTAATTAGAAAAGCAAATGATAACTTTTCGCAAAGAAGTTATTTCTAACTAGCTTCCGCTCGCGACTTCGTCCGCGTGGACCCGGGATAAAAACTATACTATATTTTATTCCAGGCTATAAACCTATCTTCGTGCAAAATTTCATTCAAATCGGTTTTTTTGTCTCTAAGTTTAGTTTTACGGTTTTAACATTAGAATTTTAACGGTGAAATTCGTCTACATTTCTTTGTTTATCTAGGATATCAAAGGAACATATTGTACTTAATAGTTTTACTTATTCCGATGATTATGTGCTTTAAACACTAACTGAAGTACCTATTTATTCTTTGTTTATTTTGCTCTTGCTATGCCTCGCCCCCCCCAGCCAGGGCCCATTTGACACTGTTTTATTTTTTAATATCTGTTAATACCATGCTTGCAATAAATATTATGATTATAAGGTATTTTTAAAAGTCCCCGGGTCAGAACCTCGTAGAACAGCCGCCACCTTGGAAAATATACTCCATTCGTAAGAAATCCAGGTTTGGTTTGCAAACTACGTCCCTAATACTCTATGAAAACATGGTCTAGAAATCTAGAGCAACATTAAATCTGAATAAATTTTGCACAAGCCTTTATGAACAACCTTGACGAAAAAACTATCTTCATGGAGAAAAATGCATCCACGTGTGAGATTTTCCCTCAATATAATAGTTGACATACTGCCTTAGCCGATACTAATATTTACTATGCCAAACTTCGCCAGCACAAGAATCGCTATATGGCCTCGTGTGACGCGTAAATTTGTCACATGAAAGGACGTTTAATTTGCTGTTTCACTAGCTGCTAATTACAACTTTGATTGCTGCGGCGGCTAGGTTGAACGTCACGGTCGACTGGGCGACGCTCGTTTCCAAATTCGCTCGGCACAGGTGCGGGATTGTATCGATCGTTTGACTGATATGAAAGCATGAAATGAAGGACCCCGGGAAAAAATGTTTCGGTGAATGGGAGCAAATTAGCGAACGAAAGAACCATAGAATGCGAGTTTCTTACAAATTTCTACCCAAACACGTGCCTAAAACCCGGTATGCGCATGTTCAAACTAAACGGCTGCATGGCATTATTTTAACTCCCCGCACCCATCTCCGCAGAATGGCAATGGCATCCGTTCTGTGGGACCATTTTGCTACGCTACTGAGAATTCTACGGTTTTTTTCGTTCGCTGGACTATGTTTTATGACATATCCATACTATAATATTATAAATGTGAAAGTGTGTTTGTCTGTCTGTCTGTCTGTCTGTCTGCCTGCCTGTTACCTCTTCACGCTTAAAGCGCAGAACCGATTTAGATGATGGTATTATAGAGATAGTTCGAGTCCCGGGAAGGACATAGGATAGTTGTTATCCCCTAAAATCGTCCCCTAAAAGGGGTGAAGTGAGGGGAGAAAGTTGGTATGGAGCTACGATATAAACGAGTTCCACGCGGATGGAGTTAGGAACAAAAGCTAGTATTTGTATTCGTGGTTTTCTAAACAGCTTTGCAAATGGGTTATGAAATAAAGGTACATTCCTTATTCCTTCCAAGTGATGCCTAAAGTAAAAATGCATAATTGATTTTACCACAAATAATTATTTTCACACCAAGATATATACAAACAAGAAAAGGAATAAAAATCTTTTATTGCTTATATATAAAATAAAAATAAATAAAAACATATTTGGAGACTATCTTCCACAAATCCACTTAGCCCATAGCAAGCTCAAATAAGGCTTGTATTATGGGTGCTAGACGACGAATATTTAATACTAGCTTCCCCCCGCGACTTCGTCTGCGTGGTCTTGGGATAAAAACTATCCTATATTTTAATCCAGGCTATAAACTATCTTCGTGCAAAATTTCATTCAAATCTTTTCAGCCGTTTAAGCGTGATTGAGTAACAAACATCCAAACATCTAAACTTTCGCATTTATAATATTAGTAGGATAGAAAATTAGTTCAATACAGAAAACATCTATAACTCAGGAACAAATAAATATTAATGCTCATCACACAAATAATGCCCTCACTGGGATTCGAGCCCATCAGGATCTCTAGATTCGTTGGCATTTTACTGAAACTTATAAGATTTTATTAGAATAAAAACTTGTTTTATACAAGCCCCACTATGATCCATTCGCGAGTTCCTACTGTATCCTTCATTAGATTAAATTTCTGGTACCAAATTATCGTATTTCCATAATAGGTATTATAATATATCGATATTTCTTCGACTCTTCTTACTTGAAAATCGGCTTGCAAGATTTAATAAGGTACATTTTTTCATTCATATACTTAGTTATAGGTGAAATAAAACAAAGATTAGGCTTGTAATAATAGCACTTTTTTCTTTAATAATCATTTTGTAATCCAATGTTTCGCAAGCGGATCTCGTCATTAACATCTATGGTAGTAAGTCATCTAAGTAGGGTAGGTTAGGTATTTTTAACTTTTATTAAACTTGAATAAACATTATACTTCTTAATCTCGTTTCTTATATCGTTAATTATATAGTTAACATAATATTAATATGAAATTTATGTATAATTAACGAATCGAAGTGTTGTATTAGGTCGAAAAACGGGCATTGTGAATGGTTTAAATTTTAAATACATGAATACTTAATTGGCTAATAAAGGAAACAAACATTATTAAATATGTAGCCATGTTAACTTTATCTAGATACTTATTCAGTATAAGTCATTAATTTGCTAATAATGCGAAATAAAAAAATTGTTTGTACTAATATACATACAAAAAACTACACCTACATTTTTGATAATTCAATTTCACAACAAAACTCTAAGGAGAAACATTATAGCTAGGTACAGCAGTCGCTGTCAAAAAAAACACATCTTTAGTGCACAAGTGTGTGCACATATTATTGACTCCGGCTGGCTACTAGTACTCCCTAAATAATATTATTACAGAGGCCGGGAAGTATACTCCTTATAAGAAGTTGCCGGCCGAGTACATATAGACGGCCGACCGTAGCGAGGTCGGATAGTTATGAGGCTGGCAACCTCTTTTATTTATTTAATCTTTATTGCACAAAAGAACAACTTATCGTACAAAAGGCGGACTTAATGTCTTTTCACGCCGAGGTATATATAGTACTTTTCTCAAACATGCAATGAAATAAATTAAAACTCCAAGAAATGAAACTTTAATTTTCAGGGCTGAACGCCGTGATCCTGTGCCACAAATTGTGGAATGGAAATTAAAAAAGACCGTCTTGCACGCCTAGGCCTCCAATTTTGTGAAATGCCATTACGGATCTCTCGTCTCGTTGCGCCCGAAACGTGACACTTCGAAGCCCATTATGAAGAACACACCGTCAATATTTCATTGCATGTTTGAGAAAAGCCTTTTTTAGTCCTTTTGGTGGTTTAGATGTCTATTTTACCATACTTTAGTTAAACGAGGGAGCAAAGCGAACAAAGTTCACTGTTTCAGCTTGGGTCAAAATTCTTTTGTATGTCCGGATGTCCAGCTGTTCTCCTCTAAAGGTCGCATTTCTCAACCGATTTTCATGAAATGTTGTGAGCAGGTAAAAATTTATTTAGCTTTTTAGTCAGTACAGTTTATCGAAATAAAATAAAAAACTTGAAATAAAGACAGGCTTGTAAGTTCTACAGCTCACAAAGCCACTTGTAAAGCAAACCAGCTTTTCAGTTAAAAAAATCTTAAAGGACGGATTATTTCCATTGCCATATTCATCATGTCTGACGCAGATTTCTGTGACTACAAAGCGCTTTGAAGAAATTTCATAGGATTCGACCTTTGTCTGAAAGTAGTGAAATTCATGACTAACTCTTTGCACAGTTTAGCGGCTGCACAGCTATCACAAGACAACGCGCGAGCTATCTCGATTTTTCTCGCACTATACCTCTCTTTCTAAGTGGTCTAATAAGAGAGAGACGGATAGTGCGAGAAAAATCGAGAGAGCTCGCGCGTCCTCTTGTGATAGCCGTGCTGTTGCCATTTAGTCGAGCTTGCTGTTACTGAGCTGAATTCATGTATAAAATACTTGATGTTTTTTATTATCCTTTTTTGATATCCATCACATAAATAGTTATTTTACGTCACCCTTGACCGTACAGTTTAATTACCGCACGCTGCGCTACTTTCTGGCCAAGTGAAAATGTAAAGATTTTCAGTTGTAAACAAAATGTTGGTCATTAAAATTTGCAAGAACAATAAAGAAAACATTATCATCTCAGTGATACGTAGGTTTGTGGATTGTAAGCTAACCGTATAGCAAATTAAAAACGCATCCTACTAATATTATAAATGCGAAAGTTTAGATGTTTGTATGTTTGGATGTTTGTATGTTTGGATGTTTGTTACTCAATCACGCTTAAACGACTGAACCGATTTGAATGAAATTTTGCACGAAGATAGTTTATAGCCTGGATTAAAATATAGGATAGTTTTTATCCCGGGTCCACGCGGACGAAGTCACGGGCGGAAGCTAGTATTTACATAATGGGTATTTTAAACGTCTGTATTTTCATTAGCCGTAGCATAAAGTAAATATAGCATAGAGTAACTATCCCATACTGCGGTCGAATATTTCTGAAGAACGTTAAGAGATGTCGCTTGGAGCACCACTGACGGATATTAATATTTTAAGTTATACGAAATCTCAAATATTATCATTAATAGATATTCATTTTCACTTATCAACTTAAAAAAAAAGAAAAACAACCAGACACAGGCCTTAATAGATCGTAAATCGATTCAAAATAATTTATAACATCCTTTATTTGTGCGCCATCTAGTGAACGGCTTGACCTTTATTACAGCTTAGCTTGTAAGTGGACAAAGTATACATGCGCAGGATTCTAGCAGGATAAGTGTCCATAGATGGTGCTGTTTTATACCTGATATATTTACTAAACCTAAACGCATTGTTGTTACGAAAATATATAAATAAGTTTCTGTCAAAAATTTAATTTTTGGTACAAGCTTTTATTGCCGACTGTACTTTACTGTATACCATCATCGACTGCTCATTGAGACGATTCTAACGAGCCCCAACTCGATGGGGTTATATGGTTTTATTACGGAGTTCCTATGGCCACCTTCTGTCTCTATCATCAGATCAGCTCGATGGTACCATAATATTGAATGTCATCCAAACTTTAGTTATACCCAAAATTTCAGCTCAATCGGTCACCGGGAAGTGGGTCAAATTTAACTTGCAAGATTTGACGGACAACTTACTTACATACATACTTTTATACTTACATACGAAAGAAGTCAAGTCACTATAAAACTTGTAAAAAGACCTATCGGTTTTTGCACTCCGGGAGTGCCGGCAGAAGTGAAAACTTGAATAATTTTAATTTTGCAAAAAAAATCCCTTCCGCCCCCCTCTCTCCCCCTGCGTGCTAATAACAAACTTATTAGTAGTACGCTATAGTTCAACTTAACTCGGCAAAATTGATGGAGACGAAGAAATAAAATACCAATTTGTTTTTGCCATTGCCAAATATTTTTCAAAGCTTTATCTCTTTAGGAATAACGTCCAAATTCGAACTATTCAAATTTGCTCAATAGCAAAGCGGTAAAGGATGCGCGGACAAAATTACAAATTTATTTGCAGAATATGCAATTGCAAAGTGTTTAACGGCTTTATATTCTTACGAATAGCGTTCAGTTTTGAATGAAGTCGAATCGGCTAACAGCAATATATAAAAGTTTGATAAAACAAAATGGAATTTGCATTTACGGAAAATGTGTTACGACCTTATACTGTTAACAATAAAGTACAAATTAGAACTATGCGCCCCTAGTCAAACCCCCGTTTTCCCCCCCGACCCCAGCCTCGTCCCGAATCTCTCGCCATCCTCCTACGGTCACGTGGCCTCTTACGCATCTGATGTCACAAATATCTGTCGCGAGTTTAACAATTTTTCCCCATCCCAAAAAGTGCTCAGCGCCGCTAAAGAAGTTTTCACTTCAAAAACAAAACATACATACGTACATACATACATACATTCACGCCTTTATTCCCAAAAGGGGTAGGCAGAGCACATGAAACTTATGTTCCAGCCCCACTTCTAGCATAAATGTGGGTATAAAAAAGATCGACAAAATGTGATATTGCAGTGATAGGTTGCTAGCCCATCGCCCACAACACACTTCAACCCTGCTCCCTTAGTCGACTTTTACGACACCCACGGGAAGAAAAACGAAAACGTACGAAGAGTTTTTAGATAAGATGAAGTAAAAACTAGTGCCTATGCCAAATCTTGGGATTAGGTGTCAAAGCGGACCCCTGGCTCCTTTAGGGGCACACCCGGGAATATCGCTAGGAGGATTGTGATGCGACTGATGAGTTTAGTAGATAATTATTAGAATAGGTAACCTAGTCCCTAAAACATCAGAATACTACAGTAAGTAAAAAATATAACATACATTTATTCGGGACCTATACGTAAACCTGTTTTTATTTTACAACTTATTTGAATATTCTTTCTTTACATAGGTATCTAGTACCATAAATAAAGAATAATACCTATAATATGTACCTACTGCCATTCACATTTGAGTATGTAGCAATTTATGATTCAAATTGCCAATAAGTACCTAAAATTATCGAAGTGCTTACGACGCGCGACGTTGTCAGCTCGCGCTGGCAGCGCCGTAGTTCGATTTGGCAACGTCGCCAACTGTATACTAATTTCCAATTTATTTTATTATTTTTAACATCTCTGCATAACGTTCCATTTCGACATCTTATATATTACAACAAATGAATTACTGCGTGTTACAAATATTTTACATTAAATTAAAATAAACATAAAGTGACTGCAATCTCTTAAATTTCTTTAAATTTCTTATCACTTCGCACTCGTCTTTGAAACTGTATAATAGTAAAGAGAACTGCGTACAACGAAACGACTCAGTGCAGACGAAACACAGATTACAGAGACGAAATGAGAAAATGTTGCTACAAAATTATTCCTTTAAATTGT
This sequence comes from Epinotia bilunana, assembly GCA_947049275.1. NCBI lineage: Eukaryota > Metazoa > Arthropoda > Insecta > Lepidoptera > Tortricidae > Epinotia > Epinotia bilunana. The sequence goes on from OX346265.1 coordinate 5,903,670, forward strand.
AGGTAAACAGAATAAACTTTGTCCATTTGTAAAAATGCGAAAAAAATGATTTAGTATGAGTTTATTGTCTCAATTAAAAATACAAATAAAGATAACCTGCGGTATGATATTTTTTTATAAAAGCGTAGTGAAAATATACGTGTAATTACATGGGCAAAGTCAAAACGTCAGAAGTATATGGAAAGATAGAGACTTAACTGGCCACACTGAAACTAGAGACGATAGGTATCAACTCTACCACGAACATATTGTTAATGTTATTCTTTTAAAATTTGACCTCCGCTTATTTGAATGGACCTACGATTTGATTTAGAAACGGATTTGTTTGCCAGTGATTTACATACGATTTGGACTGAATGACACATCGGTGCCAATTCATAAACTGTCACACATTGTTTCGTTTTCCAGTTAGTGATAAAAATCGCCTACGGATCTGGATTAACAATTCAGGTAAGCTCTATTTTATTTACAATAAATAAAATTATACAACTAAGCACATACATACTTGGTGACGTCGGGCATGCGTCAGTCAACTTGACTTTTTATCAATGTTCCAAAACATCGTTTTGTACTTCAGTTTTTTATCGCGTTACTTACATTAAAATAAGTTTATATCTCGCTCCAAACTGATTAGTGTCCTTATTAATCCTTCATTTCATGTTTGCACTGTACCTAATGGTAATGATAAACTAGTTAGGAGTTTGCTTGTTGGCATTTTATTTTGAATCTTTTGAATTTACTTATTCGCAGTGTGATTGCCAATTCGTGAAAATATCTAACCGGAAATGATGGCTGAAGTACTTGGTTTAGCTTGAGATTTCACTACTTTTCAGGCCGGAAGGCTTGGCAGGTTTTTTTACAAGAAATGTACTTGATGGAAATTAATAATATCTAAGTATTTAGTTTTATGACGACTGCTTTAGCCTAGTTGGTAATGACCCTGCCTATGAAGCAAGAGGTCCTGGGGTCGAATCCCTGTAAGGGATTTTTTTTGTGTGATGGGCACAAATATTTGTTTCTGAGTCTTGGATGTTTTCTATGTATTTATACCTATTGGAACTATATATATCGTCGTCTAGTACCCATAATACAAGCCTTATTGAGCTTACAATGGGACTAGTTCAACTTGTGTAAGATTGCCCCTTAATATATATTTTATTTTATTTATTTTTAATTTCAGGCAACATCAATCTCACATCTTTGACACCTGATCAGTTAAAGTACTGCTATCTTTGTGAAGTGCATTTTGAATCCTGCTATGAGTCACAATGATTACCAGAGAAGGTTGACCGGGACAGCTATTACTAGACACTATCACTGTGAAGATAAATCAATTGATGTTATTAGCTTTGTGTCTGTAGAGCACCCAATGCAAGGTATGTCTTGATTTTTTATTGTTCAAATAGTATTTTCTTAAAAACATGATGACAATTTTTCTGAAAAGGTACTCCTTAAGGCACACATGGGAAATGTACAAAAAAATTGTTTATCATTGAAAACAGGATGGCATTGGTATCCGTTCATGTCAAACGAGATAGCTTTAAGAAAATATTGCGTTTGGTGTCGGGTTACAAAAGCACCACACCCTTTCTTCCCGTCGGTGTTGTTGGTCCAAGCAACTTATACTTGAAAATATATACTGGCTGTCCCAGCGCTATGCAACTTGAAGGGACAGTACCTTAAATATTGTAGATAAGATATTTTACTGAAAGGAGATATTATTGAATATTTTATAGTAAGTAATACTGCACTCTAAGATTTTCATAAAATTGCTTGCTTCGTCTGGGAGTCAATCCGACCATAGAGGAAATATTTATTTATGATCCGGCTAAATCCAACTCCTTTCTTTCAAGCTAAATTTTACTTAGAAGAAATCATTCTTTATTTTTAGCTTACTTATTGGCATCATAAAAGCATGTGGTGTTTTTATATCACATATAAATAAAATAAATAAAAATAAAAAAGCTTTATTAATTCCATTACAGCGTTTTTTACAGTTAGTAAGTAATGAATTATGTATGTAATGTATTGAATTTCTTAGCTAAACACGCAGAACTAAAAAAGAAATGCTTATAAGATGTTAGGATTGTTAGGTTAGGTTAGTTAGGTTTCACATATAGCCGGTTTTTATTAGCATACGGCGGCAAGCATATTTGAAAATATTAGCAGTATAATTTAATAATAATATAAACAATAAATCAGCTTATATACGTCCCACTGCTGGGCACAGCCCTCCTCTCAAGGATGAGAGGGAACGGGCAGTAGTGCCCACGCTGGCCTAGTGCGTGTTGGGGACTTCACATACACCTTTGAATTTCAAATTACTTAAAAAAATGTGTCTCCTCCACACATGAATGACTTAACAAACGTATACAGACACTACCGTATCGATCTATCGTATGAGTCCTAATTCTATCAACTCAACGGAAGGGGTAAAGGGGACGATTAACAAAATTTAAGTATGCTCGGATAATATTGTTTAGTTTAATATTTATTTTTTAAATTTCAGGATCTGGTACTGAAATTACATTCATTGACGTGCGACCTACCGGACAAAGTAAGAAAACCTGACAATGATCCTGAGGAGTGGCCAACTTCCGCACCACAACCCGCATCGCCACAGCCCTCATCACATCATCACGTCCAACTGAGGCTCCTCAAATAAAAAGACATCTGGAAGAAAGCTCCTCTTGCGTGGACGTGGGGGCGGCGGCGTCGAGCAACGCATCCGACAGATTATTTAAACACATTCAAATTGTATTTATTCAGAGCACGTAGATGTTTTAAAAAAATATATTGTTACTAAAAAAAAATATTTGTAAATCTCACAAAAGAAATCTACAAAATCAGCAAAAAATTAGGCTACTTACTGCAAAGTAAATGAAATAATTTACATATAATACGTGTTATTGAACCCTTACCTTTTACCTTACTTTTCTCAAGGAAATCTGCATTACTCACAGGCAGTAAATAGAAGAATGTCTCGGATCGCATGTACGCACGCAAGGGCAAACAAAATGCGATCGGAGGCTTTTTTACTACTGCCTTGCCTGTGGTGTTCGCACCTTTTTTTATAACTGAAGCTTTCAACCTCAATAGTTTTTAAATTTTGTATATTAAGGTACCTTCCTATTGTTCCTTAAGTTTGTTCTATAATCGTCCTCCTACAGTTGTTCCTGGTAATAATAATCTTGAAAAATCCAGGGGAGTCAAAAGCGCGATTCCGATCCTTTACTGAATTGAGTATTCAATGTGCTGTGGTTTTATCGATCGAGGGAGCGAAGCGAACGAAGTTCTACGCTTCAGCTTGGGCCGAAAATCGTTCGTATGTCCGGTGTCTGTCCAGCTGTCCGGCTGTTCTCCTCTACAGGTCGCATTCATAACCGATTCTCGTGAAATTTTGTGAGCAGGTTCGGTTTAGTATATAGTTTTTTCTGTTACTTTTAGAAATTAAAAAAAAGACCGGTTCGCTAGTTTCTACAGCACATAGAGCCACTAGCACAATAAATCGCATGGCAGCAAATAGACGAATCAAGGTACAGCTTTGAGATTGATAGTACAAATGCACATCATCAAACAAGATGAGTTTTGTTGATAGTGGGGATCCACATAACTCCCCCCTCGGGAGCCCTGGCAAGCTTACCCCCAAGAACACACCACATACCTAAGTAGCAAGTAGTGGAACTTTGGCTGCGGTCTTATGTAAGGTTGCTTATATAGGTACTTTATTTATTGTACATGATGGTACGGTGGAGGTTCTAAGAAAAGGTACGAAAATTGAGCATTTTATTGACTGGTCGCGTGTGCTCTAACAAAACAGAAAAAAATACTATTATTTTACTTTGTGTAAACCTATCTTGCAAAGTGACATCTATTGACCGCGTAAAACAGATTTTTTACAACATCACCTGTTGTAGGTACAGATGCCGTTAGTGTATTTGATAATCCGTAAAAGGCAATATTGATATGAACGACATCTTTTGCTGAGAGCAAATGTACATACCAGTTCACTAACGCCCCCTGGTGCTCACAGCAAATAAGGCGGATTCATTTTAAAGTATGGCGTGGATATATCTTCTTATACTTTATTTATGGCCGTAGTAATGGGCAAATCCAGACGCACGGTATAATAACCTTAGTAGTATAAATAGGCATATTGCGCACGTTAAATTGTAGTTGGTAACAAACGGTAGGGGTAACGAACGGTATTAAACCGAGTATTACTCGTATCAGATACATACGGCTTATTAACGCGAACAGCAAAGATACAATAGTACTTACAGTACGATTACTGTTAGTTAAGACCTGACAGATGGATTGCTTTCATTTAATTTTCAACTTTAATTTCATATTGATAAATCATTTTTCAGAATACTGTTACCCACATCTACCGATTTAGTAATAACTATTTTATTTGTATAGGATTAAAGTTGAAAATTAAATGAAGGCAATCCATCTGTCAGGTCTTAACTAACAGTAATCGTACTGTACATCACTAACCTAGGGGGGAAAAACAAAAAAAAAACTCCAATCGCAGGTATTTGACGCCCGAGCCGAATGCGATTTTTCTTTATGGCCGCCCAAGGTGAATACAAAATTTCACGTGTCCCTCTGGCCAGAAAGATGGATTTTCCAAACGCATCGTATCGTTGCAATGAATATTTTTTATTATTAGAGTGTTGACATATTTTTGAAGGATTTTGGACATCTAAATCAAAACATGAAACCTGATACATACTTGTAATTGTTCAAATTATTTAGTCTCGGAACGCCCGACATAAATGTTCTCGTTTATGCTCGAAATAAGTTTTTTTTGTGTAACATTAATCGTCAGCAACATACTGTAAGTTGACTGTTTTTCCGGGCAGTAAGTATCACACATTGAACTTCTGCCAAGAATATAAAGTCCTTGAGATTAAACTGAGCTGACCTTAAACTTCACAAGGTAGGGGCTGTTTTACTGCAGTGGATATTTCTGGGTATCATTTCGATTCACTTCTTTCACATAAGTACCATTACTTTTAAACTTGTTACGTTACAACTGTGTTGAGCGGGGTATTCACTACCGCTCCAACAAACAGAATAGCTGCACCAAAATGTCAAAACTGTGTTTAAAGATGTTGGGCGCGTTTCGTCAGATATCCAAACGGATGGAAAGCCATCGTGAGTCGCTTGGCTTTCCATCCGTTTGCGGTATCCAAATGAAAAGGTCGTAAATGTCAAAATTCAACGTTGGAATAATACTATGTTATCCATTCGTCACAGACACAAATCACGCGCCAGTGAATGTCGAAACAACATACACGACCACGTCCAAACAACAGCTATTCTTGAGATTCTTTGTTAGCCGAATTGCATGAAAGTGGTAAAACCAGAAAGCAACTCTAACGCCCAAAGTAAAGATTCCAATTCCAATCACAGTTATTCAAAAAGTCGGTCACATTAAATAATTTCAACCGCACATTAATTGCACCCGTGAATGTAGTCAAAATATTACGCCCATCCATTTGGATGCATTTATCCCGCAGACAGCGTGGCGCTTAAATGAATACCGAGCTTTATCTCGGCACGTGTAGAAGTGATTTGGAACGGAAATTATGAATAAAAATAAACCTCGTGGAGGTAATCTTTACCCTTAGCCAACTTGGCTCCCTTTTGAAGACAACTCGTGTAATTCATTCGCTTTAAATTATACGTCCTCTGGACGTTTTCGGTCCTATTCAGATAGGCTTATTTTAATATGATTTATACAGGTCTACGTTGTTTGAAACTAGGTATAATTTAATGTCCGTTTGTTCTCATAAAATTTAGACTGTACCTTGACCTACGTACATTAATCTGCCCACTACAAATTTATGTTATTAATTTAGTCAATTTAATATTAACTCTTTAAAAACACCCGTGTTTTATAACATTACGACACTCGTGTGTTATGGTTATATCCCGAATAAGTCATGTTGGCACCTTGCAGCAAGATGTTTGCATGAACACGGTGCATTCTTAAATTAACCGGGTTGTACAGCACGTCTATCATGGGACGGCCGCGACATACTCTCGACTTTTCTCGCACTATTACAAAGGAGCAAAACCTACATTTAGTATTTAATATTTATAACAATTCAGGTATCGACCACTTTAGACTAGTTACTAGTGACCGCCTACGAAGGAACCATGGATGTTTTCTATGTATAAGTATTTATTTATCTATATAAGTATGTATATCGTCGCTTACCGTACCCAGCTTTGCTCAATTTGGGACAAGGTCGATCGATATGTGTGAGATTGTCCCCAAATTTTTATTTATATATTGATCCAGTTTGCGGATGCATTTTAATTTGATATGAATCTCTGTTCGCTATCAGTGGATTGCAGTTTTAATTTAGGGCTCGATCACTTTGAGCGGTGGTGGCAGCTGTAGCGGTCCGCCATACGGGTCCTTACTCGCCAGGGGCTTAATACCCTACCTGTATAAATAAATATAATAAATAAATAAAATAAATAAATATTAGTGGACAATCTTACACAAATCAACCTAGTCCCAAACTAAGCAAAGCTTGTACTATGGGTACTAGACGACGATAAACATACTTATATAGATAAATAAATACTTAAATACAAAGAAAACATCCATGACTCAACAACAAATATTCGTGCTCATCACACATATAAATGCCCTTACCGGGATTCGATCCCAGGACCTCTTGCTTCCTAGGCAGGGTGACTACCAACTGGGCTACAGAGGTCGTCGAAATATGGTCTCTGTTATAATTTTGTTTCTGATCTCCACTCAATTGCTCAAAAGTTAACTGACAGAGATCCCCTGCAGGGCTAGATTTCGATTCAGATGATTTATTTCATGATAAAAATTAGATTACTTTGAATACATGTAAAAAAAAAAATAAGTTCGCCATTTAAACTATTTTGTCTGTATTTTTACCTGTGCCTTGTTAGCCCGTAAGGCCACTCCCAATACACCTACGTCGCATGACAACACAATAAAATGCATGGCAGTAGGTCGACAAAGTTGTGTTGAGCAAGAATCAGAAGATTATCGCACCTAAAATTGGCCGATAGTTTGAAAATCCTTCACTTCCGGTCAAAATTTGTATGGGTAGGTGTGTGACAACAGTACGATTTATGTGGCATCCTTTAGCCCTTTAATCGTAGGAAGTAAACCTAATTCTTTCAGTCCTGAAATGGCCAGAAGTACTTGGCACATGGTGGCCAACTTTGGCACCGTCTGCCAAGTACTCAATCAGAATCACACACATGGAAAAAGATAGATATCCTTAGGGATGTCACCTTTTGTTAACAGAGATGGAATCGAGACCCAGGTGCGTTTTTGTGCGCAGCGCATTATCCTCGCCTGGCCATATAAATTATATAGAAATAATTATGTTGTGTTAATGGAAAAAAATTTAGGACACTGGAAATTGTGTAAATATTTTTCAAAATCACAAGCTTTTTCACTATGCGCTTTTTCAATTCAGAAGAAAAATAAAAATCGAGAAGAAAAGAAAACAGTCCTTCCATAAGATGGTAATCCAATCATCTGAATGGGAATTTGTATTGAATGCATTCATTGATATGGTAACTGATAAGAGTCGTATCATGAGAAGTAAATTAAGAGGCTACTTTTTAAGATTAATAAAGAATGCAATCTATACGTAGGACCCATCTTCAATTGGAGTCGAATAGAAAAATATGCATCTCGAGATCTCCGTAAAAGTCTATTTAATTATAGTCCCTGTGTTCCAAGCAATAAGACTTACCACAGAATAATAAGGACCAGAAGATCCAGAGCAGTGGTGGCTGTAACTGTCAATTTTGAACCACATAATATAATTATAGATATCACTAAGATAAATTTACCGAATTATAAAAATTGTACTTAAGTACTTATTGATGTTTCGAGTTTCGACTCCTTGACTCCTTTTCCATCTTTCATTTGCATTGAAGTCAAATTCGTAATGATTCCATGTATGAATTGATTTTCAGTATCTACTCGTAAGTAAGTAGGTACTGTGTCCTAAGCCACGTTCGGAAACAGCAATAAAAAGTAACCCCCCAATGTTCACATATCACACCTAATCATATTATTTATCAAGTCCGAAATAAATTTTAAATTATGGTTGAACTGGTTTTCACAACAATATTTTATTGCAATCGGCTCATTCGAAATTACTTTTTTTTCCTCTATTTAGTACACTGTGAACGTAATGTTTTGTACATTGCCGGTATTATTACACGGATTTTTATAAAAACATTTTCAGAGTTTAGGCCCATTGGGCAACTTAAAACTATTTTTTTATCCATTTCTCATCACTGAATCAAGCATAAATGCGCATTATTTATTGGCTTTCATGTACAGTCAGCAGCAGAAGTAGCTAGGTATGCAAAATAACACGCTCAAAATGTTCCGGACTCTAGACATTAGATTAGAGTCGTGTGTAGGTTATTTTGAGCACTTGGTCCGCGTAGCTACTTTTGCTGCTGTCTGTCAACTAGCTACAAACCAATCCCAAAATATCCGTTATAGTTCCCAGTTTCGTGTAACAGATGAATTCGGTATATAAGGCGTGCCGAGCGTAAAATCGGGTACCCGTATTTACGAACGATGTGGTCGTAGTGGTATCCATAAAGCTGTTTCCTTACTGAATATACTAAGCAATGACCAGTTTACCGAGACCCATTCCTCCAACCCTAACCCTCCTGGATTCATCTTTATATTTAAAATACTAGGGGGCGAGGTAGCTCAGGGTAGGCTGGTTTAGAAGACGTGTAACATTTGGTAACAGCGTGCGAATAAACTATGATAATAAAGCCATAGTGGGTTCGTCTTTGGTGTTCAATTTCTGGCTTAAGAAGCATTACGGTTTGCCTTTTCTAGCGCGTTTATCTATTAAATACTAGCTTCCGCCCGCGACTTCGTCTGCGTGGACTCGGGATATAAACTATCTTATATTTTAATCCAGGCTATAAACTATCTTCCTGCAAAATTTCATTCAAATCGGTTCAGCCGTTTAAGCGTGATTGAGTAACTAACATCCAAACATCCAAACATCCAAACATCTAAACTTTCGCATTTATAATATTAGTAGGAAGTAGGATTGCACGATGCATTAATTGTAGATTTGACAAAAGAAAGGTTCTCGAGTGACGACCACGTACCGGAAGGAGCGGCGTGGGTAGGCCCCCCAAGGTGGACTGATGACCTGGTAAAGGTTGCTGGAGTCCGCTGGATGCTGGTGGCGCAGGATCGGTCACTGGCACTCTTTGGGGGAGGTCTATGTCCAGCAGGGGACGTCTTTCGGCTGATATGATGATGATGATGATGAGATTTGACGACCGGTTAGCCTAATAGTTAACCTAATATTTGTGCGATGAGCATGAATATTTGGTTCTAAGTCTCGGATGTGTTCTATGTATTTAGGAACATCCATTAAAGATATCGTAGTCTACCCATACCCCATAACACAAACCCTAGTAAGATAGGGGCTAGTTCGATTTGTGTAAGATTGTTACCGATCATTTATTAATTTATTATTTATATATGTATTGTTTTGAAACGTATTATTCGAATTCTAATAACTATTCACTTTTCACCAAAGAGGAGCAAGTTTGTATGAACTTAACAGTCATTTTCATTTTCTAGCAGACACAGATGTTCTGATTGTTCTGACGTTGGTATGTAATTAAATAGTTTAGATGAACTCCAAGCCGCACCGAGCTGTCTCGCGGTGAGATAGACTATCCATCTATTTCTAATTACTTAGAATATTAGAAAGAGAGAGATAGTCTATCTCACCGCGAGATAGAAAACATAGAAACATCTTATTGAAAATAAGAACTAAGATTTGTCTAATTTTTCTAATTTGATTATCATTTACGAACACGCGTAGGAGTTTACATAGACGCATCACGCGACGCATTGCGGATCATAAATAATAGCGCCCAAAGAGGTGAAAGTGCGAGAAATACTTAACCCCTTAAAACCCAGAAATAGTGGTTTGCCAAGTGAAAAATGAACTTTAATGACAATAGCATGATCTTATCGAGTTGGTTTAAAAAAGCCAACGAAAAAACTATAGAATGCGAGTTCCATACAAACTGCCCTAACACGTGCCTAAAACCCGGTATGCGCATGTTCGAATGAAACGGCTGCCTAGCATCGTTTTGATACCTCGCTCCCATCTCCGCAAAATGGCAATGGCACCCATTTAGTGGGGCCATTTTGCGGCGCTATTTAGACTTCTATGGTTTTTCGTTCGCTGCTGGTTGTAAAGTGTCAATCAATACCAATTTCTTAAGACAGATGTATAAATGTTCGCGGACAGTAAGTGACAGAGCATGTCATAGAACCAACAAAAAAAGATGACTGAAGCTATAGCATCCATGACCACGAACGTGTTAACATTGAAACGATTTAGCATATCAGTAAAACAGGAAATAAACATAAACTTAATAGCAGTAAGTTTGTAGCTTGTAATTAGCCCTAACAATCCCTGTAATGGGACTCAACATCTGTCAGTACTTTGTAGCGGGCGCGCAAAGTGACGCGAAATTGCGTTGTTTCGCAAAGAGAGCTCACGCACACGAGTGCGCGTGTATGTTGTAACAAATGGCGTGTGGTGATAGTGAGGAGCGGTTGCGGTCTTATTGATTTTGTTGAATTTGAATTTAAAACGTTGTTAGTCATCCGTAGAAACTTTAGAGAAGTTTAATTAAATAGAACCAATTTTGACGAGTGTAATAAACATGTAGTGATATCGGAATAATTATAAGCATGGAAGTAGGGCTAAAATAACAGCTTGGCAACAGCTACCTTATTCACTTTCGTTTATCTATAGTTGGCGTGAGAGTGAATGAGATCACAATCCGTACTCGGTTTCACATTTTCGTAGGTTGTCACTAAAATGCACTCCGGAAATGTCAAATGGATCTCTATTGTATCTCTTTTAATCCAGCAAAATTAAATATGTCATCATTGTTTGGTAGTAAGTGTCATAACGTCACAACTTAACTTGCTCGCATTATAGTAGCTGTCATATTTGGTGTAAAAAAACGGACCGTCTCCGAGAAAATTAATTATTTTGTGTATTGTTCCGCCGTGAATGATTTAAATACAGTAAAATTTAAGTTTCTTATAGTTTATTGTTGTAAATAAGCAAATGTCTTGTGCCATTTAAGGTTGCACGTCCCGTACAGCAGAAGCCATTCAGCTTTCACCCGTAAGTTTTGATAGATTTTAATGTTATTAATGTAACGATCTAAGCTAAAATTAATAATCACTATTTAGAAGTTTAGTGTAAATATCATAATGTTAAATTATTCGTGCAAAATCGGCATGTAAATAAGAAATTTTCTGTGGATTAAAGAGGGTATGTTTATTTACATAGTGATGTGTATTTTTTATAGAACTCGGAACAATAACTTATCGTCATTGACATGGATGTATTTATCAGTATATAGAAAAATCTGTGTAGGAACATACGAAATTACAAGTTTGCTGAAGAATGACATCAAATGGTTTTCTGGTTGTCCCATGTATTGAAGACAATTTACTGTTGCATTGATGTATTTGCTAGCTAAAATACCTAAATAAATTTTAATTTAGCTAAAATACCATTCAAATTCGTTGGTATATATGTAAGAGAGAGAAAAAGAGATGAGAGGAAACATATTTTTTTTTAGTTCACACAGGTTTGTTAAGTTTTATGAATTAGGGGGTAAGAGTTTGCGTTCCAGAGAGTTTAGAGAGGTGGTTTCAGAATCTGTGGTGTGAGTGGAATTGAGTTATGTATGTAAAGTCATGGGTTATATACGTCCATAAATAAGGACATACATATCTGTACACGCCTTTATGACATTGACCAGTATAGCTATGTACGTTTATTCACCAGAAGACTGGCTGTTCGCTGAGGGTTTTCCAGCTCGCGCCACTACGTGCACTTCAGCTCGTTTGTTGTGCGCGTGCCGCGACCGCTGCAGGAGACCATCGCGTGTGCTGACTTCTGGCCGAAGGGTGACGTGTTTCGGCGGTTCCGGGGCAACCTATAAAATTCTACACGGGACTTGAGGACGCAACGGAGCCACGCTGTTTCGTCGCCTAAATTATTAGTTTATATATGTATTGTATGTACGTTAGGTTTGAAGGTATTTGATGCTATGGGCCTTAGATGCCTGAAATAAATGGTTTATTATTATTATTTATGTTCGTATATTAATACCCCTGACTGTCTGTAGTTTTATCGCTGGTTCCAAGTACGACGGATATAATCCTCATGCAAAGCAGTCTGCTCTAATACCCCTTAAGTGCATGACTTGTGGCAATCCCAGTGCATGCTTCCATTACAGCGGGACATGCTGATGCGTCTGTATAATAATTCTTGAATATAGTTGAAGTGGCAATTTGCTCCCTGCACAAAAAAATCATACCATGAAATCATTTTAACTCTTAACGAGTCTACCGTGAAAATGAATGATGAGTTTTCTTTTGTTTAAAGCTGAGTGAGACGGTTGAATTGATATAAGGTTTTGTGGCATTATTTAGGGATTTATTTACTCATACGCAGTGTCTGTGTATTTATTATAGTGAAGGAGTTTTTGTAATAAAAGTACTTATTTTTTTCTGAATGTTTTTATTTTTCTTATTAAGAATCATAAGAGACAGTGTGCCTGTTGGTTTTTATATAAAAAAGTGTCACTTTATTTTTAATAAATTCTTCTTTGTGATTTTGATCATCAGAATCAAAAGCACTCGCAACTTGACCACTCATCGATTGGATAAACTCGAAAATCTCAAATTCTTAAGAAAAAAGTACCTACCTGATACCTAACAGGAATACTTTCTTCTGAAAATACCCGATTCATCGTAAACAAACAACAATTTTAAATATCGCACCTTGGAAAACTTGTATTTTCAACCCATGCCTAAGTAAGTCCCACAGGGTGAAAAAAAATAGATGAAATGAAATGAAATATTTATTGACATAAACATGTTACATAATAGATGCAAGTAATTGGGTCCTGAGCTAGGATTCCCTGTGTTACAGGACCCAGCAAAAATGTCAAGTTTGAAAATCGAAACATGCATTCGTACAGAGTAAACAAGATTTTTTTTTAAATATAAAGTTATCATATTAGTGTAAATGTATTTGATGAACTTTAAGTTGAGATAAGAATATAAATACCCTGCGTGCATCTAATCCAGAATGTTTCCCGCCAGCGTGCAAGCTGAAATCGTGACACCTACACCGGCTAATCTGTTGATGACAGACGACAGGCTTGGAAAAGCCATCGTATATACACTGCTCAATGCAAGCGTTCTCGCATTGCCTCGTAAACTGCAGACCGTTTAGGAATTGCCCAATTATTAGGGGTTCCACGTATCATCTGTTTTATAATTTCCGGCCAGCATTATTTTATTGCAGTACAGTTTTACGAACCATTCCGCAACAATGTGTGATTTCTGATATGGGTAGCTACTTGGTAGGCAATCTTTGTAGGTGCGACGACTTTACGGTCTGTTACAAAGAACTTGCTTAATGTACGGCTTGGCCTAAATAAATGGCGTGTCCAAGGCTGATGTTCTCAAACTGTGTTTGTGTTTAAGAGTTCCACGGGACATCGGGGGTCTTCCGAAAAAATAACCTATAGACAGGTATGTCAACAGCTCGGGCCCTGTTACGTTAAGAAAATGTTTAAAAGTGAGTCACATTTCCGACACGCATTAAAAGAAGTAAATCAGTGTGAATCAAATTTCAATGAAGTTCATTTTGAAAATACTCTCGCCCTCAGAATGATAGTCGCAGATAAAAAACACGCAAACTAAAAAAACGATCTTGGCTCCGTTTTTAAAAAACAACAAAATCTATGGGACTTTCAAACGGAAGTAGTGGTTTCGAAACCAAAGTTTTCCCATTGTGTTTTTTCGGAACTTATATACAGAATATAATTTTATTTATATTAGCTTATCGGTGAAGGAAACCATCAGATTACCTACGATGAATTTCAAAGGTCCTAAACCCAATGGGCCAGCGCAAGAACCGCAACTGTCTTCCTTCAGAAGAGGCCTGTGGTTAGTAGCGGAACGTGTTGTAGATGGTTTACCATTGAATTGCCGACAAACATTTCATCGAATATTATTTCGAAGACAATGTTTCAAGTATTTTCATTTCATCGACAAGTTATTCCGTCGAATACTCGATACTAGGTAATTTGCACCGAGGTCTTTTAATTGGTAGTTGACTTATTACAATAAAATTCATGTCATGGCTTTTCATTTCGAGTTTTTTTTATTCATTTTTTTTACTTGTAATAATATTTATTCCGCATAAAATTATTTCAATTGGTAATATTTCGTTGTCGAAACTAAACGCAATCACGTCAGTCGGCTCACTCTGCGAGATTATTGATATGTGGGTAGTTTCAGATATGAAATAATTTATCTGGACGAATGGTTGGTCGTATGAATTTGTCATGAAGATCAGAGCTCGCATGCCGTCTTGTGATAGCCGTGCAGCGAATCGACGCCACCCCGCTGCGCGGGGTGTCTATTTCTGGTTTGATGGACACAAGTGAACCCTAACCTAACCGACCTAAAACAGACTTCGCTTATGACAAGTCATTTTTGTCCGCCCTGATATCTTTTTGTAATAAACGATTTACACCAATGATTTAATTATACATACATATTATTTATCAATTGTCATGATGATCAGAGCTCGCGTGCCATCTTGTCATAGCCGTGCAGCGGGTCAACGCCACCCCGCTGCGCGGGGTGTCTATTTCTTGTCTGAGGGACACAAGTGAACCCTAACCTAACCGACCTAAAACAGATTTCGCTTATGACAAGCCATTTTTGTCCACCCTGATATTTTTTGTAATAAACGATTTACACCAATGATTCTTAGTTTTATTATACATACAATAATACATAATTAACTACATCATTTGAATAATGTATAAATGTGCAGTAGGACATATAAAATTGTATTAAAGTAATATGTCGAAGAAATGAATGTGCCAATTAAGATAATTTGAAACAAACCAGCTATTAAGTAATATTCGTTGAATAGTATTTCTACGTAGTAAGATAAATTTAAATGAATAGTAGTTGAAATAAAATAACGCCAAACAATATTACTAGTACTAAAGTTTCGATGAATCGTTGTCGATGAAATAATATTCGATGAAAAGGTTGTCGACAAAACAAGGGTACACCGTTGTAGATAGTATGTATGATAATAATAAGAAGACAATGATGGGCCAGGACACAGTCTCCAGAACAGTTTGAAAATCGATGTTTTAAATAAGTGTTAAAAGCTTTATGCTATTCTACGACTCTGCTTCTTCACAGACTATAACACCAGTTTACGGTATCAACACGTACCTGTAAATTTTACTAAATAGGTATGGATAAATCGCAATGACATAGCAGTAACTAGTTTCTTCATTTGTGTGGAACTCGTTTATATATACTAAGTAAGTTTTGGAAGTATGTGAACCTACTAGGAAATATTACTTTGCTGGGAATATAGCCCATTCAAATCGAGAATTTAAACTTGGCCAGCGTGGGGACTATGCCCATTCTCTCGTCTCAATGAGACGAGGCCTGTGCCCAGCTGTGGGACGTATAAGTTGACGATGATGATGAGATCGGAAATATTGCACTTTGCTGCCGCCGCCGCCCTTCGGAGTCGTGGATGATCCCTTAGTATACTTTGACGCCGAAATTCTTATTAAGAGTCCGCAGTAAGCTCGGCCGAATTTCACCTTCCCATACAAACGTAGTTACGCTCTCATTTTAAAATTACGTGTTGGATTGTGACGAAACTTTGAATATATAATGACATGAGGTATATCTATCTCTGTAATAATTTTATATGGTTCCAGTTTATAAAACAATCGAAATACAGCAAATACAAGTTTTGTATGAAAAACTTAAATTCGCTATATTTTTTTTACTATGGTATCTGAAGCTACATAAACTACGAGTAATTACAGACATATATATACCTCATGTCATTGAATATGAAATTTCGTTACAATCCAACACAGTTTTAAAATGAGAGCGTACCTACGTTTGTATGGAGAATCGAGCTTACTGCGGACTTAACAACGCGTAAACGGCGGTCTGACCTACATTATAAACAAAATGTATAGCACGAAAATTCATAAATTTATTTATTTTTAAGTTACCTATGACACGGTTTTTATGACGCTACGGTAGTCTAGCGTTTCAGGCATGCGGCTGTCAAAGCCGTTTGATTCGAACCCACGACCGCCGGGTCGTGGGTTCGGAACCCGTCTCGTACCGATGAGTTTTTCGCATCTTATGTACCTATGGAATATAATTTGATATTTACCATTAGATAATCGGTGAAAGAAAACATCGTGAGGATACCTGCATACACCTGCGAAGAAATTTAAAGTGAATGTGAAGACTCCAACCCGCACTGGGCCAGCGTGGGGACTACTGCCCGTTCCCTCTCATCTATGATCGGAGGCCTGTGCCCAGCAGTAGGACGTGTATTAAGTTATGATACTATTACGACACTGTCGCACGACCCCGTACCATGCTCTTACGATAGCAGTTTTGCTCGCAAACCAACGCACTGCATTAGTATTCTCCTAGTTGTGTTCACACAGTACCTACTTAATGCGCATTATTCACTGATGCCCCTACATTTTGGCTACTAAATATTCGTATTCGATATTCATAAGGTAATGTAGGTTCGCTGTTCAACTGTTAGTTACAATTACAGAAATTACCGTAATTATTTGGTTTGGTAATGATCCTCTCGCATATGACTTAATTTATTTAAGGCTTAGAAATGCTTATAAAAACAAAATAGCCAGCGTAATACTTATCTTATCAGAGCACCCCTGCATGCTAGTTTCTATTATAGCTAACTTCTTTGCTAACTGTAAATTTGGGAGTACTCCATAGATATTTAATAAACTTTGCAACTTCAAAGATAGCAGAAATGCTTCCTTTGCTTGTCAGAGCCAAGTTTTTATTTATGTTTTTCTGTCAAGAGACAAATTGCAATTTTTACAAGCTTTTTATTACAAGCTTTTATTTACTTTCACCTGTCCCGTTGTCTGTCTGTATGTCTGTAGGTAATCAAATCTTGCAAGTTAAATTTGACCAACTTCCCGGTGACCTATTGAGCTAAAATTTTGGGTATAAGTAAAGTTTGAATGACAATTAAATATTATGGTACCATCGAGCTGATCTGATGATGGAGACAGAAGGTGGCCATGGGAATTCAGTACTTAACCGACGTAACCCCGTTGAGTTTGGGTTCGTTAGAATCGTCTTAATGAGTAGTTGATGATGGTATACAGAAAAGTACAGTCGGCAATAAAAGCTTGTAGCAAAAAAGAATTTTTAGACGGAAACTTTTTTTTAGGATGTTCGTTACTATATCTAACATACTTTGAAAAAGGCCCATGAAAAATGGGTTTAAAAATGCCAACAAATCTCTACATTTGGTGTTTTTAAACCCAGAAGATCACAGTTTTAAGAAGTGACCCATGAGACGTAACCATGATGGCAACTAGCGGCAGAAAAAAGTTGATAGACCTATAATAAAGTAACTCTTTCTTTCTGTGTTTCTATTTACCGTTGTCTGAGGCAACTGACCTAAACGATTTCTGAACTTAAAAAATATATTGTTCACCTAAATTTAAGCACACAAGCACAGCATTACCTTCATAACTAACATTTAGACTACGCTTCACTTTGAGCATTGTGTCAAACTTGTGATTATTGTGTTGAATTAAGAGTAAGCAATATATAAAATTACCAGTGAAATAAAATTTCTATCAAATAACTTTAAGGCGCCGTAGATTCAGCGAAGTTAAGCGAACAGAGTTTTTGAAACAATATAATGCGTCTTCTTATCATAATATGGTTTCAAAAAAATACGAATAGTAATCTTGAGGCTTTTCTGCAGCGAGATCAATGATTCGAAACATGATTAAGCAATTTTTGCTCGATAGAAAAAAAACCATGAACATAGGTCTAAAAGGGTCTATAATTTACTTTAAAAACAAAGTTTTAACCGACTTCAATTTAGTACTCCGCCAAGCCACGAGAACATTTCCACATTTCTTTTCCAATTTACCACATGAACTGATTTCCGAGAGCAAATGCGTTAATTATTAGAGAAAAAAACCCAATCGCTGTATGTCGGCCGATAATATTTGAGGACTTCCGTCGATTCAACAAGGATCACCTTTGGCACTTCATTAGTTGCTATTTCAACGGAATCTTATCAGAATCTGTGATATACTTTTTCAATTTTATGTACATAATTGAGGAATTCCATAAGTCATCTGTGGTCTTCATCATCAATTCCACTCCACCAAATTTATGATTTCCGGGTGTAAATACACGAGTTATAATAGAAAATACCAAAATCACTACACGCGTGCCTAATATAATTGAGGAGTTCCCTCAATTCCTCATGGATCCCATCATCCAATTGAATTTTTGAAAAAATGGGACCCACCTGGAAGCATATACTTACAAATAAAAAAAAAATTTACGAATCGGCTCATCAAGGACGGAGTTCTGAGGTAAAAAACATTGAAAAAAAAAAAAAAAAATACAACCGAATTGAGAACCTCCTCCTTTTTTTGAAGTCGGTTAAAAATACACTTAAAATATTCGTAACAAATTATACACAAAAGCTAAAAATATTAAAATAACTTCTAAAAATCGGCAATATCATGTTTGAGAGAACTCAGTGATTACTTTTTTATTTATTTAAACGGCCAAAAAATTAAAATTAAAAGACATGATATCCGCGCTTCCGAACATGAACTTCCATCTCGCTCACGCTTATGCTCAGTGAGAGGGCGAGAAGACCATGAACCTACGGCGCCTTAACAGTGACATCAACGACTCAATGATTCTCGTAAACACCAGAATCACTGGAGTTAATTTAATTTACTCCCACGCCACATGTGCCCAATGATCTTAAGGCCCTTATAGTGTCTATTAAGTTAATTTATCATTGGTCAGGGCCCCCATTCAGAAGTAAGCAATTCCATTTCAATTTAATTCCGACCGCGTCTCAATTAGTCTGGCTCATTCTCACCAACGGCGTTGCGCACTTACTGAAAAGGGAGAGTATGCACCAAAACAATTCTCATTTCTTTTTTAGAAATCGGAAACACGTTTCCAAACTGGGCCTGGGAGCGCTACGGTGAAAGCGTTGAGAATTTGATCGATTGCTTCGAGATGTGACCCGTAAGAAGTGTAGATTATTTGGGTGAGGTTACGGTTTAACGGTTCAAATTAGATAAAAGTGACTAACAAACGGTTATGTCATCAACCGGCTATATTTGGGAACATTCTTCCTAATTCACTACTATTTACGCACACTTCTTATACTATCGTACAATTCTTAATTGTGTGCGTAAATGTCCGTAAATCTGGAGCAGGCCATTTGGTGAAATGCATATTTCTAAAATTGCAAAATTGATAAGGTAGTTTAATATAAGATATCACACACAATTTATATAATGACTGACCTGATACTGGAACTAATTGAATTCTCCCATTCATCTATTCACAAACAAACGAATCATGGAGTTGTTCATTTTCTTCTTCAAAACGATTACATTGATTGCATAGGTACAACATCAAAGAAAATACACACATACATTATGCAATAGCAATATAAATAATTATAAATTACCACGACTTAACATGTGCTGGTAGAATGAAATAAAGATACTGTTAACACTTTGCTTAAAAACTTTAAATGGATGGATGCGCGCCTACGGATGTTGTTATTGTTAAAATGTACCGAGATACTCTTTCTTCTATTGCTTAACAATAAGTAACGAGTGAGATAGTTTAACTTCGCTTCCCCATAAGGTCGGATGACTAACCAAGAAAAAACGTAGTGCTGGTATGCGACTTTTCACATGCGCACAAGTTGCTACGTATGCACTAAATTGTATAGTTTACTGTATTCAATTGTCGTTCCTTTTTTAACGTTTAGATACCTATATTGTTGTTTTCCTTATGTTGTCATGCTCTCATACTATGTGTATATTTGTAAATCTTTTGTTGTGTTGCATTTGTTTCTTCACCAAATGGACTCTGCGGAAGACCAGCGCTCGCTGGTAAAGCCAGCATCATGCTGAGCCGGGCCCAAAGCGTGACACGGCCTAAGCCTTTGTCATACGTGTGTTTGTGTTAATTTATTGCCGTCTCGAATAAATGTTTTGAATTTTAATAAGGTTCATTCTTAGATTTTACCACAGATCAAGCCGGATTCGAGCAAACCAGATTGGGAATGACAAGTTAAAGTCGATTGGGCCGATTTCATATTCCAAATGTGACACATTCCCGGCATAAGTATCATACGAGTATCCCCGATTTCATGCCTCTGTATATCAGGGACTGGTATTCCATCTGCTATATTTTTAACTGACTTCAAAAAAGGAGGATATTCTCTAGTCGTCGGAGTCTCTTATTTTTTATATAGATGCCTGGACCGTTTTTTTTTGTTTTTGCTATTTATTCCAGTAGGTCCTATAGTCATCAATAGTGTGTGTGTAGTGTAGTGTGTGTGTGTGTTTGTAGTGTGTCAATTGTACTACTGTATTTCTACTCCCTTTATCTGTGTGTGTCTTTTGTGTAGTGAATAAATGTCTTCTTTCTTTCTTTCTTTCATCAGGTCTCCTGACCTGATGAAAGAAAGAAAGAAAGAAGACATTCTGGGGTTGGAAAGAAGGCATTCTAGTTGGGAATTTCTGGGTTTCTCTAGGATCCCATCATGAGATCCTTCTCATGATGGGATCCTAGAGAAATCCAGATAACTCTTCCAATTTTATAGGCACACTTGAAGCGGTACTTACTGAATTGAAGTCGGTTAAAACTTTGTTTTTAAAGTAAATGGGTGAGGACCAAATTCTTGGCCAATAGTTAGCCTGGTTAGTCTGTACCTATGCTCTAATGGAAATAAAAAACTTACCAATCCCAATGCAGCTTTAAGTGCCTATCACGCATTTGCTCATTCCTGGCTACGGTATCGAATTATTATATGGGGCGACAGTACAAATGTGAACGATCTCATTGTGTTGCAAAAGAAATGTAAAAGAATCTTAGTGAAAATATACCAAAGTAATACACTCGCGGGCAAAGAATACGGGTCGCCCTAAATTAAATAACTGCAATAGGTTTTTAAAATATTTAATACTTGTTTTATTTACATAATATGCTATTCTTTACAATACCCAACTGTATTAACAATTTCTTGGATCCTATCATAAAAATATCGATATCCAAAAATCACGATTTTTGCGATATCTCGCTCCGTTAACGTTGTTTTTTTTCATGGGTTTTTACGAGTCCGATTTAAATCTGGTAACGTTATATTTTTTACTGTTATTAGCAGTTTATATGTAAAATTAAATAAAGATCATGACAGGATTAACTGTACAACCTCTTACGCACTATTTGACGGAAGGAAATATGACGGTATTTTACCGACCCGTATTCTTTGCCCGCGAGTGTAGTTGCACACCACATTTTCCTAAACTTAATATGACCTTGACATCTTTACTTTTACTAGAGTAGAGTAGAGATATGCAAGTTTTTATGAAAGTGTAACCAATTCTTCCCAGCCCCTATATTTCATTTCCATTTCATTCACTTTCAAATAACTATAAACTTCTTCCAAGAATGTAATTCAACCAGCTTAATTATTTAATGCGCTTTGCAGTTGGAAATTCTAAAGTGAAGTGCAATACCTTCATTGCCACCTGCTTTCTTCTAGTTGTTTAATTAACCAAGCATGACACTTCTAATGAAATATGTATCAAGTAATTCCCTTTGAATAGTTTAATTTTAAAGTTGAGTCAACACTACAGGGAGTTAGGTTAGCTGATCCGCGACTGAAATTTTAAATTTCGATATTTTTGTCTCTGTTACTCTACAGTAAATAGCTTGAGAGTAACAAGGACATGAACAGCAAAGTGTAGAACTTCACGCGCGGATTACTGTAGTTTATTTATATCACTTTCCACGAAGTTAATTGTGCATTTGATTACAAATGGTTTGCTTTCGTTTGACAGATCGAGTCGATGAGTATAACATTCAATTTATGAAAGTGGGGCAAGAGTGATCTTTGAATTTCGTGAAATTATGCGCGAGTGATGTTTATCAATAGATCTAATATATGTGTCGTAGATTGAACTATGTGTAGAATTAAGGTTCCATTTTTTCCTTTTGAAATTATAGTCTTATTGACGACATGTACAGCAACAATGTTCTTACGTGTTATGTATGTGGTATGGTTTTAATGTGCCTTCTTCTGAATATAACTTTTTAATCAATCTCTAATACTGATTCCACCACCATTTCAATTCTATTTTCACCCATCCCATTTCCCTTTCCACTGTAATAAAGATGCGGGAAAAAGCCAATTTCTACACAGGTGAAATAATTTTATAAATCAAGTGTGGTTCGGAAAATAATTCTTAATGCAAAATTAGAAAGGTACAAACTTTTCATCTTTATAATATTCGTATGGACATGGGTAGTTTGGCTCTGACTACATTTTTATTCATAATTTACAACAGTAAGAAAAGTATTAGAAGAAGTCGCCCAAAAGATTTAATCGCCTATTTAATACGCATCGCTCGTTATATCGCATCGTGTAAACGGATCCGCATGTCCAACTTAATTGTTATTTTGTATTTATAGATAGCATACTGTTACAGTTTATACTTAACGGGGTTTCGAGATTTATTGTGTACTAGCTTCCGTCCGCGACTTTGCCTGAGTGGATAAAAACTATCCAATATTTCAATTTTATTTATCAATGCTTAAACTATCTTCGTGCAACATTTTATCCAAATCGTTTGAACTGTTTAAGCGTGATTGAGTAACAAACATCCAAACACCTAAACATCTAAACATCCAAATATCGAAACATCCAAACTTTCGCATTTATAATATTAGTAGGATTATTGGATTAGTAGTATTGTGACTTTGTTGTGTTTCTGTGGATTGCTTAAATTGATTAACACATTGATAGACGGTTAAGAACACGGTTATACCATAATAGTTACTTTATCGATCGAATCGGTATGTAATTACTGGCCATAATAACAACATGTACTTACCATCAATAATTAGGTGGCTTGGTTTAATTTTCGATGTACAAAGAGGATAAGTATGAAAAATAGATTTAACGAATTCGTAGAGATCTCTTGTCACTTATACTCGTAATAGTTTCACTTCAGTTTTATATTAGAATAGCTGCCCGGCCCGGACCCGGCTTCGCACGGTTCATGTGTAGGAATGAGAATGAAGCATTTTCCCGCGGTAAATAGTAGCCTATGTTCATCAGGGATAGTGTCGGGCTCTAATGGTAAAAGATTTTTTCAAATCGGTCCAGTAGTTTCAATACAATACAATACAATACTTTATTGATAACCCCATAGTTACAAGTCAAATGGTTAATTCAAACAGTAATAAAATAACAATAATAATTAATTAGGTCATTACATTTGTTATGTGCACGGTAGTTTAAGAAACTCGTCGATGCTATACAGAGTTACATCTAGTAGCCACTTGCGTAGCTACTGCTTGAACGCGGCCGTGGACGTTGCATTTCTGACCGTTGCGGGCAGTCTATTATAGATGGATGGACCCATTACGAGTATGTAGGTTGATCTTGCAGACTTTGCCAGTTTGTGCCAGGAGTAAGACGGAGTAAGGCGGTAGTCATACTTATAATATAATATTAGTGTAGAAGATAGATGTAGATAGTGTAGATCCTACTAATATTATAAATGCGAAAGTTTAGATGTTTGGATGTTTGTTACTCAATCACGCTTAAACGGCTGAACCGATTTGAATGAAATTTTGCACGAATATAGTTTACAGACTGGATTGAAATATAGGATAAATTTTATCCCGGGTCCAAGCGGACGAAGTCGCGGGCGGAAGCTAGTGTAGACTAAACTTTTGATTACGAATTATTTGAAACATATCATCAGTTTTAATCATGAAAATATCATACGGTATTTGACCACCGTTAAAAAACAATGATTCTTATTATTTCAATAAATAAACATACATACAAACATACATACGTACGGGGTAAGCAGAGCACATGAAACCTTTGTTCTAGTCACTTTTAGCATCAATGTGGGTATAAAAGATCGACAAAATGTGATATCGTAGTGACAGATTGCTAGCCCATCGCTCACAACACGCTTCAACCCTGCACCCTTAGGCGACTCTTACGACACCCACAGGAAGAAAGGGGGTGGTGCTGTTTTTACCCGACACACACGGGACAATAAATAAAACCTACAAGAATACTCTGAGAATATGACGTTTCTGCTTAATTTTGCTATTTTTACAATTTCTAAATACGAAAAGATCAATGAACGAATGCAAGAATTTATGGATAAATTTCATACTCGCTCTTTTCCTAAGAAGTTGCTGATTTGCCCGTTGAGCTGAGTGCCAAAATTACCGCTGCATTATCGTCGCTCACCACCGCTGCAATACCATATAAAAAGGTATTTTATATGGTATTGCAGCGGTATTTTATATGGTATTTTAGTGCCTTTTCAAACAAATCATCTATTTGAGTAAGTATGCTTGTTACAAACATAAGATCAAAGGCATGTACTTATTCTCAAAGATACTAACGACTTTTGATTAAACAATTTAGGGACGTAGTTAATAGGGGCTTTGTCATCAAAACGTAGAATGGTCCGATTATATTTTTAGGGTTTCGTAGTCAACAAGGAACTCTTATAGTTTCGCGATGTCCGTCGGTCCGTCTGTCAGTCAGCGGCTTATCTCAGTGAACCTTACTAGAAAGCTGTAATGCGGCATGGGTATATAAATTAATCACGCCGACAAAATGATACGAGTTCGACTGTACTCAAAACGTTTAATATTATGGGGATTGGGAACTTGACGTTCGACAGAATCAGATATAATGACGACTGGTTTAGCCTAATTTGTAGTGACCCTGCCTACGAAGCTAGGGGTCCTGGGTTCGAATATTTGTTTGTGTTATGAGCACGAATATTTTTTCCTGATTTATGGATATTTCCTATGTATTTAGGTATTTATTTATCTGTGTATATGATATATGATTTATTTATCTCACAATATACAATTTCACTTAAAACTATTACACTTAATCAATTATACAAGGTGTAACAAAAATGGGGTATGAACCGATCAAGGGCTTAACAGGTATCGTATTCTGATAAGAAAAAACAGAAAAAAAAAGTTTTGACTCGTTTTTTTTTTACTTTAGTATGGAGCGTTGGCCGACTGGGGCGACAAGCTCCATAGAAATGTAAAAAAAAATCGGGTAAATATTTTTTTTTTTCCTTTTTTTCTTATCAGAACACGATACCTGTTAAGCCCTTGATCGGTTCATATCCCATTTTTGTTACACTTTGTATAAGTATGTTTATCGTCGTCTAATACCCATTGTACAAGCTTTGCTTAGTTTGGGATTGGGACTATTTGTGTGGGATTGTTCGCAAATATTTATATTTATATGTTTGATATTATATAAAGGTAGATATACCTACCTAAATATAAACGAAGATGCTTTAATATACACTTCTATGGCAAATTAATAATGTCACATTCAGTACACACCTTTGGGCCGAGGATTGATAGAACATTGAGCGCTCATGCTATATTAATTACATCGTTAGGTTGTAATTACTTACCAGTTATTTGCTTGCTTGCTAGGTCCTTATGGCGGTATACCATCATATACGTGTTTGCATATCAAACGACTTATAGGCAGGGGTCACACATAACGAAGTTTGAAAACGTGGCTGGATAACTAGGTATCGGGCTTCTACCATGACCCCAATTTCGTCTGTTCGTACAAAATCTATAGATCTATCGCGGTTGCAAATTCGAGCGACAGAAGGAGATATGCGTACTCCAAATGGCGATTTTCGTAGCTACGCCGCTGATCTGGATATAGAAGTTAAAAATTTCACTTGCTAAATTGACGCCCGGTTTTGCCTCGTTGAATGCCACCTTTCCAAAGCTACGGAGCTGACCATCCTGGGTTCTAATCCCGGAAAGTATAGATATATGTCTTTTTGCGAATGTACACTGTCAATAGTTTGCGGCAAGGTTTTGTTTAAATTTTTCCTCAAGACTTCTTTATTAATTGCAAATTGAAAACCACATGACAGTCGTTATGGTTGTTTTAAACCCCGAGGTGTTATTAGTTCAATATAACACTGATCTTAAACGGCCAAACCGTGTTTTTGTTTGAAGTTGCTTTTTAACATCAACAAACAATTTGTTCAGCTTCCTCGTGTCCGTGATTAATTATTTCAGCTCAGTGATTCAGTTATTGCCAATTACCTTGTCTTGTTCTAGGGTATTTTAATCAAATATAATTTCACTACCCAATGGACAGGTATCAATTGACTTCTATGATAAACAAATACCGAGAACTGAGACCGATAATTCCTTTATAGTTTACATTCCACTCTGTTTCTTGTAGATTACCTTTCGCAGAGCTTTAATTTCAGAATACTTGCGTATTTTACCAGACCGTGTTGGATCGTGGAGGCCAGTTAGTATGCATGAACAGCGCTGGAGAACCCCAACTGCTTAGACAGACAAGGTTGTAACTGACTTTGAGTTTCGCTGTAGATATGTCTTTATTTAACTAATAATGTGAACTTTGTATGGAGCTCCTGCCTGTCTTACAGGCATTAGTGCTATTTGATGTCGCATTTTTAAATGGTGGAGAAACGTGACCACTGTGACCAGATGCTAGTTTTTCAATATTGTTGTTTTATTGATGATATTAAAAGTTTAGGTAGGCTTTACTACCCTTTTCAAGTTTAAATTTGTACGATGTTCATTCAGATTCTCATCGGGTGCATCGTTCGGTGGCTTTTTATGTACTTCATGTTTTTTTATCAGGAAAAAAGAGCCTGCTTTCGATTTTATCATGGTAAAAAGTCTTCATTTTTCAACGATCTGCTTTACCACTGTGATTTTCAGATAGTCAGCATTATATCCGCTGACTTGATTTCGGATTTTAAAAAAAGTTGCCTACATTGCTTCCAATTTTTAATTATCCAGACAGCCCATACTTCGATTGACAACCACAGTTACCACCATCAGTTTAGGGGTCCGCGAAATCGGCAACTGTGGTTGCCACAAGCAAGTGAGTGGTTAGCAACATCACTTACTAGTAGGAATACGAGTTAGTAAGAATATTTCTGTTTCTTCCACTATTTTTTAAAGGAATGATTCCTTTTAAGTTTTAGACTTAAGATTCAAGCTGAAACCGGTCATTTTAACAGATATTTTATTACTATCAACGGCAAGTCAATAGACAGTGCTGCTGACCAGATTTCGTAAACCTATGCATAGCTAACGGTTTTACTATACCCCACTGTACCACAGCCCTAAGCTCCGCGACTGTCGATGTTCCAATTGCACCGTAAACAGAACGCAACTCAGTCCATTACAAGAACACATACACACTCAAATGCGGCAACCCTCGCTCTTATTACCAACCAATGTAGCGCAGTTCGGAAAAGCCAATCGGCACGGTTTTGAACAACATGGAAGCTTCCTATGCTGCGCCTTCTATTATTCAAAGCGGATGTGGTCCTAATTATATTCTCCAGTGTCGATGAGAAGGTATATTGATACTTTCCCAGCTGACAGCGCTTGACATGCCATTATGACGTCATTCTGATGTGGTTTAGCGTGAATTATTAATTTGTTTAGAGAAACTAGCATTATCGTTGTTTTAAAATTAAAGCCATTAAACGGATATCAATGTAGCGAACTTAGTCAACGTAGACACAAAGTAAAATTATCAAAATCTTGCTAAATTGAAATGCAATTCACAATTGGAAAGCAAGCGTGAATGACGACCGCTGTAGCCTAGTTGGTAGTGACCCTGCCTACGAAGCAAGAGGTCCCGGGTTCGAATCCCGGTAAGGGCATTTATTTGTGTGACGAGCACGAATATTTGTTCCTGAGTCATGGATGTTTTCTATGTATTTAAGTATTTATTTATCTATATAAGTATGTTTATCGTCATTTAGTACCCAAAGTACAAGCTTTGCTTAGTTTGGGACTAGGTTGATTTGTGTAAGATTGTCCCCTAATATTTAATTTAATTTAATCTAACCAGTTTTCGGTTGATCATTGTCAAATCAACACTAAAGTAATAACGAGTTTTAAGTGTAGGCCTTAAGAGTGCTATTGAAAAAAGCGCTCGCTCAGGATTCGGTATTTTGAGACGCGTAGTGCGTAGTGTGTGTGTAAATACTACTAGCACGCACACAAGCTTACTGTAGCTGTATAGCGCACCGTTGGAGCGAATGCGCGACCGATATTAATACTTGCACTAAAAGATGGTAAGTATTACTTCGCTAACCGGGTGCCCTAACTTAAACAAAGTACGTATTTGCTTTTTGTTCACATATTTTATATTCGTTGCGTTTTTAAAGTTGTCAGTAATAAGAATACGTAAATTTAGCAGGCATAATATTTTGTGTAACGAATATTGTACAGTTTACATGTTATCTGAGTCTTAAATATATAGTGCAACCACAAAGTGACATATTAGGCTTATATATATACATATAGAATAATTTCGTTATTAAGCTCTCTATTATAACACGATTGTGAAGAATACTATTTTGTGCACATATTTTCTATACATATTAAAATACTCTGACAAAGTATAATATTTAAGTAGTTACACTGAAAAAAAAGTATTGTTAGCAGTAGCTCAAGTTTTAGCTACCAGTAACATAAATCGGGGGACTGGCAAACGTTGAGTGCTACTAGTTGCCAAAATTGTGCTACTAGTTGTCAAGATCCGTTTTGTAAATTTAGCATAACTTTGGTTACCACTAAGCACAGTTTGGCTACTACTAAGCACGGTTTGGCTATTCCTCAAGTAGTTAAACTAGTTTAGCTATTCGTTTTTTTGAGTGTACGTCTTTTTTTTATATAAAATGCTTTTTTTTAAGTGGTCCGGCTGTCCTCTCTATATGTAGGTTGCATCTCTCAACAGATTCTCGTGAAATTTTGTGAGCGATTTCGATTTGTAACTAAAGGGCAAAATCGCTTTCGTATGTCCGGGTGTCGCCTCTACAGGTTGCATCTCTGAACCAAGTCTCGTGAAATTTTATGAACGAGTTCGATATTTAACTAAAGGGCAAAAATGCTTTCGTATGTCCGGCTGTCCGGCTATCCGGCTGTTCCCTCTATAGGTTGCATCTCTAAACAGATTCACGTGAAATTTTGTGAGCGAGTTCGATATTCAACTATAGGGCAATAATGCTTTCGTTTGTCCGGCTATCCGGCTGTCCCCTCTATAGGTTGCTCTAGGGAATGCAAACAGGTTAACCGGAACTTTTTGAGTTCGGTAAATAACCGGGTTTGGACACTATAAACCGGTTACTAACCGAAATGAGTTACATTTATAAAATACTTGAAATTGTGAGCCGAGACCGTTATTTAGCAAAAAAACTAGTAAATTGTAACTTATTAATTTTTAGTAAGTTTAATTAAAGTAAGTATGATAGCGATAAAATACGTATCGGCCGTACGAGTCATGTACAGCACTACCATGACATAGACTTTGAATTAATCATCTTATCGTAGATGATATTAACGTCAATAATTTCGGACCAGCCTCCGAACTTTCACGTTATCAATCGTCGTTGTCAACACTTTCGCTTGCTGAAGCGAATATAAACCTTAAGATATGTTCATCTCTCAAGCAATAAATCAGCGAAACGGTAAGCGAATCATTTTCCTTGACTGTAAAAGGACAATTATGATGATGTATAAAAAGTTAAAAAAAGTACTTTACTTATTGAACTACACATCGCCTACTAATAAACCAGAACTAACATACTTACAGTAAAATTATCCTCCAATACAATTCTTTTAGCTTTTAGTAAAAACCGGTTAATAACCCGGTTTTTGCACTCTCTAGTTGGATCACTCAACTGATTTTCGTGAAATTCGTATTTTACATCCTTAAGGACTGCTCCGGGAGGAGGAGAATGGATCTCTCCTTTAGCCTGGTCTCTTCATCACCAGTTCAACTTCACCAAAATTACGATTTCCAAGGATAAATACACGAGTCATAATAGAAAATACCGATGTCAACTACACGCGTGCCTATAAAATTTGAGGGTTACCCTCAATTTCCCTGGGATCCCATCATCAGATCCTGACGTGTGCTCACCTGAATAACTTGAAAGAATATGATGAACGGTGTATAAGATTTAAAAAAACTCCTCCAACTCCTAAACGTTGAGGAGTTGTACCTTCCATCATCAGCCCACCAACATGAACTGATGACTACCAGACGCAAATTCATACCTGAAAAGCTTTAGAGAATTCATGAAACTCGTAATAAGTACGTAATATTTGAGGGTTGCCCTCGATTTCCCTGGGATCCCATCATCAGATCCTGACTTGGTGACGCTGGGACCATCTCAGAAGTATACATTTTTTAAATATATTTTTTTAATTGGGCCACAACTGACGGAGAAATCGGCGAACGTACGTACATAAAAAAAAATATTGAAACATATATTGACCTCCTCCTTTTTTGAAGTCGGTTAAAAAGTTTTTTATTCATATTGTTATTTTCAACAACCCTGCATATTATGTCGGTGGTTTGTAGTTTCTTGTACAGAGAAATGAAATACTTTAAAGCCGTTGGGGCGGAAAGGTTCTCGAGCGGAGACCACGTACCAGATGGCGCAGCGGACCCCCCACAAAGTGGACTGATGAAATTGGGTTGTGTCTTTTAATTACGGAGTTCCTATGGCTACCTTCCAGCTCCATCATCAGACCTTGGTTACCATAAAGTACCAAAGTACTCGTCAAGACGAATTAAACGAGCCCAAACTCGATGGGGTTGCGTCGTTTAATTACAGAATTCTTATGACCACCTTCTAGCTCCATCATCAGACCCTGGTTACCAAGTACTCGTCAAGACGAATTAATGGAGCCCAAACTCGATGGGGTTGCGTCATTTAATTACGGAGTTCCTATGGCTACCTTCCAGCTACATCATCAGACCTTGGTAACCATATAGTACCAGAGTACTCGTCAAGACGAATTAAACGAGCCCAAACTCGATGGGGTTGCGTGCGTCGTTTAATTACAGAATTCCTATGACCACCTTCCAGCTCCATCATCAGACCCTGGTCACCAAGTACTCGTCAAGAGGAATTAAACGAGCCCAAACTCGATGGGGTTGCGTCGTTTAATTACGGAATTCCTATGACCACCTTCCAGCTCCATCATCAGACCCTGGTTACCAAGTACTCGTCAAGACGAATTAATGGAGCCCAAACTCGATGGGGTTGCGTCATTTAATTACGTAGTTCCTATGGCCACCTTCCAGCTCCATCATCAGATCAGCTTTATGTCATAATAATAATACATTGTCATCCAATTTATACATGCATGCAAAATTTCACCTCAATCGGAAACCAGGAAATGGAACAAATTTAACTTGAAAGATTGAATTACATGCAACGGATAGGTGAACTAAATAAAAGCTTATAAAAAATCACCAAGTATCACGATCACTCGTAAAATAATTGACAGGGCAGTTATGCAATTCGTAAGTTGTCTCGATTAGCCTCACGAATGACTCACTAGTATAGTTTGACCCCGACGTTAATAACAACTATGCCTAGTCGGAGATCAAAATAATATTTTAGTCGAGGGGTAGCCTTCGTGAATAGCCACAATTACACGATGTACAGGTCCAACCCGGACAACGGCTAAGCCGGTACTGGCAAGAGATCGCGCGCGACGGTAAATTTATACTATGTTTGAAAGATTATTTAAAAATATAAATGTTGGAAAAAGTTGTATTTTTTTTACTGTATTGTGTTGGTAAAAGTATGAACTTTAATGTTATTTAAGATTCAATTTACTAATAATTCAACAATAATGAGAAAATCCTTGTGTTTTCAGTACGATATTGTTGCAAAATATGGTGTAATTGAGATCAATTTACATATACATACGTGAAAAAAAGGAAAATTCGAGGCCGCTACGCACAATACAATAGTGAAAAGAAAAAAAAACAACTAGGTTCTCATGTAACATCATGGAGAATTAGGCGGTCAAATTTATGGCTCGGCGCTGTTTTCCGAAAACTACTGTCGGTAATCGGGTATATTCGGTCAACATATTCAGTTTTTCTTAAATCCGAGGCCGCTACGCACAATAAAAGGAGTTGAGCTATGCAAATAAGTAATCGGAATCTATAAAAATCTTTCCGTTTCTTAGATTAAGACCGTCAAAAATCGGTAATTGTCGCTTATTCCTGACGAATTTTTGAACGCCCTCTTAATATATTTTGACGGAATGTGCACGGAATGAAAGCGATAGACAATCGTTACTAACTACCCTGAAGGTAAAAAGATTAGATATAGGTGCTTTTCAGAGCATCTTATCTGTACTGACCTCAGAAGAAACTAAAAAGATTTTTTTTTATGTTACAGATTTTTTCAAACGGTACAAGGAAATCCCATAAGTAGACATGTAAGAATACTAGTATAAGGCACAATGGGGAGGGCATAATCATGTAACTGATTTAAGTCCCTAAATAATAAATAGAAAAAAAGTGTAGGTCTTAAGATAATGAGGAGGAAGAATGACATAATAATTAATATAGACTTAATAAATATATATTTCAAAGCAAGTAGGTCGCATTATCCAAATACCAAGTTAAAAGAGCAAGTTTGCAACTATGATCGGTTTTCCTTCAATTAAGGGACCAATATTTCCTTCAGTTGACAATACCATGAATAAGACAAAGCAAAGCAATCAGCAACATACCTGTTAGCAGCAAAAATTTGCTGGCAAAATTACAATATCAGGTTACGACGCAGGTAGAAGAGAAATAGAGCAGTCATAGTAAATATACAAGCTCAAACGTTCAATTTTCTTTACAAGGGGTCCTTAATCAAGCTTGTAAACTCGGTATGCAGATATAGATGTAACATAATTAGTTTTTGCTCGTGACTTCGTCCGCGTGTACTCGTTAATTGACGTAAGGGATACATTTTAAATACTACTACTTACCAATAATTACTAATAATTTATAGATACTGCGCCTCTACAAAATCTTATGAAAAATAACATTATAAGCGAAGCATCTATTGTCGCAGACACAGTATTCGCCGTTCGTTAAACCAGAATAGCAAGTCTCTTCGGTCAGTAATAATAAACATCCTACTAACATTATAAATGCGAAAGTTTGGATGTTTGTTACTCAATCACGCTTACACGGCTCAACCGATTTGGATGAAATTTTGCGCGAAGATAGTATACTTAGCTTGGATTAAAATATAGGATAGTTTTACCCAGAACCCACGCAGACGAAGTCGTGGGCGGAAGCTAGTGCAAAATAACGTAAAAAAATGTTTTCGCACAGAACCTTGGCTTGCAAGCGCCGACACATACTTGGTTAGTGTTACCAACATTTTAATTGTTACAAATGCAACATTCCACCTATAAATCAAGACAGGCTCAATTTCACTGTCCATTGCAAAACAAACTGCTGGAGGCAAAAAGCGGTGATCGGCCTGGCCAATAATTTATTCATCAATTTAATAAATATTTATTCTGTGCCAGCGGCTGGTGACGGGTTACGTGAACGTGATCATTTCGGCCATATTTGTTTTTTGACAACGGTTTGCTCGAGTAAATATGTCAGTTTATCAGATTTAGAATTCGGTTAAAAAATACGGAATGGATTTCTTGGGTATTTGTCGACAATAGTAAATAGAAAAACCGCATTACCCCTAGTAAGCTTGTTCCTTGCAAGTGCACGATTTGCCAGAGTAGACATAAACATAGACATTATGGACGGAAATCGTTAAATAGGCGTTAAAAATACAACTGGATTTTAAAATTTATCTATGATATCTAAAGTAAAGCCACGTAGTTCTAGACAAAATTCATGTTGGTACGTATGAACTTTTTCACAGTGACTTGAGTTTTTTTATAATGCGAAAATATGGATGTTTGTTGCTCAATCACGGATAAGGCGTTGGTTGGTTGGTGATTGATGAACAGCAACTATATGAATAAAATTTAAGGTATATAACATATTCTTAATAAATATACCTACGTTAATCCGCGATATATGCCCGGAAACGTTTGATAAGGGAATGGGTCAGTTCATTAACCGTCATTGCCTAATTATGTTTAATTAAGGATCCCGTCAATTCTGTGATCAATGACTAGTTGGCTGTGAACATGAGGGAATGATGAAATATTGGTCTACATATGTCGGTCTAGATTTTATGAACGGAGTAGGAGTAGATAAACTAGTGTTGTCCTAGTTAGTGATACGTCACTGATGGTAAGATTTTAAAATCAGGATGGTTTTTATTTCATTTGAAAAAGTTCTGCTACTTCCGAGTTTAAATGTTTTATGGTTATGTGGCTATCTAAAATAAATACATTAAAACTCACGTTAAGACTCATCTTGGAGACGAAAATGTCGTATTTTGGTTATCCTCACGTACCGATAGTGTATGTTCACCCAAAACTCCGAGCACCTACTTTCCTCGAACATAATAATGGAATGTATTTAAAAAAGTTTTGATTAGGTTAGATTTAAATTCCAAAAATATGGTATTCCTTATATTTTTGGGATGTTATTGGTATGCCCAAAAATGCGAGTCAGAATAATGAATTCGGCAGGACGATGCTTTCAGAGAAATTGCCTATTATTGATGTGTGTGTAACTTTAATGTTTATTGGAACATAAAACGATTAAATTGGTGCTTTATTATATGATATGATAATGGAGTATATCATCATCATCATTTGAGCCAAAAGACATCCACTGCTGGACATAGGCCTCCCCCAAAGAGTGCCACAATGACATGTCCTGCACCACTCGCTTCCAGCGGACTCCCGCGACCTTTACCTGGTCATCCGTCCACCTTGTGGGAGGTCTCCCCACGCTGCGCCTTCCGGTACATGCTCGCCTCTCAAGAACCTTTCCCCCCCAACGCTGATGGCCGTTCTAAAATATGCTCCACCCGCTGCCTCTTAAGTTTAGCGATATCATATTCTTACATAGTGTTATTTTAAAACGGGATTATTGGCTTTACGTCACCATCAAGAGTTCGCTTAAAGGTAAAGTAAACTACTCAAACTGTAGGTAATGAACGCACAAGTTTTAAAGGGTGCCTTCGATATGTTTGATTAATACGAGTTGTTGTTTACGTTTTATGCACAGGTTATTATAGAGACAGCTTAGTTTCATGTAAGTGGTGTAAACTATAATAAATATATATTTTTAACTAAGTAATGATGTAAAAGGGACCGGACAAGTGCGAGTCAGACTCGCCCACCGAGGGCTTAGTTACAAAAATCATTTGTTTTTTATTTATTTATTTAAATAAATGATTGTTTGTTATTATTATGTATGTCTTTCCCGCTCACGGGACAATGACGTCCCGGACCTTTGGGAGGCGTGCGTGGAGCTAGGTACCTACAAAGTACCAACTGAGCCAACAGGTAGAGGCCCTTTTGACAATTGAATAAAATGCAAGGAGTACACCGAGCGGATGCTGTCCCTGCCCGTGTCATGGGACGCATACAGAGACAGCACCCGCTGAGATGTATAGGGCCTATTGATGGTTGATGGAATCTAAATGAAACGGGTTATTGGGTGAAAATGATGGACTAGTGGCCTAATAAAACTGTCTCACTTTTTATCTCTGGCAGACGGTGACTCGCCAACTGCTAGATGGGCCCCTATTAATAGCGACATTAAAAAATGGCCTAAGGGCAACACCGGTCAGAGAGCTGGAGGGAAGAGTGGTGGCACCGGACTTTAAACACATAGCTAACTCGCCACTTAGGTGTCCACGTCAACCCTCGACAACACGATATTAATTGCCAAATGTCATAGTTCTAGGTTAACGGAAAGAACCCTTTATATTTTGATTCCCTTGAGTATGTTGAAATCTAGGTTTTGCGGCATAAACCGCCGCATCCTTTTTTTACCTTAACTTAGAAGTTTGATTTTTTCACAGCTTCAAAGGACCGTAGACCAGAGTATATGGTTTTAATCTCAACTCGATAACTACTTGTTCTTTAGATAAAGGGTCTTGACAGACAGACTGACGGACAACAAAGTGGGCGGGTTCCGTTTTTTCCTTTTGAGGTACTTAACCCTAAAAATAGAAAGTTAATATAAGGCACGTGAAATGGGCCAATCAACTTTTTCTTGTAACTGGTTGCTATCATTACGTCTTCATGGTATCTTTTTAAACGTGATTATTTCATGGTAGTCAAAGAAAACTGTTATTGATGAAATGACGAATTTCGAAATTCGAAATTCCGGCACAGTCGTCCATTTAAAAAAGATTTTCCTCATGCCCATGAGGTCTCAAAATGTTAGGTCATATTATTAAATAAATAAATAAATATTTGGGGACAGTCTTACACAAATCTAAGCAAAGCTTGTATGGTCGAGGTCAAAAATATGTATACACTTTTGCACCTTATTACAAGGCAATAAGGTACAAAAGTGTAAACATATCTTTGACCTCGACTGTACTATGGGTACTAGACGAGGATATACATACTTATATAGATAAATAAATACTTAACTACATATAAAACATCCATGCCTCAGGAAAAAATATTCATGCTCATCACACGAATGCCTTTACCGGGATTCGAACCCGGGACCTCTGGCTTCGTAGGCAGGGTTTTCTTCTTAGCATGTTTTCAAAATAACATCGACATTATTTTAAGAGGAAGTTTTTTCGTCATTAAAATATTCTATTCGATGATTCGATGGCTGAGATTTCTGCCCCGTTGATCTGTAACTTGTTTTAACCTCACCGCCGCGAACTAAGCGTAGTTTCGTTAGGTGTGGCGGATGAGGTGAGGTACATTAGCGCCGTTCTGAATAACAGCCCAGGAGTCCGCACTACGTTATCTGAACAGAAACTCATGCGGAATCCACTGTTTAACCCCTTTGCCAGTACTAGTATTTTTGCTGCCTGATAATAATAATAATAAATACTCTTTATTTCACCAGGACAGGAGAGAAACATCTTACAAAAAAAAGGCTTAATAAATAATGGTAACAACAGGCGGTCCTATCGCTTTAAAGCGACCTCTTCCAGATAACCTTTGTATAGCAGGAAACATTTAAATTAGAATTTTAAACACGTAGTGCAGGAACTCATCAAGAAGAGCAAACTAACACATCAATCTTTCAAATATTACTAAGCAAGACACACTAAAATACATACCTAATAAATTAATAAATACCCAGACATATATACAACCATACATAGATACACACATACAATATACATACATACAATACATAAAAGGCAACTTAAGGGAGAGACAGGTAATATTGTTGACTGATACTAGAGGAATGCCGAATTTTTGAATTTTTTCGTAATGTGTCAAAATTGTAATGGGACTTGTGTAATATTTTATAGGGATCTCGTCCTGCTAATGCGGCCGCTACTTGGTTTGATACAGCTTATTCACAATATTTGCAGCTAGCCACCCATATCTACGACCGGGATTTTGATGACCGGTTAGCCTAGTGCCTAGGAACGCTGCCGTTGCCTACGAAGCTGGAGGTCCTACCTAGTCTCAAATAACGGTGAGGGTAAATATTTGTGCGACGAGCATTAATTTGTTTCTGAGTCTTGGATGTCTTTATGTATTTAAGTATATGTATCTATTAAATATGTCGTCGTCTAGTACCCATAACAAGCTTTATTTAGCTTTCTACTGGGCCAGTTCGATTTGTCCCCTAATATTTATTTATTGAACGAGCAAGCGAATGGTTCTCTGCTTCGGCTTAGTCCAAAAATCGTTCGTATGTTCGGTGTCTGTCACGCTGTCACGCTGTCCGGCTGTTTTGCTCTACAGGTGGCATTTCTCAACCGCTTCAGGTGAAATTTTGTGAGTAGGTTCGTAAATTTTTTTTGTCGTTACTCTTCCAAAACCAAAACTACGTAGTTTACCTATATCTGCTGGTCGTTCATTAACCACCACTTGTGGCCTCGTTGGTAGCCTATAGCTTAGCTATAACAATGCAATGAAATCTCGTAAAATGTAACTCGCATTTCTCGTTTAATTCCAACCGTGTCCTGCAAAGCAAAGGTTGAGCGGGATTAGCTGAGCACAAACGCGACAGTATTGACATTTGAAATCTAATTCAGCAGACTGGTCTGCAAATTAATTCGACAATCTGTGCTTCTAGAGGAAGGACGAGGTAGACGGCTTTTGGATTAATATGAGTAACGAGTAGGTATGCTACACCCGTGGTCACATTGTTATGAAACAATTGATATGTGTATGTTCCAGGATATCGCTTTTGTTTAATGTATTTTTGGTACAGAAAGACGAAATACGTAAACGTGGGGATCTTTGTAACTTGCCGGGGTTGTAAATGATAAATTGAGATAAAGATAATAATATAAATGAAAAAAATCTTTATTGCACAAAACGTTAAGTATACATAAATTAATTATAGAAATACACGAATCTTGCCAGGGACGCTAGGCTAGGCATGTATCGTGGGAGGCCATGTGTACATTTTTATGTCATGCTTTGAATATGATAAATAATGAATAATCATGTTGAGACGAATCGCATTGGGTACTGTATTATTATATTCGTATGGTATTATCTTACAATATTACTAATATTAATCGTTAACTTGTTACCAATATTTTGCGTTTAGAATTAATTAAACCGTAATAAAAAATAATAACCACAATCAAGAGAATCGCTTCGTTGCTATTTGGAAATATGAGATATGATAATGACCTATTTAATGTAAGTAACTTTGAAATTTACTAGAACAACGAATACGACGTCATTTATATGAAATGATGACAAAGTGCTTATAGCGTCACAGATAATTAGCTTTCCAATAGTTCCAGCCTTGAAAGGGGGCGCGATATATTCTTATGCAATATCTCGAATCGAATTGACCTTATTGAAGAAGAAGAGCTACCAAGAACAGCCTTTCTGGTAAAGTACCTAGTTTTATTGTTATTTTTGAGCTGTCCAAATTGCATCAAAGTAGTCCATTCAAAAGGCACTCTGCCGTCCAATGCAGAAGATTCCAATTCCAATGACAGCTTTATAAAAAGTCGGCCACATGAAATAATCTCAATTTCTGGTCCTTACACCTTTCTCACTTTGTTTGTGTAATTAGTGCGAGTGAGAGGTTTTTGCGCCTTAAGGGGCTCCACGCGCTTTTTGACTAGTTTTCACAAGTTTTGAGTTGATGTTCCTCCGTCATAATCATAACTATAGTTATATTTATGGCACAAACGTTCACTTTTATGATTTTTTGTTTTTGTTTTTAATGATTGTTATCATCGTTTTTCAATTGACTCTCGACCAAAATCATTGCTAATAACCTTATTAGTTTTTCCTTAATAATAGAGACTTGCTGTTTAACTGAGTCAGTTCACGCGGTAGTTTGATTCGAGAAGGGTGACAGTGCCAGCAAAACCGGGATTAGATTGTGCTTATAATAGCTGAACGTATCAACATTGCAGGCCACTCGCAGGCTGATAGGGCAGCCAGCCAAGCCTAAACAACCAATCCAACTGCGGGAATGAACAAAAATAAATGCTCCCAGGATGTCTTCAACGATTTGACTGGGAAGGGAATCCATGGAAACACTGGTGACAGTTGATATTCTGTGTAAAGACTGCTCTTAATAAATTAATTATATGCGTCGCGCGCTGTAACCAGTATTAATGACAAAAATTGAGAGCGACGAGATGTGTTTTATTATTTCCGGAGAGATATATCATAATTTGGGATTCCGTCTTTCAGAAAGGCGTTGGGTGTATTCATTTCAAAGATAACGTTAGGTTTCGAGCAACAGTGTCTTACTTTATAGTATATTTAGCTAGCGCTATTCCCGGTTGTGCCTTAAAAGAGCCCGGGGTCCGCTTTGACACCTAATCCCAAGAAGAATCGGCATGTGTTTTTAGATAATAATAAACATACTTTGTTTCGTTTTATTTATTTTGAAAAATCGTAATCTTTAAACGCGTGCAGCTTCAGAAGAATGACAAGCGCGTCTCATTATTGTTTTGATATGAGTATAAAAGTGTATATATATATATATATACGATTTATTTCGGACTCGAGGTCCATAATTTGTTAGTTACAGTATACTTACAGCTAATGTTAGTAACATAGGTATTTTACAACTAAAATCGACGGGGGGAGGCAAGCACTGGAGCGTGCG
Source organism: Epinotia bilunana (assembly GCA_947049275.1). Taxonomy (NCBI): domain Eukaryota; kingdom Metazoa; phylum Arthropoda; class Insecta; order Lepidoptera; family Tortricidae; genus Epinotia; species Epinotia bilunana. Next base: position 5,944,025 of record OX346265.1, read on the forward strand.
CCTGGTCCCAATGTCGCATAATCGTTCAATCCGCCCGTTCAGCAAATGCTTGCAGGATGCTGTTGGTGCTGCTCCTCACCCTCGTCATCATGGGCGCCCTTCTGTTGCGTAAGATTGCGTGGAATTCCAGCACGTCCGCCGCCGCGAACATGCCGGACGCATTACAATAGCGAGGGAGCCCCATGAACACATTGTTGTATTGCACCCTAAGTACGTTGACGGCCCGCTGCGTATAGCTCACCCATAGTGCACACGAGCAGAAAGATTGGCAGAATGCCTTAAACAGGGTAACTTTCACACTCTCACTACATCGTGCGAACCTACGAGCCAGCATATTACCGCGGACCGATAACGCTCGGCGCTCCCTCTCTACATCCAGATCATCACATAACGTTTCTGCTACCCAGTGCCCCAAGTACTTATATTTAGAGACTCTTTTTAGTGTTGTGCCTTTAAGTAACAACTGGTGGAATAGAGTCGTATGTTTTCTTCTTGGCCTTAAAAAACAACACCTCACTTTTTGCCGCATTGTACTCGACTAAGGCCATGGCAGCAGCGTACCTCTCACATATAGCCAGCAACTTCCTCAAGGCACTGATGCATGGACTCAATACCACCATATCGTCCGCGTAGCTGATGTTGTTAACAACCTTTCCACCAGCGGAACAACCTATAGGGGTGTTACTGAGCTCATGGATCAGCCCGTCCATATACAGGTTGAAGAGCTTCGGAGACGTCAATCCACCTTGTCTCACTCCACACCTCAACCTGTATACATCCGACATATGACCAGCCCACCTCACAACTATAAAATATGTAATACTAGCTTCCGCCCGCGACTTCGTCCGCGTGGACCCGGGATAAAAACTATCCTATATTTTAATCCAGGCTATAAACTATCTTCGTGCAAAATTTCATTCAAATCGGTTCAGCCGTTTAAGCGTGATTGAGTAACAAACATCCAAACATCCAAACATCTAAACTCGCATTTATAATATTAGTAGGATATTTAGTTGATACTAGTGACTGAATACCTATGCCGCCGCTCATATTGTGTAACAAAATGACCAAGCTTTAGGACATGGTCGCCTTTAAAAAACATACAGGCGCGTTTGAAATGCTACACAATTACCCTGCTTGCTGGGCAACTTGCTGGAATAAGTACCTTGAGAAGATTGCTGGTAGCAGCTTTGGATGGAGTAGTCCAGAAAAGAAGACCATTTGAAGGTCACCGGCATTCAGCTGGCGGACGAATTATGACTGATCATGAGAATGATGACAAACATTTTATAAACGGAGAACAAAAGGTACTTGGAACATATACATATGTTAAACGTTTTATTTATTCACTTACCCACGGTTGCCATATAAATTCAAATTACAAACTCATTCCCTATTCGAGATGAATAAAAACATTACCCAGCTATATTTTTCAAAGTGAACTGGTGAATACACGCGTTCGTAAATTTAAAATTCGATTGCTACGAATAATTGCTGCCTAATTTTCACCTGACTTAAAAATGGCGGACGTCCAACAGTATTCAAATTAACGGTCAATTTAATAAAGAATCGAGAGCGCCGGAAGTAACGGCAGCACAGTTCCGACTTTGAATGTCCAGGTCCATATGGCTTGACGTACTGGACTATCTAACTCAATATAGAAAAAAACGTTTAGGGCGAACTCGTTCCGACTTCTAAATTTTCTGTTTGCTGAATGACAGAAAAACTTCTTTTTTACGGGAACACCCAAATTCTAAAACTGAATTTCATAATTCCTATGACTTATATTATAATTTCGATTACTAAAAAACATGAATTTTATTTTTCCGAATTTCGAAATGTCGATAGTTTGTTTTCCCGATTTTTATAACTCCGAATAATCAAAAGCGCGAAGTGTCATTGGCCCGAAAACACAGTATTCCGATTATCAAATTTCCGAAATTTCATTGCTAATTCGGAAATATTCGGCAAAGGGAACTTCGTGTTTTTAATAATTGGAATTCATTTCTTAGGAATTCAGAAATTAGGTTAAAAAAACAGAAAATTACGACACCTATTTTCCTTACAGAATATATAGAAAGGCGAAAGGTTAGTTGAAAGTAGTTTGAGAGAGACTCTAAGGCAGCACTTGTCTTATTGGTAGGTTAGGTTAGGGTCACCTTGCGCCCCTTAGAGCGGAAATAGGCACCCCGCGAAGCGGGGTGACGACGACATGCTGGCGGTTAGGTTAGGTTTAGGTTAGGTTAAAATAATTTTACGAGCATTATGATAACAAGATATAACATCATTATATATACAATTTAGGCTCGTAAGGTATGAGCTTTGTAATTCTATCAAATGAATAACTAAAAATAATATTATTTACTTTGCAACAACAATCTATCATTAAAATTTCTACGGTCAGTATTCTGCGAATTGAACTAAATAATATGTGGATGCAGAATTACATATTATTTTCATTGATTTAAAATTTTACAATCTAGGTATTCTGCGAAATGAATATTCTACCAAATGATAATATGCGAATAATTTTATGTGAAACGAAATTCTACAAAACTGTAATCTATGAAAGAGTGTACATACAACCGATCTTAGACGTTGGAGGTTGATTTAATTATTTATTTAATACTTATTAGTAACAGGAATTCGTAATTCTAATGTTTCGGATTTTTGTTTAGTCGGGTTTACTATTGGTCGGTGTAATGAAATTCGGATTTTTGAAAAATCGGTATTTTAATAATCGGAATTCGTATTTTTGATATTTCGGAATAGTATTGAAATTCGGAATTTTGATTTATGGAATTATAGAATAGACCGTTAGACCTTTTGAAGTTTCGGATTTATAAAAATCGGATTTATGAAGAATCGGAATAGTTATACTAGGAGTGTTAATAAAATTTGAATTATGAAAATCGTGACTCTGACTTTCGAAATTTAGTTTTTCGTGTTTATGTAGTGTTCCCGTTTTTTACATACGCGAAAAAACTTACGGCCTGCCGTTCCCCGCCGCTAAGTAGTCAATCCTGGCACATGTCTCTAGTGATGTGACGCGTTCGAATATTGTGTCGATAAAAGTTGTGTCAAGCGTGAGTTGAGTGCAGTTCGCTTAGACCTAACTACAATGAAATGTTGTGTATTGATATATGTACAATTGTGTAGTTATTATAATATTGAAAAAAAAAACTCATAAATGGGTCTCTACTAAAACAAGAAAAGTAGAAATTATAAACAAACCATATAACATTTGCTGCATATTAGAACTTTTTATAACATACTCAATATAGTGTTTGTGATATTTTTGCCTCTCACTATTCTGTCACATGCAATAAAAAAGTAAATATGCATTTTCCAATTGACAAAATAGTCAATATCTAGTACATATAGGTCAAAATTAACTTCTTAGCAACGGTAAACTGTATTAAATATTATAAATAAATAGAAGACAATAGTGCATATAAGTATAATTTGTTTTTAACGAAAAGAACATATCATAGACCACACTTTTTAAGGTGACTCGATATATTTTACGGTATTATTGCCACTCACTATTCTGTCACACGCAACAAGTAAATATGCCATTTTTATGATATGGTTCACATATTCATTATTCAGAAACTTCCTAGTTATGCAATGCATCAGGATTAGGCGGGGCACTGTAATGATCAGTAGACACCGTAGCATGGATGCTTGTAACTACAGAAGAAACTCAAAGCGTGTTTCTGGCCATAGGTCAAAACAACAAAGACAAATATAGATTTGTCTTTGTTGTTTTGACAGCTAGATACAAATGTAGGTTCCTTTCTCTCGACACAGCGCATACTCGGGAGCTCTGACAATCTTACTCAATACAAGGAGATGTACTTCTGTAAGGCAGAGGCATTTCCCCAGTTGGATCATATCAAATCAATACGTCAAGCCAGATAGACCTCCGATTGTGAACGATAAAAAAAAACAAACAGAATTGGTCCGCTAAGCCCGACACCAATTGGTGGGTCTTAATGATCCGTGGATGAAAACGGATAATCACCATGTGTATACGTTGATTGATGTAGTTTTTGCTCGGTCTGTATTTGTTTGTTTGGGGTCGGTATTCGATTAGCCGCATTCAATTGAGTTTGAATTCTGTATTTGTTTTTTCTATTGGGAATTGATATGTCGCCATTTTCATATTACTTATGTATTTTATTTATAGGTATATATCTTCTATGTACATTGCTGAAAATAATGTTTTTGTCCTAGGACGGTGGCAAACAAGCGTACAACGTGCCTAACGGTAAGTAGACACCGTATCTTAGGGACGACTGCGATTCCAGAGGACTTGCAAACGCATTGCGGTCCCTGTTGTTTTTACTTTCTAGGCAGCACATTTTTGAGAGTTCCGGCTATGTTACTCATCATCAGAAACACAAACTACATTCCTGCAGTGCAATTCAAATAGAGGTTTATTATTGCAGCGATCTTCTGTAAAGTGGAGGTGCTCCCCAGGTAGACTGCTCCAAATAAGAGCGTTATGACATTCCACTGAGCTCTACCTATATCGTAACTCTGTCAGTTTTGCGATAATCTGTCCCGACTGGTTCTACTCTTCTGCTAGGGAAAGTGCAATGTAATGTGTGTATTCCGGGATCTGATCTTTACCCACTATTTGGACTTAATGTCTGTCTAAAAGCAGTCCACTTTTCCAGTAACCATCAGTCAGTCCCAGATTATTATTATTATGTTTTGGGTATGCAATAAATATTTCTCAGTGAGTTGAAGGCTTATAAAAAGTAAACCTATCAAAAACTGATAGTCTGCTTTATCAACTCTGTTTTTAGAACCTTGCAATGCCGGGAGAAAATAAACTAGTGGCATTGCGAGCTGTAGAACCAGCGAGCCAGTCTTTTTTTTCCCGTAAAACTGATTTGACAAAAAAAAACTATTGCAACTAATCATTTAAGGAGATCCCTTGATTCGAGTCGACCGCACCCCTTTGACAGAGACTCGCTTATGCCTTCCGTGCACGAGAAAAAGAGATGCCACACTCTTCGGGAATGGCTTTTTGGACAAATTTCGATAAATACCTAACTTACTGAAGTTTTATTTATATTTCATTAAGTGAGATTTTAGATGACATAAAATACTATAGTATTAACTTGATTGTGTCGTAAAATAATGTATTTTTTGAGTAGGCTGATTAAAAAAAGGAAAATAAAGACCCCACTTTGCATTTTTTTCTATCGAGGTAGATTTAGGTAATCATATCGATTAAATCAGATGAACATTCATATAGTCAACAATCATATTTCTGAAAACCAGACCTTCTAGTCAGAACGGCGTGTCAAAGCACGCGTTAATTTCCAATGCATCCCCTTAACTATATAACCTGCTCAGAAAAATTCACGAGAACCAGTTGAGAAAATCGTACAGATGTCGGACTCACGAAATATTTTTTCCCAAGCTGACACGGAGAGCGTCGTTCGCTTCGCTCGCTCGTTCGACAATACAAGCTGATCAACACTCAAGAGCAAAAGTTTCGGTGCACTTTGTAAAGAATTTCAGTACAAACTGTACCCGAAACTTTTGCTGTTGACTATATTTCAAGTCTATATTGGCGTGAATATTTCTGATCTAAAATAGTTACGGTTCTACATAATTGCAGGAACAGCTCGGCCTTAACCATAAACATCGAGTAATAAACCGATTATCGATATTACAAAAGCCGTTTTACGATCGAACATTTCCCGAACTATTCGTTCGTCTGAAAAATGCTGGCAGGTTCATATTACGACGATGCTCATTTAAGCTTTGGTCTCAATTTGGTCTATTTTTGATCGATACTATTTTAAGACTTGCTTACCTACTACTAGTTTTCACGCACAAAAGATCCAACTTTAAAAAACCGATGAATAAACGTAATTATTTCTGGTTTCGTATTTTAGTTAAATAGCTCTCAAAATATTGTTAAAAAAGAAAAAGAATACACGGAACGATCCTTAATCATGTTTTGGATAGGATCAAAAGAACATTTGACGTAATATTAATCTGTACAATCCAATAATTAACAGGACAAAATCCTAACAGACTAAAAATAGTAAAAATAGTAGTAAAAATCTTCTCGCGAAACGGGCTACCATTCATTCATAATATCATCATTATTTTGTAAGATTAAAAAAATGGCGTGACACTTAGAAATAGAAACACGGCAGTGCGTCCAGCAAAGCTCAAAGTAAAAACTAAACGTGGAAGCCAACTTTAAGTATTAATCACAAACACAATTATCTTAAACACAAGCACTTCATCACATTCCAAATGAAACACGAGCCAGTATCACCAACAGCCCGTTAAATTGTTATTCGCGTGAATAAAGATCGTAAACCGAAAGTAGCCATGAAGACCCGATTAAGTCGCTTCTACGATGCTAAGATGTTATCTTTTGATTAAGGCGCTTGTAATAATAGAGGAAGCTTGTTTATGGAAGTCCTACTCCTACTATTACCTACGGCTTTTCGAGATGCTTTATTTCTGTATGTGATCTTGGTATTGGTTACCAAGTGATTGGTGATAAATGGGGCTGGAAGATTATATAGCAATTTTGTGAATATTGTGCGGAGTTTGTAAGCGCTGAAACGGTTTGTTTTATCAGCGATTAAATACGGCAGAGGAACTAATATCAGTAAACTTCATGATTTCGTAAGGTTGATGACGTGATAATACTCAGCCTCATGAAGAACTCCAAATAATCTTGAAAGATGTCACCAGTAATCATAATTTACAGCCGAGTCAATTTGAACTGTATTTGAAGTAAGTTAACTATCTTTTAACCATATATGTATTTATAAAAGGAAACTAAAAAGCCCATTTGTTAAATCGTAGCTTGCATATACATCTTAAAAATTTAAAATATTAGTGAACCAAAAAAAACTTCGACGATATTCGCTATTATTTCTACATATTATTACTTCGCTATTACTTCATTATTAGCCCATTTTCGGTAGAATTACATCGAAACTTTACTTCTTTATACTGGTAAAGATAAGATAATAATTAACATTAACTAAGTATAGATCACAGTTCCAATATTAACGGAGTTCATAAATAACGATCCTGTTTACTAAAATAAATGCGTGTATACGGTTCTTGACTTTCAATTAAGAATGAGTACACCAAGCCTCGGCAACTTACGACGCTACGATCATACACTAGTAGAAGTTACTCGTAGGAAGCATTAGTATGGATGAAGTTCGTCGCCTATTGCATAGATGGCGTTAGAGGTCTCAATGCCAATGGGAGGAAAGTGTTCTCTTACAAGTGTTATGAACTTTCAACTTTGAACATTTCAATGCTGAAATTGTGTAGCTATGTGAAATGGATTAATGTTTTCATTTCATATTGAAAGGGCATAGTCGTAATTGTTCTATAACAATAAAGTAGTTAAGTACCTATACATATACGAATATTCGTATATGTATAGGTACTTAATTTTAGGGTAAGAGACTCAGTGATGGCACTTAGATTTCCGTCCATGTCAATATACTGTCACTGTCAGTATTTTATTCATAAAGAATCTGTTATGACTTGGCTGACAGTTGACATGGACAACTGACAGCTTATAGATACCACACTGAGTACCACCACTTGCCCAATCACACCATGATTATTTCAGTAGGTATGGTGCAAATCATTGTTCTAGAACGAATTTACTTCTCTTTGTAGTTTCTAAGTACAAAGAGAAAACTAAGCCATTGTCTTTCATTTTTAAGCGTAACCGCTGATTGTTTGAGTTGTACTAAGTATACTCCAACTACTAAATATGTAATAAAAAGTTGTTAATAGCGATAAACCTTTCGTTTTAATTTGAACCTTGCTGATTTAACAGTACCGTTTGTGACGCGTGACTAAGCAATGGCATTTGTTGGACCGACAGGTTACCTTTTATTTGTAATAACATCAAAAAGATTTCAATTCATGCGCGTATTTCATACATTTCATTTAATAATTGTAAACATTTTTTTACTATAGTCATATAAGTGTACCTACCTATAATTGGTGTGTTTAATATCAAGCTTATTTAATTTGATATACTTATAAAATAATTTATTAATCTTATTTATTATTATATTAACGACGAGTATAGGTCCCCTCCGGTTTTTTTTTCTTTCCTCTGCCGTTTTTATCTAGTCTTCAGTAGTACTCATTTATTAATAAAATATAACGACCGCTTAGCCTAGTGGGTAGTGACGCTGCCTGCGAAGCTGAAGGTCCTGGGTTCGAATCCCGGTAAGGGCAAATATTTGTGTGATGAGCATGAATATTTGTTTCTGAGTCATGGAAGTGTTCTATGTACCTATTTAAGTATTTATAACTATTATATACATCGTCGTCTAGTACCCATAACACAAGCCTTATTGAGCGTACTATGGGACTAGGTCGATTTGTGTAAGATTGTCCCCTAATATTTATTTATTTATTTATTTATTATTATTTATAACATTTTACATGTCAAAAATAAAATAAATTTTAATAAGTAGTTCATATATCAAATGATTTTATTGATTTTTCTATTATTATATCGAGCCCGTTATGTGCCACTGCTGAGCAAAGGCCTCTAAACTCTTTTTCCATTCATCGAGGCCCTGAACAATATCTGGTCAGTCTTTTAAAAAGGAGTCCAATTAAGTTATTCCGCCATCGCCGACGAGGTCTACATCTTCTATTTGAGTCTTGGAGCGCAGCGTGGTGTTCCGGATGCGATCCAATAGCTTTACACCTAATATGCTGTGCTCCATAGCTCGCTGGCAACCCAGTTTGGACTTCTGAGTTTCCTTCAAACACCAAGTCTGTGCACCGTAATGTGAGAACTGGAAGTATGCACATATCCATTGGCCTTCGTTTAAGTGGCAGAGCGTCCCACGGCGATGCCACATGGAGGGAAAGTACCTTAAATATCATAGATAGCATATTTTGCTGAAAGAAGACTTCATTTTATTTTTAAAACTTAGTAAAATTACATTCAAACTTTTTTTTATAAATTGTATGGGAAAAAATTATCGCGTCATTGAAGGAAAAGTACCTTAATTGTTGTAAATGAACATCTTACTGAAGGAAGACATTATTTCGATTTAAAAAAACTAGTTGAATTGCATTTTAAATAATTTCATGATTAAACCGGGAATCGAACCCGCTACACGAGAAAAAAGATATTTAAGGTACTTTCCCTCCATGTGGCATCGCCGTGGGACGCCCTGTATATATTTTTTCATTAATTTAATCGACCCGTATTTCTGATGATCCCTCTGTTTTTTTCCGGAAGTGTTAGCCTATGTTATGACCCTTTTTGTTTCTTTCTCACGTCACGCCGTGTAATTATTAGGTTAAAATATTATACTTTGGTATTGTTGCATACTGTAGTTTTTTGATGCAGAAGGCAACACCGTTGCTAACATTTGAAGTGATGAAGAACGTTTTTCAAGCAGAAAAAGTACGGATTTTGCATTGAGAAGTTATCTTTTCAAGTTTCTGGACTGAAAAGTGAGATAGCTACCTACTTTTCACATTGGAAAACTTTACAAATCCTTGGAGGGATGCTAAATACATTACACGTTGCACGTTTACACACTAAAATTGCCATTGAACCAACTAAGGAACAACCATTTATAATCTACCTACAAAATGCTTCTATACAATAATGGCGTTTTTGTAACCACGACAAATATCCCAATTCAAAATTGATTAAATTGAGCTTACTCAGAACGTCAAATGAAGATATTTACATCATTATTTTTTCATTCCAACTAATGGTGTAACAAGATCTTATTGTACTGCTAGCTTTTGTCTGTGACTTCCTTTACGTGCACTCGTTCATTGCCTTAAAGCAGGGGTCGGCAAACTTTTAGCAACCAAGGGCCATATAGCCGCTAACGAAATTGAAGCGGGCCGCAGTTCTTCATATTTTGTGACTTTACCAGGCAATTTCAAAATTCTGGATATAACAACCTTTAAATAAAAAACAGCAAGGGAGGCTCGCGGGCTGCAAGTATGGGCCTGGCGGGCCGCCCGGTTGCTGACCCCTGCCTTAAAGGATTAAAACGTTAAAAATCTAACTATTATGTCTCAAAGTTACCATAACATATTTCATCCCATTTCATCTGTCGGTTCAGTGGTTTAAGCGTGAAAAGGTTATTACAGATTTACGCAGTTACTGTCGTATTTATAATATTAGTCAGCACAAAAAACTAAAAAAAATGAAAAAATCTTGTTTTTTGTCATGAATGTTGTAATATTTTTTTTATCAGGAGACAAATAATCTCTTCTAATCTAATCATATGTATTAGTATATTGGTTATACTAACGGAATTCTTCGTATGATTATACCAATCCACATCTTAGAAATGTGTGATTTACACAGCGTGACATCCCTAACTCATTAAACTAGATGCGGCCGCCATTCGACACCGACCCTGGGGAATCATAAACACTACGAAATTGGTGATTACGAGTCACGTTTCATCGAGTAGGTCGCGATTTGGAACTAGTGGGTCGTTTCGAATTATACAGAGTTGTTCACAGTTTCATTTCAATGTGTTTCATGTTACGTGGAAATGAGCGCGTGAAACAAAACAAAATCATATTTTTCAGACTTTGTTCCCGCCACCATTTTCCAGACCACCCACCATGCACCCCAATAACCCAGGACCTTAGTTTCCATCACAGCACAGTGTTGCACTGCAATAGTCTTTGCATCTGGCGGGGACCATCACCGGTTGCTGCCATGTGTATCGCTCGCTTTAGATTATTTTTGTTTTAACCACTCACTTGCTTGTGGCAACCACAGTTGCCAATTTCGCGCACCCCTAAACTGATGGTGGCAACTGTAGTTGCCAAGTGGAGTATGGACTTCTTTGATAAAGAAAGCAATTTCAGCTACCTTTTTTAAAATCCGAAAGCAAGCGAATGGTTAAAGAGCCTCTGCGCTGTTGGCCTCGGCCCCGCGCATGCCGTCCAAGAGACATGGAAAAAACATACAAATAATAATTGTTACTCTTATTTATTTGGCAGCCAAGACACCCATAAAATGTACAATATAAGCAAAAAGCAAAAAAAATAATTAAAATAGATAAACAGTAAAAATATGATTAAAACCTACTTACTAATTTAATTAGAGTAATCATTTTTTTGATATGTAATTACCATCAATTGTATTTTTTGTCTTCAATTCCACGTCACTGTAGATTTGTATCTTTACCTACGTAATGTTTGTACGCCCATTGGCAAGACATAGAATATCACATAAAGTACTAACAACTCTGTATTTTACAGCCTACCTATGTTCTGCAATAAACATTATTTCTGATTCTGATTCTAAAACACTGAAATATAACACTCGCTCATAGTACTACACCATACTATACTTGGCCGTTCTCAGACCGGTGCAGTTTGCCCCAACATTTATTAAATTCGTCACTGTGATCATGAGTCACTAGCGACAGGATTTCGTTGTTGGTGGCTAACAGTCTCGCCCTGAAGGCAGCAGACCTGGTTCTAAGGTGGCGAAGAAGTAAGGAACTCTTGCATCGGTGAATTGTTTTTTTTATATATATATTTTTATACAACGACGGTGGCAAACAAGCATACGGCCCGCCTGATGGTATGCGGACACCGCAGCCTATAGACGCATGCAACTCCAGAGGAGTAACATGTATGTTTGAGGATTCGCCGTGTTGACAGCTGAAGGAACAAATTCCCTCGCTCTCAACACAACGCATCCTCGGGAGCTCTGGCGACCTTGCTCACCTCCAGGAACACAACACTACTACAGAGCAAGTAGTAGTGTTATTATGGGTGTGGTCTTCTGCAAGGCGGAGGTACTTCCCCCAGCAGTGGCGTGCGTACCATATAGGCAAATAGGCAGTGCCTACCTTTCAAAATAACTCCACCACATATGTTTTTCTTCTCTATGATGATACTATAATAGTTTTAAAAAAAATCTCCTTCTTTACTTACATTACAGGACGCACTGCAATTTAAATTTGCGCGCGAACCAGACTCGCTCACCGCCGGTTACTCCGGTTAGGCACCGCGAACGGAGCCTTACCCACGGCACACATTCTCACAGTGCGCTTGTGTAAATATCGTCCGTGAACTATGTACGGATTTACTCAGTGCACACACATTTGCGCAAATCACACCCGCACATGCTTCCAAATCCGGCCGCCGAACCTCGTCGGTCAGCGGCAGCGCTGTGCGTGACTGGCCGCAAATACTCATATTGTGACCAATCACGCTTGCGCTACCGCCGAATTTCAGCCAATCGGCGTATCATGCGGCACAAAGTATCATGCGGCAAATGAAAGAAGTCCCTTTTGCTGTGATTATTACTCGTAATGTGGGGCGTTCTACTTTGTCAGGGTTGTTTGTTTACGAAAATTTGTTTTAAATTTCTTATTCGGGAGGCCATAATGGTTTTCTTGTAATGACCCAGTTGTTGTTGATAAAATATTCTTGAATAAAGTTAAAATTACATATTACATAGTTCGATTCGGAGCGATTTCTTACTTTGTCTATAGAACTTTCCGTGTGGTTTGGGTTATTGGCGTATTTTTTGGTGTATTGAACATTAAATATGTGTTTTAGCCGACCGGTGTATTGACCTTGTGTGTTTGCGGAAGTTAACGTTCAGTGAATTCAGCAAGTTATCGTTCGCCAATAAGTTAAAGGTAGGTGCTAAACAAGACTTGTTCGTACCCACATAGGTGACATGGGTCTCCTAAAAAAAAAATCTGCCTACCCTAACTAAAAACCCTATGCACACCACTGTCCCCCAGTTGGGCTGCTCCAAATTCGAGCGGGATGACATTTCGCTGTGCCCTACCTCACCAGAACATGCCTTTCGTACTGCAGAAACGTGGCAATTTCATCAAAATAGTCATTCAACGTCAACCAAGCGCGTTGAACGAGGGCTTGGTATACCTATGCCAAAGATGCAAGCTTTATGTTGCAGAGCATACTCACTTTATAGTTAATAGTTAGTTCAATATTTTACTTGTAGACTTTCCTATCCTCACTTCACAACAAGAGATGATCAGCAGGTCGATCACGTAACGCATTGGACGCGCGTCAGGTAGATCTAATGTCACCCTTTAGGAAAAATGACAGTTGAGTTGTCCTAACGTACGTTCGAAACGTTACGGGTCTGGTACCGTTGCAGGTAAGTACCCACCGACTACTTGAACACATTATTACAATAATGTGTTCAAGTAGTTTACATGCCATATTGCATGCATAGTTACATGCCATATTGCTCAGAAATACAGCTCCTTAAAAGAAATAAGATAATTATTTTATAGTCTAAAACACAAATTGAACTTTTTTTGACCTTGAACAATATCAAGCATCAATATCATTCGTCCCTCTTGCACTCGCATATTTGCCAGAATGGGACGAATGAACGACTAGCCCCCAAATGTGTTCACATTTAGGCAGATGTTAAATACAATTGTCTTAAAAAAATCTTCGTTATTTGAAAGTTTTAATATTGAATAATCGGTTTCTAGTTATTTTATGTGGTGGCGAGAGAGGGTAGCGAGTGACAGGCGCCTTTTAATAGGAAAACCTTACAGTTCCAATGAAATTTTGCAGTCATGGCCAACCCACTTATATTTCTAAGCAAGTTTTACCTAGATACCGTAATTTAAATTGTAATTAAGTATCACATGAACGCAAGCTTTCATAAGCTCTGCTTTGGATTTTTATCTGAAATAAATGATTATCTATCTGCCTATATTCAACTTCAATTACTTTCAAATTATTACATTTCAACAACGTACATTAAGTTTCAGGTACTGTTTAATACAGCTACATCGTACCGTTAAATGAACTCTAAAACGGGTTAACCCCATTCATGACCTGAAATAAGATAACGTAAACGAGTTCGGACACGTGGATTTTGATCTTTAATCACTTTAACACGATCAACCGCCATCCCAAGGCGCTATCGGTGTTTGAAATTGACTGTTAATCGTTCAAGTTTGACGTTTAGCCAAAGATAGATTAAAACTTATCGATCCCAGGGCTCCTTTGCCCAGAAGCTATTTCAGAGGGTTAAGAAGTTTGTTCGGTGCGTTAATGACATTATAATGAATCGAAACAAAATTTACTGTGATTTTTGGAACTTGAAACTAATTTCTTCTTTTTGTCGATACGTTCTTGTCAGAACGGTTGTGGTCGTTATGAGTGGCGTGCAGATTGCACCTGCCTCACGATTTCTTGCCATTTCGATCTATTCTCGGCTTTTCTGGTACACTCATACAATTGACCGCCCATAGCAGATTTGATCTGACGAGTCCATCGTATGGGTGATCCTCCACGCGGTCAGGTACCCTCCACTCAGCCTTGCACAACAAGATGCTCGATGGGGTCACCGAAACCGATTTATATCTATTTATATCAGGGTAGGTCTATAGGCTGAATCAGAATCCAGCTCGAGGGAGTAGACTACGTCAATAAATATTGTAATTTATTAAGTTTTCCTTCAAATAGCTAGTTGTAGTTATCAAATAATATTCCATACATACATTTTGCTTGAACAACTTTGAAACCCCACCTGATCCTCAGTACATTTGATTAAGTTTCTCTAGATATACTTATTATCTTGTTATTTTTTTACTTCTCATGAACAATTAAAAATATTCATCTCAATCTCATTATTCTAAATATACCTTACTTGTACTATGCCTCGAGGGCCATTTTTAGATTTAAATCAGTTTTAATTTAATTAATTTAGTTAATGTATAAATAATCATCTTATAATCAAATCATCTATATACTTTAGAAAACAAAATATATAATCTCATAAATAAGATGACATTTCAATGTTACCATTATGTATATCAAATTTTTCATTGAATTTTGAAATCGATAAACCTTTTGTCTCACTCTTCATTCAATAGCAAAATAACGCTGGACGCATACCTTGTAATGGTTCCAATTTCCGAGAACTTTCCAATTGTTTCCGAAACCATAAAAAGATTTGCACTTTAATCTTTTATGACTATTATTTATGAGCTAAAACTGGGACAAAGTTGGGTTATGGAACAGTGAAAGGACTGGTTCGAGTAATGACACGAATGACGATGTTGAAGCATCTGTCAAGGGAAAATGAGTAATTCTGGCAATTTTGTGGAGCGATCAGAGGCAAACTTCATAAGTTTCCCAAATTTTAATAAAGTTGTTTCACTTAATTTATGTGGGTGTCCACGTTTCCAGAGCAGGATTAATTAATTCATTACCAAAGTTGAGTAACAAGGTGGGTCGTTCAATTTTAATTGAATGGGTTTTGTCGTAAATATTTATTTATAGCCCTCATTACAGCAAAATGATATTTCACTAAACGTGAATTGCGAGTTGCGGTGTTCATTTAATAATTCGGAGGTAAAATTATGTTCGATATCGTTAAGTTTTCGAGTGGGTCGCGGAGTTATGAGTGGAAAACTTCGAAGGGTTCATTAAGTGGATGAAATGGTGAAGTATTTAATATTGTAGAATCATTTCTTCGTTCCGGACGCAGCGAGCAATAAAGGTGATAAATCCACGGCAAGTTACGCTATGGCAATAAACTTCACAGGTATTTTGCGGAATAAGAGAGCAGAACAAATTGCCCTCTCATGCCCAGAGGTATCGTAAAGATTCGAGCATAGTTTTCTAGGAGTCTTGTTGAAAACATGTTACTCTCAGGGGTGCACGACCTTTCGAACTCGAGTAGCCACATCAGCCGTGTAATAATAATTATATAGACAAGGGTAGAATAAAAGTGCTCTCTCGTGAAATTCTATCGCACCTCTAAGGTGGAGTAACATAGCTCAATCAATTATGTGAGGAGTTTCGATGATAAACGAGTGTAACATTTTCGCCATCTTTCTCTTTTGGTTAAACATCTTATCAAGAAGCACGTGTTTTATAAATATTACGATGTGGCAAGTAAACTTGCGACTTGCTTGGTGATGTGAGTGGATATCGTTACCTATGGTGCGCTTGTGATTCTTGCGATTTCTGAAGAATATTCTCTATTGATTAAAAGGATTTGTTATGTTGACAAATGCGTGAGTGACAAAGGAGTGAGTGCACCTGCACATCCAACATGGCGCATCGTCGGGTGCTCTAGTGACCTGACTCACCAACAATAATTGTTTATAAATAATTTTACAACTTAATTGTGTTTTTATTTTGTCGGAGAAAATAAAAATCAAGCTTCAGGCATGCGGTTACTCAAGCGGCGGTCGTAGGTTCGAATCCCGTACCAATGAATATTTACCTTTAGCTTTTCCGTGAAGGCAAACATCGTGAGGAAACCGTTCTAATCCCAATAAGGTCTAGGTTTCCTTCTGGGTTGGAAGATCAGATGGCAGTCGTTTTCGTAAAACGAATGCCTATGCCAGGGATTAGGCGTCAAAGCGAACCCCGGGCTCCATTAGGGGCACAACCGGGAACAACGCTAGGAGGATGATGATGATGGCATCATGGTCATGGTTTAAATCAGATAACAAAGGAATTAGATATAGACATATTTAACTGTAAGATCCCGTCTGTGACGAGGTATCGAGGCGAGGTATTTTCAATAAATGTTCTGTGCTCACGAGTTTAAGTTTGCATAGGCGCAATTGGCGCACTATGTTAAGTTGTTGATAGCAGTGTAGGTATTATCACTAAAGAATTTTTCTTCGTATATTTTCCTTGTTCTGTTTGCTCCTATAAAAAGTTTTATAGCTGTTGGTTCTCCTAAAACAAATAAATAAATAAAAATAAATGAAATATTTCACTTAACCCACAATTCAAGTTTTATCATAGAAATAAATTGATACGAGGACAATATTTCAATAAAACATTTATAAAACCATGTAGAATAAACCATCAACCTACATCACGTTTTTATGATTTTAGGCGAAACTAGCACAGTTGTCAGCTGGCCAGGCGTCCAGCAGCTCGGTGTGGTAGCCGTCCGAGTCCACACAGTAGTAGACGTCCCCGACGTTCTGGTTGGGGCGGTAGTTGCCGTTACCCTGGCATACGCTGGTGACGGTCATGCCACGCTCGGGGAAGTAGATCATGGTGTCTTGCGCGCAGTCTAAAAAAGCAATTGAACACTGCTAATTGGTCTCTAAAGTTATGATATTTTTGAAGTGAAAACTTCTTTAGGGGCGCTGTGCACTTTTTGTGATGGGTAAAAATTGTTACTCGCCACAGGTCATGTAACCGAAGATTCGTAAGACGTGATATTCGAGACAGGTAACAGTTTTTAGATTATCACGATGATGATACGTGTATGTAGAGAAAAGCGCCTTAAATCAGAGCGGCCGTCTAGCAGGATCCTGACACTTTCAGTGTTTCCCGATTTAGATTTGAGGCGCGCATTTTCCTCAATAATGTTCAAACAAGCGGTTTGATTAAGTGCTTGGACCTAATGCTCTGGAACGTGGCAAAGTCCTCCTTCTCTGTCGCTCCATTAGTGCATGCGTAGTGACGGAGCGATCATAGCACAGATATATGGACTTTTTCTGATGTTGCTTTCGACTGCACAATGGAGAAGCCATTTCAGGATACTCAATTTAATGATTTTTATCGCAATAAAGCAAGCAAAAATGGGCTGCCGCGTCAAATAAGGATTCAAATCCGATTCAATACATTCCTACATCTACAACCACTAACAGTCATTTTCAGATATGTATATTTTTGTAGACGAGCTAGGGATGGATTTATGGAGATATAGGTATATTAATAAACATCGTCCCGTGACCAAGGATGTTGTGACACATCCGAAACGTCGGGAAACCTCATAGATAAATAAATAAGTTAATTACACGCAATTGAGTCTCATTTAGTAAAAACAATGTATAGGAAGCGTGGAAGTCTAAATCAATATATACCTACAGTGTGGAAAAAAATATTTGTCCTGGAGGGAAACTGCCTTAAATCCTTTAGTTAGCTCATTTTACTTATAAGGATACACGGGAATCGAACCAACTAGAAATTCAAGAAAAGAGGATTAAGATAAGCGAATTATAGAAATTTTTTGAATGGAATTTTGTCTTTTTAATGGCAAATGAATGTTTCCTTAAAGTAAAACGAGCTAACTAAACGATTTAAGGCAGTTTCCCTTCAGGGACCATTTTTCCCACTTTGTATAAACATAGATTTATTATAGATACTTTTTGATATAAAGAGTGAGCTTTATGAGTAACATTATTATGATAAGAAAGTAATATTGACACACAAATCACTTGCACATACTCTGTGAGCCTCACGTATGGTAATATGTCTGCACGGGTCCATTAGTGCCGTGTAGAATGTATACATATATCAGTTTGGCATTACGGTCTATTGAGAACGCGAGTAGAGGGAGAAATTCTCCGTATAACAAACGAGGAACGGTCCTTGTTAGCTTTCTCGAGCATAATCAAAATGAAGCGCACCAGTGAGTTAATCAGGGGAAAAATATCGTAAATGAAATTATGTCAACATTTTTCCTGTTTTTGGTATCCGAAGTTGAACGAAATGAGTTATAGTTTTTAATACTAGCTTCTGCCCACGACTCTGTGCGCATCTCATTTAAAACGTAGCTTGGGGGATGATTTGAATTTCGTTTTAATAGGTTCAGCAGTTTAAGCGTGAACAGGTAACAGATAGACGGACACAAACTTTCGCATTTGTAATAATAGTGTTGATAACGTCACAGATGGAGCTATCGCGGATAATCGGAAATTTGTGTATTATCAATAAGTTTATGGAATGAAAAATTATACATGTTTTCATATCCTCAGTGTGGCACATATAAAGATAGATTGAATACAGAAAACGGCTGTCAGTCATGACATGTCTGAGTTGAAGAATCAAAAATGCAGAATTATTGTTTAATTAAATAATTATTCTACACGGGTCTAACGCGATATTTATTTACCTTTATTTCTGACGTTTTAACACGGGTTGCATAATTTAAATCCTAGTAGGATCCTACTAATATTATAAATAGGTTATTATTAAGTTTGGATGTTTAGATATTTGGAAGTTTGTTACTCAGTCACGCTTAAACTGTTCAACCGATTTGGATGAAATTTTGCATGAAAATAGTTCATAGCCTGGTCCCTATATTTAAATATAGGATAGGTTTTATCCCGAGTCCACGCAGACGAAGTCGCGGGCGGAAGCTAGTATGTGTATTAGGGTCACAGCTCACTAGACGACCCACCCGGCAGTCGGCACACGCACCGCACCGCCTCGCCATACTATGTTACGTTAGCGACTCCATACTACGTTACGTTAGCGACTAGCGCGTTAGTATGGCGAGGCGGTGCGGTGCGTGTGCCGGGTGGGTCTAGTGAGCTGTGACCCTAAAGCGCAAGAGTTTCAAGTGTTACATTGTATAATTGCATAACTACAAACTGCTGTAATTAACTTGAGGAGAATCATGTGTAAGATATAGGAATGTACATATAAAGTACCTAAAGAACAACTTTAGAGCGGTTACACAGACACACGACTTTTCGCAGCGATACAAACGCGATACACGTGATGACAGGTCATCAATGGCAAGTAGGGTTTGCTCCCGGAACTGGCTTAGTATTTGCCAATCCCGAAAGTGGCCATTCAATTCAACAGCTCTTTTAAGTTTCATTTTACGCACTTACGAATTTATTACACTTGTATCTTCAGTCCTGCTCATACACATTTTGTTTATAGACGAGAGACAGCAGACACTATTAATATAATTTATATTAGATACGTATAAAGTTCTTACCATTGTAGTTTAGGGTTCACTTAAAATAAATACTTACTGCAATTCATTCCACCCATTTCACTGGACATGACCTGCCAGGAGCCTAAAATTTCTCCGTCCTTATCCGTGCAATAGGCACTGTAATGGAAAGTAGAAATAACACAGAATTTCCTAGGAATTGTTGCTACATTTCGGTGTGAGCTAAGTGGGAATTTATAGTGATGTAGTGTACTAGTAGTGGTTTTGAAACGACTGTGCCTTTTTTAGCCTAGTATATTTATGTATACTTAGGTGATTCGCCATACGCGGAAGCGAGTCCGGATCGCGCCTTCTCGCCCCCGCGCTGGCACTGCCGCCACCGCTTGGAGTCATGGCCGAACTTTAGTCCAGTAAATGAACTGACAACTCGTATGGAAAAAATGTCAATTTTGGAAATAATTTATAATAGCTTACTTTTTATGTGTAACGGATATATTATCAATTAAATAGTTACCCAGCGACAAAATCCGACAAAATTTCAGACATCAAAAAAATGATAAATTAACTAACTTCTGAAAAGTCGGAAAAAATATTAATAAATATTTTTGTCTTTATTTTGGTTTATTTACATTTGCTTTACAATATTCAAGATAAATCGTATAAAAAAAGACAATGCATGCTTCATTGAAATCTACATAATTACTTCCGGGTGGAAAGTTTGTCGGATTCTTGAATATATCATCTTAGAATAACATTTTCAAATGAAATCAACAAAAAAAACGCTATTATAAATTAATGTTTTTCAAAACCGTATTTTGCCTGGAGTACTTGGTGAACGATTGGGGGACACAGTCAGGTCATGACAGCTCTTCTCATGTCGGCGTATCATAAAGTTATAAGGAATCGTGACATTTCGAGATTACCAAATATCTGGGCAATAATGAACCACTGTTAACTTCTTTTAGGCAATTCAATACGCGAATTACTGTCCTCGAGAACGTTTAAGCGTTTTATCGCGTTTGCTACACTACAGCACCGCATTATAAAGATACCCCTTATCTGTGAGACTTCTCGAGACACAAAAGAAATGCAAAGACTCACATGCCATTCACGATCCGATAAGGCCCGTAGCTGCCTTGGTAATCGCAGAACGTATTGGGGTTCCCAAGGAAGTTGGTTCCGTGTTCATTTTGCTCCCGGCTGATCGTTTCTAATGCGTGCACAAGGCTTTCGCACTGCCGGAGGTACTGCCCTCCGATTGTAGTTGAACTATCTAGACAACATGATAATTATTAATCAAAAAATGTGTACCTACCTTTCTTCTGTATACTGTCATCACTACTCATTATTGATCGTATGGCGGTTACACTCTCAACTGATACATATATACATATTCAATTGCCATTCAAATTTAAAATTCTGCAGATATAAGCTCGTTTACTTTGTCAGGCGTTTTAAAGTCCTCAGCTGATCCGTTGTATCTGGTGTTGAGGCATTCGAATACGATACGATATGGTGAGTTCCGGGTGTTCACAGTCGCACGCCGGTGACTCGCTCCATCCCCATTTGTGCCAGAGATACTCATTGAGACGATTCTAACGACCCCAAAGTTTGGGCCAGAAACTTGAAGGGGTCACGTCGGTTAAGTACGGAATTCCAATGGCCACCTTTTGTCTTCATCATCATATAATCTCGATTTTACCATAATATTCTAATCTATATATAACCAAAATTTCAGCTCAAACGGGTTACGTTAACTAATTCGAAATTCAGTTCCAAGATTTGTCACACACTAACAAACAGGTCTAGTTAATAATAAAGCTTGTAAATGTGATGTATATATATAGTTTATGCATATATATGTGTCATTCTTTAACAATTGATACTGTACCTGTATGTATGTATGTTGACACGTATTTATAAATAATTGCTGTATCGATTTTGATCGGCGCCAAGCCTTTGATGCGGCGTAATTAAGGCATTGGCAGAGTCGTATTTCTTTTGATATTTTTAAGTGTGTTCTTTGATGTTATCGGGTTATCTACAACACCGTTAGCCCAGCAGAAGCCCAGAAGCAGAAGTTATGGCCCAGCCCTTAGAAAGTGGCGTCACACAAACGTCTAATAAGAGTCAAGTAAAATATCACTATCGCTACAATACAATACAGGTACTCTATTGGACTACGGATGCTTCACGGATGCGAGACGTGGAAGGTCACAAAAAACATCTCACGCCAACTGGTCTACATCAACCGGTGCCTCCGTCGGATTCTTCGTATTTACTGGCTCGAGAAGGATAACCAACGCCAATCTCTGGGAACACTGCAATGAGAGTCCGATCGACCAGCAGATCAACACCACAAACGGAACTGGATTAGCCACACAATCCGAAGGGACCTTGATCATATACCGACGCAAGCCTTGGACTGGAATCCCCAAGGCAAGCGCAAACGCGGCCGTCCTAAGCAGACCTACTGGCGGACGATCATCGCAGAAGCGAAAGCCATAGGGAAGACCTGGGGCCCGTTTATCAAAAGCTTGTAACTTGTAATACAAGCGGAAGCCTCTTTTCAACTCCTTTTATAAGAAAGAGACTTCCGCTGGTATTACAAGTTACAATCTTTTGATAAACGGGCCTCTGGAGTCAAATGAAGCGTGAAGCTCAAGATCGGGTTGGCGACGCATTGTGGACGCCCTTTGCCCCTTCCAGGGGACTTAGGAACTTAAGTCAAGTAAGTCAAAAGTCAAGAGCGAATATTGCAGTCAATAGTATAACGGAAACAGTACAGAACATCATTTAATATTGAATACAGGCAGAGGAAAACAACATGCTACTTTTGCAACAAGTCACTGTTGTATAGCAAACCTTACAAGCAAAGCAACAGATTGTGTTTTGTTTTCGTCTTGTAAAAATAAGCTAAATTGTGTTTTGTTCTTTTCTCACAAATACAAATTTCACACTGAGGGATAAGGTCAAACTAATTTTAAGGGCACATGAATAAAAATAGCTTTGGTGGAGGTTTATAAATAAGGATAATTTTCGGGAAATCAATTTACTAAACGAATTCCACACCTTACGTATTATACTCTTAAATTTTACAATTCTTACAAGCTTTATTATTGACGCACTGTTAGTTAGTTTGTTCGTTCATAAGTATGTAATTCGAACAACTTCCCGTAGTCCAATCTAGTTGAAATATAGTACCTACGATTGAATAACTCGAATGACAATGCAGTTTTATGGTAACATAAAGCGAAAGGAAAAAGGTACGATCGACAATAAAAAAGTTTGTGCCAATAATTAAATACTTGGCAGAAAATGTTTGCTTACAACATGGTAGCAACTTCATATTCTCTTCCGGAACGGGCGGTACAGTAGGTTGTCCAGTTTTTGCGGCCGCGCACCAACAAATGCCATCATCACACTGTAAAGGCTCGTAACTCCCATCAGGGGTGCAGTGGAGACTTACATCGTTTCTGCCCTGAGCTTCTAACTCTGCCCGTCTTCTGCTGCAGGCTGTAAAAAAGAAAGAAAGAAAGACATTTTTATCTGGTGGAAACAGCACGTATACATAAAAATATTATACAGCAAGGGTCAGTTTTCATACCAAAATGGATGCCACTCCGCATAATGTCATGCAACATGTCAACGCTAATTTTCAGGGCAACCAGGATAAAATATGAACAAAACGTGACAAAAAGGAAGGCAGAAAACCCATAGTTCAGGCCTAGTTCAAAAAGTATGTCCAGTTGGGTCAACGTTATATAATTAAGGGTTGAAGAACTTGAAGACATAGCCACAGCTGTTCGTTTATTTGAAAAGGGGCCTATATCGGGTGGCATAAAATTGTTGGTTCTAGTATTTTGTAGCATACCAACTTTATGCCGAAAAACGTATGGCATAAACATTGTTGTGCATATTTTTTATTTGCCGAAATTGTTGTTCCTAATGTTGATTGTCCTAAATATTTATTGTACGAATGTTTATTATGTTGAAGTTTTTTTTTGAATGATTGATGTGCATAACTTTGATGTTACTAATATTTAATGTTCTAAAAATGTTGTGCATACATTTTGTTACGCATGTATATCGATACCTATATTAGGTAGTAAAAAAGTGTTCGGTTCTGGCGCTTCGCCGGCCGCTGCCGCGGCACGCTCGCTTCGCTCGCTCGGCTCGCGCGCTGTAGGGTCGCAGTTCAACCTAACACTCCTCCTCGCTTCGCTCGTCGTGGTACCTACACCGACCTGCCTTAGAGTCTACCAAAAAGTATTATGCTAACTGTGCATTAGAAGAAATTAGCATTATATAATTTGTTCATTATAGGAAATATGCATTATACTTAAAGTATATGTTATATTAAATGTAATTACATCAAATGATCATTATATAAAATGATAATTATATTATATTATATTGAGTGTTGTTATATGACTCAAGAATTATATAAAAGGAGTATTATTGCGACTAATATTATTTAAAAAATTTTTATAAGCATCGTTACGCACCAGTAGGTCGGGTCTGCTCAGAGTTTAAAAATAGTATAAAATTTAAGAAGAAATAGTACAGGGTGTGTAACTTTAGCAAATTTAATAATAGGCAAAATAATTACTATGACAATGAAAATTAGGACTATTACTTTTTAGGTAATTCGATGTTCGAGTAATCAATATTAGGATAAACATACTTTAGAACTTTTAAATATGTATGCGCAAAAATGAATAGGCTAAATAAGTAGTATGCCACTCAACATTATGCCAAACATTGTCGGCTTTAAATTTATAGGACGATCAACATTATGCGATAATACAGGCACCCTTTGAAAAGTGAGACTCTTTGTCATAAATTAATAGTTGTCATGTGCGGCTTATTAAAGTCGCAAATAAATTAATAATCATTTACATAGACTCATTGTAATCAAATATAACTTACCGCAAGTCATCTCACTGGCCTCGTTTCTCCACATTTGACCGAATACCCTGTTCCCATCTTCGTCGCTACAGAAACATCTGCGTATCAAGAAAAATGCAAATTAAATGAAACACAATTGGCCAGCGAAGTGGATTCCGCGGAATCAGAAGCCCGTGATTGCGCACGGCGTGTTTGAAACGATTTGTGGGATGCTACATGCGAAATTATGTACAATACGAGTATTGTACAATTCGTTTTCCGTAGCCTGCAGCCACTCTGATATTCCATCCATTTGTTAACCGAAACCACACATGCGAGGTATTTGATTTTTTTGGCACCTCTGTACTCACAAACATATAATATCACAGGTCAACGTACACCTGGAACTTGTGTGTAATTTTTTTGAGTAAACTAGTGAATTACAGGCATCTGAGTGTAATATTTAAATTTTTCCTCTTTTTCATTCTTCATATCAGTTTTAGACACCCAAAAGTTTATTATCACATAGAGGAATTTGTTACCATCAAGTTGATGTAGCTGGGGCAAGAAAGTGAACTTTAAAAAAAATTATATTACATTATATTACAAGAACGAAATGTTTTCCGTATTTCAAGCAAAAGCAAAATTCATAGCGTATATACTTATAATGAAAAATTATCTGCGAATGAGAGATGTGATAGTGATCACTATAATATACTTAAGCCGTATTTCATGGAACTCGTCTTTAATAGTACATTATTGCAGCAGCCGGGAAGCAGCAATTCGTGGATGAGTTGATTTTGTCGGATGAAGCAAAATTAAATCCGACAATAGAGATGAATCCACGAATTCCCGTTGCCGCCAAGGCAGATATATTACTTTTCTCCAAAAATATGAGGAAATCAAATAATATTTTCAATAATCCTAAAATAGCGAGTATGTTATTAACCTACCAAGTTCCCGCTCAACTTATTTTTTGAAAGTAGGTACACGGCATGACTCGTAGTGCCAGGTTCAATTGACATACTTACATAAAAAAAAACATGAGTATCACTCACAATTTTAAATGTTTTAAGTAGGTATGCAATTAAAATGATTAAAGATTTTAAAAGGGATTGCAATCGATATGCTCTTCAGTTCGTTGTGAGTTTTATTTCGATAAATATTTAAATTTCTTCATTTAAAACTATTTGAGACATTTTTAAAAACATCACTTCGATCACTTTCAAAAGTACGCGTTTTGTCTATGACCATTAAAAAAAAGAAAACTCGAGAAAACTTTAAGCCGGCTACAATACAAATGCGTACGTTGTCACAGCAACTTGCAATAGTTGGAAAGAGACAGCCATACACTACTAACCAGTCTAACTATAGCAAGTTGTTGTGACACATTACAAGATCTTTAAACGTACGAGCACTTGGCTGTTTGTAGTGATTTGTCTTAGTCAAAGCATATAGTTAAAAGGTAAAAAAGTAATTAAAAAAGGTAAATAAGGAATTTCATACAGTTTCCTGGCCGCTAAAACAGTACAGTAATGACTTTTAACTTTTTAAATTTGCGTTCTACAGTAACGAGGAACTTCACGTACTATTTTTGCTACAGTAAGGCGAACATTTCCGAGCATATTGGAGAAAAATAATTTAATATCGCTCAAATGCGAACGGCGCTTGCAACATAATACAACATAACGCTGAGTCTTGCCTCTTTATAGCATCACACATTGTCATGCCTCCTATCGTACGGTACTGTATAGGTTTTAAGTCTAATCTTAAGTCTAATTTGTACACTGTATGTTTAATTAAGTATTGGATAAAGTTTTTCTATGTCTATGTCTCAATCAATAAAATAAAAAACAGAAGACATCATCCTTAAAATAAATATACTTTAGTTTTATAATCTATATATCTGTACGACCCATAGATTATTCAAAATAGATTGGTCGTCCGATGTCGCCTAATAATTGAAAAATAATTGTTTGATTTTTATCAACGTTTTTCGAGTTGGGCCACTTAAAAGATTGGATAACACAGGTAATCACTCGTGTCCTTTTAGGACACGCGATCCTATAATCATCGCGTTGTTGTTAGTGATACTTGAAATAGTGCTGTCGAAGCGTGGAAGAGTTAATTTTAAGCGACCAAGCTCGCAAGTTCTTTTATGTGAGTCTAATGAAGTGGTTTTGATTTAATGTCGTTTCTATTTTTACGCCAAGTGATCTGCTTAACACTTATTTACTTATTTTCATACATTTTTTTTTATTAAGTTTAATTAATTGCTATCTATCTATGTTTCTAATGTAACCTAGGTGTAATTCAAATTTGTTAAATGAACGAATTTCTTCGTCTACTTTTAGATAAGTTTACTTACCTTCCAGTGAACATGTCACCTTTGCACTGAACTGGGGCATATCGGCCATCATCCAAGCATGTGCTGGGTGCTTTACAACCGACCTCCTCAACAGGTATTCCTGTAACACATGATTTTCTTTTCCTTTCATATTCTTCAGGAATTTGAGACTCCGGCGGCTCTTAAGGGTCCTTACGCCTAAAGACGAGCGTATTTTGAAAAATGCTTGCTTTTTCATTCAAGATTACGACGTAACTATGAGTATTTATTCAAAAACTTATAACATACTTAAATAATCGTTTCTTAAACTAGCGGCTAATACATTTAAAAATTTCATTTTCTCTTTCTAAACGTAAAATAAATGAGTTTTCATGGGTCTTTTTCAAATTTTGCAGTGAGAAGTGTCATTTCGGTTCTCGATTTTGCAGTAAACAAGAATCATTTGGTACATAAATGATTACAATTCACGTCACCATATCTTTTACGAGGGGCTGACATGATTGAAAATCAAAGATTCATTAAAAAAAATGATAAAACACCTTCAGCTTTCTTAATTTCTTTGGTGAAAACAGCATTACGTTATATTTTTTTACCGCAAATTGTACTTATAGTTTGCACTAAAAATTATATTCTAGCAAATTATATTTTTATGTTAACCCATAAAAAAAATATCGTAACTATAGCCTACGTTGCCGTAAATTTATATTTTTTTAAAGACCTACATCACGCTGCACCGACGCCGCGCGAATATTTATTTAATAAATGATTAAGAGGTTAAGAAAATCAGTTTTTGAATAAATACTAATAGTTACGTCGTAATGTTAAATGAAAAAGGAAGCATTTGCAAAGTACGCTTCCACTTCTGCTTATGTAGGCGTAAGGCATCTGAATGTTAAATTATACTATCGTCAGTGCGTCAACCTGTGACGAGTTTACTTTTAATGTAGGATATTGCAGTATCGCAGTAGGTACTTTTCACTGCTTCGAATGTTACAATATGCTCACCAGTGCTCGGTAGACATCTTGGGCAACATCCAAAGATATGTTCACCATCTGGACGGAACACTTGACCTGAACTACACTGACTCTCTGCAGACGCATCCGTCACACAGATATTTGCCCTATCACATTCTGACGTCACTTCTGTAAATATAAAACAAGTGAACAGAAACAAAAGCGTGTGTAACATTGTGAACAGCCATTCAATGTTATTACCCCGAAACTAAACAATTAAACGTCGTAATCAAAAAGATAGGAACGATATTGAAAACTGATATTTTTAGGAGATAAAGATACGCGCCGATAATGTTAATCATAATTTCGTATCAATACGATCAAAATCAGTTATGTTAAGTAATAAAAGTAAATATTTTTTATTCTGTATTGTTAATTTCTTTGCTTTTTAAATCAGTAAGTTTCATGTCTTGCTATATCAAATCTTTCTAACACTTAATTAACCAAACATTTTGTTTGGATGTCTATTACTTAACTACTCCAAGACGCAATGGCGGCCGAACGGATTTCGATGTAAATAAATTGCACACTTAATCTTAATCAAGAATTTTATTCCGGCGTCTGTATTTAAACTTATAGGTAACCTGTGTCTTTGAGGCAAGAGTGACTATCTAGTGGGTGAGCATGCTCCATCTCAGAACTGATCTTAACTTTTGATGAAGTTAGACTAAGTTCGAACGCAATCCTATTTATCGATCCTCATAGCGTTTTTCTCGGTCGTATCCTTAAGGACACGGGTCCGCTTTGACATCTAATTCCTTTGGTGAAGCCACTAGTTTTATGAAAAAGACTGCCGTCTGACCTTCCAACACAGAGGATATACTAGACATTTTTGGGATTAGACAGGTTTCCTCAAGATGCTTTTCCTTCACCGAAAAGCTACAACTGTTAAAAAATCAAATTATATTTCGTAGGTAGGGTAGGTAGTCGTTTTTTTGACAAGCCAGGGCTCGAACTGACGACATTTAGATTGACAGTCACTTGTCGTTACTGCTGCAGTAGCTAAGTAAAAAGAAAAACATTCCATTCAAAATTACTTTCACTATTGACATCATAACTCTTCCCGTAAAGATTACCGCTCGCTGTATTGCAAGTTGTACAAGCTTCATTTTGTTAATTGAATTGTTTGAATGAATAATTTCACCGCCATAAATTAGCTAGGACACTTTTAGATATTTGCCAAACGGGGCATTATGGGAGCATACTCGATGCGAGCCAAATGACAGCATACGCCACGTAATATTCATTACCAGCGTAAATTGAATGTGATTAATACCTTCAATATTCACACAACATGAGCACTGGAATGAAATTTGTGAATATTTTCACAGAACTAGTTTACACCATGTACCTGTGTTTAGAATACAGAATTTTTTACTTCTGTTGGTGGTTGTAATAAATGTGGAGTACTTATTGAAATCTTTTGCTGCAAGTCAACGTACGTCCGCCAAGAACCTTATACCGTAAAATGGGCTGGTGGGATTGGGGCAGATGGGATGCGAATATTTTCAGTTGCTACTTTAATTTACTGGCTCAGGTTGCTCTAAAAGTAATTTTACTATACTTTTAGACATATTTTCTTATCTTGCGGCAACACGGAGTAGCCAAATTATACCATTAAAAAAGTGGAGTCTCTAGAAGTGGGAGGTGAAAGATGTGTAGCCTGGAGTGAAACCGGGGTTGTGGGGGGGGGGCGAGTGCGATGGAAAGCGGATCGAGGCAAGCTAATCCAAAATTCAGAATCGGAAAGTTTTTCCCCATTCATTTTCCCAGCTCACCCAATTGCTATCCCCTCTAACTCCACTACGGGGTGAAGTGGGATTTTGTGTTTGTATGGCCCGAACTGGTGATGGTGATGTACCTCCACCAAGCATTAGTGGCGTCAATTCTATTTGTCACTTTTCTATTCACTACGAGTCAACATTTTTGATAATAACCAAACACTCATTAATAATGTTTACATTTTTTTTTTCGTGTTGACATAGCTAAACGAATACAAAATTAAATAAAGTATTTCTGTATTTTATACCAATTGATGCAAAATGTTATCAAAAGTAAATAGTGTATTGTAGTATCTAAACGCAGCCTAGTCATCGACTACAAACTGTCACTTTGACAGCCCTCTCTGCTACTCTCCCCATCGTAGCGAACACACGCTACCTGATACACCTATATTAAGAATACGAAATATTCAATAAATAAACTACTGAAGATCTCAAGACCATTTTTTATTACATACAAGGCGCAGTCGAATCGGAGAAGAATCTACGAAGATTAAACCGGATTAAAAAGGTAACCTCGAAAAACACGTTTTCTCACCAGTACCGGTAAACTAATATTAACTACTAAGAAGATTAAATCGCATGAAGAAGTGTCGCAAGAGTTATGGGCGACGAAGAGAAGAATAAATTGGAATTTAAAGTGGACAACATGTGTGCGGTGGAATATAAAATGCCGCAAGGTCTTAACCTAGACGATTTAAAAAATTGCTGGCCTCAATGGCAGCGGTTCAAGCTCTCTTTTAAGAACTTTGTGTTAGCGGCTGGTTTAGAAAAACTGTACGAAGCCAGAAAAGCCGCAATTCTAATTAATTGCATCGGGCAGCAAGCTCAGGAACTGTACTTCAATGTGCTCAGATCACAAGATGGAGAGAAGGACAAACTAGAAGACGTACTAAAGATCTTCGACGATTACTTCAAACCAAAACAAAACGAAGTCATTAATAGTTATAATTTAAATAAAAGAAACCAAGAAGACGGGGAATCGTTCGATGCGTAGTAAGCATCGAACGATTCCAGCGATTAAGAAAATGGTGGAGAACTGCAATTTTGGCGATCAAAAGGACAGGATGATTCGGGACAAAATTGTAATAGGGGTTCAAGACAGAAGAACGCAACAGAAGCTCCTAGAAGTGAAGGAATTGACTTTAGAAAAGGCTGTGGACATCTGCAGGTCTGCGGAGCTCTCAAGGGAGTTTGTGAAGACCTTGAGCAACCCGGAAGTGCATGCCATGCTGTCGGAGAGGGTGGAGCAGCACAGCCAACAGTCTAGAGCTAAGTATTCTAACAATAATTATAAAACCAGTCAGTCTCACTCCTCAAGTGAGAAGGATAGTAAGGCCCGCTACAGTAGATCCTTCTATCACTGTAAAAAATGTGACACTGAACATGGCCCAAGGCAGTGCCCAGCCTATGGCAAAATATGCTCGAAGTGCAACAGAATGAATCATTTTAGTGTGGGTTGCACTTTTATGCGAAGTCGGGTTCATTGTATGAACACAGACAGTGACGAGGCCTGCAATAATTGCAGAACAGTGCAGGACTTGTGACTAGTATATTCAATTGATTTGGGTAACAATGAATGGGCAGAGTCGTTAAGGGTTGAAAATAAAAGGGTTAATTTTAAATTTGACACTGGAGCCCAGATTAATGTGCTTAGCCTAAGTGCGTTGAAGAAAATTGTCGATGATGATCCTAATATTAAAATGTCTGAGACAAGAACCATAATAGAGGTCTTCGTGGTGGGAAATTAAGGGGTTTAAATTGGGTCCCAGTGGGCAGGGTCACATTAAAGGTCTTTAATATTAATAAGAAAAGCAATGATGGTATTGATACTGAGTTTTTAATTATTAACGAAAATGTCAGACCAATTTTGGGTTAGCTTCACTAATAAAACTTAAGTTATTAAATAATACTAATATTGATACTGTAAATACTGAATGTGTAAAGAAAAATACAGGTCCTAATATTAAAAGCAAAGACTGTCTCATTAATAAGAACATTGAACTATTCCAGGGTGTTGGGGAGTTCAATAAGCCGCTGCAGCTGCGCATTCAACCGGGTGTGGAGCCTGTAGCCACGCGCTCCTAACACGCCTCGCGGACAAGCTGGCGGCTCTGGTGAAGCATGAAGTCATAGCTAAGGTAGATCACCCGGATAGTTTTGTTAGCAATTTGGTAATAATCGAAAAAAAGGATGGTTCACTTAGAATATGCTTAGACCCCAAGGACCTAAATAAAGTTTTAATCAGAGAACACCACTTGATACCAACGTTAGATGAAATCATTCCAAACTTGAGTAACAAAAAGTTTTTCTCGGTGTTATATCTGCCAGATGGATTCTATAATATTAAATTAGAGGAGGCTTCAAGTAATTTGTGCACATTCAACAGCCCATTCGACTGCTATACATTTCTGAGATGTCCATTTGGAATAAATATAAATTTCAATACAAACTTAAAGAGGTCAAATATTTTGGACATATTTTTTCCGAAAAAGGAATGAAAATCGACCCTGAAAGGGTTAATGCCATTACTAATATGAAAAGCCCAAATAATAAAAAAGAATTGCAAATATTCCTGGGAATGGTCAATTACCTAAGAAAGTTCATACCCCACTTGGCTGATATTGCATCAACGCTACAGTTATTACTAAAGAAGGATGTGGATTGGCTTTGGACGGAAGTTCATGAAAATGTCTTTACTAATATTAAAAATAAAATAAGTACAGCCCCGGTATTACAGAATTGTGATACTAAATTGCCCATAACGATCCAGTGTGTCGCGTCAAAAGACGGCCTTGGATGTTGCTTACTGCAAAAAGGAAAGCCTGTTTGCTTCGCGTCTCGAAGTCTTACACCAGCCGAACGTAATTTTTCTCAAATAGAAAAGGAACTTCTCAGTGTAGTTTGGTCAACTCGCAAATTTCACTATTACATCTATGGGCGATCAGTCACAGTTTTAAATGACCACAAACCACTGGAGAGTCTATTAAAAAAGCATATTCATAAGGTCCCGTCACCAAGATTACAAAGACTGAAGCTAAAACTCTTAAGATATGATTTGGAGTATAAATACCTACAAGGAAAATTAATTTTTATAGCCGACTTGTTATCATGTTCTTATCAGACTTCTAATGGTGTTGATGAATCTTACATGTATGAGGTGATACATTGCATCGGTCTTGCACAGAATCTGGAATGTACGGAGGAACAAAAAACTTTGCTAATAGCTGAAAGTACAGTAGATAACGATTTAGAATTACTAAGAAAATTTATAAAAAATGGCTGGCCTGCTAATAATAAGGATATTCCTGATGGTCTGCATGATTATCATAAATTAAGAGGTGAACTTTCAGTGGATAATTAGTCTGGTATTTTTTAATGACCGATTAATTGTACCAAAAAATGTAAGAATAACTTTTATTAAAACTGCATGAAGGACACATTGGTATGTCAAAGATGAAACAGCTAGCAAGAAAATTATATTATTGGCCTCACATTGATTCGCATATTGAAAAAATTGTCAAACAATGTTTTCCATGCCAGGCATACCAAAACAATAATATTAAAGAGCCTTTAATGTGTCATAGAGTTCCTAACTTGCCATTTACAAAGATAGCTACAGACATCATGGATTTTAAGACAAAAAGTTACCTCATAGTTTATGACTGTTATTCAAAATGGCTAGAGATTAAGTACATACGTAATAAAAGTGCCAGATCCATTATCGAGGCTTTAACAGATATTTTTTCTAACTTTGGCTTTCCGAGAGAAATAGTCTCAGATCATGTACCATTTGCTTCTAAAGAATGCAAAGCGTTTGCTCGTGAAAATGGATTTATTTTCACATATACAAGCCCCAGGTATCCACAGTCTAATGGCATGGCAGATAAAGGAGTTCAGATTGCTAAGAAAATTCTAAATAAATGTCACGAACATAAAACTGATTACAAATTAGCTTTATTAAATTACAGGGCTTCACCCGTGTCTGGTACTAACTTCTCACCTTCTGAATTAATGTTTAATAGAAATTTGAGGACTAAATTAATTGTAAACTGGCAGTACCTACAGCCAAAGATTAATATTAATGTAAATGAGCAACTCGATAAGGTAAGAAACAGAAATATTAGTAACTATAATAAAACTAGTCGAGTCAAAGAACCATTTCACGTGGGTCAGAGCATCTGGTTTAAGAAAGACCCAAATAAAAATATATGGTTAAATGGCAAAATTACCAGTTATAATGGTAATAGAGCATATAATGTAGCTGATGAAAATAATGTAATTTACAACCGAACCTCCTTACATATAAGGTCTCCTTAGCTGTCCTTGGTGCTTCATCAGACTCAGCGGTCAGGTTCAACACCACTGGTCGAATGTGTACTTGTTATGTACAATACTTAATTAATGTTACTTATGTTTAGTGTAACTTGATTTGTGATATTACAGTATTATGTATGCAAATTATATGTAAGTTCATTCGCTTTTAAAAAGGGGATGAAGAACATGGTAATATTGTCAATATAATTGCTAAGTCTGTATATATCTTGTATAACTATTGAATAGATGTAACTTTTGTGAACTTACTTGCCATACTTAGATAAAATGTAATTCTGTATAATAAAAAATATATATATATATTTTAGAAAAGGGATGATGTATTGTAGTATCTAAACGCAGCCTAGTCATCGACTACAAACTGTCACTTTGACAGCCCTCTCTGCTACTCTCCCCATCGTAGCGAACACACGCAACCTGATACACCTATATTAAGAATACGAAATATTTAATAAATAAACTACTGAATATCTCAAGACCATATTTTATTACATAACGATACAAATAGTATTACTAAATAAAATCGGTCTATATACTATCCAATAAGAAATAAACAATTAAATCGCAAAAAAGATTTAATTTGTTTATTCGAGTAAGAACCCATAACACAGTTAATTTAAGAATGTACCGTATTCATACATATCTACACCTTGCTGCAAGGTGCCAACGTATTTAATCGGGATTTAACGGTAAAGCACGAGTGCCGTAATGTTATAAAACACACATGTTATATTAGCCTAAAAGCAACGTTATAAGAGGCGTGATACGGGCACATTATATTGAAAATAATATTAACACTATTTGGAGGTTGACCTCCAAGGGCCCATTTCACAAAAAACTTGTAAGTTTTAATACAAGAGAAAGCCTCTTACAATCACAATGATACTTCCGCTTGTAATACAAGTTACAGCCCTTTGTAAAATGAGCCAAATTCGATTTTTACCTCTCATGATTATAAACAGCTTAAGCAACCAACCCTAATAAGCGGTATGTAAAATCCAGTTCAGTTACTTAATGTCTAAAGACAATGTCGAAGTCTAAAAGCCTTTCATTTCAAGTGTTTTTCATAGATTTACAGATCAAAATTAAAAAAGTATATATCTTCGACGTGAAAAATGACAAATGGGCCAAGTTAAAAAAAAGTTTAAATTGGTTTAATTTGAAAACTAGCGCCTTTTACAAAATTACACACGCCGTCAGCTCTAAGTCCCGTGTATCGACGACATAGCGAAGTTCGTGCGAGCCTTGCGCGAACTAACGAGAAAACTTTTGTAATAAAATCTTCGTATTGAATATTAACATGTTCTTTATCGGCTATAAAAAGCGTTTGCGGTGTAACGGGCATAGTAATCGCCGAAGGAAATTGTTACGTTCGTGTAAATTAAGTTTATGATGGGTTTTGCGAGTTTCATTTGATTAGTTTAGAAGTATCTTAGTTAATTTTTGATGGCCGGATCGGGGCGAAAGTTTTTATTTGTATTTTACTAGTTTATGAAACTGTGCTTAGCACTGTACGAGTAAATTCTACCTTTCTCCTTATCAGGTAGCTTCTAAATTAATTTTGTATTAAGCAGTAAGGCTGCTAACGAAATTATACATTTTAAATTAAAGGAAAAATTTAAAAATGTAATGCTCCGAGCCGGATTCGAACCGGCGACCACAGGCATTCATGGCCCGTCGCTACTAACCAACTGAGCTATCGGAACAATCTGTCTCGGCCACTAACAGGTAGCTTCTGTTGGATAGATGATTTAATTTTTTTCTACTTAAAAATATAAAAATCTATTGTTGTAATTTTTTAGGTGAGCTGCCACTCGAAAAATTTGTAGATTAATATAGATCTCTTGAAAACAAACATTTTAATTATAGTAAACGTACCTAGTATAAATAAATAAGTAAAAAAAAATTGCACGGGTCAAATTGAAAAGTTATGAAAAAAACTTATAGCTTAAATATCTCAGCTCCGATATTGTTAAACGCGTTTTCTTAAAAACAAACATTATTAGCAACTAAAAAAAATATGTTTTTTTTCACACAAGGTTACTCAAGTCCTCGGCTGACTTAGCTTTAATACATTTGCATTTGTGATATCACATTGTGTAAACATTAAGCAACTTTACTTACTTTTCTCGACGGCTGATACAGGTTGTTAAAAATGTTTGTGCTATAGCTACCTGTTCATTCACAAAACAAAAGTATAACTTGCAAGTAAACTGACATAACCCAAAATAGCCGCATGGAAACAAAACTGCCGCATTTGATTTTTCACAATTGTAAAGCCACGCAAAACGACGGACAATACCATTGTCTGAAAACTTTCCGAATTTCCTGCGAATTGAGAATATTAGACAATAGGAAGATTACATTTTTGAATGTGCTTCGGAATTGCCTCACTACGGTTTCTGTCTGAAGTTTAATTCGGATTCGTTCTGCATTCGAACGTGGTTATGCACGAAGTTTCGTTTAACGTAAAACTGGTGTTAATAGTCCTTGTGTGTGCAACACGAGATCACTAAGTATACCAAATAGAATTTTATCTTCATTCTTCTTAATCACTGTCAAAAATGTTTAGTTCATTTTTCATATTAACCCCTATGGGTTAATATGTAAAATAAACTATTATGTTAATTTATGTAGAACACAGAGAACAACCTTTAATTTGAGACTACCATGAAATCGAACAAGAAGTTGACTGTGATGAGATTTATGAAATGATGAAATGAGATTTATGGAACAGCAGTATTTTTTTAAATGTCTTGCTACTAAACTCTGGCATATTGTCTTCTGTCTAACGGGACAGTATAACAAGAAGAATTATTTGATGGATCTTACCAAATAGTTTTATTTACGTGGGTACCCGTGACATGTGTATATAAACAAATCTATACTATAATATTAGATTTTTAACAGAAAAATACGTCTGCGTTTCTTCGTTTACCTAGGAAATCAAAGGGAAATATTTGACTAATTTTACTTAGTTCGATCACTTAGTGCTTTTCAAATATAATTTACTATTTATTATATACTATTTTTCTAATCTTATTATTTATGGAACAGAGTAGAGATACGCAAATTACTGTAAAGTTATGTGTGCCTGTGTATACCGTTTTGATAACTCTTTACCACTAAGTTGTGGTATGTTTATATCTTATGTCAGTGTGTAGGTATTTCTTCTTTCATGTACAAATAATAATATAACATAATAATAATATAATTATAACCCCATGTATGCATCTGCGGTGCCACAGTGGAGAGCAATGGCCACCATGCTCTCAGCTGCTTAAGGTGTGCTGGCAGATTCCCTACGCAGTTTACAATAAATATATTATTTCTTCCTTCCTTCCTTTCTTTCTTTCTTTCTTTCTTTCTTAGGCCAGAGAAACCAAACCTTCGAGACTCCGATGGTTCGGGCACGTAGTCCGTATGGGTGAAAATCATGCAGTCCGGAGAGATTTTTGACGAGTTGTCCGGAAAGTATCATTTGTTCGGAAAGTTCCACAATGGCCGCTTAGGAGTTGAGGCAATTCGCCAAATTCAATATCGACTTCAATAGTATTTTGAGTTACCTTTATCATTAGCTATGTTGTCGTCAGATGCCACTAATTCTTATTTTGTATGGAAAATGTGTAAATTGCTGCTGTAATACGGATTCTTGAATTATCGCGTAAGTCGTTGGCGTTGTCATCAGGAGTACGCAGTTCACGACCAAATGTCAGGTAAGCGGGTGTGTATCCAGTTGTCGACCCTATCGATGTATTCATAGCAAAGCGAATACTTGGTAGTTGCTCAGACCAGATGCGATGATTGTCACCTACAAGTATGGCAAGTTGCGTCTTCAGGTCTCTATTTTTCCGCTCTACTGGGTTCGTCTCAGGATGGTACACTGCTGTCACTTGCTGCATGACTGAGCTGACAAATTGAGAGCCATTGTCGCTTATTATCCGTCTTGGCA
Source organism: Epinotia bilunana (assembly GCA_947049275.1). Lineage (NCBI taxonomy): Eukaryota > Metazoa > Arthropoda > Insecta > Lepidoptera > Tortricidae > Epinotia > Epinotia bilunana. The sequence goes on from OX346265.1 coordinate 5,982,067, forward strand.
TGCCATATCGTAAAAAGATCTCGTTGATAAGGATCATTCCACAGTTTTCAGCAGTTGCACTTTCTAGTGGGAATAGTTCAACCCAACGAGAAGTCAAGTCCTCTATGATTATTATCCATGATTTTCCGTCAGATGAAGTCGGTAGTGGGCCAAATAAGTCGAAGGCAATGACTTCAAACCTTTTGTTCATTGCCGTGGTTTGAAATAGTCCCGCCGGCTTCATGTTGGAAGGCTTATATCTTTGGCACGGTATACAGTTGCGGACGTAATTTTCAATGTCCCTTCTCATGCCTTTACAGAAGTATCTCATACTGATACGTTTAAAGGTTTTCTCTGTCCCGTAATGTCCTGCAGTGGGCTCGTCGTGGTAAACAGAGATAACATCTTTCTGTTCCTGCTCTGGAACAACAAGCTAACTATTTTCAGCGTCACTATCCGGATTATATCTGTACATTATACCGTTGTTCATGATATATCCTTTAAAACTCCAATATCTTGCGTCTTCTTCCGAATTCCCTTCTAGAGCTTTAATTATCTTCTCTATATTTTCACCTGTCATCTGTCTTTCTCTTATCTCTTTTGGACTCTTCTGAGGTGAATCTACTACAATGCTACAGATTCCACAGCGGTCCTTTTTTCTCTAAATCGCAGTTAGGACGAGACAATAGGTCTGCCACAACGTTTGTCCGACCAGGTATATACTTTATGGTCAAGTCGAACGGTTGTAGCTGTAAAGTCCATCTGGCTAATCTACCTGTTGGGGATTTTAATGTCATGAGCCACCTCAAAGCCTGATGATCAGTCATGATCGTGATCGGCGTTCCTTCTATATAGCCTCGGAATTTATTCACTGCCCAGACTAATGCGAGCGCCTCTCGTTCGGAGGTTGAATAGTTACGCTCTGCTGGCGTCAACAGCAGACTGGCGTATTCAACGGGGTGTTCTTGGGCTCCCTCCCCCTGCACTAGAACTGCACCGATGGCATAGTTGCTGGCATCTGACTTTATGATGTAAGGTTTGGAATCGTCAGCCTGTGCCAATACGGGAGCGGTAACTAAGAGTTCACGTAGAGTATGAAACGCGGTCTGTTGTTCGCTTGTCCAACTCCATTTTGCGTTCTTCTTTGTCAAGCGTGTGAGAGATTCAGCAATTTTGGCAAATTCTGGTACGAACCTTCGATACCATGAGCACGTTTGTATAAACGAGAGCAAGTGTTTGAGATTAGAAGGTGCTGGCATTTTCAATATTGAACTAGTCTTCGCGGGATCAAGTTCCAATCCATTAGGCGTGATATAATGTCCGAGGTACTTGATCTTTGCACAACAGAAATTGCATTTTTCTTTATTCGCCGTCAAGTTATACTCGTTCAGCCGTGCGAAAACATCTTGCAGATCTTTCAGATGTTGCTCAAACGTTTCGGACATAATGATGAGGTCGTCGAGATAAACCAATAGTTTAATGTGGCTCAATGATATGCGAAACCCATCCATGAGTCATTGAAAGGTCGCTAGCGCGTTTCGGAGACTAAAGGGCATTCGGAGGAACATATACATGCCAAACGGCGTGACAAAGCTAGTTTTGGATTGATCCTCTTTTCTGACTTTGATCTGCCAATATCCGGCCCTCAAGTCGATGGTAGACATGAAGGGTGTTCGTTTCGCATTATGCAGCAAGTCGTCGATGCGAGGCAAGGGATACACGTCAGGTGTTGTAGTGGAGTTGAGCTGCCTATAGTCAACACAGACTCGTGTTCCTCCATCCTTCTTAGGAACCATAACAACAGGTGCGGACCATGGAGACATGCATGGCTTGATTATCCCTTCTTCGAGCATCTTACTGATTTCTTGTTTCAGTATTTCAGTTTTTGGAGGTGGTAACCGATGTGGTGGGACAGAGATGGGTCGATGGTTGCCGGTATCAATAATGCTCTGTCTGCGTTGTTGGCTTTCCATTTGAAATGAAAACCTGCTCATTTCGTCTCAATAACTCTTCTAACAGTGCAGAGTCTCCCCCTGGCTGAGAACTCCATCAGCTACATCGATGGACGCAATATCCGTGCTTGGGGATCCAAACAGCCTTCTAGACGCAGGCGATAAACTGGGTGGAGGCTCATCAAACACTCTTATCGCATCTCTGTACTAGGAATCTATAATGGGAGAATATCCATCGAGCTGTGTAGTTAGTACTAGTGTGTAGGTAGTACGCTCACGTTTTGGTGGAGTAAGCAGGTCGATTGGTATCAGAGGTCCATAACTTTTAGGAATCTCTTCGGGTGGAAGTTGGCTGGTGCTCATTCTTCGTGAAGATATCGAAGGGGCTTCATCAGCTAGCTGTGGCTCAAGCTGTCGCTTAGCGGCCATTTTTGGGGATACATGCAACCCTACACTGAAGGAAGGTCCGTTTGGACGACTTAGACTCATTTCTGTGCTTTGCTTAGGAGTCGTGCATTTCTCTGGAGTTGGTAACAATGAGGACAGTAGTTCTGGTAAGGCAACTTCAGTGACTACTTCGCCGATAACTGTTTCACTCACATCTTCCTTGTACAAATCGAACACAGTCGAGGGATCATCTAAGAATCGACATGTGAGCTGAGGAAGGTTGATAACCATCTTGGCATCTTCAATGAAATCCACTCCTAGCAAGGTTATGTTGGTTCTAGCTTGTGGCAACACAATAAATGGTGTAGGTACAGTTTTACCATACACGACGACAGGCGCGATGACCGTGAAAACGTTCTGCATCTTCGCAATCCCGTCTGCAAATGTGATGTACATTCGCTCTTCTTTAAATTGAAATCTTCTAAAAGGCTTTTATATAATTGATACGAGGCAACACTAGCCTTAGCACACGTGTCAACATAGCCAATTGATTCTATATTCCCAATTCTGATCGGGATCGTAGAACGTAGACGACGAGTCAAGTCGACAGCGCAGAAATTGAATTCCTCGATCTTCACTTTCTGGACATTGGCTTCGAACAACGCCTGGCTGACCACATCCATAGCACTTGAATTTCGGCTTCGTAGGATCAAAAGTTGAGGTCGTAGCCACTGGAGGTGCTGGTACTGGTTTCTCAGATGTATTGTCCTTTTTCTTTGCCAGTTTTCTGCAGACGTCAGCCTTGTGACCCGGTGCTCGACAATGATTACACCGTAATCTTGACTTTGTGCTGTAACTGTTAACTGTCTTGTCTATCTTCATTGCTCTTTCACCTAAACTTCGCTCAATGTTTCTGGCCTTTTCCGATAACTCTTTGAAAGTCGCTATTGTTTCTCTCCCTATTCTGTCTCTTATTTCAAAACGAATCTGTCCAAATACCATGTCGATCTCATATTCTTCTGTAAGACGAGGAGGTGGTAATTGTGCTATAAGTGCTCGCTTCCGTTGTATATCTCCGTCGGAATATTTAGATCCTGTTTGATTTCGACGATCTCTTGAATTATTTCGTACGCTGGCTTCTTCGGTGCATAAGCGTGACGTAGTCGATTCACAAATTCCTGCCATGTATCTATCTCATGCTTGACACCTTGCCACCAAACTGCAGCATCTTCTTGTAAGATTAAAGGCAAACCCTCCAAGATTACGGTGTCATCCAACTCTTCGACTTGTTTGAAGGTGGACACGCCAGATATAAATGCTTCCACTGCTGTAGCGTTTCTACTGCCATTGAATCGTGCTGGACAGACACTGAGTAACGTTCTCTTCTTTCCATTACCAACCGCTTGTAGAAGTTCTCTGAACTGTTTCTTTGACAGACTCAATATCTGGGACGCTTCCGCTTCACTCGATGTAGACATCTTTGCTTTGACTAACTTCGCTGTGTCGGACTTCTTGTCACCTCTGGGTCTCAAATTATACCGTCGGGCCTCCACGATTGGGCGCAAGATTGTAATACGGATTCTTGAATTGAAACCACCACGGATAAGTTTAAGACATATATTGGCAAAAAAAAAACGCACCACAGTAAATAGTTTCAAAACAGTAAGTCAAGCGCTAGCTAAGATCGAATAAAAACTAAACTAAACAGCAACAACAAATGTAAATTAAGCACAATGCAGTGATTAGAAGTAAAACATAAACGTTAAACAATATATTTAAGGGGAAGCTAATATTTACTTAAGGCGAAGCAAAACCTAAAAAATTATAACAACCCAAGTGTAAATGCAAACAAGCGTGTGCGTAATAGTTAGCAATTATGAAACAAACAAGGCAAGGTTGACTTGAATTATACAAAACATATACTTATGAAACTATGCACGAAGCAAGCTGAACTTCTTTTAATATGCAACTAAGCACTAAAAGCATTAAACTAAGAAAACAATATAATACCTAACGTTAGCAACAGAACCTAAGTAAATACAATAACAGCAGGCGTAACTAAGTACATAACACTTATTATAAAATAACATACGCGAACGTAGTGCGCTTTAGATATTCCGTATTACGGATGTATCATTCAGCACAACTAGACCTAAGTACAAAGTGTACGACCTAACAGATAGGATTACGTCACGGCTGACCAGCACGTTCCGTGCTACGAAAGCAATACCGGGCGGACGCGATGCTTGCGTTCGTCAAGTCAGTTGTGCCGTCCCAAGTCGTTGAGAGCGGCGCACTGCGCGAGACCAACTGGCGGAGCGTTTTTTTTTTTTTTTTGGATAGGGCTAAACTGCAAGCCGGGCCTCACAGGACCCTTTAGCTCGGCACGGACAGCGTGAATTGGCCAGAGGGCCAAAAACAGCAAAAATTATATAAAACTAAGAACTTATACTAGGTCTTAAGGCTAATTGCCCACTAGCCTTAGGGGCTTGTGGGTCTTTCACTCCCTGGAGTAGGGAGGATAATGGTGCCACTACTACCCCTGGCTAGTGACATGGATGACAAAGTTTGGTTGCAGTTAGGGTTGTCGCTCCCCATCGCAGGGGGAGGACTCGAGCTGATGGAATATGAGACATAGTTATCGCTCCCCGACTCAGAGGGAGGATTTATGTTCACAGAAGGTGACACAGAATGTATGCTCCCCATCACAGGAGGACTTAAGTTAACAAGATTTGACTGAACCCTTGGGAAGGGGATCCAGGGGTAGTGTGGGAGTGACCTTGGGACGCCACCACGACGCAGTGAGGGCCTGTAAAGCACCCTGGGCTGTTGGGAGACAGAGTTAGGTGAGTCAGTGTCATTTGTCAGTGCAGATGTTGACGGAATAGTGCTTCTTTGAACCCCGTTAATAGGTTTGATTCTGGATGCTATTTCTTTTTGCAGTCGGATGTCATCCTCGTGCACCAACGTGATCTCGTCGTCGCTGTCCAAAAGGGCGTTTTTGGGACGTCTTTTCAACAGCGGCGTCGACTTTGTGGGAGTGTAATTGCAGAATGCCTTAATGAGCGGGTTTGGGTGAGATTCGGCGCCAGCATGAAGGTGTTTTGACAACATCTTCATGTGGTACCGAATTGAGGGCATTTTGAGGTCCTTGTGGAGGTCAGTGTTTCGTATGTACCAGGGGGCATTAACAGATCTGCGTAGGTACCGATTTTGCAGAACCTGGAATGAATTTAATTTGGGCTTTGAGGTATGGGCGAAGACAGAAGATGAGTAGGTGAGGACGGGCCTTATACAAGCCTTGTATATTAGGAGCTTGTTAGGGACAGACATTTTAGAAGATTTGCAAAATAGAAATCGGAGACGGCCAGAAATGAATGCAGCTCTGTCCCTGACGATTTTAATATGCCTGTGGAAATTTAGGCGACGGTCGAGATGGATGCCTAGGTATTTGACAGTAGAGACCCAGGGAATGGGGGTGTTGAAGAGGGATATGGGTGTGTGTTTGGAGAGGATATTAGCATAACTAAGACGACGGGTGAAAATGATTGCTTGGCTTTTGTCCGGGTTGACCTCAACCCTCCAGCGACGAAACCAGACCCCGAGAGAACTGATTGCGCTCTGGAGGATCTTGCTCAACCTGGATGGGTGCGGTGACGACGCATAAATAGCGGTGTCATCCGCAAACAAAGCATAATTCACACCCGGAATCCTGGGGATGTCGTTGATGAATAAGGAGAAAAGGGTGGAGGCTAGGACTGAGCCTTGTGGAACACCCGGCTCAGTCCTAGGCCCCACCCTTTTCTCCTTATGGCGATTACAGGCTTATATAGGTGCCGCGCAGGCGAGCGCGGGGCCCGTGAGCGCGCGGGCGCAAGGGTTATGCCCATTCCTACGTCGCTAACTGAATCTAAAGGCGCGCATTGTTACTACGCGCGGTGGTTTCAATTATGATCTGTTATACTGCTTGATTGTGAAATATTGAGTTTAGGAACTTAGTTATACATTTTAAATATAAGAATCGTATTAGTAACCTTTAATTAACTCTAGTTTATGTTTTTATAATCTGTAATAGTTATGTATCCCATATCGTAATATGATTTTGATAATTTTCGTAATTTTCAATTTATTGCATTAATTAAATGGTCCAACAATTATATTTGTATTTAAAATCAAACATTTATTCGTGACAATAATAAAATAGATAATATTTCTATTTAAAATACTCATTAGGCTTTATATTGACACCATGTTAAACATTTTAACATAACGCAACTAGGTACCCCATTGGAACTCACCTTCTACCTTTATAAGTTACATCGCTGTAAAATGTGATTCATTTATGTTTTGGAGACATACACCGTTTATATTTTTTTACAACACAACGCACCCTAACACAAAGCTCTTATTTCGGTAATACCAACAATATCTCTCCAACCGCTACCGAGGCACGTTATCACAAAAATCCACACAAGGTTCGGACTTACCACGTTCGATCCGGCTAGAATTAATCGAGATCGAAATTCGAACCATTCATTCATAGGACATGCGTAAATCGGGATTAAAATATATCGGTCCACAAATTGGGGTTGAATTCAATAGGTGGATGGGGTAATCCATCTTTGTAATTGGTTTTGTGGCTGGCGTTGCCTGCAATGGCCTGGTGAGTATTTGACACATTTAATTCGGTAATTACACATGCTTAATTATGTGACAGGGCTGGCCCTAATTGGAAATCGTTTGTGAATGTGAATTGGGGCGGTGTTCAACGTGATCATACGGAAAAATATTTTAATGCGTGAATTGAACGGGCTATGCATAGCCAGAAATAAGGTGTTATATCCGCCTTCCACCCTCAGCGGAGTGGGCTCCGTACGGAGTCCGTTTAACAGCCCGGTCACACAGGGTCTCCGTTTTACTGTTCCGTTTTATCGTATGCGTTTTTTTTTTCATTGATGGCGTATGGGGTTGTATGAGCGACTTCACATATGACACAGTATTCAGTATACAGTAAAAAATGTCGGTCCGTTAAATTATGAAATTCCGTTTTGTCATCGAATACTGGATGAACGGAATATCCGTACGTTTTTACTGGATATAAACTTAATATTTTAACGTTTGAGTAAAAATAAAAAGTACTTACCTTAAAAATAATGCTAGTTTTTCTTAAGTGCAGATACGTTTCCTCCAATTAGTGTCTTGCTTTTTTAAATCCTTTTCCAGTAGTTTAAGAAGATGATCAAAAGAAGACATCGACATACGAAAGTAATTTAAAAAAATTGAGTCGTCTCCCCGCAACTGACTCATGAGTAACAAGTAAGCACCCACCTGCTCTAGCTCTTTGCACCAAGAGTGGATGCTGCCAATAACGCCGATTGTACCGTCTCCGTCGGTGATAGTACCAATACAACACGACAACGTACATCCTGGTAGACTAGCGGTGGTATAGAAGAGTTAGTTAGTACGTTAAGTTAAGTTAGCATACCACCGCTAGTACGAAACTCATTTACGGAGACTTAATGCCGGATACGTTGAACGTTATACGGTGCCTATATGTGAACAAAGCATAACTTTTTGTTGTATCCGTTAAAACGGGTACCGTAAATACGGAGACCCTGTGTGAACGGGCTGCTGAATACTTCCATGGCGAGCCACTGCTGCGCGCTGAAACATCTCATTTCCCAACTCGCTCGCTTCGCAAATTCCGCTGGCAGGAGAAGGCAAAAATACTGAAACTCTTTCTTAAGAGTCCGCAGTAAGCTCGTTTCTCCATACAAACGTAGTTACGCTCTCATTTTAAAACTACGTCTTGGATTGTAACGAAACTTTGCATGCACAATGACATGAGGAATATCTAATTAGTTTATGTAGCTTCAGATACCATAGTAAAAAAAATACAGCGAATTTAAGTTTTTCATACAAAACTTGTTTTTGCTGTATTTCATTTGTTTTATAAACTGGAACCATATAAACTAATTACAGACATAGATATACCCCATGTCATTGTATATGCAAAGTTTCGTCACAATCCAACACTTCGTTTTAAAATGAGAGCGTAACTACGTTTGTATGGGAAGGTGAAATTCGGCCGAGCGGGCTCTTAATGGAAGTGCACAACTATTTTACTCCTTTCCACTCAGATCGTTACCTCCGTTTCCGCTCATTACTCTTTTTAGTGGAAGACGGGCATAGGGTGAATATCAACCAGAGCCATGCGAGGGCGTGCAAAAAATCCACCTAGGTAATGCAATTTTTTTTTAAATATATGGACGTAAAATATGGGTAAATATATATTTTCAATCGACGAACTCGATCTTTCTTCCCTTCAACCATATTCCCAATCCCCACCTCGGTCGGCAATCATAACAAAATACAACCGTTCTCGAATTTTGTTCTTGTTGTTTAATCTAGTAATTGTTTTGAATAATTTATTTCACTTGACAAGTAATTAAGAAGTTTGCTTAGGACTTTGTTCACGTTAATTTCTAAGGAATTAGGGCAGTTTCGAGTACGTGATCAGGCGAAAGTTTTAATCTAATTAAGTATTGTTGAATATGTATGAGACGCAGTTGGTCGTCAATTTATAAATTTAATTGAATTACAAATTTATTCATAAAAATAAACAAGCTTTCTGTATCTCAAATTGTTCGTTATTATGTTAATCGTTGTTTGCAGCAATTTACCCATATCTGAAATACTTGAGGTATTTGACCATAATATATACAGTCGACAAAAATAAACCATGACCCACCATAAGCTCATTTTGCCAAGTCGTCTTAATTGAAGTAGGTCGAAATTCGCTTGAACATACTTATATTTACTTGGTAACGAACTTGTTATCATTTTTAGGTTTCCGTACCCAAAGGGTAAAACGCGACCCTATTACTAAGACTCCACTGTCCGTCCGTCTGTCACCAGGCTGTATCTCATGAACCGTGATAGCTAGACAGTTGATTTATTTCTGTTGCTGCTATAACAACAAATACTAAAAAACAGAATAAAATAAATAATTAAACTGATTCCGATCTTGAGTGGTTTCTCCTTGGAGCTCGCGAAGATTCGCACTCACCACATGAACCCGCTGATACCAGGGCGACAAGACTCTTTTAACCGCGCGATCCTCTCCCATTCGCAATAGCTGACTGAGCCACCGAAGTCTGAGCGATTAAAGGGCTATTTACATGGGGCAACAACTCGCATGCGAGTTTTATTACATTGCAGGGTTTGATTGAATTCGTCGTATTCCGCTACCCCGCAGCCCGCAATGTAATGAAAATCGCATACGAGTTGATGCACCATGTAAATGGCCCTTTAGTCACTCCGATGATGTTAGATTCCTAAAGAAGTTCTTAAATTTAAATATTCTTCCGAATTCTCTAACTGCCATCAGTTATCTGCGTTGGGCTAAGGATTTACTTACAGCCACCAAAAGCTTCTCCTAAAAAAAAACAGAACATGCTAGCTTCTTATTCTATTAGTGTTGATTCACAATGTAAATTTTCCTTGTCTGACCAGAGGTTAAAGCACGACTTATTTTTAACTAGTACTAATTACTTTGTTATATAACTCCAGAAACCAGCAAAATAGCTAACGTAATATTAATAACGACAACGAAATATTTTTAATACGATAGAGTAGGTAATTTTATTATGAATTCTCGTAACTGTGGTGTCATTCCTTCTGACGTCATATAAATGAGTTGTCAGTGACTTGCTACTCGGTATGATGGATTTTTAAATGTTAGCGACATGGTAATGGGAAAGGGTAATTTATGAAGGGAAAATGCGGTTTCAAGTGGTTTGAATAGAACTTACGGCGTCAATTTTAGCTGAAAAGAAAGATGAATATGTGTTCATGTAAGAAATTCACTTATATATTGAGCTCCGATCCTTTTTATAGCGTTAGCTTTTTAAAGCGATCCTGAATTCTCTTTTTAAAACATAAACATATAAACATATATTATTATGTCTTGGGTCCACCAAAGTATTTACATACATACACAATCCAGAAAAGGAAATGTGTTTAGCATTAACCGCTTTCTCACCGCCGTCTTCATTTCGACGTATATAATTGTCGTCCTATATATAAATTATAAAGAATAGTTTTAATAGGTCACTTGCTTAACCGCTCACTTGATTACGGATTTTAAAAAAGGTAGCCTAAATTGCTTCCAATTTTTCATTATCAAAGCAGCCCATACTTCGATTGGCAACCACGTTGCTACAAGCAAGTGAGTGGTTAAGTTATCCAAAGGGGGAAAGCAGCCGACTGGCTGGCTGTTTATAGGAACATTTTATGATTTTATTTTTCTTTAGTTTAGGTTAAATCATCATCATCAAATCATCATGGTTTTTCTTATCTTAGATGAATTCATGTTAATAAATGGCAAACTTCATTTGTAAATTTATCTCAAAAGCATTATTACAGAGATATCAAGAGCAGACACAGCTCCATTTTTCTTTTACATAAAAATTTAAAACTCCGTAGGCAAAAAACTTACCCAGGAAAATAATGGGATGTATTTCATAAAGCATGAAGTCAGCCATTTTAAAATTTGCTCGCAGCCGGGCCGAACTTTGTCAAAGTCTTGCTTTAACTTAATTTTGTTCTCTAAGCTGGAATATTTCATATTTCTTGCCAAAGTCGATTACACTTACCGAAAATCTTCTATTTAAAGATTTCTGGATTGATGTAACAAAATCTTGAATCTTGATCATTCCTTTTCAATACTTATTTCGATTCAGGTTATTTATTACGTTTTGACCTAAATATATATCATATTATACATCATTAATAATCTAAATGTTTTAAATTAATGTATAATACGTCAAAAACATGCTTTTAAACCACACATGGTATTGCAACAGTTCTTTCCAACTAAGATTGTTACTCGATGTATCTAAATGAAGATTTGTACTTTGTCTGCAAAAATTGCTATATTTTTTTGTGGAGAAAAGGGTGCGTATAATGAAACATATTCCGAAATAATCAAAGTTTTGGCGCTATTATCAAAATAATGCAAATAATTACACGTGTTAAATGTCACTACGGGCGACATGTCTTGAACTCTTCGGGATTTCTTCTTCAGTTTTGGTTTCGGCGGCGGTGTCGCTTGAAACACAGCCCGCGCCCGCTCCGATCGCCGCATTAGCATTATTTCAACGTGTCTCACGAAAGTTTAAATGCGAATATTATTAAAATATCGCAAGTCGATCTGTGTACTGGCACGAGCAAGAGTTAGTCGCCCTATTTACGCTTTTCATTTAAGTAGAACATTTTGACAACACCCTGAGGTATCCCAACAGGTATAAATGTCAACAACACATTACAACCCAGCCGTGATTTAGCATATTTAATCAATACCTAAACTATTCTCATCTAAACGAGCTTTACACAAGGGCGAGAGAGTCCTTCGTAACTAAGGGCTTACAGTCCGCCCTGCACCCGACTTAATATGAAGGGACAGGCTATTATATGAGGTGTTACGTACTCACCCTTCGCACGAGATTACATACCTAGCAAGATTAGCGATAATTTTGCGAATTCCATTACAAGTTTGGGCTCTTTAAATCAGTTTCAGATTTAACTAATAATCCTCAAACGATTTGATACACAGAACATATTCAAAAAACCGGCCAAGCACGAGTCGGACTCGCGCACGAAGGCTTCCGTACCATTATATATAAAAACGGCAAAAGAATCACGTTTATTGTATAACAGAGGGGGCGCCCCCTTAAATATTTATTGTATTCTGTTTTTTAGTATTTGTTGTTATAGCGGCAACAGTGTATAACTATCGCGGTTCATGAGATATAGCTTGGTGAGAGACGGCCAGACAGACAGACCGACGGACGGACGGACAGCGAAGTCTTAGTAATAGGGTCCCGTTCTACTCTTTGGTTACGGAACCCTAAAAAGGAAAATAAACCATCATCGTCTTCAGCCCAAGACAGGGCTCGAACGTGCCCACCTGTAACTACGCCACCCACCAGGCCCCATATCATGGTCGGCCTTATCACGCGATAAGTGACAAGATAGAGCGTCAGTCTCGTTCTATCGAACGGTGTCAGCCAGTGACGGACGCTCTATCTTGTCACTTATCCCGTGATAAGGCCGACCATGATACGGGGCCTGAAGACGATAATGGTTTATTTTTATATTATATTTTTGTCCGTATCATATCGTTTAAAATTTGATCGTGGTAACTTCCACGTAAAATTTACACGAAACAAAAAATAATTATTAAGTAAAATAATTTGTTTCGTCAAGAGGTATTTATTATCTATGACATTTGTAAAGCACTAGTACATTCTTATTTTGTAGTTTCTTATTGAACAAAAGATATAACTCAACAACCAAACCCTAAACCCAACCAATCCAACCCAATATATTCTTAACATCATATTCTTAAATTTTCTGTCCGGCACACTATAAGACAGCATGCTGCCAACGGACCCTATTTCATAAACATTTACACAGTATGGCTTGTTAATTAACATCCGGTTCGTAAAAGCTAATACATCTATCACCTTGGTATACAATTTGCAGACATATAAAGTAAAATTTCTTAAGCTCTCAGTTTACGGCTGACGGGTTCGAAACTGTTCGCCTAAATAGCACGTTTATCTCATTCAGGGAGATATATCAGCAGTAAGTATGCAAGAGGCAAGGGGCGTGGACTCAATTTGGTCCCAACGCGTAAATAGGACCCTATTAAGTGTCGGGTCCAAACTCGAAAGTCAGGGTTTTGCATGTATAAAACGATCTCAATCTAGGGTGATCCGCAGACACAAATTTATTTTGCTCACTTTCATTCTCTAATGCTCTACGGTACCCTTCTATCCTATATGGGGTAACTCCGCGGACACGCAGTTTTTATCGTGCAATAACGTGTAATTCAGGTACGATGTTGAGTTATACATTTATATGCAAATAAAAGAATTATGATCGAACTATTAGGATGCTCGTTAGAAAGATTAGACTCTTTGAGCCGTTTGCTTAATGGTCTTGAAGCAATGATATTTATCTCGAGGCAAATAATGCTTGCCATTTCAAAATAAAAAGCGTATTCTCACGAAAAATCTCATTGCAGTTTCGACTTAAATCCTTCGCTACTCAAGTGGCTATATTCCCTATAACGAACTAAGTAAATAAATCGATGTACTGAACCTCCAGAAGGATCAAGGACGGCTCAATTTATATTTAAACGAGTATTTTCATAATCACAGACGCTCTTAACACTTGATTTCATTCACCGATGCCCTACGATGCCCTCCCATGGGTTATCTTTCACGGACACGCAAAGAGTTCTTATGGTATAAATATGTGTAGTTCGGGTACGATGTTGAGTTATATATTTGTAATGTAACTATTAGGATGCTCGTTAGAGAGATTAAACTCATTGAGTCGTGACCAAATGATGATTGCCATTTCAAAATAAATAGGGTATTCTCACAGAAAATCTCATTGCAGTTTCGACTTAAATACTTCGCTACTCAAATGGCAATATTCCTTACAACGAACTAAGTAAATAAATCGATGTTCTCAGCCTTCGCAAGGACCAAGGACGGTTTAATTTCTATTGAAATGAGTATTTTCCTAACCACAGAAGCTCTTGACGCTTGATTTGGAATCTCGTTTCCGAATAGTACCTACCCGTTGTGATTGTGAAGCACTTCAATTCTCAATATTTCTACTGAAATTAGGTTCAGGAAAATACTAATTAACAAAGATTACGTTATAAAATATTTGAACAAGGCTGAAATGGAATCTATTCGGGGCTATAAAATCGGTTCGTCAATTTTGTTTATAAGTAAAAGATGTTTCTATTATAATCTACAAAAGAAAATATGATGTTTGTGTTTATTTTATCCCCGAAAAACTTCGTTATCTCGCTTAATTTTTGATACATCGGATATTTACATCTATTATAATCAATTTAGATTAGTGGCAAGTTTTGGGTCAGTGTCAAGCACGACGCACGGGACGATTATGGGGTAAACACGTACTGTAAAATGGGGTGAGTTGGGTCCAGATAGACAATCAAACCACGATAAAAGTGTATTTTTACTTATAACATTTTTCGGCTGTATGAATTTTAGTTTTATCACGATTATTATCTGTCGTTTAATTTCATAATTTTCGCGATAAACAAATTAACTGTGAAAAGATCCCACCTCTCCCCAGGAGTGGAGTTAGAGGGGATAGCAATGGCGTGAGCTGGGTTTTTTTAAATATATTCCATTCAATTTCACAGCATTAGGTACAGTAAGTACCAAAGCACTATGGAACAATATATAATATACAAAAAAATATATATTATTATTATTACACAGAAGACGGTCGTGGATCCATCTTCTCGCAGAATGTCAAACATTCATCACACACATTTATCCATTGGCTAGCAAATATATATATATATATATATATATATAGGTTGGTGCTGATTCAAGCAACGAGTTTATAAAGTGCAAAGCTTGAATAAGCAGGGACTTTCTGTGAGACAACGTTCGACATTGACAACGAGGTCGAAAATTATACTAGAGGGCGAGGGAACATAAATGGCTGGGAAAAACTTTCGGATTCTGAATTTGGGATAAGCTTGCCTCGATCCGCGTTTCGTCCCACTCTGCGCTCATATTTTTCGCTCCTCTTCCGCGTGATTGCTCCCAACAACCCTGGTTCCACTCCAGGCCACATATCTTTAACCTCTCACTTCTACAGACTCTTCTTTTTTAGGGTTCCATAGTCAACAAGGAACGTCCGTCTGTCTGTCTGTCCGTTTTCGGCTTAGCTCAGTAACCATTACTACTACAAAACTGTGATTCGGCATGGGCATATAAATCAATCCCGCCGACAAAACAGTACAATAAAATCCTGAAAAAAAATGTTTTTTGGGTACCTCCCCTACACCTAAATCGAGGATGTAATTTTTTTTCTCGTTAAACCCATGGTGTGGGGTATTGTTGGATCAATTCAAAAATATTATGGGTTTCCTAAAACCATATTTCAAATCAGTAATTCGTTTGCGAGTTATTGGGCTTTAAAGCCCTAATTTTTGTTCAAGTCATGTGTCCAATTTTCGTACAAATTTGGCTGACGCAACCGCACCGCACGTCGATGTAACTAAGAGAGACAGGCAACTACGTAACCCTACACCGCGCGTGGCCCGACACGGGGTTGGCCGGTTATTTTTATGTTATAATTTGGCTACTCCGTGTGGCCGCAAGATAAGAAAATATGTCTAAAAGTATAATAAAATTACTTTTATAGCAACCTGAGCCAGGAAATCAAAGTAGCAACTGAAAATCCCTTAGTCCCATTTTACGGTAACGTTTACAACGAGCATTTAAGAACAATATTCAACAACAAACAAGGTTGTCTGGAAGAGATCGCTCTTCAGCGATAAGACCGCCTGTTGTCTACCTCTACCTACATGTTATTGTATTGTTTTTCTTTTTAACTGCTTTGTTTGTGTGAGGTGTGCAATAAAGAGTATTTGTATTGTATTGTATTGTATTGTAATATTAAATGTCATTTTTCCATACAAAAAAAATCATTTAGCGAATGAAATGCGTACAATGCGTTATGTAATCGACCAGCTGAACTGATTTTAAATACACATTTTGTTTTGCAATTTGCAACATTGTTAATCCACAACGTATTAATAGAACAGAATAGAAAATATTTATTTCGAAAAACAACGTCAACAACCCATTTCGCAGAGATTAAAATAATATTCATGTTAATGTAACAGGCACCTTTTTACTGAAACACGCAAATATTTAAGTCTAATAGGGCATACTAGCATTTTTTGACTGAAATACAATAAAACTGCTACTAATGCTTGTACTTAGCAAATTACCAAGGACCACCGGCCTTCGGCTAAGGCCTCAGTCATAACAACGAATGAAAATCCAAAGTAAAAAAATCGTTTATAGTTGAAATAAAACTTAATAAACCTGAATTACTTTACGTTTTAAATTCTGTGTTTAAGTATCGTTTCAAATGAGTAATTGCGTATTTTTTCAAACAGGCTTGAGGACTAGTCGACTGTAATTTTCCTGAACAAAAAATGACATTTGGATCTACCTGACGTACGCACGGAAACAATCAGCAGATTATTCAAACATAGTATTTTTATTCAGAATGATATAAATAACAAAATATGAAATATATTTCAACATCAAAACATTGAATAATTTATTATTTAAAACGGTTATTAAACTTTGATCAGTAAATAAGGGGATATTACGTTTTTACATACAAAACAATAATATTCAAATCAAGAACTTATTAAAAAGGCGTAAAAAGAAGCAAAGAAAGAGTAATTCGATTCTTACATTATGTTCAGCCCTAACGTAATACGATATTAAACTACCAGTCTCAAAAAACCTTCAGAAGAACGCATATTTAAGGCAATTTATACAATTACCCTTGCCTATACCTGTCGCAGACCAACAAAACATGATGACAGATGTGAAAGGGAGACAACAACTGTTAAAAACTTGACACCATTATGCCCGACGCCCAATGTTTTCTTGTCGCCGTCGCCAGTCAGTCGTCGCACCCAATTTGCTTATGTAAATACGCAGCTTCCGTTCTGACCTGAATTATTCATTGCCCACCGTGAACGTTTGACTCACCCCAGTTTTGAAAACCAACAGAAAACGGAAAGACGACTACGCAAATACAAAGTCGTCGAAATTACAAAACTTTTCGATTCTATGCGGTCCCGCTGGCTCGTGTCGATTCGGTTTTGTTTTTCTTCTTCATTCGAAAATCATTTAAATCTGTTAGTAAAAAAGTATACGTTTTTTGGGTTCCGTACCTCAAAAGGAAATAACGGAACCCTTATAGGATCACTTTGATGTCCGTCTGTCTGTCTGTCAAGACCATTTTTCGCAGGAACGCGTAGAGGTATCAAGCTGAAATTTATATCCAATACTCAAGTCTATTGTCCCTTGGAGCTGTGAAGATACAGTCGTTTATGCTGCAAATTTTAGAGTTTTTCGACACTCGCAAAACCTACGGGGTACTTCCCGTGAACTCAGAAACTTGAAATTCGGCACGAAGCAGCGTTACAGACAAACAAAGGACAAGCAAAACAAAAGGAAAGCACAGACAAAGGAAAAATTACGAAAAGTAGACATTTTTAGTAAAATCATACAAAAAAAATATTTTTTTAAATTTTAAACAACTCCTTTTTCCTCGTAAACGTAAATTGAAATTCATATCAAATACTCAGGTCTATAAAACCTTTCAGCGGTAGCAAAACGAAACTTTTATGTCTACGCAATCATAAGAAATAGCAATATAAGTCGCAAAATTTAAAACTGAGTAGGTAATCTCAAGGGTATCAAAACCTAAAGGTACTTCCCGTGAACTCAGTTTTATAACAACGCAATAAAAAGAAACGGCAATTTAAGTAATCCGCTTTTTTTGGCGTTCGAAACTACTCGCAAGGTAATCAAAGCCTTAAGGATGATTCCAGTCGACCTAGAATCTTTAAATTTGGTATGTAGTAACTTCATAGCACAGATAAATGTAAAATTGCAAATCGCATACTTAAATGTTTAGTAACACACTAACGCCGCATAATAAAAATAGTTTTCATAATTTTAAACTTACCACCCCATCATGACCTTCCGAGCTTCTTGAGATCATTGCCTTCCGTTATTTTAATTGTATTTCTTATTTAGAGAAACATGAACCTTATCAGTAACCCTTTTGATCTGCATCATAAAATACGGCACGTTATTTTTTGTCACATTTGACCCGTTCGAGTCCCGACTGAGGCAAGCGATTTTTCATAAATCCGTAAATGCAGAATTGGTTGTTTTTAAAAACAAAGGAAAGTCTCCTTTACACAGAATGTGCTACTTACCATATTTAAGGTAGTTGCCATCCATAATGGCATTCGATCTTTCCGCCCGGTATATTGAAATCGGTATACGTTATAAGTATATAATTATCACTAACATACCGTCGGTGCGAATTAAAAAGTCGCTATGTATTTTTACCCTACTTTTCAGGAGAAGAAAAAACTGTTTATATCAGAACCGCAGTTTTCTTATATAAGAACTATTTTTTTAATAATGGGCAAATGGATTTTACATGTCATGGTGATTGAAAAAAATATTTTGCATCTGTAATATTTCACAATATCAGCAAAAAACTTAAATCCAGCAACATAGCGATTTAAATTTGGTTCATTTTAAATCGCTTTGTGTCATCCCTATACATGACGAGTTTGGAGTTTGGAGTTTTGAGCGGGTTTGGAATAAGTCAATACCGGTAATGTAAATAATTTTAAATACATGGTAACGAATTATTTTGCATTTAAATTGTGTATCCTCTCAATAAGTAAATTTTCTTCTAATGACAAGGCACTGATTACTTACTTACTTAGACATAAATTATATGTATAAATTCTATAATAGTCAGGTAAAATTAAGTTATTTATACGTTTGTTTTTATTTTGCTGTCAATTTGCCAAATCACACATATTAAATTTGTTTAATATTGTTCATTCATATTATCTTATTTTAGACACTGAGATTGTTATAAAAGGGATAATAATCTTTGTGCATGTACATTTTTAAGGACTGCAAGCTGTTATATTTCGCAGTAAATTTTTGGCTGATTGTCATATAAAGGATGTTAATCGCCCAAAAATTGACTGCGATGCGGGTTCACCGGACGCACGTGGCTCTGGTCTTCTGTGTGGCAAAGTGGTGAACGTATCAGTGTGCCGTAGTTTATACATAACATCACCATTGCTGTACTATAGTCCTCTGATGTCAGTCACTGTTGGATCGCCAGACCGTTTACCAGGCCCAATACTCGAAAAGTTTCCAGTTACATTCTCATAATTTTTAAAGAATGTATAATCTAAATAGTTCACAATATGCGGTTGTTTAGGTCTCGCCTGTCTCATTCGGGTGATGTGTGTAGGAGAGTAAATTGGTGGCTTAAATTGATTTTCTAATGTTGAATGCACGCTATCAACTTCCATCATAGTGTGACCTCTATCCAATATCATCTGTTCATCTCGATTTCCAAATATCGAGGCGTTAGATAAAGCACTGCACAGAACTTTGTTTCTATTCTGGTAAGAAAAACCATCACTAATAAGATAAACTTTTTTTATAACTGCTACGGGAATTATGTTCTTATCAATTTTCCTCATCTTACTTGAGGTTAGTTCTAATTTATTACTAGTAACAACCCATTTTTGAAACACATTTTGTTTTAAATCAAAAGTTGCCAGAAAAAATTACTTGCAAACACGTACTTTGAATCCACTATAATTCTTCAAGAAACATTCATACCCGTATTTTTTTTTGTGGCTAGTCAATTCCTCAGGTCCAAAAGAATCGGGTCGGCGTGTTAGCGTACTACGAATTTGTACTAAACATTGTATGTAAGATTTCTTTGCTTCCCACGGTGGCAACTGCCAAAAATATCCTTTCGAATATCATCATTTACAGTTGAGCAAAGGAAACTGCGATCAGACTTTGGTTCCCCGCCATGGAAACAAAGTTTTCAGTTATCGTACGATTTTGCTTAACAACGTAGACGTTAAAGACTTTAGACGTAGAAGAATCACGTTGTCGTTTAGAACCCTTTTATATTTTTCCATAAAGTCGCAACTGCTGATTTTCACTCGTTTTTGATGAATGTGCCGACGAATCAATGTTCGTTTTCTCTTTAGTCTCACTTAATTTATCAAAAGTGCCAGTTTCGTGGTTTAATGTTAAGATTTCCTCGACACAGTCTTCCAAAATATTTGTTGTGGAATGAGAGGATCTCGTTGTCTGGAGGATGTCGTTGTCCACTGCGCAACTATAGTTTCAGTTAGCGGGAATATGTCTGACGTTTAAACAGTATTTATATCTGTTTGATCGTTATTAAGAAACATAGATGTGAGCGCGGGATTATTTAATGAGTTTTGCTAGAACCAAACAGGTGGAATAGTTAAGTTGTTTTCTTTTACGGTATTTATTGTAGCATTTACCTTTATCTGCGTTGCACCTGTAGGTCACATCAGTTAATGCAAGACCTTGCAATTGCCATCTTACGTCTTTTTAGGCTTTCTTTACATCATTGATTCACTCTCTTGGTTCTTGTAACCCCAACTTCTAAGAAATGGTATACTTCTGTACACTGCTTTTGATATCGTGATTACTTATATTATCGGTTTCTGTTCATTTGAACCGTATTTAATCCTATATTTTCCCTATTCCTGAAATTCTTAAAAATAATAAATACGTTTGTTATTTTCTGTTGACAATCTGTCAACAACGTTGTGTTCTTCTAAATTGTCATTTTCACTACCATAAAGGTTAGGTTTTATACTTTTCGGCTAAGTCTGTATACTTTTAGGTACTTATGAAACTCTGGTAGCTTGTAATTTTTGAAATATGAAATTATAATATGTAATTCTAGAACATGGGATCCCTTGGGTATAAAAGCCGATACAGCCGCTGTATTAAATGAGTTTTACCTTCGACTTCCAAACAAGAAGTACAGAACAGATCCGTTGCGGGGTCACAGCCGGCCCCGCAACTCAAGAGGGTCCCTAAACCTACTCGTCGGTCGTCAGTTTTACTACGAATTGCGTCCCTGCTGGACGACTGCCTTTGCGGGGCTCCCCTACTGAGCACCTGCCTCCCGAAGCGCTACATCTGTACACCACCCTTCGGAACGGCCCTGCTGAGCTCCTCCCGAGCGTTTGGCTTGGAAGGCTCCCTGCTGCACGCGTCCTACTACGCGCCGGCCACTGCTCACGCCCTACGGGACGTTCCTATCAGCTGCATGCGCTTTACTACGCGCCTACCTACTGCTCGCGCCCTACTACGCGCCTGGTTGTCGCCTGCCGTGCTACACGCACCCCTACCGAGCGCCTGGCGGAGGCTTAAACCCTGACGGTACGCCCGTACGCTTACTCCTCGCACGCGCTGCTACGCACGCCTCCGGCCTGTCATTTCTACCTGCGGAACCCTCACATCCTACGGCGCGACTTCCTGGGGATCCCACTGGTTCCGTTTAACTCTTTCCTAATTTAACCACCACGTGTCCTGGTAACTAGGTACTACTGTTTGCTTGTCAAGAAACTCTCTTAATAAAGAACCTCGACCCTAACTTTTCTTTTGTAATTTGTATTTAGCTTTCATACTTGTTACGTGGGCTTCCAAAAAGGTTTGTAAGTCCACGTAACGTGACAGTTTTGGCGCCCAACGCAAGAGGCCTTATTTTTTGACAAGCTTATTTTTTTTTCTAAATTTTAAAACTACAGACAACATACGTCACTAAAACCTCTTTATTTCGGCCTCATATTAACTAACTTCTACCTAAAATATATATTTTTTTAACTCGGTTACTATGGCACGTCCTATCAAATATGTTAACTTAAATAAGCCTGAACTCGAATACGAGGTTATAATTAGGTTAGAGGAACCAAGAGAAAATTTGGTAGCTTTAAAAAAACAGGCAGAGACACTGGGTCAATCGCAACCACCGACAGAGGTCTTGCAGTCAGTCATTCCTCCTGAAGAAGATCTCGAACAGGTTGAAACTTGTCTGAATTACTTTGAATCAAAGATCAACCAGTTACAATCCAAAGCTTCTCCATACGCGTGTAAAAGATTAGAATCATTTCAAAATCACTTATTTTTTCGACTTAGACGCATCGACTTAGACCATAACTCGCCTCTCACAGACAAACTTAACCGACTTTCGGAAAGATTCAAGGTTTTAGAGAACAAATATGAAGCTCTACTTTTTGAATCTGCGGAAACTACACCCTTAGCATCTCCTCACTGCCCTCCTCTTGGAACAACACCTGAAGCCCCTTTATCTTCTCACTTAGTTACAAACCAACACTCAGAACAGAGTATTCCCTGTCAAAATATTGCTCAAACGACGTCCTCTCCTAATATAATCCCAGAACTTAGAAAACTATCCTATAACGGCAACTCCTGCCCAAAATCTTTTCTCCAAAAAATTGAAGAGTTTGGTGTTTCCCGCAATCTGAAAAAGGAACGCCTTGCTGACTTAGTCTTTGAAATTTTCACTGATAAAGCCCTTCATTGGATTCGATTTCAGAAAAATCGTCAACCAGACCTCTCGTGGTGTGAAATCTCAAACCTACTTATTATAGATTTCGGAAATACGGTTTATGACTTCAAACTCTTGACTGCTATCAACGCTAGAACTCAAGGTGATTACGAGACTATCATCATTTATATCTCCATTATGCATGGTATGTTCTCTCGTCTCAACAAAAAAAAAAGTGAATCTGAGCAACTCTCAATTCTCCTCAGAAACATACGCCCCTGCTATTCAGTATTCGTGGCATTGAATAAAATTGATTCCATTGATTCTCTGATATCAGCCTGCCAAAATTACGAACATATTTTGGATAGAGACCGTAACTTTAAAGAACCTAAACCTGCTATTGATCAATTAGCATCTGAATTCAATTACAACCCTTCGACATCCTCATCTAAACCTTCCCTCCCTAGCCAGCCTAAAACCCAGTTCAATTCAGACTCAAGACCCCCTTTTAAGAATTATTTTACTAAACAAGTAAATAGCATCTCAGATAAATTTACCTCTAATCTCTTCTGTGTTCGATGTCGCGCAAACGGCCACTCTCTTCGAACTTGTCAGCAACCTCACTTCCCCATTTGCTTTAAATGCGGTCTGCGAGGCTTTAAAACCCCAGACTGTCCTGACTGTAATACCAAACACTATTCCTCTCCAAAAAAACTAACTTTGCACGACTCCGATAGCACCAATAACTCTAGCCCTTTTGACATAATTGACTGGCAAAATTGGCTTACTTATCTTCGTAATTTCTTCAACCTTTACAAGATTTCGTCAGTCCTTTATGAAGAAGAAAAGGATCATAATAGACCTTTTCTTAACTTTACTATCGACGGATTCCCTTTTTCCGGTTTGCTAGATAGTGGAAGTTCTTTAACTATATTAGGCAACAATTCTCACCTTGACCTTTTGAAAAAGGGTTATTCTTTATCGAAGTCGTGCCCACTTTTCAGTCGCTACAGCTAATAACCACAAATTGCAATCATTAGGCTATATCGACTTACTCATGACTTTTAATAATCAAACTCATGTTATAAGAGCCTACGCGTTCCCTGAAATACACCCTTCAATCATCTTAGGTGTAGACTTTTGGAAAACTTTTAATCTTATACCCGAATTGCTTAAACCTACTATCTTTGACAATGTACAGTGTAATACCATTACATCTGACACTGGGAAGATCCTCACTTATGAAGCATTATCTACGGAACAGAAAGACATAGCTGCAGACATCATCGCCAGATTCAAGCAAATTTCCTTCGAAGAAAAAGGCGAACTTGGAAAGACTCATCTGATTTGCCATAAAATCGATACAGGGAACTCTCCACCTGTAAGACAACGCTGCTACCGGCTATCACCTGAAAAACAAAGAGCACTTATAAACGAAGTAGACAAGATGCTTGGCTGGAAAGTGATTGAACCCTGCGAGAGCCCTTGGTTATCTCCGGTGATCATAACTCCTAAGAAGAATGGTGAATGGCGTTTCTGTGTTGACAGTAGAAAACTTAACTCTATCACTCGTCGTGATGCCTATAGCCTGCCACTAATGAACGAAATATTAGACCACTTGAGAGATGCTAAATATCTTTCAAGCATTGATATTGCGAAAGCTTTCTGGGAAGTCCCACTACACCCTCCAGACAGGGACAAGACAGCTTTTTACGTTCCAGGTAGAGGAATGTACCGCTTTGTTGTCATGCCTTTTGGTCTAACCAATGCTCCAGCGACACAACAAAGACTAATGGACGCGCTGTTCACTCCGGAGTTTGAGCATAAAGTATTTTGCTACTTAGACGATATCGTCATCATCAGCAAGACCTTTGAAGAACATATTTCCCTTCTTATCAGAGTTCTTGAAAAACTAACATACGCAGGTTTGACGATTAACTACGAAAAAAGTCAATTCTTCAAAAAAGAACTAAAATACCTTGGTTTTATGGTCGATGAACAAGGCTTGAGAGCTGACCCTGACAAAGTTCGGGCAATTTTAGAATATCCTACGCCGACTACAAAAAAAGAGATAAGAAGATTTCACGGCAGCTGCAGTTGGTTTAGAAGATTTATCCCAAACTTCAGTACTATTGCAGCACCTCTTAATAAATTGGCAGCCTCGGGGAAGAACTCGCCAAAATTTGGCTGGACTGCCGAAGCCAACTCCGCCTTCCTAAAGATGAAGGAACTACTTGTGACAACTCCAATCCTTGCCTGCCCTAATTTTGATGAACCTTTTGCTGTTCACTGCGATGCCTCCAACGATGGAATCGGAGCGATGCTCACACAAAAGCAAGATAATAGAGAAGTCGTAATAGCATACATGAGCAAAAGTTTCAATAAGCATGAACGGAACTACTCAACCACAGAACGGGAGACGTTAGCTGTCATTTCAGCTCTTGAGCACTGGAGATGTTACGTGGACAATGGAAAAGAATTTACTGTTTACACGGACCATGCTGCTCTAAAATGGTTCCTAAATCTATCTAATCCTTCAGGTAGACTAGCTAGATGGGCCCTCAGACTCTCAACATTCAACTGCGTTTTAAAACACAAGCGAGGAAAAGACAACGTTGTCCCCGATCTACTCTCTCGCTCGTTCGACAGGAATCCTGATCTTCATCAAACGGCACCAATTACTCAAGAAATTCAACGTATTAACGATGAAGACCACAACAGATTAATCTCGGACTGTCAAAACAATCCGGACAGTTACCCGAACTACTACTATAGAGACAACAAGCTATTCCGTCGTAGTTACGATCAAAACTCCATAACGGACGATTTTGCCTGGAAGGAAGTTCCTCTTCCTTCAACTAGAAAATCACTTATCGAAGAATTCCATGGCTCTCTGCCTAATCCACACTTGGGCATATTCAAGACTTACAAGAAATTAGCACTACAATACTACTGGACTGGCATGTTTAGAGATGTTGCTAAATACATATCAAAATGCGAAACTTGTTTAGCCTACAAACACTCTAACCACTCTCCTTATGGCATCATGGGTAAACCTAAAATTTGTTCTCGCCCGTTCCAATGCATATCGTTAGATCTCGTGGGTCCGTTACCGATGACTAGAAAAAGAAACCAATATATACTAGTTATAAATTGCTACTTTACTAAATACAGCATAATTTTCCCTTTAAAACGTGCAAGGGCTACTGATATTACCTTTCACCTAGAAAATTTTGTTTTTCTGGTTTTTGGAGTACCACAGACAATCATTATGGACAATGGACCTCAATTCCAGTCGCGTGAGTTCCATAACCTAATCAATAAATACAGAATACCTTTCGCGAACTTTAATCCTCTTTATTGCCCTCAAGTTAACCCCACAGAGAGGTACAATAAGACTCTTATCACGGCCTTAGCGTCTCTTGTTGGGGACGACCATAGATCTTGGGATAACCATCTTCCAATTATTCAGTCTGCTATGAATAATTCAGTGAACCTGGTAACCGGTTTTACACCCTCTTTCCTAGTTTTTGGACGCGAAACTATTCCTTGCGGCTCCATGTATTCACCATGCCAAAATCTTGAGGAAATAGTTTTTCTTCCTAGAGACATGTATGCTAATAACCTTGGCCTGCTATCATCTATTTACGATAAAGTTCAGGTTGCCTTGTACACAGCACATATAAAGAATAGCAATAGGTACGATCTTAGAAGGTCATTCAAAGAATTTAACATCGATGATATAGTTTGGAGGAAAAACTACGTCCTAAGTAACGCTGGCACTTACTTCAGTGCGAAACTGGCTCCAAAATACTTAAAATGCAGAGTTATTCAAAAACTCTCGCCCCTGGTGTATATGCTTGAAGATCCTAATGGTTCAAGAAACAAATGGCACATTAAGGATTTCAAAACATAGCATTTAGTTTAAGTTTATTTAATTTCACTTCATTACACATTATTTTACGTTATTTTCTTTGCAGCTTTTCATTATGCTGACTTATTAGCGTGCGACTGTTCTGTAATGACTCGCTTCTGCTTTTCTTTCTTAGCTCTGTAAATAAATAAAAAATTGTAGTAGCCTAGGACTACTGCACCCTCTTTAGTTCTAAACTAACTCCCCTCTACTAGTTGGCTCTAAACCAAATAGTCTAGAATTTCCTCGAGCGGATGACTAACTCGTTAAATAAGCCCTTAGGTTCTTCACATTTTTCCCTAGTTGGCGCTAGACCAACTAGGCCTGTATATAGTATTTCCTCGAGCGGATCGCCAACTCGTAAAATAAGCCGTGAGTTCGTCATTTTTCCCGTGGCTGACTACTCCCTCAAAAAAAAAAGCCTTAGGTCATGGTAAGGAGTTCCTTAGGAGTGTGCGTCATTGAATGTGAACCACATCCCCTTATTTTATCTGGAGATGAATGTATGTGTGATTTTTGAAAGAGACGCAAGGAAGATCTGGAGCTTCTTAGTTGTATATAATTTTCTTCATGTTATTAGCACCTCATCTCATTTATGCACTAATCACCACGCATAGCATATCTATATAACAAAAAAAAACTTTTCATTAATTAGTACGAAAAAGTTTTTTTTTTCCTGGGTTTTTGGGGTAATGTAGCATTTACCTTTATCTGCGTTGCACCTGTAGGTCACATCAGTTAATGCAAGACCTTGCAATTGCCATCTTACGTCTTTTTAGGCTTTCTTTACATCATTGATTCACTCTCTTGGTTCTTGTAACCCCAACTTCTAAGAAATGGTATACTTCTGTACACTGCTTTTGATATCGTGATTACTTATATTATCGGTTTCTGTTCATTTGAACCGTATTTAATCCTATATTTTCCCTATTCCTGAAATTCTTAAAAATAATAAATACGTTTGTTATTTTCTGTTGACAATCTGTCAACAACGTTGTGTTCTTCTAAATTGTCATTTTCACTACCATAAAGGTTAGGTTTTATACTTTTCGGCTAAGTCTGTATACTTTTAGGTACTTATGAAACTGGTAGCTTGTAATTTTTGAAATATGAAATTATAATATGTAATTCTAGAACATGGGATCCCTTGGGTATAAAAGCCGATACAGCCGCTGTATTAAATGAGTTTTACCTTCGACTTCCAAACAAGAAGTACAGAACAGATCCGTTGCGGGGTCACAGCCGGCCCCGCAACTCAAGAGGGTCCCTAAACCTACTCGTCGGTCGTCAGTTTTACTACGAATTGCGTCCCTGCTGGACGACTGCCTTTGCGGGGCTCCCCTACTGAGCACCTGCCTCCCGAAGCGCTACATCTGTACACCACCCTTCGGAACGGCCCTGCTGAGCTCCTCCCGAGCGTTTGGCTTGGAAGGCTCCCTGCTGCACGCGTCCTACTACGCGCCGGCCACTGCTCACGCCCTACGGGACGTTCCTATCAGCTGCATGCGCTTTACTACGCGCCTACCTACTGCTCGCGCCCTACTACGCGCCTGGTTGTCGCCTGCCGTGCTACACGCACCCCTACCGAGCGCCTGGCGGAGGCTTAAACCCTGACGGTACGCCCGTACGCTTACTCCTCGCACGCGCTGCTACGCACGCCTCCGGCCTGTCATTTCTACCTGCGGAACCCTCACATCCTACGGCGCGACTTCCTGGGGATCCCACTGGTTCCGTTTAACTCTTTCCTAATTTAACCACCACGTGTCCTGGTAACTAGGTACTACTGTTTGCTTGTCAAGAAACTCTCTTAATAAAGAACCTCGACCCTAACTTTTCTTTTGTAATTTGTATTTAGCTTTCATACTTGTTACGTGGGCTTCCAAAAAGGTTTGTAAGTCCACGTAACGTGACATTATGTCCAAATTGGTCGGACCGAAGAACGACTGATCGGCGTCATTTGCGAAATTGTGAATTCTATTATGTGGAGGATAAATGATATATCGGTCAGAGTTTCACTTAAGCATGATTAAATACGTCATTAGAAGGATTGCCAGGTGTCGTCGAACTTTCGAAAACTCATATTGGACGAACTGGGATGGACATGAAGGGCATGCTAGGGTCACCCGAAAATATCATATTTAAGTCCTAAATGTATTCATCTTTGGGATTACCTATCAGTTTGCATAGAATTTCGACTGATTTAATGGCGGTTTCTCTTTCTCATCATGTAGTTTGTTATATTTACTATGTACGTACCTATATCATAAACCGAGCCCTACTGTTAGATAGCATATAAATCCCGATGTTTTAAATACATTCCTATGTATAAAAACAAAAAAGGCACAATAATTGCAGTTCTACAAAATCTGTTCCAAAACTAGGTAATTAAAGTATTGTATGTATATCGGTAATAATTCGTAGTTTTTGTATACTAATCTACCCAAACCGCGCGTAATTAAGTTATATATATAGCATTAGCTACTGGCGAATAGCGGATACGATATGGTTACCTTTCTACATACGAACGTATCGAATTTATGTCTAAAACAGATATGCAAAATATAATAGTATTAAGAATGTTGTAATACGTACTCGTCTTCGAAAATCTAGGGAACTTGGATACTTTTAAATTATCAAGTAGGTACTAATTTATTAATTAAATCTCACTGAGGGTGAGTATTTACAGAGCAAAACTAACGCAAAACAGACGAAGAAGGAAAACGCTATGTGATAAAACTTACATAGCGATTTTTTCCGTCCATATTTTGTTCGGGATACACATAGCGAATTTTGTATTTTCAAAACCAATAAAGATAATAAAAAAAGGATTTTATGGGTTAATGGATAATATTAAAAGCAATTAAAATATGAAATAAACAAAAAATCCAAAAAAAACAGCGATTTTTTAATTCGCACCGACGATACATGCTTACTGACTTCCTTAAGTTAAGTTAGTGGTAACAAAATGCACCGATAAATGGCTCTGTACTTGTATCGGTAAAATCAGAAAAACAACCATATGGTCAAGAATCATATATCTGAAAATCAGACCTTATTGTTTCTTAATCTAGTCAGAACGGCGTTTCAAAGCACGCGATGATTTCCAATGCACCACCTTAAACAATTCAGTGCATTGTTTAAGAAAAAGTCATTTTTGAATTTTTAATTATTCATAGTCTCGCCAGGATTTTTTTGACAACCCATTGGCGTGATAATTTTTAATGTACTAAATTCGATGTAAAATGCTTTTCATCCATTAAACAGATGGCTGAAGGTCGTGCGTCTATTTGTATCTCCATCTCAAATCACATTTGAATCTGTTGTCACACGCTGCGATAGAAACAAAAAAATCTGTTTACCTATTTCACCCTGGATAAGGGCCGACTCTAGCTGACGCGGTTTGCACGTAGCGGGTGGACGCCTATTGAAAAACAGTATGAGCAGCGCTAACTGACCCGCAGCGGGTGCATATAAGCTGCGGCCGCTCCGTGAATCCGCGTGTAACCTCTTTTTTATGGGGTTACCACCAGCCGCCCAGGCCCCTATTTCACCAACTTGACAATTGTCACCTGACACTGACAATTCGCCATACATTGCTTGTTCTAGAAGTTAAGGTGGTTGCTAGGTTACTCGTGGAATCAGCAATGTACGGAGAATTGTCGTTGTCAGGTGACAATTGTCAAGTTGGTGAAATAGGGGCCTGATCGATTGGCATAAGACTCTAATTTAATTAAAAAACCACGGGGTGCCTTGCTACTGGTTATTATTCAAAGAAACACACATTAGGTAGTATAACAAATAATTTTATTTATCATTACAAGGGAATGGTAATGTCCAATAGACCTCACTGAAATAGATAGGTACTTATATTTAAGGTACACTAACCTTGTCCAACAGTTTTACAAAAAACACTGTACCACCAATTCTTCAACTGCAGCAAGGAAGCAGATGTACTCATGGGCTTCAAGATGTGAGGCTGCACTTCAAACCACCCATGCCAAGAATGCTCTGGACGTGTGCAACATGCATTTCACCACCGAAGATCAGGAATTGTGTATATGCGCCGGGTGTAACGTAGCATTATAGGGATTTTCGTCACTTAATGTTGAGATGTTATACTGCAATTTTTTTTTTTTAAATATGGCCGACTTCGCTATCTTGCAAGAAGCTTCTCGGAGCTTAAGAATGTTTAGGAAAGAGTCGATGTGACCGAACGCCTTGGATGGAAGCTGGAGTAAAAAAAAGATACCAGCGCACTTGATCTCGCCTAGGCGGTGTCCAAATTCCGAACTAATGTGACATACGTGACGTATATCTTGCTCGATGTGTAAGTGTTGTTAACCATCGGCGCAGCTGATAATGACGCGACGAGGTGCGCGAGATAACAACTAGATGGCGTTAGAATGTAGTTATCGATTTACAATAATAAACACGCAACAAAAATAGTTGTTACAAGCATCGGCCCTTAAGAGTTGCCAAAATTTATAAATTTCCGCTCAATCTGTAATAGAAAAGACAACAAACCAATTATAAAAAACATATAATTGAGGCCAGGAAAAGCCTTAATAACAATAACATTGGCAGCAGAGTGGCCATCCAATCATCCATTCATTACACCAAATAAAGCGATGCTTAAAATTTAATGCATCGGTGCCTTGCCTAGTTACAAATAAATAGTAGATTGTACAGTCAGCATCAAAAGTAACTGCGCAATCGAAGGCGTCAAAAGCTCTTATTCCCTTTTAATAAAGACTTTTGACGTCTTCGTTTGTGCAGTTACTTTTGATGCTGACTGTACAATAAATAAGCCATTTCACCTAAGACGTTTATTTCCGCCCAGGTCACTGCAAAATTGAATAAAATAAAGCCAATTCCCGCCACCTTAACTTTTTAAAGTTTTTCTACAAAGGATTTTATTTTAGACTTAGATACTTCATACTGCCAAATTCATTTAATGTTTCGATACGTTTTGAAATAATAGTTGACTTCTATTTTATTGGATTTTATTAATTTATTAATAGAAAAAACGGAAATAAAATGTATTAAAGCAAATCAAATTAAAATATCAAATTTATTCGACGAAGTCTTATTGTGCGTGTGGCTCTATGGACCCATTATCTGAGTTTTTGTTTTTTTATTTACATTGTGCCCTAGAGCATAAAAGTGGCACTTTGTGCAGCTTACATCCAGCACAAAGGAGAACTTTAGAAGCATGAGAAGTCAAAATATATCGTTAGTATAAACCCAGAAATGTAAATGTTTATAAAGTCGCGATTTGTAATACTCAATTCATTAGTTCAGAATGATGAAATAGAAAATGTACATGGGCCAATCAACAATTATTTGTTGTGGTTCTGTCTTATTAGCCAGAAGATAACATGATAGAGTTGCTTTGTTTTTTTACATATAAATATGCTTAAAAGGGGCCCATAAAAAGGGGTTCTACATTTTCACAAAACGGTGCATATAGTGGACTTACTCCAAGTTTTTAAAAAGTGACCAAGGCAACTAGCGACAGATAAAAGTTGATTCACCCATATTCACTAAAATTCCCTTGACAGTGCCTACAGCCACCTTGAGGTAAAATACGGTATAATACAATCAGAGAGATTTCCACCCTTATCAGCATACGAAACTAAAAAGTAAATGTATTCTATCCTTACGTAGTTCAGTCCGTGGCTAACACGAATCCTCTCCATTGAATGCGGCCTATTTGCTATTCAAGACTCGTTTTCTTGCGACACAGGCTGTTTTGATATTTTGTTTACCAAGTCATCATAGATTGATTCAGTTTGTACTTTTGTTTGTATTTGGATGTCGGAAATCTATTCGATGAACCTTGGTAAACTAGTGATGGGGTGGGGTCAATCGTGGGATAGAGCTTAGGATATAAACATGTAAGATCTAGTTTTCTTTATTACATTTATGGCTAATTTTTCTATATGACTAGCTTTTGCTCGCGACTTCGTTCGCGTAGACTTTCTTTTGTTAGATTTTACTGGGATGTGTAACTAAAATTAATCTTAATCCGTCCAGCCATTTTAGCGTGATTTAATGACAAACATCCAAAGATCCAAACTTTTTAATTTATATTATTAGTAGGGTAGGATTTACTTGATACTTAACATGTCAAAACATGGGCGAGGATAAAAGGCGATAAAGCTTTTATCTTACACATCCCCTAACCTATTTTAGCTAAAATGCCGATAAAATTCGTTAAGGCTTGTATACCCGCTAAAGTCCTTGAGCGTATGGGCGGAGCCTCGACCCTCTCCCCGCGCAAGTCGCACAACCCGCCGTCGTTTATTAAGCGTTACATAGATTAAGTTACAGACGCGTCATCGCGCATCGTTACCAATGCAAGGGTGGACGTGGGTGGGTGACATTCGTCATGCTTAATTGAAACGTGATATTTGTCATACATAAATTACATAATTGATTAAGTTCAAAAATTGTGTCCCTGCTATTATAATACTATTTACTTACGATTAGTGTAGTTCCGTCAGCACGGCTAGCACGAGACGGCCGCGACATACACTCGATTTTTCTCGCACTATCGGTCTCTCTCTTATTAGAACATTAGGAAAGAGAGGTATAGTGTGAGAAAAATCGAGAGTGTGTCGCGGCCGTCTCGTGCTAGCCGTGCTAGTGAAAACGAAATTCGTTCGAATAACTCTCATTGTCGCTCGAACTAGCAAGCGCGACAGAGAGGGAGATACACGAACGAAGTTCGGTTTCGTTTTGCGGTAGGCCCTCAGCACGCCTAGCACTAGACGGCCGCGACATACTTTAGATTTTTCTCGCACTATACCTCTGTTACTAAATATTCTAATAAGAGAGAGACGGATAGTGCGAAAAAATATAAAGGTAATAATAATAATCCATACCTACTGTTGCCCTTAGGCCATTTTTTAATGTCGCTATTAATAGGGGCCCATCTAGCAGTTAGCGAGTTACCGTCTGCCAGAGATAAAATGTGAAACCGTTTTATTGGGCAGGCGTCCGATGTTTCATCCAATAGCCCAGCTACTAGTCCATAATTTTCACCCAATAACCCGTTTTATTTAGATTCCATCAACTAGCAATAGACTCTTACACCCCAGCGGGTGCTGTTTCTGTGTGCGTCCCATGACACGGGCAGAGACAGCATCCGCTTGGTATACTCCTTGCATTTCATTAAATTGACAAAAGGGCCTCTACGTGTTGGCTCAGAGCTCCACGCACGCCTCCCAAAGGTCCGGGACATCATTGTCCCGTGAGCGGGAAAGACATATAATCCATACTATCCATACTTCCATATCCATACTCCATACTAATATTATAAATGCGAAAGTGTGTCTGTCTGTCCGTTACCTTTTGTGTAAGTGTAAGGTTGTTAAGTTTTAAACGAATTTTCGGTATATTTATTACGTTCTACTTCCTTGATTTGATGACGATGGCGTGTACAGTCAGCATCAGATAGTTAGTAGCATCCAAAGTAGCCAAATATATCGTAACACATTCCTTACTCCTACTTATAGTAACAAAGACTATTTCGATGAATGTACGTTCCGATATATTTGGCTAACTTGGCTGCTACTAACTATATTATGCTGACTGTACAGAAATCGGCCTCGGGTAAATATATACTTATAGATTAGTTGTACGTTAACCATACTTTGTTTCATATCAAATAATAACTCTGTATCGAACTTGGAGTTGGCATGCAACCCATAGGTAGGTACTTACAATATTTGCCAAGCCCACTATTTTTATTAGAACTTATTCTATCAACAATTGACAGTCCTTAATACGAGCAGATAAAACAATATTGTTTCTATAATTGTTCATGCTCCTAAGCAATAGATATTGTAAATATATTTAATAATAAAATGTCTGGTTTTAGCGATTTCCCAATTTTGATACTGTTTAGATATTTGATACTTTGATGGAATAGGTATTTACTTGTGTATTCTTTTTCCTCTTCTCTTGTAAAATTTCTTGATATTACATATTTTCCTCCTGCGCTTATTTAACCCCAAAGACCCAAAATAATTATTGAAAAATTTGTGAGACCTAAGCTAAGACGTACTGATTCTAGTATCGTAAGTTTGTATGTTACTAACAATCTATGGGCAAACTGGCCTGAAATAAAGAATTTATTATTATTATTATTTCCCATCTTGAACTAAAAACAAAAATCTAAACTATACCTACGTAAATGTTTATTAGATACAAACGCGAACACAGTTAACTGACCATCCTGTATTTATACAAGAACCTTATTACAATGCACATAAAGTGCACGGATGGTCAGTCAGCTGTCTTGTCTATAGTACCTACTACTTTACAAACCACGAAATAGATTGTCCACTCTATGCAACAAAATTATCTGTCACTAAAAACTAAACTTTACGCAAATGTTTATTAGTTACCTACTATACGAATCACAAAACGGATTGTCCACTCTATGCAACAAATATAGTCCACAATTTCCACAAATATTTAAAAATTTCGGCGCAGCGCAAATTGACACAGGTCCGTCATGCAACGTGTCTCGTCCCGCACTGACCGTATGGACGAAAACGGGGAGGCGTAGGAACTTTGGCGGAATATTTCAGAAAACGAGATAATTTTTTGAGAAAATAAAGAAAGTAAGAAAATGATGCCCTTGTTCATTATTTTATAAAGAAAGTTATACAATTTCATATTATTCTGATAAAAAATGGAGCAGTAAAATGGTTACAAGTGAAAAAATAGGGGTGACTAGATTTCTTTTCTCTAATTGTTATTGTTAAAATGGATTTCTACGAAAACTATGACCCGTCGCATATCTTGCAGATTATGATATATTTTTTCCGTCAGCAAAAATGTTACGTTATAATGTATAAAACGGTTACAAACAACTCATTTTCACGAAAATTTCGAATGTGGAGCCTTAATCTTTATCTGTCACTTTGACATCTATCTGTGTTTCGAAGAAAACGACAATACATTATTTGGTTTAAAAATAATGGTGAAATTTTATTAAAAAAGGAATTGTAAGAAAATTACCATAACTTACAGGCTGCTTCCACTTTTGGCGGGGTGGCATCTGTCTGCGTTATTTTGTATTACAGAGAGCTTACTGGTAATATTTTACGTGTCTGCTATAGTATCAGTATTTTATTTGCGTAGTAAAATTCCGATATTGCGGTGTGGTAGAAATACAGTACTGCATGCTCCCCGCTTCCGCACATCCCTCGGCAATGGGAAGCACTCATTGAAATGTAAGCGTTGCGCTGATTGACACTGTCGGTTGACAGCTTTCTAATGGGTACCGCATCGAGTCCGCACTCCGCATCACCAAAATGCGGAAGTGACCTAAAAGGGGACTAAAAGTTGTTGGCGTTGTCTATTACAATCCTTTTATTTCACAAAGCACCAATTCTCCCCAATTTAAATGTATCCTTTATTATCTAAAGAAGCCCATCAAAGTAAACTACCGGTAAATAGCATCCAATTGAAATGAAGGAAACTAAATCTGAAATGAATGTTCGTTGCCAACTTTACGAAAACGGACGTTTAGATTGGCGCCAAAACAGATTCACAACATCGTTCGTTTTGAATATTGGCCTCACGTAGAGAAAGCCCTTAGGGGAAATTGCTATGCCAGCATCAGGGAACTAGAGGAAAATAAAATCGTACCCATCGCCTCAGTAATATCCCCTGACGGGCTCAATGAGGATCGTTACTAAATTGTGCTGCTAAATAAAATGCGCTTTTCGAATTTCGAGCTAAATGAAAAGTTCAATTGAGTTTACTGGGTTTTTGAGGTCGGAAGTCTAATAGAAGTAAGGTTTGTATTGGTTTGTAAATAATTATAACTAGGAACTTTTAAATAGAACTTGTTAGGTTAAGCAATGTCAATATCCCACCGCCCGAAACAGATTTCATAAAAGGCAGAAAAGATTCGTTTTTAACTACCAAAGACTTAAAATTTGTGTGCACTAGTGAACTTTAAAGCAGTGTTGCTATTTGTTTCTCGGTGTGCTCGTAATTAGAAAGACCAACAAGTTAGCTAGAACCAAGATGTAAATTATGAGTATAGATCTGGGCCCTACTTTGGTAAATAATCCGGGGTGTGATTGGAGTATAAAAACCAAACCACAAGAAAATTAAACGATATGATACCGAGAGAAAGAATATTAGAATAGAAAAATAAACCATCTTCGTCTGTAGCCTCCGACAGGACTCTAACCTGCGATCCCTCTTTGCCGGTAGAGTGCTTTAACCACTAAGCTACGAGGACAGTGACTGAAGTCGCGTATCTTTCAACTATATTCCTGCTACGAATAGCCACCTCTCTTTATACTCTTGAAAGGCTGACAGCCTTTAGGACCACTCTAACAAAATATTTAATTAAATAATTTGTTTCATTCAAGTGTTTTCAACTTTTTTACTACAATATGTTACGTCCTTTTAAAGTGCAAAATACAACGATTTATTGAACATTGAAGATCGCAACAAAAATAAATAGTCAAACACATAAAACTAAAACAAAACAAAAATCCCGAAATGTTGTGGAACCGCCTTGTGTAACCCGAGCTACAAACTTGGACTGGGACGGAAATAGAAAAAATGTATGATTTTTTTTCTTACTAGGCAGCCGATTGAAACAGCGGTTACCTAAAAGTTTGTACGCTGCTTATATAATGAAATGCTGTTTCAATCGTATACCTGGCGACAATTTTTTTTTCACCTTCCCCTCTAATTGCCGTTCCAGTCCAAGTTGGCTCAGTTTGGATTGCACAGGGCGGTTTCACAACGGGAGCTCAAATGCCGCGAGCCATCCGGTTGCCTCTCGGACACTAAAACTACGCGTTTGCTATACCTATAAAACCTTACCAATTAAAAAACATATCACAACGACTCCATTGCTCTTTGTTCACCCAATGCCACTAAATATCCCAACTCTAACGATCACATTTATATTTCTTATAGCAGCAATATTGCCTATAATAGCATTCCTGGACCTACTACATCGCCAACCACACATCTGAATAAGTAGCTGATAATAAGTTATCTGACGACAGTCCAACGCTTAAAAAGAACAAGTTTTTCTTATCAGTAAAAGTTTGTAAGTGTTAATTAAGAAATAAATAAGAGACTTTCGCGTAGGTACCTTATTAATTATTAAAAACTAGCTGTTTCCGCTACTTTGACCGCGTGAAATCCCGTATCCCGATTTTATTGACAAAATGTATAATTTGATGTAGTTTATAAACTATTAATGAGCCGAACTAGTTATTAATCTGTTCAGTTATTTTACATTGATAATATTAGTAGAATACTGGGATTGTGTTTAATTTGCTAAACTATGTACTTAGGTAACAACAAGGAAGTTTTTCTTGTATTCATTCAATAAAAGTTACCTCACATTACCTTATTATCATTGAGTTCTTTGTATAGTTTTGTTGAAAAATTACTCCCTCATATTTTTTCAAAGTCAATATTTAAATGGGTAAATTAGCAGCAACTGGATTTAATTTGTCAATTAAAGTTAGAAAGGTAGGTACTTGATTCAAATAAAATTAATCCGCACATCATAGTTTCAGTGCTGAAAACAATAGCAAACTGTAATAAATACGTCTGTTTACGTCACCCGCATCTGTACAGCGTAACCTCAGATCCCTTATCAAACGTAACTTACAGTGCAAAAAAGAATCTCTCTAACCCGAATGCTTGCGATGAATTTGCTCACGTCAATAAAAAACTTCGGGGGCTGAATAAAAGATATTCAAACACAAGAAAAATCAACAGTGTTTGTTGTGAATTAAAAAAAAACCTATTTTAGACACAAAGAAATTTTAGTTCAAATGGTGGTTTAAACGTTCCGACAAAAATAAAATGTTCAATTGGTGGACATTGAGGATGTAATTATAATTTGGTAACTGCCCTTTTTCTACTTTCTGCCCTGCATCTTTAATAGTTGTTTAATTTAATTTTCACTTTTATTTTTGTATAAACAAGTTATTTGGTGAAAAACACTCAAGCGGCGCTGTGTCGTACATAACTGACGTCAAAAGAAGGCAGGAAGTTCTCAGTTCGTCTTCATTTGTACTGTTTTTTATGTATAGGTATCTAGTAATAATTTCCACGTGATCATCGTTTAACTTTTTTTAAAGTTAAAAGCAACTATCGGTAGCCCGTGGTCGCATATAAATTTGGTGAATGATGACGCTTTGTGCTAAATTGAGTTCCTACCTTTCCGAAAATAATAGGCACGCATATCGTATTTTCGTTATTTTCTATAGTCAAATTGCTGTAGCCCTGGCCGTATATACACGTTTTGATGAAGTGGCCAAGGTAATTTTTAACCTACAACTTAGATTACTAATGGTATTAGTAGACAAGCAGACCAAAGAGAAATGTTATAAACACTATAATCAGCAATTTCAGAAATGTATTACCTATCTGAAAATTTTAAATACTAACTAGCTGTTGATCAATACCAATCCGTTGAGTTCCAGACTATTAAAACTAACAACCGGAGTCTGAGAATCTCAGCACGTAAAAAATATGACGAGCCGAGAGCGTGTAATTATTATGGCCAAAGGACAAGACAACATAATACCGCGAATATTTAATAACATACCCACAGAAGATATTTTTTTAACAAAACCAATATAAAAAAAGTAATTGTTGATTGAGAATCATTGTAACGCCATCGGTGCACCTTAAGTGCATTTTAATAAGGTTCTATTTAAATACAGGGATGGTCAGTTAACAGTGTTGTCGTTTGTACAGCATTAAAGTAGTTTTTTATTATTATTCTGCATCCTTTCTTCCACTTATTAAGTAAGATTAACTCAACATAATTTGACATTTGTTTCAGAAATTCTTAATTATGTACGGTATAAATTGTGTCAATTATCACCAATTTGGTGACCTGAATATTTCGAATAAAAAGTTCAAAAGTTGTAATAAAGTTCATAGAATTATAGATTTACAAAAATAAGGAAAATTTTAAGTATACCCGTGTCTTTCTTAATTAAAACAAACTAAATGGAATATGCTCCTTTAATAAGCCTTGATCATTACACATTCATAAAGGGACATCATTGCTCTAGGGCTGGTACCTTTGAGATGGCTCGAACATATTTTTAAAATGAAAATATATTTTGTATGTCTATACAAACGCCATCTGATAATAAGAAGCTAGTTAAAACAAGAGAAACAAGGGATACTGCCGATAAAACTGCGACTAATTATGTTTTCATTTTATTTTATCTAAAGATCCTAATAATTAAATGAATCCCAGAGAGTTTAATGTATTCTTAACTGGAATTTAGGTATTTACAGCCAGAGTTCGGACTATCCAACAAAAGGGACTGACAGTAAAACTGGGACTAATTAAGGTAAATGCCCTAGTGCCTTACACTAGCTAATAGGTGGCACCTTCGATCTTAAGTTATATCAATAAAGGTAACAAGGAAGGTGTGAAGCGTTGGGACGTTTACCTTATCTTTTTTTTATATCAACAGTACCAAATAAATAAATGTATCACGGAGTTTTATATTTTCCGAACTGCTGTTTCTAACCAGAATTCCGATTACATATTAAGGCTCGCCAAGACGCTTGACTCTCCATACAATCGTAGTTTGGTTCTCATTTTAAAACATGATATAATAACATAAAACTTCGTACACAGTGGGAGCCGCCATATCTAGGTCGGAAACTAATTTATGTTGATAGAAATCAAAATACTCTAAAATATATTTGCATACTACAGCAAATAGCAGAACACATTACCATATTTTTTTTCTCTTATATTTTTTGGACATCCCTCCACTCTGTACGCATGAACGGCGGCGCGTCCCGAAGAAGGGGTAAGGCA
This sequence comes from Epinotia bilunana, assembly GCA_947049275.1. Classification (NCBI taxonomy): domain Eukaryota; kingdom Metazoa; phylum Arthropoda; class Insecta; order Lepidoptera; family Tortricidae; genus Epinotia; species Epinotia bilunana. The sequence goes on from OX346265.1 coordinate 6,022,217, forward strand.
CATTACCTATTGAACTTTCTTTTAACTATTATTTTCATTTTCCTTAGTTATTAAGAGTTGTTGGCGTTTGTGCCGTCACTTATAATAGTTTTAACTTAGGTCCCCACCGAAAATCAGCGCCTCTGCTTGCCGTGTCTTGCCGTGGCTTTATGCTGAGTGGCGATCCTGTTTACCGTCCTCGTATTGTGTACCTAAGTTGTGACGTTAAATCATTGTATTTTCTTTCTTTAATTCTTTCTTTCTATTGACACGTAGGTAAGAACCTAATGGATCTGATGTAGTATTTGTTTACAAATAAATTATATTCTATTTTATTATATTCTATCATCGATATCTATGTTCAATATGAATTTGTGTACATGCACACAATAAATATGAACATAAATCATAATTCAGTTACTTTAATTATAACGACGAAATGCCCGTAAAGATTCTATGACTTTGAGTAATAAGGACAAAGCTTTCGTATAATATTTATATCACACTTATAATAAATAACGGTGTATTGGTTTATCTTTGTTTGTTCAGGACCAGTAAAGGGCAAGCGAATGTGTTTACGATTTTTATCCGGTCCAGGAAGTTCATATTTTGTCGTCTAACGATGGGCCTATTACATAAATAGCCGAATGATTTACTGGAAGGTTGGAAGATAAAGCTCTTAAAACGATAGGTAAACTGAAGGAAATTGGTTTGCGGTCACTATGACATATCTGAACCGTACCCCATCCGAACGTAAGCCTAGGCAAGACACGTTTTATTTAATATGGTGATCAGCCTTTTTTTATTAAGTAAGTAGGTACGCATATAAATACATACATACATAAATTCACGCTTTTATTCCCAAAAGGGGTGGGCAAAGCACATTAAATTCATGTTCCAGCGCCACTTTTAGCATAAATAAGAAAGGGGGTGGTAAAATATGCTAACCTAACCTAACCTAACCCGTAACCAGACGCATTATATAATTACAGATTTTATGTTTAACAATAAGAAAAAATAAAAATAAATGTTTGAGAAGTAGTTAATAATCAGGTTTAAGTAGTTCCTTTTTTCTCACAATGTACACTAGACGGGTAATCACGTAACGTTCCGAACGCGCGTTAGGACAATTTAACTGTCATTTTTCCATATAAAAAGTGACGCGCGTACAATGCTTTACGTGATCGACCTGGTCTTTGCATTTGTTTCAAACTCATACTTGTATAGTTACATCCTTACTAATATTATAAATGCGAAAGTGTGTGTGTTTGTTTGTCCTTCTTTCAGGTCGCAACGGAGCGTCGAATTGATGTGATTTTTTGTATGGAGATAGTTTAGAAGCTGGAGAGTGACATAGACTACTTTTTCCAGCGGGAAAACATTTAATTCCCATGGGAAAATTCAATATGTTACATTTTCCTATACCCACGCAGGCGAAGCCGCGGGCATCAGCTAGTCCTACTAATACTAGTTTAGATGTTTGGATGTTTGTATGTTTGTTACTCAATCACGCTTAAACGGCTGAACCGATTTGAGTGAAATTTTGCACGAAGATAGTTTATAGCCTGGATTAAAATATAGGATAGTTTTTATCCCGGGTCTACGCGGACAAAGTCGCGGGCGGAAGCTAGTATTTCATAATTAGTAAAAATCTATCAAAGTTATTACACATAGGTATAGCTTGTGTAAATCAGAAGCCGGAATATTTTTTTAAGTATTTATTAGTATCTGAATTATATGGACACCAATTTATCAGCGAGGGAAAGATGAACTGAAAAAAAAAACAATCTATCAACTAAATATGTAAAAAGGAAGCATAAAGAATTGGTGTTAATACAATTTTATTTTGCTCATTATTGAGCAATTATTATTTAAAATTGGAAAACCATTAAGTTAAATTGAAGTTATTTTTATTTTTTAAAAAGAAATAAATGTTAATATTGAACTTTTTACACATGTTTCAAATAATTGTGGTTTTATCACATTTTGTAGTATTAAAAAATAAAAAAAAAGTACTAAATGTAAATATTTTCATAATTGCTTTCTTAGAGTTTGGATATTACGCTATTACATATCAGTTTACGTATATTTTACAAATAACGATTCAATCGTATCATATCTGGAGGACCCCAAACTTGATATATACTTATTTTAATTTAAAACAAGTGACTGAAATATAACAACGTGATATATTTTTAGAATTGACTTAGTATGCCCTTTCATTAAATAGGTACTACACACGATAGGTTTAAGACATAAAAAAAAACAATACAAAAACAAGATGTCATTTTAACTCCTCTCCTTTTTTGTTTTTTTTTCGTGCTCAAATTGATTAGTATGGCCTAAAGATCAATCGTTCCGATTTTCATGCTTTTAACACCATTTGCAGCTTTTTACTCAATTTCGGGGTGTCCCGCTAGCACTAAAATATAAGGATTCAATTTCGGTATCGGGCTTTTCACTTCATATTTTTTAGACTCGTCTAATATTATCGCTCTATTAAATACAATTTTGGAATACCGAAGAAATCGGAGGTAGAGGAAGATACTATATTATAAACTCTGCGAAATGTGTTGTTGACATTGTTTTCGAAAGAAATATTTTCTATTCTATTCTATTCTTAATATTTTTTATGATTATTATTAAATCAGTGTGATCTTGATCGGGAATCGAGATCTTTGATCTCACATTGTATAAAAAAAGAACCATTCGAGTATATGATTACATATTTTGTATGACGGGTTTCGTACGTTTCGTTTACGTAACGTTTCGTACGCGAGTTAGGTCAGTTTAAAAGTCATTTGTCTAGATAAAATTTGACATTTAGATCAACTTAACGTGCTTAAAATGCGTTACTTGATCAAACTGCGTATTAGTCAAGTGCCAAAGAAGTTGCCTAAAATATAAAACATATTTTGTATCATTGGACCCGCAACCTCTCAAAATACGTAAATTGATAGTTTTTCAACATGAAACTCACATGAATGTAATCATTACGTGTATTGTTTATTCATTTATAAGTATCATCACATTCGATATTCAAAAACAGCGAAGGTGTAATGGTTTGTTTAAACATAATTTTGCGTATTATATTGACTAGAGCGCTAAGTGACTTAATGGCTGAGACATTTTGAGGCAACACTAGATTCGTTTTCTATTTAAACTATGTACTGGTGATTTTTTTTCTTCTTATATTTTCCAATACATATATTTTCCTTTCTATTCTTCAAAAAGTTTGCACTTTATTAGCTACTCATGATCATGGTATTCTCCCTGCATTAAACCGGTTACCCATGTAACAACGTATGTTATGGTAATCAACAAAACAGTCTCATTAGTCATGCTACCGCAGCGCTGAAACTTTTCGATCCCAGCATTTGGTATGCAGAACTTATGCCAACTTATCTTACGGGCGCTGTATATCCGATGTTTAGGTCATGGAAGAGGAAATCAAGAGGACCGCTAATGTAGTAAAGCGTACCGTATACCGGTATTATTTTCAGAACTACCGGTATTCAATTCCGGTTTCTCGCTTGTTGGACAAGTCATTTCGTCAGTTACTTAACTATTATAGTAACGAACAAAATTACTCATCCAATATAAACATTTTCGAATCGACAAATATCGCGTCTTGTGGGAGATTTTTTTTTTTAAATAATACCGGTATAAATAGGTTAAGTCCGTGATAGAAAGCGTTCCACCAAATTAAATACCCTGCTGTAGATGGTGTCGTAATAGAACAGGGGCGCTACCGCGAAACGATGTTCGTTAGTGTGTCTGGCTCTGTCCGAATTAGAAAGCGTGACAGAGGGAGAGATACACGACGTTCGTTTTTGCTTTGCGGTAGCAGTTCAAATACAATTACAAATTGATTATTCGCAGTAATATGGTTACAAAGCTCTTAAACTACATAACAGTGAATCTACAATTACACCTTTTTCCTGGCGTGCGAATTTTAATTAATGCTTAGTATCTGAAATTCTTGATGACATTAAATCTATCATGCTACTAACCTAACTATTGTCTATGTTACGCAATGTCTTCTTTGTAAGTAAAGAATTCATTCACCGAGTAAAATACTCTATGAGTGAGCCATTTATGGAGTTCAGTTTTAAATATTTTAAGGTCAAGTTACGCAGATTTGTAGGCAGTTTATTAAAAACTATGATGTCCATAACATAAACATTTCTTCTACAGTACTACAGTTTAGTCTCAGTTACCGGTATTCAAAAATCTTCCTCATTCTTTTGATATTTTTAGATTGTATTTACGTAGGTGATACCGCTGAAACATTAGCACAAACAAAAGAGAGACACCGGAATTAATTACCGTTTTTGTTTTAAATATATTATTATATTGGTGTTCTGACGAACAGAATGTAGCATTAATTTTACTTCTCGTATTTTTCCTTAAAAGCTAATAGGTTTTCTCTTTCCATACAAGACAACAAAGTTTGAAAATAATAAATATTTCTTTTATCAGTTTTCTGTGTTGGCAACAACGATGAATTACAAAGCATTTCCATATTGCAGTGCCACTCGGAGAAAAAAAAGGCCGAGTTGGACTCCGGGAGTGCCGGCAGAAGTAAAAATTTGAATAAGCCCAATTGTAAATTAAATACAAAGATCGTCTGATGCATCTTGCATTCTTATACATTAGCCCACCAATAAATATCCGGTCCTTGTTCTACAGAGGTCTATACCGTTTATTTCGTATCCTTTAGGCACAATGGGCCATCATGGTCGCAGGACATGAACATGAGATGAAAATATATCTTGCCCCCTTTAACGCATAATTGCGTTTCGTATGGTAGGTCGCGTTGACGCATTGTGATTGTCTTTAAAGCTCAGTTTAACACATTATTGCCATCTTTTAATTGAGTTTGAGGAATTGAATTGAAGAATGAAAGTTTTGAAGGAATTCAATTTTGTACAGATAGACAATCCTGTTGATTTATCCGTCTATGGTGTCTACACCAAAGACGGATAAATCAACTAAGACCTCACGTTACTTGTACCTATACAAGTAACGTGAGGTCTAAGTTCTAGGGTGAGTTGCTAATAAATAACGCTTGATTTAAATTGGAGACAGAGAAGTTCGAGAGGTACTTGGCTACGTAGTTTTCTAAGATAAAAGAAATTTCATGGAATATTTTATTATACTCGTACCTAATAATTTAGTGCAATTTAGTCCCTCTTGAGTCTTATCTTCCCTTCTTATCTAGATGAGGGCCCTTTCGGATGCACTTCGACCCAGCGGGATCTTTTGTGCATTTGCCCTCTCCTTTATGCCTACTCCCAAGCTCGCTCCATCATTTCCACAAAGCGGATGATGCAGCTCAGCGGGAGCACCTTTAACTCCCTTGGTTGCGGATAGTCGCTACCAAAGTAATTCATTATTTGTCTGGCAAGGGCATGACATTCACACAGTAAGTGTTCCATGGTCTCATCCTCCTCGCCACACATTCTACAGTCTAAACTGTCCGACAGTCCCATCTTGGCCAAGAGATCCTTGACCCCGAAGTGACCTGTGAACACCCCAGATATGATTCTGAGTTGCTTCCTACTGGATTTCCAGAGCTTGTTAGTCCAGCCCGAGTCCACTCCTTCTATGAAGAGCTTAGAGTGCCTTAAGCGCGCCTCATTCCTCCACTCGTGTTGGTGTTTGGTTTTGGCGTAGGCTTTAAAGGCCGAAGTTATGGTTCTCTGCGAGAGTCCCACAAATGGTTCTGGACCTACAAAGTGATTTGTAGACCCCCCTCTTGCAAGCTCATCCGCTCTTTCGTTGCCGATGTAGCCCTCGTGCCCCGGTATCCAAACTAGTTGCACCTTATTGTGCTTCCCAAGCTTGTTCAGTGCCTGGACGCCATTATAGACTAGTCTAGAATCCACTTTCAGCGCCGTAAGCGCTTTAAGGGCCGCTTGACTGTCGCTGAGGATATAGATGGTCTGCCCTCTGGTTTGCCTGTCTATATTCTCCTGTGCACAGGCAATTATGGCGTATGTCTCCGCCTGGAAGACGGTTGTCAAACTACCCATGCTTACACTACTACTGTAGTCAATCGCATAAATGCCTGCTCCCGTACCGGATCACATTTTAGATCCGTCCGTGTACCATATACTGTCTTCGACACCAGACCTCGGTGGTTCTAGACCTTCGGCCCATTCGGCCCTGGATGGAACTTTTGTTGTGTAGTTCCTATGGAATACATACTTGGGTAGCATTTTGTCACATCCCATGTTTGTTATTCTGTCCCTCTTGAGTCAGTTTTGGACGACATTTTTAACCGACGAAAAAAAAACGGAGGAGGTTCTCAAGTCAACGCACCTTTATCTGCTTTGCCTTAAGGTTGACTGGTAGAGAATGCTTTATAGCATTAAGTCCGCCTTTTGTACTATAAGATATTCTTTTGTGCAATAAAGATTAAATAAATGAATAAATAAACGCATAACTTTTTACAGAGTAGACCGATTTTGATAATTCCTTTTTTATTAGAAAGGGAAGAAGTTAAGGTTGGTCCCACATAAATTTTACATAAAAATTTCAACCATAAGGGTAGGAAAACAGGGGATGATTGATTGTTCACTTACTGATTGAAATGTATGACCACGCATGTGTGTGTGTGTGTGTGTGTGTGTGTGTGTGCGTGTGTGTGTGCGTGTGCGTGCGTACGCGCACGTGTGTGCATGCGTTTGTGTGTGTGTGTTGTGTTGTCGTGTGATAAACCTCACGATGAATGAGCTTTAGACCTTTAGACAATCATGGAACGAAAATTACTCCAAACAAGTACAAGTTACAGCAAATCAAATAAGGGAGCGACCACACTTGATTGTTTGGCGCCGACTCAAAATTACTTAGGTACACGTAGATTAATTTAAGAACTTGGTTATTAAGGTTAATTAAAAACTCAAAATAATTACAATGGTATACTTACAATAGTTTAAGAACTTAGTTATTAAACTAAATAAAAAAGGTTTATTATTTTTTGCTTTTCAGTTTTTTTCGGCGGTTTAATTTTTTTGTTAAAAAGTTTTTTACTGATATAATTCATTGTTAGAACACGTAACTAAGACTCAGGCGGCAAAGAATGTCAGGCGACTGAAGCGGTCCCCCGACTCGACGACGCTTGGAAAATTAAAATATTTGAACTTTATATAAGTTAAGTCCTAACATATGTGACGATAATAATTATAATAGGTTTAAAACAATATTTGTTAGTTTTAGAGTTTATTTTTTGTATTTTTTTTTTAATGTTACTTTTATTTTGTCCTTTTGAAAGTGATGATCTTCAAACGGCTGATCAGGTTATGGTTACCTTATCATAAATACTTTCAATATCATTGAAGTAACACTGTACCAAATTTGGAATCGGTAGGACATATGAAAAGTAGTCAGATCCCCTCATCAACTATTAAAGAGCTGATGATCTTCAAACGGCTGATCAGGTCATGGCGACCATACCCTATATGTTCAATATCATTGAAGTAACACGGTACCAATTTTCGAATCGATCGGACTTAAGGAAGTTAGTCAGATCCCCTCATCAACTAGAAAAGAGCTGATAATCTTCAAATGGCTGATCAGTTCATGGTTACATTACCATATAATTTCAATGTCATTGAAGTCACACGGTACCAAATTTCGAATCGATCGGATATACGGAAGGTAGTCAGATTCCCTCATCAACTAGAAAAGAGCTGATGATCTTCAAACGGCTGAACAGATTTTCATTAAACATGGCTAAGAACACTTGGGTTAAAATTATCTATGACACAAAAAAACGGATTTAAATCGGTCCATCCGTTTGGGAGCTACGATACCACAGACAGATACACAGACACGTTTAACTTATAAGGGGCTCTTTGCGTCGGGGGTTAAAAAAATAAGAAAAATACATAAAGTTAGGAGCGAGCACATAAGAAGTAAGACCAAAATAACAGACGTGCTCAATTTTGCTCTGCGACAAAAATGGAACTGGGCAGGACACGTCGCGCGCTTTAAAGACAAGAGATGGACCATAGAGTCAACTATATGGACCTTTAGGCAAAAGAGTCGGAAGACCACGCAAAAGATGGCGTCAACAGCAGGAAAACAATGGCCTAGCCTTAATACAGGAGAGTGGGCCAAACTGGAATTTGGATAGAGACTCCCTTTTTTGGGTAAAGGCCTCCCCTTTACCCAAAAAAGTACTAACAATAACTGACAAACAACTAACATACTATAGAATAAACATAAAACGAACCCAGTGAAATGTAAATATTTAAGGAAAGAGATTTGAATAAAAGGCTTTTGAATACTATAATAATAAAACGTCTGGAAGTTTCTTAAAAAGGTCTTGACAAAAAGACATACAACGAAGTGATCCCATCAGGGTTCCTTTTTGCCTTAATTTAAGGTATGGAATCCATTAAATATGTTGGGCCGACCGACACCACAATATCAATATTGATCTAACTTTCAGAACAAAGTCTTGTTATCCTAAGCTTAAGCCGATTAAACAAATACTTTTCTCGAATGAAATATTTATTTAGTAACGCGTGAAGAAAACCCTATTTGTTCTAGTCCCTTAAGATAATTCGAATGAAAGCTTTTAGATTATCTTTTGCTTTACATTTTGCTTCAGTAGGTAGTAGGTATATTATGTGGTGTACATTTCTATTGAAAATCATAGCGAACCTAGCCAACGCTGTGTCCTTATTAGTTGCCTTATTGACTTAGGCATCTGATCTATTAAATAACACTCAAGTAAAGCCAAGTGTCACTGGACCGATCTCTTTGGCACTCTTTGGGGGAGACCCATGTCCAACAGTAGACGTCTTTCGATTGATATAATTCTTTCAGTTCGTGATATTTTTATACTACGATATTTTAATTAATTACTACGAGCACAAATTACCGCTTTACGTCTTCTAAGGACTTAGAGAACGTACTTACTTACTGCGGTGGCGCAATGTACGACCGAAATGAATCTTGGCCTCTACTAAAGACTGCCAGGCTCTCCGTCCAATGCCGTTTCTGTCCAGTCTATGGCTCGGAGTTAGTCTTAGATACTTTAAGAACATGAACATGTCAAATGCAAATTTAGTAGCTACGTTAAAATGAAATCTCCCGCCACTTGAAAAGGATTCCTGCACCAGCGCATCTATACTAAATTATATTCTTCATAGATTTACAGCTCGAATTCTTAAAGCTTCAACTCGTGTGATCCCCAACTTAAATATTCTTACGAGATACCGCCACAAGTCCGGAATATTCTCCAAGAATTCGCATCTCCGCGACGTCACTAGTCACAACCTGACATGGGAATTTGTCAGAGTGACGCTTCGTGAAATTCTATTTCCATACCTCGAGCGATTTAGCTGTAACAGAGACTTAAGGTTATGTACGTTGGTTACGAATAATGTAACTAGGAAGGAGCTTAATTAAGAATTGAGACATTTTGAAATAATGCTAAAAATTACACGGTTTAACTCACTTAGGCGGATGTCACACTGCGCCGCATCTCCGGACGGAGGTGCGGAGCTGCATACAAATTTCGCCGGGCGGAGGTGCGGTGCAGTGTGTCGTACCACACGGAATTTATATACAAACTTAGGTACTTGCATACAACGAGCTCCGCATCTCCATCCGGAGATGCGGCGCAGTGTGACTTCCACCGTACCTACCTATTAAATGCCACTACGGGCGACATGTTTTGAACTCTTCGGGAGTTGTTCTTCAGGATGAGTGTTTTCGCGGCGGTGTCGCTTGAATCACTACCGGCACCCGCTCCGATCGCAGCGCGGCCCGTGACTCATGCGCCGACAGGGCAGGCGAAGAAGAACTCCCGAAGAGTTCGAAACGATTGGAGATTAAGTGGGATGACGGCATGAACTTTCCATTACAGACGTGGTCTGTACAACATAATTATAACACCGACCCCCGCTAAATTAATATCATAATAATGGAATCTAAACTTTCGTGGGATATGTCTAAAATACTATTCATAAATGCACGGTTAAACTCACGTCTCAAATTTCACGGCAGGCAACATGTTTCGTACTCATCGGGAGTTCTTCTTCAGGATAGCGTGGCCCGCGCGGCCCGTGATGCATGCGTTGACAGGGCGGGGGACGAGAAAGTCTTGCGATGGAGTGGTTGAGTGAGGCGCATGCGTGGAAACCTATTATTCCTGACTTCAAGTCTACAGTGGGTTGTGTTCCCGTGGACACAGTGAGTTAAGTTGTGCGTATCATCTACACTCATCATGAAGAAGAACTCCCGATGAGACCGAAACATGGCGCCTATCGTGACAAATTACGTGAGAGATTAACTGTGGATTTATAAGTATTATAATAATAATGCTAGAATTAAGTATTATTTATTATTATTGTATTTCCTTCAATGTCAAGGTGATTCATCAGCATCACCCTCCTAGCGTTTTCGCGGTAGTGCCCTACACATTACAAGATTGGGCGTAGGCACTAGTTTTACGAAAGTGACTACCATCTGACCTCCAAACCAATACACGCATAAAAAGCTTTTGTACAAAAAAAAACAATGTTTTGCTATTTCTTTATCCCTTAAAATAATAATATAAATGCCCCGATGCTCACGTAAATGCTAAATTTATTAATTCTACTTAATGAATATCATTGATCAATTGAACTGTTGAACGAGAATTTATCACAGGCAAATATTTTTATGATACGAAAACGCGTCGTTTTCACTAAGAATATTATTTAGATTATGGTTTACAGCAAAAGCTACGATAGCCTAGTGGTTCGAATCCCGGCTCGTACCAATGAGTTTTTCGGAATTTACGAGTACGTACGGAATATTTACCGTTAGCTTTTCGGTGAAGGAAAACATCGTGAGGAAACCGGTCTAATCCTAATAAGGTCTAGTTTTCCCTCTGGGGTCAGATGGCAGTCGCTTTCGTAAAACTAGTGCCTATGCCAAATCTTGGGATTAGGTGTCAAAGCGGACCCCGGGCTCCTTTAGGGGCACAACCTGGAACAACGCTAGGAGGATGATGATGGTTTACAGTAAATCAAATACTAACCTCATTCGTAAAAACTAAATAAACCTCTGTTAACTAAAATGTGTTGTCTCTTTCCCACAAACACAGAAAGGGACAGCTAAAAACAAATGTACTTTGACGGAATTTTAACTTAAGTAAATAGTCATGATGGACGTATATGTATAAGCGTATAAGAATGTAACTAATTAACTCTCAAATGAATGAAGAAAATTCCTCGTGGAAGGTAATTAGTTTCTTCATTTTTATTAACTATTTAATTAAGCTCGACGCGAAATAATAACCTGTCATTTATGTTCTTGTAACGGAAATAAGAGATTTATTCCGAAAACATTACAATTTCTTTTTCTCTGATGTTGGAATGATGATAATTTAACAAAACTATGGCATTGTAAATATAAATAATGTGTACCTTTAAAAACAACACAATCGATATAAGGAGCATATTGTTACACTGAAACCGCTTTTACTAAGTATTTAAAGTATGTCATAACAAGCATGGGTAGTTATTAACCTCTACGTAAGTGTTTTTTTAAATATTTATTTTATTTTATTTGTCTTACTCAGAATCGTTGAAGATATCTTTCGTTGATTCTCATAAAACAAGAAAAAAGTTTCCTAAATATTGCATACCCGAACATACCATATTTGTATGTCTTTCTTAATTATACTCAGTTTTGAAGCATGAAATAAAAATTGCAAGGTGTAATTTGAGACAAATTTCAGGAGCGTTAATAACGTAATAATAAACATTAATATACACATGCTGTGGAAAACGCAAAAATGACGACCAGACCACATCACATCATAAAAACATAATGACGATGGCATTTATCCTATCATATCTTATACTATTAAACGAGCAATAATTTGCATTCACGTTCTCGAAAACGGCTCTACCGATTTCGACGAAATTTGGAATAAAGATCTCATGTCTGAGAAATCTCGTTTTTTAATATTTTCTCTACGTTCACCCGAGCAGAGCTAGGTCGCCCAGAGACTTATTACGTAATCACCTTATTATTATCATCTCTTTCATATATTTTAAATGAGGCAGATAACAAGTAAATAATAACTAATTAATAAATCTAAAGGGACAATCTTACACCAATTGAACTGGTCCCATAGTAAACTCAAAAAGGCAGTCGCTACTTAGACGACGTTATATTGAATAGATATAAATACTTAAATACATAGAAAACATGCTCATCTCACATATATTTGCCCTTACTGGGATTCCAAGCCAGGACCTTCAGCTTCATAGGCAGCGTCTCAACCGGTCGTCAAAAGATAATCCGTTACTACATACATACATTCACGCTTTTATCCCTAAAAGGGGTCGGCAGAGCACATGACTAAAAAAAATGTGTTCCAGCGCCACTTTAAGCACCGCCCGTCTGTTACTACTTTAAAATATTTAAGATTTGGTGACTTTTTTGGCCAAATCAGCATTGTAAGGGCGGGATTCCACCGGTGTGCGGCACTGTGCGACACAAGCATTTTTGTATTGAATATGCTTGTGCCGCACAGTGCCACACACCGGTGGAATCCCGCCTTTATAACAACCACAAGCGCTCCGTTCCCGGTTACGGCGTACTTAAGCTATTTTACGAACGGACCTTTCTAAATTGCAACCGATTTCGCTACATTCATCCCCTTCATACTTACCAATTTTACTGACTAGCGACCTATGAGTTATGAGGGTCCCCAACTTTTATTATTACGACTTGATGCCGGGCCGCATGTGTCGGACCTCAAATAGATACAAGTTTTATGATCGGCGTGTATTGCCAACTTATTCCCTAACTCGATCATCAATAATACCCTGAAGGGTATTTTATCAAACTCATGAACTTGATGAAGCCTACAAATAGTGTCATAGGCATCGGAAATAATATTAAGCGCCCACGTTGGTACAGTCGAGGACAAAGATATGTTTACACTTTTGCACCTCACTGCCTTGTAATAAGGTGCAAAAGTGTAAACATATTTTTGACCTCGACCGTACATGTCTTATGGAGGAGCCAGACTAACCAGAAAGTTCATCTAAATTTCGTTAAGGAGCCGGCTAGAATTAAATTAGTAAAACATAAAATGTTCCTCCAGATTATGATCGAACACAAAACTGGGGACAATTTCGAAAGGTTATCGAGTTACATATCAAATTAGCTCGTAAATTTGTGTATAGATAGACAACTCAAGGGTATATCGGTCGTTACTAAATTGAGTGGTTGGTAGTAAAACAAGGCACCATGTTAGTTATCGTAAATATTAACAACTATTATCTTGCTGACCTGAATATGATAACAGTTATTATACCATCCATTAATAATGCGAGTTAGTTCAGCTAGTTTATCCGCCTTATATTATTATATTATATCCTACTAATATTATAAATGTGAAAGTTTAGATGTTTGGATGTTTGTTACTCAATCACGCTTAAACGGCTGAACCGATTTGAATGAAATTTTGCACGACGATAGTTTATAGCCTGGATTAAAATATAGGATAGTTTTTATCCCGAGTCCACGCAGACGAAGTCGCGGGCGGAAGCTAGTCCTACTAATATTATAAATGCGAAAGTTTAGATGTTTGGATGTTTGGATGTTTAGATGTTTAGATGTTTGTTACTCAATCACGCTTAAACGGCTGAACCGATTTGAATGAAATTTTTGCACTAAGATAGTTTATAGCCTGGATTAAAATATAGGATAGTTTTTATTCTGGTCCACGCGGACGAAGTCGCGGGCGGAAGCTAGTAATATTATAAATGCGAAAGTTTAGATGTTTGGATGTTTGTTACTCAATCACGCTTAAACGGCTGAACCGATTTGAATTAAATTTTGCTTGAAGATAGTTTATAGCCTGGATTAAAATATAGGATAGTTTTTATCTCCGGTCCACGCGGACGAAGTCGCGGGCGGAAGCTAGTATTATATAAAATATTGTCTGAAACATTTTTTCAAATAGCTTCTTTTTTAATCTTACTATCCTACTAAATCAACTCAACTTGCTCTATTTCCGGGAGGGCAAACAACTGTCACAGGGAAGCGTCGGGTTCATCGTCCAAAGTCCCTCGTGAACAACGTGGTAAAGATCGAGAGTGTGTCGACTAGGGTGGCGTACCTTATACTCAGAGTATCCAAGAGGTACTCGTTGAAGGTCATACAGGTTTACGCGTCAACTTCGACACATTTCGACAACGAGGTGGAGCAATGCATAGTTCTAAAATCTACTGTAATGGGGGACTTCAACGCTAAACTGGGCAAGAGATATAATCAAGAGCTGATAGTGGGGCAATTCGGAGTTGGAAGTCGGAACGGAACCAACGGGGCCAATTACTGGTTGGTTTCTTGGAGGAGGGACTCTACATGATGAATTCCTTCTTCAAAAAACACGAGGACAGAAAATGGACCTGGATGAGTCCCGATGGTGTAACTAGAAACGAGATCGACTTCATCATGTCGACGAGGAAGCATATATTCAATGAAGTCTCTGTGATCAATACTTTTAAAAGCGTCTGGTAAGCGGCATATTGAATATATGTGTCAAGCTAGAGCGCTCTCGGCTAATGAATTCTACGCTCCGTCCAGCATCCACCCGAATCCAAACACCCGAAAGCTTTCAGCTGGAACTCCAAAACTGTTTCGATTTCCTAGGTGGCGATGTGTATGAACTCAACGACGGGTTTGTGGAAGCTGTATGTGCCACTGGGTCTAAGTTCTTCGAGCCCCAGCGCACCAAAAAAACTAAAAGGCTCTCTAGGTCCACCCAGAAGCTCATGAAGGAAAGGAATGAAATGATTTTGCAATCTTCAGCCGATGGGGCTTTACACCGGCTGCTCAATAAACAGATCTCCAAGTCCCTTACCCGCGATATGCGCCAATTCAATATGAACCGTATTGAAGAGGCCATCGAGCGAAATAATGGTGCAAAGGTGTTCGCACGAGATCTGGATCGAGTCTATTGGGCAGAGCTAGCTCGCAAGGTAAAAACCGGCCAAGTGCGCGTCGGACTCGCGTTGCAAGGGTTCCGTACATCACAAGGTTTTAAACATTTATTTTACTAACGGAGCGTTTTAGGACGTTTCATAAAAATAAGCTGATTTGATTTTTATCAAATACCGTATTAAGTCCGACTCACGCTTGACTGCACATTTCTAATAGGTTTTCCTGTCATCTGTAGGTAAAGAACTATTTTGTGTATTTAAAAAAAAAATTGACTCATTAGTTTCGGAGATGAAGTGGGGGAATGGTCATTTTTTTGGCTATTTTCTTAAATAATTTCTAAACTAATTATTTTAAAATTACAAAAAATATATATTTTAGATGCACACAATGAGCTCTTTCATTTGATATGTAAACCGATAGTATATGCAAAACTTTATTTTTTAATTTTCTCATTTCCCCCCCAAAAGTAGCCCCCATGTTTAAAATTTATTTGTTTGCGTTACATGTTCCTCTTTGGGTCACAAACTTACATATGTGTACCAAATATTGCTTGCAATAGCAGCTTAGAGGTTAACCACTTTAGTCCGCTGTTTGGTTTAGTTTTCATAGACTAATAGTTAGCTAATAGAATTGTTTTGTCTAAAGTACGTTTATATTTAATAATATTTATGTATCGTTATATGTCATTTACTATGTATCCTTTATCAATGTTGCCGCAGATAGGAGCGCTCTCTTGTAAGGGTATCCACGGAAGATCAGCGTCAAGGTATTTACATGGTACCTTGTCATTAAGCTGAGTGGAGTCCTTTTCTCTGACGCTTTTGTTAGATTAACATCTCGCGATAGTTCTTAGCAAAAATGTTCATTTTCCATGTGTTAGTCTAAGTAGCGTCTTGAATAAATATATTTTTCTTTCTTTCTTTTTCAAATATCAACGTAATTGGTTCAGTAGTTTCGGAGAAAATAGGCTGTGAAGGACGGACAGACAGACGCACGAGTGATCCTATAAGGGTTCCGTTTTTCCTTTTGAGGTACGGAACCCTAAAAACGTAGGCCGGGAGAGTCGTTTCTTCGAAACCTGAGTTTTTGAGTGAGATAGTGCGTTTTTACACGTAAGGGACCCGCGATCTGCGCCAATTCAATACGAACCGTAATGAAGAGGTCATCGAGCGAAATAAGGGCTCTAAAGTGACACGAGATCTGTCTAGTGGGCAGAGCTAGCGCAAAAAAGAAAACTGAAGATGGGAGAGTTGTTTCTTCCGAACCTGAGCTTTAAAGTGAGATAGAGCATTTTACGGACAGCAGCGGTTGATCCGTTTAAGCGTGATTGAGTTCAAACATCTAAACAACCAAATATCCAAACATCCAAGCTTCCAAACTTTCGCATTTATTATATTAGTAGGATCTGCCTGCGCCAATTCCCCATTATCTGGGGTCGGCTCTCCTTGTCCGTTTTCTCTATTCCGGGACATTTAGGGTACCGTTACGCTTATTATGCTGCAAAATTTTTCTTCGTTATCAAATTTGTGTATCGATCTATTTATCTGTCTATATGATGATGAACTGATGGCCGTTAGGACGGAAAGGTTCTCTAGTGGCGACCGCGTACTCACAGGCGCAGCGCCACAAGGTGGACTGATGCCCTGATAAAAGTCGCGGGGGTCCACTGGATGCGAGTGGCGCAGGACCGGTCACTGTGGCACTCTTTGGGGAAGGCCTATGTCCAACAGTGGACGTCTTTCGGCAGATTTGATGATGATGACCATGATCTGTTTATATACTTGTATATTTTTTGGGACTTATGGTCCTAAAACTAAACTACTTAGTTGACAACTGTTGCCAGTCTATATCCCTTTCTATCCCAATAACTTACAAAAATTTCCGTAAAGTAGTTTCCGAGATTTAGGTAACAGTGCGTCCGCGATACTTGGAAAATACTCGTATAGTACCTGGAAGTTTGGGGGTAAAAGCTCACTTTGCGGATAACTTTCCCGGACAACTTTTTACCTCCACCGGAGGGTCGTGAAATTCGCAAGATCACTAACGTCATATTCTGCCACAGCAGAGTAAGGGCCTAACTGGCTCCGAATTACGAAAGGGTCTATCTGAAATGTACATTGTGCTATTCAATGTTGCTATTAAAAGAGACTTAGTATATGTAGTGATATCTAGAGATGCACCGCCACCGTTCCGACAGTCAATATGAATGGAATTACGACCCAATTAATTAACAACCCCTAGTCTCGTACAAATCAACAAAGACTTGTCATTCCTCAATCCCATTTAGGATAAGTAATTGACAGACGACGACATATCCCTATTTTTATGTCTGTGTCATTCTGGTTGTGAAAGACAGACATTAAATGAGCGATTTCTCCTTTTATCAATTATCACGCAGGAATCGCAGCTCTAGCGAAAAGATTAAATTAAATACAATTAAAACATTAGATGACTTAACAATGAGTCAACCCACAAGGTATCGAAACTCAAAATTGTAGCTGGCATAATGGCAGATCTCTCCCCAGTTATGAAGCTAGACTAGAGTTTTTCAAATTTGATACCTTAAACAATAGACGAAAACTTGCAGATTACACTTATTCAAAAATGTAAATTTCCTAGTAGATGCCGATTATTATTCATTAATTTAATTTTAAATGTAGTAATAGCCCTGTCCGCCATCCGCGATTGTTTGCCTGTCCTCTTGCCAATAACAACGTCTCTGCAAATTGTCCCACTATCCGTATGTGTCGCACATTTAATGATATTTGCTCAAAATGCGACTTATTTTCAGGGTCCCTTCATACATTTAAAGCCAATGCAACTTTAGCTTTTAATAGTCCAATACCTTAAAAATTTGAGCAGTAGTATTACAGTATTATATCTTTATATCATCTCACATTGTATATCCGTGTGCCTTAAATATATATTTTTGTAAGTGATGTGGACAGTTTTTGTTAACTTGCAAATATGAATTTTGTGTAAACGCATGTGATGATAAGATAATATATTAGCTTAGTTTTTAAGTTGTAACTATTCCTTAAATAAATAAAATAAAATAAATGACGTACAGTTACGATTTTCAATTCCCGATTATGACACATTATGGCTCTGATCAACCATATCCCTTATTGATCGCACTATTAACACAATACCCAATAAGGCACAAATCTGTTTATAATTAGGGATCACATCCCGCCTACATAGAAACGCCTACACGCGTGAGAAATATTTGCTACGTAAACAGAATACCCTGGAATACCGTGGCAAAGGTAGGAGCGTTAATGAAATCCTTTGTGGTAACCGTAACAACGTTAGACGCGTTGCTCTGTAAGTTTGTTAGGTAACAGGTATTGGTAATTACGTAAATATCTGTAAACAAGGAGTTTAACATGAGAGTAATACATACGTATTGTGCGGGCATTGCGCTACGGGACATTAGAAAAAATGATTGTACTTACCTATACTTTGTTCTCTAAGTATATCAGCAATCAGCGCTTTAGGTGTCTGACATCTCAGCATGAGTGTCCGGGTTACTGCCACAGAGATACACGTGTTTCATGCTTATGCGTTTTCTTTTTGTTTTTTTATTTTTTTAATATGTGTGTTCTGTGTGTTTGTGAAGAAATGAATCTTTCTTTATATTATCACACAGTTTTTTACATAAATGTCTTGCTTGTTTCGCAGCCGTAGGTACTTACTCTGTTCCGGAAGGAGATTTGTAATTTTTGAGGTGGTAAAGTCTTATAAATCGATGAACGCCGGCGTGCGCACGAAAAAGTGAGACGTCATTTTTTTAAACCTTTACGATAGACAACAATAATAGAATATTTCCAGACTCCACTGCATTAAACAGTCTCCGGAGGGGAGCGTAACGTTCCGAACGCGCGTTAGAACAATCCAACTGTCATTTTTCATATAAATTTGACGTTTAGATTTAGCCAACGTGCGTACAATGCGTTATGTGATCGACCTAAGTCTAGTTGTAGCGTAATCTATACTACTGGAGTATAGTTTGTATGTAGGGGGAAATCATCGCAACTATACATCTGATTTAAAAACATATCACCATTGTAATGCACCTCGCTATGGATATAGACTGTATTTATTTCGCGTATTGCCACGCGTGGAGCTTGTTATATAATAAAACTATACGCAGCTAAAGCCCAATTGGACTTGTGAGTATTGATGATGGGGCGCTGTTCTGACATTCATATTCTAGCATAGTAGCAGTAGTTACATTGAAATTTTGCAACATCCCGTAATAATCTATAAAATATGTAGTAGGTATTATCCAGAATTATATAACGGTTTCAAGATCAAATCCCAGAATAACAAGCGGAAAAAGATAAGGGGTGTTTAAGTTCACAATTATATGCGCAACCTCACAGGGAAATTAAAAATGCAACTACCCGCAGTTCTGGTTAATTAGGTTTGCCTAGGTTTAAAGCCGCGCCTGCAGACAATCCTCACGCTCTGCACTTTCCATCTCTAGTAATGAAAATATTTACTCAGTTTCCGTCTATAAATTTTATTCACTTTTGAGATTTGTAAAAGAATGGCTGTTATGAGTAGAATTGTTCACATTCATCTTTGCAGAGGTTTTCTTTTCGAGCCAATGGTGGTTTATCGACATTCATAGGTGCATGTAACATATTTAAATTGAAGAATAAATAACTGAGTTTGACTTTATTTTTGCTGTAAAGTTGTAAGCGAAAATTCGAACAGTGAGTTTGTATTGAATGTAATAAGAACAAATATCTCACACAGGTGGGTATAAAATAAAATGCTGCATGCAGGTTCTGCCAGGAGTCAGAACTAATAGGTATTCACATACTCTGTTCCGGTGGACCGTTAATTTAAGAGATTTAAAGAGACTTTATTGAACATAATAACATGGTTATTTTAACAATTAGCTCATAAGCAGCTGTATAAGTATGAACTGTGTCGCAGCTGTTTACGACCTCCAGACAGATAAAGTTATGTTCTACAGTGTTACATAAAGTGATTAGTAAACTTAACTCGCAAATGTAGTACTTGGGGGGCACATCGTGCAACCAGAAGCGATAAAACTAATTGCGGAACAAAGTGGAAATTTCAAAAAGCAACGGCGTAAGCGCCGAACTATAAAGTGCTGCCACAATAGATCAAGTTCTGGACGAATGGGCATGTAAAAGGGAAACCAATACTAAAAATGTATTAGACGGAAAAGGTAAATAAAACGCAGAAATGGTTTTAAATTAATGGTTCACAGATTTTTTTATACCCGAACTGAAAGTAATTTTAAAATGTAAGACGCAGATGTCAGGTAAACCGCTAGAGTAAAATAGTCTAGAGCATTAAAACGGATGCATTTCGTATCGAATTAGCGAGTGAATTGATTTTCTCTTTCCTTCCTCTTTAGTGTATTTGATGTTCCGTTGAAATTTAATATTTTTGTATGCATAGAACATTTATTTAAAACATTTTTTCGCTAAATAGAAAATGTTCAAGGCAAAATACAAGCTGAAAAGTAAATTAAAATCTGAGTGGGACAATCAAATAATAAAAAGCATGAATTCATTAAGTTCTCCTTCACTGTAAGAGCACAATTCTCAAACAATGCAAAAACTCCCCTTTTACAACACCCATTACTACCTTCAAGAACATTTCGTTACCACAGGAAGCAACTCAAGCAAAATACAATTACCGTTGCTCCAGCGATTATAGTCGTTAGTGGTTTATGTTTAGGTTGAAATTAGATTGAAAAGGTGTGCAGGCAAAGTTGTAATCCTTTAAATTTGGAATATTTCCTGGCTGCCAGTGAGCATGGGCGTGAAAAATGCATGAGTCGGTACTTGGAGCTAGTTGGTGCGCGGCGAGGTCGAACGCCTCCCATGCCTCATAAACTCACTTATTCTGGCTTCAAACCAAGGGAATTATATTTCCCTAAAACGTTCTCGAAATAAATTCTCTAACCTTCGCCCGTCGACATGGATGAGGGCATCCAAGAATAATATTAAATTTATCGTGCAATTGACCGTAGTTGTACGAAATTGTAAAGGCGTAGAAAAAGGTGTACCTAATTGTCAAAGCGTGCATGGTGTAATTGTCAAAGCGTTATATCCGTTTTGCGTTCTTATTTATCAATACTGATATTACAAAGAGGAGAGGTCTGTGAGGTTCTATTTTTGATAGTTCGTATTTAGGGCGTAATATCTGGAACAACATATCCATCTCAACAAGGCCTTTTATCTCGCGGCTCCTCCTAGATTTTTATGTATAACGTGGGCAGAGCCGAACATAGTATAGGTGCGATGATTATCGTAGCTTGCCGCATAAAGTCGTGTTTTCATTGGTCAATAGCCGCATGCGGGGTGCAGGCGATTTCCAAAACGCTTGCCATGGCGCGCGCATCCCGGAAGGCGTTACATTAGTATATTATAGGGTTGAGCAGAAGTTCTCTTGGATGTGTGTTTACGCATACCCTCTCCATTCCGATATACCTTCTTGCACGCTTTTAATTGAGCGATAGGTTTCAGTGGTCGTATTATACCGCATATGAGGCAGAACCGCATGTGGTAAACCATCTATGCTATCGACTGATGACTTACGTTAGTCGTTATAGAGTCTACGGAGAGTACCTGCTTGTTGTATATCAACATTATCATTATCATTATTATTGACTTAAGGGTCGCCAGGATACTTCTCTCCAAACAAAAGTAGTTTGGTTCTTATTTTGAATCGAAAACCTAGAATAACATGAAACTTTGTATACTGTCACGTTTATTTGTCCTTGCACTCCTATCAGGGATTACTAACGCCGAGGTTGAATAAGGAGACAAGGATTCGTGCATTAAGATATAATAATAAAATCCGACTGTATAAAAAGGTTTTGGGTCGTGGGGTTAAAATAAATTCACACAGTCCTGTTTCTCCTCTCCACGGATTAGGTACTCTCGCCTGGGGGGAACGTGACGTAGGCTGTGCTCGCGGGCGCTCGTAATTGTGGCCGACTGTACTCGTGCGGCGTCCCGGATATGTCGAAGGTGGCGAAGGGCGTCGTTCCCAGCCTCGTGGAGTTGAACGTTGGTGTAGGCCTGAGCTGCGGTGGTTCCTCCACCCAATTCAGAAGCCCGAACTTTGGACCCTGGAACGCGCGATCGAAAACGTGTTAGGAAGGCGGGTCCGGATGCGAATTGTGAGAATCCCAGCGAGCGGCGGAGGAAAAAGGAAGTGCCTAGTGCAGCAGTGATGCCGTGGATGCTCACAATCAGAAGCGGAGATTACAATTCGTGTGGATGATGCAATAGCTAATCAAAATTCAATGTCCACAAAATGAGGGTGGAATATCGACTAGAGTGATGGTGCAAAATCAATGGCAAAATAGAAGGAAGTAGGAGCACCATGCATAGTTAAACTAAAGTTTAAAATAATAAATTACTAAGTACAGTTCTAAAAGCGTTATATAAAATAATGTACCACTTACCCAAATTAGGGTTGCACAACACACGAGAAAAACATTACATTATTAGAATGAACCCGAGGAACGTTTAGTGACGAACACTATAGGTTTCGGTTACGTGTTTAACAGTTAAATAGGACTTTGTTTTCACGTATAAATACCGAATATCATCTAGATATCCGGTATCTATACGAACCGATCTACTACCGAGTTTGAACGCACGTCACATATCTTCAAACTCGGTAGTAGATCGGGAGTGTCGCGAAGGCGATGCGCAAAAATGCATTCCTTCACGAGATAAGGACTTGTTAGCAAGGGCGCTAAAACTGCGCTTCGCGTGAGCGCTAAGATGTCGCCGAAGAATTCATGTTACATTTTCACATTCATATTTAGTTTTTAAAGTTGTAAATTTGTAAAAATCTGATTATGACATTAGTTTTAAGTAATGTATATATTTGTTTTTACTAATAATATTAATAATTTTTTTATATATGTAACGATAACGTTACATTACCCCCGATTTTCGGGAAGGGTTTTAGTCTTAATTAAAACCCGATTAAATAGTTACTCTAGCAGTTACTCATTCATTCTGTCATCTTATATACATTCTTTCACATTTCTATTCACGAAAACAACAACATTATAATTTACGTTGCTGACGCTGCCTGATATTAAGATGAGTTACCAGCTGGTGGAGCTAGTGACTCCTACTAGAAACTAGGTATTATTGAGGGCATGTTTATCTTATATTTACTAGTTTAATGTCTTTTATATGCCAAACGCCGATATTTTTGCCTGACATATCCTCCAACTCGTAAACTAAAGGTGACCGTTTAGACTCTGCATTTTATGTACTTTGGTGCTAGCTTTTTACAGAAGTACTTGTCTTTACTACTGAGAATATAAGTACGCTTATCCACGATATCACCTACGTTATACTCTGCTGCCTTCCTTCGTAAGTTGTAATGAGCAGTATTCTTTACATTTGCATTCCACAGTGAGGCCTGCACATCATTGAATACTGAAGAAAGACAACCCAAATTCTCTGCATAAATGTCGCGTGGCAAGAACAGTACTTCATTGCCCAAGTCAGTTACAGTATAGTGCGATCCACATAAAACGAGCTCTCTACCGTAAACGAGAAACGACGGAGTGTAACCGGTAGCTTCGTTAACAGAGTTATTTATCGCAAACTGTATTTGTGGGATAAAGGTGTCCCATGTTCTGTGGTCATTTTCTACGAATGTGGATAGACAAATAAGGATTGATTTATTAAATCGTTCAACTAAATTAATTTGGGGGGTGTACCTAGGCGTGAAGTATATATTTGGCACCTTGTATTGGGTCATTGTCAGATTTAGGTTCGCGTCTTTTCAGTGGACATTGCCAAAGTTAAGGGCTTTAAAGCCTAATTTTTGGTTGAACTCTGAATCCGCATAAACGGCGTCGCCTCTTCTATAATTCTATGCGATAAAAACATATTATATATAAACATAAGCCCTTAACTATTGCCCACTGAAAAGACGATTTTTGTTTTACTGACTGACAATGACCCATTTCATAAATAAATTGGCTTCCATCATCAAGAAAAATGGTCTGAGGTACACCGTGAACTAAGAAAATGGATTCTAAAATTTTAACGACTGCATCGGCAGTCGCGCGCCGGAGGGGAAAAATGTTGCAGTATTTGGAGAAACAGCAAGTTACTACAAGCATGTAACTGTTTTGCTTTCGAGTGACAGGAAGGGACGAGAGCACTGCTTTGGACGTCCCATTTCTCCCAATGTAGTGTGATTTTGTAGCTTGTAAGATAAGCATACGGAACATGATCCTACAAACTGAACGACACTGGTGCATCCCGGGACATAATTTGGTCGCGAAATTCAAAGGGAACTACTTCCTTCCACTCGAACTCTGACATGAGGTGTGATTTAGTTTTGGTAAGTCGAAATAATGAGTTATTCTTAATGTTGAAATTTGCAAACTGGGTTGGAGAATTTAGACAGCCGTTATAAGTCTTTATGTACCAATCGTCCTTAGTAGATTTTATTGCGTCTGAAAGTGATATTGGTGAATTTTGATTAGCTATTGCATCATCCACACGAATTGTAATCTCCGCTTCTGATTGTGAGCATCCACGGCATCACTGCTTCACTAGGCACTTCCTTTTTCCTCGTGCGTTGAATCTCGGTACCTAGTAGATCGGGAGTGTCGCGAAGGCGATTTCCAAAAATGCATTCTTTCACGAGATAAGCACTTGTTAGCAAGTAGGGCTCACGGTCGTGTCCGGGTTTCGTGTATTCGTGTCGGGTACCCGTACCCGTGTAACACGCCCGCGGGTTTAAGGGACCGGTCCGAACGGATCCGTGTAATTAGCGCACGGGTAGTACTACCCGTCCTTGAGGTGTGAAGCTAGGAACGATCCCGTAGTTCTAAGAATGTACATACAAGTACTAAATGAGTGTTCATAGCTTTGCAATTATAACATCTTTTTTTTGTGAATAAAAATAGCAGATTAATAAATATAACAAATTATAACAAAGTACGTAAAGTTCGCCTTCTCAAATTCAGATTTAAAAAAAGTAAGTACGAATCCATACTGTTATAAATGTGAAAGTGGGTCTGTCTGCCTATGTCTTTCTGCTACCCCTTCACGCTAAAACCGCTGAACCGATTTAGATAAAATTTGGTCTAGAGATTTGAGTCTGGGGGAGGGACATAGGATATAAACGAGTTCCACGCGGACGGAGTCGCGGGCAGAAGCTAGTAAGTTTTATCCCATAAAAAACATTCCATGTAAAAAAGAGGCAGTCTCGAAATTCTTCCACCTTAAAAAGTTGTGAGATAAATATAAATATAATATAAATATATTAGGAGACAATCTTACACAAATCGACCTAGTCCCAAACTGAGCAAAGCTTGTACTATGGGTACTAGACGACGATAAACATACTTATATAGATAAATAAATACTTAAATACATAGAAAACATCCATGACTCAGGAACAAATATTCGTGCTTATCACACAAATAAATGCCCTTACCGGGATTAGAACCCGAGACCTCTTGCTTCGTAGGCAGCGTCACTACCAACTAGGCTAAAGCGGTCGTTGACTTTGATATTTCGTAATACCAAGTCTCAGGGATTCTTATTATTCTTTATTTGCTAGCTAAATAAAATTCTGCTACTTGGCAATCACACAACTTTACTGCATTTATGGATTTTTGCACACCTAAAACTATGCAGTATTGTGTGATTGCCAAGTCACACGGTGGAAGAGTTTCGAGACTTGGCCTCTTTTTTACATGAAATATATTTTTTAAGGGATCTCACTTCTTTTTGTAGGTTATTGTGTTATCAATACATACAAATTATGATTGCAGTCTCATTCTTGCTTTTTAATTTTTTCTCCCACTCACTGGAAATGTAACTTTGTAATCCTATATATTTATATGGGCTTAAAAAAATATTTATGCGTATCTAGAAATCTGGACCGATTTTTTTTTACCTTGATTTAAACACCAATTATGTTCTAAATTAGCGCTTTTGTTGATCGGTCAGTGTGTATGTGAGTGACAAAATTAAGAAACTTTGACTAGTTATAATTCTTAAACCACTGATTCAAATTGAATGAAATTTGAAATATACCGTATTTATATAATGCCGGCTTGGTTACTGAATATTCAGGCTTCTAGTTTTATTCACAATGAAGTTATTGGGGGCGTCGAAAATGGCCTGAACTGCTTCGAAAAAAGATGGTACGGCCATGCCGCGTTTTGCTCGACTTGGCGGGGGCACCGCCGTGCCCCCAGATTTTTATTTGAGCTTAAAATGTGAAAAATAATGTAGTAGCATTAATCTAGTTTTGGTTTTGAACCAGAATAGTTTCGAAGCTGGTGGTTTAAAATTTGCCGGTCCCAATTTTAGACCACCAGCTCTAATAGTAGATATTAGAAATAATGATGAGATTAGCACGACCATTTATTTATAACCTCACAAAGGGAAGTAATCAGTTAAAAAACTAGATACATGCTTTTTATTAACTGATTACTTCCCTTAAGAATTGGTCACATTTATTTCAGATTGTGTGGGCCTTGATGAACACTGAATATCACAAATTAAATATAAACTACAGCACTACGCAACAAAATGATGTCATTTTTTTAAATCACAACTGTTGAACAGAACATAGGTATAAATATATATTGCAGATCATTGTAATGAGGCGAGCATAGTAAATAGCTAAACCAAATGTATTAAATGATAGTAATATCCCATAAAAAACATTTCATCGAAAAAAGAGACCAAATCTCAAAACTCTTCTACCTTAAAAAGTTGTTAGATATTTCGTAGAGCCAAGTCTCGGGCATTCTTATTAATCTTTGTTTGCTTGCTAAATAAAATTCTGCAACTTGGAAATCACACAACTTTACTGCCTTTATTAAATTTTGCATACCTAAAATTATGTAGTATTGTATGACCCCTTTCACCTCCCTAATATATCCAACATAACTCAGGTCGGCGAAGATAACAGATAAATAATTATTACCCGCTTTAGAACGATGAAGTTCGTGCCTATTTAACCTGCTAAACCCTTTTCGCCGGCAGGCGACGAACAAAACAAACAAAGGCTTCAATTTTTTTGTTGAAATTTCGACTTTATCGCAAACGCATAAAACATAATATTGCTTTGGAATTCAACGACTTTTGGGTTTATCCAAAAAAAGTTGCAAGGCACTGATAATGCCTATCCAAATTATATTCTCGTTGCTGCAAATTATTTTTACTTCGTTAAACTACATCAACGATGTTTAGTACGTCCGAAATTGTAAGATAAAATCCTGTCAAAAGCGCAAGCAGAAAACGACTTTATCATGAGAGCACAAAATCGTATTTTGCTTGCATTCATTTGATAGAATTTACTCTAGTTTTGGATATATAATAACGGTAAACTTTGAAGCTGTAGCAAATTGTTACAATATGGTTTTGTTCGAGTACCTTTCATTTAAAATGATTACTGTATCCTTTATATAGGTATCGTAGGCAGAGTAATGTTGCAAGTATCGTTTTGATTCAATTTGCCTTTATTCGGTGCTCATATTCAACCTCGTGAGTGCGGTTTAAAACGGTATACCTTGCAATACCTTTATTAAGTACCGTTAATTAAAACCCTTAATTTCGATACCACATTCAGTCCCTTATGACCATAATGGCATGTACGGTCGAGGAAAATGAAGGTTTGGCAAATGTCAACTCTATTTGAATGACGTTAAGGATCAAAAGTGCTAAACATAAAATTTCGTCGACTGTACAATACAATAAGTGCTCGGTTAAAATTAAATAGTTCTCATGTACAGTCAGCCAAGAAAGTGGTCTACCACTTTTGGACCTTATTTTGCATGCAATAAAGTCGAAAAGCGGTAGAACACTTTCTTGGCTGACTCTACTTACCTAGGTACTGTTTTTTTTTAGCTATCATATCTTTAAGCGGCTATAATAAAAGTTAAACAGTTTGCGTGCTCTTTGTCGGGCAATCATTACATAAAATACTACGTTTATACAATATTATGACGCAATAGAGTAAACATAGGCTTCCTGCGATGTTTCCTTTTGTCACATACCTAATATAAAACAACATCATATACACCAAACCCATAGAGTTGCTAATGCGAATAGAGTAAAATGAAATAATTATATTCTATTTGCCTCAACTCAAACGGCCACGGACGGTCCGAACCCGCGTGTAATTAGAACCCGCGGGTACGTGTGTACGGGTACACGGGTACCCGCCCGCGGACCGGGCGGGTTCGGGCGTGTCCGTGTAGAACGGACGCTTAGCACCGCGGGCTTAAGAACACGGGTATTCGGGCGGGCGGGTTTACACGTGTAGCGGGAGCCCTATTAGCAAGGGCGCTAAAACTGCGCTTCGCATGAGCGCTAAGATATCGCCGAAGAATTCATGTTAATTTTCACATTAATATTTAGTTTTTAAGGTTACAAATTTACGTAAATATTTGATTATGACATTAGATATATATATTTGTTTTTACTAATAATATTAATAAAAATGTTATATATGTAACGATAACGTTACAATACATAATAATCTGCCATATCTAGGTCGAAAAGTAGTATCTGTTCCTAGAAATAAAAGCAGAAATAAAAGTAGATAATTTATAGCATCAGAAACTAGTTTCTGACCTAGGCATGGCGGATCCCATATCCAGTAACCATTTTAAACTAAGAAGCAAACTACGTTTGTATGAAGAGTCGACTTGAGACGGCCGTGCTGTAACGACCAATGAAAATGCGCTTTAATAATAGTACATTACTCATCAAGGGCTTTAAAAGAAAGAAAGTCCGAAATCGCAAGTATTTGTGACCCGAGCCACTGGCAAGGGTTGTAAATGTGCGATAGAGGGCTTTCTTTCTTACTGCCCGTGGTGAGTACACAATTTTACGTCTTGACCTGGCCACAATGCGAGTTTTACCGTACGCGCAGCGTGCGGTAAAACTCACATTATGACCCGGCGTGACGTAAAAGAAATTTAAATAATATCCTACGTTTACGATAGGTGTTTGTGGGTGCTATTCGGGATTGTTAATTTACCGATCGTGACATCGCTAATCTATAACGTGTCACGGAATTTGACAAAGTCGTATAACCGCTTTTTATACACTTCAAAAACCAATCTATGAGAGATTACCAGTTGCATAATGAATTTTAATAAAATAATAATAATAAAATTACTCACTCGTGCCTCTGTGAGCTTTTTTATGCCGAAAAAGTGAAACGAACCTGCTCACAACATTTCACGAGTATCTGTTGAAAAATGTAGAGGAGAACAGCGGTACAGACACTGGATGCCGGACAAACAAACGACATTCGGCCCAAGCTGAAGCATAGAAGCAGCACCTCACGATGTTTTCCTTCACCGAAAAGCTAACGGTAAATATCCCGTACATAAGTTCCGAAAAACTCATTGATAATCATAATCGTAATCATATCGTTTATTGCTTTATATGGTTACAAAATGGTCTTACAATATTATAATATATGTCCCAATATAAACCCTGTAAGGGCACTGCAATAGTAATAAACTAATAACAACACTATTAATAATATAATAAACTAGTAACATGCATCTATGAACTAACAAAATACTCCCCCAATGTATAAAAGTTTTTCTTGACCAAAAAATCTTTTAACTTCTTAAAGAACACCTTATCTTTTACAATCTGTTTTATGCTTAAAGGAACACTATTGTACACTTTTACCGCCATATGGTGTGTGCCTGATCGTACTATTTGGAGTTTCGTTAATGTACTAGTTAATTTATTTTTGTTTCTGTTTCTGAGGTTATGGCGAAGTGGTGTGCTGTTTTCTTGTGCCTGCTCAAATAACGCTTTATTGTTGCTTACCAATTTACATAATTTGAATATATATAAAGAAGTTAACGTTAGAATTTTTAGGTTAACAAAGTGTGGTCTACAGGTTTCTAATTGTGGTACATTTAATAAAATTCTAACGCACTTTTTTTGAAGGATAAACTAATTACTGGCATGTGGACTGTTCCCCCACAGTACAACCCCATAGCTTAGCCAAGCGTGCGCGTAGGCATAATATGCAATAGTTGCAGTTTTTAAATCAGTACATTTTTTCAATTCATACAGAGCATATGTGAATTGAGACAGCTTTCCTGATATTTTTATGACATGTGCTTTCCAATTTATTTCCGAGTCCAATTCTATTCCCAATAAAGTACACGTGTTAACAGCGACTATCTTGTCATTATTGTATGAGTACGTTGTATCAATTGGTATTTTTTGTCGTGGTTTGATCTGTATTAGTTTTGTTTTAGAGACTTTTAAATTCAAATTATGATCATTTAGCCATGCCAATATTTGAGCAAGACACGTATTAAGTTGCTGTGTCAAATGCTCGCTGTCATCACACTGAAAAATCACGGTAATATCGTCCGCATAAAGAATACATTCATTATGAAGAATATTTGGCAAATCATTTACATACAACAAAAACAATATGCATCCTAAGACACTTCCTTGTGGTATAGAATGCTTTACATTAACTTTCTGTGATCTGTAAGTAGCAAATATTTTCTTGCCATAATCATAATATTCGACATCTACATACTGTTGACGATTTTCAAGATATGACACAAACCACTGATATGTTATTCCTCGCACACCTATTCCATACAACTTTTCCAATAGGATCTTGTGAGTCACTCGATCATAGGCCTTGCTCATGTCAAGCAGCATAGCAATAGCTTACTTTTTAACTTAAAACTTCGTGTGTAAATTTGTAAAGTGCCGAAACTGTTGATCTTTGCTTACGAAAACCGTGTTGGCTTTCATTATATACGTTATATTTTTCGCAGAAGGAATTTAATCGTTTGGCCATTGCCGATTAAAAAATCTTGATGAACGTAGAAAATAGCGCAATAGGACGGAAGTCACTAGGTTCACAAGCTTTTTTAGTTTTTGGCACAGGCTTTATAATGGATATTTTTAATAGTTCCGGGAAAGTTGCCTCAGCAAAAGATTGATTTGTTCGGTAGGTAATTGGTATTAACAATTCGTCGTGACATTGTTTAACAAGAGTCGGGGGGATTTGGTCATGCCCGTAACTGGTTTTATTCTTTAATCCCTTTATAATTTGACTTATTTCATTTATATTGACCGGACTTAGGTACATTGTATTACTAGTGGGTTCAATAACTGGTCGACCTTTTGGTTTGTTAGTGTCTGTTGATCCTACTGATACGAAGTAATTGTTGAAAGTGTTTGATACTGAGTCTGGTTAATCTGTAATAGCGTCATTGATTTTTAGTTTAATATTTTTAAATTCTTTTTTATTGAATTTGTTCGGGCGCTCTTTTATAATTTGCCACATAGTTTTTTTTTATTTTTACATGTTTTCATTCTATTTATATAATGTATTTTTTTAGATGATTTTATTGCTTTCTTAAGAATTTTTTCGTAACATTAGTAATGGTGTTGTTGGGTCGGGCTTTTGCTTTGTGATATTAATAATTTCAGTAGTCGTTTATTTTTACATGAAATTTTAAGTCCAGGGCTTAGCCAATATTTTGGTTTTCTATTCCTTACTTTAATTTTCTTTTTAGGAATGCATTGATCCAGAGTTGACATAATGTGTTTGTGGAATGCGTTATCATTTTGATTCATGTTTTGACCACCAGAAATTATTTTGTCCCAATCAGTAGATTGTAACCGCTTTTTAAACAAAGCTATGGTATTTCTATTGAATATTCTTTTTTCTGTTAAAAAACATTCGATTACGTTTGGCTTTACCAATGGAATTGTTAATAAAATGCCTTTATGATCTGACAGTCCAAGTTCTTTAACATTGAGCATAAAATCTGATTGGTAAAAATTTGAAAATACAATATCTAGACATGTTGAACTTGTTGAAGTAATTCTCGTCGGTTCTTTAACATTTTGAACAAAGTTATATCTTTGAAACATTTCTCTCATAGTATTTGTCTGGTTTGTATTTATCAAAAAGTTCACGTTTAGATCCCCTCCTATTAATATGTTATTATGACAGTATTTAGTAGTTGCTATTTTTAAAACTTGTTCCAATTGTACATAAAACAAATCTACTTCTCTTTGACTATTCGGCGAATACAATACTATTAGTAGTAAATTAGATTTTGGTATCATAATTGCACATATTTCAATAATATATTGTATTGCTAGATTTGTAATTTCTTCACATTCAATATACTCTATATATTCCTTAACTAAATACAAACTCCCCCGCCTTCATAATCAGTCCTGTAAAAGAGGCTTGCTAGATTATAGCCTTCCACAACTAGTAAGTCACGTTTGGCTTGAGTGATCCAGGTTTCACAGAGACATATAATGGGCAAGTCTATTTCTTCGAGCGATACGAGCCGGGATTCGAATCCACGACCGCCGCTTGACAGCCTCATGCCTGAACCACTAGGCTACCGTAGCTTCTTTGCAAATTAAGGCGGTATCTTTTATAAAAGGCGACTTTATGCACAGTATAATCGTATAGTAAATGGAGTAAAATTTCAAAGAGTGGTAACTAAAATAATAGTAGTAGGAGCAGAGTTTAGGTACTTTGCTTTAGTAAGTATTGTCGTAATTTAAATTTAGTATTAAGTATGTCTTTCCCGCTCACGGGACAATGACGTCCCGGACCTTTGGGAGGCGTGCGTGGAGCTAGGTACCTACAAAGTACCAACTGAGCCAACACGTAGAGGCCCTTTTGACAATTTAATAAAATGCAAGGAGTACACCGAGTGGATGCTGTCCCTGCCCGTGTCATGGGACGCACACAGGGACAGCACCCGCTGAGGAGTATAGGGCCTATTGATGGTTGATGGAATCTAAATGAAACGGGTTATTGGGTGAAAATGATGGACTAGTGGCCTAATAAAACTGTATTAAGTATTATTATTATAGTAATTGAGTATTATTTTTAAATATGCGAGTTGGTGGAGGTCTTATGTTCCATTTTGATGACAACCTTATGGTTGAAATAATAATCTTAACCACCCTCTCGCATTAATAATAAAGCCTTTATTTGATACACAGCACTGTTATACCAACTATGGAAAATTCTATTCAAAGTCGGTACCATAAGATATTCTAAAGCGGTACAAAAGCTAAACAACTATGAAGTAATTCTATTTTAAGCTTTGCGTGGAAACCCCATCAATCACTTTAGATTACAGAGTTAACTAAGGGTAGATTTACATCAAAGTAATCTGAGACAATTTAGCGTAGGTTTGTATTAGTATTTATTCCTGAATGTCATTGAGCAAGTAATTATTGTTTAAAACGTGATAATATATTATAAATATTGGTCTTATAAAATAAAGGAAAAAGAAGAAAAAGAAAGGAAGAAATGAATGTCGTAGGTGTTTTTGTACATTTAGGTACTTATTTTATTTTATTTTATACAACGACGGTGGCAAATATGCGTACGGCCCACCTGATGGTAAGCGGACACCGCAGCCTATAGACGCATGCAACTCCAAAGGAGTAACATGGGCGTTGCCGACCCTGGATATTTTTGAGGATTCGCCGTGTTGACAGCTGAAGGAACAAATTCCCTCGCTCTCAACACAACGCATCCTCGGGAGCTCTGGCGACCTTGCTCTCCTCCAGGAACACAACACTACTACAGAGCAAGTAGTAGTGTTATCATGGCGGTGGTCTCCTGCAAGGCGGAGGTACTTTCCCGGTTGGGCTGCTCCAAATTCGAACGGGATGACATTTCTCTGTCCTCATCATACACCAGCCTATACACGTGCCACGGCTGAGCACAGGTCTCCTGTCATGGATTAGAAGTAACGAGCTGTAGTCCCCACGCTGACCAAGTGCGGTTCACATATACCTTTAAATTTCTTCGCAGATGTATGCAGGTTTCCGTACGATGTTTTCCTTCACTAAAAAGCTAATGGTAAATATCATATCATATTATGTACGTAGTTCCGAAAACTCATTGAACCATGCTGGCTTTTGAATCCACCATGACAGCCGCATGAAAGCTACCGTAAGTAGGTACCCTATTCAAACTTATATATTTCTATCTTTTAACCAGTTTTGAAAATTATGAATAATATTTCCCCCCTATTTATTTACAAAATTTAACAAGCGTTTGTTATTCTTACCTTAAATGTGATCAAAGTAATAAAGACAAATGAATATCACGGCCATTTAAACTAAAATAGGTCTGAAGAATGTTTATAAGGGCGACAGTTTGCAATTCCAACAAAACAAAATACCATCACCAATATAATTGGTGCGTGATTCGATCTGGAATGTTTCCAGTAAACGTTTTCCAGGAAGCTATTTGAAATGAAAAGTACAACATTTCACCACATGAAAATGTTGGAACATGGATTCAAAGTACCGCCAATTGCAATACCATGGTGTAAAAGAAAAAGGGGTTAATTTCTTGCACGCGGTGAAAGTAATCAATCATGAATATGTAAGCCATGATTTATGGTCGCAAGCTGTTATAGTAACACCGTAACAAATCTTTTCTTTCTTTTGTTGGGGTTTCATTAAGTTTCTTGCCTGTTACTTTTGATCTTGAAATGTTTCACAAGCCTTAACTTTAATGTCTTCGTTATGGTACTAGCTGATCGATTGCGTAACGCATTGTACGTACGTCAGGTAGATTTAAAGGTCACTTTTGTAGGGGGAAATGACAGCAGACTAGTCCTATCTTAACGTACGTTCGAAAAGTTACGTAATCGTCCCCCTGGTATGTATAACAATCTTGCTTTCAGACGCAAGTTTAGTATTTGTCCAGAAGTCAGAGTCAGAGGAAAGATAGCACAAATTATCGTTTCTTAAAAAGTGCCTGTGACTGACGGACATTCGGGCACATACTGAGTCAATGTAACCGGTCATGGTGAGGAGAAATACATCTACGATATGATATGGCACTATTTACTAACTTGCTTGCTATTTATTATTCTGACGGACATAATAATAAAAAGAAAATACATAATATACTTATTATTGCGTGGAAGAAGACCTGAGAAATAAGTGAAAGGCGCAGCTGGAAGAAGGTCGCCGAAGATCGCAGCAAATGGAGAAAGATTGTTTTGGAAGCCAAGACCCAAAAAGGGTTGTAGCGCCATCGGAAAAATACTTGATGTTATTTGAGTTGGCCGAATTGCATCAACGAAGTTCTTTCAAAAAGCAGCTCTACTGTCCAAGGCAGAAGATTCCAATTCACTGGGATTGGAATCTTCTATTTTTCTTAATTATTTCATGAGTTTAACAACTCGAGCCTAACAGGTTTCAATCACCAATATACTGTTTCTGGAAACTGTCTGACTTTGCCTTTGATTGTATTACGAAGCAGTTATAATAATATAATACAACATTTCTTTCGGGGAACTAAGGCCCATAGTTACAAATACCTTACAGACTAACATACAGTCGAGGTCAAAGATATGTTTACACTTTTGCACCTTATTGCCTTGTAATAAGGTGCAAAAGTGTAAACGTATCTTTGACCTCGACTGTACATACAATACAATATAATATTAAAACACTTATTATTATTTAGGCGACGACACAGTGTGGCTCCGTTGCGTCGTCAAGTCCGGCGTAGAGTTCGATAAGTTGCCCTGGAACCGCAGAAACACGACACCCATCGGCCAGAAACCAGCACACGCGATGGTCTCCTGCAGCGGGCTCGGCACGCGCACCACAAACGAGCTGAAGTGCACATAGTGGCGCGAACGCAGCTGGAAAACCCTCAGTGAGTAGCTAGTCTTCTGGTAAATATACTGCACCATGTCATCAGCCGTGGTGGAGTAATGCAGGCGCGTCAGATACAGCACTTTACTCGGTGTGGCAACCCGCAGGCCCGAACCAACTGGCTCTGCTGCTGTACCAGACTGGCTCTCTCGCGGCTTGCGCTTACTAGACACCAATGTGAAACCCTCCTTATCCACATCGGTGCGAGGGGGCGTCTCTTTTGGAGGAACCCCGGCTTCACGCACTCTTGAAGGTGCGCTTCTCCGGTTGACTGCGACAGGCTCACCGGCAACGACGTCAGCATAGCGATGACGTGACTTCGCCGGCGGCGGAGCGGCGGCTGCGACACGAGCTGTGTCAGCAATACGCAAACTAACCGACTCGACACTTGACGCCGATACATTGACGCTAGTATGTACCGAGACAGTCAATAGTCATTGCACTTGAAATTTGATGCCTGTGACCGACTTACTGGGGCGCTATTACGCAAACTATTAACTTCGTTGCGCAGTTCGGTGACAGTTGCTTGCGAGGCCCCAAATTTTGTCAAAACTTCAGCTAAACTGGGTTTAAGAGCCACAATATCTTTCAGCAAGCAGATAACGTCTACATGATCCGGTAAGATCCGGTAGGATGGCAGTCTGGAGACTCCCATCGCCACGAACTCGAAATGACTTGTTCGTTCTCCCTGAAAATATCTGTAATTCCCGGCTGTGTCTCCTCTCCGGTGAGATACATACGTGCCGACGATCCCAAGGCATTCGAACAGCACGTTCTTTGCTACGCAGATGTCGTCGACAGTGAAACTCGACGAACAGATCTGAATAGCAGAGACCGTGTCCATCCGACCTTCCAGCAGTAGTTTTTCTTGCAGAAAGGCGAGGACCTCGTTCACTATGGGGTCACTCTAATTGGCGGCACTCATAGTATAAATCGTAAGCAGCGACCGAGCCGCGCTTATTTCGCAATTCAATAATTAAACATCAACGCGTCTATGTCGCTTCGCGCATTGGACTCGACTCAACAAGTCAAGTTATGTATATCTATGTCAATTAATTCCACGAAAATATTCTTTAGTAATAAGCTTGCAGTTTCTGTAGTTAAATAATAATCAGGCTGACATAGAAGTCTCTATAGGTCCATAGGAAACAACTCTAACTCATACTAAGCTATGTCAACCTGCTAGGCATATATTTTCGTGGTGATATTTATTTGGGCACATAAAAAATATAGAATTTAGGGTTATATAATGAGTACTAGGCGTACTGCGGCACGCGGGGTGCCTGTTGCTGACCCCTGTTTTAGACGAATGTCTATAAATTGTTGCATTATTTTACACACTGTCAAATAGCCTATTAAGTGGTGGCAAACAAGTATACGGTCTGCCTGATAATAAACATACCGTAGCCGTAATAATAATATTTGAGTACATAGAAAACCTCCCATATCCTGAAATCTCACAAATGTCCTTACCGAGGATCAGAATTAAAAAATATTAGGGCGCAATCTTACACGAACCGAACTAGCCCCATACCAAACTCAATAGGGTTCGTGTTATAATTATACTGCGTGGAACGGAACGATGGACTTTCCCGCAAGAGGGGGATTATTGAGCGCTAGTACGTCATATTTTCCAGATAAACCATTTTTTTTTGACGCGATTTTTTTTTTACCTTTGTATGGTGCGTTGGCCGACTGGAGCGACGAGCTCCATACAAATGTAAAAAAAAAATCGCGTCAAAAAAAATACTTTATCTGGAAAATGTGACGTACTAGCGCTCAATAATCCCCCTCTTGTGGGAAAGTCCATCGTTCCGTTCCACGCTGTATACTAGACGACGACATATTTAATAACTATAAATACTGAAATTCATAGAAAGCATCCACGACTTCGAAACAAAATATTCACGGTCATCACACAAATATTTTCCCTTATTCTAACTCAGGGTCGTCAGCGTCGTAGGCAGCTACAAGCAGCTACGTAGACATTAACAGGTTTTCGACCAATTGGGATAGAAGATCCTCAAATAAATAAGTGATTACACATTTTTATCTCGTACCTACCCATGCCATGGTCTTCTTTAATGCGCCAACAAGCTACTCAAACTGTTCCCAAATATTTTACCGGGCATTAAAACATTGTTTTAAATAATTTATAGGGGCCATTATACATCCGAGTAACAGCTCGTTTTAGACAAATCTCTCTTTGTTGTCGATTCACCCGTAACTTTGTCATTAGGGTGATTGCAAGCAATTATGTCATTAACGACGGTTCAAATTGTACTTAAGGAAAATCATTGGCAATTAAACTTGCCATGGTTTCGTGAAGGTTATCCGGGCCTTTAGAATTATGGCTCGACAAACAAGCAGCGGACGATTTAGGTCATCATTTTCGTTTGAAAACGGATAGTCGTTTTCCGAAGTAGGGAATAAATGAAAAATCCTTCAAACTTCATCAAGTTTGAAGGATTTTTTGATTACTGAATTGTGAGTGGCGACCACGTAGTACCGGAAGGATCAGCGTGGGTAGATCCCCACAAAGTAGGCTGATGACCTGCAGTAGATGATGTGTTACAATGGAGGTATGCTTGGCGTAGGGGCCATTGGTCGCTACAGTGGGTAACGACGTCTCGTTGCCGACCAATGTATCGACAATGCTTGACAGTGAGAGGTTCTGGGAAGCTATGGCCTCCTCCCGCTAGTCCGTAATGGCACAGAAAGAGGCTGCGGAGAGAGAGCGGGATAACGGACCGAATATCCGTAGACGGAGGGCGGGGCACATACACCTTTGTTATGCGCATTTGCTCCCCCGCCGTAGTGGTCTGGATCCTGGTCCGAAGCCCACGGGATTGTATTGCCCCGAAATTGTCACAAGATACTCTCCCTGGTCGTGCCCACGCAAACAGGCCAGTCGCGAGGGTCAAAGTAGCATGTGTCAAGCGAACCTCGTTGGCAGCGAAATGATTGGAAAATCGTTGGGGGTTTAGTGGGTAGTCTGGGCCTTCTGTCCGGGAGTTCCAGAGACCTGTCCTTTCCCCCCTGACCGGGGACCATGGAGGACCGTTCGTCATAGCATTCCCCCAACGTAAATAAAAAAGGCTGATGGTCTGGTAAAGGTTGCGGGAGTCCGCTGGCTGCGGATTGCGTAGAACCGGTAATTGTGGCGCTCTTTAGTAGGTGACTTTCGGCTGATTTGGTAATCAATGCTGAAAGGCTTTACCACTTAGCAATCCCTCTGATAAGGTAATGCTACGCTGTTACTCATAATGTTCTCAATTGTTCGTTAATTAAAGCTGATATCCCTCATATCGCAGTGGTTTTGTCCTTAATCTCAATTTTGTAATTATAATAGGTTTTGACGACCGGTTAGTCAATGGGTAGTGACGCTGCCAACGAAGCTGAAGGTCCTGGGTTCGAATAAGGTAAGGGCAAATATATGTGTGATGAGCATGAATATTTGTTTCTGAGTCTTGGATGTTTTCTATGTATTTAAGTATTAATATCTACATATTAGTATATATCGTTGTCTATTACCCATAACACAAGCCTTATTCTATAGCTAGTCAATTGGTGTAGAATAGTGCCCTTATGTTTATTTATTATTTATTATCAGAGGATACATTTAACCAATGCAGTAAATATTTCTCGCATTTGACCTTACCTAATGTTGCTTATTAATCTGAACGCTGAGGGCCTCGTGCGTTATTTGGTTATTTATCGGATGGTTGGCCGTTATTGCCACCTTCATTAATCTCTTGGATTCTTGAAGGAAATCCCACAAAAAGCATTGTTGCCCTTAATGATAAATGTAGGGTGCGATCCTTTCTCTCTTTCTTATACACATTTGGACTTTCGCTCACGGCGTTTTTAAGGCCGGCGTAATTTATCTGTGAATTGTTGGGACACTTTTATCCTTTTCAGGTAAGAGTTTAGGATTTTAAGTATGAATGAATGTTTTTGAGAATTTCCTTAACTGCTGGACAGCTGGTGATTTATGATAACAGCCGGAAGCGGCTGGAATTATATCGATTGGTAGGATATTTTGATTACGCGAATCATGAATTCCTTCAGATTAGAAATTTTAATCTTAATGGGTAAAATATATTTCTCCGAGCAGGATTCAAACCTACGACCATCTGGCATACGCGGCCAGCTGCTCTCAACCAACTGAGGTGTTCGTGCCACCATCTGATCGATCAACGATTTTTCAACCAATTCCTTTGCATCGCCTTAAAGAGGCGTAAAGAGCCGTGTACCTCCAAGATACAAGCTTCTTCACAGCCCGAACATCTCAGTTAAGTTACATTGAATCATTTCAAAGATATATCACAACACGGCTTAACAGATTTTCCTGAAACATGGCTAAGAACACCCGGGATAAAATTATCTATGACACAAAAAAAACCGCATTCAAATCGATCCATCTGTTTTGGGAGCTACGATACCACAGACAGATACACAGACACGTTAAACTTATAACACCCCTCTATTTGCGTCGGGGGTTAAAAATCATCAGTAAACAATGCGGTAAGTTACCTCATACTAAAATAAGTACTCGGGGCATTAAATTGCGACCTAAACATTAATCGAGAACAGAGCTAACTAGCATCCACTCAGCCGATAAGAGTTAAGACCTTACGTTATGATGATACCTATATTCATAAAGATCGACATTATATATTGTAACCGTTCAATACAATCCCTAAAATACAAAATCCGCTCTCCATCTACTAACTCAAATTAAGATACCGTATAAAAAAAATATTTTTTTTGAACCGTGAAAAAGTACAATTGCTTTAATAATTGCACTGTTCTCAAACCTCGAAACAATGTCCCCATTAGGTTAACCGACAGCCATTTTCTCCTGAAAGACACAAATAGGTAGTTAGGACCAGTGATTTACCTGTGCATAAAGGTGATTGCAATGCATAATTTCACGTTCTGTACAGGAACCTTCTTGGTGTGATTTGGCACGACAAACCGCCGTACAATGCCGGATTATTTCTCTGGTATAATTATATTCGTCGACAATGGCTTAATACGGTTTATGGCGTTTTTATGCGGGGTCTTGTTTTACGGACATTGTTTTTATTTCTTTATTTTAACCACTGCTTTGGTAGGTGTTTCGTTTTCAGTTCATGGCCCTAATAATAAACTTAATTGAGAATTTATGAAAGGTATTATGTCCAGCCATTTTTTTGTGAAAGAGAGATTTTTAAATCATAATGTAGTTTGCAATTTACTATTAAGTATGTGACATTAAAACCTCATTAAAAAGGGAACAAATACCAATATGATAGGCTAGACTTGTACCAATACAAACACTCTTTTTTGTACACCTCATAAAATGACACAGTACAGAACATAAAGATATTAATACCTATAAAATTAAAAAGAAAAATAAAATAAAAATTACTTAAATGATCTGCTCCGATCTATATTCATATTCATACTGGACTGATATATTTTGTTTAACTGAATCGGAATCAGAACCAGAATTAAACATTTATTCGAAACACAAAACAACACAACACACAGTACTTATTATAAGAAAAAGATAAATCTATGCCGTGTCACGAAATGGGCCCAAGCCCAGCTGGCTGCAAAGCCAGCATCATGATGCTGAGTCATGATGCTGTCTTTGCAGCCAGCGCTGGGCTTCCGTTGGGTCCACCCAGTGAGGACACGGTATGTAACATACATAACAAATACAAAATGAAACATAACTTTGAGGATAAAAAAATGAAAAGTAAAATAAAATTAAAAACCAGTGACAATAAAAAAAAAAAAAATAGTTAAAAACCTACATAAAAACAAGCTAAGAACGAAATCACATTACAAGTAATAATATGCTACACCGCAACATCATTTCGAATTCTTAAATTGAAACCCTCGTCCCATGATTCCATTTCCAAAACAGAATGATTATGGGCTTTGGGAGGAAGCAACCCTACAATGCGTTACGTGATCGACTAAGTAGCAGGTAGATCTAAATGGCCCTTTTTGAGTTGACCTAACGTGCGTTTGTAAAGTTACTTGATCATGATCACGCCTCAGCTGATCGTTGCTGATTTGATTGGGGTGACATAAATCGGTCACAACATTTCTATACTCAAACTCAAACTATTTCTATACTAAATAGAGATAGTGCTTCGGAGAAGGACACAGGGTAATTTGATTTCAGAAAGAATACCTTAGGGAATGCAAAAAGGGCTTACGGTTTATAACCGTA
The DNA here is from genome assembly GCA_947049275.1 of Epinotia bilunana. Classification (NCBI taxonomy): domain Eukaryota; kingdom Metazoa; phylum Arthropoda; class Insecta; order Lepidoptera; family Tortricidae; genus Epinotia; species Epinotia bilunana. The sequence continues at coordinate 6,064,142 of OX346265.1, forward strand.
CAATTCACTCCCTTATGGGAGTGATAATTTTTACGCGGACAGAATTATTGGCAAAAGCATGTAAGGTTAACCTCCCAGTGCCGTCAATGTCCTAATACATGCCACTTTCAATATTATGTCAAAACAACAGAGGTGAACAATAGGTGTCAACTATTAGGCATTAAGGTGTCAAGCATTGGGATATTTAAGTTATTATCGAAAGTGATTCACTTTATCTCTCAACTCCAATCAAGTCGGTTGCATATAATTTTAAATTTGTAGGCATGAGTTTTCGACTCCACACGGCACCAATGAGGATTACAGCCTATTCCCTCTCATTGCTCTCACAGGTGAGCCACGACTTGAAGCGGCAGTGGCATTGGCAGCGGCAACGGCGCCATATGTGAAGGCCTCCACCCACCGAACCCGTGTCGAGCGCGGCGCGTGTCGGACGCGGTTGAACCGGTATATTCACACCGCAAGCGGGCGGCGTGTAGCAACGCGGAGGTACACGGCGAGCCCGCCGCGTCAGCGACGCGTTAGCAACGCGTGTGCAGCGCGTGTGCAGCACGGGCCCGCGCGTTATGCCTCTCTCACTACCAATACATTTAATATGTAGGTCACTGTCTCTATCACACTTATCAGCGCAGCAGCACGCGGGCCCGTGCGTCATATCTCTCTCACTACCAACACATTTAATATGTATCTCATTATCTCTATCACACTCAGCAGCGCGGCAGCAGCGCGGGCACGCGCGGGCCCGTGCGTCATATCTCTCTCACTACCAACACATTTAATATGTATCTCACTTTCTCTATCACACTCAGCAGCGCGGGCACGCGGCCGCGCTGCCGAGTTGGAACTTTAGCGCCGCGGGCCCGCGTTTGGACCGCGTTCGATGTGTGTTTGAAGTTTAGTTTTAATGCTTTACAACTTGATCGGGCCCGCGCAGCACACGCACCACGCACGACACGCGTTCGGTGGGTGGAGGCCTTGAGATCAAGAAATCGGAGCATGGAGAAGCCACGTAGGCAGCCGCTGCCATCGCTACTCAAAACAGGAACAGATCTTCGAGTACTTGCGCTTGAAGATGAAGACCAAGTTTACCCTGAAGGTCAAATGGTTGGAGTCCCGCTATAAAGCGAGTTTCAGTTCATGTGTGGTGAGAGTGCAAACTGACAAGCTGTCAACCTTCATAAAGGTGGGGATCTGGCCGAAAGGTATAGTTTTCCGGCGATTTCGAGGAGTATTTGACTCCCAGAACTTGCGCCGCGCGTCACTGTCTTAACGTGTTATATTATAAGTTTAGTATATTCATTGGTATGTTAGTCTGTAAGGAATTTGTAAATATGGTCCTTGTTGCCTGAAGCAAATAAATAAATAAAATCGTGGCCAAACCATAAAGAGGTCGAGGCCGAGGAGTTGCTAGTTATTTAATCACTACAACCGGCATTCTTGCCTAAGTGTGAGGCTACAATAGTCACTTCCCTAATTAAAATTGAACGAGGCAAATGCTAACTTTTCCATTGAAGTAATTCTACCAACTCATTCGATGAAATTCGCTCATTTCTATTAAAAAAGTTCTTCGTAACTCTGGTAATTGGTACGCAGGGAATTTTACGTCTGAAACAGATGCCTTAATTCATAAAGGAAACTTTTTACTTATAAAAATTTTAATTACTGAAGCATTTTTATAAAATTAATTGTTCCGTAAGAAACTTATATTAATACAAGGAAGTGGTGATGGGCTAGGCCTGAAAAGTTTTCTGACAATTTTTACCTTAAACACTTTGAACGGGACTTTTAAATTTAGTAAAAAAATCTTATCTCTAAATATTAAAATACTTTAGAAATCATTTAGTCAATTTATGGTATCTTATTATGTTTTTTCCCAATTTCCGCTAATCTCCTTCCTAAATTGATAACATTCTCTAAATAATATAACACACCTACAAATAAATAGCCAAAACATTCAATTAAAGCAAGAAAGTTAAAACAGTCTAAAAGCAAAAAAGTCCCGTTTCTTTAACAAAAACACCAAGACTGCAGTATCCTGAAATAATTAAAGTTTCAACGTCGAATAGCCGTTAACAGTCGGAGACCGAAATAGGTTTAAGTCCAAGAAGATTTAGAGGGCATGAGTATTGCTCCCCTATTGTAATAAAGGATCGATCACACTGAACTTTGTCGTAGCGTTTAAGCAGCGATATCCATATTATTATTATTGGTTAGAATTAAATAATCTTAAAATTAATGTACACAAAACCATGTTATTTAAATCATATTTAACCAAAATCCACCAAGTTGTCATTAAACATAACTTAGGCTTAGTTGAAGAAGTAAATAGCACTGTTTTCCTCGGTATGACACTCGATACCCATTGTAGTTGGAAAGAACATGTAGACACGGTCTGCACGAAACTGAACAAATTCATTTTTGCACTTTGGCGCAACTCAACTGTTTCGTTTAAAACTACCTTACTAATCTATCACGGATACATTATGTCTATTTTACGATACGGTATAAATATCTGGGGTAACTGTTGTCGCTCAAAAAAAATGTATACGAACCCTTTGTGGAGTAGATAGACTGGCGCCTTGCAAACCATTATTTTTTAAACAAGTTACTATCCTCCCCTGCCTCTATATTTACGAGATATGTGTTTTTGTAAAACTCAATATTCAACTATTCACATTCGTAGAAGATAAGGAAACAACACGGTCACATAGACGCTGTAGGTTAGTATTACTAACTAGTAACAAATTATTAAGTACTTGGAAGAAAAAGCGCTCATATAACATGTGTATAATAAAATACCAGCTGACATAAAGACATCGCCTATAAACGAATTTAAAACCAAATTGAATAAATTATTGATTGATAAATGTTTTTATAGCATTAACGAAGTTTTATTGTATAATTGGAAGCAATGTATATACATTAAGATCTTATGTAACCATATGTTCCTTGTGAATAAACAAATAAATAATTCATTAATTCATTCATTGCTACTAATTATCGTTGCCGTCTCTTTATTGATTTGATGATTCGTTGTGCTGATAACTAAAGATGGATGTGGATCCCTCCCTCACCCTTCATACAGCGCGTCATCGAGAGATAATGTGTTCCCAATTTCTCGATATAATTTCGAATAAATTAACGGGAAATTCAGACAATGGATTGAAATAGTGATACAATTAAACGTATTATAACCGTGCACGTGTCCCCTGGGTGGTACATACTAGTGAGTGACAAACTTTAAAAGGCCAAAATAATGCCATACGATTAAAAAAAATTAAACGTATTAGTCCTTCGATGTCCGGTCGTAACAAATAACTGTCCTAGTGTTTTATTTCGCCTTTATTCTTTGCTTCTTATGTAAAACTCTACTTAGATATAAATTTATACAAAATTTTGTCTTGCTCGCTCAATAATGGTATCGTTAATGCCTCGTTCATAAAAATCGGCAATAACGTGGTTTTTGTCACAACTGATCATTAATTCACAAAGTAAGAAAACTTTTTTTTTTTTAATGATGATAACAAAATTTAATGTATCCGATAAAAGATGCAGAAGTAATAAAGGTTACATCTGGGATAATAGGCATGACTTTTAAATATATTTCTAATTTATTTTCATTAATATGAATTTGAGGAAGACTTATTACTCTTTACGCCTTGTAAGTTATGATATTTTGTAAGATTCAAATGATAAGAATTGGTGGATGAACTGGTTACAAAACTAAGCCTAAATCAAAATATTGATTCAGTTCACTCGGTCATCCTGAAATATTGAATTGCTTATAATTTCGTCAGACTTTAGAAAATCACCATTATTCGAAGTAGGTGCAACGTCTTATCGATGTTATCAATTTATCCAACGACTATTAAGTTTTCCTATTTCTGACATCTGTCCTATAAATAGTGTAAAAGAGTATAAAAAAATCCTTGTGCCGGCTTGTACACTCTCGTCGCGACACCCCGAGACAGACCGAGAACGAGTGTGTACATGATGCTCTCACCTTGTCTCGCCCGATCGAGTCTCGCCTCGGTACGCCTCGGTCGTGTGTCGGTTTTTGCGGCCGAGTCTAAAGGGTTGTTCCGCTGTTCAAATGACGCAACGAGTGTGTACACGATGTGCTCCGGTCGAGAGATTCTTGCCCGAGACTCGGCGAAAAGCTCTCGGCGAGTGTGTACAGCCGGCATTAGAGTTTACTTTACGAAATCATAATATGTATTCGAGATTATAATAGAATAAACCTTAGAGCGGTTTCACACGGAGGCTTTTTACAGCGCTACAATCTTGATACAGTATATATAAAATAACCAATAACGTTGAATTTTCCCGAAAAAGGATTTAAAATATTGTCAAATGGAGAAAACAGTAAAGCATGGGATTGAATAATCACAAAATAGTGTCCAAAGTTTCAAGAGGGGGTATATTCTGTCCCTTTTCCGCAAAACGCACCTTCATATGAAACGATTGTTATTTACAATGACGCTCGCAGATCGTGATGACGTCACGATCTGCGGGCGTTTTCTCTCTCTAACAAGCAATATTAAAATGGTTGTAGCTTCGTAATTCTTTGAGATATCTGAATGGGATTTTCGTCACTAGGAATATTTTTTTATCTTCTTTCTTTTGGAGCAATAATTATTTTTGAGTCTAAACCCGTATTTTGACCCAGAATATAATGGTTAGTGTCGCGCGAGAGTCGCGCGTTTGTTACGCTGCAAAAAGTGTGCCGTGTGTAACCGCCTTTAATTTCATCACATCAAGTACATATTTGACCTCACCTGGCGACAGCGAATAAACAAAGTTCGTGTCAGTTCCTTAGCACGTAACGCGTGCCGGAATTAAGTTACCCTTGGATATTTACCCACGGAATTCAAGTGGTAAATTTCCCAAGACCCCAACAGGCCCTTACTAATCTTGTGGAATACCGTCCTTTCCCTGAGTGGTACCGAGGTCATGGCAGGTCATCCGTCATTTTCAAGTGTCCTGTGTCTCATTAATTTGAACGTTGTTTGTGTTGCACGGGCGTAGCTCTTGATTAGTACACAGTGTCTTGGGAGGTGAATTGCCAATCGATCACGCGAAAGCCTTGTTTTAGGGATACTTGGCTTGTCGTTAATCAATGAATGGTTGACGGTTTATTTTGTACGTGAAGTTATGTTAGTTTTCACTAGGGGGACTTGACTTGGCGGGGCGTGGTCGGTTTGCGGTATTTTGTACTTTGATGTCCCCCCCCACACCCCCCCTCCCTCCTCCCTCCTCCGCACATACAGGGCCAATCAGCCCAGCTAGCACGATAGGTTTTATGGTCACGTTTTACAGCGAAAATGTACTTTAACGTTACGTAAAACAACGCTATAACGAAATGTAGGCGCGCAGTAAAGAATCTGTACTCACGTGTACAGTATTTTTAGTAACTAAATATTTTTACAGTTGGCTTTCTACGTGCGTTGTAGTTGTAACTAATTAACTTTCAATTTATGATCATACCAGGTTTATTTGACTCGACATATCGGTATTTATGGCGTGTAGTTTCTTTCGGATGTTCACACACGTCCTTGCATGGCGCGAGTGGAAGCGAGTACGACCTACAAATGTCATACCACTATCATGTCAATAAGTCGGGTCGAACCGACCTCCGGCTCATTGCGCGGTGTAGGTAATTTATTAGCAACACTGTTCTTAAGGCTGTAAATAATAAATACTAGGGCAGTGGTGTAAAAAGAATTCACCTTATAAGTTTTAAAACGACATGAATAAACTTATTTCTTTCTTTCTTTCAAAATAGTAATGGAAATGGTAATAATGCTATTTCCTCGTGTGGTGTTTGGTTAGAAGTCGACTAACGAAGCAGGGATGAAGTGTGTTTTGTGTGATGGGCTAATGTGCATCACTGCGTTATCACATTTTGTTGATATTTTATACCCACATTTATGCTAAAAGTGGCACTGGGACATAAGTATCATATGCTCTGCTTACCCCTTTTGGGAATAAAGGCGTGAATATATAAGAACAATGGTATATTTTGGTTTGGCTCTTAAAACCTTTGGTTTCGTTGGGTAACCAAAACTAGTTCTGCTTGTAATTGACTGAGCGTCTCCTTTCTCACTCGCACCATGCAAATTAGAATGAGGAGGGTAGATCTTTCTCGACTCGCGTCGCGGCGCGGCGTCAGTTGTGCTAGCCCCGCTGTACCGAAACTCGCCCGTAGCTTGCGCGAGTGCTCTCCTCAACTCCGTGCTCACAGCATCACGGCAGTGTGATGTGTTTGTGACAGAGATGGCGCGTCTGATGACTGAATGTAAGAGAGTGTTAGAGAGACGTATGGATGGTTTTTAGTTAGTACTTACTTAGATTTAGCTTGTTAATTTATTTTAAGTAGGAATGAATCGCTGTAACGTTTTGGTTAAGACCGTCATGTTGCACAACTTTATGGTTCAATCAACTATTCAATTATTATTACACTTTAGCCTAGTTGGTAGTCAGTGACCCTGCCTACGAAGCTGCAGGTCCTAGGTTAAAATCCCGGCATTTATGTGTGTGATGAGCACGAATATTTGTTCTTAAGTCGTGGATGTGTTATATGTACGAGTATATAAGTATTTATTTAAATATTTAAGTATGTAGGTATATCGTCGCATAGTACCTATAGAAAAAGCTTTGCCTAGTTTGAGACTAGGTCGATTAGTGTGAGTACGTATGTTTACATTGCAGGTAGGAAAAAGTAAGCAGCCAATTTCTGTTAAATCCGTGGCTCGCTGTACCCGCATTTGATAAGTAAATTCCCGTTGTTCTCATGTTAAACCTTTTGTGCGTTCGTATTATCACAAATATTTTCCTTTATTCTGATTATGGGTTTATTTCGGGCACTCGTTCACAAAAGTCCTTTCATGGTGCGAGTGGAAGCGAGTACGACCTACAAATGTCATATCATTATTATATCAATAAGTCCAACCACCGTCAGTCCACTGGTCGTTTAATAGTCAATATACCGGCAAACTGGCATGGCATGTTCAAGTATTATCACAAGTTCAGGAGTTCATCACGTAACGCATTGTACGCAAGTCAGGTCTTAATGTCACTTTTTTATGGCAAAATGATAATTGAGTTGTTCTAAAGTGCTTTCGAAAAGTTACGTGATCAACCCTCAGGACTCCTACAAATTTACTGGGAATGGGGATCCAAATCTGCAAGAACTTTGGGACTTAGGGGACAGACGGTGGTTGGAACGCTCGTAGAATCACCCATATGGGAATGAAAGAAAGCAATGTTATTAATTCAATAAAAATGTGGTGACGTGTTTTTACTGCTGTGGTGCAACGACCCGAAGTGGATCCTTGCCTCCGACACTAGAGACCGCCAGGCTTCCCCGTCCAATGCCGTTTCTGTCCAATCGAAGGCCCAAGTAGAAGTGATTGAGTAACAAACATCCGAACATCTAAACTATCGCATTTATAATATTAGTAGGATTGGGAGTTAAGATTGTAATGCAATCTGTAGGTGCGGTGAAAGGCACGGGGACGTTTAACGTAAGTATAGATGTACAAATTTAGTTCTTAGTAATAGCATAGTTAGTTTAAAAAATATAAAAAGAGTGCTGTCTTCGCCAACAAACTGCTTTGCAGTTTGGCGAAATTAATTCATGTATTTGTAACAATGGCTCTTGTGAAATAAATTAAAAATATATATATATATATATATGATGATGTATGTACAAAAAATATTTTCTGTACTTGTAACAATTTTCGATTTCGACGTTTATTTTAAAACTAAAGAAAGTAAGGTTTATACTATGACAACTAAGTCTTTTTGAACTTCGTCATCCCACTGTACCTAGGACGCCCAACATCAGGTCTTCGACCAGTTGGACGTCCCGAATGCTCTCTCCGGACTGCACGATCGTCACCCATGCAGACTACGTGCCCGAGCTAGCGCAGTCTTGAGGATTTCGTTTCTCCTATCATACTCGGTTTTATTTGTTTTTTCCTCGTAATATAGAGGTATAGAGGGGTACAGAGGTCGAGGCCGTATTTTTTTGTTTTAGTTAAAAAAAATGGTAATATTGAATAAAAATAATTTACGCTTTATATGTTTTTCTACTTTATTTTATTTTTTGTTCCAAAATGTATTATTTTTGTTCGTTAAATAGATTCCTCATCTTTTATTTATCCGAAAATGTTATAATACTTGCCTTGGGGTGTATAGTTTTAGAAAAAAAATGACTTTTATTAAAGCGCGGCAGAGTCGAATTTTATGGCATTTGGAATCAAGACCGTTGGGCCTTGGGTAAGTTTTCGAGCACTTGGACAAGTGCTCGAAAACTCTACAACGTGCTTAGCAAAAGGCTTGTCGGCACTACAAGCGACCACGGATCTGGCATCAGTTTCCTCGCACAGCGAATTAGTATTGCTATTCAGCGAGGTAATGCTGCCAGCACCTTTGGTACGCTACCACTTTTTAGAGAAAGTTTGAATTTTTAATTTAGTTTTAGTATCTTCTATTATTGTAAATAGTTTTATATTCGTTCTCTTTGTATAATTATGTATATTTCATGATAAAAAATGAAGAAATACTATAAGTAATGAAATGTAATTTTATTTTAAAAATAAACTTTGTTCATCACAATATTGATTCATCCTCACTAGCTATACGTACCAAATAGCTACGTACAACCCTACTATCTAACAAATTGGCTGTCGCATAACAAAGTTTTAACTCCATGCATCCAGCGAGAGTTACCACGAAACAAAAAAAACCTTATTCAAGTTAGTTAATAGCAAATGCATTATGCAGTATCTATACCACATCAAGTTCTGATACCGATCTTACACTAAACGCAGCTAAAACTCAAGTTAATGCAATAAAACGAAGTTGGACGAAGCTTAATTTGCATCGCTTTGTAAAACTAAGTTGTATTTTGAAACTAGGTCGAAATACAGATTCTGCTAATCTGTGCTAATGCGCCCGGTAAGGGTTTGTGTACTCGAAACATTTACTGTTTAACTGATTTATTTGTTATAAATTAAACGATTTCAAATAACTACACTTTAGAAAAGTTGAAAAACCCCCATTTCACAGTCCAATATCTCAAACACGGCTGAACAGATTTTCATGAAACATGGCTAAGAACACTCGGGATAAAAATGATCTATGATAAAAAAAACTAAAGGAAAAACGGTTTATCCGTTTGGAAGCTACGATACCACAGACAGATATACATATACACAGACAGACACGTTAAACTTATAACACCCCTATCTTTACGTCGGGGGTTAAAAAGAAGGAGGTTCTTAATTCATCGTAACCTTTTATTTTTATGTATGTTCTCCGATTACACTGTAACTCTAAGACGCCTGGGGCGATTTGTTTTTTTTTTTTTGTTTGATGGTTCCGTAGCCATATCAGGTCAGGATATGATGATGGGAACCTGGAGAAGTCGAGGGTACTCCTCAAATCTTATAGGCACACTTGAAGCGATTTAGTTATTTCGACGACCGCTTTAGCCTATTTGGTAGTGACCCTGCCTACGAAGCAAGAGGTCCTGGGTTCAAATCCCAGTAAGGGCTTTTATTTGTGTGATGAACACGAATATTTGTTCCTGAGTCATGAATGTTTTCTATGTATTTAAGTATTTATTTATCCATATAAGTATGTTTATCATCGTCTAGTGCCCATAATAGAAGCTTTGCTTAGCTTGGGACTAGGTCGATTTGTGTAAGAAGAAAATGAACGCTGTAGGTGAAAGACTGAGTTAGTAAGTTTGAGGTGACTAAATTACGAGCATTTCTATAATATATTTAATAAATCAATTTAAGGCTAGAAAGAGCTCGAAACGTCGAGATGTATGTTGTAATCCATTATATACCCTATAGAATCCTATCAAATCGTTTTCTTTTAATAACCAACCAACATAGGTATAAACTCACCCGGTTTCAGATCCCAAACTTATTTTTAACTAGCTTCCACCTGCTTTAAAAACTATCCTTTATTTTAAATCAGACTATAAACTATCTTCGTGCAAAATTTCATCCAAATGGGTTATAGATATAGATGATACTGCTGCGGGCGTAGTACGGTTGCCATTTTATCACTTATCGTTGTGGTAAAGACGCCCATCACGCTCTGACAAGTATGCGAGTGCGAGAGTGACGGATGCCTTATCCACAACGACAAGTGATAAAATGGCAACCGTGCTACGCCCGCTGGAAGGTCTGCCATGATTGGCGGTTGACTTGTGGCGTTGAATCTGAAACATTTCATATATTTACCGATGACCTTTGAAACCTGACGTCTTATAGACGGTATCCAATATTCTTGTCTGAGTATTGCGATGAGTGCGTTTGTCGCGTTATGATAGTGCTCTATTAGCAGCTGAGTCCACCTATGATCCTTAGGTATGAGATATTGATGCTTCGCGCCATACGAAAGCTTCGATTTCCGTAATCGTCCCCCGACACGGATGAAGTGCTGTTCATCTACGACCACGCTGAGCTTTTGAAGTTATTTATAGATAGAGATGATCCGGATAAAACGCGCGTGAAAAGTCACATTAAGGTTTTTGATATCGCTTATTTTCTAATGCTTACATCTTGAAATCACGCTAACTAGTTCCCTATTTTCCTACTTCATTTATTTTCTTAATTAGCTCCCGATTAAACCTTTCTGTATTAAAGTGAATTCTCCACACGGTTAAAAATAGCAGTACAGAAGCATTTGCCCATTCGAGGCAGGCTTAATTAGAAGTGAAACAAAGAACTTAAGCCCCATGTCACATTCACGTGACTTCGACTCGGTGTAATTACTTCACGGGGCTTAAACTGTGAACTATATTGGCCCTGGCAACCTTTACGGGCTGACGAATTTAATAGTCTAAAACTAAGAAGTTGAGGTTCTTTTGACGTTCTCAATTCGTGTGAGAAATGTTTCTGATTATTAACTTGTCTTTTTGAACTCGACGATTTTTTTTTTACGAATTGATCTCAAATCTTTTTTATCTTCTACCCATCCCTAAAAGTTAAATTTAAGGTAAATGTCACCTTATCTATATCATCATCATCATCATCATCATCATATCAGCCGAAAGACGTCCACTGCTGGACATAGGCCTCCCCCAAAGAGTGCCAAAGTGACCGAGTATCTGAGTGAGTATCTATATCATAGCCAGGAAAAATAAACATTCAATTGTTTTTCGACAACTGACAATATTGATGCATAACATAACGTGAAACAGTACACCGAATATAGAACAGATGCAATATCACAGTACTTATTATAATTATTTAAAACAATCCTATTGCAGCGCTACACGCGAAGTCATAAAATGACGATCATTTACACATAATTTATAAGGTACTTATGCCTATGAATCATGCCCTCATTCAAACGTATTACACGCTTTATAATTAACTTGCCTTGTTATTGTTAGTTCGTTCGTTAGTGAGCGGGTGTGCAGTTGCGGGTCAAAACTTGCAACTGAATTTGAAACCATTTAACCCCTTGTGCAGGAGTTTTGCATACTTATTTATTTATTTATATTTTATAGCTCAAAATAGTGTCTTTATTGCATTGTCTACCACTTATGTAAGTTTGGTGGCAAAGCAATATTATGACACCACCGACTTGATCTGATTAAGAAGAAATACACTACACAAGATAAACCAGAAGCGTTAGGGCTGATTGAAATCCCCTCAACGAGTAGTTGATGAATGTGCAAGAAAAGCATAGTTGGCATCGAAACAAAAGCTTGTACCAAAAATGCCACCAACGAATTTACCAAAGATTTTTCCTTTTTGTTGTGGAAATTACACGCAGGTATATGTGAGTCTCAAGGCTTAAACCCTCGTATGCTTAGGAACGGATCCGTGTCAAACATTTATTATTTGATTGAATCAGGCGTTAGTTTGCGGAAGTCCATGCTACTTAAGTTACGAGAACAATATTCCTTTGCTGCACTATTCCGCTAAAAAATGAGCAGGTCTATTAGCGATAATGAGATGCACCCATTTGCGTATTTCACTCATCATCGCTAAACGAGCATATTTTTTGGCGAAATACCAAAGGAATATTGTTCCCGTAATTTGAACCTATTGTTTTGCATCTCAAACTCCTCTTTTGATTAGACATTTTTGAAATCCTCATACTAGAAGATAATGGGTGAACACTATTAACAAAACACCGATCCACGGAATTAGGCGACCGAAATGGTTGAAAGAATGCGAAACAAAAACTAATTCGCAACGAATATCTAAATGTTTTTACGAAGCGTGCTCGGTAAACACACCTGTCAGAATGGTCACGAATTGAATAGCTACGGCGTTTTAACATGCGAGTATGGAAAAAGCATTAGCCGTTCCGTTCCGCCTTTGGGGAAATACATTTTTGTTGGGGCGATGAATTATGCAGAGCTGTTACAAAGGTCCTGATGAGTTATTTTTTCTTCACTGACGCGAGCCCTTTGTTGTAGTTGTGATGAAGCGAGTGTTGTTAAATATTCACAGTAGTTTGTTAGTGTTCTGTGGTACCATGCAGCGTTTTGTGATACTGAATCTAGTGCAAAATTGAAAATACAATTTTAATGACTTTAATCTTTTTAAACTCAAAATGAATAGTAAAAATTGGTACCTTTATAAGTGTTTTGTGTAAGTTTGAATGTTCATACATATAGTTACTAGTTAGGTATCTATTAACAAAACTATAATTGAGGTTTTCCGCCATGCGAAGTGGAAAATGATACCACCCACACAATACAACACAAATATTCTTTAAAAATTAAAGGCGCGTCCCATTTACCTATAAGATAAAGCAAGAGAGAGAAAATCATGTCTCGCTCGACAATAAAGCTTAATTATATCCCATTTGCAGTCCCACGCTTGGACGTTTGGATGCGCCTTAAATCGTTCGTAAATATATTTTGCATCTGTGTCAAAATTTTATAAAAATAAGTATGCCACGTAATAAAAATATATCTTCGCCGTGGAATTTAATATTAATTGATTTAATTGTTACTTTGATTACGCACATTTTTTTCGTAAATCCGCCAAAATAACCATCTCGTGGTAATGTGTACGTCTTGTCGTCGTTATACAATCTTGTATTATTTAGTGAATCATGTCACAAATTCCCGAAAAATTAACGAAACTCATAAGTTACTCATGAATTTCATTTTAGTATTTTAAAACTCATACAAAAAGAATACATAAATAAAGTACCTATCAATCGTGGTTATTTTATTAATTTTATAAATGTAGCTGGAATTAGGAGATGTGATTTACTAAATCATTTGATTTAATTATTAATAGGTTATAATAAATAATACTAGTATAAAAACGTTTTGTAATTATATAGGTAATAATGATATTCCGTAAAACATTTGTATGGAAAGCTATCGCGCTCACGCCATCATTGTACCTTAAGGGCGAATATCCACGAGTTTTAGCGGAGCAATATTTTTGAACGCGCTTGTGGCAACACCTGAATCAATATCGCTGCCGTCCGCAAGGATATTGTCGGTTGAGCGATGCTTGTGAATAAATATAATGAGAATTGTATTGTACTCAAAAAACTAGCTGGTTTTTTTATACTAAAGATGTGCGACGCTGATTAACATATATTTAATACCAAGCTGTCAAGCATGCGAGTTCTTAAATATATAAAAGGTATTTGCACATTACACATATTACTGTGTCGCTTTCCATACAAATATGTAGCTAAGAAATGTATTGTATAGGTACTCTAAAAACCAGGTGTTTCTTTTATACGAAAGATGTGCGAAGCTGATTTACATGTATTTAACACCAAGCTGTCAAGCATGCGAGTTCTTAAATATATAAAAGGTATTTGCACATTACACACATTACTGTGTCGCTTTCCATACAAATATGTAGCTAATTAACTAAATATTTTATTACCCCAATTTCATAGGATTAATGTCGTTTTAGTTCATCACTTTATTTGATTCCTGTCTTTTTTTGGCAATTTTGTTAAAAAAGAATATTTTCAAATTTCGTTGGACCAATTTTGATCCGGAAAGCGAATAAAGAACCAGATACAATATACAATAAGGCTTAACAATAAAAAATATACCATTGTTACAAATAACAACACACTGAAACTAATTCGAGACGGAAAACGGTCAGTACGAACTGTCAAAAATACAAATATCGTACGTGTTATTTTCTAGCGTACCACGTACGCGGGATCAATATGACACTTAGATTTTGAATTCCAATTTAATACCGACGTGTTTTGCACGCTCGCATTAATCCTCACCGAGTGACCGTGTCAGAACTGGAAAGGTCCAGAAGGTTTAGAACTTCAACAACACCGCTATTACGGGACGTTTGTGGACCCTCGAGTTGAGTTGTGGCGACATAGACTATCCGTCTCTTTCTAATTAGAAAGAGGCAGATAGTCTATCTCGCCGCAACACAGCTCGCGGGCCATCCTGTGAAAGGCGTCACAGAATAGTTATTAGTACCTAAAGGTACAGAAGGTCTACTGCCTAAGTGATGACGTTAGCTGTATTTTTTTTGCAATGGACAATCATAGAGTGAGATAGATAGAGACGTACCACGTTAATGTACACAACATACACAGAAGCGTTGGGAGACCGATGTTGCGTTTTAAGGACTGCGCTAAGTGAGACATGGCTACTTTCAACATTGACTTGCCGACGACCGAGATCAATGGAACAACCGCGTTGTAGACGGTAGATCTTTGTGCGATGGAACCTGGTTCGAGACACCAGCCAATAGAAGGTTTCCTAGACAACAGACGGGGACCAGAGACCCTGCAGTCATGAATTTTGTTTGCCAGAAATGTGGAAGGTCATGCGGGTCACGTCGATACGTGACCCGCATGACCTTCCACATTTCTGATAGATATTTAAGACCGATGTCTTCACAGTCACCAAAAACGATATCTCCACAGCAATGATTAAATCGTATGAAATAGCCGTAAAGGGCTCTGATGATGATGAAATAAATATCCAAAATTATTATTTTAGTTCCTGGTTGGTATCGAAATGATCATCAAATTTGGAAATAATAATATGGATATGGTAATAAAATTCTTCAATAGCCGAGAAGTCAGGATTAAGTCAAAAAATACTTGAATACAGGTTAAGTTTTTACAAAACAGTTCATAATTTGATTTCGCCATGTCGCGCGCCCATATACTTAAGGACATTTAGATATGTTAATGAAATTGCAATGCTAGATGTAAGTGTCAGATTTACCTGTACATGCGCCCGACCGTGACCGGCGGGGATCCAGGTGAACGCTTTTCATTGTTTATTTTTACTGTCGGGGCCAAATTCACACCCGAATGGATGTGAAGTAAAGCCTCCGGGGCGTTAATTAAGTTCTTCGCTTTTACGGCCGAGTCCCAGCCTGTAGCGGGGCTCATTACGGTTGCGATGTGAGTATCGGAATTGTTTATTGCCATATTCATGGACAGAAAAAATGTGATTAGGTTTAAGCTGCGTGTAAAGGCTGTGGAATCTTTGCTTGAGTGCTAGCAATTCGATCGACTACCTGCTCCGTGCTATTTGCTACTTAGCCAAACAGTTGATGACTTAAAGCCAACGTTTTCTGAAGCTGGGATACACATAATCGTTCCAACAAGCCAAATGAAGTTAGAGCCACGCCAAATTCGGTACTCGAATGACAAAACTGCAGCGTTTAAGAATGTAATCCAAACGGACGGAAAATCACGGGACTCGCCAACGCGTCATCCGAAAGAAACGATCGTGAATGTCAAAACACACCACACGATGGTGCCAAAGCCAATCAGAGACTTCATGACACTTCTAGACAGATCCAACACGACCAAGCGGAAACTACGTGGTCATCCATTTAGGTGCATAATATGAACTTGCTCGCACTAGTGTATTTTAATTTAATTTATAAGATAGCTGACCCTAGCATTAGTATGTATTAACAAAACAGTGGACCCCAGTTGTCTTAAATAAAGGATTTATTTTTATCATTATAAGACGGACGGCACGGCGCGTTGGTGGATGCCCAGTTTTGGATGTCAAGTCATTATACTTAAGGATCAATGGAACGCTTTGTAATAGTGGATTGTACAGATATTACTTATTTTGCAACTCTGTTTTAATTTGCGAATACAATAAACAATCGCAATTTAATAAAGCATTGTCTACAAAAGGCTTGAGATTGATATACTATCAGACCAATTATAGGATGCAATTATAAATATCTGAACTCTTATTTACATCAAGCGCGATAGCGAAGTTAAATTGCGCTTTAATCAGAGCTCATATATAGGCTATTAATTAATTATTAAAGGGTAAACTAAGTATAATAAATAAAGAGGTAAACAGACTTTAAATATTTGCGAATAGAGATTTTTTTACATAATTTCTACCGATGACAGGCAGCCTGTGCCCAGCAGTGAAACGTTTATAAGGCAGATGATATGAATGATATAAAATTCTCTGAATTGAAATCAGAAATCAGAAATTTTATTTTCTTCAGATACGTTCAGAGGGTTCTTACAATTATGGAGTGCACAGTGTACACTTCAGGCGAGCAAATCATTAAATAATATATTTAATGTCACAACATTATAAAAAATCAGATGTCAAAATGTTATGAATAATTTGGAATATTTAATACAATAATATTAGCACTGTCTGCAGTCTTTGCACCTGGCGGGGACCATCACCGGGTGTATCATGTTGTGCGCTCGGAGATGGTATCCGCCATGTGTATCCCTTGCTTTATATTATGTTTGTTTTAAAGGGCCTCTGCGCTGTTGGCTTCGGCCCCACGCATGCTTTCGAAAAGTCCGGGACCCCATGGTCCTGCTATATGGAAAAATATTAATAATAGAATAATTTAAATATAGTCACAATAATAATAATTAATTGAATTAGGAGGCTCATACAATTACCATGAGGAAAGAGGAAAGGACACATTGAGGAAAGTTCTATGTCAGCTTAACTACAGGTTTCGGTAATACGAGTCCTTAAGAGGCTGACAAGAGCGAGTTTTGTTGAAAATACATAATTGGACGAAATCGGCTCGATACAAAATAATTGCAAAGATTGGTCTTAAAATCATCTTAAACTGTTCTGTCTTTATTTTTTTGACGTATGGGTCTGCAATTATAAAAACATGAAGTCAACATAATTCACACCTAAACCGCTAACAAGTCACATTTTACAAATATTTCACACTTTTTTTTTATTTCAATATTTATGTACAATAGTCACTGGGCCGCCCAGTGACACTCGCTCTCGTTTACTCCGATACAAATAGACAGTGTGCACGCTATCCCAAATCCTGAAGGACATTTTGGTGTTGACAGCGTCTTAATAGTTCTTCTTACTACGCCTTGTTAAGGAAGGCGTATAGGGACACCTCGAATACTCAGACTACCCAGCCACGACCTATTCAGCTCAAAGCAAATATTTTTTTATTATTTCCCTTACTTCTTATTTATTCTTCCCTATACGTAAATCCGCACGGGTGAAAATGGTGTCCTCAGTCAACTGCTCCGGAACACAAAAAAACGGAACTCTTCTCTCATTATTGACTAATATGGACTACATTTGCTTGCAATATTCGTTCGTCTTATAATAACGATACGGTGAAAAACATGAAAACATAAACAGAAAATCTTTTCCTGTTACAAAAAACATCTGTGAAATATATGAAACAGTATTTGGATTGGACCATTCCATTGAATGCGTAGGTAGTTCAAGCCATTTTTATATGCGCCGAAGAAAATGCTCTGTGTAGGCGTTACTCATTACCAAATGGCATTCGGAATTTCCTTCAAGAAAAATCTTTTAAATTGCTGCTCACATATCGACATAAGCACCTTCTCGGCAGTTGGGTAGCCCCATAGTGGCGCCTACCCACAGGCCAGTCACCTACGCTTCAGGCTGCTGCACAGAACCTAGGTCATAGAAAAAAAAAACGACATATGCACACATTTCCAGTTCCACTCGACGCAGCATAATCGAATCATTATTTACAAGAGTATTATCATGCGCGTAATTTTTTATCCAAACTCGTTCCACGGGGTAAATGAAAGGGCAGAATGAAACAAGTCCAATTAGTTGTGTACCCGCGGACGCGGAAGCTGTAATTAGCGAATTCTGGCATCGGAGGCATCAGTGTCGCATTTTAAGCTTAGCGGAGAAATAGTGGGTTTTTTTCCGACTTTCCAGCTGAGTTTCGCAAGTTGCGTTATAATGTTCAGAATAATTTGCTTTTGTTAATGTTTTCTTTTTAAGCCAAAATATTAACATACGGATAAAAGGCTCGAATGAAACAGGAAACAGAATTAGATAATAAGAAAGACGGAAAAACAAACAATTAAATAATAAATAGTGTCAGACATAGCGTTTGTCACGAGATGGTTATATCTCAGGATAATGCTGGCATTACTGCCAGCGCTGATCTTCCGATAGAACCGTTGAGTGATTTCACGTACCTATAATAATAAACAGTGATCGGAATTAGGTGAGCCAAAATACCTATTCTTTGCAAGAGGACATAATATAAAGTGGTTGCAACAGGGTAGAAAAATATTTTTTTTCTTGAATACTGGGTATTTGATATTTTTCCGGATACTAGTCGTAATTTTCAACATACATGTTTTACTTACAGAACGTGTTGTTTAATGTTAATCTAAAAGTGATAACTATTCCACAATTTTTCCTTCCTTCCTTATACCTACACCTTAAGTCTAGCCCTTTTTACTAGTAACATAAAACATCCCATACTGTAAGTAAAACATGTATGTTTACTATTACGACCAGTACCCGGATAAATATCGAATACCCGGTATTCAAGAAAAAGTGTATTTTCTACCCGGTTTCAACCACTATATTATGTCCTCTTGCGAAGAATAGGTATTTTGGCTCACCTAATTCCGATCACTGATAATAAAGTAATTATCTATTTAAGTACTGGCCCTTGTGTAAACCTTGCATTGCGAACCTTAACAATGCTTATGGCTGTATAGCACTGCACTTTTCTTATTGAAAACCAAGCTGTCTGGAAATCTATAAATACAAAAATTTGACGACCCCTTTAGCTTAGTTGGTAGTGACCCTACCTACGAAGCAAGAGGTCCTGGGTCCGAACCCCGGTAAGGGTATTTATTTGTTTGATGAACCTGAGTATTTGTTCCCGAGT
Organism: Epinotia bilunana; assembly: GCA_947049275.1. Taxonomy (NCBI): domain Eukaryota; kingdom Metazoa; phylum Arthropoda; class Insecta; order Lepidoptera; family Tortricidae; genus Epinotia; species Epinotia bilunana. The sequence continues at coordinate 6,083,311 of OX346265.1, forward strand.
CATGGATGTTTTAAGTATTTATTTATCCATATAGGTATGTATAATCGTCGTCTAGTACCCATAGAGTACAAGCTTTGCTTAGTTTGGGGCTAGGTCGATTAGTGTAAGATAAAAAAAAACTGAACACCTCAAGGAGCCGCCCTCGAGGCTTTGGCATTGGAGCCACGCAACTAGTCGTGTATGCCTCTCGCAGCGAATTTTAATAATAGCAAGTTAAGAGTCCGCAGTAAGCTCGGCCGAATTTCACCTTCCCATACAAACGTAGTTAAGCTCTAATTTTAAAAATACGTGTTGGATTGTGACGAAACTTTGCATATAAAATGACATGAGGTATATCTATGTCTGTAATTAGTTTACATATGGTTCCAGTTTATAAAACAAACGAAATACAGCAGAAACAAGTTTTGTATGAAAACCTTAAATTCGCTGCACAGATATACCTCATGTCATTGTATATGCAAAGTTTCGTTACAATCCAACACGTTTTAAAATGAGAGCGTAACTACGTTTGTATAGAGATCGAGCTTACTGCGGACTCTTAAAGCTCTACCACATCTTCGTTATTCCACCACCTCTTCTGAGCACTTACCCTGCATTATCTCACACAAGATCTAATAATGCAAAAAAAAACCATACGGACTCAGGTTCACAAAACATCATATTCATATGCATAAAATTGTACAGCTGCACAATTGGCGCCTTATTTAAAGTTATTGATAGCAGTGTATCATCATTAAGTAATTATCGTTCTAATATTCTCATTCTGTTTGCACGTGTATTGGCTTCTTTATTAATTCTAGCTGTTTATTCTCCTCCTTTTTAGGGTTCTGTACCCAAAGGGTAAAAACGGGACCCTATTACTACTACTGTCACCAGGCTGTATCTCAAGAAAGGCGATAGCTAGACACTTGAAATTTTCTCAGATGATGTATTTCTGTTGCCGCTATAACAACAAATACTAAAATAAAATAAATATTTAAGGGGGGCTTCCATACAACAAACGTGATTTTTTTTGCCGTTTTTATAGATAATGGTACGTAACCCTCCGTGCGCGAGTCCGACTCGCACTTGGCCGCTTTTTTTAATGTAATTTTCACTCCTTACTACCGCATGAATTCGCCGGGTAAAGTTATTTCCATTCCTCCAAGCATCTTGTCTAAAACTTGTCGCTCAGTTTACAAACAAGTATTTGACGCTCTTATAATAGACGATCTTTCATCGAACGTTTTCGATCATTAAATACCATCTCGATTCATTGATTACAAAAGGTGACGAAGGATTAAATCTGTATCGACATTTCGCGCGGGATTGCTTCGATGAGCCAACCTAGTCAGCCGTGATCTAACTAATTGAACTGATCTGAATTCAATCAGTTTTAACTTAATTATGTTCTTCACTATTTATTAAGCTTTGGTTTAAGGTTTAATTAAATTCGTAACTATTGGGTACTTCTTCTTCCTTGACTTATCCTCATGGCTGAAGGACGTGACGGCTGTGGGCGCTCTTCACCGTCATTCTCCAAGCTGCTCGGTCCTGGGCTTGATCCCTGAAGAGTGGCTCTAGCCACAGCTGTTATCGTGTCCGCCTAACGAATAGGCATCTGTCCTCTGCACAATATATTGGGATATCATACACAAATCGACACCATAGTAAGCTCAATGAGGCTTTTGTTATGGGTACTAGACGACAATATACAGGGTGTACCAAAAATGGGGTGTAAACCGATCAAGGGCTCAACAGGTATCGTGTTCTGATAAGAAAAAACAGAAAACGCGATTTTTTTTACCTTAGTATGAGCGTTGGCCGACTGGGGCGACAAGCTCCATAGAAATGTAAAAAAAAATTGCACCAAATTTTTTTAAATTTTTTAAGCCCTTGATCGATTCATACCCCATTTTTGTTACACTTTGTATTTAAAAGATATAGCTACTTAAATTCATAAGAAAACATTCACTGCAGAGCGGACACCACTGTAGCCAGGGTGCCGGTTAATGTACGGCCCAGTAATCGGCATCCACTGTATGTGTTACACCGTGGAATCACCGGATGGTTCCATCGGAAGACCAGCGCTGGCCACCGGGCACCAGGCCAGCACAACGCTGGCCACCAGGCACCAGGCCAGCACAACGCTGAGATGGAACCATTCCGTGGCAATGTTGTTCTCTCTTTTGTATTTGTGATTTATGTGTATGTATGTGTTGTTGTCATGAATAAATGATATTCTATTCTATTCTATTCTATCATGGTCGGCCTTATCACGCGATAACTGGCAAGATAGAGCGTCCATCTCGTTCTATTGAACGGTGTCAGCCAGTGACGGACGCTTTATCTTGTCACTTATCGTGTGATAAGGCCGTCCATGCTACGTCTGAATATGCATGATCATAAATTATGATAAAAGTAGAGGTGTACTTAGTTATTATTTAATCCCATATTATTAGACGAGCAATATTTGTATGTAGGTACATGTTAATACAATTATGTATTCACGTTCTCGTAAACGGAAAATTAGGATTATAAGAGGATTACGGGGACGAAAAATCTAGCAAGTTCTGGGAAAATTCACTTTCTCCGTATCTTGTCTACTTTCACCCGAGCAGAGGTCGGGTGCCCACCAGGTCGATCACGTAACGCATTGTACGCGCGACAGGTCGTTCTAAATGCCACCTTTAGTATGGAAAAATGACAGTTGAGTTTGTCCCAATGTACGTTCGAAATGTTACGTGATTACTACTGATTACCCCTCAGGTGCTAATAATCCAGTTTTTAAATAAACTAGTCACCAGCTACACAACCTTTATTTTTAGTTATTCAGAACACAGTGAGTCGCATAAACAAATATATACACATAGAATACCAATAGACACAAAGCACAAAACCTAGAGGTTCATTAACATTAAACTTACGATATGTTTACAACAGTACGACCTAATCATGAGACACAAATGAAATCTTAAATAAAAGAAAAATATGTATACCGGTCCTCGACGTTGTATGACTTAAGCATAGCAGGCGTAGCACGGTTGCCATTTTATCACTTATCGTTGTGGATAAGACATCCGTCACTCTCGCACTCGCATACTTGTCAGAGCGTGATGGGCGTCTTTACCACAACGATAAGTGATATAATGGCAACCGTGCTACGCCCACTGAAAAGAAACATTTACGTTAAAAGGTAATTCATATTCTCATTAAGACGTAAAAAATTAGCAATACATGAAATTACATTTTAGTCTACGGAATAAAAAAATAGACTTTATACAACAATACAAAGAATAATCTCATTTGTCGTTTATGCAGTCCAAAATTTGTATGTGTTTTGATATTTTCATGTTCAAATTCTGTTCGAGATGCTTCGCATACCTCAGCAGTGTAGTGCAGTGGCTCGGTATGCGTATGAATATGGCATCCCAGCATTATATAGTAGATAGATAAACATACATTCACGCCCGTGCTCTCAGAAGGGGGTAGGCAGAGCCCACTTAAGTGTCCAATTTATGGTTAGTCACAAATACTTATACAATTATGGATTTGCATACTTGTATAATTTCCATTAATGTGTCATTTCTCAAACTTAAATAAAACCGGCCAAGTGCGAGTCGGACTTGCGCTCGAAGGGTTCCGTACCATTATCTAAAAACGGCAAAAAAATCACGTTTGTTGTATGGGAGCCCCCTTAAATATTTATTTCATTATGTGTTTAGTAGGTATTTGTTGTTATAGCGGCAACAGAAATACATTATCTGGTAAAATTTCAACTGTCTAACTATCACGGTTCATGAAATACAGCCTGGTGACAGACGGACAGACGGACGGACGGTAATAGGGCCCCGTTTTTACCCCTTTTACGAAACCCTAACTACAGGCACAAGTCACCCCGCTACCTATTATATTAGAAATACCGTAGGTATTAGTAATAAGTAATATTTCTTAGAGAACCTATTTAATACATACATACATACATACATACATTCACGCCTTTATTCCCAAAAGGGGTAGGCAGAGCACATTAAACTTATGTTCCAGCTCCACTTTTAGCATAACTGTGGGTATAAAAGATCGACAAAATGTGATATGTGATATACCCATTTATTAGTTTACAACATATGTATTGTATTGTCTAATATTAATATTTTTTAGTTCGTAATTTATACTAACTTTAGGTGCTATTGCCTGTATTCCATTTTTTTTCTCATTTTGTAACGTCCTGTATAATAACTCTAAGAATCATTATGAACACCTAAGCGGGATCAGGGGAGATATATACTGATTCACCCGAGAAGTATTATGATTACCGCGTTTCATCCATCTTAACCCAATTGTCTAAAAAAGGTTACACTCACGCCCCAAAATGACAATTTAAAGCATTAAATTCGATTCCATTTTCATAAAAATACCAAACAATACGTCCATTATTATATTACCGGAGATTATCCGGACCTACCACCAATTTAAGCTATTAACTCACCATTTATGCTCTAAAATCCGCTCCGATATCATTGTAACCGAAATTTTATTTAGAATAAGTGGCTTTTACACAATTGTGACTTTTGATTACGGTAAGCTGGTATAATATAGGTATGTTTTGATTACGGTAAGCTGGTATAATATAGGTATGTTTTCGGGTTAGTTTTGTTGTATAATGGATTTTATTTTTGATTTATGGTACGGGTTAATTACAGAAAAATCACAATAAATATGTCTGCTATATTTTTATGAAGCTAGGGTCAACCGCCATTCAATTAGGTACATAACTAAATATATCATATTTACATAACTATGTTTTTTTACACAATCATTTATTGAAATAAATTATAAATGCTTGTTAATTGCTTGTATTCACTTATGCCAAGTGACTTCAAACCATTTTTTTTCCATTTACTTGGAGATTTTATAAAGAGGAGAATGCTGCTTGCGGCATTTGTCTTATCTTGAATTTAGATTTTCAAATGTACTCGAAATTCTCAAATAAATTCTATTAGCATATCCCCTTGCACAATACATGGCTTGCACGCGACACCATAATTTATTAGTGTCTACACATGAAACATCTTGACGTCGCCGCGATCGTGTTCAGCGCGTTTATCAAAGCTACCCTAAGCAATTTCAGATAATCTAGCTCGCCCTGACTAAACTTATTTACAATCAATTTCCTTGCCTATTAAAGTGGCGTTGAAAACAAGTGGATTATGCAACGGGGCGTGTCTACGTAGCTGTTGCATAATGTAGATGTTAGATAGTAGATGCTAGAGATGGGAGTAAAGGTAAATATAGCATCATTTATTTGTTTCCGAACTGTGCCACTGACAAGGCAAAGGCATATTCGAAATTCATTTTTGACAAACGATTTCGTTGCGCTACGCTCGTAGCCAACATGCGAAAACCATATGTAGAGAAGAGAGCCCAACTGGCGGGTTCCTGGTACTGAGAGTGTTGATAGATAAGATATTGTAGAATACGGGTGAAAAATAACTCATATAGATTAATTACGTGCAAGATGTTTTAATGATTGTATGCGTAGCTACTAGGTTAAAAGGCGATTAAGTTAATGAATAAATTGTCTGAATACTAGAATAAATAGAATAAGTATCTACTTCAGTGTCACTCCCTCTGGGCATCGTCCACACCCGTTTGCTCCTCACCACCAGCATATTCTGATATTTCAGGCAAGTGGACAGTATAATCAAACACTAACCACTGCTTGCTAATAAAGCGAACATATTCGCGTATAATGAAAGTTATGTTTAGGTACCCCGATGTTTCAGATGTTATGCTACAGCCTTGAAAGACAAACATCTATTATACGTAATTGAGTCACGTTTGGTAAAAATTATGTGTAAACATCTTAAAAGTTTCATCAATCGATTTATGTGGGTAGTAACGTTTGTACCATATGATGAATATTTGTTACAACCATTACAAGGATAGCTCTTGAAAGCGCCGCAAGCTTTTTTTCTGTGAAAACGGCAACGCACTTAAACTCGGGCACTAAGTCGGTTTTTCCTTAGTAAAAGGTACCTCATAATCTCATAAATCGTACTTTATTTAACTTCCCTATGGATTACGACTCAACTATAAAGCCACGGTCAATCGCGTACCTACCGACTTAGAGAACATTTTCTGCAAACTTGTGTACATTTCAAATAATCAATATTTGTGTTAGCGTGTTATTGGACCTTGAAAATATGGAGCAGTACAAGGTTTTTTCTACAGTAATGTTTCGAAGCGAAACCTTCATCGCAACATTCATTGGCCAGTATTTCTCTCTCAAAAGATTAATAAAAATAATTTAATTGCAAATCGATTCTAATATTGAAGTCTTTTACTTTTTAACCCGTAAACCACTAAACTGATTAAGATGATGCAATGGAGGTAGTTTGTAACCCGGGAACAAAGGGTGTTTTGGCTTAGGGAGTGGTAAAATGGGGCACTTAAGTTCGTAGTGGTAGGATATTTCAACCTGTTCCACGTGGACTAAGTACACAACGTTTTTGTTATTCTTTGAATAACCACGGTGATATATGTATTAGTATGAGATCCATTAAGTGACTATTTTGAGAATTAATTTACTATTTAGGCAAGATTTCCTCAACGTCATTGCGTCAGCACAGCACACTAAGCAATAGATAGTGCTAAAACAATTTCTTTTAGGTGGTTTAACTAGTCTTCTTATGTTTTTCTTTGCACTCCAAATTTTACAAACATTTATAAAAGCAAACCAGTTTGGGTAAAACAATAAAGACTTAGAACGACAAGTTCATAGACTGCAAATTGTTCCAAATCACGCGAAGTCGTCTACCGCGATTTGCTATAAGTATAGACTAGTTTGCCGACGTAAATAGCTTAGTCTAAAGCCAGTAAGTATAATGAGTGTGCTAGAGAAACCGCCTGGAATTAGGTTATTTGGTAGGATATTGCTTATAGTAAACTCTATTTTCTTTAAGAGTTATGTATTTTTTGAGACGATATAAATATAATGTTTTAGGGCTGATAAACTATTCGACGGGTATCACAAACGTCGCTGATGTGTGTTTTGTTTCTGCCACATTATTGAATTTTCATGATCAGTATTTAGACTTGGACTAAGTACATGCAACGGGCGAACGTAGGATTAAGCTGGGGCTTTAAATGTTACCGTTTAGATGTTTTCTTAGTTAAGTACTAAGTTTAGTTTTTAGGTTTTGTAAATATTTATTTAAGTAAGTAGTTTTTAATTAGTTATTGTATTTTTATTTCATATTTGATATCCTAAAAATGTAATTACTCATAAATAATTAAACAAAAGACTTTAAATAAATATATATATGTTACCGTCAGATTATGAACACGTCAGTTTATAATCTTACTCGCGATATTATAAACGGTCGAAAAGTAAACTGTCAAATCCGTTCACTAGAAGACTAGGTAGTTTAGTTAAGTTAGGTGTTCACTATCTGAGCGTTTCTCAAAAAAAATGCCACTATTATTAATTGTACTTCTAGGATTTTTTTTTAAACTATTTCCACTCAGAATCAGGAGCTCTTTCGACCCTGGTAGGACAAAAAACTGTCCCAAAGATATTTTTCCTATTATGTTACCATTTACCATACACTTTGTATGGTGGTAACACAATAGGAAAGTTCAGAAATTTATGAAAATTTTGGGACACTTTTTTTCTCCTATTGGGATGGAAAGACATCGTGATTTTGAGTAGAAATAACATAAAAGTTGCAGAAAATCTCCGAAAAAATGTAGTGGCATTTTTTTTGAGAAACGCTCATCTAACGGTATCATAATACAATACGAGGCCATGGGAGACAAAAGTTAAGGTACGCAGCGCTCGTTGTATTCACAGATCGGGTTCTTCGCCACGGTTATGGGATTATGGGCATTCAATGTGCGCTGTTTGCGCGCATACTACTTTTGAACGCTGTCAACGGGACAATAAATGCTACGAGCGCTCTGAGCCCCCAAAACTGTATAGTAGGTATCTGGAAGCCTGATCCTGTTTCTGACGCATGCTTTGCACCTAAAACTTAAGCCAGGTTCAAATTGCCGTGTTGGAGTGTGTCGTGGCGCGCCAGAGCGCAATCGGTTACGTATATTACCTATGATTAGATTCACGTTAATAGTTTGCGTTGTGTTGTGTCGCTACGATACACCCCGACACACCAATTTGAACCTGGATTTACTTATACATGGCACGTCAATAAATGAGATCTATTCCCAACACCATTGCCACGATTTTCATTCGATCATATTCGATTGAGGTATTTTAGACTACAAAGTTGTAATATTTCATTTATAGTTTTGCGTCTATTCATCGAGTATTCCTGGAAACACTGGTATAGTTATTTAGTTTTGGGATTATTTAGATGATTCTGTGAATGGGAGTGATAGCCTATTACGAATTATATCAGCCTTTGATGAGATAGATAGATATTTGAGAGATTTCATTCAGATTACTTCAAAAATATTATCTATTTAGAAATCTGAATATTGTTTTAAAATGCAAAGCATTATTGCCTTTTCTGGATTTATTCTCTATAAAAAGACTCAAGTCTAGAAGAAAAATCTGCGATTCATTCTAAAATTTCACACTATCAATTCATTTCGAACTCATTCAGAAAGTTGCTCTAGACAATGTTCAAAAATGACAAGCAACCACCACATAAGTACTTACGTAGTATCATAATTTTTATCATTTGTCGTCCGTGAGTTGCTGAACCCGTCCCTAAAAGTTAAGAACATGGGACCCCAGTTTCGAGTTTTGATCCTTCATGTACCTACAGTAGGCCAAGAAATTAGTTTACCACCCTCCAAGTCTACTATTTCTACATTGAGGTTCAAAAGTAGAAGACCACTCTATTGACTGACTGTATATCCGCCATTAACGGCCTTGTATTCAAATGATGGGTATTAACTTCAAAGTCCTTAACAAAAGTCCAGGTATCCGATAGGTTAGCGCTTGCTTGGTATTGCTACAATCTGGTTGGTACTGAATTCTATCAAGCACAGAACACCAAAATAGAACCTAAATCTGTGTATCTTAATTTAGTTTTTAGTATTTAAATAAATAAATAAATTACCCCACCACAAACTTATCTACATAAAACTAATTGGATTACACCCTTGGAATACTAAGAAACGGCTGTCTAGACTAGATTATTTTGAGTACGTCTCGTAAAGTGAATATCTGGAATTTTACGACGAGGTAAATTATCATTACTCATAATTTCACTTAATTCTCGTAATAAACCTGCATATCTGGGCTACGCTTGCACGCCACGCGAGCCACGCCCTCTGGAATAAGAGTTTCCTTCTTAAATGTTGCCTTTAGTTTCAGGGAACTTATTTACTCCACGCTTCTAATTCTTTAACTACGAGTTAGCTTGTGGTTTACGAGGGTCAAAATGAAATTCACATCAGTGCTCTAAATTTCTCATAACATAAGTAACTGCTTTTCAATGAAACTGTTCATGATAAAGAAGTATCTTAATTATGTATGTCAAGAAGGTTTACTTGAAATGATTTGCGTTGGCCGAATTGCATTTAAGTAGTCATCTAAATAAACGGATGCCTCAAACCCACTCCATTTAATAAGCTATACCCTCTGGCGGGAATCGCGCCGCTGGAGGCCCGCAGAGAGGTGTCGTGCAGCGTCGAAAAACTGAAGCAGGAACAAGACCCAAAGGCACCCTCTCCACGGACATAAACTGCCACCGCCCCGCCTAAAGAGCAGAAGCTTTATGTGGTGCACCGCCGCTATCGAGAGTCCGCATTCCCAGAAACGGCTTGCACACTGGCAAAATACTCGAGGCCCCCCCTGAAGGTTACGTTCGCCCCGCTGAGAAACTTCCCGCTGGGCATAATCAGCCATGGCCGATCTGGAAATCCTTAAATAAGCTGCGTTCCCAGGTTCGGTCGCAGTAAGGAGAACTTGCTGAAGTGGGGCGCCCTATGTAGCGCAGACGCACAGTGTCCACGTGGGACTGAGCCCCAAACGATGGAGCACATGTTATCTTGCCCCGCGTGCCCACACGCCTGCTCCTAGCAGGACCTTCGAGACGCAACAGACAAGGCGATAAGCGTCACCACCTTTCTGGTCCAGGACAGTCAGAAACCATCGACACGAAAAGAAGAAGAAGTCCATCCAAAAACCAACTCTATCGTCCGAGGACAATTCCAGTTCCAATGACAGGTTTATAAAAACTATCACTTTGACATATTTCCAAAACGGTATGGTTGACATTATTTAATGTGGCCAAACATTGAATAATGTCAACCATACGTTTTGGAAATATTTCCAGGTAAGTAATAGTGTAATTAACCTAGTGCAAATATAAACGTAAAGGTATTAAGGGATTTAATTTGGTTTCATATGGGAAAGAAATGAAACGAAAAATAGAAACAAAAGATTAAAATTGCCTATGTTTTCATAAATGTCAGATCCTCCAAATGCTTTTATTTTTATCATAATTCAGATCGGACTGTAGGATCCATATAGAACCTTGATCGGACAATGCACCATTTCTTGTTACACTAGGTTTTGCCCGCGACTCTGTTCGTGTATACTTATTAAACGCCGGGATAAATACAAGCTATTAGCTTCGCACATGCGTAGCGTCAATTATCGTACTCATAGTAACGTCCACTCTCCCGGTAAAAAAGCCATGCTTCTTTTTAGGCTCTTAAACTATTTCCATACCATATCTAAATGGGCTCAGCGGTTTAAGCGTGAACAGAGGTATGGCACAGAAAGACAGAGTTAATTTTGTATTTCATGTTATTTATGATGCACTCCATGACCGCTCATGAATTCAGGCAAACAAAAATGCCAAGAACATATCTGCAAAGCAAGGCGAGCGTCTCATTTTATTTATAGAATATGAAAGCTTGTAGAAAAAATCTACTTTGCTACCAAGTGCCGTGAGATGAGCAAGAACACGCTTGAGTCATATATTCTTTGAAAATGAGACATACGTCGAGGTGTAAAATTTCGTACCTATGTGAGAGTGTTCTTACTTTATATATTATTAAGCAGGTTTGCTACGAGTTAGATGATACAGGTGTTAAGCCGGAATTACATTTGTCTGACGTGGCTTGACAGTGATATCGGTCTCATAAAATTAGTAAGGTTATATTCATATTAATCCAATTTACTCTGACGTAACGGATCCTTTTATGTCAGGCATAACAGTGCCTCAAAGAGCACACGCCAGATAAATTTGAACCCAGCTTCAGTTTTCAATAATGCCAAGGCACTTCTTTTGTTATATAGGAGTGTTGACTAAATTATGTACAACATTTTTTTTTATATACAACGACCGTGGCAAACAAGCGTACGGCCCGCCTGATGGTAAGCGGACACGGCAGCCTATAGACGCATGTAACTCCAAAGGAGTAACATGGCCGTTTCCGACCCCTGATATGTTTGAGGATTCGCCGTGTTGACAGCTGAAGGAACAAATTCCCTCGCTCTCAACACAACGCATCCTCGGGAGCTCTGGCGAACTTGCTTACCTTGCTTGATTTATGGACATTTCTCATTATTAATAATGCAAAGCAGAGTGGCCCCAGCAGCAGTTCGATCACGTAATGCATTGTTGCGTTTCGGTCTGTCAAGTTGACAGTGACAGTGACACCGACACACAGTTTGGCGACGCGTTCACACGCTGCAATCTGCCGTGCCATTCTGAGCTATAACCACGAACTTCGAATGTCGAAGTTCGGATATCTCTATCTCTATCGCACTTACATACTGCTTATTTTTACTTAAGATACCTATGTATTCTTTAAAATATGTTTTTTTGTTGCCTTCCAGGAGGTAACTCATGTAAAGGTTCCGACGGAAGACCAGCGCTGGCCTCCTAGGTTAGCACCATGCTGAGTCGGGGCCTTTTCGTGGACCCTGCTACTTTTACTTTACTGTGTTTTGTTTTGTATACCCATTGTTTTGTCCACGAATAAATGTTTTCTTTCTTTCTTTCTTTCTTTCTTTCATTGTACGCGCGTCAGGTAGATCTATATGTCACTTTTTGTATGCGAAAATGACAGTTGAGTTGTCCTAACGCGCGTTCGAAAAGTCACGTGATCACTACCCTGGTCAACTTGAGCCATTTCCAACTAAGCCAACTTTATCGTGTAACAGTTTTGTAATTTTGCTAGTTGCAGTTTCGAACTAGCAAATCACTACTAAACGGTATCACAATCATAAGAAGTTAGTTCGATACAAAACTGAATGATCGTTGCAAAAAATAAAGTATTTACCTACTTTCCCCTTCTTTCACAACATTTTTAGAGAAAAGGTTACTAGAATATCGTGAAGTGCATTGCTGCCGTGCAGAACCTAAAGTCCAGTAACAATTACAGCGACTAGAGCATTTCCAATAAACTAAATACTGTTTATTCGATTGCAAAGTGAGTATCGTAATTATAGAAGACAGTTTCTAACCTGCTTTTCACTTTTGACGACCAGTTTTGCCTAGTGGATAGCCTACGAAGCTGATGGTCTTGAGTTCGTATCCCGGCAAGGCCAATATTTGTGTGATGAGCGTGAATATTTCTGTGTTTAAGTATTTATAGTTATACACCCTTATCGAGCTTCCTATGGGGCAAGTTTGACTGGTGTAAGGAAGGTTCCCTAATATTTATTTATTTTGACTTTTAATTAGTAAAATTATGTCTACAAGTATTATTTTCAGATTTTATAATTTATGTAAAAAGCTGGTACTTACTGCATTTTTACTAGCTAATTGTATGCCCAATATTCTAAGAGTAGGTGCCTTTTTACGTTGCATTGAGTAGTTTTTATGTTCTACGCTTTCCGTTTAATGCACTTAAAAGGTTATGATTTTTCAGGTTCGCTTTCTCAACATTTTGAATAGCTGATACACAATTATGCATCTTGATGTGGTGAATAGGTAACAAAACCAAACCAAATCAGAAAATGGCGTAAGTACCTATCGTACTTTAGGTTTTGGTTGAATACAGTTTTTTTTTTGTATATTTGCGATATATCCTACTAATATTATAAATGCGAAAGTTTAGACGTTTGGATGTTTGGATGTTTAACGGCTGAACCGATTTGAATGAAATTTTGCACGAAGATAGTTTATAGCCTGGATTAAAATATAGGATATTTTTTATCCCGGGTCCACGCGGACGAAGTCGCGGGCGGAAGCTAAGTATTACATATGATAGTGTGTATTATATTTTATATTGTATATTTATATATGTATTAGGATGTTTTTATTTTTTCTGTGTTTTTGGACATGGTATAAATTTGCTTATCTCGTTCTACCTTTCTTTCTCTCAATTGCTCAAAGGGTAGCTGGAAGAGATCCCTTGTAGGGATAAGTTCGCCTTTGTATGATCTATTGTTAGACATTGTATATTCTTTAACCTGTTATTATGTACAATAAAGTGCTTACATATGTAAGTATTAAGTATGTATGTATATATATACATACATACTTAATACTCGAGTTGTACGCTACACTATTGGCCTATTTGGTCACGTGGGTAGAAATTGCCTCCAATGTTTTCTTATTAAGTTTAAAATGGTAGAAATAATATTTTTATAAATATAACCGATAAACAACGCAAACTCATTTCCTCGCTATGTGACTTCTGCTGTTAACTTTAAGGGGCTACCCGAGGTTTCATCGATTTTTAACTAGTTTCGAAGCGTATCTCCTACTTTTGCACTACAGATAGAACTATAAGTCAAACGGCTATCGGTTCTTCAATCTTTTATCTCCATTATTGTCTCCCGGATTTTGAAAGAAATTAATACTTATTTTTGTATGATTTTTTAAACATTGTCTAAAAGAACACTTATTTCGTATCTCTATTGACGTGAAAGATCTAACACATACCTACGAAATCTACATATGTTCGTCTGTGACGTCTCTAAAAACGTGTCTACGGTTTTCATTTTAAACTAATTAACACAAAAGTTATGGCCAGAAAACTGGTTTTCTGGCCTAAAATTGTTCAACTTTGATGCCAAATATCTCGAAAACAATGAACTTTGAACTAAAAATGGGATACTATGTATATTACTTAAAGCCGTTGTTGTTAATACCTAGCTACAGAAAACATAAGAAAACTAAGGGATTCAGATTGAAGGTCATTGGCGTATGGGAGCCCCTTAAAGAGACTTAAAATGGAACAATATGGATAGTACTCATATTGCAAAGCTTCCCTTTATTTTGCCCGTTGATAATGAATTCTGTTATTACAAAGCGGATATTCGTTTTCCCAGGATAACCATTTCAGGAACATATTTAATTGGTCCATACCAATTAAATAGAGGCAGAAACCTCTCCATGAGAGGTTTCTCCTTTTAGCAGTGTGAATGAAAAATATGGTTATCCTGGGAAAGTCCTGTGGAGTTGTTATAAAATTGTAAATGGAAATAGAATTTTCTACTTTGATGCAATTTAGTCAGCTCAAATAATGTCAAGTATGAGTACCTATTCTGACTGTGTGAATATTCTCAAGAAAATTTGAAACATATTTAGTAAATCTTAACACACATGATAAAGATTTGCTCTTTAGTAGGTACCAATGTTATGGTAGAGTGGCGAGTTTGGTTTACAAAGAAACTGACAGCAGAGAAACATACTACGGACATTGTAAGTGTTTTAACTTACAACAGCTACAATGTCCGAATGCAGTCAGCTAAAATCAATAAGGAGACGCTACCGTTCATAGATTACGGTAATCAGCTTACATCATCGCACCAGTTTTATAATTATAATAATCACATCACATTAAACTTCATCTCCAAAGGGCCTCTACGTGTTGGATCTATGGCGCCACGCACGCCTTCCAAGACTGGGGTACGCCCCGTGAATTTCAATCGGCGGAAACGCTGTAGGTGTCTGTCTGACACCTCGGCGTAATGCTGAGACAGCGACTGCCGATTCACTGCCGCGATGACACAGACAATATGTGAGAAAGTAGGTTAAAATTAACATGCAAGTTTTGACTCGCACATACTAACGAAATTTAAGCAAGTTAAATAAAAGCTTAAGCTTAGCTTAGTTATGAATAAAACGTATAGTATCGTAATCAATTTACGACAATTACTCGTACTTTTTCCGTATTAATCCATACTAATATTATAAATGCGAAAGTGTGTCTGTCTGTCTGTCTGTCTGTCAGTCTATCTGTCTGTCTGTCTGTTTGTTACCTCTTCACGCTTAAACCGCTGAACCGATTGAGATGGAATTTGGTACCTATGGAGATAGTTTGAATACCAGGGAAGGACATAGGATAGTTTTTATCCCGGAAATCACTCCCTGAGGGGGTGAAATAGGGGATGAAAGTTGTATCGAGCTACGATATAAACGAGTTCCACGCGGACAGAGTCGCGGGCAGAAGCTAGTATTTCATAAATGAAGAACTACCCACTTAACCTCTTTAAATCATCCACTCCATAGTATTGAATTAGACTCATAAATATAGTAACCCCGATTTCCCAAAACTCCTCCCCTATATACTTTAACGTAATTTATTCCATAACCCTATTTCCGACTAAGTAAAAACGTTCCACAGAACCAAGTCTTTGATAACCTCAAATACGCCATTCCCTATTATTTGTTTGTCGTTGAAGGTTATTTTAATAAATGGGCGAACGGTGACTCGCCGCCAGGGGCTAAATGTTTCACTTCATTATGAACTAGCTTTTCATTCATAGCTATTGACCCGTTTGAGTTACTTTGCAATAATGCAGTGTTTTTTTATGGAGAAACATTGTAAGCGAAGTAGCAGTACTTAGTATGAAACACAATATTCAACGTTAGTTTTCTTTTTTCAATAACGGCAATTTTGGCCTGTCCATTAGTTTTTGCAGCAACTGATATTTGACCTTCTTATTAAGAACAGAATAATTTACTTTAAAGCCAAAGTTTAAACCGACTTTAATTCAGTACTTCGCCAAGCCAAATGAATATATCCACATTTCGTTTCCACTTTTCTACATAAACTACTTTCTGTGAGCAAATGTGTCAGTTGTGGCGTTAAATAAATGTATTTTCTTTCTTTCTTTCTTCTTTTTTTCAAATGCGTTGATTAATACAAAAAAAAAACAAGTCGCTATATGTGGCCCAAAAATTATTTGAGGAGTTCAGGCGAATTTACAAAGAGTCCTTTTTCATTCGTTGCTACTCCAACGGAATCATATCAGAATCTTTGAAGTAATTTACATCATCGGGGAGTTGCATAAGTTATCTGTGGTCTCCATCGTCAGTTCCAGTTCCGGGGGTAAATAGATAAGTTATAACAAAAAATAACCGCAATCACTACACACGCATGCCTATGAAATTCAAGGATTGCCCTCTATTCCCCTGGTATCCCATTATCAGATCCTATCTAAGTGACAATAAGCCTACCTCAGGGCGTCAGGATTTCAAAATCGTATTGAATAAAAAAGGGTTTTTTTTTTTGTAAAACGACGGTGGCAAACAAGCTTACGGCCCGCCTGATGGTAAGCAGACACCGCAGCCTATAGACGCATGCAACTCCAAAGGAGTAACATGGGCGTGGCCGACCCTTGATATGTTTTAGGATTCGCCACGTTGACAGCTGAAGGAACAAATTCCCTCGCTCTCAACACAACGCCTCCTCGGGAGCTCTGGCGAACTTGCTCACCTGCAATTTGAAAGCCGTCCACAATTAAAAGAGTTGCGCATGGTGATTTCTATCTACGAGCGCTCCTGAGCTATTAAAATATAAGGGTAAGGCTGTTTTTTTTTTTCATTTTGTTAATATTGCTACATAAAATAAAAGTTAATATTTATTAGTGACAAGAAACATCACAACAAATTGTAAACACATACAATACATATTTCATTTGTTTTTTTTTTATATAGAATAGAATAGAATTCGGATAACACATCATTACACATACATTCACATAATGCATCTTAAGAACTAACAAATAGGGATGTGCTACCGAAAAGGTCTCCACTCTGCAATGCAGTTGACACAGCAGTGCCAACGGCGCTGGTTTTTTTGTGGATCCAGTGAGGTGTGCGGGACAGCATACTGCGCGACTCGTATTAAGGGCGGTATAAATACATAAAAAATACAAACAAAATAATATTCAATACATATGTTTATAAATAAAATTGTGGTTAAATAAATTAATTATACAGGGTGTCCCGAAACTCAACGATAACCTGCTACTGGGTGAGAGGCCAAGGTATACCAGTTATGAAAAAAATAAGAAAAAAAATCCATGTCTATTAGTCAAGGGGTAATAGACATTCTTCGAAATAGTTGATAATTTGACACCCTTGGTCGCATTTTTAAGTACTGTGATCACAATTTTCACAATTTTACGGTGATTTTTTTAATAGTTTAATCTCAAATAACAGTGCTAATAATCATAACCACAAATCAAAGTAATAAAACTTTTTAACGAAGTAAAAAAAAAGTTATAAGATGATTTATAAAATTATTGTCAGTCAACTTTGACACTCCATGTTGGAAAAAAAAACTATCACACAAGCTTGGCAAGTTATTTTAAAAGATGGCCTATTTAGTCTAGATTTGAAAATGGTACAACACTTGCCACTTTTCTTGCCAATAAAAGTGCTCTTTCCAATTTTTTGCGAGGGGACCTCAAGGAAAACGTAATCAAAATAAAATAATCAATTATTGTAACACTTTAATATCCTCCTAAAACTAACGTAGATGCTCAAATTGTTTCCCTTCAGCACAAATACAACCTATGCATCGCCTCAGGAATGACGTCTTTACCAGTCGTGCAAATCTACTCACATTTATTTTTCTTCTGCAACTTTTTCAAAGATGTCTATTACCGCTTGACTAAGTGACATAGATTTTTTTTCTTACTTTTTCATAACTGGTATACCTTGGCCTCTCACCTAGTAGCAGGTTATCGTTGAGTTTCGGGACACCCTGTATAATTAATTAATTTAACCACAATTTTATTTATAAACATATGTATTGAATATTATTTTGTATTTTTTATGTATTTATACCGCCCTTAATACGAGTCGCGCAGTATGCTGTCCCGCACACCTCACTGGATCCACAGAAAACCAGCGCCGTTGGCAATGGCACTGCTGTGTCAACTGCATTGCTGAGTGGAGACCTTTTCGGTAGCACATCAGGTTATCGTTGAGTTTCGGGACATCCTGTATATATAATTATATATAAATTAGGTATCTTACAATGCGTTCATTAAATGTAAAGAAAGACAGGCCTCATTGTAAAGATCACGTTAATAAAACAACGTGTTAAAAAAGATCCTTTATTCTCAAAACAACCTGTACTCATGAAGTACAATAAAATTCACCTAGCGTCACATTTTTTTAACAATGAAAAATTACAAGGTAATATTTTTACATCCTTGACTACAAGAGGGTTCAACGTAATTAATTATCTTAGTCGAAACTTATTTCCGATAAAATGGCTGTGATTTTAATTTATAATTGAAAAATAAAAGGAAGAATAATAGAATTAAATACAAAATTTTACAGCAGTCATATTATAATATCTAGCAATACTTGACGACTCGATTTCAAATATTCTGACATTGATTACAGTCTGCGCTTATTCTTACAAAATATAGTCAGTTAACTAATACCAATGCAAGGATATGTTACACACCACATGCAATCGGGCTGGTATCAAAAGTATCTGGTGGGCACTGAACTATTATCAATATACCATCAAAGATTCTTCATTGATTTGAATTAGTGATTCAATTTAATCAGTTATTCTGAACATGACTCGAAGTAAAAACAACTCACGAAAAACAAAATTTAATGTTTCTCATCCGCCGTTTTTATTATATAATCAAAGTAATGTCCAAATAAACCTTTATTTGGACATTACAATACAATTAAACTTATCAAACTATACCAATGTTGCATAGCATTTAATTTGAAATAATACATTAATTTTAATAAACAATTTATCGCTATGGAATGGAAACATCGATTACAACTGATAGATCATTGAACCCATTTACTTATTAATTTTACACAGAATATATTTACAACTGTAAATGCATATGGAATTCCTTGCTTATTATTAACACATGTATCTCAATAGAACTCAAAAGCTTGAACTATTTACAATTCTAATAAATCAAAGATGGCTGATACATTGATGCCTCCTTCATTCTGACTATATAGATATATAAACAAAAACCAAAATAATTTTAGCGAGGAAAAATGCAAATGTTTTCTATCCGCACCGTTAATCCGTAAAATAAATAAAAGTAAAACGTGCGGAAAAAACATGAGTACCAAGTAATTAGTTTCCTCTTACGTTCACACAGAATAATCCAGAAATGGTTTCAATATATTGACTTTTCCCATTTACATTGGTAATTATGAAATAATATTAGTTTAATAATAGTTTTGCGTATAACTTAAATATATAGTCAAATTAATCGGATATCTGTTCGATATGCGCGCAACATTGCGCAATATCGCTGTCTCTGCTCTAGCTCATACTCAATCATCATCTTTGCCATCGACATTAAAATCATCATCATAATATTAGCCTGCATACATAGCATATTGAAAATGCTACTGAAATAAAGAAGATGCAAGTTTGCGATATCACACCATTTTGTCTAATACGCATTTGTTCGAGTAGAATAGTTACCCTAAAAGCAACGTGACGTAACATTTTACTTGTATAAGTAATTCTCAATATTCGTATATTGTCGATATGCTCCACCGGGATCATTGCTTCAAGAAACGACTCTGGCCTTTATTACATTTAAATATGTACAGTCTTCACAATTTTGCTTACGTTCTATATGAACTAGGAATCTGCATCTATAATTTCGTTCTTGTGTCGTTTCGTTGATCGTTTTTATCTTTTAGGAATCGAAGCTTATCCGCCGTACGGTACCTGCGGCAATAGACAATGTGTTGATGAACTGACAGTAAAAAATTGGGTTTCTAATTATCTACATAACATTCAGATTTTTAATAAAGAAATATTTTATATAGAATCTGGTACAATAAAATACTAGGAGTATTTTACGTGTATGCAAGATTGGTTCAAATAAAGATTATAAATGAAATATGTGTACAGTATGCACTATACATATGTTTGGGTAGCTTGTAGTATTTTCCGTTGGACCAAATTTGGCACGAAAGACTAAAAATATAACATTCCTGAGCGTAACATCTTTAAAACGTGTTCTGCACAAAAGTTCAATTAGTTACAGTATGAAGATTATGCTAACAATTCTTGACCAATCATAAAAAATTGTTACAGTAAAACTATAAAACGTTTAACTCCATTGCAACTGTATAAACTGTATCCAAGAATTTTCAACTCGTGAAGCAACATAAATATGAACTTACTTTAACTAAATTTCTAGTTTCAGAACGACTGTACCTTTTTAGAGTGACTTTGTAGGGCAATTAAAGTTGGTTTGTTGACTTTAAAAGTGAAGTTGAAGTAAATAAAACAGATACATTATAATTAGATAATTGTCTGACACATTCTTACCGTACTTCTGTATTATTCACATTCGCTTTCAGTTTAAATTTTCTCTTTAAGTTTGAATTTTCAATTTAATCTGAATGCCTTTTACTCTTGAACATTGATTATCTTAATACCTTCTTCAATATGATAATAAACTTAACAAAATCAATACTGAGCACTTACTTGGATCGTTTTTTTCTTCTCACCGTGTCCACTGGCGTGGCTTCCACACACAGCACGATTAATTTAGAGCTGCAGGAATATCTGCAAGGGAAAGAAATGGTGTTTCACTTCCTTAAAAATATTAAATCGTGTTTTGCAAAATTACTCTGCTTTAGGCCTAGCAATAAAAAATTAAGTACTTGAGCTCTCTTCTTACTCTCTAGTAAGTAGATATCATAACACATACACTACATATAATACACCACCTAAAAGCTTAAGCCTGTCAAAGACATTTTTTCGGAATCTCTCTAGTTTCGCTTCTCATACTAAACTTGCTACTACTCTTATAGTTGCAATAGACAGACTAGGCAATTTGTAACATCGGAATCTAAATAGCAACGTGCAATTTGTAATTATTGTTTTGATATTGAATGTCTCTATTGCTTAACTCTTTTAGTTTTTTTTTCTATTAGGTATTATTAAGAAAAGTGAAAGTCTAAATGTAGAATTTCCGGTAGACACACCACTGCAGTTGGTAAATATTACAAACTAGCTTCCGCCCGCGACTTCGTCCGCGTGGACCCGGGATAAAAACTATCCTATATTTTAATCCAGGCTATAAACTATCTTCGTGCAAAATTTCATTCAAATCGGTTCAGCCGTTTAAGCGTGATTGAGTAACAAACATCCAAACATACAAACATCCAAACATCTAAACTTTCGCATTTATAATACTAGTAGGATAAAAAAACATAGAGCATTCATAATTAAAAAAAATAAGGTCTTTTTGACGTCTGATGCTTATTTTAAACAGCAGCTATTTTTACTTTTCCGTGATACACTGACACTAAAAGTCGGGAATAAGGAGAAAGGTAAAGGCTTTCAAGAACACTTTAAAAGCATAAATGCAAACGTGTAGGCAATACACATAACTCCTCGAGACAACCGTTAAAACGCTCGTATCGAACGAATGGCGGAAAGGAAGCGACCCCGCGACACACAAGATACGTAAATTTTTATCGTACCGTTCTACAAATTACAATTCTCTTCATACAGAACGCAAGAATGGCATGTCAGAAAAATATAATAGGAATGTTTGAAGATGTTATATTAAATTAGCTCGTGTTTGCATCGGGCATGTTGAGAGAAACACAGAGAGAAACGATGTTATTGTGGCGTTTTAAGATAATTCTGTAAAAAGAAGAGTAGCTTTAAAGCTTTTAGTGATAATTATGTAGAAAATACTCAAGAAGCACATTTTAACAAAAACGATTGATTACAGTTTAAAGGGGAAATTGGTTAATAGCGATGTTATGTTCTCATCCAACTCATCCAAGGGCTCGTCATCGTAAATTTTAAGCGATCAACTTGATACGACGTAACTTGAAGACAATCAAATTTACGTTTCTTGAAACAGAGGATGAACGAACTACAAAATAATTCAAATGCAGTAATATCTACAAATCAAGTAGAAATGTAGATTATAATTTTAATATTAGCTGAAAACTAATATATTCATAAACTTCATTCTTCAGTTATTTCTGTTGCGATCCGCCGGCAACTGACAAAGAAACGTTCATAATGAAATTCCAGACTGTTTATCGAGACAGTATTATGGAAATGAATCGACATGCCACGTACTCCTCAGAGGTTTAGAGAGGGAAATTGATAACGGGCTATTGATTCATCCATTATCATTACTGAAAACATAAATCATCTTTGATACCAAATTAATGATTTTATTTAACAATTTCAAGGTAATAAAAATACATAATAATAAGCCATAAATTACAATAAAGTAAAATAGACACCGCTGTGTAATTTCGACTTCGTTATATATTATCAAATTTAGTAGATTGTACGTGTTATAAAAAGTAAATTGAAAATTAAAGAGTAGGATACAGAGCAGTAAAAATATATCTTAAAGATACTCCACTCAGGAGAGTAGTTTTAAAATTAATGCCAAGAAGAGGACTGAAGGTAAAATAATTATTTACGTCTCTTGGTCCAGCAGCTTGTTGGAGCGCAGCGATGAGGCCAGTCCGAATTTATCCGGGCTCCCGCTGTGCCAGGCGTCACAGTACGCATCCATTGCGGGCTCGCCGTTTGGGCTCGCGCCGTGCCACACGGCTTTGGTTGGCCTAGGAGCATTGGATCATGAATAAATATTTATTCTCAAAGATAAACAAAAACATCGTCGTCGTTGCGTATTAGCAATAATAATACATACTCGTATATACAAAAATTACTTGTTTTTTGGTATAAATATGTGTTCGGGATAACGATGTAGGAAATTAAGGAGGTGATAGACTAGATTAAATATTAAGAACAGTTTGAACGTTACATGTCTTAGTCCAATGATAGTTTTTTCTTCAAGAACTCACCTTGATTCAAAATGAGTTCTATTTCAATTTAGATAATGGCGGGTCATCCTTATACTTTTTATCTTTTAGATTTTTTCTTGTGTGTAGCTGTCTAAGGTTTGAGTACCAGATTAATCGATGGGAGTACGCCTTTACCCAGCAGCGGGACTATAAGATAAACACAGTGATATAAATGCTTAGTGAGCATTACAAAAGTCTCACCAGCCTGAGTCCATAAGCACGTTCTTCCCGCTAAAGCTGTAGATCTTAGGAGCGTGGGCGAACAGAGCACCGGAGCCATCGAACATTTCCCCCCACGAGTTGAACAACACGTCGCCCCGCGTGTTCACCACAGGGATTCCACGGTCGACCCAGCTCACGATCGAATCCATTGTTTGAACCCTAGGAAAATATTGAATTTATAAATCTCTGTAGAGTACCTACACGTTGAGTCAAACAGAGGCAGAGATGCTAATTCCTCTTTTCTTTTCCCAATTATTTACATGGAAGCATCATAAATATACACAAACATAAAAGTGTTGCAACAAAAAAGTGTCGCCTTGTATATATGTGTGTACACAGTTTTACGTCTTCACCTGGTCTCAATGCGAGTTTTACCGTACGCGCAGCGTGCAGTAAAACTCGCATTATGGCCAGGTGTGACGTAAATACACAAATACACAGATACACAGACACGTTAAACTTATAACACCTCTCTCTTTGCGTCGGGGGTTGAAAAAACATGTCAGGTGTATCCTTTGTTTAAATTATCTGAACAGTGACGTTTAAATGCTCAGGATTAACATAATTTACATTTTTGCCGCCGATTTTTAAACGTGTTGCTTGCTCAATTTAATATCGACGGCAAAAGCTTTTAACTCTTGGCTTCATGTTGTTCGGACAGGTTTATTCCACTTTTATTTTTCAAAGTTCTTGCGAGTAGTTTCATTATTAAAAAAAAATATACGAGCCATTTGTAATAAACCATCGCTATCATCATGTAAGGAATTATTCATTGACCTAAAACTACTAACGTTGCTATCGTTATACATACATATACGACCAAATTTATAAAAATTGAACTTTTCACACATAGATATCCTACAAGACTAATTCTACCAAAAACGACTATAGAACGATGTAGCAAAAATTCTTACTGTATGGCTGTTAGAATCTATAATCGTATCCCTAGTGACATTACAAGCTCGCCATATAATTTGTTTGTCCGAAAATTATATAACCGGTTAATTGAAAAGAGATTTTATGCTATGAAGGATTTTTTGACATATAAGTCACCTGTAATGGGCCAATAATTGTATGAATTGTAAATTATTTCTATGTGTTCATTACCTAAATTAGTAATTTAATATTATTTGCATGCTGCATGTGGCAAAATAGTGGGTCCATATCGGGTTGCATAATATTTGTAGCCATAAGGCCGATAGGCATAACTACTTGTGTCATAATCATCATTACGCATAAACGGCAATAGTCATAAATTAGTTTGCATACATTTTTAGCCATAATATTTGAGAGCAAAAATAGCAAATATTGTGCATTAAAGCTTTAAGCATAATTATCAGTCGCTATAATAGGTTACCGCGTAACCATTTCAAGTCATATAAGACAACCATTTTTAACCGCCAGCGTGTCGACGTCACCTTGCTTCACGAGGTGCCTATTTCCGTTCTAACCTAACCTAACCTAGCAATAGTAAACTTCTTACGATTAACATTATGCGCATTATGTGTCAATTGCATTGTATGTACTCCCCTTCACTGTACTCCCTTTGTCTCTGTGTGTCTTTTGTGTAGTGAATAAATGTCTTCTTTCTTTTTCTTTCTTTCTTTAAAGTTGTACGGCTTTCGAAATTATGACGAGAGTCATTATGCGACTAGATGGACACCCAACCCTCCCTGCTTTTGCTTTGGTTAAACTATTATTACCTAAATTAATGCAAGTCAATGTCGAATGTTTGATATTGTTTGTTTTTTTTGTGTAAAATATTTGTTAACTATACCGATCAAACATTAAAAAATGAAACCTGTCCAACCTTTGATGAAAGCATTGCAAACAGCGGATGCAAAGTGGAAAAGCCATTAGTACTACAGGCTCCGCAGCAAAGCCACAATGTTGCATGAAAATCAGAATATTCAATATTTCCGTTTACAGGATTTTGCATATTTCAGCCCGGCTAGTGATATTGATATACAATTATTGAAGCGTGTAATTGTTTTACTATGATTTTAATTACTCGATTTAGTATTGTGTGCAGTCCTAACAAACGTGGTCAGAACAAAACATATCAAATGTTTACGTAACAAAAATGAAGTTAATATTGGTTGAAAACAAAGTGGTAGTTGCTATATAAATAAAAATGTGGTGAGGCTTCTATGTATGCTATTAGGTTGGGTAAGTATGTCTACACCATGGTCTTGGAAGGAAATATTCAGCTCAGAATAGGCAGCATAGTAAATATAATAAACACGTAGCGGTATCAGTAGTCCCTATGGTACATGAACGCACTTAAGTTTGCATTCTACTACAGCTGAGAGTTTATACTCTCAGCTGTGATAGGAGAGTCAGGAGTAAAACTTTTGCTTGCAGCTAAAAAGAGACGGAGTTCATTTTATTTAAGCAAACAAAGTTGGTACTGGAGGCAGTAAGATACCGATGACGTAGGCACCTTAAATTATATAAAATACAGTGATGCAATGATTGGTAACTCGGACAAAGTCGCCTGATGACCTGAAAAAGGACGCGGAAGTCCGATAGGCGTGAGTGGTGCAGGACCGGTCATTGTGGCATTCTTTGGGGGAGCCCTATGTGCAGGTGGTGACGTTGCTGATATGATGACTGGTTTTTACCTGGAAGATATGAATGCAGTGAAAGTCCCACCCAAGCCCGCCCTTTGGCCCTGTCGGAGGCACTCGTAGTTGGTACCGCGCACGCCGTGCATATCTCCAGTATGGGGCTCGTTGAGAGCTGCCAGCCGCAGCTGAAAAGTTACACAGCATTAGCATTTTTCCTGTGAGTCAAACTAAAACGCACAAATCACGTTAATTAACGCCTTTGTAAACAGTGAATTCAGGACACGTACGACATAAGTTAATACTTTATAAATGTTTACTAAGCAGAAAATTTAATTTAATTGATTGAGCTCCATCCTAAAATGGAAGAAGACTGTCGGTGTTGTGTCCTTTCCCGGCTCATTGGACGTCTCTCTACTATCTCATTTGAGATGAGAGGAGGTTATTGAAGCCAGCAGGTGGACTGACGATGATAACTATGATGATGAAATCCAAAGATGGGAAACAAGCTACTTAAGGGGAACACAAACGATAGGAAATATGTATGTGTCCATTACTCGCCTATTAGTGATCTCTTCAATCTGATCTATGCAAGAAAACTTGTGATGTTTCATAGTTCTGGTCCTTCTCTTCACTGCTCTGCTCTCAGCACTGCAGTGTACACGTAGATTGGTGAAAATGATGATGATGGTCGTTTCTAAAAAATATACAACTTACTACTGGTCCCTCTCCTGCCGGGTTCTTATGATGTACTAAACTAGATGTTTCTAGAAGATTCTGTAGCGGCACTCTGGTTGGCCCGTTTGTCATCGGAGCCTGTATCGGAAGCAGTGAACCCATCTAATGGAAAAATAGCTTTATTAGTGATAAAGCATATCAAATGATAATCAATATCAATTCTACGTCATTATCTCGCACTTGAATAGGTAACGCAAATTATTGAAACAAGGATTATCCACCCACCTTAAGTGTCATCAACCATATTGGGTATAGGTAGTGTTTTAACGGCGATTTATTTAAAACTAAAAATAGGAATGTAATAGCTTGGGACGCATTTTGCTCTAAGGTACGCTTAAAAAACATGACCAGTAAACAATTACAGTTTTTCCATTTTTCACACAAAGATGTGCATCGAAATGTATTTATTCTGTCGGCTACGCAGTTAGTGGAGATACAGACAAAAAGCGTTCGTTAATTTATTTGAAACTTGTTTACTTAAGTAAATAGTTTTCCCAACGTATCACGTCCCAAACGAATTTCTCAAATTATTTTTCGTTTTTACAAGTTTATTCTAGGAAGGGGGAATTTCGCGCAAATGATAAGCCGATTTATGAGAGTTTGCTACATAAGTTTCTTAAAATATCACGCCGTTGGTCTGCGAATGTCAAATAAAGTTTTGTATGGAAGCCGAACTACCCAAATATTTTAAACAATCCTCTGCACAATAACTGGGGCGATGTAACATGTGGCAGCGTGGTTTTAACCACTCTCGCCAATTATATGACCGCAAACGTTAATTAACTATTTATTAAAACCAATTTTACCACTTCACCGTATTAGCAGTGTAGTAATGGGTTTTAAGCATTTAATACTTACTATGCATGCACGGAAAATCCCCGTTCAAAACCGATTATTGTTTTAAAATCATAATTGTGGAGTGAGTAAGACTATAAATAATATTTTAAATGCTAAAATTGCCGTGGTAAAGAAACTTCAGATGCGGGACGGCAAACCGCTCAGTTAATAATAATCACTTAAAGCATTCAACGTTAATGAATGCAACGCCCAATCGGCCAGTTATCAAGTTCATTAATTTATAACAAAAATAAGTCGGTATAATATATATAAATTGTTTCTAAATAAAACGCATCCATCCCCATTGCCCACTGTGCGCCTGTCAGTAAGGTAACAAGTCAAACTCGCTTACCGCTACGTATTGCCATCCGTTGTTGACTCGGACGAGCAGCGCTTGCTCCTGAATCACATAAGCCAATGTGCCTAGTTGGCTCTCTCTGCCTAACTGTGGATAAAAAAGGATTACGTATTTTTGAGCGTACATTTCAGAGTTTAGTTTAATACCGCAGTGGCTAAACTATGCAAAAATAACGGGGTTTTTAGATTTAACGTTTTGTCATGTTGCGTTAGTGTCATTTTTAATCTCTTCCATATTAGAATCATATATTATTTACATTGTCACCCTTTTACATGCACTATTTTCATTGTAGTGGCATTTAAAATTAAATTAAATTAAATAGTCATTTATTTCAGATTTTCATCCATACACACATTCAAATTGCATTAAATAATATTAAGTTAATTAAAATAAAATCAATAAAAATAAAAACATGTCAATTTAGAATTCGGAATACAAGTCACAAATTAAAATTCATTAAAATATATAGGTGTTAGTAACATTATAATATTACATCTAGTGTTAGTAGGTACTTAAACATTGACATTATGATGAAGCTTAGTGCAGTGGTTTAGGTAGGCCCCACCCCACCTGCCTGCAAACATTGCTAGGATGCTGTTGGTGCGGGCCCTCACTCTGCCAAGTAGCGAGACATTTTTGACAACTGTTATCAAACTTTGATGAATAATTACCTTAAAACGTAAAGAAAGTAGGTACTACGAGAAAGATGACAGTGTTGTTGTACTGCAAAGTAATCGCGTAAACTTTAGCTAATTAGGACAAGAGCATGTCTAAATAATCACATTTTTTTTTAAATCAGATTTTTATCTCAACATTTAGAGCTCGTTGTGACCTATTATGTGACATGAAGCTCTCACAATAAAAAGAGACTATAGACTTTTTCTTTCCGTGTAGGTACACTTCATTTAAACTGTTATTTTTAGAAGGTGACATTGGAAGTATAGTTACGTGTCCTTAGTCATTACTTATAGAGTACATCAGATTGTCTCTCAATTTAGACCAGTGACTTGGAAATAATCATGGCCTAACCAAAAGCTCGTTCAAAAAGTTAGGTACGCAATTATCCTGCTGCACCAAGTCTTCATGTAAGCAGTGAAGTAATATTACCCAATTTCACATGAACATAAAAACATTTTTTTTTTTCATTTAGTTTTCCGCAACACAATTGGCAATTTTTTTGTTTAATTAAAACCATGAAGCATTAGATTTCAATTTGTAATTTTAATTAAGGTTGATACTCAAACAAACACCAATTTGATTCTATAAGCAGACCTCCAGCAGTTCCTTGATTGATTTCCGCAATTTGTCGGCAAATCATGGAAGGTCATATTTGCTAACCTATATTCGGAAGATTACATCGCCGGATATTAATATACTTGAGTGGTTTTAGGGCGACTAAGGTACACACAATGTAACATAATTATGTTACGGGTAAAAATGACCTTTTCTAGGCTATTTTGAACTCGTCTGAGTTAAATAATCAGTAACACAGTTGTTCAGGTAGATACAGCTGAAACTTTTTAACCTGACCGTCGACCGAAATGGTCACTTGAGAGTTTACGAGTATTTTGTGAACAATACCACTGTTCTCTATTGTTTAAGTCGACCGCTAATCCTCTGTCCAAAATGAATAGACGTAAGAGTCTTTTTTTATATGGAAGGTTCAAAAAAGATATCGATATTTTTATATAATAAATATAAGGGTAACACAAAATACATTCAAAGCTATATTAGCGTCACGGTAATCTAGAGGGTCCCGGGTTCGGTTCCCTATCTGTTCTTCTAGTTAACGGAGCACAATTTTCAGATGTTATCGTCACAATGTATTTGCAAATCATTAAACGGCCGCCAATGCGCTGATGATTCTTTCGGAGTCGAATTCGATTAAAGGGCTACAGTGTCATCTTACCGGCAGGCAAACTGGGCTTATTCGCTACGCGCTAATGCGGCTCACCCCGCCGGTCACCCGTCACGAAACTCAACCTCTACGTATGGTTAATTACTACGCATCGCAGTGTCAAATATATTTGTGGGTGAGCGTTGAGGTGAACTTAAAACAAGTTACCGAATAAGGGGCTATATGCTTGATTGCCACCGTCGTAGTAGACAAAAAATACTCGAACATTGTAGGCATTATACCTAGATAAATAATAGGCCCAAACATTCGTAGGTACTGCTTATTCATATTACTGTACTGAAATAACTGAAACGTGTCAACTAAAATAGGTTTGGTGGACGTTCATTTATTTATAATGTCATTAGAGCTGAAGAATAACTGGGGAAAATCAAATGCTTCTTTTGCCCGATGACTGTTTCTCGCAAAGCTAATAAATAATTATAGGTACGGTTCCACCGTCATGTATTAAATGGCACTTTGGACGACAATCCTGTTTTACGCCTGTAGTGACCAGTGATCGGAATTAGGTGAGCCAAAATACCTATTCTTTGCAAGAGGACATAATATAAAGTGGTTGCAACAGGGTAGAAAAATATTTTTTTTCTTGAATACTGGGTATTTGATATTTTTCCGGATACTAGTCGTAATTTTCAACATACATGTTTTACTTACAGAACGTGTTGTTTAATGTTAATCTAAAAGTGATAACTATTCCACAATTTTTCCTTCCTTCCTTATACCTACACCTTAAGTCTAGCCCTTTTTACTAGTAACATAAAACATCCCATACTGTAAGTAAAACATGTATGTTTACTATTACGACCAGTACCCGGATAAATATCGAATACCCGGTATTCAAGAAAAAGTGTATTTTCTACCCGGTTTCAACCACTATATTATGTCCTCTTGCGAAGAATAGGTATTTTGGCTCACCTAATTCCGATCACTGGTAGTGACATTTAGAGTGGGTTGCACCAAACCGTATGTAACCGTAAGCGGTGTTCGTTAAAATCTGAATGACAGTTGCTGGCGCCATATTTAGCGCTGATCGGTCTGTCATCTTAAGTTGATGCGCCCCGCAATTTATTCGCGAGTTTAACTGTACTTAAATATTAGTACAACTTCAAACCCGACTTACAAAACTTTCAATTCAATTGCTGTTTCTTAGATATTATTTTATGACGAGCTTAAAAATGAAATACTTACTCTTAGAAGAGATTCCGTTGTTTTAAATATAATAGTTCCTACGATAGTTCGTCCGTCTTCATCGTCTTCAAACTCCGCGTTATCTCCCAGGGGATCCAAGCCATCCCGGAGGCCTGCGGGGTAGAAAATATGTTGAAACTCGTAAATA
This sequence comes from Epinotia bilunana, assembly GCA_947049275.1. Lineage (NCBI taxonomy): Eukaryota > Metazoa > Arthropoda > Insecta > Lepidoptera > Tortricidae > Epinotia > Epinotia bilunana. The sequence continues at coordinate 6,114,305 of OX346265.1, forward strand.
TTCTCCGATATGACTTCAATATTCTACAGTTTCTCTATTTTATAGTTTTATAATATTTGAAAAAAGGAAGCTCTTAGCGAAATTAGAAACTGTCTGCTTGGGGATTTTATCGACTTGATTTTAGAGGTTTTAGATTTTTGTTCAAACTTGCTCTGATATGAGTACATAGGTATTAGGTATGTTATTTACGCTCAAAGCTCTCGTTATGACCATATCCTTTAGATTAGATTTTACTATAAAATATCATTTTTTAATAATATTTATGGGACCTTCGCGCTTAAAAGTGTACCTTTTACTTTTTTCTCAAAATATATATTTTTTCGGTTTTTCCTGCTTGGAGTCATTCCTTATGAGAAACAAGCGTGTACATGATTTGGTGTTAGAAAGAGCAAACTTTCCAAATTGCGAGTATGCGAAAACAAGTAGAACGTAGGTATGTACACGTTTGAGTTAGGAATGTTTCCTTGCAGGTTACGAATATCAAGGTGAATGAACCGTATAGACGATCAAGTAAGTACATATTTCTATGTATTAAGTAGAATTTTGAGTAGACTTACCATACGATTCTGGCCGGTATTGATTGACCATATGGTTCAGAGTTCTTATGATATGTAGAGAATCACGCTGTTTCCCTGTGCAAGACATTGTATCATTTATATTGGTCACACAATAGTTTGGAAAATTTAAGTACTTCTACTTTCTTCTACTTATAAATTATTTGCGTGAAAGGTAGGATTTTAGAGAGTACCTACATGAAATAAAACATAATTTTACTGTTTCAGTTATTTATGAGATTCTTAATAAACTTAGGCTATTGTCTTTTATGTCAGTGGTCAGAGCGCATCAGCATGGTTAGCAAAAACGGCGCGCGAGCTGTATCGCGGCGAGATAGATTTTCAGTCTCTTTCTAATTAGAACACCGAGAAAGAGACAGATAGTTTATCTAGCCGCAAGATTGCTCGCGCGCCGTCTTCTACTAACCATGCAGACAATATCACGTCAGATATGGATATGAATAAAATAAATCATCATCCTCCTATAGCGTTGTTCCCGGTTATGCCCCTAAAGGAGCTCGGGGTCCGCTTTGACACCTAATCCCAAGATTTGGCATGGGCACTAGTTTTACGAAAGCGACTGCCACCTGACCTTCCAACCCAAAGGGAAAATTAGACCTAATTGGGATTAGACCGGTTTCCTCACGATGTTTCCCTTCACCGAAAAGCTAACGGTAAATATTCCGTACATAAGTTCCGAAAAACTCATTGTACGAGCCGGGATACGAACCCACGACCGCCGCATGCCTGAACCACTGGGCTACCGTAGCTTCATAAAGTATATAGATATGAATAAAATAAATAAATGAATGAATTTTATTCTGCAGGTAGGCCGCAATCCGGTCGGTATGACTCCGGCTTTGGACTCTGTATAGTTTGAAATCCTCGGTAATCGTAAGTTATGTCCGTTAAAACTTTGTTGGGAAGTTTTACATTTAAATGAGATGACAGCTTTCGGTGCCATATTTAACGGTTACCGATCAATAAAGTGAGGTCTATACAACCCGCCATTACACGAATTTTATCGCGTAGGTATATTAAATATTCAATGACGTTTCGAGCCCTTTGCAGCGCTCGTGATCAGGCGGGTAGACTGATATATAAATTCCTTCTATTAAAATTACACGATGCGAACTCCAAAATTACTCTATACGTTTTTGACATTTCAGTACAAATTCTGTTCTGATTAAATGGGGCCCTAATGCTACTGCCAACTAGCTCACGAGTTAATCATCATCTATTATTCGAACAATATTGTTACTTACTCAACCAACGCTTACCTGTGCCGGGTTCGCGACGATTAATCCCAGGGCTATCGGTCAACATGTCGGGCAGTTCGTTCGCGTAAGCAGGGGGCCCCGGGGGGCCTGGCGGGCCTGGGGGGCCCGGCACCGGCATGTATTTGGTGTTGGGTACGGGCGCGGCGGCCGGCCCTGGGGGGCCTCGTGGGCCTTCCTTCCCGGTAGCCCCAGGGGCCCCGTCGAACCCTCGATCGCCTTTTTCACCTTTTATCTTTGAAACAAACGGCCTGGGTGTAGTTGATGTCTGATTTTCGCTGGTTAAAATATAGCTTTAGTTACTAAAGGTACCAAATTAAATTGGATTAGGGGTAAATTAATGTTTATAAATATGTTATATCGATATTTTAATTGAGATTAATTAGGGAGAATAGTATGGTAGTGCACGGTTGCCATCCAAGTAGCGACAAATCATTGTGATACTTTTATAGGAGACGTACAATTTGTCTTGATCATAATACATAACCAGGCGGCCGATTTTTGACTTTCGAGCGCTCGAAAATTAAATAAAAGTAAATGCTATTGTACTTAGTGTCATAATCACAGGCACTTACTTTCTACCGATAGAATTGAATACGAGTGGTCAATACCGCACGTTTTTAAATTTTCTATCGTGATATTTCAAAATAGCATTTCATAATATTTGTCAGTTTTCGAGTGAAATAGTCGAGCGCTCGAAAGTCAAAAATCGGTCCCCGGGTAGTTCATTATTTTATATTCCTTCCTAACTTATTGGCTGACTGTACAAAGCAAAAGTTCGAACTTGGAATCTGCTATCATACCAACGTACCACTACACATGCAATTTCATTTTTCTCCATTCACATGGCAATGTTTCTGTGGTTAAAGTAAGTAAGTACCAAGTAATTCATTTGCCGCGCACCCTTAAACTGATGGTGGCAACTGTGGTTGCCAAGTGAAGTATAGACTTCTTTGATAATGAAAAATTGAAAGCAGGCTACCTTTTTTTAAATCCGAAATCAAGTGAGTGGATAAAATTGTGTACAATAAGATGGCCACAGATACAATTTAACTCAAACTATTTTGCCTTTAAGACATGCGAATGTCAATGGAGAGCATGTCACATTATGAAAGATATCTTACAATATTTACATTACAAAACATTATTAGTGATTAACTTAAAAACCATTAAATTGTTGAATTTTTAAAATGCTATCAACATGATTGACAAAGGAAATACCATATAAATTATATATTATATTATAAATTAGGTATTAAAACAACAGTATTTTTAAAATAAAAAATGTCGTGTGGTGTCGGGTTAGAATTTCACCACCCCCTTTCTTCCCGTGGATGTAAGGGAGCAGGGTTGAAGTGTGTTGTAGGTGATGGGCTAGCAACCTATCACTGCAATATCACATTTTGTCGATCTTTTATACCCACAGTTATGCTAAAAGTGGCGCTAGAACATAAGTTTCATGTGCTCTGCCTACCCCTTTTGGGATTAAAGGCGTGAATATATGTATGTATATATATGTATTTCTAAAATATTGATATAAATACTGTCGTAGAATGTTCCAGCGGGTATACATGTAGCATGTGTTAGGTTAGCTGGAAGAAATCCCTCTCAGGGATGAGCTCGCCTTTGTACATGTATCGTCTGTTCTTGTAATAATTGTTTTGTTGTTGTGTTCTGCGGGCGTAGCACGGTTGCCATTTTATCACTTATCGTTGTGGATAAGGCATCCGTCACTCTCGCACTCGCATACTTGTCAGAGCGTGATGGGCGTCTTTACCACAACGATAAGTGATAAAATGGCAACCATGCTACGCCCGCAGTTCCATGTACAATAAAGAATTTACATACATACATAAATACATGTATATTCAAAAATATACATTTAAATTTAACAAACACACGTACTAAATCCCTTACTCTACGCATATATCCGTAAAAACCAATCAGATTCCATTTAAATAGTTACATTGAGCGAGTGGAATACACCCCCAGGTTTATTCCACTCGCACACTCGTTTCACATGATACCGTTAGTGTTTTGTTTTTCGACGCTAGTAGTGAGCGATTACCTTGTCAAGGTTGAGCGGGTTAAGGCCAGGGTCACCTTTTTCACCTTTCTGCCCCTGTATGCCTGGCTGGCCTGTAGCGCCAGGTGGACCCTGTAAGAATTATAATTGCTAACAAATCTAAATTACGTGACGCAATGTGACGTGTGGGTAAGCAAAATTAATTGGTCGTGCGTACGGTCAACGCTTAAGATATGTTTAGGTATATCTTATTATTTGCACAATAACGACTTTTATTTTAAGAGGGTAACAGATAAATTTCCAACAGTAATTTGTCACAAACCATCATTATTCCGAAATTTAAAATACAGTACGCTAGTTTCGCTAAATGAAAATTTGGACGCAGATGATTTAATTGAATATGTAAATAGGTTAGGTTAGGTTATTATATTTAATTTCAAAATTTATATTTAATTTCTTCAGAGGAACATGGTATTCGGATTATATACCTTGGACTCTTAGGAACTGAATAAATATAATGTACCCATTTAAGAGCTTTGCCGAGATTTATTTATTATTTATTTATGTATTTGTTATGCATGTGACTATGTTGTGCGTGTATCTAATAAATAGACACAAGGGTTTTAAGGTTGGTTTATGAAACTAATGGAGGTTTTAGTTCATGAATTCGAACCAACGGAATGTCACATACACATTACGTTATGATATTTTTATAAAATGTAATTCCTAATTCAGTTTTATTCGAAAAAAAAAACGTTTGTTTAGGTGAATTCGAGTTAATCGTGTTTCGCATCATAACTGAATAGGAAAAATTGGTTCCTGATCATGAATAAAAATCACCGTGTTTAGCTACTTCGTATGAAATTTTTTCTACTCATTCAAATTATTTTCTGTTATCCCAATATGCCGGTTTAAAATGACAACCAAGCTACGTTTACACAAAGAGAGGTGGAGAGTCCACTTGAGTCGAGCGTCCTGGCGACTTAAAAATCTCCGTACTGGTATTCTGACCATAAACGGGAAATAACTTTGTGACGGAATCACACATGAACGTTGAGTCTGGATTCATGTAGACTTCGTGACATCAACTGAAATTAATTTTGCAGGTTCGCGCTAATGGATATTTTTTACCTACGTTCTGCCATTGTCAAAATCAACTAATGGACAAGGACAAAGGAAAAACAAAATTAATGATTTTCAGAGATTATGCATCTTCCCAAAATCATTTGTTGTTTGTTAGAATAGAACCCAAGCTGTTTATTAGAGGTATTTTTCCTCTCACACGCCTCCGCTGCCTCGCACAGCTCTGGTGGAGACTCACCTTGAATTAAGTTTATGTATTCGATTTTACTAAATATTATAACCAACAATACTTTGGAGAATACAATACTAACGAACAAAATGAGCGGGTGATTTTAATATTTATGCTACGTGCTGCAATAATGTTATTTCAAATATTGTGTTTACCTGCATCGACCTCGAATAATCAAATATTATTGTTTTTGCTAACGTAAAATATGCATTACTATTTTGAAATCATATTTTATAGTACTTACCTCACCACCTAATTGATGGCGAATTTAGTTTAGTTGGCAGAGTCAGTCTTCTCAGCGAGTCATGTCACAAGGATTTTTATTTCAAAATCTTCATATAGCAACATTGTTACAGAAATAGTTAAGCTGTCAGATATAAGTGCCTATAACGCTGCTGTGCATTTCGTGCTACCAGCAAGGTTTTTTTTTTTAATTTGCCAGTATATATTTTTGCCATGACGACTTTTAGTGTGCCTGCCTGTAAAGCTAGCAGTCCGGGGTCAAAGGAGAAATATTTGTATTCTGTTGGTGTTATCATCAACGCTAGGGGTAGCGTTATTCCCGGTTGTGCCCTTAACCCATTCAGGGCCAAGAATCGCTACGCGCTACGCTCGTAGCCGATCCCGTGATTTTCCTCGTATGTAGCGGAAAGCGACTACGGCGGTCTGACGCATATGTGTCGTCATGGGCCCTGAATGTGTTAAGGAGCCCGGGGTCCGGTTTGACACCTAACCCCAAGATTTGGCATAGTCATTTAAAAAAGCGATGTAACGCCATGAATATCTGTCACAGAGCTCGATATCTCAAGGGTAATCATGTAACGTTTCCAACGCGGGCTAGGACAGTCCAACTATCATTTTTCCATATAAAAATTGACATTTGGATCTACCTAACGCGCGTACAATGCGTTACGTAACTGACCTCTGACCTCGATCTAATTTACTTATTCAGTACGTTTCTCGAGAACTAGCTACATATACTTAACTACTATTCATTCGAATTAAGCGACACGATATTTTTAATATAGTACTTAAGATTAAGGTTATTTGAGAATAACCCGTGTTACGTTCACGTTGTTATTCTTACCGTCCAACCGGGTAATCCGATATCTCCAGAGGTGCCATCAGTCCCGGGCGAGCCTGGGGGCCCAGGGGCACCCGGTGGGCCTCTAGGGCCGGGAGGGCCTGGGTGCCCTCTCTTGCCCCGAGGCCCTGTCTCGCCTTTCTCGCCCTGTGAGAAAATAAGGCATTTTATACATACTGCTCATTTTAGATAAATATAAATAACAATAAATATAGAATAAACATTGATAAGAATGAAGCTAGAAACATGCTGAGCTGGGTCCATTTCATGGCAAAGAAAAATGTGCTTTTTATTTTATTTCTTTTATTATCTGTCTTGTGTTTGTCACGAATAAATGTTTCGATTTGATTTGATATAATTTAGTGACCGACATTTTACAAAACTGTCATTGGAATTTGAACCTGCTAGCTTTGTAGTAAAGTCGCTTTTTCAACGGATTACCATGATGCAACTGGCTCAAGTCTAATATTTTTTAGTATAACTTGTTTACTTCGGTGCGTACTTATGCGAAAGTTTCATGTTTCATGGCAGATTTTTTTTATTGTAATGTAGATTTTGTATATTATGAATGTAATGAGTAAAATACCATTGCCGAAATACAAAACATAACCTACCTAGGCGGGGCCTAAAGATACCGTTAGTTAAAGATGGTCAAAGAATTATTAGTAATAAAATTGGTTATAGGAAATGAAGTGGTGCCGTGTCAACTGCCAAGTAAGCCTTGCTATTTTGTCGTGGCTACCAAATAAAAAGTACTTATTAGTTAATACTTAGTTTTTTTGTTTTGCAGTAAGGTCGCCTATTGTCTACCATTTTATCTAACGTAAGGTAAGGTCTTTGTGGTTTTTTTATTTCTTTTGGTGAACAATGAATAGTATTTGTATTGTATTATAATAATACACTTAAATAATACCCCGCCACTGTCTCCTTCATCTAAGATGAGTCTTCATTCTGCTAGTTTAATACATTTTAAAACTTAAATCCGGTATTCAAAACAAAACTTCGTACATATATATTATGTTATCTTTCTCGCGTCTCATAAACCAACGTTATCGTACAAGTTTTCTAAAGATTCTTTTAAGAAACTCCTCGTTTGCTCTTCTAACACAGAAATTGATTTTATCAAAGTTTTCAACCGAACGTTCTCGAACAATTTTTCTAAGAGCTCTTATTTGTGAAGCACAAACACGCCTTACTTTTGTCCAGACTGAAGCCTCGTCTTTTGAAAGCGCGACTGGGCCCGGCGGCCCAGCTTCGCCCCTGTCACCTTTGGGCCCAGTAAGCCCAGGAACGCCCTGGGTCCCAGGTAGACCCGATGGCCCGATGTCACCCCGTTCTCCCGGCTTCCCGTCACTGCCAGGAAAGCCTTGAGGGCCTTCCATGCCTCTAGTTCCTTTCTCGCCCTGTTAAAACATCCATACAGTTTGAATCGGTCACTAGATGGAGTCATCGATTTGACATTTGAATATTCAAGTGTGCCCAATAATAGGTCGTTTGTAAGTGGCGTGTCTTATCAGTAAAGAAACAATACTGAATCTGCAACTAATCATATTGTACGTTACATTCTATCGAATGGAGATTACTTTTGTAATGCTATTGTATAAATTCAGTTGTTTTCAATTGCCGACCCAGAGGGTGTAAGATGGTTGCTATTTTACCACTTATCGTTGTTGATATTTTACATAACTCTGACACGCATACTCTTCAGAACGTGACGAATGTCTTACCCCGTATCATGGTCGGCCTTATCAAGCGATAAGTGACACGAGCGTCCGTCAGTGGCTGACACCGTTCGGTAGAACGAGACGACGCTCTTATCTTGTCACATATCGCGTGATAAGGCCGACCATAATACGGGGTCAGAGTGATAAGGGAAAAAATCCCAACCATCTTATGCCCGCTGAACGTGTTAACGATGTCAGCCAAGCACTTTTGAGCTCTGCTCTAGGACATCGGAATAATTGTAACAAAGAGCGTGTGTTATTTTCATCCTAAAAGATAACCCCCTATAAGTGTGTTTAAGTGTGTGTGTACCAAAAGGCTTTTTAAAGCTGACCGAAAGCCCATAACAAAAGAATATCGCTTTAATTTACGGCCATTAAAACTTTCAAGGTCATACCATTCAATAGTTTACTGGCTGGTTTTAATGTTTCCAGTATTAATTTATTAATTCGTCTGTTGGTAATGTAAGCTATAATTATCAAAGGCAACATATAAACAGTAAAATAACTTTGCTTCATTGTAAGTATGAATTACTGTATAAAATTATTTTTAACCATTAGGTTACAGTTAGGAACAAAAGTGTAATACGTATTTGTTAACATTATTATTTACGTGCTAAAGTAAATTCGACGTAAATTGAAAACGTATCGGTTATACCGGATTGAAATGAGTTTCATTTCTGTGTAAAGTGTAAGTTACTTTTATTATTTAATGAGTTGAAAATATTATACAGTTTCGTTTTATTGGTAGTACCTAGACAGGTAAATTATATTTATTAATGTACCGTCATAAGAAAAAAAACATATTCCGTGTACCTATATACGGATGTAACAGCCAAAATCATAACAAGCCTGGTTATCAGAATGGGATTTTAGTTCTGAAAATGGGCAACGCATTAGCAATATCGATATTGCATATGCCCAGGGCCCTTAAACCTCACTTATCATCAAAAGGCTTTGGAGCTCGTTTGCTTCAAGCCATAAAAAAGCCAGGGATTTACTAAAATGGTAATATTTATCTACAAGGAAGTAATTACCTTTTCGCCTCCCTCCCCTTTCGCTGCCCTCACCAAGGCTGAAGCGTCTCTGGGGCCTGCGTAACAATTTATATTCCAGTTAAGGAAACTCAAACTCGTATCGTGTGCTTGTTTCATTGAAAAATCGACCCTCATATTTGCATACAAGGCACTTTATCGATGGCAAAAGAGATGTGAGTTAGGGAAGGTAAAAGGTGGATTTATATGCCGGTTATGGAAAACTCATAGAATACATAGAGTAATTGATTAGTTAAACTGGAGCTAGGTACGGTACCTCATTATTACTGAATGCAGATATGACTTCGGTGTATACGGAATTGAAGTAATCGATGATATTCTTCTTTTAGCAGCAGCTAAAAGAAGAATATCATCAGGCCGTCATCTTTCAATAGTTCGTGAACAGTATTTTGAACCGGCCTTAAGACTAGGCCGTTCTGCGGTTACGATTTGGTTTTCTGCCAGGTACGGTACCTCATTATTACTGAATGCAGATATGACTTCGGTGTATACGGAATTGAAGTAATCGATGATATTCTTCTTTTAGCAGCAGCTAAAAGAAGAATATCATCAGGCCGTCATCTTTCAATAGTTCGTGAACAGTATTTTGAACCGGCCTTAAGACTAGGCCGTTCTGCGGTTACGATTTGGTTTTCTGCCTGGTTAGAATAAGACGGCGTGCGAGCTGTTTCCCGGCGAGATAGACCATCCGTCTCTTTCTAATTAGAATACAGGAAGAGATGGGTAGTCGATCTCGCCACGAGAAAGCTCGCGCGCCATCTTGTGATAAGCGTGCTGTGATACGCTGGCGGAGGCACGCAGGCAGTCTATACAAATATTATTAAGAAGACAAGTAGGTATGTAGCTCTGCAAGTTTGTACCAAGCGGGTAAACTCCGGAAATACTCGTGTGATAAAAAAATCTGAGATAAATCCAGAACGGACTTTCGGAATAAAACATGTTTTAAATAATTATCATCCCGCGGTTCCACCTACGGCGCTACCACGAACTTCGAAAGTCGAAGTTCGGGTATTTCCATCTCTATCGAACTCCCTTACTCGAGTGACAGGGATGCATGTATTACGAACTTTGACTTCCGAAGTTCGTGGTAGCGCCGCTGGGTTCGCAGGCAGGGCGTGAGCAGCTAGAACAGTATAGACGTAAAGCATCTAATCCATTGCAAAATCGCGTAAAACCTAATATGATACGACGCGTTCCGTGACATCGTGCTGCAATAGCTTTGACAATAAATAAACTACAGAAAATCCAAGGAGATGTACTTCCTGACAATGAATGTACATATGATAGAAGCAAACTGCTAAGAAACATTGTGTTTTAACGTAACATACGAGATATTTCCAATCTCTTTCATCACATGTTAAAGAAAATGTTTAAAAAGAGCATTCGTTTCCATATACTCTTGACTACAACTGACTAGTAATTAGTTAATTAATAATAACCAATCAAAATGTAAAATATTAGAACTTCTAACTTTTTGTTATAAGTATACGTTTACAAAGATAATAACAGAGGTGAGTAAAGTAGTCAAGAAAGAATTTAAGAACAAAACCTAGGTCTTTATATTTTTTTCTATTACCTATAATTTCCAAAGCTATCTCATTACTTAAATATGTATTCGTCTGATAATACACGGTACTTATTTCAATAACGCATTAAATATTAGATTAGAGCTACAGCGAAAGCGTTATTAATCTAAATTATTTATACAATACTACATTTTATCAATAACTAGCTGTCCGCGCGGCCTTGCCAACGTATTGCAAAGAACACAGGCAAACCTGTGGGAAATAATATAGCCCATGTTCATCCAGAAAGTCCATTGTGTACACTAGTATATTTTTAAATTAGATATAGGATTCCGAAGATTACTCCTCTACATGAAAACGTACAAATCTAGTAATCTCACACTGTTTCTTAATAATATTGGTATTGATGCAACAACATATATATTTGTATAAACGGTTTTGCGTGGGTACATAATTACCAATAAAGGTGTAAAATGTCCTTATTCCTTACATTTACCACCTCGGGGTCAAAAAAGCAGCTGGCTCGTTTCCAAAAATACCAAGTTTAAATGTTATAATGAGCACGCAATTCTTATTAAATATAAAAATAAACATCTCAGATATTTTTCGACTTTCTTACGATAATGTGCTATGTTGCTATGCAGGTGGGGAGTTAATACCAGCATCCGGCAAATTATTCTGGGCTTTATATTTTTTTAATCGTATGGCATAGGTACGTTATTTGGCCTTTAATGTTTTGGCTGTTGCTATAAAGGGACAATCTATATATTTTAATGTAGGTAAGATATTTGTTACTCTCGTGTTCGATCTGACTCTCACGATACAGTCTATGCCTGGTGTGAAAGTCACTGCATCTAAGAATATTGATATTTTAAGTTATGGTAAATAAATTATTGTTACTATTATTTACGTCTCACTGCTTGAAATACTCTATACTCGTTCATAACAATGATAGAGGTGAACAATAAGTGTTAACACCACACATTAAAATGTCAATATTGGGACATTTCCCCGTTGTTCTCTCTGCCGTGTCTGTCCGTCTGTCCGTTACAGGCATCTTACTAAAAAACTACCTTTATGATGTATTTGACTGATATTTGGAGTAGATATAGGTGTATTGCTAGCTAGGCGTTGTAGTTTTGAAATCAAATGACCAAAACATACAGAAATCGCACAAATTGTGTCCCCGCCGTCTCTAACTTCTGAACCGTGTAATTGCAAAATAGAAAAAAAAACATAGCCATAGTGCTTTTTACTTTGCATGAAAATTATTTTGACAAATACCGGTATAAAGGTTTTTTTGTTATTGCTCAAAAACTGCCTTCCTTAACGAAAAGGACGTAAATGTGCCAGGTGGTTCCTATGAAGATAAAATCTTTTTTAACTTACAGTATAGGATAGTCATTATTAATGTGGGTTAACTAGTAGAAGGCACGGAACCCTTAATTGTACGTAGTCCGAAAAGCGCTTGACAGCTTTTTATTCTTTAATAAATACCTATACAACAGGATATAGACAATATTATGGCGTTATTGAAGGACCACTGGAATGTTGAAAGTAAATACCCTGTTTTCTATGGAATCTAATATCTGTCACTCGGCCAATATAATAAAAACGAATTCGGTATCATCCATCTTATGGCCACTCCATCACGTTTGATCCATAGGTTAAATAAGCATGTTGACAAGCGTAATTAATTCTTAAGATAACGAAGTTCGTTGCGACTGGGAAACTAAGTAGTTTTACAAGGATTTTGTGATTATTTGTTTATGTGGCACACCACATGAATCACAATTCATCATCATATCAGCCGAAAGACGTCCACTGCCGGACATAGGTCTCCCCCCAAAGAGTGCCACAATGACCGCTCATGCGCCACCCGTTTCCGCAGACATCAGCCACCCATACCAGGTCAGCTGTCCATCTTGTGGGGGGCTTACCAACGCTGCGCCTTCCGGTACGTGGTCGCCACTCGAGAATCTTTCCGCCTCAACGGCCATCGGATCTACGTGCAATGTGCCCCGCCCACTGCCACTTAAGTTTAGCGATTTGGAGGGCTATATCGGTTGGTGTGATTTATAGCCAAATATTAGTAGCAATTTCGTTTAGCGTTGGTTGGCCGTAAAAGTCTTTAAGTTCCTACCTACTTACTTATACTAAACTAACTGCCCGCGCCCGTTTATTGCAAAGAAGTTTAGAATCAGTTAAAACTGATTAGTCTTGAAAGGTTTCTTTTATCTTAATGTGCAAACATAACTTTTGAAACAAGTTATTTTACCTTAAGTCCTTTAAGACAACACCGTCGCGTCGTGTAGATTATTATACTTAACAGTCCCTCTTTCGAAAAATACATGTGATGTGACTAGCAGATAAAACAATGATTTACACTAGTCATAATTTAAACAACACACGCGCACTAACAATGAATATAACACATTTTACAAGCTTTTATTTACGTTCACCTGTCCCGTTGTCTGTCTGTCTGTCTGTAATCAAATCTTGCAAGTTAAATTTGACCCACTTCCCGGTGACCGATTAAGCTGAAATTTTGGGTATAAGTATAGTTTGGATGACAATTCAATATTATGGTACCATCGAGCTGGTCTGATGATGGAGACAGAAGGTGGCCATGGGAATTCAGTACTTAACCGATGTAACCCCGTTGAGTTTGGGCTCGTTAGAATCGTCTCAATGAGTAGTTGATGATGGTATATAAAAAAAGTACAGTCGGCAATAAAAGCTTCTACCAAAAATGAAATTTTTGACAGAAGTTTGTTTACTTTAATTACATAACTATTAATTTTACCTATAATATCGGCAACCGTCGATAATGAATTATCAGCGATGAAAGGCCCTGGGGACCCCGGCGGACCCGGTGTTCCTTGGGCACCTGTTAATAATAAACATTTTAGACTCTTATAAATAGTAAACTTACTGCGTAGGTTGTGGAAAATAGGGATTGCCGGCCAAGTACATATATACGACGTGGACAGGGACACGAGTCTGCCAAACTCTATCTACGCGTAGGTATGTAATTTCTCAAACATACAAGGAAACAAAGAAGAACTAAGTTTTTTTTATACTGAATATGATATTGAAACAAAAGATGGTCACTTTGCTGACCTCCAACTTTTTATGAAAATCCATTAAGGACCTATCGTCTTGCGCCACCCGAAACGTAATAAATCGCAGGCTTCGCAGCCTAATACAAGAAACATAACATAAATATATAATTGCATTTTTGAGAAAACTAATATTAACACCAACAACATATAAACAAAAAAATAAAAGAAATATCACACAAAATCAAGTATAAGTAAACAAGTGAACAAAACTTAAATAAATGTACCTTCCCAAAAGAAACGAGTTGTGACAGATTGAATAAAAAGACGACCTGTGAACTATGTTAAACACTAAAAGAACTTGTAACACTACGGAATAACAAAACTCATTTTCAGAAAATAACATTCTTTGCAGAGAAATAAAATGTCTCTGTAGAACATAAAGAGAAAGTTACATTTGACGATAAAAGGCGAGCAACCTGTACGTTTGACACCGTTCAAAGGGTCGGACGTAAAAAATAAAGATTTTCCAAATCGTTGCAATAGCCCTAAATCTTGCAAACGAGTTTCACGCGCATAAATAAGGGTCATAGTGTAACATAAAATTTGACGGTTGAGTTAGTTTGTTACCTTTCTCGCCCTTTTCTGCTGGACGGCCGTGGGGGCCCGGTAGGCCGGGCGTGCCGTCGCGTCCAGCCTGGCCGCGCTCGCCTTTCGCTCCGTGAGGGCCCCTCAGCCCCACATAACCCTAGTAACACAGTTATAAGCTCACGGGTTGAAGGTAACATAACGTCCTGTTACGAGGGTCAAGCCGGCGCTTATTGCGTTAGCCCCGAATTTATTCTACGCGTACCTACTAAATTAGTGAGGGTCGTAAGAGATTTTATTTTGATTTCGGAAGTACGCCTCTTGCGACAAAGTGTTTTATGAAGGATGGCTTAATCTTATTTGCCGAAGTTTACACAAAATGTAAAGATAATGCACGGTTTGCTTTTAAAGCCCGTATATATGTACTTACTAGCTTCCGCCCGTGACTTCGTCTGCGTGGGCCCGGGATAAAAACTATTCTATATTTTAATCCAGGCTATAAACTATCTTCGTGCAAATTTCATCCCAATCGGTTAAGCCGTTTAGGCGTGATTGAGTAACAAACATCCAAACATCCAAACTTTCGCATTTATAATATTGGTAGGATATTGAGTCAAACTCTTAGAGACCGTATACATCTCTTAGAATATTAGAATAATTATTAATTGTATTTGGACGCTCAGAGACCTTATACATATCTGGAATACTGAATTAATATCATTAACTTCTTGTTAATGCTGATACAGATCTTATATCGAATGTAATGGTCATATTTTGCAATTTTGTTTTGTTTACATTAACTTAGTGACATTTAGTTTGTTAACCTTTTATATATAATTTTAAATTATTATTGTGTAAGATTATTATTATTATTTTATTGTAGGTAAATTACGGTTTGACATGTTAAAGTGCCCTTCTGGCCTATTTGCAGAATAAATAATTGATTTGATTTGATTTGATTTGATTTGATATACCTCGAAAATGTACGAATAAGAATTTATTCTTGGACTTTATATTCAGACCTTGTTGAAGACAACGCAACCGGGCAACGCACCAATCACCATTAGACATAAATATGATCGTAGACGTCACAGTAAGTAAATTTTGGGTATGATTCAATGTCAATGTCATTCATCTTCGTGACGCTGTCTTTTGAAATCATAGTGACACGAAACTTGAAATAAAATCGTGAGTTTCATGATGTTCTCCTTCTATCAATTACTTAAGGCACATGAAATCACGACGCTGAATATGTACATATTATGTGCACTTCAGCATACCCGCTACATGCTTTGTCCGCAGATAATTTGACCACGCTATAAGTGACTTAAATAATCTTTTCCCCTCACTGCCTCGGAAAGCCGTCTTTTATCCTTTAAAACCAGTGAGCAAAAACGCATTTTATCCACTAGTGGGGAAAGTAATTTGACCTTGGAGCGTGTTCAAGTAGCTTTTGTAAGTACCTATAACAAAACGTAAAATGCTCATAATACAAAAAAAAATACAGATGATGTATTTCTGTTGCCGCTATAACAACAAATACTAAAAAACATAATAAAATGAATATTGAAGAACTTTTAAATAATTGCTTGTTGACACTTGACCAAAATTCTACTTGATATTACTTAACGTTATTATTACTGTTAAAAAAAAATTAAATTATATAAGTTGTTTTTCATGTTGCACTTTCCTGGCTACAGTGAAGAGAAAAGTTTTGTGTTACACACGTGTGCAAATGTATTTTACTTCTCGTGTGTTGAAACACTCGCTACGCTCAGGATTCTATTTTATCATCCTATCGCTTGCTCGTGTTTCTATTCCACACTCGCGGGTAAAATACAACTTTGCACCCTTGTATAACAAATAACTATATTTAGTCATTAGGACGGAAATAAATTTCCCAACCCGTTAAAAACAAATATCATGTGTGTTATGTGTCCATAAATTCCCTTAAGCAAACCCACACACACACTCATAATTATGAAGACGTTGACAAATTACTGGTTCGCCATAATCGTTAATCTACAAACACTTACCCGTTCTCCTTTGTCTCCCTTGGACCCGTGTAATCCCCTCTCCCCCTTGTTTCCCGGATGGCCCCTATCACCTTGAGGGCCTGGGGGACCCATAGGACCTCTTTCGACCTGTGGCCCAGGATTACTGGACACGAATAATCCTGTTGATTCCTGAGAAATGAAGACGAGAATTATTACAAAAACAATTGTTATGGCGGTAATTGCGGAAGGATACTATCCCGTAATCGTTTATACTTACCTTATTAGTTCTTATATGATATAAGATATAGTTATTATATTATACATACATATAATCACGCCTCTTTCCCAGAGGGGTAGGCAGAGATCACGGATCTCCATTTGCTACGATCCTGACAAACCACTTTCGCTTCACTCACTTTCATAACATTTCTCATACATGCTCGTCGGTTTAGGGTACTTTTGACCTGGCCCATTATATTATTTGTAAAACTAAACTACCTTAGGAAGTGTAATTGGTGTACACCGTTCTCGTTTTTCATCATAAATAAATAAAATATTTTACTGAGCGATACTCCTCTTTAGAAGTACCTTCAATACGGTCATGTTTTATTATTTATTTATTTATTTAAGGACCTGCAACGGATAACACATCTGAACAATACATCTGGCTCTTTAGTCCCTAGGGACTAGTCCCTAGGGACTAGTCCCTAGGGACTAGTCCCATTACTAGTCTTTAGTCCTTAGTCCCATTTCCTCTCATGAGAGAGAGAAAGCCTGTGCCGAGTAATAGTAAACAAGCAATAATTTTACCATGATGGCTGCAGTTCCGGGAGGTCCTGGGGGACCCTGAGCGCCAGCGGTTCCGTCGACTCCTGGCTCCCCTTTTGGTCCAAGCTGCCCTTCCACTCCAGAAGGGCCCATTTCTCCCCTCTCTCCTCTGTCACCTTTTGGCCCTCCTGGCCCTGGAGGACCTGGGTCGCCCATTTGACCCTGTTGACACAATTGTTTTTTTTTACTTTTTCTCATTCCTGGTTGTTAGTTAGGTCAATCAACAATGTCTAGTTTTTATTCTATCCCGTTAGGAACTAATCAAAATTAAAGGAGTTTTGAAAATTTGTTACATGGACTTCTAACAGATATCCCAAGCGTGTTAAAAATGTGAAAAAAAAAACCCATATCTGGTGGATTCATAAAATCCCAGTTTTATATAGTGACCCATGAGATGGACCCCTAACAATGGCAAATAGCAACCGAAGAAAGTAGATTCATCAAGTGTAAACAAATAATTTGATAACTTTGTGATAAATCCATAGAACTTGTGCAGATTCATTAGTGGTGGTTAATGGTATTCCATTGGTGTTTTGAAAGAGCCAGCAAGTTTGAAAGATCATACCGTTTTACCCGGCGCGCCGGTGGTTCCATCTGGACCCGTCGGGCCTTGGGGGCCCGGGGCACCTTTTAGGCCTGGCACCGTGGACAGGATCCGAGACAAGTCGTTCACGGTGCACTTGCATTGGCTGGAGAGCGGGATCTGGTTAAAAATAATATCTTTTTTCATATTTATGCAGTAAGTAAAACCACGGTATACTAACAGCGTTGGAGATAGAACAGAACCTTGCGGGACGCCGCTGACTTTATGTAGTACAACATGCTTATGAAGCAGCAACTACTGGTCTCTACATACTAGTCTTGAATCTAGTGCGATACTATAGTAATTCTATTCATGATAATCACCAATGCTATACCTATCACTACTGCGTAGAGCCTATACATACCCAGTTAAGGCTACGAAGTGATTGTAGGTACAATATTACTGCCTTTGTGTGTAATATTACGCAAACATCACTGGATCTCATATAATTTCCATTTAAATTAGGTACTAATACATACAATGCATAACTTTTAGAAATCTCACTAGATTTACTAGAACGGACTTATTTATGATTAAAGTCTAACAAATGAATCTAAGAAATCATTTGACGATGCCTAGATAGACAGAATATAAGATTAAAATATACGCAAAGAGATGCATCCTGACAGCTACTGCTAGGGTATTTACTTCTACTCATATAAATTCGTCATCAACAACGTCAACATCACCAACCTTTACGTAACAGGAAATTTTTCTGCCCAAAACAAAGTAGGTATTTGTTTGATCTTTTTTAAGAATCCACACATAATCTATGTCCGTCCCAAAATTCGATTCTATGGTGAATACAAAATCGTAGGAGTATTTGTTTTAACAAACATACATTTTGACAGAAATTACGTCCTTAATATTAGTGTAAAAGACAATACGATTGCTTTAGTTATTTTACTTATTATTAAACAAGTAATAAATAATTTGATAGGTACTTACAATAGTTCCTTTCTCGCCGGATTCCGCAAAGTCTGTAAAATAAACATAACGTTATTACTCTTTGTATACTCACTTTAACTTTGAATAACATTAAGACAAGTATGCGTTTTATTTTATGTCAAGTCAAATAAATATTAAACGAGAAAAAAAGAGATACTTGGATGGATTGATATTTAGTACCTGGGATATTACCCATTGAATTAAACTGTTATCCTATGTCCTAATTATTTAACCAAGAATAAAAGTTTAAAATGTTTAACACCAACTAAGTTTATATTCCAACTGCATTCAACTTATACGTACAGAAATTCATCTATTCTGCAAAATATTATTTTGGGATAAACCAAAACATTAAAATATTCATTGTAACTGTTCTGTTTCGACTAAGAACTACATTGGTGTTTCCATTAGACGTCAATAATTGTTTTACAATGCATGTGCTCGAAAATAACGTTTTCCAAGCATCCAAATCGTGCGGAAAGTGCCACTTTTTTGCAATCATCCCGACGCAAATAATTTTTATTACTTGAGAAAAGTTTTACAAATATTTCAATTACACTTTTTCTTTCATATAAAATGTATTTATAAATACTAATAATTTATAAAATGTTTTATTAATCATTTTGAATTTTGAATTTGGTCAATAAATATTCACTTAATGTGTTTGGCTGAACGCATACCTTTCTTATGCCTTTTGCGATACGACAGTATGGCGACTTGCACATGCGCATATGTTGACCGCGCATGTATTTAAAACTAAAAACCGGTCAAGTGCGTGTCGGGCCACAAGCAGCGTAGGGTTCCGTAATTGCGTGTCTGTCTTAGATACATCGACGTGCGGTGCGGTTGCGTCGGCCGAATTTGTACGAAAATTGGCCTTTTCAATTACACATTAAGTTGGTCAACTATTACTCGGTAACTACTTATGCCTACTTATTCGTGATAGTTTTTCTTTTAAATTAATTATATGTACTACTACTACGAATTTTTTCACATCCCCAGTAGGCTACTTACCTCTCCTATTTAGCCGGCAGGGGGGGGGGGAGGACACATGATTCGAACTAAAATTAGGGCTTTAAAGCCCAATATCTCGCAAACGAATTACTGATTTGGAAAATGGTGTTAGAAAACCCATAATATTTGAACGAGCTATCTAACGATACCCCACACCATGGGCTTGACGAGAAAAAAAAATTACATCCCCGCTTTAGGTCTCTTATATTATCTCCAAATTGCATTGTACTATTTTGTCGGCGTGATTGATTTATATACCCATACCGAATTACAGTTTTCTAGTAGTAATGGTTACTGAGCTAAGCCGAAGACGGGCATGGCGAAACTATAAGGGTTCCTTGTTGACTGCGGAACCCTAAAAAAGATTGAAAGCATTAGCGACGTATCCTAGTCACACTAAACTGTTGTAGCTACAAGCCTTACATTTGACCTATATCTTTCAACTTAAACAGAGCCTCATGGCGAACGCTTGTGATGGATGCCTTGCCAAATGCCTCCACAGATTTGCTGTCATAAACCAAAATACAGATGTAAGTACGTATGGCTATGGTTACTCTCTGAACATATTTCATTGTGGCTGTATGCGATAAACGAATTTGTGCTGAATTACTTTCCACGCGTGTTTGAGCCTTAAATTCCACATTATATTTAGTTCCAACTGTGTGGGCACAGAAGGCCGCCCAGAGAGGCCGTCCGGACACACATTTATAGGAATAGACCAGATAGATAAAGATTAAGGCAGAAGCCCCGAATTTCTCAATTTCAGTACCTTGACATGTGATTTTTTTTATTCTTATTTGCTAAAATTAGCGCATTAAGTTCTCTTTTGTATGAAACATATATCTCAATGCAGGTTATAAGTACTTAAATGTTATTAGCAACTACTGAAATGAATGAAGTGATGAATTAACTTTAATTTATATCAATGATTTAGTGTCAAAATTGTACGGGCACTTACTTTCTACCGTTAGGATTGTATACGACTAGTCAGTACCTACCGTTAATTTTTTAATTTTCTATCGCTATATAAAATCAGCAAGTCATCGTTTTTCATCTTTTTAAAAGAGTTGAGCACTCGAATGTCAAAATTCGCCCCCAAGTCGGATTAAATAATTTGTAAGAGTAATTTAGTGAAAAAAAAACTTACGTGAAGACGAATGTGATACGACAGGTAATCGATTCTCATCGGGGTTTACCTGTAAAGAAAATACATATTTTATTATTCATAGATAGATAGATAGATTATTTTATTTCATTTTGAAAATTTACATGTCATTTCATAAAATTAAAATAGCATGGATTCACAAAAAGATCGTTAGTGTATAAGAATAAAAAACAATAATAAATAATAATAAAATTCCAATTTTGAATGAAAACAAATATGAGGAAACAAAAATACTAATAATAAGCCATACATATCTTAAGACGTTACGATAACAAAAGTTGTATAGATGACACGGTTTTCATTAAAACAGTCTACATCCCAAAGACTATATAAAACTATAAAGAGTGAGAACATGAAATCTGGTAGTAGGTCGTTGTATGAAGATGCTATAAAAATCATTGCAAATAAAAATAAAATAAAAATCATTACCTATCAAGTATTTATATATCCTGCGATATTGCCCTATATATTGTACTTCATTTACTATTATTATGTTTTTTTTTACATTAGTTAGGGCTCTTTGTAGGCTACTACCAGGCTCTACGGCGGAATGGCTATGAGATATGGTGGTTAGCCGCAGAATATTCAACTCGCTGGCAGCCCACGAATTACAAAGAACCCAAGTAGAGCCGCGAGATAAAAAAATGCTTATGTCCATAAAGGTCCTTTATATTGATGAAATAATGTTTGAAATCGGATGAGTACTTCCCGAGATTACCCATTAGATCCAAAGACACAAACTTATTAAGCTATTAGCTTCCGCCCGCTAGTTCGTCTGCATTGATTCGGGATAAAAACTATCCTATATTTTAATCCAGACTATAAACTATCTTCGTGCAAAATTTCGTACAAAGCCGTTTAAGCGTGATTGAGTAACAAACATCCAAACATCCAAATATCCAAACTTTCGCATTTATAATATTAGTAGGATTATAATATTAGTGGGACAATCTCACAGACTTTTCCTGTTTATTATTTTACCTACAGACAGTAGATATAGATTAATCTAGATCAGTCTCCGACCACAGAGCGACAGGGCTTAGAGGATGTGGTAGGAAGTCTTGCAGGACGGGGATTCTCTCATCTATGAGAGGAGGCTCGTGCCCAGCAGCAGTGGGACGTGTTAAGGCTGATTTATTATTAAATCTAATGTAGATAGTCAATGAACTTATCACAAGTGAATTGTCTGATAGGTACCTACATGCCTGTACACGTCCTTAAACAATACACCGCTCGTATAATGCGACTCTATTGTTCAAATATCTGAACTAGACAATGTCATGTACTATACTGTACCCATGAACAATTGCATGATTTAAGCTGGCTATAAACTGCTTCTCAGGTGTTTCGTGTGGATTGGTACATTTAATACACGAAGTACCTAAATCCATAAATTAGTAAATACAAGCTAACAAAAACAAGAGAAATTCTATACTAGATAATAATGTGAGTATATAATACCTATATACAAATAGTGTTTCAATGTTTTTAAATATATATGTTCGAATTTTAACTTTCGTGAGGCATGTTAAAATAATGCTAATAATTACACTTACGTATTAAATGTCACATGTCGACCAAAGTGACATTTAATACGTGATTTGAACCGTGTAATTATTAGAATAATATATGTTATAGAATTACAACAAAAATAAATTACAAAACATGGTCAAAATTATACTTTCGAAGTATTGGAGAATTTGTATATTTTCGTCCAAATTTCAATTAAAACTTACTAATTGGTTTTTATATAGTATGGCAACTTTGTATCTAAATTCGTAAGTATTACAGAACCAAAACAGCAATATCCTTTATTTCCATACAATGGTTAACTCAAATTGTAGTTGGTTTCATACATATAGGTATATGATTCACAAAACTCACAAAAAAAATACAAATCTGGTGGAATTGAGACCGGGAAACTGGTCCAATCCCATTTTTTTGATACTGGCCAAATGTTGCATTAGACTACATTTAGTAATTTTGTTGTTTATGTATTTGAACGACTCATGTTATCATAAATGTTGTTCATCTCCAGAAATTTATGTTGAAATACAAACTACACTTTGACGACCTCTGTAGCCTAGTTGGTAGTGACCCTGCCTACGAAGCCAGAGGTCCCGGGTTCGAATCCCGGTAAGGGCATTTATTTGATAGTGGCTTGCTTGAACTACTAGGCTCCCATTTTAAAGCTACAGCGCTGTTTTGTAATACGGAGGGTTGACGATCAGGCGGATTGTATACCGCTGAATGAAAATTCGCTGGAATGTGTTCGGCGCTAATCGTTCTTCAATACGACTAGCGGTAATTTAATATAGCGGGTCATGAGCAGCCGCTTTGGAATTTTTTAGTTCCCATTTTTAGGGTTCCGTAGTCAACAAGGAACCCTTATAGTTTCGCCATGTCCGTCTGGCTGTCCGTCCGTGTCCGTCCGTCTTCGGCTTGCCTCAGTAACCATTACTACTAGAAAACTGTAATTTGGCATGGGTATATAAAATCAATCACGCCGACAACACAGAAAAATAAAATATTGAAAAAAAAAATTTTTTTTGGTGTACCTTTCTAAAGTGGGGATTTTTTTTTCTCGTTAAACCCATAGTGTAGGGTATCATTGGATTGCTTGGTCAAAAATATTATGGGTTTCTTAAATTTTTTTTCAAATAAGTGATTCGTTTGCGATCGATTTTTGTTAGAGTTATGTAAGAGGGGTATGTCCCCCCCCCTGCTGGCTAAATTGCTGCTACTGGGAATGTGAAAAAAATCGTGGCAGTAGTACATATAATTAATTTAAAAGGAAAACTATCACGGCTGAGTAGGCGTAACTAGTTACCGAGTAATAGTCGACCAACTTAAAATGTACTTACAAAGGCCAACTTTCGTACAAATTCGGCCGACGCAACCATTTAGTTGACGTGCACGTGTCGATGTAGAAGAAAGACAGGGAACTACGGAACCCTACACTGCGCGTGGCCCGACACGCACTTGGCCGACTTTTAATACTCGTGGCGCTATCTGACATAACAACAACAATGGCGTCGAATACAGAAAGATCGTCACTAAAATGTACAAGTAACAATTATTACACAAAGAAAACGTGATAAATATGTGTGTAAACAGTGACTTATAAGGTTAATTTTCACGTGCAATCAAACAATTTTACGTTAAAACGTCAAAAATGGCTATGGATTCTGGTGTTCGGCGGAATCCAAGACAATATTAGCGGTATTGACATTACGATACGATCTACAATATAGCGGCAATCCGCCGTATTACATTACAGCTAGCTGTATTACAATATAGCGGCAATCCACCGTATTACATTACAGCTAGCTATTTTGCAAAACAGGGCCGTTTTGTATTGCGGCGGGTGGACGATTAGGGGGATGATTGAAAGGCCTTCGTTAGGTACGACGACGAGCTAAGCGAGGAGGAGTGTTAAGGTGATTTTCCACCGGCGAGGTGAGGCGGGGCGTGGATGGGCGAGAATTTTAATTAGTATGGGACTTACTATCTATTTCCACGGCGCGCGCGCACGCTCAGTGCAAATAGGTAGCAAGTCCCATACTAATTTCAATTCTCGCCCATCCACGCCCCGCCTCGCCTCGCCGGTGGAAAACCACCTTTAGGCAAAACTGCAACCCTAAAACATGTTCGGTTCTGGCTCTTCACCGGCCGCTACCGCCGCACGCTCGCTTCGCTCGCTCGGCTCGCGCGATGTAGGGTCGCAGTTCTGCCTAACTCTCCTCCTTGTTTCGCTCGTCGTCGTACCTAGCATAACATTCAGCCTATTAAAAAAACAGCGCTGTTTTGTAAAACAGCTAGCTATAATGTAAAACGGCGTATTATACATTTCCATTCAGTGGTATTCAGTCCGCCTGGTCACCCCACCACCCCCCACCCCACCCTATAAAAACAGCGCTGTTTTGTGAAACAGCTAGCTATTATGTAAAATGACGGATTATACAATATGCGTGCGACATATCCATAGAAGAATCATTTCAAGCTTGCATTTGTGAACGTAGCAATCTCGTATTCCATTTGATTAATGCAGCTTCTTTAAATTGTCATGACCGCCTTAAAATTTACTTAATTGTCTACTAAATTAATAGGTCAGCGACTAATTTTAAGCGTCTAATAAATACTTTTCAAGCGACCGCGACCGCATATTGTGTAGTTCTACCTACGTTCTTATGACAGCATGGCGATTATTCTATAGCAACGAATAAATTTGTAACATGTTGACATATTTTAAGCTTCTAATAAGTGTCTCTATTGCAAAAAATAATTTGAACGGATTTAATATCGTCACCTTTACTTTTAACCCACAACGCAAAGAGCGGGATGTTATAAGTTTAAAGTGTCTGTGTATCTGTGATCTGTGTATCTGTCTGTGGTATCGTAGCTCCCAAACGGATGGACCGATTTGAATGCGGTTTTTTTATCCGAAAGCTGACGTGATCCCGAGTGTTACCGAGCCACGTTTTATGAAAATCTGTTCAGCCGTTTTTGAGATATTGGACTTTCATAAATATCGGGGGTTTTTCAACTTTTCTAAGTTGCAGTTATTATACGTTAGTATAAGTAATTAATGACTGAATCTACTAATTGAACATGAAATTTACTTAATATTGTCATCTAAAAATGGTCAATGATAGCTCTAATTTCTTATAGCGAACAATGTTTTTATACGTTTGCATAAGTAATTGACGACTGAATCAATTTTAACCGACTTATAAAAAAGTTCTTTTTAGAAGATAATATATTTTATCGGGAACCGAGTTATGTTAATTGTTGTTCATAAATTGGCCCTGGATTTTTCATATTATGTCGGGATAGTAAAGATGGAGTATTAGTTTAACAGAAGCTGTTCTCGTTGCTTACATAAAAAGGGACAAGAGATGTTACCTTGCAGGTGCTAATAAATACTTTTGTAGCTGCTTTTATAAATTCTATTTTTGTAACTATGGAAATAAAAACACAAAACCACTGTGTATTATGATTGTTGTAAATTTATTTTGACAGTAATTACTTTTATAAAAGATTTACGTTTAATGTTGCTTGCAGCTGTCTGAGCGACCTCGAATTTGACCAGACACGAAATTGAGGAAAAGAAAAATCTATAATCTGAATAAATGTCTTATGTCTTATTTAAACCGACTTTTCTTAATTTAGGGGAAACTTCGTAATATTCTATTATCTATCACATATTTGCTAATTGGAGGCAAATATAAGAGACAAACTAAAAAAAAGGAAATAAAATTACATCAAATTTTAATAATTTTCCTAATAATTATTCCTAAACATCAGAGTCAAATGTTTAAAGTTTATCTCAAATCTACCCCCAGAGTCTAAAGAACATGTTCAGACATGCAGAGGCAAATAAATAAACTGAATTAATCGCGATTAATTCCCATTTAGTAAAACTAATGTGTAGGTAATTAATTTATCGCAATATCACGTCCTAATTTAGTTCACTTAAAATATATTTATACTCTAAGAAAAACACATCATCTTTGCGCTAACACTGGTTATAAAACGAACGTATACAATAGTTGAGTCAAACACCATCTAGAAATCCAGAGTTACATAGCAATACTCCAGTAAAGTGGCTGTAAAGCGATGCAGTGCAACCAATTCCGCAGTCGACTTGCAGCGTTTGACACCGGCTGAATCGATATTTGGGATTATTCGTGTTGTGTGCTGATCATTGGAGCGTTAATTTGTAGGCAGACGTGTATTAATTGCGCTTAACTATGTAAATCAATGACTGACTGACGGGTTACAGTATCTTAAGGGGAGAAGCTACGGTCAATCATCGTTTTGAAACGATAATTCAATTAATTACAATTACAAATTACTAAATTTATTTATTTTCGCAAAAAGCCATAGTACAATAAAGAAAGAAACCATACACTTGACTACTGTTAACTTAGCTATCGCTGTTAAAAAGAGCGTGTGAATAAATCGGAAAAAATAATAAACGTTATTCTTTCAGATTTAATAAATAATCCGGACGTTGAATTTCTTGCGGAATAAGAAATACTTTTTTTATCTCGAAATGAGACGATTCCAAAATAGACAAAATCTACACTTTCACAAAGATTCATATAACATGGGTACATGCCAAAAAAAATTTGTAAACACTACGTAATAAATCGTGTACCTATCTTGAATTCTGGTTTGCGTCATAAAAGTTGCCGCAGTATTTACCTGAATAATGTTCTGCATAAATAATTTAACTAGTTTTTTTTAAAGGAATAGAATCAACGTTATGAAGAGACGAAGGTCAATGTTAAACACTAAGTATAATGATTCCATTGTTAAATACATTATTATTTTAACTTGAACTCGACTTCTATAGTCGTAAAAATACGATAAGTATCTACTATTGAGTTTGTATAAACATAAACCATTAGCGGTGAACTGTTCCCGTTTTAACCCGTTGAAACCACATCGGCAATAAGTACGCTCTGAGGCAAAAATCAATTTGTTATGCCGGTCGTAGGAGGAACCACTTCAAAGGTTACTGGCGTGAGGTAGCAAGCATGTATTTTCCCCTCCGGCCGCGTGGTCCTACTGCTTCGTCCGACTGGTAGGACCACGTGAACTATTTTTTCCTGGTGGTCCGATTAATCGGACTACACGGAATTGTAATTCCACGTCGTCCTACTGATCGGAGTGATCGGACCACATGAACTTTATTTGTCCTCGTGGTCCGATCAATCGGACTACTACAAGGAATTGTAATTTCGCGTAGTGCTACTTGCTGATCGGACGACATGAACTTTTTATTTCCTTTTGGTTCGATTAACCGGACTACGAGGAATCATTACTCTGCTGCTGGATTTTAAGGAAGTAATTAAATAAGTGCCAACACGACACTTTAAAAAAAGAAGAAGAATACCTAGTACTGACTCACTATTAATATGAGGATTCCCTGTGTTTTCCGCACAGTATTTATTTCTTTGCTGCAAATAACCTTGGTATTTAATTTTCTTCTACAGTGTGGCCAGTGAGCTATGTGTTTTTACAAGCTTTTATTTACTTTCACCTGTCCCGTTGTCTGTCTGTCTGTCTGTAATCAAATCTTGCAAGCTAAATTTGACCCACTTCCCGGTGACCGATTGAGCTGAAATTTTGGGTATAGTTTGGATGACAATTCAATGGTACCATCGAGCTGATCTGATGATGGAGACGGAAGGTGGCCATGGGAATTCAGTACTTAACCGACGTGACCCCGTTGAGTTTGGGCTAGTAGTAGTTGATGACGGTATACAGAAAAATACAGTCGGCAATATAAGCTTGTACCAAAAATGAAATTTTTGATAGAAACTTGTTACTCTGAAAAATTTATAAAAGTAATCAAAATGCTTTTGAGCACATAGCATATGTATTAATATGTTGGTACTAGAATTAATTATATTTATAGACATAGGTATAAATATAAATACACCTCATATACATCTTAATATTATTTTCACATTATGGACATAATACGGTAAACAAAAGGAATAAGGTGGTGGCAAAGTCGAAGAATAGAGAATTTTTGATAAAAATAAATAAATCAATATTAGGGTACAATCTTACAGAAATCGAAATAGCCCCATAGTAAGCTCAATATGTTTAATAAATTTAAATACTGAAAAACATACAAAACATCCAAGACACCTAAACAAATATTCTTGCTCATCACATTATTGACGACCGCTTTAGAATAGTTGGTAGTGACTTTGCCTACGAAGCAAGAGGTCCTGGGTGCGAATCCCGGTAACTTCAGTTTCGTAGGCAGCGCCACTACCCACTATTTATTTATTCATTTAAAACGACTTAAATCTATCATTACACCTAGTCATTACACTATTAAATGGTGGTACCTAATGCGATAAATAAGCAACATTGATCGTATATAAAACAAGTAATATATAACAAATACCTTGACCTTGAAAGTAAACATTAATTTAATACACACTTCTAGGCTAACCTATCGTTAAATAAATCGAATATAGTTTGGCCAAAGTCAAAGAAACGAGAGTTTGTGATATAATAGTCGACACTGTTTATTTATTTAACAACTGACTGTGCCATTGACTGGACGAGACTTTTTTCTCATACAAAACCTTGTAATTAATAGTTAAGTAACAAAGCGCTTTTTAGCCAATCCGAGCAAAAGATATACTTAGTTAAAACATTTTAGTAGTATTTATCTAAAGTTAGTCTTAAGTACCTACCCCTTACGCTTTTAAAGGATTTAAGTCTCGTGTTTCTTCATTTCTAAAGCGAGAGAAAATTCAATTTTCCGTTTCGCTCTCGAAAATTAAAGTTACTCTTAAAAACATGCAAAAAGAGAGATGCCAACGTGATGCAGTTTTTTAAAAATTGCTCACATTTTAGTATAATGAGATTATGTTTTGAAACCTAGCTAAATTTACACTACATGCTAAGCTCTGACCGACGAATCGGAAGGCACGGCGTGGGTAGGCCCCCCGCAAGGTGGACTGATGACCTGCACGTCTAGCACACGACGGCCGCGACATACTCTCGATTTTTATCGCACTATACCTCTTCTTCTAAGTGTTCTAATAAGAGAGAGACGGATAGTGCGAGAAAAATCGAGAGAGCTCGCGCGCCGTCGCGTGCTAGCCGTGCTGGTAAAGGTTGCTGGAGTCCGCTGGATGCGGGTGGCACAGGACCGGTCACTTTGGCACTCTTTGGGGGAGGCCTATGTCCAGCAGTGGACGTCTTTCGGCTGATATGATGATGATGATGATGATGATGCTGCTAAGCTCTACACCAAACCGTTTCTTCCTATTCGCAATTCTTCACAACAGTAATTTCACCAAATACATCAATATCAATTAGCATAAAATAATGTAAAACATTTTAGTACAGTTTGTTCGTACCGACGTAAAAATAAGGGCTGTGAAAAGTCACAAACATCAACTTAGAAGGGAACTTTTGTGCAAAGCTTGGCATGATTTATTTGTTAATTGCGATGAATACAACAAAAAAAGTCGAAGTTAAACGTGAATACAATTGTCAAAATTTAAGCTAATTTAATTGTCAATTGTTAAAAGTTAAGTGAAAGAGAACTCTGTTTGTTTTTGAACAATGGTCACATTTGTATTTTATTTGCCCTTTCCTTTTGATATTTGTTTACCTCCGAGAGTCTCTTTCATTAGGTTTTTTAAATAAATCATACATTTTAGTCCATTTTTACATTTGACAAGGTGGAATCAGTAATTATGGTTTTTGTATGTAACTGCGAGCTAGTTATGTCACCCAGATTTCCTTACTTGTCGGTGTACTGTTATTATATTTCCGCAGTACTGCGTGGAAGCGTGGCGGAACGCAAGCAGTACTGCATTTGTACCGCCCCGCTAATCATGCGCCAAACAGGAAGCATTCGTTTGAGTGTAGGCGCGCTGTAAAGAATCTGTACTAACGTTACCAGATATCGCGCTTTTTGTAGCTTTTTCGGTGCAGCATGTTTGCCTTAATTTCTTAACGTCAAACATTGCTTTGGTATTGACAATATCAATGAAAATTGTTGATAAAGGTTAACGATATATTTCTTTCTTTTCTTTTATTTATTCATTAAACAATATACATTGCATTTGAACATTTCAATTTTTAATTACTACCGCTAAATTATTCTCTATTCTTCTTAATTACTGATTATATAAACGATAATTAAGCATTACGATTGAAACAATACTTAGCTGCTAAAATGCTGCAAAGTTTTCTAAGTCTGGGTTACTAGCTGTTGACACCAACAGCTGTCAGCTTACAGTTACCGTACCGACTCCACACCAGAAAGGGCCTAATTGATAATACATTTTTACTACGAAGAATTTATCTTTACTATTCTCCAAACAGTTTCGGTACGAGTTCTCTACAATAAATTTATTTAGGATATGAATCCGCAATAACATCGAAGGGTGAGCTACGGAACTCAATCATTCCGCAGCAGGTAAGCGACCCTGCGTTCATATTTAATGCAAGACTCATTTGAATAGTTTCTTGATATTCTTATCTCGGCTTGTTGAGGTACGCCCACAAGCACTCTGTTCAAGCCTTGATAGTCGCGATACATATAAATAATTCATACTCGCCGTGTCGATATTTGAACAATCCGCTCTCGTATGCCTTTTCGGGTGTTTTCGGATTAAAGAGAAGCGAGTGAATCGGTTCGGATATGCGGGGTTCGTGGAACGACTTATTCTCCGTCGGAGTTTCAAGTAGCAGCATTTTAAATTGATTTCCAAGTATTATTTAGTATATTTTGGACTATTCTGCTTTTGATTTCCACGTCGTTATCGATACAGTCAAGTGTAAAAGCAGCTACGCAAATGAAATGCTCAAATTGATTTTAACACATTCAAGTTGTGGAATGTATAAGCCTTGTGTATAATGATTTTTACTTGTTTTATGGTGTTATTCTGCACTGCAACTTTTACTCTTGATAGTATCATCCTCCTAGCGTTATTCCCGGTTGAACCCTAAAGGACCCCGGGTCTGCTTTGGCACTTAATCCCAAGATTTGGTATAAGAACAAGTTTTACGAAAGCGACTGCCATCTGACCTTCCAACCCTCTCTTGTACTATAAAAAAATATGAATTATAATAAAAAATCATGTTTGTTTCAAGAAGAAAGAAATGGATGTTTAATGATGGTGGAGGCCGTGGAGGTGCTTAGACCGCGGCGACGTACATCACTGACATCTTGGAGGAGCATGTGGTTCCTTTCGTAGGGTATTTCAACGAGGGACTCCGCCTGATGCAGGCCAACACCCCTTCTCATACCGCGAGGATCACCGTGGCCTACCTTGAAGATGTCGGCATCCGAACGCTGGACTGGCCCGGACCTCAACCCGATCGAGCATGCATGGACTCGACATGACTACCTCAAGTGGAAAGTTTGGAAGCGGGTCCAGCACCATCCAACGTCGAGGAATTGAAAACGGCGTTGCTAGAGGAATGGGAAGCCATACCACATCATTACAGGAAGTTGGTTAGGTCGTTGAAAAATCGTTTATCGTGTATAAGGAGGGCTAGGGGCGTGTTTTATTTTTGTTTTCCCTGACATTTTTCGAGGCAATTACTGCCTATTCTTGGAACTCTGCTCCAAACCCTGAAATGAGCAAGATTTTGTTTTTTTTCAAAAGGTTATATTATGAGCTTTCATTTGACACTATTTTTTTTAGGTAATTGGCAAAGTTGTAAAGCTATGAATCCAAACGTGCAAGGTGATTCCGTTCCATTGCTCGCGAGTCTACACTCTACACTGATACTACTATCAGTATTAGGTAGTAAAAAACCGGCCAAGAGCGTGTCGGGCCACGCTCAGTGTAGGGTTCCGTAGTTTTTCGTCCGTCACAGTAAGTGTCCCCACTTAAGCGTAAATAAATGGACTATTTGTTACATTGAGTTGACATATTAAGTACAAAGCCCTAAAACCCGACATACAGCGACATCTATTGGCAAATTAAGTTAAATATTGCGCGCGAGCTTAAAGTATGGAAGATGATTTTTATGGGATAATTCTTTATTGCGTGAACCGATTTTCACCGTTTTTTTACTTTATTTGAAAGCACGTCATTTCATTGTCATTTTGTAGAATTTACAGGAACAATATACGCCTGCTTATACGGTTAAATTACAAACTTTGTTCAGAAATTATTTTGTATTTTTTTCAAAAACTATCAAGTTCTAAATAATTTTCCTAAAAAGTTTTTATAGTTCTACATTTGAGATTTTTGTCAAATTTTTAAAACTTATGGTTCAAAAGTTAGAGGGGGGGACAATTTTTTTTTACTTCTGGAGCGATTCTCTCCGAAAATATCAACATTATCAAAAAATGATTTTATAAAGCCCCTATTCATTTTTAAATACCTGTCCAACAATATATCACACGTTAGGGTTGAAATGAAAAAAAAAACACTCCCCACGTTACGTATAGGGGAGGTACCCTAATAAAAAATAAATGTTTCACTTTTTATTTTACCACTTTGTCGGCATGATGGATATACAGGGCGTCCCAAACTTATGGGACATGAAGGGGAAGTACCTTAAATATCGTAGATAGTGAATTTTGCTCAAAGAAGACTTTATGTTATTTTTAAAAGTTAGTAATTCTGCATTCATAGATTTTCTAAAAGTTACTTGCTTCGTCTGGGAATCGAACCGACTAAAATGTGAAAAAAAAATCACCCTTTTTTATGATGCCAATCGAAAGAACAGCTAAAAAATAATAACTCTGCTTAAGTAACATAGTATTTAAAAAAAAAGGAACAACGTGAAATTAATCATTTTAATCAAATAAAAAACATACATGAAACTGCCGTAGTCAATTAAGTAGGTATTTTTTTGTAAATTAATTAATTAAATGCTCAAAATGTGATCCCTCTTGTCTTACGCAAATCGCCAATCTATTTTATTAGATGGCCGGCCAGATCCCCGGACCTCACACCATTAGATTTCTTCTTTTGGGGATACGTGAAAGATATGCTATACAAAAAGCGATACGAGAACGTAGGCGAGTTGCAAACAGAATTGTGCCATATCACATCGAGTGTTCACCATAAAATGATTAGAAAATCAACAGGCAGCGGGCTTATTAAAAGATTGGCGATTTGCGTAAGACAAGAGGGATCACATTTTGAGCATTTAATTAATTAATTTACAAAAAAATACCTACTTAATTGACTACGGCAGTTTCATGTATGTTTTTTATTTGATTAAAATGATTAATTTCACGTTGTTCCTTTATTTTAAAATACTATGTTACTTAAGCTGAGTTATTATTTTTTAGCTGTTCTTTCGATTGGCATCATAAAAAAGGGTGATTTTTTTTTCACATTTTAGTCGGTTCGATTCCCAGACGAAGCAAGTAATTTTTAGAAAATCTATGAATGCAGAATTACTAACTTTTAAAAATAACATAAAGTCTTCTTTGAGCAAAATTCACTATCTACGATATTTAAGGTACTTCCCCTTCATGTCCCATAAGTTTGGGACGCCCTGTATATATTAGTACCAAATTTCAGCTTTCTAGTGCTAACGGTTACCGAGATTATCCGCGGACGGACGGACAGACAAAGCGAAACTATAAGGGTTCCTAGTCTACTACGGAAAAAAGTGTTCGGTTCTGGCGCTACGCCGGCCGCTGCCGCGGCATGATCGCTTCGCTCGCTCGGCTCGCGCGCTGTAGGGTCGCGGTTCTACCTTACACTCCTCCTCGCTTCGCTCGTGGTCGTACCGACACCGACCTGCCTTAGTCTAAAAAAAAATATGGTAACTGTACAATAGAAGAAATTAACATTAAATCATATATGTTCATTATAGGAAATATGCATTAGCCTTAAAGTATGTTAAATTAAATTTCCATTATGTAAAATTATAGTTATATCGTATGTAAATATATTAAGTGTTGTTATATGACTCAATAATTATATCAAATGAGCGTTATTGCGACTACTATTATATCAAAAAAATATAGGCATCGTTACGCACTCTAAAGAAATAGGTACTTACTAGGTTATTTGTACCCATAACGAATGATAATGATAAAATTACGACATCAAAATATCTCACTCTTTACCATTGTTTTCTAGTCTCTAAAACTAAAGACCTCTTTTCACAAACCCAATTACTCAAGCGCTCACCTAACCCCACGAACACACGATTCATCTCCAGCTAAAGTGATCGATCTTATTTTTTCTTTCCCTTTTATTGGACGGCCATCATTAAGCACTCCCCTTTAATACCCAGAATCCCCCTAGCCCGCACATTTGCTTCTATCAACGACTTCACGCCGTATTACATTATACTGCGTAGTTGTTTATTTTTCGTGAAAATACTCGTGCCCGAAGGATACTCGAGTTTTTCGCCAAAAGATTCTGGTGTCAAATTTGTTTTCAAGTGAAGGGAGTAGTTTTTCTGTGGAAGCTTGTGGGGTTTATTATTTTCTTTTATTAATCATGTGCTGGCTAGAAAAAAATTATTCCACTAAGTAAATTTCGTAAGAGCATATTTTATTCAGTCCAAGTTGTTAAAAATATGAGTCAGACATTTATATTATAAAATGGAGGAACATAGCTTCTTCTTTTTCAGTTTATGTAATGTACATTACTACAGGGGCCGATCAAATAGGAATTGCCAGATAAGTAGATATAGACGTTACTACTGATAGGTTTAGAAAATGCAGGTCCCTTTTCACTCCGAGGTATAGCTAGAGCTTTTATTAGTCATGTAATGAAATGAAATAAAACACAATACATGTATATTGCGAGCAGGTAATGTAATTATACTATATAACTTTTTTGTCGTTTCAGTAATTTTGACATTCAAAAATTCAGAACAAGAGAGAGTCAGTCTAGCGAGTTCTACAGCTCACCATAGCTACTAAGTAGTGTACAAGCGAATGTAATCCTGTCTGTCTGTCTCTCCATTACCTTTTTAAGCTTAAACCGCTGTACTGAATAAAATGAAATTAGGTATGGAGATAGTGTTAATCCCGGGGATGGACATAAAATATACTTTTAACCCGAAATTCATCCCATAACGGGGTGAAATGGGGGCGGAAGTTTGTACGGAGATACGATAAAAAAGAGTCCAACGCGGACGAAGTCGCAGGCAAAAGCTAGGTAAGAAATATGGTTACAGTCAAGTGTAAAAATATGGATGCATACCTTCAACTTACTCATAAATATGTCCCAAAGTCTTATATTAGCGTAAAAGGTTTTGGTCCTTCTTTATGAGAGGATGTTATCGATACATATTTTTGCACTTGACTTTACAATGTTACAATCATAAATAAACATCACATCACATATAAACATGCATTGCAAATACCATGCTGATTAGTTTCCGGGCGCTTGCTAGATCGTGTCCGGTTGATTTATTATGCGGCAAGTGTAATGAGCCAGCCAATCCCTCATTAACGTGCAGATTTTCGAATTTGTGGATAATAATTAGGTATCTACTAGCCATTAGAGACATATGTAGGTATGCCAGTGCATTTGTGTGTTATTCGTGCCTTTTAATGATGCGAAAAAACGTATATTTAGTCGTATTCTGGTATCGCCGAAAGAAACAGAAATTCAACATCGGCCTTTATACGTCCCACTGCTGGGCACAGGGCATGCGTAAGAAGGAATGGGCAGAAATTCCTACGCTGGCCCAGTGCAGGTTGGGACTTTACATACACCTATGAATGTTTTCGCAGATGCTTGCAGGTTTTGTCACGATGTTTGTCTTCACCGAAAAGCTACTGGTATTTGTAATGATACAGTAGTCGGTACAACACAACACGATACTTAGATTAAAAAAGAAAGGAACATAATATGTAAAACCAATAATTAACGTGAATGAAACAAACAGAAAACCGAACAATATAATTATTGAAAAATGTTCGTTTTAGTATCACTCATTGTCATTGCTTAACACATTTGACTGAAAACTAATGACTGCTCAGCGTTCTTCGTACTGAACATTTATGTGTAGGTATTATAATCCATCACTTGTCATCTATACGTCCATTGTACATGTAACAATATTAACTGATGCCAGCTAACGGTGGTGCCGGCTCACAGTAGTCTAAGTGATAGAAGGAAGCATTCTCTCTTCTTAGCCGTGCACTCTTGAGTGGTCGTGGTCATGTCACGGTCGATTTTTGCACAACCGCAGCCTTTGCAATTCGTCGCCAGTTGGCTCTGTTTTTGGCGGAGTGAGAGCAACCATTGATTGTATCTTCTGTGACCGCTTTGATGAGGTCCGTCCATCGTGAGCGCCCACAAGATCGTTTGCTCTCGACCACCAAACGTTACATTGAGTCAGAGGAGCCGTAAAGAGTTACGGGTAATGAAAGCATTACAAGATTGTTAATTTTTTTGAACCACATTTGGATGCCTACATTATATCTAGGATATGGCCACCATAACTGGCAATATTTATGGCCTGAAAATTGGGCTAAATGCACGCGGGAAGCTTTCGATGGACTGGCAGGTGGGGTACCTGCCCGTCTACAATATTATCATCATGTTTGTGAAGAGATTTTCATGTGGCAAAAATAACAAGCTCTCGTAGGATTAAGTGTTACAAAATGTCCTATACTCAATCAACCCGCTTCTTCACATGTAGTGGAAAGAATTATAGCACTTTGTCGTGGACCAAACATTCTATAGACTACTGAGAATGATATTACTACGCAAAACTCAGGTTCTGTGTAAATCCACCGCTTATTTGTCCTTGCGCAGATCTTGTCTGTCTATACAGTCCTCCTCCTCGCCGTGACCGGTGACAGCAACTCCTTCAATTATTTATATATTTGGATTATTATTTACGCTCTGATTATTATGCTAGTGACGGGCAGCCGACCAAAAGTGCTGAATAAAAATACTGTCTATGATAAGTCTATCTGACTACTTTAGCAAAATCTATTTCTTTTACATCAAAACCGTTTACATTTGATGTTAAATATATTTTTCGAATGTACTTTATACGCTATCTCTTGTATGCTGCGCTGTAAAACCGCGTACAGTTCTGAGTGATCCACAAAAGGGAAACCTAATGATGCTAGTCACGAACGCTGTTTCACTAAAATCAGTAGTCACACTGATTTTAATAAATTATTAGTGCCCTTTAGTTAATGATCTTCTAATAGATGTTTTCGAATTACTAGGCTATCGGACATATTTATGATACGATCAATATATTGTACTGATGTTTTATAATAACTAGTTTGGATAATCTGCAGGGTATCCTACCGTTTAACTGATGGCGATGCGTGTAAAGGGACAGGGGCAGCCATACAGAACACACCTACGTGACCCTGAAACATTATCACTGACGAAAGTCGGAAACTGATTAAATATAATTACATTAAATGTTTAAAATAAACATCATAAACAAATAGCTTCATTAAGGGTATCTCGGATAATCGGGATGATTCGTGTTCAAATCCTGAAATGTAATAATACCTTGTTCATTGTGTACAATCTTTGAATAAAAGACAAAACATTAAAAAAAAAAATCTGACAAAACTGATCAGATTCAGCGTTATATTTGTTATAAGTTCCAACGGGTTTTTTCATACGATAGAAAAATCTAAAATTCTAATTGCAAACGTATTTCACCCTCATCAGGCATACAATTTAAAAATCTTAAATACCAATTGGAAACGTAACTACAGTGCACAATCTATACTTTTGTAGTAGGTACACAAACAAGCTGCCAGTCAGGAAGGAAAAGGTCTGCCTTCAATGGCCTCCTCGACGATAATGTGTCTTGTGGTTAGAGATCTCCTAACCGAAATCCGATATGAATGGGATTGTGTGCTCGTGTTAAAGTGTTCTTAAGTTGTGACTGTTAGGTTAGTGACGAGATTGTGTTTCAGCTGTAACATTTGAAGAGTAAAAAATCGGCCAAGTGCGAGTCGGACTCGCGCACGATAGGCTCCGTACCATTATCTATAAAAACCGCATAAAAATCACGTTTTCATGTATGGGAGCCCGCTCAATTATTATTTTTTTTGTTGTTATAGCAGCAACAGAAATACATCATCTGTGAAAATTTCAACTGTCTAACTATCACAGACGTTTGGGTACGGAACCCTAACAAAGAGGTTTAGGACTAAAGGTAGGTAGTACGATCACATTTTGTTTTTTTCTATTTGATAGCGACGATGAGGTCGCAAGATATTTTATTATAAATAAATAAATAAATAAATTTGTTGTTCATTCAGGTAATAACCCATTTACAAATATTTACAAAATTAAAATACAATTAAAAGTTACTCGTAATCGTAAGGTAGCATGTCATGAACACTATCTTAACAATAATGTTTGTCGATTCGCTCACTCTCTTGACCAGTGCCTTTTATGCATAATTGCGTAAAAGTCGTCCACTCTGTGCACGGCGAACATCCCAGACGCGCTACACCGCCACGGCAGCCGGCAAACGCGTTGTTGTACTTTACTCTGAGTCTGTTGAACGACCGTTTCGTGTAATGGCACCACAGGTGGTGTCGGTGGCTGGTGGTGGTGTGACTGGAACAGTCTATTAAAAATCAAGAAACAGTTATTTCAGAATAGGTTCATCATCATCATCCGAGCGTGTGTATCCCGGTTGTAGCCTAAAGGAGCCTGGAGTCCGCTTTGGCACATGGCACATAGGCACAATATACTAGGTATTTTTGGTGGAACGAAAGATCACACAGGTCGATATTTGTGTTGGTTTTTAACCCCCGACGCAAAGCCCCTCTCTTTGCGTCGGGGAGAAGAATCCTTCCAAGCTTGCATTTGTGAACGTAGCAGTCTCGTGTTCCATTTATATAAGTGAATTGTCATGTCCGCCTTGAAAAGTACTTAATTGTCTACTAAATTAATATGTCAGCGACTAATTTTAAGCGTCTAATAAATACTTTTCAAGCGACCGCATAATGTGTAGTTCTACCTACGTTATTATGACTCAGCATGGCGATTATTCTATAGCAACTAATAAATTTGTAACATTTGTAACTTGTAAGTGTCTCTATTGCAATTTTAAAATAATTTCAACGGATTTAATATCGTCACCTCTATTTTTAACCCCCGACGCAAAGAGAGGGGTGTTATAAATTTAAGCTGTCTGTGTGTCTGTGGTATCGTAGCTCCCGAACGGATGGACCGATTTGAATGCGGTTTTTTTATTCAAAAGCTGATGGAATTGCAAATGTTTTAGCTATGTTTCATGAAAATCTGTTCAGCTGTTTTTAAAATATTGGACTTTGAAATGAAAATGTCGGGGGTTTTTCAACTTTTCTACGTTGTAGTTATTTATGACATCAGTATATTCTACGATCGATCAAAGGTCTCCTCGTATATGTCTGCAACTGCAAACAGAACTCAAAAAAAACTAGGTCAGACATTCCTATCGAGCGTTTCAAAAGTGAATTTTATAAAGTAGGCCTTACATTCTTTTGCCCGAGTGCGGCAGAGCGAGAGCGAGAGAGAAAGGAACGGATATGTTTTTAACAGTCTGTATTGAGGTATGTTCCACCGTAGCGTTTAAGACACTAACGATTTCGATGAATGAGGCATCAATCGATTCAAATTATGCTCCGAGTGACATAAGATACAAGTACATAAGATAGATAAAAGTATTTATCCAAATGGCAAAAAGCGGAACCCTTATGGATTCGTCATGTCTGTCTGTCTGTCCGTCCATATGTCACAGCCACTTTTTTCCGCAACTATAAGAACTATACTGTTGAAACTTGGTAAGTAGATGTAATCTGTGAACCGCATTAAGATTTTCACACAAAAATTGAAAAAAAAAACAATAAATTTTGGGGGTTCCCCATACTTCGAACTGAAACTCAAAATATATTTTTTCATCAAGCGCATACGTGTGGGATATTGAGTTTGCGCGAGAGACACTTCCAAAGTGGTAAAATGTGTCCCCACCTACCTGTAACTTCTAAAATAAGAGAATGATAAAACTAAAAAAATATATGATGTACACTTCAAACCACCATGCAAACTTCCACCGAAAATTGGTTTGAACGAGATCTAGTAAGTAGTTTTTTTTAATACGTCATAAATCGTTAACCGCAATTTACCTTTCATTCAACGGATAATGGTACGGAATCCTTTGTGCGCGAGTCCGACTCGCATTTGGCCGGTTTTTGAATTCATTTTTTGCTTTTTGTGCAAATTGTCACAACCGTTAATTTAACTTCTGTGCATGCGATTGAAAAACATTAATATGACAGTTTTTTTTAATCAATTAGTAACTTTCGAAATAAAAAGTTCTATGTAAAGTGTAAAATTATACACATGGTAGTGACAACCACTCTTATATAATAAAATGAGTTTATACCGGCACTATGCACATAATTAATATTTATTATAATAGTCAACAGAAGTCAACCGTCTCCCAATAGAGATTTTAAAAATAATAAATGGTAATGCGCTTGGACAAACAGGGGCCGAGGAATATACCCACAAATGTTTTTAATTATTTGAAGAGCGATACTAATTTATCACTGCGATTACATGCCATGCCATTTTTTTAGTTAATACTAATATGTCTAGTTGATACAAAATTTAATGAAAATGTAAAATTCACTGAAAACACCATACATTTTCTCTACTCTCTACTACCATATATTTTCTCCCGAGGCATTGCATAGATTATAAAAAGATAAGGTTAAGCGGAACAAGCGTTTCCTTTCGTGTTTTAACCCTAAAAAGTAAAATTTGTATGCTGACCGCAATCTGGGCGAAACTCGTTCGTGTAATAGCGTATTTTAATTAACAGGAATCACGAAATTTATAATTTGAATTCAGAACCGACGCTCAATTCGGTTGCTGGGTAATAAGTACATTGTCATTTTGTTGTTTCAGCAATTAACTCAGCACTAAAACTAACAAGAGTAACTGAGCATTTCCAAAATTGTTTGTACAGATTTTGATTAACGGCCATTCCCAATAATCAATCCACGGATTCTTTTCCTTACCAGCAGTTACATTTTGACAGATTACCCGTATAAAATGTGTCATAATGTAACTGCTGGTAAGGAAAACTATCCGTGGATTGATTATTGGGAATGGCCGTAAGTGTATCAATTGTTACCGAATATTATGAGTAGGTAAGTAGGAAATTTCGAATAAGAAGTTTTGAGATTCTGTTGAATAAGAAACTATAGGTATATCCGTAATTATCAAAAATAGTAACAAAGTTCATATGCACAGAACATGAAATAACAACACGAAGGGTGTTCTGGGTTCATATGATAGTGCATGTATGTATGTTTAATTAATGGGTACCGTAAAATAATGCCCTAATTGACGTTATTTAAACGGTACAAATAAAAAAAACAGTTTTGGAGTAAGTACGATAAAGAAAGTTGAAGCTGTGAGAAAAGTAATTTTGTACGTCAACGGCATCAAAAGATACGGCCGTTGATGTTTGGCGAATAGTTTGATACTCATATTATTATTATTATGAGTATCAAACTATTCGCTAAACATCAACGGCCGTATCTTTTGATGCCGTTGACATACAAAATTACTTTTCTCACAGCTTCAACTTTCTTTATCGTACTTACTCCAAAACAGTTTTTTTTATTTACATAAAATATATTATTATTATTATATTTTTTACTGCACCACAACATAAGAAAAAAATGTTACAGACAGATTAAATAAATGAAATAGTATCAACAGGCGCTAAGGGACATCAGAAGATACGACATTGTATCTCGTTCCTACTTGTGGTATTGTCTGTGTGTGTGAGTCCCTCTATTCTATCCTTTCTCTATGCCGGTTTCTAGTAGTCAATAACTTGTATACTGTACACCCACATTTTCGCCATTCATTAATTGATAACAGAGCCTATGCACACCGCGTTTGAGTGTGCATATGCACGGTGTTCCCAGGAATTTCCGTTAACTTCGGCATATTGCAGAGCACATTCACAGAAACAAATAAGCATATTTATTTAGCGTCCAGAAGGCTGGCCAGTATTTCGTACAGCGTGTTAGTATCGCTATACAGCGAGGAAATACGGCCAGCCTTCTGGGCACCTTGCCCGTTGACGGCGATTTATGCCAATTTTTTTACCTATAGTTTAAGTTTTATGTTTGTTTTTATTAATTGTCGTTATTTTGAATTAAATTATTAGCATATTTATTACTTGAAAAAAAAAAAATGTTTTTTACTAAATAATTGAATGTAGCATTAACAGTGGTTAAAGTTGCAAATCATCACTTTAAAGTGATCTCTTCCAGACAACCTTTGGGTAGCAGAAGATTTTCAACAAGAGTTGTAAACAGGTAATGCAGGAATTAGTCAATAAAAGCTTACATGCACATTATTAGACAATTAGACACTCTAATAAGTACTCCTATAAATAAATATACTTATTATATAGATATAGTATAAATACATTGATACATACATACAAACTATATTACAAATATATTACAAGACAACAACGCTCATAAAGGATTCATAATCTATAGCTAGCCTTTATCTCCTGTGAATCATGAAATTTGGCAGGAATCACTCTTATACTATATTTACAGCAATTTAATTATTTAACAACTACATTAGTAATTTACTTTACAAAAAAAGGGTATTTAATTGCAGTTAACCATTCGGATTCTATTGCAAAATTCGTATACCTACCTAATACTAGTTTCGCACGTTGTACCTATAGTCAGAAAAACTTAGGTAATTCTCTAAAAAGATAAAAGTTTTAACTTCAAATAAATTCTTACTTGCTGACGTGCCACTGACTTGGCTAAAATGAACCCTTAGCTTAGCAGGTATTATCAGTTTTAGGGGTGATTTATTACATCAGAGAACAAAGACTTTTTCATTGAGTTAAGCTTTGATTTTGAATAATCTGAAAGTTTTAACGTGCTATTTTTTTTTTATTCTGCGAGAAATGAAAATTAATTTCGTCCATTGGGCACTCATACCATTTCACCGAAGGGTTACGGCGTTAAAATGAGTTATAATCTAGTAAAAAACAGGCTGACACTGACAGTCGATCCAACAAGAGGTGTAAAATTATACGCTTAGTTCATTATATACTACACCAGGCTTACCTCGCTCCAGGGCTAGGATAGTGGCCATTTTATCACGTAGCCATAATTATATAATTTAAAAAAAAATGTCCTTCAAGTTGAATCGAATCTGGTCGCATAACCAGCGCAACGTCAATTATTGACCAAAACAAACGTAAGCAGTACTGGAAATGGTTATTAATAATCTCAGGATAATAAGTATACTACATGGTGAACTAATAATTAACTCTATGCAGACATGTAGAGAAGCACAGGCCGGAAATAAAACTGACAGAAAATCATTCTAATTCGCAGCGTAACTTGGCCGCTAACATTTTCTATTTCCATTTTTCCCACAGCTATTATGCCGATAGCTAAATTTTTAGACGGCGGCTCGAGGCTAAAATTTCATCCGAATTTTAAAGCGCCAGTGTTCAGAATACATAATCCTGGTGGGTTGCCATGGTTTGCCAATGTGCCAACGTTTATTATTTGGCAACAAACTTATCGCTTTAGACCGCCAAGCTCGTTGCTTTTGCTTGTTTGCGCTGTCACTCAGGAGAACATCCTGGATGTTAGCCATGATGTGAACAATAGACGGTAGTGAGAACGAAACAAAACAAGAGTGATCAGACCTGTTTCAAAAGTACAGTGAGGTGTGGAACAAATGATGGGAACATAAGAAAATAGAATACAGTTATTTTCTTCTTCATTTAAAACGTTCATTTTACACTTACGTGAATATAATATACTACTATTTTGTGATTTAAAACCCTTTTTTATTTATCATAGAGGAGCACTTTATCAACTTTCCACTTGGCGCTTTCAATTGTGTAGTAAGAAATCAGAAACATGACGCTGTTTGCTTGCACTTGTCACTATTCGGAACTTTTTTTATTAACAAGTAATAAGTACCAAAACCCTCCAAGGAAAATATATATACACACGTTTAATGTTAGATCTCTCGCCAATGAAACCAGACTAACAGAAATGAAGTATGCGCTTAGTAAAATAAAATGGGATATCATTGGACTAGCGAAAGTTAAAAAAGCTGGAACTGAAATTTTAGAAAGCGATTCGTTTATTTTTGTTTATCGTGGAGTAGGAGGAAAAAAGTAGAGGAATAGAGTAGGATATGTCATTAGAAAAGGGCTGAAATCAAATATAACGGAAATCAAATTTATCTCTGATAGAGTCATCCGGCTAGATATACGACTGGATGATAGAGCAACAATTATACAATGCTACGCCAACAGAAAGCTACAACAACGAAGCTGTAGATAGTTTCTTCCTAGAAATTCGACAAGCCTTAGAAAACTCGAGTAAAGACCT
Organism: Epinotia bilunana; assembly: GCA_947049275.1. Taxonomy (NCBI): domain Eukaryota; kingdom Metazoa; phylum Arthropoda; class Insecta; order Lepidoptera; family Tortricidae; genus Epinotia; species Epinotia bilunana. Next base: position 6,158,932 of record OX346265.1, read on the forward strand.
AATTTTAATGGGTGATTTTAACTCTAAAATTGGCCAACCAACTAACGAAGACAGGAGAGCTATGGGTCAATGGGGCTACGGGGAAAGAAATGCAAGAGGAAAGGAACTACTAAACTTCTGTTTTGAAAATCAACTATACACCTATTTTAAGAAAAATAATAAACAGAAATGAAGCCAGATGGAAGAACCAAAAATAAAATTGACTTCATACTGACAACAAAACTGCAACAAAAAATCAAGAACATGGAAGTACTTAACACTAGCTTTTCCTCAGACCACCGTCTAGTGAGAGCCACATTATCTACAAATAGAACAAAAACTTCAAGAAGTCACATAAAAACTTGTAAGCAGAACCATCTCAATCCGATAGAGCAAGAATCACTTCGAAATATATTTGCAGAGATACCAGAACACTTCGATCACGGCGGCGAGGTACAAACGAACTACGAAAATCTAGTTAAAAATATAAATGAAAGCGTCAGCAAACTTCCTAAGAAAAGCAAAAGTACCTCTTCATCACTTTAACCGTACATAGAAAATCGAATCGCAGAGAGAAATAGACTTAAATTGATGGAAAATAAAAATAGACAAGACAAACATAAATTAACTGCTTTGTATAGGCTGATTAGAGAAGAAATAAAACGAAACATTAAAGAAGAGAGACATAAAATCATAGATAAAGAGTTGGAAAAAAGGACATCTATAAAAAGAGCTAAAATAAATGTAACAACAACGAAAACTTGGATTACGAATTTAAAAACAGGAAATACTCTAAAGACGAATAGAGAAGACATTAGAACAGCCGCATCGAACTTCTACAAAAGTCTCTATCAAAAACGAACTAATGAGACTCCAACAAATGTATCACAAGACTCAATCATTACTAAGAAGGATATCAACACCGTCCCGCCATTTCTCGAAAGTGAAATACAAAGCGCCATACTTCTCCTGAAATCTATGAAATCACCAGAAAGTGACGGAATACCGAACGAAACCCTTAAAGCTATCGTCGAACCCCTGACGCCAGTTTTGACGAGTTTATTCAACAACATAGTCCAAAAAGAAACTATACCGAATGACTGGCAGACGTCTATAATTACCTTGCTATATAAAAAAGGAGACCCCCACCGATGTCGGCAACTATCGCCCTATAAGTTTACTGCAAACAATGTACAAATTATTCACAAGTATAATTTTAAAAAGGATCTCAAAACGCATAGACTTCAACCAACCAGGGCAGCAAGCCGGCTTCAGACAAGGCTATTCCACAATAGACCACATATTCACGCTCAGCCAAATAATTGAAAAATACAAAGAATATGGAAAACGACTACATTGCATTTATAGACTATTCGAAAGCCTTTGACTCTATATATCATGAACCATTATGGCAAGCACAGAAAGAACAGGGCATAGAAGAACAATACATAAATATTTTAAAAATTATATATAAAAATAGTCAAGCAGTAGTTACGTTAGAACGGAAAGGGCAGCCTTTCAAAATAGAAAGAGGCGTAAGACAGGGTGACCCATATTCGCTTAATCTGTTCATATGCCTTCTGGAATACATTTTTAGAAGATTGGACTGGCGAGGTATTGGCGTTTGTGTTAACGGAGAATACCTAAACCACTTACGTTTCGCAGATGACATCGTACTTATCGCAGAAAACCACGAACAGTTGGAAATAATGGTAAACACGCTAGACGAGGAAAGTAAAAAATGTGGTTTAGAGATGAACCCCCGCAAAACATTTGCCATGACCAATAGTACAAAAATACCTATAGTAACGAACACGGGAACACTGGACTACACGGATGAATATCTCTACCTAGGACGGACCATATCTTTTGAAAATGGAACATCGTATGAAGTGGATCAACGTATTCAAAATATTGGTCACTTAAGGAAGTATTCAAATCCAACCTTCCTATAAGACTTAAAAAGAAGGCAATGGATACGGTGGTACTTCCTACTCTACTCTACGGATGCCAGACGTGGTCCTTTACAAAAGACGTAATACACAAAATTCAAGTTTTCCAAAGATCGGCAGAGAGAAGCATTTTAGGACTAAGGCTAAAAGACAGGAAAAGAAATAAAGATATCAGGAACCAAACCAAATTAATAGATGCTGCTGAATTAGCCTGTCAACTAAAATGGCGATGGGCCGGACACCTAGTGAGAACAAATGATGGGCGGTGGAGTGAGAAGGTACTTCACTGGCACCCACGTGAGGACACCCGCCCGCGCGGCCGCCCGCGGCGGCGCTGGCGCGACGACATCATGGAAGAGGCAGGCGCTACATGGACACGCAAGGCCATTGAAAGAGACACCTGGAAGCGATTGGAGGAGGCCTTTGCCCATAAATGGGCGTCCAGTTAAAAAATAATTATTTTTTAAATAATAATAAAAAAAATTGCTTATATCATATTCAAGTATTTTAAATGTTTTAATGTTATGCTGGAAATAAAGGCTATTTTATTTTTATTTTTATTTAATAAATACCAATAATGCATAAAATGTGTTAGGTAACATAGAAAATAACATAAATAAACACATCAACGCATTAAATATAAAATAAAAAGTCATTGATAAGTGTGCACGACGCACCGCCTTCAATAGCGCCAATAGCGCGTAGCGTTTGTGCGGGGCCAACTTCGCTTGACGCGCAGCGTTGTCCCGCACTGGGGCTACTTCGTTGCGCCGACTGAGCGCTGCGTCATACGCCTAAAGCAGCGACGTATGCCACTCTACAGTCACCTAACAATACTACACGCAGGAACGACCCGGAACAGAATCCTGGCGGCCCACCCGATCCCTGCGGCAGTCTTTGACCGCTCACGGATACGACTCTCGAGTTGTAAGCTTTTGAGCCCTTTCGATACGCACGGTCTCTTTATAAACCTATTACAGGGGATGAGATAAAAAACAAACCGTGATGACAATAAAATGTATACTTAAACTCTAATGACGACTTTCTTTACAACAATTTATTTATATTTCCTAACACTGCCCTAAATAACTTTCCTAACAATTTCCCTATTTACTTTCCTATGACCTTAATCGCATTAGTTGTTTCCTTCTCAAGAGGACTCGACTGACGCAAATTGCCGTGGTTATTGGCCCGTGTATATTCCAAAATTACTCCACAAAATAGTGAGTTCGGCAGCCCGGTGTAATCGGGATTTCCAGGTTCGTGGTTGAACAAAATGTTATATAATTGATTGGCTGTGACATAATTTCACGCCCACTTTAATTCTAATTTTCTGTCAGCTCTGATTATTTTTAACTAAATTATTCAAATTCGTTTTAATTCTTGTTTAGGTATGAACCCGTGATTCGTGGGGACGTCTTAAGACAATGTTGCGTCCTATAATATGAATTTAACAATAATTGTGATACAGGGAAGATCGTTTTTACACAGTTTTATTAAATTTATTAATATACTAGCTGCCCGGCTCGGCTTCGCACGGATAGTAACGCATGGATAATTCTTACTACCCGTTGTCCTATTACCCGTTTTCCCGTAGGAATGAAGAGTTTTCTCGCGGTAAAAAGTAGCCTATGTTCATCAAGGATAATGTCGGCTTCTAATGGTAAAATATTTTTTCAAATCGGTTCAGTCGTTTCGGAGCCTATTCAATACAAACAAACAAACAATCAAATCTTTCCTCTTTATAATATTATTGCAGATTATAATATAGTGTAGAAAACAATTTCCCTGTGAGCATTAAGTTTACAATAAGGACTTTTTATGCCCTATCTGGTAATATAATTACTCTACCTATACTATGAGAGGTTGGTTGCGCTGATAGCTTAGCATGTTAAGCAAAATTGGGTTACCTATCATAAACTCGAAAATCGTTTTACAGAATATTAAAATCCCGAAAACGTTTCCCTTTTTATCAGTTGGCTGAATTTTTGTTTGCCCGAAATTTCTTTTCCCATATTATTATTTTCCCAATTCTCAGTTCGTTGTAATTTTATTTCGCTTATGTTTCGAATAGACACTTATTAAAATTCCGAAGGATCATTTGCCAACTAGTTTTAAGTGCCGAAAAGTATTAAGTCCGACATATTATTATCCCGCTATTATATTAAAAGATCGAAATTGTAGCATGTCGATGCAAATCCTCGATACATTGGTTTGCTATTTTATCAGCGTAGGCGTCAATATTAATTGCTTGATCCCTAGTGTGGGTAAGTGAATACAGACACTTTAACCTAACCTAAACCTAACCTAACCGCCAGCGTGTCGACGTCACCCCGCTTCGCGGGGTGCCTATTTCCGCTCTAAGGGACAGAAGCTAACCCTAACCTAACCTACAAATAATACCATTTTTAGGATCATTTGTTGTTTTTTTACTGCGGGGGGCTTTGCCCCCCGAGCCCCCCCCTTTTGCACGTTTTGAGAACTCGTGCAGCACTCTTGTTACCTAAATGTTTGAACCTAAGCGCCTTTTCTATCAATTGTTTATTTTATAGGTCACAGTTTTAAATGTAACCTAACCCATTTATTAGTCGAAGTTTATTTTCGCATTGCAATTTTAAAATGCACTTCTTTAGGGTTTTTAGCATATCTGAATGTTTTTTTAATCGTGTAAAATGAGATTACGATTTTACGTAGCATCGGAATTATGAAAAGGTGGTAAACAATTCGGTTGTCAAATAATAAAGTTGGCAATCGTTCGTCGGGTTATTGAGTTTCGGGAAAACGACCATGTGGGAAAACAAACCAGCGATATTTCAAAAGTATGGTAAACAAAGTATATGGATTATAAGAATTCGGTTAACCGTTTTCGGACAAGTGAAAATCGGGCAAGTGTTTTTCGAAACTTCGATAGGTTACCGCAAAATTACGATATATAAATACTCAATTACAATTTAGTATGGTATATTATTAGCCAATCAGCGCGCGGCGGGTCGCGCTTGGCACTCAGCTACGTTACAGTCAGTAATAGAATAGAATAGATTAGAAATTTATTCGGATAACACATCATTACACATACATTCACATAATGCACCTTAAGAGCTAACAAATAGGGATGTGCTACCGAAAAGGTCTCCACTCAGCAATGCAGTTGACACAGCAGTGCCAACGGCGCTGGTTTTCTGTGGATCCAGTGAGGTGTGCGGGACAGCATACTGAGCGACTCGTATTAAGGGCGGTATAAATAAATAAAAAATACAAAAAATAATATTCAATACATATGTATAAGTTAACTTATATGAGTTTATAAATAAAATTGTGGTTAAATTGATTTGAATCTCTAGAGTTAGTTAGAGTGAGTGTTGGTGTTGGTATGCAGCAATTTTTTTATTTTTTTAAAAGCTACCTAACATAACCTAACCTCAGTAGTAAGTAATAAGTACTTAACCCCGTAGTACAAGTAGTATGCGAATGCTTGCAATTTATACTGTAACTAGCTGATGCCCGCGGCTTCGCCCGCGTGGTTATAGGAAAATGTAACATATTGAATTTTCCCTTGGGAATTAGATGTTTTCCCGCTGGAAAAAGTAGCCTATGTCACTCTCCAGGCTCTGAACTATCTCCGTACAAAAAATCTCATTAATACGATGCTCCGTTGCGACGTAAAAGACGGACAAACACACACACACACACTTTCGCATTTATAATATTAGTAAGGATTTCTTATAAGGAAATAAATTATCTTATCTTACCAGAAGCACAAAAAAGCAATAATAATTTTTAATTAAATTATGTATAGATCATTATTATTTATCAATACTCTTTTAATGATCTGAATACTCTTTAAATTTTAAAGATTAAATCAGAACGGATTAAATATTATAAAAAAGGGAATTTAAAATAAATGTCAAATAGGAAAATAATAATAATAATGTGTAACCATAAACTGCATGCAGGTACCTACTATGTAACTATAAAAAGAAAAAGTTGTTAAAACTACAATCGCAATGTAATAACTAAAATTAAGCAAATTGTATACGTAGTAGAGAATAAAGGCTTTATTATTATCATTATCTTAAGCATTAACAATAATTTACTTTAAAAACAAAGTTTTAACCGACTTCAATTTAGTACTCCGCCAAGCCACGAGAACATTTCCATATTTATTTTCCAATTTACCACATGAACTGATTTCCGAGAGCAAATGCGTTGATTATTAGGGAAAATAATAGGGCTTTAAAATTCTTTATATTGAATAATATTAAGGAACACACTAGTCGGAAAGACATTTTTTTCGAGAGTTTCCATCAATTTCTTCAGGATTCCACCATCAGATCCTGGTTTCCTTACCATGGGACCACCCTTGGGATACTCCCTTTCCAACAAAACAACAACAACAAACAACCGTTTTTATATAATATCATAGCTACCAAACAACGTTGTCTGTTTATTAAACCTCAATATATAAAAAAGAGAGTCACCATGTGGGTTTCCTTTTAAGTACGGAACTTTCATGATTATGTTTCAAACTAAGTCGACTTTTACATTAAAGCAGCAGTCCAGCAGCATGATATTGATTTTCTTAAACCAACGCATATTTCTCCACTTTGAGCACAAAGCTGAAATTATTTCAGAAAGTCTCCCAAGCTGCCTTTTTCCCAGCAACAGTGAGCTATAAATTCCAGCGGTGGGACAAAAAGGAAATGAAGTGTGAGCAAAAAGAGACGCGTGATACTATAAACTAACCTGAATTTGTTTCGTTCCTTAGTCACTCGTCTTACCAGGGCTTGTACAAGGAAATTGTGTTAGATTTTTTATTGCTTTTTATAGTTTCCAACTTTATTTTCACGAGATCTGCATTTCAAAGGGTTCACTACTTTCAAAGTGAGACTCGCCCGTACGTTTAGTTCGTGGCGAAAAAAGAAGTGTGTAATTTGACACAGTTGTATGGGAGCTGAAATGGAGCATTTTCTGTTTGTCAAAGAACGAATGTGTTTTGTTTCACTTAGCAATTCATCATTGGATTTATTTTTGAACGTACCCTATGAAAGTTGACAGAGTAGCCAAGTGGTTTTATTAAATGTAAAATGATCGTATTTAATATTATATTGGAACGTGTATGCCGAAATAAACATACAGGGTGAATTCGTGAAGCGACAACCGAAAATATGAACTCCTTTCTTCAAAGGACTATGTACAATGCGGTAGGAGTAATACTTTCGCAGTTTATCTGTACAGCATAAAAAATATATCAAAACTAGTTCAGGCAAATTACAACAACGTTTGAATGTACCTAGATTTAAAACGAATTAAGGACCGATTTAGTTTCTCATGTAATTATTAAGTCCACTGTATATTGAAGTCAGTTAAACTGATATTCACATTATGAGCATATAAACTAAAGATAGGTACTTTTCAGCAAAATTTTATATATTTTCATGCTTTTGTCTCGTGTACCCGTACCTAAATTTAATTGACTTTAAAACGGTTTAAAAACAATGTTTTTAAATTTAACTAAAAAAAATTGCAAAATTTTACTTATGATATTTAATGCGATAACGGACGGTCGTTTTTATTACATAAATACCAATATGTATTTATGTCGTTTTCAATCGAATTTTGGACTACTGTTTTTTGATATAGAGAACATAAGTGCCGGTGTAGAAAAATGACATCCAATGCTTATGAGTTACGATTTCCACTATACCACTACAAGGCGGATTAAATGCTACTACACGCTAAGGTACGTAAGCCTTACATTAAAATCAAATAATACTTACAGCACGATGCGTAACAAAAGACGTTCTTCCCTGCAATCTCGCGCTGATCTTCGCCGGAGAGTCTTCATCCTCCCTCCTCGGATCGAACCAGCCGAACGCAGCACCCACCACCAGCACAGCGCCTAACACCATCAATGCCAGGAAACCAGCAATCGCTGCTTTCGTTGCTTGAGATATCACCATAGCCATTTTGAATAACACTTTTGATTTAGGTATCACCTCAACGTCATTCTTTAATTCTTGTTCACTTTTTGGACACTTAAGTTCCCACTCTTTTGTTTAGTTTTGGCATTTTTCGACACTTATATTTTGCACATTTTTCAACACTTATTTTTGCACTTCATCGTTAATGGATTAGTAATCTTAATAAAAATAAATAATGTAACATCATTATTAATAATCGTTTGAAAAGGGGCAAATATAGGATCTCCAGACGTTTCCCGCGAGTAGGTCCTATTACAGAGCGTCTAGAAACGTCAACTTTATTCGTTATTACGAGTATATCAGATTGAGAGAGAGATCCCTCTCTGTGAACTAAGTTATCGTTTCGCGGTAGCTGTTCTGATGTGCCGTTTCGAATATTCCCATTCCAAGAAATACTGCCGTTGGCAATATTTCCAGGAACATCCCCTGTGTTGCCGCTACAAGAAATACGTATATGATATTTGCTTAATTTCAATTCCACTTTGCAGTAGCGAAGGAAAAACTTTTCGCATTCGCGTACACCTATTGCGAACTACCCGGATCCGTGACTAAATTATTATCAATTTCCAAAAAAATGCGGTGACAGGCAATCAGTCTTAAACTTGCAAGCAAGATTTTTTTGACCGTTGCTGACAATTCCTATGTAAATTTAAAGAAGACTTGAAACCCTGTCCATTTCTGTTTAATTGTTTTATGCAAATTCCTACAGAGCACAGTTTGCGTATCAATACAAGGAGGTCGGAAGACGGACAGAGCTGACGTCGATCTATTGAATGCAAGAACATGATAACCCAGATACCCATTATGAAGGGTAAATAGGCGTTAAACTTGACAAAGAAGACGTATCTACGTCCACGTAATTGTACGATACATAATAACCCTTGATAAGAGAATCCATTGTCTCCGACTGTGTTTCATAAGCTTCGCAGACAGGGGGTTTTGTGAGAATTTGCTTAAATGAGAAATGATTAATTGAAAACCCTCATCTGCTTTGATTTGTTTAACTGTTAGAGTAGAGGTAAGCTTGTTGACTTTCATTAATAATCTTTAATGTCGACCACTCAACAGAAACAGTACGAACTTAACTTGAATAATTTGTTATCAAAATGTCGCTTTGAGTGATTATCAACTGAGCGCTTCCGTACTTTGGAAGGCACTGTAAGCCGTCGATCTCGGTTGTTGTCTATGCCAGCAGTTGTTAGGTCTGTGGGCGGGAACATAGAGAATTTCCGAAGAGTCGTTCGTCCGAAACCATTATGACTCCGATTTTTTTAAATTTCGTACATCATTTTCCGCTAAACGAATATTTGGACGCAGAATGATGAATAAAATTCACATGTAACGGAACATTAAGATTTAAATAATTAAACAACGAACAGAGCAAAGCATCGAACCAATCATCGCTACGAAAATTTTCAGGTTCATTCCAGCGAACGTTCCAGTAAATGGTGTGCGGGTGTGGGTGGAGTGGGACAGCGGCGGAATAACAACAAAATTGCTCTCCTCTGCAAAGAGCTCGAAGTAAAACTACTGTCTTCTGTTTATTTTGTGAGCTTTTAGCTGTAAAGTAACATAACCTTCGCTAGAATGCTCCTTACAAGTGAATGCTTGAGTGTATGTGTACCAGTCTTTTGGTAATAAGCAGGTCCGGGTCTCATTTAGCATGTACCTTTATGTAAGGCTTATATGTACATGAATAATGTCCAAAGGTGAACTTTTAAGAAGGGATCTCTTCCAGTTACCCTTTGAGGAAAGGAGTAAAGGTAAAAAAAACAACAGGAATACCTAGAAGAAGAATTTATCATAAGATATCCCCTCATTTATCCGTACTTTCCTTTCGTTTTATGAAACGAGTAGTTAAACAAACCCGGCCATGAAAGTACTAAATTCAAAACATGAAACAAACTTCTTGATATTTCTCTGTAGGTTTGAGACGCGAAATGCAAGGGATTTTTTGATGGGAGTATTCTGTCTACCTTTGTAATTAATCTTCACATAAAAAAGTTTGCGAAACCCCAACTCAAAGTGGAGGCGTAAACTTCTATCAAACTTTTCAGGTATTTAAGACAGGGCTCGTAGCGGATTTTATTGGATTTACATCAAATTTTATCATTGTTAGTAACGTATATTATGATATGGCATTCACGAATATGAGAATGTTTCAACGAGATTAGCGATTTTATGGTGTCTTAGTAGTTTTTTGGCACCACCTCGGTTTTGTTTGTTCATTTCCTCCCCGTTACTGGCTGTGTTCAGTACTATTTTTGTACTATTATTGAGATGTGCAATAAAGAGTTGTCACATTGTACTAACGAAAATGTTAAAGTAACTCTCAAATGAGGCTCATCGAGGCCCCGCGTGGTGGACTGAAACTAACGAATAGAACGCTAATCTACGTATTAATCTCTCTTATGCTTGCAGGACGACTGCAGACCGCAAAGCAAGCCCGTCTCGATGCGCTCCCAAAACGGTTTTATTCAATCACTAGCTCCCGCCCGCGACTTTGTCTGCGTGGACCCAGGATAAAAACTATCCTATATTTTAATCCAGGCTTTAAACTAACTTCGTGCAAAATTTCAATCAAATCAGTTGAGGCGTTCAAGCGTGATTGAGTAACAAACATCCAAACATCTAAACATCCAAACATCTAAACATCCAAACATCTAAACTTTCACATTTATAATATTAGTAGGATCTCAAGGTATTGGGCCGCAATTCCACTTGTAATCACGGAAGGGGTGTCCCAAGGACTTTTTTAAATTCTTTGTTACCTTGATTCTGAAAGGCAGAGACATAAAGTGACTATGACGTTGACGTCAATTTTTAACCCCAAATCGGGTCGCAGTCGGTATGGTATTATGATTATATTCAGTTATTAAAATTTGAAAAGATTGAATTATTATGTCGAAACCTCAAAAAACAGTAAAACGCTTAGATTATCCAGTCCAGTCCCATTTCACCTTCATAACAATTTTCATTTGACAATAACAATTTGCTGTACAGCTTGGTCAACAAGCAAGCAGATACGACCGATAGGGATTAGGCACTGCGTACTCTTTTACTTTTTACAGGCTTTTATTTAACTTAACCTGTTCGTTTGTTAAGCCAAACCAGTTAAGCCTAACCGATTGAGCTGAAAAATTGGGTATAAGTATAGTATGGATGACAATTCAATATTATGGTACCATCGAGCTGATCTGATGATAGATACAGAAGGTGGCCGTGGGAATTCAGTAATCCCGACGTAACCCCGTTGAGTTTGGGCTCGTTAGATCGTCTCAGTCTATACTATACTACCGTTGATGACGGTATACAGAAAAGTATAATTGGCAATAGAGGTTGTACCAAAAGTTATTCTTTTGACAGCAACGTATTTCTTTATTCTATGTAATCGTAATATGTTTTACGAAAAAGTTATCATTTTAGCGCGTCCTCGAATGAGCACTTTCTTTTATATATTCACGGTAGGAGGGGCTCTTCAAAACGTTATCTTGGTTTAATAAGGTTAATTAGGACAGGGAAATTACTTCAGGCAAAACGAGACTGATACGTGGAAATACCTAATGTGAAAATATACGTGGACACGCTTCAGTTATCCGTGATATTTTTTCCTTGTGACTTTGGTAGTGATTAATTGATTATCGTAAAGATTTTTGTTGATATGTTTTTAGGGTCCGTAGCCAAAATGGCAAAAACGGAACCCTTATAGTTTCGTCATAGCCGTCAGCCCGTCTTTCTGTATATCAAAGGCATTTTATTGAAAAACCTTTAGGTGTATTCTGGGAGCCGCTACAGAATTGTTTGAACAGCAGTGAGTTAGCTATTCAGCAACTGGCATTTTTTTTAGGGGCACTACATCCATACGTATAACTGGAGGCCAAAACAATTATCACTGTAGGTAACCATGTGGCTCGTTATCATTCTTAAAATAATAAAGTTCTATTAGCATTTTCTTTGATTTACTGAACATATTTGGAGACAATCACCCCGAAAGTCACAATAATGTAATGTGAAAAAATCTTGAATACTTCCCAAGAACATAAACATAAACGGTCTAAAGGTTTTTGAGTTATTGCTGAAAAACTGCCTTTCTAACCGAAAAGGATGAACAGCCCTTGAGCATTTAGAGTGGCATTTGGGTCTGTATTTCTCTCTCGCTTGCTCTCATACGTTGTTATGCCAAAATAAACGATATCATCCGAACCCGAATCCTGCATTCCAAGAGCACTCGGACTGTAAGTGCCGTAAGTTTCCTAGGAAGCTAAGATCTTTTTTAACATACGATTTAAGATAGTGATGTTTAATAAGGATTCACTAGTAGACGGTAAGGTACGGATACGGAACCCTTCATTGTGAGTGATCCGACACGCTCTTGGCCGGTTTTTTATTCTGCATGATTTTTAAACATTACGGTAATGGACAACATTAAAATAAACAATTTTTATACAATCTACAAAACAACACTATTTATTTCAATAACATACATGCATACATGCATACATTCACGCCTTTATTCCCAAAAGGAGTTGGCAGAGCACATGAAACGTATGTTCCAGCGCCACTTTTAGCATAAATGTGGGTAGATCGACAAAATGTGATATGGCAGGGATAGGTTGCTAGCCCATCGCCCACAACACAATTTAACCCTGGTCTCTTAGTCGACTTTTACGACACCCACGGGAAGAAAGGGGGTGGTGAAATTCTAACCCGACACCACACGGGAAAATAATTACTTAAACAAATGAAAACTTACGGAAATACTCGATAAATATCAACATTCAATTGTATTTATTCATGTAAATGAAATTAACATAAAATATAGTACTATTTGATTGTGATGTCACTAGTCCGTAGTTCCTCGCAGACGTTTCATTTAAATGGCTGATTTGACTATCATCATTATCATCATCGTTATCATATCAGTCAAAATGGGGTACGTGGCTATATAATATTTGACTATCAGTCAAATATATTACCTATTCAGCAAACGTAAAAAGTTTTAATGCTTTAGGTTCCGATTACCTGAAAAATATTTATACCAAGCGCAAACATTTGTTTGTTTTTCTCATATTATTTACTGTTAAGTCTACTTTCATGGAGGCATTTCGCTGCCGTGTTTTCGCTTCTATTTTGTTTTTATTGTATTTTTTATTGTTTGTTTGGGATGAGGGTAAAGACAGCTTTATATGCGGAAAAGAAAAAATAATTCGTGAGCAAGTGTACATAAAAAATCGAATTTAATGCCAAATCTGTTGCCGTCTTAAAAAGATTGCTGGGTATTCGCAAACGTTTTGAATTATTTGGACACAAAAAGAAGGATTTATTTAAGTGCGCACAATCTATGTAACTGATATAGATAACAAATACTTATTTTGTAATAAATTGATGATACCTAGGTGTCAAAATATAGAAGTCCACAATAGGAAAATACAAGTTTCTATTCCAGAATTATTCTACCTCTTTAATATGCATCAATACTTGTCTCAAAATATATACGGAATAGCAAATCTGTTCGTTAATTTTAGTTTAAGTAAGTACCTACTTAATTAAAGCAAAGTTAAAATAACATAAATGTGTGTATAAAAATTATAAGTATGTTTCTTAACGTAGGTTTTATCAATTATTTTAAAAGTACATATCAAATTAAAAAAAACGCCTATATTTCTATTTATATCTGGTAAGTAATTGCTATATAAGAAAAACTACGATATATTTACTGACGGTTCCCAAAACTCATAACGTTACTGCGGCAAAAACACTCCAATAACGCCACAAAACATGAAAAAAAACCACAATAATCTATTTTATGCGACTTGTTCCGTGTGTTAACACAATAAAGTACAATATAAAGGACAGTTTTTTCCCGGGATTAAGAATAAAGCGGAGCCTCTGAGAATATTTCTTCATAAGCACAGGTTATTATAGCTTTCTGTAATACTTAGGCTGGGTGTTATTGTTCTGCTGTCTTGTCTTTTTATTTGCGGTTTAATTCAACCAAGGCCGGTTCTTTTTATTTGTTTAATGGCTTTGTTCTTGTTTTTAACACGAGTTGTAATGCGAGAATGTTGTTGAGGATTATATTAAAGTAGATCTCTTTATATCTGTACTGTTTGCCCGCGCGGCTTTCCCCGCGTATTGCAAAGAACGCAGGCAAACCCGAAGGATAAAATATATACTTTAACTATTCAGAAAGTCCATTCGACATGCAGGTGAAGGAATTTTCGGCTTCGGCTTCCATTATATACAAACTTATTAAACGACACTCTCACAGACTTTTCCTCTTTATAATATTAGTATAGATAAAACCTCGTTGACATGTAGAAGTACTCAATGAGAACTTAAATTTCAATTTTATAAGATTATCTGTGCGTCGCGCTCATATCAACACTTGGACAAACACTTACGTAACGTGGAGTTCATGAATCAAGACGATTAACGTAGATATCATTTTAACTTTATAAAAAAACCGTCTTTGGTGCTGTTTTAGTTTATAGTAGAGTAAAACAAACCATGTAATTACGTTAATATGTACATACACTCATATGGTACAGTCAGTTTATGAACACCGTCACTTTATAATCATACTCGCTATAATTATAATAAACCGTCGTAAAATTGTGACCGGTGAAACAATTTAAGGCAATTTTGTTAGTTTAAATAAATATTAGGGGACAATCTTACACAAATTGAACGAGTCCCATAGTAAGCTCAACAAGGCTTGTGTTATGGGTACTAGAAGACGATAAATTTAATAAATATATACTTAAATACATAGAAACATCCAAGACTCAGAAACAAATATTCATGTACATCACACAAATATTTGCCCTTACCGGGATTCCAACCCAGAACCTTCAGCTTCGAAGGCAGTGTCACTACCCGCTAGGCTATCCGGTCGTCTCGGTCGCTCGTAGTTTATAATCTATCAATGTCAGATCGTCAAATTTTGAACTAAGATCAAAGCGGCATGCTACGGAACGCAATCTTCGCGCAGATTGATTAAACGAATTATGCCACTTACGTCAGAACATGACTGTATTTTTGGTAACTAAACATTTTATACCATTTATTTTGTCATATGGCAGCGTCGACTGCTGCGTGAGACTCGTATTTCCAGACTGTCTGCCTTTCGGGCAACTGAAGCTACCTCACTAACCTAACTACCCTAAGTAGCTAACTTCCTAACTAACCTAAGCTACTTAACCTTCATATATGCGTCCCGGAGCATGCCAATTTCATCTCTGTTCACAATTTGTCGATTTTTCATTTATAGATAATAAACTCCGAAAAAGAATACCTGAAATTGTAAACGGTTTCGACAGTTTACAACTCAACAATTTTCCACTATGACCGAAATTTGAAATTTCGTTAGCGGACGTTTCTGCTTAATAAAACATTTTAATGTTAGTTTACAACTGTTTGACAGTTTAGAATATCGCGTCTAAAATTATATATTAACGGTGTTGACAATCTAACGGTTACATATACATAAAATCATGCTTGTTTCCCAGATGAGTAGGCAGACATCACGGATATTTAAAACCACATTCCCATCTATCTTATATATATATAAAGCTGAAGAGGGTCGAAAGTCTGTACATGAAACTTATTCGAAAAAAAGTTTGCTGGGGATACCTAGAATCGATAACATAACACGTTCCAACAGTTTTTAGAATTGTTGTCTCTTTATCTGTTTATGTGTACGCGCATCACGTGAAAACGGCTGAACGGATTTTGATGCAAACTTTACTTATCTGTGAAGAAAATCCCCGGCCAGGTTTTTAGGCAATAAAAATTATAAAGATAATTGCAAAGACGTTAAAAAAATGGGGTTTTACTTTGTATAGGAACTCCTTGAATCTATGAGCTAAAGAATTGGCAAGTATATACTTGACTAGAAAGTAAAAAGAACTTCATTCAAACTTTTAGCAAAATATAGTTAAAACGTGAAATAACACGGGATGTAAAATAGTGCTAGGCGGCTAAAGACAATATATTAACCAAAACTGATTGATACCTCCACCGATAGTGACTGTTAGACAGTAGTGACCTAATTATATTGGAAAATCTGTCACTGACGACATCGCTGTTGATATTGAAAAACCAGCAACCTTGATCGCTGCCTTCCTATATTTGCTATGAAATCAGAGGTTATCTAAAGTTGTTTGTTAGGTTTAATTGAATACTTATCTTGAATTATCATAAGTAGTTCTCAACGTCAAGGGATGTGGGTATAAAATTTGGACAAAACGGAGTTCCGCGGAGAATTGTGTATTATATAGGTATAGGTACCACATTTTTTTATGTAGAAAACTGGAGTAAGGAGCGCGTGCTAATGGGATATTTTGGGCCCCGCTTGCCTCCCCGTTTACCTTTAGGACTTCAGCCTTAAGGTTTCGCTTGCAACTTACTCGGAGATAACGAGTATCCGTGGGGTTCGGCCTCGGTCCTCAGGCCCTCGGGCTCGCATTGAGAACACTCTCTGAAGAATTGCCTCGCCGCTCACATTTAAGGACTTTGGCCTCAGGTCTCGCTTGCAAGACACCTGGGGTTAGTGAGTGTCCGTAGGGCTCGCCCTAGGGCCTACGGACCTGGGGCTCGCATAGGGAGCGCTCTCTGGGATATACTTTGGGGATCTACATTATATTATATTATATTATTCACGACCAAGTTTATGAGGGTGTTTATTTAGATTCAAAGAGAACTTGCAGTCTATGGAAATGGAATCTTTCGTTTTACAAAAATACAGTAGCATGGTTAAACATAAGAATTTCACGTTTAAACCATAATTTATAATTACAATTATACGAAGTCGCGGGCAGAAGCCAGTAGGATATAAAACAAGCATAAAGTTTATTGAAGTGTACGTATTTCTTCAGCTCAAATGTACGAAATAATCGCTTGAGCCACTATTGACCATACGTTTTCTCCGATCAATACTTTATTTATTTAGTCTTCGCCAATATTTGTTTATTTGTTCAGCGATACCAGACCAGTTACAATTTTAAAAAATTCTGTCCTAACCGCAATTTGTTTTTACAATGCATATTTTTTTGTGCGCAACTAGCTATCCGCGTGATCTACCGTATCAACTTTCACCCCATACCTAGGTTTAATCCAATATTTAATGTACGTATATTTCGTTACGTGATCGACCTGCTGGACGACACATTCCCTTATAGGATTTTGTTCTTTAAAAGTGTGTCAACGAAATTTGTATGCGGTAATGAAGTAGTAAAATATAACTTTCAACAAAGTTCCCTGTTTAAACATGTAAATTGGCATGTACATAATATGCATTTTAATGACAGTTCCCAAAGCATGTTAAAATTGAATGGAAAGTAAAATCAGCGCGATGTCGACCGAGAAGTGATTACATCAGGCCATCGACAAGTTAATAGAGCGTGTCTTTTCAAAAGTACTCGTACACGCTCTCTCGAACTCTTCGAGATTGAAAGATCTTTCTCTCGATTTTACCCATCCTTGACGCTGATTAATTTAAAATAATTTCATGTCAATTTCAAAATTGATTATCAGGAGAAAAGGAAAAGAAAGGAGGGAGGGAGGAGGACGAGGCTGAAAATAAAAAGTATAAACGTAGATGTTTCGAGTCAGCCAGCAATAAGATCCTTATTTTGTATTTACGAATTTTATTACTATATTTTTTCAGTATGTGTTGGACTGATAGTATTTTAATGAACTCTAATATAAGTGGTTTCCTGTAAACGATTGAACGCTGTAATATAGTCAGTTTTGCGTAATATGTATTAGTTACCGCCAGACTAATACTACATGATTTTTCCATACATTCGATCTCAGTTCACAGTTTGACGATTACACATTGATAGATTATAAACTAAAAAAAGAATGCGATAAGACCGCCTGTTGTTTGCCTCAACTTGTGTTTACTATGTCGTGTACACTGTTTTTATTTTTTATTGAGATGTGCAATAAAGAGTATTTGTATTGTATTGTATTGCGTTAAATTATGAAAGATTTTGACATTTATAATATCGCAAGTAAGATTATAAACTATAGATGTTCATAATCTAAGTGACATATTCATGCTATTTGCCAGTTATCTCCTCCAAATAAATATACTTTACCTCGGCTTAAGGCTCAGCTTAACGGCTCAATTACTTGTAATGCCCAGTTCAAGTCCGTATGTAAATGTCGAATACAAATTATACATTCTCTCAGTGACTGCATAAGTCTTCTCTGATTACACTGTCTAATTAGTTAGGATGCGGTCAGGATACCAGCGGGCAGCAGGGCAAAAAGTGGTAGACATTTGAGCGAGTCCAATCTATGAAAGCCCGGTCTTCGCTCCGCTACCCGCAGCGGCCTTACTCTCGTGGCAATTTGTCTATGGTAACTGATTTCAGTTGGATACTAATCACCAAGCTCATCTGCGGTATGATTTTAAAATATAAGACCTACAATTGTTACAAATTACATTGTCTAAACTTAACGTCAGTCTGTTCCCATTTCTGACAGTAGGGGCGAATAGGTCCAATCAGTAGCATATTCACTTAAATTTCTTTTCGCATTTGTAAAAAATAGCTTTTCTCTTTTGAACTATCGAAACAAAATAAATGCTAATGAACTCTAAATTCCGCCCTTGGCTTACGTACTTTATTCTTTTTAAATGCTTATATGGAACATTATTAGAAACAACACAACTAAACCTAGTCTCATGTTGCTGTCTAAACATGTTCCCAAAAAAATATACATTTCCTATTATAACTTTTGGGGTCCCAAAAGAAAACAACATAAATCGTTTCTGGCGTAGTATATGGGATAGTATATATATACAGTCGCAGTACGTGTACAGTCGCAGGAAATATAAATTAGCACCTAAATCCCCGCATGACAGTTACCAAGTTTTTGTACGAATATTGGCTCCAAAATTTTACCCGTTCACTCATTTTAAGTGTGGTTCGATGCCTTCGATGTGAATTCACAGGGATGCAGGCTGCAGTGCAAACTAATTGGCATTAGTAGAGTGCACATATTCCCTTGTTATGCTTGAGTTTAGTCGTTTGTTTATTCCGAGTTCACGGCTTTACGATCTAACTGATTTGTTTACACGAAACTTTGCTTGGTGTTTGTATTATTGGTAGGTATTATCTGCGTGTATAATTGGTAATTTCTGCGTGTAATATTGCTAATAAAGTAAAAAATATATTTATATTTCATTTTCTTTCTTGGTTTTCTACGCTATTATCTTATTTTCTAGTTTTAGTTTTAACTTAGTTTTCTTATTATTCTCTTAGTGGTTAGTCTTAGTTTATAATTTTTATTTAATATGTTTTGTGTGTTTCTAACCATTAATCTTATTTGTAATCATAAGATATTATTAATTTAATTAAATAATAGACGAGTGGAGGTACCTTAAATAAAAATTACAATTAAACTAAAAAAAAAAATGGTAATATCTCCGTGAATTATTGGTATTATCTGCGTAGTTGACCATTCATGTTGTGGATGCAATTATAAAACGCTAATGTAATAATACACTTATTTAGTATCTAGAATAAGTAAAGTATTAATGTATGTATTTGTCTTAAGAGGGAAGAATACCTTTGGAATACTACGTACTCGTCATTACAAAAAGAGAAAACTTTTTCACTTCTAAATATTTTCCAATCTCAATATTTTTTTTGTACGTTATTGACACAATAAACACATTGAATGGACCCAGGTACGTATTATAGTTTCATTGTTTTCTAAAGTATATTTAATTAAAAATATACTGTTCATTAAAAAATACTGCAACATTGCTGTTGCCACTGATGAATAGGTAAAACATTTTTTTGAACATGGAACACTTTCTTTCCTAAATTCAGGGCGACAACCGACCCAACACTATTAAATAAAAGAAAGTAAGCGTTACGAAAGAAACATTCCTGAACAAGAGGAAAACGGTACGTCAGCGTTGCCGACCCTCCAACAGGGACCCTAAAACTGTCATCAACACAAACAGAGGACTCGTAAAAGTCGACACCATTCGTACAACCGATTGGTGGCAAGAATCGTTACGGTCAACAGTGTGGCAATAATTTACTTTCTTATCTGTAACCCGATCCTTCCAGCGTCTTGGATGCTATCCGTACTTGGGATTACGAGTGCTTTTCTTGGAAATAGGACGATTCGGGAAGAATTGGACGATGCAAATTTTCGGACGGATTGTTGGGAGCTGAAGCGAGCTGTGAATTTAGATTTTGGATCGATTTTACCCGCTTGCAACGAGTTTAAAGTTTTTTTTTACATAGAAGGATTTTTTTAGAACCTTTTTGTGGTGTTTACCAATGTTTTTAATTTTATACTACTAGGACGGAATCAATCATTGGGCCTAAAGATACTTCCTCATATAGACTCTCGCGTCTCCAGAAGAATGACAGGCGAGTTGCCGTCTCTTCATTGATTTGAGGATTCGTTTTGTTGGGTCTCTAATTCTTGCAAAGCGCCGCTTTGGGAGCTCAATCAATCATTTATTTTACATAAAAACATGGTGTACAAAAAGGTATTACAATGAAAACAAGAGTATCACATGTTTTGCTCTGGTGACCTTATTCACCACCAATAACGCAATGCTACACCTACAGAGCCAATAGTGATGCTATTATAGCAGCGTTCTTCTATAAGGTGGACATCCACAGCTCCGAATATACCCTAACTCTCTAAAATTTTCATTTTATTTCCGTTGTTTATCGACAGCAGAACCAAGGTGGTTACCAGTGGGCGGGGCACATAACATATAGAACAAATAGGGTTCACTACATAACCAGGCACCCCTGCAAGGCAACTTTTTAAAAACAGCAACGTACATTAACCTCACAATACATTTTCTACATAGGTAAATACGTGAGAAGTAATATGCACCAATTTCCAATAAAGGTGTCAAAAATTATGCGGCTTGCTCAGATGAATAAGAACAAATTGGCCACGACAGGTTGTCGTCTTATGAAATCAACCAAAACATTGTTTGTTGTAGGGACAGGTATCTACAATAAATTACCCTTCGAATTGAAAGAAATAGAAAACGATGTGATGGCTGTATGACAAATCTTTCTATAATATTAGTGAGTATTTATAATGGGTGCGCCAAAGTTGACCTAATTTTTTAATGTCGATTATCGGAAGTCCGAAAATGTTGTTCCTAAAAATTTACATCCTAATAATCACTACTCCTAACTACTCTGTTCCTAACGTTCTGAATTCCTAATAATTCAACTTCATAATGACCGTTTCAATAAACATCTATCATAATAATATTTGTTTTCCTATTTGCAACATAACCATATTTTACACTATTATTCATCATCATATTTTTTTTATGTAGATTTGTTTGAAACCGATTCGGATGGCGGATAGGTTAGAAGACGGCTGCGGGAGCTCTGCTCCCGCAGCCGTCTTCGTGGTTTTTTTTTTAAAGAGCGGAAAAACCTTCTTTTGAGAAAAGTGTTTCAAGTAAAAGATGCTCATTTTGACGTGTTCTGTACGTAGGAATCATTCAAAATAGGTGTTATAATGACACCCCTTTGGCAAAAAAATTACCAAGTACTGAAGTTAGAAAACATTGGAACATTTTCAAGTAACATACTGTTATGTAACATACGTTAATAGTAAAATAAATTGTAGGAACTAAAACTTTAGTAAACAACATTTTAGGAACAGTGATCATTAGGAGTACAGTTCATTAGGAACATAAATTTTCGGAAAACTGAGTGTTACAGATAACGTTAATAGTAAAATAAATTGCAGGAACTCAAACTTTAGCAAACAAATTTTTAGGAACAGTGATCATTAGTAGTACAATTACTTAGGAACATCATTTTCGGACGCATAACTTTAGCGAACCCATTTATAATATGTTGTAATATTAATAATTTTATAATTGTATTTAAATGTTTGGAACATTTATTTTTAATACTAAATAAAAAATAATGAAACGTTAAAATTAAAAATAATTACAAAAAAAATTAACGGCTGACCAGGGTCCCATTGTTTCAACTGCAAGCGCCGCAAACTCGTAGTTCTGAACTAGAGAAGAGTATTTGCGGCGCTTAAGTAATTGGGCCTGATCAGCCGCAGCGCCG
Source organism: Epinotia bilunana (assembly GCA_947049275.1). Classification (NCBI taxonomy): domain Eukaryota; kingdom Metazoa; phylum Arthropoda; class Insecta; order Lepidoptera; family Tortricidae; genus Epinotia; species Epinotia bilunana. The sequence continues at coordinate 6,180,946 of OX346265.1, forward strand.
GCCTGAGACCGTGTTGCCTGTATGTGGGACAGTGCGAACGTATCGACGCATGTTGCGTCCCACACCAGGGCTCTACCGAGTTTCCACGGTACCAAAGTTACTCCGTGCGGGCGTTTGCCATCGTCTCTCGTCATACCAGGAGGTTCTAGTGACGAAAGTATGAAGGCAGTGGCGAGCGCCCGACGTAGCAGGTCGTTTATGACACCATGGCGGCACATGCGTCCACACCTTTGCCGCAGACACAAGTATGGGGAATACATATTTTGGATCCCAACCTTAAACAGATTGCTATTCTTAGCGTACCTGGGTCGAGAACTGTGCCTATGTTGCGTGAGGGAAGAGCGTTAAGCCAGTGGCCTGACTCATGTGAGGAGACAGCCAAGAGCCGGGCGTGTTCTGAGTATTAATAATTTGTATAATTTATATCATTCTAGAACGTTGGCATTTTGTAATTTGTAATTAATAAATATGACCTAATTAGAAAAAACAAATTAATTTGACATAGTAACTATTATCATTCATATTATTTTTATAAAATTTTATATTTTATTAATAAATGAGTATGAGTATGAGTAACTCCGAAGAGTAATTTGTCCGAAAGCATATTATTTCCGAATTGTATAATTCCGACAACCATGTTTCGCTGATATTGTTTTGATCTGACCGGAGTTATTACTGACCTAACCTATTTATGTATTTCATTTAATAATCAGCGGTAAATGACGATCGAATTTGGAAATTTCAGAATAAAAATGCTTTCGAACAAATGACACTTGGGAATTTTTGTGTGTTCCCGATCAGATGTCCGTTGGAGCAGAAGAGGCGACCACGTACCGGTACTCTTTAGGGGAAGCCTATGTCCAGCAGTGGACGTCTTTCGGCTGATATGACAATGATGATGATGTTTATCAACGGGGATTGGACCACTTAATTTAATTATTAAGTATCATGCTATGTAAATCCTTGCAAAATGTTACCGTACAAGTACGGAATATAACAGAATCAGAAATAAAGTCACAAAAGGAATGCTTACTCTAAATCTTTCAAAGGGTGGGATTATTTATTTTTGTGGCACGTCAAACACTTCATTACATTACGGACTTTCATTCTATTTCAAAGACAAAGTTGCTCTGCGGCTAACGTTTCTCGGAAAGTTTACCGAGTTCGCGATAGGATATCCTGCACTTAGCCGCGAGTGATAAAGACTCGAAATAAGGGAACTCCATGTCTTTATAATTTACTAAAACTGGGGCTATATTAACGCCAACTTCTATGCCATTAGAGCTAAAAGCACCTACACCAATAATAACCTAAGATACGAACAGAGACCCGATCTTCACCCTTCTGTTTAATCGATAAAAAGTATTTTATATCGAATTTAGTCCATTAAACATATTTTACTAATGGGTTGGTGGCGGTAGCTATGCAAAAGTCTGTTTTAAATAATTTTAATTCCGAATTTTGGAGCAAATTAGTGTTTTATATATTTAATTTTGATTATATTATAGACCTTGCAATGGAGGTATTTACTAAGTTCTGTTTTTCGCGTAGGTAAGTAGGACAGGGATAGTTCTGATAGGAGTTAACGGTCTCTGACGCTAAAAGTACTTATTGTAATGCAAATCGTATTACGTATTGTATATTTTATTAACATTTATCATCTTCTACTTAGTGTTAACTCGGCTTTTGCCATACCATTTACATTATACGACTGAAATAAAAAAGCCTACTACACTTTTACCTCGAAAGGTCAGGTTAAACTATAGTATTTTCAGGCGTTACAGCCAAACTCATTGGCTTTTTGTAATAAAATTTTATGTTTGTTTAAGTACTTTCAAAATAGTTATTTATGACCTATTTTCAGGACACTGGGCCGTTATTACATGATTCCTAAATTATCTTGAGACTTACGAAGTTATTTTAGTTGTTATTTGACAACGAACATTTTTAAAAAGAAATTTAAATATGTATTTTATAAGGATATAACAATCATAAAGTATTTAAAAGGTTATTCAAGCATTGCGCTACACCAGTCATTTGCCTCATCAAGTAACCGTCTGGATGAACCGTCACAGTAAAATGCCAAAAGCACTTAAAGTTAAATAATTAAGCACTCAAAATGTCCTTACTTTGAAGGGTCGTTCGCGGGAAAATCTGGCGAGGTTCTGTCCTAAAACAGTTACGAGGTGTGTTTTTATAAACCGCGGATATTATGACAGGCATTCGGGTTTATTTGGGCAGTAATCTGCTTTACGTGACAGATATTACTGGATAAGGGGAACAAAAAACGGGGCCCGGAATGTATATTTGGTATTCAGAAGGGTGGAGTTAGGTCCACTTGAAAAAATGTTTTAGCATAATAATGTGGCTTCATATATGATTCAACGTGTTGTTGGCTATAAGAAAGGTAAATAATGTCAGCCCGTTTGTGTATTTTTGTGAAATGAAAGGTTTTGTACGTTCGACGCCAACTTCGATTATCGAAAAATCGGTATTAAATAACATTCATTATCGTGCTAGTGTTGCGTTACAAGGAAGTCAAGTAATGACGTATATGATATGTTTTGATTGTATTATTTTTTTTGTTTGTGTTTTCATTTTACCCCATATAGCTCATCGATCGGCGTTATTTAAGGACAAAGAAAACCCACTTAACAGCCCAACTCTTTAACTTATTATTAAGTAAAAAATGAAGCCTATTTTGGGGTTTGTAAATCCAAAATAAATAGTTATCTTATGAGCTAGTTTTAGGACACTAGACCGTGATTCAGTTCCGTTCCATAGGATTTACGAGGTTGAAGGAAAGGTCCTTGTAATAGATGATGATATTGCATCATTATCGATTACAAGGACCTTTTCTTTTACTTGGCATCTTCAATTTTAATCCACAACAACAAAAGTGAACAAAACGATGTTAATTATTAGTATTAAGGTTTCAAGGATTAAGTTTACCTTACTTATATGACAAGAAATAACAATGTATTTTTTATATGGCATATAAATATGTCGATAGGCATGTACATCCATGGATATCCGAATATATTATAGAATACTAGCTTCCGCCCGCGACTTCGTCTGCGTGGACCCGGGATAAAAACTATCCTATGTTTGAATCCAGGTTATAAACTATCTTCGTGCAAAATTTCATCTAATTCGATTGAGCCTTTTAAGCGTGATTGGGTAACAAACATCTAAACATCCAAACATCCAAACTTTCGCATTTATAATATTAGTAGGATAAATGTCAATTCAGTGTATTTGCAAATTGCCGTGAGATCTTCGAAAAGACAGTACGGTTGCCAGGTTGTTGCACTTTTAGCACCGTCCAGGGGATTCCTATCAATTCTACATCCACCCACTTTCCCTTTTAAACCACACAAACAGATTTCTCGACAACACATAAACATCAAATATACCTACAAAAGTCGTTTTACTGTACAAAATTCTATTGAGCTACTTAAGATGCGAAGCGCCAAGTGTGTTACGTGCAACTTCAAGATAAGAGTGAACACAAAAAGAGCAGAGTTTAGGGTAGCGGCTTGTTGCGTTCCCCCAAATTCACAAATACTTCCCAGATTTAATCATCACTTATGGGCCATTTGGCGTATGTTCAGATGGGGACATTTTACTTATAGTTGAACGACCGAGCGAAGCGAACGAAGTTCTCAGTTTCGGCTTTTGGTTCTCCTCTGCGGGTCGCATTTTTGAACCGATTCTCGTGTAATTTTATGAGCAGGTTCGATCATTATACAGTTAATTTTGTCTATCTAATGTTTAGAAATTTTCTTCTTTTTATTTAAGGGCTTGTCGGTGTTTAGAAATTAAAAACAATAAGTATATTTGTTTGCAGTCTTGCTCGTGTGTTCTGCAGGTCACAGATCCACTGCTGTTATTTGTATTGCTAATCAGAGGGTTGAATTTTTGGCCGTGTTGTCAAACTTGCAGAGGTAAGTTCATACTTACCTCTGCAAGTTATATATGTGTGTGTGTGTGTGTGTGTGTGTGTGCTCTTATTTTTGGCCGTGTTGTCAACAACACGGCCAAAAATTAAACAATGATTAAACTCAGATCCCGTAAAATAATATTAGAATATCAGTTTAATAGCTGAAATGATCAACCTTACCGAATCGACAGTAAAATTATTTTAATGCAATGGTCCGTTTCATTTCACTACTAAAATGGAAACCATTCATAGTTATAAAAACGTTTTTAATGGAAAGAATAAAAAAAGTTAAGAACTTCGTACTTCGTTTACAATAATTTATTCCATTCATTCGATTGAACGATAGTGAAAAATATTTCTTATTTTTAATTGTTCACGAGTGTATTGAATATATATGATTGAACTCACCAAATTATGAAAATATCATGTTCCTATTTTTATACTGTAATAATGCATCCATAATTGGCTACTTAATAAAAAAGCAGGGTTCCATTCGGAGCAGTTTGGAGATTCTGAATGGATCGAATGTTTGTGTGGGACTAACAACAATTAAAGCACCTAAAAGGACAGAAAGGAGGGTCAAAGACGGACGCTCGCTGGCGAGAGCCGAAACGGTTCATACAAATAAACATAGTATAATGAGATTATCTTCGTACTAACCGCGGGAAATTACCTAAATTGCTGTTATGGTCCTGAAATACTGCGTATTTTTACTAGTGTGCTTGAAACTAAGCTTTCTATTTGTATCTATATACTCTTGGCCGAAAGAAACACATGTATTTTTGAAACTTTCAAGTTTCGTATATTTTTATCATTTTTATTATATTTTTAACCGACTTCAAAAAAAAGGAGGAGGTTCTCAATTCGGTTTTTTTTTTTTTTTTTTTTTTTCAATGTTTGTTACGTCAGAACTCCGTCATTGATGAGCCGATTCATTTTTTTTTTTTTTTGTAAGTATATGCTTCCAGGTGGGTCCCATTTTTTTGAAAATTCAATTGGATGATGGGATCCATGAGGAATTGAGGGAACTCTATTAGGGAATTATATTAGGCACGCGTGTAGTGATTTTGGTATTTTCTATTATAACTCGTGTATTAACATCCGGAAATCATAAATTGGTGGAGTGGAATTGATGATGAAGACCACAGATGACTTATGGAATTCCTCAATTATGTACTTAAAAGTACAAAAGTATATCACAGATTCTGATAAGATTCCGTTGAAATAGCAAGTAATGAAGTGCCAAGGGTGATCCTTGTGGAATTGACGGAAGTCCCCAAATATTATCGGGTCACATACAGCGATTGGGTTTTTTTCTATAATAATCAACGCATTTGCTCTCGGAAATAAGTTCATGAGGTAAATTGGAAAAGAAATGTTCTCGTGGCTTGGCGGAGTACTAAATTGAAGTCGGTTAAAACTTTGTTTTTAAAGTAAATTATTATTGCAATACTTGGATAATTTACTATGTATATAGCAACACTACGTTGTAAGTTTCGACATGTGCAAAGCACCCAATCCAAGATTGAATTTGACTTGTTTTTCAACTATCAAGTGTTTACAAAATATTGCTATATCACAGATAACTTTCATGAAACTTGGTCATCGAAAACGAAAAATTTTTAGAATTATGGATACGAGTAAATGACATCAAAGTAGTCCATTCAAAAAGCAACTCTAACATTCAAATGACAGTTTTATCGAAGTCGGTCACATTAAATACTCTTAACCATACACGCAATAAATGTTTTTCTTGAAACAATTAAAGTAAAGCGGTTATTAAATATTGTAACTACTTTCTTAGAACATTAGTAGCTTCATTGAAATGTTCAACAATGACTGCTGTTTTGTTTCGCATTATTTATTTTATTGATCCATGTTTGGTAATATATATTTTTACTGTACGGTTTAGTTTAATCATTAACATGTATGTTAACCTGTTGCTACTGGTGGGAACCTTTAATTGGCTTTCTGTTACTAAAGTTATATAACTAGCTTATATTATTATTTTGAATTGTTAGCTGTTGGTTCTCCGAATAATAAATAAATAAATAAATAAACATTATTTAAATCAAAGGAAGCCACAGAGCTATTTATTTATTGTTGTTACTAAATCAATTTGTACCGTAAAAAAATGGTTGTAACGGCAGGGGATTTTTCTCTCACACTTCCAGAAAAATAACGTTTTGAAAATACAAAATAAAACTAAGTTGCTTTATTCAAGAATCCAACAAACTTAAGTAATTATTACATATTTATATGAACCATTTATTGTCGTTTTTGTAGGGTATTCTAGAGCTATAATGAAAATTAAACAAAACGTAGATTAATTCTTTTCAGGAGCAAAATTCAGAGCTCATCATGAAACCCATGCAGAACGCAACGGGCGATTTTCGCAACTCATGGCGATTAACACTTTAACACATTCACTGCCAAGAATCGCTGCGCGCTACGCTAGTAGCCGATTCGTGGTTTTTCTCGTATGTAGCTGAAAGCGATTACGGCACAGGCGCCCGCCAAGCGGGTTCCTGGCAGTGAAAGTGGTAAGTGTCAGGAGCCGGCTAGGCACCATTATTTATTATTACCTACATAGACTTTCTACGCACGCGGCTAAGTCTAATTTTATGTTTATTGCATAAAAAAATATGCAAACTAATTATATAGTCGCCATATGACGTATCATGTCCAATATAGATTGCGTGCTTCAAAAACCGTCGGGGGACAACAGCGCGATGTGTGTTAGTTATTCTTTGTCTAACCTTGTCGGTATATTCTTTTATATTTTCAGTTAGCCTGCTTTGGTGCCCTAGTAGCATAATATGCTTTATGTTCTCATCTGTATTGTATAGCGTTTAATATATTTTTTAGTGCCTTACCTACAATTGAATGTTAATTTTTATACTGGAAATGCTTTTCACTATGATAATATTATATTCCTTAGATTAGAAACTCTCCGTTTCTATGAAATTTGTAGGGAAATAGTAGCAAATGAAGTCACGACTTTCTCAAAATCACAATAAACAACATTTAAATGATTGTAATTTCTTCGTTAAAAGTGATAGGTAAATATGGATATAAATAATTAATAAACCAAAAATGTTCACTAACAGGGAAGCCCATAGTAAAAGGTTTGATAATACGTTATTATTGAAGTAAATCGTGCATTCATCACAACCATTCAATCACTCAAGGGCAACAATGAGCTTTTTTCCATTCCGTAGCCCACGCGGGTAAACGTAATAAAACCACATTAACAAATAACAATCGTGAAATAATAAAATCAGTCAAGTGTGAATTACACTTGCACACGAAGGGTTCCTCATGAAACATTTATCTGGAGAGCGTCTGCTACGCACCTAGCAGTGAAAGTGTTAATTTAATGTTGATTAACAACGTAACGTAATTATTGTTTATAGTGACGCACAATATTAATACAAATATTCAAGAGTTTATTTATGGCCATTTGCAAAAAAAAAAAAATATCATGCAATAAACCGAATAAAGCACCTTTGATAAATGTCCCTCGTAAATGATTATTATTAGTTTACTATTTTATTGTAGGCATACCTACATTCTGTGAAAATGTCTGCCTATATAACAGTTAAAATATATAACCGTGTTACGAACTGAAATACAGACCACGAAGGCTTAATAATTAGGTCAAGTAGACACCCTTTGGGTACGGAACCCTAAAAGCAGATTTATACGCCCAATAACAACACGAATCTTAAACGGGTGAACAATGTTGTCTTTGTATCGAATTTCAGCTGATATTATATTTATTTTTATATATGAAATATTTTCTTATATTGGAGTCTTATTATATTTTATGGGGAACTTTCCTCGTCCAGATTACGTTTTATTTGAATAGGAAAACAAAATAAGAAAAAATACGATATCAATCAGTTTCACTCCATCAATTGAAATTATACTTGAGTTACTGTATATATTTCACGTAAAATAATACGAACCGTACGTAGCCCGAAATGGAAAAATACAGGAGAGAAACATATTAATTCAGGAAACTTCAGTCAATAAAATACAATGAATTATGTAAAACAAAATAAATGCAAGAAATCATCAATTAATGTTATACCATTAAACTGTCATTTTGTTGTAATACGAAATTGTAGTACCAAGTTCTTCGGTCTATAACAAAATAATGACCTATGTTTTTTTATTTATACAAATCATATTTTAAAAACATGAGTGGTTTAGATATAGCATTGGTTAGGTTGTTACTTGAAGTTTATAACTAAACTAAAATCTTAGTCCTTAACTAAAATCGTAGCTCGTTTCGTAAACAAGTGGTACCTTGATCTCATAATAGGGATGGTGACACCAAATAAATAATAATGAATTATCTAAGAATTTAAATTTTAGCACATGAAAAAAATTAGTACACAACACAATAAAATAATCACAAAGTTATGTGTGAAAAGTTTAAAGAGAGGTATACTCTGTATTACCTTTTCCGCAAAATACGCCTTTCAATGAATCAATTGCCAGAATTTATTGTGCCGCTGGAGACCCGTGACGTCACAAATAAATAGTAAATTACAAGGGTTATATCTTTATTTTTCAATTTTATTTGACGTTTTTATTTTTATTTTATTAGAAAAGAAATATAGAATGAAGAATAATAATAATAATCACGCGTCGCAAGCGTTTTCTCTCTCTATCAAGCAATATTAAAATGAAGCTATACTTTTTAGCCAAGATGTAGAATTTGTAGAGCGTGGCTGGTAGTGGTAGAGTTACGCCGTGTGCAGTAGGAAGCTTGGCGCTAATTGCGATCTGATATATTTTTCACGCTGAAAGCTGTACGAGCTATGGAGTCTTGGCATCACTTTATGTTTTTGGTGGGATCTCATTCCTTTTTGTAAGGTAATTTCTAAAGAAGTGAATAGGAAAACCCATACAAACTTCCATCCCCTAATTTAAAGGGTAGGGGGTGATTTACTAAAAATCCTGAAATACGTATTTTATTATTTATAACAAGGAGTCTCTATATAAATTTTCAGACCCCTAGCATCAAAATTTGCGGAAGTCTCATACAAAGTTTCATCCCCTACTTTAAGGGGTTGGGGGGTCGAAGTTCCATTTTTTTGAATTATTTTGTTGATTGTGTACTAATACTAGCTTACATACCAAATTTCAGCTTTCTAGGACTTCAGGCAGTACCTTAGAGGTTTTGATGATCAACATCAGTCAGTGAGTCAGTGAGTCAGTGAGGAAATTGGCGTTTTTTAGATATCAATAAAATCTTAAGTATAAGAGCTATGTTACTGAAACTTCATATGATTAATAAGTCCACTATTGACATCACATCCCGTGAATTTTGTTTATCTGGTATAATCCAAACCCAAGTTACGAGGGTTAAAAAAAAACGACGAACGGCTTCGAGAAAAGGTAGGTAGTACACTTGCGTTGCGCTTCGCTTGGCTCGTCTCAGCGGGGGCACTGCCGTGCCTATAATAGGATTTCATTTTTTATTTAAAGCTTGAAAACCACTCTTTTCATGTGTTACCGGTTCAAGTGTTTTACGTATAGTTTTATGATGCGAACTATTTTTAATTAATTAAGATGTGTGTAACGTAGCTTAAAAGTTTACTATATTCCTACCAAAATTTGGTTTGGTTTGAATTTGACATTGCTGAATAATCCTAATGCGCAAAATTCAATGTATGAAAATCACAGTTTTTATAAAATTCTCCATACAAAACGCCAATTTCATAGGTAAGGACCTAATACATTTCATTCTAAGAGAAGTATTCAAGAGAAGGTACAGCGGAATTAAATCTCGCATGTAATTTGTTAATAGTTTTGCAGATTTAGGTTTTTCTTTTCTGTTGGCATGTTTGTGTTTGTTTCTCTGTATATAATGTTTTTTTAACCCCCGACGCAAAGAGAGGGGTGTTATAAGTTTAACGTGTCTGTGTATCTGTCTGTTGCATCGTAGCTCCCAAACGGATAGACCGATTTGAATGCGGTTTTTATTATAGCTGATGTGATCCTGAGTGTTCTTAGCCATGTTTCATAAAAATCTATTTAGCCGTTTTTGAGATATTGGACTTTGAAATGAAAATGTCGGGGGTTTTTCAACTTTTCTAAGTTGTTCTATTGTGGGTATCTTATAGTAGTAGTCTCTGAAGGTATGTGGTGTTGTGTTCCTGGTGGTGAGTCAGCTCGCCAGAGCTTCCGAGGATGTGTCGTGTTGAGTGAGGGATCCGCGTTCGTCAACACCATGAAGAATTCTCAAATCAATAAGGGGTCAGCAACACGCTTGTTCTTCTGGAATCGCAAGCGTCCATAGACTACGGCCTGATGGTAAACATATGTGTTTACCATCAGGCCGTATGCTTATTTGCGTCTGTAGTAGTATGTAAAAAATTGGTATAAATATAATTCTGATACCTACTCTTGATACATTCTACATTCTACCAGCCGTTAAATTCAATGGCCTCGTCCAAGAATAGCTTCATCACTATTCTATCGCAGTGCAAATATTTTAAATATCCGTTGACCCGAACGCTAGCGCCCAATGCAGGTGCGTTATTGCAGTTTTCGGATTTTTGCCAAATGCGCCAGTTCGTTCTAAAAGGAAACCTTTCTTTTCCATTGTTAGATTTATATTGCTTGCCTTTTTAACCTTAACAAGATTGTTACCACATCAGGCACTTAAACAATACTTAAGCTAGTGGCTCTGTGAGCCTGTAATAAGAACTCACGAGTGTGTATTTGAAAAAGTTCTTTTTATTCGTTTTTTTTTTTGTGTTTTGCCATTAAGGTTATTATTTGTGTGTTAAGAGAAATAAGTCAGAATATTACACGAAAAAATCAAAAAAAGTATTTTTTTTCATGTCATTGTAGTATTTATTTTTTAGGAACTAGGTAACAAACGTACTTTTAGGTATCAAAAAGAAAGTAAATGGGCGAGTGATTCTAATAAGTAAAAAAAAAAACACTAGCCTTTTTATAAAATAAAATCGAATAAATAAAACAGTATTATTTGCATGCATTTAACTATGTGTACTATGTGTATGTGTATATAAATGATTTGATTGATTGATTGATTGAATGTTCTTATATACATTAACGATTATGCAATTGTTTTCAAAGTAATAACATAGTTGAAGTAAAGAACAGTGTTTTAGTTGAAATCCTTATTATTTGGATTAGCCAAACCAATTTGTTACTAACGTATAGAAATGCGTTAAATAAACGAGTTACTTTTATAAAATGGTACTGATAATAAAGATTAAACGAACGTAAGTATTAATTGTTCCTTCGGGGGTTAGTAAACCCATTATTATGAGTATTAATAATTCTAAACTAATGACATGATTACTCACGAAAGTTAAAATCCAATCAGTCACTGTTATATTTCGTACACCGATTATTCCTTTAATTTGAAATTTATATTTCATCAGCAGACAATTACTGCTTACTGCAATAAAATATTTATAGTTCATACACGTTATACTCATACTCATACTCATACTCCTATATGTAGTCAATGTTTTATGAAATTCCATTTGCACTTGAATGTAATTAATAAAATTGAATGAAATAATAATTTGACGTGTTGACATTAATTAATTGATATTTAATGTATTGTAGGTTTAAATTGAATGTAATAAGTTTGTGACGCCGAAATTTTTGCATGCTGGAACAAGGTAAGTGTGTTGGACAACTTCAAATCTTGACATCTCATGTGAGCTTTATATAACTGCACTTAACGCAAATAAATCAGATTTCATTTCATTTCATTTCTTGTCATTTGTGATAAGTGCTCGGATACCAAGGCAGTTAATTATCAATTAGGGAAATGTTATAGGATAGGATACCATTCCAAACGGTTATTCTTTACGCCAATCGCCACCTTTTAGCATTCATTTTCCTTAAATTAAAACAATACCAACGTCAGCTTTGACTCGCAGCACCCTAATTTACGTCCCAAATTCGTAACATTAAAAAGCAAACATATATTTTATCGCAGCCTTACCAAGGAAACGACATACAAATCTCCCCAACTTTTAACCTTTATATTTAACTTCGGGTTTAATTCGTGTGCTGCTATCTTAACAGGCCATTTGTTCCAAATGGTTAACGTTCGCCGAATAAAACAAAATAGACCTTAAGTAAGAACGTTTGCGGGAACATTTTACGACCACCTGAAAACGCTACCTGTGCTTATAAAAACAATGACGGCATAATAAATAAAAGTAAGTCTTCAGTCACGCTTCACAACACACACTAGAGTACACAAAGCACGAATTTCAATTTTATTTTATTGAATGTTGGGGCTCGAGATCTCAGTTGGCTCGAGCCGCGCGAGACAGTCGCGTAGCTCGTAGCTGTGCGTCCGACTCGCTACGGCGCTACGGCGGCACTGGCTACGCGGGGTGCTACAATCCGCGCTACAATTTAGATTACTCCGTAGCACAGATTTCAACAATCGATTATTATTATTATATCATATTTTTGTAATTAGGTACCTTTTAAGTAAATAGTTTTTACGAATAAGTAAGTGACGAGCGCATGATATTGTTTTTATGATTAAACACAGGCTTGTTTGTATGAGTAAACTTTTTTATTTAAACTTTGGCTTTGAATAATTATTTTTTTGCTGAAATGAGACCTAACTAGATCGATTTCCCAAATAGTGGAGTCGTTTTTAAGTACCTACTTACAAACCAATAAATAAATATTTAAAATATTGCTCGTTTAGTAGTATTGAATAAGATTTAAGAATTTCATGTTTCCATTTATATTTTTAATAAGATGAGCCTACAAACTAAAACAGAAAGCAGCGTCGTTAAAAAGAGTCATAAATCTTGCGACGTAAGCTATGATAGAAAACAAGTTTTTCCAGTAAAGATGATAACGAAATATTTATTTAATTGTTAAAATAAGCTTTGTTTAACTTTTGGTTATTTTCTAATAAAATATAGTTAGAATCCACACCCTACCTCAAGCTGTCATGTTAAATCTTACCAATTGGTAATTGGGTATCGTTGGTGGAATATGGTCTGTATTACCATACTACACAACGTAAAATAAAACCACACCATGTGCAGTCGCTGAATCTGAGTATACGATCAAATTAGTTGATAAGGGTTATTTAATTAAGACGTGTTGATGTGACAAGTGCCGTCACCGTGCCAGAATGCGATTTATTCATCCTACTAATACGTTGAATGTGAAAGTTTGGATGTTTACATGTTTGAATATTTGTTACTCAATGACGCTTAAAAGGCTTAATGATTGGGCGATTTCGACGATTGCACGAAGATAGTTCATAGTCTGGATTAAAATATAGGATAGTTTTTACCCCGGGTCCATGCAGAAGAAGTCGCGAGCGGAAGCTAGTAATCAATAAATTATCGGGCACATGAGAATGTTTACTAAAAAACTAATTTTATAATCTTTACTCTGCAACTGTACACTAGAGTGCTAGATAAGAGTGCATAGAAGGTCGATCACGTAACGCATTGTACGTGTGTCAGATGGGTGTTCACGTAACTTTTCGAACGCACGGTGGGACAACGCAACTGTCATTTGTCCATACAAAAAGTGAAATTTTAAATCTACCTGGCGCGCGTACAATGCTTTGAGAGTTGATCACGTAATTTTGAACGCACGTTTCGACAACTCAACTTTAATTTTTCCATACAAAAAGTATCTCAGGCATTCATAACACACAGTCATCCATGATGAATAATGATTTTGGGAAACGTTACATATATGGCAAATTATATTTTGGATTTCATTAGTAACCCATATATTTCTGTCTCCCTTGCTCTTACAGGATCTCACTCCAATATAAACGTTGCCACCTGAACCCAACATTGTTCAAGAAATACAAGAGCCGAAAACGCTTTTCAGTCCATCAGACGATATTGTATTAACTATCCTAAGTCCTTCCCGGGGACTCAAACTATCTCTGAGTATACCAAATTTTATCTTAAATCAAATCAATATTGTATGCCTACAATAAGCCGGTTTAGAATTGTCAAACAAACTTTGTGTTACAACAAATAACAAACAGACTCATCCCACGGCTCCAAAGTTTCACAGTAATTTATAATTTGTTGTTATCGTTCTCTATGGTTACGTAATTTCGGCCTTTTATTTTGTATGGACGGGGCGAGGCCTAACCCCAGGAATTATGGTAGGCTTTGCGCAAAATCGTTTTGCTCCATTCGCATTCGACTACTTTAGTTTTTTTTTATTATTCCGTTTGAATCAGTTTTTAAAGTTGATTAAATGTATGTACTTACCGGTCATTATGGCACTCTTTAGGGGAGGCCTATGTCCAGCAGTGGACGTCTTTCGGCTCATATGATGATGATGATGATGACTTATGTGACCAAATATAATTATAGTACAATAAAAGACAAATATATATGTGAAAATCAAACATCGCTAGCGGTTCCTGGAACTTTGGTATTTTATCAAAAATAATACAGTGTATTTCAAGTAAATAATCTACCCAAATAATTACAACTTTTCTATGTTGAAAAACCCCCGACATTTTCATTTCAAAGTCCAATATCTTAAAAACGGCTGAACAATTTTTGATGAAACATAGCTAAGAGCACTTGGGATTACATTAGCTTTCGAATAAAAAAAACCGCATTCAAATCGGTCTACCCCTTTGGGAGCTACGATACCACAGACAGATACACAGATACACAGACACGTTAAACTAATAACACCCCTCTCTATGCGTCGGGGGTTAAAAATAAACCTAAGAACACAATACAAAGTCCAAGAGCCAAAAACTCAATGTATTATAAAAGCGCTATCATACCGCTATACGTGTCTTTAATGCACTACCAGGTGAAATTAAAGTTTTAGATACTAATCGATTTAGGTGTAAGTTAAAATCCTGGCTCATAAAATATGCTTTTTACAATTTAAATGAGTATTTTATGAAATAGGATAAAATTAACTAGTTGTAATTTAATGTTAAAGTAAAAATAGTATGCTCAAAATGGGGGACTCTTGGTTCTGACAATTTATGTAACACCTTTGTACACAGTTTTGAAATAAATAATTTACATGACTTCTTTACTAAAAAGCGGCTCATACTAATTGGCACAGCATTATAAAGTCACAACTTTATACTCGTACTAACAATTAACTTCTTTTTCCATAGAACGGTTTCTATGTAAAAATTAAGTAGTGCTGTTTTGGTCGTGAAATACTGCGTTTAGGTAGTTGTGTTTGAGGTGTTTGTCCTGACACATCAGCTCGGCCACAACTTCCAATGGTGGCAGCAGCCGCAGCGGTGTACTACACGTGGAAGAGAGATCAGAGCGTGGCCTCTCACTCCCACCTATGGAAACGGCAGTGGCCGATGCCGTCACCATTCGAAAACGTGGGCGAGCCGTTAGTCAAAGAAGTATCAAATGGGAATGCGAGACGTAAATAAAGATCGACCACTCATGTGGTATACGTAAATTATGTTTAGCCGATAATAACACTATGCCAAAGTAATTTCATTGCTTCACATTTTCAACAAATACTTCTAAAACTGGAGCATAAATTGCTCTTCGCCCATTTCAAAATAGCGAACCGTTTATTTTCTATACGGCCCATGTCAAACAAGAAGTTTTAAAATGTTTTGCGTGTAAATAAAATGGATTACGCGTTTGTACAGCTTTCAGCTTTCGCAAATACAAAGTATTTTTATATATGAACTACGATAATATCAATTTGCAATATTTTGAACACTCGTCGTTTGCTGAAAAAAGGGGGAATGCCTGACTAACAATGCGGCGGTTCTTATTAGAAGAGTCGGCTCTCTAAAATTGTCTTTTTTTCGTTTTCTACGGTAAAGGTCCTAAAGTCTCTATATTTAAAGATTTATATTATTATGCGACAAGCAATATTAGAATCCCAAATCATAGAACAGATCACGTTTAAAAAGTCGGTTGTGGCAGTAGCTCAACCTTTTGGTAGTTCAATGTGCCGCATATGCCACATACCTACTACATTACCACAGGGTTTTTTTTTATGTAATTTAAATTGTTAGATAGGCGTTTCTGTGCAACGAAGTCAGTTCTGCCAGTTACGACATTTTGATACCAATATTTATTGTGACATATCCTATTAAACCAAGTCCAGACAATTTTTTTGTATGTGGCACTTCAGACAAATTTTGCTTCAATTATTCCCAGATGGCTGAATATGTACACGAATACTCAACGGCTAATAAAAAACAACCTAAATAGCCAGAAATTCAAAGTATGACAATCATTTTTCACTAATTAAAAATTTCTTACACACAATTCGTTTTTTGGAAAACTTTTATAGCTTCTCCTGAAAATTTACCGTTTCCGAATCTTTTCTGGAGCTTAATACAAAGTCGCGTCACCCCAAAAAAGCCCATGTATGGCCTATGTGGCTTCCATTTTGAATGGAACTTACTAGTACGCTTACTGGCTTTATGGGTAGGACAATCGAAATATATATATAAAAATATTAATTGCCTCCATAGAAAAAGGGCATACTTATAAACCACTCAAAATTAAACATAATATTTAAATGTTAATGCAACATTCGACTAATTTTAATGTAGCATGCGTGCTTTGCTAATCTAGTGACCCACTTGACTGATTAGTAATCAGTCCAGTTGGTCACTACTTGCTGCTGATAAAATAAATAATTATTTAAAAAATCACCGCATTTCATAAAATTCTTGACACTAACCGTGGACCGAAACCATAATAAACGCGACGCGATTGTACAAACTTTGGACCAGTTTAACCGATTTAAAAGTTGGTTCTCAAAAGTTATAACGAAATGGATTCTCCGGATTTGTTTGCAGCACTTTGACTAGTCGCCATTTCGAGGTAGTGTATTATTACGTCAAAATGGCGTAGTTTTCTTCTTTAACAATTTTCTTGCCTACAGTTACCTGCCTGTAATAAATTAAACGATAAAGTAATATCTGACAAACAGAGCAGCGCTGCTGCTAGGCCGCAACTCTATTTTTTTAAATTGATAAAGAGACACCAGTATATCGTCTTTATTTCAGCTAGGCGATTGCGTATCGTTTCGGACGTGTTTCATGTAGATTTAAACGTTATTTTTGTTTGGGAAAATGACAGTTGACGAGTTCTAACGCTGGTTCAAAAAAAAACGTTATTTCACCTCTGCTCGTCGATTACGTAACATTTTGTACGAACATTTTTGTTACGGAAAAATGACTGTACGCTCGTCAGGAAACCGCTGTTGAAGCAAAATCAACATGTAAATCGTAATGTGAATTAAATGGTATTAAATTCCTTACTGCCAACATTCGCGGACTAATGTTGGTTAATTTTCATATATCGCTGCGTTCCGGAACGAACGATGTCACATCGAAGGTATTGTCTAATCTGTGGTCTCTCGACTTTTGGATTTCGCTCACGGAGCATGGTACGCGGTACTTAATTACGGAAAAATGTAGTTATTTGTATTTTTAAACCCGTCATGTAGACTGTGTCAGTAGAGTTGGTGATCGAATTACATTGCGTGCATAAAATCTGTCCTGTTATTGATTATGCTGATGTGTGTTACTCCAACATTACCCAGAAGCGCTTAAGTAGACTGCACCGGTTCCTAAATAACTGCATTCGTTTTGTTTTCGGCCTCCGTAAATATGACCATATCTCCACCTTCCGCTGTCAACTGAACTGGCTTCCCATTCGCGAGCGCAGGTCTTTCAGGATTCTGTGCACACTTTATACCATCTTATTTGACCCAGCTGCACCGGAATATCTTAAATCTAAATTTCAATTTGTTACATCCCGTCCTGGTTGCGAGCTACGTACATCCAGGAGTCTCAAACTCTCTGTCCTATTTCACCGTACTGGTTTCCTCTCAAATTCTTTAGGCTATTCGTCTGTGGAATGATCTCCCTCTTACCGTCAGGCAAGCTCAAAGCAAGTTCTCCTTTAAACGCAAGTGCATCTCTTATTAGCTATTAACGATTGATGATCCTCATGATATCTTTGTTTGGGTACATATAATTGTATGTATTTATGTATGTATAAGTAGGTTTATGTTGTACGCATTATATATGTATGTATATTAATGAAATTAGTTGATTTGTGTTTCCATTCAAGTCTCTGTATTTAGGATCCTGCACCATTAAAGTTTCTGTTTAGCACAATGGTTGAATGGTAGATAATGCCTTAAAGCATTAAGTCCGCCAATTATAGCTTTATTTTTATATTGGTGCAATAAAGTATAAATAAATAAATTAAAAATCAAGGATTTTCACTTATATTCGTCACCACCTAACCTCACCCACGCGACGGCAGCCGGCACAGGCGCAGCGTGAGTATTCCTGTGATGTAATCCCAAGACAGGGTCTGAAGCAGTAAGTACATCATATGAGAAGGCCGACACAGGCACTGTTTTTACCCTAAACATAGCTTTACTTAGCAACGCATACGTAAAATTGGTTTGGTGGCCACGAGAACTATCTCGTATACATAGCTAGAATATCTCGAGGAGAAAGCATACTTTCATTGTACATTTTAGAGACCCACGAGGGGAACAAGTGGCGACCCTCGGGCGTCGAACCCGCCAAGGCAGCGGCATCTCAATCACCTCATCCAACAAACGGCCTTCCGAGGCGAAAGCCACATTTCATTGTTTAACCGCTCTGAGCTCTCTTTTATTGTTATTTAGAAAGATATGACGTTGGATGGGTCAGTATGAATCGTGGCTTCAATTGACGCCACGATTCTTGGTAAATAAGTAACACATCTATGTTACTTGGTGTCAGGTGAGGTTAGAACAAGTTAGTTTTAAAATGCCGTACGTCCAGCGCGGCGTTTTCATATTGGACGATGGTCGGTAAGATTGCAAGACGTAAACATGTCTTAAATGGAACACGATCTTATATTTATCAATCTCATACTACCATTACTATACTAACAGCTTGCCAAGGTTGGCTTTACACAATCGGCCATCATGGGCAACTATGCGTTAGATGAAGAAAGACATACTTCCAACGCATAACTGTGTCCCTGTTCTGCGCCATGATGGCCCATTGTGTAGAGAAACATTAATTAGGGCACCTATTAAGTATGTACTCTTAATATAAATAGAGTCCAAAATATATTATGATGTAATATTTAACGATACTATAACAAAATCGTAAGAATTTTTCTTTTTCTGTGTATGTCTGTATGTCACTTTTTTACGATTCGACCGCCATACCGATTTTAATGAAATTTATTATGGAGATAGCTTGAGACCTAGGATAGTTTTTATCCCAGAAATCATCCCTAATTTTGGTGATAAGGTGAGCGGAAGTCAGTAAGAAAATTGATCCTACTTTTGGGGGGTTATTACTTTCTATTAGCTTATATCACAGAATAAGTAAGTACAACGTATGCCTTTGTACAGAACAGTATTAGTCCTTTAAAGCAATTAACAAAAAGCGGACGATGTCGCGGGTAAAACCTAGTTTAATAAAAAAGTCTTCACCATTTTATCACATAGGATCGAGGCTTACCACTCAATTTACGGATCAAATCGAGGCACGAATACAATTGTGGTCCAATAAAACATTCATAGAGGCGGGTGTCAGTGGCGACCATAAATAATGCTTTATCGTGGACACCCTGCTTGGGACTCTATTCTCAGCGCTGCTGTATTGGAATAAGTTGAGAATATCATTGGCTATTGTGCTCTTAAGGCGCAAGTTTTTTGGACGATAGCGGGAAACTTTCACAAACTCGTTTTTTTTCAAATGAATGACCTGTTGAAGTTTCATTGGTCCGATTGCAATGCATTTGTGGCAAGAGCCAGAGATTTTCAAAACGCATGTAATAGAGCCCACATTCTGACAATCGTTTTCACTGGTCCTCACAAAACTTTAGGATTCGAAACATGTCGTATATAGTGACAATTAATGCGTGAGTTATAAAGCTTAACACTTTCACTGCCAAGAACCCGCCTAGCGGCAGCTACGGCGTAGGCACTTTCTGCTACTTAATGAGAAAACAACGACATCGGTTACGAGCGTAGCGAGTAGCGATTCTTGGCAGTGAATATGTAAAGCAAATTTTAACACAGTGCTCTAGCGTATTTGGCTCCACCACAGCTAGCATGCGACGGCGCGCGAGCGCTCTCGATTTTTCTCGCACTATCCGTCTCTTTCTTATTAGAACACTTAGAACAAGAGATACAGTGCGATAAAAATCGAGAGTATGTCGCGGCCGTCGCATGCTAGACGTGCTGAGAGCGAAGCAAGTAATGCGATTCAAATCTAATCCAAACGTCAAAAGCACGATCCGGAATGGACCCACGATACGTATCGAGTGTCGATATCAGAGTGGGTGACGGCCGCACAGAGGAATATTTTACTACAAACATAAAACTCTCAATTTGACCACACTTAAAATTTTCTTTTTTTTTCTTTAAAGTCTTCTGAACAAGATTTTAAATTCGTATGTTGAGTATTAATTAATTTAATTTCTCGAAGCGAATTTAAATTCATTTGCTCTAAGAGTACCAACTGACAAGCTGTCGAGGTTCATGAAGGAGTAGATCTGGCCGAAGGGTGTTGTTTTCCGGCGATTTCGAGGCCGGCTATTTGACACCCAGCACTTGCGCCGCGCGGCGCCGTCTTAAGAGTCCGCAGTAAGCTCGATTCTTCATACAAACGTTGTTACGCTCTCATTTTAAAACTACGAGTCGGATTGTAACGAAACTTTGCATATACAATGACATGATGTATATCTATGTCTATAATTAGTTTATGTAGCTTTAGATACCATAGTAAATAAAATACAGCGAATTTAAGTTTTTCATATAAAACTTGTTTTGGCTGTATTTCGTTTGTTTTATAAACTGAAACCATATAAACTAATTACAGATATAGATATACCTCATGTCAATGTATATGCAAAGTTTCGTCACAATCCAACACGTAGTTTTAAAATGAGAGCGTAACTACGTTTGTATGGGAAGGTGAAATTCGGCCGAGCTTACTGCGGACTCTTAAGAGTCAGCAAAAACAAGTTTTGTATGAAAAACATTAATTCGCTGTATTTTTTTACTATGGTATCTGAAGCTACATAAGCTAATTACAGACATAGATATACCTCATGTCATTGTATACGCAGTTTCGCTACAATCCACAATACGTAGTTTTAAAATGAGAGCGTAACTACGTTTGTATGGATAATCGAGCTTACTGCGGACTCTTAACGTATTTTTGTGTTATATTATAAGTTATGTATATTAATATGTATGTTAGTCTGTAAGGTATTTCTAAATATGAGCCTTGTTGCATGATTCAAATAAATAAATATACATACCTATGCAATAAGTTCGGTTGAATTAACACCTTGTCTGAAACTGTGGGTAATCGAAGATGTAAGAGCTGCTCTTATGTAAGAGCTAAGCTCAAAGTAGGCCCTCCATATACTCCAATCCCACACAGCCACTTTGGCGACTTGATACGACCTAACATTAACTCTCTTTTTGGGTTGCTCTTCGTAGTTTATTTTAGGTCTTCCTCTTCCACGCTTCCTCTTACCTTAAAATTATTGTCAATAAAACCAAAATTTTAACATTAAATCACTCGGATTTAAAAAAAAGCCTTATCACCGCAAACGGGTCATTCTCATCTTCCAACCCATCCAGCCCAGGTTTGCATACTGAACCATCAGACCGCCCCGCAAACTTCAGATGTACATCAGATTTTAAGTCCAGAATAGCAAAGGCAAAACTAGCTTTCCGGGGCAGAAATATAATTATATTGATTTCAAAAATATCGTAAGAAACCAAAAAAATATTAAAATATACAATATGTAGCATAGCATAAGCCAGGTCCAGCAGTGGACGTCTTTCAGCTGAAATATAAGGCCAGCCCTGCACCTACAGTAACTTTGCACAATATTTTCATGGTGCAATATAATTGAACTACGCCTTGCCATCAAACGATGAATATTTTCACGCAATAAAATTGCGCAATGACTTGGATACGTCTGCCGCTGCCTTCATAATATTATGCAATACTGTTCCTAGACAGTACAATAAAAAATATACTTGATCAAACTTTTGTTCCCCCTAACCCTAAACCCTGAACGGTCAAAAACATTGCACAATTCGTAATTTTGTGCAATTTCATTGATCGTTTAGGGCCGGCCTACTAGATAGCATTGTACGGATATGAAACATGGACCTTGACACAGAAAGATAAATTAGAAGCGTGTGAAATGTGGTGTTGAAGGCGAATGGAGAAAATTTGCTGGAGAGAGAGAGTAACCAATGAAGAAGAACTGAATAGTGTAAGGCAAACCAGGCAGTTAGAGAGACACTTAAAAAATAGAAGAGGGTTAATGATAGGGCACCTCATATAGCATGACAACTCCATACTTAACATATTTGAAGGAATCGTAGGTTATGTCCGATAAATCCGATCTATTTTTATGGTAAGTATGACAGGTTTATAGGATGATATCTAAACGACTGCCACTATTCAGTAAAATACAGACAATGCAACGATAAAGTCCTGATTTTTAACCATCTACAGATAGAATTAGGCGTCTCTGTAGATTCACAATTAAACTGGAAATCACATATCGATAATGTAAATGAAAAATCGGCAAGGTGCGTGTCGGGCCAGTGTAGGGTTCCGTAGTTGCCTGTCTTTCTTAGTTACATCGACACAGGCGCGCTAACAAAATGGTTGCGTCGTCGTGGTGTGATTGATTTATATACCCATGCCGAATAGGGGTGTAGACACTAAATAAAATAATCAATAATGTCATATTTTCTCGAAAAAGGATAAAATTATTATAAAAATTGAGTCAAATGGAGAAAAAATCAACGCAAAAGGTTAATCACGAAGTTATAAGTGTCCAAAGTTTTAAGAAGGGGTATGTTCTGTCCCTTTTTTCAAAACGCAACTTTATATGAAAAGATGACGATTTTAGATTGTGACGTCACTATAGACGGCATCGTGCCGCGCCGCATTGTGGTCGGCGCCGCCGTCGATGCGGCCCCCCGGTAGCATCCTGTAATGTGACGTCACACACTGTTTGCGTTTCCTCTCTCTAACAAGCAATATTAAAACGGTTGTAGCTTCGTAATTCTTTGAGATATCTGAATAGGATTTTCGTCACTAGTCATATTTTTTTGCCTTCTTTCTTTTGGAGTAATAATAATTTTCGAATCTACACCCCTATCACAGTTTTCTAGTAGTAATGGTTACTGAGCTAAGCCGAAGACGTACGGACGGACGGACAGCCAGACGGACATGGCGAAACTATAAGGGTTCCTTGTTGACTACGGAACCCTAAAAAAAACAAGTCAATGCTATGCCTTATCCGTATTCTCATGTACTATTCTCGGAAGATGTTGTCAGAAATGCCTATTATGATAATATTTATCCATTGTCTACTTATGCACTAATTTGTTGGGGTAACTGTAAATGTCAAAACAACTTTTATTTTGCATTATATACCGTTGATAAAATACAGTTGTTAGAAATATTTCTAGGGAAAATAAATTTCTTACCTTAACTGGACTGTACACTTTAGAGCTGTGTTCATTTGTTATCAACCATCTACCCATTAGCCTAAAAATGTAGAACGGACATCAATTTAAGCGCTATCTAAAGCGATGGTTGACACAAAATGTATTTTATGATTTAAAAGAATACTTTCAGTTGAAATAATGTATAGTCCTTGACCAAACCATTTAGATACTGTTGTAACTTTATTAATATTGTATGCTCGAAATGGGTTGCAATTGTTACCCACATCATCATCATCATATCAGCCGAAAGACGTCCACTGCTGGACATAGGCCTCCCCCAAAGAGTGCCACAATGACCGGTCCTGCGCCACCTGCATCCAGCGGACTCCCGCAACCTTTACCAGGTCATCAGTCCACCTTGTGCCGGTTTACCAACACTGCGCCTGCCGGTCCCGAAACAAGTCATGGAATCTTCTAGTCGCTGCAAACTGTGTAGATATCTTCTCTTTAAGGTCCGACCAGGTCCTACATTGAGCGTATGAACGAGTGGCCCACTTTTTCGCGCCTACCCACGCTGCGCCTTCCGGTACGTGGTCGCCACTCAAGAACCTTTCCGCCCCAATGGCCATCGGTTCTACGTGCAATGTGCCCCGCCCACTGCCACTTAAGTTTAGCATTCGGAGGGTTATATCGGTTACCTTAGTTCTGCTGCGGATAGCCTCATTTCTGATGCGATCGCGCAGAGAAACTCCCAACATAGCCCTCTCCATTGCCCTTTGGGTGACTTTGAGCCTTCTTATGAGGCCCATAGTACGCGACCACGTTTCCATGCCATACGTCATCACTGGCAACACACACTGGTCAAAGACTCTCGTCTTGAGACACTGCGGAATATTGGACGAAAAGATGTGCCGTAGCCTCCCGA
Source organism: Epinotia bilunana (assembly GCA_947049275.1). NCBI lineage: Eukaryota > Metazoa > Arthropoda > Insecta > Lepidoptera > Tortricidae > Epinotia > Epinotia bilunana. The sequence goes on from OX346265.1 coordinate 6,205,317, forward strand.
ATGCTGCCCAGCCGAGTCGGATTCGACGATTGAATATATGTGTCAAGCGAGAGCGCTCTCGCCTGATGAAGTCTACGCTCCGTCCAGTATCCACCCAAATCCTAATCCCCAGCGCTGTGACAGCAATAAATATGCCAATTTCTCATTTCTTACCTAGTTTTTGTTTTTAATGTGTACTGTAAATATAAATATTTTATTGAAGCTGCATCTAGGTAGTGTGTACATGTATTATCTCACTTTTTATTTATGTTTATTTATCTTTCGCCTGTCCCAATACTATAGGTAGTTTATTTATTACATTTGTATGACGTTTCCGTGAGTCACTGACGGTGCTGGCTGAAAATCAGCGCTGCAGGTGTCTGACACCTCAGCATAATGCTGAGCCAGTGTCCGGTTCACTGCCGCAGAGACACACTTGTTTCATGTTTTATCTGTTTTCTGTTTTTTGAGTATTTTATTGTTTAACACGTGTGTCCTGTGTGTTTGTGAATAAATGTATCTTTCTTTCTTTCTTTCTAAGTTCTTCAAGGCCCAGCGGCCCAACAGATCTAAAAGGGTATCTAGCTCCACTCAGAAGCTCATGAAGGAAAGGAGTGAAATGATTCTGCAGACTTCAGCCGATGCGACTTTATACCGGCGGCTCAATAAACGGATCTCCAAGTCCCTTACCCGCGATCTGCGCTAATTCAATACGAATTGTATTGAAGAGGCCATCGAGCGAAATAAGGGCTCAAAAGTATTCGCACGAGATCTGTCTATTGGGCAGAGCCAGCTCGCAAGGTTGAAAACTGAGGACGGGAGAGTCGTTTCTTCCAAACCTGAGCTTTTGAGGGAGATAGAGCGTTTTTACGGACAGCTATACACGTCAACTCGCAAACCCGAAGTTGGTCCGGCAGAAGACCCTAGAGCTAGACTTACCCGACACTACACCGACGACTTCCCGGACGTCAGCCTGTACGAGATTAGAATGGCTCTGAAACAGCTTAAGAATAGCAAGGCACCCGGTGAAGACGGAATTACAGCCGAACTCCTGAAGGCGGGTGGAAAACCAATCCTTACGGCCCTTCAGAAGTTATTCAACACCGTCCTACTGGAAGGGAGAACGCCAAAGGCGTGGAACAGAGGTGAGGTGGTGCTGTTCTTCAAAAAGGGTGACAACACTCTGCTGAAGAACTACCGACCCATTTCACTTCTGAGCCATGTCTATAAGCTGTTTTCAAGGGTCATTACGAATCGTCTCGCACGCAGGCTTGATGACTTCCAGCCTCCCGAACAAGCCGGTTTCCGAAGAGGTTTTAGTACCATAGACCACATTTATACGCTCCGCCAGGTTATACAGAAGACTGAGGAGTATAACCTGCCTCTCTGCTTAGCGTTCGTGGACTACGAGAAAGCCTTCGATTCGATCGAAACCTGGGCTGTACTACAGTCTCTCCAACGGTGCCAAGTAGACTGCCGCTACATCGAAGTGCTGAAGTGTTTGTACGAAAATGCCACTATCTCAGTCCGACTCCAGGATCAGAGTTCGAAGCCTATTCCGCTGCAGCGGGGTGTCAGACAAGGGGATGTTATTTCCCCAAAACTGTTCACCGCTGCACTGGAGGACGTGTTCAAGACTAGACTGGAGAAGGCTAGGCATCAACATCAACGGCGAGTACATCACTCACCCAGTTTGCTGACGATATAGTAGTCTTGGCTGAGACCATGGAGGACTTAAGCACGATGCTCGATGACCTCAGTAAAGCCTCCGAGCGAGTTGGTCTAAGAATGAACATGGATAAGACAAAGATCATGTCAAACCTCCATGTAGTATCAACCCCCATTTCAATCGGACACTTTAAGCTCGAAGTTGTAGATGATTATATATACCTAGGACAGACTGTTCAGTTACGTAGGTCCAACTTTGAGAAAGAGGTCAATCGTCGAATCCCCCACACACCTACTTATCCATTATAATTACCCACATACCTACTTATTATTGAGACCTAATTGTACATGCTTTACAATAAATGTTTTCTTTATTTATTTTCTTCTAAAAACCTAGCGTTTTTTAACATCTCCGCGTGATCTTTTAGAAAAAAGTATCAGTTAAAGTTTCCTAGAAAATTAAGAAAGTTTTCAAAGTGCACGACGTACAAAACGTGCGGGTTGAGAAGTTTCTTTTTGGATGGCGAAAGTTTTACTTGTTTTTATTTCGTACCTACATGTCGCTTGTCATTTGAGTTTAGAATTCTCAATTGAGAATAGAATATTTCACGACAAGTTTACGAGTATGCACGGACGGCGCGGGCCCGGCAGGTCACAGATAAACCGTCTTCTGGGGCCCGAGGGGCCTTTCCACAGCTGAGGGGCCTTTCCACAGCTGAGGGGCTACTTACATACCGTTTCATTTAACCATTTGTCTTGTTCGAATAAGGAAAACAAGAGGTTATGATTCAATTTTCAATTCATATTTTAATTATTTCATGCTAATTTAAATGAATTGTGACCAACGTAGGTGTTGTGTTGTTGTAGGGTAGAGTCAAAATTTAATTAGGTAATCCTACTATAGTACATTATGTACCTAGGGCGGTGAATTCGTGTATGACCCAGATCGCAGTTGTTTGTGGCCCGAACCGAAGGTGAGGGCCATAAATATGCGATCTGGGGCTTTACGAATTACCGCCCGTGGTAAGTACACAATTTTACGTCTTCATCTGGCCACAATGCGAGTTTGACCGTGCGCGCAGCGTGCAGTAAACCTCGCATTATGGCCAGGTGTGACGTAAAATAATATATATTATTTTGTATGTTATCAATGTATCATCATCATCATTTCAGCCAAAGGACGTCCACTGCTGAACAGTCGATTACAAAAAGATCGATACGGCCAAAGTTACAAAAATATGCATACACGACTGTATTGCCATAACATTAAGGTTGTGTTGTGTATACACATTTTTGTAACTTTGGCTGTGTCGATCTCTTTGTAGTCGACTGGACACAGGCCTCCCCCAAAGAGTGCCACAATGACGAATATAATGATAAAAGACAGTTATGTTTAAATGGGGGGGCTTTTGCAACCATTGATAAAAATATTCAAAGAAAAAAGTATGATATTTTTTATTAAGATGAGAAGAAAAACGAATGTAAATACACTACAGCTAGATATACATAAAATTAATTATAGGTATTGCCATAAATGTGGGTATAAAAGACCGACAAAATGTGATACCACAGTGACAGGTTACTAGCCCATCGCCCACAACACACTTCAACCCTGATCCCTTAGTCGACTCTTACGACACCCACAGGAAGAAACAGGGTGGTGCTATTCTTACCCGACACCACACGAGGAAATAATGAAAATACCACAAAATAATGTCATCAACAACACAAATTATTATAATTGGATATTAAAGTGAACAGAACGATTCATTCCCATTAATTAATCAATCTGACGATACTAAAAACCTTAATTAACATATTAACAATAAAAGCAACCCATTTAAAACATTCTACATAAACTTCAAATAGGTCACAAATTAATCAAAATCCTAACAAACTTAATTTAAAACCCTGTTTAACATACTAACTCAATTTATAACGGCATATTTGTCTTTGATAATGAAATGATTGCAACTTTTAGGTTATTTAGCTAGCACAAGACTTATTGAATTAATTACCTTTGTGGTCTGTAACCACTCGGGTCTGGGTACATTGTTTTAAGTTTTCGATTCGAGGGTCCTTTCGTTAAAAGAGAAGGGGACGGGAATAGCAGGGTCAGAAAACCGCATATTTTAGGCCACCGTGTAGAAAAGAAAGGTGGAAGATGTTTCACCCAGACTTTATACCAGATGATAATGAAGATTTTGTTTTAAAAATAAATAAAAGACTTGAATGTGGGTGAGTAAAAGTAGTAAATATATAAAGCACAAAAATCCAAGCGGGCGAAATAAAACAATAATAATTATATAACAACAAACCCCCAAATTGCTAATTGCTTGTGGAAATTGTTGTGGCCAGGCGAATGATGGGCTTTGAAAAATGAAAAGGAGCAATTAGGGCTACCATTTTGAAACTCCGAAACCTAGTGAGCGGATACAGGCAACATTACAAACTACGAAAAATATGGGAAAAAACAAAAATGTGTCGTATATGTATACTTGGGTATCAGAATATTTAAATCAGGATTTAATAATTATTTATTGCGGGTGAAATAGAATGAGCATTTAAATTATTTTATTAATAATGTACATTTTAAAAAATGCACCTTATTCCATTGTAAACAAAGTTTTAACCGAATTCAAATCAGTACTTACCCAAATCCCTTGCAGTGTGCCTATAAAATTTGAAGAATTCCCACGGAATGTCCAGGATTCCGTCATCACCTGATAACCATTGGATCATGTGGAAAGGATACCCTTTCAAACAAAAAAATAATTTTCCAAATAAAAATAGAACCAGGCGTCTTCGAGTAATCGGGTACGATACATTAAAGAAAATCGGATGAATTGAAAACCTCCTCCTTTTTTGAAGTCGGTTAAAAACGTGCCGCGATTTATCAGCACAGGTAGTTATTGGGTTATTTTAAAAACGTTACCGTCTTGACATGTTTTATCCTCGTAAGTCCCCGCGTACTTGTACAAGTACAAACTACATAGTAGTACAGACCTGATAATGAAACTGCATAGCACGAATAACTGCCTAATGTACTTACCCAAGTACAAATTCTTCATTCCCCATGTACCTGGTAATTTTTTTATCTCGGTCTGCAGCACTACTCTTGGTTTGTACTTGGTATAGTACATCCAGCAGATATGAATACTGCTATTGAAAAAACACAGGACTTACGAGGTTATATAGGTAGGTATTTATTAGTTTAATTTTAAAACGTTACGTTAAGTAATTTAAAAGGAAAAGAAGAGTCAATCTCATTTTAAAGTCTTACTTTGTTTGTAATATGAATTAATACATAATTTAAAAAATGTGCCTTTTGGCCTACAGTACGAATTACAAGTAGTGCATCTGTGTTTATGTAATTCCCAACTGGCTTTTGTAATGGGATCCACAGTTCAGATATCCAGTATTACATTCCCGTAATAATGATCTGGACCTTTGTATAAGAAAAGCTCTCATTTCCACTCGTAATTCAGAAAAATGATGAGAATAGATCGCAAAGGCACTAGAGAATATAGCGATTAATGCAATGGCATTGAAATACAATGCTAAATGAAAACAGCGTATGAAAGTAATTGAGAAAAATAATTCAACAGTCGTTATGGAAACACGATTATTTTTCTGAAGAGGGTTTTCTTTGAAACAAATAGTACTGTAAACCTTCGATGGGCTGTGTTTAATAAAAATAAGGCCTGTAGTCACATTTAAATGTATATCGTCGTCAATTTTATGAGTATCTATAGATATTCAGGAAGCCTAAGCTAGGCCGAGGAGACCCTATTGGACTAAAAAAGTTGAATATCAAATTAATATGTATCGCACGTATTTACGCGCCATATCATATCAGGCTAATGTAGCCTTTCTTGAGAAGCTCATCCCACCGTTCAAGCCACTACGCCCTGATGACCCCGCTGCTCCTTGACCGGGTGCTGTTTATTCTGTAGCTTGTTGAAAGCCTGCAGCTCAGCCCCTACATTCGTCACATCATTTTCAGCCCGTAATCGAGTAGTCACTATCCTCGTCATCATCATATCGGCCGAAAGACGTCCACTGCTGGACATAGGCCTCCCAGTGACCGGTCCTGCGCCAACCTCATCCAGCGGACTCCCGCAACCTTTACCAGGTCATCAGTCCACCTTGTGGGGGGCATACCCACGCCGCGCCTTCCGGTACGCGGTACGTGGTCGCCACTCGAGAACCTTTTCATATGTCACTATCCTAAGCTAGTCTTATCCAGGAGTGACCCGTGATCTTCCTAATATCGTCGAGCCATCGAGCTGAGTCTGACGTCATCTTGGTCCACCTGCCATTACTCTCCAGACAAATTGACCTGCCCAACCCCATTCGTCTAAACTCTAAAGAATCTTAATAAAACCAGGCCTAATATAATTTTTAGTTATTTTTTTCCTTCATAGACATATTGTTTTATCATCCATTGTAGGTAATGTCTGAATAAAACCATGTCACTATTCAAAATGAGAGAGCACTTGTAACACACCCACTTCAAATGAATTAACAAAAATCTAAAAGACAACTTTGCTCATATAAACTTTTCTTCGGCTTCCGAATTGAAAACTGCATTTTTCAGAGGGCTTGCGAACTCGGCTTAAAAACCGACGACTCAGTGACAACGGGGAGATCTTTGTGAGCCTTGTGTGTATGGGCATACGTGCTATTTTGATGCTGAGGAGGTTTAAGTAGGTGTGTTCTGTGGAGTCTAGCACGGATGTGGGGAATAGCTCGGTATGGCGACTGCTGTGGTAGGGGGTAATGTGCGGTTGCGTCCGTACCTTGCTAAAATTAGAGCCAGTAATTTCAAAATAAGTAGAATTTTGAACAGTTTAAAAGCTATTCCAGTTTTAGTTTGTAGATTTAGCACGGGCGTGTTGAAACTGATATTTAGCGTGTTGGAGTTATTCTGCAGAATTAATAACTTACCAAAATGTTGGATTAAGTTTTTATATTTTCTTAAGGCAACTTATTTCTTCTATGCTCTGGCGGCCATGGAAATTGCACCACGTTCAAAATGTCACACGTCGTAAATATAATTGTTCTCGATTAGTCCGGGCCAAAGTACCTAGTCTAGTGATCTAGTAGTTAAATTTTAATACCAGCTTGTATTGCCAACTGTTCTATATTTGCACGATTATCAACTACAAGATATTACTTTTTTGGACAAAGATTAATGGCTTTTGGTATTTTAATTTATAAAGTCGCTGAAAAATGCTTAAATTTTGAAACATCCTATAATTTTGCAAGATTCATACTACTTACTGTCTTAAGTTAATAAGTTTCTGTCAAAAATTTCATTTTTGGTACAAGCCTTTATTGCCGACTGTACTTTTCTGTATACCATCATCAACTGCTCATTGAGACGATTCTAACGAGCCCAAACTCGAGGGTTATGTGGTTTTATTACGGAGTTCCTATGGCCACCTTCTGTCTCTATCATCAGCTCGATGGTACCATAATATTGAATTGTCATCCAAACTATAGTTATACCCAAAATTTCAGCTCAATCGGTCACCGGGAAGTGGGTCAAATTTAACTTGCAAGATTTGACGGACAACTTACATACATATTTTTATACTTACATACGAACAAGTCAAGTTAATATAAAGCTTGTAAAAAGACTCATTGTGGACAGTGTCTTCTATGGACGCTTGGAGCAACGATTTGCGTGTGACGAGTGAAAACGCTTAACAATTTGTATCCACTCACTTGCTTGCGCCACAGTTGCCAATTTTGCGGCACCCTAAACTGATTATGGCAACTATGGTTGCCAGACAAAGTGTGGGCTGCTTTGAAAAAGAAAAAATAGAAGCAATTTAGGCTACATTTTATTAAATCCGGAATCAAGTGAGCGTTTATAAAACTTAAAATGTACCTAAAACCAAAAGACTGAGACAGACCAGTTCACCCATACGTAAAATACCTACGTTCTTCCTAATCATTGGTATTTTTAGATATCACTTAATCAAATAAATTGAACAAACACATCGCAGATATCTAAAGAAAAGCAAAATAAAGTTTCCACCGGATTTCTATCAATTTGAGCACAATTATAGGTTTTTATTGAATTTAATGGAAAGCAGGCTTTTGCAGTAAATTATGCAAATCGCCGAAATGAAGCTCTAATCTTTTCCGGAATAATTAAAATTTAATTAATTCGACTTTCAATAAGGAAAAAGCGGGCTTTAGATATAAATGCTTCATTTTGCAAATTAAACCCTCTGAGATGGTAGCCGCCGCCTTGCAGACCATGAGCTACTATCATTCAAATATAATACTATACATTATAAAGCAACAGTTCAAACTTACTGCACTAGATTTTTGAGGTGAAAACTTCTTTAGCGGCGCTGGGTACTTTTTGGGATGGGGAAAAATTGTTAAACTCGCCACAGATTTTTGTGACGTCACATGTGCGTAAGATGAGATCTCACCTTAGGCATGATGCGTAGACAGGCCGACCGTAACACAGATGGGGCTTGGGCGCGGGGGAGGCTTGGGGTCGGGGGTTTTTGGGAGGGGAGGAGTGATGGGGGGAGGGGGAGGGGAGGGGAGGGGGGACTTTTTTAACTTCTGCCGGCGCTCCCGGTGTGCAACCCGGTCTTTTTTTTTACTTTGTTTGTCGAGGAGAAAAAGCTTTGTATAGTAAATTAAAAATAAAAGAAAGTAACGTTGAAATCTGTTCAGTAATTACTAATGAGGACACAAACATAAGCTTTAGCAATTTTACATGCTTCACTTGTCACTAAATACGTATGTGTGTTTCAAAGTCATTCAATCTTGCGAGTCGATTTTTACCCAGTTCAATTTGTCATATCGATTGAAACTGTAAAAGTATCTATGACAAATAAAATATTTTGTGTGAAACTCGTCAATGGTTACTAGTGAAACTTGAATGCACACAAATTGACAACTATGTCGCGAAATGTGACATCTGCCATTTTCAGGCATCTATTTTTCTATATGTATATTGTTATAGTACATTACGTAGCTAAGGCGGTGAATTCGTGAATGCCCCAGATCTCTCAGGTGTTTGTATATCCATAAATATGCGATCTGAGGCTTTACGAATTACCGCCCGTGGTGCGTACACAATTTTACGTCTTCTCCTGGGTGTGAAGTGAGATTTGCCGCTGCGCCCGTGGGCAGTAAATCTCACTTACCGCCCAGAGTGACGTTAATACAAATTGTTATATTTCTTTAATCCAAAAATTATCTAAATTAGGTTGTATAAAAAAATAAGTCACAGGTTAGCTTATTATCATTACACTGTGTTTTTTTAACTATAAAATACTACATCAAACTGTTTCTATGCCATAAATAAAATGAGCTTGTCATACGACTGTTTTATTCTAGTTGGTAGTGACCCTGCCTACGAAGCTACGAAGTCATGGGTTCGAATCCCGGTTAGGGCATTTATTTCTGTGATGACCAAAAATATTTGTTCCTGAGTCGTGGATGTTTTCTATGTATTTAAGTATCTATTTATCTATACAAGCATGTTTATCGCCTTCTAGTACCCATACTACGTAAGCTTTGCTTAGTTTGGGACTAGGTCGATTTGTGTCAGATTGTCCGCAAATATTTATACTACTTTACTACGATTAGCACTCTAGGTAAGTAATATAGATAATAAAAGAATTTTTAAAATCGGTCCACAGTTGACAGAGAAATCGGTGAACATACCTCCATGAAAAATAAAATACACATACAGTGGAACATAGAACCTCCTCTTTTGAAGTCAGTTAATGGATTTTTTGCATGCGCATATCTACCGTGCCTTTATAAATTGATTTAAATTGACTCCATTAAACGTCTTTTTTAGGGTTTCGTACCCAAAGGGTCAAAACGGGACCCTATTACTAAGACTTCGCTGTCCGTCCGTCTGTCTTTCACCAGGCTGTATCTCAAGAACCGCAATAGCTAGACAGTTGAAATTTTAACAGATGAAGTATTTCTGTTGCCGCTATAACAACAAATACTAAAAACAAAATGAAATAAATATTTAAGGGGGGCTCCCATACAACAAACGTGCTTTTTTTTGCCGTTTTGTCTTTCACCAGGCTGTATCTCAAGAACCGCAATAGCTAGACAGTTGAAATTTTCTCAGATGATGTATTTTTGTGGCCGCTATAACAACAAATACTACAATCAAAATAAAATAAATATTTAAGGGGGGCTCCGATGCAACAAACGTGATATTTTTGCTGTTTTTATATATGCTGGTACGTAACCCTACGTGCGCGAGTCCGACTCGCACTTGGCCGGTTTTTTAGACTACCATAAGGCTTTGTGGCTACAAAAATTTCATATGAAATAATAGTTGTTTACGTGAAATACTTTCATTAACTGTAAAAAAACAATGATGAATAAAACTGTGTCAGCCATATTTAAAACGCATGTGTTTATATTATCACTCTTCGCGTTAAGTTTTCCTCCATATTTTCACGAACAATGTTTACGATCTACTCAATGCGTTTTATTGTAAAAAATAAAACATCCATTAATCAATTTGTCAGTATTCATGTCGTGTGACACGATATTTTTACGGTAACATATTTTTCAACCGTGACATCGTTTTACACATTCATAAACACGGTTCAATGCAATATAAAACTACTAGTAACTTTCACACAGAGGATGCGCAGTGTTTTGCAATAACTTTTTCGTTGATATATTTTTTGATACGCGACACTTATACTGGTTTACTTAAAATTGCGGATAAAACGAAGCAAACGAATTCTTAGCTAAAAAATATCATTCCGATGCATACGTATGTATGTGTTTTAATTAGATTCAAGATAAATAACTTTTTATCTGGTGTCCGGAGGTACATTAAATGGTAAATAGAAAACTTTATAGATTTTTTTAAGTATTACGCCTAAGAATTTTGTTGTAATAAATTGTAAGTCACAAAGAATAATTCAACCTTATTATAATTGCTACGGTACGCCTACGTACTAGCGGTTCAGGCATACAGCTGTCAAATGACAGTCGTGGGTTAAAATCCCGGCTCGTACCAATGAGTTTTTCGGAACTTATGTACGGAATATCATTTGATATTTACCGTTAGCTTTTCGGTGAAGGAAAAACATCGTGAGGAAACCTGCATACATCCACGTAGAAATTCAAAGGTGTATGTGAAGTCTCCAACCCGCACTGGGCCAGCGTGGGGACTACTGCCCGTTCCCTCTCATCCATGAGAGGCCTATGCCCAGTAGTGGGACGGTATATAGGCTGTTTTTATTTTTAAAATTATTAAAATTGTGTATCTCAAAGAAATTATAGTATCGTATATTATTGTTTATATACTTTTTATTTTTCTCTTCATATATAGATATATTCTCAAATAGACTGGTACTTATTTAAGTATCTTATTTATGAGTAAGTACCATTTTAGAGCGTTTCTCAAAAAAAATGCCACTATTATTAATTGTACTTCTAGTAATTTTATGTTAACTATTTCCACTCAGAATCAGGAGCTCCTTCGACCCTGGTAGGACAAAAAACTGTCCCAAAGATATTTTTCCTATTGTGTTACCATTTACCATACACTTTGTATGGTGGTAACACAATAGGAAAGTTCAAAAATGTATGATCATTTTGGGACACTTTTTTTCTCCTAGTGGGATGGAAAGACATCGTGATTTCGAGTAGAAATAACATAAAAGTTGCAGAAAATCTCCGAAAAAATGTAGTGGCATTTTTTTTGACAAACGCTCTAATGAAATACTGAAGGCAAGTTATAACTGAATACGTGATTTTTTGAAATGGTAATCTATTTGAAAGTAAGTTGGAACAAAGAAGCAATTATCTCGAAAGTTTTATATCAATCTTGTCGTGAAAAAAGCTTGCGTGGAGCTTTTAGGTAATTGACAAGAAAATCTCAAATAGAGAAGCATGCTCGTGCTTTTCCGCAAGATTTTTTAAGGACAAACGCAGACACTCGATTAACTGTGTAATATATTTCTCATATTATTAATATTTTACTTACTTCCGCATCTTTGATATCTGTGATTTTTGAATATTATATACCTAGTAGTGACAAAACTATTTTGCACAAGAAGTTTTCATCTAATTAACCGATGGTAGTGAAAATACGTCGGATAATTATCTTACCAACTACCTGTTTAGAAAAATATTACCATCATATCAGTAAAAATACTTCACTGCTGGTTGAGCATTCCACCAGAAAATCGTTTTTTCTGTGAAAGAATCTACGTAAGCAGGTAATTTCACTTTGACGTACCTACATTTATATACACGCTGCTTTCAGAAGGCCGGCAGATAACATAAAATGTAACTTTCAGTGGCACTTCTAGCAATTGTGAGTTGAAAGATGATTTTGTACTCAAGGACCTTGGAAAAAAATGCTTATGTACATATACATTTTCTTTGTTTCCCAAAATAAAAAATCCAATTGAAAAAATTAAAGGAAATATTTGGTTTTAATGTCCACCGAAATTCACGTCACATTAAGCGAAGGTTTACTTTAGATATCACTCATGCGGTTGTGCACGGCGGGTCTTAAAAGACTTGTCAGCGAACTGATACAAAGACTATGATTGATGTGCTATTTGAGAGGAAACAAAGTGAAAGTGTCACTTATATTACATGTAACGGTTTACTTCCCTAGGTGAAATTATGTTTACTCGCGGACGTCTCTACTTTGAGCATTTCTTTACCTAAAGATGTTTGTATTTTGTTTTATAACATTCTGTTTTTATTATTTTTTATCTGTATCATAATTGTATCGTTTTTCTATAGTTTGATGGTATTGTGGTCAAAAAAATATTTATTTTCAACAAGGTTTTTGCATTTAGTGTTCGTTTCCCCCTTTTAAGTTAAACACTTGTATTAGGAGGAAACGCTCTTTCATACAGGTGATAACTGCATTTTAAAAATAAGAATAAACATAGTTTGTTTTCAGCTTACTACTAAATAACAGTTTCTATCTTATTACTATACTTAGATTGGAAAGGGCTTCCGTTGTTCAACGATGTAGTATTTACGTAACTTTTATGTAAGGACACGGAACTTTTAGATATTTGGTCTCTATGTACCTATACATATTACTCACAGAATAGACATAGGTATTCTGTTAGCGACCTCTCTTTCTTCAACCGTTCTTTTATATTATACCATTACTTGTTTTTATTTAACTTCATGTTTTTCGTGGTTGCCCTGAAAATTTTGCTTTGTTATCATGGCATTATACTCAATAAAAACCGCAAGGATAATATTGAACCTCCGCCTTTTTCAAAATCTCTTCCCTCCACCGCCTCGGAAAGCCGTCTTTTATCCTTTAAAACCAGTAGGCAAAAACGCATTTTATCCACTAGTGGGGAAAACCCTTGGAGCGTGCTTAAGTAGCTTTTGACAGATAACAAAACGTAAAACGCTCATAATACAACAATTTCACACACGATGTATTTCTGTTGCCGCTATAACAACAAATAATAAAAAATTGCTTGTTGCGTTCATCAGGCGCTAGGTCTCAAAATGTATAGGAAAACTAAAATCCGACTCGCCCTTGACCAAAATTGTACTTGATATTACTTAACGTTATTATTACTGTTAAAAATATATATAAATTTAAATTAAGTAAAGTTGTTTTGCATGTTGCACTTTTCTCGCTACAGTGAGGTGAAAAGTGTTGTGTTACACACGGGTGCAAATGTACTTTACTTCTCGTGTTGCAACAATCGCTACGCTCAGGATTCTATTTTAGAACCACTCGCTTCGCTCGTGGTTCAACTATAAAATCCTTTCGCTTGGTCGTGTTTAAATTCCACATTCGCGGGTAAAATACAATTTTGCACCCTTGTATAACAAAACTATTATACCTTTCATACTTAGATTGCTATCCGTGGCCGACTTTTTATAAAACTGACTATGGAATTTGGAATCTTCTACATTGACGTTAGAGTTGCTTTTTGAATGGACTACTTTGATGTAATTCGGCCAACTCACTTAATCTCAAGTATACTTGAAACATTCGATGTAGTATTCGTATATTGTAACTATTATTTTTCCGCGGCAGTATTCATAAAATCCTGGCAGGGACACTTTATTATAAAGCTGACATAAACATTAAATAATACACAGGGACAGCGCAAGAATACGCAGGTGTTTATTTCCAACACCACGAAATTTATTAACCAAATGGTGCTACAAATTCAGACTTTAGTTTGGTTCTAAAGAGTATTTTCAATTTGACTGCTTGTGTATAATTAAGTACGCCGTTTGATGTTATGCAATGATACCTTCGAGCTTTTTCTTAAGTTTATACCAAAACGTGTGTGAACAAGACGCACGTTTAACACATTCACTACCATACATGTTTTATACCTGCTATTCAGAAAAAAATCTTTCCTCATCCTGCTGTTCAGAGGGATTTCACTTTTCGCTTTCCTCATAGAAGGTGTGAAAAACAGTATAGGGGCACAATACTGTTAGCAAAATTATTTCCATCTTAGGGAGTAAACACTTGAATTCCTCGTTACGCTCAAGATTCCACCTTAGGTTCTATTTTAGAATCTTTCGCTTTACTTAGGATTCAGTATACCGCCCACGATGTATATATATAATTTTGCTCCCGTGAGACACAATCTACTATCGACTTATCATGACTGTGTAAACGGGTATGTACCTAAAGGCAAGGGCCTATGAGCAAAGCGCCCATTTAGCGGGTTCCTGGCACTTCAAGTGGTAAAGCGCTAATTTGCGAAACATTTTCGATTACGGAATGAGTTTTTATGAAGTGTACAGTTCGTTACGCAATGAAACAGTGAATTTTACTACAGTTTCTAAAGTATAATAAAAAAATATAAATAACTTATTGATTTAGTCGTATGGCATATAATTCATGGTCGCATTTACAAATTTACAAATGAATATCTAGATTCTTCACCCAATAAATAACTTAACATTACACAACTAAATGAGCGCGGTCTCGCCAACAAACTTTCTGTTAGTTTGGCGAGTGAATTTGAAATTGAATATGTTATGTACCTTCTTGAAAAAAAAAAAACTAGATTTAGTAAAACAAATCCCTCGAGGCATTGTACCGAGGATGCTGGCGGCATTTCCTATAGTTTAGTTATGGTTTAGTCCTTCTGTAACCATCCGACTACCTGCCTCGCTCGTACGCACTTCTAAGAAAGAGACACACGATTTATATCCTGGCACACATTGTTTACAAAAGGGTTAGTTATCAGCTCCAAAATTAGAACAATGGAAATACAGAATAAGCATCAAGTTTCCTTAATAGAATGTAAACAACACAAACATAATAAGATGGTGTGCCTCTTTGTTAACATATTTATGCGATGCAATACCAGCTTGCGAAATTTATTGCGTAATAACAATTTAATGACGGAAATGATGCCGTACAAGGCATAATATATTAAAATTAACGTCCGGGAAGATGAAGGGATGCCCCAAATAAATTACTAAGGAATACCGGGGCTATGGTTTTGTAAATAATCATGTTATAATCAACTTTTACCGTGATGCGGCAACAATGATGCTAATAAACTGGGGCTTAATGATGCAGTTAATTTTGGGATTTATGGAACTCATTGATGAAAAGGTCCTGGGTGGCCGCTGGATGCATCATTGCTGTCATTGTGGCACTCTTTAGGACAGGTCTGTGTCCAGTTGCAGACATCTTTCGGTTGATTTGATGATGATGATACGGGACACTTCCAAATAAGTTGGCGGGTAGACGCGGCATCTGTAAGCTGTCAGTTGCGAAACGCTTTGAAAATACGTCAGGGGGCCTAGACAAGAAAACTAATAAAATGTATGGGAATGACAGATGTAAACGAAAAGTGTTTCGTCGGCTTCTGTCATTCCCCTACATTTTATTATTTTCTATTGGCGTTAGCGCTTGGCGATTGTAACCTGGTCTACGGCCTATATGCCAGGTCTATATGCCATTTCTTGTAAGGTAAATAATTGACCTTTGAGCTGTCCTGCGTACGTTTGAAAAGTTACGTATTCATCCCTCACACTCTTTGCTGTTTGCCTACATTTAAATCACTGTTTTATGCAGAGGCGAAACGGGGCGGTACGGCGCAGTACAGCATGAATACCGCGCTGCTGCTGCATAATATTGGATACAACTGCGGGCGTAGCACGGTTGCCATTTTATCACTTATCGTTGTGGATAAGGCATCCGTCACTCCCGCACTCGCACTTGTCAGAGCGTGATGGGCGTCTTTACCACAACGATAAGTGATAAAATGGCAACCATGCTACGCCCACTCTGCAACTTCTTTTAAATCTTGGAATTTCAGTTTTTATTTATTATCTGCCTCGTTCAGTTATTAGGAGTCATAAATAAAATTCCGAGTTTCCCATTTAGATAATACTTACTCTTCCATCAAACATCAACGTCATATAAACATTATTTAGATTATGGAGCTTACTTAAGTTTTATTATAGGTCATTATTTTTTTATTACTCTTCGAACAGCAGGTCGATTACGTGCGTAACCCATTGTACGCGCGTCAGGCAGATCTAATCTAAATGTCACTTTTTATATAGGAAAATGACAGTTAAATTGTCCTAAGCGTTTGTTCCGTTACGTGATTACCCTTCAAATATAACTCTCCAGCACTCCACCGGTTAGTGCAAGTAATTGTGAAGAAGCGTTGCAGCGTTATTTGTAAATATTATTGGGTCAAACTGGTATAAAATTCCTAAGACGAAATAGCGCGTGCACCGATTCAGGAACTGCACCTAACAATGCCAAACTTTCAGCAGCTTACTAGGAATTTTGATGTGCATATTATGGAGAAGCTGTGTTCAGTATAGGAATAATGTCAGTTACAGAAAAACGTAAACCCCAGGAGGGTTTACTTTGTATCTAGGTAACGTTCTGCTGCAGCTGACTGTACTTACAAAAATTGTTAGATATAATATATTACTGCATCCCTTGTTTTTGTCCCTTGCTCATAAGTAGTATATAATTCTTCCATTTTGTGACAATGTCTGAGTACACCATCTTCCTTTTAGGTTTCCGTACCTCAAAAGGAAAAAACGGAACCCTTATACGATCACTTTGTTGTCCGTGTGTCTGTCTGTCAAGATCCTTTATCTCGGGAAGCCTGAAGGGATCGAAATAAAATTAAAACCATATACTCAAGTCTACAGCTGCTTGAAGCTGTAAAGAAAAAAAAATTCTAAGTTAACGTAAAAAAATACGGCCGTTTATGCCGCAAAAAAACGTATATTTCGAAACTCTCAAAGGAATCGCAATTTAAAGGGTACTTTTCTTTGACCTATTAGAACTATGAAAGGCAAGTACTTAATATCATCTTATACTACAAGTACGGGGGAAAATCTGAAAACTATATTTTTTGTCATGAATATATTTATGTTTGAGGTGGATTAGTCAATTACGAAAGCCAATATCAAGCTTCACTAAATTGCCAAGTAATACAAATCGTCATCAGTCATAAGTCCCACGCTTAGGCGCATGCCTTTTCTGCCATAAAAGGTAACAATACAGACAGAGTTATTTCGCATACAATTTAAAATATGAAGAAGACGTCTTCGTTTTCGAAATCCAAAATATACATGGTTTTGTTCGATGTCGAATAATCGAGCCAAACAATCGAAATGTACTGGCAAAATTAAAAAGATAGTTCCAGATAACCTCACATCTCGCCACGAGTCTAAATGCCCAAAAGTTAGTAATACGAGTATAATGAATCCCTTTACCCACATGGTTACCAATGTAATTATTAAGTAATTTACTTACCTAGTCTCCGTTTACCATTCAGTTCATGTAATAATTCCTTGCAATCGCCCACTAAATCTCCAATCAGGGACACGTGTTTATAGCCCGTTCTGTTTCGGATATCTCTGTTACACATCGACGATTGTCGCACTAACTCTCTGGAGAAACCGAATGAAAGAATAGAGTACATCTTGGGTCTGAAAGGTGACAGGATTTTATCAAAATGATAACACTAATTTCCGGGATAAAAACTATACTCTCTCGTTCCCAGGGTCTCAAACAATTTTAACTTGAAAAGACACATTTGACGCTTAATATATTAAACCTCATTTCTCATTAAAATTTAAACTGACAAATTCCTCTAAGTTTCTTCGTTTATCTAGGATATCAGTGGCAAATATTGAACTAGTTTAACTTATTTTGATCATTAAATGCTTTTCCAAGATAGCAATACATTTTTTGCGTATCAAAAAGGTTTTCCTTGGAATATAGTATGGACGAAAATTATAATATACACAGATGCGGGTGTTAAAAATATAATGTGCAATGTCCACTAAAAATTAACGATGAAACCAGCCTATTTCGCGAGGAACATAGTCTGCTATGGGAGACGGATGGTGTTGCTTCCCACGAATAACATCGTCCATTTTCTATGATATATCGGAAATATCGTGAAAACTTAAAATATGTTTTATATTTGGAATATTTTGGGTTTATGCCTACTTAGAATTGTGAGCACTATTGATTTTGATAAAAGTGTACCCAATCTAAATTCCGTTATATGACGTTTTTCAAACTTTAACCTTAAAGTTAAATGTGTAAAATCGGGGAAATCTGCACAACCAGTAGAAAACAACTGTACCTACTGATCAATGAATCTATCACAAAAACTCTTGTGTTCGCTTAATCCTCATGTTCGAAATCCGTACAGCAAGTCAATAAAACAAAGCACAGTCGCTATTTCAATTTTGTAAAATACTGGCAATCTGTTTTACAAATTCCTAGGACACCCTCTAGAAGGATCGTACTCTGTCGCATTAATGCTGCGAATGCAAGAATTTCCACGATAATGGAGTAATAAATTCGCACACCGGCCCTCGACCGTTTTCTATCAGTAGGTCGGCACCGGTACAGATATAAAAAATATCTATTAGCGGAATCGAGTCAACGTATTTCACAGGTTGTAATATAAGTTTTTATTGGATCAGCCACAATGATCGGTTAAACCGTATTACCTTGGTATAATTTAAAACATAACTTACTTAGTTTAAAACACAGTTGCATTATTGTATTATATTACAGGCAATGATATACGGTTTTCTTATCATAGTAAATAAAGTACTGTAATATTTGCATCCAAAACATGTGTTTTTCTGAATGATGATGTCAATTATAATACATACACGTTTTTACTCGATATTTTCTTTATAATCCAATCAATTACGACACACATATTGTGTCAGAGCGCTATGGGAGTTTTGCTTCATATGGAGTTGATGCTACGGACTACGGCGTAGTGCTACGAACTACCGTACCGGTGATTGAGATCCCAATTTAAAACTCTTGCCCGTAAAGGGCTTCATAACGCGCAGATAAAACGAACTACAATAGCCTTTATTAACTACGCCCGTAGGCGTAGTGGTATTTTTTCTTGCATATGCTCGTTTCCTAAGACTTTTTCACGATTATTCGACTATATTTGAACCAGTTTTTGAAGAGGAACAAATACTTGTATGGGAGAGTAGCTTTAAATTTATGCTCGAACAATAAAAAAAATGCATATTTGTTCTATACTTTCAAGGTCAATAACATTATATTTTTTACAGTACATATGGTGCTACTTTCCCGCACTAGTGCGGAAAAGAGCACTTTTCGTGCATATGTCGAAACTTTAAAGAGCCATATGTACAGTAAAACGTTGTACGATACACGTTCGAATAGGTAATTCGCAACTCGTGTCGATTTAAAACACTCCCTTCGGTCGTGTTTTAATTTATCACCACTCGTTGCGAATTTCCTATTTTTGGCACTTGTATCGTAAATAACTATAAAAGTACACCGAAGATGATAACTAACATGTAACTGGTGACTGAAGAGCTGGCGGCTTTCTCGCGCAACGCATCAGCATTGCAATTTAGCGAGGAAATGCCACCAGCATCCTCAGTACAATGCCTCGAGGGCCTTTTTTATTTAGATTTAAATTAGTTTTAATTTAATTTAGTTAATGTTAGTTATCATCTTGGGTGTACTTTTAAAAATAATTCAACGATAATTTGGATAATACATACAATAATTGTTACTAAGTACATAAAAAAATGTCATTACACATATTTTATTTGAGTTTTTATGTTTAGAGTTATTGATATTTATTTTTTTAAATATCGTATTTAAGATAAAATCTCCTTGCTTCATAATTATTGACGCATGACACGTTTCGCGATTTCCGCAAAAAACTTTTGCACACTGGGACCCCACGGACCCAGTGTCTGGACGCCAAATGGTACAAAGTTGTACTCTCTGCCAAGACCTCTATATTTAATACGTTTTATATTTTCGGCATTATCCGCCGCTGCACCCGCTTTAGAACTTAGTGTCTTAAGTGATTTCAAATGCTGTGGCTGTATGCCTGAAGGTCTTCGCCTTGCGCTAAAACTGAACATTTGACTTTGTCATTTTGTATATTTTATTGCGATTTATGAATATTGTTTCAAAATAGTATTTGTTCCCGCGCAAATACAATATGATGAAAAACATTGTGTGCGACTCGGGAGGTATTTTTTTTTTACTAACTCGACCCATCAAAAGCTTCGGCTTGTGATCGATTGTCGTTCATGAAAAATCATTTACTAACCTCGCGGCACAATTTACCATTCATACACACATAATAACAACAATTTTAGGCACCACTTCCATCTTAATTTCAAAACCTGCCAACGAAGCAAAAATTTTGGCTGAACGAGAAAGTCCAAGTTTCCACCATGTCGTTAAGCGGGAAATACTTAGGTTGAAATAGCTATAATTACTTGAGAAGTAGCCTGCAGCTGCGCTCAAAACTTCTCATGCTTCTTATGCAGCCTGCGGTCTGAAAGCATAAGTTGCTCATCACAAAATAAGCATTTTATTTGATGAGCAAGTTTTCTCCGGAGTATCAGATTCTTATTGGAATTAAATAATTTATAGTCGTGAATATTGCGGGGCACTTTGTTCAAAGTTGGCGTGAGAAATGGCACGCTTCTTTTGTTATTTTTATTGGTTTTTTTTGAAGAAAGATAATGCGCGTGTGTTTGTAGTGTTAAAGTAGATACAACTTTATTAAGTAGGATAAGAGTTTTCGTTTATAATTATACCAGTTCTTTGTCATAAATAGAGGTACTTTAATTAAAGTTTATTTTAGGTGTAATTAGGAGCTCCTAATTAACCCAGCCGACAGCGCTAAGATTAATTAATAAAAATAATTTACATTTAATTGGTATTTAACAAATCCTAACTAGGTACATTTTGATATAATGCATATACATCTATACTAATAGTATAAATGCGAAATTAACTCGATCGGTCTGTCTGTTTACTTTTTCACGCTTAAACCACTGAACCGATTCAAATGAAATTTAGTTAAAAAAAGTTAAAAACTCTGGAACATCTTATATATTTCGATCATTCCTTAAAGGGATGAAAAAGGGGAGCGTAATTTTCTGTGGGTGAGAGATGGTGTACGCTGGTCTTTTGCAAGTAATCTAATCGCAAATAGCATATTTCACTACTTATCACTACGGCTTTTATGGATAAAGGCTAGCAGTGAAACATGCAGAACCTTATCACATGACAGTGTATAAGAAACGTTTTATCTAACACCCTGAGTCCCAGGGAAAAGGACAAAATGGTTCAAAACTAATAGTAAGGAGCAGATTTTCATTTGTTTTGTCTTCTTCGATTTTAGAACAACTTTAAATTCAAAACCATTATCCGGACCGCATGGTTTAAACGAACTAGTATGCGGTCTCATGTAGGTAAGTCATACAGAAATTGATGTTCGTGTGTCTTCTGCGGCCATTGCCCAAGTTAAGGGCTGCAAAGCCCAAATTTTGGTTGCTCTTAATCCGCATAAGCGACGTTCTCTTATATGATTTCATGCAGTCAAAACATTTTTAAGTATGTTACGGTAGCCTCTTATGAGCCAGGTTTACATATTAGGCATGCGCATGTATTACACGCGTGTCACACGCCCAACGCCTGCAATAAATGAGCCGTTAAGCATTTCTTTCTCCTCGTATTATCCAACTCACAATACACTGTGCACCGCATTAAAACAACAATCGAAATGGAAACCAGTGTTCGTCCCGCAACTGTTTATTTTTACGCCATTACAGAAGATTTATTGCTGCGCGGCCCATTATCTTTGCCAAAACTACGGACTTTGGTTGCACAGCAAAACGACGAATAAAAGACTTCGGCCATTTGTAAATTTAGATGCCGAGGGTCACTTCAAAGCTACATTAACTGGCGATTGCTCCATCTGTCGCTTTCGCTCTGCTCCCGAAGGATTATGATGAAAGGGACAGTAATAAGAATCGTATTTTTTTAATAAATATTAAGAAGAACGTATCGTGCCTGTAATATGGCGGGCTGCTAGGTATTCGTGATCCGGACTACGAGCTTATTAGGTTAATTTTGGAACTGTGAGGAATTTGTTACATAACAACGTTGAGAGTGGAATGTCGGTAAAGATTTAGGTTCGTACGTTGATTGGGGATATTATATGCAAATTATCGCGTTGATTAACACTTTGTGAAGGCATTTCTGGCTTTAGCTACAGACATATATTATATATAGCCACCTTGTCGTATTCGATGACGGCGACCTTTAAAATTTTCTCTGAGGAGCAGGTGTAATATGTATAGCTCGCAAAACCGAACTTATTTTTAAATGTAACTGGCCCTGCTCATTGAAAGTGTATTTATAGGAGGGTTTGGGTCGAGCTTCTGTAAATGGCGCTTTTAGTCCAGGTTTTCGAGTCGAGTTACTTCATAGAAGCTACACCTTTTTTGAGTTTGTAACGCCATTCCTGTCTCATAGAGGCAAGCTCCTTCCAGCGCTCAGCAGGAATATCGCAGGCTATCAGATGGCGCTTAAGCACGTCTTTGTAGCGCAGTAACTGCCTCCCACAATAAAGCTTTCCACAGCGGTATGGTCGATGTCAAATACCTATATGTTTACACATTTGCACCTTTTTCCTTTGTGATACGACCAAAAATTCCCTCCCAAGGATATGTTATGGTGAGAGATGCCCTCCGCTGATGCGTTTGTCTCTAGGGGATCCTGTTGTTTTACCAAATTTATTTTGGTCAAATTTCATTTCCCAAACAAAGTTTAGCAACTATTTTGTTTCCCAATGCAAACTTTGGCATAATTTTAATACGAATATTTTCATTACGTCAAATTTTCATTCGCAAAATATTACTACGAAAAATTACATTATGACATTTGGTCGTTTAGGAAATGCTTTAATAAGGCAAAAAACATTAGACAATAAACATTTAGACAAGTTAATGATATGGCAAACTATAAATAGACAAAAATTCACATTTTATTTGGTTATGAAATTTTACCAAAATACTATTAATAAAACGGCACGGTCCCTTAAATAAAAAATGCACGGTTAGGTAGGTCGGTAGGCAAGGGCGTTAAAATAGGTTAGGACAGCCAAAGAAGGGGCGGGGCGGAGCCCCCAGCAGAGGAAGGCTCGGGGGCGAAGCCCCCCCTCACTAAAAATGCATACCACCGTAACAATTATATCATTTGGTAGGTTAGGTTAGGGTTAGCTTGTCCCTTAGAGTGGAAATAGGCACCCCGCGAAGCGTTAGCGCGTTAAGGTTAGGTTAGAATTGCGACCTCTACACAAATTCATTTATACTCCCTACCCACATAACAAAAAAGTTTTTATTTTATTGTGTATCTTATACACCATTGAAATAAAGATGCAAATGATTTGTCATTGAAGAGTTCCTCTGCTGATTAACCGACGGAATAGAAATGGGAAATTAAATATTGACGATACAAATCATTTGTCTTATTTTGTTTTGGTTAAAACATATTATGCCAACTAACATATTTGACTGAATGAAATTTGATCAAAGTACTAGTTGGTAAACGAGATATTGCTTAAATATGAACATGCCAAACATTAGGTTTGCCAAAGAATTATTTGTCAAGTGTTAATTTGGCAAACGATTATTTGGCAAATGAAATTCTACGAATTTTTTTTTGGTAAATGATAATTTGTCAAATTTGTTTTGATAAAACAAAGGTAACCCCATCTCTAGCTATTAAACAAACTAATCTAGAAATCAAGATAGTATCTGATTCTTCTTCATTTTTTCCTCATACTTCACTTCAACCTTTTGGTCTTCCGCAACCTAAAGAAAATTACTTTACTGTTGTAAATAATATTTTATTTTAACTCTAGGGAAATAAGACCTGACCTACAATTTAGACAAAGGATTTAATTTGCTCGGCTTTTTCTACGTACGATGCCTAATTACTCTGTCACTAACAGCTGCTTTGCCAAACGATTTGTAGATGTTTCGCAAGGCTGCACTCGGCTTAGCGACTTTTTTAATATACGTTATATTAAATAACGATTACTTTAGTCTGTTAACACTGAAATACGAATCTTCAATACATTGTTCTCAGAACGAGCATTTATTAGAAAATATATGAGACGATAATGCTGCTAAGTCGACCTTGTTGGCTCCAAGCTTGAGTATTTTTTTAATTATAAATATACCATAGTTTTTATTCGATTATAACCTGAGATTGCAATATGCCATATCAAAAAATGCTTAAGTTAGTAATGTAGGTAATAATATTTGACCATAAGAGATGACATTGGTGGCTTCTAGATATTACGTCAAAGTCTTACTTAAGGCCCTACACTTGGCTTAGCGGCTCACGCTTAGTGTAAACTTATATCTTATATATAACTACCTACATTTCCCTAGGTAAAAAAAAAATATTACACAAGGAGAGGACAATAATTGGTTCAGAACATTTTAGCAAAGTACAATCATCATCATCATATCAGCTGAAAGACGTCCACTCCTAGACATAGGCCTCACCCAAAGAGTGCCACAAGGACCGGACCAGCGGACTCCCTGCGACCTTTACCAGGTCATCAGTCTACCTTTGGGGGGGGCCTACCCACGCTGCTCCTTCCGGTACGTGGTCGCCAATCGAGAACCTTTCCACCCCATCGATCATCGGTTGTCCGTGCAATATGCCCCTCCCACGCCACTTAAGTTTAGCGATTCGGAGGGCTATATCGGTTACCTTGGTTTTGCTGCGGATAGCCTCATTTCTGATGCGATTGCGCCGATAAATTCCCAACATAGCCCTCTCCATTGCCCTTTGGGTGACTTTGAGACCCATAGTAAGCGACCACGTTTCCGTGCCATACGACATCACTGGAAACACACACTGGCAAAGCATAATATTACAAGAATGATCAAAACTCTCTTCCAAAATTACGTCCAATTCACCCCAAGGCCCTGCACTTGGCTTAGAGGCTAACGCCGAGTATTCACGTGCGATCTGTATGTCTGACACGTAACAGCCAGCGACTAGGGACAGGGGGTCAATTTCCTTCTGAAACGAAGACGCAATTACTACGAAGTGCTTGCATCAAGTATTTGCTTCAAAGTTTGGGTTAATTTTGTTTGACGGAAATGAAAGCATACCTAATTTAAAATGGGTTGGAGCGTTCTGGTTGACTAACGACTTGCTCGTAGGTTCATATTTGATGTAGTCGGGAAAGTTGTTCGGTGTGCACCTCTCCAATAAAGATTAAAAGGGGACTATTAATCGATGCTTAATGACTAATATATACCCATCACTAACAATATATCATATCGTCAATGCGATCAAAATCATAAATGCTGATTAAAATCTACTCATTCCTTTGTACACATATCTGTAATTGCGATTTCAAATCTATCGCTACATTTCTGACAGTGTTCGGAAAGATACAGAAATTAATTACGTACCATGTTTACTTCAATTGTGATTTGCAGTTTCAGACTCGTATCACTAAATATACGTGTTGTGTTAATGATGTATTTAGCTCGAAATTAAAATAATAAATAGTGCAATAATCAAAATATATTACATGTCCATAATTTTCCTAAATTATAATTACTTCCTAATGCGTTCTAACGTATTTACCAGTTTATTTTTAACAGGGACCAACAAAAACAAACGAACTTGATAATCTAATTAAAAACAAATGACAACGGCATCATGTCTGTAGCGAATTAAAAATAACTGCCTAATCGCGGAAATTATAAATTACACGGGGTCCGAGGTATAAGGACAGGACCAGTTGCGTTACTACGTTTGCCATCTTTATTGCTTTCGCTATCCCTATCACTTTCGGTTTAAGCCGTGAAATTAGTTAAGACCAAACTTGGTTTCATCACTGGCATCACTTGCCAGTGATGACGTATGTCACGGAAAGGTGGTCGCTTACTATGGGCCTCATAAGAAGACGCAAAGTCACCCAAAGGGCAATGGAGAGGGCTATGTTGGGATTTTCTCTGCGCGATCGCATCAGAAATGAGGCTATCCGCAGCAGAACCAAGGTAACCGATATAGCCCTCCGAATCGCTAAACTTAAGTGGCAGTGGGCGGGGCACATTGCACGTAGAACTGATGGCCGTTGGGGCGGAAAGGTTCTCGAGTGGCGACCACGTACCGGAAGGCGCAGCGTGGGTAGGCCCCCCACAAGGTGGACTGATGACCTGGTAAAGGTCGCGGGAGTCCGCTGGATGCGGGTGGCGCAGGACCGGTCATTGTGGCACTCTTTGGGGGAGGCCTATGTCCAGCAGTGGACGTCTTTCGGCTGATATGGATGGATGGATGGAAACTTGGTTTACTGGTTTATGTACAGTCGAGTTCTCCAATATCTATACAGATAAACTTTCAAAAATATCTACACGTGTCTTATGTCAGTGACAATAAAGTCTGTATAGTTATTTTTGGAACGTTGTCTGTGTAGATATTGGAGAACTTGACTGTACGCAATTCTTATCATACAAAAACCGGCCAAGTGCGAGTCGGACTCGCTCACCGAGGGTTCCGTACACACCTGTAGGTAAATAAGTAATAACTTTAAAATATTAAAAATATTTTTATTACATGATGTACGTACCAAATTTCAAGATTCTGAGTTCACGGGAAATACTCTGTAGGTTTTGATTCCCTTGCGAGTTTCGAAAATTTTCGGAAATTTGCGGTATAAACGGCTGTATCGTTTGATTGCGTTGGCTTAGAAAATTGATTTTTTCACAGCTCCAAGGGACAATAAACCTGAGTATTTGGTATAAATTTTAGCTCGATACCACGCGTCCTCGCCTCCACGCGTTCTTGAGAAAAAGGATCTAGACAGACAGACGGACGGACGGACGGACGGACAACAAAGTGATCCTATAAGTGTTCTGCTTTTTCCTTTTGAGGTACGAAACCCTAAAAATAAGTTGATAGTTGCTTAATAAATAGTGTTTGTAAGGTTTTTTTTTCTTACACGTGACAAATATCATCTGGAATAATTAAATTCACTAAAAAAAATATCCACATATTATACATATTTGTAAACACTCACAAGATGTTGATATAAATAAATAAACACAATATTCATTCGGCTAACTGGTCATTTTTGAAATTGTTTTTTGTGGCACCAGCAATGGGTACCTATGTATAAAAATCGAAAACTTAAAAAAACTAAATCAGATGTCCACAAAAATACAATCAATAAAGCCAACGTAAGAGGTAAATCTAACATTAATTCATGTGCATAGGTCTATGCAATTGCGTGTAATAATGTGAGAGTATGTGTGTGTGTAACAAAATATCATGAATTCTACTTAATAACAAAAAGTGGCATGGTTTCAGGAACCTCAAGGCAATATCATGCTCGTAATAAGGCCCCTAGTGCAAAGCATATTCAGTACAAACCCACGGATCTTTGCAATTTGTGGACAAAAAACGAAACGACGCGAGACTACAAAGTGGTGGGTATTTAATTATTCTCCTCGTTATTTTTATGCCGTCCCGGCATAATTTAAATAAGCCCCATTAGCTGTCGTTCTCTTTGTTATGGGAATTTGATTTTGAGATTAAATTGGATGCTTTGTGATTATACTCTAGCTTTATCCGTATTCAAAACTCGTGGCACATGCAAAGGATGGAGCTTTCGTATGCCACATATAACTCTCTTGAGCGAAATAGCCCATGCTAAACGACCAGTAGCGCCCTACTGGTCGCCACCAATGCTTCATTTTAAGGACAGCGCAAAACGAGACATGATGTCGTTTAAGGCCTCCACACACCGGTTGTAAAACATAAAGTTGTAAAACATGGAAACTACACATCGAACGCGCTGTCGCTGGCCCGCCGCGGCGCTAAATTACAACTCGGGCAGCGCGACCGCGGGTCGTGTGCAGCGTGGGTCGTGCGCGGCGCGGGTCGGGCGCGGCGTGGGTGGGAAGCGAAGCAGTTCAAGCGCGGTGCTTGAGCTGTGACGTGGCAAACAAGCGTACGGCCCGCCTGATGGTAAGCGGACACCGCAGCCTATAGACGCATGCAACTCCAAAGGAGTAACATGGGCGTTGCTGACCCTTGATATGTTTGAGGATTCGCCGTTTTGACAGCTGAAGGAACAAATTCCCAATTCCGTAAGTAAAATGAATGCACCTTCGATAACTTCCAAGAGCGCGTAATTTTTTGTTGACATTTATAATATAATAATATGAGTAGTCAAAAAGATAGTGAATTTTCCCGTTGATTTAGGTATTACACAGCGTTTTCTCAGCGACCCTTGTAAATCCAAGGAAAG
This sequence comes from Epinotia bilunana, assembly GCA_947049275.1. Classification (NCBI taxonomy): domain Eukaryota; kingdom Metazoa; phylum Arthropoda; class Insecta; order Lepidoptera; family Tortricidae; genus Epinotia; species Epinotia bilunana. Next base: position 6,233,621 of record OX346265.1, read on the forward strand.
ATTATACAAGTGATATTTTTCTTCAATTGAGTATCGAGTTTAACTACCTAACCTTTAGTTTGCTAAAACTATCATCAAGTGATAACGTCAGTATAATCTAAAACAAAAAAGATATACCTATTTCCTCTAAAATATTAAACAGTAAGTTATTTTTGGTCGGTGGCGTCTGGGTGTCCATTTACGCTGGGTATATATTCAAACAGCATTTGTATTCTCTTTGCCGTCCCTTTGGGACCAACGCGTGTCAAACGCGGTAGTAACGCAAGTAAGTTCAAACAATCATAGTCAAGCAAGGCCTATACATATTATAATATTGTAATTATCACCTACCTTATTGCTCGATGGAATAGTACATCTTGAAACGTCTTGAAAATTTCTGAGTTTATTTATCGCAAATTGCTCTGATACATTGCTTTTGAGCTATCAGCGCTCGACTTGCATGGCGCGAGTTTCCCTATAGAATGATGGCATATCTTAGTAGGGAGCAAACATAGCCATGGTACGCTTGACGGCTGCCTTCTTACTACAAGTTTTTACCAGTCTCCACAAAGAATATACAAAAGAATTTATCTTGCCACATACTTTATCGATGTGACTTACCCAAGAGCACTTGTCGTCCAAAATAATGCCCAGAAATATTGTTTGACATGATTCTGCTGTAGGTTTATCATCAAGATACCCTAAGCGGCAGTTTTTTACCATTCTGATTTATGAAATTGTAAGTATGTTGTTTTCCTTAAATTTAAATTTAAGTTGTTATTGTGCATCCATGTTACAATTGTATTTAGTCATTATTATAATTTACTTATGTCAGAGAACGGGTTAGCAAATAGATACATCGTCAGCAAAAAGTATGCAGTCAAATCCTGTTATATCAGGAAGATCATTTATGTACAATAAGAAGAGCAGGGATCCTAATACACTTCCCTGTGGTAACCTTCAACCTTCAAGATTTATATATCTTCAGAGTATTTTTATAATTGATACCTGATACTTGTACAAACTGTCTTCTGTCATTTAACACATTCATTGGCCAGAATCGCTACGCGCTACGCTCGTAGCCGATCCCGTGGTTTTCCTCGTATGTAGCGGAAGGCGACTACGGCGGTCTGACGCATATGTGTCGTCATGGGCCCTGAATGGCTTTTCAGCTACTCGTTCGCTGTACCTCTCATACCGTAAAGCTCACAGAGAATAGAAGACAGCAGTCCTGTGACTGCTGTCTTCTTTGATATGAGTAAAGCATTTGATTCTGTATCCTATAAAACTCTTCTTATTGCTTCATGGATAAGAGCATGCCTGTGCATGCTCTTATCCATGTATCCCATAACTTTATTTATTAACGAAAAGGCAGCCAATGAGGTTTTTTCCCTTTTTGAGAACCCGTACTGTTCATCGTGTATTATATTAAATTTGTCAAGAAACTTTACTATACGCTTATGCATAGCCTTCTCAAATATCTATGATAACACTGGTATCAAAGAGATGGCATCGAGCGATGGCGAGAAACTATACAAAACTATCGAGTTTTGTATAGTTTCTTTACTGTCCTTTTTGTGTATTGGCTTAATTAACGACATTTTAAGAGGTTTTTGGAAGATACCATCAGTAAAAGACAAGTTCACCAAATAGCTCAGACCCCGTAGCATAGACGGCCTTATCACACGATAAGTGACAAGATATGGCGTCCGTCACTGGCTGACACCGTTCAACAAAACGAAACGACCCCGTATCATGGTCGGCCTTATCACGCGATAAGTGACAAGATTGTCACTTATCGCGTGATAAGGCCGACCATGATACGGGGTCTGAACAGGTGATATTACAATACATAAAACGGAGGTTCCGCTCTTCTTATTAATTTTTTAAATCCCTCTAGTATTAAAGGCCCATGTTGACGCATTTTTTGTGACATGACTCGCCCCACGACTAGCTTTTATTCAAGATATCTGACTCGACAAATTGCATAGTCACATGATAGTATCTTGTTTTGCAAATAAATGTCATTCGCGGGATTCGAACCCACTTAGACCATACAACAGTCTGATATATAATATTGTGCAATAGGTAGCTTACATTTATAAAGCACCTAACGGCAACCAGGTCGGCAGATCGATTCCGCGACGTATTGTGCATATGATGGGTTTAATGCAATTTTTTTAAAGGAAAATGACAGTTAAGTTTTTCTAACGCTCATTCGAAAAGTAACGCAATTACTCTTTTGGGTTTCCCTTCTTGGTTCGGAGGTCAGAAAGTAGCTGCTTCCGCAAGAACTAGTGCGCAATTACATATAATATTGCCATGGATCACATTCATTTTTAGGGTTCCGTACCCCAAAGGGTAAAAACGGGACCCTATTAGGTACTAAGGATCCGCTGTCTGTCTGTCTGTCTCTCTGTCTGTCTGTCTGTCTGTCTGTCTGTCCGTCTGTCACCAGGCTATGTCTCATGAACCGTGATAGTTAGACACTTGAAATTTTCACAGATGATGTATTTCTGTTGCCGCTATAACAACAAATACTAAAAAACCGGCCAAGTGCGAATCGGGCTCCCATACAACAGACATGTTTTTTTCCGTTTTTATAGATACTGGTACGGAACCCTTCGTGCGCGAGTCCGACGCGCACTTGGCCGGCTTTTTTTACAGTTTTCGATGTGATAGATTTGATTATTTGCTAGTGTGGGTTGAATAAATTACAATTATCTTATGTAAATAGGTATAAGCGCGATACACTGAAAGCCAGACCACCTGCGGCAATCAATTATAATTATGTCGACGGTGTGCTCACATGCCCGCAGTACGCGAGGACCATCACGAAGAAGATTGGCTACATAAGTCACATGCGAGCACACGACCGTCGACAGCATATTTGAACGCAGTCGCTGTGGCCGAAATCGGCCGGGAACTCATCACCATCATTGCGTTTTACAGGATTATTACCAAGTAGTATGAAGTAATGTTAATATGTACAAAATATTAAGATTATTTTTTCATATTTTATTTTTATTTTCCCGTATACTAGGTCAGTTCTTATCCTCATACCGTTTAAAATTACAAAGCCTGCACGCAAACGTAACGCAAGACTGCCATACACAATATATTTGCATTTCAATGAGAATGCTTGTGCTCATGACATGTCGGTTCTTTGAGACCTAGTCTAACATCGTCTTGTGCATTCAGTATTATCTACAAGACAGACTTGTCTATTGTTTTTATTAATATCCATATAAAAATTGTTTAAGCATAAACATGCATTTGAGTGTGAGTTTGAGTAATTACTCAAACTCACACTCAAATGCTTTATTGCGTTCCATATGTATGTACATGTGGTCTTAAAACTAAATAAGTCTCAACATGAACCCTGCTAGGGTATAGCAACTTATCTAAAAATACATGGGTACCTATCGATTAAAACTAAAGCGCTTGTTCCTTAAACGAAAATAAATCACATTAATATGAGTACGGCACTATAACTTATTGCTAATAAAGTACCGTTTTGATTGAAATAAATGTGAAACAAGTTACAAACAGTAACATATCAAATATAACAAATATTAATCACTTTCAGTATCGTTTAAATATATTGTAAGTATTTTATGTTTTTTTATTGCTACGATGGAGGCAATCAGGTATACAGCCTGCTTGATTGTGAGTCACATGTTGATTTCCGAAATATTGATTTTAGAGTTCGTTGTACATGGTTGACCATCATAAGACTGGTTCTCATGTATGGCGAGACGTGAGTGTTAACTCAAAAGCATGTCCATACCATCCAAGTTGCCGAAATGAAGATGTTACGGTGCATGTGCGGCGTTGCCAGGCTCGATAAAATCCGCAACGAGTACGTACGAGGAAGCCTGGGCGTCCGTGACATCGCCGACAAGATTCAACAAAGCCGGCTGCGATGGTCCATACCATCGCAGCCGGCTTTGTTGAATCTTGTGGTTGGTGGTGGTTTGGTCCTCTTCACATGACCATTAATGTGAAGAGGACCAAACCACCACCCAAACTATGTTGGTAACTTGGCACTACAACCTTCCGTCTCGGGTCGAAGATCCAGGGGCGACCCAGAACAAGATGGAAGGATGTAGTGCTAAGAGTCATAAGAGAGTGCAAGTTGTACGAAACCGATGTCGAGGACAGAGCGAAGTGGAGAAGTAAGACGAGGAAAGCTGACTCCACCACGATGTGGGATATATAGCTAGGAAGAGAGAGGTGTACATGGTTGAATAATTTTCAGTGAATATTTTTCAAATCCCGTCAACAAACCCATTAATTCAGTCCTTTGCGTGCAGTTTGTAATTGCAACTACATATATTTTGGTCAATGCGCAAAATTTTTATATCTCCAAATATTTAAACCTAGAGAACGCATCATCTATCTCAATTTGTGTAGAACAACACTGCAGTCCTGTCAGTAAATTTTCCGTAAAAAAATATCGAATTTACATACCAACAAAGCAACAGAGGGAAATTTAGAAAAATCGGTATTTTTTTTAATTTATAACGTCACATGCTGAAGTCACGTACACAAAACTGGTCCAACCAGCTGCAGTGGAAAACATAAAATCACTTTGCAATGAAGTTAGCGGCGCGCGAATAGCACCAGTGAACCGAGAAATTAGTTCCAAGTTTTCTTAGACGAACAACCGGCGTATGAAAATGTAAACCGAGTTGGCTTTTTGAATTTGAAATTTGTAAATCGAATTTGGAAATGGTGTTCTATTTTACTGGCTTGAATGACACCGTTGAACGGTTTTGATTTTATTGAAGTTAATCAGTCTTTCGTCAGGGATGCGGTCAGCGGTGGACGCATTGCTTCTTAAGCGGAGCTTCTGACAATGATTGCATTATTAAAGACTGCCCAAACTACCGAACAACGTCGCTTTAAAGCAAACTGGACATTGGCGAAATTATCTTAACTTAAATGGAAGCCATTTTTTTAAAGAAAAAGAAGTTAAATCAAGCCTTTAATTCTTCAAAAAAGTAAGTAAGTATAATAGAACCTTTTTATTATTTTACAGTACATATGGTGCTACTTTTCCGCACTAGTGCGGAAAAGAGCACTTTTCGTGCATATGTCGAAACTTTAAAGAGCCATATGTACAGTAAAAGGTTGTACGATACACGTGCGAATAGGTAATTCGCAACTCGTGTCGATTTAAAACACTCCCTTTGGTCGTGCACTCCCTTTGGTAAGCACTTTTGTGCGCTGACATAACAATAGCAAATTACTACTAAATCAAAGAATTTCTATAGGAATAAATGAAAGGTTCACAATTTACGACTTTTCAATGATCTGTCTTATTTATATATTATTAATAATTAATGCCAGTGACAAATACTGAGACATTTAACCTCACTGCATTGCACACAAAGCACAAAAAATATGGATTATAATCCTATAACATTTGTAGCATTCAAAGCCCTATATAAAAAAATAAGAGAAATGCATCTACGAGCGATTCCGCTACAAATCCGAAAATGCTCTTTACGCTACGACGTACTACACATAGCATTGCTTCGCCTCGAACTGGTATAAGAAAATGGCTTTTAAGACGTGACGGTTTTGTGATTAATTTATAATGTATCACAACAAAAAATAATCCATAACTCCTTACAGGTGACCCTTTTCAGACAATTCAAAAGCGAACAGGAAAGTATTCATTTCTCGCACCGACGCGGCACAATATTTTAAGAAGAAAAATTATGTAACGTCTGACGTGACGCGAATACTTGGACTATTACTCAAGGTGTCATCTCCTTTCGGGAGGAAACGGGAGAGACGCTTGTTTTCCTGCTCCAGAATTAGGAGACAAGTGACAAGTGGCAAGCGGTCGGGAAGTAAACTTTAATTTCGCACTTGAGTTGGTAAGGTTGTTTGGAAGAGATCGCTCTTCAGCGACAACCCTGCTGGTTGTTTACCACAGTTAATATGTACGTTTAGTTTCTTTTTCGTGTCACTCGCTCTTCTTGGTTAGCAATAAAAAACATTTGTACTGTATTGTGTCAGAAAGAACGTAGGAAGTAAAGTAGAAGTAAATATATATCTTTTTATTTATTACAGTACAAAATATGTGCTAGGCTAGCTCACAGTATTTTTAATTTTTACATGTGCGTCTTATTCGTTGAATCGGTTGATTTATAGAAGAAACATTCTTTTTTATATTCAATCACTCAAAAAATTGTTTACGTAAAAAATCTTTCTTCTCTTTTCTAGGGATCATAAAACCATTTCCTTGCATATTTTTTGCTTTATTACTTTCTTAATAGCGTGAAAACCACAAATAAACAAAAAACGTTTTCTACTTACATATGCATTTTGAACTCAATCAGACCAATAATAAAAAAGTTCAAAATTATGACCACTTTTTCCGATTTTAACCTCGGATTTATATTTACTCTCCAGTCCGCTAATTTCTCATAACTTGACCGGTGAACACCTAAACAGCGATGCTATCTTCAGTGTTGTCACTTTCACAGTATGAATTATCGAGAAAAATATTACAAAAACATTTTCTTTATTCTTATAGACCTATTTATGTTAATTTGTTACAGTTTCACGAATTAGTTATTTCGGAGGGACAGCGTGAGAAGGGTTGGTATTTTAGTATAAGAATTATAACAGCTGTTAAACTTTTTTATGACAATGAAGATAGCCATTATTAACGAAGTTTCAAAGTTTGTTAACAGGAAACAAAATATATTGCCTTGGCCCTATTCCGCTACAGAAGAAGAGATTTGTATGCCACAACGGAATGTTTTACGCTCAACTGAATGCGGTCATCGAGCTAGTCTAGCCTAACCTAACCTATACCTCTAAGCGATTTTTCACTGCAATTGAGAAACAATAAGCTCACAGAACGTTGCCAGTCGGACGTGACCGAGGCAGCAAATCGACTGTGAACGGACATTGTTTAAAGACCGCGAATATTGCTTTGCTTTCAGTTTCAGAAATTTGCTGCTTTTTTAACCCCCGCATTTTTTATGCGTGTCGGTAGTGTTAACCCATTCAGCGCCACGGCACAAATCTTTTCGCTTCAAATGAACATTACGCTGCTACGTGATACGGCGTAGCACTACGAGCGTAGCGTGTCGGCGAATGGGTTTAGGCGGATGTCACACTGCGCCGCATCTCCGGACGGAGGTGCGGTGCATTTTGTCGTACCACACGGAATTTATATACAAACTGAGGTACTTGCATACAACGAGCTCGGCATCTCCGTCCGGAGATGCGGTGCAGTGTGACATCCACCTTGACACGACACACGTGCGTTTTGCACGCGCATTGCTTTTCGTTAGGAGTTTAAGTAAAGTTAAGCTGCTGATGGACTACGCCGCAGCATAACGGTATAGCGTATATATATATACATATATATACATAGCGTATATGTCACAAGCAAAAGATTTAGGAGACTTCTAGAGCAATTTTTAGTAGGGAGTTACCTATATAAATAATAAGGGTTTGTAAATACATCATCATCATCATCATATCAGCCAAAAGACGTCGACTGCTGGACATAGGTCTCGCCCAAAGTAGAATACATATTTTTCATTTAATTTAGCTAAGTTTTTGTCGGGGTTCTGCCTATTCTACGAATTTGTTATGTCCGAATTTCACTTGCCAACCAACTTTTCGCCGATGATTCACTTTGACAACTAACTGATGCCATTTTTTTGTATCCCATCAAAGATTTTTGGTAAAAATTGCGATAAAAGCATCTATTAGGTAGCAAATTTCACTGCCACCAAAATAAGTTACCTTGAATCGACCTCGAGTCGACGTAGAATCAACCAAAAGTGGGGAAAAAAGCACGTGCCGCGATGGGGCGACTCTGTTGCGCCGGCTGAGTGGGGACTCGTACACCTAAAGCGTCGACGTACGCTACTCTACAGCCACGTGACAGTCTGTCAGCAGGGGCGACCCTGCTGCAGCCCACGATAGCTCTCGGACACGGCTCCCGAGGTGTAAGGTCGGGGCTCTGCCCGGGGGGTTTCCCTAACCAAGGGTGAAAGAGAAACAATTGTCGCTTTTAATAAATCGTATATATTAAACTTTGACTTATTTTCATACTACCCTATCACTGCCCTAAGTGACTTTCACTAAGTCCCTAAATACCTAACACTTTCCCTATTAGCTTTCTGAGGACTTCTTCTTGCTAGTTGTTTACTTCGGCTCTAGGCTTCAGCTGACACATTTGCACTGAACTCTGACCTGTTTATATTCTAAAATTGGTCCGCTACCCGCTGGGGAACGTATAGCGCGAGTGGCGGGGATTTCCGTTTATTGCGGTTGTCTAAAATGTTGCCTCCCCTATTGGTGACGTAATGCCACGCCTACTTTTACTATGATTTTTCTGTCTTTCTAATTATATTCTTTTTATTAATCCAGTTAGATTAAATTCCTATTTGTATCTAATTCCGTGACTCGGAAGGACGTCTTCAAACACTGGTGCGTCCGCTAACTCGATTCTCTGGATTTTACATAGGGAAAGTTACAATCTTTTAACAATGAATACCTCTAAAACATGCTACGTGGTCTTCAAATCCAAGAAAAAAAAAATACCACCACACACGCCTCTAAAAATAGATGGAGAAATTCTGAAACAAAAACGGAGGAAAAATATTTAGGCCTAACTTTAGACACCTTCTTAAATTGGAACACTCACATCGACAAAGTGAGGTCAAAATTTCTTGCTCTCTTGATCCTAAGATCAAGAGAGCAATAAAAATAGAATAGAATCGTAGAATTGTCCACTGCCTTCCACGTCGAGTATATCAAAATATATATAATTCTTTAGTCAAGCCACATTTAATGTATTTAATTGAAATCTGGGGAAATGCATGTAAAACAAACTTAAAAAACTTACAAATTACACAAAATAAAATTATCAAAATGTTATCAATTATGATTATGTGTGAGGTGTGCAATAAAGAGTATTTGTATTGTATTGTATTGTATTATTTAACTCCCACTAAACAAATTTATAAAGACGCAAAAATTATGAACCTTAAACAACTACATAAAATACATACAAAACATGTTTATTAATTTTAAAAAAATAACTAAAAGGATACACTGTGAAATAAAATATACAGAAACACGAAATAATAAAACGGAGTAGTCGAAGAAAGGAGCACATAGTGCTGCCGCAGACAAAAACCGCCAATGGTAAGAGAGTGATAAGTTATGCAAGAGTACAGTTATATAATAAATTGCCAGTCGATATTAAATATGCACACTCCTTAACTTTATTTAAAAAGAAACTTAAAAACCATGTCTTAAAGCAATATAATCTTCTCAGTTAGAACTGGCCTACTGTTGTACTGTTACCACTATGTTACTTGTTTGCGCGACTATGCTTGATACATTTGTTTTCTACCCTTTTATTGTATAAAATTACTTCCATAAGATAAATAAGATAATTTCTAAATTACTATTGTATTTTTGCTGGAATGAATATGTTTATATAGCCTTAGAAAAACAGCTTATAATAATAAATAATAATATGTACATATTTAATGAAATGTTTCTCATGTAAGTGAAATGTAAATTTCTTTTTGAGAAATAAATGATTCTTTAACCCGAAAGTTGAATGTTTTTGTTAGGGCTTAGATTTTACAATGTGTTTAAGGATTACGTATTAATTAGAATACTAATGTCCTGCTGATTATGGTCCTATTAACAGTTAGGACTTTTTTTAAGCTATCTGGTGATATAATCACTTTACCCGTACATTAATGTTTTATGTAATGGTCGTGCCTAATAGCATATCATAAGCCAAATTACCATGTTTTAATGCTAAACTTATTTTGTACGTAATATTAATGACCAATCAGCGTGTTTCGCGCCACGTGATGGTGCCGGGTCTCTCTTCGGACGTATCGCCTGGATATATTCGCTAGTTGTAAGTTGTTTTACTATGTATAATTAAGTAATCTGGTTTCTCGGCGTATTGGTTCGCTGTAAGGCCGTGTAAACTAATTACATAATAAATAAATAAATAAATATACTCGATTTCAAAGGAGTTTATAGTTATATATTTGGCATATTTACTTTACAATTTCTGCTTATATACTTTATGGGATACTATCTGAGATTTTTATATACTTTATACGACTTACTTTGTTACATTTGTCTGTTTATTTTGCGAACTGATAATCGGCAATACAATTTTCGGCGACAAATTAGAGAACCGTTTTAGTCATTATTTTTCCCTTCTTGTTTGTTAAACGTGTTCGAATTGAACATTATTAGCTTCCTAGTATCGAAAGAAATAAACGCACGAATCACTACACGCTACGCTCGTAGCCGATTCCACGGCTTTCCCCAATCCCCGTATGTAGCGGAAAGCGTCTACGGCAAGGCGGGTTCCTGGCAGTGAAAGTGTTAAAATATTTTAAAGTAATTCACAATTTTCATTATTACCTCAACAAAAAGAGCTTAATGGAAAGGGATTATAAGCTTTCATCACGTTATTTCGCAAAAACGTCAGTAAAATCTACGGATACTCTGAAATGTCCATTTAGATTGTGGTTTGATAAAATATTTAACCCAGGATTGTACGCATTGGGCCATTTCCACCAATGGTTATTAAAAACTAGAACCTTGAAACTGACTATTCATGGGGTAAAAATAATTTAAACAGACAAATATAAACCCTAATTTTGAAACCGTCAACGGAAACGAGAGTGATTTTAAGATTAACATGACTGTTTATCTGTGTGTATGTCTGTGACGTAGTAGCTCCCACACGGATGAACCGGTTTGTGTGCGGTTTGATAACAGAAAGTCTTGTTAGTCAAGATGGTTTTGAGTCATGTTGGCTGTGTGAGTCGTTTTAATTTTTAACTTGTGTAGTAAGTATTAAATTTAGATTGTGTATTTATTATTTATTAATGAACTCAAAATATATATTTTATTCGCCAAAGTGTATTCAAAGTTTATTGACGAGTGATGCGCTCTCTCATTGACATACATTTGCAAGTTATACCTATTTATTAACCAAACTAACGAATTATAAATCCACGTAGGTAGCTTAAGTATAAGCGATGTCACGGCATACTGACAGAGATGTTAAATGCTATTATCGTATTCACAACCTATATAATTATGTTGGACAGGAAATATTTTGCAATACTTATGAAATTGTATACATTTTATTCTAGTCTATATAAATAATTTGCATACTTCCATTAAAACATGTCTTTTACTAGACTGGTGTTCATTATAAGGCTTGGTTCATTCCTATATATATGCAACAATATTGATAAAATTAATATAATAATGCCAATTAGAGGGCCTGACAGAATTCTGATACGTTGATTGAGTGTTCCAATATTGTTCGTTTTCTTACTTGCCCTTATTATTATTTTTTACTTGAAGTTGGTACAGAAGTAAAAGCTTCCGTACTCATCTGTCACCCGTCATCTCCTCACTCGCTTCTTACTCAGTACATCCACTAAAATTTCTCTCGCCTTTTAAAGATGGCGGCCATGCTACTTAATTTTTTGCGGTTTTTGTTAGCACGTATATCACGTACCACGTTTTCGCCCACTGCAGCCGCACTACCAATTCATTTGAATGAAAGGGTAAAAGATTTCGGAATCGTATTACAGTGGCTCGTTTCCGAGTATTTTGAGTTTCGAATCGCTTACCACCAACGTTCTTTTGTTGGTTGACTGATCTCGTTTTGCGATTGAGTTTGTTAAAGACCTGTACCTTTTTGTATTATTTTATTTTAGATTCTTTGGGTAGCCATGAGCGTTGAAACAAAAAATGTAAAGAAAGGTTGATGTCGCAATTCAACTTCATTAAAATTATATAATTAAGGTCACCTTGATAATATCGTCTAGTTAGGAGACATTTAAATATTTTTAACCCTTATTTTAAGTTTTTTTTTCAAACATTATTCGTTTCATAATTCGGGTGAACTATTATTAGATGGCTGTGTAGGCGTATGTTGGTAATGAAGTATCCATTAGTGTACTTGTTCCATGTTTAAGTTTTATTTTTTAACTAAGAAGCAATGTGGAATAGGATATGTAATTAAGCCCTTTACAAATACTAAGAATTACTTTCAATATACTTAGTGTATTGCTAAATAAGCCATACCCAGCACAACTGTCTATACAATTTTTGCTGGCCTGGTAAGTCCCTGCGTAATTATACTAATACTAATACTACTAATTCATAGTTTCGGACTCTTAACACGTGATTCATCAGATACCGTGGTTTTCCCGCTATACCTTTATAAATAGTTGTTACTTTATTTTATTCTGTCAGTAAGTACAACAACCCGTAAACTTCTGAAGCCAACAATGCATTAAACAGCAAAATTAGACAAAGAACAGCCGCGTGGACTTAAACAATAAAATCTTAACAGTATTTAAAAGGACATTTTGCACCCGCTCCCAGTGAAATTGCTAACATCATTCGAGTCTCTTCAACTGCGAGCTAGAAAAAAGTTGACGGACGACCCGAAAACAAAGGGTGTTCTTTCGTCTGCAGACCCACTTCTTACACGACTACGACAATGGCTTTGTTTCTGGGCCGTGTAATTATTAAAGGGAAAAACAACAGGCCTTGCGAATTAACCGAAAGAATGGTAACTATTGTTTACAATATTGTCGCCGTTCCGTTGTTTTGTGCTTTACTTGATAGGGATTGCGATGAAAATTGCTTTGTTGGTTTTTTGTGATTCCTTTTTTGATCCAGAAAACTCTTTTCAATCTTACACGTAGTAAGGATTATACTTATTCGAGCAATTAGTTCATTGATTTAAGAAAAAGACGCTTTCGTGTTAAAGGATAGTCTGGAACTCGTTCGTTCGTTGCGCTACCATAAGTTGCTTAACCAATGAACAATGAGCATTTTAATACCTACCGAGACCAATAGACCTGAGTGTGGTGTCATTGGATAGGTCAAAACAAAAAAAAAGTATCATGAGGGTCAGAACCGGATCGCCGTACATTCGGAGATATTCGAATTCGAGACTACTATGAGTTGGTTCATTACTGAACCAGCGAGACGCCTCGTGCTAAGCACGCAAACCAATAAATTAATGGACTTAAAATACAGACGCAATTGATATATCAAACTATTCTTAAGAATGGTTTCAGAATAAAGACTATTTGAAAAGAGCAGTCGGGTTAATCAGCAGGTCGATCACGTACGCGCATCAGGTAGATCTAAATGTCACTTTTAATAGGGAAAAAATAACAGTTCAATTGTCTTAACGCGCGTTCGTAACGTTACGTGATTACCCCTCAGAACAATAAATATTGGCCGCAGTTACTTTAAATACGCTGCCAACTTAACATTTCACTTTGACCCAGAAAAACTTAATTTGAACTGCACTGATTAAACGGACAAAATGAAATTTTAAAATTCCATAAAGCGACATTGTATGAAAAAATGGTTTTCATGAATCAACTCGCAGTCTTGATCTTCCGAATGACTGGCTTAATGGTGATTTTTCGTTTCTCCTCTCATTTGCGTGCTTGATTTATGCACGATATCATTCATTTTATATTAGTATGAAGAAGTTTTCCCGGGAAATAAATCCGTCGCTTAGCGAGATTGGGAAACGTAAGCAACGGGAAAACAATGAGGATTATTGAAAACGTGGAGGCAGAATGGAAATAATCCAAGGTTTTTATTCGAAAATACCTTTATATATTGGGTTCGAATCCCGGTAAGGGCATTTATTTGTTCCTGAGTCATGGATGTTATTATCTATGCGTGCAAAAATTACGGCGTCACAAAATGATTACATTCAATTTAAACCTACATTAGATATCAATTAATATCAACACGTCAAATTATTATTTCATTCAATTTTATTAATTACATTTAAAAAATTCATCCGTTGTATAAAAACATGTTTCTTTCAACCATATAAATTATTATCATCTATATTTGGATTATGTCGGCAAATGTCTTTTTTTTTGAGCGCACTTTCACACTATGGAGCTATTAATTTAGATCCAATTCTAAGTTTAGAGTTAGTTTTTAAAATCGTGTAAAAATTTGGATTTGACCATACAAATATTCCAGCCTCCCAGATATACAAACCGGTGAAGACTAAAACGTTAAAATTCCTAAAGAGTATGGTCTACATGATTCTAAACGACCTACTCCACTTAAGGCTCGCACACATTTCTTTTGGCAAATAAATACATGTTTTACGCTGCTAGGATTACCCAAAATAATGAGACCGTATCGTAACATGGACGCAACATAACCGTGGTGGGTGTGTAATGATGGGTATAAAAATAAATGATGTAATTTCATTCAATGTAGTAACATTTGATATAATCACAAAGTATATAATCACTCACTTTATATAATAAACGTTTGGTATAATCACAAAATATATATGTTTATTTTATATAACTATCATCCGGTATAACACTTATTTGTTATAACCATAATATGGTATAATTCTCAGGTTACATAACTGTCAAGTACTTATCTAGTATAAAATATTGTTGTTATTGCAACAGCTTGGTAACGCCAATAAAGTAAAGAAAGCATAACAAACATTACGCTTTGCAAATTGTACTCATACAGTATCAGAATTCGGCGGTAAAAAAGTGTTCGGTTCTGGCGCTTCGCCGGCCGCTACCATGGCACGCTCGCTTTGCTCGCTCAGCTCGCGCGCTGTAGTTGGTTCTACCTGACACTCGTCCTTGCTTCGCTCGTCGTCGTACCTACACCGACTGCCTTAGTGTCTACCAAAAACTATTATGTGAACTATACATTAGAAGAAATTAACATTATATCTTGCATTATAGGAAATATGCATTAGACTTAAAGTAAGTTATATTTAATGTTATTACATCAAATGATCGTGATATGAGATGATAATTATATCATATCTAAATATATCAAGTGTTATATTATATTACTCAATAATTATATGAAATGAACATTATTGCGACTAATTACGGACCCAACCGCGGTATGCGGTGAGGGCAACTTTTTCACCGGCAACACGTTTCAATCGCCTTAAGGCAAATGTAAATCTTTCTAACTTTGTACAAATACTGTCTACATGCCATTTCCAATTACAATGGCGGTCTACAATAATGTCTAAGAGTTTTGTTGGATCGACTTCTTCAATTGATTCTCCCTTGCATTTAATATTTAGTTTTGGCAAATGTGTTCTTCTATAAAAAAAAATGTAAATAGTTTTTTCTGTGTTTACTAATAAGTTATTACATTCTAACCAATTAAATATAGAGTCAATAGTAGCATTTATGTTATTTATGTATTCACGATCATTATTAGAATTAGAAATTATAACTGAAATGTCATCTGCTAATAAAACGGTTTTATATTTACAAACCACTGGGAGATCATTTATATATATTATAGATCAATTCTGAATTTAAGTACATAATTATTTATTCTTTATATAGCTTTGCTTAGTTTAAGACTAGGTCGATTTGCGTAAGGTTATCCCCAAACATTTAATTTTATTATTTTGGTAAGCAACAACATTATGCACGTGTCTATATACTATTTAATTACAAATAGGAAAAGTATGTGAGAGTAAGCTTTATAAAATGTAAGTTTGTATGTAATGGGTACCCTCCGGAATCGCTCATCCGATTTCAGAAATTATATCACCTGCGTGTAGAATGGACTCTGGATGCATACAGGCATTTTATCCCGCGGGTTTGCCTGCGTTCTCTGCAATACGCGAGTGAAGCGGGTAGTTAGTACGATATAAAGAGGTATAAGAATTACTTTAAAACGTATAGTAAACGTATAGCGAGTTCATGTTATTTCAAGGTAAAATTAAGTGTCCAGCCTACTCGCCCAAAATAATATTGAACGGAGTGGCTTTAAACCGTGTCACACATTTTAAATACTTAGGTCATATTGTGTCGGAGGACCTAAAAGACAATCTAGATATTGAGCGGGAGCGCAGGGCGCTGGCGGTGCGCGGCGGGATGCTGGTCCACAGGTTCGCACGTTGTAGTGTTCAAGTGAAGCTTACTTTATTTAGAGCCTACTGCCAAAGTTTCTACACGTGCGGTCTGTGGACTAGTTTCAGGCTAAAGCCCTATAGTACCCTGCGAATCCAATATAATAACATTTTCAGGATGCTCTTTGGGCTTCCTCGATTCTGCAGTGCTTCTGGGATGTTTGCCGATGCTAGCATGGATGACTTTTTTGCCATTGTAAGAAAGAAGACGGCATCGGTAGTATTGCAGATGAGAGGGAGCACAAATAGCATCCTGAAAATGATATCAGGAAGGTGGGATTCGGACATTCTCCGCCGATACACCATTTTGCATGTCGTAAGACCCAAAAAATAGATGTTTTAAATTGTAGGTATACTAACATAGTTCTTAAGTGTTTTCTTTTTGCTTTTCTGTTACTAACAATATATGGATCTGAGTTATCTGGAAATAAATAATTTTTATTTTTTATTTTTTATTTTTATTTTTATTTTTTATTTTTTATTTTTTATTTTATTTTTATTTTTTATTTTTATTTTTTTATTTTTTTATTTTTTATTTTTTATTTTTATTTTTTATTTTTATTTTTTTATTTTTTTATTTTTTATTTTTTATTTTTATTTTTTATTTTTTTATTTTTTATTTTTTTTTATTTTATTTATAGTGGTCAATTTGTTTATTGAACAACATTTCTTTCCAATTTGCCTAAGTAACGATCAAGTAAAAAGATAATTCACTATAGTGAAAATGCTCTTATATACATTTGACAACCGTCATCCTAGCCCAATTTATGTCATCATTGACGTTTGCACGACGATAACAGATACCATTACAATATTAGTCAGTATAGCGCTCCTGAACGCCTCTATCTTATACCATATGCTGCAAAATTGTGTTAACTACCAATATAATGCTTCATTTTTTGAACACATTTTTTAACAACTTCAACTGTGGCTTTTAATAGAAATAAATGTTAAATAATAATTATGAAATGCTTTTATGTCACATTTTCGAATTTTTTTTGTTTGTTATTTTTAACAAACGAGCGTATTTCTTTGTAAATAGCTTGTGTTTGGCGAACACACTTAATAAACTTATCTACAGAAAGAGTTTTCTAACGGTGCATCGAACTTGAAAAGGTAACGCAATTCCTTCTAATTGAGAAAGTTTAGTTACCTTTTTTATTGTCTATGCCGGGTGGCCATTGTTCAACGTGAAGTAAATTTTAGCATTCGCCATCTCGACAAATATAAAAGTTTTAATTGCTCGTACTTTCGTAATTACGAAAAATACAATCTCATGGGCAAAGGAAATATTAACGAACTTGAAAACCGGTCAAGTGCGGTCATGGCGCGCGCAATGAAGGAACAGGCTATTCGGTTTAAAGTAGATTGCCCTGAGGTAAAAAAAACAACTATACACTAAATTAACGACCCCTACATAAAGGCACTGTATAGCAAATTCAATTCTAAGTATGTGCAGGCAAAATACAATTTGCCCGCAGGGCGTTTCACGGGTTAAAGCATTTTCTATAATTCTGTCATTGGGCCAAACGGGAACTGTCGTAATAATACATTAACATATCAACAAAGGCAACGAACAAGCCATTTTGGTAATAATATATTTAATAGTATTTTATAATCGCTAGCATACACATACGCTTATAGGATGTGATCAAATCCAACCATTTCGATTGGAAAAAGACTGATTTATGAGATTTCATAATAACAAGTGAAGTTAATACTTATCAAAAATGAAGTACCTTGACACTTTTATCTCATTCTTGCTTTGCTTTTGAAAAAATATTTTGGGAATCGATATTTCCGAAATATCTGCCTAAAAATATCTATAGCCTGATAAATCCATACATCTATCAACATGGTTAATTGGGTATATTTTGCTAAAATTATGGAAAACCTAATTACGAGAGCGTTATTTTGTGAAAACATAGCAGAGAATAACACGTTTTCCTATAACAGGCATGGAACGCTAAAAATATTTCGGCGATTACATTTCTGAATGGGTGGGAACTTCGACAGTCGGTCCAGAAAAAAAAGAGCTAAATCAGTGCAAAGTAATATTGAGTTATTATTGGAATAAGGCTGAGACTTTTATTTATCGACGACCCAAAGAAGTTAGGCCATGGGCTGCGATGAATATCCACGCAGATTTATGGGACTAAAATGTAAGTTGCTCACCATTTGGTTGGCTTATTAAGAGGGAACATTACCTGACCCCTTTTTCAGAATTACGAATTCTAGATCAGTATTTCTGTCGCACTGACATTTGTGGGACCGCGCGCTACAAGGACAGCTGCAATTTCGACTAAAATCTTAAGCAAAAAACTCAAAAATCGAGGTTCCGTTCTCGACTGTACCCTTTTTCGAAACTTGACCAATCGTAACAATATTTTGGTAACTGAATAAGAAAGAAATATTAAATGTTGGACCTTGACGGATAATAAGCTACCGCAGTCTATTGAGATAGGTCGTTTAAAGCATTATTTAAAGCAACCTAAATGCTTATAAAAATAGCAACCAAGGTATACAGACGGGCATTATATTAATCTTATATGAAAAATAAAAACTATAATCTGCAATCAAAACCCCGGGAAGAAACAGTCGAGAACGTTTGTATGGAAAAATTACCACGTCTTTCCTATAAAACGTCCCAATTTTCAACTTTATTTCAATAAATTGACATAACAGGGTGTCACCTTTTTGCTAATTATTATGGAGGTTGTTGACATTATAGAGTTTAGCAACTCTACAGTGTTCATAAAGCAGCTGTCTGGAAGACTGAATAGAAGAAGGTCGAAGACGTCAAGCCGGCGCCATCGAAGCTTAGGCCTCAGGGCCACGCAAGTTTAATTAAACGTCCATATCGAATTGAACCAATGTCGCGCATTGGGACGTGTACTTTTTTCCTATATTATATTTTACAAAAGAGCTGGCTACAACATAATTGGTACAACAAAAGACAAAATAATATTTGTATTTTTTTATATTCATGTCATTTACGTACCTAACTATAGTTATAGTTGGTATACTCACTGGTTCACTATATGCGTATATAAGTGCCGGATAATAGTCATTGTTTAATAGTAAGTACAAATTATCCTAAAAACCATAATAAACAAATAAAATATACGTCTAATAAAAACAATACGAAAATCTCTCAAAATTGCTGTCGATGTCCTCCACCTGCAAACTATCTTTTAATCTACGTTGTAAGCTATCTGTGTGCGCCAAACTTTACCCAAATCTTTCAACGC
Source organism: Epinotia bilunana (assembly GCA_947049275.1). Taxonomy (NCBI): domain Eukaryota; kingdom Metazoa; phylum Arthropoda; class Insecta; order Lepidoptera; family Tortricidae; genus Epinotia; species Epinotia bilunana. The sequence continues at coordinate 6,252,869 of OX346265.1, forward strand.
TTTTTTCGCACATCAGTCCCATCAATGACACAAACTTTTAAATTTAGAGTTTTGCTTAGATACTTTTATGTGCAGGAAAATATTATCTATGTCATCCGGGTACGTATCAGAATTTCTAAAATTAACAAGTAAAATCAAAATATTTTTCGTAAAACCCAACTGCTTTTTTACAAATATTAAATAACCTATGTCACTCCTACGATTAAGAGGAATCCAACGACACCTCATATGTCGAAATCCTTCAAACGGTTTAGGCTGCAGGACGTGCCAAAGAATAAGTACTTACACACATACATACATACATTCATACCCTCGAAAAACATAACCCTCCTCTCCTTCGGCAGTCAGGTAAAAAAACTAACGTTAAATAACCTATGTTCAAGATCCTTAAAATCTAAATACCTAATGGTTTTAAATACCTAAGCAACTAACACCTACCTACGAATTACCTAAGTTAAAAATACCGATTGGACTATATATCTAATGTTTAAAATATCAATAGCTATTACACCTAAGTTTGATACACCAACATTTGAAATACCAAATGGTTGAAATATCTAAAATGATTAGCGAGCTATTTGTATGAAGTATTAGATCAGGTTCTGCGAGCGTAAAAGAGGCCTCATATTGTTAGTTTTTTTGCTCTTTTATTAAAAAATAACCTCGAAGACGAAAGTGGGAGCAAAGCTCCCGCTTGCTTCTTCTAACCTATCCGTGATGCGAGTCGGTTTTGTCCCTAAGCCCCTGTTCCCTCCTGCCCACGCTACACCACTATCTTGGCATTGGTTGATCTCAGGGGAAAAGTTTATTTGATGTCAACCCATTGAACAGGGACTTAGTGGCAAAACCGGCTCGGATCGCGGATAGGTTAGAGCTCTTCCGTCATCGAGGTTATTTTTTTTATAAAAAAGCGGAGAAACTTGTTATTAAAACTTACTACTAATGACAATTAGGCAATTTACTACTAAGAAAAATATAGCCTCAAATCAATACAATCTAAATTCCTAATAATTAGTTAAGCTTTCGGTATTTTGAATATTAGTGAAAAAATCGTTAGGTATTTAGATTTTAGTGATATTGAACGTAGGTAATTTTACGTTATTCTTTTTAATTTTAGACATTGCCATACGTAGCCATTTTAAGCTTTCGGTATTTTTAGGTGAAAAAACCATTAGGTATTTAGATTTTAGGGATTATGAACGTAGGTTATTTAACGTTAGTTTTTTATTTTATTTTAGACATTCTGATACGTACCCATGTCATCCCTTACCTACTTTGCATTTTTTAAAGTAAAAACGTGCAAAAGCATCAATGAATGTTACTGATTTTACTGCAAAATATCCGTAGTATTCCAGTCTCAAGAGTAATGCACTTCAATATTTGCTGGAATGGACTCCGAGGCGCATTGTCTACGTGATCCTAATTCTGAGAGGACGCACGCCGCTCATGGCGTGAATTTCAATATCTTACATGAACCAGATTTAATTCCTTCATACATCTTAGGTCACTAGCATTTGGGAGTGCGGAATCTGTATGCGGTGTTTCGTACTTTATAGAGCTTATGATGTAGCAGAGAGAGGTAAGTACTAGGTGGTTTCCTCGTGTTAAAATGTATTAACGTAGTGTTGCTAAATTGATAGTAAATTAGTAAATCATCAAATTATTGTAATTAAGCTGTGCCGGCAATACAGATAGTACAGGTTCGAGTCCTGTCTTCAGATCATGTTGCTTTTTTTCATTATATTAGTTATCTGTATCATATACAAAATATAATTAAAATCATGAAAATATATGTAAGTATCTAAAAAAATCATAAAAAATATGGGCTTGAGTTATTGGACAGTCGTCATCAGATATATCGGAGCGGCCCAAATGCTCACAAATATCTGAACACGTCTCTAATGCCTCGACAATAGAGGCGTGTTCCGATATTTGTGAGCACTTTGGCCGCTAAGATATATCTGATGACGACTGTCCAAGAGTAAATTTAAACCTATCAATATTATTATAATCTTTACGCTTACGTATAGAAACAGTATTTTACGACCGAAACAGAAATTTACTTGATCTGCCGCACAACGATTAGGGTACAAATAGCAGACTGTGACGTCATACTTAATATGAATCGTTTCAGGTGCCGCCGGCGATTCCGTGTTTGACTCCAATTTTTGGGTATTTATGTCCTTTCATTGTAATTGCTCCCATACAAACATTATTTTCTCTCCAAAAACTGATTTAAATGGCATAATGAAAAGATCTTAGGACACAAGCCTATTGCGTAAGATTCCAAACTAGCGTTAAGCCTAATCAACTGGAATTTGCCACCAAACGCGGAAGTAGCCAATGAGTTCAGAATAGATGTGGTCGAATCAGGGATCGGAAAGCGGTATTTTTTGTATGGGAACGAAAACGTAATTTTTTCGTTCTTTGTTAATTATTTCATTTCTAATTAGGCAATCTAATGATACGCAGTCGTTACCTCAAAACACAACTAAGTCCTACATATGAAGCATAAAATAGTTCGAGATGTGGTTATTTCGAGGTTTTTGCAAAAAACCGGTTCCGATCCCTGGGTCGAATCACCTGGATTCAATTGCATAATGATCACTGTGTGGTATTTGATTAGGTAGTCGATCAGGGAAATAAGTTTTGGATTCCAATTTGATTATAATATGTTTGGTGCTCAGGCTTGCACGCGCGCCGATTTAAGCTAAATGAAAATGCGCCTAAAACAATACGCAATGATAATGTCAGATTAACTTCCCTGGGTCTGATTTGACACGACAAAATGCGAGGTTCCCGACTACTCATAGGGATATCCTCATTTCCATGGCTCTCTAAATAAGCCAAATGGAATCGCGGCCCTGGCGAACTGTCGAAACACACATACTTTGGTGGACACCACTTTAGAATGTGCGTCTCTGTGTCGCTGCATCGCAAGTGCAATGTATTGTTTATTGTACACAGAAACTGGTTAAAACCATGCACATGTCATATAAGAGGCAAACTCATAAGCATTTAAGTGTAAATCTCATTAAAAAATGCTAGATTTAAGTAAATAGGTTACAAGTATAAAACATGAGCGTTACTCGCCATCAAACGTCACAGTTTGGAGAATTTTTATGTTAATGTATAAAATGTAATTTCTTCTTTTTGAATAAATAAATTTAAAAAAATTAAAAAAATAACAAACTAACTATATTCAGGTTTTTACATTTCATTATCATCATTCTCACATCAGACCAATTAGACGCCCACTGATTGCTGGACATACTTCCCCAAAGAGTGCCAAAGTGACCGGTCCTACGCCACCCGAGTCCAGCAGACTCCCGCGACCTTTACCAGTTCATAAATCCGCCTTGTCGGGGGTCTAGATATTGATATATTTACATTTATTAATTTTCGCATGCTGAGTCGGTACTGAAATAACAGCATTTCAGCTAAGCATACGTTAATGACTACTTCTAAATTCCCATAAAGAAAATACCAAGTAAAAACTACACCGCTGCAAAGCAAGTTCATAAATCCGGGCAAACCGAGGCACTATCACTGTGACAGATTTAAACCCCCCGTAGATAACGAGGCGGCATTGTACTTAGGTAGCAAAGGTTGGCACTTTTGTCCTTACAAATTATGGTGCACTTACATCGCAACGCTATGTAAATCAAGGAAGAGGAATGTCCTGGGAAAACGTGGTTTCTGCACAGTTTAACACGTTTTAAAGTGAGTATGCGGTAGTAAATTAGAATGTGTCCGCGACTTCATGCGAGGGTAGAGGCATCATGAATCCTAGATAACGGTTTTCTTCAAACTGACTGAAAAAAACACTATTTATGTAGAGAAGACAAAGAAGGGGATGTTTTTGCTCTTTTTAACTTACTGTTTACTTTTTAAAATGTTATTACTCTTTTTAGGGGTCCGTAGTCGACTAGGAACCCTTATAGTTTCGCTTTGTCTGTCCGTCCGTCCGCGGATAATCTCAGTAACCGTTAGCACTAGAAAGCTGAAATTTGGTACTAATATGTATATCAATCACGCCGACAAAGTGGTAAAATAAAAAGTATTCTTTAGGGTTCCGTAGTCGACTAGGAACCCTTATAGTTTCGCTTTGTCTGTCCGTCAGTCCGCGGATAATCTCAGTAACCGTTAGCACTAAAAAGCTGAAATTTGGTATATCAATCACGCCGACAAAGTGGTAAAATAAAAAGTCTTTTTTTAATTATTAGGGTACCTCCCCTTACGTAACGTGGTGAGTGTTTTTTTTTCATTTCAACCGTAACATGTGATATATTGTTGGATAGGTATTTAAAAATTAATAGGGGTTTGCTAAAATCATTTTTTTGATAATGTTAATATTTTTGGAGATCCCCCTCTAACTTTGGAACCATACGTTTTCAAAATATCTCAAAAGTAGAACTTTATAAAAACTTTCTAGGAAAATTATTTTGAACTTGATAGGTTAAATAGTTTTTGAAAAAAATTACATATACATTTCTGAACTAAGTTTGTTATTTAACCGTATAAGCAGGTGTTTATTGTACCTGTAATTTCTACAAAATCACAATGAAAAGACGTGCTTTCAAATAAAGTAGAAAAACGGTGAAAATCGGTTCACGCAATAAAGAATTATCCCATAAAAATCATCTTCCATACTTCAAGCTCGCGCGCAATAGTTTACTTAATTTGCCGATAGATGTCGCTGTGCGCGGAACGCTTTTTTCCTGATTTAATGGGGTCAGAGCAGCCCATACATTAGGTCGAAAATTTGTCGTGCCCGAATTGTATTAGTTGTCTTTGGTCGTTCGTTATCTAATAATAAAATTGTTCGCTAAGTATTGCTTGTATTGTGTCTGTCTATAATACATGGTCGATTTGATTTGGAAATTTGAACTCTCTTGCTCATACATTCGGTTCACGGAACGGGCTACGGAACTCTACACTGAGCGTGGCGCGACACGCTCTTGGCCGGTTTTTTTAAATTAGGTCGTGGTTTCTATTTTATAAAAGAAATCTCATTCTCAAGCTGTATATCACAGGATGGCCTGGGAGCTGTCGCGGCGACATCACACAGCGACCGACCTGTGACAGCCGAACTGCTTTTTCAGTTACGTGATGAGAGAAAATTTAATGATAATGGCGTAGGTACAATCAGTGTCGAAAAAAAATACTAATAGGCCGTAATTAAGTATGAAATTCCGCCTTCATGAAAGACCTTACAAAATAAAAAACATATAAATATTAAATAAATATTTTGAAACAATCTTACACTAATCAACCTAGTCCCCAATTAAGCAAAGCTATATGGGTACTAGACGACGATATACATACTTATATAGATAAATAAATAAAGGGTGTCCCAAAAAGGATGCAAGATTTTCCATACATTTGTATTTGTATGAAAAACCTTGCGTTCTTTTTGGGACACCTATACTTAAATACATAGAAAAAATACATGACTAAGGAATAAAAATTGGTGTTCATCACACAAATAAATGCCCTTACCGGGATTCTCATTCTCTCTCATTGGACCTCCAGCTTCGTAAGCAGGTACCAATTAGGCTACAGAAGTCTTCAAAAATAAGTATAAAATGATTATATCGATTCATGAATCAAAAGTATATCACAAAATAATATTATAATATACATCGTCGAAAATGTAATACTTAACCACGATATAATTAAATTATAATTATTTACGATTTATCTTCTATGAGAACGTTTAAAAAGCACCTCGGGCAACTCACTGATTTAAATCTCCAGGCTACTTACTTACTGACTTAGCTAGGTGTACTCTGTATGGCCATATTTTGTTATTGACCGATAGTAACTAATATGGATTTATGTTACACTGTACTGAAGCAATAATAACACACACACACACACACACACACACACACACACACACATAGCCAACCAGATGACAGCTTATTACTCAACTGAGCCCGAACCGATGATTGCGAACTTGGCCATACCATCACAACACGGGAATAGGTATAAAACAAATCAAAGCTCTCGGATTAATTTGTAAAAGAAATGAATTTTTATCCAGACGGGACAAAAACAGGCGATCGTTGCGATTTATAAATGTATTCATTCGAGCAATAACAATTTCTATATCCTAGATTGACACGTTCTGTGACGCAGCTGAAGTAATAACAGCGAAGTCATTATTTTCAAAAGTTATATACTTAGTGTGAGCGTGAGCTACAGTATATTCGTCATCCCATTCCATCTCCATTTTTTCACCTATTAAATTTAATATAGCTTTATAAGAAAAAATATAAAAAAAATCTCCGCTGTAAAATATGGTTTTACAACATATATAGAACCTTTATGTGGTAATCAGGGTAGAAAAAGCGCTTGTATAGTTTATCTATTATATTATCAGCCGATGTTTTACGTACAACGTCTTGCTTTTACCACAGTCACACGATATCTGATGAAGCTGGCATGGCTGCCAGCTGTGGCTTTAGTCTTTTGTTTTGATCAAAAGACGGTTACTGCCAGTCTTAACTGCCAGTCTCTGTTTCGGAAGGAGGATAAATATGTTTATACAACACTTTACAATACCATAAGCCCACTGTTCATTTGCATCGGTTCATGGAGTACCTGTGCGGTACCGAAGAGTGTATTTTTGCACCGATAGAGCGCTATTTAGTGTTCCTTTCGCTGACGCTGTCATCTCTCTTGAGCCTCTCATCTACCTCTGAAATCTAAAATGGGAAACGGTAACACAATAAGAAAAATAATGTTTAGGACTTTTTTCGTCCTATTGAAATTGGAAGAGCTCATGATGTAACATAAAACTCCTAGAACATTTTACAATTGTTAATAGTGGCATTTTTTTCGAGAAACCCTCTTGGAAAATATATTTAAAAGAAATATTTGATTTCGAAGACACGGGAGCGATAAATACAAAATAGAGAATCTAAGTGTGTCTGTGCCTCTATCTGTGGCATAGTAGCTCCTAAATTGTATTGCTGGTGTATATGCTGATTGGCATCCATTTTGGTGAATTCCAATTGTAGGTAAATATATTTCTTTCTTTCTTTCTTCTTTTTAAACGAATGAACTGATTTGCTTGCGTTTTTTTAAATTAAAAGTTTCGTCTGCCTACATTGTATTTAGCCATTCTAGTTGTAACGGTGGAGTTTTTAATAAAACGACAAGTGTATGGCCTACTTGATTGTAATCAAAAACGTAACCTATGAACGCTTGCGTCATCCATTATCCGCGTTAAAAATGGTTGAACCGTTTGGGAGCTACGAGTACGATGCCACAAACAGACACGCATATATATACAGATAGTTAAAAATGCCAAACAAAATACACAACACATGCTACAGGGCGGGGGTTAAAAAAGTAAGTTCCAGAACAGTACGTGGTTTGCCGTCCCCAACAATCTTTCTCGGGGTCCTGTCTCTTGACCAAACAACTTTTAGCCAAATGTATCATTTGACAAATGTTTCATTTGACCTAATGCATTTTTCGTCAAAACAGTGGTATTTTCGGGTATTCTTTGAATATCATCAAATAGAAGTCATTAGGTTAGGTTAGGTTTGTTTAATAATAATCCTATAATGATTTCTATTTAAGAAAAAAATGCTTTAGGTCAAATGAAACTTTTGTCAAATTAAACATTTGTCCAAAAGTTGTTTGGTCTAACATTAGTGAACCATCTTCCGCTCGCCCGTCTGTGCGCGGCTCAGCTTACGAAATGCGTAAAAAGAAAGCCAAGGAATAAAGGAGAACAATAATAATTTTAATCAAAAACAATGAGATTGCGCTCGACGCAAATTGCTCTTCTTCTGCCATTAACATGATGATGGAGCGCTGTGACGCCTGCCGGGAGGTGTTTGGGACCCTGTCACACTGAAGCGTAATACTAAGTAGGTATTAAAAACACGAGAACTTTTTACGAACGTCTTCCTGATGTCGGTTTTGGGGCGATACGGTATCAGTGAGCTGTCAGTGTCAACTGTCAGTCGGGTCAGTCTCACACACACACACACACACACACACACACACACACACACACACACACACACACACACACAACACACACTTCTTCTGCCATTAACATGATGATGGAGCGCTGTGACGCCTGCCGGGAGGTGTTTGGGACCCTGTCACACTGAAGCGTAATACTAAGTAGGTATTAAAACACGAGAACTTTTTACGTACGCGTCTTCCTGATGTCGGTTCTGGGGCGATACGATATCAGTGAGCTGTCAGTGTCAACTGTCAGTCGGGTCAGTCCCACAAACACACACAAACACACACACACACACACACACACACACACACACACATACACACACACACATGAGTAACAATGGCTGTATGCATAGACAATACCACAAGTGGAAACGAGTTACGATGTCAAATCTCCTGTCCCTCAGCGCGTATAGGCTTATAACTATCCGGCCTCGCTACGCTCGGCTGGCAACCCCTTACTTCGCAGTCTCTGTAGAGATGTACTATTACTTCACATTATATTACTAATACTCAAATGTTATACTGACAGTATACCGACAAGTGAGAAAATGTGTGCAACACCAAAGCTTACGTCAAACTACAAAATCCCGCATACCGATCCCGCCCCGCCAAGTTAGGAAGGCGCCTTATGGTTGACATTATTTAATCTATCTATCTAAGTGAGTAAGCGAGTGGTATGCTTTTTCGGCTGTCGGGTAGCCCCATGGCGCCTACTCACAAGCCAGTCAAGACGAGCAGCGAAAACCCAGAGGGTTGCCGCGAATGGACCGGTCCAAAAAAAAATAATGTCAGAAATGCATGGCCCAAACCAGAGCCCAACATAGCTTAATTATTCATAGTAGCTTATTGGGACATGTGTTTTTGTAGAACAACGCATTATGATGAATTTTTTTCTTTGTATTCATGTTTAGTTTCACTTATTTTAAGTAGGTTAAGAACTATCATTGTAATAAGCTTTTTTTGCCAAAACGTTACTGACTTGAGTTTTTCCGGCGTTTCTTCTTAACAGTGGTCTTTTTTCAAAAACGCTGGTAGAATTTGAACTTGTAAAAGTGCCATTACGGCCTACTTGCAGAATAAAATTCATTTATTTCATGTTTCATTTATTTACAATGTAACTGACTTTTTATAAAGCTGTCATTAGATTTGGAATCTTAGACTAAGTACTTTGACGCAATTCGCCCAACTCAAATAAATCTCAAGTATACACAGCAGTCAAAGAGTCTGCCCGCGACATTATTTCAATAAACTATTTGTTACTCCTTTATTATAGGTACGTGAAACAAAATCGCTAAAACAATCCTTCTAAGTAAGTAAGTCTCTTAACCTCGTGCCTACATCCTTCCTTTGGGAAGTACATAAATAAAAATCTAGCGAAGTATTTTTCACTGGCAGCCCCAACGTGTCCGTTGTAATCCGTTATGTAGCTGTCAAACTTCATAATCAAAAATAGAAACGTCAACAGAAATCTGTCATCCTTCAAAAATGGCGGGGGAAGGTGCGCGTTTGTGCCTGCGTCCGCGCAAAGGTAAGTTTAATCACAATTAATCTCGTTTTTTAATGCCAATTGACATGTTATATGTGTAAGATATTAAAAGTAAGTTCGCGTATTTACTTACTAGGCAATTATTTTACGAAATTAATCAAAATCATTTATTTATTTATTGAAAAAACAGGTTACATAACATTACAGTGTAAGCACCAATGCGTCATGAAGCGAACAATGTTTATTTAGACGGCGAAACGGCGTGGCCCCGTTGCGTCGACATCTCGGGTGTTGGATTTGGTAGGTTGCCCCGGAACCGACGAAACACGACACCTTTCGGCCAGAAATCAGCACACGCGATGGTCTCCTGGAGCGGCCGCGGCACGCGCACTACAAAAGAGCTGAAGTGCACGTAGTGCCGGGACCGCAGCTGGTGCACCCTCAGCGAGTAGCCGGTTTTCTGGCGAACATACTGCGTCACTTCTTCAGCGGTGGCAGTGTGATGCAGGCGCGACACGTACAGCGCCTTGCTCGGTGTGGAGACCCGCAGACCACAACAAACCGGGTCTGCAGTACCACACTGACTCTTACGTGTCTTACGCTTTCTTGACACCGTTGTGAAACCCTCCTAGTCCACATTGGTGCGAGGGGTTTCCTCTTTAGGAGGATCCCGAACTTCACGCGCTTTCGAGGGCGCAGCTTTCCGGCAGGCTGGAACAGTAGGCTCACCAGCAGAAACGACGTCAGCAAAACGACGACGTGGTTTCGATGAAGCGTTGACGGGAGGCCCCGCGATGAGGGGGCCGGGGGGCCGCGGATCAGCATGTACAGTGACATCGCTATGCGCATTGTCAGCTACACGCGAATTGATCGAGTCGGCATTTGACGCCCGGTTACTATTCTTGAAATTTGACGCGGTCGGTGACCGCGTTTCTAGGGCACCGTCGCGCAAACGGATGATTTCTTTGCGCAATACGTCAATAACGGCCTGCGATTTGTCAAATTTCTTTAGAATTTCTGCCATGCCTGCTTTAAGAGCCACAATTTCCTTCAGCAGGCAGCTCACGTCGACATGGTCTGGCGTATTGGACGGCAATCTGGAGACCTCCGTCGCCACGAACTCAGGCATGTCGTGTTCGTTCTCCCTTAGGACCTCAATGATGTCCCCGAGGGTCTTCCTTCCGGCTTCATCTTCTCTGCGATGAGGTACAAATGTGCCGACAATCCCGAGAGACTGGTACAGCACCATCTTCGCAGCGCAGATTTCGTCGACAGTAAAACGCGACGAACAGATCTGAACAGCAGTCACCGCATCCATCTGACCTTCCAGCAGCAGCTACTGTTGCAGAAAGGCGAGGATCCCGTTGACAATGGGCTCACGTTTATTAGGGTCACCCATTGTTTAACTAGTGGCAGCGGTCGAGCCGCGCTAATTCACAATTAAATAATTAATTAAATCATCGATGCGTCTACTTCGCTGCGCGCATTGAACACAAAATCATACATTCCACCATTACGTAATGTTTGATGTCCTTTGCAAAGTACAAAAGGAGGTAATTGAGTATGCGACATTGGGACTATATTTGTACTCTGTATAGTACATAAACAAACTAGGACAAAATATTCATGGATTGCACGTCTTTATTTAGTGTTAGCCGACATACATATAGAAGAGGTTGTCACTTAAACTACCTAGCGTCCTATCCCTAAAATGAAAACCACCTGAGCGCTTCTAAAACATATATTAACGTAAATAAATATAAATGATATTAAAATTAACTTGATTTGGCCAATAGATCGTCTAGTGTCTAGGTTATGTTCCGAGCAACCTAAATTCTTTTATGTGTAGCAAATTAGACTTTGACTCCTTCCTACCTACTCAACCCTACGTACACCTATTGCATCCTAGTTCAAGAAAATAATAATGTAATAAATAAAATTTGTTTTTGGTTACTAAACCCCAACCAGATCCTACCGTGGCCGGTTAACGTAATGGTAGCTTTATCAATATTTTCTCCACATTTAATATTTCTTAAATCAAAGCATTGATTTCTTTATATACCAAAACATCGCCTCAACTTATAATCATATCATCAAATCAGACAACAAAACAACAAGAGTAATGCACTTCAATATTTGCTGGAATGGACTCCGAGGCGCATTGTCTACGTGATCCTAATTCTGAGAGGACGCACGCCGCTCATGGCGTGAATTTCAATATCTTACATGAACCAGATTTAATTCCTTCATACATCTTAGGTCACTAGCATTTGGGAGTGCGGAATCTGTATGCGGTGTTTCGTACTTTATAGAGCTTATGATGTAGCAGAGAGAGGTAAGTACTAGGTGGTTTCCTCGTGTTAAAATGTATTAACGTAGTGTTGCTAAATTGATAGTAAATTAGTAAATCATCAAATTATTGTAATTAAGCTGTGCCGGCAATACAGATAGTACAGGTTCGAGTCCTGTCTTCAGATCATGTTGCTTTTTTTCATTATATTAGTTATCTGTATCATATACAAAATATAATTAAAATCATGAAAATATATGTAAGTATCTAAAAAAATCATAAAAAATATGGGCTTGAGTTATTGGACAGTCGTCATCAGATATATCGGAGCGGCCCAAATGCTCACAAATATCTGAACACGTCTCTAATGCCTCGACAATAGAGGCGTGTTCCGATATTTGTGAGCACTTTGGCCGCTAAGATATATCTGATGACGACTGTCCAAGAGTAAATTTAAACCTATCAATATTATTATAATCTTTACGCTTACGTATAGAAACAGTATTTTACGACCGAAACAGAAATTTACTTGATCTGCCGCACAACGATTAGGGTACAAATAGCAGACTGTGACGTCATACTTAATATGAATCGTTTCAGGTGCCGCCGGCGATTCCGTGTTTGACTCCAATTTTTGGGTATTTATGTCCTTTCATTGTAATTGCTCCCATACAAACATTATTTTCTCTCCAAAAACTGATTTAAATGGCATAATGAAAAGATCTTAGGACACAAGCCTATTGCGTAAGATTCCAAACTAGCGTTAAGCCTAATCAACTGGAATTTGCCACCAAACGCGGAAGTAGCCAATGAGTTCAGAATAGATGTGGTCGAATCAGGGATCGGAAAGCGGTATTTTTTGTATGGGAACGAAAACGTAATTTTTTCGTTCTTTGTTAATTATTTCATTTCTAATTAGGCAATCTAATGATACGCAGTCGTTACCTCAAAACACAACTAAGTCCTACATATGAAGCATAAAATAGTTCGAGATGTGGTTATTTCGAGGTTTTTGCAAAAAACCGGTTCCGATCCCTGGGTCGAATCACCTGGATTCAATTGCATAATGATCACTGTGTGGTATTTGATTAGGTAGTCGATCAGGGAAATAAGTTTTGGATTCCAATTTGATTATAATATGTTTGGTGCTCAGGCTTGCACGCGCGCCGATTTAAGCTAAATGAAAATGCGCCTAAAACAATACGCAATGATAATGTCAGATTAACTTCCCTGGGTCTGATTTGACACGACAAAATGCGAGGTTCCCGACTACTCATAGGGATATCCTCATTTCCATGGCTCTCTAAATAAGCCAAATGGAATCGCGGCCCTGGCGAACTGTCGAAACACACATACTTTGGTGGACACCACTTTAGAATGTGCGTCTCTGTGTCGCTGCATCGCAAGTGCAATGTATTGTTTATTGTACACAGAAACTGGTTAAAACCATGCACATGTCATATAAGAGGCAAACTCATAAGCATTTAAGTGTAAATCTCATTAAAAAATGCTAGATTTAAGTAAATAGGTTACAAGTATAAAACATGAGCGTTACTCGCCATCAAACGTCACAGTTTGGAGAATTTTTATGTTAATGTATAAAATGTAATTTCTTCTTTTTGAATAAATAAATTTAAAAAAATTAAAAAAATAACAAACTAACTATATTCAGGTTTTTACATTTCATTATCATCATTCTCACATCAGACCAATTAGACGCCCACTGATTGCTGGACATACTTCCCCAAAGAGTGCCAAAGTGACCGGTCCTACGCCACCCGAGTCCAGCAGACTCCCGCGACCTTTACCAGTTCATAAATCCGCCTTGTCGGGGGTCTAGATATTGATATATTTACATTTATTAATTTTCGCATGCTGAGTCGGTACTGAAATAACAGCATTTCAGCTAAGCATACGTTAATGACTACTTCTAAATTCCCATAAAGAAAATACCAAGTAAAAACTACACCGCTGCAAAGCAAGTTCATAAATCCGGGCAAACCGAGGCACTATCACTGTGACAGATTTAAACCCCCCGTAGATAACGAGGCGGCATTGTACTTAGGTAGCAAAGGTTGGCACTTTTGTCCTTACAAATTATGGTGCACTTACATCGCAACGCTATGTAAATCAAGGAAGAGGAATGTCCTGGGAAAACGTGGTTTCTGCACAGTTTAACACGTTTTAAAGTGAGTATGCGGTAGTAAATTAGAATGTGTCCGCGACTTCATGCGAGGGTAGAGGCATCATGAATCCTAGATAACGGTTTTCTTCAAACTGACTGAAAAAAACACTATTTATGTAGAGAAGACAAAGAAGGGGATGTTTTTGCTCTTTTTAACTTACTGTTTACTTTTTAAAATGTTATTACTCTTTTTAGGGGTCCGTAGTCGACTAGGAACCCTTATAGTTTCGCTTTGTCTGTCCGTCCGTCCGCGGATAATCTCAGTAACCGTTAGCACTAGAAAGCTGAAATTTGGTACTAATATGTATATCAATCACGCCGACAAAGTGGTAAAATAAAAAGTATTCTTTAGGGTTCCGTAGTCGACTAGGAACCCTTATAGTTTCGCTTTGTCTGTCCGTCAGTCCGCGGATAATCTCAGTAACCGTTAGCACTAAAAAGCTGAAATTTGGTATATCAATCACGCCGACAAAGTGGTAAAATAAAAAGTCTTTTTTTAATTATTAGGGTACCTCCCCTTACGTAACGTGGTGAGTGTTTTTTTTTCATTTCAACCGTAACATGTGATATATTGTTGGATAGGTATTTAAAAATTAATAGGGGTTTGCTAAAATCATTTTTTTGATAATGTTAATATTTTTGGAGATCCCCCTCTAACTTTGGAACCATACGTTTTCAAAATATCTCAAAAGTAGAACTTTATAAAAACTTTCTAGGAAAATTATTTTGAACTTGATAGGTTAAATAGTTTTTGAAAAAAATTACATATACATTTCTGAACTAAGTTTGTTATTTAACCGTATAAGCAGGTGTTTATTGTACCTGTAATTTCTACAAAATCACAATGAAAAGACGTGCTTTCAAATAAAGTAGAAAAACGGTGAAAATCGGTTCACGCAATAAAGAATTATCCCATAAAAATCATCTTCCATACTTCAAGCTCGCGCGCAATAGTTTACTTAATTTGCCGATAGATGTCGCTGTGCGCGGAACGCTTTTTTCCTGATTTAATGGGGTCAGAGCAGCCCATACATTAGGTCGAAAATTTGTCGTGCCCGAATTGTATTAGTTGTCTTTGGTCGTTCGTTATCTAATAATAAAATTGTTCGCTAAGTATTGCTTGTATTGTGTCTGTCTATAATACATGGTCGATTTGATTTGGAAATTTGAACTCTCTTGCTCATACATTCGGTTCACGGAACGGGCTACGGAACTCTACACTGAGCGTGGCGCGACACGCTCTTGGCCGGTTTTTTTAAATTAGGTCGTGGTTTCTATTTTATAAAAGAAATCTCATTCTCAAGCTGTATATCACAGGATGGCCTGGGAGCTGTCGCGGCGACATCACACAGCGACCGACCTGTGACAGCCGAACTGCTTTTTCAGTTACGTGATGAGGGAAAATTTAATGATAATGGCGTAGGTACAATCAGTGTCGAAAAAAAATACTAATAGGCCGTAATTAAGTATGAAATTCCGCCTTCATGAAAGACCTTACAAAATAAAAAACATATAAATATTAAATAAATATTTTGAAACAATCTTACACTAATCAACCTAGTCCCCAATTAAGCAAAGCTATATGGGTACTAGACGACGATATACATACTTATATAGATAAATAAATAAAGGGTGTCCCAAAAAGGATGCAAGATTTTCCATACATTTGTATTTGTATGAAAAACCTTGCGTTCTTTTTGGGACACCTATACTTAAATACATAGAAAAAATACATGACTAAGGAATAAAAATTGGTGTTCATCACACAAATAAATGCCCTTACCGGGATTCTCATTCTCTCTCATTGGACCTCCAGCTTCGTAAGCAGGTACCAATTAGGCTACAGAAGTCTTCAAAAATAAGTATAAAATGATTATATCGATTCATGAATCAAAAATATATCACAAAATAATATTATAATATACATCGTCGAAAATGTAATACTTAACCACGATATAATTAAATTATAATTATTTACGATTTATCTTCTATGAGAACGTTTAAAAAGCACCTCGGGCAACTCACTGATTTAAATCTCCAGGCTACTTACTTACTGACTTAGCTAGGTGTACTCTGTATGGCCATATTTTGTTATTGACCGATAGTAACTAATATGGATTTATGTTACACTGTACTGAAGCAATAATAACACACACACACACACACACACACACACACACACACACATAGCCAACCAGATGACAGCTTATTACTCAACTGAGCCCGAACCGATGATTGCGAACTTGGCCATACCATCACAACACGGGAATAGGTATAAAACAAATCAAAGCTCTCGGATTAATTTGTAAAAGAAATGAATTTTTATCCAGACGGGACAAAAACAGGCGATCGTTGCGATTTATAAATGTATTCATTCGAGCAATAACAATTTCTATATCCTAGATTGACACGTTCTGTGACGCAGCTGAAGTAATAACAGCGAAGTCATTATTTTCAAAAGTTATATACTTAGTGTGAGCGTGAGCTACAGTATATTCGTCATCCCATTCCATCTCCATTTTTTCACCTATTAAATTTAATATAGCTTTATAAGAAAAAATATAAAAAAAATCTCCGCTGTAAAATATGGTTTTACAACATATATAGAACCTTTATGTGGTAATCAGGGTAGAAAAAGCGCTTGTATAGTTTATCTATTATATTATCAGCCGATGTTTTACGTACAACGTCTTGCTTTTACCACAGTCACACGATATCTGATGAAGCTGGCATGGCTGCCAGCTGTGGCTTTAGTCTTTTGTTTTGATCAAAAGACGGTTACTGCCAGTCTTAACTGCCAGTCTCTGTTTCGGAAGGAGGATAAATATGTTTATACAACACTTTACAATACCATAAGCCCACTGTTCATTTGCATCGGTTCATGGAGTACCTGTGCGGTACCGAAGAGTGTATTTTTGCACCGATAGAGCGCTATTTAGTGTTCCTTTCGCTGACGCTGTCATCTCTCTTGAGCCTCTCATCTACCTCTGAAATCTAAAATGGGAAACGGTAACACAATAAGAAAAATAATGTTTAGGACTTTTTTCGTCCTATTGAAATTGGAAGAGCTCATGATGTAACATAAAACTCCTAGAACATTTTACAATTGTTAATAGTGGCATTTTTTTCGAGAAACCCTCTTGGAAAATATATTTAAAAGAAATATTTGATTTCGAAGACACGGGAGCGATAAATACAAAATAGAGAATCTAAGTGTGTCTGTGCCTCTATCTGTGGCATAGTAGCTCCTAAATTGTATTGCTGGTGTATATGCTGATTGGCATCCATTTTGGTGAATTCCAATTGTAGGTAAATATATTTCTTTCTTTCTTTCTTCTTTTTAAACGAATGAACTGATTTGCTTGCGTTTTTTTAAATTAAAAGTTTCGTCTGCCTACATTGTATTTAGCCATTCTAGTTGTAACGGTGGAGTTTTTAATAAAACGACAAGTGTATGGCCTACTTGATTGTAATCAAAAACGTAACCTATGAACGCTTGCGTCATCCATTATCCGCGTTAAAAATGGTTGAACCGTTTGGGAGCTACGAGTACGATGCCACAAACAGACACGCATATATATACAGATAGTTAAAAATGCCAAACAAAATACACAACACATGCTACAGGGCGGGGGTTAAAAAAGTAAGTTCCAGAACAGTACGTGGTTTGCCGTCCCCAACAATCTTTCTCGGGGTCCTGTCTCTTGACCAAACAACTTTTAGCCAAATGTATCATTTGACAAATGTTTCATTTGACCTAATGCATTTTTCGTCAAAACAGTGGTATTTTCGGGTATTCTTTGAATATCATCAAATAGAAGTCATTAGGTTAGGTTAGGTTTGTTTAATAATAATCCTATAATGATTTCTATTTAAGAAAAAAATGCTTTAGGTCAAATGAAACTTTTGTCAAATTAAACATTTGTCCAAAAGTTGTTTGGTCTAACATTAGTGAACCATCTTCCGCTCGCCCGTCTGTGCGCGGCTCAGCTTACGAAATGCGTAAAAAGAAAGCCAAGGAATAAAGGAGAACAATAATAATTTTAATCAAAAACAATGAGATTGCGCTCGACGCAAATTGCTCTTCTTCTGCCATTAACATGATGATGGAGCGCTGTGACGCCTGCCGGGAGGTGTTTGGGACCCTGTCACACTGAAGCGTAATACTAAGTAGGTATTAAAAACACGAGAACTTTTTACGAACGTCTTCCTGATGTCGGTTTTGGGGCGATACGGTATCAGTGAGCTGTCAGTGTCAACTGTCAGTCGGGTCAGTCTCACACACACACACACACACACACACACACACACACACACACACACACACACACACACACAACACACACTTCTTCTGCCATTAACATGATGATGGAGCGCTGTGACGCCTGCCGGGAGGTGTTTGGGACCCTGTCACACTGAAGCGTAATACTAAGTAGGTATTAAAACACGAGAACTTTTTACGTACGCGTCTTCCTGATGTCGGTTCTGGGGCGATACGATATCAGTGAGCTGTCAGTGTCAACTGTCAGTCGGGTCAGTCCCACAAACACACACAAACACACACACACACACACACACACACACACACACACATACACACACACACATGAGTAACAATGGCTGTATGCATAGACAATACCACAAGTGGAAACGAGTTACGATGTCAAATCTCCTGTCCCTCAGCGCGTATAGGCTTATAACTATCCGGCCTCGCTACGCTCGGCTGGCAACCCCTTACTTCGCAGTCTCTGTAGAGATGTACTATTACTTCACATTATATTACTAATACTCAAATGTTATACTGACAGTATACCGACAAGTGAGAAAATGTGTGCAACACCAAAGCTTACGTCAAACTACAAAATCCCGCATACCGATCCCGCCCCGCCAAGTTAGGAAGGCGCCTTATGGTTGACATTATTTAATCTATCTATCTAAGTGAGTAAGCGAGTGGTATGCTTTTTCGGCTGTCGGGTAGCCCCATGGCGCCTACTCACAAGCCAGTCAAGACGAGCAGCGAAAACCCAGAGGGTTGCCGCGAATGGACCGGTCCAAAAAAAAATAATGTCAGAAATGCATGGCCCAAACCAGAGCCCAACATAGCTTAATTATTCATAGTAGCTTATTGGGACATGTGTTTTTGTAGAACAACGCATTATGATGAATTTTTTTCTTTGTATTCATGTTTAGTTTCACTTATTTTAAGTAGGTTAAGAACTATCATTGTAATAAGCTTTTTTTGCCAAAACGTTACTGACTTGAGTTTTTCCGGCGTTTCTTCTTAACAGTGGTCTTTTTTCAAAAACGCTGGTAGAATTTGAACTTGTAAAAGTGCCATTACGGCCTACTTGCAGAATAAAATTCATTTATTTCATGTTTCATTTATTTACAATGTAACTGACTTTTTATAAAGCTGTCATTAGATTTGGAATCTTAGACTAAGTACTTTGACGCAATTCGCCCAACTCAAATAAATCTCAAGTATACACAGCAGTCAAAGAGTCTGCCCGCGACATTATTTCAATAAACTATTTGTTACTCCTTTATTATAGGTACGTGAAACAAAATCGCTAAAACAATCCTTCTAAGTAAGTAAGTCTCTTAACCTCGTGCCTACATCCTTCCTTTGGGAAGTACATAAATAAAAATCTAGCGAAGTATTTTTCACTGGCAGCCCCAACGTGTCCGTTGTAATCCGTTATGTAGCTGTCAAACTTCATAATCAAAAATAGAAACGTCAACAGAAATCTGTCATCCTTCAAAAATGGCGGGGGAAGGTGCGCGTTTGTGCCTGCGTCCGCGCAAAGGTAAGTTTAATCACAATTAATCTCGTTTTTTAATGCCAATTGACATGTTATATGTGTAAGATATTAAAAGTAAGTTCGCGTATTTACTTACTAGGCAATTATTTTACGAAATTAATCAAAATCATTTATTTATTTATTGAAAAAACAGGTTACATAACATTACAGTGTAAGCACCAATGCGTCATGAAGCGAACAATGTTTATTTAGACGGCGAAACGGCGTGGCCCCGTTGCGTCGACATCTCGGGTGTTGGATTTGGTAGGTTGCCCCGGAACCGACGAAACACGACACCTTTCGGCCAGAAATCAGCACACGCGATGGTCTCCTGGAGCGGCCGCGGCACGCGCACTACAAAAGAGCTGAAGTGCACGTAGTGCCGGGACCGCAGCTGGTGCACCCTCAGCGAGTAGCCGGTTTTCTGGCGAACATACTGCGTCACTTCTTCAGCGGTGGCAGTGTGATGCAGGCGCGACACGTACAGCGCCTTGCTCGGTGTGGAGACCCGCAGACCACAACAAACCGGGTCTGCAGTACCACACTGACTCTTACGTGTCTTACGCTTTCTTGACACCGTTGTGAAACCCTCCTAGTCCACATTGGTGCGAGGGGTTTCCTCTTTAGGAGGATCCCGAACTTCACGCGCTTTCGAGGGCGCAGCTTTCCGGCAGGCTGGAACAGTAGGCTCACCAGCAGAAACGACGTCAGCAAAACGACGACGTGGTTTCGATGAAGCGTTGACGGGAGGCCCCGCGATGAGGGGGCCGGGGGGCCGCGGATCAGCATGTACAGTGACATCGCTATGCGCATTGTCAGCTACACGCGAATTGATCGAGTCGGCATTTGACGCCCGGTTACTATTCTTGAAATTTGACGCGGTCGGTGACCGCGTTTCTAGGGCACCGTCGCGCAAACGGATGATTTCTTTGCGCAATACGTCAATAACGGCCTGCGATTTGTCAAATTTCTTTAGAATTTCTGCCATGCCTGCTTTAAGAGCCACAATTTCCTTCAGCAGGCAGCTCACGTCGACATGGTCTGGCGTATTGGACGGCAATCTGGAGACCTCCGTCGCCACGAACTCAGGCATGTCGTGTTCGTTCTCCCTTAGGACCTCAATGATGTCCCCGAGGGTCTTCCTTCCGGCTTCATCTTCTCTGCGATGAGGTACAAATGTGCCGACAATCCCGAGAGACTGGTACAGCACCATCTTCGCAGCGCAGATTTCGTCGACAGTAAAACGCGACGAACAGATCTGAACAGCAGTCACCGCATCCATCTGACCTTCCAGCAGCAGCTACTGTTGCAGAAAGGCGAGGATCCCGTTGACAATGGGCTCACGTTTATTAGGGTCACCCATTGTTTAAC
Source organism: Epinotia bilunana (assembly GCA_947049275.1). Classification (NCBI taxonomy): domain Eukaryota; kingdom Metazoa; phylum Arthropoda; class Insecta; order Lepidoptera; family Tortricidae; genus Epinotia; species Epinotia bilunana. The sequence continues at coordinate 6,274,000 of OX346265.1, forward strand.
TAGTGGCAGCGGTCGAGCCGCGCTAATTCACAATTAAATAATTAATTAAATCATCGATGCGTCTACTTCGCTGCGCGCATTGAACACAAAATCATACATTCCACCATTACGTAATGTTTGATGTCCTTTGCAAAGTACAAAAGGAGGTAATTGAGTATGCGACATTGGGACTATATTTGTACTCTGTATAGTACATAAACAAACTAGGACAAAATATTCATGGATTGCACGTCTTTATTTAGTGTTAGCCGACATACATATAGAAGAGGTTGTCACTTAAACTACCTAGCGTCCTATCCCTAAAATGAAAACCACCTGAGCGCTTCTAAAACATATATTAACGTAAATAAATATAAATGATATTAAAATTAACTTGATTTGGCCAATAGATCGTCTAGTGTCTAGGTTATGTTCCGAGCAACCTAAATTCTTTTATGTGTAGCAAATTAGACTTTGACTCCTTCCTACCTACTCAACCCTACGTACACCTATTGCATCCTAGTTCAAGAAAATAATAATGTAATAAATAAAATTTGTTTTTGGTTACTAAACCCCAACCAGATCCTACCGTGGCCGGTTAACGTAATGGTAGCTTTATCAATATTTTCTCCACATTTAATATTTCTTAAATCAAAGCATTGATTTCTTTATATACCAAAACATCGCCTCAACTTATAATCATATCATCAAATCAGACAACAAAACAACCTAGCTAGCTAATAACATTATTATTATTGTATGGAAGATTCTCTGTCATCCATATTATGCTACCATTTCCGTCTGGATGTGGGTCTGGCCATCTAGCTAATTAAATACCCATTTATTATATTTTGTTTATAATAGGTATTCCTAACATTTTGAATTTACCTGTGCTTCGTACCTAATTTCTGATGAGAAAAAGCACTCAACAAGTTCATCAGACCTAACAATTGAATATTATTTCATTCAAGGAAAATTATGTATTAAGGCATTATTCCACCCTTTACATAGAGACTAATGTATCCATTAGATTCCTATAAACTTGCTATAGTGAAGATATTTGTAATACTGAGGTATACCGTCCATTAAATATGAAATATTGAACCTGAAGTTTACCCTAAATACTTCATGAGTATATTCACTCATGATAATTCGATACCTTAGTATTAGACATAATGGATTGCTCCGCTTGCCATTAGCCAAGAATCATTTCATCTTTTTGAAACAATTCTGATATCCTAATCATAACTGGAAGTATAATACCTTGATAACAATATGCAATACAATTATTACACCTTTAATTTTTCATATGTAATAATATACGGAACCCAATACTACTGATCCACACACAATAAGTAATTCCTATTCAGTTACTCATGATTGCAATTAAACCTTCAAATAAATGCTATTTGATTTGTAAACCTTCATTCTACTATCCATCCCTAAGAATAGTATTCTTAATACCCTATTACGGTGTTTGACTCTATTCCTAAGCCTACCTACCACTAAATCCTAAACTACTCTATGCAAAACTCCTATCATTACTTTTAACGTTATGTGATGTGTATGTTCTAAGCTAGGGACCTAAGCTGTAAATCGTTCGGAAGGCTGGTCCGAGAATGCAACCTAGAGCCTGTGTAATGTACATTTCACAACGTGTCCGTGGACTTAAGGGTTCTGTGAAATGCACGCCCTATTTTATAACATATAAATATATATTCAATAAAAGAACAAGCCTTAAGCACACACAAGACCTCAACGAGTGGATAACAATCCTAGCGATCGACTTATGGGAAATGGCGATCTTCTCGCTTCAGCCTGTGGCCAACCTTAAGACGAGTGAGAGGCCCATCAAAGATAGGCTACACCATCTGTGTTGTTAAAAAGATGGTGCCAGGCTTCTCTCAAACCTGGCCTACTACTAACAGGATCCCGAAGTATATTTCCTTGTCACCGTCAGGGGAAATGCACTTCGTTAAGTTGACCATGCAACTAGGACCTTGATCTGGTTCGAAATAATAATAAAATCATCTAAAATAAACCCAAAATTTAACAGAAAGTGAAATAGTTCATTACTACGCAACATAATTGCATAATACTGAACCTTAGAATAAACTCAGAATCTAATAAGTAGTGGAATAGTTCAATACTATGCAAAGCAAACGCACTATATTGAACCTTCCCGCCACAACAATAATGTATCCACGAATGTTTACGTTACGAATTTAAGCTCGACCCAGAGTCAATGACAATCCGACAGTTCGCTAGAGAAAGAATGCCCCGTCTACTCGGTGTGCCGGTCTTATATAGACTAAAAAGGTCTGAATCGCTCGATTGGCTCGAAGCGCTCGATCTGCATCATTCGCTCGATGTGCTTGACGTAAACGAAATTATACCTTACAATCATTAACTTAAGGTTTTGAAAGCAAATCGTGCGCGTACGTATTTATTCCCTATTGGGACCAACTTTACTCATTGTGCGTAGTGTTTGCGCCAGCATCGTAGCGACAACACGTGTTTAATTTACTGAGAAATATGAAAATATTACGTTTTGTTACGTACAAACGTCGATGAAACTATGTACTATTCAGGTGTCCATATAATTTCGATTCATATCCAATGATGATGACGATTAATGTATTAATCTTTATTATATTGTATTATTGCTTCATTTAGCATTAATTAAAGACCATAATAGAGCCATAGGCATAGTTCTAGTTACAAGGTCCTAAATGACTCGGAATTTGACATTTCTGGAGATGATTCAGACGATGATCCTATGTTTCTTCCATCAGAAATAACAAGAACTGGTAATATCGAGTCTGAAACCAGCAGCAGTTCGGACGAAGAAGAAAATGTACCTGATCCACCTGTTACACCACCCGTGTCATTTTCTGATGTATCCGAGATAGTTACTACAAGATCTTCTACGCGTGGGGAATCAAGAGGACGCGCCAGATTGTCACGCGGTTGCGGGAGAGGTAGGGGCAGAGGCAGAGGCCGCGGTGCGGGCAGCAGTGTACCAGCGCAATCACCGCCTTCCATTCAGACACGAGCTTCTGTTTCCGGTGTTCAAGACAATTGGTGAAAAGAACATTTTGAACCTGAAATAAAACCACTGACACAGCCTGCTTATACACAGATAGATTATTCTGAATATGAATGGTACCAATTCTATGCGATCAGTACATACTTAGATGCTGATATTCTGTTTCAAATTATAGAAGCTACAAACAGGACGCATATTTTAAACACTAGGAAGTCACTAGGACTGACTTTAAGAGAGTTAAATGTGTATATCGGTATAACACTAGTCATGTCAGCCCTTCAATATCCACAAATTGATATGTATTGGTCAGAAAGATGGAGAGTTACCTTTATAGCACAAGCCATGACTAGCAACAGTTTTTTTTTTTCATAAGAAAACGCCTGAAATGCGTGTATGATAATGAGGTGACTTCCGAGCAAAGGATAAATAAGATTTGGAAAGTCAAGCCGCTATTTGATCGCATATTGAGTGGCTGTTATGAGCAAGATCGTCCCCAAGAGTTAGCTATCGACGAAATTATAGTTCCCTTCACCGGGCAGTGTTCTATGCGGCAGTACTGTCCTAATTAGCCGAATCCTGTTGGGCTCAAAGTATTTGTATTAGCCACACCACAAGGAGTCGTCTGTCACATGGTCGTCTACCAAGGCGATAGTACTTTTCCAGATCCTGCGAATAATGGCTTTAGCTTGGGGGAAAGTGCAGCCCTAGAACTGACACGAACCTTAGTGCCGTCGTTGTCGCAAGCCAGGCTGTGTTATATGAAGATAGATGTAAATGAAACTGTTGATCTCATTGTTGATTCCTAATTTAGTATGATATTTTCTAGTATTTTCTGATTGTAAAACATGACTGATCATTTCTTTAAGATTTTTACAAGGGGAATGTATGTTTTGGTTATTTCACTGCTAAGAGATGTATCTTGTGTTTAATTTTGGGTTTTTAATAAACATCGATTATATCTGTAAAACTTATCTTGATATTACTCTTTTTTTTTGGGTTTAAAGGCTTATGTCCTTTGTAAAGGACAGCTTAATTGGGCACATGTTCTCTGTGAAGTACATAGTGAAAAATTGGTCGGAAAAACCGTAGATTTTTTTCTTTATTTTTCCTGAACATATTTAGCACTAAGCAATAAAACTCGACAGATTCAAAAAGATTTTCCAAAAAAAGTACCCTTGGTAGGCAGGATGTTAAGTACTCGTAGACTTAAGTCCGCAGTAAGCTCGATTCTCCATACAAACGTAGTTACGCTCTCATTTTAAAACTACGTGTGGGATTGTAACGAAACTTTGCATGTACAATGACATAAGGTATATCTGTGTCTGCTAGCTTCAGATACCATAGTAAAAAAAAAACAGCGAATTTAAGTTTTTTATACAAAACTTGTTTTTGCTGTATTTCGTTTGTTTCATAAACTGGAACCATATAAACAAATTACAGACATATATATACTTCAGACATAGATATATATGCAAAGTTTCGTTACAATCCAACACGTAGTTTTAAAATGAGAGCGTAACTAAGTTTGTATGGGAAGGTGAAATTCGGCCGAGCTTACTGCGGACTCTTAACCCATTTGAAACAAATCAATGACACATGTACTATGCCGTACCGTATAGAATCGTTTTCCGCTTTGTAGTGAACTCATTTGTTAGTGAATTGATTGACCGAGTTACCGTAACCCTGTTACGCTACCATCTAATCAACTACGTAACAATACGTAAAAACAGGCTTTATAATAATTCCCATTTTATTCCATCCGACCTGAATCGTTCCCTACAAGCGATGGGTACAAAGCCATTTACGTTTGTGGATATTATGTTCATAGTAACAACCTTGAGTTAACAACCAATTTATTCTAAAGTATAAGTAACGTTTCTCAGTTCCGTCTTCTATCGCATTACCGAGACATGGCTTTGGATTATTTCATCATAAAGACGTCTTTAGCAACATACTTTATTACAACTTTCTCCGTTATCCCTAAGTAAAGTTCCTGCCTAACCTTTTGTTATTATTATAAACGTAAAAGTCAGTGCCGATGTTTGTTCCTCTTAATTGCAAAATGTTCTGAACGTATAATTAAGACATTTTCCAATAAGTTATTAATTATAAGATACTCCTAATAGGTTCAAACAGGGTAGACATTTTCTATGCTTTGTGAGCAACTTACGTTTTCCAAAGAAATTTAAATAAGTACATTTAATAACATTTGTTATTATTATTATTATCCCATAGGGAATATATTTATTTGGGAAACCAATTTACAATGACAACAGTAAATAGTACCTGTAAAATAAAACTTAACACTAACACTTAAATCTACTTAACTACTAGTATATGCACTCTCCGAGGGCGCTGCCCCTGGGAAGGGTGCCCATAAGGCTGGCCACATTTCCTCGTTGGATAGCAATTCCAATCCGTTGGCCGAGGAAGTAGCCAGCTCTATGGTCAGCCGTATTTTCGCCAATTTTTTTTTTTTAATAATTGTACTTTTTTAAATAGTTGGCATTAATAATGGTCACTTATAAAAATTACATGCAAGTAGTACTTACCGAATACATATTATGTTTGCCTAACAATCAAGTGACAACATTGACTGCTCCTATGATTTGCGTTCAATTCGGTAGTACAGGTCCTGTAACCCCTTATATCCCGACCTCTAGTGATGTACTACTTATTACTTCCACACATTATATTACAGTCAGTCAACATATTGATGACTAGCTTCCGCCCGCGACTTCTTCTGCGTGGACCCGGGATAAAAACTATCCTATATTTGAATCCAGGTTATAAACTATCTTGGTGCAAAATTTCATCTAAATCGGTTGAGCCGTTTAAGCGTAATTGAGTAACAAACATCCAAACATCTTAAACATCCAAACTTTCGCATTTATAATATTAGTAGGATAATTTTAGTACTTTGTCGCACTTATAACGTAACAATAGTGCGACAGTTGGAATGCGTCAAATGGTGACACACGTCACCGAAAACCCATGTTTTTATCCTTGAAAATAGGTCTGTGTTTTGAAATTTAGTAATGGATGATTTCGGATCTAGTATAGGTACTTTGAGGATTGGCATATTATTTAAGTAGATGAAAATCCAAATAATCTGGGTTGCTCGTGCGAAACCATAGCGGGTTATATTGCTTTATTTCTGTAGACATCATTGATTAAGTTTTCTTGTCATTTTTTTCACACCGTTACCTAAAAAATGTAAACCCTAACTATAGTGACATCTGTCTCGGTGATAAAATATTTAACCTTAAGAACTATTCAAACAATTTTAATAACGAAAATTCAATAATCATAACTCAAAAACTACTTTTATAAACCACAAGAAACGAGGAAAGTTCGTTAAGGATAATAAAAGCCTATCATCCTTACAAAGAAGTGTTCTTTGCAAAGAAATGCAGCGCAAAAATAGAACGTCATTGTCAGTGACAGACGACCTTTCAAGTGTAGGCTTGGCGCTTGAAAAGTGTCTGAAGTGGAGCGGAGACGTAACTGTGAAAAATGCATGTCGTATGCTCTGCGTAATAAGACTACGCCAGCACTTGTGTAAGTGTGATGAGCTCATTCGTACTGTTATTTCGAGTATCCTTCGATCTGATGTTGGATTTGGTGTGAAGTTGGAGACAGTTTTACGTAATCTATTTATTTTTAGTTATTTTATTAAAGAGACGTTTGTGCGTTGGGCTGTCCATTCTCAGCATCCTGCGGCAGCACCACATTTCGAAGGCGTCGATTTTTTGCCTAAGCGCGGCGTTGATTGTCCACGAGGTGAACCAACCTATTTTAAAGCAACGTTAGTCATCATTTAACTTCAACAGGAGATTTATCTCCCTGACAATTGAAAACCAGCTCTGCAACACTTTAATGCCAGCTAGCCTGAATATATCTCCTAAATAAAAGACGTGAATTCATTTCACGAAATATTACCCAATTTCAATAACGTTAGGAATCCCAATTCTAGCGCTATTTTTCTCTTTCCATTAACGTTCCTAGGATTCCAATCTGTATTGAATTTATTCCGCCGGGCGTTCAAACTGTTTCGTTTACATCTGAACACCGATCGTAAAAGGACAATTTTAATAAGATGAGATAACATTGTTTAAAAACAAAATTTTAAGATAAATAATATCGTAGCACTCCGCCGTAGTCCGTAGTAGCTTAAACTACATTATGTAGTAAAAACAAATGGAGTTCCTTAGAAAAAACATACAGTACGAGTATATACTACGAATAATGAAAAAACAGTTTATTGTATAGAAAATATTAGAATTATTATATGCATATCACGACCCTGCGTCCTGAGCTAGGAAACCCTGTGTTACAGAACCCAGTTTCGTACACAAGGTACAAGTTATACAGAGTATCAGTATCTATTTAGTATATATAATATCTATTTATAGTTTATTATTATTATAGTTGACGTATCCTTATCATTATCCTAATGGATTAGACTACATAACTCAGGATCGGGACTAGAGGCGTACGCTACTTGAAAATAAATCTTACGCAACTGCGTTTGGCGGGGCGGGATTGGTACACGATATTTTGTACTTTTAACGAAAGCTTACTGATGTCGCCCAGATTTCCTTACTTTTCAATACTTATACTGTCAGTTTTAATTAACATTTGAGCAGTAAACGTAGGCATGCAGTAAAGAATCTGTACTAACTTGACTGTCAGTTTATGGGTGAATATCAGATTTGGGTTGAGATTTTGTAATTTCTATGGCGATTTTTTTTTTACATATTCACTTATTGACAGAACATACATTGGACTTAATTCTTTGTAAAAATATGTTATTCTGCCTTAAATATCTGAAGGAGTTTTTAAGTTTTAGCAGTTTAAAATATCGATTTAGGTACAAACGACAACACTGTTAACTGACCATCCTGTGTTTATATAGAACCTTATTATAATGCATTTAAGGTGCACCGATGGTCAGTTAGCTGTGTTGACGATAGTACAAACAAATTAGGACTCGTCCAAATAAATTAAAAAATATACCAGAGAAATTAGAGATATAACAAATAGGCATTAGAAAATGTGACCAATCAATTATTATATTTTTGATAAAACTGGATTTTGTCCTTATTTTTAATAGTAACCAGTCAGTGAATTCAATTGAACAAAGATTAATGGAAAAAATATATTATATTTAATGGTGTATGTTACTATTTCTGTAATTTATATTTATTGCTTTTTTTAAAGAATCAGTGATGGTGGAATTTATATTCGCATGTTTCGTTTTCGTTTAAAAAATAACTAAAATTAAATAACCAGTGTATAAAATATCCACTCGGAATTGTATTTAAGGTACGCAAAATATCTCTAAACATCTGGATGGAAATTATATTAATCACTACAATAAGAGATACTTATTAATCAGTTGCGACCCATGTAATCTTAAATCTTTCGATTTATTAATTTTATTATTATTTACATCTTAATTATCGGTCGACATATTCTTTTTACGGTATTTGTTTCATCGTATGTTTTTTTTATTTGATCCTTTTTTAATAATTTATGACATGGCACTTAAAAACTGACACAAAATTTTTGTTAACAGCTGCCTACTTTTATGGAAGATTTATTTTTAAAGTTCAGCTCGACATTTATATTTATTTTCCATTCATATACTCAAATTGCATGATTCTTCCATTAAAGTCAAGTACTCTAAATATACGTTTTCCAAAAATATTTTGGAAGTATCGTAGACAAAAAATGTATATTACACACATAAAACCAAGGGATTTCCTACGGTGATTAGGAAAATCCTCTATCATTACATAAATATTTTGGAAAAATCTAATTTCTTTGGAACTCGATGACAAATAAATCCGTAGAAATGACAAAAGGAACCAAAGAAAAGGTCACCAAAGAAATAACAAAAGGGCAGAAAACATTTTTTATATCTGTTAGTATTAATCATATTTATAATTCAATATTTCAAATAAAAATGTAGGAAATCGTAGTACACATACGTTAATTTTTTTTAATTCGGTTGCCGAAGTAATTAGGGGCCTTTAGGAAAAAAGCAATTTAAAAAATTATCTAGCGAAATACTTCCATCTATGCACAGGTTTATAGTTCTCGGGTGGAAGATGATAATTGATAACTAAAGGGTGCAGGGATACTAGGTAAGAATTATTCAAATAGTAAGATAGCCTTATGACAGGCTGATCAAGTTGGCCAAAGAAATAAGGTGTTTTTGGGTGGACAAAATTATTTTATGATCTTATAATTAGACGGTTCAAAAAAATACGGATTACCAGCGCATATTTCAACATTTATAGAAACGGGAAAAACTATCTAGAAGGTAAAATTTGAGATAAATATTAAGTATTTTGCCGTTTCAAAATTAAAACACAGTTGTGGATGCGCCAAGAAGTTTAGATTTAAAAGAGCACTTTTCGTGCATATGTCGAAACTTTAAAAACACGTGCGAATAGGTAATTCGCAACTCGTGTCGATTTAAAACACTCCCTTCGGTCGTGTTTTAATTTATCACCACTCGTTGCGAATTTCCTATTTTTGGCACTTGTATCGTAAATAACTATACTTATGTAAAAGGTTCATTTACTAAGTCTAAAAGCCTTTATTACAAGCCTTTATTACTTGACAAAGTTGTCCGCACAAATACCCAAAGGTATTAACTATACAGCAAGTATTATGACCTGTGTCGCTCGTTTCTATTCATTTTTCCGCGTTGACGCACCGCAATGTTTTAAGAAGAGAATTTATGGAAAGGGCCTACGTGCCCCGAATGTGATGTGAACTCTCCTCGTTCGCTGAGGGAAAAATTAATAAGAATAATGTTTACATCGTTGTAAAAAACATTAAATCACGTTTATATGTAAACAAGAGATTTAGCGATTACTCTTTTAGCATGTTTTATAGAGTAATAAAAACAGGACAGATTCTAGTAGATCGCTATCAATTTGAGATGAAATTTATGGTCGTATATTTCGAAGGCTTTATTTAGTCTCTTTTGTCGTCGTGTAAGCTTTGCCGTCTAAGTTTAATACTAAATTAAACCCTCCATGTAAAACGCGAGTAATTCTTTCTGTAGAGGATTTCGGGCCTAAATTGCTAAGCCTTATTTTTCAAGGGGAGCGGAATTTGAGAATCGTTTCGTCGCGCGAAGTTCAAATGGGCTCTTAATGCGATCGGATTCAGGGAAGAATTCTGCTAATGTTAAAAGGAATCTGCACAATCTGATTGCTTCAATAAGTTCCAGGCAGTTTCCTTTTATACTGTAATACTTTGAGATTCTCAACGCTCTCTGCTTTGTTCGAGGGTACCCGGAACTTTTAAGATTTTCGAAACTTGCTCGTATCGTACAGATGAGAAATGTTTTTCCCTCGCAGTCTTTATGACATCGATGTAAGATTTAATTTCACCTGACCCGTGGAAAAGCTTATTCAGAAAAGAGTCATTGTTGCCTTTAATGAAGGTTAATATAAGTTAGGTGTGAACAGCAGTATGTGTTACTCGGTAGCAGATTTTTTTTTCACCTTGGTCATAAATAGTCAAATTCCTCGTAACGCTCAAGATTCTACTTTAGAATCCCTCGCCACGCTTAAGATTCCAAGTAGAAGGTTTGGCTTCACTCACAAATCAATAAAACGCTCCCTCCAAATATACATAATTTTGCTCCATTGAGATACAATTCTACTATTTTCACTGTACTGACGAGTACTATTCATAATTTCTCGAGCGTCATAAATAAAAGGTGCTTCTAAACGAAGGTATGGCCTAGTTTCTAGATTGGATACTAACATATAATGTATCTTGTCCCTTTCTTACGAACACAAATCCCATTAACTGATAGTAACAAACGATTATTACAGCATTTTAACAAACATAGGTTTACTGAAGATTTACGAAGATTTATGAATAAGGACCCTAAGTTTTGATTTCTAATGAGTTTCGAGCGTTTGTCTCAAAGAGTGATCTGCATGGTATTCTTTGATAGAATGCAAAATATGCGTCAGAGGTTTCTTAATTCCCAGGTTTGGCCTTACAGAGGTATTTTTAGTTAAACTTTAAGGAATTTATGTCTTCAACGACATTTCTTTCGCAAGAAACAGTCAGGCGACACTATAAATAGTTATACACTTATTGGAGAATTGTTGGAAAGTGATTCCACATGTCCTTATTGACAGAGGACATCCCTAGGATATCAATTTTGTCTCTGAATATTCTATCTGTTCTATCTGAATATGTATTCTGAATGACTTACTCGTAGATAGCAGAGTGGGAGATATCTTCCTTTTTGACTTGCTAAAGTGCCATTGCAGGCTATTTGCAGGATAATAATTCATTTATTGAAATAAAATGTATGTAATTTAAAACGGATGGAATTACAACCCAGATAGTGAGAGATATAAATTACTTTCATGTATGTCGTACCGTAAGAGAAACACATCGGTCAGCTTATCAGCATTTGATGAACTTGGCAAAATGATAAACGTCGGGGTTAAAAAGTTTACGGTCAAGTCGTTAAAAATACACCTATCAATTAAATCGCTGAATAATATCCAAGCTAAATGAACAATACTAAGTACTGAAAAGTTTTTGAAACAATGAATTCCTTTGCTATTAAAGAGAAGATTGCTTCAGCTGACCAGAAAAAAATGTTCTAGAGTTATATAATGAAATTTCCACTAATGAACATTGCAACTACCATCTGAGACACATACTTGTAAAATACTTTACCAGACGGCAAGACTGATGTATCGTCAAATACCAAAGTTCCGCATTGCGTTGCATTCCACTTAAGCCTACACAACTTAATCAAACATACTCGTGAACACGGGAAGAATGCCGCACACCCTAAGGTCCGTCGAGTAAGGATAACAGATGGCTGGTAATAAATTCGGGTCCGTTCTTGCGGGGCATTTGGCCGGCCTGACGAGTACAATTGTCTGCTTCCTGACCGTTGTAATAAAGCATTGTACGTATGACTTTATTAACACTTTAATTTGGGAGTGCAGTTAGACATCTAGGATCTAGAAAAGTGTGCATTGTTGTTGAAAAGGGGCGTTCAATATTATGATCATTCATTTGTACCTACTTATTTACTTAAATAGGTAAAGTTTGTTAATTTTGTAGCTTTATAAGTTTGTATTTAAAGGGTTATTTCCAGACCTACTCCTCCGATTTCATAAATGATTCCATCTGTAGATAAGTAGAATGAACCTTCAGAATGGAATTAGACTGTATTTAATAACGCGTCTTCGCCTGCGATCTTTATAATACGCGGATTCACGAGCGCAGCTCGTTATATTATAAAGAGGCCATGTTATTCATTTGTGAATTTGTAAGTTTGCAAAGGCTTTTTATAATACACGGCCATAGCCAAAGAAGTAACTATGTTATGTTATTTTTTCTTTTGAGCGCAAAAGTCTTAATGGATCAAAAAAATCCTACAAAATTGCTGTTAATGCTAACACAAGAAACACTAAACATTTCATAGTTTTTAATCCTTAATCCTGAAAGCGTAGCAACCTTCAACAAAAGAAAAAATCCGCGTACAATTACGACAGAATAAATCTGAGAGCAGTATCTTACAATTCCAATGGAAGGAAAAGACTGTGTTTGGAGCCAGGGCGCGTCCCACTAAATGCTTCTAGTAGTTTATTGAGCAACGTGGACTGAATTCGAGCTGGTTAGAAAATTTGCTGGCCAATTAACGAGAGCCGGTTCTGAGTCAAACGTTAATGCAATTAGGTAAAAGCGTTTGTTTGTGCTGATGCCCGCTTTTTTATCCTTTGGAGACATGTGTTATTGCTCAGGGCGACAGCGAAGTATTCAATCAGTGTCGGTGGCCAGATTTATAGTATGTTTGTTGCCATTCTGTGAACACTTTCACATGTACGGATGAGAATGCTTATAATATTTGTATGAGCCTGAAAGCGCCTGAGATCCCGATACATTTTTGGGACACTTTTTTAACGAACTCTTTAGTGTTGTCATTGATTAAATTAAACATCTGTTCTGATTACAAATAAGATAAGTGCTTCTTATGTTTCTCTTCCAAATGTCACACTCGCACTAGAATTCGGGTCCCTAGCCTTTGAATTTCGGCTCAAAGTGTCAAAAATAGCAAACACACTTCACCAATAAACCATGACCGCGGAGCGGTGTAGCTCAAAATTGACAATATTACGCTATTTCACGGTTGGTATGTCTGAATCTTCTGTCGACTGTCGGTGTCAGCAGATTCCAGGATGTTACATTGTGTCGCGTGGTTTTGCGGTAGTTCGAATTATATTTATGTTGACAATGGTGCAAATATCAAAGGCTCAGTTTAAAACAATACTACAAAATGTAACATTATTTCTTTTGGTTTTCCTTTCTACGGTTTCTAGACGCGAGTTCTTCGTTTATGAATTTTAGTTACAAAATCGATTAATATTGCTCCCTCTACATGTAATTCTGTCTCTAAATGCCTCTTAAAGCATTTATATTGGAACCTTTACCATTCCCCTTTCTATTTTTAATCTCCACAAATCGCCCCAAACACTTCTCGTTAGGACACAACAGTTGCAATCCCGTATTCCGACATCAGTCCCATCGTCCCGGTGCGAAGCGGACACTAATCAAATTGCTTTGTGACAGCGGCTCACATCACCCGATACGTCGTAATGTTTTGGTCTATTTCATAAGCTTAGGCGATTCCATGACTTGACGGGGCGTGATCGGTATACGATATTTTGTACTTTGACGTGAGCATACTGATGTCGCACAGATTTATTCACTTTTCGGTACATATCAAGTGAGCGGATAAGGCTAATTCGGTACATAAACATAAACATAATTTATTGATAAAACATAAAGTACATCAGTTTTACTATAGACTAGGAGCTTACTATTAGAGGCAAATAACACGTGCCTGAGCTAGGATACCCTGTTTCAGGCAAACAAGAACTAACAATTGAAAATCAAGTTATTAATAATATAATTCAATATCATTCTTATTGGCTAGTATAAAATAGTTAGGAACTTATAACCTAGGCGCTAACTATGAAGATATAATATAATAAAATTTTATTTTAAAACGATAAATAACCTCTGTATCGTCATACAATTCGAACTTCGCCTGTTCAAACAGTTACGCAACGCAAATACTTCTGTGTTTGCCTTAAAGTTCACAAAGTGTGTAAACACCACTGCTGAGCATATTATGTTTCTTTTAGATTACCACTTATTTCGGTCCTGAGCTTAACAATTCACAACGGAGAAGTGCTACCTAAGCTAGACGTATTCAAAAGTGACCCACGATCTCCTTAATTTATAGTAAATTCAGAGATCAGAGAGGGATTCCCGGATGGCATCAAGTCAGCCTTTTCGACGTTAAAATTCCCTGCACTGCAATATGCGACTACATGGTATGACGCATGGATCCAATACCGAAATGAGTGTAAATCAGTAACAAAATCTCGACTCAGGGTTTCCTGTAGACTTTAAAATAGTTAACGGTTCAGTACATACACATTATGCACTCATCCTAAGTCGCAGCGGCGCTTTACATACCTGTACGAATCCATGACCGAAATTAGACCTAACATGAACATTAAACTTGACTTGAAATGTGTACTGTACTATGTGCAAGTTTGGATACTATCTGATGAGATGGTCTTTTGGTATGCCAAATAACTATTATGATCCAAATGTTTTATTGCTTGCGTTTCTTTTTGGCCACACGCATTGTGTGAAGCCTGAAGTACTAGGGAGATAGGATTGTTCTGGAATGAAATTTTTATTCGCAAAATGGAGGTCCTTATCGTTCATGCCTTGCGCCGTAAACGTAGTAATACGGACAGACAGACAGACGACATATCAGCAGAGACAGGCTATTGCGACAAGCCGGCAGATTGTGGGATTCGATCGGTTATGCGTCCAGTCGAGTGGAAAAGCGATACAAACATTGATGTATCCTCATTACAATACAAAGATTTAAAGGTTTCAAGAGCACTCCTCATGACTTTGACTTAGTTGGTAGTCATGATTATAGTATGAAGCTAGTAGTCCCGGGTTCGAATCCCGTTTGATCATTTATTTGTGTGATGAGCATGAAAATTTGTTCCTAAATCTTCAATGTTTATTATTGAAATAACTTTATAAGTATGTACATAATATAACGTCGTCAAGTACTCAAAGTACAAACTTTGCTTAATTTGAGACAAGATCGGTTTGTGTCAAACTAATAATTTTATTTTTGTTTAATCGTATCAGGTTACCTTTGTTTTACCAAAAAAAAATTGACAAATTATCATTTCCCAAAAAAAAAAATCGTAGTAATTCATTTGCCAAATAATCGTTTGCCAAATTAACACTTGATATATAATTCTTTGGCAAACCTAATGTTTGGCATGTTCATGTTTAAGCAATATCTTGTCTACCAACTAGTACTTTGATCAAATTTCATTCAGTCAAATATGTTAGTTGGCATAATATGTTTTAACCAAAACAAAATAAGACACATGATTTGTATCGTCAATATTTAATTTACCTTTTCTATTCCGTCGGTTAATCAGCAGAGGAACTCTTCAATGACAAATCATTTGCATCTTTATTTCAATGGTGTATAAGATAGACAATGAAATAACAACTTTTTTGTTATGTGGGTAGGGAGTATAAATGTATTTGTGTAGAGGTCGCAATTCTAACCTAACCGCCAGCGTGTCAACGTCACACCGCTTCGCGGGGTGCCTATTTCCGCTATAAGGGAGACCAGCTAACCCTAACCTAACCTAGCAAATGATATAGTTGTTACGATCGTATGCTTTTTTAGTACGAGGGGGCTTCGCCCCCCGAGCCCCATCCGTGGCTGGATCCGCCCCCTCCGTAGCAGGCTCCGCTTGTTTTGCTTGCTTGCTTTTGGTTCCCCGGAACGTGGGCACCAATATTTAACGGCTACCATCTAACCTTCCAATCCTGAAGTTAGATTAGACCTTAGTTAGACAACTTGACTGTTAGTAGTTACCAAAGATTTTTTATTGTGCTTCACAACTGCTGTCATAGATAACACAGTGGATTAGGTATACTGCCTTTTCGGCGAAATATTTTTCGCTAAATTTCACTTCGCAACCAATCGTTGGCATAACTTTACTTCGCACTTTTCTTAATTGGCAACATTTTTATAATGCAAAATTTTACTGCAACAAACTTTTATGTGGCAAATAATCATGAAGCAAATGATTTGCTTAGGCAAAAAACGAATCGTCAAATGTCTTTTGGGAAAATGTAAATTTTGCTTTGGAATTATGATAATTACTATCATTATTAACATATAGTATAATATTTTTTGGTAGACTAAGGCAGGTCGGTGTAGCTACGACGACGACCGAAGCGGGCATAATATTTTTTGGTAGATTCTAAGGCAGAAGAGTGTTAGGAAGAACCGGGAACTGCCAGAACCGAACACTTTTACCTGATACTTACATAATCATATACTTAGTATTCAATATATTGCTAAAATTATGGTATGCCAATCGATACATTTGACGGATACATAAATGACATCTTAAAAAAAGCCCAGGTAATAATTTTGCTTAACAATAATTTGGCAAATCATTAGTTGGGAAATTATATCAGTGCCCAACGTTGAGTTGGGAAATAAAACTTCACCCAAATAAAAATATGGAATAAATAGTTTGGAAGTCAAAAAATTGCTAAATATTTTTCACCGAAACATTAGTGAACCTGCACGTCTATCATGGGACGGCCGCGACATAGTCTCGATTTCTCTCGCACTATACCTCTTGATTTAAGTGTTCTAATAAGACAGAGACGGATAGATAGAGCTCGCGCGCCGTCGCGTGATAGCCGTGCAGTGGATTAACACCTAAACGCGTCACACCAATATTCAGTTAGTAAGCTCAACTAGCATCTACTTGATGCGTGAACTTGGTTTTATAAATTTGACTAATTATATCAACGCTAGCTTACCAAAAATAATCAAAAACATGTTAGTATATATCACAACTTGAACATACAATTGCACTCCCGCTAGTTGCCACACTAACTTGTATCAAAATCATATCGTCTCATTATGATTACAAAAGTTAGCAGGCACCCTAACGAAATCTATCCAATTACATATATATGGTTGGACATGGCATACTCTAGTTCGTAGCTTCGCATCGCTTGTAATTCGAATGTGTTCCGCGCGCTCTTTCTGACTTGAAAGCTTGGTGCGAAGAAACAAGAACCCGAGACACGTTTAGATCACATTGCGATCCGAAGTGACAAAACAAATTAACCTTCTTGGAATCTTTCTGATTAAACGTATTTTTTCAGATTAACAATATTTATGTGCCTTCACACGCTTCAAGCGTAATGTATCAGAATGAGCGAGTGTGTTAAAAATCCACACGGATAATCTTTGATTTTTAAATATGCCAAAAGGTTCTAGGTAGTTCTGTTGATCTACATAGTACCTACATGTTGAACATGAATGCTTCATGTTATTGGACAGTCGAAATATCTTGTTTGTGAATGAGTTTCTTATTAGCCCTGTTCTCTAACAACTTGTCAGAGATATGACTGATGGAGTGTTTGCGATATAAACGGGACAGACCGCGAGATAAAGCGTCGGCTCCCAAATTGTGTTATTAATATTTAACATCTGCGACTCGCGTAGGGGAAAGGCGAGTGGTATGTCGTGCGTTCTGTAATTTTTTACACGTTTTTTTCTATGTAAGCTCCTCATATGTACAAACATGATAGACTTATTATCACGACCCTCAGTAATGACGAATACGAGTCAAGGAGGACACCGTTACTATTGCACATATATACATAATTACTAATCAATCGTTACTACAGAGAAATAGTGATTTGCGAAATCACAAATTCACTTTATAATGACAAAAACATTAAACTTCAATGTGAAAATATGTCGAAAATGCGTTATGGACGACTAGCGTCCCAAGTTTTAATTTAAAAATGTGGAGACTTACTTCATGATCATAGCACGTAGAACCAATTGGGCGGAAAGGTTCTCGAGTGGCAACCACGTATCGGAAGGCGCGCCCCCCCCCCCCCCCCCCCAAAGTGGACTGATGCGGGTGGCGCGGGACCGATCACTTCGGAAGAGGCCTATGTCCAGCAGTGGACGTCTTTGGGCTGATATGATGATGATGACTACTTCATGGCCATCGAAAAGTAGAATGCCGCCTTCAATGTATTTTTTTAAGAAAGTTTACGTCCAGCTACTCCAACTAATCCAGCGTTAACTAAACTGTGGCATGGCTGCGGTGTCATTACGCTCTACGCGCGGTTCGTGCCCTAACTGAGAAATGAAGTGTGGCTTTGTACAAATTCCGTATGTGTACCCTCGTTTTACTCCGGCATTCATTTTAGAAATAAATGTAAAACGGGGCTGCTATTTAGTTTCAGTGTCTTTTTACAATGTGAAAATAATACCCTTTACTTATAAGGTAGGTACTGCGTCGTGGTAAAAACATAGCCCAAAATTCCCATTTGGAAGGAAGCTTTAAATATGTTGTTTAGCATTTTACCTGAGGGGTAGGCGGGTAACTTATTGAACGAGCGTTTAAGCAACTCTGTTGTATTTTTTTACATACATTTAATTTTACCTAACGTACGTACGTACCGTTGCGCAATCGACCAGCTGGAATGCCATGGCCAATTCGCCACAATGTTGGAAATGACAATTACAGCGAAATATATTTTACAATGCATGTGCTCGAAAAAAGCGTTTTCCAAGCATTCAAATCTAGCAGAAAGTGCCACTTTTTCGCACTAGTGCTTTTTTTATAAGTCCGCCGTCATTCCGACGCAAAGAGTTTTTATTTACTTACTTGAGAAAAGTTTTACAAATGTTTCAATTACACTTTTTCTTTCATAAAGAAGGTACATAAATACTAATAATGTATAAAATGTTTTATTAATCTTTTTGAATTTTGAATCTGTTCAATAAGTTAATTAAGTTTAAATATTAACTTAATGTGTTTGGCTGAACGCATATCTTTCTTATGCCTTTTGTGATACGACAGTATGGCGACTTGCACATGCGCATATGTTGACCGCACATGTATTTAAAACTAAAAAGCCCGCCATTGTTGTGATTGTTGTTTACTTTGGAGTTGTTTTATATAAATATTTTAAAAATGTCGAGTGAAAGTGACTAATCAATAATAATAATGATTTATTGCGTTACAATAGTATCAGTATGTTTCTTAGGACTACGACGGTACAGCGTCTTTTTGTTGTGGAATATATTGAGTTAAGTACTCAAAATTAATTGTGTTCCAAAACCACAATACAATGGTTTTAACTTTTAAGTAAATAAGCTTGACAGCAAAAGATGTGGAGAAGGTGTTAAATGCAGTTCCAGATAATAAGTGTACCTGACAATCTGCCTAGGTTCTTCAATTTAACCTATCTATTTTAAACTGACATTTCAACATTTAATATATTTCCTCACACAAGGCATAGTAAAACCGTTGTATGATACACGCGCGTAAAGATGATTTCCGACTCGTGTCAAATTATACATTCGCTCGCTTTACTCGCTCGTGTATAAAAATTACACTCGTCGGAAATCACCTACTTTCCACACTTGTATCATAAATAACTATTTCCGAATAAAATTCCGACACTTAACGCATCATCAGGTTACATTAGGATGATCATTTAGTACCTACATTTTATTTACATGTTTTTTTGCTAAGGTAAGGTAAGGTAAGGTTGCTCTGTGCTCGACAGTGACCCAATATTTAGTACATAGTTTAGATACAGCTGTTAATGATTGGAATAAAGGTGGCATACATTATACGTTTACCTTATTCTTCGACTTTGCCCCGAATCAAAATAAGAATTTCAAAAACGGTATTTAATGGCCCAGTAAATACAGCGACCCACCGGCCGGTTTATCTAATTATGCTAATCAAAGCAGAGTTTGTTTGTAGTTTACCGTGTACCCGAACTGGAGAACAACGATGAAATAAGCGAAAATTTCCACTGCTAAAATGGAAACGGTGAAAATTTAAGATAACAATCAATGAATATTAATGTGGGAGAATTTATTTAGAGCGTTTACTCCAATCATCGAGTCGATCATGCTTAATTTCGATTTTGTCGTCCGGTAAGTCCATAGGCTTCCTTCCCACTGGGATTGATACTGACCTCTTAGCTGTCTAACAATATTTCACCAACTTTGGGAACGACAAGAGGGGTGTACACAATAATGATGTATTTTCTTGAAAAAGGATTAAGAATGTAGTCAAATGGAGAAAAAAAACGCAAGAGGTCAAATAATCGCAGTTATAACTGGCCAAAGTTTTAAGAGGGGGAATGCTCCGTCCCTTAAACGATTGCCATTTACTATGACACTCGAGGATCGTGACGTCACGATGTGCTAGCGTTTTCTCTTTCTAACAAGCAACATCAAAACGGTTGTAGCTTCGTACTTTTTTTTAATGGTATTTCGTCATTAGGCATATTTTTTGCCTTTTTTCTATTGAAGTCATAATAAATTTTGGGTCTACATCCCTATTCAACGTGTACGACCTAAGTCGATAAGTAACGATGTTGTCAAGCGACTAATTTTACTTGGCGTCTCAAAAAAATAAGTCACATTTACAATATCAGGTGAGAATAGTCAGGGTCAAAATCATAAACCAAGATAGCATGTAGAAATCCTAGAAGTGACTTTGTGACAGAGTGCACGTTAAACTACACAGGCACAATTTTACTTTACCTTCGTAAGGCCCAATCCATAATTGAGGAAGTTCTAATAACGACCCAGTGTCCTAAAAATAGGTCATAAATTTAATAACTATTTTGAATTTTTGATTCCGATTTCGATTCAAATTGTACTATATAATTTTAAGCAGCTGGTAAGCATGTTTTTTGAACTAAAATTAGGCCGACAGACCTTACTAGGTTGAAATTATACATGTCTTCATGTATTAGTAGAGCAGTACGGGCGCGCGGGGCGCCGACGCCGCCCGCTGTTCACCGCGCGGGCGGCGGCGGGGCCGCGCACGCGTCGCGCGAGTAACGCGCCTGGCGTTCGTGCGTCGGCGCTGCTCAATGAGCTGGTACTGAGGCAGGATGCCGACGTGTTTGCGGACAATTGGCAGAGCTTGCTAACTAAAATAAGTGCTTTGTGCAATACATTTAGTTAGTGCTAATTTTTATTTGTTTGTGTATCTGTCGTATATCTATGTTATTTTTAAGTCCGGACATTGTAGGCGCTTTGGTACCACTACTGTAAGCCTATTATGTAAGTTATTGAATAAATAAATTACTATGTGAGTATTTGGTGTTGTGTGTTCCTAATGGTGGGTTTCAATCGTTTTGTCTCTAGCTGTCAACACAAAGAATCCTCCAATCAATAAAGAGCTGGAATCGCGTTCGTGATTCTTCCAGTGTCGCAAGCGTCTATAGGCGATGGTGTCTGCTTACCATTAACCACCATTAGACTGCCAGAGACGCGGGACCCTTGACATTTTGAGAAACGTCTCATTTTCTTACCATCTTCATGCTGGTTTCAAGGACATTGAAGCTTTCGTGAGTGTAGCATTTCTTCTTGCTCATATTATTCCCATTATGTAAAGTAAATATTTAGTGATAGATAAACTGATGAGTTCAAGACAAGAGCTTAATATTACGCCTCAAAGATCTCTCGACACAGGAAGCGATTAATTCGCATGTTTTGCATATTGACTTAAAAATAATCCCCTTTGACTAGACTAGCCTGGATCAGAGTTTCGTGTGACGCTGGCCTTAGTGTTTTAATAGATAGTTTGCAAGTTTATTCCAGCTATTGTTTGCGAGCAAACGAGGCTTCGGCTGTTAGTCTTACTTAGTGGCTGGAAGAAATTGCTTTTTGCACACAATACGATACCAGAATAACTAGAATGTTGCTATTTGGAATTTATTTTCTGTAAGAGTATTACTTGTGATAAAATGAGGAAAACAATTACAAAACCTGCTTGATACCCAACAATACAGTAACATAACATGATCAATTTTAAACCTTCCTGCAAATAAACAAGGTCTACTAATATTTATGATTGCACATAATGTTTAGGCCGGCCCTCATACAGTTGGAATCAGCCACTGAATTCGATATCTGGACCACTCAAGACCAAAAAGGTACACTATTTGGTAAAAATTCTGCACAAAGTATACCGTTTTATTTGCTCTTCAGTGAGTGATTATGATTCAGCGACTAAATTCCGTTCTGTGACGTCAGCCTTAGATTCTTTATAAATTTCGTCCTACACGACATGTATTCATGACTATCTGTGACTAATAAAAAAACCGGCCAAGTGCGAGTCGGACACCCGCACGAAGGGTTCCATACTATTATCTATACAACATTAGACACCTTATTTACCTTTTTTGAAACTAATTTTAATAATTATCTTTTTTTTAACAGTAATAATAACGTTAAATAATATAAAAAGGATTTTGGTCAAGTGCGAGTCGGGTTTTAGTTTTCCCATATATTTTGAGACCCAGCGCCTGATGAAGGCAACAAGTTGTATAGCAACGTAATTAGCGTTATAATTAGATTTTTTTATCAGCCGCGATATTTGAGAGCCGTCATCCTGGTATAGTAAACGTCAATGGTGTCATATGATGACATAAGTTGTACTGGGACGACAGCTGTCAAATATCAGATGTAAGGTCATTTTCACTATAGGATAATAGACTGTCTGGATTTCCCTCAGTTTTGTATTGTTAATTTTGCTTGAGAGACCATCTGAAAGATTATCAGTTAATAACGAGAAGAATAAAAAAAAAACGGGTTGCCAGGCCACTCGAATTTTCATCCAAACGTAGTTTGGTTTTCATTTCAAAATAGAATCCGCCATACTTAGATCGGGAACAAGTTTCTTTTGCAAAAAATACCATAGAAAAAAAACAGAGCGCGTAGAACGTTTTTCATACAAAGTATCTAATCGCTTTTTAGGGTTCCGTAGTCAACAACAAGGAACCCTTATGGTTTCACCATGTCCGTCCGTTTGTCCGTCCGTCCATCTTCAGCTTAGCTCAGTAACCCTTAGAACTAGAAAACTGTAATTCGGCAAGGGTCTATAAATCGATCACGCCGACTAATAAATAATATAATAAAACATCTTTATTTCGAAGAACGGACTTCATAGTTGTTAGTAACAAAAGAAAACGATACAAATAAATTAAACTTAAAGCTAAAGGTTAGTGCTTATAGATACATTTGATTCTAATACTACTACCTATAACTATTTAATACGTGCTCGTTGCCACCGCTTTTATTTGGCCAATCCAGTGAGCGAGAATTGGGCTATCATATTTGTCAGCAATAGCACATAGCACGTAGAACCGATGGCCGTTGGGGCGGAAAGGTTCTCGAGTGGCGACCACGAAACGGAAGGCGTGGCGTGGGTAGGCCCCCCGCAAGGTGGACTGATGACCTGGTAAAGATTGCTGGAGTCCGCTGGATGCGGGTGGCGCAGGACCGGTCACTTTGGCACTCTTTGGGGGAGGCCTATGTCCAGCAGTGGACGTCTTTCGGCTGATATGGATTTGTCAGCAATAACATTCAGAATGCTGTTGGGACTGCTTCTCACTCGACCTAATAGAGATACTATTTTCTTGCGCATGATTGCCGGAAAACCATCCGTTCTAGCTTCGCAAAACATGCCAGATGCACTTCATCTACTAGGCAAGCCCAACAGCATTCTGAATGAATTGTTGTACTGCACTTTGAATGCATTATAGGCTCGCTTCGTATAGTTAACCTACAGGCTGCTCGAGTAAAACGATTGGCAATATGGCTAATAAAGAATAGAATAAAACCTAGAAAAAAAAAATTAGGGTAAGTCCCTAAAGTGTATAAAACTCAGTGATTCATTTGCGAGATATTGGGAGTTTTTGTTCGAGTCATGTCCCCCCTCTGCCCCTGCCGGGTAAATGACTACTACTGCACGTCTATCACGGGAGCACGTAAGACGGCAGCGACATACTCTCGATTTTTCTCGCAATATATTTAGCTCTTGTTCTAAGTTCGGCCGACGCAACCGCACCGCACGTCGATGTAACTAAGACAGACAGGCAACTACGGAACCCTACACTGCGCGTGGGCCGACATACACTTGGCCAGTTTTTTATAGTTGCAGGCCAAGATATTGTTATGGCGGACTCCATTGAGAATTAAAGTTTCATGTTAAATATTCGAGTATGCCGTTTTAAAATAAGAACCAATCTACGTTTGTGTGTAGAGTCGACTGGGTTCGACCGTGCTAAAACAATTGGAATGTTCATTAAAGTGCAAGAGGAGCGTATCTGCTAAAGTATTATTTGCTGGGTGACTTTGAAACCTTAGTGCTACAAATCCTCCATCCGAGTCGATACTCAAACATTATAAGACAAATCACGTGAAAACCGCGCCAAGTTCTTTTAATTGGCGAAATCCCTGGCGTGCAAACACATAAATTACAGTGCAATTGCAAACTGCACTTTACAACGTCCCGCTAAAACAATAGCCATATCCTGAGAAATTCGTGAAGCAAATATCAAAGAGGCGGGCCCTTCCTTAACAAGAACGCAATTTTGTACTTAAGTAATTAGAACTAATTATGTTTCCAGTGTTTGTTGACAACGACAGTTAGTTTAACCAGAGTATTAAATTATAAAGAGTGCTAGTGTCAAAATAAATTCGGTCTCAAGATTACGCGAGGTACCTCAATTAAGTCGTAGTTAAGCCTCATGCTGTGAAGTCTACTATAGACGTTGTGCACGTGAACGAGTTGAGAAATACAGTTTTACTTTGAGGCGTTATTTTATTTCCCCGTATAGTGTCGGGTTACAATTTCACGACTGCCTTTCTTCCCGTGGGTGTCGTAAAAGTCGCTTAAGGGAGCAGGGTTGAAGTGTGTTGTAGGCGATGGGGTAGCAACCTATCACTGCGCTATTAGTTACATTTTGTCGATCTTCTACACCCACATTTATGCTAAAAGTGGCACTGGGACATAAGTTTCATGTGCTCTCTTTAGAATAAAGGCGTGAATGCATGTATGTATGTTTTTTTATTTGAGAGGTCTTAGTTACATTATAATGTCATACTTATTTGATGTTTCGTGTCAGTTATCGATTTTGTGAGATGCACATTCATCATGCGCAGATAAATATGAATACGGCTACAGACCTGCTAAGTAACTTGTTTTACATACAAATAATATTTTATTGAGTAGAGACGTACTTATTAAAGTAGATTTGCTAAATCAACGAGGCTTATCTGGACATGATGTAAATCAGTGCTCGCGTGTATGTTATTAACTAATTAATAAAGATAAAATATGTCAAATTAAATATTAATCAATCTCCTGCTTATAATAGTACGCGGTAGGGACACAAAATCTCGTATCAGTAATCAGAACAGCCTTGCGTGCAAAAAGTGTTTATGGCATGGCACCGAAATTGTATAATAAGTTACCCAATTTAATAAGACAATCCGAAATGCCTCTTTTTAGGAAATATTTGTTGGACTTTTTGGTACAAAATGCTTTTTACTAGTTGAAAGAATTTTTTGACTATAAGCCGCATATTTATTAAAATTAGTATAGGTAATCTAGTGTAGGGTTGTCAATTTATTATTTTTGGATGCTGCGTGTATATCTAGTCTTAGTTATAGGAATGCAGTTTATGAAATATTTCTATGCCTATTCAGGCAGGATGCGCTGAACAACGTTGTTTTTTATTACATCTTAGGTACTAATGTACCACATTCAAGAAATAAATAAATGATATGAAATAAAATGAAATAAAATAATATTTTACCAAATAATAATTTAGGCTCGCCAAGTTGAACGGCAAACATAAAGTCATTGGCTATGCTGATGATTTGGGACTGCTGGCTCAGAACAAATGACATCGAGAAGCCATGGCAAGGGTTGTCGAATGGCTAAATGGCTAATGCCCTGAACCCGGGCCTAAATTTAGGTACCAAGTTTGTTTAATAAATTATTATTTCCGTTGACTCGTAGAAAAAGTATTGTATACAATAGTTATATAATTAGCTTTTTAAGTCTTGTACCTTAAGTAGGCCACTCAGCAAGCTTCGTGGCCTAAACTTGGTACTCGACTGAAAAGGCATACATTATGTAACGATTGCATAAAATACTATTATCGAATTCCCGTTAAACTACAATAACTTTACATTAACAAATAGTGATCAATTTACATAAGAATTGTCAATAAGTTCAACTCACATTACATCTATTTTCTAAACAATAATTCTTACTGAATGATGAATCATATTCACTCTGAATAGTATAATTTCGTTGCTGCTCATAGTACATCTGATATGCTGTATGGATGTATAGTGTATGTATAAGTAAAAAAAAAACATGTGTAAATTGAAGTTCCTTTATTATTGCTTTAGTATCTTGTTGGTGACACCTTTATGCTGGTCTTGGCTAAATTGTTTAGGTTTTCAACTGTTAATTATTTTAAGTATTTGCTCCTGTGGCCCCAGCATGTTGGAGACTCCAACAATAGTTAAGTTGGTACTACCTATTTTAAAGAAACGTTCACTGTTGTCTCATACCTAGTTTCACTACCTTTTTATAATATTATCTGTGGCACGCTGGCCCCTTCTTCTTGTGCTAAACCTCCATGGTCGCAATATATAGTTTCCAAGTAAAGTGTGTTGTGACTGATGCTGCCCATCCCACAACTCATTATTTAAACGAATCAACGCGTTGCGTTAGACAGTCTACGCTTCACACAGATTGTCAAGCACTTAGCACCACATGGACAAAAAAAGATATGTTGCCGAGGATAGGACGCTGGTGGCTAGAGTTGCAAATCTTTAATTTTGAAGTACGTTATAGACCAGGCGTACAAATGCAGCACGTTGACGCACTCAGTCGCTGTCCCCTTCCTCTGCAACTTAAGAGGGTGAATTGAAAAGTTTTGAGGCTTACCTTTAAAATTAAAACCATAGGTACTTTTTATAACAATTTTATTTTGTTACATAGTCTCCAAAACCATCTATATACTTTTGCCACCTGGCCTCTTATTTCATTATTCCGTGTAAAAAAAAGAATCTTCTAGGTCATAAAAATATGCAGTTCCATCCGTAGAAAATGTTTGATCTCCCAAGTGTTTTTTATTTTAGGTTGCAGAACAGATGATAGTCGGAAGCGGCCAAATCAGGCGAATAGGGCAACAATTCAAACCCACAATTACGAATCTGTGCCATTGATTTCGCTGCTGTGTAGACAGGAGCGTTGTCTTGGTCATGTAGGTACAATAATGCTGGTGTTTGGTTACATTTCAAGAAAGTCTGTACGTGACGCCCTGTCAGGGCACACAATAGCACTTATATACTAACTTAACTAATAATGGTATTTTAATTCCAGTTATACAATGCGGGTAGGTACAAAGTTTAAATATTTATTCATCTTTGTCATCCAGGAATTCATTTAACGAGTAGTAGCTCTTCTTTATCAAGAATGCCTTTAGGCGGTTGTTGAAGATGTTCCTAGAACTTAGGCATTTTATCTCGTCGCTAATTTTATTACATATCTTTATACACATCACGTTAGGGCTATTACTATGCATTGTTAGTTTCGATAATACGGTGCGTGCTAGTTTATTTTTATACCTGGTCTCGTATCGTCGTATCTTTGATATCATACCAGGCCTTTTTATTTTGATTTCCTCACGCAAACGTCGTAAGGGGGCACAATAGTAGTCAGAATGTATGGTTTTACGTTTTTCAAAGGTTCTATCGTTATAACCCAGAGGGGTTTCTCAAAAAGAGGCTGGCTCAGAGGCTGTCTCAAAAAACTGAAGCCATCACCTCCCTGACTGACAAAATGGCCTTGGCTTTCTTAGGAGGTGGTGACCCTGACCTTTTCAATTGCTTGGATTGTATTTTTGACCCTGGTGTGTTTGTGGTGAACCCAAGTCTCATCCTTAGTTACGAAACGACTGAGAAAGTTTTGAGGATCAGCTTTAAATAAGTCCAAACTATCCTGTGACATCGTGTGGTGTGTTCGTTTATTTTCAGCTGCAAGCAACCTAGGGACCATCCTGGCAGAAACCTTGTAAAATCCAAGAACGTTGGTGATGACGTTCTGTGTTTGTTCATAGAAGATGCCTATCGCTTTTGCTATCTCACTGACCTTCAATCGCCTATCATTCATAATCATTTCTAATATTTTATTTAGATTTTCATTTCTAGTAGCCGTTAATGGCCTGCCACTCCTATGTTCGTCTTGAACGGCTTCTCTACCACATTTGAAAGCCGCGACCCATCTTTTTACGTTGGCATATGATGGAACGGATTCCCCTTATGTCTGACACACGTCTTCGAAAATTTCCTTTGGTGTGAAACCCTTCTTTTCGAAGTAGATTACTACGGAACGTTGCTAAATTGTATCCATTGTTGAGGAAATAACTAACCTTGTTTAGTATTCCGATCACAATTTTCACAATTGTGACTGAAGAAAAACAAATGATAGTGCATAATAATGAAAAAATATCAGCGTGTAACCAAACAGCGCTATTCCTTGTTTTTTATTTTATATTCGACCTTAGGCTCAAAACTTTTCAATTCGCCTACGTATTAGTAAAGAGAATTGGGTAACAGCTGTGCACGGGACGATCCAAAAATCTAAAACATTATAAATAATACAAAACATCCCAATTATGATAATATTTTACACTAAAAGTAGGTACAGAGTATAAAATTGTAACACAAAAGTCAGTTCGCTGGAGGGTAACAAAAATGATTCACGATGATAATGGACACCTAAATGAAAATAAAGTTATAGAACTAATCTAACGCGAATACTGGTTTGAAAAGTTACGAATGTTTGTCACTAAGTACGATATAGCGTGTATATCTTGCCAATTTGCGAAAAAGCCACCAGGATATTTACGTGGATATTTACATTCTAATTGATAAGCTACTTACTAGTCATTGTTGATGGGTTCACCAAGTATACCTGATTGCAAGCAGTGCCAAACACGTGCACGGTACATGTCATATCATACGAGTCTATCAACAATTAATCTCTTATCGGTACAATGCCTCGAGTGCCTCTTTTAGATTTAACTTAGTTTTAATTTAATTTAGTTAATGTTAGTTATCATCTTGTATATACAATTTGTTTAATAAAATTAATTAATCTCTTATCTAGAGCATTTGCGTGTCCAACACGTATAATTACAGACCGTGGTAAGGCTTTTACTAGTCATGAATTTGAAAATTACTGTACTAAAAAACAGATACGTCACATTCTTAATGCAATAGCATGCCCATCGAACTCTCTTGCAGTCTCTTATAGCTTACACAGGTGAAAATGATGGTGACTGGGAAGAGTACGTACCACAAGTCGAAAGGGGAATTAACACCTCAATTAATTCTAGTACACAAAAGAGTCCCTTTGAATTGGACTACGGGTTTAAACCTAGATTTGAAATTCACTTACCTGACCAACAACAAGCGACTGTTAATTTACCTGAACTACGAGCTGAAGCGCAAAATTCTTTAATTATCACATAACCAACCTTTTTGGTGTATCCGTTGGTAGATCATACTTGTATATCTAATGGCATAAACTGAGCCAGATTCTCCGTTATCATTGGTTTTATCCACGAAGTAACAAACCATTAAAAGTGGCGAGTGGGCGTTCTCGTGTCGCAGAACATGAGCGTAATTAAGCTCACTTATTGCAAAGATTATTCTTTTAGAATTTTATTTTGTAAAAAATGTTTTCCTTTTTGAGACTTTTCAAATATGTCACTTCTGCCACTTGTACACGAGAAAAGTTTAGTATCTATGCCAATTCAAAAAAATCAACATATATATTGCAATTGTGTGTTCGTGTATTTATTGAAGTGTGGTTGTGTGCGTCCGGTGACAGTGGTTCTCTATGAAAATCGGTTGAGTGTCTCGGACTACTTGCTGCATTTATGGGTGGACCAGTATAACTTGCACCACCGAATACATATGTGCTACAATTCTAGGGGTCAAATTACATTAGGGACTAGCTGTCAATCAATTCAACGGCTCCTTATGAATATAAAGTAAAGAAACGCAAAGGCCCATCTGGCAATTTTGACTTATTATCAATTCTGTCAAATTCACGATTTAAATTATGAGACGGCGATTTCCAATGACTCTTTTCAAGGAGCGTCAAATAGCGTTGTTCGAATTACGACCGTATGTCAAAGCTAATAAAGTTAATTTTTGGAGAATTTTGAGATATTTTTTACTGACAATCGTATCAGATATTTATGGTGTCTTTATGTGATCTGATGTTTATACTTCTGCAGCGGATAGATAATTACGCTGATCATATGTCACATCATTTTCATTTCGTGGAGTATCAGTTATTTTTACTCGGTCTGATCCGATATTTATGCTGCCACAGGCAAATTATTTTTATGCGGGCTGTTACCGCCTGTGTATCGTCAATATCGTCATACAATTTAATTATACCTTCAATTGATGATCAGATATTTTTGCAGCGTTGCCCATAGTCATATATTTATGCTGGTGACTGCACAGCTATTTCTGTGCCGCTACATGTCTATAAACTAATATTTGAAAAAACCCTTGTTTAGATATTTATGTACTTTCACTTGGTTAAATAATTTTGAAAAATATTAGTACAGATATTTATTAGTTTGCAGTTACTTACATATTATTGAGAAGCTTGCTCAAATTAATATGACAGGTGACATGCGTACATATTTTGATTGAAATATCTGTTCAGATCTATATGTACCTTTCTATGTACATTTATTTTTGAAGCCTTGGGAATGCTCATATATTTATGAACTCGACTGTACAAAGGCGATTATCAAGGCGATAGGATGATAATATGCTTGGATACCTATTACTCAAGTTGTAACAATCAGAATCACCCCGAAAAGATTATCAGAAGAAGCAATAAATAGCTGACTGTTTGTTGGTAGTCGTTAGTTGTCACTTGTCAGCCGTCAAGATGACACTCTATACCAATAATTTTAGTGTGGTATTTTTATTTATATGGGTTGTGGGTAAGTCAAATAAAATAATGCCTTTAATTTGATTAAACTGTAAAAATACTATCCCAAAAAAAAACCATGTAAAAAAGAGGCCAAGTCTCGAAACTCTTCCATCGTAAAAAGTTGTGAGATATTTCGTAGAGCCAAGTCTCAGGAATTCTTATTAATCTGTATATGCTTGCTAAACAAAATTCTACAACTTGGCATTTATGGTTTTTTGCATACCTAAAACCATATAGTATTGTGTGAATGCCAATTCTCAATTTTTTATTGAGCTAATATAGATTAATGGGAATGCCTGAGACTTGGCTCTACGAAATATCTCACAACTTTTTACGGTGGAACAGTTTCGAGACGGCCGCTTTTTTAAATGAAATATTTTTGTATGGGATCTCACTTCTTTTTGTACGTTATTGTGTTATCAATACATATACGAATTATGAATGCAGTCCCATTCTTGCTTTTTCCTGTATATTTATATATAGGACACAAAGTTATTTATGGACCGAAATTGCAAAATATTTTAGTTATTCCTTGAAAAACATACTAAACACTAATTCTATTCTATATGCCATGGCAGGGTAAGGAAACATCTTGTGCCTTAATAGCTTTTCCGCTTGATTTTTTTTCTGATGATAGGTCACAACGTTAGTAAGTGCTATACTAAATATCAGCATTCTCCTCTTCTTATTTTTAAAGAAAAAAAATAAGAAAAATGAATTTTCATTAATATCTCCGCTTTAATGGAACGAATAATTTCGTGCTTCATACATATAATACACTTAGCTAAGACACATAATATGTCACTATAAGCCGCATGATATTCCATATAAAAAAATAAAAATAGATGACTTTTTTTTTTATTACTTATAAGATAGACACCTCAATTTTTTTTACTTATGATAGCAATTTGAATTAACTATAACATATATTTAGTTCAAGCTTATAGCATTGGTGCATCGTAACAAAAGAAAGGCTCGACTCAATCGTCCTCTTCACTATTTTCATTAATTACAATACTTAAGCCATTTTTAAACAGATTGCTCAGTTTCTCGGCTGGTTTTGGTATTTTATTTAAAAACCTACCATGTGATAAATAATACACGATTGCAAGAAGGTTTAATTTCATTTAGTTTCATTACCTCAAGGGGACATACCAAAAAATAAATTGGAAAAATTAAAAAAAAATTGGAGGTGTCTCTATCTTATAAGTATTTTTTTTTTTTTAGTGTCAACATTTATTTTTATTTTTTTATATGGAATGTCATGCGGCTTATAGTGACATATTATGTGTCTTAGCTAAGTGTATTATATGTATGAAGCACGAAATTATTCGTTCCATTAAAGCGGAGATATTCATGTAAATTCATTTTTCTCATTTTTTTTCCTTTAAAAAATGAGAAAAGAGGAGAATGCTGAAATTTAGTATAGCACTTACTAACGTTGTGACCTATCATCAGAAAAAAAATCAAGCGGTAAAGCTATTAAGGCACAAGATGTTCCCTTACCCTGCCACGGCCTTTGAAGCTTCTATGTCTGCTAGAAGTGCCTTAAAGTTTTGATCCGATCGGTCAGTCAGTGAGTGACAAAATTAAGAAACTTTGACTAGTTATAATTCTTAAACTACAGTTAAATTTGAATGAAATTTGAAAATGCCGTGTTTATACCATGCCTGCTTGGTTAATGAAAATTCAGGCTTCTACTTTTATCTATAACAAAGTTATAGGGGGGTCGAAAATGGCCTGAACTGCTTCGAGAAAAGGATGGAACGGCGGTGCCGCTGTTTTGCTCGACTTGGCGGGCATTGCCGTGCCCCCAGACACTAGTTGCTCCATGAGCTGTAGAACTGGCGATTGAGATTGTATTTTATTATTATTATTTGATTAAAAAAACTGAATTAACCAAAAAAACTATATAATTATTGAACCTATTCACTGAAATCGGTTAAGAAATGCGACCTGAGTGGTAATCACGTAACGTTTTGATCGCGCGTTAGGACAGTTCAACTGTCATTTTTCCATATAAAATTGACATTTAGATCTACTTAATGTACGTACAATGCGTTACATGATCGACCTTTTTTTTTAACGTTGGGGAAATGCATTTACGCATCTCGTCCTATCCGGGGAGGCAGGACGGGTATGACGGACTAACCGAAACTGGACTACCGTCTAAAACCACCAACGACATCCGGCTCCGCCTTGTAAAGGGGGCGTCGCAGGATCGCTCTTGGCATTCAACTGCGTACGTCCCGGCGGGCGGCCCACAGTAGCAGGCCGCAGACATTTCGAGGCGTCAGGTAGGCGAGCGCCTCCAGTCCTGTGGAACCTTTGTTTACAGTTACAGGATCAACCTGCTGTAGGTAGAGGAGAACAGCCAGACATCTGGAGATCTCGAAATACAAAATAATTATGGCTCAAGCTGAAACGGAGAACTTCGTTCGATTCGCTCGCTCATTCAATAATAATATGTAGGGCATCAGCAAAAATCGTAGAAACATAACAAATAAAAAATAAAAACTTAAACATAATTGAATGAAACCTCTCTTAGGTTTGAACAAGAGAGAAAAAATAAATAAAGACTAATATACTGCCGTCCTCAAACTAAAAGGCGGCTAAAGGATCATACGACCTTTTTGAGTTATCTATACAGCGTGACTCAGCTGCTTGTTAGCTATCGATCTATCTAGGTTTGGTTTCAATATCTTCAAAAACGGCCGAGATACAGACTTGACGCTAGCGGTTAAATGCAGAATTTTTGGGCTATTACTATCAACTACGCGGCTATTTAACACTTACTTAACTTGAAGGCGATTAAGCGTCAATAGCTGCCTATTTTTAAACGCAAGACGTATTATTGTACTAGACTTAAAAGCGGCTATTTTACTTTCAACAACTTAAAAGCCACTATTGGAGTTTTGCCGCCTTAAAGCTTGCAAACATAATATTCACCTGCATAGGGGTTATAGATAAAAAGGCGGTCTTTCTATGTTTACTAAAGCAATAAGCGGTTAAAATCCAAAAGCCGCCTTATTATTTGTAATTATTATTTAATAATATAAAAATACATACCTTAAATGCCGTCATGGCTTTATAAGCTAGCAATAATAGTAACAATAATATATCCTTCTTTGATTGAATCGCGGCTATATGACATTGCCTAACTAAAAGGCGGCAAGTCGACCCCCGCGCAGGGGAGCCCCTCGGCACTGTCAGTCGCCGGAGCGTTTTCCTAGAGTGTGGTCGTTTTGCACGCGGTGCGGGCGACGATTCCCGCCAATTCCACCATGGCGCTGCCACCAAGAAAAACGTCTACCAGGTCAGTAAAGTTAGATTTTCTCATTAGGCGGCTAGGTGTTGTACCTATTAAGTAAACTTTCATTATAGAAGCTTGTTGCCCGCTATACGTGTAGTTTATAAAATAAGCCAGATTTGGGCGGTTAGCATACATACACGCCAGTGTGCCTTATTTTACTTACTTAAAAGTCAATTCATTGATTGCACAGGTTTTATGTTATCATAAGGGTAAGTTTACCAAAAGTGAATGTCATACCTACCTACTGACACGTACATCTAAATCAATTTACTATCATTCAAATATTTAAGTCTTATTCAAATAAACGAAGTGCGTTATGAACGAACTTTGTTTGCATGATAACCAGGAATCGGATATTTGGATATATATTTATATACAATTACCTAGCTAAATGTGGAATAAGCTTCTTAAAATATTATTTTGACCGTGCATGTACCGGAATACCGACGTTAATATAGTGTAATATATGGAAGATATACTAAGGTTATTATTGTAAATAGGTTTGCGTTTTTGATCATTGTTGTTGCCTTAGTAAAATTATTTCCGCTTTCATATCACTCACCAACAACCGCCACCGCTAAATTTTAGGTAATTAGGCATAACTATCCGTTTAAAATAAGTTTATTAAACTGTTTCAGATACCTACCAACAACATCTCGCCTAAAAACCATAATGGAGAGATGCCAAAACCCATCAAACACTGATGGTGATGGGCCATCTGACAATCAGAGCAATAATGTTAATAAGGTATTGCCATCGAACAATAAAATCAATTCCATCGTACCACAAGAAGAAGAACATTTAGACTATAAATTGACTAAGAATTCATGTGAAGAAATGGTTAATGAAATTTACCAGAAAAATTACTCTTTGACATCAATTTTTTTTCAAAACTTCGACGAATACGCCACCACACAATGTGAGCCTACCGAGTATTTGTCTCATGCGGTTGATGTACTTCAACAAGCGTTTCCGAGGACGAGTGCAAAAGACACAGAGAACTTAATGTGTGATGAAGAATTTAATATGAGCTCCAGTTCCTCACCATCCAGAAACAACGAGGACTTCGGATCCGACGATTCCGTTGCAGATAAAGATTATATACCAGAATCTGACAGCGATGAATCCGAAGAAGAAATCATTTCAAACGAGACAAGAAATAAGAGTAGGAATACAGAGTCTATTGCGAATTTATTTGAAAGTACAAGTATCATTGATCGAAGGAATACTATTGAAGTAGAAAAAAGAACTGATTTAAACAAAAAAAACAAGGCTACACTAAAGCGCAGAAACACAATAGATGTAAATCTTTCAACCATAACTGACAATACTAACGGACAAAACACCAATTTACCTGAACCTAATGATGAAGAAATAAATAGCCAAACCTTGAATGCCCCTAAGCGAAAAAAGTACAACACGAGTCTTGCCGAACGAACATCCAAAAAAAAAGACCAAAAACGACAGCAATATTTAGTTAAACCTGGTTGTGATTCTAAATGTAGGAAAAACTGCTCTAGTCTATTTACTGATGAGGATCGAAAAAAATTGAATGAAAATTACTGGACTAAGACGTGGAATGAAAGGAGATTGTATATACAATGCAATGTACCAGTAGCTGTACCTAAAAGAAAAAGCAATGGCCAGCCCGTTAGAGCACCAAAAAGAACTTTTTATTTAAATAAAATAGATGATACACGAGTAGAGGTGTGTAAAATATTTTTCTTGACAACACTCGGATTTAATAAATCAAATGATAAAGTACTGTACAACTCAATTTTAGATAAAAACCCAATCGATTCTCGCGGAAAACACAAAAAGACGTTCACTTTTGATCGAAACATCCTCAGTCAACATGTAGAGTCTTTTCATCCTCTTGCACCTCACTACAGGGTAGCGCATGCTCCGTTACGTAGGTATTTACCAAGTGACGTTAACATTACGCTGATGCACAAAGACTTTTTGGAAAAAAACCCACAGTCTCAGGTTTCCTACGAATTATACAGGACCCATATAAAAGATATGAATATATCTTTTACGCAACTCGGTAATGAGGAATGTGAGGCGTGTGAAACCTACACTTTTCACAAAAAGGCAACCTCGCACGACATTCTGGCCAATACGTCAGACGATTGTGAAATTTGTGATGAATTTGCAATTCATCACAAAAAGTATACCGCGGCTAGAAAGTTGTATGAAGATCACAAAAGTAAACAGGACCTAGACAACCTCTATTGTAGTGCGGACTTGCAGAAAGTCATAATGCTTCCGAGGATGGACTCATTTAAGAGAATCATATTCTGTTTGCGATTGTCTGCATATAATGAGACATTTGCTCCGTTAGGCAAAATAACGACCTGCAATAAACCTTTAGCTGTTTTGTGGCACGATGCAGTTGCAGGACGAAAACAAGAGGATATCATGAGCGCATTTTTTATGTTTCTCCTGCAACATCGTGACATTAAAAATGTGCATATATGGCTCGACAATTGTAGCGCCCAGAACAAAAACTGGCTGCTCTACTTTATGCTTCTACACCTTGTAAATAGCGACTTGATCGGCACAGAAAGAATAACGCTGTATTATTTCGAACCCGGCCATACATTTATGAGTGCTGACCAATTCCATCACCAAGTAGAATTGGGAATGAAAAAGAAAGGCAAAATTTATGATTTTGCAGATTTTTCAGAAACAGTGGGTGCAGCTAATAAAGGAAGAGTAACTGTTAAATCTATGATAGTAGAAGACTTTATTAATGTTCCAAACTACATTTCAGACAGAAGGATCCAAAACTCGACACCACGCGTTTATCTGCAGAGCATTTCTGAAGTATGTTTTAAAAGAGGTTGTCTAGATCTATTGTATAAAACAGACTTTGAAAGCGAATACCAGCAGTTACGCTTTCTTAATGATAAATATTTACGAAATCCAAAGGCCGTTACCTTTTCCAAACGTTTAAATTCCAAAGGTATCGATCGAGAAAGGAAAATGGGAATTATACGCAAATGTTCGGAAATAATGCCTTCTCACAAGTTAAAATTTTGGAACGATTTGCCAGAGTCATCCTAAAGTAGTATTTACATTATTATAAACTCAATTATCAATGAGACTGATGAGTGCCTTATACGTTAAGAATTAACGATTGATCTCTTTTTAATTTTTAATAAGTTTAATAAAGATTTTATATGGTTTTACGTAAATGTAACAAATCACAGGGTATTTTTTGTATGTTTATTAACCGCAGAAGTTGTCGGTTTTGTTATGAGTCTTTGATATTCCACTTTTAGCTTAGTTTTAAGGTTTCCTAGTGATGGCTGCATCATATATACATTATGAATAAACGATTGATCTCATGTTTGTTAGAAACTAAAACTTTTGTTTAAACAAAAGTATTTATTAGTTTTAAGCAAGATATAGTTATATGATTAAACAGTGATTTTAAATAAAAAGCACATCGTGAGGCGAATTGACTAGCCGTATACCTTTGTAGTTTGTTCTTATACTAGGCGGTGCTTATACTGCAAAAATTGCAGCGTTTAAAAAAAATAAGTAGGTAGTTCATTCATTATATAATTCTGTAAAAATGTGATTCGTTTTTTTAATGTTTTAACCGCAGAAATTTCGGTTTTGGTTCAGAGTTCTTTTTTTGTTTTTATTTTGTATGATTAAAGTCAATTTAACATACCTAAGTGGTTTTTTATTAAATTTAATTTCTCAGTATTTTTAGTAACTCCCCAAGTCATTGGTAAATATTGGTAACATATCGATTGCAATCCATAACAAAAAAGCAGTTATTTTTATTTGTTCTGCAATTAACTGCCTTTTTCTCTAGCATTATAATTCAAAATGTACATTATATTCCAACACATTCATCTATTTTAAACTAGAAGGCAATTAAAGTAGTATGGCCGTTTTCTAGTCATGTTTGTTTGCACAGGATTGACTGACATACATAGCTAATAAGCGGCTATATCATGGTAACTGCCTTTTAGTTATGTTTTATATTTAACTTTTTTGTATTTGTACAATCTATCACGGATAACCTAAATTACTCAGCTATAAGGCCGCTAAACATACTTTATCCGCCATTAAGCTATGTACTTTATTACATATTTTTTACGGATGCATAGCTAAAAAGGAAAATTGTAGATTTCATCTAGTAAAACAAGTAAAAACATATCAGATTTGTATGAAAAAAATAGAGCAAGCCTCGAATATTAGTATTAAAAAGAAAGTACATGGATACCGCACACGATTTTTTAGAGACATGGTTTCTCGCGTTTTTTGGCCATAACTCAAAATGACCTCCTTACATTTAACCGCCTTTTAGTTTGAGGACGGCAGTATAGCGGTAGAAATAACAAAAAAACTAATCTTATTCCACTACAATTTTTTATTCCAAACACGAAACAGAGTCCCTATTATTTTATCAAGGTAAAGATATTTAAATCCATAATTTGGTGTTAATAATTATTTTTTCAACAATTTGGTTTCCCCGTATTATTTGACGTTATGTTATGCTGCTGCGTGTGCTGCGGGCGCTTATCGCTGTGAATAAGACGTCCGCCGCGTTCTGGCAAATATGCGAGTGCGAGAGTGACGGATGTCTTATCCACATCGATAAGTGATAAAATGGCAACCATGCTACGCTCGCTGATCGTGGACACTACAAATTACTTGATTACAATCATATTGGTGTTTTAGGTGGCGTACTGACATCTCCTACGGATGAAAATACATTGACTGCCACGAAAGAGATTGTTACAAATGACAAGCAAGCGGGCCCAAACAGCGTTTATACAGGAATAGACGCTACATATAACGATGGAAATGATACTACTGTTACTGGTAAAACAATTTTAGTGAATCAACATACTTACCGTCATCATAATATCAGCCGAAAGACGTCCACTACTGGGCATAGGCCTCCCCTAAAGAGTGCCAAAGTGACCGGTCCCGCGCTACGCGCATCCAGCTTACTCCCGCGACCTGGCCATCAGTCCAACTTGTCTAGAATCTATAATTATAAGTATGTTTTATTTGCGGAAAGAAAGAAAGAAAAAACATTTATTCACTGCTTATGGCAAATTACGCAAAATAAATAATATAAAATATTTAGAATTTAGTTTTTCAAAATATACCTATACCTAGCAGTTAAGAGTATGTTATGTTATATGTCAATGTCTTTTAAATATTCTTGTATCTTAGAGTATTATGTTTTTTGCACCAAAAAATTGCATAGGCATTTTTTAAAGTCGTTACATTGTCTATATCTAAGATTGATCTATGTAATTTATTGTAAACTTTAGGCGCCATACCAAATAGGTACACTTTTTGAGAGTAGGGCAGTTTTACATGGTCTGTTGTTTATTTTTCCTTGCTGGCGTACGCTATTGGAACTGGGGAATTGGTTAAAATTAAGTTTAACATATACAACCACTGTTAAGGACACCCGTCCATCAGACATCAACGTAGTATATATCTAGTTACCATCTTAGAATATGTTTCCCAACTGCGTAGGTCTGCCTATGTCAGACGAATCGTCTATACGATAACAACATCTTTATTCAACGGCTAGGTTCAGTTTACTAAACGTCCTAACACCGGACTAGACACTACGTATATAATATAGATCATATAGGTATACAGTCAGATAGACTCGTTACTTAGTAAGTTTACGATAAAAAGTCACATTCATTCTAAGGAATGAATGTTTGAATAGCCTTTCTCTTTTATATACACTACGTATATACGCAGATCGCAAACACTCCGATAGCTCATATTACTGAGTAGTATTGTGTGATTGCCAAGTCACAACATTTTATTACTACACTACGTTTGTATGGAAAATCGACTTGAGTTGACCGTACTGGGCACTATAAATTTTAATTTTTATTGTATTTCAGATGCCACGGTCGATGACTATCGATTTGTCTCCGAAATTGATGGCCTTCTGAAATTTCACCGTGCCCCAGCAACATGGAAAGATGCTCGGTTGAGATGTAACCTAGAAGGTATGTTTCCATCCATTCTAATATTTTAATTGTGAAACTAACTCTTTCTCTCTGTCTCTCTGTTTGTGGGGAAGGACATGGGATAGCGGTTCAGCGGTTGAATTGCTTCTGCGGTTTAAGCGAGAAAAGGTAACAGTCAGAATTACTTTCGTATTTATGATAGTATTATGGATAGGAATATTTATGGATTTTGTAATATTACGGAATAATGGATCTATGGATTAGTTAAAATTTAATTCAAACTAGTTTTATTGGTGTTAATAACAATTTTTTCAACAATGTTTCCCCGAATGATTTATCGTTATGTTGTGCTGCTGCGTGTGCTGCGGGCGCTTATAGCAAATAAGACGTCCGCCGCGTTCTAGCAAATATGCAAGTGCGAGAGTGACGGATGTCTTATCCACATCGATAAGTGATAAAATGGCAACCATGCTACGCCCGCTGATCGTGGACACTACAAATTACTTGATTACAATCATTTTGCCGTTTTAGGTGGTGTACTGACATCTCCTACGGATGAACATATATTGACTGCCATGAAAGAGATTGTAAAAAATGAAGATCCAGCAGGCCTAAACAGAATTTACACAGGAATACACGCTACATATAATGATGGGGATTATACGACTGTTACTGGTAAAACAATTTTAGTGAATCTTATACTTACCGACATCGTCAACATATCAGTCGAAAGACGTCCACTACAGGGCATAGGCCTCCCCTAAAGAGTGCCAAAGTGACCGGTTCCGCGCTACGCGCATCCAGCTTACTCCCGCGACCTGGTCAGTCCATCTTGTCTAGAGTCTATAATTATAAGTACGTTATATTCGCGGACATAGCAAAAAATATTTGAATTTATACCTTATTTAGATTATATACGAACTGAATAATCAAAACTATTGCCAAAAGAAACGAATCTAGTGATTTTCATAGTACAAGTCAGGCACATCTATGGTGGCCATACGTCAGGATTTGCCCGGACATGTCAGGATTTTTGACCCTTTGCCGGGACTGCGGCCGGACTTGGCAAGCATGAGGATTTTTAGGAATGAGCTCATAAAAACATGTTTACATGATATATTTACTAAAAAGTTTACACAGTTTTAATGAATGAAAGGATACATAAAAGTGGTAAGTAATCAAGGCGTAAGTGCGGCTAAGGGGTCGGGAAAGGGAAAGGTAGATCCACAATACATACAGTGCACCGCAGAGGGCAGCACGCCACCGGGCCGTCGTTCAAGCTACGCCAGATCTCTGTTACAAGAAATATCAGGATTTTTAGTGATGTCAGAATTTTTAACAGGATATTGAGGTCTTCGTTATGGCAACCCTAGGCACATCAAGGATTGATATTGATATTACATTATTTTGTTAGTTAATATTCACACATACAAGATTACAGTTAAATTATCTTGCCAAAATAAAAAGTTCATATTAAATCAATCAATCGAATCAATTATTCGTAAAACATAGGTACATACAAAGGCGTTATGAACATTTTACAGTCTCACTATGTCTACGCCATAAGGCACATAGTCAGGATATGACACAAAAAAAAAACAAATATATTTCACAAAATGATTAAATAATCATATTAATCGTGCATCGTGCTTATGTCAAATAATGCAAAATAAATAAATAAATAAAAATTCAGTTTTTCAAAATGTACCTATATAAATGCTGTTATGTTATGGTACATGTCAATGTCTTTTACATATTATTGTATAAAATATTACTTATTGTAAACTCTCATCAACGTAGCCTATATCAATCAATCAAAATATTTTTATTCAATATAGGTTCCTGCAGAAAACTTTTTGAAGGTCAAAGTTCATTTACATTTAACAATTAAGCATGTTAACTTACAAACATAAATGCTGTTTTAACAATGTCAATAAAGTACGATGTATATTTTCAGGGATTCCTCTCTCACTAATCGATGTAAAGTGGGCAGACGGTGAACCCAAC
Source organism: Epinotia bilunana (assembly GCA_947049275.1). Lineage (NCBI taxonomy): Eukaryota > Metazoa > Arthropoda > Insecta > Lepidoptera > Tortricidae > Epinotia > Epinotia bilunana. Next base: position 6,316,375 of record OX346265.1, read on the forward strand.
ATTCGCCCAGATCAAGAGAACTGTCTCATCATGTCCCAGTCATGGGAATTAGCAGTCGTGGACTGTGAGACCCACTTGCCTTATTTCTGCTTGAAATCTAAAGAAAAAAAGAATGATCACATATGTGCCCGAGGATACAATAATAGTGGTAAGATTTTTGTTATTGTAGTTTTGACTACTTGCGTTGATAACTTGAGGTCATATACTCAAATGATTGGGCAGAAAACAGTAGCCAGGGCAGGACCTAAGCTGATCTGAATTTTTCGAGGTTTTAAATAGGGTATTTGACAATAGTGAACATTAATTTTTTTTTCATTACCAGCATATGAACATTACCAAAATACTCGGAATGTATCAATCTTTCATTTATGTTTGCTATTTTAAGATTTTTAAATTCATAATAACTAATAATAAGAACGTTATTTGATTGTGACGTCACAAGCAAGTAATCCTTGCAAATTCATATTAACGGAGCGTTTTTGACGTTAATACCGTATTGCGATTTAAAAATGTTTGAGGAAGAATAAGAAGTCTTCATTTTGAGATCTCAAAAGCAATGAGGTACTCGGAAACTATATGCAGCTTGAAACTATCAGTATATTGTTATTTAGTATCTGTCACATGTTCTCCTTTCTTATGTTCTCTAATCTGATCTTCATTCTCCAACAGATTACAAGCTAGATTACAGAACCGGCAGTTGTTACAAGTTCCACGTAGAAGGTCGGTCATGGTCGAAAGCCTTCATGACTTGCATAGCGGAGGGCGCATACTTGGCTATCATCAACAGCGAAACTGAATCCCGTGTTCTCAGGGAACTGTTTGATAAGTATCCCAATAGCGATATTCCCGGGAACTTCGAAAAGGGTTCAGCAAGCGTCGGGTTCAATATGTGGAAGGAAATTGGAGATTGGTATACTGTTCATGGTGGGTACCATTATGATGAGCAGTCTTTTTTTCTTTATCTATTTACAAGCTTTTGTAGACCGTTTAAAATGATGTTTAATTCATTTCTTGGTGTCTGAATGTTCTGAAATTTAGCATGATGACCATCAAGATGGTCTGTTAATGAAGTTTGGAAGATAGGAACTTCTAATTGAACATGATTAACGCATCGTGTTTTAGCCCGCTACAGTCTTCGTTCAGTAGTTAATTAGTGTCAGTCGTTTTTTTAAGAGTACACTAAATATCTTCCCGTCCGTAGGTTTTATATATAAATATATATATATAAGTAGAGATAAAAAACAAAATAGTTGTTTTGTATCGAAATCTAATGAAACAAAACCAATGCAAATCTGTTCCAATGGAGAATTTTATTTATTCCAACTGAATAGGAGGATATCTGAATCCATTCAGAGCCCATGGCGACACATATGCGTCAGACCGCCGTAGTCGCTTTCCGCTACATACGAGGAAAACCATGGGATCGGCTACGAGCGTAGCGCGTAGCGATTCTGGGCAATGAATGTGTTAAAAGGGCTTTTTTAGGCGGCGATAGAATATAAATATCAGGTAAAACATATACTGCTGGTTATAATTGGTTCCTATAATATTTTTACAGGAGAATCGCTGGCTGAAGCCGGCTTTTCTACATTCAACCCTGGAGAACCTAATAATGCCGATGGTAAAGAATGGTGTGGAGGAGTTATGAGATCAGGATTATTTAACGATATTAATTGCAATATACCGTTGACATTTATTTGCGAGAAAAAGTTTACTTGGAATATGTCTGAAGAAGATTATTAATATGTATAATGTACCAATTGACATTCAAAGCAATAAAATAAATAAATAAATATTAGCATCTTTTAATATTACTAGCCTCGAAGATCGTCGTTGGGTCTCAGACGGGGCCTAGACCCTTGTCTAGGCCCCGTCTGAGACCCAGAAAGACAGATGTTAACGAAAAGTGTTTCGTCGGCATCTGTCATTCCCCTACATTTTATTGTTTTCTATTGGCGTTAGCACTTTTCGATTGTAACCTTGTCTACGGCCCCAGGTATTGCTTCACAAGATTGTTAATGGTGGATTAGACTGACCTCAACTTTTGCAAAACATTAATTTTACTGTTCCCAGACAAAATGCTAGACCTAGCAATTTTAGACCCTTCGCTGCCAGTACTTGTAGAACTAAAATAAATATTTGGGGACAATCTTACACAATTCGACCTAGTCCCAAAGTAAGCAAAGCTTGTACTATGGGTACTAGACGACGATATAAATACTTATATAGATAAATAAATCCTACTATATAATATTATAAATGCGAAAGTTTAGATGTTTTGATGTTTGTTACTCAATCACGCTTAAACTGCTGAACGGATTTGAATGAAATTTTGCACGAAGATAGTTTATAGCCTGGATTAAAATATAGGATAGTTTTTATCCCGGGTCCACGCGGACGAAGTCGCGGGCGGAAGCTCGTACTTAAATAAATAGAAAACATCCATGACTCAGTAACAAATATTCGTGCTCATCACATAATTAAAGTCTAGGGGATTCGAACCCGAGACCTCTAGCTTCGTAGGCAGGGTCACTATCAACTAGGCTAAACAGGTTGTCAAAACGAATACTATAAATAATATTTATACAGACTTAAGGCTAACAAGCATCAAAATCATTAAAATATAGCTCAGATGTCACATGTCTTGGTGTATAGAACGAACAATGTCTTCAGTATGAGCTTGGCTGAAGTCATCGCAAATATTTGGTGCCTTCGTCAAAACCTCCCAGGCATCAGCTGCTAAAGATAGGCGCCGCACATACTTGTATTTTGTGCGAATAAAAAGTTTCACGTCAAGTCTTCCCCGTCACTAGTAAATTCATAATTCAGAGACAATTTCAATATGGCGGTTTGTTTACATAGTTAGCAAACACGAAAACAGTGGGATATTCCTTCCCACTTGGTTATATATCCAAGTTTTATGATCCGCTCGGGTATATGGCTCCGCTTATAACTATAAACTAACTTTAACTAAAGCTAAGGTGTTTATGCAAAAAAATTAGTCTGACGGTTGGTCTGACGTCCCATCAGCAACTCTACGCTTGGAATGGCTATCATTGGGTGCTGCATTTATCTCCGGATGGTCGACCACTCTGGCCACGCTTCACTCTTCTTACTTTGCTCTAAATCCCGAATCAACCCCATCAACAAAGATGCGCTCAGCACACCGAAGTTAGAACTAAACGCAATGCTTTTATTAACCAAGTTAATAAACAGAGTCTATGATACATTAAAACTGATGGATATTAAGCAAGAACGATTGATGACTATTTTAATTGATGAATATATTATAGCTAAAAGGTCTGGCAAAAATCACGATCGCTGCCGCCGCTGCTCGTGCTACCTAGCATTGGCAGGGCATAATAGATCTAAAGGAGGTATGTATCCATAGATGCTTCTACGAACCTACGGGATCGGAAGCAAACAATCCATTCTCAAGCACGCATTTGTGACTATTTGCAAAGTACGCCAAACGTTGACGCATAAAACTGGCTGATTTTTAGCTCAGCATATTAAGATAAGTTGACCCTGTGCAACCTAATCAGGTTTTGAAAAACTAAGTAATAATAGGCAAAGGAACGAAACAATAAAAGAATTGTATATACATTTTATTCACAGTACTTAGTGTAAAAATAATTACCCAACAAGGGCTACAAGATAGTATGTAGGGTGTATTATAAGTACCTACCCAATTACATTCAGCAGTTATTTTAAATTAGTGTTTGGTGTTGGATTTAAATAACCACTCATAATCAAATTTCTTCCCATGGGTGTCGTTGTATTCGATTACGGGGTAGGTGTGATGTGGTGCCCGTGATTATCGATAACAACGATGACCATCATTACCTTTTCGATGCAAACTAAAATGTATACATTTTACGTACCTTTCGTTTAAGTCTTTACTAATGTACAAAATAACGAATAGGCTAATCATGTGCTTACCGATCGTGATATAGCGGAAATGTTGGTAACAACTTTCTTTTTGTGCCGTTTTTTCTACTATATGTTTTATTGCAAACGGTGCATTTCCTTGAAAATGTTTCTGGCGTTTTCTGTGTAAATAGGAGCGGGTTCTTCCGTATTTTGCGTATTATATTATTTAATACTAGGAGGTACAGTCACCATCAAAAGTAGCTAGGCAAATGAAGACGTCAAAAGTCTTTATTAAAAGGGAATAAGAACTTTTGACGTCTTCGATTGCGCAGTTACTTTTGAAGCTGACTGTACAAGCCAATCTCAATCAAATCTACTATTTTAACGTATACGTATAAGTTGCGTGTGACGCCATGACGACGTGACAAGTCTTGACAGAATGTCAGAAGGAGAAAGTACGGAAGTAAGAGATAGCATGTGTCCGCCGTTGGTCTGCCATGATAGAAGCACAGATAGAAAACTTGTAAATGGTCAGATTTGATGCTGAATTTGAGCAAATGGTTTTTGTTCCTAGTTGCGTGATGACACTGGTGACATCATTAAATCATTTCTGCAGTATTTTATTCGTTTACGAATGTTATAAAAGTAGCGCGGGAGCGTTAAAATAGCTCTCTTTCTCTTGTGAAACTTGGACGACCTAGTCGTACTTCGAGTATTATTTAAATTAATTCCATTAATAATAGATATTTGGTGGGGCTTCTTTTGCTTCTGTTGTTCATGTTGTCACGTTACGTCGAGTTCCAAATGTTTGAAAGCCCACGGAATAGGTATGAAAGCTAACTACTAAAGGAAAAGAGGACAAAAGGGTCGGGGTTCTTTATTTCCTATTTTTGACAAGATAGTAGGTTACCAGGGCACGTGTATACAAATATGGATAAGTATAAAAAGAACGGAGCCGGATGGAATCCCTCAAGGGAACACGCAGTTGGGTGAGGACGCGCAGATAAGCCGTGTAGTTATGAATGTGCGCAGCTCAGGGGCCGCGTTGTTAGAAGGCGCGCAGCTCCAGGGCGCGTTGTTTGAAGGCATTTGCGCATTGAAGGCAGGCGCGCAGGTGCGTTGCTCAGGGCAGCGGCAGGCGCTCGGTTAGAGTGCGCGGCAGTAGGGGTGCGTGGCAAGTGGGCGCGCAGCTATGCAGGAAAAAGAGCCGATAAAAAAGAAGAGGGGGTCTTTCTTGAGTTGCGGGGCCAGCTGTGATCCCGCACGGATCAATTTAGAAGTCCTCTTACTACGGAGGCCATCGTAAAACTGATGAATCCGTCCCTTGTACGTTAAAAAAATAAACGCAAGAGAGAGATTAGTAATCTGCCGTCATTCTTAAAAAGGCAGTTACCTACAAGTAAATTGTATGAAGAAGACTGCCTTTTAAAAAGTACGGCAATCACGAAGTTATAAGTGTCTTAAGTTTTAAGACGTCGCTTGTAGATGTGATGACTAATAGACGGCAACGTGCTGTACCCCATTGTGTTCGGCGCCGCCATCGACGCGGTCTGCCGCGCGCGCGGTCGCTCTGCGGCAGCCTCGCAGATTGTGACGTCACACACTGTTTGCGTTTTCTCTCTCTAACAAGCAATATTAAAACGGTTGTAGCTTCGTAATTCTTTGAGATATTGAATGGGATTTTCGTAACTAGGCATATTTTTTTGCCTTCTTTCTTTTGGAGTCATAATCATTTTCGAGTCTACCTCCGTATTGCATTTGCTCCCGCATTGTGGCAAATCGTTTCAAACCATGGACGCTACAAATTTAAAACCCCCTCTAATCAAAGCAGTTTTGTGTTGTGGTATTGATAGTTCCCTTTCTCTCTTGCTTCTCAAACGTCTATTTCGGTTATGTTTGGTCCATCTTAACTTATCTTTATAAGTAACGGCTTATCGAATTTGATAATTTTTCGGACTGTGAAGGCAAGATGCAAACTTCTCCGACTGGCCATATTGTATATTAATGTATTGCTTTGTTATTGAGGAAAGGCGTTATGTGTGCTCTCTTGGGGACATCGTAGCACAAACGAGTGCGCGCATTGTGTATACGTTGAATTGCCTTCATTTTTTCCCGAGAAGTCTTGGCCCGTATACAATATCGCCGTAGTTAAAGAAAGACAAAATGAGCGATTTCACCAGTACATCCGGACTTTTTCAGAAATATGTTTGCGGATCTTATAAAGAACTTTGAGTAGGTAAAAAGCGTATCGGATTTTTGAGTTACCGTGTTCCTCATACCTCATTTCTCCATCAATAATAATGCCCAGGTATCTCGCGCTATCCACTCGGACTATTTGCTCAGCGCCAATAACAATTTCCGGATCTATGTCGTTATCGTTTTTCGCTGCGATTTGTTTACCATAACTAGATATCTACTGCGATTTCGATGAGTTCAAGATTAGATAATTTTTTTGCGACCTGCAATAAGTTTAAAGTCCTCATTTATATGAGTTACGGCTAGATTAGTATTTTCGGGACGGAATGAGTAGTAAAGTTGTGTGTCATCTGAATACAAGTGAACCTTACACTGTTTTACTTTTCTCACCAGGGCAGCTGTGTACAAGATAAACAGCAAAGGACTCAAATGGATCCTTTGGGCATGCCTCGACTGATTTTCCGCTTTGTGTTTCCGCTCTGACTAGCTTTCCCTGTCCTGTCACTAGCTCGACGTATTGCTGCCCGCACTTTAGAAATGATTGGAACCATTGACATATCTTCACCGATACACCATACTAAGTCATTTTTGCCAGAAGTAAGTCCGGATTGAGAAAGTCAAAAGCTCGTGAATAGTCTAATAAAACGAGATTAGACCCCATCCCTTATCTGAGGAGTCAATGACGTCATCCGTAACATTCGCCAGTGCGGTCGCTGTCCCGTGTTTCGCTCTAAATCCTGATTGCGTAGTTAGAATAGAATAGAAAACATTTATTCGTGACAACATAACACAATATAAATAAGAATAGTAAAATTTGGTATGGAAATAAAGGATGTTGCACGAAAAGGTTCAAGGAAGTTGATATTCTTCTAAATATTTGGTAAGCTGATCACAGACAATCCGTTCCAAAATTGTCCTCAGATTTATTAAATTGATGTAGATATTATGAATGTAGAACCCCACTCCCCCGCCCCTCAGACCGGGTCTCGGGTTACTTTTCAATGTGAAGTCGGGAACTTGTCTTCTCCCTCTTTCAACCATGTTTCATTAAGTGCCACTGACAGTGTTCAGGGATCGTACGCTTAATAGCCCCAATGTTAAAAGATGTGTATTTTTATTAGGCATTATGGTGTGACATATATTACAGTGTTAGTGTTACAAATTACGAGTCGCGCAGTATGCTGTCCCGCACACCTCACTGTGGATCCAAAAAACCAGCGCCGTTGGCACTGCTGTGTCAACTGCATTGCTGAGTGGAGACCTTTTCGGTAGCACATCCCTATTTGTTAGCTCTTAAGGTGCATTGTGTGAATGTATGTGTAATGGTGTGTTATCCGAATAAATTTATATTCTATTCTATTCTATTCTAACTAAATCAGCAACCCACATACATGTTGCCGCCGCCGGTAAAAAAGGTAACATTCCATTTGGCTTCTCATTATTTTAAGTAAACAAAAACGGGCATACATTTATTTAATTATAAGAATAAGATCCCTTACTACTTACTCATAAATAACCTTAACGCTGGTAGTTAGCAAATGTGAACAGATGACACATAAAAATCGGAAGCAAAGAAAAACAAACAACAGACAAGCAAGCTCCCCAGGTTTTATCGTAATCGAAGATAAGGACATTATTTATTTGCAAACAACACGGTAACAAGAATTATTTCGGTAGTTATCAATATTATCGACACGAGCACATAACATTATTGTTTTAAATCCATACTTAATATACTTAATATTATAAATGCGAAAGTGTGTCTGTCTGTCTGTCCGTGTGTCTGTCTGTTACCTCTTCACGCTTAAACCGCTGAACCGATTGAGATGAAATTTGGTATGGAGATAGTTTGAATCCCGGGGAAGGACATAGGTTTTTATCCCGGAAATCATCCCCTGAGGGGGTGAAATGGGGGATGAAAGTTTGTATCGAGATACGATATAAACGAGTTCCACGCGGACGGAGTCGCGGGCAGAAGCTAGTTTTCAATAAATAAGCATCTAATGGTTTCCTTGTAATTATATCACATTTACTATCGACAAAATTGAATCCTGACCCACCATGGAACCTTGTTACAATTAACTGACATATTTAACGTCATATGATCGTACGTATGTTCGTTAATTGTAACAAGGTTCTATGGTGGGTCATGATTCAGTTGGTTCGATAGTACATACCGTATTAAATAAAACGTGGGTTTGTAAGGATGTACTATAGTCATTTATCTGAAGAAGCAGGGTCCACACCAAAACGCTTGATATCGTGTTCACACTTGATTCTATTACTTGATAGTTGTGATAAAATGAGGAAAACAATTACAAAACCTGCTTGATACCCAACAACTCAGTTGACAAAGGAATGACTATGCCTTCTCTGCAGTGCAGTAATTAATTTAAAAAAAGTTATTGTCTAATCGTAATGAGCGACTACAACGCCACGCCACTAAAGGCTATATTAAGGTTTTCAGAAGACTGTAAAAACATCTAAAAATACTAATGTTATAATCTGTGACATACCCTATTCGATAAACTATTCCTCCTAGTTAAACTCTATACATAGTAAATCTACCAACTTGTCATATGTATGGGTTCAACCTAGTACTATTTATTAACTACAGGGGTAAATACAAGCTAGCACAATGTATAAACAAATTACTTATTAGTAATAATAATGAATGTCTGCCTACCCCAATGGGATACGGGCGTGAGTATATGTATGTATGTGGATATATGTAAAATAATAATAATAAGTCCAGTGCCACGTCTCTAACCCCCAGCTCTCGGACCGGTGTTGCCCTTAGGCCATTTTTTAATGTCGCTATTAACAGGGGCGGCCCATCTAGCAGCTGGCGAGTCACCGTCTGCCAGAGATAAAAAGTGAGACAGTTTTATTAGGCAGGCGTCCGATGTTTCATCCAATAGCCCATCCACTAGTCCATCATTTTCACCCAGTAACCCTTTTCATTTAGATTCCATTAACCATCAATAGGCCCTATACTCGTACACCCCAGCGGGTGCTGTTTCTGTGTGCGTCCCATGACACGGGCAGGGACAGCATCCACTCGGTGTACTCCTTGCATTTCATTAAATTGTCAAAAGGGCCTCTACGTGCTGTCTCAGTTGGTAGCTTTTTTTTAGGACTGACTATTTGTTAAGTACTCCTTTTAAAATCACGAGGTTTAAAGCCAGGTCATTTGATAGGCATGCGGCGAGATACAAATCCAACAGGAAGAGGACTTTTGGAGAAGTATTATTTATTTATTTATACAAGGAATTCCAACAGCTATGAAATATTCGCGAAACTTTATAAATAGCAATACAGAGCCAATTATAGGAACTCGCAAATAGAAACTGAATATAATAATATGTTACACAGTACACGCTATATGATAACATTTGCACAGTATGTGATACAAAATAGCGCTGTGTGAAGTGCTGGAACAATGTCCCACCGCCGCTCAGAAGGCTGTCGGACGTTTATAGATTTAGAATTAATCTCAAAAAATTCATGCAAGAACATCAGCATAAACAGGAGAATCTCTGTCTTGAAACTAGCTGCATTTAACACTCCACACCTGTTGGTTATGCCCCATCTGCAGTTCATTCATTTCATTGCCATACGGTTGCTGGACAACGTAATTTAATATGTAATTTGTCAACGTAGTTTAATTTATAATTAAGTATTGTTTTTGTAAGCCCAATTTCATGTCCATGCTGTTTTGTTTGACGTTTAGAGTTTAGTTTGTCTTGTCTTCTCTTCACTGGCGCTAGTGGTACTGTTCATGTATGGGCTGCGTTCATTTTTACCATTAAGGCCCATACGCACGTAGTGGTTTGTTGGGATGAAACTACTGACAGGCCAACAAACATTTACTATTTAATATTATTTAAAAAAAGTATTAGGTATTTCCTTTTAATTGTTTTGTTTGTTACTCTCCGTGCTCTCACCGAATGGACCCTGCGGAAGACCAGCGCTGGCTGCAAAGCTAGCAACATACTGAGCTGGGTCCATTTCGTGACAAAAAGGAAATGTGTTTTTTTTATTATTATCTGTGTTGTGTTTGTCACGAATAAATGTTTTGATTTGATTTGATTTGAAATATTACAGTATGGAATATTAGTATCAAAATAACAATATAAAAAGCAAAAGAAGAAACAAATCCTATATAAGCAACGAGTGAGAACATCTCTAGATGTACAAATCACCTATAAATGCACAAATACAAATGTACACCGAAGTGAAACAACTTAATATTTAATAATTTGATGAACAACATGGACCGGACACAAATTAATTGGAGTTACAGATCAGACGCTATAGCATACTACTGCCTGCAACAGGTTATTTAGAAGCACCGATTGACTAGATTACGCCTTATATAATGAATTGAGCAGTTAAAAACATCAATGTCTAGATCCTTCGACAAGTCATAAAGTAAACCTGCTAGAACCCATTTACGGGTAGGTAGATACCCGTGAACCGGTCCCATCAGGCGGTTTGGGGCTATTGTAGGTTAAGTGGAAAGAGTACCTATAATAATAATTATTAAAGACGGAGTAAATTTGTTGGCAGGTTGCTAGCCTATCGACTTCTATGATAGTCACAGGAAAAAGGAAGGTATTGATTGCACTCGTAACTCGACGATGCCACAGGGGTCAGTATCACACGGATCAACATCATGATCATATCAGCCGAACGATGTCCACTGCTGGACATATGCCTCCCCCCAAAGAGTGCCACTAAGACCGACCCTGCGCCACCCGCATCCAGCGGACTCCCAATATATGGTCTGTGCTCCCACTACGCTGCCCTGCCGGTACTATCGACAACACAGCTAACTGACCATCGGTGCACCTTAAGTGCATGGTACTAAGGTTCTATATAAACACAGGATGGTCAGTTAACAGTGTTGTCGTTTGTACGTGGTCGCCACTCGAGAACACGGGATTAGTAGATTTATTAAGATTTTATATGGTACTTACTCGTAATTATAAAAACCGGACAAGTGTGGGTCAGACTCACCCATCGAGGGTTCCGTACTTAATTACAAATGCATAGTTTTCAGATTTTTCACTATACCGTAAAGTTGGCTACTAAGAGATTGAGGGGGCAGATGGGACGCGAATATTCTCTTCTGTTGCTACTTTGATTTACTGGCTCAGGTTGTTCTAAAAGTATAATCTATATATATATAAACGTAAAAGTCCTGACTGACTGACTGACTCACTCACTTAAATCAACGCCCAGCCCAAACCGTTGAACCTAGAAAGCTGGTTTTTTCACAATAAGTAGTTTATATAACGTTAACACCCACTAAGAAGAAATTTTTGAAAATTCCACCCTCAAGGGGATAAAAAGGGGGGTTGAAAGTTTGTATGAGGATGGAGTACGATTTTAGGTGAGAAACTTGAAACTTTGTGTATGGGCTCCTTATTACAATACAAGAAAAGTAATTTTAGGGTTTTGGAAAATACCACCCCTAAGCGGGTTAAATAAGGGTGCAAAGTTTGTACGGGGGAAATTTGGTATAGAGATAGTTTGAGTCCCGGGGAAGGCCGCTACGATAAAAAACGAGCTCCACGCGGACGGAGTCGCGGGCGTCAAGCTAGTTTTATTATAAATTAGACATATCTTCTTATCTTGCGGTAACATGGAGTAGCCAAATTATAATATTTAAAAAAGCGGTCTCTAGAAGTAAGAGGTGAAAGATATGTGGCCTAGAGTGGAACCAGGTTTGCGGGAACCGATCAAGAGGAGCGATAAATATGAGCGAAGAGTGGCATGGAACGCGGATCGAGGCAAGCAGAATCCGAAAGCTTTTCCCCATACATTTTCCCAGCTCACCCTATTGTTATCCTTTCTAACTCTACTACGGGGTGAGGTGGGATTACCCACTATTTTTGTGTCTATCGTTAAAATTATGAAATTAAACGACAGAAAATCATTAAAAAACTAAACTTCAGACGGTCGGAACATTATTTATGTAATAAAAATCAACGTGCCACATGTACAAATACCAGCGAACGAAAAACCATAGAAGTCTGAATAGCGCGGCAAAATGGCCCCACAGAATAGGTGTCATTGCCATTATGCGGGGTTGGGGGCGGGGTGTCAAAACGATGACATTTCCATTTTCCTTAGATAAAGGGTCTTGACGGACAGACGGACAAAAAAGTGATCCAATAAGGGTTCTATCCTTTTGAATTACGTAACCCTAAAAATGTGCTGCGCTGCCTGATGCCAAAAGCAAGGGCGATAAAATATGCGATTTAAGGCTTTCTCTATAACCGAACGGGGTAAGTACTACAACATTTTACGTCGCCCCAGAACCGAAATAGTTATTTACGATACAAGTGCCAAAAATAGGAAATTACCTATTCGCACGTGTATCGTACGTTTTACTGTACATATGGCTCTTTAAAGTTTCGACATATGCACGAAAAGTGCTCTTTTCCGCACTCCCTTCGATGGTGTTTTAATTTATCACCACTCGTTGCGAATTTCCTATTTTTGGCACTTGTATCGTAAATAACTATTGCGCATGCGCAGCGGTCGGTTATTTCCACTTATTTGTGCTTCAAGTACGATAAGATTTTGTTGTTCTTACCGTATGGCACACAATGTTTTTGATCACATTTGCGAGAGAACAAAAACATTTTAAACGAAATTATTAAATACTAATCGCAATAAAAACTACAAATTGTCAGTCTACCATTTGTTGAATTTGATGTGAGGCGGGTAAGACAAATACCCATCGCCATACAGACACAATTTAAAATGGCAGTTAAAAATATTTTATACAGACACTTAATTACTACATTTCAATTTTCAAATATTAAATAATTAAATTAGACATGTTTTAGTAGTGTTTTTTACGTTTAGATTTATTTATATAAACCTCGGAGCCCCCCCCGACACACCTGAAAAGTGGGGTTGCTGTAGTACTGTCTGAAGAATTCAACAGGGGTGTTTTAGAGGTCGGAAGGATTGACGACAGGCTCTTGCGGGTAAAGGCTCTGGTTGAAGGTAATGTTACCAACCCAATCAGTGCCTATACTCCGCAAGTTGGTTCTCAATATCTGAAAAGGAGGCATTTTGGAATAAGTTTGTAGTTACTACGGCGAATACCACGTTCCAAGTGTATTAGTTGTGGGTGAAGATCTGAACGGCCACGTGGGTGAAATGTGGTCGGGGGAGTTTGAACGTATTCGAGGTGGCTACGGCTACGGTGGTGCTCCAGACCCGCCTTCTAGCTGACCTAGCAATTGTCAAGACATTCTTCCAAAAGAAACCTCACCTACAAAAGCGGGCAGCACTGCACTCAGATCGACTATTTGCTCATAATAAGAAGATGCCAAATCGCTAAAGTATCGAACTGTAAAGTCATTCCTGGAGAAAACCTTACGGCACAACATCGCATTCTGGTCATGGACTTGCTGGTAGTACCTAAAAAGAAAATTCCCGAGCGACGCGTCGCTCGAACACGCTGGTCGCGTTTGAATGGACCGGTTGAAAGTAACTTCCACAAAGCCGTGATGGGCTTAGATCTAGATGCTGGCCCGGATGATTCAGCGGATGTTTACTGGAATAGGATCCAAAAGGAAGTCACCAGTTTGGGGAAGCGAGTGTTGGGTATTTCTAAGGGAGGCCGCGTCATCGACAAGGAGACGTGGTGGTGGGATGACTCAGTACAGGGAGCTATTCTGGAGAAGAAGAAATGATTCAGAGTGGCAACAGTGAATCACCTGGAGAGAAACCCCTTTATTCATAAAACTTAAAATGCCTGTGCTAAATAAAATGTGCTTAGTCCCTTTCTTACGAACACAAATTTCAATGTGACAGATAAGGACAAACGAATTTTAACGCCATTTTAGTTAAAATAGGCTTATAGGACTTTTATGAATACGGCCGAAAGTCGCTTACCCCAGTCTGCCAAGTTTGCTGCAAAACGAGCCGTAGCTATAGCCCGGCACCGCAAGATATCTTACGATCACTTAGAAATAAAGGAGGGCCAGAAGACCATCTTTAAGATTGCTACGGCTCCATGCCACACATGCCAAAATGTCTCTGTGTTAGAGACTAGCGGTAACTTGGTATGGGACGCGGTACATGTGAAAGAGAGATGGCGGGAGTACTTTGACGAGTTATGGAACACCGAACACTCAGTTGGTTCTTCTCCGCCAGAGTTGCCTTTAAACTATTGTATGCCCGATTACTATACACGAGCACAGAATAAGTAATAATACAAGTACAGAAATTGCACTTCCTAGCAAACACGGCGTTTAGGCATAAGAAACGTGCCTCTGTGCATCTCTGTCTATCGTATAACTTGTATTCATTCACACACGGCACATATAGCGCTAGGGCTGTCACGCCAAGAACACATTGGAAAGGTAGACATTATTTGGTAAAGTGCTGCATATAGGTTAGGAAAGGATAGGATAGACAACAGACAGACTTGTTTAATAAAAATAATTTAATTACAATTGTTGTACTTTAATATAATATCTGTCCTTTTGGGTATTCAAACAATTATAAACAGAGCAGCTGTGGCCCGGCCCTATTTCGTTTTCATCGTGCTTTTAAAAACCTCGTAATAAATAAGACAAAAATGGGTACGCGCGGTTCGTCGCGTTCAAGTCGGCGGCAGCGGCGGCGGATCACACAGCAAGACACACGTGTGCTCACTCGCGCGGTGCCGGCCAAAGAGAATATAACCACTACGATTTAAGAGGCGGAACTTCATATATTGTTTTAGGATTCTCTTATGGTCTACTACTAACGTAAAGAAAAATGAGTGCACTTTATGGCCTTGTAATAAGGTGCAAAAGTTCTGTGTTTTGTTAGGTTGGCTAAGATGCGTTAACTATCCCGTATTTTTTTTTCATTCTATGAGAGTTTCCAAGCACTGGTGCCGGCCCTCGACTGACTGGCGGCCCGGGGCCTCGCGAGCGTTAGGTATCTAACGCGCCCCTCCCCGCCTACTGCAAGCCCCCTGACACGAGGTCAGCAAATGTCTTCACGGTATGAAAAACCGGAAAGCTGTGGGTCCCGATGACTTACCTATAGAAGCGTGGAAAGCGATGAGCAATCATGGTGTTGACCTGCTGACTAACCTTTTTAACCTCATACTGACCAGCCGACGGATGCACGATTCCTGGAGATCGAGCGTTATATCTCCCATATACAAAGGCAAAGGTAGTTTACAGGACTGCGAAAGCTACCGAATTAACGTTATGTGTCACACAATGAAGCTCGAACGCATTGTCGACTCGAGACTACGGCAAGAGTGCACTGTCTCGGAATGTCAATATGGATTTTGGCCTGGGAGTGGCACGACTGATCTGATATTTGCCCTCAGAATTCTGACCGAAGCTTACAGGGACAAACGAAAGCCACTTTACATGGCATTTCTTGACCTGCAAAAGGCTTTCGATTGCATCCCACATCAGATGATCTAAAGGGCACGAAGAACGTGTCACAGGTCTATATAGACATCATCCGAGATATGTACCGCAACGCAGTTTAGAGAAACTGAGAGGGTTCCTCACTGGAGAGTGAGGAACCCTTCTGGGTTCCTCACTAGAGGGTTTCTACCCTTCCCTATTACAGTGGGTATAATACACCAAGGCTCGGCCCTGAGTCCATTTCTGTTTAGTGTGGTGCTTGACGCCGTCACGTCGGAAATGCAAGATCCGCCGCCGTGGCTGCTCGCATTAACAGACGAGGACAAACAGGCATTAGAGCATAAGGTGAACCAATGGAAGGCTCGCTCGCTGCTCGCTAGGAGAACTGTGGTCTAAAACTAAATGTCGCAAAGACCGAATACATGGCCTGCGTAAGTACGGATCCCGATCCTATTAAGATAGGTGACGAATTTGCCACGAAAAATGGCAAATTCAAGTACCTAGGACCTGTAGGACTGCCTGAGTCTCTGGACCATTGATTCACGACATACGTGCCCGAATCAAAGCGGCTTGGTCTAAATGGCGAGAGGTCACAGGAGTCATCTGCGATCGCAGAATACCTCTTCGTCACTTCAATACAAGTGCGTCATACGACCAGTCCTATTACATGGCACCGAGACGTGGCCAGTTCTTGGAAGGCACATTCAGGAGCTTCGCGTTACTGAAAAAGATGTGCGGCATTACGCGTGCGGATCGCATTCGTATCGAGTACATTTGTGGCAGCCTTGGAGTTCGTGACGTAGTGGATAAGCTGCAGGAATGTCACCTTCGTTGGTTCGGTCATGTCTCTCGCAGGCAATCTGACTACGTAGGGAAAAAATACCTTGGCCTAGTCCTCGATGGCCCTCGACTCCGCGGCAGACCTAAGAAGCGATGGTTTGATGTTGTGCAGGCCGACATGAGAGAAAACAGGCTCACAAAAGAAGACGCCCAGAATCGTGTAAAGTGAAGGAAAGCGAGTAGGAAAGCGGTCCCTGACAAAGACTGGGATAACGCTAGGTAGAAGATGATTGGGTTTGTAACCCAACCTAACCAAGCGATTTCATAACATCGTGTCAGTTCTTGTAGTAAACGATATAATAGGTACCTAATATAATGACAAATAGAATGATGACGACACTGCGGCACAGTCAACAGCCCAAAGTTCAGTCAACGAATAATATACGTATGCGTAACCACTCTATTGTACACAGGTTAAAACGTAAACATGATACATAAGAGACGATAATATAAGCGATAAGCAAGGTGATAAGGTGATCATATGCTTGGATACCTATTACCCTAGTTGTAACAATCTGAATCACTCCGAAAAGGTTATCAGAAGAAGCAATAAATAGCTGACTGTGTTTGTTGGTAGTCGTTAGTTGTCACTGGTCAGCCGTCAAGATGACAATGTATATCAATTATTTTAGTGTAGTATTTTTATTTATATGGGTTGCGGGTAAGTCAAATAAATAATTCTTGAATTTCATTAAACTGTAAAACAACTCGTCCACCGTAAAAAGTTGTGAGATATTTCGTAAAGCCAAGTCTCAGGCATTCTTATTCATCTTTATTTGCTTGCTCAATAAACTTTTTACGGTGGAAGAGTTTCGAGACATGGCCTATAATTGAATAAACCATCATCGTCCAGACGAAGATGGTTTACTTTTCCATTACCATATTCTTTCTCTCTGTATCATATCGTCTAAACTTTGACTAGTTATAATTCTTAAACTGCTAGTGAAATTTTAATGAAATTTGAAATATACCGTGTTTATTTAATGCCTGCTTGGTAACTGAAAATTAAGGCTTCTAGTTTTATCCAGAACAACGTTATAGGGGGGTCGAGAAAGGGATGGAACGGCCTGTTTTGCTCGACTTGGCGGGGGCATTGCCGTGCCCCCAGATACTAGTTGCTCTATGAGCTGTAGAACTGGCGATTGAGATTGTCTTTTATTATTATTATTTGTTTAAAAAACTGAATTGACAAAATAAACTGTTAAGTTATCGAACCTTTTCATTAAAATCGGTTAAGAAATGCGACCTGAGGCGTAATCAAGTAGGTAACGTTTTGAACGCGCGTTAGGACAGTCCAACTGTCATTCTTTTATATAAAATTGTCATTTAGATCTACCTAACGTACGACATGGTTGGCCTGCTGTAGGTAGAAGAGAACAGCCAGACATCTGGAGATCCCGAAATACAAAAGAATTATGGCTCAAGCTGAAACGGAGAACTTCATTAGCTTCATTCGCTCGTTAAATAATAATATGTCCCCACATATTATTATTTAACGATTTTTGCTGATGGGGGATCAGCAAAAATCGTAGAAACATAACAAATAAAAAATAAAACTTAAACATAACTGAATAAGAGAGGTTCAGAAATAAATAAAGACAAATATAGCGGTGGAAAAAACAAAAAAAACTACTCTTATTCCACTACAGTTTTTTTTTTATCCCAAACACGAAACAAAGTCCTTATTATTTTATCAAGGTAAAGATATTTAAAGTCATAATTTGGTGTTAATAACTATTTTTTCAACAATTTGGTTTCCCCGTATTATTTGTTGTTATGTTGTGCTGCTTGGGTGTGCTGCGGGCGTAGCGTGGTTGCCATTTTAACACATCGCTGTGAATAAGACGTTCGCAGCGTTCTGACAAGTATGCGAGTGCGAAAGTGACGGATGTCTTATCCACATCGAGAAGAGATAAAATAGCAACTATGCTAAGCCAGCTGATCGTGGATACTACAAATTATTTGATTACAATCATTTTGGCGTTTTAGGTGGTGTACTAACATCTCCTACGAATGAAAATATATTGACTGCCGTGAAAGAGATTGTAACAAATAACAAGCAAGTGGACCCAAACAGCGTGTATACAGGAATACACGCTACATATTCCGATGGGCGTTATACTACTGTTACTGGTAAAACAATTTTCAGCCGAAAGACGTCCACTACTGGGCATAGGCCTCCCCTAAATAGTGCCAAAGTGACCGGTCCCGCAATACGCGCATCCAGCTTACTCCCGCGACCTGGCCCCTATTTCACCAATTTGACAATTGTCACCTGACAACGACAATTCTCGATACATTGCTGGATCCACAAGTACCCTAGCGACCACCTTAACTTCTAGAACAAGCATGTATGGCGAATTGTCAGTATCGGGTGACAATTTTCAAGTTGGCGAAATAGGGGCCTGGTCATCAGTGTCTCTTGTCTAGAATCTATAATTATAAGTATGTTTTATTTGCGGAGATAGAAAGAAAGAAAGAAAGAAAACATTTACATTTCACTACACAAAAGACATACAGAGACAAAGGGAGTAGATATAGATACATACAATTGTCATTGTATTTACACACATACAGTACAATTGCCTCATATTGTGCGTGTCTTCGCGGCAGTGAATCGGTCGCAGTCTCAGCATTATGCCGAGGTGTCAGACACCCACAGCGCTGATTTTCAGACAGCACCGTAAGTGACTCACGGAATGCAAAACAACAGAAACATGTAAATAAATACAACAGAACTAGTAAATAAATTATTAATATATAAAAATTGTAAAATATGTAGCAGTAGCACAATGGGATGAAAAGACAAAGTAAAAAGTAAAAAAGCTTTTAAAAAGGCGCCATGGTTGGAATGTTTTAAAAAAGTGCTGGTTTTTTTATTTTTTTTATTTATTCAAATGAAAACTTACATACTATACAATTATATTCTCGCCAAACTGTTACGTTTGATGGCGAGACGCGCTACATTTTAATACAACTTAACTTAACCTATTAAACTCATCTTATAAGATAAATTAGGTAACAATTTCGTGGGCCCCATACCAAAGAAATTATATATATATATATATATACACACACACCCACACAATCATGAAAAGTCGAGAAGACATTCCTTTAGTCTAGTTTTGTCATAGATTTACTTAATTTAGGATTTCTCTTAGTAAACTAATTTTATTGAATATTTTTGGTACTTTGAACTTCTTTTGCCATAATAGTTTTTCATTTTTGGCTGTACAATTTTTTTTTTCTCTTACACTTAGTATTATATTTATTGTTAATTAATTATTTGTACTTTTCACTGTAATAATGCTCTAAACCTAAGAGGTATGTGACTTTCTTATCTATCGGTAAAATTTTACATAAGGGAAATATTTTATCATAATCTTTTTCACAATCTTTCTTAACCTTTTTACTATATGTTATAAATGTTCGCCCGTATACGACTAGACCATAGCATCTGGTGCTTGGACTGGTAGGGATTGCTGGAGCGTCAACAAACAGCCTTTAAGATAGCAAAAAACATAGGGACATACAGAGGTGTTATGAACATTTTACAGTCCCACTATGTCTTCGCCATAAGGTAAGGCATACAAATAGTCAGCATATGACACAAAAAAAATATTAAACAAAATTATTATATAGTCATATTAATCATGCATCGTGCTTATGTCAAATTACCCAAAATATATAAAATAAAATAATAATATAAATGTTTTTCAAAATGTACCTATACCTAATAATATACCTAATGCAGTTATGTTATATGTCAATGTCTTTTAAATATTCTTGTGTCTTAGAGTAGTATACTTTTTGCACCAAAAAAGTTGCATAGGCGTTTTTTAAAGTCGTTTACATTTTCTATACCTAAGATTGATCTGGGTAGCTTATTGTGACCTATAGGCGCCATGCCAATTACACTTTTTGAAAGTAGGGCAGTATTAAATGGTCTGTTGTTTATTTTTCCTTGCTGGCGTACGCTATTATAACTGGAGAATTGGTTAAGATTAAGTTTAACATATACAGCCACTGATCAGGACACCCGTCAATCAGACACCAACGTGAATACGAATAATCTCTATGAGCTGTAGAACTGGCGAGATAATATATAAATAATATATAGATACATAACTAATAAAACATAAAAAGTTAAACATAATTAAATAAGAGATGTTCAGAAAAATAAAACAAATAATGACTATTATAGCGGTAGAAAAAACACGAGTGTTTGTTAGTGAGAATGTGTGTGTGATAGTAGACACAAGTATGTGCGTGAAAGAGAAGATGATTCCCAGCAAAAATATACGAATTTTAAAAACGTAGTGTGTTTCTTATTTTAAAACGACATGCTAGAATGACATGAAAATTTGTATACACAATGGGATTGGCCATATATAGAGCGGAAACTAGTTCATGTTGCCAGAAATATTTTCTTAAATAAATACAAGATGATAATGAACATTAACTAAATTAAATCTAAAAAAGGCGCTCGAGGCATTGTACCGAGGATGCTGGCGGCATTTCCTTGCTGAATTGCAATGCATCAGCAACGCATCAGCGTTTGTACAAGAAAGCCGCAAGAAATTAAATTTGAAAAAAATTTGAGCGAGGAGAACCTTTTACGTGGTCTCTAATCGCTTCTTTTTTTCTGTTAGTTTTCTATTATAATTTATAGCAACAGAGACAATGTTCCAACCCAGACACGGCAGATTCTAGTGTGTATACAGTTTAATGTTATTCCAGTATGCCGTATTAAAATGGGAAAAAACTACGTTTGAATGGAAAGTCGACTTGAGTTGACCGTACTGGGGACTATAAATTTGTATTTTTATTGTATTTCAGAAGCCACGCTCAATGACTATCGATTTGTCTCCGAAATTGATGGCTTTCTGAAATTTCACCGTGCCCCAGCAAAATGGAAAGATGCTCGATTGAGATGTAACTTAGAAGGTATGTTTCCATCCAATCTAATATTTTAATTGTAATTCTAACTCTCTGTTTATCTGTTTGTGGTTCAATTGGTTCTACAGTTTAAGCGAGATAATGTAACAGTCAGAGTTACTTTTATATTACTAGCTTTTATTTAGTTTCACCTGTCCCGTTGTCTGTCTGTAATCAAATTTTGCAAGTTAAATTTGACCCACTTCCCGGTGACCGATTGAGCTGAAATAGCGTAGCCTGGTTGCCATTTTAACACTTATCGCTATGAATAAGACGTTCGCCGCGTTCTGACAAGTATGCGAGTGCGAGAGTGACGGATGTCTTATCCACATCGATAAGTGATAAAATGGCAACCACGCTACGCCCGCTGATAGTGGACACTACAAATTACTTGATTACAATCATTTTGGTGTTTTAGGTGGTCTACTGATGTCTCCTACGAATGAAAGTATATTGACTGCCATGAAAGAAATGGTAAAAAATGACAATCAAGTGGGCCCAATCAGAATTTATACAGGAATACACGCTACATATAACGATGGGGATTATACTACTGTTAATGGTAAAACAATTTTAGTGAATCTATATACTTACTGTCATCGTTATCATATCAGCCGAAAGACGTCCACTACAGGGCATAGGCCTCCCCTCAAGAGTGCCAAAGTGACCGGCCCCGCGCTACGAGCATCCAGCTTACTCCCGCGACCTGGTCATCAGTCCATCTTGTCTAGAATCTATAAGTATAAGTATGTTTTATTTGCGGAGAAAGCAAAAAATATTTGAATTTATGCCTTATTTAGGTTATAAGGTCAGGGGGCCTAGACAAGGTTACAATCGACAAGCGCTAACGCCAATAGAAAACTAATAAAATGTATGGGTATGACAGATGTTAAGGAAAAGTATTTCGCCGGCATCTGACTTTCCCCTACATTTTATTATTTTCTATTGGCGTTAGCGCTTGTCGATTGTAACCTCTTCTACGGCCCCAGGTGGGGTAAGAGGAACTACCGGGAAAGCGAAACAGGAGTTGGTATTACCAACTATATACTGTTTCGCTTTCCCGGTAACCTTAACTGGCCTAATACGAACTGAATAATCAAAACTATTACCAAAAGAAACGAATCTAGTGATTTTTATAGTACAAGTCACATCAAGGATTGATATTGATATTTGTTCGTTAATATTCACACGTACAAGTAATTTACAGTAAAATTATCTTGTCAAAAAAAGTTCATATTAAATCAATCAATTAATCAATAAAATCATTTATTAATAAAACATAGGTACATACAGAGGCGTTATGAACATTTTACAGCCTCACCATGTCTTCGCCATAATAGCAGCATATGACACAAAAAAATCAACAACTAGCCATCTCGCTCACCATCAAACCTTGAGAAGAAAATAAATTGTGTTTCGCTCTCACACCTTACGGATTCCACTCATCGTGTGAGCGCGACGGACTGAAGAGTCTCGCTCCTACTTCTCCAACTGCTGCAAGTGCGTCGCGGCCGCAAGTGGTGTGTCGTACTAGTGGTTCGGGCAACTCAACCACTCTGAACCCGATTCGTCGCAACCACAGACTGGACTGCGGCGAACAGCCACTTCATGAATATATAAGCACGGCAATGTCAATATTTTCAACTTCTGGAATAGTGTTTCAGAGGAATCTGAAACTTGGACGCCACATGCGGCCCTTATAAATTTTTGTCCTCTTAACTTAACACTAATTCTCTTTCCGATGAGTTCCCCCAAAACATAACCCCATATCTTAATGTTGACGTAACATATGCATGATATGCCGTAAGTACTGTAGCTTGGTTAACTACTTTCCTAAGATTATACAGTGCATATGAATATTGGTTAAGTCTATTAGGGTAGGTTTACTAATATGTGGCCGAAAATTATGTGGCAATTATTGACTTCCCAAACAACTTATCCCATAGTTTCATTTGGCAAACTTTTAGGTAGCATACCAATGGTTCGTATATATAACATGTCCCAAATGATTGTTTTAGCAAAATGTTAGTTGGCAAAATATTTAGTTGGTCATGTTTTAAAAATACTTTATTTGTTAGGTCGAATGTTTTGATTGGCATGTATATTTTTTCCATATTATTGTGATACATATTACTAACATACCCTAACCATGTAGTTAATATGGTACAAATTACATTAGCATCATATTTTACTACGTAGGTAGTTTCTCGAGCTATTCAATGTAATTTTATGAAGGTAGAGATCGAAGTCAGTCATTTTAAACAGAAAATTTCGGTTTGCAAACAAGTTTGTCCGCTCTTTTATAAAAAAAATAACCTCGAAGACGAAAGCGGGAGCAAAGCTCCCGCTTTCATCTTCTAACCTATCCGTGATCCGAATCGGTTTTGCCACTAAGTCCCCGGTTCCCTACTGTCGTGTAATAACAGGTCGTATCTGTAGGTGTCGCAATTTTAACCTGACCTAACACTTTGCTCTGGCGTTCCTGTTTTGACTGTTTCAATTGCTAATTTAATCATAAAACTTTTTGTTTTAGGCAAGTTCAAGCTCAAAACTCTGTGAAAAAGTACTCATCCGATATGCTATTTAATAAGCAAGTGAAATGTTTACTAGCACTCAGCTATTTACCTGAAGATGAACGTAGTATTATTTGTCAAATATAAATTATGCGAAGTTAAAATTTGGTCAAAGGTTATTTGACAATAAATAGTAAGCTCAAATAAAACATTTGCCTATTAACCATTTTCCGAAATGATTCTTGGTAAAATGAATATCTGCAAAATATGATTGTGATCAAATAAAAATTATGCTAAGTAACATTATGCCAAGCATTGGTTTGCCAACTAAAAATGTTGCAATCAGTTGGTTGGGAAGTGAAATTAGGCGAAAAGTATTTCGGCCAGATGGCAGTACACCATTAGGGTAACCTATCAAATATGGAAGTTTCGAACAACAACGGTTTACCAAGATCTTGTAATTTTGATGATTTTGTTTACCATACTTTTGAAATGTCGCTGGTTTGTTTACCCAGATTAACGTTTCCCGACACTCAATAACCAAAAGAACGATTGCTAACTTTATTATTTGACAACTGATTTGTCAACCATATTTTCATAATTCCGATGCTACGTAAAATCTAAATCTCATTTTCCCTAATATGTATAATTTTACCATCACGATAAAAAACATAAAGATTTGCTAAAAACCTACAGAAGTGCACATTCAAATTACGATGCGAAAATAAAATTTTGCTAAAAAGTGGGTTAGGTTAGAACTTTGGTCTCTCACAAATCTCATTATAACGAACTGTTCCTAAAAAAAGAAGCGGGTTGTGTCGGAGATACAACCGTTAATTAAGTTTAATTGCATACTTCTTTGTTGGCTATCTAATAAAAAAAACCGGCCAAGCTTGCTATAACTCGTATGGTGTACCCGTAAAATATATATCTAAATTATTTCAGTAAAATCTTTATAAGTACAGATAAATCGGTATATATGGCAACATTTACTGACGTTGATACTGACATTGAAAATGGCGGTCATTTCAGCATAATTTTCATGTCCGCCACATAAACTAAATAACATTTTGTGATTAACAACTAATGGCAAATAAAGAAGGATTAAAACATGTAACAAACAATTATTTTAAATCAGATTAGGCTTCTCTACAAATAGTTATTCCGGAAGTCACGTGATACATTTTGAACTGTACCCCTACACAAGAACGCGAGCAAAGAAGTATCCACTTCAAAAAGTGGGTTAGGTTAGATTTAGAACAGTACTGTGTTTGTAAGTTCACACAAAATAAACAATTGATAGAAAAGGGGCTTAGATTAGGTTAAAACATTTAAGCAACTAGAGTACTGCAAAAAAAGGGTACAGGAGGGCGAAGGCCCCCGCAGAAAAAAAAGTAACAATTGTATTTTTGGTAGGTTAGGTTATGGTTATCTTCTGTCCCTTAGAGCGGAAATAGGCACCCCGCCGAGCGGGGTGACGTCGACACGCTGGCGGTTAGGTTAGGTTAAAATAATTGCTATGCGTTTTTTACAGAATTTTAATGTGTCTATTCGAATCATGAGCGAAATAAAATTGCAACGAATAATTCAGAATTAGGAAAATAATAATATGGGAAATATAATTTCGGGCAAACAAAATTTAGGCCAACTAAAAGAAAGGGAATCGTTTTTGGGACTTTAATAATCGGAATTACATTTTTCGAGTTTATTCATGTATACATATGCATGTCAACTTACTATCTAAACGTAATCCTAAGAAACGTGTTACGTCATTTTCGTCGATGTATTCATTTTGATATGTCACCATTTAAAATTCATAACCTTCGTTTCAGATGTGATAATTTTTAAATTATTTTAATTCAACCATTCAATTACTTATTCGAGTGATCTATTTATATTTCATTGATATATTTCCGAGTTTTCTCCCGTGGCGATTACTGTGTTGTCATCAGCAAAAAGCACTATAGGATAGTCAACAGCTTGTGGGAGGTCATTTATATATATAAGAAACAGTAATGGCCCAAAACGCTCCCTTGTGGAACTCCGAACGTTAGTACTCTAGCATCTGAAGAATAAGTAATTTCTGTTTTGGTTTTAGGCAGATTCTATTTATATGAGTAATTTGTTTCCTGTTGCTTAAAAAAGATTGATCAATTCGCGTACATTACCGCGTAAACCATATAATAAACTTTACTGTGGTCGACGAAATCGAAGGCTTTCGTCATTTCCATGTAAATTGCACAAACGGGTGCCCTATTATCAATGTTTTTCATGACTGTTTGTGGTAGTTTAAAAAAAGCCATATCTATTGTTTTTCTTTCCGAGAACCTTTTTGGTCTTTAGCAATTATTAGTTTTAAAGAATGTGTTAATAGTATTTGAAATAACCCTTTCAATTATCTTTGAGAAAACTGATATTAATAATTATTCACGTCATTTGGTGACCTTTCTTGAAGAGTGGTATAATAATCGATGTTTTCAACTTCTGACGAAATATACCCGTTTCAATATATACGTTAATGATAAAACTGATTGGAGGTGATATAATGTGTGTGACCGCCTTCATAATATTTGATGCTATTCCATCAATACCTTTGCTATTAGTGTTTTAAAGAACTCCTTTCCCATCCCCATCCTTCCCCATCTCCTTCTCCGTTAGGGGCATAAATAATGAATTTGATGAATTGAATATCAGTGTGGTATTACTTCTGGAGCTTTTACTATTATTACAGTCGGTTGTATGAACTATGAAATTGTTATTAAATGTTTGAGCCAGATATTTTTAATAAAATCTTTAAATGTCCTTTTCATGCTCGGACTCGAATCGGGCAAATAACGGTGTGCCGTGTTCATTCTTAAAGCGCTACTGATTCGTTTTTGCATGTGATTTAAAATAAAAATCTTCGCTTTAGGCGCTATATTCCGTCCTTGATATTTGAGAAACATGGACATGTAGGTAATACAGGCAGGTTGGGTTAAGCTACGCTTGTCGTTACCTTTTTCTGGGATTTGAGGATTCGTTGCGTTAACAGCAAGAGTCTAGTGTAGGTCACTTGCTCTCAACACAGCGCTGCCAGGGTTCTTGCGATGTCACTCGTCATCAGAAACATAATATTTTATAAGTATTTAGAGAGCAAATAAGTAATATAACGAAAAATTTTGAATCAAGAAATTAACTAGAAAGTAAAAAACACTGCCAATATCTTGAATAAAACAAAAATCATCTTGTAATAAGATGATTCTCCGCTTACTACCCAAAAGTAAATAATCTTACCAAAAGGTAATTTAGCATCTACGTAATGAATTTTTTGGTTCATAATAAATTAGAATTCTCCTTTCCCAGATATGAGGAGGTTACATTTCTAATAAGCGTAAATGTCTGTACGTTGTATATTTGCAGGGATTCCTCTCTCACTGATCGATGTGAAGTGGGCAGACGGTGAACCCAACATTCGCCCAGATCAAGAGAACTGTCTCATCATGTCGCAGTCATGGGAATTAGCAGTCGTGGACTGTGAGACCCACTTGCCTTATTTTTGCTTGAAATCGAAAGAAAAAAAGAATGCTCACATATGTGCCCGAGGATACAATAAGAGTGGTAAGATTTTTGTTATTGTAGCTTTTCACTAAAACTTGTATTGATTCATCATCATCATCATCATCATATCAGCCAAAAGACGTCCACTGCTGGACATAGGCCTCCCCCAAAGAGTGCCATAATGACCGGTCCTACGCCACACGCATCCAGCGGACTCCCGCGACCTTTACCAGGTCATCAGTCCACCTTGTGGGGGGCCTACCCACGCTGCGCCTTCCGGTACTCGTATTGATTAGGGCGAGTAAACTTGAGGTCATATACTCAAATTATTGGGCAGAAAACAGTTGCCAGGGCAGGACCTAAGCTGAACAGATCTTTGACAACAGTAAAAACAAGTTGTTTTTTCATTAGCAGCAGATAAACATTACCAAAATACTCGGAATGTATCAATCTTTCATTTATGTTTGCTATTTTAGGATTTTTAAATTCATAAAAACGAACAGTAAGGACGTTGTTTGATTATGACGTCACAAGCAAGTAATCCTTACAAATTCATGCTAATGGAGCGTTTTTGACGTTTAATAAAGAGGAGCTGATTTGACTTTTGTCAAATACCCTATTGCGACTTAAAAATGTATGACGACGAAGAAGTGTTTATTTTGAGATCTTAAAGTAATAATGTACTCGGAAACTATATTCAGCTTGAAACTATCAGTATATTGTTAATTATTATCTGACACTTGTTCTCCTTTTTTATGTTCTCTAATCTGATCTTCATTCTCCAACAGATTACAAGCTAGATTACAGAACCGGCAGTTGTTACAAGTTCCACGTAGAAGGCCGGTCATGGCCGAAAGCCTTCATGACTTGTGTAGCGGAGGGCGCTTACTTGGCTATCATCAACAGCGACATTGAATCCCATGTTATCAGGGAACTGTATAGTAATTATCCCGATAGCGCCATTCCCGGGAACTTAAAAGAGAAGGGTTCAGCAAGCGTCGGATTCACTAAGTGGAGGGAAGTTGAAGATTTTTATACTGTTCATGGTGGGTACCATTCTGATTCTGAAATTACGAATTCCCTTTCCGAATATCATTACACCGACCAATAATAAATCCGACTTCTTAAACAAAAGTCCGAAACAACACGCTTTGCAAGTTGTATTTATAGAACATGTAAGTATTAGGTAGTAAAAAAGTGTTCGGTTCTGTAGGGTCGCAGTTCAACCTAACACTCCTCCTCGCTTCGCTCGTCGTCGTACCTATACCAACCTACCTTAGAGTCTCTCTGGAACTACTTGAAAGTAATCAAAAGTCCGAATTTCATAATTCCTAAAATATAAAATTACGATTATTACAAATATGAAGTACTTTTCAACTCAGGACCTCCTTCGCGAGCTCCTGGCTCCGCGGGCTCTTATAATATACAGTCTAAAGGGGTAGGACAGACAATATCACGTAAAAGTGGGGTGCTCTCATTCGGTTTTTCGGCAATTCGGCAAAAAAAAACTATTTATATATAGGTTACTTTTTCTAGGATGTGATAGCAATGACAGTAACCACCTTCTCTTATAATATCATTATTTCAAATGTTGTTAGCAGTTTTAATCATTATACAAAATGTATTAAGCCGAGTTAGAGGCCTTCGGGCGGACAACAGAGTGACAAACTTTAAAGGCCAAACAATGTATGCCATATACGATAAAAAAAAGGATTTTTCACCTCACCGGCTCGAAAAG
Organism: Epinotia bilunana; assembly: GCA_947049275.1. Classification (NCBI taxonomy): domain Eukaryota; kingdom Metazoa; phylum Arthropoda; class Insecta; order Lepidoptera; family Tortricidae; genus Epinotia; species Epinotia bilunana. The sequence continues at coordinate 6,345,417 of OX346265.1, forward strand.
GCTTGCTTTATCGCTCAAAATCTGTACCCAAAAGCCCATTATATCCGCTAGCGTGGAAAGAGTTTTTGAATTAGGAATGTGACGGTCAATCGCGAGATCCAACTTTATTCTATACAGAATGAGAGGTGATTATCCTGCGTTCAGAAACTGATGGTGTTATGCCAATAATTAATTGTTATAAAATGTTGTTTTGATAAAATTAAATTAATAATACTTATTCTTTTTTAATTACATACGAAATATTAATATTTAGACTGACTTATAAGGATACAATACGAATTAATAATTTAAAAATGTAGTTTTATTTTTCAAAAATTTTCGCTTCTTCCAAATTTGGAACGCACCGTTTGAAAAGTTAATTTAAGAAAATTTGGTTTTGTTCTAAAGCCACAGTAAAACCAAAATATTGGTGGTTATTTATAGATTTTAGTGCACAAGATATACGTAATATGAATTTGAATGCCTGCTAAGTTAGCGGAAAAAGTGAAATAAGCGTATTTGAGCCTTAGTTTACCCGTGAGTACCCAACAATACTTTGACTTTTTTAGTGTAGGTAAGCGTGGAGTTCTTAAAGATGCAAAAATGTTTAATGTTCCATTTAATAATTATAAAATCCTTCGATCTTGATGAGATGTAAACAAACCTTTATTGAAAATGAGTGTAAGGTCCAAATGACTTTCATTACATTTACAATTTTCCTCGCGGTGGTGAGGTGAAAAGTTGTGTGTTTCGCTCGGCAGCAAAGTTGTTTGGCGTCTCGTGCCTTGTAAGCTCAGGATTGTACCTTTGAACCATTCGCTTCGCTCATGGTTCAATCTTACAATCCTTCGCTAGCTCAGTATTCAATACCAGCACTTGCGCCAAACAACAACTTTGCATAACAAATAACCTATTGATAGTATGATAATAGTTTGTTAAGATTTCCGTACGTATGCTACTTGAAATTATGCATTTTGTTTTAAAGGCGACTGAACCGCGCACCCCCTACAGACGTGTAGGAAGTAGTTTTCAAGCACTTTTACAGATTTTTTTATTTTATTGTTTGGGGCTGATCTCTTATTGATATCCTAGCATTGTCCTTTTTCTGTTGAGTCAATTACGAAATTCTTATTTTGTAAATTTCTCGAATAACTGACAGTATGGAAAATTATTCTTTGTTTAGTCCACTCTATAGGTCTAGTTGGTTTTATATATACATAGAAATATACAATCAAAATAGTGGTTTTGTATCAAAATCTAACGAAACAAAACCAACGCAAATCTGTTCCAATTGAGAATTATATTTATTCTAACTGAATAGGAGGATATCTGTTAAAAGGCCTTTAAGCGGCGAGAAAATATAAATTTAAGGTCTTACTTCTTTATGTAGGTTATTGTGTCAATATCCCATTCTTGATTTTTTGTCCCATTTACTGCAAATATAACTTTGTAATCCTATATGCTTATATGGGATTACAAAGTTATTTATGTAGTCGTGTATCTAGAAAACTGGACTTAAATAGCATTTTTTTTAGCGTCCCCTTGATTTATACACTAAACACTAATTGTATTCTAAATTTGAAGCTTCTATATCTGCTAGAAGTGCCTTAGACTTTTGATGACCGGTGAGTCAGTCAGTGAGTGACAAAATTAAGAAACTTTGACTAGTTATAAATCTTAAACCGCTGGTTATAATGTGTGCTTGGTTAATGAAAATGCAGGCTTCTAGTTTTATCCACAACGAAGTTATAGGGGGGTCGAAAATGGCCTGAACTGCTTCGAGAAAAGGATGGTACGGCCATGCCGTTGTTTTGCTCGACTTGGCGAGGGCACTGCCGTGCCCCCAGATTAAATTTAAATTAGAAGATGTGTCACACTGCGCTGGATTTTTGCAATGACAATCGATTTTTTTATGTACCAATAGTAGAAGGGGCCATTACCATATCTCTAATACAGCTGAGACCAGCTGAGGGTTCTTCATCAGATACTTCAGACCTTCGATTTTTGACATCAAATGAAGCGGCCCACCAAGTTGAATATTTTTTGTGAAGGCGGTATAGATATATCTCTAATAGTTTGGTTGGGCTCTTGTGTTTTCTAATCAGGGTCACCAGGTACTCCAGATCTTCGATTATCCTAATTTTTATAGTTTACCCTTTATGTGGCCATTAAACCCTAACTTTGTACCAATTTCAGTTTATGGGGAGTACTAGTTCTATTTTGATGATCATGAGTGAGTGAGTGGGTGAGTGAGTGTCATAAATGCGAAACTTTGCTTTCGCTTAACTGCGGAACTAAAGGACCGACAGACTTGAAATTTTGGATTTTAAGTATGTGATTATAGCTTACTTGATGACGAAAATTTCTGCGTTCTGGTCTTATCCAGAGGTTCTCAAATAGGGCCTGAAAATGCGGCGAAATGGTTCCAGTAAAGGATGGTACGGCAGTGTTTGCTTCGGGCTCGACTTGGCGGAGGCACTGCCGTGTCTCCAGATACTGCTGGTAATAATTGGTTCCTATAATATTTTTACAGGACAATCGCTGGCTGAAGCCGGATTTTCTACCTTCAACCCTGGAGAGCCTAATAATGTCGATGGTCAAGAATGGTGTGGAGGAGTTATGAGATCAGGATTATTTAACGATATTAAATGCGATATACCGTTGGTATTTATTTGCGAGAAAAATGCAACTTGGAATGTGTATGAAGATGATTATTAATATTTATAATTTACCAATTGACATATAAATAAATAAAATAAATTAATAAATATGAGCATTTTTAATATTACTAGCCTCGAAGATCGTCGTTGGATCTCTGACCAGGTATTGCTTCACAAGATTGTTAATGGTGGATTAGACTGTTCTCAACTCTTGCAAAAGATTATTTTTACTGTTCCTAGACAAAATGCTAGATCTAGCAATTTTAGACCCTTTGCCACCAGTACTTTATATTTGTTTAACTTTGAGTTTTGGTGCTTGTCTTGTTAGTTTTCCTATTTATGTAAGAGCACCATCGTGTTAAGTTAAAAACAGTTTAGGTACTATTGGTTTTGTTTTCTTATGGAATTATTTAGTTTTTTATAAGTCTTTTAGCTACCCACTTAGCAAAAGGGTAGTATTTTATCTTATCTTATGAGCAGCAATGTGTGGTGGATGAAAGATTGAGTTACTTACAAAGTGTAAGTAAGCGTGTTATAAATTGTAGACATAATTTAAGAATGTTTAAGTTTGTTTTATAGTATTGTACCTATTGGCAAACCTTAACAAATAAATAAATAAATAAATATAGAGTCTGGCCAGGGAAAGATCAGCCTGAGATTTATTTAAAACTTTTTATATGGCAACAGTAATATGATTGTTAAATGTGTCATACGCCTTAAATTAGTATAATGAATGACCTCGTAGGATACTTGATAAGCTAACTAAGAAAGTAACTGTTCCATAATAAATTGGTCTAGTTTTGCTTTTTTCAGCTAATATTATTCACATTGAAGCATATAATAAAACGTCTAATTATTAGGTACGTCTCCTAAAAAATAATTTTTGTTAGTGGTTTGGATTATTCTTTTTTAAAATAAAATAGAATGAAGTTAAATAGTTTTATTTTATATAACTTTACTATTTTCTGTTTGATCAGTTACATTGTGTGTTAATTGTTCAAGTATCGTTATTATACACGGTGTTGCAACATGCTTTTTTATTTGCCGCTCTTTTCTTGGCTCATCTTTCCCTGGCCAGATAAACCCAACCTTCTTTGATTTACCTACTCTTGCTCTAATAATTAATAAGTACCTACCACCGTATGAAAAAAACTGGTAAACAGTGTCACAACATTTATCAACTGGAATTTCAATTGCAATATTTTCTATTTTTTTACTTCCAATTTAAAATGATGCGTCATTAATGAAACATTTTTCCTCCTGGGTTGGATGTGTCATCACATCAAAGACTCAGCGTTTCGTATAGTTGATTTATTTAATATAGCTTTTTTCCTTTAAACAGCTACGTTTAAATGAAGATCCTGCGAAAATGATTAGCAATTAATTTATGATTTGTAAAGATTCGTCCATAAACTGTTTACACTATTTGAAATCACAACCAAAGCATCACATACGAACGGCAAAATAGTCTAACAATTGCGGTACTAGGAGAAACAGATAGATGGGCTTTTAATAGTGTTTAGTTGTAATTCCACTAATGTCCTTAGTTTCTCTCACATTGTCTAATGGATTAGTTACGCGTGCGTCGCTATATTTACACCACAAGCCGCAGCCTCACTATTTTACTAAAGCAATTACCAAATCATTTCACTTCATCGTCTGTCAATCGATTTGTACATAATTCTCTAATCCGGACTACTAATCCAAAATCAACCTTGTATGATTTCCTTAAGGTAGCTTTAACTAGGTGTTTTGATGTAATTATGATGTTTGTGGACGTTGATAGGTTTTATCATATTCGCACATGTTTGATTGAAGTTAGAAATAATAACGCAAATTTCGATGTGTTATGATTGTATCGAACCCTTTATGTTGGACTGGGTCGTTATTAATTACTCGAGTTTGTAAGTTGCCGATCTTGGTTTTCGTTATAAGATAATTCAGTGGAGATCGATTTTGTTCGCTACTTTGCATCGCAATGTGATTTCAATGTATTGCGCTCTTTCTTCCTGAAAGAGCCTTTTTAATAGAACGACGAATCTTACGTATAACTACGTAAGTGACATATTTGTGCATCGAATACACTGTGTATTATCTACACAATAATATTGATGGCGTTTAAATTGACTTAGTAACATTGTTTTACATAACTATTAATGATTCAATAGAGGTAACATTTACCGTGGCAATTATTACATTTCTGTAACATGTGTAATATACATATAGTGGTGCTGGTGTACCTACAGCTGATCGCGCGGCCACTAAACTCGCGGGTAGTCTAAAATATTTTTTTTTTTTTTATGTCATATTTGGTGGTAGTTGTCAACTTGTCTTCCGAAATACATCTTTGAATACGTAAGACGTGCTGCGGCCTTATTTATTTAAATCCCAGTTTTTCCCGTGGTTTGGAGTTAGGGAGTGCTCCCATATACGTCAATTTCGTTGTGACTACTACTATGTTGCCTGAATTCACAATCAGAAGCTATTCAAACAGGGTAAATAGAGACGTAACCTTTTAAATAAGCGTTAGGATATGTTCATGTCTTACTACCCTGTCTAATTAAGGTGAAGATAACAGTTGTTAATGTTTATGCAAGCGTGTATTGTATGTCCTAAGGAGCGTTCGAGAAGTTATTTACATAACTTCTCGAACGCTCCTTAGGACATACAATACCCTGCTGACATTATCAACTCACATTATTTTAGCACTCATTCCAAAATTATTTAATTAGCCTGCTGTTGTTACTATTAAATTACATTTAACTATGAATTAACGAATGTTTCAAAACTGTTTATAGAAAGTACGTACACATTTTATAGTTTGATTCAGTGCCGCACCGAACTTTGCAATACGTACGCGAAACTTGTTTCATGTTTCATTCTGGAAAATAGTTGCAATAGTAAAACAGTAAAACTTCATATTAAGTATTATAAAAATACTTTTTATAAAATATTATAATTATTTTCATAGTTCACAGTGAAATTTTAGTAATTTATAGCTTAGCCAGCTGTAACTTCAAATGGTTCGGCATTTATATTTTGTTTGCCTCTTTTCGAGTTTTGCATTAGGTACTGATGCAAGGTGCTTCCAGGAATCTAAATAATTTTACGAGCACATTCCTCCTAACCAAAATATGAATTTATAAAATAAAATCGTAAAAGGAATTGGATCATATTTGTCTTATGCATTCTTAACTTTTCTATTTTCATAAATTAGTTCATTATAAGTTAATACCATACCTACGTTTATATAAATAAACCCTTAAGAGTTGGGATTCGAAGCCACCAAACTTGCGTATATCATACAGTTTTCCAAATAGGTTTGTTTTTCAGATGATTAAAAGTATTAACTTCTATACGAAGCTTAAAATTATAAAAACTCACTCAGTGCAAAATATCTGTGGGCTGTGAGCGAACGCATCGGAAGTATTGTAAATGTGCACAATTTAATACTTGTCGCGTTCATTTTGCGTTGCAGTTAACTTCGAGCAAAGATTATTGTTGCTTCGAGCAAATCTTTATTCCTTTTGCAATTATTTAAGGAAGTTCTCGTACAGTGTGGTTATTAAATGCATTAAATTAGGTAATTCTCGCCTTATTCGTTTTTGGGATCCGTACCCCAAAAGGAAAAAACGGAACCCTTATTCGTATAAGGGTTCCGTTTTGTCTTTGATTGACTTTGTTGTCCGTCTGTCTGTCTTTAAAGATCCTTTATCTCCGGAAAACCTGCAGGAGGTATCGCGTTGATTGAAATCATATACTCAAGTCTACAGTCTCTAGAAGTTGCGAAAAAGTAAACTTCTAAGTTAAATTAAAAAAGATACAGCCGTTTATGCCGCAAAAAACGTATATTTCGTCACTCTCAAGGGAATCAAAATATATAGGGTACTTTCCGTTGACCTAGAACTATGAAATTTGGCAAGTAATATTGTCTTATAGATAATCATTTATTTCAGATAAAAAACCATAATTACAGTTTAAAACACAATCGAATAATATCAATCATTCATAATATAATTATCATTTGTAACTCAGTATGGAACCCTCGGTGGACGAGTCGGACTCAACTGGTCCGGTTTTTTCTTTTCTAGTTCACTCGATTCTATAAGTCGTTTAATACAGAGACAGTGTTTAAGGTAAGTACTCCATTTTCGATGGCTATAAATTCGTCTTGGTTACTTCTTTTCGTTTATCTAGGGTATCAAAGGGAAATACTATACGATTTTTACTTATTTCGCACTTTTTGGCTAGTTTTGACGAGTTTTGAGTTGATATTCATAAGTCAAAACTATAGATATATTGATGGCACAAACATTTATCGGTTCTTCAATCCTTTATCTACATTTGCACGAGTTTTTTTGAAAATAATAATAATATTTTTTTATGATTTAGTCAAACATGGTCCAAAAAACCTCTGTTTTCGATATGAGTATATTATTTTTTATTTATGAATTTTTATATATGAAATCGACATATAACTGTTTCTAATTGACGTCTCTAACAAGCCACGAGAGATTTTTAGTTTTAACTCATTTTCACAAAAGTTACGTCTGAAAAACTGATTTTTTGGCCTGTAATTACCAAAGTTTGGTGCCATATATCTCGAAAACGGAGAGTTTTGAAGTAAATATGGGATACTATTTCGGAAAACCTCGTTGTTATTAATACAATAAGCCATAAAAAACACGAAAAAACCGACAATTACAGATCGAAGCTCATTGGGAGCTAGGAGCCCTATAAGTGCTTTTCAGGCCTATCAATACATTCTTACAATTTTTCTTGCGTTTCAAATTAGTTTTTCTTGATATCGCATGACATATCGCACGATTTTTCTAATCTTAATATGGTATAACTTACGATTTCTTACGTTTTAAGTGAACACAAATATAGGAAAAACGTACATTTCTGCATCCAATTGAATAGCATTGGCTAACGACTGATTAGACTAACATTCAGTAATCCCATAAAACCAGGTCGGGAGGAGACAAGTATGGCTAAATTTATGGCGCAAATTAGCTGGCGTAGACTGCAATAAATTTACATATGAAACTCATAAGGTACCAAAACACTTGCTTAGACATTTTAACTGGATGAGTTTTATCACAACAGCTAATATTTATTATTTAACTTCAAAAAAACATAGATACTTAAAGTGTAAATACAAGACTAAAGCTAGTATTAAATTAAAATAACTGAAAATAAAGCTTAAACTTAAAAAAAATTATAATGGGGACCTTGCCACAGAGGCCTGGGAGACATCATTTAAATAGTTTTAGTTTAATTGTAATTTATATCTTATTTGTTCTACTCTTACCTCCACTCCTCTAGTCACTTTTTTTTCCTCCAGAATGAAAGTAGAACGCAACTTAATACGATTTGGGCTCCAGAAGCGGTTTTATCTTGAAAATGGGATATAAAATCTAAAGTGTTGCGTAATTTATTATAACGCTATTTTAAGATTAATAAAATAAGCTTACTAAAAAGCTGGGTTCATGTCAAAAACAAAAAGTAAAAAAAAAAATTGACCTGGGCCTCTTGGCAAGGTGCCCATCACGCAGGCAGCATTCCAGCGCTGACCTGTGATTCTTTGGGCGATAGTCGCCTGTTGCCTCTCTCTCTCTCAACCTTTTGCTGAGCTCCCTGTGGAGTTCCAGCGCCCCCAAGGACCTAGTGTCTCGATGCCGAAAGCAAAGACTGAGAATATCGGGCGCCGGGACAGCTGTATCTTGAGACTTTGAGGTGTTCCGGGGCGTCTGTGGCCACCACGTATACGTAGCACACCACCACGGAAAATAAAATTCAGGCGGGTGCGTTACGATGCCTATAACATTTTTTGAAGCAAAATGGATTAAGTAGTCTCAATTATTACGTTCATTTGATATAATTCTTGAGTCATATGAATACACAATGATTTTTAATTTGTGATCAAGAGTAAATTTCTCTAATTCTGTAATTGATCCCAAAACCTGATTAACTCTAATTTACCTAAAACAAACGTTCTTATTATTGAATGAAACTGAATAAGGTATTACTTTATAATTCAAAGTCATTGTCACCCTAATGGTAGTTTGCCATTTAATTTGACGTATATATGTTTGACGAATTGACGTATCTTTACTTAACTTCAAGAAATGGAGGGTGAATTTTAGTTGACATTAGTTTTAGCATTATCATTAAATTTAATTAACTAAACAATAATTTAAATGCATGAGACATCATCCATTGAAATCCGTTTTGGCTGTTTATCAATATTTTTTGACTCCTGATCACGGATTAAAAATCACCGTGTACAACACTTAATATATTTTTATATGATATAATTATTTATGATTAATAAAACATACTTTTGCATACTTCCTATATTGTTTATTTCATCTAATGTACCTACACTTTTTTGGTAGACTAAGGAAGATCGGTGTAGGTACGACGACGAGCGAAGCGAGGAGGAATGTTAGGTTGAATTGCGACCTTACAGCGCGCGAGCCGAGCTAAAGAAGCGAGCGTGCCGCGGCAGCGGCCGACGATGCGCCAGAACCGAACACTATTTAGGTACTACCTAATACTTAGGCTTACAATAGGCTTTTAATGTTATTATTTAAGTACAAAGTATTTGGAAAGCGTTTTTTTTATGCGCATTGAAAAATCATGCTTGGTAGAAAACTGATGATACAAATCATTTGCCTTATTATATTTGGCGTAAAATATGTTTTTCCAACTGAAACATTTGACTACTTACATGAAATTTGGTCAAAGTATCAGTTGGTAAGCGAGTCATTGTTTAAACGTTCACTTGCCAACTGTTGAGGTTGATGATTGGGTTTGTGTTATAATTATGTGGGAAGAGTTTATTTGCCACATAATAATTTGGCAAATGAAATTATGCGTAAAATTGTTTGTGAAGTCAATATTTTGTCCATTTTTTTTTGATAAAACAATGGTAACCCATTTTCATCATAGTTTCTCAAATTAATTTACTTTTTTGAGTTGAGTTTTGACTCAGAGAGATGAACTCCATGTTTATGGAATATAAAGAAATAACCGCAAATAGTTAGCCCAATAAGCTCACGCCATTGCGCCAATTTGCACCGATTTTTTTATTTTAGTTTTATTTATTTCACAAGACCCATTGTTACAAATACATGAATTATTTTCGCCAAACTGCAAAGCAAATGCGCGGTATCAGGTACCCTCTTGTTCTTTGTCCGTAATAATTATTAAGTGATCTCGGTTCAACAAACCTTTGACGTGACGTTGTTTTTCTAAAATTACAATTATAGGTTTTACCTATCTTGTATGTTGGGCATTTATACTGGTCTATAGCTAATAAATATTTAAGTTTAACATGTACAGGTAGTACATTACATTTTTTAAACAAGACGTGGTACTTTCCTTTGCAGTTTTGCCTTGTTTTTTTATCTACAATATTTTTAATTAATCTAAGTTGTAGGTTATATATTCTGTTTAAATATGTTTGGAAAGTGCGCCCGTATGCAACAAGTCCGTGACTTATGACTGAATCTGCCAAAGCACGATACAAAGTATGTAATGTCGCCTTTTTAATAATATGTTTTAAATTATTAAATTTACATAGTATGGCTCTGAGTTTACCACACAAAACATCGACATGAAGTTTCCAGTTAAAGTTACGGTCCACAGTAAGTCCCAGGTACCTATAGCTATTGTTACGTCCACGGGGTGGGTAACGTGATAGAAAATACACTAATTGATCACTAATTAAAAGGAATGCAAACTTTATTACAAAATTACTAATTAACAAGGCTTACTTAATAAATCAATTCACTATGACGCACTTTTCACTCGCTTCGCTTTGAGATTCGCACTGTTCGCAGTTTAATTCCAAACTCTCCTCCGCTGCGTTGGCGCGCGGCTTATATATCCGGAGCCCTTCGTACTAGAACATTCCGGAGAAATCTTGAATAATCGGTCCAAGGTCCGATTATAGGAACGGCGACCCCTCGGTTCATGAATGTTCCAGAGCGTCTAGATTGTTCGATGCTCGTTCGACCCGACGACTGGAACATTCCCGAATATGCTGTCCCTTTCTAGTTGTCTCTTTCACACACTTCTCGAACCTTCTCAATCTAGATGTCTCTCTCGAATAGTGCTGTCTCTTTCATTCCTTCGAGAAATTTCGCCATATAATGAAGTGTACTTCAAAGGCCATAAGGGGTCCTGAAAACGCCTGAAAACGGGTTTTCAGGTTATCGCACCATCTGATAGAGGCTGTCCTGAAACGGACTGAAAACATGTTTCAGGCGCCTGAAAACAACGGCAACTAGGGCGAATTTTCAATCTTCTACTATGTGGAAGAGCCACCTCTGAAACGGCCTGAAACCTCTTTTCAGCCTGCTGAAAACGCTTCTAAAGCATGAAAAATCAAGTTTGAAGTTTATACCACCGGCGCAACACTACCCCCTCCTAAGACATGCTCGTCCCGAGCATCATTGTTTCCGTGGTACTTCGCCAGTCGGTCAACATGAACAACCTTGCAGGGACCACGTGGATTTCGCTGTATCCGATATGTGACGTCATTGATTTTTGTGACTACCCTATATGGCCCTTCCCAATTTGGGGACAGTTTTGGAGATTTTCCCTTTTTCCGCATCGGGTTATGTAGCCACACCCAAGAACCTTCCTCGAATCCAACTTGGTTAGCCTTCCTATCGTATCGGGTCTTCATTCTTGTGCTAGCTTGAAGCCCGTGTTCACGAACAAGACTGTGAACGTCAGCAATCCGATCCCCTAAATCACTTGCATACTCTGTGATAGATCTTGGAGCATCAGGAGGACGTCCAGTTAAAAGATCTGCCGGTAAACGAAGCTCGCTTCCAAAATTCGCATATGCTGGAGTAACTGCCGTACTTTCATGGATTGCTGACCTATATGACATCAAAAAGAGTGGAATATGCCGGTCCCAATCCTTTTGGTGACTCTCAACAACCTTGGCCAGATGTCTCTCCAGAGTCTGATTGAATCTCTCCACCATTCCATCCGATTGTGGGTGATATGCCGTAGTCCTCGTCTTATGCATCCCCATGATTCGACAAGTCTCTTGAAAAACCGCAGATTCAAAGTTCCTGCCTTGATCGCTGTGAATTTCCAGAGGTACTCCAAATCTACAACAAACTTCATTTACTAACTTCTCTGCTATAGTGACTGCTTCCTAATTAGGGATGGCAAACGCTTCAGGCCATTTGGTGAAGTAATCCATCACGACAAGAATGTACTTGTTTCCAGAGTCAGATGTCGGGAACGGGCCTGCGACGTCTAGCCCAATTCTCTCCCAAGGTGCTCCAACATTGTACAGTTTGAGCGCTCCTCTACTATGGGTGTGCGGACCTTTAACTGCTGAACAGTTAACGCACTTCTTGTACCAGTTTTCGACATCTTCACGGCAGTGAATCCAATAAAACCGTTGGCGGATTTTCATTAAGGTCCTTTTCACTCCTAGGTGTCCACCAGAAGTACCGTCGTGGAAACTTCCCAAAACATCTTTCACTCTTTTCCTTGGAACGACTACTTGTAGATGAGCATCCTTCCCATTCGCCGATTCCCATTTGCTGCATAGTACGCCATTATGCACAACCAAGCTGTCCCATTGTGCCCAATAGCTTTTCGTTACCGAACTCATCGGAGCTACTTCACACCATCTTGGTTTGGGTATTCCTGAATAAATCCAGTCAAAAATCGGCTTTACGTCAGGATCCTCTTGCTGAGCTAGTTGCATGACTTCATCACTCCACTCTTCGCTGACTGTGTCAGTTCTCAGCATCCTTAAACATTCCTTGGCCTCTTGTCTAAGACAATGCTTACAGTCGTCGGGACAAGGTCTTCGAGAAAGGGCGTCTGCGTTTCCATGTGATTTCCCACTACGGTGTTCGATGACGAAGTCATAATATTCCTGAAGCTGTTCAATCCAGCGTGCCACCTGGCCCTCGGGATTTTTAAACTCCAGCAACCATTTCAGAGCAGCATGATCAGTCCTGATACGAAACTTCCGCCCTAACAGGTATCTACGGAAATGCTGTAACGTCTTGACGACTGCCAGCAGTTCCCTTCGAGTGACACAGTAATTTCTTTCTGGCTTCGACAACGATTTGCTAAAGTAGGCGATTACAACTTCATTATCTCCTTTTTTTTGCGACTCCTCCAATACCAGTATTACTCGCGTCCGTGTCAACAATAAAATCTACTTCGGGATCTGGATACCCCAGTATTGGTGTTTCACAGAGTCTTTGCTTGAGGTCTTTGAAACTTGCCGTACACCGATCCGTCCAATCAAACTGTCGTTTCTCTTCCGTCAGTTCGTGCAATGGTTTTGCTATATCCAAGAAGTCCTTTACAAACCGCCTGTAATATGAGCACAGTCCTAAAAATGCACGTACTGCAGTTTTGTCCCTTGGTATCGGCAAATCCTTCACGGCATCGGCACTTATCTTCTCAGGATCTATCTGGATACCATCCTTCGAAATCACATGTCCCAAGTAGTTAACCTTTCGTTTGAAAAGTGAACATTTCTTTGGACTCGTTTAAGGTTTGCCTCTCGTAACTTAGACAATACTTGCTCCAATTTCCCGAAGTGATCATCGAAGTCTCTACCAACGATGATAATGTCATCCAAATAGACCAAGCAAGTATCTCCCAGCAATCCAGCTAGTATTTGTTCCATCAATCTCTCAAATGTCGCTGGTGCATTGCATAATCCAAACGGCATAACATTAAACTGCCAGAGCCCCTTTCCGGTTGAGAAAGCCGTTTTCTCCTTATCACTATCCTTGATCTCAACTTGCCAATAGCCACTTTTTAAATCCAACGTAGAAAACCATTTCATTCCATTCAAAGTGTCTAAGGTGTCGTCGATTCGAGGTAACGGATAGCTGTCTTTCTTCGTGGCATCATTCAGTCGACGGTAGTCTCATGGTCCCGTCCTTCTTCTTTACCAAAACTACGTGAGAACACCACGGGCTTGTTGAAGGTTCAATAACGCCACCCTTCTTCATTTCCTCGATCATGTCTTCTACTTCCTTCTCCTGAGCTACTGGAACTCGCCGGGGTCGCTGTCGTATAGGCATGACGTCACCAGTGTCGATCCCATGCTGTACGACTCCAGTTTTTCCGATGTCACTGTCATGCGCAGAGAAAACATTGCTGTATCGCAACAGCAATGTACGTGCCTTACTGAGCTCTTCCCCGGTAAGATCTTTTCTGGAGCCATCTAATAACCTTTCAATGTCTATTGGATGCGCAGAACACCCAGGGTTTTCGCTCTCCGTAGAACCTTGACAACTTCGTATCCAAGAGATTTCCTCACATGATCCAAGGAGCTCCTTTTCTAAGGACGCACTCGGTGTCACTTAAAATAAGAACTCTCACAAAGGTTTTAGTCGATGTTGTTACCACCGTGCGGGCTGTCATCCATGGTTTACCATCATTGACCTTTTCCACAACAACACAACGATGACATCCTTGTTTTGTGCTGTACGGCAATCGCACTGGAACTAGTACCTGTGCCCTCGGTAGGAGGATCGTTCTTCTAGTACAGTAAACATTCCCATTTACTCCGCCCTCCATAGGCACCTCATCAGGCCCAAATTTCAGTACTCCAACCTTCAAGTCAATTTTACAGCCATGGCCTCTCATAAAATCCAGCCCAATGATGCAGTCGTCGATAATGTTAGCTACAATCACCTTATGCCAGTAGCTCTTATTACCAATTTTTAAATCCACCTCTCGCTCCCCCTGTATGGGAATGTACTGGCCGGTAGCGGTTTGCAGCTGGAGATGCCTAGGTTGGACTAGATGATCTCTGGTCAGGTGCTTCAGTAGCCGAGAACTGATAACCGTCCGAGAAGCTCCGGTGTCGATGGTAAGGTGACATTGTACTCCACCAATTTTTCCTTTGACAACCAGACTATTCCCGTCACTAGCCTGTGAGATCATAACTGGGACATTCCGACCACCAGCCAGCACTCGTCCCTTAGTCCTGGCTTTTACTCGTTTCCCTGTTGCGGCCCGGATGCCACAGTACCTGTTGCCCTTGCCACTGGAGTCAGATCTCGTTCTCTCCTGCCTCTTTTCGGGCAACTGGTCTGGATGTGGCCACGTTCTCCACAATGGTAACATCGTGGCCCAAACTCACGATGTGGAGCAAACCTAAGAGATACTTCACGTACCCTATAAGGCCTTGACGGGTCCTGGCGCACAGCTTCTACTTCCAGGGCATGAGCCACCGCATCCTTCAGGCTCCCATGGTGCCCTAATCGCACTGCAGCCCGTACCTCCAAATCCCGTATTCCGTCAACGAAGGCCTGCGAAGGCTAACGTGGTGTCCACAAAGGAGGCGGATGTACGTTGGTACGCCTTTCTGACCAACTTCTCAATTTCTAGGGCCCACTGCTGCAAGGTCTCGCTACGTGCTCCAGGTGCTTGTCACCGTAACGGGCCTCCAACGCCTCTAGAAGCCGGTCGTAAGTCTCCTCTTCTCCTAAGGCTTCTAATATGGTGAGAGCCTCGTCACGTAACGCTAAGGTTAGGGCTGTCCTGGCCTGTTCTTTACTCCAACCGTTAGCCTTGGAGACTGACTCGAATTGCCGCTTATAAGCTGTCCACGACGATGTACCATCGAAGGGAGGTACCTTGAATCGTCCACCTCCCGATACAGGCACCTCGACTGCACAGGTACTCGTACCACTGGCCACTTTTATTTCGAGCTTCTGGAGGCGATTCTTGTAGGTGTCGACTTCCTCCTTAACTGTCCCAATGGTTTCTCTAACACCATGAAGTCCAATTTCAAATTTAATGTCCAAGTCAATCAGTTTCTCCTGGACCTCACACATCTCGCGCTTCCATTCAGTCGCGGTCTCATGTACCTCTCGAAGCAGTCTCGATTGTTCTTCTTGCTTTTCTTCCTGTTTGCGCAGCCCCTCTACGATTTTTCGGACCTGTTCCTGTTGTTGACGAGCTTGCTCTTGTTGTTGTTCACGAGCTTGCTCTTGTTGTTGACGAGCTTGCTCTTGTTGTTGACGAGCTTGCTCTTGTTGTTGACGAGCTTGCTCTTTTAAGAGAACTAAGATGGCATTGACGTCCAACTCTTGCTTATATGGGGTCGGTGAGTCTGATGGGCCAGCGCGCGACGCAGAGTCCTCACCTGCTGCAACTCGGCTCCGGGTCTGCACTCCCTTCTGCTCGTTCTCACGTGATGTAGTCGACATTTTCTATCCCACTTCTGACACCAAATGTTACGTCCACGGGGTGGGTAACGTGATAGAAAATACACTAATTGATCACTAATTAAAAGGAATGCAAACTTTATTACAAAGTTACTAATTAACAAGGCTTACTTAATAAATCAATTCACTATGACGCACTTTTCACTCGCTTCGCTTTGAGATTCGCACTGTTCGCAGTTTAATTCCAAACTCTCCTCCGCTTTTTTTTTTTTTTTTTTGAACCTGACTGTTGCTATAATAGGACGAACCCAATATAGCGGTCGAATTGCGTGGTTGGAGGGTAGCCTGGGGAAAATCCAGGGGGAGCCTCCGGCACGACCACGCGGGAAGGTTTGTACACTGGAATACTCTACGAGTTTGCGCTCCAGTGAGATTGGTTGAACGGTATCAACCGAATCTGGGGTGTGAGTGGTGTCGAACTACTGGGAGTTTTATCGCTGGTTCGCTAAAACCTAGCCTAGCTGAGAAGAGTCCAGCAAGAAACTCAGCTAGGCCCGACTTGGGTCGGACTGACTCTACCCGGTATGCGGCGGTACCGGGACGAATAGGGACTGTATGTGTCTGTGTTGTCGCGATCTCGCGGTGGACGTCCCCGCCGGCGGGAATGCCGAAGTGTACGCGATGTGTTGGACGCCGAAAGCGCAGCGTTCCATCTTTCGATGGACGCTGTGATTTCGTCGTCCGGGTCCGTGAGTGTGTGCCTAGGACGCCGGACCGTGCGGCCCCTAATCAGTGAGCGCCGAGTAACGACAGAGCTCCTCCGCTGCGTTGGCGCGCGGCTTATATATCCGGAGCCCTTCGTACTAGAACATTCCGGAGAAATCTTGAATAATCGGTCCAAGGTCCGATTATAGGAACGGCGACCCCTCGGTTCATGAATGTTCCAGAGCGTCTAGATTGTTCGATGCTCGTTCGACCCGACGACTGGAACATTCCCGAATATGCTATCCCTTTCTAGTTGTCTCTTTCACACACTTCTCGAACCTTCTCAATCTAGATGTCTCTCTCTAATAGTTCTGTCTCTTTCATTCCTTCGAGAAATTTCGCCATATAATGAAGTGTACTTCAAAGGCCCATAAGGGGTCCTGAAAACGCCTGAAAACGGGTTTTCAGGTTATCGCGCCATCTGATAGAGGCTGCCCTGAAACGGACTGAAAACATGTTTCAGGCGCCTGTAAACAACGGCAACTAGGGTGAATTTTCAATCTTAAGAGCCACCTCTGAAACGGCCTGAAATCTCTTTTCAGCCTGCTGAAAACGCTTCTAAAGCATGAAAAATCAAGTTTGAAGTTTATACCACCGGCGCAACACTATTTACAAATTCTAGCGGATTACATTGACATAATACTAAATCGTTATGCAGGCATTCATATGTTATGTCCAATTATTGTAACACTTTCTCTTGGTGTTGTCATATGTGGAGAGTTTATAAGCATACATTTTGTCTTTGAAACATTGAGAAGAATAAATAAAATAAAATAAAATAAAAATAAAAAGAAGTTTATTGCCACATTTGAATTTTAAATAAAAAGTATAATAATAATAAGACTTAAACCTAACTTAATAAAAAAAACAAGGAATACAAAGAAAAAAACAAACAAAAGGGCAATGGGTACCCGTCTCAGCCATTTGCTGGATATGTAGGTATACTAATACCCAGCGCTGATTTTCAGACGAGTCCTTTTCCTATTCCTACAGGTCGGTCGCTACAATATTTCGACCGGCGCGGCTGTGTGTGCGTGTGTGTATGTGTATGTGTGTGTGTGTGTGTGTGTGTGTGTGTGTGTGTGTGTGTGTGTGTGTGTGTGTGTGTGTGTGTGTGTGTGTGTGTGTGTGTGTGTGTGTGTGTGTGTGTGTGTGTGTGAGAATGCCATTATCGTGAGCCCATTTTAGTAAATTATTAAAATCTGTCTGTAGTTTGTGCTGTATAATGGTGAGGTCCCTGTCGGCGCACACCAGGCACGTGTCGTCTGCGTACATGTACGTGGAGCTGTGCTCCACCACGTTACTGATGCTGTTCACTAGCATGATGTACCCGACAGGTCCATACACCGACCCGGTCGGCACTCCAAACACCACATCCGCTTCCTCTCCCGTCTCCCCATTTACTAAAGTATACAACGTTATATTTTGTAAGTAGCTCCGAAACCAATTCAGTGGACCACGGACCCCGCACTCTTGCATAGCAACAAGTAGCACTTCGTGGTCCAGTGTATCGAATGCCTTTTTGAAGTCTAGAAATAAAACTACTATATGCATTCGGTTATCTAGCTTATCGTTTATATCGTCAGCGAACTCCACTAGTGCAGTCGAAGTACTCCGCATTTTCCTAAAGCCATGCTGGGATTGAGATATAATGTCGTGCTTCTCCAAGAATGCATGGATTCTTTTAGTTATGACTTTTTCCGTTATTTTATTTACTACAGACAAAATAGCTATAGGCCTATAGTTGGAATAACTCATGTGGCTGCCTTGCTTATATATAGGACGAATAATAGCTTTCTTTAGTTTATCGATTGCGATATTTTTGGAACAATCAAAAATAACGATTGTAATTCAGCTAAAATTAAACTTTAAAATAAAAAGAGTCAGACGCTGTGATTTTCATTGTTGCCTGAAGACTAGCTTTTGTCCGCGACTTTGTCCGCGTGGAGAGGTAAAAAGGTAACAGACAGCGTTACTTTCGCATTTATTATTAGTAAGAATAATTTGATATCGAGAAGATAAAAAAATACTTTAACTCTATTGTGAATTTTAAGTTTTGCCTAAGCTCGTAATTTTGGTAAACGTACCTATACACGCAGTAATATATTTTAGTAGGTACCTACGGTTTTATGTTGATTACATCACAACATTGTTAATAAGATTCGGTCCACTCGCTCACCAATACTATTATCCCCAACTCAACTGTACAGACCGTCGAAACCGCAAACCCATAAATCCTTTAATCCATCACAAGTTCCCAGGATGATTCCAAACTTCGCAATTTCCTGTATCTGTCATCAAAGCACTGATCCGCGACCAATGCAAACAGACCCCTAATGCGTTGATAAAATGTTACTACGTCAGTTCTGTGTACGCTGGCAAGCTATAATGACGAACTATCAAGCGAATCAGTGGCAATTCCAGTAGGTGCACCCTCTGTGGTGCAACCTAAAGGTAATCACGTGCTTACTGTGCGAGCCATATTGCAATTTCAGAGTCGCTGCCGCATTTTACTACAAACGGAAAGCAATATACGTCCCCGCGGACTTAGGAGTAATATGAACGGGTTATCTCAATGGTTTTGTGAACGAATTGGTAGTAATTGTATATTAAGTTGATACGGATCCTTGATGAGTTTAGTTGCTGTAGGTTTTAATTTTCAATAAGTACCTAACATATTCCACTGCTTTCTTTACAGATTTACGTTTATGGGCAATATTTGAAGGAACTATTCATATGCGTATCTATAATAAATGTAGCACGCAGTTCGTAAAATAATACTAGGTATATTGTCGTAATCCGTCGTTTTTTTTTTACTTTTCGCCTACATTTTTTTTTGTGAAGAGTGAAATCTGACGTGAAACCATTACCAGGCTAATTTACTCAGTATTTTACTAACTATCTACTAACTTTAGTTTCCAATACTTACTTTAAATATGCAAGGAACACGAACATTACTAACTTTTCCTTTTACTGTAGCGACAACCGTATTTATCTTATCTCCTTTCACTTCTCTATATTTTCCCTTCACGGAGGGACATTTAGAGATATTAAATTAAACGCCATAACGGCCCATAAAAAGTTTTCATGACAATCCCGGTTTACTGTCAGGCAATTGAATCTCCAGACTCGATAGATACATATACTTTATCGTAAACTATAAAGATTCAAACGCCTTCAACAGTTTTATGATATCCACTACTGACCGTTTATTTTTTAAATGTGTCAAAAGGTTTTGTTTCAAATTCATTAAGCGGACTTACTTAGTCAATGTGTTGTGTGGTACTTTTTTTATTACCTCATGGATCCGTATTTTTTTTCTTTTGTATCCGGTTGAAAAAATCCTTCCCGCCATAGGTAAAGGTAAAAGACGCGAAAAAATAAAATTGCTTTTATGTATTACAACTTCAGAACGGCCCGATGAAATTCAATCTAAATCTCCGAAATAAAAATATACGGGCAGCGAAAAACGTCACATTATCTGTAGTTTGCTATGACTTAATTTACAATGACAGTTAATTTTTTATATTACTTCATAATTTGGAATTCTGTTAAACGCACGAAGAGACTTAAGAGTCCGCAGTAAGTTCGATTCTCCATACAAACGTAGTTACGCTCTCATTTTGAAACTACGTTTTGGGTTGTAAAGAAACTTTGCATATACAATGACATGAGGTATATCTATGTCTGTAATTAGTTTATGTAGCTTTAAATACCATAGTAAAAAAAATACAGCGATAAGTTTTTCATACAAAATTTATTTTTGCTGTATTTCGTTTGTTTTATAAACTGGAATCATATACACTAATTACAGACATAGATATACCTCATGTCATTTGTATATACAAACACGTAGTTTTAAAATGAGAGCGTGACCACGTTTGTATGTGAAGGTGAAATGCGGCCGAGCTTACTGCGGGCTCTTTAGGTTGTATTACAAGTCATCATAGGTGCCATATTTCTATTAAAACGTACACAACCAGCCACGTCTTAATTTTGTTGTCTTAGTTTTGTAATAAAAACTCAATGTTGCAGCTCCGTCCAATAGCGCGATTGAGATGTCAAAACGGTTCCGCTCCCCGGTCTATTCGCAGCGAGTATGCGCGGGCGTCGGCTATGTGAGTTCGAATTTCAAGGTCCATCAAAAGATGGAAAAAGTAAGAAAAAATACGATAAATCTCTTCACTACTTTTACTTATTTTTTCGATACCAAAATCTATTAGGTGTGATGGTTTGAATTGAATGTAGTTAACTGTAGAACAGGTCACCCTAGAATATAAAAACTTAACATTTACCTATTTGTTTATTCACAAAATTTTATACACACAAAAGAAAAATGAATTATACCCGAACTAAACATTCCTAAAAAGCCGCCCAGTAAATCGCTCAACACTTCGCCGTTTTGCTTTTATTTATGACTGAGCATTACTTGACGATGAAATAAATTCATGGTTTTTTTACACCCCGCACCGTTCAAAATGGGCACGAAGCATGCGAGGGTTACAGTGATGCATTTACATAGGAGAGTTAACTGTGGCGTACATTATTTCGAAAGTGTCTTAATGGCAACAGAAAGGTAATTGCGTTCCTATTCGAACGAGCCTTATCAAAATAATTTAGTTTAAAAACAAAGCTTTAACCGACTTCAATTTAGTACTCCGCCAAGCCACGAGAACATTTCCACATTCCTTTTCCAATTTACCACATGAACTGATTTCCGATAGCAAATGCGTTGATTATTAGAGAAAAAAACCGAATCACGTATGTGGGCCCTTAATATTTGAGGACTTTCGTCGATTCCACAAGTTCCACGGAATCTTATCTGAAGCTGTGACGTACTTTTGTACTTTTAAGTACCTACATAATTGAGGAATTCCATAAGTCATCTGGGGTCTTCATCATCAATTCCACTCCACCAAATTTATGATTTCCGGGTGTAAATACACGCGTTATAATAGAAAATACCAAAATTACTACACGCGTGCCTAATATAATTCAGGAGTTCCCTCAATTCCTCATAAAGTCCATCATCCAACTGCATTTTTGAAAAAAATGGGACCAACCTGAAAGCATATATTTACAAAAAAAAGGTACAAATCGGCTCATAAATGATGGAGTTCTGGGGCAACAAACATTGAAAAAAAAAACTTGAAAAAAAAAAAGCAACCGAGTTGACAACCTCCTACTTTTTTTGAAGTCGATTAAAAAGACAGTCGTCATGTCTAACTGCCCCAGCCACGACATTGCGCGGCAGCGGCGGAGGCACCGGTTTTACTAATTCATTGCGTGTGATCCCAACCTAAGCACAATACGTTGCGCGTCTCGACCGCGCAATGAACAGATAAAACGCTTGCCACGTCGCAATTCGCGCAATAACGTGGCCAGGCCGTTAACACGAGCTCGAAAAGAACGCTAGCACCCTACCACACTATAATATTCATAGTGTGGGTGGGAGAAAGTCGACATTTTGCTATTAGCAAGTATCAAGGCACTTTGTTAAAGTTGAAGAGGGTAGGATCATATAGTATTGTGATTATTATGGCGGTCATGGTACATGATTTGGTTATGCTCCGTGCTGTCATTAAGACTTGAAGTGCGCTCAAGGTCACCGGATACTATGCTAAATAATATACAAGAGGTAATCTCTGTGAAATGTAAGTATGTAGCTTCATAAGCTTCTATGTTGGGGTGGGGTAATCTGCGAAACTAGACCTCTGATTTAAAAAAAATATTTTGTCTACATAGGCTGTATTTTATCCCGTGGCTCTGTCTAGCCTCGTAATATGCGGATGTAACCGTGCGGGCACCATGGCAGTATATTATATTTATGTGTACCTAGTATTCATATAAAAAATAAAAATAAATAAGAAATACTGTATTCGCAAAACTAGTGCCTAATGCCAAATCTTGGGATAAGGTGTCTAAGCGGACCCCCGGCTCCTTTAGGGGCACAACCGGGAATAAGGTTAGGAGGATGACGATGGAATTTATTTATGCGTAATTGTTTTTTTCTTGGCAGATTCGTAAAGTTTATAATTTATTAAGTACTTTATATTATGTCACGCCTGTAGCTGGAGGCGGTCCATTAAAAACATAAATTCACATTTGATAAAATGGAATTTATTTTTAATTCGATTTTGTCCTTGTTATGACTGTGTCGACTCGAATAAATTAAATAAAAGGTTTTGGTACATTGCAATATCCATTTCTTGGAAACTATTAGCAAAAGTTACCAGCTTTCAAAGAACACAAATTCTGCTTCTTACATTAAAGGCACACAACACAAAGTGCGTGACTAAAGTCACTACATTCTCGTTCCCTTCTCGAAAACTTTTCTATGGGACGGAACAGCTAGAACTGATGGGATGGGACTCGAATCGGTGACTTATAGTTCAATTGGTAACTAGTTTATTATTCTTGCCATGGCATATCTAAAGGAAAGTTTTATAATTGCTTCGCCGTTGCGTGTTTGCCAGAAGTGTTTTAGACCTTTACCGCATAGTTCAGGCTCGGTACGGTATCAGTATCGGTATCAGGCTTATAAAACTAGTACATTGGCACATCAAATAAAAAGTGACATACTTGTCCCCTTATTACCAGCTCATACAAAAAAGCGACTGAGTTGATATAAGAAATGTTACAAAACCCTTACAGTGAATGCTTCTAATCGAGAAAAAAATACCCGGTATTCTAGAAATATACAGAATTCTTAATTTAAGCAAATAAGCAGCGTTTTTCTTTCATTCACTGGATTCGTTCATTCACTGGAGAACTTACCTTAGTTCACAATGTAGTCAAAAGTAAAGAAAATATTGGAATTTCCATATCAAACTGTTCTTTCTTCCTGTACGCTTTTATCGTCCTAGAGTTATGCCGCGAGTCGTAAAATGTAGCTATGACGAAAAATCCCATATAATACACCTAACGTGACACGTGCAATATCCCGAAGTTCGTGCACACCCGCTGCATATAAACACAAACTTGTGTCATGACACGACTAATAAGCCTCTTGTCTGATAAAGTTCCAGCATGGCGGCCATTTGTTCCAAGTTCCGTTTAGTGATACTGCACGTCCAATTAATATCGTTGTCGTGTTTCTAAGAGTTGCTTTGGACCTTTTCTGTCTTGTAAGTGACGAGGACATTTTGATAGACACGGCGTGGTTTTGATTTTTGAAGTTTCGTTTGCGGTGCGTGATTTGGCTGACACCGAAGTGTTTATCAAGTTTTTGTTTTCCTTGGAAGTTGCCGTCGTTAATGGCTATCATGAAAAAGTGTCCTCTTTTGATAATGTCCGTTGTTTTGAGTATTACACAACAATTAAAATAGGTTTTCATTTATTTTGAAGTCATGTAATAAAATATTGATTATTTCATTCCGTGCGAGATGTAGAAAATTAACACAGGTCGTATTTAACGTAATGCAGCCTTCATGTCATAGGGATGTATGTATCTGTCCATAGAGTATATAATGAATACCCTTATTTGTCTTCCAAAACCAGAATGACGCATAAAGTATATGAAACAAAAACGATATCTAAAGGACTTTTAACAGATGGAACCACGTCCCTTTTCCGTTTAACGAAACCACAAAGAAAAACTAGCCAAAAATGCTCATGCTCGGGTGTCATTTATCAATATAATACTAATAAAATAATAATAATATTTCTAGATACCTACTTAAGTTAGTTTGTGTAATCTCGGCTTTGTATTATCTTTAATGTTTTTTGTAATTGTTTTCAGCGCTACAAATAATATCTTTCTCGTAAGATACCTCAGTCAACCGCACCAAGGAAACAGAATAACAGTAAATTGTTTTCCTTTCCGTACAACTGCATTTTCCCGTATTGTTTTGCATCTCGAATGCAGGCGTAGGGTGCCACGTAAATTCTAAGAAACATTTTATTTCAAAAGAAGAGGAAACCAATTTTGTTCTTATGTATTTCGAGAAATGTTTCTTTTGAATTGTGGATTGAAATTGCTTTGTTACGAGGTCTGTTTAAATATATAGAAGAGGTTCTATAACTTCCTTCTAGTAGTCTCGTTTGTTAGTCTAAAGTTTGCGTCTATTTGTACAAGTGTGTGTTTTTATAGGTCACGTTTCCCATCTTGTATAATTTACAAGACTAGGCATAACACCGGACTGTCCATAGAACAATGAGAAATATTACTTTTAATTACCTACTTAATGAGATGCATCGAAGTTAAGATACGTATTTATTATTGCAATATGAAATATTATGCTGCAGGCAAATGTCTTTACAACAAAAATATTACTGTAATGTGATGTCCACTAATAGCCAATTTTTTTTTAAGTTTATGAAAATATTCCTATTTAACCTGCCTGACCACTTTAATTTCACTAATTATATTCCAAAAATTTCTTTGAATGTTTGGATGTTTCTTATCTCATCATGCAACTGGTTTATGGATTTGGATGAAATTTGGAACAAAGGTACTTCATACCCGGAAACATTTTAATCCAGAGAATTCAACTCTTGTGAGGATGAAATTGGACATGGAATTTGGTATGATAGTTGACTCAAACGTTTTCCCGGGCAAAAACTAAGAGTGAATATACAATTAAACATAACAAAACACAATGTATTTGTTTACGAAACAAGAATGATTAGGTACATAAAAATATCCGCAACGCAGGCTTCGTCAATTGCGTATACAAACAAACATCCCCCTAGGCACTTAACTAACAAAGATAGAATCCGCAACAGGCTTCGACAATAATACGTTATAACTTAAACTAACAAAAAGGACCGCCCCGGATCGTTGGTGCCTCCAAACACAATTACTTAAGTAAGATTTAAATGTAAGTACCTACTATTATTGCAATTTTCAAAAACCCTGAATTATCGATCTTACTATTCTACAATGTGTTGTTTCATAGTACTTTGGTATACTAATACGCTTCATATTTGAGTACTCACCAAAACGTAATATTCCCACCTATCGTCAGAAGTCTCCCGGCTATAAGATTTAATTAGTTTATAGGCCCTTGATATTGTGGGTCGGAGGAAAATATGTCGGCGTAATTTATCAATTTAACTTCAATGAACTTAACAGTCCCTATTAATGCAATTCTCAGCTCATCAAATGGTTGAGTTGGGTATGGAAACAAAATAATTTAATTTGAAATTTCCATTTATGTAAAAAAAATCGTTTATAGAAGTAATTCGATCATAAAATTTTCCCACAGGATTCCCGATCTATTAAAAATAATACTTAACTTTATCTTTTTTTTCACTTTTTTAATAAATTCTTACCATAGTGTTATATTATCTTTACATGTAGCATATATATTATATGTTATGTATTTATTTATCTTTGTGTATTTTTGTGTACACTGCAGGTAGGGTATTAATTTTAAATATAATCTTAGGAAAAATCAGAATAAAAACGTGAATTAATCAGCAAATTAACTTTTAATTACTAATATTACAATCGTACGACAAATACGACGCAAAACAGTATGACGACCGTCCCGCACCAAGCCTGATCCAAAAGTGAGTTCGCTTGGCGCTGCCTCCTTCAGAATGACGCCACCGGTGCGAAGTTGGCTGCATGCCGCGCGGCAGAATGGGCCCTGGTGCTAACTTCGTGTCAATACGGCTTCTCCTGACTCGAGGACGCCCTCGTTCTCCTCTAACGTCTCTTGGCAACTTGACTCCCGGCCTGCTGAGGTGAGCTCGCAGGTGTCATTGTCTGCACCTGGTTAAAATGAACAATACGTGAGTGATTGAATCAAAATTGTCAAGCAGTGAACAGCGATTAAAACCAAGGAGATTACTGGGGATCTGTTCACTTGTATGATGTAGATTTTGAAACACGCGAGTAAGTGCAACCTAAAAGCGGGGTCTGCCCACAAGTTACACTACTCAGCGAACATACTCAAGGTCTGCTTGCTAAAAGGGTGTGAGGTCTGTTCACGCAAGGTCTGCTTGCAAAGGGATGTGAGGTCTGCTCACGCAAGGTCTGCTTGCAAAGGGGTGTGAGGTCTGCTCACGCAAGGTCTGCTTGTAAATGGGTGTGAGGTCTGCTCACGCAAGGTCTGCTTGCAAAAGGGTGTGAGGTCTGCTCACGCATCTGGAGTCCACTCGCCCTGTCAAGGCACCATGTATTCTGCCGTGGCTTGGGTGGTTTTGCCATAAGAGCCAGCCATCAACTGCAGCTCGTATCTCCCATGCGGCAGCGCCTTGATGACGCGGTAGGAGCCGCGCATGCCGGAGTCGAGTGTCCCGGTAGCTTGTGCCTTCTTTATAACAAAAACCAAACAATTAGTTTCACATATTTAGGCACAGGGGCTTCATGTAAGGTTTCGACTTTACGACCGCTCGGCTGCACCTGACCCTCGCTAATTGTACTAACCAAATACTCTATTTTTGTGTACAAAAATGTGCACTTTTTGTGGTTAATAGAAAATCCCGCGCTATCCAAAGTCGTAAGTAGGTACGTCGTGCAAGAGGCTGAGACCTTCATCGACAGTGTGGCTCATAATTAGGACGTCGTTGATGTAGACCAAGACTTTACCAGACTCAATGAGTGGGCGCAATGCTATACTACTGGCGGGTTGGCCAATCTGAAGGGCAACCCCAATTATTTGAGGCTTTAGCAAGGTCTACTTCTTTAGACCATACCGCAAAATCGTGCAAAGAAGGATCAAAGCTAGAAATCAAGTAAGATTGGATGGATCTCACCGTATTATTGATGGAGCGGATGGCGCTCACAATGGCTTCCGTTGATGATTGGTCCACGTCTCCGTGGTGGACAGCGTCCGCTCGCCCACGCCACGTGTTGTCGCAGCTGTAGAACCCGTACGGCTTTACGAGGGGCTGCACTGAAGCGGTGGCGTGGAAGTCGGTATGGTGCCCGATGCGGCAACGTCCACAGTCCGTGGCGGCGGTACCTGTCTAGGGGGGGGGCTGGCAGCAGGGGTGATGGTGACGGGACGGAATGTTCCTCTAATGCATTCAGACGATTCAAAATAATCTGCAACTGTCGCTCGAGATCGACACTATTCGATTTGTCGCGCCGTCTATCTCTACTGCGATGTTTGTTTCTACGCCTATGCCTCCGAAGACTACGCGAGTCACGATCAGACATAATTGCGCGAAAAAGTCGCCAACAAATCCGAAATTCAAAAGTGAAAACTAATCAAGCAAAAAGCAAACGTTAGAATAAACACACACTTGTACTTTATTAACTCGTTGGTAACCGTTTGTTCAAAAGAACAAAGCAATGTAATCAATATAGCATGGCACGCACTAATGTTGAAACAAAATTTTATATTTAAGAAGCGCGGAGCAAAATAACACAAAGCACGAGTTATAACCAACTTTTAAATTACGATCGTTACATTTACGATTTTTACGTAATAATAAAAGTGATGGTAAAGCGTAAGGCACGTAATTAGATCCCTACTTCTGATCTTAGGAAAAATCAGAATAAAAACGTGAATTAATCAGCAAATTAACTTTTAATTACTAATATTACAATCGTACGACAAATACGACGCAAAACAGTATGACGACCGTCCCGTACCAAGCCTGATCCAAAAGTGAGTTCGCTCGGCGCTGCCTCCTTCAGAATGACGCCACCGGTGCGAAGTTGGCTGCATGCCGCGCGGCAGAATGGGCCCTGGTGCTAACTTCGTGTCAATAATAAATAATATAAACATTAATAGTATAATTACAGTAGTATCGCAAATATATGTTACAACGATGTAGGTACATCGTCGCAGGTGCGCAGAAAGCATTTATTTGAAAAAAAAAAAACCAATCATAAGGCAGCGCGTTTGCTCGGGTAAAATCTTCAACGCCCATTGGCCAAAATTTTGCGCGCGACGCCGTCAGCTCCGGCGCCCGCCATTTTGTCTGGCGCCATGAGCGAGAAAGCACGAGTCCACTTGTCATTGCATATTGTACCTTACGTATAGTACAACAAGGTCTTTATTGAAATTATCATACGTTCGATTTCATTCGGTACTTGTCAGCAGTCGTCGGCGTGGACGAAAATTGCCGATGTAACTTATATTTGTGGTACTACTGTACCCTGCTGGTTAAGTAGGATCGTAGTCATCATTATCTACTACCCGTATTAACTGAAGTATGTTTTCATTTTCATCATTATTATAAACTAACCTTCCAGTTAATTTCACCAACTCAACAGCAGAGCACAAGTCGCGTTGGAAAACACAGCTGATCGACCACGTAAAGTTACGAATAGAAAATAATAAGTTTGTATGCAGTGGGATCACGTTTCTCGGCAGCTGACTGTATGTTAGATCTAAATTTAACTTTTTGTATGGAACATTGACAGCTGAGTTGTTCCTACGCTCGTTCGAAAACGCACACTTTTACCCCTAAAAACTGCATTTCATTTTAAGATTGCATTACCCCGCTAAAACAGGAAACTAGGCAATCCTAGTCTTAACTTGCGCTCGGCGATGTATTCCCTTACCGGATGCTAATGGCGTGCGCCATTAATGCTTTATCACTTCCGCTAGCCCGAGCTTGCACTGCACCATTAATTTTACACCCAAAATTAGTAGACTCATTCTGATAATTTTGAACATGTCTGAATGAGCCTCCTATAAAAAGCGTAGTAAATGCGCATGAAAGCGAACTCGGCATTTTCGTACCATAGAATGGTCCATAGTTCATCTAGGTTTGATCGAAATCAGTGGAAGTCGGTATAGCAATAACCTTAGAGAAAGATCACCCTAGAGAGGCCATACGCATGGCACCGTAAGGGATGGAGAAGCTAGTATGCAGCTATATTCCAACCTTAACTTTACTGAGTTGCGGCGAGGACTGAGTTAGGCGGTCGGACAATAAAGTTTTGATAATTACGAATATAATAGAATAGAATATCATTTATTCATGACAACAACACATACATACACATAAATGACCAGTACAAAAGAGAGAACTACATTGCCACGAAATGGTTCCATCTCAGCGTTGTACGAATGAATAAACATTCTCAAAACACATTTATTCCATTAAACTAATTGTAAAATAAATGCGAGAGATAGTTGCGGTGGCGCGTGCTAGTTTTCAATGGGCAACCTGGCACAAAAAAGTTATCAAAGAGTTTATAGTAAGTATATAACTATAGTCATTTTTTTTTAAGCTTGCCTATTAAGAAATTTTAGACAATTCGGTGGGAATCGGGTTATACGGGCGCTCCGCCACTGGTATGTAGTCAAGATCTCGCCAGCATCATCTCCTTCCTAAAATTGACACTTAATTCAATCGGTTTATCTTGGAAAATGGTTTGTGCATCTCTCAATCTCTTCAACAGTCTTCTTTAATATAGTCGCAAAATCATGGGTATCAGCCATTTCATTGATATTATCACATAGATGCAGTACCGGACGTCGTACCCTGGAAATTAAAAGAAAAAAATAGGTAAGGTAAATGCCCTACTCCTCCAAGTTGCACTTTATGTTAAAGCAATATGGGTTATATTCGGTCTAAGAGGATATTTCTTTATTCGACTTTAGGGCATGTAACTTTACGAAGTCGAGGGCTAGGACGTTTACCTTATTGTTATTTAGGGTCACAGCTCACTAGACTCACCCGGCACACGCAACGCACCGCACCGCCTCGCCATACTACGTTACGTTAGCGACTCCATAATGCGTTACGTTAGCGACTACCGCGTTAGTACGGCGAGGCGGTGCGGTGCGTGTGCCGGTCTAGTGAGCTGTGACCCTAAAATCTAAATCACTTAAAAGAGGACGCGGTAGAAACAAAGAAATTCATATCAGGAATTTACATTTCATATACTTATACTCTATTTTATGAACTAGTTGAAAGAAAGAAAGTAGGTGAAATTTTAAGAAACCTATAGTTTTTCTTTTTCGTGATAACTCTATTTGTCATACAAACAAAGAATTTAGCAAAATAGGTTATTCCATTCATATTTTTTTGTGTATTTTACAAGTTTTTACCGAAATGGATCTCTAATTAAGATCTTTCGAAAATATGAAATATTATCAATTGGTGCGAAGCTGACAGTGCGGAAAACAAATAAGCATACTATCGACAACAAAGCTAACTTATATGCATTGTAATAAGATTCTATATAAATACAGGATGGCCAGTTAACTGTGTTGGCGTTTGTACATTTGGGCAAAGGGTCGCTGCATGAGCTCTGGGATGCAGAAGGCGCGTAAAATAAAAGAACTCAATATTTTTGAAAAATACTGTTAAAGATCGTGCGAGCTGCCTTAACAGTTGAAGAACTAGTAAATATAAAAAAAACAGCCTTTATAAGTCCCACTGCTGAGCACAGGCCTCCTTTCAGTGATGAGAGGGAACGAGCAGTCTCCACGCTGGTCCAGTGCAGGGTTGGAGATTTCTTACACACCTTTGAATTTTACCGCAGATGTTTGCAGGTTTCCTCGCGATGTTAACGTTAAATATCAAAATATATTCCGTCATTGGTATGAGACGGGATTCGAACCCACGGCCGCTGTTTGACAGCCGCATTGCTGAACCACAAGGCTATCTTAGCTTGAAGAACTACCTACTCCTAGAATAATATACATCTAGTTCACGGTCCCGGTTGCCAAATGAAAACCGGATTTTTATCTGACGTGTCGTATCGTGTCGTGACGCGACAGAACGGTATTGGTTTCATACATTTAGAACGAATAGACTGACACTTCTCTTATAGTGCGCTCTGACGTG
This sequence comes from Epinotia bilunana, assembly GCA_947049275.1. NCBI lineage: Eukaryota > Metazoa > Arthropoda > Insecta > Lepidoptera > Tortricidae > Epinotia > Epinotia bilunana. The sequence continues at coordinate 6,376,720 of OX346265.1, forward strand.
ACGGCTCCTTTTTCTATATTCAGAACGCATCAGAGACCATGACGTCAGATAACTATGAGTCTGATTTTAAGCAAGATACGTGTGAGCGGAGTACGTGAAACACCATTCTTAGCTAAACGCATCTAAACTGCAGCAAATTAACTGCTTCGGTATAATCCAACCAAACAGGATGACTTAATGTAAGGTTAAATGTCAGTACGGGCTAGGTAATCTTGGATAATCTTTCCCCGTGTGGTTGTCGGGTTAGAATTTCACCACCCCCTTTCTTCCCGTGGGTGCATGTCGTAAAAGTCGACTAAGGGAGCGGGTTTGAAGTGTGTTGCGGGCGATGGGCTAGCAACCTATCATTGCAATATCACATTTTACCAGACATCGAAACAGAATCTCCACAAAACGGTGTCTGATCCTAAGACTCTTACACATACCGGCAAGCACCTGATGTTTGGTAATTGTACCTATAGCTTGGTTTGTAACGGGCACAGATAAGCGTACGAAAAAACCATATAATGCGAGCTCCTTACTCGTAAACAATTCTAACCGAACAAGTGCCTAAAACCCGGTGTGCATACCGCAATGTTCGAACTAAATGGCTACCTGGCATCGTTTTGACACCCCGCCCCATAATGGCAATGGCACATGGGTGCCATGGGTGTCTGTGGGGCCATTTTGCGGCGCTACTTAGACTTCTATGTTTTTATCGTTTTCTGACACAGATGTAATAATTTGGATTAATACTAACATAGCTTGATGATCGATAGTTGGCAAGTGAAAGCCTATGACATCTTGATGCTCTCCCAAAGGTATCGAAAGCCGACCACCGCTCTCTGCGGATATGATTCGATTCGCCTGCAAATAAATAGGATGCTATTAAAGAAGGGAGGACTTTTTATCTCCTTCTCTGTTGCACTTGCTAACTCGAGCGACAGACAGGGACATATTATACAAACGAAGTTTTCGTTTCGCGATAGGATAGCCCCTCTGAATAAGAAAGGACGGCGGCGGCGGCGAGCTGTTAATTCTGTTCCAACGAGTTGTGGCATTGATACTTTTTACCTACAAATTATGCACGAAAATAATATTAATTTGCACCGCATGCTGGATTGACTATAACAAACAAGGGCTATATCGTATTTCAGTGTACATCACGCTGCTTATGCGAGGACCAGACCCTTCATCTTAGTCTTCAAGAACCATTATCATGATGAAAACTCATCACGGTGTCACAACCTCAAATAAAGGTGGTATATTGAATAGTAAATAATAATAATTTAAAAAATACGAATAGGTATTGCAAAATTGGTTCATGCACATAAATTGAGATAGGTAATTGGGCTTATCTGTTAAAAAAGGTAGTATGAACACCCATTTTTTCCGAGTTCTAACATTCGTGAGACGTGTAAAAAAATACAAATAAGTACCCATATTTTATTACAAGCCAACATTACACCTGGACACCTTAAGCATACCGTACCGTAAATTGTCAAACGACCATAGAGAAAATTACGGGACGGTTTGACGTCTTTCTAGTTGCGAGACATATTGGTTGTTACCGTTATTATTTGAATCGATTCACGTAAACTTTTCAAACGATTATCGATAGTTGATGATGTGAGTTCATCATCATCAAATATCAATAATGCACAACGTTAATATTCAAGTTTTCACTTCTGCCGGCACTCCCGGAATGCAACCCGGTCTTTTTTTACTGGAGATATTATATTATATGCTTAAAATAATTAAATAAAATCCCATGTTTTACCTCAGTAACGTATATCTTGGGTTTAGCGAGCAGTGTCGCATTTAAATCGTCAGTGAAGTGACGCAAAATAATTGATTCGGAAAATCTGCCATCCAATGCCGACAGTTGTCCCGTAGCACCTTCAAATGTGAAAACAGCCACGACCACTGCCCCGTACTGGGTGAGATCTTGCTGAAAAACTGGAAGACAAAAGTTAGTTAAATGAAGTTTAAAATGTTTAAAATGTTCAACGCTCGTTCGAAAAGTTACGCAATTGGCCCGCAGGTACGAAGAACCTATACAAATAATATTAAACCACTTAAACTGTAAATAACATTAAACAAATACTTATTGTCGTGTACTACACAATATTATTATACTTGAGATTATTTGAGTTGACCGAATTGCATCAAACTAGTGAAGATAGAAGATTTTATTTCCAATGACAGTTTTATAAAAAGTCGACCATATAAAGTAATACAAATATAATACAATAGTTCATCATTGTCGAGGCAAGGGGAGTAGGCAATTGCTGGCGGTGAGTATCATTTTTTTAACGGACGACCTTGGGAGTCCGTTTAGTTTAATACATACATCCATACATACATTCACGCCTTTATTCCCAAAACGGGCATAGCACATGTTCCAGGGCCACTTTTAGCATACATGTGGGTATAAAAGATCGACAAATTGTGATATTGCAGTGATAGGTTGCTAGCCCATCGCCCACAACACACTTCAACCCTGGTCCCTTAGTCGACTTTTACGACACCCATGGGAAGAAAGGGGGTGGTGAAATTCTAACCCGACACCACACGGGTAGTTTAATACGAAGCCAGCAATTGCCCTTCTGGCTAAGACAAAATATGTATACTTAGTGGTTTTCTCAAAAATTGTGCAAGAAAACAAAAATATACTTTCTGAAAATGATAAGGCATGCTTTTCTTCTCGCCACTTCATGAAAATGGCGTACGCCTTTGGATATTTGTCTTTTGGCTTTGCAGGGAACAAATTATCAATAACTGAGCTTGCAGCTTCTTTTAAATCTGGAATCATTTTCACGTCAATTTTCTATATTTTCCGAAAAAAACAACTAGCCACTGTGTAAAAACAGAATATTTTTGCATAGCCGCCTTTTTTTTAATGAATAAGTTTTTTTACGACCAAATCGAGCCGGCAAGGTTTTTATTTTTTTATTTTTGACTAACCATAAACTATTCACTTCACGTCCTGATTATTTACCAATAAAGTCAACTTTACCAATCATTTTTGAGAAAAGTACAGTAAGTATACCTACATATAGGCGCGGAAGTATCGTGCTGAAACAAAATTCTGGAAACTTTCTCATAAAATTTAAAATACATGTTTGACAGGTGATATGTGCTGCCCGATCAAGTGTTAAAATAATACATTACTACCGAGGCCGGGAAAATAGGGATTGCCGGCCAAGTACGATACGACGAGTATAGATGGACGAGCGTATAGCGAGGCCAGCAGGGACACGAGGCAGGCAATCCCTTTTCACGCCGAGATATGTACAGTGCTTTTCTCGAACATGCAAAAATCTCGTCTCGCCGCGCCCGATACGTGATACTTTGAAGCCGATTATAAAGAACACAACCTCCATATTTCATTGCATATTTCAGAAAAAACATGTGTCGGCTTGGCAGCCATAGGAAGTAGATATCTGTTGATAATTATTTTGAGGAAGGAAAATAATATGCGTCAACAAATTAATACCTCACACTAATTATATTAATACATATAATCTTTATTGCACACCTCACACAAACAAAGCAGTTAGATAAAGAAAGAAAACAATACAATAACATGTAGGTAGAGGTAGACAACAGGCGGTCTTATCGCTGAAGATGTAATGAAACTCAAGACATTTGCATGCTTGCATGTAGGCTGAATACACTGTGCTGTGAAATCGTATTGACATCTGTATTATATACCTACTGTATTCTGGCAAATAGACAACCTTTGGGTATCGGGAAAGAGATAAAACTAGATTATGCAGTAGGTGGTGCAGAAATTATAATTAACCAAAAATCAAAATAATTATATAAATACACGTACATAAACAGCTCTATATATTAATATACATACACAATCCTACACATATACAAAAAACACAAATACATAAACAATCAGCCAAAAAATAATAATAATAAGTTAATCAAGGTTTTGGGAGAGACAAATAATGTTCTTTAAGAAGATATACTTACATTCCTGACATTTGCTCTCAATTTCAATACAAGTGAGATCAATATGAGTGTTCTCTTCGAACCGAAATCTGCTGAGGGTATCCAAGAGTACGTTAATATCTTGTGTCGTCGTTTCTTCTACCCGACTACCCGCCGGTGGGTCGCTTCTCATTTGCACAAACATCAACAATGCGTTCTTTGGATACCTAAAACAAAATGCAAACAACATTTATAAATGAACACAAGTATTGATTATTTTATAGTCCTATCTGGTCATGGTTGCTATAACAGTTTTACTCAGGTCTACAGTCCCTTGAAGCTGTGAAAAAATAAAACTACTGGGTTAACGTAAAAAAAGCAAAAATAGTATTTTTCACAATCGTCTAAATATCGTAACTAGTCTACTATTGTAAAGGCTCTTTGACTTTTCAGGTAGCAAGGTAAGTGTGGCTTCCTCTGCCATATTAGTTATTTCTTGAGGAGTTATAGATGTTTCGTCACTGTCACTAATCATTTTCTTAGTTTTTATTTGTACTTTTTAAGTTTAGCTTTTTAAGCAGACTTTATTTTTTTCTGCTGTCAATATGGCTTATTTCGAAAAAATGTATACTACATTTATTGTTCCTTATATAATTCTCTATCGGATAGCATTTTTCAATAAATGATTTTCTGAAAAAAGGGCGAATGTCGTCTTTTCGAGCCATCCAGCCCACTGTGCTGCGGTTTGATTAGTTTTAAAGGTGTGTACCTAATGACCTACATATCGTTTGAAAAAAACTTAATGTGACTGACCTCGTTATTTCAATTGAGATTGTGGTCCCTAACAACTGAGTGGTCGCTAACCGGCACATGAAATTAGGTCGCTAACCCACTGGTTAGCGACCTAATTTCATGTTAGTAGGGGTCATAGGGTCATTTCACTAAATGACCCTATACATTGGTGTGTTATAAAAATAATCATATTTACGATTATTTACGAGGGTACGCTATAATAAAAACCCCAAAGCCCCTTTTAAGTCCGCATTCTGTGACAGGCGGGCAACTACGGAACCCTACTCTGCGCGTGGCCCGACACGCACTTGGCCGCTTTTTTATCAAAACTAGGTTCACCAGTTACGGTATTGTTTGCTGTTTTCGCTACGTATTTCACTATATAATTGTCAACACTGTTATCGGAATTTTATCTCGGATTATAGTACCGAAACGGGATTAGATAGCGTTGACACTGCATTCACCGTAAATATCAGTCAAACACGTTTAGCATAATATGTGCAAAGTGCTTAAACAATAAAGAGGAAAAATGTGTACAACCTATAAGTACAGTAAAGTGACATACCTGTCCAGCTCATAAGTGAATCTAGCTATAGTTGTAACTTGACCGGCAACTGTCGATCCACTCGCTGCATGCATTTCACTATCACTATCAGATTCACTAGACTCTTCATTTGATGTACCGGCTTGACTGAGAACACGCCAATAGCTGCCTTGGTTAAAAGGTGCAGCATTTGCGACAATTGGACCTACTACAGCGGCGTGTACAGTTTTAGCAACTATCTTCTGTTTCTTCATCTTTCATTGCACCGTTTCAAACCAAGCCATAGCTTTTTAGCACGGTTGAAATTTTTAATGAGTGGTAAACGTGCACACTGCTCGTTGTCCGCGCACATATAACAACATTTAATATACCTAAACAATTGTGCAGGGCTAACATGGTGACCATTGAATTTTAATACTACGAAGGTGGTAAACTAGTAAACGGTCTCTATGATGGTAAACGGGCATTTTTTTAAATTCGTGTACCCAATTAGCTTGAGTTGTTAAATAAAAATTAAGTCAGTGTCAGTTTTGTGACGACAATTAAGTATACAGTTTGTAAACAAATTAACTTTTTCTTTTCAATGTATAAATGCTGTGCATATACACGTTATTTACATGTGAAACAAGTTCAATTTCACATAATTGGAATGCTTAATTGTCGTCACAAAACTGACACCGAGTTAATTTTTATTTAACAACTCACGCTAATTGGGTACACGAATTTTTAAACATGCCCACAGACGAATCTCAATCGCAACACAACACATCCTCGACTGCTCTGGCGACCTTACTCAGCACCTGCTGGTCGATTGCGTAACATATTGTATGTACCTACGTCAGGTCTACTATGACAGGTTTTGTGGTCATGTTTTACGTGACGTTTTGTGCCATTTGGGCAGTAAAACTTGACCATAAAACCGGACGTGCTAGCTGGGCTGATAAGTAGATCTATAACACCACAAAGCTACAGTACAAGAAGTGGCGTTGGATTGAGTTTGGTCTAATTATATTAAGTACCTACTGCCTTCCGCCCGCGACTTCGCCTGCGTGGATCCGGGATAATAACTGTCCTATATTTTAATCCAGGCTTTAAACTATCTTCTTGCAAAATTTCATTTGAATCGGTTGAGCCGTTTTAGCGTGCTTGAGTAACAAACATCCAAATATCTAAACATCCAAACCTCCAAACTTTCGCATTTATAATAGTAACTAGGATTTATTTTGATCCATCAGTACCTTTGCGTAAGGTCACGTTTTAGAAGACAAAATATTATGTCGTTCAAGTAATAATTATTCTTATTTGTTTCTGTAAATGTACTCTGCAATATGCCGAAGTTAACGGAAATTTCCGGGAACACCGTGTATACTCAAGTCCACAGTCCCTTGAAGCTGTGAAAAGAAAAAGTCAAACTTCCGAGTTAACGTTAAAAAACGATACGGTCGTTTATTCCGCAAAAAAAAGGAAATTTCGACACATTCAAGGGAATCAAAATTTATAGGATACTTTCCGTTGACCTAGAACAATGAAATTTGGCAAGTAATATCGTCTTATACTAAAAGTACAGCGAAAACTCATAAAACTATACATTTGTAATTGATCATTAAAAAATTTAGTCTTCATACGAAATCCTCGGTGGGCGAGTCCGTTTCGCACTTGTCCGGTTTTGTACTTAAGGTACTCTTCATTAATATTTTTGTACTTAACTTATAGATATTTATTTAATGTGTTTTATTACACTGTGACCATGCTAGTACGCCGTAAGTCAGAACTTGATAAGGACAAATTTATTTATATCTCGCTCACTCGCGGTAGCCAACAATAGTATGAAAGGAAACAGGTTATTTGACAATTAAATTTTGTGTATAGGAGCCGATACCTAATAAGAGTAAATAATAAACGCTCACACGATATCGAATTTTTAAAACGGCACGGCAGCCTAAATTGCTTTGGTTTTTTTTTAACAACGCAGCCCATATTCGCTTGGCAACCACAGAGAATATTGATTAGGTAGTGCTGCCTCGTGATAAGCCAGCACTGTCAAGCTGGTATAAATTAACAGACATTCAGATATATTCCAAGGACAATGCCCGGAATATAGTGACAACTAAAATTACATGGACCATAAAACAACCGATAATAGACAACAGAAAATATGCAAGATAATAAATAGACAGTGGTGTAACAAAACGTTTATGCATTTCAAAAAAACGCAGGCAAAGCCGCGGGATTAAATATAGCCATATATTTGAAATATAGCCATAGATGCGATACAACATGACCAACCTAAAGGTTCATTTTATAAAAATTGGCATACAGTTTTTTTTTGGGAATCTTACTGCCTAGTATACATTAATTACTAACCTTAATAACTAAGAGCAAATTCGAAGCTTCCACGTATAAAAAAAGATAAGGGCCATTATATTATTGTATTGTTGTCTCGCTTACACTATCCGCGGACATGCAGGCATGATGGCAACAATTCTCAGTACGGAGCGATAACAACAAAATGATGAGGTTGAGATTATTGAATGTGGCAGACTTTTTATAAAACTGTTACTGGAATTGAAATCTTCTGCCTTGGACGATAGAGTTGCTTTTTGAATGGACTACTTTGATGAAATTCGACCAACTCATAATAATCTCAAGTGTGTTGACATATATTGTACCTACACATTTTTGGCCTAATTACAAAGGATTAAGATGAATGCAAATGTGTGATCATATCTTTGATTTCGCCCGCACCCACTTTTGTTATTCAAGTTGTACGATAATTTGGCCAGAGTAAGTCCAGACAATGTAGTATGTTTAAAAGGCCGGAGAATCTGAAATATCTGAATTCAGGTAAGTGAGTAAGTAGGTTTTTACTTATAGGTAATGTTTATTTAATCATCCATCACAACAACAAGGGTCGTATTTAGAAACTTTATAGACTTATATACGTATCGATGTACAAAACTTTAATAACAATAATAATAAAGCCTTTTACTGCCAGTTTTATAAAATTACATTTTTTTTTTATTCCAGCCGTTTTTGGCAGCCCATTTTTGGGCGAAGGCCTCCTCCAATTTAAGCCATTCTTTTCTTTCTCTGCCTAGTCTGCACCAGCACGTCTAGCACACGACGGCTGCGACATACTCTCGATTTTTATTGCACTATACCTCTTCTTCTAAGTGTTCTAATAAGAGAGAGACGGATAGTGCGAGAAAAATCGAGAGAGCTCGCGCGCCGTCGCGTGCTAGCCGTGCAGGTTGGTCCTGCGACCTGAACTATGTCGTAGCTCCATACAACACAAAACTTTGATAACACAAAATTACACGTTAGAATGCGATGCGCTGTGCATTTTCAGGGAGTCAAATCATCGTCTTCTTAGACATCCCCCAGAATAAAAATGGATGTGTGTCTCCTAGTGCATGAGTCTGACTTGCACTTGGCCGTTTATTTAACTAGTGGCCGTGTGAGATGTAGACATCACGAACGTGAATCTTAAAAAAAAAAAATTTTTTTAATTACGAAAAAGTATTCGGCAAAAAAATGCTGTAGAGGAGAACAGCCGGATAATGGGACATCCGGACAATAACGAATTTTGGCCCAAGCTGACGCATAAAGTTCGTTCGCTACGCTCGCTCGTTAGATTAATACAGAAAAATTGCAGCCTTCTATTTTTATAGCATCCCATACATTGTTTGGGTGGTAGTAAATACGTTAAAGACGGTATATTAAGATTCCATCTAAATTGAGATACCTACTTAACTATGCTTAATTGCACCAATCATTTGTAGAAATTCCCGGTAAACTAGAGCTTTTAGAATTGCATAGATTCTTTAACACAGTCTTAATTGAATAAAATCTTCACACGAATTTCAGTCGTAAAATAATGCACATAAAGTTTCAAATTAAAGTAATTCATGTTTAAAATCGGTCGCCGGATCACTAAACGTGAAGATTGTATAAGAATTTTAAACGGTTCACATATCGAAATAATGTGGTGTAAAAGGAAACAAATACTTATAAAACTGGTTACGAACGTTAAACTTTCTCTTGCCTTGCTAATAAGGTACTATTTACTAGGTACATAGTTACTGGTTTTTAAAGGGCCACAACAAAGGATCGGCATTTGTGACTCTTCTGCATTTGCGACCATAGGCTAAGGTCTCTGCTTACCAGGTAGGCCGTACGGTTGTTTGCCACCAACTCAGTATACAAAATGTGCCGTCTTAAACTCGGAAGCGCTCGTTGGCCATGGGCGATGTCCATTGACCCTGATTACTGATATTGAACCTGAAATCTTCACTTGTGCGTCATGTTATAATTACAATTTAATGGTTCTCATTGAACCTTGCGAACGTTAAAACTGCTAATTACTAACATCCAGTGCAATAACCCGCGATTACTTTAAGCGGGTATGCCAGTGACCCGTACAACAAACAATGAAAGCAGTAAAACATAAAATGTGTTTGGGATAACATCAGTGCTAATATCATAATAACATAAACGTTTATCAAAATAATTAGTTAAGATTCCGTTAAAATTCGTTTGCTTTTCTTTGTCACTGACGTTTGTGTTAGCGATATAGGGAAAATACATTTTTTTATCAACAAAAATTAGTTAAGTTTTATGTAGAAGTGGTAAAATAATATTATTATCATATTGAAATGATTGCCGTAGAAAAATTATGATCAATTTTCATAAAAAGGAAAAGTCGTCGCCTCCAGTTCTGAAGCACATTTTTCGACTTTTTTCGACTTTTTTTTATAAAGATTGTGAAAATCAGCTAACGGCATATAGTATGTGATGGCAAGCTAAGACTGAAACCTATGGACATTGCCGACCGTTTTTTGATTTGAGGATTGTTTGTGTCGACGGCTAGAGCAAACTGCAGGTCCCTCACTATAAAACAAATTTAAAATCAGAGTATGTCAGTACACAAAGAGAAGAAAATGAAAATAATAATCATTTAAAATCATTTAATGGCGTCTTTGTCATTTATAAGATCGTTTATCGTGTCGGAACTAAATGGCTTTTTATAAACAACTTAAACTCATTTAATCACAAACCTTGCACATTTTTGGGAATTTTGTTGATAAAAGACGAACTGACTTTTTTCAGACGGTAACTAAGTTAGCTTTTCAGTGAAGGAAAACATCGGAAACCTGCATACATCTGCGAAGATGATGGATGTGAAGTCCCCAACCCGCACTGGGCTAGCATGGGGACTACGTGAGAGGAGGCCTGTGTCAAGCAGTTGGACGTATATTAATTATTATTTTTAATAAAGATCAAATAACGACCTTGTTTGAGCATAGAGGATCATGACGTCACTTGTTCCTATTTCCCTATAATACCTACTAACAGAGTCAACTTCCTCATTATGTACAATCAGCATCACATAGTTAGTAGCAGCCAAAGTAGCCAAATATATCGTAACACAGCCTTACTCCTATAGTAATAAAGACGTGTGCCGATATATTTGGCTACTTTGGCTGCTACTAACTATATGATGCTGACTGTACCTAAGTCATTTTTGTACGAACACACAGTGTCAAGTGTGTGCACTCATATTGAAGAGTAATATCAATAATAGTCTTGTGACCTAAGATTTATTGACGATGCCATTCGGATCAGTTTCTGGAGACGAACAAATGTTTGTATGGGAGCAACTACAATTTTAGAGATAAATACCCAAAAAAATGAGTTAAAGAACCTCGCTGGTGGCTACGCTCCTTATTAATTGACGTAAAAGTATGACGTCACACTTTGCAATTTGTACTAATCGTTGTATGGAAAATCAAGTAAATTACTGTTTCGGTCGCGAAATACTGCGTTTAGCATCATAGTGGTCATAAAAATTGTTACTTCAAAAGAGTAAGGATTCTATTAGTAGCTTTAAATTTATTCTTGGACAATAACAATAAATGTTCAAGGTCCATATCTTTCAGGATATTCAGTATATTTTGTAATTTATACTTTGTTACAAAATGTTGATGGCTTATATATAGTAGCTCGTTACAAACTTTAATCCCCCATTTCACCCCCTCAGGGGATGATTTCCGGGATAAAAACTATCATATGTCCTTCTCCGAGATTCAAACTATCTCCATACCAAATTTCATCTCAATCGGTTCAGCGGTTTAAGCGTGAAGAGGTAACAGACAGACAGACAGACACACTTCCGCATTTATAATATTAGTACTTATGGATATTAGTATGGATTGTGCTTGGTGCTTTCACTATTTCGAATATAGTTATTCATAAATATTAGGGACGAGCCTGAGGACTGCAAAACATGTGGGGATGTATACCTATTCAGATAGACTGACTACAAATTATAATTGTCCTAATTCGATCGTAACCTAACGTTAAAACGCCTATTACTTATAGATTAGCAAATTATTATACACAACGAATAAGCACTAAATGTAAACCTATGTAGATACACAACCAAACAAATCTAATCAAATAACTTGCCACGTTGGATTAGATGATGGATGGCAGACCTATTCTATCGGCAAAACGTAAAACTTTCTCGTAGATTGATCAATTTATGTCCAGTAATCTTCTGATTATCATTAAAGTACTAATGATGTAGGTGTGTGCGTTCATGCCTATAACCAGTGTAAATATCTTGCTAGCAGAGATTCTGTAATGAAGTGTCTTTTAAAAAGAGGTATTTTAATTGAACCATTCGCCATCCGGTTAGTTTTTGCTCGTCTCTTGTTTTATTTATGAAGACCGTGTTACGCCGTTGCGTGTCCGTCGATAAATTGGCGACTACACAGAGTATGAATGAACTCGGCCAGCGTCGGTGGCAGCGATGCACCATAGGTGGGAGTGAGATGCTGCGTTCTGATCTCTCGCTCAGACATCGCTGTGACTGCCGCCACCGCTTAAATTCGTGGCCAAGCTCTATAAGCATTTTTTTTTTAAATAATTGAGTGACAATTGCTAACAACCAAATTCCACGTAACAAATGTTTTAGGGCAACGCTCTATGTGCGTACATTATGCATTATATATTAGACACAGTTAAAATCATAGTGTAAAAAGTTAAATATTGTGATAGATAGTTTTTATAGAGACTCGGACCTGCAGACAAACTGTTAAAACAGTTTTGTAGGAAAATGTATTAGATTAAGTTTTGTATCCCATTGTTTAGCAATAATAATAATAATAAAAAAAGCTATAGCATGATGATTATTGATCGTACCTGAGTACCCAGAGTATGCGGACCACGATTTGCTGGTCGGTTACGTAACGTTTTGTACGAACGAAACGCTCCTTCGAAAATATACGTAATAATAATAACCCCGCCGGTCTCTTGTCGTGGACCTGGATTCGAAAATATTGAACGTGTTCGTGAGAAAATTCTATAACAATCTCAATATCATATAATGCTTAACTTTTTCTTTCACAGAATAATGATTTTCAATTTAAGTAGCGTAATCCAACACAGTAGGTAAATTAAAAATCAAAATTGATAATAGGGTTAATATGAACGTTATTAGCGCAATTCTCTCATGGACTGTCGGCCTTACACGCGCTGCCATTAAGAGAAGAACAGGATTTCAACATTCAAGAAATTTACGACGGTACGTGACCAGTCCTTGCAACCTGATAGGAATTTACGCATTGGCCATGGCGTTTCAAACTGGGCCGATATTCTCGGGAATGTATTAGTGTATCATCATCCTCATATCAGCCGAAAGACGTCCACTGCTGAACATAGGCCTCCCCGAAAGAGTGCCAAAGTGAGCGGTCCTGCGCCACCCGCATCTAGCAGACTCCCGCGACCTTTACCAGGTCATCAGTCCACCTTGGGGGCCTACCCACGCAGCGCCTTCCGGTACGTGGTCGCTACTCGAGAACCTTTCCGCCCCAACGGCCATCGGTTCTACGTGCTATGTGCCCCGCCCACTGCCAGTTAAGTTCAGCGATTCGGAGGGCTATATTGGTTACCTTGGTTCTGCTACGGATAGGCTCATTTCTGATGCGATCCCGCAGAGAAAGTCCCAACATAGCGCTCTCCATTGCCCTTTGAGTGACTTGAGTATAATGTACACCAGTATTATTTTCATACAAAAAATATCGTTTTTTAGTGTTGGTAGGTATCTCGGTTATTATTTAATATGTTCGTATTCTAACCTACTCATGTAATATGTCAGCGTCATCACATAAATGCAATAGGGGTGTAGATTCGAAAATTATTATTACTCCAAAAGAAAGAAGGCAAAAAAATATGCCTAGTGACGATAATCCCATTCAGATATCTCAAAGAATTACGAAGCTACAATCATTTTAATATTGCTTGTTAGACAGCAAACGCAAACAGTGTGTGACGTCACATAACGGGATGCTGCAGGGGGGCCGCGTCGACGGCGGCGCCGAACTCGATGGGCACGGCACATTGCCCTCTATTAGTGAGATTACAATCTTCCAGCGTCATCGTATCATATGAAGTTTTGTTTTGCGAAAAAGGGACAGAACATAGGTACCTCTTCTTAAAACTTTGGACACAACTTTGTGATTTTTTTACCTATTGCGTTGATTTTTTCTCCATTTGATTAAATTTTTAATCCTTTTTCGAGAAAATATGACATTATTGGTTATTTTATTTAGTGTCTACACCCCTATTTATGAATACCGAATCTGTCATTTTGATTTCGAAAAATAAAGACAAAAATGAACTTTTAGATGCAAAATGTGAGCATGTTTTCCTGTTACTTTGATTTCTCCTTCCTTCAAAATAAAAATGACGGGTAATTGAAGCACAGGCGATATCCTAGGGATGTCCCCCTTTTGTCAGTTAAGTTAAGACGAACGGAATTGTGACTGCGGACTTGACCTAAGTTATGGTATGGCGGTGTGATCGTTATTACAAAACGTAATTCATAGCAGTAATGTACCATTAATTATTGTTGCCTATGTACTTTGATCTATTGTGTGACATTTATATTCTTTAACCGGTTATTGTGTACAATAAAGTGCTTACATACATACATACATACCATTAAAGCTTTTAACTGGTAAATGATGGCATTCGAAACATCTTAAAATACCTACATTGAGTAGATAAACATTAATGACATCGTTGTGTTTAAATGGAATGAAGAGAGAATGCGTTGGATTATTCACATACCATTCGCGAATATTTAGAATAGAATAGAATAGAATATGAATTTATTAGGATGCGTACACATAGGCACATTCACATAATGCACCAAAATAATAATGCAATTAACATTTAATTATTTAAAATTGAATCAATCTAAAATCAAAATTAAAAATTATATTTGTTTTTCTCAATGTTTTTTGAAATAATTTCTTTATTAGGAATAATTACTAGAACTTTATTCTTTATACAAAGGTTTTAGATTAATTACACAGATGGTCAAACCAAAACATTATTGTAAGAGTTGCAAATAAAACGCGTGTTTCTATCACGTCTGGAGTAGGTAAATTAAAAATCAAAATTGATAATAGGGTTAATATGAACGTTATTAGCGCAATTTTTCTATGCTGGATGTTTTCTATGTATCTAAGTATGTTTATGGGCATTTTCAATAAAACGTGTACCCAACGCGTGTAACCCCACATTAGCGTGAGTTGTTAAATAAAAATTAACTCAGTGTCAGTTTTGTGACGACAATTAAGGATTCAGTTTGTAAAAATATTCACTATTTCTGTTTAATTTATAAATGATATGCATATACACGATAAATAAATGTGATAAAAATTCATTTTCACATCATTTGTATGCTTAATTGTCGTCACAAAACTGACACTGAGTTAATTTTTATTTAACAATTCACGCTAATTGGGTACACGTTTTATTGAAAATGCCCTTATCGTCGTCTAGTTCCCATGGTGCAGCTTTGCTTACTTTGAAACTAGGTCGATTTGTTTAAGATTGCTAGCAAATATTTATTTATTTATTTTATATTTCTTTTATTGAGTATTTCGATTAAAATTGTTTATACCAATGTCGCGGGAGTCCGCTGGATGCAGGTGGCGCAGGACCGGTCACTTTGGCACTCTTTTGGGGAGGCATATGTCCTGCAGTGGACCTCTTTCAGCTGATTTGATCGTGACGATGAACAGATACAAATTGTCTGATTTTTAACATTATTAACATCTGTGAGCTGTAGAACTCACGACTGTGTTAATTTCGGAAAGTACCGGTGTATCTTTAACGAGCCTGCTCACAATCTGTATAATTTTAAATCCTAATATTGTGTCACATTTAGTATCAACGACACCAAGAATTCCAAATATGAATATGATGTTCTGTCCGTGCTTCATGTATTGATTGTACAAAGAGCATACAGTTGTACGAACAGTTCGATTAAAACTTATCCAGCACGCCTAGCACACGACGGCCGCGACGTACTCTCGATTTTTATCGCTCTATACCTCTTCTTCTAAGTGGTTTAATAAGAGAGAGACGGATAGTGCGAGAAAAATCGAGAGAGCTCGCGCGCCGTCGCGTGCTAGCCGTGCTGAGATGTATATTTAATTATTGTCTTAGCGGTGTGATTTAAATGAAAACATGTGGCCGTGGCTATTATAAATATAGTGGCTGCTAAATGATGTATTATTGACATTCCATTATGAACTTTGTCTCAATCTTATAAAGTCCTTTCTTGAACGTGTTCACTAGTGAGATTATTATACTGATCAGTTAAGTATTCATTAATTTATGTTGCCTTTACGCACTACCATTTAAATTATAAATTGATGTTATGTATCGGTGTGTAATCTATCTCAATGTAATTCAATATATTTACCGACACATTCCGATCTATTTTATTATTACTGCACTTTACCAAAGAAACATAATAGTCATCGAGAACTTGAGAAACAATTTAGGAGAAAAAAGATAATAAACTGAAGAAGATCATGAAAGTATCATAAGTACAAAAACAAGTGAATTGGTCCTATTCCGTTTTTGAAGTACCAAAACAATCAGAGAGATTCGCGAGATAAGTAGGTACCTATTTATAAACGCTGAAGTTATTTATTATGCCGCTGACTGTTCACAAAGCATTTGCTTTAAAACTAAAGATAACGACATAAATACTTCAGATTATTTGAGTTGGCCGAATGGCATCGAAGTAGTCCATTCAAAAAGAAACTCTATCGTCCTAAATAGAAGATTCCAATTCCAATGACAGTATTATAAAAAGTCGGCCAAATCAAATAAGGTTCCGTACCCAAAAAAACGGGACCCTATTATGTACTAAGTTGTTCGTCCGTCTATCTGTCTGCCTGTCTGTCCGTCCGTCACCAGGCTGTATCTCTTGAACCGTGATGGTTAGACAGTTGAAGTTGTCACACATGATGTATTTCTATTGCCGCTATAACCACAAATACTAAAAAGCAGAATAAAAGAAATATTTGAGGGGGCTCCCATACAACAAAAGTGTTTTTTTGCCGTTTTTTATAGATAATGGAACCTTTCGTGGAACTTAAACTTTCGAAGTTCGGGGTAATAGGTTTGGTTCCATCCTGATCTGACGTAAGCGTTTTGGTGCGCGTGCCGCGGCCGCCGCAGAGGCTAGTATAAGTTTTACCGAAACAAAACGTTACGACCGCGTTTGCGTTTAGCTCAAGCTCTTAGTCAAATCCCATACAAATTGAGGGTAAAACGCAAACGCAATCGTAACGTTTTGTTTCGGTAAAACTTATACTAGAGCCTCGCGTGTGCTGATCTGATCGAAAGGTGTCGAGTTTCGGCGGTTCCGGGGCAACCTACCGAATCTAAACCGGACTTGACGGCGCTACGGAGCCACGCTAATACATACGCGATAATACATTTTGAATTGTATATTTGTACTGTACATATAAACCCCTTTATTCATAAAACTTAAAATGCCTCTGTTAAATAAAGTGTGCTTTGTCCCTGTCTTACAAACACAAATGTCAAAGTGACAGATAACGACAAACGAATTTTAACGCTATATTAGTTAAAACAGGCTTGTAGAACGTTTATGAATACGACCATAAGTCTTTAAGGTACTTGTAATGGGCCTTAGCCTGAAATAAATGGTATGTTGTTATTATTGTTTTAATGTTTGCTGACGCGCTCTGACGTGACAGCCTGTTTTGCGTCAGGCGCATCAGCAAACATTTCGCCAGATAAGTATGAAACCGTTTTATAGAGTTACACGTGTCTGAATCTAACCATACTAAACCGATGTTGTTCACACATCAGGGCTGTTATTCACCCCAATCGTCACGCCTAATGAAACTACACCTCTACCTACGCTTTGTTACTACAAATCGCGACGTCAAGATATATTTGTGGGTGAGCGTTGAGGTGAGCTTAAGGCTCCACATTCGAAATTTTCGTGAAAATGAGTTGTTTTGTAACCGTTTTATACATTATAACGTAACATTTTTGCTGACGGAAAAAATATATCATAATCTGCAAGATATGCGACGGGTCATAGTTTTCGTAGAAATCCATTTTAACAATAAAAATTAGAGAAAAAGAAATGTAAAGTCACCCCTATTTCTTCACTTGTAACCATTTTACTGCTCCATTTTTTATCAGAATAATATGAAATTGTATAACTTTCTTCATACAATAATGAACAAGGGCATCATTTTCTTACTTTCTTAATTTTCTTAAAAAATTATCTCGTTTTCTGAAATATTCCGCCAAAGTTCCTACGCCTCCCCGTTTTCGTCCATACGATCAGTGCGGGACGAGACACGTTGCATAACGGACCTGTGTCAATTTGCGCTGCGCCGAAATTTTTAAATATTTGTGGAAATTGTGGACTATATTTGTTGCATAGAGTGGACAATCCGTTTTGTGATTCGTATAGTAGGTAACTAATAAATATTTGCGTATAGTTTAGTTTTTAGTGACAGATAATTTTGTTGCATAGAGTGGACAATCTATTTCGTGGTTTGTAAAGTAGTAGGTACTATAGACAAGACAGCTGACTGACCATCCGTGCACTTTATGTGCATTGTAATAAGGTTCTTGTATAAATACAGGGTGGTCAGTTAACTGTGTTGGCATTTGTACCTAATTAACATTTACGTAGGTATAGTTTAGATTTTGTTTTTAGTTCAAGATGGGAAATAATAATAATAATAATACATACATACATACATACATACACGCCTTTATCCCTAAAAGGGGTAGGCAGAGCACATGAAACCTGTGTCCAGTGCCACTGTTAGCATACATGTGGGTATAAAAGATCGACAAAATGTGATATAGCAGTGACAGGTTGCTAGCCCATCGCCCAAAACACACTTCAACCCCGTTCCCTTAGTCGACTCTTACAACCCCCACGGGAAGAAAGGGGGTGGTGCTATTCTATCCCCGACACCACACGGGTAATAATAATAATAATATAATCATAAAAAAGAAAATAAAATAGAGATAAAAAGTGAGACAGTTTTATTAGGCAGGCGTCCGATGTTTCACCCAATAGCCCAGCCACTAGTCCATCATTTTCACCCAATAATCCGTTTCATTTAGATTCCATCAACCATCAATAGGCCCTATACTCCTCAGCGGTTGCTGTCTCTGTGTGCGTCCCATGACACGGGCAGGGACAGCATCCGCTCGGTGTACTCCTTGCATTTTATTAAATTGTCAAACGGGCCTCTACGTGTTGGCTCAGTTGGTACTTTGTAGGTACCTAGCTCCACGCACGCCTCTCCGGGTCCGGGACGTCACTGTCCCGTGAGCGGGAAAGACATAATAATATAATATTATTAATATAATAATAATAATAAATTCTTTATTTCAGGCCAGTTTGCCCATAGATTGTTAGTAACATCCAAACTTACGATACTAGAGTTAGTAGGTCTTAGCTTAGGTCTCACAAATTTTTCAATAATTATTTTGGGTCTTTGGGGTTAAATAAGCGCAGGAGGAAAATACGTAATATCAAGAAATTTTACAAGAGAAGAGGAAAAGAATACACAAGTAAATACCTATTATATCAAAGTATCAAATATCTAAACAGTATCAAAATCGCTAAAACCAGACATTTTATTAGTAAATATATTTACAATATCTATTGCCTACTAACAATATTGTTTTATCTGCTCGTATTAATGACTGTCAAGTGTTAATAGAATAAGTTCTAATAAAAATAGTGGGCTTGGCAAATATTGTAAGTACCTACCTATGGGTTGCATGCCAACTCCAAGTTCGATACAGAGTTATTATTTGATATGAAACAAAGTATGGTTAACGTACAACTAATCTGTAAGTATATATTTACCCGAGGCCGATTTCTGTACAGTCAGCATAATATAGTTAGTAGCAGCCAAGTTAGCCAAATATATCGGAACGTACATTTATCGAAATAGTCTTTGTTACTATAAGTAGGAGTAAGGAATGTGTTACGATATATTTAGCTACTTTGGATGCTACTAACTATCTGATGCTGACTGTACACGCCATCATCATCAAATCAAGGAAGTAGAACGTAATAAATATACCGAAAATTAGTTTAAAACTTAACAAATATCACGTTTCAATTAAGCATGACGAATGTCCCTCACACACGTCCACCCTTGCATTGGTGGCGCGGTGACGCGTCTGTAACTTAATCTATGTAACGCTTAATAAACGACGGCGACTTGCGCGGGGAGAGGGTCGAGGCTCCGCCCATACGCTCAAGGACTTTAGCGGGTATACAAGCCTTAAAACAGATTACAGAATAGCGGAGCTGAACAAGTGAAAGTAAAAGATTATTCAAAAAACCCAACGGTCTTTTTAAATTTTATAGCCCATGATTAAGAGGAATCCAACGACACCTCATATGTCGAAATCCGTCAAACGGTTTAGGCTGCAGGGCGTGCCAAAGAATAAGGTCACGTACATACATACATACGCTCGAAAAACATAACCTTCCTCTCCTTCGGCAGTCGGGTAAAAATAAAAATCTGGCTTAATATAGCCATCACTCATTCATAATTTTTTTTGCTCATAGTTTTAGCAAGAGTGGGGTGCCTGTTCGTGGATAAAATGATCCATTACCACGAATCTTTTTTTAATTTTTTTCTTTTTTTAAAGAGCTTTATCGCTTAGCGATTATGACGCTCCATATGATCAGCAATAGGTCCACCTTAACTTCGATTATTGAGACCTATCCTCACTAACTTAAATAGTGCCCTGGCCTCGTCCGACAGTGGAAAAGCCAGTGCGCTATTGCACCCACCAACATCTAACAAGGCGCTACAGGATATCTTTAGTTGGCTTCTAAACGCGTCATTCCGCACACATTCCATCAATAAATGGTATACGTCTTCAACGGTATCACACTGTACAGTTCGGTGATGGGGTTTTACGCATTATAAAACCAAATTTATTAAGTGGAATGTACCACGAATCTTGCTCGAAATAAGAGCCATTTTTTTTTCTTATATGGTGTTGTTGGCATATAATATACCAAAGGTAGACGAAACGACAATGACAGGAAATCAATAAAACGAACGTTGGCGCCTAGAGATGTCAATTAATAGATCGCTTCTATTCCCATGCGATTATGGCAGGATGTGTGCTAGTCCTTATTCTACGCTTACGCTAGTCCTTTGTGTGGAGCCTTAGACTCAAATGTGAATCATTCGTGATTCACATTTGAGTCTAAGGCTAGTTGTTCACTAGAGTATACCTATAAAATTATAATAAAAAAACAGTAAATTTTACCATTATATAAAATTGGCACCACTTAATAGTTTCCGGATGAGAGAGAAAAAAACATCTTAACACTAATCGGTGGCAGTGGGCGGGGCACATTGCACGTAGAACTGATGGCCGTTGGGGCGGAAAGGTTCTCGAGTGGCGACCACGTACCGGAAGGCGCAGCGTGGGTAGGCCCCCCACAAGGTGGACTGATGACCTGGTAAAGGTCGCGGGAGTCCGCTGGATGCGGGTGGCGCAGGACCAGTCATTGTGGCACTCTTTGGGGGAGGCCTATGTCCAGCAGTGCACGTCTTTCGGCTGATATGATGATGATGATGAACACTAATCGGTTGGTCTAGTCCCACAGTATATTTATGTCCAATGCTCATTTTATCAATCGCGCGCCCGGTGGCTTGTTATTGTTAATTTTAAGGTAGTATGTAGTTTGTATATAGTTTTGTAGTTTAAGGTCTACGACTGTCAGTTTTTCATTCATCCACATTTATAAATTGTCATTATAATTTGCTTCAAATAATTATTAAATCAGCGCCTCTGCTTGCCGTGTCTTGCCGTGGCTTTATGCTGAGTGGAGATCCTGTTTAACGTCCTCGTATTTAAGCCTTTTCTTTTGCTTGTTCTTTTTTTTATTGTGGAAGTTGTGATGTTAAATAAACGTATTTTCTTTCTTTCTTTTTTTGCATAATAACTTTTTGCTTTTGTAATTTGTTTCGCAACCGAATTGGCCAAAGGATCCATCCACAGTGGCGTGATAGTAGACCAAAAAATCACCTCTTTGTGAACGTGAACTCATTTCGCGTAGCTTCACAATCAAC
The DNA here is from genome assembly GCA_947049275.1 of Epinotia bilunana. Lineage (NCBI taxonomy): Eukaryota > Metazoa > Arthropoda > Insecta > Lepidoptera > Tortricidae > Epinotia > Epinotia bilunana. Next base: position 6,398,473 of record OX346265.1, read on the forward strand.
ACTAAGCGGGCTATATTTTCTTCGGCCGACCGTACTTGTCTTTATCGCGGTCACGCAATGATGCCAGTGAGCCTGGCTGGCTCGATGGATGGACGTAAATTGTGTACACTTTTGCCAAAGACTAATCATGTAAAAGCACTTTTTAAAGCTTTCTAAAAAGCCTTCTTTCAGGCTCAAAGTCATCCAAAGGGCAATGGAGAGGGCCATGTTGGGAGTTTATGATCGCATCAGAAATGAGGCTATCCGCCAGCAGAACCAAGGTAACTTGTTCTTGGAGAGTATCTGAGTCGTAAAATGTGTTGTCCTCTGGGAAAAGGAGCTTGTTTTCATTTGCACTTATGTCATTACTAGCTTCCGCCCGCGACTTCGTCTGCGTGGACCTGGGATAAAAACTATCCTTTAATTTAATCAAGGCAAAAAATTATATTAGTGCAAAAATTCATCCAAAACGGTTAAGCCGTTTTAGCGTGCTTGAGTAACGAACATCGAAACATAACATCCAACCATCCAAACATCAATACATACAAACTTTCGCATTTATAACATTATAATAAATAACAAAAAAACAAAATGCTATTAATAAAATAATAACATAAAATAGACACCGATTTATTACTAAAACTTGAGTAAATATAACTACTTCTAACTATAATAAAGGGTCTCCCCGCGGCACGGTGCCGAAATTGCTGGCAGCGTTTCCCCGCTGTATCGCAATACGAATGCGTTGAGAACAAATAATAAATAATAATATTAAGTAGGATTAACGGAGCGTGAATATCTACAAATGCGATGATTCACGGCATTATCATGGCATGAACAATTCAATACAAATACTCTTTATTGCACACCTCAACATGTGGTTGATAACATCAAGTTATCAACCACAGTAAGGTAATTTTTTCTGAAAATGACACGTAATTGACATAAACAAATATAAAAGGTGATTTTCTCAGTGCTTAGCACAGAACTCATTCATAGCATAGATGTGAAAAACAGGGTGCAAGCCAAATCCAAACCTAAGTTACTGGCGAGTATGATCTCGTTATTTAATCTTAGGAGATTAAATAACGAGATCACACTCGCAAGTAACTTACGCAGCGCAATAACAATCGCGATATTGGTAAAAAAAAACAAAATTGATGAGATGACAATACATTTTGTTGAAACTTTCAATTTATTTCTTGTTACTTAATGTCTATGGATGCATAATATTAACGGATTTACTCAAATATTTTGCGTTACTTTAATTGGTGAGTCAACTATTCTGCTGATCTTCATTTATTATGCAATTGCAAGCTTGGTCAGAAATGCATGCATCTTTCCCACGGTTCTTTTGGGTTCCATGATTACGATAAAAAAAAGGTTTTTGAAGGGGAAATATATGACGGATCGTGGGTAAGAGATTAATTGTCCCCTAGTTCTCACCAAGCCTTAATCATATCAAGAATCAAAATCAAATTTATTGATTCTGCAAGCTACAAGGGTACTTCTACATGTAAAACGATACCTAATTAACAATAAAATAATAATAATCTTACACAATAATCATTTAAAATTTGCAGATTAAGGATCGATATAAACGGTTGAAAAACTAAATGAAATCAAAACAAAATTGCAAAATATTATGCATTACATTCGATATAAGGTTTGTATCAGAATTAACAAGAAGTTAATAGTATTAATTTAGTGTCCCAGAGATGTATAAGATCTCCGTGCGTCCAAATACAATTAATAATTATTTTCTTACACATGTACAGGGTCTCTAAGCCTCAAAACAAAAAAAGGAACATTAGTGTAATATTGTCAGAGATGTAGTCAGCATCAGAAGTAGTTTTCGTTAAGCGGTAGGGCCTCTGAGCATATTTTCGTATCGGTGTGCGTTTCGACACCAAACCGTTTCCGACTTGATTTGACGGGACGTCATGTCATGATATCGTTATATAAGTCGAATGTTCTAAACCCACCGGTAAAAAATGCATCAAAGGATATTGAACTATTTGCGATGTCTAAGCTGTGGCTTTGCATAGTTAACTTGAGGAAATCACCCTACTAATGAAAAAGGTATCGTTAGATTAGATACAGCTTTGCTTTCATGTTGGGGCTGTAGATTGGTGTTTATTTACCGGTGACGAGATATTATCTGTTGACCTTCAATAGAGTTTTTGAGTCCACAGTAAGCTCTATTCTCCATACAAACGTAGTTACTCTCTCATTTTAAAACTACGCGTTAGATTGTAACGAAACATATACATTAGCTTCAGATACCATAGTAAAAAAAATACAGCGATATTAAGTTTTTCATTCAAAACTTGTTTTTGCTGTATTTCGTTTGTTTTATAAACTGGAACCATATAAACTAATTACAGACATAGATATACCTCATGTTATTGTATATGCAAAGTTTCGTCACAATACAACACGTAGTTTTAAAATGAGAGCGTAACTACGTTTTTATGGGAAGTTGAAATTCGGCCGACCTTACTGCGGACTCTTAATTTCTTAATGCACATTTCGTGAAAATGTAGTATAAGATAAATTAAGTTCGGTTACTCAAATTAACTACTAGCTCAACGGTACGATCCAAGTGATTCAACTATTCGACTGTCAAACGGGGCCACCAGTTCGATTCCCGGCTCGTACCAAATAATAATTCGTTTTTGTTTGTGTTTTGTTTTTATAGTGTGTGTAATTTTTTGTTATTTTGTGTGTTTTCATATATTGTATGTGTGATTTATGTTATTTTAGTAAATAAAACTAATATTCACACAATATGAATAGTTTTTATGATTCCTATTTCCTTTGTCTGCCGTGTGTAACAAGCTTTAGACGGCGACCCACTCATCAAAGTAATACTCACATCACACAGAAACAACGACAATTAGTCGAGTTAATACTAAATACTGCCTAAAAACTAATTACAATTTTGACTGTCACAGTTTGACTGAAGCCGACAAGGTCGTCTCAATTGATAAAAAACCGACCAAGTGCGAGTTGAGCCACGCGCTGAAGGATTCTTTTAATAAAAGTGCTCATAGGCGTAAAAGAGTGAATGGTTATTAAAATCTTATGGCATATGCCATAAGATTTTAATAACCATTCACACACACTACACACTACACACTACACACTAGTATATACTTCCTTTTGCTTGAGAGGAGTATTTTCCAGGGATATATCCTACTAATATTAAAAATGTGAAAGTTTGGATGTAATTGTTACTCAATCACGCTTAATAAGCACAACCGATTTGAATGAAATCTTGCACGAAGACAGTTTTTGTCTCGGGTCCACGCTGACGAAGTCGCAGGCGGAAGCTAATATCCTAATAAGTGTTTGACTTAACGATATTGCTATAGATTAAAATGATTTTCGTGGAATTGTTTCTTGGTTATTAACCATTTATACTACGACGAATAAACACCGTATACTGTGGATGCTTGCGCCTCCAAAAGAACCAGAAGCCCGTAGCGCGTTGCCAACCCTTTATTGGTTTCAGGGTTTATTAGCTAAAAACAGTGCATCCTTTATTATGGTTCCGTACCCAAAGGATAAAAACGGGACCCTATTGCTAAGGCTCCTCTGTCCATCCGTCCGTCCGTCTGTCATCAGGCTCTATCTCTTGTACCGTGATAATTAGACAGTTGAAATTTTCACAGATGATGTATTTTTGTTGCCGCTATAACAACAAATATATTAAAAAACAGAATAAAATAAATAGGTATTTAATAAATTAATATTTATAGGTATGGTACGGAACCCTTCCTGCGCGAGTCCGACTCGCATTTGGCCGGTTTTTACACAGTCTTTGATTTTTGGCGGGTTAACGCCATAGGGCCACACGGACCCCTAAAATCACATTTGCCTTGACCTATTTTCATTTAAAAAACAGTCAAACGAAGACTTATTAACTACATGACTGGGTCACGGGTAGCGGGAAGATATTTTTGCAAACGCGCCAGTTGTCACCTTGATGACTGGATTGAGTGACAGGATGACATCATTAAATAGCTGAGGGGCAAGTCATCCGGGTTTTGAGTAGCTGTTATTCAGTTTCAGATTAAAATAATTCCTAGTTTTCGTATGATGTTTTAATTGTCTTTAGATTTATTTAAACTTATTCATATTCATAATTGGGTCATTGTCAGTCAGTAAAACAAAAATCGTCTTTTCAGTGGGCAATAGTTAAGGGCTTATGTTTATATATAATATGTTTTTATCGCATAGAACTACAGAAGCGGCGACGCCGTTTATGCGGATTCAGAGTTCAACCAAAAATTAGGCTTTAAAGCGCTTAACTATGGAAATGTCCACCGAAAAGACGCGAACCTAAATCTGACAATGACCCATTTATAAACGAGTATGTCGCTTCCGCTTTTGGCGGCATCGAATGTGTGCGTAATAGGGTAGTTGCGTCATGTTAAAATTGATAACGTGATGTTGCTAAATGGATAGTAAACCATCAAATTATTATAATAAAGTATAATTAATATCGATGGCAAAAAGCGGAACTGCTGTAACCGTCAAAACGCAAACTTTAAAGCAGAGCCAAAAACTTTTCGTTTAAAAAAAAAATCATAGCTCATCGTTTTTTAACAGAAATACTCGAAAATTAGATCAATAACTAAAATCATTAAAAGATGTGGATCTTGAAAGTTTAGAAAAATAAAATATGCATATTTTTTTATTGTCCAAGTCTAAATTGAAAGCTACCAACGCTTTTATAGAAATACAATTGTATGTCAACTACATTACACTACTTACGCAGTATTTCGCGACCGAATCAGCAATATTTTCCATACAACGTACCATTTAGTACGTACAAATTAGTACCATTTGCAAAGCGTGACGTCATAATTTTACGTCAATTTAGTATGAAGCGTTTCGGCTGAGGACAGCGAGGTCTGTTTAACATTTTTTTTGGGTATTTATGTTCTTTAATAGGCATGAGGCCTCATGGTCAAATTGATAACATAGTGATGCTAAATTTAAACCAACAAATTTTCGTAATAAAGTATATATTATAAAATATCATAAAAATCATAAAAATGTATAAACCATGAAAGTTTAGAAAAAATATGCATTGTTTTCAATTGTCCAATAGTAAATTTAAAGCTATAGCTACCAATCGCAATCCTTACGCTTTTATAGAAACAAAATTGTATGATGATTATGTACTTAAACGCATTATTTCGCGACCTAAACATCAATTTACCTGATATTCCATACGATTAGTACAAAATGTCAGTTGTGACGTCATACCTGTGTGTCTATCAGCATGAAGCGTCTTGCGCTGCCACCAGCGAGGTCAATCTTTGTCTCAAATTTTTGGGTATCAACAAACATCCAAACTTTCCCATTTATAATATTAGTAGGATAAGATAAGTAATACAAAAATGTCTACCTACTCTATGCCCAGTCAGTCTCGTAGAAATATTCATCCACAGTCATATTCATTTAGATTTTTCCATTTGTTATTTTTGGCTTAGCGTCACGATAATTTATTACAGGTCGAGATCTTGCGCTAGCAAGAGTTCTCGACCGTCTGTTCTAGCCTTAGGCTAAGTTCCGAAATAGCTGTCTGGGTAGGATGATAGTGCACATGTCATAATGTTACAACTGAATTCACAAAAACATTTAATTACTTAGTACGCTTGTGAGCTAAGGTATCGAATTTTTATTAATGCCACGACGGTGGCAAACAAGCGTATGCGTATGTTTGCGTATGCGTAGGCCGTATGGCCTGCCTGATGAAAAGCGAGTCTAGCGACAAAGGAGTTATAAGTGCATTGCCGACCCTTTATCGATTTGAGGATAGGCTGTGCTGATAGCAAGATAGAAGTTCATCATTTAGTGTATTTCTCTACGCCTACTTAAGTAATATATTGGACAAGCAAGCGAAGAAAACGAAGTTCTCTATTTCAGCTGGGCAAAAAATATTTCGTATCTCTCCGGCGTCTGCCCGGCTGTTCTTCTCTACAGGCCGCATTTCTCAACCGATCCTCGCGAAAATTTGTGAACAAGCTCAATGAATACTATATAAACAGAGCTCCCGCGAGTTTTGGAATTTGTTCCTTCCATAAATAAATAATCAATACTTATATATAATTCTTCTTCTTCTACCTAGCGCTATCCCAACCTTAGACAGGTTCCGCTTTCCTACTCACTCGCGCTCCAATTTCCTACCCATCATCATCATCATATTAGCCGAAAGAGGTCCACTGCTGGACACAGGCCCCCCAAAGAGTGCCAAAGTGACCGGTCCTGCGCCACCCGCATCCTGCGGACTCCCGCGACCTTTATCAGGTCATCAGTCCTCCGGGTATGACATGTCCGGCTTCTCAGTTTTTTGGAATTAAATTTTTTTTTTTATACAGGCTACCTATTTCTCACAGAGCCACTAGTTAATCGTAGCTAGACTAACAACAAATACCTACAGATATAACATAACAAAAACGTCAATAAAACCTTCTTAGCACTTAATTGTACGGGACAAAGTAAATTTACACTTTTCATCTTTACTCTCGCTTTCGCAACTTGCTTTGTAAACATCAATAGCCCGCAAAAACCAACAATGTCGATTGGTCAAGCGGTCACGTAGTCATAAGAAACGTATGACGTGTTGTAAGTGTTATGATATGATTACTTAACTATGGTTGACAGATTTCAGTTGGTTGAATGGAGGTCGATCGGACACTAATGTTTCTCGTTGCAATTTGATATTAATTTGACCCACGTGCTTATTCGGATACAGTATCTAGTTGTTTAAATACCAGGACGGTGAAATTAGCATACAGCTTACTACGCCTATGAAAGCTTCCAGAAGGATCACGAGAGCGTTGCCAATTGTTTATAGATTGAAGAATTCGTTGTTAAGCTAGAGATAAATGTAGGTATCTCTGTCAACGCAGCACGTCCTCGAGAGCTCTGGCGTCTTCACTTACCACCAGGGGGCTAGCACAACTGACGCCGCGCCGTGGCGCGAGTCGGGAAAGATCTACCCTATTCTTTCGAATTTGCACGGTGCAAGTGAGACAGCAGCAGCAGTGAGTTGCTAGAGTCCGCTGGATGCGGGTGGCGCAGGAACGGTCACTTTGGCACTCTTTGGGGGAGGCCTATGTCCAGCAGTGGACGTCTTTCGGCTGATATGATGAAGTGAGACAGGGGAGGCAAAGTCGCACGCGAAACGACTTATCGGCAACCACATACCAGCAGCAGCACATGTCAGTAGCGCGGTGGGCGTGAGAGCGAGCGCACGAAATTGATTGATAACAAATTGAAATGCAAATTTGATTGTCCGATCGATGATCAACAGCAGCCGACGACGACGAGACGAGCAGAGGGGCCAAGCGTTTACGTTAAAATTGAACATGGTGGCTGGGTTTCTGTTCTACTTTTGACAGATCAATGAATTTCCCGGAACTTGTGTACGCATATTCCATATTTAGTAAGTCGCTGTTTGGTGAAGGGAGACGTACTGGGAAACCCGATGGGATATTTAATGGAACAGGCGTAATCGTAATTGAGTAGTTTACTCTTGAGAAAAGCATATTAAAATATAGTGGTGCTGTATGCATAGTAAACCATTATAATAATTGCAAATTACAAAAAAAACATTGAATATAAATATCCAAAGTACATAAGTACATTTTTTATCGTCCAAGACTAAATTAACAGTGACAGAAAGGATGCTTAGCTATGTTTTAATAAAAAAAATGTATGACAACTATAAACCTAAAAGTAATATATATTTCACTGCAACAGCAATTGACACGATGTTCCTCATAACGGTTAGTAAGGGGGCTCAACGTTGTGACGTCACAATTACCTGTCATCCTGTCAATCAGTATGGACCGTTTAAAGCGGTCACCGTAACCTAATGGACGCCCGCAATTCTATTCGACATTAATGACTGCATTTCATGTTGTCCATAATGTCTTAAAAACAGGTTCAATTAGTATGAAATAGGTTTTGAGCTGTGTAGAGTATAGTAATTTGTAAAAATAAGATGAAAATAACCAGGAAGATGTCATCATTTGCAAAAAAAAGTAATATTAATAATACACCAACTCCGTAGAGGAGTGCGTTGCCGACCCCAACAAGAACTGAACCAAAACTCCCATATTAAATAAGCCAAACGAGAGATAAAACGCGAGATAATCGCGGCCAAACATACATACATACAAACTTTAACTGAGAAACTATTTTTTTTTAAGTCGTTTTAAAATAGTATAATGATTCAGTGCCGGGCTAAGGGTGGGATGCACCAAGTCCGCAGTAAGTTCGATTCTCCATACAAACGTTGTTACGCTCTCATTTTAAAACTACGTGTTGGATTGTAACGAAACTTTGCATGTACAATTAAATTAGGTATATCTATGTCTGTAATTAGTTTATGTAGCTTCAGATACCATAGTAAAAAAAATACAACGAATTTAAATTTATTATACAAAACTTGTTGCTGTATTTTTTGTTATAAACTGGAACCATTGTATATGCAAAGTTTCGTCACAATCCAACAGGTAGTTTTAAAATGAGAGCGTAACTACGTTTGTATGGGAAGGTGAAATTCGGCCGAGCTTACTGCGGACTCTTAAGCCTCTCACAGACTGGCGCGGCCTGGCTGCAGTGGTCAATAGTAAACTTACCATTAGCTGTCAAATTTACTATTGAACGCTACCGCAGGCCGCGCCAGTGTGGTTCAGAGCCGTACAAATCGATCAACGTTAAATATGGCGCCGGTAGCTGTCATTCCATGGAAACTTGTCAAACGTTCCATTCATTCACACATAAATGCTACGATCAAGGTTAATGTTGCATGTATTAAAATAACACTCTATTATTAATATTTACCACAGACTACAAATAACTGAGTACTTTTGGACGGTATCCAGCGTGCTAATCCGTGCGATACGAGTATAGAACAATTCAATGAACGATGACCCGTTGATGACTGTTAAAGCCCAATAACGATGATCGCGGATCCGAGGATCATTACCTCGCCCGTTAATGTGAGAACGAGTGAATAATTTCCCTGTGACGTCACTATACGCTATTGTTCGTATTTCGCCGCTGAATTATAGGTGGCGCTTTGTGATGTGCGATTAAAGAAAATGGACAATTGCGATGAAAATGTGGAAATACAATAGCGCATTCAATTATCGTGAAGGCATGAATGCTTTTCGATTGATAGGTAATATGTATTTATTTATTTGTTTAATCGTATGGCAAACCGTATGACAAAATATACATAAGACTGTTCATGCTTGCAAGGGCATAGTACTCAAATACTAGTGTTGTTATTGTTTTTATCGCATTGACGAGAGACATCATTCTGATCTTGACACGTTTTATTGTTATTGACCATGTTCTATCGACAACACAGCTAACTGACCATCGGTGCACCTTAAGTGCATTGTAATAAGGTTCTATATAAACAAAGGATAGTCAGTTAACAGTGTTGTCGTTTGTACATCTCTGACAATATTACAATAATGTTCCTTTTTTATGTTTTATTTTGACGCTTAGTAGTCATGTCTGTCTGTCTGTCCGTCCGTATGTCACGGCCACTTTTTTCCGAAACTATAAGAACTATACTTTTGAAACTTGGTAAGTAGATGTATTCTGTGTACCGCATGAAGATTTTCACACAAAAATAGAAGGAAAGCAATAAATTTTAGGGGTTCCCCATGCTTAGAACTAAAACTCAAAAAAAAATTTTTTCATCAGACCCATCTATGGATAGGTCTTCAAAAATGATATTGAGGTTGTTAATATCATTTTTTTCTAAACTGTACAGTTTGCCCGAGAGACACTTCCAAAGTGGTAAAATGTGTCCCCCCCCCCCCCCCCTGTAACGTCTAATATAAGAGAAAGATAAAACAAAATCATGTACATTATCATGCAAACTTCCACCGACAATTAGTTTGAACGAGATCTAGTAAGTAGTTTTTTTTAATACGTCTAAAATCGTAAACCGCAATTTACATTTTTTTCATTCAACGGATAATGGTACGGAACCCTTTGTGCGCGAGTCCGACTCGCACTTGGCCGGTTTTTTAATTCCAGTAAATATTAAGGTGCAATTAGAGTCAAAAATCACTACATATTACAGTTTACATATTAAAGTTTCAATTGTGTAAAAGTTCATAGGGAACGGACATACTTAATGAAGATTTAGAAATCTTAGAAATATTGAAATCTATGTTTTTATTAAAATGCAGACATACTTAATAAAAATCCTTAGACATACTACTCTATTTTATAAAGTAATTTAGCAATTGTGAAATCTGTTTCGTAATTGCTACGTTACTTAGCAATTATGAAATCTGTTTCATAATTGCTACGTTACTTTATAAAATACAGTAGTATGTCTAAGGGTTTAAAAACAAATAATAACTCAATCGATGTACTCGTAACCTCCATTTTAAACTACTGGGTAATGTTAGGTTTCTAGCTACGTAGCTTCAATCAAATACCGTAATACGGGTGTAGACTCGAAAATTATTATTACTCCAAAAGAAAGAAGGCAATAAAATATGCTTAGTAACGAAAATCCCATTCAGATATCTCAAAGAATTACGAAGCTACAACCGTTTTTTAGCTTGTTAGAGAGAGAAAACGCAAACTGTGTGTTGCCGCAGAGCAGGCCGCGCGCGCGGCAGGCCGCGTCGACGGCGGCGCCGAACACAATGGGGCGCGGCACGTTGCCGTCTTTAAGTGACGTCACTAATTGCGAACGTCATCGTTCCATATGAAGTTGCGTTTTGCGAAAAAGGGACATAACATACATAGCCCTTCCTAAAATTTTGGACACTTATAACTTCGTGATTATTTAACCTCTTGCGTTCCTTTTTTCTCCATTTGACTACATTTTTAATCGTTTTTCGAAAAATACGACAAAAATGGCTATTCTATTTAGTGTCTACACCCCTATTGGTTGTATATTTATTAATAATCTCGAGAGTGTATAAACGTGTACGTAAACGTATCATTATAATATAACTTTATGTCGTAAAGTTATTGTAATTGGTGGCTCGCCCACCTAGTGACCACACCTCATAATCATTCGCTACACCATTTTGTAAAAATAGAGAGAAAAACTAGCTTTTACCGTTATTGAAATAACAGTAAAAGCTGTATTTGTTTGGAGGAATTTTATATGGTGACTTATACAATGTTTTTTATTATGTGTTAATGTTGCAAGATACTCCGTCCGCGTGGAACTCGTTTATATCGTAGCGCGATACAAATTTTCTTCCCTCATTTCACCCCCTCAGGGTATGATTTCCGGGATAAAACTATTCTATGTCCTTCACCGGGATTCAAACTATCTCCATACCAAATTTCATCTCAATCGGTTCAGCGGTTTAAGCGTGAAGAGGTAACAGACAGACACACTTTCGCACTTATAATATTAGTATGGATTCATAAGTACAACGTGTCGGAATCGGTATAATTGCGAAAAATGAGTCATTGGATACAATTATTATTTATACTTGGCTGTCAAGCATGCGAGATGTCAAATATATTATGAAAACAAATCTTTGCACATCTCTGGTCACTGGGCCCTCAGTGATTGCACATCATGCTGCTTGCTTTCCTTTTTCCGTTATATGAGCGAGCCGCGCTGATATTGTGATGAGATTGGAACTAAAATATCAATTGCCAAATGGGAGCCTTCATCCAAAATAATTACGTGTATAAAAACCTACTACCTTGATTTTAACTTAGGTAGAGAAGGTGGTCAAGTGGCCTTTTTACCTGGCTAAATGCATTGTAAAATCTGCACTCACTCTCACTGACTACAGCAAGATGGTTTATCTCCCCTCCACCAGTTAGTGCACTGCATTTAAGCAAGTCTAAATGCCGCCTCAGAGGTCTTTTAACACGTATATACAATCACGTTCCAAGTAGTATGGGTTTCGTTGCCCAGAAACTGCTTGAAATCTTCGAATCTTCTTTATTTATAGACTTCCAGGGAGCTTGGTTTGAAATGAGAATAGTGTTCAGTGGTCAGCCAGCACTGTAGAGGTTGCATAGACGACCTCTACTTAAATATTCTTGTAAAGCTTTGATACTTCTTTAACATTTATTAAGAAAATTCTCAAGCATTCTTTTGTTATTCCCATTAAGGACTAGTTGACGGAAAAAATCGAACAATTGGACATAAATCACTTGTGAGCTATTATCATACATTGATGTAATAACTGCCGACTGTTTGCAACTTGATAAAGCGCCGACGCATTTAAAGGCAGTATACAATTATACATGAATGAAATTATACGAATAATATTTATCAGCGAATACTTACTTATGTTTTTAATCTTCGATGAAAAAGGGCTTCGTGCGGGTATTTAATAAACTTTATAGGTACATATTTTTTTTTGTTATTTTTATAACTGGAACACGTGATACCTATACAATAAAATTTAAAAAAATATAAAACTCCTTAACGAAACTAAAACAGCTCCCTCCCTTCCTTTGGTAACTGTAACAATGTACGTATTTATTAGATTACTTTGAAACAAAGTTTTGTAATCAACATTGACGTGAGTAGCGACAAAATGTACGACTTTATCGTATTTTTAGGTACAAAGGTCCCGCAACCTGAAAAATCAAATGCTAAAATTTATCCTTGTCATGCGCGTTTGTTATTAATCAACAGCATTGTAAGATATTCTGTGATGCGTAATCTGGTGAACAACAGCTTTGAGTGAGCTTGTCATACTCGATGACTGTGGATTAGTAATATGTGTGTGATTTAAGTATATTGCTACTTTTGTTACTGTGTTAAGTTCAAATAAGATTAAGTAGTTAGAGTTACAAGGTGGTAGTGTGAACCACCTAATAATTCCTAGTATGTTATTATTGGTGGGAACCTGTAATTGGCTTTTTGTAATCTAATAAAGTTAACTATGTTGTATTATTAGCTGTTGGTTCTCGGAATAATAATAGATAGATAAATGAATACTGTTACAATTTCGCATTAATTAATGAACGGGGAAGTGTTACCGCGAGTCCCGCAAACCAAAATAACCAGTAACCCATTCATCACGCGTTAGACGCCAGATGCTGGTGAGTTCATGGTGTTGTTGACTCATTGAGAAAATACTAAAATCAACATGATGGGCAATACGAATGGCCGAAAATGTAAACAAACCAATAATTTTTCGTTATTTCCATCTACTTTATAAACATTGTTATTATGGTTTGGAAAGCGAAATGGCATAAGAGATTGGAAATAAATAGTTTTGAAACCGTCTTAGTCTTCAGTTTAATATTAATTACTAAGATACATTCGTATCCCAATTGTCAACGTCAAGCCAAAAATGGTTGATAGCCAAGTCATAACGGTTACCAAAAAATTAAAAAGAGAACCATATCATGTATTAAATTTAAACACTGAACTAAAAAGATACATTTTTTTTCTAATGTACACTGTAACATATTTTCAGAAAGTATGATAGGGGCTGTTCGTAAATTACGGCACCGTTTTTTGACGATTTTTGAACACCCCTCCTCTATTATCATCCTGTAATTCCTTGAAATGGACCCTACCCGCCTAATAAAATGACTATCGTCATCCAATGGCCAGACCCCCCTATTTTGAAATGACGTAATTTATAGTACAGTCGAGTTTGAAATTATAAGCTCGGACAAAATGATCAAAAATACGTGAAAATGACTTTATTGTTTAGGGCATAAGGTTGCACAAATAATTTTGGACTTTTGGGAACGTAGGTACATATATTTATGAACGCGATTGTACAAATCCAGTTTTATTCTCTGACCATAAATTTGCCTTCCGTGATGAAAAAAAAGTATCCTTTTTAAAGCATTTTTTCAGCAAAACCTTATTTTTAAGCAGCTTCAAAAATAAAATGGCCTTATTCATAAATGTCATGAAATCAAAAATCCATCCATTAAATATAAATAAAAAGTTTATTTTTTTTTTTTTTCATAAAGCTAACTGCTCTTTTCAATTATTATAATAGTCTATATCATTCCCACGATGAAGAGGAATCCAACGACACCTTATATTATTATGTCGAAATCTGTCAAACGGTTTAGGCTGCAGGGCCTGCCAAAGAATAAGACATACACACATACATACATAAATACATACGCTCGATAAACAAAACCCTTCGGCAGTCGGGTAAAGAAGCGATAAATTCAAAAACAAATAATTTATTTCAGGCTTTAAGTGTGTGTGTAGCCATTCGTTTGTTTTATGTGTCACGTTGACCTAAAGGTACGTTTATTTAAGAAAAGGACAAAGCGCACTTTAGCTAACAGATGTTTGTTAAGTTTTATGAATAAGAAGTATAAAGTATAAATTATTCATTCCATGTAACGATTGTGATTGTGAATTGTTTTGCGATGGCGAACATTTACAAACAAATTTGTATTTACACAATTTCCGTCGCTGGCAGGTGTCAACTGACTGTAAAAACCGACTGGCAATTTTAACGATCTGGAATTGTGTAAAAAGTTGCAAAACGACCGTTGTTTAATGCATGAAAATGTTTTATTTAACTGAACTGGTACTGTGACAGATCACTCTGATGCTGTAAGAGCATTTAAATTCAATGGGGTATAAAAATTTAACTTACACTCTTTTTGAATTTTTGCATCGCACATTAAATTTCCATGTATTTCAAGCGGTTGTAATTTTAAGTTAGCATTAATTGTAAGTAGATTTATAGTACAATTTTAATATAATAAACATACAACGTGATCACAAGTGGATACAAATATTTATATTGCCTAATAAGCAACAATTATATTTGTATTGCGTACCACAAACCAAAATGATTACTTGCACAACATTTTATTCTAGTATTTACCACACAATTAATTTGCAATTTGTTATCAACTATATTCTGTCCTTGACTATTTCCTCATCCAAAGTTTTCACATATTTATTCGACACTTCATGTATTGAAAAATATGTAAAAAAGGCTACTATATACTAGCTTCCGCCCGCGACTTCGTCTGCGTGGACTCGGGATAAAAACTATCCTATATTTTAATCCAGGTTATAAACTATCTTCGTGCAAAATTTCATTCGAATCGGTTCAGCCGTTTAAGCGTGATTGAGTAACAAACATCCAAACATCCAAACATCTAAACTTTCGCATTTATAATATTAGTAGGATGTATGGGTTTACTATATGTATATATCTATCCTAGGCCAGTGTAAAATTCGTTTTGAATTAAATTATACTGCGTATTAAATAAATTAGTAAAGAAACGATTGCTACGTTTTAGAGGAAAATCGAACTATTTGCAGTGTTATTTTAATTGACAAAGAAATACGCAGGAAGCCACTTAGTTATCACATGCCTCCGTGTGCACATACCTTATTAAGGCGTCAATTAATCTTCAGTTTTGAAAGCTCGACGCGACGCGGCGCCGGCGCCTGCTCGCCAGTCTGAACCCGTCGATCTCGCGGCGCGCATGCCCCGCACAGTGTGAGATGTGACCGAGTGATTATGTGCTATGATTGATCTGTGATATTGCATAAGGATTTACAATATGAAGTTTATTTTGTGAGTATTATTGAAATTTTATTTCTTTGACTCGACCTTTTTTTATAAATACATCTATAGATGGTACAATTTGAAAAATAAAACTACTAATGGTTGATTACAAAAATTTATTTATAATAATTAACTTTTATTTATACATTCTATAGGTACGATTTGTTTTGATATGACGATAGGCAATTTTTGTATGAACACATTAAATAAGATATCTATGGACAAACGATTTTTAATGGTACCCTTAAAATACTTATATTTATTATACGGTTAAAATACGGAGAAAACCAATTTTACGTCCCCACAAACCCCTAAATTCCAAGTTTCATAGGAATCGTTGCAGCCGTTTTCGAGTATGTGTTTATAAATATTGCTCGTTTAATAGTAAAGAATAGGATTATCTTATGGTCACTCATTAGGAACTTGCGGTTCGTTTTATTTATAATTGATGAAAACCAAAACTTGTACATTTTGGCACTTATTAATGAAATGAGAATACCTCTTAGTAAACAAAATTTAATTTAATGCAGAAGTTTGATTATTCACTTCAAAAACAAAATAAAACGCAATGCAATAACACTAATCATAAAATATCTGACAATAAAAACATGTCAAATCAAACGCTGACAATTTGAGCCGATAATAAAATACGCAAAAAAAGATAATTCGCTGCCAAGATGTAAAATACGAATTTGCATACAAAAAAGTATTTGCATACATATGTCTTTAAATTCGAACACCTCTCAAGCGACGAAATAAGAACCAGAATTACCTAGGCCCATGTTTACAAGTATTTTTATAGGAGCTAGGGTTCTGTTTATTTTGGTCATAAGTACGGATACCGAAAATATGCTGAAACCTGCAATAAATGTCACTGTCAATAACGAAAGGTAAAGCCGTTGCATTACACTAAATTTTATGAAGCTACGTGACAGGCCGCGATATAAAGCTCTTGATACCCACTGCCGGAAAGATCAGAAACAATGTCAAGGGCACTTTACTTTTTTATTTATTTATTTGAGTCAGGCAACTATTCTCAATTCGGTTGTATTTTTTTTAATTTTTTCTAATCATGTTTTTTTTTTCAATATTTGTTACCTCAGAACTCCGGCATTTATGAGCCGATTCGTACAACTTTTTTTACAAGCTTTTATTTACTTTCACCTATCCCGTTGTCTGTCTGTCTGTCTGTAATCAAATCTTGCAAGTTAAATTTGACCCACTTCTCGGTGACCGATTGAGCTGAAATTTTCGGTATAAGTATAGTTTGGATAACAATTCAATATTATGTTCTCATCGAGCTGATCTGATGATGGAGACAGAAGGTGTCCATGGGAATTCAGTACTTAACCGACGTAACCCCGTTGAGTTTGGGCTCGCTATAATCATCTCAATGAGTAGTTGATGATGATGATGGTATACAGAAAAGTAAAGTCCGCAATAAAATCTGGTACCAAAAATAAAAAAAATGTCAGAAACTTTTGTTTGTAAGTATATGCTTACAGGTTGGTCCCATTTTTTTTCAAAAATCCAGTTGGATGATGGAATCCATGAGGAATTAGGGAACTCCTTAATTATATTAGGCACGCGTGTAGTGATTTTGGTATATTCTAGTATATCTCGTGTATTTACACCCGGAAATCATAAATTTGGTGGAGTGGAATTGATGATGAAGACCACATACGACTTATGGAATTCCTCAATTATGTACTTAAAAGTACAAAAGTAATAAGTTTCCATTGAAATAGCAACTAATGAAGTGCCAAAGGTGATCCTTGTGGAATCGACGGAAGTCCTCAAATATTATCGGCCCACATACAGCAATTCGGTTTTTTTCTCTAATAATTAACGTCATGTGTGTTAAATTGGAAAATAAATGCATAACATTTCCAAATGTTCTCATGGCTTGGCGGAGTACTAAATTGAAGTCTGTTAAAACTTTGTTTTTAAGGCGGTGCATTGGAAATTATCGCGTGCTTTGAAACGCCGTTCTGACTAGATTAAGAAACAATAAGGTCTGATTTTCAGATTTATGATTCTTGACTATATGATTGTTTTTCTTATTTTACCGATACATGATTGCTTAAAATTTCCTCGATAGAAAAAAATTCCAAAGTTGGGTCTGTATTTTCCTTTTTTTATTCAGCCTACTCAACCGATACATTATTTTACGACACAATCAAATTAATATTATAGTATTTTATCTCATCTAAAATCTCGCTTTATGAAATTCAAATAAAACTTCTCTAAATTAGGTATTTATCGAAACTTGTCCAAAAAAGCCATTCCAGAAGAGTGTTCCATCTCTTTTTCTCGTGCGCGGAAGGCATAAGCGTTTCTCTAGGGGGCGTGTTCGACTGGAATCAAGGCGTCCCCTTAAAGTAAATTATACACATACCTTTCAGACTAACATACATATCAATATAAACTTATTTTAAAACTACAAAAACCTGTTACGCAATGTCGTGGTGTCAGCTAACCGTCCGCGAAAACGTCGGAACTTGACTCCCTTCGGCCAAAATTATCCCTTATCAGGTCGATAGAGCATATTGGAACACCACTCACCAGTCACCACACCACAAAGGAATTCACGTTATGGCGAGATGCCAATCACACGACCCTCAGGATGAAGCCGGTCGTCACGCGTACATAGTTTATTACCTCCTCCGCCTTCGTAGTGTTTAGGTAAGTACATCTAACAGTACCTAAACTAAGCGTACGGCCAGTATTTCACTTACAAAAGTGACGTGTCCCTACCATGTCCCCAGCCCCTATTCTGTAACTTGTTTTAAGCTCACCTCAACACTCAACAACAAATATATCTTGACACCGCGATGCGTAGTAACCAAGCGTAGGTAGAGGTCTAGTTTCGTGACGGGTGAACGGCATAACAGCCCTGGATTGGTACTCTTCTCATACTTAATACTATTTTATCGATAAATTAATTAATATTAGGGGACAATCTTACACAAATCTTCCCCAAGCCCCATAGCGAGCTCAATAAGGCTTGTTTTAGATACTAGGCGACAATATATGTATATCACTACCACAGTATAGGAACAGTAGATAAACTTCGAACAAAGGTACATCGCACGGCTGCACACATGCGCGCGTGTTCGGTACGCACACACACATAGCCTTCGGGACTGATGGAGAATGCTTCAATCGGGGCCGCGCCGTTGCGGTGTTCACACGTTCTCACTCACTACGTCAAAGGAAACCGCCTCGTAGGTATGAAGACAGCGAGCCGCCAGTGCCACGATATCACAAGGAGCCGAATAGGCTTGTAACTAAGCACCTACCAACCTAGTGCAGTTTAGCAACTATTATACTTACTAGGAAATATTTTAGGCATAGTGTAGTGGTATTAAAATATTCGATGAAGTGGGAAACTAAAAACACATACCTAACTATCTATAATATTATTACTTTGTGTATACAATATTGTCTATTAAACTGTAACAGACATACTTTGCATACTTAAAAGCAAAATTAGTATTATAGGTATGCCAAGCCATAAACTTGACACATCCCTGCACATCGAGCGAAAGTAGGTAACGAACGCTCCTAAACGGCCTCAGATTACCTACTGTGTGAAATATTCTTCTATACTGTGTCACTACATAGTATAAAACAAAGTCGCTTCCCGCTGTCTGTCCCTATATGTATGCTTAGATCTTTAAAACTACGCAACGGATTTTGATGCGGTTTTTTTTAATAGATAGTGGTTCAAGAGGAAGTTTTATATGTATAATATAGTACCCGTGCGAAGCCGGGGCTGGTCGCTAGTAATACAATGTTTTTCAAACTTTGGGTCCCGACCCAGGGAGATCGCGAAGCCTTTGAAAGGGGGTCGCGACTGTTCATATTTTTAAAGTTAAAGAGCTGTAAGTTTTTGATATTAGTACAATCATCTTTCAAAATCACAAATTGGGGATATGGGTCTCTTACTGTCATAGATATTAGTTGGAATGTCCGCCATTTTCAAAGGAAGAGACATCAGAGGGGATTTCACTATGACAGATATATGCTAGGCATGTTGCATTTTGAAATTCAAATCGCGCCCTTGCTGTAATTGATTGCTAGCCAGCATTAATGATCTAGCTTGATTAAGGTTAAGTTAAGGTCATTCACATTTAAAGAGAAAGTCTAGTTTAGATCGTGAAATCAAAGGAATGCTATGTTGAGTTTTGCTAAATGCCCTTATCATAATAATATTATATTATATTATTATAGGTAATCGATTGAACTGATGATAAAACGAATACTTGTTTGTTGATGTCCTAAAATCTATAAAGAGGTGTCCGCTGGAGCGGCAAGCGTCCGTAGGCTACGAATGACACGATGTAATGCCGTATGATTGTTTGCAACCATGGTGGTTTAAATAAAACATAAGAGACACTATTTAGATTGTGTTTTTTTTATTTGTTCAAAGTGAAAATATTCTGTATTGTACGAGATTTCGTTATTATACTTGCGAAGCTAGAAAATAATCAGTGTGATCAATGTTTCAAGTCTAAAACTTTAACACGCATTTACGGAACAACTGAATAATAATAATAAATATATAAATAAATAAACAAACATTGACTTCTATCTTAGAACTTTAAGATGAGCGTAATTTCTTGGCAACATTTTCCCAAAAAACGAAAATTGCATTCGGATCTACCTAACGTACGTACGAAACGTTATACAATGGACCGGCTCTTCAATTAAATTTTAATTCCACACATAATTATCTTAAGAGTGCAGTTCGCCAACCTTTCAGCCCGTAAACACCCGTTCTTTTATTAAGGTTCCTTTTAAGGAATATTTTAAATTTTCAATTTTGGGAAGCTGCGCGACGTACGTATTGGATGCCGAGAACCGATAAAGTTATGTAATACGTGCCTTTTACCTTGTTTGTTCCTATATTGTAAGCAAAACTAACTTTTTGCGTAAAATACGATGCGATGTGCCGAATAAAAATATGTTCAGCTAAAAGGCTACCCTACTACCTAGAACTATATTATTTGGATGTTCTATGCATTTGTTATTTCGATACATAGGTTTAAAATTTCACTTTTAAGCCGATAATTATATTATCGCTCGATAGTTTAAAATATGATTTACGAAACATTTAAAGCATTTTCATTTAAAATGAATTTTGGGTAAATGTTTATAAACTTAATAGATTGATGTCAATTTCCTGTACAAAAACAAGCTTACAATATGGATTGGAGGACTGCTTTATGTGATTTCTCACTGAGCACTTCCGTGCTTGCTGCATGTCGCTGATATCGTTAGTTGCTGGTAGTTGCTTATGTCAATATTATAGTCATCAAGCCGAGCAAGTAATTTTTGGGTCGCTTGACATCATATAATCGGAATGGTCCCTTTCGTTTCTTATTAATTGTGTTAAAAGGCAATTGCTTAGGCATTCTGTAAAAAAGGAGTGTTTTGGCCGGTTCTTAAGATTAAGTAGCAAGCAGATGTTTCGACTCCTTCAAGATGTAACCAGCTGGTCGATCACGTAACGCATTGTACGAGTACGTAGATCTATATGACAATTTTTATATGGAATAATGACAGTTGGATCTACCTGACGCGCGTTCAAAACGTTACGCGATTACCCCTCTGATCGATCACGTAACGCTTTGTACCCCCGTCAGCTAGACCTAAATGTCACCTTGTATATGGGGAAATGAGAGATTGAGTTGTCCTAACGTGCGTTCGAAAAGTTACGCCATTGCCTGTCGGGATTCACGTTTGAGCTAACTCAAACGGATATTAAACTAAACGCTTCAATTAGAGGTATTGAAAATCATAATAGTACCCTAATTAAATCGAATAATTTCAGTACAATGACTCTTTTTTTTAAACGGTTTTTCATAATAATGTGTAAAGTAAAACGAAAACTTTTGTATCACATTGCTGTCTTATTGGCAAAGCGTCCACCGATATAAATACTGGCTGACGTCAAAACTGTGAAATTGGCCCTATCTTAAGCTAATTAGAATCACATAAATATTCCACTATCAACCAAAACATACAGCGTAACAAAAACAGACTGTGCATTTAGTTGACTTATTGTAAACCTCTCTCTCGAGTGGCGACCACCTACCGGAAGGCGCGGCGTGGGTAGGCCCCCCACAAGGTATACTGATGACCTGGTAAAGGTTGCTGGAGTCCGCTGGATGCGGGTGGCACAGGATCGGTCACGTTGGCACTCTTTGGGGGAGGCCTATGTCCAGCAGTGGACTTCTTTCGGCTGATATGATGATTGTAAACCAACAAGTAGTTATTTTTTCATATAAGGGTCCTTTAGGATGTTTATAAAATTATGCTCTATTAAATAATGCTTTGTAAATTAAATCAAGTCCTTCATTAGTAGCAGGAGAAGAATAAAAAAGGCCTAAAATTTTAATAAGTAATATAAAAATCTAAAACTATTTAATGTTTTCCATTCTTCTTCTTATCGTCTCTTGTCAGCATAATTACTTACGAGGTATTTGGTCGACAACAAAATGCTTGCTGCTCGTGTTTATAAGGATGTGTATTCCAAGAACAATTAATTTGCGTCGCGAAATGGGAGCACTGTGTGTTACTATGTTTGCCACGAGACGAGCCAGTATGAATGAGTCATCTATAAATATAAACAATATGTCTACATTATAATATTTCACGCGCCAGATAGTGATAACACGTCTCAGTAACGAACCCAATCCATAGTGATGCACATTGACGTATTGAAGAAGCTTTATTTATAACCAACTTGTAAAGTCAACACATCACCATCATAATAGTAGTTTATGCAACTGATACAAAAGAGGCCTTCGAATAATATTGAGATGAGTTGTGACAGGTTGTGAATCGTGTAGTTCGATATCATAACTATTCATAATGCTACTGTAATGTATATATTATGTTCGCGATACATCGATGACCTAGAAGTCACTCGATTGTCCGTTTATCTCACACTAGACATTTTGTTTTGTAACACGTATTTTGTAAATAAGACTAAGTCATTATTTCATGCATCTTATTTGTACATAAATAATCATGTTTCTCTATAGATGGACCTTTAAAACGAAGTGGTTTACAATTTCCACTTCGAAGCATTCTCATTTAAATTGTATACCAATCTTTTATCTCAAGAGGTGTTTAAAAAAGTTGTAATTATGACCGTGCCAAGTCAATATATTGACGAAAATATTATATATACGTAAGAAAAAAAAAACCAAGCGCTATTCCTAAGATGTGACGTTCATGATATAAATACTAAGAATAAATTAAAGTTATTAGCAGTTTCGACTAGATTAAGTAGATTTTCAAAGTCACTTGACTAGGTATGTCAGAAAATAAATTAAAGGCATAAAGCAGAAAAAAAGACCCTATTGTAAACTCAGCGAATACTTAGACAGTACAGACCTATGGTCAAAGGCCATCGCTATACCTAAGCAGCCTGTAAATGTATCATATTTATTGTTTAACCTCTGACCTTCAAAAAGTGTTATCTAAGAATTTATTTTGAATAAATAATTTAGACTTTGACTTTGATTATAATATCAATATCTAGGCGCTAACAAAAGAGGAGGCACGCTAAACAAAACGGTTCACATATATGATTTCAGTTTTTCACAATCGCGTTCCGGAATTTGCCTTACCACATTATCATATCAGGATAAACTATCATATTATTTGAAAACATTTATGATCAAGAAAGAAAAGAAGACAAACCACATCAATTAAGAATTTAAAAAACGAGTTTATATTTATTTCAACATTACTCCTCATCAATACTAGGCACTTGAACTTTGAAGCATAAAAATACAAAATCTCCGATATAAAACCCCAAAAACAACAAACACGCACAGTAAACTAACATCATTCACAGACCAACTCTAATAAAAATTATGTTGGCAACAATATGTCGGCACTACCCAGTAAAAACAGAAATTATTTTAGCTATGCGACCACTCGAACAACTTTTAGAATTTGAATCGTATAGCTTACAAAATAAGATCGCTTCTGAAATATTTAATAGCAAAACCAGCAAGTCGCGTCTATGATAAATAAACAGGCATATATTTGCTTTAAAAACCGAAATTATTTGCACCTTATACCGTTGAAGCGGATTAAGCGGAACCGATCTAGAATTTCAGCTTTAGATGTGATTATCGAATATAGTTGATATTTCAGTGCAAGCATGATCAACGGAGACTTAATAGCAAACGAGATTTTGGCACAGATTGAACTAGTTCACGGTAATCTCAATAACGAGTGTTATGGGTATTGGGTACTACTTGACGATAAATTAATTGTATTTTTAAATACCATTAATACATAGAAAACATTTATCCATCTCAATGCCAAGCCAACGAATGGTTAAAATATACAAATAATTGAAAGTGTTTATTTGAAACTACGTTTTGACCAGATTAGGAAAGAATGAGGACTGATTATCACATATTGATTGTAATATGACTGTTTGTCAGATTATAGTTAAAATATGGTCACTTTTTCCTCGATAGAATAAGAGAGATAAGATAAGATACCAGGACGGCTAGCACGCGACGGCGCGCGAGCTCTCTCGATTTTTCTCGCACTATCCGTCTCTCTCTTATTAGAACACTTAGAAGAAGAGGTGTAGTGCGATAAAAATCGAGAGTATGTCGCGGCCGTTGTGTGCTAGACGTGCAGATAAGAAATAATTTATTTGTAAAAAAAAACTTAAAAACAAAATCGGGTGTTTTTTTATAAAAGTACCTATTTCTTGCAAGGGGCGTGGTTTACAGAAGTCAAGGCATCCCCTTGATTCGATTAATTAGAATTATTGGTGCTAAAAGCAGAATAAACCATTCGTTTGAAGATTGCCTTCACCAAATTCAATAGTCACTGCGCTTCAATGTAAAATACAAAAAATAACGAGGACTGCTCATAACAAATTAAAAATATATTAGTAATGTGACAATGTGAGCCAATATCTAATTTTGCCGATAATACATAATCTATATGTAGGTTTGATGTTTTAGTGGGCTGGCCATACAAGCAAAACAGCTTTTTTCTATATTCAAATTTAAATAAATTATTGAGTAAGCTGTCAGATAAAGTGGGTATGGTCATTCTGCTGTAATTCTTGGTTGCAGACGTAGCATATTGGGGATAAGCTATGTTATGAAATTGTATTAATATCCATTCGCTAAAGTTCGAGTAATCTTCCAAGTAGTCACCGACCCCATACTGGCAACTGTGCTCCTACCCTGTACGTCTATCATGAGACTCTCGATTTTTCTCGCACTATCCGTCTCTCTCTTATTAGAACACTTAGAACAAGAGGCATAGTGCGAGAAAAATCGAGAGTATGTCGGCCGTCTCATGATAGTCGTGCAGAGGTAGACCACATCTCATATCTGGTTGAGGTGCGGTAGTATTATACAAAATAAACACAGTAAGCAATTAACAAAAATATGTGATGTACAAAGGCGAACCTTTGTGTAGATGAGAGGGTTTAAGGCTCGGCTGATTTAAGCCGCCGGTAGTCGTTATTTCATTATCATCATCATCTTAAGAGTCTGACTCTTGAAGGTGGAGTAGCTGCAACTCTTATCTGTCTATTGCCAGCCTCTTGACTTCCTTCCTCAAACGATTCGACATCAACTGTATCCTTTACTTGGCTCAAATACGAGGATGTTAGCCTGTTATAGCTTCCTCTGCCTGTCTTGCCTTCAAACTTACCTTTTAAAAGGTTTAAGAAGAAGCTGTCGTGCCGTATCAGCTGGCCCACCATCTTGCCTCTCCTATTTCTAATACATCCTAGCAAATATCTTCTCTCCTACTATCCTCAAAACCTCTTTGTTCGTACTTCTTTCCGTCCAGCTAATCCTTTCCATCCTTTGCGAGCACCACATTTCGGTTTTCTAAACGGCAGCTGCCGCCATATTGTGGTTTATGCAACCCTTTCCAATTCCAAATCATCTCAATCGCAAACACCAAACATTACTCAAATTGCAATGGAACTTGAAATAAGAGTAACTAGTATGGATGGTAGTTGCGGACGGTATTTAACTTTCCAGCCAGCTTCCCTGGCAAACACAACAACAACAAATACTCTTTATTGCACACCTCACACAAACAAAGCAGTTAAAAAGAAAAACAATACAATAACATGTAGGTAGAAGTAGACAACAGGCGGTCTTATCGCTGAAGAGCGATCTCTTCAAACACTTACCAGAGCCTCAATTAGTTTCATTAATTACACATCCTAATCGCATTTCAATATGGCTCGCGCGCTCATTCTAGCACGTTAATTCGGCGGACGTGAAAGCGAGCGCGCGTATCAACTAGAAAAGTGATTGGTATAAGAAGCGACGAACAAAAAGAGACCTCCAATTTCGAGTGTAGTTTTGTTTGTGAAACTAATGGAGGAAGCATGGAGAAAATAAAATCGATAACGTCGATAACCGTTTGCACGCGAGTAGACTGGTTTGTAAATAACATAATAAACATTAATTAATATTTATTGTTAAATGGTGGGTGCTTCCTTGCATACAATATCGATTATGCATAAATATAATATGTTAAATAGATAGCACCGATATAAAAAGCATAAATATGCATCATATAGGCCAGTAAAGTTCGATTTCTTAAACGATTAGCAGTGTTTTTTTTCTCTATTTCTGACAGAGATGAGAAAAGTCCTATTTATTTATACTTATTCGTTAATACCAACTTACATTTATTAAATATTTTTAGGGTTCCGTACCTAAAGGGTAAAAAAACCGACCAAGAGCGTGTCGGGCCACGCGCAGTGTAGAGTTCCGTGGTTGCCTTATATCGACGTGCGGTGCGGTTGCGTCGGACGAATTTGTAAGAAAATTGGCCTTTCCAAGTACACATTAAGTTGGTCGACTATTACTCGGTAACTACTTATGCCTACTTGTCCGTGATAGTTTTCCTTTTAAATTTATTATATGTATGTACTACTACCACGAATTTTTTCAGTATTAGCCATTTAGCCGGCAGGGGGGGGGGGACACATGACTCGAACAAAAATTAGGGCTTTAAAGCCCAATATCTCGCAAACTAAGTTTTAGGAAACCCATAATATTTTTGAACGAGCTATCCAACGATACCCCACACCATATGTTTAACGAGAAAAAAAATTACATCCCCGCTTTAGGTGTACGGGAGGTACCCTAAAAAACATTTTTTTTTACGATTTTTTGTACTGTTTTATTGGCGTGATTGATTTATATACCC
The DNA here is from genome assembly GCA_947049275.1 of Epinotia bilunana. Lineage (NCBI taxonomy): Eukaryota > Metazoa > Arthropoda > Insecta > Lepidoptera > Tortricidae > Epinotia > Epinotia bilunana. The sequence continues at coordinate 6,425,256 of OX346265.1, forward strand.
TTGCCGAATCACAGTTTTCTAGTAGTAATGGTTACTGAGCTAAGCCGAAGACGGACGGACATGGCGAAACTATAAGGGTTCCTTGTTGACTACGGAACTCTAAAAACGGGACCCTATTACTAAGGCTCCGCTGTCCGTCCGTTCGTGTGTCACCAGGCTGTATCTCATGAACCGTGATAGTTCAGTTGAATTTTTCACTAATTTAATGCTGCTATAACAACAAATAAAAAAATATTTAAGGGGGCTCTCACACAACAAACGTGATTTTGCCGTTTGTATAGATAATGGTACGTAGCCTTTCGTGCGCGAGTCCGACTCGCTCTTGGCCGGTTTTTTTGTTTCGTGTTAATTTAACGTGGAAATTACCACGATCAAATTTTAAACAAAATCCAGAGCTAGACTCGAACTTGCGACCTATGTATTTCCGGTACAGTGCTCTAGCCTCTGAGCTATCCAGACAGAGACTGACGAGGCGTATTTTTCCATCACATTTGCCGCCGCTTCCTATTATATAATCTGTGCCGCTACTAGTAGCGACCGATTCAGACGATGATGGTTTATTAACCGACTTAAAAAAAAAGGTTCTTAGTTCGGTTGTATTTTTTTCTTTTTTCAATATTTGTTACCGCAGAACTACGTCATTGATGAGCCGATTCGTATATTTTTTTCCATTATATTTGTACTCTGTATCATATCGTCTGCTATTTATTTATTATTATTATAGTGCTTTGTCTGTAGTCTGTACTATTGAATTACTATATAATTTTTTAATTATTAAGTTTTATCGATAAACAGATAATCATTATGGCATTGTACTCGTAAGAAGTAATCTCCAAGAATACTCATCCAATTTTTAATATTTTTAACCCCCGACGCAAAAAGAGGGGAGTTATAAGTTTAACGTGTCTGTCTGTGTGTATGTGTATCTATTGTCTGTGTACTGTGTATCTGTGTATCTGTCTGTGGTATCGTAGCTCCCAAACGGATGGAACGATTTGAATGCGGTTTTTTTTGTGCCATAGATATTTTTATCCCGAGCCGTTTTTGTAATATTGGACTTTGAAAAGAAAAGGTCTTGTGTTTTCAACTTTTCTAAGTTGTAGTTACAGCAGTAGAATAGGTTACATCTTCAGGACAAACTTTCTATTTATCTTGTGGCTCTGCCTTCTTTTTAATACCCGGTTGGAGCCCCGGGCATTCTAACATTGATCAATCAAAATCATCTTTCGTAGGACCTTCCAAAATTAGCTAAGAACCCCACACTTATAATATTGATAAACAGGAAAACGTGAATAAACAGGATAAAGTGAAATAAATATCCATTCTTCTATCCTATTTACGGTACATACGTCAGAAGTTGACAGCCATAAAAATGCTGTCCGACCCGCGATAAAAATGCTGTTACTATTTCCAAGCATGTAACCCGCTTTAATCCTACCAAAAGATTTATCTCCGACCAAAAATCCGTAGGTATATTTGCTAAGTTCATTCACAGGCTAGTCTATCAATCTTGTGCTGTGTCGCGTTTTCGGCCAGCATTTGTGTCAATAACGCAAGCGGTTCTGCACCTTATCAGTGAAGCTTTAAAGGCGACGGTGGAAAGTTTCGCTTGTTTACACCAGAGCCGGAGCGTCGCTAATGTTGACACCCGCACTTTGGATATTTCCCGACGCCCCGTTGACATTTGCTAACCAGTTGACCCAGTATTAGTGTTTGGATATGTAAAATTAGGTTTGGATGGTAAAGATTGATACAAAACTATCGATATTCACGTGACGTAGGTTTGTTGTCTGACATGATTGTTATATAACTGACAAGCTTAACGGAATATTGACAGTGGTCATCCACTGCCGACGGTAATCGCGAAAGTTTTTGTTACGATCGTTAGAACAAATTCACTTTTGTTTAGAAATGACAACATTAAGGAACAACCCTCCACTTTTTATTTCATTACCATATACTTAATCAACAAATTACATTCGGTCACTTTCGACTTTCCATTCACTCTTCTGTCGTAAAAAATGTCTGGCGTGACGTTCTCACGCGGCCTCGGCAAACTTGATAAACTTGCCATTTAGAGCCAGTGGATCCCGTCTGCCTTCAGCATTCTCATTTCTAGCACTCAAATTTACGTAGTGTGACAAGAAGGTGTTTATTTACCACGGAGAGCGGCGCCGCCAACGTGGGATACGCAATTACTTTTAAACTTACACCGGACTGATGATAAATACATATTTCAGTACCTTGGTCATTTATTTCCTCCCGTTATTTACCCATTTGGTATCTACCAATTTTTATTTATTATATTTTAATCGTACGGCATTATTATTACTTTTATTACTTGAATGAAATGAAAATGACAGAACTATAAGCACGAAAATCGATATTAGAAGTTCGGGTATCTCCGTCTCTATCGCACTTACAATACTAGAGTGACAGAGGTGCAGAGACACAAACTTCGAGTTATCATATTCGTGGTAGCACCGCAGATGATATACCCTAACGCCCGTTAGAAAGGTTGCGCAGTTACGCTACACAGTGTTAAGCAACACTTCAAAACCTGATAACCATGTCGACTGATAGGACGGGATTTTACAATGGTATTTGGCATCTTGTGACATACATCTCTGAGATACTAAATTATTATCATAACCTTCTTGTTCATTCTGATGCAGACTTTATATCGAATGTAATGGATAATATTTTGTTTGTTTTCAATAGGGGTGTAGTGAATCAATAAAGTTGTATTTTCACATGAAGGATCCCATAAAAAAACATTCTATGTAAAAAAGACGCCAAGTCTCAAAACTCTTCCACCGTAAAAAGTTGTGAGATATTTCATAGTACGAAGTCCAAGTCTCAGGCATTTTTAATATCTCACAACTTTTTACGGTGGAAGAGTTATGAGACTCGGTCTCTTTTTTACATAGAATGTTTTTTATTGTACATTAAAAATAAACATTCGCTATCGAGATAAATAAACATTAGCTATCGAGATATTTTAAAGTGAAGGAGGATTTTAAAAAATGTGTCCCGTTTGTTTTTCGATATGTTAAGGTCTTCCGCGTGTTCACAGAAACCCTATTTCTAAATTAATTCTAACTCACATACATTTTTTGACCAGTTTAAAATCCATACGTACATTTTAAGGGGCTCCTAGCTGCCAATGACCTTCGATCTATAACTGTCGGTTTATTTGTGTTTTTTATGGTTTATCGTATTAACAACAACGAGGTTTACCGAAATAGTATCCCATATTTACTTCAAACCTCACAGTTTTCGGGATATATGGCACCAAACTTTGGCAATTTCAGGCCAAAAAACCAGTTTTATGGACGTAACTTTTGTGAAAATGAGTATAAAATAAAAATCTCTCTTGGGTTGTTAGAGACGTCAATAAGGAACAGTTATATGTAGATTTCATATATAAAAGTGCATGAACAACATAATAATATCGAAAACAGAGCTTTTTTGGACCATGTTTGAATAAATCATAAAAAAATAAATATTAATTATTTTCAAAAAAACTCTCGTGCAAATGTAGATAAAGAACTAAACAACCGATAGGTGTTTGTTCCATAAATATATCTATAGTTTTGACGGAGGAATATCAATTCAAAACTCGTCAAAAATAGCCAAAAAGCGCGTGGAGCCCCTTAATGTATTTTCTATAAAATCACTGAATTCACTGATGTCACTGGTGGTTTAGTCATTATGACTCAGTTCATTTATGCAGTGACCGCTTATTTACGCGAATGCATCGTAACACCGCAAGATGCTATTATACTAAACGTACTAAATTGGAATTGTTTTGATATTCTTCCTTCTCTCTGGAGGATTCAAACTGGAGGTGATGGGTTTGAGCCCCGCGTGTTGCTGGGTTTTCTCAATATGTACGAAATGACATTAGATATTTAACAGTAGTTTTTTTGTGGAAACCAGTGTTAGCCCAATGAGGTCTAGATTACCTCTGGTTTGGAACGTTTGGCAGTCACTTTCGTAAAACTAGTGCCTAAAGCGGAATCTGAGCTCGTTTAGGGCACTACCGGGTAAAACGCTAGAAGAATGCAAGATTTCTTCTCTTCTCTCGCTCCCATGCGCGACAAGTGGACGTGTGTGAAAGAGGGCGCGTCACAATTAAAGCTGACTCCAATTCAATAAATTCAGTTGAATAGACCCAAGGCCTAACCACGTTGAAACGTTGCCAAGTGCCAAGTAGCATTGGGTGGCATCCATCAAAAGGATCAAGTCAGCTTTGTCCTGCCAACATTGGTCACTTGGCCAGCAGATCCTACTCATACGTCATATGTAACAGATGAAACTTCTTTATTCAATTTAATTTTCGAATAAACAGTTATTTATGTACCTGTGGTACATAAATGACTATTTATTTGCGCCAATGCTTTGACCTCTTGATGCTACGAGTCAGTACCTACCCCTCGGTTTTGTCAATTGCTTCTGTGCTGTTTCCAATATACCACAGGTATATAAATAACTATGTATTTGAAAAAAAAAACGGAAATAAGTTGGAAAAAAATGGAGTAGGCCTACTCCACCTACTGGAGCTAACCTCTATCTATCTATCTATATAATGCTGATACCGACCAACAAAAGCTACAGGACTTCAGACCAACGCGTTAGACTAGCCTGATGAAGTCTATACGCCTTTCTACAAGGTTTTTAGTTCTCCAGTCCGAGAACGCGACAGCTCTTTGTTCCGAAAACATGTGAGGTCAGTATCCTCAGCATTTAGCGAACCGACTGAGGCTAAGGGGATTTTATTCACGCTTAGACAAGGATGAGGTCACACAGGGCTGAAGTCCTTTCTACCGTGTCGCTGTGTGTTTTTGAATAAATGTATCTTTCTTTCTTTATTTCTTCTAAACGTCATGATCAAACTGCAAGACGAAGTTCTGAAACGGAGGAAAGCGACAAGGTGTACGTCATCAGGTGTTCAGCAACATACGAGTTCGAATGTACAGGTCAGAATAAAATCCTTGTAAACACATGGACAAGCATAAACAGAAGCTCTAGTATAAATTTGACCGAAACAAAACGTTACGACCGCGTTTGCGTTTAGCTGTCAAATCCCTTACAAATGGACGGTAAAACGCAAACACGATCGTAACGTTGTGTTTCGGTAAAATTTATACTAGAGCCTCAGTTCAAATAACTGTTACCCGACTACGGAAAAGTAACTAAAAAACAGAGTTTTTTATTTATACAAAAAGTGTCATCCCGAGCATAATTTTCGAATCGACTGATACCTCTTCATCAAAATCGGTTCAGCAAGCTACGGTGCAATACACGTAGATACAAATATAGACTGCTAAAAACATATCAGATTTGCCGTAATCGGGCAAAAATGCAATCTCTAAACAAAATATTAACCTGACAACCACTTTGACAACTTTAAACGACGGCACTTACTAAAATAGACAGAGGAGAACCTTTTAAAAATCTATCGTTATTTTCGAGCTTATAATAGCCATTTTTTGTTACACAAATAAATCACTACGTACTCAGAGTAACATTAACATTAAACGCACTGCCAGACGACATTTAAGGTCATTATTGGTTACAAAATTCATCAAATATTGCATAAAACTTTATCGTGTTGTATTCAAAATTAAGAATTTTTTGATATAATTTAGATACCCAAAGGTAAAAGGATTTTAAACCGCTTTGAATATTTTTAATCTATTTAATTGAAAAACATTGTTTTTAATCGAGTGAGCACTTTTGGCTTTAAATATAAATTCAACAAAAAACTTTTGCCGTATAAAGTCTGTTTTACATCAATATGAAACTAAATTTCACCTGCACGGCTTCAAGAGACGGCGCGCGAGCTCTCTCGATTTTTCTCGCACTTGACGTCTCTTTCTAGGTTTTCTAATAAGCGAGAGACGGATTGTGCATAATAGCTGATAGCTGTGCTGGTCCGTGAAAAAGGCTTACAAACTCATACGAACATTACCTTTATAACAACGAGACGATTTTTTTTTATGTATATAAGTATATATGTACTCAAAAACCATCAAATTTTCGGGTAACAATCATGATCAAATATTAGCCATCTCTATCCGTCATCTTTTATTCCATTGTGAAAAAAAATATAATGGATACCACCAATGTTATTTAAGAGAAAATTACAGTTGGGTTTGTCCTTGTTACCCCTCTGATTCTAAAATGAATCGTCATTAATAAGGAGGGTTCCGATTTTGCCTTTGGTTTCAATGTAATAAAACAGCAAACTAAACATGGCGTCATCACACGAAACCAATAAAGAACCCATTCTTTCTCAAAAAGTGAACAAAAGTGACACTTAATGCAAATTTTCTCACTAAGCCCTGCATCAAGGGGCCACCTAAGAGGCACTTTTTAACCTTTCTCCATGTTTAACAATACCTGACATACTTTTTGCCTTTCTTACAGCTTGGCAAAAAAGTCTAGAAACTGAACTATTTTCGACCCTGCATGACACGACTTTCGACACTTCGTAAAACTTGTCATAAGCCAGTAGACGTATTGTCATTGTGTTGTTATTTTACCGTATATATTAAATTTCGCGGATTTATTAGCATTCAAATGCAACAAAAATTCCATAGGTACAATGAGCAAGACTATACGCGGTTCCGCTCGGAAAGTAATTTATAATGTAAGTGTACAAGTGATGTCTTGCGGAATATCAAGCCGGAATATATGTATAGATGAACTGATGGAATGATTGGTTATCGTATTTGATAAAGAAAAAATAATAATCAGGAACCAAATTTAAATAATGTCCAAGTAAAATAAGTAAAGTAAGTGTCCTGTCATGAGACCCATCCTTATATATGCTTGTGAGGCGTGGACACTAACACAAAAAGAGGAACGTCAACTACTTGTAGCGGAAAGGAAGGTCTTGCGTAAGATCCTGGGAACTGTCAAGAGAGACGAAGGCACGAGGAGGATCTGTAAAAACATAGAGTTCCAGGAGCTGGTGGTCGAACCCAACATCATTAGCGTAACCAAATCACACAGACTTCGCTGGTTCGGTCACCTACTCCGAATGGGAGAGGATCGTGCTGCCAAGAGAGCGTACTTGGGTTGACCGGCTGGTCGCCGCCCGGTTGGGCGACCCAGGTACCGCTGGAAGGACAGTGTTCAGGCAGATCTGCGACATCTTCAAGTCGGCAACTGGCAAGAAGTTGCGCATGATCGGGACAGATGGCGTGCTCTCGTTTCGGAGGTCCAGACCCTCTTTGGGCTGAGCCAAATTAGTTAGTTAGTCCTAGTAAAAAGTGAAGGATCAAAATCTCTAGGTCGTACTAGTCGTGTTGCCATATGAGGGATAGTGGTGCCTCTATTATTTTGTACAGTTTTTAGCCAGACTATATTTTGCGCCCTGAACTAATAACATGGGTGTTGAATCTTCACTTTGCACTAACCATTAGCCTCTAGGGTTCGTAGGCTCAAAAAATATCTTTATTTATTGATTTCAAGGTTTTTTTAATTGCTTCTAATCAATAATATTTGACGCGATTTTTTTTTAACATTTGTAATGGAGCAGGCCCCTATACCACAAAACTTTAGGTAAAGTCTACAATTCGACAAAGTTGTACACTTTTCCATAGAAAAAAGATTTGTCAAATTGTAGGCTTGTAAAGTTTTGTGGTATAGGCCCCAGTTCGTCTCAGTTAGCCAACGCTCCATACAAATGCAAAAAAGAAATCGCTCAAAAAAAAAACTTTGAGTTTTTTTCATATCAGAACACGATACCTTTTATGTCCTTAAGAGTCCGCAGTAAGCTCGATTCTCCATACAAACGTAAAGTTACGCTCTCATTTTAAAACTACGTGTTGGAGTGTAACGAAACTTTGCATGTACAATGACATGAGGTATATCTATGTCTGTAATTAGTTTATATAGCTTCAAATACCATAGTAAAAAAAATACAGCGAATTTAAGTTTTTCATACGAAACTTCTTTTTGCTGTTACGTTTGTTTTATAAACTGGAACCATAAAAACTAATTACAGACATATACCTCATGTCATTGTATATGCAAAGTTTCGTCAAAATCCAACACGTAGTTTTAAAATGAGAGCGTAACTACGTTTGTATGGGAAGGTGAAATTCGGCCGAGCTTACTGCGGACTCTTAAACGGATCGATGCTATTTATGTTGCACCTTGTATGAGTGACATGACATTCCTCTGCTCTACCCACTCCTACCTCACCTTGTTTTTGGGATGGACCTCCACTTACTCAAATCGGTAAAGAGTCCGCCACGCGCTTGTGATCTTTCTGTAGTCACAAGCATCCATAGGTAACGGTGTCTTCTAACCATCAGGCAGGCCGTAGGCTTGTTTGTCACCATCGTAGTATTTTTTAAATCATTCGTGTGTGCGTCTCCGCTCGCGTAGAGTTCGTTCAATCCAAACAAACTTTTCAAGCGGCAAAATAGGACCCCCTGAGGTTTAAATCATAATCGAATTTAAACTTTCGTGGGGCATATTAAAATAATGCCAATGTCACTACGGGCGACATGTTTCAAACCCTTCGGGAGTTCTTCTTCTGGATGAGTGTTTTTGCGGCGTTGCGGTGTCGCTTGAATCACTGCCCGCGCCCGCTCCGAACGCCGCGCGGCCCACCGCGATAACACTCATCCTGAAGAAGGTCTCCCGAAGAGTTCGAAACATGTCACCCGTAGTGACGTTGATTACCGTGAAACATGCCTACTTTGCCCGCTTTTTTATCAGGGAACACTGATTTCGAAGAGATTCGTCCGAAGAAAGTATACAAAATTCTTTCAAAATTACATAACTCCGAATGCCATATAGTTTTATATTCATTACGATTTAAATGTTACCCTATACTATTGAACAAGCAATATTTGTATATATAATATATAATGTTATAGGTAATCTGTATAATGCAGGTATTCTATAAAATACCTAGGCAATGTATAGAATGCCGTGTTCATTTGGGCAATGTACGAAATGATATATTTTTAAAAATCTATTTTATACTTTACCTAGGCAATGTATCTGTCATAGGCAATCTGTGTAATCCGGTATTGTATACAATGCCTAGGCATTATATACATTGCCTAAAACATGCAGGCAATGTATGAAATAAGACTTATTATACGCTTTGCCTAGGCATTGTTTAGAATGCCTATTGAATGTGTGAAAAAGACGAAAGCGGGAAGGGAGACGCATGTGGGGGGGGGATGTAATCGCGTTGTAACGGGGGCTCGGGTGGGCTAAGCACTCCGCAGTAAAAGAAAACCACAAATAATCGTAACCTAGACTAATTCCTAGGCATTATATAGAATGCCCGTTGAATCACAGGCAAAGTATAAAATAGAGTTAATAAGCGACAATTTCTAACCCTGCTATAATCGCGTAGTCGCGTTCTATTAACACGATCCCTAATCGTGAGCAATTGCGAAGCCATCACCACCCTCGCGATGCGCGCCGGTATTGCGAGTACGTAGTCACGATTAAGGACCACATACTGGTTCGAAAATTGTCAAGCGATATTTGACCTTAATGATATGAGTGACCTGTCTCATTATATTTGAATACATACCTCACTGATGTCCAATTTAAAATGCGTCAGTATAGGGATGATGACTAAAATTTTTTTATGACGTCATTCGAATTCGAACCAGTTTTTGGAGAGGAACAAATGTTCTAACTACAATTAACGAATATAAATACCCAAAAATTTGAGACAAAGATTGACCTCGCTGGTGGCAGCGCAAGACGCTTCATACTGATAGACACACAGGTATGACGTCACAACTGACATTTGTACTAATCGTTGTATGGAAAATCAGGTAAATTGTGGTATCGGTCGCGAAATACTGCGTTTATGTACATAGTTGTCAGAGAATTTTGTTTCTATAAAAGCGTAAGGATTCTATTGGTAGCTTCAAATTTACTCTTGGACAATAAAAAAATGCATATTTTTTCTAAACTTACATGGTTCATATCTTTTTATGATTTTAATTAGATTTGATAATTTATACTTCATTAGGATAATTTGATGGTTTGCTATATACCATTTAGCATCACTACGTTATCAATTTGAACATACAAATACAAATAACTTTATTGCCCAAACACAATAATAAGGCATCATGCCTATTATGACACTTGTTTTTGACCGATTTTTCGGCTTCTGGGTATTCCCCAACTAACATAATATTATTATAGAAAATCTGTGATTGATAGTAATTGTAACTAGTTTTAGCCGATATCCAACATTTTGACCGATTTCTTGTTACACGTATCACTAGTTTGGACTCGGACCAAATATTATACTGAGTTATTAAAAAAATCGTTTTAACATGTAAATTAAAATGTTAAGTGGCCCTTTTATAGATTCAAGTTTCGACATTCCTTATAATAATACATAAATATATATGTAAGAAATAAATCTAAAAGAGGAGGTTACTCAATTTGGCAAACAGATGTAAAACAGGTTTTACCTACATTGCTACACCCTGGTTTTAGTATTATCAAAATTTTGCTCAAAACACTTGTCTCAAAAACATTACACTATCCTTTTTGTTGGACAGTCGTGTAAAAACAACACGATTTCATGCAAACTTTAACCCCAAAGAGCCTTATATTTTGCGTTTATTGCGTGAAAAAAACTGCACACACACTGATAATGGTGATCTTAGTTTTTAATCCGATTGTGCCAGAAAGAGGATCATCTTATCGCTCCTTGAAAAACATAGTGTCATTACGAGAAAAACTTGTTTTTTGAGTATAGGGTCTCAAAGTTTTAAAAATCTTGAACCGTCTAAAACTGCCGTATTCGTAATAAAAATAACATTGTTTTGTTAGTTTTTGGTAGATTAGTGACAGCTTGTTACATATAACAGTAATTTGTGGTATTTTTATTCTACTATTATGATAATCGAATTTAAAGAAAATTGTAATGTCATTATTCCATTTTTTTTTGCTTAGTGTCACATAAGGTTCCCTTAACTTTGATTTAATTTCTGGAAAAAGACACTAGATCCGGTTATTTAAAAGATTTTACCGTATATTTGAATGAAAAATCGCTAATCAACGTTTATTAAAGTAAATGACTTCTAGTCTCAAAAACGAACAAATTAGTCTTATATTCTCTCAAAAAAAAACTCTAAAAACAAGACTCTTAGAATCCTCTTGGCTTTTTGGCCCTACTTCTTAACAATAAAAACATTACTAAAGTAAATCAACTTAAAAGACTCAGTTTTCAAAATGTCAAGATAATTACCAATTACATTAACTTTTTTATTAATTCACATGAGATATCTTATCACTCGTATAAAATCACACGAGGTTCCATGTCAGACTTACTAACAAAGAGTTAAATGTGTGTCAAGAAATAACACTGGAAATCTTGGGTCGAACCTGATTGCCCTCTCAAAAAAAGATGGTAGCGTACGCCCTATCGCCGTAAGGTCGACTTTACGGCGATTAGCGGCTAAAGTCTGCGTCCGGGTAACACGGAAAAAATTACAAAACCTTTTTGAACCCGTTCAGGTTGGCTTCGGTACACGCGGGGCTGCGAGGCGATGGTTCATGCCGTACGCATCTTCGTACAGAGCGACGCATGCGAGGTACTTTTACAATTAGATGTACAGAATGCCTTTAATTCGGTTCAAATTCAAATTCAAAATATTTATTAAGCAAATAGGCCACGAGGGCAGTTTAACAAGTCAAAATGTCTATCCGTAGATTCAAGATAGTATGAGTACATTATTCATAATAGAATTAACTACATCAGAGTTTACATGTCAAATACAATAAGAGAAAGAAAATACAATCTTGTTTCTTAGAGATGTATAAGGTCTCCAAGTGTCAAAATTAAAATAATTATATTTAAATCTCATAGGTCTCTTCTCTCTCAACCTAATAGGTTAATAGGGACACCCTGCTGAACGAAATTAAAATAACCTTTGCGGAAATGTATAACTTTTACTACAGTGTTATCACTGTCCATCCAAACTAATGCACAAAAACAATGAGATCCTTTCGGCAGTGGGTTGTCAGCAGGGTGATCCCCTCGGTCCTGCAGTTTGGCAATTAATTCAATAATTCACAGTCTAAATTCAAGATTAAACGTGTGGTACTTTAATGACGGCACTCTGGGTGGCGATTCGCGGACAGTCTTAGCAGATTTATCCAAAATTAAAAATAAATTTAGACATATTGGGCTGGAATCATTCAGAATTTTAATAACATCGCGCCAATAATCAAAACTATATCCAAAGACTGTCTGTCTGCATCTTCTCGGAGCACTCATCTTCAATGAAGCCAGCCCTCCTCTTTTGAGTAAATCTATTTCGAAATTTAGTGACCATTCAAATCGCCTTCTCAAAATCAGCAGTCATTCTGCTCTGTCTATTTTAAAATCTTGTTTACTCGTTGCAAAATTCACTTACCTACTCCGTTGTTGTCCCATTTGGAAATACCCTCATCTACTTCGACCTATCGACCTACTTTTAAAATCCCAAATTGAATCTATTTTGAATACACGATTTAGAGAGGAGGCCTGGACCCAAGCCACCTTACCGATAAGGTATGGTGGCTTGGGTACCCGTAAAATTTCAAGTGTTACTCTGCCGGCATTCTTGGCCTCAATTCATAGCACCTCCGATCTCACATTCTTCAAGCCTCTCCGGCAACAAACTGCGAGATTGCGTGCCTGGTTGAGGCCTCGAATGCCTGGATAGCTGCACCGAATCAAATTTTTCCTTCCCGACCTAAGATACAAAGGGCCTGGGATACCATAGCACCAGTTTCCACCCTAAATCACTTCTTGACAACGCGACAGGCAGGGACCGAGCGACGCTTCTCGCTTCATCTAGGCCAGAGTCAGGTCACTGGCTCCACGCCTATCTTCGCCCAACACCGGCACCTTTATCGACCCAAAGAAGCTTCGCATAGCCGCCCGTCTCCGGCTTGGAGTTGCTCTCTGTGCCGACCTCAGCTGTGCTTCTCGTGGATCTTATGTAGATAGCCTCGGCCACCACGGGCTCGCCTGCTCTTCGGACGCCGGCCGCCTGTCTCGTCATGCCGCCCTTAACGATATTCTGAGAAGGGCGCTCGTCAGTGCCGGCGTTCCCGCCCCTCTGGAGCCCCAAATAGTGCGGAACGATGGCAAGCGCCCTGACGGGATGTCGTTGATTCCCTGCAAGATGGGCCGTGCGTTGGTGTGGGACGCCACTTGCACCGACACACTAGCTGCGTCCTACCTCCCATCGACCAGCAGGCGTGCTGGCGCCGCGGCGGACGCTCGGGAGCGTCAAAAGGTAGCCAAGTACAGCTGTCTCGGCGCCCAATACGAATTAATCGCTTTCGGCGTCAAGACACTTTGTTCGTGGGGCAGAGGCGCTCAGATGATCCACAGGAGCTTGGCAAACAGCTGAGGGCGGCGACAAATAGACAAGCTAAATGGCGTTGCTTACTCGAAAACATCATCTTTTGCGTAGTGACACTATGTTTTTCAAGGAGCGTTATCTTCACGTCTCAAACATGAAGTGATTCTTGTGTTCAATACAACATGACTATAAAGTAATAACAACAAAGTTATGTACACGTAAGTATGTTGGCACTTTGTCAGAATCGATATTTTTGACAAGGCACTTCCGCGAGCTTAACGATTTCAGCGGGGCTAGCACAACTGACGCTGCGCCGCGACGCAAGTAGAGAAAGATCTACCCTCCTCTTTCTAATTTGCACGGTGCGAGTGAGAAAGGAGACCCTCAGTCGCGCGCAAAGCGACTTGTCAGCAAGTTGTGCTAGTCGTACTGGGCGACATTGGTAAACTCTCGCTAAAGTACAAAATACTGCATTCCAGTGTTAAATTTTTCCATAGATTTTTTACAAATTGAAAATTACCTCACGCAATAAAGTCTTTTGTTGGCTGGATGCCAATACCGGTAAGTAAAACCAACCGTCAGTCGGCGACGTAGGTACTTTCCTAAAGGGTCTCGCGACTATTTGTCGCATTTATTTTAAATTAATGTGTAAATACTAATAACATCACGACATGTTAAGTGTGCTGATGGTCCATAAAATTGCTATTTTATATGTTGATGGGGTGGAAAAAAATACATTTAAACGTACATATTACGGCAAATGACAAAAGTTTTTTCACATTAACTGTCCGATAATCATTTTAAAATAACTTTGACCTGATAAAATTTTGATCCCTAGTAGTAGGAGTATATTGTTGTATCTAATTTTACTTATTAAAAACAATCTCTACCTGTGTCAAATTTTTATTTTATTTCGTATTAACGAATAACAGGGGAGACATTCGACTTCCATGAATTACATACATATGACGACCATACGGTAGCGTGTGAAAAGCGGCGATGATTTGCCATACTATCCACGTCGTTTTAATGAGAACGACAACTCAACAGTGAGACCTATATCAAAGCATAAAACTAGCAACATTATTACACATTTGAATAATAAATACCGCCCCAGGCCAAGAAGTATATCTCAATCAAGGTAAACTGAACCATCGTTTAACGCTTGACGCCGTCAATTAAATTATAAAACGAACACCCCCCATAAATTATTTGTAATTCTCTACATCCGTGCTCCACAACAACGTCTTAGAGGAGCTCAATGTCACAACAAGGTTGTCCACGCAATTTCTCAGTCTTTTGACACTCGGTCAGGCGCGGCGCGAATACTCTAGAAATAAGCATAATTGCATAGGCGTATTGACACAGTATAAGCATTTGACGGAGCATCAGGACTCGTCCAGAATACTCTGATTAAGAATTTACAAATATTACGGTACAAGCAATCCTACAAACGCCTCAAAATCGAACGGCCTGGAGAGCATTGGTCAAGCGACACATACAAAGGTTATCCACAGGCATGAAAATACGACCGAAAAGATGTTGATGTGCACCTATTTATTTTAGTCGGATTATGAAAGCTTAACTTTTCAGTGTACCATTAAGATAAAAAAGAGCAAATAGAGAATCGGACGCTTCCTTAGATTACCGGTCTGCGGTATATACCTTTCCGCAACCGCTGCGCTAATTGTTCTGCTCGAAAGTATAATTTTGCTTCTTGTTTCGATCTTTGTACTTTTATCTTCCTTTTTAACCCAGCCTTAACCAGTAAACTTTATCTGAGTAAACATCCATGCTAACGAGGCAATGTCACTTATGTTTTCATCCAAATTACAAACCATTATGATGATGACGACTATTTTAGCCTAGTTAGTAGTAGACCCTGTTTATGAAGCTGGAGGTCCTGGATTCGAATCCCGGTAAGGACATTTATTTGTGTGATGAGCAAGATTATTTGTTCCTAATTACATACTTAACTATATAGAACATCCATTATGTTCTATGTGTTTAAGTATGTATTTATCTTTATAAGAATGTACCTATATCGTCGCCTAGTACAAACGACAACACTGTTAACTGACCATCCTGTGTTTATATAGAACCTTATTACAATGCACTTAAGGTGCACCGATGGTCAGTTAGCTGTGTTGTCGATAGTACCCATTGTACAAGATTCGCTTAGTTTGGGACTAAGTGGAAATGTGTGAGATTGTCCCCAAAGAAAGATATATAATCGCGTTCTGTTTTCATCTATGCTTCAAATCTGCGCAGTAATTTTTGCGTAGTTGGGTAGCAAGCAACATCCAAATTGTCACATTTTTTGTTTATTCATTATCAACCATTAAAAGACAATGTGTATCTACATTTCTAGTTCTCAGGAATCTCCAATTTTGCTGATTAATAGCCGCCATGCCATTGTACGAATGTCGTTAACAAAGCAAAGCTATGTTTATAACGAGAACGAATATAAACAGGTGACATTGTAAGGCCAACGGAATGCATAGTCATAAAAACATTTGCAATCGTGATGCAAGTAGCCTTGCTTCAGATGCGTTGTAATAAGCGGATTATAGTCGATGTTTCTGCGGCTAATTAATTTTCTTAGCAAGTTTGATACCGATTTGGGATGGAATAGTTGCCCGTCCGTCGTAGAATATCATTTATTTATTTATTAACATACACACAACCATCCTTACAGGCTATCCTAATTCGACAGTATGGAATTTGAGACAAAACCGAAAATAAAAACATAGGTAGGTACATTACAAATTACAGTAACACAATACATATAACGTGGCCTTTGTGAATTCGTGCAAAGGACAAAAAACAAATCTACCTCGATCGCTACTCGATTAAGGGTCCGAACTGCGCGCGTAAAGTTGGTTTTCCACCGGCGAGGCGAGGCGGGGCGTGGATGGGCGAGAATTGAAATTAGTATAGAACTTACTACCTTTTTGCACTGAGCGCGCGCGCGCGCGGTGGAAATAGGTAGTAAGTCCCATACTAATTTTATTTCAATTCTCGCCCATCCACGCCCCGCCTCGCCTCGCCGGTGGAACACCACCTTAAAGGGGGCCTGGCGAAGGAGTTGCGTTCGTTGCGCGCGGCTCGGCCGCCGCCGCCGCCACACATACCGGTCCGGTACGCTCAAACACAGTACTCCACAATTTCTCAACTTGCCTCATATTCTCAACACATGATATTCGCAGAACATGATACTACTTCCATGTTACAAAGAATAACATGCTAAAATTCCTTTCGCTCCTACGCTCCATCTCCTTGAAGACGGGCGCTTAAATAAATTACATAGCGACAAATCAGGCATCACTATAACACACATTCATATTCATTAAGACGTGTGAACGTTGCCGTCTTGGGGCAATGAGCAAAATCAGCTTAGTGGCAGTTTTGTTTATATGTTCCTTAAAGTGAATCTCCTTAGCCCCATGTTCCTATAAAATTAACACTATCGTATTGTAGAATAAAAGTCAATATTATAGCTGTTGTCCACGTTAATCCCCTAGCCTGATCCCCCAGGGAAAATAACGGTTAGGTTGTTAGGTTAACTGTGACCCTACAGCGCGCGAGCCGAGCGAGCGAAAAGAGCGTGACGCAGTAGCGTCCGGCGAAGCGCCATAACCGAACATTATCATTTGTTCCTAGTTGAATATTGCAATTGCTGCAAATTCCCCTGGGTTATCGGGGTCACGTGATTAACGTGGATAACGTGTTTTTTATGTGAGGGAGTTGCGTTTGTTTTGTTTGGTTTTGTCTTGTTCGGTTCGTATTTCTTTGTTCTTATTTCGGTTTGTGGGCTCAGGACGACAGATCTACTTTCGCGTGCTCATCCTGGCCCGTTAGTATATACGTAAGGTGGGTGTAAGCGATTGAATTCGAATGAGAATACTATCTAATGATAAAATCGTCGTTGAGACCGGTAAAATGTTGTTTTTGCGTGATGGATACTTCTTTTTAGGGTTCCGTACCCAAAGGGTAAAAACGGGACCCTAATATTACTAAGGCTCCGCTGTCTGTCTGCTTGTCTATCTAGCCATCTGTAACCAGGTTGTATCTCATGAACCGTGATAGTTAGACAGTTGAATTTTCACATATGGTGTATTTCTGTTGCCGCTATAACAACAAATACTAAAAAACCGGCTAAGTGCAACTTGGAGTGGGGCTCCCATACAACAGACATGATTTTATTGCCGTTTTTATAGATAATGGTACGGAACCCTGTGTGTGCGAGTCCGCGGCGCACTTGCCCGGTTTTTTATTATTCGGTCCCGGTACGCCAGGAGACAATCGTGAGACTCCTAGAAATAAGACTCCAAAAAGATTAAAAAAAGACATGATTAGAAATGAGATTGGACTCCAAGGATTCTTTTAAGATGCCCCAATACAAAAATGGGTTTAGCGTTGTTACAAAAATATATGTTTAGTGGATATACGGTATTGTCTAACCTCGCAATCTCGGGGGGTTTGATTGATAAGAATGTAAGTTGGAAGCCCTGTTTTCGTCTCCCAAAAGTCTCCGGGTTAGGACCTCGTAGCATGGCTGCTATCTTGGAAAATTTACTCCATTCGTTAGAAATTCAGGTTTTATTCGAAAAAAACGTGCTCTATGGAAACATGGTCTTAGCAACATTCAAGCTGAATAAATTCTACACAAACCTGTAGTACACCATGCTGAGGCTGTAGGTACTACCTTTAAAATCATCGTTTTATAGAGTCCTCCAAGTAAAGTATCCATGGCAACGAGAAACAAAAGAATGTTGATTGCCCCTTGTACAGGGCACTCTTATTTTGTAGTTTAGGATACCTTTGGTGTTTCTTTATCAACTGTTATTACCATTATTATATAAAAAAAAAACAGACATACAAAAATAAGAGAAAAGTTAAATACTATGGACGCACTCGAACAAGCACTAAAACTGAAGTGGAGATGGGCTGGACACGTGGCGCGCCTTAAAGACCACAGATGGACTAAAATAGTTACATCGTGGAAAGGCCCACAGGGCAAACGTCGACCGGGAAGACCACACTCACGCTGGGAGGACGAGATCAAAAAACTAGCGGGACCAAATTGGATACTTGAAGCTCAAGACCGTCAAAAATGGCAATCTTTGGAAGAGGCCTTTTCCTGAGAGGGGTTCCTGATACTAGCAGTATATTCTACCAACAAAATGTAAAAAAAAAAAAAAATGAATAAATAAAGAAGTAGAATAAATAAACATATAGGTATATATTAAAAAGTGCACAAATGTAAAAAAGGGAAATAAAAGGCTTTTTTATTTTTTATTTTATTTTATTATTACCAGTGATCGTAACTTTTGTAGCATTTTTGGTGCAGCGTAGTGTTGTTAACGGAGTAGGTATAGACAATATCAATCATAATTGTTAATTAAGCATTAAGATTGAAATTCTTTATACCAATTGGTACAAGCTTTTATTGCAGACTGTACTTTTCTGTATACCATCATCAACTACTCATTGAGACGATTCTAACGAACCCAAACTCAACGGGGTTACGTCGGTTAAGTACTGAATTTCCATGGCCACCTTCTGTCGCCATCATTAGATCAGCTCGATGGTACCATAATATTGAATTGTCATCCTAACTATACCCAAAATTTGAACTCAATCAGTCACCGGGAAGTGGGTCTAATTTAACTTGCAAGATTTTTCCCATACATACTAACAGGGCAAGTTAATATACTATATAGCTTGTAAAAACTAAAATGAATTTTTTTGACGCGATTTTTTTTCACATTTGTATGGAGCAATTTGCCCCAGTCGAACAACGCTCCATACAAATGTAAAAAAAAAACAGAACACGATACCTGTTATTCCCTTGAATGCCGGTTCACACCACATTTTTGGTACATCCTGTCTAATGTCAGATTTCCACTTCGGTTCAATTATTACAAAAAAATATAATATTCTTACCTACTTTAAACGCTCACCGACCCAAAGAGGGTCTTAGCCTCTGACAGGAGTTCTCGCCACTTGTCCCGATGTTGCGCCATTTCCCACCAGTTCATGTCCCAAAAAAATATATATCATATTTCATTATTAATGCATTTCATAAATTCTTTAAAAGTATGAAAAAAGCATTTCTTCTCTTTGAACCACTTCTTTAAACTAACCGCTTAAATGTCGAAAGACTAACAATAACTCGTAAAACAAATCGAAACGACTTGCTTTCTAAGTTGAACGGTACCGCTGGTATATAAATAATCTTGTTTCGTTTATTTATGTTCAATGCTCAATCAATTTGTTCGATCTATTTCCCTAATGGGTGTGGTTATAACGTGATTCTTGGCAATTCAAATAATTTAATGGCTGGCTATTTCATTAAATTATTAGACGCTCATGGAGATGGCTACAAATCTGCATATCATTACATATATTTAACATCACAATGATTGCTGTGGGAGTGTAGAAACATTTGTGCATACAATGTTAAATTAATACAATAATAGGACATTAAAACTCACTTTAGGTTCATGTGTTACTTTAGATGGTAAAATAACCTCTAAAAACCATATGAAAAATGTAATCTACCGCCCTCTTTCTTATTTGCAATGGTGACCAGAGGGGTAAGATAGTCACGTAACGTTTTTCTATATAAAAATTGACATTCAGATCTACCTAACGTACGTGCAATGCGTTACGTGATCGACCTGCAGATTCCCTTGATAAGACCATTGTCATTAGCAGAAACACGTGTTTGGTTTGGTTAAGATGTATCGGAGCTAACAAGATAGTCACAATAATGTACACACTATCAAAGCGTGAGAGAGCGCAGATATTATTGAAACACTCCGGACTGTACAGGAATGTTTGATAGCGACTACACCTTCTTAATATTACTTCTTTACTCTACTCGGCTATCGCATGCCCGCGCGAGAAACAGTTTGCATAAAATAAGTCTTCTTCAAATCAAGGACACGGGAAAAAAATTGGAGGGTTAACATTTAAATCGTGTGTTCGCATGCGATAGTAAAATTGCTTGACGATTTGAAGGACCAAAGAGAAATGGAACCAAAAACAAATGAATAATAAGTTCTCACATCCTTCATTCGCTAAAACGGGCTAAAATTCGGGCCGGCTAATTTTCACAAGTATTTGGTATCCCGTACGTCCTAAGACAATGTCAAACCCCCGATGTGTTACGATGCTAGTTACAGATAAAGGTTGTCTATTCACAGTGCCGGCGACCCTTGTCAAAATATATTCGGATTTGCAAAAGGACACGCGACCGAAAATAGAGCTTGCTTGAATTTTAATCTCGTATGTCGCCGTAATGGATGTATTCTGGAATGTTCCGGTTGTGAAGTGAAGGTACGTTAGTGTGTTTTATTTGATTACTGGGTCTGTTTTATCTGGTTGTACATTGTGGAACTCTCTGTCTATACAAGGTATGGGATCTGCAGCCCGCGATATCCACTGTAATACGTCATCATAAAACCACGACCAGTCAAGAGTGACGACCGAGAAGCAGGCTAATATAGGTCGTTCAAACCATAGACAGAATACAAACAAGACACAATAATAAGTTCAAGGGCCAGTTTTGCCAACGACAATAGCTCCAAACTCCTTTTTCGGCGCTGGTGTGCTCGTCCTCGGCTTTCGTAGCCAACTTTACTCCCGAAGGTGCTGGAACATTACGAGCGTGCCAGCATGCCATTGATATAGTTGTAAGATATTGCAAGCGGTCGTTCTTTTATCTAATCACGCTTGGCATCAATCTAAATGCGCCGCTCTAATATAAAGTCATTAACTTTAGGTTTAATTACAGCCCTCCTGGCTATCCGCATGGTGGCCTGCCGCTCCCACTGAAAATGGTCTGTACAGTACTTTTTCATATTTTGCTTCAGCTCATATTGGAAAGTAAGGAGTTGACTGACTGCATTGTGTCCGCTTGCGCTCTTCAAACTCAGAGAAAAGCTGATCGTTCATTCGAAAAACGTGACCACACTACTGATACTGATAGTGCATGAGGAACAGTATGCAGAGGGTATTACCTACTCATAGGTTGAACTATCTATAACAGAGGAATTAGGCAAATAAAAAAATATCTGAAATACTTGCGTTTATTATTACAAAAAAGATAGACACGAGTTTACCTTGCATGGCAATGGACGCTCTTACCTACTACAGCTGGGTAATTACGTATCTTTTGAAGCGGCTTTTTCCCCTAGAGTCGTTTGTTTTGTTAGTGATGTTCGGTCCATAATTATAACGAATGTCAAAATCTTTCCTATAGTCGGGTTTCTCGTTAACCAAACAAATGAACTCTGCAGAAGATACTACTAGGTACTTCATTCATTTGATAATTATTGCGTAAGATTTCATCTCAAACCCTCAAATCATTCTCTTAAGACAATACCGAACTATTAATTATACACTCCTCAAAGTAGATACAAGTAATTTCCATTCTCGTCAGCCAAACTTAAATCAAACGTACTAATCTCTTCAACGCAACATTAAGCAAGTCTGCAGCGCCAGTTGTGTACAGAACTCCGCCTTAACTGCAGCTACATGCAAATCTAAACATAACGACGATGACATTAAAGTTGTTATTAACTCAAATAGTTGTTACATACGTATCTAAAGGGACTGGGGATGTGTGATATGAGTGATCGCTTGTGATCTTATGGTCCTGGGTGACGTATAGAATGTTGTGCGCGGTGCGGTAGCTGAGATACGATACGTTTTGCTTGAATAGGACTGTTATTGGTATTGACACCACTCTGTTGCGTATTTTAGGACAAAATATGACTTTGTTTGCAAAAAATTAAAATTGCTACGCTGAATGCTCAGTAGGAATACGCACTAGAAAGGTGTGAGAACTCACATTCTTAGTCGCGCCGAGTTTTAGACTTTTAGTTAAGAACTTACGCCTTACGCTACAAACTTTATTGCTAAGGTTTCTCAGATATTTATAGCATTAGGAACGTAAATATATTTACAAACTTGACTGTATAGTATGTATTCGTATGGGTGCCCAACACTAACTAATCGCCTCTATAAAATAAAAGTTAGCCTTAAATCTTGTGTATCATCCAGTTTAATATTTAAAGTGGCAAATACATAGAAAAGGACACCGTTGTCCCTGTCATCTGCTATGACATGATCAGGTCAATTTTAAAAACACAGGCTGTGGAGCAAGAAAGAGAAGAAGCTAAAAAATACGAGTGAGCCAAACCACTGACTGACAATTTCCTTTGCAAAAGAGGGCCTAAACCTAAAAAGATCCGTACAGATTGCAATAAGTCATAAACGCGTTACTAAATCTTGGTCCTACATGGTAATCAATGTGTAATCATGTAACATTTCGAACGCTCGTTAGGATTATATTCCGTAACTTATTATATGAATATAACAGTAGGGTATATATTATATTCCTTAACCTTAAATTTTACTTAATCGTCTAGCTGAAATATTTCCGAAAGCTGACGAACTTTTAATCGCTTATGATTTCATATTCGCTAGTTCAGTCCTTCAGCTATATAATCCGTGTGGGTGCCCCACAAGGCATTAGCATAACGACGCGCTTATCGCGAGTAATTATCGCGTTCGACTAGACGGCCCATGATAATGCCCCTTTTGAGTTACACGTCGCGATATCAATTCTGTGGAGATTTTAGCGACTTACGTAGCTACGGGACGGATTAATGGTTTAGTTTTCATTGGTGTTCTAAAGGCAAAGTCACGCTGGGCAAAAACTTACAAGCCTCCGGGTTTAACGCAACTTATGCATGCATCCAAGTCACCGTGCCTAAGTCCAGCCAACCACATCGCCGCTACCCAAAATGTTGTTCCAACCCCTTTTCAACCATTTAGGAGGAAGATTTAAAATTTATACCTACTAATAAATATTCCCTTAGTTCAAAAACAACTTGCTTTATACAGCGTGGAACGCAACGATGGATTTTCCCGCGAGAGGAGGATAGTTTACCGTTAGTGCTTACAATTTTCCAAATAAACCATGTTAATATTTCTGACCGTTTCCAAGTTAGAGTTCATTAAACTTTAGTGCAAAAATCTGCATATTACCACTTTAACGGGGAATAAGGTTAATACCATCACTGGTAAACAATCTTTTAAGGGATGACAGGAATAACTGTCACGGGAAAGTCATCAGAATTTTGCTTGAACCCTGAATAAAAAACAGTGAAATTGGCAAATTATCTAGAAGCAAGTCTGTCATGGATGGTAATCATTTAACAGTTACAAAGATCAATTAGGGTTGGCGCCATCATTAAAATAGAGGTAATTTAAGTGTCATTATTGAAAAAAAAAACTGCAGTCTTGTGTAATCATTATTCTAAGTATTCGATTCTACTGCCCTTATATGAAAATATATTTTCTTTAAGGTTCATGGAAAACATCCACCCAGTATACCTACTAACTTTCAACCCCTTTATTATACAACGACGGTCGCAAACAAACGTACGGCCCGCTTGATGGTAAGCGGACACCACAGCCTATAGACGCATGCAACTCCAAAGGAGTAACATGGGCATTGCCGACCCTTGATATGTTTGAGGATTCGCCGTATTGACAGCTGAAGGAACAAATTCCCTCGCTCTCAACACAACGCATCCTCGAGAGCTATGGCGACCTTGCTCACCTCCAGGAACACAACACTACTACAGAGCAAGTAGTAGTGTTATTATGGCTGTGGTCTTCTGCAAGGCGGCCTTTTAACCCTCTTTAAGTTGAATGTCGCAAGACTCTTTCTTTTTATTTATCAAATTCACTAAAAACTAGGTACCTTCTCCGAAATTCCTACTTAGAAGCTTAAAGCCATTGGAAAAAAATATTATCATAATTAAGAACAATAAATAAGATTTAAGGTTAACATGAGGAAATTCATTTATTTAGTTATTTTAATTGAAGTTATCTTTAGTTTTATATTCAAGTTATGTGTTTTCATAAGTAGTTAATTTTGTATATATTGTTATTGTTAATTAAATATTGTTTTTTTTCATGTTATTTTGATCTCTGCGAACCAATTTTTATGACAGTTAATTAATAAGTAGTTAGGTATATCCGCGCCTTAATAGACCCATTAACATAAAATATCCTTCGGTGTTATGATTATCTAACTGATGTCATTAAATAAATTACTTATACACATAAATCGTCAAATTATCCAGCACTAAATTTGATTAGTATGTATATATAATTCTAGTCTTTCATCATATCAGCCAAAAGACGTCCATTGCTGGATATAAGCCCAAAATAGCTTATTCGGACATGTTTTCTTGTAGGACAACGCACTACGATGATTTTTTTTCTTTGTATTCATATTCAGTTTGACTTATTTGAAGTAGGTTAAGAACTACGATTGTAATAAGTTTTTTTTGCCAAAAAATAACTGACTGTTAAGTTTGTTTCGGCGTTTCTTCTTAAACTCGACTTGAGCATCAACTGGTTTAAAGATAGTATGTTGGGGTAAGAAAGGACCCGATCCTTTCTTACCCCAACTCAAGAACGGTTAATTAAATTTTCTACTAAACTAGAAGAGATTTTCGATTGCTGGCAACCCACCTGCCTACGCCATCTTATTGCGCCCCACACCTCAGTCAGCCGCGTGGCTTTAAAGCGACAGGTTATATGCGGCAGCGAGAAAAATCGAAACAGTATTATTTGACGAGTGATCAGGAAATCCGAACTTTCTCGTGGCTAGGTATCTCAGCAAGTACGTAAGTTTGACCTGTTTTTGTGTGTTATTTGTGCATATTATTGTTATAATACTTGTTTCATCTAAGCTAGAAGTACGAATAACGGCTAGATTAGGCTGTACGATTTAATCCGATCTTCGTCTTGCGGGTCAAGATCGTACTAAATTCAACCGGTGTTGACCCGTTTGTGAGTGTATGGAAAAAAGCAGCGGTGCGTGCGTGCGTGCGTGCGTACGTGCATGTGTGTGTGTGTGTGTGTGTGTGTGTGTGTGCATGTGTTCGGGAGAGTGAGAGACATAAAGTACCTAATAAGTGTAGTGTAGTACCTCATTGATAAGATAAACGATTTAACGTTGAAGGTTAAAAAAAATGCTAACGGAAAACAGTTTTTATGTTCTTTTTGTTTTATTTTTTATTTCATATTTGCATATTAGGCAATGTATGCCAAGAAAGGCTGTGTAGTTAACAAGTTGTGATTTTTAAGATATTCTGATATTGTTCGCATCAGACTGTTACGTCAATTTGATTATTTAAGTTACTTCAAGTATTGAAAAGTGAAAAAAAAGTGAGTAATTGTTTATTGTTAATACATTCAATATTTCTAATAAAAGTTTGAGAAACGTGGGTTTACTTTTATTTTTCAATGGGAAAGATCGGACGTGGTGGCCCTTTTTAAAAATATTTCTCGCTTGTTTTTCAAGTATTCAAAAACTTTCTGAGCTAAAAGAACGGATATTTATTTTTATGAACCATACGCGTAACTGCACAGAGTTCCTTTTTGAACATAGTCCGTAGTTACCCCGAGTACGTCCGATGTTTCACGTTGAAAAAATATACAATTACTAACTTTAGACTTATATTAAATAAAAACGGTTGCATATATGAGGGAATTAAAAATATGTATTGAAAATATATTTCATACTTATTGATAACAAATGATAACAATTCAAGGAATCGTTAGATAAGTTAGTCAAAAAAAATAAACCCCGAAGGCTTACCAAAGTGTCGAAAATTAGTCCGATGTTACCCCAACATACCTTGGTTTAAGTAAGTTTACATACTGTATAGGTATATAATAAACAAATATTGCTAGTTTAATAGTAAGTACAGGATTATTTTTTACTTACCTACGCCCTTTAAATATAAATAATGTTCATATTTTGCTAATAGTACAATTTTATTTTAGTTTAATCACACAGTTTATTTCAAACTAGCTTCCGCCCGCGACTTCGTCCGCGTGGACCCGGGATAAAAACTATCCTATATTTTAATCCAGGCTATAAACTTTCTTCGTGCAAAATTTCATCCAAATCGGTTAAGCCGCTTAGGCGTGATTGAGTAACAAACATCCAAACTTTCGCATTTATAATATTAGTAGGATAGTAGGTAATAGGAAACAACTTGAGCATTATTACATTCCTCAAAAAGCTTTATTTACTTCTAAATTGGTGCGGTCTTAGACGATGTTTTTCCTCCTGTGGGAAGTGTTTATAGAAAATAAGGGCGAAATGTTTTTCTTTCTAAAATACTTTTCCTCATCCTCTGTTCTATTATCCGCTTATAACATTATGATGATGTATTATCATTAACGTAAGTATATATTTTTACGATGTAAGTACTCGTATTATTTATAGCTTAATTGACCGCCGGGATCAATAACACGAATCAGTAGCTATTTGAATCGATTTTGTGAATGGCTGAAATAGTTAGAACTTTTACAAAATCGGCTTGCCTAAGGAGTTATCCTAATTTGTATCTCTAGGTCTTTAACGAAAAGGAATTGTAAAATAAAAAATCGTTTTTAGGTTTCCGTAGTCAACAAGGAACCCTCATAGTTTCGCCATTGACGTCCGTCCGTCTTCGGCTTAGCTCAGTAACCCTTAATACTAGAAAACTGTAATCACGCCGACAAAACAGTACAATAAAATTCTGAATAAAATTGGGGACGTAATTTTTTTTAATCCATAGCATGGGGTATCGTTGGATAGCTTGTTCAACTCCGAGTCATGTGTGTGTGTGTGTGTGTGTGTGTGTGTGTGTGTGTCCCCCTGCCGGCTGCTCAGTAGCCTCCAGCTCCAGTGACTGACTGGAGATGTGAAACATTCATGGCAGTAGTGCATGTTATGAATTTAAAAGGAAAACTATCAAGGCTAAGTAGGCATAACTAGTAACCGGGTAATAGTCGAGCAGCTTAAAATGTACGCACTTAGGAAGGCCAACTTTCGTACAAATTCGGCCGACAAAACCGCACTATTTGGTTGGCGCGCGCGTGTCGATGTAACTTATCGCATGTCGAGGCAACTACGGAACCCTACACTGCGCGTGGCCCGACACGCACATGGCCGATTTTAATATTGAATTGAAGTAGTAGTAGTAGTAGTAGTAGTAGTAAGCATAAAATCCTAGAGACCCTGATTCTAATCCTCAAAGAGATTTATACAGAAGTCAGTATTTATAGTGTATCGAGTGTCATTGACCGTTCAATAAATAAATACATTTGAATTATATTTTTATTTAAAAAATACCTTTCATTCTACGAGAGTTAGGATATTATGGTCACGCTTCGCCACTCTCGCCATTCCATAAATATCAACCATCTTTCTCAAAATGCATTCTATGAAAAGAGAAGTGTAGCATTTTTCTCGACACAAAGGACTCGAGTGACCGCAAAGCCTAATGAATGAATGAATGACCTTCTCGCTTAAAACGTGAATGTTATCCATTTTGTTTGATTTTTTAAGTAATTATACACACTGATGGATTCCAGATGTGTTTGGTATGGGTTTTCCATTTACGATTGTCGTTAACACACGTCTGCTTATGCGACACATGATGATGTAGTGATTCATATAAAAATTTCGTTTGACTTTGTTTGCTTCATGTTTATATAAACTATACCATATTTATTTAATCGTATGGCATACATTATTTTGGCCTTTAAAGTTTGTCACTCTTTAGTACCATCCAGAGGACACGTGCAGGGTTGTGGTAGGGAGCTTCTGCGGACGCCAGTAACAGTTGTCTCCCCTTTGTCAAGTGAGTGGGCAACTCGCCTGTTAGAAGTTCTTAAGCCGCCCGAAGGCCTCTAACTCGGCTTAACGACTACTGTCATAGACAGCAGCCGGGATCAACTGCTTAGCGTGCTTTCCAAAGCACGGAAGCGCTCATTTATATTAACCACTCAGACATCAGGCGGTCACCTATCCAAAGACTGACCGCTGCCATCTTTGCTTAACCTGCGTTATCGTTTCCGACTCGCAGGCGCCGCTAGGCTATGAGCGCTTCAATTATACCATAAAAAGATGTTAGAGAGCCGTATCAATAAACTCTTTTCTGTCGCTACTCCACGGTTAGCACAAGACGGTGAGTGAGCTGTCTCGCAGCGAGATAGACTATCCGTCTCTTTCTAATTGAACCACTTTGAAAGTGATGGATGAATATCACATGATAGACTTATCTCGCCGCTATATAACATTTTGCCAACACGCTCACCAGGCGAACATAGAAATCAAATTAGAATGCAAAACCTACATGTCCAACTGAGCCTCTCACGCCCAGTTTTTCTCTTCTGCGAGTTTTGCGATTAACTCTTATCACGTTTAGGGCATTCCTAAATCGCTAGAGCTACCGAATCCAAATATATAAACATCATAAAGGACCACATCAGAACCTATTAATGTGTTAAGGGCTTCACACATTTGTCTCCAAATTGTTAATTCAGAAACTTGCGCATTCGGCAAATAACCTCAAAATTTAAATATCTAGTTACCTACACTCAACCCTATACAATAACATCCCACGTCTTAATTTGCATATGAATAGAGACAGAAGTGAAAATCAGTGCGTTCCCTAATTACTAACGTTCCCTTCAATTACTACGTGTTATGAATTTCGGATTACCCGCCATCTTCAATAACTGTCTTATCTCATACCTACTACTTACTTTCGTGGCCTCCTATTTAACTCAACTACGATATTGCATAAGCAACTTTGCTGCCTACGCGTCAAGACTGAAATTATCGAAATACGTAAACGGAGGAGAAGAGGTGGTGAGAATAGGGCATACTCGCTTAATGTTCAATCTAGCTACATATCGTGTTTGTCGCGTAGCTCGTTCAATTGTAGTAGCACAATCAATCTTAAGCGTCAGTTAATAAAAATCGTATTTCAAATTAAGGAGACGAAGAGATATGTTGGTTATGAATAAATATAGTACGGCTATCTAGAGACCAGCGGACCCCGTGAGTTACTAAAAGATAAATCTATGTATATTCAAACAAATTGATTGAACATGGGACAACGGGATAGGTCTTGTTATAATGATAGTAATCGACAGTAGTATTAAACATTCAAATTATTTAACAGGTACATAATGGCGTGATCTCCATGGTAACGAAACTGTTAAAAGTTATTATAACCCCGTTGCAACTATATATGATATACATTTTTAAAAGCTTTTAGTCTGCAGTTTCTTTTAGTACCAGGTAAGACATCAAAATACAACCAGGACCCTTAAATAGTAGGTACGATAATGCAAATGAGAATTCTCGTGTTGATATTTTACTCGAACATGAAATAGCTTTCATGTAAATTAAATTACATATTCGTACGGGGTTTGACAAGCGACTGTGTGCCAGGTAAATACAAATTACGGTATTTAAACTGCTAGATACGTTTTTAGATGGTTTGCGACGGCTATTCGATGTTTTTTCCACAGTTTACTATTATAAACCCCTCTAATGCGAATGTAAAAATATTTATTTGAATAATTCACCGAAATAATTTGTTGAACATTATAGGTTCATAATGCTAAGCGCGGATCCGTGCCTATACAGGGTGGAAACGATAAGTGATCTCACTTGATTATTTCTAAACTATACAAGATATCGAAAAACTGGTCACTGATCCTGAAAGAGCTTCACGAGCTTTATCAACGGTATCAATAATAGGTTACAGATTAAACTGGATCTATCCGAAAATTCCATGTCTCCAGCTTCCATAGATTTAGTACAGCCACAGAGATACTATCACAAGTAGTTCTTGAGATATTTAACGTTGTGTCAGACAAACGGACAGACGGACGAAGTAGCACCATAAGGGTTCCTTTTTTACCTTTTTGGTGCGGAACCCTTATTATGCGATCATTTTTATGTATTAGAGAATTGTTGTATTAGGTAATTGTATTGGAGAATTAAATCGTTTTTCCTTATATCGGATTGGTACTCAAAGTTCCATAACATGATCATAATCTGTTTAGTTTAGTCCATTTTGAATCGTATTAACCGGGCTTTTGACACGTTACAGAACTTGTTTGTACGACGGAACATATTCAGTTATATGTTTTACTTAAACTTTTTTTTTCAATACCTATTTCTTATATTTTTTTCCACTAGGTACACAAAATATCCGGTATTCACTAAATAAACTTCCATTTATTTCTAAAGCTGAAAGCGAATCCGTGTTTGTGTTTTGCAGAATTTGTATAAATCCAAAACAAACAAATAGCGGAAGGGATAATTTATCGTTCTTCTATTTAGATTCTAGATAGTAAAATCTTTATTCTAAATAAGAGACCAGATGCTGGGAAACTGGGGTAACGACGATTTGCAAACACTGATAGCAAATAGGCAGGGGGGAAGTATCGATATCCTTTGTACGGTTGAAAACATTTGTATCTATGCAATCTGGGTCAAAAATGATTGAATACGACTATTGCCAAAGGCACAGAAGGGAGTTGAGGTATTTTTGACCCGGGTTTTGTACAGATGTGATTGTTTTTGATTGTTCATTTAGAATGATAGGTACGTCTTTAATGTATGTATTTATTATGTCAACACTTTTTTGTAGACAAGCCAAGACAGGTAAAATATAGACAACAAGGGCTAGGGATCTCTTCCAATTAACCTAAAGATCAATTAAGTGGAGAACAGGAACCAGGTGAAACAAAGATAAACTGTCTCTCTACTCAACTTTACGATTAACTGGCTGGATGTAGGATCAAATTAGTTCATTTGATATCAGAGGGGTATTTCTTAAATGTATCGTGTCAGAACTCTAAAGTGTCGGAACACGCAAAATGTTCGTCTAAATAATAGACCTAGAAATAGGTACGGTATAACCTAGAGAATATTGATGTTACTATATATGTATTTTTACAGTCTATACCATTATTAATTTAATCACATTCAAAACTTTAGCCCAAGCCAAAGCAAATAGTTTTACAATAATAATATTAGATACAAGAGTGACAATTTGGACTGGACAATTGGACATTAATGTAGTATGTTAACATTCAGGGTATTGAGCCTTGCAGCTGCGTCGGTTTCAAGGTATAACAGGACAACGTTAGTCTAGACTATTATTATTGTAATTACTTACGCATATACAAAGCTATTCAAAAATAAAACAAGGTAAATTTTCGTACAAGGCATTTAAACTGACAGGATCGATTCCCCCTCTTGAGGTTACCAATTAGCGTGGTGTTATTTGGAATAGCTTATTATGCATGTGTTGCCGTCGATATACCTATCTCTTAATGAAATCTAGTTTTAGGCACATCACTACGAATACAAGAAGTCGCACTAAACTTGAATTTAGTGCTAATATCTTGCAAAGTCGCTCGTATAAATACCTCGTATAAATACGTCTCCCACACGAAAACTGGTGATACGGTGTTATGATTAAATGTCGGAAAGCGGATTTATGATTCTTAAGATATCGGTTAATTAGTCGTTGTCGTTGCTTAATACTTATTGATTCAACACTTTAAATCTCGCGGTACCTACACTTATTTAAATTATTACATTCATATTCGTTTATTGTCCCATGTGGTTTACAATGTTCTTACAGGATAATACAGTTCGCAACATGAATCCTGCTGGGGCACAGCAATTATAACTTATAAACTAGGTATATACGGGTCTAACGCGATAATTATTTATTTCTCTTAGTTCGATGATTTCTCCGGCTGTGGTCCCAGAGATGACTGACATCCCACATGAGGGACTGCTGGCACGTTAGAAATAAATGCAATTAGAAATCGCGTTAGAGCCATGTAAAATAATAATTTGCATATATTATACTTTTTAATATTTCTAAAATAATAGTGTTTCTAAATTTCATTAGTCATAATTCAAATATAAGATTTAGAAAGCGAGTCGAGTGACCGCGCACATAATATCGCATAGAGATTTGCAAAAAAATGCAAAAATGTACATTATCATCATCCTCCTAGCGTTATCTCAAGATTTGGCATAGGCACTAGTTTTACGAAAGCGACTGCCATCTGACTTTCCAACCCAGAGGGAAAACTAGACCTTATTAGGATTAGACCGGTTTCCTCAAGATGTTTCCTTCACCGAAAAGCTAACGGTAAATATTCCGTACATAAGTTCAGAAAAACTCATTGGTACGCGCCGGAATTCGAACCCACGACCGCCGCTCGACAGTCGCATGCCTGAACCACTAGACTACCAGCACGTCTAGCACACGACGGCCGCGACATACTCTCGATTTTTATCGCACTACACCTCTTCTTCTAAGTGTTCTAATAAGATAGAGACGGATAGTGCGAGAAAAATCGAGAGAGCTCGCGCGCCGTCACGCCGTGCTGTTTAGATAAGCAGTTTATTTGAAACTAACGGACATTTTTTATACCAGCATAATACGAGTAACTATCACAGGTAACATTTGTGACTTTTTAGTTAGGTGATTAATTATATGTCAATTGTTTTTCACGGATATTTATACGGATCTGCAGAAAACACAAAAGCTAATAAGGCTTAATCCAAGTACGTTATTTTCCCATATCATTTAGTTTATTTCCAATTAGTTTGCTTTCCACCTAAATTATTATTCCTACTGCACGTCTATCATGAGACGGCCGCGACATACTCTCGATTTTTCTCGCACTACACCTCTTGTTCTAAGTGTTCTAATAAGAGAGAGACGGGTAGTGCGAGAAAAATCGAGAGTATGTCGCAGCCGTCTCATGATAGACGTGCAGTTCATCAAAAGTTGTTTCAAAATCAAAGAATTTGTAATTCATTAGAGCCTTGAAAGCTGTAAAGCGGTTATCCATATAAAAACCATTTGAAGACGGTTTCCGTTCTAAAATAGATTGAAGTTATAAAGTAAATGTTGTTGCGGCAGGCTCAAAGCTTCAAAAGTGGTTTGCATTGATAATAATAAATCAATACCCAACTGGTTAAAGTTTAAAATAGACTGTTATGGCTTCAATCATCAAGAGTAAAATTATTCTTCACTAACCTATACCTACGGTTTTATACAATTATTTTAACCTCGTAAGTCCCCGCGTACTTGTACAAGTACAAACTAGGCATAGTAGTTCAGACCTGATAATGCAACTGCATAGCACGAATAACTGCCTAATGTACTTACCCAAGTACAAATTCTTCATTCCCCATGTACCGGGTTTTTCTTATCTCGGTCTGCAGCACTATTCTTGGTTTGTACTTGGTATAGTACATCCAGCAGATATGAATACTGCTATTGAAAAAACACAGGACTTACGAGGATAAATAGGAAAAGGCTGTAAGGTTATAGCTTTGTAAGTTTGTATATATGGGGTTATCTCTGGAACTACTTATCCGATTTCAAATAATCTTTCTTCGGTGTATAGATGGACCTTTAGGATATATAGTTCCTTTTAAAACGCGGGCTGAGCCGTGCGTGTCATATATGAGTAGCTGTATTGATTATTTAGGCACTTTACAAACTAAGTTAAAACCGACTTCAATTCCGTACTGCCCAAAAAAGCCGTAAAGTCACATACATGAACATCACTCGAAATAAAATACCCAAATCGCTTCAACAATCGTTTCCTCGATTTCTCTATGATCCCATCATCAGACCCTGACCTGATCACCGTAGAACCACATGGGAGGGATAACCTTTCAAATAAAAAAAAAGATTTTTCAAATCGGTCCCGGTGTCTTCGATTAATGGGCGATCATACCTAAAGAATTAAAGATTCCCTCTAGTTTTATTGAGAACCTCCTTCTTTTTTGAAGTCAGTTAAAAAAGGAGATTTATAGCTTCTATTTAAACCAATTAATGATGTCGAACCTCAGTTTATTATAGGTACCTGAAGTCGTTTATTGACTTGTTGGCCGTCAAACTTGATTGATGTTGATGTTATGTTTTACATCTAGCATTTAAAACGTGTATATGCAACACATAGACATATTAGACGTCGAAACGGTTAAGGCGAATGTAACTCTCAAAAACTCACAAAGCTTCACAATCTGAAACTTTATATTCTTACTAGCTTCTGCCCGCGACTCCGTCCTCGTGGAACTCGTATATATTATAAACTTTTACCCCCATTTCACCCCTTAGGAGATGATTTGCTGGATAACGACTGTCCTTTGTCCTTTCCCGAGACTTAAACTCTCTTCAGTTCGGTTCAGTGATTTTATCGTGAAGAGGAAACAGACAGACAGGCACACTTTCGCATTTATAAGTATTAGGGATACTTCAGCATAGATGCCATCTATGAAATGATTATTTTAGCAGCGTCCATATTTGAGGGGCGGCACTTACGTATATAGGTACGTCTGTACGTACCATATACGTAAATGCCGTGTCTCTACGTAAAAAAAAGGTTTTTATACTATATGGCTGATAATAGACACCAGCATTTTTTTACGTAAAAGCATAAAGAAGGAGTGCGATTGGACTTGATTTAACAACAGAATAATTTGAAATTCCATATATAACAAAAAGTAGTGATGTCAGTCTCGAAATATCTGGCAAAAACATAGTTGATGTGCAATCAAGTCTTAAACTATGTATCAAATTAATCCTGACATAAACATGTATGGAAACCTTCGCCGACATAAAAGTCATGGGATATATCTTTGAGTAGCTTGTAGCACATGTGCACCCATATCTTTGCACTGGACTGTTCTAACTATCCCAGTTGGTTGAAGCACCTAGGTTACTCGGGAACTAATTCAGTTTTTAGGTATGTAGGAGGGAGGTAAGATAGGAGGACCCATGATCTAACGTAAGTTTTTGATGTATACTGTTCTCTATAACATGATCATTAATTAAACGACACAGGCAACACAATCTGTTTGATTTTTATAAGCCTACTAGCTTCCGCCCGCGACTTCGTCTGCTTAAGCCCAAGATAAAAACTATCCTATATTTTAATCTAGGTTATAAACTATCCTCGTGCAAAATTTCATCCAAATCGGTTTAACCGTTTAAGCGTGATTGAGTAACAAACATCCAATGAACTGACTAAATACTTGTATGGAAAAAAAATGCAATTTTGGAAATCATTTATAATAGCTAAATTAAATATTTACCTAGAGACAAAATACAACAAAATTTCAAACATCATAAAATTATAACTAACTTCTGGAAAGTCAAAAGAAACATTAAAAAATGTTTTTATCTTTATTTTAGTTTATTTACATTTGCTTCATAATTTGACGACCGGTTAGCCTAGTGGGTAGTGACGCTGCCTACGAAGCTGAAGGTCCTGGGTTCGAATCCCGGTAAGGGCAAATATTTGTGTGATGAGCATGATTATTTGTTTCTGAGACTTGGATGTTTTCTATGTATCAACTATGTATTTAAGTATTTATATCTATTAAATATATCGTCGTCTAGTACCCGTAACACAAGCCTTATTGAGCTTACTGCTGTGTAAGATTGTCCCCTAATATTTATTTATTTATTATTATTTATTTATAATATTCCAGATAAATCATACAAAAAAGACAATGCATGCTTCTGTATAATAACTTCCGGGTGGAGATTTTGTTGGATTCATAGAATAACGATTTAAAATGAAAAAAAAAAACAAAAAAAAAACGCTTTGTACTATAAATTAATGTTTATCAAAACCGTATTTTGCCTGAAGTAACAGGAAATACACCAATTAGCGTATTTAAGTAATTGTACTAGTCCACGCTTCCACTCTACTGTTAAAGTGCGCGACAAATACCCACCCGATTTAATTTAATACCTAACGTCGTATATAATCGTGAGGTCAGGAGGTCAAATATGTGGCCACAGCAAGTTGTTAAATGGCACAAAGATGCCATTCTAATGTTTACGTAACGAAGAGGTTAGTCGATAAACCAGAGGCTCTGGTACAAGTTTTACCAAAACAAAACGTTACGCGTTTGCGTTTAGCTGTCAAAAAACGCAAACGCGATCGTAACGTTTTGTTTCGGTAAAACTTATACTAGAGCCTCTGGTTAGTTTTACTACACACTGATTATTGCGTGAAGCAGGTGAAGCTACTGCTTAATTGACGACTCTGCAACGTGCTGGCCGTGTATTACACTAGCTATAATTACACCAGCTAGCCGCGCGGCTTCGCTCGCTATTGCAAAAAACGCAAGCAACCCGCGGGAGAAAATATAGCATATGTCCATTCTATACACAGTGAGAATGTATAAATCGGACTAGCTTCTGCCCGCGACTCCGTCCGCGTAGAACTCGGAGATATCGTAGCTGCATACAAAATTTCACCATCCATTTCACCTAATTAGAAGATGATATCTTAGATAAAAAACTATTATATATCCTTCCCCGGGATTTAAAGTATCTCCATACAAAGTTTCATCTCAATCGGTTCACCGGTTTAAGCGTGAAGAGGTAACAGACATACACAGTTTCGCATAAATTTATAAATATAAATTATAATATCAAGCGAGGCAACACGGCCAAGTCTCATGGGCCCTGCCTAGTGGCAGCGATTTGGGGAAAATATGTACATATAATATGTAAATATGTTTATATATATATATAGGTAGTTAAATTTAGGTTCATATAGTACGCCGTAGTCGCTTTCCGCTACATACGAGGAAAACCACGGGATCGGCTACGAGCGTAGCGCAGCGATTCATGGTCGCGAAAGTGTTAAGTTACTGTGTAAGTTTTATTTTTCTTTCTGTTTTTTTTTCTCTCATGGTTATTCTTGTAAATAAAGTAATTTGTATTAAAATGATTAAAACTCAAATTGTGTACATAGTTTTCGAATTATATTAAATTATATTAAATATGGTTATGGATAAGTGGTTCCCAGTGATGACCCCCTACATACAAAACAAAACTATAATCACACCTTATTTAATATTATTTAATCTACCCCAGTCGCCGCCAGATTAACATTTTCTATTCGTTCCAGATATAGGTACTACTTCATCGCATTTATTGCCATTTTATATTGACAGACAGACGCCGGAACTGCGCATTAAACTGTTTCCTCGTTTAAAAGAACTAGTTACTTATAAAGCAACGTTCAGTTTCAGGTCAAGAACAGACATCACTACATATTTAGTATAAAACAAAGTCGCTTCCCGCTGTCTGTCCCTATGTATGCTTAGTTCTTTAAAACTACGCAACGGATTTTGATGCGGATTTTTAATAGATAGAGTGATTCAAGAGAAAAGTTTATATGTATAATAACGAGGGCTGGCTGATAAGTTTCCGAAATGAGACGTTTAAAAAAAAGGAATTAAAAAATAATGTCATTCTAATCTCTTGTATTTTACGTAAATTCAAATGCAATTTTAAGTTATAATGATAATAATTTATAATAGCGGTCGGAAGAAAAGCTGTTTCCATTTTCATGACAATGGAAAAAACTGAAGTGCGTGCTGTGATTAAGTTTTATGTTTTGGAAGGCAAAACCGCGACTCAGATAAAAATCAAACTGGACCGCGTTTTAGGGTCTTCTTCACCATCTTTATGCACTGTTCATACTTGGGTTATTGACTTCAGACGCGGTCGACAGAGCTGTACAGATGCTCCCCGCAGCGGACGGCCCAATGAGGTATCGACTCCAGAAATGATCAATAAAATTTAAAAAATTGTATTGGTTGATCGCCGTGTGAAGTTGCTGGAAGTAGCAGACATGGTAAACATTTCAAAATAACGTGTTTTCAATATTTTGCACCAACATTTGGAAATTAACAAGCTTTGTGCTCGTTGGGTGCCGCGTCTGTTGACAGACGAGCAAAAACAACAACGCAAGGATGATTCGGCGAAATGTTTGGAGATGTACAGGCGTAATCCTAGCAAGTTTTTACGTCGATACATAACGGTTGACGAGACGTAGATCCACCACTACACGCCGGAGACAAAAGAACAGTCTAGGCAGTGGACAAATCGGGGTGAGCCCGCCCCAAAGAAAGCGAAAACGATTTTGTCAGCCGGTAAAGTAGTGGCGACCGTATTCTGGGATTCCAAAGGACTGCTTTTTGTCGATTACCCCCAAAAGGGAAGAACGATAAACGCCCAATACTATGCTGATCTGCTACAAAATCTCAGTGACGCAATAAAAGAGAAAAGGCCCCACTTGCTCAAGAAGAAATTTTTACTGCACCAAGACAACGCCCCTGTTCATACCGCTAAAGTCGCAATGGGCAAAATCAAGGAGTTGCACTTCGCATTGTTACCCACTCCCCCCCATATTCGCCAGACTTGGCCCCTTGCGACTTCCACCTGTTCGCATATCTTAAAAAGTGGCTAGGTGGACAAAAATATTCTTCTAACACTGAAGTCATAGAAGCTGTCAATGGGTATTTTGAGGGACTCGATGAGTCATACTTTCGAAATGGGATAATGGCCTTGGAGAAACATTGGGCTAAGTGCGTGGACTTAGAAGGTACCTACTTTGAAAAATAAATCATTACATTTACATATATTGTATTACATATTTCTGTTCCGTTTCGGAAACTTATCAAGCCGCCCTCGTATATTACCCGTGCGAAGCCGGGGTGGGTCGCTAATTTTGTAATAAAATGTCACATAAATATTGTTTGTTTAAGGCTTCTGTGTCTTGGATATTTTGTATTTATGTCAGTGTTTATTGAACGAACGAGCGAAGCGACCAAAGCTTTGTTAACTAGGGCCGTCTATTTCGTAGACGGATGTCCAGATGTCCGTATTTCGTGGACGGATTCCAGATGTCCGTCTATTTCGTGGACAGATGTCCAGCCAGATGTCCGTCTATTTCGTGGACGGATGTCCAGATGTCCGTCTATTCTAATTTTTATTGATTCAATTGAATCATTCGTTTTTATTCGATGTATTTCTTTTACTAGAAAAGTTTTTTTTTAAATAATGACAGGCGGTTCAGGCAGGAGTTCTATAGCGACAGTTCTACAAAGAGCTACACTCTTACGCTATATAATTGTGTAGTTTTCAGAAATGAGGGGCCTTATTGCCTTGTTGTCGTTAATAATGGCATAAGCGCCAAGACAATACCGATAAATATTAGTGGACAATCTGACACAAATCGACCTAGTCCCAAACTAAGCAAAGCTTGTACTATGGGTACTAGACGACGATAAACATACTTATATAGATAAATAAATACTTAAATACATAGAAAACATCCATGACTCAGGAACAAATATTCGTGCTCATCACACAAATAAATGCCCTTACCGGGATTCGAACCCAGGACCTCTTGCTTCGTAGGCAGGGTCACCACCAACTAGGCTAAAGCGGTCGTCAAAGCGGTCGATACTTCCTATGCATACTAAGGCAAGTGCAAAATTAGGAGTGTACAGGAGAGCCGAGTTATTAGCGGAGTGTGCAAAGGTAAAATGCCACTTAAATAACTAATTCATGCAATGCGAAAATTTCAAAAAAGTATGGATATTTTAATATAATTTTTATAATTTGCTTCACCCTGCATATATAGAATTCTCAAATAATTAGTACTAGTGTGTACATAAGTTGTTGTAAACTGAGGCAATGCTACCATTTGATCTAGTATACGACATAAAAATATATTATCATACGGTACTTTACATACGTTGAGATATCGATAAGGTTCCCTTTTTTAACCGACTTCAAAAAAAAGGAGGAGGTTCTCAATTCGGTTGTTTTTTTTTTTTTTTTTTCAATGTTTGTTACCTCAGAACTCCGTCATTGATGAGCCGATTCATAATTTTTTTTTTGTTTGTAAGTATAAGCTTCCAGGTGGGTCCCATTTTTTTGAAAATTCAATTGGATGATGGGATCCATGAGGAATTGAGGGAACTCCTCAATTATATTAGGCACGCGTGTAGTGATTTTGGTATATTCTATTATAACTCGTGTATTTACATCCGGAAATCATAAATTGTTGGAGTAGAATTGATGATGAAGACCACAGATGACTTATGGAATTCCTCAATTATGTACTTAAAAGTACAAAAGTATATCACAGATTCTGATAAGATTCCGTTGAAATAGCAACTAATGAAGTGCCAAGGGTGATCCTTGTGAAATTGACGGAAGTCCTCAAATATTATCGGGTCACATACAGCGATTGGGTTTTTTTCTATAATAATCAACGCATTTGCTCTCCGAAATCAGTTCATGAGGTAAATTGGAAAAGAAATGTTCTCGTGGCTTGGCGGAGTACTAAATTGAAGTCGGTTAAAACTTTGTTTTTAAAGTAAATTATTATTCAGATCGATCGAAGATGATATTTATCCATAAATATATCGTAACCCATAACACAACGCTTATTGAGCACACTACTAAGTAACTAGTTCGATTTGTGTAAAAAAAAAACTTAATATTTATTTATTTATTCATACTATCATTTGGTAGTAATTACGACATGAGCTCACTGGTTAGCACAAATTATAATACTTACGTATATTAAACTACGCAGTGTAAAAACTGAAACGATTAAAAACAGTGCACGTTTTTGTTTGTTATGCACATGAAGCAAATACGAAAAACACAGCTACAGGGTGTTGTAAAATAAAACACACGATTAGTGAACAAATACTGCCTCAAAGTACGGGCGAGATTTGCCTTCTCAAAGCTTACCATTCAGCTACGAAAACCAGTTTTAATGTATAAACTATTTATGAGACTGTGTTAGTTTTAAATACACATAAATATGAATACAATACATAAATATTTTAATTGACAATTAAGTATTTTTTTCTTCAAAACTCAATTGAACGGTGTTTTTTGTTGTTTAAAAAACCATTTATGTTCAATGAACAAATATAAGGTGCCTTATTTGAATGTATGTGTAACGATGTGTCATCCGAATACATTTTTACTCTATTCTATTCTAAATAGAGAGACAAATATAGCTCTGTCGCTCTATTCAGATAGTTAGTAGGTGAAATAACGATGTAAAATAATTAAACAATTATGTTCTAGGGAGAGGTTGTCTCTGAAAAGAACAATTGTTAGGCGGTATCCGATTGAGCTAAAATTCTTCTAATATACAACTGCGACAACAAAACAATAATTTGGCACCGCCGTGCTGATTTGATGATGGAGACAGAAGATGGCCATTAACTGCTAAATTACAGAAGATATACCCGCATTTCACTCATTGGAGTAGTTGATGCTTGTGCAGTAAAAAGTACCTTAAGTACTACTAAGAAAACAAATGAATAAAAAAAAATGTTACTAAAACTCGCTCGTAATTCGTACTCGCAAGGGCCTACGCAGACTGCGTTTTTTTCACGCGCCGTGGACGCACATTCCCGTAATACCTAGCGGATGCATAGGCCCTAAGTTCGCTTAATCATCGTTTTATTATTTTGATTAGCAAAGCCAATGTACTATGTCGGAGAGTTATTAAGTTTATATAAAAACAGTTTTATTCCACTCCCTCATTAATTTGGGGTGTCTGTTTTTCTTTAGTTCTCGTCCACAAAGTCGGGCGACAGTGCTCCGCGAAACGCTGACAGCGCGAACTATGCTAGGTCGAATAAAACTGACCTAGTTTCGAATGATCTGGCAGCCGGTACTCGGAAAACGTAAAAATCATTGTTAAAGCGATTGTTTTGGTAAGTTTTCAAATCGAGATTCGGGTAATTGTCTGCATTCATTTGTTTGCTATTGACATCCCTTCCACGCACGCTAGGTTTTATGTCCGACATAAAGCATTTGTCCAGCACTCGCATATTTGCCAGAATGAGACGAATGCTTTATGTCCGACATAAAACTTAGCGTACGTAAACTTAGCCCAACTGATGTATATTGAGTACTTACATCACTTATAGCTTAACAAAAAAGTCTAGAAACGGAACTATTTTAGGGTTCCGTACCTCAGAAGAAAAAAACGGAACCCTTATAGGTGTTCGGTGCATGTGCATCGAACACGTGACAGGCCGCTCGCGCCCTACTTTGGCGATGCGGTCGTTTCCTAAAGTCAGTGCGTTTTATGACACCGTCGCGATCGCATTCTAACATTTTATAACATTTAATTAACCTTAACATTTTACTTATTTTATTAACATTATAGAAGTGTAATATATAACAATTGACGTTTAACCCTATCTTTTCATTCCACCAAACAATCACCTACTTGCACCCCAACATTTGGTCCTTCGAACAAAGTACTTCGCGCGTTGGTACTGGGACCATTGGGACACGTATCGCGAGTGAAGTGCATGAACTAGTAGAACATTTGGGCAGTGCAGGTAGCAGTAACAGCTTGGTGCAGAACTACAGCTGTAAACATTCAGCAACGGAGTACATTCAG
This sequence comes from Epinotia bilunana, assembly GCA_947049275.1. NCBI lineage: Eukaryota > Metazoa > Arthropoda > Insecta > Lepidoptera > Tortricidae > Epinotia > Epinotia bilunana. The sequence continues at coordinate 6,467,831 of OX346265.1, forward strand.
TAGCGAGGTGACGGCAAGGACAGGAAACATTCAAGTAAGATCTTTCCATATTTAAACTATCAACATCGGCAGTATGGTGAACGTAGGAAATCAGTTCCTTATAGCTGAAGAAATCAGGTCCAGTTTAACCAATTTCAAGAAAGATGGAGCAGAAAGGAAAAGCAGTGAGGAGTATTTGAGACGAAAGTTAAACAAATTAGAGGAATTATGGAAAGAATTTCAGTTTAACCACGACCGGCTGACGATGGAGATAAGCCCTCAAGATGCGTATTTCACTGATAATCATTACGAAGCAGTGAAGGAGACATACAATTTATTAAAGCAATTGATTAACGACGAATTTCGTAAGGTCAAAGGAAATCCGAGTGCCCAGACAAGAAGTGACAGCAAGGGAGATACACCTCGGCGAGCGGAGGAATCAGGCTCAAGGAGCCAATTGCTAGATTCACAGAGCAGTGCTCAGAACAAGACAGCGGATGGGCATACACCGGAGCAACAGTATGATCATGAGGTTTATAAGAATCATGGGGTATACAGTAGAATGGATGACGCGTTGCGCAGGCAGGAGGCGAACTTTAGAGCGTTTCAAAGAACAATTGCTAACATTGACTTAGAAACCTTATCTGCCAAGTGGGAGTATGAAAACGCTCTAAAGACATTGAACACAAGGTGGTCAGCCATTGACGCACTGCATTTAGAGATCGATAGTGAGTTGAATGGAGAAAATTTAGTATACGAAGAAAGTTTCGCTTCTTACGAGCGAAAATATAACATTTTAAACAAAGCTATTAACAGTAAGATGTGGTCAGTATCGCACAGGGAGAAAACAACGCCCATGCTAGAGCTACCAATGTTCAGTGGAAACTACAACCAGTGGGTCTCGTTTAAGGACTTATTTGTAGAGGCTATACATACAAATCCAACATTATCGAATGCACAGAAAATGCAATTCCTAAAGGCTAAAATTAGAGGCGAAGCAGAGAGACTCATCCAACATTTACCGATAACTTCCGACAATTACCTGACTTGTTGGGAAATACTAAATCATCGCTACGATAACAAGAGAATGATATTCACTTCCCATATGAACATTTTATTCGGACTTCCAAACATTCAACAAAATTCGATGGTACAAATTAAGAGGCTGCATGATGTGTCTATGGAAACTTTCAACGCCATAAAAAACTTGGGTATAGATACAGCAACATGGGATCCAATTTTGGTTCATATCTTGTGTCAAAAACTGGATTCGGAAACATACACAGACTATTTGGAGTCACTTAGAAATACCAAGGATATGCCGATATTACAAGAGCTTTTAGATTTTCTAGAAGGCAAGTTCACGACCCTGGAAACATCGGCTCGTCGCCGACAAGACGGACAACAAAAATTGAGTCCACAACAGTCAACGAATCCTCAACAACATTCTTCAACTTACAGAAAACCGTTAAATACCTTTAACAATTATAGAACCAACGGAAACTACGCATCTATTGCGAAAACATTCCAAGGGTCGGGTTTCAAGTGCCCATTGTGTAAAGGCGATCACGGAATTTATAATTGCAAGTTTTTTCTGCAAATGCCGAACGATAGAAAATTGAATACAGTAAATAGGTTAGCGCTATGCGTAAACTGCTTATTCTCGCATAACGGCAAAACATGTAATTCTACTAAAAAGTGTCGCAATTGTCAAGCTGCCCATAACACAATTCTACATGACGCGTTGAATAAGTCAACGACCAACTCAACTATGACGTCACAGAGCAAGGAGCGTACTAGTAACATGTCGCATGTAGCGCAAACTCGAGATAAACATTCTGAAATTCTACTAGCCACAGCCCAACTGAAAGTATTGGGCGCTGACGGATCATATTACAATCTGAGGGCTCTAGTAGACCAGGGATCTCAAATATCATTAATATCAGAACAGGCTGCTCAAATGCTAAAGGTGAAGAGGGAGAAATGTAGGGGAATGATCTTTGGAATAGGGCAACGAGAAAACAATTGCAAGGGAAAAATTCATATTATATGCAAATCAAACTATAATGATTACACCTTTAATGCGGAAGTAGTAATTATGAATAACCTTATAAAAAATCTTCCCAACAAAACATTTAGCAAGCCATCATGGTCCAACATCCAGAACATTGACTTGGCAGACCCGGAGTTCTACATAAGCCGACCAGTAGATCTACTTTTGGGAGCTGACGTCTTCCCTAACATTATTATGAACGGGATTATACGAAGTGAAGATACTTCAACACCTATGGCGCAACAAACACGACTTGGTTGGATGCTGTGTGGTAGTGCAGAAACATACCATTGCAACGTAGTAATAGACAACCTTGAAGATATACAACATTTCTGGGAGATGGAAGATATAACAGAAGAAGAAGATTTATCAGCAGAGGAGATACAATGTCTGAAATATTTTCATGAGACGACCACTCGAAAACAAGACGGAAGGTATGAAGTGCGACTACCAATGAAGCCCTATTTTGAGACGAATCTCGGATCATCTAAACAAAAAGCTTTAGCCCAATTTCGTAATTTGGAACGAACGTTTGAGAAACAGCCAAAGTTAGCATCCGACTATAAAACATTCATGAATGAATACGCAGAGTTACAACATATGACACCGTCAAAGGGTAACAAGACACTTGAATGCTACTTACCTCATCACGGTATCGAACGAGCTGAATCATCAACAACACGGTATCGCGTAGTATACAATGCGTCAGCAAAAACGACCACAGGTCATTCACTTAATGACCTCATGTATAAAGGTCCAAACTTACAGCAGGACTTACAATCTTTATTGCTAAAATGGAGACAATATCAATTCGTCTTTACAGCGGACATAGAGAAAATGTACAGACAAATCATGATACATGAAGACGACGCATCATTACAGAGGATAATCTGGCGAGATTCCCCTGAACAGCCCCTCCAATCGTTCGATCTAAAAACCGTCACGTACGGAACAAAAGCGGCACCGTTTTTAGCAATGATGACGTTGAGGAAACTAGCTGCAGATGAACGAGAAAACTTCGCAGAAGCTTCAGAGGTTCTGGAACATTCCTTCTACATGGATGACTTAGTCCACGGAGCGTACTCCATAGAACAGGCAAAACAGATGATTAAAAACCTTGACCTCTTATTGAAAGCGGGAGGATTCAATTTGCGTAAATGGTCAGCTAACACTTTGGAGTTATTAGAAGATGTAAGAGGCAAACAACATGACGTTATTTTTAATCATAAATCAGATGTGGTCCCCAAAACCCTAGGTATATGTTGGAATCCAATCAAAGACACGTATACGTTCAGATATGAAACAACGAAGCGTAACAAACTGACAAAGAGAACCCTTCTGTCTGAAATTTCGAAAGTGTTTGATCCATTAGGATGGGTAGCGCCGGTAGTTACCAAATTACAATTATTATTTCAAAACGTTTGGAAATTGGGTGTTCAGTGGGACGAGGAAGTTCCAGAAGATGTTAACAAAGAGTGGACCAAGGCTCAGGCTGAACTGAGTACACTAAACGAATATGAAATCCCGCGATGGCTTAATAGCCGCGAACATGACGTCATCGAGCTCCATGGATTCTGCGATTCTTCACTAGCCGCATTTGCATGTGTTATATATGCACGTAACAAACATCAAAAAACAGTAGTACTGGTTGCGGCTAAAACAAAGTTGGTACCCATAAAAACTAAAATTACTCTTCCAAAACTTGAATTGAGCGGCTCTCTTCTATTGGCTAATCTTATGAAGAAAGTTAAACGAGCCTTGGAACATCATGAGATAAACACCTATGGTTGGACCGACTCAAAAGTAGTTTTAGGGTGGCTTCAAGGTGAACCGAGTCGTTGGAAGCCCTTCGTCGCAAACAGAGTGAAACAGATCACCGAAGTCATGCCCGCAGAACAATGGCATTACGTAGGAACAAGTGAGAATCCAGCCGATGCAGCGAGCCGGGGCTTGTATGCCTCACAACTGCTAAGCGAACAGTCCTTGTGGAAAAACGGACCTACCTGGCTACCTACGTTTCAGGCTGGAAACATTGACAAAGAAACATTCATAACAGACCAAGAGAAAAAAGTATTTCAGTCAAACGTCATACAACATTCGAGTAATGGTCCTAACATTATCGAACAACTATTGCATAAATACAGCTCATACAATAAAATAATACATATCTTAGCATGGATACAAAGAGCGTTGACTCCTAAACATAAACATCGCCCGGGCTATCTCACATTACAAGAATTACGCAAAGCTAAACTGACAATAATTAAACATGTACAGCAAAATGACTTTAGCGAAGAAATAGAACACTTGCGCAAGCACAAATGCGTGCAAACACAAAGTAAATTAAAAGAATTACGGCCTTTTATTGATCAGCAAGATATCTTACGAGTACGAGGGCGCCTTAACCAAGCGTTAATAAACGAAGAAATGAAACATCCAAAAATAATACCCAAGGACTCTCGCCTCGCAATTCTACTGATTGACCAAGCACACAAGTTAACATTGCATGGAGGCGCTACAGTAACTTTGGCAGCCCTGCGGCAGGAATACTGGATTACCGGTGGATACAACACTGTGAAAAGAGAATTAAGAAAATGTGTTACATGCCGCAAACAAGAGGGACAGAAACGGTATCCGCTGATGGGAGACCTACCCGCTGCCCGTTGCAATCCCGCCAAACCATTTTTTCACACGGGGATTGATTATACAGGAGCCGTAGATATCAAGGCAAGTAAGGGTCGTGGAGCAAGAACCTTTAAAGGGTACATAGCCATTTTTATCTGTATGGTGACTAAAGCTGTACACCTAGAACTGGTTACAGATATGACCAGTGCGGCGTTCTTGGCAGCACTCAGAAGAATGACGGCTAGAAAAGGCGCCCCAGGTCACATTTACAGCGACAATGGTTCATGTTTTATTGGAGGGAACAGGAAATTGCAAGAAGAATACCAACATCTACAACACAGAACTGACAATAACTTTTTGGCGGAAGTTACCGGAATGAACATTGAATGGCATTTCAACGCACCATCGTGGCCAAGTGCAGGAGGCATTTGGGAACGGGCTGTGAGAAGCCTAAAATATCATTTAAAACGTGTTGTAGGGGAACAAAAATTAACATTCGAAGAGTACTCCACTATCCTGTCTCAAATAGAAGCCTGCCTAAACTCTCGTCCGTTGTGTGCGTTAAAGGAAGACATTGATAATCTCGATTTCTTAACTCCAGCGCACTTTTTGTCCCCGGGAAGACCAGGTGTAACAGTCATTGACACAGCAGAAGACGCACGCACCAGATGGCATCTAACTCAAAAGTTGTTCCAAGACATTTGGAAAAAATGGAAAACAGAATATTTAACTCAGTTAACATCAAGAACAAAGTGGCAAGTACCCCAAAAGAATGTAGAAGTTGGAAATATGGTGATTATCCATGAAGATAATCTTCCACCTGGAAAATGGGCTATGGGTCGAGTAATTGACGTCCACCCCGGCCAAGACGGCTACGTGCGCGTTGTAACATTAAAAACAAAAAATGGCACACTGAAAAGACCCGTAGTGAAGCTATCCGTTCTTCCCATCGACAAAGAACCAGAGAAGCTATTAGATCAAGAAAAAGAGCAAACACAGCGATTTACACGCAAACAGAAACCTTATGTTTTATCCCTTGTTCTGATGTTTATCTACTTCATGACAATATTAACTACAGGAACTTGCATGAAAACAACACCACTAAATAAACACCAAGCGCTTTACTTTGATAAAATGGCTACGATGCAGATCATCAGAGATCAGTGGAAAATATTAGCCTACTACAACTTGGATCCCTACTGGGATGGTTCAATAGCCTTCAAAAAATATTATCAACATTTAGACAACATGTGTACACATATACAACAAGTGACGCATTGCGAAATCATCATGTTACAGTTACGTCACGGCTACGATGAGTTGGAATACAATAACAGAGTTTTGCTGAAACAACAATTACGACGAGCCCGAAGGAGGCGCGGTCTCATTAACGGCGTAGGGAACATCGCAAACAGCCTATTCGGAGTATTGGATAGTCGTTTCGCCGAACAGTACGAACGAGACATTGGTCTAGTCCGAGAGAACACGCAACATTTAGCCCAGTTATGGAAAAATCAAACCTCTGTCATAGAGGCAGAATACAATCTGCTACAAAGAACGGAAGATACCATAGAGAAACAACACAAGATTATAAACAACCACTTATCACGTTTAGAAATGAATTCCTTGACCATATCAAAGCGCGTCAATGAGATTGATTTCACAGCAGAATTTACTTTAATAGCCATGGCCGCAAATAACATACTGACCCATCTAAAAAGTATTCAAATTACACTACTGGATACGATTACTGATATTCATAATGGACACATCAACATTAACGTGATAAGCCCGCAACAACTTCAAAAGGAATTAAGTACGATATCCGGGCAGTTGGATAAAGAACTTACGCTACCGATCGATAACATTCAACTTGACTTACCGAATATTTACCATTTACTGCGGATCAAATGTGTCATGACAAAACGATACCTCCTTCTAGAAGTACGGATCCCACTGATTAGTAGAGATAACTACGATCTATATAAAATTCAGGCAATTCCCCAACAAGTCGGCAGAAACATGCATCTCGTAATCCCCATAGAGAGTCATGTTGCAATTAATCTTCAGAAAGACGCTTACTTTCCCGTGACATCAAGCGAGTTAGAACACTGCATGTCACGTGACTCCGTAACATATATATGCCAACTGAACACTCCTATCTACAAAATGAAAAGTGACCTTGATTTTTGCGTGAAGGAAATCAACGCCGTCTATCAGTGTAAAACTAACATTATCGCATGCCAGAACAGGTGGATAAGTTTGTCAAAAATGAACCAATACTTATATTTTTGCTGTGATAATTGTCACCTACGAACGTTGTGCAAGGCTCAAGTTACAGCACATCAGCTGACTGGAGCGAACATTATAAACATTCCTGAAGAATGTCTCGTAAAAATGGATAATTTAACTGTATACACCCACAAAACGAAAGAGAGCACCCTCACCATAACACCCAAAATTGAAGTTCCGGATATAGCTCCAATAAACAACGTGATAAATATAACAATGCAAAAAATTGCTGTGGAAAGCAAAACCGATGACACAAACGCGCTTTTAAGGGAAAGTATTGAACAGAAAATTAGGATTATGAAAGAAGAACAACCCCTAGCAGAAGGGGTGTCTGTCCACGATATTCATCATTACGTGCTCATCTACATTATGTTGATAGCAGGAGCCATTATAGCGCTTATCTTCATTTGGCGAAAAATGAGTCATAAGTCAGAGCCCGCAGCATCGCCTTCGACCCGTTCAGCGGCGGCGGACGGCCGCGGCCGGGAGGACGGTCCCGAGCCCCCCGCCCGCAACACCCGTATGCAAGCTAGTGAAAGTGCGCGAGTGCAAATAAACGAAAGTGATATAAACACCAACACGGTTCGGTATAAAGATAGGGGCACAACCCCAGTATTAAGAAAAATTGCGTTTAGTGACGACTCTATGTGATCGTTATCCTTGCTTTATAGGACTTTAAGTTTAATACAATTTTATGATTCATTTTGTCCCATTATGTTTATACAACTCCTAAATTTGTTTACATTAATCTGTAGGGATTATTAACTTTTATTCTTGTATCTTTTGCCCTCGGCAAGATGTTCGGTGCATGTGCATCGAACACGTGACAGGCCGCTCGCGCCCTACTTTGGCGATGCGGTCGTTTCCTAAAGTCAGTGCGTTTTATGACACCGTCGCGATCGCATTCTAACATTTTATAACATTTAATTAACCTTAACATTTTACTTATTTTATTAACATTGTAGAAGTGTAATATATAACAATTGACGTTTAACCCTATCTTTTCATTCCACCAAACAATCACCTACTTGCACCCCAACAATAGGATCATTTTGTTGTGCGTCCGTCCGTCCGTCCATCTGTCAAGACCCTTTTTCTCAGGAACGCGCGGAGGTATCAAGCTATTTATACCAAATACTCAAGTCTATTGTCCCTTGGAGCTGTGAAAAAATCAAACTTCTAAGCCAACGCAATCAAAAGATACAGCCGTTTATGCCGCAAAATTCCGCAAATTTTTGAAACTCGCAAGGGAATCAAAACCTACAGGGTACTTCCTGTGAACTAAGAATCTTAAAATTTGGTATGAAGTAACCGTGTTATAGCACAGATAAAGGAAAAATTGCGAAAACCATACATTTTTAGTTACATCATATAATAAAAATATTTTTAATAATTTTAAAGTTATTACTTATATATCTACAGGTTTGTACGGAACCCTCGGTGCGCGAGTCCGCTCGCACTTGGCCGGTTTTTTTTCGACCCTGGTTAAACTTGTATGCTACTACAAACTCAAAACTATTGTTGTTATTTTACGGTATTAATTTTTCCCGGATTTATTAGCATTCCAATGCAAAAAAAAATCCATAGAATGAGTAAGACAATACGGGGTTCCGCTCGGGAAGTAATTTATAATGTATGTACAATCGATGACTTTCGGAATATCAAGCCGGAATCATTTTGTCGGAATTGGACAATGTTTAAAGATGAGCTGCTGGAATGGCAGGTTTTGAATTATTGTAGACAACTAATAAATAAATGTTAAATTATTAATGACTATTAATTTATTTATTCCTAACGCTAGAATTACAGTAAGAACTTTAAAAAATGTACTTTTTTTCCAAATTTATTGATTTTTGATTTAATTTGATTGTTTTTTTTTATTAATATTAATTTTAATCATCCAGCCGAGTGACCGCAGTGACCGCTAGCCGCCATCTTTTGTAGATAGGTACGAACTCTAACCGGGTGAATGAACTTCGCACCGCGCGCCATAGAAGATTTTTCAAACATAATTACCTTTTATTACTAAAAGCTTAACTAATACTTTTACTTTCACTTTTTCAGGAATGATTAGTACGTTTTGGATACTTTAAGTGGGCTTCGGCTCTAAGACGGTTAAAAAACACGTTGCACATTTGACGAATTTTAAGTGTTTCAATTAAGTGTAATAAAATTGTAACCAAAGTGGAATATTTGGAGGAAAAAGAAACTGTATAGGTATGGCACTATTTAATAAAATTGGTATTTTAATGTCCTAGTTAAAAGTGGAGTACCTATCAAAATCTCTAGGTCGTACTATTCGTGTTGCCATAGTAGCGATAGTGGCGCCCTTACCCTTATATTATTTTTTAGACTTTTTTGCGAGACTATACTTGCTTTGTTAAAAACATATGAGTGTTCATAGTGAATGGATTGATTTAAACTTTCACGATTCTCACACATATTTAATAAAAGTAAATCTATAATTAAGAAGAAAGAAGAAAGAAAGAAAGAAAGAAAGAAAAACATTTATTCATGACAAGTATCGTGTCACGAAAAGGTCCCGCCTCAGCATAATGCCGACTCAAGAGCCGGCGCTGATCTTCCGGCGGAACCTGAAGTGTGTCACGGTGTCTGCAGTACGCACGGCTTAAGCTGAACGCGACCAGTTTGACAGCGCTGTCTAGCGACGGCGACCCGAACTACCGTAGTGTCAAAGTCACGTGCAAAACCTCTGCCGTGAGTACTACAGACAGACAGAGTACAATAGGCCGACAATAAACTATAAAATAACTAAATAATAAAAACAAACAAGTACAGATAACACAGATAAGGATATGGTAAAAAATTTGGAAAGTTACAAGACACCAAAGAGGAAGACAATCGCTGATGAACATAACATAATAAATACAAGATGGGACATAAAACGTAGGTAAGTACAAAGAATTAAAGATATATCATATCAGAAATCTAGGAACGCTAAACACACACAAGTATTTCATATACATTATTTTACTTATTTCACAGATTTCTTACAAGAGAGATACAAAAGGAAGAAAAGTGTACGCTATAATAAACTACAATTATTACTACTGTTAACAAGGCGACGAATTAAATAAAGGAAACTAGAAACTATGTACATGCACTATAATATTATGCACTAGAATGAAGAACTGGCATTCCATTGTTCTAAACAGGACACAAAACACAGGTACATGACAATTATGTTACATAACAGCCGCGCCGTTAGCATATTATTATATGACCAGTATTGGTACTGGGTTTTGTGAATCTCCTGGATGTGTAACGACCGACCTGCCAAAAAAGGGGACCTGTCTAAAAATCCACACAGGGTAATATACACACATATTAAGCAACAAGCTGAGACTGATTTTTGTACATGTTTTGTATAATGCTTATAAAATATAAATAAAGACATGGCTATATATATATAATAGTTTATTTAAATTATATACAACTTGTATCATGAACAAGGCTCTCTTGTTCTTTTTGATGTGCAAGTATGTATTTTTTTAAGTGTATTTTAAAACATTCTATGTTGTTTAAGGTCCTAATAGGCGGCGGGATTATGTTCCAACATTTGGTTGCCACATACCGAAAACTCCCTCTGAAGGCAGCTGAAGCATGTTGTGGTGTAGTTAACAGTATACTACATTGGCGTGGTCCCTGCGGCCTACGGCTTGAAAACCATGACAACTTGTTGAAAAGATATGAAGGAGCTTTGTGCTGAATAACTCCAAACAGCAGACATGCAAGATGAAGTTTGCGGCGGTGCTGCATCTTGAGGATGTTATGTCTATTCAGAAACGGAGTTACATGGGCCCTTGGTGGAATGCTAAAACAGAAACGGGCACAGGCATTCTGCACCCGCTGGATTAGCCTCTTTGTTCTCGCAAGGAGGCGTGGGCCAAAAACTGGGTCCATGTAATTGAGTTTTGATAAAATAAGTGACTCTACCAACTGTATGCGCAAAGCTTCTGATATAAATGGTCTTATGTTATACAGTATTTTCAGTTTATAGAAGCAATTACTAACAGAGCCCGCAATATGTCTCTCAAATCTAAGATCACTGTCCATGATGAGGCCCAGATTTCGTGCTTGATAGACACGCTCAATTGGTTCACCTAGCAACTCCACATGCACACTACTCCTGATACTACTCAATTGCTTTTTAGTCCCAAATATCATATATTTAGTCTTTGCAGGATTAAGCATTAAACCATTGCTCGCTGCCCAAGATGCTATGTTTAAGAGGTCCACATTAAGTTTTTGTATACCAAGATCAGTTTCTGACGGTTTGCATGATATATATATTTGTATATCATCTGCGTAGATGTGATAATTACAGTGCGCAATATGATTTCGGATGTCAGCGGTGTATAATATAAATAAGATTGGTCCGAGAATTGATCCCTGTGGGACCCCGCTAGAGAGGCCCATTTTGTCTGAGACTCGACAAGACCCATCATTGAGACTCAGCTTTACATATTGGGAACGCTTGTTAAGGTAACTATCGAACCAGCATTGTGCACTGTTATCAAATCCATAGTAGCTCAGTTTTGATAGTAGGAGGTTAATGTTTATACAGTCGAATGCCCTAGAAAAATCGAGCAATACAAGTAGTGTGCACATGCCTTTATCCTGAGAACACAGTATGTTGTCAGTGACATCGAGCAGAGCGGTAACTGTACTTCGGCCCTTTCTGAATCCTGATTGTACATCTGGCAAGATACCGCTGTTCTCAAGATAATTGGTCAGTTGCATGCAGACTGCCTTTTCTAGTATTTTAGACATACAGGGTAGTAAGCTGATAGGTCTTAAGTCTGTTAAGTCAGTTGGATTTGAGTTTTTAGGCAATGGACGTACAATAGCCAACTTCCAGGGATCAGGAAAAGTGGAGCTATTGATGGATGTATTTATAACATCTGCTATTAGGTCCACTGTGTACGGGAATGTCATTATTAGCATACTTAGATTGATACAGTCGTTCCCTTCAGCATTCGATTTCAGACTACTAACAATTTTAAGTATTTTATCTGAGCTTATCGGTTCTATGTGAAAAACAGACGTGGTAAACCTATGAAATTCAAAGTAAGTTAACTGAGTAATAGTTATTTGTGATGTGATTGGAATGTTTAAAAAATGTTTATTTATTAAGTCGGGGTCGCTGAACGAGGTGGGCAAGTCTATGTTATTTTTAGGTAACAGCGTAGATTTAAGGTTTTTCCATAATTCCTTAGGTTGTTTTATTTTTTTATTTATATTCTGTTCGAAATAAGCTAATTTCTCATGGTATATTGCTTTGTTTACAATGGACTTTAGTTCTTTATAATATATTTTTTTACCCTCTGATCCAGTTTTATGACAGTCTGCAGCAGCACTGTCACGTAGACGCATCATTAACTTAACCGTGTCCGTGATCCAAGGATAAGAAGGGCCTCTGATTATTGATGTTTTTAGCGGTGCATGTAAGTCAAATAAGCCAACCATATGCCCGCTTAACGCTACGACCTTTTCGTTGACATTTGTCAACTTCGACATCTCGTCCCACCGTACACATTGCAGATCCTTGTCGAAATTGGACAAATTAATATTTTTGATGGGCCTGTGTGTTATGGTGTAGGGCTTTAGTTTGCTCCGCTTAATATTGAACTCGCATACAACAAGACAGTGTCCATAAAGTGAACCCACATGTTCAATGTTTATACTTTTAGCCTTCAAGTCTGTACATACTACATCAAGCAGCGTGTGACTAGTATTTGTGAAGTGTGTAGGCTCGGTTACTAATTGTGTTAAGTTAAAACTAGTCAAAAAGTTATGTAGCTTATTTACTTTTGTATCACTGGCAGTCAATAAATTAATATTAAAATCACCTAGCAATACTAAGTGGTCATATTTGGGTATCGAGCTAATTGAATCGTATATGGCATCAAAAAATTGGTCAACGTCCTGCCAAGGTGGGCGATATGCTGTACCTATAACAATTTTTTTTCCTTGTATTGTTATAGTGACCCACATTTGTTCTACCAGTTTGTGCTGCGGATCTATCGGGTGCGGCCAGGTACGAGCACTGATATTACGTTTGATGAAAAACCCAACGCCTCCCCCACGCGAACGGCCTCCTTGTGGCCGCGGGGTATGTCTAAACCGGCACCCTGGGAGTACTGGAACCCGATCTTCCTCGCCCAGCCTGACCCAAGTCTCGTTAATAGCCAACACATCCATGTCTAGTCTAGTACAAGTCGCTATGAAGTTGTCATGATTTGTGCCCAGGGAACCAGCATTAAACAAACCAATTTGAAGTTGTTTACGAGTCATTGCACAAGTATAAAGAGAAGCGCGTGGCGTAAGGAACCGGTTTCGCCATAGTGCTAACAAGAGTGATTAGCTGCGTTGTAGTGTATAGGTTATTTTTATTTACTGTGTTCGTGATCGGTGAGGCGTTATGAGTAATGTTATATGTAAATAGCGTGCCTAAATTAAGATTAAGAGTGCATTTGTTTTGTGTATTTAAGTGTTGTGTTCGGTTTCTACAAAGTGGACGCTTGTGAACAATTGACATCAGTGGGAATAGTAAAATCATGTGCTTAGAGTGCGAGACAAAGACAAACGGTTTATTGTTATTAAGCTGAACAAACAGTTCGCTGGCCAAAAACACGATCCAGGTCTAGCTCGGTGCGTATACGATGACGAGGGGAATCCGTACCCGGTCGCTGTCGCACGAAGACCTTTCCGTCCTTGGTCCACGCGAAACGCCAGCCTAACTGCTATCTCAGCTCACGAGCTTTATGGAACAGACGCCGGTTATGGGGAGTCAGCCGCTCATTGACATAGAATCGGTTGACCGGCCCAGGCAGGTTGGTGCCCTCAGTGGTCGCCCCGCGCCGCGCCCGCGCTGCCACAAGAAGCTGATCACGCACCGCCCGGCGCGCCAGCCGCACCACGAGCAGCCGGGGTCGATTCAGGGCTCCCTGGACGCCCTCACCTGGAATCTGCGGCGGACGACCTACACGAGCAGCGTCGACGATATCGTGCTCGGTGACGTTTAAGCCCAGTTTTTGACTTATAGTAAGTGCAACGTGTACACTATTTTCTCCTTGCTGTTCTGGGACACAAGCGATTTCGACATCATTGAGCAGCTGGTCCTGGTCCCTATCGTTGAGTTCGGCTCTCAGATGCGTGATAGTCTCCGCTAAAGCGTTTTCGGCTTGCCGGTCATGACATGCTTCAGCTCTAGACTCCAACTCGTGCACTCGAGCACTAAGTGTATCTATGCGCCCGTCGCAGCCATCAATTCGTACAGTTAAGGCCACCATAGTTACACGCAGCTCGTGAAGCTGAAGCGTCATGGCACGCATCTCCTCACGAAAGAGTCGCAACTCAGAGACGAGCATTTGCATTTCGGTCATGCGGGGCGCATCCAGCGTGCCATCAAGTTTAGTGTAGTTATTTGGCGGCGTAGTCAAATTATCCCTCTGATCCATATATGACACATCCATACTGGTGCTGTCCCCAGCAGGCTCACCTGGAGTCATTGTATTGGGGATCCTGGAGCCTCGGTGCATGGTGACATTTTCATTTCCGCTGCGGACCGGGGTGTCAGCGGTGTAGTACCTGGGTTCGGCAGCCTTACATAGCGCGCACTTGAAAGCTTTTTTTTGAGCGGGCCCCATGCAACTGAAATGCTCCTCGGGAACATTGGCACAAATTATATCATAATGTTTATGACAGTTTAAACATCTCAAAAAATTCTCATCTTCAATTTGGTTGAAGCAACCGTCGCACTTTGTACCCTTATTTGCCATTGCAATATTAGCTTTCGGCTGTTGCTGTTAAGGACAAAAATTCAGTAGCTAGTAGTTCCGGTTTTCTATTGCGCCTGCGCGAATGCGAGCAGCTGATTTGTCGATCACCGCCGGTCAGCTGACCTGAGCAAATCGTATTATGGCAATCCGTTATTAGCGTTGAAGTGATAAAATAACTGTGATTCCTGCAAAAACTACACTGTTTAGTCGCAACCAAATTGTTAATCCTCCAAGCTATATGCACTAGTTTGCAACTTCCACCTTTACTTGCTTATTATGTCACTGTTTTTATCATTTTTAAGATTAATTACAGAACGAAACAAAAACGCGTGTGTCAACTCTAACGTACGTCACGTGACCCCGTTAACTTCATTTAACTCTTAAATTAAGTCTCGTTTAGTAACAAATAATAGGATTGTTATTTGTTCCGATGAAGTTTTAAGGACTGGCAATACGCCAATTCGTATTTTTTCGCTTTGATGTAAATATAATGATTTTTTGAAGTTATATAATGTCATTTGATCATAATTGTCGCTCTACGTGTCAAAGATAAATTACCAACGTTAGTATTTCATTAGCCTTACACGTATGAACTCGATGATAAAACGTATTACATTTGCCGACAAATTGCATAAAACATAAGGCTAACGATGATCCAAAGCCGGTTGCGCGATCTTCTCTCAATTGAAGAAAGCAGTAACTGCTTATACTTGTCATATCGTTATTACCTTATTCCCTTAGATCATTATTCATCGGTATTCCAACACGGTCATTAAACACCGGCCAATCACAGTTATTATGTTCAAAATAAACGAGAATGGCGAAATTAATCTACATAACCAATTGCCTTTCAACCGGCGTCGTTACAAAGTTAAAACAAGTGCATTATATACCATTAAAGTGTCACACGACACTTGTTCGGAGAGCTAACGATAATGATCGCTGTCTGAGACCGGAAAACGTTTTTGCCGGCCTGACGTGCATTTTGCGTGCCAGTTTGCATAAAAGTAACGTGGTGAGCCTATAAAGTCATATTTCCATACAAGTTTAATAGTACATCACTTAGGCACTGGTCCCACCGCCGGCTAGTAAGCTAGAAAAATTGGGCGAGTAACGGTTCATTGCGTGCTGACCAGGCACAGTGTGATCAATCGACCTTTACAGATCCGCAATGTAATGCTACTCGCCCAACTTTTCTAGCTTACTAGCCGGCGGTGGGACTAGTGCCTTACCAAGGGCTGTAAAAGAAAGAAAGTCCGAAACCGCAGGTATTTGTGACCCGAGCCGCAGGCGAGGGGTGTAAATATGCGATAGAGAGCTTTCTTTTTTACTGCCCGTGGTGAGTACACAATTTTACGTCTTCACCTGGCCATAATGCGAGTTTTACCGTACGCGTAGCGTGCGGTAAAACTAACATTATGGCCAGGTGTGACGTAAAGGTAGTAATGCTTATACGACTTTTGGTATGGTACTTACATTTTCATTCAGTACCTACTTAGATAAAATATAAAATTATTTAATACTAGCTGCCCGCGCGGGAGAAAATATAGCCTATGTCTATGATGAAGAATTGTATGTACCTAATAGAAAATGAATTCATTACCACAAACACATTATGACCTTCGACTCGACTTCGACTTTACATCGGCCTTCACGACATCCGGCCATCGCTTCTCAAAGCGATGTCTGGATGTCGTGAAGGCTTTGAGAAGCGATGGCCGTATGTCGTGAAGGCCGAGAGGACAGAAAAAGGGGTCACAAAGCAAGATGCCCAGGATCGTACAAAGTGGAGGAAAGCCAGTAGGAAAGCGGACCCTGCCTCAGGCCGGGATAACGCTAGGTAGAAAAAGAACATAAGTATATCGTTTTAAGTGGTCTGTTTGTAATATGAAATTGTTTAAAAATAATTTATTAAAGCTGAAAAAGAAATTTCAAAATGTCTACCAACGACTTTAAATCACTCGTGGTCACTTAAAGCCACGCTACACGCTACCAACTGTACTGAGTTCTTTAAAAAATGAAAAAAGTTTCAAGTAAAACGTTCTTCGTGCTTTATTTCCCTGCTAGCATAAACGATATCAGGCACAGCGGTGAATAAGAACTTCGTAAAAGAACGCATCCGCTATATAAAAATCACGATGCACTTTTAAAATATAAAGGATATCGGAAAAACATTAGTCTTGAATAAAAGGAGATATGAGCGAAGGAACATGGACCATTCAATACTTGATATGGCTTCGTTTGCCACTGGAACTGAAAGATGGCTTTATGTTTTTTTTGTAGGAGCTTGTAGTTTTTGACGAAGATTCTGTCTTAGTTGTAAATACGATTTAGAAGTTACGTTGAAGATATCCTTATCTCCCTCTTTATTATAAATGACTCAAGCACTATAATAGGCTCCGTAGTGTGGCTATAGGTATAAATAGTAAACCTTCTAATGATTGCAATAAAGTGTTTTCAAAATATAAACAATAACATAAAAAATATAATTGATATTGAACGTTAATATGTTGTTTTTATAGTCCAAGAGTAAATTTACCTAATTCTGCCAATACGATCCTTACATTTTAATAAAAGAAAAATGTATCGCAGTATTTCACGACCTAAACAGTTATTTACTTAATTATCCATACAACGATTAGTACAAATAGACAGCGGTGACATCATACTTCTGTGTCATTTAGTATGAAGCGTTTCGGCTGCCGCCAGCGAGGTCCGTCTTTGGCTAATTGTTTTGTCTATTGATGTACTTCTGTAGTTGCTCCTATACAAACATTTGTTCCTCTCTAAAAACTGGGTCGAATGGCATAAAAAAAACAGTAGGAATCATGCCTATTGTGTAGTATTTTGAGTGAGTACGAATGCTGCACTACTTTCCCCTATTCTTTAGGGGTATGGTGTAGTGTTCGTGGTATCGAGTAAGGTGGAGTATGCGTGACTAGCTTTAGTAATTTATCTGCTTTGCCTAGGTTGACTGAAATTCGCCTTTTGTCCGTTCTTCTTTTACGCAATACAGATTACATAACTATAGCAACATGACAAATCATCGATCAACATCAACAAAGGGTCGACAACGCGCTTGTGATTCTTCAGGATTCACAGGCGTCCATAGTCTCGGTGTCTGCCCCCCTATTCTGTAACTTGTTTTAAGCTCACCTCAACGCTCACTCACAAATATATCTTGACACCGCGATGCGTAGTAACCAAGCGTAGGTAGAGGTCTAGTTTCGTAATGGGCGACCGGGCGGCGGGGTAAGCCGCTTTAACGCTTAGCGAATAACAGCCCTGCTTACCATCATGCTCGTGTGCCGCCGTCGTAGTTTGAAAAAAAAAACTTACAAATAATAATCTTGTTTTCATTTGTTTCAGGTTGTTAAGTGCCTGCTACCTGCTACCTTCTACGGCTGGTTGTGAGTTTCACCCATTATTGCCCTTGGTTTTAAGGGCTATTTAAGCGTAAATAGCATTTTTAGCTTAATTCGCAGTAAAAATATACCGTGACGTCCGTGACCGGTGCTATTAGAAAGCGATCAGATAAGACTGAAACAGCTGCTACTAATAAGGGCGCGTCTTGATGCCTTGTTCAGACTACTTAACTGTTTATAATATTGTCTTCGGTTTTCGCGTATACTCTACTAAATAAAACGATTTGAACGAATTTTATCCCTTATATTTTGTATTAAATGCATCCCGACGTTTCGAGCCCTTTTCCTACTCGTGGTCTAATGGGTAAACTATTACTCGTGTATTGTATATATACACATATAACACAATGTACGTTTTGATAATTTTATTTACTTTGTTTAATTTTTTTATACAAAGAATTTAAATCTTAAAAATATCGCCAGCTAATATTTCAAGGCAAAATATGCACAGATGATTTTCCAGTAGCTAATTGCGATTTTGTTTACGGAACAAACTGTTATGCTTTCCAGTAACCATTTAGTAGTTCTGCTAGCTTGGAACATCATCAAGCAAAACTGTTAAATATTACACGATTTGAAATTGAACCTGAAATATCACAAATCGGGCTGGGCATATCCGTATATTTTTTATCTTATTTGAAACCTACATGCATGTATATAGAGTTGGATTTACAATGCAGTCTTCTGGTATAAAGGTCGCTTCACGAAAAATATCGAGTTGTTTGAAACGCCATTCTGACCATACTAGCAGACAATGAGGCCTGATTTTCAGATATATGATTCTTGGTTAGATGTTTGTTGATCCAACCAGATCGATACACGATTCCTTAAAATTTCCTCGATAGAAGAAAATCCAAAGTTGCGTCCTAATTTTTAGATTTTTAACCAGTGCGTAAGCAACATGAGATCAAGCAGCGAAACTTCGTTGAAATAATAATCTACTCGTCTTGAATCTGATTTTATAAAATATACTCCCTTCATAATAATATTTAGAATAATCCCATCATTACTGATTTCGCGTTTTTGAAAGCAGACGCCCCTTTCTGAGGATGTTGTTTCCTTGTCTGTCAAACGCTATTGGCGTAAGTTTGTCTCTGACGCGCGAACCGCCCATTGAGCTCATTCGGCGACCGGCCGTCTTCGAGGCAGGATCTATGTTATTCAGCGCCGCAAAATTACTTACGAATTATAATTTTACACCAGTATATGTAGGCCTACGGCGCCATTCAACCCGAAACGTGCCGGAGATCTTTTTGTAATGGGCTTGGGCGCTTGGGCGCTCAGAATCGCACTCACACATGCGCAATAAATTTATAATGTGGGCCAGTTACTTCACATTAAAACTTTTTGCTGAAAATGTTTCTATCGGGTGTTGTGATTGAAAAATACTGGCCGTATTAATACCTGAATTTAAGTGTCAAATTTGTTCTACAGAATATCACAGAGCAGTCAGATAAATAAGAAATATTTTCATTTACCTACAAGTTGTGATAAATTGTAGATTGTGCGAGTGACTTAGTATTTTTCTTTGGAAATTTCAATACACAAAAATAATTTAAACAAGTCTATCTGAAAAGTGGGACTTGCTTCAATTTCCGTGGTTCTATGGCAACTTTTGGGCTACCGCTGTAAACACATACTTACTTTTACCCTCTAGTTTTTTTTTCATATGAACAAAGGAACTGAACTACGGCGTCGCTACGACGCCCATTTCATGCTCATAATGTCACATCACATTCAGCGAATATTTCATTATTTTGGTACATACAATGAATTATCTGCCACAACTTACTCTACACTTGGTCTAGTAAAGTTTAAATATATAGAAATGTGTAATAAGCGATTTTCAAAGGAACAGATGAAGACTCCATGACGTCGGGACCGAAATGAAAGGGACGAATGTATCGCATGACATAACTGATCTCTTCTCGATGAGCGTCAAATTTCAAAAGTCCAATTTCTCTACTGTCTCGCTAGGTGACGTGAAGTGAGCGGAACGCGTGTGTTTGTGTGTGTAACATGTATAAAAACGAAACTTTTAATGGGGGGTGCAGGCCGCGGGCGGGTTTTAGGGCGTGGCTTAAAATACCTAATGTTGATGCTTGGCAGGGCCTTAACATCATTGAGCAGAGTTTGGTCTTTTGAATAAGAATAAGAATTTATTTATTTAGCACACCTACTAAAAAAAAACCGGCCAAGTTCGTGTTGGGCTACGCGCAGTGTAGGGTGTGTAGGGTTCTGTAATTGCCTGTCTATCTTAGTTACATCGACGTGCGGTGCGGTCGGCCGAATTTGTACGAAAATTGGCCTTTCCAAGTACACATTAAGTTGGTCGACTATTACTCGGTAACTACTTATGCCTACTTGTCTGTCATAGATTTCCTTTTAAATTTATTATATGTACTACTACCACGAATTTTTTCAAATCCCCAGTAGTAGCCATTTAGCCGGCAGGGCGGGGACGACGACGACATGAGTCGAACTTAGGGCTTTAAAGCCCAATATCTCGCAAACTAATCACTGACTTGAAGAATGGTTCTAGAACACCCACAATATTTTTGAACGAGCTATCTAACGATACTCCACACGATGGGTTTTACGAGGAAAAAAATTACATCCCCGCTTTAGGTGTAGGGGAGGAACTCTAAAAATTTTTTAGGCTTTTATTGTACCCTGATCGATTTATCCGATTTAGCCGAATCACAATTTTCTAGTAGTAATGGTTACTGAGCTAAACCGAAGACGGACGGACGGACGGACAGACGGACATGGTGAAACTATAAGGGTTCCTTGTTGACTACGGAACCCTAAAAAGAAATACTTACAGATTATTATCAAATTATAGGAAGAAATGTCCATTGGTTAAGCATTGGTTTGTTTTTTTTTAAAATATTAGTCACCAGAAAAAAAAAAAAATTTAATAACTAGGACTTCTGAAGTAGGTAGAAATTGATAACTTTTATGACTTGACCCAATCATTTCACTATTAGTACCTAGTTATATTTCTTCTGTGCTATTCAATTTGATACGATATTGAGATTTAACACACACCACAGCACGACTTACACGGTTGATGTATTTTTTTTAATAATCTGAACTTATACACAAAACGCAGAAAACATTTTTTTACTGAAAAAATCATAAGATGTAATCCACAACACAGGTAACTGACCATCCGTGTACTTGATATGCATAGTAATAAGGTTCTTTATAAGTTCAGGATGGTCAGTTAACTGTGTTGGCGTTTGTATGCACACACCCAAGTTTTCAAGTCAGTTTGAAGGAAGCACCTAGAATTTGAAAGGGCCTATTAAAACTCAGAAATTCGTTTTGCGTCCACTTTGACAAATAGGTATAGATAAGAATTCCGTGTTAACGGAGATGTTTACGCTGTGAAATGTGATTTTTTCGCCAGTATTTTAGATACTAAACTGTGAGGGAGATTCAAGTTATAAATTAAATATAGACACCACACAGTGTCGCAACATCGCTGCGCAGCGATATCCAATGCAGCCCTGCTATTCTGTTGCTGGTTTTAACCTCACCTCACAGTTCACCCACAAATATATCCTGACGCCGTGATTTGTAGTAACTCAGCGTAATCAGAGGTTTAGTTTCGTTAGGCGCGTCGGCTGAGTTGAGGCGCACTATATCGGGTACGTATCAGAATGTCTAAAATTAAAAAAAAAAACTAACCTTAAATAACCTACGTTCATAATCCCTAAAATCGAAATACCTAATGGTTTTTTCACCTAAATTCAAAATATCGAAAGCTTAAAATGGCTACGTATGGTAATGTCTATAATTAAAAAAAAACTAACGTAAAATAACCTTCTTTCCATATCACTAAAATCTAAATATGATTATTTCACTTATATTCAAAATACCGAAAGCTTAATCATTATGTAATTAGATTTTAGTGGTTTGAGCCTATCTTGTATTTTACACATTAGATAATTTGTCCAATCGGTATTTTAACTAAGGTTTCGTAGGTAGGTGTTAGTTGCTTAGGTACCTATTTAAAACCATTAGGTATTTAGATTTTAGGTATTCTGAACGTAGGTTATTTAACGTTAGTTTTTTTTTAATTGTAGACATTCTGATACGTACCCGCACTATCGCATTCCGAATAACAGTGGAATCAAGTTCGATTTTCGGTCTGCTAGCTTTGGTTATTTAGTATCAAAATAATCATGTGTCGAAGTAAACAAGTTACGAAATAGCAGTGAGACTTTTCTGTAACTGCAGTCCCCGCGGCCTTACCCACGTTTTACAAAGAAGCCAATCGCTGGTTTTTAGAAACAAAATTGTAGGACAACTATGGACCTAAAGACAGTATTTCACGACCGAAACAGTAATTTACTTTATTTTCCATAAGTACAACGATTAGTACAAACACAGCGGTGAGCGATGACGTCATACTTGTGTGTCAATTAGTATGAAGCGTTTCGTCTGCCGCCAGCGAGGTCCGTCTTTTACCTATTTATGTACTTTAATTGTAGTTGCTCCTATACAAACATTTGTTTCTCACTAAAAACTACTTCGAATGGCATCGAAATAAACCGTAGGAATCATGCCTATTATACTAGTTATCGATTTTTTTACATCGGATATACCTACCTACGATACAAGACGTCGAACTCAAACTTTTCCCTTTGTGCTAATTAGTATTGATTACTAATATTATCGTTTTTATTTACAGATAATGAATACAACATTGCATCGAAAACAATACTACACGGTGTTGAAGAACTACCACATACAAGTCCTTTGCCAGATAAACCACCTTACAAAATAACTGGTCATGTAATCACAGCAAACATTAAGAGCCTTGAGATAGGAAACAATTTATCTTATCCATTTATTGTGCACGCTGCTTTCAAATTTGACAAAATCAAATTCTCAAATCTATTTTCTATAACTGATAAGGGTTTGAACGTGATAAAAATGACTTTAAACCCTATAAATGACAACAAGATCTCAGTTTTAATACAGATCAAGAATACTCCAGTTCCATCTTTTAAAGTAAAGTTGAAAACAGACGAGTTCACAAAAATCTCTTTTTACATAAAACGAGACGAAGTAACTCTTTGGGTGGATTGCAAACATAATAAGATGCAACGGGTGGAGCCGTTGTTGGAAGATTTGAAATTGAACGACGATGATGAATTTCACTTAAACGACGCAGCGCAAAATTTTGCGGTAAGTCATCTTTTTACATTAATTATATCATCATTATTTTTTGTGCGAGTGTAAAATATGTGTTACGCCGTGGAATCACCGGATGGTTCCATCGGAAGACCAGCGCTCGCCACCAGGCCAGCACAACGCTGAGATGGAACCATTTCGTGGCAATATTGTTATCTCTTTTGTATTTGTGATCTATGTGTATGTCTGTGTTGTTGTCATGAATAAATGATATTCTATTCTATTCTATTCTATTCTAGTGATGTACTGTGAAAGCATTACATATTTTTTCGTTTTTATTTTACCAGAAGACCGTCCCCGCGAAGGATACGACTGAATCCGCGATTACTTTATGGTAAATGATTTCTAATTGAATAAGTAATTCTGTGTATGAATGATGAGTGATGGTTGTAATGGATGAAAGGTGAAATTAAGAATGAAGTATATGCCATCGAACTCTTTCAGGTTATTAAATATGGAGGTGGCGAGTTTGCAAAAAGAGGCTATTGTAGTTTCTTTACGATTTTCCTGCAGGTTATATGGTTCTATATGGAGATCATGACAGGGGATTTCGTGGTTAAATCTAGGGTTTGTGAATTTCGGGCAGTCTTTTAAAAGTTGATGGTCTGTGAGGTTATCTTGAAGCGGTATAGGTAGGATTTGTGGTAGCCGTGTCCTGAGAGAATTTGGGTATGATGAAATGAGATAATGGTCTTGTTTCGTAGATCTTTTTTTTTATAGGGGACAATCTTACACAAATCCCAAATAGTCCCAAACTAAGCATAGTAGAAGTATGGGTACTAGACGACGATAAACATACGTATATAGGTAAATAAATACATAAATACATATAAAACATCCATGACACAGGAAAAAATATTCATGCCCATCACACAAATAAATGCCCTTACCGGGATTCGAACCTTTAATATGCTGCAAAGTCGATAGCCAGTTTTTCAGGTGTGATCGAGTGGTAGATGTTTGGTAGAACTTGCTGCTTGATTCCATGGTGTGAGTTTTAGTCTTGTTTTGAATTAAGTAATGAATATTATTAATAGTATAGTTGGTGCTCCTCCTATTGCCTATTTCTTGCAGTGCTGACATGGAGTCGGAGAAGATTATAGCGTTAGTTAGCACTCGCAAGCAGCTTATATGGCTACACATTTGGCCTGGAAGACGGAACAGCACTTGTGAAGCTTTCTTCGTTTTATGCAAAAACAACAATTAACGTATAACGTACGTAACGTATATATGACAAAGGCTGCTCCCACCGCACCGTCATGCTTGCTTCCGTCGGTATAAGGCACTAGTCCCACCACCGTCGAGTAGCGAGTACTCCCGAGAGTGCCCACGTTGAAATTCTAAATACCAGCGTTCTACAGTACTAAGACATGGTGCATGCTGCATCACTAAACTCAGAAGTGATCTCCTCAAAGCACTGAAGTCGAGTTAATGCCCTTGAAAGTTGTAGAAAATTATCGCAAGCATATTTTCCTTTGATATTTCCAACCGACTTTTCACCTTTGAACAGACGCTACAATAAAACTATTCGACCAATCAAAAACATTCTTTCGTTTTTTAATCGCAAATTAAAAAAAGATGAAACCGCCATATGTTTTTTTTTTAGTAATCGCGGGAGGTTGGCATACGACATAACTTAAAAGGCAGCCCTCGTATATGATAGCGACATTTTCAGGGTATATTTCCCAAGTGGGCCGGATGATTTTGCAGTTTCCCCAAAGGTTTTTGAGCTTTATTGATGATATAATCGCAGTGATCGATAAACTTGAAATCTCGATCGATTATTACACCAAGAAGTTTGTTTGAGAATATGAGCGGGGTGTTGTCCATTATAATGACACTAGTTTTGGCTTTTGAAGTGCAGACGTGATCATCTGTGCCTGCTGTGTTCCAAATTATAGGTAATTAACGCTCTGTAGAAACCGGTTTGCGTTAGATTGTAGATTATTATTGTTTTTACCGGTAAAAATGAGGAGAATGTCGTCTGCATAAGCTTGCATGAAATTGCCGTCCGGAAGTGCCATGTCTAGGAAGCTATCCATAATTAGGTTCCATATAATTGGTCCCAGTACTGAGCCCTGTACACAGCCTCGGTTTTGTGTTTTGGTGGCAGTGGCATCGGCGTAGTTTAATTGTATTTTACGGTCTTGTA
Source organism: Epinotia bilunana (assembly GCA_947049275.1). NCBI lineage: Eukaryota > Metazoa > Arthropoda > Insecta > Lepidoptera > Tortricidae > Epinotia > Epinotia bilunana. The sequence goes on from OX346265.1 coordinate 6,493,370, forward strand.
CGTACTTTGGAGAACGTGGTATATATTCACGGGGCATTGAATGTGTTGCAGCCTGCTGAATAATGCAGTCCACCATGCATGGTCGAAAGCACCTTTGATATCCCGTGAAAGTACCATATTTTTTTCAGTTTTAACCGTTTTCATAAATTGGGCAGCATTTATAATTGCGTCAGCAGTCGTTTTTTGTTTTTTGAATCCATCCATACTGTTTGAGATTTCCTGTTTTATTAATATACATGTGGCATGTAAGGCTATGTTTTTCAAATATTGATCCAAAAACATTGAACAGTGCAATGAGTCTGTAATACGCTGTGTCAGCGTAGTCCGTTATATTTGGTTTGGGGATACATTTAATAAATGCTGTTTTCCAGTACATGGGAAAGTAGCGTATTTGTAGGCATCGATTTAGTAGTCGCGTAAAGAGTAGGGGATAGGTGTTGATAAAATAGAAGCATATATCTGGTGTGAGATGGTCTATTCTAGGTGCTTTTTTGTGTTCATTGATTTGCTTACTTCGATGATTTCATCTGGAGTGAAGTCGCATTCATTTTTGTTGTTCGAAGGGGAGTAAATAGTCCTAAGGTTAATTTGTTGCACATTATCGTTCTGAGGATTGTCGTCGGGGAAAAACTTATGCATGAGTGCTTCGGCTGATTCCTGGCTGGACTTTGTGTACTGCGTTGGAGAAATTTTCAATGTCGCTGTTGGCTGAGGTTGGGGAAGATCCTTGAGGAGTCGACTAAATAGTGATAGTCCAGACGTTTTGGCCACTTTGGTTTGAGCAGACGTCTGTAAAGTGGTCTGAGGATATTTTGCGAATAGCGTTGCCATATTCTGATCTTGCTTCTTGCTGTTCTTTAATTACGTTCTCCAGGTTTTTATTGCCCCATTTCAAATCTTGAGTGCGGTGATGTAGATGAATAACCCTTTTTTCAGGTTAGTGAACTCTTCATTACACCATATTATTCGTGTGTATTGGGTCTCTCTACTGAGGGTTGAATCACATGCTCTACAGCTTTGCTGAAGTTTCTTATATATTCGTCTAATTGATGGCGGTGAGTCGTCGAGGTAGGGGTCTTCCAGTCCGGCTGATTGCATTTCTTCTTGTATTTTCATAGTTACGTTTTGCCAATTTGCTTTATCAGTATTGTATCGGTAGGTTGTTTTGGTGGCATTTCGTCTAGGTTTGTCACCTCTCAAAATAAAACAGAACTCTAAAGCATGGTGGTCAGACGAAGGCGACGAATCGTAGTTTCTTTTTCAGTCTTAAATACGCGTAATATGTTGTCGGTAGCAAAAGTGAGATCGATAATCGATGATCTTATCTGGCCTAGGGCTATGTTTTCGAAAGCAGGTTGAGTGCCGATGTTACATATGTTAAGGTCATAGGCATTAATGAGGTCAAGGAGATCTATGCCCCTTCTGTTGTCTTTGATAGAGCCCCATGCTGAGTGCCAGCCATTAAAGTCACCGCAGGTAGTCACTAGACCTTGATAGGATTTGAAATAAGTTGCTGACAAAAACATCATTTTTAATACAAGCTTTTATTGCCGACTGTATTCTTTTTAAATACTTAATGAACTACTTGTTCTGGCGATCGCAATGAGCCCAGACACAACGTATTTATTTTGTGATTTTTAGGAATTCCTATGACCAATTCCGACTTTATCAACACACTAGGTACTTATCATCATATCAGCCGAAAGACGTCCACTGCTGGACATAGGCCTCCCCCAAAGAATGCCAAGTGACCGGTCCTGCGCCAACCGCATCCAGCGGACTCCAGCAACCTTTACCTTCATCAGTCCACCTTGCGGGGGGCCTACCCACGCCGCGCCTTCCGGTTCGTGGTCGCCACTCAAGAACCTTTGGCCCCAATGGCCATCGGTTCTACGTGCTATGTGCTCCGCCTACTGCCACTTAAGTTTAGCGATTCGGAGGGCTATATTGGTTACCTTGGTTCTGCTGCGGATAGCCTCATTTCTGATGCGATCACCCAGAGAAACTCCCAACATGGCCTTCTCCATAGCCCTTTGGGTGACTTTGAGCCTTCTTATGAGGCCCATAGTAAGCGACCACGTTTCAGTGCCATATGTCATCACTGGCAACACACACTGGTCAAAGACTCTCGTCTTGAGACACTGCGGAATATTGGACGAAAAGATGTGCCGTAGCTTCCCGAACGCTGCCCAGCCGAGTCGGATTCGACGATTGACCTCTTTCTCGAAGTTGGACCTACCTAACTGGATAGTTTGTTCTAGGTATACATAATCGTCTACAACTTCGAGTGTAAAGTGTCCGATTGTAATGGGAGTTGGTACTACATGGGTATTTGACATGATCTTCGTCTTATCCATGTTCATTCTTAGACCAACTCGTTCGGAAGCTTTATTGAGGTCATCGAGCATCGTACTTAAGTCCTCCATGGTCTCAGCCAAGACTACTATATCGTCAGCAAACCGAAGGTGAGTGATGTACTCGCCGTTGATGTTGGCCTTCTCCAGTCCAGAGTTTTCAAAACGTCCTCCAGTGCAGCGGTGAACAGTTTTGGAGAAATAACATCTCCTTGCCTGACTCCTCGCTGCAACGGAATAGGTTTCGAGTTCTGGTCCTGGAGGCGAACTGACATAGTGGCGTTCTCGTAGGAACACTTCCGCACTTCGATATAGCGATAGTCAACTTGGCACCGCTGGAGAGACTGTACTACAGCCCAGGTTTCAATCGAATCGAAGGCTTTCTCGTAGTCCACGAACGCTAGGCAGAGGGGCAGGTTATACTCCTCGGTCTTCTGTATAACCTGACGGAGCGTGTGGATGTGGTCTATGGTACTAAAGCCTCTTCGGAAACCGGCTTGTTCGGGAGGCTGGAAGTTATCTAACCTGCGTACGAGACGATTTGTAATGACCCTCGAAAACAGCTTATAGACATGGCTCAGAAGTGAGATGGGTCTGTAGTTCTTCAGCAGGGTGTTGTCACCCTTTTTGAAAAACAGCACCACCACCCCTCCGTTCCATGCCTTTGGAGTTCCTCCCTTCCAGTAAGACGGAATCGAACAACTTCTGAACTCAATTGGTTTTCTCGCAGTACCAGAGTCGCGGTACCATGTTATTACAATGTCAAAGCATTACAATCGACCAGCTAAACACCGATTAAAAATTCTAATAAGATCTCTTCAATTCATTGCGACTTAGTACTTGTTAATGCTATATTCTACGTAGATAGTTAACTTAATAACCTTTTCAATGGCGAGGCTTTGCACGCCTATCAAGCACTAGCAGCCGTATATTACCCCTCATTAGCTCTTACTTACTTGTTTAAGAAGCCTTACGCCTTACACATAAGCAGAAGCGGAAGCGTATTTTGCAAAATGCTTCATTTTTCATTCAACATTACGACGTAACTATTGGTATTTATTCAAAAACTGATAACGTACTTAAATAATCATTTCTTAAATAAAAATTTTGGCGCGCCGCTTCGGTGCAGCGTGATTTATACGTATTTTTTTTTTAAATATGGTAACGTATGTCCTATAGTTATGATTATTTTTTTATGGGTTAACATAAAATTACAGTTTGCTATGATATTATTTTTAGGGCAAAATATAAGTACAATTTGCGGTACAAAAATCCAATGTAATCGTGTTTTCGCAAAAAAAATGAAGAAAACCCGGAAGGTGTTTTATCATATATTTTTTAATGAATCTTTGATTTTCAATCATGTCAGCCCCTCGTACAAGATATGTTGAATTGAATTGTAATCATTCATGTTCCAAATGATTCTTGTTTACTGCAAAATTGAGAACCGAAACGACACTTCTCACTGCAAAATTTGAACAGGACTCCCAAGAAAACTCATTTATTTTAGGTTTAGAAAGAGAAAATGAAAATTTGAACTGTTGCCGACGTTATCGGTTTATGAATAAATACTAATAATTACGTCGTAATTTTTAATGAAAAAGCAAGCATTTTGCAAAATACGCTCGTCTGTAGGCGTAAGGAACCTTAAGTAGTTTTAATGAAACGAGTTCTTGAAAGTGAATTATTAAGTATTGAGACACCGACATAACTGCTCCTGATTGCATCCGTTGTATGAATGTGATATTATAATAGTGAGAAATAATAAAGTGCAAAAATACGCGTAAAATTACATGGTCTATTCATAATATAAGAGAATCTTGATTTTTAATAGTATGTGAATATCAAATTTCCCTTGATTAATTTTGTCTGTATTATCAGGGATTGGATGAAATCACTAACGGAGTCAATCCTCTGTAAGTATATATGAGATGCCTTTAACATATTTATCACTAAACTTGTCTTGTGAAATGCCAACACAAATAGTACATAATTTTAAGCTCTTTTCGTAACGTGTTTCAGGGATTTTATCTGATCACTAACCTAGTCTAATGACATAACAAATCGTTTTTTTTGGCCGTTTTCGTCATTCCATAAACGCGGATTTGATTTAGTTAGGTTATATTATATGGCTGACGGCAGCGACCACCGCTGAATACGACCGAGTGCTAACGTCTCGTCACTTTTGTAAATACCGTCTTCACGGGATTTTCCATTAGGAAATAATGAAATAAAGTAGCCATTTTAATATCCTGCGTGAATTGATCGTATATTATACCTTAGGGATTTGACCAAATCTTAGTTTTGATAACTTATTTTGTTCGAATGACCAACAACAACGTCAATTTTTAGATCGCACTGATTATTTTCCTGGGTCGGCCTTCTGGCTGCTGGATTTGGTTATTCGTACCGTTTAATAAATATGCATTGAAATAATACATACAGTATTTTATAGTCAGGCATAAAATATTAATATTTTCATAACAGACCGCACCAGCATGTACTAAAGTAGGATTATTCTCATTTTGCAAGGAGTTGAATCTTGACAACATTATTAATCATTATCTATCTTGGCTCGTACACACACAAATTTAATCAATGTAAACAGTCATCGCGTACGGCCTACGATAGTCACGCCCTGAAATATGCCGCAAATTCGACCGAAAACGTACCGAATAACACCCGCGTAAGTAAACCGTCGTGAAATTAGCTGTCACTAAACAGCTTTCTAAATTAGTAGGCGACTCACACACGTCAGGGATTTCGTTAAACACGAGTAAATTAAATTATACGGCACGAGCGAGCTCGTATTAATTTTCTAAAGCAACTTTGTTAATTCAGTGCGCGATTCCGCGCTCCGTGCGATTTCCGTGCAGCCTTTGTGATTGTTAACGTTGTCGTGATTTTTTTGTTTCAATCAAGTACCACGGGTCAGTGCTAAATTCTATTGGGATCGATTCTGGTGGGATGAGTAACGTTCGGGTTATAAAATGAATGAACAGTCTGATAATCAGACGTCGCAAAGTTTTGTAGCATTTTCAGTGCAGCGTAGTGTTGTCAGCGGAATTGGTATTTAAACAATTCCAAATGTTTAGATAGCGTTAAAAACGTTAATTGTAATCTTAATTATCAAATTTATCTCTGTTAACACAACCATGCTGCTCCGAAAATGCTACTACATTCCTAGCACATGAGTATAGTAACTCGCACTTCAACTCTTCTAAAGAAATTGAAAATTATATCAACTCTTGAAAATCTTGATATCCCGACAGTAGCGACTGGCTTTCGAAATCAGAATGACACTGCTGGTCTTCTTATTCCAATCATGCCAGACACGTTACATTAAGAGTCCGCAGTAAGCTCGATTCTCCATACAAACGTAGTTACGCTCTCATTTTAAAACTACGTGTCGGATTCTAACGAAACTTTGCATGTACAATGACATGAGGTATATCTATGTCTGTAATTAGTTTATGTAGCTTAGATACCATAGTAAAAAAAATACAGCGAATTTAAGTTTTTCATATAAAACTTGTTTTTGGTGTATTTTTTGTTCTATATACTGGAACCATATAAACTAATTACAGACATAGATATACCTTATGTCATTGTATATGCAAAGTTTCGTCACAATCCAACACGTAGTTTTAAAATGAGAGCGTAACTCCGTTTTGTATGGGAAGGTGAAATTCGGCCGAGCTTACTGCGGACTCTTAACCCAAGCGGCTGTCGATAGAATTGCATTCCCGTTTCATGTCTCCGTCGGGTAGGTAGAAAATACATAGTTCGGAAGAGTAATAGTATGATCGTATGTGCTATAGTATATTTCCGAATTTCATAATTCTGAAAACCATGTTACGCTGAAGCATATTTTATTTTCCAGGATATAATACTAACGTTATCTTTTTATAAAATCGTCAAAATCTTACTTTAGCGGCAAGTGGTGATTGGTATTTTGACATTTCGGAATTATGAGTTTCAGACAAATGATTCTTCGGAATTTTTCTGTGCTCCTGTCTGTGTCATTTTATTTTGGATCCAACTGATACTGATGAAAATCCCTATGATATGCCGGGAACATTACATGAAATCAGGCTCAGGGGCGGTATTTCATAATTTCAATGGTGAACATTACACTAAAACTGACTTTGTATGAAAGCTACCTAGACTAAATAGATTTGAATGCAAACAACTCAGGGAAAACATCTAATAAATACGAGTGACTATGTATTTAAGTGCCCATGGTGCAAGCAACGTAGCCATTGCGGCATTTGACAAAAATGCGGCGATGCCAGTCGTATTACGACATTCGATACAAGAACGTTTTTAAACGACAAAGGACTGGATAGTCGACACTTACACACACGGGATGAAAGACGAATAACGGGGCTTAGAGTGAGTCAGGCTACCTCGTGGGAAGTCAGTCCTGTCCAGCTGGTCTAAGTTGTCAGACTTTCAGATGTACTCTATGAGTAATGATTCCAAGAATAATACATACAAGCCAAAGGAACCCCTGGGATTGGATCAAAGTCTGAAGGACTAACACTTTGTCCCTGTAATATAACATTTCCACCATACTTAAAACTAGAATTAGTACTTTGCAAGGAAAATAAACGTAACACCGTATTGAGAATACTTCTTTTCTTATTTAAGAGCTTAGCTCTTGTCGGTGTAGCTCAAAGTAGGCCCTCTATTTACTCCGATACCACGTAACCCCTTTGACATCTTGATACGACCTAACCTCAACTCTCTTTTTGAGTTGCTCTATGTAGTTTATTATAGGTCTTCCTCTTCCTCGCTTCCCTTTTACCTTTTCTTCAATTATATCGAGTTTAAAGTTGTCATGACGTATGAGGTGCCCTGTAATCTTCCCTCTTCTATTTTCTAAGTTTCTCACTAACTGCCTGGTTTGCGTCACTCTATTTAGCACCTCTTCATTGGTTACTCTCTCTCTCCAGCTTTTTTTTCCATTCGCCTCCAACTCCCCATCTCTAACGCTTCTAATATCTTCGCATCTTTCTGGGTCAAGGTCCATGTTTCACTTCCGTATAAATAATGCTATGCTCCAAATGTATGATTTAATAATAACATTAACACCTATTGAGAATACATGCATTCGTTATGTATGTAAGGTCTAGGTGCAACACAGTGTGACTTTATTCTTGACCAGGGTAAGAAATCGTACTTAGTAATTTCGTTACATCACACAGAGTGAATATTTAAACATTTTAAACTGCTTAAATATCCAGTGTGGCTGGCCTGTCTTTTGAAAAATAACGGCTTAAATATCCTGGTCCTCGTTTCTATGGAGAGTAAACAAACCTGACCTGGCTTATGGATGATATTGATCATTTACTCAGTATTTTTGCATACGTTTTTTGGCATCACAGACGCTTGCATACCAATCATTATCTACGATGCCAATCTAATGTCAATACGCATAGCAAATTTCGGAATTGAGCCTTAGTTCGTACGTATATAATTAATTAGCAGCAACAAACGGTACCCCATACGTCTCATGTAACATTATTTACATTTTAGAGTACATTTTCGTTCTCTCCATACTTCAGCTAATAATATGTGAACCGTCCGAACATTTCAGAGTAAACGTGCCTAAGTTTAAGCCTATTTAAATGTCAACTTGGCAGCTGCGGAGGAAGGAAGTACTTTGTTGGCGCGTTTGAAATTTCAGCGCATTTTTAGATTAAAGTTAACGTGTCCTGCTAAAAGGCGCAATACCGCTAAATGCCGAGTATTTGAAAACGAAGTGAAATCTATTTTTTGTTATAAGTGCAGAGTAAAGGTATAGGTATAGGTAAAGGTATAGCTGCTATTGATACTGAGCGGTAAGGCACACGACTTCAGATCAGGAGGTCGATGGGTCGGTGGTACACCACGGGGTTTTTCAAAAACAGTTCGAGGCTCGATGGTTTGATGCAGTCACAGTGTGCGCATACAGTTTGTGTGGTGCTCTAGACAATTAGTAAACTAATGGACTCTTTTTGGGTCTATCCACATTTTTATAGACATTTTTGGGTGCTAAAATGTGTGTATATCTACTTACATATATCTCCATTGACAACTTGCTGAGACGTTTGTCGTCAAAACTACGGCTGGTGAAACCCGGGTCGAAACGTAACGGCCACAGCATGGCGTGAATTGTGGTGTGGCAAGCATTTTAGCTGTTCATTGCGCGGTCGAGACGCGCAACGCACTGTGGTTAGTTGGGATCACGCGCAATGAATTAGAAAAACTAGTGCCGCTGGCGCCGTTAGACCCGTGTAATTTTTAAACAACTTCAAAAAGGAGAAAGTTCTCAATTCATCGGATCTTTTTGATAAATATTATGCAGTTTCATTTTTTTTTTTATGTGGTTAATCAACAGAATAGTGAAATTTATTCCTCTACCCCTTATTTCCCACCATATCTTACACGGCGTATCGCACTACCGCGAATTTAAGTGAATATGCAGTCCTAAACTGTTAACAATTTTACCAAACAATGGTGGAAACAATAATTCAGTAACACATGTTGTATCCGAGTAGGAAACGTACCGTGGCGTTAGTTTAATGAAGTCATAACGGCTGATTTAACGGAGTTTTGGCAACATTAGCGTTAGAAATTAAATTGAATTCAACACACAGGCGTAATATTCAAGCAGACGGTGCATGCATCGTCATGCATGTACCGCGTTTTGTATCTTTATTTGTATTTGTTTCAACCAGGCCCCGGACCAGAAGCTCACACCAATAATAGATGGTGTCATAATCAGAGCAAAATTATATACATATTTACGGCGTGGGCGGTATACTGCATCCTGAGCGCAACGAGGGATTTAAGTGTTTACGCCTAAGACGCCTAAAATACGCATAATACGCATAATATGCATAAACGCGTACTACTTAATTTAAGAATGATGACATGTAATATTTTGAATATTATTAATAAATGACTTATGACTTATGACGTAGGGAAATAATTTTGCTGCCGTGCGACACATACTGCCTTTCATACCGTAATTGAGGAAAATTTAAATTCTTCAATTGAGGGCAACAATAAACCTTTTTCTGAATCAGGATCAAGGAAAAAAGTACAACTTTGATCCCTCATTTGACGACAGCAATGACTTTTTTCTGAGCAGCAGGTGTGAAAAGATATTTTCTTTGGTCTGAGGGCTAGGAAGGCCGAAGTCTTGGCCTCCGATACGAGTTGGCGCAATCGCGTCCTATTCTGGGCGATTTCCTCCCAGTTTTTTGCGTGCAGGGTGCGAAGGAAATCAAATCTGTAAGAGTCCGCTGGCTTGGACACCTTGAGAGAATGCCAGTAGACAGGGCGGTGAAGAGCACCTACGTAGGACAACCGAGTGGTTGAAGACCGTTGGTCGGCCTAGATATCGTTGGAAGGACGAGGTAGAGAAAGCTATAGAAAAAAAAACTAAATATACTAATGAGGATGGGCTGCACCAAACCGTCTAATCGTAAGCGGTGTTTGTTAAAATGTGAATGTGTTAAAAGTTTTACAATTTTTACGGAATGACAACTGGCGGCGCCAGTAATCGTAAGTCAGTGCAACCCGCCACCTACATGGTGTAGGTACATTCCTTTTAGGAAAGAGCTTGTATTGAATACAACTGGAGAGCGGGACGCACGGTAGCGGGGCGATACAAATGTTTGCTTACCGCCCCGCTTCCAAGCAGCGGCATACAGTATGAAAACAGTTTTCGCAGTAGCGCAAATGTAATAATGGCAGTGTCGACTATATCATCAGTACCGACTAGTTAGGAAATCTGGGCGACATCAATAAAATCCTCGGTAAAGTGTATGTATCATATTCCACCCCGCCGACGCGAAAATGGTCTAATAAACAGCATCATTTTTGCGGTTTAGTTCGAGGTGTAAAAAGTATTGTTATATTCTCAATTGTGGGTAATTTTCACCGCCAAACTCGGTATTTATTTAAATTGTCAATTCGCTATAATTATTTAATATATTAGGTAAAGTTTAAATTATTTGAACTGAGCTCATGAATGGCCATTGTACTGGGCTCATGAATAACCTTTGTTTGCCTTTTTACTGTTGTAAAAAAAAGTTACCGCCACGTAAAATGTTCATTGAATAATGAACTCTATCTTCTTATACAATAGATTCCAAATTAGCTACGAGATAAAATACCACACACAACGCCTTGTACCTGGCTCGCTGGGAGCGGGTTGTTTTATCTTTTAGTCCATTTTGAATCTATTAAATAGAGTTCATTATACCATGAACATTTTATGTGGCGCTAACCTTTTTCTTGCAAAAAATGGCACACGTCCGACCACACATCGTATTGTTAGACTTGAATGCTTTGTTCTGAAGATAAGAAGATCAGTCCAGTTCAGAAAATCTCAACTATACCAGTGTTTAATATCGTTCCAATAATTGTCCCCCACTTTTGTTACCTGTATTGGTTTGAAATAAGATTGAAAATGCCAACTTGTTGTTGAATGGCGGACCGTTTTACCTTTATTTATTGACGCCAAATTTTAGTTAGTGGAACGAGCAAGCAAAGAGAAAGAAGTTCCCCGTTTCAGCTCTGCACGTCTCTCATGAGACGGCCGCGGCATGCTCTCGGTTTTTCTCGCACTATATCTCTTGTTCTTAGTGTTCTAATAAGAAAGAGATGGATAATGCGACAAAAATCGAGAGAGCTCGCGCGCCGTCTTGTGATAGCCGTGCAGGCCAACATTCGTTCGTATGTCTGGCTGTTCTCCTGTCCAGGTCGCATTTCTCAACTGATTCTCGTATATAGCGTAGCGTTAATCTGCTATTTTGAAATGTCTATCGTGTAGGCATTTTTATTTTGTATAAGTGCCCTTGTGGCAGGCCTATTTGCAGAATAAATAATTCATTACGATTTTTTTATTTTGAGAACCCGCGACCCCGTTATGTTAATAAAAAAAATTAAAATACGTAAAGCTGACTTGAGAAAAAAATCATATGTAATTATCACAAAACTTCACTGAGTAAGTTGATAAAACTAGCCTGTAGAGGATCAGGTGAACAGCCGGACATACGAAAGAATTTCGGCCCAATCTGAAACAGAAATGAATAACTGGATACATAAGAACAACCTTCTCATAAAGCTGAATAAAACACTGTATATGCAATTTCAATCATATAGATCAGTTCCCCCCCAACTCCATATCAGTATTAATAACATCGCGCTACAGGAAACACAAACAATTAAATTCTTAGGTTTACATATTGACTCTTATTTAAATTGGAAAGAACAGATTAACTCGTTATGGTCTAGATTAGATTGGTTCATATTTGCGCTAAAAAAACTGAGACATTGCGTGTCGTATGACTCGGCCCTTACAGCTTACCATGGTCATGTGTCATCCATTCTTGGCTATGGCCTCATCCTATGGGGTAATTCAGTAGACGTTGAAAGGGTTTTCAAACTACAAAAGAAATGTGTTCGTGCAATAATTAATGCTAAAATCTACTAAATGAGTTGTTTCAAAATAACTTACTTACAATAAACATAAACAAAACTAATTACATAATATTTTTGGCAAAAAACAAGAAAATAACTGAGTACGATCCCTTGAAAATAGACAATCAGATAATTAAACGTGTAGATAAAGAAAAATACCTCGGCCTAATCTTAGATAAAACCTGAATTGGAAACCGCACATAGAAAAAATTTAGTTAAAAATAACCTCATTAATAGGAGCACTACGCGGTATTGCTAGATTTCTTCCACACCAAGTGAGGTACACTATATATAACGCGTTGGTTAAACCCCACCTCGACTATCTAATTGAAGTTTGGGGCACGGCCGCTAAAACTAATCTTAAAGCAATGCAAATAACTCAAAATAAACTAGTCAAAACTCTATTTCAATACAACTACCTAACACCGTCCAGCAAAATATATAAAGAAACTAAATTACTAAATATAATGCAATCATACATATACAATACATGTATTTTAGTTCGTAAAGTGTTAAATAAAAACATACTCACTGAAATAAACTTTACGAAAAAGAAAACCAAGCAAAAAATCCAGCTTCGAAATGCGAACGATCTAATTTTCCTTGCACCACGAACAAACTATGGGAAAAAATGCTTGTTGTATGAAGGTGCTCAGCTGTACAACAAGCTCCCCAAACATATAAAGAATACAAAGTCAGTATATCGCTTCAAAAAATGCTCAAAAAACATATACTAAATATTAACACACATGGAAATGTATATTTATTTAAACTTTCACGGACACATTTTCTAAATAAAATGAGACTTAACCGCCTAAAGTATATTATCATAATCTATATATTTACATCGATGTTTCGAACGTATCGTAACTTAATAATAATAATAAAAAAATGGTATATATATATATAGTACTTGTACAAATAATAATAAAAATAAAATAAAATAAAACTTTATACCTTTTATATCAGACTCACATACCTACATATAAACAAATACAAAACACACAAAATAATGTAAAGCAAATTAACAAAATAAATACAAACACTATAATAATGATATCATATATCAATATCACCTAGTGACAAAAAGAAATACCTACAAACCAAATACGCTATGCCACTTCCAGTCTGCGTAACTCAATGATTTCGTTATCTTACAACTCGGCGCACGGGTCTTTTAGCCGTGTTGACAATTCTGCCGGCACAATGCTGTCGGAGTGTTGTGCAGAATTACCCACTTTTTTTGTATTTACCCTTTTTATCCTTTTTATACTTTCTAACATATGTTTAATTTTAAGTTCTCATAATAAGTGAATTGTAAAATTCTTAATGAGAATAAATGATCTTTAAACCTAAAATAGGCAGCAGTTGTAAACCCCTATTCAAACAACTTAACATAATTACCCTTAGTATGCATGTACATATTGAAAATTTGCTGCTTTTCCAAGACCTTCCAAAAATATTTCATAAAGCGTTCCGATATGTTTTATAATAATCGAAGGACGCAATATAAAGATCTGTTGTCCGCCCACGCTGTGCGACTGACATGTACAGAAGAAATGCCTATAACAAGAGCATCATGATTTACAATAAGTTGCCGATCGAAATAAAGGAACTTAAGGGCAATAAGTAAGTTCAAATAAACTCTGAGAACTTGGCTCCTTAATCAGTGCTTTTACAATATCAGCGAATATCTTAACCACTAAATGTAATATGACGTTTAAGTTTGTATAAATGTTGTAATGATAATAATATCACGGCAGTGCCCCCGCCAAGTCGAGCAAAACAGCGAGCGGCACGGCCGTACCATCCTTTTCTCGAAGCAGTTCAGGCCGTTTTCGACCCCCTTTTAACTTCGTCGTGGAAAAACTAGAAGCCTGAATTTTCAGCAACCAAGCACGCATTGTATAACCACAATATATTTCAAATTTCATCTGATTTGAACCAGTGGTTTAAAAATTATAACTAGTCAAAGTTTCTTAATTTCGTCACTCACTGACTCACCGATCATCAAAAGTCTAAGGCACTTCTAGCAGATATAGAAGATTCAAATTTAGAATACAATTAGTGTATAGTGTATAAATAAATGAAGACAAAAAAAATTGCAATTTCACTCCAGTTTTCTAGATACACCAACTGCGTAAATAACTTGGAATCACATATAAAAATATAGGATTACAGTTATATCTGCAGTGAATGGGACAAAAAATTAAGAATGGGATATTGATAACACAATAACCTACAAAAAGAAGTCAGATCCCATAAAAAACATTCCATGTAAAAAAGAGGCCTAGTCTCGAAACTCTTCCACCGTAAAAAGTTGTGAGATATTTCGTAGTACCAAGTCTCAGGCATTATTATTTTTCATTATTTGCTAGTTAAATAAAATTTTGTGACTTGGCAATCACACAATAGTTACTACATAGTTTTAGGTATGCAAAAATCCATAAATGCAGTAAAGTTTAAACAAGACCTAGTTTTGTAGAAATTGATGTTTTTTAAGCAGTTTTTAAGAATAACTATTTGTTCTAGGACATCAAAAAAAATGATAATATTCACCATATTTCAAAGACCGTGGACGGGCTCGAAACATAATTGGACGAAATCGGCTCGATAGAAAATAATTGCAAAGATTGGTCTTAAAATCATCATTAAACGGTTCTATGTCTTTTTTTGACGTATGGGTCTGCAATTAAAAACATGAAGTCAACATATTCATACCCAAACCGCTAACGAGTCATATTTCACAAATAATCCACACTTTTTTTATTTCAATATTTATTTATCTTCAAAAACCGGGCCGCCCAGTAACACTCGTTCTCATTTACTCCGATACAAATAGACAGTGTGCACGCTATCCCAAATCCACAAGGGCATTTTGATGTTGACAGCGTGTTAAAATAAAAACTTTAGGCACTGGTCCCACCGCCGGCTAGTAAGCTAGAAAAGTTGGGCGAGTCACGGTTCATTGCGTGCTGACCAGGCACAGTGTGATCAATCGACCTTTACAGATCCGCAACGTAATGCTACTCGCCCAACTTTTCTAGCTTACTAGCCGGCGGTGGGACCAGTGCCTTAAGCTTAACCAGCAACCTTGCAAGGAGTTAGAACTAAAACTTATAAAGGCGAACTTGCAAAGGTAACTTCTACGAAACTCCGTTCAAACGTTTCAATTTAGCTGTAAAAGTTATTTAGGTGTATGTTCGTTAAGTAATGAAACCATTTATTAGGATTTTAAATTTTATTCTAAAGAATTCGGCGATGTTAAACGATTCTCGTATGTTGCCGAAAAATAATCACGTATCCACTCTACACAAAGTGTCACTAATAATATGCCGTTTTGGAAAGGTCCAGAGGCTCTAGTATAAGTTTTACCGAAACAAAACGTTACGACCGCGTTTGCGTTTAGCTGTCAAATCCCATACAAATTGAGGGTAAAACGCAAACGCGATCGTAAAGTTTTGTTTCGGTAAAACTTATACTAGAGCCTCGAGGCTCTAGTATGAGTTTTACCGAAACAAAACGTTACGACCGCGTTTGCGTTTAGCTGTCAAATCCCATACAAATTGAGGGTAAACCGTAACGTTTTATTTCGGTAAAACTCATGTTTTCTCCTCTGTTTTCTGGCAAGGTAAGGACTTGACGTTCCACAACTATATGGGCACTTTATGACAAAGCAATGAGGCCTGTTCACGTATCATGGTCGGCCTTATCACGCGATAAGTGACAAGATAGAGCGTCCGTCTCGTTCCATCGAACGGTGTCAGGCAATGACGGACGCTGTATCTTGTCACTTATCGCGTGATAAGGCCGACCATGATACGTGAACAGGCCTCATTGCTTTGTCATAAAGTGCCCATATAGTTGTGGAACGTCAAGTCCTTACCTTGCCAGAAAACAGAAGAGAAAACATGAGTTTTACCGAAATAAAACGTTACGGTTTACCCTCAATTTGTATGGGATTGACGACCATGATACGGGGTCTGGTAAAGGTTGCGGGAATCCGCTCGATGCGGGTGGTGGTCAATTTGGCACTCTTTGTGGGAGGCCTATGTCCAGCAGTGACATCCACTGACAAAGACATTTGAATGAGGTTTAAATTCTTGATGAAATTGACTTGAAGTGCCTATGTCATTTACTAGTACAACGTCTGTTACTAGGACACTTACCTTCTCTTCTTCGTCTTGTTTAAGAGCTAAGCTCTTATTGCTGTATACATTTACCCTATATTTAACAAAAAAAATAAGTTGGAATCACCTTCTTTCTCTTGGGCCGCAGACAGAACATTTAGCGAAAAGGACTTTTTTGGAAAGGCAGATAATTTCAAACAAGGATCGTTTTGCGAACGCGCCCTTATGCGCTCTGACCTATTCAACGGCCACTCATCGAAGAACCGTCCACAATCGTCTGAGTTTACACTTGAGATTATTTGAGTTGGCCGAATTGCATCAAAGTGGTCCATTCAAAAAGCAACTCTAACGTTCAATGTAGAAGATTCCAATTCCAATGAAAGTTTTATAAAAAGCCGGAAATTAAATCATCTCAACCATACTCAGGATACCTAATGCTTATTTTCTTGCATAGAGAAACTAAAACTAGTGCCTTAAAAAATCTTGGGATTAAATCCGGGCTCATTTAGGGCACAACCGGGAATAACGCTAAAAGGGTGAGTAAACTTTATAGGTACTCCAAAACGAATGCTGGCAAATTGGAATCTAAATGAATAGCTGCTAAAAGCTATGTGCCTGGCCAGGCTAATCATTTGGGTCTGATTGAATCGTTATCTGCTGTTACGTTCATTCAAACTGTCTGGTTTTCAAATTTTTTTGTATTTTAACGGTCGGAGAAAAGCCAAGATTCTGATAGCTTTGTATTTGGGCTTTGGTATTTATTATGCACTAGCTTCCGCCCGCGACTTCATCCCCGTGGACCCGGGTTAAAACTATCCTATATTTTAATCTAGGCTATAAACTATCTTCGTGCAAAATTTTATTCAAATCGGTTCAGCCGTTTAAGCGTGATTGAGCAACAAACATCCAAACATCCCAACATCCAAACATCCAAACATCTAAACTTTCGCATTTATAATATTAGTAGGATAATAGGATATTTGTGTAAAGGTGTTTATCCCCCTCGGACTTACTTACATATTTAAGGGGCTCCACGCGCTATTTGGCTAGTTTTGACGGGTTTTGAGTTGATATTCCTCCGTAAAAACTATAGATATATTTATGGCACAAACACTTACCGGTTCTTCAATTCTTTTTCTACATTTGCACGAGAGTTTTTTTTGAAAATAATGAATATTTATTTTTTATGATTTATTTAAACATGGTCCAAAAAAAAACACTTCTTGATATAAGTATGTTGCTTATGCACTTTTATATATTAGATCTACATATAACTTTTCCTTATTGACGTTTCTAACAACAACTCATTTTCACGAAAGTTACGTCCAAAAACCTGGCTTTTTGGCCTGAAATAGCCAAAGTTTGGTGCCATATACAGTTTTGAAGTAAATATGGGATAGGATTTCGGTAAACCTCGTCGTTGTTAATATGATAAGCCATAAAAAACACGTAAAAAGCGACAGCTACAGATTGAAGGTCATTGGGAGCTAGGAGCCCCTTAACAACAAGAGGTTGAAAAGTTCATATCGGATGATGGATGGTAAGATTGTTCATTGTAGGATGTAATACAGCCCCAAACAAGTATTATTTTTCGTCATAGTATTTATCTACGGGAAATTCAAATGCTCAGATTATACATAAAAATGTAAGGAATATACATAATAGGTATTACCTTATTACATATATCATTAGACTTGTTACGAACAGATTCTTCGTTTATCTATAACATCGAAGAAAAATATTGTACTACATAGTTTTACTTATTTCGATTATTTGGTTGCTTTTCAAAGTGATTTTCCTTGAAATCGCATGCCAATTGTAGCAGGATTTGTCTGGTATTGTATGGAATACGGTATAGGTGGTACGGATAATATGTAATTGTAGTATTATACTCGATTAAGTCACGTTTAGTAAAAATAAGATACATTGCAAGTTAAATAGAATCCTACAAAAATTGTGGTATTTTAGAATTTAAAAATAAACGTCAGACACCGTCATTTTTCCGAGTGGATCATTTCCCAAAACCCGCGGTTAGGTGCGCCTGACGACTGGCGATAAACATGTCAGTCTAGAGCTCCGCGAGCATTTGAAGCGGTTTTCGTTTTTTGAATTTTCACTAAGATTGAGCTATTTAATATTTTACTAATAAATTTGTGACAAATTATAAAGCGCAGTATATACCATTTACCAGCTTTCATACTTGCAGACATAAAATCATGACTGTTACCTTGTTTGGTTTATCAGCAATTTGTTCATTGAATACTGTCATAATTAAAAAATATTGTAATAGAGCTGGCTAAACCTTTAATTCAGATGATCAATTCAAAGATTTCTCATTTTATGTACTTTAAGATTAGGAAAACAACGTATAACACCGAGAATAGTGATAGTAAGTAGGTATATTAGTATAGATAAAATAAAATCAAAATTTGGTATCAAACAAGGAAAATTCAAAGCGAGTATATTGTAGTGATTAAATACTTAATTGGTACAAAATTTTCTAGAAATACACATTCACATCTTAATCGAATCTCAATATGTTCTGTAAACTCGCTTGACACGTGGACTTGGTACGGTACGCTTGGAAGCAATCACGCGAAACAAATGAAATAGCAAACAAAAATAACCGTGGTCTGAATCCATATAAAAAAAACCTTTGTATTATTTACCCCGACCTGTGAAATGAAATTGATTGATGTTCTAACAAAAGGAAGTTTTTAATGGTAAATTCTTCTAATGCGCGTCGATCGAGAAGTATTTTAAAGGAACGGGTAATTTATTTTATTTATTTATTCAATTATACGGGACACCAACAGAGTACATAAGCTGAGTATATAAATTTATCTGTAGCACAATTATTATTTGGGATTTTATGTACCCCAATTATAGGTGGACACATCATTGTCATATATTATTATTATTATTAATTAAGATTTATATAAGTAAGATTATTACATTTAACGCATAGTTTCAACAATTTAGTGAAGTACAGTGTATATTAAGAGTGAAAGTAAAATTAAAAAAAAAGAGGAAGAGCTGGAGAAGAAAATAATACGTCTTTTAACTGTAAATATTTATATATAAAAATACATTCGCTAAAATAAATGCTGAACCCAGCGTATTTTAAATGACATTTTATTCTTTAAACATGGTTAGGAACATGTTAGTAAAATTATTTGGATTTCTCCCGAGCACCTTGTATGACATCTACATCGTGTTTCTGTATAATGAGGCACAGTACCTGACTAGTATAAAAAACTGTTTATTTGATAAACATCCAAAGCTTTGTTCTTCATTGAATACGTAATTCTGTTAATAAAATCGCCCTCCATAAGGGTAGCATTATGGAAGGCGATTTTATTAACAGAAATAAGCAACATCAAAGGTTGTTTTCTAATAAATTTTCTAAATGATGGCTAGCAGTTATTTTGTGTTCGTATAACTACCTAAAGCCAGTTTCAATTTAATGGAGAACTTCACTCAAAGAAAATCCAATTTTCCCTCTTCCCCGATCCATTTCTTATATGCGGCTTTGTGCTTTCAATAGGACATTGTTACACATACAATATGGGCTCTTTAGGATTCACTGGATTTGTGCACTGGTCGTATTGCTTAGTAACAGTTATGTTAGCAAATTAAAAATGTTACTAACAGTTCAATATCTCTAATTTTTGCTATGTTGGAATGTTTACATTGCTTTGTAATATAAGTCGGAATCATAAATAGGTTACATGGTATGTACAGCATTTTTGTCTTACACAATCTCCTCTAGCCGCTCCGCCACTCGGTCGCCGTTCGGCTAAACTGGACTCACACGCACCTCCGGGATGTCTATGTCACCCAATCGCTAGAAATTAAGTGGATACCGTCATAACTCCATGTTTGTCACGTGGGCGTTTCCCACCCCTTAAAAATATACAGAGCTGTTCTCTGTATTTAAAAACATCTTATGGGTATTTCTTTAATATTTAGTACCAATTAAGTACCTACCTCAATAAAAGTTACTTTTAATTTTCCTATTTTATCGCCAAGTTTTTCATTAATTTACATTAACTTTAATACTATTTAGGATAATGCAGTTTTTTTGCCGACCTAGTTACTTTGTACTTCCTCTCTCAGAAGCACAAAAGTTTTTTTTTACTAGTCGACTATAATCTTTAAGTTACAACCTCGCAAACCATAACGCAATTGAATACTTCATTCTGATGCAAATGTTTATGCTCTATGGACAATCGAAATAATAATTATTAAATTGTACACAGAACTAAAATGAATTTTTACCAATCGCGAGGCTCGATTTACAGAAATACATCAACGCGTTTTAAAAAAAGCGGTTGGCTGCACTTCGTTTCAGCAGGGCGATTTTCATTAGATAGGTACCAAGTCTGTTTAATAAATTATTATTTCCGTTGACTCGTAGAAAAAGTAGTTATATAATTAACTCTTTAAGTCTCGTACCTTAATTAGGCCACTAAGCAAGCTTCGTGGTACTGGACTGAAAAAGCATACATTATATAACGATGGCATAAAATACTATATTACAACTGACTAACAGAGGTAACATAACAGGAATATTCAAGGTCTGCATTAGCTGATGTACTTAATTGGTACAAACATGATATGGTGTGGTGTCATGTCATGTTATACAATACAACTGTAAGCTGATAAAAATTAGCTACGCAGACGTAAATAAATTTGAATAACAAAATAATGTATTTTTCACTAATCTAGATTAAAGGTAACATCCAGTGATACAAAAAAAAAAGATTTTTCTCAACGGAGACGTAAGTTACTACTTGTACAACGCTATTTAGGAACTGAACCATGTTTTGCAAAGGAAAACGTTGGTTTTTCAATAACACCGTCATGTCAGGTACGAGCTTATGACAGTTAACGTACAAATTGTTATTCAAATAACATTTTGGTCATAAATCTAAGCATGTAGTGACGAAATGAGATCACGTCTAAAATAGGTACACTCGTACAGAATGTAAACGACATTTTTATAATGATGCCTTAGATTTAAAGACATTTCTGCTTCATTCATTATTCTGCCATTTGGCTTTTGTAAATTGAGTACCTACGAAGTAATAACATTTCTGCGTACCAAATTATTTAGTATGCCTTTTCATCATATAATCTCAATATATTGTAATATCAAACTGTGACATAATTTATCCAACCAATTTTAGGTTAGGTTAGGTTCATAAACAAGAACTAAATTAAATTATAGTGGTAAATCCAATGGTAGAACTCCTGACCTGCTCTAAACTCTTTGTAAGAAAGAAAGCACAAAAACCAACCGGACTTTGGAGAAATCCCACTCACATCCTTCGCAGTCCCAAACCCCTCCGTTTGAACTCTTACGTTAATCTTACGTTAACAAGAAACAGGAGATGAGCGGAAAACACTTTATTACCTATCCTTATTCAAACTAGACTTTAAAAAATTATCAGCTCTGGTTGTCATGGTAATATTAATACACATTAAAAACTAAAAGGAAAAATATAAGAAATAGGTACCTATAGTAAAACGAAAAAGTAACAGAAATAATACATTATCTCATAGTTTTGAGTGTTGCTAGCGGTCCGTGACGTCACGAATCTGTAGCGCTCACTTTCTATAACTAGATTTTAAATGGATTCTCATGATCTGTGACAGTTTTGGGCATATTTTTTTATAGGGAGTTATTCCAGAAAATGGAATTACTTACCTAATATTCATATATTTACAGTAATTCATATCACAAGCTTTTTCCGACTAACTTCCAAAAACGAGAAGGTACTTCTATTTCACTGTGTTTTTAGGCTCGTTACTCAAAACTCCTTGGTTAACCTCCGCAAATAATAAGCTTAATAACATTGCTCAATCATTCATAACTCAAATTTAATTTTATAGTATTACAACTAGTTTCAATTGAGCGACGACGCCGTTTGTAGATACTGCCTTCGTTATTCGTCATTCTACTGGTATGTCGGCCGTTTTGACTAAATATGATTTAGTATTCTAAATTGTTAAACTCAAGGCCAATTCAATTCTGTTCTGCAGCAAGTTTCCTCTGCAAATCTAATCGTCCGCAGATTTGAACACATGCCAAGAACCGCTACGCTCTACCCTCGTAGCCGATCCCTGGTTTTCCCGCTAAGTAGCGGCAAGCGCCTACACCATAGGTGGCCGCTAGGCGGGTTTTTGACCGTGAAAGTGTTAAAGCATGGTGCCTATCCGGTGAATTCAGCGGAACCCCTTCTCGTTAAAAAGGAAAGTACGTCGCCTCCTTACACAAGACTGTAACCAATTAACACTGGCAGCTGTGTGTCATATGTGGGAGCGAAAGATCAGAGCGTGGCACCTCGCTCGCGCGTAAAGTGGGCCGCTGCCCCTGCCGCCATTGCTGGAAATCGTGGCCGAGCCTTGAAGGCGAGTCGCATCAACCATTCTTTACAGATCAGTTAACGTTAAACATGGCGTTATATTAGATTGCTATGCCCGAAAGGGTATATGTTGAAACAAATTGTATTTCTGACACCAATGTAAACATGTTATGCAACATGTCTATCGACAACACAGCTGACTGACCATCGGTGCACTATAAGTGCATTGTAATAAGGTTCTGTATAAACACAGGATGGTCAGTTAACAGTGTTGTCGTTTGTAAGGGATTTTTTTATAGTTTTCAACGAGAGACAGTTGCCGGTATGATATTCATATAATTTATTGCATAACATTTTTACATTGGTGTCAAAAATACAATTTTCAACATGCACCCTTTGGAGCATAGCAATCTACTATAACGCCATATTTAACGTTAACTGGTCTGTAAAGAATGGTTGATGCGACTCGCCTTCAAGGCTCGGCCACGAGTTCCAGCAATGGTGGCAGGGGCAGCGGCCCACTTTACGTGGGAGCGAGATGCCACGCTCTGATCTTTCGCTCCCACGTATGACGCACCGCTGCCAGTGTTAATTGGTTACAGTCTTGTGTATGGAGGCGACGTACACCCCCTTTTTAACGAGAAGAGGTACTATCGTACATGATGAGTTGATCCGATTTTGGCGTCCGTCACTTATGGAGCTGGCTTGGAACAACTGCTTCAAAAAACAGCACCTATTAGTGTTTGCTGGGGATAAGACATTGTTATATGTGTCCCGTCTGCACTACTCGACGAAAGCCGAACAGATTGTCGAGTACTTGTGTTTGAAGACCTAGCTCATCCTGTTCTTATTCTTGGTCTACGTCTTCAGCCCTTGCGTTCCATCTATTCTCCTAGGATGATATTTATTGTTTTCATAAAAAACCTGTACAACCTTGCACTATTTTAGGAAATATGACAGCATTTTACTGACCCGTATTCTTTGTCCGCGAGTGGTCATCGAGAAACTTAGATCTCTTAACTTCAATGTAAATATATAATATTGTTTAACCCCTGACCTTCAAAAGTGTTCTCTAAGAATTTATTTTGAATAAATGATTTTGACTTTGACATTGACTTTGAATGTGCATTTCCCACCATGATATAGGGTCATTTCGCCGGTTAGCGACCACCTAATTTTATGTGCCGGTTGGCGACCACAGCTGAGTTGGTGAACTGAAAGGATATTTCCTCGGTTTTTTTAGTAGATTTCTATTCTAAAACAACAACAAAAATGCATGTCCAACTAATTGTCTCAATAGGGTCTGTAGAATTGATGTTATCTTCAATAGAAAAAACCTTCTCCTTCAGGTGGTCGCTAACCGAAGGTGGTCGCGTAACCAGCGTAATGACCCTAGTGTCTGCGAGCGAAGTGCACATGTTCGATCCGCTAGCTGTCTATACTCAAGCCCCTCCCAACAGTTTGTAGTCTAGAACTACGTGCGCATTGTTCGGACAGGTACTGCCCAAGTTTTTCTGTCCCCGCCTGTACGTGAGTGCGGGTTAACTTCCCCACTACAATTTGTTAAGACAAACTTAGACCCTGGTGTTAAGTATGCAACAAACACCGTACAAGTTTACCGCGGAGTTTAGTGGTGACGGCGTAGACTTGTGGGGATGTTTACGTAGGTGATACTCAGGATCTTGGTAATAAGGAGAAATAAATAGTTGATGGACAGGGAAAACGTAACAAAGGAAAGTTATATGAAGCCATAAAAATGGATCTAGAAGAAATAGTCCAGTAACTACTTACTTATAATTGCGTTGAATCCGATAGTTCTGAGGCTCTAGTATAAGTTTCACCGAAACAAAACTTTACGATCGCGTTTGCGTTTTACCCTCAATTTGTATGGGATTTGACAGCTAAACGCGAACGCGATCGTAACTTTTTGTTTCGGTAAAACTTATACTAGAGCCTCTGATTTTTTGCAGACTTGTTTCTGATGTTGGCTCAATGAATAATACACGTTGTGATCTCGAGCGCCGAACGCAACTTTGTCGAACATCGAAGTTGTTCGAGTGAAGTCTAAAATATAGCAATAAATCGGCCAAGTGCGTGTCGGGCCACGCGCAGTGTAGGATTCCGTAGTTGCCTGTCTGTCTTAGTTACATCGACACGCGCGCTCCAACTAAATGGTGCGGTTGGGTCGGCTGAATTTGTACGAAAGTTGGCCTTTCTAAGTACATTTTAAGTTGGTTGACTATTACGAGTACTCGTTAACTAATTATGCCTACCTACTTAGCTGTGATAGTTTTCGGACGGACAGCCGGACGGACATGGCAAAACTATAAGGGTTCCCTGACTACGTAACCCTAACAATTGCGAAGTTAGAAGAAAATATGAATTTTGATAATCTTTATCTCAGAAACTATTGGGTATACAGATACAATTCTAAACTCATATTGTAGCAAATTGAGTCTACTTTAAAGCCGCGTTCACATTTGTGTGTCGTGTTGTGTTGTGACGCATGAGAACGCTAATCGGTTTCATACATTTAATATGGTTGCGTTCACATTTCTGATGTCGTGGGCGTCAGACAAATGTGCAACACGACACACAAATGTGAATGCGGCTTTAGAAGATACTATCAAAACTAGTCTGTTAGGGTTTTCGTGGTATTTTCGATTCTTGGCAAAGTTGCGTCCTTGGGTCCACATCATAAACAAGTCTGCAAAAAATCAGAACTACCGGATTTGACGCAAAGTACCCCGTCCTTTGAGGCGACAAGGTTACTGGGTTAGGGAGCGACCACACCGGTGCTTAACGCTGCGTATACGCGTTGACGTGTATGCGTCACGTATTCTTCATACATTTTGCTGCGTTTTACGGTGCGTTAGCGTATATTGAGCAGCGGTGTGTATTAATCATCCTTTAAAAAGGATGATTAATAAAGTAGCCTGAATGTCTTCTAGATTGATGTCTGGCATTGCTTGCAGTTGCCTGTGTGTTTGGTCGTCAGTTATTACGTATAATTAGTTAGGTATATGATTGAATGTTAAGGTTTTATAACCAATCTTTTTTGTAGTTTTTTTTAATAAGGATTTGATGTCCATTTATAGGAACCAATTGAATAATACTAACTAACTGACATGCAGTTCTTGGAATGGATTCAATGTACAATGTTTAGTATTAAAGATGACTCATGGTATATCAGTAAAAACGTCCGTATGCTGCAGATAGCAATGTGTCATCAAAAACAAAAAAATATTTATTATTAATGTATGCTCTAAAAAAGATAAATGACTATTTGGTCATTTCGAATTTAGCAGCATTGGTCTGGTTATGTTGGTAGTTCTCATCATGTTTTGGTTCACTGTTAGCCTCTCAACAAGTAGAGGATGAGTTAATAAAAAAGTACACATGGCAAAACAGCTTGTTCTTTGTCTGAAACTTATCTGTACCATAAACATTAAAAAAAAAAAAAAATTGACATTTCACTCGGACCACTTGTAACAACTTCTTTTTCTAATCCGTGTGTTGACGTACATAGGTTGAATAACTCCCAAAGATGGGTAAACAGTCGTGGGACTCGTGAGCTATGTAGACGGCTCCTAGAGGGAAGGGTTCCTCCTTAAATTTGCGTCGGCCTCCAACCGGAAAATCCAATGATTTACTGGCCTAAAGTCTTATCATAATCTGGCACGTCCCTCGTATTTCACGCTGAGTTAGTGCGCTCTGGAATTCCACTATTTTGTCTAACTATTTGAGTACCTGTGTTAATATGCTCAGCATTGTCACAATTGAATATAATAATAATATAATAAATATTCTTTATTGCACCACAACATAAAAACATGTTACAAAAGTACATTCAATAAATAAAGGTAACAACAGGCGGTCTTATCGCTTTAGTTAGAGCGATCTCTTCCAGACAAGCTTGGTAATATTGCTTTTGCTAAATAATTTTAAGATGTCAAGAGTTTATTTAGCCCTCCAATATAGCCCCCGAATCGCTAAACTTAAGTGGCAGTAGGCGGGGCATATTGCAAGTTAGAACCGATGGCCTATGGGGCGGAAAGCTTCTCCATGGCGACCACGTACCGGAACAGTTTGAGATTGGCCCTAAATTATTTCGTATGTCCGACTGTTCGCCTCTACAGGTCACATTTCTCAACCGATTCTAGTGAAATTTTGTTAACAGGTTCAACAATCTCGGTTCAATCTTGGGTCTAATTAAATAGTTTTTTGTACATTTAGTAATTCGTTTCTTTTTAAATAAAGAGAAGCATTCTACAGCTTACAGAATATCCACTAGTACTCGTAGTAATAGATATGCGTAACCAACCGAGTGAAACCAGACTAAAAAAAAAACTTCATTTATTTATATTGAGAACTTCACATACACTGTTGATTTTCTTCGCAGATGTATGCAGGTTTCCTCACGATGTTTTTCCTTCACCGAAAAGCTAAATACAAATACAAATACAAAATAATTTATTGTATGAAAGTGAGTACAAAATAGTTATAATACAAAGGTAAGATCTTCACAATCAGCCAGTGGTTGGCGTACAATAATTTGATTCTATAGCATGTCATTAATCATATTTTATTCTCAAATTTTGAAATGTGTGTTGCGAGTAAATGTCAATAATAATCAAGAATATAGTGAATAATAATAGTAGGTAAGTATCAATGTCATGCTTAGAAAGAAAAGAGAAAATTTTAATAACTAAATATGTCCAAAAAATATATCAATGTCATGCAAAATAAATAAAAATATGAAATTAAATTACATTATAAATCATGTCATTGTGATGCGTTGTCAAAATGCTCATTAACATTATAATATAAACGAGCTAAGCACCACGTAAATAACTTATTTTTAAATTCTGGAAAGTCTAACGTTTTTAAGTCGTTTGGCAAATGATTAAATATTTTTACAGTCATATACAGAATACTTTTTCTGAAGTGAGCGGAGTTGTTGGTCGGATAACTGAGATTAAAACCATGGTGCTTCGACGTTGACCTTGGATTGGATGGCATAATTTTGAAATCATTGATATGGGTCTTTACGAACAAGCACGTTTCATATATGTACAGTGTAGGTAACGGTAGGATTTTAAGTTAATTGAAGAGTGGTCTACAAGAGTCGGTAGTTTTAACACCGCACATGGCTCTGACGCATTTTTTTTGAAGTATGAATGCCCGACCAGCGAATGTAGAGTTCCCCCATAAAATGAGGCCATATCGTAGATTGGACATAATATAGCCATGAAAAGCCAAGAGTGCAGCCTTTTGAGAGGCAACTTGTGTTATCCTACGCAAAGCAAAAACAAACCTGTTTAATTTATTCACCAAATAATCTACATGAGTTTCCCAATTACAGTGGCAATCCAACATGACTCCTAGAAATCGTATGGATTTGACGCATTCTATTGTGTCTGGCTTAAATTGAATTGCAATGTTTCTCGGATTACTCTGCGGTGCATAAAATTCCATGTATTTTGTTTTGCTTAGGTTAGCCTTCAAATTGTTCGTATTTAACCAATTGATTATGTCATTAAAAACTAAGTTTACTTCCACCTGATAAGTTTCAGGGTTTTTACAAGGAATAATTGAAGAACAGTCATCAGCAAAGAGAAGGACTTTGTTACTAGTAACATTAGGGAGATCATTAATGTAGATCAGGAAAAGCAATGGACCTAAAATGCTTCCCTGAGGTACACCCAGCTCAACAACCGTTTCATCAGAAAGCGTTTTGGTCAGATATTTGGATTCAGCGCAGTAACGACTAATCGCAGTCCTCTGTTTCCTGTTTGTTAAATATGTCTTCAGCCATTCGTAGCAGTTTCCTCGAATCCCGTAATGATACAGTTTGCTCAGGAGTATGTCATGGGAAACGCAATCGAAGGCCTTAGACATATCCATGAAGATAGTGGTTACTGGCATTCTATTATCTCTGCATATGGTAAGGTCTTTTATCAGTTCATAAATTGCCAGAGTAGTACTAACGGTAAATATCAAATTACATTCTGTACAGTATAAGTTCCGAAAAACTCATTGGTACGAGCCGGGATTCGAACCCGCACTGGGCCAGCGTGGGGACTGCTGCCCGTCCCTCTCATCCATTGAGAGGAGGCCTGTGCCCAGCAGTGGGACGCATATAGGCTAATTTATATATTTATTTTATATGATTCTATTGAGCCTAGTCAATATATATTTACTAAAGAAAATAATACAATACAATAAAAACCTAAACCTAAAATTTACTAATCTAAACTAAAACGAAGTATCAAATAGCCCGCCCCGTGTCACTCCAGGTGCAAAGATGCCCATCACGCTAGCCGCATTGCCGCGCTGAACAGCCATGGCTAACCTTTGCACCAGAAATGACCCACAGCGGGGATCCAGGCCTCGTTCCTGCAAGCGACGCCCTACTTCCCTAAAAAAGGTTATTGAGCTTGATAAAGTACCTTGTTTATACATCAAATTTCTATTAATTATAAATACAATTTAGCCCCAAAATATTTTATGCTCCTCGATACGTCTCGGCCAGCGCTCTTTAATTACATAAACGATTACCGTCTGCTACGATTATCCTCGGATCTTATAATTGCCCTATTACTGTAAGCTTCAATTATTTGTCCTTGCTTATGACATAAATAAACTAAAGCTGATGAGATGGTCGTACTAAGAGCTGTGGAAATAATAATTACTTTCATCGTATTTTGTGTCTTTGATTACGCTAATAAATTAGATAATTAAGGAAAATCTTTAGTTCATATTTGAGCATTTCTATAGGGCATTTTTAATCATTCGTGTACCCAATTTAGCGTGAGTTGTTAAATAAAATGTGATGTGCGGGTTTAGCCGGACACACATATCCCTCAGCCTGAAGGGCTATCGAGGGTTTCCTAGTTAACTCAGACGGTAAGGAGCCTAGCAGGGGCAGGGGTAAATGAGAACAGCGGTCGGATTAATAGTTAAAACTGGGTCTTGTCGCCCTTTTATTAAATGCTAAACACTTATGCTATACACGGGCTCTATTACTCGCGGTACGGGGCACGGTTGCCGAACAGATACGATTCGGGTCGGTGAGAGTTTGGAACGGCGGGACAGTGATACTCCGGCAGTGCACTCGGTATCCAAGCGGCCAGGTAGTATCACGGACGCGGGTTCGTTATCCCGGCAGTGCACTCGGTAACCAAGCGGCCGGGGATAACGCGGATCCTACCAACTCACTCCTCAGGCAACACTCGGGGACCAAGCGGCCTGGAAGGGGCGAGGGGAGCGGAAGACTTCGGCAACACTCGGGAGCCAAGCAGCCAGAAGTCGGGATGCCACGGCAGTGCACTCGGTAACCAAGCGGCCAGTGGCGGGGAGGAGAGGAGGGCGAGGGGACAGAGTTGGGCACACGGCGAGCCGCCAGCCAAGCTCTGACCGTCCGGCTTTTTTTTTTTTTTATGAACCTGACTGTTGCTATAATAGGACGAACCCAATATAGCGGTCGAATTGCGTGGTTAGAGGGTAGCCTGGGGAAAATCCAGGGGGAGCCTCCGGCACGACCACGCGGGAAAGTTTGTACACTGGAATACTCTACGAGTTTGCGCTCCAGTGAGATTGGTTGAACGGTCTCAACCGAATCTGGGGTGTGAGTGGTGTCGAACTACTGGGAGTTTTATCGCTGGTTCGCTAAAACCTAGCCTAACTGAGAAGAGTCCAGCAAGAAACTCAGCTAGGCCCGACTTGGGTCGGACTGACTCTACCCGGTATGCGGCGGTACCGGGACGAATAGGGACTGTATGTGTCTGTGTTGTCGCGATCTCGCGGTGGAGGTCCCCGCCGCGCGCCGGCGGGAACGCCGAAGTGTACGCGATGTGTTGAACGCCGAAAGCGCAGCGTTCCATCTTTCGATGGACGCTGTGATTTCGTCGTCCAGGTACGTGAGTGTGTGCCTAGGACGCCGGACCGTGCGGCCCCTAATCAGTGAGCGCCGAGTAACGACAGAGGGGGGAGGGATGGGAACGTAATCAGCAGCCTTCCTAACTAACGGATTCCTATGGTGGGGAGCGTTGTCAAAATAACGTCTGGCAGCCTGCTTAAAGAAACCATACATGGTGCTAATCCCCATGTCGTGGTGCAGGCTGAGGTTCGATTGGTACCACGGGGCACCAGTCGCCCTACGGAGAAAACGATTCTGAATGACCTGAAGCGGCTTGAGCGATGACATAGGCACGTGAACAAATGCTACACTTGCATATGTCATGATTGGACGAACACAAGTCTTGTAGAGTATCAGCTTATTTCTAAGTGACATTTTACTAAACTTGTTGATCATCGGCCCAAGCCTTCCTAGTACGAACAACGCGCGGTTGCGAACCCTACGGATGTGGCTACGGAAAGTCAGTCTCCTGTTGAGGGTCACTCCAAGATATTTGGCCTCGTTGACCCAGGGGATGGGTCGGTCAAACATCTGGATCGGAGCCACCCGTCTTTCTGTACTAACGCAGTCAGACGGGTGGAAGACTATTGCAGTGCTTTTTTCCGGGTTGACTTCGATACGCCAAAGATTAAACCAACGACCTAGGTCGGTGATTGCCTCTTGGAGGTATCGCCGGATAGTAGCGTACTTAAAATGGGTCGTAAAGACCGCGGTGTCGTCCGCAAACAACCCCAGTTGCACCCTAGGGTGCCTGGGAATGTCGTTCGTGAACAACGAGTAGAGAGTGGGAGAGAGAACGGAGCCTTGCGTGACTCCGGCCCGGATGGGGTGTGGGTCCGAGTACGTTCCCTCCAGTCGGTATCGAAAGCTTCGATCACTGAGAAAATCTCGTATGGTGAGTACGAGTCTGTCCGGTATACCGAGCTGGTAT
This sequence comes from Epinotia bilunana, assembly GCA_947049275.1. NCBI lineage: Eukaryota > Metazoa > Arthropoda > Insecta > Lepidoptera > Tortricidae > Epinotia > Epinotia bilunana. Next base: position 6,524,557 of record OX346265.1, read on the forward strand.
AACTTGTATACCAGCCCGTTATGCCAGACCTTATCGAAGGCTTTCGCCACGTCGAGAAAGATCGCACCGGTCTTGAGCCCCTGGATTCGAGAGAAACCGTCCAACACGTGCTCCGTGACGCGGTGCACCTGTTGGACGCATGAGAGTCCGGATCTAAAGCCGAACTGCTCGTCGATGAGGAGGTTATTCTCAGCCGTAAATCTGAGAATTCTCGTGAGTAGGATCCGCTCATATAGCTTTCCAAGGGAGCTAAGTAAGCTGATCGGCCTATAAGAGGCAGGCGAGGTCCTGGGTTTACCGGGCTTCGCTATCCCTATGACCGTTGCACATTTCCATGCGGCTGGAAAGTGAGCATTGGTCAGCGCGGCATTGAAGATGCCAACCAAAAGGAGGAGGAGGGTTTCGGGGAGAAGTCTCAGGATGCGATTGGATACACCATCCGCACCCGGAGCCTTCCTAATACGGAGACGCCTGACATGGTCACTGACTTCCTTAACCGACACCGGTAAAATGGGTGAAGTTACGGGGAGACGCGATCTCCTGTCCACCTCGGAATCGACCCTTCTAATATGGGCTTCGTCGGTGTGGAGGAGGTTGGGCGAACATTGGGACTCTAGGCTACTCGCAAGGCATTCGGCTTTCTCACTGTCCTCGAACGCGGGGGTTGAGTGATCCGGTCGATCCAAGGGAGGGATAGTCCAACAGGCATCGGATTTGAGAGATCTCGCTAGTTTCCAGTAAGCCAGATGACTAGGCGTTATCTCCCCCATCAGATCACTGAACGAGTTCTCCCGAAATTCGGCCATTCTCTGTTTGGACTCGTTAGACAAGTCCCTCAGGATTTGCCGATTTTCGGCAGAAGGGTGATTTGAATAGGTACGGATGGCGCGATTTTTCCTTGTTACCAACTCTCTCAGTTCCCTAGGTAGGGGTCGGTGTTGGATGTTCTCCGCCGACACCTCCCTTGAGGCCTCGCTTCGTACAGCGTTGAGGTAGTTGGTGAAAGAATCGATCGCTTGGTCTGTCTGTTCGGTTGTAGTTATATTGTCTGGGATGTCTCTAAGCAAGGGGGGATCTGTCTGTAAGAGACCTGTTTGCACCTTGTCCCAGTCCACGAGTGTCCTGGTTCGAGGAGTACTATTGGGGTGAGGACCTAGTCTCAAAAGGACTGGCCTATGATCCGAGTCTAGTTCGTGTATCACTTCTATAGAACGCAGAGTTAACGCTACGTTCTTTAGCAGTGCTATGTCGAGTATGTCAGGTCGGTGATCTACGTTATGAGGGAAGTGAGTCGGTTCTAAGGGAGCGAGGTTATCGAAAGGGAGGCTATCGATCACAAGGTGATGAAGCCGATTGCCGTTGGGATTGGTTGCTACGCAACCCCAGTTAATATGTTTACTATTTAGGTCCCCGGCCACGATGACCGAAGGACCTAGGGAGGCTAAAGAGTTGAGGTCAGTCAAAAGTAAGTCTCGTTGAGGTGAAAGGTAGGTTGAAGCAATCGATATCGGGGGGTGACCCTCCATCGAGATGCGACAGACGGACACTTCCATATTTGTCAGGGGCGGGGGATTGAGTCTTATGCAATGCAAGTTACGTTTGTAGAAAATGAGCGTGCCCCCGAATGGCCTACCATCTTGCCTATCATCTCTAATCTGAGCGTATCCAGGGACGCGAAAGGCTCTAATGCTGGGACGATAAAAGGTCTCTTGGACCAGGAGTAAATCTACTGAGTGATCGCGAAGGAAGTTCATCACCTCGTCCTTCATACCTCTTAAGCCATTGGATTGGCATTGTAAATGCCAATGGTAATCGAAGCAGGTTTAAGCTTCTGGGATGTACTATCCATACTAGTAGGCACCGTGAACCTGGCTGCCGCTTGGTGCGGCGAGATACTGCGTCGTCGTTGCGAATATGCGGGCAGTCAGGCCGCTCGCCACCTCCGGTGGGAGTACCTGAATTACCTGCATAAGCGCATAGAGGGGGATCTATAGCGGGCCGGCCCGCTTGACTGGCGGCGGGCCCCCATGCAGAGGGACCCGCCTGGGATTGGGGTGCAGAAGGCACCGGGCGAGGACCTGCGGCCGCAGAAGGCGGCGGGTTCCTAGGGGCACCTAGCCCTACGGCCGGAAGGGCGGGGAAGTGTTGCGGAGTGCTATGGGGAGCAGCACGGCCCGCGCTTTGCTTTCGCCCAGAGGGAGGCGAGGACTTCGACTTCTTTCCGTTGTCGCGACTCTTTGGGCGGCAAGGGCAACTCCCATAATTGGCAGTATGCCCATGGGGGAGCTTGCGACCCAAACAGTTGCAGCACCGTATGCCGTTCGGGTCCTTGCATCCCTTTGGGCGTTCGCAATCGCGAGTTGCGTGATCCCCAGAGCACTTGGACGCAACGGGGGGGAGAGTGACAGCCACTAGCGCCGTGGCCGAACCTCTGGCAGTTCTGACATTGTGAGAGGTGGGTCCTCTTGTTAGGAGTCGGCTTTTTTTTTTTTTTTTTTTTAACCTGACTGTTGCTATAGGACGAACCCAATATAGCGGTCGAATTGCGTGGTTGGAGGGTAGCCTGGGGAAAATCCAGGGGGAGCCTCAGGCACGACCACGCGGGAAAGTTTGTGCACTGGAATACTCTACGAGTTTGCGCTCCAGTGAGATTGGTTGAACGGTATCAACCGAATCTGGGGTGTGAGTGGTGTCGAACTACTAGGAGTTTTATCGCTGGTTCGCTAAAACCTAGCCTAGCTGAGAAGAGTCCAGCAAGAAACTCAGCTAGGCCCGACTTGGGTCGGACTGACTCTACCCGGTATGCGGCGGTACCGGGACGAATAGGGACTGTATGTGTCTGTGTTGTCGCGATCTCGCGGTGGACGTCCCCGCCTAGGAGTCGGCGGTCGCGCAGGCGCTTATATGCGGTCGGCCGGGCGGCGGTGTGGTGGGGCGCGTCGTGGTGTGCCGCTCTCCCCGCTCGTCTGTCCCCCGGGCCGGCGCCGTCATGTCGATGTCGCGGCGGCGGCTGTGGCGTTTTCCATGACGTCACAAAAAATTAACTCGGTGTCTGTTTTGGGATGACAATTAAGCATTCAGTATGTATAAAAATTAACTTTTTCTTCTTAATTTATAAATGATATGCATTTACGCGTTATTTAAATGTGAAATAAGTACATTTTCACATCATTTGTATGTTTAACTTTCGTCACAAAACTGACACTGAGTTAATTTTTATTTAACAACTCACGCTAATTGGTTACACGAATTATTGAAAATGCCCTAGAATAGTTTGTACTTACTTACCAAGTAATCACGTAATAGCTTCATCACGGCATACTTTTAATTTTACCATGTTGTTATCTCCAGTTACTTTACACGAACTTTATTACTAATTTAATAAAAAAATTAAAAATAAATTTGAACTGTTTATTTTAGGTACAATGATTTTTGTCTGTCTTATACTTGTACTTTCTAATTCTAAAAAATCTGAAAACATTGTATGTAGCTTACAGCTTACAGAAGTTTTGTAGCAGTATAGGAAAATGAAAAGCCTTCCTTAATTGACAATTAATTGGCACAAATATTGTATCATCATCATCATCATCATATCAGCCGAAAGACGTCCACTGCTGGACATAGGCCTCCCCCAAAGAGTGCCAAAGTGACCGGTCCTGCGCCACCCAATATTTTATAAATTCTCAAATTACATGAATTTTGGCATATTTTGTCACAAACTGTCCTGGCGGTTCTGCCCGCATTTTACATAATGGTCCGTTCTCAATATGAAGGGATGAAGGGTTTCGTAGATTACTCGTTAGTTACTAATTTCCTTACTGAAAAGGGAATTGATTTTGACGACCGCTTTAGCCTAGTTGGTAGTGACCCTGCCTACGAAGCAAGAGGTCCTGGGTTCGAATCCCGGTAAGGGCATTTATTTGTGTGATAAGCACGAATATTTGTTCCTGAGTCATGGATGTTTTCTATGTATTTAAGTATTTATTTATCTATATAAGTATGTTTATCGTCGTCTAGTACCCATAGTACAAGCTTTGCTTAGTTTGGGACTAGGTCGATTTGTGTAAGATTGTCCCCTAATATTTATTTATTTATTTATTTATTATTTATTTGTTCATATCATTGACCGATGGTATAGTTGTCGGTACGTATACGACTAAATACGTACTTTGCATTAATATTCCGAATATCATCTCTTTTATTTGAATAAGATTTGATACATGATTATATAATTTTATCATTTTAGATCTACCTACCTAACGCACGTACAATGCGTTAGGTAGATGAGCATTTTTAAAAATTCGTGTACCAAATTAGCGTGAGTTGTTAAAAATTAACTCGGTGTCAGTTTTGTGACGACAATTAAGCATACAGTTTGTATAATAATTAACTTTTTATTTTGAATATATATATGCTATGCATATACACGTTATTTAAATGTGAAACAAGTTCAATTTCACATAATATGTATTCTTAATTCTCGTCACAAAACTGACACCGAACTAATTTTTACTTAACAACTCACGCTAATTGGGTACACGAATTTTAAAAAATGCCCAGATCTGCAGGTCAATCACGTATCGCAATGTTCACGCGTCAATTAGATCTAAATGTCAATTTTTAAATAGAAAAATGACAGCTGAATTGTCCTAATGCGCGTTTGAAACGTTACGTGACTAACCCTCTGATCTTTCAAATTCATGACTACTTTTATGTTTTGCAAAATAAGTGTATAAGTTACTTTGCGAGAATATTTCAAATAAGGCAATATATTTAATAGATACAGTTATTTACATCACTTGCACTATAGATTCTCAGAACATCAATGTAACTTGTCTTGTTGTATACAAAACTTACCTAAACATTAGTCTTAAGAGAACTAAGTTGTTTATAAAACATCATATTCAACTTTTGAGAGCTGTAGGCTTCTTAGAACTAAGCGAGGATTTATACACAGTATTTATATGATAATACTACTAGCTTCCGCCCGCAACTTCGTCTGCGCAGACCCGGGATTAAAACTATCCTATATATTGAACCGATGGCCGTTGGGGCGGAACGGTTCTCGAGTGGCGACCGCGTACCGGAAGGCGCAGCCTGGGTAGAGCCCCCACAGGGTGGACTGATGACCTGGTCAAGGAGGAGGATGCGGGTGGCGCAGGACCGGTCATTGTGGCACTCTTTGGGGGAGGCCTATGTCCAGATGTAAATGAGTGTTTTTGTATGGAAAAATGACAGTTGAATTTTTCTAACGCTCGTTAGAAATGGTCTGTGCCTGTGTAACCCCTTTGGTCTGTGTCTATGTAAAATCTGCCCAGTTATAAAGATTTAAAGTAAAACTAAACTTTGGAATAATGACTATTTTCTTTATTGGGTCAGAAATATTTCTTTATTTATTGATAAAAACGTTTAGATGACATTACAGTTTAACAACCAATGCGTCACAAAACTTAGACAAACAATTCAAAATATATAATTTTGAATTGTTAGTCTAAACAATAATAAAAACAATGGAAGCATCAATCGCCTCACAGAATCACAAGCACTCACTACACACTATAATAAATAAATATCCTATCCCTCACAACCAATTCATAATCTCATCGTTTCATAGAACTGTTTTATTAAAGCTTAAACTAATACCAACGTTCCTTTGTTAGATATAAAAGAGTTATTCCGCCGAGTTTCACAAAGAATTATAATAATAAGTTTGAATCTGTTTTTAATAACTTACGTAAGTCCCCCTCAGCCTTGGCTTAAACATCTCCCTGCTCTTATACCTATACTACGTACCTTACGTTTCGGGACGATGTGAGCAATATATTTTTCATTGTCATTCTCTGAAAGAAGGCAATTGTTTATGTAAGTAGTGGGTTGAAATTAATGCGTTTCGATCAAATACCAATATTAATATATACCATTATTACAGAAACCTTTACAGCTACTTTAACGGGTTTTTTAAAAATAAAAACATTGGATATTTCTTATCGTCGTCTAGTACCCATAGTACAAGCTTTGCTTAGTTTGGGATTAGGTCGATTTGTGTACGATAGTCCTCCTAATATTTATTTATTTATTTATTTTTACATATATATAGGCTGGTAAACACATTAACCTCCTTTGCGTCGGGTAAAAAGCAGTTGGGTTTTTTGAAAAATCGTTTGATTTCACTTGTTTTTAATTACGGTATTTATTTATACGTGAATTCTTTTTAGTTGAAGAAACATGCTACCCTCCTAGTATTTTGTTTTTTTTTAGTATTTTTTTTTTTTTTTTTTTTTTCTCGAGACCAGACTGAAAACCAGCGCTGGGCACCCTGCCCGGCACATGCTGAGACTGGAACCCATTGCCTCGCCTTTATTACATTTGGTTTTTTTTTTTGTATTTTGTATATATTTTTTTATGTTACATAATTTAGTCTCGTTCTCGTACCTACGAGTGGAGAATATATTATTAGTATCTGTTTCTGCATTGTTAATCTAAACTTAAGGATTGTGCAATAAATGTATTCTTATTCTTATTCTTAGAATATTTAAACATTTGTTTCTTAATATTACCGCGTCAGTACTAGAAATAGTACATTTAGAAAAAGTCAGTTAGCAGTTCCTGCCTAAATGGGCCATACATAAGCAACGCTTCTGCCCGCGACTCCGTCCGCGTGGAGGCTGCATACAAACCTTCACGCCCTATTTTACCCCCTTGGAGGATAATTTCCGGAATGAAAACTATACGATGTCCTTCCCCAGGCCTCAAACTATCCCTATACCACATTTCATCTAAATCGGTTGAGCGGCTTAAGACAGACACACTTTCGCATTAATAATATTACTGTTTGCCCGCGACTCCGTCCGCGTGGAACTCGTTTATATCCTAGCTCCATACAAACTTCCGGGATGAAAAATATGATATGTCCTTCCCCAGGACTATCTTTATACCAAATTTATCTGTAGTGACTAATAGATATATTACATTTCGCAACGCTCATTTCACGCTGTTTGTTGGTCTCCAATCCAATTCCCTCTCCTTTTTCGTCTCTAAAGGGGATGAAGTTTGACATATATTATAGCCTAATGTCCTATTCTGATATATAACTGGAAAGTTTCATAAAAAATCGTGCATTCGTTTATAAATGAGATTAATTGGAACGTACATCCATCCATCCATATATCCACTTTCGCATTTATAATATTAGTAGGATTGAGTGGACTGACAGTTGTCACTGACACTCAGGAAGTCACCTAAGGGAGCGGTCCCTCTGTACCTTAGTACAATGACTCATCCTAAAATACCCATCTGTAAAAATATCAATGCAACATTTTACCCAAGAAATAAAAGTAGCGAACGCTTGAAAATTTAACGTTCTTGGATTAAGATTGAGTTACCTACTTACCATAATGAGGTCACAGTTTTATGAGTTTTCTTTCAGAAGACGACATTCGGGCGTCCCCAGCTAATTCGATAAATAATACTTGGAGAGGCCTTAATTTTTCGTCTAACGCTGTTATGGATAACTGGTCTGAACCGAAGTCAAGTATTACTGTGAGTACATATCCACTTGGAAAAATAAATAATAATACTTTTACCATCATTTACTAGCGTTTGCCTTCGACTTCATCTTCTTTAAATATTGATTGCTATTCTTATACACGTAGTCTTAATCATGGGTTCCCTTTATCTGGCTAAATATCGATTGTCCGAAATACACTCCGCATAACAGTTATCGCAGAAACATTTTTAGCCGAATGATACTTTAGCATAATCATATACTTAGCATAACTATCATGTCGCATAACACTCATTTGGCAGAATTTTGAATTACAGAATAGTAATATGGCCGAATTTACTTTCGCAGAATTTTACGTAGCAGAACGTATAATCCACCGAATTTCTTGAAGCATACAACTAATATCACCGAGGGAACAGGGACTTAGTGGCAAAACCGACTCGGATCGCGGATAGGTTAGAAGACGAGAGCGGGAGCTTCGCTCCCGCTTCCGTCTTCGAGATTTTTTTTTATAAAAGAGCAGAAAACTTGTTTTAATATCAACAAACATATTAAAACAATTTATACACAAACACACAAATTTCGGCGATATAATTATTCGATCATAGGATTATTATTACAATCGTCATTATGCCAATGTACTATTCAAGCAAAGGAAGTTATGCGAAATGACTGTATGCAATGAAATTTATGCGAAAAGTAATTCTGCGAAATGATGATTCTGCCAAGGGCTGTTATGCAAAATAAAATTATGACAATCAATTTTATGCAACACATTAGTAACCCCTTAATCATAGCTCTCTCATATACATTTCTACCTCGTACTTTACACCATTAAGGGATGATTTCCGTAATAAAACTTATTGACATGGTAAAAAAAACATCTCAATCGGTACTGTAATACTTATGGTTTAAAAAAACGTGAATATGTAAGTAAGTAACAGAAAGACCGACAGAGTTACTTTCGCTTTTGTAATATTTAGTACGGAAAGTATAATGCTGATGAAAAAGGATTTGTCTTTATCTCGTTTTATCACTTAGGCAGACAGGGTCTTTTTCCTTTAATTTGATAAGTGTAGGTATGCCAGCAACTTAATAAGCTATGTTTCAAAAGTCCATGGTCTATTTCACAAGCTTTTATTTGGTTTCACCTGTCCCGTTGTCTGTCTGTAATCAAATCTTGCAAGTTAAATTTGACCCACTTCCCGGTGACCGATTGAGCTGAAATTTTGGTTAAAAGTATTGTTTGGATGACAATTCAATATCATGGTATCATCAAGCTGATCTGATGATAAAGACAGAAGGTGGCCATGGGAATTCAGTACTCCGACGTAGCCCCGTTGAGTTTGAGCTCGTTAGAATCGTCTCAAGGAGTAGTTGATGATGATATACAGAACATTGATAAAAGCTTGTACCAAAAATTAATTTTTTGACAGAAACTTGTTTCGTCAGTGGTTTTCATTGTCTAATTTCACTGGATTATTACTTTTCAATTACGTGTGAAACAATAAATACGAATGAAATTAAAACTAGTAAACATACTCCAAGCTAGCGCTTCTACAAATTAAATTCTTTTTAATATAATCCAGAATGATCTAGGCTAATGCCTTACGGCATAATTTACGGTGACATTCAAATTAGAAAGGTACACGTCTAAGTGATTACTTTATATGTCTGTCTCATCAAAGGTCACCTTTTTGTCTCATTGCGGGGTTTTAGCTTGGGTTTAATGAATTGCGAAAATATATATTCCCTTTGTTATTGAAATCACGCACTGGAAAGTGGATACTGCTGCTTTGGGTTGTTGTTACTAGTTTAAAATTGGATCGGTTCAGCAGATTATACTAAAGTAAAATTATAAAGAGGAAAAGTTTGTGAGTTTGAATTAATGTCAGGAATTACTCATCAAAAATTATTTCACAGGTATATGAATTTCGCAATCATTTTCATATAACTCTGAAATATTTTTTACGGAGCTACGGTAGCCTGATGGTTCCGGCATGCGGCTGTCAAGCGGCGGTCATGGGTTCGAATCCCGGTTCGTACCAATGAGTTTTTCGGAACTTATGTACGGAATATTTACCGTTAACTTTTCGGTGAAGGAAAACATCGTGAGGAAACCTAGTTTTCCCTCTGGGTTGGAAGGTCAGATGTCAGTGGCTTTCGTAAAACTAGTGCCTATGCCAAATCTTAGGATTAGGTGTCAAAGCGGACCCCGAGCTTCTTTAGGGGCACAACCGGGAACAACGCTAGGAGGATGATGATGAATTTCGCAATCATCTAGATTTATAAATTTTAACATGAGCAAATTAGTAAAATTTACAAACTTGGTTGTAAATTTTACTAATTTGCTCATGTTAAGTCTAGGATACATTTTGTCAAAAAACTTAACAACTCTTACGATAAAACACGACATTAAAATTTAAAGATAAGCCCACAATACAAATGAACCATCGCATCGTAAAAAGTTGCGTCATACAAAAACAACTTGCCTCGCTAAATGTAGGGACCCTTAAAATTCCCACTCCGAGGTGAAATGAAAGCGCAACACTTGAACAGGGGAAGATGAAATGAATGTGAAGATTGATCACTTCCTACGAGGAAAAACGACGCGAGTAAACCTTTGCTTATTGCTTTGAATGAGCAATGTCAATATTTGTACAGTCAGCATCGTATAGTTAGTAGCAGCCGAAGTAGCCTAATATATCGCACACATCCTTACTCCTATAGAAATAAAGACATGTTCCGATATATTTGGATACTTTGGCTGCTACAAACTATATGATTCTGGCTATACAAATATTATAAAGAAAAAACGTCTGAGAGGTTAAAGCTCTGTAAGTTTGTTGTAGGAGTACCTATGCATATGTATGCAAAGGTACCTATGTAGATATCATAGGTAATCTCTGGTATTACTCAACAGATTCCAAAATTCAGTCACCTGTATAAAGATTGGTACTTCAGGATGGACAAAGGCTTAACTTTGCCCCCCGGGTCTGCCTGGGTTCTATCCATACTGGCAAACAGTTCGGTATATTTTTAAAGGACAAACACAAACTGAAGACGCGAAGAATAAATTCATGAAAGTAGGTAGCTTTTTTTATGGTGTAAGTGAAAACACCAACATAGTTTTTTTTTTTTTTTTAATTTACGTTACTATAATATATTTTTTAGGGATTATAGCTTCTGCACTTTAGAAATTTAATATAGAAAGAAAGAAAGAAATATATTTATTTGGTGTGACAACATGACATGTGTTTTTACAAATGGAATTCACCAAAATGGATGCCACTCAGCATAAGCCACCAGCAATACATGCTAAAGGCGCTGGTTTTCAGGGCACCCAGAGAGATATAACTTATAATTGTAACTTAAACGTAACAGAACTTAATAAATGAGAAGGAGAGGTCAATGGTCAATCAAGTGTTTACAAATTGGGTCTAAGGTAAGTATGATGAAATGCAGGTGTAGGTGTGATGTGATTTACAAATATTGAAATTAAGAGCTATGTGGATTGTCCGCTTATGCATGAGATATTTGTTGATAAGATACATTTTAATATTGTTTTTAAATGATGCAATGGATATACAGCTTTTGATAGGTGGTGGAATATTATTCCATCACTTCTTGGCAGCATACCGAAAACTGCCACGAAAAGCGGACGTGTTGTGATGGTTACTAATCAGTCTTAACGCCCTTCGCTTTTCACGTGTAGCGAAATTTAATTTGCTGTACAAGTATGATGGTTGTTTGGTATGAATCATTCCAAAAATTAATAAAGCAAAGTGTGAGGTTCGTCTGGCGGCCATGTTTAATAATTTGCTGCTATTTAAAAATGGGGTGATGTGGGATCGGCGTGGGACATTAAAGCAAAAACGCGCACATGTATTTTGGATACGTTGTATCGAGGTACTAGTACGCGCAAGCAAACACCCGCCGAAACCAGCATTAGCATAACTCAAATTGGACTGAATAAGAATGTCACAAATATTAATGCGTAAGTCCACACTAATGAAGTCACGGACGCGATAAAGCACTTTAAGTCTGTAAAAGCAGTTACGCATCAATTCTAAGACGTGCTCTTCAAAACGTAGTCTACAATCTATGACAAGGCCTAAGTTACGAGCTACGTAGACGCGCTCTAAGCGATCGCCCAAGACGGATACCTTAGGCTCGTAAGACGCAGGATCACGTAAGCGTTTGCCTGTACAAAACATCATTAATTTGGTTTTACTCGCGTTTAAGACAAGATTATTAGTCTTGCACCACTGAGCAATACGTTCTAAATCTAAATTTAATTTGTTTTCTGCTGAGTTGGTTTCCTGAGGTTTAAATGATACATATATTTGAAGATCATCAGCGTACATATGATAATTAAAATATTTTATATTCCTTATAATGTGGCGCTGGAACATAGTTATGAACATGTGCTATGCCTACCCCTTTTGGGAATAAAGGCGTGAATGTATGTATGTATGTTATAATATCAGCACTATACAAAATAAACAATTAGGGTCCTAAAATAGAGCCTTGTGGCCCTCCCCGTTTCACAGCCAAAAATCTGGAGACTGATACAATACATTCCCGTTTTCATCAGGTGCTTCGACAGATTGGGTTCGCCCAGTCAGGTAACTCGCCAACCAGCTGAGAGAACCTGTGTCAACTCCATAGAAAGCCAGCTTGGATAGTAAAAGTGTAGTATTTATAGTATCAAAGGCTCGAGCAAAACGCAACAATACTAACATGACATTTTCACCACCATCCCGAGCAGCCAAGATGTCATCTACTACATCTAGTAATGCTGTCGTTGTGCTACGAGCTTTCCTAAAAGCAGACTATTTCTTAGGCAGGATCTCATTCGCCTATCTGTTAGCTGTAAGCACACAACTCTAAAAATTTTGATAGGAATGGCAGGATACTAATCGGATCGAAATCTTTCAAACAAGTTGGTTTAGGTTAGGTTAGGATACCTAACCCCTATACTATAGGGTACTTCCCGTGAATTCAGAGTCTTGAAATTTGGTACGAAGCAACGTCTTATAGCACAGATAAAGGAAAAATGGCGAAAACCGTAAATTTTTAGTAACATCATTATAATAATATAAAAAAATAAAATTTTAAAGTTATTACTGTTATTCTCTTTATTCATATTTTATCTTAAGTTAGGTTTGTACAATGATATTATAAAAAATAAAATATAAAACTATACATACAAAACATAAAATCATTATAAAAACCTAACCTAACCTAACCTAACCTAGCCTGCAGCCGGCAGCGAGGCGGGGCCTAAGCTACCGGCGGTCAGGGCGACAGAGACAGGAACCTCCTGACTATCCGCGCAGTATCCAGGAGTACCGCCTTCTGTATCTGACCCTTGATCCAGCCATCTAGCGAGAGTCTCTTGAGGTGATGGTCGAGACTTCGCTATTAAACCGTTCGCCGAAACGACTATCGGGACGATGATCGTCGAATCAACATCCCACATGGCGGTTACCTCGTGAGCCAGGCCAGCCGCCAAGCCAGCTGGCTTTGTCCTTCTCGGCCTTCACGAGGTTCTCATCATGGGGGATGGTGATGTCGACGAGCACCGCCTGGCGTTTCGATCGATCTGTCAGCAAAATATCAGGCCTATTGGCAAGAATAGTCCTGTCCGTGATGACAGATCGATCCCAATAGAGCGTGGCACGACCATTTTCGAGAACTGGCGCAGGTGTGTACTTATAGTAAGGCACTTCGGAGACCACAAGACCGTATAGCAGAGCAAGTTGCTGGTGAATAATCCTGGCTACAAGGTTATGTCTGTGCAAGTACTCGCCGTTAGCAAGATGACCACAACCGGAGATAATATGCCTGAGTGACTCCCCGGGACGGCGGCATGCCCGACAAATGTCAACCGTACCGTCCTTCAGGATATACCTCCGGTAATTGTTCGTCATGATAACTTCGTCCGCAATTGCACAGACAAAACCTTCGGTTTCCCCGAAGAGATCCCCGGAACGTAGCCAGTTCACCGACGCGAGCAGATCTACATCGGGCCCTGTGAGGGCCCTGTAGAACCGCCCGTGTAGCTCCTTGCTCCTCCACACCGCCCTGCGGTCCTCGGCGCTCATTACTTTAAGTCTGCGCCAGTTCTCGTTTGCCAAGGAGTGCGGGGTGAAGTTTCCGTCTACTGTTACTACGTCACGATGCATCCCACACTCGTCGTTTAGGAAATAATCCCTGGACTGCACACCTCGCGGTTGTGGAGGTCTTTGGCATTTAGAAAGCCGCGACCTCCACACTTCCGCGAGATGTACAGTCTCATAACAGACGAGCGTGGGTGTAGCATGCGATGCGCAGTAAGCAGTACTCGGACTCTTCGATCCAGGGCATCCAGCTCAGTCTGAGTCCACCTTAGTACGCCAAAGGAGTAAGTAAGCAAGGGCATCACCCAGGAGTTGAAGGCACGCACCTTGTTGCCGCCCGACAAAAGACTATTAAGTAATTTGGTCAGGCGACAAAAAACGCGCTCCTTCATCGCCCGCTTTACGCCCTCACCCTCAATACCCAATGACTGTGACATACCAAGATACTTATAGGTTTACTGTTATTATTGTTTAGATTTTCGAAATTGTAACTTGTACAAACGCCAACACCGTTAACTGACCATCCTGTATTTATATTTATTATAATGCACGTACAGTGCACGGCTGGTCAGTTAACTGTGTTGGCGATGGTACACGGAAATAAAGAGGTACCTAAATATTAAAAAATATCTGTGATCTACAAAAAATAATGAGGAAGGTTTTTTTCTCTAGGTTCGTGTGAATCAACTTATTTCAAGTAGATTTATGTTTCATTCAAGAGAATCGCGGTCATCGTAATAATTTTTTTGATTCAAATTGTCAATTTTTTTGTCAACGGTTTCAGCTAGCAATGGACATTCTGTCTTAATCACCGCTGTGTTTATAGTATTCAAACGTCAGACAAGGTGATGTATCTTTAGGATATATGGCTGTACTTTTTGCAAAAGTTTACAACTTCACGCGTGAAATTTACGACGGGAAGGCTCACTTACAAATTAGCCGAGCATTTCGAAATAAATTTCAGTTGAAACCGGCGCATAATTTTTGTGGATCTGCGTTTGAGAGGGGAGTTTTAGCGTCTTTTCATTTAACTGCTGCTGAAAAAAAATAGTTTGATAGTTTCATGAATGACGACCCTTTCACGAAACTACAATTTACTATATTACATATCTAAAATGGCAACAGTGAGGAGCTTAACTTAACTTGTTAATAAGTTCCAATTAAAACTAGAAAACACGTGACATTCAAAGATTTTCAGTAATTAAATAAAAATGAGTGAATCAAAAGAACGCTTGATCTATGCATTAAACAATATTCTCACTCTCAGGTGGTGTAGATACAATCTTCTCTCGGTGAACAAAACTTTAGAATATATGCATGCACATAAATCAGCATACAAAACCGACATTGTCACGAAACGGTTCCTTCTCAGCGTTGTGCTGGCCTAGTGGCCAGCGCTGGTCTTCCGATGGAACCACTATATTTCAACTACATAGTTACGAGAACTCTATATGTTTTTATGCCATAAATTATCCTTATGTTGTACAAAACAGGAAACACTACCTCTCTTCGTCTCACTTTTCTCAGAACATTTCATAAAATCGCCAGTAGGTAGGTATGTAGCATAGATCTTCAGGACGGAAATAGTGTGTATTACTTATAGCCGTCACTCCCTCTAGGTTTAGTAGGTATAATACATAAGAAGTGCTTCACTACTCTACTACACTGATAAAAACCAAAGAATACTTCACCTTTGTTATTATGAGTGTTCTTATTGGTATGTTTTTATACTTCGTTTTTAGGGTTCCGTAGCCAAATGGCTAAAAACGGAACCCTTATGGATTCGTCATGTCTGTCTGTCTGTCTGTCCGTCCGTATGTGAAAATTGGTTTGAACGAGATCTAGTAAGTAGTTTTTTTTAAAACGTCATAAATCGTAAAAAGCAATTTACCTTTCATTCAACGGGTAACGGTACGGAACCCTTTGTGCGCGAGTCCGACTCGCACTTGGCTGGTTGTATCTTTTAAGCGAATTTCGTACTCCGGTGAACGTGAAAGCGTTACGCATAAAACTCAATTTGTGATCTCCGGTATTCTTATGAATTACGAATAAAAATGAGGTTGATGTTTCTCTCATTATTCTCCAGAAAACGCTTACTGTGCATAGTTGAGCGTCGTTTATTGCGTTCAATCTGGGTCTTCGTTAGCCTTTGGCACTCTTGGTTTAAATATTTAAAAAAAAACAAACGAGAAGGCATTGATACCGGCTTGTCGATCACGTAACGCATTGTACGCATGTTATTTATTTATTTATTTATTTATTGACAAATACATTTACGTGACATTACAGTAATAACCAATGCGTCACGAAACTAAAAACAACAAATAATACTATTTAGGCGACGAAACGGCGTGGCCCCGTTGCATCGTCATCTCCGGTGTAGGATTCGGCAGATTGCCCCGGAACCGTCGAAACACGACACCCTTCGGCCAGAAGTCAGCACATGCGATGGTCTCCTGTAGCGGTCGCGGCACGCGCACCACAAACGAGCTGAAGTGCACATAGTGGCGCGAACGCAGCTGGAACACCCTCAGCGAGAAGCCGGTCTTCTGACGAACGTACTCCACCACATCATCAGCCGTGGCAGTGTAATGCAGGCGCGATACATATGCGATATGTTATACCTAAATGTCAATTTTTATATGGAAAAATGACAGTTGGATTGTCCTAACGCGCGTTCGGAACGTTACGTGATTACCCCTCAGAGGGGGATCACGTAACTTTTTGTTCGCGCGTTAGGTAGATCCAACAGTCCTTTTTCCATATAAAAATTGACATTTAGGTATAACATGCGTACAATGCGTTACGTGATCGTTCATATAAAAGTTGACATTTAAGTAGATATACCTAACGTACGTACAATGCGTTACGCGATCGTATTGCAGAGGGGTAGTTTCGTTTTTTCGTTTCGTGTGCGCGTTATATAGGACCATTTTAACTGTAATTTTTCCATATAAAAACTGGCCAAGAGCGTATCGGGCCACGCTCAGTGTAGGATTTAAAGTATGGAAGATGATTTTTATGGGATAATTCTTTATTGCGTGAACCGATTTTCACCGTTTTTTTACTTTATTTGAAAGCACGTCATTTCATTGTGATTTTGTAGAAATTATAGGTACAATAAACACCTGCTTATACGGTTAAATTACAAACTTAGTTCAGAAATTATTTTGTAATTTTTTCAAAAACTATTATGGATTATCTCCGAAAATATTAACATTATCAAAAAATGATTTTAGCAAACCCCTATATTTTTAAATACCTATCCAACAATATATCACACGTCAGGGTTGAAATGAAAAAAAAAACACTCCCCACGTTACGTATAGGGGTGGTACCCTAATTATCATTATATTAAAAAAACACTTTTTATTTTAGCACTTTGTCGGCGTGATTGATATACATATTAGTACCAAATTTCAGCTTTCTAGTGCTAACGGTTACTGAGATTATCCGCGGACGGACGGACAGACAAAGCGAAACTATAAGGGTTCCTAGTCGACTACGGAACCCTTAAAAACTGACATTTAGACCTCCCTAACGTACGAATTTTATAAAAACTACTAGGTGCCCGCGCGGCTTTGCCCGCGTAAAGCAAAGAACACGGACAACCCCGCGATACAAAATATAGCCTATCTACGCCCAGAAAGTCCAATCTAAACATAAGTGAAATAATTTTAGAAATTCGATCTTCAAAATTCTTTCACGTGCGTGTAGAATGGACTTTCTCGATGGTAAGGTATAACTTATAATGTATATTTTATCTCGCGGGTTTGCCTACGTTCCTTGCAACCCGCGGGCGAAGTCGCGCGGGGAGCTAGTCAATTTACATAGTCTAACATCGTAAATAATCTATAAAAATAATAATAGATTAAATTGTTTTGGATTACTCTATTGAATAAAATATTTAATACTCTATATTTCCGTTTTCCGTAATTCCGTTTTATTTGTTTTAAAGTATAAGCACAGGTTAACATATATATCGACTTATCTAAGGTAATAAGGAAGGTACAATATTAATTTGGGTTCTACAAGTGTCTCTGGATCAATATGAATGCGATCGTATTATCGGGTACGAAACATTTTCATCTTTGAAATCAATTGAGTAGTATCGGAGATTACTCCATACATATACAAACTTAGATCCTCACAGACATTACTTCAGCAGCAACCACTCAGTCGGTTAGGCAATATCCGGTCTGTCATAACTTCGCAGCTGGCTCAGATTTACTTCCTTCTTCACGTGGAAGTAAGAAGTACTCGGAAATAGATAGAATCCTCCATGTTGGACCTACGGTTTTAATATACCTGTGTACATAATGTACAAAGCTTTGCAAAACATGACGTGTTTTTTTTCAATTCATTGTTTGTCGTTTTGTGTGTGTCACGAATAATCTGTTATTTATATTATTTCTATATCTGTAAGGAGAATGTCTCCTGGCTCATATTTGGAACAACCCAACTGGGAACGTGCAATGTGCCCCGCCCACTGCCAATTAAGTTTAGCGATTCGGAGGGCTATATCGGTTACCTTGGTTCTGCTGCGAATAGCCTCATTTCTGATGTGATCGCGCAGAGAAAATTCCAACATAGCCCTCTCCATTGCCCTTTGGTCGACTTTGAGCCTTCTTATGAGGCCCATAGTAAGCGACCACGTTTCCGTGCCATACGTCATCACTGGCAACACACACTGGTCAAAGACTCGCCTCTTGAGACACTGCGGAATATTGGACGAAAAGATGTGCCGGAGCCTCCCGAATGCTGCCCAGCCGAGTCGGATTCGACGATTGACCTCTTTCTCAAAGTTGGACCTACCTAACTGAACAGTCTGTCCTAGGTAGGAACAGTCGGTCCTGATGGCCGTTGAGGTGGAAAGGTTCTCGAGTGGCGACCACGTACCGGAAGGCGCAGCGTGGGTAGGCCCCCCACAAGGTGGACTAATGACCTGGTAAAGGTCGCGGGAGTCCGTTGGATGCGGGTGGCGCAGGACCGGTCATTGTGGCACTCTTTGGGGGAGGCCTATGTCCAGCAGTGGACGTCTTTCGGCTGATATGATGATGATGAACTAGGAAAGGGCCTCCCCCTTGCATTAGACCGCAGCCAAATAACAGCCAAACAACTTTAAATTCTAATCTGTTGTAAAACAATCTCAATTATTTCAAAAGCATATTATAAGATAAACGATGATCATGCACTTGGATATTTGGCAGTGATAGTATACGAGCAATCTATTGCAAAAAAAAATAAGGTAAAAGTACGTTTTACCAGATCTGCCGTATCGCCGGATTTTCATGTTCCGCTTTCTAGGCAACAAATAAATATTTTTGAAGCTTCTAAGTTTTGTTTTCATTAAAAGATGATATTTTATTAAAAAAATATTCGATTCACGATGAAATACTTACATTAATTCAAACATTTTTTCAACACAATTGCTCGAAACGTACCTCTTATTACGTCGCTTTTAGGCGCATAATCCTTGGTATTAAACACGCGTGTTTTATGGTAATATCCCTATTAAGACATGTGGGCACCTTGCAGTAAGATATATGCATGAACACGGTGCATTCTTAAACTAACCGGGTTGTACAAAATGTACAGCTTTTTTTAACTCTCGGCAAATGGATTCTTACTGGAATAAACATTTTAAATCCTTTTTAGAGTTCCGTAGTCAACAAGGAACCCTGTTGTTTCGCCATGTCCGTCTGTCCGTCCGTCCTTGGCTTAGCTCAGTAACCATTACTACTAGAAAACTGTGATTCGGCATGGGTATATAAATCAATTACGCCGACAAAACAGTACAATAAAATCTTGAAAAAAATATTTACCCCTATACTTCAAATCATAATTAGATTCCAAAAAATAACCTTAAAGCTGAGAATAAAATAGCTACGTCCATGATTTGGAAGAGTGAAAGTTTGCCAGTGTCGGTTTTTTTTTTAATTTTATTGACAATTACCATTTTTCCAAAAACCATTTTTCAAATCATTGATTAGTTAGCGAAATATTGGGCTTTAAAGCCCTAATTTTTGTTCGAATCATGTCCCCCCCTCGTGTGCGCGTGCACTGCGCAAACTTCACGAAAAAAATTGTTGCGCGTCATTATAGGTAATTTCACAAATATTTATAAATATTGTTAATGCGTGTTTGGTTCTTATAAAAATGTTGACTCGTGGTGACTAGAAAAATGATAAATAGAATTGACGCCAATAGTAAAAACCTGTTGCCAACAATAACTAAAGAAAATTACCCAGGAAGCCTATACAATTTTAATCTAATGAAAACGATTTTTCTTGCAAATGTGTTGAAAAACGTCGTATGGAAACGCGTGAGCTTTGATAATTACATCCTCGGTTCTTTTATCACACTCACCTGGGGCTCGCGTGACCAATCCCGCATCTAATGTAATTATCAACATAGCTCACGTGTATCACAATGTACTATTATTTTTATGAACTACGAACATTACGTGTATATATATATGTATATAATGTACATTTTTGATACTTAATGTAATTCATTTATTGACGTATAATTTAGATAACATAGTTATAAATGATTACTTGATGAATAACTTTTGTGGTTTATATTTTGGTGTTTAAAAATTACTGTTGTACAAAACATTAGTTGTGCAAAAGGTTGTACAACTACTGTTTTCTTTAATGATTTTGATACATATTTGCAATAACCTACTAAAATCTGAAGATTTAACCGAACATATACTACAGACCAGTATTATGATAAATTTTTATGGGTGAAAGTAATCTGTATTTCTATTTAACAAATGTACTAATTAATCCTTTTCAATTACCTTACGTCGTAATATGACTAAAACAAGAACTATTTGTTACACCATATACCAGATGTCCCAAAACTTTGCCGCACGGAGGGAAAGTACCTTAAACATGTTGGCCCTGCTTTATGTCGAGGCTAGCAATACCAGAGGCAGAATACCGGGGTATTCTGCCACCCCAGGGCAAATCAGGATGACGTAGGCGGCTGTTCGTTCGTCTTCCGTGCAGGCTCAGCAGAGAGGACTGTCTGTAACATCTGTTACACCATACTTACGTGTAATAAAATAAAATTACTACAGTACAATACATTTGAAACACGTTCCTTTCATTCATTTTGTATCGTTACGAAACTCGTGTATCCCATTAAAACAACACACCCAATTTGAAAAACGCCGGCGTGTCGATAGCAAGCGAATCTTTCAGAGTCAGTTTCATTAAAATCCCAGGCCGCCTCCATCACAAAAGAACTGACTCTCGTCATATTTTTAATCTTCTAGCTGAACAATGAGGATAGCTTCAGCGAACAGAGAAAACGCTTTTACAGATTAAATCTACAACGTCGACTTTACTGGCCACAGACTAGATTTTTTATGAACACCAACACGCACAAAATTTCAGATTCCAAAACGTAATTTCCGTATTTTAAAATTGCTCTTGAACGAAACGTTTCAAATTCGTACACACATTAACTTGTGTCGGCATTAAGCAGAAGATTACTCTTCTATATTGCTCTGAGAAAATATTTCTTATTTTATAAAACGCCGTTTTTTATATGCGCAACTTTAAGGAGGCGACTAATGTTGACAATCAAATTAGTAAATGTCTCCTTTGAACGTAATTTTCACGATGCTCGCATTTTATATCTTTAGGTACCTTATGTTATTTTATTTTCATAAAGTGAAAGTATGAGTAACTTTGTGAAAAATGCGGTAAGTAATCAATTCATTGATTGGTTTTATCATCAATTAGCGTCTCGATTAACTGCCCTTTTCAACTTTCATTAGATTTATTACTGCCGTTAAAACATAATTTTATTTATGTCTGGCAATTCCTATCCTTGATTAATAGTTTATTTAAAGAGATTATAATTTTGGGAAAATTTCGGCTAAGAAAAAGATTCATTCAATTACTTAGAATAGTTCCATAAGTAGTTTACATTCTTTGTTACGCTCATGGAATTTAGGGAAATAAATTGATTTCAAGTGTGCCAACATGATGAGAAAAATTGAGGCTTTTTATAAATTTTAATTTCCTTGTTCACATTTTGTTGAGTTTCACCGTCAAGTTTGTCACGCTTGAACCTCAAACTTGCTACAAAACATTTCTTTTTTGAGCTTTTTGTGTGTGCAAATGCCTCTCCCCGTGATCTCCATGCGTTCCTACTAGGTGCCTCTTCCGCCCAGTTGCTGAAGAATACATCCAGGTCGTCCCACTATCTCTGTCTAGGAAAGCCCCGTCTGCGTCGCCCGTCATGTGGCTCCCACTTGGTAGCTACAGTAACCTACCTGTTTGGATGCATGCGACAGAAGTGGCCGGCCCAGTCCCACTTTAGCCTGGCAGTTTTCGCACCCACATCAGCTATGCGTGTTTGGAGCGCAGTGTCCGTTTGACAGCTAGAATACAATTCAACTTTAGAATACAACACAAACAGTTGTTGTAAATAGAACCTAGTCTAGTGGAGCTGCAGTAACGTTACGAGTGCCTCAGGACTCTATCTTAGGACCATTTTTATTTTTGGTTTATATAAATGACTCGCCGTCTATAGTGAGCAATCTCTGTGATATAATATTATTTGCCGATGATACATCATTAATCTTTAAGGTTTACCGAAAATCAACAGACTATAGCAAAGTTAATGGCACACTGGTCAAAGTACTCGATTGGTTTACTGTTAACAATCTGCTATTATATGCCAAGAAAACTAAATGTGTTAGATTTTATTTACCTAATGTTAGACCGGTGGAAACTAGTATATCTGTAAATGATGAGTGTGTATAACATCAGACAAAAATCTACAATGGAGTGCCCATATAGCCGCGTTGGCGCGTAAAATAAGTTCAGCCGTGTATGCTATTAGAAAAATTAGACAACTGACCAATGTTGAACCAACTCGCCTAGTTTATTATAGTTATTTTCATAGTATTATGTCGTACGTTATTCTGGTTTGGGGTAAAGCAGTTGACATACAGACAATCTTCTATATACAGGGTGTTTGCTCCATCGTTTGCCAAATTAAAACGGCAGGTAGGTTGGGTCATAAGCTACCTTTTCCGGCCTCCAAAAAAATTGTGTGTCCACTAGTATTTATTTTTTTGTATTCTCTTAAAAGAATTTAGAATTTTTATATATGCTTACGCGTTTCAACTTGAATTTTAAAAAAAGAAGAGGTAGAGCCTAATTTTTTATTTTATTGTAATAAATAATGTTGTACGGCTCTATCAGTCAAAATTATTTGCAAGTAACGTCTACTTATTTTTTTTATTAACCCTCAAAAAAATAAGATTCAAGAATTTCATCTTGGGTAACTTTGATTTGCAATTTTAAAAAAAACTAAGATTGATAGATTGTGAGAGTCTTTTTCGGGTCAATGTATCCATTTTAATAATAAATTACCTTATGAAATTTTGGCTCTACCCTTTCCAGCTCTTAAAAAATACTTGAAAAAACATTGTTGTCGAAGGCTTATTACAGGGTTGAGGACTATCTAACTGACAGAAATGCATGGCCCAAACCAGAGCCCAAAATAGCTTAATTATTAATATAGCTTATTCGGACATGTGTTCTTGTAGAACAACGCGTTATGATGGTTTTTTTCTTTGTATTCTTATTCAGTTTGACTTATTTTAAGAAGGTTAAGAACAATGATGGTAATAAGCATTTTTGGGAAAAAATTACTGACTGTTGAGTTTGTTTCGGCGTTTCTTCTTAACAGTGGTCTTTTTATTCAGAAACGCTTGTAGAATTTTGACTTGTAAAAGTGCCATTTCGGCCTATTTGAAGAATAAAATTCATTTATTTCATTTATTTATTGATAAAAACAAAACTAATTAAATTATAAAAATTTAACTAGGTATTATTAAAAACCTAATCTTAGTCTTCGTTTAAAAAGTTGTTCCGTATTGTGAATATTCGAAAAATCTCTATAAAATTGTATTTTATTTATTTAATTAAGATACTGCCTATTGCAATATGAAGTCGATATAGTTTTACAGATTGATTTGGCTTTGTTGGCTTTATACTAATTTGTTTTTTTTTGTTGCAGGGGTATATTGAAGATTTAAAATTTTTCGTCGGCGCAGAGATAAGCGATATGGAAAGAATTTGTAAAGGCGTGAGTAGTAAACTACACGTCCATTTTATTTTTACACACCGTTTCATAAACTTGTGTAACAAACTTTCATAAATTACGTCTAAGCCGGCCGGTGCCTAACACGCAAGGGCGAAACCGGGGAGCGGTAAGGTGCAGGAGCGAGGTGATATGACCGCACGAGCGACTTAATCTGTACTAGAGTTGAGATTTTCATCATTTCACTAAACGTGTCTAGTGAAATGATAAAACGAGTTGACTCTGCGAGTTAGTTTCGTCAACTCACTAACGCGTTTCAGGGGTTTTATCAAATCACTAAACAAATCTAGTGAAATGAAAAAAGGAGTTTTAGCCGATTTCGTAATTTCACAACAGATTTAGAGATTTGATCAAATTACTGTTTTTTTCTAGACAAATGATAAAATGGAGACGCCAGTTTAACATCTTGCGTGATTTGATCATATCCCTTAGAAATATGTTCAAATCTCTGATTTGGCGATTACCCTGCGACACATACACAAGGATTTTGTTGTTATTTATTAAAAAGACGTCAAAGATGAATAGATATAGATGATAGAATAGATCAAACGCAAAGATGAATGGTTAAATTATATGGAGTTTTTTATTTACTAGAATTAATAATCGTTTATTAGCTTGGTCGGGAATGACTTTCAAGGGTGATAAAGGATCTTTTATTTTTTAAGATGTTTGAAATTTTAAATCCTGAGTACCTAAGTATTAAGAAGTTAACTGTCTGACTTTATACACACTGGAAATCGAATAATGCATAAAAATAGGGGACACTGATCTTTTTAATAGAAATCTAGCATTCATAAATCAGTAAGAAAATTTCAAAATTCCAAATTAGTTATTTTAAAAAAATGGTTTACTTTTTTGAAAAAGCTTATATTACAAGCCCTTACGCTTGTTGTTTTTGTTTTCGATTATATAATTTTGATATTTTTTTCAGGAATTTGAACTACCCGACAGTGTATGTATCCATTTCAATCTTTAACGCTGTCTATGTGAGCTTTGTGTCTATCTTGTTTTAATCAGCATTATTAAACATAATTATTACTCCATACTTACTATAAGATTAATAGATAAGCACTTTTTTTACGTTACGCACAACAATAACAAATCAGCAGACGTAGACGACTATCAATTGTTTTCATTGAAATGGAACCGTTTAGTAGCATTACCTAGTCATTTCCATCGAAATGATTAATTCACTAATCTTGTGGCGGGATTGTGGAGCTTTACGGACATCAACACGGAGGGTGAATATCCATCGAATAACACGCAAAAAGGAAATTCACCTAAGCATCTTCTAATTGCCACGTCAAACTAACGATAACGCGGTGCATCTTGCAGACAGCGACATCTAGCGAATAATATGATAGGTGATACCAGTTTAGTATTTAATTTGGATTGGAATTGCTATTTACTATTTGGCTGTTTCACTGTAACATTTCAATGAAAACGATTAATTGAATAAGATATTTCGTTTGTTGCTTTCAATTCAATATTATATGGCATGTAAGCACCTATAGAAATAAATATTTATTTGCATATAAGTACATTGCTCATGCTAATCGTGCACGTAGGTACTTAAAATCAATAATTAGAGACACTTTAAAAAAAGCACCAGTCGATAATTAAAAAGAAGCGGTATGAGTATGTCAAAGCAGCCATTACAAGAACTGTTTATTTTGGCATCGATTAAAAACTGTAACTTTTCAGTCGTTTTCAATCATCTTTGATTTATTTTTGTGCGTAATCAAAATGGTTTTTAAGCACAGGGTTGGAGAGTGTATTAAACTTCAATATTTTCTTTCGTAGGCTAGTAAACCGGCTGGGGGTCATGGTGTAAGTGTTTAAATCTTACTTCTTAGAACAATGTAATCAGAACAATTTTTTGAAATTTAACAGTTTGATGGAAGCACAAAGTCCATGAGTTTGTCACGTGACGATTCATATTGGTCCATCAAATTCAAAATGAATGAACAAAAAAGTAATATTGATAACAACCAACACAATTATTTACAAATACCTATGGCTTAAAAAAAATTCTACTCAATTGTTTTGCATTTGTTTTAAAATATAAATACTTTTTAAATTGGTTTTTTCCCAACTCTGTTTCGATTTCCGAGAATGTCCTACATTTTTCCACTCAGTGACATAAACGTACGCGATTTTCATATCCAGGTGGATTTGTGAGAACTTCTATTCTTCAAAGGTGAAAAGCGAACGTTTTTTTTAAAACTAAAATACATCTTACATTATACATATCGTACAGTGTGTTAAAAAAAATACTCAATATTTTTTTCATTTGTTTTGATTACATTGCCTGTAAAAAGTGTTGTACTGTCTTTCAATTACTTAGATAATTAATTAGTGAATTTCTACCATTAACTAAATCTTTTTCTGAACTACGAAATTAATTTCGATTACATCATTATATACTGATCAGTCAAGTGATCACAAAATTTCAAAATTTTCATTGTGAAGTTTTACTTTTGTTTAACAGAAAATAACACTGTAATTACACTTTTAGGGTCATCCACACGCAGAAAGTCTTGTTGCTCCTAAAGGAGTAAGTGTGGATTTTCAAATTATTAATATCTTTCCTATCTGATTGGCTTCTTTATTGGCTTTCTATTTAATTGTCTGCTTACTGTGGCAATCTATCCAAGTTTGTGTTTCCGCTTTATATGGTTCGAAATGTGGTGAAAAGTGATTTTGAATTTATAAATTTATTGATAACTAAAAAATCGCAAATGCACACTTGCTTGACGGTTTAACTGAATACATGCACTAGACGTTAAAATCAACCAACCAAATCGATAAGAATTTGGAATATTCTTTGCTTAAATATTTTAATGCCTTTGGATTAGAAGCAAATGTTCAAGTGCGGGTTTATTTGATTAAGATTTGATTTAACTTTTTTCTAATTGTTCTATTTAACATTCCAGTTTCTGCCGGAAGAGCATGATACACCAGGTAATTTGAACTATTAATTCATACCCTTAGTTAAATAACGAGCAACGTATATTTAAGCATTAAAAAAAATTGTGCACTCAATTGGCGTGAGTTGTTAAACAAAAATTAACGCAGTCAGTTTTGTGACGAAAATTAAGCACAAGTTATGTGCAAATGAACTTGTTTCACAATTAAAGAAAGAAGAAAGAAATAAAATAAGTTTTAGTTTAAATATTTTCACAAATCGACCTAGTCTCAAACTAATCAAAGCTTGTACTATGGTTACTAGACGACGATTAACATACTTATATAAATAAATACTTAAATACATAGAAAACATCCATGACTCAGAAACAAATATTCGTGCTCATCACACAAATAAATGCCCTTACCGGGATTCGAACCCAGGACCTCCTGCTTTGTAGGCAGGGTCACTACCAACTAGGCTAAAGCGGTCGTGAAATGTGAAAAAGGAGTCCACTCAGCACAATGTCGAGCCACAGAAGATGACTCGACGCTGATATTATGTGGATCCTTGAGTTTCACGTCACAGGACTGCACGTCCATCATAATACGTTACAGACAAGTGGAATCAAAAGATATTTCGAAAAAACCCAACTGCTTTTTTACAAATATTATAGCCTATGTCACTCCTACGATGAATAAGAAACCAACGACACCTCGTATGTCGAAATCCGTCAAACAGTTTAGGCTGCCAGAGAATAAGACATACACACATACATACGTACGCTTAAAAACGAAAAACACAACCCTCCTCTCCTTCGGCAGTCGCGTAAAAGACATGTATATTAATAATATCTTAAATATAAAAATGTATAAAAATGTTCGCATTACCATCTATTTATTTATTCAACTATTAAAATAAGCCTGTAACAACCAGAAGTTACATACATAAGCCGGGACACGGAAATACTAAGATGGATGGAGGAATGGACGGTCGAGTAGAAAGTTTTTAAGGTGCTTTTTGAA
This sequence comes from Epinotia bilunana, assembly GCA_947049275.1. Taxonomy (NCBI): domain Eukaryota; kingdom Metazoa; phylum Arthropoda; class Insecta; order Lepidoptera; family Tortricidae; genus Epinotia; species Epinotia bilunana. Next base: position 6,552,256 of record OX346265.1, read on the forward strand.
AATGAATAGCGATATAGATTCTTTAATAGGAGTAGGGATATTATTCCAGCATTTCGTGACAGAATAGCTAAAACTACCACGAAAAGCTACACTTCCGTGTTCATAGATAAGGCGAAGAATCCGTCTGGCTTTAGGATTCGTGAACTGAAGCTTCTGGAACAGGTACGAAGGCTCTTTGTAATGAATTACACCAAATAAGAGTGTGGCGAAATGCAGTCCTACGGGCCTCCATCTTGAGAAGTTTCCCTTTATTTAAAAAGGGGGTCACATGGGCACGCCTGGGAATGGGAAAGCAAAACCTTGTACAAATAAAGTGTTTATGCATATCATTATTACATTAAAAAGAAAATGGTATATTTGATACGAACTGAATACTTAATTATAATTATTGTCGCCAAAAAACTGACACTCAGTTAATTTTTGTTTGACGACACACTTATTTGGTACACTTTTTTCTGAAAATGCTTACTTTACATGAATAACCTGAAAATGACAAATGTTTTATTTAAAGTTAGAGTAGTACTCAATGCATTACTTTTACTGCTATTTTTTTTAACAGGTTCCGTTCCATTTTATAAAATTTCAACAGTTTATACGACGCTGTTATGATCATTATAATATGATACAAGTACAAATAATTAGTAACGTTACGAAATCCTTCTACAATTATTAATAAACTAGCTTCCGCCCGCGACTTCGTCCGCGTGGACCCGGGATAAAAACTAACCTATATTTTAATCCAGGCTATAAACTATCTTCGTGCAAAATTTCATTCAAATCGGTTCAGCCGTTTAAGCGTGATTGAGTAACAAACATCCAAACATCTAAACTTTCGCATTTACAATATTAGTAGGATAAATATAGTGTAAATACCCAATAGCTTGTTAGTGTACGTCATTTTAGTAGTTTTATAGACATTGTTTTTATATATTATACCTTCAATACACAATTATAAAGAGCATTTTAAGGGTAAATTAAAAAAATATAGAATTGTTTTAATTATGCATATTTTTAATCTTTTTTCTCTATCTCACAGGTCCAAGGGGCGACATAGATGTCGACGTAAGTTCGAACTGTGTTTGCTATTTATTTTCCATCTTCAATCAAAATTTTCTCTGAGTATAGTTTGGCTGTAGTTTTTAATGCACAATATATATTCAATAGGTTTCTTACTTTTACTTTTTCCTTCAGGCAGTATTAAAGGACGGTATGCATAAAAAAAATGTCTGCCTCTATTCGAGATATTTTCTTCTGTATTCCAAAATTACGTTTAGGTAATGACGCCGAAATATTAGATCAGTCAGCTATCACATAAATATATAATAGTAGAGGTAAGTCAGATACCGAAATAGAACATATTTTTGTAGAAAAATAATACCACCTGCTAAAGCCTAAAAATTAAAAATAAGCAAGATTTAAATTCGTACGTTATTCAATAAATACATAATATTTGTGAAACATATTTACAGTCCCTATTTTATTGTTCTCCTACGATAGCAAACAAGCATACGGTCTGCCTAGTGATGGTGAACAGAAGTCCAGAGGAGTCGCAAGCGCATTTGTAGAGACAAATTCGACGGTCCCAAGTAAAAGAGTCGGATCTGCAAAATTTAAAACTAATGAAGTTTAAAAAGGTCAGTTGTGTTGCGACACTACCAACCTTTTAATTGGACACAGTGAGTTCAACGTGTCGGATATGTCTCATTTTAATGTGGAAAATGATTGGGTTTTTTTGGTTTTGTATCCTTTTTAATTTAAGGCTTATCTTATCAAGTTAATTTTCTCTTTATTCTTAGATAAGAGTTTCCGTACAGCAATGTTAGTTCTGCCAGAAGCAACCTTATTGAACCAATTTTTATCCTAGTTCAGATAATTATTATGTATTTGGCACTTCCGACGAATTTTTGGTTCAACTACTTCGGTCAAATACAGTAGTAATATACTAATTTCCGTCCGCGACTTCGTCTGCGTGGACCCGGGATATATTTAAATCCAGACTATAAACTATCTTTGCCCTTTAAATGTCTGTAATGGAACATGTATACTACGGCTAAATGGTTTTTCCTGAAAAGTAGCTGTTTTGTTGATCTGACTCTTTAAATTGGGACCATCGAATATCTCCCACTGAAATACAGCACATCATCGAGGTCTTTTATTATTATTACAACGCAATATTTATTGTTCTCAAGGGTGAAGCAGATGATGCTAGCGGCTTACTGCCGGAAACAAGTGTAAGTTTATCTGCTTACTACTAGTGTAAATTACTTCATTACTTCCTGTGGTAGGAAGATATGCGGATACTAAGTATTTCATTTTTTTTATGAAAATGAAAATCGACTAAGGCTTTATAAACAACTTATATGTAACTAGCTTCTGCCCGCGACTCGTTTATATCGTAGCTCCATACAAACTTTCAACCCCCACTTCATGGATGATTTCCGGGATAAAAACTATCCTATGTCCTTCCCCAGGACTCAAACTATCTCTATACGAAATTTCATCGAAATCGGTTCAGCGGTTTAAGCGTGAAGAGGTAACAGACAGACAGACGAACAGACAGACAGACAGACAGACAGAGACGGACAGACAGACAGACAGACACACTTTCGCATTTATAATATTAGTAAGTATGGATTACGTTTATATTGCTTAATATTATTAAGGGATAAGTTTGCCTTTGTACTTTGATCTTTTATGTGACATGTACGAGTATATTCTTTAACCTGTACATACATCCTTACGGCCCTTCAGAAGTTGTTCGATTCCGTCTTACTGGAAGGGAGAACTTCAAAGGCATGGAACGGAGGGGTGGTCGTGCTGTTCTTCAAAAAGGGTGACAACACCCTCCTGAAGAACTACAGACCCATCTCACTTCTGAGCCATGTCTATAAGCTGTTTTCGAGGGTCATTACAAATCGTCTCGTACGCAGGTTAGATGACTTCCAGCCTCCCGAACAAGCCGGTTTCCGAAGAGGCTTTAGTACCGTAGACCACATCCACACGCTCCGTCAGGTTATACAGAAGACCGAGGAGTATAACCTGCCCCTCTGCCTAGCGTTCGTGGACTACGAGAAAGCCTTCGATTCGATTGAAACCTGGGCTGTACTACAGTCTCTCCAGCGGTGCCAAGTTGACTATCGCTATATCGAAGTGCTGAAGTGTTTGTACGAGAAGGCTAGGCATCAACATCAACGGCGAATACATCACTCACCTTCGGTTTGCTGACGATATAGTAGTGTTGGCTGAGACCATGGAGGACTTAAGTACGATGCTCGATGACCTCAATAAAGCTTCCGAACGAGTTGGTCTAAGAATGAACATGGATAAGACGAAGATCATGTCAAATACCCATGTAGTACCAACTCCCATTACAATCGGACACTTTACACTCGAAGTTGTAGACGATTATGTATACCTAGGACAAACTATCTAGTTAGGTAGGTCCACCATCGAGAAAGAGGTCAATCGAATCCGACTCGGCTGGGCAGCGTTCGGGAAGCTACGGCACATCTTTTCGTCCAATATTCCGCAGTGTCTCAAGACGAGAGTCTTTGACCAGTGTGTGTTGCCAGTGATGACATATGGCACTGAAACGTGGTCGCTTACTATGGGCCTCATAAGAAGGCTCAAAGTCACCCAAAGGGCTATGGAGAGGGCTATGTTGGGAGTTTCTCTGCGTGATCGCATCAGAAATGAGGCTATCCGCAGCAGAACCAAGGTAACCGATATAGCCCTCCGAATCGCTAAACTTAAGTGGCAGTGGGCGGGGCACATAGCGCGTAGAACCGATGGCCGTTGGGGCGGAAAGGTTCTCGAGTGGCGACCACGAACCGGAAGGCACGGCGTGGGTAGGCCCCCCACAAGGTGGACTGATGACCTGGTAAAGGTTGCTGGAGTCCGCTGGATGCGGGTGGCTTTGGGGGAGGCCTATGTCCAGCAGTGGACGTCTTTCGGCTGATATGATGATGATACATCATATTGAATGCCGACAAACTGAGTATATAATTCAATAAAACGATTTGAACGGATCGAAACGGAACGGACGCCCGCGACTTGTCTGCGTAGACCCGGGATAAAAACTGTGCTATATTTTAATCCAGACTATAACCATTTTTTAATCCAAACTATCTTCGTGCAAAATTTCGACCAAATCGGTAGAGCCGTTTAAGCATGATTACTTAACAAACATCCAAACTTTTGCAATCGCATCTAATATATCCTGATGTTTAATATTCTTCTTCTTAATCGTTTCCTCATTGCTGAGGATCGTGAGTATCACAAACTTTTTGCACCACTTTCCTCCAAGCACTTCTAGTCTGTGATATACTCAAGCCTGAGCACTGGTTCCTGCTGAAGCTTTCACAGTATTTATCCACCGGATAGGCACTCTTATACTACCTCTCTTCCCTTCCACGTGGCTGACCCGTATCAAGTACCAGCCGACCACCGACTGACCGATCCCGTAGTACCGGCCGATTAGTACCAGTATCAGTGTTCTCAAGACTGTCATCCTTGAATACGCATTGAGTACATATGGTAGAGAGTCGAGTTCGAATCTTCAGCTGGTTCAGGATTGATTCGTTTGTACAGCAGGCTGTCCACTTTGTTGCTAAGCATTTTCCGCCAGCACCATATCTCGAACGCATCAATCCTTTCCTTTGTCCTTTAAGAGCCACGTTTCTGCTGCGTATAGACAGATAGAGAAGATTAGGGACCGCATCAAATTAACATTTCCGCTATATCCTTCACTTGATCCCAGCAGGGTATGAACTCAGAACCTTCAGCTTCGTAGGCAGCGTCACCACCCACTAGACTAACGGGTGATCAAATTCGTAATTTCGTAAGGCATTATCATTTCTATTTCTTACAGTTGTGTGGATGCTCCGAGAAAAATGTGTCAGAATTCCTGAAATCTATGCCTGAACTGAAAGGACCACCTGGGTTGCTGGGACCTAAAGGCGACAAAGGAGAACCCGGACCACAGGGCCCACGGGTACACATTTTGTTTTATTTTTCAACCACGACGATGAAATAATATAGTAGGTATAGTACGACTTCTCAGGTGAATTGTTCGCTTCGAGCCCTAATCTTTCAAACAAAGGCCATTGTCTCTATTATCGCATAGCCGCTAGCTACCGAATAAGCACGTGCCACAACAACATTCATATTGAAAAACAAACGGTATCGTCATAGTATTAAGGTTCAAATTTAATGTCACTGATATTCTACATATTACGTTTTTGTAGTGTAGGACGATGCCGTACTGCTTCGGGGCGGTCAATAGTGTTTCTGTATAAATACCTACATATATATTTATATATGTAGGTATTTATATTTGTATGTATTTTTATTTATTTTTCTATTGTTGTTATTTATTATAAATGTAAGTTTAATGTGTGTTTATATCTGTAGTTGCACCCACCGCCCACAATTTGTATGCTTTGCCCAAAGGTTGACTGTCAGAGAATGCTTACGGCATTAAGTCCGCCTTTTGTACGATAAGTTGCTCTTTTGTGCAATAAAGATTAAATAAATAAATAAATAAATGGCCTTTGTTTGAAAGATTAGGGCTCGAAGCTATAATACTTACATATTTGTTCGTGACATTGTATATATTAAAAAATAGCTTATAATAAATGTCAATAAGCCGAAACTAAATCACATCACGCAGGTAGGCACCGCACAGGAGTGCAATAGCAATTGTCTGTGAAGGAAAGCTGCCTATCAAAGGTTGGGACCACCACTACAATTATTCATTCAAAAAGGCTGTTCAGACTCCTGATAGTTTCGTTCTGATACTTGCTGCTATTCGATAATCGCAGGCGCTTCTAGTTAGTTTTAATTATTTCATAAGCCTACCTAATGCTAAAATTAACAACATTGTTACCGTTTAATTATAATTATAATAAGTTATAGTTATTGTGCATACTTCACGTAACCTTAATTGTACTAGTTTTAAGTTCTCATGTAAGCGAATTGTATACATTCTTATGGGAATAAATCTCTTTAAGCCGAAAACACTGAAAATCGGCACGTTTTAATAACAGGTCGGGAACTCGAAAAATGCCCAATAGTCAAAAAAATATTCTACAAGCAGGCCTCAAGGATTATTAACTTCAGTATTGGATAGATGGATAAAAAGTTCAAACCTGCGGGCATAGCTTGGTTGCCATTTTATCACTTATCGTTGTGGATAAGACATCATCCGTCAGTCTCGCACTCGCATACTTGCCAGCGGGCGTAGCACGGTTGCCATTTTAGCACTTATCGTTGTGGATAAGGCATCCGTCACTCTCGCATACTTGTCAGAGCGTGATGGGCGTCTTTACCACAACGATAAGTGATAAAATGGCAACCATGCTAGGCCCACAGAACGTGACGGATGTCTTATCCACAGCGATAAGTGATAAAACGGCAATCATGCTCTGCCCGAATTTAAATTTTTCATGCTACCTCTACCTCTTTAAGCAATACAACCGTGAGTTTAAATATGTATATGTATTTTCAGGGTGTACCAGGCGATCTTGGTGAAAGGGGAGACCGAGGATACAAAGGAGAAATAGGTACAGATGGTACCCCAGGCAAAGATGGACGACCAGGGCGTGATGGTAGCCCTGGCAAGGATGGGGAGAAAGGTCTTCCCGGGCCAGCTGGGCTGGCTGGACCCCCTGGAAGTTGCACAGTTATGAAGGTGATTAATGATTGTACACTAAAAGTAGTCCATGACATAAAAGAAAGGCATAAAAATACGAGTGTGGGTTTATGAACCGAGCTGACAGGCGAGGTTCAAAATAACATCACACGAGTGTTTTGTACAGTATGCTTAATTATGTACACTATATATTACATACACTGTTTTATCTACTTCTCTGATGTGTTCAGAAACCGCATGTTACGACTGGCAATGCTGCAGAGACATAAGCAGTAATTATTAGTAAAATAATACAATAAAGAAATGGGAAAATGTAGTAATTTATTCAGTATAATAATAATTTCCGACAGGGACGACATATTTTTTTTCCGTTCTCCATTTCATAAAATCTTGGTAACTTTTTTCGTACTGCTTCCTCGACTTTACTGATAACAAGTCATTTATAACGTTCGTTGCTCTGTCGCGGATATCAGGTGGCGTCTCCGAAATATTTTGATCACTATCTTGATAATCTTGATCGCTCATTTTACACGAAAGTAGTGCGATAATTACCTAATTCTAAAACTAAATCATGCGACCAAACAAACTGAACGTCAAATGGCGATATATATTTTTTAATTCAGTCAAACAGAGTTGGCCCCATATCGTTAGATATAATATCAAGTAACGTTTGTCAAAATTGTTTGCAATTGACATTTCATTTCGAATATAAACGTCATCTCGACTAATATTAGATTTGAAAACAAGTCAAATTGTTTTGTTTTTCTAAGATGTTCGAAAATTTTAGCTCTAATCTTAGATGTTAGAAAGGATAGCGGAACTGGAGGAAGGGTTGAGCAAGTTGCGTTGGGATGTCATAGGGTTATCTGAAGTCCGAAGAGAGGGGGAGGATACGATAACCCTCAAATCCGGCAACTTGCTCTATTTCCGGGAGGGCAACCAACAGTCCCAGGGAGGTGTCGGGTTCCTTGTCCACAAGTCCCTCGTGATTAACGTGGTGAAGATCGAGAGTGTGTCGACTAGGGTGGCGTACCTAATACTCAGAGTATCCAACAGGTACTCATTGAAGGTTATACAGGTTTACGCGCCGACCTCGGCATACTCCGACGAAGAGGTGGAGGCTATGTATGAAGATATATCGAGGGCCATGCATAGTTCCAAAACCTACTTCACCGTTGTCATGGGGGACTTCAACGCAAAACTGGGCAAGAGAGATGGTGAAGAGCTGAAAGTGGGGCAATTTGGAGTTGGAAGTCGGAACCATCGGGGCCAACTACTGGCTGGTTTCTTGGAGAAGGAGGGACTAACACGAGCACAGAAAGTGGACCTGGATGAGTCCCGACGGTGCAACTAAAAATGAGATTGACTTTATCATGTCGACGAGGAAGCATATATTCAATGATGTCTCTGTGATCAATACGGTCAAAACCGGGAGCGATCACCGTCTGGTAAGAGGCACATTGAATATATGCGTCAAGGAAGAACGCTCTCGATTGCTGAAGTCTACACTCCGTCCAGCTCCAATCCAAATTCGAAATCCCGAGAGCTTCCAGCTGGAACTCCAAAACCGTTTTGATTGCCTAGGCGGCGATGTGGACGAACTGAACGACGGGTTTGTAGAAGCTGTCCGTTCCAGTGGGTCTAAGTTCTTCAAGGCCCAAGGGACCAACAAAGCTAAAAGGCTCTCTAGCTCCACTCAGAAGCTCATGAAGGAAAGGAGTGAAATGATTCTACAGTCTTCAGCCGATGCGACCTTACACCGGCAGCTCAATAAACAGATCTCCAAGTCCCTTACCCGCGATCTGCGCCAATTCAATACAAATTGTATTGAGAAGGCCATCAAGCGTAATAAGGGCTCTAAAGTATTCTCAAGAGATCTGTCTATAGGACAGAGCCAGCTCGCGAAGTTAAAAACTGAAGATGGTAGAATCGTTTCTTCTAAAACCGAGATTCTGGGTGAGATAGAGCGCTTTTACGGACAGCTATACACGTTAACATGCAGACCCGAAGTTGGTCGGGCGGAAGACCCTAGAGCTAGACTAACCCGGCACTATACCGACGACATCCCGGACATCAGCCTGTACGAGATTGTAATGGTTCTTAAACAGCTCAAGAACAACAAGGCACCCGGTGAAGACGGAATAACAGCCGAACTCCTGAAGGCGGGTGGAAAACCAGTCCTTACGGCCCTTCAGAAGTTGTTCGATTCCGTCTTACTGGAAGGGAGAACTCCAAAGGCATGGAACGGAGGGGTGGTAGTGCTGTTCTTCAAAAAGGGTGACAACACCCTGCTGAAGAACTACAGACCCATCTCACTTCTGAGCCATGTCTATAAGCTATTTTCGAGGCTCATTACGTCTCATTAGTCTCGTACGCAGGTTAGATGACTTTCAGCCTCCCGAACAAGCCGGTTTCCGAAGAGGTTTTAGTACCGTAGATACATTTATACAGAAGACCGAGGAGTATAACCTGCCCCTCTGCCTAGCGTTCGTGGACAAAGAGAAAGCCTTCGATTCGATTGAAACCTGGGCTGTACTACAGTCTCTTCAGCGGTGCCAAGTTGACTATCGCTATATCGAAGTGCTGAAGTGTTTGTACAAGAACGCTACTATATCAGTTCGACTCCAGGACCAGAACTCGAAACCTATTCCGCTGCAGCGAGGAGTCAGGCAAGGAGATGTTATTTCTCCAAAACTGTTCACCGCTGCACTGGAGGACGTTTTCAAAACTCTGGACTGGAGAAGGCTAGGCATCAACATCAACGGCGAGTACATCACTCACCTTCGGTTTGCTGACGATATAGTAGTCTTGGCGGAGACCATGGAGGACTTAAGTACGATGCTCGATGACCTCAATAAAGCTTCCGAACGAGTTGGTCTAAGAATGAACATGGATAAGACGAAGATCATGTCAAATACCCATGTAGTACCAACTCCCATTACAATCGGACACTTTACACTCGAAGTTGTAGACGATTATGTATACCTAGAACAAACTATCCAGTTAGGTAGGTCCAACTTCGAGCAAGAGGTCAATCGTCGAATCCGACTCGGCTGGGCAGCGTTCGGGAAGTTACGGCACATCTTTTCGTCCAATATTCCGCAGTGTCTCAAGACGAGAGTCTTTGACCAGTGTGTGTTGCCAGTGAGGACATATGGCACTGAAACGTCGTCGCTTACTATGGGCCTCATAAGAAGGCTCAAAGTCAGCCAAAGGGCTATGGAGAGGGCTATGTTGGGAGTTTCTCTGCGTGATCGCATCAGAAATGAGGCTATCCGCAGCAGAACCAAGGTAACCGATATAGCCCCCCGAATCGCTAAACTTAAGTGGCAGTGGGCGAGGCACATAGCGCGTAGAACCGATGGCCGTTGGGGCGGAAAGGTTCTCGAGTGGCGACCACGAACCGGAAGGCGCGGTGTGGGTAGGCCCCCCGCAAGGTGGACTGATGACCTGGTAAAGGTTGCTGGAGTCCGCTGGATGCGGGTGGCGCAGGACCGGTCACTTTGGCACTCTTTGGGGAGGCCTATGTCCAGCAGTGGACGTCTTTCGGCTGATATGATGATGATGATGATGAATCAATTTAAATGTTTGATGTTATTACGTATAACATTTACACAGATAATACATTTGTTCTGACAACACAGTTTATTTTAATGCTGGTCGTAATTATTGAATGCATTATAGAGGGTTTATGATAATTATGTGTCTAGATAAAATATAATATAGCCGTAAGATCATACTAAGTATTAAGTAGACCAATTACGATAATGAAAAAAAAATATGTCTAAATTAAAAATGTAATTCATGTTAATTAAGTACTGACATAAATCAGCAACAATTTAAATTAATTAAATTGCTTGAATAACGCCATCTGCAGAATTAAATATTTTATTTGTGATTAATCATATACCTCTTAAACTCGTCATGTTTTTGATAATCATCTTGTAAATTGTGAGATTCTTCTGTTAGTTAAGTAACGCCAATGAACTCATTTTTAAAACACTATCCTTATTAAGATATCTTCAAGAACAAATAAGAAACTTTAGAATTTAGGACGTTTGTTGACAGGGAACAGAACCGACAAAGGTTGTGCCGGTGAGGGGTGAAAGAGGTCCACTGGGACCAACTGGCGTCAGAGGTCCTGAAGGTGCAAAGGGAGAAAATGGAAACAAGGGAGATAAAGGTGATCAGGTAACCTAACATATACTCATTATTCTGCAATGTCACAAATATATGGCTGAGTTTGATCTAAATCTTTTGTAGTGAAGTCTATGGCATGCTGAGCCAAGGTATTCTAAGGTGATAAGGTTTGAACGCAAGACATGATGCGCATGCGTGACATAAACGAGTCCCAGCATTATCAACCTCACTGCTCAGACCAAGAAAAAAAGACATACGGAGCGTTACGAACAGTCTAGTGAAGCCAACCGGTTTTCAACCAAGCCCCATAAGTTTAGCACACGCTAAACAAATTAAATCGCACAAAACTCGAAAGAAATGATCTTGACAGCATTGCGACATGTGCTGAAGAGTTTTGTGCAATTTTGTTTGTATATGTGTGTGTGAGCGTGTGCTAAACTTGATGTAGCTTGGTTTTGTTTGTATGTGGTTTGGCTTCACTTGACTGTTCGTAACGCTCAGTCTGTATATTTTCATGGTCTGAGCCTCAATGCCCTAAAGATTAGTATAAAAACATTGCAAAGCAGAGGAGGGCATCACGAAATTCACGTTTATTAACTAGTGGCTGTAGATTTCGCGAGGTTGTCTTTTCTAAAAAGCTAAGTATTATATTATTTTTAGAAAATCTGATTAGACAAAAGAAACGAAGTAAGCCTATAATTATAATTATTGAACCTGTTACAAAATTTCACGAGAATCGGTTGAGAAATACGACCAGTCATGAGAACAGCTTGACAAATGGACATATGAAAAAAAATGGTCCAAGCTAAACAGAGAACTTCGTTCGCTTCGCTCCCTCGTTCAAAATGTGGATTTTGTAATGAATTAGCGTTAGAAACTGTCAGTGAGAAGGTGCCTTAATAAAATGGTACAACTCTCACATCTTTAAGGTCCAATATCGCTCGACATGTTTCAAACTAAGCGCGGCGGTACCGCGAATGCTCACGACCACGTATTGGTTCGTAATACGTCGAGCGTTATTCGATTTTAATATGTCTTAATTTTATCAATATGTCTGTGACTCACGGGAGTCTTTTCTATGTAAAACTATGATTTTACTATTTCAAAAACGATAGAAAGAAGTACCTTCTAGCCCGGCTAGCCGGCGGGTGAAAATAAAACTAATATTTTATTTACAATAAAATATAATAATAAAAATTAAGAAGATATATGTACAAATTGGGTAATTAATCAGTCAGTACAGAGGTATAATGTTACAAGCTAGAAGTCACTGGCCTGAAAAATTCAGATAAGACGTTTGTAGTTTAAATAGCCTCGGAGCTCTCGCTGGGTTGGGTAGGTCTAGGGCTCGCCTTTAGGTTGCTCGGAGGCGGCAGCGCAGACGTAGGTATATCCAGCAGCCAAGCAGTGATCAAGTTTGAAGACTACGAGGCATAAAGGGCTGGAAGCAATCCTTTTTATTAGCTCAGGTTCAAACCCATCCGAGCCTCATAAGGTTTAGACCAGTGACGGCTAGATGAGGCCTGGATTGGTTTAACAAAAAAAAATATACAGAGCACAGAACTTGATACAAAACATACCTGCTTAAGTGGCAGCCCTCGTATGCATTAACTATATACACTATTTATAAACAGAGGTAATGTGCATTACATAAAACATAAGTTTTTACGTTTTAAAATAGAAGAAATCTGCATCCAATCTTTCAGCAATTATTTTTCCGAAGAAAAAACAAAACACGGCCGTGAAAATCCTGTGTTTTTTCTTTCTCGCCGGCCAGTGCGCTAGCAGCCGCGCGGCGGAGGTTTGCCGTGTTACAACCTAAACGTTTTGACATCTTTTTTAGGGAGTAAGAGGTGAAAGAGGCGAACGCGGTGAAGCAGGGACACCTGGGATGGCAGGACCACTAGGAAATACTGGGTTGCCGGGTCATAAAGGACAAAAAGGTATGATTTTTATGGTCATCATGATCAACATCATCATCATTATCAGCCGAATCGATCGACTCGCTCATAAAATTTCACGAGAATTGGTTGAGAGATTCGACCTATAGAGTAGACAGCCGGACAACCGGACATACGAAAGCATTTTTGCCCTATAGTTAAATATCGAACTCGCTCATAAAATTTCACGAGAATCGGTTTAGAGATGCGACCTATAGAGGAGACTGCCGGACAGCCGCACAACCGGACATACGAAAGCATTTTTGCCCTATCGTTAAATGTCGAACTCGCTCACAAAATTTCACGAGAATCTGTTGAGAGATGCGACCTATAGAGGGGACAGCCGGACAGCCGGACATACGACAACATTTTTGCCTTATAGTTAAAATATCGAACTCACTAACAAAATTTCACGAGAATCTGTTGACAGATGTGACCTATAGACGCGACAGCCGGACAGCCGGACAACCGGACATACGAAAGCATTTTTGCCCTATAGTTAAATATCGAACTCGCTCACAAATTTCACGAGAATCTGTTGAGACATGCGACCTATAGAGAGGGGACAGCCGGACAGCCGGACATACGAAAGCATTTTTGCCTTATAGTTAAATGTCGAACTCACTAACAAAATTTCACGAGAATCTGTTGACAGATGTGACCTATAGACGCGACAGCCGGACAGCCGGACAACCGGACATACGAAAGCATTTTTGCCCTATAGTTAAATATCGAACTCGCTGCGGGACATAGGCTTCCCCCAAAGAGTGTCACTATTTATCAGTTAATTAAATTTAAGTAATGATAATGTAAAAACTATTTTCCACTAAATGTTTGGTCACCCTATGGTTCTTCAAGTTAAGTAGATACATAAATTTTCGATTTGGCGGAAAAATTGATAGGTCTTGTGTCAATAAACACTAACATCCACTTGTCATATGCATGTGAAAATTTACAATTTACTTCATACTCTTAAATTAATTATTGAATATGCGCTTTTTAGGTTGGTTTATGACACCTTTTTAAGGAGGTTTTAGTTTCATATATTTGAACTATCGTTAGGGCGACAATGATTTTGAAGTAATAAAGTAATTCTTAATTCATTTTTATTCAGAAAAATAAGAACGTTGTTTTAGATAACTTCGAGTTATCGTGTTTGGCGTCAATAACAGTACTAGTAAAGTTTACTCCTATTCAAGATTTAAACATCACCGTGTATATATTGTTTAATTCCGAATAACATAATTTAATGTTGTTTTCTTAAATACGTGTATCCTACTTATATTATAATTGCGAAAGTTTAGATGTTTGGATGTTTGTTACTCAATCACGCTTAAACGGCTGAACCGATTTGAATGAAATTTTGCACAAAGATAGTTTATAGCCTGGATTAAAATATAGAATAGTTTTTATCCCGGGTCCACGCGGACGAAGTTTAAAGTATTAAATTCGTAATGATTTGTGTTTTTCTATGCAGGTGACAATGGAACTATAGGGTTACCTGGCCCGGCTGGCATGCCAGCTACATTACAATCTTTGTTAACAGCTAAGTTAAATCCTGAAGAAAGTAAGTACCTACTTCATAAAACGTATTGCATTGACTTCACAGATAATACACCCCTCACAACTATAATACATCACACATATAATATTACATACATACATTTAATATTACAAAAATAGAAATGTAGACGTTCCACACTAGAAAATTTGAAGTATTGTTTGGCATACTCTACTAAATCTAATTCTAATTATCTAAACAAAACTGCTTTATTTAGTGAGTAGAAAATTTTATATGGAGTGGGTAGAGAATAATTTAAGCTAATTGTACAAACGACAACACTGTTAACTGACCATCCTGTGTTTATATAGAACCTTATTACAATGAACTTAAGGTGCACCGATGGTCAGTTAGCTGTGTTGTCGATAGTACGGTGAGCATGAATATTTGCTTCTGAGTTTGGGACGTTTTGTATTAAATATAACATAGTCGTCTAGTACCCATGACGCAAACCATATTGGCTTACCATGGGGCTATATCAATTTGTCTCGCACTGTCTCCTTACTATGGGCCTCATAAGAAGGCTCAAAGTCACCCAAAGGGCTATGGAGAGGGCTATGTTGGGAGTTTCTCTGTGTGATCGCGTCAGAAATCAGGCTATTCGCAGCAGAACCAAGGTAACCGATATAGCCCTCCAAATCGCTAAACTTAAGTGGCAGTGGGCGGGGCACATAGCGCGTAGAACCGATGGCCGTTGGGGCGGAAAGGTTCTCGAGTGGCGACCACGAACCGGAAGGCGCGGCGTGGGTAGGCCCCCCGCAAGGTGGACTGATGACCTGGTAAAGGTTGCTGGAGTCCGCTGGATGCAGGTGGCGCAGGACCGGTCATTTTGGCACTCTTTGGGGAGGCCTATTTCCTCTTTAGGGGCAGCAGTGGACGTCTTTCGGCTGATATGATGATGATGATGATGTCTCCTAAGTATTCTCTTCCATTTGCATTTTCAGATTTTAAGAACACGCAATTTAGACTAATTGAACCATCAGTTACAAGCAAAGATTTTTCTTAAAATCAACATACATACTAAATTAACGCCAAATAGACGTACATCTATTTCTATAAATAACTACATAGCTTCTCTTTATCAATCAAACCAGATCACGTACAAGAAATAACGTTAGTCGATTGATTTCCTTTCATTTTTTTCTTTTATTTGCCCTCAAAGATTCCGTCCTCATCCTGACCCGTCGAATTGGCAGTAGTTAATGAACGTCCAAAGCTTTGCCGTAGCTCTGTCCTTTACAGTTTACATATAATAAGATAGAGGCAGATTGAATATTGATCCTGTTACTCGATGTAGAGGTAGTTGAATATTATTTCGGTTGGAAGCAACTCAACGAGGCCCTTTTTATCTCAATCGTATTATATTCTTTTATCCCTTAGAATATAGAATTTTTGAAGTGTTGTCATCGGTCAACAAAAACGAACGACACGTTTTATTACTAAAAAGTGTATATTTTCAGAGGCTAAAATCGATGACATATTAAAAGGTCCGAAAGGGGAGAAAGGAGATATTGGGGCCAAGGTAATAGTTTACATTATTTATGCAAAACCTACAAGTATAGTGGCCGCTGTGGCATTCTAAAGTTTGTACTACACAACTGTTTTTCTATTTTAGGGTGACATTGGAGATGTTGGAGTAAAGGGGCCACCAGGAAATGACGGTAAAGACGGACGAGATGGACGTAACGGCGAACAAGGAACACAAGGACTAAGGGGAGAGATTGGACCAGAAGGGCCAAGGGGCCACAGAGGGGAAAAAGGAGAACCAGGGCCACCGGGGAATTTGCCAGCAAGCGCCATCACAATAACAAAGGTATGATGAGAGATTCGTTTTTGGAAATATTAATTCAGAATAATAGCCACACTTGATCTGAGGCTCTAGTATAAGTTTTACCGAAACAAAACGTTACAACCGCGTTTGCGTTTAGCTGTCAAATCCCATACAAATGAGGAGGTCCCATTTAAATTGAGGGTAAAACGCAAACGCGATCGTAACGTTTTGTTATAGTAAAACTTATACTAGAGCCTCTGGTTGTTATATTTACCCGTTAAACGTAGCTATATCTACGTACAATTCATACGTTTGCTCGTGTAAGTTCATTTACATATACAAAAATGCCATTTTAGCGCCGCCCTTATATATAGTAACTAGCTGATGCCCGCGGCTTCGCCCGCGTGGTTATAGGAAAATGTAACAATTCCCGTGGGAATTAGATGTTTTCCCGCGGGAAAAAGTAGCTTAACCACTCACTTGCTTATGGCAACCACAGTTGCCAATTTCGCGCACCCCTAAACTGATGGTGGCAGCTGTGGTTGCCAAGTGAAGTATGGAATTCTTTGATAAAGAAAAAATTAAAACAATTTAGGCTACCTTTTTTTAAATCCGAAAGCAAGTGGGTGGCTATGTCACTCTCCAGCTTCTAAACTATCTCCATACAAAATCACATCAATACGACGCTCTGTTGCGACGTGAAAGAAGGACAAACATACACACTTTCGCATTTATAATATTAGTAAGGATTATAATGGTATTTTTTCATGTTTGTTCTAGGGCCCCAAAGGAGATCATGGTCATACAGGAAAACCAGGTCCAAAAGGTGAACCTGGGCCGATAGGCATACAGGGCCCCCCAGGTCATGATGGCTCGAAGGGAGATAAGGGTAACAATGGACTGCAAGGACCTATAGTAAGTTGCCGATGAACTTGCAACTTATATGAAATAGTCAAGAGTGAAAATGTGAAGCATTTAATTAAAGACTTAGGCTTAGCACGCACTGCGATTTTTCACAAGCGGTTACAGAACCGGAAACAAATTAACGTGTGGCATGCTTTATAAGCGCACGCACATGCAATTTATTTCAGTCTGTTTTTAAAAACGCAATTTGTTACAATTTGATTTGCGGTTCGCAAACGCGCGTTTTTATGTATCCCATACTTTATGACTATTCATAAAGTATGGGATACATAAAAACGCGCCCCCATTGCCGTTCGCAAACGCGGTTTTTTCGTCAGTTCGGCTCCGAGAGCGGAGCGGTGAGGTGTGTTGTAGTGCGCTGCATTTTGTCATCGGATTCAGATAGTACGTTGCCGGTAGATAGCGAAAATGTGGCTAAAAATATTATTAATGAAGTTGCAAAAAGGACAGCTTTATATGGCAAAACATTGACAACTTTGGCTTGAGGTCTTTGATCTGTTAGCGGATGCACCCAGTACTATGTTGGCGACGTTTTCTATTTTTTATCACTAAGGCCACAATACATGCTACTCTGCGGAAATCCATTGTCATACTGAACGTGAAAATCGCTAAAATACAAACCGCAGTGCGACTTCCTACGCGGTTCGGCGGTTTCAGAAAGAGTGGTACCGCAAGAAATTAACAGCAGTGCGTCCTTAGCATAATGGCCGTATTCATAAACAATCAACAAACCTATTTTAGCTACAGCGGCGCTAAAATTCGTTTGTCTGTGTCTGTCACTTGGACATCTCTATTCGTAAAAAAGGGACAAAACACATTTTTTAGAGTTCCGTACCCAAAGAGTAAAAACGGGACCCTATTACCACAGTATAATAAAGAGTCTATTACTAAGACTTCGCTGTCTGTCCGTCCGTCCGTCTGTGTGTCACCAGTCTGTATCTCAAGAACCGCGATAGCTAGACAGTTGAAATTTTCACAGATGATGTATTTCTGTTACCGCTATAACAAAAAATATTAAAAACAAAATAAAATAAATATTTAAGGGGGCTCCCATACAACAAACATTTTTTTCGTTCGGAATCCTTCGTGCGCGAGTCCTTATCCTCCGAGAGTTTTATTTATTTGTCAGAGGCATTTTAAGTTTTATGAATAAGGGGGTAAGTATTGCCGTTGTCGCACATATCCTTATGATTACCTTACTTTTAGGGGCACAAAGGCATGGAAGGTAAAAAGGGCTCAACTGGAGAAAAAGGAGAGAAAGGTGAAAGGGCTACACCAATTGATGTAGCATTGGTAAGCTATCCGTATTTGAACAAGTTTGTTTTTATACTGCCACTGGCACGTCGGCCAACAAGCATACGGCCTGCCTGATGGTAAGAACAACGCACGTGTCGGTAAATCCAATAGGGTATATTCATGCATTTTTTTAAAGTATTCTATAAGTAATTATATAACCGGAAAAAATATAACACTCACAATATTATTGAATGAGCTAAAAAATAATAATTAAAACTACTATCATTTTCGGACGATTAAAACGCCGCCATTTTGGCGCGCTCATTTTGTGACGTCACCGTGCACTTAGAATAAATAAACAACGAAGTGTTTGATTCACAGTTTTAGTAAAAGTGAGTTATTAAAGCTTGTAAGATCAACTTATTGTAACGGAAGAGCACACAAAAGCTTATTATAAATATTGTATTGCCCCTATTTGTGAAAATAACACTAAAACTGCACCTGACATGATATATTTTCATATGCCCAAAGATGCAAAATATACGGAAAAAGGGGTGTAAGGCGATGAGGAGATATAATTGTATTGTGTTTGAGTAGTTTATATTGTTATGAACATCATTTCAAAGTGATTATTAAATATGTTTATACCTAAAATCTTTTTTATTAGGACTCCCGAACAATATAAACAATAACCTAACCTAAAAATGTATATACTTATTCATAAAACTATTCTGATTCCCATTTTTTTAGTTATTAATGTTACAAAATATTATGATTTTTGTTGATCAACAGCTGACTACGAGTGTTGATTTTGATCACGAAACGTTTTAGCTAAGTTTCTATGTTTGCACTGTTGATCTTCTGAATGATTGATCGAAGTTGAAAGAATTTAATCCTTTTTACTGAGTGTCCTACACAAATTTGTTTTATTTATAAGCCTTGACGAAAACAACATAATTTGTTATGTTTATAAAGATGTTCTCACCATTGTAACATTCCTAATACCAAAATATCTTTGATTAGGTATATAATTAACATATGTACTAGTTTTTTATTCCACTTATTTAAGAAAGACACCTGCGAGGTACGTACTTAGTCATCATGAACACATCAATTTCAGGCGGATTATCCGACTTTGCCTTGACAAAACCGCTTCCAGTCATTGTGGCGAGTCTTTTTTCACAAGGAGTCACTGCTTTCAGTTAATAATTCCCAAAAAACACTGATTGTTTATCATAAACAGCGGCAAAACAATGCGAATAACTTTCAATAATCATACAAACGACCTGTTAACAGTAGACACCAAGTGCACGGTGACGTCACGATTCGCTCGGCCAATAGCGTTGCGTTTAAAAATTTGCTAGGGAATTGGAAAAATACTACTTTTAAATAATTAAGTTTGTTAATAGAAACATGATCATTTGTAAAAATAATCATGCGAGTATAATTATTAAGCAATAAAGATCTCATGATTTTTTTTGGCCATTTCTGAATCACATGCATATTCCCTATTGAGCTGAAACTTGGCTTACTTTTGTAAGTTCGGGGACAGGTCAATGATCTGATGATGGAGAGAGAAGGTGGGCATAGCAATTCTTAAACTACACAATATTAATATTTCCTGTTTGAGCTCATTGAATCCTTTTACGAGTATCAAGATTGATTGGCCTAGCCATCCACAATACTGCTAAGGTTTAAGTTGCTCTACTTAAGAGTCCGCAGTAAGCTCGATTCTCCATACAAACGTAGTTACGCTCTAATTTAGACATAGATATACCTCATGTCATTGTATATGCAAAGTTTCGTTACAATCCAACACGTAGTTTTAAAATGAGAGCGTAACTACGAACTTATATGGGAAGGTGAAATTCGGCCGAGCTTACTGCGGAGTCTTAAACTACTTTTACTTCAAGTAATGGTAGTTTGTTACCCGGTTATTGGCCATACAAAAAGTCGATCCATTGTGCAATAATTTTCAATCACCTTATTTGTATTGATATGATCTTGCTCATTTATTTATAATTAATGAAATAAATTATACGTCAAAAATTAGCAAAGCATTTTCATTATTATAATATTAAATTATACAAATGCAATTAAATAAATAAAACATATTGGATCTATATCTGAATCCCAAACGTTTTTTAATCTATTTTTGCATTCCCTATTAACGTTTTATGTCATAATGATCATTTGTCCTAACACTCAAATGCCTGTCTTTAGTTTTCCTAACATCGTATCGATGATTTTTTCCCCCATAATGTTATATTTCCTAACGTCACTTGCCATATTGATTATTCATCCTAACATTAGTCATGTATCATAATTATCAGTAAGCCTAATGATCGTTAATCCTAATGATTATTTTTCCTAACTTTGTACGGCCAATTGTAGTTTGTCCTATCTTTGTGTGTGTGTTGTTTGATAGCCGTACAGCGAGTCGACGCCACCCCGCTGCGCGGGGTGTCTATTTCTGGTCTGAGGGAAACAAGTGAACCCTAACCTAACCGACCTAAAACAGAGTTCACTTGCGTGAGTTGTTTGATAGCCGTACAGCGATTCGACGCCACCCCGCTGCGCGGGGTGTCTATTTCTGGTCTGAGGGACACAAGTGAACCCTAACCTAACCGACCTAAAACAGAGTTCGCTTATAAAAAGCCTTTTTTATCCGCCCTGATAATGCACGACCCAATAATCCGCGTCCACAAAAAGTGGACACGGGTTGTCGGGCCGTACATTATATGACAAATGAGTTTCAGGGCAATCATTACATTATGAATAAAATATTGTTAGGGTTTTTGATCGTTAGGGCTAATGCCCATTAGGACAACAAACTTAGGATAAATGACATGAGGTGAAACATTAGGGATATTAATAATTATGGTAAAAATGATTCGGGCAAATGAGTTTTAGGGCAATCATTACATTATGGAAAATCATTGTTATGGCAATTGATCTTTAGGGCTAATGCCCATTAGGACAAAACAGTTCGGGGAAGTGATTTTAGGACAAATCATGTTAGGGATCGCAAGGGAGAGCCAAACATATTGGATATGTATGTTGGTCTGTAAGGTTAGGTTAGGTTAGTTTAACATATAGACCTTGTTGCCTGATGCAAAGAAGTAACAAACATGTCGTGACGGGAGTTAGATATCCGTTCTCAAATCTCCATCTCCGAGTTATTTTTTTAACACGGATACTTTATTGTGTATTTTCAGCTCAAAGGGGAAAAAGGTGAAAGAGGCCTCTTAGGAGCCATGGGTCCCATCGGTAAACCTGGTCCCCCTGGCCCAGTCAGCAACCACACTCCCGTCCCTGGGCCTCCGGGGCCACCCGGCCCGCCGGGGCCTCCAGGGTTGTCCATCACTGGGCCAAAAGGCGACCCCGCAATAATCAATTCAATTTATTATGATAATCTTGGTAAGCTTTGATTTTCCATACTTTTGGAACCAATTGGGAGGGTAGGTGGCGCTGCCACGGCCAACAACACCTCTATAATAATTTAAGTTTATAAAATAATTTAGACAATAAAGCGGTGTTATTTTAAGTCTATAGTAGTTTACCAAGTGTGCCTATCATGTGTTAATGTTATCTCACGCCATCTCCTGCTGAAAGTAAACAAAAAGTGCATATAATGATGTGACAGTTTTAATACAAAATTGTATAAACAAACGAATCCGCAAAAATAACCTAACAGAACATAAGTAATGTTGTGTGTACATGTGTAAGCGTGATAAACAGTGATTGATACGTGATGAGGTGCTATTTAAGTTGAACAGTTTCGCCCTTATAACATTGTTATTATTCGCCAAACCGGAGGGTGGAACAAAAAACGCGCTCCCATACTCATGAACTGGAGGTGTTAACACTGGATTCAAATATTCACCCGGTCTACTATCGGTCACAGTGGCGCAGTGGGACTTGAGTGGACTAAAGTACCTTAGTACTTCAAACGCTTATCTGTCTCGGGTTCTATCCCCAGCGTAGGAAAACTTTTTGTATGTTTTCTGTTTAAATAAACCACCTCGAACAGAGATAACCTGCTGTACTCCAAAAAGGCGGCTGTCATTGTCATTTGTTTATCTGCTTACAATGATCATAATAATAAACTAAATATCGAAACTATATAAACGAAGTGGACTGATATTTTGAACGCGAGGACAGTGTCAGTGTTAACTATAAAAAGCTATAAAAGCTGCACCATGATGACCCGCAGGGCTACAGTCAAAGAAATGGATCAACAACTGAGAACTACACTGCAGGAACTAAGAACCTACAAGGACCTTAGTGAACAACTCCTCAAAGAGAGAGAGGACAGTGAGCTAGAAGTTCAGCGGATTGTCTCCAAAAATACTGAACTAAAAAATGAATTATCCGAGCTGGACACTAAATACACAGATATGTCAGATAAATGTGATAAACTACAGACCATTGTATTGTCATTTGATGAGTGCGGTTTGACCTATATAACGGCTCTAAGCCGTATTAAAGACCTCGAGTGTGAGTTAGATGGTGCTAAATTGACAATTTTAGAATTACAGTCAAAAATTAATCTGCAACAGGCTACCGATACTCAATGCCTCTACAATGAGCTAGTAGGCAGCAAAACTATGGCCCCTCAGTCTTTGGATATTATTGATCTCACTAGGGAGACCCCATCAAAACCCACATTCACAAGTCATAAAAAGATTAAAAAATATATGAAAATCAAAAAAGTTGTTCGTAGATGTCAACAGAAACTAAAATGTAAAAAGTACTTTAAAAAAAATGTTCAACTTATAAAAAACAGGCTTTTGGTAGAAGAACAACTTCAGAATTGTTTAGAAGAATTAGAAATAACAAGAAAATTATACGACGACGATATATTACTACTACGCTCTGAACTGCTACGCAGAGAACAAACACTAAATGATATTTTTAGCAGTTATGCAGTTCTGCAAAACCGGCTAACCGAACACTATAACACCGCTACAGAACTAGTGCAGTTAGTCACGAATAATACAGAGTGCATTGACACTCAGTCAACCACATCTTGTGACGATACTGACTCACAGACACAACCAGTGGCGGTCCTGCAAGCAACATCCTGCACTGTTCCTGTGCAGGCGGCTCGGAGAGTGGTGCAATGTAGTAAAACCAAACATGCAAGTAAAGTACTAGTCTTCTCAGACCAAATTGGTATAGGTTTTGGCTCCAAGTTGTGTAATGAGATATCTTATAGCATTATTAATACTTGCATGCCTGGTGCATCATATACCCAAATTTGTGATAAAATTAAAAATAGTTACAATATTATAGATCCAGAAACAATTATTGTAATGCTGATAGGCCAAAGTATAGGCATTGACAGAAGACAGGTTACTAATAATTTAACCTCCCTTCTTGAATTAAATTGTTCTAAGATTATGATTTGTGCCTTTCCATACTCCTCGTCATTAACCCCGACCCAGAATAAGCACACACATATCTTGAACAGTCTACTTCATAACCTGACATGTCGTCATAATGACAAACTTATATTCTTTGACAGTAATAGGTTCTTGACAAATTTCAAACTGACTACGAATAACATGTACTGCTCGAAGAAAAATCTGTCAACAGTTGCCACACTAGTAGCATATAATATTGATTCAGTTATAGGAACTACAATGAAGTTACATAATGACTTCACAGTAGTCAGTATATGTAATAAAAATAGAACTGTGGAAATTCCTTTAAACTAAGTTCCAAGACAAAAGAGAGTGGTACTAGTACATTATCCTTATTTTATCAAAATATAAACCGCTTCTCTGGCAAAATACTTGATATAGAACTTTTAGTAGATAGATATAAGTATGACATTTTATGTTTCTGTGAAACGTGGTTAAATAATGACAAAATGTCATTTAATGTAAATAATTTTCAGGTAGCCAGCACATTCAACAGAACATCCGCTGAAGGTGGAGGTTCTATTATACTTTTAAAACAATCTATCAATTATAAAGAACGTACTGATATTGTCGGCTGTTCTGTTGAACGTATTTGTGAGGTGGCTTGTATAGAAATGGAAAGGCATATCATATTATGTGTATATAGGCCGCCGAGATCAGACCTTGGATCTTTTATGTCTTCTATGGAACTTATTCTGAAAAAACTCTCTAAAAATAGTAAACTGATTTATGTATGCGGTGACTTTAATGTTGATATCCTATCAGAGTCCTCAGATAAAATTAATCTAATAAGCTTGCTAAAGTCATTCGGGCTGAATTACCTTTTCTGTGAGCCCACAAGAATAGCCGGTACTTCATCCACCTGTATTGATAATATCTTCACAAATTGTCAAAGCAGGAGTTTGTCGATAACAGGTGGAATTAGGTCTGATCACAAGGGTCTTTCGCTTAAATTTGAGTTGAAAAACATGAAAGAGAAATCTATAATTGAACATAGACCTCTAACAAAGCACAGACTATTAAAGCTTAAAAATGGTGTAGAACTTAAACTTATGAATCTTGACCTCACTGAAGATGACCCTAATACCAACTATGAAACCATACTCTCCGTAATAAGTAAGGAGTTCAGTGTAATTTGTCCCAAAAAAAGATTACATGTAAATGGGAAACTAGCATTTAGTGATTGGGCAACCAAAGGAATAAGGATAAGTAGAGATAATATGTATGAACTGTACGATGATAAATCCCACACTGACTCAAAAGCCTTTCATGAACATGTTAGGTTATATTCGAAAATATTTAAAGCGGTCTGCATCCAAGCAAAAGCTATAACTATTAGGGAAAAGATACGCAAAGCTAACAATAAAATTAAAACCATTTGGAAAGTAATTAATGTAGAGACTGGTAGAATTATGTCTAGAGATTCAGAACATGAATTACTAATAAATAATCAATATATTTCAAACACTGAAGAAATTGCTAATATTTTTGTAGATTTCTTCACTAATATACCATTGAATGCAACAAAGTCATTGGACTCATCCCCTGCATTGGCCGAAACCTACCTTAAAGAAAATGTCCAACAAACTTTACCAAAATTTTCTTTTGAGCACATCTCAATCAGTGACGTCAAAAAATCATATAAGAGTTTAAATATTAAAACTACCGAAGATCTTTGGGGCTTATCCGTAAAAGTTCTAGATTCTCTAATTAATACCATTGCTACATACTTATCGGATTTGTTCAACTTGTGTATAGATAAAGGCACATTCCCAGACCTAATGAAATTCAGTAAAATCACCCCCATTTTCAAGTCGGGACATAGAACAGACCCTTCCAACTACAGACCAATCTCTGTCCTTCCTGTATTAAGTAAAATCTTTGAAAAATTGATGTTAAGCCAACTGCTGTCTCATTTTAATAAAAACAAAATATTGCATCAAAATCAGTATGGTTTCACTAAAAGTAGATCGACAGCTGATGCGGGCTGTCACCTGATGACTATTATTCTCGAGGCTTGGGAAGGCTCACAGGATGCTATTGGAGTGTTTTGTGATCTTTCCAAAGCGTTTGACTGTGTGGATCATCGCACGCTACTGCGCAAGCTGGAGGTCTACGGAGTTCATGGAAATGCCCTAAACTTGGTGGAATCATACTTGATTGATAGGCAACAGAAGGTATATATAAATGGTACATCATCTCTTAGTTCTCCGGTAAAGATGGGAGTTCCTCAAGGATCGATCCTGGGCCCCTTCTTATTTTTGGTTTACATCAACGACTTGCCTTACATGGTTAAAGACCTAGCAGACATCGTTCTATTCGCCGATGATACGTCTCTGATATTTAAAATCGATAGGAAAGATAGCGCTCTTGTACATGTAAATAACGCACTAACTATCATCTCCAAATGGTTTGCAGCCAACAATCTATTATTGAACGCGAAAAAGACCAAATGTTTGAAATTTTCATTACCCAATGTTAGATATGATGTCGAACCAAATATAATTCTTGACGGTGAAAGACTTAAAATTGACAATGCAACCTTATTCCTTGGCATTAACATAGATTCTAAGTTACAATGGGGTACTCACATTAATGTTCTGTCGGGGAAACTAAGCTCTGCAGCTTATGCAGTTTATAGAATTAGACAACTTACAGATGTAGCTACAGCGAGATTAGTCTACTTCGCATATTTTCATAGTCTAATGTCATATGGAATCTTGTTGTGGGGTGCGGCTGCGGACATCGAGACTATATTTATATTGCAAAAGCGTGCGATTCGTGCCATATATGAGATGCGTCCTTGCGACTCCATAAGAGAACTCTTCAAGGAGATAAACATACTGACCCTACCTTCCTTGTACATTTATGAAAACATCATGCACGTGCGTAAAAACTTATATAAATTTAAATTAAATAGCGATAATCATCATTTTAATACTAGGAACAAAGATAAAATAGCTGTACCTAAGTTCAGGCTATCTAAAACCAATAAAAAATCTTTCTTAGGAAACTGTATACGGTTTTATAATAAAATCCCTAAGGAAATCACTGGGCTCACAGAAGGTAAATTCAAGAGTCATGTAAAATCAACTTTGTTAAAGAAAGCTTATTACACAATTAGGCAATACATAGAAGACAAAGATGCCTGGAAGCTTCTGCATGACCACCACCTGGTACCACCACCTAATGTAATTGATACATGTGTTATATAAAGGTAGAATCAGTTTTTGACTTGCAAAAGTGCTATGAGAAAGCCTATTTGAATAAACATTAACAATAACAATAACAATAACAATAACAATTAATTTAAATAGATTGATATTTAATAGGGGTGTGTAGACACCAAATAAAATAACCAATAATGTTGAATCTTCTGGAAAAGAGGATTAAAAATATAGTCAAATGGAGAAAAAGTAAAGCAGGGGATTAAATCATCACAAAGTGTCAAAAGTTTGAAGATGTGGTATTTTCTGTCTTTTCCGCAAAACGCACCTTCATATGCTATGACATCACGGTCCCCAAGCTTCGTATTTTTTTGAGATATTTGAATGGGATTTTTGTCACTAAAGTATATTATTTTGCCTTCTTTCTTTTGGAGTAATAATAAATGTTGAGTCTACACCCGTATCGTTGAAGAGTTAAGTGACCTTTCGATAACTATTTTTATTTTAATCCTACGGAAAAATAAAGATCTAGAAATAAAAATTGTGACTTTATTGCCGCGGTGGTTATTAATTTCCCAAAGTACACATCACTTATTAAGTGTCGTTTTCTTCTGTTTGCCTTAATTCTACTTCTCACGGGATCGAACCGCCGCTGTATTGTGTGATGAAATTGTTTATTCATATTTTTTATGTTTTGCAGTTGGAGACGATGATTTCTACACAACATCCACAATCGTTTACAGAAGCATTACAGCATTAGTTAAAGTAAGTATCTATCTATATCAGGGGCATATATCTTGTATACAGTATTACTTTCAAAATACCGACATAAAAATGGATTATGTTTATTTTAGGTTTTTACAATTACTTGGATTTTTTCCTAATTAGTTTTCTGTCTGACTTACTTTTAACTGTACTTCACTCATTTTATTTTCTCTTCCATATTCTTTGACAATAGGTATTTAATGATATATTTGTGACAGGGAACCTCAAATACGCCTCTGGGGACACTGGCCTTCGTGTTACAAGAAGAAATTCTACTTATACGGGTCGAAAAAGGATGGCAATATGTCCGGGTATATTTTTTCATTTCCTTAACGAGAATGATCCCTTTGTTAATTCAATGTTGCGCCATGAGAACCCCAAATGAACGCTCTAGGCATTTTGCTAACATTTCATATTAAAAAGGAGCCACATTCAAGTTTGCTCGAATAAAAATATATAACATTTTAGCAACATTACTATTTAAAATCTATTAATATTTCGTGTCAACTAACGTAACGATACAACCGTACGTTTAAAAACACAAACACAAAAACTTTACCGTTTTTTATAAACAGTGCTTTTAAATTATATAAACATATTTTAATTTAAGTTATTGCTCTTAAAGTTTGGTCCTTAGTAGTAGTAGACACTTTATTGCACAAAAAATAAACGTAGGTACATAGCAGAAGGTACAAAAAAAAAAAAAGACCGGGTTGCACTCCGGGAGTACCGGCAGAAGTGAAAACTTGAATATTAACGTTGTGCATTTTTGATATTTGATGATAATGAGCTAGATATTCGGTAGCACATTGCGATACCAAATATGCATTTTTAATGTTTTTTTATTTTTGTTTACATTGATATTTTTGTTTATGCGTACATTACAGTCTTTGTTTTTGTTGACATTGCTTGTGTATAACAACATTCCCCCGCGAGAGTGAAGGGTGGGTGGGTTTATTTCATTTTCAACCGCTGCGCGCGCAGCTGTGTTATGAAAACAAATGTTTTGTGTATGTTTTTTGACACACAGGTGACCGCTTTTACGTTTTTGATGTCATTGTCAACAAAAACAAAGACTGTAATGTAAACAAAAACAAATCAAAAACTTAAAAAAGCAAACAAATGAATTTTTTAATCGCAATACGCTACCTAACATGCCCTTGATCGGTTCACACCCAATTCTTGATACACCCTGTATTTTGAGGGCTGAAAGTATAAGCCCTAGTGAACGTCAATTAGTATCTCTAGTTTAAAAAAGCAGTTGTTATTTTCCTACAAACTAACTAAAAAAGAAGACCGTCTCCAACAAGTCGGACTGCGGCATCGACTCCATTACGCTGGCGGCAATACCTCTCTGAATCGCTATTGAAATTCGTTGCCAGAGGTAAGCGCCAGCTCTGTGGTCTCCAGCTATTTCGACCAGCACACGGTCGTCATGAAGTTTTTACCCGTGTGGTGTCGGATTAGAATTTCACCACCCCCTTTCTTCCCGTGAGTGTCGTAAAAGTCGACTAAGGGACCAGGGTTGAAGTGTGTTGTGGGCGATGGGCTAGCAACCTATCACTGCAATATCACATTTTGTCGATCTTTTATACCCACATTTATGCTAAAAGTGGCGCTGGAATATACGTTTCATGTGCTCTGCCTACCCCTTTTGGGAATAAAGGCATGAATGTATGTATGTATGTACCATTTTAAATCTTTAATTGAATATTTGGTCCTAGATGGGCTCCCTGTGGAACATTAAATCCTCGTCTACGTCGCCTCGTCCATCACGGCCAGTTCTTACACCCACAACGCAAAGACCAAGAGCAAACGTCATCGAGGGCTCTGATTTACTTCCGACGCCAAGAACAAATTATGTAAGTAAGGCTTGCTTAAGTTGATTATCAGTGCATTATTGCCCTACAGACTGCGTAGTCAATACAGAAAACTTAAATATCACATAACACTTTAAGACGGCGACGGGTTTTGACGCCAAATTGACTCGAAACCTTCGAAAAAACCCTTCGGTCAGAATTATTTCTTTCTAAAGATGATTATCTTATCAGCTAGCACCCTCACCAAAAAATAATTGAAGTTCACTATGTGGCTTGACTCCAATCGCTCGATCCTCAGGGTGAAGTTAGTCTAGTTCTAGCTTAGATATGGCCTTAGACGTTATCTCTGATATTTTTTAGTTTTAGTTTGGTATTTCCCTTCTCTCCACCTACAGTGATTATCTTCTTCCGCCACTGCCCTGCCGTGGTTGTTAAGGAATAATTTTGAAATCTAAATTTAAATGACTCTCAGGATTGTTTTTCTAGTTTGAACATCTTAATTATATTTATTATCACCATCGAACCTCGTAATTGTACCTATTTCATGCTCTATATGATATACTATTAACCTCGATATGTCTCCTATTAACGTGTGTAGCTAGACTGCAAGAGCGGTTGGGCAATTTTACGGAAAGATGAACACCCGACTTTTTTTAAAATTTTGATATAATCGGGTTTTTTCTACTCAGAATCGAGAGCACTTTCGAACCTAATAACCCTATAACCTACTTTTCGTAAAATGGCCCGGTTACACTTGGCGACTTTGTGCTCTGGACTGTCACTTGGCTCTAGCCATAGACCTCCTGTCAAAATCACCTGTATCGTATTTCTAGCGCGGCAAAATTTCGCAGTGTGGAACCAAGAGTTAGCCTAAGGAACAAAGTAAAAAATACATATCGTGTAACCGAGAGGAGTTGCACGCTGATTTGATTTGCACGCTCTTAGTATCCACTCGTTTACAAAGTATTTTGGTCTAAACTATGTTTAAAATACCGCCGATGTCTGAAAGACCACGTACCGGAAGGCGCATCGCGGGTAGACCCCACAAGGTGGACTGATGACCTGGTAAGTGTGGCGCAGGACCGGCCATTGTGGGGGAGGCCTATGTCCAGCAGTGGACGTCTCTCGGCTGATATGATGATGATGATATGTTTAACATTTCTATTTCAGATTCGATTGATAGCCTTAAACAACGCGTATACAGGTAAAATGCTAAGTGAGACAAATTCTTCTTATGGCTTCTATGCTATACAAAATGATTGCAAGAGGCAGGCGACCAAGTACAATATTAGCGGTCAGTTTGAGCCCTTGCTAAATTACCGGTAAGCATTTTATGATACATTTGATTTATTGATAAAAACGCGCTGTAATTAAATATGGGTTTAAGTTATATTCAATACAAAATGCTGATTTACATTATTTAGATTGCAGAGGATGTCTTGGCCTGAAAAGTTTAATTAAAAGACAGTAAGAATTTGTTTAATCGTAGGTATATTTGTATGCGACGCAGACAAGGCGCATCTTGTTTTTATAAGCTTTTATTTAACTTGCAATATAAAAAATGCTATGTAATAACTATGTTTGTTCGGGTGAAATCTTGTAACTCAATTTTAAAGCTATCTTCAACCGATTGAACTGAAATTCTGGGGTAAGCATAGTATGGATAATAAATCAATATTATGGTACCATCGAGCTAATCTGATGATGTAGACAGGTGCCCATGGGAATTCAGAACTTAACAGACGTAACAGAAAAGTACAGTTCTTTGGCAATAAATGCTTCTACCAAAAATGATTTTGCTGACAGAAACTTATTCTTCATAATAATGACCCAGGTGCCATGCCATGTCTGGTACTGTAGCAAATAGATTTCAGTGAAACTTTAGATTTCCTCTTTGATCGTTTGTTCATCACTCCTTAGTTCCTAATTACTATATCTTTACTTATGTGTCCACAGAGATGGTGGAATAAAAAACCTGATACGCAAAGAATACCATGGCTTACCAGTGCTTAATTTGTTTGGACATCTGCTCTTCAACTCGTGGACTGACATGTTTCATGACATGGGCCACATTCCTTCAACAGCGAATATTTGCGGATTCAACGGAAAGAGCATATTCATTGATCCGACGTGGTGAGTGCAAAACGAATCTGCTATTTCATTATTAACTATTTATACTAATACAACGAATGTAATTCTTCAGTTATGTACGGAATAAATTATAGTACCTACCTACTTACGCACAGAAGGCTCTCTATCTAAAAAAGTCCATGTTTGACAGCTAAATCATGCCATCCCGCTCTACCGCATAGCACGCGCTCTTTTGCCTAGTTAAGGTAGTCACGTTTTGTGTAAACTGTGTAACTGTGGCGGTAGTCTCAGCCGCGTTCGGGTGAATCTGCACCTCGGAAATGCGAGATCGAGTTTAGCCGAAGTTGCAAGAGAAACAGGCCCTTTTTTCCGTTAGGGGAATGCTTTTACGCACCATCCGGTCGAAAGGACGGACGGGTGTGTGGGACTCTCGCACTAGACTACCCACTAAACCGCCAGTGATTGTTTTATCTTGTCGCTTCCAGGGAGGGCCAATAGTTCGCTAGACGCATTTTACTTTAGCCCGCGCGACTGGCCCGTTTTGTGCGGGCACGACCGAACGGAACAGGCCTGGATTAAGTCGTTCACCACGGAAGCGACGGTTTTTTTCATAGTAATCAATAAGCGCGAAGTCGTGTGCATTATGTCGTATGTTTAATATTTCACAATCGTTCCATATTTCAGGCCAGAACACAAAGTATGGCACGGAGCTAATTCACTAGAAGTTGGGCAGAAAGCCAACTGCCAAGACTGGATGAGCGATAGTCCTAAACATTATGGAACTGCATCCAGACTCGACAGCAATAAGCTGCTGCAGCAAGAATTGTGAGTTAGATAAACAATGCATTTATAATTTGAATTTAAATTCAAATTAAATACTCCAATGAGGAAATGAGTACAGTTCTCGAAGCATCTTATTATTTTATGTATTTTAATATCTTTGTTTTATTCTAGGCATCCGTGCAACAGCAGATTTGTCGTTTTATGTGTAGAAGTAACGCCTAAAAGCACGAGGAGACAGAGGCATATACCGTACGTATTTAATTTTATAGTTTTGAGCGCGGATAAAAATGTAACTATAAACTGCTTCAAATTTTTCATTATCAAACCAACCCATACTCCCGCACAGTGACCACCATCAGTTAAGGGGTCCGCAAAATTGGCAACTGTGGTTGCCACAAGCAAGCTAGGGGTGTTTGAATGGTCCCACATTTATTTTAAATGTTATAGTTAAGGGTTTATAAAACGTAATCACTATATGCGTTGTGATTTGTATATCGTTCAGGCATTACGTTAGCTTGGTACAAATTTTAATTTTTAATTATGAATTATTTCTTTGTTGCAGAGGACGAAGACGAAGAAAATTAGGGCGCCCGTAATTAATTAATTAATTCCTAACTATTTAATATTACATTTTATTTCATAGGATGTTGTGTATATATATAATACTCTATACAGTCAAGTACAAATTAAATTTTCATCAATTTGTTCCACTCAGGAATCCAGTTTTCCGTGTAGGTTTTACTAACTAAATAAAAACCTATTTTAGTAGTAGTGACAAATGTAAGTAATACATTTTTGTACATTGCATAGAGCATAAAGCATTTATATGTGTGTGTTACACATTTTTCTTTCTCTTGGGGTTCACATCATACCACATTTGGAGATTATTCTTGTATTAATGTTTTTCATGTTAGATAATAATTGAATATATAGGTGCAGTAAACATTTGAATTACTCGTATGTTCAAATGGTATATGTATAAAAATGTGAAAGCACTATCTCTTATAAGTTATTAATATTAACAGAACATATGGCTTTTTTGGGCCACTATCATCAAGATACACATTGTACACGAATAAAATCAATCAAGATATTTTAATAAGTACCTGTGAAAACATACAATAATGTAGAAATAAATATTCCTGTAGTGTAAAATGAACAATACTTATTCTATTGTGTGGTATTTGTATAAATTATCTACTAGTAATTAATTGTAATGAACACTTAGCTTAAGACTTTTTGTTTTCGGTTTATGTGGCTTAGTTAAAATAATACTCGTAATTAAATATTATTTAAAATAAGTGTACATGTTCCTTCCGATAATTTAGCTTCTCGTGTGTACATAGACCTCCACGTATTGTAAATATTTTCATCATTCATCCAAGTAACTTTTGTATTATTTTGTACTTTTTTAGTTTTATACTTAAGTTACACCGAATAAACACTCGATGGATATTTAACTTAACTGAATAGTTTTTAATGTAATGCTTAATTTTAAAGTACCCCATAAGTAAATAACTCAAACAATAGGTATTAGTTATTTTATTGTTTTCGTGTTTGTAGCTACTTTCAGTGCCTTAATTTTCTGATCATCGGTCAACGGAAAGTTGCCCATGATCTCGAGAAGAATAGAGAATAGAAAGGAATGTAAGAGGAATGTTGTTAGTCAGTGTTGCCAGATCGTCTCAAAAAGGACGGTTTTCCGTCCTTTTTAATGCCATACCGTCCTGTTGTCCTTTCCAAGGTGAAGTCCGTTTTGCTTGATTTGGCCCAAAAGGGACGGTAAACCGTCCTTTTTGGGACGATCTGGCAACACTGGTTGTTAGCCCCTTATGAGTGTCAATTGCTCAATATTTTCATTGGATGAAACGATGCTCTTAGGATAAGTTTTGCTATCAACTGTGGCAAATCTGCCTATCCGTGGTTACTCACAAGCATACAACCTCATGCATCTCATCATCCTCCTGGCGTTATTTCCCGGCTGTGCCTAAAGATGCCCGGGGTCGGCTTTGACACGTATAAGCCTTCAACTTAGAAATAAAAAAACAGTTTCTGTCAAAAATTTCATTTTTGGTACAAGCTTTTATTGCCGACTGTACTTTTCTGTATACCATCATCAACTACTCATTGAGACGATTCTAACGAGCCCGATGGGGTTATGCTTCTAGTTTTATCCACAACGAAGATATAGGGGGGTCGAAAATGGCCTGAACTGCTTCGAGAAAAGGATGGTACGGCCGTGCTTTGCTCGACTTTTACGCGGTGTCGACCAGATAATTCTACAAGTAACTTTTAATAAAATATTATATTTCAATTTACCTATTATAAGTTCAGTCAACTGAATCGTGTTAAAATGTTTAAAGGTGTACTTAAAGAAATTCCTTGTGCCATAACACTTTCATTAGTTTAAGATAATTAGTATAAGAAAAACACACAAATAAAAATGAGTTGATTACAGATTTTTTATTTTCTTATATTCTGAGCCATGTTCTTAACCAATCCCGGTTTTTCTGTTCATCAAATAGTAGATTCATTTAATTTCATGTAACAATTGATTGAATGCCCACTTTTAATCCCAGTTCTTCTTTATTTGGCATTGCTCGGCCATTTTTTTTACCTATATTTCCTACAACCATGTTAATCGTCTTCGCACATTACTGATTACACCTTTTTATTTACACTACAAAGTAATTTCCATTCTTTTCATTGCGATACAGCGGTATATTAAATTTCCCCACAGAATAAGTCCAACGCCCGCTTTGTTGCTCCGACGCCACAAAAAGCGTTTTTTCTGAATGCAAAATGACAATGGAAAGTTTAACTTTATGGAGCCGTGTAAACAGGCCGTGTAGAGCCGATGCATAAAGGTTGGAAAAGCAATATCCATGGAAGGCTCCGAAAATTTTAAAAAAATGGTACTTACATGCAGTTGAAAACTCCTAATAGTTTCATTTAAAGTTGAACATTAAGGATAACTACTGTGATATCTATGTTAGTAATGTATACATGACAATATCTACTATTTTACAAGAACAATATTCCTTTGCTATTCCCCTAAAAAACGTGCTGATCTATCAGTGAAGATAAGATGCAACTATTTGCGTATAAACATGCAAAAAATTACAGCAAACCACCACCAATAATGACAAAACCTCGACACGTGTTTCGCCTCTCTACGAGGCATCATCAGGAGATGCTGGCAGGAGATGTTGCTTGCGCCACGTCCACTGAGCAAATGAGCCGCCCACGGCTCCGCTGTGTCGGTCAGGAACTAGGAACTATTGGGAATGAATTCCCATCTCGGAACGAAAAGAACTAGTTCGTCAATCACGATCTTAATCGGTCTTCGGTCTTTAGTTCAGCAGCAGAGCGAGAGTGGAACGGAACGAAATACGAGTGACGCGACCGGGTAACATCGCGCGGGCGCGCACCGTCTGAATCAAACAGTGCTTAACTAACGGCCAATCCCACGCTGACCTAATAGAGCGAAGGAACTAAAAGACCGAACTAGTTCCTCAAACCGATTAAACGAGATCGGAGCGCTCCCGTAAAAGAACGAGCAAGCACAAGCCTAGGAGCCGTCCGCCATATTTATATTCTGTTCCCCCTACTACCATTCATACGTGAAAGAGATGGAAGAACACGTAATAACGGTGATGACTGATGACGCAACATTCAACTGTTCGTTAATAATAGCGCCTCTATTGCTGTACCTAATTATTTCTAATTATTCTAGAACACTTAAACGCAATCCTTTTTCGCAAACATGCAAGATGAAGAAAGAATGATTGTCAGGCAACGCATGGTTATTCTCCAATAAATGTTTTGCGTACACGTAACAGTTTATAATTCGTAGAAGACGTAAAATATATGTTTTTACCAAAGTTGAAATGTCCATTATTGACATTAACTGGAAATAACACGGTTGGTTAAAATGAAAATCTATTTTAATATATTATAGAAGTACTTTTTAAACGGCTAGGAAATTCAGTCGGAAATCTCCGTAGATTGCAGTTTTTACATTTCACAAAAGTACTTACCTATAAAAGGGTGCATAAAAAGGCATTTTTTTGTTAATTCCAACAAGAATAGCATGCATCCAACCCAAAATAGTCAGCACGTGAAGGCATCTTAATGCATATTTTATGCACCGAAACTGCACTTCGACCCGTAACCAACATCTAAAATATCTCCGACTCTGGGCAACTGTTTCTTTTGTCCTGCTTACTAGAAAATGGGTACATCTTGTTAGTACGTTCACGTTTCTTACTACCTTCTGTATCTACGGTAGCATAGCATTCATTCATAAGTTTCTAACCGTACCGCTCGTATCTAGCAGCAGTGTAAAGCCGCATATCTCTAGCATTAGTACTGGCGTTAATAAGTTGATTTGTAACCAAATTCAGTGAGTCATTCATTGAGTTGGAGTGTAAGGAACACTTTCAGAGCGCTCGTGCATGTCCTAGTTATCGTGTTTGCCCTCTGAGTGCTCATAGTACTTGCGGTGTGTAAAAATACTTGTTACCTGGTTTTAATAGACACCTATAGTTCAAGCCTTACCATCATCATCATCAAATCAAATCAAAAGTGTTTATTTGTTATAACAAACCTACCGTTATCCCCGGTTGTGCCCCTAAAAGAACCTGGGGTCCGCTTTGCCTCCTAATCCCAAGATTTGGCATAGATACTATGAATGAATGAAATGAATGAATGAATGAAGGAATGAAATTATTTATTTGCTTTAAACATGGTATACAAGATGTGTCATGTTATAGTTTAGTAGCGAATACATATGTGGCATGCAAAAATTATTGAACACATTATAAAATTATAAAATAATAAATTCATTACCGTATTGGTACCGTGTTAATTAGGGAGTAAATGTCAAAAGAAAAAGTATATCTAAAAGTCAAAAGCAATACATCAATACCATACCTACTATACATGTCAATACTTTAAAAAGTCCTTAATTGAATAAAATGCCTTTTCTTTTAGCCAGTGAAATAATTTAATTTTAAATTGATTGAATGTCAATACTTTAATGTCATCTGGTAACCTATTATAAATGCGTATGGCCATTGCAAAGCAATTTCTACGACGTAGTTCTGTTTTTACTCTTGGACAGTCTAATCTGTTTGGGTACCTAGTGTTAAAATGGCATACCTTGTCTTTTGTACAAAAGTTATACAAATTACTAGTTTTACGAAAGCGACTGCCATCTAACCTTCCAACACAGAGGGGAAACTAGACCTTATTGGGATTCGATCCGTTTCCTCACAATGTTTTCCTTCACCGAAAAGTTAAGGGTTAATACTCCGTACATAAGTTCCGAAAAACGAATTGTTACGAGCCGGGATTCGAACCCACGACCGCCGCTTAAATGCCTGAACCACTAGGCTAACGTAGCTTCAAATTCAAGCCTTACTGACAAAGTAAATTAATTAATGATCTAGTATATACTTAAGTAAAATAAATGCCGCCAGCGGCGCCAGCATCCTCAGTACAACTACCGAGGCCGTTTTTAGATTTAAATCAGTTTTAATTTAATTTAGTTCATGTTAGTTAAAATCTTAAATATACTTTATAAATTAAATAATTAATTTCTAAATCAGACTTCATTCAAATATCGAATACACGGTTAATATAGATGGCAATATAATCGGAGACACGGCCACTTTTTCTGGCCCTATAAACGCAATACAGTATCGATACAGCGCCGCTAATCTGTAACTTGTTTTAAGCTCACCTCAACGCTCACTCACAAATATATCTTGACGCCGCGATTCGTAGTAACTATACGTAGGTATATGTCTAGTTTCGTTATGTGTGACCGGTGGTGAGGCGCATAAGCGCGTAAAGAATAAGATCTATGGCTTCCTGCCACAGTCACGCCTTCGTGAAACGCGCATTTGTGTCGCTACATACTCGTAAAGTCACCGTGTGTAACTGCTCTAAAATACTCGTTCCAAGATACTCGTACTCTAGGTTATACGATCCGAGACTAGCTCAGGGCATTGCAACTGCGGCCAAGTCTTGGCCTTTATGCTGCTCGTTGAAAGTCATTGCGGCCTCTTATTGCAAATGAGTCCGGCTGGCTCAAATGCCGTAATAGTTCGAGAATATTGATCAAGTCATTTAAAGAATAGTAAGATGCAGCTATAATATTTTCCATTATCGTGTGACCAAAATGTTGAAAAAACATAAAATGATAGCTACTGAAACGTTTTTTCTTTAGTTTATACTAATTTCAAATAGTAAAGTGAAAAGGAACGTGTTTTAATCCAATAATCACTAATCAGTGTCTGGTGACGTCACTTCTGTCGAAGTCAAAACTTAGGCAACTATGAAATCTAGGAACAAACCACGGACAAACAAATATGGCAAGTGACACACACGAGTGACGTCACAGAATTGTCAACTGACAATACCTAGTTACTAACTAGTAACTAGGAATTGTTGACTATAAATTACATTATTTTATCTTTTGTATACTTTCTTCGTTTGTATCAATTGAAAGCCAAAATGAAAATATTGCGTCTTTTCCTTTTTTGATAGCGTCATGTAAAGACAACGTTTGGTAAAGAGATTTCGAACGAGGGAAAGGTAATTCTTGATTGATTTGGCAAATAACAATGAATACAATATACGTTTGTATACTCAACCAAAACTTTACGAAGGTACTTTGAAAGCATCTAGTACAGTTAACAGGAAATGCGGGCTGGCGCGCGGCTCATACAAAATACTTGCAATTCGAGCCGCTGTTGTCCTCCTAATTCCTTCGTCAAATTTCTAACAGATTCACGAAGAGTTTTAGTATTCTCCTTTGTTCTTTTTCATA
The DNA here is from genome assembly GCA_947049275.1 of Epinotia bilunana. NCBI lineage: Eukaryota > Metazoa > Arthropoda > Insecta > Lepidoptera > Tortricidae > Epinotia > Epinotia bilunana. Next base: position 6,591,373 of record OX346265.1, read on the forward strand.
TGTATGCCGAATGTAAAAAAAATTAAAAACGGAGGAAGCTGGTAAAGTTAGTGTATATTTATCATTTTACAATTGTTAATAACCAATTCTGATACCAAATTCAAACATACTGTTAAACTCACATATTAAATGGCACTATGAGCTACATGTTTCGAACTTTCGAGAGTTATTCTACAGGATGAGTGCTAGCCAAGGACCATTCATCCTGAAGAAAAACCCCCAAATAATGCGAAACATGTCACCCGTAGTGACATTGACTACTGTGTGTAATTATTAGTATAACTTAAAACGGGTCATGTTCTATATCATACTAATAATTACACACGTACTCACAAAGGTTTAAGTTCGAAATAGACATTTAAAGTATTTACCTAATGTTCAAAATCTAGCAATCAATATCGGCAATACTTTGCCAATGCTGCGCATTATCCTCCAGGACTTGGCCGCTCGCCAACTACTCTCCGTGGCACAATATACTTCAGTGCATTCATTGTAACTTAGGTAAGCTTTGCAGTTATTTATGTATTGAATTCAATTTTGGGTTACTTATAAAACTTAGGCGAAAAGCCAAGTGTCAGAGTTAAATAAAACATAACTTTTCGAACGAGCGAGGACTAATCTCCTATCAATTTTCTATACTACGTGTTTTTGTCCATTTCCGTTAATTGCAAGGGGGCATAGTTTAGATCAAATAAAGTTAATTTCTCCAAGACAGTAGTATCTTAACTCTCTCTGTTATCAAGATATTCAATATTTTCATGTTATCAGTTTTGCAGATTTAACCAGTGTAAATGGCTCTTAACTGTGACGTCATAACAGCTTTTTAAACGTAGTAAGGTTCCCATACACTACAAGGAGGTTTACAAAGTGAGTTCGTTCGATATTAGGCACGAACTGACTCGGTGGTACATATTTTTTATTTCATTTGTTTCTAGACTCTTGTACAATAAGACAATAACCTTAATGCTACATAAAATTATTTTGTATAAAAAAGGAAAAAAAAAATTATTTAGAGCTCCCGAAGTGTTGCGGAACCGCCCTGTGCAACCCGAACTGAGTTTTTGTCGCGAGGCAGCCGATTGACACAGTGGTTGCCTGAACGTGTGGTTCGCTTTTATATAAACTATTTCCCTTGCAAATTAGCGCTTGATAACTTATTATTCTCAGATGAGATATCGTAGATCCGATCGAGACCTATCTCAAATTAAACAACGTTTAATAATAAGGGCTTTGAATTGACAACATAATTATTATATCCGCTAAATTCAGATTGTCACGTATTTTGTATTTAAAATTCCAAATGAATGGCACAAATTCTGCCATATTGAGTTAGAATCAGTGGAAAAATTGGCTACTAAGTTATACTTAATGACCTAACGTGTAGATTCCTTTAAAAAAATCCACCTACGTGATTCGCATATTCTGTAATGTCATAATGGACACACGCTAGCATTTAAATTAAAACGATAAATGCTGGTGATATAAGGCTGGTGATATATTGAAAATAATAAAATGGTACTAATTGCATTACGTGTTTTTGTGTGTGTCTACAACACGCACACATTATTTGCAACGTAGTATATCGGTGTGGCTAAGACATCCGTCGAGTCTATCGAATAATCTAATACCAACGATCGAGTTAACATTTGCAAGTATACTCGTAGTAAAGGTATAATTGACTCGTGGTACAAATTTTCTATGAGTGAACGCCAGTATCAAAGATTTTTCATATAAATCTTTTAAGCAGTCGCAAGCGAGGAACGTAAACGTGAGTCAGTTAATTCCCATGGTAAAGGTACTGGTACTGAAACTACGCGTCATTGCTTTAACTATAGGTACATATTGATTTTGAAGGGCCGTGTTTAAACACGTCGAACCATCATCGCATATATTTAGTCACGTCTGCAAGCGTGCATACATTTAGAAATGTATGTCAAGGGAATAAGACTCAAAATTTTCTACATATTTCTAGTCGACCTTAGCCAAACTTCGGGCACCTTCTTTATAGTTCGAGGGCGCCGGCCATAGACTTATAGCGCGTGAGCATTTAGAATAAACATTCGGGCCTATATTCTCTCGCATGCACAATGCACATGTATTTCGCTCTTACACGTCCTTATGCCATAGAAGCGATTTCACCCGAACCTCTCGAATTGTAAGTATATATATACAGTAAGCCAAAAAAGTGGCCTACCACTTTCAAGGCTTAATGCACAATTAACAGAGTCGAAAATTGGTAGAACGCTTTCTTGGCTTGCTGTGGGCGTAGCATGGTTGCCATTTTATCACTTATCGCTGTGGTAAAGACGTCCATCACGCTCTGACAAGTATGCGAGTTCGAGAGTGACGGATGCCTTATCCACAACGATAAGTGATAAAATGGCAACCGTGCTACGCCCGCTGTACTAATATTAATATGGACGTTGTATTATTAATGCGATTATATATTTTTTACTGAATAAGATAATCACATACTTAAATGCTATGTATGCTAAAATTCAAACTTTTGGTTCTGCCATAGTCAGGTAGATGTGACGTCACTCAGGTGTTTTAGTAACGCATACAAAACATGCATTTGTATAGGTATATTTTACACCTTGATTTTTGGTCGTCATATCGATTTTCTACAATCAAATGGATAACAGGATTCTTATGGATTGCAGTTTAAAATGTCTAAAGATGACAAATATTTGATTTCGATTCGGCGACAGATGTAAAATTTAGGACATTGTAAGATCGCGGAAAATTAAGGTTCCCACATGCCAACTCTATTTGAATGACGTTACTTAATGTCCAAAAGTGCTAAACATTCAATTTCCTCGACTGTACATTATTGTTATAACGTGGAGTAGAGTACGTTTGTGTGATCTACCTGACTAATATATCTGTGGCGGATGGGGCAAGTGAGGCATTCCGGGTCTAGACTTTGATAGTTGCCATTAATCCCGCCTAATGCCGTTTGAAACTTATGTACCTATCTCAACTTAGGAATATTAGCGATTAAGGCTTCGTTAAAGCTGCTTGAACAAATTGTTCTTGAATGATTTAATGAAGCAATCTATTGGTAAGGCTCTTGAAGTTTGAATGTACCTGTAACGGCTGATTGATGGTTACTATTAAAACCAAATGTTGTTACATTCGTTTTTGAAGTACGTGCCCTAGTAGTCCCATATTCCCTTCGCCTTTAAAAAACGTCTATTTTTGTAATTACCGTTAACTTCGAAGTTACGGGAACAACACTCATTTGCTATGCCGCCATAAAATGTGCAGGGCTGTTATTCGCTAAGCGTTAATGCGGCTCACCCCGCCGTTCACCCGTCACGATACTAGACCTCTACCTACGCTTGGTTACTACGCATTGCGTTGTCAAGATATATTTGTGGATGAGCGTTGAGGTGAGCTTAAAACAAGTTACAGAATAGGGGGGCAGGTCTATTAACGATGATGAGATGCACATATTTGCGTATTTTTGCATGCGGTTAATGCGACGCACGTGCAAACAGTGCTTTCATACATTTTAAAAGTTTTTTCCGCGCCCATTACGTTCGGTCTATCTTTAGAACCATGGGTAGACACATGAAATTTCCGCAGATTATGGACCCGTTTCTACAGTGGCTTATAAACTTCCTAATTTTATTTAGGTGTCGCTAAAACACTTTGCTATTCTATGAGCAGCTGTCATAATCCAATGACAGCGCTAATTTGAAACTGAGTTTTCTTATTTTAGGTGGTCTATTTAACTTACTTAGCTGCCTACATGCTATTCTAAATATGTCGTCTTTAATCTGCCGTAAAAAATTATGTCTAAAAATTAGACAATTTAGTTTCAGGCTAGTTAAGCCATGTGCACGTAGAATCGGGTCCTATGTATTACTAAAACTGCTTTAATTACAAATAATAAAAGTATAATAAAGCTGCATAAAAGTATGACGAATACTAAAAGTATAATGGCGGACTAGACTCGTTCTCAAAAGATTGGCCACAAGAAGTTGGGGATCGAGAACACTGGAAACGAAGGGGGGAGGCCTTTGCCCAGCAGGGGGACATTACAGGCTCCCAATCCATACTAATATTATAAATGGGAAAGTATGTGTGTGTTTGTTTGTCCGTCTTTCACGGCAAAACGGAGAGACCAATTGACGTGTTTTTTTAAGTGGAGATAGTTGAAGGGATGGAGAGTGACATAGGCTACTTTTTGTCTCTTTCTAACCCCCCACTTCCCTAAAATGGGGGGTGAAAGTTTGTATGGAGCTACGATATAAACGAGTTCCACGCGGACGGAGTCGCGGGCAGAAGCTAGTAATAATAATAAAATTAACAGTCTAGCTATATTACTGACACGCCGGTCTGCGTGGACTTTGGACCCAGAGCTGAGGCTTAACTAGTAACGGTTTCCGTTTGGTATCATTTAGGAACTCGACCCTAAAAAATATCTAGTTTAATTTCCTGACCACAAATGTGTATATATAGACACCAGGTTTGTTATTCTAAGTGATTTGGAACTCGACATATTATTAATATACCTTTAATTCAAAACGACCGCCATAAAAAAAAATGGCCGACGGAGATGTTGGTTGCTATGAAAAGCTTAAAGATATGTACCTAATTAGTACCTGAAAAAAAGGGTCACCCCCTATTTAACCTAATATCACTCGTATCATTAGTGCTAATTCCATTACACCTACGAACGTTCGATATAATTTACATTAGCCCTAATATTCGGATAACTAATTTTATATGGCATAATTACTTGCTGGGCCTACTTTCATACCTCCTAATCTCTCCTGTTTAGTATTAGGAGTAGTACTGTTTAGTATCAAGTGTGCTAATATATTGGAAACGAATAATTATTTTTCCTTATTAATGTGTCTAATGATTACTATGTTTAATGTTCACTACACCTAATTTCGTCATACCTACATGTCACTTGACCTATTAACTTTTGCTCTAATGTTCACTAGACCTAACTAATGCATATTTCTTCGAAACAATGAACTTTTCGGGTTTTCTTTGAATATCATCAAATAGAAGTCATGTAGGTTTGCATTGCAATTATCTTTAAAATTTTACTATTTAAGAAAAAAAAACAAATAAGTCCCGGGACGTATATGGGCTGATGATGAAGATGACCTAAAGGAGCCTGGGGTTCACTATGGCACCTAACCCGAATATTTGGTGCAGTTTACGAAAGCGACTGCCGTCAAACCTTCCAACCTAGAGGGAAAACTTAGAATTAGATCGGTTCTCTCACGCTGTTTTTTGTTCACCGGAAAGCCTACTATTAAATAAAATATCCCAGTGAGCCGGGTTTCGAGCTCACGACCGCCAAGTTGAATTTCGCGTTCCTTACCGCTCGGCTGCAATGACGGGTGGACCGGGCACAGACAATTCCTAAATCCTATTCACGAATAACATTCGGTAGTTGTGTTCAAGTTATAATTTTAACACAACGTTGAGATTTCTATTGTTCGGTGACTATAATGTAAAATTTATCTCCCGTGATTTTTTTGGAGTACCTAAAGGTATTGATAAAAGTTTTGGTAAAGTCCACAACGGTGTAGTTGCCGATCCTAAAATAATATTGAGGATTACATTCTTCAAGAAAACCGGCAAAAAACCCAAACTTTCAGAATACCTCAAATAGTACAACATCGTCTAAACTTATCTCATTATAGATATCAAATTCGGTGGCTTTGCAATAGGAATGAATAAACGGGGTTATGCGGAGGCGAAAAAGTTTTTTTAATATGCGTGCGATTTGAGTGAGCTAACTTTTGCGTTCAAAAAGCGGGAATCCGTGTTAGAGTCGTGTTACGGAAAAGTCCTAGGGACATTAATAAACAGTTTTTTTTTGTAGTTTTATTTCGTGTCAGTCAACTACGTGTAGGTAGATTAGCTATTCTGTCCCTTTAGCCAAAATAAAATATGATAGACTTTCTTAGAAAATTGTTACAACTTGGACTTTGAATTTCCCATATAGAGCGGGGTTTCAAATGTCAACAAAACCCTATATTTTGTGGATTTAGACCCATCAAATGACTGTATTTTAAACTGACCCAGGTCAAGCTAACATGGCAACAACTATGTAACAAAATGACATCATGCTGTACATAAGCGTTGACGAAATTGTGAAACTTAGGTACCCTTATTTGTTTTAATTTTAACTTAGTCTTATTGCGAAAAGATTCCATTAACAAATTTAAGTTGGACATCTTCCACTGTATCCCACAACTAGGCGTGTTAATTTATTGATAGTAAACCATCAAATTGTTACAATAAAGTGTAAAATACAATATATAATTTAAATCATAAAAATATATAACCTGAAAATGAGAAAAAATGATGTACTTATTAGAATCCTTACCTACACTTAAATTAAAAAATATATACAAATACGAACTTAACACAGTATTTCACGACCAAGACAGCAATTACGTGATTTACCATACTACGGTTAGTATTAGGAAGGTAATGCTGGGACGTCATAATACTGTATCAATTTGTATGAGCCGTTTGGGCTGCCGCCAGCGAGGGTCCAACTCTGACCCTGTTTTTGTGAAGCCAATTACGAGTATCGGAAACGCCCATTAAAATGTAAACTGAAAATCGTTTAATTATTTCTCAATGTCATTGCTGAAACCGTGTCTCGATTAAATAACTTATTAAATGTGACATAAAATTTGGTTGCGAGAGACAATTTAACCCTACAACTGACAGGCCAATCCAATTATATGAAAAGTGAAATCTTTACATTGGTTGCTAGATGTCAACGCGGGTCCGCTCGCATACAGTTCACAAGCAAAGCCGCGGGACCAAATATAAACTACTAGCTTCTGCCCGCGACTCCGTCCGCCTGGAAGTCGTTTGTCGTAGCTCCATAAAAATGTTCACCCCCCATTTTTCCCTTATAGTGGACGATTTCCGGGATAAGAACTACCCTATGTCCTTTCCCGGGATTCATACTATCATCTCAATCGATTCATCGGTTTAAGCGTGAGAATGTAACAGACTGACAGACACGCTTTCGCATTTATAATATTAGTATAGATGAACCAGACGTTTAATTGTATACCAGTAGTGAAAGAATTAAATTTATGAAATTGAAATCCAATTGCTAGTTTGTCCCTGAGATTGCCCCCTACATACAAACTTACATAGTTTTTGTAGATTTGTAAACGTTCACAAACTTTACCCCTTATAGCCGCTCCACACAATGGGCCATCCTGACCGATGGGTCAGGATGGCCCATTGTGTGGAGCGGCCACTGTATGATGATACAGGACGCAACTATGCGTCTCCTTTTAACTTACCCCAAAACGAACCTGACCCCATATCATGGTCGGCCTTATCATACGATAAGTGACAAGATAGAGCATCAGTCTCGTTTTATCGAACGGTGTCAGCCAGTGACGGTCGCTCTATCTTGTCACTTATCGCGTGATAAGGCCGACCATGATACGGGGCCTGGTCGTAATTATTTTGTAGTTTTATTACTTACATACTTGGGTTGTATGATACAATGGGAACAAAACAAAGGAGTTAATAGTATAAGTCATTTTTGACCGAGGAACATCAAAAATACGACCATGCCATGTTGTTTTAGGTTTAATATTTTTGTTGGCTCATACGACCTAACACAAAAATGACCAAATACATGGTTGTTGGTTTAAATAAGCCCAAAAAAACTTGAATCAGTGGTATTTAATGCTTGCGTTTCTGTCGTTTATGACGTAGAAGTTATGGCACAAACAGTAAAAATAGAGGCATGTACCACCCGAAGATTTGAAAATCTACTGTTGTTACGCTGAGCAGCAAATAACTTATTTCATTATTCATAGCGGTATTTGTAGACTATACCAGTCTAACATTCGTATAATTTTAATAAACATTGATTGAATACCGCTATTTTTACGAGGTAATCATATGTAAATTTTAGGGTTGGCTACCTCGTTTTACCGACAATTCTTCCATCGAATGTAGGTATGTATCGTCGAAAACCATTTTTTACAAAATCAGTATACTTTTCAGGGATGTTATGAAATTTTATGGGTTCCTTATGGGTTCTACATAAAAATCTTTTAGCTGTACCTAAAAAGTTTACGGTTACTGAGTAACAGAAATTCGATAAAACGCAAATTCGGCGAAACCAGCATGCAGCATCGGTGATACGTTTGTCGGTGAAATAAGGGGACTACAAATTTTAGGTATTCGTCTAATTATACTAATATGTCAATGCCGGGAATATTGCTCGAGGCCAGAATTTTCCTAGCAGCTGACGTGTCTGGTAATTTTTGTCCAACGGGCGAGCGTGCATAGTTACGCAGGTCGCGAAGGGTTGGGAAAGTCCAATAGTCTAAAATTCACTTCTAGAAAATGTTGAGACCTATTTCTCGATTTTTCGAGGCAATTTTTCTCGTCTCGAGTCAGGTTTTTTTTTATACAACGACGGTGGCAAACAATCGTACGGCCCGCCTGATGGTAATATACATGCCTATACACGCATGCAACTCAAAAGGAGTAACATGGGCGTTGCCGACCCTTGATATGTTTGAGGATTCGCCGTGTTGACAGCTGAAGGAACAAATTCCCTCGCTCTCAACACAACGCATCCTCGGGAGCTCTAGCGACCTTGCTCACCACCAGCAACACAACACTACTACAGAGCAAGTAGTACTGTTATTATGGCTGTGGTATTCTGCAAGGCGGAGGTACTTCCCCAGTTGGGCTGCTCCAAATTCGTGCGGGATGACATTTCGCTGTGCCCTACCTCACCAACCAGGCTAGATTTCCCGGGAATTCTCGCTTCGAGAATTCTCGACTAGAAACCCTAGACATTGGCAAATCTATCGTTAAAGATGTACATTTTTAAAAACCCTGAATAACGCTACCTGACTTCATCATCATCAAAATCATCATGACTAATCATATAAGCCAAAAGCCTGTACATAAGCTTTCCCCCGTTACTAATCGGCTACCAGACATGCATACAAAGTAAACAAAGTTGTTATGTTAGTACTTGACTGCAGTCGTGACAGTGGAGGGGAATCGACCAATGCCTCATCTTCGGGTGTCTGAACTGCATATCGATAGGCGTCATTTGACACCTTATAAAATATCCACAGTCCGCGTGCATCCCATCTTGGGTCCGGATTGCAGCGGCCGCTATTCCGCGACGGATATTAGAGCATCGCTCAGTGCTGTCGCGCGCGGCTTGATAAACGATCGGCACGGCTCGGACCCTCATCGATCCTTCGCTAAATCTTCACAATGATAATGCTGCTGTGTACTCCTAAAAAAACCGGCCAAATGCGAGTCGGACTTGCGCACGAAGGGTTCGGTACCATTATCTATAAAAACGGCAAGACAATCACGTTTGTTGTATGGGAGCCCCTTAAGAGTCCGCAGTAAGCTCGATCCTCCATACAAACGTAGTTACGCTATCATTTTAAAACTACGTGTTGGATTGTAACGAAACTTTGCATGTACAATGACATGAGGTATATCCAGGTCTGTAATTAGTATTAGTAGCTTCAGATACCATAGTAAAAAAAATAAAGCGAATTTATGTTATTTATACAAAACTTATTTTTGCTGTATTTAGTTTGTTTTATAAACTGTAACCATATAAACTAATTACAGGCATAGATATAGCTCATGTCATTGTATATGCAAAGTTTCGTCACAATCCAACACGTAGTTTTAAAATGAGAACGAAACTCCGTTTGTATGGGAAGGTGAAATTCGGCCGAGCTTACTGCAGACTCTTAAATATTTATTTTATTGCGTTTTTTAGAATTTATTGTTATAGCGGCAACAGAAATACATCATTCTGTGAAAATTTCAACTAACTGTCTAAATCACGGTTCATGAGATACAGCCTGGTGAGAGACGGACAGACAGACAGACAGACGGACGGACAGTGGATCCTTAGTAATAGGGTCCCGTTTTTACCCTTTGATTACGGAACCCTAAAAAAGACGTATGTATTTATCCTTGAAATCATTACTTGTAGAGTCGAGTTCTAAAATACGGAGGAAGTGATCATGAGCACAGACTTTATTGTTAAGGGCATAGGGTTGCTCAAATAATATTGTTATTATAAGTAGGTTACGAACTATCATTGTAATTTTTTTGGCAAAAAATGACTTGACTGTTTAGTTTTTTCGGCGTTTCTTCATAATGATGGTCTTCTTTTTCAGAGACGCTGGTAGAATTTTGAATTGTAAAAGCCATTACGGTCGACTTGCAGGGTAAAATTCATTTATTTTATTTATTTATTTATTTTATTTGATACCATTGGACTAGTTTGACAGTACTGGCTTGCCACGAGGCAGCTTGGACCCACTGTTAAAAACGTGGACTAAACTTTGCAAAGAAAGACAAAAATCGTACGTTCAAGTCTCGATTGCGTTGTATTTCTTTTTTCGAAGTCTATAGGATGTTACTGCTGGGCAAAGGCCTCCCCTCTCGACTTCCACCGGCTTCGAACAATCTCTGCATCCACAGAGGTGGGCGAAAATAGCCATGGAGCGGGTGCCACACGATGGGCGGCGGCGACGTGGCGTGGGGAAACGTTACGTGATTAAAGTGATTATGATTACCCCTCTGAACTAAAACTTGACCTTGAAAAGCTAATTATCATCAACGTCCAAGCGTTATTCCCGGTTGTGCCCCTAAAGGCTCCAGCCAAAAAGCCAGGGGTCCGCTTGACACCTAGTCCCAAGATATGGCGTAGGTACTATCGACAAAATTGAATCCTGACCCACCATGGAACCTTGTTACAATTAACTGACCTATTAACGTCATATGATCTTACGTATGTTCGTTCATTGTAACAAGGTTCCATGGTGGGTCATGATTCAGTTGGTTCGATAGTACTACATACTAAAGTGACTGCCATCTGACCTTTCAACCCAGAGAGAAAACGACCTTATTGGGATTAGACCGGTTTGCTCACGATGTTTTCCTTCACCTTGAAAAGCTAATTATCATCATCATCATCATCATTTTCAGCCTTTAATCGCCCACTGCTGAGCATAAGCCTCTCTTCGAGTACGCCACTTATCCCGGTCCCGTGCTAGTCTCATCCAGAAACGACCTGCGTTCTTGTTTACGTCGTCAACCCATCGTGCCGGTGGACGACCGACGCTTCTTTTTCCTGTTAGTGGCCACCAATCCGTTAACGTTTTGATCCACCTACCGTCACGCTGCCTGGCAATATGTCCTGCCCAACTCCATTTGAGCTAATTATATCAAACGATATTTCGTACATAAGTTTTTTTTTACTCAGTGTGGTACGAACACGTCACTGGGTGACACCGTTCAATAGAACGAGACGGACGCTCTATCTTGTCAATTATCGCGTGATAAGGCCGACCATCATACGGGGTCTGGGCTTGAACCAACGGCCTCCAGATTGAAAGATGCGTGCCTTGCCTCTCGGCTTACGAGTAAGTGACTCTTATTCAAGTATTCTAGTACATTCAAGTATAAATTGAGTTTGTTAATACAGGGTGTTTTTTTAACCGTCTTAGAGCCGAAGCCCAGTTAATGTATACATTACAAAGAACTTAAAAAAAGGTTTTTTTTTTAATAAATTAATATATTTTAATGTATTAATATTATTTTAATGATCCAGCTGTGACTGCAGTGACCGCTAGCTGCCATCTTATGTAGATAGGTACGAACTCTAACCGGGTGAATTTTTCAAACCTTTTATTACAAAAAACTTAACTAATACATTTCTTTTTCACGAATGATTAGTACGTTTTGGATACATTAAGTGGGCTTCGGCTCTAAGACGGTTAAACAACACGTTGTATTTAATTCCCGTTGTATGTGGGATATGATATGTGCACACATATTTAGAGACTGGACCATCCTCATTAACATCGGAGTAAAGCTTAGTTAAAACTATTGTTATCCAGCAAAATTCACGTCAGAGGTAGCGGGCAAGTTCCCAAGTTATGAGGTGTTGTAAGTTGCATCAGTGTTTGGACGTGCGCCAACGCTAAACGGGGAAAGCTAAATGGTTTTGTTGATAATTATTACGTGGATAACTTGGTGGCCTTAATTACTGGGTTTTAAGGAACAATGATACTATTTTAGACAGTTTGAAGTCTTCTACTACAGAATTAATAATTGTAATTATTACGTGGTCCTTAGAACCGAAAAATTTAAATTTCAATGCGGTACCCTATTATATTGTTTTAATACGTGAAAAAATAACATACGTTACATTATTTTTGAATAAGATTTAGATTTATAAGATTTTTTATAAGCTTTAAAAATGTATAAGATTTAAATAATTGTAATTGTATAATGATTTGTATGTAACGGTTCAGTAATGTTAGACCAAACAACTTTTGGCCAAATGTTTCATTTGACAAAAGTTTCATTTGACCTAATGCAATTTTTTTCTTAAAAAGAAAGCTTTATAGGATTATTATAAAACAAACCTAACCTAACCTAATGACTTCTATTTGATGATATTCAAAGAATACCCGAAAATACCACTGTTTTGACGAAAAATGCATTAGGTCAAATGAAACATTTGTCAAATGATACATTTGGCTAAAAGTTGTTTGGTCAAGAGACAGGACCCCGTATGTAACTACTAACACTAGAAAGACTAGGGTTTATACTGATAATTAAAGCAATTCATGCAAAATTATTCCCTAACCATTCCAAAATATCAAAAATGCACAACGTTAATATTCGAGTTTTCACTTCTGCCGGCACTCCCCGAGTGCAACCCGGTCTTTTTTTAATAGGTACCATTCATCTTAGATATTTTAAAAGTACCTACCGATTGGTAAAGAAGGTTCGGTCGGGACGGTTTTTTAACTTAGATATAATTCTTTGCCTAAACCATTTATTAAACCATCTATGTACTCATAAGTAAGTTATCTAAATTGGAAAAGTTGGAGAACTTTCTGTTCACACAAAAAGAAACTCAGTTTAGTACAACTTTCGCAAGCCCCCTAAATATTCGATGTTTTCTCATCTGGAATTTGTTAACAAACTATTTTTTATCAAAAGGAAAAATATTTTTCTAACACAACGATGCATAAATATTTCAAAACAAGATGTTTTAACCTACGTCATAGAATCAGGGAATTCTGAGTATTTTGAACACTATATCGAAATCCAATATGCAAATATGTACCGTGTATCACAGGGGGGAAATAAAATAAAGAAGGAACAAAAATATGATAATCAAATGTTCTGTACTCGATGTTATATCAAATGCTAGGAAATCTTGCGGCGGTCGACCGAGAGGAAATGTATTGGTTCCCTGTATTTGTTATTCATTGATTGTGCTTTTTTATTAAACAATTCCTTTCAGGGTTTTGTTCCGTGTGTTTTGTTTTCTATGTTCAATTGAAAACAAAAGTTTGAGTGAAATATCGATGGAAATTTGATGATAACGCGTACATACACACGTACAAGTAAGGCTTTCATATGAAATCTAGTAAGGTAATCAGGATTATGGAGTACCTACATTCCATGTTCATTTTAAATTATAATCATAGTGCGTAAACATTTAAAAAATATAAAATCTCCTGACACAACTAGCTATTAAAGAACTGCAGTAGTTACTCTGTAGGTTTTCATACAACTTCATTTATTATCATCATCAAATAAGGTACCTAAGTTATTTCGTCCTAACCTCTTATAATTTTTTTGCAAAATAGTACCTACGTAATGGCAACACAATATATATTCTGCAAAAACACCCCTGTTAAAAGGAAGAATTTAATTTCATTTATTTCTTGATATAACATATTTACATTTAATTTGTGTATGGTCAAGATCTTAAATAACATTTAAACATAATAATATAATATATTATCACATTGAGCTAAGTGTGTCTTAGTTTGCAATACGATTTCATTCGTTATCTAACTGAAGTGTAAATTTGTTTAATATTTCGCCTTAAATTACAATATACCAACGCCAAATATTGAGTATATATTCGGTTAAAACAGCACTAAAGTATTCAGCTTACATCAAATTTAGACTTAGCACACACGAGCATCAGTCGACATTTATCAGAGTGGACAGATCGTTAAGCCGGACCGCGAATAAACGACGCTGGTAGTTAGAACTCACGGCGGTTAAAATGTTGCTTACATTCTTTTCAAGAACAATTCTAGAATAGTTCGTACCAAGTACAGTCAGCACCTTATAGTTTGCATAAAAGGCTAAATACGACGTTCGCCATCAACGATGAAGCCCAGCTGGCAAGATCCTGGGACTCCTACATCTACTCTTTTAGCATATATTTTTACTATCAATAGTATATCAAATCACAAAAATACCACGGATATTCGGCGTATTTATCACCATTACTATACCAGCCGAAAGAAGTCCACTGCTGGAAATAGGCCTGTCCCTAAGAGCGCCACGATACATGGTTCTGCGCCATGCGCATCCAGCGGACTCCAGCGACCCTTACCATGGTCTTCAGTCCACCTTGGCATTGGCATGTCTACTCACGCTGCATCTTTATCAACAGATTGAAATTATAGAATGATGATATATTTTGAGTTTCAATTGTTTAGCTATTGCAGGTACTAAACATGAATGGAATGTACGAGTAAGTACTATCTGAGAAAATTGAACGAGCCTGACATGCAGTTGATTATAGTGTCCTTGCTAATAAACACTATACGACTCTTTCTAAGTTTTCTAATAAGAGAGAGACGGATAGTGCGAGAAAAATCGAGAGAGCTCGCGCGCCATCTTGTGATAGCTGTGCACGAACGACAATTGTATGCCTTCGTTGTCCACGGCATACGTGTAAATCCAGCTGACATCTTTCATATTAAATTAACAAGTTGCTACTGAAATTATGTGAATAGGTACCAATTACGTTACCGATATGCGCACATTAGTTAACGTCCCGCTAGTTGGCCTAAACTTTATAATTGCTGGACAATGAGCGTCATTTTACGAGCCACAACGTCGTTGCTAATGAGACAGAAGGGTTGGTCCCTTGTAATTCTGCTCCTACTGTTAACACTATTGCACACGTAATTACGATCAGACCTCACCTTTTAATGGCCCTGTTTTAAGGGTCACGAATCAATGGGTTTTAATTTGATAGAAAAGGAAGCAAATTTCCCGGTTAAAATGGTCAGAGGTTTGGTCAGAATGGGTACACTGAAAAGCTTTACTTTAAAATGTTTATCATCAGCCTATATACGTCTCACAAGGCACCTAGCAAGGCACATGCCTCCTCTCGCGGATGAGAATAAATGGGATATAGGCCCCACGCTGGCTCAGTGCTGGTTGAGGAGTTCATATACACCTTGGAACCTCTCCATAATTTTTTCGCAGGCTTCTTCGCGATATTATTCACTTCTGGAAGATCTAGATGTGTCATAACAAACCGGCCAAGTGCGAGTCGGACTCGCGCACGAAGGGTCTCGTACCATCATCTATAAAAACGGTAAAAAATCACGTTTGTTGTATGGGAGCCCCCTTAAATATTTATTTTATTTTGGCTTGGTTGCTTAGTTGTTATAGCGGCAACAAAAATACATGTGAAAATTCCAACTGTCTAACTACCACGGTTCATGAGATACAGCCTGGTGATGGACTGACAGACGGACGGACAGCGGAGTCTAAGTAATAGGGTCCCGTTTTACCCTTTGGGTACGGAACCCTAAAAAAGGACAAAAATGTGTTTCCCCTGTGAGCGAAATCCTACATTGGAGCTGAATGTATAACTGTGAAACATAAAGGCAAGTTACAAACCGCTCTTGACTTAGTTTGAGTTTCAGAATTGTGGGTATAAGGTATGGGGTAACAGGAAATACAATTTAAATCTCTGCTCGATCTAGGGAGGTTCCTAAACAGCTCAGTTTGCCAAAATAAACACTAAAAGAATTTTCTCCACACGCCCCATTATTCCTAAAACATGTCGCCGGCCGAATGGAAATATCATTTTACGGCCAGAAAAGGCTTTCGTCTCATTTACTAGGGCAGGTGAGGCTTGCTTAAGTGGATATTGGTCGACAAAGCGGCAGGACGTTGATTGATGGCGGCACATGTTGGGCGCCAAATGGGATACCTTCATATATACAAAAATGTTTTTGAGACTGGGACTGATATCGCGTAAATTTTCCTTGGTGAAACACAGTTTATCTTATCTTATCTAGATGAGGGCCCTTTCGAATGCACTTCGACCCAGCGGGATCTTTTGTGCATTTGCCCTCTCCTTTATCCAAGCTCGCTCCACGAAGCGGATGATGCAGCTCAGCGGGAGCACCTTGAATTCCTTTGGTTGCGGATAGTCGTTACCAAAGTAATTCATTCTTTGTCTGGCAAGGGCATGACATTCACACAGTAAGTGTTCCATGGTCTCATCCTCCTCGCCACACATTCGACAGTCTAAACTATCCGACAGTCCCATCTTGGCCAAGAGATCCTTGACCCCGAAGTGACCTGTGAACACCCAAGATATGATTCTGAGTTGCTTCCTACTGGATTTCCAGAGCTTGTTAGTCCAGCCCGAGTCCACTCCTTCTATGAAGAGCTTTGAGTGCCTTAAGCCCGCCTCATTCCTCCACTCGTGTTGGTGTTTGGTTTTGGTGTAGGCTTTAAAGGCCGAAGTTATGGTTCTCTCGAACACAGTTTAATATCACACACCAAAGGGTGACAACCCTGCTGAATCCACAGGCCTTCATATTTGATTGTTGTAATTTTACGGTCAGCACAAGTTTTCTATTCTAGCCTGTGTGCTTATGTATGTAGGTAAAGTAAATACAATATGTTCTAACTCTTAAGTCTTGTAGCGCGGCAGAACTTGCATTGTACTAAACAGTGACAAATGGTTAGGTAAAGTTTGTCATTTGATTGAGAAAGTTTTCAAATGTAAATGTTTCGTCATTCGATAGCTATATTCGACTTAAAGATATAAATTATATAAGTGATGGCTCGTTGAGAAATCCTCAAAATTACAGGTGACTTTCTGATACAGCACATTGTATCAGGCACGCAACAATTTATAAATGGTTAGGCCTGATAATAAATTATTCATAACGCATTTACCTCATGACTACATAAATATTGTAATCCCCTCTGGGTATGGGTCATACGAGTAAGTATTATGCAGGCCTGTGATATTTGAAATAGGTTTATTCAAATATTGTGGAGCATATTCCACGAATTACATTAAGTAATAACTAAAATGTATGTATTATTGTTTGTTGTCTAATAACTCCTTAATTTATTTTGGAGCAAATAAACTGTAACTCAAAAGTAGTTTTTTTTATTTCATAACATTAAGTACATTGATCTGGAATATAAGAGGCATATTTTCATCTTATTTCAGCATTTCTAGATACATTTTTATCTATTAAGTGTATCAAACCCATATTTTATTTGGCGTTTAGTAGTGTTTAGTTTTCTGTTTCTCTGTAATGCCGCTTTGCTGGCGCTAGTAATAGTGTACACTATTACTGTACAATACTGTATTGCCTGCGTTTGCTGTTAGCGTTAAGGCCTGTACACACGCAGCGGTTTGCCCGCATGCAACTTCTCGCAGGCCAACAAGCTGCTGGGTGTGTATAATTTATTTTCCATGATATAGTTAATTTTATTTCTTTTTTGTGTGTTTTAGTTTGTATGTTAGTCAAATAGTAGTTCATTTTTCTTCTCTGTGTTTAAATAGGTATGTGTTACTGTGACTGTCTTATGTCATTTAGTGCATGTGTCGTTGCTGCCTACTGTGCCTTCACCGAATGGACCCTGCGGAAGACCAGCGCTGGCTCGAAAGCTAGCAACATGCTGAGCTTGGTCCGTTTCGTGACAAAACGTAGTGTGTTATTGTAGTTATTTTTATTTGTTCTGTTTATTTTTGTTTGTCACGACTAAATGTTTGAATTTGAATTTGAATTAAATTGGTATTAAAAAAATACTTCATCTGCGTAGACCCGGGATAAAAAATATCCTACATTATTTCGTTTAGTTTTATTTTCTTGTTTTAGTTCTATCATATTTGTATGACTTAATTACCTTCTGAAAGTGAGAAAGAATAAATATATAATAATAGCTTAGAGGAACATCTAAATAAATAAATATTTTCTTCCTATATTTAAATCCAGGCTAGAAAATATCTTTCTGCAAAATTTAAGCCGGTAATTAGCCGGTTAATTTAGCCGGTTAAGCGTGATTGAGTAACAAACATCCAAACATTAAAACTTTCGCATTTATAATATTAGTAGGATAATCTTTTGCGTTTCTTTAAAATTAAATCAGTGTAACATGAAACAAAATTAACACAAAGAAGTTCTTACAAAATTGTAAAAAAAATGCAAACATAAGAGCAATATTTAAAGTATGCTTCATTTGACGCTAGCAGGTACAACATAATTGGTACAAACTTTTCTTCAAATGCACATTTACGAAAACACTCAGCTACAATATAAACGTCAAATTACGTTAAAATCGATTTGAACACGACGCTTTCGCGATAATGTTCACGAAAGTACCGAAAACAGCAAAAGGTGAGGTGAGTTCAATTTATCCATGTCAACTACCGGGAGGCAGACACCGTGAAATCTCCACTCTATTTTAATGTTTTATACAGTAACTTTACTTTGTTTGGATAGCGAGACTTTTTTGGAGAAACGAGTGCTGGACAGGGTATAGGTTAATAAGTTTAGGTTTTAACCAAAAAACGATGTATCATCCTTGCGATAAACCGCAATATAATTGCATTTTAGTTAATTACACAAACAATAATTGTGAGGCCAAATTAATATTCAATCAGCTAAGAATCATCCCGATAAACAATTTTTTTAAAAAAACGCGTTTAAATTGGTTGGTTGGATTGGTTTATCATGTGTACGGACAATCACACAGATACAGATGTTAACATTTTCCATCCACATCCTTCCTTTGATTCGATAGTAGAGTAAATAACAAATAAATAAAGAAAAGCATAAGTGAAATGGAGAAAAATTGAGAAAAAAGAAAAAATACTGAATAAAGACAAACACATATTACGTCACGATATAGTACAATATTGTATGCTTTAAAATTGAGCTAAATAACTCCTTATAATCACTAGATCGTATTCAAAAGCCGAAACCAAAATATTCGACACTTAGGCTCTAAAAAAAATTTTCTATCAAAGTTACGACTAAACATTTAAGCATTTCTAAAACAGCCTGTACCGATTTAGCGTGTCATTTAGGACTTATTATAAGGTAGTTTCCAGATTCCTTAGAAAAAAATATTAATATTGGTAGTAAAGTTCAAATAATATTTATGAAAAACTAGCTTCCGCCCGCGACTTCATGTGCGTGAACCAGGGATAAAAACTATGCTTTATTTTAAACTAGGCTATAAACTATCTTCATGCAAAATTTCATCCAAATCGGTTGGGCCGTTTAAGCGTGATTGAGTAACAAAAATTCAAACCTTCGCATTTATAACACCAGTAGGATTGGGTTACAAAATAGGAAAATTAAAAATATACCTTAATTGACGTACTTAACCACTTACTTGCTTGTGGCAACCACCACTATTACTTATTCTGTGCCACAGTTGCCAATTTCGCGGACCTCTAAACTGATGGTGGCAACTATGCTTGCCAATCGAAGTATCGACTGCTTTGATAATGAAAAATTTTAAGCAGTTTAGGCCACCTCCTTTAAAACCTGAAATCAACGGAGCGGTTAATTGGTACTAACTATTTTTTCAATTCTCGATTGCTTATGATACGTCGTCGTGTACGATAATTACCAGCTTCTGAGGCTCTAGTATAAGTTTTACCGAAACAAAACTTTACGATCGTGTTTGCGTTTTACCCTCAATTTGTATGGGATTTGACAGCTGAACGCGAACGCGGTCGTAACGTTTTGTTTCGGTAAAACTTATAATAGAGCTTCTGAACACCCATTTCCTGCTGGTCGATCTCGTTACGCATTGCACGTATGTTAAATAATAAATAGATACATTGCATGCATTGTACAGTAGATTGAAATGGTTTGTTAAGTCAAGATGGGAGAAGACTGGCGATCCTTACAACTAACGTCTCGATCAGGATACAAATCTAAGAGGAATTCCACTGATACAATGCCCTTTACGAGTCCGTGTCACTCAAGTTGTCAAGAGAGCCGATTATTCTTTTATTCTCACACGAGTTTAATATTTGCCCGCCTACGGCAGAACCGAAAGGAAGGGATGACTTTCACACTGTTTGTATACAGGGTGATTTTTTTGTGAGTATCCAATTCTTCAGCAAACATTATTAAATACGTGTTTTTTTGTTCCATATCATTCAGTACTAAATTTTTTTGTAAGTAATTGCTGCTCAAAGTTATCCCAAAAAAAAACCTTACCGCGCGGGCACCTCAGCGGTAGTAAGGGTTAACACGGCACGCCTCCCGCTCTCCCTCCCCCGCCCCGCTCCGCGCGGCACTGGATCCCGAGTAAACACGCTGTACGGATAATTCTTTTGGGATAGACAATTTATAATTAAAAAAATAGTCTAGTAGTGATACCAAATGCCTGCAAAAAATTTGGACACATTAACATTCACCCTGTATATGTGTGTTCCACGGTAGCACTTAAGACCCTGAACCGATTTTGATGAATGAGGTATCAGTCGATCGATGCTCCGGGTGACATGCGCTACCTTTTTTATGTAACAAATACCAGTATTTTTGTCAGTTTTGCGTAGTCGGGATACAGTTTTTTAAACTTTTAGTCGTTGTAACCAATGATGTAATATTAAAAAGAGGTAGATACGATGTCTATATGAAATTCCGTGTTTAAAAATGGGCAGGCTTACGCACACATGAAAGAGGTGCGAATATTACAGATACACACTAATAATGGGTATCAAATGAGAGCAGGACGGTATGTTTATTACCAGGAGCGAAAAGAGACAAGTAAACGTACGATGCAGAGAAACTATACTTGTCTCTGTTTCTCCCACAGAAATTACCATAGCATACCGTCTCACTTGATGAGTCTGCCAATGGGCCGAGAATGGACAAAGAGTATTATTAAATCAGACGAGACACTTTGCCTCTTAATCATATTCCCGTTTCGTACTATTGTACATTTATATGTCTCTATTTAAGATGCTCAGCTCTTCATACAAATATACGTCAGTCGAAATATACGTTTTTTGCTGGCATAAACGGTCGTCAAGGGACTGTAAACCTGAGTATATGGTTTTAATTTCAACTCGATACCTCCATGCGTGATCCTATAAGGATTCTGTTTTACCCTTTTGAGGTACAGAACCCTAAAAACCGAGCGTCTAGAACGTTTTTCATACGAAGTGTCTAAAAACTTTTTAATTTTTGTTATATGTCTTTTATAGTTTGTGGCAAAACGTAGTCTAATTTCCGAACTAGCGGCGGAGGCCATTACTCCCATTATCACAAAACAAAGTATCATGCTATTCAAGATGTTACGTTGTAATCAGACCTAGGGCGACATCTAGCGTCAGCACGGGATATCATCTCGACACCTTCCAATATTCGCTTGACTGAACAGTCTAGTCCTTGGATGTCCGAACAGGTGGCGTTACAGTCACACCATTTCTTTTAATGAATGAATTATTTTATATCATAATTATCACGCTTAATATATATAAATAAATAGCATCAGAGAAATATATAGAGTAATTTAAAGCTACATTCATTAAGAGAAAGGTGTTGACATACGAAAGTGTTTGGTGTATGTTACGGTGGCCAAAACGTGAGTATCCGGGCTTGTTAAAAAGAAAAGGAGAGGATGACGTGGGGCCTTCGAGGTGAACAGCACGTTTCACTGAGTCCGCGAGGAAATAGGATGGCTTGAGGAGAAAGAATCCGAAACCTCGTGTCTCCACACTTCGGCTTGGCGGCCATAAAAAGCCAAAAACACACTCCTGCAGTACTTCTGTCCACAACTTGTGAGTAAAATGCTGAGATTCGTCTGGGCTTGAAATCGCGCTCGGGTCAAGTTACAATAATTTCGTTCTTTGTTTCAGCAAAACTTCACCCAGAAATGGATATTTAAATTTAAGTTATGTCATACTAAACGACGGACAACGCGACACCAGCAAAAACGGCTGACTTTTGCTCTCGGGTAAGAAAACTTGATAATTCAAACACACTAGGTGTAGACGTGGCAATTTCCAAACTAATTCCATTGTCCTTCGTTAGCTAATAGGTGTCTCGTAGTTGTCTGGGAATGACGATAAAGCTTACAAATCGAGGCAGAATTTACTTTTATTTTATTTCCAGATTAGGTTGTAAGTAGTTAGTATGATTTTGTAGTAATAAATGTTTGTTTTATAGCTCAAAAAGCCGTCCTTGGGGAACCTCGTGGTGCTGGAGATGAGGATGGCAGCGTAGGAAATCTGGAGCGTTCTATTGTGCCCAGGAGAGATCTGCAGCCTTCGTGCTCGAGTTGCCACGTGTCCACGTATCCAGCCGTCGAAAGGTGCAGCGGCGTCGTGTGTCCGGGCGTGGCTAGCTATCGCATGGTGTGTCGATGCCTCTACCCACCGTATTGCTCAGGTGACATCTTTCCTGCTTGCCTTGACTGACTCGACTGGTTAGCCCTTATGGTGGAATATTAATTAGGTGTAAATTAAACATTATGAATCTCTTTTCCTTGCTTCGCTGCTCACTATCTTAGAAATATAAATATAAGAATTGTTTTTTTTTGCACTGTGGTGCACATGCGAGGGTGTGTCCCCGTAGTCTTTTGGGACCCTTGCCCCTTTTTAGCATAACAATCCATGCTGTGTGTTGAGAGCAACTATTGGTGCTTACTCTTTGATAATTGCTTTCTTTATACATAACAATTGTGTTTAATTTATTCAATAAATGTCTTAAAAGGTTCATGTTGGTTTGGACTCATCTCTTGTAACATAAAGCTAGCACCTCTTAGCTTCCAATTTAATCTACTCGCTACCTTGTCGTTTGATAGGTTAAAACGTTCTGGCGCCCTTCACTGTCTGAATAAACTTGTTACTCAAGCCCTAGATACACAAAATCACTCCTGTCTGTGTTTAAAGGAAAAGTAAAGCTTACTGACATGGTCAAAAACTCACACCACCTGAGCCACATCTCCTGACTAGTCCGAGGCATAACACCAAGAGTGGGTAACCATCAGAGGTTCTCTGCTACTTCCACTCCCAGTTATATAACACCTCCACAGAGGTTACAGTGTAACAATTGGCGCCCAACGTGGGGCCTGACGTGTCAGTTCCTTTTTTTTAGTTTTCTTGAGAAGATTTTGTGTGTCCATCGCTTTATTTGCTATTTCCACCATTCATGAGCCTTTGCACGAAGCAAGAGATTTCTTATTTTTTATACTATGAAGTTGTGTGACATATTTCATATTTTTTTATATTGTGTTATTTAAGGAATTAGTTGAGTTTTTACTGCAATTGCATCCATCTTAAAGATACATGACTGTGCTGATAAACTCTGACTGAATAAACTTTATGGGAAGTGTTTCATACTTATACTAAATACTTTTAAACTGTGCTTTTCTAAACATAGCTACCTACCTACCTTCTTAAGCACAGCTTGTACCTACTACGGAAATAGTTTATTATTTTACATTTATCTTTCACTCAATTAAGATGGCATTACATGTTGATGTGGACACTCTCATCAGGGAGGAACTTGTATTTGAGCTGAGAAGCAGAGGATTAGATGTAAATGAGGATGACTCTGTAGATGACTTGAAGCGACAATTTCGGTCCGTTAAGGGTACACCACACGACTTGACAAAAGTAAACACATACATCTCAACGTTGTTTATTGATAACGAATTCCAGGCGTGCGAGGAAAAGCTGAATACTGTCCTGCAGGCTGATCACTCCTCCTCCTCGTGTCGGCGTCGCTGTTTGTCCAAGCTGTCGCACATTATACTGAGGTTAGAAAAATTACATTATGCTTCCGCTGAACAACAGCTTAAGAAGATAGCCCTTGTGTCAAATGCTTACAGTGCATTACAAGCCTTAAAGTGCAATAATACACCGGGGCCTTCGAATCAAGCTGAGGTGCAGTGTCGTACTGGTGAGGCTCCTAGTGTAGTGTCTAGTCAAGCACATGCTTCGCAAGTGCTTAAGTGGAATTTGGTATTTGATGGAAGGACCTCTGTTCATGATTTCATTTTGCGGCTGGAGGAACTTAAGTACTCTTCAGGAATCTCGGACTCAGAGTTACTACGAAATGCTGTCCATCTCTTCTCTGGTGAAGCGCTACTTTGGTTTAGGACAAATAAATTTCATCTTGCCTCATTTGAAGACTTTGTGTCATCGCTCAAAACTGAATTTCAACCGGTGGAGTACGAGCGATGTCTTCTGAACCAGATTAGGGCACGTCTGCAGGGTGGTGATGAGAACATTAAGTCTTACATCAACATCATGGAAGGACTACTCATGCGTTTGTCCACACCAGTATCACAGGTTGAACAGCTGGATATAATAATGACCAATATGAGTCCATTTTTTATATCTAGACTTGCCTTAATAGAAATCAGCAGTATTAAGCAATTGAAGGAGATCTGTGAACGGTTAGAGATATCTAGGTTTAAGTGTGATAACAGGGGTTTCTTAAATACTGGTAAGGAATCTATTTTGCCTGATTTCTATGGTGGGAGTGCGGGCCCTATGTCCACAACTCCAGCCGTTAATCCACGACAGGTAAATTCTATGCCTGCTAGAAACAATGTAGTGTGTTCTAAGTGTGGTGGTATGCATCATAACACACAATGTAATATGTATCGGACACCGATATGTCTCAGATGCAAAAGGCCGGGTGTTTTGACTAGGGATTGCAACTGTTCAAAAAACTAGGTGATGGGTCAGAAACAAATACTGAAAACACTTTAAACTCTCATTTAACTTTGCGTGTTTGTGATCAAGCAACTCAAACCGACTTAGAAAATAGAAATACTTATTCTCCTCTGTTTAAGGAAAACACTAATGACCCTAGACCATTTCTCTCTATAGGTATTCTAGGTCTTGAATGCAACGCACTAGCTGACAGTGGCGCATGCGTATCGATTATGAGTGAATCTGCCCTCGCCTCTCTAAAGACAGAGGGGCTCGAGTTTCCTTTGCAAACGTGCGATAAAGACTTAGCCGTAGGAAATGGAGCTCGCTTGACCGTGTTGGGTAGGGTGGAGGTTCCCATTTCATACAAGCACAACTTACATTTTATAACCTTCTATGTTTGTAGAGATGTGAACACGCCCCTAATTCTAGGTGTAGATTTTCTTAATAGTTTTCAACTCTGCTCTGACATATTAAACAATAAGAATTCTGAGACACCCACTTCAATTCTGAACTTGCTTACAAATGAGAATCTGCATCTGCATGACCGGGAGGATCTAGGCTACGAGCAGAGACTTAGGCTGGATGAGGTGATTGAAGACTTTAAGGGTATAGCTGCCTCTGAAGATATCTTAGGTTGTACTGGACTGGAAGAGCATGTGATTGATACGGGTGATCATCCTCCGGTGAGGCAGAAACATTATCCGATACCGTTCCATCATAGAGAGTATGTTCGAAAGGAGATAGATAACATGTTAAAACTAGATATCATAGAGAAAAGTAATTCTCCGTGGAACAGTCCCATACTCTTGGTACCTAAAGCTAATGGTGAGCTCCGGATGTGTTTGGATAGTAGGAAATTGAATAGCATAACGAAGGTAGACACTTATCCAATGCCCAGGGTGCAAGAAATCTTAGACTCTCTTAATAATGCGAAGTACATGACCTCACTAGATTTGAAATCCGCCTTCTTTCAAATAATGCTGTCTGAAGAGTCGCGCGAGAAGACATGCTTCTCAATTGGGGGAATCGGGGCCTTTCATTTCAAACGCATGCCTTTTGGACTTGTGAATTCAACTGCGCGGATGATGAGGCTGATGGATAGGATTTTTGGAGCTGAGTACGCCCATAATATCTTTTACTATGTAGACGACATAATACTTATCTCTGAGACGTTTGATGAACACTTGAGTTTACTTAGGGAGGCATGTAGGAAACTTAGACAGGCTGGATTGACAATCAATCTAGAAAAATCAGTCTTCTGTCGCTCTTCTCTTAAATTCTTAGGCTATGTGGTAGATAGGCGGGGTCTTAGGACTGACATTGATAAGGTCAGAGCTATAGTCGAGTACCCGATACCCACCAACCAAAAGGAGTTGCGTAGATGGCTTGGCTTAGTCTCTTGGTACCGGCGCTTCTTGCATAACTATTCTACTGTCTGTGCCCCATTGAATAGACTAACTAGGAAGCTTGCTAAAGGTTCTACATTTCAAATGACTCCCGAAGCTGAGGAGGCATTCAAAACCATTAAAGAGGCATTAATGTCGTCACCCATACTAAGTGTGCCTAAGTTTGATAGGCAATTTATTATAACAACTGACGCATCTGACGTTGGCCTAGGTTGTGCACTTTCTCAATTAGACGAACAGGGTCATGAGCGTGCTATAGCTTATGCCAGTAGAACACTATCTTCCTCAGAAAAGAATCACTTTACTACGGAGAAAGAACTTAACGCTCTTCTTTTCGCCCTCGAGAAGTTCAGAGGATACGTAGAGGGATCCCCTTTTAGAACCAAGATCTATACGGATCACAGTAGCTTAAAGTGGCTTGTTAGTCTAAAGTCACCCACGGGACGTCTGGCTAGGTGGGCCCTACGTCTGTCTCAATTTAACTTTGACATTCAATATAAGAAAGGGACAGATAATAAACTAGCGGATGCTCTCTCTATAGCACCAGTCTCACCAGAAATTGTAAACTTAATATGCCCAATAGATACTACAGCTGATACCTGGTATAACAACTTATTTAATAGAGTAGCGAAGGCCCCACATAAGTTTCCAGACTTTAGAATACTTGATAATAACCTGTACAAACGAATACGTACTAAGAATCCCTTAACTAGAGATTGTGAATGGAAGCGGGTAATTCCGTTTGAATTACGACAGGATATTTTGAAAGCATGTCATGATAGAGCTGATGCAGCACACCTTGGGGTTTATAAGACTTCAAAACGTATAGCACAAAGTTACTATTGGCCTAAAATGATGGGAGACGTAAAACGATATGTACGAAACTGTACAATCTGTCTGGCTTATAAAAGTACCAATGAGGCTCCTCCAGGACTCATGGAGAATCCTAAGAGGGTTCAGAGACCATGGCAGGTTATTTGCACGGATCTAGTCGGCCCTTTACCTAGGAGTTACAAGGGCTACAAGTTTATATTAGTTGTCTGCGATTGCTTCACCAAGTACACTCGCTTATTTCCTTTAAGAAACTCATTAGCTAGGACAGTAGTTGAGATAATTGAGAAAGAGGTATTGTTGAAGCATGGGGTTCCACAATGCATAATTATGGACAACGGACCACAATACATCTCAAAACACATGCAATCCTTAAAAGTGAAGTACAAAATACCAAAGTTCTTTTACAATTGTAGGTACACTCCTCAGAATAATCCGGCAGAAAGGATCAATCGCGTGGTGGTTTCTGCCATTGCCTCTTACACTGGCACCGATCATCGTACGTGGGCTGAGGAGTTAGGAGCCATAGAATTTGCAATCAACACTGCAGTGCATGAAGTCACTGGTTTTAGTCCCTACTTTCTAAACAGTGGGCGGGAAGCCATTCTTTCTGGGGAGTGGTATCCAACAGGACCCATGCAAAGTGAAGATCTGCAATTTACAGATAGAAATCTATACGCCTCCATGTTATCACACTTACAACCAATATTTCTCAAGGTAAATGACCGCTTACGGAAATCCTATCAGAGGGGTAGGATCTACTATAATCGTGGTAGGAGACATGTTGAATACACGGAGAATCAAATAGCTTGGAAGAGAGAATATCCTTTGTCAAATGCTGCAAAGTTCTTTGCACAAAAGCTGGCTCCCAAGTTCAAGAAATGCAGAATAAAAACTAAAATCTCGGCAGTTACCTACGAACTTAAAGATTTTGTTACTGGGAAGTCGTTAGGTATCTGGCACGTCAAGGACATACTTAAATCTCATCCAGAAGCTGGATAGTGTCCAAGATTGGATGTTTTCCTTTATTGTTACTTCTTTTCGTTACAGAACAGGATACATTCCGATATGTGCTTTGCTGGTCATATATTAAAGGTGGGACGCGTTGAACTAGATATTTAAACTGGTACTAGATAGCATTTTCCTTCATCAGGATTAATGCGACAGCTGTAATAAACAAATAGCATGCATTCTAGTATAGTCTGGAAGTCATTGCATTAACAAACTTGGATTTTGTTTAGTCTTCGATTGGTCTGGGCGTCAGGAGAGATCATTTTAACTTTGAAGTTTGGAAGGCTAAATAATGTTATTGTTGTCACTCACATATGTTGATACGGATATATATATATATTTAAGTAAGTACTAGTTATTGTCACAGTTGTGTAGAAATTTTGTTAACTCATACTCATACTCTCTCAAGACGGAATGCGTCTGTAGGTGTAAATCTCCTTAGTTTTAGTATTTGCATAGATAACTTGTTTCTTTTTTTGTGATTGTATTTTTTTAGGGTAAATCAGCAGTATAGTGATATTTTCTGGATTTCAGTGGCTGCGTAGAGTGTTGTGAGAAAGTAGCAATCTTGAAAGTTGGTCGAAATTTAAAAAAAAAAAAAAAATTTTTTTTTACTTAACTAGGGCGGTAATGTTACGTTGTAATCAGACCTAGGGCGACATCTAGCGTCAGCACGGGATATCATCTCGACACCTTCCAATATTCGCTTGACTGAACAGTCTAGTCCTTGGATGTCCGAACAGGTGGCGTTACAGTCACACCATTTCTTTTAATGAATGAATTCTTTTATATCATAATTATCACGCTTAATATATATAAATAAATAGCATCAGAGAAATATATAGAGTAATTTAAAGCTACATTCATTAAGAGAAAGGTGTTGACATACGAAAGTGTTTGGTGTATGTTACGGTGGCCAAAACGTGAGTATCCGGGCTTGTTAAAAAGAAAAGGAGAGGATGACGTGGGGCCTTCGAGGTGAACAGCACTTTTCACTGAGTCCGCGAGGAAATAGGATGGCTTGAGGAGAAAGAATCCGAAACCTCGTGTCTCCACACTTCGGCTTGGCGGCCATAAAAAGCCAAAAACACACTCCTGCAGTACTTCTGTCCACAACTTGTGAGTAAAATGCTGAGATTCGTCTGGGCTTGAAATCGCGCTCGGGTCAAGTTACAATAATTTCGTTCTTTGTTTCAGCAAAACTTCACCCAGAAATGGATATTTAAATTTAAGTTATGTCATACTAAACGACGGACAACGCGACACCAGCAAAAACGGCTGACTTTTGCTCTCGGGTAAGAAAACTTGATAATTCAAACACACTAGGTGTAGACGTGGCAATTTCCAAACTAATTCCATTGTCCTTCGTTAGCTAATAGGTGTCTCGTAGTTGTCTGGGAATGACGATAAAGCTTACAAATCGAGGCAGAATTTACTTTTATTTTATTTCCAGATTAGGTTGTAAGTAGTTAGTATGATTTTGTAGTAATAAATGTTTGTTTTATAGCTCAAAAAGCCGTCCTTGGGGAACCTCGTGGTGCTGGAGATGAGGATGGCAGCGTAGGAAATCTGGAGCGTTCTATTGTGCCCAGGAGAGATCTGCAGCCTTCGTGCTCGAGTTGCCACGTGTCCACGTATCCAGCCGTCGAAAGGTGCAGCGGCGTCGTGTGTCCGGGCGTGGCTAGCTATCGCATGGTGTGTCGATGCCTCTACCCACCGTATTGCTCAGGTGACATCTTTCCTGCTTGCCTTGACTGACTCGACTGGTTAGCCCTTATGGTGGAATATTAATTAGGTGTAAATTAAACATTATGAATCTCTTTTCCTTGCTTCGCTGCTCACTATCTTAGAAATATAAATATAAGAATTGTTTTTTTTTGCACTGTGGTGCACATGCGAGGGTGTGTCCCCGTAGTCTTTTGGGACCCTTGCCCCTTTTTAGCATAACAATCCATGCTGTGTGTTGAGAGCAACTATTGGTGCTTACTCTTTGATAATTGCTTTCTTTATA
The DNA here is from genome assembly GCA_947049275.1 of Epinotia bilunana. Classification (NCBI taxonomy): domain Eukaryota; kingdom Metazoa; phylum Arthropoda; class Insecta; order Lepidoptera; family Tortricidae; genus Epinotia; species Epinotia bilunana. Next base: position 6,621,449 of record OX346265.1, read on the forward strand.
CATAACAATTGTGTTTAATTTATTCAATAAATGTCTTAAAAGGTTCATGTTGGTTTGGACTCATCTCTTGTAACATAAAGCTAGCACCTCTTAGCTTCCAATTTAATCTACTCGCTACCTTGTCGTTTGATAGGTTAAAACGTTCTGGCGCCCTTCACTATCTGAATAAACTTGTTACTCAAGCCCTAGATACACAAAATCACTCCTGTCTGTGTTTAAAGGAAAAGTAAAGCTTACTGACATGGTCAAAAACTCACACCACCTGAGCCACATCTCCTGACTAGTCCGAGGCATAACACCAAGAGTGGGTAACCATCAGAGGTTCACTGCTACTTCCACTCCCAGTTATATAACACCTCCACAGAGGTTACAGTGTAACAAAGATTGCCGTTCTAAAATGACAACCAAACTACATTTGTATGAAAAGCCAAAAATAAAGGGTCAAAAATAAACTTATCGGGCTAGACAATTATTTTGTTTTTATCTGTCAATTTCTCTCTCTGTCTAAACTAAATAAGGATAATAGAAATATATATATATTTATAATAATATATTGAAATTAACTAGCTTCTAAAAAGTCAGAAAAAATATTAATAAATATTTTTGTCTTTATTTTTGTTCATTTACATTTGCTTTATAATATACAAGTCAAATCATACAAAAAAAGACAATGCAGGCTTCATTTAAATCTACATCATTACTTCCGGGTGGAAAGTTTGTCGGATTCTTGAATACAGCATCTTAGAATAACATTTTGAAATGAAATCAACAAAAAAAACGCTATTATAAATTAATGTTTTTCAAAACCGTATTTTGCCTGGAGTATAACGCGCATTTGAAACGTTACGTGATCATCTCTCTGAAGGGTACTCACGTAACGTTTTGAACGTGCGTTAGGACAATTGAACTGTCATTGCCAGCATTACGCTGAGTTGTGACCATGTCGTGGCAAATGTGTATTTGCGTACGTGTCCACAGTTTGTCTTTTTGCCATGAATAAATGTTTTCTTTCTTTCTTTCTTTCTTTCATTTTTCCATATAAAAAGTGACATTTAGATCTACCTGACGCGAACAATGCGTAATGTGATCGACCTGGGGACCGATTTTTGACTTTCGAGCGCTCGACTCTTTCACTCGAAAACTGACAAAAATTATGAAATGCTATTTTGAAATGACGATAGAAAATTTAAAAACGTGCGGTATTGACCACTCGTATTCAATTCTATCGGTAGAAAGTAAGTGCCTGTGATTATGACACTACAATAGCATTTACTTTAATTTAATTTTCGAGCGCTCGAAAGTCAAAAATCGGCCCCCTGCTGATGAACAAAATGTGACGAAAACGGAATTTAATAACGTTCTATCAGAATTTCTGAAACGCTGCAACGTGTAGCGCTAAGTGAGCAGGTAGTTAATGAAGAAGGTGCAGGTTACAGTCGAGCTAATTAATTACGGGGCCCGGCGGAGAGCGCCTGTGTTATATCATACCCTGTATGTACCTAGCGGCCGCAGCGGTGTTCTTGTTGGAACATTCTTGGAGATTTTGAATGAAACTAGAAGGATAGGAAGGTATAAGTACGTACCATATATTTGTTTATTATTTAATCGTATCATCGTAATCGGTACATTATTTTGGCCTTTTAAAGTTTGTCACTTTAGTACCACCCAGGGGACACGTGCAGGGTTGTGGTAGGTAGCTCCTGCGGACGCGAGTAACAGTTGTCCCCTCTTTGTCAAGTGAGTGGGCAATTACACTGAATGGGAATTGTGGATCATTACAAGGTACTATGTCTGGAAGAGCGAGACCTCTCAACACAGGTACATCATATCAGCCGAAAGACGTTCACTGCTGGACATAGGCCTCCCCCAAAGAGTGCCAAAGTGACCGGTCCTGCGTCACCCGCATCCAGCTGACTCCAGCAACCTTTACGAGGTCATCAGTCCACCTTGTGGGGGCCTACCCACGCCACGCCTTCCGGTACGTGGTCGGCACTCGAGAACCCTTCCGCCCCAACGACCATCGGTTCTACGTGCTATGTGCCCCGCCCACTGCCACTTAAGTTTAGCGATTCGGAAGGCTATATCGGTTACCTTGGTTCTGCTGCGGATAGCATCATTTCAACACAGGTATGTACCTGTGTTGAAATACTAAGTTCTTAAGCCACACCGAAGGTCTCTAACTCGGCTTAACGACTACACTATCATAGAGAGGCAGCCAGGATCAACTGCTTATCGTGCCTTCCAAAAGCACGGAAGCGCTCATTTATATTTAGACCATACCATGTACCATATATGAAAGATACCAACGTAGATGCGGCAATTCATAGGGTCCTAAGCGCTGCAGCAATCATCTGTCATAGATGCTGTGTCTAATGATAATGCTGATGATATATGAAGATAATGAAACACCATACAGATAAGCAGCTAGAGATCGCGCCACGACGCATATTTTCAATAACACGCTCTTCACCAAAACTCATCTGCTCCAACAGCCCCCCTATTCCTTTTATTTTACTTCCAATTAACCTCACCTCACCGTTCACCCACAAATATATCTTGACGGCGCGAAGCATAATGAATTCTAGTTTCGTTAGGCGTGACGGGTGAGGTGAGGTGAGGTGCATTAGGGATAACAGGACAGTGGTCGATTCTACGGCAAACACGACGGACAAACCTGCTGCCACTTTAGTACCTACCAAATCTTGGGGCTGTCGGTAACTTTGGTTTGACAAACACCTACTCTTTATTAACGAACATACTTTTCAATGTAGAACTATTTTAATGCACAAATTCTAATTCCCGCGTAGTATGCAGTTTCACATTGTTTAAAGATATAAATTCGAGCAAACTTATTTGGCATGTTAATTGAAAAAACGTTCTCTTATAATCCGTACAACTGCAATGCAGGGTTCGTGGTACAGAAGGGTTATTAAGAGTAACGATGAAAGGCGACAATGAGGTTTAATAAATTAATTGTTTGCGTCAGTAGCTTCAGAGGAGTCGCCTTTTCAGCCCGAAACTAGTGTTATATTCCACTGTGAGCAAGTCAATAGTGTTGGGAAGACTTCTGTCTTAAACAAAAGCTATTCAACCATATTGTAATATAGGCTAGCGTCTTGTCTTGAGTTAGTAGTAAATACCTACACCACTTTACTTATTTATTTAAAGGAGGACCAACAGCTATAAAACTTATTACTAACATGAATATTATCAAAACAGCCAATTACAGGATTTCACAGATAGCGCCAAAATATGAGAATACTTCGATAGAATATGAGAATACTTCATTTATATTATTGAATGCACTGCACGAGGCCATACATAAAGTGGGTGATAGGAGCCTTCGGAGAAGTCTGGTCAACAAGAATAGGACATGATGTCACGATGCTCAGCATTGGGGGAACAACTGATGATGATGATAGGTACGTAATTTATTTTCACAAAAACATAAATTGTCTTAACGCATTGTACGTACGTTAGGTAGATCTAAATGTCAAATTTTATATATTTGTCCTAACGCGCGTTCAAAACGTTACGTGATTACCGCTCTGGCCCCGTATCATGGTCGGCCTTATCACGCGATAAGTGACAAGATAGAGCGTTCGTCTCGTTCCATCGAACTGGTGTCAGCCAGTGACGGACGCTCTATCTTGTCACTTATCATGTAATAAGGCTGACCATGATACGGGGTCATCTGGCTATAGATTCTTTGATATGGAGCTGCCCCTAACAACATCATCGACGTATTACCAACCAGCAAACAATTTACACGTCATACATTATACTGGTTTCAGGTTTAATGTTACGTGGTTACCCCTCAGGACGATGAGAATTCCTTTCTTTTCGAATATAATTCTATCCAACGCTAAAATGATTGCGTAGCATACGCTGCGCTGCGCCGTTGAACATCCCTCTGGTCTATTAACGTGACTTTGAGAAAAAGAAAGAAAGACTTTGTCAAGTTCATGTGTAACGGAGATTCGATTAAGCAATTACATTACCGAAACCTACATATAATCGTCTCCTTGTAATAGGATAGGTTAGTTGCCTCATTTTAAAATCGATAACGTGCTAAATGGATAGTAAATACATGAAATGATTGTAATAAAGTTTAAATTTCGAAAGTCAATTATAATTATTAAAAGATATGGACCTCGAAAGTTTAGAAAACTTCTGCAATTTTTTACTATCCAAGAGTTAATTTAAAGCTAATAGAATCCTTACGCTTTTTTAGAAACAATATTATACGATCACTATGGACCTAAACGCAGTATTTCGCGGCCGTATCAGCAATTAATGATTTTCCATACAACGAATTAGTTCAAATAGCAAACGGTGACGCCATACTTTTATGTCGATTAGTATGAAGCGGCTGCCGCCAGCGAGGTCCGTTTATGACTCGATTTTTTAGGTATTTATGTTATTGAAGTGTAGTTGCTCCCATAAAAACATTTGTTCCTCCCTAAAACTGATTCGAATGGCATAGAAAAAAAAAATTAGGTCAGAAGCCTATTGTCTCGCATCGGTAAAATATCGTCACTATATCTCCTCTAAATAACCCCACGACTGCAGCCAGCAGGATTTGTGAATAAGCCACCGCTCACCCAGTTCTGTTTGTTGCCAGATACTCAGCTAACTAGTGCCTTGCCGTTTATTAAAATAACAATTTGTTGGTTGCCTTACATTGTGCGGTAAAAAGCTATTGGCAGTGCTGAGAATTTATGATTCAGCCATTAAAATGTGTTTTGTAGTCAGACAGTTTCAATTGCCTGTGCATCAGAGTTTTCTGTTGTTTATGAGGTCATAAGTGAAGTATGCAGAAATGAAGCATTCTTTTCACGGTAGGTAGGAAGCTACGTAATAAAAGAGTACAAATGCGTAAGAATAAAGTGACCATTTTTTTTCCTTTTTCGTCATTACCGGTCATCGACTTAAAATTGACTTTACACGTATAAAAATATATACCACTTCATCACTCTATACTTTTAAGTCAAGATGTAGGATTTTTAGAACGGTGGTAGATTTAGACCGTGCGAAGAGGAGACTGGAGTGCTGAAATCTATATGGAGAAATAATAATTTTATGGGCATTCAGTAACTAGTGATCGTCTAAAGACTGCAATGACATCTATTTAATTCCTCAGGAATGCAAAGATGGCGGGTTTTTCCACGTAAAGGTATATTTTTACAGAAACAATAGCTAGTAAGCAAAAGGGTTTTCTATATCATTGTATAATATACAAATTAAACAAAGGATTTCCTTACGTCAAATTAATGAACCATCCCTTCAGGCTTTTAGAATAAACTCTGGTTCCACTTGAATTCTAGACAGAAGCCTTTTCACTCAGGATTTACAAATCCCGACTTGCTTCACTGCTCTTTCATTGCATTTTTATCATACATAATTAAAGCTTCATTTAAAGACACTCAATCTCACTACTTATGACAGTGAAAATTTGTAATACGAGTAGGTATATATAATATTAAAAATGCAAACAGTCTCGCAATCATGTGTAAAGTATCACGTGCTCGTACTGTCGGAAAAGGGAACATAGCTGATTTGTGAAGTGGTAATAACTACCTATAGACGGAATTGCAGTTAGTTTTTTTTATTACACCTGAGGGGTAGTCACGTAACGTTTTGAATGCGCGTTAGGTAGATCCAACTGTTATTTATCCATATAAAAAATGACATTTCAATCTATCTAACGTACGTACAGTCAGCATCAAAAGTAGCTGCGCAATCGAAGACGTCAAAAGCTCTTATTCCCTTTTAATAAAGACTTTTGACGTCTTCGTTTGCGCAGTTACTTCTGATGCTGACTGTACAACGTGATCTACCTGCTGCCGAGGTATAATTTTTTCAACATTTGAAACGAGCGTTGGCATTTAACTGTAATTTTTCCACACCAAAAATAACGTTTATATCTACCTAATATACCTAGTAGGTACGAACCGTTACGTTATCGACCGGCGCTGGCTGGTTTAAAGAAGCAGTTTTTTTTATGAGTTGGGCTCGTGTTTAGTTTAATTTAAACGTATATTTTAATCAGTGAGTAACAAGAAAGAGAAAAAAGAAATAAGATCCAATTATAACCGGTTTGGATGGACAAGTTTAATCCAGAAAATGCTGACTGCGCACCAATGTTGATGGACGATTAGTACTTTAGCTGTGCGAATCGGTATTTTTAGGTTGTTAGGCTTTTTTTGATGTACATTTAAAATCTGGCCGTTTATAGTTGAATTTCTTAAAACTTTATAGTTAAAAAAGGAAGATAAGGGCAGCCGCTAATCGCAGTATGTTTCGTTTTGGAGGGGAATATCAGAGGTAGACCTCGGGTTCGCAGATTTAAAGTTTGCCGTCTGTTTCGCCTCACTGCGGGGAGACACATACGGCTGAGTATTCGGCTGGGTAATTAAATCACTTCTCGAACAAGCGTTAGGATTAGGACGTATCTGCGGCCTGAAGGTGGTTTTCCACCGGCGAGGCGAGGCAGTAAGTACCATACAAATTTCAATTCTCGCCCATCCACGCCCCGCCTCGCCTCGCCGGTGGAAACCACCTTAAGATGGTTGCCATTTAATCACTTATCTTTGTAGATAAGACATCCGTCTCTCTTGCACTCGCATACCAGTCAGAACTTGACGGATGTCTTATCCACAGCGATAAGTGATAAAATGGCGTCCATGCTACGTCCGCAGCTGTAATTTTCATGTTGTCGTGTCTTATATATGAGTTAGAATGATCTTCCTCCACCTAAATATCCAAGGAGCGTCTAGCAAGTATACCTTTAAGCGCCAGCTTTAATTATATGTAATTTCTTTTTCTAATCACATGTTCATGAGTTATAAGTAAAGTCATGGTTATGAGTAGGCACACTAGGTTTTTCTCGCGACTTCAGTCGCGAGAATGAGGTAAACGTTCTATGTAGTACTCGACGTTACACGTCAGTATATGTCAAAGCAATATGGGTTAAATATGAACTATTTAAGTAGATTATTCTTCATTGAAATCAAGCCATGTCATGTACTTTGACATATAGTGTCCATGCCATACACTAGTGCACCGAGTACTAATGTGCGATTCCCACCGAACGGGCCGGGCCTAGTTAAAGCAATGACACATAGGTTTAGTGTCCGAGAGGCGTCATAAACAGCGTACTCACTTTCAGGCAACCGCTGTTTCAGTCGGCTGTTTCATTTTTTTTTCTATTCATTCCAAGTTGGCTCAGTTCGGGTTGCACGGGGCGGTTCCACGACAATTCAGGAGCTCAAATACCGCGAGCCATCCGGTTGCCTCTTGGACACTGCAACTACGCGTCATTGCTCTGAATAGGGTCTCGTGGCGCCGCATCTCAACGGATGCGCGAGCACCCGGCTGCAGCCGACCACGTTTTATTTAATATAGTACAGTCAGGGAGCCGGTCAGACGCGACAATAGCCAAGCGCGTTGTTTATGCGACTGTAAGTAGGTATGTGCTAAAAAAAAAAGACCGGGTGGGCACTCCGGGAGTGCCGGCTGAAGTGAAAACTTGAATAATTTTAACCCGTACCCCAACCCCCGCCCCCAAGCCCCGTCCGTGTTACGGTCGGCCTGTCTACGCATCATGCGTAAGGTGAGATCTCACCTTACGCATCTGACGTCACAAAAATCTGTGTCAATTTTTCCCCATCCCAAAAAGTGCCCGGCGCCGCTAAAGAAAAAAGAAAAAAGAAAAAAGACTTAACTCACGTCTCCTTCTTCAGTACAAAATTTAATAGCAAATACCTTCATTAGTTATCTCTCAAGCGCAGTATCAATATCGCGCCGCAATTGCACTGCTCTTTTCGCCCCTCTAGGTGGGCACCTAGAGGGGCGAAAAGGGCAGTGATCATTATTATCTACTATCCTTATGTCCTTTTCGAGGTCTCAAAATATCTCCAAACCTTTCACCATAATCAGTTCAAAAAGATGACAGTCAGACATAGTTAGTTTAGTATCTATAATTTATACTAAACTGTACTACTACTACTAAGTATCCTACTAATATTATAAATGCGAAAGTTTAGATGTTTGGATGTTTGGATGTTTGGATGTTTGTTACTCAATCACGCTTAAACGGCGCCATCTTCCCTAAAATATGGTTGAGGGAGGCGATGGCTGAGATATGCGTCATACTCGTGATCTGGTGCTGTTTGTGGAGTCAGGACTGTTCATGCTTGCAAGGGCATAGTACATAGTTAACTACTTACATACTAGTATTATTATGTATGTCTTTCCCGCTCACGGGACAATGACGTCCCGGACCTTTGGGAGGCGTGCGTGGAGCTAGGTACCTACAAAGTACCAACTGAGCCAACACGTAGAGGCCCTTTTGACAATTTAATAAAATGCAAGGAGTACACCGAGCGGATGCTGTCCCTGCCCGTGTCATGGGACGCACACAGGGACAGCACCCGCTGAGGAGTATAGGGCCTATTGATGGTTGATGGAATCTAAATGAAACGGGTTATTGGGTGAAAATGATGGACTAGTGGCTGGGCTGTTGGGTGAAATATCGGACGCCTGCCTAATAAAACTGTCTCACTTTTTATCTCTGGCAGACGGTGACTCGCCAACTGCTAGATGGGCCCCTATTAATAGCGACATTAAAAAATGGCCTAAGGGCAACACCGGTCAGAAAGCTGGGGGGAAGAGAGGTGGCACTGGACTTTAAACATATAGCCAACTCGCCACTTAGGTGTCCACATCAACCCTCGAGCAACAGCTCTTGCGACTCCACTCTGAACGGCCAGTAAAGGCAAGCCAGAGGCAGGGGGCCTGTCCAACCATCCACCCGGTCGGCTCATTATTATTATTATTATCGTATTGACGAGAGACCTCATTCTGATCTTGACACTTTTTGTTGTTATTGACCCTGTACATCTCTGACAATATTACATCAATGTTCCTTTTTTGTTTTGACGCTTAGAGAACGTATACATCTCTTAGAATAATAGAATAATTATTAATTGTACTTGGACGTTTTATTGTTATTGACCCTGTACACCTCTGACAATATTACATCAATGTTCCTTTTTTGTTTTGACGCTCAGAGACCTGATACATCTCTGGAATACTGAATTAATATCATTAACTTCTTGTTAATGCTGATACAGATCTTATATCGAATGAAATGGTCATATTTTGCAATTTTGTTTTGTTTACATTAACTTAGTGACATTTAGTTTGTTAACCTTTTATATATAATTTTAAATTATTATTGTGTAAGATTATTATTATTATTTTATTGAAAATTACCGTTTGACATGTAAAAGTGCCCTTGTGGCCTATTTGCCGAATAAATAATTGATTTTGATTTTGGAAAAGTCTGTGAGATTGTTGCTACCGCTAATTTTGTTCACCTGCGTATAGAATTTTAAGTTTATATATGTAGCTCAGAGTTATATCACGTAACGTTTCTAACGCGCGTTAGGACAGTCCCAAATGTCATCTTTCCAAATAAAAAAATACATATTCTACATAAGGTACGTACAATGCGTTACGTGATGGACCTGCAGAGGCTCTAGTATAAGTTTTACCGAAACAAAACGTTACGATCGCGTTTGCGTTTTACCCTCAATTTGTATGGGATTTGACAGCTAAACGCAAACGCGGTCGTAACGTTTTGTTTCGGGAAAACTTATACTAGAGCCTCAGGTCAGTGTTATCCAACGATTCACCAACCCGTGTGTTTCTCAAACTTCACTGCAGATAACGGAAGCAGTGGTACAGCTTGTGTAGACGGATTACCGTAACCATTAGACTAGTGATGAGATTATCCCAGCTGATGCCGCAAAGTTGGCCCGCAACTGTAGCTTGCAACTGAACCGGCTGAGAACTCTTCGGTTACTGCCCATGACTTCGCTGGAAGTGTACACGGTGAGCGATTCATTAGTGCGCGCAAGTTTGATACTCTATGTGAAAGTAATCTGTAAACGTGACATTTAGATCTATACCTCAAGGTCCAAGGCCCAAGTACGATAAGTTTTATTGCGTCGACGTTTCAGTACAATTTTGCCGTAAAACGTGTTAACTCTTTGGCTCACCAAGACACCTATGTCTTTTTAACGTTTTCCGAATAGTTCGGAGAAAAAACCACTTTACTTTAAATGGAAGAACTAAAAACAATTTACATAACCCATTGGCGATTAAGTCGTTCAATTAGGACCACGCTAATAATTGCCTTAACGGCAAAACAGAGGGTTCAACACAGTTATAACCATCATACTTTGACCACATTATGAGACGCGAAGACGACAGCCTCGAAAAGCTATTCATCGTTGGGCACACAGAGGGGAAAAGACCCAGTGGCCGCTCACCAACAAGATGGTCGGACAAACATAAGAAACCAAACATACCAAAATGTTAAACCGTTGCTAACATTGCGACTGATAGGAGTCGATGGAGATATTTTTTCCGTTCCCGAATTAATCTTCAGACAGAGAGCGAGAGACACAGTCATACATTATATTATTAATTTTAGTTTAAAATCAAAATAATTTCTAAATCCCGAGAATGCTAAGCCTGTGAAAACCTGTCTAGTTCGCAGATTTGTTAGGACAATAACACAAAACTGTCGCAGACTATCAAATTAGTTCATCGCTAAATTACCAAGCTCAATACCAACGGCTTTAAGGATAAAATATTAATTCTATTAGAAAGGTTTAATGCCTAAAATCATTATTAAACGAACTTATTATTTGATTATAGTAAAAGTTATTATTGCGACGACATCTATGTTAACTCTTGTCTAGATGTTTTCATAACTTACATAATATTTGCTTAAGTCAGAAATTGTTACAATCCAATGAGTAGTTTTGTTGAGGATTTACAGGCTTAGTAACCATTTCTTCACAATATTAGTTTTAATCAACCGTCTCAAAGCCTCTACTTTTTCCGTCCCTAAAATTCATTACAATTTACCATGAAAGTTTTATACCAAATGCTACTTGACTTACAAACTAGAATGAAAAATTTCACTTGCAAAAAGAAGCTCAAATTTAAAATTTAGAGTATAATTTGACAGGAATAGTTCTTAAAGGCACCGATGCGGGGTGCACAGCTAAGCTGACAACAGTTCTACCAGCTCGTATTACATCTGAATTCATTTTTGTGAAAATAAACCTTATACAGAGTAAAATAGTGTTCAGATTTCTGAACAATGCTGTCGAGATATATGGCCTAGGGGAAGTAAGCAGTTGCAATGTAGTCGACCTTTTACGGCCGCCAAAGAAGTAAGTGCTAAATGAGTACTACACACTGGAATAATGAATTAAAATTTTACTAGATTAGCCCTGTATGTATCCGGTGTTATTATTTGACAGACCAGAATAGTTATCTGGTCACCAGATAACTAATTGTATAGTATTATTCTAACTAACGTTAATCAAGGATCCGCTGACACTGGTGAAGCTGCTGTGTGTTTTCTTGAGAAGATCCTCGTCGTCTAGCAGGTGCGGCGCCAGCGACTGTTGTCTATCATTGAGACATAATACGACTACAATTGTTAATAAAAAAGAGAACAAGATTGAGCAACGTCATTTGTCTTCATTGCAGAAGTAGAATACACTATCCGGGTTTTTTTTAACCCAAATAATGAGATATGTCGCTGGAAGCGGGCCACGGGATTAAACCCTTATATTTGTTACTAGCTTCCGCCCGCGACTTCGTCTGCGTGGACCCGTAATAAAAACTATCCTATATTTTAATCCAGCCTACAAACTATCTTCTTGCAAAATTTCATCAAAATCGGTTGAGCCGTTTAAGCGTGATTGAGTAACAAACATCTAAACATCCAAACTTTCTCATTTATAATATTAGTAGGATAGTAGGATTGGAAACGCTGCTTGACTTGATACTTTATTTTATTATAATTCATAGGACATTAAATGTGGTTGGTGTTGGTGTGTGGTGGTCTGTGGTGGTAATGCTGGTGGTGGGCATTCTACGGCCTCCAACATAATTTTAATAATACATTATTACAAAGGCTGGGAAATAACGGATTGCCTGCCGCGTGTCATATTGACTCGTATATTCGTAAAGAAGTAGGTACGAGGCGGGGATTTCCCCCGTGTGGTGTCGGGTTAGAATAGCATCACCCCCTTTCTTCCTGTGGGTGTCGTAAGAGTCGAATAAGGGGACAGGGTTGAAGTGTGTTGTGGGCGATGGGCTAGCAACCTGTCACTGCGACATCACATTTTGTCGATCTATTATACCCACTTTAATGCTAAAAGTGTTACTGGAACACAAGTTTCATGTGCTCTGTCTACCCCTGTTAAGGATAAAGGCGTGAATGTATGTACGTATGTAGTCTGGTACGAGGCGGGCAATCCCTAATTCCGGCCGAAGTATGTACATAATTATAGTGCTTTTCTCAGTCATGCAATAAAATTAGAAGAAAAACGTATTTTTTTATTTATTTTTGAATGCCATGGTGTTGTGTCTCCAATTGAAGATGAAATAAAAGAATGTCACTTTATAATTTTTCATTTTTCATTAGGGGCCTCCCGTCTCGCGGCACCTGAAACATAATATTTCGCCTGTTAGGTATAAGGAAGGTAACGTCAATATTGAATTACATGTTTGAGGACAAAATGTACTGACTGATTCTTCCAGCATCAATATCTGTCCAACTCTCGTGCTATATATATGTACCTACAACTGCAAGACCGCGACGGGTTGCAATTGCTGAACCGATTTCAGCGTCGAGCTTGCTGAATATTTGTTACCTCATTCACTAGTCGCTCGTAGCGACAATCGTCACGCGACGCTCGTCTGGAATGAAATTGAATTATAAGTGACTCATGTAATTTGACGCGGGAGTCCGCTGGATGCGGGTAGCGCAGGCCCGGTCACCGTGGCACTCTGAGAGAGGCCTAATGTCCAGCTTTGGTCGTCTATCGGCTGATCATATCAGATGATCATCAGATGATGATGTTATCCGTATGGAAGGGCTGGTATGCAAGCTATGATAGGTGTGGCCGTTAAACGGTGGTTGCGGGATCATATCTATAAATTTTTCTGAACTCATGTAGGAGTGGAGTACAATTTGGTGTTTACCATTAGCTTTTTGGTGAAATAAACATCGTATTCGATATTAATAAATAAACATTACACAGTTTGCCACTTAAGGCTACTCTGACCCCTAAAGTGACAATCGGCAAGCAAAGTATAGATGATCAATAAATTTAAATCAAACAAAACTATTATCTTCTTATCATTAAACAAATATAGTATTAAAAATCAAATCAATTAATAATGTGATTCTCCAGAAGTAACTAAACACAAGAGTAGAATTTTGAATCTATTATAACATTTATCACAAGTTAAACTGCCTCTTAACACAAATTGTATTCGACATTTCAAAGAAGTATTTGGTTATCAATGGAGGTTCTACATTTATTCACATTAAATTCAAGATTTCGAAAATCAATCCTTACGGATTTGTTATAATACTTACTTACTCTGATATCAGATTAAGAAAATAATCTTTGTGTAAGGTTGAGACGTTTTTCGGTACAGCTTCGGGTGTTTTATTTTTACACACAGGGTAGATTCCAATTTCACGGCTTGCGAGAACCCAAATTTAATAATGAGATTGAGGTCGATGGAAGCGAGTTACAGGATCAAAGCCTTTTATTACTTATCGGGATCGCTACTTGATACAATACTTTATTTTATTATAATTCTAAAGATGTTAAATCTAGTTTATTTTTAGTTTTCGTAGTTTTAATTTGATTTAGTTTTGGAGGTAGTATTTTTATACCGTCCAATAATCCTAAGAGGCACCAGCATCATGTCTGTTTCCTGCCAGAAAATTCTGCTCGGTCGAAGTCGCCCGCGCGACTTCGACCGCGAATTGCAAAAAACGCAGGCAAACCCGCGGAATAAAGTAAAGCTTATATCCATTGGAAATTATCGCGTTTTTTGAAACGTTGTTCGGACTAAATTAGGAAACAATTTACACTGACTTTTAGATAAGTATATGATTCTGAACTACTATGATTGTTTGTCTGATTTAATCGATAAAGACAACCCAAAGTTGGGTCTTCATGTCCCTTTTAGGGGTTCCGTACCAAAATTGGTCCAACGGAACACTTATGCGATCACTCGGAGGCTGTCCGTCTGTCACAGCCAGTTTTCTCGAAGACTGTTTGACATAGGAAGCTGAAATTTGGTACAGATATAGAAATGTATGGCCTAATTACATAAATAAAGTCAAAAAGTTGTAAACTCCAATAAAGGGGGCAGTTTGATGGGTAATAAGGGGTTTGCAATTTTTTTCGGATTGTAAGGAACGTATGTTTTTAATCCAGCCTACTCAAACAATACACTATTTTACGACACAACCAAGTTTTACGTCATATAAAATTACACTTAAATAAATATGAATACACTTCACTAAGTAAATGGTTCAAAAACTCATTCTCTAAGAGCGTTGCATCTCTTTTTAACGTGAGCGGAATACATAAGTGTCTCTCACGAGGGGGAGATATTTTCACAAACGGCTCGAATCTTATAGCCTTAACATAAGTACTAATTGCCGACATTGGAGTCTAGACTGTCGGACTCAAATGCGACTGGACTACTCACGTATACCGCATGCGCCAGTAAGGTGGGCTAAACTAGCTACAGAGTGGGTGACAAAAGATGGGCAACGGCGTTGTGGTCGGCCGAGGAGGAGACGAGGGAATTACTTGTATGTAATTCAAATCGGTATACTTGAAAATCTAGGTGGGAGGCCTCTGCGTAGCCAGAAATATTATTAAATTAAAGTCCTCCCAGCGTTATTTAGGGCCTAACCGGCCCTAGAAGAGCCTGGGGTCCACTTAGACACCTAATCCCAAGATTTGGCACAGGCACTAGTTTTACGAAAGCGACTGCCATCCAGCAATATAGCAATAGGATTTTCGGCCTTAGGCATATTTTTTGCCTTCTTTCTTTCGGAGTAATAATCAATTTAGAGTCCAGAACCCTATTCTGCAATAACGGCGTAACCAATTACACTCGTGGTAGATTTAAGTCCGCACCAATTCCCAAGATATGGCGTAGGCACTAGTTTAACGGAAGCAACTGCCACTGACCGCCCAACCCTGAGGGAAAACTAGACCTTATTACGGAATATATGGCTTATGAACGAAATATTTACCGTTAGCTTTTCGGTGAAGAAAATCATCGTGAGGAACCTGGTTTAATCCCTACACGGTTGGGGTTTTCCCTTGTTGCTTCCGTTAAACTAGTGCCTACGCCAAATCTTGGGAATTGGTGCGGACTTAAAACCAGCACGAGTATGATTGGTTACGCCGTATGCAGAATAGGGTTCTGGACTCTAAATTGATTATTACTCTGAAAGAAAGAAGGCAAAAATATGCCTAAGCCCGAAAATCCTATTTAAAAAATCTCAAGTTATAGTTGCTATATTGAAATAAACAATTAAAAAAAAGTTTTATTTATTCAATTACAATATAGTTTGTGTCTGAAAACATTAATATACTTAAACATAAACAAGTTTACAATATTACAACACTAAAACCCCAAATTACCTAATTATAACTCTAATCGCCCCCAGCCGTTCCTGGTGCAAAAGTCCCCATAATACTGGCGGCATTCCCATCATCATTGGCATCATTGAAATAAATAAAAATTTACGAGAAGATACAACCGTTTTAATATTGTTTCTTAGAGACAAAACGCTCGGGGATCGTGACGTCACGATCCCCAAGCGTCATAGTAAATGACAATCGTTTCATGCGAAGGCGCGTTTTGCGGAAAAGGGATAGTGGGGTATACTCTCTTCAAACTTTGGACACTCATAACTTTAGTGATTATTTATTGTCTTGGGTTACTTTTTTCTCCATGTGACTATATTTTTAATCCTTTTTCAAGAAAATTCAACATTATTGATTATTTTATTTGGTGTCCCCATCCGTATTCCTTTTGGCCTTCTTTAATAAAAAGCCTAGCAGATTGCATACGCAGCCCTTAACGCTTACTGGCACATTAGAAGAAAAAACGTCAGCTGTCATAACAATTTTCGCTTTATTCGTGTCAACCGCTATACGAAATAATGAATGTAATTATTGGTCTTTCGTCGGGGATACGGTCAGCGGTGGACGCCTTGCTTCTTAAGCGGAGCTTCTGACGCTGATTGCATTATTGACGACTGACCAAATTACCGAACAACGTCGCTTTATAAGCAAACTTGACATTGGCGAAATCATCTTAACTTAGATGGAAGCCATTTTTCAAAAGAAGAATCAGAAGAATGTAGGTAATTATTGTTATCAATTAACTGCATGAGTACACTCTTCACCCGTAATAACAATAGTAGTGGTTCCAGTGTTTCATTGGTTCAGCACTAAGCAAGCTAAAGGTAAGCAAGCTCCGAGGTTATGTATGATAACTGATTTTGATTCTTGACATTGTTCTTACCATTCTGAGAAGTAGGTATATACAAGTATTGTTATCAATTAACTGCATGAGTACACTCTTCACCCGTAATAAAAATAGTAGTGGTGCCAGTGTTTCATTGGTTCAGCAATAAGCAAGCTAAAGGTAAGCCAGCTCCGAGGTTATGGATGATAACTGATTTTGATTCTTGACATTATTCTTACCATTCTGAGAAGTAGGTATATACAAGTGCAAGGGTGACCGATGTCTTATTAACAGCGATAAGTGATGTAATGGAAACCATTATTATACAGCCCTGGGAACGCTGCAGTGCTGTGCCATTTTTTACAAGCTTTACGTATATATTAACTTGACCTGACCCCGTAACATGGACGGCCTTATCACACGATAAGTGACAAGATAGAGCGTCTGGCACTGGCTGACACCGTTCAATAGAACGAGACGGACGCTCTATCTTGTCACTTATCGCGTGATAAGGCCGACCATGATACGGGGTCTCTTCGTATGTAAGTTGTCCGTCAAAATACCCATTTTTCAGTCACTTGCCTGCCGTTATACGATTGAGCTGAAATTTTGGGTATTAGTATAGTTTGGATGACAATTCAATATTATAGTACCATCGAGCTGATCTGATGATGGAGACAGAAGGTGACCATGAAAATTCAGTACCTAACCGACGTAACCCCGTTGAGTTTTCGCTCGTTTGAATCCTATCAATGGGTAGTTGAAAAAAGTAAGATTGTATGTCATAGGTAACCTCCGGAACCGCTTACCCGATTTCAAAAATTGTTTCACCTGCCTTTAGAATGGACATTCTGGGTAGTTATACTTTATGCCGCGGGATTGCCTGCGTTCTTTGCAATACGCGACCGACGCCGCGAGGGCAGTTAGTACTAGTAATATTATAAAACGCTCACTACGCGCTGGGCCTTAAAATGTGAGAACGGGACACCTATGTTGCGCTCTCTATTGCACTCACCTGCCATGATTGGAATGAAGTATCTTCTATAATAAACTAAATTATTGTTACCTGATTATCGACACCATTATGTGAACTCAATTAATCTAACTATAACTAATTTATTTCAGCAAAAACTCTTACTAAAAGTAAAGACGACGGAACCAAAATTAGGAACGAATAGACAGATCAGGGGCGAGTGAGTGATTAGGCCGGACAAATCAGCACCTCACTTTCCAACCCTCCCATCTTTCTTATCCATTGCATTGCAACATGAACCTTATTCTAAACAGATCTGGGTTGCTTTTGTTAAAAAAACTTAAGTGAGATACGTCTTTGTCTAAATTATTAAGTTCAAAATGGCCGGGGCGATGATACGGACTAATTAGAGCCATCTATCGTGATGCTCTGATAATTAAATAGCTCTTAGCGTCGATTGGTTTTCAGGATGCAAGGGTCATTCAGCATTGTTGACAACGTGGACAAAGGCCGAAAAAGGAACAAAAAGGACCTAAGGTAAGTACTTTTATTATAGAGATTGAGTAAAACAAGTTCGGAAAATTGATCAACGAAATTAATCTGCTATGGGCAAATGTTTTTACGGGCGCATCAAAATGCCCTTAAATCGAGAGATCGTTGGGGGTACTCGGACAATCAAATCCTACTACTTAATATTATAAATGTGAAAAGCTCAAAAACTGCTGAACGGATTTAGCATCGAGTTAATTTATAACCTAGATTGAAACGGAATATTTCGAGACTTCACTAACAACAGGGTAACAACTGTTTCAGATGCTTAGCCAATTACTATTCAATGCATTTACATATTGAGTTATCTTCTCTCCACCTGCTCCAGACTTTGACTGGATTTATACACATTATCAAGTAAGAGATACAAAGAATCGATATTATTATAAATAGTAATAATTTTCTGTCAGAAAGACGGAATAACTTTTTTATTTCTTGGATACAGAAGGTCCAATTAACAAAAAATGAAAAAAAAAATTTTTTTTTGATACAAACTTTTATTGCCAACAGTATTTTTCTGTGTATCGTCATCAACTACTCGTTGAGACGATTCTAACGAGCCCAAACTCAACGGGGCTACTTCTGTTAAATTCTGATTTCCCATGACTACTTTTTGTCTCCATCATCAGATCAGCTCGATGGTACCCATAATATTTAATTTTATCCAAACTATATTGAAACCCAAAAGTTCAGCTTAATCATCGGTTGAAGATAGCTGCTTTAAAATTGATTTGCAGGATTCCACCCTAACAGAAATAGTTATACTTATAGATACCTACATGTATGTAGGTATACATTTCACGTTAAATTAAAGCTTGTAAAACAAGTTCCAAATACAAAAAGTAGGAATGTATTATTATATTAAGACTGCAATTACATATGAAAACTAGCTGTTGCCCGCGACTTCGTCTGCGTAGAACTTGTTATCGTCGTAGAAAAAATATGTTTAATTATCACTGTCCCAAACACACTTCTACCAGGGATGATTTCCGAGATAAAACTATCCTTTATCCTTCCAAGGGTCTGAATGTAGGGAAAATTTCATCTAAATCCGTTCAGGGATTAAGCCTAAATGTTAACAGTGCGATGAGAACTTTAAATCCCCTTAAGGGATGAATTTAAAAAAAAACTTAATTCGTTTTCTAGTTTTTAAGCAAACAGTCTAAATCCGAAGTTACAAATCACTTACTATAAAAAAGGTCTTGCTCTCTATACAACCTTCAAACCCCCTTTTAACCCTCTTAGGGGATGAATAAAAATAAACGCTGAAATCGTTTTCTAATCTTAAAGATTAGACAAACAGTCCAAAACCTAAGTAAAAAAATCTCTTAATTTACAAATATCTTACTCTCCGTATAAATTTTGAACCCCCTTTTAACCCCCTTGGGGGATGAATTTCAAAACACGTTGAAATTAGTTTTTAAGTTTTAAACAAACCATCTAAAATCGAAGTTACAAATGTTTTACTTTAAAAATTGTCTTGATCTATCCGAACTTCGAACCCCCTTTTAACACTCTTAGGGGATGAATGAAAAACTAACGCTGAAATCTGTTTTGTAGTCTTTTAATAAATAGTCTAAGACCAAAGTTAAAAAGTCTCTTACATAAAAAAAATACTTTTCCCTCCATACAAACTTTGAACCCCCTTTAACCCCAATAGGGCCTGAATTTGAACCGCAAACGAAACGAAACGGTAACCGCGGTAACCGCATGCATACCGCCGGCTCCTGCTCAAATATAATAAAGACACTACATCAACAAGTAAAGACATCTATTTAAGTGACATTAGTAAGGTCTTGGTAAAGTTCATAATTAAAGACTTACCATTTCAAAGTTCAATATCCCAAAACCGGTTGACCCGATTTTGTTGAAACGTAGCTTAAGGCCTCCACACACCGAACTCGGGTCGTGCGTGTCTATCTCGGTCACGGCGGCAGCTTTCGAACAAAAAAATCCTCATTAAAATCGGTACATTCGTTTAGGAGCTACGATGTCACAGGCAGACACACAGACAAACAGACACGTCAAACTTATAACACTCCGACGGGGGTCAAAAATACCGAATACCGATTCCGCCCCGCAAATACAGAAGTGCAATTACTTGGTCAATTGTGCTTTCCTTTTGACTGATAGCTTAACCACACCCCAATCCATTAGCAACACCAGCAACAATTCGTAAATCGATAAATTCCTCCAAATTTCGCGAACAAAAACAAAGGTTCGGAATTTTCGACTGACTTTAATAGGGATAAGAAGCCACAGCACCCGGCTTAATTCAGATTAACGAGATACCAAAGACAACATCTGGATTAGCATTGTATGCCGAACGCGAACCCGAGTGACAATACGAGTAGATCTGTTTAAATGATACTGGAGACGGGAGGTACCACACATTGAATTATGCAAACAAAAGAAGGATGATACAAAGCTGTACTTAAGTACGACTAAAGTGTGTACTGTACGTATCTAGGAGCTCTCGCAGTTTAGAATAGCAGGGTAGTCGATTTAATTAAATCAAGAAAACTGGCGCGAGTAACATTCATGTAGACGGATAGAACCATCCCGTTTCCTTCCGTCGGTGTCACAATAATCCTACTAATATTATAAATGCGAAAGTTTTGATGTTTAGATGTTTGGATGTTTAGATATTTGGATGTTTGTTACTCAATCACGCTTAAACGGCTAAACAGATTTGGATGAAATTTTTCACGAAGATAGTTTACTACTATACTATACTACTATTACTACTTGCTTACTATACTACTTACTACTAATATTACAAATGCGAAAGTTTGGATGTTGAGATTTTAGGATGTTAGATGTTTGTTACTCAAGGTGAAATTTAGCACGAAGATAGTTTATTGTATGGGTTAAAATATAGGATAGCTTTTATCCCGGGTCCACGCAGACGAAGTCGCGGATGGAAGCTAATAATAATAACGAATAAATAAATAAACAAATAGAAAGCATCCATGACTCAGGATTCAGGAACAAATACTTAATCGTGCTCATCACACAAATAAACGCCCTTACCGGGATTCGAACCCAGGACCTCTTGCTTCGTAAGCAGGGACACTACCAACTAGGATAAAGCGGTCGTCAAAGACAAGAGTCGACTATGGGCTGAAGTGTGTGGTACAAACGACAACACTGTTAACCGACCATCCTGTGTTTATATTGAACCTTATAACAATGCACTTAAGGTGCACCGATGGTCAGTTAGCTGTGTTGTCGATAGTACTGCTAAATCACGATTATTCCATCTTTAAACCTACAATGGGTACGTAAAACTAGTGCCAATGCAAATCTTGGGACACTTGGCGCACAACCGGGAATAACGCGAGGAGAAGTAGATGAAGAGAACTACAATGGTTGTGCAAAAGAGGCACTGAAAATTAACCCCTCCGGCACTATTGTCGCCTTTTGAGAATATAAATATTAAGAAAGAAAAGAAAGAAGAAAAAAAATACATTTGTTTAACGTCACAACTTAGGCACACAATAAAAAAGAACAAGCAAACGATAAGACTTAAATACGAGGACGTTAAACAGGAGCCGCACTCAGCATAAAGCCACTGCAAGACACGGCAAGCAGAGGCGCTGATTTTCGGTGGGGACCTAAGTTAAAACTATTATAGGTGACGGCATAAACGCCAACAACTGGTAATAACTAAGGAAAATTAAAACAAAATAAATAATAGGTTTATTTATTTTGTTTTAATTTTCCTCTTAACATAACAATACCATAGCCACACTTAACATATTAGTGGACAATCTTACACAAATCGACCTAGTCCCAAACTAAGCAAAGCTTGTACTATGAGTACTAGATGACGTTAAACATACTTATATAGATAAATAAATACTTAAATACAAAGAAAACTTCCATGACTCAGGAACAAATATTCGTGCTCGTCACACAAATAAATGCCCTTACCGGGATTCGAACCCAGGACCTCTTGCTTCATAGGCAGGGTCACTACCATTTAGGCTACAGAGGTCGTCTCGTCGAATACAAGCATGAGTTTGCTTACGTTAGTTAGTGTGGTGCGAATAAATTAAATGAATCAATGTAGTAACCTGACGCCATCAATCCTACACTATTAATATGAATCGACATCCTTGTCAGTAATCATTTCATAGATGAGCGTTTCTTAAAAAAAATGCCACTACATTTTTTCGGAGATTTTTTGCAACTTTTTTGTTATTTCTACTCAAAATCACGATGTCTTTCCATCCCAATAGGAGAAAAAAAGTGTCCCAAAATGTCCATACATTTTTGAACTTTCCTATTGTGTTACCACTATACAAAGTATAAGGTAAATAGTAACACAATAGGAAAAATATGTATGGGACAGTTTTTTGTCCTACCAGGGTCGAAAGAGCTCCTGATTCTAAGTGGAAATAGTTAACATAAAATTTGTAGAAGTACAATTAATAATAGTGGCATTTTTTTTGAGAAACGCTCAGATTTTCATCCGCCTCGCTTAGCCACATATTGTGTAGGTATTTACACAGCTTACCTGTGCTTACCTAAATAAAGATGAAAGTATCTAAGATATGTCATGGTACCGAGTTTTGAGTTGCTACAGTCTTCACTCAACAACAGTAATAGTTAAAGCATTACGCGTAGTTTCAGTCTCCGAGAGGCAAGGGTCTTGTGGAACTGCGCTGTGCAACCCGAACTGGGGCGAAACTTGGAAGGGGGGGAATAAACAAACGTTCGCCGGTATTCGATTGGAACAGCATTTCATTATATAAACAGCGTACACACTTCAAGGCAACCGCTTTCTCAATCGGCTGCCTCGCGACAAAAAAAAATTTTTCACACATTTTACCGTGATTAGGCTCGCGTGTCTTTTGTACTAAAAACATTTTTATTTTATCAAAAAAAACGAGGATCTGTTGAAAAATGCGACCTGTAAAGGAGAGCAGCTGGACAGCCGGACACGCGAAAGAGTTTCCTTTAATTTATTTGCCATAAATTGCATGTTATACACAGGATGGTACAGTGGATACAGTTTGTTAATTTGTCTAAATACAATTTTACCAATTTGGTGTAGCAATAATACTAAGAATAATTACATTAATTACACGTAAAATATTTCCATATTATTGATTTTTCCGTATATAGTAGTCACTTAAGCTATATGGACACAGTTCAACAAGGTATTTTTTTAATACAATTACAAATTTTGTAGACGATAGGGCCTTCAATTCAACTGGAAAGGCATTGTACTGTACACATTTGCTGCAACATGGTTGTGGCATCTAGAACACATTGCTGTTCTGCCAGGACCTTGACGTCATTCACAAATATATGGTTATGTCTGTCACTTTTAAAATCGTTCTTCAATGGAAACTCGTCTGGAAATCAGCGCACGAGTTTGCAGAGCTCCATAATATAGAGAGCTGTCAGAGTAGGCAGACCTAGTAGTTTGAAGGATTGCCCACACGACTCTCACACGCGAAAGAGTTTTGGCCTTTGAACTTCGAAGAGAACTTCGTTCGCTGCGCTCGGTCGCTCAATGATGTGCTACAAAAATACAGCGCAACCAAACGCAATCAAGCCGCCTCTTTGTTAAGTGTAAACTTATTACTTCTCGTCATGTTACCGCTACGACTGGAGACCAAAAGCATAAGGGTTTAACTATACGACAGTCATTTATTTTTCCCTCCATTTTCTTCTGAGCAGCGTTGCTCTCACCACCAAATGGTGTCCCTCAATAGTGGAGCTGTGCGCCGGCTTATGTCTCATATGGACTGGAGAAAAATGAAACGGCACTGATTAAATTTTTAAATTAAAGGGAAATGTTGTTATATTTATCCTTAAACTTTATTAAACGATATGAAACAGAGAGAAATAATATAATCCATACTATCCATACTAATCCATACTAATATTATAAATGCGAAAGTGTGTCTGTCTGTCTGTCTGTCTGCCTGTTTGTCTGTTACCTCTTCACGCTTAAACCGCTGAACTAATTGAGATGAAATTTGGTATGGAGATAGCTTGAATCCCGGGGAAGGGCATAGGATAGTTTTTATCCCGGAAATCATCCCCTAAGGGGGTGAAATCGGGGGTGAAAGTTTGTATGGAGCTACTATATAAACGAGTTCAACGCGGACGGAGTCGCGGGCAGAAGCTAGTATTATAAATGTGTAACTGTGTCTGTCTGTCTGTCTGTCTGTCTGTTACCTCTTCACGGCTAAACCGCTGAACCGATTTGGATGAAATTTGGTATAGAGATAATTTGAGTCCTGGGGAAGGACATAGGATAGTTTTTATCCCGGAAATCATCCCCCAAGGGGATGAAGTGGGGGGTGAAAGTTTGTATGGAGCTACTATATAAACGAGTTCCACGCGGACGGAGTCGCGGGCAGAAGCTAGTGTAAAAATAAACCATCTTCATCTGCGATCCCTCTGTTGCCAGTAGAGTGCTTTAACCACTAAGCTACGAGGACGGTGACTGAGCATCGCATATACCTGCTACGAATAGCGACCTCTCTGTATACTCTTGAAAGATTAACATTACAGTTGAAATATTCACAGATGATGTATTTATGTTGCTGCTATAACAACGACTAAAAAAATATTTAAGTGCTCCCATACAACAAACGTAATTTTTTGCCGTTTTTATAGATAATGGTACGGAACCCTTCGTGCGCGAGTCCGACTCGCACTTGGCCGGTTTTATTTAACTTGACAAGCATAACACGACGATTTGACGACGGGACCGGTTAGCCTATTGGGTAACGCTGCCTATGAAGCTGACGGTCCTGGGTTCGAATCCCGGGAAGGGCAAATATTAGTGTGATGAGCATGAATATTTGTTTCTGAGTCTTGGGTGTTTTGTATGTATTTAAGTATTTGTATGTCTATTAAATATATCCCTCCGGCCGCGTGGTCCTACTGCTTCGTCCGACTGGTAGGACCACG
The DNA here is from genome assembly GCA_947049275.1 of Epinotia bilunana. Classification (NCBI taxonomy): domain Eukaryota; kingdom Metazoa; phylum Arthropoda; class Insecta; order Lepidoptera; family Tortricidae; genus Epinotia; species Epinotia bilunana. The sequence goes on from OX346265.1 coordinate 6,646,305, forward strand.
TGAACTTTTTTCCTGGTGGTCCGATTAATCGGACTACACGGAATTGTAATTACACTTCTTCCTACTGATCGGAGTGATCGGAATCCTCGTCTAGTACCCATAACACAAGCCTTATTGATCTTACTATGGGACTAGTTCGAATTGTGTGAGATTGACCCTTAATATTTATTTTATTTATAACGACTATTATAAATATTTGCCAAGCCGCACAGCAGACAGGAAAAAAAAGTTCATGTGGTCCTACCAGTCGGACGAAGCAGTAGGACCACGTGGCCGGAGGGAGTTTATCGGCAAAATGAAAAAAAACCTAATATTATACAGAAATCTCGCATGAATCTCAGATATATTAAAATATTATGAAACGGGTTACCCAAATCATACAGGTCGAATATCGCTCGACATGTTTCGAACAAATACGTGGCTCTCATTCATGAGCACTCGCGATGCCACCTTAGCACTGCGGATCTGTACCCCAGAGCTCCCGAGGATGCGTTGTGTTTCTCAACACACAAGGGAATTTGTTCTTTCAGCTGTCAACACGGCGAATCTTCAAACATATCAAGGGTCGGCAAGGCCCATGTTATTCCTTTGGAGTTGCATGCGTCTATAGGCTACGATGTCCGCTTGCCATCAGGCGGGCCGTACGCTTGTTTGCCACCGTCGTATTAAAAAATAAAATAAAATAAAAACCCTGGCGACGGCTGCTGCGTGTTCGAAAAATGTCGACCGATATTCGGCATTAAAGACGAGAGTGACTCGTTTCATTAAATGTTAATATTTTACAAACGACAACACTGTTAACTGACCATCCTGTGTTTATATAGCACCTTATTACAATGCATTTAAGGTGCACCGATGGTCAGTTAGCTGTGGTGTCGATAGTACTTTGACGCATGAAAAATATGACGCCTCATTAATTAATTGAGGTTCTAGCGTGTGAGATGTAAACATTTTAGATTTATATAACACTAGGAATCATAATTTAAGTTTTAAAACTTCTCAACCGCCTAGACCCTAACCTAAAGCTTTTTTAATAACGTGACGATGAAGAATCATCATACAAGATTCATACTTTGCGACCGAAGTTTATTTAATCTCACATATTGGACTCGAAGAAGAGCCTAAGAAACGGAATTTCCCAACGAACACTATTTCCTCGTAAAAGCGTATTGGTAAAAGCTTAACGCCTCTATTTCATCTAGAGCCGAAGTTAACGGGCTTCCATTTTCTATCATAGTATATAGTCTCAAATCCCGTTGAGCTTTGATGTATGATTAGATTATTACTAGGCATATAATTTTTGATCTGTAAGAAACCATAAAAACTACGACAAATTATTGACGACCGCTTTAGCCTAGTTGGTAGTGACCCTGCCTACGAAGCGAGAGGTCCTGGGTTCGAATCCCGGTAAGGGCATTTATTTGTGTGATGAGCACGAATATTTGTTCCTGAGTCATGGATGTTTTCTATGTATTTAAGTATTTATTTATCTATATGAGTATGTTTATCGTCGTCTAGTACCCATAGTACAAGCTTTGCTTAGTTTGGGACTAGGTCGATTTGTGTAAGATTGTCCCCTAATATTTATTTATTATAACATATCATCGAAATTAAAATTTCGTGCGATATGTCTAAAATGGGGGCGCTTTGGTTCTCCTTATTTTTTAAGTCCGAAAATGATCTTCATTAAATTTTACGCCATAATAATCGTTAGTCCTAATAATTCTTATTCCTAACGATCGTAAGTCGTAAATTCATAACCTTTCGAAGTCATAATGACAATAATCATAAATTTCTCATATACTAATTTAAAAAAATCATATTTATTTTTCATCATAACACTCATTCGTCCGTTTTATTTAAATTCATAACGACACTAGTCATACATTTTATTAATCCTAAAATTGATTTTCATAATATTTTTCATCATCCCTTTGAGGGTACGCTTTATTGCTTTTGAATTAGGAACTTTTTGACATTCAGTAAAAGTCTAGTCAATTTTGACCAGCCTTTGAGTAATTTGTACCGCGACCCTACGCGCGCGAGCCGAGCGAGCGAAGCGAGCGTGCCGCGGCAGCGGCCGGCGAAGCGCCAGAACGGATTTTATTTTTAATTTAATTAGCGAAAGCGTTTATTCATTAGGAAAAACAAAATTAGGAGTTGAAGTAGTTTGATATTAGGTAGTACTTAGTTATGATATTAAAACGAACAAAATTATGATGTATGTCCGTTATGAAGAAAACTGTTATGATTAATGTAATGGCTGTCTAGCCACTTTACATGTTTAGCAGTAACACTATGGTTTACTGCGACATAATGCGTATTGCTTGCTCAGCGACGACCTAACAATGTATAAAAAGATATGATTCTTATAATAAATGTTCACTCTTTACTTAACACTTGACTATTAATTAGCACTACCTTGCGGCCTGACTCTGCCCGAGCTTCCCAACGAAACACTAATATTAGATTAACAAAATTATGATTTCAAGCAAGTTCTTAGTACCTAATGAAATTATCGAGAATTTTTTTAGGAATACTGATCATTATGACATCCGATGATAGTTACAGAAATGTAGGAAAAAAAGTTAGGACGAAAAACATTTGGACTAGCGATGATTATGACTACAATACGTTAGGTTAAAACAATAGGACAACGAATTTTATGGCAGCTAATATGGACCCGTCTAAAGTACTACTAATAAATCCACGGTTAAACTCACGTATTAAATGTCACGACAGGCGACATGTTTCGATCTCTTCGGGAGTTCTTTTTCAGTGTCATTGCCGGGAAAACACTCATCCCGAAGAGGAACTCCCGATGAGTCCGAAACATGTTGCGTGTCGTAATACGTGGATTATTTTTCTCAAACATGCAATGAAATGTCGTCATTACGTGCGTTATAACAGACTTCAAAGTATCACGTTTCGGACGGAACAACTTGAGAGATCTGTAAAGGAATTTCATACAAGATTGAAGGCCTAGGCCGGGAGGTCATTTTTCTTTTATATATTTGTGGTACCACGCATCACGGTGTTCAGCCATGAATATTAAAGTTTGTTGAGGTTTTTTTTTTTATTTACCTATATCATTGCATATTTGAGAAAAGTATTGTACTCGGCGTGAAAAGGGGTTGCCAGCCTCATAACTAATACATGAAAAATCGTTTTTAATTTTATAATTGTATGTATGTCTTAAAGGTATTTGTAACGATGGACCTTAGAAGCCTGAAATAAATGGTTTATTATTATTATTATAAGTATCGGGCCTCGGTACGCTAGGCAGTCTATATGTACTCGGCCCGCAACCCCCGGGTCTCTGTAGTAATGTACTATTTAGACTTTTTCGCAACCGGGAATTTCAATTGGGCGAGGGTACGTCTTACTTAAATATTTAGATACTATTTCCTTATTCATTAAACGTGCAACTCACAGTCATAATAACAAGCCTTTCTTATTAGACGTTCTGTTTGTCTATTTCTCATCGGCGCAAATGTCAAAGTGCCAGATATATGTATAAGTTTATGTAACTTTAGGTAGTTTCACTGGGTCGAAACAACTAGTGAAACTACCGAATGATACTTCGCCAACCTAAATAGGCTCGACAGACGTTTATGACTATAATAAATTCCGTCAAAAAAAAATGTGCAAGCTTTTATTGCCACCTTTACTTTTCTGTATACTGTCATCAACTACTCGTTGATACGATTCTAACGAGCCCGAACTCAACGGGGTTACGTATGTTACGTCCTGATATGTCATTCATAGTTATTACTATATTTATTTTCTTAAGGTATTTACAAGATGATAATTAACTTTTGTTTTAGCCTATTGTGTGCCCCACTGCTGGGCAAAGGCCTCTCCCCGTGATCTCCATGCGCGCCTGCTAGGTGCCTCTTCCGCCCAGTTGCTGAAGAATACATCCAGGTCGTCCCGCCATCTCCGTCTAGGTCGGCCTCGTCTGCGTCGCCCGTCATGTAGCACCCACATGGCAGCTATATTAGCCCTGCCCTAACCTAATTGTTGCGTGGGCAGGCCCCCCACAAGGTGGACTGATGACCTGGCAAAGGTCGCGGGAGTCCGCTGGATGCGGGTGGCGCAGGACCGGTAATTGTGGCACTCTTTGGGGGAGGCCTATGTCCAGCAGTGGACGTCTTTCGGCTGATATAATGAACCTAATTATCATTAACTGCAAGTTACAGAAATATAACGATTCATATAAAGATTCACATTCAAGCGAAAAACAAATGACATCGTTCCCAATAAAAAAGTATCAGCACATTTACCCGAAACACGAAGATGCGGCCACGGAACAAACGAGCAGTGAATAATTTGCGAACAGTAAGCGGTAGTAACAAATGGCGCGGGTTAATGACTACCCTTAGGAGGATTCGTTTAATTAATGCCTTGTGTGAGCCTCCACTAATCTGTTTGAATGTTAGTACACTAATAGCTGAAGAATATATCCATTAGGACACAGACGAGGTTAATAGTTTCTTTGTCAACGGTACGGGGTTAATTCTGGTATTATGAGCGTTGCAAAGTACCTAGGATATTATATTGGAAATCTGTTCTTTAACTTGTCATGCTTGAAAAGTGTGTCATAAAGGCTAAAATATTCTTTCCTCACAATATAAGTGTGCAACTCTGGTCAGAAAGCCATATTGAAATGAAAATAATGAAATGAACCTGATATTACACCTCTAACAATCTTCTTTCACTTTGTTCGGGAAAATAACCATCTCGCGTAATATGACCGCGTAATTCAGACCCTATAAGATAAGATAAGTATTTATATACATAGCAAACATCCATGAGTCAGGAACAAATATTCGTGCTCATCACATAAATAAATGCCCTTACCGGGATTTGAACCCAGGACCTCCGGCTTCCTAGGCAGGGTCACTTCGAAGGCTACAGAGATCGCCAACATAATATAATCTACTATTGTTCGTCTCTCATCTGAATTTTAAGGCAGATGTAGCCCTCAAAAGTTTGTCTCGCTCACTCGCTAACGTTAACTCGATATGCTGTCTGCCTCTTTGCCCGCGCATGGTACCTCGAGCAAATCGGTATAAAGAAAGGTCTTTTTCAAAACGGGTCAGTATTTAAAAACTTTCTGACAAAAATTTCATTTTTGATACAAGCTTTTATTGCCGACTGTACTTTTCTGTATACCGTCATCAACTACTCATTGAGACGATTCTAACGAGCCCAAACTCGATGGGGTTATGTGGTTTTATTACGGAGTTCCTATGGCCACCTTCCAGCTTCATCATCAGATCAGCTCCACGTCATCATTATATTGCATTGTCACGCGATTTGTATATTTGTGCAAAATTTCAACCCAATCGGAAACCGGGAAGTGGTTCAAATTTAACTTGCAAGATTTGATTACAGACAGACAGACAGACAGACAACGGGACAGGTGAAACTAAATAAAAGCTGATAAAAAAGTAAACAATGATGTATTTTAATTATATTCCCGAAAAATATGTCAAAATATCACTTAAAAATATGTGGTTTAGTTAGATGCAGTAGCGAATTTAAAGTTAAATAATTTAATGTCAAAAATTACATTTTTGGTACAAGCTTTTATTGCCGACTGTACTTTTCTGTATACCATCATCAACTACTCATTGATACTCGATGGGGTTATGTGGTTTTATTGCGGAGTTCCTATGGCCACCTTCCAGCTCCATCATCAGATCAGCTCTACGTCATCATAATATTGCATTGTCAGGCGATTTATACATGCATGCAAAATTTCAGCTCAATCGGAAACCGGGAAGTGGATCACAAATTTAATGTGCAAGATTTTATTACAGACAGACAGACAATGGGACAGGTGAAACCTTAATAAAACCTTGTAAAATTGCAAATTACTAGATTGATTAGATACCTACAAACCTTTGTGCGGGAATGAGATACACGGGGAGTGCTACAGCAGGGGCTTGTTATGATGACTCATCATCATCATCATCATATCAGCCGAAAGACGTCCACTGCTGGACATAGGCCTCCCCCAAAGAGTGCCAAAGTGACCGGTCCTGCGCCACCCGCATCCAGCGGACTCCAGCGACCTTCTTTACCAGGTCATCAGTCCACCTTGTGGGGGGCCTACCCACGCCGCGCCTTCCGGTACGTGGTCGCCACTCGAGAACCTTTCCGCCCCAACGGCCATCGGTTCTACGTGCTATGTGCCCCGCCCACTGCCACTTAAGTTTAGCGATCCGGTAGGCTATATCGGTTACCTTGGTTCTGCTGCGGATAGTCTCATTTCTGATGTGATCACGCAGAGAAACTCCCAACATAGCCCTATCCATAGCCCTTTGGGTGACTTTGAGCCTGCTTATGAGGCCCTTAGTAAGCGACCACGTTTCAATGCCATATGCATATGATGACTATGAGTTACAAATATAAACAAGTTAAACTGGGCACAGCCTATCCTGGGAACCGAGTGTACTGATCTCATCATCATTTTCAGCTTGTATGACATCGCCCCTGCTGAGCATAGCTCTTCGAGAATGCCACCCGTCTCGATCGTGAGCTAGACTTATCCAGGACGGCTATCATAGGACGGCACGCGAGCTATGTCGCGGCGACATAGACTATCCGTCTCTTTCTAAGCGCAAGTGCCTTGCAGGAATGACCCGTGATCTTCCTTATTTCTACAACCTATTGAGCTGGGTACTTATACTGATTTACCAAAGCTCATGAATAGATATTTTAAATAAAAACCCGGACAAGTGCGAGTTTTACTCGCCCACCGAGGGTTCCGTAAAACCTTTTCCCTGTACTTGTAGTATAAAGGTCTTAGCACACTATAACAACTCAACAGCCACTCGATTCAAAGCTAAATATTGAAATTTAAACCTTATGTCGTATTTCCTACAGCACAATTTTCCATTGATCTTAAGGTACGACACGTGTACGACGCGTAGACCACACGTCGTACGCTACTTTAATATCATTTTTTGCAATTAAACCTAGAAAATATGACATAGGGCTTAAATTTCAATATTTGGCATAGAATCGAGTCACCATTGAGTTGTTATAATGTGCGAAGACCTAAGACGAAGATATTACTTGCAAAATTTCATAGTTCCAGATCAACAGAAAATATACCCTATAAATTACTCTTTCTCTCAATTCAATTGAGTGTCGAAATATACGTTTTTTACGGCATAAACGGCCGTATCCTTATTTTACGTTAACTTACAAGTTTGATTTTTTTCACAGCTTTAAGCCACTGTAGACACGTGATACCTCAACGCATTCCCGAGATAAAGGGCATACAGACGGACAACAAAGTGATCCTATAAGGTAACTGTTTTTCGCATTTTAGGTACGGAATCCTAAAAACGTTATTTTGACTTCCCTCTGACTCCTTACAGTTTGCATATTTACTTTACAGAACTTCAAATACTGTTCTTATAAAACATGCCATAAATTCGGGTTCGGTCGTTCTTCAATAAATTACCAATTCTGAATATAAAAGGGCAGCCGTAAAATTGGAACAAATAAAAAATTATCATCCCGTGCATCGCACGGCCATATTTTATTTTATTATAGAGCCATGATACATTTTTAAAAGCCTTGTCGAATGACCACGGAGTATATGCAGATTTATCAATGCGTGTCAGTGTCAGATTGTTACAAAATTTGTATATCGAACGAGCAAATACTATTGGGAATTAAAAATGTGACAGTCTGTATTAGCTGAGTTAAGAGTCCGCAGTAAGCTCGATTCTCCATACAAACGTAGTTACGCTCTCATTTTAAAAATACGTGTTGGATTGTAACGAAACTTCGCATGTACAATGACATGAGGTATATCCGGGTCTGTAATTAGTTTATGTAACTTCAGACACCATTGTAAAAAAATACAGCGAATTTAAGTTTTTCATACAAAACTGTTTTTTGCTGTATTTCGTTTGTTTTATAAACTGGAACCATATAAACTAATTACAGACACATAGATATACCTCAGGTCACTTTATATGTAACGTTTCGTCACAATCCAACACGTAGTTTTAAAATGAGAACGTTTGTATGGGAAGATGAAATTCGGACGAGCTTACTACGGACTCTTTAAAATAGAATGGTAACCTATATACTAATATTGTACCTAAAGAGGAGAGGTAGCTACGGTAGCCTAGTGGTTCAGGCATGCGGCTGTCAAGCGACGGTCGTGGGCTCGAATCCCGGCTCGTACCAATGAGTTTTTCGGAACTTATGTACGGAATATTTACCGTTAGCTTTTCGGTGAAGGAAAACATCGTGAGGAAACCGGTCTAATTCCAATAAGGTCTAGTTTTCCCTCTGGGTTGGAAGGTCAGATGGCAGTCGCTTTCGTAAAACCAGTGCCTATGCCAAATCTTGCGATTAGGTGTCAAAGCGGACCCCGGGCTCCTTTAGGGGCACAACCGGGAATAACGCTAGGAGGAGGATGATGATTGTACCTAAAGAGGAAAAATCTGTGAGATTGTATTTGAGTTGGTTTGTAAAGGATAATTTCCCCTTTCCCTTTAACTAAGTAATTATTTGTAATATAATTATTGGCCAGATAAAAATTTGGTAACTGTAAAATTGCGATAAGTGATTTTGACTAATGATTCTTTGGCAAATGATAATTTGAGAAAAATAGTTTGTGATTTGATACTTTGGGAAAAGATTTGTAGTAGATATGTAGATTTATTGCATTAGTAGTATAACATCAATTTGTATTGTTATACAAACTCATTCTATGTATAATATTCATATCTTGCATATGCCACGTAACTATATCTGATAAGATATAAGACTTAATTAAAATTATAGATTAAACATTATACTTTTGATATACCTACTGTGGTGTAATTTAATAATACTGTGATAAAAATAAAAATTATAAACTCAGACTAACCACTAAGAGAATAATAAGAAAACTAAATTAAAGCTAAAACTAGAAAATAATATAACAGCATAGAAAACCAAGAAAGAAAATGAATTATAAATTTATTTTTATTACATAATATAACAATACTATTTCTAAGAGACATTGAATCTAACTTACTGACTGTACCTATAGTATAAATAGTGTAATTTTGCTTACTATACTTTTAATCATACTAGAAAGATCCTCTAGACTTTTGTAGGTACTTACATAATATGTCATATTGTAAGTATCGCAAAAAAAATCGGTTCTGGCGCCGGCCGCTCGCAATTCTACATAACTTTCCTTAGGCACTTGTCCCACCGCCGGCGAGTAAGCGAGTGTTACTACGTGCTACTCGTTCAAGCGAGTAAAAGCGAGTAAGAATTACTATGAGAGTACTCGCTACTCGCAGGCGGTGGGACAAGTGCCATAAATTCCAAAAAAATGTTAGTGTAAATAGTCACTTCGCTATCTCAACATGTAGCATAATCTACCTTAAGGCACATAGTTTGTGAAAAAATTGCATTCCCAAAGGATCAAAAAATAGGAGCAACCTTACTCCTTGAACAGTATAGTCGTGTTTAGATATTTTTGAACACTGCCCGTGTACATATTTCGAACTGGAATATTCTAGTATTGAAGAGTTCCACATCCTGGCTCCATCATCAGATCAAGTTGATGATACTGAATCATTGTACAGGACAGTTGGCACCAGCCGTCGCGCCAACTCTCTCGAGCTCTCTCGCTCTGTCCGTCTCTTTCTAAGTTTTCTAAGAAGACAGAGAAAGTTCGCGCGCCGTCTTGTGATAACCGTGCTGTTATACTCTTATCACATTCCCACATTCTCGTGAGTACATTAGCGTAAGTTTCTATCGTTGCCAGTGTCCACTACTTTTTAAAAATCGTTCCATTTTTGAATGCGCAATTACCAGGCAGACCGTTAATAAAATCAAGGCATACGCAGACTGTTTTATGCTTCCAATATTCATGAAAGATCTCAAGGTAACGTAAACAAATCCAGTAGTAAACGAAACGCAAAGGCTTACAAGAATAATTTGATTTCGCCCCAAAACATTGAATTACAGATTGAATTAATCACTTTGATCGTAAGCAACTGGATTTTACGGAATCATGAATGTTTAATACTGAATGTATTTTCAATTAAATACAAGGGATTTCAGCTAAAAGTTTCATAAAAGCCTGATGAAAAATGAATAAACGAAGTGCTTTTAACCAACCTTGGGTCGCGAATATTTAATTTTTTTGTAATTTGAAATATTGCTGTGCAACAAAATTCGACGGCTGGACGTTTTTAAGAGTTTAATTAAGCAAATACAAAAAATCAATTGCAGAAAGCGATACTAGTCAAATTTTTCAATTGATTATTGCTTAACATTTTTACTAGTTTATTAATAAATTTAATGAAACCTTATTTTAACAGGCAGTAAGTAGAACTTTTCTGTAATAATTATAACTTGATTAAATAGAAGCCATATTTCGATTGGAAAACTTTTTCCTTAGAATAACCACTCGCTTGTGGCGACCACAGTTGCCAATTTCGCGCACCCCTAAACTGATGGTGGCAACTGTGGTTGCCAAGCGAAGTATGGGCTCCTTTGATAAAGAAAAATTTAAAGCAGTTTAATCTACCTTTATTAAAATCCGAAAGCAAGTGAGCGGATTTAATCAACATCACAAGCCCCGTTGGTTTTCAGTTTGGTTTTCAGATATCCTATCATTAGTGAATTCAGGGTTTTATCTCTAAAAGATTTAAGCAAAAATAACCAAAGCTGGAAATCCTTTGAAATACCTCTTCAGTTTTAGTCATATCGTTACCCGTAAATTTCCAAACCCTTATGAAGTTACTTATTCAGAATATATGAATATTCTTTCAACCAAATAGCATTTTGAATTACTGCAGTAATGGAACCCCTTAGAGATGTTTAACAGACCGCGTCGCAAACTGAGGTCGTTTTAAGATAATTTATACCCCAAGGGGTATTTTAATCGTCATTTAAATTTATTTAAACGGAACATTGGGCGCGGTGTAAAATACGTTGTAGCAGGTCCATACATTACGACGGCAAAGTTTTGTTTCATTGAGAGCACATATCGGCCTTTGGGGGACATAAAATTATTTTTACGACGGGCATCTCTCTTCATTGCGCCGATAAAAGGTCACAGAGCTTGTTGTAATTTGAATTTTATGAGCTCGTAAAGTAAACTATCGCTCAATGTTTAGGTAGTCATGAAAAATCTTGGCGAAGGCTTTGAATGCGAAAACGGCAATACGTTTCCGATTACGATTTATTTGTGTTCGCGGTGTCAATACTTTACGGCTTCGACTTGGGGCTTCTTCTGACGCCTATTTTCAGTATCTACTGAAAGAACATTCGATGTACGTTCAAACTTTTCAGTAGCAAATTCGCCGCTTTTTAACCGACTTCAAAATAAGGAGGAGGTTCTCAATTCTGTTGTATTCATACAATGTTGGAAGTGTATTTTTCTTCCAAAAACGCCATGTTATTTGAGACAACTTAAAAGTCGCGATAATTCACAGCTACTGATTTTCCGTTTTGGCTGTTTAGGACTATGCCTTTTTTTATATGGAAAAGTTTGTACCTCGACAAATAATGGAATTTGTATGTAACATAGTTGTCGAGCAAAATCGTTTTTTTAAATTTTTGACTCACAATAAACTACGCACTTCACGTCCTGATTTTTCACCAATAAAGTCAACATTGCCGAACATTTTTGAGAAAAATTGGTATAACCTGTGCTATGAGTATCAGTTACCTTCGGTCTGGTTAATGTGTCACTTCCATTTTAAACCTTCTTCGTCTATCACATAAATAGTACCTATCTATAAATACTTATTTATATTGACATACTAGCTTCCGCCCGCGACTTCGATTGCGTGGACCCGGGATAAAAACTATCCTATATTTTAATCCTGGCTATAATCTATCTTCATGCAAACTTTCATTCAAATCGGTTCAGCCGTTTAAGCGTGATTGAGTAACAAACATCCAAACATCCAAACATCTAAACTTTCGCATTTATAATATTAGTAGGATGATATTATCAGTGACCTATTTAACGATCACCTCCCCAGCCATAAAACCCTGAGCCTACACCAGATTCTTAACGCAGAGTTCCAGCCGGCACGGATTGTTTCGCTCGGCAACTAAGATTTAGTTCTGACAGAACTGTATAAGCAAGTTTGCAACAAGAACGCCGCGGTTAGCCGTGCTAAGTTAGTCTGACAGATTATGGCTTAGGGACTATGCAGACGGGCGGACACGGTACGTCACAAAACTTTCGACCTTACAAAATGCTTGCAGATGATTTATAATCATCATATCAGCCGAAAGAAGTCCACTGCTGGATATAGGCCAAAGTGCCACAATGACCGGTCCTGCGCCACCCGCATCCAGCGGACTCCCGCGGCCAGGTTATCAGTCCACCTTCACGCTGCGCCTTCCGGTACATGGTCGCCACTCGAGAAACTTTCTGCCTCAACGGCCATCGGTTCTACGTGCAATATTCTATTCCACTTAAGTTTAGCAAGGAAATGTCTATAAATTAATGTTAAAAAGAGGAAAAGTCTTTGATTTATGTTTCTGATTGTATCATTGTTGATTTTTATGGAGGGGGTGTCTAGTAGTCGAATCAGATTTCAAAATATCTCTCAGGTGTGTATAAATGAGTTTTCTGAAGGGACATAGGCTACGTATCATCCCGCGGGTGTGGATACATTCTTCGCGATACGCGAGAAAAGCCGAGCGGGCAGCTAGTACTCTTAGTAAATAATTGTTAATTGATTTTTTTTTGCGTTTGCCTGACTAACTATTTATTTCGGCCACATAAGTCACAAAATGTTGTAGGAAAAAAAACTTAGCAGTATCAAAAAATTACTTCAATACGTACTTTTGTTTTGGCATCGTCAACATCAATTCCTCTCATTATTAACGTAACATACGAATACATACGTATCCTACGACGGCGACATTCTGACATTCTGACGACTTCATTTCGACCAACCAGGATCATATACAAATTATTATTTATTTGTTTATGTTTATGTGTTAATTACAATTTTAGATATACATAGAATAGGTAAATACGGCCACAGTTGATTAAGAATAAGAATAAGAAAAAAATATTCACTTAAACAACCCTTGTTTCACAGCATTTTCTCCTGCCAAACTGCAGGACAGTTTATTGGCAGAGGGACTCCTTTACAAAAAATAGATGGGTAGGCTTAGCTATTAGCTAGTTACTTTAGTTACATAATTTTGTTTTCTAATGGTACAGCTGTACTGCTGTACTGTATGTATATGACTTTTATTTTTTTTGGCATATTATTTATTAGGCTGGTGAAATGAAAAAGGTTTTTATAAAAGCAGAACTGAAATCGAAGCTGTGCCGCCTGTGTAGAAGCTCTGCAACTGAAACTCGCTCCGCTGTGAATCGATTGTTCTCAAATCTTGTTCGTGGCGTGTTACATTCTTGAGCTACTATATTACAAGAGATATTAATATTCAGATAAACGTACTAAGTATAGTATTTTACTACGAAGGTAAACACTCATAAAATAAAATAAAGCACAGACTTAGAAATATCAGTAATAGCTATTTTGTATCTCTGTTCCAAAATAATGAATGATTGTATATGAATGGGTTCACACTTTGCTAAGTATTTTCATATTCTAGCGCTATCTGTGTTAATATTCATGTTAGCAGTTTATAGCTGCTGGTTCTCCTTAAAATAAATAAATAAATAATCGAGGCTGTCCATACATTGAACACATCCACTACGTTTCATTGCGTACTTACCTAACGAGGTAGTTTGCCTCTTATTTATTTTATTCATACGTCGCCGCGTAGTTGGATACTGTTAAAAGGGAAGCATACCTTTGGAATACTACGTACTCGTCCATACAAAAGGATTTCCTTTTTTCAAAATTTTGCAATAAATTAAAACTTGTAGGCACCCAATAATTTATTTTTAAATTGTCAGCCGTGAGCTGCTTGCTATACTTAACTCTTAAGCAATATTTTATTAACATTCGGGGTCTCAGAAACACAATAATGTTTTATTAATTTTAGTTTTTAACCCATTCTTGCTTATCATCATTCAATTTATTCAATAGGGTGCGTTTTTAGAAAATTTATATCTCGATCTACGTCACTTAGTAAGAAGGGGTTGACAGGACTAATCCTCTCATTCGTTTCATTATTGTCTTGTCCACAGCTTTTCTTAACGTATTTCATGCAATTTGTTATATTTCAAAGTTGTTGAATATTTAAATTTACATGAAAGACTGAATTCATTTACATTGAAGTGTTATCTTAAAGTCTCTAACTTGGTAGAGTTGTTCGAGTATGCTTTGATTTAAGTGCCTCAATTGATTCTACTACCTCACTTTAAGATTTTGTTTTGTTCCCCCGAATAAATTTTAATATTTCCAATATCGAAGTTTGCTTGAGGGGGGAGCTTGAGCGTTACCGGAATAGCCTGGAAACTTAATTACCGAACTCAATAATAAGAATTTTATCGACACAGATTGAATTATGAGTAAGAAAAATACGTTCCTAGAAAAAATGCCGTAATATACAACGTGTTTTTAACCGTCTTAGAGCCGAAGCCCACTTAAAGTATCCAAAACGTACTAATCATTCGTGAAAAAAAATTATTTTTAGTTAAGTTTTTAGTAATAAAAGGTAAGTTTGAAAAATTCTCTATGACTCGCGGAGCGAAGTCATTCACCCGGTTAGAGTTCGTACCTATCTATAAGTACATAAGATGGCCGCTAGCATACACTGCGGTCACTCGGCTGGATGATTAAAATTAATATTAATACAAAAAAAAAAATGCATTTTTTAATAAATCAATAAAAAAAAAAACCTTTTTAAGTTCTTTGTAATGTATAAGTACATTAACTGGGCTTCGGCTCTAAGACAGTTAAAAAAACACCCTTTAGGTATTTGGTCGTACCTACTTGGTATATTTTCGTATTCGAGGATCATTTAATGCGCTCCCAAGAGAATTTAAAAGCCTATCCCTAAAGGAACTTGAAAATAAATTGACACTGGCTACAGAATGAATGTTTCTCCTCTATTGAAGAGTTTTTGAAACTGAAAGAAATTCGTCATAGCTATTAATTGTAAACTTGTAAATTTATAATTATATTTATGAATGATACCATTGACATAGTGATTGTATATTTTATGTATTATTTCTCTCTTTTTTAATTGAATTTCATTTCTTAAATGACATGCAGCATGTCATCTATATGACAAAACATGTGAGACTAAATGAATTTAACCATCCACCTATGTATGTATACCTTTTTATTAAGCAAATAAATGGTTTATGGTTTATGAGTACGATTGAAGGCCTGTGACCAATTTTTTTCATATCATTCGAACCAGTTTTTGGAGAGGAACAAATGTTTGTATGGGACGAACTACAATTAAAGAACATTAATACCCAAAAAATTGAGACAAAGATTGGCCTCGCTGGCGGCAGCGCAAAACGCTTCATACTGATTGACAGATAGGTATGAACTTCACAACATTTGTTAGTACAAAGTACATGTATCGTTGTATGGAAAATCAGGTAAATTATTGTTTAGGTAGTACATAGTTGTCATACAATTTTGTTCCTATAAAAGCGTAAGGATTCTATTAGTAACTTTAAATTTACTCTTGGACAATAAAAAAATGCATATTTTTTCTAAACTTTCGACGGGTCATCTTTTTACGATTTTAATTATAATTTATACTTTATTACGATAATTTGATGGTTTACTATCCATTTAGTATCACTACGTGATCAATTTGAACATGGCACCATGTCTATTGTTAGAATAACTATCGCTTGAATAGAGATTCGTTTTCAAAAGGGAAATAAACAATGAAGATATTCAAATTAGTCTATGCACCCACAAATCTATTTTTAGTAAATAGATTAAGATAAAAAGCGATATAAAGTTGAAAATTTCTCGATGTTTAGACGCGAATATCACAAAAATGTGTTTAGATTCTTCCTATAGCACTTTGTATATACAACCGGTCAGAAGTCAGATCACCAGTACAATGGTCAGACTATTTGCCGGATAACGAGTAAGCACAGTATAACATTGACACGGGATCGAATAGAATGGTGTTACAAAAGAAGTGGCCTATATTCTTTGAGGATTACATCCCGTTTCCTCTCATCCATGAGAGGAAGCCTGTGCCCATCAGGGGAACATATGGTGAATATAACGTGAATAAACAATATTTTAAATCAAATCAGCGCCGCATAATTTGTCTCATACTAAATGATGACAAAACCAATAATTGCTGAGAAGCTTAAACTTGCCACGTGATGTTTTCGCCGGGAAACTTCTCAAATGCCTAATAACAAACTCGTCTCTTCCTTCGCGTTTACAAACTAACTCAGTACACTACGAAACGCTGGAACTAATCAACATCAACCTTATTCCTTGTCAATAAGTAACGTTCAATTAAGACAACGATTTAGGGCGGCAAAATGAATTTGTATAATTTTCCCTATTAACAAATACATTTCCGCAAATCAATGCGCAAGCAATTCTGCTTCTAAGCTAAAGGAAATAAAAGCCTTTCTTTTGTGGTTTGTTAATGACCGAGCTGCATTTATAATTTTGGTTTTATGATAGGAATATTGGTTACATAAGCGTTATGTTGAAACTAGGATGGCATGTAATAGGAATAACTTGAACTTGTATAGGCGCGGATTATTGAGGGAAATTCAAGATTCCTCGTCTTAAGTTAGCTAATTTTAGTAGAGAGTTCATTACTATACATTTCGGTAAATAGGGTTTATAAAGTATGATTTCATTGAATTAACAGTACTCAGGGTCTTAATAGAATAGGGAAAATGATACACCTCATACGAGATAGCAAGTTCATACTCAATATAATTGAAGGTAAGATAGAGGGGAAGCGAGGAAGAGAAAGACCTAGAATAAACTACATAGAGCAGCTCAAAAAAAGAGTTGATGTTAGGTCGTATCGAGATGTCAAAGAGGTTGCCTGGGATTGGAGTAGGAGGAGCTCGATGGAGGGCCTACTTTGAGCTTAGCTCTTAAATAAGCAAGAGAAGAAGAAGGGTCTTAATCCTTATGAACTTGAGTAACTCAAAATTCAAGTCGTTTAATGTGTTTTTAGCATTTATAATTTAGTGCCTTCTTCGGTTAATGTGATATTGAATATAGGATATATATTATCTTTAGTTTGGTTTAATTAATAACACTTATCAAAGGTAATGTGTAGGTACTGTATAGTATAGCTCTTATACTAGTTATATAGGTATATGATTATAATATTTGATGCACGAAGTGCCCAACTACACCTCGTGCATTTTCTGAATAATTAAGTGTTTAAAATTGGAGCAAAGAAGCTATATATCACCGTAAATCAGAACACTGTATTGCAACTGCTAAGGTAAATTATATTCAAAATGATAAAGGAAAATACATGCGCTCTTAACTATTAAATACGTAGAAAAAAAAAACAAAGAAACATTGGAAGGCCAATTATTGAACTAAAAAGAAATCTCAATCGGAACCGCAGCTGTTCTCAAGAAATTACAAAACTCTGTTTAAAATGCAGGCAAGCCTATTAAAATTGTGACCCAATTTGACCACTTTTCTGACTGTCGGCAGTTTGTAACGACGTCTAATTAAAAATTTCCCGAGTTAATTAACTAAACTCGATTAGAAGTATCACTAGCCCCTTTCCCTTGAGGTATTTGTTGGTTTTATGTTATTTTGTGACTGTTAAAGTCATTTAATTTGGAGGACACGTTATGCTTGAGGTTGTTCGGCCTTTGCTAAAGATCTTATCCTTTAGTGATTTTGCGACTAACCGACTTTAGGTTCTTGTTCTGAAAAATGGTATTAGGACATTTATGAGCCCAAAAGCAAATTCATCGCTATTCTTTTATGTATAATAAAAATAATAATCACACACACGTGTACACAAATCGACCTAATACCAAACTAAGCAATGCTTTTACTATAGGTACTAGACGACGATATACATACACGATGATTCTTAATTCGTGATCAGGAGTCGAAAAATATTGATAAACAGCCAAAACAGATTTCAATGTATGAGGTCTCATGCAATAAAATCACTGTTTAGTTAATTAAATTGAATGATAATGCTAACACTAATGTCCACTGAATGTTTGGTCACCCTACATTTCTTGAAGTTAAACAAATAAAGGGTTGTGCGATTTTATATTCTTTTGCTGCTGAATATAAGAAAAGATAACAAAGGAAAATAAATAATAATTATAAAAATTTGGCCCGCTGACACACCTGCGTAATTGTTTTACAACCATACTTAAAGATAGCAAAATCCATAAAATATGTTTGTAAAAATTCACTAAGCCTTAGGTATACTTAGTATATTAAAACATCGTTCATAAATTCATAAAATAATAATAGATAGTAAACACTCCCTCTGGACTCCATGTGGATATAAGCCTAGTGATTCCACATGGCACTGGCCGGGTACTCCAACAATAACTTCAGGACTATTATATATGTTATACTAGCTTCCGCCCGCGACTTCGTTCGCGTGGACCCGGGATAAAAACTATCCTATATTTTAATCCAGGCTATAAACTATCTTAGTGCAAAAGATCATTCAAATCGGTTCAGCTGTTTAAGCGTGATTGAGTGACAAACATCCAAACATCTAAACTTTCGCATTTATAATATTAGTAGGATTTAACTTATTGCGGGTTTTTCTGGCGTCAATTTTTTTGTTTTATGATCCGTATTGATCCACAATCTACACTAAAACTGATAACACTGAAGAAAAATATTATCAAACAATCAAAATTAAAAAAACCTATGTAATCAAAATAATTCATACTATTATAAATCTGACATGCCATAGTTATACAAATTATTCTTTATCTCTAATTATATGTTAAATTATATCAATTAATTGTAACTTATGAACGTGACTCTATGTATTACCAATACACATCTCCCTGTACCTAATATAGTGTAAGTAACACCGTGAAATTGTAAATAATAATAAAAAGGGTAGGTAATATAGTATCACTACATAGTATAAAACAAATTCGCTTCCCGCTGTCTGTCCCTATGTATGCTTAGATCTTTAAAACTACGCAACGGATTTTGATGCGGTTTTTTAATAGATAGTGATTCAAGAGGAATGTTTATATGTATAATATAGTACCCGTGTGAAGCCGGGGCGGGTCGCTAGTTTAGAATAAGTTTGCTACACCCTAACAGGGTCCATGCTGTGCCTATATATATATATATATATATATATATATATATATATATATATATATATAAGATCTTGTAATACCATGGTTGCTTAAATAAATAAATAAATAACAATAGACGCTCGCGCTTTCCTCGAATATTAATACGGAATACGGTATTGATTTGGACATTATTAGTCTACGAAAGTTAATAAGACGTACGATTACGCAATGAGGGAGCTGCGATCCTGGTGACTTTTATACGGTGCGACTCGATATTTTATGTGTTTATTTATTTAAATCAGGCAACACCGGCACAAATTACAAATACCGAGTATACATACTAAAAACATTTCATGTAAAGTGATTGCCAAGACTCCGTAGCTCATAATCATAATATCTGTCAGCGTGAAAAAGATATCAGATCGCAATTAGCGCCAAGCTTCTTACTCCACACGGCTTAACCAGCCAGGCTCTGTATATCTTGGCTAAATGCGCGCTACGCTTGGCTCGTCTTGGCGGGGGCACCGTGCCACCAAATATCATTATAAACTTATTAAAAGCTACAAAAACACACTACTGCGATGTGTTGCACAATTTCGTGAATAAGATTTTTTTATCTACACTTCTACATCTACACTATCTTCTTCTATTTGTCTTCTATCTACTCTTTATACATTGTAAAGAGGAAAGATTTGATTGTTTGTTTGTTTGTTTGTAATGAATAGGCTCCGAAACTACTGGACCGTTTTGAAAAAATATTTCACACGACATTATCCCTGATGAACAGGCTACTTTTTACCGCCTTAAATATAAAAAAATATAAAACACGGCCTTTATAAGTCCCACTGCTGGGCACAGGCCTCCTTTTTTTATATTTCTCTCCTTTTTTATCCTTGCTTTGAATAATTACATTAGCCTGCGAATGTCAAGACATTTTGTATGGTCGTCGAACCACCTTAAACACGAATTGCTATTTCCCGGCCTCTGAAATAACGCAAGCCTTCTATTTTTCTTCAAGGCCAGTAATCGTAAAGCTGGAAAATATAGGTTTTACCATTTCAGTACGTTTTTTATTACAGACCTTGCTTCGCCGTATTGACAATGAAAAAAAATTCAAAGGTCGTGTCGGGCTGTGAAAAACGGCTGCGTCATGCGCCTCAGGATGTTATATTTCTTTATTTGCCCCTGTCATGGAGGGATGTGAGGAAATGAGCCTGCAGGCTGAATTATATTTTTCCTCGCAACGAATTCTCGAATCGTAATTGTTTTCTTTGTGCTCACTGGTGTATCTTCAAAAATTAAATAAGGCCTTGAGGATATACTTTTTCCGGTTCTAAATGTTTTGTGGAATAAGTTTATAATTTGTGTGTACGTACATTGTGTGATATAACTTATAATTTGGTTTAATTAACGAAGAGGTATTTAATTTCACTTTTTTGGTGAATAAATTTAACATTTCACTTATAATTTGATACAAAGATCACAAAGAATTAAACGGCGATGCCGAATGACAAAATTACCTCGATTATCTGCGTCTCTGTCGCACTTTTGCAATATTCGATTATGTAGAGCTACAATACCTATATGTATATTCATGCTTCGAACTTTGGGACTTCGTCACACCACTAATTAGATTCTCTCTTTTCTTTTCATTCTCTAGGAGAGAACACAACGAGTAGTCATCAATGGACAATCAGCAGGGACAACTGTTGCTCTTGGTGTTCCTCAAGGCTCGATTCTGGGTCCGTTTCTATCTCTGATTTACAAGAATGACCTACCAAATGTGTTGCAAGATAAACATGATATAGTGTTATTCGCAGACGACACGTCGCTTATCTTCAAGGTAGACAGGAAAGAGAAACGCTTCGATGGTATTAATGATGCGCTCAACACTGTTGTGAAATGGTTTACAGCAAATAATTTACTGCTAAATTCCAAGATTTTTTTTTATCAGATTCACTTTACCTAATGTCAAGCAGGTAAACAATACCAAGATCAGATTAAAGGGCGATGAACTGGAATTTGAAGATAAAACAGTGTTTTTAGGTATCACCTTGGACTCAAAACTACAATGGCATGCGCATATCGCTGTCCTAGCCGGAAAACTTAGTTCGGCAGCCTATGCAGTAAGACGCATAAGACAGTTAACAAACGTTGAGACGGCCAGGCTCGTGTACTACAGTTACTTCCACAGTGTTATGTCCTACAGAATCCTGTTGTGGGGGAAAGCGGCTGATATCCAGACCATATGGTCTGAATATCAGCCGTATGTAGCACGAATATTTGTGCTACAGAAACGAGCTGTACGCTTCATATACGAACTAAAAGCTCGAGATTCTCTCAGGGACAAATTTAAGGAGGCAAATATTCTTACTGTAGCATGTCAATACATTCTTGAGAATATCATGTATGTGCGGAAAAACCTTCACGACTCCTTCAAACTCAACAGTGATATCCACGACTACTTACAACACCAGAAGTAAAAACAAGATCGCAGTGAAGGCCAGTCGTCTCCGCAAGGTTAGCACGTTCGTGGGGAACTGCATACGTTTTTACAATAAAATACCCACCTAAATTGTTAATTTACCGTTCAGTAAATTTAAGTCTCATGTTAAAAGTAATTTGCTAAGCAAGGCGTATTATACTGTCAACGATTTCTTAAACGACATAAATGCCTTTAAGCCAGTAGTAGTCTAATTCTATTCAGAATATACCTAAATACATGTAATCATTATAAGTACCTACCTGAAATAACTGTTCCGTTTTATGTAAGAAGAGAGCACGTAATGCTGGTTCTCGCCGAACAAGTCGTTTAATCTTTGTTATTATCAATGTCCGGTGGCTTGAATATGTCATGCTCGCTTAAAGGGCTTTGCTTACGGTGGCGTCGTTGATCGGATCGCCACTTTCCCTAAAATATGGTTGAGGGAGGCGATGGCTGAGTTATGCGTCATACTCGTACTCGTGATCGGGTGCGGTTTGTGGAGTCCGGACTGTTCATGCTTGCAAGGGCATAGTACATAGTTAACTACTTACATACTAGTGTTATTATTGTTATTATCGTATTGACGAGAGACATCATTCTGATCTTAACACGTTTTATTGTTATTGACCCTGAACATCTCTGACAATATTACATTAATGTACCTTTTTGTTTTGACGCTTTACTCCAGGCAAAATACGGTTTTGAAAAACATTAATTTATAATAGCGTTTTTTTTGTTGATTTCATTTTAAAATTGTATTCTAAGATGATTTATTCAAGAATCCGGCAAACTTTCCACCCGGAAGTAATTATGTAGCTTTAAATGAAGCATGCATTGTGTTTTTTTGTACGATTTATATTGAATATTATAGAGCAAATGTAAATGAACCAAAATAAAGACAAACATGTTTATTAATATTTTTTTTGACTTTTTAGAAGCTAGTTAATTTATCATTTTTTTGATGTCTGAAATTTTGTCGGATTTTGTCGCTGGGTAACTATTTAATTGATAATATATCCGTTACACATCAAAAAGAAGCTATTATAAATTATTTCCAAAATTGTCATTTTTTCCATACAAGTTGTCAGTTCATTGACTGGACTACTTAGAGACCGTATACATCTCTTAGAATATTAGAATAATTATTAATTGTATTTGGACGCTCAGAGATCTTATACATCTCTGGAATACTGAATTAATATCATTAACTTCTTGTTAATGCTGATATAGATCTTATATCGAATGTAATGGTCATATTTTGCAATTTTGTTTTGTTTACATTAACTTAGTGACATTTAGTTTACGCTCTCGCCTGATGAAGTCTACGCTCCGTCCAGTATCCACCCAAATCCAAACCCCCGAGAGCTTTCAGCTGGAACTCCAAAACCGTTTCGATTGCCTAGGTGGCGATGTGGACGAACTCAACGACGGGTTTGTGGAAGCTGTCCGTGCCACTGGGTCTAAGTTCTTCAAGGCCCAGCGGCCCAACAGAACTAAAAGGGTCTCTAGCTCCACTCAGAAGCTCATGAAGGAAAGGAGTGAAATGATTCTGCAGTCTTCAGCCGATGCGACTTTATACCGGCGGCTCAATAAACGGATCTCCAAGTCCCTTACCCGCGATCTGCGCCAATTCAATACGAACCGTATCGAAGAGGCCATCGAGCGAAATAAGGGCTCGAAAGTATTCGCACGAGATCTGTCTATTGGGCAGAGCCAGCTCGCAAGGTTGAAAACTGAGGACGGGAGAGTCGTTTCTTCCAAACCTGAGCTTTTGAGTGAGATAGAGCGTTTTTACGGACAGCTATACACGTCAACTCGCAAACCCGAAGTTGGTCCGGCAGAAGACCCTAGAGCTAGACTTACCCGACACTACACCGACGACATCCCGGACATCAGCCTGTACGAGATTAGAATGGCTCTGAAACAGCTTAAGAATAGCAAGGCACCCGGTGAAGACGGAATTACAGCCGAACTCCTGAAGGCGGGTGGAAAACCGATCCTTACGGCCCTTCAGAAGTTATTCAACACCGTCCTACTGGAAGGGAGAACGCCAAAGGCGTGAAACAGAGGTGAGGTGGTGCTGTTCTTCAAAAAGGGTGACAACACTCTGCTGAAGAACTACCGACCCATCTCACTTCTGAGCCATGTCTATAAGCTGTTTTCAAGGGTCATTACGAATCGTCTCGCACGCAGGCTTGATGACTTCCAGCCTCCCGAACAAGCCGGTTTCCGAAGAGGTTTTGGTACCGTAGACCACATTCATACGCTCCGCCAGGTTATACAGAAGACTGAGGAGTATAACCTGCCTCTCTGCTTAGCGTTCGTGGACTACAAGAAAGCCTTCGATTCGATCGAAACCTGGGCTGTACTACAGTCTCTCCAACGGTGCCAAGTAGACTGCCGCTACATCGAAGTGCTGAAGTGTTTGTACGAGAACGCCACTATGTCAGTCCGACTCCAGGATCAGAGTTCGAAGCCTATTCCGCTGCAGCGGGGTGTCAGACAAGGGGATGTTATTTCCCCAAAACTGTTCACCGCTGCACTGGAGGACGTGTTCAAGACTCTAGACTGGAGAAGGCTAGGCATCAACATCAACGGCGAGTACATCACTCACCTTCGGTTTGCTGACGATATAGTAGTCTTGGCTGAGACCATGGAGGACTTAAGCACGATGCTCGATGACCTCAGTAAAGCCTCCGAACGAGTTGGTCTAAGGATGAACATGGATAAGACAAAGATCATGTCAAACCTCCATGTAGTACCAACCCCCATTTCAATCGGACACTTTACGCTCGAAGTTGTAGACGATTATATATACCTAGGACAGACTGTTCAGTTAGGTAGGTCCAACTTTGAGAAAGAGGTCAATCGGCGAATCCGACTCGGCTGGGCAGCATTCGGGAGGCTACGGCACATCTTTTCGTCCAATATTCCGCAGTGTCTCAAGACGAGAGTCTTTGACCAGTGTGTGTTGCCAGTGATGACGTATGGCACGGAAACGTGGTCGCTTACTATGGGCCTCATAAGAAGGCTCAAAGTCACCCAAAGGGCAATGGAGAGGGCTATGTTGGGAGTTTCTCTGCGCGATCGCATCAGAAATGAGGCTATCCGCAGCAGAAACAAGGTAACCGATATAGCCTTCCGAATCGCTAAACTTAAGTGGCAGTGGGCGGGGCACATTGCACGTAGAACCGATGGCCGTTGGGGCGGAAAGGTTCTCGAGTGGCGACCACGTACCGGAAGGCGCAGCGTGGGTAGGCCCCCCACAAGGTGGACTGATGACCTGGTAAAGGTCGCGGGAGTCCACTGGATGCGGGTAGCGCAGGATCGGTCATTGTGGCACTCTTTGGGGGAGGCCTATGTCCAGCAGTGGACGTCTTTCGGCTGATATGATGATGATGATGATGATGATTTAGTTTACCTTTTATATAAATTTTTAAATTATTATTGTGTATATTCTCTTTATTATTATCTCTTTATTCTTATTTCTACTTAAGTTAGGTTTGTACAATAAATTTATAAAAAGTAAAATATAGAACTATACATACAAAACATAAAATCATTATAAAAACCTAACCTAGGGTGCAGCCGGCAGCGAGACGGGGCCTAAGCTACCGGCGGTCAGGGCGACAGAGACAGGAACCTCCTGACTATCCGCGCAGTATCCAGGAGTACCGCCTTCTGTATCTGGCCCTTGATCCAGCCATCTAGCGAGAGTCTCTTGAGGTGATGGTCGAGACTCTTCGCTATTAAACCGTTCGCCGAAACGACTATCGGGACGATGATCGTCGAGTCAACATCCCATATGGCGGTTACCTCGTGAGCCAGGTCTAGGTACTTGCTGGCTTTGTCCTTCTCGGCCTTCACGAGGTTCTCGTCATGGGGGATGGTGATGTCGACGAGCACTGCCTGGCGTTTCGATCGATCTGTCAGCACGATATCAGGCCTATTGGCAAGAATAGTCCTGTCCGTGATGACAGATCGATCCCAATAGAGCGTGGCACGACCATTTTCGAGAACTGGCGCAGGTGTGTACTTATAGTAAGGCACTTCGGAGACCACAAGACCGTATAGCAGAGCAAGTTGCTGGTGAATAATTCTGGCTACAAGGTTATGTCTGTGCAAGTACTCGCCGTTAGCAAGATGACCACAACCGGAGATAATATGCCTGAGTGACTCCCCGGGACGGCGGCATGCCCGACAAATGTCGACCGTACCGTCCTTCAGGATATACCTCCGGTAATTGTTCGTCATGATAACTTCGTCCGCAATTGCACAGACAAAACCTTCAGTTTCCCCGAAGAGATCCCCGAAACGTAGCCAGTTCACCGACGCGAGCAGATCTACATCGGGCCCTGTGAGGGCCTTGTAGAACCGCCCGTGTAGCTCCTTGCTCCTCCACACCGCCCTGCGGTCCTCGACGCTCATTACTTTAAGTCTGCGCCAGTTCTCGTTTGCCAAGGAGAGCGGGGTGAAGTTTCCGTCTACTGCTACTACGTCACGATGCATCCCACACTCGTTGTTTAGGAAATAATCCCTGAGACTGCACACCTCGCGGTTGTGGAGGTCTTTGGCATTTAGAAAGCCGCGACCTCCACACTTCCGCGAGATGTACAGTCTCATAACAGACGAGCGTGGGTGTAGCATGCGATGCGCAGTAAGCAGTACTCGGACTCTTCGATCCAGGGCATCCAGCTCAGTCTGAGTCCACCTTAGTATGCCAAAGGAGTAAGTAAGCAAGGGCATCACCCAAGAGTTGAAGGCACGCACCTTGTTGCCGCCCGACAAAAGACTATTAAGTACTTTGGTCAGGCGACAAAAGAAGCGCTCCTTCACCGCTCGCTTTACGCCCTCACCCTCAATACCCAATGACTGTGACATACCAAGATACTTATAGGTTTCTGCTTCGGAGATAGATTTGAGAGACATTGTCTCAGAAAGTTGCAAATTTGTTGAATTTACAACTTTCCCCCGCTGTACATGCATGACCGCACACTTAATGACACCAAATTCCATTTTGATGGCGCTACTGAAGACTTCTGTTGTTTTCAGTAGTTCCAACAGGTTATGTCCATTCGGTGCAAATAGCTTAAGGTCATCCATATAGAGCAGATGAGAAATGACCTCACCCTCCCTCCGAAGCTGGCAACCTAGTCCCGAATCCTTCAGCAGGGTGCTAAGCGGATTCAGTGCTAGGCAGAACCACAAAGGACTCAGACTGTCACCCTGGAAGATCCCACGTTCAATCCTTATAGAGTCCTGCGGACCAGAAGGGCAATCTCCTCCCCCCGGTTGACGAATGACTGTGGTCCACTGCCCCATGCAAGCACTTAAGAAGGATCTTAGAACTGCATCAACTTTATACAACTCTAAGACCCTCCTGAGCCATGAATGAGGCACCGAATCATAGGCCTTCTTGTAGTCAATCCAGGCGGCCGAAAGGGCCCCCCTATTCCGCCGGACTCGTTGGCAAATGGTCATGTCTATGAGGAGGAGCTCTTTAGTACCACGAGATCCAACCCTACATCCATTTTGAGCAGGGGCCAAAACGTTGTTTGCAACGATGTGTGCGTTCATTTTTGTTCTCAAAATAGATGTAAGGAGCTTGTACAGCGTAGGCAAGCACGTGATGGGTCTGTAGTTTTTCGCTTCTGTGCTACTACCGGACTTATAGAGCAGGGAGGTGATACCAGTTGTCAAGAAAGATGGTAGGGAACCGAGCTCAAGGGCTTGCTGGAACTGCGTTGCCAAACGCAGGTGTGAGCATCGAAACCATTTCAGCCAGAAGTTATGTAATCCATCCGGTCCAGGACTTTTCCAGTTCGGGGCCAAACGGATGGCACAACTAACGTCCTCGGGGCTGATGGTAACAGTCCCCATGGGCTCGATGAACGCACACTCACGTTCGACAACACTCATCCACTCGCCTTCGGTGTGTTCGACTGGCACTGACCAGATACTACACCAGAAGTCAACCATGGCAGTAGCATCCGGCTGCTGTCCGTCGGACACACGAAGGTCGGCTCCCTCCCACTTTCGGTATACCTTCCTTTGATCGCTTTGGAAAAGGCAATTCTGCTGGTATCGATCCACTCGCTCTCTGTAGCGGCGAATACGGCCTGCCCATGCATAGACTTTCTGCTTCAGAAAGTCTATGCGCTCCGTGACACAGGCCATGTAGTCGCGGGGCCTGATACCAGTTCCCGCGAAGGCCTGGTTCACAAAGCGCATGACTCGGGGGCGGTTGTTGCCCCCCCTGAAGCAGATCAGCTTTGCAATGAGAGTCCTAAACGTATTGATACGACGCTCAATCCGCACTTGCCATGCAGGGACACCCCCGGCGGCCCTAGGTGCACGGTCAGCGTCCGGAAACTTGACGCGAGCAACATGGCACGCCGCGATGGCCCCGCAGTACATGATTGAGTGTGTATCAAGTAAGTCTTTACTAGCCTGTATATACGGGTCTAGCAGACCGTTTAGAGCTCCCATTAACGCTAGATTGCGTCTATTTACGGGCAGGCGTGGTAGTCGTGGCCTAGAGTTGTTTGTGGAACGATACCTCGTAATCGCATCTTCCAAAGCCCTCCTCAGTTGCTCATTGGTCTGGGTACTCATGCTCTGGTTCGCACAGTCCTCCTCGTCAGCACTAAGATCAACCCGCGGTGCCCCCAATGCCAGGTCGGGAGTAGGCATTGGAGCCGGCAACAAGGCGGGCGGATCCTGTGCCAAGGTAGAGGCCGCACGAGCAGAGAGTACTTCCAGGCGTAGCCGATCAAGCGTGACGTCATCCAACCGCTTGTGCCGCTGGATGACGCGTACCTGATCCGATAGACGCTGCGCAGACACGGTGATGGCCGGTTCAAGCGCCTGGAACAGAGGCAGCATCCGGACACGGTACGCGGACAGATTAGTTCCTCCCTCTGTCGCCCCATAGTAGGCGCGCATGCAGTTTTCGTTAATTGATTGCGTCCACTGCATGCGGCGCACTATACCACCGGTAGCGGGAGCCATGGGCGGAGCAGGATGCTCCGCAGGCCCCAAGCGTGCCGGCAGCGGTGGCCGCCCGCGCCGCGCAGGTGGTCGTGGCGGCGGCGGCGGCGACCCGCACTCGTCGCTCGAACTGCTGCTGCTAGTGTCGGGCGCGGTCGCAAATTCATCGCCCGACGATGACGTGCTGGACGATGGTGTGGACGACGAGGCAGGTGGAGGTGGAGGGCGTGCGTGTTCTTCCGCTAGTGCTTGACGTGTTTTTCGCTGTGATCTAGTTATCATCGCGAGCTGTCAGTGATATTTCAAAAATGGGCTATCTCCACCAAATTGCCGTTTTTCTGGACAATTTAAAGTTTTCCAGGGCTGTGTGATGTTTAAATACAGTGGCGATATAAAATCGAGCCATTTTAAACTGATAAAACACGAATACAACGAATACAAAATAAAATTGTTAAAAACACGTCTGACATGTGACAGCGGTCATTTTTTTTTTTTTTATTTATTTTTTTTTTTTTTTTTTTATTATTATTATTATATTGTAAATTACCGTTTGACATGTAAAAGTGCCCTTATGGCCTATCTGCAGAATAAATAATTGATTTGATTTGATTTTCCACAAGCCATGTGGAAATCAATCTTAAACTCAAAAACAAAAATAACGCCTACGTTATTATTTATCATATATATTTTTTTAAATTTATCAAATAAAGAATACACGTAATTTTTTACATTTATTTTCATGTTTGCACTCCTAACTTAATATAACAAAATATAATATATGCAAAAGGCGATTCGTTCATTTAATTTCTACATTGAATATGATATTGAAAATAATGAAAATTCTTAATTTAATACATACAATAAATACATACCATGTTTTATAAACGTTAACTTACATTAAATAGGTATCTATGTATTACACACGTTTCTTAAGACTAGTTAAGGAGTTATTATGCATTATTAAAAAGATTTTAGGAATAATTATAAAGAAGCCACAAATACAAGCAGATTCAACTTACATTTTTGATGACAGAAAAGGATATCACAGCTATTAAGTTAATTATGTACATTAAATTATTCGGTATCAATTATTTCAGTATTTTAGATTCATATCAACCAAAGAAAGCAAGTTTGAGTTTGTATGAAACAATCCAAAACATTAGTCATAGTTTATACATTTACAACTACATTTTATTAAAGGGTACATGGCTTCAACAACTATATTTTGGTGTAAAGCTAACATTAAAACTAGTGGCAAATGATATTAAAATTATTTACAAATAACAATAATTATATTGTGAACTAAATCATATATAAATAGTTATGAAATAATAAAGGGATGTATAGCTACAAAATGTCTTTAAGTACATTTATATCAAAAGCAACCATGAAATGCAATTTTATTGAATGGCAAAAACCGATGAGTTACCTATACTTATGATTATTGTATTACTTGAAATACGAAATACCAAGTCTACTGAATATTTATGAAACGTTCAACGTTTATTTTTAAACCCACTAGATACAGTTAAGCCGCGTTCACATTTGTGTGTCGTGTTGTGTTGTGACGCATCAGAACGCTAGTCGGTTTCATACATTTAATATGGTTGCGTTTACATTTGTCTGATGTCGTGGGCGTCAGACAAATGTGAACGCAACCATATTAAATGTATGAAACCGATAAGCGTTCTGATGCGCCACAACACAACACGACACACAACTGTGAACGCGGCTTTACTAAGTATTCCAAATTCAACGTAAATGCTGGCAAATACTGATGAATTTTATAGTTACAACCAATATGAACCTACCTAGGTGGGTACCGGAATTTAAATTAAAACGGAGTTTCAATTATATTTTAGAAAATAAATTGTTTCTACTTCAGATATTGCATACAAGCCCGCATTTCACTCAAAATACATCAGTCACTTTTCTTTTTAAAATAGTTTTTATAATGTGTTGCGTGATTGATACACGATTTGCAACGGAATTAATTTCAAGTAGGTAGGTACTTAAATCGGAAACATTTTTAAAGATACTTATTTATTTTTATTTTTAGAGAAACCAGTACTTGTGTAGAGTGAAAAGAGGGAAAACCAACGCAGCACGCAAGTCGTTATAAATGAAGTTATATATTTTGGTAAATTGGGCACATTTATATAAATTATACGTTTATTTCCGTCTATTATGTAGCAATCGCCGGATTATCATCAGCGATAAACCTAACACTACCATCGCAGGAGTTACCGAATTTAGAACGGGATGAAACCGAACTTTGAATTTAATAAATACCGTAATGAAAATGCTTAAGACACTTTGAAAGCTTTGGATCGAGTTTGGTTACCATGGTACCCCCAAAGCGTAAGAGCATCAGGGATGATACCGCGATGTTTGATGGTGGAATACCTCCATTTCTCGCATTCGAAATTACATCTCAAATTTAGCAGTACCGTCTCAGGGGTGGTACCTAGCAGTTACGAAGCGTGGATCACTCAGTAAAGAGAGTGGTGCCATGCATTTACGAACGTGATACCGCCCTGGAGACGGGCTGTACCATGCTCGTAACAAAAAGATGTAGACGTTCGAAATTCGGAAAATCTCGGAACTACGCAGTATCGGCTCAGTGGCGCGCGCTAGTTTCTGGTGAGCATCGGGTTTATCATGATGTTGGCGAGCGCGTTGCGCCGCTTGCGCCACGCGCCTGCGCCCTGCGCGTGGTACTGCAGCTGCCGATACCACGTGCGGGTCCGCGTGCTTTCTTCGGCCTGTAAAATGTACAGTTGCCTTAGAAAAAGGGTTTTATTATTATTTTTGTACAGTACAAATTAGAATTAAGTTAACCAATACCAATAACTAGTGACCAAACCTAGGCTGAATTGAAACAATAAGATTTTATGATTTTATAAATTCGATGTATAAGATACATGTACTTAAACTGAACCCTGAGGGGTAATCACGTAACGTTTTGAATGCGCATTAATAAAAATTGTCATTTCCATATGAACAATAACTCAAAAATCAGAAATATGGTCTGCAAAAATAATGCATAATTTTTTATTTTTTTATAAGATAGCATGTTAATGAAAATGTTAGTTTTATGTATCATTTAATGATTTGTTCAGTCATCTCTACATATAGTGAAACGAGGTACAGTCGAGTTCTAAGATATGTGCTCGGACAAAGTGATCTATAATATGTAAACACGACTTTATTTTCAAGGGCATAAGGTTGCTCAGATATTATTTAACATTTGGGAACTTACATATATTTATGAACTCGACTGTACAGCCGTGTCATTATTTAAATGAACGCGATATTGTACAGACATTGGTTGTCCTTATAATTTACTAGTAATCTGATAGAACTCACCTTGAAAATATACGAATCCTTAGTAGTAATCTCGTGCACTTCGAAGAAATGTTCGGGCTCGTGATCCGCAGCGACCACACAGCGGTCTAAGAACAGCGGCTCTCTCTGCAGCGTGTATCTTCCCGCCTTCTCTCTCACCAGGAGAAGAGCTGCCTCTCTCACTCCACTCCGTGCGAACAGCGCATCGCCTTCCTTTTCTCTCGCTTCGCGGTCTCTCGCTTCTCTTGTTTCGCGGATCTCGTTCGTTTTGTGCGTAATCGTTGGCTGAAATTGTAAAAAGCCCAGTTCAATTTATTATTCATTTGGTCGTACAAATACCAGAATAGCTTGACAAGATGTCAATTGTGAAACATCACTGTCCCTAGCGTCAATCATGGGATATATTTTTTTTATTAAACTTATTGGATTCCCAAAAACATGTATTCACTAGAAGGACGTGGTGTATAGTCAGCGTCGTATAGTAAGTAGTAGCACAGTATAGAAGAATAATACAGTAGGTAATCTGAGGCCGTTTAGGAGCGTTCGTTACCTACTTTCGCTCGATGCGCAGGGCTGTGTCAAGTTTGTGGCTTGGCATACCTATAATACTAATTTTGCTTTTAAGTATGCAAAGTATTTCTGTTACAGTTTAATAGACAATATTGTATACACAAAGTAATAATATTATAGATAGTTAGGTATGTGTTTTTAGTTTCCCACTTCATCGAATATTTGAACACCACTATACTATGCCTAAAATATTTCCTATTCGGCTCCTTGTGATATCGTGGCACTGGCGGCTCGCTGTCTTCACCTACGAGGCGGTTTTCTTTGACGTAGCGAGTGAGAACGAGCGAACACCGCAACGGCGCGGCCCCGATTGAAGCATTCTCCATCATTCCCGAAGGCTATGTGTGTGTGCGTACCGAACACGCGCAAATGTGTGCAGCCGTGCGATGTACCTTTGTTCGAAGTTTATCTACTGTTCCTATACTGTGGTAGTAGCCAGAGTAGCCAAATATTTCGTAACACACCCTTATTCTTACAGTAACAAAGACGTGTACCGAAATATTTGGCTACCTTGGCTGCTACTAACTAATTCATTCATCATCGATAAATTTTATTTAGATTCAATTCGTGCAATAACACGACTTCCCGTTTTTACAGATAGTACAGTCAGCATCAAAAGTAGCTACGCAAACGAAGCCGTCAAAAGTCTTTATTAAAAGGGGATTAGAACTTTTGACGTCTTCGATTGCATAGCTCCGGCGAATATGATCGCTCGCAGGTTTACAGGATGCTCCATAGAGGTGAAAGCAACGTTACTTAAGGCTTTCTGCACTTCCCTCTATACCTGCAGCCTGTGGTCGCAGTATACGCAACGGGCATATCGTGTGTATCTTCGTGTTCAATATAACAACGCGTTCCGGGTGTTGATGGGACTGCCCCGTTTCTGTAGCGCGTCGGGTATGTTTGCTGCGGCTTTTACACAGTAATGCGCGGGCGCGCCGCATCCCTGATGCGTCGGGTGTGGGGCAGTCCCATCATCATCCTAAAGATGATAGCCGAGAGGGCAGATTGTCCCTATATGTTACACTGTGGAAGATTGCATTCTCCCACTAGTGTTATCAAATGGTAACCACCTTAGTGAATTAGTAAATTAACACTTAGTTTTTAAGTTATTCGTTTATAATACTAACAAAATATGTGTCTATTGTTACACGAAATAAAAGTTTTTTTTATAGCTACTTTTGATGCTAACTGTGCATCCTATTTCCGTTCCATTAACACGTGCCCTGTTCGAGTGCCCCCAATAATTGGTCATGTACCTGCTTTTCAGGAGTCACAATGGATTCACAGCTTCGAAAAGGAAACACACTTGTCGTGTGACATTGTCAGATGATTTTGTATGGTGACAGTGAACGCGTTAAATACGGTGCCGATATCTGACATCTCATAGGATCTGTCAAAATTCCCAAAAAATCCGATCGCCAATGTTTTAAACAGTAGGCCAGTCGTAAATACTGGGAATATCCCAGCACGGCTATCACGCGACGGCGCGCGAGCTCTCTCGATTTTTCTCGCACTATCCGTCTCTCTTATTAGAACACTTAGAACAATAGGTATAGTGCGAAAAAAATCGAGAGTATGTCGCGGCCGGCCCATGATAGACGTGCAGATCGATAGTAATCCAATCATCGACAGAAACTCCATTAACAAAAGCACCTAAATATAAAAACACAATCCGCCTATAAAAATATCGTAATAGAAAAACGTAATCACCTTTCCGTTAGTTACCAAAAGGACGTTGATGGGTGTCAGCTTGATCGTTCGTCCTTTTCGCCAGTTGTTGTCATTCGGCTGAGTGAACAACAGCTTCCCTTCCATTGCGAACCTAAAAACAATAGGCATAGAGTCCGTTATCGATCGACATTGGGAGGTGGTAAAAGTAACGACGCAAATTGTTTTAATCGTAGACTAACAGAATTAGATGGGAACCGCGTGACGCAATTAGGGTGGTCTTTATTTGTTGATTCTATTGTCGATACGCAAATTTCAGTCATTCATAAAAATTAAGGGGCTCCCATACGCCATTGACCTTCGATCTGAATCCCTTAGTTTTCTAATGTTTTTTTGTAGCTTATTATATTACGGCTTTAAGCAATATAGTATCCCATATTTACTTTGAAGTTCATTGTTTTCGAGATATTTGGCATCAAAGTTGAACAATTTTGGGCCAAAAAACTAGTTTTCTGGCCATAACTTTTGTGTTAATTAGAGTAAAATGAAAACTCTAGACACGTTTTTAGAGACGTCATAGACGAACACAATGTAGATTTCGTATATGTTAGATATTTCACGTCAATAGAGATACGAAATAAGTGTTTTTTAGACAATGTTTAAAAAAAACATATACATTTTTTTTTGTTTGACATATAATTCTACCTGTAGTGCAAAAGTAGGAGATACGATTCAAAACTTGTTAAAAATCTATGAAAACCTCGGGTAGCCCCTTAAAGAATGTATGTACCTAATTAAAAACATTCCCAAATTTTGTCAATTATTCAACTGTAATGGAACATGTTTATTTGCAGCCAATATTTTACATTCGAAACTAAACGATGGTAGAAAATACACTTATTTAAAAAAGTGTGAATAAAAACTGATGTGATGTACCTAATAATGTAAAATCCATTTCTTCTGATAGTTCTGGTACTTATAACCTAATTGTCTATAAAATCAATAGGAGGCGCAATATTATTCAAGACACCAATGCTATTTCAATACAGTGCGTATGCCAAATACTTGACCTTTGTGATACGGTATTTCACAATAATAAAAACATGTCTGATCTATTGGAGCCCCACTCCGACTTGCGTATTTGTTGTTAAAGCGGCAACAGAAATACATCATCTGTGAAAATTTCAACTGTCTAACTATCACGGTTCATGAGATACAGCCTGGTGACAGACGGAAAGAGAGACAGAGCGACAGCGGAGCCTTAGTAATAGGGTCCCGTTTTTACCCTTTGGGTACATAACCCTAAAAATCAACAAATTGTCCATAAGTAAGTAAGTAAGCATTTTATATATAAGTAAGCAATATTATATAAAACAATGTAACATCCCTACAGACAGAATATAGACATCATTTGCAAGTATTTCTCGACAAGCTTTTTACACGAGTGAAATCAAACGATTAAAAAAAATCCAACTGCTTTTTCTAACACACTTCATATGTCAAAATCCATCATGCCGTTTTAAATGTAGCCCGTGAAATAGATTTTTCTGTCCAAATACTCACACTCTTGAAAAACATAACCCTCCTTGTGACGAGGCAGTCGGGTAAAAAAAGTTGCTGATCACCACCTGACTTTACTTAATACGTTCTCAAATTGAGACCTATTAATTATACCGCCTAAGTGAATACAATTCAACAACGCAATTGTTCATTTGAAATGAAAGGAATTTCGTAGACGAGTTCCATTAAATGAAACTTCATTAAATTCGTGCATGGAGGCTCTTGGAGTGGAGCGCATATTGCATCCGACGTAATAATTACCTACCTCAGCGTTCTGTCTGCTCGTATTGTTAAAACAATTTTAGACGCTCTGCAAACAGACTAGCTTTGAAGTTATTAAATAAGCAAATATTTAATTCTGGGAACTTTATATAATACCGAATATTCACCAGTTTTTTCAGGACTGTTTTAATATTGGTTAATTCTGCCTATGATGATAGATAGTTTAAAATACTGGTAGTATTTGAAGAGTACACACGGACGTAACATGACTAGTCACTTTTTATGAAACTGAGAATTTTATCTCGTCGTCAAGTGCTCGTTATGAACTATTACGTGACATTCAACTCATTAAAAAAATGACTAGACATGTTCTTTTCTCTGTACCCTTCATTTATTTTTAGTGAGATTACCGCATTACCTATAATTTGACTGTGTTTTGGATGTTTCATATGTATTTAAGTATGGGCATTTGGGTAAAGACCAAATTCTTCTTACGTAATAAGTTTTTTTTTCTTTTTTTTTTTCTTGTTCAAGTTTTCACTTCTGCCGGCAATCCCGGAGTGCAACCCGGTCTTTTTTAACCCCCGACGCAAAGAGAGGGGTGTTATAAGTTTAACGTGTCTGTGTATCTGTGTATCTGTCTGTGGCATCGTAGCTCCCAAACGAATGGACTGATTTGAATGCGGTTTCTTTTATTCGAAAGCTGATGTAATGCTGTTTAAAATTAATTAATATATTATTACTTTTTTGTTCTCTGACTTTAAGTATCATAATCTACGATGATACTTAAAGTAAGAGTCAGATTATTACTGTAATTTTCCGTTTTTATATGTCTTGCACGTTTGACATATATGTATTTTTATTCATTTATTTGACATGAAATTGATATGTTTTGACATCCCGACATTATGCTAGGAGACCCTAGATACGTATATTTAAATTTTTCTAGTTTCTGACATTTTATTATATTTTTTTGACATTACTACGATCAATATTGTTTTAAATTGATATTTCGGTCTGTCCTTGTTAGAAATTACTGTAACAAATTTATTGTATGTACCTGACGAGCTTTCTGTGAATTCATTTTATTTATATACAAAGAAAATTTGTAAAATATAATGTCAATAATAATAAATTAATCTGAATCTGAATCTAATCCCATGTGTTCTTAGCCATGTTACATGAAAATCTGTTCAGTCGTTTTTGAGATATTGGACTTTGAAATAAAAATGTCGGGGGTTTTTCAACTTTTCTAAGTTGTAGTTATTATTTAATGAAAAGTGATGTATTCCTGTAAACATAGCAACAGTTAAGCGCTATAGAGTTATTTTTGGTTAGATTCTAGATCTGCATTTACTAAAAATTTATTTAGAAGAATCCCGAAGTTATATATAAAACTATGTTTCGATTTCTGAAGCATCGCTCTTCGTTTTTATGTGACAATATATATTTAAGTATCGGAATTGTCTCGAATTAAGGCTGCAAACGTTATTTCCTTTTTACACGTATAATTACTTGTATTTCTGGAGCTCTCCAGCAATAAAAAGCCCTCGGGAATAGCACTTGCCTCTGTTACTGCCACTAAAGCGACGACTATCAGCTTTACAACGTAAGTAACAAGAAATAGCGGAAGATTTTTATCAACTGAACTATTTACTTAAAGAAATTAAGGATTCCGAAAGCACAAACCATAATCGTGACATGAAAAAACCCGTGTTCATTTGATATTTCATGTAGAATTCAAACAAGCTCGCTCTAAAGAAAGCATTTTATGAACTATATTCCAAATAAAGTGCTTAGGTATCAGGAACATTATTAAAAATCACGACCCATAAAGTGAAGAGGGGTTAAAAACCTCTGCTCCCGCATAAAATTTATAACTTAACCCGCAGATAAACCTGCGGCCCGCAATGTTCCAGTAATGGGGTCATTTGTCCCATCCGCCAATAGCACGAGAATGTGCAAGGACTACAATTTGCCGAAATTATCGCGAATGGCCCGAAGGACAATGTTTATTTTTTAATTAAATCGGGATTAGATTGAAAGCTTTAATCTCGACCGGATAATAGTTTTCATTCCTCCTATTTGATTTCGCAAATTGGGAATCTTTGGTTCGCAATAGTGACATTCCGGCGATCTACTTTTAAACGGAATTACTTTGGCTAGGGTAGGGCGATGACATGGACTTGTGTAAATACCTTGCATCGTCGTGATTCCAGTCTAGAATATCGACAGCCATTTTTCTAAGTCTGATATCAGCGACGTGAAGGTCGTGCGCGGTTCTCCTGGCGGCAGCAAGTCGTCTCCATAGAGGGACATCTCTGGCTGCGGCCGCCGCTGCTGCTGCTGCGGTGTTCATCTCCTCTAATCTGGATTCGACACAACGCTGGGCGCTGCGCACATCGTCCCTTTCAGCAGCGCAGGCAGCCGTCGAACGATGCAACCGGGAGAGGAGGAGCGGATATTTTGTTACACGTTGTACTGGTACCTAAAAAAAACAATAATTTTATTATAAGACACCTGAAACACCAACTATAAAAAGTCACAATGTCAAGAACATTACCATTAAGAAAGAGTTCAGGTTCATCCTTCTCAAAACGGTGTTTTCCATTTGCGATACTCGCAAAAATATCCGAAGAAGCTCCTTGTCTTTTTCAAGGCCGGCTAATAAAAGTGCAGCACCAGCTTGCTTTACGCAGTATGACTGGAATGCCGTCAGCATACCCGAACACTCCAGAAGTATTTTTCCGACGTTCACTGTTAATAAATCCTGGAACGTAACATAAGATTACGGTTAATAAAATATCAAAGAACATCAAATAATAACCATATTACAAAGCATACCTCATCGCCTTGGTCAATCGCAATCTCGAGGGCATCTCTTAACTTTTCCGACATCACTTGATTATTTTCAATAAGTTCTTCGACATTGAGGAAAATTGCGCTCAATTGTTCTTGATTAAGCAACCCCGCAACCAACATGGGTTTGTAAAACTCTTCAAGAATAATCTGCAAATCCCTCCCATACTTTTCTTCGGTCTCCACAATTTCCGTTATTATTTCTTTCCTTTCTGCCCTTTTCTTTGCGCATTTCCGGCATACTAATGGAGCATATAAAGAACCTGGAATTGATAAAAATGTTGATTATTTCTTTGTTTCTCTATATTATTTATAATTTATACTCAATATTTGCCATACAAACCTTGTTCTGTAATTTGAGTCTCTACCGTCGTATCACAATCTTCACAGAGATGTATCGGCGTGTCTTTATCCGTTAATGTATTGCACGGTGATATTTTCCCCTGAAGCCTACTTCTCGATGACTTACTTGTTTCTGAACCAACGCCAGAATCATTTCGTTCAATTTCAGCGGATGTTTTCTTACATACAATTGTTTTTTCAATACTATCATGGTTAATAATTAAAGAATTGTCTTCACTTGAATCAGAAGCATTTGATAGCTGGCTTGTATTACTGCTTAGATGGGAATTTATTTTTGACCGAATTAGTTTGTCTTTAGATTGATTGAGTGAATCGTTTTCTCTGCCAAAGCTGGTTATATAAGTCTCTTCATCATCGATACCTCTTTCTTTAGCATCAACCAAATAGGATAAAATATCATATTTTGATGCGCCTTCAAAAATCGACCGCGAACCACTTCTTTTATCTTCGTCTAAGATCGATAATGAATTTGGAGGAGGGTTAACTGGTAACGGAGGTGGCATATCTCCAATTTCTTCATATATGGGATCACTGTTAAGACGAATAGATTCGTAGTGATGGTCATCATCGGTGTTACTTGTTATCTCGATGTCGCAAAGCGCAGCATCGACCAACATTTGGTAAAACTTGGATCTAGTAGAAGTGGTATCATCTTCAGTAGAAAGTTCGCTCGCGGACGCATTATAACAGTCTGACATAGGTTCAAGGTCTGAAAATACTCCCATAGCACCGCTTTCATACTCCATACTTTCATAGGGAGCAGAGCAGCCGTTGTCGTCGTTTTCTAGACAAGCTGACGTGTCGGCTGCTTTTTTATCCGACTCGTCATCTCTGGCGCTATTCTGTTCGTTCTCATCTACTTTGCTGTCATCTTTTTTATTAATTTCGTCTTTAAGATTTTTCAAAGAGCTTTCAATTAGTTTTCCAATAGTAAGTTCTTGATTTTCCGCTCCATCTTGGTTTTTAGTTTCTTGTAATTTTATCAGTGAGTTCTCTATAAGTTTTTTTACTAAACCTGAGTCGAGACCTTCTGCCAAATGGCCAAAGAATGGATCGTCAAAGAGTTTACTGACAAAGTTTCCGTTTTGTGACTGCTCGTCATTTCCGGAAGATTTATGTGAAGATTCAACGCCATTTATTTTCATCAACAAATTATTTTTCTTGCCACAAACGTGCGGAATAAGATTTAGTCTCACGGCTTCCACAGGATCGTTGAGTATATTGGTCATATCGGATGAACTTGGGTTATTCAATGAAGTTGACGCATTATCGGAATTGCTGTCATTATAATACTCTTCGTATGTATTCGACTCTTCTTTCTTATCCTTATCAGCCAATGACGTTCCGATGTATATTTGACTCTTCGATTTTTTTATTCCTTTCTGAGGAGTTCCAACACTTATAGTCACTGTTGTTCCAGTCTGATACGTATCACAAGTGTTTCCGGAATCATCATTGACAAGGACTGAAGAGAGATAAATAGGCGTATCACTACTAACATTCATCGTTGAATAGCATTCATTGCCGCTTATTTGGATAGATGTTTTTCTAGGCTCATTTTCCATGCTTTTCAATGTAGCCTTTAGTTCTTCGCCATCATCTGAATCAAATTGCTTTACCCGTAAAACAGTTCTTTGTTCGTAATCATTTGCGTCAGACCATTCATCGCTCGTAGAGCTTGTAGAATTATTTCTAACAAATCGAGTTTTTACGTAATTATTTTTCTTTAACTTACGGTCTTTGACCTTGAGTCGAGGCGGTGGTTCTGGAGATTCTGATATACCTCGTCTTAAATTATTAAGAATCTTTTGAGTGATGTCACTATTATCACTAAGGTTCCCCGATTCGATATCATTTTGAGACGCATTATCCTCAACATGCTTCAGATCCAGTAATTCATTTTGTGAATTGTTATCATTACGAGATTCAAATTCAGTGAGTGATCCCAAGAAGACTTGACTCGTATGTCCATGTTTAGGTTTAGGACGCAGCGCCATCGTATCAAGAAATTTAGGAGGTGCAACTGAAAGAATTGTCGTCAATCTTTCGGATTCTGAACGACGCAGCACTGGTATTTTCGGTACATCGT
Source organism: Epinotia bilunana (assembly GCA_947049275.1). Lineage (NCBI taxonomy): Eukaryota > Metazoa > Arthropoda > Insecta > Lepidoptera > Tortricidae > Epinotia > Epinotia bilunana. The sequence goes on from OX346265.1 coordinate 6,687,669, forward strand.
TATCTGCAAATATGAAAGCATACATATTTATAAATAATGCTAGAAAGCCTTCAAACATATTAATTTACACTTTCACGATTTTCACACATTATCTTTACTCAACTGGACTGATTCTCGTATAATTAAATTTATTTATTTTTAACAATACGCGATTAAGTCCTGTTTAGTAATAATAAAGTTTTCGAATTAAGATAAGGTAATGCTTGTGTGATGAACATTTGTTTACATTACATATTCATAGTACGAGCCTTACATTACGAGTAATAGGCGACATACATAGCTTGAGACTAGGTCAATTTGAGTATGAATAATCTCTAAAAGAATGATTTGTTACTAATATAACTTATGATATAATTAGTTTATATATACGAACCTGCTACACTTTCTTCTATCGAGTTCATCACGTCGCTTGTAGAGGTATTACTTTCAATAGGATTGGTGTCTTCTACAATAACTTCAAAACTGTTATCCACCTGTACGTCTTCGTACAGGCTAGGGTCGTTTCCTGTACTTTGTGTTATTAGTTTAGCCAGTTCAACATCAACTTCCGTTAAACTGTGACTGACAATGTCACCTTCGGCTACGATATCTTCCTCTACGTCTACGGGTAAATCTCCTGGTATTCCTCGGACAGTGTTTTCTTGAAGATTGAACTCTGCTGTGTATATTACTTTTGTTTCCTCATTTTCTACTAAAAATTGAACTCGTTTTCGTTGTAACATGTTATGAGTTGCAGCAAACCCCACTTTGTCCTTTGGCTTAGGAAGATAAAAGTGCGAGGAATTCGTTCGTTTCTTTTCAAAAGACTCGTCGGATATTTCTGATTTAGAATGAGCAACATGAAAATCATAATTTCTAGGTTTCTTAAGTATTGATTTTATATTCTCTGAGTTGTTATTCTTATATTTTTGATTTCGTGAATTATCTGTAGGTGTTTTTCTGACATAGTTCTGACGTTCTGGTAAACGTTGGTTGTCACTTTCGCTATCATCGTCGGTTCTTGCGTTTCGAACTCTTCTTGGTGGTCGTTTTGGAGATACGCTTTTCTGCTTTGTACGATTAGTGGTTGATAAGTTCGTTGACTTTTTGTTAGTGGTTTTACTTACAGACAACGATTTGTTGCTCTCGGTTTTAATATTTGGTAATAACAATGAGGAAGGCATCTCTTGAGTTTTCATTTCAAAGTTTTTGAGATCACAATTTAAGGAGTCATATGAAGTCCTATCGTGTAAAGCGTAAGTTTTGGATACATCTGATACGCGAATGCGTTGGCCGCTGATAGCTTTAACATTAGTATCTGACTTTGATTTACTCAGTGGTCTAGGGTTATCCACTTTAAGTGAACCTTGAAACATATCGGCGTAATCATCATCAAATTCTATTTCGACTAATGATTTTGAATGACCAGACGACTTAACCAGATCGTATGGATTGATTTCGCATGATAAGATAGACTTCTTAGAATCGGTTACGTTGAGATTATTATCTTCATCTACCCAGACTTCGTTAACTCTGCTAACCGATTTACTTCTAATTTTACGCTGCGATTCTGGACTAAGTTTTCTATTTTTACCCCTACATGGACTGATACTTTTAGCTCGTGAACGAGTCGTTGAAAATTGACTTCCGATACGAGCCTCATGTGGAGGTGCTAACCGACTTCTTCTCATCAAATCGTAAGGATCGTTATCTCCATTTGACTTAAGTATAGAAGGTCTTGCCTTGGATCCTTGAACTCTGACCGTCCCAGCTCTAAGTAAACCAGCATCTCTATTTACTTGATGTCCTCTGACTGTGCCTCCAACCAGCATCCGTGGGCTTTCGGCTATTGTTAAAGGTAAACGAGATCCCTTGCATTTCTTACATATACTGACTTTGGTAGAGCTGGTTTTCTTTGTACCATTGAGGTACTCAGGACAGGAACATAGTATTACAGCGTAGTTGTGAGGCGTTGGTTTTTGAGGAGTACTTATTAGAACAGGGCCAGGTACTTCGGGGTACGTTGAGAAGACGCTAGGTCTCATCGGTGGGGTTTGGGTCCGCACTGACCCGTACAGCCAAGTCTCAGCGTACTTCATGGACTTCGATAAAGCCGACCCACTGGGTCCGCTGATAGTCCCATACATGTATGGGCTTTCCGGTGACTTTTCCGATGATCTTACACTCCCTGAAGTATTCAGTTTCAATTTCGACGACCATTTCTTCGTTCTTGCGCTCTCCGGTGTATCATATATCTGAAAAAGAAGAAATATTTTTTTATAATATTGGTCTTATATTTTGAACGAGAAGCTTGAAACTAACAAGTTTCTGTCAAAAATTTCATTTTTGGATCAAGCTTTTATTGCTGACTGTACTTTTCTGTATACCATCATCAACTACTCATTGGGATGATTCTAACGAGCCCAAACTCAACGGGGTTACGTCGGTTAAGTACTGAATTCCCATGGCCACCTTCTGTCTCCATCATCAGATCAGCTCGATGGTACCATTATATTAAATTGTCATCCAAACTATACTTATACCCAAAATTTCAGCTCAATCGGTGACAATTTGATTACAGACAGACAGACAGACAACGTGACAGGTGAAACTAAATAAAAGCTTGTAATAAAGCAGATTAGCATATTATATTCTTCACTGAAATTGTCCTTTATACTTTGATTGACACAGTCTAGACAGGCGGGTCACAGTAAGCTGATTCTTTCATTTGGAATTTTCTGTTTATTTATTAACATCAGAGAGACGAGGTAATAAATAAGTTAAGATTTGTTCGTACGACTGAAAAATATTAATATTAATAATGATTAAATTGTTTCATGCTCGTGTTACCAAATATCATTGGCACTAGGCTTTAATGGAAGCTGGATGTGATGTCTGATGATATTTGTCATTGGCTTGATTTACTTCCAACAGTACAATTTTATTCAACACAAAAATAAGAGAAGATGGGCAAAATTGAGCGTACATCTTTTGAAATTTCAAAACATAACTCGGAGGCTATCTTTTAACAATACTTAAATTGATATATTTAATATAATAACAATGCATTGTAAATATTTTTAAGGCACAGTTTCATAATTAAAACGCAAAAAGTTATAATATTCACTATTTTTCTTATTAACAGATAAAGTTAACCAATGTGTATATTGAAAAGCTTATTCGCTGAAAACTGTACATATTTGACAAAAATGACACTCAATGAGAATCAGCCAACAAAAATTATCAAAAAACTTGTTCGCAATAGTCAAGTATTTACTTAATAAAAAGTTTATTAATATAATATACTCGGTAATGCTTTATTTGAAGACTGTTAGCAACTGGCTCTGTCTCACTCGGGAATACTCTTATTTAAGTGTTTAATCAGTCTTCTTATATAGAAGCTAACTTTGATAACAATAGATGGCATGTGTAGTAAAATACAGGCTTAAAAAGTATACCTTGTACACAAATCTCAACATAGGGGAAATACTGGGTTTTCCTCCGTTAATTTTCAATACATTTGTTAGGTATCTACTAAGTTACTGGCTTTATTATATGTACGAAAAAAGTGGCAACTTCCCTTCCTTTTATTAAGAGGAAATCCTTTTTCCAAACCAATTACTACAAGGCCAAATTCGCATGTACGATGTTTACAAAAATCTTTTCCCTGAATATCTGTGATTTGTACGCCAACGCTAGTAAATATCGCGTAACCGGTACGTAGCTAGTTTGTCTCTAATTTCGGTACGGTATTGAACTGCTAGGGGCCTTTGTCCGGCGTCCTACCGGACGACAATACATGGCAGTTTGATTACACGCTTTTGAAACTGGCGATCGCTCAGACGAAAGATCGGATTGGTTGGATGTGGACAATGTAGTTTTTCCATCGGAATATTGCAACTGCTAGTTGAAACTATCGGAACAGCAAATTAGAGGCTACGGTGCATATTTATGAGATACTTTATTCAATGCATATTTTTACTAAACTGTCTGTGTGTCCAAACGTTTTGTAGATTGTTCAATAGGGGTGTAGACACTAAATAAAATAATCAATAATGTCGTATTTTCTCGAAAAAGGATTAAAAATGTAGTCCAATGGAGAAAGCAACGCAAGAGGTTAAATAATCACGAAGTTATAAATGACCAAAGATTTAAGAAGGGGTATGTTATGTCCCTTTTTCGCAAAACGCAACTTCATATTAAACGATGACGCTGATTGCGTTTTCTCTCTCTAACAAGCAATATCAAAACGGTTGTAGCTTCGTAATTCTTTGAGATAACCGAATGGGATTTGCGTCACTAAGCATATTTTTTTGCCTTCTTTTTTTGGAGTAATAATAATTTTCGAGTCTACACCCGTTTTTACAAAGAAACATCCCACTCCCACTAAGGCCGCTTCCGCAATTGGCTTCGCGGAATCGGTAAGTGGTATTTTGTACTATATCGAGAGCTTACTGATGTGACTTATTCTGATCTTGTCGGTACACTGTAATATAATTAATTACATAGCGCGGAAGCGGCGCGGTACGCTAGCATTAAACCGCAATCATAACGCCCCGCTAGGCGAGCAGTAAAGAATTGACTTGACAGCAGTTTACCGATACGGTACCGAGCCCGCGCCTACTAATGCGGAAATTAAATGCCCAATAAATTAGGTCGTTTTTTTGTCTCTGTCACGGGTGTGTTAGTATATGTTTGCTGTCATTGCCTATCGGCAAAAGGCGACCGAATTTAACAATTTATGTATCATGATAGCACTGAACGAAATTTACTATCGTACTCCATCTAATAAACTACCTTGTTCTCATATTCATACTCGTACATATGTAAGTTGCGCCTGAAAAGGGCTTATGTTTATAAGAATCAAAGCTCAGTTACGTCATGATAACATTATGTACAAAGCGTCGTAGACAATTGATAGAATAACGGGTTTCTCTCGGAAACATATGCAACCCTATGGAACAACTGCAGATCGAATAAGACACCTACTTCTAGTCAAAGTAATAAGGTTTAAAATCGCTTGGCTAGAATATTTTGTAGTTATATTGTTAGGCCTTTAATAGAAATGTTCAGGGTCTAGCATGGTTTTCAATTTACGGGAACAATGGGTTAGGAGGATAACCTCGTTATACGATGTCAGGTGACGACGTAAGATGACATGCTTTGTTCAGATTATTTTTGCTTTAAATTGAATGCCTCTTGAATGTCGCTGTCAATCAACTGAGCTATTAGAACCGTAACTCGGTTCAAAGAATCCTGAACTTATTATTTTTGCTAGAAGACGCTAATACCTGGTAAAAAAAATATTATTGTTAAATCGATTACGTAGCACGACTGTGCTGTGACTCGACGAGTTCTCCAATATCTGTACAGACAACCTTTAAAAATATCTACACATGCGTCGTATGTCAGTAAAAATAAAAACTGTGTAGGTATAGATATTTTTGAAAGGTTGTCTGTACAGATATTGGAGAACTCGACTGTACATAGTAGTAAGTCGGGCTCGCAATTTGTCGCAGAACTATTTAGTTTAACTATCACTATCACTACAGTATAAAACAAAGTAGCTTCCCGCTGTCTGTCCCTATGTATTAAGACTACGCAACGGATTTTGATGCGGTTTTTTAATAGATAGAATGATTCAAGAGGAAGGTTTATATATGTATAATATAGTACCCGTGCGAAATGATCACACAGACAAACTGTTCCGACAGTTTTGTGGGACCCTGTTAATTATTAAGTTTCTATATTCTGTTTATTCAATAAATAAATAATAATAATAGCGGGTCGCTAGTTGAAAATAAAAGAAGGTTGCTTCCAAATTGTAACAAATGCAAACACCATTCCGTAAATACTTAGCAAAGTGTTTCCCATTATTTTAAGCAAACTTTTTAACAAAATCCTGAGTCGAACAGCTGCGCCACCGGAACGGGTTTAAATGTACCACTTACCACTAATCTTATTGCGTGGTAACACAAAAACTCTTTAAATGCAGTGTATTGGCGCAAGAATCAGAAACGACTAAAATGTAGCGGTTTACCGATTTTACTTTATAGCTTAAGTAAAAAAATGGTTGTAAAGCTATTTATTTAGTGTATAAAAGTTCCTCGTTTATGTGAAAATGAGCTTGTGATTTCGGTTTAGGTATTTTCATATTCTTCTAATATATGCATTAAAAATAAATACACAAACAAATAGTAAAACTGTATGAGATATTTAAAATTACGTGTACAATTTAGGTGTGGGCAAACTCAATTTCATTTGCGATTTGCGGTGTTATTTATCCAAAAATAAATTTAATACAAATTATCTAAAGCAAACCTGAAATTGATATAATAGTATGAAAACTTCAAACATCCTAGGACTGTGTCAAAATTTGATTCCAATGTTTAAATTGAAAACAGCGTCATTACAATTTTTTTTACATTAAATTCATTATCATTATCTTGTAGTCTCTTTATTAGTATTATAATTACCTACTTACTACAGATACTACCTATTTTATTATTCACTAGCTTCCGCCCGCGACTTCGTCCGCGTGGACCCGGGATAAAAACTATCCTATATTTTAATCCAGGCTATAAACTATCTTCGTGCAAAATTTCATTCAAATCAGTTCAGCCATTTAAGCTTGATTGAGTAACAAACATCCAAACATCTAAACTTTCGCATTTATAATATTAGTAGGATTACAACATGTATTATACATAGGTACCTACCTATGTTTCGTTTTCTTATATTTTACTATATTTGAGCGTTTCTCAAAAAAATGCCACTAAATTTTTTCGGAGATTTTCTGCAACTATTACGTTTTTTCTACTCAAAATCACGATGTCTTTCCATCCCAATAGGAGAAAAAAAGTGTTCCAAAAGATCCATACATTTTTGAACTTTCCTATTGTGTTACCACCATACAAAGTATAAGGTAAATGGTAAGGTTAATGCAAAAGTGTGTCTGTCTGTCTGTCTGTCTGTCTGGCTGTTACCTCTTCACGCTTAAACCGCTGAACCGATTTAGGTGAAATTTGGAATATAGATAGTGTCAGTCCTGGGGAAGGACATAATGACATTTTTATCCCCGAAATCATCCCCTGAGGGGGTGAAATGGGGGGGGTGAAAGTTTGTATGGAGCTGCGATATAAACGAGTTCCACGTGGACGGAGTCGCGGGCAGAAGCTAGTATAATATAATTCTCGTCTCATCTGTTTTGTTGTATTTACTTTAGTTTTCTTGGTTTTTTATTGGATCAGATGTTCTGTATGAGTGGTTAAATTTTTGGTACCATTGGGTACTGTGGTATGCAGTATATACAGTTTTCTATGTCTAATCTTTTTCTACTATACTTTACTAATGTTGATTGTTGACATCACATAAACTCAAACTTCCAGATTATTATTGAAATATCAAAAGACAAACCTTTAATTTTTCAGATTTATTAATTTAATCTATATTGCACAAAATAATAACGTGACACAAAAGGCCATTTGGTGTCACCAGCTCATTTAAATATTTCGAACTACAAGCATACTACAAAACACGGCTGCATTTTAGCGCCACTATTTTGATATTGAGCGTAGCAAGCATGCGCTTGGGCAAGAGATAGTCACGAGGGAGACCGAACATTTGTGAGGAAACTATACTTGCGTAGCGCCATTGATAACGCGTTCACGGTTTGATTTACTATAACAGATCACCAATACAGTAATAAAAACGCCTTTGAGGCGGTCACGCACAAATCGTTCTCAGATTTTTAAAAAAATGCTTCATTCATACATGTATTCAGTACACTTGCCATCAGACATATCGGAGCGGCGAAAGTGCTCACAAATATCTGAACACGTCTCTGATGACAATAGAGACGTGTCCAGATATTTGTGAGCACTTTGGCCGCACCGATATATCTGATGGCGACTCTACATATCAGTGGCTTATAGGAATTCGCCTTTATTAACACTTTTGATATGTGGTGTATTGTCTTAGCGCCTTTGGAAGAAATCGTGGACGGGGAACTAATGCTAATTAAGTTACAGACCTTATACAGACTAATTTTAATAGAACCGATGATATATGTACACTTTTTCACAACTTCTATTCAGTAAAGAATGATGTTTGCCCTGATATGAAGGATTTCAATTTTCCTCATAGAAGGTGTTTCCATCGTATTTGCCACTCGGTAGCAAAATGATTTCCGACTTGGTCGTAAACACTTGAACCCCTCGTTGCGGTCAAGATTCTGCTTTCGAATCCCTCGAAATTCAATACAGCGCCCTCGCCGTAACTATGTATACGTAGTAGGCCCCTTGACACAAATTCTAGTATTGTGAGACACTTTTAAAATTATACTAATAATAAAAGTTAAATTCGCGTATTTAATACAAGCGACATGTTTCGAACCCAGTGTGCGGGAAGATACACGTAGCCCATAGTAACAAATTAATACATGGCATGAAGTATAATTTTAGAACGAGGGGTAGCAATTCCTCTATGTCCATCAAACAACTCTGTTACATTAAACTCCAAATAAAATGTACTTCAAATGATATAATCAAAGTGAGACCCTTTAAACTAAGAAGGTTCTTAGTATGCTCAACATTAACGATGCCCTTAAATTAAATGAGCACATTAACTTTATCAAAGACAACATAAACCAAGTTAAGGTTTAACGCATTATTTCCTTACCATAAACGAATATTTGAAAGTTTTTTTAGACCAGTGTTTTTCAATCTTTTTCATGCCGCGAACCCCTTTGTACAGAAAAAACTTTCGCAACTCCCCACCAAAAATACTCACAGTAAGCACTTAACATTAAAAGTACTAGGAGCCGCGACCCCCTTTAAAAGGCTTCGCGACTCCTGGGGGTCGCGACCCACAGTTTGAAAAACAATATTTTAGACAAGCACAGTGGCAAATGAGCATACATCGCATTCGAGGCTTTCTTGTACTTACTCGTGAGGCACCTAATTTTTCATACTCATTTCGACATGCGAATTAAATTAGTAACAACACTACTTTCTTGTGTGGGCAGTTCCTGGTTGTGAGTGAGGTCACCAGAGCTCCCGAAAAAGCGCTGTGTTGCGAATGAGCCAGCATAATTTGCCTCTAATCATCAACACAACGAATCCTCAAATCAATAAAGGATCGGCAACGCACCTGTGATTACTCTAGAGTCACAATTATCCATAGGCGGTCTGCTTATCATCAGACAGACCGTGGGTATATAAGGACCAAATTTTGCCCAGCTTAACTAACTCAATTAAATTTTCTATTAAAGTTTTCCGTTGTGACACGAAAATTAACCATACAATTTTAATGAAACTTTTTTCACTTCTTCGGTTTGTATGGCTAACTACCGACTAACCAGGCTAACTACTGGCTAAGAATTTGTTTCTTGCCCGCGTATGTTTATTCGCCATCGTCGTAGTACCTATAAAAACATATTCTGAGTGAGATGACGTTTGACTGTGTCCTACCTCACTATTCACATTACATCACAACATGACACAGTTATAGGCACAAAAATAACTCGTTCACCCCGCGGTTTGTAATTCAAGCCAAGGATCAAGTGTCGAGTACCATTCGATCCGGGCTCTGCTTGAGGGACTTCGTAGCTGCAGACGCGTTGAGTTACATTGGACTGATTTAAACGAGGTCTTATAGGTTGACGTAGTTTTGTTTGAAATTGTAATCAACTGTAACTATTCGCTAAGCCAAATTAAAGGCTAGTGTTGTGATTTAGAACTCGGCCGAGGCTTAAAGACTCGAGCCGTCAGGGTTAGCATAACGCTAATCTTAGCTTTAACAAGTCTTCAAGGCTCGCCTGACTGAGTGCTAAAGAAACTTGCTGGAGTGGGTGGCTGGAGAAACTCCTAACAGTCTAGTTGCCCATTAACATTAGGTCTAAGCCCCCCCAAATAATAGCAATGGCACCCTTTCTGTGGGGTTAAGTTCGGCGCTACTTAGACATCTATGGTTATTTCGTTCGCTAGATCGTATTATCATGGAACGGTGAAATATAGGTATACCTTCCGTCTTGGGAAGTCTCGTCTTTACTTTATGGCCATAAGGAAACTTATGGCCATAAAGTAAAAACTCCACTTAAGTATAGTTACATCCATAACTACGCTTAACTTTTTAATCCACCTAATCATTTTCTATAAATCTACAAAATATTATTTATAAGGTAACTAATGCGAAATGAATTTGAAATTAGAATATTAACACAGTTAACGAGGTAACATGTTGTTACGTCCTCCAGCATACAAGGATAATTAAATTACCTCATAAATAAATAGCTTTTAATAAGCTCAAATTAGTTTTCCGAAACCATTTTGCTCATACGCACGCGAAGTTAGGGAACGTAAATTCGAGGTGAATTTAGCGACTCGGAAAGCTAACTTAATTTAAATCAGACACTAAAGGGAATCGAGATTTGCAATTAGCCAAATAAGAGAATTCACTGTTTGAAAACTAAATTAAGCAATTTCGTGCATGGCTAGATTGTTTGGGAACTTGGTAACAGTGCGGGTCAGGAGGTTAGGCTAGGTGTAATGGTCGCTCCATATGCGAGTATTCAACTGTTCAGTGTTGTGATCTCTTAAGAGTACACGCTGTGTCCTATAAGTAGTAAAAGTGGTTTTGACTTTCATTGCATAATAGTAATAAAGTATATTGGGGCTCTTTACTTTACACAAACATATGTTTTCTTTCCAAGTTTTACTCGACCGCCTCAGAAGGAGGGTTGTGTTTTTCGAGTGTATGTATAATGTATGTGGACAAATGCAATATATTTCACGGGCTGCAGTCCAAACGGCTTGATGGATTTTGACTTATGAGGTGTTGTTAGATTGTTTTTAATATTTGACATATGAGAAGGTGTCGCTGGATTGTTCTTAATATTTGACATAGGTATGAGGAGGTGTCGTTGGATTGTTCTTAATATTTGCCATAATATGAGGTGTCGTTGGATTGTTCTTCATCGTGGGTGTGACATTGGCATATTTTGTAAAAAAAAGCAGTCGGGTTTTTCGAAGATTTTTTTTAATTCACTTGTTATTCGTCTATTTCTATTTGATCAAAGCTATCAAAACTTACCTACAATCCCGTAATAATTGTAACTCCGCAACTTTTTGTGCATCCATCTCGGTGAAGGGTTGTCAAGTAAAAACGCTCAAATGCAACAGTTAACACATTCACTGCCAAGAACACTACGCGCTACGCTCGTAGCTGATCCCGTGTATTTCCCGCTAAGTATCGGAAAGGCGCCCGCTAGCCGGGATCCTGGCAGTGGCAGTGTTAAAGGCAAGTAGAAGTGGTAACTACTAAAATCCATGTGGTCACAAGTGGTAACTAGGTGAAAACAGGGGAGAAATAACCCATAAGTGCCGCCGTAACTAAGCGCCTTGAAACTTCGCTTTTTATCGAGTAAAGGTAATGTATCGGTATTTTTCTTTGGAAACTCGGTAACAGGATAGTTAGTGGAGAACTTGCTTGTAACTTTAGTGAGGATACTGAACGACGAAAGATTAATATTATGAGAGATAAGTGACCTAGTTGGAACTTATGCGAATACTAACTTTTTTCCGCGACTTCGTCCGCGTTACTAGGTTATCGTCTTAAGGAATAAAACGCCTATGCAAAATCTAATAGCAAATATGCTATTAAACGTCCCACTAGGGCAGCGTCAATTATCGCACTCCCATAAAAACTTCCACTCCCCTTTCTGGGAAAAAAACGATTCTATGTCCTTTCCACTGACAGAACCGAATGGAAGATAATCAAGGAGATGGCGGAAACCTCTCATGAAGGACACAACCTTTAGCCATGATGAAAAACGACTGCAGAGAGAGTCCTCCCCAGGGTCTTTGATTATTGGGAATGGGCGTAAGTTGTAAAATCCTAACTGTCAGCTTCAGTCACTCAAATTGGAGATCACAGTCCTCATCATCATTGGCCTTATACATCTTTTAAAAGATGATTTAAACAGCGACTATATTAGAGGCGCGGTACTTACTTAAGTGGCTTGTAAGGCCGATATGGGAGCGACAGCCACAACCGTATAATTGGCAAGTAAATTTCCTGCCCTGAGATGAAAGAGGAAGGGCAGCGCGTAGGTGTCTTAATTCGCGCCTATAGGATAAGAGATCGAACCAAGCTTTATCGTGTTCCACCACTCCATTGCGTAGGGTCTCTCTCCAGCGGTCTCGATTTTGACAATGTTCACTGAAATCGGAGATGACAGTACCCTTAAGGAATACGAGAAGTAACGCACAAAACATCAGAAACCCCTCTTACACAACACATGCACAAGTATGTCACCACAACAATGACGCCTTTCTACATAAATTGAACAAAGCACCAACCCCGTTCCCACTTTCCCGCACCTTACGGTAACCCTACACTTGGTTTCGAAACGAGAAGGTCGTATATGCGTGGCGCGTGTACGGATTTATGACGTTTCAAGAACCAGTCGGTGGCAGGAGCGTTTCATATCGAGTTCGCGCCTCTGACATATTTTTTACGCTTCCGATTTCCTCGGTTCGTGTCACAACTTTCTGGTTGTTTTTTACAAGCTTTTATTAGAATTGCATTGTATATTATACCCTATTCCATATAAGATTAGAAAAATCGTGCGTTAATTTTCATGCTATTTTAAGGAAAGCCATTTTGAAACGCTAACACATTTAAGTACATTGTTGTTTGAAAAGCACTAAATGATCGAAATTAGAACATTCCTTTATATCCTAGATAAATGATGAAAATTGACGAATTTGTCCGTAAAAAAATCTAATGTTTTATAGTTTATGGTACCTATAGTTTGTTTGTTTACGTCAAATCCTGATTAGTAATCTCTCAACGAGTAGTTGATAATTGTGAAAAAAATACCCGCAATAAAAGCTCTATAATAATATTCGAAAAGGAAAAGTCTATGAGGTTATAAATTATGTACCAATTTCAAGATTTTTTTCATCTATCCTATCTTGAATTCGGATAATACAAAACTTACAACCTAACAGACTTTCCTTTTTATAATTATTAGTACTTACCCATAGAGATTTTATTGCTGACTGTACTGCATAGTAAAATAGACTTTCTAGCCGGACATAAGCTATATTATATATATTGATTGTATCATGACTGGACTAGACGAAAGATACAAGATACTATGCGATCTATCCAAGGCATTCGATGTTATTAGTCACCAATTATAATTATCCAAATTAAAACATTACGGCATCGAAGGGTCCGCCCATCAGCTGTTTGCATCGTTCTTAGGCGACCGTAAACAAGTAGTCAAAATGTCAACCAACGGCAAAACACTTGTTTCTGACGCTGGACAGGTCTGTCTGGGTATTCCGCAGGGATCAGCGATCGGGAAGACGCTATTTTTATTATTTATTAACGATCTTCCATCGGCAGTCACGAGTGGCTTATCTGTGCTGTTCGCAGACGACACTACAGTCATAGTGAGTGCGAAATCTTACGAACAACTCGCGATGAAGATCGATGAGGCGTGTGGTCAACTGCAAACATGGTTTTCGTCAAACGGCTTACTCCTTAATCTTTCTAAGTCGATGGTAATGATTTTCTCGGGTCGGATGACTGCACTACCCCCATCTGTTGCCAATGGTCCAATGCCATTATGCAACGAGTGCAAATTTCTCGGCTTTACACTAGACTCGAACCTTAACTGGAAGTGCCATGTAGACCAACTATGTAACAGACTGAGCGGTGCTGTATTTGCCCTAAAAAGGCTGCAACCATTGATATCACGAAATTCTTTAAAATCTGTTTATTTCTCTCATTTTCACTCGTTGATGTCATATGGTACAGTCATTTGGGGTAATTCAACCGATGCTAAGCGAGTGTTCTTACTCCAAAAACGTGCGCTTCGATTGCTGGCTGGAGTAAAACCCAGGCATCCATGTAAGGAATTATTTAAAATCTACCGCATCATGACGCACTACTCCCTATACATGTTTGAGGTACTAATGTTTGTGAGAACCAATATACGAACGTTTAAACGGGTGGAAGTACCAGGTAAACAGCTCCGATCCACTGGAAGGCTAAGAACAGTACCGCGTCGCATGGCACTTTCAGTTAAAAATCCTAGGGTAATTGGCCCAACGTATTACGAGCGTCTACCCGCCAAACTGCGAACTGAACCATCTGACGAAACATTCAAACGTCAGCTGAGAAGAGTATGTGAGTATATGGACATATAATATATTTGACATGGTTAATTTAATTTAAATTGTTTTATAATATGATAATGTTCTGATTTTTATTTTGACGATCATTACGAGATACGAGTATCAATATCAATATTTATATTCCCTATTTTGACTTTATCATGAATCATTTTGTAATATATGTCCATATGAATGTTGTATTGTACCTGTGACATTTCATTCAATTAATATTCATTATTTGACGATCATTAAATAAATTCGTGTAAATTAGCTTAAAGTTAACTTATAATGTAAATTTATTTTATGAAATAAAGAAATCTAAATCATAATAATCCGCGTTCATCTTTTTCTCTCTCTCTTTTTGCATGAGTTAAAAGGAACAGAGATATAGTGGACGCCGATTATTGGGCCCTACATTAACCGGCACCGTTCCAGCTGGGTTCTCTGTAGCAGAACCGCGCGGGTAGCTAGTCAATATACTGAAATATATCGTTTACAAAAGTAGGAGACATTTACAGCGTATCCCCGCGATACGGTCTCCCCACATTCAATCCGAGGCCGCGCCACTCGAGATTAGCGAGCGAAATATTTTAATGGAACCCGCAAATCAACCGCGCCATATCGCGAGTGCACTCGATATTCCCCCGAAATAAAATCACCGAGGCAGTGGTTTGTCGCAACTTCATATCGGAATATCTTCATTTGTATTTCGAGTAAGGTCTAGCTTTTGGCACATCGATCGAGAACGCAATTGTGAGCATTTCTAGAAAAGTTTTTAACAATTTTGCACATTAATTAATTTAAAAATATGGGTAACAAACAAAGGAAGAAAGTAAAAAGTAGGTATACCTTCATTGAAGAACAACCCTTGACCGGTTAAGAAAAATCGTGGGTAAAAAATAGAGCAAACAAGCAAAAATGTGACCAAAATGTGCCGTGTGCAATAAAAGATATTTGGCCAACTGTATAAGCAGGGTTGATACAATTTGTCTGCTTTGCCCAAAGGTTGACTGGTAGAGAATGCTTACGGCATTAAGTCCGCCGATAAGTTGGTCTTTTGTGCAATAAACATACATACATACATTCACGCCTTTATTCCCGAAAGGGGTAGGCAGAGCACATGAAACGTAATATCCCAGCGCCACTTTTAGCATAAATGTGGGTAAAAAAGATCGACAAAATGTGCAATTAAGATTAAATAAATAAATAATAGGCACCTTTCTAGAAAATTATTTTAGGTACTTCTGCCAGTATAGTATCATTCTATCCCTTAATCCCTCGCAACTTCACAATAACGGGTTGGGTTTTGAAAATTGAGGTGTCTGTGATTCTGTGGAACTTAGATTTTTCAAACTTTAAGGTGCGACCACACCGCTGCTCAAAATACGCTAACGCACCGTAAAACGCAGCAAAATGTATGAAGAATACGTGAGACATACGACACGTCAACGCGTATACGCAGCGTTAAGCACCGGTGTGGTCGCTCCCTTACTTGTTATCATCATCATATATTTAAGAGCTTGGCTCTTGTCGGTGGAGTAATTTCCATTCTGTTCTATTCTCTGCCTTTTCCTTCAACTCTCTATACGATTCAACTTCAATATTTTCCTTTAACTGCTCCATGTAAGCTCTTCGTGGTCTTCCTCTTTTTCTTCTTCCTTCTATCTTTCCCTCTATTATAACTTTAATGAAGTCATCGTGACGAAGTAGATGTCCTATCATTTTTCCTCTTCTGTTTTCAATAACTTTTTACTTGTTATATTGAGATGCAATTCGCTGCATCCAACGGACAGGCACGGGTGATAGGAAAGTAAAATGCCTTTAACGTATAACGAATATTGCGTTCTCCTGCAGTGATTGATTTGTTTTATAGTTATTTCACTGGTCGTTCGCAAGGTACAAAGTTAAAGTACTTTCCATTCATCGTGGTGGAGGCACGCCGGCATCCCGCAGGGTAGTGTAGTGTCATCTTTTTCCCTTTCATTAATTACATAATGGGCAATATCGTGGGATCCACATGCAATGGGGCCAACCATTTACAACAAGTTGCCAGAAACAATTAAGTCTGCCCCCTCCTTAAAATGCTTTAAACGAAAGCTAAAAAATTGACTGCTCGAACACACATTTTACAGCTACGATGAGTTTCTGAAGCTAGAATACAAAAAAATACAAAGTATGTAAGATTTATTTATTAGTTAATTATTTTCACATGTAATTTTTTTTATTTAATCAATAAATGAGTATGAGTATGGTAGGATCTCCTAGTAGGAGCTCCTACTATCGTTTGATATATCAACAACCTCAAGCCAATCCAATCTGCTTCGCAAACAGAAACTAAAAAAGCGCCTGCAAATAACAAAATAGCAAAAATGTTTCCAAACTATTGAGGCCGTATATTTTTGACAACCATTTTTTTTCTTTTTATATTCTTTTCACTCCAACAGCTTGATTTCGATTTTATTCGCTCTCAAAATCTATCGCATAAAAGGTGCAATGATTTAGATAGAAGAATACTCACTGATGTCTACAAAAACCTATGGCAGTCGCTTGTGGTGCCATTAGGAATCTTGACATTATTATTATATTGAGAAGAAATTGGATGCATTCTAATTACTTTCAGATACCGCCCGCCACAAATACGAAATCAGGAGCACTGAGCAATCATGAACAACTAAAAATCACAGAAAGAGAATCTTCAATTCACTACTACTTGGAGATCTATTTCAATGAACGCATGAAATTAGAATTGGGGTTGGGAGTTTTGTATTGATTCGTTGCGCTTTGAAATTCGTGCTACGATCGGCCGACATTGTTTCTAACGCGGAGATTCTCTCACCAACAGTTTAGTAAGCCCGTTTCTTCTTCATGCACGGTCCGTTTGCGTTCGTTTATTTCATACTTCCGTTTCAACTGTAAAACTTTGGTTGACTGGCCAGAACGCTGATATTTTTCGTGCCTCTGCTAGTTTTGTCTAACAAAAAGTCCACTCGCGTGATGAAATTCCATTTTCAGGGTTCACTGTATTTGGAACATAATCAAAAGTTAAAGTATAGCTAGTACATCCACAGACAATTTATGAATACTTATAATAAGTAAGCAGGATCCCAATCCTGACAACTTGAAAGAAGACAAGAGATCGCGCCATCGGTCCTCGACTAGATGAGCAGACCTAATCAAATCAACAATGAACTGCTTGACAAATTTTAACAATTAAAATAAAGCAAATTATATTATTATATTATTTTAAAGGTCTGAGTAAAATGGAGTAGCCACTATACTATTTATACTAATATGTACTAGTCCGGCCAGGGAAAGATGAGCCTAGAAAATAGCGGCAAATTTTAAAAAACAGCGTGTTTCAATACTTGAATAATTATAAATGTTCTTAATTTCACAAAATGCAACTGATCAAGCAGAAGGAAGTAAAGTTACTTATATGAAATAAAACTGTTTAACATCCTTCTGCTATACATATATTTAAGTAGAATAATACTCTACAAAATTTCAATTTTTAGTTACCATAACGAGTATCAAGATTAGGAGATCATACTAATTTAAGACGTTTGACACATTTGACAACGATATTACTGTTGCCATATAAAAAATAATACATATAAAAAAGGCTCATGGCCTGACTATTTAGAGGTAATGCTTGTGAGGTAGTATGTAGGGGCGATCTCCGTAACTACGCATCCGATTAAAAACATCTTTCACTATTTTATAAAATGGATCGTCGAGATAGAAATTTTCCATATTTTATCCCACGGCTACGCTTGGCTTTCTCGCAATACGCGGGCAAAGCCGCGCGAGCATGTAATAACGGTTAACGGTTAACGGTTTAGATGCTATTTAAAACAGCATTCCTATATAATTTTATTCCGATTTCAGATAACCTTACTCTCTCCAAATTCCAAGTACACCTGAATATTTTTTCCAGAATACAGTCAAAGTGAAGGAAACTACATAAGACCAGCGGGGGAAGCATAGTTGCCCCTTTTATCACGCATCGCTCTGGTTAAGAAATCCGTCACGTTTTCCGACAAGTATGCGAGTGCAAGAGATGTCTTATCTAAACCGATAAGTGATAAAATGGCAACTATGATACGCCCGCTGAATCCAAGCTAGTATTTGTACAATAAAATCAGCGTTGTTCCATATGGAACCCTCTTCGCTCATCGGGGTCTCGCAAACCGAGCCTTTTTACCACGTGCCGGGAATTCAAGTGATAAATGTTTTAGTGCACTCCGATAATATTCCTCTGGCGACGAAAGCGTTTTGTTGCGCAAATTCGGGAAACACTGAATTTTAACACGGTGATAAACGACTGCTTTTTTGATACAAAAAGCGTTAAAAGGCGGCCAGTTTTCATAAATAAAGCACTTTTCCTGTTTTCGTTTTGAAATATGTTTATATAAAATGTATTTGTTAAATAGAAATTGGGTCGTGCCTAGTAATTTCAGAAATAGTACACCTACCTCCAAAGTGACTTTTACTTATTTGTAATTATCTAAAAATAAAATACTTATGAAGAGGTGACAGCTAAGTGACTTTGTAAGTTTGTGTAGAGGGGCTACTTTGTCACCTGTGTATAGAACTGTGTATACAACTGAAGCGGAACATTGGTAAAATAAAACTTACACGACACGCAAGTATGCACGTTACCACTTCAGTTGCCAAACTAAGAAGTGTCAAACTAACTTAGACGTATTTCTAAAAATGAGTGTAGCATTATTTAGATTTTAATAGCTAAAATTCTCACGATCTACTGTCACCAAGCTTATCAAGTTAGGACAAAACATCAAAACTTTCTAGTCACGTATCTGGTATTCCATTTCAGCCGCTCATTTGTGGGGCTTATTGTTATATCCGAGTTATGGCACTCTTGCCTTTATTATTATTATCATATGAATAGGTATACACGTAAAGATGGCGTTCGCGCATTGTTTGGACCACTGTAAATTTCGAAAATGGAATGTCCCTTATACCTTCCAGCTGTTATACGAGTGAATGTGACAGCGTGAGTGGGTCTGATTTCTGGATAGCGGTAATCAGGGAATGACCTTGTTAATTGCGTTTTTCTTTTTTTCAATGAATTTAATGGGATGACAAAAATCAGAGGACACAATCAGAATGACAAAATAATCAGACATTTATTCTGCAAGGCCACTACGGCACATTTAAATTTTAAACTATACCTAAATTATTATAAGAAATATATTAACTTACAATAAAACAAATGGGTGCTTTTAACTCTTGAAATTAAAACTCGTCACCAGTAGCCCTCATTAATGACTATCAAAATTTATAATCACATTCCTAATGCTATAAAAAATCTAGAAAAACCAACTGTTTAACAATTAATTGAAACTGTTTGTAACAAACATATGTTTTTAAAATTTAAAGGAATACTTTAATGATATCGGCAAGTGAAAAATACACTCGAGAGCAAAAGTTTCGGGTCACTAGCATTTACTTCAATATCTTGAAAACGAATAAAGCTATCGTATTAAAATAAATTGAACCTTATAGACAATTTAATGTTAGTCAAATAAAATGCATTACATTTACTACTGACCATTTATTTTATTATGTTTAAAACGACAAATTAAAAATGGCGTCATTTTGCTTGCAAAACCAAAACTGAAAATATTGAACTTTTTATATTTACAAGTAGTTTTAACACAGTTTAGTACTTGGTATTACCCCCACGTGCTGTCTGGACTGCTGCAATGCGATTCGGCATGCTGTACACCAAGTTTCTGAAACACTGTTGGGAAATGTTCTCCCATTCCTCTACCAATGCATGTTTCACGAAGCGTAATTAAAGGAGGATCTCGTTGTCTTACACGTCGTCCGAGCTCGTCCCAGGCGTGCTCGATCGGGTTGAGGTCGGGGCTACGTGCTGGCCACACCATGGGACGAATATTCACCTCATCAAGGTGGTCTTGCACTACACGAGCAGTGTGGGGACGGGCGTTATCGTGCATAAAGATGGCATTCCCACCAAGTCTTGCCATAAATGGACCGACGTGCTCGTTGAGGATTTCATCCACGTATCTTACGCCATTAAGAGTACCGTTTTCGATCAGTACAAGCTCTGTTCGGCTTTCCGCAGAAATTCCAGCCCACACGAGTACCGAACCACCACCGTATGCCACCTTTTCTTCAATACAGGCTTGCATAAATCTTTCTCCTGGTCTTCTGTACACCTTTGCCCTTCCGTCGTGTGTATACAGCATAAATTTTGATTCGTCCGAGAACCCGACATTTGACCAATTTTCAATCGTCCAATGCGAGTGTTTGCGTGCATAAATTCGTCTTGCTATACGATGGTGCCTCTCGACTTTCGGACCATTTGCGGGTCTAAATGGTTTCAAATTACCTTCAGCAAGTCGCCGTCTTACAGTCCAAGCAGAAGGGTTGCTTCTACCAAGCCCTAAAAAATGATGAGTCAGTGCTGTTCCCGTAAGAAACCGATTTCGCAGCATAGAGTTGACTAGATATCGATCTTCCCGTGCCGTCGTACACCTGGGTCTGCCTGTTATTGGTCTGCGTAGGTTCGAACCAGTTTCTAGAAACCGCTGGCGAACACGCTGAACTGTAGACAACGATACACCGACTATTCTTGCTGTTTCTCGCTGACTGCTCCCATTTTCCAGGATCGTGAGGAATCTCGTACATTCCTCAGGTGTGAGTGACATAATTACTACTTTAATAATGACTATTGGATACCTGGAAGAATTCTTATAAATACATTTTATGACAGAACAAAAACAAAAGCAAAAACAGTTGCGAAAATTAGAAGTTCTGATTTGAAAAAAAAGGGATCATTATGTTTATAACTTTTTTAATGCCATTACTTCACGCCAACCAATAAGTTTTTATACGTGTAATGAAGGATTATTAAATTGTCTATAAGGTTCAATTTATTTCAATACGATAGCTTTATTAGTTTTCAAGATATTGAAGTAAATAAACCCGAAACTTTTGCTCTCGAGTGTATTACCGTGTGTTTTGCCTATCTACTTAGCTTTGTATAAACTTACTTATAAATGATTAGTTAGCCCTTATTGCTGTGCCCTTGAAGGGTGTCACATGTATACCTACTTGTAATTCCATCCAATTTTGTTATGTGATATGCAATAAACTAACTACTACCTACCACTACCTTCTAACTACTACCTGTCATAAGTTTATAGCAGCAAATATTAGTTAAATATCATATTATTGCTATGTTATCATTTAGACGAAAACTTTGAAAAGCACTAGATTACATGTACAATAGTACTAATGTCCTTATTGATAAATGTTCATCAAACTTATTTTAACCTAAACATGTTACGATAGAAACCGAACTCGCTCGCTAAAAGTGTTAAAAATATAATAATCAATATCACGATTCAACCATAAAACCCTCCATGATACAAAAGATGTGTTTTTTTTAAATTATAAAATCCAAATTGCTGTATTAATGCTGCTTCCTCAAATCGAAATGTATAAATCAAAAAGAAAATAGAAATGTTTCATGATTTCATTTTTCTTAACAAAACAAACAAAATTCGGGAAAGGACACAATTTGTAAAGGGCCTGTTCAAGTGGCTCTCCAGACATATCAAGTTAAGGTTTAAGTGCCGATCTTGAAGATACTACTTCAAGACATTTGAGAGGGACCTAAGATCCGGTCTCCTGAATATTGTGAGTAGGTATCATTCTAGTACACTTTAAACCAACAATCTTGAAAAATTGATTTTGAATTTCTCTAGTAGATTTTTGTTGACATACATCAATAAATAGGTAAGCCTAACTGAGGTCAGGTCAAGTGTAGTAAGTATGCTATGCCGACGATGACCCACAGAGGCATGACGTTATAGGGCGGCTCTGCGCTGTTATTCGCTATGCGCTAATGCGGCTCACCCCGCCGGTCACCCGTCACGAAACTAGACCTCTAACTACGCTTAGTTACTGCGCATTGCGGTTTCAAGATATATTTGCGGATGAGCGTCCGTAGGAGATCCCAGAGCCGTCAGAAATGCGTCGAGGAGGACCATTGCGGGGTTTTTAACATAACCTCCGTTCTATCCCCGTGGCGCGGAGGTATGCATAAAGGATTTTCCTATCAATAAAAAATGATACAAGTATAATTTTAGTCCATTTCAAGCACTTTAAACCACCAATCTTTAAAAGTGGACACTGAATTGCTCTTTAGTAGCTAGTTGTTGAAATACATCAACAAATAAACCTAACAAAGGGCAGGTCAAGTTTAGTGAGTATGCTATACCGACAATTAGGTACCTACGCGTAAAGTGAAAATAAATGAAACGAGATATGTAGGTATATCAGATTCGAAGTCTGTGAATGTCCGTGATGGCTGCTTTGAGTGCTTACGCATCCAGAATGCAGTTCTGATGAAATGGATGCACGTACGGTACGATACGAGTATGTAGGTACATACTGAAGTATCTCGATCGTGCTAGAGACTCACAGGTCTATCATTTCGGTCCTCGTAAACCGTAAAAAAAATCCATTTCTCTTCTCTCTCTTCTCTCAAATTATCTTTTCCACTCAAAAACACTTAGAAGACAAGGGATGCCACAATTATTGACTTTTCTTTCTAGTACTTATTTGAATTTGATCGTTAATTTTACGACCATTGAGACCAAATAAACAGGTCCATAATGATTCTTGAAATTAACAAATTTTCTAGCACTTGCTTGACTGTTTGCTAAACAATCATCCCAGATCATGCATGACGCTTGATCTAAAACCGCCACTTCGCAAGCATTCTTCGACAACTTGCTATATTTTATAACATAATACTTAACTGATAGAGCGTAAATTAATTCAAGTCCACTACGAAATTAATCGGAGATGTAAGCAAATATTGTTCTACTCGTGGTTCTCGGTAAAACAAAAGCCGTGTCCCTCGGTTGACCCTTGTCAGGCTACAATTTATGGAATGACAGTAAGACTACACAACTTTAGGTTGATAAAGTGAAATGAAAGCGTATAAAAAAGTTATGCTTTTCTCCTAGGCGTTCTGCTTACATTTACGTGTAACAGTTTAGGTCCGTTAATTAAAAATCTACCTTAAAATATGTATATATATATATTTAAATTTATTTAGAAACACAAACAGGCATTTATTTATTTATTTAAAATAATTACACAGCATTACAGTTAAAAACGAAGTCACTGTGAATTAGAAATATAGTCATTATAAACTTGTTACATATGTTGTACACAATGTACAATAACTGAGAGGTTATACAAACAGACCTGGAGGTTCATAAAACATAATATTAATAAATCCAAAAAGGAAAGGTAAGAACAACGTAGTAAATAGTATAAGAATACACAACTAAGCATACATACAGTCAAGTCAATATTGACTTACTATTACTACATATAGGTAAAGACTACGTATAGGCCGAACTAGAACGCTTCTTGACGTCTTCCGTAAGGCCGCGATCTTGAAATCCAGTACGTTAGTGTTCAGTACTTAAAATTTAGTGACCGCCCGCCAGCCACCGACTATGCAAAGGTTATCCCATGAGAGTAAGTTACCATGTGCAAACTTATACTACGAACGCCGTACAACATTATCACAAACCGACCTAGCTCCACGTGGTACTTTACTTTAAAGAGCGAACAGGAACAGTAAAACCACAGGTAATGTCGCGTAGCGGAAAGTTACTGTGGACTTTATGACATAGGGTAATTGCTGGGGAAATTGTCTATGGCTGGAAAAACTAACACCATTAGCATTGGAAAGGAAAACAGCTTAGTTTGTCGGCGGTCGCGTACCTACTAATTTAAGTGGCTGAGTTATTACTGCAGGTCGATCACGTAACGCATTGTACGTACGTTTGGTATGAATATCAATTTTTATATGGAAAAATATGGTTCACATAGTTTGTTAGTTTCTAAGTTTTTTTTATCTTTGTTTTATTTTCTAAGGTCATTCTTGTAAATATATTAATTTTATATTATTTAGTTATAAAAGATTATTTTAAATATGTAATATGTTTAAGGTTTTTTTGTTTATTAATTATTCATATTAAGGTGTTTAGATACTGGTAAAATAAGTTTATTGAACGAGCGAGCGAAACGAATGAAGTTCTTCGTTTCAGCTTAGACAGAAAATATTTCGTTTGTCCGGCGTCTGTCTGGCTGTTATCCTCTATAGGCCCCGTAGCATGGACGGCCTTATCACGTGATAAGTGACAAGATAGAGCGTCCGTCACTGGCCGATACTTGTTGTTGGTGACTCACGGAAACGTCATACAATTTAATACAGAAACTACTATACTAATATACTATTTGGACAGACGAGAGATAAATAAATATAAATACCAAAATGGCTCTAACAATTTGAATAAGGTCTGTCTTATTTCTTGAAAAAAAGTTTTTCTAAGAAAATATAAACGATGCCAAGGAGAGCTCTATCTCCGATTCTGATCTTAAAATTCCCGCCATTATAGTTCAACTATTTCATAAAGCTTATATAGATTTTTATTCTATGGAACAGAAAATAAAAACTAACGAACTTAATCTCAATAGATGGCGCTAGCTCTTTCTGAACTTAAAAAGTATGTTTAATTGGTGAACCTACCGCCATTTTACATGTAACCTTTCCTAATTGGTTGCTACAGCAACAGTCTAGAAATATTTTTATCTCATTTATTTCCTATTTTGTTCTCATGTACTTCCTTTGAGATCTCGACACAATGCTAACAAGAGGCGAAGTTACAAGTGGAATAGTTTGTATGGAACGATAGTACGGGCATTATATTGTAATATTATTAGGTTGGTCGGACTGGTACTGAACTTTTCCTTTTTCTTGTTCACAATTGGGCCAAGTTACAAGCGTTTAAAAATTGCCATAACGTATACTTCGAACGAAATATTCACATTTTTATTGCTTCCTGTAACATACTTATAAATATTTAAAATACATAGTTTTTTTTAAACTAAATATGCTATACTTGAGAAATACGGAAAAGTAAGCTGATTAGTGAAAAGTTTTGTTTTATACAAATATTATGAAGTCAATACGTTCCAGAAAAAGTATCATCTAACACTAACTAACCTACCTCTAACATCATCATATAACATAATTATTGTAATTAATACTATTCGAAAAATGTTATGTATTACAGAAAATTATATTGTCGGTTAGAGCAGATTTTTTTACTTTCTTCCGTGCAAATTTGTTCACGGGAACAACCATGCAATGGACTTAAGCTCTTTAAGATGAGTGACAAGGTAGAGTGTATCTAGTACAGCAATAAAAATACAAGATAACATTCTCCCATCCTAAACTTGGCCCGCAACATGTAAGGAAATTCCGCCGGCTCGTTGTCAGGAACTATTAAAATTTTATTGAACGCGACTTTTACGTCAGCATATAAAATAAAATCGGGCATGGGGTTCTAGCGACGTGTAAAATCGGTCTATTTTTATGCCCTCAAAGACCGTTACTTTTGAGTGGATTTTTTATTTTCCTGACACTTTCCACAACTGTATTCGAATTTCGAATACATTCCGCCTATTTTACGCTGGTTGCATAAAATTTGAGCTTACCATACGTAACGAATATCGAGGCGGGCTTAGTATTTTCTTGGGTTCATAGGGGGTTAAGGAGGGCGTTAAAAAGGACATGTTGGGTTAAAGAGGCTGTTAAAGTCAATACTCTTATTTATTGAGGCGGTGACTGTAAATGGGCTTGAAAAGTTCCTGCGTAAAACCTTTCTTTTTATTACTAGGTCAGGCAATTAGGTTAACTATTCGTTGGAGTAACGATACTTGTCAACCTCTACGAAATATTACTGAACGGAAAATTATACTTTTTTAAATATAAGCATATCTTCTATTGTTTTGCTACTTGAATGGCTCATTATCGCAATACCAACCTTTACTGGCAATGTAAAAAAGGCATTTGAGGTTAGAACTTACCACTTGCCGGTCTATTCGTAAAAGTTGTAGTCGTATGAACAAATATTTGTACGTACCTGTAACAATAAAAATACATTAAATAGTTATGTTATGTTATACTAATATTAACTAATGAAATACATACATTCTTATTTATGTACAATTCATCGTACACGTGCTACACTACACTAATGTCTATTTGACAAAAATAGGAGGATATGCTTATTTGTCGCATTAATAATTACGAGTAGCGACCCGCGCGGCTATTATAGGAAACCTAGGGCTATGCTAGAAATATACCTTCTTGCAAAATATTTTTAGAATATAATGACTAATTCCCGAGATTACCACCTACATACAAACTTACAAAGATACACCCTCACAAAGCTTCACAAACAGTAACTTTAAAGTTTTTACCTCTTTATTTTTCTCTTTTTAATCTATTCAAAATTTCCAATTTTATGTCTTAACATGTATGTCCATGATATATTACTTTACATACCATAACTAACTAATAGAATTGAAACAAAGATTTTAAACTTACGTATTAATTCGAATCCCGGTAACGAGTATTTGTTCTGGAATGATGGATGTTTTCTATGTATTTAAGTATGTATTTTATCTATATACGTATGTTTAACATCGTCTAGTACCCATAGTACAAGCTTTGCTTAGTTTGGGACTAGGTTGATTTGCGTAAGATTGTGCAATTAAAAAATGAAAATAAATAAATAATTCTACCTAATAACTTCGTCCCACCATTGATTGACAACTTTCTAGAAGACAACCAATCCATTATATTAAATGAAATATAATAATATATAAATCAGCCTAAGTACGTCCAACTGTTGGACATAAGCCATCATGAGAAGGATCAATCCGTTACTAGACTTGAATTCACTAATTGCATCAGAAGATATTTAAACGCACAGTTGATAACTAATAGTAATTATTGATTGTCATACCGCCCTTCAGACTTCTACTCTGGCTTATGATACGATTTGACCGCTTAACATAATGTCAGAGTAATTAGAATTACAATAGCTAATGTAATTATGTGCTGATGACAGCGATGACAGTATCATTGCGGATTTAATTAGGTAGTTATGAATGTAAATATAAATGAATTACTGAGAGTATGGGTAATCAAAGACGCTCTATTCCAATTCTATTGACACATGTGCTGTATTAAGGGGGCATGCACAACGTAGTTAAAAGTTCGTAAAATGTTTAAGAGCAAAAATTATAGAATAACAAAATCAGCTTTAATTTTTTTTTTTTGTATCACTATTATATTTTGGGACGAGGACATTTCTTGATTCAAAATACTTTAATAGACGTGTTAAATATTTGTACCTGATTTTGCTCTATAAAAACATGGAGAGAAGTAATTATCACGCTTGAGAGATCAGTAGCTAGATGGATTTTTGCCCCCCTATTACAACTTCTGCAAAATAAGTCCCAACGAAATCGTTAGTCATTTTATTACAAAATGTAATTCGCGAGCCCATTTACAAATAAATACGCAATTGTTTATTAGTTTATACATACATACATTCACGCCTTTATTCCCAAAAGGGGTAGAGAGAGCACATGAAACGTATGTTCCAGCGTCATTTGTTTGTAGATTGTACATATATATGTTATTTATTAACCAGGATCGAATCCTGTTATTTTTATGTTTTTTCCAACTTCTTCGAATAAGCAAGGATAAAGTCAACTACCAGACGTGCAACACCCAGAGTAATCTTATTTCATATAAAAATAAATATTTTATATACCTACTTAAAAAGAAAATTTGTTCAAAATGGTAATTGTAAAATTAGATTTGGAAATAGACATTATCTCGGAACTAATTTAATATCGCCCAGGAAGCCTGGCCAGGACACATCCTTTAATCAAAAGTTTCTAAGGCTAAAATCAGTAGAAATTATACAATCGGTTACTACCTAAAACAACAAGTAACTTCCGACGGAGTTTTCTCTAACATCTCTAACTTAAATAGGTACCTAACAGAAAGCGCTCCAACTAGGTGCAAGTGTTTGCACTATCAGTTAGAATCAACAGTTTGAAATTATTTTTGTCATAATTTCGTCTGTGTAAATAGAAAGTAAATTCAAATTAGTAATACAATATGATGAATATATTTTATTACTTGACTTGCTTACATATTGATCAAATAATTGTGCTTGTTGTAAAACCGTGAATACTGAATACAATTTCATGTTACCTTAACGCCTTGGCCACGACTTTGGTCTTAAGCGACCTGTGGCAGCGGTTTTTCTAATTCATTGCGCGTGATCCCAACTAACCACAGTGCGTTGCGCGTCTCGACCGCGCAATGAACAGATAAAACGCTGCCGCAGGTCGCTTAAGACCAAAGTCGTGGCTAAGGCGTAAGCGGTCATAAGACCGCATTATTAAGGCATTTATTAAGGTAGGTATAAACCTACCTTAATAAATTATATATATCACAAATAACTAATTAGGTAATTAAACCACAACTGCGCATAGTTTCTAGGAATCAATAAAAATATGAATTAAATGACAGTCGGCAGAGCTTGTTTCTATTTACTTTGTATGCAAATTAGAATTGCATACAAATATGATACTTACCATAATAGCAGATGCTACCGGTGTTGTTCATTGTAATTTCCTTACATTGTTCATCGATTACTCCCGCATTTCACAGTGGAGAAACATAAGCTCTAGTGACTCTGTGGCCTGTAGGTAAACCTCACGATTCTTTTGTTTCAAAAAATATTTTTGTTTTAGGGCTGGTTGCATCAACTTACGATTACAGACCGATCAACGTTAAATGTTGCGCCGGAAGCTGTCATCCGATAGACACTTGTCAAACTTTCCATACATTGATATTTTAACGAAAAACGCTTACGATTGCAGACGGTTTGGTGCAAGCCACCCTTAATGACCAAAAATTGAATAGAAACAACATATATTACCTATAATTATCGAACCTACTCACAAAAATGACGAGAATCGGTTAAGAAATGCCACTACTATAGTATCCGCAAATAAAGTGGCGAGTCAAGCAATGAAAGTCAGTACTATTGTTGCACGGCTCGCTAGCATATCCAATGATTTATGACCTGACTCGCCACTTAGGTTTGCGGATACTATAGATGAGAACAGCCGGACATCCGGACAGACATACGGAAGCATTTCTGCCCAAACTGAAACAGCAACACTCGTTCCCTTCGCTTGCCTTTTAAAAAGTGGAACTTTTTAGGAGTGAGGTATGGGACGATTTCGGTTAGACGCTTTGTATCAACTTGTCTTGTTATTAGTTCGTTCGTTAGTACGTGCGGAATCGCTTACGGTGTACGGAGTGCATCTTGCACGTCAAACTTAACCAACTACACGAAATCCAATAGAGTAGACATTTTGAACAATTATGTAACTCGAATGTCAATGCAATACTATTAAAATATACAATTGAAATATGAACTCCTTAATTGCACAAGTGAGCCGTCGTGTTTGAACTTATTAAAATACCGTCAATGCATTACATGAAATTCTGTCAGGAACTTGTTAGAAGGAATATACTTCTAAATACCCCTTCCTTTAAAATCATTTTCAAATCGTTTCCTACGCTTTCACTGGTTTAAGCAAATATTTGAAATACTTTTCGTTACCCCAGAATTTCGAGCATTTCAGAGTTTGAAACAAGAAGTAAGTTATGACACCGGTTGCCCAAAGGGCAAACTTGGCCAAACGGAAACTGACCTCAGGGTTATCAGATCTATAATTACCAGGCTATTACCTAAATAATTGTATTAGGGAGCAGCCTGATATCAGGCTTTTTGATAATACATTTACGCGTTTTAATTTGACACTCATTGAAGACTTATGTTATTCGTATAGAATAAAGTTTTTTAAGTCCAACAAATATTTGCACAAATTGCAATCGTCATGAGCTTTTAAAAACCAAAAATCATGTTTAGAATTGTTGTCAAACCGTATTTATCAGCACGGCTATCACGCGACGGCGCGCGAGCTCTCTCGATTTTTCTCGCACTATCCGTCTCTCGCTTATTAGAACACTTAGAACAAGAGGTATAGTGCGAGAAAAATCGAGAGTATGTCGCGGCCGTCCCATGATAGACGTGCAGAAGTTTTACTCGTAGGTTTGCTATGTGCTATTTGAATAGTTCCACATTCTAACTTCATGGTCACTTCAGGTTCACTTATTATTGTAATGTCAACCTTAATATTATAAACATATTCTAGCAAAGTTTCAAATCGATACAACAGCAAAGTGGATGAAAAACAACTTGCAAGATTTGATTACTTTGTTCACCCGTTAGTATTGTCTTGCAGGGGATAATCACTGGAAGCAATATTCTACCAGTGATGTGTTACATAAAATAACCTTCTTGATAAACACGCACATGTCTGTCTTACAGTGGAGACCAGACGTCATGGCATGGAAGAAATACAGGCAAAGTTATAGCAAGTACCTGTCGCAAAAAAAAAACAAAGTTTACTTGGTTGGAACCAATATTAATACAATAAATATAAGTAAATAAATAAATAAATAAATATTAGGGGACAATCTTACACAAATCGACCTAGTCCCAAACTAAGCAAAGCTTGTACTATGGGTACTAGACGACGATAAACATACTTATATAGATAAATAAATACATAGAAAACATCCATGACTCAGGAACAAAAATATTCATGCTCATCACTGCCCTTACCGGCATTCGAACCCGGGACCTCTTGCTTCGTAGGCAGGGTCACTACCAACTAGGCGAAAGCGGTCGTCAAGTATGTCTCATTTTATCCAGCGGCTGCCCGAGTGTCGCAGTTACTTTTTACGCTAATAAAAGCTTTTAATAATAAAAGTACATTCCTTAACAAAGGTCAACAACAAGTCCATATCTCATTCAGCGATTAGCAAACACGATATGCCATAATAGCCTTTATTACCAGGGAAGACATATTGGAAAACGATTTTTTGCAGCGGCTAACACTGAAGGCTAGGCTTTTCCGTTACTCAAACGGACATATTGCTTTTTATTCCAACGAGTTTCTAATCAACGGAGTCAGTGACTTTACATTGAGATCTTGCTAATCTGTCTTAAGAGTCCGCAGTAAGCTCAATTCTCCATACAAACGTAGTTACGCTCTCATTTTAAAACTGCATGTTAGATTGTTACAAAACTTTGCATATACAATGACATGAGATATATCTATGTCAGTAATTAGTTTATGTAGCTTCAGATACCATTGTATTTTTTATACAGCGAAATTAGGTTTTTCATACAAAACTTGTTTTTACTGTATTTCGTATGTTTTATAAACTGGAACCATATAAACTAATTATAGACATAAACATACCTCATGTCATTGTATATGCAAAGTTTCGTCATAATCCAATACGTAGTTTTAAAATGAGAGCGTAACTATGTTTGTATGGGAAGGTGAAATTCGGCCGAGCTTACTGCGGACACTTAAGGGTGTGGATTGAAAAATATCGGGTTGTTGCAAACGCCGTTGTTGTCAGATTAGAAATCAATACGATCTGATTGTCAGATAATTGTAGGTATTATATGATTTTTGACTATATTATGATTCTTTATCTGATTTAACCGAAACATGATTGTTTCGAAAATTCCTCTCCTATGGAAAAAATGGTATTTTTACCACATCCAAAAACTCACACTATAAAAAGACGGCCACATAAAATAATCTCAACCATACATGGGCACGTAGTTTTCGCGAATCGAGGCATCCCCTCAACGGATCGGTATGTTTGATACATTTATGTACTGAATAGTTTTATTTTAACAGAAACTCCAATTCAAGGTACGGTTCAAGGGTCATTTGTCCCCAAGTGAATCCCCGGCTTTACGCAATAACTACGAAAGATGTCTA
The DNA here is from genome assembly GCA_947049275.1 of Epinotia bilunana. Lineage (NCBI taxonomy): Eukaryota > Metazoa > Arthropoda > Insecta > Lepidoptera > Tortricidae > Epinotia > Epinotia bilunana. The sequence goes on from OX346265.1 coordinate 6,719,675, forward strand.
GGTTCAACATTTGTGCAGAGAAAATTGAATGATTATTATTCGATCATTTTAGCCTCGAGTCGAATCGTCAAAGTTGACATAACTATTAACCTCAACCATTGCCCTTATTCGAAATCCCTTTGTTCTTTGTAGCAGCAATAAGTTTTTCGTGACGTTCAGATGAAGACAGACGAACTCTAAGATCACGTTTAAGGACGTGGGGGGGGGGGGGCTGGAGGGGGTTTTTTTTTTTGCAAAATTAAAATGATTCAAGTTTTCACTTCTGCCGGCACTCCCGGAGTGCAACCCGGTCTTTTTTTCGCTTTAAAGAAGTACTTGTTAGTCTCGTCCTTATAATTTAAATGATTTTTAGTAATGTTAATGATTGAATTACGAATTGTTGTCATGAGAATTTCGCTTATTGATAATTTATTAAATATTGTCTCGTTTCATTTATTATTTTGATGATCTTTAAAATTAATTAGGGTACAGGTATTTTAGCATTTATTATTTGAGCTTTATTGTGATGACAGCTGATATTTTTTTGACATTGTGACTATTATTACTATTTATATTTTGTTGTGTATGATTATTTTAGCTACGCCCTATGGGTAAAATTGTATATTTCATTTAAGGCCGAATAAATAAATGAAAAAAATTATACAGAAATACAACCCGGCAAATATAAATATTTAAGTTAGCGGATCCTCAATTCCTCAGCCGCTAGCGCCCACGCCACGGCATCAAACGGGGCAAAAGCTTATGCTTTAGCAAACCATGGGATAAATATAAGAGAATAGAGAAGAGAGAGAAGTCGTATTTTATAGAAAAATTATTAAAAATGTAGTCAAATGGAGAAAAAAGCAACGCAAGAGGTTAAATAATCACAAAGTTATAAGTGTCCAAAGTTTTAAGAAGGGGGGGGTTCTCTCCCTTTACTGCAAAACGCAACTTCATATAAAACGATTGTCATTTACTATCGCAGATTGTGACGTCACTAACTGATAGCATTTTCTCTCTCTAACAAGCAATATTAAAACGGTTGTAGCTTCGTAATTTTTTGAGATATATGAATGGGATTTTCGTCACTAGGCATATTTTTTTGCTTTCTTTCTTTTGGTGTAATAATAATTTTCGAATCTACACCCGTATTGTCTATGAAGTTGGTGGCATTTTCATCATTTTCATGGTGCCGCAAAATTTACCGCGACTTCAATGTGGGCTCAAGTTAGTATGTCCATTCTGGAAGTCCACTCTATAAACTAGTGAAATAATTTTCGAAATCGGATAAGTAGTCCCGGAGATAACCGCCTTCATACAAACTGTTAAAGTCACAAACTCTCAAACTATAAAATTAGTACCTAGAGTAGACTGTACTAGAGTAGAAGTACTAGACTTAAAGATGATGATTGATATTGCCGCCATTCCCAATATCCAATTGCCAGTACGGCTAAACTTTTTACCCAAGCAATGTTACAGCTTACATTCCAGTTTAGAGCAGCCGTTTTAAGTGCTCCAGTTACTTTCCCATATACAGCATGATATGTAGTCCCGTGTAGTGAGAGTAAGCTTTCTATGGCCAATAGTTTACTATGCCATATCGCTAGGGCCTGCTGGACTGGTTTAATTGTTATAGGAGCAAATATACTCGTAGTTACAAGGTTGTTGACATACGGGGAAAGCGAGACAATGTCTGTCTGGCGCGTGTGTTACATCAGCGTTGGAAATGTGCCCTTATTGGCTGTTTATCGAGGATTGTAAACTAAAGGCTACCTAACCTAAGGTACTTACTTAGTAGTTTTACTCCAAAATAATCCGAAGAGGGGAACGTACCAAGGATTGACACCTCAATGTCCATTAGATGACACCTACTGTTCACCTCTATTTTATTGTTATGGATTAAGATTGAAAGTCGGGCAGGCGCAGCGTGGGTAGACCCCTTAAGGTGGACTGATGACCTGTTAAAGGTCCGGGAGTCCGCTAGATGCGGGTGACGTAGGACCGGCCATTGTGGCTCTTTGGGGTAGGCCTGTTTTCAGCAATGGAATTATCTCGGCTGATATGACAAAGATTGAAAGTGTCTAGTATTGGGTCCTCGTGCTTGACCTTAGTTTAAAAGAGAGTGAAGAGAATGGTACAAATTGGTGTTATTAGTTCTTAATAAAAAAAACCGAGCCTATAACAATACAAACACCAACAACATAATAACAAATAACAATGGTGTTGTTTACTGCTAAGGGATGAAACGCTCGTCACTGCTGCATTTACAGGAAAAAAGGTAAGTAAAGCCATTATGGTATCTAGTTTTGACCCGTTCGAATAGGTATTATTTACAAACTTAAAAGTTGGCACAAAAACAAATGTCTATTCGAAAAGTACTTACACAACTAAGTACATGCAAGAGGGACCTTACTTACGTTGTTTACCTATACATACTGGTCAAAAAGAGATTCATACAAGTATTCACCCTATTTTCTCTCCACCTTCAGTAAACCTCACTCTTAGAAGCGAAACTACCCATTTTATTTAAGTACACGCTACACGTCCGCGTCTTCCCGATAAGCCACGGATTTATTTTTAATTAGTAGTTTGAGATAGCAGGGACAATGTAGGTAGGGTTGCTGCTTGTATTGTGCCAGTAAAAACATTGTTGCGTTGTTTGAATTAGCCTGGTAACTGAAACATTACCAGATGTTGGCACACTTTTTTTGATACGTTCTAAACAATGAAACAGAGGAAATGCTTTGTTTTTTATTAATAATGCTAACCTTACCAACAAAGACGAAAATACTCTAGAAAATTCGCTATCAAAATAGACTGACAAAAACATCCGTAACTTAGGATATCCTGCCGTTCTTCCAAAGTTATTTTGTGTTTGGTAATGCAATCTTTGGAATAATTTTAGTACTTAGGCATATTTTCATTTGGTCATTCACGTAGCATAATATTACCACGGAAAATAACGGTCAGGCGTTTGGTCTTTTGTCAAATACTTAATTTAAGCAGAAAATCTTTAGACAATAAACATTTACTCAAATTAATTTAACAAAGTTAACAAAAAAAGACAAAAATATTACCACGGAAAATAAACTTCAGGCGGGTGCGTAACGATGCCTGTAACAGTTTTTGAAACATTGAATATAACATACTTTATGTTTACTGCATACGACATATAATGAACAAATGATATGATGTTAATTTCTTCTAATGTACAGTAAGCATAATATTTTTTGGTAGACCCTAAGGCAGGTCGGTGTAGGTACGACGACGAGCGAAGCGAGGAGGAGTGTTATGAAGAACCGCGACCTTACCCTACATCACCCTACCGAGTGAGCGAAGCGAGCGTGCCGCGGCAGCGGCTGACGAAGCACCGAACACTTTTTTACTACATAATACTTACATATTATTTAAGTACAATTTGCAAAGCGTTGTTTTATGCGCCTTGAAAAAATCATGCTTGGTTGCTTGCTTGAAATTTGACGACACAAATCATTTGCCTTATTATAATTATTTGGTGTAAAATATGTTTTTCCAACTGAAACATTTGACACATGAAATTTGATCAAAGTACCAGGTGGTAAGCGCGTCATTGTTAAAATGTTGACTTGCCAAATATGGGGTTTGTTTTATAATTATTTGTAAAGAGTTTATTTGGCACATAATGATTTGGCAAATGCAATTATGAGTAAAATTGTTTATGAAGTGATACTTTGTACATTTTTTTGAAGTGAAAATTTCTTTAGCGGCGCTGTGCAGTTTTTGTGATGGGGAAAATTTTTTAAACTCACCACAGGTAACGTAACCGTAAGACGGACACGTGACCTGATTGAAAACTGTTACAATGTCATTGAGTTGACATGAACTTACGTAAGAGGGAACATTACCTAAACCCTAAAAAACAATTAAAACAACCCCATTTGTGCAACGTTTTGTTCACAGCTGAAAAAAACCTATATAACCAATAAAGTTTATCGTCAAAAAAAATTCAAACATACAAACATTAGCAACAAGGGAAATACCGAGTTAATAATCAAAGTTATCAGTATTTACGGCAATAATCCTCAAAATTCCTTCAAGGATTTCTTTAGTGAGTAAGGTGGGAGCCCTGTTTTTATCAGCTTTTACTCGGTGCACGTGATACAAATAGTAATATCTCGCAGCTCCAGTGTTGAAGATAAGTGATAACCCTAACGAGCTAATGCTAGAGGTATTTGCGCGACACGAAAATTTGGACAATAGGTGCTAGTTGTTTTTAAAAATATCTTAAGGTTATAAAATAAAGTATAATTTTATTACTTACTGTTTATTTTGCTGTACTACCTATTTTTTTTTAATTAAAAACACAGATAAACGTCAAGTAACGTAACTTAATCTTAGCTCAAATGAACTACGTGTATTATCAACTAAATTTTTTGACTATATAGTTTAATTATGAGCAAATAAGGATGAAACTGAAATTGCTATTAACTTCGTCATAGAAACGTAAGAGCTAACCCAAGTTATCGTATTTGTGCGTCACTTTCAAACTTAGTAGTAACCAGAGAAATTTTATATTTGCAATCAATATCTATTTTTATCTATTTAATTTTAATTCGATTGGAGTTCATCACGTTAAAATTACGAATATGAGCCGTTTCTTCGTTTGTGTAAAATTGAGGACTCGGAAGAACAACGCATGAGTTAACTTTATTGCCGTTTTTGCAGAATTGCGAATAGTAAAAAACGCTTTTGTGTAACTTTTTTTTTCTTGTTATGTAATGTGTGCTTTATTTGAATAATAATTTGTCTATTATATTCCATTCTAATTTAAAATACTATTCATTTTACGTGTCCTATCATGTTAACAAACATGACGTCAAATATGATCATAGACAACGACTAGTGATTGTAAATGACGAGAAATTATACATGAAGTATGATTGATAGAAAATCTTAACTACGTTATGTCAGATATTTTTTTGGTCATTCGTTAGTTACTTCGATTATTGGAGAAAATCTTATTATAAATTAAATTTTTCAGTGGTTACTTGTTGATTTAAATACTTTGTGAGTTTCTTTTAGTATACAACATTTTAATTGGTTATTATTGTGTAATCCCAGAGAAAAGTGTGATAATGTCCTCGAGAAGTGTTTGTTTACATGATAATGATAAAACACGTTAGGACGACTAGACTAGAATATCATGAGAGAAGATGGGTGTTTGCTCGTCAATTTAATGATTTGCAAGGAGAAACAAATGAATAATCGAATGATAAATGAACGTAGGATAATGGACCAAAGTGGCCCGTACACGTTTATGTGAATGCGTTTAGAAAACGACCTTCTAAAAATGGTTAAATTCCATTATCATTGAGAGATTGCACTCAGCAATATAGCTGTGACAAGCCTGTAAACATACAGAAACCTGTTATACCATTTTAATCGTATAAAGCAATTATGTGATTTTTTCTGTATAATACACGAGTGAACATGAATCGTGGAATACGGTAAGTCGATTAATTGAACTTGTTTATGTGACCTTACTGTTTAAGTGTATTTTAAACCAAAATGGTTTTTAGTCGTGCCGTCGCTAAAGCCGTTATTAAGCGGGCTGTTACGCAAATATGGGGCAAAATTACCTAAGCGACAACTGTGTTTGAGTAAATGGTCTGGAAAGGTAGAAACTGTGTAGGTGAGCCTGTCAAGGTCTGGGGGCGATGCGAAATTGAATCGTGAGTAATGAATTATAGGTTAATATTGACATCGAAACAATTAAGATATAATCGATTAGCTAATTAAGTCAAAACTCTAATGTCTCCTATAGGCTCTCTATAATGATATATGATATATATTTTAATTTAGCAACGAACTATTGTATTATTTTAGTAGACATTTTTTTTCTCTTTTTAGGGTTCCGTAGTCCCTTATAGCTTCGTCTGTCTGTCTGTCCGTCTTCGGTTAGCTTAGTAACCATTCCTACAAGAAAACTGTAATTTGGCATGGGTATATAAATCAATCACACCGACAAAACAGTACAATAAAATCTGGAAACATTTTTTTTACACCTACACCTGAAGCGGGGATGTAATTTATTTTCTCGGTAAACCCAGGCTGTGGGGTATCGTTGGATAACTCGTTCAAAAATATTCTGAGTTTCCTAAAACCATTTTTCAAATCAGTGATTAGTTTGCGAGATATTAGCGTAATGTGTACTTGGAAAGGCCGATTGCCTGCCTGCCGCAACCGCACCGCACGTCGATGTAACTAAGACAGACAGGCAACTACGGAACCCTACACTGCACGTGCCCCGACACGCAATTGGCCGGTTTTTTTCTTCGTTCATTTTCTTAGTTTTTTTAGGCCCGTAGGCCGTTTTTTAGGCCGGTTAAAAAGACTGAAAATCTAGTCACCAAAGGTCACATAGTTTACCTTATTATTCCAACTAGCTTCCGCCCGCGACTTCGTCTGCGTGGACCCGGGATAAATTTTAATCTAGGCTATAAACAATCTTCATGCAAAGTTGAACCAATTTGTATAAAACAAATTGGTTCAACCATTTAAGCGTGATTGAGTAACAAACATCCAAACATCTAAACTCTCGCATTTATAATATTAGTAGGATTCATAATGTCATTAATTATATTAATATTTCTTCGAGTTTGCACTTCTATATTTTGTCTTTTGCAGTAATAAAACACCAATGATTGACTGGTAGAGAATGCCTCATGGCATTAAGTCCGCCATTTGTACTTTATCTTGTATTGTGCAATAAAGTTTAAATAAATAAATAAAACACTAATGTTATTCTGACTACGAGTTATACTGGATGTGTAATGTCTATAAAAAAATAATTTGAATAAAACGCTACAAAATCGAAGATATCTCTGAAACTATCAATTGAAATTATTTAACGTGGCCGACTTTTTATAAAACTGTAATTGGAATTGGAATCTTTGACGGTGACCTTTTAAATACTACTTTAATGCAGTTCGGCCAACTAAAATAATCTGAAGAGATCATAGGAGAGAAATCTGTAACTATTGCGGTCCTCTATTTATCACTGGGCTGTTATTCGCTAAGCGGTAATGCGGCTCACCCCGCCGTTCACCCGTCACGAAACTAGACCTCTACCTACGCTTGGTTGGCATCGCGGTGTCAAGATATATTTGTGGGTGAGCGTTGAGGTGAGCTTAAAACAAGTTACAGAATAGGGGGACTGGTTTCGTTTGATCCACTTGAAACGGGTCACACTGTAAGAACGAGATAGACGAATTGCTTTATCTACAACAACGGTGCACCTTTTGGAAGTCTAATTGCAGTGCAATAGTTCTTCCAGGTTGGTTACCAAGTGCAAAGTGTTATTAACTCTTGTGCTAGCTTACAAGTAACATTTAACAGTAGTATACGGAGCAAGTTCGCTCGTGCAAAGATTAACTCAGACGAAGCTAGTGCACTTACCAGCCTACAAATTTTGATTGAGTATTTGCGTTAGCTCGACTGCAATTTAAAGGACTTTTGGTAGTAGTAGTTCACACTTTATTGCACAAAAAAGTGCATAACAGACAATACACAAAAAATACAGGCGAAGTTTCCCTTGAAAAGGATCTCTTCGAGCTAATATTTGAGCAGCTGAGTGAAAAGTGACATGGCAAATATACTGTGCAACATGCATAAGTTGGCAAAATCATACCAAAAAGACTAGGTTTTGCTACGTTCTTTTACGTATTTGGAAATTTGGCAAGAAATTATAAGAAGGTATCGACTGTTTCAATTGTAAGGATACCTTCCTATTTTAAAAGGGAGCAAAATCCGTTATCGATAGCTCCGCGCCACGGGGCTAGTGCGGAGGTTGTCTGACTCGCATCGTCGAAAAAACCATAAATGGTCCTTCTCGACACATTCAAAGGGCTCTGGGATCTACGTAACGCACCAGTACCGCCCTAGCGTTATGCCTCCCGTGGATCCTACCTTTTTTTTTATTCAGCGGTTGGAACCCCCAACTTTAACCGTGTACCTACCACCCCGAGGACCCCATTTATTCGCGTTGTACGACAGACAAGGGATACCGTAGCCGTATTCTAATACCCGGGCTACTCGAATAACTCATATCAGAATCAATAGCAAACGCAAAATTGAGCAGTAAAAAAAACAGATACCGAGAAAAAAGTAAAAGGAAGCACCTACACTTTTAAGTGAAAACGCCCTATACAAAATCCATTAACACCAGTTACACATCCATAAAAACGTGACAAAATGTATGCTGTCTGAACGCATGTGTGTGTTTGATATTAGAGTGAGTTTCAAATATCAAATACAGTAAGCACAAAGTGGTGAATTGAATTATTTGTTTTATTATCCTACTCATTGATAACTTTTACCTGCGCTTAATTTTTAGAAGTGTCCTCGCTGATTTTATTTATTCTGTAATGCTCCGTAGGCCAAAGTTCGAGGTAAGTGCAACCTCTTTACTGATTAAATTTCGCACCAGCATCCAGCCAGCTTTATTGGTTAGTCTCGGTAGTTATTAACCAGAGTTAATCTATTAAAACTTGCTATATTGAATTACGGTGCATTATGGATGCGTCTAAGGATTCCCAATGTCATATTGACGTAAAAGAAATGCAGAATAATGTAGCAAACTCGTATTTTGAATAATGAAACCGACGATCTGTTTCCTCTTAGGCATAAGTAAACGTTTCTGTAAAATTAAGACGGAAGTTTTTAATTAGCAGAGGAAACCCGGACAGGAATGTAAATCAAGTAGTATTTTCTCTTTTCTCAGTTTCTCAAATTGTCTACCTACCTAAATATACAATACATTCATTCATAAACTACTTCTGCAGCTAGCACGAAAGTACCAAGATCTCGCCGCAAGCGCAATTCGCAACACATACTATTTTAATCGACGATGAATGTCTATGATATCGGGTTGACATTTTTTGTGAGCGCATTCTGGTGCATTATAAAGACTTGGCGCGTAGAAGTGAGAGCGGGCGACTAAATGTCATAACAATACCATTGCAATGCTACGTCGAGGCAGATTTTCCAGGCCGAGAACCGTAAATACCATCAGCTTCCCACACTAGCGCCGATTAATTTATCTACCGACTGACAGCCGTTAGGCGAGTTTGGATTATAAATATGGAGTGGATCGTTCAATCAGCAGATCCTAGACCTTTTGACAGTCCAATGTCATGTTAAATATATGAAACCGATATCGTACTTTCGCGTCACGCGACACGACACGTCAGATACTTAAGGGGATGCATTGGAAATTGTCGCGTGCTTTGAATTGAGACGCCGCTTTGAGCAGATTAAGAAACAATAAGGTCTGATTTTCAGATAATTATATGATTCTTGACTATATGATTGTTTATCTGATTTAACCAATACATGATTGCCTAACTTTTCCTCGATAGAAAAAAAAATCCAAAGTTGGGTCTTTATGATCCTTTTTTACTCAGCCTACACAAACAATACATTATTTTACGACACAATCAAGTTAATACTATAGTTTATCTCATCTAAAATCTCACTTAATGAAATATAAATAAAACTTCACTAAGTTAGGTATTTATCTAAATTTGTCCAAAAAAGCCATTCCCGAACAGTATTGCATCTCTTTTTCTCGTGCGCAGAAGGCATAAACGTGTCTCTGTCAAGGAGGCGTGGTCGACTCTAATCAAGGCATCCCCTTAAGGGTTGCCAGGACGCTCGAGATTCTCTAAACATAGCTTGGTTCTCATTCTAAACCGACATACTATAATAGAACGAGTAGAGCGTTTTACACTTACGCAGTTAGGAAACTGCGCCTTTTCTATAATAATTTATAGCAACAGGAACTAGATTTCGTCCTATATATAAAGAGTTTCATGTTATTATTATTACAGTATGCCGTTGCAAATGAGAACCAAACTACTTTTGGATGGAAAGTCAACTTGGGTTGAACGTGCTGGGGAAAGACTCTTAAGGCCTCCACTCACCGAACGCGTGTCGTGAGCGGCGCGTGTGCTGCGCGGGCCCGCGCAAGTTGTAAAGCATTGAAACTAAACACACATCGAACGCGGTCCAAACGCGGGCGCCGCTAAAGTTACAACTCGGCAGCGCGGCCGCGTGTCGTGCGCGTTGCGTGGGAAGCGGGGGCCCGCGCGTACCCGCGCTGCTGAGTGTGATAGAGATAGTGAGATACATATTAAATGTGTTGGTAGTGAGAAAGACATGACGCGCGGGCCCTCGCGGGCCCGCTCGTGCCCGCGCTGCTGAATGTGATAGATAATGAGATACATATTAAATGTTTTGGTAGTGAGAGAGATATGACGCGCTGCACGCGCGCTGCCCACGCGTTGCTAACGCTTCGCTGACGCGGCGGTGTGAATATACCGCTTCAACCGCGCCCGACACCCGCCGCGCACGACACGCGTTCGGTGGGTGGATGCCTTTAAGTATGCATGCGGTTAGTAACTACCGACCCCTAGTTAGGATCTTTAAGTAGCAAGTCTAGTGAGGTCGGATCGGTTTCGACTGGACAAAAATAAAAGCCTAATCTGATGTTTTTCACGGCCATGATCTTTGATCCCCGTATGGTGTCATAGCACCACTCTCCCTCGTCCCGTGGGTGCCACAAGACTCGACTATAGGAATAGGGTTCAGGTGTATTATGAATGATGAGCTAGAAACCTCATCATCCTCCTAGCGTTATTCCCGGTATTGGCCGTAAAGGAGCCCGGGGTCCGCTTTGACACCTAATCCCAAGATTTGGCATAGGCACTAGTTTTACGAAAGCAACTGCCATCTCTGACCTTCCAACCCAGAGGGAAAACTAGACCTTATTGGGATTAGACCGGTTTCCTCATGATGTTTTCCTTCACCGAAAAGCTAACGGTAAATATTCCGTATATAAGTTCCGAAAAACTCATTGGTACGAGCCGGGATTCGAACCCACGAACGCCGCTTGACAGCCGCATGCCTGAACCACTAGGCTAACGTAGCTCGTCGCGAGCTAGAAACCTATCACTACAATATTAAATTTTCTCCATCCCTAAACCTACAACTTACCTACATTTTAAAAGCTCTACCTATTCCTTTTGATTTGAGAATACAGTCCTGTGTTGGTGTATGGTCTTATAAATACAAATACATCTGCAAGTATTTCACGCTTTTTTCTATTTATTCTAAGATATTTCTATTTACACACCACACCACAATATCACATGTTATAACACAACTAGTATGACGAAGAGACAGCATTATCTGACAGTCCCTGACACAAACATTTGCATTCATAAACACGCATAAAACCGCGATGTTTCTACATTGAAGGAAAAATATTTTATAACTGTGCCTGCAATGCGCTCGATTTGAAAATAGAATATTACATTGTGTTGCAAGGGAGGGCAATGATGTTTCAGTGTGTTGGACCAGTGACCGATGGGAGGGTGGTAAGTAAATTGAATACTAAGGGCCTGTTTCACAATCGCCGGATAAAGTTATCTGCCAGTTAAAATTATTGCTATCCTTTTCTCCCGTCATATAAAAGAAAAGTGACAGCCAACATTTAACTGACGGATATGTTTTAACTGGAGATTGTGAAACAGGCCCTAAGTATAGCGTATAATTACGATCCTTGATAGATTAGAGAATCAAAGAAGTGGGTAGGTAGATGTTTGTCGTCATATGATAAACTAGCTTTTGCTCGCGACTCCGTCCGCGTGATTTTCTTTTATCCACTTCCACTCCATATTACAACTTACGAATATGATAAATACGCGATCTGAGGCTTACTTCACTGCCTTCCGTGATAAACGAAATATAACGTTGCCGTCTTGTGAGCGTTATAGCAGACGACCTTTTCCACCTTGCGGCCAGACGTTACGTCAAGACTATTAAGTACCTGCCATTCGTCTAATTAAGTGGGTAATTGTATTGTCACCGAAAGCCAGTTAAAAAGAAACGGTAAAATCATTCGGCAAACCCATTATATCCTCAAAACAAATGGCGATCATTACCCGAGGCAAGGATTATTTAAAAGCCTATAATTTGTCCGATAATTTCGTTCATGTCTACGTGCCGTACGTTTGTGGGTTACATTGTCCCTTTAGCGTGAGAGAGGACGCGGATAGAATAATAATATAAAGAAATAATGGCTGCATTTATCCAGAAGACTGCGGTCATAAGCCGTGCTGATTTCGCTCAAACAAGTTTGTAACGACAAATACCAACCAAAAGAAACATACGTGATTAACGTGACATATCACGTTAATCACGTACGTGTTTTTTCATTTAACATCATAATGTTAAATGAAAAAACTTGCAATGAAATATTCAAATGAACTTAGTATGATAACGATAATAACAAAATAAAAACAAAAATCAAATAAAAATAATGGTCCATGCCGGATTCGAACCAGCAGCGTCTACAGGCATACGTGGCCCGTCGCTATTAACCAACTGAGCAATCGGAACAATCCGTCTCAGTCATCAAATATTTCAATCGGTTCGCTCTTACAGCTCCTTAGACCGGCGTGTAGCGACTTCTGCGCCAATTATATTATATTGAGATATCGTCAGTAACGATGCGCAACCACATACTTAATAATTTATCGATAAACACATAGGTCATTTGATTTACCATTAACTTTTCTGTGAAGGAAAACACGGTGAAAAAACCTGCATACATCTGCGAAAAAATTCAAGTTAAATTGTAAAGATGAGAAATGTGTGTGTGTGTGTGTGTGTGAAGTGTGTGTTGTATGTGCTTTTCTTGTTTATATTATTATTTAATATGTGTGTCCTGTGTGTTTGTGAATAATGTATCTTTCTTTCTTTAAGTGGACTGGGCCAGCGTGGGAATACTGCCCAGTTCCTCTTAGTCATTTAAAAACAAAAATTGCACAAGGAAGGTACAAATGGGGGACTTAATGCCATATGGCATTCATAGTCATTTGTATGTAGTAAACAATATCTCTTATCCTAGTCTTAATCTTGATTATCTAAATCCTAAGCGAAATCGAGTATCACGGCGGTATTGTATCAGCCTAGATTAGCCGAGAGAGAACCCGATTTGGAAAGTGAAACGGTCAGTGAACCCATTAACAATGGGTTAACGTTTAAGGGGCCATCTGACTAGACGTATTGGTTTGATATCAATTTGGCATTTTGCGGGCTTAAGATGGTTGCTATTTTATCACTTACCGTTGTGGATAAGACACCCGTCACTCTCGCAGTCGCATACTCTTATCGACAGCGCTAGTAAGTGATAAAATGACAACCATGCTTCGTCCACAGTCTAATTTGTTCGTTGCTTCCGATCCTAATCACATTTTTTTATACCACGAGCATACGGTCTTCCTGATGGTCAGCCAACACCGTAGTCTATGGACGCCTGCACCTTGGCACGAGCACGTTGCCGACCCTTTATGGATTTGAGGGTTCCTTGTTTCTGTAGCGGTGCGGATACAATTGACAAGTGGAAGAAATTCCGTTCCAACAATAAAAGACTTCCATTTGATAGGATTACAGATTGGCTTCCGGAGATAATTAACAGTGATCGGATAAGGTAGTGTCATTTAACGGTGCGTAAGCTTAGTATGGCTATAGCTTTTAACCCCGAAATTTCGTATGAAAAGTTTAAAGTTCATATTACATATTACATCATTTTCATATTACATTTGTTTTTCCGGACTACACTTATGCTTGCTACTTTAATTTTTTACAATTTATTCATAATAAGCAAGTTAATCTAATGTTTAAATTGTAAAATATCTTCGCAAAGAATATTTAAGAGAGTAACAAAGCCATCATGTAGCGGCGAACCTTTTTAAGACTTAATCATACTGGCCAGTTTTTTGCTTGACGACTGATTGAATACAATTGACGTTGTCATTGGTAAAATATCTCATATCGAGTTATAAAAATTAAGTACGTTTTTCTAATTGTATATTCCTAATTTCCATTTAAGTAGCTTTACAAATATGATGTGGATGTACTTTTTATATAAATAAATATAATTTATCTTTTTTTATTCGGTAAGTGTTTTAAGGTTCTTCGGTTAGTTAAGTTTGCACGCATTATGGTTTAATCAACGACTTTGGGTTGTTTATCGGACTTTGTGATCATCTTATTGCGACTATTTTGGCTGACCCTAACTGGACTCCGATTTGCTTCTGATTTGACTAGGTGAATAGTTGTTGGTTTAAATAAAAACAGTATTAGACCTTCCAATCTAACTGAACATGCCTCGGCAAACCAAGGAAGAAACTGTTCTAAGTTGGATTGAATTCTATCCCGATTTAATGTACGAATCGACAAGATATTTAATATATTGTACATGTCAGGAAAATTTTCTGTGAATACGTGTCCCGGAATCCCGATTCTTATCCATGTTCTGTATAATATTTAAGGTCATTCACCCGAAATGGCACTACCTAATCCGATCACTGATTATTAACTAAAGGGTAATTTGCGCCTGTTGGATGCGGGTGGCGCATTGTGGCACTCTTTGGGGGAGGTCTATGTCCAGCAGTGGACGTTTTTCGGCTGATGAAGGTGCGCCTAATTTAAACTAGTGGGTCTGTGAGCTGTAGAACTCGCGGGCCTGTCCTTTTGTCAATTGTTTTTATTTATTGTGTATTAAGAAAAACTGAATCGACAATAAAATCCTACATATTATAAATGCGAAGTCAAGATGTTTGTTACTCAATGACGCTTAAATGATTTGGATGTGCACGAAAATAGTTTATAACCTAGATTAAAATATAGGATAGTTTTTATCCCGGGCCCACGCAGACGAAGGCGCGGGCGGAAGCTAGGTAGTCCTATATAATTGTTGAACCTGCCCACAATATTACATGACAATCGGTTGAAAAGTGCAACCTGTAGAGGAGAACAGCCGGACATCGGGACATACGGACATATGAAATAATTATAGTCCAAGCTGTAACGATAACTGTACGTTCAATTAGGCCACATCCCCAATTAGCGGTGCACGCGCCGGAGTCAGTAAGCTCCTGAGACTCTCCACCCTCTAGAATTGCAGTTGTCCATAGGCTACGATGTTCGATTACTAACAAGTGGGCCGTAAGCTTGTTTGCTTCTATAACATTATATTATGTAAGGAAATGAGGAGACAGAACTTAGGAAATCAAACCATTATAAGACTTATAAGCTTTACTTTCTTGCCTTTAAAGCAATAAAAAAAAAACGTTAAGCGAGTCAACTTTACAAAGAAAGGCTTCGTATTCGTATAACAAAGTTTTAAATTTTCTACGGCAGGAATATTTTAAAAATTTATATCGAAATCGTAAAACCGGTATATTCTTGTTTCTCCATTCTGGTTTAGAGGTATGAAATATTTAAACCTATGTCTGAATGGAACAGAACACTTTTTTCGCGATTCGACCTTTTTGTTAAGTTTTTGTTCAACATTTCTATTTGCTTTCAATACTGGTTCATATGGAATATAAATTTTATCATATATTTTTGACAGAATAACAAATCATACAGAGTGAATGATGCACAAAATGTTCTTCGTATCTCGATTTTTTTAAACCAGCTTTAACTATAATGTAAAATCGTCTCCTGGATTAAAACAATTCGGTCGATAGAAGCAATGGTTACAAACATCTCTAGATTTCGATCAAAGTGGAAAATTTAAAAGATGGTATATGATTGGTAGTTAGATGTCGCTACGAGCCTCCGTAAGGTGTAATTAGAAGAGGGGAAAGGATTGAAAGATTCGTCGCCACTAGCGGTCGCTCAGTAGCTCAATTGGCAAGAGCCAAGGACGTATTCCAGAGGTTGTGGGTTCAAATCCCGCTCCTGGTGAATAATTTTTCAATTTTCCACTGATCAAAATTTGGAATTTCGTTAGCGGACGTTTCTGCTTAAGGCGATGCCTTGATTTGAGTCGAACACGGGCGTGACAGAGACACGCTGATGCCTTCCGCGCACGAGGAAAAGAGATGTAACACTCTTCGGGAATGGCTTTTTTGGACAAATTTCGATAAATACCTAACTTAGAGAAGTATTATTTAAATTTCATAAAGTGAGATTTTAGATGAGATAAAATACTAGTAAGTAATAGTATTAACTTGATTGTGTCGTAAAATAATGTATCGTTTGAGTAGGCTGAGTAAAAAAAGGAAAATGCAGACCCAACTTTGAATTTTTTTTCTATCGAGGAAATTTTAAGCAATCATGTATCGATAAAATCAGACAAACAATCATATAGTCAAGAATCATATATCTGAAAATCTGACCTTATTGTTTCTTAATCTAGTCAGAACAGCGTTTCAAAGCACGCGGTAATTTCCAATGCACAGCCTGAATAAACATTTACTGTTAACATGTCTAGAGTTAGAGTTAAACTGTAATCAACCGTTTTGTTGATAATTCAACGGGATAGTGTTTCAGGTACCGCAATCCACCCGCGCTCTTAGAAGGGAAGAGCCACATTTTATTGGTACTATAAATTTTACTGGTGCCATACCACCCGAGATTGCACCCTCGGATTTTTGCGCTTCATAGCCGGGCTTGTCTTATTGTTGTTTATGTTTCGGCTTTTGTTTCAACAGATTCTCTAGATTACTTTTGGAATCTTTGATGCGGTTTTGTTATTTACGCGTTTTTTATTCGGGCGATGAAGTACTGCAGGTGCGAAATCTTTTTTTTATGACCGTTTCTTTGTGATAGGGACTCACGAATGCTAGTTTTCTTATGTAAATAACGAACTGTTTTTCGTGAATTCAAAACCGCCCTTGAACGTGGCTCTGTGAGTTTTATTAATCGTGTAGTTTGTGAAATGTTTATGGATATCTCTGTCACTATTTTGGATAAAGCTTGGTGAGGATGTATTGTATTGTATAGACTACAATACAATGTATGCCCTTACATAGCTAGGCGACATAACAAAGTCGCAGACAGAAACTTGATGTGATGTGTTACTGTGAAATGGTTCATATATTGTAAATATTTTATGGGTTATTTATTATTTTTAACTCACGACAATTAGCAGTGAGGAACGAAATGTAAAACGACCCGACGATCTCACCCTCTCAATGTTATTTTTTTGCCCTTGTCATGGCAAATTAAAAACTTGTGAGTCAAGCCTCGTTAGCGCCTTGAAGAGATAAAAAATGTCTGCAAAAGGCATCAAAAGTGTATAGGATATAATGTCAAGAATAGTTTCAGCGTCACGAAAAAAATATTATATCTCTTAATTGTCGGATTAACCACTAAAGGAATTGATAATCAGCGTATAATCACCCAATTATACAATTATCTGACGGACTGCAAAATAACGAAATTAAGCTCTTTACGTTTCAGAATAAATACAAGTACTCGGCTTTACTTAAAATATACTTGGACTATTCAGTCAACATATTACATTAAGTAGATTAAAGATTCTTCTTTAGAATTCAGTCCGATTAAAATTTAATTTAAAATTATGTAAAACTGATATCTAACAACTTTAAGCAACATGGTTAGCACAAGACGGCGCGCGTGCCGTCTCGCGGCGAGTTAGACTATCCGTCTCTTTCTAGTCAGAACATTGAACACTGAACAGACAGTTAGCCCTTCTCGCCTCGAGAAAGCCAATAGTGTCTCACTTAAAACGCCAAAAAACAAACGCCTTTTAGACAAACTAGACAAGTACGGAATACGTGCACTGGCCTTCTCTTGGATTGAAAGTTACCTAATTAATCGAGAGCAAAGCACACAGATAGATAGGATTGTCAACAATAATATTTCTACTTTCAACTCATGCTATAAAGTACACGAGTACGGTGTGCCACAGGGAAGTATCTTGGAACCCCTGTTGTTCCTTTCTTATATAAATGACTAGCTTCCGCCCACGACTTCGTCCGCGTAGACCCGGGATAAAAACTATCCTATATTTTAATCCAGGCTATAAACTATCTTCGTGCAAAATTTCATTCAAATCGGTTCAGCCGTTTAAGCGTGATTGAGTAACAAACATCCAAACATCCAAACATCTAAACTTTCGCATTTATAATATTAGTAGGATGTATATATATATATATATATATATATATTTTATATTTACCTGACTGTACTAAACATAACTGTATTTTGTTTGCGGATGACACTACACTGATAATTAAAGGAACAGATAAAACAACTTTCAAAATGAAGTAAACGCAGCTCTAAAAGATGTCATACACTGGCTCAAATCGAATAATCTCCAAATTAACCTAGGGAAAACAAAATTTATGATATTTCGATCATACAAGTCTCAGAAGATTCACAATATTACTGTAAAACACGATGAAGAGGTAATTGAAGAAGTAGGTAGCACGGTATTCCTTGGTATGACATTGGATACACATTGCAATTGGAAGGAACATGTAGATACAGTCTGTAAAAAAATTAATAAGTTTATTTTTGCATTGTGGCGCCTTAAACAGACGGTATCATTCAAAACTGCTTTGCTGGCTTACCACGGTTATATCATTTCTACTCTGAGATATGGTATAATAATGAGGGGAAACTCTGTCGACGCCAACCGTGCTTTTGTCGCTCAAAAAAAGTGCATCAGAACCATTTATGGAGTAAACAAAAGGGAATTTTGCTAGCCTTTATTTATAAAACTTCGTCTGTTGACCCTTCCTTGCCTTTATATATATGAGGTAGCGGTATTTGTAAAACTCCATACGGAACTATTCCCGTTTGTCGCTGATAAAGAAACAACTAGGCAACATAGACTATATATGTTAGCAATACCAAGTAGCAACAAACTGGTACTTAGACAGAAAAGTGCTTACAACATGTGTGTTAAAATCTTCAACAAAATACCAGCTGACTTTAAAACATTGCCACTTAATGTATTTAAAAGAAAGTTAAGAATATCATTGGTTGACATTTGTTTTTATAGTATAAATGACTTTTTGACATACAAATTCTAGAAACCTAAATTTAATTGCTTATTCTATGTCAATTTTATTCAGTGTAAACAATTCTCTTAGTATTTTAATGATCATAATTGTTAATTCTAGTTCTTCTATTTTTATATTACGAATGTGACATGGCATGCTTATTACTATTGTTACGACATATTATTTCAAACTATTATTTTACCATATTAAATTATATAATTGTACTTTTAGACATTTTATATTAAGCCACAGTTAACTATCATATTGCTTGCATTTGACGTCACATATAATAAGCATGAATCAAACGTAGGTAAGTAATGCAAATTTTCACATGCCTGTCTGGGCTAAACATATTAAGGGACAAGAAAATCACTGTAACACCTGTGCTTATACCATATGTTTAATGTGAATAAACGACATTTCATTTCATTTCATTTCATTTTCAAAACAAAACATAATTTGAAGGATTTTTGATATTTTACTCCACTTTAAAAGTATTAGGCACTCTATATATATATTCGAATACTGGAACACTTAAGGTGTTTACAATAATTACTTAAACATAAAATGCTAAGTGGAAATTACATTCAGTCAGTGGTTAAAGGTCTCTTTCGAGAAAACAAACCAGGTCTACTTAAATACGTACAATTAAGGCTAAAACCGGGCGTATAAGTACTGATTCATTAAGTTAATTAATGTAGATGTATATAAATACCTACGTCGTGGAAAAGCTAGGACCCTTAAATACAGATATAGACAGCATGTTGCAGAAAGACTTATTAAAACGATTTTGCTATGTTGAAATATATTTCTTAATCGGTGCTTACATCAAGAAGTGTAGAAATATATGTAAACACACATATTTCAACAAAAATCTCATTTTTATTCGCGTGAACCAAAAAACGAGACTGTATAAATAAAAATATAAGATTAAGATAATTTTGTATAATGGGGTCAATAAACTATGACTTCTTATTATTTTAACCCGTTATCCAGAAGACAATACACTCTACTAGTAGTATCTTGGAAAAATTGTTACAACAAGAATTTCTAACATGCGTAGAAGATCGCTCTGTGCATATAGACGACCGCTTTAGCCTAGTTGGTAGTGACCCTGCCTACGAAGCAAGAGGTCCCGGGTGCGAATCCCGGTAAGGGCATTTATTTCTGCGATGTGCACGAATATTTGTTCCTGAGTCATGGATGTTTTCTATGTATATAAGTATTTATTTATCTTTATAAGTATGTTTATCGTCGTCTAGTACCCAAAGTACAAGCTTTGCTTAGTTTGGGACTAGGTTGATTTGTGTAAGATTGTCCCCTAATATTTATATATTATATTTTTTTATATTTTAGATAATCCCAGTTTTAAAAAGTGAACCAGAAGACGTGACCATAGCAACTAGCGATCGAAAAACCTTGATTTTTACTTATTCTAGTTTGCTTAATTATAAGCAATCTCGAAAACACATTTTCATGAAATGCAACAAACCCTTCCTCCACCTTAATGCTCAAATGGAAACCAATTTATGAAAGTTAGTTACATAAGTTTCTTAAAAAATCACGCCGTTAGCCTGTGAATGTCAAATAACGTTTTGTATGGAAATCGAACCACCTTAACCAATATGCGTAATGGGGTGTTTACACTAGTGATTAGTGCGAGTTCAGACATTTGCTGCAAGTGCGATTAGCTTTTATATGGACTACAGAACAAGCCCTTCGTTACATACACATCGTTTACCGTTATTTACCGTACATACAAGGGGAATATTATTGAGATATTTCCCGTCTTAACGCGTAACTTCCAAAGGCTTTCCGGCTAAACCAATCTGCAATATGCCCTTAACGGCTTCGTTGCCTAGAACCCGACACGCTTACTATGTCTGCGAATTGGGAGGCTTCACATTCAAAGTGGGCTTGCAGCCTAAATAGAAAGGCGTCGATTTTTGATAAACGTTTCGCATTGCAGCTTGTTTTTTTAATGACGGTGGCAAACAGTCATGCAGCCTGAGCTGACTTCTATGGACACTGGTGACGCCAGAAGAATCACAGTCTTTATGGATTTGTTGTATTGATAAGTTGAGGCAAATGAAGCGATAATACATAAGATTAGAATAATCGTGCGTGAAAATCATGCGATTTTATGAAATCTATGTTGCTCAAAAACATGAGTATTGTTACGTTTGGAAAGCACTCAATGAGCTGCTACTCGAATTAATTTTTTTCTGTACCCTACTAACAAATATGGACAAGTATCCGAATTAAATGATTATGATTATGATGATCAATGATCGAAATAAATAAAACTAGTAGCATATTTCCCTTTGATATCCAAGATAAACGGATAAACGTAAACGAAACTGTCCGAACTCTAATGTTATAATAAATGGGGGCTCTTGGTGATATTAGTTAACATCGTCTACTACCCTCATTGGTTATGGAGCTTACTGTAAGACTTTATATATATATCTATCTCTAGGTATATATATATATATGTGTATATATATATATATGTATTATTGAACTGGCGACCACGTACCGGAAGACGCAGCGTGGGTAGACCCTACAAGGTGTACTGATCGTAGGTCGCCGGAGTCCGCTGGATGCGGGTGGCACAGGACCGGTAATTATGGAACTCTTTGGGGGAGGCCAAGGTCCAGCAGTGGGCATCTTTCGGATGATGATGATTTTATTGAAAGTCATATCATTTTGGAGACGTTTTTTGAAGGCTTTGTATTTCTATAGTTTGTCGGCTTTTCAAATTTCAATACATACTTGCATTTATTAGAGATTCGTTTTGGTATGCTCATTATATAAAGTTATAGAGGGAAATTAGGATTCCACACACGGAAGCAATTTTTGCGTTACACCTTTGTTATATTTTAATGATGTTTCTCACACGGCTAATTACCGCACACAAAGGCTTGCTATTAAGGAAATTGTTTTTTTATTTCATCTATTGTCCTTTATCCATTTAGTGGTTTCCATCGTAACTATTAACCGATTGGTGTATCCAATAATGAGTTTGTCAACATATTTTAATAAATACAGTCAGCAAATAAACATAACCTCCCTGTATACAAACCTATATGGACGAGCCACATTTCTCTGCAGCTGACTGTACTTGTATAGGTACAGTCGACGTCAAAGATATGTTTACACGTTTACTCTTTGTCTGTAAGCTCGATTCTCCATACAAACTTAGTTACGCTCTCATTTTAAAACTACGTGTTGGATTGTAACGAAACTTTGCATATACAATGATATGAGGTATATCTGTGTCTGTAATTAGTTTATGTAGCTTCAGATACCATAATAAAAAATACAGCGAATTTAAGTTTTTCATACAAAACCTGCTTTTGCTGTATTTCGTCTTTTTTATAAATTGGAACCATATAAACTAATTACGGACATAGATATACCTCATGTCAATGTATATTCAAAGTTTCGTCACAATCCAAAACGTAGTTTTAAAATGAGAGCGTAACGTTGTATGGGAAGGTGAAATTCGGCCGAGCTTACTGCGGACTCTTAATATAATAAGGCAAACAACTATACGTAAGTAGAACGTCGACTGTACGTGGCGATTAATTATGTCCCGTAAATCCCGAGATCAAAGACGTGATTTTATAGACGTCATCAAGTAATAAATCATTTAAAACATTAATTACCTACGGTAAAATTATTTCTTATAATTATTATATTTATCACAATTATCTCCATCTAAACTTTCTATCATCATTCTTGGCTAACGAACCGCATATCGTATTTACAGAAATATGTATGTGACTATTAATCACGAAAAAATAAAAATAATTTGCTGTATCTACCAAGAAACACTTTTACCGTATGTAATTAATATTTTAAATTATTTGTTTCTTGGTGACGTCTATAAAACCACATCTTAAAAAATACATACTAAAATTACATATGTATAGACATTACACAAGTATTTTTTAATTTCCTTGTTATGTGTTCTGAAAACAATTACAACATGTTTCATCTGCCTTGCTCACACAAAGCGACGTTGTAGTAGATTCACTTACGACTTGATTTTTTTACGAACTGTATCGGGGGCAACCAATTTCACATCACACAAGCGTTCCAGGGAGGAAATTCCTCTGAAACCGTAACGTATGCGACCATTTTGGTTCTATGTAAGAATTGCTCCTGGAACTCGCCTATTAATGGATAACATGGTATTCTTAAACGGTTTCCAATGGGGAATTTTAACGAGTAAGGGATTTTATACAACATTTCCTCCCATAATGAGCCATTAAATCAATACATGGGTCGTTATCTTAATAGGTTCCCTGTAGCCGCACATACAGCGGGTGGGTATTCGGATTTAATGGATGATACGGGTACTTTATGTCAAAGTGACGTGGCTAAAATCTAATAAAGAATAGCCCAATTAGTTCGAATTTGACCCCTAATTTATTGGCATAAAGTGCCAACCTGTACGATAAACATCCGAGTACTCGACGCTGTTCTAGTATACGCCATAGGCACTCTGTGCCAAAGCAATGTGGGTTAAATTCAAACTAAGAGGATTTTTCTTCATTTTAATTTAAGCCATGTCACTGAGATAGAGTGCCCATGCACATGCATATTCTAGTACAGCGTCGAGCACTCGGACGTTTACCTTATCGTACCATGCTTTGGCCATATGTTGAGTATTCAAGATAGTTAAATCACCTCAGTCAACAATACATATATATTCAATACGTATATAAGCAAACACGTTATAAGTATCTACGTATAACGCAATGTACGTTCAGGAGACGACGTATATTATTGTGCGTGAAATATTGAATTTTTGGCTACAACACGACTAAATGAAATCTTCATCTGCTCTCATTGAAATGAACTATGAACTAGAGCCAGGTACTGAACGTACTCCACCGGGTTGTATAGGTAGGGATGAAAATATAATTTACCGTTTTAAACGCGCCATTGTATCATAGTTCAAAGAACAAAATTGGGCAGTAACTCGCCAATCTCAAGAATGGTACGGCTATACAACCATATTTCGGACTCCGGAGGTAATGATATCTTCCATGATACTAAAAGTAAATTCATAAAATTTGTTATTTTATATCACTGGAGTCTGTTAGGTGATTGCCATTTGTTTCTTGGTTAGCTTTGGGTACCTCTAATTTCCTGTTAACTACTTGATTTAATCTACACAAAGTAATCAATATAATAGATATGTATTTAACTTCTCCAATTTACAAACATTCTATACTTTTATAAAATTTAAATGTACCTACTTAAAACTTTTTGCCAATATTTTACTTATCTGAAAATCTGAATCTTCATTCATGTAATTTTATAAAAAATAATAAAAATAAATAAAGTCCTTAAATAAATAAATAAAATGGTTACACTTCCACACCCTATTCAAGTAACATAAAACAGGAAAAATATCCGGAGACGCCAGTACCTTCAAGAACTTCTATTGATCCAATCGTTAATTTCACTTTCTATTCAGAACTACTCCACGTCTGAATCCCTAGGGCCACGGAGTGTATCTCGTCCGTAAGATACATAGAACTGGCTACAGTGTACTGGCGCCATCATTTTGACATGGAGAGTAAAACTTTGTTCCTATTCGGACCTACAAATAGACATTTCCTCAGGGCATGTTAGCCTTGTTTGTTTCTTTTGAGGGCGGAATGTTTAGAAAGATAGGATTCCTACAATTTAACGCGCAAAATTGTATACCTATATGTCATTATATTTAAAAATCTTGTTAATATTTTGTACCATATAACATTCGATTTTTAACGGACAAGTTCGGCCACGTTTCTTCGTTTATCTAAGATGTGAAAGGAACTTCCAAAGATAATACATTATCATTGCGTTTCAAAATGATTTTTCTCAAAATCGCATGACGATGACGATTGACGCACGATTTTTTTTATGGAATAGGGTTCATATATAACGTATTTTTTCTCCTTGCGACATCATAAATTATAAATTATAGGCTGGTAAAATTATAAGGGTCTCTCCCGAACACCTTGTACTTATATTTCCGAAAACTACTTTTCAAAAAATATTATTCAATTTCAGTTGTAACGATTCAGACCAGTAATTCATAACCACAATTTCGCGAGTTGACGTGAGTTTTTGGAATTTGGGTCTTTATTTTCTCGTGAAATCAAGGGACGTGGAAAAAGGACAAAAAGTGGTGAAACCTCACGCAAAAGTACTATCACACCTACTGCCTAGGTATATAACAATAGAAAGGCAAATATTATGTTGTTATTTCTTGGTGAACACAGTGCTAACAGCCTTAAACCCAAAGGTCACTGCCGTCTTATAGAAATTCCATCATCAAGTAATTTTAACTAATTTCCACCTCCAATGCCGCGTTAGACATCAATCAAAACTGACAGGTTCTTTAATTCATTATAAAATAAGTGAGTCATTAATAATCGCCTATAAATCATTCAATAAAATCTGATCCTGAGTCCATTAAGGCATTTTATATAGTTGAGTTATTTAATCGTAAAAACGAGAGCTTTGTGTATTTTAAATTCATTTTTCAAATGAAAGGATAGACAGTGGGTAATTT
Source organism: Epinotia bilunana (assembly GCA_947049275.1). Classification (NCBI taxonomy): domain Eukaryota; kingdom Metazoa; phylum Arthropoda; class Insecta; order Lepidoptera; family Tortricidae; genus Epinotia; species Epinotia bilunana. The sequence goes on from OX346265.1 coordinate 6,745,106, forward strand.
ACTAATTTATCAACATTAGTGTACGCACGTTTTGGTCATTTGCATAAAAGTAAAAAAAAACACATCGTGTAAAAACTTAAGAACCCCCTCGTATATGTAGTTGTGACCTGTTCGAATATGAAATACATAAATACATATTTTAAATTTCTAACACAAACAAAAGAAATACCAAGCTGAATAATCCTCAACAGCCTTAGATTTGTTGAAAATTCAGATAATTAACACAAAACTAGGAATTCATTTTTAAACTGCATTTTTTTTTATAGTGCCTATGCCAAATCTTGGGATTAGATGTCAAAGCGGACCCCAGACTTCTTTAGGGGCACAACCGGGAATAACGCTAGGAGGATGATGATATTGAAACAATAATATGCCTCTTCTAAAAGCAATAACTTAGCCACCTAATTAAACCGACATTGTTTGAGTTGGCCGAATTGTATCAAAGTGGTCCATTCATAAAGCAACCCTACCTTACAAGGAAGAAAATTCCAATTCTAATGACAGTTTTATAAAAAGTCGGCCATATTAAATAATCACAACCATACCGCGTATCTCCCCCGCAATATATCAATTAATATAATGAGTCTTTCGAAGAGAATATGTTAAGTAGTCGGCCGGTCACGCGACTCTGACTTGGCGATTTCATATCACTAGTGGCCCTGTGAGCTGTAGCTGTGTGTGTTACGCGCGAGCCTGTTTTTTTAGGGTTCCGTACGTCAAAAGGAAAAAACGGAACCCTTATATGATCACTTTGTTGTCCGTCTGTCTGTCAAGACCCTTTATCTCGGGAACGCCTAGAGGTATTGAGTTGAAATTAGAGCCATATACTCAGGCCCACAGTCCCTTGAAGCTTTGAAAAGATCACATAAGTTAACGTACAAAAATAGTCTGTCTATCAAGTCCCTTTATCTCGGGAACGCCTCGAAGTATCGAGTTGAAATTAAAACTATATACTCAAATCTACAATCCCTTGAAGCTGTGAAAAATAAGCTTCTAAGTTAACGTTAAAAAAAGATACGACCGTTTATGCCGCAAAAAACGTATATTTCGACACTCAAGGGAATCAAAATTTATAGGGTACTTTCCGTTGACCTAGAACTATAAACTTTGGTAATAAACATCGTCTTAAATATAGTATAAGTGTAGGGAGAAATCTGAAAACAATACATTTGTAATTTTGTACGGAACCCTCGGTGGGCGAGTCCGACTCGGACTTGTGCGGTTTTTTTTAGCAGAAAAATGAAACGGCCAGTAAATCTATAAAATTATTGAACCTGCTCACAAAATTTCACGAGAATCGGGTGAGAAATGCGACTTTTAGAGGAGAACAGCCGGACGGCGGGAAATCCGGACATACGAAACAATCTACCCAAATTGAAATGGACAACTTCGTTCGCTTCGCTTGCTCGTCCAATTAAGAACGTGACAAAAACTGCGTTCGGAAAAGTTCGTTAATAATGAATGAAGTTTAATTTATTATTTATTGGATAACACTAATACGATTTCTGTTTTTGGATTGGTCTGTTTGCTAAAATGTTTCAAATGCAGGCAGGGGGTATTTTTCTTTGAAAATATTTCATTATCTACGTAAATGGATACAGATACCCATATATTTGATGAAAGATCATTGTACTAAAAGTGCATCAACCTGGCAACCGTACTGTCTTTTCAAAGATCTCACGGTTCTAAATACACTGATTTGCTATATACGATAAATAAATAAGCAGATGGGAAATGGAACGAAATTAAGTTTCTAACAAAAACTTGTTGACGAGTTGCTATGGCCATCTTCTGTGTCCATTATCGGACCAGCTTCATGGTAGGTATCATAATATTGCTTATTCTGACTTACACTGGTGTACAAATCCTCAACACGATTCAACGTTGGGAAGTTGGTCAAACACTTGCAAGATTCGAAAGCCATCAAGCCTGCTGCCCTGCAGGGCGTACCAAATGAAGCCATACATACATACACATAACACATAACCCACCTACCGCACTCGGGTAAAAAGCAGGGCTCAAATCTGGCATGTGCTCAATTTTTGTGAAACATTTTCGACTTGATAGAAAATAGTGATACACATTTCCAGAAATCCAGGCCCGTAGAATGTTCCCCTAAAAGTTTTAAAAGCAAGCACTAAATCTTAGTAGTAATGGGTGCCTAAGCGAGATACAATGATACCGGAGGCTCACGTTGCGTAATGGAAGCGGGGAACGTGTTAAGTGCCTTTGTTGCCCCAATAGGTAACAGATAGCTTGACTCACGATACGACTATGTGGTGAGGTTTTAGATGCCTAAATTATTAGGTTCGATACACATAGTCATGACCAATGTGCAATTTGTTTTTGAAAAAAGCAAAAGAACCCGCATTTTGGCATATTTTTTTCAAAGCCGTGCCGATTTTGATGACGTATGCGACTTCAGTAGATTTTATTGACGAAAACCAGACCGCACCGTATTTTTACCGAAACCGTTTTTTTCGATTCTTATATTGATTTTCATCTGAACTGAACCTCAACAGCCACAATGAGAATAAGTACCTACGCATTAAAAGTGTGTTGGATCAAGTTTCAAAACATGTTTCCATCCAACGACGAAAAGTTTTGGTACCGATAACTTGCCTAAAACGGTATCACTCTTGCGGATCGACAAAACCTTATAAATGGGTATGTTATTTCCTACTTTTCTCAAATTATGTCAAATGTCAATCGTTCTTATCTGCCGAGATGGTTCTTAGCTAAGTTTGTTGTAATTGTTTGCATGATTTTTATATTTACGTATACCTTTGGAAACCTGAGGTCAATCTGCATGTTTTTCGCATTTTTTTCTCGTTCTGACTCGGTCGCTCAGCGCGCGTGGAAGCGAGACCGCTAAATGCATTGAAATTTAAATTTAAATGCTTGCCCCAGATTAAACCCCTGAATAACGTTACAACAAGCTTATAAATTATTTCAAAAAATGTTATGATGATTACGGAAAACACATAACTTTCTAACGGAAACATATCGCCGTTAACAGCCCCGATGCGCGATGCCGAATGAGTTATCACCTATAGCGCTATCATTATGTGATGTAAGGCGCATGCACTCAATGTTTTTGCGTGCAGAGAGTGTTGCCATAAAATTTAGTAGCGAGGCAAGTTTATGGGGTTTGGGTTGTAGCTAATAGATGAACGTTTTTGAAAAGCTTAGCGTTATTAATGACCCCGTGAATAAATCTGAAAAAATATATCATTCCCTTTGCTAATTCATAAATAATCTGCACGTTTTAGAATATTGTATACTTTGTCAAAAAACATCTTAAAATCTTCTACTACTTGTAAACTATAGGTGGCATAGCATAAACTTCATACTTTATATTAACAACACTGCTAATCAGCTATAATCTATTATTAAAAAAAGTAGCCGTGAGCCTTATGATTCGAATATTAAGGGTTGCCATAGAGCTCATATAATTTTACATTCATAGCATAAATCACATAGTTTATTAATAGTATTTTATGTTGAGTAATATTTTTGATTAAAGCTACGGTAGCCATGCCGGCTATTAAGCGGGGGTGGCGGCTAGTAGGGCAAAACATGGCTAATCGGTGATTATGCAGTAATTCTGTGATAGAGTATTTATACTCTTTATTGCAAAGTTACTCTATCTACAATTACACTCTTTACATCATTATTAACTTTGATAGTAGGGCTATTTATCGTAAATACTTTACAAATGTAGATTATATAGTAACTTCGCAATAAAGGGTATAAATAATCTATCACAGAATTACTGCATATCAACTATTAGCCAAGTTTTGCTCTACCAATGAGTTTTTCGGAACTTATGTCCAGAATATTTACCGGTAGCTTTTCGGTGAAGGAAAACATCGTGAGGAAACCGGTCTAATCCCAATAAGGTCTAGATTTGCTTCTGGGTTGAAAGGTCAGATGGCGGTCGTTTTCGTAAAACTAGTGCATATGCCAAATCTTGCGATTAGGTGGCAAAGCGGACCTTGGGCTCCTTTAGGGGCACAACCGGGAATAACGCTAGAAGGATGATATTTTTGATTAAAGAAACTTTATCAGAAATCATTAAGCTATAAGTACATACATAAACAGATTTTTTTTGCAAAATCTCACCTAATTTTTTGACATTCTATAAGATCCCAATGTACACTTTACAGACGCTTTACAATGGCGTCGATATTTTAAAATTGGAAAGCTACTGGTGGGCGTTCGGTATCGACTCCGGCGCACCTGTTGCCTTTCGCCTGATTATGCAACTGTTAACACTTGTTTATTATTGATATATTATTAAAAACTTGTAAAATGTTTATTTTATGACACTCCTTTGTGTCTGGGTAGGAAAAGAAATTTCGCTAGAAGCATTTATTTGAATAGTTATTATATCATCTGCACCGGTATTACAGAGCCGTAATGTTTAAACCTTTTTATAATACTACGATGGTGGCAAACAAGAATACGGCCTGCCCGATGGTAAACACACGCCGTAGCCTAAGGAATCTAAGGATGCTTGCATTAACAGATGATTTGAGAATTCGCTTTATTGACAGCAAGTGACAGTTATCCCTTATTTGCAATACAGCGGGCGTAGCATGCTTGCCATTTTATCACTTATCGTTGTGGATAAGGCATCCCTCACTCTCGCACTCACGTACTCGACAAAACGTGACGAATGTCTTATATATCTGTGATAAGTGATAAAATGGCAACCATGCTACGGCCGCTGCGCATCCTTGGTAGATCTGACGACCTGACTGACGTGACCACCAGACCAGAAACACAACTGTTCATACTTCCAGAGCAAGTAAGTAGGTACTATTATCATACAGTTTAGAATGGCATACCACCGCAGTCACTAAACTTTATTTCCCAACACGTTTTTCCGACTTTTCGCGTAGAACGTCCCCGGACAGGAAGGGATGCGTAGAAGCATTTCCACAACGTTAAAAAAAAAAGTTTTGTTGTATAATAATCCAGAGGCTCTAGTGTAAGTTTTACCGAAACAAAACGTTACGACCGCGTTTACGTTTAGCTGTCAAATCCCATACTAATTGAGGGTAAAGCGCAAACGCGATCGTAAAGTTTTGTTTCGGTAAAAATTATACTAGCGCCTCTGAAATGTTCATGGTTTCAGAGAAAGGCTTTTTCCCGAACTGAATATTCGGACAAACCTACCTACAGTTAGAACATGAAATTTAGTGATTGTTATAGGTAACCTACAATTATACAATACGTACCATCGCCCAAAGCCAGAGTCGACCACCTTAAAGGCACATTATGCTTGCAGTGCGGAAACATCTGCACTCTTTCATCCACCAATGAAATGAGTGGGCCGGCCCACTAGGGTTTTTAGGGTTCCGTAGTCAACGAGGAACCCTTATAGTTTCGCCATGTCCGTCCGTCTGTCTGTCCGGCTTCGGCTTAGCTCAGTAACCCTTACAACTAGAAAACTGCAATTCGGCGTGGGTATAAATATAAACCAATCACGCCGACAAAACAGTACAATACAATTTGGAAAAAGTTTTTTTTTAGGGTACCTCCCCTACCTAAAGCGGGGATGTATTTTTTTTCTCTTCAAATCCATGGTGTGGGGTATCGTTGGATAGCTCGTTCAAAATATTATGGGTTTTCTAAAACCATTTTTCAAATCCGTAATTCGTTTGTGAGGTATTGGGCTTTAAAGCCCTATTTTTAGTTCGAGTCATGTCTTCCCCCCTCCTACCGGCTAAATGGCTACTACTGGGGATGTCAAAAAATTCGTGGTAGTAGTACATATAATGAATTTAAAAGGAAAACTATCACGAACAAGTAGGCATAAGTAGTTACCGAGTAATAGTCGACCAACTTAATGTGTAATTGAAAAGGCCAATTTTCGTACAAATTCGGCCGATGCAACCGCACCGCACGTCGATGTCGTCGATGTAAGACAGACAGGCAACTACGGAACCCTACACTGCGCGTGGCCCGACACGCACTTGGCCGGTTTTTGATTGCTATTTTTGTTACTATTTATCACAATTGCACAATTGTCCTAAAAGTGAAAAAAAAAACTATAACCGTGAAAACAATAACCGTTCCATAAGAAAAAAAAGGAACTTTGTTTCTCTTTGGTCAGGAAATTAGGGGCGGGTCAAGTACAAAATCAACGTTTGCAAGCAATACTGTTTTGAAACTGGTCCACTCTGGCTTTGGCCGATAGTACATAAGGTGTATATGTTTTACTGTTAAAATACATGGGCGTTTTGGTAAAAGGCGATGTAGTCACGGAGACAGCTAGTTTTACATAAAGAGGTATGTCCTAAGCCCGCAGGGTGCTCAAGCGTTATATTATCAGATGTATTATTATATAGCAAAGCTAAACACGTCCGTTCAACATTCCAGAACGAAAGTGAGCATGTAACATTATGCAAGTATGCAGAATTTGCGTCGTGTTACAAGGCAATATGAAAACAACATATTTGTGTTCATTTACGAACATATTGAGTAAACAAATCAATTTCCTCGTAGATATATCATATTTAAATGCCTTGAAACTTGATGTTGCGCATACATACACTAGTGATTCTGTGAGGTTAAGAACACACGAGGCGATCTTATAAAAAAAATTAAAAACTGAATCGACAAAAAATGCGATGCGAGCGAGCGAAGCGAACGAAGTTCTGTTTCACCTTAGACAATATTTTTCGTTTGTCCGGCTGTCCGGCTGTTCTCCTCTACAGGTTGCATTTCTCAACGGATTCTCGTGAAAAGTTATGAGCAGGTTCGATAATTATAAGTCGATTCAATTTTTAGAAAAAAAAAACGTTATATTAATATATGCTCGCGAGTTTTACAGGTCACAGAGCCAATAGTTTATTCTGTATTTAGTCTAAATGGACCAAATTGTTTATAGGAGATTCAAATGAAATGTCAATGTATCAACTGTAGCTCGTAATCAGAAAAACTAAAAATATCGAAAAGTAAGGACAGGATCATCAATTCAGTTCAGTATAAAATGTTAGAGAGTTGACTCGAGATGCTTGAACCTAGGACGAAGTTAAATCTCACTTTTGTATTAGAGATAGAGAAAGTGAGTGATGAGTTGAAGTTATATCAAACAGATTTTTTTTTTTTAATTTCATGTAATGTTTCAATCCTACTAATATTATAAATGCGAAAGTTTAGATGTTTGGATGTTTGTTACTCAATCACGCTTAAACGGCTGAACCGATTTGAATGAAATTTTGCACGAAGATAGTTTATAGCCTGTATTAATATTTATAGGATAGCTTTTATCCCGAGTCAACGCAGACGAAGTCGCGGGCGGAACCTAGTATGCTTATATAACAAGTTGTACTTAAATGTAGGTACAGTCAGCGTCATACAGTTAGCAGCAGCCAGAGTAGCCAAATATTTCGTAACACCCTTGTTCTTACAGTATCTAATAAAGACGTGTACCGAAATATTTGGCTACCTTGGCTGCTACTAACCATATGACGCGGACTGTACGAACGCCATTAGCGTGTTCATTGAATTAAGAATAAAAGTCGGGACAAAACTAAGTGTGTCCTGTAGATCATAAAGGCTTAAATCTACACTAATATTATAAAGAGGAAAGATTTGATTGTTTGTTTGTTTGTTTGTATTGAATAGGCTCCGAAACTACTAGAACGATTTGAAAAAATATTTTACCATTAGAAGCCAACATTATCCCTGATGAACATAGGCTACTTTTTACCGGGGGTAAATGCTTCATTCCTACAGGAAAACGGGTAATCCGCGCGAAGCCGGGCCGGGCAGCTAGTGCAAATATAAATAGTGGCAAACAAGCATACAGTCTTCCTGATGATAAGCATAGGTCTGCTTATCATCAGGACTTAACATCAGGACGCTTATCATCTATGGACGCTTTCGATTTCAGAAGAATCACAAACGCGTTGCCGACCCTTTATTGATTTGAGGATTCGTTGATTGATAGCTAAAGACGCATGCGGTGCGCACCTCACTCTCAGCACAACACATAATAGGTACATCCTCGGGAACTCTGGCAACACCAGCCCCGCTATTCTGTAGCTTGTTTTAAGCTCACCTCAACCACAGTATAGAAGAATAGAATAATACAGTAGGTAATCTGAGGTCGTTTAGGAGTGTTCGTTACCTACTTTCGCTCGATGCGCAGGGCTGTGTCAAGTTTTTGGCTTGGCATACCTATAATACTAATTTTGCTTTTAAGTATGCAAAGTATTTCATTGTATACACAAATTAATAATATTGTAGATAGTTGGGTGTTGAGACGGTTCTGAACACCTGCCTCGATTTTAGAGTAGGAATTGCTCGATTTAAATGGTAGGCGTTTTCGTTGGGACTTTGATATTGAATTACGATGCTTTAAAAAGGCTTTTTAATGAATGTTGTTATATTATAGAAATATTCTTAGAGTTGTCATTAATAATGATTTAAAATAATACGTTAAAACAAACATTTGTAGGATCCACATATTTTGGGATTGAATAGGTCGAGGTCTATTGTTTCCAGTGAATGCTTTTAATCTGTACAATAAAGCAAATATAATTCATTACATATTTGTTTTATGTAAAGTAACGTGTAGTTTGAATTGGTAGTAGATGATAACCTAGGCATTGAATATCATCATACAGCGGGAACTAGAAATTGTGTTTCGACTGGTTTCGACTTGTGTGGCGTGGGGCCGACATAGTGGCGCCAACAGTACCCGCAGAATAGCGAGAAATATGTATGATGGCGACGACGTCGTAGGGGGGGGCGCATGCGTTTAGATACGCTATAGCAATGATCATAAGGACTTTTATCGGTTGGGAGTCCATGTTACAGTGGTTCTGGTGTCGGCGAGGGTTTTTAAGGCGGTGCGACGGGGAAGCGTTCACTTTTCACGGGACACGGACGAAGCAACACATCTCTTCACACGGGACGCGGGCGAGACTTCATCTTCCTTCGAGGCAGCGACGGGCCAGGCAGATCTTCAGGCAGAGTCTTCCTGCGGGTTGCGGAGCTTCGAGGCCTCCCCTCGAGCAATATCTTCGGCTGATTTGGTAAATTGGGTGGATCCAGCGAGCCCAATCCCTGGTAGGATTTTAATTTAACTTTACTTTAATCTACCAGAATGTGTGGTTAGCCTGCGTGTCTATTTCCAACATTATCATATCTAATCATTAGCAATGATTGTTGTTTGATTGCATAAATTACGGATTGCCACGTGTGTATTTCAAGTGTGGATCGGTGTTGTAACTTTGTATCTACCGACATTCAAGAGTGCGGGATTAGTACGCAGTTTTCTTACTATTAAGAGATATTTTATTTAGCTTATCTAGTGTATTGTGTACGATTGGTGCCGTAATATCCTAATATATTAGGATTTAGTTATTTTAGTACGGTTAGTTCCTGGATTTAGCAATTAATCTACGTATGATTCGCGAGATGCTGCAGTAAATCGGTGTAAATCTGGTTAGTAAATAATCGTGATTGAGTATCTCGGTCCAGTATCACGGATGTGTCATTAGCACCCAAGAGTGTGAAATATTATTATATTATTATTATTGGGCTACCTTATACAATACTCCTTTTGCTAGGTAATTGTTTAAGATGAGTTAACATGTTTCCGCCCGGGAGTATATTAGTTATTGTGGGTAGACAGCGTCCCGTTAATATCTGGATACTACATTTTATGAAAGTTGAATGGAAACGTTTCTAGTTTTACGTTTTACCGAGGGATTATGGTATGGAATCTTCAATAATAACGGTGTGAGCGAGATGGTTGCTAATTGCCAGTTGTGAGGTTCCTTTGTGCATTGTCGTATATCTATCAATCTTTCGACTATAAAGGTGCCTTTGGGTCCTGCAATTAAGGCTGGGATCGTTCGTTGGACCTATCACACTACCGCCTTAGCAATATCTAGGACGAAGCGGAAGTCAACTATTATTTATTTCAGTATTTCAACATCATCATTCAAAATCTTCATCATCATCAGATTCGTAGTGGTTTAGGACGCCCACCGTTGTACGAAACTTCCCAATAGAAGCGACAAAAGTCTAGCGTTAAATATATATTTTTATTTGGATATTTTGACAATAAGTTTTATGAACTTATTGTTCCGAAGTAGTAATGTAAGTTAAGGTTGTAGGTATGTAAACGAATTTATTGTATGATTTTATTAACGTGTAATTTTCTTTCCATAGTACGTCACCTCTTCTCACCTTTCGAAAAGCACCTGGGTCTCTACTCTCACACAGCGACGGGTCCTTCCACTAGATACACGATCGCGTTTTGGCCACCACTTCAGAGCAAGCCACGACTTTATTCTATCGGCAGGTTCAGTTAGGATACTTTAGACTAGGTTCCAAGGATAATATCTTCAAGTCTAATTTACGGTTCTAATTAAAGTGTGTTCATCATTAGTAGGTACGGAGCTAGCCATTTTCGTTTGATCCGCTTTGCTTTTGGACTAGCATTCCTAGGAGACAAAGTGGATTCCTTAATGAATTCTAGCTTGAATTTGTTGGGATAAAAATAACAAAAGTTTCTCTAACATTAGGATAGTTCGATCTAGATTAGTCTTAAATTAACAGTTATTAATATATTTGGCCGGGACTAACCTTATTGTTTTATTCGCTTTGTTATTGGGTTAGTATTGTCTAGGAACCAAAGCGAATATCCTATGAAACCTAGCTTGGTTTCATTGGATTAAATAATCAAAGTTTCTTTAGCTTCAACATAAAATACTACGTTCAATGTTTAATGACTAATAAATAATGATTTGTTTCCCCTCATTACTTGTTTAATTATTTACCTTTAGCTACACCTACAGGTAGGCTACCCTTTCAGCTAGGCTTTAGGTTAAGTTCAGAATAGGTAATATAGATCATAGAAATTAGGTAGGATCGTCACATTTTGATGACCGGGATCGTCACATTTTGGTGCCGTGACCAGGACAGTCACATTTTGTTGGCCGTGACCAGGACATCAATTTTTGGAGGGCCATTACCAGGATCACCTTTTGACTGTGACTGTAGGATCAGTGAATTTAGGGTTAAATTCATCTTTTAGTCGTGGCTTGCTCTGTGCTAGGGTTAATGTTTTATTTTTTACCATCACCCGTGCTGTGTGAGGGTTAACTAATTGTGTTATTGCAGCTTGTGCTGTAGTGGGTCACTAGACCCACATTTTGTTGCCGCTAAATGGGTAGAAAGGTGAGAGGATATGTGTGATTTTGCTTTTGTTGCTAATGTTATTGTTTTTAGGGATATTTTGTTTGTATTGTTTTTTTACGCAAAAGGTAGTGAAACGGTTAAATTTTGCTTTGTTATTGTCGAACTATGTCTCGTTATAATTATGCATAGGATCGTCATTGATTTGGGTATAAAAGCTGGGGTTGTTAGTCTTTTAAAGGCAAAATTAGTTCCGACGTAAAACTTGTAGAATTGGGGGGCAGATCGGGTTCTTCTGTGCCGGGGAAGGACGTGTTTCACTCGCTTAGCGGTGACCACGTGTGTAATTGCGTAAAGGGTTAGATAAAATTAGTGCCTACGCCAAATGTATGAGGTTGGGGGGCAGATAGTCTATCCTTGCCGTGTGGGGGACTGTGGCCGCTCGCGCCGTCGCGCCGCGTGCGTGTTCGCGATAATGTTTAGGTATACACTTTGTTTACATTTTAGGTAGGTACCTAAATATTTTAATAACTATCTATGTTGCATATAGCTAATATTTAATTATTTATGTGTCCTTTATTTACTTAGCTACGCTTATCATTAATTGAAATCACTTATTTAATTTTGTAACGCAAAGCTTTACCATTTGCATCAGAGATCGACAACCTTTTCGTTAAGGTTCAGTTTTATTCTTGGTAGTGAGTAGTTAAATATCTTCAATCTTTAAGAAACATTATCTAGAATTTATTTAGAACTAAAACTTGCTATTAGGTCTTTGCAACATTGCTACGATTCGTCATTTTATGTGGAAATACACTAGAAGTGGTTTTATAATTAGAAGTTTAGGTACCTAGATTAGACAAACTAACCTAGAGTTTGGTCTATCATGCTAGGTACCTATGTGGTTCTTAGTTAATGAATAGGAGGTAGCTTTCTTAGCATTGTACGATTTGCTAGATTTTGGAATGCTGAGATAAGTTGAATCAAATTGAAGTAATTTCAGTAAGATTCGTCTACATAATAGGGATTAAATAGTTATTCATTTCTATGAAATTAGGAAGTCTTTCACTAATATTATTATTAGCGTACAAATATATCGATTTTCTCATAATTTAAGGTCTTAAATGTGGCGCGCCACTTACCCGCGAGGGTTAGTTGCATACCCCTGCTTCAAGTAAAACTTACATTTAGGTATTTTCACGTCACATTTCCGTTTAAATTCAAGTATAGGTACATATTTTTGTATTAGGTTGTTTATTTGTTTTCTTAATATCAACACATTATTGTAAAAGTAAGTTTCGGTGTGTATTTGTTTGTTTTGAATGAGATTTTGGTTGAGAAATACCTAAATAGTCGTTATGAAACGGCATTGCGGGGTTTTGAGAAAACTAGTACCTATTTCTAGATTCGAGTTATAGGGACTGATAGTAGAATATAGATATTATTTAGCCAGACATTAACTAGCTGAGAAGTAGTTACACATACATCGGGTTCGTAATAATCGTTGTTTGTGTTTTGGTACAACATACAATGAGGTAGTGCTAGTATAATTAGGTTAAATATCTATTTAGTAAGTAAGTAGGTAAGTACCTATTTCATCAGGGTCAATGCACTTTAAGGCATAAGGATTTAGTGTAGATTTTGTTAGGCCGCGAACGTCTAGTTAGAGAGCAAGTCAATTAGGTAAAACTACGAGTCGTATAGATATGGATATATGGTTATGGATATCGGTAGGTATCGAAGGGTTTTACGTCATAATGTAACGTGTAAGTTGTATAACTTGTAACGGCGCAAGGAGTTTCTATTGTTAGATACCTATAGATTATTTAAAGCTAGAAAAACTTAGTGTCAAGGAAGTCATCGTTGAGGGACAATACCTGTTTATCGGTGCCGAATCGGATATTCGCTTCCAATTCCCAATCCAAAATGCAATCCTTTTATGTAGGTATGAAAATATCACTTATTTCACACACATAATTCTCACTAGGTATAGTGTAGCACTCTATCACTGTTTTAAACATTAACAGGTAGTTGAATAGTCAAGGAACATCGAAGTAACTTCATTTAAAAGCCCAATTCTAGCAGACAATAGTTCGCGCGCAACGTATCATAATAAACTGGGGGAAATCGTGATAAATTTAAGATGCTTTTTATAGAAGTTGAATGATAGTAAAATGTAACTATTTAATTTAGTCGCATAAATCTTCAAAATGGCGAACGCATGGCCTTCGGTTCGGTCGTCTTCGGCGCCTGATAGTCGGTTGAGGGAGAAAGAAAGAGAAGGAATATTTTCGCATTCGAAACGCGGGAGTTTAGGGGTCAAAGTTTGAACGTGGAATTACATGATGATTTTGATTAGATACAGGTGGGTAGTAGATAAGTATGTATGTGTGTTCGTTATTTATACTCGTAATTTTGAAGTTTATAAGTAACTAGGTATGATAGAATGATTTAATGTGGCCGGCTATTATAAAATTGTCGTAGGATTTTGAATCCTGTGTTTTGAGAGATAGAGTTGCTTTTGAATGAGAATTTTGACGTAATCCGGCCGACTCAAATAATTTCAAGTACTCGTATGGTATTTAGCAGTGCTTGGGGAAAGTGATTATAGTGTTTAATAACTGCTTATAGTGATTGTTTATGTAGGTATTCGCCATTTTCTTGCAATTATAGTGCAACAATTAGGAATGAAAGGATTTATTGCGTACCTATTGTAATGTATTGGAATTTAGTCCTAGGTAGTGTCTAGTTGAGGAGTATGAAGATCACGCCACTCCAGGTTCCAGTATAGGTATTTGCGTTGCATTTCCGCATTTTAGACCAAATTTCACATCAATGGTTTTAAACATGGGGTGTACGTACTATTATTTCCATACGGCTCTGTAGGGCAGATGTAAATACCGGTAGTTATCTAAGATTTGACACGGTCAATTTACGATTGTTAGGTACCTACCTACTTTAAGTAGCAGCGAATTTATAAAAGAATCGATTGTAAAAATGGGTTGGTTGAGCTGACATAATGAGACTTGGTTAAATCGATTTTTCGGTCGCGAAGACCGCTGTATTGCAGATTTCATCGAAATCGTTAAAGCTTTTTCCGAGAACGTGTAAACAATATTTATTCAACAGGTTATCGTTTGTACGAAGGTAAATGAAATATTGTAGGTTGTAGGAAATTAAATTGGCTTCAGGATGAAAGAGTTAGTGAATGGTGAGCTAGGCAGGCCGATGGGTTGTTTGCCACCATTGTGGTAAAAGCTGTTTTGCAGATAATTTTAAGAAGTTGGTTCCATGAACATTTTGTTACGGTGTGATTTAGGTACTTTAGTTTTAGTTTAGTGCTTGTAGGATTTATAATACTTACGAAGAGTATTTGAACAAGTGAGCGAAGCGAACGAAGTTTTCCAACTTGGCTTAGTCAAAGATTATATTGTATATCGTGTATCATCCGTCCGTCCGTCCGACTGAATTGAATAAGTGAACGAAGCGAACGAAGTTTTCCGACTTGGCTTAGCCAAAGATTATATCGTGTATCTGTCCGTCCGTCCGTCCGACTGAATTGAACAAGCGAGCGAAGCGAACGAAGTTTTCCGACTTTGCTTAGCCAAAGATTATATAATGAGTTCGGATGTCTGTCTGTCTGTCTGTTCTCCTCTGCAAGTCGCGTTTTTTTAAATCGTGAAATTTTGTGCACAGATTTTAGATGCTTTAATGATGTAGATTCTAGAACGTCAAAAGACTTGTTCGTGTATTCTACAGCTCACCGCCGAGGCACTAGATACAAGATAATGGTATCGGACTTGATCATTACAAATTTTAGTGTTAGGATATCACAATTATTTACGTGGGTTTTAGTTCACATTCCGGGGGGCAGCGTGTTAGCAATTGTAGGTACCTAATCCATGTTTGACTTGAGGTCTCACTTGAGTGATGCAGTTGGGTATCTACCTAAGTATTTTACCTATGTAGTTCAGGTAATTATTATTATTCTTGATATTAGGTCGTAACATAGAATAAAAAATAGTATTTGTACTAGAATACGGGTAATTTGTTTTAGGCTCGTCTCAATGTTCACGCACAAATATATTTTGACACCGCGAGGCGTGCGTAGTTACTAAGTTTAGGTAGAAGGTCTAGTTTCGTGACAGGTGACCGACTGGGTGAGCCGCATTAGCGCATAGCGAAGAAAAGGTACAGGATAATATCTACTCTGTTCATGACCACGTAGCTGCCAATTTTACGACATAAACAATATCTTTCGTTTTGTCACAATCAAAAGGTTAATTACTACAGTAACTTGATGATTTAGTTCTATATAGGGAGGTTACCATATAGTAGTATAGTATAATAGTTTCATTTTGCGCCAAAGTAGGAGGGTGATATAGACCAGTGGTACCATAACAATGGAAAAATGGGAACAGTTTTACGTCATGATTTTAGGTACTCATAACCTGTAATATAAATGGTATAAATTCTATAAATGGTAAGGTTAGTGTATGTATGTATGTATGGATACTGTAGATTTTGTGTGACATTTTCTCATGGTTATGTAGATAGTATGGTTAATAATATTATATAGGCCATCCGGACTTATAATTGGGTAACGAAGTTCGACGCGCGCGGGTTTTGTTTATCAGTAGGGAAGTAGGTATGGTAGCAACTAATAGGTACTTCCTATTACTACTAATAAGTAGTAATAGGAAATTCAGTAAATATCTTTGTTTTATCACCTATTAATTCGGGTTATCAGCGAGTGTTAAGGAAATTGGTTGTCGTATTACGCTAAGTATAACGGGGTTAAATAGTCAACTTGTGCATGGGTAAAAGTACGTTGTTGTAAGTAGGTTTCGTATTTTGGGTCAATATAGATATTCAAGATGGCGGAACCGACTTATTGGGAAAAGATGGTCTTTATATCGGATTCGACTAATTTGTGGTCGTAGGGTTTCAACTTGAAGTTCAAATTTGAGTTAAGGGCGACGTCGTTACGACGATATATTAGCAGTTGCTGGAAATCAAGTAGCATTTCCATCATTTTATGAGTATCAATTGTTGGGCATGTAGGTATATATATATTATCGGGATGGCCGTGATCGTCTAGTGGTTAGGACCCTACGTAAATCGGTAAATCTTAGTAGGTATTAGAACTTCATAGATTTCGAAGTACGAGTATACTTGTAGATAGTTAATATTTAATGAATTGTTATATTGTACGGATTTTGGTATTTACTGGATAGGTGGTGTTACAGAAAATAATATGGCGTTAAAGTCATTTAAGTTTAAATAGTGGGGGGCAGAGTTAGACTATTGGGAAATTCTTAAAAGGGGCGTGGTTTAAGTTTAAATATTTGCAGGTTAGGATAAGAGGGTAATGTAAGTTTGGCTTGCTGTCTTTTTATAATTTACAAGCGGATGAAGGCCGGGTCGGTTCACTGTGTGTGTAGGGTTGTACGAGCCAGATTTATCGGTGAACTTGTTTCTGTTAATAAAGAAATAAGAAGTTGTTTTGTTGCATAATATGGAAATCGTGATAGTAAAACATCAACATTTTCGTATGTAAATAAGAGTAAAATATATTTTGCAATCGTACTATTTTTTTTATCTTGCTTCGTATCGTATTTTTGCAAAATGTATAATTTTGATTACATATAATGTACTTAAAATATACATGTCGACTCACTTAGTGTAATAACTTGGGAAAAGCATTAATTTTAATGTGATTGTACTGTCGAGTTCGACTAATTGGTCTAAGTTGAGCGAAAGATATTTGAGTTAAAATAATCTGTTTGTGAAAGTATGATTAGTGTATACAGGTATGAAAGAGATGTATGAGTCGACATAAGAGACAGTCTTGCAAGGGATTATGTGAGATAAGAATGGACGTCTACCAGTTGGTCGAGATTCAAGGTACAATCTAGGTTTGTTGGTATTTGGTCTCTCCAAAAATATTTACACCAGTGTCTCCACGGTTATAGTTGGTTAGGTTACAGTCAATTTTTATGACAAAGTCCATTCTGTGACTGACCGTCGTGACATTATACTCCACAAGAAGCTAAGCTTATCATCTTCCAACACATCTCCTCTTGAAAAAGGTATTTCCGACACCAATTTCTTCAGGATGATTTGTCAACGAACAGTCATTTTGAAATGATTTATATTTCTGATAATGGAAATATTTTAGGCTATCTGGGCTGTTATTTCTTTATTCCTAATTCATTTGCAAGTCATAGTTGCAACTATGTGAAAGGTTCAATAAACCTTGTTTATTTTAATATAATTTTAGTAAGGCTGTTATTTATGCGCGATGGCAGAGTGTTGCGATTTTTGTCTATAAAGTAGTATCCAACGTATAATAGAGTAGATATAACATTTTTTAGCATTGCTAGACAGGTGTTGACGCATGTAGTCGGATTCCCCAAGGATGTCACGGTACATCGGGATCACAAATTGCACTACGAATTTGACTGTATGCAACAGGGCCATGTTGGGCATAGTTTGCAAAACGCGATCGACATAATTGTTATAGTTTTCTTTTTGCTTGGTGTTTTGGCGGTATTATCCTTATCATTGTCAAAAAAGATGTTTTGATAGTGCTGTCAGGGCATTCAAGGGGTAACCCAAAGTACCCAGTAGTTTGGACATTTTGCCATCTGTATGAAAGCGGTCTGAAGTCGGATATCTCAGTCAAGTTGAAACATTCTCCATGAAATTGTTTGATTATGTGATTATTAACGTAAACCAGAGGCCTTCTATTCGTTGGGGGAGGTTTTGCGGTATCATCGACCGAGATATGTGGTCTAACCTGGGTCAACAATAGAGCCTGAAGGAAATTTGGGGGCACAGGGTGATATTGTAACATCGGATTACGTATGTCTATCGGACTCACAACCTGGTACTCTTGGCGGGTAGAGGCGGCCTGGAGAGACGTTTTCTTGTTAAGTGGGAAGGTTTTGCATATTATCGACCGAGATATGTGGTCTAACTTGAATCAACGAATGCCTGAAGGATTTCGGAGGTTTGAGGTAATATATAGAATGATTGTATATAGTTTTTTTTGCTAAATCACTGTCAAAAAACGTAATGGTTAAACACACATCACATCTTAATATGCACTTGTTGGAGGGATTGATATATCAACAAATTGAAACTTTCCAAGTTAAGGGGTTGAATTTTATCGGTTTTCTACTGGGGAGTTAAGTAATTAACACAGCGAATGGATTCGGTCTTCAATTAGTTTTAGTTATTTTGTTTCAATGCCATGTGAGGACAGCAGGTTAAGGATTATATGTTTTTTGTGAAATACAGGGGTTCACAGAGAGGTCGCAATTCCTTGTCAACTGTTAAGTGGTATACTAATATTGTGATAATGCTTCGTTTGAAATCTTAGATTTCTCGCTGTGCATTATCATGGGGCAGAATGAGACGGTTCTGAACACCTGCCTCGATTTTAGAGTAGGAATTGCTCGATTTAAATGGTAGGCGTTTTCGTTGGGACTTTGATATTGAATTACGATGCTTTAAAAAGGCTTTTTAATGAATGTTGTTATATTATAGAAATATTCTTAGAGTTGTCATTAATAATGATTTAAAATAATACGTTAAAACAAACATTTGTAGGATCCACATATTTTGGGATTGAATAGGTCGAGGTCTATTGTTTCCAGTGAATGCTTTTAATCTGTACAATAAAGCAAATATAATTCATTACATATTTGTTTTATGTAAAGTAACGTGTAGTTTGAATTGGTAGTAGATGATAACCTAGGCATTGAATATCATCATACAGCGGGAACTAGAAATTGTGTTTCGACTGGTTTCGACTTGTGTGGCGTGGGGCCGACATAGTGGCGCCAACAGTACCCGCAGAATAGCGAGAAATATGTATGATGGCGACGACGTCGTAGGGGGGGGCGCATGCGTTTAGATACGCTATAGCAATGATCATAAGGACTTTTATCGGTTGGGAGTCCATGTTACAGTGGTTCTGGTGTCGGCGAGGGTTTTTAAGGCGGTGCGACGGGGAAGCGTTCACTTTTCACGGGACACGGACGAAGCAACACATCTCTTCACACGGGACGCGGGCGAGACTTCATCTTCCTTCGAGGCAGCGACGGGCCAGGCAGATCTTCAGGCAGAGTCTTCCTGCGGGTTGCGGAGCTTCGAGGCCTCCCCTCGAGCAATATCTTCGGCTGATTTGGTAAATTGGGTGGATCCAGCGAGCCCAATCCCTGGTAGGATTTTAATTTAACTTTACTTTAATCTACCAGAATGTGTGGTTAGCCTGCGTGTCTATTTCCAACATTATCATATCTAATCATTAGCAATGATTGTTGTTTGATTGCATAAATTACGGATTGCCACGTGTGTATTTCAAGTGTGGATCGGTGTTGTAACTTTGTATCTACCGACATTCAAGAGTGCGGGATTAGTACGCAGTTTTCTTACTATTAAGAGATATTTTATTTAGCTTATCTAGTGTATTGTGTACGATTGGTGCCGTAATATCCTAATATATTAGGATTTAGTTATTTTAGTACGGTTAGTTCCTGGATTTAGCAATTAATCTACGTATGATTCGCGAGATGCTGCAGTAAATCGGTGTAAATCTGGTTAGTAAATAATCGTGATTGAGTATCTCGGTCCAGTATCACGGATGTGTCATTAGCACCCAAGAGTGTGAAATATTATTATATTATTATTATTGGGCTACCTTATACAATACTCCTTTTGCTAGGTAATTGTTTAAGATGAGTTAACATGTTTCCGCCCGGGAGTATATTAGTTATTGTGGGTAGACAGCGTCCCGTTAATATCTGGATACTACATTTTATGAAAGTTGAATGGAAACGTTTCTAGTTTTACGTTTTACCGAGGGATTATGGTATGGAATCTTCAATAATAACGGTGTGAGCGAGATGGTTGCTAATTGCCAGTTGTGAGGTTCCTTTGTGCATTGTCGTATATCTATCAATCTTTCGACTATAAAGGTGCCTTTGGGTCCTGCAATTAAGGCTGGGATCGTTCGTTGGACCTATCACACTACCGCCTTAGCAATATCTAGGACGAAGCGGAAGTCAACTATTATTTATTTCAGTATTTCAACATCATCATTCAAAATCTTCATCATCATCAGATTCGTAGTGGTTTAGGACGCCCACCGTTGTACGAAACTTCCCAATAGAAGCGACAAAAGTCTAGCGTTAAATATATATTTTTATTTGGATATTTTGACAATAAGTTTTATGAACTTATTGTTCCGAAGTAGTAATGTAAGTTAAGGTTGTAGGTATGTAAACGAATTTATTGTATGATTTTATTAACGTGTAATTTTCTTTCCATAGTACGTCACCTCTTCTCACCTTTCGAAAAGCACCTGGGTCTCTACTCTCACACAGCGACGGGTCCTTCCACTAGATACACGATCGCGTTTTGGCCACCACTTCAGAGCAAGCCACGACTTTATTCTATCGGCAGGTTCAGTTAGGATACTTTAGACTAGGTTCCAAGGATAATATCTTCAAGTCTAATTTACGGTTCTAATTAAAGTGTGTTCATCATTAGTAGGTACGGAGCTAGCCATTTTCGTTTGATCCGCTTTGCTTTTGGACTAGCATTCCTAGGAGACAAAGTGGATTCCTTAATGAATTCTAGCTTGAATTTGTTGGGATAAAAATAACAAAAGTTTCTCTAACATTAGGATAGTTCGATCTAGATTAGTCTTAAATTAACAGTTATTAATATATTTGGCCGGGACTAACCTTATTGTTTTATTCGCTTTGTTATTGGGTTAGTATTGTCTAGGAACCAAAGCGAATATCCTATGAAACCTAGCTTGGTTTCATTGGATTAAATAATCAAAGTTTCTTTAGCTTCAACATAAAATACTACGTTCAATGTTTAATGACTAATAAATAATGATTTGTTTCCCCTCATTACTTGTTTAATTATTTACCTTTAGCTACACCTACAGGTAGGCTACCCTTTCAGCTAGGCTTTAGGTTAAGTTCAGAATAGGTAATATAGATCATAGAAATTAGGTAGGATCGTCACATTTTGATGACCGGGATCGTCACAGTGTGTGGTTTTAGTTTCCCACTTCATGGAATATTTTAATACCACTATAACTATGCCTAAAATATTTCCTAGTAAGTATAATGGTTGCTAAACTGCACTAGGTGCTTAGTTACAAGCCTATTCGGCTCCTTTTGATATCGTGGCACTGGCGGCTCGCTGTCTTCATACCTACGAGGCGGCTTCCTTTGACGTAGCGAGTGAGAACGAGCGAACACCGCAACGGCGCGGTCCCGATTGAACCATTCTCCATCATTCTCGAAGGCTATGTGTGTGTGCGTACCGAACACGCGCGCATGTGTGCAGCCGTGCGATGTACCTTTGTTCGAAGTTTATCTACTGTTCCTATACTGTGCCTCAACGCTCACCCACAAATACGTTTTGATGCAGCGATTCATAGTAACAAAGCGTAGGCTGAGGTATACTTTCGTTAGGTGTAACGGGTGGGTGGGCGCATGAGCGAATAAAGAATTATAAAATTGTTTGTTTAGTTTAGTCCTAGTTTTATTTATTTTTGGGGCTTCCACTGAAAACCAGCGTCACGGCCCCGTGACAACATGCTGAGTGGGGCTCCCGTTTAGCACTGTAATATAAGGTTACCTTTTAGATTGCATTTCTTTTTTCCGTGTTTTTTGTGCTAAATAAATAAATTCTTATTCTTATTCTTATTCTTATTCTTAAAGATAACAGCCAAGTCATAAGTCGCAAACGTGATCTACATATGTGGCATATACACGATGATTCTTATTCGTGATCAGGAGTAAAATTTTCTAATTCTATAATTGATACCAAACACGATTAACTCGAAGTTACCTAAAACAAACGTTCTTTTTTTCTGAATAAAACTGCTGAATAAGGAATTACTTTATAATTCAAAATCGTTGTCACCCTAACAGTAGTTTGCGAAAATTTGACGTATATGTGTGTTTGACGTATCTACTTAACTTCAAGAAATGCAGGGTGATCAAACATTCAGTGGACATTAGTGTTAGCATTATCATTAAATTTAATTAACTAAACAGTGATTTCATTGCATGAGACCTCATCCATTGAAATCTGTTTTGGCCGTTTATCAATATTTATCGACTCCTGATCACGAATTAACAATCATCGTGTATACCTCTGAACTAATTAAAGGTAGGTATTCAATGTTAATTAAATTCATACCACAAACCACTAATATTTAACGCACAGGAAAACAAATATTGTTGAATTAGCGTTAATTACGGTAATGGCCGCTTTTATTCGATCAAAAACAAAAACAATCACGACGTTTCGTTTTCTTTTAAGTAATTATTTAATTCTATAATTATGTCAGCTTTCTATACCGCGGCCAATTTAGATTGTTTCACAGTTTCAACCACAATTATTAGTTTCCTTTAACGGTTTCCATGTTAGTGACAATCAATAAAACGATTCATTTGTAATTTATGAATGAATCGATGGCTCTAAAGGTTGATTTTGGTGCCGATCAGGGTTAATTTATATCTGTTATGTATTTCCAACTTGACAATTAATACGATGACAACGCGATGTACATACCTTGCTTGGTCGACAAGTCAATTATTCAGAGCAACGACGCGTAGTCGAGTGTCAGTTCGGGTTGCACAGGGCGGTTCCACAACGCTTCGGGAGCTCAAATGCCGCGAGCCAGCCGGTTGCCTCTCGGACACCGAAATTACGCGTCATTGCTTTAACTAAATGTGGTTACTGGCTAGGATCGTTGTTAATGTCAAGTGGAATTGACAGCTGCTGTCAAAAAACCAAATGCCTCGATAATAGTCAGTTGGGTTTAAGATGCTAGTTCCATTATTTACTTAAAATCGAATTTCTTCTGTTCGGCAACGCCCATGGTACTCCTTTGGAGTTGCATGCGTCTATAGGCTGCGTTGTCCACTTACCATCAGGCGGGCCATACGCTTGTTTGCCACCGTAGTTGTATAAAAAAAATATAAATAATAAAATTCAGTTATGTATTACTATGAAACTAAATGCAAGTAAAACTCCATTCAATAAACTCAATTTGTTGCATTCAAATCGAAAACATATGACAATAGGATTATACAATTGCCAATCAATAATAGCCATTATGTCTTCGACTTAAAAACGCCGCGAATTGTGAAGCTGGCCTTGCATAGCAATCAATGGACCGTATCCATATTTATCGAGTCGTGATGGGTTGATTAGAGATTTAGAGCACAATACAATCCGGTTGCGCAAGAGTCGAAAGTAAGGTCGACTTGTGGATGCAAGGGCGGCCCTTTGTGCATTAATGAGCTATTTTAATAAAAAAGTTTCTGCACGACAAGTACAAGCTTTTATTGCCGACTGTACTTTTTTGTATACCACCATCAACTACTCATTGAGACGACTCTAAAGAGCTCAAAGTCAACGGGGTTACGTCGGTCAAGTACTGAATTCCCATGGCCACCTTCTGTCTCCATCATCAGATCAGCTCGATGGTACCATAATATTGAATTGTCATCCAAACTTTACTTAAACCTAAAATTTCGGCTCAATCGGTCACCGGGAAGTGGGTCAAATTTAACTTGCAAGATTTGATTAGGTACAGACAGACAGACAACGGGACAGGTGAAACTAAATAAAAGCTTGTAAAAACACGTTACAATGCCAGAGGAATATCATGTGTTTTTAAATCATTGTATTTTAGCTGCCGTTCGGTCCTGTATTGGTTCATTGGTTGAAGTTCAAGTTCCGTTTAGTAACTTAGTTTCAACTTGAAACTAAGTTACTAAACGGAACGGGCCCGATGCGTAACCAACTTTTTACTCGTAACATTTGAAATTATTTAATGTGACCGACTTTTTTATAAAACTGTCAATGGAATTGGAACCTTGGACGTTAGAGTTGCTTTTTGAATGGACTACTTTGATGCAATTCGGCCAACACCAATAATATCCTCAAGTATACAGACCGGGAATTTTGAACAATGCTCTAGCGAGAGTAAAGGTAATAAAGTAATCCGAACAAAACGAAAACGTTATGAATACCACAGTAACGTGTTTAAATGCTAATTTAAGAAGCACATACATGTTTAATTCATTTTATTTGTATATAATAAACTTCTGCTTCGCCGCCACCTTCGACGACACACATTTTTAAAAATGAATTAGTGAAGTGGTATTTTTCTTAGTGTACGAGTATACTGGTATAATTTAATGCCAAAGAAATCCTCAGTATTTCGAGATGGAACTACAATGGAGCATCAATTATTACAAGCCATTTTATTACATTACCTCGTATCGAACACGAATTAATTATCCGTCATTAATTTCCCCAATGCTAAGAATCTCCGGCGAAGATCCGGCTACCACCACCGACGGCACGGAAACGTGGTCGCTTACTATGGGCCTCATAAGAAGGCTCAAAGTCACCCAAAGGGCAATGGAGAGGGCTATGTTGGGAGTTTCTCTGCGCGATCGCATCAGAAATGAGGCTATCCGCAGCAGAACCAAGGTAACCGATATAGCCCTCCGAATCGCTAAACTTAAGTGGCAATGGGCGGGGCACATTGCACGTAGAACCGCTGGCCGTTGTGGCGGAAAGGTTCTCGACTGGCGACCACGTACCGGAAGGCGCAGCGTGGGTAGGTCCCCTACAAGGTGGACTGATGACCTGGTAAAGGTCGCGGGAGTCCGCTGGATGCGGGTGGCGCAGGACCGGTCATTGTGGCACTCTTTGGGGGAGGCCTATGTCCAGCAGTGGACGTCTTTCGGCTGATATGATGATGATGATGATGATGATGAATTTCCCCAACCCACACTGGGCCAGCGTGGGGACTACTACCCGTCCCCTCTCATCCATGAGAGGAGGCCTGTGCCCAGCAGTGGGACGATATATAGGCTGATTTTTTTAAATTATTTTTTCATTCAATGACACGATGTGTAAAGTCTGATAATAAATACATTCATTCAACATTTTGTATTTAATTCAATTTTACTTGACGATCTTCATAATCACATGCACGTGCATAGTTCAATAATTGTAAATAATGTTAAGTATGACAGTTAGTTAAATAATCATTTGTAGTTAATTCTACGTTCAATTTTATTGTTTGTCGTAATTGTATTCAAATTCGTTTTATTTAAATACTAACTTGTCGAATGTTCGTTTATAACAAAATGGTTTTTAATAAGCATTAGATTAAATGTGTTTTATAATAATCTTAAATTGATGGTACAGGAAAAAAAACTGTGTAATGAAACATTGTACGATTTTTATTTCTAAATAAATGCTAATAAGTTCTATTACCTACTCATATGGCTTCAACAGCTGTTCCTCACAATGTTACAATATGAAAAGATATTTCAAGTTAATGTATTTTTATTATTCTCAGATGAAATACTCGTAATACAATTCAGGTACAAAACATAAAGTAAAGCTTTAGAGAGAAGTAGATACACAAAAAAGTTTAAATAGACAACAAAAGTTAAAATCCTGATGTATTTTATTATGATACAAATCGTCCGTTGTAGTGATGACAGAAAAAATAGTCCTGGACCGCTTTACCATGTTAAAATGACTGCGTGGTTTCCCAGGTGACATTTTCTTAAAACGGGTTCTGCTTTAGATATTTAATCGATACTCACGCAATGTATCACCACTTATCCATTAAGATCATGGCAAAGTCCCTTAGACCTCCTCTAATCAAGCACTTAGAACGCGAAAGCGTTTCCAAGTATGTAATTACACCCCTGTCACATTATATCGTCAGACAATTTTCACTTTTCTTCTGTTTTAACGCAAACTTTCTTAATAATGAAGAAGCACTTAGATCTTCGCACGGTATCATGCTATTTATCCCACTTCTAGTGCATCTTTCGATCTAAACTGTAATTATATGTCACGGGGGTATGATTCATGATTGTCGCGGATCGTGTCACGCAACGTGTTGCCACTCTTCTTATCGGGTCTTGTCTTCGTTACCTTTGTGTCATTAATTTTCGTCAGTAGTCGGTCTGTTTAGTGTGAATTGACGCCACTGGCAGTCCTGTTTCTCAAGGAAGTGCTCGTGTTTTACCAGCCTGGCTAGCATGGTCGCTTTTGTATCGAACATAAAGCATTAGTCCCTTACTAGCAAGTCTGTAAGTGCGAGAGGGAATAATGCTTTGCATGCGTCATAAATGTGACTATGCTATACCCTATCCCGGATAAGATTAGAAAAATCGTGTCGTAATCTTCATGCGATTTCAAGGAAAACCATTTTCAAACTCAAATTGCAATTGTTATGTTTTAAATAAGTAAAACTAATACAATGTGTCCCTTTGATATCTTATAAACAAAAAAACGTAGACAAATTTTTCCGTTAAAATTCTAATGTTTAAATTAGGTTAGGTGTAGACATAGGATAGTTTTTATCCCGGAAATCATTCCCTAAGGGGGTGAAAGCTTGTATGTAGCTACGATATAAATGAGTTGTTGTATGCGGACGGAGTCGCGGGCAGAAGCTAGTTTGGATATATTTTGATTGGCGCTGAGACTAAAAACCACGCGTGGATAATAGCACCTTTTTCCCGCCTTTCTATTTACTTTGCCAGTTTCAGGTCCTATACTAAACTGCAGGCAACAATATCGAGTTTTCTTCCCACCGTGTAAATATCGCTTACTTTCCAAGTCCAGTACATAAATAAACTCACGTACCCACGTGAAAATGTAAAATGTGCAAATTAAACACGCTATGCGACACGTATGTTTTCTGCCGCGTTATTGCGGGGTTTCCTTCCGATGCAGCGACAAACTGGGGGGTCTACTTGACTCGAAGTATTGATATGATATTGGTATGACATTTGTTGCTCGATCAGACAGGTTAGCGAGGCTGTCCCTCTTGTCGCTTCTGCTAGACCCGGCTCTCACGCTCCTGCAAGAGTATTTTTTATTGTCGGTGGGAAACAAGCTTACAGCCCGACCGATGGTAAAGCGGCCAACGTAGCCTACGAACGCTGGCAGCTCTATTTTCTTTAAGAACCCTACACTGTAGTCCCTCGGAAAATCCTTGACATCCTCATTCTACGACCTGAGCGATCAAGCGAGGAAATTCCTCTGAAACCGAACCTTACGCGACCATTACCACATACGCGCTGCCGACCATACATTTGCTAACCTAAACGTTGGCAACATATCGTAACCCCGGAACTGCGCGAGAGCCGATCGCGCTATGAACGAAAGAGCGCGTGCTATACGGCAAGCGCGTGCGAGCAAGATGCAATTATTCGAATTCTATAGCTGTCGAATATCGATTTTGTTAGACATTGACGTGTTATATAATTTTTTATGTGACGTTGAGATTGACGTGTGTGCAAGCGAATGCCGGCTATAAATGACATACTAATATAATATAATACGCCACGTTAAACAGACCTGGTTGGGTTACGTTTGTTATGAAAACACTGGGTGTCACGGAGAGGAAAACATCGTTACATTTACGATAAATTATTTAAAAAAGGAGGAAGTTTGCGTGTCCCCAAACCGCATTTGCACAGGGCTCGGTACAGTAACAGCGATTCAATGCACTGTGGAATATTATAATAGCCACAAACATTTTTTAGGTAAGCTTTTTTTCCTAGCCTGTTTAAGTGTCCCTCTGCTGGGCAAATGCCTCTCCTCTTTACCTCCACTCGCCCCTATTGCTGGCATGCTCCCGCCAGTCCAAGAAGAACGCGTCCTATAATCATCCCGCCATCTCCTTTTTTGTCTGCCTCTGCTCCGGTGGCCGTCTTGCGGAGTCCATTCTGCACTGATCCTGGCCCATCTTTCCGGGTGCATACGGCAGACATGGCTAGTCCAGTCCCACTTTTATTGGAGGTCTTGGCACTCACATCGACAATTTGTGGTTCCGTTTCTGATTCGATCAGTGTTGCCCGCTGGCAAGATATTATCATTAATTAAATTACTTTGACACATCCATTTTCTTTCAGAACGAGTTTTTATTTGAGTTGGCCGAATTGCATCGAGGATCCGATTCTATGCAATACACTACAACTTAGAAAAGTTGAAGAACCCCTTTCAATTTCAAAGTCTCAGAAACTGCTGAACAGATTTTCATAAAACATGGCTAAGAACACTCGGGATAAAATTATCTATGATACAAAAAAACTAAACGAAAATCAGTTCATCTGTTTGGGAGCTACGAAACCACAGACAGATACACAGATACACAGACAGACACGTTAAACTTATAACACCCCTCTCTTTGCGTCGGGGTTTAAAAAGTCGACCACAATTCACAATTTCAACCATACTAACGATGCTAAAGTAAATTCGCGTCCATACTTGTTAAGACATGTTTAATACTATGGTTATACACCGGTTTTAGAATGACAGGTTCAGCATAAAACCATCCTTTCATTTAAAGTGTCAAAGGCCTCATTACAAATTAAAAGGGGGACAATGTTGAAAACTTGTACGGACGGTCTCATATAGCTGAAATTAAATTTAGAGATAATTCAATAAACGAGGAAGAGACAGACTCTTTCTCATTACGAAGGTACAGTCAACTTCAAAAATACGTGCAAGGACAAAGTAACATAACTTCTGAACAAACATTTTCTATTGCTTAGATATTTTTGAATGTTAGGAAACGTAGTTATATTTATGAACTCGACTGTGAATTGTACTAAATATCTGTAAATTCTAAAAACCAAAAAGGACATCCACGTTTAAGCTCTACAAGTTGTCACTTGTCAAAAACAGTATATTCGTTGGCATTATTATGAAACGAAATACCTAAGCGTCTGGAATTGACAGGTGACCAGTTTTTTTACGGTCATCGGTTCTAAGTACGGAAGGCTATATCGGTTACCTTGGTTCTGCTGCGAATAGCCTCATTTCTGATGTGATCACGCAGAGAAACTCCCAACATAGCCCTCTCCATAGCCCTTTGCGTGACTGCCTTTTTTACAAGTATGTCGGATTAGTTTTACATTCATCTATCTATCAATGGTTTCATCTTAATAAAGCTCCGCCTTCTTGCAAGTCTGCACGTCTATCATGAGACGGCGCGCGAGCTCTCTCGATTTTTCTCGCACTATCCGTCTCTTTCTTATTAGAACACTTAGAACAAGAGGTATAGTGCTAGAAAAGTCGAGAGTATGTCGCGGCCGTCTCATGGTAGACGTGCTGAGTTATAAAACTACGCTTACAGCATAAAGGCAAATAAGACAATGCCGCAATGTAATTTGAAATTACCTACAATATTGAATCCGTCCGTGTCACTTGACCTGAAAGCGTATTACTGTCGGAGATACAATATACAACAAGACACAAGTTTGTGCATTCACCGCAAAAAAGTTAGCGTTTCCGGCATCTCCACGATTTGAGAGCACTCCCCTAGCAGCCACAGCCAGCATCGGAATCCTTGGCGTCGACATTTCGAAAGACGTCCAGTTCCGCGGCCACTTGGAGGGTAAGGCCAAATTAGCCTCGATGAAGCTCGGTGTGCTCAACAGATCGAGACAGTATTTCACGCCGGCTCACCGCCTACAGCTCTATAAGGCGCAGGTCCGTCCACATATGGAATACTGTTGTCATCTGTGGGCAGGGGCTCCTCAGTACCAGCTCCTCCCTCTAGACCGCATTCAACGGAGAGCGATTCGAATTGTCGGCTGCCAGCGTGTTTCCGATCGGCTTGATCCCTTAGCACTGCGTAGAGATGTAGCCTCGCTTTGCATTTTCTACCGCATGTACAATGGGGAGTGTTCCGATGAATTGTTCGGATTAATCCCCGCCGCTTCCTTCCGCCATCGCCCTACGCGACAGCTTTTCCATTCTCACCACGTAGATGGTTGGCAGTCCTCAACTGTGCGTTTCTCCCGAAACTTTCTGCCTCGCACAGCTAAACTCTGGAATGAACTGTCGCCTGCGGTATTTCCGGACCGTTATAACCTTCAAGCCTTCAAGAAAAGAGCGTACTCCCATCTTAAAGGCCGGCAACGCACCTACAACTCTTCTGGTGTTGTAAGTGTCCATGGGCGTCGATTATCGCTTACCATCAGGTGATTCGACTGCTCGTTTGCCTCCTATATCATAAAAAAAAAAAAAAAAAAAATACGCATGAGATATACGTCACACACATATATATATAGCTAACAGACATAGTACTAGTCTGTTTCCGCTATAGGCATGCCGTTTCACATAGGTACCTACACGAGTAAAGTATAAGTACCTACCTATTTTATTT
Source organism: Epinotia bilunana (assembly GCA_947049275.1). NCBI lineage: Eukaryota > Metazoa > Arthropoda > Insecta > Lepidoptera > Tortricidae > Epinotia > Epinotia bilunana. The sequence goes on from OX346265.1 coordinate 6,775,542, forward strand.
TACAGTTCCTCTTCTTTATAGAAAACAGTACATATAATTATACACAAAATGTTTCATAGGTAACTGAGACGGACAAAGTCTCACAGCTATTCTGCGGGTAACAGAATAAGTTGTGTTAAAACAGCAGTTGAATAAATATCAATATATAAGCGATCGCATCAGAAATGAGGCTATCCGCAGCAGAACCAAGGTAACCGATATAGCCCTCCGAATCGCTAAACTTAAGTGGCAGTGGGCGGGGCACATTGCACGTAGAACCGATGGCCGTTGGGGCGGAAAGGTTCTCGAGTGGCGACCACGTACCGGAAGGCGCAGCGTGGGTAGGCCCCCTACAAGGTGGACTGATGACCCGGTAAAGGTCGCGGGAGTCCGCTGGATGCGGGTGGCGCAGGATCGGTCATTGTGGCACTCTTTGGGGGAGGCCTATAGTGGACGTCTTTCGGCTGATATGATGATGATGATGATGATGATATAAGCAAAGGATTTTATTATAAATAATTTTATACTAACGAAAGGAATGTAATTACCTTCACAATGTAATTTAATTATAAATCCTTTATAAGTTTCTATTTTCGACTCTCTGTTATATATACTTAGTTTAATATTCAGGATTATATTGAAATACAGATCTTTTAAAGGAAACTGAAGATGATGCGATAAATTAAAGCACAAAAGTATTTTCAAGTAAGGACTGTTCGTTGTGACGATTCTTTCCTCGGGAAATTTCTATGAGAAAAATTATTATCTAAGCTATTTGATATTTTCGCGATGTCCCTAGCCCTAAATAAAACCGATGCTATTTTAGAGCATTCATAATTATGTGACTACTTAATTCGAACACATTGGACCATTGCAAAATGCGTTACGGGTGATGTTTCCAGACTGAATAAATAAAGAAAAATGCCAAAAAGGCACAGATTTCCCTTTAGGAAAAAGTATTAATATATTTTGATAAAAACGAAATTGAAGCTGACATGTTTACCTAGCGCCAATATGTTTTTCGACGGGACAAGATTTATGAAATAATTTGCTGAAAGAGGATGTTGACTCCCGGTTATTAGCTTTAATGTGAAATGTAGCAAATACAGACGACACTTTACATGAAATTGTGGTGTTTAGAGCACGCTTACGACATATGCCTTTTTTTATTCAAACACATATCCTACTAATATTATAAATGCGAAAGTTTAGATGTTTTGATGTTTGTTACTCAATCACCGGCTGAACCGATTTGAATGAAATTTTGCACGAAGATAGTTTATAGCCTGGATTAAAATTATATTAAAATTATTATATTAAATATTAAATGTTTTCAATATAAATAAGCCTAAGATCAAAACTACAGTATTTTAGTAAGTTGTGACTTAAGTATGACTACGATATGACACAGTGGAATAGTATATTCGATCCGCCAATTTAATCCGCCTTATCGTCAACCCGCCGTATTACAAAACAGCGCTGCTTTGTGAAACAGTTAGATGTTATTGTACAACAGCGGATTATACAATATGCCTGGGACTGCGACATATATATTGTGTTGTACACATATTGAAATGATTACTTCACACAGATCTAACGCGATATTGATTGACCTTTATTTCTGACCCACGAAACCCGAGTCGAAACGTCAAAAATAAAGGTAAATATCGAATTAGACCCTACACGGATCTAATGCGAAAGTAATAATTTGAATACATAAGTATATTTTGTCTTCATTTCAAGGGTGGCTCAAATAAAGCTTTTATTATTTTCAAAGATTATTCCGCGCACATAGCACAATAGCATCCTTTATAGAAAACAGCCCTACTTAGGTAACTAAAGTAAAGCAAACACACAACAAACCACGCTTCTAAATTAAACCTTTTCCATTTGCTTGCTCAACCCAGAGTCAGGAGATTTCAAAAACAATAAAGCGAAACTAAAACCTTTAGTAGGATACGGGACTGTCCCGCCCAGTGTGGTCACACTAGCTCGTAACTCCCTCAGGGAAAATTAAGTGGCCCCGAAATTGCTATTCATGTATTCCACGGCTCATGTACCGCGTGAAAATATAAAAGGATGTGTTTCGCTTTTTTATCTCGAGGATGTCCCAATTTATCATGAACTCGGGGTTATCCTGTATTCGGAGTTCTTTATGAGCTTAATACGATCAACTCTAACTGGCATTTATATTTAATTTCAGTATCAAATTAATTTTATTTATACCACTTTGGTGGCGACCAAGCGCTCGATCCGCCTATTTGTAACCTCAAAGCACAAGAGGTTAAATCAAAACAATAAAGGCAGTTTTGGTATTACCTAGAAAGTAGTTGCAGCGCTACGAGAACTGCTTATATTTATTTGACCGGATAAGTTTTAGTAACACGTTCGTTCACAAAAATCTTTTTTCAGGCTATTTACAACAGCGCCGCCTATTATCAAAACACGGAAACACTTACCCTTTGAGCATAGCACGAGGGGTCCAGAGCCCCAGGCCGGAACATCGCCGTGCCCGCTGCTGCCATCTGCCGGCTACCTCAGCTTACCCTTCCACCGAGACATCGCTCTGAAACAAAAGGAAGGAGTTTTTACTAGAGGTCTATAGGGTCTCCGTAATACAGCAAACTTCGAGGTATCTGAAATGTATTTTTTGTATTTATTAAATTCAAGCGCAATAGTTACACGGTATGTAAACCAACGGAAATCCAACACTAAAACATAGTACACATTATCTTGTATCATATGTCCGTACATAGTAGTTGCTTAGTATCTGGCGCATATTTCCTTTTTTGTCACATGAAAACCAAAAAACCGGCCAAGTGCGTGTCGGGCCACGCGCAGTGTAGGGTTCCGTAGTTGCCTGTCTGTCTTAGTTACATCGACGTGCGGTGCGGTTTCGTCGGCCGAATTTATACGAAAATTGGCCTTTTCAATTACACATTAAGTTGGTCGACTATTACACGGTAACTACTTATGCCTACTTGTTCGTGATAGTTTTCCTTTTAAATTCATTATATGTATTACTACCACGAATTTTTTAGTAGTAGCCATTGAGCTGGCAGGGGGGGGGGGGGCACGTGACTCGAACTAAAATTAGGGCTTATTTATCTCGCAAACGAATTACTTATTTGAAAAATGGTTTTAAAAACCCATAATATTTTTGAACGAGCTATCCAACGATACCCCTCACCATGGGTTTGACGAGAAAAAAAATTTACATCCCCGCTTTAGGTGTAGGGGAGGTACCCTAAAAAAATCTTTTTCCAAATTGTATTGTACTGTTTCGTCGGCGTGATTGATTCATATACCCATGCCGAATCACAGTTTTCTAGTAGTAATGGTTACTGAACTAAGCCGAAGACGGACAGACATCAGACAGACAGATGGACATGGCGAAACTATAAGGGTTCCTTGTTGACTACGGAACCCTAAAAAGGGCGATGCAGCATGTTAGAAGACTGTGACTTCACTAGTCTTGTTTTTACCAGACTGCAGAAGGTGAGGAGGGTTATGTTTTTCGAGCGTGTGTATGTGTATGGTTTTATCGTGTTTGATTATTTATAGGGTCTTAATTAGTCTAGCAACGAAAGTCCAACACTATAATGAAACAATAATGTAGGTAATGGTACAAATCTTATTTACAGGTACATGATCCCTTCAACCGCGGCGAACGGCGTTGGAAATGCTACCAATAATACTTACCTTTATTATGAATAACAAAATATGACATATAAGGTTTTAGAAAAGATAAAGTTTTTTCCAGTTATAAAAAGTGTATATCTGTTTTATAACTGGGTAAAAAAAGCATGGGAAAATTGGGAGCCTTAACAGACTATTCTGTACTGTGAAAATATAAAGTCTTTATAGTGTTTATCAAGGTTATGTTGTCCGCAAGTATCCCGACTTTTGAAGATGCCGCTTGCCGCTCGATAAATTTTGAGAAAACCGCCGTAAAAACCATGCTCGTTAAGTCGACATCTGTCAAGTGATAACGACATGTCAATTTGTACAACATGAGCCCACGGATGCGACAGGACTGTTATTAAAATATGTAAATAGCTTCCTTCCTTATAGCAATTAAAGTGTACAATCCTGCCTCGCTGAATCACGACAAAACACACCCTAATAACCAAAGGGCCTAGGTAACCATTAACTTCACACACATATGTCGTTTTAAACTAGGGCAATGCTATTAACCTGCTAATTTCAGAAGGTCACAAGTTTATATGAATTTTAGTGTGTTTAAGTCGTTGTGCGCAAGAGTTGACTATTGCCGCGCAATGCGCAGACGCAGGCGATGCACTCTGGGTCGTTGACCCCGTGTTCCCACAGCGACCTGCTAGGGTTTGATCTTATTGTGTGTGCTTCCGGTGGCTAGAAGATGTGGATAAAAGACAGGTGGAAAGATTACTAGCAAAGAGTTGGGTGACAGTAATAGATATTCCGAATTTCGTTAATTCGTAAACCGTATTCCGCTGAAGGAATATTCGTACTAACCATAAAATCAATTACCTACATACCTAATCATATTTGAAGACTATCAAGCTCGAAAATTTGCTTCTGCTTGAAAATGGCTATTTAATAATTTCTTTTTTTTTTGTCCGTGTTGGAATATAACTAGGTAGTCGTTTTTATTTATTTAGGTACAAAATGGTATGACAGTACAGACAGAGGACTATATTGTTATCTAAAATCCTCTAAAGGATAACAAGTAAGCTAAAAAATAATGTAATTATTTACATAAACTATTAGAACGCATTTTTCTTACTTACGTATCGTGCTTTGACCTCGCAACCTACGCACAGAAACTGTACCAAGAAAGGTTAGAACAGTTTGAATTGCTTTGTTTACTGCAAATAGTAAGTACCTACAGCTGTTACTTCACCTCAGCACTTGAGAGTGAACTGTTTTCGAATGTTTATGACTGAATTTTGAAACGCCGTTCTAGCTTTTATTTTCAGATATTTTCAGATATATGATTCTTGACTATATGATTCTTGACTATATGATTGTTTTCTGATTTAATCGATACATTTTTGGCCAAAGTTTTCTCTATTGAAAAAAAAAATCCGTACTTGGGTCTTTATTTTTCTTTTTTTACTCAACCTACTCATACAATGCATTATTTTACGAAACAATCAAAATTATGCAGCAGGTTTTTATCTCATCTAAAATTTCACTTAGTGGAATATAACTAAAATCATTGCGCGGTCGAGACGCGCAACGCACTGTGGTTAGTAGCGCAATGAATTAGAAAAACCGCTGCCGCAGGTCCCTTACGACCAAAGTCGTGGCCAAGGCGTAATACGTTTCTATGTATTACGGCGAACTTTATCGAGTGCATGAGCGTATGCCCATGCACTTAAATGTTGCTAATATACCTATGTAGCTAAATCTGCGGACGCCCACGTAATTATTAACACATAAAGATACTCGAAGATGCTATTTCTCTTTACGATGTCAGCTTTATTACGATGTTTAAGGATGTTAAAACCATAATAGAAGGTGTACTTTTGGTGTCGGTCGTAACTTGCAAAAGGGACAAGGTGCCATATGAGGCGCATTCAAGAGAAACAGCAAACGGTGTAATTTCTGTAACCTCGGGCATACAGAGATTTAGAGCGTCTCTTCTGTGTACATTGCTAAAATTAATCAGACCCCGTAGCATGGACGGCATAAGTGACAAGATAGAGCGTCCGTCACTGGCTGACACCGATCAATAGAGCGACACTGACGCTCTATCTTGTCACTTATCGCGTGATAAGGCCGACCATGATACGGGGTAATGTTTTAGTTGGGTTCTTAATCAGCATTATAAACGGCTCCTCTTATATTGTTTCATAAAATCAAATATTTTTTTATATGCACGGAATCTCTTTCCTATTGACTACAGGAAAGAATACCAAGTATATCGCAGTTATTTAATACAAAAAATATATGCAGCTGTTTTATTGTTATATCGCTCAGAGCTTGGAACTATAACAATTTTTTTTGTTAGAAATTAAACTGTTTATTCGATTTTTTGCCCCTTGAGTGCTCATATTGTGTACGTCGAAATCATGAGAGTTGTTTCTGAGAACCCAAAAACGAATGTATTTAATGTTTATAGGGTTTATAAGTCAACAAATTGTATTAGCTGTGATAATTTTAGTAATTATCCCTTCTAATTCTCATATATCTTACTCTCACTTAACGTGTGCAGAAACAATGTAATGAAACACAAATTTGACTTATTAACACACGTTTCACATAAACACAGGACAAAGCTGCTTCTTTTATAATCACACATTATTATAATAATACCTTCCGTAAGGTCAGTCCACATTATGAGGAAACCTGCGAGGTAAGCATTTAATTGGTATAAAAACATAATTACTAAGTCCATGGCAGGTGCAAGGCTCTCTAGTTCGTAGGAGTTACCGGACCAGAAACTGGCCGTCATGGGTCATCTGTTTGGAGTAAAACTAGAAGAAAGCCCTTTTCACATGAGATGATACATATTTTAAACAAAATCCTAGGAAGCATTTACGATTTCCTAATTAGACTCGCATGCATCGTAATGCTAAATAGCATTTAGAAAACAGCATCTTAAATGTTATTTAAATAGGTCACACAGAAATAAGCTTCACGTCTCTTCTGTGCACATTGCCAAAGTTAAGGTCAATAAAGCCTAATTTTAATTCTAGGGGCTCTATTAATAAGACTCCGCTGTCCGTCTGTCTGTCTGTCTGTCACCAGGCTGCATTTCATGAACCTTGATAGTTACAGTTGAAATTTTCACAGATGATGTATTTCTGCTGCCGCTTTAACAACAATAGTATAAGTATACGTAGCAAAAGCACGTAGTAAAAGTGTAAGCAGTAGTAAGTATGTTTATCGTCGACTAGTACCCATTGTACAAGCTATGCTTAGTTTGGGACTGGGTCGATCTGTGTAAGATTGTCCCCTAATAAAAATAAAGAATATATATATATATATAATATTAAAGGGGCTCCCATGCAACAAACGTGATTTCTTTGCCATTTTATAGATAACAACGGCTTCGTCGGAAGTCCGACTCGCACTTGGCCGGTTTTTAGTTCTTACTCTTGCGCATAAACGGTGTCTCCTTATATAAGATTTTATGCAATCAAACCATTGCTTATATTTACGGAAGCGCCCTTACCTATTGATATTGACCACAGGAATAATTTTTTTTGACCCGAATATGCGTTTTTCTCAATACCTAATTTGAAATCTTAGAAAACTTGATTCGAATAGGTTTTCACGCTTTTCTTATTAAACTCGGAGTATCAACTCATTTTTAGGTATTTTAACCCTGTGTTGAGTGGATGGAATACTTACGCAAAATAAACATACATTTATTTCGGCCAACTTTTCACAAATATTGCAGTCAAGATAGTGCTTGTTATACATCCACTGCGACTGCTTTGCGTCAAATTTAGCATTAAATTACCTAGTTGCAGCTTGTTGCACGATAGTTATATGCTTACCTATTTACCCATTAGAATTTTGAGTTGTAAAAGTGCCATTACGGCCTACTTGCTGAATAAAAATTCATTCATCATCATTATCATATTATAGGTTTGTAAGTGAATACAATACAAAATACAGAGCTCACACAACCATAGTAACCTGTTGCTCGCTAAATTCAAATAGACGACAAATAAGTATTAGTCAAGACAAGAATTAGTTTAGAGTCGTGAGAAGATTGAGAGTATATTATATTATGAGTTATGAGTCGAAGGTGTTGTTCGGGATTGGCCTGTATTCCCGAACAGAAAGACAGAAGGGGCCATACATGGGGGATACTGCCAGTAATAATGGCATTAAAGACTGTCATTACTGCGTGTAGTAAAGAATACATTTTCATTCCAAACACTAGACTGTCAATAGTAATATAATACTTGAAAGTAATATCATTATTGTCGATCACTTTGGCCTAGTTGGAAACTTAGAAGTGGCCCTGCCTAGCCGGTGGTGCTGGGTTCGAACGGCGTTTATTTTTGTGATATGCACGAATAAGAATATATGTTCCCAAGTCTAGGATGCATTTAAGTGTTTATCTATCTTATACGTTTATATTCGTCTAGCTAGCTATATTGGGTATGGTAAGGTACCTAATGACAGTGGATGATTTACCAACCAACAAGTTACACTGAGCAGTGAGTCATAATCATACCAGTTTATTTACTAACTCTTTAGTTTAGTCAATATACTGGTGGTCCAGTACAGAGTTTATGGAGGCAACTTTATTACAGCAATAAAGTGACGCCAACGAAAAATCTCATACTTAGTTTTAATACTTATAAAAATCGCATTGAAAAATTGATAAAATCATTATTTCAAAGCCACAAATAAATAAGACGCCCCAAGAAAGGAGCAGAAAGCGTAGGATACAGTAATAAAATAATCGTTGCATTAAACCCACACACTTACTTTTGGTAAACCTGGACAAATATGACCCGCCAGGCTTTTTATGGCAACTGTTAAGTCTAATGAAACATGGACAAATATGTTAGGAGAAGTAAGACTATGAAAATGTGGTAGGGTGCTGATGACTTGGGTATTTTAAACCAGTGAGAGCCTACTCCAATTCGTGGTATCAGGTCCGGACTTCTTTACTATACAAGCGGGAAAAATGCTCGGAGGATGATGAACAAAATATCTGTCTGCACACATTTATTTTTCTTGCGCATGGCCAAATAAAACTCGTATTTATAAAAGCCAAATAGGTAAAGTTACAGTAGTTATAGAAAATGAGCGCGTCTAACCATCAAACTTAATAGTTTGGCGAGTGTATTTACGTAATATAGAGTGTATATCTAGAATTCATCAAATAAAAGGCATTGTCAGGATCAATGGTCCAAGCATCTTGTATAAGTATACTGTTGTTATGTATAATATATAGCTGTCAAGCGATACATTTCACACTGTCAGATCCTTCAACTTAAATTACGTATTACGACACACTCCAACACACCCAGGACATAATTTCAGTCGCACGTAATCGAGGACGATTTATGCGTTGCGCAACACCGGTTATGCACTAAGTTATGCATTCGAATTTAAGTGTCACTTTTCATCTTAATTGGCTGCTCGGACGGTAAACGTGGCGGTTGTTTTTGAGAAATTGAGTTAAAGCCTGGGTTAATTGGTTAATCTGACATGTAATTAGATCTTTAAAATTGGTGGTAAAATAATAATCGACTACCTAGATCATTAAATACCGCGGACTTACTTGGACAACGCTTAACCTAGATTGGAAATTACAGAAAATATATAGTGGTAGTATCTACGATGTGAAATACGATGTTTGGTATTCGTCTTAGTTTAAAGTAACAGTAAAAAAAAAAAACGTATACAATGACAAAAAAAACATTAATTGTGTGTAGAAAAAACGTTGCGTGCTCAATGCATATGTCGCAAAGAAAATTATCATGTTACGCTATAAATTACTTTCTTACTACATATTGAGATAAGATAAGATAAGATACATTTACTGTCAAAACTGCATATTTTATTATTTTACTAACTTGATATTTGTATACCTATCTATTATCTATAAGTACATTACTTAGTATTTATTTGTCGTGCTTTGTGTTTACCAATCTATATTAGCTCCCTTATCAATCGCTCTTACAATTTCAACCTACTATCCAGCACGCAAGTTGAAAATAAACCTCAGGTACAGTAGTCATCAGATATATTGGAGCGGCCAGAGTGCTCACAAATATCTGAACACGTCTCTATTGTCGAGGCATTAGAGAGGTGTTCAGATATTTGTGGGCACTTTGGCCGCTCCGATATATCTGATGGCGGCTGTACACTGACATTTAATTTATTATGCACATACCTATTCCAACACATGACATGACAATACTTAAGCGATAAACGAATTTTGGCCAGGAGGTCTATTCATCGCGATATTGGTATGTCAGTTGTTGCGAACACTCGTTCTGATACGTTAAGCTTGGGCGAGTAAAAATGTCATATAAGTATAGCATCAATAGGTCGCGTCAGATATACCTCCCTAGTGGGCGCGCCCACTGGAGAAATGCGCAAAGGGCACAAACAACCGCTGTATTTACATTCAAAGTTCCACATTGCATTATTTAAATTACGGCTGAGGTATGTAAAACAAAAGACAAATTTATTGTTCAATAACTTGAATATATTCGTACTTTGTAGAGATTGGCCGGGTAATAAATGTTCGTTGGTTTCTTTTCTACCAAGTTAATCACTTTTCTTTTGGGTTGCATGGCATATTTGCGTCCAAATTACCTACTTTTTATATTTCCTTAATAACCTAGGTACCTACTCTAAGTTTTCTGTTTTGCGTTATGACATCTTACAAAATACTATCTGTATTTATTTATTATTTCCTTTTAAGCTAAACTAATGATTTCGTCGGATTCTTATTTTAATTAGTGACAAGTCTTATTTCAATCAGAAGTCAACCTCCTCTGTCTACCATGATACAAATTAAATACTATTAATAATGCTGTCATGCCCTTATACAGCAAGCGGCTTGGCTATGGTCGCATAATGCACTCCGGCAAGACAACTAGGCTCGTTAACTGTAAAATAAAATAACCAATAGCTGCATTTTTAATACGGAAAGTATAGGCAGAAAAGGTCGTGAATTAAGTTTAGTATATAGTTACTTTGGTTTTTTGCTCTAGGTGGTATATTTACTAGATTGTGTATTTACAAAAGCCAAAAGCAACCAAAATAAAAAATAAATAATATGGTAAATCATCATCATCATCATATCAGCCGAAAGACGTCCACTGCTGGACATAGGCCTCCCCCAAAGAGTGCCACAATGACCGGTCCTGCGCCACCCGCATCCAGCGGACTCCCGCGACCTTTACCAGGTATCAGATTTGGTAAATATTATAAAGAAAATGAAGTCAGACATTGAAGCGAAAAAGGTTCTCATAATATCAAAACTGACCTCTATTTTCAAGGCATTAGGGTGCTAGTTCAGATATTTTTTTTACAGATAGATAGATATACCTGATGAATGCTGTGTAGATGGGATTGTTCAGTGTGGCCAAATTTTAAAAAAAACTCATTGGAATGGTAATCTTCTAGCGTGGACGTTAGACTTGCTTTTTGTATTCGGCCAACACAAATTTTATAATTCACATTACAATGCAACAGCAGAAGTTGTTCTTGACAATTAATCCCAATCGCTGTTTTCTACCAAATATCAAAAGACCATGTGACGAACCAACAGGTGCTAGAAAAGCCACAAATGTCAAAGAAAACTTCCATTCTACAAACGCACATTTGAAATTGTCATTTTCATTTTATCACTCTTTCAAATCCCATTTATGTTACGGTCATTCCCAATAATCAATCCACGGATAACTTTCCTTATCAGCAATCTATGACAGATTACCCGTTGAAAATGTGTCAAAATGTAACTGCTGGTTAGGAAAACTATCCGTGGATTGATTATTGGGAATGGCCGTAAATCATAAATCTATATCAACAGTTACTGACCTATTTAAACTGTTCATTTACTTGACTGTTTAGTAGCTAGCTACTAAATCACTTATACAGCTAAATATGTTAACGCTGAGAACTAAAGCCAGACAAAAGGATGTTCGTTAAACATCAATATTCCATCAAACTAGGCCAACCTATAGGACCATAGAACACGTATTCGTATAGACAATTTTCACTAAAAACTGCATTGACAGTCACCGTGCAGCGCTACTTTCTACCGGAGAAACGTACACATGTTAATGCTGCCTTTGACGTGTTGACGCGTGCGCCTATTAGGCAATATTGGCGTGCCTCGTTTGGCATAGGTGAGTCACTGGCAATTTATTTTCTTATTTTTCTTCACGACTCAATTTTTTCCGGTTTTTATAAGTAGTTTAGTTTAAACCATGCGGCTAATGCTAGTTGATTTCGTAAGGTTTTGTACGTACGTAACGTAAATCTTAATGTCATACTTTGTATGGGAAAATGATAGTTGAGTAAGTTGAGTGGCCCTGGTGCTTGTTTGAAAAGTTACGTAATTACCCCTCTCAAGCTGTGTATGGGTAATTTTTTTTATTTCGTGCATATATTTAGATTGAAAACAGAATAAAAACGAACGAACCTAAATTTTTTCCATACTATATTGATTAAAAAGTGTTGGAAACCGAAGTTCAACTATCTTGATCAAAATATAATCAGATCGTATTACATACCTAACGTCTAGAATAAAAATATTTCAAAACAGGTTTTGAACCTACTTTTACGTATAAACCCGGAAAAGGTCTCGCTATGAAACTTATATTTTCTGGAAGTAGATTAATAATGTCATATACAGTACAAACCTGACCAATTGACCATTTAATTATAATTGAATAATGACAAACCTACTTTGACATATACTTTATTTACGCACTTCCTAAATAATGGAAACGGATGTTTACAATAAATAGGTATACAATGTATGTATATAAGTATTACTGGAAGCCAGCTACTCGACCAACGCAAACGGAGCCATCAGCTCTTCCGAGTAAGGAGCGGTAAGTAGGCTCATTGGCCCATTTGCTTCTCAACGCAGCAAAAAACGAAGCGCAACGACAGTGACCGTAAAACTTCACATAAACATACACATACATACATACATAGCTACCTACTTCACATATATACAGGTGAAGTAAACGGTACAGGGAAGTAATAACTACAACTTAGAAAAGTTGAAAAAACCCTCGACGCAAAGAGAGGGCTGTTATAAGTTTAACGTGTGTGTCTGTGTATCTGTGTATCCGTCTATGGTATCGTAGCTCTCAAACGGATGAACCGATTTTCGTTTAGTTCTTATTGGGTCATATAGATAATTTTATACCGAGTGTTCTTGGCCATGTTTCATGAAAATCTGTTCAACCGTTTTTGAGATATTGCACTTTGAAATGAGAATTTTTCAACTTTTCCAAGTTGTAGTTGTATTCTTTGCCTAACCAGGCCCCTTATTCGCTAACTTGTTTTAAGCTCACCTCAACACTCACCCGCAAATATATCCTGACACCGTGATGCGTAGTAACTAAGCGTAGGTAGAGGTCTAGTGTCGTGACGGGTGAACGGCGGGGTGAGCCGCATTAACGCTTAGCGAATAACAGCCCTGAATCGTTGGGGCTGTCCTGCGTCACCGAGGCTTGGACTATGGACTTTCGCTATTTATTGTCAAATTAAGGGTTAAGGAAATTTCTTTTTCACTTCTCATGTTCGTAAAGTTAGACTTTAAGTCGTGCGTAGACGACATAAAATCGCTTTTTAAGCTATAGTGCATAAAGTAAAATCTTCGTCAAAGACCAAGGCAATCGGTCCAACAGCCACACGACACGAGCAACTTTAACTTCATAGAATAAACTCTTTATTTTTATTTTATTATGTTTCGTTAGTATTCTAAGACTAAGGCAAGGATACCAACAGCCAAGTACACAATAAAACTTCATGAAAAAAAGATTTTCATTTCATTTCCTCGCAATCGAAGTGAAAACATTCGTCCATAAAACCCATTTTACACTCGATTTATATCCATCGCGTAAAATGGTGCGTTTTATGCACTTGTTGTACTATTTTACACGCCTACTGCAGAACCGAAAGAAGGAATAGGATTTTAGCAGTCTATGTTTATATACCTATACGTCGTTTAAGCGGTAACCGATTTTGAAAAATGAGATGTCCATGGATTCGAAATTATCCTCAGACTCTTTTATATGAAAAAAAAACTGTTTGTTATTAGGTTTCCGTAGTCAACAAGGAACCCTTATAGTTTCGCCATGTGGATGGCGTGGATATATCTTCTTATACTTTATTTATGGTCTGATTGTCCGTCCGTCCGTCCGCCGTGCATCTTCGGCTTAGATCAGTAACCCTTACTACTAGAAAATTGTAATTCAGCATGGGTATATAAATCAATCACGACAAAACAGTACAATAAAATCTTTTTTTATTTTTTTTTATTTGTTCGACTCATGCTAGCTAAATTGCTACTACTGGGAATCTGAAAAAATCGTGGCAGTAGTACATATATAATTTAAAAGAAAAACTATCAAGGCTAAGTAGACATAACTAGTTACCGAGTAATAGTCGACCAACTTAGAAAGGCCAACTTTCGTACAAATTCGGCCGACGCAACGCGATTGGAGGGAAAATTAAAAGCCTTTTGTCGTGTAGCTGGATTTTATATCTGTGGTTGATATTGTTTTTTGAGTGGTGATATTTTTTAATTTCATTGCATATGTTTGAGAAAAGCACTATACATCCCTAGCCGTGAAAAGGGCTTGCCGGTTTCGTGTCTATACCTACTCACCCGGCCAGCCCTTCTTTCCCGGCGGCTGCAGTAATGTACTATTATACAATTTAAAATTGGAACAGAGTTGCATTTGTTTTGTATCGTTATTTTTTAAAACAATAAACTACTCTATTTACTACTACTGCACATTCAAATTTCATTGACTTTTATTGTATGGTGGGCGGCTATAATTAGATTTTTAAAGTAGCCGTCATCCCGGTACATTAAACGTCGATGATGACATATCATCCTTCTAGCGTTATTCCCGGTTGTGCCCTAAAGGAGCCCGGGGTCCGCTTTGACACCTAATCCCAAGATTCGGCACAGGCACTAGTTTTACGAAAGCGACTGCCATCTGACCTTCCAATTAACCCAGAGGGAAAACTAGACCTTATTGGGATTAGACCGGTTTCCTCGCGATGTTTTCCTTCACCGAAAAGCTAACGGTAAATATTCCGTACATAAGACATTATGATGACGTAAATTGCACTGGGATGACAGCTGTCAAATATTGAATGTAAGGGCATTTTCTCTATAGAGGCTATAGGTATGTGATATTGTGGTCCTGGTCAGTAAGCCCCCGAGGTGCGCTATGATGAGAATGAACCCGTATTTGTGCTACCTACCAAAACAACGAATCCTCCTGTACCTACGGTGTCTGCTTCGGGGGAGCCGTGTGCTTGTTAGCCACTATCTCGTTATAAAAATGAAAGATATTGTATATCACCGATGATATCGCCATTTTTCACAAGTCGCCATATGGCCGGTAATTCGCGAGTTGCTAAAAACCAGTCGAGTTGGGCTTCTAAAGTGTCTGAATTGTCAATTGCCCCATTCTTTACTTGTGTCATGTTTTTCTTTTATATTTATGTCACTATCAAAAACCACAACGAATTATCTCACGTCCATATCTCTGGTCATCACAGTATCACACATATTGTCACGTATATCCAGTGCTCCTTAAGTCTGAGGCTTAAAGTTCAAATTAACATGTTCAGTTGGCCCGTCATATTGCGTATCCTATACTTGAGATTATTTGAGTTGGCCGAATTGCATCAAAGTACTCGTAGTCCATTCAAAAAGCAACTCTACGTCCAAGGTAGAAGACTCCTATTCCGATGACAGTTTTTAACCACAATAAATAATTTCAACCATACGCAGGTACTTACCTGTGCAACTGGAAAAGTCCCACGCCCCGGTAAATCAAACTATTTTAATTTTCCCTCTACGCATCACTCCAAAACCGACCTTCAAATGTAACAAGTAAGTATATTTTCAGTTGCAACCTTCCCACTGTATTACGCAAGTGAACGTGTGTATTCCGTATCACTATTACGATGGTAACAGCGATATAAATGCGTTAATCGAAAATCAATTTCGTTTCAATTCCGGAAGTCATCCGACGGCTAATAACCGTTGAATGAGTGGAAGGCAATTTCATTGTGATTAACTGTATGGCTTTAGGCTTGAGGTTTTTATGTGCTTTTATTTTTCTATTATGAGTAAACTTTACTTACGCAAACTGGAAAATAATGGTTACAAAACTACACTTAGGGTGAGTTGCACCAAATCGACTGTAATTGTAAGCGGTGTTGGTTAAATAAATGAATTTTATTCTGCAAGTAGGTCGTAATGGCACTTTTACAAGTCAAACATCTACCAGCGTTTCTGAAAAAGAAGACCACTGTTAAGAAGAAACGCCGAAACAAATTCAACAGTCAGTAATTTTTGCCAAAAAAAGCTTATTATAATTATAGTAGTAAGCTACTTAAAATAAGTCAACTGAATATGAATACTTACAAAGAAAAAAAACATCATAATGCGTACAAGAAAACATGTCCGAATAAGCTTTATGAATGATTAAGCTATTTTGGGCTCTGGTTTGGGCCATGCATTTCTGTCAGTTAGATAGTCCTCAACCCTGTAATAAAATAAGCCTTTGACATCAATGTTCTTTCAAGTATTTTAAAATTAAAATGTATGGAGAGTTTCTATGGACTGACAGAGCCTATTTTCATTGTTACATTGTTACGCACTATAAAGTTTTACTGACTTTACATCAAATTCAGTAACAGTAAATCGATCTGCGACGCGAAAATTAGGTGTCAGAGAAATTGTTTCATCGCTGCGTTTGCGTTCGCGCTCCCGTGTCGCTTGATCGGGCATGTAGCAAAAACCCATTTAGCACTTTATCACTTTGCAATAGATTCGACAATAACATTGACACGAATCCACCAGATCTGTGCCAAGTGATCGATTACGCACTGAATCGCACGAGAGTAATGAGATTGGAAATGAAACGCAAAATTGAAAAACGTATAGTTTTCTAATGGGAATTTCATTATGTCACCGTTTCATATTGATTTTATTTTATGTAACAGTATGTAATGACAAATTGAATAACGTGGGATTTTTACGTGTGATGTTCAGCTGTTTATAAATTGTCATCGTCTTCAGGGTATTTGCAGCGAGTGACTTGCAGAAATTGAGCGGCTACCGCGAAATGCAAACTTAGTTCGTGTGTGTATCTCGCTATCGCTCGATATATGATTGCGATAGAGACATGTACTACACGAACCAACGAAAGGGTTTCGTTTCACGGTAAGGGTTCGGTAGCGGATCTAGAAAGGGGTCTAAGAAGTTCAAGCCACTGACAGAAACACTCGAGTTTTTCCGTAACAATTATAAATTAAATTATAACCTGGGTTCAGCTGGGTCAGTCTCTCCTGTCCTGTGGGATCCAGAATTCTGGATCTGAGTGAGCACAAATAACATCAAATATTCCCATTCACAGGAATGTACAAGAAATATGGATGTGATCTTTTCATGATCTTAATTGCAAAGAAATATCGTTTGCACACCACAGCGTAATTTTTTCTCGTTTCTAAAATATTATCAGTTTTCCGAAAAACGCGCAACAACAGGCGATCTTAACCAAGTTATCGAAAACATAGATTTTGTTGCTGGCAACGTTAACGGCAGAATTTTTTCGGCAACTACATTACTAGTCACGCCGCCCACGGCGTCACTTGTCAACAAACATGGCCTAAGACAATTTCACGGCAATACGCCAAGCGACAATAGCGTTGCGAAAGTTGTCAATTGCATTTGAATACATACAAAATACATTGCAACGAGCTCATTAATTTCGAGGCCAGCGTAAAAATACTGATACATACCACGAACTTACTGCGTTCACCAAAGCTCTTGTCTGCTTAGCAATTAAGACTAGAATTGCTAGATTGCACGATTTCGTGGTGAACCTGGCCGCGACCCGAAATGTGTGTATTGTGTTTTATTGTCTGCAAACCGACTGAATTCATGCGTGGCTCGTGACTGAGGGTAAATTGAACAAATCAGTGGCTCGAGTCCGCCAATTATACTGACAACTAGAGACGTGACGACTATTATCATCATGTTCAGCCGAAAGAAGTCCACTGCTGGACATCTACGAGTATGTCCTCTCCCAAATACATAATATACTAATCAAAGAAAATAAGGGCCACAAGTATGGTGATCGTTACGTGAAAATTATATTATGGTAATGTATTTTACGTTATTTTACGTCACACCTGGCCATAATGCGAGTTTTACTGCACGCTGCGCGTACGGTAAAACTCGCATTGTGGCCAGGTGAAGACGTAAAATTGTGTACTTACCACGGGCGGTAATTCGTAAAGCCCCAGATCGCATATTTATAGCCCTCACCTTCGGTTCGGGCCACAAACAACTGCGATCTAGGCCATTCACGAATTCACCGCCCTAGATACGTAATGTACTATTTTCCAGCTATTAGTCTTAAACACCAGCATGAAAGAGGTTGGATTCTAAAGGATGCGGGACAACATTAAATAGCCACTTAACATACGTCCAATAATGAACAATAAAATAGAAAAAATTTAGTTAGGCTCTTATTATGTTTTGAGCAGTAGGTATATTTATTAAAGCCACTCGCGAGACGTTCACTAGTTAATGGTATCATGCATGTATGCCTTGCGACATATCATCGAAGCGTTACATAATCAGTCACGTAATTCCTCATTCCCTAACCATAAATATATCTTAATGATACATATGCGACTAAACATTCGTGGAGCTATCATATTGCATGTATCAGCCAACAATATCCTACATGACTACGTTGCCACATCCGACACCACCGTCATTGATGCAGTGGCCATGTCAGGATCCATCGCTAGAACATGTCGAATCGGGTCCGCGGACGCTTATTGCACGACTGTCATTTGTTTCAGTGCTGTTGCAAGGTGACAGTCGGCGACGCAGTGTCGGCGTCCGCCGCCATTTGATTACTATGTAGTCGCAATTAACCTGTCAATTTATTGGCTAGTTAATAACCACTACAAAGTATTACTAATTGTCACTTTTAACTTTACGAAAGACATTATTTTATATGACGTTAACTTTAGTTTTATCAGAATTAACAGGTGGCTTATGAACTTTTCTGAAAGTTCTCTTCAACGCGCCAACATCAAAAATATGTACGTAGTCACCATATACAAATAATGTCGTTGCAAATAACTCTGCATTTGAATTCAATTCAGACAATATTTCAATCTTTAAAAACAGCTCAAGTCAATCATGCAAGAGTTTTATCGTATGTTGGTTTATTGATGGTAGGTGCCGCCTCTAGAGAAATGGTCATGTCAATTAATAATGTGCCAAATTATCCCGGCATTGAGTGTAATTGATAGAAATCTCGAGTTCTCTGATTTTAAGCTTCATTGCCTTCTCACCCTTTTAAGGAACAATCGTCCGCAACCGATCGTAATCTTATTTGGTAGTCTTGAACTGTCAAAACTTCTTAAATGTCTGTTTTGCAACCGTTTATCCCAACAAAGTCGATAGTTTGACTAGATAAGGCGTTAATTATCCGTGATGAGCTGTTTAGCTAAATGTTATCGTGGATAATTTGGTATGGGCTGTGATGCGAGCTGATTTAATTTGTAGAGTAAAAGAATATGATGACCAATAAGCTCTTACGTTTTGTATTCCAATTTGATTCCCTTTGTGTTTCGCGCGCTCTTTTTGAACCGTTACGTGAGAGAGGTCAGCTATCATGATAGGTTTTATGATCATGTTTAACTTGACGGTTTGGGCCATTAAAGGTGACCATAAAACCTATCGTGCTACCTAATAGGCAGGTAGGGTAACGGATAGTTGTATGCCTGGTGCTGGGTAAAGTCGTGTGAGCTCTTAAGGATGCGCTGTATTGTAGAAGATAATTGCATAGATGCCCGAGAATTATCAACACAACCAATTAAATGTTTATTACGCTTAGAGAGACAGATTCAAAGACTGTATTTGTTCAGAATGCAGGGCAGAAGCGCCTGTGGGCGCAGTAGATGTGAATCTCAGCGTACATCGAGGTTCATTTTGTCCGATTAGCTTTAGGTCTAGAACGGACATGTGACACTTCAGCGGCGTCCGTAGACTACGCTGACCGCTTACAATCAGGCGGGCCGTACGCTCGTTTGGCAACGATGTCGTTTAAAAGCGGACTAAATCTTACAAGCAGGAGGGCCGAACAATTTGATACTAGAAAATCTAGTACCCTGCTCTAAAAGTGCCGCTGAAGCTTCATCTCCTAACTAACAGAAAACCACGGTGAGGTCATCTCATTTCCCACGAAAACCACATCTCTGACCACCGCGCTCCTAATTCGGAAACCTTACTTCGACCGCTAGTTGCGTAACACCATACATCACTTTTGAGGAAACCTCACTTTGACCCCTAGTTATAGTTACGTCTTGATTCGTACATCGCGTGAGTGTAATGTAGAACCTAATGAGCCGGAAATTGTTGTAGATGGGACGTTTGAAATAGAAAGTTGTCATAAATGTACATCCTACACAATGGCAGTAATGACATGGTAAACTATATGCTTGAGCGATATGTCGCTCAAGCATATGCTATGGCGCGATGGTCTTATTTGTTTCTTGATGAGTGTATTGGGGATATATATGTATAGTTATCCACGCTGTAGCCGGCAACGGCGACCCTGGCGAGCGCCGATATGGTTATTCTTAAAAATTCGGTCGCATGAAGCACAGTAATGCTGACTGGAGCAGATGGGGATACCGCATACAACATAGCTTTGCTTAGCTTTGGTCTAACAGCTCTGATCTGTCTGCTAACAATAACAGCCTCGAATCAGAGTTCTAAACGAGTTGATTCGAATCAAGTTTCTTCGCAATTCGCATCAACTCGCCGTCTCCACTTCCGGTTAGACTCGCAAAGCCTAGCTCTAGAATTGATACGAATCGGATAAGCGAATAGTGCGAGTTGAATCACATCATGACTTGATCAAAAAGTAGGGATTTATAGCCCAATATCTCGCAAATGAATTACTGAGTTGAAAAAGGGTTCTACACTCATAATATTTTTGAACAAGCTATCCAACGATACTTTAGGTGTAGGAAAGGTACCCTAAAAAAAAATTGTTTTCAAGATTTTATTCTACTGTTTTGTCGGCGTGATTGATATATAAACCCATGCTGAATTACAGTTTTTTAGTAGTAAGGGTTACTGAGCTAAGCCGAAGATGGATGGACGGACGGGCAGACAGACGGACATGGTAGTACTATAAGGGTTCCCTGTTTACTACGGAACCCTAAAAAACGATGATGTTGAAATAAAAGTACATCTATTCGAACGAGCGAGTGCAGCGAACGAAGCTCTCCGTTCCATATTGGGCGTCTGCCTCGCTGTTCTTCCCTACAGGTCGCTTTTCTCAATCGATTCTAATCAAAATTTGTGAGCAGGTTCAATAAATCTATAGATTTTGTTTGACGACTCAGTTCATCGTAATATTTTTTTTTTGCTTGTTTTACAGCTTATTGAGCAAAACAGGTACAGGTAAACTTCACAGCCAAGGCTCCAGTATCCATAACATTCGAGGACTGAAAGGACGTATTTTGTTTTCGAGTGTGTAAATTATACTAGTTAATTTAATTTCTTTGACTTTTCTTGTTTCTTCTTTATTACGAAGAATATATTAAGTAGTCAGCAGACAGTACAATATCGTACACAACGAACGAACGAAGCGAGGGTTGAAGTAAAATTACTGTATGTTCGTTAGTATAAAATTTGCCACCACCTCATCCATTAAAGCCCATATTTGGTACTTTTGATTATTTCCTCCGAAGAAACATAAAACAGGTGGAATCCAAAAATGCTGCCTTTCTCACATGACAGTCATCTGAATTGAATTCCTCCTACGACCATGTGCCATATTTGCTACAAAACTAACCTGACCCTTACGAAACGCATACCTATCACATGTGACTGCTAACTGTAACGGAACTTTTTATGTTTCATATTATCATTTCATCATGTCCAAAACGCACTATCAGGATATTAAGAATTATCTCACGTAGTCAGGTGTTGTCAACTTACTTGACATAGTATTCATTTCGAATGTGCAATGACCTTCCCATAGTTTTTCCCACGTTTCTTTCGTTGAGATTATGCAAACAATAAAACACACTTATGCCAGAATGGTAATTTATTGTTAAAGTCTAGTACATATGTTTAATATTTCACACGTCACACAATGACTTCAAAACAACGATTATCGGATTCTGATGATCTGAATTGTGGGTACATAACCCAGGCGAACAACAAAAATCGTTTCCTAATTTGATTCGATTAAGCATTGAATGCGAAACCTTTTGTAAGTCTATTTTAGTCATCAATTTTGATCTTAACCACATTTCAATATTTTATTTCTTTATTCGTCAAACAAACTAAACTTAAAACAGCTAATGTATACAATCAGTTTGTATTGGGCAGTTACCACAAAAAGATACAACGTCCTAGTTAACCTGAGTATTCATGTACTTATTTGTATTGAATACTAGCCCTTATTTATCTATTTTGTACACTTATATTTTATTCTTCTCTAGATATACGTCATCATCATATCAGCCGAAAGACGTCCACTGCTGGACGTAGGCCTCCCCCAAAGAGTGCTACAATGGCCGGTCCTGCGCCACCCGCACGCAGCGGACTCCCGCGACCTTTGCCAATTCATCAGTCCACCATGTGTGGGGTCGACCCACTCTGCGCATGCCGTGTGTGTACGTGGTCGCCACTCGATAATACGTACCAGATAAGTACTTCTATACAAAAACAATATTTTTCCGTACGCCAAGGAACACATTTTATTTCCCTGATTGGCTTATCCCTGTCTAGACTGATAGTTTTATCTAGAAACACGTAGGAATGTATATTTTAATTAATTCATAAACTATCGTAATTTTCCGGTTATCGTTACTTAACCATAGTATGTGGAGAAACCTAGTTTACTGGCTCAAGTCAGCCTGTCAAACACCGTGTCAATTTAACTTCAGAAAGCGGTTTTATCGTCGATATCTTGATGTCAATTACGTCAAACTAAGTTATCAAAAGTATTTAAGCTGGTAATTAATTTATTCCAAACGTATCTAAGCAGATACCTTAATAATTTACTGCACCTTATCCTTGGATACTATAGTGAACAAGATATGGAAACAAACAATATGAATTTAACCAACCATTTGTCATATAATTATGAGTACTTACTGTAAACAGCTAAAGCTATAAATAAGAAATTCTAAATATTAATTGAACCCATCTGACCAAATTATCTCATAGGTACCTAATATTATTTTATACGAATATTTGCCATGTTATGTAATCTAGATATAAACAGTTGTAAATAGTCAATAATGTAATGCCAAATAATACTGTTGACACGTAAAACTGATTTTATAAAGGATTAAATGAATGAATGAATGAGTGAAACAACACTGACAAGCTAGTCCCAGAAGTGTATTTGGTGAATCAACATTTATCTGTTGCTGTTTGCCACGGTTAAGTCGCCTGGGTAACTTTTTAAATCTGTGACGTGACGTGCCTAAAACTCCACTAAATGTAGGATTTTATTGATTTCTAACCCTATTTTTTTTTGATGTTGCCCACGTTAATCCCCTAGCCTAGCCTGACCCCCAGGAGAAAAAAAATGCTAGGTTGTTAGTTGAACTGCGACCCTACAGCGCGCGAGCCGAGCGAGCGAAGCGAGCGTGACGCGGCAGCGTCCGGCGAAGCGCCATAACCGAACATTATCATTTTTTCCTAGTTGAATATAAAATAATTGCCGCTAATTCCCCTGGGTGATCGAGGTCAGGTGATTAACGTGGATAACGTGTTTTTTTATGGGTCCTCTTCTAAGTATGTTTGATCCCCATGTTCAAATGTCAAGTCAATTTGATCGAAGGAACTCTGTCATATTGTTTCCTAACCTAATTATAACTTAAGCACAGCTATCTAAAAATGATCTTAGCCTTCCTACTGAGGGACGTCAGTTCCCACTGACAAACTACCATCGCTTTTAACCCACTAGTAAACTGCCGAACTTTAGTGCTCTAAGTATACCTAAAGACAATACATCTTAGTCTCCAATTACATAATAGTATCCTTCAGGTGATCAATGTGTTCATTTTCTCGCTCCCCAAAAAGGCATGCCATTGTTATTCGATTCTCATCATACTTCAATCATATTTACTAAAAATATTTAACATGACATTACAGAAAATCGAAAGCATCATGGAATCTAAACTAGACAAATAACACCTTAAATAATTAATTACATCGGTACCGTGGACAGACACGTATCGCAGGCATTCATAACACACAGCCATAAAATTATATTGGTGTCAATCAAAGTCTCATTTAATTAATTAATTTTGATTGAACGCTAACAATCAAAACTTAATAACACTTAGTAACAGTATGAATTAAATTAACCAGACTTAATTCCATAAAGCTAAACTAATTAATGAAAACAAGTGAATCTCAGACCGTTTCGTAAATGCTCATCTCACAGACAAAGGCATAGATGTTACGCAAGTGATTTATCGTCTTTTGTTCAAAAGGAGGGCAGACCGGGCAAGTGTGGAGTTAGGATGTGTGTACATGAACATGTAGCTAATCCATCATGGCTTCCTTTCAACAGTCGTACTATTTTCATGTGTAGATTTTCCTTAGGTAGTGCTGATAGACTAACACTTATAAAAGTGCCCATGGGCCCTGCTTGTAGTTTTTTTGCATACCCAGTGACATGAAACTATACACAACATAAAATTATAAAGTAGAAGTAAACCTTTGGATAAAGTCTGGCCAGCAAATCGAAAAAAGTAAAGCATTTTTTGAAATTCTTTAATATGGCAATAACTTTACCTACTAAATAAGCTGTCAGTTATTACCTATTACGCCATCATGCATTTCGTGTTACCAACATTGTGTTTTTTTTACTCTCCCGCTTTATTCTTGTGACACGACTAGCAGAGGAATTGCAAATAATGCTTTAAAATAAAGTACTACTCATATTTATTTTAGTGATGAAGACAACATTGAGTCCGAAATTGTGCCACGTTTTTGCAACTTACGACTTGTATCCGAACATCATTTTATATAAGTATTTCAACAGTTCTGTATTCAGTGTCTAATACTCTACACTCTATCTATAGGAATGATGCCTATTTTTTGTTTCCAATTTAACCCAGCGACTTTGACAAAAGTTAATCTATATTACTGACCTAATTCTATCCACACTCTATAGTCATAATCAGTCAATGACCTTCACACACGATCCGCTATCGCTTCCACTTTCCGCCGGATCGCACGTGTGAGACGCCTTTAAGCCTCATTTGCATATATAACGGTTACATCGGACCTCGATTACAAACCGTATTTGTACCGACAATAAGACCATGGATCCGGAGAACGTTGACGATCTCTGATAACGTTTGAAGTGATGCAAGTTTGTTTGTTGCATTTATTTCGATCATGCAGTTTGATTCTTATATTGTATATGAAAGGTTGACGACCGCTGATCGAATGTTGCCTTCAAATTTATTTATTTATTTATTACCCAATGTACATAATTATTGTTTTATGACCCAATGAAAGAGACGAAGTCTACTGAGTTTTTGAAAAGTGATGCGGTACTTATATACGTACTATAGTTTAATATTAAAGCTGAAAAAGGTGAATCTAGTTGGCGGCTTTATAAGACATAATTTATGTCTAAGCAATATATTTCCAACTATTAATATGGTCGGTCCTACTGGTCGACTGCGTATAGCATACGATTATACTGTTCTGTGGTGTCGTTTCATAATGCACGTTAGGTAGATCTAATTGTCAATTTTGTTGGCAATAGAGTTGTAATGTATTAACGCTCTCTCAAAAAATTACGTAATTGGCCCTCTGCTTAGCTGAAAATAAACGAGCTTAATTAAGACCTGAGTAAATAGTCTAGACCTCTGAACCTAAACTGTCTAAATCGTACGATTTAACTTTAAGAGTTATAATACTCGTCTCAAAGTCACGCAACCCTGATTACGCAACTAATTACAGCCTAGACAGACGTTCACACACTGTGTTTTAATATTAAAATAAACATTATGTCTTATTACAGTTGTAATTAGACTTTTCGACAATTTTATATCTTTAGTTTGGGGAAGGCTATTGTTTTAGTTGTATTTGGAAGTGTTGAGGTTAATCAAGACCGGTTTTTTTCTATCTAATGGACCACAGATATAATCAAAACGTAAACAAATTCAACCGTAGAAAGAGGACTTTATAGATGGAGTCCTAGCGAATGCTCAAAAGGGATGGAGATAAATGAACCTGACTAAATTGAGAACTATTAGAAGACTTATACATCCAACCTTGACATCTGACGTCCCAAATACGTGACGTCTATTTCAGTACAATTTGTGACTACTGGTGACAACCAAAAAAATCCTATAAACCCTGAATCACACTGGCGCGGCCTGCGGTGGCAAGTTCACTACTGACCGCCACGGCCAGGCCGAGCCAGTCTCGCTAGGTCCAACACGCGCGCATTAACATTCCCGACTCCTGTGCATGTTCCCAGCCTCTTAATGGCTTTATGGGAATTCCTATTCCTACTTAACTACTCTAAACCCCATGAATGGGTCTGGGTACGTAAGAAAAATAAATACACTTGTAATTGCTTGCAAATTTTTTTTTTGACTTGGCAATCACACAATGTTACATATTTGGTATGCAAAAATCCATAAATGCAGTAAAGTTGTGTGATTGCCAAGTTGCAGAATTTTATTTAGCACGCAAATAAAGATTTGGCTCTACAAAATATCTCACAACTTTTTACGGTGGAAGAGTTTCGAGACTTGGCCCCTTTTTTACATGGAATGTTTTTATAGGATTTTATTGTTATTAATACAAATAGAAAGAGATAGAAAATATTTATTTAAACTTTATTTCACAAATATAAAAATAAAGGTACAATTGGCGGACTTAATGCCTGCAGGCATTCTCTAATAGTCAAACATTGGGCTAAACAGAAACTTTAGTGGTGCAGGATCCTAAATACCGAGACTTAAATGGAAATACAAATCAATGAATTACATTAATATACACATATATATAATGCATAATATATAAACTTACTTATACATATAATTATATGTACTCGAACAAAGATATCGCGAGGATCATCAATCTTTAATAGTTAAAAAGAGATGCTTACGCAACTTGCGTTTAAAGGAGAATTTGCTCTGAGCTGAGAAATTACAGACATAATCATGACATTCTAAAATACAACCGAATTGAGAAACTCCTCATTTTTTAAGTCGGATAAAAATGGTCGCCACTCAGCTTTGTGGCACGAAATAAGCCATTAGGTTATATTTCGCTGTTCTGATTTTCAGTGGCGCCTGGCTACCGGGGTAATTGTCACTTTCTGGTTGAATGATGACATGAATTGTCAAATATTATCCTGGTAGCTCAAGTCATATGACTTACTAAAGCTTCCTTAGTCCCTAATCCCAAAAATTAGTGTGGGCACTTCCGTCTGCCCTTTCAACATATAAAAGAGACTACTTAAACCTTTTTTGGATTCAAAACATGATGACTTAAACATCATTACGTAATCATATTTGAAAAACTAACTTCATTCATTCCCCCTCTTACTTGACTGACGACAGTTACGACCTCGTAACCACAGTTTTATATTCAAGAAAGAATATTTGATTCCACTGATAAAAACAAAACACGACCATTACGTTTCGAATTTATTATTCACTTAAAGAGAAACCACCGAAATATGAACGGTTATCGGAGAGATCTAGATTATTGGCATGAACTTCGGTGTATTGACCTGATTGACTCCTGCTGATGCTGGCTGTTCTTTCTAATTATATTTCGGATATCATCTACAGTTACCTCTGTAGCCTTCGCTACAGAGGTCGTCACTTTCTGTTTGGTGCATGCTCCGATATCGGACTGGGCAGTGTGAACAGTAAGCATGTTTTCATACATTTACTTGCCTTCCATATCGTTACCGGATCTGACACGACGGTCACGGATCGATTGGTGTGGATGTTGGCGACAAGGCGGCCGCATCTTCAACTTAGCTCTACGGTAGCACGTAGCATACACCAAAAAGAACAAAAACTGTCAGTAAAATGTCATAGACGGGTCACTTACGTCACCTTAGGGCTCTTGCAGGACATGGGTTCCCGAGCCACCTGTTTAATTGTAATTTATCTTTAACCTTCGGAATTAAACAGAAGTGTTTACAGTCCACTCGCATTTTTAATAGTCTAGATATCCTTCAAGCACTAAACAAGGCACTAAGTGGTAGAGCTTGTTCAATGTTGGGTCTCATTGAACAAGCTCTACCACAAATTGACTGCAGTGGACATAGGCCGGTAAAATATTTCATTTATTATCTTCTGGGAGGAGGAATGCCAATTAACACAAACCGAATCCCACACGTTTGTGTGAAAACGAGTGTCAAAATCATCTTCATCCGCCTAGCGTTATTCCCGGTTGTGCCCTGAAAGGGCACAGCGTACGCTTTGGCACCTAATCTCAAGAATTGGCACTGAATGTTGCCATTGCCTGACATCTTCCGCCTTGCAGAAGACCACAGCCATAATAACATTACTACTTGCTCTGTAGTAGTGTTGTGTTCCTGGAGGTGAGCAAGGTCGCCAGAGCTCCCGAGGATGCGTTGTGTTGAGAGCGAGGGAATTTGTTCCTTCAGCTGTCAACACGGCGAATCCTCAAACGTATCAAGGGTCGGCAACGCCCATGTTACTCCTTTGGAGTTGCATGCGTCTATAGGCTGCGGTGTCCGCTTACCATCAGGCGGGCCGAACGCTTGTTTGCCACCGTCGTTGTATTAAAAAAAAATCTTCCATAGAAACAAGGAATTTGATAATGCACGATTTTTTTTTTTAATCTAGTTTAACTATATGTTTGGAGTGAAAAGACATACATTCGTTTTAGTAGTCAAAATTAGTAGTTTATACGTCTATCTATTTAAAGCACGTCAAGTGAAGTAACTCGGGTAATTTACTTTCACACAGCAGTGACAGTATATACTGACAACACCATTTTTAAGATGCTGATATTGCTGATGAGTCATCAGTGATGACGTAGGTCCTGACCTACTAGTGTCCTGACACTTACGTCATGAGCTGTCACGGGACTGACTTACCTTGTTTTATAATATAAGGGTGTCGTGTTTCGACGGTTCCGGGGCAATCTGCCGAATCCTACACCGGAGATGACGATGCAACGGGGCCACGCCGTTTCGTCGCCTAAAGTTTCGTGACGCATTGGTTATTACTGTAATGTCACGTAAATGTATTTGTTAATAAATAAATAAATAAATAATATAATTGGGAAACCAACACGAAACAAGTTTAAGGGGGAATCCCCAGCTAGCTTTGTAATTTTGTCGGATGTGTCGCAATTCTTTGGTATGTTGATGAGATTCATCTTATTGTGTTGCATGACCAATGACGTTATATACATCAGACCACAACACAAACGACACGTCGTGTCGGACAAATGTAAATCCGGCTTTAATGTTAATTTGATGTAATTTTATTTGACCCACATTCTGATCAACGATATCGTCTTAAAAATAACAAATGACTGTTAAAAGTAAAACAAAGTGGCTTTAACTGTTGTTTTTATTCAACAACATATAATACTTTTAGTAAAATAGTAAACACAAAGTTGTTACAGATATACTGTTAAAGATTTACGGCCGTATTCATAAACGTTCTACAAGCCTGTTTTAACTAAAATGCCGTTAAAGTTCGTTTGTCCTTATCTCACTTTGACATTTGTGTTCGTAAGAAAGGGACAAAGCACATTTTATTTAGCAGAGGCATTTTAAGTTTTATGAATAAGGGGGATACTATTTAAGAAAAGGTTAAGGAAATGGTTACCGTCCGTTCTTAAAACTGACGGTGCCCACTCTCTGAATGATAAATATTGTAATATTAACCAGTGGTAAACAGTGTGGGCCACACATATTATAAACATTTTCTTTAAAACTTATTTTAAATAATCATTGTAGTGGCTGTTTGTTTACAAAAATAAACTAAAAAAAGGGCATAAAGGGAAGGGAACCCAGAGAAATTAAGAAGAGTAGTTTGTCCGAATACATCATTATTCCGAAATTTCAAAATTCAGAACGCCATTTACTGCGAAATTAAAATTTGGACGTAGATGATTTAATGGAATAGTTAAAAAGGGTATGTTAGCATTATATCCTCATCTCATTATATTCTCATCTTGTCCTCACTGGGTGGACCCAACGGAAGACCAGCGCTGGCTGGAAAGCCAGCATCATGCTGAGTTGGGCCCATTTCGTGACACGGCACAGATTTACTTCTTCTTTTGTCTTTGTCTTGTGATACTGTGTTTTGTTGTATTGTGTTATGAATAAATATTTGATCTCGAAAATTCAAAAATTCCTTCAGCGCAACATAATTGTACGCATTATGCTATTCGGAAAAAATATGGTTTAGGAGAAATTACTCTTCGGAATTATGTAGTGTAACCGGGCATGAACAATCGTGTTCGAAAATAGATGTACGATCAGAAAGGTTTAAAAATAACTGACCGCCCTTATGGCCTTCGCAATCAGGTCGTCGTGAATTTTGATTCCTTTATCCGTGCACATATTTTCAAACTCGACTGTACGCCATTCCGATGCGACTTTCTTTCCAAACGGACCGAAGCACTTGCATTTCACAAACGTACTTCTACCCTTCCTATTACGTAAAGGATAAGGTTCAAATTGCTACAGCAACTTTCTCGTATAATACTTCGTTATTATATCTATCTATTGTATTTAAACCGGAACGAGTTAGCTCTTAATCACCGGCTGTTATTAAACAAAAGACAATCAATCACCGATATTTAATAGCGTCCTATTCAGAAAGCCCACGCTGCCTATTGACAAGTTAAACCTATCAATGAGGAACTTAAAGTGACATGATTATAAACTATGTCTACGATAGGTATATTGTGGTTTAGTAGTTATTGGTAGGGCTAACTAAACAGTTAATTTATCCATACCCTCGCAAGCTCAAGTTCCACAGTGAGGAATTACAAAACTCAATGCCATAGTTCAGCGGTCGGCAAAAGTTCCGGCCCCTTACTGGCGACCCGCTAGCCTCTCTGGCTTTTTGTTTGTATCTACAACCTTTTGCCTGATAAAGTCACAAATTATTGACAAGTGCGTCCCGCGTCAATTTTGCTAGCTACTATGTGTCCCTTGGCTTCAAAAGGATTACAAACCACTGCCCTATTTGACTGGAATACGTGCCAATAAATCGCTAGGTATCATTGTTCCGCGAACTAATTATGGGTCAGTGTTTTAAGCCGTAGACGACGGTAACCGTTACCGAGACCGGTAGACGTGCATAAAATCGCGATCGGTGTCCATATCATAAGCGGTAGCGGGAATCATGTTCAGTTTCAGCTGCTAGTCGATTGCGTAACGCTTTTTGTATGGAAAAATTAAAGTAGGTTTGTCCTCATGCTCGTTCGAAAAGTTGCGCGAGTAAGCCTCATGTTGTTGAATTAGCTCGCTGCCGAAGTTTTCCAAGAGACAGTATTAGGTTCCTCAACAAAGCCGTGTATATATTTTTAAAGGCGTGCATGTGATATCCCTCGAGTCACAAGCGTCCATAGGCTACAGTGACAGCATCAAGCAGGCTGTACACTTGTTTGCCATCGACGTGGTATAAGTTAACCGTAGAAATAAGTTAAGAGATTTTCCCCTTATCACAATTAATTAAGGTGCAAAAGTGTTCTTGTTTCAGTCAAAAATTTCATTTTTGGTACAAGCTTTTATTGCAGTAGCAAGTACAGCCGACTGTACTTTTCTGTATACCGTCATCCGCTACTCATTGAGACGATTCTAACGAGCCCAAACTCGATGGGGTTATGTGGTTTTATTACGGAGTTCCTATAGCCGCCTTCCAACTCCATCATCAGATCAGCTCTACGGCATCATAATATTGCATTGTCACGCGATTTGCATGTTCATGCAAAATTTCAACTCAATCGGAAACCGGGAAGTGGATCAAATTTAACTTGCAAGATTTGATTACAGACAGACAGACAAACAACGGACTTATTCTGGTTGGTTTTCTGTGTTTTTGTACAGGGTGTAAGGTTGTCTATCTCGTTCTATCTTTCACTCAATTGCTCGAAGGTTAGCTAATAAGTTCGCCTTTGTACCTTAATCTTACACATCATGTTTATGTTTTAACCTGTTTTGTGCAAAATAAAGTGCTTACATACCTACATACATAAAGGAAAAAAGCTTCGTAATTAAATTGTCTTATTTTTTTACATAGACAATCGCTTATGCCGCAGACCGTACTCCCGCACAGCCAAACCCATGTCCTTAATTAATGTGACTGACTGGTAGGGCGTTGACGTATCCCGCCGCGAATTAAATCCTATACAACCTATCATCAAATCCTTATCTCAACGTGTCAAGAGCCATTTTCCAATGGCTGGTCAGTTACTTTTAACGGACAATAAGAACTCGATTCTTAACTGTTTTGTTTTTATCGGGTTTGTTAGAGTACGTGTTGGAGTGTATTGCTTTATTTGGTACTATTTATAGTATGATCGATGGCGGAAACTATGTTATACAGTATTGCACCGTATTCCATTCTGATAAGGCGGAGAATGGAAACATCTTTGACGATGATTAATCAGTAAGTACAAGTAGTTGCCATTGCGACTGCAGTTTTGTAACGTAACTGAGAGCGCGTGCAGATATATCCGATGTCAATGTTAAATACATTTAAGGCGTAGATAGAGGATTTAAGGCCGTGATCTGGACGCCAGCGGACAGCGGGGCGACGAGCGGCTGCCCATACATTGATATCGCTCGAATGTATGATGGACTGCCGCTCGTCGTCGCCCCGCTGCCCACTGGCGATGGATAAGGTCTTAGCGGATGCCCAAAAGGGATTCATCATCATCATCATATCAGCCGAAAGACGTCCACTGCTGGACATAGGCCTCCCCCAAAGAGTGCCACAATGACCGGTCCTGCGCCACCCGCATCCAGCGGACTCCCGCGACCTTTACCAGGTCATCAGTCCACCTTGTGGGGGGCCTACCCACGCTGCGCCTTCCGGTACGTGGTCGCCACTCGAGAACCTTTCCGCCC
Organism: Epinotia bilunana; assembly: GCA_947049275.1. Lineage (NCBI taxonomy): Eukaryota > Metazoa > Arthropoda > Insecta > Lepidoptera > Tortricidae > Epinotia > Epinotia bilunana. The sequence goes on from OX346265.1 coordinate 6,808,385, forward strand.
CAACGGCCATCAGTTCTACGTGCAATGTGCCCCGCCCACTGCCACTTAAGTTTAGCGATTCGGAGGGCTATATCGGTCCAAAAGGGATTGATGTAAATTAACTGACTAAATTGAGAAGGGTCAAAAGACTAATACATTAATATGAAGTTTGTAGCAAATAGGGACAAGTGACGCCACGATTTCCTATGGTAATGTATTTAAACACCTATAAACTAGTTGGTCTTAAATATAATTTACACCTCTAACTTTTTTGTTATCTTTATTTGGTAAAACTGAAGCAACAAAAAAACTATAATTATTGAAAATGGCTCACACACTAAATTTCACGAGAATCGGTTAAAAAAGCAGCCTGTACAGGAAAACAGTCGGACATTTGGACATACGGATATATAAGGGATCCCCTCATTTGACCGACAAACGTTTCGCAAAGCATTCGTTGTTTCATAGAATTTTCATTTCATTGATTTTTTTTAAACCGTTAACGTTTTAGATAAAGCTAAAAGGTGATTGTGTAAAACCCATAGTTAGGTTAGGTTTGTTTTATAACAATCCTGAAAAGTTTACTGATTCTGCAATAGTTATTTACGATACAAGTGCCAAAAACAGGAAATTCGCAACGAGTGGTGATAAATTAAAACACGACCGAAGGGAGTTTGCGAATCACCTATTCGCACGTGTATCGCACAACGTTTTACTGTACATATGACTCTTTAAAGTTTCGACATATGCACGAAAAGTGCTCTTTTCCGCACTAGTGCGGGAAAGTAGCACCATATGTACTGTAAATACATTTTTTCGATGAAATGAAAATTCGGCGAAACATTCGTTTGACGAAATGCTTGTCGGTTAAAGAATGTTTCATCACACCTAGTATTAATATTGTGGCAGATATGTTCATATGTGCTTACATTGTTGCATTAACAACCAGCACGTCTAGCACACGACGGCCGCGACATACTCTCGATTTTTATCGCACTATACCTCTTCTTCCAAGTGTTCTAATAAGATAGAGACGGATAGTGCGAGAAAAATCGAGAGAGCTCGCGCGCCGTCGCGTGCTAGCCGTGCAGGGGTAAGAAACTCAAGGCCACGCACTTAGCCATATGGCGACGGAGACAGCATGTGGTCGAATTATATACGTGAACAAATTATTTATCTCGTTACATCTCGCACTTTTTAGAAGGTTCTGCTCAAAAGTATATTACATGTAATGTTACGTGGGCAACGCTGATACTTCACAAAATGGCAGCAATTAAAGTAATCACGGGATTAATTAGTATTTTTGTGCAACATATGATAGTTGCCTAATAAGGTCCCATGGTTCTTTAGAATTTTCGCAATAAAACGAACTCCGATTTTCAGACAGATTTGACCGGGTTAGATTCCCGGCTGTGTATATTATATGAGGCTTTAATTTATAACCTTACTAGCTTCCGCCCGCGACTTCGTCCGCGTGGACCCGGGATAAAAACTATCCTATATTTTAATCCAGGCTATAAACTGTCTTCGTGCAAAATTTCATTCAAATCGGTTCAGCCGTTTAAGCGTGATTGAGTAACAAACATCCAAACATCAAAACATCTAAACTTTCGCATTTATAATATTAGTAGGATGCAGTTTTTTTTTCAAAAATCGCCCTAGTTACTTATAAGAACCATATTTCCGTACCTCTTATTGTTTCAGATTTTAGACTAGTGGCTCCTTAAGCTAAAAACTCACGAGCCGGTCTTATAAAAAAAGAAAATTGGAGAAACTGAATCGGCAAAAAAACCATATAATTATTGTATTTCCTCAAGATTTCACGAGAATCGGTTGAGAAATGCGACCTGTAGAGGAGAACAGCTGGACAGAAGCAGGACATTCGTAATAATTTTTGCCCAAGCTGAAATGGACAACTTCGTTCGCTGCGCTCGCTCGTTCAACTAAACGCTTAAAAAAACTGCGATTTCCCAACTTCATATGCATACCACGATATATGAACTTTTTTCATATATTAACAATAAGTTATGCAGCCTGCATACGTGTGGGACGTAATTAGCTATTGTTTCTCTCAGCACAGATGCGAAACAGAGCATGGCGTCTGTGTTCACAATATAATTGTATCATGTGTGAGGTCCCTGATATAACTTGACCCCGAGAATCGGAAACAATACAATACAGGTCGATAATACGAGAGCTGGCGCGGAAATATGAAACTGTCATTAATTTCATAGACATTACGCGCCAGCTCTGTGAATCGACCTGTACATGATTGTATCACGCCTGTTTCTCGGAGGGGTAGGCAGAGATCACGGATTTCCAAATGATCTTTATGATTGGATTGACGCAGGATGCGCGGAAGCATAGCATCTATCGGCAGTAAAAACAAGGTTTTTTCAAGTGTAGTGTACAATAGACCACCAATTCATCATTTCAGGTTCAATATTCTTACTGACCTCCCTCCACTACATACAATATTGTATTGCAGATGGGGAGGTTAGGCACAAGTGGCGAGTCCGGAGCTCGAGGGGCGAGGGTTTGGGGGATAAATGAAGCACGCGGTGATGACTGAGCGAATAGGAGCGAGTCGGTGACTCGTAAGGAATGAAGTAGTACATTTTCAAGCGTGAAGTGATGCGACAATTTAATGAAATGAGTATGACAAATGAGCTGCTGAGTAACCCAACACTAGTGTATGGGGGAGGCCTATGTCCAGCAGTGGACGTCTTAAGGATGATATGCTGATGACGATGATGACGTTTACCGTCGAGAATGTATATCTGGTCAATCAGCAGTTGGTCGATTGCGTAACGTTTCGTACATAGGTATTAGGTAGATCTAAATGTAATTTTTTGTATGCAAAAATGACAGTCGACTTATCCTAATGCTCGTTTAAAAAGTTACGCAATCGCCGGCCGACATCACGTCTCGCTAAAGTATAAAATACTGCATTCAAATTATTCCTTCTTCGTCGTTTTCACTCTTAACGGAGTAATCTTGGTTATCATTTCAGGTGTTGGTAGCAAGCTTCACAACACGCCGTCATTCCTCTCTGACAGTGGCCTTCCTTATGATGGCGTGGCATTCAGATTACATCCTGCAATATTATGAGGCAGACGCATAGCGCGAATTACGGCGCCGGGCGTGGAAAGCGTTTTATCTGTTCATTGCGCGGTCGAGACGCGCAACGCACTGTGGTTAGAGGGCACATAATGAATTAGAAAAAACGCTGACGCCGCCGCTCAATGTCGCGGCCCGGCCGGTACACTGGATCGCTCCACGCGTGAGCATTCTGAAGACCAAGTGTCTCATATGTGCGTTTCATATATAAACGGTAATATATATCTAACGTAGATTGCAATTTGAATCTTATGAAAGCGGGATTATATTTCTAATAGGTGAAAAAGTTAGACGGAGACTTGTTATCCTCAAGCGATTATGATAATAAGTGTGTTATTATATAACGAGGTCTAAACTTGTATATAATTAATGAAATTTTATTACATTAACCTCTTAAGTATTATTAATGCAATGCACTACTATATAAATTAACACATTATAATGTATCTTAGTGTCCGTCCATTGACATAACATGCTTCCAAATCGCGCGCGACTCAGCGACATGTTTCTCATTCGCACTCAGCTAATTAGATAGAGGGCGGGCGGTTGATTTTCTCGTGTCGCGTTGCGTCGCGGTGTCAGTTGTGCCGTGAATGAATACAATTGAGAGCATGACATCCTTCATGATTTCATCAAAGTTGCGACACCCTTAGACGAGACTATTACAGCACTAGAAGCGCATATACTAACTATTATTGCCTTTTTGAGTATGCCAGTAATGTTAAGCAGGAAATTGTATCATCCAAAAACGTAATGAGCATTAGAATACAAAACCTCAAAGGCATTATAGCTGGCTCAACTTATGTAATATCTATATGACGTAACAATTCTTACTTGCGTACATAAATAGTTCACTAATATGAACAAACGTTACAATATTCACATCTCAAAGATAAAGTCAATATTTTTATTCAAAACATTCCAACGGGGATTAATTTACCTTTTCCCAAGCGGTAACTTCTTAAAACATCTTTACTCCTATTTAATTACCTGCGAACAAAAAGAGAAGATTCGATTACTCCATGGTCTCATAATCTATTAGCTAATTTATATCGGACGGTTACGCTGTCAAATCAAAAGGTCATATACGCGTATCAGTACTAATGGCAAATGCGCGTTTTCATCACAGCAGCATTACCAACTCGTAATACGTATGGTGGAAATACACGTCATCAATAACTTCTAATATCGCTTCCGATTGCCATAACTTACGGATAACGATCTTAAGCTTTAGACATCAGTAATTCTTATCATTCCAACTAACCTATGGCGTTTAGAGCAAATATTATTAATTGCAAAACCAAGCTGCGCACGTGATAACTTTTATAGCACTGTAATAACGCCTATTTTGGCTTGAATCGTGTGCCAGGCATGATGTTTCTGATGTACATTTTGGTAACAGAATCTTGCGTAATAATAATTATGGGTATCATTTAGAATTGTCAGTAAAGACTGATGTAAACCATCTTCGCTTAGTACGTTAGTTAGCGAAGTGAAAACGAGATGGCCCGGTTTAATAACAAATAATAACAGACATGGTAATGTTAATAACGTACAATTAGTAAATGGATGAGTGAACGAAACTGAAAGGAATGAAAGGTGAATGGTTATATCCTTGTATGAGTAAGTGTATAGTTTAATGGTACGTATATATGCAAGGCAAAACAATTCAAAATATGTTGTACGAGATAAATAAAACGCGCCTTAGTTAGAAAAGTGTACTTATTTCTTGATGTCATAAATTATAAAATTGATAAACACGCGTTTTTTTTAAAATGGAAGGCGTATTTTGAAAAAGTTCCATCATTATTAAGCAAAGCAGCCAAACGAGGTCATACGAAAAAGAAAACACGCGATGAAATTGCTGCTCGCCTTTTAAATATTCCACCACCAAAATAACCACCTATTCCTATTCAAGAAACAGAAATCCATAAAAAGTAATAACTCACAAAACATTGAACAAAAGCGTTCCTAAACTATCTGTGACAATCTACGGAAAAAATATTCAAAAAACATCATGTAGTACGAAACAATGACGTATATTGATTTTGATTTGAATATTATACTGAACAGCACTCAAAGTATCTGGTCTATTTTTGGGCTTCTTTTATACATTTGGAAGCACGCGAATTCTTTTATTGGCCGTGTATTGAAACAGTTGATTTCTGAAGTCAATTCTGATTTATTTGTCAGCTCATTCGTTACCTATTTTGTACGCAACTGTCTTTCGTTTTTTTATTATTATAGCATCGTCTCTTTATGTTGATCTAGTTTTTCATATTCAATACGTCGTTTTGCTTAGACAGTAGACATTAATATAATACAGTTAAAATAGGTCACACAGATTTATTTTGTAGTGTAGAATTAGGTCTTGACAGAGAGGTTTCGAGAAGTACCTACTTATCAGATTACCAGTAAGTTTAACTAAATTTAATAAATATCTTGCAAATGTCGTGACTTTCTTGATGTAAAAATCGAATCCATCTTTCAAGAATCTGAATTTATGCTCGCAGAAACCATTAATTTAACCGAACAGTTTCGACCAAACTGCCTCGGATGAACGCAATAACAGAACCCCGTAATCGAGACGGTTAATTTCAATTTATCTCCGAAGGGATCGTTCCAAATACAAAAATGATAATTGGGCTAGGGGCGTGCAGCGACCGTTGTGCAAACTGGATGTGGTGGGTCGAAATCTGCGCAAGCGTTGGAGCAATTCAATCTTGATTAAATCATGCCTACGATAAACCAAACTATACCCAATTCCTTTATCATAAAACTCACATTCGGTTTTGCTCCGTGAAACCGAATCTTGGACATTGGATACATTTTGCGATAAGTATTTACTGCAATATTTTTTGGTCAGAAGAGAAAACAAAAACTAGACTACATTCGCCTAGGAGAACCTCGCACGGAGATCAAAAAAGTTCTTTAAAGTTCTATATCTGACCGCTTATACGCTTTGTTAAGGCTCCACATTCGAAATTTTCTTGAAAATGAGTTGTTTTGTAACCGTTTTATACATTATAACGTAACATTTTTTCTGTCGGAAAAAATAGATCATAATCTGCAAGATATGCGACGGGTCATAGTTTTCGTAGAAATCCATTTTTACAATAAAAATTAGAGAAAAAGAAATCTAAAGTCACCCCTATTTTTTCACTTGTAACCATTTTACTGCTCCATTTTTTATCAGAATAATATGAAATTTTATAACTTTCTTCATAAAATAATGAACAAGGGCATCATTTTTTTACTTTCTTTATTTTCTTAAAAATTTATCTCGTTTTCTGAAATATTCCGCCAAAGTTCCTACGCCTCCCCGTTTCGTCCATACTGACCAGTGCGGGACGAGACACGTTTCATGACGGACCTGTGTCAATTTGCGCTCCGCCGGAATTTTTAAATATTTGTGGAAATTGTGGACTATATTTGTTGCATAGAGTGGACAATCCGTTTTTTGATTCTTATAGTAGGTAACTAATAAACATTTGCGTATAGTTTAGTTTTTAGTGACAGATAATTTTGTTGCATAGAGTGGACAATCTATTTCGTGGTTTGTAAAGTAGTAGGTACTATAGACAAGACAGCTGACTGACCATGCGTGCACTTTATGTGCATTGTAATAAGGTTCTTGTATAAATACAGGATGGTCAGTTAACTGTGTTGGTGTTTGTACCTAATTAACATTTATGTAGGTATAGTTTAGATTTTGTTTTTAGTTCAAGATGGGAAAGAATAATAATAAATTCTTTATTTCAGGCCAGTTTGCCCATAGATTGTTTTGTCAGTACGTCTTAGCTTAGGTCTCACAAATTTTTCAATCATTATTTTGGGTCTTTGGGGTTAAATAAGCGCAGGAGGAAAATACGTAATATCAAGAAATTTTACAAGAGAAGAGGAAAAAGAATACACAAGTAAATACCTATTCTATCAAAGTATCAAATTAGATATTTGATACTTTGATAGAACAGTATCAAAATTGGGAAATCGCTAAAACCAGACATTTTATTAGTAAATATATTTACAATATCTATTGCTTAGGAGCATGAACAATTATAGAAACAATATTGTTTTATCTGCTCGTATTAATGACTGTCAAGTGTTAATAGAATAAGTTCTAATAAAAATAGTGGGCTTGGCAAATATTGTAAGTACCTACCTATGGGTTGCATACCAACTCCAAGTTCGATACAGAGTTATTATTTGATATACAAAGTATGGTTAACGTACAACTAATCTATAAGTATATATTTACCCGAGGCCGATTTCTGTACATTCAGCATAATATAGTTAGTAGCAGCCAAGTTAGCCAAATATATCGGAACGTACATTAGTAGGAATAACTATCTGATGCTGACTGTACACGCCATCATCATCAAATCAAGGAAGTAGAACGTAATAAATATACCGAAAATTAGTTTAAAACTTAACAATCTTACATTTACACAAAAGGTAACGGACAGACAGACACACTTTCGCATTTATAATATTAGTATGGAGTATGGATATGAAAGTATGGATGGTATGGATTATATGTATATCCCGCTCACGGGACAATAATGTCCCGGACCTTTGGGAGGCGTGCGTGGAGCTCTGAGCCAACACGTAGAGGCCCTTTTGACAATATAATGAGATGCAAGGAGTACACCAAGCCCGTGTCATGGGATGCACACAGAAACAGCACCCGCTGGGGTGTAAGAGTCTATTGCTAGTTGATGGAATCTAAATAAAACGGGTTATTGGGTGAAAATGATGGACTAGTAGCTGGGCTATTGGATGAAACATCGGACACCTGCCCAATAAAACTGTTTCACATTTTATCTCTGGCAGACGGTGACTCGCTAACTGCTAGATGGGCCCCTATTAATAGCGACATTAAAAAATGGCCTAAGGGCAACAGTAGGTATGGATTATTATTATTACCTTTATATTTTTTCGCACTATCCGTCTCTCTCTTATTAGAATATTTAGTAACAGAGGTATAGTGCGAGAAAAATCGAAAGTATGTCGCGGCCGTCTAGTGCTAGGCGTGCTGAGGGCCTACCGCGAAACGAAACCGAACTTCGTTCGTGTATCTCCCTCTCTGTCGCGCTTGCTAGTTCGAGCGACAATGAGAGTTATTTGAACGAATTTCGTTTTCACTAGCACGGCTAGCACGAGACGGCCGCGACATACTCTCGATTTTTCTCACACTATACCTCTCTTTCCTAATGTTCTAATAAGAGAGAGACCGATAGTGCGAGAAAAATCGAGTGTATGTCGCGGCCGTCTCGTGCTAGCCGTGCTGACGGAACTACACTAATCGTAAGTAAATAGTATTATAATAGTAGGGACATAATTTTTGAACTCAATCAATTATGTAATTTATGTATGACAAATATCACGTTTCAATTAAGCATGACGAATGTCACCCACCCACGGCCACCCTTGCATTGGTAACGATGCGCGATGACGCGTCTGTAACTTAATCTATGTAACGCTTAATAAACGACAGCGGGTTGTGCGACTTGCGCGGGGAGAGGGTCGAGGCTCCGCCCATACGCTCAAGGACTTCAGCGGGTATACAAGCCTTAACCCAGCCCAGCAGAAAACTCACGAGGGGAAAACGATTACCCGTTTCTGGTTTTTTTTCGAGTGCCCCGAAACCTAGATCGTATCTCGTTTGAAAAAAGGTCGACTATTGCTTGATGCACCCAGCTTGTAACATTGGGGAAGTACCTGAATCGATATATCAAGGTGAGCACCGCACGTTATCTGTTCCGGTTGGGGAGGCGCTACTGTCACAGGACTATGGGTTTCCCGTACGTGGTGTTGTTAGTTCCGAGCTCACCACCGCCAGTACAATGTTGGTCGGTGTATAATCGATGCCATTGAGACGTATACATTTCTCGCCTTATTCCACGGAAATAAAGTGCAAAAGTGCCTTTGACGTCTATCGATATCTTTGACGTCTACCGTACTCGGGTTTCCGTGATACAACTTGGCATATTGTTTCAAGAAGTTATCTGCATATAGGGTTATCGATTTATTTCAGGTCTTCATTTCTACAGATATTTTTAATGAGTCCTAGGATTCAAATAACAGATTTTATAGTCTGCCGTTAAGAACCGATTTAAGAATTGAGATTAATTCAAGACTACGTAAAAACTCAAATTAAATACTTATTGAATCCCAGTGGGAAAGAGGCGTGATTATATGTATGTATGTATGTATGTATGTATGAATCCCAGTTTGGTTACATATTATTGTGGTCACGTATTAGGTTAAAACAGGCTAAAGTTGTGGATTTTCCTTTACGAAATCCTAATTGTTTCGGTGTTAGTATGTCATATTTGGTATTTGGTAAAAACGTAACGTCACGAAACATATTACGCCTCTGAAAATTAGATACGTATAAAATTTCCGATAATTAGAAAACAGAGGATATCTCAAATGTAAACCTAGGAACGCTTGATGATTTGCGTTTTCCATTTAATTATTTATCTGCAGTTATTTTTGCTTGAATGTCCTAACCCTAGCCTCCCGCATCGTGTGTGACCTTGACCCGTCATAGACTATAAAACCGAACGCGATAAGGATCATGTTAGTGTTAGAATAACAAAAAACACTTTTATTTCACTATAACATGACGTTGAAACGCGTAAAAAGCACTTGTTTCTAGTACCGCGGTTATGGTCTTGATTTTAGGGTTTTGTATTTAGTAGTAACATTATTTTACTTGTTATTCGCGTATAAAAAACAGTGTAAGTAGGTACTTACGGTACGATGTTATAATGTAGGTATAGCATAACATCGTACTATCTAAAAGTTGTGTCGTATAACAAACGAAATCGCTGAAGGAAGCAAAGACAAGATTATGCGACAAAATGTTTATGAAGATTTTTTTATTTTCTGCCATTTTGGCTTAACTGGCCTCCACCTCCGAGGTGTCGACACACCTCGCACATTTCACCTTAACAATTACATTAAAAGTAATTTATAATACTAATCTATGCCTTTTGCCTACTAAGAGGAAAAGTCTATGTAGGGGTGATCTCCAGGACCGCCTATCCGAATAAAAAAAAACTCACCTGTATTGAGATCCTATATAGATTGGGCTTTCCAGACAAAGGATATATTTTATCCCACGGGTTTGCCAGCGTGCTTTGCAATAAGCGGACGAAGCCGCGCGGGCATCTAGTTAACGAAAACGGCCAATGTAAATAAATTACGACATTAAGTCCCGTCAATATGACTTCAGTTATAAAAGTAATAATAACAATTATCCACGCAATAAATACGATCGATACGGTCGTTAATATAATAAAACCGACATACGATTATTATGTAATTTTTATTTATTATTTAGGCTTTAGTTATGCCCTTACAGTATTAGTTACGTGTCGAGATATTATCAATTCAGTTAAGTAATTTCGCCTACGCGGTTAGTAAATAAAGCTTCAAAATGTAGGCCGTATTACGTTACCCGTTCGGAAAGTACCCCTTTCTTACCAGGGGGAGACGTAATATTTTGTAATACCCACGGGCGGTAAGAACGGCTCAGAGGGGTAATCACGTAACATTTTGAACGCGCGTCAGGAAAGTTTAACTGTAATTTTTCCATATATTATGACATTTAGATCTAACTAACGTACGTACAGTGCGTTACGTGATCGACCTGCAAGGTCGCGTATTTTATCGCCCGTTGTTTTGGGCTAAGGCGTTCAACGTTTGCGATCTGCGATCTGAGATATTGACTCACCAAAGGGTTTACCGCCCTAGGTCACCATCAGTCATCATCATCATCATTATTATATCAGCCGAAAGACGTCCACGTCCACTGCTGGATATAGGCCTCGCCCAGAGTGCCACAAAGACCGGTCAAGCGCCACCCGCATCCAGCCGACTCCTGTGACCTTTACCAGGCCACCAGTCCACCTTGTGGGTGGTCTTATCCACGCCGCGCCTGCCGGTACGTGGTCGCCACTCAAGAACCTTTCCGTCCCAAAGGTCATCGGTTGTACGTGCGTGGTGCCCACTGCTACTGCCTAGGTGAGAGTAATGTATACTTCTTATTGGAGATGAAATAAGTATCTTGTCTCTTTCACTAAAATCCATTGATTCATTGCAACGTTAACTAAAAGAAGAACCTCGCATGATAAACTTCAGTTTTTTTACTTTGATTCTATTCAGGTACCTTTACTTTCCCTGCCAGGAACCCGCCTACGCCGTTAGGCACTTTCCGCTACATATCCGATTCATGGCAGTGAATGTGATAATAGTACATTACTTACCAAGGACTGTAAAAGAAAGAAAGCCCGAAATCGCAGGTACTTGTGGCCCGAGCCGCAGGTGAGGATTGTAAATATGTGATAGAGTGCTTTCTTTTTTACTGCCCGTGGTGAGTACACAATTTTATGTCTTCACCTGGCCATAATACGAGTTTTACCGTACGCGTAGCATGCAGTAAAACACACATTGTGGCCAGGTGTGATGTAAAAGTAACTTGCTTGAATCTAATTTGAAAAGTAGCGAACCGTTGCGTCGTATATTACTTTGCAATTCTGCCGCAGGTAAATTACAAAACCAATTTTGTCTCTTAGAAAACCACGATTACATTCGACCAATATACGGAGTTAAAAACACGCAACCCAGTTTCCAGAACGCCGTTGTTTAAAAAACCACTCAAGCCACAAAATACTACGAAATTTCATGGTCCACTTAACACTATGAATTCAGACCATTTCGATTTTTACCGAATACGAACTGAACTGGTCTAAAACAATCGAGGCGATTTCTAAGTTCCCATAGCTTTCTCCTTAAAACAACGCGGCTTCTGTACAAGCAATTTGAACCTACAACCATTGTTAATGATTTCTCGGTAATGTTCTAGAGCACTAAACAACATGTTTTGCTCAAATGATTCTTGAGACGAAGAGCTAAAGGTTACGGACTGTTGTAATATGAGTTGCATGGGAAGCTTATTCTGCGTAATTAATTAATTTTCCCCTACTAAAGCTATTTAAATTCTGTGTAATAACAGAATAACTGTAACGTTACAAAATGTCTCTAAAGTGTTTTGGTAGTGGCCAGTGCTGATGACCTGGTAGCTCGCGGTAGTCCGCTGGATGCGGGTGGCTCAGGACCGATCAGTTTGGCACACTCTGGAGAAAGCCTATGTCCCGCATTGGAGTCAGACAAGTTACAGTCAGAATGTATGCCGGCCACTACCATATGAATCCCCCATGATCACAAGATGCTGCATGCCATTTACGTTGACTTTGTTGTCGGCAACATTGATGGCCATTCCTAACGATATCACGTTCCGTCCACCAAGATACAAACGTGGTGAGGTAGGGCACAGCGAAATGTCATCCCGCTCGAATTTGGAGCAGCCCAACTGGGGAAGTACCTCCGCCTTGCAGAAGACCACAGTCATAATAACACTACTACTTGCTCTGTAGTAGTGTTGTGTTCCTGGAGGTGAGCCAGAGCTCCCGAGGATGCGTTGTGTTGAGAGCGGGGAAATTTGTCCTTCAGCTGTCAACATGGCGAAGCCTCAAACATATCAAGGGTCGGCAACGCCCATGTTACTCCTTTAGAGTTGCACGCGTCTATAGGCTGCGGTGTCCGCTTACCATCAGGCGTGCCGTAAGCTCGTTTGCCAACGTCGTTTTGTTAAAAAAAACGTATTTCCTTCCGCGCACTATTAGTTATATCACTCGCATTACGGGAGTTGTTACAATTAGCGAACATTCGAATCGAAAGCCTCACTGTCAGCGGAGCATCTAACAGCCCATTCAAGTAATGACAGGGTACAAATAGACGAAAGCCACCTCCCATTGTTTGATCCGCAGTGCCATATCGCCTAAGTGAACTGGTTTCTTTATTTTTGGGGTTCTGCGCGTGGCATAGATTTCCACTCCACAGTGCTTGAACTCGTATTGTAATAGAACCGTGATACAAAGGCTTTCCTTATAAAGTTGAACATACGGAGAAACCCAATGACATTTCATGATGCAATGTCACAAAAAACATATTATTTATAGCAACATATATGTGCAAGTTTTATTATTTAGAAATGTACAAAGTATAGTTAAGATTTACATAAACTCAACGTCCGAGTGGCTCACATAGTTTGAATCGGATCGGATCGGACACAATAATATGAATATTAATAGACTACGGGCGGGTAGACCACCACAAGGTGGACTAATCACCTGTTAAAGGTTGCGGTAGTCCGCTGGATGCGGATGGCGCAGGACCGGTCACCATGGCACTCTTTGGGGGAGTGCCTATGGCCAGTAGTGGACGCCTTCCGCTAATATGATGATGATGAAGGGCGGTGCCACACTTTACTGACGGTTTAATATGGCGCAGATAGCTGTCATCTCACAGAGAACTCAACATACCATACAAACAGATTTTAACGGACGTAACCGTGATTACCGACGGTTTAAAACAACCTAGCCTATTCATTTCCAATTTTTTTTTCAAGGCATAGTCAAAACTACTATATTCTTGAGTGTACTCATCACAAGATCATCGCCATTAAGTCAGGTTCTGCCTTTACCGTTTTCCCTCTCATTGTTCACGACCCGCTGAGCCGTTGCAACATATAATTTGATGTTTGTGAATGAACGTTTTTATGCTACACTGCATTAAATTAAAACAAATTGAATCACTTCTTTTGTTTAGACAGGTTGTGGGCAGGAAATGAAATCGTAAAGAAAAGGAAAGGGGACTTACGGCATAGAATAACCTAGTCTCTGTGAGCTGTAGATCTGAGAGCCTGTGTTTTTTTTGCTATTTCGGAAAACTGAATCGACAACAAAAACTTAGTGGCACTAATGACCGACAAGAACCCAATTACCGGCACTTTTTTTGATCTATGAAAATAAGAGTAGGAATCCGATTACTTAATATGGCAGCACTGTGCTATAAAGAAGTATAAAGATAGGTAAAACATGGTCTAACTGTTGATATGTGTATTATTTTGTAGGTACTAGCTTCCGCCCGCGACTTCGTCCGCGTGGACCTGGGATAAAAACTATACTATATTTTAATCCAGGCTATAAACTATCTTCGTGCAAAATTTCATTCAATTCAGTTCAGCCGTTTAAGCGTGATTGAGTAACAAACATCCAAACATCCAAACATCTAAACTTTCGCATTTATAATATTAGTAGGATTACTATGTTCTAGGGGTTTGATCTGAGGGAATTTTTAAGCCAAATCTGATATGAGGTTTTTGTCTTTTTTTATGGACTTTATGATGCTTTCAACATCGTCTAGCAAATTCATGTCGGGCAAGCCTATCGAACTTAATTTGAGACTATTGCACTGACTCCTTGGTACAATTTAAAGCAACAAAAGGTTAATAAGCTGTCTAAACATGTTATCTCTTTATGATTGCTCAATTGAGCAGCTGCGAAATAAATGTGGTGAATTTTTATTTTTTACATAAATACGGTTTTTCACGTACGTTTCGGTTTCCCTTCAATTTCTGATGCAAGCGAAATGAGGGAGACAGCTAAAAGAGTCAGCTAAAAACCAAAGCCTAACGGACTAAACGCTCCATGATAGTTATATTGGATGCCAAAGTCGGGGTGGGGTTGTCGTAAGTAACATACCATATTCTCTAAAAGGCCACCATGTACAGATCTTAACCTTTTTTTTAACTAAAAGATATGATTACCCTATGCCCAGATGTTTAGCTTTACGAATCATGTGTAATTGCGGCTCGCATAGTACAATTTTTTTTGGTGTAATATCGTTTTGTTCGCACATCGTAAATTTTCTTGTAGTATTTGTCCGAAATCGTTAATGTTACTCGGGAGAATTGAGTAATTCCTAGTCGACTACGGAACCCTAAAAATGATTACACCGACTATTACAAGTTAGTTTGATTAAGTGAAGGGCTCGGGATAACGAAAGTAATTAAAACGTGTCAGATGTATGCGTGGCATGACGGTGTTCCGAAATAATGATTTCTTATTGAAACAATATTTGTTCATGTTTCTTAAATGTTGAGACATCGTGTCTTCAATAGTGAAATGTTTATGGAGTTATAGTATAGTTTACCGATATTATAGTGCGTTTTTGATGTCATATAGGTATCTCGTTCATATCTCGTTCTTATCGCATAGCACGTGCTCTTTCGGTCCTAATGCGATCGGGTATGTCGACACCACGGGGTTGAGCTCTAACTTTAGCCGAAACGGCAAGAACAGGCTGTACTTAGCCAAGAAAACCGCCAGCGCCGTTATTCAGAAAGCGCGAATGCACCTCACCTCACCCGTCACGCCAAACGAAACTAGACCTCTGCGCCCCTATTCTGTAACTTGTTTTAAGCTCACCTCAACGCTCACCCACAAATATATCTCGACACCGCGATGCGTAGTAACTAAGCGTAGGTAGAGGTCTAGTTTCGTGCCGGGTGACCGGCGGGTTGAGCCGCATTAGCGCGTAGCGAATAACAGTCCTGATTACGCTTAGGAACTACGCTTCGCGGTGTCAAGATATATTTGTGTTTGAACGGTGAGATGAGTTAAAACAATTTACAGAATAGCGGGGTTTTAGTATGCCATTGTTTATATTCTTCTTCTTTTTTTCTTCTTATTTAAGAGCTAAGCTCTTGTCGGTGTAGCTCAACAGTAGGCCCTCTATTTACTCCGATCCCAGGCAATCTCTTTGATATCTCGATAGGACCTAACATCAACTCTCTTTTTGAGTTTCTTTGATGTAGTTTATTCTAGGTCTTCCTCTGCCACGCTAAACCTCTATCTTTTCACCAATTAAATTGAGTGTGAACTTGTCATGTCGTATGAGGTGCCCTATCACCTTCCCTCTTCTATTTTCTAAGATTCTGACTAACTGCCTGATTTGCCCTACTCTATTCAGCACTTCTTCATTGGTTACTCTCTTTAGCAAATTTTCTCAATTCGCCTCCAACACCACATCTCGAAAGCTTCTAATATCTCCGCATCTTTCTGGGTCAAGGTCCATGATTCACATTCGTATAATGCTTATGCTCCAAATGTATGATTTAATACACTTTATGAAAGCTAATTTTTCCAATGCTATTCTGGACTTTATATCTGGTGTGCGTCTATATAAGGCTTCCTAAATATCTGAATGATTTTACTTTTTCGACTGTGGACCCGATTAAGGAGATTTTCTGTTTCAGGTGCTATTACAATTTCGGTTTTACTGACATTAGTTTTACGTGAAAATTCTTTAAATACTGTATCCATTGTTTCTAGTAATGATTTTTAAATCTTTGCCTTATTCTGCTATTGCGGCTATACCGTCTCCAAATTTTATAAATTTAATACTGTGCCTATTAAATTTCACATTTGTTTTTACATGTGTTTATATTAATGAATGTAATTTTGTTTTCCTTTTAGTGTACAATTTTTGGTCGGCAATAAATAATATTTGTATTATATTGTAATATGACATCCATTCCAAACTAGAAACGGTTACGCCGTAAGTAAAACAAACAGCCGAACACCATGTTATTAATATCAATTGCACCGCTATCCCCTATCTTACCTATAGCTAGCTATTATTCACTGCAGCTAGAATTGCACTTCTAACCACCTCCAGTTCCTATCTCTTCAATTGCTTCATTGCAAAACCAATCGAATTGTCATAGGAATAAAGTTCGTTGTTGTTTATAGCGGTCAAGTGAGATATGAGGTTGAAGGAATAAGCTTGAATTCAATCTGGACTGGGTTTCTAAACGCTTCGAGCTAATAGTGAGATTCCCGATTGTACAATAACGGTCTTTACTGCCTTTACGATTATTTCGCAATATGGCCCAAGTCTGCATAGTTTAACGGTACTTTTATTCATTACCTAATATCACATATTAATATCATAGTATTTACTTCCTTCCTCCGCGCATACAATGGGTATAACAACGACATTAAGCCCTTGAGGCATTAAGTCCGCCACGCGATTTGTAGTAATTTTGTGCAATAAGGTTTAACTAAGTTAACGACAAGCAATGTATATTATAATTTTAAGTAATATTCATGGAATTATACTCTAAAACCAAAAAACTAAGTTTTCTCAGTAAAAGTGGCTGATAAAAGGCAAAATAATATTTTTCCTACAGATTTTCTTGACTAAAGCTTAGTGGAAAAGCTGGTTGCTGATATATTTATCAGTAGAGATAGGATAGACACAACGATTAAATGAAAACAACCAATAATTACGGCGGAAACATAAATAACGTTTCACTTAACTATGATATAGATACTAAATAAATGGAACATTAATATTCTCCGCGTTTTCGCTATTATCACTTATTTGAATAAAACTATAATATTTCATTTTGCATGTAAATGTGCGCCGCGCACGACCCGCACCCGCCCCGCGCCGCGCAGGACCCGCGTTCGGTGTGTGGAGGCCTTAAGTCCACGCACGGTCGACTCAAGTCGTACAGACGTAGTTTAGTTCTCAGATTAAAACGACACGCAAGAATACCTAACATGAAACTTTGTATGCACAATTGGATCCGCCACATCTAGGTCAGATCGCAAACTAGTTTCTGATCTAAAAAAATAATGGAAAAAAATAAAACGAGTAGAACGTTCTTCATACAGTCTATAATTTTTCTATACTACTTCACAACGACTTCTTTTGGGAAGGAATTACAAAAAGTGTCACCTAATACGCCTATTGACGACTTGGTGCTTTATCAATATCTTTATGACATTTCATTATGATACCTATGGATAAAGCGCCTCGTCGTCTCATAGATGATATACGACTTTTTATCTCAAGACTACACCATAGAATACAATGATTTCTCGCCTCCGGAAATCTCGCGACAACGCGGAAATTTCTCATAACCTGACAATACGAGGCATCGGGGGCAACAATGCACCAATTATTGCAATCTCGCCGCCGTCCTCTCTGGCCTGCACCACAATGCCAGACCTATCTCCTTGAGCAATATTTCACAATAGAAAGCAGGGAAGTGCCGATGCACAGCCGGTACCGTCACATTACCCTACTGTTTTAAAAGGCCGTAAGTTTACGCCAGTTTTGAAGACAATGAGTCATTCTTCTTTAGCAAAGAACAGTCTCGGTTCAATAAATTGAACTACTTTAGTTCCAACGGCAATGTTTTGAGACAATTTTCACGATAATTTATGGTTGGAGGCATTTTTATCTATAATAGGATAGTATGAAATTGTACGTTTGCATGGTAAGAGGGGCATTACTTTGAAAGCAACGGTGTGACTGGAAATGTGAGTTTGGAAGAAACACTTACCTTAAACACTTTACCTACTATACCTGTGTCAAACGCACCATCATTCTGATAAATCTTCTGGTAAGCCATACTATTATTATAAATGCGAAAGTGTGCATGTCTGTCTGTCTGTCGGTTACCTCTTCACGCTTAAACCGCTGAACCGATTGAAATGAAATTTGGTATGGAGATAGTTTGGATCCCGGGGAAGGGCATAGGATAGTTTTTACCCGGAAATCATACCCTGAGGGGGTGAAGTGGGGGATGAAAGTTTGTATCGAGCTACGATATAAACGAGTTCCACGCGGACGGAGTCGCGGGCAGAAGCTAGTATTCTATATATATGGTACTCACGACACAGGCCTAATGCGAGGCCCATTGATTGCTCGAATGGACGGAGAGCTAGCGACCAAATCGGTCATGTAGCTTCAGCTGTATTGAAACTCCGTTAGCTACTTCCCTGAACAACCTTTTCCGATAATCTTCGTCCTGGCAGCACGCGGGCGGTGGGTAAGGGAAAAAAAAAATGTGGGCTCAGCGACTTAAATTTTTTTTTCAAACAGTTGCTCCGTACTCCCTGTGCACCCAAAAAAAAATTAAATCGAGCGGGTAGTGGGAAGGGGTTGCCAGCGTTAATTAAAAATACCAAAATAATAATAATTTTCATGTGGCCACAGCTGTATTGACTTTTTTTCTGACGCGAGATTAATTAATATGTAAGCCCCAAAAAATGGCCATGCAAAAATATCGATGGAAAGGTATCGAAAAAAAACCGATGAGGGGCTTTTTTTTGCAAAATTCAAATTATTCAAGTTTTCACTTCTGCCGGCAATCCCGGAGTGCAACCCGGTCTTTTTTTCATAACTCATTCAATGACAATTGGTGTACAGGTACACAAACGTGTTATGAAGCTATAAGGACTGCGACATAAAATGGTTTGATCTAATTAAGGTCCTTAGAAAGGGGAAGCGCGGGCCACTTCTTACCAGAGCCATTATTGATCTGGAACGCGGAAAGTGACAGTCAGATACATCCGAGCAAAAACATTCTCTGACTAATTGATATAAACACAAAAGTTGCATAAAGCCGGTTTTATACTTATCTCAAGTGATGCTCTCTGATGCGCTGTCGTCTGACACAACAGGAGCCCTCACGTCAGAGCGCATCAGAAAAAGATTGAATCAGGCGTTACTTTGCAGAAGTCCATGACAAGTTACGAGAACAATCATCATCATCATCATCCTATCAGCCGAAAGACGTAACGTCCACTGCTGGACATAGGCCTCCCCCAAAGAGTGCCAAATGTCACTGATTCTGTGCCACCCCTTTACAACGATAACAATATGAATATTCCTTTGCAATGGGGTTGGCCGGGCGAAGGTATTTGCAGATGGCGCCAGCATAGGATGAACCTGTCAGTCCTACCAAAACTGTCAAATTCTTGTTTTTTATTCGGAATTTTCTTGTTTCGAATCAAGCCGTTTAAGCCAAATCGCATAGAAAAAGGCTAGCGACAGGACAGATCTATGATGGCGCCATCTAGTCAAACATATGACAGTTGACAACCACATTCCGCTAAAAACGTGCTGACCCCGTATCATGGTCGGCCTTATCACGCGATAAGTGACAAGATAGGAGCGTCGTCTCGTTCTATTGGACGGTGTCAGCCAGTGACGGACGCTCTATCCTGTCACTTATCGTGTGATAAGGCCGACCATGATACGGGGTCAGAGGTCAATAGGTCGCTAATAAGCGATGCACGATGATGAGATGCACCTATTTGCAATATTTAATATTACTGTAATAAATGTATCAAACCGATATCATTGTGTTGCCTCACGACAGCATTGATAGATGAAATCGTTTGCTTCATTTTCTTTACTCACCATATATAATATTGCCGAATAATTGAGAAAATCTTCCGCCTTCGACATATTAGGGACATACACACACACTTTTACGTCTATTAAATTATTGCTAATTTAGCGTACAAATAAATTGTTTGATAACTTCAGCCCACTCAGCATGAGTCGAGACAGAGGGATAATGTGAAGAGATGGCTTCACATAACATTATACATATAAGTAAATACCCAATACCCTATTGTGTAAAATTTTCATAATAATCTTTTCGCGATATCTTTGTTATTATAAATCGGTTACTCACTTCGCCCTATCTACTTAAAAATATTCGCATTGCGGATTATTAGCTTACCTAAGTATATGAAGAAACACAAATGAGAGACAGAGCCTTTAGGTGGATGTCACGGACGGAGATGCGGAGCTCGTTGTATGCAAGTACCTCAGTTTGTATATAAATTCCGTGTGGTACGACACACTGCACCGCACCTCCTTCCGGCGAAATTTGTACGAGTATGCAGCTCCGCACCTCCGTCCGGAGATGCGGCGCAGTGTGACATCCGCCTTAATTTTTCTTTTATCTGTGCTATAAGACGTTGCTTCGTACCAAATTTCAAGATTCTGAGTTCACGAGAAGTACCCGTAGGTATTGATTCCCTTGCGAGTTTCGAAAATTTGCGGAAATTTGCGGCATAAACGGCTTTATCTTTTGATTGCGTTGGCTTAGAAGTTTGATTTTTTCACAGCTCCAAGGGACAGTAGACCTGAGTATTTGGTATAAATTTTAGCTTGATACCACCACGCTTTCCTGAGAAAAAGGGTCTTGACAGACGGACGGACAACAAAGTGATCCTATAAGGGTTCCGTTTATTCCTTTTGAGGTAAGGAACCCTAAAAATGCAGTCCAATAAACTAAATCGCTAGAAAAAAAATATGACAGCCAATAACATAATGACAGACAAGTATTATGAGAAAAGAAGTATACCCCACTGATTGTACCAAGAACCTAGACAACCGTTACTCGCCCCACATGTACAGTCGACGCCAAAGAGATGTTACACATTTTTCGCCTTATTACAAAAGCATTAGGTGCAAGATTGTAAAGATATCTTTGATTTCGACCGTACCCAGTATGCCCCAGTTCAGCCAATTTACCATATCAATGAATGCGAGACTAACAATGAGATGCATATGTTGTACGAGAATGCACTTGACCCCAATTTTTAAGAGAAAATGATTTATGACAGTCCCAAAATACAAGTAGTTGCTTCGAAATGTGATGTCGTATAATATGATGTAATAGATGATTTACTTTGTATATCAGTTGAAAAATGCGACCTGTAGGGGAGAACCCCTGGACAGCCGGACATACGAAATCATTTTCACCCAAGGTGAAACGGAGAAATTCGCTTCGCTCGCTCGTTCAACTAGTGGCAAGCGATCGTAGGCTGCGTTGACAGCTTTACTATATGGTGAACCATACAGTAAAACAATTGCTTATTTATTTATTATTTGCAGAACCAACAATTACTGAAATATAATATAGATTTAATAGATAAGGTACAAAAAAACCAACTAGCGATTCCCTCCGATAGCATATACGAACATCTTAGCAATCTTGCACATACACAGTTATTTAAGTACAGAGATAATTGGCAATACACTGCACCCTAGTTGCATAAACATGTCGTTAAGTCTCTTATATGACCATGTAACCTCCATTTTCATATCTTATTAATTGGTTACCAAATAGGTCAATAATAGTACATTATTGCAGAGGCCGGGAAGTAAGGGGCTGCCGGCCGAGTACATATAGACTAGTTATAGGATAGTTATGAGGCTGGCAAACCCTTTTCACGCCGAGGTATGTAAGTATAGTGCTTTTCTCAAACATGCAATGAAATAAATAAAAAAACTCCAAGAAGTCAAACTTTAAATTTTCACGGCTTAAAGCCGTGATGCTGTGCCACAAATTGTGGAATGGAAATTAAAAACGACCATCTTGCAGGCCTAGGCCTCCAATTTTGATTGAAATGCCATTACGGATCTCTCGTCTCGCTGCGCCAGAAACGTGACACTTCGAAGCCCATTATGTAGAACACAACGTCAATATTTCATTGCATGTTTGAGAAAAGTAATGAATATGACAATAAATATGTACGTAGTACTTTTTTATGCAATACAAGGTACTAATAACATTTTAGTATGAAATTTAATTTTTAACTAGGTTTAAATAATACACATACAATAACATATTGGTATAATTTGTAAATGAAATAATAACTGGGTATAAAGTTCAAGCAGGTTCTAGCCTAGGAATTAATATACCCTTGGAGTATACACTGGAGTGTGTTAATATTCTTGTGTTCACAAAATATATAATACCCTCCTGTCCTGTCGGGGGCTACAGACGAAGATGGTTTATTTTTCCATTATATTCTTTCTCTCTGTATCATATCGTTTAAAAATATGATCGGGGTAACGTCCTCGTTGAAAATAACACGAAACTATAATATTTAAATAAATAATTTGTTTTGTTAAGAAAGATATAATACCCTCGGATTCAGAACAACCTGAATTGTATTGTGATGATTTGTTTGCCTTGTTCCGCATAATTCCCATTGTGTATATACAAGTACATTCCAAGCAAACCAGTACTCGTTATCCCAGTAATCTAATCTTTGAATCCTAAGCCAAGGTATTGTATTTAAAACGAGCGCTTTTTTACCTCGGTGAGAGGCTGCCAGCCTTGGTGCTGATATTTAGCTCACTTCCTACTCTATCTAACAATCACGCCATCTATTATACTGCCGTCGAGTAAATATTCATACACATACATATACTCACGCCTGTGTTACGAAACGGGATTGGCAGCGCACATGAAATGTTGTTGAGCTATATGGTACGTACGTTGGGGTGGTCGGCCGAAATGTAAGATTCTACTCTTTAACACAAAAAATACAGAATAGGTAAAGCTACAGAAAATTGAATTAAATACTTAAAACTAAAACTTAACAAAATTACAAAATATTATAAAATAAAACTAACTTCAATAATCTAAAAGTTTCCCCCGCTTCCCCTAGCGGTCATCACGCTCGCGGTATTACCTCGTTGAATCGCGACGGACAACATTTGCCTCAGGAATGACCCGGAGCTAAGGTCTTAGCTATTTAGCTCCATTAAAGAACCAAATTGTAAAAAGTATCCTCAGAATACATGGAGGCGATCAGTTGAGAAAGAGGCTGGCTCTTCTGGTCTTGGCTGGAAAGAGCTATAACAAGTGACGCAAGATCGTGTAAAATGGAGTACTCTTCTGCGAGCCATAACACCTTAATGAGATAACAGGAATACATCATCTTCATCATTAGAATTTGATAATTAATGTAAAAATATATTAAAATACAATGAAAACGCTCGACAGCTCGAATTAAGATTTAAAAATACTTTGTCAAAAAAAAATTAATTAGACTGTAACAGTTTATAAGCGATAAAGGCAAGTAAAATGATATGATACTCAAACAAGAAAGTAAAAGTAGATAACGAAAGTAAAAACAATGTTAAGAAAATTTTATGTCAATAACACGCGCAACGCGTTTTAAAACGCCATTTTCCAAGAGAACTCAAATAATATTTAGATCTTAACCACGAAAAACAACACAATAATAAACCGTTGGTACAAAATTGCATTCATTTGCCTAACTATATTGCACTACTGTCTTATATCTACTAATACCTAATTATAAACGGACACATTGCATCTGAAGTAGCTGTTAAGACAAACCCATGGTTTAACTATAATTTAATTATCATGTCATTTGTTTTTATATTTCCGCATAGCTATTATTGTGTGTTAGTTATTATTTCACATGTAAATTTATATTATCAATAAACTATGAATAAAATATGAATATGGATATGCAAGCGGGCGAATATTCAGCGTTTTGAAGGCGTTTTTTTTTCGCCATTGTCGTCGACAGGGAATACTATTAAAAGATACGAATATCAGAGTCCACTTTTGATGAAAACGTAAGCCAATATCGGTACTGAGTCTTTTTTGATTAAACTTTCCGCGGTATGTTTTACCTCTGCTGAAATAATCATGAGCCGGCAATGACGTTAGAACCGCGCGGTTCAAACGCTAGAAGATTCGCCCAAGTACTTCTTCACATGGACACGAGTATGCATCAGCGAACGAAAAAACCATAGAAGGCGATCTCCTTACAAATTT
This sequence comes from Epinotia bilunana, assembly GCA_947049275.1. Classification (NCBI taxonomy): domain Eukaryota; kingdom Metazoa; phylum Arthropoda; class Insecta; order Lepidoptera; family Tortricidae; genus Epinotia; species Epinotia bilunana. Next base: position 6,832,821 of record OX346265.1, read on the forward strand.
CAACCTAAACACGTGCCCAAAACCCGGTATGCGCATGTTCCATTGCCATTTTGCGGCGCTACTTAAGAAGTGCCGGTAATAACAGTCGAATGGGTACCATTACACCGTTTACGCTTTGCTTCACATTGCTAGATGCTTCTTACTGCTTTAAGGTGCGACCACACCGCTGCTCAAAATACGCTAACGCACCGTAAAACGCAGCAAAATGTATGAAGAATACGTGACGCATACGACACGTTAACGCGTATACGCAGCGTTAAGCACCGGTGTGGTCGCTCCCTAATAGCTTCATTTCCAAGGAAATTCTCTTGTGCCTACTTCCTACTGATATCATAAGATACATACGAATGATAGAAGAAGGCGGAAAACCTGTTGAAAAATCTCTTCGCCAAAGTAGATGTATAATTTAATAAGTATTATGAAATTATAAAAGGCTTTAGATTAAAACAAGCTATTTTTATCACTGCAAAACGTGTCGACAGTGGTGGGTAGATACTTTGACGAGATTCAACAGTCGAAATATTGTTATTTCACATTGCAAGGCATTGTCACATGGCAAGGTTATCAATAAGTAACAATTTCGTAAATCTACCAAGTATATGCAAAAATCTAAGAATCTATACTTAGGAGTAGGAAATAGTTTACTCGCAACACATTTTATGGAGCTATCTAAGTGAACAAAAAGCTATAAAAGAACATTAAGGTCGTCTTTATTTCTCTTTTGTTACTTTCCAAATGTATAATAAAATCATACCCGGTAGCGAGACCGAGTACATGTATTCAAGAACTGGACCCTTGTCACGAAAATCATTTTTAGGGTTCCGTACCTCAAAATGAAGAAATGGAACCCTTATAGGAACTTTGTTGTCCGTCTGTCGGTCTGTCAAGACCCTTTATAACTCCTAGAGGTATCGAGTTGAACTTAAAACCGTATACTCCGAGGGTTAATCATGTAACGTTTCGAACGCGCGTTAGGACAGTTTAACTGACATTTTTCCATATAAACTTTGACATTTAGATCTACCTAACTTACGTACAATGCGTTACGTGATTGACCTGCAGGTCTACAGTCCCTTGAAGCTGTGAAAAAAAAACAATCTTCTAAGTTAACTCTTCGTTCTAGGGTAAGTAACGTCTTACTAAATCCCTTGATGTCAGATGCGGTGTTGAATACAAAGATTACGTGGAAACTTTAAGCCGACATAAAATGACGTCCCTTGAGTGTCAGAGAGACTTCGTTGATTCTGTTCTATTGTATAAAATAATAAATAGTAATATTGATGCCCCTAGCTTGTTAAGAGATCTTTATAAGAGTCCCAGGTAATATAGGACGCCGACATCGTGTCAGATATAAACATTTATTCTCCCTACTACTTGAAAAATATGTTTATGTCCCTCCTCTCCCGGGCTAAACATTTTTTGTTCACCAATCCATACTAAATGCTGACGCACATGTGCGTCAGCGGGAGAGAAGCGGTAGCGTGCATGTGCACTCTATAACGATAATGACATAAAAAATGTAGACATATTTAAATTAAAAACGTGGAGTAAGTAATCTTAATTTACTTTGTCAATGTTAAATTCAAATAGATTCCAGTCATTTGTATGTGTCTTTTTCTAAATTATTGTAAGCGTTACATGTTTTACCTCGTCTATTTCGTAAATCCTGTGAAACATTGTGAATCTTTCGGCTACTCAAGTCTAGATAGGTGCCTTATTTTTGACGTGCTACATCGTATATAAATATTTTTGTACTTATTTAATAATGGAAACTTGGTCTAGAGTTAAGAGACAAAATTGTAACAATGCTTTGTGTATGACCGTTTGTTTCATATTTACGAAAATAAAGTTGGCGTAAAAAAGATACGGCCGTTTATGCCGCAAAAAACGTACATATCGCCACTCTCAAGAGAATCAATAGGGTACTTTCCGTTGACCTAGAACTATAAAATTATGCAAGTAATATCGTCTATTGCTACAAGTACAGGGAAAAATCTGAAAACTACATTTTTTATTAAGTACGGCACCCTCGGTGGGCGAGTCCGACTCGCACTTGTCCGGTTTTTTCTTATTATAAATCGAGCCTGGCTTGCATTACCAATAAAAAAAAATGGTATATGGCAAGGTGCCCTTTTTAAGACAAAAGTTCCAATTTACTTTATATGCATTATATAGGTAAACGATTGCACGAAAATTTTCGTGCAAACGATTGCACGAAAATCGAAGCATGTTTAGAAATATATAACTGCTTCGATTTCAGCAGGCAGTATACATGTTGATGCCCTCGCGAATTACGCTCTCATTTTAAAACTACATGACGGATTGTAACGAAACATTGCATGTACAATGACATGAGGTATATCTTTGTCTGTAATTAGTTTATGTAGCTTCAGATACCATAGTTAAAAAAATACAGCTAATTTAAGCTTTTCATACAAAACTTGTTTTTGCTGTATTTTTTTTGTGTTATAAACTGGAACCATATAAACTAATTACAGACATAGATATACCTCATGCCATTGCATATGCAAAGTTTCGTTACAATCCAACACGTAGTTTTAAAATGAGAGCGTAACTACGTTTGTATGGGAAGGTGAAATTCGGCTCTTAGCTCCTCCTAGCGTTATTCCCGGTTGTGCCCTAAAGGAGCCCGTGGTCCGCTTTGATACATAATCCCAAGCTTTGGCATAGGCACTTGCTTTACGACGGCGACTGCCATCTGACCTTCCAACCCTAAGGGAAAACTAGACCTTATTGGGATTATTTAGACCGGTTTCCTCACGATGTTTTCCTTCACCGAAAGCTAACGGTAAATATTACATAAGTTCCGGAAAACTCATTGGTATGAGCTGGGATTCGAACCCACGACCGCCGCTTGACAGCCGCATGCCTGAACCACTAGGCTACCGTAGCTTCACATACAAAGATTACAACGTTTTTTAAATAATCTAGATACCGTAGTATAAGTAGGTACTTAATATAATCAGCAATTACCTGAAAACAAAAAGAAATACAAAATTAGTTTGAGTGCCAAACCGAATTTACTTGCATCTGTCTTACAAATTAGATTATTGAGAGTCAAGAAACCAATATGAATTTTATCGCAATATGAAGTGTAACTGTGGGTGCAAAAAATAAATGTAGAAAACAGTCTAATGACAAAATTGCTGTCTGATAGAGCAACTGGTAGTGCATTCGTTGCCTAACCAACGATAACCCCAAAACCCTAACCCTGTTTCCCGCATCCGTCTGTTACCTGCACCTGTAAAAAGACTTAACTCACAAACTTTACCTATAAAATCCCCACGTTTTGCAGCGTACAGCCCTGTTTTCCGAACGCGCTCATGCGCCGCACCTCACCCGTGACGCCTAACGAAAGTAGACCTCTACCTCCGTTTAGTTACTACGAATCGCGGCGTCAATATATATTTGTGGATGAAGTGAGGTGAGGTTAAAACAGGTTACAGAATAGCGGGGCTGTAGACTTTCCCGGACGGCACAGTGGCCACTTGGCCAGGTTCCTACGTAATTAGCCGTCATTATAGAATATTATAGAATTTTATGGGATAAGTCACCATGAATACTGGGAAATGGCAGGCTTTATTACAAGTACAAGCAGATGATAGACGCTTCGCGGTACACTTGGAATGGAAACGGGCCATCGTGGCGTTTTGCATAATTATGGTGTTGTTCTAGAATGAACTGACTGCAAATTTCATTTACTTTGTATAAACTTATCTCAAATAAAGGTTTATTTGGGTACGTACCTTGTACATGTCCAAAGTTCAATCTTGATCTCATTATCTGTTAGCCATAGGGCAAGCCCATATTCACAATGATAAACAGATCATACGATACGTCATGTTGCAATCGCATGATTCGGTTTGATATGATTTTGCCCGACTGCGGCAGAGCCGAAAGAACGGGTATGATTTCAACAGTCTATGTTTGTATCCACCGTAGCGTTTAAGATACTTGATCGATTTTTATGAATGAGATATCAATCGATATTTCATTCATAAAAATTGCATAACACAACTTAAATAGTTTTCCGTAGCCGGGATCCAGTTTTTTATACTTTTTATGCTTGTTATATCACAAGGGACTGTGGAGTTTTTTTTATGTGGTAGGTATGTAATCTTGAAGATGCCTAATATAAATATCCAAGAAAATGCAAAGTTAAATATAGTACGCAAACTCGCTCCGTTGTTTCGCGCGTGTCTCCGAAGTGCAATTAATGAGCACTTAGGTAAAAAGTGATTATCAGTGATCCGGAGTGAAATTAAATTTAACGGTGTGTTGCAGAAGAACCATGTTGGGCTAATCCTAGTTCTAATTACACGCCACTTAATACTAAGAACGGTAAACGGCTCAATGCATGACATCTTAATTTCAGTTGACACCCTCTCGTTTGTTACTTACCCCTATCGCTTTGAGTTAAGATTGAATGTGTGTAGCATTGGGCATCGCGCACTGGGATGTTGACCTTAGTGTAAATAATCATATCACTCAATCATAGAAACAAACAAAGGAAGTTTAAAGTATTAAGTACATACTTTGATAATTTGAGCAATCAGGATATAACTTTATGGTTGATGTATGATAACTGTATGTTTATGGTGATGGTATCCATGATTCAGATGCGTTGTAAACTTGTTGCGTTCGCATATAGGTTCCAAACAGACTTCTCTTTGTAGGACGAAGAAAGTCGGGACACCTCGAACAAATGTATATAGCGTTTGTTTGTCATATGATGAAAGTTAAGTGTGTCAGAAGTGTACTGACATTGCTGAGGCATAAAAAGTTTATTCATTTTGCTTCAGTTATAAATTTGTCAGTCTTTTATGCTACCAGCGGACGATGAATAAAAATGGAAAGCCGCTTTCTTCGTAAATATGAGAAGCTTTTTAACGAAATTGTATCAAATTGAGTGCACTCTGCGTCAATTGTCCCTCCGTGGCCCTCATTATACCAACACTTTTACGCCTAACACTTAACTTCAAGCCGTTCGAGTCACGGAAACAAAAGTCACGAAACGAAAAAACCGCGCCACAAAAGGCGGCTTTGTGTGAAAAACAAATGAAAAGCAAAAGCAAGATGAAAGCCGGATTGGTTTTTGCAAGATCTCAGTCATGTCAGCGTTCCCAGACCTTTACAATGGATCGTTGTAAATAAATGAGATTATAACCTGTCGTAATGCGTGTAACAATCGCGATCCCAAAGAAAGTGTTGCGCCATCGCTCAGTCGAGACTAAAATAATAATTTAAGGTGACAAGCTCAATTAACGGTTGAGCAAAAACGCTTTCGCTTTCGTTTGATAATGCTCGTGAGACAAATGAAGCTGGCAGATGATTCAGCAACGGCTCACAAGAGTGGATGTGGTTTATTTGGACTGATCATCTAAATGCCTAATTACCTACGCAATCAGTACCGTTATAGTTCGTATTAAGGATCTTTTCGATGGTTTAACTCTTGTACAAATCAATACTTACCCGGTTTCAAGGTTCGTATAGACGTAGGTAAATAAATACGTTAATTAAATGAATCAACCTGTTACATACTTATTATAATAGTAATTGCTTACATATTCCGAGTGGAAAACTACTACCGAATTTGAAACAGACTTCAATGAAACAGATCGCCAGTAATATAATAAATTAGTCTTAACTTATTAAAACCAGCTCCTGTCCTTGCTCTGAATGCTGATAGCGAATCTAGTTCATTTTCGCAAATGTCTTAAAAATAGTCCATTATAGAAACTAATGTTACATTTGTATTCTCTATTTCATAAAAAGTTTTACGACTCCTATCTGTCCTAGACACTATCATTACAATATGTTTTCTTTATATTTATGAACCTAATAATGTCTGGTGTCTCATATGTTCCGAAATAACTTAATTAGAGTAGCAATAATTAAATGTATTATTTTTTGAAGGTGAAAGGTTTTTTTTTTGACACGCGTTTAGGTTGAAGTAAAGCTACTACATGGTTCAAGGTTAGAGTAAGAACAATATATCCTACTACGAAAGTTTGGATATTTGGATGTTTGCTATTCAATCACACTTAAACGGCTCAACCGATTGGGATGAAATTTGCACGAAGATAGTTTATAGCCTGGATCAACATATAGGATAGTTTTCATCCCGTGTCCACGCAGCGGAAGTCGCGGAGGGGGCTAGTTATACATAAAGCATTGTTTATAATAATTATATCATTATATAGCTTTGTAGAAATAGTAGCATAAAGAATTTACAAAACTAGAAAAAAAACATATCTTGTAACTTAAATGATCATGAAGTTGACAGTGTCTTAATTGCATAATTTAGAATAGAACGTACCAATCGTTGAAAATCGATATCATATTATTAAGCCTGTGAAAGTTGTGGAACTAAACGATAAGTGGAAACTAATAGGTCATTCTGAACTGGGCTAAGTAGCAATATTGGCAATATCTATAACAACGACTGAAAGTTGGCAATAAGTTACAAGCCGACACAAACAGTCTGTCACAAGTAAATAAAGGTCAAAATGATTGCAACGCACAATGTGAAAGATTTGTATCATAGTTCACTTAAAATCTTGATTGCAGGATGGCTTATATTATTAAAGTATCTGGAATATAAAGGTTTAAATATAACCTGGTCAAATTACTTTTTTATCACGAGTATAAAAATATACAAAAAATATTTAATAATATTTTGAATGAAGAAACCAAACAATGACATACCTACAATAGTTAGACTATTCCACAAGCAGGTATTTAATGCAAAATATTAGCTACCACCGGTGTAAATGGGTTTTCAAAACTTGTAAAAAGGGACAAGGCTGTTATCTTTTGTTATTAATGTAACCAACCAAGTCGGAGAAATCTTAAAGGTATAGGTCAGATCAAGAGTTCCCTAAACCGACGAGCATGTATGAAGAATGTCATGAAAGTAAATGAAGCAAGAAAGGTTCGTCTGGATCGTAGCAAGTGCATATCCGTCATCTCAGGCGTGATTATATGTATGTATATGCTATTAATGTTGACTGTACATTTTAATTTGCCAAAAATAATATTAACAATCGATAAATAAACGGTTCCATTACAATAGAGCAGTTAAATGTTTAATAACAGACTCAGTTTCGACACTTCAACCTTTCATATTGCTTTGTTCACGTTAGATTAATTGATAATTGCACAGAATGTAAATTATAATGGTTTAATATACGCCCGTGGCAATTAAAAATATAAGTGATTGGTGCATTGTTGGCAAACGAAGACTGAAATGTGTGCTACTAATTAGACATAAAGATTTATGCGCAGATACCAATTAAGGTATAGCATTCATTACGGATATAGTAATGCCCGTTATATGCGAAATCAATATTGGTGGCACTATTTAGAGGATAGCACCAAAAAGTGGAGCAGAATTGTTGGATCACTGAAATGGCATATTCATAAGTACGTGTATCTCTAATTGTACGTGTTTTCTTTGTGTTCTTCTTCTTCTTTAAACAAATAAAAAAGGAAAAAAGTTTAGTTATTTTTCATACTCAAAATATTTTATGCACAGCAAGTATTGAAATTACCAAAACGAACACTGAAAACGTGTATTGTAATAACTTAAGGTCGGCAATCAGCACGGAATAGCTTGTGGAGACTAAGAACGTTTCCACTTTTTCTAATTTACAGTTTACTCTTGCATCTGATCAAATAAGGGTTGCCTGTAGCATTATTAGAACACACTTTTTGAAGTAGAATTGTAGTAGTTATTTTTAATAATCCTCTTCGGCATTATTTTATGTCGAAACCTGGTTCGTGTTTAAAGCTCAACGATAATTTCTGAGCAATGCGTGCAGCGTTGTTACAAAATACTATCTTGATATGCCTTTACGCCGTTGGTTTCGACATTTGGCTTGACTCCACTGAACTCGTATAAATTCACGTTCAGTATCACAAAGTTAGCGTTGCATTCAGTTAAAATAATTAGTACTTCAATAACAATAAAAATATTTCCGTGCCTACGCATAACCCAAGGACAGACAGTGAAGGGCCCATCTTTAACTGCAAACCGTTCACAAACTCAATAGTCAACGTTATGACATAGGGAACTAAGCTCGATATTCAACGTTTTCTAACAACGTAGCGGTAACAATACCAATGCAAAACCTCCGCTTTTGACGTTCATTTTTGAATTTAATGACTTCGATATAAAGTACATATTCCAAAAACAAGAGCTAAGATTCAGTACATACATCCTCAAAAGCCAAGACTTTGTAAGGCATGCGCCTGCCAAATGCCATGCTCTACTCCACCCGTAACGATATTTGAAATGTCAAAATCGTGATTTTTGTCGAGAAATGTTTCGTAAACCATGTGCAATGTATGACACTGAATACCTTACAATCCATCTAGTCAGTAAAATGATAATGGATCACTTATTGCTAAAAGGAATGGCACTACAAGTCCTATTAAGAGATAGACTTTAGATATAACATTTTACGATGTCAATCCCTTGGATCAACATCGCGCTTAATGCATATCTCCGGCCATGTTTCTACATATTCTAGGCGGCATTAGAACTAGCTAGTCCCCTGACCATCCCACTAATGCGCTTATAATGGTACCATTATATTATGAACCACAGAGAAAGCCGACGGAACCATTTAACCAGAAAATACTAATGGTGAGACGGTGGAAAATATTCTAATATGAATAAAAATGCGATTGGTTCTATTTTCCAAGTACGATGTATTTGCTAACGAGTTCAAGCCGGTTTCAATGAGACGATTATAAGATGACTCTTTCGTTAGACTATAGAAATATAAAACGATCTAGATTAGTAAGAGCGACTCTGAACGAAATACAAATATGTACAGTAAATCCAAAAACGTGTGGTGTTGGAGACGGATGGAAGGTATAAGCTGGACTGAGAGAGTAACAAATGAGGTCGTTTTGAGAAGGGTAAAAGAGAAGAGATCGATCTTGAACACCAAGGGGGAAAATGATTGGTCATTTGATACGGCACGACAATTTCTTTAAAACCATAATGGAAGGAAAGATAGAAGGAAGGAGAGACAGGGAAAGACCACGACGCAGTTATATAGACCAAATAAAGGAAAAAGCTGGTGTCGTGTCGTATCAGCAAATCAAAGGGCTGGCGTACGACGGAGAGAAATGGAAAATACTCCACCGACAAGAGGATAACTCTTAAATTAATGATGATGAAATCCAAAAAAGTATGAATCAAATCGCATGAGTATGTAAACAAGGTCAGGGCTTCGTGACATCCTGTATATGTTCTAAATCTTTGGACATTTCATTCAATGCCTACTGTTTGGTTGGTTGCGTAAAGTTTATGACGATTATACTACTCAAGAAAATACATAGTTACAATTTTGAAACTGTCCCTGCATTCAAATAATCGCATATATAATTAAAGTATCCAAAACGTACTAAGTAATCATTCGTGAAAAAAAAAATTGTTAAGTTTTTAGTAATAAAAGGTTAGTCTGAAAAATTCTGTATGGCGCGCGGTGCGAAGTTCATTCACCCGGTTAGGTTCTTACCTATCTACATAAAATGGCGGCTAGCGGTCACTACGGTCACTCGGCTGGATGATTAAAATCAATATTAATACAAAAAACAATATTAATACATTTAAAAAACTACTGTATTCCAAAAACTCGGTCAAAACGCCGCTTATAGCATGGTCTAAATATTACTTATCATTGAACTCATAACTATACTTAATGGTAATTTAAATGACAGTAAAAATTGAATTCATCGGAAGAGACACTGTAATCTCCAATTTAATGCCATTGAAGCAGTTTCATGGTCCAGAAAGCCCGCCAATTTAAGATGAGCCACTTCAGAAATCACTGCTATTAGAAATGGAAGGTCTTTTACATATTTGTGCAGAACCAATGTAGGAAGGTCCACAATTTCATGTGTTCTGGTTTGAAGTAGAGATCCATGTTGCTAGTTAGTATGATAAAAATATTTGGATCGACTATTTCGATCGGACACGCCTGACCTCGAATTGCGGAAGAAAGGTACAATGACAAGGTCCAATTACTTCTTTTGTTTCTTTAACTTCAATGGCGATTGAGTGTTTTGCTACATTTTTTATTTCGATCGCTTTTGCAATAAGGACTCGTTGAGTTGTCATGTATGCAAAATATTGAAATATGGGTATGACAACTTTTGCAATTCTTGTTGCACAAGAATCAATTAAAATTTGTAAATTCACTGCAATAATTTTCAACATGAATTCACAATTCTTCGACTAAATCAAATTCACATTTGTAACGTCATAGTTTCATTTCTTCCAATACCTGGGGACAGGCAGACGAAAAGACAACAGCATAAAGGCGCTACGCATAGTACGCTTCGGAATAAAAGCGCTAAACGGCAGAAAATTATGGATTTCTGCAAAACATTCCTGCTTCCACTTTGCATTGACCGAAAAGAGTGCTATGAGTCAAGGTAAATTCCAGAGCGATGTCACTTCTAACGTAAGTCCTTTACCGTTCACCAGTGAGGTGTACGGGCTTGCAAAAACAGAATGATTAGCGATCTTGTCTAAATGAGTCAGTCACGACGCGAGCACAAAGGATCTCGAAACTATGCGAGTAGAAGCATCTAGAAAGTAAAGACGTATTTCTCTGGGTTTGAATATGTCTCGGCAGTCATATAAATATCTGATTAATTTTCGTTCGATTTTCGTTTCTTCACTAACAACAAGGAATTCCAAAATTTTGGTGGCGGGGTTATTGTGATGGAAAATTAAATCATAAACAAACTGAATGTAATCAGGCTCCTCTCTTATAAACTAGTTTTAACTGCAAATAAGCCAGAATTATTTTGAACCTGTAACGGTAACCAATTTGTTTGTGTGTCTCAAGTCTGTACTTTAAGCTAAATTTTCAGTAACGGTCCACCGCGAAGTTGTACATAAACCAAATTAGCATAGTACACAAACGAGAATAAATGTTATTTGTGACCGGATTAACCTTAAATGGTTAAGTCACGAAATAAAAAGACTTTGGCTTTAATGTCACATGTAACCTTGGTGCCTCCTTTTCAACAATTGAATGTGGGCATTTAACTTTCCAAACGATACTATTAAAAGTTATGGCTCTTTTGCTGAATAAAGAGCATGGCCGACAGTAATAGATGTAATTTGTGAAATAAGGTTAGATTAATTGATTAATTGAAATAAATGAAAGGTTAATAATTTGTTTGATCAGTTCCTAAAATAGACACAGTGATGTACAATTCGAAGTAATATGTGAAAAACATGTTGTTACATTAACACAACAGTAAACTTCTGTTTTAACTTCTAATTAATATCTTCCATTCCTTCCTTACTGATTATTCACAAAGTGTATAGTCTAGGGTTAATAATTAATATATACGTACATAAATGAGGACATAAATATCTGTATAGGACTATTGTCAGTGTCATAAAGGCGTGTACTTACAGATATTTATGTCCTTATATACCCCTGACTGTACATGGCCATTGTGTATCTTGTTTTGATAATTTTTGTTAATTAACACCTAGCTGACAAAGAAGGTATTATCTCAAAAACATACCACGAGAATTCAATTCTTCACTAATAAAAATATATTAGATGTGAGGTGTGATTGGCACCACAATTCTAATAAAATAATTTATATTTTCTGTTGACCTGCTGTGAATTAAGATTGAAGGTGCCAAGTAAAGGACCAATGTCGACCACTGTAACAGTTACCTTACTTGATATTTTGTTACAACATTCTGGTATTCTATCTTAGTCTAGCATATTCGAAGTCATAATCTGTATTCGATGATTAATGGAGTTATTATGACGATGACATATCATTCCTAGTCTAGTCTTTTTCGGTTTTGCCCGTAAGTACATATATCACTGCCAAAACTGGTTTCGAATATTGAAACAAATAGTCTAAAATGCATGGCACGCGAGCTCCTTGTCTTAACCTTGGATCGTTTTCTTCTTTTTGAACATTTTGTATTACTTTAATGATACACTTAACTCAATAACCGATAATATCGCCAAATTGCCAATGCGTGTTCTCGAATTTTTATAGACGACCGTTACGATTGCTCTGACTTGTTTTACTTCGTCAGATAAATCGCTTAAGCATACAATATAAATCATTAGCTTTTCGATGAATTACGATCGCTCAAATGACTTTGGGTTAATGCTACTGACATAAATAATTTATTATCAATTATTGTTGGCTGCCACTTATTGTTTCTCGTTGTAAATATGTATATACTTTAATTGAGTTTTTAAATAATAAATGGCACAAATTGCTATGAAAAAGTTTCATATTCACATGGTTTAATTTGTTTTATATTTTCATATAAATTATATAAAAATGTTGCGCCGCAGCAGAACCAAGGTAACCGATATAGCCCTCCGAATCGCTAAACTTAAGTGGCAGTGGGCACATTGCCCGTAGAACCGATGACCGTTGAGGCGGAAAGGTTCTCGAGTGGCCACCATGTACCGGAAGGCACAACGTGGGTAGACCCCCCAAAAGGTGAACTGATGACCTGGTAAAGGTCGCGGAAGTCCCGCTGGATGCGGGTGGCGCAGGACCGGTCATTGTGGCGCTCTTTGAGGGAGGCCTATGTCCAGCAGTGGACGTCTTTCGGCTGATATGATGATGATGATGATGTAAAAATATATATAATCATATAAAATAAATATGTAATTATTTGGTGATGATTGATGATAATATGGAGTCATATTAAATTTAGATCGAATCATTTATAATTATATTTTCATATTAATGAAAAAAATAAACCTAACTCTACTATTAGTGTTCATTTCTTTTCATTAGAACTTATTTGTTTCTATAAACAGAAATTTGTAATTATGATTAAAACAGAACGCTAAATAATATTTTCCATGCCATTTTTATCACATGTACCAAATACACTCGCGGACAAAGAATACGGGTCGGTAAAATACCGTCATATTTCCTAAAATAGTGCGTAAGAGGTTGTACAGTTTTTCCTGTCATGATCTTTATTTAATTTTACATATAAACTGCTAATAACAGTAAAAAATATAACGTTACCAGGTTTAAATCGGACTCGTAAAAACCCATGAACAAAAAACAACGTTAACGGAGCGAGATATCGCAAAACTCGTGATTTTTGGATATTGATATTCTTATGATAGGATCCAGGAAATTGCTAATACAGTTGGGTATTGTAAATAATAGCATATTATGTAAATAAAACAAGTGTTAAATATTTTAAAAAACCTATTGCAGTTATTTAATTTAGGGTGATCCGAAATATTTGACCGCGAGTGTATTTAAAAAGACTTACTATTGAATTTTAACGTCTGAAGCATTGAAGCGGCTTGAAACGCTTTCTATGTACTTACCCATTGACGCAAAGAGAGCACCGAACCTTTTGATCTCAGTGGCTCACTGTCGCAGAGAATAATAATCTGCCCATTCATTTGGCTGCATAACCTTGAATTAAGATTAAATTAACCTTTAATCGCCTATACCGTCGACTGCAATGAGCAAAAGGTGTACTCATAAAATTACTTTTATTAAACATTTCTTTAGAACTTTCAACTCAATATATATAATAAAGATCTTTGTGGAGTTAAGGCAAATATTTTATATGCCCTCCATAATGCAATAAAGCAAATATCACATACACAAAATCATATACAAATAGGTAGGTACACTATGAACAAACAAACAGTAGCACATTTATTACCTGTACAATTGGGTTTTAAGGGAGCGAAATACGTGTAGAGTGAAAACCCTTTTCCACAGGCCAGTTAAAAATCAATCTTATGTCGATGACATAAAGACGCATGTGCAAAATCTTTTTTTACGTCATCTAAACGCACATAGCAAGAACCAAATGAATGGCAGAAGAAGCAGATTCCTAGGTATAATTTCCCACTTTCTAAATCGTAATTCAATACAGCTGCTTCATTCATGTGTGGAAATACAGAATTCCGATGAGATAGACACGGCAGAGTCCAAGAGAGATGCATCTTATAAAAATGGGAGATACAGCAATAGTGAGAAAAGTATGCCAACAAGAATTAGTCACCGAATTTTTGTGCATTTCAATCATTACATACATACATACATACAATCACGCCTTTATCCCTAAAAGGGGAGGCAGAGCACATGAAACTTGTGTTCCAGTGCCACTTTTAGCATAAATGTGGGTATAAGAGCTCGACCAAATGTGATGTCGTAGTGTGTGTCGTAATCATTACAGTAACTCATAAACTAACGTCCTGAATCACAAAGTTAAACTACAAATGTTATTCCAGAATATTCTACAATAGGATCATCAAACACGCCCGGTGATTAGATAAACGAACTTGATGTATACAACAGAAGAGTACAACAGCGGGGACAATGCCGAGGAACCACGGTCCGTTGCTCTCATCTGTACTCGTGTACAGCCACAATAATTTCACATTTTGATACTTATCTCCAGGGTATAAGATCCATAATTGCACACTTATTTTTACACCTGACCGTACAAGGCCCGATGTAGATACCGCAGGATGTCCGTCCGCCTTCGCCGATCATATTTATGGGAATACTTGCTACGAGGTTTGAGAACTTCCGATCTTCTGACAAGGATTTTCCCTTGAACGGTTGATAAAGTAATTAAAAACGGTATTTGGTTTTTTTATCATAATCACCAGCTTTGATTGTTGGTAATAGTTTTCTTTTTTATTTCTCTTTTTAAATTATTATACTAACTTTTAACAAACAATGCAACTACTTTTTTTTAACTAGGAATGCGTAGTTGTTATACTAGGTTCTACATCGTCGGTAAAAAATCTTAATAGTTTATAACTGTTATTGCATCTTATTACATCATTCTAAAGATCATGTAAATTAAATATCAGACTTATCTATTAGTAACTTCCTTCACAAAAGCGTGTTAATAAACTCAATATCAGAGATACATTTAAATAGTTACATAGGTACAGATACAAGAGGATATCCGCCCCACTATGTAGTCGTATTTATGGAAAACTTTATATATAGCATTTTAGAACTTCCGAGCGAACAAGGTTTTTCTTTGGCAGAGGTTAGTTGTTAATGGTTTTTTGAGCTGATTTATGAAGATAAAACTTCAAAAGTGGAGTTCCGTGTTCAATTATTACCAGTAGATCTGAAACAGTATTAAAATTGATAATTCGTCAACTATGAAAATGAAAATGCAAAATTACATTGCTATTGTTAAGCTGGTCCTAATCTTTACTAATATTATAAATGCGAGTGTGTGTGTTTTTTATTTGTCCTTCTTTCACGTCGCAACAGAGCGTCGTATTGATGTGATTTTTTTTGGAGATTTGTGCATTTTTTCAATGGAGATAATTTAGAAGCTGGAGAGTGACATAGGCTACTTTTTCCAGCGGGAAAACATCTAATTCCCACGGGAAAATTCAATATGTTACATTCCTATAACCACGCGGGCGAAGCCGCGGGCATCAGCCTGTATTATATCAATTCGACAAAAGCTCCTAAATAAGTTGTCACTCGTCATTGATTAAGATTTTATTGTATGCTACTATAACACTTTTCGGTGAAATAAACTATTTGATGCAGTAAAGATATGAATTGCTGATGATTCTTCTTACAGCGCGTCAATGCTCCCACTGATTATTGGGTCATCTCACTAACCTATCGTCTGATTGGAGTCCAGTGATACCGCTATTCTGGTAAAAACTCGGTCATCACAGTCTTTATCTACCAAAGAAAATCGTTTATCATCAGCTTCACCGGCTTAAAGTAAACCTACCGTTATCAATATTTAAATTGAGCTTAAGGAGATTTCTATAAAACACTGTTACTACGAGTACTTTTGATCTTGAATTAACATATAATGATGCGAATGAAGCTATGCTTATATTTTTATAACTGCAACTGGCAATACTTAAAGAATAAAAATACCCTGCAATTACTTAAGGCGCGAATTTTGAGCCAATTTCGAGATGCGCCATTAAAGAGATAATGAGAAAATTATTCAAACTTTACCTTTAGACGGGCCACGTATCGCGTTTTCATCATCGATGGTAAAGGCCCAATCCAAATTACTAGTATACACGTACGTCACCAACATAACTTTGCGGTTCCTAGCCAAGATTATAATACTTACAGTCTTCAACTTACGAACCATAACCCTGTTTACCAACGATATAAGTGTTTCGGAATTACCTATGTAAGGCAGGAATTACGCTCAGGGGGCTTGTCTCGATTCTAAAAGGGCCGATTACGATGATCGATTGCATTTGGTTCCGTAATATCTTTTGTTAGCAGTTCTCTAAATTGTTTTTAATGGTCCACGTTTTACATAATGATACATTGTTAAAAAGTTCAATTTGGTTTAGCGGGACTTTGTGTGACCAGCTACTGCTACTGGACAATCATATTAAAAAGAGGTGTAAATGTCTCTGCAAAAAGAATGCTTAACCCAAACGTCATATCACAACCAGCAAACATGGCATCCTAAAAGATACCAGTCCATTTTATTCTGTCTTAATTTCGGTTTTAAGCTCCGACTACTAGTATAATTTCAAAGAATAAGATTGACAGTTAAATTGCAGAACAAAACCAACACGCTATCTTGAGGCTATTTATTATGGGTAACATACTTTACATGTAAATGTTAAATGATACCGTTTCGATATTCTTGCCAAATATTATGTTCAGATTAATCGTTTTATGTTCTGGGCTTGACCTTATAGACAAAGGCCGTGTTTCTGACTCTTTGGTTCTGCAAAAATATACCTCAAACTTTGGTACTTTACTAACAATGTTATTGTTTAACTTGAGATCAAAAAATAATGTGTCGAAAAGAATTTGAAATGAGGCTCTTACGAGTTTAAATTCGCTACATTTAACATGTCTGTTATTTATTTTAAAAATGGTGCGTTTTGACAAAAACCATTTCCAAGCTAGACATAATTCGCCATAATAAATAAAACTGGTTAAATTCAACTACATCTACGCACTAACACGTAACGTGAATTATACATACTTTAATTTAATTATAGCCTTTATAAATCAATAAGAATCAACCATAACTTGTTATTGCGTATATAGCCGTAATCAATTTGCAGCAAAAGCAAAGAATGCAGAAAGTCACATCTCCGAGAGAAATCTTATCGATTACATTATAGAAACGAATAATCGATTACGCCGCCAATCGATTATCTAAAGCTATAATTTGACAGCTGTCATAACGTATAATCTTCTAAACGCTGACGTCTGAAATGCTGACTCGAACAGGATTGACTCGTATCTTATGTGTGACCAGTTTCTTCTGAACCAGGGTTGTACTGTGCCATGTAAGTATTTGGTGTCGATATTTATTGGTAGCCATATTTAATACTTGTAAATCCTAAGGTACACGATGCGTGAAGTTATAATGACAAGTTGACATAGGTTTATCTGATGGTAGGGCTCTGCATGTCGAACGAATCTAAAAATGAACCTTCCGAGCATAGTTATAGAGATTTGATTGCTTCGGTTCCGTTTTTAGCTATCCCGCATTCTGGTCATTGGCTTTTGATGCGATGACAATTCAATAACTTTAGAAATTGGTATGGTCATGGTCAACTAACATAAAAATTAAATTCTAATAATGATGTTTTAATTTAACTAGTTACATTACACATCATAGCTTAAACGTTTACACAATAAAAATAAATAATCGTCAATTGACAAATGTCCACCAACCAAACACGTCTGTCCAGTGAGAAAGCCGCTAAAAAACTACGTAATGTTAATTCCTTCACATGCGATTATGTGAGCTGAATGTTACTATTGCTTTATAAGTAAATGAACATCAGTCTAAGGATTAAGTGGGTATATTACGTCAATATACTTAGTCGTATAATAATCCATTAAGAAAGCTAAACACAAAATAATCATCAAACAGACTACACGTCAGTTAATGGAGATTATGGTTGTTAAAATGCGAATAGATAAAACACCGTCTGACGGCCACAAATCAGACACCTCAATTTTTTTAATCTTGACGGCTACAATATCAAAGATAGCAATAAATCTAAGCTCCGACAAGAAACCTGTCGTAGGGTCACACGTTGACCGAGACCCCTAACTTGTAAGGTCTTATATAAGACGATACTGGACAAGAGCGCGTTAGATTGGCGAAAGCACCAGGTGATTCGAATTTCGATTTTCACCGTGATATATACTGATACCGGTTATCGTCGTGAAATTTATAATTTAGCGATTGTGTTTTATTTCTGTCGCAATTAAAAATAATATTTCTCCTTTCATAATACTTTGCAATAGCTATTTTGTTTATTGTTCTAGCCTGACTTTCCTAGCACAATTTTAGTGTTGTTTTATTTTTCGATCGTTATGATTCTTTTTTTGACTCCTTTGCTCAAATAAACTAGTGTGAATCTAGCTAATTTGAAGCAAAGCCGCTGTTTAAAATTAAATAATATTTAGAAATGGCCACAAATCCCGCTCTTTTAAAAGTATAATGAACAAAACACGTAATATGTATTTTTTACCACCTATCGCAGGTTATTACAATCGTTACGTCCCCGCGCTGGTTTTTGTTTAATGTAATCTAAATGAAACTCAATTACCTTGATCATAAGACAATGAAAGTAAATCTTTATCAACAACAGCACATCCGCAGGGAATCTCGTTACATTGTCGAAACAGATGAGATCTTCATTTATTATAGTTCGTTGAACTTAAACAACATCGAAGCCTTTATGACCAGTTAAACTAGAGCTCTCGTGAAGTGCAGTTGCTGCGTCTGGCGGGGTCTAATTATTCTGCTGTGACCAATGACCACCTTCCATGCCTATAATTACGAACTATTTCACAGTTTTACGCGTACCAAGCACCTGTTTTAGGTTCATTGTACCATTATTGTACCATAGCACTTTAGGTAAATTTTCAGAGAAGTTTTTTGGCCTTGCGTTTTGTAGTTTATGCCGTATGAGGGCATTTCTACAAAAGTTTTTACACCAATTGTGTCTTACTTAACATTTTCCTATTTAATTATTTTTATCTCCTATATGTATACAAATATTTTAGATCCATTATAATCAATAAAGTTTAAATAACGTTACAAAAAAAGTGATGTATGAAATATAACGCACTTTTTTAGAAAAGCTCATGAGAATCTAACTACGTGTCGCAGTAAGTTTTATTCCTTGTAATATTTATCTCGAATCACATATTTTGATTTACTGAGGACCATTTACATATATTTTCTCTATTTATTTAAATACGATGCATAAAATATAAAGATATTTATATACAGGTAACGGTCCTTTAGCACAAACAACAAAGACACATTTCTGGAATACCTATTTGTGTGATTCTGAGATGAGCGTCTTCAAGTAAATGTGTACATATCACTTAGTTGTATCCATATATTCACTTGATGACAACTTAGGGTAAACCTTTTGTACCCAATTGCATTGCGATGCAAATAATTAAAGTAAAAATCCCAATAAGCAGAGTTCTTCAGTCTCACTGTCACTACGTATGGTATTTTATTTTTTTATTTAATCAAAAGTAAACAATCACATTAATTTAATGGACATTATTTTTTCTTCAAGGGACTTACAGATCTACGAAAGTTTTACCACAAACTGATCTCTTTTTTTGTTCATTAAGAAAAGTGCGTACATACGCATTTGACCACTATCGCACCCGACAGCGAAGCCCGAAGACTAGCTGTTAAATGTGACACTGATAGAATACATAATTACATTCTGCCAGCATATACTGCCATAATTATTGAAGCTACCGTAATTTCCGACGGAACCCGGTAGTGTCAAGGACCCCATTTCCACAGGCATTTTCTAAGATACCACTTCCTTAACGTACATTGTTTAAGTAATGGCATTAGACGTAGCAAGCTTTTCATTTTACGAATGCTAATCAGAATTACAAATTAGTATACCGTAAAAAGGGGTGAGTAGGGTGAAACTTACATTCAAACGTCGATAACATTTTATTTTTACTTATACAAACTGAATGGTGTATATAATAAGTGTTCCGGATGTTTGTATTTTAGTTTTTATTTTATTTTGGGTAGTTCCATTTCATAACTTTGACGATAAACAGGAAAACCCATTTCACCCCGATGGGTTTTCATACAAAGGTGATTTTGGAAGATTGTCGGATCGATTTTTTTTATTATGAGTATAACTATAGCTCCATTTTAAATTGGAATATATTATTTTTGTAGCAGTAGCCTTAAAAAACCATCTCACCCCCCTTTCATACCTTCTCTCCCCATTCATAACCCAACTCTCCCCGCGAACCCTACTCACCCCGTTTTACCCTACAGTTTTATTACTTTGTGTATTTGTTACTCTTGTTCGTGAAGCACAAAAAACAAGACCTTGCAAAAATCTTGAGTGCAATAATATTTCAATATTTTTAAGAGCTTTTATGATCGATTATGACATTATGTTCAATTCTTCTACGCTGCTACAAAGTCCGCTATCAATTAGCGAAATTATAAAACTAAATTGGGCTATGGTGGAACAATGAAAACAGAAAAAGGTCGTTTGCTATCCAATTGCTTTTTCCATCTAAACGGAGATTAATTAAAAACAATTTCATCGGCTTACCTCGAATGCAAGAAGAGCGCCACAAAACCGCTCACAATCTGTAATTAAAAAAAAACGTGATTAGAAAATGTAAAAGAAAAGCATTAAAGCAAGATGTTGTATCAATGATAAATGTGATTAAATGTAAACAGTAACGCCCTCCACGGAAGTTACGATGGCGACGGACAAATTAAGTAACGTATACACAATATATTACTGGGATCGAAAGTGAAAATAACGAAAGTAAGAGGTGATCCGACGAGTCGATAGGCGGCCATTTTGACAAAATAAATGATGCGTCTGTGTGCGTGAAACCTGTTTCTAGTGTAGGTGTGGTCAAGATTTGTATGGATGCCTTGATATTATTAAATTTTTATTGAATCATACTTGAGATTTTGCAATAGACGTAATTAATATAATAAAAAACCTATGGAGCTTAATAGCGACTGAGAAGCTATTGCAAGAAGAAACTGCACGTAGCGAAGCCATTGAGGGAAATTTTGTAGATAAATCATCCCTATTTTATGAAGACATGCGCTACTATGTGAAAATTATTACCGAGAGTTAACTTTACGCATCTAATTAATGTGATTTCTAACAGGCATTCATTCGTATGAAGACCGTGACATCTTCATCATTAGTTCTAATTAGTTTAATCACCCTAAGGTTTCATTGCATAATGAAATCAATTATAAATCAAATGATATTAACCTAGAATTCGTATCTAAACATCACCGATAGATTACGAACATCAGATAGATTTAAAACGAAAAGAAAGAACCTAATTGTTACGCAAGACAATACACTTTTATAATTCTGTGGGGACAATGACTCCAAACGCAAGTCAGAAGAGAGAAGCAAAAAACAAGCTTAAAAATTTTCTTAAATTGAAAAACATTTTGTAGATCCGTCTTGTTATTTCAGATGTGATGAAACAACTAAAAATAAGCTGAAGGAACTTTTGGGTTTTCCATGTTTATTTGTTACAATGTAGTTTAGTTCATAAGACATTGAGATTAAGAATGTATAGGTACGCAGCTGTCAAAACAATGTCTAATCAACAATGGCCTTATAGAAGGTGTCGACCACCCTGTTTGCGTGCAAGGCTCGTGTGTTATTGTACCACACAATTTCTCGACAGATGGATAGCCGCGGGCGTGACGAGGCACCTGGCTTTGAACTCGACGTCACCTTTATTGAATTTTAATAAGGCAGCAGTGTGTTAGCTTTTGTGACGTGCTAAGGGCAAGAAAGTAGTGTTCCAGCAACTAATTATAGATGCTAGTGAAGCTTTGTTTGCTGAGAAAGGAAATTTTTGAACATGTTTTACCTTCTTTGTCAGTTAAGTGGATTTTGGAGGTCCATTATACCGCATTCCTATGACGGATATTATAAACGTAAATCGTGACTAAGTAGTTCACATTGACAGCTTACGCAAGCAAAGCAGGATATTAAATACAAAGCATTTTAACTGTTATAATAATACAAATCTAAATCCTAGATCTGATGGAGTTGAGCGATCAATAACTAACGATTAACTATAACCTCTAACTAGTATAGTTATCGTTAACACTTACGTAAACGTTTGAGTGATGAAACGGTGCTTGTGATTGATGTATTTGAAAATAAAAGAGCGTGTTATGTCGACGGTACAAATGAAAGAATAACGATGTGTTATGAAAGGCTGTAAAAGCTATTTTTGGAACTGTCAAATCTGCTCTAGTTTTAGTTGTAAACATCTTAGGTTACCACATGGAGTATGCCGAATATGTAACCAATAGGATTTCAAGTAATAACTTAAATACTCAGCAAAAATAGCTGATAAAGTAAAATGAGAGCGACTAATCGAGTTCAAAAATAATAGGATCAATGTTATTGCCAAAGGTTAAACGATCAAGAGTTACCAAATATTGTTCGATCGCGAATAACTGGGTCAAGAAGCCAGTCAACCTTGAATCATCGTTCAGAATGTATCGATTTTAATATTGATGGCCGATGCAATTCCAAGACTGCGCAGGACATGAAATGACCTTAGAGAAGAACATTCTATAATCATAACTGGGTCACCTTTTACATTTGCATTAGATTAATGAACTGGCTGAAAAAGAAAACTCAGCCTCATTTAAAGTCATCTTTAATACCGGCCAGCGAAAACAAATGAAGAAATTTTGTAAGAAACAAATGAAAACACGTTCTGTATGCACTACCTCATTATGCCGCAGTTGTCTGTCCTAACCTCTGTCACTTGTAAGCGCATTACTTGCATTGTTTGTTAACGAAGCCGAGACAGCCCTTGTTAGCACTGGATTCAAACGCGTGTTCTATTTTCATTTCTTTTAGAATTGCAAGCGTTGAATTTATTGTTTTTTATTTTGGTTGCAAAACAGCCAGCACTAATATACATACAATATAATACAGAATAGTTTCTAATCAATTTCGGTGCGTCGTCACGACATGCAAATATGGAACGCGTTCAAAATAGATCGCTATGTTTCGAAGTTGCCACGATGAAATCAGCGTTTTTACTCAAATAGGCATACAATTAGAGTAGCGATCTAATGAAAGCTCCATCAACTTCCATTATCCAAAGGTCGATTACTTGGCCACAAAGCAATTTGAACTAAACCACTTTCTTCCAAATTCAGTTAGACAATCAAAAACGCCATATCTATCGCCTTTGCTCTTGTTTGGAGCATGTTTGTCGTTATGTAAGCTTGTGAACCGGGCTCTCGCTTCCATTGTGACATGGGAACATGAGCTTTCTACCTTGTAATAATTTCTGCAAAAACATGATTACGATTTCAATAGTCTTGGAGGCGTTGAGTTGGTCGATTGCCCACCGTTGTCTCCTTTTTTGTAAAGCTTATGTCTTTTCTGTAAAACTTGTCCTTTTTTGTAAAATTAAACTGCATGGTTTTAAGGTACATTGATGTTAGGTCTGGCTGTTTTGTCCATCATAATATCATATAGAGTAACCAAAACAGCAGAATAAATAATAGTACTACGGACAGAAGGTTCTCTGTTAACAAATCCCCTGTTTAATTATGCCAAACGAGCCTAAACGTGGCCACCCCTTTTTATCGCATGCAACGCGCTTATACTGCACTACACTACATTAAAACCTATTAACACTTCCGCAACCGGACTAAAAATGGAACGATTCACCAGAAACCGTCAGAATTTGCTAGGCGTGTAAGTTCATACTAGTGCCCGCCTAGCGGGCTCAGCCGGCATCTGAGCAAACATTACGAGTGCCCGCTAGGCGGGTTCCGGTTGCGAACGTGTTAAATATGTGTATTTTTCAGTAGGCACGTCGTCGGTATTTATTCTATTCACATAAAGAGTGAAAATAGGTTCACACACTTTATCATATAATCTCTTAGACTCCATGCCCTCTGATTGATATCATGTAAATTTCTCCTCGTCTCTTTTTTATTAGCAAATATAATCTGTCTGAACACGTAATCAATTGTTACAGCTACCTGTGATAGATGGTCAAAAAACGTTTGATCATTGTACTCTCAACATGCTGTCACTTTCACGCACGTCATCTTGTTTATGTGTTCGAAAGCGCAAACATGTGATATATGAGAAACAATGATGTATTATGAGCTGTTGTTGAAAATTGCTTAATCATAATAACGATTGTATAAGGTGATCTTATCAGTTACACACAATTTTATGAAAACAACGCATTCAATAGTGCGAAACGATACATTTTTGAATTTCCTAAAAACAAAGACAGCGACGCGGGCAGCTAAAGCATTATTCAAAAAATGTTACAAACTATACCTTCAATAAAATATAAGCGCATAAAATAATCCATAAAATCATAACCCAATAAAAACAAAATAATATACTTTTGAGAATTATTGGATTTCGAGTGACAACCCCCAGATGCAGGCGTTTAAAAACCATGATGTTTCACATAGTTTTTGTTGTATTAAGTAACGGAACCCTTACAACTATAATTGATTGGTACTTCCATGTACAGAGCTGTGTCTCGCCAATTACATTATGCTGGGAAGCGCCGTGTGAAAATCACTAGAAAGGGATTTTGTTAAACCTAATGACCGGTTAGGATGTAAACAATCAAGGAACAGTAAGCTTAAGTAACGGTTATCAAAGCGCAGGAACGCAACATACCTAATACCGCGCCATATATTAGACAATGAGCGTAACTAGATATCTAAAGAACACTGGCCGATTTTCATTTTAATAAACTATTGACGAAACAAAACATTGTAAATGCAAATTTTGAAATCAGTACTTACAAAGGAATGTAGCAACGTGAGTTTTGCTAGTCTCAATAAAGCTAGAATACTCGTACGGTTAATTTGAGTAATTAGGAAAATCAGCAACTTTTATGAAACGTCTAAGGAACCTATGAAGTTTGTTTGATACTGCATCATGACGAAGTTTGTACGGAAATACTTGCATACGATCTCACGATATTCTAGTAAATATAAAATAGCAATAATACGTAAGTCTTCTGATTGATAATGTAATCACAATTTATTTCACCGATGTCGAATTCATATATCTCATTTGGTACTGAAGTACCTACGCAAGTTTCATCGCCTAGATTACTTACAGAATAAATGCGTTGTAGAAATGTAAGTAAAGTTAATAATGAAGCGTGAACATTTCTAACCCCAATTGTAGGACATTTTGTCACTGTATAACGATGTCACAATGTTTTGAAATTGAGCAACGTATAATTAGGGAATATTGTTTGAACAACTGATCTAGCAACTACCACATGTTTCAATAGTTATTTTCCTCGTACTATGTTATCTTTAACTAACTTAAAATAGGGATTAGTTTTGCATAACACTTTTTCAAACATCTGCCATATATTTAATCATAAGGATTTTTAAGCTTGCTGGTTCGAGCGACAAAGTCGACGTCGACGAAGTTCGTTTTCGTTTCGCGGTAGCCCCTCAGGCCGGAGATGAGGCGCGAGGCGTATATCGTCGGAATTTTGGCGCGAACATCACCAGGTCCACTAGTCACACGATTATAATCAGGTATAATACATATAAAAAAACTTACTCGAACGACTTAAAGTCTAAAAGTCTTTTAGATATAGTAATCCGTTTTAAAAGATAACTGCACGTTTCTCTATCGACGGAAATGTTTTCTGCTTTCCGGCACGTAGATGCATGATTAGTACGTTTCTTTAGATACGATGTGCGATGAATTACTTGATTTAACATGTATCTGGACATGGACGTGATTAATCGTTGACTGCTATCGATTATTTGTTAAAGTCTGTTAGGTATTATTCACTGCATATTTTAACCTTATCAGTGAAGTATGAAAGGTTAGTTCGTTATACAGGAATTGATTAAGAGGAAACGTTATTGGAGTTGGTCTTGGGGATTGTTTTTGAAAACTAGCAGTTTCACCTATTCATGTGTCATATATCGAGGTTCTCTTAAAATGCGCTCATCGATTATCAAAGTTCACAAATCGTGACATTAGCTGACCACCACTTTGTAACATATCAGACTTCATCTGCTTTGTTTCAAAAATATGTAAACATAATTTTAAATATTATTTTATTTTTAATCAGGTTATATTATTACGCATTCCAGAGAATAATATTTCACACATATCTCGAGTAATGAAGGACCCTAAATTTATGACAATACAAACTTAATTGGTTATTACACCTTAGTAAACAAAACATGTTTTACCCAAAATTGAACTTTATTACAAGGCTTTAAGGACTTTAGAACATTTATTCATTATTTAGCAACAGCATTTTATTTTGTAAATTATACCTTGGCGACAGAACGTTTCTTAAGTACTGAAATATGAACTACAAAAACAAATTAAATTTTACAGTCGAAGCACATATAAACAATAAATATTTAACCTAAAATGAACCTTACCCTTAAAGGAATATGACAATGGTCAAAATAGTTTACTTAGCTTATGACAGCAAAAACTGTTTGGAAAAAGTGTCAAGTGCCTCTAGCTAGTCGATAGTGGTCTTTCGCACCGTGAGATTGTTTTTTACAAATTTAAATTGATTGTTTAGCATAGATCATATTTGATGTAGGAAATAGAGTTTAAAATAGTCATACTTAAACGTAATTGATAACTTTGCATTTAATTTCAGACGCTTGTTTCACGGGGAACGGGGGGGTGTTCTTGGACTCCAGAGAGTCAGGGTAGCGTGGTATTCGAGGATTCTTATTTTGGACGTTGGACGTATCAGACGAATTCTCTTAGCTGGGTAAATGGGTGAACTAGGATACCTGAGTTGTGTCTGGACATGGATTGGACTAGTATTTCATTATGCTGGACAAAGACTACTTTGTTCGGATATAACATTAAATGGGGTTTTTCAGTGTGTGGGATATTTCTATTCAATTCAGTGATTTCATTTAAATTTATTATTGTAGATTTTAAAAGTTCATAGTGAAGCTTTCTTTTGTGATTCTTTTGCTATTCATATTTTGTGTTCAAGTTTGAGTGATTAAGGTATCTATTTTTGACTAGAGTTAACTTGTCTAAAGCATAATAGATTGGAGGAGATTAATTTAATTTAAATAAGTGTTTTAATGGGGTTAGTTCGTCCAGGAGAATTGTCTGATATTCAAGTACAGTTTACTTGGACTTTTTAGGGAGATTGAGACAGGTCACCCCAACGGTGTCAACGATAGTCTTAATCGTTCTAAAAAGGGTCTCTAATTATTGTGGTTAGTTAACTGTCAATTCTGGAGTTGTTGACTGCTTACCGTATTTTACTGAAGAGACGGTAAAACTCCCGAGTCGCTTGATAATTTGGAATGTCACACCAGACGTTTTAAATTCTCTAGTTACTCTGACCTCATAAAATATCTATTTATTTATCTGCAAGTTTGGTTTCCCAATCCCCTGTCCAGACTTGTAGAAGCACACGAGGAATTAGGGTGTTAGTGTATCAGGGCGATCCTCACCCGACTTAGTTTAGATTTAGCCTAGGAATAAATATCTCATTGCACACCGAGATATTTTTATACACGTTTAAATTAAATGTGAGACTCGGGTCTCTAGTTTGCATTATATATCGGCAGATTAGATGGATAGTTTAGCTGCTAGGGCTAGGGGAAATTGTTTAGGTCATGATATTTCATATTGGGGTTATATTTCAAATCGCTCTGTTAGAAAAGCCTACACTTTATTTACTTATTTTATTAACTAGCGAGGTTTAATCTTTCGAAATTAATTCATTTGGCTTTTGGGGTACATGTGGATGCTTAGTTGTAGGTAGATTTAGGGCTATTGGGATTTACTATTTTAGTGAGCTAGTTTTGTAGTGGGTTTAGGAATTATTGATAGGCTAGGGATTTTATATACATTTATATATGACACTGACTAACTTACTTGACAAACAAGTACAATATTGAGTATATTTTTGCTCCGTTTTAATTTCTACTGGTAGATTAATATTGTGAGATAAAATTAAAATGAATAACTCGCAGTATATTAAAATTGTAAATTCAGTATTTTATGAAGAATGAAAATATTTGCTTGCTCTCTTGGCAGTTGTGATTGATTTTATTCTAGTTTCTTTGGTTCTGTAAATAAATGAACATACCTTCAAAATGATCTAAAATTTACGATGAATCTTTTATCTTGGCTAGATCGATAAATATGATCGTAGTTGTTTAGGTGATCCTGAAAATATGGGTGATCCGAAAGGCTACATTAAAAGTCTGGATAAAATATTTCATTGAAAATTGAAATCTCGCCTAGATCTAAAAGTAAGATCTTAGTATTTTTGGCTATCCTGAAAATGTGGTGCTCCAAAATACTATCTCATCGGATATTAAAATAATACAAACAATTCAAATTAAATTGCAGAATACTAAGAGCTGGAGTAGATCTTTTGCAGCTGCTTCTACCAGTATTTTGTTATTCCGTAAATGGCCCTTTTTGCAAATGTCCTCTCAAAAATGACTGAAGTCACAAAATGTATTAAAGTGACAATAAAATAAAATAATGAAAAGAATAAATAGTCCTTCAGACTATGTGGAGGAGTTTTGTCCATGCAGCGGGTATGAGAAACACTGAAGGTAGCGAGGAGGGGCTCCTTCTTTACCACAAAAACAAATTTTGTTAATTAATTGATTAATTTGATTCATTTTGACTTCAGTAAACTAAGAATTCGATTCATGAGACAATGACTTCATTTGACTATTTCAATACTCAACATCCATAGGGAAACTGTTTATTCACTGCGTATTTTAAAAGATGAATTTATATTTTAATAGTATTATTTTGTAGGTATTTATTCTAATTAGATTAGGTAGATAAATGACTCCTTCTCTTCATGTGAAAAGGACTTTGGTTTACTATTTCCGGACATAACTAGGGGTTCTACGTACACACTAACGATCATTTGGCCAATTTACTGATCCAACTCAAGATATTAACTTATTTACTACATTAATTAGAATTTAGAAATAGTTTAGATATTCATTTGCTTTTTTGTTATTGGAATATTCTTATTAGAATTTCTAGGTCGTCTAGGTAATGTAGCTAGGCAGATATAGAATTAAGTAAATAATAGTAGGAGTCGTTAAATAATAATAATATATAGGGGGGTGGGTATTACAACTTTTTACAAAATATATACATTTTGTTAGTTAAAAAAAAACCTTACCCCTAGTGTTATGATGATATAGAATGAAATGAAATTGAAATTAGAGAGAGAGTGAGCGGGAAGGAGGCTCGCAAGTCAGATCCAGCCCCATGCGGGTGGGAGGCCTCCCACATGGAGCTGGATCCAATGTGCATGGATGGGACAGTCCGACCTTCC
This sequence comes from Epinotia bilunana, assembly GCA_947049275.1. Classification (NCBI taxonomy): domain Eukaryota; kingdom Metazoa; phylum Arthropoda; class Insecta; order Lepidoptera; family Tortricidae; genus Epinotia; species Epinotia bilunana. Next base: position 6,862,266 of record OX346265.1, read on the forward strand.
AGTCAAAACTGTTAGGATGCTGTTGGCGCTGCCGCGAATGCGTCGCATCAGTGAGGCAACTCGCTTGCGTATTATGGCATGAAATCCATCAACGCGCGCCTCGGCGAACATACCCGCTGCGCTGCAATAACGCGGCAGCCCCATCAGCAACCTAAACGCGTTGTTATATTGCACTCTCAGTGCATTTGCAGAGCCCTTGGTATACCTGACCCACAGTCTACACGTGTAGAAGGTGTCGATTTGACCTGCCTACTACAGCGTGCAAACCTGCGGGCCAGCATATTTGCGTTAAGCTCTGCTCTTAATGATTCGATGTAAATGTTACCAAATCTGCTGTAGGGTAAAATATTGCGTAAGTTTTCGAACGATCGGATTCGAATGAAGGATAATAACTGTCATTTCCACCTTCAAACAATTACAGTTCATATACGTTCTGACGCGCGTTCGAAAAGTTACGCGATTACCCTGACGTTCTTTTCAAGTGTATTATATTATATAAACGTCCATGTAGTACCAACTCACATTTCAATCGGCACTTTACGCTCGAAGTTGTAGACGAATTATATATGTACCTTGGACAGACTGTCCAGTTGGGTAGGTCCAACTTTGAGAAAGAGGTCAATCGTCGAATCTGACACAGCTGGACAGCATTCGGGAGGCTACGGTACATCTTTTCGTCCAATATTCCGCAGTATCTCAAGTCTCAAGACGAGAGTCTTTGACCGGAAACATGGTCGCTTACTATGGGCCTTTTAAGAAGGCTCAAAGTCACCCAAAATGCAATGGAGAGGGCTATTTCGGGAGTTTATCTGCGCGATCGCATCAGAAATGAGGCTATCCGTAGCAGAATCAAGAGGTAACCGAATAGCCCTTCGAATCGCTAAACTTAAGTGGCAGTGGGGGGCACATTGCACGTAGAACCGATGGCCGTTGGGGCGGAAAGGTTCTCCAGTAGCGGCCACGTACTGGAAGGCGCAGCGTTGGGTCGGCCCCCCCCCACAAGGTGGACTGATGACCTGATAAAGGTCGCGGGAGTCCGCTGGACGCGGGCGGCGCTGGTCATTGTGGCACTCTTACGGCAGTGGACGTCTTTCGGCTGATATGATGATGGTGATGATGATATTATATAAAGCCTTATGTGTCCCACTGCGGGGCAAAGGCCCCCCTCTTTTACAACTACTCTGGTTTTTAGTTTCATCAGGCCAGCCCTTTAAAAATGAGCCACTCATCCCGCCATCGCCGACGACGTCTACCGCGTCTGCCTCCCTATTCTGTAACTTGTTTTAAGCTGACCTCAACGCTCACCCGTAAATATATCTTGACACCGCGATGCGTAGCAACTAAGCGTAGGTAGAGGTCTAGTTTCGTGACGGGTGACCGGCGGGGTGAGCCGCATTAGCGCGCAGCGAATAACAGCCTGCTTTTCGAAACCAAAGATTTCCATTCCGTAGCGCTCGTCAAATGGGCCCGTCAATTTGAGAATTATTAACCTAATAACGTTAAGGTGCAGATACTTAAGCCTTTCATATCGACATACATCGTCCAGTAACATGCGTTTTGCGTCGCAAACAGGAAATATCAGATTAAGATTACATATCCACGGGTGTCGGTTTTCTTTCATCGACTTTGTAGGTATGAATATTCAAATTAAACTCGTGTGTCGATAAACATGACGAATAAAAGTTTCCGACGTCATTAGTACATTATAATAAATGATTAGACATATGCGATTATAGCGTTGGTATAATTTAGGAAGACTATTTATGTCTAAGCCTCACCTCTAAAGCACCACCTGCTCGGCAACACGGATATACCTATATTAGTAAATTATCAGAACGCTCACTTAAATGCTTAATTACCATTTAGATAACGTTTTATTATCGACGCGAACGTTCTTTCAAAAAGGAGATTTAGCTATGACAGCGGGCGGGGCACATTGCACGTAGAAGCGATGGCCATTGGGGCGGAAAGATGATGATGATGATGTTGTACGCATCGATATATTTTAACAATGAAAACCGACAAAGTGGTACCTTTTACCTGGGAACGACATGTGCATTGTATTGTATGGTTGAATGAGATGCCATGGAGTGGGTGCCCCTGCCACACCATGGGCGGCGACGTGGCAGGCAAAGACGGAGGTGGCGGTACGACCTGGACGCATTCTGTATTGGCCAGAGCTTGCTCAAACCGGGACGAGCGTAAGTCAAGAGGGGAGGCGTTTGTGGGACACTAAATAAGGCTTCGAAAAAATCGAACATATTACAAAAGATTACTAGCCGACCTCATAGAGTACCTACTGGAATAGTGCTTGAGCCGCAGAATCTAAACCAACTTTCAAGAATCGAACATATCTTAAGTTATCTCCGGACATTTCAATTAGCACGTCCTTTATGTTACCACCAGAGTTGACATTAACAATCAAAACGGTAAAGCACCAATGACTTTCGTCCGCGATTTAACCAAATTTAATCGGAACATAATGTCGTTTTCACGTGCTTTCTAATCTGGCGTGCGTTTCGTATTACAGCCCAATTCCAAAATGGCATAAGTTACTTTGGAAGTAATAACCATACGACTATTTATTTGATTTAAGGAACAGGTTATCGCATGGCGGGTCTCTTGTAAATGCCTTATATGCATCGGTGTAGCTCTCACATATAAGTCTTTATGAGAGTCTAACTAAACAGTGATAGCCATAGTGATATTAGCCATTCTTAAATGCTAACATTCAACTCGACATAATGTTTTACTAGTATCAATGGTGAGTTTAATCTTAGCATGATAAAATCAAAGGATGATACGACGACATAATTTCGAGTTTGCTTATTAACACTGCAACAGAACTACAGTACCAAGTGTCTTGAAATGTGCAATGTAGGTTTCAAGCAGTAAGAAACGGTTTTGCAAAATTCAATTTATGTTTAAATGTTTGTATCGAAAACAAGTCTAGTGGTGACAAGGAAACGTGGCTTCTTTGTGGCCTGGCGAATTACTAACAATACGATACAACAATACAAATATTCTTTATTGCTCACCAGACATAGTAGATAATAGAAAAATAGAGGTAAGTTAAACATAAACAATGGTAGACAACAGTGTTATCGCTAAAGAGCGATCTCTTCCAGACAACCTTTGGGTGGTGGAGACGACGCAAGAAAAGATATGATTTAAGTAGGTGAAAAACAGAATATAAGAACAACATAACTATATAAGAAAGACTATACACTTACATAAATACATATATACTTATATATAAACCTACTTACACATACAATAACCAAATGTCATAAAAGCAGTATCACTTACAGTCAAAAACAAACAGCCACACCACTTGATGTCTAAAGAGCTTAAAAAGGGGGCTTTGCGTCCCCGTGCAATTAATTCACTCAAACATGCTCAGGAACATGATACTTACTCTTGCGAAAAGAGACCGCGAAGCAAGGCATAACAGGCGTCCAAAATTTACAATTTACTTCATTGTCTTCACTCATGCCATTTGCCCGATATGGTTTTCCATACAGTAGAGTAGGTGTCCTGGTAAAGGTTGCTGGAGTCCGCTGGATGCGGGTGGTGCAGTACCGGTCTCTTTGGCACTCTTTGGGGGAGGCCTATGTCCAGCAGTGGGCGTCCCTCGGCTGATAAGATGATGATGATGAGGTACCCTATCCTCCATGCTGAGTCGATAGTAAAATAACTATTCACGGAAAGAACAGTTTTATTTATTTATTTCAAATCTTGCGTGATTTTTGTGACATGATAGGTAAAGGAGCAATATCTTTAAAGTAAATATGTAACTTTATTGACGACTAATGATTGGTTATTTCTTACATTGCAACAGGTCTCAGGAAATTAAGCCAGAGAACTCAAACCGGTCACCCCGATTTAACGCCCCGACGGTCGGTGTTGAAATTGCAACGGGAACATAACTAGGATTCGTCTTGCTACACCGTAAGTCAACACACGACTTTTGGCGCCACGCTGGCAATCAAGCATAAGCATACGGTCTGTTTGACGGCATGCAGACACCGTATACCTTTACAACGAAAATTTCTTGTTCTCATTACCTTATCCTGTACCAAACAAACGTTTATTTTTGGCCCAACGGTAGAGATATGGCATTAAGTCCGCCATTTATACCTTCTTCGTGCAATCCATACTTATATTATAAATGCGAGACTGTGTCTGTCTGTCTTTGTCTGTCGGTATGCCTGTCTGTCTATCTGTTACTTCTTCACGCTAAACAACTCAACCGACTCAGATGAAATTTGGTGAAAAAATATAGCGCGAGTCCCAGGGACGGAAATATAATCGTTTTTTATACCGGAAATCATCCCCTAAGGGGATGAAATGGGAAAAAATTGTAGTAAATGCTTAGTGATAATATCATCAATGTCACCTAATTTCGGAACTCTGCTTTATAAGTGTGACATTCGCGAATGGTTCCAAAGCATAATCATTTCATAACAACGTTGCAAAAAGTGTTACGAACTTGAACTAATGACCCGACCTAGGCCCTCGCGCCTATAAAAGTAAGGACTGGGCGTCTCGTCTCAACTTTAGTTTTTTTTTATCTAAATGATGTTTCAGCACATCGTTTGACATTTAAAAAAACACATTAGCCATACAATTATACCGGAGAAGTATAATCTATTTTTTACCATCTTACAAAATCTCGCTTGACATTATATTATTGCATGTTAAGTCTCATTTGAGTGTTAAGTGAAAATAATAGGTTTTCATTCAAATAATGTGAAAAGAACGGTTTAATATCGAATAAACAGGCTTAGTGTCAAAAGTTCAAGTTAGAAATTTCGTCATTAGTTGCGTAAACTCACCTAATGTGTAGAAAACTTGGAGAATTTCTCGCGTCTTCATTACCACGTGTGCAAGGATTATTTAAATTACATTACTTACGCATAATTATTGTTTTTAGTTAATACCGCAATCTTATTTAATATTTGTCATACCTATTGTTGTTGTCATTATAATTAGGCCTTTAAAGTAAACTAAGAGGAAATGAAATGAAACTGAACCCGTGTGGTGTCGGGTTAGAATTTCACCACCCCCTTTCTTCCCGTGGGTGTCGTAAAAGTCGACTAAAGGGACCAGGGTTAAAGTGTGTTGTGGGCGATGGGCTAGCAACCTATCACTGCAATATCACAATTTGTAGATCTTTTATACCCACATTTATGCTAAGTGGCGCTGGAACATACGTTTCATGTGCTCTGCCTACACCTTTTGGGAATAAAGGCGTGAATGTATGTATGTATTTATGTATGTATGTATGAAACTGTTTATTTTATTTAAACATGGTAGGTATACAAGATATGGTACATCATAATTTAGTCACTAACATATGTATATCCCTGTTTGAGATCCCTTATAGGGATAAGTTCGCCTTTGTACTTTGATCTATTGTGTGACATGTAGGTATATTCTTTAACCTGTTATTGTGTACAATAAAGTGCTTACATACATACATATATTATGTGTAACCATATGTGGCATACAAAAATGAGTCCATACTAATCCATACTAATATTATAAATCCAAAGGGTGTCCATCTGTCTTTCCGTCTGTCTGTCCGACTGTTACCTCTTCACGCTTGCACTGCAGAACTGATTTAGATTAAAGGTATAGAGTCTGTGTCCCAGGGTTTACATTGGATAGTTTTTATCCCGGAAATCATCCCCTAAGGAGGTGAAATGGGTGGTGATAGTTTGTATGGAGCTACGATATTCCACGCGGATGGAGTCGCGGGCAGAAGCTAGTAGTTAATAAATGTATAAATTCATTATCTATTAATTAGTAAGTGCGCCAACCTGAGAGGGTTGACTTCGATAAAGCTTGTTGCGGATTATATTTTGCATGCAATACGAATGCTGTGTGTGGGGTGTGGGTTTTTTGACGGAGTGTGTTGCAGATGTTTACTGTGTTTTAGACGAAGCCTGCGTTGTGGATTTGTTATTTGTTCGTTTTATTACTATTTTTTATATTTTGGAAATAATTACATTTTAATTTTTTCGACTATTCATTAGTAAGTACTTAGATGAGAAACTAGAAAGTTATGTACTTATTGTATTAGATTTAATGCCTACCTAAGGAAGTTGATATTTCTCAGTGTTTATTATCTGAGCGCCGTGAAAGAGCGTTCGACGATGAAAGTCTAGACTTTAAAACAGGTTCCATTAGAAGCAGTGCTAAGACTGAAACAATGAAACATTTATCAAATCATTTATTAAAAAAGCCTTTTCCTTATTGAAAACCGTTCATATTATCTCCTTATTTCTTTGGTTTCTCTGCGATGTTGCGTAAAATACAATAAAAAATTGATGACAATGGTATAAAATAAAAATGCACCATTGGGAAAATAGCGCGTAATATTAGCTTAAACAACATTTACAAAAACTATTTTAAACGATAATTGTAGTCGTACGAACCAACTTATTCAAAGAAGGGAACGATTTTTTTAAAATTTAACCTTATTGAATATAAAAGTAGGCTACCCCGACAGCCCCGCCATATATTCGGCCTTTCATTACGAGAAGCACCTGCCCAAACAAGCGGGCATTCCTGCTTCGTTATTTCCTCACTTTTTATGCATACAAATTAAAATAAGGGCCAGAAATATGCTTTAAAACAACATTACGTAATTGAGAATTGAATTTATATACGCAGTTTGGACAAATATTTAAAGCAAAAATTCACCGAAACATCTACATTTTATTGCTGTGGTTATCCATGAGACGAAAAACAAATATCTTCGTTAAAATACTTACCTAAGTAAAATATGTTTGAGGATTCAACAGTCGGATTACATGAGATTTTGTTTAAGGATGTTGAAGACTATATTGAGTCGTCTTCGCAAGCATAATATAGGTACGTATAAAAGAAGCCATACATCACATACAACGTAAAAGCGTTACCACAAAATCTGACACACGTCTCAATCGCAGGAGTTTCTATAGCGGTTTAGTACCACGACCCAAATTTCCTTACTCCATAAGCAATGACAAAAGTCAAACAAAATGCGACAAAAAGCGGGAGAAAGTTCTTCCTATTCTCACGGCGATGATTGAAGGCACGGAAACAGTTAAGATAACTCAGTGCATGCTTTGCTAATATTGTTGTAAATATATCTTTATGAAATCTAGCAATTATGTAGTGAACACGTTTTTGTTACGTTACGATGCCATGTGATGCGTTAAGGGGCTCGGGAGAGTTAAACAAAGTTATCATATCAATTACAAATAATGATGTCAACACAATCCACAAAATGTTTTCGCTCGGAACTATGGTGCTCTAGAGTTTATTGTGCAATTAGGTTATAAGCTAACGGACTGCTTTAGAACAGCAATTTAAATGTAAATTTAATTTTCTTTTCTCATGATATCACCGTATCCAAATGTTTTCTCACTAGATATTGTTTTATAACGGTAATGATAGAAACACACATAAATCGCTCTATGTTTGTATAGTATTTCCAGTCCTCAACAAATTGGTATGTCAAACGTTTAATCTGATTATGTACTTACTTAAAATCGAAGAAACAGTAGCAGACATCTCTCCTTTTCGAACTAGAGATGTCCGGGCCATTGCCTATCACTGCTTTCCTACGAATTTTATAAGAAGGATCGTGGAGCGGTGATTGCGTAAAATTTGGAAGTAGCGTAAGGACAACTCGACCATTATTTTAAGTATATCTACATTTAGGTATCCCTAACGACCGCACGAGACGTTACAATCAAATTCATTTGCAAGTTGTAAGCCCGAGTTTTCTCATGTGGCCTTGACGTCCAACCATTGCTTCTCAATGCAATGATAACATCAAGCAGGCTAGTAACATTAACTTTTTTTACATCTCCAACCACAAACTTCGCAAATACAAACGGCAAACAACCTCTCCTAATAGGCTTGTGAAATGTTTAGTGGTCTATTGTCATTTATGCCACGTCCCTGCTAAGTTTGCCTTGATACGTCGACCCGCGTTGTTATGGGATATCGTGATAAAACAATATCTTATACGGCAATATGGCGGCCTCGGAATAGTTTTACTTTATGCATGTTGCAACACTGCAGTTTTGTATTCATGCTCACCTTTGACTTGGTTTTATTGAGACTGAAAATGAGTGCCGTATCATCATTTCATTATGTAAAAAGTTCAGTAAAGTATAATAAATTGTGTCATATAAATGTCATGTTATAAAATTCTACTTGCTGCCTGACTTTTTGTCATTACTTACTAGTGGATTGGTTCGTTAAATTCACGAAGAAGTGTCCCCTTTAAAGACATATTCAATAATGTATGTCCGTTTAACGGATAGTTACGGATAGTAACAAAATCGACAGTTAATGTCAATCGCATACTTTTAGTTACAAAACCGACAGGTTAGAAGTGACTTAAGCACACTTTAGGTAACCATAACCTAGCATTTTTTTTAATTCCCCTTAAACCACTTCTACCTACTCTATGTACAGGTAAACCAGTACCTATGCAATGAAAATCTGTGAAGTTCGTGTAGATATATTTATCTATAATAGTACTAGCATTTGCCGGCAAGTCCCACGTGAACTCCGTTGTCAACTGTCATCCCCAATCTCTGCCATAAAAAACTTCAAACCCTCGCGCGCTTTGTATCTACACATATTTAAAAGATGGCTTCACACGGTCCTAAAACACGATTGTTATTTACCTTTATTTCGGACGCTTCCACAGGGTTATGAGTTATGAACAACGTGTCAATCGTCAAAGTAATCTTTTAAATCGCCAACAAACTGCTCCGCAGTTGGGCGACAGTGTTTATTTAACGTAGGTACACATATTTAATATTCTCATGTAAAAATTAAAATAATAATATATCTTTATGCCAAATTGCATCTCAACCTGAGTGATTTTTGCGTGATTGAGTAACAAACATCCGAAAGTCTAAACATCCAAACATTCACATTAGGGTATAGAAGCATATACTATGTTAAGGTAACCCAACACGGTTCAAACATTACATACATAATTTCATCCAATATTTGTATTTAACCGGCTGTATAGACCTAATCTAAAGTTTTCTCCATAAACAAACCGTTTAAGAAAGAAACCTTTGTAAGCACCATTAAGTAATTAAATAATATAAGACACGTTCAAATATTACCATAACGGACTGTCACTTAGGCTAAAATAAGACAAATATCTGATCACTCAACACACAAGTAATTTGCAGGCAAAGCGATGCATTCCTTAACACGTGTTTGTTAATATAATGTGAAACGTAATATGTTTGCTACATAAACAATTACACACAGTCAGAAGCCGAGCATGAATGCAATAATTTACTAGGAAACTCGATAATTTTGAACCATTAATATGCTGCTCATAAGAAAATAGGGGCCACAAGTACGGTTATCGTTACGCGAAAATTGTATTAAACTGTATTTTTTCCAGTTATTAGACTTAAGCACCAGCATAAAAGAGGTTGGATTCTGACGGGACATCATTAATTAGTTACTTATCAATTAGTTTATGTCCAATAATTAACAATAAAATAGAAAAATGTATGTGGCCCTATTTTTTTATGAGCAGTATACATAGATACACAGAATAGGTACAGTACAGTCAACATTGGTTCGCATAGTATTTCAGCAAAAGACCTCAAAACGTCGTTGTTCATGGCTACAAATCGGAAACATACTACGCTGAATCTGGGGTTCCACAAGGATCGCACTTGGGCCCAGTGCTCTTCTTAATGTTTATTGATGACATTACGAACCACATTAAGCACTCAAAGTATTCGCTCTATGCAGATGACTTAAAAAATTACAAATCTGTGGCCTGTGAATCAGATGCAAGAATGATCTAGAACGATTTAAACAATATAGTTTCCTGGTGCTATATTAATATATGACTCTCAACACGAATAAGTGTTTTTTCATAAAATACAGCCGTAAGAAAAAACCACGTGACAAAATACGAGATAGGCGGTGTTGAGCTATCAGAAGTGACTGAAATCAGAGATCTAGGTGTAATATTTGATAGTCAACTTAAATTTCATGCTCACGTAGACTCGATAGTAAAAAGGCCGCACAGGTTTCCTGAGAAGAAACTCCAGCGACTTTAACCAACAGAAAACGAATATTATCCTATATATCGGTACAGGAGGTCGAGCTTGATCTTGGTCACCCATAATTGTGATTATTTAATAAAACCACACAATCACTTTACATTATTTTAATACATCAATACTGTTCAAGATAAAGATAAAATGTCTAGTTTAAATGTCTTGATTATCTTAGTCACTCAATCACTAATTAGTCCGCATAACAATTATTACTCGATTTAATTATTCTAACACAAGGACATAACCGAACGTGAGACAGTCCCAAATTGTACGACCCGCATCCTTGCACTTGTTCATGTGCGTCCGTCCTTGCCTCGATGCAACCGGGAACTAACTTCACTCAGCAGGGACAATCTGATTCTGTCAAGCACCACGCCCATACGTGATGCCCATCACGTTAAGTTGAACCTTGAATACTGCTACAGCCGACACGGCCATCCTGTGTTGCACATGTCCTCATGTGTCTTATTCTGCAATAGAAACAGTTTTCCAAAGTATCATCTGCTCGGCCAATTCTGACCTACCATAAGGATATGGCAAACAACAATTATTTTTCGATACATCAATGTATCTCCACAAAACTCAATTTTCAAATTTAACAACATTTCTCAAAGATGCATTGACAAAGCAAGATAACTGAAACTTATATTTTGTTTCACACAAAAACCTGTTACACATATTATGCAAATACCGCATTCTCAACTCTATGGTTATATCACAATATCACACGATGTTATCACGCTCGCTATCTTACTCCAGGCTGGCCGACTCTATCGCCATCTCACACAGAGACTGGCCGATTCTGTCGCCACCTGAGTCAAGACTAGCTAGCACACTAGATACTAACCATCTTACTCCAGGCTGGCCGACTCTGTCGCCATCTCACACAGAGACTGGCCGACTCTGTCGCCACCTGAGTCAAGACTGGCTAGCACACTCCAACACCATCTGGACTGTCACGCTATCCCGAGACTGACACACGTTTGTCATCTGGTCTAGCTGACTAACCGCCCCAGACTGGACACCTGGTACCTCAGGTGCACACATATCGCAAAGAATGCAAACTAATCAAAAACTTGGGAACTTTAATGTCCCATTTCATCAAAACTATGTTCTATATCATGTTCGTCAATGTCTCTTTGATTATTCGGCATTTTTCTTAGTCTGTCATGAGCATATTTGTAAGTGCGGTTCGAATTAATTGCTTGAAGTTTATATCGATCGTTGTCTAGAATCTCAATTACTTTAAAAGGTCCCCGATATTTCGGATCTAACTTAGTTTGATTTCTCTCCTCGTTTTTCATTAACACAAAATCTCCAATAGAGAATTTATCAAGTCTTGCCTTATTTCGGTCAAACCTTTTTTTATCATAGTCAGCAGCTTTTTCTATATTACGCAGCGCCTGTTCCCTAACTACCAATAAATCTATCTCCGTGTCATTCTCCTCGCACGTCATTAAAGATAGCGGTCGTGCCACTCGTCCGATCAGTAACTCTAAAGGACTCGATTTTGTTGTACGATTCTTTTCTAATGTCTTCTCGTAACCAAGGTGAATAATTGAAGTATTAATGTTATTTACTACGGATCATCTAAGTGCACGCGGCACTAGGTAAACATCTAGTACGTCCGCCTTCTTTGTATTTTACGATAAAGTATTCCCGACCTTATTTCATATGTGTCAGCTGCGTCCCTATCCAACTGATCGTCATTAAGTGTTCCAATAAGATTTTGAATCTAATTATCACGTAGCTGTTCGGCCTGCATCCAGTTTGAAGATAATTCCGCTAAATCAATGCGTTTTTGTTCTACTTTATTTTCTAATTGCATTGGTTGTGGTTTTGGATAATTACGTGAAAAGAAATCTGCATGTGACATCCTGATGCCCGTATTATAAACAATATCAAAATCGAATGATTGCAAGAATGCCCATCAACGGTGAACACGTGGCGTCAGGTCAATTTTTTTTTGTGAGCATTTTAATGCGTTGCAGTCAGTCACAACAATAAATTTATGGCCGTACAAAAAATGTCTAAAGTTTTTGAGAGCGTTAACAACTGCAAGTGTTTCTAATTCATATGAGTGGTATCGTGACTCGGCTGACGAAGTACGTTTACTAAAATATGAAACTACGCGTCGTTTCCTACTAACCACTTAAAATAAAATCGCTCCATATCCTTCAGAGCTTGCGTCTGTGTGAAGTTCTATGGGGTATTCAGGGTCGAATATCATAAGTATGGGCTCTTGAGTTAACGCTGAGACTATTTTATTTCGTACTTGTTCACATTCCTGTGTCCAAAGAAAAGCAATTTTATCTGACGTGAGTTAGGTCCCATAATTTGTGAGAAATTTGAGATAAACTGGCGGAAATATGTTGCTAGGCCAATGAATTGTCTAAATTGTGATCTAGTATGAGGCGGTGGCAAGGCAGTGAGCGCCACAATTGTTCGTTTATTCGGTCTAATTGGAAATAAATAATATCAGGCTTATTTATTGCTACATTACCAACCTCCATACATTGTTTCGTTATAGAGAACTAAGATGCTGACATATTTTCAACAAATCCCTGTTTTAAAATTTCACGACCCAGCATTGTATCGCTACGCATATAAAAATCAGGCAAGACATGAAATATAATCTCTGTATTATATTCACTAATTTGTGCACAACATAAGATCTGTTCAATACCCGTTAATGAAATAGTGTTAACGGTTCGCTTTCCTGAAAATTTTGATGCCAAACTCTCTTTAATAGGCGAACATTCAGCACCTGAATCAAAATGAATATAACACACCTTTATGATTGAGTTTTCCAATTGGAGGATCCAACTTGCATACTTCGACACGTCGTCCATCCCCTTGTCTTGCACCTGGTCGCGCTGAAACGTTGCCGCTAGTGTTATCTGGACAACGCGTTGATACGTGGCCGTTGTAGCACCGTATAGAGCTTGTCCCAGGATAAATTTGTGATCCTTCTCGATTAACCGGTGTTTTGGACGTTGATGCAAATGTTTTCATTTTAATTTCCTTTTCTTTCAGTCGACAATCCGTTGATTTGTGCCCCGCTTTGCCGCAATGGTAACATATTATTTGTCCCGAGTCAAACCGAAAGCGTTTATAGTTAGTTTTGTTATCTTCATTCTTTGTATCCAGTTTACGTTTCAAATATGAAAAATCTTGCAGTTCCCGCCGTAGATGTTGATGTGTGGATATTTCAGTTGTAAACGCAATCCGCTGAAGCCTGTGGTCGATTCCAGCCAAATGAGCAAGTACAATCGAAACGATGAGTTGTTCAGAACTTACATTTTTCAATCGACTCGCAAATGCGGCGTAAGTTTCACTCTCCTTTGGTTTATTATTACTCATGTTAATCAAAGTAGCAGCAGTTGTTTCGGTCGTTACAAATCTCTCAATAAATAATGCCTTATTGTTCCCATGTTATTCCTGGATACGTAACACGTGCAAACCATGCAGACGCCGATCCTTTTAAAGATTTGCTAAGGGCCATTATTAAATTGCTTCCTTCTAGTGGGTTGTCCGCAAAACACAAATCTGCTGTTGAACACCAAGATTTTCCATCGGTATCGTATTTTTCTGGGTTAAATTCAGGTAAAGGCACGTTGTTTACAGCTTGTGGCATTCGGAGTGTATTTATCAGGGCGCACATTTGTTCATTTGTAATTCAATTTTTTTTTTCCACATGGTTTCATTTGTGTGATTTTCACCATTTTCCAAATTTTCCTGTTCAGATCCCGCTTCTGATATCGGTACAGGAGGTCGAGCTTGATCTTGGTCACCCATAATTGTGATTATTTAATAAAACCACACAATCACTTTACATTATTTTAATACATCAATACTGTTCAAGATAAAGATAAAATGTCTAGTTTAAATGTCTTGATTATCTTAGTCACTCAATCACTAATTAGTCCGCATAACAATTATTACTCGATTTAATTATTCTAACACAAGGACATAACCGAACGTGAGACAGTCCCAAATTGTACGACCCGCATCCTTGCACTTGTTCATGTGCGTCCGTCCTTGCCTCGATGCAACCGGGAACTAACTTCACTCAGCAGGGACAATCTGATTCTGTCAAGCACCACGCCCATACGTGATGCCCATCACGTTAAGTTGAACCTTGAATACTGCTACAGCCGACATATATAACACTCTGGTACGCAGCCATCTCGAAACCGCCTCGATTGTTTGGAGTCCTTTCTATCAGGTTCACTCGCAACGGGTTGAGAGCATACAAAGGGCGTTCACAAGATACCTTGCATTTGGTACTCGTGGCTTTTCACACAGAAATACCTATAGCAGTCGTCTTGCTAAGTTTAACATGGACAGCTTGCGAGATCGGCGGCGAATGTTAGATTTTAGTTTCCTGCACAAGGTAGTTAATGGGCAAATAAAATGTATCAAACTGTGAGAAAGAGTCTCGTTAACAGATCCTCACAATTACCCTCGGCGCCCTATACCAAAACCTTTCGCTGCACCGATCACCAGGACAAACCTTGGATTGCAGTCTCCCATGGTAAGAATTTGCTCGAGTTTTAACGACTTTATCAGCCAAAATAAATCCATCGACATCTTCCACGACCGCCTACCTAAGTTTAAATCGGCATTATTGCCAAAAGCTAAATAATTCTATAACTGTTATTAATTATATAGATATTTACATATAAATTCTGTTACTATTAGTTAAGCTGGTTAGTTCATATTTTGTATTGTATAAGCTATTATAACTATTATTGATCTCACTGCAACATGCGTAGCCAATGTTATGTACTTCCGTAATTGTTGTATATATCAGAAATATATACCTCCTAATATACTAGCTTTAAGTGAAATGTAATATATATGATGTGGTTGTACTTAATAAATAAATAAAATAAAAACATTAATATGTAATTTACGATGCAATTTAATATTGAACTAATTTATTCTGTTAATATACAATATTTTACAATAAGAACTAGTTGAAATAAAAAATAAAAAAATCACTTAAGTTAACTAAAGTAACCGAATATTAGTAAGTATCATACTTATACCATTTCCTAAACAAATTTTTAATATAATGAAATAAATAAATATCAATATGAACTGCAAAAAGATAGATAGTCTAATACATATTTCAGCTTATGGCATGGAAATCTGTTGAAATAATTGATATGTCTTTTTGTAGTTGACACATCACGTCAAGCAACATTTCGAATCACTGTACTTATTTTATCGGCCTTTGAACTACAATTGTACGAACCAACGTTTACCAACATACAATTTAATATTGTTGAACGTGTGATATGTAAAAGAGTGTTTGAAGCCTAAAACCAGGATAAAAGTTTGAATTTTGAATGTTACGTCTAAGGTTTGACAGGTAAAATAATCCTATAAATGTAATTCTAACCTCCAAACATGTCAGCATACCTTGAGTCTACGAGTTGTAGAATAAATAAGTCAGGGTGTAGTCAGTGTGAGAGTTCTAAAGCCGATTGTATCGAGAACTCGTTACAGCGAGCACTGAGCCGTGACGAGCAAGGAGGGAGCATGAGGGCGATTCGCAGGTAAATGTAGCAGCGTTCTAAACGCTGTCTTTATCCTCCTAGCGCTTATCCTGGTTGTACCCTACACGAGTCCGGGGCCCGCTGTGGCACCCAAGATTTGTCGTTTTTTTCTGGGTTGCCCAAGATTTCAGATTCCAGAGGGAAAACTCATATCAGCCGAAAGACGTCCGCTGCTGGACATTGGCCTCCCCCAAAGAGTGCCACAATGACCGGCCCAGTGCCACCCCCATCCAGCGGTCCCGCGACCTTCACGTTACGTGGTAAAAAATTGGTATTTTACTTATTAAGTATCTATTCCTAATACCTGCATACTACTAACTATATAATTATATATATTTTTACTTCTAGCACAAGTTATTGCCGAATCGCGGGCGACTCCTGTCTCACTAGCACTGTGCTAATTAGTAGGACGAGGGTAGTTTTCCTCGTCACGAGTCGCGTCGCGGCATCAATAACTGATGATTTAAATTCCAATCAATTATCACAATAACAGACAGGCGTTAGGACGCCAAAGCGCTTTATTTGAGAATAGCCCACAACTTGTTAGGTGCCGAAAGGTGACATTATTAAAAAGGAAAATATTCGATTAATCGGCGTTGGAGAGCATATTCAAGAGTTTAGGATTTATATTTTGTGTTTGATTCGACATTTTAGAATATATTTTAACAATACCAATTATTACCACCGATAAATTAAAATTAGAAATACTAAACGATTTGACACAGAAAACAAAAATATAATGGAAAAAACCAGCCAAGTGCGAGTTGGACTCACGCACGAAGGGTTCCGTACCATTATCTAGCCCCCCTCATTGTTTGTTTTTTTTTGTTATAGCGGCTAATTTTAACTGCCAAACGTTATCACGGTTCATGAGATACAGCCTTGTGATAGACGGACGGACGGACAGCGGAGCATTAGTAATCTAGTCCTAATAAACCATCATCATCTGAAGCCCAAGACAAGTCTCGAACTTGTACCCTCTGCAGTGCCGGTACAGCGGTTCAGTTTTCGCCATTATTAACGAAATAAGATCATAATAAAAAAACGACTGAGATTAATGCGTTTACTAGTAACACTTCAATGTCATTCTAGTCACTGTGGGTAGTGTAACCAATGATTTTCGTATTTTTAAACTAAACTGAACTGCTAAATTGAAAGATTGAAAGTGACTAAATAGCAGTGTTGGGCGTAATTAATTACTTTTTGCAATTTAATTACAAATTACACAATTATTAATTCAATTACGTTAATTAAATTGAATGTAATTAAAATTACATGTAATTGAAATTACTTTGTAATTTGTAATTGTAATTACATTTATTTGTAAATTAAATTACTAAATTACTTTAAGTCAACTTTTTTTATAAACAATGAGAAGCATACGTGTTTACTTGGTCTGATTGCAATGATGTAATAATCAAAACAATAAATGTGTGTACCTATATTTATATTTATCCGTGTAAACCGTATTCTTAGCACCGCCGGGCTTAAGAACACGTGCATACGTTTCGGCGTTTAACACGGATACCGGGAGCTCTAATTTGTATTGGTGCCACAAAACTAATACTGTTGTTAGGTTAGACCGGACAGATATAAAAATGTAAAATTAGTTAAAATAAAAATAAATAAAAATAAAATAAAAAGAAGTTTATTGCCACATTTGAATTTTAAATAAAAAGTATAATAATAATAAGACTTAAACCTAATTTAATAAAAAAAAACAAGGAATACAAAAAAAAAACAAACAAAAGGGCAATGGGTACCCGTCTCAGCCATTTGCTGGATGCTAGTTGCATACAACACGTATCTTTTTTTTTTTCATTTCAAGCTAAACCTTGCAAAGCTCTTCGAAAACAAAGTTATTACACTCATACACTCTTTACAACTTTGGGGCTCCGCTTACATATCAGCTAACATATTTCGGAAATGAATATAATAAGCTAAGCGTCATGCCTCATGAAGGAAACAGATACCTAAAATTAACTGGGAAATCTAGGAATGCTGACTGTCCAAAGAAATTGAGAATGTTACAAAATAGACTAAAACACCACACTTACACACACACACCACCTTGCCTATGACCGTCACATCTAAGTCCTAATTTTAATAAAATAAAACTTCTTTTTGCCTTTTACATAAAAAACACTTCACTCAAGCATGCCATGCCCCATACCTATCCGGCTTTCGTTTCACCGATCGTTTATTTTATTCAAAAAATAAGTGATCAAAAATATTCTATAAAACAAAAGTAATTTGTAATTTAATAAGTAATTAATTGCAAAATGTAATTAATAATTCAATTAATAATTACATTTTGTAATTGTAATTGAAACTTATAATTACAATTTCATTTTCCCTGTAATTGTAATTTGTAATTGCAATTACTTTTGTAATTGTAATTATTAATTAATAATTCAATTACGTTTTGCCCAACACTGCTAAATAGTAGGTATTAAGTAGGTAGCGTTTAAGTAAAATTTTCTCGACCTTTTATCATGTTACAGGCAAGTAGCAAAGGTCCGGTGAGCTGTTAAACTTTTTGCTTGAGTTTACGAAAAAAACCACCGTGTGAAACACACTTAAATGTCATCATAGAAAAACTATGTTTTTGTGAACGCGCTTGCAACACGGGCTTATGTCATTCTATTTCATCTCCACCTTTTATACCTAAAATACTAATCTTTACATAGCTCCTAACTTATGAATTTTATTATACTTACATCAAACCTTACAACCACTGCTTACATACATACATACATACATACATTCACGCCTTTATTCCCAAAAGGGGTAGGCAGAGCACATGAAACGTATGTTCCAGCGCCACTTTTAGCATAAATGTGGGTATAAAAGATTGACAAAATGTGATATTGCAGTGATAGGTTACTAGCCCATCGCCAACAACACACTTCAACCCTGGTCCCTTAGTCGACTTTTACGACACCCACGGGAAGAAAGGGGGTGGTGAAATTCTAACCCGACACCACACGGGGGACACTGCTTACATTCATGATAATCAAGAGCATGTTTCAGTTTTCGTTACACCTTCACACACCGTATATTTTTTACTAACAAGCTTGCATTGTTTTAAATCGTTACTCGGTATAATGATCTTGTTTAACATGTTAAATAGGCCAAAACAACCGAGTAGCCGGGGTCGAGCAACCGCGACATTGACACCTACGCCGCAGCCGGATCTGCAAACTGGTATCCTGGCTTATCAGCGACGCCATCTCATTGTCACGCCGAGGCTTTAGAAAGCCATAATAAATATGATTTGTGTTATCAACATTGTTTAGTAGCTGTGGTCCATTTCACGAACTTACCATTTTTCAAGTCTAAACTTTACGACGACCGCTGAAGTCTAGTTTGTAGTGACCCCGCCTACGAAGCAAGAGGTCCTGGCTTCAAATCCCGGTAAGGGAATTTATTTGTGAGATGAGCACGAATATTTGGTCCTACGTCATGGATGTTTTCTATGTACTTATTTATTTATCTACATAAGTAGTTAATCGTCGTCTAGTACCCATAGTAGAGGTATACAAGCTTTGCTTAGTTTGGGACTAGGTCGATTTCTGCAAGTCTGTCCGCAAATATAAAAACCTGGCAACACTGCAAATGGCTAGTCGTTATTGGTCAAACCCTTCGCAAAGCTTTGTGAAAGGGGACACTGGCTGGAAACAAAATCATAACTAGGTACATACGCGATATCCTGTGCTATCACAAATTTCAGGTCGAAGTCGTTTTAGAAAGCCGTAATGGCTAGAAATGCAAAGACACTTCAGTCTCTATAGGCGGTAGGCTGCGCTATCACAATTTTAAGATCGAAGATGTACGATTAGTAAGCCATAAATATGATTTGTATTAACAGCATTGTTAAGAATAGGCTAGAATGGCTAGAAATATAGGTAGGGGCATCTGGGTAGACGCCCCGTTTGGTGTCGGGTTAGAATATCACCACCCCCTTTCTTCCCGTGGGTGTCGTAAAAGTCGATAAAGGGAACAGGGTTGAGTGTGTTGTGAGCGATGGGCTAGCAACCTATCACTGCAATATCACATTTTGTTGATCTTTTTTATACCCATATTTATGCTAAAAGTGGCGCTGGAACATAACTTTCATGTGCTCTGCCTATCCCTTTTGGGAATAAAGGCGTGAATGTATGTATGTACCTAGATGCCACTATATTTATAGCCAGCTAGTCTTCAGGCGGTATACTCTACTATGTGTTACCCATGTCGAATATATATATATATATATAGCTTTAGAAAGCCATATACACACTTGTATAATTCGTTTTATCAACATCGTGAAGAGTGGCACTGTCTGTAAATATAATTGTTAGTAGAATTGTTCGTAGTTAACGATATAGTACTTAATATGATTTGTGTATGTTTGTCATTGTTTAGAACGGCACTGCCCGGAAATTCAATAATATGGAGGTATCTGTAGGCGGTATCCTGTACTATCACTATTGTCAAGACAATGATATAGCTTTAGAAAGCCGTAACAAATATGATCTGTTTATAAATGCAAGAAATATCGCTTTGACTATAATTAAGTCACTTTTCGGAGCTTAACCTATGGGGTTTAACTCTAAAAATATCGTTGTTTCTTAGAAAACTAACAAAAATAAACAGTGTTTTGCGTACCTATGCATAGCAAAAGTTGACCGAAAATTCCGGTGCTAAAGCATGAAATTAATTTAGGTAAGCAATAGGTCGCCGGGAGCTATTTCAGCACATTCTATAGCTGTTTAGGGACAGATAATATTGTGATAGGAGAATAATTTAAAAATGGCCAGTAAAATAAAAATGAATGAAGCGATTTATAATCTTTTCCACGGACAATCTATAAATTCATACGTCAATCAAATGCACGTGAACTAACACAAATATGAATGAAAGGGTTTTTGTATTTGATTATTAAATTATTCATTATCCAAGAGCTAAACTTAAAAAAATAGACAAAATAGCTCAAAGACATAGTTGATAATAAATCCTTACTAATATTTTAAATGCGAAAGTGTGTGTGTGTGCTTGTTTGTCCTTCTTTCACGTCGCAACGGAGCGTCGTATGAGGCTGGAGAGTGACAGGCTACTTTTTCTTTTTTAGATGGGAGAACATCTAATTCCCACGGGAAAATTTCAATGTGTTACATTTTCCTATAACCACGCGGGCGAAGCCGCGGGCATCAGCTAGTCATTAAATAACCAAACACTGACAGGTAATGGATAGGAGAAATGATGAATGATTGACCCTTAATTCATTGCTCTTGAGCTCGTACATATGTACAGTCAAGGAATTTAATTTAGGACCCACTTAAGGTTGACAATCCTGTCGATTTGCATTGGACTACAAAGAATATTTTTGCGAAAAGGGTCGTAAATTAAATTCCTTGACTGTACCTACCTACCGACTTAATGTACAGTCAGTGAATAGTACAAAACATAAATATCTGTACACGCCTTTATGACAATAAAGTCCTGTACAGATATGGACGAGTATGTCCTTATTTATATTTACCTCGTAAGGCCCAAGCTATTTTAGGACTTATGTAATAACGGCCCAGTGTCCTAAAAAAAGGTCATAAACACCTAACTATTATGAAATGCAGAGCCCCTAAATAGAGTTAAAATTTGATTACAAAAGTCTAATGAGTTCGGCTGTTAAGCCTGAATTTTTTTGTCCTAAAATTAGGCCGATGGGTCTTACGAGGTTAATACTCCTGACTGTACTTCGGTATTTGCGTGCAAAGGATACGTACAGAAGCTCTTTCAAAGACACGACCTCGTATGCGCATCGTAATTCGTGACCGCACGAAACTGAGTTATCTACAGGAGGAGAGATAGCATCATTTGGAAGAGAGCAATTCCATACACGTTTCCCTTTAACTGGAAATGGTCGGTTAAGGGTCGAACAGACTGCCAGCGGGACGGTAGCGGGGCTTGACGAGCGCGTGATGCGCGCGGGACTGCTGTCTGGCGTCACACTGACGCGCCGCGCACCCTTCGGGGTCGCGCGGTGCGCCCGTCGCGGGCTCGCGGCGGGAGGCTGGCGGGGCGCGACAGAAGCGGGGCGCGTTGCCGACGGGGCGCAGCCTGTTTGACCACGCTAGCGGTTTGTAGGGACATATCGCGCTGCGCGCCCGCGACGGTGCTGTGTGTTCGACCCTTTAAGGGGAGGTCTTCGAGTACGCGGCTCCACTTATTTTTATCTAATGGTTGTTGAACTTATTTACTACGAGACACCCAGTTTTTCACTTCTATAGGATGTTAGTAAATGTCCTAGTAATAGACGTTGTACAAGTGTATGGCATAGGCACCTTATGTCAAAGTGAAATGGCTTAAATTGGAATGAAGAAAAATCCTCTTACGTCGAATATAATCATTATATATGCTTTTTTTATCATGCTTTTACCTCCCATATGCGAAAAGTGGGGATGTAATTTATTTTTCTCTCAATATCCATGGTGTGGGGTATTGTAGAATAGCTTGATTAAAAATATTATGGGTTTCAAAAACCATTTTTCAAGAATTTTCAAGTTAGAGTCAAGTGTCCTCCCCCCCTGCCGGGCTAAATGGCTATTACTCGGAATGTGAACAACTTATATATAGAAAATTATATTTAAAACGAAAACTATTACAGCTAAGTAGGCACAACTAGTTACCGAGTAGTAATCGGCCAACATAATGTGTACTTAATTCATACAAAGTCGGCCGACGCAACCGCACCATTAAGTTGACCCGCGCGTGTCGATGTAACAACAGGCAACTACGGAACCCTACACTGTGCGTGGCCCGACACGCACTTGGCCGGTTTCTTATTGAAATCTGTGTCTATCAAGATGGCTCTTACCGATGTTTTATGTTTTGAGGGTGTTTTAATTTGGTAAGATTTCAGAGGTTCCAAATTTCAGTGCTATATTACATAGCACTGAAATTTGGAACCTCTGAAATCTATATTACATAGCACTGAAATTTGGAACCTCTGAAATCTTACCAAATTAAAACACCCTCAAAACATAAAACATCGGTAAGAGCCATCTTGATGATAACCTACCCTACCTCCTCACAAATGCACATCAAAGAAATATTTTTTCAGCATTATTTGTACTCTTTACAGTGTCACAAACAAGCTAATTTGATTGCGTCGCTAGTAAATACTAGTAGACTAAGTAGTCGCTGACATTCGCATACGACAATTCTTATTGTGGCAAAGGCAAACAGAGAGCTGGTATGCACAACGCTTTCTGTGAAACCAGCCAGGATTACCGAGACCTCCGATTATGCGTAGTTATTACGAATGTCAGGATCAAGTTATAGAGGCAATGAGCATTCTGAGACTACGTATGAATCGCGTAACAGTAGTCACTGACATTAACATACAAGAATTTCTATTGTGGTAACCAATAAACTCTCAGAGAAATCTCATGAAAATATGCACAGAATGCTCACTTGGTAATGGCCGCCCATTCATAACTAAGAATGGTCGACCACTATATTGTTTTCTAGAATACGCATCTCTCACACGCCATCTAACGGTACCATGTTTGAGGTAAACTGACGATTTCCTAAGATCGATACATGGACAATGACCCAAAGTGCGACATGAAAGAAAGAAAGAAAGAAAGAAAGATACATTTATTCACAAAAACACATGACACACGTGTTAAACAATAAAATAATCAAAAAACAGAAAACAGATAAAACATGAAACAAGTGTGCCTCTGCGGCAGTGAACCGGACACTGGCTCAGCATTATGCTGAGGTGTCAGACACCTGCAGCGCTGATTTTCAGCCAGCACCGTCCGTGACTCACGGAAACGTCATACAAATGTAATAAATAAACTACCTACAGTATTGGGACAGGCGAAAGAGAAATAACCATAAATAAAAAGTGAGATAATACATGTACACACTACCTAGATGCAGCTTCAATAAAATATTTATATTTACAGTACACATTAAAAACAAAAACTGGATAAGAAATGAGAAATTGGCATATTTATTGCTGTCACAGTGCTGGGGATTAGGATTTTGATTTCTGGAGCGTCAACAGATAGCCTTTATGCATACGCTTAAAGGTGTATCTGCTAAGCGTAAAAACGTTTGTACAAACGAAAACACTGTTAACTGACCATCCTGTGTTTATATAGAACCTTATTACAATGCACTTAAGGTGCACCGATGGTCAGTTAGCTGTGTTGTCGATTGTACGTACGTACAAACGTTTAAATAAAAAGGATATCCAGCATGTCTATCATGAGACGGCCGCGACATACTCTCAATTTTTCTCGCACTATACCTCTTGTTCTAAGTGTTCTAATAAGAAAGAGACGGATAGTGCGAGAGAAAATCGAGAGAGTTCGCGCGCCGTCTCATGATAGCCGTGCAGGCAGATGTAGCCTTTATTTCAATTGCTTAGTCGTTTTTATGGTTTAGGGATGCACAAAAATATAAAATTGTAAGTGAGCTTCATTCCGCCGATTCGTTAGGTTTTTACCACAGATTGGGATACAGTTATTTTTTGTGTCGCTCTTTGGAAACAATTGTTGGAGACAATTACTATGTGACGAATGATAAATATTTATTTTGCGCGTTTAAATTTTTGAAATGCAGATAAGTAATTACAAGAGGAGAAACTTGTTTTGGTTTGAGTACCTATTTGTACTTTCATATCGCACATCATCAGTTTTTTAGGGTTCCGTACCCAGGGTAAAACGGGACCCTATTACTAAGACTCCGCTGTCCGTCCGTCTGTCTGCCTGTCTGTTCGTCTGTCACCAGGCTGTATTTCATGAACCGTGATAGTTAGACAGTTGAAATTTTCACAGGTGATGTATTTCTGTTGCCGCTATAACAACAAATACTAAAAAACTGAATTATGTTGCCGTTTTTATAGACAATGGTACGGAACCCTTCGTGCGCGAGTCCGACACGCACTTGGCCGGTTTTTTTCTCACTGCACCCACTTTCTGTTTTGCCCTACGGTTGACTAGTAGAGAATGACTTGTGGCATTAAGTCCGCCCTTTGTACTTATTTATTTGTGCAATAAAGTTTAAATAAACAAATAAATCATCGATACTTACGTCAAAAAGAGATTGTAAAATAACATAAAAGAGGTAGGTAACATAAACTTAACAACACATTTTGTCGCTAAAGGTTGTCTGGAAGTGATCGCTCCTTACCGATAAGACTGCCTATCGTCTATCGTTGCATAACCAACGTTTGCTTTACATATTTATCTAACAGTTTTATTTTTTTACAGTGTAAAGAGTATTTGTATTGTATACCTATTCTATTTTTATTTATTTTATGTGTTAAATATGACTACCACACTACAATTATCCACTCACTTGCTTGTATTTCGCACACCCCTAAACTGATGGTGGCAACTGTGGTTGCCAAGTGAAGTATGGACTTCTTTGATAAAGAAACATTGAAAGCAATTTAGTTAGGCTACCTTTTTTAAAATCCGAAAGCAAGTGACTAACCACATACATACCTACATACCACCTAATTCGCTCCCCGAGATAAGGCCGTAAGGACGCACAGGCGAAGAAACTTGTTTATTCAATTGAATCAACTCTCACTTTCATTTCTAACACTGATTAGGATTATTATAGCACCTCATGAATAATACTACGCATCCTAGAATAATTAAGCATCAAGTGAAATCGCTTCTAATCTAATCCATAAAACGGCGATAAATTGTGTTGAACGCGACATTTCAAGTGTAACTGCCATAAGTAGTATACAAACTGAAAAGGCTACCAGCACGTCTAGCACACGACGGCCGCGACATACTCTCGATTTTTATCGCACTACACCTCTTCTTCTAAGTGTTCTAATAAGAGAGAGACGGATAGTGCGAGAAAAATCGAGAGAGCTCGCGTACCGTCGCGTGCTAGCCGTACAGTTTTTGTATCGGTTTTGCAGTTGCGACAACAGTGCCGCAACGACCTTTGAAGCGTTTTGCACAATTTGCGGTATTATCTTGAGAAATAATACGGTATAGAAATTTATGTAATTTGCGTTTACAGACGTGCTGCTTGCACTTGTCTGGGTATTTAATGGTGAAATTGAAAAACTACAAATACATTTTTAAAAACCGGCCAAGTGCGAGTCGGACTCGCGCACGAAGGGTTCCGTACTATCTATAAAAATCACGTTAATTGTATGGGAGCTCCCTTAAAAAAAAAAACTGTTTTTAGTATTTGCTGTTATAGCGGCAACAGAAATAGGTACATAATCTGTGAAAATTTCAATTGTCTAACTATGACGGTTCAGGCGAGTGTACCTGGTGACAGAAGGACAGACAAAGAAAACGCTGGTAGGACGAGGTAGAGAAAGACCTTCGCGCCCTGACCCCGTAGCATGGACAGCCTTATCACACGATAAGTGACAAGATAGAGCGTCCGTCACTGGCTGACACCGTTCAATAGAACGAGACGGTCTGCACGCAGGCAACTGGGAGGAGATCACACAGAACAGGGCGCGTTTTCGCAAACTCGTATCGGAGGCCAAGATCCACTTCGGGTCGCTGAGCCAGCGGATAAGTATTTAAAAAAAACCGGCCAAGAGCGTGTCGGGCCACGCGCAGTGTAGGGTTCCGTAGTTGCCTGTCTGTTTTAGTTACATCGACGTGCGTTGCGGTTGCGTCGGCCGAATTTGTACGAAAATTGGCCTTTTCAATTACACATTAAGTTGGTCGACTATTACTCGGTAACTACTTATGCCTACTTGTTCGTGATAGTTTTCCTTTTAAATTCATTATAGGTATGTACTACTACCACGATTTTTTTCACATTCACTGCACGGGGGGGCACATAACTCGAACTAAAATTAGGGCTTTAAAGCCCAATATCTCGCAAAAAAAATACTGACTGAAAAATGGTTTCACAAAACCCATAATATTTATGAACGAGCTATCTAACAATACCCCACACCATGGGTTTGACGAGAAAAAAAATTACATCCCCGCTTTAGGTGTAGGGGAGGTACTTACCCTAAAAAAAATCTTTTTCCAAATTGTATTGTACTGTTTTGTCGGCGTGGTTGATTCATATATCCATGCCGAATCACAGTTTTCTAGTAGGAATGGTTACTGAGCTAAGCCGAAGACGGACAGACAGACGGACGGACATAGTGAAACTATAAGGGTTCCTTGTTGATTACGGAACCCTAAAAAACAGCAAAATGTGTTACCTACATTGTATGATAGTCGCGTTTGTATCGTATGTCACTGTGGATGAATCGTTAGGTGGCGACTGTAAGTAAGTAAGTAACTAAGTATAGTCATTACTTTTCTCACTCTCGCGACGACAATCAACCTCGGACTATGCAATAATGACAGCATAATGACTTAATGATGTTTTACCTACATCATACTCTTAATTCATTATTAATATCACCACATTTAGTCCGTATCAACTATTTACGGAAACCGAGCATACCCCGTCATTACTAAATGGCTGACGGCTTAATCTACATAACTAATATTATAAGTTGTTAATAATGACATTAAAGAACAAATAATTTGGACACTTTTCCCTTTCTTTCATGCAGAAGTAGTCCATCTTACGCTGGTGCTAGGATAGTGTTGGAATAGTGTCATGGTCGATTATCGCTTGCGCAATATAACAAAGTAATGTCTGTGTCGTTCCCATAGGCGGCACACGCCATTATAAGCTAATTGGGCGGCGACGTTCATGTATCGTGGCGTATGGAGAAGGCATATTGGTACTCAAAGACGGGAGTAACTGATGATTTCTATTATTTGGGGAAAACCGACACAACTAAGATTTAATTGAAATCCTGCTAATTCATATTGTTTTTAACCCCGACGCAAAGAGATGGGTGTTATAAGTTTAACGTGTCTGTGTATCTGTGTATCTGTCTGTGGTATCATAGCTCCCAAACGGACGGACCGATTTGAATGCGGTTTTTTTATTCAAAAGCTGATGTGAGCCCAAGTGTTCGTAGCCACGTTTCATGAAAATCGGCTTAGCCATTTTTAAGATATTGGACTTTGAATTGAAAATGTCGGGGGTTTTTCCACTTTTCTAAGTTGTAGTTATATTTTGTACACACTTCGAACAATTTTTTGCTGGCCAATTTTTCACAATGATAATGAAAGATTTTAACCAATTCAATTCAATGGTTTATCAAAATCGTAATTATTATATAAAAATGTTCACAGCCATAATTATAAGCATCCATAATGGATATCATTAAAAGGACGTAAAAAACGCTCGGTCTACTTAATGGCTCTGTAACACTCGTATTACTGAAAGATAACGTGAACGTTGAAAGCACGCGTTTCACACAATTTATTTTATCTCAACACATTATGCTTGTGAATGAAGCATGATTGACAAACGATGACAAACGACCTTTGTTTATTGCTGAGGGAACTGAATTGAACACTAAGCAAAATAATGTATAATAAAATAAAAAAGTGTAATACGCCCCACTTAAGTTCGCGTCTTTGAAGTTAGCCTCAAGTCTCCTTCCGTACACCCTTTGAATCTCTCTGACATGAGCTACGCAAACTAATGTAAAAAAATAGGGGACAATCTTAATCTTTGTGTAAGACGCCATGGGTTCTAGACGACGATAAACCTACTTCTAAATACTTAAATACACAGAAAACATCCATGACTCACGGACAAATATACGTGCTCATCACACAAATAAATGCCTTTACCGGGATTCGAACCCAGGACCTCTTGCAGGGTCACGACCAACAAGGCTAAAGCGGTTGTCGTGTATGTGTGTATGTAGTGTATTAAGCTATATTATGTGGCGCGTACTAAGTCTATGCCTTAAATATTGTCATGTCATGTACTTTCCTCATTAATTTATAAAAGATTGCATCCTAATTGGTTTATTTCTACTAACGTTTACAGTGAAGTTTGTAAACGTTTGTAATATTGTTAATGCTTCATAGCTTGCAAGTTAGACCAACTTCCCAGAGATATATTGAACTTAAATTTTACATTTATTAAGTCATTAATTGTCATAAGACTTACAAAACGTGAATATAGACATAGAATAGACTAACAAAATTTGAAACTGCATAAGGCAAACCTTATGTAGTGTCTTTTAAAGAGATATTCACACGACAACTGTGCAAATAAATTATATGTTTTTTTTTATTATTTCATAATAATCTACATGCCCCATCAGTTATGCATGTGTGTAGTCTATAAATACTAATGTTTTAAAGAGGAAAATTTTGTTGGTTTGTATGTCACCAGTGTTCAGAATGTACCTACGTAATAGACATATCTTATCCCGCGGCTTGTGCGATCTGTGTGATTCACAGATGGAGACGCGCGGACAGATAGTCTAATCTGCCGTCCTAAGCAAAAAGGACGCATCTGTCTATGAGACTCTTAGTCAGATGCGTCCTTTTTGCTTAGGACGGCAGCACGTCTAGCACACGACGGCCGCGACATACTCTCGATTTTTATCGCACTATACCTCTTCTTCTAAGTGTTCTAATAAGAGAGAGACGGATAGTGCGAGAAAAATCGAGAGAGCTCGCGCGCCGTCGCGTGCTAGCCGTGCAGTAATGTACTCGAGCCTAGCGATGCCATTTGGCACCCATATCACCCCGTTCATATTTTAGCGCCATCGAAATATGCGCGCGATAAACAGTGATATAATTATGAATTATTATTGTGTGATATTGTGGGCCTTTATATGCCGCTTCGACCAGCAAGTGATCTTTTGTGGCAGCCCTTTTTTTTAGATTTCTCTAAGAAATTCCAGATTCTTTGGGCGGTGAATGTTGTACCTCTTCTGCGGGCGTAGCACGGTTGCCATTGTATCACTTATCGTTGTGGATAAGGCATCCGTCACTCTTGCACTCGCATACCTACTTGTCAGAGCGTGATGGCGTCTTTACCATAACGATAAGTGATAAAATGGCAACCATGCTACGCCCAATGGGTGCACGATGTGCCGCCCTAGGTAGATACTTCTTTTGTGCATGAGTGTTCCGCAGGAGCAAAGAATACGCATTGCTGTTTCCTCTGTCTCCTGGCAGAACCTGCAAGTTGCGTCCTGTTTCATACCCACAGTGAAACAGTGATAACATTTGATTGGCTGATGATGTGAAAGAAAATATTCAGGTCATAATGGGTTAATTGAAGCCTATTGTAGATACAATGTAATATAATCATCCCCATGCGTTTATCTCCTTCGCTGAGCGAGTTATTAATTACGTTTTTTATTACTATCAGTTATTAAAATGCCTCATCCACGCAGCCCGGCTCGCGTTCGCTGTCTCCTTGAATGCGCGAAGAAATCTCGCCGACACGCGACGGTTTCACATGCGCATGAGCAGTGGCAGTTTTTACCGAGTACGCGTATTTCTAGTTTGCTTTGCCTTTTATAAGGCGTAATCGCAATTATGCGATGGGAAAGTACGTAAGATGGATTGTAGGGTGTATCCGGATGTTACTCAATTACTCATGCTCATCGTTGTTGACGAGAATTTTTGCAAATGTTTATCATTCCCTTCCATCAATGAGACAATTTTGCTGCACAAGAATGTGACGTATAGGTAAAAAGGCCGGTGATGATGACGGTGAAGTATCGTTACCAAAACTTAATCTAGTGTTTGCCTAGTGTCATTGAAAAATCATATAATTCGATTTCATGAATTCAGGTTTATTAAAAAAGAGTAGGATTATGTTATTAATTTACGTTGTTTGTGTATTTACTTAATTAAAAAAAGAAGTGGCAACTGGTAATAGGAACTAATAAGATAAAATAAAATAAGTTTTACAAATATTGCACACCTCACACAAACAAAGCAGTTAGAAAGAGAAATAATACAATAACATGTAGGTAGAGGTAGACAACAGACGGTCTTATCGCTGAAGACCGATCTCTTCCAGACAACCTTCGGGTATCGGAGGAAGAGATAAAACTAGATTATGTAGTAGGTGGGAGATTATAATCAGCGAAAAATCAAATTAATTATATAAATACACGTACATAAATAGCTCTATATATAAACATACATACACAATCATACATCTATACAAATATCACAAATAAAAATATATAAACAGTCAGCCAAAAAATAATAATAGTAAGACAATCAGGGTTAGGGGAGAGACAAATTATGTTCATTAAGAAGAGATTTTAAGTTTCCGACAGATTTTGCTTGTCTTATGTCAAGAGGGAGAGAGTTCCGTCGTTTTATTTAATATAAGTACTTAATCCATTTTCTTTTTCAATAAGTGAATAATGATTGTTACTTATAAATAAAACTATTTAAAACACGGATGTTATCGCGTATACGACGTATCAAATACATCCTGAGGATTGGAGATAAAGGAAATATGTAAAATGCGTCAGATCTAATCCAAAGAATCCATATCCATTAAATAAGTAAAGTTCTTTCTATGTGCCGTTGGTTTAACAATAATTATAATAAATAATTAAACATCTTTATTTCGAAGAACAGACTTCTTAGTTGTTAGTAACAAATGAAAACAAAACAAATAAATTTAACTTAAAGGTTAGTGTATATAGGTACATTTGATTTTATCATTACTTAACTACCTGTTTAATGAGCGAGAATTGAGCTATCATATTTGTCAGCTATAACATTCAGAACACTGTTGGGACTGCTTCTCACTCGACCTAGTAGAGATACTATTTTCTTGCGCATGATATAAGAAATAATAAATTGAAAACAAACCCGTCACGCCCAACTCGCCAGTCACGCGTCATTCCCATGGCCTATTCAATTATTGACAATTATGCATCAAAAATAATAATTACCAACATAAAACTCACGCCATAGAAAGCCTTTCTGTACACACACACTTTCAAATTTCACTATTACGTGCTAACCAATTGTTATTATGAAAAACGTGTCTTACCAGCTAACCTTTAAGGTTTACGTGAATTCCATCACAGTTACGTTAACTGCTGCGATAAGTTGTAACAATTTGAAACTTGAGACAGTTCCCAAAGAGAAATTTATTCAAAGGTCAAGAAAGGCACATGCCCAACTTATTTTTCGTTATGACTGGTAATGATAAAAATAATCCGTTGGGCGATAAAATAAACATTTAAAACACCCCCGACAAACAACCATTACTAAGAACTACCTTGACAGACAAGTCTTTCGATTAAATAAAACCGCACTCAAATCGGTGCATACGTTTAGGAGCTACAAGGCCACAGAAAGAAACACAGATACACAGGTAAAACTTCGGACAGTCCTCATAATCCTCGGTGGTTAAAAGTAAAGAATCATCGCCCTCCTAGATTATTCGTCGGTTGCATCCTAAAGGAGCCCGGGGTCCGCTTTGGCATCTAATCCCAAGATTTGGCATAGGCACTAGTTTTATGAAACTGATTGCCACTTGCCCCTGGTTAAAAATTTATAACATGGTAGGTATATGTGCTGGGTTATATTCTCTTTATTTTTACGGGTTACCTAACGATTTGTTGATACTAAATATTTAAGTATTTATTTATTTTAAAATTAAATTAAAATTAAATTAAATTAAATATATTTTTATTTCGGATTATTGCAATATCCATATAATGTTAGTAAGTCTTAATCTAAGTTAGTTAGTATGTACATAGACTAGTGCTTATATCTACTTAACTCTAAATTGAGCAACCGCTTTTATTTGGCTGACCCAGTATTGTAAAATAGGGCAGTCGTACTTGCCAGCAATGACACCCAGGATGCCGTTGGAGCTTCCTCTGAGCCTGTTCAGCAGCAAGGCGATCTTCTTCCGCATAAGTGCCTGAAAACTGTCCGTGCGGGCCTCCGCAAACATGAGCGAGGCACTACACCACCTTGGCAGTCCCAACAGCATCCTGAACGCATTATTGTACTGTACACGCAGGGCGTTATAGGCTTTTTTGGTGTACCTTACCCACAGGCTGCTCGAGTAAAAAGATTGGCAGTACGCCTTAAACAGTGTGATTTTAACATCAGTGGAACATCGAGCAAACCTGCGGGCAATCATATTAGCCCTGACAGCCAACGCCCTGCGCTCCCGTTCTATATCCAGGTCATCAGTCAAATCAGGTGTTATTATATGCCCTAGATATTTAAAGTCTTTGACCACCGACAGGGTGGTCCCATGCAGTACAACGGGAGCCACAAAAGTAGGCTGCTTATCTTTCTCCGCCTTGAAAACCATGACAACACTTTTCTTCGGGTTGTACTGCAGTCCATGCGCCACAGCAAACCCCTCACATGCTGTCACCAGTTTTCTAAGTGCACTGATAGATGGACCCAGCAGCAACATGTCATCGGCGTAGCTGATGTTATTCATAGAGTAACCATCAATGTAACATCCCACAGGCATGCTGCTGAGTCCAGCTAACAACTCATTCACATAAAAATTAAACAGCCTGGGCGACGTAAGCCCACCCTGTCGTACCCCACACTCCAGTTTGTACTCGGAGGACAGACTGTCGGCCCATCTCACCTGATTTAGCTGGCTACAGTACCAATATTTCAGGATGTGCACTAACTCTTTCGGTATGCTTGTTTTCTCTAACTTTCGCCATAAGATGCCACAAGTCGAGAAAACAAGCATAGACAGTGGTTTTCCTTCGCGTACTAACCCGACGGCATGCTTTAGACTTAAAATGGCACTTTCAGTGGACAGCCCAGTTCGAAAACCGAACTGAGCATCATGAATCTTTAAGTGCCCATCTAGTATGGAGTCCAGCATACTGTCGAGTATCTTTGCAGCCGTCGTTGCCAGCGAGATGGGTCGATAATTGTCTATATTGGACAGGTCTCCGGTCTTGTTTTTGGGCACTGGCACTACTAAGGTCTTCATAAAAGCCTTGGGCAAGTAAGAGTGGCTCAAACATAAACTTAAAAACATTGCGAGAACACGGGGAAAATGCACACCGGCATACTTGAAGTGCTCTATACTGAGGACGTCGTGGCCAGGCGACTTTCCTCTTTGCATCTTGCTTACAACTTTAGCCACCGCTTTAGCTGAGAAGACAGTCCTGACCCCCGCGGCCTCTCTCTCAAACCCTACATCTGCATCCGTGCGCTTGCCCAACAAGGACTTGACCATAAAATGGCCACGAAACCACTCAGCAATTTCAGTAGGGTCACATTTATCTTCTACACTCACAGGAAGGCCAGGCTTCACTTCAATTTTCCTAGTACCTTTCCAGAACTGTTTGAAATTGCCATCTTTACGAACCAAAGCAAGCTTGTCCATTTTAAATTGTTCCTCCCTATCCTGGCACCATTTTAATTTTGATTTAAACACCTTTCTACTATCATTCATCAAGTTATACCACCTACCACACTTCGGTTTCCCCATAGTTAGCCATAGTTGAAAGTGAAGCCGGGCCTCCCTGTGCGCCTCAGCCACATATTTATTCCACCCAGGAACATATCCGCCTTTCCGTCGCTTTTTACCTTCGTGGGTCGTGACCGACGCATTTGATAGAATAATAATTATCCCATTATACATATTGTCTAAGACTAGGAAATGATCACTACAGTTACATTCATTGTCACAACAATTGCTTAACTCATAAGGGAAATCAACTTTACTTACTATTTGGTCCTCGGTTCTTACACCCCATGTTACCTTATTGCTTAGTTTAACCGTATGTATTTTTCCTTACACAACCTTTTATTTTACCTTTAAAACATTTGTAATTGTTACTTAACAATGATCTTTCTTGTCTTACTATAACTAAGTTCATTAATCTGACTAATTAACAATTACGCTGAACTGAATACAGTTGTGAAATGAATGTTGTTTATTAAATGAAATGTAAAACGCATCGTGACATCGCGGCTTGCGTGTGTGACTTACGGGTAAACACGAAAATTGCTACCGTTCTGTACGAAATTTACTTTTCCATACATATGTTATGAAAATAGCAATTTAGCATTGCCATTTCTTCGAGACATGTCACGATCAGCGTTTAATAGTTTATTTTGACACAGCTAATGTTTCTAAGCTGTAGATTATATCTTAGATATTAATAGGCAGCAAGATGGTATTTGTATTTTGACATTTCAAACCCCGGTTGAAATGTCAAGGTGGATAAATTTTAACACGAGAATGGAAGTTGTGTATTTATATCTAGTTGAACGAAAAGTATAACTAAATACATCATCATCATCATCATTATCATCATCATCATATCAGCCAAGGATGTCCATTGCTAGGCATAGGCCTCCCCCAAAGAGTGCCACAATGACCACTCCTGCGCCACCCTCATCCAGCGCACTCCCGCGACCTTTACCAGGTCATCAGTCCACCTTGTGGGGGGCCTACCCACGCTGCGCCTTCCGGTACGTAGTCGCCACTCGAGAACCTTTTCGCCCCAACGGCGACGCCCATGGCCACTTAAGTTTAGCGATTCGGAGGGCTATACCGGTTACCTTGGTTCTGCTGCGGATAGCCTCATTTCTGATGCGATCGCGCAGAGAAATAGGAGAGGGCTACTATATACAAAATTTAAAAAATATAAAACCACCCGACGCGATAGCTTAGAACCACCCCTTTGGGATCTATAATGCCACAGATAGACACACATAATTTAGTACGTTTTTTTTATGGAAAGTCTTGTCTGTCGAGGTAAGTCTTTGCTATGATTGTTATGTCAAGGGTTTTAAAAAATATATTTTAGAATAGAAATAGAAGAAGATTATATAGGTATAGAAGTGAATTTATGTAGTTATATAGCTCCATTGGGATTAGGTGCCTTTAGCGGACTCTAAAGGACACAACCGGGACTATGGAAATCCCTTATTTTACTGACAAACGTTTCATCAAATGCATTGTTTCGCCGAACTTTTATTTCCTCGAATTTGTTTTTCTCAGAAACCGTTTACTTTATGGGTACCTATAGACAAAAGTTAATTGTGTAGAACCCATTAGGTTAGGTTAGTTTGGTTTTATAAAAATCATGAAAATTTACTCTCTGAAAAAAAATGTTTTTGATGAAATGAAAATTCGGCGAAACATTCATTCGATGAAACGTTTGTTGATAAAACGGTAAGCCCGGGGAATAACGCTAAGAGGATGATTATACGATATGATAGCTCCAACATATCGTTTAGTTAGTTATTACGTAACGAAAACACGGAATTAACGCATATTACAGAACACTTGACTGGTCGATTTCACGGCCACCGCCTGCATCTAATAAAAACTAACCAGTCGAAATACGCGTTCCGTCGGTGTGTCGGTGGTTGTGATTATTTAATGTGGCCGACTTTTTATAAATCTTTCATTGTAATTGGAATCTTTTACATAGCAAGGTAGAGTTGTTTTTTGAATGAACTGCTTTGATGCAATGCGGCCAATTCAACCAATGTCAAGTATAAAAACTTTATAGGCGCCCGGTAATGAGAATGCTAAATATGTAATTATAACGTCTACATTTTCAAGTGAATCATTGTGCTTGCTGTTGTGTGTATATTACATTTATTTACATTAACAGACTGTAATAAATATGTCCGCTTTCTTTATATCGTGTAGATCTCATATCCCGCTCCAACTATTTTCTATTTGGCCTGAAGGTTGATTGGTAGAGAATGCCTTCTTACTAAGTTCCCCTTTTGTATCTGTAACTTTTACTGTGCAATAGTTTAAATAAATAAACTTGGTAGATATAATCATTAATCACTCTCCTTGATTCATCCCCATCCCAAAGATAAACGACATAAATTTGGGTTTGTTATTAAATTGTTTTGTTGATGCAGCAAGCAATGAAATTAAATTTATAATTATAGTATACGTTTTCAAGTGCATCTGAAACTCTATGCATAGGTTGTCAAAATATATAAATTTCATATTTATTTTTATCGCAATACCTAGATGTGTTTGTTCTTACAATGAGAGCAAAAGTACGTAATGTAGACATTAAGCATGTTTATTTAGAAATAACCTAAATTCGAATAGCGTAACTACAACTACCAAACCTGTTATAAAAATTAATTCTTGTAATTGATTAGGTTTTCATTCCACGAAATGAAACTTATAATGTGTAGGCATCAGCATGTATAAATGCAAAGGTGTTAAGTAATGTTTTCATGTCTTATTGAGAAATTTTGGCATCTAATCCCAAGATTTGGCATAGGCACTAGTTTTATGAAACTGATTGCCACTTGCCCCTGGTTAAAAATTTATAACATGGTAGGTATATGTGCTGGGTTATATTCTCTTTATTTTTACGGGTTACCTAACGATTTGTTGATACTAAATATTTAAGTATTTATTTATTTTAAAATTAAATTAAAATTAAATTAAATTAAATATATTTTTATTTCGGATTATTGCAATATCCATATAATGTTAGTAAGTCTTAATCTAAGTTAGTTAGTATGTACATAGACTAGTGCTTATATCTACTTAACTCTAAATTGAGCAACCGCTTTTATTTGGCTGACCCAGTATTGTAAAATAGGGCAGTCGTACTTGCCAGCAATGACACCCAGGATGCCGTTGGAGCTTCCTCTGAGCCTGTTCAGCAGCAAGGCGATCTTCTTCCGCATAAGTGCCTGAAAACTGTCCGTGCGGGCCTCCGCAAACATGAGCGAGGCACTACACCACCTTGGCAGTCCCAACAGCATCCTGAACGCATTATTGTACTGTACACGCAGGGCGTTATAGGCTTTTTTGGTGTACCTTACCCACAGGCTGCTCGAGTAAAAAGATTGGCAGTACGCCTTAAACAGTGTGATTTTAACATCAGTGGAACATCGAGCAAACCTGCGGGCAATCATATTAGCCCTGACAGCCAACGCCCTGCGCTCCCGTTCTATATCCAGGTCATCAGTCAAATCAGGTGTTATTATATGCCCTAGATATTTAAAGTCTTTGACCACCGACAGGGTGGTCCCATGCAGTACAACGGGAGCCACAAAAGTAGGCTGCTTATCTTTCTCCGCCTTGAAAACCATGACAACACTTTTCTTCGGGTTGTACTGCAGTCCATGCGCCACAGCAAACCCCTCACATGCTGTCACCAGTTTTCTAAGTGCACTGATAGATGGACCCAGCAGCAACATGTCATCGGCGTAGCTGATGTTATTCATAGAGTAACCATCAATGTAACATCCCACAGGCATGCTGCTGAGTCCAGCTAACAACTCATTCACATAAAAATTAAACAGCCTGGGCGACGTAAGCCCACCCTGTCGTACCCCACACTCCAGTTTGTACTCGGAGGACAGACTGTCGGCCCATCTCACCTGATTTAGCTGGCTACAGTACCAATATTTCAGGATGTGCACTAACTCTTTCGGTATGCTTGTTTTCTCTAACTTTCGCCATAAGATGCCACAAGTCGAGAAAACAAGCATAGACAGTGGTTTTCCTTCGCGTACTAACCCGACGGCATGCTTTAGACTTAAAATGGCACTTTCAGTGGACAGCCCAGTTCGAAAACCGAACTGAGCATCATGAATCTTTAAGTGCCCATCTAGTATGGAGTCCAGCATACTGTCGAGTATCTTTGCAGCCGTCGTTGCCAGCGAGATGGGTCGATAATTGTCTATATTGGACAGGTCTCCGGTCTTGTTTTTGGGCACTGGCACTACTAAGGTCTTCATAAAAGCCTTGGGCAAGTAAGAGTGGCTCAAACATAAACTTAAAAACATTGCGAGAACACGGGGAAAATGCACACCGGCATACTTGAAGTGCTCTATACTGAGGACGTCGTGGCCAGGCGACTTTCCTCTTTGCATCTTGCTTACAACTTTAGCCACCGCTTTAGCTGAGAAGACAGTCCTGACCCCCGCGGCCTCTCTCTCAAACCCTACATCTGCATCCGTGCGCTTGCCCAACAAGGACTTGACCATAAAATGGCCACGAAACCACTCAGCAATTTCAGTAGGGTCACATTTATCTTCTACACTCACAGGAAGGCCAGGCTTCACTTCAATTTTCCTAGTACCTTTCCAGAACTGTTTGAAATTGCCATCTTTACGAACCAAAGCAAGCTTGTCCATTTTAAATTGTTCCTCCCTATCCTGGCACCATTTTAATTTTGATTTAAACACCTTTCTACTATCATTCATCAAGTTATACCACCTACCACACTTCGGTTTCCCCATAGTTAGCCATAGTTGAAAGTGAAGCCGGGCCTCCCTGTGCGCCTCAGCCACATATTTATTCCACCCAG
Organism: Epinotia bilunana; assembly: GCA_947049275.1. Lineage (NCBI taxonomy): Eukaryota > Metazoa > Arthropoda > Insecta > Lepidoptera > Tortricidae > Epinotia > Epinotia bilunana. The sequence continues at coordinate 6,901,121 of OX346265.1, forward strand.
GAACATATCCGCCTTTCCGTCGCTTTTTACCTTCGTGGGTCGTGACCGACGCATTTGATAGAATAATAATTATCCCATTATACATATTGTCTAAGACTAGGAAATGATCACTACAGTTACATTCATTGTCACAACAATTGCTTAACTCATAAGGGAAATCAACTTTACTTACTATTTGGTCCTCGGTTCTTACACCCCATGTTACCTTATTGCTTAGTTTAACCGTATGTATTTTTCCTTACACAACCTTTTATTTTACCTTTAAAACATTTGTAATTGTTACTTAACAATGATCTTTCTTGTCTTACTATAACTAAGTTCATTAATCTGACTAATTAACAATTACGCTGAACTGAATACAGTTGTGAAATGAATGTTGTTTATTAAATGAAATGTAAAACGCATCGTGACATCGCGGCTTGCGTGTGTGACTTACGGGTAAACACGAAAATTGCTACCGTTCTGTACGAAATTTACTTTTCCATACATATGTTATGAAAATAGCAATTTAGCATTGCCATTTCTTCGAGACATGTCACGATCAGCGTTTAATAGTTTATTTTGACACAGCTAATGTTTCTAAGCTGTAGATTATATCTTAGATATTAATAGGCAGCAAGATGGTATTTGTATTTTGACATTTCAAACCCCGGTTGAAATGTCAAGGTGGATAAATTTTAACACGAGAATGGAAGTTGTGTATTTATATCTAGTTGAACGAAAAGTATAACTAAATACATCATCATCATCATCATTATCATCATCATCATATCAGCCAAGGATGTCCATTGCTAGGCATAGGCCTCCCCCAAAGAGTGCCACAATGACCACTCCTGCGCCACCCTCATCCAGCGCACTCCCGCGACCTTTACCAGGTCATCAGTCCACCTTGTGGGGGGCCTACCCACGCTGCGCCTTCCGGTACGTAGTCGCCACTCGAGAACCTTTTCGCCCCAACGGCGACGCCCATGGCCACTTAAGTTTAGCGATTCGGAGGGCTATACCGGTTACCTTGGTTCTGCTGCGGATAGCCTCATTTCTGATGCGATCGCGCAGAGAAATAGGAGAGGGCTACTATATACAAAATTTAAAAAATATAAAACCACCCGACGCGATAGCTTAGAACCACCCCTTTGGGATCTATAATGCCACAGATAGACACACATAATTTAGTACGTTTTTTTTATGGAAAGTCTTGTCTGTCGAGGTAAGTCTTTGCTATGATTGTTATGTCAAGGGTTTTAAAAAATATATTTTAGAATAGAAATAGAAGAAGATTATATAGGTATAGAAGTGAATTTATGTAGTTATATAGCTCCATTGGGATTAGGTGCCTTTAGCGGACTCTAAAGGACACAACCGGGACTATGGAAATCCCTTATTTTACTGACAAACGTTTCATCAAATGCATTGTTTCGCCGAACTTTTATTTCCTCGAATTTGTTTTTCTCAGAAACCGTTTACTTTATGGGTACCTATAGACAAAAGTTAATTGTGTAGAACCCAGTAGGTTAGGTTAGTTTGGTTTTATAAAAATCATGAAAATTTACTCTCTGAAAAAAAATGTTTTTGATGAAATGAAAATTCGGCGAAACATTCATTCGATGAAACGTTTGTTGATAAAACGGTAAGCCCGGGGAATAACGCTAAGAGGATGATTATACGATATGATAGCTCCAACATATCGTTTAGTTAGTTATTACGTAACGAAAACACGGAATTAACGCATATTACAGAACACTTGACTGGTCGATTTCACGGCCACCGCCTGCATCTAATAAAAACTAACCAGTCGAAATACGCGTTCCGTCGGTGTGTCGGTGGTTGTGATTATTTAATGTGGCCGACTTTTTATAAATCTTTCATTGTAATTGGAATCTTTTACATAGCAAGGTAGAGTTGTTTTTTGAATGAACTGCTTTGATGCAATGCGGCCAATTCAACCAATGTCAAGTATAAAAACTTTATAGGCGCCCGGTAATGAGAATGCTAAATATGTAATTATAACGTCTACATTTTCAAGTGAATCATTGTGCTTGCTGTTGTGTGTATATTACATTTATTTACATTAACAGACTGTAATAAATATGTCCGCTTTCTTTATATCGTGTAGATCTCATATCCCGCTCCAACTATTTTCTATTTGGCCTGAAGGTTGATTGGTAGAGAATGCCTTCTTACTAAGTTCCCCTTTTGTATCTGTAACTTTTACTGTGCAATAGTTTAAATAAATAAACTTGGTAGATATAATCATTAATCACTCTCCTTGATTCATCCCCATCCCAAAGATAAACGACATAAATTTGGGTTTGTTATTAAATTGTTTTGTTGATGCAGCAAGCAATGAAATTAAATTTATAATTATAGTATACGTTTTCAAGTGCATCTGAAACTCTATGCATAGGTTGTCAAAATATATAAATTTCATATTTATTTTTATCGCAATACCTAGATGTGTTTGTTCTTACAATGAGAGCAAAAGTACGTAATGTAGACATTAAGCATGTTTATTTAGAAATAACCTAAATTCGAATAGCGTAACTACAACTACCAAACCTGTTATAAAAATTAATTCTTGTAATTGATTAGGTTTTCATTCCACGAAATGAAACTTATAATGTGTAGGCATCAGCATGTATAAATGCAAAGGTGTTAAGTAATGTTTTCATGTCTTATTGAGAAGCAAGTTTTCCGCTATTAAGCTTCTGCTTCCTCATTATGGACAGCTTTCATTTGTCCATTAAGTTCAGTGAGAGAATAGTAACTGGTTACATTATCGTACTCTTCAGTTGATAATTCCCTACCTATTCAGCCATCGTTATGATATACATATATTTAGATTTAGATAATATAATTGTTTTTTTTTCGGATATTTACGCTCATTATTTTTAAGAGCTCTAAGAGAATCTTCTACGTTAGTTTTTAATGTTTAGCTCGACAGCTCCCCCCACAGCTCAGCGTCTACCTGCGTGGGTAGCATGGTTGCTATTTTATCACGTATCGCTGTGGATAAGACGTCCGCCGCGTTCTGACAAGTATGCGAGTGCGAGAGCGACGGATGTCTCCACAACGATAAGTGATAAAGGCAACCATGCTAAGCCCGCTGCTCTGTCAACATCTTCGTTGCATAATTCAGCCATAATCAATCAATTTGAATTTACACGTAGTTACTAAAAACCATCAAACAATGCGAGTACAACTGTTAACGCACAGGTTATGGCTCCTCACGTAAGTTTCGACAATTACCATACAAACGGACGGGCGGACTTTCTAAATGGGAGATTTCACACTATTGTCTTGCCGTTGCTGAACTTAGGTGATAGGCCGTAAAAGATCGAATGTGCTAACTCCTATTCAATGAGCTTTCAATGTAACTGACATCTCGGGAATATTTCATAGGTTTCCATGATACGAATAATATGTAAGTGGCATCTCAGACCACTTGCATTAATAGCGGAACATGGATAGATTCTAAAAAGGTAGTCATGTATACTTGAGATTAATTGAATTGGCTGAATTGATAAAAAGAAAGAAAGAAAGAAGACATTTATTCACTACACAAAAGACGCACAGAGACAAAGGGAGTAGACATACATTGCAATTGACACATATTGTGTTTGTCTTCGCGGCAGTCAATCGGTCGCTGTCTCAGCATTATGCCGAGGTGTCAGACACCTACAGCGCTGATTTTCAGACAGCACCGTACATATCCCACGGAACGCAATACAACATACTACTGATACAGTAAACGTATACACATCATAAATAAATAATTAATATAATAAATTTGTTAAATAATTATGTAATTGCATCAAATTATTCCGTTCAAAAAGCTACTCTACCGTCGAAGGTAGAAGATTCCAGTTCCAGTGACAGTTCTTTAAAAAGTCGGCCACATAATAATAATTTCAACCATACTTTACTCTCTATCAGAAGATTTTGCATATCTAGTACACACATGCTACTGACGCGTTTCAATTAAAATATCGTGCGAACAAACAAGATAGTTTAAAAGTAAACACAAGTCTATAAAATCATAGCAATGCAATCTTTGTAATATATACGGTTGTGCGTACTAAAAGTTCATACTTGTGTTAAGAATTCAATACAATTTATCAAAGTTTACGGCACAATTTTACGATTAGAAATAACTGTGCATAAAATTATAAAACCATAAAGAAGGTATTTTTTTCAACGTTTGTGGCCTTAAACCAGTTGTGGTATAGTTAATACAAAGTAATAATGTAAACAGATTGAGTCCACGGGAACCTACGCAACCTTACAAACCAAGAGCGAAAAGTTGAAAATATGCAAGTTGCATCACCAAGCTTAGTCACGATCTTATCTGGTTTGCCATTTACTTGCATTAATATGGAATTATGGCAGCAAATAAATTGACCGCAAGTGCCATTTGACATTTCATGTTTAACTTTGTTGCCAAAGAGTTATTTTTACTGTCTTGTTCGAGCGGATAAATATCGCAGTTTACTCATTTTCCTTCGTCGCGATATTTTCCTATCATTGGTGATGAAAAGTATAGCTTATTAGATAGAACGCTCTGCGCTATTGAAATAAAGTACCAATTTTACGATGATACTTTCATAGATAATTTATGTTGCGTTAAGTTCACATATACATGTAAGAACTGTATGTTTACCATGGTGCAATAAACGCTTGATTGATTGATTGATTGATAAGTCAAATTTATTACCTTTTTGCGTATAGGTGGTTTGTGCGTCAGCAAAAATACGTGAATATACCTAAATTACAGAACCATTTACTTTATTTGGTTATTATTTTAGATATCGTGCTGTAAAATATTTATCGTAGGTTTGAAGTCCGCTTTAGCCTAGTTAGTGGACCTGCCTACGAAGCCGGAGGTGCCGGGTTCAAATCCCGGCAAGGGCAGTTTTTGTGTGATGACTACACACGAATAAATGTTCCTGGGTCATCATTTTTAGTATGTATGTATATAGTCGCCTAGTACCCATAGGACAAGCTTTTTTGGAACTAGCTCGATTTGTGTAAGATTATCCCCAAAAATTTATTTAATCATATGATTCAACGACCAAGACATTCCTATTTTATTGACGTCATTCGCTCTCATCAATCCTGCACCGTACCTAGACACATTCTAGGAATACTAAAGTAACCAAGCGATAAATAAACAGCCTAAGTTCTTGAATACTAACAATGTTTAGAACAATTTCCACGCCAAGGTCCTCGGAATAACATACCAAGTAAGTCTTACTTCGCCTGAGAGAGTGGAAGAAAGTTACACATAGTACATCACACGTTTTATAGGCATTTGAATGCCTCAGCATCTAAAACGCAGAACAGTAAACGTTTATGTGCTTTTATCTCAATAAAAGCACATAAACGTTTACTGTTCTGCGTTTTAGATAGCCGTATGTAGGTGTTTATTGACTATGATTACTACAGTTTGGTGGGTAAGTATTACGCTAATAAAATCTCATTGAAAGGAAAGCTTGTATCTTGTCTTCGGTCGGACCTGTTGTTAAAAAGCGCTTCATTTCAACGTTAAGATTTCAATGCAATTACGACTACTTACAGTACATTGCCAAAGTTAAGGGCTACAAAACCAAATTGTTGGTTGGACTCTTAATCTGCATAAACGGCGTCTCCGCTTATATGATTTCATAGAATCAAAATATTTTTATATGCTTCCGTGCATAACTGTTGGATAAGAAAGACGACTTTTGTTTTACTCAATCTGTATGACGCTTTTATCAGTTGACACATGAATACGATTAGGTCAAAGGCTATTCGCATCTTTTAGCAGCACTTTCTATTCTAACCGTCACCGGCAAAATCAATTACAGCTAAGTAATATCCAACAATAGACAACAGTAGACATACGCTGAACGCACTATAGCTCCATGCAAAACAACCAATCTGGGACACCTAGCTAATTTTACCGTTTTAGGTCGGCAAAATCTTTTAAGGCCGAGATTTAAGGTCAAAGAGGGCAATACGTCATATACTTTATAATAAAGTAACCTACTGACGGATTTGGCCACACTGAGGATACCGCTAAACAGTGATTTCAGCTAACTACCCATAGTTTCTTTATATGGATTTCAAAAAGCATAGATCTAGAATCTATGTTGTTTGAAATCCATATAAAGAAACTATGGTACACGTACTATTTTCACAAAATATAAACACGTCTAAATTGACTTATATTCATGTATATTAATGTACCACATAATTCTAAGTATTTTAACACGTTTTTTTATGAGGCTTCATTACCATCCGGCATCCGGTCATTACCGTTACTCAATAAGACGGGTTGTGACTTGTAGGTAGCACCAGATCATTCCCACTTCCGAAAACTTGCTAAAAAAATCCGTTACGTGACATTGTCCCAAGGCGAGTTTTAAAAAAATGTGACTAAGTCTACAGAAAATCAATCAACTGCTTGATTACTGATCAATTTATGTAAAAAATCCTTCAGTTTTTCTGTTTTTTTACCAACTCTTCGTGTTTCTCTGCAGACAACTCTTTATCTAAAAATGTGCTGCTAGAATAAGGTTTTTGTTGCTTTATAATAAACTTGATCTTCGATTGGACGCCGTAAACAGATGATTTGTCTTCGCTGCGTGTTTCGAAAGGGATGTATTGCATAAAATCTTATAATTAGAATAAGATTTGATTGTTCGCCGTACATATTACAATAGAATAAGAATAAGGTACAGAGGTGTAAACATATCTTTGCCGTCAACTGTAATATGCTATGTTGTGTTTACGATTTATGCACGTAATTCCTGTACACAATGAACCTACTGAATATACTCGGATTCAGTACTCTTGAGTGTTTACTAGTCATTTTCGTAACATCGAAAATATGTCGAGACATTTCCCATTTTTACATATTTACATAGCTACCTATTGTATTTTAACAATAGCTCCCTTATCTATTACAAATAACAAGTATTGTTTTCAAATCCACTTCGTTAACAGTATATTTATCGGGTAATTAAAAACAGCTTAAAGCCAATCTCTATAAAATGGCAGACGCTTATTTTTGATGGCTTAATAGCTATGGAACCAATTATTAAACCAAAACGATCTTAATAGCGTGATGAACAGGTTGCCGATTTCTTATATCTAGATGATCTCTAAAAGGTTATATATATGTTATAAGAGATCATACACAAAACATACAGAAGGCTTTTTCTTTGGATAACGTTGTATAAATAAGTATCCCAGTCCCATATACGTCGTATGGCGTTTTGACCTCTGTTACACTACGCCATGTGGAAAAAACGTAGTACTTATTGGCAGACTGGATTGTTTACTAGTTTCTGGTATCAGCACAATAACCTTGTCACTTGTATTGTAGCGGTAATGTGGTTCAACAAGGGTGTTAAGTACTATGCGTTCGAACACTAAAACTCGAATAAAAAAGTCAGTCACGCGTTGCCAGTGTCGAAACCGTATTAAAAAGAAATATCTGTACTGTTGTCGTGACACGGTTAGTGAAAAAATCTATATTTGGAGGCGATTGCAGTATTTAGCCAATGGCGGCGGTGAATGCGGCGAGGCTGCGCCGGCGCCGAGGCCGAGGTCCGAGGGTATGCGAGCTCACAAGTGCTTAAAAATCACTATAAACTAACACTGTAATAGTCTGCAATCCAAGTGACAAATCATGTGTGGCACGCTCTGTTACCTTGTCAATGTAAAAGAGGAACAGCGATTCCGAACCGACATTCCTGGCCTCGGCCATGTTCAATTATGGTTGAGATTGTATTTCAAAGAAGTTCTCGTTATTAAAAATGTGAAATTATGTTTTGTTAGGCATACTTTGACGAGACTTCTCCGTTACATTGGAAAAGTTTATGAAATAGTGACCCACTGATTTGCCTTGCTGGTATTCGATTGAGCTATGGCGAATATGTACATTTGTCGTAACAATGCAATATTTTGAGATTTTTGATAAATACTTATTAGGTATTTGTTAAGATTTCTGCTTACATCCCAAACGATACAGATATATATGCTATAAACATTAGACAGGTGTTGTTAAATAATTTCACATGATTCGAGAGTAGGTAATTTCTACTTTATAACATGCAAGCCTATTTTATGTTGAGTAGGTAATTACGCTACCGTTAGGTTAGGTGTTTATTATGCTACCTACCCTACTTTTGTGTCTGCCAGTACTCCACTAAACGGATTTTCTCAGTTCACCTTAGGTCCGTCTTGTCTCGATCGAAACCTTGAGGCTAACCTGGCCAGGGCTGTTATCCGGAACGCGCTATTGTGCCTCACCTCACCCTCACGCCTAATGAAACTAAACCTCTTCCTACACTTAGTTACTACGAATCGCGGCGTCAAGATGTATTTGTGGGTGAACGGTGAGCTTAAAACAACTTAAGAGTAGCGGGGCGGTATTGATTGATACATTATTTAAAGAAATCACTCCCATTTTGTATTTTATCGGTAATTATAACGTGAGTTCCCGTGATTACTTAATTCAAACTTGTATGAGAATTTGTTGCTGTTTGACTAAGTAATTCGAATTCATGTGTGAAAGGATGTTGGACCAGTTCTGATCACGGACGTCAAGTAATACGGGTAAAGGCTGGTTTCCACTTTGATTAGTGCGAGTGCGTAGTGCAGGTGATTAGTGACTAGGTGTGGACAGCGACTGATTAGTGCAAGTGATTAGTTGGCTGTGTAGTGTAAGTAGTGAAGTGAATAGAAACGCGTTCTATTTTTTTGCGAGTGGACTGCGGGTAGCCACGCCCCGCGCGCCCTCCCTTCCCCCTCACTCGCAGCGTGCCTGCCACTAAACACGTGTGGACACTACTCGCACTACACACCTGCACTCGCACTAATCACCTGCACTCGCAGTGAATTGGACACTACTCGCACTACACACCTGCACTCGCACTAATCAAAGTGGAAACCAGGCTTAACGCATAGTTGGCGTCAATTAAGGTAAATGCCCCAATGCTCGACACCTAGTTGACATCTATTGTTTTGACATAAGGTTGAAGGTGTTCAGCCAGTGTAGGGCACGGGGATGTTTACCTTGTCTGAGATAGAAGGTCACGATTAGTTTTAAAAACCGTTGTCGCATATGTAGTTATATTCGTTTTAATTAAATGAAAATTTAGTCAGACCCTTATTTTACCAACTAGAAAATTATCACCCGAAAAAGACAATGCGACATACATTGCTGGGTCGATAAGTGTATGGTTAGCATGGTTCCACGAACTCGTTAATTCCGTAAATAATAATTATTATCTATTCACATTTTTCGCCGCTCAAATTTTCTGCAAGTAGTACTTTTTTTATTAAAATTCAGTTATTTCAAGAGACATTTATCGCAGAGGTTCATACAAGAAGATAAAAGCACACAAATACAAATGAAAAATATTTAAAATTTAATAGTAAATGGCTAACGAAATGTTTAAACTTTGCCTCATTCGTATTTCATTGAGTATCAGGTTTCCCTTTCGCTATTTCTTCCTATAGCATATGTTCTTAATAAATAAATTTCCTCTTATCTCCTCCAATTAAGCTACAACCTCGAATCTACATTTAATAAATGCAACTTTATAAAGTTAACGTTCTAAAGTAGGTAGACAGCTCCAGCGCGGAACTCCGTCGAAAATGTTTAGATGTAAATGCCGCGTCCCACCGAACGCGTATCGTGCGCGGCGCGTGTACTGCGCGGGCCCGCGTAAGTTGTACAGCATTGAAACTACACTTCAAACACACATCGAACGCGGTCCTAAAGCGGGCCCGCGCGGGCCCGCGGCACTAAAGTTACAGCTCGGCAGCGCGGCCGCGTGTCGTGCGCGTCGCGTGTGAACTGTGAAGCGCGGGCCCGCGAGGGCCCGCACGTGCACGCGCAGCTGCCGCGCTGCTGAGTGTGATAGAGATAGTGAGATACATATTAAATGTGTTGGTAGTGAGAGAGATAGTTATGACGCGCGGGCCCGCGCTGTTAAGTGTGATAGAGACAGTGAGATACATATTAAATGTGTTGGTAGTGAGAGAGGCATGACGTGGCGTACCCCCGCGTTGCTACACGCCGCCCGCTTGCGGTGTGAATATACCGCTTCAACCGCGCCCGAGACGCGCCGCGCCCGAGACGCGTCGCGCACGATACGCGCGGCGCACTACACGCGTTCGGTGGGTGGAGGCCTTAAGAGTATGCCGAGGATAGGGAAACATCCGACAGGGAAAAATACAATTATGTTAATAAATCAAAAACTAATGATAATAAGGATGCATAGGTCCCATCCCAACACGAGTGGGAAAAAAACGAATGCAAATTTTGCGATCCGAATTATCGAGTTTGGGAAACTAATCTAACCAGGCGGGCACATATAGGTACACAAGGTAACAGCCATGTCTTTGTTCTGAGTATGCCCTCACAGTGGGAGGGAGTGGGTCTCCTTGGATTGCGACCGAAATACAATTCCGAAGTCGCAATAAAAATCTCTTTTCATCTTCATAAAGTAATTAATGAGCAATCTGTGACAACATGTGACACCCCCGAAGTTGCAACCGTCCGTAGATTACGGTGACCAATTACTAAAACTATCAGTGGCGGAGCGCCCATTCAAGCCGATTCCCACCCGGCTTGCCTTACATTTCTTGCATTATATTACCAAACTCGTAAATCATCAAAAAACAGCCTTATTCTTTGCTCCGGTTTGTCCAGTGAAAAATATCACGCGCCGCCACTGAAGACTTTAAGAAAGATATATATGCTACAACATTCGCGCATATCGAATAGAAACCCCTACTTTGAGACGTTAACCATCGTCATGTGAAAATAGAACAATAAAAACAAATGTATGTTAAGAGGCGCCGTAAAATCCTAGCACAAGTGCTGGCAAAAGCACTCTTGTTTATTTTAATTAAACGAATAAATAAGCTAAATCTTCGAAGGATCTTCGTAATTAAAATCTCGCACACCTTAATTGGTTTCCACGAGTATCAAAGAAAAACGAGTATACACATTGTCCTTATTGAAAAGCTGGCCAATGAGAATGTCCAATTTTTTTTTATTTTACATTAGGAACCTTAAAAACGCGGCATATAATTTATCATGGGTTTGCGACATGCCATTTATTACACAGAAACGTGAGCATTTTTAAGCTGCTATCAAAATACCTGCCATATAAGCGAGTGGAAGGACCTTCGCCCAAAGCCAACATTAAAAAAAACACAAGTCGTTTAAAATCTAGACGCTATTTTATGCCACACTGAAACAAATGATGTGAGCCGATTAACGCACACATGTAAGTGAGTAAATAAAGCAGATCCGGTAGAAACTTTACACTGCACGTTAGAATCGAATTTCTTGTGTCAGTCGACATAAGACCGTGGAACAATGCCGCAGAAGACGGAAACAGAAAACTGTTCCTAGGAAATGCGTGGGACACACGGCCGGGGTAGTCGTCCAGCATTCGTTGACTATTGTTTCTCTTCGGGTTGAAATTGAATATTATTTATTTATTTATATAATAAATTTATTTTGTGAACAAACAGACAGACGTATGTAGTACAAAGGAAAAAAATGCAGAATATTATGTACTAAAAACATGCATCTAACAAATCATGGATTCAAAGTCCAAAATAAATGAAAGAAAGAAGAAAGAAAAAACATTTATTCATGGCACAAAATACACAAGAAAATTCAATGTTTTGTTTTTGGCATTATATTTTACTATATCTGGTGATCCGTTAAACATATGCCGATTAAAAACAATAAATCATTAATCGACAAAACCCGTTCATTAGACGTGTAAAAAACTGAGTTGATCTAAGCAAAATACAATCAATGTTTGTGTGCCTGGCATCAGAAACTGGTACCCAACCCCACAATATAAATACCAAAACCTGCTGACATTTGCATCGGAGGAAGTCCACACTGACTCATCGTCAAGTCAAAGTCGTATAAGGAACTCAATAGTCGTATAATGATATTATCTTCTCAATAAAAATCGTAATTGCTTCAAAAACCATAAAATTAATGCAGAGTTGTGGCCATATTTTGACGAACACGAATGAGGTTCGAATCATTAATTAAATGCATCAGTTCAAATGTCGCCAACGCCGAAACGAGTTGCACATCTCCAACCTTGCATTGCATCTAAACGATACATAACAAATAAAATGTCATGTCCGAAAGCCACTTCATTAGTCTGTCAATTTGTTTTGCCAGGGTGTCGCAAGCTTGACAGTGTTCTCTTGCTTGTGTCAGCTAGCATTGTCTCTATAAGCGAAACATTACCTTGGCTTACGTGCAAGAAACAGTTCATACTTTGACATTTCCAATAACTTAGAAGACTCACAAATAATGTTCTTGAACTTTTAAGGAACCATAAAGGTCACTGATAATTTTTATCTGTGCATTTAATTCGCTGGTTACTTTTACGGACGAAGTTATCCTTTATTTTATGTGTGGCCAATAAATGCATGACATTGGTAAAATGCTTGTCCTTAATTTAAGCGTATTGTATTCGTAACGCAAGGCCAAGATAATTGCTAAGTCGTGGTTTTTATAGCTGAATCAAACAAATTATTTATCTACTGTTTGTTTGTTATTTCACGTAAATAAAGCCACGTGATGTTGATCTCACATTATAACAATCCACAATAAGGACGAAGTGTATAATTATACCACATATTTTTGCAACCGTCCGTTGCAACATTAAAGAATATTTATACCGACATGAAACGTTATGCCTAAAGAAACCACCAGAAAAAGTAATAATAATAAGTATCACCTGCACATAGGCGCTCCGTGCTATGAGAAAGGTTAAAGTTAAAGGTTCTTATCAGGTGCAAGGGGAAACTTTTACAATCAATTGTTTGCATTTTCATAACTCTTGAAGCTGTGACTGCGATAAGCCTTGATAACAACGATGTTAACTGCAGTGAAGTTTTTTGAGTACATCTATGAACTAGTTTTGTTATCTAGGACTGGTATTATGGAGCAAAAACTTGACTCAGGATGAAATTTATTATTATGTGTTATGATAGTTGTCCCAACAAAAATTCAAGTAGCAAACATAACACCGTTGTTATGCCTATAGGTATTATTCATAAGTATACAATATCACTAGACATCTTATGGCTTTTTACATCACTCATTCATTGCTTTGCATCTGAATTAAATAAATAAATAAATATTAGGGGACAATCTTACACAAATCGACCTAGTCCCAAACTAAGCAAAGCTTGTACTATGGGTACCAGACGACGATAAACATACTTATATTGATAAATAAATACTTAAATACATAGAAAACATCCATGACTCAGGAACAAATATTCGTGCTCATCACACAAATAAATGCCCTTACCGGGATTCGAACCCAGGACCTCTTGCTTCGTAGGCAGGGTCACTACCAACTAGGCTAAAGCGGTCGTCAATTAACTTGGTCCTTTCGTTTTTGAAATAGCAGGTAATGGCGGCGGTGGCGTTCTTAAAATTTGATGAATATTTTTGTATAAATTAATAAATTATACAAAATAAAAAATATATCATATTAAGTAGGTTTTACATGCAGTTGCTATCGGGGATATGTACATATCTATGCTCAAAATGATTTTTCATACACCTAATAAAATCCTATACTATTAAACGAGCAATATTTGTATATAAATACCTACTTATATTTTCAATCACGTTCTCGAAAAGGGCTCTAACGATTTCGATGAAATTTAGAATATAGGGGTTTACGGGAGCGAATTATCGATTTAGCTAGGTCTCATGTCTGGGAAAATTCGTTTTCTCCGCATTTTCACACGAGCAGAGCTCAGTCGCCCAGTCACTAATAATCAAATACACAAGATAAACCTGTGTTTGGGTCATTTTCATTTCTTAATGATCTTTGTCAGTTTTTGTTAAATATTTCTCATCAGTTCGTGGCCGCGAGATAAAAGATCTGGCTGCAAATGAGCAAAGGCTGTTGCTCGGTGTCGCCATCGAGGTTGGCGCAGTTTTGCACAATGCCGTCCGCCAAAAATAGTTAAGTTGTAATTCTGTCGCGATTTCTTTAAGTAGGCGCACTGACACAGCCGTGCATGTCCCTACCCTATTGGGGGACAATCTGTTGCTCGCGTCCGCAGGATTTACCTACCACAACCCTGCACGTGTCCCCTGGGTGGTGCTAAATGAGCGACAATACTTTCGGCGAAATAGGCGCTCCTATAAAAATATCACATGGATACTCGCATATTCTACAGATGGCCATACTACCATGAAATACTAGTTATTTGCTTAATCTACGTCCTCCCCCGGCGCGTCCCTTCGTACAGAGTGGAGGCATATCCAAAAGAGTATGTAAGATAATAAAAGCTTATTCGGCTGAATAAGGCCTGAAGATTACTCGGACCATTAAATAGTACTATACAGTTCTTTAAGTAATGGTAACAGATCAACATGAACCCTGAAAGGGTAAAGTAATTGAATAAATTACAGTTAAATATGAAGTAAATTAAGTACCTTTTTTTTTACAGGCATAAATTATCATACGTAGGTTTCAGAGACTGAATCGATCGTTCTACCGGCCGGCACTGGAGCACTAGATACTTTTCGAGCTATCAACAAACTTAGATAGCAATAATGCATCTGCTAGCCTAAGATAAGGTGCAACGAGAGTGAAATATGTTGTTACCTTAGAGTGACTCGACTGTCATGCCGCGAAAAAATATGGGTTAATGTCCTGGGTAAATATTGTTTAGTAAAGTCAGTTTTAAAAACAATCACTTCGGTTTCAAAATATTTCTGAGCACCATGGCATTAGCAGTGGCGACATGAATTTAGTAACTCGTTATAGAGAAACGCATTTTTACCTCTGCTACTTTTAATATAATTGCGGCGTCATCCTAACGCACGCGTTCTCAATTTCTTGCCAATCACACAACTAGGCAAGAGTGCTGCGTTGTATCTACTACTTGCCAGATTTATTCATGTTTGTAGGTTATGTTATGTTTGAATTTCTCCGCGTCTTAGTTTAAACAAAACGTAAACTTTTAACAACATTCAAGTACTTATTATTTATTTAAGTGCTAGTTGACAGTTCTATACCTATGTAGTTCCCTCCACGCAAATTACCAAAAGGTTAGCTTTTTGGACACCTCATCTAACTCAAACTCGCGCTAAGTCACCTGCGATGAAAGAAGAACCAATGCCAGAATTTTCATACTGCCAACAATAAAACACGGGCAACAACCCCGTCGTTGACTGTGTGTATTTTCTCGCATAGCCTTGCTTCTCCTGCACGGCTATCATCCGACGGCGCGCGAGCTCTCTGGATTTTTCTCGCACTGTCCGTCTCTTTCTTATTAGAACACTTAGAACAGAAATAGTGCGAGAAAAATCGAGAGTATGTCGCGGCCGCCCCATGATAGACGTGCTGATCGGGGAAACCCTTAATTACTGTACTAACTTATGATATTTACTATAGGTACAATCACCTTTTAATGTCATACTCAGAGAGCGTTACTTTTGTCGGCAAGCGAGTATGGTATGTACTTGAATTTTATTGTAAACACGCAGTAATTTACACACTACATAGCTATAAAAACATTCACGATAAGTATCTATAATCTCAAAGCAATCCCACCCTTCCTTAATCGTTGAAACTAACGAGTTAATTCCTAGTAAATTTGTCTAATGCGTATTTAAGCTAAAATTTATTGTAGGACCGTGGAAAATCACGATTTCCTAGCAAAAAGAGACGTGTTAGGTAGTTAAATCAACGCGGTGATGGCCACGTGACAAAAAACAGTTGAAAAGATTCAATTTACACATCAAAGACGCCAAGAGGTTAGGCCAAATGATGTTGTCAAATGCTGACGGCAACAGAATAAGTTGTTGATTCATGCATGCATCAGACAATATCGATAATATCGATTCCAGTTTATAAAACAAACGAAAACCAGCAAAAATAAGTTTTGTATGAAAAACTTAATTCGCTGTATTTCTTTTACTATGGTATCTGAAGCTACATAAACTAATTACAGACATAGATATACCTCATGTCATTGTATATGCAAAGTTTCGTTACAATCCAACACGTAGTTTTAAAATGAGAGCGTAACTACGTTTGTATGGAGAATCGAGCTTACTGCGGACTTAAGGCTACGCCTGTATAAACATAAATGCGATTTTATTAAACAACTGCCGCCGAAAAGGTCAACGTCATTATCATCTAAGTATTCTAAGTCATCGAAACTTTAATGTAGTATCTGACCGTTGGTGACATCATGAGATGACGGATGCGCTTTAAGGTTCCATTTAGTACGTTTTCTTTTTCATTACAACTGTACGTACCTTATATTGACTGAATGATAGTTAAAGTTAAAGTAGTATCAGCTAGGCAATTACATGTTACATTCGTTACTGGACAATAACTCTGCCAAAAAAATAATTTCTGATCTTTTATTGGCGATTGTGTTTGTTTGCTCGATGAAATACTCGTTGACAGGGTATATTGTATCTTGTTTAGTTTAGGAATAGTTTAAGAATACACTAAATAAAATAATCAATAATGATGTGTTTTCTTGAAAAAGGATTAAGAATGTACTTAGTCAAATAGAGAAAAAAGTAACGCAAGAGGTTAAACAATCACAAAGTTAAACCTAAGTGTCCAAAGTTATAGAGGGGGTATGTTCTGTTCCATGTCCGCACCTTTATGTGAAACGATTGTCATTTACTATGACGCTCGAAAATCGTGACGTCACGCAACATTCTTTCAGCTTCGTAATTTTTTGAGATATTTGAATTACTATTTTCATCATTAGACATATGTTTTTGCCTTCTTTCTTTTGAAGTAATAATACATTTTGAGTCTACACCCCTATTGCTATGGCCACTTTCTGACTACACCTACATATAATTATAGAAGTATGTTGGTAATGAAATTGTGCAATGTCCGTACAATTTTCACACGTTTCTCAAACACATGATTAAAATAGAACTCCTCGCTACACACTTGGGCCTTGTTTTACTCCAGCTACTTAATTCCAAGCACACTTTAACCACCCTAATTCCAAAAGGGCCTAGTATCATAGGAAATTCACATACACTTAATACTTACTGTGTTTAATAGGTTAGACATAAACTCGGGCCAGATGAGTCAGAGACCTTTTCACCCAACATTGTTTGAAAACCAGTTCCCAAACTGTTTCCTCGGATTTTCAAACCCTACTAAATATTCATTAGTTAGACATTAACTTGACTTGTCCATGATAAAAAAAAACTAGTTAGGTATATCATCTTCAGTCAAAAGACGACATACGAACAGCTATTAATCAAGTTTTTATCATTTTATTTATAACTGGCGTTTGCCAGCGGTTTCATCCTCTTAATCGTTCCTATTTTGTACATCACACGATCTCTAGCAATTTTTAATTTATCTCGAGAAAGTAGTCAAATAACAGCCGACAAAGATATAGGAAACAAGCGCTATCTAACTGCAACTTAAAACTTTTTTAGAGTGGTCCGTTACGCTTAAGAAATGAAATGTCTATCTCAGTAATCGTTAGTATTCAAACTATTTTAAGTATTTATTCAAATCTTATACCTAGTTAAAATAAACTTTGCAGGCCGCCTGATTGCATTCCGGGTTACAAGGCCCGATAAGCGGCATTAAGGCTTTCTCCGGCGCGTTATACAATAAGCATAACTGTAAACTTGTAAACATCCGCTCTTACCTTTACTTAAGCAAGTCCGTTAAATATTCCGTCACTGCCGGTAGGAAACACTAACACTTCGATTTTAGCGAGTCGATCAAGTCTGATCGCACCGTTATTCACGTCATATGTGTGTCAAATAACGAGAAAAATTCTCACAATCTCCGCTTGAACACTCACTGTAACGGCAGAACAAAACACTAAGGGCTTTCCACGCAGGTTTTCTGGTCACTGTCACTTAGTCCTTACAATTTGATTGTTTGTAAAATGGAACGGTTGGCGCACGCGCTGTAGGTGAGCGCATTATACTCGGCGCAAGAGTAGAGTACCGCGCTCCTCTCTCTCAAGCCAGCGACTGGCGTTTGCCGCCGCGTCGCGGCCCGTTTCGCAATCGCAAGCACGATTTTCTTGCAATATCTTGTTGCATGGCAACTGTTGAAAATGCTGCGGAGCAATTACGATGAACTTCGTTTAAACCTGTATGGTGTTGACAAAAACAGTAATTTTGCTATCGATTGTGGTTAAAAGCGCATCGACGCGACGCCTAGTGCAGTATGCGATGCACCACAATGTAGCCTTGTCCTTTATGGCACCAGTTTCGAAGGCAATGGAAGTTTAAAATGACTTGAGAAACAATGGGAACTTTTGTAAGTTTAGGAAATATTGTCACGATCGCAAAATAGCCTTAGATATTTAGAACGTTAGGTAAGATAGGTTCCCATGGTTTTTCTAATGGGAATTATTTGTAGTGCAGGTACCTATTTATAAATGTTGTTGTGGGTAGGTTTTAGTAGTCAGAGAAATGAGCCATCATTGTGTTCACTTCATGGTGACGGCGGTGGGTTTCGTCGACTCAACAAAATTGTAGATATAAAAATTAAAATGTCCTCCTTCTAAACATTGTATTTGAAGATAGCTCTCAATACCGGCATCATTATAGCTTGAATAAATTATGGTCTTCAGAAGGCACAAGGAAAAAATATTTTCTGTTTTCGCTATCCTATCTTAAGCGCAATTTACGCTTTCAACATATACTCGTAACATGCAAGTTTCTTTACATTGCGGGTTACCAAGGTATTTATACTGCGTTTTTTCTATGAAACCCCGCAATGTAATGTTATCTAGATAAACTTGCGTGCAATTTCTTGCATGTGTATTTTGCGCTTTACCTTTGACCCGAGTTGCAAGGTGGGAATATGAAGTAAACAACACCAATTCTTTGGAAATTAGCAATCATTTGACTCTAAAACAAATGAACACGAACCACTTATTTATTACACTCGTTCAAACAAGATCAAACAATGCGAAAGCAAAACATACATCGAAAGACATTTCTACTTCAGAACCACGATGTTACCAAGATAAATAACATTATCGTCACGCGATGCCGCGGGTATAAAAATAAAAACGGATTCCGATTCATTGTAGGCCCTAATAATGTAAGTTGAATGGTTAATATTCTTATTGAAGAACGTAGTATGTACATATAGAGTATATAGACTCGACCGACAGTTATAGCATGTTTCTTTGGACGACATTTGAATGTCTGGCCGCGTAGCCTTAGTTTTCTTTTCGAGGTTAGGGTAACTGAAATGTTTGTAAACTAGACATCGATTTTTATTACATAATAGATTCCATGTATGGAAAATTATTTGGCCGTATTTTGTAATGAATGGTATTTTCTATCATTCCATATGAAATGTAGTCGTCGCCATTGAAGTTCAGTAAGTAAGTAAGTTGAACTCATCATATCAGCCGAAAGACGTCCACTGCTGGACATAGGCGGAGGCCGGTCACCACCGCCGGTCACTTTGGCACTCTTTGGAGGAGCCCAAAGAGTGCCAAAGTGACCGGTCCTGCGCCACCCGCATCCAGCGGACTCCAGCAACCTTTACCACATAATGACATAATGAACTACTGACGGTTAATAGCGCATCGACGCGACGGTTAATATTATTTTTAAACTCACTTCTAAAATGTTTGAAACTATATAATAAACTATATGTAAGCGTACTTCCTGGGTGCACTTCGGATACAGTTCTAATGTGTTATGTAACCGTAGCCCCAGAGCGGTTGGTGGTTTCACTGTCTAGCCACAAATTGGACGTCTTTGTCTAGAGCCACCACTCCTACAGCGTTCACTTGTCTCCGAACTTTATAGATACAATTTTCTTTAAAATAATTTATTCTAAAAACATAGTTTTAACCAATTTCAAATCAGTACCAAAACCGCTTCAGGTGTGCCTATAATATTTTAGTACCCTCGATTTCTCCTAGATTCCATCGTCAGATGATCTAATGACCATAGGACCACATAGGAAGAATACCTTTAAAAAAATACAAATCGGTTTTAGCGTCTTTGAGTAATCGAGGAACATTTAAAAAAATGATTCCGACATGTCGCTCGTATTTGAACATTTCCACATTTTCTCTCCACTTACCGCATGAACTGCTTTTCGGAAGCAATAGCGTTGATTATTGCAGAATAAACCAAGTGGCTGTATGTGCCTATAATATTTGAAGAGTTCCGTCATTCCTGAAGGTTCTCAGAATCACCTTTGGCGCTTCATTAGTTGCTCAATCTTTCACGTACTTTACATCATTTTTGGTAACTCATCAATGCCTTAACTCCGCTGCAACAAACGAGATTTTCGAGGGTAGGAAAATACACGAGTTGTAAAAGAACTTACACGCGTGCCTGCCGTGATCGTGACATGAAAAACTGACTTTGAATGAATGTAGAATGTTATTTAATACAAATTATATATTACTAGATGAGAGTCAGACGGTTGTAGCTTGTTTTACCGACAAATGTTTCATCGAAAGTATGTTTACAAGATTTCATAGGAAACCATATTTTTCATAGAAACTTCAGAGTATTTTAATAAAACAAACCTGACCTAATTAATAGGTTACAAAATGACCGCTGCTAAATTAAGCCATTACTAAAAAATATAAAAAAACAAATATGAAATGAAATTTTTGCGAAAGAATGCATATGTACATCTGATTTTTAAGTATACAGTTTGTATACAAATTAACTTTTTATTTTCAATTTATAAATGCTATGCATATACACGTTATTTACATGTGAAACAAGTTCAATTTCACATAATTGAAATGCGTAATTGTCGTCACAAAACTGACACCGAGTTAATTTTTATTTAACAACTCACGCTAATTGGGTACACAAATTTTTAAAAATGCCCATCTGACCTTCCAACCCAGAGGAAAAACTAGACCTTATTTGGATTAGACCGGTTTCATCACAATGTTTTCCTTCACCGAAAAGCTAACGGTAAATATTTCGTACATAAGAGGCCTTACGCCTACATAAGCAGAAGCGGAAGCGTATTTTGCAAAATGCTTCCTTTTTCATTCAATATTACGACGTAACAATTAATATTTATTCAAAAACTGATAACGTACTTAAGGGGATGCCTTGATTCGAGTCGAACACGCCCCTAGACAAAGACACGCTTATGCCTTCCGCGCCCGAGAAAAAGAGATGGAACACTCTTCGGGAATGGCTTTTTTGGACAAATTTCGATAAATACCTAACTTAGAGAAGTTTTATTTACATTTCATAGTGAGATTTTAGATGAGATAAAATACTATAGTATTAACTTGATTGTGTCGTAAAATAACGTATCGTTTGAGTAGGCTGAGTGAAAAACTGGTTGGGTAACTTTGGAATTTTTTTCTATCGAGAAAATTTTAAGCAATCATGTATCGGTAAAATCAGAAAAACAATCATATAGTCAAGAATCATATATCTGAAAATCAGACCTTATTGTTTCTTAATCTAGTCAGAACGGCGTTTCAAAGCACGCGATAATTTCCAATGCACCGCCTTAAATAATTATTATAATATATAATATAATTATGATTATAACATATGTATAATATATACTAAAAAAAAACTCTGCGATTAAAGCTAGCTTAATGATAAATACAAGATAGTCAATTAATCATACAATAAAAAAAAACAAAATAGGCTATAACTAAAAATGAAAGTATGAAAAGGGAAGTTATAAGTATCTTACTTATATATTATATATACTACTCAAAAGAAAATAGGGGCCACAAGTATGGTGATTGTTACGTGAAAATTATATTTAACAGTAATATATATTTTTTCCAGCTTTTAGACTTGAACTCCAGCATGAAAGAGGCTAGATTCTGCCTTCAGAATACATTCGTATCCTTATACGAGAGTTCATTAATTAGCCACTTATCAATTAGTTTATGTCCAATAATTACAATGGCCCTTATTTTGTTTTGAGCAGTATATATCTTATCTATATACATAAACGTAAAAGCCCTGACTGACTGACTGACTCACTCACTCACTAAATCAACGCCCAGCCCAAACAGTTAAACCTAGAAAGCTGATTTTTTCACAATATGTAGGTTATATAACGCAGGTACCCACTAAGAAGGGGTTTTTTAAAATTCCACCCTCAAGGGGGTAAAAAGGGGGTTGAAAGTTTGTATGAGGATGGAGTAAAATTTTAAGTAAGAGACGTGAAACTTTGTGTATGGACTCCTTATTACACTACAAGAAAAGTAATTTAAGGGTTTTGGAAAACCCGCCCCTAAGCGGGTTAAATAGGGGTGCAAAGTTTGTACGGGTGAAATTTGTGTTGTGTTTTTATCCTCGAAATCAGTCCCTAAGTGGGTGAAATGGGGGGTTAACGTTTGTATGGAGCTACGATAAAAACGAGTTCCACGTGGACGGAGTCGCGGGCAGAAGCTAGTAGCATACAAAATCCCGCAATAGGGGTGTGGACACCAAATAAAATAACCAACAATGTTGGATTTTCCCGAAAAAGGATAGGAAAATATTGTCAAATGAAGAAAAAAGAAAAGCAGGGGCTAAATAATCACAAAGTTATAAGTGTCAATAGTTTTAAAGGGGGGTATATTATATCCCTTTTGCGCAAAACGCACCTTCATATTGTCATTTACTATTACGCTCGCAGATCGTGACTTTTACTCTCTCTAACAAGCAATATTAAAACGGTTGTAGCTTCGTAATTGTTTGAGATATCTGAATGGGATTTTCGTCACTAGGAATACTTTTCCCCTTCTTTCTTTTGGAGTAATAATAAATTTTGAGTCTACACCCGTATTCCTTAAATCGTCATATGTACTAACACGAGTCGAGCACTAACCACCTCCAGTAATCATATAGGTAAGAGTATACTTTCAAGTTGATTACTTGTAAGACCTTTACCCTCATCGCAGGTAATTTTGCTAATAGCCACGTTGAACCTGGGACCTCGTTTTCTATTGCATCCAACATGTCACTAGGCCCAAAGGGGAAATCACCATGGCATGGTGTATGTGCACGTGTGTTACTATGTTATTTACTATGACTATAAACTTTAATTTAAACACGTATATAATTTCACACAGAAAGACAGTAAGTAGCCTAACCCCAACCTGCACAGCTATTACAGGAGGACCCGCGAGCTGTCGCGTCGGTATGGACTATCCTTCTCTTTCTAAGTGTCCTTATTAGAAAGAGACGGGTAGTCTATCTCGCCGCAATGGAAGGTTAGATGGCGGTCGCTTTAGCAGAGGATTGTTGAGAGCCTGTATTTGACTAACTGTCGAAACTACTAGTCCTCAAATAAATAAACAGTCGCCAACGCGCTCGTGACTCCTCCGGAGTCGCAAGCATCCATAGGCTACGATATCAGCTTATATCAGGCAGGCCGTATGCTTCTGGGCTACCATCGTGATATGTAAAAGTAATGTCATGGAAATTGTGAAATCGTGACGAAATCAATAGGCCGGTGTAAAATGACACGAGCATGTTATTATCACATGACGAATCAAGCTTTACGCGGCACGTCTTTTGATACTTAAACCGTGTTAACAAACCGTTATTGTAGGGTTAAAATACTTTGCTTTAATAATATGAAGAGTCGGCCGGCTTAAAGACCGTTCTGAGTGAAAAAAAACCGTTAAAATGGCGCGGATACTACACATTTTTAGGGTTCCGAAGTCAACAAGGAGCCCTTATACTTTCGCCATGTCCGTCTGGTGGTCCGTCCGTCCGTCTGGTGGTCCGTCCGTCCGTCCGTCCGTCTTCGGCTAAGCTCAGTTACCATTACTACTAGATAACTGTAATTCGGCATGGGTATATAAAACAATCAAGCCGACAAAACAAAAGAATAAAAGCTTGAATTTTTTTTTTGCTGTGCCTCCCCTCACAGACCATATATCCTTAAATCCTCCTCTATCCTCCTTTTACTTATAAACAAAGCTGCCAAGCTTGCGGAGCGCGGGGGACGACTAGTGCTCTGTCATTGGTCCATTCAAGGCCGCGCGTAACACGTGCCTGCCTGTAGTGATGCGACACATGCGATACTTTATCTGATTTTATAAAGTAGTACTAGTAATAATAATTAGAATGATTATGCTATATAATAATCAAAAATATATTCAGCAGTCGTGTTACCACGCGTTATATTGAAAGACAAAATGTAAAGCAAACATAAATGTTTGTAATTGACTGGTTTCGTTGTTATTTAAATGGTCGTCGGCAAAGAATAAAGGTGGATTCTTCTTGTACTTCTTGGTGTAGTACTCTGGCGGGCGTTCCGCAGGGCGGTGTGCTATCTCCTCTCTTATTTTCTATCTTCATGAATTCCATCACACACAATATATCCTGTCATTATCACCTTTATGCCGATGATCTTCAGATTTATACACAGTCCGTGCTTGGTGATCTCCCTTCTGCCATAGAAAGAACTAATGATGACTTGGTACGCATTCTGAAATGGAGTCAACGATATGGTCTGAATGTGAACCCAACGAAGACCCAAGTCATTGTTATTGGCAGCAACAATCTGATTTCTAGAGTTGATTTTGTAAATCTCCCTCCAATACTTTTTGATGGGATTCATTGATTACTCGATGCAAGTGAAAAATCTTGGGATCATTATGGATCGCTCTTTGTCTTGGGTGTCTCAAGTGAGTGAAGTGAGCAGAAAAGTAGTTGCTGCAGTGGAGTCTCTCAGGCGGCTTCGTAATTTTCTGCCTACTGCAACTAAAATTGCGCTCGCACAAACTTTACTTCTTCCTATTCTTGATTACGCTAATGTATCCTATCTCGACCTTTCTGAAGAGCAGCTTAATTAACTTGAGCGTCTCCAAAATGTCTGCATTCGGTTCATATTTGGGTTACGTAAATATGGCCACGTTTCTAGTTTCCGTTCCAAACTCAAGTGGCTCCCTATCCGTTATCGCCGTAACTCTCACATTATTTCGCTTCTGTTAAGTGTCCTTTTTGCTATTAACTGTGCCTTTGTCATCTTCCAAATTTTACAGTAGTTCGTTCACCTTTAAGGCTATTCGACTGTGGAACTCTCTCCCTCTTCATATAAGACAAGCTAAATCTATCGGCAACTTCAAATCTCTTCTTAAAGAACATTATTTGTCTTTCCCCTAACCCTGATTGTCTTACTATTATATATTTTTATTTGTGTTATTTGTATATATGTATGATTGTGTATGTATGTTTATATATAGAGCTATTTATGTACGTGCATTAATATGATTATTTTGATTTTCGGCTTATTATAATCTCTGCACCACCTACTACATAATCTAGTTTTATCTCTTTCTCCGATACCCAAAGGTTGTTTGAAAGAGATCGCTCTTCAGCGATAAGACCGGCTGTTGTCTACCTCTACGTACATGTTATTGTATTGTTTTTCTTTTTAACTGCTTTGTTTGTGTGATGTGTGCAATAAAGAGTATTGTATTGTATTGTTTGTTTTAGGACATTATTTTTTTACTCATAAATTATCTTTATCTGACATAATCATGTTGAAATAGAAGCAAATAGAATGGATTACACTCTCGATTCTGAAATAATATATAAATATATTATTCTAACTTTGCATTTATTAAAGAATACGTTGTACAAAGTAGGGCGTTAAACAAAAAGAAATGTTAATCTTATAAGATAACAGTTTTATTTCTGGTTTTAAATTTCCGATTTATTATCTGTACGCGAGACCTATAAGAATTAATCATTTCAATTAATAACTAAACATGTTTACTCGAGAAACTCACTAGCTTAGCAGTGTAAGATAAACTTACTTCTGTTGTTGATATAGACAGTGCTGCATTCGTTACCAATGGAATAATAGTGTGTGGACTTTCCGAAACACCACTATCTTTACATAAGACCTAGCAGAATTTATATTTTCAATGGACATTTGCGCAAACCCAATTTTAGATTTTAGACAGGGTAGATTTAACTTTCAAAACATCGATTTCAAGCTAGACGCTCGAGAGTTATCAGCACGTTAATAAATTAACGATAAGTTTAATAATATCATAGCTTAGTTAGATCAAATAAAAAAAAATTGGT
Source organism: Epinotia bilunana (assembly GCA_947049275.1). NCBI lineage: Eukaryota > Metazoa > Arthropoda > Insecta > Lepidoptera > Tortricidae > Epinotia > Epinotia bilunana. The sequence continues at coordinate 6,927,213 of OX346265.1, forward strand.
TGGATAATCAAAAATACACGTCAACAATACTCAACACAGTTCGTAAGTGAAGCGTAGGCACGGCATTTGGAAATATTAGTCGCCTATTATTAGACGTCGGCAATTTAAAACATTCTGATTTAAAGTGCCGAGAACATATGACACTGCTTGGGGAAGGAAACCAACCAATCAGGTGGTCGTTTTGTAGCGTCAATCCACATTTCCTTTATGGACATTTTAGCTAACATGCTTTGAATACTTTATTATACAACACCAGATCATTTACCACATTAAGTATATAAATAACTGTGAACTGTGCACAAATATTTTGCATATGATAATTATGTAATATTTTGCTATTTTCAAATTACTAACGATGTATTGCGTCTTCCGTTAATTATCTTATCGATTGTAAACGAATACATACTATGGACATCACTACCTACTTTGCCTAATGCTAGACAAGGAAGGAGCGACTATTCTGGGCAGCGGGATAGAAAGAGACTTCTGTTAAAAGACATCAACGAGCCCCGAGTACGGTCTACACAGAACTTTATATAAAAACTCGCTTATTTATTATGTAATTTTCTTAAAATCGGCTTACCTGTGAAATGATAGACCGTCTTTTTGCACACTTGAAGTTTTAGTGATTTTTCCACACAATTTTACGCAATTATAATGCGTTTTGTAACGATGTTACTTGCGCAAACGCCGTCCGCAGACTGAACTTAGTAAAGGGGGCGTGTCTCAAATATAGGGTGAATTCACCGTATGTGTAACCCCGCTGTATGAATCGGTGAATTCACCCTATATTTGTCGCCCGACTAAGCGACGTCTATTAGGTTTACTGGTCTGTGACCCCCTTCACCTTAAGTGTGGATGTAATTTTTTTTCTCGTTAAACCCATAGGTGTGGGGTATTGTTGCATAGATAGCTTGTTCAAAAATATTATGCAGGCTCCGTAACTCAAAAATCTTCTATATTTTTATTTTTTATTATTATACAGGAGGCAAACGAGCAGTCGAACGCTCTTTTCTTGAAGGCTTGAAGGTTGTAACGGTCCGGAAATACCGCAGGCGACAATTCATTCCAGAGTTTGGCTGTGCGAGGCAGAAAGTTTCGGGAGAATCGCATAGTTGAGGACTGCCAACCATCTACGTGGTGAGAATGGAAAAGCTGTCGCGTAGGGCGATGGCGGAAGGAAGCGGCGGGGATTAATCCGAACAATTCTTCGGAACACTCCCCATTGTACATGCGGTAGAAAATGCAAAGCGAGGCTACATCTCTACGCAGTGCTAAGGAATCAAGCCGATCGGAAACACGCTGGCAGCCGACAATTCGAATCGCTCTCCGTTTAAGATTAGCAGTTAAGATTGTGATTAAACCTAAGTATTTTTTTTTTATTGAAATAAACAGTTCAATTTTTTTTAAGAAGAGCTCGAGTACTAAAGGAAAAACAAAAATGTTGTTTTTTTCTCTTTTGCCCTTTAGTACAGTTGTTACTGCTAAATATAAAAGTATAATGGTTTATTTCACGTCCAATAAGAGACATTACAACTAAAGCCAAAATTATATAATTTATACCAGCCCGTGGAATGGGGTACTTTAAGAAAAAATGGAGGCTACTTTGATCATTTAGAATGTAGTATAAAAGCAGAACTTTTTGAAATTAATAACATTTCCCCGAGTAAACAGCAAGACAGAATACTAATATATTCACTGTCACAGTTCGCCCACAAGTAAACACAATAATTTCGGAGAATTTATATTTAACAAGGTGATCGTCTAATCAAATTAACCCCGTCCCACTGTATATGTAAAAGTTATACTGGAGGCCATTCGCATCCAAGTGCACGGATATCCAGTGTTTTAAGATTTTGTTGCTCGGGTTGACTGAATATCATTTTGCTAAGAGTTCTGCATACATGAGTCCAGAGTAGGCTTGGTACACGTATTTCATAAACTTCGTAGGTCTTCATTTATTCGTGCCTTGCACAGCACAAGAAACTAGTCTGAGGAATGAAAACTGCTCTACTTACCTTATTATAATGTAATGCATAATAAACTAGACAAAACTGTACCAAAAGCTCGATGTTCGGAGTAAATATACGGGATCGTGAAACTCGTTTTTCGTTTGAGTCACTTTGCCTAGCGGTCCATCTGAAACAGTTTCCGCTCTTTTGAGGGTTCCGTAGTCAACAAGAAACCCTTATAGTTTCGCCATGTCCGACCGTCTGTCCGTCTGCCCGTCTTCGGATTAACTCAGTAACCCTTACTATTAGAAAACTGTAATTCGGCATAGGTATATAAATAAATCAATCAGGCTGACAAAACAGTAGAATAAAATCTTGAAAAAAAAATTTTTTTAGGGTACCTCCCAAAGAGGGGATGAATTCTTTTTTCTCGTTAAACCCAGTGTGGGATATCGTTGGATAGCTTGTTCGAAATATTATGGGTTTCCTAGAACCATTTTTCGGGTAAGTAATACGAGGTATAACAACTTATCATATAACGGTCATAATATATATGCTCCCTGTGTATAAGCTTGTTTAGTGTAACGTTCATTGCACATAATGAACGAAAGGTATAATGTCAAAATATATATTTTCGTAAAGTATAACGTACTTTAGATATAATATAATATAAATATTTTTTTGAAATCAAACACGCCAATTATTTTAGCCTAACCTATCCGCCAGCGTGTCGACGTCACCCCGCTTCGCGGGGTATCTATTTCCGCTCTAAGGGACACAAGATAACCCTAACCTAACCTACAAATAATACCATTGTTAAGAGTATTTATTGTTTTTTTACCGCAGGGAACTTCGCCTCCTGAGCCCCTTTTGTGATTGGCACCGCCCCCTTCCCCCTTTTTCTAGCTGCCCTAACCTAATTTTCTGTATTATAATCCTTATACGAAAATATACTATGTGATATGAACTTATGATCGTTATACGTTATGTATGTTATACGAAATGAAATTAGTCAATTTGAGTATTATAGAAAAAAACGTAATATGAATATTATGTCAATTGACCATTATTCCTTATAAAAGTATTGGTTTTGTTGTTATAGCTAACGTTCATTATATCTTGTGAACGTTATTAATATGAAATTATATATATTGTTGTTATATCTCGTGGGACGCACCCCCATTTTTCAACTCAGTGCTTCATTTGCGAGATATTAGGCTTTAAAGCTCTAATTTTTGTTCGAGTCATGTGTCCCCCTGCCGGCTAAATGGCTACTACTGGCGATATGAAAAAACGGGGGGGGGGGGGGGCTGCCGGCTAAATGGCTACTATATAATGAATTTAAAAGGAAAACTATCACGGCTAAAGTAGGCACAAATAGTTACCGAGTAGGTAATAGTCGATGTAACAAATACAGACAGGCAACTACGGAACCCTACACTGCGCGTGGCCCGACACGCACTTGGCCTGTTTTTTCCACACCTATTAGCTCGGTGCGTGGAAACCAAGGCCCGAAACAAATTTAAAATAATCGAATTGTACAATCTCAAATTGACGTGTTCAACTAAAAGGACGTTATTGGTATGGGTTTGCATGAGATTATTTAAGTTCAAAAAGCAACTTTACTGGCCAAGATAAAAGGTTCCAACTCCAATAACAGTTTCATACAAGGCCGGCCACATTAAATAATCGCAACTGTATACCTACTGATAAGTTAGAGACATTATTCGACATGCCTTTAACAGCTAATGACATAGCCAATATAATATATCCATAATAGTAAATTCGACATAATGTCCTTTTCAACTAAATATCAATGACTTCATGTAGTTCTAATTGCATATTTTGACTGATTATTGTTTTGGTATACATAGTATATCTTTTATCAGACAGCCCGCTCAAAAATATCTTAGTAAACTCTATTTCTCGAGCCTTAAAGCGTGTCAGATACTTATTTTTGCATACTTACATATAAACTAGAATAATTTGAGAAATTAGTTTGTCACGCGTGATTCTTTGGAAAATCGATTATTGTCAAACTATTCTAGTTTTTAATTTTTTTGAACTTTATTTTAGGAAATGGGGAATTTCGCGCAAATGGAAAGCCAATTAATGAAAGTTTGTTACATAAGTTTTTTTAAATATCACGCCGTTAGCCTGCGAATGCATTCGACATTGCTGTAATTAGCCGTTGGGCATCACATCGGATGACAGCTAAAACAAATAATTGTTGAATGGTTACCTTTTTTTCAAATATCTTTTATGTACAGACTTTCGACCCTCTTTAGCTGTATTATATGTATAGATTTTAGCTACCTACTAAAAGTACAAAAATATATGGCTTTGGTTTCTACGATGAGCGCAATGGTGGAGTCAACTAAAGATTCTATCCTATATTGTTAATCTAGTAAATTGATTTGTAGGTTATACTGCGTGGAACGGAACGATGGACTTTCGAAACTTTCGAAAATCGCGTCAAAAAAAAATAGTTTATTTGGAAAATGTGACGTACTAGCGCTCAATAATCCCCCTCTTGCGGGAAAGTCCATCGTTCCGTTCCACGCTGTATATGTAACCATGTTTCTTGAAAACGATTTCGACGAAATTTGCAATGTAAGAGTTTACGGGGGTGAAGAATTTATCCTAGCTGGGTCTCATATCCGGCAAAATTAGTTTGCTCTATTTGGAGTGGGGCTCGGTCGCCTAGGTACTAGATAATAGTACATTGTGATACAAGTGAGGGATATTGATAATTACGTCAGAGGCGGAATTATCACGCGAGCCGCAGAGGTGAGCCGAGGATGTAATTATCAAAGCTCACACGTTTCATACGACGTTTTTCAACACATTTTGCGAGGAAAAATCCTTTTCATAAGATGAAAATATTATTGACCTGCCAAGTTATTTTATTTACTTATTGATGACAACAGGTTTTTACTCGTCTGTTGTATAAATCGCTAAGAATTTCCAGTGGCGTCCATTCTTTTTATCACTTTTCTAGTCACCACGAGTCAACATTTTTGTTAATAACCAAACATGCATTAACAATGTTTACAAATATGTGTTGTAACAGTTGTAACAGTTTTTTTTCTTGAAGTTTGCGCAGTGCGCGCGCATTAGATGAAATCTCTAAACAGCCAATACAAAATAAACTAAATATTTTCGTTTTAAAATGTTATCTTTACTAACTCATGTAAAATGTTATCAAAAGTGAATAGTTTTACCAAATTAAACGTTTCTATATCATATCCAAAAACAAATAGTCAATTAGTTAACAAAAAGGATTTCATTTATTCAGTCGAGTAAGAATCCATTCGCCGAGAATTAAAAAAAACGCTGTAGATTCTGTACAACCCGGTTAATTTAAGAATGCACCGTGTGCATGCATACATCTTGCTGCAAGGTGCCAACGTGACTTAATCGGGATATAACCATAACACACAAGGGTCGTAATGTTATAAAACACGCGCCAGGATTATGAGCCTAAAAGCGACACAATAAGAGGTACGTTACGAGCAATTGTGTTCAAAATAAAAATTCCAAATTATGAATTATATGCTTAACTTATTAAAACAGTATTGATGTCTGTTGGCACCATCCCTGTACAAAATCTGATCATAACAATAAAATCAAAATAATATGTTTATCGCTTTACTTACTCGTACTTGTGAAAAGTGATTCCATATTTTTTGTTGAACGCTTCACACACCATTTTACAGCACAACAAGGCATATTTATTGAAATTGAAGATTTGTTTTAACAGTTTGTCACGGCAGGCATGTGCGGACTAAACGGCTGCCTGGCATCGTTCTGACGCCCCGCCTACCATGGCACCCTTTCGTTAAACTTCTATGTTTTTTCGTTCGCTGGCTATGCGTAAAAACCGGCCAAGTGCGTGTCGGACCACGCGCAGTGTTTGGGTACCGTAGTTGTCTGTCTGTCTTTGACCATTGTGACATCGGCACGCGTGCGCCAACTAAACGTTGCGGTTGCGTTGCTCGACCTCTGTAGCCTAGTTGGTAGTGACAATGCCTACGAAGCTTTAGGTACCGGGTTCGAATCCCGGTAAGGGCATTTATTTGTGTGACGAGCACGAATATTTGTTCCTGGGTCATGGATGTTTTCTGTGTATTTAAGTGTCTATTTATCTATATAAGTACCTATTTATGTATATCGTTGTCTAGTACCCATAGTACAAGCTTTGCTAAGTTTGGGACTAGGTCGATTAGTGTAAGATTGATTCCAATTTTTTTTGACGTTGTGACACGTCCAGACCGTCGGGAAGTCTCAAAGAGTTAAATAAATAAGTTAATTATTCGCGATTAAGTCTCGTTTATGGATTACGAAGAATGCACCGGATCCCAGGAAGATGCTCCGCATCCTTCATGAGCTCAATATAAAGACAAGGCTCTCCACTCTCTGTTTGCGAAGAATCCTGCAATTCTTGGTCATACCGCCCGGAAAGAGGGAAACAACCTGGAGCACCTGGTGGTTTCTGGCAAGAGGGAGGAGTCGGCCGATCATGTGTCTCTTTCTATTACGCTCGACACTGATAATACCAACTTGCATGAAAGCACTCCACGCTACTAACGACCGGATCAGATGGAGAGACATAGTGCGGGACAAACTAACTTCACATTCGGGGAGTTCACGACCCTCAGCAATGAGCAACACGGCGCAGAGAGGAGGAAGTCCCCCAAAAATAATGCCTACATAAAACACTATAATAACAATAACACATAGCACGTTGAACCGATGACCGTTGGGGCGGAAAGGTTCTCGAGTGGCGACCACGTACCGGAAGGCGCGGCGTGGGTAGGCCCCCCACAAGGTGGACTGATGACCTGGTAAAGGTTGCGGGAGTCCGCTGGATGCGGGTGGCGCATGACCGGTCACTTTGGCACTCTTTGGGGGAGGCCTATGTCCAGCAGTGGACGTCTTTCGGCTGATATGATGATGATGATGATGTTTTTTTTCATAGCCGCAGACGGACATTACGAACTATAAGGGTTCCTTTGGTGACTATGGAACCCTAAAAAAATCATTTTATTTGTGTCACTGATTAGAGTTCTTTGATTTGAGGATTTTATCAAAGTCTTACTGACTTGCTTTTTGTTATTAAGTATACAATCAGATTAGAAAAAAGGCTATATAAGCTAACATTACTTTTAATTTCAACCAGTCATATTCGAAAATGAAGACCGTTGTGCTATTTCTGCTTATTTCCATTGGTGTGTTAAATACCCTTATTACAGTTATTACCTACCTACTTTTGGCTACTCTTAGTTTTGGTTATAAAATGATTTCGAAAGAGGAACATAAATTAAAAAGATAAACATTGTAACATTTATAACATAAAATCTAAGTTTTAACGTATTTTTAACCGACTTCCAAATAGGAGGAGGTTCTCAATTTGTTCCGCGATTACTCGAAGATTCTGGGATGTCTGGGATGACGTCTATCATGGGACGGCCGCGACATATTCTCGATTTTTCTCGCTCTATACCTCTTGTTCTAAGTGTTCTAATAAGAGAGAGACGGATAGTGCGAGAAAAATCGAGATAGCTCGCGCGCCGTCGCGTGATAGCCGTGCTGGGCCGACTTGTAAAATAAATTTTCTCTTTGAATGGGTATCCTACCTGGAAATCTTCAATTCAATTCAATTCAATTTATTTATTTGCAACCTTGTACAATTGACACATGCAACTTAAAGCTAGGCAATGCACAGGACCCCGTTAGGGCATAGCAAACGTTACAGTTAATTATTATAATACAACAAATATTTAAAATATAAAATAAGTTTAAAATTTGACTAGTAAAAAAGTTAAAGTATAAAAAATATAATAAAATAACAATCACTTTCTAAAATATTAATATAATTCGTAAAAATAATATGTAATAAATAAGAGTTTAAAAATAAAAAATGTATAAATGATAAAATTTTACTCTAAGTAAAATTAATCCAATAATCTAATTTAGTATCACATTTCACATTACAATATATATTCTTTAGAAAAACATTATTTATCTTGAAATGTTATAGGCCCACTTGAAGCAATTTGGGTATTTTTTTTTAGGAGGAAATGTGAAAATGTTCAATCTTAGCGGAGTACTGAATCGAAGTCAGTTAAAAAATTGTTTTTAAAGTAAATTATACTCGTAGTTCATTACTGTCGAAAATGACATGCCATAGGCACTCACTTACTTGTTGCCAAACCAAAGTTGCGACTTTCGCGGACTCCTAAACTGATGGTGGCAACTGTGGTTGCCAATCGAAGAAAATGCTTTGAAAATGAAAAATTAGAAACAATTTAGGCTACGTTTTTTAAAATTCGAAATCAAGAGAGCGGATAAAATTGTTTTATATTAGGTACTTTCTCTTCTATTAAAAAAAGCATCCTCTCTAAAAAGTCATGTTTTTGCCTAATTACAGTGTACTCATCCGGGGTACCTCTGGACAATAAACCTCATCCCGTTACGGTGGATGACAACATTCAAGCATTCGATGTAGATATCAACGCTCATCCTAAAGAAGAAGTGTTACGTGATACTGCAAGAAACTCTAACATCTATTTACTGTACACAAGGTCAGTCCCCTTCTCTTCTTAATCGTTCCCTCGTCCTGGGGGGACGCTGACTCTTTGATCTTGTCAATCAGTTGTCTCCGAGTCTGTCCGGATATCTTTTCAGACCATCGTGTGCTACTTCGGTCTCAGAGGTCATTTGTCTTTTATTTTCCCGATCGATGTCAGGCTTACATTCACTCATCTATTCAGTTATTACTTGACATTGAATAAATAAACTTTAATTCTTTACATTTCTTTTCTAATGATAATTTCAATCATTTATTTTCATGACGTTTTTATTGACGTTCATAATATCAAGTTGAGAAATTGACCTAGGGTAATTTATATTGTATTTTCATATTATGAAATAAAGAAATCTAATCTAATCATGTAATAATCGGTTAGGTTTTCCTTATTATTCTAGATTTTGTCAGTCAGCAACCCTTTCCGACAAACTCATCGATGCTTTAATATACTCGGTCAATGAATAGCGTTTTAAGTTTATTTGTAATCAATCTATCATCCTATTCCGATATATCATGTCTCTCTAGCGAACGTAGTATGGATGACATTTTATCACTTATCGCTAAGAAATACGTCACGTTCTGATTCACAAAGATAAGTGAAATAAGTTTCTGTCAAAAATTTCATTCTTGGTACAAGCTTTTATTGCCGACTGTACTTTTCTGTATACCATCATCAACTGCTCATTAAGACGATTCTAACGAGTCCAAACTCGATGGGGTTATGTGGTTTTATTACGGAGTTCCTATGGCCACCTTCTGTCTCCATCATCAGATCAGCTCGATGGTACCATAATATTGAATTGACATCCTAACTATGTGCGGTTAAACATGGTGCTCGAACGGCTTCTTCAAATGGCACGTTTAAAAAATAAAAAAGGCGGCAAATTACTCAATATTGTTTTCTGATCTTTCGTTCCGATTGTAATTATTTTTATTTTAATATTTCCTCACATCGTTTGAGAAAAGCACTATACAATCCTCGGCCGGAACAGGGATTGCTGGACTCGTATCCGGCCTCGTCTACGACTCGGCCGTCTACCCCCATCTCGTCCAGCAATCCCTTACTTCACGGCCTCTGCAGTAATGTACTATACAAATACATAACTTTTTATAGCACAATTTGCACACCTTAATAGTTTTAAAAACAGTACAGAACAGAATACAGCAAAAATAAGCAGAGGCAAACAACTGGCGGTCTTATCGCTAAAGAGACTTTTCGAGACAATTCTATTTCATTAGTTTGATTTTATTGTAGCAGCAATGGTGGACAATTTCAACAACTCTAAAAATAAGTAATTTTGCTTAGGCCTAGTTGGATTGGTAGTGACCCTGCCTACGAAGCAGGAGGTCCTGGGTTCGAATCCCAGTCTGGGCATTTATTTATGTGATTAGCACGAATAGTTGTTCCTGAGTCATGGATGTTTTCTACGTATATACGTATTTATTTACCTATATAAGTATATATATCGTCGCCAGCACCCACAGTACAGTCCAGTTCAAAGATATGTATACACTTTTGCATCTTATTCCATCGTAACTTATTACGAAAAATGTATACATATCATTGACGTCGACTGTACAAGCTTTGCTTAGTTTGGGACTAGGTCGATTTGTGTAAGTGTCCCCAAATATTTGTTTATTTTTTTAGGCTCAACCCGACGTCGGGTCAATCGCTAAGTTTGGACAGCGATTCCATCGTGGCGTCCAATTTCGACCCCAGCCGGCCAACAGTAGCGGTCTGCCACGGATACACGCAGAGCCAGACCAGCGAGATGAACCAAGTCATCCGTGATGGTACATTCTTGTGTCTTCTGCTACCTACTACCAAACATTCCTCTGATAAAAACGTGCTTGTGTACCCCCCTGACATGTGCAATTTCGTTGCTCTTGTATTTTTATTCATATCGTCTCACACAAAATCAATTTCACTTTTCTTAGGTGCATCTCTTATATTCATCCCCATTATATAAATGTAAAACAAACATGAATAACAGGGCGGTTGTGGCTATTTAGGACATATGTCTGGGGCGCCACGAGTGGCTTCCATGAGATCCCCAAGCTTTCGTGAGTTTACAGAATTTGCTGATCGGTATTATCAAAAATTGCATTTAACCCTGGTGCTTTCTCAACAGATACACTCCCAATGCCAAAGGTTTCGTAGCGCTGAGCTAGTACCCGATAACATGGGGCCACCGTGTGTAAGGGAAAGCGTTCCTGGCAATGATAGTAATAAATAATACTACTCTGAGACTAGTTCAGCTGCTGTAAACGCTTTACTTTACACTCATTAGTTCATCATTTAGTGTTAAAGATCGTACAAGAACATAATTACGTTATATTAATCTATCTTTCTTCAATGGCTCACGGACTCAAAGTGGGTCTTGGCCTCCGACACGACTTGTCGCCACTTGACCCGATACTGCGCCATCCAGTTATATTAATAGTTTTTTTTTTCAGCTTACCTAGGAAACGGGGACTTCAACGTCCTCATCCTCGACTGGAGCTATTTATCCCAAGGATTCTACCCGACCGCGATCGCCTCCGTCCATACAGTAGGTCAGGATCTAGGGGCTATGCTGCTTCGCATACACGAGGTGACTGGCGCGCCGTTGGAGACCATGCACATTGTAGGCTTCAGCCTTGGAGCTCACGTCGCAGGAAACGCTGGGCGGTACACGGGAGGCAGGGTTGGGCGTGTGACAGGTTAGTATTTGCCATGTAGTCAATATTGATTATCGACATCGTTATAAAGATGTAGAACATCGCCAGGGATCGTCCCAATAATGCTTAATGAGACTTTATTTTGAATTTATTAAGAAAGAGTGGTTGATGTATCAGAAAGCGTAAGTACCACGCTTTCTGATACATCAACGGTTACTCTTTCTTCAAACAATGTACCGTGTCCACTGCCCCTACTTGCAGCATCGGTGTCTTTGTGACTGCTACCTTTTGGTTCTTTCCTCAAAGCTTTTTATTGCTTGTCCAGTCGTTTTTTGCATGTCCAACCTTGTTAACTCAAAATCTTTGCGTAGGTATAATTTAACCCAACGCCGTATTGTCCATTAAGTTAAGCATTCCTACTTTTGCTACAGGCCTGGACCCCGTCAGCCCAATCTGGTTCTTTAACAGCAACCGTCTAACATCCACCGACGGCATCTACGTGGAATGCATCCACACTTATGGCAACAACGGTGGAACCGCCTGGGGCGACGCCGACTTTTACGTGAACGGTGGAGGCTCCCAACCAGGATGTATCCTTTCATTCTGCAGCCACGACAGATCCTGGCAAATCTTCGCTGCGACCGTCACGTATAACCACTTGATCGGGAGCCAGTGTAGTAGTCAAGTCGATGTTGTGAATGCTTCTTGTGCAGGTCCTGAACTACATATGGGTAACAGTGACATCAACAAGAATGGGTTAGTGAATTTAATCTACGATTGGGAATATTGAAGTAACTTGTCTTTTATCCTTTTAGAATTTTCCTATTAGTCATTCTGACGAGATTAAAACGTGTTGCAAAAATTATACAAAACAAATGTGCTATCTACAAACAGATTAATGACTTCGTAATCGCATTATAATTATGATTATGCATAATGCACAATTCAATTGAATTTACGTGATATCATTTGTTTTCAGTTCTGGATTATTCTACGTCAGCGCTGGAGGAAGCTATCCATATTTATGAGATCACGACTTCGAATTCGAAGCATTAACGAATAATATAAGTTTAGATCAAATTTTATTTCCTCTATTTAATTCCGGTCAAATAAAAACTCTTATCGGTCTAGAGGTCTCTACTGCTCTATTTGCAGCTCAAGACAGAACGGAATGGAAGAAGGAAGGTGGTCGTATACATCAAGAAAGTAGCGTACAGCTCTCAAGACCTATATAAGAACTACAGAAACCGAATGAGTATGGACCTAATAAAAGCTGAATGAATGATTCGACTTAATTTTAATGTAAAGTGTTTAAGTTTCAAGTCGTATTTAAATCGCGAAAAATGCTGAAAGCTGTTAAAAGTAATAGTGAATACCTACAAGTGGCAAACAAAAAATTAAAATTTTGTATATAACTTTGTTGATTTTTTATAAGATATTATTAATACTTATGGGTAACGAAAAAACAATTTTATGTTAGTTTTTGTATGTAACAATAATTTTCAATGTTGTTGATTTTTGTATTTTTGATACAGTTCTTTTAATTTGATTTTATTTTTATTTCTCCCGCCAAAGTCCCAAAATCCCGAAAAAAATGTTTCTCCCGATATTAGGGTCATTCGATCTGGCAAGCCTAAGCTCGGGCCCAAGCGGGCCCGCGCAGCTAAGTGTGATAGAGATAGTGAGATATATATTAAATATGTTGGTTGTGAGAGAGGCCCGTGCGGGCCCGCCGCGTACCCCCGCGTTGCTACACGCCGCCCGCTTGCGGTGTGAATATACCGCTTCAACCGCGCCCGATCCGCGCCGCGCACGACACGCGCCGTGCACTACAGGCGTTCGGTGGGTGGAGGCCTTAAGTTGGCCGACTTCCATCTAAGTATTCCATTCAAAAAGTAAATAATGCCTTAGTTAAGTCCGACTTTTGTTCGTATTTGTTTTGTCCAGTGAAGATTAAATAATTAAATTTTCAATAAAACGTGTACCCAATTGGCGTGAGTTATTAAATAAAAATTAACTCAGTGTCAGTTTTGTGACGACAATAATGCATACAAATGATGTGAAAATGAACTTTTATCACATTTTATTAACGTGTATATGCATATCATTTATAAATTAAACAGAAAAAGTGAATATTTTTACAAACTGAATGCTTATTTGTCGTCACAAAACTGACACTGAGTTAATTTTTATTTAACAACACGCTAATTGGGTACACGAACTATTGAAACTGCCCAAATACATGAATAAATAAAGTAAGAAATGAATTGACTATTATTAGGTATCCAAAGTTCGACAAAACGTTTCTTCTGCAATAACACTTACCTTATTAACAAAGATCGTTATCAACGTGCTGTGTTGGTGGCAAAGGGTATGGTTGGCAGAAAATAATAATTGAATATTCACTTTTGTTCTTAACCATAAAATAAATACTAAACTTCTTAGGATCATACCTCTGACTTGATAAAAATGGCAAAGTTGAGATTACATCCCACGGGCAAGGAAGTTTATTTTAGACTAAAAAATATCCTGAAGAAAAACCCCGGTTACATTACTGTAAACGTCGTGCAGCAGCTGATTGAAGGCAAAGAGGTGGATATGCCGGAGGGTGTCAATAAAAATTGCGTGCAATATTTTAGAGACTTAAATTACCTTCCTGTGACTTCTGTTAACGTAGAATGGTTTTAAAACCCATCTTAAATTTAGCTATTTAAAATGAGTTTTTTCCAATGGTTGTGAACGACTGAGAGCCAAATCTGTTGAAAATATTTTAGCCATTTATTCAGTATAATTTGGATAAGTTGATATAAATCTCATAATTTGTGAAATACATAATGTTTAAAAAACTTGCGTAATTTGTTTTTTTTTGTCAACCATACTTTGCCACCAATACAGCACGTTGATAACTATCTTTACTTATTAATAATGATTAGACGGATGATTCAAATTAATAATCATGATATTCTCTGTGACTTATCATCTGTTACGTGTGAAAATCAACGTGCCCAGAAACCGGCTAAAGTCAATACCTATAAAAGTTTTCACTCACTTTTACTTTTGGAACCGATTTGACACACAAAAATTGTTGGAGTCATCGGTATGTAAACACGAACTGACTTACAGGTCGACACAATGTGATGATGTGATATATGAAGGCAAACCTCATATTCGATGCAGTATTTATTTGTGACAATCAAAATGTTAACATATTGTTTAATGAAAATCATAATGTGTCACTCCGATAACTTTCTTGTCATAATGTGGAATCGTTGGTACCGAAAACCGATCGAACAAAAATAATAGAGTCATACAGAGATGAAGCTTCGCATCTTTATATTCGGATATAGCCAAAATTAAGCACTATATTGCCTAATAATAAAATATTTGATTGGACTCATAACATAATCAATATTAAACACGGCGTCTCCTCTTATATACATCACTCTTACACTCGCATATTTGTGATAACGTGACGCATTAAACACGGCGTCTCCTCTTACATACATCACTCTTACACTCGCATACTTGCGAGAACATGACGCATTAAGCACGGCGTCTCTTATACGCATCACTCTCACACTCGCATACTTGTGAGAACGTGACGCATTAAACACGGCGTCTCCTCTTATATACATTATTTATTTAGTACTGACAAACAGGGATGCGCTACCTTTCGACCTTTTGGTCTAGATAATGTAAATAAGGTAAGGTGTACCTAGGTGTAAGGCAATTAGGGAATTGTGTTTAAACCTTTTAAACAAAACTTTACATGGTTTCCAATCTATGTTCAGTAAAACCATGATGTTTTTCTGTGAGTATAGAGATGAACATAAACCATAGATAAATGTTAAAAGTGTTAGTCGTCGCCACGTCCTTTTGTTTTAGTACATGTGTAAGATTGCAAACTGAACTCATTTGTGCGCCTACGCCGCCAGGGCCGAATCTAGATAGCGAGCAGAGCCAAAGCTCTACCGCCAGTCTAGGTAATGTTTTCTACTCCTCCTCCCTACTTGTCTTTAACTTACTTTAATTTCCTTCAAGATTGCGATTTCCGACAAATGTTGGCCATGGGTTACTTAGGCAATATTTTTTTAAATCATCGTCATCAAATTAGTCCATTCAAAACGCAACTCTACCGTCCAAGGAAAAGATTGTATTTCTAAATCCTTCCAATCCTCTCCAAATTACTGGAATTTTCATTATTCTAAAATTAATTACACTCAGTTAAAGAGTATATTAAACTTCACTTGGTATGTTAAATAATTATTTGCCATATTTATTATGTGCCACGTATTTTCTAACGGACTATAATATTGTAAATTGAATGACTATAGGTAATAGGTACCTAGTTTAAATATTTGATGTTTTTTTTTTTTTTGTATTTCCTCGTTATAGTGTAGGTACCTACTTCATTTGCTGACATCGTCTTTATATTATTATCTTTAATTTTCTTTGCTTTTGACGATCGTGATGAATAAACATATATTTTTGGTATGCAGTATTGTATGTTTTTATCATCAAATAAATAATCTAATCTAATTCCAATGATAGCTGTATAAAAAGTCGACCGCATTAAATAATCACAACTAACCTACATGAAAGTACAAAAAAGAAGTGTTCTTTTTTAAGGTGTTTATTATTCGTCATTCGGTCGTGTTTTTTAATCCTGTATGCAAAATAATTTCTTTTGACGTTTAGGTTGCATGCACTTGGTATCAGAAACTTGACCTCATAGAAATAAATCCCACAAAGCATTGTAGGCTGTAGCCATGTCTCGCTTGATGATAGTGTCGTCAAATAAAAGACACAGAAAATAATGAGTTTACGGCGCACATTCTGCAGTTGAATAGCAACGAATTCTTGTATAGTATCTAAATGAGAATTTAGAAATCTTCCCGTATTTATATGCCGTACTATGTTCACATTCACAAACACCTAGCTCCGGTCCTGACAGAATGTATATTACATGACCAGAGACAAGTTAAAGTATAACTCTATTCACGATAAGATTCAGATAGCCTTTCCATGTAACACGTCACGATTACTGTCATTACGATGTACTAGATTGAAAAGTAGAGTACAATAACATTGTTGTTTCTTTTTCAATATTATTAGGCCGTCCGCCTACTTAGCATTATTCAATACGAATGCTGAAATGAGTAAGGGTGAAATCACATCTAGCAGCATCGAATCGCATTGTATAATACAGTAAACGCAATTTTGTATGAGATGCGCCCGCATGCGAAAGGGTGAATTGATGCGGACGCATCTCATACAAAATTACGTTTACTGTATTACAAAATTCGATTCGATGCTGATAGCTGTGATTTCACCCTAATACGCAATAGACGTAGTGGCAATAACAACAACAAACCAGATAATACTGATAAATGTCATCAATAATAATTTACATTATCCCGACAAAAAAAACTTTATTTATGGCATTTTTTTTAGTAAGTATATTTGGGTCAATCAACTATTTTTTTGTTATTTTGTCCCGTTGGCAAATAGATAAATTGACAGTGTTTCTGTGTGAAGAAACAGTTTTTTTTTAAATAACTCATCATGCTTTGTCACTAAATGGACCCAGGCAGCATGATACTAGCGTTCCAGCCAGCGCTGGTCTTCCGCAGGGTCCGTTCGGTGACCGGTAAGTAACAACTACAGATGCGCAAATGAAATTAAACAATAACATAAAATTGAACGTTTACTTATTTCGACTTAATGAGCTTCACTAACAAGACTAAAGGGCCATTTACATGATGCAATACATTGCAGGGTTTGATTGAATTCGTTGTATTTCGGTATCCCGTAGCCTTGCAATGGAACGAAAATTGCATACGAGTTGTTGCACCATGTAAATGGTCCTTAACACTAAATAGGCACACTGGATGTTGACTTGCGGAAAATGCCCAGGAGGTAAAAGTAACCTGCTTGATTTTTGTATTAGGTTATTTGTGTGCCAACAAGCCCTCAAACCGGGCTATGGTGGGTCGCATTTTATATAAAACTGACTGCCATTAATACATACATACGTTCCCACCGCCTTGTTTGCACGGAACCGGTCTGTATTGTCGTCATATTTGGGTCGATCGTAACAGACGATGGCCGCGGACAGAGCCGGTGCATCCGAAGGCACTGTACCCTTAGCATTGCACGGCATTGCGTTAACATCGCCTTATATTTGTAAACAATACGGTATTAGACTAGACAACAGTACAAAACTTATGAGAAGTCTCGAAACTCATCAGTCTTTGAGACAATGTTTTATTGGAGATGGCATTATTCATCTCACACATAATTTTTTATTCCCGATTGCATCATCAAATTAGCTCTATGACGCCATTATATATAATATGTATTATTATCCAAGTTTCATAACTATTAATTATTATTTATTACTATAACCGTGAACCGGGGTTACTTTAAGAAAAAAATGGCCTACTTTGATCATTTAGAATGTAGTATAAAAGCAGAACTATTTGAAATTAAGAAGGTTTAATCGAGTAAACAGCAACAAGTAAAAACAATGACTTTGCAGAAAAACCCATTTGACCATAGTCGCCCCCCGAATCAAAGTAACCCCAAACCATGGTACTTAGACTATCATATTTTCTTCTGGCTGCAGATACAATACAAAATATTGTAGGAAGGGGTCGGGATGTGAATGGTTAACTCTTATCACTTACGGTAGTAACAAAATATATGGATTATTTTCCGAAAGAAACATAATTCATAAATTCATTCATTATTTCCCGTGTGGTGTCGAGTTAGAGTTTCACCACCCCGTTTCTTCCCGTGGGTGTCGTAAAAGTCGACTAAGGGACCAGAGTTGAAGTGTGTTGTGGGCGATGGGCTAGCAACCTATCACTGCAATATCACATTTTGTCGATCTTTTATACCCACATTTATGCTAAAAGTGGTGCTCATTTACTTTTGGGAATAAAGGCGTGAATGTATGTATGTATTCATTATTTACACATAACGAGAGATAATGGAAACGGATCGTACTAAGTAGTGCATCATTGCCATTCACCGCTTCACCGACGGATTGTATCTCGGCATTACCAAGTATTACATAACAACAAAAATATTTCACTTGTTTTACTTCCGATCGCTTCGTTCGATTCCACCTTTCATCTTTGAACAACCAAAGCATCTTGAACTCTTGCTCAATTCAAATTATGAATTAAGTGAATGTAACTGACAGCTCTTATTAAACCGGCAGCTTTGCTTACATCACACAAGGCTTTAAGTACAGGAAATAAATAAAAAATATTTTTATCTGATTTTAGGTTATGCTGACGTGTTTCGTTTAATTAAGACGCTAATTGAATTGAATCCAAAATAACAAAGCAATTATGAGAATATCGGCGCCCGCAGAAATGTGTTCGCTCTATAGAATTTAAACACCCGATATTGTTTTATAGCAAGTACCTACCTTACCTACCTACTTATAAAGTTTATCTACCTAGTTTTAACAAGAAAAGCACTGGTTCCTTAGATTATGATTATTATATTTTACAATAAATTACATGGCATATCAACCCTTAGACCTCACGAGAAATGCGACTGGTCTTTTGAAACTTCCAATATGACGTAAAGAGTGATGTGGCTAGAGCAAATCTATTGACATAATATCCCATGAGCAGCTCTCGTGCCACTTGATTCTGGCAAATTTGAGCTGACATAGTTGGCCAGTACGCCATTTAAAAAAAAAAGAAGAAGAAGAAGAAGACATATCCGATTACGATTGATGGTGGCTAATAAAAGGAATCGATTGATTACTGTGTAATAATTATTTTTAGGAAATCAAATAGAGAGCACAGTCGTCTAACAAAAGTGCCCTGTAAAGGCTGTAAAGGCGTTACGAGTGCAAATGAAGTCAAGTCAGAGTGCCATGTTTTCAAACGGAACATTTTGCACAATCATAAATAATTATGTCGGTTTCGATCGATTCGTGGATTCTATTTCGTATTATCGTGACAGTAATTAACTAATACATTGTTAGTTACCTATTCACAATTATTTCATTCATACCGATTTATTTCTAAACTGACAGACACCAATCGATTGAAGCAGTGTAACACTAAATTTTAAAAAAAGTCGTAGGAAGTAAAACAATATTGCAATCATTTTATAAGTGCTAAAAAAAGCGTGCATGGAGATTGAACTTTGTGTCATATCATAACTCGTAAGCTATTGAAACTATTTTTTTATAATTTCGATGTGCAGTGGCAATTTACGTTATATGGGTGTCGCGATGTGTCAAAAGACCAGTCGCATTTCTCGTAAACTATAGACATTATCGTAGACGCGCACCCCCATGATGCTCCCAGTGTTTCCAACACGCCCATATTTATAAAGCGCGTTTGGAAAATGCCGAATACTAGTAAACATATGATGAGTATAATTATAATATGGTATGTGATACGTGGGGCTGCTTAATATTTTAGTTGTACCTACGAAACTAATAAAGAATCCCACGGAGTACGAGTAGGTTCTTACATTCTCTTCACAGTTCTTACGAGCGAGCGAAGCGAACGAAGCTCTTGGTTTCAGCTTGGCTTAAAATTCTATCGTATGTCCGGATGTCCCGCTGTTCCGCTGTCAGGCTGTCCGGCCGTTCTTCTTTCGGCTTCCCAACCGATTCTTGTGAAATTTTATGGGCAGGTTTTATTTTTTTTCGTCCGTTAAATATTTCGAAAAAAAACTAGGCGCGATTTCTACAGCTCACATAGCCACTAGTTTTGTAAGGTACTTACAGAAATCACACTTAGTTGTGTTTATACTTTTAGTGCTATCTATTTACTACAATATTGGATACACATAAAAATACATGCGCCTGCGTATTAATTGTCGTTAATTATTGCCGAGGTTGAGTGCCTACGAAGCCGTAGGTCCCGGGTTCGAATCCCGGTAAAGGCAAATACTGCGTATGAATATTTGTTTCTAAATCTTGTATGTTTTCTATGTATTTAAGTATTTATATCTATTATATATATCGTTCTCTAGTACCCATAACCCAAGCCTTATTGAGCTTATTTGTGTAAGATTGTCCCCTCATATTTATTTATTTATCTAAGTGGTTGCCTGTTGTGGGGCCTAGACACGAGTCATATAATGCCGCTGTAAATATACCTAGTGCTATTCTCTTGCTTTCAAACAATGCAAGTAAATTATTTAAAGAAATCAAAATATATATTTGGCAACGTACCAAATACACACAGATAGGTATAACAAAGCAGTAAAAGTGAAGTAAAGTAAACATTGTCATGAAAGGAAAGCGTGCAAAATTGCTTTCAAATGGAAGAATAGGCAAGAAAGTCGACCATTGATAAAATATAAGTTTATAACGATCACGATATCGACAGAGCATTCAAAACTCAAGTGCTTATCTAATTTAAGTAGTGTAATTGCGCCGGGTACACGGCCAGCTTCAGTCAGCGACGGCTGAATGTATGATTCTGTTGGCGACCGTCGAGCAGACGTTTAATTTAAACCTGGTCGTTCAGCACGTCTATCATGCGACGGCCGCGACATACCTACTCTCGATTTTTCTCGCACTATCCGTCTCTTTTTTATTAGAACACTTAGAACAAGAGATATAGTGCGAGAAAAATCGAGAGTAGGTATGTCGCGGCCGTCGCATGATAGACGTGCTGAACGACCAGGTTTAAATTAAACGTCTGCTCGACGGTCGCCAACAAGCCCCGCCCCTCTGACCGAGCGACCTTGGTCCGTACTATATTTTATAGTATTGTACTATATTTTGACTCTTTGTACTATATACTGTTGAAAAAAAAGACTAAATTTCTTGATAACCTAACTGGCGGACTAAATAGAATTATATTTTTTTACCCAGGAAAGTAGGTACCCAATTACATGGAATTATTATATCGATGCAGTTTTTCTTTACTAGAAGACAGATTCTTGGGTAACCGATGGCCGTTGGTGCGGAAAGGTTCTCGAGTGGCGTAGACAAGGTGAACTGATGACCTGGTAAAAGTGGCGGGAGTCCGCTGGATGTGGGTGGCGCAGGACCGGTCACTTTGCCACTCTTTCGGCTGATATGTAGATAGATAATGCAGATTGTGTGCACAGCTTTACGTTATTTCATCCAATTATACAATGCAATATTGCATTGGCCTTGCTGCGATTGAGAGCCTAGACTAATTTATCTAATTAGTTATCAGGTTAACAATCTGACACATATTCTGCATGTTATGGCATAGTACAGTCAAGTTTCAAAAATATGGGTGCATATACAACTTACTCATGAATATGTCCCATGGCTAATATGTCAGCGGATTAAGGTTTCGGTACGTATTTATGAGAGGATTAAATCGATACATATTTTTGTAGTTGACTGTACAGTCGCCGTCAGATATATCGGAGCGGCCAAAGTGCTCACAAATATCTGAACACGTCTCCATTGTCGAGGCATTAGAGACGTGTTCAGATATTTGTGAGCACTTTGGCCGCTCCGATATATCTGATGGCCACTGTACATGGGAGACAGAGTTTAGCCCCGCATTTTTTTGGAGTAAATGAGCTCTCTCGGGGTTATAGCTATTAGCGGATATCTAGATCGTTTTCCGCACCTGAAATCCCCATATTGCAAATGCCATTGAAGTCGTTAAAGCCGTTTTCGAGATTCCATTCATGATCAACAAAGAAAAAATTGATTACACAAATGTTGCTTGTTCAATACCTTACTGATCTAAGTATAATTATTACACTTATCTATACTTCGTTTATAAAGAGGAACAGTGTGTGAGATTGTGACTTATTAAAATGTAAGCTTGAAGGAAATGCGAAATCACATTTCAAAAATTCTTTCAACTGCGTGTAGAATGGACTTTCTGAATGTTTATGGGCTTTATTATAATCTGCTGGTTTGCCTGTGTTCTTTGCAATATGTGGGCGAAGCCGCACGGATAGCTAGTATTAAGAAGAAATCTCTATGAGGCTGTAGATGTGTACTTCTTTCATTATTTCATTAAGTTTTATTTGGCTATATTTGTTATTAAGCTTTGAAAGATAACTAATTTCTTATGTTTGATCTAGCATCCGAATCGAGATGACAAAATTATATTAAATTACATGTGCCCCATATCATAACCGAGACATGAAACAAAGCGATATCCCAGAGATGTCTCCATCTGTCAATGAAGACTATTGGAATCGCGGCCCTGTTTTTATTCAAATTGCAATGAAACTAACGGTCATCACAGAAGACAGTCGCTGACATTGTATACTAGTCTACTGAGATTTATTTCGTACAATTACTACAACCGGCGATAAAGGTCGTTTTATACTGAAGATAGTTCAATAGTAGCTGTTACATAAATGGGTTTCATTGGTACAGTTTGTTCCAGTTGATGACGAAAAGTCCTTGATACCAACCATAACCGACTTCTTTTGTTTAATTGTTATGTGAAAGTATGGCTGTAAAAGAATTATGCATATGCATCAGAATCAGAATCAAACATTTAAACCAGACAAAAACAAAAGAAAATGTAAACATTTGCCGTATAAATGTGTAAACGGGCCCAACTCAGCATATTCAATTCAATTCAATTCAATCGTTTATTTATAAAATGATATTTTACATGTCAGTTATTTAATTATTGCTATAGTTGTCACCTATACTACAGTATAATTATTAGGTTAAAATTTACATTACGTGATGTTAAACAACAAATATAACATTATTTAATACTTATTTAAGCTAAGATTACATTATAATTGTTGGGTAAGTGACATCATTTCACTTGCAAGACACTGGGAGATAATGAGTGTCCTTCCATGGGGGCGCTTTAAGAGCGGTTTTTGAAGGAATGCTTCGAGTTTTTCACTCCAACGAAAAGCACGGTATTTGGCCTCGCTTGGGATTTACTTCGCCTTTCGCCACGCCACTCACCTACGGGATAGTAAGTGGCCGTGAGGGCTCGCTTGCTTCGCCGCTCATCTTCGGTACTTTGGCCACAGGTTTCGCTTGCAAAGACACCTAGGGATTGTAAGTAACTGTGGGGGCTTGCCTTCGGGTTTTCGGCCCTCGAGCTCGCCTAGGTAGCGGTCTCTAAAAGCATGCTATAGGCCTTTAATTCCTACGAAAAGCTCACCCGAAGATAATGAGTGGCGTAGGGGCTCGCATTGAGAGCGCTCTCTAAAGGGATGCTGTGGGCCTTTCATTCCAACGTAAAGCTCGGCCTTTGGCCTCGCTGCCACTTGGGGATAGTGTAATATAAGTGGCCTTCAGCCCTCGAGTGCTTTCTTAAGGCTTGATTTGGATCTTCCATTGTTACGAAAAGATGCTTGGCCACTCACCTTCTGGACTTTGGTCTCCGGTTTCGCATGCAAGACACCTGGGGATAGTAAGTGTCCGTGGGGGCTCACCCACGGGCCTTCAGCCACCGAGCTCACATAGCGACCGCTCTCTAAAAGCATGCTTAGGGCCTGTCATTCCTACGAAAAGCTCAGCCTTCGGCTCCGCTTGCCTCCCCGTTTACCTTCAGAACTTCGGGCCTCAGAAGTTTCGCTTGCAAGTTACTCGGAGATAACGAGTGTCCATGTGGGGTCGGGCCTTAGGCCTTTGGGCTCGCATTTACACCGCTCTCTGAAGGATTGCTTTAGGCCTTTAATTCCATTGAAAAGCTCGGCCTTCGGTCTCTCTTACCTCACCGCTCGGTACTTTGGCCTCAGGTCTCGCTTGCAAGACACCTTAGGATAGTGAGTGTCCGTCGGGCTCGCCCTAGTCTTCGGACCTTGGGCTCGCATAGGGAGCGCTCTCTAAAAGGATACTTTGGGCATCTATATTATATTATTGACGACCAAGTTAATGAGGGTGTTTATTTAGATTCGAAGAGAATTTGAACTGTTACATGCACAGTCTATGGAAATGAAATCTTTATTTTCAGTCAGAAGTATGGTTAAACATATGAATACCATGTAAACCATAATTTATGCGCGTACGAAGTCGCGGGCAGAAGCTATTATAAATATGCGTAAGTTTGGACCTCAGCAATCACGCAAAAACGGCTAAACGGATTAAAATGAATTTTGGTATTCATATAGTGTATAGATAACTTGGATTAACATATAGGATTCTTTTTATTCCGGGAATCATCCTCTAAGGGGGCGAAATGGGGGGGGACAGTTTGTAAGGAGCTACGATATAAACGAGTTCCACGAGGACGAAGTCGCGGGCAGAAGCTAGTAGTGAATAAATGACTAAAATTTGTAACTATTTTATATATAAGGTTATATATAAAATAGTTATATTCACCCTATGCCATATAAGATCAAAAAAATCGTGCGGCAATCGCCATGCGATTTTAAGGAAAACCAATTTGAAACGCGAATAAATAATATTACTTTCGAAAAGCACTTAAATGATCGAAATAAGTAAAACTACCTAGTATAATATTTCCCTTTGATATCCTATTTTGAGAGAGATTTTGTTAGTTAAAATTCTAATGTTATCTGCGGGGCTAGCACAAGTGACGCCGCGCCGCGACGCGAGTCGAGAAAGATCTACCCTCCTCTTTCTAATTTGCACGGTGCGAGTGAGATAAAGAGACGCTCAGAAGCGACAGAGCAGCAAGTTGTGCTAGACGTACTGGAATGATATCGTATGAATTTCTGTACTCAACTACTCACATCCCCAAACAGATATGAATTTTGAAAGTAAAGGTACCAACACATTGATACCGTTTTAAGCAATTCGAGAGCGCACGTGACTCCAGCATGATTGCTTTACATTCAACTATAATTTTGATAAATCGAACGCGCGCTACCATAATACTATAATAATGCCTACAACAGATTTATTGAAACTCTTTCTAGCCTCTATGTCCTTAGTCTGCGAGCCACTCTGACCCATGAACAAATTGCCGCTGTGATTACTCCCAGTTAACCGCTCAGTACCGCGGCAGCGCGGGGACACGACCAGTGCCATCCCGGACCAAATTTAAAAATAAAAAATATTAACATCGCCGCGTTCCATATCCGAAAATTTTTAAAGTGTGTTTTGTTTTTGTTTAGCACTCGCAGTGTTTGACGTAGCTTGCTAAATATTTTTAAGTTTAGTTAAGCTTTTTAGGTGTTGAAATATGAACTAATAATTTATAGTTTCTAGTACGTATGTGGACCCATGGAAAGTTTTCGGCGTTCTTATAGAAGGATCACAAGTATTATTTACATCCGTAAGTAAACATCTGAGAAATACATAAAAAAAGATGTATTGCCGAAAAAAACACAAAATCAAACAGAACAAAATGTAGGTACAATAAAACAACACATAACAGGAAAAAAAAATGACGATAGGCTCGGGGCTTTTTCTATCTGCAAAGATATCTTTCTAACGTGGATATTTCCTTAAAGCTTCCAATTTATTCCATTCTACAAAGGGACCCTTATTGTATCAGGCCAAAAATGTCAGATACAGACACGTCAAACCGATTTGTCAACCGACAGTGGAGAGCTGCAGTTATTTGAGCCAATTTAGCGCCTAAACATGACCAAGGATCCTTGGCCCATGACATTTCTGCAAGGCCTTCTTCGACATCCGTCTTATTAAGAAAAGACAGAGGCGAGGCGGACCTCGTTACATTGGCCACTTTTCGAATCCCACACGAACCACATATCCGCCCGATACCCTATGCGAATTAAAAGGATATCATTTTCAACTCTAAGTCTGCGTGTTTAAGAGTTATAAGAGATTAAAGATTGTTTTGAGTGTGAAGTAAGGAAGTGGATTTTTTAAGGAAATTATTTACTCGTTCTGAGTAACCGTCCTTTATATGTAGGTGACGACTGCAGTCCTTTGTTGTGTTAGCAGTTGCTTCTTCTGACGTCACGGGTTTATCTTCGTTCTGAGTACAAATAAAGTGAGAAAAGTTTGTATGTAGGGATAATCTCCGGAACTGCTCATCTGATTTCAAAAATTGTTTCACTAGTAACTCTAGTAAGTGTGTGACTTTCATAAGAAAATATATTTTAAGGGCTGATAGTATAAGCCGTAATGATCGTAAATTGGTATCTCTAGTAAATAATTTACTTTAAAAACAAAGTTTTAACCGACTTCAATTTAGTACTCCGCCAGGCCACGAGAACATTTATTTTCCAATTTACCTCATGAACTGATTTCCGAGAGCAAATGCGTTGATTATTATAGAAAAAAACCCAATCGCTGTATGTGACCCGATAATATTTGAGGACTTCCTTCAATTCCACAAGAATCACCCTTGGCACTTCATTAGTTGCTATTTCAACGGAATCTTATCAGAATCTGTGATATACTTTTGTACTTTTAAGTACATAATTGAGGAATTCCATAAGTCATCTGTGGTCTTCATCATCAATTCCACTCCACCAATTTATGATTTCCGGATGTAAATACACGAGTTATAATAGAAAATACCAAAATCACTACACGCGTGCCTAATATAATTGAGGAGTTCCCTCAATTCCTCATGGATCCCATCATTCAATTGAATTTTCAAAAAAATGGGACCCACCTGGAAGCATATACTTACAAACAAAAAAAAATTTTATGAATCGGCTCATCAATGACGGAGTTCTGAGGTAACAAACATTGAATAAAAAAATAAAATAAAAATACAACCGAACCTCCTCCTTTTTTTTGAAGTTGGTTAAAAAAACAGTTTTTATCATACAAATTAATACGGCACGCAATGCTTCGGTAACAAAGCCAACAACTGACAGTAACATTTGACACTAGCTCTGCCTCTGAAACGTCAAATGAATGTTAGCAGTACATTGCTGCTCGAGAAAATAAAAATAAATATAGGTCACTCTTTTTTTATAAAACGTTTCACAGCACTTAAAGCTATCGTTAGTTCAAATTTATGTTTCAATGGATGTCACAGGCTGTATACAACGGACCTTCGGTGTGGACATAGGCATATTTTAAGCAGAAGTCTCGCTCGGATTCTGTGTATTAAGCAGACTATTAATTAACGAAAGTACACTCACCTCCAGACAAACGTGACCCCCTGCATAGCATGCAACCGGAGGTCACGTGTCTGCAGCTGACTGTACGCTCCTACTTTCTCCCTTAGATAAATGAACGCAACACAGAATGGGTCGGCTGTGGCAAAGACGGGGAATGCTGGTGTGCTGGCTAGTGCTCAACATTTTATGTGGGACAGCTGATGTCGAGAGCAGCTTGCCCGTAGACCTGACTCCAGAGGAGAAAGGTAAGATTATATTATCAGTTCAGGCACATTGCACGTAGAACCGATGGCCGTTGGGGCGGAAAAGCTCTCGAGTGGTGACCATGACGTACCGGAAGGCGCAGCGTGGGTAGACCCCCCACAACCCACAAGGTGGACTGATGACCTGGTAAAGGTCAAGGGAGTCCGCTGGATGAGGGTGGCGCAGGACCGGCCATTGTGGCACTTTTTGGGGGAGGCCTATGTCCAGCAGTGGACGTCTATCGGCTGATATGATGATGATGATAAAATGTTAAGTTACATAAAACCTTCATAGTCCGTAAGGACAACTATGGTCCGATATAGACTAACAATTTTTTGCCACAACTGAGGGCATTTTTAGTTATTTTCATAATTTACATTTGCCCTAGTGCTTCTTCTAGAATTTATCCACAATCCACAATAATAGCCACACACAATCGTGTAACATCGAGTTCATTTGGACTATAGTTAGGTGATTTGGACTATAGTTGGCAGGTGTTACGATTGTCTATTGTTTATGATAAATGCTGTTATCTTATCAACAAACACCGGTTTGGCGGGGGCAAAAATGTACCAGTGCTAGTGATTAATTAAAAATCGACTAAGTTTATCGACATCGATAAAAATAATTTTTTAACCATCATTATCATAACTAAACGAATGGCTAAGTTTGAATACGTTTAACTATGTGCAAACCTCTTTCATTTATACTTATCGGAAAAGAAATAGAACTGAGTCATATAGCAGAAATTCATCAATACTATAAATTGTTTGAATTTGCTCCAATTACTACAGTTGACCTAGAAAGGTCATTTAGTTGGCTAAAATGGATATTGTCACCCAGGCGACGAAGATTAAAGTCTGAAAATGTGGAGAAAATTTTGATTGTATATTATGAAAATTATATTAAATATTAAAAAAGTTAATTACGCAAAAAGTTTATTTTTGTGTATGTAGTTTTCTTCTTCATTCAAATTCTTGAAATTACCCAACGGTTGTACGTCATTTTTATCGATATCAACTAATAAAATTAGTTTAATGTGTCCTCGCACTATTAAACGTCAGTACAGATTTGCCCCCGCCAAACCGGTGTTTGCTTATCAAGCTTTATTAAAATCACACAATTAAATACTTAGGTAAGCAGAATTTTTACTTTCATTTTTAATTTCGTAGACATGCTTCAAGGTAGATGTAGACCTGTGATGCTATTGATTATTCAGCGTCAATCTAGGTATATCGTAGTGAAATGTGTTTTATCAATATTTACTTTATCTTTAATTATTAGCGCCGAGTGGAGGCAAAGAGGGGAGGCCTTTGCCCAGCAGTCTGACACCTAAACAGGCTAGGAAATAAAAAATAAACAAAACCTTTAAATATAAATATAGACACAGGTAGATAACCCTGACTAGATCTTCTTTTGTTAAATTTACTCTTATCCACAGTTCTACCCCCGACCACGCTAGCGTTAGCCCCTACAGCCTCCAGTGCCTCTACATTCAACATTTCAACGTCCACATACGCGACAGTCATACCGCCCATACCACCAAGTGATCGGGACAGATTCCTCACGTTTGCAGAGTCTGGGCACCATAGGACGTTCATGTTTGCTGAAAATAATACTTTTATTCAGCTGGATGGGGATATTATACAGCGTTTTCAATTGAGGTAAGCTAAGGATTGGCTTTTTAACAGACTTCAAAAAAGGAGGTCCTCAATTCGGTTGCTTTTTTTTTCAATGTTTGTTACCTCAGAACTCCGTAATTTATGAGCCGATCCGTATTTTTTTTTTTGTTCGTAAGTATATGCTTCCAGGTTAGTCCCATTTTTTCGAAAATCATCCATATCTCATATGAAAAATCTTTACTCCGGGGGCACAAATACAGGGACAGCGAAGATTTTTGTTCGATTTTGTGATAGGGCTCATAGTAAAAGTTACTCACTATGGCCTATAGATTATCAATTTTGTCTGATATCTTGTAAATTAGTAGGTAGTTAATCCCACTGTAATACAAATTGACACCCCATTTCACCAATGAAATTGTTGCAGGAAATTAATTACCGACAGAGAGTCAGATAGCATTTACATTCAATATTAGTATTGTTGAGATGATTGGCAAGAAACCATACGAGAGAAAAAATTTGCTTCGCAAAAAGTCACAAAGTGGTTGATTCTACCTTTACAATAATTTGTACATTTTTTCAGATTATGCAGAGAAATTTCGTTTAAGTTTCGAACTAGGCTACCTCATGGTTTATTAGTATACCACAATGTCAAAAATCCTGTGTTCAAAATGCAGCCATACGCTTTGTACGTTATTGTGGAGAAAGGAGAACTTAAAGGTAAAGTTTCCAGTCTTATGTAATTCTTAAAACTTCTGTATAGAAATCCTATGATAAACGTCCTCTATTTTTATTATTCTTGATATTCTAAAACACACATTAATAAGTTTGTTATCTGTGTAATAAATCGTTGTATTGATAGCAAACACAAACGCAGATCTCCTCGACATCTATATGCTAAAATGCTCTAGCCACCTTTTCCATCACCAAGTATGTATATAGGTACCGAATGTTTTGTACATGTGTAACTATCGTCTTTCCAGTGGTCCATGTATTTGGCAAACACCTGACGTCCGTGACAGTAGGCCGAGCATTGAACAGAGACCAGTGGCACAGTGTGCAAGTCACCATTGACGTTCACGGTGCAAGACTCATTGCTAAAGTAGACCAAATGAAAGAAGAGGTGTACCTCAAGGTATGACTAATTGACCGCTATTCTATATTGTTGATACTAAAGTGACTATTGTGTTGGACTAGGGCTATATTAGGAACAAGGAGGTTCAGGTCATGAGTACACTAATGGTAGATGAGCATGTCTGAGGAATGTCATGAATCCTTCATTTACAGCAAGAAAGGTTGTTGCAAATGGAAATCCATGATCTCTGCTTACCTCCGGGAGCAAGCGTGATTATGTGTATGTATGTATGCTATAATAGCAATCCACAAGATGCAGAGTAGATGTTCTCAAAATTTTAGAAAGCTTTGTAGAATACTATGGAAACTTACTCGTGACCTTACGGACAGCTTTTTCCATGAGGTAAGTCGCGTAACTTCGCGGAAACATTTTGTCAGTGCATGCCCAGACTAAATATTCTATTCATCCCAATATTTTATTTTTCTTTCAGGGATTAAGTTTTGATACAAATTACGGTATAACTGATAACTTGACATCTGTGATTCTCATTGGAGGTAAGCATCCTGACTCAGAAATATTAAAACACCCTTTTAAATGCCATAATGATCCCTTTATAATTGTAAGTTGAAACTATCCAGTTGCTTTGTTCCTTACGCCCATTGTAAACTAAAATAAATTAAATAAAGTTTTAAACTTTATTCATTGATAAATGGTCCCCCAGGTCTAAGCTCAGAAGAAAAACTACACGGAGTCAAATATATCATAGAATCCTTCGTGGGCTGCATCAGTTATATGGTGCTAAGTTCAGGGAAGGCAGCCTCTGATCTCTTACCAATAGTTCCCCTAATCGCCACCAAACATGAAAACGTGAAGGAAGGCTGTATAGACAAGTGCAGGACTTTGGAGAACCTTTGCTTCCAAGGTTCCAGGTGTATCAATGAATATAATGGGTATAGGTGTGACTGCTTTGGGACCAAATATGAAGAGGACCTTTGTGATTTTTACAGTAAGTATTCCTTTCGTTTGGAGAAAATTGCCAGTGACTTAGATTTTCAACTTGGATTTTCTAGCTAGCTTAATAGGATCTGAGACTAGTACATTGAAAAGATTGCCAAGCCAGCCTGCTGTAGCTAGATTCACTAAAAAGAGGTCCGAGTATCATTAATTTCATATGGTAACACAGTAACACATTCGATGGGCTTCTATTAGGATTTTTTTCATTGAGTTCATAGATGGTGATTTGTTAAACAGAGCTGTAATTGTAATAAGAAATGAATGGCAGAGAGACCTTTATATAGTAAAACTAGCTATAGCAGGCTCGTTTTTTCAAAGGAACGTAAAAAATTGCAGTCTTTTTAATTTGTTAGTATCTAATAATAAGATGTTCCCATTATTTTGACTAAACGGGACTTAATCGCGTAAAATTAACTTATTTTAAATCAATATATAGATTGTTCCCAACTTGTAAATGTAATGAAGAAATATTTTTTATCAGAGCTCTCTCTAAATCTGTTTTAAAACTTAAAAAACAAGTTAAAGACTCGTCCATCGAAATTGTTAAATTTTGGTGATAGCGCCACGTAACACGAGTTTCCGGATTAAACCCGTCACATCGTAAACCATTTATAACTACAAAAAACCGATAATTGACCACTTTCACTTATATTGGGAATGTTACGTCATCCGATGACATTGCAGCGGCTACGGTACTGACGCTCCGAGGGTCGAGTTACGTTTCGTACAGAGTGTATGATTGGAAAGACCGGGTGCACTCCACTAATACAAGAGTCAGCTTGCATTTTAAAGTAAGTAAAACTTTATTAGTCCTTGTGTACAGGGTGTACCAAAAATGGAGTGTGAACCGATCAAGGCCATATTCGGCGCATGATTCCAAAATGCATTTTTTTTTTGTTTTTCATTGATGTTTTTGTTTGTACATTCAAGTTTTTGTTTTTGTTTGTCGGTCGGTTTAGCCTAGTGAGTACCGAAGCGAAGCTGACGATCCTGGGTTCAAATCCCGGTTGCAAATATGAATGGAAAATATTCAAGACTTAGAAACAAATATTCATTGTCACTTGAATGTCTATTATAAAATGTATTTTTATTAAATATACCGTCGTCTTGCACACAAAGTATTAGTAAGCTTACTAGCCCTTACCCTTAGTATGATTTAATGTAAGATTGCCCCCTTAAATGTATTTGGTTATCTAATCTATACTAATGTTACAAAGATAAAAAGTCTGTGAGTTTGAAGCTTTGTAAGTTTGTATGGATGTATTGGATAATAATAATAGGCTATAATTTATCCCGCAGCTTCGCCTGGATTCTTTGTAATACGCGGGCGGAGACACGCGGATTGCTAATTTATGATTAATTTAAATACAAGTTTTACTAAGGATCGGCTATGTTACACAAAATTCCTAAAGATCAAGTGAGTCATAGGTGACCATCGAGATTATAATAAATGTAAATGTATGCTTTATCTCCCTTCAGCTAGCACTAATGAATGATTTTACCGCCTATGGCAAATATGACTTATTTATCACGTCACTCTGTTAAGTCATGTCATAGTATAATGTATACCAAATACCAAACTTTGCTCTTTTGTTTTTGTCAATATCACTGGCCGAGCGTGAAATCTAAAAAGTTATGAAAGAGATTAGGAATATAACCATAGAGGCTTGCCTAAAAAGAAATTTTAGCTTTTTACGCGCTGTCAACAACTTCAATAGGTACCTGGTATAGCGTTGAGTTTAAAGATAAAGCCTCTCATAGATCGGCGTGGCCTGCGTTGGCGGTCAATAGTAAATTCGACAGTAACTGTCACCCGTAAAAAAAGCTGATTCTATA
This sequence comes from Epinotia bilunana, assembly GCA_947049275.1. Classification (NCBI taxonomy): domain Eukaryota; kingdom Metazoa; phylum Arthropoda; class Insecta; order Lepidoptera; family Tortricidae; genus Epinotia; species Epinotia bilunana. The sequence goes on from OX346265.1 coordinate 6,960,186, forward strand.
AAAAAACATCTGTATAATTATCGAACCTGCTCACAAAATTTCACGAGAGTCGGTCGAGAAATGCGATCTGTAGAGAAGAACAGCCGGATAGCCGGACAGCCAGACAACCGGGTATACGAAAGATAATTTTTGCCCAAGCTGAAATGGAGAGCTTCGTTCGCTCGTTCTAAAAGGAAAAGTCTGTGAGGTTGTAAGTTTGTATGTAGCGGGTAGTCTCCGGAACTACTCTACCGATTTCAAAAATCATTTCACCGTCGTCGGAATAGACGTAGCTTACATTTCATCCCACAGCCCAACCTGGGTCATCTTTAATACACGGGCGGAAGCGGCTACTATGTCATATACATATTTTGCCCGGCAACATTGGCATGTAATGAATGTTAAACTTGAAATTGTTTGAGCTGGCCAAAATGCATCAAAGTGGTCCATTCAAAAAGCAACTTTACCGTCCAGGGTAGAAGATCCACATGCTATGACATCTATATAAAAGGTCGGCGACATTAAATAATCCCTTGTTAAATTTACAGACACGTTTCGACGACTCAGCACTTTTTTACGCCAGCGGCCAAATCGACGACAAGCATCATTACATAGCTCTATCTGTCCATCAAAAGAAAGTCGCCTTACAAATAGATTTAGGAGATGGTCCCATAGATGATTACATAGGTAACAACGTAAACGACAACCAGTGGCATAACCTGACTGTTACTCTTCATGAGAAAGCACTTGTTGTGTATTTTGATGGCGTAACAGAAACATACGTAGCCCCAGGAGAAGCGAAGTTCGTTTACATAGATCCTGAAATTTACATAGGAGGCGGCCCTGATTTGCATAAGATGAAAGGATTAAAATCATTCAATAACTTCGCCGGTAATCTCAAATATGTGTATTATAATGATGTGTCAATACTTTATGAATTGAAACAAAACAATCCCAAAGTCCATTATATAGGCGCACTCGACCCAGAGTTTGAAGAGATCGATATTGAAGTTATACCAATCACTTATCCTTTTGCGACATCACATATTTGGTGGCCTGTGCATAATAACACGCACAGTTTCTATTTGATATTTGAATTTAAAACGAGCAAGAATATGGCGGTGTTAGCTTATAGCCAAACTACTACAGCTTCTGGACAAGGATATTGGGAGGTAAGCTAAATTCCAACAGTCACTAATTCACCTATGTGTATTAAATCAAGTATTTAAATACGCAATAAAAATAAATGGTACGTTTCATAAAAGCGCCTACAAAAATCTGATCAGATTAACGCTCATGTTTACATCTAATATTTTACGAGGAGTTTTTAAAAATCTTAGTACCTATCCAATTCCAAATAGTTAAAAAAGGGAGACGGCCCGAACACGTCTTCTTAAAAGGAAAATGTTCATCAAAGTCATGTCAACAAACTCTACATTTGGCGGATTTTACCCCAATCATCAAATCAAACAATTTCAGGAGACGTACTATCGACAACACAGCTAACTGACCATCGGTGCACCTTAGGTGCATTGTAACAAGGTTCTATATAAACACAGGATGGTCAGTTAACAGTGTTGTCGTTTGTACCTATGACGCATAGCGACAGTAAAATAAACTGATTAACCCATTAAACGTGCATAAAAAATGACCTAAAAATGTGCACATTTTCAGGTCCGAATGGTGAAAGAAGAAATAAGATTTGAGCTAGTCTCAGACGTAGGAAAGAATGTGACTGTATTAAAATCTGTGAAATTCAACGCCAGCAGTGACTGGCACACTGTAGAATTGGAATATACGAAGGGGAGGTTCAAACTAACCGTGGACCATAATAATAAACCTGCACAAATGTTCGGTGAGTAGTGATGGTAGGAAGAAAAAATACTTAAATAGCGGGTAACAAACAAATATGACTTTCTTCTCCGAACCTCTGTACTGCTGCTTTTTAAGCAGTTTATGTTAATTTCATCAGACCTCTAAACTGATATTTGTTATCTGTATCATATTGTTTAATTTCATCAGACTACATTTTTTTAGGGTTGGACTTCAGTCTTCAAGACAAGATAGTCATCGGTAGTGGTTTAAAATCAGCAAATTTGGGTCTAATAGGATGCATGAGGAATGTCAAGATCAATGGACTACTGATAGAACCAAGGTAAATGAAACGCTATTAAATCAGGTTTAGTGGTATTGAAAATAGATCCGTTTGTGCATAAGAATACAAAATCATTTAAAAATGCAATTGCAAGTAAAATAAAGAGGCAATAATAACCCCCTTGGCCGGGTGCGTGGCCGCGGGTTCGTGGCTGGTTACGAACATATATATAAGAATAATAATTAATGTCTACACACACACACACACACACACACACACACACACACACACACACGTAACTGTAAAGGATTGTTAGTTATAAGTTAAGCATTTCCGTTAATATTTCTGTATAATCTAGGGAGACCTGTTATTGGTTAAGCAGTTGTATCTTAATTGTAAGAATATCAATATAATGTTAAAGCTGTTGGTTTCTAATAAAATAAAATAAAATGTGAATAAAGTTCTTTTTACAACTTCTGCAGACAAACAACCATTTATAACATTGCAGAAAGCAAAAAAATGTTGTGGCATAATTTAACAACCTTATATTTTAGTTTTTTAACGATGTTCCAAAAAAGCCATCCATATAATGTACCTACGGCAAAATAATGCGCATCCGCGTATAAAGATACGTGGTTTCTCTCTCTCTTCATGTAGATGCGGATTATAAGGCCATACATTATGTGGACCCCATTCCAAAGACATCTTTCTTTTACAGATACGTTATAAACACCGAGAGAGTTGTCGGCGAAGTGGCCATCGACAACTGCAGATATGTAGACCCCTGCACGAGACCCAACACTTGCGAGCATGGAGGCATTTGCTCTATTAGAGAAGACAGGGTTATTTGCGATTGTGATAAAACTGGTACGTTACTAAATATTTGACTTCCTTGAACTTACTTTTTGGTTTAATTTTTCAGGATTTTGTTTGAAGTATACACATGTTGAACGACACTTTAGGTTTTTAATGTCTTGCCGGCCAGTGGCCCGTTTCACGATGGTACAATGTTAGAAATGTAATCGTTTTACACAGAGGCGCTTAATCAATAACGATTGGACCTGTGGTGTCTCATTAGACTATGGTAACTTCGTGTAACGGGCCATAAGCGAAACACACATGAAAGTAGGTGAACCATTAAAAAGTTCTTTAAAATAGCGCAAACAGAAAGATCTCATGTAGTTTCTAGGCTATCATCCTCGTGGCGTTTGTCTTAGTTGTATAAAGGAGCCTAGGGTCCGCTCTGGCACCCAATATTTGGTACAGGCACTTGTTTTACAAAAGTGCTTTAAGTGTCTGACTTTCCAATCCAGTGGAAAAACTAGAACTTGTTGAAATTAGACCAGTTTCTTCATGATGTTTTCCTTCATTTAAAACCTACTATGAAATGATAAATGTTGTTTCCATTCCAGGCTATATAGGACAGAATTGTCACTTTGCCACATTCAGGAAGACCTGCGAGGAGCTTGCTCTCTTGGGGTATACCAGGAATGACGTCTATCTGATAGACATAGATGGCAACGGCAAATTCCCTCCGGCACACGTCAAGTGCGAATTTCAAATCGACGCCGATTCTTCTACTACAGTTGTTGAACACAACCTTCCCAGTCAAGTGGTATGTAAAAGGGTTAATTGACTATTTCAAATACAAATATCCTGTGCCTGGAGGCAAAAAAAGGAGGCAGAGATTTTTATTTATAAAATCTATCACTTGGACTTCTATTTAGCATACTTAGACTTATATTAGATACTTAAACGAGAGCATACATAGGCTATAAAAATATATTAAAAATATGAACCAAATGTAGGTTTTGGTTGATTTAAATAAACCAACCTACCTCTTAAATTGCTACGCTTTACGTACGCTTTGCTTTTTTTACGTAGCTTACGAACGTGTTACGGTCCTGCAATAATTTAGTTCATATTTTTCATTTCAGGATGTCCGATCAGCTTCAGGCCAGGATTTTAGTTTCAGGATAAAATACCGAGAGTTCACAGCAGAAATGTTGCAGGAGCTTATCTCCCATTCTCTATACTGCAGACAATATATCAAATACGACTGCAATATGGCTCCATTGGAATTACACAGCGCCACTTGGTTCATATCGTCTTCTAACGATACTGTGGATTATTTGGGAGATGTCAAAAGGTAATGGCACACACACACACACACACACACACACACACACACATACATACATACACACACACACACACACACACACACACACACACACACACACACACACACACACACACACACACACACACACACACACACACACACTCGCGAACACTCATGCACACAAATATACACAGATCAAATGTCTTTTTATCTTTTATCCTTTGTTAGTTTAAGATCTCTAAACATGTCATTTCTTATGTATACGTTAGTTACCACAGTGGAGGAGCGGTGTCTCTTAATACAGGTATTATTAATACTTAAAAAGAGGCACCAGCCTATATATTGTTAAATAGTTTGTTACTGAATAAATGATTTATGTTTTTTTTTTTTTTTTGAATGGATTCAATTTCTTAAGTCAATTGACCAATTGAGCGTTTCTCAAAAAAAATGCCACTATTATTAATTGTACTTCTAGGAATTTTATGTTAACTATTTCCACTCAGACCCTTTCTTTCGACCCTAGTAGGACAAAAAACTGTCCCAAAGATATTTTTCCTATTGTGTTACCATTTACCATACACTTTGTATGGGGGTAACACAATAGGAAAGTTCAAAAATGTATGAACATTTTGGGACACTTTTTTTCTCCTATTGGGATGGAAAGACATCGTGATTTTTGAGTAGAAATAACATAAAAGTTGCAGAAAATCTCCGAAAAAATGTAGTGGCATTTTTTTTGAGAAACGCTCAATTAGGTAAGTATATACTACAGTCATTATATTAATTATTTATTTATTATGTGTATACGTTTGTATCCGTAGTATGTTGTGTTGCGTTCCGTGGGTCATGTACGGTGCTGTCTGAAAATCTGCGCTGTACTCGTAGGTGTCTGTCTGACACCTCGGCATAATGCTGAGACAGCGATCGATTCACTGCCGCAAAGACACACACAATATGTATCAATTGTATTATATGTCTACTCCCTTTGTCTCTGTGTCTTTTGTGTAGTGAATAAATGTCTTGTTTATTTCTTTCGTTCTTTAAGTTCATAAATATATGTTCGTTCCCAAAGGTTAAATAATATCAGAACAACCGCATGCAGTTGACAATAAACAATAAAGTTGAGTTCACCTTGTCCGTGAATATTTGGTTGAACTCGACTGTACAATTCCCATCCGTGTTTTGCTTTTATTATTTCTTCGGCGAAATATTTTTCGTTAAATTAATTTCTTAACCAACGTATTGAGTACGAACTGACAATACACTACAAAATAAATACACATTATTGCACACCTCGAAAAATAACAGTACAGAACATAAAGATTACAGCAGAGGTTAGACAACAGGCGATCGTATCACTAAGGAGCGATCTCTTCCAGACAACCATTAGTGATGTAGGCACTGTACTGATACTGGCGTGCTGGGAAGCTGGGAAACGAATCTTTAGCATATTTATATTTTTAAAATAACTATTCGAATTTTTCATTACAGAGGCTATTGTTCCTGTGGCATCAACGCCACGTGTGCCAATCCCACGCAGACCTGCAACTGTGATGCCAATGAGAATAAATGGCACTCCGATGAGGGAACCTTCGTGGTGCCCAACAGTTTGGGCATCACGGAGATGTTCTTCCTGCAACAGAAGGATTTGACTGAAGAAGCGCAGGGCAGAATTACCTTGGGCCCTCTGGAATGCGTTGAGACAAGTAAGGATAATTTCATATTAATACTTACACAAAAAAAACTAAATTTTCAATTGCAATTCATGAATAATACAGGGTGAATCCTGAGTCGTGAACAGAAATATGTGTTTCTTACTGTTTAACTTTAGTTTAAACTTGTGGACGTGATAACAGGCAAAAATATGGAAACGTTGTTTGTGAATTCGTTAATTTAAAAAAATGCTTTAAATTTACTGAGTCTCATGGTCACCCTAATTGCTACATTAAACTGTCACTTTTAGCTTTACATTAACAGACCAAGTCTTCTTGAATAGGGGGTTGGTGTTTTTGCCATTTAAAATTATTATCAATAAGTTTTGCTTCTACAGTTAATGCAATGAATTTGCTTTAAAATATTGCGATAGAAACAAAAAAAATTGTTTACGACTTATGTTTCGCCCTATATACTCGTATTTGATTCGTGTAATTGAACTGTGAACCCAGAAATTCATTAAGAAGATTGTCTTGAATGAAGCGAAAATATCTTGAGCTAAGATTTTTTTCTCTTGGATGTCTATTTCTGTATATAGAAAAATGAACATTTCTGATTCGTAAAAGATAATGGCGGCCTTCCCAATTTCCCAATTGCCGCCATTTTCCCATTTTCTGTATCATTTTTTTTCCGTGACTTGGCCCTTATTTCACCTACTTCAATTATTCGTATATTTACGTTGAAGTTTATTATCAGGTAGCCAATTTGGGTAGTTAGGAGCCTGATTATGAGACTTCGTGGCCAAATGAAGCTTGACATCATGTGGAATAAACATTTGAAATTGTTTCCAGACACTCAAAGATACGTAGTGACATTCACAACATCACAGTCGTACATAGAAGTGCCAGGTTGGAGGAAGGGTGACATCGCTTTCAGTTTTCGGACAACGGGCACCAGTGCCATCCTACTGTTCCAGCCGCCTATCAGACCTAACTACCCGTCTTTCATGGTGGCTTTAACTAGTGGTAAGTATTTTTCCAAGAGTTGCTAACGTAAACACATCTTCAAAGTCAAAGGGAGTAACAAAACCTTGAATCAAATTTGAAGCTTTTTTGTGCTCATTAGGTATGTATACCTACACAATCGTTTCATTTGCATTTACATACATAGTATTAAATACTTCCAAGTTTTCAACTATCAGCCACAAAATAGACAAATTAAAATCTAATTCTGTTTCCGAACCCGATATAGGGATTTATTTATTTTCTAAAAGATGTACATAGAGAATTATTCGAATTCCTTCGCCGGATCCCGCTGAACTGATTCCGATCGCAGCTGCTCCATATACAAAAATACCCCTAAAGCCGAAAGGGGATTAAAAGGTATCTTATAAAGAGCCTATTAGCAATATTTGAAAACCGTAGCATAACCAAATAAAATGGGATAAAACATAAAATAATCATCATTGAAACGCAACCCTGAAAACATAAAACTAAAGATTAAACTAAGTAGTTTATTTACATTCTGAACTACTTTCCTCTGATCTGAGAGGTTAATGACACTGATTTTTCAGTAATAATAAAAACAGGTTATGTTTTAAAAGTTTAGAATACCTGAATAAAGTTATAATTTTCGAGTCAAAACTAATTTAAAGGAGCAGCTTGAACTCTGTTCCGTCTTGCTGGATACAAAAAGACGCCTGTACTTAAAGCGGTTTGATTGTGTTCTATTCAGAGCAAACCTTTTTAGGATAAAACGGTTTAACTATTATTAAACTAGGTTCAAATGTTCTTTTTATGCGGTGAAATATTTTTTTTCTTTTTCATGGGGTTTAATTTTTAGACGTTGCATGATCGGTGATAGAATTAATCGGCCTGCCAGTGGGCCACAGATTTTGATGGAACTTGGAGGAGGAACTGTATGTGGCGAGCCTAAGTCTATAAATGTAATTTGTTTACAGAACACGAGCTAACATTCAACTTCACACTAAACACGGGCACAAACAGAAAGCTAGTGATCAACTCAAAGAGGAAACTGAACGGGGGCGAGTGGCACAAGATCTGGATCGACTACAACTTCTACCACGTACGGTTTATGCTCAACACGGAGTACAAGATGCTGAACCTACTGCTGGACGAGGAGTTTGGGCCGTTCGAGGGATCCATGTTTATTGGTGGAGCTACTGCGTAAGTTAAATGAAAACATCATCGTTGCGTTTCACGTTTTGCATTGCAACCGTTGCGTGCGACTGTCGCCTTCTACTCGTAGCTCCTTGTCATCGTTTTTATAAAAACAGTTTGTGGTTCTAGCCACAAACTGTTTTTCCGTTACTGTACGAGAAACTGTTTTTGAAAACGCTTACGGGAAAAAACGCCCAGCTCTACCTATCATTCTTCCCGGTTGTAGGAAGCCTGAGTCCGCTTTGGCACCTACTCCCAAGATTAGGCGTAGAAAATACGTTGTTACGAAAGCGACTGCCATCTGAACTTCTAAAAAAAACTAGACCTCGTTTGGGATTAGACCGCTATCCTCACGATATTGTTAGTTGTGCTTTTTTTACATATAAGAATAACTAATAAGACTTTTTGCCTATTGGCATATGGAACTTTAAAGGGATGTGTAGACTTCGGGCTGAGGCTGTAATGGAGTCGATGTCATATTCTCCGCAAGCCTGAGTGCGTGAATTGGTTTGAATGCGCAACTCCTAGAAGTAGTGAGTTAATGGGGTTTTCAGATCAGAGATCTGAAAACTGCCCATTAACACTTATAATATTCAAGTGATATTTGAAAACCTCCGTCGGGTATTTGTTTTCGAGCCAGAATAAGACGATCCTTCTAGAATATAACTACTTATTGTCTTATTAATCTACATTATTTAAGATAAAACTTTCCTGCTAGTAACACGTCTTCTTTTGCAGAAATATGAAATTTCAAAAACAATCTCAGAGCATGAAATTGGATGTGGTTTGTGCAGTTGGTAAAAAACACAACTTTCGTCATGGTAAACTTTTACCTGACACTATCCGTTGTGTAATTTGCGGACCCTCTAACTGTGGAAAAACTAATTTAATAATTGGACTTCTTCTTCACGAGCACGGATTGCGTTTTGAACATATTTATGTTTATTCTAAAACTCTTTTCCAACCCATGTACCAGTATTTAGAAAAAGTATTAGCATTCGTTCCTGCAGTCACTTATCAAAAGTACACTGAAAATGATCAAGTAATTAGCCCTCATGAAGCTAATATTAATTCAATTATAATATTTGATGACATAGCGTGTGAGAATCAAAATAACATTCGAGATTATTTTGCTATGGGAAGGCACAAATGTATTGATAGTTTCTACTTGAATCAAACGTACAGTAAAATACCTAAACAGTTAATTAGAGACAACGCAAATTTAATAATTATCTTTAAACAAGATGACGTTAATTTACGTCATGTATATGACGAACATAAAGTTTCGAGAAATGTGTGCAAAAGTATGGAGCATACCTTATAATTATTTGGTTATAAATAAAGATTGTTCTAAAAATTCAGGATGTTATAGGATGGGTTTTGATACCTTTATTGTAATTGATTAATACATAATTTAAAGAAATGTATTTAAATATTACGTTTATTGTTATCAAAGAAACCACCGAGATCAGACATGAGTCGCAATACGACCGAAGAGAAAAATGTTAAAGAAAAGATATTAAAGTCTACAGAGGCTGTCAAAAGAAAGGTCAAACTTATACGAGACATACAAAATGACAATAACATGATCCTCGAGTCTGTTTTCAAACCAATTACCAAGCCACTTAATAATATAACAAAAAGTACAGTGAACGCTAATTTAAATACTGATGACTTAAAATCTGATGACGATGAATTCAAATTTAACAAAAATACAATAAAAAAATTAAAATTCAGCCCGGATAGTGCAAAAAATAGCGATGGAAGTATGAACGATAATACTGTTTTGCAAAAATCATTTGATTCAAATTCAAATCTTGAATCACACCATGAGAATATTTCTGATAACAATCTATCGAAAGTAAGTAATGATACTAATGATGACAACGATGATGATGATGATGATGATGATGATGATGATGACATCCTATCGAATGAAAGTCAAGACATTGAGGATAACGATGAGACATTTGAAAGTGTTAATAGTAATATAACGGATAACTCTAACGACAGATCATATTATTCTCCACGCGATGATCCAGCTTTTGCTAAAAAGTCAAGTACCTTTGATAATGTTCCTTTTGGTGTTCGAACAGAACGTGGTAGGCTTATGCTAGGATCTTCTTCAGTTCATCTTACTAATAAGAAACTCAAAGTCAATGGGCGTATTCTAAACTTGACACCAGGATTAAAAGAATTATTATTGAAGAAAGTACCTGATTTGCGTGTTATAACAGATGAAGATAAGCACAATTATAAAATACTTTTAGTAGAAACTAATGCCCACAGGCGTGACTTTAATCCAAACAAACAAATCAAAAGTAACAAAGGCAAGAAGTATTTACACATTATTAAGCCGCTTTTTAAGTTGACAAAACCGCGAACGAATAGCACTGAAAGCTGTACTAAGGGTAAAGGATTACCTATATTAAAAAACGTTAAAAAGGATACTAACTATGTTTATTGGGATGATCCTAACGAGCTTGTAGATAGGTTGAAACTGTTAATTGCTTCTCGCGATGCTGGTAATACGGGGTTGGATAACGAAATTATATCTATTATTGAAGAGTTACATGAAGCTGGGCACGTGAATAATATATAACTTTAAAATTCATTCTTTACCAGACAGTTAATGAGAAGCTTTTCAGTTAATAACAACTAACAAAATAGAAATGAATATCGACAAGTTTGGTCATCATGTACACAAGCGTTTACGTTTGATGACAGTTTCTGACAAAGCACTTTTGAGATCAGAGAATGGAGATTATGATTTACAATTTTCAAGATTGAAAGGCGTTACAAAACCACTGACAGCGGATGATGCAGTTAACAAGCAATATGTCGATCAATCTTTCACGAATTTTTACGACAAAAAAGACCTTGGTCAAATATTTTATGACAAAAAAGACCTTGATCAAATATTAAACACTATAAAAGTTCAGATTCATAATCTTAATGCACAGTTAAGATTGAACTTTTATACCAAACAGGAAGTAGAGACTATCGTCAAACATACTAATAATGACAAAGGAACAAATCGTGAATGAAATTCATCGATCAGCTCGTAAAAATTTCAAACGCAGACCAGTTATTTTAAAGGGAATTGATAATTTATGGCAAGCAGATTTATTGGATTTACAAAAATTTCACACGCTCAACAAAGGATATAAATATATTCTAGTTGTAATTGACGCGTTTTCTAAATATGCATGGTGTGTTCCATCAAAATCTAAAACTAAAACTGAGATCAAAAACGCATTTGAAAAAATTATAAAATCATATAAAAGAATCCCAGTTAATTTACAAACAGACTTCGGTACTGAGTTTTATAATATCGAATTTGAGCGTTTATTAAAATCCTTAAACATTAACCATTATTCTACGTATTCGGTCAAAAAGGCTTCTATTGTTGAACGGTTGATAAAGACGCTCAAAGGAAAACTATTCAGATATTTTAGTTTTATAGGAAACTATAAATGGATGGGAAGGCCTTTAGCTGATATCGTTCAGTCTTATAATCATACTGTACATCGTACAACTAAATTTTTGCCTGCTGCCGTGAATTCTAAAAATGAAAAAGAAGTTAAGGAAAACATAGTCAAATCACGAAATTATTTACATCAAAAATCCAATAAATATAAGGTTGGAGATAAGGTTCGCATCAGCAAATACAAAAGTGTGTTTCATAAGGGGTATACGCCAAACTGGTCGACTGAGCTCTTTACTATAAAAAAAGTGAACAACACCCACCCTTTTACTTACCATATAGAAGATTTACGGAAAAACCCTATACTTGGTACATTTTATGAACAAGAATTGCACAAAACTCGGTGTCCAAACATATATCTTATAGAAAAGGTTATCAAACGAAAAGGTAAAAAAATGTATGTAAAGTGGTTAGGACTTGATGATAGTGAAAATAGTTGGATTAATAGAGATGCTATTGTTTAGTAATATTTATACACTTCGTCTTACGTAAATTTATCATTAATTTAGTGGTAATGAGAGGAGGCGGACTTGTAAATAGTGCTATTAATCACTTACCGTTTGAACTGCATCTGCCTGGGTATAATTATTGTGGACCAGGCACAAAATTACATAAACGGTTGCAAAGAGGTGATAAAGGAATCAATCCATTGGATAACGCGTGCATGCAGCACGACATAGCTTACGACAATCATTCTAATTTAGGTGATCGTCACCGTGCTGATTTAGAACTGTATAAAATGGCTAAACAAAGATTACAGTCAAAAACTTCCGGGAAAGCAGAAAAACTAGCCTCATGGTTAGTTAGCAAAGTGATGAAGTCTAAATTAAAGGCAGGTGCAGGAATTAAATCATTCAAACATTTTGTTAAAAAAATACGAACGGAATTTAAAAAAAACAAATCGAAAAATAAATCCACTGCAATCAGTCAAGCATTGGATGCAGCAAAAAGAATAATCTCTGTTCACAATACGAGTAAACTGCGTGTACCACGCTTACTACCCATTCCGAAGTCTGGGGGATTCCTTCCACTCATTCCTATATTTGCGGGTCTCTCTGCATTAGGATCATTGGCTGGTGGAGCTGCTGGAATCGCAAAAGCTGTCCACGATTACAAAACTGCTAGAAAAAACTTGGCTGAATCTGAACGTCATAACAAGATGATGGAATCTATCGCGTTGGGAAAAGGGTTACATATTAAGCCGTATAAAAGTGGAAAAGGATTATGTATCAAAGCTTCAAAAAACTGAATGATCGGTTACCCAGGCGAGCACTCACTAATTTCGATATTTTAAAACACTCAACGGACATACCTCACTTTAGAGGTGTTTTTATGAGAGATAATTTACCTAGACGGTCGAAAAGAGTAGAATGTGCAATCCTAAATTTAGATCGTTCTGAAAACCAAGGAACTCACTGGGTAGCCTACGTCAAAGTAAACAAATATTGTGAATATTTTAATAGTTATGGTGATCTTCAACCACCGTTGGAATTAATAAATTATTTAAAAGACTGTAACATTTCATACAATTATGCCACTTACCAAAAGTTAAATACTGTGAATTGTGGCCATTTATGTATAAAATTCTTGAAACAATTTTGGTGTAACCATTTAAAAGTGGTTGATAAATAAAAAAAATTGCATTCACACAATGTCTTTCACTTTGTCTATAACTGGATGCTCCTCCTCTCTTATAACAAATCACTCACCTGCTCTAGAACTAGATGGTGATTATGAATGCGGTTTGCTATATATGTCGACTTTTAATTCAATACCTAATATAGACAAGCGAAGTAATAAGTTTTATTACGGTGAAAATGAAGTAGTAGAAATACCTGAAGGCTCATATGAACTGCAAGATATTGATGATTACCTCAAAAGTCGTCTCCGAGATTGTTCTTTCACAATGACATGCAACAATAACACGTTAAAAACCTCTATATTGTGTTCTAAAACCGTACACTTTAATAAAGAAGACTCTATTGGCAAGCTTCTGGGTTTTGGGAAAGAAACTGTTCCAGCGAATATATTAACCGAGTCCGCTTTGCCTGTATCCATTCTGTCTACAACCATAGTCAGAGTTGAATGTGACATCGTGAGCGGATCTTTTGTGAACGGGAAATCTTGTCATATAATTCACGAGTTTGTACCTAATGTACCGCCTGGTTACCGGATCATAGAAACACCAAAAACCGTTATCTATTTTCCTGTTACTCAAAAAAGTTAGAACTCTCTTAAAATAAGAATTTTAGATGAAAAAGATAATTTGGTCAATTTACGTGGTGAAGAAATTCAAATATATTTACACCTTCGTAAAAAATGATAGACTTTAATAAAAGCGTGAACCTATGCAAGAAAGTTACTAGTACTCTTTGTGCTACTAAGAAAAGAACACCTAAAGGACAACTTACGAAGCAAAATAAACAGTTCTTAAAAATAATAGGTTTATTAAAATGAGTATATTATCAGTAACAGATAATTTTAGCTTCGACAACTCTATAGAAAGTTTCGAATATCATTCCTATAAGCCGTACGTTACAAGTTTTAATTTAAATGATGAAATTCGTATACCTATTAATCAACAAGATCTGTATGTGCTGCCGTCAGAAAGTACTTTATACGTAGAGGGTTCAATTGCAGTATTAAACAGAGAAACGAAACAGCAAGTGAACAGTGTGCTTTTCACAAACAACTCAATTCTTCATTTGTTTCAAGATATTAGGTACGAGCTGAACGGTATTGAAATAGATAGAATTAAGAATGCTGGGGTCACAACAACAATGAAATCTCTCATATCCATGAATGAACTTGAATCAACGATGTCAACGCAGTGGGGCTGGGATATCAAAGGCATAAAAAACTCACACGGATCATTTTCAGTGTCTATACCGTTAAAAAAGATTCTCGGTTTCGCCGAAGACTATGGCAAGATTATAATAGCATGCAAGCATGAACTCGTTCTCTTGCGATCAAATACTACTTTGAACTGCGTAAAACTGAATACAAATGAATATGTAGATAACTTAACTATATCCAAGATAGTCTGGCGTATGCCTCATATTAAGGTTTCTGATCGAGAAAGATTGAGGTTACTGAAATATTTGGAAAAAGATCACGTTATTCAAATGGCCTTTCGAAATTGGGACTTGTACGAGTATCCACTTTTACCTCAAACATCAAAACATTCGTGGGCCATCAAAACATCATCTCAAATTGAAAAACCGCGATTTGTTATAATTGGATTCAAAACGAACAGAAAAAATGATGCTCTCAAAGATATAACTGGCTTCGATCACTGTAATTTGAAAGACGTAAAAGTGTTTTTAAATTGTGCCTATTTTCCTTACGAAAACTTGAATGTTAGTTTTTCATCAGAAAAGTTTGCTTTATTATACGAGCAGTATGCCAAATTCCAACAGTCTTATTACAACCGTAGCCAGGCGCCGTTGCTTTCCCCACAAGAATTTAAAGACGTTGCACCTCTATTTGTTATCGACTGTTCACGACAAAACGAAACCTTAAAAACAGGGTCAGTAGATGTTAGAGTTGAATTTGAATGTGAATCAGATTTACCTGACCATACTTCAGCTTATTGTCTTATTTTAAATGACAGTATTGTAGAATATAAACCGCTAAGCAATATTACCCGAAAAATTTCATAAATGACGGACTATTTGTTTGTAGACCTCCAGGGTTTTAAATCCTCGGAAAATGAGTTTATTGTTAAAGAATTTGGATACAGTACAAATGATTACACGCAATCATTTTTAATAAAACCTCCATTCGCATTCTTTACTCTATCGGAATGGGAAAAAAGACGCGTAAGATGGATTGAAAAGAATCTAGGTATTTTGTGGCGTGAAGGTTATGTTGATTTTAGAGAGTTCAAACGAATTATTGTAACTCATTTACAGCACAAGAAAATATTTGTGAAAGGCAACGAAAAGATTAAATGGGTTAAAGATTTGTGTGCTGACTGTAATGTAGTTGATATAGGAGAGATGAATGCTCCCTCGTTTGGTGACCTATATAAAAAGTATTGTTTAAATGGGAATGTGAATTGTGTTAATCATAAAAAGAAATGTGTGTTAAAAAACGTTATATGTATTAAAACATGGTATTTAGATAATGTGTGCAAAAAATGATTTTTAAGATTTAATAAATTGTGTTGTCAATACCTTCGAATTTTTATTTTACTTACTATCTACATACATAGCTATAGAAATTAAATAAAACACCGTAGTTACGAAATGTAGGTTTATTAAAAATTTACACAAAAACATTTTTACACCTTTATTCATAATATTTGTATCTTAAAACTAACTTACACGTTCTAGCACTAAAGTACCTATTAAATAACATGACATCTGCGACGCCTAATTTTGCTATAGCAAACTTTATAGGCGTTACAAATGCGTAGTGCATTTAATGTACAATATCAAAACATGGACTCATGACCCCAAGATAAGGTCGATATTCGGTCCTTTAGCAAGATACGTTTGTCATCATTTGACGACAGTGCAACTTTTTTGACTGATTGCGTGAAAATAACATGTTTTAATGATTTAAATACAATGTTTGTCTTTCTCAACCTTTCATTATTTAACAATACCTTTTTATAGTTCTCAAAATCCAAATGACGCAAGACATGTTTCTTTGTACCCTTAGCTTTTTTCAGTTGCTTTTTTTCTGTTTTGATACAGTATAATTTGGACCTGAGACCTACAAACTCACGTATTATTTCACCTCCTAGCTCGTCTTTGAAAAGGCCTGGTACTTTATTATGTTGACGAGTAATGCCATAAACATTATTAGCAGGATAATTACTAGTGTCAAAATAATGCTGAAAATTCAATTTAATGTCTGCGTATACATCTTCTGTGCTAACAGCATACAGCAAAGAGTCGGTATCAGAATAACATAAATTTATATTAGGCCCGTAAAATGTTTTCATCGAAGAATAATGAAAATTATACATATGAGACTTCGATATTTCCAAAACAGTAAAACCGATATAAATGGGTCGGTCGAGTTTAACAGACTCGGGTTTCATTTGTACAGCCACGAAATTTTCAGAAAAAATAGTTGAGCTATGATAATTCGGTCTAGATATCAGGCATTCGGCTCCATATTTCTTTTTTGTTTTATTTTTAGTATCATTCCATATGTTAACCAGCATAACTTTTAACCTCTTCTCGGGGTCTTCTAATGTCTTTCCAAAAATAGCATTGTTAAATAACTTAAACAAGTTTTGTTCGAATACAGATGTAGCTTTTTGTCGTAACTGAGTGTTTAAATCTATGTACTGTTTCAAAAATTTACTCTGCTTAAATTTTATTACTCTATGAATTTTTTTAAGTACTAAGCCATGTTTCAAGCATGTTTTTAAATGTACATAATGAATAACGTACTCGTATTTATCATATAAATTCGGAATCAGTTTAGGTTGCTTTGAACCAGGAGGTACGAATTTTTGAGGACAGAACGGAATGTCGTTGTGCAAGTCATGCAAGTATTCTGGATACTGTAAATCCACTTCCAAAATATAACCAAAATCAGAATCATCTGGTACTAAGCGAACATCTAGGTCTTTAATTTCAGCTTGCTGCAATAATTCGAAGTCGCCATAAGGCAAACTGGCACACATCGCATACCCGTACAGATTATTACAGTCTATATAAAGTAAAAAACTATTCGGTATACTGGGATCATAATCAGGCATGTATTTGTTATTTGCGTTGACATACCGTGTTGAACATAAGCAAAGTCCCCCCCGAATACCTTTTTGTATCATTCTAATTATTTCTAGGTCGTTAATAAGCTGTAATTTTACGTTGGTTATGCGTAACATAGCATCAAAACTTAAACTTGGTGCGGTCAGATAAAAAGCAGGATCTAGTCTGTAGTTAACTTTACAAGTTTGACGGAATTTTTCAAATATGTCGGCCAGTAATAACACATCAGATTTAAGGTAAATATCTGTGTATTCCCCTAAATTCTCGAGTCCAAATGATTTCCAAACAAGTTTCGCATGGTCGTAATCATATTTTGATATCGTTTCATTAGTTAATAAGCTGTAAAAACAAGGTTGCTGAGGTAAGCATTGCTCTTCGTAGCGAGCCCAATTATCCATATACTCATAAGGGTAAATACCTTTACGTTTCAGTAGGTCGAAATGCACTTTTAATGGAAAAAAATGCGCAAGGTGAACAAAATCTCCGTCGTCTAAAGTGCTTACTAGCTCCCCTAAACTAGCTCCTAAAAATTTAAATGAATCCACAAACCGAACTGCCATCATTTGATCAGGATTTTTGATAAAATACTTTGTGAACGATATGTAATTTTCTTTATTTTTAGCAATAACTTTAATTTGACCAGGCATTTCTCCTAATTCACGTAAAAATAAATGAGAATCATAACCAGACAAATTGTGAAAAAACACGGGCACGAATTCAGGTAAACGGAAGCGTAAGTTGCAAAAACTGTGGCTCGCCCCCCGAAATTTTCCGGTCACATGCGAATGATCTCGAACTGAGTCCCCAAGCAATAAATTACCACAAAGAAAACAATTTTGAGCGTTTAAAAAATCCTTTTCTTCCGTCTCAGTAATAACCATAGGCTTGGGATTCGAATAAATATTGTTTATTGTAGATATATCCCTTTGCAAATATTTGAGAAATTTAGCAACGCAATCTTCTCCACGATATGTAACGAACTTGTTGAGAGAACTATCGTACGAACATACAACATAGTACGCAAAGGCAGCTGGCACATGCTCCTGTAGTTGAATAGTATTTTCTGATCCCGTTTTTCCATTTGTGTTGGGCACCAATAAGGACTCAAAGTCTGCATATATTACGAAAGGCATATCCTGCATACGTTCGAAATTTTTAAACTGTATTTCCTCATTTTGATATGGTAAAACTGTTTTTACACCGCCACATACATGAGCATCCCTTTTTGTTTCGTTATTGAAAAATATCAAACATTCTTCACAAAGAAAAAGTTTACCCTTGTGTTTTGTTAATTGATGTTTAAGCAAACGGCCTAAATCTTTAATCAGACAGTAATGAGTTTGTCGACCGTTTTCTAACATTAATAAATTAACATGATGTTGCTTGCGGCATGCAGTTTTGTACAGCGGACCTACGACTTCCAATTTATTATTTATCGAATATACATTAACACTTATACGTATGTTGATTATTTTTCTCAAATATTTTGATATCGTTTAAACCCACGGGAAAAGTCATATTTTTGATATTGAGAACGTCCTCGTAATGAGGATACGAAGATACTCGATGAACATTATTTTTAGCAGGAAATAAATATGCCATCACGCACCACAGAAAGCAAAACGCATCATTATTTTGTATATTGATACACGCGCGTTTTAGTTTTATACTTTTAGGCAAATCTATGAATCCAGACGCTCTCAGAGGATTGTACTTGCAGATATTAATTTCTAGGTATAAATTTTTCATGAAAGACCACCCGCTGTCTTTGGTTTGAAATTCGTCAATTTTTCGACAAATCGTCTGCAAAACATTTAAAAATATTTCATTGAAATCGAAATTTGGATGTATTACAATATTCTGCGTTGCAAACGACTTAATGTCACATGTATCGTTTTTTAGCAAAGAAAACTCCGCAAATAATTCGAAATTCACTTTGACACTACCGAAAGCTGATTGCCTTGCTTCCAAAATACGACGAACGCGGGCGCGTATGTTACTTATGAACTGAAAAGGTGGGCACGCACAGTCAAGGTCATCTTGGCTTCCCCGCACTCGGTATGATGCAAGCCTACTACGAAAAGCGCTACCAATTTTTTCAATGCCTTCAATATTGTTTATAGAGTTGTTATTTTTGTGCGCTGTGCTACGTAAATGACCGGAAAATGCGCGACTTGGTACAGCTATTTCGCAAACGGAACAGAAAACCGACCGGTTACTCATATTCAATAGGTAAATGATTAAGACTAAGGTCAAGTATTAGAATTAAAGGTATAGTAAGAATAATTAATAACGTTTCACGGTAAAATATTCCTATTCGGTGCAATTGATATTACATTAGCAATATTATATAATCAGCTCGACAAAAAGAATAAGGTGAAATATTACAAATAAAGGTATAGTAAGAATAATTATTAATTATTCACGGTAAAATGTTCCTTCTTCGGTGAAATGCTCCTTACATATTTTTAACACGTTTTTAATATGCGAAACCTCTGGTGAATTAGAGTCTACCTGAATTTTGAGGTTAACAAGTGCTTTCTCCCATCTGCCTTTCGATGCGATTGATGCAATATCAGCAACGTTATACAACTTTAAATCTAAATAAAGATCACCGGACAACTGACCGTAACGATACACGCTTCCGCCGGGGACTTTTCGTCTTAGTACAGATCGCAGCCCTGCACCATGTTTTTCGGCGCAGAAGTTGTCACTATCGTCATCTAGAGCCCAGCCCGAAGAAGCGTTGCTTTGTTGATCCGACAATGGCTTCGGACCAGCTTTTGACCTGTAACCCATAAATAAGTTTGTTAAAAATATACAAACGAACTTACATATAAGACTAAACTAATGACATCTTTGTAGGTAATAACTATACAACTTAGAAAAGATGAAAAACCCTAGCTATTTTCATTTCAAAGTTTACTATCTCACAAACGGCTGAACAGATTTTCATGAAACATGGTAAAGAACACTCGAGATAAAATCATCTGACACAAAAACACAGATACACAGACAGACACGTTAAAAAATATTACTTAAATACATGCGAATAACTAATGTACCTTCGTTGTAAAACAAAATTAGTAAATTACTTACCGTTGAGACGAAACTTTCTCCGTTAACGGCTTGGACTTCAGTTTAGTAGATCTATAAAGAAAAAAGTATATATATTAATACGGGTCAAAAACAAAATTAATTTAATTTTCTACATAAGCAAAATTAAAATATATACCGTGGTATCGGAGTTTCGTCATCAGATTCATATAGTTCAGTAAGCTTTTTAGGCGCCTTTTGCTTCTTATACCTGAAACAAAATAATGCTATATTTAGTATACCTTATTTTAGGAGACAGGTTTTATAACAAAATAAAAATAAAAAACTGCAACTCACCGTGTTAGCTCCTGCGTTCCAACATCGAATTCACAAAGCGCCCTCTTCTTATTCGATATTTTTTTCGACCTATAAAAGAAATATAACGAAAATTAAATACACATCTTTAAAGAATTAAATCGCTCACAAAATAAATCAAAACAAATTAGTATCAAGTGATGATTACCTTGAATTTGGTGTCGGTTTTCTGACCTCGATTTCGGCAAACGACTCTGAATCAGACCTGCAATAAAAAGGTTTATTTAAATATTTGCTATTGTTGAACTTATATTGGTTATATAAATTTATTAATCACGCAGAATGAATAAAAATTTTAATTTATAAAAACTTACGCACATGATTTCAATGCAGTGTTCCTTCGCTCGTGAAAACCCGTGAGAAAGTAATGAAGCTCACAATCAAAGGTCGGTTTGCACGAATATCACTTCACAGTAGTTCTCAACCTTCGTCAAGTTGATTAATCAATAAAACTTAATAACGGTAATGGTAGAAAACATGCAGAAGGCAAATTTTAACAGGTTTAATACCTCTGGTACCTATTTTAAAACATCAGCAATTATTCAACATGCGGTTTTATAAAAGCGTTCGCTCTAATTTCAAACAACGCCGACATACTGTTCCGCTAAAAATAATGGAATACGACTTTCGTCTCCTTTCAACACCTTATGCTACAATGAGTGCAAGTAAGAAGAATAGTATAGGTAGCCATACGAACGGAAAGATTTGTTCCACTGAATGCGATAATTCGCAAGGATGTAACTTTTAAAATCTATTATTTTATGAAACCTGTCAGAACCTGTAATTATAACATTCGTATATGATTCAAAGTACTTTATGAAACACATGTTTTAACATGTTCTATCTTGTACTGATTGCATCCTCGTTTCACGATATAAGCAGTTTACATACCTAATAAATAAAAATGCAATTGTAGAAAATCATTCTGGCTGGAAAACTTGCCGTAAACGCACGTCGTCCGAGATCGATAAATCGTATACTTCAGTCAAAATGGTGAGTTGATTGATTGAATTTCTAATTTAATATTTAAATTTCTTTTATTAATATTGCGATTACACCATTTAAAATGTATTGTGCTTATTTTCAGAGTAAATCCAGCTCGCAGCCATTACCCACCTCCAAAATTGTTTGTGAGCCGAATATTTCCACTTTTTATTCACAAGGAACATCCGATGATGAGTTACCGTGCTCACAAGATTTTGGCGCGTACCTAGAGTATCAACAGCAATGTATGAATAGCCTGAATAACGCTCAAGAGGTAAAAAAGCCTTCCGAAATATCAAAGAAATCCTTGAAGAAAAAGACGCGCAGCGGAAAAAACAAAGCCTGCGGCAGTGGATTGAATTCCTATATAATTAAACAAAGTAAAAAAGGTGTACGTCTTATTAAAATAAGCATATCCAATCTTGAAGCGGACAACGAGTCCGAAGAGGTCGCCGTGCAGTATATCGTCGAGAGTGAATATGATGACGTATTGAATTCCACCGAAGGACTAGTTGATAAAATTGTAAAAAGATTAAGCAATGCAAATTATTCGATTTAACCTAGATTTATTTTAGTATAATTTTAGTTGATGATACCTACTTAAAAAAAAAATGTTTCTTTATTATTAGAAAATATTTTGATATACAAATAGAATATTAAAGATACCAGATTGTTTTATTTTAAGCTTACATACTTGCTTTCATTATTTGTTAGATTATTTAATAATATTTATAAACGAACCAAGTTTTAAATAGCGTTATCATCCTCCTCTCCCAGGAGGTAAATAATTTGTTCGCAAATGCATACTAAATTCTGACGCATATATGGGCCAACGGTAAATGACGAGTTGTCGATTCGTATGTTCTAAATTGTAACGCATAGGTATATGGGCCGGCGGTAGACGAGGAATTGTTGATTCGTATGTTCTAAATGCTCCTTGAGCAATGAGCGGACAGGTAGAATGACTCAAGTTACAACAAAATGCATGATCACAAGTTACTTACTACGATCAACTTTGCTATGTAATTAAAAGCAATATGAGCCAATTGATCAATTCTAATATGAATCTAACAGCTTTGTTATAGCCTCTATTTTGCAATAAATTGATATAGAAAATAGGTCTTCAAACGGATTACAATTGAAAGCAAATAAAAATTATTTTTAATTTGCCTTATTTTAAAGTCTAGATTACTAACAGCTTTGTAAAACATGCCGCACGACCACGTCATGAGTTATAGCCAATGAAAAACCCGGACCTGCATCGCGCTATTAAAGTTTTTAACATTTGTTCATATAAATAAAAAATCAGACCTAAGTCTGTCGGGAAGTTGCGACCGGACAACCCCAACACGTAATTCATATGCACTGGACTGGCCACCCTGTGTGTGTGTTGTGTTGAAACAGAACCATGAAAACTGGGGTTTTCTATACCTAGGCGGTCGATAGGTATGGATACCCACACCCGGAGGGGGTAAACTCACCACATGTAAAACCGTAGCCTTCAGCCAGGGAAGCAGGTCCCTGGGGGGTTGCGATCATGTCTGACGAGTCTGATCAACTTGTTAGATATGTTATGTGTAAACGCCATAGTCGCTCTGCGCTATGAGGGTTAAGCCGGGGCATTGGACCTGGGACCCTTGCATGCAACTGAGGGTTGGCCGCCTTAGACTGCATGTTGTGTTAAGCTTTTGCTATTTGAAATAATGACCGTTATTTTACAACTTCAAAACATTAAAAAAAATACCCGATTGGGGCTTTGAAATATCACTTGAATAACATAAGTATTAATAGGTAGATTTTATTTTCTGAGTTATGGGTATATAATAGACAACAATGTATTGTCACATACCAACATGATTAAATGCTAATTATAAAAATGATTATGCATTCGTTTCATTGATATTTGATATTTCATTGCAATATGAATGAGTGATGACTTGAAGGGTTCATATTTCTACTCAGCCACAAGTGCATTGTGCATAGCTCATAATTTAGATTTTAATGCGATATGATTATGATTCAAGTTATCGAACTACTTTCGTGAGTGATGTTCTTTAAATACTTAAGACGAGGCATTCGAATTTTTGTCAGTGTTCCTTTCGATATTGTAAGCAAAGTAGGTAAACCACGTGAATGAAATTTTAGTATGTTATTATTCATCATATATTCTAACGAACTGGGATAGGAGAACACGATTAGTAAAACTTTACCCGATAGATTTTCATTCCAAAAAAGTGTCCATTTTTATTTTATTTTGCTTATTATTCCGGAACTATAAGCATTCATATTTCGAAGTTTTCAGTAATGACAGTAATGCTATCTATCTAGCGAACTGGGAAATATCATTTTATTTACTCGCTTAGTTTATTTTTTAAAATTTATTTTACACTTTCGGAACTTATGCCGCATACGCCATTGTGTTCATTAGCGGCGCCACTGGCTTTCGTCTCTTTTTTTTACGCGTGGAAGTAATTGATGCTATCTCATCGAGGCTCCGCCTCCAGTCGCCTGTGATTCCTTGCCGACGACGGTTGTGTGCCCAAATTGCGCCTGCGTTGACATCTCGCTAACGTTATTTAAAAAAAAAACATCAAGTAAAATACTCGGACTTTTTGTATGCCAAACTTAGAAACTAATACGTTTAGATTATCTCTGTGTTGTGAGTATTAAATAATTGTGTACATTAGTTCCTAGTTCCTACATAATGGGGGCGAAATCAAAGAAAAGAAGCAAAAGAAAATTTATAGCATCTCAGAAAAGAAAAAGTAACATGAGAGGCAAAAATAGTAAGTACCTAATCAATTGTTTTTTTAATACTGTTGGTAAAAGCTTTTATAAGCTACCGTTTACTATTGTAATTTCGTGCTAATACGGCTTTATTCAAGAATAAAAAAATCAAAATCAAAAATGAGAAATAAATTGATATCTTCTTATCTAATTATAGGAACTATACAAAAACTTGTGGAAAGCTAAGGCATTATACGCCTGTTAAATCGGTATAAACAAAACTTAAATAAGTAATTTAGTTTTTCAATAAATATTTATTTTGTGAAATTCATGACCCGGGAATGAGCAAACTTTGAGATTTTTTTATAAAAAAACTACAAGCCGTATCGACGTCGGAGTTTTAGTCTGCTGTTTGTAATCATGAAATCTATATGATTTTTTTAAAAAAAACTAGGTGAGACAAAATAGGGGTTTTTAACACACTGTGCGACGCAGGTATGTGTATGTTTATTTATGTTTCAGGGATAAATAATCATGACAATGAAAAAGACAAACAATTGAATGTAGAAAATAATTTTGTAAATGAAAGCGGACCGAGCACATCAGAACAAAAACTAGTGGAGTCGCCATTGACAGTTTTAGATTTGGACGACTATTCTCTCCATACAAGTCGGTTAGTAGCCATTTCTTATGGTTTTTTTAAGTTTCTTTACTATACCTTTTAAAATAAAACTACAAAATATTTTTATTACTTTAGATTTGACACTTCCGAAGAGAAGATGTCGTTATCGGAGCATAACAATCAGCCTTCGGTCTCGTCAGCCGCTACTGGTGTCATTGTGTCAAAGCAGAAACTGTCTAGACCGAAGAAAGTATTAAGAGAAAACCAATCTACATTGAAGGTATGTACCTTACCTACTTTAGGTACCCAAGAACCCAGTGTTTATTAAACTAGTCGAATTCAGAATTTACCTAATACCTCAACTTATTAAAATACTAAATGACTTGTTTCAGGACAATACGACTAAAAAAAGAAAGAGTGACCATGACAAGGAAAACGAATCTGGTCAAAGTGATGTAAATAAGGGAAGGAACAAAAAGGTAACGCACTGTCTTTTAGTGTCCCTATCTAAGGGGTCATCCATAAACTACGTCAAAATGTTTTGCCAAGAATTGACCTTGTTTTAGAAATTTACACAATTTTGGCGGTGATGGTAAAGTACCGGGTCCTATCATCATCTAATAATAATTTTGAAATATACTTATTTTTCAGCCAAAAGTTTTACATATAATGAAAAATACACACATAATGGAAGCACAAGAAACATGTCCGTATGAGGTTGAAGCTTACAATGACGTAGTGAGTATTATTATTTTTAATCTAAACCTAAAATAAATACTTATTCAATTCCATATCAATTTTCATTTAGTCTTAGGTACTACATACAATTTTCCTATTAATAAAGGGTACAGTATGGGTTCATAATAATTTTTTAATTAGCTTACTGTAATAACCTACACATTTTATACTATTTTATATTTATTTCAGGAATGTACAAAGGTTACGGGAAGGCGTATAGTCAACATTCAAAGTTTTTTTGATAAATTAAAAGCTGTAGCTAATCACAGTTCACTCTTTAGCTGTGGATTTCATTCTATTGAAATTGTATCAGAATGCAAAAAAGGACTGTATTCCCGTCTCAATATAGAGTGCACCATGTGCAACAAAAAATTTCAGGTTGAGACAACAGACCCAGATATAAATAAAAACGCAGTATCAGGAGTGATGGCTAGTGGAGGCGGACATGCCCAGTTGCAGCAGCTGACAGCGGCTGTTGATTTACCAGATATTGGAGCCAACGCGTATGCAAAAATTCAAGATGCAATATCGGATGAATGGGAGTGTACAGCATGGATAGAGATGTTAAAAGCTGGACAAGCTGAAAGAGAAGCTGCGATAAAAGAACACAGAGTAAGCAAAGATGGTATAGCTATGATAGATGTTATAGTTGATGGTTGTTGGAGTAAGCGATCTTACCAAACTAATTATGCTGCAAGCTCAGGATGCGCAGCTATAATAGGAAGACGAACAGGGAAAGTTTTATACATGGCAGTAAAAAATAAATATTGCTGCATCTGCCAAAAGAATGGCAGCACACCAAAAGAGCATCCATGCTATAAAAACTTTGAAGGTCCTTCTACAGCAATGGAGTCGACAATTATTGCAGAGGGATTTAAGAGATCGATAGAAATGCATAATATTATTTATCAAAGATTTATAGCCGATGGTGACAGCAGTACCTATGCCAAAATTATCGATTCTCGACCCTACTCAAACGTGACAGTAGAAAAACTAAACTGCAGAAATCACATTTTGCGTAGATTTTGCAATAATATGCAGAAGCTAATTACTGATACGCGATATCCATTAAAAGATCGAAAATTGATAACAAAAGGAAAAATCCTGTCTGCTCGCAAATATATATGTGACGCTATCAAAATCGAATCAGAAGAAAAAAACTACGAAAATTTACATGCCAATATCAACAATTCAGTGTGTCATGCCTTCGGAAACCACTGTAAATGCCAAAAAAATATATGTTCTCTAACTGAGCAAAGAGTTACTGAGTTTAATACTTCCAGCCTTTGGCAAAGAGTCAAAATGTTGGCGGTCAATGTAGCTTCACACTCTAGAAGCCTCATTGAAAATGTAGACAGTAATGTTGTAGAACAATTTAACGGAGTAATTGCTAAATTAGTAGGTGGCAAACGAATAAATTACACACAAAGGCGTGGCTACCAAACAAGATGCTCAGGTGCTGTCATATCGTTTAACACAGGTAAACTTCTTTCGACCGTCCTCCGAAATACGCATCAGAAGTCACCTAGTGCAAGACTGAAAAAATTTGATGAAAATGTTTGCCTTAAAAGGGAAAGAAATAGACAAATGTCAAGGAAGAAAAAACGCCATTTTAACACGCAAAAAATAGATTTGAACTATGGTGAAAACGCAGAGCAGCCAGACAAAGATCCGGAGACTTTTAAAATGGACAAAGAAGCTTTTTTAAAGAATTTAGAAAAGTCAGAAGAAGAGCGTAACCGCATTCAAAAACAAACAATTATGCAAAGTCAATGTGGGCAATGGCTTGAGCTTAGAAGAAACCTGTTGACAGCATCAAATTTTGGGAAAGTCATAAAGAGACGTAAGAACCACAGCTGCCGAAATATGGTAAAAAACATGTTGTATTCAAAATCGCTAGACAACGTGAGCTCCATTCAACACGGAAGACAACACGAAGCAGTGGCTCTGGAGCAGCTGCGCGAGCTCAAGGGCATAGCAATTGATAAGAATGGTTTATTTATTGACGAAAAACATAGTTTTCTTGGAGCTACACCCGATGGTATTGCTGGCGATATGGTAGTGGAAATAAAATGTCCAATCACTCCATATAAAATGGGTGATATTGAAGCTGCGATCCACAAAAAAAAGATGCATTTTTGGAAGAAATGTAAAAACGGTGAAGTAAGTTATGCTTACGTTTAAAATTTTCTTTACTCTTATCTTGCTGAGAAACGCATACTAAACAAGTGTCTTATCAATTAAAAATGATTTTTATGTTAACTTGAGTTAACCAGAACTTACTTATACATTTGTGCTAATTTTATTTTATCATTTGATTTACAGGTCATAATAAACAAAAAATCGGACTGGTTTTACCAAGCGCAGGGTCAGATGCATATTGCAAAAAAATCAAAATGTTTATTTGCGGTGTGGTATGGAGACAACAAATTTAAAATTGAAATATTAGAGAAAGATGATAAATTTTGGCGAACCGAAATGGAGCCAAAACTGGTATCATTTTACATGGATTGTCTTCTGCCAGAATTAGTAGATCCAAGGCATCCAAGAAATAAATTGATACGAGATAGCGAGGAAACTACAAGCCACCAACTGCCTACTTCGAATTTAGAAGTTACGGAAACACCCAAAAACGTAACAGAAGAAAAAGAAACCATACAATCCGAAGAAAACAAGTTTGACAGTCCCCGAACTCACATACACAAAATTATTGATTTCAAACAATTTTAAATATATTATATTTTTTATATTATATTGTAAATTGATAACGTATGTACCTACTGTAAAATAAATCCTTGCAATAATTTTGTTGTACCACGTGTGTTATATCACTATAAATAAATAAATAAAATAAAAAAATAACTATATAGCAGTTTGCAAAATTAATCAAAAAAAAATCCCTATTCTATTCATTCTATGTTCTCACTGCAGCGTTGCATTCCTAGGTGTGATAAATACAAGCGGCGCACTAACACGGCTTACGAGTTTCGCTAGCGGGTGGCGGGGTGCGATGGGCGGAGCAAGCGTGGGAATTATTTTCGGGTGCCTCGTCTTAAGTAATATTCTGCATTATAAAATTCACTGTACGTCATATGCACGTCGAATGAATCGACCAATCAGAAAATCTGGCCTGCATCGCGCTATTAAAGTTTTTGAAGCTGCTTGTATAAATAAAAGTTCTAAGGTTATCGAACGAAGCAAATGCCCGACAGGGGTTTTCAAATATCACTTGAATATTATAGGAGTTAATAATGGGCAGTTTTCAGATCTCTGATCTGAAAACCCCATTAACTCACTACTCCTAGATTTATTTGAATGAGAATTAAAATAAGATTGATGCGCATGCATGTCGTTGGGGTTAACACTCCAGTAGACCAGAGTGCAGTCCTCACAACGAACACAATAACATTTATTGTTACTTTACAGAGAACACTTCAAGAAATCCGCAGCAGCAGTTAGCCAAGGACTAATAGGGTGTTTCAGAGGCCTTGTTGTCAATGGTGAAATCCTAGATATATACAGTTATATGTCCGTCCATTTGTCTGAAATTATCAAGGACTGCAAACCGTCGTGTGTCCCAAATCCTTGCCAAAATAGGGCGACTTGTAAGGAACTGTGGTCCACTTATGAGTGCATTTGCAAAAATCCATGGGCTCATTTAGGAACACATTGTGAAGACAGTAAGTGAACAATCAAATTTTGTAGATAGGATATGTTAACTTTCAAGATAACCTTTTTTAAAAAATGATATTTTTTAGATATAAATGTAAAGGCATTGACTTTCCAAACAAAAGAAGCTTACCTAAAGAAGAATTACTTAGTCGATAACTCAACAGACGCAGAAAAAAACCGATTGAAAAAAATGATGTCAGAAAATGTTCTCATGAATCTAAGAACTTATGATGACAACTCCTTAGTATTATACGCAAACGACAATCTTAACAATTTCATTCACTTATTTATCCATAATGGCAGTGAAATAATCTATTTATTTAATCATCAAAATGAAATTGTACAAATGAACGTAACTTATGAGCACATTAACAGAGGTGAAAGTGTGCAAATTGCTATAATAAGGACCAATCTTACTACAACGTTACACGTGAATAGTAAGAATACTACAATCGATAAAGTGGCCAAGCTTCTGACGAACTATACAAATAAACCATGGATTAATCCTGAATTAGGTAAGATGAGACTAGTTTGCAACTAAGTATTTTCCTATTTTCGTCTATTTATGTTTAAAGATCTGACATAAAACTTACTAAGTATCTAAACAAAACTATTGTCTTCCAGTATGCTTGCTCTCAATAATTACAAGTGGGTCGTTTTCTTCACTCCATTTAATTTATATTAACCACGACGATTTCAACAAATCAAACCAGATTTAAAAGGCCTCTAAGCATTTTCAAATTTGTAAACTTATTTATCGAGTTTTTTCAGAGGTAATTCTTCCTCAACGGCCTCCAGCCCCTCCAACCGATTATTTCCAAATGAATCTCGGCGGGTACGACGGTTACTCCCTACATTTAGCGCCGCGAGCCTCAATACTGCCTCAAGGAGGTTACGTGGGCTGTGTGAGAGGCTTTAAAATAGCTGATCATGTAGTAGACTTACCTCGGAAGGCAAAAGACAATGTTGATCAAGGTAAAAAAGGCCCGTGAGCATTTAAAATAGGATTCGGGTCTATATTTCTCTCTCGCTTGCTGTTGCACGTTGTTATGCTAAAACACGACTTAACCCGAAGCCGAAAACTGTTCTAAGAGCTCACGGACTGTACTCAATGCCTTTACGGTCTTTGAATGAAGACGAAGATCGACGCAGGATAATAGGTCAGCACGCTAAAAATTAAGACCGGCAACTTTTTTCCGAGTCGTTGCAAATAGAATGTGCTTATTACCTTTGTTATTTTGCGGGAGGTCTGGTCTATCTTTGGAGAACACTTGAATATTTTCAATAGAAGACGATTGTTATCAGACAACATTTCCAACAATATGTGTGTGATCTTATTCCTAGACACTACAGGAGTTCTACCCCAATGTAATATGAAATGCGACTCTGAACCTTGCAAGAACGGTGGCATTTGCACGGAGGACTTCACGAATCAAGAAAGCAGTTGCAATTGTGAACTGACTAGCTATTTCGGGGAATATTGTATGGAGGAGAAAGGGGCGGACTTCAATGGGGAGAGCATACTGCAGAGAGGATTTGTGCTAAAAGGCCCTGTATTGAAAGTAAGCAATGGTTTGAAAATTCGTATACTTAAATACTAACTAAAAGGCTCTCTAGCTCCACTCAGAAGCTCATGAAGGAAAGGAGTGAAATGATTCTACAGTCTTCAGCCGATGCGACCTTATAACGGCAGCTCAATAAACAGATCTCCAAGTCCCTTACCCGCGATTCAATACAAATTGTATTCAAGAGGCCATCAAGCGTAATAAGGGCTCTAAAGTGTTCTCAAGAGATCTATCTATAGGGCAGAGCCAGCTCGCGAAGTTAAAAACTGAAGATGGTAGAATCGTTTCTTCTAAAACCGAGATTCTGATGAGATAGAGCGCTTTTACGGACAGCTATACACGTCAACACGCAATCCCGAAGTTGGTCGGGCGGAAGAACCTAGAGCTAGACTAACCCGGCACTATACCGACGACATCTCGGACATCAGCCTGTACGAGATTGTAATGGCTCTTAAACAGCTCAAGGACAACAAGGCACCCGGTGAAGACGAAATAACAGCCGAACTCCTGAAGGCGGGTGGAAAACCAGTCCTTACGGCCCTTCAGAAGTTGTTCGATTCCGTCTTACTGGAAGGGAGAACTCCAAAGGCATGGAACGGAGGGGTGGTGGTGCTGTTCTTCAAAAAGGGTGACAACACCCTCCTGAAGAACTACAGACCCATCTCACTTCTGAGCCATGTCTATAAGCTGTTTTCGAGGGTCATTACAAATCGTCTCGTACGCAGGTTAGATGACTTCCAGCCTCCCGAACAAGCCGGTTTCCGAAGAGGCTTTAGTACCGTAGACCACATCCACACGCTCCGTCAGGTTATACAGAAGACCGAGGAGTATAACCTGCCCCTCTGCCTAGCGTTCGTGGACTACGAGAAAGCCTTCGATTCGATTGAAACCTGGGCTGTACTACAGTCTCTCCAGCGGTGCCAAGTTGACTATCGCTATATCGAAGTGCTGAAGTGTTTGTACGAGAACGCCACTATTTCAGTTCGACTCCAGGACCAGAACTCGAAACCTATTCCGCTGCAGCGAGGAGTCAGGCATGGAGATGTTATATCTCCAAAACTGTTCACCGCTGCACTGGAGGACGTTTTCAAAACTCTGGACTGGAGAAGGCTAGGCATCAACATCAACGGCGAGTACATCACTCACCTTCGGTTTGCTGACGATATAGTAGTCTTGGCTGAGACCATGGAGGACTTAAGTACGATGCTCGATGACCTCAATAAAGCTTCCGTACGAGTTGATCTAAGAATGAACATGGATAAGACGAAGATCATGTCAAATACCCATGTAGTACCAACTCCCATTACAATCGGACACTTTACACTCGAAGTTGTAGACGATTATGTATACCTAGGACAAACTATCCAGTTAGGTAGGTCCAACTTCGAGAAAGAGGTCAATCGTCGAATCCGACTCGGCTGGGCAGCGTTCGGGAAGCTACGGCACATCTTTTCTTCCAATATTCCGCAGTGTCTCAAGACGAGAGTCTTTGACCAGTGTGTGTTGCCAGTGATGACATATGGCACTGAAACGTTGTCGCTTACTATGGGCCTCATCATCATATCAGCCGAAAGACGTCCACTGCTGGACATAGGCCTCCCCCAAAGAGTGCCACAATGACCGGTCCTGCGCCACCCGCATCCAGCGGACTCCCGCGACCTTTACCAGGTCATCAGTCCACCTTGTAGGGGGCCTACCCACGCTGCGCCTTCCGGTACGTGGTCGCCACTCGAGAACCTTTCCGCCCCAACGGCCATCGGTTCTACGTGCAATGTGCCCCGCCCACTGCCACTTAAGTTTAGCGATTCGGAGGGCTATATCGGTTACCTTGGTTCTGCTGCGGATAGCCTCATTTCTGATGCGATCGCGCAGAGAAACTCCCAACATAGCCCTCTCCATTGCCCTTTGGGTGACTTTGAGCCTTCTTATGAGGCCCATAGTAAGCGACCACGTTTCCGTGCCATACGTCATCACTGGCAACACACACTGGCCTCATAAGAAGGCTCAAAGTCACCCATAGGGCTATGGAGAGGGTTATGTTGGGAGTTTCTCTGCGTGATCGCATCAGAAATGAGGCTATCCGCAGCATAACCAAGGTAACCGATATAGCCCTCCGAATCGCTAAACTTAAGTGGCAGTGGGCGGGGCACATAGCGCGTAGAACCGATGGCCGTTGGAGCGGAAAGGTTCTCGAGTGGCGACCACGAACCGGAAGGCGCGGCGGCGTGGGTAGGCCACCCGCAAGGTGGACTGATGACCTGGTAAAGGTTGCTGGAGTCCGCTGGATGCGGGTGGCGCAGGACCGGTCACTGGCACTCTTTGGGGGAGGCCTATGTCCAGCAGTGGACGTCTTTCGGCTGATATGATGATGATACTTAAATACTATTATTAACTTAAATCCCAAACACATACTCCTGTTCTTATCTTGTTTTTTTCGAAATAGGAACTTGATGTTTTATTTAAAAATCTTTAGGTTTATGCTCATCTACAAAACAAGCCATCATCTTACTTTACGTTTGCCTGTCATTTTAATACTGATAATTATTTCAGGTAAAAATCAAATTAGCCTTCTCCAGCAATGACCTGCGACAGAAAAACACCGTCCTACTATTGGTCCAAACAGAAAATCAGTAAGTAATTCCTCATTATTGGACAGAACCCTGGCCGTCTTTACTGATCTTGAACTTTTACCCATTATTACTTTCAGACGCAGTTATTATCTGCTGATAGCCATTACACAAGATGGCTATCTTAAATTTGAAGAAGATCGTGAAGATTCTACATATGGAGTCGAAGTTAAAAACCGAAATTTCTTAAATGGTAAGTTTGTTTCCATTTCTAGAAAGACTGCAGTAGAAAATAATAAAAAAATAATACATTTTGTTACAGGTGCACGACATACAGTATACTATACTAGGCAAGGCGATGATGCTATTCTTCTAATCGATAGGATAGAAATACCGTTAGAAAAACTACCCGAACAAGGACCATGGGAAGTTCTGGATGTTGGGTCCAATGAGGTCCAAATTGGAGGACTTAATACCAGTGACCCAAGGCTCAAGATTTACAAAGGATACAACGGATGTTTATCTAGTAAGTATAGTTGTTAATAAATGACTTCCATCTTGTACTGTATCGAGTCTGATTGCTGAAGTAATAGAGTATACTGTTACACAGAGTTAACAAATATTCCACAGAAAAACATTACTTGAACCAAGAAATAAACTAGTAAAACCGCCTCTTACATGAGACAGATATCAGTTTATGTGTATATATTTGAAGTAACACCGCCCACAAAATGTCTTTTTTGCCCAAAAGTTGACTGGTAGAGAACGCTTATCTGTCTGATAAGTTCTTCTTTTGTGCAATAAAAATATCATCATTCACCCTATTCAAGATGATATATGTTTTCTCTCGAGGCGAAAACGAAAAACATGGGTCAAGTTAATTTCACTTCATTCGAGATAATTAATTTCTTGGTTTAAGAATATTTACCTCGAATCTAGTATTTTTTCTATATTCTTGATACCGAATTACCGATACAGCATAAACCTGAGATCGAACCGTTTCGTGATAATACAATGTGTCTGACATTCTTTTAAAACACGATGCGTTGCTATGTTTAAAAGTCTCGACTAAGTGATTCTTAAAGCGCGGGTGGCGCAGTACCTGTCATTATGGCACTCTTTGGGGGAGGCCTATGTCCAGCTGTGGACGTCGTTCAGATTATGATTCAGATTCAGATAAATTT
This sequence comes from Epinotia bilunana, assembly GCA_947049275.1. Taxonomy (NCBI): domain Eukaryota; kingdom Metazoa; phylum Arthropoda; class Insecta; order Lepidoptera; family Tortricidae; genus Epinotia; species Epinotia bilunana. The sequence continues at coordinate 6,994,910 of OX346265.1, forward strand.
ATTGGTAAAAGTACACGTACATTTACCAATAAAACCAGCACCACCAACCAAACCAACCAGCGTTTGGCTGATATGATGATGATAATGTTGATGATTAAATGGTTCTTAATAGGGGTTTAGACACTAAATAAAATAATCAATAATGTCATATTTTCTCGAAAAAGGATTGAAAATGTAGTCAAATGGAGAAAAAATCAACGCAAAAGTCACAATCAACATAATCACGAAGTTATGTGTCCAAAGTTTTAAGAAGGGGTATGTTCTGTCCCTTTTTGCAAAACGCAACTTCATATGAAACGATGCCGCTGGAGGAATGTGACGTCACTAGAAGACGGCAATGTGCCCGGCCATCGTGTTCAGCGCTGCCGTCGACGCGGCCCGCCGGCAGCGTCGCGTAATGTGATAGTTAAAGCAATGACGCGTAATCCAATGTTGGAAAGGCAACCGGATGGCTCGCGGTATTTGAGCTTCCGGAGTGATGTGGAACCGCCCTGTGCAACCCGAAATGAGCCAACTGTGACCGGTTCGGAAATAAGACGGATGGATTTTTTTTTGCAGTATCTGTATGTGATGAAGAACAAGCATGCCAAATTTCAAGCGGTTGCCTGCCAATTTATTTATTTTTCTTAGCCTGATTACTCGGCTCCGGTCGCACTAGGAGGGATGGCATAAAAAAATCATTATATAAACAGCGTACACACTTTCAGGCTACCGCGTTTCATCCGGTTGCCTCGCGATATTTTTTTTTTTACTCCGAACCGGTCACAGTTGGCTCATTTCGGGTTGCACAGGGCGGTTCCACATCACTTCGGGAGCTCAAATACCGCGAGCCATCCGGTTGCCTTTCCAACATTGAATTACGCGTCATTGCTCTAAATATGACGTCACACACTGTTTGCATTTTCTCTCTCTAACAAGCAATAATAAAACGGTTGTAGCTTCGTAATTCTTTGAGATATCCGAATGGGATTTTCGTCACTAGGCATATTTTTTTGCCTTGTTTCTTTTGGAGTAATAATAATTTTCGAGTCTACACCCGTATTCTTATCCAACATTCTCCTCCAGATGTCTTCGTCGAAGTGAACGAGTACACGATGAAGCCGCTGGAAGAGTATATGATGTTCACGCGCGACTCGGAGAAGGTGAACGTGGTGAACGCGCTGGGCGTGCGCAGCGCGCAGTGCTCCGCGGACTTCGACGAGGCCTGGCCCGACCGCGATCAGCTGGGCGCGGCCCATAACGGGAGCTTCCTCATCGTACGGATATGTCTTTTATTTTGCGGCAACGCGCACAGTCGTTTTATGTTCTAAATTATATTTGTTGTTTGTTTCATATAACCATCCTCTTAGCCCGGGGTCCGCATTGACACCCAATCCCAAGATTTGGCATAGGCACTAGTTTTACGAAAGCGACTGCCATCTGAACTTCTAACCCAGAGGGAAAACCTTATTGGGATTAAACCGGTTTCCTCACGATGTTTTCCTTCACCGATAAGCTTACATAAACAAGCTTACGTAAACATTCCGTACATAAGTTCCGAAAAACTCATTGGTACGAGCCGGGATTCGAACTCACGACCGCCGCTTGACAGCCGCATGCCTGAACCACTAGGCTACTTGTTTTTTGTTTCATATAGACCGAATATTTGTACTGATTTTGTTTTTGCACCTTTTTGATTTCGTATTTCTAGCAAAGAAATAAATTCTATATATCTGTCATATCTACATTAGTTGCGACATTTTCTTTAGTTTGTATCATCATCAACGTGAATTTATAATATTTGAGCGTTTCTCAAAAAAAATGCCACTACATTTTTTCGGAGATTTTCTGCAACTTTTATGTTCTTTCTACTCAAAATCACGATGTCTTTCCATCCCAATAGGAGAAAAAAAGTGTCCCAAAATGTTCATACATTTTTGAACTTTCCTATTGTGTCACCACCATACAAAGTGTATGGTAAATGATAACACAATAGGAAAAATATCTTTGGGACTGTTTTTTGTCCTACCAGGGTCGAAAGAGCTCCTGATTCTGAGTGGAAATAGTTAACATAAAATTCCTATAAGTACAATTAATAATAGTGGCATTTTTTTTGAGAAACGCTCATTTATCCTCTTCGGCATCTTATTTGTTTATTAAGCTTCATCGTCATAATCCACATCATAGTCGTTGTCGTTATTTATTTTTCACGCCACTGTTCGGAAATGTGGCAATAGATGGTCTAAAACCAAACTGGAAAGTAGGCAATAGCTGTAGCACCTGAACCACCACTACTACAATGTTATTGTTGGACGGTTTGAACAGCGATTCCCCAATCACAGCTATTGTTATTGCTTATTGTTGGAATCACTTTCATCACTCGTCTCGTCACCTCCATCGTCGCTATCGTGATTATTGACGATATCGAGATTCACCATCAAAATCGAACCACTCCTTATCTTCAATTATAGAGTGGAAAATTGTCAAGAGTCAGAGCTCAATATCAATCAGTGTTAGCTAGCATATCCTGATATATATATTTTTAAGAAGACGAAGGTCTTTCTTCATTTAATGAAACTTTATTTTATAGTATGTACCTATATGAAAGAGGAAGTGATTTTCCGATACCGATTATTGCCTTAAGCGATTCGCACACTATTTCAGTTACACCCTGTATTTCACTCTTTATTTGGCGCTTAGCGAACCTCATTGCCCCAAGCCTAAACTGGCCAAACTACAGTGTCTCGCCGCTATAGAATATTCCTCTATCACACACATTCATTCATTCCTTTTTACTCTCACCTTGTTACGTTCCCTTTCACGCACAGATGCTTTCACACGCAAAAGCAAGTACTAATACTACTTAACATAAATCCTACTTTAATGTAATGTTCAGAGTGGTGACAAAACTTGGGTGGAGGACCCCCCCTCCCGCACCCCTTACGACTCGCTCTACCAGCAGCCTGATGCCGAGGAAGAAAACACAGACAAGTTCTTCATAGCGCTCATCGTCATTTACATACTTGGCCTATGCTATTGCGGATACCACGTAAGTGAATTAAAATATCGGTCGATATTCAGCGCTACTTAGCTTACGCACACAAGTAGGTACGGCCAGAAAACTTCTTAGGTTCGACTAGAAACCGAAGTAAAAACTAATTTAAGACGTAAATATAATTCATCATCGTCATCATCATATCAGCCGTAAGACGTCCACTGCTTGACATAGGCCTCCCCCAAAGAGTGCCAATATGACAAATATAATTGTTGTAACATAATACAATGCTGCAAATAATATTACATTCTAACATAATTAGGTATTATAATTTTTGAATTTTCTTTTTTGTGATTAAATTGTCGTTGTCTTGAATTTAATTTAATTCTAAAAACTCTATTTTGTTTTAATACAGATGTGGAGAACGCACAAAGCTCACCGACTTCGTCTGGAGAAGGAAACAGACGAAAACATTATGAAAAATAAAGAAATGGCGACCAAACTACAGGAGCCTAGTTTCGCTTTCATGCAGGTAACACAGCCAACTTACAAGTTATTACAAAAAAGAAATAAAACTAAATACCTAAACAAATCTAATCCCAGACAAGCTGTGCTGCAAATTCTGAGAGAAATAGTTACTTAAAGGTACTGAGGGTAATTTAATTAATTCTGTTTCTGAAATGTCTGTTGATGTCTACATAATATTGTTTTTTTTTATTCCTGACATCCAAATGTTGTATTTCTTATTATTTATTAGTTTTCGTTAAATATTTTGGGTGTCCGCTTGCCAGTCGGCAAAGGCCTTCCAGCCTTCTCCATTCGTGCCTATCTCTGGCAACCCTGCTCCCAAGTGGCACCAGCAACAGTCCCATCTTTTGAGCTGTCTGCCTCTCTTTCTATTGCAGCCTTGGGTACGACTGGGTTACCCCTTTACTCCACTTGTCCATGCCTCTAATAGTGTGGCCTGACCACTTCCATTGAAGTCTCCACAAGTTCAGTACCCACAAGCCTTATTCATTAGTATCTATCTACTTACTTAATATGCGGCTAGTTAGATTTGTATAAAACTGAATCATAACATTTATTTATTTTATTTATAGATTAGGTATGTTTCTTTATAACAATACTGAAATGTTTATAGTTTCTGAGAAAAACTACTTGGGGCAAATTATGAGGGAAACGTTACATTTATGGCAAATAAAATCATTGATTTCATTATTATTAACACTATCGGTGCTTACGCTGAACCAGTTTACAGTACACTTCTCTTTATTTATTGCAGTAGTATACATATTATACAAAGAGAACGAATATAAAACGATTTACAATAACGAAAATAGAAGAATCTAAAGCTAACTTAAAAAATCTCTAAAAAGGGCCCCCGTGGCATCGCACCAAAGATGCTGGCAGCATTACCTCGCTGAATAGCAATACTAATCCGCTGTGCGAGGAATCTGCCAGTATAGTACTATCGACAACACAGCTAACTGACCATCGGTGCACCTTAAGCGCATTGTAATTAGGTTGTATATAAACACAGGATGGTCAGTTAACAGTGTTGTCGTTTGTACATCATTTTAATTTGCAATATATCCACAGTTGAAAGATGGTGGCGAAGCAAACAAGGATGTGGAAAAGAAACCCAACGGTGTGACCATAGACATGAACCCGACAGTCATCGTTGAGGTGCCAGAAGACAAGCCGGCTATTAGGAGAGGATCTTTGAGATTTAGAGGTAGGTAACTACTAGAGGTTGGCACCTACTAAGGGCGGGTGGCACCAACTTACGATCACAGGCCGATCAATGTTAAAAGGTTTCTGTCAAAAAAAATTGGCACAAGCATTTATTGCCGGCTGTACTTTTCTGTATACCGTCATCAACTACTCATTGAGACGATTCTAACGAGCCCAAACTCAACGGGGTTAATTCGGTTAAGTAATGAATTTCCATGGCCACCTTCCTGTCTCCATCATCATATCAGCTCGATGGTACCAGTACCACTTGTCAGACTTCATAAATTCAGATTTTAACGAACATCTTTTTGAACGATTACAGACGGTTTGGTGCATCCCATGAACCCACTCTAAGGGCAGGTTGCACCAACTTCCGATCACAGGCCGATCAAAGTCAAATATGGCGCCTAACGACTAACTTTCCATACGCTCAGATTTAAATGAACACAGTTTATCATCACAGACGGTTTAGAGCAACCCGCCAACCCGCCCTTACACATTTTTAACCCCCGACGCAAAGAGAGGGGTGTTAAAAGTTTAACGTGTCTGTGTATCTGTCTGTGGTATCGTAGCTACCGATTTGAATGCGGTTTTTTTTTATTCGAAAGCTGATGTGATCCCGAATGTTCTTAGCTATGTTTTATGAAAATCTGTTTAGCCGTTTTTGAGATATTGGACTTTGAAATGAAAATGTCAGGGGTTTTTCAACTTTTCTAAGTTGTAGTCATCTTTCATTATATGAATAGGTAGGTAAAATGCCTGGGGTGCGCTAAACGTAAGCAGCAGTGCACCATACGTTGGAGCAAGAAATCGGAGCGCGGCCTCTTGCTTCCACGTATGACATACCGCCACAGCTGCCGCCGATCCAAGTCGGAGCCGAGCCCTTAGGCTGGGCTCACACAACCTTTTTTTTATCAGGGGACAATCTTACACAAATCGACCGTCCCATAGTAAGCTCAGTGAGGCTTGTGTTATGGGTACTAGACGACGATATATATAATAGATATAAATACTTAAACACATAGAAAACATCCATGACTCAGAAACAAATATTCATGCTCATCACACAAATATTTGCTCTTACCGGGATTCGAACCCAGGACCTTCAGCGTCGAAGGCAGCGTCACTACCCACTAAGCTAACAAAAAGTACAAAAAGGTAAAAGGTAAGGCTAGGTCGTCAAAATTCATGAACTGAATTCAGTATGTGGACCACTCAAGAGCAAAAAAGTTACACCCGACTTGCACAAAGTGTTACCGTTTTAATTGCTCGTGAGTGATTCAGTGGCTGAATTAAGTCTTGTGAGGCCGGTGAAGCCACATTCGAAGTAATCTATTTCATTATAATCGAAGAGACCTGTCCCTTATCGGTGCAGTTCCCGCCAGTACAATTTTACAAGCATTTTTTTAGACTTAATGGAAAAAGACGTGACATGGGAGCCCCTTGAAGAAAAGGATGAGACAGAAGAAAATGAAGAGGACGAATATAGCGAGGTCGATCATGAAACAGATGGCAATCATGAGACAGATGGTGATCAGGAGACAGATGGTGATCATGATGACATGGCTGATCGTGAACACGGTACCGAAAACGGACAAGACAGAGAAGCAGATTGTGGAGAAAGCGTTGAAAATGGAGAGGAAGATGATCTTAAAAATGATGAGGTACTCGTACAGTCGCCATCAGGCCAAAGTTCTCATAAATAACTGAACACGTCTCTGTTGTCGAAACATTAGAGACTTGTTCAGATGTTTGTGAGCACTTTGGCCGCTCCGATATACCTGATGGCGACTGTACCTATATTATGTTTTCCATATTTCCTAACTATTTGGTTCGTTCACGACTTCATTGAAGCATCTTAGCATATTTTTTTAAACTTCAAGCGCGTTGTGTTGAAATACCCAAAACCTACATTCTACAGTTGTCGTAGCTCAACACATCGAATCCACAAACTAATGATTCGATGTGTTGAGCTACGACAACTGTAGAATGTGGGTTTCTTACTCTCAACACAGCGTTACCTCTCTCTCTCTCTCTCTCTCTCTCTCTCTCTCTCTCTCTCGCTCTCTCTCTCTCTCTCTCTCTCTCTCGCTCTCTCTCTCTCTCGCTCTCGCTCTCTCTCGCTCTCGCTCTCTCTCTCGCTCTCGCTCTCGCTCTCTCTCTCTCTCTCTCTCTAACCCTTGTGGTAAACGAGTTTAACATGTGCATCTGTGAACCTGTGTGTCTGTATCTGTGGCACCGTAGCTTCCAAACGGATTTGAGTGGGGTTTTTATAACTCTAAAGCCTGTCTGTTCTTTTTTGTTTTTTTTTTACTAAACAATGGTATAGAAAACTTAATCTAATTACATTTCCCTGCATAGCTGTTTTAACAGTTCGTCTGCACTCTGCAGGTACGAGTCTCTATAAAAAACTAGCTAGCACATTATTATTACTGATTTTAAACTCTATCCTCCTGGCATTATTCCCGGTTGTGCCCTAAAGGAGCGCTGACCTTCCAACCCAGACTTAAGAGAGAACCTTATTGGGATTAGACCGGTTTCCTCACGATGTTTTCCTTCACCGAAAAGGTAAATATTCCGTACATAAGTTCCGAAAAACTCATTGGTACTATTGACAACACAGCTAACTGACCATCCGTGCACTCTATATGCATTGTAATAAGGTTCTATATAAATACAGGATGGTCAGGTTGTCGTTTGTACGAGAGCCGGGATTCGAACCCTCGACCGCCGCTTGACAGCCGCATGCCTGAACCACTAGGCTACCGTAGCCTTACGCTTACTTAATTGCGTAATATTATTGCATAATATTGTTGTTTCGGGGGTGACGAAAGAAGAGCTTTGCAGCACCTAGCAGCTCGCGACTGACAATAGGTACTTTTTGACCATTTTGGGAGAAGACGGTTTCCACTAACTAAATCTTAACAAATCACTTTATTTTCTGTTGTCGATCGGTTCAGCATAATATATAAGAGGTTGTTTATATATTTCGTTTATTTTTATTCCAAAACATATATAAAAAATTAAACCTAGTCTTTCATTGTGTCAAATAACGTACTAAATAAACATTAAAATTGGAAATCATTAAGGAGTGGTTTTTTTTCTCTTTTTGTATGGACGAGTACGTAGTTTTCTTCCCTCTTTGACCTAGTTATTATAGCGTTTACATTTCCACAGCTCCCGCAGCGTATCTCCAAAGCCACGGTTAATGGCCCGCCGACCTCCACCACACAGCTGCCCTACAAGATAGACGAAGATGGTTCCAACTAGTTGTTGACTTTCTAGCGCATTTTGTTCGTTATATATATTTTACGGATAATAAAGTTTTTTATGATCGCATTTAGTTTTACTTTTTCTCTTGTTAAAATACTTACTGTTTTACATAATAGGTCAAAGCTACATTCTTTTTATACATATCTATAGATCTATGAATCGCTTTAAGAGTTGTCACCACTTCTATACAAGTAATACTCGTATCTACGTAGTGTCGTGATGTTTGAAAACAAAGCTGACTAAGCAGCATTAAAATGTTAATTCCTCAATAGAAATTTTTAAAAATCAAAAAACTTTGCACGTTGGTTACGTTAGAACAATAAAAAAGAAAAATAAGCAAAAATAAGCAAAAAGCAAAAATAACCGCCCCCGGGTGGGCTCGAACCACCAACCTTTCGGTTAACAGCCGAACGCGCTAGCCAATTGCGCCACGGAGGCGTTAAGCAATCCGGCGAAATTAGCGATTGTGTTTTATTGACATATTTGTAGATGTGTATTCGCCTTATTTTCTTAATTTTACAATCAAGATAAAATTATCAATTAAACCTTGAAAATTCGTGTGGATTTTGACAGTTAAAGGAATATTTATTTTCGACTCGTGACTCACGTTCTTTATTTACCTGATAAAATAATGAAGGCTGGCAACATTCTAAATCCATGACAAGTCTGAAATCTGTAGTTTTTGGTCGCATTTTGATTTCAGAAGTAGGTCGTGAAATTGTCAGGATATGGACGAAATTGAAAAAGAGAGAATAGCGGCACTGCCGTCGCAATTGCTCGTTACTACAATATGCCACCCCATGGAATATGTGAAGGTCCTCATCCAATTGGGATACGAACCTATGCCGCCTCGACGATCGACAACATTGTTCGGCCGCCCTGCCATGATATTACCTAACGGTTTCCAATATATCAAGTATATCAAAGCCACGGATGGATTCTTCGGGTGTTACAGAGGTCTGTCAGCAAGGCTACTCGGCCTAATTGCGTCAAGCCAGCTCACGTCAAAGGTAATACATGCAGTCGGGATTAAGCTGCCAGAAATCAATGACCCTCCAAACATCATCACGGACGATGACCCCAAGCTGGAAGACTACATCATGCTCGGGCGGCGAGACATGATCATGCACACCGCGTCCGTGGTAGTGTCGTATCCATTCCACGTCGTGTCAGTGCGAATGATGGCTTCATTCATCGGCAAGGAAGAACAATACAGCTCGTTGATAGGCGCAATCATATCTATCTACAAGGACGACGGCATCCTTGGCTTTTTCCATGGGATCATACCTAAACTACTCGGGGATTTAACTTGTGTAGCAGTCACGGGAGCATTAGCTTACTATGTAAACAAATACTTAGTGAAGACGAAGGATCTGCGTTACTACACAGTGCCGCTGCTCACGTTTTTGACGAGCACACTAACATACCCACTAGTTGTGGTATCCACATGCATGGCTGTTGCGGGCTGCAGTCTGCATGCTGGTGTTCCCCCCGCTATGCCCAAGTACCCATCTTGGCACGCCTGTTGGAGGGACCTGCTAATAAACAAACAACACAAACGCGGGGCCTCCTTAATCTTTAGGTACTACATTGCTCCCATTGCAGCCATGCAGTAGTCATTCTTTAGACCTAAATATATTGCATTTATCTAACTATGTTTATTTGCTAAGTGTTATTCCACAATCACCAAAGTAGAGATTCAGTCTTGTAGAAAAATAAATGTGTACAATGAATGTAAATAATTTAGTGAAAGGTCCTTGTGGATAATCTTGTTTTGCTAGATTGTTGAGTAACCAAGTGGATATATTTAAATAAATATATGTTGTTTCTCAACTGTATATTATTTTACTCGCTTTTGGGGTATATTTTAATTGAATAAAATTCATAGAATGATTGGAGTTATTTTATTTTTGCTAATGTTTCAGCTTTTATGAAGTCGTCAACAAGTTCTTTTTTCAATGATGCAACGGCTCTCCGGTAGATCGCTGGTGAAAATTGAGCACTGCCAAGAGTGGACTCAAAGTTCATATAGTCCATCCAAACTTGAACATTATCTCGTCCATGGTGATGTGCCAAATATTCATAGTACTTTCTTATCAACTTGGCATTTGGCTTATCTTGAGATTTCTCAATCTCGATGATGACATACTGGACATCTTGCTGTACAGGCGGGGTCTTGATTAGCTCCTCATATAAATCCCTAGCTGCCTTTAAACCGTTATAATCATACATTTTTTGTAGCAATTTTGGCTTGATGGCTAAGAGGACAGCTGTTTCGCAGTTTTGGAATTTCTTGTGTAAACTCATTAGCTGGAAACAAATAAGGCATTCAGTTATACGGAACAGTAAATTATAGATAAAACAGAAACGAAATGAATGTATCTTATCTTGTTATGAAGGTGTATTGGTTATAGTATGGTTGACTACAAAAAATAGATACATTGTTTGTAGTTGACTGTACAAGATGTGTAAGCGTTTCTAAGCTTATGTACATAGTGACGATGTATATATATATAGTCTTAACACAAGTATGGCCTCCATAAGATGCAGCTATATGTACTATTATAGTAGTAGTCTTACAGTTTCTTTCTTTTCAATAACATCCAATGCAATATTCCATAGATAAATTGCAGCGTTTTGATCCAATACTTTAGTGGCCTCCTTTAAAACAGATAACAATTTGTTCTCATTGCCTTTGCTCAAAAGAATCTTTTCTTTCCAAACACTCTTTGCTCGGGGATTCCTTGCTGATGCTACGTCCAATATCTGCAAAAGGATTTTAAGGTCAAATGGGTTTTGTTGAACACTTTCCAAGAACAAAGAATTGTCGGGTTTTATTGGGCGACTAGGTGTTAGGCTTACAGTTACTTTGGCAGGGTCATGACAACTGCACGGCTAGCACGCGACGGCGCGCGAGCTCTCTCGATTTTTCTCGCGCTGTCCGTCTCTCTCTTATAAGAACACTTAGAAGAAGAGGTATAGTGTGATAAAAATCGAGAGTATGTCGTGTGCTAGACGTGCTGCAGTAGTTCTTGGGACTGTTGATACAGTCAGTCAAGAAATTCGTCCACTGCTTTTCAACTCTATTAATTATACATTAAAAGTGGTAGACCAATTTCTTGGCTTACTGTACAATAACTCTTACTCGCATTAGGATTCTTTGGCGTTGTGTAAAGTTAATCATTACATCTTGCTTTTTCTGATGTTTTTTTAGAGATAGAGGTTACTGATGGGCACGAATACTAGTCATGGGCTCAGTTTTTACTGGATTATCACCACTATTGTTATGAAATAATGTTGAACATGTCAAAAACTGCGGCGTTACTGACAATAAGATGGTTTACCTTAGCTGATAGAAAACAGTTGCACCCAATTGAGATAAAAAATTAATAATAAAAATGGCATACCTGTAACAACTCAACGCTACTCAGTGCATCTTCTAGTTTCAACAACTCTATGCCAAATGCATACATGTCATCCGAGAGAAGCGCATTATCATGGCCATACATCCAGGCATCTTTGATGGCAGTGACCTTTTGATTCTCTGAACAGACACCATCGTTCAGACTCAGGACTTCATGGATAAATTTACTACACAATTTATCATCAGGAAACTGCAAATAAAATTGTAATCAGCAACTATTTAAGGTTCATATTCATAATGACGCTTGAGAGATATAGCAAACTTGCATACCCTTTGCAAAGCTTCCTCATAGACACTTATAAACCTAAGCAGATTCAGGGGGAATTTCGAGTCTGCATCTACAAAATCTTCAATTTCATCCCAATGGGAACCCTGCAATAAAAACAATACTTAGGTCATTAATATCTCATCTGACCTCACCCGTCTTCAATGTACAACTAAGACTGCTAACCCTAAGTATATCCAAAACCATAAAATAATTCCATCAAATCTACCAAGGAGTGTTCTATGTTGCAGATCAGCAGACCACTACGAATTATTAATATAAATTGTCACATGTAGATATCCTTTGTCAGTTTGACATTCCAGATGTATTCAACCATCACAATAATGATTAAAAAAAAAATTGTAAAATCATCCTTAGTCTTAGATTTTTGGTAAGTATTTGTATTTATTTGTCATACTAGGTTCATTTAAAACACCTTATTTTTAATTCAAAATGAAATTTTGAATACTCACTTCCAACTCTTTAGACGCAATGTAAGACCATACTTCCTTCTTATCATTATGACTCCAAATCTCTTTTTTAACTTCATCAGTGATAGATTCTGTGTTCTCGAATCTCAATGTTAAGTCGCACAGTTTGAACAGATATGTGACATCATCAATACTCTTTGCCCCGTTCTTCCAGACCACAGCTGCCCTTTTAAGTTGCTTTTCCTGTAACCAACATGTTTCTATACTTATATTATAAAGAAGTATAGGTGATGTAAGGGGGAGTTTATGGCATTGTAAGTTTGTGTGTAGGTAATCTCTGTAACTAATCATCCAATTTCAAAAAAATGTTGCTCCAATTTATAGAATGGTCCTTTTGGCCAACATGCAGGATAGACTTCTCTCAGGATGCCCAGCTTGCCTGTTTTCTGTATGATGGGCAGTTATATGTTATATTAAATTTAATCTTTGACACAAGCCTTTATTGCTGACTAACTTTACTCTTTAAAATGATCTTAACAAGCGTAGACTTGACTCTGTTTGTGTTGTTACCTAGTTCCTCTAGCTAGTCAACAGCATCATACAAACTTTCAGACAAAGATACTGAATTGTTCCCAAACTAACATGTAAGTATTGCCAACCTTATAACAGGAACTAGGTCTGGCTTGCAAGATTTGTAAAGTTTGTTCAGTTGTTCAGTTTTTTGTTCAGTTGAGTTGTAAAAAGTGCTGGTTTTAATAGTGTTACCTTCTCTTCATCATTTTCAGCTTTAAAAGCGAGAGCCACTTCAATCTTAAACAGGTCCAAGTAAAGCTCCTGAGCTTGCGGATGTCTGTGTATGCCTTTTAGTAGAAAGCTCTTAGAACTCTCCAGGTTGTTTTGCTCCTCACTTTCCCAGAAAGCTGCCATTTGCCACATCTTCGGCTTGTCTCCATGCATCTGTACAAATTCAAGAATTACTTAGTGTAACCAATCTTATAATGAATGATACCTTCAATATCCATAATTTCATTTGCCATAACGCTAGTGTTTGCCATAAGTGATTTTCTCTGAAACAATATCATTTTCCGGACAAATTATATAAACTGTATAGAACCTTGTATGCAAGGTTACATTTGTTTTTAAAAATCCTGATAAGTTTGACAGTTTCTGAGCAGAACTAATTTGGGCAAATGTTCATTATGGTAAATTAAATTATAGATTTCATTAGTAGGTAGGGATTCACTTTCAAATAACAGAAAATAACTATATCTTACCTGCAGCATCTGTCCAATAATGGCTGATACAGCAAAATCAAAACCCACACTTCTACAGAATTTAATATACTGAAAGTATACTTCCAAATCATTCTGGAACCTGTAAATAAACTGCTTGAATAATTTATTCACACGTTTAGCAATTGCATATTCCAAATCTTTTTTTTTCTCATTCAATTTTATTTTCTTCCTTCTGATTGAGATGTCTTCGATCAAGGCTAATTCATAGGCTATGAAGTGAACATAGTCTTCCTTCTGTTTTACTCTGCGCTGTATTCGATATTCAAACTCTTTGCGTTTGCGTGATATTTCTCTGTGAAAATAAAAAACACTAAAGAGTAAATTCTATACTAATATTATAAAGAGGAAAAGTCTGAGATTGTAAGCAAGTTTGTGTAATGAGGGTTTTCCCTAAAATTCTTTCACCTGTTGTCTTTAGTTAGAATGTACTTTCTGGATGTAGGTATATACGCTTTCTTACACCTGTTGTTTTTAGAATGCACGTTATGGATGGATATAGGCTACATTTTATTCCGCACGTTTACCTGTGTTATTTGCAATACGTGGGCGAATGCGCACAGGCAGCTATTAGTAAATAAATAGATGAGTAGGACGGACACTGCTGGAAACAATATTTGTAACAAACATTTTGTTGGGTTGGGAGTATAAATAAAATACAACACAAACCTTATTTCTTCTTCGTCATATAAGCCCGTCCTTCGCATCTGCTCCAGCTCATTTATCATATCCTCAATACGTTGATTGACTTGCTCCGCCATTATTTATAGTTTAATTCACTTGCTATTTCAAAAATATGTAATTATTAATCTGATGTGATGATGTTCCTCAAACGAGTCAAACGCTGTACATCACGTGATATTTTTAGGTTAGGTTAGGTGTCACGATGTCAATTTTTGACATTGATACGAGTCTTTATTTTAATGAATATGGCAACACGGCTATAGTCGTTAGACCTCGTTTCCACGGGCATTTAGCATCATTGCTAAAGTATTCTTCGAACGATGCAATTTGTTGCTAGGTGTGGAGTTGCCTTAAACCAGTTTGGCAATGCGGCGTTTTACTGATTTACAACACGGTTCGCACAAGATGGCGCGCGAGCTGTCTCGCGGCTAGATAAACTATCCCCTAGATAAGTATATGGACTATCCGCCTCTTTCTAAGGGTTCTAATTAAGAACTGATGGCTTACCATAAACAATCTATTTAATCTGCACGGCTATCATGCGACGGCGCGCGAGCTCTCGATTTTTCTCGCACTATCCATCTTTTTCTTATTAGAACACTTAGAACAAGAGATATAGTGCTAGAAAAATCGAGAGTATATCGCGGCCGTCGCATGATAGACGTGCAGAGCAGGTGATGGTTTATTTACCACGCGGCAAACAAAAAAAAGTGGAACTATGACAAGGACAACAAATTATATTTCCCTTTCTGTCCCACTTTTTGACATTTGTATGCTACCATCTCGGTCGGACGTGGTATTATATCCCCATAGCTTGTCCTGAGTATTATAGGTCCATGGAGCCCCTTGTAGTATTAAGCCTGCAACACACTGGCGCGGCCTGCGGTGGCGGTCAATACAAAATTTGACAGCTATTGTCAAGTTTACCATTGACCGCCACCGCAGGCCGCGCCAGTCTGCGAGAGACCTTATACAGCCACCAGCCCCCCTAGCACACTAGGTTTTATGTCCGACGTAAAGCATTCGCCCTTCTTGCCCTCGCATATTTGCCAGAACGGGACGAATGCTTTATGTCCGACATAAAACTTAGCGTACTAGCCCCCCTGCCGCCCTAGCACACTAGGTTTTATGTCCGACGTAAAGTATTCGTCCCTCTTGCACTCACATATTTGCCAGAATGGGACGAATGCTTTATGTCCGACATAAAATTAGGCGTACTAGCCCCCCTGGTGCTAGGGGGGGCTGCCGGTTGGTGTCAAAATGTCGTTGAGTGGCAAACAGCCGTCAACAAGCGCTTTAACCCGTCAAACGTCAGTGTTTCTCTTAGCCCGTCGCCCCGAGCGCGCATGGGCAATCAGGGCGCAGCCGTTAGGCACAACCGTGCGTGCCTTGCGCGTCATAGACCAAATCGAGCTATTTTAGGTACGGCCGGGCGTGCCTAGCGCGCTTGACGGGTTAAAATACTAATTAGGTACACTTCTCTTACTAGTACAATAGGTTACAGAAAAGACAGAGATAGTTGACTGCACAACTGCATTATTTTATCAGACTGCATCCGTGATCCACGAGCGGTATTCCTTAATCGTATACCATGGAACGCCGATCCAAAGGATGGTTCGGTACAGTCATATGCTGCAACATTGCCTATGAAGCCTAACTTTGCCTACCTTACAAAACGGCTTTTTGTTACCTAAGTACCTTTTCTTACCTATTTTTTTGTGAGAAGAATGCGAGCAGCTGCCAGGTACAACCATTTGTATCTTAATCACCCAATAGAGTTAATCCCAGTTTTATAAGGTAGGGAAAGTTAGGCTTCATAGGTAATGTTGCAGCATATGACTGTAGGAATTGTGGACTCGGCTAATGGAAAGGGTGGATTTGCCGTAAGGGTGCCTCTTGAATTGAGAAATGAAACTAACTTATTATTTGTTAATTCATTTATAATCGTGTTAATATCAACTGCATCGGCTAACATACATCCCACTACTGGGCTCGGGCCTCCTCTCATGAATGAGGGGGAAGTAGTCGCCACGCGAACTCAGTGTGGGTGGGAGAATCCATATTCACCTTTAAATTGAATGTTACATTTATTAGTGATTTAATTTGTTTTAAATATACATTATTTCTCAATAAATACCATGCATCAAACAAAATCGAAACATAACATCAGAAACAAAATGTTTATGTGATTACAGGTTGACTACCCCATTTTGATGAAATGTACAAAATGTAAAATGGACCCTACAAAAAAATATTAACTTCATGAAATAATATTTACACCTAAATGCAAATTAACTAAAATTATTCTGTACTAAAAGTGTATTATCAAAATATACATTACTTTCCGGACATATTCGTTTTTTGATGTATTCATAATAAGAGTAATTTTTTTCTATAAGAGAAGTTACTTCACTGGGTATAAAAGATCTATTTTACGTAAACAAAAAAAATGATATAAAGCCAACTAAGACTGAGCATTTTATATTCAAATCAACTAAGATAAACACATTCAAAACAAAACAGAGCCGATACCGCGAAACTAAAACGAAGTTCGTTCGTGTATCTCTCTGTCACGCGAATTCGCAAGTGTGACCGAGACGGATAGTTCCGCGGTAGCCGACCAGCACGTCTATCATGAGACGGCCACGACATACTCTCGATTTTTATCGCACTAGTGCGAGAAAAATCGAGAGAGCTCGCGGGCTGTCTCATGATAGCCGTGCTGGCTATAATCACTTCTCAGCCTGTACAGTAAATTTAATTTAAACCTGTGTCATTTTCTTGGAAAAGAGAACTTGATCCGCTTTACGATATGGTGGAAAATATGACCTTACCGGAAGGTGCACCGTCCCTTTTCGCAGATAATAGTCTGGCTAATGAAAGAGGAGCCTAGAAAAAAAGCAATAAATTGTATGTGTGTACCGAGTATGACGCGATAATGTAATTAGAGATTCGCCGAATATTCGGTAATCGGCGTATTCGGCATATTTTTCAATGTTCGTTATTCGGACGAATTATTCGGTTCAAATTCCGCATAGTTTTAGGTGTTTTTTTGTGTTTATTACGTTGAACCGAATTATTAGGCCGAATATTCGGTTTGGCAAAAAGCAAAACCCATATTTATATATATATCAGTCTCCAAAATTTCAATTTGGACGAGACATAATCATTTAACTTTTCTATGATATTCTTCAATGTGAATAATATTTGCAGTAAGTTATTCTTTAATTCTGCAAAACAGTTACTCTCTCAGTTAGAATATTAAGTATTAAGATTAGGACATCTAATTTAAGATGTTTGACACATTTGACAATGACCGCCGGCGAATCAGGGTAAAAAAAAGAAATGGTATTACTGTTGCCATATAAAAATAAAAATAAATTCTCAGGCTCTTCTTTCATTCGCCTGACTAACTGTATGTGATTCAGTCAGTTCAGTCTTACAATATTTTGATCATTATATTTCTATTTAAGGCACTCTTAACCCTGTAGCTATTCACCTGGCCGTGAACCTAATCACACCACCCTCACAATGCTCAATCACTCCTCTATTCTTAAAGCAGTTCAACCAGGTCTTCGAGAACAATTTGAAACTTTCCCTCTCTGCGTCAGTATTCGACACTGGGGTCACATTGATTTCCGGTATGCACCTGCCAAAGTCAATCGCTGGCAGCCACACTTGGAAGTCAGAGTCGGGGGAGTATTTGAATATGTCCTGGCAACCCTGGAGGTTGATCTGGGGCACTGGTGGTTGCCGTTGTAGCAATTTCTTTAGTGTGATGAACGTTAGCTGGTTACCCTTTAGTGACACGGACTGTAGATTTTTCGCACGGCCGAGACTTCTGTAAAAAATATAACATTAATGCTTAATAATGCGGATTTTAACAGACGAGTTTTTTAAGTGAGCGAGTCGCATGCGTGACAGCATGTTACTGTAATAGTTGACTTATATCACTTAATAAATAATACGTTTTCTTTTTTTTCTTACATAGGTATTCATTGTATGCTTGTGGGTAACACCTTGTAGAATTTAGTGATAACCACCAATTGTATGTTAACCTTTTGCTACTGTGGGAACCTTTAATTGGCTTTCTGTTACTTAAGTTATATAACTAGTTATATATTATTACACTAGCTTATATTATTATTTTGAATTGTTAGCTGTTGGTTCTCCGAATAATAAATAAATAAATAATCATGTAAAATCATCATGTGTGTGGCTTAGATCGCACTCAGTGAGTTACAAAAAGGAAAGAAGTATTTACTTAAATTAAACTATATGATGATAAAAAAAAATAAAAAAAAAACATGTAAAATATATATATAGTAAACCAGAAGAATATCCATCAGCACGGTTAGCACAAGAAGGCGCGCGAGCTTTCTCGAGTTATCCCGCATTATCCACCTAAGTTGTCTTATAAGAGAGGATAGTGAGAGAGAGCTCGCGCGCTGTCTTGTGCTAACAGTGCTGTGCGAGGTAGCGGAGCGGTGAGCGAGGAAAAAAGCACCAATAGAAAAAGAGACGCGTGATCGAAGTAGCGACGCTATTGGTGGATATTTTCGTCGCTTACCGCCCCGCTACTTCGCACAACTCTGGCGAATTATGACCCTTAAACTAGGCTGGCTACTTTATCATCATCATCATATCAGCCGAAAGACGTCCACTGCTGGACATAGGCCTCCCCCAAAGAGTGCCAAAGTGACCGGTCCTGCGCCACCCGCATCCAGCGGACTCCAGCAACCTTTACCAGGTCATCAGTCCAGCTTGTGGGAGGCCTACCCACGCTGCGCCTCCCGGTACGTGGTCGCCACTCGAGAACCTTTCCGCCCCAACGGCCATCGGTTCTACGTGCTATGCGCCCCGCCCACTGCCACTTAAGTTTAGCGATTCGGAAGGCTATATCGGTTACCTTGGCTCTGCTGCGGATAGCCTCATTTCTGATGTGATCACGCAGAGAAACTCCCAACATAGCCCTCTCCATAGCCTACTTTATACGACATTTTAATGTATTAATATTGGTCAATAATAATCACATGATGACTTGACAACCTCATGTCCAGCCTGTATATTTGTTACAATAAAGTAATTTATTTATATACTTCTTATAAAAAAAAAACGAATACATACCTAAAAACCCTCATGAACTGTCCATCCACCAATTTACAGTTAGACAAACTGAATCTTCTAATCTTCAATTCTTTAGCGGAATCCATGAAGGCAGCCAAACACGAAACGACCTGTCCTTGCACACCGACGCTGTCCAAATCCAGTTCCAACACCACATTGGGATTCAGCGCAGACACTAAACAACTGACCGTCGGCAGTTTTACATCATTATTACTGACGTCAATAGCCTCTAGGGCATTTAAATTAGGATTACATTCGTTTATCACGCCAGCAGCGTTCTCTGTTAATCCGGAACAGTTCAGTTTCAGTGTTTTTAACCTAATATGGTGAGTTAGCTTCAATATATGCTTGAAGCCATCATCAGATACAGAATTTCCACTAATATCAAGATGATCTAGTAACTGGCAGACAGGTCTTGAAGCTTTTTCGAACAATTGCGCCAATATACTGGCACCTACGGCGGTTATATTATTTCTGCTAATGTCTAGATGCGTTAGTTGCTTCATGGTACACATGCACTCGGTGAGGTATTTGACTCCGTCGTCTCCTAGGTTGTTGTCTGAGATCATGATGGCCGTGACATGTGCTTGGTGCGTCAGCGCACGGAAGAGAGGACGGATTTGTGATGGGGGTAGTGTCTTCTCTCCAAGTGCTATCCTGTGTGTTGTGTGGCTCCGGGCTATGGCTTGTTGGATTTCCTCGCAGGTTGCTGGAACAATGAAATTGGAGATGTGACTTGATTTAAAACAATGAACTTCAAATGCTAATAAGTTTCTGTCAAAAAAATCATTTTTGGTACAAGCTTTCTTTTCTGTATACCGTCATCAAATACTCATTGAGACGATTCTAACGAGCCCAAACTCGATGGGGTTATTTGGTTTTATTAAGGAGTTCCTATGGCCACCTTCCAGCTTCATCATCAGATCAGCTCCACTTAATCATAATATTGCATTGTCACGCGATTTGCATATTCGTGCAAAATTACAACTCAATCGGAAACCGGGAAGTGGATCAAATTTAACTTGCAAGATTTGATTACAGACAGACAGACAGACAACAGGACAGGTGAAACTAAATAAAAGCTTGTAAAAAGGTCTAGTTTTTCCTCTGTATTGGAGGATGGATGATCCATCCTCCTAGTGTTTTTACCGGTTGTATCCTTAAGGAGCCGAAGGTCCGCTTTGGCACCTAATCCCCAGATTTGGCATAGGCACTAGTTTTAGCTAGATACCTTGTTGGGAGTAGACCGATTTCCTCACGATGTTTTCCGTCACCGAAAAGCTACTGTTACTCGTAAGTATCAAATGACAATGAAAATAATTCACTCACATATGCCTAACGCTTCGCAGCACTCCAAGTATCTCTCCTCAGCAGGGGAAGCCTTCCAGTTAGTGATGCAGGTCTTCAGCTCAGGGGAGGAGAGGACCAGACTCAAGGGATCATCTTCGGAGAGGATAGCGCCGTCTGACGTCATCAGGCTGAATACTGGACGCACGCCTGTCAATCTGAAATGTTTTTAAAGCGTGTGAATGAAGATTCAATTGGAACAACACATTTATGCGATATTTTTAATACTCGCTGGACGGGGCCATATATCATCCAAGCGCTAGAGACATCTACGGTATGCCACTCGAGGGACGACGACGGAGATGAACCCTATGAACTAAACACAGCCCATTGTATCCTTGGCGGATCCTGTTCCACCGTGAGACAGAATGGATAACTACTAGTACGGGGAACAGAAGAAGCTTACTCGAGTGTTATAAAAATTGTATTAAGTACGTACGAGTAATTGTTCATACCTAAGCATGTAATACTTAATTATACCTTAAGAAAGATGTAAAAAGTAAGTAGTCGTAAGTCCTTTTCTTGCAAATAAAGTTTTTTTTATATAATCCTTTATTATATATTACTGTACTAAGTGTATGTGTGTATAACTGTATTTTTATTTCTTATTATTGACGATCGTTATAAGGATTCTTATAATTTTGACATTGTATGCGAATCTATATTGTAATTTTTATCTCGAAATAAATAAATCTAAATCTAAATTTGTGGAGGTCGACTTTAGAATGGTCAGATTGATTGGTGATGAATGGTCAACAAAAATCACTCGAAGTCAGATATTTTCGTATCTTATTAAGAAATGTTACAAGGATAATTTTTAGGGTTCCGTTCCCAAAGGGTAAAAACGGGACCCTATTACTAATACTTCGCTCTCTGTCCGTCCGTCCGTCTGTCACCAGGCTGTATCTCAAGAACCGCGATAGCTAGACAGTTGAAATTTTCATAGATAATGTATTTCTGTTGCCGCTATAACAACAAATGCTAAAAACGAAATAAAATAAATATTTAATTGCCGATATGGAGAGGGAACGCAGGGCTCTCGCTGTGCGGTGTAATATGTTGGCTCGGCGCTTTGCGCGTTGTTCGGGAGAGGTAAAGGTGACCCTGTTCAAAGCCTTTTGCCAAGGTTTTTATACATGCCAGCTTTGGAATAGGTACACCAGGCACTCGTTCAACGCGCTAAGAGTGCAGTACAATAATGCCTTTCGTATTTTGCTGAAATTGCCACGTTTCTGCAGTGCGAAGGGCATGTTCACCGATGCGAGAGTTCCTGACTTCTTCGCCATTTTAAGAACCAGGTCTGCGGCCTTCAGGGCCAGACTCTTAGCCACCAAAAATGAAATTTTGTCACTAGTGGCCCAGGATCACAGTGACGAATTTAATAACTACTGGCGCAAACTGCACAGGTCTGAGAACGGCCAAGTATAGTGTGGTACATGTGTGAGTGTTTTATTTCAGTGTTTTTAGTAAGTAGGGTTTAATCATATGTTTTACTGTATTGTGCTTTTACTTTGCTGTACATTTTATGGGTGTCTTGCCTGTCCAATAAAGAATTATTATTATTATTATTATTATTATCTCTTTATTCATTTTCCGTCTTCGGCTAGGTTTTTACAATAACTATATAAAAAGTAAAATATAAAACTATACATACAAAACATAAAATCATTATAAAAACCTAACCTAGGGTACCGCCGGCAGCGAGGCGGGGCCTAAGCTGCCGGTGCTCAGGGCGCCAGAGACAGGAACCTCCTGACTATCCGCGCAGTATCCGAGTACCGCCTTCTGTATCTGACCCTTGATCCAGCCATCTAGCGAGAGTCTCTTGAGGTGATGGTCGAGACTCTTCGCTATTAAACCGTTCGCTGAAACGACTATCGGGACGATGATCGTCGAATCAACATCCCATATGGCGGTTACCTCGTGAGCCAGGTCTAGGTACTTGCTGGCTTTGTCCTTCTCGGCCTTCACGAGGTTCTCGTCATGGGGGATGGTGATGTCGACGAGCACTGCCTGGCGTTTCGATCGATCTGTCAGCACGATATCAGGCCTATTGGCAAGAATAGTCCTGTCCGTGATGACAGTTCGATCCCAATAGAGCGTGGCACGACCATTTTCGAGAACTGGCGCAGGTGTGTACTTATAGTAAGGCACTTCGGAGGCCACAAAACCGTTTATTATTATTATTATATCTTTATTCTTATTTCACCTTAAGTTAGGTTTTTACAATAAATTTATAAAAAGTAAAATATAAAAACTATATACACAACATAAAATCATTATAAAAACCTAACCTAGGGTACCGCCGGCAGCGAGGCGGGGCCTAAGCTGCCGGTGGTCAGGGCGTCAGAGACAGGAACCTCCTGACTATCCGCGCAGTATCCAGGAGTACCGCCTTCTGTATTTGACCCTTGATCCAGCCATCTAGCGAAAGTCTCTTGAGGTGATGGTCGAGACTCTTCGCTATTAAACCGTTCGCCGAAACGACTATCGGGACGATGATCGTCGAATCAACATCCCACATGGCGGTTACCTCGTGAGCCAGGTCTAGGTACTTGCTGGCTTTGTCCTTCTCGGCCTTCACGAGGTTCTCATCATGGGGGATGGTGATGTCGACGAGCACTGCCTGGCGTTTCGATCGATCTGTCAGCACAATATCAGGCCTATTGGCAAGAATAGTCCTGTCCGTGATGACAGATCGATCCCAATAGAGCGTGGCACGACCATTTTCGAGAACTGGCGCAGGGGTGTACTTATAGTAAGGCACTTCGGAAACCACAAGACCGTATAGCAGAGCAAGTTGCTGGTGAATAATCCTGGCTACAAGGTTATGTCTGTGCAAGTACTCGCCGTTAGCAAGATGACCACAACCGGAGATAATATGCCTGAGTGACTCCCCGGGACGGCGGCATGCCCGACAAATGTCGACCGTACCGTCCTTCAGGATATACCTCCGGTAATTGTTCGTCATGATAACTTCGTCCGCAATTGCACAGACAAAACCTTCGGTTTCCCCGAAGAGATCCCCGAAACGTAGCCAGTTCACCGACGCGAGCAGATCTACATCGGGCCCTGTGAGGGCCTTGTTGACCTTGCTCCTCCACACCGCCCTGCGGTCCTCGACGCTCATTACTTT
This sequence comes from Epinotia bilunana, assembly GCA_947049275.1. Classification (NCBI taxonomy): domain Eukaryota; kingdom Metazoa; phylum Arthropoda; class Insecta; order Lepidoptera; family Tortricidae; genus Epinotia; species Epinotia bilunana. Next base: position 7,018,597 of record OX346265.1, read on the forward strand.
AAGTCTGCGCCAGTTCTCGTTTGCCAAGGCGAGCGGGGTGAAGTTTCCGTCTACTGCTACTACGTCACGATGCATCCCACACTCGTTGTTTAGGAAATAATCCCTGAGACTGCACACCTCGCGGTTGTGGAGGTCTTTGGCATTTAAAAAGCCGCGACCTCCACACTTCCGCGAGATGTACAGTCTCATAACAGACGAGCGTGGGTGTAGCATGCGATGCGCAGTAAGCAGTACTCGGACTCTTCGATCCAGGGCATCCAGCTCAGTCTGAGTCCACCTTAGTACGCCAAAGGAGTAAGTAAGCAAGGGCATCACCCAGGCGTTGAAGGCGCGCACCTTGTTGCCGCCCGACAAAAGACTATTAAGTACTTTGGTCAGGCGACAAAAGAAGCGCTCCTTCACCGCCCGCTTTACGCCCTCACCCTCAATACCCAATGAGTGTGACATACCAAGATACTTATACGTTTCTGCTTCGGAGATAGATTTGAGGGACATTGTCTCAGAAAGTTGCAAATTTGTTGAATTTACAACTTTCCCCCGCTGTACATGCATGACCGCACACTTATCGACACCAAACTCCATTTTGATGGCGCTACTGAAGACTTCTGTTGTTTTCAGTAGTTCCAACAGGTTATGTCCATTCGGTGCAAATAGCTTAAGGTCATCCATATAGAGCAGATGAGAAATGACCTCACCCTCCCTCCGAAGCCGGCAACCTAGTCCTGAATCCCTCAGCAGGGTGCTAAGCGGATTCATTGCTAGGCAGAACCACAAAGGACTCAGACTGTCGCCCTGGAAGATCCCACGTTCAATCCTTATAGAGTCCTGCGGGCCAGAAGGGCAATCTCCTCCCCCCGGTCGACGAAGGACTGTAGTCCACTGCCCCATGCAAGCGCCTAAGAAGGATCTTAGAACTGCATCAACTTTATACAACTCTAAGATCCTCCTCAGCCATGAATGAGGCACCGAATCATAGGCCTTCTTGTAGTCAATCCAGGCGGCCGAAAGGGCCCCTCTATTCCGCCGGACTCGTTGGCAAATGGTCATGTCTATGAGGAGGAGCTCTTTAGTAAAGACGAGGTATTATAACTAAGTATAGTTTATTATTATTATTATTAAGGGGGGCTCCCATACAACAAACTTTTTTTTTGCCCTTTTTATAGATAATGGTACGGGACCCTCCGTGCGCGAGTCCGAGAGTACTTGGCCAGTTTTTTAACATTTGAAACCTAAAAGTATGGCATGTAAAATGTGATTGGGAATCATAACAATGTAATCAATCCTGAATGATGTGAAGGATTAAAGACTGTAAAGTTAAAATGGCTGATAGAGATATGATTAAATATATTACTAGTGTGTACTTACTTATAATACCTCGTCTTCACTTCATCAACCAGCCAGCTGATCGTCTGTTTGTTAATCATATCCAACTTAAGCGATATCAGTAGCACCTTATCTTCTACCTGCACTTTCACCGCAGCCGGAGGGAGAATCTGCGTTTGCATTGGACGGCCATTTTTAGAAGACTGAACTATATTTATAGGCTGTATCACATTAAGAGGTTGCATTACACTGGGATTCATATTCATCATATTGAAGCAATCCTGTTTTCTTGGGCTGTAGTTACTAAAGTTTTCACCGGACGATTTTCTGGAGAATGTCCCGGTAATTTCGTTTTTTCTGGGACTGTTTCTACTAAATGTGTCTGTAGGAGTGAGGCGTCTATTTGTGTGTCTTGAAGTGAATTCGCTGTCGCTGCCACTGTTACTGGATTGGTCGAAATCTCTATTCCTTTGGAAACCGGCTCTCAGTAGAGTGCTTTGTTGTTTCCAGCGTTTTCTCATGTTATCTCTAGTATCTTTAGTCTTAGAATCATTAAGGTCTCTATCTATACTAGGCCACTTGTTTCTGAAGTCTGGGCATATATTTTCATTTGAGTCTGAACTATTTTCGTTTAAGTCGTTTATATCATTAATTCTTTTCTTTTGTTTTTCAATTGATTTCCTATTAACGTTACTGTCGATCAATGGTTCTATTCTGTTGAGGTTTTCAATGCTGTCTCTTACAGTATCATAGGCGGGTTTCTTAGCAACAGTCAATGTTGATAAAGGGTCACTGAATTTCCGTTTCTTGGTTCTAATTCCATTCATGTCGTCATCTAGCCAGTCATCATTATCTACCTCATCGGGACCTAATATGGCTGACTTTGGCTTATTCTTCACGTCTACTTCAGGTAAGTCGATAGAAATCCTCCTGTGCCTTAAAGCAGATATAACGCTCCTGTATTCTTTAACGCCGGAAACATCTTCCTTTTTCTTTGTGCGTTCGTCTTCATTTGAGGACTCGTCTGATGGAAAAGCAGCCTGATTCCTGTCAGGTGACAAATTAATGTCATCGTCGGAGTCATCTTCGATAACGTTTCTCTTTTTGAACGCAGGTGATCGCGATTCAGACGTTTTATTGCAGATTTTAGAGGTGCTAGGCGGAGATTTGTCTATTGTCCTCACTGGGGTTGGGGACTTGGAACCTGTTGGTTTATTTAAATTCGTTCTGATATTACTTTGTAATCGACTACATATGTGTTTGTACATTTCCTCTTTTTGTCTATTGAGTATTTTATCTGACCGCCACTGCTGCAAAGTGTCCAACGCTGTTTGGCCGTGGTCATCTTTTAAGGATGGGATAGCACCTCTGTCAAGAAATAATTGCATCAAGTCCATATAGCCATTGACCGCAGCATCGTGTAAAGGAGTTCGACCTGGAAATATTTAATTTTACATAATTTATTTTCAATAATACAATATTTTAGAAGCAGTTTCATTAAACAATGTTTCTCAATGAATACAGACAAAATGTTCGCAAACACCTTGACCACAGTTTAAGTTCTGACTCACCTTCACAGAAACCGAGGCCCTTATCGTTTATATTAGCTCCGTTGTCAAGCAGAATCTCGGCTATTTCAAAATGGCCGTTGATCGCCGCCTCGTGCAGCGGGGTCCAGCCGGCGTAGTCCCGGACGTTGATCGGGTACTTTTGGGCGATCAGCCGCTTTAGCATTTGCTTGTTCCCTGATATGCAGGCCTGTGGAGAGTTTGGATATAGCCGATATTAGACTAGTCCAAATCGACCAACTATGGTCGAAATTAACTCGGATATTACACGTTTTAGTGTGATTATTACTACCGGTAAACTCGTATATAACGCGTACATCTAACACTAAATTAATTTTGGTAAGGTAGGGCACAGCGAAATGTCATCCCGCTCGAATTTGGAGCAGCCCAACTGGGGAAGTACCTCCGCCTTGCAGAAGGCCACAGCCATAATAACACTACTACCTACTTGCTCTGTAGTAGTGTTGTGTTGTGTAGTGGTGAGCTGGTGACCTACTGTTAATTATCAAATGATATTTCGTACATAAATGGTACAGATCTGTATGTATGGGGCATCGGCCCCAGACGCCAAATTGGTTGCTGTTTTGCCGATTTATTTGCCCAGATGTAACATGCTATTCCACCAAATATGAACCCTAAAATGCTGCAAGTTACAGAGAAAAAAGAATCTGCATTAAAGTGGGTGATAGGAGCCTTTGAAGAATTTCGTAAACAATTATAAATAGGGCATGATGTCACGATCCGCAGCATTGGGGGTACCACTGATGATGAGCCTGACTAAGACACGGAAGTAACTCTTTACTACCTTCTATAGAGTGAGGGGAAGCCCCAACATTCTCATGCAGGTTGTCGCAGGTGGGCTGGATAGTCCTGTGCTAGCTAGGTTTAGGGAGCTACACAGCACTATGCACGCATAATAGTTCTTTAATTTATAACACTAACATTAGCTGTTAAGATCATTTACGACCGCTTTAGCCTAGTTGGTAGTGACCCTGCCTACGAAGCATGAGGTCTCGGGTTCGAATCCCGGTAAGGGCATTTATTTGTGTGATGAACACGAATATTTGTTCTGAGTCATGGATGTTTTCTATGTATTTAAGTATTTATTTATCTATATAAGTATGTTTATCGTCGTCTAGTACCCATAGTACAAGCTTTGCTTAGTTTGGGACTAGGTCGATTTGTGTAAGATTGTCCCCTAATATTTCATATATAATTTATTTTAATTTAATTTGTTTACTAACAAACTATGGGCCTAAAGTTGCCCGAAAATAAAGTTTTTTTTTTTAATGCAACTCTTCGGTTCGGGAGCACTTCCACCGAGCGCTTACCCATGCTTCTCTTGCTAAGGGCCAGGTGCCTCTACCTGAATATCGCTACCCAGTATAATCTCACTAATCCGGCACTTCAACAGACCGGCACGTCCAATAATCCGGCACCCTCCGCCCATGCCTCCCTCGGCCCTCTGAGCCTATGTGCTGCGCCGTCGTCTAGCAGTCTAACCTGATTTTATCTCTTTAATCCAGTAATCCGAACATTCCAATAATCTGGCACCCTCTGGCTTTTAATAGTGCCGGATTAGTATGATTATACTGTACATAGTTGTCCAACTAACCTGCTGCAAGACTGATTCGCCTTTGTTATTTAGTTTATTCAAATATGTGTTTCCAGTTTTCCGCCTAGATTTACGTCCTTTGCTTTCTGTTTCTTCATTATCTGATAGATCTGTAAAACAGATACGATTTCGTGCCTTTGGCTGAGTGTAAACACAAGATATCATCGTAAATCTAACCGATCTGATTAGAGTTTAATCTAATAAATCAGAAATCTTAATTTTTATTGACTATGGCGTAGCCGAGATAAGAAAAAAAATCAATGTCTGAGATGTGGTGGTAGAGAAAGGTGCTCAAAATTCCATCGACCGCGATGAGAACAAATGCGTCAGCATTGAGAGAGCTAAAAAATCTTTGCGCAGCACTCCAATGGTGTATAATTAATTATACATTGAAACGGGTCCCTCACGTCTTTAAGGTCGTATATCGTTATGTTAAAGACGTGACCCACAAGGTGGACTGATTTCCTGGTAAAGGTTGCTGGGGCCGTAGACAAGGTTACAATCGACAAGCGCTAACGCCAATATAAAACTAACAAAATGTATGGGAATGACAGATGTTAACGAAAAGTGTTTCGTCGGCATCTGTCATTCCCCCCGGCGCCGTGGAGTCCGCTGGATGCGGGTGGCGCAGGACAGGTCACTTTGGCACTCTTTAGGGGAGGCCTATGTCCAGCAGTGGACGTCTTTCGGCTGATATGATGATGATGATGATGATGAAAGACGTGACGCGAGTGACCCATTGATAATATTGAATATATCTGAAACTCCCCGTGATTTTAAGAGGGCGTTGTAAATAAGAAAGGGCAAAGATTTTGGTACTCAACATAATATATGGTAAGTATGTTTATATTTTCTTACCGGTCAAATCTTCGCAGCATATATCATGTCCGATGTGAGTTGTCACCTCGTCACCTCCAGCCGAGCTCTCGTCCTCGGAGTTGTCGAGATTGTCAAAATCTTCGTACCCGAGGTACCTCAACTCGTCCTGGGTGCCCTCCATTTTGTCTATCTCCATAAATTCTTCTTGATATTTCAGGAGGGATTTGAGAGCACGGATTTCGTATTTGGGCTTATTCCATTCTTTAGCCTGTAAGAAAATGACAATATGACGACCTCCGTAGCCTAGTTGGTAGTGGCACTAGTAACGCTGCCTGCGAAGCCGGAGGTCCCGGGTTCGAGTAAGGGCATTTATTTATTTGTGTAGCACGAATATTTGTTCCTGAGTCATGGAGGTGTTCAATGTATTTAAGTATTTATTTATATCGATAATTATGTACATCGTCGTATTGCTACAGCTTTGCTTAGTTTGGGGCTAGGCCAATTTGTGTAAGATTGTCCCCAAATATTTATTTTATATATTAATGAAGGTACGTGACTGGTAGATTAGAGACTTAGGGCCTATGTAGATAAAGTTTAAAATTATTTGACACTGAAAGTGCTCGCCGCGCCGCTGCCGGCCGCTGCCATTCCAGTCTGAAGCGGCCCTTAGGGCGGTTTGCACCAAGTTACGATTACAGACCGATCAACGTTAAATATGGCTCCGGCAGCTGTCATTCCATAGAAACTTGTCAAACATTCCACGCATTCAGATTTTAACGGACACCTCTTACGAATACAGACGGTTTGGTGCAACCCGCCCTTAGGGAACGTTTTTTTATGACGAATGCACAAATGAACTCGGCAATAAAATCCGAAAAACGTTTCCCCTCAATCCTGTTAAAATTGGATACATACGGCGTTTCCTTAGTGCTATCTCCTCAACCAAAATGGAGTAAAATGTGAAAGTATCTATATAATTACTTACGTCAAAATGTCTATAAATTACCATTTACCTATTGTAAATTAAATTGATATACACATTGTGTTGATGTTCTAGCCAAATAATAAAGTATAATCATTAATTCATTATCATGCAAGAGGCCATAATTAAAAAAAGAACACTATAGAACTTTAGCTGTATTTTAAAAATTATAACACAAACACATTCCAATATTTTGTCTATACTACCGTTTGTACAGTCCCCAGCACTAATATCTGCCATAACAAAGCGGGCTTAAATATCTGACACGTCCTTACGGCGGCCCTACAAATAGAGTCGTGTCAGATATTTATGCGCGCTTTGTTGTGGCAGATATTAATGCTGGGGACTGTACAAACGGTAGTCCATACTAATATTATAAATGTGAAAGTAAGTCTGTCTGTCTGTCTGTTACCTCTTCACGCTAAAACTGCTGAACCGATTGCTACGAAAGAGATAGGTTGAATGCCGGGAAAGGACATAGGATAGTTTTTATCCCGGAAGTCATCCCCTAAGGGGGTGAAATGGAGGGTGAAAGTTTTTACGGAGCTACGATATAAACGAATTCCACGCGGACGGAGTCGCGGGCAGAAGCTAATAGTACTTTAATAAACATAAAACAAAATGCTTAAAAAAATATTTTACACGGGCAGAACGCGATACGTATTTTCCCTTATAAATATGTGTACAAAGTGCTAGAGTTTTAAGTATTTTTAGAAAATAATACTTACAGCTTTCCTAGCATCCAGACAAGCCTGTTCGATCTGATCATAAGGTTTCCTAGCCAAGTACAGAGTCTCAGCGATATTATACAGGGTGGTGAATGCTTCCTTGGGCTCATCTTTAATCAGCTCATACTCCTTTTCGTAGAAACGCAGGGCGTCGTTGTACGAACCCATGTCTTTGTAAGTCTGATATAAACTGAAACAATTCGAATTAAGAATGATTTTCACAGTGCTCACACCAGGGCAGGCCTGTTCCTCTTGCATCCACAATAGCTCAATGGTCCAGCGCGTGTTTAAACCGTGCTGTCTCCGGTTTGAACCCACACTTGGGCAAAGAGTTTTTGCACGCGGTCGAATGCTGAACGCGATTCCGCGGCGTTCCTCTACAAGGCGGAGCGGGCACTCGTTGGAGTTTCAGACGGTAGTCCAAGGTTTTAGCCGCGGTTAGTGCGTCATGCCCGACCGCGGCGCACATAGTCGCGTGGATGGCGTTGACACTATCTGTCACACGGAACGCGGCAACCCTAACTGGACGAAGGAGCACGTGCTATGGGGCTGTCCGTATATTACGTCATTTCAAAATAGGGGTGGGGTCTGACCATTGGATGACGGTAGTCATTATATTAGTACCATTCAAGGGGTTCAACTATCGTCAAAAAACGATGACGTAATATATATGGTCAAGCCCTATGAGGTTGAGCTAGATGGCATAATTTGAGTTTGCTCGTTGTCAATCATCGGTTTTGTTAGGTAGAGGATCTTATGTACTGAATGTAAGCTTTATTATGTACTAGCTTCTGCCCGCGACTCCGTCCGCGTGGAACTCGTTTATATCGTAGCTCGATACAAACTTTCATCGCGATTTCACCCCCTCAGAGGATGATTTCCGGGATAAAAACTATCCTATGTCCTTCCCCGGGATAAACTATCTCCATACCAAATTTCATCTCAATCGGTTCAGCGGTTTAAGCGTGAAGAGGTAACAGACAGACAGACACACTTTCGCATTTATAATATTAGTATGGATTATGTGACCCTTAGCTCCGCATGCACCAATGTGTTGAAATAGTAGTCAGTGACGTCTTCATTGAGCATCAGCTCTCATTCTATAATGCTCCAAGTAACAAATTTAAGCCTAAATTAAGGGAACTCGTTAAGTGCTTTGGACCAATCAATTGTAAAAGACATACCTGACGTAGATCGGTATCAGCGCCTTTCCCGAATCCCCCGCCAGCTCGGCATGCTCCAGCATCTTCAGATAGTTCTTGGCCGCGTCCTCATAGTTGAGTAGGAAGCAGGCCGCGTCACCCAGGGTCTCGTACAGCATCTTAAACTCCTTGTGGTGGTTCGGGTCCGTTGATACTAGTAGATCAGCGGTGTTGCACATTGCTGCAACTGCCGATAGCAAAAGGATAGCCAATTAGTCAGCATATTGATAATGATTAACCGGGTATATACCGGGCAAGCGTTGGCCGCACGAGGATCGTGCCTCGCACGACAATTTCGCCCAGTACGTAGATATATCGGTTACAATGTTATGCCTGCATTTCTTTGAACTGGCTGGTTGTTTACAATAAAGGTAAAAGTAAGGTGGACGGAGATGCGGAGCTCGTTGTATGCAAGTACGTCAGTTTGTATATAAATTCCGTGTGGTACGACACACTGCACCGCCCTCCGTCCGGCGAAATTTGTATGCAGCTCCGCACCTCCGTCCGGAGATGCGGCGCAGTGTGACATCCGCCTTATTATCTTGTATTTTGCGAGTCTATCTAATAGTCTATAGACTCGCAAAATGCCAACGAGCTATGGAAAGGAGTATACTGGGAGTGAAACTTAAGGACAGATTCCGTAACCAAGAAATAAGATCAAGGACAAAAGTCACTGAGATACTCACACGCATTGACCAGCTGAAGTGGAGGTGGACAGGCCACATGCTGCGCGATCAAAAGGAAAAATGGAGCAAACAAGCGACCCACTGGCACCCAATTGATTGCAAGCGCAAAAGAGGCCAACAAAATACACGATGGGAAGACGACATAAAGAGAACACTAGGACCACGCTGGACCAGGGTGGCCTTAGACAGAAACCAATGGAAGGAGATGGCTCCTCCATCTCCTTTCACGCCAACTATACTAAACTAAACTCCGCCCTATGCCGACAGGCACTTATCACTAAGAGATATTCCCTAAACATGCTACTGTAAGAAAGAAAACGAGCTACGATAGAAAACAGTCTCTTGGCGAAATAAAGACTTATTGAATTTTATTGAATTGAATTGAATTATCTTGTACGCAGTCAAAGTCAAAGTGATTTATTCGTAAACATAGGTGACAAGTATATGATGGTACAAACAATGTGGGAGCGCTATGTTTTGTCGTTAGGCATACAAAGTTGTTGAATTTACATAATTTATACAATATTATAATATTAAATATAAGGATGTCAATTATATAATTTGATTACCATAAATAAAATAAAATTCAAATTGCTTTAAATCAATAAAACAAAAATAAAATAAAAATAGTCAACATTACAAAAAATTAATTAAAATTGACAGAGAAATAATAAGCTAAAGAATAATAACATTTAGAAATAATTTAGAGAGGTTAATTTTAAACAAATGTACTGGCGTCCGTCTTAAAGCAAGTGGTAATTTATTGTAAATTTTGCTGGCAGTACAAAACATGCTTTTTCGCATAAGGGCAGTGCGAGAAAATACCGAGCAAAGATTATAAGCCCCTTGTTTGCCAGTTGAATGCCAAGAGCGATCCTGCGACGCTCCCCTTTGCAAAGCGGAGCCCGATGTCGTTGGTGATTTTAGACGGTAGTGCAGCTTCGGTTAGTCCGTCATACCCATCCTGCCTCCTTGGACAGCCTTGTGCTACTGTTTATTTTGTGACATAATAGCGACACAGGCGCCCGTAAGGTTACTACTTCAATAGTAGGTAGCTCTATAAAACGTTCCAAGATTAGTAACTTACCAACTTTCAGTTTAGACTCTATGCTTTCTCTCTCTTCTTCATCGGGTGCCTTCAGTTTATAAGCCTTGACGAGCACCTGCTTAGCGCTCTGGTAGTCAGACAGTTTACACAGTACATCTGCTTTTGTTGAGAGAGTCTCGCACAGCTTTTGAGTCTGTAAAAGGGTTGACAAATAAATGCAGAAGCAATGTATTCTGATGCAAGTGCTCTATATAACATAATTTAAGGGATAGTTTCGTACTAATGCTGTTTTTTCTCCGTAAGTAATTTAATTATTGGGTCTTTTTTTGCCCAAACCAAGTTTTGAATGAATTATGACTTCACTGTACATGTTAGTGAATAGTGTGCTAAAATCGATCCAGAATCTTCGTATGATACTAAATTGGACAAGAGTTGCATTTGCTTTGGTTCATTTGATTTAAAAACAAGACAAACTATACATTTTAAAGGAAACTGAAAAATGTAATGCTCCGAGTCGGATTCGAACCAGCGACCACAGGCATCCATGGCTCATTGCTACTAACCAACTGAGCTATCGGAACAATCCAGTTCGACCACCAAATCTTTCAATTAGTTCTTCAATTTTTCCTTAAATTTAAAATTTATAATTTCGTTAGCAGCGTTACTGCTTAATACAAAATTAATTTAGTATGGGGTGGCGCATCATTACTGACGATTTCTCAATATAATTTGAAATGTTGGTGTTGTTAAGAAGCCTATGTCTTCTGGTAGATGTCGCTACACACCTCCCTAAGATGTTGTAGGAAGAAACTGATTGAAAGATTTGGTGGCCGAACCGGATTGTTCTGATAGCTTAATATGAAAAACACATACAATACTGATAACTATACTGACCTTCTCCTCTAGCCTCATAGCAACCTGTTCAGCCTTATTCAGGCAGTTTAAAGACATAGCACGGTCATTAAGCTTATTGCAATAAAGCAACGCAGCAGTTGTGTAACACTGGTGCAACACATCATATATGTCCTGGTTAATACATATGGTTATGGCCCTTTTGAAGCATTCTTCAGCCTCTTTGAGGCAACCGAGTTGTTCTTGAGTCACTCCTATGTTGAGGAGGAGACGTGCCCGCATGTCCATCATATCATATATCTTTATTTTGCCGCTTAAACTGGAAGTGGTCGGAAAATTAAATAGCAGATTTACTGAAACATTATTACTTTTTCAGTTGAGCAACATAAAAAAGCGAATTGAAATTGGACAACTTTCAAAAAACACCCAAGAGTTACAAAATTATTTGTGAAAGAGTGTTGGATTCATCATCATTCACTTTTATGTAACGATTTGTGGAGGGCCTGGAGGGCCTAGCGTGACTAAATTACCAAATTTGAATGAAAACAAATAAGCTTGCTTTTCTACTTGCAATATATATTAAAACTCAATGCCATCATGAGGTTTTATTCGGCAGTAAATCGTTACATAAAAGTGTGGCGGTTAAAACGCTCCGCGGCCTTACCCATAAAATAATCTTTTATGTCATGTTCTATTACTTTCTTTTTAATTATACTCAAGGGTTTTTACCTTTCGCAAACAGCAAGACCCTTCAGGAAAGCCTTTTTAGCAGATTTCAAGCAGGCTTCCGACTCCCTTCCGGTTGTGCTCTGTCCTTGCAGCAAATATATCCGACCGAGAGTTGCCATAGCTCTCTGCTCTTCCACTGTGTTATTAAGCTCTTTGGCTACAGCTGAGGAAAATTGAGTTACATTATATTAATGCTTTGCAATTTACCTTTATCACACTTTACACTCAAGTGCTTCTGACACCATAATTCGAGAAAGAAAGAGAGAGATATTAACAAATTCAGTAAGGTGTTCATAGCAAAGTAAAGGAAAGAGTATTGTTGAGTTATAGTTCAAATATAAATAATAAAATGGTACCTCACAGAACTAAAATTAAAAACTGCAACTAGTACAATTAATAGACATCTTCAAATATTACGTACATAATATGTGAATTCGTTTGAAACAATATTTTTTGGAAGCATGTAGTGAAGTTGTAAATAAACTTACTTAAGTGTCGCTTTTCATACTTCAGAGCTTTGTCAAACTCTGCTAGGAGCATATGCATTTCGCCTAGCATGCGATTGCAGGTTCCCCACTCTAACCGGAGCCCCATTTCCTTATATACTGCTGCTTCTGCTCTGTATTCCTCCAAGGCATCAGCAAACCTGTTTTTACTGTAGTAATACGTTGCCAAGTCATTGCAGGCTTCGGCGAAAGCTCGCCTATTGCTGCCATTTAAAGCCTTCTTCTTCTTACGTATGAGTTCTAAAACGTTTATTTACATGTTAAAGTTTACACACAAAAAAACCTCAGCTGCTAGCAAAAAATAAGAATCATGTGATACGTACTCTCTTCTGCCATTATTCGTTTTTACTTTGAGCATACTAGAATTTACAATAATAATATTGTTACTTTGTCATCAAACAGCGATTACGCAAGTAAATTCTATGTATCAATCAAATCAACACTTCCACTCAGCAAAGTTTACCATCTGTCAGAAAAGATGTCAAATGGGAAAATGGCGGGCAGCTGCCAATTGCAGGGTTGCCGTATCAATAAAAAAAGAAAGGCCTCACTTCCACTGCCAATGTTTCCGCTTTTATTCATTATGCTACATTTACACGCTTGCGGTGGCTTGGCAAGCGTCCACAAAAGTGTAAAGCAGCGTGTAAATGCAGCATTAAAGTATCATAGGTTCATGTATTCAAACTATCGATAGTTTCCACCGACCACCGGCCTCCGGCAATGGGGTGTATACATTTCATGATTTGTCAGCCCCAGTTTATCAGAAGCTGATTAATTGCTCTCTTCTGGAGGCATGTTGCGCTGCTGATCCAACTGTTGTACTGAGAAATTGCATGCACATATGGTTGGATTGATACAACACCCAATTATGAAATGACTGTTTTGCTGCGCCCTATCCGGGTCCTCGTACTGTACACCTAGCATTAAGTTGCATGTGTTTGTGTACTTGGTTGCAAATAAATAAATGAAATGAAATGAAATGACTTTTTTTCCGTAGTTTGTGGCTTTTTGCTACTTAGGCATTTTGCCAATGTCAAGTGGGGGGGAGATTTGTATTTACGGATCTGTGGAGTCATGAACCTAGAATATTCTGTCTGGACAAGCTGTACGTGATGCCACAGTGAGGGACGGAATGGCTCCTATGCAGCTAAATTAAGAACTGGTCTTAAAATGGCTGATGACTTGCCTTAAACAACCTACTTAATTTGGACGGGTAATGGTTTATGCGCCACAACTTCATACTAAATCATGTGGTCGTGGCAAAATAGAAGTGGAACTATGACAAGGACTAGCCTAAAACTAGCCAAAAATTTAGGGTTCTCGACTCGTGCATTATGCCGGTGATAACTTATGGATGCCAAACTTGGGCACTTACAAAAAAACACTACCAGAAACTTGCAACATGTCAAAACCACATGGAAAGGAGCGTGCTAAATATAAAACTTAAAGACAGAGTTAAATTATCTATAATAAAAGCCAAATCAAAAAGCAAAAAAAATTGGGGAGATCGTGAAACAACAAAAGTGGCGCTGGACAGGCCACATGATCAGACAAAACCTAGATATGTGGACAAAAGAAGTAGTTGAGTGGTATCTAAGAGGAACTAAAAGGAAAAGAGGAAGACCAATTTTAAGATTGTCAGATGACCTTAAAGGAAATGGTGGGGGAGTGTGGATGCGGGACGCGAGGGATCGCAAGGTGGAAAGCTTTGGAAGAGGCCTTTGTCGGAGGACAACTTGAGGTTGTCGATGGAAAGAAGTAAAGGAAACGCAGTAAATAATGTTATATTTTTAAGTAGTATAAGTTTTAGCAAATTGTAAACCACAGCAATAGGCTTCTTTTTTATGACAAGGACAATGAATGATATTTCCCTTTCTGTCACATTTGTATGGTACCAGCTCGCTCGCACGTGGTATTATTATTACCATAACCTGTCCAGAGTATTCTAGGTTCATGTGTGGAGTGCACCTAAAAATTTTGCCCTGGGGACTAAAAATACACATAAATCATACAGAAATACTATACAGGGCGTCCCAAACTTATGGGACATGAAGGGGAAGTACCTTAAATATCGTAGATAGTGAATTTTGCTCAAAGAAGACTTTATGTTATTTTTAAAAGTTAGTAATTCTGCATTCATAGATTTTATAAAAATTACTTGCTTCGTCTGGGAATCGAACCGACTAAAATGTGAAAAAAAATCACCCTTTTTTATGATGCCAATCGAAAGAACAGCTAAAAAATAATAACTCAGCTTAAGTAACATAGTATTTTAAAATAAAGGAACACCATAAAATGATTGAGTCAAATTTCAAGAAAGTTATTTATTGCCGAAGACGACGTTCGAAAAGTAGCAATATTATCATTCCAAAGATAGCATTGATTATTCGTAAATAAGTACCCACTTCATAAAATAGGTACTGGCATAAGTTTTCCTTATTATAAGTGCACGTGTGGATAAAATGATAATTTGATAAAACTTAGTATTTCAATACGTCCTCTGTAAGCTAGACAGAAGGCAAATTTAAAACAAAAATAAATAATTGTTAAATTTGAAAATGGAACAGTTTATGACAGCGTTTGTTTGAATGCATACTTTTTAAGATATTTTAAAAAGAAGTGATATTTTTAAATGTTGTTCTTAAATTTGAAAAAAAAAAAAAAATCTATGAATGTAGAATTACTAACTTTTAAAAATAACATAGTCTTCTTTGAGCAAAATTCACTATCTACGATATTTAAGGTACTTCCCCTTCATGTCCCATAAGTTTGGGACGCCCTGTATATGAATAGCAATAATAATAGTGAATAGAAAGATAATTATCATTAATAAATAGTTACAATTTTATTTTATTTTTATCAACAAAATAAGCTGAAGCCTTGGCTACTTTGGGTTCAGAACTGGCCAAGAGGGCTTTAACGTTAGTGGGGAGTTGAATTTTATGTTTTATTATTAGGTCATAAAGGGAGAATTGAGTTGTATGACACTCGAAAAAAATATGTTATGACTTCGACATGTTGTACAAATTGGGGTAAAATCACATAATCTGTACACCCCATTACGAGTCGCTACGAGAAAAACGTGGTGAAAACGAGCCCAGTGGAAGTCTATGGGGTCTATGGCAATCTGATAGTTGAAAAAAACAACGGTTTTGTTTTTGGCCAATTCGCATTGATTGATATGTCGGAATTGTAGTTTTTTGACTGCCATTGATTCGTATTATTTTCATTATATTGTTTTATTATTGAATGAAAGTGACTTCCATTGTATAGTTATAGTTCGTAGAATGCTTGAATAAACATTTTGTAGCAATAAATATCAGGGTTACGACAGTGTCATTCATAAAATAAGGTGAAAATATCACCGGGCCGGCTGCGTTTTTGCGCGTAAGTAGGTATATTGATATTAAGATTTTGAAAAATTAAATCTATTTTATTGTTTAAAACATGAATTAAATTCTTTTACTGTCTTGAGACATGTTGAAAGTTTGCAGGTTTTGATTAGGCAATTATATTTATCTGCATTTTGACTTTCTTTGTTTACTTTACTTGTGTGCTTGTCGCTAAAACTAAGTTTAGTAACAACTAGCGACCCGCCCCCGCTTCGCACGAGTACTTTATTATACATATAATCCTTTCTCTTGAATCACTATCAATAAAAAAAAACCGCATCTAAATCCGTTGCGTAGTTTTAAAGATCTAAGCATATTAGCATACATAGACAACAACGAAATGGGTTAAAATAAGTTGCAGCTAACTACAAAGTAACCCTTCACTTCTATTCATAAATTCGTGGTTATATAAGTATTATCAAGTACCTATTTTTATTTCGACTCAATTTCTATCACCGTAGCAATCCATATCTTGTAGAAAACCCAATTGGTTTAATATGGAAGCTCATCCATAAGAATTTATTAATTTTCCAAGCCTTCGAGTTATTTCGTGATCAATGAAAAGCTGGCTCTCGCTTTATGAAAAACCATGCCAACCCTCGCAAACTTCTTGTCGTACAATGTTGTGAGGTCACATGTACCTAAGCCAAGTTTGCGACTATTATCACAAAAATCGTACTCATTAAATACACGTAAACATCCGCAATTCGCGTGTGATTTTTCTGGAGTCGCAAGCGTCCGTAGGCTACAGGGTCTGCATACCATCCGTCAGGCCGTATGCTTCTTTGCACCCTTCTTTTAAGACAAAAAATGTTTGATGCTAGTTATACAATGACATACATTAATGTGATAACTGGTGCCTACCAGTTATCACATCGGCACGCTGGCCTCAGCGTGCCGACGTCTCGGCGCCGTTGTAGGCGCCACCCTTGCGATCTTCCCCTATAGGCGTGGTCAATTACGTCGCTATATATATCTAACATTTATAATACATGAATCCTCCACAAATCGTCTAATGCTTAAAATTGTTTGTTAGTTTGATTAATGGTACCTAGGATAGTATGTGTATGCTATACCGGATCCCGGGCTCAGAAGCAAGTAGCTGAGGGCTGGGGCTGACGATGCAATCGTGATAAATCCCATGAAATGTATGGTGGAAGTATCTGAAGGCAATTCATTGTAGACTAGATAATAAAGGTGTTGGATCCAGAACTCGTTTATACCTCCATACAAACTTCCGCTCCAATTTCGCCCCTATACTCCCTATAGAATGATTTCCGGTATAAAAATATGCTATGTCTTTCAACGGGATTCGAACTATCTCGTCTAGATCACCATACCAAATGAAACCATACCGTGCTCTATCACTTGGGTTCCAAGCGTAACTATGTTTGTATGGGAAGGTGAATTTCGGCCTAGCTTACTGCGGACTCTTAACACATTGTATAGTTTTTTATGAGAATCGTACCTACTTTACGACTCAGGTTATCTACTAAATATATTTCAACTTTGATCCGTATCTTGCTCGAGACCAACTATACCTACTGATTCACCAATCACTTAAGTCATCGGTTATTCTATTGGTCTTCCATTTCACTATTGCAACAGAATCTTAAAATGTATTCCATTTCCATTATCTAATCTCGGCACAGAAATAACCGGAAGCGTTTGAAAATTCAACCGAACACGATACCGGACCGAATCGTATTGCAGAAATATAATATCGGTTCCTCTAAAAATATATCCGTTCGGAAACGGCGGCTTAAGCCAACTTCACGTGTGATTTGCTCGATTCGCATTCCCCGGACGAAATTGGCTGGCGAACCGGCAAAACTGGGGCAAGAAAGCATCGCGCGATTTACCCCAGATATTCCTCGGTTCAATTACACAAAACTGCTGATCCGTCAATTAAAATAGCAGACACACGTTACATACGTAACTGGAGAGATCGGAGCGTGTCGCACGGCCATTTGGCGGTTGCGAAACGATGCAATTAGAATTAAGAATACTTCCAGGAAGCGGTTGTGAGAATAGGTGTCAGTTTGGAGCCAGAGAGTTGATGACCTGGGGACCGATTTTTGACTTTCGAGCGCTCGACTCTTTCACTCGAAAAGTGACAAAAATTATAAAATGCTATTTTGAAATGACGATAGAACATTTAAAAACGTGCGGTATTGACCACTCGTATTCAATTCTATCGGTAGAAAGTAAGTGCCTGTGATTATGACACTACAATAGCATTTACTTTTATTTAATTTTCGAGCGCTTGAAAGTCAAAAATCGGCCCCCTGCACGGCTATCACAGCCGCTATTCTGTAACTTGTTTTAAGCTCTCAACTCTCACCCAAAAATATATCTTGACGCCGCGATTCGTAGTAACTAAGCGTAGGTAGAGGCCTAGTTTCGATAGGCGCGACGGGCAGAGTGAGGCGCATGAGCGTGTATTAGTAACAGCCCAGGGCTGTTATTCCCTAAGCGTTAAAGCGGCTCACCCCGCCGGTCGCCCGTCACGAAACTAGACCTCTACCTACGCTTGGTTACTAGGAACCGCGGTGTCAAGATATATTTGTGTGTGAGCGTTGAGGTGAGCATAAAACAAGTTACAGAATAGGGGGGCTGGACGGCCCGCGAAGTGTGTCGCGGCGACATAGGAAATCCGTCTCTTTCTAAGCGTTCTAATTAGAAAGAGAAGTATAATCTATCTCGACGCGACACAGCCGGCGTGTCCTGTGATAGCCGTGCTGTGCGGACACAACTGCTTGGTTAAAATGCCTTGACCTCCAATCAAGAACTGCAGTTGCTAGTCAAAGCAATGTGCGTTGAATTGGCATTGTCAGGAACCAAATGTGTAATTGGTGGAATCGCATCGTGGATATACGGCCTAACCAGCCCAGACTGTTATTCAAATCACCATTACGAGTCTTTATTACGAATTCGCCGTCAAGATATGGTGAGCGGTGAGGCTAAGTGAATAAAGTGAAATCAAAAGATTAAAAAAGCCCAACTGCTTGTTTCAAATGTTATTAGCCTATGTCACTCTCACGACAATGAGGAATCCAACGACATCTCATATGTCAAAATCCATCAAGCTGTTTTCTGTAACCCGTGAAACAGAATTTTCTTGTTTACATACATATACATACTAACATACAGTCATACATACGCTCGAAAAACGTAACCCTCCTTTGAGGCAGTCTGGTAATAAGTTGTGAATAGCATAGCTGGGCTGTACGGTTATCTCAAACATAACATAAGTATACATCTTCCGCCTGATCAGAAAGGGATAAGGATCAAAAAGGTAAACATATCTTTGACGTCGACCGTAGATAAGGGTGGTATTCCACTTGCCTAAGATCTTTGTCCAATGTGCATTGCCTTTCACTCACTCTAAGCAAAATGTGAGACGCAAATACACATTGGACAAAGATCTTGGACAAGTGGAATACCACCCTAAGAGAGACGCAAGCCAAGACACAAGAGACATAAGACGTCAACGTTATTTATATTGAATTTCTAACCTAGAGACTGCCGTTCCCACGCTCAAACTGTTACTACAGTTTTGTGGGGTTATGTTTAATTTTTAGTATGAATAAAATGTACTGATTAAAAAAACGCATCTCGTATGCGGCGGCGCGGCGCATTCATACAAAATATATAGGAGCATGGCGACGCAAAACATACATAAGAGACGGGGTGTCATCTTGAGTCTTTTTTTTGACTTGCAACTTGGGTTATATCCAGTGGTCCTCCGATCAGGCGATGTGAAAATTAATTTCTCTAACGTAAAATAAGTCACATTTAATTAGTTTTGCCGCAGTCATTACGTGCATATGTGCACACACCCCGATCATCATTGGCTTATAACATCTTTATAAGATGACTTAAGAGTCCGCAGTAAGCTCGGCCGAATTTCACCTTCCCATACAAACGTAGTTACGCTCTCATTTTAAAACTACGCGTTGGATTCTGACGAAACTGTGCATATACAATGACATGAGTTATATCTGTAATTAGTTTATATGGTTCAGGTTTATAAAACAAACGAAATACAGCAAAAAAAGTTTTGTATGAAAAACTTAAATTCGCTGTTTTTTTTTACTATGGTATCTGAAGCTACATCATCTAATTACAGATATATATATACCTCATATCATTGTATATGCAAAGTTTCGTTACAATCCAACACGTAGTTTTGAAATGAGAGCGTAAAGTACGTTTGTATGGAGAATCGAGCTTACTGCGGACTCTCAAGTATAATTGAATAATAATAATTATTATAATAAATCAGCTTATATACGTCCCACTGCTGGGCACAGCCCTCCTCTCATGGATGAGAGGGAACGGGCAGTATTCCCCGCGCTAACTTCTTCGTAAACGTATGCAGGTTTCCTCGCGATATTTTTCCTTCACCGAAAAGCTTACGGTAAATGTTAAATGATATTCCGTAGATATGCTCCGCAAAACTCATAGGTACGAGCCGGGATTCGAACCCACGACCGCCGTCTGACAGCCGCATGCCTAGAACCACGAGCTTCTTCGTATCGTATATTACCTATTACCATTTATTGTTTTTCTAAGAATTCTCCGCGATATTTTATACACTTTTCCATGCGTTCGAACCAGTTTTTATACCATTTATCACACTCCGAAGGGGGGGGGTTAGTCAAAATGGCCGATTTGTATGCGTCAACCGACAGACAAATGGGATGTTTTTTTCCCAGTTGCCCCCAGGGGTAACAAAAAGGCGTGAACAAATGGGAATAGCTCTGTGAAACTAGCAGTACCGTATGAAACTGATATCGTTTTGTCGCGCCACAACACGACATGTCATATAATACGGTTTTAGACATAAAGGTGGGCATGCGCATCACGGCAGCTAAATGTTGCGTTCGCAGAACACGTCCGCGTCCCAACTCGAAACGGTACTCCGATTCCGGTTCTAATTAAAGCTTAATGATTCACAGATCCCGTTTGTTGTTCGATTGCTTTAAATTCGCATTATCTGACCGGTGCATGGAAGGATTTCATGGCTAAGCATTTAATAAGAAATCTAAGCCGAAGTTGTTACAAATACAAGCTTTGCTGTCGATTTTTTGTCATTATTGTAGTTGAATCTGCCTACTCACTGAATACATAACAAATCTGATCTCAGTAATTGGTTAACGGTCAAGAATTACCTCGTAAACTAAATAATGACGTTGGTAAACGTAGCGCCAAATAATATTGTTAAAATCCAATTATCTTAAGGCATTTTCTATTGCGTGATTATCTAGAAACATACTAATGTAATGATGGTCTAACTTTGACAACTCTAGCCGTCTAGGTTACATCATTGCATACATTCTCCATCTCAAGCTGCAAAACAAAAAAAGACACAATTAACACCTCCGTTTATTTCATTTCAACATATATGCTTTAATATTTTACTACGTGAGTTATAAATAAACTAACACCTCGTCAACGTCGTATTTGTAACGACACGCTCGCTGTATTCTCCGATGTTTCACAAGGAAGTAACATTTTTAATGCCGAATTTATGGGCGCGTTACAGGGGTATTCTTACACAACCCCGCTGACCTAGTTCGGCCAGTGTAATCTCGAATCAGTGCATTAATGTTTGATGATAAATAGCTTTAAGCGCACGGCCCTGTTTGTTCAATATTGTCCCAATTTAATGCGAGCCGCACGGGTTGTAAGTTGTAAGCTAATAATGTTCCCATGAAACTATGTGCAGCCCCGCTATTCTCTAACTGGTTTTAACTTTACCTCATCGTTCGCCCACAAATGTATCTTGACGCCGCGATTCGTAGTAACTAAGCGTAATCAGAGGTCTAGTTTCGATCGGCGTGATGAGTAAGGCGAGGCGCATTAGTGCGTTCCGAATAACAGCCCTAGGGTACGAGACTGCGAGGGAAGCTGCTCATACACATTCAGCACCAAAGCAGCAGCATTTCGTAGCGCTGCCCTCGTAGCCGATAACAACGGGAATTCCGTATGTATAAGAAACCGCCTATGAGCAGATCGGCCCCATCCCCCACTGAAAGTGTTGACTTGGCTGATAGCAAACCTACCTTTGTTTTGTTGGGTCATACAGCGGGCGTAACATGGTTGCCATTTTGTCACTTAACCTGTCACTGTGCATAAGTTATCCGTCAACAAGTATGCGACTGCGAGAGTGACGGATGTCTTATCCACATCCATAAGTTTAGTGAATAATTTACTTTAAAAACAATGTTTTAACCGACTTCTATTTAGTACTCCGCCAAGCCACGAAAACATTTCCACATTTCTTTTCCAATTTACCACATGAACTGATTCCCGAGAGCAAATGCGTTGATTATTAGAGAAAAAAACCGCTGTATGAATGTAAAAAATTGCTGTATGTGGGCTGATAATATTTGAGGACTTCCGTCGATTCCACAAGGATCACCTTTGGCACTTCTAATAGTTGCTATTTCAACGGAATCCTATCAGGACAGAAATAAATAAATAAATCTGTACTTTTAAGTACATAATTGAGGAATTCCATAAGTCATCTGTGGTCTTCATCATCAATTCCACTCCACCAAATTTATGATTTCCGGGTGTAAATACACGAGATATAATAGAAAATACGAAAATCACTACACGCGTGCCTAATATAATTGAGGAGTTCCCTCAATTCCTCATGGATCCCATCATCCAACTGAATTTTTGAAATAAATGGAAGCATATACTTACCAACAAAAAAAAATACAAATCGGCTCATCAATGACGGAGTTCTGAGGTAACAATACCAAATTTCAGCTTCCTAATGTCAAACGGTCTTCGAGAAACTGGCTGTGACAGACGGACAGCCTCCGAGTGATCGCATAAGTGTTCCGTTGGACCAATTTGGTACGGAACATTAAAAATGATTAAAAAATAATAATACTAATAATACAACCGAATTGTGAAACCTCCTCCTTTTTTTGAAGTCGGTTAAAAATGGTTACCTGCATGCTACGCCTGCAGTAAGTACGTACAGAATAAGTTGTTGCCAAGTGGCTGTCGACTGACCGATTCCTGTCTCACTCACACATACTGCAAATTAGAAAGAGGAGGGTAGATTGGGTCGTCCCGCGTCTCGTCGCGGTGTCAGTTGAGCTAGGCGCAGGCGAATTCTACAGTCGACATCATACTTGCTGTTTAGTGTGACTGTCGATTACAAAGCCTTAACATATCAAAGAAAGTTTAGACTTAGCTATAAGTAATGAATGATGTCCAGATTACGGGATTCTTATAACTAGAGACGACTGCCAATTGAAGCTGCATTCCACGGAAAGGAGAGTTTTCGCAATGACGCGTGACGTCGCGTCGTATAGGTCTCAACGACAAACAAAATATATTATTTGCTCTGTTATTAGAGATAATTTCAAACCCGGTGAAAAAGAAAAGTCAAAGTAAATATGTCTGATTCTAAATATCAAAATATGCACCTGCTTGAGAATGAGATGCGTAGCCTGTTCAAATTCGCGGTGTTTAAAATATCGAGTAATTTTTTCACACTAAAAAATCTATTTATCACTCACTTCAATTCTATCAAAGTACATGTGTGTTATGTCGTACAAATTACTATCGGCATCTCAGCGCTCTAAAGTGAGATCCAAATCTCTAATTTGTCTGGATACCCTCCGCAGCTCCAGTTAAAGACACATCCCAATAGATCGCAGAGCCCAAATGAGGCGCTCGACGTTTTAAGCCTGCTCTATACAGTGCGCCATCACGACCCATCGTACAGGACGCAACTATGCGTTAGACGGAGAAAGACATCGCCGCGCCATAAGCCATCTGACACCACTACCCTCTCTACACGCTGGCCCATCCTAGTGGGCCATTAGGATGGGCCATCATGTAGAGGAGCCATTGCCAGTTTTAGCCCATCCCATTGCGGGCGCTAGTAAATGTGGAAGTGACGATTTAGTTTGTTCAACTAAGAAAGTTTGAGCGATCGCCCTAACGCTCTTCAAAGATAACGGCCAAAAAACTAAACGATAGGAACAATTTATAGATCAAAGTAGCTACCTAAAGCTGTTAACTCACACGTATAATTAATGCGATAAACGCTTATCCGACGGTATATGGAATAACAGTATTTGTTGACGTTACTAAAAACAGATTTTTATTTTTAACGTTGCCCGGAATGGGTATGCGTTGAATATTTCACTAAAATGGAACGAGATAGAGCCGAGCCGTTTCGTTCAGTTAGATACCTAAAATAATGGCACAGTGCGGCTTCTGAAACTGAATGGTTCTATTATAGAACTTTATCTATTATGCAATTGCGGACTCCAATACGAAAGTCGACTGATAATCAAATCAGTAACTTTTAAAGGCACGTCAAAAATGCTCTGTTGGTATGACGTTTCTAGGGAATTAGGAACAAGTGACGTTTTCCTCTTCGACTGGTCAAACAGCGTAGATTTTTTGATCTTTATGTACTTATTCAAAAAACCTTGACAGTTGACGTGTGACGTTTTCCGGGTATTTTTGGGAGTTTCGTTTATCGGGAATGTAAGAATATTTTTTTTTTTTTTTTTTATTTATTTAGCAAAAAATAGTACAATAAGTGGATATAATCTAATTAAGTTATTAACAACAAAACTTATATCTAACAGGATTATTCGTATACAATATTAATACGCCAATGCGTCTGAAAAGAAATGGTCTTAGGGGACCAATATACAAGTTTTTTGCCTAAACTAGGTTACAGTTGTAATCTGTGTTTTAGGCATAAATGGTCTTTGTTTTACATATATATTGTCTTGTCTAAACATTTGTTACCTCGCGTCAAGAATTACAAAACTATATTTAACAAAAGCATGCTTGCGATTGCAGAACTATTTCACTATAGTAAGCAAATTTGTTTATTGTTGCCTACCTACCGTTTTAGCCAGCGAGCGGTAGGTAAATGAAATCCTTATCCCTTGAAAGTCGAACAGAGGACGAATTAGAAATAACACGAGCGAATCCTAATGACCTAATGTTAACAAAGGGTACAGCGAAATAGATTCTAATTTAAATTTATAATGGGAAAACTGCCATTTTAAATTAGTATAGCTGGGAACACAATCTAGGTACTTAATTGAATACCTAATTAGTGAAATTCGTTTGTAATCGTGACCTTTTCAAAATTTCATCCCTGTTGGTGAGCTACTAATTTGTCTTGCCGGTGCTAGCCTAATAAAAGCCTGTGCATCTACTAATGCATTCGCAAACTTTTTTGAATCAATGCTATATGCGTGCAATACGTTGAAACGTTATAAACTTTTTATAATAATATCGATAAAGGAAAGCAAACGTCAACTCGGCGACTTTATAGTCGCGTGGGCGCGGCTAGTTATTGACCAACAACGCTATCTATGTTAATCGCATATTTTTGTTTTGAAACTTGCAAATCGGGTCTTACACGATTCGTATATTATGCATGTAACGTACTGTTACAATCGATATATATGCCGAATCGATCGCGTACTGCTTTTTATTGTCATTGCCTTTTATAGACAATATTTTTCGTGTTTCGAGTAGGTCCTATACGTATATATATGATACTGGTCCGCCTACTTCGAACTTGTATTGTAATTGGCGCAGAACTTTCTTCTGGAATATTCGACTTCTTATCCTCGCCTCCCATACTCGCCTCTGCAATTATATTCAGTGTACTAAACTTTGCCCACAAAGTTGGCAACGCTGTCAACTCTGAAGTCGCTTTGCGGTCACTGCGAACTATCGACAAACCTCTTCAGTAAATGAATTACCTGCGTGTGTTATGTGAATTGAAACATTGAATATAAATACAGAGGATAAAACAAAGTGTTCATGCCTACCCATAGTACAAGCTCTGCTTAGTTTGGGGCTAGGTCGATTTGTGTAAGATTGTCCCCAAAATATTTATTTATTTTATATAAAATAAAGACACCAGTTCAACCTTAAATTAGGCCTAACAGACCTTAAGTTTAGTTATGTACATAGGAAAGACAAGAACCTAAATCTCTGTATGACCCGTGATATCAACGAGGACATAGTTAAGCGAAAAGGATCTAGCTGTTCGTCAAAGCAATGACGCGTAGTTTCAGTGTCCGAGAGGCAACCGGATGGCTCGCGGCATTTGAGCTCCCGAAGGTTGCGGAACCGCCCTGCGCAACCCGAACTGAGCCAACTTGGACGGGGCAGAAATTGTAGGGAGGGTAAAAAATAATTGTCGCCAGGTATTCGATTGAAACAGCTTTACATTAAATTATATAAACAGCGTACACACTTCCGGGCAATATTTCCGCGCCAGTCCCAGTTGACTCAGTTCGCGTTGCACAGGACGGTTCCACAACACTTCGGGAGCTCAATTTTCGGGACCTTTTAGACACTGCAATGCAACTACGCGTCATTGCTCTCAATGTGCGATGTAACTTTTGAAATTGGAACCGTCTGACTAAATCAAAAGTAGTTCAATGGTAATGTTTTTATGGGTCCTAATGATTCTCTAACTACGTCTGATTATGTTTATGATATAGCTGTTTGCTATCCTTTTCCATGAGTTATTTAATGTGTGAGGTTAAGGCTAGCTATGGTTTTGGAACTAGGGCTGAATGTACTAATGCTAATGTATTTGGTGCTTTGATCTATCCCATACTGGGAATGGGAGCTATCCCATCGCTTCATCATGTTGATGAAATGATCACCATTCATTTGGACTGATATAAATATTCACCATCTAAGAAACAGATTGCTAAAACATTATATATGCTCACCGAACCCAAATTTGAGATATTTACGAGTTAAATAAGTTGTTTTGAAGTAGCCGGTGATGCAAATGGTGAAAAAAGCGCACAAAAACTCCAAGAACGCTCCGACGCTGGCCATAATAGTCTCAAGATCAAAGATTAGAGTGCAATGTTCTCTAGGCCCTAATACGGATGTTGCCTCGTAAATGCCGTTAAGACTGCCAAAAATGATGTAAACAACTATATTTTATGGAGTGTCTTCTAGACATTTCCATTGCCAATCTAAAAAACAACCATATTGATAGACTCACTGTTACTTTGACGAGCTCTGTAAAAACGAGTCCTAGATTTGCGGGCGCCGTTCCGTTCAAATTATGTACATACATATATGTAGCTAGAACATATTCTGAACAATGGGAATATGAATGGAGGAAGGAAATCAGGGCGAACGGTCATAACGCGGAGATCTTTCAGTTAGCGAATGAGACTGATTTACATTTGAAAGGCGAAGTATTAAAATTATGTTTTATGAACCTCCAGGTCTGTTTGTATAACCTCTCAGTTATTGTACATTGTGTACAACATATGTAACAAGTTTATTATGACTGTTTGTGTTTCTAAATAAATAAAAATAAAATAAAATAATAATCATTACTATTACTCTTTTAATACATTTAAGGCAATTAATTATTTTTCTACTATGCTTTTTCCGACAGTGTTTTAAATAATTTGGCGGGATATGTATTTATATCTGATTTTATTAATTTTGTTTATGTTTATTAGTTAATAGTTTTGGCGAGGCGAGTTTTTAATGGAATTGAGAATACATTATATATGTTTGTTTCCATATTCCAATGGAAAAAATACTTCATACTTTATATTTAACCTAAACCTATTTACAAATTATTTAACTCTGTACGGTACTGTGATCACACAGACTAACTGTTCCGACAGACCCCGATAAATATAATGGTTATTAAATATAATAATAATAACATTTAATTCGAACCACTAATTTGAAATGACACTAAATTCGCTAAACTGAACGTTGTACCTATATGTAACGTTGTAAGTATATATTTGATTTGGCGATATTTGAGAAAAATATGGAGCTTCTAAATTCGCAGTAGGGACTCGTACTCCTAGTAGATACCTATATGCATAGTTTATACTGAAATTAAAGTTAGCTGCAGAAAAAAGTAAACCGCCTGCAACGAAACTCCTGTGCAAGGATGCATACCGCACTCCTTTGATGTACATTACATACAACAACATCAATTCATCCGTCAAAAGCTCGCCAGTAATTGATTCTCTATCAAGTTGCGTCGCCGACCTATGCGTAATACGTATGCCGTTTCACTAAATCCATAAGTATGAGTGTGTGGGAGAGGGATGCAAAGTTTCATCAGATAAAATGCAGCGATGAATCTACTTGAGAAAATGACAATCCATTCACAAATTGAAGTGCTCGTCTGAGAAAACTTCTGTAGTACAATTGGAACAGGAATCGTATCAGTAAAAATGATTATGTTACGATTAGGTTAGCGAATGCGATCTCGCGAGTTAGCAGACTTAGCCGAGATCTCGCGAGGTTATTGATCTCATCAACATAAAAATTTAATACAAGTACTTAGTGATTTATAATACCCGTTTTATATGAAATTAAACAATGTCAATTTTTTGAAAATAATTCATTTAACTATCAGGATTTAATATAATCAAAGTAATATTTTTTCTAATCAAATTCAACAACATCTAAAAACAGTTAAAAGCACTATTCATTAAAATGTTTTGATAAATTTGAAAAAATTGAAAAACCAGTAGTGTGAATGCGCGCAACCCTAGCCCGCGCTTATCTATATTGTTCACTCGCTGTTGTTTACAGTTTTTTCAATTAGGGATTTAATATCCTCTTCACTTTTAATGTTGTAGATTTTACCTTCCTTATAATAGAACAGTTAATTGGTCAGTCAGATAAAACTGTTGTCATGGTGTGTTTTAAATGTAAGGTTCAATCTCGCAATCTTGCGAGTCCTCGTACGAAAATTGAACGAGATTCAGTCTCGTAAAATATGGACCTACCTACGATGGCCCGACTACAGCTCAACCATTGCCTGACCTATTAAACCTTTTGTCTTATCCCCACTCCCTAGATTATGTTGATTCTGACATTTATAACAACTCGACTTATACTGGTCAACCACTGGCGAAATGATCGGTATAAGCGTAGAAAATCAGTGATATTTCAACCAGGGGCGCTACCGGGAATCAAAAACGAAATTAGTTTGTGTACCTCGAATTAGCAAGTGCGACAGAGGCCGATACACGAACGAACTTCGTTTTCGTTTCGCGGTATTGCCTCAGTCTCGACACACCTCGTTCAACCCTCAGATCACGAAAAAAGATGACAGAGCATTACGAACAACATTGTGAAGCCGGTATTCAACCAAGCCAAATAAGTTAGCACACGCTCACGCACACATATAATAGCACATAAGTCATTCGTCTCTCTCGCACTGACATACTTACTAGTAAGAGCCTCCATGTCCGATTAAACCCGATCATACTAAGGTGACCCCATTGAGATTGGCAACGATTATGCATAATCGGTAATGCAGGTTACGCTTATACTGGCTTCTCTGTCTACTAGAGGTAGCATTGTGAATACCAACCCAGGTTCGATAGCGACTGCAGATAGGATAATCCATTACAGTCTCGCCGGTAACGTCGTTACGTTTCGGTTTTGCATTTGCATTCGGACGACCGACGAAAATGTATTCCCATTTATGCTTAAATTAAATGCAAATTTCGTTTCCTCATTCCGATTTTCCTATAATACCCTGCTCATGCACTGCTTTAGCCTTGCAGTATTGTTAATTCGTTAATTGAAAGGGGGTAAAGCCCTGTTTATATTATTGACACATGTTTTTAATATTTCGTCTGCAGCCTCGTTTGTGTAAAATCATTGAAAACCCAGTGAAATCGGCATTTACTTGAAAATAATCACACTCATTTCACAACACTGATTTGCACTTTATTTTTACACAATTAAAGTGTAACACGGTTGTTGTTAAATTAAGATACACTTTGATAAAGAATAGTTCGGAAACCAGAGCGGCCTGTGACTCAGAAAAACTCGTACAAAAGATAGTGTTGTGAAATCTGGGACAATGAGTCCACGAAACCACAATCCTTGGCACTCCTTTTTGGTACGACTGTGGAGTATTTTCGTGTTTTACCAGTGATAATATAATGTATCAGTCGCATATATTGAACGATATTTAACACAAACACACTCATTTATATTGAGTAAAAGGATTGAGAGGTAAGAAAAAAAACACCCAATCCAGTTTGAAAAACCACCTTTTCTTGTCCACTTTCCTAAAAATCCTCATCCGAGTTAAACAAACAAAGGCTTCATTCTCCATTAACATTGAACGATTTCGTAAGCTACTTATTTCAAAATTTTAATCAGGTATATTTTGTTAAAACTAGAGTTAAATACAATACCTTATCGAAAATGGGTGTTCATCAGTTATTTACTTAAATTAAACTCTAAAGCTTAGCAAATGAGGTACTTACTATGTTTCATAAACACTAACGAAATTAGTTTGTGTACCTCGAATTAGCAAGTGCGACAGAGGCCGATACACGAACGAACTTCGTTTTCGTTTCGCGGTATTGCCTCAGTCTCGACACACCTCGTTCAACCCTCAGATCACGAAAAAAGATGACAGAGCATTACGAACAACATTGTGAAGCCGGTATTCAACCAAGCCAAATAAGTTAGCACACGCTCACGCACACATATAATAGCACATAAGTCATTCGTCTCTCTCGCACTGACATACTTACTAGTAATAGCCTCCATGTCCGATTAAACCCGATCATACTAAGGTGACCCCATTGAGATTGGCAACGATTATGCATAATCGGTAATGCAGGTTACGCTTATACTGGCTTCTCTGTCTACTAGAGGTAGCATTGTGAATACCAACCCAGGTTCGATAGCGACTGCAGATAGGATAATCCATTACAGTCTCGCCGGTAACGTCGTTACGTTTCGGTTTTGCATTTGCATTCGGACGACCGACGAAAATGTATTCCCATTTATGCTTAAATTAAATGCAAATTTCGTTTCCTCATTCCGATTTTCCTATAATACCCTGCTCATGCACTGCTTTAGCCTTGCAGTATTGTTAATTCGTTAATTGAAAGGGGGTAAAGCCCTGTTTATATTATTGACACATGTTTTTAATATTTCGTCTGCAGCCTCGTTTGTGTAAAATCATTGAAAACCCAGTGAAATCGGCATTTACTTGAAAATAATCACACTCATTTCACAACACGAGTGATTTGCACTTTATTTTTACACAATTAAAGTGTAACACGGTTGTTGTTAAATTAAGATACACTTTGATAAAGAATAGTTCGGAAACCAGAGCGGCCTGTGACTCAGAAAAACTCGTACAAAAGATAGTGTTGTGAAATCTGGGACAATGAGTCCACGAAACCACAATCCTTGGCACTCCTTTTTGGTACGACTGTGGAGTATTTTCGTGTTTTACCAGTGATAATATAATGTATCAGTCGCATATATTGAACGATATTTAACACAAACACACTCATTTATATTGAGTAAAAGGATTGAGAGGTAAGAAAAAAAACACCCAATCCAGTTTGAAAAACCACCTTTTCTTGTCCACTTTCCTAAAAATCCTCATCCGAGTTAAACAAACAAAGGCTTCATTCTCCATTAACATTGAACGATTTCGTAAGCTACTTATTTCAAAATTTTAATCAGGTATATTTTGTTAAAACTAGAGTTAAATACAATACCTTATCGAAAATGGGTGTTCATCAGTTATTTACTTAAATTAAACTCTAAAGCTTAGCAAATGAGGTACTTACTATGTTTCATAAACACTAAACATGAATAAGCCTCAGTGAGGTTTAAAGTTTAACAGACAGGCTAACCAACGGTATATTTAATGAATTCCTTATTTTATGATGTTCGCAAACACTTTCTGTACATACTCACGTTGCCTCTCTTTTTTATTGCATTTAGTCTTCCCAATTTCCTATCGTTGATTTGTTCCGTTATTTCTTGTAATTTAATTAGTAGGTTCAGTTTGCATCCTACTTTTTAGGGTTCCGTACGACGTAAACGATTTTTCAATTTAGTGATTCGTTTGCGAGACGTCACCCCCCCCTGCCGGCTACATGGATGCTCCTGGGAATGTGAAAAAAATCGTGGCAGTAGTACATATAATGAATTTAAAAGGTAAACTATCACGGCTAAGTAGGCATAATTAGTTACCGAGTAATAGTCGACCAACTTAAAATGTACTTAGAAAGGCCAACTTTCGTACAAATTCGGCCGACGCAACCATTTAGTTGGCGCGCGCGTGTCGATATTACTAAGAAAGACAGGCAACTACGGAACCCTACACTGCGCGTGGCCCGACACGCAATTGGCCGATTTTTATTCAGTTCGTTTCATCCGTTTTCTTCCTAAGCTGTCTTTGTTTACTCTCAGGTAATGAGTAAAAAACCAATGTGTATTGTCGGTGCGATATCACTCCACCTGGGCACTCAATTCGAGTAGGAACGAAGTGGCGGTATTCGAGTACGGAAACAACAGCCACTACTAGAATTAGCTAATTCATTATATAATGCTAGTTAATAGACCATGGATCATTTACCACTAAATTACTTTCAAACTCTTTAAAACTATAATTTTCATTGCACTATGACTACCTATATTCCACAAATGACAAAATGCGATATGAAAACAATGAGTAACAATAATGAAATGACATAATAATGATAAACGAATACGTTGTTATTGGCTCATGTAAGTGGCTCACACTAGTCACGCTCGCGAGAAGACGCGAGTACCTTAAAGCAATAAAGAGCACGCATTTTGCTTTCCGTGGAAACCCTTCGTCTGACGAGGGTGCCTGCATTGATGTAATCAAAACATCCACTGGCATTTCATTTATTCTCATCTCCTTTTTCACATTGAAAGGATTAAAATTCTAGCTAACTTTGTTACGTATCATCCGTATACCCTATTGCGTATCCGTTGCGTTTCAGTGTGTTTACCACTCTGCATTTATATTTATCACATTCGCATATCGCATCATATCTTCAACGATTGGAACAATTTTCGCTATTTGTCATCTCAGCTCCATTTATTACGTTTTCATTCAAAACAATAGCAATTCTCGCTCGATTTGTTTACGCTACGATAAACATTTTGGCTTCCTTTCTCCGTTTACGGTATCTTCGATGGGAGATTAGAAAGTATCGAATCATGGCTCGTATGCGTCCCTTTCGTCAGCACATTTGGTTGAGAGCGTCACTGTAATCATCTTCACTTCGACGAGGCCCGCACTTGGCACTAGGTCAACAGGTTCAACGCAGTCAAGATGTTCGCACGGGTCACCGGCGAATACAAATGAACTTATAGCTGCCTATAAGTCGCAGGTTGCCAATTTTACGACGGCTAGACTTCGTCATAATTCACTCAAGAATGTTAACGTGCAACGATATCGTAATTTTCACCCTGTGTTTATTCAGCAAAAGGCAGTATTGTTTATTAAATTAAACGTCAGAAACAAGACCGAAATCCGACGGATTTGCTTTCGAGCTTTAAGTATCATTTCCTTATATACACTCGACTGGAGTAAAAGCATTAAGAATGCTATTATATTTGTAAGACATTTCAATTCAAAACATATTCCTGTACAATTTGACGCGTTCGTAAAAGAATCAACTGAATCAAAAGTTATACTGAAACTCATACTAGTGCGCCATCATAAATAGGGTGGCGGTGACGCTAAGTTGAAAACTTCTCGACTGTAGGTAGTTTACAAACTAAGCACCGTTTCAATTTTAAACTTAAGTAATTTCTGTAATCGACTTTTAGAAATATACTCGATAAAATTTTATACATAGAGACCTGCTAATGTTATGCACCGATATTCTCGGCAACTAGCGCTGACAAAGTTTTCATATGACAAACAGAGTGGTTTCGTTTGAGTTGGCAAAGCCGAAGTACTAGGCAGGCAGGTGCGGAGATTTAGCCGCGAGCGCTGCGCACTAGGTCAACAGGTTCGCTCGAGCACCAGCGCAGAGACGCGAAGTCTCTCAACCACTTACTTAGAGCTTTCGTATACTCCATGCATATTCCTGACGTCACGAAAGATTGGACGCAAGATTGATGTGGCAGGAATTGGGGCAATCCCTTCTCCCCAAGCGCATGACAGAGCTATATTCGGTACGAAACAAGTAAGATTTTCCGCTCATAACAATTGTTTTCGTTTAGTATTCCGTGGTAACAAATGAAAGGTTATTTCAGGATTTCGCTGCCTGCGGCTCGCGTCAAAAAGATCAATTATCGAGGAGAGTTTCAGAAGTTTATAAAGGATCTTTAGGAAATTTGTGTTATAGCAATGTTAAGTTCCTTGTTAAGATTGCCTAATTGGTTGCTTGGTTTTCATACAATTTTATATTCCAATTCAAGACAAAAGAATGCCAAAGCCAGTATCAACAAGGTGCAATTGCTGTCGTGGATAATTTACGAAACAGAAGTCTATTAAATTTCAAATCGTGCTGTTATGCCCCTGCCTAGTTATTAGGCCGCCGACGTCCAATAACGGATGTCCGATGATCTATTGTTTGTCCGTCCGTACGTCTGTGAACTGTCTGAGAATTTCGCCGCATGGCTACCGTTTGTTGTCCAACAATGCATAGCTTAGTGCGTTATTGCCTTGTTCATCCATTCTGGCCTAAACCTGCCGTTTCAGCTTGCAGCATTGTCGAAGTTTATTTTTTAAATCATTCCCCATTCTGCGTTATTTGGTGTGGCGTTTATTGTACCGTTAAACCGTTTTAAATTACCCTGAAAGAATAAGGGCGATGTTTCGAACATGACACTCCCAATATGGAGCATGCTAAAACGGTGACTATAGTTAATTTTGTTCAAGTCGGGCCGCAGCGTTCCCCGCTTCGCGTATTGATTTTTGTTATTTGCATCCCGTCTGCTCTCCTGCAGCTATTGTTGGATGGGAGTCGATTGTGGTTACTTTAAATGCCTGGCAATTTTGGACGATATTTGGTTCCTAAGTAGCCCCGCCAGAGAAGTGTTTGCTGCGCGCCAAGCTGCTGCAATGCACATTTGTTGTGTCTAGACTCTAGACTAATTGTTACTGTTTTTATCTTTGTCTAGGTAATGGGTACTCCCTTACTGCGGACTCTTAATACTGACGTGTACTCGTAGGTAACGGTTCATTAGTATTTATTGCAACATGCCGCATTTAAAGTCCCATTTTAATAGAAATAAAGTTACTGAAACTGCTTCGTGTATCGCAGGACCTTTAAATTAACAGTGTATTCGACACGCCAGTGCAGTTGTATAATACATTAAACTGCGCCGTTTTCTGCAGTGCCATGGGAAAACCTTTTACTTTCCACCGGTGCTGAGTTGCTGACGGCACGCGATGTAGGTATCTATAAATCTTTCACCGGCGACTAAATTGCTGTACGATTTTAGTAAAAATGTCAAGAGGCTGTGAATGTAAACAGAGTAGTTTATGTCGGTCGGAGGCTATTTCGAAAGCTACCTGACATGCCACTCACTCATGCCATATGTGTTGTCTCGAAATAGTCTTTCACGTGTGTCCAGGAATTGGGTCGGTTGCTCCGGCCATAATTGTTTATATTTGAATCGTCGCAAAATGGGTATCCTAAACGACTGATTGCATAATGATTTAAACATTCCATGAGTGTCTTTTTCCGAAGCTTCTATCTATTAGTCTTCAATTGATAGCCGTTTTCTACAATCACGTTTATTGAAAGGGGTGAATCAATCTGATTAAGTTCATACACTCCTTTCTTCCCCGTTCATAATTCATTCAAATCACTAACATCCATCATGACGTGTTCACTTAATCTGAATGACATAATCGTCACTACATCTAAGAGCTTTCATCGGTCGCGTCCCACGTGAGACTCCCTTAATCGGCACTTTGATGGTATCTCCCGCCTTGGCAAAGTAAATTTGGTAATTACCGCTCAAGATTACCTGGTAATTTTAGGCGTGGAAGGCATCGATCATTCCGGTTAGCAACATCCTGGTATGGTAGGTATATTAATCAGTCTAGGTAGTATGAAATGAAAATGTTTCAGATTGCGTGTAATGTAAAGTGTCCCAATGAACTAAAGACTTCAGCATGTTATGATTACTTGATTGAGTTGAATACACATTCAACATGTATGTACACATGCATGCATGTGTGCATGTATGTATGTACACACATAGCAGCAAAAATAACTAGCTGAACGTCAAAGGAAAAGCTTGCTGACATCCGTATTTCAGTATAGCCTTCTTAAAATCACAATCCGGCAATAGGCTTTGATTCGAATCCGAAGAAATCGCAGTTTTTACATAAAATCTCCCGAGATTGACCGATAGCTAATTCGGGGTAAACAATTTAATAATAACTTTCTCAGACCCATTTTGAAATCTGTCACTTTATTATAAAAGCGTGCAATATCTAACGAGATTGGTATTTGCCGAGTGAATTATGCTAATGAAAAATGTATAACAGACACCTATTCAGATCGTCCTTGTCAGACATAGTTCAACGGTCCGTCTGCCCTTTGCAAGTCTAGGCCGTTGTCTGACTCTGTTAACTTATTTTCATCGTGAGTTATTAACCCAGTCGTCTCACTTAATGACTAGGTAACTTGTCTTAACATGCTTGATTTCATTGTTTAAGTGACTGTACCTAGTCGGTCCCAAAGTTCTGTCACAAATGAAAATAATGATAAAAACAAAAGTAGCAATAAATTTTTAATAAATTATATACCGATTTAAAGTACATTTAATAAAGAATTAAAATTACTCAAAATTATTCAAAATTACCTCCTTTGTTTTTAATACAGGCCCTTAATCGGTGCGGCCAGTCGTCTATCGCAGCACGCACCATTTTCATATCTATCTCAGTGACTGCTTTTCTTAAAGATGACTTTAGGCTCTCCAAATTTTTATGTGGTTTAGCACAGACCTTCCCCTCTAAGACCTGCCAAATTTTATAGTCCAAAGGATTAAGGTCCGGACTAGAGGAAGGCCAATCTTCGTGTCTTATAAAGTCGATTTTTTGACGGTCAAACCAGGCTTGAGTGGTCTTGGCT
Organism: Epinotia bilunana; assembly: GCA_947049275.1. Classification (NCBI taxonomy): domain Eukaryota; kingdom Metazoa; phylum Arthropoda; class Insecta; order Lepidoptera; family Tortricidae; genus Epinotia; species Epinotia bilunana. The sequence continues at coordinate 7,054,986 of OX346265.1, forward strand.
TTGTGTGCTAGCGCAGAATCCTGCTGGAACACAAAATTATGTCCCGAAAATAGCGTGTTGGGCAGATCTTTGATAACCTTATCCAAAACTGTCTCTTGGTATACTTTCGCACTGATTTTGACACCTTTTTCGCAAAAATGAACCTCAGTTGGCCCGTAATAAGATACACCCAACCAGACCATCACTGATGATGGATGATGCCCATGTTGCACCCGCGGAACTCTTTTTCCTGCTTCTTCAGAGCTCCTAGCGTACACTCTATCATTCTGTTTATTGTACTTCTCTTCAATATCGAAAATCTTTTCGTCTGTAAAGAGGATATCACGGTGTCGATTTTTCGCGTACCGCTTTAAAAACTTCCGGGATCTTTTAAGCCTTATTGTTTTTAGACGGGCATTAAGTAAGTGCCCACGCTTTTTTTTGTATGCTCGTAGACTAAGATCTTCGTTTAAAACCTTTTTGACGGTTTTTCTACTGACACCCATCTGCAAAGCCATCAATTTCTGTTTTCGGACAGGATTTCTTGCTATGCGCGCCTTGATCGCTTTGATCACTGCTGGTGTTCGTACGGAGCGAGGCCGGCCAATTATTTTCTTGTCCTCAACACTGGAGACTTCATTGTACCTATCAATAGTACGGTACACAAACCTAAGCGTTATTTTTAAATTTTTGAGCAACTTGAAAATCGTACTTGGCGAGTGCCCACAGCGGTGCAATGCTAAAACAGCTATTCGGTTTTCTTTCTATGTCCACTCCATCGTGAGAAATTGCAACGAATGACTGTTTTTTGTTTTAAAATAATTGTCAAACATTCAAAAATGGAATGCAATAAAATTTTCTTAAAATCATCTTCTAAATTTAAAAATAATATGCCAGTGACAGAACTTTGGGACCGACTACGTAGTAACGGCGCCTTTAATGTGACATCTATTAATGTCAAGAGAGAAGTAGAAACCTGAATCGTGAGAATTTAAAAGGAAAATAGCTGGCATCTGAGAGATTTATCTTCTGTGGAACAGTAAAGTACAACGCCTACGTAAATAATACGGATAAGCATTGTTCCACGTCGTACAAAAAGAGGAGTTATGGAAATGACGCGTATAGACAGGCGGTGGAAATTACATTTCATAATTAAGTAGTATATTGTCGTATAATATGTAATATTCAATCGTTGTTTGCTTTATTTGAATACTTGTATGATAACATTGATAACTAAATTCATATTTTACTGAATTGGTTTGATCTGGTATGCGTATAATTTTTGCTTACTTACGCCCTAAGGATTCTCTTGGTATTATACAACGTGTCCCAGAATTCAACGATAAGAAAATTCTTTTTTTTCCTCGACTTTCATGAGCAGATAGCAGAGGATGGCCTCTGGTGCCTGTTTATTGTTGAATTTTGGGACACGTTGTATAAGCTTGGGTTATTTAAGCTTTGAAATGTAAATTCCATTTGCCCTTTTAGATAATTCAAGCGGTTACCTATTTATGTTAGCGGTATGACTCAACAAAGAATTTCGGTTGTTTTACATTTAATCATAAATAGGGTAATATGTTCAGGCTTAACCCATGAACTAAAGGTAATGTTGATGTTGCCATTCATTCAATTTATTGTCCTTTGTATTCACTGCTTTACTTTCCCTTTTGAACAATGCCGTACTTAAACTGTGTAGTTGCTTTTCTTGTAGCTTTAATGTGATCAATAAAATTAAGTGTTTATGTAAATTTTTACCAATGTCTTAAAATTGTTGATGTCAAATAAACTTCACGAAAGTAATACTTAAACAGAAGTTGTTTTGGTCATTGGTGTGTTCTAGTTACACATGTGCAAAGTTCGAGAAGAAAGACCCAGTGTAAAAACTTGGGTCCGTCTCGCGCTGACACAAATACTCTTTAGAAATGAAAGTCGCTGTTCATTGTGGCACATCACAGGCCATTTTTTAAGTCTGCAAGAAAATATATTAAAGAAAACAATCATAAAAATCGCTATTAGGAGAACAATCGCTGTCCTACAGTGAATCATATCAAGATAATATTTAAATTTTAGGATAAGCACGATTATCGATTTGTACCTAAACCTTATAAGACCATCCATCATATATAAGGCCATGTCGTTAGGTACAGTTTTACAATCAATTTATTTAGCATTATTGCTTTTATGTTCCTCTTGCGACATCTATATGGGATTATTAATTGCTACTCCAAAACGTACTTCAGTCGCTGACTTCAGTATAATTGGACTGAAATGCCTTTTTCGTCTAAATGTGATAAGTTAATTGAAGAGCGAGGATTTTACTAAGTTCTTTTAGAGGTCTTGGCGTGGAATTGATAATAATACGGACGCTTTAACAGAACCGTCACGGAGTATTATGGCATTGTATTTCATTAAGTTGCTTTCTGGCTCCTCGTCAATGGATCATGAATCATTATGTCATCGGTATTTATAAAAAAAAGTCGAAGTTTGGTTCTAGATGTCTTTACAAGCAAAAGAATTGTTGGCGAAATTTAAAAGCCATTTTATGATTCACAAAAACAGAGGTTATTGCGTTGGTCTGAATTTATATAATGTGCGTGTGTAGGTATTTTTTTAGCTTTATTTTAAATAGCGTTCTTGCAGGCATGCCAATTACTTAAGCTTACAAGTTGGGTGTCTAAGGGAATAATATATTATTGAGGCTGCAAAATGAACAGTAGCGAAAGTGGGTTTGGTCAATGTCAGGGCATGAAGGTTATGCAATTCACCCAAGCCTCTTTTGCGCGAGTGGATTTTTCTATTATAGACTATTATGCCGTTTTGACGGTTATGCTAACAAGCTAGCATTTCTGTTTAATAATAATAAACTTTATGTGCATTAAATTACCAGATACAAATTACAATGTGTTCATATCATAGGTTGGTTTACATGTTTAACCATAATTGGTATGCAAAAATATTGTTACAGTAACTAATTAATATTGAATTCACAAAAAATAACCTAATTATGAATAATCGTAATATTATTATATATGTCTTTCCCGCTCACGGGACAATGACGTCCCGGACCTTTGGGAGGCGTGCGTGGAGCTACCTAGCTCCCTACCTAGCTAGGTACCTACCTACAAAGTACCAACTGAGCCAACACGTAGAGGCCCTTTTGACAATTTAATAAAATGCAAGGAGTACACCGATATTATTATATTATTATTAGGACCGGTCATTGTGGCACTCTTTGGGGGAGGCCTATGTCCAGCAGTGGACGTTTTTCGACTGATATGATGATAATTATTAATTCGTTTTCTCCAAACTGTTGACAAAACAGAAGACAGATAATTAACCTATCCTAGTCTTTCATAATGGAATTACTTATTATGTTCACATTGGATTAACTTGACATCGAGCAAAGTGGAATCATACAAATTATACCGTTTTACACTTTGGAATTTTAAATTCCTTCAAAATCGCATATAAAAATCGCACACTTGCATAATGAATCCAAATTAGAAAAGGGCATAGCTATTCTCCTTTCTTGCCAATTGAAGATAAATACTTTTTGGATCATTCACTTAAGGTTTTGCCTTTAAAAGTCATTCGAAGCATATCAAATCCCACAAAGAGTTTATTTGTAATAATGTTATCTATTTAGTCTACATCTCAATTCGCTCCGCTTTAAAGATGTTCGTTCGTGACTTAAATCCGAAGGGTTCTGATAAAAGATAACGATCTATTTATATTTATAGCTCCTGAAGCAATCTAATTTGATTAACCCCGTTCGTGGTCCCCACACTAAGTGCACTATCTTCCTCTTATTATCTTAGCTCTAAGAGTAACACAATTTCATAGCCAGTGTCAATGTATTGCGTAATAAATATTTATCAAATATGCTAAAGCTATAGCTATACACAACAAAACAAAGAATCTTATGAAAGAAGAATCAATTAATTAATAAGCTCATTAGAAGGCCGAACATGTAGGCAAGCTAGATATACGATAAAGAAACACATGTTTAAAATGGGAGATGAGCTAACCCTATCTAGATAAGTAAGTATGTAATATTATTGTATAATTATAGACTCCTTAACTCAAAAAATCTTTAAAATTTAAGATTAATAGTTAAGTTTAAAAAAAAATGTATGCTTTTATATGAGAAATAAACATATTTTTTTATGATTTATGTCATGGAATAGTAATATAATTACGTAAAGTTTGATATTTTCGTCATAAAATGCTTTCTGGCTGTATTCCTATACAGTGTCATTTTATGTGGCATTATTATTACAAGTCACGCAGCACTGATGAACTAGGGAGCGGAAAAATCTTGTAAATAACGTCGTTTTCTGCTTTTGTGTTGCTAAGAAAATTATATTACGGCTGTCTGTCCAATTACTTCTATTATTATGCCAGTGCTTCTTCGAATACATATTCGACAATTATGATAATATCGCGTCTGCTGGCGCGGTCGCTTCTTCGATAACTCTATATCAAATGTTCATCCGACACCTGCCATGTTCTCGTTGTAATGAAGACCCAAAATTATAATGGTGCACTGCGAAAAATCAATAAGCCCTCGTATGATGGAGCGAACTGGAAAAAAAGAGCTGCCACACACGCGGCATCGCTATAAATCTTCTTTATGTTTGCTTACCAAGTGTCGCCTGAAAATACAACAAGCAAATTTGTGCGAAGCCGATCGGCACGTTTCTGTGATCCACGGGCGTGGTCCTCGTATACTTTTATTGCGTCCCTTCGGCGGAGTTCTTTCCCTGACATATTACTTTACGTTCGCCCAGCGTGGTGCACCTTCGGCCATTACTTCCACACAAAACATCATGTGTATTTGCTTGTCTAACAATTGAAAGCATCTGAAGTGCCGATGCCGCTGCCGTCCTATTAGTTGCGTTTTTAAATATAACACAGATGTTTTCAACAATAACGCCGGGGTGAGAGCTATCTTTAACCGGGATTACAGTAATTTATGTCGGTTCAGTTGCATCGACGTCAAGCGCTTTAACGTTTTAAAGGGAGTCAATATCGTTGAATGATTTACGCGCGTTATTTATCTTCGTTCTCAATAATTAAATCCAGGGAGCTAATGAGATTGAGCTGATATCCTGTGTAAATGACTATCATTCTTCATCATTATTCAATTATATCAGTCGCGCACTCGTTTGCCAAGCGATTGCTCGCTTTTGATTTTACGATGCGGTTTATGAATCAGCGACAGTGCATTCATTAAAACGGGATGTGTGTGTAACTGGACCGCTCGGACCGTTTCTCATGACTAAGCTCAGGCGGAAGCAACTATGTCAAATGGCTCAAGTTTATGGTAAGAACGTGAAAGAAAACAGAACGTGTACAAATTGTACTTAAGATTTAACAGGCGAAATGCGCAACAAAGTGTCTGATGGCGCTTGAATTGAAACTGTTTTCAGTTTTTTTCCGATTTTTTTTGTTTCATTCAATTTTAAAACTGCCAGTTTTATCATATTTCCTTTAAATTTCATTGCCATTTTTCCTTATAAATTACGGTTAGAGGTCATTGCGATATAAACGATGGTATTGATGTATGACTTGCTAAAATGTATTAAAAAGACAAGAGATCGAGATAAAGAAAAAGTGGATAAATATACAGTTAGCATACTGAACAAATTTCATTGTATATAATATGCTCCGTTGATTTATGCTCAGCATTACTGAAACATTTAATGAGATTTGAATATATTTCAAATTCCAGTTAGATTTTTACAAGATAAAGAAATGCTCAGTCTGAATTGTTAATGATGGCAAGGTGTACCCGAGAAATTCACAACATTAAATACTTCAAGTGCTTTTCGAAAACGTTTCAAAGTCGTAAACAGTCATAAGTACCCTTTAAGTACGTACGTATTCCGATTCACACAAATGACTTTTAAACTCTTTAAAGTGGCTTGGAGGAATTTATTACTATTTTGTTCGACGATTTCTCTTTTGATTATGTTGGCATTGTTGGGAACCTCTTCATTAGTTTTACATTCAGTCAGCAACATAACTATCGTCGACGACATCTCTGCAGTGTGACTGTGAACTATTTCCGGAGTCTTTCCTTTCTGTCGTTTCTATTTCAATATTTGAACCAAACCAAACTTGCTTTAAATATTATGTAAGACCGGAACGGATACAGACTTTCCTGGCATTGTTTATTTAGCAGTCTATACAAAAATAGTAAGCATAAAAAAATTATCCTTGAACAACTTTATCTTTGGACTTAATTGTTCATTACTGAACATTCCAAGCCTATCTGACACGAGGTTTTTATAAAAATGAGTTGTTTTTATGCGACTTGGATGAAGTTATATTTGTCCTTTTTTACCGTCTTAATCAGTTGAGATTTAATTATTATTATTCTTGATCCTTTGACCGGCAATAGGCAATACGGTCCCTCTTCCTCGTTACGCTATTCAAAAGATTGATTATGCCTGTCTTTCCTTCGTCATTGTTTATTTTCGTTAGACCTTTTGTCAATACACATCTGTTTCGGTTGCTCTCCAACGTCGGCTACTCTTAATATTTGTTGTTTCTAAGTCTCGTCAAATAGGGTGACTCAATATTAAAATTCCGTATTATATCTAGAGTAAATAAAATCTGGTTAGTATAATGATTATGTACGCTATTATCGAGCTTCTTTATTTGCACAGGCAGGGTTGTAAGAAGTCGTCTATCTATCTTGTTACTGGCGTCAGTAAATTCTGATATCGTCAGCTTTGTATACATTCGTTATCATATCAGCCGCGGCAACACAAGGCTGGTTCGACGCCCCTCAGCAAGCTCGACGCGCGCCTCCTGCTGCGCTCCCCCCTCGCCCCCCGCACCCACGTCGCCTGTTTGACTGACTGACTGATGCAGTTTCCTCTCGGCCGCCGTGGACTCCACACGTCCCTTCGACGAGAAAAGCTTCGCGTATTCGAGCTTTGTCTGTTTAATGTGTAAGGTGTCATCTGAATTACGGCGCCGCATTGTCCTCACTTAAATCATCTAGTGCTTGTGAACCTGTGAACGTCTCCGTTGACATATCTTTATCTTTTAGTGATTAAAACTGTTTGTTGTTGAAATACCATTGTAAACTAAGTTTTACATACATTTTTTAAACACGGGATGTTTTGAAACACTAGGATCTATATCTCTAAGGTGAGTACTAAATTTCTGGTGCATGGTATTTTTGTTTTTATGGATAGTTTATTTATTTTTAGTGCAGTTATATCATTAATAAAAGCCAACCTAGGTATATGACAGGACAGGGTGTAGTCGTCATACTGACTGGATACTCGTTAACCCCCATGTTCTGTTACGCTTATTTCGCTCAGGACATATGATTCAGGAACTGGCGATGGTTAATTAACGGTAACAGCAGACGTAAAACTTGATCGTTCTGTTGATGACATAAATATTTAATTATCCCACGCTGCGACACGGCAGAGGGCGAGCTTGCGCGAGAGAACGGGACGTCTATACCCATACAATTTTAGAGGGGTTGCCGGCACCGGGCTATGGGGTTTGTGTTTAGGTACTCGGGCGTTCAGTTTTTCGGCTGTTTGAGGGCCGATCTTGTTATACAATCGAACATACAACGCTACGGTATAATGATGCTTCATCTCGTTTTCTCTTTATGATGTTTTTGAAATGAAATGAAATTAAATGATTTGTTTTGCGAAACATACACAGGTGTTATAAATGTACATGTCAGTAGAATTTACATGAGGGCATGTTCCGCCATAGTTTGGCATGCAAAATATATATTCTAATTTTAAATTTAAAACGTTATAATACTAGGTAATTTATTAACACCAAATCTATTTGTACAATTTATCAAAATATTCTGTCAAGTTATAAAATGGTCGAGTAATCAAGTAGGATTTGAATTTTCTAGAGAATTCACTAATATAATTGCATTGCTTTATGTCGTCATTGAATCCTACTAATATTATAAATGCGAAAGTTTTAGATGTTTGGATGTTTGTTACTCGATTGAGTACGCACGCTTAAACGGCTGAACCAATTTAAATGAAATTTTGCACGAAGATAGTTTATAGCCTGGATTAAAATATAGGATAGTTTTTATCCCGGGTCCACGCGGACGAAGTCGCGGGCGGAAGCTAGTATATTATAAACTTTTATACCATTATATTCAATACTTCTTGTAAAATGTTTTTGCATTGCTAAACCTTTGTTTTTATTACCCAGTGATGGGTTTCTCTTCTGTAGTAATCTAGGCTTCCGGGCTATCTAATTTAAAACAAAGTATGAAGCTGTGCATATTCTTTGCCTTATCGTTTTTGTAACCACAGCTCTTGAACTAGTGGGTTACCGAGTTTTACTTTATACCTGTCGAAACTAATGAAAAGGACCGATGTGGACCCAAATCATGCAAGTTTCGACATCACTACAACTAGTTTGGACGTGTTTGAGTTTGTTATATATGTTGGCTTACTGATAGTAAGTTTTCATCCTATTAATAACATGTCTCAAATAAATTAATGATTTCAGAACTTATTACGTTAATTAGTGTACATTTCAATTTGGGGTTGGCCAAATGTCCGATTTTGAAGGCCTAACTATCTAAATAACCAACTACACTAAAAAACATGAATTTTGAACTTAAGTTTTTATTTATTAATTTCATGGTTTGAATATTTTTGGATTAAAAATACTACGTCATAAAATATATGTAAATAAAAAAACCGGCCAAGTGCGAGTCGGACTCGCGCCGAAGGGTTCCGTACCATTATCTATAAAAAGGGCAAAAAAGTCACGTGTTGTATGGGAGCCCCCCTTAAATTTTTTTTAGTATTTGTTGTTATAGCGGCAACAGAAATACATAATTTGTGAAAATTTCAACTGTCTATTAGCTATCGCGGTTCTTGAAATACAGCCTGGTGACAGACGGACGGACAGACAGCGAAGTCTAAGTAATAGAGTCCCGTTTTTTACCCTTTGGGTACGGAACCCTAAAAAGGTAACTAAATATCGCGATAGACCCGTGTAAAGTGATAATTCATACCCAATCGGCACTCAATTTATATGTACAGTAAGCCAAGAAAGTATTCTACCACTTCTCGGATACGAGATAGGGGACTCGGCTCCAAATTCAAGTTTTTGGATGGACTAAAGGGCCATTTTACACGGTGCAACAACTCGATTTTCATTAAATTGCGGGCTGCGGGCTACCGAAATCAGACGAATTTAATCAAACCCTGCAATGTAACAAAACTCGCATGCGAGTTGTTGCACCAAGTAAATGGCCCTTTATGATTCAAAAGTGGTAGAACACTTTCTTAGCTAACTTTAACTATGCTTAACCCTTAAACGGGCCCCATCAATTGGCATGGCTGTCGCAGGGATCAATTGCAGCAATGGAATATATACCCTGCAAAGGATGTTCTCAAAGCAAGTTTTATTTTTAATAAACGCAATTTAACTTTTCTATAAACAATTGACGACCAGTTAACCTAGTGGGTAGTGACGCTGTCTACAATTCGCTACTGCACTATAAGTGACTGTACTTTCGGGAAAAGAATCAATACATTTATCTGACTAAAATATCGATGTTCACTTATTGGAAATAATGATCCGTTTTAACAAAAACTATTTTTTTTTTACACCGATTATTGCGATGTGCACAGCATATCGAGCTAACATACGTCGGTGAGATTGCCGAATCCGTTATATGCATGATTTACGTCAAAGAAAATAAAGCTCTAGTAATTACACATATGGTGTTATGTCTCTTAGTTCAAACCGTGCACATAACGGATTTGGCAATCTCACCGACTGTTGTAATTTACAACATTTTATTTACAACATTAGGACATTGGTCTTTTTACGGTTATCGAGTTGTTTCCTTCTAGAGCTGGTATTTGGCTATCGATTACCGTTCTAACTAAAATACATTCGGTATTTATGACTCTTATAAGGTTAGATTGGAATTCTTGATTATTACCTAAATAAGTAGTTTTGTTTTTTGTGAATTGGCATCATTGTCAACATTCCTTTCCAATTTACAAAGAATGTAATACCTGATGATGATGATGATGATGAGTTCCCGGCCGATTTCGGCCACAGCGACTGCGTTCAAATGTGCTGTCGACGGTCGTGTGCTCGCATGTGACTTATGTAGCCAATCTTCTTCGTGATGGTCCTCGCGCACTGCGGGCATATGAGTACACCGTCGACATAATTATAATTGATTGCCGCAGGTGGTCTGGCTTTCAGTGTATCGCGCTTCGAGTCTAGATCAGAGCGCCGCTCAGTCTCAAAATCAAATACTTTTGATTTCACAAGCTGTCGCCACTCCAGTCTTGTGGCAGCTTCCTTCTCCCACAGCGAGGGCTCAATCCGGCACTTTTTCATGTGCCGCTTCAGCACATCTTTATACCTAAGGAGTTGTCCGCCATGCTTTCGCTTGCCCTCCTCAAGTTTCGAATAAAAGATGCGCTTCGCCATGTAATACCTAGGTATGTAACAAATGCAGAGAAGGCTATAATTTTAGCTACTGCTTCCTCTTTTTTATATCTTAAATGTTTTCTCATGTTCAGCCAACATAAGACTGTTATATCTACCCCATTACATACATTTAGGTATTTCTCTAAATTGACTTCCTGGATTATTAGCCACGGTGAATTAATTAGCATTTATGTTATTTTCGCAAAATTGGCAAATTACCACTAGTTCCGCATTTGTCGAAGTTTTTATTATTATTATTTATTTAAGGTCGCTTATAACAACAAAGGTCATTAACGACCACAAGAGATTTTTTTTTAAATATATATATCAATTAATTTTATAAACCTAAACACACGTAAATATCCATCATTTAAGGTGTTAGGCAACTTACAGATTTCTTTTTCTTTCTTATATGCTAAACACTCAATTAAAATATGGCTAACAGTTTTAACTCCAAACCGCATTTATCACATTTAATTTTTTCAGTCTTAGTGATAAGCTAGCAATGGGTTAAGTTTATGTGTCCTATTCTTAACCTAGTAATAACGATCTGATGTCTTCTACACGTGGAGAGTATCGGTGGGGTTTTAAAAACGGATTCTCTAACATACAATAAATCACTTGAGTTACAATACAACTTATCCAATAATTGTTCCAAAACCTAAATACGAATTTTATCATCGAGGAAAAACTGTTATAACTACTATTGTATATATCCATGTACATACTTATCTACAAACGCCTTAATAGTTCCTTATGTAATTTTGTCACCATTATATTGCTATCTTGAATTAAATTACATTAAACGATTTTATATTCGATAAGTTGTTACTTTACAATCAGTACAAATGAATACGATTTTATCAAGACTGATGGCGATCACTGGTGACAAACAAACCTCTTTATGATTGATAATATCATGCATTTTACATGTGTCAAATATTCTCTTAAGCTGATAATCCGCTTGTCAGATATCCATAAAGGAGTAACTTTTAATGGACTCCGTTCAGTTGCTTTCCAAGAACCGATTTGAAAGATTCATTGTGTGCATAATGATTGCACTTTCATATTATTTATTCTTCCAAACAAGGCTGATGATGAAGGGGACGATGTTACGAATCTTACCGCCCTCGCTTGTAATAATGTGGGGCGAGAGAAATTTAATTTTTATCGTCACCGTTTCCCGTGAACTAGACCGTTCGTTGTCTCGCAGACTATCACCATACATTTTTCTCTCTACACAATTGTTCACATCGTTTGTCTGGCAGGCGATCACTTAAGATCCAATATACAGGACATTGACCCATATATCAGATTCGATTTAAGTCACTTAGCACTAACATCAATTTTATCATCGGACACTTGTTGTTTTGAAAACAAGGTATATATATATTATACATATACTTAACATTTTAACGTAACAAAAGAATGTTCTTCTTTTCAAACTTCGTTTAAACTATTGTTAATTTTATAATGGGATGAGATTAAATTTGAATTTCAAATGATCTGAAATATGTTACTGTTGAGTCACACTTTCATTCTCACAAGTGAATGTTGAGACCAATTATATGATATGAGACCTCTTATAAATCTGGGCTTGCATTAGAGATATCACCATCAAAGAATACATTCATCGACATTAATATATGGGAAGACTGTGGACCTATTAGTTTTATTTATGACGTTATTATAACAATTATCTCCCACATTCTTTTCATAAACTGATATGTGGTTCTTCTTTGTCAGAGAATGCTGGTATTGTTAAATAAGTTTTGCTTGTCAATGTTAGATGAACATTTACAAATTATTTATTACTTAATCGCTCTTAAACTATTCGATCTATTTCTAAACGCATTGTTATTTACCGTCATTAGTCGTCAGACCTAGTTATTCATTAAACAAACTTCTTGATGTTGACAACGAATTCTAGATACTAACTACACGACAGTTTAATGCTCCATTAAATTATTCGAGTTCAGTGTAACGGTTACACTATTATACATAATCAATAGAACTAATACAGTTTATGTGAAAACTTTCTGCTGAATTAGTCAAATTATGTATTTAGGTTAATGATACAATCGCACATCGCTACTCAAGCACAGCGTCCGTATGATTGATTACATCAGTTTGTTTATAATTACATGGTATCTTCATTTTCAAAACCAATGCCTTTAGCATTAGCTCCTACAGATATTCGGTTATGTTTTATTCATAATACGCATTCCTTCTTCGCTCAAACATATTAGCTATTCAAGGCATTCCTAATTACAAGTTGAAAATGAGCACCAGACAATCGGATCAAAGGCCGCTGACCTGTCTGCGGTTCCCATTGAATCGGTGTTTGTCATTAATATTTATGGGTCCTCACTCTTCCACCGTTCTCCGGGGAACACTTGAGTGTTTGTTCATTTATACCTCCGTCCGGTTTCTTACAGCTTGCTAATCAGTGTTAAAGTGCGCTTGGATTGCTGTTATAGTGTTCAGTTTGTTTATAGATTTTTTTATAGATCTCTGGGTTGGCTAGATCTGCTTATACTTCTTCAGATTGGATTATCAGAAAGCTATTCTAATTTATAATCTCTCTACTCGTCTCAAACTTCCTATGCCAACTGTAATACTAATAACTGTACACTAACTTCACCTAAAGGAACATTATTTTACATTTAAATTACCTAATTTACCAAATAAATACTTAAGCAGATTATTATTATCATCAATATGATAATGTTATATCCATATACTGCAGTCATCGCGTCGTCGTCGGTACAGTTCCCTGACTCCGTCGGAATCTCGATACAAGATAGTCTCGTGTCGTATCGCAGCCACCGCTTCCTGCCCGTAGCGCACCAATTTTGTATGGAAATGGATGCAGTTGCACCCTGCAAGGAGAAGCCCTTTCGCGATCTCGTATTTTGCTCAGGTGTGTTTTTGCTTAGCCACCCTATCTCCAGATGCGTAAAGTTCAAAGTTCAGCAAACGAATTACCGTTATACTAGCTCGCCTCGTTGCCTTAAGATTCCTTTGTATTCGACCGTAGATTCGATTCTTCCGATTTGAATCTAGCTTCCTGTTTATATGCTGTGTCGAAACGAAAGTATTTTCAAGCAAATCATGTTCGTGTCGAAAACGGAGATGGTTTCGATATTTTACTAATATCTAAAAACTCGGCATCGTCGGTGCTGAAGATATTGCCTATAAATAGTTAAGAACTTCTCCTGAAGGGATACCGAAAGTAATACTAAAAGTAGAATGTTTCAAAATATATTGTTCCTCAGCAACGTATGGCTAACCACTCGTAGGACAACTCAATCCTTTTTCCTATTTCAAGAAAATGACACTGACATCGCCACAGTATAGCGGCGATCTATCAATTTATAGGGATTAATGCCAATTCCAGATAAAGTAACGACAACAAGTAGAGTAAGGGTTGGCAATCACGCAATTGCTAAGTCTAATCATGAAAGCTTTGTAAAGCCCTGTACACAAACAAACACAATCGTTGGAAATCAAACTGCGTAGAGTTAACTTAACACTAACGAACGGACGTGGGACGCCGAGTCGCTCGCTCGTTGCGAAACTTCACTTCCACGAATACTCCTGACCCTCCGCACGCCGTTAGCATAAGTAATCTTGACACTAATACACCCAGAAATGTGTACGTATGTTCACCAGCTACGTAATTACCTACACGCTGCTATCCCCAGATCGAAGATATCACAGCAACAACACTCCCAAACTGGTTGACGGCTTTTCGAAAGCTGTTTGTTCTTAGATAAACATCAGTTGAGCACCAGTCGCGTTTTATTTCTTTTGCGACGTGCAATTGATTTATGATTGATCCAGACGGACCAATGTCAGCACCTTGTCGCTGTCCATCCCAAGGCTCGAGTTATCGGCTGTTCATCTGTTGTTGGGATCACATCGTTAACCATTCTGCAAAGCGTTGCGCAATTTCTATACGAATATTGTGATGGCTTGATAAGGTCGACAAGATATGAATAGGGTCTAAAAACCGTGCGTGTGAATCCGATAAATATCCTTGGATTACAATTGTCGAGTTAATTTCAATTATCGAATACTTGGTGGACTCAATTCAGCGTTGTATTTGGTAGATGACGTCTCGACATGAATTTAACGTATTAAGTTGGGTACAAAATGTTCAGTGAACTTGGGATTAAGGTGATTTATTTGCTAATTCCGAAATTAGAAACTACCGCGGATCTAATGCAGGACTGATAGATCATTAGCGACACCAATTTAGGCACAATTTAGCAATCGTTCTAGATCCCTAAAGTTTGTGCCTCGCATCGCGAATAATTTGCTTAACAATTGCGAAGCTGCACATCTGTCGAATTTAATAGCCGACAGATTTGGATCCGTGTTGATGTAAACATGAACACGGATCCAATGTAATGCACATTAAAATGTGCATTACATTTAAGGTCGTGATTGTAACAAACAGAAAAGGTTTTTGTTTACGTTTCCACGGACGGAAGCGCCTGTGATGAGCGCTGCACGATGCTAGATTGACTCTAAAACACTTGAAGATTGTGGCTTACGAGTACTGATGACTCTCGGAACTCAAGCAATTATGCTCCGTGAATTTTAGGTACAGTAAGGTGACTTGGTTTCTTTAGAGGTCATCGCATCATTAGTACAGGTCGATTCACGAGAGCTGGCGCGGAAAATATATGAAACTGTCATTAATTTCACAGACATTACGCGCCAGCTCGTGTGAATCGACCTGTACCTGTGTGTACGGGGTATTACCTCTTGCATATTTACTTGTTCTTGGGCGCTCTTCAATGTTAGACAGTGGGCACCAACCCCCTTATTCATAAAACTTAAAATGCCTCTGCTAAATAAAATGTGCTTTGTCCCTTTCTTACGAACACAAATATCAAAGTGACAGATAAGGACAAACGAATTTTAACGCCATTTTAGTTAAAACAGGCTTGTAGTACGTTTATGAATACGGCCGTAAATGTTTACCAAACGTCCATTTAAATATACACATCATCTTTGATCTTCAATTCTAGGCCAAGAAGTTGCTTATTTATTACCTACGCTCTAAACTTTTAATACATATCTTTATTAAAAATACTTTCCAATAAATGCTTTGTTTGGTTTCTATTTGTCAAAGTAGATGTTCTTTTCAAAAAATGATTATCAGCTTTTTTTAATGTTAGGGCTTGTTTTAAACTTTGTTACCAGTGGCGATGTAACTAGTCCTTTATGTTGTTTTTATGTCTCAGTTAAATTTAGCGTGGCTTCCACCAATTTGCCTTGGCACTTTTTGTTCACACTGTTTTGTTCGGTTGCTTACGATAATGGTACCATAAACATGCCAATTTTGCCGAAAACCGGCAATGTACAGTCGATTTCTCCAATATCTATACAGACAAGCTTTCAGAAATATCTACACATGCGCCTTGTGTCAGTAACAATAAAGACTGTATATAGATATTTTCGAAATGTTGTCTGTAATTCTGTATAGATATTGGATAACTTGACTGTACATATATGTCAGATATGTCAGTCTTAGTAAAATAAGGTATTAGTGTTATTATACCTCTGCAAACCTGAAGGTAGCCGAAAATATCTCTGATTTGGCAATAGTCAAGTGATATTAGATGTAAAGTATTCATGTCACGATCGAGACCTGTGGCATTTGCAGGGAGTATTTTTGCGACATTTAAAGGTTAATCGGTATCAGGTCACTATAGTTTTTGTCAAGTGTAATGAGACTTCATTACTTTTCCAGTTATGAAATAACCCGAATCATAAGACTCGAACTCGTCAAGGAAAACATACCTATTCAGAGAATAAAATTCAAAAGTATTCTGCAAGTAGGTCAGTCTCACGAGCACTTCCACATGTCTAGTTCTTCCAACGCATCGGGAAATATGACATCTGGTGAGGAGAGATCATACAGGAAACGTATGCCTAAGCATTCACGTGTCACCGTTGAAATTGTGTCAAATTTATATTTCAGAGGAAAAATGATCAAACTTGGAAATTTAGAACACTAGAAAACAATTCAATGTTTATTCGAACATCTTCAGGTCGTTATCGACTTCATTCTACAAATTCTACGACATGAAACAGACTAAGTAAGAGCTCTATGATAGAGGCAGCTAGGCTAGCTAGTTTAGTAACTCTATGTTCATAGAGGCGTATAGTTTTTTGCTTGGCATTGTCGTCTGCGTAACCATTTACAAATGAGCTTGATATGTTACTATCGCCGCTAACCTCAACGGTTTGTCTACAATACCTAACTGCTACCCGACATAGTTCTAGCGTCCGTTCGATTTTCCGCTTTTTACTGCCGTTTATAACTCTACGCATGGTTTCCAGATAATATTTACTCCGTTTTGTGAAATGTAATGAATTGGAATTGACTGAACAAGAGTCTGGTCTGATCTAGCTCGTTCTGACGCTCTAGCGTTCTGCTGCTGATTATACCGGATTCACCCTGAGGGTCGTGAGGTTGGAGTCTCGCCATGACATGAATTTTAATTGCTTTGTGGTCAGAGTTCCAACGGACCATCTATCGACCTTCACTAAGGAAGAGTTTTGGCCGAAGGGAGTCGAGTTCCGACGTTTTCGCGGTCGGTTACCTGACACCACGAAATGGCGCAACACGTCGCAATCATTGTGCGTTTTGTAGTTATGAATAAGTTTATATTGATATGTATGTTAGTCATTAAGGTATTTGTAATATGGGCCTTGTTGCCTGATTAAAATTATATACAGCATCTGAATTATAAACGAAGAAGTTGGAGAAGTTAGGTCAAAGTCAATTAGCTGTGAACGTATAGGGATCGTACGTCATGCATGATTATGTAGGTAATAGCATATTGAATGTTCAAAAGGGCGTGTACTCCTGGGCGAAGTCAATTAACGCGCAGACTAGCCCATTAGCTAATCTGTTCCTCGACTCATAAACCTGGTGGGATTACCGCAGATACTTCGAATATGGGCAATAGCCCATAAAAATGCTATTAATATAAACGGTTTGAGCTCTTTATGTTGTGTGTATGACCTAAAATTTAATTACTGCCATACAGTTTTAGTGTACTAAAAGTAAATAGAAAATGTCTGCCAGTTAACAGGGATTGCACACACGCTTTCATGATGAGTCCGCGACGCTTTGATTAATGTGTTTGTTACAAAATTATAATTGGAATATCATTACTGTTTTTCTTTTATCAGGAGCACGCATTCAACATTGCTTAGTTATATTATGAAATTAATTATATCATTAATGAGATGTCATAGTTATTGAATAATCAGCCGCGATTTCACATGATAAGTGCACCCAATGATCTTATCGCCGAAAGACGTCTACTGCCTAGGCATAGGCCTACAAAGAGTACTACAATGACTGGGCCTGCGCCACCCGCATCCAGCATGCACATTTTTAATGCGTATTATTTTCTTGCAATATTGCAAGAAAATAATACGCATTAAAAATGTGCATGCTGGATGCGGGTGGCGCAGGCCCAGTCATTGTAGTACTCTTTGTAGGCCTATGCCTAGGCAGTAGACGTCTTTCGGCGATAAGATCATTGGGTGCAGTGGCTGTAGGGCGCTGTTTCTCATTGGAATTGAAGTTTTAATTAAAAGGCGTATTCAGTATGAGAGTTGTATTAAAAAAGCACACGGTAAGTTACATGGCTGGTTTCAGAGAGAGACAAAGATTGAATGAGTGAATGAATGTTTAGATGCGACAGGAACGAATGGATAGAATGATAGGCGTTCCGGTCACTCTATTATCTGTGTTGGAGTTGCCAACAATCATGATGAAAAATATAAATCGGTGATACCGATTCTACGACCTAACCTCCTTTCCTGCCTGAGGCTTGTAAATAGCTTAGTTGTGAAAGATGAACTCGGACAGTTAGTGGTTCACCAGTGCGTGACTTTGACGGGGTTAAAAGCATTGACCCAGCTCTATACCTTCATAACTCAATAGGTACCTAGTACTGTCGTTCTGCTCTGCTACGCTGCGCATTTTCTTATATAATTTCCAATTTGTGGCATGGGCAATTCGAATGACACGATATACACTCGCGGGCAAGGAATACGGGTCGGTAAAATACCGTCATATTTCCTAAAATGGTGCGTAAGAGGTTGTACAGTTAATCCTGTCATGATCTTTATTTATTTTTACATATAAACTGCTAATAACAGTAAAAAATATAACGTTACCAGATTTAAATCGGACTCGTAAAAACCCATGAAAAAAAAACAACGTTAACGGAGCGAGATATCGCAAAAATCGTGATTTTTGGATATCGATATTTTTATGATAGGATCCAGGAAATTGTTAATACACTTGGGTATTGTAAAGAATAGCATATTATGTAAATAAAACAAGTATTAAATATTTTAAAAAACCTATTGCAGTTATTTAATTTAGGGTGACCCGTATTCTTTGCCCGCGAGTGTATATAACATTTATAAAAAGCGGTGGCGCAGTTCATCGTGCGACTTTTATCAAAGGGTCGTGACAATGTGGACTCGTGTCTTTAAGTGTCGGTTATCATGAGAAATCGCGTATTAAACAGTAGTACCTACGGTATAATTAACCTTCTGCATGCTTAAGCACTGATCTATGCTAAATTAAACTTCGTGGCAGAAACGAAAAATTATAATATAAGCCTTCAGCATTTCATGACATATGAAAGTAGGTTTAATTTCGCTTCGCCCGCGTAATGCAAAGAACGCAGGCAAACCCGCGGGATAAAAGGAAGTCCATCGTAAACGCTGTTGTAAAATTTTTTGGAATCGGATAAGCTTTTCAGGAGATTACTAAGCAAACTTACAAAACTACACTTTCCTTTTTTTTACGAAGAAGAACGAGACCAGCTCGCGAAGGTCTTCCATCTATGACAAAGAAGGATTAACTGCGTAGGAAAAATAGAATATAACATGTCTTGAAATTATTCAGAGATGTCGGAATACATTTTATAGTCCAAAGCGCTGTTGCCGACCGCGGCTAGCGGAATTCCCCTGAAACAAGTCAAGATTTTCTCAATGAAACGACTAAACCAAACTTTCCCGTATTGATAGTTACATGTGAATCATTATAACAGCATGTTTCCCGTAAGCCATCACCTAACAAATTCTCAAATCCCTTCGTCCCACCAGTTTCGGAAATGTCTATAACAGACAGAGGGTCGTATATAAATGATCGTCGAAGGGTTCCTTTTCGTTTCAGAGGCATATGGAGAACATTTAAAGTGTAGTTTGATGGTCATCTACGTTCGTGTTGAAAGGGAAGCATCCTACCTTCACATTATAAGCACCGGATCTCAGTAATGTGAAACTGTTATTTCTACCGCCGTATTGTAACTGCTTACTGAAAATAGCCGTTATATTTTAAACGTCAGTGTTCGAAATAGCTGCCATATATCATTCTCGTTAGTCAAAGGAATTGGTCTTGCAACGGCTTGGCACCAAGTAACTTATGTATAATTAACGTACTAACGCTGATACGCTGATTGAAATACGAAGCGTGACGGTTTGAAAGTTACAAGTATTAAGTTCGTTTCTAAATTTACATAGAAGACATAACTTCAAGGTGGGAATTTGATCTGATGAGAGCTTTATTTCGCTGTATCGCGCTCTAATGGTGGTTTCATAATATCTTTGAAAAACACTCGACCGTAATAATACGACGAATAAACGATCTTTTTGTGAAGCCATGCTATAATTTTATGAAATGACATGTAAATTTTCAAAATAAAATAAAATAATTTAATCTATGTTGTGCTATTAAGAGAAAGGCGAAATTCCGGGACTGTTGTGTACTCTCCACTAATTACCATTCATATTAATATTATCTTTAATATTTCTTGCAAGTGATGCGAGTTACGATTATAATTATGAGTTATAACCGTTAATTAATCATTAATTCACAGTTAATCAAATAATATAAGTAATTTCATTTTAATATACATTGAAAGCAAGTACACATACGTGTCTCGCCAAAAGATTGGGTAGTAATTACTTTCACTTGGAAACAAATCTTAAGACGGAATGAGTAAGCCAGCAATGACAAATGAATCACGCACTTGAGAGTAGATAAATAAACCAATTTTGAAGTGTGAACAGTGCTTGTAATCATCGTAGCGGAAACAGTGTAAGCTATAAAACAAGTGACGTCTCAACGGTACCTTGATAAAACACCATAAAGACGGAATGGCCGTCGTTGTTTATGGTACGGTGACCTCGACGAAGTAGCCGTTAACCGAAATGAACGATCGTTCCCTCTATCTATGGTTTAAAACTTTGTTTTCATATTCAGTCAATAAACTCTTCATTTATTTTTAGTAACGCTGCAACGGTCATAATTTCTCACGTTGTGTGGTAATAGCTGCCTAAAGTATTTGTATCTTGATATTCTTGATAGCATGCTTCTATTTCATCCCAAGTCATAACTTCCTTCAAGCGGAAAGCTGTCAAATCTTTCGTGTCGTGTGGTATGTAGCGAAAGTCACGTTTTTGTGTCCCAGTGAGTAAGCATAAGACTTACAGTGCTCTTTCTGTTACAGAATTTAGAAAGTACTCTTTTATTAAAAGGCTTAGGTCAAGCTAGTATATCGGCATCTTCTAGATGAGCTATTACCGTGATTAGATGGCACATTTAATACGTAGGAGAGAAAGATTAGACCAGCCTGTAATGACGTTTATTGCTTGGCTATTACAGGCACTATTACAACAACTATAGGCTATTTCTACGACGTGAGCCACTCACAGTGGTGCCGCCAGCAAATCTTATGTTATGACTCATACAATTGCCCACTACTGACATTATGCCCTAATGAAACCCTACTTTTGTGTATTTTTCTCCTACATTCTGTATAATAACATTATTTTTTGTTCGCAGGTACGAATGTGAACCTGACGATTCTTTCTCGGTAAGAATTGTTATTGGTTCAATAATAATAACTGATGTTGCTTCAAATCATTCGCGAAATTTGATTCGTAGATCGAATTACACTTTTACCGAAACATCAAAGGTTTTGCGGTGTATTAATACGGTTCTATTTTACAAAGTTCCAACTTCAGCAAAGCAAAGCGAGCTGGTGGTCTAGAAAAATGACGTATACTTATACTGTAATGTAATAACAATCTTCAACTTCCGCGAAACCTGAACTCCTAAGTCTGGACTTCTCAAAACAATAGTATCACGATAGGTATAAGCGACCTTTTTCATTTCACTGTTACTTTATTCGTTTTAATACATTTATCTACGAGATATACTATACGTTTAAACTAGTCTGCAGCGAAGTCAAAGACCCACAATGGGCCACTTTTTGCGAGTAGGGCTGGTTTATCATAACCACATGAAAGCTATAGACTTTATACATTTAGACACGGTAACCCTTGCGTGACGCACTTATTGACCATGGATCATCGACCTGCGGTTGATGGCAAGAAATAGGTACGACGAACTGTGTCAGATAGCAGGGTAGGTAATTATCGAAGTGACAGTTGGCTCATTAGTAGAGCAAACGACTGTTTCTTGTACACCTGGTCCTAATATTCTCTCAATTATGTAGTTAGGTGTGCTTATTGTATTTCAAGTAGCGTGGGTGCTTTTATATGATATTGCTATTCAGAACTGAGCATGGATACACAATTGCACGACAACTGAAACAGGTAAAGATGCCTTCAGCAATCGTTTGGCCCTCCAAATGATTATTCAATATGAAATGGAAAACTGAGCATCCATAGAAGATCCATAGTATTTTTTGTTTATTACGTGAAATTATGAAGCAATGAAGCTAGAGGTGGAATCACTTTCCGGTTTTGAAACAAAGAGCTCTTCACACTTGAACACAGTTGAATGATCGAGCCTAATAATGAAACAACAATAACGCCTATATAACGCCCTCTTGGCCGTAGCGTAGCTATAGAAAATGTTAGAAGGACGGTGGCAAAACAACGCGAGGCGAGTGCCATGGTATTAACCACAATACATCTTTAATACTTGTGCCACACTCAGAGCCAGGTTTCGTTTGTACTAGTGAAAGAGTCGCTGGTATTGTAAGGACTTCGAGGGTTGTTTATTACAGAGAAACAAATCTCATTTGGGCTGCCTACTTGTAGTGGGGCAACGTTAACAACAGCGTACGTTCCTGTTCCTGCAGTTGTAATTATAGCTCGATTTTAACTTGGTGTACGAATACAAACTAAACTTAAGTGGCAGTGAGCGGGGCACATAGCACGTAGAACCGATGGCCGTTGGGGCGGAAAGGTTCTCGAGTGGCGACCACGAACCGGAAGGCGCGGCGTGGGTAGGCCCCCCGCAAGGTGGACTGATGACCTGGTAAAGGTTGCTGGAGTCCGCTGGATGCGGGTGGCGCAGGACCGGTCACTTTGGCACTCTTTGGGGGAGGCCTATGTCCAGCAGTGGACGTCTTTCGGCTGATATGATGATGATGATGATGTACGAATACAATGTAACCGTAATATTCGTACCTCAACGAACACAAAATAATAAGAATAATAGACAAATAAATATGCTTAAAATGAAAACTACAAAATTATTAGTGCAATTAATAGAAATAGAAAATTGTTTATTTGCATAAGCACACACGACAAAATGGTACAAAAATATAGCAAGAAACAACAACACATCCAAATATAATAATGATTTTCAGATAAAAATCAAGATCTGCACAGT
Source organism: Epinotia bilunana (assembly GCA_947049275.1). Classification (NCBI taxonomy): domain Eukaryota; kingdom Metazoa; phylum Arthropoda; class Insecta; order Lepidoptera; family Tortricidae; genus Epinotia; species Epinotia bilunana. The sequence goes on from OX346265.1 coordinate 7,078,144, forward strand.
TGCGCATTTTTAAGAAAATGGGAATTGCTGTTGAATTTGTTTGATCAGGCACAAATTGGTTATTAGAAGCTTTATCAGCGCCTGTGAATTTCGATTTGAAAGAGTGTATAAAAGTATTTTCGCATCGTAAAATGATTGTTCTCAATTCAACAAGTTCACCTCTAAATGTCACAGTGTGCCCCAGCTGGCATTTGACAAGTTGACAGCTCCCTGTAGCGGCACCGATTTAATTGCAGTTATTATGCAACCGGCCATCAGGTCGCCGAGAGCTGAAGCCCGCGAACCACCCTTTGCATAGATTCTCACGTTCGTCTTTGCCTTGCTATAACAAGACTCAAGCCGTGATTGCTAGGGACGCACAATTGGCCAATTTCGCTACCCGGAGGCTATTTTTTAAACCGTAAACGCTGTTATGAGTGCTTCTCCAAGTTCACTCTTTATAGCTAAAGTTTAGATTTACGGGACCATTTAATTTGGCGGTACATTTTCTGGGGGTTGTTAATCATCTTAATTATTTAGAATCGTGGCTTTATCCTGGCACTGTGATTAATATTCTACTAGCTTTGCGTCTTTCTCAAGTATATCCATGTTATGTTCAACAGAAGCCATTCTAAGAGCTCCATCGTGTTTCACCATTTGCGGTCGGTGATGACGATAAGCGCTCGAAAGTTGTCTAAACACAACCTTCATAAAGTAAATTGCATTTGCTTGCGTTGAAAGTGCCCGGCAATTCTTCGTCTATCTCTATACATAAATATCGTCTAGACGATTCATACGTGGTTTTAAAACGGACTAGTTGGATATTTCAAAGAATTGTTGCTTGGCCACTGCGTTTACGCGGTAGGTTTTGGAACCATTATATTATGGGGTTTTCTATTCCTATTAAGCGGTGTGGTGTATCAAAATTATCCATCCATACTAATATTATAAATACGAAAGTGTGTCTGTCTGTCTGTCTGTTACCTCTTCACGCTTAAACCGCTGAACCGATTGAGATGAAATTTGGTATGGAGATAGTTTGAATCCCGGGGAAGGACGTAGGATATTTTTCATCCCGGAAATCATCCCCTGAGGGGGTGAAACGGGGGGGTTAAAATTTGTATGGAGATACTTGAACCGCTGAACCGATTGAGATGATATTTGGTGCAGAGGTAGTTTGAATTCTGGAATAGGACATAGGATAGTTTTTTTCCCGAAAATATTTTTTTAAAGGGTCTTTTAGGGTTCCGTACCCAAAGGGTAAAAACGGGACCCTATTACTAAGACTTCGCTGTCTGTCCGTCTGTCTGTCACCAGGCTGTATCTCAAGAACCGCGATAGCTAGACAGTTAAAATTTTCACAGATGGTGTATTTCTGTTGCCGCTATGACAACAAATACTAAAAATAAAATAAAATAAATATTTAAGGGGGGCTCCCGTACAACAAACGTGTTTTTTTTTTCAGGCTGTATCTCAAAAACCGCGATAGCGAGACAGTTGAAATTTTCACAAATTATGTATTTCTGTTGCCGCTATAACAACAAATACTAAAACAAAATAAAATAAATATTTAAGGGGGGCTCCCATACAACAAACAACTATATGTGGCGTGCTCACGAGTCTCAAGTCTACAGAATCTTCACGTGTTAGCAAAGGACGGGAAAACAAAAAACTTAGTTTACAGAAACGTGTTAAACTAAATAATATGTCGCAGTTACTAATCATTTATTTATCTGTTCGGTACAGTCAACTAGAAAGTTGTACGCATTATTGATGATTACAAATCAAAACCATCATTTTCTTTTATTATTTAAAAGTAAGCAATAATAAAAAATAAGCTACCCAAATTACTAATTCTACGCAGACGAAGTCGCAAGCAAAAGGCGAATATTTACAAGCCCTAATATTACTTGCGCGTCCCGGAGAAAAAGATAGACAGACGGACAACGAAGTGATCCTATAAGGGTTCCTTTTGAGGTACGGAACCCTTTCAGGAAAGGCTTTCTGATCATCTTTGCCAGTGAATTCGTTAATTGAACTAGCCTAATTTAACAAAATTCGGACGCATCACTTATTTTCCCGGCGGGCCGGCGCTTGATCCGGATACAGTTGCGAGAGCCATTCCGCCCTCGTGAAAGCCCAATGGGACTCATTTGACGGAAATCGAGATTCGAGGTACACACGACTGACCCAGATTACGCCACTACACTGGAATATGGACTAAAATAAATAACGTTTTTCATCCTCTTCAATAAAAAGAGCTGTGCGCAACTTTACTAGTTGTCAGTTCCAATCGCTTCGCTCGTTGCTAAGAAATATCGGTTTATTTTCACCGACAATTCCATCTTGGTCTTCTATTTCTTATAACTACTATATTTCTCGCCATTGTCTTTTATATTTAATCATCTTGGCTGCCAGTTCAATTGAAGCAGCACCTGCCGTCTTGAAGTTCTCTAGCGACAACAGTCCGTTCCGTTCGGATATCAAGAATGCCACTTTAATCAAGTTACCTTTTATCGGCACTCTTAAAACTCGCTCTTACTAGTTTCAAGATTCTACGTTAATTAGAGATACATTTCAGTGCCCCATTCTGCGCGTTTCTATCTTTTAATTTATTGCTGTACGATTTAAGTCGTGCCACACCTTCCGGTCTTTATTTATTGATTAATTGTTGGAGAGATTCTAATCATATTTATTATATTCGTATGTAATTAACAGAATTTCTCAGCTCGTTAAACTTTCATCATCAATTATGTTCACTTTCCGGTTTGCACATTCTACTTCCTATTTATTAATAAACTATACCTATATTTGGAAGTAAATTACCAACAAGAATGTTTTTTCTAACATTCCCTAACAATTAGAAGCTATAGTTGATGTGTGGCAATACAGATTTCAAGTCCGTGTCTCCGATTTCGTCCGACAAGGGACAATAGCATCATTACATTTGGGATAAAGTTAGAACGTTACAAACCTTTAGGGCGAACATCTGGCGGTAAATAGCTCTGTAAACTCGACGCTTATTTGTTCCACTGTATCTTTAGTATCGTTTCGTGTTGGACATTATTTAGGAATTGAAATGTTAACAAGATGAATAATAATGTTTAATGCCTCCGTATTGTTCGGACATAAATTCGGAATGGTGAGATCATCCCGACTACGGTTCTAATGAATATCATTTGTTATGTGTTCAATCTTGCTCATAAACATATAAACCCTGAACGTAAATATTTTGAAAGCTTTTTTTCATTTAGGTAAAAAAAAACAGCAGAGTGGTTTTCACTTCTTTCGTTTGTAAATGGGTCAATGAGAGGTGGTTCGCGTCTATCGTATGCGATAAAAACATTTTATATAGCGTTTTGTTTTTTTTACTCAGTATAATTCAAATCTTCATAAAAGGAAGTTGTTGGCTCCATACGAACTTCATTTCGTCGTTACATAGTAACTGAGCTTGACTCTAAATCAGAATCTAACATTTATTCGTGACACAATAATACAAGACAAAACAAACGAAAAACGTAAATCTTTGCTATGTCATGAAATGGGCCCAACTCAGCATGATGCTACTATGTACCATTATTAAGAACACTTAATTTCTAGAACCAATGAGACAATGTAATGGTATGTCAATAGAATACCGGTCACTTACACGATAATCCAAAAAAAGCCCATAATCCAACATCCCCGCTGAGCAAACCAACGGGTCGTTTCTATCGCGATATCGTTTTATATGAACGGGTTGGGCTAAAAATAAGTCAGCTATAGTCACAAGTTCATGGACCTGGCGATTTACCGAGTGCCGCTCCGTCTAGTGCCGCAAGTGCTTTCGTCTGCTACAATTCTTAAGTTTTAAGAACCTCTATCTTCATATTAGTTCAACTTCATAAAGCAGCAAAAACGGCAACTAAGCAGACAACTAGATGGATAGTATCTTTTTGTTTTACATCCTTAACTTCGGATAGCTGTTATCTTAATATCCTTAGAACAAATCTCGCGTGTAATAGCCAAATCCTTTCTCCTGCCCGACGAAGTTCGGTGCTCGGAAGGCTATAAACGGCTCCACACAGGCGCATTCCGGCTCTCCGGCAAAAAGGTAACATTGCGTCCTCTACGCAATGTTATTGCCGCAATGGAAGTGGCGAATACGTGAAATTAATAAATGCCGAGTCGTGAACAAAAACAATGCGACACCGTGAGCCTTTGACGACGCAAAATGTTTCCCTCCGCGTTTCCTTTCGCCATTTCCCAGCCGTAACCCTGCATTTTTAAAATACGTTCACCGGAAAACAAAGTGTTATTTTAATGGCACTTCTAGCTAATTGTAAGGAGTTTAGCAATTTTTAAATTATTTTTTAATTTTAAATACGCGATATATTTTAGTTCGCCTATTTCACTTCGTACAGATCATATTTTAAAATCGGCATCAGCTGCGAAAAGACGCGATGGTTATTTGACTTGGCACATGATATCTGATATCGACGGTCGCGTCGGCTGCACTGACTTCTTATATTAAACATTCCTTGAAAGTGAGCTCAAGAATCTCAAAGATAGTAAACGAGTAGTTATTTGCAGTGATTCCAGATGCTTCGATTCGTTCGTAGGGAACAGAGTTCGGAATGTTGTATCCACATTTTGCCGGATTAGAACACTTGTAACATAATTCCCGCAGTGCAGACGGTTTAAAAACTTACCGAGAGAGCTACTACAAGAACTCGGCAGTGCGAACATTACGCTTAGACGAAACAATTCGTCTTTGTTGTCGTAATCGATGCTCGTTTTGTTAAGGCAGCTGTTGCCTAATTAGATTCAGCTCACCTGCTTGATTAATTCTCTCAAAGGTTCTCTTGGGTCTAGTTTCGAAAAGGCTGAAGAACTTTGCACTGAGAGGCTATCTCTGGCAACTGGCTGGCGTTGTCTGTGTAATTGAGCGTATGATACGTACTACGCTACCCGGCTGCGCCCGGTGTCCAGTCCAGTCTATGGCAACGATCTTATAGGGATGCTGCCATATGCACGATAATTGATTTAAAACGTGAAGAACCTGTCGCAAAACCTATTTGGAATACCTTTCAATGGAACTGATGATTGCTTTTTACCGCTGCACCGATGCAGTTACTGAGGAATATGTTGCAAGAATATCATTGTTCACATCTACCTTATAGAATAGCACTAGCCAACAGCTGCAGATTTCAGAACAGTGTGACCTGTCCTTACCATCGTGTGGCCTTATTAAAAACAATTCAATAAAGAAGCCTATTCCTATGGAATACTGAGTAATTAGTATTCGAACACCTGTCAGTGATAGCCTTAAGTTGGCTTGCATTGTCCGCAAAGACCTTATATAACCACATAACGTACCGCGTCCACCACAGCTGCGCATTGTCGCTAGATAAAACATACACATGTACAAGTACATTATCTGCATGTTTAGTAGGTAATAGGCACCTAGGCACACGTGCAAGGTAATCACGTTTTGATAGCCATCCCCGTAGATTACTGGTTAAGCAACGTGAGGAAGCAATTGCCCACAAAAGTGATGAATGAACCAACAACAGGAACTGAAAATATGGTTTGTGCGAACCCATTATTACATAGTTTTCACCGTGAAGCCGCGGAAGCGGCAATATGGTTGAAAGCGTGACTATGGTTACAACCGGGTCACACATCGATCAGCGTCCAGGAAACATGATGGATTGTATGATACGCATTGATTCAGGATACTAAAACCTCTAATGTAAATCAGATTTTATATACATTTTGCCGTGCAGTTACGCTCGCCTTATAATGGTTACAGTTTACTCCCCCTCGTAACGAACCGGAACATTTCATGGCCTGTTTGTATTATTGTGGGGGAGAAATTGAGAGAATTAGCTTCTCGACAAAAATTTCACTGTGTTGGGTTTTTATTTTTATTTTGGATTATTCCGTCCCTTCAGTGTATGGGACTGTCTCTGGCGAAGCTGATAAGTGTTGCCTTAACTACGTGCCGAGCGCCGCCGTTATTTCACACTTCAAATATTCGAGACTCTCTGCCAAGCCTTCCTTTGAACCCCGCCATGGTGTAATGTCTGTGTTTACTTTCGAAGTTAGCTACGCCTTTTTTATTTACATTGGTTTAATTAAAACTAAAGATTGTTTAAATAGTTCGTAATTCTTTACTTTCCATTAGCTCTCTTTCAAAATCAGCTTCTCTCGAAGGGCTTTTTACGCTGTTTACCGTAAGATATTTTCACAACCACCGAGACAGATTTCGATACACTCCACTGGACTTATTTCATGTAAAATGTTTGGCTAGACAGTATCATTCAAGTGTAGCTTTAGCAGAGGTTTCTCCCTGAGTGAATTCAGTAATCCTTTTGCATTCAGCTAGATATATTCCCTGCGAGACGTTAATGACGTTACCGAATGAAGATTACTCATCAATGATTAACATCGTGATTAGTTGATTACAAGTCCTCGGAGGATGTTTAACTTTACGTATATTAAGGATCGTGCGTGCTCCGTCCCTGGCCCTTCGTTCGTACGTATTACTCATAGCTATCAATGTGTTTAGATCACGGATATGTGTTTGCCTGCAACCAATAATTACAAACTACTGCCTTCCAATGTATCCACATGTACTGCTTTTGCAATAATCTACGAAATATTGATGGGTATTTTATGTTAATCACAAGGTATATTTAACACAATTTGCCTACTGAGATTTATTAAGGGCAATATATATTTTCTTAAACGGTGTCAACGCACTGCGACCCATTTAAGTTATAGCACTAATTTATTTAAATACTGGTCCATGAAGTCTTACGTAACTGTAACTAGCTATGAAACGGCATGTGAATTTATAGATTCCCACGGCGACACGAGCGGATATCAATAACTAAGCAATATCTTGACCATAATTTATAAACTCTAACACGCAACTCACTTCTCCCACTTGAAATATGCAAGGTGTGCTATATTGAACGCCAAAATAGGGCATAAAACGTTTGCTACACTACCCTCCCGAGCCCAACAATAGGGTGTTTTATGTTCGGAACTACGCACAAATTATGGAGCGGCGCGTTCTAGAGTGTACTCGAAATACCTTCTGTAAAACTTATTTACATATAGTAAAGTTCGCGAGGGGAGTGGGCATTCAGAAATGGTATACCCGTTAACTCCTCGGGGATGGGATAATGCTACAGGGTAAACGAAATCGGATACAGAACGTTGCTTTCATATGTATTCAAAAATCTTACTTAGTATGTGATATATAAATCCATGCAAATTTGCAGTAAAAAGTAATTGGTTAAGAACAGCTTTGCGAAGCTCGGTCAGCGGGATTTAGTCGGTGATCTATTAAGAACTTTATGATTATATGAATCGATTAAACGGCTGTTGAGCAAGGCTTCACGAGCTAGACTATAAACATTCCCAATCTCGTCGCCGAGATGCGAGAGTAACATTACAGAACTTTATTACACTGTGTTAATAGTGAAATGATATCAGGGAAGACATTTTCGACCACGTTTGCCTCCTCAATTTATGATCTCGACGCGTAGTTAATTCCGCAAACTGTGTAAGTGTAAATAAATAACAATTTCCTCCGCCATGTCTCCTGGTTGCCCGTGCACAATCTCTAATAAGCAGGGGTCGGATTTTTCATCGCATGGTAAGATGAAAGAAAACTGTGGAGTCGATATTAAAGCGAAATTTTTATTCATATTCATACTCATATTCATCAATTTTCGTAGTCCCGTAATACTTTTGTCCCTTGTGCAGGTTGACAGATCGAAAATGTTAATCGAAAATTAATCTTACTGAATGTAACAAAAAATTATTTGTGTAGTATGATTTGGGAAGTGTTAAGCCTTTTGCTTGGTAAAGGGTTACATTTACCCTGTAACTATATCAAATTAGTTAATCTTTTGTTTGGTTCAGACTACTTTGTTGCGGTAAACGTGTTTTTAGTGTTATGCACGGACAGTGCTGCATACATGCTTCTTGCAGGTAAAATATTAAAAAAGAAATTTTATAACATGAGACATGTTACATGTTTAGCACATGCACTCAATCGTGTTGCTGAACATATAAGATCAGAACACGAGGACGTTAACAAATTAATATCCAATGTAAAAAAGGTATTTCTAAAATCGCCACAACGGATAAGACTATTTAAAACGATGGCCCCTGACGTGCCCTTACCACCACAGCCTATAATAACCAGATGGGGGACGTGGCTGAGTGCTGCATTTTATTATGCTACTCATTACGAAAAAATTAAAAATATTATTTCATCATTGAACAGTAGAGATGCCGCCGCAATTTTAAACGCCCAAACTGTATTATTGAACGTTAATATGCCAAATGAGCTAAGTTATATAAAAGATAACTTTGAAAAAAAGAAAACTTCAATCACAAAATTGCAGTGTACTAATATGTCGATTAAGCAGTTTTCAAATATTAGACGACGTAAGACAATTTTTAACTATTTTCGGCCCTGAAACAGCCAAGAATAAATTGGAAAATGTACTCAACAGAAATCAGGACTTCATACACTTAAGGCACATGGCAAGTACTGAACAATTTGAGCGAGTTCTAGAATATGCTACGCTAACTTCCGTTGACGTAGAACGATCTTTTTCAAGTCACAAGTGGATTTTCAACCAATATAGAACCAGTTTTAGCCCAGAAAATATGGAAAAAGTTGCCATTATTTACTCGTTTTACAATTGTGATTTTGAAATGGACAATGCACATGCCATACCTTGTCAAGATTTTGAGGCACTCATTCCTATATCTACAAGTTTTATGGATATTGGAAACTAGGAGCATATTATATAAGTAATATTTTATTTTATTTTTTATTTACGATATAATTTATTTCTACTCATATGACTTATTTTATTTATAATTTAATTTCGTTCTTAATTAAATGAATGAGTATGAATATGAATTAAAATTTAGCTTTAATATCGACTCCACAGTTTTCTTTCATCTCACCATGCTATGAAAAATCCGACCCCTGCTAATAAGGACGTAGATAAATTTTCTAGGAAATTCCTTGAGGTTATTCACCAGATTCGAAAAAGCATAACAAAGACGGATCGAGAGGTTATTGGTTTGTTACGAGTTGTTTATTTTTCTGGTATTATTAAATGGATCCTTTAGCTCAGAATAAAGTTTTCCAACAAAACAATACATTTAATTAGTTGTTATATAAACATAGTAGTTTGTTCAGAGAAATGGGTCGTCAGAGATAAAAGAAATGAATGCCGTTATCTCTATGCTGGCTGAGACAGACTTCCTCTATTCCACCCATGTTTATGTAATTTATTAAGCCCACCTCAGGCGGGATCTGCGGAATATTTTTGCCTCCCATTTTTTAAATGCCGATTGCGGTATGCAAGCTTCTTTAATAAGAGTATGGTCTACATTTATACGAATTTTCATATTTGATGAACTTCTACGACAATGTATCGTTAAGTGCCTAAAATGATAAAAGTTTTCTTATTTATGTTTTTTGAAGACATTGAATGACCGATATATTTACTTGCCAATATAAAACTATATCTTTATTGCGCTACTATTTGTGCGGGGTCACATAATATGTATGGATGTTAGGTCATGGGGTTATCTATGTACATATTGAATTACTTGTTGAAATAATGTTAACCGCCTCGACCTAGTCACTACTTATGTACCATTTTATAAGGCCTGGTAATATAATTAATGAATGCACGTCGGTTATGATTCACCCCATATATATATAACGGCATTCAGTCCTGGGGCCTTTGTCATTTCTAGCATTGCAATGAAATCTCTGACGTCAACTTCTAAAGAAAAATCTATTACGCTGAAATTGCCTCGCTTTCCCAAAGGGCCTTTGCCATTTCATGTTCGTTTATTTATTAAAACAAAATCACAAATTAAAGACGATTAACTTCCATCGATCCAATTGAAGTCACTTTAGGAAAACCCCTGCGAAGATGTAACTCTTCGTCTTCACACAATATTACAAAATTTTCTTATAATTGTCAGGAGTGTCATCGACTCGGCACGAATTTCATCATCAGACCCCGTAGCATGGTCGGCCTTATCACACGATAAGTGACAAACTAGAGCGTCCTTCACTGGCTGACACCGTTCAACAGAACGAGACAGACGCTCTATCTTGTCACTTATCGCGTGATAAGGCCGACCATGATACGGGGTCTGAGCTCGGCGCTGCAAAAATAAGACCAATCCAGGAGCTTTATTTTCAAACCTGAAGATATGAGGAACTTCTGAGCAGAATAAAAGCAATCTTATTGAAAACCTCTTTATTTTTTCGAAGTCGACCTTTCGTGTCATTGGGGCAGGCGTAGCGTAGAGACTCCCACCCTTTTCTAATGCCATCACTGTTACCTAAAAGAAAGGGTTGGGTTTTTGTTCTCTGCTTTACTACGATACTCTCTCACAATCTATACGGCTTTACTTACAAACGTACAGAGTGATTTTGCTAACCGTCCGCGTGGTCGTACGTCGTACCGGAGGTTTTCCCCCGGATTTTCCCCAGGCTACTCTCCCACCACATTATTGGGTTCGTCCAATGAAAGCTACAGTCAGGTTATACAAAAACAGACGTTGGTGCGTGTCCATCAGTTACGACTTGGCCTGAAGGGTAGGGTTTTCGCTAAGAACACCTGTGCCGCAGGTGTTCTTAGCGCAGGCCAAAACCAGATCTTGGTCGGAAACCATAAATTCATACCGTCTTTTAAACACTGTTATTATGATAATGAGCCACGTTTATTGAGTTAATGGACTACTCTGTAGATTACCGCTGTTTTAACAAGGCGCCGGAGTAATTGGCTATATTTGTTGAAGTAGATGTTGCGATAACCATAGTGTGTATATAGTTATGAAAGAACGAGGATCTGGTTTTAATGAACACATCTTTTATAAGCGCTTAACTAGGCGAATATTTAATTGAATGTTATTCCTAGCTATGTTGTTTTGGTATCTGTACTACAAAGAACCCAGATGGAGCCACGGGGTATAAATTAGCTTGTATCCATCTCGAAGGTTTATTTTAATACTTGGCGAAAGAACTAGCGAATGAGTAGTTTCGGAGAATACCCCTGCATACAAATTTACATTTCACAGACCGAGACTAGAGAGATTATTATTATTACTTTATTATCAGTATATGTACCAATTACCAAACATTCACGAGGATGCTCAATTCAAACATAAAGGCATGCTCCCGGTTCCAAGACTGGAAGATATAAAATCCCCATGAATATTCGAATAGCCAGTTATATTTTTTTCTCAACCATGCAATGAAATATTGACGTTGTGTTCTTCATAATGGGCTTCGAAGTGTCACGTTTCGGGCGCAGCGAGACGAGAGACCCGTAATGGCATTTCATACAAAATTGGAGGCCTAGGCCGGCAAGATGGTCTTTTTTAATTTCCATTGCTCAATTTGTGGCACAGGATCACGGCGTTCAGCCATGAAAATTAAAGTTTGATTTCTTGGAGTGTTTTTTATTTATTTCATTGCATGATTGAGAAAAGCACTATATATACCTGCGTGAAAAGGGGTTGCCGGCCTCATAACTATCCGTCCTCGCTACGCTCGGCCGTCTATATGTACTCGACCGGCAACCCCTTACTTCCCGGCCTCTGTAGTAATGTACTATTATCCAGGCCCGTCTGATAAATTCTATTACAATTTTGTCTCACGCTAGTCTTGTACCTGTTTATCAATTAGTAAAGTAAACATTTATAAACATTAACCATAATGTGTCTAGCTAAGCCTATAAATAGCCCGCCCCCAAATACCAGTCCTCTCTTCTAAAACACCCTAATTAGTCAAGTCTCACTTTTTGCTGTTAGTTATGCTACTGTAAATTGTTCTTAATTAGGACTGGTAACGTTATTTGCGTGGGCTTATGGCGTAATTTTTTAATTATCTCATGTTTATATAACGCATATTTTGTTTACATAATTCGGAAATATATTTCAGTAATTAGTATATTACTCGTATATCTATACTAACATTATAAAGATGAAATGTCTGTGAGATTGTAGTTTTGTAAGTTTGTATGTAATGGGCAAACTCGGGAACTGCTTATTCGATTTCAAAAAATCTTTCATCTGCTTGTAGGGCGGTCTTCCAACCATTCAGAGTTGTGGGTTATATTTTAACCCGTGGGTTTGCCTATGACGCAATTCAATGTAAGCACACAATTGAAATGCGTCATATCTAATATTCGAACGATTTGCTAAGTTTACTTGATTTAAGGGCCGATTTTTCAATTCCCAGATAAAACTACCTGTCAGATAAATGTTAGCTCTGTCCTTTTCTTTCATATGACTTAAGAAAAAGATGGTGATAATTTAACTGACGGATAACTTTATCTAGATATTGAAAAATCGGCCCCTACTATATTGAAATAGTTATCCTCGTGATAACTGGGAAGTTTGCTTATAATTGCGACTAGGTATATTTTTTACATTTAAATTTCTTGCGTTTTAGAAATTAAAAAATCATATACATACCTGCTTAAATAGATACCCCGGTAAAACTCAGCTTAAATAGCTGGATCATGTGAGTTGAGGGCTAAAATGATACATCGGCACTAAAAACGTTATCTACGACTCTCCCACCCACTATAAACATTTAACTTGCCTACTTGCCAGACTAGTCCTAATGGTATCGTAGCTCAAAGTATTATTAGTTCGCTTTTATTTTCGAACCCGATTCATTACCATTAGTTGCCAAATTATATACCAGTATTATGATAAAGTTAGAATTATAGCTGTTTGTTATCCCCTGAGGGCCGAAAACACATTTTATTTAGCTAATATTTACTACTAAAGTCGTCCAAACTTGAAACAATTATGTAGACAGGATATGCTGTTTATTATTTCGGAGTGATATTTACATTGGCAGTCATGAAATGATATGTCATGATTTTATTAATGCCGATTTATGAAAGTGTCACGAGGTTAATTTGATGAGATTATCACTTATCAGTCAGTGCGATTAAAAATCACGTCCAATATTGTACTCGTAGAATAGGAGAATATCTTTAACTATACCGGAACTTCATTCATATATCGAAATTGTTTCCCGAAACTAGTTTTCCAATTTGTCTCGGAGCAATTCCGCAGATCGAGAGTATATTCGTATGCTTACAAATAGATAATAAACGGTACAGTGCGCACTTTCTCGCCGGGGTCTCCGATATTCATCTGAATCTGAACAGATTAGTTCAAGAAGAAACAAGATTTATACTGTCTTACACATGCAGCGTTGCATGAGCGGAGTCTTATTTCTTTCGCGAAAATGCATAGCCGCAGCTTGTTTTACATTTCATTGAGCTATTTTAAATGCCAATAGAAAACTAGTAAGTCGCCAATATCGACTTTGAAGAAAGCTGGTTGATGAGACAGACTCTATCTTCGCAGATTCTGGAAAGGAACTAAAGACTGCGGTAACTACAGGTGTAAAACTTTCTAAAGTCGTCCAAACTTGAAACAAGAATATTCGACCATACGTATTCCACACCCTCTCTCGAAGTCGTTTAGTTGTAAAAAGAACCCTGAAAGTTTCTCTGTCGCAGGCTGTTTGTCTAGTCTAGTTGGAATGAGGTAATAAATTGTAGGGGACGCTAGGTCTTACTGCTCCTCTGCTTACCGTCTCAGGACAGAAATAGATTAACTAAACTTGCTGCTCTGCGTTAAGTGACTATCGATTAAACGCTTCTAAAATGCGGCCACATCATGTGCAATTGGCTCACAACCGGTATAACATTCCATATGACTATGATCCCGAACACTCCACAGTCATATAGGACGAGAGAAATCCTACTTTGTCCGTTTCCTCCTCGCATCCGTATTATTTATTATGCTCCTTATCTGTTCCTTATAAAGTTCCCCTTACTATTGTTACAGCAAAGTTGTATTTTTGTCCAATATCAGGAGCGAAAGATATTTCGTTTGAAAAACAAATGCGCGTACCCTTAGCGGAGGCGGGTGACATTCCCTCATGCGGTTCGTTATAAACCCTCGAATTGTCGCATGACGGAGGAATAAAACTGGCTCACAGACGCAGACGGCCCAATTCATTCAGTCACGTACGTGCGTGGCGCATCGCCTCGGAAACCGAGATAAATACATAGACAAGTACACCCGATGTGTATCTGCCCACATAAGCCGTCTTCACGCTGCGTTTCTGTAATAATGAGTCGAACAATTAACTCATTTTCCGTGGCTCAAGTTACGGACAGCGTTACGTCCGCGTGTAATTATATTTTGCAACACATCTTATATAAAAACGTCTCGACACTTTTATTATTTATCAAGGATCTCTCAGATGGGTTGGTCTGATAGCTCTAACATTCTGATAAAAACTTGGTCGCAATACTCTACCTTGTGTAACATAATAGCTCAAACGTTAATTGTTTCTGTCAAGAATTAGAGAAGTAATGGCGGTGTAGGGAGCGTGAGAGGCGTTTCGAAGTGGGCTACCCAGTGGCAGTTAGCAATGGCAGTAGGGAAGCCCTGTGGTATTGATCGCTCGCGCCCCACGCGTTATGACCATCGGCGACAGAAGGGCGCTCCCGGCTTCCCGTAAACATTCCGATGCCCAACATGTGCGTCGGAGAAGGTATTCCACAGTTGTGTTAAGGATAAGAAGCTTACACGACAGACTTTAAATCTTTAATGTCAACTCCCACATAGTTACCGCTAAATTTAGATGTCGATCGTCTCACTCCGAATTTAGAGTTTTGCTGTTCAATGGAGTTATGAATAAAGAGTTTCTTCCATCGATGTAGAACTCAGTGACATAACAGATGAAATTGATACGTAATACAGCAGCGCGTAAAGATTATCAAAAGCATAGACGTGCACTATGGAGGCAATCATAATCAGACTTACAACATTAGAAGGGTAGTATAAGAGAACGATGAATCTATTCATAACTTAGACGAGATTACTGATATAGTCGAGTTTCTTGATAACCGATTTATAGCTAAAGTTGTTCGCGACCGTAGGTGAAGTGAAATTGTTGAAGTTAGCGTCCAAATTGCTCCAGTTGAATCTGGAACCGTTTTCGAATCAAACTTGATTGCCGAGCGCGCTAGCGAGGTAATAACCTCCCGACCTGCAATCTAGGGTCTTTACTTAGGACTTAGGACCTGCGTCTAATCGACGGCCTTGAACGCAGAGACAAGTTTATCGTCCTTAGACAAAAAGGCTAAATGTAATTTGCATACAAAATTGTTGTCGCTCGCTCCGAGAGAATGTAATGACGCAAATAAGCATCAAATGAATACAAAAACTTATTTTGCTAAATGCTATTTCCGGAGTTTTATTTTATTTAAGAATAAATAGCTTATTGTACACCATATCCTAAGAAAAGATCTACCCCGTTAGTAATCATACGCATCAATGGTTCTTATTATATTGACCTTCTTTTTCGTTGGAACGTTGATCTCGATGAGTTTTTTTGTCTTCTCAGATGGGTTTATTTGAATAACTAGCAATAAGTTTGTAGGAAATAATTCCACAGATTCTTAAGTTCCCGTGTTTCTAAATCAAATCAAATCAAATCAAATAATTTATTTGCTCAGAATACAGTTGTGTATAGTGATGTGCCGTTCCCAGGAATATTCCCATACAAGGGAACATACGGGAATATTGAAATTGTGTATGTTTATATATCTTGCTATTAGGGATTCCATGATAACTTGGGCCCTTGATTTTTTTACCAAGACATTAACCAGTGTAATTTACCCGCAAAAGTAAATTCCTAATGTTCCCAGGAATATTCCCCGGAACAAAGGGAATATTCCCAGTTATTGGGAATATTCCCCCATCAGAAAAAAAAACAAATTTTACAAAAGTACTTCTGAAAGTAACAAAAACGATACAAAGTTAATAAAAAAACCACAATAAAATATTATACGAATACAAAATATGAAAATATTTCCATATTAAATGGTAATTGAGATAAAAAGTCAGAATTAGTACAATAATGCAGTTTTTGGCGAATGGCACTTTATTTGTCGGGGCACTATTCATTTTATTTACTTTTATTACAACTTTAATTTTCCTAATTTGTATTTCAATATTCCCCTATTTGGGGAATATTCCCGGGAACAAGGGAATATTCCCCGGCACATCACTAGTTGTGTAGATGTTACATTGTTAATTATAAATATGTCCAGTGTACTCAGCCTGCATGCAGGCGTGCAAATATTTTTAGGAGCGAATACAATTAAAATAATATAAAGTAAAACCAAAAATAATCATTACAAAGTATAAAAATAAAGTACAATACAATACTAATAACACAATCAAGAATAATGAAATATACCCATAGGAAAATAAATTAAAATGTCAAGAAAATAAATAAAAATTACAAATGTCAGTCAAAATTTAAATATTTTTGGATTGAGTAAAAACAACGGTCTAAGAGCCAGGTAGTCAATTTGTATTTAAAACTATTTCCCTCGAGTAATTTTATGTCCTCAGGTATATTAATATTCTAATTGTAATCTCCTTCCATTAGCACACCGTTTTCAGTGAATCCGACTGGCGAGATTTGTCCCAGTTTCAGTAAACTGTTTCGAATGCAAACATTGCATCATAAGCTCCGACATAAACATCCCGTGCGTCGAAGGAAGTAGGTTAACCTAATATTTTTGAGTTTAATCAGCAAACGATAAAGTTACATTGAAACTTAATAACTTAACGAAATTGTCGCTCGTATTGTTTAACAAAGGATAAGCGGAACTATTTCGTGTCAGTGCCGGGTGCCGATGCCGGAACGAAACTGCGTTCTGTTTATCGAACAAACTGCCCCTATGCGGGTGCATTGTTGTCTCATCCTGTACACAAGGTCCTTTGTGTTGCCCTGCTGAGCCCCGTTGACGCTTCCCGAAAGAGATAAACAAGATTAAGTGCTTATTCAGCAGCTTCAGCACCTACCTTGCGTGTATCTGGGAGGTATCTTGCGAAGTGCGGTGTGTCCGAGCGGTAAACGGAAATTGCGGAAACCGAGAGGGTTACGGAGGGTTACGGGAATGCCCGTAATATTTTTGTTAAAGCAAGATTTAGGGCGTGAGATAGAAAGGGACCGAGTTTATCTTCACTTTCCGCGTTGATTTATTGGGTGGACTGACCAAAGGTCTGAGTGAGTCAGAATACGATTAAGAACGGGATCGTTAATATTTTAGTATGCACTCAAACACGACGACCGTAACGTTCTACTTCGTAGTGTTTGAAACAAATTGTCTCAATGCGCTTCGGAGCTGATGTATGAATTGAATGAACAAGATTCTATTCTCTATGGTAATGTGATGTTATGACTTTCTTATTTCATGCTGACATCTTAATCTTTTACGTGATGTAAATTTTTGCTATTTCGTAGGTATATTTAAAAACTCTTCTTTACAAGTACCTTCTTAATAACTTAACAGCGAACGAAGATGACGACCCCTTCTAAGATGCTCTCGAAACATTGTTTTATACCAATTACGCAATTAGTAAATGCTTCATACTTAACGGGATGGTATAGTGCTTCTCGATAATTACGGCTGTGTAAGCCGTTGGATTCTAAACCAACATACACCAATTCGTGCTTAGAGGCCTTCGAGTCGATCCTTAGGGTCGTCGCGACTACCGTAATCTGAACCAGTGTTTACAGCGCCATTGTCGCTCGTGTAAGCGCTTAAACGCATACTGTAACTATTGTAACTACACTGCGTCCTTGCGTAAACAGACTTACAGGCAAATTGCATGAACATCGGTATGTGGAATAATTAATTCGTAATCCAATAGCTTATGTTTATTCATTGGCTTTCATGTGGTAAATGGCTCCATTTAGATATTCAGGTTCTCTAAACAGAGCAGGTACTTAACTAGCGCTCTGAATTTTGGGTGTCGTCCAAATTCCTTTTGACACCTTTACTTTCCGGTTCCGTGCTTTGATGCACCTATTTTCTTTCATCATCCTTCTCTATTTCGAGAACTGTTCGCGATTGCCTATCCGGGTTAGTTCAGTTCAGTTTTTAGTTTTTCAGGACACACAGAGCACACAGAGGGCGCACTTGAATTGTCATGGGTACATATTTATTCACTTTTTTTACTCATTTTAGAAACTTTAACGCAATTATCTATCATGGAAAATGAACTTCAAAATTTTAAATTCAAGGTTGTTATTTGGGGAATTTCGATAATTATGGTTACTTTAATATTAGTTTTCTCACTGGCGTTTTGTAATATGCATGTGTGTGATGGTTACATCTAGCATAAAACTGTTATTGCAAGCTATTCATGTAATATATGGTCTAAGCAATAGGGAATATGCATGTGATTCAGAAATGGCCAAAAAAAATCATGAGTAATCTCTATTGCTTAATAATTATACTCACATGATTATTTTTACAAATGATCATGTTTCTATTAACAAACTTAATTATTTAAAAGTAGTATTTTTCAAATTCCCGCAAATTTTCAAAACGCAACGCTATTGGCCGAGCGAATCGTGACGTCACCGTGCACTCGGTGTCTACTGTTAACAGGTCGTTTGTATGATTAAATGATTATTGAAAGTTATTCGCATTGTTTTGCCGCTGTTTATGATAAACAATCAGTGTTTTTTGGGAATTATTAACTGAACGCTTTTGTAAGTTGATCTTACAAGCTTTAATAACTCACTTTTACTAAAACTGTGAATCAAACACTTCATTGTTTATTTATTCTAAGTGCACGGTGACGTCACAAAATGAGCGCGCCAAAATGGCGGCGTTTTAATCGTCCGAAAATGATAGTAGTTTTCATTATTATTTTTTAGCTCATTCAATAATATTGTGATTGTTATAATTTTTTCCGGTTATATAATTACTTATAGAATAGTTAAAAAAAACTAAAAAAATGCATGAATATACCCTATTGTTGGTAATCCTAATAAATAAAGTAATTAATTAATTAATTAATATCCGGTAGTGCTCTAAAGGAGTCCGGGGTCCGCTTTGTCACCTAATCCCAAGATTTGGTATAGGCTCTAGTTTTATGAAAGCCACTGCGATCTGACAAAAATAGACCTTATTGGGATTAGACCAGTTTCCTCACGATTTTTTCCTTCACCGATGTTTTTCTGCCACTGTTTTTCCGTTCTCTGCTTATCGGCACTGATGACCAAAGACTTTAAGTCGATGTGTGGATTAGTACAGTTTCTGCCACTGTTAAAATAAAATTATGTAACCTACATAAGTTTAATGAAAAAACCCAGAGCCGGGGTTCAAACCCACGATCTCCAGAATGAAAGTGGCCTGCCTGACCTCTCGGCTACAGTAGCGTATCTATTTTCTTTCATATCTGTTTAAAATATCCCCAAAATTAAATACCAAATGATAAAGTAATCATCAAATCTTGGATCATGATTATAGATGGGTCAGCATTTCAGCAACGCGCTTATGGATTTCCGTCAGGAAGGTTTGTATGGTCGTTTGACACCGCCGTCGTATAAAAAAACCGATATCCCATGGCGCAATCGATGACTTAAACAAGTGGCGATGTACACGTTAGGGTTTCCGGCGGATAATGTCTCAGTAATGATATTCTCGGTATCAGTTGAGCGTGAATCGTGTTTTGAATAAAGCGTATTATTAAACATACCCAACGCGTGCAAAATCAGAATTTACACGAAGCCTAACCGTGATTCTCGCGGCGTAGAGCATAAGTAACTTGCGAGAAACAAATGTGAAAATATTTTACGAGGAGAAACTGTTTTTATTGAGGCGTTGCTGATGCTATTTAGAGCTGTCTTGATTTTAAAGTTATATTCATACTTGAGTTGCCACTTAGCCAATCCCAATCTGGTTTGCTAAGGTATCAACTCCTAGACGGTCATGAGGTCGATCAGTCATCGGAAGGTTGAATTTAAATTTTCAACCACAAGCTTCCCCAGTAACTCAATTTGGCTAATCGTTACGAAGTTACCGGTGCATTTAAACGCTCCAATGGCTTAATGGAATCGTCTTTCATTGCATGCATTATACGTATTATAACTCCATCGGTTTAATGGAATTATTTAGAAGCAATCTCTGTTTGGCCATGCCAGATTTTACTGCCTACTTTTTATTTCGGTGCTTGTGATTTGGATTCCAGGTTCTCTCAAGGGTCACACTTTATTACATGCTGGTTACTTTTCCATATCGTGCATCTGTTACTTATAAATGTTGCTTATGTGATCGTTTTCCGATTTAGTCTTTATCGAGAGACTCATTTTTAACCCCCGACGCAAAGAGAGGGGTGTTATAAGCAAACCCCGGGGTTTTCGGTGCGGGAATGAATGACATTAGCTAAAGAATAGGTATTGACTTAAGAAACAGAATGTACTTACCTACTAAATAATTAATTGAATAAAAATATACTTAAGTAATAAAAAAAAACATACGTTCATATTCTTTATCTTCTCGCACTGACAATGCTTTTCCGTAGAGCGTGAATGTTTTTTTTTATCGACCGTCTCGATATCGATGTTTATATATAATGCAAAAATACGATTGAATTTTCGCCTTTTAAATCTTTGCTCAATCTCAATGAAAACTTCTTGATGAAAAATAAGTAGATACCCTCATTGGTGAAGCGATAGCCTTACATAAATGATTATTATTATAATATTATTATTATTCTCTCGTAAGGCTTGGTAGAAATGCTAAAGTACCTACTACTTAAGTTAAAGTAAAATTGTATGGTTTGTTTACAATTCGCAGGAAGGTATTTATTCATTAGGCACAATATGATATTTTGTCAGAATAACCTATCTGTTTATCTCGACTCTTTCTCAAGTTATTCCCGCACCGAAAACCCCGGGGTTTGTTATAAGTTTAACGTGTCTGTGTATCTGTGTATCTGTCTGTGGTATCGTAGCTCCCAAACGAATGGACCGATCTGAATGCAGTTTTTTTTATTCGAAAGCTGTTGTGAGCCCGAGTTTTCTTAGCCATGTTTCATGAAAATCTGTTCAGCCGTTTTTGAGATATTGGACTTTGAAATGAAAATGTCGGGGGTTTTTAAACTTTTCTAAGTTGTAGTTATTAAATTCCGTTTTAACTCGATGTTTTACCTACACTATTTCCTCCTTTCATAGCATCGAACACATACAAGAGGAGTAAACGCGTATCTTTTCAAACGAGCGTTAGAACAACTCAACTCACATTTACCTATACAAAAAATTACATTAAGGTCTACCTAACGTACGAACGAAACGTTATGCAATCGACTAGCAGATAGCAAGTCAATCGGGTTTTTGAAAGTGAGTGCCATCGCCATGCCAAATGTACAGTCAAGGAATTTAATTTAGGACCCACTTAAGGTTGACAATCCTGTCGATTTGTATTGGACTACAAAGAATATTTTTGCGAAAAGGGTCGTAAATTAAATTCCTTGACTGTACGAGCTGAAAAGTGAAGACAAAACAGTTTAATTCTGTAAATAATTAAATCTGTACCTCGGCTTTCCTAAGTGCATCATCATAAACTTAAGATCGCTATTCTGTTCTTCTCTGCCAATGTTTTGAACTCCCGATATGGTATTAAATTAACTTCCTCTTTTGCTTTATCCATAAACGCACGTGTTGGTTCTCCCCTGCCTCTTCTTCCTTCTATCTTTCCTTCAATTATCATGTCATGTCGTATCGGATGCCCTTACATATTTCCCCTTCTGTTTTTTGTCGTTTCCTATCAAATTTAAAACTTCTTCATTTGTTATCTATCTCTGTCCAACTAATTCCCTATATACTTCTCCTACCTCACGTCTCTCCCGTGAGTGCGCAATTGCAAACTAAGCATGAAATATCAAATCAAGCAACCGTCATGTTCAGTGTTTCACGAGTAGTGCTAGTTGCTGGCGTCACAGTTGTGTAAACTGTAAACTTAACATTACATCACGTAACAATTCGCCTGTTGGAGGCCTGTGAAGATTAAGTATATTCAGAAACAGCTATTGTCTCGTCGCAGCTGTGCTTGACACCCGACGTCCGCCAGACATTATTATTGTCAAGTTCAACTGAAACAACGTGTTTTGACTTGACAAACTGGGTTCAAATTAAACCAAACTATTTTTGAATCAACGAATCTAAAGAACTCGCGCTACACTGACTATTTGCGAAGAAGATTGATAACTTTACAAGTTTGCACATTCACAAAACGTCTAACTAATTTGTAATTCATGAAATTGATGATTTGCATGTAAAAGCGCGGTTGTTTTATCATCTCATAAGTTTTCTTAATAGAAATAAGAGACAGCTTTACTTTTATTTTGTGTTATAACCATGACGGTTAAATGGTATTTTGCTATGCAACCTTTATATGAAACTAGCTTCTATCCGTCACTCCGTCCGCGTGGAACTCGTTTATATCGTAGCTCCATACAAACTTTCATCCCCCATTTCATCCCTTTGGGGGATGATTTCCGGGATAAAAACTATCCTATGTCCTTCCCCGGGACTCCAACTATATCTCTACCAACTTTCATCTCAATCGGTTTAGCAGTCTAAGCGCGAAGAGGTAGATGACTGACAGACAGACGCACTTTTGCGTTTATACTATTATTTAGTATAGGGCGCATTGAAAATAATAACCATTTTGTTCTTGGTGTTAATTGTTTCCATAAGTAAGTAGCACAATCCTTATCCTTAACCAAGTTACGCAGCCATTATTTTGAAGACTTCGTACTGAACTTAGATCATTCGTTGTACTATCAGGTAAGTCTGTAGTCAAATGCTTGCCTTTTATTATAAAAAAGCAATAAGAAACTGTTAAAAATATCGTGATCGTGACCATGTTAAACAATCTCCGATCGCGCCAAAGTTACGGGCCGTAAACGCTACATGGTGCTGGTGTGATAAAATATTCCACATTTTAAACTAGACTATTTTCCATAATCTTTAAGACTGCGCCGAGCATAATCGGCAAAAACGGCAGTCACCGTTTCGACGGTGGAGTTCATAATTCTTTACAATAAAATATAAATTATATGTAATTATAATCACAAAGAGTGAGTTTACAATAATAAACTATAAATATTCTCAAATCATCTACAGTTTAATAAATACAATTCCGTAAAGTTGCACAAAAAATGAGAAGAACGTGTGTCGGCGTTTAGGTAAAATTGAATAAAAATAAATATACTTTAGTTTCATAATCCTACTCAAACGAATCTCCAATGTATTAACTACAAAAGAATCCAATCCTAACATTTCAAAGTGCTTTGGTTATTTACTTATGAATGATTTTTTAAAAACGCCCTTCAAATCCGCCATATAAAATTACTATGGAACAAAATGATGAAATATAATATGCGAGCAACGCATGACATATTCAGTCACCCCCGAGAGCTCAGAGAGAGAGCACGTCTCAATGCGGCGCTGTGACACTTAAAAATACTTCGATGTCAATTGTGTATGAATACAGCAGTAATACGCAGCAAAACAGGGTAAGTATTATTTTTGATATTATAAGCTTCTAAGCAGGTCGATCACGTAACGCATTGTACGCGCGTCAGTTTAGATCTAAATGTCAATTTTTATATGGAAAAATGAGAGTTGTACCTACCTGACGCGCGTTCGAAACGTTACGTGGTTGCCCCTCAGGAGCAACGAGAACTGATGGCGAGGGTCTCATGACGGAGCCGGAAGATGGCTGGTGGAACTCTATGATGGAAGGGGCTAAGATAGTCGAGTTTGGGCTCTTTTGCTTTGTTATCGTCAGTACTTACCATTAAACATGATGGCGAGGGTCTCATGACGAAGCCGGAAGATGTCTGGTGGAACTCTATGATGGAAGGGGCTAAGATAGTCGACTTTGGGCTCGTTTGCTTTGTTATCGTCAGTACTTACATTAAACATGATGGCGAGGGTCTCATGACGAAGCTGGAAGATGGCTGGTGGAACTCTATGATGGAAGGGGCTAAGATAGTCGAGTTTGGGCTCGTTTGCTTTGTTATCTTGAGTACTTACCATTAAACATGATGGTGAGGGTCTCATGATGAAGCCGGAAGATGGCTAGTGGAACTATATGATGGAAGGGGCTAAGATAGTCGATTTCAAACTCAAGCTCGTTAGCTTATTCCTGTATAGTCTCTATAGTCAATTATTAAATCAAAAAAATATTAGACAGGTATTTCTTATTTTTTCAATTTAAAAAAAAGTAATGAAGATATAGCCCGTTAAAGTTCCGCGTGACGTCACGCCGTGCCACACTTTTTACCACAACTGACGTCACGAGTCCGCAGCTCTGAACTTTGACGTGCTTTTTCTGTCATTTTTTTTTCTTGACAAAAGAAAACATACGTGTCCAACATTTAGTGATAAATGATAATAGAGGAAACATTTAACCTATTGATGGTGCACCAACTATTTATTGTTTTAGTTAAGGGGTTAAGTACCCGAGGTTTTCATTGATTTTTGCCGAGTTATAATATTATAGAGATATTATAGAGCTATTTTTTTGTCTATCCCGTCTAAAGACTGTGCACGTCGCTGCTGATTGCTAATTCAATTGCAACACTAGTCCACCGGTAACACTGCGTTATTATTACTTTGCTTATTTTTTTCTTTTCTTTAGTTAACGGACAAATTTCAATAAAAATAATAATTGCGTTTTGTATTTTATTCCTTATACCATCCACGGTTTTATACGCGGAGTTGAGATTTATTATTAGAGAATGATGAGCTACTAACTTTTAGCTTGTGACCGACCGCACCGATCGAGCGAGCCGGCTGTAGTGTGCGTGATGACGCACACACAGGTGCAAATGCCAAATCGGTGCCCGCGTCAAAAGCTCGGCGCAGTCTTAAAACGTCAGCGAGCAAAACACCGAAACCGAAAGCCTTTTCGTCACATGCGAATATAAAGTAAAGTTACGAAGTAATAAAACGTTTAGAAAAAAATCTCTCGTCGAAAGCGTATACTGTTTCTGATTCAGACCATCAAACGAGATTCAATCAATACATTACCACGTATTTTCCAATCCCGTGATTTCGTATTTTCTTCATTTTATGTGCCTCGTAATGATATGTTTTCTCCAAGCGCTTCGCGAATTCGGCATTTGTCTTCGGATTTACATGGGGGGGGGGGGATGTTTCCGCGGATGTTGACTGGTTCAAGTTCAAGACTCGCGGGCGGTTATTGACCGGCCTCCAACCTGCGCGACGCTCGAACGCTTTTCCCCCTAAATCTACAACATTTTTAACTCACGTACACAAAAATGAATTCATATTTCATTAATTAACTGATTTCGCAAATATGGCGATCATGATTCATCTGCATATTATAAATCACAGGTATACTGCGGTCACGTTCGCCGAATAATCCTGGTTTTTATGGCTCCTCTACATGATGGCCCATCCTGCTGGCCCACTAGGATGGGCCAGCGTGTAGAGAGGGTAGTGGTGCCGGATGGTTTATGGCGCAGCGGGATGGCGATAGGATGGCCGCGGTGTCGGTTTTACGACCGCACATCAAAGGGAATGGGCCAGCGATGGCGGTACGCATCTACACGTGGCCCATTCCGCAGTGCGTGGTCGACCGCGGTTGAGTGTGGACGCTCGTGCTGTGTATTTTTTTAAATCAAAAATGACGTGTACGTGGCCTCAACACGAAACAATAAAGTTTTTGGAATACGCTATTTGACAACAGTGAAAATAATTAGTTTTTTCATTAGCAACAGATAAAAATTACGAAATTACTGGGAAACTATCAAATTTTCATTTAAGTTGTCAATTTTAAGATTTTTAAATTCATAAGAACTAACACTAAGGACGTTGTTTGATTGTGACGTCACAAGCCTGTAATCCCTGCAAAATTCCAGACTATCGGAGCGTTTTTGACGTTTCATAAAAAGAAGCTGATTTGTTTTTTTTTTGTCAAATAGCGTATTATATCGGGGAGAAAGCGTAATATGTAAATAGGTAAATTACCGCAGCGGCTAACGCTTCGACGTCCTTCTCACAAAACGGTTCGATCACAACTGAATGTCGCCATCGTGTAGTTTCAACCATCGCATGGCCATAGTGCTGGGCCGTAGGATGGGCCATCATGTAGAGGAGCCATTACCGTTGTGGGTATGATTCAACACATTGGCGTATTGATTATCCTCTTATCTAAAGCGTTTTTGTTTGAGCAAGGCTTCCGCTAAGCCCTTTTATTGCCCTCTTGGGTTTGACTGTCGGCTAGCCTAGGGAACATTGATTTAGTTGCACAGTGGACAATGGTCCTTCTGAGATTCTATTTAATACGTCGTCGATATCTTCCCGGTTCTGATAAATCCTTATATGGCATTAGTTATCATCTTATCGTAGGTAGGCAATAGTTTAAATGCGTGTGTGATTTTGAATCTTACCTTTCCGACATAAGATCTAAAATATAGACGAACTCAAGTATTAGAATGTTTTTGCTTTTGTAGTACTGCATTTCATATACTAAATAGCATTGCTTTAGCTATAGTATTTCAGTCGACGTCGTTTAGTCGACGGAATATTGCATTAAGTTTTAAAGCTACTGCCGTTGATTTATCCTGCAATGGAGCGGATTCGTGTGAGGTTTTAGGGGAACAAAGGTGGATTCTTATTGATTGGACGCAACAGGTAGCTGGGGCGTCCTGCGCTGCCCTCGACTTTAGTATCCTCGTGACTTTGCCCGTAACCATTTTCTTTCCAATTTGTCTTCATTCATAAAACTGGAAAGTAAAAGTAAACGTAATATGTACTTACAGTCGAGTTCTCCAATATCTATACAGACAACCGTTCAAAAATATCTACACATGTGTATTATGCCAGTAACAATAAAGTCTCTGTATAGATGTTTTTGAAAGGTTGTCTGTGTGGATATTGGAGAACTCGACTGTACTACATTTGACCTGATCCAGTCTACAAAAAATAAACGTATTTCTTTTGAATAGCATGTTCTATTTATATGTAAACACTCGTAGTCTAAAGTGGAAATGGGCCGGCCATGTCGCGAGGTTAACTAATTTTGTTGAAATGTATGTTATTTAAGCAGTTTTTTAAGAAAAACTATTTGTTCTGGCACATCAAAAAAAATTTGTTAATATTCATCATATTTCAAAGACCGTGGACGGACTCGATACATAATTTGACAAAATCGGCTGGATAGAAAATAATTGCAGATTGGTCTTAAAATCATCATTAAACGGTTTTGTCTTTATTTTTTTGACGTATGGGTTTGCAATTAAAAACATGAAGTCAACATATTCATACCTAAACCGCTAACGAGTCATATTTTACAAATAATCCACACTTTTTTTTTATTTGAATATTTATTTATCTATCTAAGACCTTCTAGGACCTGGCCGCCCAGCAACACTCGCTCTCGTTTACTCCGATACAAATAGACAGTGTGCGCCGTATCCCGAATCCTCAAGGGCATTTTGGTGTTGACACCGTCTTAAGGGACCAGAGATCTAGAGACTATAAGAGCGGCTCTATGGCATGGCCCACCAGGCAATCGGAGCAGGGGAATACCTTTCACACGTTGTGAAGACGACGTAAAGAGGACAGCCGGCTCGCTCTGGTACGAAGTGGCACAGGACAGAGACACATGGTCATCCTTGGAGGAGGCCTTTACCCGCCCAGGGGTTCTTGCAGACCAGCTTATTACTAATACCTAGCTTTAAAATGTAGGTTAATTTTTTTTTTACTAACCAACTCACCGGCAATAAATTTGGCCCAAATTAGAAAAATGTATTTAATGATTTAATAAATATCTGGTGAATAAAGTGAGCTTAGCTTAGTCGTACTTTGTCGTTTTTACTCGTTTGATAATTCTTGTGCATGAGTCATGCTCATGTAAATATCATATAAGCGATACAAGAGGTACTATTATAATAATAATACTATGTTGTGCAGATATAAATAAATATTACGGGACAATCTTACACAAATCGACCTAGTCCCAAACTAAGCAAAGCTTGTACTATGGGTACTAGATGACTATAAACATACTTAAATAGATAGATAAATACTTAAATACATAGAAAACATCCATGGCTCAGGAACAAATATTCGTGCTCATCACACAAATATATGCCCTTACCGGGATTCGAACCCGGGACCTCTTGCTTCGTAGGCAGGGTCACTACCAACTAGGCTAAAGCGGTCGTCAAATATATAATATATAATGTCGATCGTTTACCTAGAGATAGAGACGTACGCGCAACTATTTTTGATCAAAAATTCTAGTAACATACTTGTATTACTACTACATACATATTTAATTTACCTGAGACCGAGTGTTTGTCGGCTTTCATACTACGAATAATCGATTTCTATACACAATTAAACAAAAAACCAATAACTGATCGTTTACCAAAAAAAAAACGAAATAAACTGATAAAAAGAAAACAAAAAACCTCATCACTGGGGTTCCAACTAACAGCCATCAGGTCTTCATCGAAGAGTAAGCCTGCCTTTTGCGAGGAAATACGGAAAAAAATTTTTTTTCGAAAATAAGACCAACCCTGATCGGTTTATCTCGGCCCCGTAAACCCTTATTACTCCAAATTTCATCAGAACATGATAAATATAGGTATATTATATACAAATATTGCTCGTTTCATAGTATCGGTATAGTATCGCTGAAATTATTTTTCTTGTGTTTCTTCAAAGAACTATTTTTACGAAGTTTCAAAACTGTATCTTAAAAAATAATTTAAATCCCATTCAATTTTTCAAACCTTATATCGATCGACCTCCGAAGAAATTATATCTATAAAAACGCCATGCTATGTCCTATTCTGAAGTTTAAACTACAATATGAGAAATTGCCCTTAAAGATGTTTAAGGGCATTTTCAAGGTTCAGTGGTTTTCGCTAAAAGCCACCAAAAATATACTGGTTGTTATCGCCGCCACGCGGCGTCCACATGACGCAACAAAAGATGGCGCTGTTACGTTGCGGGTCACCTTAACTCCATCAAACTTTTTTATACGTTTCATATGGTTTGACGGAGTTTAGACGCCGACAAAAAATAGGAGAATGACCTACTAAGGCTAGAATGCATGGAAATTGGTGATGTTCTGCATCGCGTTATTGAATTTTTTAAGTTATGTTGTATACATTTTCACATTTATAAGGCACTTGTCCCACCGCCAGCGAGTAGCGAGTACTCTCATAGTAATTCTTACTCGCGCGAGTAAAAGCGAGTAAGAATTACTATGAGAGTACTCGCTACTCGCCGGCGGTGGGACAAGTGCCTCATATCAGTGTGATTAAATCACCACCCACCTGCGTCCAAATTTTTTATAAAGTGGAAAATAGCGTTCGGAATTTAGAGATTTCGGAATAGATAGATGGTTTCGGTCGGACAAATGAATTTTCGGAATTCGGAATTTTCTGCGCTGCCGGGGAGTTCTGTTCCGACTGCCGTTGCGAGCGGACGCTGCTCTGGGAGCCTTCTCCGAGCTCTCGTTACGCCATAAAAAATTACAATAGTCCTCCAAAACAATAGAGTATAGCCCAGATGGGACAGCGCCGAGCCGCGCGTCCGTAGCCCGAGCCAACCACTCCGTCTCGTCTCTTTCAGTTCGCAAAGTGCCGGTTTACTCATAGTCATATTTGTTTGTTTATCGCATATCACATGGTTCCACAAGTGCCGGTTTATACAAACGTGCAGTGTGTTCACATATCGTAGGTCCTAACAGTAAGTGCAATCAGTGACGGACAATCTGAATCTCCGACAACCGGCTACCACAGCACCTTACGCGCGGCGGCAACCGCCCGCAGGCCGCAACCATCTTCGAGGCGAATCTGGTGAGACCGCTCCTTTTTGTTGAATGGACTTAATTTACAATTTCCCGGGTCCTTACTCTTAGGGCTACAAATACGAGTCCTATTTTAATCCCATATACCCAAACAAACAACAATTGCACCTAGCCCCACAGACTCGGGAATCCCCCAGTCCGTCTAGCCTATCCACGCTCACCTCTATGTCTAGACTACATGACCTACCAAACATGACCGGCTAGCTCTGCCCGCCTAGACCAGATATTCTTAACCCGTAGGACAAGGCCCGATTTTGAAGTGACACAACATCTGGACCTGCAATATGTTACCACTGCACGCGCACATGTATTGTACCTAATTCCTCGCTATATAATCTAAATAACCACCAACGCCCGGACTAGACGCACGTGGACATTCATGTTTATTTAAATGCTAAAAATTTTTAAATAAGTATACTATACGTATTATCAACCTACCCGTCTATCAGCATAATTAGAGATAAGTCCTTACTTAGGTACCTATATATAAATACACAAAGTGAGCGGGGTTCATGCTCTGCCACGACACTGTATCCCCTTACAAACGGGCTATATTCTACAAACTTTAATGTAATATACCTACTACTAACATTGTATCAGTCTACCCCCATTGTTAGCGATAAGTCCTCACACATAATGAAACTGAGCGGGGCCCATGCCCAGCCGCGGCACTGTATCTCCCTACAAACGGGTCACTGACGAAACCGCAAAAATATTACTATACTGCGGCCCTACCCCTAGGTAAAAATATCGACTGAATCAATGAGCAAAACCCTGTGTAAGGCTCTAAATTACTAAACCCATACCTGCAACTTTCACATCAATAGCGCAATCCCTCCCAATCTCCGACTCGCACAAAACATAGGTTCTGTTTTTTTGTCACTTTGTTTATACCAGAAAGCGCTCCCCGCGAAGGACACGAGTGACCGAACCCGAAAAGATAGGTACAAACCTATAAATAAACTAGGAACCAAAAGCCATTAGGTACATACACCTACACAAAAAGCCAAATTCACATCTCGAACAAACCAAAACGATTGCATCATTTTAACACATAAACTGAGTAGACCCCAACCAAATAACCATCAATCAGGTACAAAGTAACAAAAAAATACATCTTGGAATTTCCCTCCACGAGTCACGACACGCTAGCCATCTGGTACCCAATATACAGCGCTTCATGCTTTCTCCGGAATAGACAGCATAAAAATATAAATAAAGGCATTGTCTTTTGCCTAAAAACCCAAATTGCGTCGAAACTCCCCATCATAAAATCTTGTGTTCTAAGTTCGACAAACTGACTAAAATAAAAATAACACCCATTACGTAAAAGTTCCATCGGTCCAACATCTGGCCAGCAGTTATTCGCCCTTACAATACCACATGGAATTTAGAAACGCCGCACACTTAACATCGGCCCCCTTACAATAGGTCATTGCCAAATAATAGTTCTCCGCGGTATCAATTGTATGCGTATCCTTATCTCAAACTTAGACTTACTGGGCCTAGAATTAAAATAAGGCAATTCAAGCGTATCACAGCTAACTACGGCAGGACCCGTGTAGTAACCAACCATAATTCCGTTGCTCCGTATTGCTGGCGCACGATTACGAGCCTACTAACACACAGGCTTAGGGGCCTGCCACATGAATAACTCAAGGCACTACTAACTAATCACCGCTGAAGGGACACCGTCTTCTCTCCCAACAGGTGGCCTAGAACAGATAGAGTGGTAGTCCTAACGACCCACACCCAAGTAAAGTCTTCTTCCCTTGCACCCAGTTCACTTTTACTAGGCGATAAAGTATACTGCTAGCGCATCGCCCCACAAGACAGCATCGGCCCCCAGCAACAACTATTATAGTTAGGCGAGGCTCCCAACGGCAGAGCGTTGCCACGCTCAGCTACCTACACTTAATCAACAACAAGCAACGTTAGGCTTACATATACGCTTGGGTCAAGTCAAGCCGGACTAAGTGTCCCTAACACAGCCGGGTCGACGAGTAACACTCAATCGCCCCGTATCGTAACTAATCGTCTAGGTAGTAAGATACCAAGGCCAATTACAGGCCGACCTAGAGTAGCCGCTCACACAACAATAGATTATAAGCCCTTTCCACAGCTCACCACCAACACTCAACAAAAGACTAGAAACATGAGTAGCGAGAACCCTATCGTCGAAATACCAGGAGATGGAAACTGTCTATACCGCGCGATAGCGTATCAAATTAACGATTTATATGACCTTACGTTTGACCATCACGCAATCCGTCGGGACCTTGCCCGCTACGTCGATGAAAACCAAAACGACAAGAATATGCACCTTGCTATTAAAAGTAACCTTGAAGTGATAGCTCAAGACAGTGAAATCCAAAAACACATACATTCACAATACCAAGACGGTACATGGGGTGGCAGCGACATTCTGATAGCGGCGGCGGATTATTATGGCATTAATGTAAAAATATTCCAAAGAGACCCTTTAAGAGAAACAGCATGTTTTACCCCCAAGGTGCCGAGCGACGCTGTGGGCTGTTTAGGCCTTATTTTCAGCGGTAACCACTACGATTGTTTTGAAAACCACCTGGGAGCACTCACGTCAAAAGCCACGCAAGACAATACGATCTTGAGTGCAGGCAGCCTAGAAGAGATACCAGACGATACAGGTTAGAGACTAACCAGGCCAAGGCCACATCTCACTGCACAAAACCCCATCAATAATAATAATATTAATATCGCCACATGGAATATAAGAGGCGCCGCCACACAGGGGAAAAAACGATATTGATTTATATCTCGAATCGAAATCAATACACATTGCATGCTTACAAGAAACTCACTTAAAAACAGGGACGTACCAATCAAAACACTACACTACACTACTGGAACCTTAGTGGAAATAATAGCAGCCGAGGCCTCGCCATTCTTATAAGAAAAAACAGCGGCCTCACGCTAAACAGGACAAAGGCAAACACGAGTAATATGGCAGCCTCAATCGAAATAGGCGACAAAATCGACTTGTTCGTTGTCACAACTCACTGGTCCAACACTGCGTCAGCAGCGACAAGCGACGTAACGCGCCTGCTCCAACTATTAAAAGAAAAGCCAAGGAAGTCCACCACAATAATCTCAGGGGATTTCAACGCGCACATTGGTTACAAAGAATCGGGCAAGCGCCAACAGAAAAACCAAATAGGCAAGAACCTTCTCCACCCAAAAACCAACCACAACGGTGAAATCTTATTAGATTATTAGATCTGATTAGAAACGTCGCATGGTCGAAGAAGTTGCAAAGCCACCTGGAGAGCTGGCAACAAAACCTCCCAGATTGACCACTTGATGACACAGACTAATGGCAAACCACTATTCAAATACATCAAAGGCGAACACTCAAACTTGTCAGATCACAAACTCGTATAATAATAAATAATAAGACGGTCCCCACTAGATCAGACAAAAACAAAACATCAGACTCGTTCAACTATAAAACGCTTAACTACGAGCAACTGCAAAACACCACCACAGGAAAAGAATACCAAAAGTCTTTAAGTGAACTGATCACAGAGAACAGAAAACCAGAAGACAAAAAACGCCACTGCCATGGGAAACAATTACAGGCATCATGAAAACAGCGACCTACGAAGTGCTCAAGCATCAGCCCAATTACTCCAAGGAACGTAGAATTGCATTGGCGAACCTACAAAAGGCAAAACTCCATCAGAAACGCCGACCGCTAGACCAATCTACTAAAAACAAGTTAAAGGTGTGCAGACGCCTTCTACACAATCTGGAATCAGCGGAGGAGCAACAAGAATGCCGCGCCTTTTTTAGAGGACTAGCCAAAACCCCTCCGTCAATGAGAATAAAGATATACGATACGGCTTTTATAGAAGACACAAGCAAAAGGAAAGCCGACGGACCAAAAACAACTTTATCCGCATGTCTAAATGGGAAGAAGAATTGGACAAAACGGAAGGGCCGTGGGTCGATGAGTTAAAAGATGAGGACCCGACCAAGCTAGGGCAAGCTCCTTCAATGGACGACATCGAGAAAATTACGAGTCAAATGCGTAATGGCACTGCACCTGGAATAGATCAAGTCGTCACAGAGCTCTACAAAGCCAACACGCAAGAACTAAAAGCCGAAATTCTTGAACATATGAAAATAGCCTGGACAAAAAATATTCTACCACCCACCTGGACACAATCAATCCAAGTGCCTCTGCCTAAAATGGCAAATCAAAAGGGCATCAATGATTATAGACGCATCTCTATATGCAGCACAGGTTACCGAATCTACGCCAACTTTCTCCTCCTTAGGCTTGACGAAATTACCGAAGAATTAGGAAACTACCAGGCAGCATTCTTACGAAACCGGTCGACGCATGACCATATGTTTACCTTGCGACGAGTCCTTGACGAACAATGGAGAGCGGGCGAGAAAACATATGTCCTAGCAGTGGACGTAGAAAAAGCGTTTGACATGGTAGATCTAAATACACTGAGAGACATTATACTATCGAGAACTAATACAGCTATGGCCAATCGGATAGTCGAAGCCACAATGAACGAATCCACCTGCATCAAATGGTGGGGGCAACAAACAAGGTGGATTAAAAAAGGCAAAGGAGTCAAACAGGGCTTACTGATGGACGATGTCTTTCGCACCCTCGAGGACAAACTCCCGTTTGTTCAATTAAAGCAGGATGACCAAATACATCTGCCACTAAACTTGACGACGTAATTATAGTGACTAACTGTCTTCAACAGATGAACGCAATCTACTCAAAGGCCAACGCCTCATTCGCCACTGTAGGACTAAAAGTTAAAGAAACCAAAATTAAAGTATTAGTTCGTGATCCAACACACAAGAGTCAAAGGAACTTCATAACACTAAATGGCACAATGGTTAGCCCTACCAGCGAAATCAAATACCTAAGGAACGTATATTACCTCCACACTGAGTAGAAAAGACACCGTACATTCGCGCTGTAAAAAAATCTTACCAGCTTTATTAAAGAATCAAGTATACAGTGGCAAATTACAAGGTTACTTTACAAAATGGTCATAAATGCGATACCCTCACCAAAGCCAACAGACGAAAACTCAGAAGGTACGAACGAATAATACAGAAAGACATGATCAACAACTCAGGCACATCACCCAGCCCTGGCAAAGTACACGACTTATTGGAAGGAAAAACGATTACCAAGAGGATAAAATGCCTTCGATTGTGCTACCTTGGACACATTCTCAGACGCCCTAACGCACACCTCTTAAAGGCAGCACACAGATACAAGGCAAAGAAACTAAAGGTAGGTCGACCCATATTTACATGGAAGATTTCCTGACACAGGATATGACGTACTACCACATTAGCTCCAGCGAATGGCCTAACATGGCATCGGACAAGGATAAAATTAATAAAGCCGCCCGAAGTATCTAGAGATGCAAAAGAATGACAGCGAGTCAGAAGAGGAGGCCGAATCATTGGGAAATGAGCCTGACCTAACAACCACCTTTTTTTTTTTTTTTTTTTGACGCTGGAGAAATGTGTTACACATACCCCCCGACCTAACAACCACCTAGAAGAGCCACCTCCAACACAAGAAGGTACAAGAAGACTTCATACGAAGCAACGTGCATCACTTCACCAACGCTCACCCCCCGACGAAGTATCCTACCTCTCCTCTTTTCCAATATTGGCTTAAGGCTGCATAGCCGGTCGATTGTGGCCGACTGGTTGCGGCTGGTCGGTCTTCCCTTCCTATCCCAGAGCGTGTCACTCCTCACAAATTTGTGCCCCCTGGTATATCCGGCTTGTCCGGGTCAGGCTTGCTTCCTGGCTGGGTGCGGTACCTATGTTCATGTTCATGTTCATGTTCAATTCGGAATTTTCTGCGCTGCCGCGTCTTATAATTAAAAACAAATTTTCATCATATCAATCAGGCTCAAATTTTGGCGGGTGGAAACCCTCCTAATTGCTGCTCAGAATGACGCATGTACAGCTATGAAAATACGTTGTTTAGTCCGGACAGAGCTGCTTAATTAAAATGTCCGCGATACAAATTACTCGCGAGCCTGCTTATCTTTGTCCGACGCCGATTTTCTATTGTTTCCATTTTGTGGGCATATTCTCAATTAGCCCTATCTCGAGTGGGCGTCATATTGGCTATATGAAACATTGTGATATCCCTGCCTATCGAGAAAACTATCAATCATTTTTTGCAAATGGATTTGCGTATAAATGAAGCGGTAGTAATGCACTTATTGAGATGAATTTGGGAACAATAGAGTTGAGAAAATGTTATTGTTCCGAATATTGACAATAATTCAGTTCTTCCAAGAAAAAACTATGTCAGGGATTAAACAGTGGGTATTATTGGAATATGTTTATATCAATATTATTGCAATACTATAAATTGTATGGATAAGTGGCTTTCGTAACGACAAGATGCATGTGATATGTCTTGTGATCGTGATAATAGTCACGATATGATCATGATAGCGCGTCAATATACGGTTCTAAACGAGTATACCGAATATGAGAGATGGATATGAATTATTTCCTTATAAATGACAACCAACCCGAATTCTGACGCCATTTTAAGTCAGAGTTAAAATTCGTTATTCTTTCAGTCACCGCACTTAAGGTGTGGTGTCGATTGCGCGCCGTGCGGTGTTTCTTGTTTATTAGATTTAAGGTAGTAGTTAATTTTTGTATGTTGTTGTAGGTTCAGGACTGCATGATTTGCACGTTTCTCTGTATTATAGCTATAGGTAATTAGTTAAGGGCCCCTTCCAACTTGAAAAGATGGGTAAGGAAAAAAAAACGTTTGTAAGAAAGACACAAAACCGTTTTTAGCTAACTGGGTCTAAAGTTGTATGAATAATGTGCACTTGTTTCGGATTGAAACATATGATTGCTCTTAAATGTACTTATTTTCTCCCAGACTCCCAGATTTTATTTCACAAAATTAGAACGAACGGTGTGTGCAAAATTGCTATGCTAAGCTTGATTTGTTGTATATGTAGCAATTTATCGGTATGCATGTTTGCCCCACTATTTTCCCCTGGGGCACTGCGGACGACGCTGAAAAATGGTTTGTTTACCCTCCTACGCCTTACGAGCGGGCTATAAAACCAGACCAAAATACACTTGACAAATTGAATCGCAATGAGACGGGTTACCGGAATTGTTCTTTTGTTTTCATAGGGTCCGATTAGAAAAGCGGAGACGGCGGTCCAACCGAGGGGTCGACATTACGGAAATTCGTGAACGTTTTAAATGTTGTAATCCTGCTAAATACACGTTGACATTTGTTACTCGTTCAAAGAAAGATTACGGAACGGATTTGATGAAACACTCAATGGCTATACAATATAAGTACTAGCAGTTTTTCTTTACTAATAATAAAAATGAGAGCACGTCCCTGATTGCTTGTAACCATTTCATGCTTAAATCGCTAAACAAATTGTGATGAATTTGGGATCTTGCGTGTGTCAAACTTTCGTAATTATATTTGAATACATACCACCCCCCCCCCCCCCCCCCCCCGGCAGGTAAAGTAGCAATTACTGCCTTTTTTTTGCTGGTAGATATCTCCATTTGGTCAGGGGAGGGCGTACAAATTGTGTACAAATTTTGTACCAACAAGCGGTACATTCAAGCGGTAATAAAGAATTGGATACTTTTGTTATTTTACCTGCGATCTGGGTATTTTTTTTTACTTTCCTTCTTAGGTCGTGTGTACGATAAGTTTCAATCCGACCAGACCGGCATAGAGATTATTCCTAGTTCAACTCATATGGATTAAGTCTGACCTGGTTGGCCGAATCCGTTCCACGTAAATAACGCTTGTAGCGACTCGCGCGTCCCCTGGCTCCAAGAAGAGCCGTGCTATTGTTTGCCGGTGTTAAATTACTGCGGTACCTCGCCTCTTCTGCTTAGCCTGCTCTGTCTACAGTTTCAAATGCCATTGTTTACAAATACGCTGCCTACATGGGAAATAATTCCTTCAGCTGATTACAAAGAATTAGAGGGAAAAAAGGGAAAAACACAATTCAAAGTTTAATCGTTTGGTAACTGGCTTGTGTAGAAGGTCTCATGGAGCTTTATTGCGTTTAGCCGAGTCCAATCTATCAGCAACAGGGCAAAAAGCTTCGGGGAAATTCGACGTCTATTTCTTTTTTAAAGTTCATAACATCGCCCATCTAGTCACATAGTTATATTTCCTTTGAGGTCTACTTCTACCTAGCAGATTTCACAGCTTACAGATGACATCGCCTCCTCAAAATGATGTATGGTCGCCACGAGTTGTCATTGTCATTGTAATAGCCTACATGCTTGCAATAGATTACATATAACATAATTAATTAATAGTAAAACGAACAGGTTAAACATTTTAGTAATAAGCTGTTAATACAAGATGGAAACTTAAATTCCGAAATAAATGATTATTTAAATTGTAAAACAAATCTCACCTCGGCTGTTTTGAGTATAATGCTTACAAACTGTCCCCTGTTCAAACATTTATTATTTTGACCAGTCGGCCCGCTTGTTTCTGAAACCCAACCTTTGTTTCAAATGCCGATACACCGGACATCATTGTGTATTCTCCACACGTGTGAAATTGTTGACAAAATGTCATTATGCTTTGTTACCATCGACTCGTTCCGTGTCGTGTTTCGTAAGAGTTCTTATACCTTATCAAGTTCAGTCACTTCAACCAAACCTTCGGTCTTGGGCATATTTTTTACTTTACTGACGAGTGACGATGGTGCCGAGGCGAAATTCAAATATTGAATTATCTTATCTGTGCTTGGGGACTTGGCTAGCTAAGTTTTCAGACGAAGCTTTTGTTATAGTATTCTCTTAGATAAATGCAGCCTGCTTTTAATTTATCTCAGATTTTGGAATACAAAACTTATCTATTATGTTTCTCCTAGAACGCTCAGAACTGACTTACCATTATGTTATCCTAACCCAGGTTATCGATGTACCTATATGTTTTTTCATATGAAAAAGTTTATCGTAACGTTGGTAGTTCATCACTTTCAGCTGTATTCTTATTTTTACAAAAAAGTTTATTTATAAAATAGGTGTTGATCACACTTTCCACTCAGCAAGCAGTTGACTGATATGGCTTTACATGTGCCAGCCAAGGGCTCGCTTTAGTCGGAGCCAATCGTTCAATAACCGTGCACATTTTTATTAAATATTTTGAGAATCGTTTTCTTTATGAAAGCAAAGATGTTATAAGAAATGCAATTTTCACCTGAATAACATGAACACTGTAAATACTAACAAATTAATTATTTTGTTTGTTTTGTATGGAACATGTAGACAAAAAGTTGTTAATTCATAAAAAAATCTTTCTTTCAGCGTTGGTTGCCCTAATGCCAATCGACCATTATTATTCAAAATGGCGTTAAAATTATTTTGCAATTTTCGGTTCGTAAGAAAGTGGGGTCACTTTGCGTTATTTATTTAACTAATTATTGTCGATAATTTATCCGTCATGGCCGCTCCACACAATGGGCCATCCTGACCCATCATACAGGACGCAACTATGCGTTAAAGGGAGTAAGACGTATTTATGTATCGTTCTACCGCATAGCCGCGTCCTGTATGATCGGTCAGGATGGCCCATTCTGTGGAGCGGCGATCAGCGACAACGTAATCGAGGTAAGGGTAAGTCCCTCCATGTTTAGAAGAATTTATTAAACATTTCTTAATCCTCGGCGTCTGCGAAGTTTCTTTATAAAACTCATAAATTATACACTCCCCAGCCGCCCAGGTGTTGCAAATAAATCTGCCAATCTATAGAATAAACAAACCAACAAAGTTACTATTTATTATATTATATATTTTGATCTTCAAAGGACTCTTATTGACAGAACGAATTTCTTTAGCACGATTGCAATGCTAAATATTTATCAGTTGAATGATTACGTTCATTCTAGCCCCAAAAGATTTCAGAAATATTCCGTTGTCTTTCTTTGAAAAATACTATTAAATTCTTCTATTAACTGTGATTGAAATATGCAACCTTTATCTTTGTGGTGTCGAGATTGAGTCGAAATTAAAAATATAATGATTGTATCTT
This sequence comes from Epinotia bilunana, assembly GCA_947049275.1. Classification (NCBI taxonomy): domain Eukaryota; kingdom Metazoa; phylum Arthropoda; class Insecta; order Lepidoptera; family Tortricidae; genus Epinotia; species Epinotia bilunana. The sequence goes on from OX346265.1 coordinate 7,118,053, forward strand.
TTGTTAAGTGAAATAGCTGCTAAAATATTTTTTCTCGTTGAATTTAGATGCTATCGACTTTCCAAATACAAAATCAATTGTTATCGTCAAACAAAATGCGTGGGAACTTGTCTACATCAAGTAACAATACTGATAAGAGCTTGGTTGGACCTGCTGATAAGCCGGCGATAAAAATACCTGCCTACCTTATTAGTTATTACGTATAATCGCCTCATTCGTAACATGCATAACGAATTGTCGACAAACTATGTTGAGATATAACTCTCACAGTTCGCGCAGTATTTCATGGTCACACGGCTGAATTGCGCGTTTTGTAAATTAAACTGGAAGTTTTACTTGTCTCTAGAGACTTAATCAGGTTATAATAAATTCGAAATAATGCGTATTAGACTACCAGAGCGTCTTGGAGATATTAACAGGAGATAACTTATTCTTTCCATTCTAATAATAAATATACTTGGGAATAACTTAAATCTGTCGCATTTCTGACATCAACATCCATACCTATAGAAAAAAACCCGGCCAAGTGCGAGTCGGACTCGCGCACCGAGGGTTCTGTAAAATTTACGGTTTTCGCAATTTTTCCTCTATCTGTGCTATAAAACGTTGCTTCGTACCAAATTTCGAGATTCTGAGTTCACGGGAAGTACCCTGTAGGTTTTGATTCCCTTGCGAGTTTAGAAAATTTGCGAAAATTTGCGGCATAAACGGCTGTATCTTTTGGTTTCTTTGGCTTAGAAGTTTGATTTTTTTCACAGCTCCAAGGGACAGTAGACTTGAGTATTTGGTATAAATTTTAGCTTGATACCTCCACTCTTTCCTGAGAAAAAAGGTCTTGACAGACGGACGGACGGACAACAAAGTGAACCTATAAGGGTTCCGTTTTTTCCTTTTGAGGTACGGAACCGTTATAAAATATAATGACTGATAGTGGCATATATCAATCTAACTAACATCAAAGATAGTGATAGATAATGTCTGGGGTTAGGATATTAAACAGTCACTCATTCATTTCAATTTCAGCCTAGATCCTCATCATCGTCATGCTCCTAGCGTTATTCCCGGTGGTCCGCTTTGACACCTAATCCCATGATTCAGCATAGGCACTAGTTTTACGAAAGCGACTGCCATCTGACCTTCCAACCCAGAGGGAAAACTAGACCTTATTGGGATTAGACCGGTTTCCTCACGATGTTTTCCTTCACCGAAAAGCTAACGGTAAATATTCCGTACATAAGTTCCGAAAAACTCATTGGTACGAGCCGGCATTCGAACCCACGGCCGCCGCTTGACAGCCGCATGCCTGAAACACTAGGTTACCGTAGCTTAATTTCAGCCTAGATCCACCCATTGTAAAGGCCTCGCGATCGCGCAACTTCGCCTGGGTCTATCCTCCAAGATTTTATCGAAGTTGTTTTCATAGTTTACTTCTCGAATCTGTCATAAAGCGTCGCCACTTGTTTCGTGTATTTCTTTGTAATGGCCGGCCTAACACTTGGTGTTGTAAATCCAAGTTTTAATATAACTTTGTCGTTTACACCATCAGGTACTTAAGCCCTAGAATTATGGAATGCAATCTTATTATCAAATACCGACAAGTTACTCGGTCCTGACCAAGTCATTGGTTGCGGTCAGTTAACGTCATGGATCGGGTTGCTTCCGCTTTGTATAAAAGATATAATAATTAATAAATATTGTCTATCAATATGACTACTACGTAGTTACCTTTACTGCCGTAAGGCGAACCGTTTTGATGTCCTATTGGTACTGTGGTCGCGGGTAGGCGTTCACCTTTTCGTTAAAGGTTAGGGAAGTTTAAAGGTTAAAAGTCAGTTTTATATAGTTCTTCGTTGCGATCTTATCACAGTGTCAAGATAACGTATATTTGACTAACCCAAATTGTATGTTTTTGTACCCACTGAGTCTCTGGTGGTATGCAAAGAGTCTTATGGCGAGATTAGTATCAAGGATAACATAATCACGCATAATAAGTACAAGGAGATAATTGTTTACTACATGGCTTCATTGTCTTTATACACCTGCGGACAACTGACGCCGCGCCTCGACGCGTGTAGAGAAAGATCTGCCCTCCTCTTTCTAATTTTCACGGTGCGAGTGAGACAGGAGAGGCACGGTCGCGCGCGAAGCGACTAAGCAGCAAGTTGTGCGTACTGGCCCTCTATTCAGCACGGCTATCACAAGATGGCGCGCGAGTTCTCTCGATTTTTCTCGCACTATACGTTTCTTTCTAAGTTTTCTAAGAAGATAGAATAAGATAGTGCGAGAAAAATAGAGAGAGCTCGCGCGCCGTTTAGTGATAGCCGTGCTGTAACTTGTTTGAAGCTCACCTCACCGTTCACCCAGAAATATATCTTGACGCTGCGATGCGCAATAACTAAGCTTAGGTAGAGGTCTAGTTTTGTTGGGCGTGACGGGTGGGGTGAGGCGCATTAGCGCGTTCCGAATAAGGTGGTTGTCACACTGCCGCCGCGTCTCGTTGCGAGACGCGGAGCAACGGACTCGCATGCGGAGACAACGCACCAACGTCCGAGTTTTCTCCGCATCTCCGTCCGGAGCTGCGATGCGCGACGTCCCGCGTTCTTGCACTAAAATTCGTACGGCACTGCGGAGCTCGGTGTGACATACCCTGCGATACGCACCGCGTCTCCGTCCGAGCGTGCGAGTCGTCGTGCGTCTCGCTCTTTCGCGCGTCAAGGCGGAGCCAATGTGTCGTGCCATGCAATTTTTCTATACAAAATCAAGATTCTACATACAAAGTTAAAAAACGCATCAACGGACGCCGCTGCGAGATGCGGAGCAGTGTGACGACCGCCTAAGGGCAAAGTCAAACTTCAGTACTGAAGAGTAACATAGCAAAGCGTACTAACATGTCTGCAATAATCTAATCATCTTACCTTCATTAGTTTCCTTATAATTTTGACTGATGCTGTAATTGGAGCTGAATCTCAGTTCAATCTCTGAATGCGACTTCTTGTTTTAGGAAATTCCTGCCTGTTCCAACATTATCTATGACATCTGAGGGCACGGCAGTGCCCCCGCCAAGTCGAGCAAAACAGCGGCACGGCCGTACCATCCTTTTCTCGAAGCAGTTCAGGCCATTTTCGAACCCCCTATAACGTCGTTGTGGATAAAACTAGAAGCCTGAATTTTCAGTAACCAAGCAGGCATTGTATAAACACGGTATATTTCAAATTTCAATCAATTTGAACCAGTAGTTTAAGAATAATAACTAGTCAAAGTTTCTTAATTTTGTCACTCACTCACTGACTAACTGACCGATCATTAAAACTCTAATGGCCGGTTCCAATAATCAATCCACCGATAGTTTTCCTTACCGGCAGTTACATTTTGATAGATTACCCGTAGAAAATGTGTCAAAATGTAACTGTTGGTAAGGAAAACTATCGGTGGATTGATTATTGGAACCCAGGGCCACTACCAAGTGGTTGTCGTCTTTGGTATTAACAATTATTATTACTAGTGTGGTTGTCGTCTTTGGTATTAACAATTATTATTACTAGTGTTGTTCTTCTACTCTCTGGTGCACTCTCAAGTGTCTCACGTCAGCGAACGAAAAAACATAGAAGTCTAAGTAGCGTCGCAAAAGCACAGAATGGGGGGGGGGGGCGGCATTGCCATTATGCGGGGTTGGGGGCGGGGTGTCAAAACGATGCCAGGCAGCAGAGCTATTACCACAAACATCGAATCTCAAAGTTCGTATATCCGTCTCTATCACACTTACCGTTTTGTGGTACACGAGAGACAGAGATATACGAACTTCGAGATCCGATTTTCGTGGTAGCGCCGCTGTTTATTTCGAACATGCGCATACCGGGTTCTAGGCACGTGTTTGGGTAGAAATTTGTAAGAAGCTCGAATCTATGGTTTTTTCATTCGCTATGGGCTACGTAGTCGTACCCAAGAGTGCGAGCGCACTTGGTGCAAGATAACACTCCACCGACGTAGCATTACAATAGTAGGGTTATTTTGTATTTCACACATTTTCAAAATATAATTATTATGGAGGTACATATAAATGTATGTATCTACTGTCAATTGGCATTTCGGCAAACACAAGAGGTATAGAATGTATGTCTCTATCAACACGGGCTACTAATGAGCTTTTCATGTCGAATAGATACAGCGCCGCACCTAATGTACATATCAGGTGCGATTCCGCGAAACTATGAAATTGCAATTTAGGCATCTTTACTTCTAAACGTTATAGAGAATTTCACAATATTACTTAATAATAATCATCTATCAGTTTATATTTTAGACTGTGTACGAAAAATATGTCAGCACGGCTATCACAAAACGGCTCTCGAGGTCTCTCGATTTTTCTCGCACTATATCTCTCAAGTTTTCTAATAAAGGAGAGACAAATAGTGCGAGAAAAATCGAGAGAGCCCGTGCGCCGTCTTGTGATAGCCGTGCTGTTGGTACATTTTTTTTTATCTCGGAGGGGATTTTTTTTTATAAGGTTGCCAAGGTTTAACAACGTACAACATACACAATTACATCAATAATAAATTAGTAAACATACACACATAAAACATACAAATTCCTACATAAATATACCTATACATATAGTATTAACCATGGAGACGGAAAATGAATTACTTAATAAAGAAAAATCTGCCAAGAGCGTGTCGGACCACGCGCACTGTAGGGTTCCGTAGTTGCCTGTCTGTCTTAGTTATAGTTGAAATTTTCTAAACTAAGCTCATGAATGGCCATTGTACTGAGCTCATGAATGCCTTTGTTTGCGGTCCGAACAAAAGCTATTCATGACGCGCGCGTACCAAATTTGCAAAAAAAAAATTAGTGCCACATAAAATGTTCATTGTATAATGAACTCGTCTTATTCAATACATGTTCGTACATTGGAAAATATATGCCAAATATGCCGAATACCGAATAATTACCAAATATTCGGGGCATCTCTATTAATAACTCCATATGAGTCCAATGTACCTACATAGTTATTAAGACCTGTACAACCTATGGTTGCAATAAAAGCTATGGCTACGAGTAACTAGTAGACACTATTAGAAATGCTACAATAAAACCAATTAGCACATTCAGAAAAAATATTTATACACCTATTCGCTATAAAATTATTGCCATTGTCCTAAGTGTTTTGAGTTGGTTGATATTTTGAAAGTCGAAATGTTTTGTTTTTTGCGAGTCGTTTGCAAGGTTGTTAGCATTTGTTTGAGTTCAACAATAATTGAATTGGCAATATAAATAATAATTTCATTGTGTGTTTGCTCACTCTGCCAAGAATTTCGTCAGATATGTGTATGTTGCCTCTTCGTGAGATATAATATACTTACCAAACTGTAATCGAATGAATGTGATTCATTAAATCAATGCGAGTTGCTGATTGGCTCGAATTAGAGAAACTCAACAATTGTTGCCTCTGTGACACGATATTGTGATACTGCCTTCGGTTTCTTATTCATATTCATTTATTCGTTGCAACCATGGTATTACAGATGTTCTTAAAATAAAGTGAGTACAATCATGGACCCTACTAGGGCGTAGCAACATTTGTAAGTCTACTTACTTCTAAGGCACTCTATTATAAAATAAATCTATAAACATTTTTCTTATTATATTCTTTATTCTTTAATCTTGACGTTTTATAGTACGGTCGTATGTATTGATTGAAATGGTTAGTCTGGTTGGATTTAACAAGTAATTAATTTACTTATTAAAATATTGTAATAAAAATTTGAGACTAATATAGAAAAAGGTCCTTTAGTCGAATCCCAGACCGAACGTTTTATAATTGTGGTCGGCGGTCTTGAAAGCGACACATCAGAGAGAGTCGGAGTATTCGGAGTCACAATCTGCAAAATACTTAAATATCGAATACGTACTTGGAACTAGATTTGGATGAATAGGTATCCTAATAATATTACAAATGCGAAAGTTTACATGTTTGGATGTTTGTTACTCAATCACGCTTTAAACGGCTTAGCCGATTTGGGTGAAATTTTGCACGAACATAGTTTATAGCCTGGATTAAAATATAGGATAGTTTTTATCCCGGGTCCACGCGGACGAAGTCGCGGGCGGAAGCTAGTTCATTATAAAGCATAGAATTTTTACAGTCAACAAACAACACAATGCCAATACACACTGTCCCGACTATACATGACGTAACATTATTGCCATATATTATTTGGTTAACAGCGACCTCAGGGTTAAATAGGGACTTGTCGGTGTATATATCTAATATTTTTTATGGTTTAAAATTAAGCATACTGTATCGGAAATTCCCCTTTTTTCCTGGGTTAGCGAAAGCCGACCAAAGAGGATCGGACTCTTAAAAACATGCAAATGGAAAAGAGACCTTTTACCTCTTAGTGTAAATTATTAGGCCGGCCACACACAACGGAATTCAGTCACTGAATTATAATTTGAATCACTCACGAGCAAATAAAACGGTACCCATTGTTTGGATTGCATTGCTACCACAGGTGTACCTGTTTTTTGCTCTTGAGTGGTCCATTTACTGAATTCAGACTGTGTGAGCCCAGCCTTAGGGTTCAGGTATTCAGGTATTTATTGCAATCATGTTGTTACAGTATGGTACATAGTTGACACATGTTACAGTAAGTCTCAAACATGAACCCTGTGAGGGCATCGCAATTCGATCTGGTTAACAGGGCTAACCGTATTTTTTTGGTTATGTTGTTTTATTTAGGTATATCGTTACTACCATCTTGTTATATTTTGTCAAGTTTTGACTATTAGTTATTGATTTGCCACAGCAGCTGACTATAAAATATTTATATTAAACAGAATTATGTCATCCGTTAACTTCGTTTCGTTTCTTACTGTTTTTCTGTTATTTGCATGACCGATCTTACTTTCCTCAAGGGACAAAAAACCGAGAGAGTTTTGGGAGACGATAGTGTTATCCCCATTGACGGTTACTGGGGTGTATCAGCACACTCGAGCTGGTCGGATTGCGTACATTTCCTCAACTTTCCCAAAGCCTCAGAAAAACACGCGGAAGCATTTTCAAATCAGATACGCTCCCTTTGTTTCCCTGAGAGGGTTCGGGGAACAGTCCCAGTGTATGTATGTCTACCTACTGTATGGTAGCGTGCAAACCCCCACTTTACGAGTGTACAAGGTATTAATGATAGTTTTTATTGTCACAGAAGCAGCTTGGCGCGGCGTAGCGGGCGGGCCGCGCCATGGGTAACAAATGCTGCAGCCGCCGCCATGACCCCGAACGACCTCTGGGTAAGCTAGCTGCTGAAAAACTCATGGAAAAGAAACTGGACACGCACACATTTGAAGGAAACACACAATTGGGTCATACAGAGGTTGGCGTTGGCGTGGTGGAGGTTGGCGTCGTTCCTGCGTGGATATTGCCAAAGTTAAGGGGCTGAAGCTGAATTTTTGGTTGGACTCTTAATCGGCTTAAACGGCGTCTCTTCTTCTATAATTCCATGTGATAAAAGAGAGAGAGAGAGAGTTACCTCCACCGCAGGAAAGACGACTTTTGTTTTTAGGGTTGCGTACTTCAAAAGGAAAACACGGAAACCTTATAGGATCACTTTGTTTTCCGTCTGCCTGTCAAGACCCGTTATCTCGGGAACGCGTGGAGGTATCGAGTTGAAAATACTCAGGTCTACAGTCCCTTGAAGCTGTGAAAAAATCTAACTTCTATAGTATCCGCAAAACCAAGTGGCGAGTCAAATCATAAATCATTGGATCATGCTATCTCTTTCGCACCTGCACTGCCTTATAGAGCGGGCCGTGCACGATAGTATTGAATTGACTTTTATTGCCTGTCTCGCCACTTGGTTTTGCGGATACTATAAATAAACGTTAAAAAAAGAATGCCGTTTATGCCGCAAACATTGTATATTTCGACACTCAAGGAAATAAAAAAATATAGGGTACTTTCCGTTGGCCCAAAACTATGAAATCTGGCAAGTCATATCGTCTTATACTAAAAGTACAGGGAAAAATCAGAAAACTATACATTTGTAGTTTTGTACGGAACCCTCGATGGGCGAGTCCGTTTTGGTTGCGTTTGATAAGACCCTAATATATATGAATAACAGAGATAGTTATTTATCTTCTATTGGAAACCAACGACAAAACTATGAACCAAGAACTTGCGACAAGTTTCTGAAACTCGAGGGTCTAGTTATATTGTGATTATTGCCGTTTCCGTATTCTTCATCGGATCAATATTGTCGTAACTTTATGAAGTAAGTTCTGGGTGGTCTGTAGCTTAACAATTTGTAAAGCTCCTACCTACTGTTTTCAACGTGTTGTAAGTAAGTAGCTCTGCGGTTTGAGGTGTAAGTAATCTGATATTAGAAAAGTTGAAAAACCCCCGATATTTTCATTTCCAAGTCCAATATCTCAAAACGGCTGAACAGATTTTCACGAAACATGGCTAAGAACACTCGGGATAAAATTATTTATGACCCAAAAAAAAAACTAAACGAAAATCGGTTCATCCGTTTGGGAGCTACGATACCACAGACCCTCTCAGAGACTTCACGTCGGGTTTAAAAGAGACACAGAAAACTCGTTGGTTTTGTTGGCATACTTGACATTATTTGAGTTGGCCGAATTCCATCAAAGTAGTGCATTCAAAAAGCAGCTCTACTGTTCAAAGTAGGAGATTCGAATTCCAATGACAGTTGTATAAAAAGTCGGCCACGCACGTTAAATAATCGCAACCATAAATATTGCAGCTTCTTCAAGTGAGTTGCACTTAGTTTGTTGCAATACTTACCTAATATGGTGTAAGTACCTACTACTTTTCTTCAAGTAGGTACTTACAGGTAAAACGTAGTGCGGCCCGTGTTCCTTTTTGTGCAACTGCCTAACAAACCTGTGTAATTTTAAGTACGGTAGCTTAATTTTTGTGAATCACGGGTATAACACTGCATTTGTTTACCAACCTATTTCTAAATTGTTCAACCTAAAAGTAAACTAAATACCTACTTAACTTAACAGGTATTTAAACAAAGGCTGAAAACAATACTTTTAGATAAGTTCAATTTAGAAGTGGATATATAAAAATATTAATATTAATATTTTGTACTTGCACGTACGACACGTATACTACCGGCAACACACTTAGCTGACTATTGGTGGACTTTAAGCCGTTGTAGCAGGGTCCACAATTGAACGGTTGAGTGTGCTGTCGTAAGTTCATTGCCATTAAAGTAGATCATTTAGTAATTAGGGAGGTAGGTATAACACAAACATGTTTAAAGTTAAGAAAAGAGCGCACATTCGCCGACAAACTGCCCTCAGTTTGGCGATCTGGAAATGTATACTTACCGCTAAGATGTTTTTGTGGAAAAAAAAAACGAAACAATACACTGATTCATCGTTAAAAACATTCAGTCAGGCAGACGTTGTATTGCGGTTTTTATGTTTATACTTATACATAATGATTAATTAAATAAAATAGGGACAGGTGACAAATCCTTGTTTTAACTTATTTTCGCCAATAAATATACATACGTACATACATTCACGCCTTTATTCCCAAAAGGGGTAGGCAGAGCACATGAAACTTATGTTCCAGCGCCACTTTTAGCATGTGCGTATAAAAGATCGACAAAATGTGACATTGCAGCGATAGGTTGCTAGCCCATCGCCCACAACACACTTCAACCCTGCTCCCTTAGTCGACTTTTACGACATCCACGGGAAGAAAGGGGGTGGTGAAATTCTAACCCGACACCACACGGGCAATAAATCCTACTAATAGGTATTATAAATGCGAAAGTTTAGATGTTTGGATCTCAATCACGCTTAAACGGCTGAACCGATTTGAATGAAATTTTGCACGAAGATACTTTATAGCCTAGATTAAAATATATTAAATAAAATATAGTTTTTATCCCGAGTCCACGCAGAAAAGTCGCGGGCGGAATCTAGTATACACATAAATTCATAAAAAAATTAAATTTACGCTTACCTTAAATTTAATGTTAATTACCTGTCAGTTACCGATAGGCTGTTCCCATAACTTGTCAACTTAGCTATGTATATTGTATAACTAATGAAGTTATACGAAACTTAAGTTTCACAGTAATTAGTTTTGCTTATTTAATAAACACACTATCGCTTTCTACTTGGTAATTTTCCAAAACCCTTTATTGTTCTTCTTTGTATCCAAGAAAGTTTCGAACTTAATTAATCATTTTTGCAAAATTGCCTGGGAACCTAAGAACCATTCCATTCATTAGTCCTGCTACCACGGTATTCGAAAATTCCTTTAAAACGGCCAACCGGAACATTTTTCTTGGTACCGAAGCGAAACAATGACCAAGAATTTTCGCACGAAACCTAAAGAGCTTGGCACTGGCACTTAGCTTCAATTTGCATGTGTTTTTAGTCCGTTCGAACATCAGTGTTTTAAGGTCATAACCATTGTTTAAAATAATTGTTCGGATGGTCATATTAATTACTTGCAAATTACCGATTCGATGCGCGTATAACTGATAATTCTAAGTAAGGAAGGCCAAAGACCTATTTGACTGCGGTCAAGTGTAGTCAATTCAATATTGATACGCGTTCACTCGTCGGGGATAAAATAAAGCGCTTGTATGAGGTCGCTGGTCGCTCATTACAGTAATGCTAGCGTAACTATGATTGTACAAACACAATACGCATTGAAAATCACTATCGGATCCAACCATGACCTTGCATGTTGAATTGATAGGATTTGAATGGAGATAAATTCAAATTTGACTTGAAGGGTCTTTAACTCTAATAATGGGCTAATTATGTGGGGTTACTAATGAAATCGATAATTTATTTTGCCATAAATGCAACGTTTGCCGCACTCATCATTTGCCCTGATTAGTTTTTCTCAGAAACTATCCACTTAAAGGGATGTTTATGAAACAAACCTAACCATAACGTACAGGGTTAGCTATACAAAGTTAAATTAATTTCTCCTGAATGTGTTACAGTTTCAGAGTAGGTAAAACACTTTTATGGCAAATGAAATTATGGATATCGAAGGTATCCGAATTACGTGGTATCTAAGTTCTAATAAACTTAGCCAAGTTTACTTAAGCTACTAAATCTTACCTAAGTACTAATAATTTCCTTTGGTTACACTGTACACATTTTACGACCCTCTAGTTGATTTGTAGGCGTTGTTAAAGTCCAAAAGACAAAGTTGTTATAACGATGTTGTATGTTATGTTTAGCATCCATAATTCGACATTTTAGTGTCGCGCGTGGGTTGTGAAATGTTGTCCGTAAACATTATTGCACTTTCTCATAAATGGCTATTTATATTATTATAACTTGTGGCTGAGATCCGTGTATGGTGGAGATGTTTTTTTTAATTCCTTACTGTCACATGTAAAAACATTCAAAATATCATTGTACCCGCGGGATGGAAAGCCGTAGTTAGTATTTGTTCTGATTTGTGCTTATTTAACTATAAAAAGCCGTCGTCTGATATACCAGAGTGACAGTGTACTTACATGACACCTTCGTTTGTTATGATAGAGTTAAAAAATTCTAGTAATTTATTTGACGTTCGGCTTTCAAAGAATAACGTAGAATTTGGTATATTTCCAGTGTACCCAGCATACAAGAAGAACGAGCCGGGCTTCACGACGTGCCCGTCGCTGGAGACGCGGTACACGGGCGAGCCGAACAACCGCGCCGGCCCGCGCCGCACCGCCGACATCGTGCGCACGCGCAACCCGGGGACATGTGAGTACCAGCCGTCACCAAAACATATGGCGACTAATCATCGTGGCGTTTTCCCGGTTGTGCCGTAAAGCCCTGGGTCCACTTTCTGCAAATCTTGCAAAGTGGACAAAGCGAGCAGGAAAGCGAACCCAGGCAACATTAATATACCGCCGGGATAACGTAAGATACTCATAAATGTTTAGTTTAGTTTAGTTTATTTATCTCATTACACAATTCTCATATAACAATAACACTTTTTAAATACTACTTATTGTATAATGATCGTTAGGCTCAATTTCGCAACAATAATAGAAAAAATAATATAAAACAACAAATAGAATATAAAAAAATAAGAATGTCAAAATTTCAAAGTTAATGGATGTAATATAAGTCATACAAATCATATATACTGGGCGTAGACCAGTGAAAGTGTTCCAAATCATGCAACATTAGTTGAACAATCCGATACCGAACTAGTAGCTACGACGCATACCCAATAACTCAGTCAGTGGTGATTAGTGGCGCGTCACAGTTACGTAAATCCAGAGCGCCACAAAATTGACAGAGACAGCGCTTTCTCAATAATGTGGACCCTAATAATTTGCTTGCATTAACGTTCTCAGGTATAACAAACGGCGGGCGGCGCGTCGTAAAAGCGCTATGCGCGTACACGGCGCGGGCGGACTCGGACATATCGTTCCGCAAGGGCGACCGCATGGAGGTCCTCAACGACGCGGAGACGGACTGGTGGCGGGTGCTGCACCTCACCACGAGGCGGGAGGGACTCGTGCCGGTCAACTTCGTGGCTGAGGAGAGCTCTGTGGAGTGCGAAGAGTGAGTATAACACCCTAACTAATAACCTAGCTAGCCTATACCTTGGTCGAGTCCGTGTAGTATACGTCCCAATAATCTGCGTCCACGTATCTCTCTCTCTCAGAGAAAAAGGTATGGCGCGGACTGACATTGTACGGACTCCCTTGCCTTGGTATGATATGGTGGGTTTTGGGGCTGGGACTCTGAGGATTAAACAGTGATATAAGAAACAATGTCATGACGTATTAGTTGACGGGACAGCCGCGTCCTGTCAGCGACAAAGACCGTGATGAGCCTTGTGTGACATCCTTTAGGTTGAAGAGGCTTTTGTTTCTCTAAGCTAGCCATCATTTGTCTAGCCTGTGTCATGTCATATTCACCATCATTTTTAAGGAAACATTCAAAATGTCAAACCTTTCGAACCAGGTGTAAGAATTTGGACAAGCTTAGACACATCTTGATAGCAAAATCGAACATGGAAATTCACAACTGACAGATGAAATCGATTTTAGAATTTACAGCCAATATCATTTGACACGCGGCTTGCTGTAAAAAAGCTTACAAACTAGCTGCGGTCGGCTTCTGGGAACAACGGTGACGGTCCGCACCCACCACACATTCTAACCAGACCTTTCTGCTAAAGGCAATCTCCACATTCCAGTTGGTTCTTCCCCACCGTTTCAAGAAAGGAGGCTGACAAGCTACTACTAGCCGAGAGCAATCCTCGCGGCACATTCCTCGTGCGACCGGCGGAACACAACCCTCACGGGTTCAGCCTCAGCGTCAAGGATTGGGAGGAAGGTCGAGGGTACCATGTGAAGCATTACAAGATCAAGCCGTTGGACAATGGAGGGTTTTATATAGCGACCAATCAGACGTTCCCGAGTTTGCCGGCGCTGGTCATGTCGTATACAAGTGAGTGGTGCTTTCGTCCGTTTTATCATAGCCTCGTAAGGCCCCATGTGTATTACAAAGTATAGTTGAAATTTTCTAAACTAAGCTCATCCACTTACCTGCATTCACAATGGCATTGTGTCTAATACAGCTTTTGTTCTCGTAACCGCCAACCAGTTACTTAAAAAAAAGGCTAGAACTACATTGCGTGAATATTGAATTTTCAATCTTATCCTTTGTTGAATAGGTTTAAAATGGTTTAAGATGACAATAGCATTTTCAACACTTGACATTGCGTGAATATTGAATTTTCAACCTTATTCCTTGTTGAATAGGTTTAAAATGGTTTAAGATGACAATAGCATTTTCAACACTTGTGTATAGTTGAGATTTTCTGAACTGAACTGATCCTTATCTTCAGAACAATAGCATTCAAGTCTAACAATACGACTGTGTGGTCGGACGCGTGCCATTTTTTGCAAGAAAAAGGTTAGCGCCACATAAACAAAGGCTATTCATGAGCTCAGTACAATGGCCATTCATGAGCTCAGTTCAAATAATTTGAAACTTTCATAAAAAGGAGCATTTCTTTTGATTCTTTGATTATTCGGACAAATGAATCCGATTTTCTATGCAACTAGATTTAAATTCCCTAAGCAAACGTTTTATATGTTGGGCCTTACGAGGATGGTCTATAACTAGTACAACTGTCGCCATCAGATATATCGGTGCGGCCAAAGTGGTCACAAATATCTGAACACGTCTCTAATGCCTCGACAATAGAGACGTGTTCAGATATTTGTGACCACTTTGGCCGCTCCGATATATCTGATGGCGACTATACCTATGTACTGCATATGTGCTAAGCCAATTCATGAATCGTGGGTCATTGTGAAGTTGAAGCTAAAATAGAACAATGAAATTGCATGCAAATTCAAACTTGTAAATTGCTGGAAAGATAAAATGAAAGAGACACATCTTGAATTTGCATGTGCTTAATTCTAACTTTACAAGTCTAATGGGGATTTAGCACTAGCGAGGAGAGGAGGTGCTGTTCATTGTAACTATCCGCGATAAAATGTATAATACCTATACTTTTAACTTGTGGGGGGCCTACCCACGCTGCGCCTTCCGGTACGTGGTCCCACAAGGTGGACTGATGACCTGGTAAAGGTCGCGGGAGTCCGCTGGATGCGGGTGGCGCAGGACCGGTCATTGTGGCACTCTTTGGGGGAGGCCTATGTCCAGCAGTGGACGTCTTTCGGCTGATATGATAATGATATTTTTACCGATTGTACGCAATTCCATTCAATTATCGACGGTGAAAAAGCAATATAACGTAGATTTTGTGGTTTAATTATTCAAGAATTTCACGATAGCCTCGTTCGCGGCAGCTGTTATATGAAATAACTGAATAACTTAATAGTTCAAATGTCTACATACCTATATACACATATAGCCCTTAAAAGGGTGTGCGTTGATTCTTACTTTCATTTACGATATCAAAAACGTTTTCACTTCATAGAATAATTATGATTAGTACTTCTGATATCGATAGCTTCTTTAACAGAACTACTTATATCAATATCAAATGACAACACGATGACAGTCCTTAAACCCTTTTCTAGGCCGGTAGTTGTCTTTTTTATTAACATTAAGATATACATGTTTGACAGTGTTTATGTGGTCGATATAAAGCCTTTGCCTGGAAAAGGGTTAACATGCATTTCCGTCTTCGCATTCAACCTTTTTTATAAGCGATCGTGCTTATCGACCTGTCTTGACTCACGATTCGAGCTAAGCCGGTCGCCACCCTAATTTTAAATGTCCACCGATTTACATACAGTTGGCTTGCATGTGGGTTACACCCGAATATAAACCAACTATTTAAACCGTTTGTTTGTGTTCTGCCCTAAATGGCTTTTGTTTGGGGACTTTATGGGCATTGTAAAGTCTAAATGATTCCAAGGGCAATTTAATTAGCCCTGCGCTAGCGGAGTTTGCTGATAGAAAATGAGAATGGATCGTGATTAGTTTGGACTTATTTTATTTGGCTAACGTCGTTCTATTTTCATCATATGCAAGGGGAACCACAAAATTTTGTTTACCACTCTTTTTTCTAAAAAATATCTCTGTGCCTTTGTTTGATATTTTGATAGTACTCAAGTACCTAGTAGCATGAACCCTTATCACCATTTATTTACACGACGGAGTCCGTGAGCTCTTAAGACACTCTTCGGTCTTTACTTCTTTCTCGCTTGCCCTCACACGTTCTTGCCAAAATCATCAATTTTACCCGAACCCGAAGACTGTTTTAAGAGGTCACAGAATGTGCAATCGCATGCGTTCGCGTTGTTCCCCTTAAGAACATTTCGCCTTGTTCCCTGCAACGAGCTTAACTCTGCCCCTTCCTACAAATAACGCGAGACGTTCAAACGATTATCGCCCTAAAGGAGGAACACTGCGAACGCAAGCGATTGTACTTTATCATAGGTATTTTCTTGTTAGATGCTTCATTTGAACTAATGTTTCATTAGACCCAATGCATTTTTTCTTACGTAGACTAACTTTAACTTTACAGGATTATTGCAAAACAAACCTAACCTAATGAATTCTCATCATCCTCCTAGTGTTGTTCCCGGTTGTGGCCCTAAAGGAGCCCGGGGTCCGCTTTGGCACCTAATCCCAAGATTTGGCATAGGAACTAGTTTTACGAAAGCAACTGCCATCTGACCTTCCAACCCAGAGGGAAAACTAGGCCTTAATGGGATTAGACCGGTTTCCTCACGATGTTTTCCTTCACCGAAAAGCTAACGGTAAATATTCCGTACATAAGTTCCGAAAACTCATTGAACCTACGACCGCCGCTTGACAGCCGCATGCCTGAACCACTAGGCTATCGTAGCTTCTTAAGCTAACCTAATAACTTTGAATTCAAAGAAAACTCGAAAAGTTCACTGTTTCGAAGAAAAATGCATAAGGTCTAGTGAAACATTAGCGCAAAAGTTAGTAAGTAATCGAATTTAAACTTTCGTGGGACGTTGAAATAATACTAATACACGGTTCAGTTAGTAAGTAGGTCAGGTGACAGGACGCCATTATCATAACACACATAAAGCATGTATCCATCCAACCCCATAACCCCTTCATACAACATTATCTAAGTAAAGATGCTCACGTATTGCAGAGAACGCGTTAGGCCTCTGCCACGTACTGGCGCGGCCGTGCCCGAAGCCCGAGCCCCAGATGTGGGACCTCGGGCCCGAGCTGCGGGACAAGTGGGAGATCCCCCGCATCGAGGTGCAGCTCATCAGGAAGCTGGGGCAGGGGAACTTTGGGGAGGTGTACTATGGAAAATGGCGGAACAATATTGAGGTGAGTTCATTTGTTTGTTGGTTAACATAAGGGCTTAATGAGTTAAGAGTCCGCAGTAAGCTCGGCCGAATTTAACCTTCCCATACAAAAGTAGTTACGCTCTCATTTTAAAACTACGTGTTGGATTGTGACGAAACTTTGCATTTACATTGACATGAGGTATATCTATGTCTGTAATTAGTTTATATGATTCCAGTTTATAAAAAACGAAATACAGCATTCTTCTTCAGCAGTCTTCACATAAACTAATTACAGACATAGATATACCTCATGTCATTGTATATGCAAAGTTTCGTCACAATGCAACACGTAGTTTTAAAATGAGAGCGTTTGTATGGAGAATCGAGCTTATACTGCGGACTCTTAAGGCAGAGGCGACTTACCGACAACATACATTTTATTAGAAGTTAAACCTTGATGGCTTTTCAATAGGGTTCAAGTTCTTTTTTTAATAAATATAAAATAATAAATATTATCTTACACAAATCGAACAAGTCCCATTAGTAAGATCAATAAGGCTTGTGTTATGTGTACCAGGGATGTTGCAGATATTCGCATTCGCATCCGCAACCGCGGATGTTTCGCATGATTTTCAATATCCGCATCCGCAAAAATTGATGCGGAGTTTTTGCGGATGCGGATGTAGTACAGTTCGCGACCAGATAGGGGCCGCGCGCGTGTTCAGTATTTTCGTGATTAGTCAATAAGAATCTTCATTTCGTTTCTGTAATCTGACGATTCGCCGTATTCGCTATTGGTGATGCGTTAGGTTTGCAACGATTGTAAATCAGTCGCAACTGCGTCGAGTACTGCGTGACCCTAAAGACGTTGCATATTTATGTTTTTGAGTCTTTTCCTCAAGATCCGCATCCGCATCCGCGGATGTGAGCCTGGAAACATCCGCATCCGCGGATGTCTAAAAGTCACATCCGCGGCATCCCTAATGTGTACTAGACAACGATATATTTAATAGATGGAAATACTTAAATACATAGAAAACATCCAAGACTCGGAAACAAATATTCATGCTCATCACACAAATATTTGCCCTTACCGGGATTCGAACCCAGGACCTTCAGCTTCGTAGGCAGCGTCATTACCCTCTAGGCTAACTGGTCGTCAATTGTTAAAAAAAAAGTTAAATTGCGTTTATGAAAAATAAAACTAGCTTTGAAAACATCCTTTGCAGGGTATATATTCCATGGCTGCAATTGATCCCTGCGACAGCCATGCCAATTGATCGGGCCCGTTTAAGGGTTAAGCATAGTTACAGTTAGCTAAAAAAGTGCTCTACCACTTTTGAATCATAAAGGGCCATTTACTTGGTGCAACAACTCGCATGCGAGTTTTGTTACACTGCAGGGTTTGATTAAATTCGTCTTATTTCGGTAACCCGCAGCCTGCAATGTAACGAAAATCGCATACGAGTTGTTGCACCGTGTAAATGGCCCTTTAGTCCATACAAAAACTTGAATCTGGAGCCGAGTCGTATCTCGTATCCCCTCGTCGAGAAGTGGTAGAATACTGTCTTAGCTTACTGTACATATAAATTGAGAGCCTGTGGGTATGAATTATCACTTTACACGGGTCTAACGCGATATTTAGTTACCTTTTTTAAATATCGCGTTGGACAAAAAATTAAGAATGAAGTGCAAAGTGATACTTTAAATATGTGTACAAGGCGCGAGTGTTTAAAGTCATATGGGTAGTTTCTTCTTAAAGATGTAACTAACTGACAGTGTTCTTAATTTTGACAATTCAAGTAAAGCTGTTCAAGTAAACGTATAATACTTACAACATAAATATTGTAAAACCGCCAAATAAAAAATAGAGGCTATGAAATTCAAGTGTAGATCAATTCACATCTAGATGTAATAGTTAGTTACATACCGTTTAGGTGAAATATGATTGATATTCATATTATGTGAAAATATTAATTCGATTATGTATGTCTGTTACATAAATACAGCCAAAACAATTAGTAAAAGGTCAAACGGACAAGCCTAAGCGAAATTAATTAAGGTCGTTGTGTTCACTCAATGACATCAATTTAAATGTAATATATTACTTGATGAATACTCGATTGTAATTATGCAACGGAGCCGAATACTCGAGCCGGTTTGCGGACACTGGCATAAATAACTTTCTAATAACTCGTTTCCTTACGCAAATGCAAAAGAAAACTAGTTTTTAATTCAACGCTTTTTCAGGTCGCCGTGAAGACACTGCGAGAGGGCACGATGTCCACCCAAGCGTTCCTACAAGAGGCAGCCATCATGAAAAAGTTCAGGCATAAGCGATTAGTCGCTCTATATGCCGTCTGTTCCACTCAAGAACCAGTCTACATAGTGCAGGAGTACATGAGCAAAGGCAGCCTTCTAGAATTCCTCAGAAACGGAGAAGGAAAGTTCCTACACTTCGAAGACCTAGTCTACATCGCCGCCCAAGTCGCGTCAGGAATGGAATACTTGGAATCCAAACTCCTCATTCACAGAGACCTGGCGGCCCGAAATGTACTAATAGGCGAGAATAACATAGCGAAAATATGCGACTTCGGTCTAGCCAGAGTTATAGAGGACAACGAATATTGCCCTAAGCAAGGGTCGCGGTTCCCAGTCAAGTGGACCGCCCCTGAAGCGATTATCTACGGAAGATTCTCAATCAAGAGCGACGTATGGTCCTACGGTATACTACTCATGGAATTATTCACGTATGGACAGATACCGTACCCAGGTCTACATGGAAAAGAAGTTATAGAACAAGTAGAGAGAGGATATCGAATGCCCAAGCCAGTGGGACACTGCCTTCCAGACGATATATATAGACTGATGCTTCAGTGCTGGGACGCGATCCCAGAGAAGCGGCCAACCTTCGAATTCCTCAACCACTACTTCGAGTCGTTCACAGTGACCAGTGAGATACCTTACAGAGAAGTGCAAGACTAGTGCATGGGCGCTGTGATATAGTGAAATAGTGCGAGACTGTGTAAGGCCCTTAGCTAATAATGAAATCGTGATGGTGTAAAGACGCTTCTAGTGCCTAAAGGTAACACCATTGTAATTTCATACTTTTTAGTATTTTTATACTCAAAAGCGTTAAACAATACAGGAATGTGTGAGCTTGTCGTTTTTATTCACAGCCGGCTTCCGTTTCCGAGTCGAAGGCGACAGCGCTAGTTACGAAATTACGCATAAGTCCACTAAAATAATTTTAAGAGTAAACATAGTTGTGCAAATTTTCACTTTATATTTTCTTATTTATTAGCGACGGTAGCTTTATAAGCGCACGTAGTATTGTTTTGCATTTTGTACAAATGAGAATGTTCACTAAAAACGTAAGCAATAAGATTAAAAACGATATAAAATGTTAACACGATATTTTTCATATTCTAAAATGGTATGTGATACATTATCAATTATCACTTAAGGCACAACAGTACAGTAATTAAATTAAAAAGAAAACTACGAAAGATCTCAACACACGCCTCTTTCATGCTTTCCAATGTTCTCAAATCATGCCATCTCAGGTGTCCCACTTTTCCCGTCTTTTTTGCACCATTATTTTAATGTACACACATTGTAAACCTGTATTGCGTACAAATTAAAAATACTGCCAAGTCTTATAAAAATCAAATATATCGCTCCTTTGCGACTGCAATCTATCTACACATTTAAAGTCACACTGTGCAATATGGTCGAGCTGTCCGCAGCAAAGGAGTGCCCCTAATGTAAAAAGACAAAAATGAACCTAGGTTTAGGACCATATACCAAAGAGATAATTGTACATTGTGAGCGAATGGTAGACGTAGGGGAACGTATTTAATTTCTAGCCTAGTTAGAACTTGTGACCTGTGTAACTTTTAATATAATTTTGACCAATTATCTATTGACATGTAACAATTGTAAAATATGTAATTTCAATTCTAACGACTGATCGTTGATCTTAATGAATGGTTACAACATGTAACTAACATTTTCTGTCTTTCCACTTGACTCGCCACTTGCTGGGACTGTTAAAGTCATGGCTGTGCCGTATTTTGTGGTCTGTTTTATCACAATAGTGAAACTGCCCTTATACTTGGCCTGTATAGCAAAGTAGTGGCAAAATCTCAGCAGTGTGCAAGTGCCCTAATAAGTATTAAACCCTTGCTTTAATCACTTAATCATCACATCATCTTAGGAAATGTATAAAGCCAATGAAAAATAGTGTCTTAAATAACATTCCAAATATTCAAACACGTTAAATTTCGACACTTTTGTATGAAAATTGACTAGATTTTTAAGATTTTGTACATACAATGAAATAAATGTCATTGATATATAAATGTTTTTTATTCAAATTTCACACATTATTGAGTTGCAGCGTTGCAGGTAAATAATAAGTTTAAGAACATATGTTTACAAAAGTACCGATTTAGTAAGTAAATACTGGCGTGCCTTGTTTATGTATGTAAACACGTACATACAGTACGATTACTGTTAGTTAAGACCTGACAGATGGATTGCCTTCATTTAATTTTCAACTTTAATTTCATATAGATAAAGCATTTTTCAGAATACTGTTACCCACATCTACCGATTTAGTAATAACTATTTTATTTGTGTAAGATTAAAGTTGAAAATTAAATGAAGGCAATCCATCTGTCAGGTCTTAACTAACAGTAATCGTACTGTACTACAATTTATTTGCGATATCGTTTTTTTGTCTTTGATTTAAACATCGTTATCTTGGGACATAACTTAGCCTAATACTTACAAAATCTGTTTCGTGTCTAGCTACTCTAGCCAGTGTCTGTATTGCACCATTATAATTAAATATCTTTATCACATATGAAGGATATCTCCACTCTATGCGCCGGCAAAAGACAAAAATATTTTCACATATGAGTCTTTCACAAATAAGAAAACATCTAATGCCGGCAAGCCCCTCTATATGCAAACTTGATAAGAGCATTTCTAGTAAAAGTTTACTCTAACACAAATAAATATTTTCTTATTCTAATTAATAGAATGTTTAGAGTTTCTTTACAATTATGAAGTATAAGTATAACAGAACTTTAATTATCATAATCAGCAATAAAGTTCGTATAGAAAATAGTAACAAAATGGAAATTCAAAAGTATAGTTAAATTGGTACAAAGTTTTCGAGAAATGCTCATCGTGGTTTCTACCGGAGAGGCGGAGTGCGTATTTTTATAGCATCGTGAATTGCCTGATCAATAAGGATGAGGAAGGATAAACCTCGGTTCAAGTCGCCGGTTGAAAAGCTGCTTGAACCCGGCTAATTAACCCAACACAATAAATATGGCATCGCTATACAGTGTCTGCATAAATTTTAGACTTCATTTTTAAATACCTATACTCTGACTGATAGAACGACTGTGTGTAATGTAAGCAAGTCAGCACTACGCCGGGGACATAGCCAGGGTTCTTCTTGCTGTAGTGATTTAGGTATATCGCTAGTGCCACCAGCATGCCCGACCACACGTATCTGAAATAAGAGAGAATAAGAAAAATGGTAAGTATAATAAGACTAAGAAAAATAGTAAGTAGGTATAAGGGCCGCTTCAGACCGGAATGGCAGCGGCCGGCAGCGGCGCAGCGAGCACTTTCAGTGTCAAATAATTTTAAAATTTATCTACATACTAAAAAAGTCCAGTACGCCAAGACGCGCGCGACCACGAGGCTGCTCGCGTCACCGAGCGACACCGCGGGGCGCCGCGCGACCTTTTCGAGCTTTTCAAGCGGTACTGGACTTTTTAGTATGTAGATAAAGTTTAAAATTATTTGACACTGAAAGTGCTCGCCGCGCCGCTGCCGGCCGCTGCCATTCCGGTCTGAAGCGGCCCTTATATTTTAGTCTTAAACATTAATAGTAGGTTGTGTCTCAAGTCGCAAGGAGCAAAATTATATATGGACGGCGAGGGCGGTATATTGAATCTTGAGCGTTACGAGGGATACAAGTGTTTACGCCAGACGGAAATTTTGCTACCGAGTGACACATACAGCTTGACTGGATGGCAGGATCGGGGAAGGAAAGTATGACTTTGATCCCTAATTTGAGTACAACAATTACTCTTTTCTGAATATCAAAGGTTGGGGCTGCAATCGGTTTCGTGTAGTTTTGACTTCATCGCCACCTTATCGTTTTCAAAAAAAAGGGACCTTAAGCTGGGTCTACATTTGTATAATTTTTTCGTATCGCATCTCCGTCGAATATCAAGATCGCTAATGTGGACGCACCAACAGCGCGACCATGCGGCGCACCGTATCTGATCGCTCGGGATAGATGTTGACACGCGTTTATTATATACCCCGCACACTCGCGATCGGATACGCGTATCAAAATCGGTAAGTATCGACGTGTTTTGATACTGTATCACGATACGAAATTATGATTTGATACGCTATACGCCGTGATCGCTTTTCCCGGCGGCTTTTCCCCAATCATCGAAGGGGATACGGATACGCGTCCACACTTAATGATACGGCGTTATGTATGATACGATACGCTGCTACGCTACAGTGCATGGACGCATTTTTTCACGCGTGTGCCCAAAGTGCTCCGTCCATACTCAGGATACGCAAGCTCGATACCATACGCGTGATCGTGATCGGTAAAATGATACAAATGTGGACTCAGCTTTTGGCCTCGGCCATCACATTCAGCGGAGACGGCAGCTGTACGTCATACGCTCCGATCTCTCATTGGCAAATCGTGGCAGAGCCTTTAGACTGACAAACTTAGGTGATTATTAACAGCTCTTCAATACAAATACAACACTGACGCACACCGACATTTTCAACCCCCGACGCAAAAAGAGGGGTGTCATAAGTTTGATGTGTCTGTGAGTCTGTATCTGTGTCTGGTGCATCGTAGCTCCTAAACGAATGAACCGAATTGAATGCGGTTTTTTGTACGAAAGCTGACGTGATCGAGATGGTTCTTAGCTACGTTTCAACAAAATCGGTTGAGTCGGTTTTGACATTGAACTTTGAAATGAAAATGTCAGCGGTTGTGCAACTGTTTTAAGTTGTTAAGTATTGCTGGGAGCGACACGTATAATTAAACCTATTCGACGGCACAGAAAAAATATCGAGGGGGCCCCACGCTACGCAAGTCAAAAGTGTATTGTTTATATATATATATAAGGGCACAATCTTACACAAATCGACCTAGTCCCATAGTAAGCTCAGTAAGGCTTGTGTTATGGGTACTAGACGACAATATATATAATAGATATAAATACTTAAACACATCCATGACAAAAATATCCATGACTCAGATTTCAGATTATTTATTGATGAATGTACCTCGTATGTTCATAAATTTTGAGACGAGTTTTGTCAACCAATTTGGAAAAAAAAAACTGGGAGGATAAAAAAAAAAACTACACAAATTTTAAATTTAGAATGTCATCTATTAGAAAAAATAAATTCAATTGTTATTATTCATTCGTTGTTCAAATGGCGAGAACTAAAGATTTGCGTTCAACGGTGATTTCTCTAAAGAAAGCTGGAAAAAAACCTATGGAGATTTTCAGGCAAATAAAATGTCTTGGAGCCAGCCGTAATTTTGTTTACTACACATTAAAACGGTACAAGGACACGTGTTCTCTTGATGACCGCCCGAGAAGTGGCCGCCCTCGTTCGGTTAGAACCGCGGCTAACATCAAGTTGATCAGGGAACGGCTTCGTCGAAATCCTTGTCGGACTCAAAAGAAGATGGCTCTACAGACCAATATTTCCAGAATATCGGTAAACCGGATATTAAAATACGATCTAAAGGTAAGGGCCTACAGTCGAAGAAAAGTCCACTATTTAAACGATCGTTTAAAAACTTTGAGACTGAATCGATGTCGGCAGTTGCTAAGGAGACACGACCACAAAAAGATTTTGTTTACCGACGAAAAAATCTTCACCGTCGAAGAAAAATTTAATCGCCAAAACGACAAAGTGTATGCCAAAAGCTTGAAAGAGGTCCCGCCTTTTAAGCGAAATGTTCAGCGAACACATCACCCAGCTAGTGTGATGGTATGGTGGGGTGTTTCGTACGAAGGTGCTACAGAATTGCATTTTGTCCAACAAGGTGTTAAAGTGAGGGCACAAAATTACCAGACTGACGTATTGGAAGGCGTAGTAAAACCACTATCGAAAACCCTTTTTAAAAATAAAGACTGGATTTTTCAACAAGATTCTGCTCCGTCACACAAGGCGAAGACTACACAGAAGTGGCTTAAGGACAATTTACCAGGCTTCATCAGTACTGAAGAATGGCCATCATCAAGTCCAGACCTGAATCCGCTGGACTATTCACTGTGGACTGAATTGGAGCTGAGGGCCTGTCGTAAGTCTCACCCAAATTTGGAGTCGCTCAAGCGAGCCTTGTGTAGGGAGGCACAGCGAATTCCGCTGGAAAAAATTCGTGCCGCTATTGACGAATGGCCTGCACGATTAAAGGCCTGTATTCAGCAAAAAGGCGGGCATTTTGAATAATTTTTTTAAAATATATACGTAATATAATAGTTATTAATATCCTAAAAAATTGTTTAAATACATTAAATAGTTTTCGAGAAAAATGTGTTTCTGTTCGTCTCAAAACTTATGAACATACGAGGTACATCTCATTCACTCAGACTCAGAAACAAATATTTATGCTCATCACACAAATATTTGCCCTTACCGGGATTCGAACCCAGGACCTTCAGCTTCGTAGGCAGCGTCACTACCCACTAGCTAGGCTAACCGGTCGTTTAAGACTTCGTATAAAGTCGGTGGCAACCATGACGAACTGGAGTTCAAGCCGGCCTATCCCACTATCATTTTGGCGCGAAATGACGCTTATCTATGGTAACCTCCTGTGTAGGTAACCAATTTCGTAGGAACCGCCTCCTTATCGCACACAATGACGTCTCATAAATACGTTCCGTTTTAAGTATTTAATAACAACATAATTTAATTGATCGCACATCATTATACGCATTTCAATTTTACATGACGAAAAAAGTATTCCCATTCCAAAATATGAACTGTTTTGTAAAAAAAATATGTATTCATGTATTTTTTAACTTAATCCTGACTTATCATATCATATTATTATGACCGAAATGGATGATTATTTCGATAACAAACATAGAAAATAAAACAATTACAATTTTGGTTTGGATGTTCAGTTACGTGACCCGTCCACAACCCTATCCCACTCCATCATGGCCATCACTTAGGCAGTGAACCTTCTGTACCTTTAGGTAATTCTGCGGTTTAAGTCAGTTGGCGGCGAATGGGTTAAGTAATTATAGTTACTTACTGAAAGACGAAAGGCTTGCTGAACAGCACGAACGATATGATGATAGAGAAAGCTTTCCTCATAGTAGTGACGGTGACGGCCACCGTCGCCCCGCTGATGCGGACCAGCGTCAGCACCGCCTGCAGCCCTAGATAGCCGCTGAGGCTCAGCAAGAATATGTTGGCGTACATGGATAGCGGGCTCTGAAAAAGGGAGATGACATTGAGGTCAGGCCTGTTCCTCTTGCCACTACGGGTAAGGTGTAAATTCGGCTATAGCACAGAATAAGTAATAGTACAGTAGGTTCTCTGTTAATAAAGAAATTCCCTGTTTTGGTATGCCAAACGTGCCTAAATGTGGCCATCTCTTTCTATCGCATGCAACGCGTTCTTTCGGAGGCGGAGCCTTAGAGTTAGGGTTGCCGCCAGCTCGACCTATTAAATTATACGCATGGCTATAGTAAATACTATAACTTATTCTGTGCTAATATCTCCCTATGCAATTTTTTGCAGTTATGGCTCTTCATTCATTGTCAAAATTTTAGATTGATCTTGAACAATGTGTTATGTTTTAATTCAAACAAAATTGATAAGTACCTATGCAAAAATTGACTTCAATGTTTATTTGAAAGGTAAAGGGTAAAGGGGGGAGAACCGAGAAAAAAAACCCACTTTAGGAGTAGGGAAGGTAACATTAAAAAAAAAATTGTCAGCGTGATTGATTCATACCCATGCCGAATTACAGTTTTCTTGTAGTAAGGGTGGTAGCTCAGTAGAGCTAAGCCGAAGACAGACAGACGGACTAATAACGAGTTTAACCATTATGATTAGATTTACCTTTAAGCAGTAAAAATATCCACTTGGCAGTATTCCAGTGCTCCCCGTAATCACAGCCAGGTACACGCACCCTATCGCGTAAGAGTAGAACACCACTTCGTTGTTCGACGCCTGGAATTGCTTCATTGCCTTCTCTTGAACGTTGCCAATGATGGCGTCGCATAGAAGAGCTAGCGATATCACTATCACACCGACTATGTCGAAGTTTGGTGATGTTTTTGAATCCGCTGAAAACAAACTGCCGTTGTAGACAAATGCCAAGTGTCTAGAGTAATATCTTTTGCTATTCCGCGTTTTCTTTAGCGGAATTTTTAAAGAATATTGTTCACCAAACTAATCATGGAATTCAGCAAAGTAACGCCTAATTCTATCAATTAATTGAAATATTATAATTCATCATAGTATCACTTTAGTACTTTGTCGCGTAACAATACTGCGACAGTTGCGATGCGTCAGAGTAGTGAAAGTGACAAGGTACTAAAATGAACATCTACTTTTGATGTTGTTTATCTAACAAGCAGTGATCGGAATTAGGTGAGCCAAAATACCTATTATTCGCAACAGGACATAATGTAGAGTGGATACAACCGGGTAGAAAAATATTTTTTTTCTTTAATACCGGGTAATCGATATTTGTCCGGGTACTATAAGTAGTCGTAATGTTAAACATACATATTTTTACTTATAGTACGGGATTGTTTATGTTAGTTTGTAGTAAAAAGGGAAGGAAAAAGTATGAAATGGTTATAACTTTTAGATTAACATTAAACATCCCGTTCTATAAGTAAAAACATATATGTTGAACATTACGACTGGTACCCGGAAAAATAACGAATACCCGGTATTTAAGAGAAAATTCTGTTTTCCTACCCGGTTGCAACCACTTTATATTATGTCCTCTTGCGAATAATAGGTATTTTGGCTCACCTAATTCCGATCACTGCTAACAAGTAACATACCTGCGCTCGGTATTGCAATTATAGCAAGAAAACTAGCGCACTATGCTTGCGACAATGTACTGCGCAACTTTGCGGTGTTAATTGTATTGATTTTAACTTTAACGATTCTCACACATTATTTTTTCTAAACGGGACTTAATCACTAACTGACTAAAAAATTCGTGTTGTGTGTCGGCCGGGTGGCAACCCTAGTGTACTTACAAGTGGTTAATAAAGAGCAAATGCGGGTAGTTCGGAAACCCGAGCAGCAAGAAGATTTTGATACCCGCTCAAGTCAGTTGTCCCGTGAACATGGATGTTGCGACACATCCGAAACGTCGGGAGACCTCAGAGAGGTAAATAAATAAGTTACAATAATTATACGCGCTCAAGTCCCGTTTAGTAAAAAATATTTTGCGGTGTTAAGTAGCCCACCAGTAATGCGGTGGTGATTAAGGGTCGCCATGATGCAGGACTCTCCATACAAACGTGGTTTGTTTCTAATTTTAAAACGGCATGCTAGAATGACATGAAACTTTGTATAGGTACACATTGGGATCCGATTTTTTTTCTATTGTAATTTATGGCACCAGAAATTAGTTCCTGACCTAGATATAACTGTAACTGACCATCCTGTTTTTATATGGAACCTTATTACAATGCCCATAAAATGCACGGATGGTCAGTTCGCTGTGTTGTCGACAGTACAGTCAGGAGCAGAAGTTGCTAAGCAGTTCTAGTGCTCAAAATTATCTACTCTAATGTCAAGAAAGGATCTGTGTAGGTAATTTTGAGCGTGTTTATACTTATTATGCTTAGCGATATCTGATACCAGACCCCATTATGTATAAAAAGTTTCATGTCATTCCATTATGCCGTTTTAAAATGACACCCTGACTATGTTTGTATGGAGTGTTGACTTGAGTTGACCGTGTAAAGTTGCTCAGATATTTTTGAACCTTTGGGAAGTTTTGGGAACATACACACATTCACCTTTAATTACCGAGGTATACGTCTCACAGACGGCGCTAATTTTATTTCAAAATTATTATTTAAACTACGCCACCTGCGGCATTGCACCACATATGCAATCAAGAAGCTAGAAAAAAACTAGCATTAGAATTCTATTTTTATTTTATTTTTAAATGTGGTTCTGCCAGACAGTATCTCGGTGTGAGTGCTACCCAAAAACCACTTCGGTAATTAAAGGTAAAAAAAAAACTGTACAGTTAATTGATATTACCTAAAGTAAACATAGTGAGGCCAACACACATGACCACAGCCGCCACATAGTCTAGGAAACCATATCTCTTCCCCAGTATTATGATGCTGCCAAACATCACGGGTATCAGTTTACAGCTTTTGAAAATCAGCTGCGTCGGGTAGTTGAGGTAACTCAGCGCGAGGTTTGAGAATGACATGGTTCCAAGTGTCAGAGCTGCTAGTAAAGCATATGTTCTTAATGGTACTCTGTAAAAGTAAAGTGTTATGTATTATTTTATTTATGATCTAAGGATATTAGGGTATTACAATGTACAGCTTATGAGTAGCTTTATCACCAGTATAAATGTGCAGAGCCCATTAACAGATAAACCTGTAGTCACCATAATCAAAATTGATGGTCTATAAATAAATTGAAACAAATAATAAAATATATATACATATTTAAATATACATAAATATATATACATAAATTGCATGTGGTGATTTGTTCGGGTACGTGTGACTGCTCACGTGTTCCTTCTTTGTTAATTAGTTGCTATGTTTTTTATGTATTTTTTTTCTTTTTTATGGTGCACTATTCTGTATTAGCAGTGTACATATGCCTAGTGTGATATTGTGTGCTAAGTGTGTCAAACATTTTTCTTTTTTCTATGCCATTTCTATCTGTGAGTTCCTTTAATTGGCTTTGTATTACTATGTAAGACTTATATCATGTTTTTGCAGCTGTTGGTACTCCTTAAGTATAAATAAATAAATAAATATATATATACATTTTATACATAGTTAAAACTTATCCTTATAAGGAATTTCTTTCACTTGTATAACTGGAGAGCTCTAATATTTTACAAATAAACATCAACACTATTAAACAAAGTGAAGAACCCCTGGATATACTTAAATTAGGGGAAATGCAGCCCCTTCTGTAATGTAATAAAGCCTTTATTTACAGACATTAGTTTCGTTCTAATTTTCTACCTTTCCACTACTTCACATTTATAAAATTTTGTGTCTGTTTGCCCTTAGGCAAAGGCCTCCTCCAGCCTTCTCCACTCGGTACGGTCTTGTGCGACCCTGCTCCAGGTGCATCCTGCCACTTGCCGTATATCGTCTTCCCATCTCTTCTGGGGCCTTCCCTTCTTTCTTTTTCCCTCTCTAGGGTACCATTGTGTGACCCGTTTGCTCCATTTGTCTGCGCCTCGGATAATGTGTCCAGACCACTTCCATTTTAGCCTTCTAACCTTTGTGGAGATGTCTTGGACTTTCGTCTTGCGCCTTATCTCAGCGTTTCTCAAACGGTCGGATTTCCGGATGCCGAGCATGCTCCTTTCCATGGCTCGTTGTGAACACGATAGTTTGGATATTGTAGCTTTTGTCAGGGCCCAGGTTTGGCTACCATACATACATACATCAGCCCCTTCTGTGACCAAACTTAATCTTGATGTGGTTAATCAAAATTATTCACTACACTTATAAGTATTGTATTAGTATTGTATATAAAAATACACAAATTACTCACTGTGCCAGAAACAAAAAAAAACTTCATTTCAAAATTCTAATTGTTACCTTTTGTAGTTACTGTAACTCTTCTAATCACTCAATAAAACTACTGATTAGCAAACATTAATACTCACTTCCTCTTAATAGGATTCCTTATCAACGATTCTACATAACTGAGCACCATGGTTATAACAAATTGTACTAGAGTTATATACAAACTCACTGGCTTTACCTCGGGCTCAGAGAATATGAGCTCCAGGAAATATCCATAGGCTAAATAACATACAAATACAAACGCACAACAGCATAGAAACTGTGTGAGCTGGCTGTATGGCGTTAAGTTGAGACATAGTATATTAATCTCCGTTTTTTGGCTCTCTGTACCATTTCTTGAGTCGTTTATTTTAATTATAGTGTCTTTGGAAGACATCGTGTACTTTGAGAGATTCTTGTCGTTTTAAATCTTCATAATGATTCGTGTTTTCATCTGGAACGGAAATTGTTGGTTAAGACGGCATAGTTTCTAGTGTTTTGTAAATAACTACATTGGACTGTGTGGCAAAAAATCCGATTCAATGCTTAGCAATTTTGTTAATGGAAATGATATTAAGGATAGGTTTAACTAAATACCTTGTGATTCGGATACTATTTATCCGAAACAATCGTTTATTTAACTTATTGTTTCAAGACACGTAGTTCCCACTTTCAAAGCTCCTCCTCATTCACTTCACTGACATTACATTAGTGACATGCTAACATGACAGCTTGTTGACAGTTGATAATTCTCAGCTGTTCAATATGACACAACATCTATTTAAGGCTGGTAACATTGCTGCCAAAAAAAAAACATATGCACTGATAAAATATTTGTAAAACGCATAATCATCAACCTATTATTCGGTAGATAATAGGTGGGACTATTACAAAATTTAACCAAATGGACGAATAGCACATTCAGACGTAGTGCATGTCATTAAAAAAAAAACCAGTGTTGTCAGTTTTTTAATCAATATCTTTCTACCATTTGGAAGCTTTATTTCGCTTATTCTTATATTTTGCTTTCTATTGTCACTTAGCTTTAGGCGTTTGCAACAAATAAAATGCAGGTCATATTTGCTGGACTTGATATGACATATAGTTTGTGGCAGGATTGGAACAAGGAGGCCCAAGAAGTGTTGGTTTGACGTAGCCAGGGATGACATGCGTGAAGTGGAGGAGTAAAATTGTTCCCAAAATTCACCTATGCTATGCGTTGCAGCCCCCTTTGGAAATTTAAAAATTATTCCGAATTCATAGAGTCCATGCTTCATCTTCAGCTCCAAAATATCATTATGGTCAAAATCAACGACAGACAATTCCTACATGCCACTCTACCACTCAGATTCGGAGGTCTTGGTATCCGTCAAATGTCCAGTGTTGCCGCATGCCTCTCCTCGGAACTTAGTACGCTCACCCTCGTAGGTAAAATCCTTAGACCATCACTACGTGATTTCGAGGTGACGTACTTGTCCAAGGCATAGGTCGCGTGGCAGATGGCCTGCCCGGGAGTGGACTTGCCAAATAACAAAAATATTCAAAAGATCTGGGACCAACCTATTTGTAAGCAAGTCCACTTCCGTCTGTTGGACTCCTGCTCCACCAGCCAGGAAAAAGCAAGACTACTGGCTGTGTCGGAAAGGGAGTCCGGCTTTTTACTCTACAAATTACGGGACACTCCTTGACTGCAACACCCTGAGATTGGCTGTCGATCTACGCCTTAAGGCTGACATTGTTTCTCCTCATCGTTGCCCCTGCGGAACCTTGGTGGGCAGCCTGGGATACCATGGCCTATCTTGCGCGAAGATTGCTGGTCGCCTGTCTCGCCACGCATGCCTCAATTACATCATCCGTCGAGCCTTCGTATTATCCTAGTGCCTTGAAAACTGGGACACATGCGTAGACACCCTGGCGCCGTCCCACCATAGCACTGCATCTTTGAAAGCAGGTGGGGCAAGCCGCAGCGGCCGAGGCAGAAAAGTGCCGCAAATTCATCGGCCTCACAGGCATGTTTTTGCGGCTTTTGCTGTCGAAACGCGCGGCCCAGGCGCTCACCAATCATTCGGCCAAATTTTGGAATGAATTGGTTAGAGTATCCGGAGAACATAGGGCTGGCTCTTTTCTTGCCCAACGGATCGGTATAGCTATCCATAGGGGGAACGCAGTCGGTCTTATGGGAGCCCTTCCGCAGGGGTTCGACATCAGGGACCTTTTTTGATTTTTGAAGTGAAAACTTTTTTAGCGGCGCTGTGCACTTATTGTGACGGGGAAAAATTGTTAAAGTCGCCACAGACTACGTGACCGTAAGACGGACACGTGACCTGATCGAAAAACTGTTACAATGTCATTGAGTTTTCACTTCTGCCGGCACTACCGGAGTGCAACCCGGTCTTTTTTTATTGTGTTTTATTAATATTTGGTTACTTTTAATATTAAATGTTTATTAAGCAGAGACGTCCGCTAACGAAATTCCAAATTTCGATAATAGTGTAAAATTGAAAAATCATTCGCCACGAGCGGGATTTGAACCTACAAAATCTGGAATCCGTCCATCAGAGCCAATTGAGCTACCGTGGGATTCCAAATGTTGTGGGTTCAAATCCCGCTCGTGGCGAATAATTTTTCAATTTTCCACTATTATCGAAATTAGGTTACTTTTAGTCTATTTCAGTTTTTTTTTTGTTTTCTATTGTCATATTGTGAAAATATTTCAGTTGACGACTTGAAGTTCTACAGCTCACAGAGCCACTAGTCTAGTTTAAGAATGATTTATTGGAAAATAATGGCTATCTATATATATTATACATGTAGTTTGTTTTACTTAAAATGGTGAAATGTTCTTTTTAAAGATTAGATAATTTGTAGAGGAAAGAGCACGGAGCCATGAGCCAGACTCCCTATCCGACACAGCCAGTAGTCTTGCTTTTTCCTGGCTGGTGGAGTAGGAGTCCAACAGACGGGAGTGGACTTGCTTACAAATAGTAAATAATGGCTATCTATATATATTATACATGTAGTCTGTTTTACTTAAAATGTTGAAAAGTTCTTAAACCAACCATTATTATGTGATCTATATTTTGAATAGAGGTTTTGATTATTTTTCTTAAATATAAAGTAGAATTAAGGTAAAGAGTTTTACTTGAACAGTTGC
The DNA here is from genome assembly GCA_947049275.1 of Epinotia bilunana. Taxonomy (NCBI): domain Eukaryota; kingdom Metazoa; phylum Arthropoda; class Insecta; order Lepidoptera; family Tortricidae; genus Epinotia; species Epinotia bilunana. The sequence continues at coordinate 7,151,844 of OX346265.1, forward strand.
ATTGTGTGAATTGAAGATAAATAATAATTGTTGTTATTCTTCTTCTTATTTAAGAGCTAAACTCTTGTCGGTGTAGCTCAAAGTAGGCACTTCTTCTACTCCGATCCCAGCCAACCTTTTTGACACCTCGATACGACCTAACTCTCTCTTTGAGTTGCTCTATGTAGTTTATTCTAGGTCTTCCTCTTCCTCGCTTCCCCTTCAATTATGATGGAGTATGAAGTTGTCATGTCGTATGATAACTTCATACTCCCCTATGATGCCCTATCATCTTCCCCACAGTGTATATTATCACGCGATACCGCTAATACCTCATATCGTACTATAATATTCGAGGATTGCCCCATAACGCGCTACGCCGACGGACCTCCAGAAGACCTGGGGCCTATACCACAAAACTTTACAAGCGTACAATTTAACAAAATTGTGAACTTCTATAGAAAATTGTAAAATTTTGTCGAATTGTAGACTTGAAGTTTTGTGGTATAGGCGCCTGATCACCCTTAGGGTGGTATTCTAATTGTCCAAGATCTTTGTCCAATGTGCATTGCGTCTCACTCCCGGGACAAAATGTGAGACTCAAATACATATGTATTTGGACAAAGATCTTGGACAAGTGGAATACTACCCTATGCGACAAGGCTATCAAGTGGCTGCAGGATCTTAAAATTAATTTATAGTTGTATTTATCCTGTTTCTGTTTCTATTAATGCCATATGATTAAATAAATAATATGTATCACGAGCATATTTATTTATGTATTTATTTAATCTTTATTGCACAAAAGAACAACTTATGGGACAAAAGACGCGTATTGACGTTATAAAGCAACTTATCAATACATTTTTGAATATCGCGATGATATTGCTATCAATATCTTGCAATCTGTGTGTAATGCCTGTCAATCCATCGAACGTCAAGTTTGACAACTGCTACGGGTATTGGTAGAAATTATTGTTTTTGGTAGTTTTTATGAATCTATGATGAATTCCTGGCTACACTAGTTCATGTGTGGTTTAACAAACAAAGAGGAATTTGCCAATGCCAATTTTTTAATTAGAAAATCCCGTGTATTACATGCTAATTAATTTTAGCGTGAAGGTATGAAGTGGTTTAATTTAGTGTCCATTGTGGTGTATTTGTCTCCACGTAGACGTTACCGTGTGCGAATAATTTTGGTGTCATGTCAACTTTCGCAGGTCTAACCGAGTAGTCAAACTGGATTGAGGATAATGATGGACACGGACGCGTCCGGCGCGGACTTCTGCCGGTTCTGTCGTTCCGAGGCGACGTCGGACCGGCCGCTGTTCCACCCGTGCATATGTACGGGCTCTATAAAATGGATACATCAGGAATGTCTCGTGCAGTGGATGCGGTACTCGCGAAACGAGATTTGCGAGTTGTGCGGGCACCGGTTTTCGTTCATGCCGATATACTCGCCGGACATGCCCGGCCGGCTGCCCATCCGGGACGTGGTCGGGGGGTTGGTGACGTCAGTCGCGTCAGCTGTTAAGGACTGGCTACATTACACGCTAGTAGCGCTAGCTTGGCTCGGCATCGTGCCACTGACCGCCTGCAGGACCTACCGCAGCCTGTTCCTAGGGTCCCTGGACCCCGTCATCTCTTTACCGTTTGACATAGTCTCAGCTGAGAACCTGGCTAAAGATGTTTTCTCCGGCTGCTTTGTTGTGACATGCACTCTATTCTCATTCATTGGGCTAGTGTGGCTGCGGGAACAGATCATGCATGGGGGAGGCCCCGATTGGATGGAACGGGAGAATATTGTACCGGGAGCCAATGAAGATGCTCCTTTACCTGATAATAACAATGACAGAGTGAATGATGGGGCCGGGGATGATGGTGGAGCTAGGGAAGAGGCTCCTGAGGCTCCAGAGGGAGATTTAATTGTTGGAGATGAAGCTAACTGGAACCCGATGGAATGGGACCGGGCAGCAGCAGAAGAGTTGACCTGGGCCCGTCTATTAGGCTTAGATGGGTCTATGGTTTTCTTGGAGCATGTTTTCTGGGTAGTTTCATTGAACACCCTATTCATAGTGGTGTTTGCATTCTGCCCGTACCATATTGGAAGGCTGGGAGCAGTGATGGCTGGATTCAATGCGGATGGTCCATTCTCTGGGCCTCTGACAGCGCTATCGGGCTATGTTCTGGTTGGAGCAATCCTGGCCCTGCTACATGGAGCAGCGTCACTGCTCCGTCTGCGCAGTGCTAAGAAGGCTTTGGGATTCTGCTATGTTGTGGTGAAAGTGGCGTTGTTGTCTGTTGTTGAGGTAAGTGTTTTATGTACATTACACAATACCAATATATAGCTAGCTAGATAGCGGAAGCATCTGATTATAAAATAACCTCTAACCGCCCACCATAAGAAAAGTTTGCGATGTAATAAATAAAGTCGCCGTCAATGGAATTTGCTAACTATGTAAACAAACCGTCATAGTGAAAGACAATTTTAATATGGCGGTTTGTTTACATAGTCAGCAAATTCTATTGACTGCCACTTTACACTAGTTTTGTTTTGTAATCCAATGAAACAAATCAAAAATCTTAATATATTACCCTTGCTTATATATATTGGAAGTCTGCATGTTTGTAAAGAGATATAGAAGTCAACGGAATCCGGGACGGTTGGTTCGCAATTACGTTCCAAGGAGAAAATTATACTCAACTCACTGCTTTGTATTGTGCATGAAAGTCTTCAACAAGTTACCAAAGAGCTACCTCTAAATAGATTTAAAAATAAATTAGTTACTCTTCTAACTGAAAGCATTACCTGTCTCAAAAGATATTGGCATGCTAGTATGTGTATTTAGTACAAATAGCAGAATAAACTACCTTTTTGCTTGCTCCACGTTTTCGACAAAACTACACGAGATTTGCCGAATACGAGAATGTGGAGTGAGTATTCGACTATGTTCGTATTGTTTTGCGTATTTTCGTGTAGTCTCCGTTTCGTGTCGGTAAAATGGCCAAACATCAAAGAGCTCTCGTGAAGTTTCGTGTTGGCGCGAAACTTCTCCTCCACATTCTCGCTGCGCTTCCGTCAGCCGACCGACGGCAACCGTAGGAAGTATTATATGAAAGTCCAATTACAACTGCGCAAGGTGAGAATGTAGAGGGCAGCTCTCGGTTTCGCCCGGTCTCGGCAAATATTCCGGCGAAACCAGTCTCGTGTAGTTTTGTCGAGAATGTAGGGCGGGTTTTTTAAAATTCTTTTCTATTATTTTAATTTCGAATAAATTCCACTGACATCGGTGCATTTTAATGGACCTTTGGGCAGCTTGAGGATATGATGGGCATCAGGGATGAGTTAGGCTCAGCGAAACTGATCAATACTCCCTTACAGATCGGCGTCATCCCCCTAGTCTGCGGCTGGTGGCTGGACCTCTGCTCACTCTCCATGTTCGACGCGACCCTCAAGGACCGGGAGGCCAGTCTGCAGGCAGCCCCCTGGACCCTCATGTTTATTCACTGGCTGGTCGGCATGGTCTATGTCTACTACTTCGCGTCCTTCATACTGCTGCTGCGCGAGGTTCTGAGGCCTGGGGTGCTGTGGTTCTTGAAGAACTTGAATGACCCGGATTTCAGTCCTGTGCAGGTTGGTGCTTGTTCTTAACTGCCAGTCCCTGGACCCTCATGTTCATCAGCTGGCTGGTCGGCATGGTCTACATTTACTACTTCGCATCCTTCATACTGCTGCTGCGAGAGACGCTCAGGCCTGGAGTGCTGTGCTTGAATGATCCAGATTTCAGTCCGGTGCAGGTTGGTGATTGTTCTTAACTAGCTGCCCGCAATTCGTAGGTTTATTTGCAATAGTCCCTTCAGAGGTTAATCCCCTCAAACCTAGCAGGGTGTCACATGTATACCCATTTTATTGTTCCCATCGTCTGTGACCTGTAATGTAGAATTCCATTCTATTCTAAACGAATTTCTCCATCAAACAGATACAGTTACTATTCCAAATTCTAATGTATCAACCGCCAGTCTGTTTTGGAAGGAGAACTGGAGAGGTTTATGCAACTTATTCAGTACAATTTTTTTTTTGATGTCCTTATCAGAGTGTTTATTTTTTGCCAGGAAATGATCCACCTCTCCGTCTGGCGCCACATCCACCGGCTCGTGGCGTCAGCCATGATCTTCGGCACAGCGGTGCTGTTCATGCTGTGGCTGCCCATCCGCGTGATCAAGCACGCGCTGCCCGGCTTCCTGCCGTACGCCGTCGCCGTGCACACTGACGCGCCCGTCAACGAGCTCAGCCTGGAGCTGCTGCTGTTGCAAGTCAGTACTGTGTTTCTTACGAAGGTCATATCATAGCAGCCGAAAGACGTACACTGCTGGACAAAGGGCTCTTCCAGAGACTGCCACAATTACTGGTTCTGTGCCACCCGCGTCCAGACTTCCGTGACCTTTACCAGGTCATCAGTCAGTGCATATTTCGGCACGTGGTCGCCAATCGAGGACCTTTCCGCTCCAATGGCCATTGTTCTACGTGCAATGTGCCCCGGCACTTAAGCTATTTGGAGGGCTATATCTATAGGTTCTCCTGCGGATAGCCTCATTACTGATGCGATCACGCAGATAAACTTCCAGCGTAGCCCCAAGAAGGCTCCAAGTCACCTAGAGAGCAATTTGCTGTGGTGACTTGGAGCCTTCTTCTTACATGTGTATTAACCGAAATTGGATTTTAAGGGCTTAATAATAGAAACTACGTCATTGATTCATTGTGTTCGTGAAATAAAACTAGCAATTGAAATACAGTCTTGGTCTTCAGTGCTCTTTACTTTATGGCTGGTCACAAGTCATCGCTCAAGCAGGTTAAATACCCTGTTTACGCAAATAATAATAATAAAAAAAACAATAAACATCAGTTGAAAAAGGCGGAAGACAGTTTTGGTGTCTATCACTCCATCAAGCTGATATCTCCGTTTGTACTAAGAAGGCTGCTTTCTAGATGCCTACATTGACTATTTTGATTTAGAATAAGCTTATTTATTATAAGACTGTTTCGATTGAAGGACTTTTAATCTTTGATGTGCCGGAATGTGGATCCACGGAATCCCGTTATACTGCCGAAACGCGGATCCCCGCTCAAACGACCCCACAAGATTTGTTACGTTTTTTCTAGTTTAAATACCCTGTTTACGCATCATGCCCCTATTTTTTGGTCGGCGGCGGGGCGACACGTGTTGCTACTCGTAAAATCGCATCCACTAAACGCGCCGCCCAGAGGTGCGAATTCTCTATGATGTTACAAACTCACTATCGTATTTTCTTTGTGTAGGTCTTAAGGTTTTGCGTGCACAAGAATGTTAGATTAACCAAACTATAAATTTTTCGCAGGTGATTCTCCCAGCCCTGCTGGAGCAGTCCCACACGCGCACGTGGCTGAAATGGGTGGTACGTGCATGGTGCGGAGTAGCCGCGGGTTGCCTCGGGCTGCGCTCGTACCTGCTGGGCGCCGCGCGCCACGACCGCGACCCCGCCGCGCCCGCGCCGCACCCGCCGCACCAGCTGGGCGCCGCGCATCAGGTAACTACTGCGAGACTAGGTGCGGAGTAGCCGCGGGTTGCCTCGGGCTGCGCTCGTACCTGCTGGGCGCCGCGCGCCACGACCGCGACCCCGCCGCGCCCGCGCCGCACCCGCCGCACCAGCTGGGCGCCGCGCATCAGGTAACTACTGCGAGACTAGGTGCGGAGTAGCCGCGGGTTGCCTCGGGCTGCGCTCGTACCTGCTGGGCGCCGCGCGCCACGACCGCGACCCCGCCGCGCCCGCGCCGCACCCGCCGCACCAGCTGGGCGCCGCGCATCAGGTAACTACTGCGAGACTAGGTGCGGAGTAGCCGCGGGTTGCCTCGGGCTGCGCTCGTACCTGCTGGGCGCCGCGCGCCACGACCGCGACCCCGCCGCGCCCGCGCCGCACCCGCCGCACCAGCTGGGCGCCGCGCATCAGGTAACTACTGCGAGACTAGGTGCGGAGTAGCCGCGGGTTGCCTCGGGCTGCGCTCGTACCTGCTGGGCGCCGCGCGCCACGACCGCGACCCCGCCGCGCCCGCGCCGCACCCGCCGCACCAGCTGGGCGCCGCGCATCAGGTAACTACTGCGAGACTAGGTGCGGAGTAGCCGCGGGTTGCCTCGGGCTGCGCTCGTACCTGCTGGGCGCCGCGCGCCACGACCGCGACCCCGCCGCGCCCGCGCCGCACCCGCCGCACCAGCTGGGCGCCGCGCATCAGGTAACTACTGCGAGACTAGGTGCGGAGTAGCCGCGGGTTGCCTCGGGCTGCGCTCGTACCTGCTGGGCGCCGCGCGCCACGACCGCGACCCCGCCGCGCCCGCGCCGCACCCGCCGCACCAGCTGGGCGCCGCGCATCAGGTAACTACTGCGAGACTAGGTGCGGAGTAGCCGCGGGTTGCCTCGGGCTGCGCTCGTACCTGCTGGGCGCCGCGCGCCACGACCGCGACCCCGCCGCGCCCGCGCCGCACCCGCCGCACCAGCTGGGCGCCGCGCATCAGGTAACTACTGCGAGACTAGGTGCGGAGTAGCCGCGGGTTGCCTCGGGCTGCGCTCGTACCTGCTGGGCGCCGCGCGCCACGACCGCGACCCCGCCGCGCCCGCGCCGCACCCGCCGCACCAGCTGGGCGCCGCGCATCAGGTAACTACTGCGAGACTAGGTGCGGAGTAGCCGCGGGTTGCCTCGGGCTGCGCTCGTACCTGCTGGGCGCCGCGCGCCACGACCGCGACCCCGCCGCACCCGCGCCGCACCCGCCGCACCAGCTGGGCGCCGCGCATCAGGTAACTACTGCGAGACTAGGTGCGGAGTAGCCGCGGGTTGCCTCGGGCTGCGCTCGTACCTGCTGGGCGCCGCGCGCCACGACCGCGACCCCGCCGCGCCCGCGCCGCACCCGCCGCACCAGCTGGGCGCCGCGCATCAGGTAACTACTGCGAGACTAGGTGCGGAGTAGCCGCGGGTTGCCTCGGGCTGCGCTCGTACCTGCTGGGCGCCGCGCGCCACGACCGCGACCCCGCCGCGCCCGCGCCGCACCCGCCGCACCAGCTGGGCGCCGCGCATCAGGTAACTACTGCGAGACTAGGTGCGGAGTAGCCGCGGGTTGCCTCGGGCTGCGCTCGTATCTGCTGGGCGCCGCGCATCAGGTAACTACTGCGAGACTAGGTGCGGAGTAGCCGCGGGTTGCCTCGGGCTGCGCTCGTATCTGCTGGGCGCCGCGCATCAGGTAACTACTGCGAGACTAGGTGCGGAGTAGCCTCGGGTTGCCTCGGGCTGCGCTCGTACCTGCTGGGCGCCGCGCATCAGGTAGCTTCTGCGAGACTAGGTGCTAGTAGCTGCGGGCTGCCTCGGGCTACGCTTGTACCTGCCGGCCGGCCCGCGAAGGAAGGGATTGCCTGCCAAATAGATATAGACGGCCGAGTGTAGCCAGGCTAGGCGAGGATAGGCAAAGAAAAAGGTAATTACTGGCGCGTGGCCAGATACCTTAGCCGCGGGCATTTTTTTTAAATAGCAGCTCCCCAGTTTTCCCTGTCAGTTGTATTGTAGAAAGCATTATTAATTCGATATTAATTTGGTTAGACAACCGGTTACACTATAGTCTGGTCGTCTCTCGTCAGTAGCACGGGTATTGCCCATTCCCTCTCATCCCAGACAGCAGTTCCGCAACCAGCCGAGGCATGAGCATGTTTTTGGTCCGCAGGCCCTGATGCGCCGCGACGGGCCGGCCGGCTACGAGCCGTACGTGCGCGTGGCCTGGTTCCCGCTGCGGCTGGCCGCGCTGCTGGTGCTGGTGTCGCTGTCGCTGGTGCTCGCCAGCGCGCTCACACTGGTAAACCTTAAAGCAATGTCGCAATTTACATAATATTACAAAAACCGGCAAAGTGCGAGTCGGACTCGCGCACGAAGGGTTCCGTACCATTATCTATAAAAACGGCAAAAAAAGTCTTACGATTGTTGTATGGGAGCCCAGTGGCGGTACTGCCATACAAGCCGAAAAGCCGGGCTTGCCTTCCAAACTAATTCTCGATCAAAAATCAAAGGTAACGAGAGCACGATCTATTTCAATTCGCGCTTCGCGCTCTCATTACATTTTTCAAATTAACAACATCGTAGTACAAAATTCGACCACCCCCCGCCGCGGCGCGGCTGGCTGGCAGCACTGTCGCTGCGATGACGAGCCGACCTCGCTGGAGACACAGCTAGTCATCTCGCTCGCACGCGTTGGCTTGCAAGCGGGCTTCTATTCTAGCTATCTTTATCTCTTTCTTACCCACCAAGACTGCCTAATAATGAGATACAACTATTATAGGTTCGTATAGCAAATAGTACGAGATTTTACATATTACTGTAACGGTTGACTTATATCACTTAATAAATAATACATTTTCTTTTTTTTTCTTACATAGGTATTCATTGTATGCTTGTGGGTAATACGTTGTAAAATTTAGTGATAACAACCAATTGTATGTTAACCTGTTGCTACTGGTGGGAACCTTTAATTGGCTTTCTGGTACTTAAGTTATATAACTAGCTTATATTATTATTTTGAATTGTTAGCTGTTGGTTCTCCGAATAATAAATAAATAAATGAATTAATTAATTTTAAGCCGGGCATGCGTATGAAGTTGTACACAAGTCTAGTGAAATGCGAAATTCGCGCGTGCGCGTGTTGACAGCCGACTTCACGTCATTGCTATTAGTTGCAATTCTAATTTGCAATAGCTAATTAGCTACATATTAGTACGAGTAATCTGCGTTTAAAATTACTTTTGTTTGTTGTTGTTTAGACCGGTCAGTGCGGTCATTAAGTATTTTGTTTGCTGTGTTGTGGTTTAATCGGATTGAAGTAGTACCTTCGGATCGTGATTATTTAAAGTGTGTACAAGTATTGCTTGGCGAAGGAAAGGTAAACACTTTAACTTTGCTCAGAAGAAACAACTAATTTCTTCGCCAAAACCTACGCCTGATTTGTGTACTTCTCAGCTTAATTTCCAAAAGCATAACTATGAACGCTGTGATTTCTTTAAGTAATTTTGGTAAACAGCTAATTGAGACAGATGTCTTAATAAAGATTTATCGCGCCAATTATCCGAGGAAATTACAAAAACGTATGTCTCGGCTTGCCCTATTCTGAAACCCTAGGCTCGCCACTGTGGGAGCCCCCTTAAATATTTATTGTTTCCTGTTTTTTTAGTATTCGTTGTATAGCGGCAACAGAAATACATCACCTGTCAAAATTTCAACTGTCTAACTATCACAGTTCATGAGATACAGCCTGGTGGACGGACGGACAGACAGACAGACAGACAGACAGACAGACAGACAGACAGACAGACAGACAGACAGACAGACAGACAGACAGACAGACAGACAGACAGACAGACAGACAGACAGACAGACAGACAGACAGACAGACAGACAGACGGACGGACGGACGGACGGACGTCCGGACGGACAGACGGACGGATAGCGGAGTCTTAGTAATAGGGTCCCGTTTTACCCTTTGGGTACGGAACCCTAAAAACAAGCAAAAGAAAAGGCTTAATACGAGGACGTTAAACAGGATTTCCACCCAGCATAAAGCCACGGCAAGACACAGCAAGCTAGGGCACTGATTTTCGGTGGGGACCTACGAGGGCTGTTTGATAAGTCATTTTAAAAAGTAAAAAATATATATATTTTTAAACAATTTGCATTTATTTCTCAACATAGTCTCCTTTGAGGGCCAAACTGCACTTGTTCCAGCGAGTTTCCAATTTTTTGATCCCCTCCAAAAAATACTTTTTGTCGAGGTCTTCAAAATAGCTGTTTACACCTGCGATACAGCCCTCATTTGTCAAAAATGTTTGCCCTCCAAGCCATCTTTTCAGATTTGGGAATAGGTAATAATCGCACGGAGCTAGGTCCGGCGAATACAGAGCATGCGGAACCAGCTCGAAGCCCAACTCGTGGATTTTGACCATTGCAATAGCTGACGTGTGCACTGGGGTATTGTCTTGATGAAAGAGGACTTTCTTGGGGGACAATTTTGGTTGTTTTTCCAACAATTCGGCATAAAAACGGTCTAATAACTCTGCGTAATAACGGCCAGTGATAGTCTTTTCCTTTTTCAAGTAATCAATCATAATGATTCCTTCTCCATCCCAGAAGACTGTCGCCATCACCTTCCCAGCCGACAAAACAGTCTTGGCCTTCTTTGGGGCACGTTCACTCCGCCATCCATTGTTTTGATTGCTGTTTTGATTCAGGAGTATAATGATGGACCCAAGTTTCGTCCACAGTGACAAATCGACTCAAAAAATTCCGAGGATTACGCTTCATTTTATCCAAACATAGTTTTGAAATTCGCTTTCGTTCGCGTTTTTGTTCAATTGTCAACAAACGTGGCGCCCAGACAGCTTTGTCATACCCAAATCTTTATGCAGGATTTTATGTACTCGCTCACTGGAGATGCCTGTGTTCTCAGCTATTTCACGCACCTTCACTCGGCGGTCGTCGAGTACAATATTATAGACTCAACATCATCAGTAGTGACCTCGATTGGGCGACCAGAGCGTGGAGCATCAGATGTGCTTGACCGACCACGTCTAAAATCATTTATCCAGTTATAAACAGTCTGCAACGTTGGTGCGTTAGTGCCATGAACAGAATCAAGTTCAGATTTTATTGTGGCAGCACTGCAACCCTTCATATAAAAATGTTTTATAACGGCACGAAATTCAGATTTTTCCATAGTTGTTGAAAATTTACGAGTGATCAGGTGATCACATTCAAACAATTTTTAAACTGACAAAAACTTGTTCTTTTTTGCTGAATTTTTGACATTCTTCATTTGAAAGATTGTGCCTGCCAGTGTTAATGCCATTTACCAGAAAAAAGGTTTTAATATGGTAGGTATTTAATAGTTTTTAAAAGGACTTATCAAACAGCCCTCGTAACTTAATATAGTACAGAATAAAGTTAATACACCCTTTTAACACGACAGTAGATTTATTCTGCGATTTATACAGGCCAAAGTCCACTGAGCCCACACGTACTAACACTGACTCAATTGACACACACAAGTTTACTGAGTCCGCGCCTACTAGCAAATAGCAAGCATAATTCGTACCATAAAAATGTGCATGATTTGACTGGACTACGTTTCTTTCAGGTAATTCCAGTTGCAATAGGCAGAAAAGTGATGGCATTGTGGCTGCCAAAAGCATCTGAAGGAGTCCACGAACTCTATACTGCCGCATGTGGTAAGTGGCATGTCATTGTTTTTCTCGAACATACCACCACGAACCTGAACCGGCTCCAGCCCGGGAGGAGCGCGATGCGCTTTGGGCGCCTTTCGACGCTTTCACTTCACATGATAATTTTTTCGCTCGTATTTACGCCTTTTCATCATTTTGGCGCCCCTGGATATCTGGCGCCTAGAGCGGCCGCTCTCTGCAACTACCAACTGTTTCTGTGCGTTCAACTTGGGATCATGGAGTTTTCCGCTAGATTTGGGACAAATGATGGCCGTCGTGGAGAGTATTTACTTTGTAGAAATAGGTATTACGAGGTCGTAAGCGTGGTTTCTCAACGAGGCTTCGCTGAAAGAAATAAGTTTACTCCACGAAAAAACAGGATGATAATGCGACTTTTCTCCTCATCTAAGAATTATCCTGAATGGAAACTAAAGAAGCCTGCAGTCTGCTTGGTTTCATTAAACCTAATGACATAGTTTACAATTTTTTGACGGGCTATACGAGCCTAAACTGGGGGGCTGTGCCTGCCCTTCGCCTTGATATGCCCAGTGAAGATCACAATGCTATCCAGAAATGTGTTAGTCTTGCCTTCACATGAGGGATCAAAGTTGTACGTACTTTTCTTCCCTGATATTTCCTATTTGGTTTCAATTTTCCTCATAGAAGTGGTGAAAAGCAGTTGGTATATGTCCTACTTGGTAGCAAAATCAATGTCGTTTTGGACCACTTGAATCCCTCGTTACGCTATAGTATCAATTGGAAGTAGGCAATCGCTGGCTGAGTATTCATTTTAAACGGACCACCTTGGGAGGCCGTTTAATTTAAGACGAAGCCATTTGTTGACGCCGATGCCGGTGATGGATGTAGCTCGACGACTTTTAAATAAAACTTCGATGAAAAGTTAACTGTAGTATAATTTCCCAAAAGGCTCTGGTTGTTACAAAAATAGTTTGGCCGAAACACAGATGTACTAGCAAGATTGGACTTATTAGGGATAAAACTTGGGTATGTGTAGCGCTTCTATTGGTGCTTTTAAAAGCCCCTCTCATGCTAACCGTGCCCGACGGGCGCGTTTTGCTACTGCATATGAAGTAATATTTAAGTAGGTATACAATACTGACAAAGGTTGCGTTCGCAACATAATCCCCGGCGTTGAGAGACTCAATGCATAAAGAACTTAATTTAAATTAAAAACAACTATCAAGAAGAGGGAAGAGGACAAAAGTTTTTGAACGCGCGTCGGATGATGCCCTTCTTTGTCATTATGTCAGCGACCCTTGTGACGTTGTCCGTGCCCGGGTAGATCTTCGTGACGCGACCCAGCAGCCACAGCAGAGGAGGTAGCCCGCGATCTTTGACCAGAACTAGTGTGCCGGTCTGCAGCTGGTCCGATGAGGTTTGCCACTTGGTTTTCTTCTGGAGGAGAGTAACATACTCATTAGAGAAGCGGCTCCAGAAATGTTGCTTGAGTTTTTCAACTCTTTGGAACCTCTCAAATCGTGAGATGTTGGCTTCAGTCAGAGATTCCTGGGGCACTGACAGAAGCAAGCGTCCAATAAGGAAATGAGAAGGTGCTAGGTAAGTCAGATCAGAAGGATCAGTCGATAGAGGTGTGATGGGTCTGGAATTAAGAATACCTTATATCTGTATCAGGCATGTGTTCATCTCTTCATAAGTTAGGTATGTAAGAGAGAGAATACGTTTGAGATGATGTTTTGTAGATTTTACTGCGGCTTCCCAGAGTCCGCCAAAGTGTGGAGAATATGCTGGGCTGAAATTAAAGTTAATGCTATTTTCTGCCATCCTTGACTGCAACATGTCGTGGTTATTTTTTAGGAACCTACTGAGTTCGTTTGACGCCCCAACAAACGAAGTTCCGTTGTCGGAGTAAAAAGTTTGAGGCTTGCCCCGACGACTCATAAAACGGTGAAGAGTAGCAAAAAAGGACTCCGTGGTAAGACTCGTTACTAGCTCCAAGTGAAGAGCCTTGACTGAAAGACAGACGAAAACTAAAATATATGATTTAATGGTTCGGCTACCCCTTCCCTTACGGTCATCTATCAGCACTGGTCCGGCGTAATCCATTCCCGTATGTAAAAAGGGATATTCTAGCTGTGTGCGGTCTGTGGGTAGATTGCCCATTGCCATTTGAAGAGGTTTAGCCGTGAACCTGATGCAACGAACATAATTATAAACAATCTTACAAGCTAAATCTCTTCCACCAAAAGGATAGTACGTTTGCCTTATACTTGCAAGTAATAGCTGTGGTGGAGCATGCAATAAGGTCAGGTGTTGCATTTCAAAAATAAGTTTTGACAGGTGATGTTTACTACATAATAAAATTGAAGAATTTAAGACGACCACCGACTCTTATTAAGTTATGTGTATCTAAGAATAGGGTCAACGAAAGTAATCGAGTTTTCGGTGGTAATGGTTTGCCAGCTAATAAGACTATATTCTTCAGGAAACATTTCCTGTTGTGCAAGTTGTAGTAATTTATTTTGAGATGACTTTATTTCTGTGTATGTTAAGTGTGATGTTATTTTATTATTTTTGTTTTTGCAGTTGTATATAAATCTGTAAATATATGCCATTATTCTTATTAATTTTGTAAGTTTTGAGTTATTAGCCATAAGCGTAGTTATAGGATTTGCATTTAAGTGTGTATGTATGTTTGTATGTAGTGAAGTTTCTGGCAGGTCAACGGTAAGTGTGTTAGGCGTTGGAGGAAATTGAATGACTGGATAATGTAAGAATTCTGGCCCAGTCCACCATAATGAGGAAGTGCTGATATCATCAGCCTTCATACTCGTACCTCGTGACACAAGATCTGATGGGTTAAGCTTTGAGGGTACATAGTTCCACGTTTGTCCACGCGTACTTTCTTGAATTTCATTCACACGGTTACGAACAAATTGTTTAAGACGGTTGAATGACCCTGCCAGTCAATCATGGAATCAGACCAAAAGTAACTATGATCAACTTTCACGGTCAGTGATGTCGTGACCTTTGTCCAGAGCCTTGCGCCAAGCAAGGCGCCACAAAGTTCCAGCCGTGGAATCGTGGACGATTTGAGCGGAGCTACCTTGTTCTTTGATGCTATAAGACGTACGCAAACTGCTCCGCTACCGTCCACAGTCCGAACATAGACAGAAGTGCCATATGCACGCTCGGACGCATCTGTGAAAACGTGAAGTTAATTTCTGATTTCGAGTCATTAAATACCTAACGATCTACTTGAAGTGTGTTTAATTTGGAGAGTGACAACGCGAAGGACAGAAATTCATTGTTGATATCTGTAGGTAGCTCGTCGTCCCAGTCACATTTGAGAAGCCAAAGCTTTTGTAAAATGAATTTAGCTTCTACTACACATGGACCGACGAGGCCTAAAGAATCGAAGACCTGACTGATGACAGATAAGATGTTTCTTTTTGTTATTTTATCTGGAATTTGAATATCGATAGAAAATAACAACTTATCTAATTTTAATTGCCAATATAAGCCCAGTGTCTTACAGGGCGACGTGCTGTCAAGATTAAAGGGTCGAACAGACTGCCAGCGGGACGGTAGCGGGGCTTGACGAGCGCGTGATGCGCGCGGGACGGCCGGTCACACAGAGCACGCGCGCATCGCGCCATCAACCAGCCAGCAACGCGCGCGCGTCCCTCGCGCCTCGCGCTGGCCTCGCGCCATCGACCCGCCAGCATCACGTACGCACCGCGCGCTCTGCTGTCTGGCGTCACACTGACGCGCCGCGCACCCGTCGCGGGCGCACGGCGGGAGGCTGGCGGGGCGCGACAGAAGCGGGGCGCGTTGCCGACGGGGCGCAGCCTGTTTGACCACGCTAGCGGTTTGTAGGGAAATATCGCGCTGCGCGCCCGCGACGGTGCTGTGTGTTCGACCCTTAAGTGCCTTGTTGTCGCCTTCTTTATGGTCAAGAATCGAGTGCAACAATTCAGGACAATTTGACTGCCATTTGCGTAAGTTGAATTTTGCTGACTCTAATGTGGCAATAACGTCCTTGCTTATCTCAATCAATGACTGAATGGAGTCGCTGCCGCTAAAAAAATCGTCTACGTAAAAGTCGTGCTGTATGGCGCGTTTGACTCTAGCATCCTGGCATTGATCAGCGAGAGAAACAAGGCACTTTCCGTTCCATAGGAAACGGTATTTAGTTTGTAGGTTTTTAGGGGATCCGCGGGATCAAACCTAAATATGATTTGCTGCAATGAGCGTTGAGAAGGTTCGACTAGTATAGCACGGTACATTTTTCGACGTCACTCGAAACAATATATTTATGTTGTCTGAATCGAAGCAATATAGACAGTAAGTCATCCTGGACGGTCGGTCCGACCATCTGAATGTCGTTGAAGCTTTTGCCACTGCTCGTGACCGCAGAACCGTCAAAAACGACACGAAGACGCGTGCTCGTGCTATTCCGGACTACTCCGTGATGAGGCATAATCCGCAAAATGAATGACTTTATTGAATGATTGAATGATTTGTTTTCGCTCATATGACCGAGATCGATGTATTCTCTAATAAAGTCAAAGTATAAGCCCTAAAAAATAGCATCGCGCGCAAATTTTTTTTCTAGAGATAAGATACGCCGCTTTGCCATGTGATATGAGTTACCAAGTGCGTCTGGTGACTCCTTCAATGGGAGCGTGACGACAAAGCGGCCATCTTGATCGCGGGTGGTGTTCTCTAAGAAACTCTTTTCGCAAGCTTGTTCTTCATAAGACATGGAATGTGTTGAAGACACCGAGTCTAGTTCCCAGAACCGCGTAAGATTAGCTTCTTCATTATGCGTGAGGAATGAGCAAAATAAAGATTTGTTTTCATTTTTATTACTAGTAGGTATAGACCCAGACAAAAGCCAGCCTAACTTAGATTCATGTATTCGAGGTTTATTTTTACCTAAATTAATAGATGCGGAACCCAAGACGTCCCAAAACACCTCCGCCCCAACAAGAATGTCAATAGCGGACGGCTTATAAAATGACGGGTCAGCTAATACAATGCCGGCAGTATAGGTATATGCGTTACCTATATCGATATGACACGACGGCAAAGACTTACTGATCTCAGGCAAAACGAAGCAGTTTACGGTTGTCGTATAATCATTATGACGCGACTTAATAACAATATCACAGGACTCTGTACTATGTGAAAGTTGATTATTGATACCTGTGATCGTGGTTACCGCGCTGCGCCGCGCTAACCCGTTGTCCGCACAGGTCCCGTGTCACGAAGTTCGAAGTACTTACGTTTTCGAGAAGACTTCCATTCACGTCGCACACTTGCACCAAACCTGTGGATAGCAATACGGACGATTGAGTGGGGGTAATCACATTTGCCTGAATATTACCGCTAAACTGTACGTTTGGAATCGGTACATCAGTACTACAAGTTGACTCATCGGCATGTTTATGTAAAAGGGTATTGTGTTTATGTTTACAATATTTACAATGCGAGAGTACGCACCGTGATTCGATGTGTCCCGGTCGTAAACAATTCTTGCATACGGAGTAATTATTCACCTTACTTATCCTTGTATCGACATCTAGCTTACGAAAAGATTCGCATGTAAATAATGGGCAAACAATAGGTTTACGATTGGCATTACTCGTAGTGTTAAGGAAGTTTTTAGATTTGTGTGTTTCATTATGTGTATTTATTTGTGTTTTATGTTTCAAAGGTTTGTCGTCAATGCTTTTATTAAGAATCGATTCTAATAAGTCAGCCCTGCTATTCAAAAAAATAGTGTATTGATGTAATGTCGGCGAACCCGTTAAAAGGTTCCGGTGTTCCTCCCACTGACGGTTAGTTACTGAATCTAACTTCTTAGACATAATATGTATAACTAATGTGTCCCAGTGGTCGGTCGGTTCGCCCAATGTAGCAAGCGCCCGTAAATTTTTATTAGTTACATCCACACCATATTACGCAATAAATAGCTCGATTCGTATTGCATAGGTTCAAGGTTAAACAATGCCTGGATATGATGATGATAATTATCACTGCTAAAATCAAGACTTTGAATAACAAGGGCGGCACTGCCTTTTAATGATGCACGAAGGTAATGGAATTTACTTATGTCATTAATGCCGGTGTTATTATGAATAAGTGAAATATACGTATCTCTAAAGCCGAGCCAATGCTGATAGTTTCCTTCGAAGTGAGGAAGATCGATCTTCGGAAGACGGACGAAGTCATGCCGGCCTGCTGCACAGGGCGTGGAGCATGTAGACGCGGACCCAGCCCGCCCGCCGCTGGCCTGCACGGTAGGACTCAGCAGGAGTCGAGCAGTCGAAACCAACAGATAATACTGGCTTTCAAACTGCTCCCGCTCCGCATATGCGTCGTCGGGGTTCGGAGACAACGCCTCGATCTCCATCTGTAAGGCGTCAAACTCTGGATAAAGCGACTCGATTTTATCTAACCGACACTGCATCTCCACAATTTGCAACTCACTTAGTTTGTCACACGTTTTAGCCACATCCATGTAGGTTCTAAATTGCGTTAATTTCGACTTAACACTGCCACGCTTTTTAATTAAGTGTTTTAACTGTTCGTCGGCCATTTTATTCAAATGTTAAGTGTAGGTATTTTTAACTATGAAGTTATAACTTTAATGCAAAATGAATGTGACTCCTAATGAAAGACTGAGGCAATACAAAAGACTCCAGAATAGATAAGCAGCTGCGCGAGTTTATGCGGATTAAGCAATAAATGTATGTTGTCGAGTTGAAAGTTAATAAGCAAAGGAGACGGCTTCTGTATCGTAGGAAATTTAGATTGTAATGAGTTTTAAGCAATATAATGTTATGATTTAAGATTAAATATGTATTTCAATGATTGGTTAAATGATTTTAAGATGATGACGCATGCCTGATACGTATAGTAATATTCGTAATTCCAAGAAAAATGGGATTTAAGGATATAGAAAGGAATTGGAACGGACTCACTCAGTCAAGTACTACGTGTTCAGGCGGTGCAATGTTCTCATAACTGATGATGTGGTGGTACTCCAGCGAACGTCCTCCTTATGCCGGTGAACGCTGGGACTCATTAATTCGACGTCTGCTGCGTGTTCTTCCTATGCCGAAGAAACTGCGAAGACAGTGACAACAATCTCGATGGGTGTTCAAAGTCCACTTCTGCGAAGACTCCGAAGATGGCCAAGTCTACCCTTGTCTTGAAGGTTGCGAAGGACCATTTGTTGGCGCCGATGCCGGTGATGGATGTAGCTCGACGACTTTTAAATAAAACTTCGATGAAAAGTTAACTGTAGTATAATTTCCCAAAAGGTTCTGGTTGTTACAAAAATAGTTTGGCCGAAAGACAGATGTACAGAAGTGGTGTTATATGGTATCGTATATGAAAGGTAAGTGACTAGCAAGATTTGACTTATTTGAGTTAACGAAGTTAGGTAGGGATAAAACTTGGGTATGTGTAGCGCTTCTATTGGTGCTTTTAAAAGCCCCTCTCATGCTAACCGTGCCCGACGGGCGCGTTTTGCTACTGCATATGAAGTAATATTTAAGTAGGTATACAATACTGACAAAGGTTGCGTTCGTAACCTAGGGCGGTGAATTCGTGAATGGCCCAGATCGCAGGTGTTTGTGGCCCGAACCGAAGGTTAGGGCCATAAATATGCGGTCTGGGGCTTTACGAATTACCGCCCTGGTGAGTACACAATTTTACGTCTTCACCTGGCCACAATGCGAGTTTTAACGTACGCGCAGCGTGCGGTATAACTCGCATTATGGCCAGGTGTGACGTAAAATCTTTTACAATTTACTTACAATTATTTGGTTAACTAATCAGTTGCTATCTGTCGTCAATAACTTTTTATTACTTAGTCTGGCACTCGAAAATAGGCGCCCAACGAGTAGTAGGCCTCAGCTACTAGTTTATTTTTAAGTTTACTTTTAAACAAGCAGTAGCTTGGGGCACTTCTTATTTCGTGTGGCAATGTATTGTATATCTTGGGTCCCATCGTGTGTAGACATTTTCTCGATTTGGCAAGCCGTGTTCGAGGAGGTCGCAGTTCATCGCACCTCCTGCTGTTCACCCCTCGTGCGTCATCACGGGTAGGAAAGTGCGCAAGATTACGTCGTACGTACTTTGCCACCTCGAGAATCTATACACACGGTGAGGTGAGTATTTTGGTGGCTTTAAATAGCTCCTGAGCTGGATGGTCCCATGGGACCCCTGATATACAACGGATAGCCCGTTTCTGTATTATGAATGGTCTCATTCGGTCAGCGGCACCCCCCACAGGTCGACGCCATATGTAAGTAAGGAATGGGCGTAGCCAAAATAGGCTTTCCTGACATTGGCCGTGTCAAGACTAGGTCGCAGACCGCAGTCTACCTAGTGCAAAGCAGGCAGACGACAGGCGGTCACATAGCCAGTCAATGTGTGGACTCCATGATAGTTTGCTATCTATAACAAGGCCTCGGCCTTGTTATAGATAGCATATCTCGATATATATAATATCTCGATATTCCCTTGTTCACAGTATACCACTTACGTTCCTCGTTAAACAATGTAGTATTTCTCACCAGGCATGTACGTGTGCTGGGCGCTAGGCCGCGGCGGCACGCTGCTGGCGGGCTGGGCGCGCGGCGGGCGGCGCGCGTTGCTCGCGCGCGCGGCGCTGTGGGCGCGCGTCGCGCTGCGCGCCGCGCTGGCCGCGCTCGCGCTGTTGGGGCTAGTGCCCTTACTGTTCGGGCTACTGCTCGAGCTGGTGAGTACATGTACGAGTGCTGGCGGGCTGGGCGCGCTCGCGCTGCTGGGGCTAGTGCCCTTACTGTTCGGGCTACTGCTCGAGCTGGTGAGTACATGTACGAGTGCTGGCGGGCTGGCCGCGCTCGCGCTGCTGGGGCTAGTGCCCTTACTGTTCGGGCTACTGCTCGAGCTGGTGAGTACATGTACGAGTGCTGGCGGGCTGGGCGCGCTCGCGCTGTTGGGGCTAGTGCCCTTACTGTTCGGGCTACTGCTCGAGCTGGTGAGTACATGTACGAGTGCTGGCGGGCTGGGCGCGCGGCGCTGTGGGCGCGCGTCGCGCTGCGCGCTGCGCTGGCCGCGCTCGCGCTGTTGGGGCTAGTGCCCTTACTGTTCGGGCTACTGCTCGAGCTGGTGAGTACATGTACGAGTGCTGGCGGGCTGGGCGCGCGGCGCACAGTGAATCGAGTAGAACAAGCATATGGGACAAAATTATTTTAGTAGTTTTTTGAGCTTATACGAGCTCATTATGTATGAATATACATATACGTATAGTTTATGTACTTTGGTTCGTGACTTAGAGGGGTAGGGTGGGGGTTCAGAAAAAACAATATTATAAAAGTGAATGTACAATAATGAATTATATATTTTATTACATGTACACATAAAATACTAAATCTACTGTTGCAGTAATCTTTTAATCAACATCATTTTTAACATTATCATGCCATTACAAGGAAAAGTAAAACTAATTAGGAACTACATTTACATAGGATTCTTAAGTAGGTACATATAAATCAATTAGAGTTAATTACAGCGGTCATTTTATTAATTACTTTCACCGTCATCATCTTCATCCTGTGAATCATTAATTGACGTGTCATGATCATCTACACTAAACAAACTAGACACTACATCTACATTAGTTTCATTAACTCTAGGGGGTTTCAACAATGCTAAAACATCAGAAGACAACGAGTTTACTCTTTGCCTTGGTACATTTCTAAAACTATTAATTAAAGGGTCAGATGTAATCAACAGCATATTCATTAAATCTCTATTTGTGGCTTGACGAGATCGTTTTTGTGTGTGATGTTCCCTAAATCGTCTGCAATCTTTGTTTCGAGCTTCTTGTGCTTCCTCGGATAACTGTCCAATCGGCAATAGTGCTGATCGGATAATGTCGCTACTGTGAATCAATAATTTGTGTACTGTAACAGGCATGTAATACCACGAATAGAGATTTAAATAATGTTTTCTTATATCCCGTGTCAAATTTTCAAACGCTTCTAAATTTATTTCATAGCCCGATGATAGAACTCGAAGTATTATATCAAATTTTTTAATGAGTGATACATCTAACCCTGTAATTGCAGCACTAAGCTCCGGGTTTTCAAAAAATCTTCTAGCTGTATTTCCATCATTAGTATTACCAAAGCCTGGTTTTGGTTTATCAACGATCAGTCCCATTTCCGTTTTAAATCTAGTTTGAATTTCTAGTGAGCGTTTCTTTACATTCGCTTTATCGGCTTCTCCTCTAAGTTGCCACTTTTTTACTTCAAGGCGATAGCTTATGTGAAGTAAACACTCAAAACATCTAATCCAAGCATGGAGAGTTGATAAACCAAAACCAAGATTATCATTATTTGCAATATATTCCCTAGATTCATCATTCATAACTTTTGGAGTAGCTCCACAAATGAAACATTTTTGAGCAGAAGAAGTTTCGGTCGGTAGTATTGCAAATTTTTCCGTCAACCATGGTAAAAAGCATAATGTGTTCAACAGAAACTTCCCTTCCCATCACCTTGCATAATGTTGGCAATAAAGCGTTTATCTCTTCCAAGACTCGATTTGTTTCGGCAATAGTCAATTCTTTTGTTTCCTTGGAAAAAATAAACTTTATTGGACGACAATATGCAGTAGATGACGGGCGTGGATTCTGCCAAACGACATTATCAGCATCATCCCGTAATTGAAGCGGAACGAACGAATATACAAACAAAAATTCATCAGTGTCATTACTATTCGTAAACTTTTGTTTGTATGTACTATGACCAGAACTTCCATCGCAACCCCATTTACTAATTAGTTTGAATGATGAACAAGGGGACACTAAATTATCTAAAACATCTTCCAGTGATAAAACCAAACGTTCAGCGGTTTTATCTAAAACTGCCTGAACGTTGATTTCAGCACGCGTTTCATTAATCAAAAAGCTATCTTCAGGAGGATAACATGCAACTTTAGCCTTTTTTAAACAATACAATGATGGAAATACGGTATGCCCTACCTTACTAGTCGACTGCCTTATGATGTTGTATGTGCATGTAGTCAATTTGCTATCTATATAGCACGCCAAAGCTTCTTCATTCGTCAAACATCTAGCGTTTTCTTTGCATGACTTGGTGTTTTCTTTGTTGCCTGAGGTGTCGCCGCTCTTGTTATCTTCAATTATGTTCTTCATTCTTCTAGCCACTTCCTTGGAGCCCGATTGACGTGACGAAATTTCTGCTGCAAACAATAACTCCTCGGAACTTGTAGATTGAACTAAATTCTCTACTCGTCGTCGTTTAGTCTTCAGGCTAGAGTCCGAGAATTCCTTCTGGGGCCTTCCAGGGCCTGCTACAGCTTCAGTGGATGATGACGGCATCGTCGTACGTCTATGAACTTCAAACTTGATAGGTTTACCATAGTTCTTCTCGAGAAATCGCTGTCTACATTTACCAGCAGCATCCCACTTCTGAGCTATCCTGGATGAAAATTGGGATATCTTTACCTTAATTTGTCTCTGGGAGTCCTCGGTTATTCCACTTAAATCATGCTCAGATGATATAAATGTATATATTTCGTTGTTTCTCGCTTCCTTCAAATGTCTCTGCCATACATCGAAGAAATTGACTTTTGAAATGCAAAAATCGAATTCTGAAAGAAAAAATAAAAAAAGTAGTTGTACTCAAAAGTTGGATAGGGAGTTTATTAAATATGACGGTTTATAGTTATAAGTATATTATATATAAATTTCACAGAGTAGACAGATGCCGACATGTAATTTCTTGACCATGAAAGTCAAAGTTAGGGTAAAATTCCAATGATTATTCGGAAACATGTTGATGTTTTACAAAATACAATGAATATTTTTATAATCAATATATGTCTAAAAATACTACTTACCCTCCAAATTGGAATCCATAATAATGAAATAAACACAAATAACTTGGAAATGCACACAATTATTTTTAAGCCAAGAGCAATTACGCAAATGAATGCATAGTAAATTTGCACTCATCCTATATAGTCACCTTAATTACTCATGTAAGGGGGGGTTGCAGGAAAAAATAACACGTGGGACTCTTAATGTATACTCATTAGTAATGCCCTACCATAATGAGTTTTTGGATATTTGATAAGGGTTTTTGTCCCATTTGCATGTTCTACTCGATTCACAGTGCGGCGCTGTGGGCGCGCGTCGCGCTGCGCGCTGCGCTGGCCGCGCTCGCGCTGTTGGGGCTAGTGCCCTTACTGTTCGGGCTACTGCTCGAGCTGGTGAGTACATGTACGAGTGCTGGCGGGCTGGGCGCGCGGCGCTGTGGGCGCGCGTCGCGCTGCGCGCCGCGCTGGCCGCGCTCGCGCTGTTGGGGCTAGTGCCCTTACTGTTCGGGCTACTGCTCGAGCTGGTGAGTACATGTACGAGTGCTGGCGGGCTGGGCGCGCGGCGCTGTGGGCGCGCGTCGCGCTGCGCGCCGCGCTGGCCGCGCTCGCGCTGGCCGCGCTCGCGCTGTTGGGGCTAGTGCCCTTACTGTTCGGGCTACTGCTCGAGCTGGTGAGTACATGTACGAGTGCTGGCGGGCTGGGCGCGCGGCGCTGTGGGCGCGCGTCGCGCTGCGCGCTGCGCTGGCCGCGCTCGCGCTGTTGGGGCTAGTGCCCTTACTGTTCGGGCTACTGCTCGAGCTGGTGAGTACATGTACGAGTGCTGGCGGGCTGGGCGCGCGGCGCTGTGGGCGCGCGTCGCGCTGCGCGCTGCGCTGGCCGCGCTCGCGCTGTTGGGGCTAGTGCCCTTACTGTTCGGGCTACTGCTCGAGCTGGTGAGTACATGTACGAGTGCTGGCGGGCTGGGCGCGCGGCGCTGTGGGCGCGCGTCGCGCTGCGCGCCGCGCTGGCCGCGCTCGCGCTGTTGGGGCTAGTGCCCTTACTGTTCGGGCTACTGCTCGAGCTGGTGAGTACATGTACGAGTGCTGGCGGGCTGGGCGCGCGGCGCTGTGGGCGCGCGTCGCGCTGCGCGCCGCGCTGGCCGCGCTCGCGCTGTTGGGGCTAGTGCCCTTACTGTTCGGGCTACTGCTCGAGCTGGTGAATACATGTACGAGTGCTGGCGGGCTGGGCGCGCGGCGCTGTGGGCGCGCGTCGCGCTGCGCGCCGCGCTGGCCGCGCTCGCGCTGGCCGCGCTCGCGCTGTTGGGGCTAGTGCCCTTACTGTTCGGGCTACTGCTCGAGCTGGTGAGTACATGTACGAGTGCTGGCGGGCTGGGCGCGCGGCGCTGTGGGCGCGCGTCGCGCTGCGCGCCGCGCTGGCCGCGCTCGCGCTGTTGGGGCTAGTGCCCTTACTGTTCGGGCTACTGCTCGAGCTGGTGAGTACATGTACGAGTGCTGGCGGGCTGGGCGCGCGGCGCTGTGGGCGCGCGTCGCGCTGGCCGCGCTCGCGCTGTTGGGGCTAGTGCCCTTACTGTTCGGGCTACTGCTCGAGCTGGTGAGTACATGTACGAGTGCTGGCGGGCTGGGCGCGCGGCGCTGTGGGCGCGCGTCGCGCTGCGCGCTGCGCTGGCCGCGCTCGCGCTGTTGGGGCTAGTGCCCTTACTGTTCGGGCTACTGCTCGAGCTGGTGAGTACATGTACGAGTGCTGGCGGGCTGGGCGCGCGGCGCTGTGGGCGCGCGTCGCGCTGGCCGCGCTCGCGCTGTTGGGGCTAGTGCCCTTACTGTTCGGGCTACTGCTCGAGCTGGTGAGTACATGTACGAGTGCTGGCGGGCTGGGCGCGCGGCGCTGTGGGCGCGCGTCGCGCTGCGCGCTGCGCTGGCCGCGCTCGCGCTGTTGGGGCTAGTGCCCTTACTGTTCGGGCTACTGCTCGAGCTGGTGAGTACATGTACGAGTGCTGGCGGGCTGGGCGCGCTCGCGCTGCTGGGGCTAGTGCCCTTACTGTTCGGGCTACTGCTCGAGCTGGTGAGTACATGTACGAGTGCTGGCGGGCTGGGCGCCGGACCCTTCAGTAGGCATATCCGTGTGCTGGCCGAGAGGTGATGGCGGAATACTTTTAGCGGTCTGGGTGCGCGTGCAATATAAGCTCTGAATTTGTTATTATGGCCTAAAGAACGTCAATCGAATGCAAGTCACCTTATAGGTCTGAACTGCCTACCTACCGAGCGCACACAAAACGTAATGAGACCCGCTTTCGGTTACTTCAACACATTCAATGCCAAAGATTTAATAACGCTACGCTCGTAGCCGATGCCACAGGATTTCTGACAGCAGATGTATGTCGGCTCTTCCATGAAAGGATTGGTTTCAGGTGCTCGTGATCCCGCTCCGCGTCCCGCTCGAGCAGTCGCCCGTGCTGTTCGTGTGGCAGGACTGGGCGCTGGGCGTGCTGTACACCAAGATCGTGTGCGCGCTCACCATGATGGGCCCCGACTGGGCCATGCGCCGCGCCATCGAGAAGGCGTACAGGGACGGGATCAGAGAGATGGACCTCAAGTTAGTGTTATCTTCACCGTGCTCAGTGGTTCCCCGGGGAGCCACTAGTTCCTTCTAAAATTATAGATTAGGGAGATGGACCTCAAGTTAGTGTTAACCTCCCCGTGCTCAGTGGTTCCCCGGGGAGCCACTAGTCCATTCTAAAATTCTAGATTAGGGAGATTGTCCGATTCGTAACTTAAACCCATACCCTGGCGATTAGTGTGACAATGCACCGATAGATGTCGCTGTCACTAGCGCAAACTAGCTAACGCCAGTTCGTCGTAGAAAATTAAGTGTGTATTTTTATGTTTTGTTTGTGAGAATTGTTTTGGAGATACGTAGAGCATTACAGCGGTTTAAAGTATTAACGGCTTTAATTTCGAGACCCTAAGGTACAGTCGAGGTCAAAAATACCTTTACAGTTGAGTGTTACAAAAATACCTTTACATTTAAATACGTTTACACATTGCATGACATAAACAAGCTTACAACTTATATGACAGATTCTGCTTTTCAGTTAATGCTCCAAATTTCAGTTTATAATCTGTCTTCCATAAAAACATTTACAAAAATTGTGTCATAACAGATTCACATTGCATGTTACAGAATAAGGTTTACTGCCAATGTGCCGTAAATACGTTTACATTTTCAGTGACATTAGAAACTTTACGATCAAGCTTACTTTTCGATTACATACACCTATTGTTACATAAATATCTTTACAGATTTGATTTTCTTAATTTGAATAATGACAATCACCGAAAACAGTACCATACTGTCAAATAATCTATCTCCTTCATCCGTCGTGTTTGGCCTAGTTATTATCCTCTCGATGAGTAGTTGATCGTAGTGCAAAAGTACAGTCAGCAATAAAAACTTTCACAATTTTTTTTTTTTCAATTCCTTACAAATTACATCACAATTTACAATTATTAATAAGTACACATAACATACACATTAACTAAAGTACTTAGATAGATAGATAGATAAATAGATAGATTAATTTATTTCTTAATGAAAATTACATGCTATTTAACAATGTCACAAAGTTTTCAAATAACATTAACTCACAAAAAGATCGTCAGATTCTAAAAACTAAGAATAATTCATTAAAATAATTAATCATCAAGTAAAAAATAAATAATCAAATAATTAACAGTTTAGTCAAATGCAGTAAAATAAAATGTCAGAGAATAATAATCATACTAATACAATTTCAAAATTACTTATATCAAAATATTCAAAAAATGTCAAAAACTTATCTCTTTCAGAGTACAAAGCGGTCAAAATGTATATATATATATATTGCTAGGGCACCCTAGTTAATATAATGTCATATCATAATTAATAACAATAAGGCAGTCAAATAAAAATTATTCTTAAGGTTGTCTGGAAGAGATCACTTACAGCGATAAGGCCGCCTGTTGCTACCTTCATTGTGAATTGTGGATCTATTTGTAAATTTGTTTTATCTATGGTGCAATAAAGAATATTTACTTACTTACTTATTCTATCCTATTATATTGACAAGTTAAGTTATTGTAAGATGGTGTCAATTTTAGCAATACCTAATCCCATCTTACTCAATTCCTATTCCCGCTAATCCCCACTACGGAGTGAGATGAGATTTCCTACTATTTTATGTTTATCATTGAATCTATAAAATGAAATGAAAGATTATCATTGAAAAACGAAAATTCAAACTACCGGACGACTTCTCTAATATACGTATGAACGTGCTACATACAAAAATTAACTTTTATTGATATTTAACTTCGGTTTTGTCCCAACTCACCCCGTTTTACAGTGCAATCTTGCAATTATGTTAATGGAGTAGGTCTTTCAACGTGTATGTTAATCGCCGTTTGATGATAGCAGAATAGCACTCAAGAATCAGTAGTTTATAATATAAATACATACAAATTTATAAACTTTACTTACGCTTTGCAGAATCATGACATAGCATTTTTAGTAAGTAGGTATATAACGATCTTTTTTCTTCAAATTTTCATTGATTATTTGAAAATATATGACACTGGTAGGTAACAATGGTTTCTTGCGATGCTATGTTCTGAATTTAATCTCTTGATGTTCATTTATCTTTAAAGTATGATGTCAGTGCTCGTGCCAATCTTGGAATAATAAGTACTCAACGCATTTACTTGGTTTCATAATAAAATAGTTATCTGGACATGGCAAATCGTATTGACGACCACACCAAACATCGAATTATTACAATGCGGGAAAATGGTGAAAAAGTAACTGACATATCCGATGAATTAGGAATTTCGGTAAGTTCATTTTCGCAAATGACTAATAAAAATGCTTTGTTTGCCAATTTATTACCTATTTATGCCACTAATTCTCTTAAATAAACTATTCTACAGTTAGGTATAATAAATACAAAATATTACATATTGTATGTTGTTAAACATTTATATTTGATTATTGAAATATTTTGATTGCAGCGACCAACCATATACTTGTGGTGTAAAAGATGGGCCAGTGAAGGAACCGTTAAATGCCACGCATCAAAAGGACGTCCCAAGAAAACTACCGCAGCAGCCGACAGTCAATTAATTGCAAATGTTTTGGTTCAGCGATTTGTAAGTGTTCCGACGTATGCTGCCGAGTTACATGTTAGTGGCAATACCATCCGAAGACGCCTGAAAAGAGCTGGGCTCCGTCACAGGATCCCCGCACGAAAACCACTACTTAACGATAGACATAAGCGATTGAGGCTAAATTTCGCAAACAAGTATCGGCATTTTGACTTTGAGAAAGCTGTTTTCGTTGACGAAAAGACTTTTACTACAAATCAAGATGGACGTGTTACATTGTATCGACCGGAAAACACGAGATATAACGAAGAAAATATTTTGGCGAACAGGAGAAGTGGCCGCTTATCTTTAGGGTTTTGGGGCTGGATATCCTCTTCAGGACCAGGAGAACTGGTCGAAATATCGACTCGCTTTAATTCAGCAAATTATATCGAAATTCTTAGAGATGTGTTATTGCCCACAGTTAAAAGTTCATTTGGTGAGGATGTAACCATATATTTGGTACAAGACAATTCCTCAGTGCATAATTCAAATCTCGTCCAGACATGGATTGATGATCAAGAAAATTTAGAATTAATAAGATTGTCTCCTAAGTCACCAGATATGAACGTGATTGAAAATATGTGGGCCATAATGGTTCAAAACTGGGATGCATCACAGATAAGAAATATACACAATTTGAAACAACACGTGCACGAACTATGGGAGCATTATCGAGGTTTGGACTATTGTCATAAATTAGTGCAATCGATGGGACGGCGGCTACAGGATGTGATAGATGCGGAAGGCGGTTATACAAAATATTGAAGCATAATTATATTATGCATTACGTTTAAGTCTAATGAATAGCAAAACCACCTGTATTTTTTAGTATGTTAGGTATAAGAAGATTATACTATTTTTGGATTAATGCAGTTTTATGGTTTTACTTGAGAAGTTAACCTTTTCGCCGCCATTGTCTTGATATAAAGTCAAGCTTTTCTAATATTTTCGACGCTGTAAGGCTCAAATGCAGTCGCTCAGACGCCACATAACCGAAGTAAAGTACCGATGAAAAGTGGCACTTTGAGCCTGCCAAGCGGGAAAGAAAAGACTTATTCATGTAGCTGGTGTGAAAACATTTCAATCAATTAGACCTTTATTGAAGTCGATTGTAAAGCCAAAATTTATATTCAATACGATTTCATATCATTATTAAAATTGAGAACGGGCTTATCAAATATGTAAAGATATTTATGTAACAATAGGTGTATGTAATCGAAAAGTAAGCTTGATCGTAAAGTTTCTAATGTCACTGAAAATGTAAACGTATTTACGGCACATTGGCAGTAAACCTTATTCTGTAACATGCAATGTGAATCTGTTATAACACAATTTTTGTAAATGTTTTTATGGAAGACAGATTATAAACTGAAATTTGGAGCATTAACTGAAAAGCAGAATCTGTCATATAAGTTGTAAGCTTGTTTATGTCATGCAATGTGTAAACGTATTTAAATGTAAAGGTATTTTTGTAACACTCAACTGTAAAGGTATTTTTGACCTCGACTGTACATTCTTGTACAGAGATGGATCTCAAGTTAGTTATCGTTATTATTTAGTATACCTTATTTATTACTTGTATGCCATTGCCATGCTTGCCATTAGTGCGCGATAGGTTACTGTACCTAATGTGTACGCAAAGTTTAAGTTTACATACATACATGCATACATACATACATTCACGCCTTTATTCCCAAAAGGGGTAGGCAGAGCACATGAAACGTATATTCCAGCGCCACTTTTAGCATAAATGTGGGTATAAAAGATCGACAAAATGTGATATTGCAGTGATAGGTTGCTAACCCATCGCTCAGCACACATTTCAACCGTGCTCCCTTTGTTCAGCCATATTGGATTGGTTCTGAGATTATTAAAACAAGATGCTTTTTCTGTGACGTTTATTTTTCGACTGAAGAATGGCAAGGTTGACAGCTACAAGATTTGACAGGTAAAAGCACAGATTAGGAAAGATCTATGTTAATACTAATCAATATTGGGTTTTAGTACTGCCAACTTTCAAAAAATAGGAACTTATAGGACATTCCGCCCACCAAGAGCAGCATGGTCGTCCTACCGCCCACCATGACAGTATAGGATAACATAAGATTGTATACTCAGGCAGCACTATAACCTTAATAAAATACAATTTAAACATAAGAGTACAATTATAACATAACAT
The DNA here is from genome assembly GCA_947049275.1 of Epinotia bilunana. NCBI lineage: Eukaryota > Metazoa > Arthropoda > Insecta > Lepidoptera > Tortricidae > Epinotia > Epinotia bilunana. Next base: position 7,182,342 of record OX346265.1, read on the forward strand.
AGGATCTATAAACCTAGAAAAAGATCTACAAGCCAGATCAATTCACTAAATTACAATAAGCTCTATAATTGAGATCAAAACTTTACACATTAAATTAAGTTACATCATACGACAAGCAATGGTCTGAGGCTTAAACTCACATTAAACATTTATGAAATTAAAATTGAAGCCTTGCATGTTACACACTAGTGTAGATACCATCTAAGTTTGAATGAATAAACTCTAACAGTATAATAAAGTTCCCACAAAATATTGTAACACTTAAATCAAACACTTAAAAATAAACTAATAAGCTACCTTGTTACCATATTTTTTTTGTTATTGAGTTTTTGCCAATCACATATTTACTTTAGACATAATACTGCTGAGCCACTTAGATAACTAACAATACAATATGGTAACATTTGAAATAGTCAGCTAACACACATTATACCATAGCTGGACGGTTAAATTCTCATTTTTTAATATTCTTAACACTAATCAGCAACAGGCAATATAGTCAATTTGGACACAGGTCTGACAATTTTGGCATTTTTATATCTTAATGTCACTACTCTTGTGACATTATCGGAACCAGGGTGTTTTTCCTCTATTAAACTAAATAGCCATTTCGAGGGTGGGAGATCATCCTCCCTGACAAGAACAACGTCACCTACCTTGGGTTCCGGAGTGGATTTAGACCATTTGTACCTCTGATAGAGAGTCGTCAGATATTCTTACGCCAGAACTGTTGCATAAGTTTTTGAGTCAGCTGCCACCTGTGTAATGGGCTGACTACACAATCTGCATAACTGCGATCGGGAGCTGTTACCAGAGCTTCTCCAATAAGAAAGTGGCCTGGAGTAAGCGGGTTACAATCGACTTGGTTTGACGGCAACTGATACATGGGTCGCGAATTAAGACAAGCCTCAACTTGTACTAAGACTGTAGACAGCTCTTCGAACGTGAGGGTGGTGCCATCTAAGACACGTTTCAAGTGATACTTTGTGGATGCACGCCTCGTTCCCACAAGCCTCCGAAATTGGGCGCCCGGGGTGGAATGAAGTGCCACTCAGTACCTTCATTTGCTAAAGCTTCCGCGACTTCCTTAATCACACAAGACTCTCCTTGCTGGAAGAGAACACGCAGTTCCTTGGCAGCACCAACGAAATTGCTTCCGTTGTCACTCCAAATCTCTCTACAGGGTCCACGTCGCGCCACAAATCGCCTGAAAGCAGCTAAGAATCCTTCAGTTGTAAGGGAACTTACAGCTTCAAGGTGGATACCGCGTGTCACCATACAAACAAATAATGCGATATAGCCTTTGTAGCTTTTGCACCCTCTACCCTTTGACATTCTTACGTTAATTGGACCCGCATAATCGTCCCCACTGCGATTAAACGCGCGAGCGGCTGTGACTCTAGAACTAGGCAAATCTGCCATAAAAGGGTGATTTTTGCTGGATTTATATGTGATACATTTAACACATTTGGATAGAATTTGCCTTATTAATAGCCTTTTGCATTCACAATTAAACCTCACATAATTGAGGGTTAGCTGGGGACCGCCGTGTAGTGTCTTGGCATGAGCATCACTGATTATTAACCTTGAAAGGTGATGATCACGCGGCATTATAATGAGATGCTTAACGTTATAAGCAAGATCGCTTCGTTCGATCCGCCCTCGAGTTCTCATGATACCTTCGTCGTCCAAGAAGGGACATAAAGACAATATACTACTTTTGCGCGGTATTGGCTTGGATTGTGTAAGTTGACTCAGCTCTCGGGGAAAGGCTGACGCCTGACTGGCTTTGATTCCTAGTTTTAAAGCGATATCTAGTTCCCTAGCAGTCAGATATGACGGAACGGCTTCGCGTCGGACTCTTCTAACAAATCTGAGATAATAACCCTAATCGTCTTTGACAACGATGAATATTTAATCCAGACATTGAACTCCGCTGATTGCTCCGGGGTGGATAAAGCCGTGGACAAATGTACCTTAAAATGTAGCTGCGACCTCAGTGGATCGTTGCTCTATAGTTGGATGTGTGTACGTTGGCTCATGAAGCCATGCTGGATCGTGGACCCACAGTTGGAGTTGGATAAAATCGCGGGGACTTAGGCCACGTGAAGCAGAGTCGGCTGGATTGTTACTTGATTCCACATGAGCCCATTGGTCGTTTTCGAGTATAGACAGTATTTCAGCTACACGATTAGCTACAAATGTTGTCCATCGGTTTGGCTGACCTTGAAGCCACGCCAGGACTATAGTAGAATCTGTCCATACTTGACAACGGGACATTGGGATGGATAAGACTGTGGCTACTTCCGCCATCAATTTAGCTAAGAGCTCCGCTCCAGAAAGTTCCAAACGAGGAGTGGATAGCTGTTTTACAGGTGAAACCCTCGTCTGGGCTGCTAGTAAAGTGACTGAAATGTTACCTGCACTGTCGTATACCTACGCGTAGTAACGCGTAGGTATACGACGGCTGCGAAGGTGTCGTTGGATGCGTCTGAAAACCCGTGTATCGAGGCGTCTGTAGTATTTTGCCTTACACCAATCCATCTGGGTACAACAAACTCTTTCAGTGCTGGTAACTCCTCTCGAAACGGGTTCCACTCCTCTAGCATACCGGGATGGCTGGATGAAATGTCTTGATCCCAGGTGACCCCTGAAAGCCAAAGTTTTTGCATGAATATATTAGCTCGGATGATGACAGGCCCAATCCATCCGAGTGGATCAAAGAGACGAGAGATATCGGATAGGATTATTCGCTTAGTAATGGGTGTTCGCTGTGGAGGTAAGTTCACTGTATAGTGAAATGAATCACTTTGGTAATTCCATGATAGGCCTAAAATTCGAATAATGTCATCCACCTTAATGACCTTTTCAGTGCCGGTGACGGAATTTGGATAAATTGTTTGCATTAACCTCTGACTATTGCTAGACCATTTCTGTAACTCGAATCCCGCTTTGCCTAGTAAGTCGACTGTTTGGGAATGGATCTGCAAGGCTCACAACCGCTCATAAAGTCATCCATATAGAAGTCTGACAGCACCCTATCTGCAGCCAATGGATAATCTTTCCTTTCATCTATGGCAACTTGCTGCAAACTCTTGACTGCAAGATAGGGAGCTGACGAAACTCCGAAACTTACTCGCAACATTCTGAAGTCCTTTATATTTTCATTTGAATTTTCCCTCCACAGCAAGCGCTGGAAATCAGTGTGTTCGTGAATGACTTTAACCTGCCTATACATTTTAATTATGTCTGCTACGAAGCAAACTGGATGAACACGCCATTTTAGGATGATGTGACGTAGTTCTGGTTGTAATCTGGGACCTATTAAAAGATCATCATTGAGGGGTTTGCCATTAATACCCGGGCAAGATGCATCGAATACAATTCTGCACTTTGTAGTAGTTTTGTCGCTGCGCACCACTGGAAAATGTGGCATATAGACGCAGCCGGGTAACCTCCTGCTGGTCATGGATAAGTTCCATGTGATTCATGGATACATACTTGTTCATTACCTTAGAATATTCCTGCTTTAGGAGTGGATTTCTTTCAAGCCTTTTTTCCAACAAATGGAGTCTTCGCAAAGCCACATTCCGTGATTCACCATATTGACAAGACGGATCGTCGTCACGGAATGGGAGAGCCACAACATAACGACCTGTGTTGTCCCTAGTTGTAGTGGATGCATAATAAGTTTCGCAAGCCTGGTCATCCTTAGACAGGAATGTACGAGGCTGGTCGGTCTCAATTTCCCAAAATTTACGTAGCATGTCATTCATAGAGTTGTCTAGAATGTGTGTAGTAATAATATTATCAGAGTGATTACTTACTTGTACTCTTCCTGACAAGATGGATCTTGTCAGGAAGAGTACAAGTACACCTTGACGGCTCAGAATACCTTGCTGGGCTGGAGCCCAGCAAGGTATTCTGAGCCGTCAAGGTGCCCAGTGGATGTCTGACAATACCATCTGTCAGGATCTGCCCGTAGACTTCAGCTCCCAGCAACATGTCCACATTGCTTGGAGTACCATAACCTGGATCAGCTAAAACCAACTCTGTCAATTCTGGCCAACCCTGTATCTCAATTTTCTGAGAAAGAAGAGTCGACTCACCTCCACGTGAGTCGACTCAATACATATGCCTGGATAACAACACCAAAAGAGCTGCAAATGGACTGTATTCGGAATTTGACCATGTATTTTATCGACAAGGATTTGTCTCCTCCCAACCCAGAAACACTACCATTAACTGGCAGTTTGTGAAGCTGTAGCAGTTGTACTGCATGCTCTGTTATGAAAGAGGCCTGTGACCCCTGGTCCAATAATGCCTTAAATTTATAACAGTTTGTCTTATTTTCTACTTTAACTAAAGCAGTGGCTAACATTACCTCATTCATTGACATTACTGATCCTTTGGAGAAATGAGTAGCAATATTACTAGTCTTCGCTTCTCCCTGCTCCGATTCGCTGTGGATGACCTCTCGCCGCTCGCCTGCCACAGCTAGGCCAGGCTGCGCCGTAGGTGGATAAACATTGTCTTGATGCAGCAGGGAGTGATGACGTCGGCCGCAACGTCTGCATGAAGTGTGTCGTTTGCACTGAGTCGCTGAGTGATTTGCGCCGAAGCAGTTAAAACATATCCGCTTTTCCTTGGTGAAGTCCCGACGACTCTGGATACTTTCTTCAGCAAACCGCTTGCATTGATACATCAGGTGGGATTCTGAACAGAATGGACAGGATACTGATGCATTCATGACACTGAATACCTTTGTTGAGCGACTTTCTTTCACATCTTTGGATATTTCTCTTTTTGGCTGCGGCTCCAAAAAATCTAAAGCCCGGAATCTGGACTAAGAATGTAGATAATTCTTTGTAACTTGGTAGTATATCAGAATAATCGCTTATCTTCTGTTCCCATTGTTGGTCAAGCTTCTGGGTGACGGTCGAGATGTCTACACCCATGTTGGTAAGAGCATTCAAACAATCACTAGTTGTATCTAAAATCTGCTTAATACCGTTGGATGATTCCGTTGACAAGGCTTTTTGGCCCACTAATCTGTTGAGAAGACGCGATATAGCGTTTGTTGTCATATCTCTTCTTTAGCTGTGTCCAACACTGTTCATAGTTGGCTTCGGTGATGGGAATGTGCCTCAGTAATTGCTCTGCCTCTCCGGACAGATGACTCTTTAGGTAGTGAAGCTTTTGCACATCAGCTAAAGATGGATTGTTGTGAATTAAGGATACGAACAAGTCGTGGAATGTGGGCCATTCCAAGTAACGGCCTGTAAAAACAGGCAAAAAAATAATCTTTGGAAGTTTGACAGCACTGGAATCACTGTGATTGTTGTAGTTACTGTGGTTTTGCGTGTTAGTTACTGCTGGTTGATTTTGAGGTTGGATCTCACACAATGCTTCTTTTAATTCTGATTTGTACACGATGTATTTCTCCTCCACGGTATCGTATAAATCGTCCTTGAAATAATCATTTTCGTCTTCGGATAATATCAGAATGTGTTGGTAATTTGTTTCAAATGTACTCCAATAGCGATCTAAAAGTTCCAACCTCGCTTCCAAGTACGTAACAGTAATCCGAGCCTTCGGTGTCTTTTTGAAGTTGACGGCCGCTTTGTTTATCTTTTCGTGCGTGTCGTTTTGAAGTTTAACATAACCTATTAGGTTCATGGTGGATATTGGATAATTAACGCACTTGTTTGTCCCAACACAATATTAAAAATCCACGTGGATGCAAGTTCGTGTATAGTGGATTTTTCACATATTTAATGCAAGTCCGTGCATGCTGACACTGTGATTGCACTCGCGAGTCGATTTTGCGATAACGCCACTGATTTATTTTTGCTAACTGTTCGTATTAACAACTATTTTTGGATTTTATAACCGGCTCGATGTGACCAAAATGTTCAGCCATATTGGATTGGTTCTGAGATTATTAAAACAAGATGCTTTTTCTGTGACGTTTATTTTTCGACTGAAGAATGGCAAGGTTGACAGCTACAAGATTTGACAGGTAAAAGCACAGATTAGGAAAGATCTATGTTAATACTAATCAATATTGGGTTTTAGTACTGCCAACTTTCAAAAAATAGGAACTTATCTTTTAAATGAATGATACTGCGTGGACACCCTTAGTCGACCTAACCCTCGCCTAAGTTTAAGTTTGACTATAGATAAAAAAAAATCTCTTACAAATTTAAACTTCCGTCCTAAACGGATCTACAGTTCCTGTGACGCATGGACCTATGATACTCAGGACAAGTTACGGTAATAATAATACCGGGATCCTGTTGTTTTACCAGCGGCCGGCGAAGCGCCAGAACCGATGATTTTTTAGTAATACTTACATTACATATTGTGTAAGTACCTACAATTGTCCAGAGGGTTGGTCTAGTAATAAAAAAAAAAAACTCATACAGTCATTAAGTTAGACTTTATGTCTCTTAAAGGTTTTGATTGTTATATTATATGAATATTCTGGAATGAGATCGTTATTATACAAATTTATGTTCTATCCACAGTTCATTATAAACGCTGTCAAGCTATATTTTGGGAAGCGTTTGTTAAAGTACCTATACCAAACGATGAAAATACCAAATAATTCTTTTTAAGCAAGAATTTGCCAATTAAAAATTTGGTATCTGTACAATTGCGATAAGTTATTTTGACTAATTTTTCTTTGCCAAATGGTAAATCGAGAAAAATTGTTTGGGAAAAGTGTTATGCCCATACATTAGTAATTCATTAATTTCATTATAGCTGCGTCTACCCTATTATTTATTGATTTATTTATTAGGGTTCCGTACCTCAAAAGGAAAAAACGGAACTCTTATAGGATCACTCGTGCGTCTGTCTGTCCGTCCTTCACATTTTCTCCGAAACTACTGAACCAATTACGTTGAAATTTGGTACACATATGTAAGTTTGTGACCCATGGGGGCCACTTTTGGGCAGGAAATGAGAAAATTAAAAAATAAAGTTTTGCATATACTATCGTGTTACATATCAAATGAAAGAGCTCATTGTGTGCATGTAAAATATTTTTTTTTTGTAATTTTAAAATTATTAGTTTTGAAATTATTTAAGAAAATAGCCAAAAAATTACCTTCACCCCAAAATGACCATGTCCGAAACTACAGTCTAAAATTTTGAAAAAAATACACAAAATAGTTCTTTACCTACAGATGACAGAAAAATCTATTAGAAATATGCAGTCAAGCGTGAGTCGGACTAAATACGGTATTTGTCAAAAATCAAATCAGCTTATTTTTTTATAGATAATGGTACGGAACCCTTCGTTCGCGAGTCTGGCTCGCACTTGGCCGGTTTTTTTATTTATTAAGAGCACCAACAGCTATATTCGCTAATTATAGGAACTCACAGGTAGTGACATTGTATTTTAACGTTAGGTTCTATAATAACATATACTGCGAGATTTCGGCCGAGATTGCAATACATGAGATTTCCTGCCATCGAGATTTAATCTCGAAAATTAACTCGAGACCTCGTCAATTCGAGATCTCTCGGGATCGAGATTGCATTTCCTAAATACGACCAATGACGATGTTGTAGAAAGAGTACACCGAATTGTGCTCGAAGACCGACGAATCAAGGTCAGAGAGATAGCAGAAGCCGTAGGCATATCAGAAGTACATGGGAGCATCGGTGTGAGAAGTGTATCGATTTACAAGGAGACTATGTTGAAAATAGATAAGAATGAGATCGAAAACTACTTCCACCCTTGTCAGGCCAGAAACTTTTCAGACGACCCTCGTAGCACGTTCATCAGTCATCACATATCGAGGGGCGCCTTCCACGACTTATATTTAATGCGTGCTACGCGCGCAGTGTTCATGGGATACCTTTGGCGCTAGTACTGTAGAATAGTGCTGTATATATAGTTAGCACTGTAAAGGTACGCAAAGATACGCACTATCTACAGTAAATCTATCATAATCATATCTACAGTAGACTTTTTGGAAGAAGAATCTCAAGTTTTGGGGGTATTATATTGCATTATGAAACATTTGAATTGTTCCAGATTCATCTTAACGGAGGTGGCGGCCCCGATAGTGTGCTGGCTGGGACTAGCACTAGCCGTGCCGTACGCGGTGGCGCACTCTCTAGCGCCGCTGCTCACGCTGTCGCCCGCGCAGCGCAACCTGCTCTCGCGGCGCGTGTACCCCGCGCTGCTGCTGCTGCTCGTGCTGTGTGTGCTCGCGCAGCTACAGGTGAGACACGAGTGTGCTGGCTGGGACTAGCACTAGCCGTGCCGTACGCGGTGGCGCACTCTCTAGCGCCGCTGCTCACGCTGTCGCCCGCGCAGCGCAACCTGCTCTCGCGGCGCGTGTACCCCGCGCTGCTGCTGCTGCTCGTGCTGTGTGTGCTCGCGCAGCTACAGGTGAGACACGAGTGTGCTGGCTGGGACTAGCACTAGCCGTGCCGTACGCGGTGGCGCACTCTCTAGCGCCGCTGCTCACGCTGTCGCCCGCGCAGCGCAACCTGCTCTCGCGGCGCGTGTACCCCGCGCTGCTGCTGCTGCTCGTGCTGTGTGTGCTCGCGCAGCTACAGGTGAGACACGAGTGTGCTGGCTGGGACTAGCACTAGCCGTGCCGTACGCGGTGGCGCACTCTCTAGCGCCGCTGCTCACGCTGTCGCCCGCGCAGCGCAACCTGCTCTCGCGGCGCGTGTACCCCGCGCCGCTGCTGCTGCTCGTGCTGTGTGTGCTCGCGCAGCTACAGGTGAGACACGAGTGTGCTGGCTGGGACTAGCACTAGCCGTGCCGTACGCGGTGGCGCACTCTCTAGCGCCGCTGCTCACGCTGTCGCCCGCGCAGCGCAACCTGCTCTCGCGGCGCGTGTACCCCGCGCTGCTGCTGCTGCTCGTGCTGTGTGTGCTCGCGCAGCTACAGGTGAGACACGAGTGTGCTGGCTGGGACTAGCACTAGCCGTGCCGTACGCGGTGGCGCACTCTCTAGCGCCGCTGCTCACGCTGTCGCCCGCGCAGCGCAACCTGCTCTCGCGGCGCGTGTACCCCGCGCTGCTGCTGCTGCTCGTGCTGTGTGTGCTCGCGCAGCTACAGGTGAGACACGAGTGTGCTGGCTGGGACTAGCACTAGCCGTGCCGTACGCGGTGGCGCACTCTCTAGCGCCGCTGCTCACGCTGTCGCCCGCGCAGCGCAACCTGCTCGCGCGGCGCGTGTACCCCGCGCTGCTGCTGCTGCTCGTGCTGTGTGTGCTCGCGCAGCTACAGGTGAGACACGAGTGTGCTGGCTGGGACTAGCACTAGCCGTGCCGTACGCGGTGGCGCACTCTCTAGCGCCGCTGCTCACGCTGTCGCCCGCGCAGCGCAACCTGCTCGCGCGGCGCGTGTACCCCGCGCTGCTGCTGCTGCTCGTGCTGTGTGTGCTCGCGCAGCTACAGGTGAGACACGAGTGTGCTGGCTGGGACTAGCACTAGCCGTGCCGTACGCGGTGGCGCACTCTCTAGCGCCGCTGCTCACGCTGTCGCCCGCGCAGCGCAACCTGCTCTCGCGGCGCGTGTACCCCGCGCTGCTGCTGCTGCTCGTGCTGTGTGTGCTCGCGCAGCTACAGGTGAGACACGAGTGTGCTGGCTGGGACTAGCACTAGCCGTGCCGTACGCGGTGGCGCACTCTCTAGCGCCGCTGCTCACGCTGTCGCCCGCGCAGCGCAACCTGCTCTCGCGGCGCGTGTACCCCGCGCTGCTGCTGCTGCTCGTGCTGTGTGTGCTCGCGCAGCTACAGGTGAGACACGAGTGTGCTGGCTGGGACTAGCACTAGCCGTGCCGTACGCGGTGGCGCACTCTCTAGCGCCGCTGCTCACGCTGTCGCCCGCGCAGCGCAACCTGCTCGCGCGGCGCGTGTACCCCGCGCTGCTGCTGCTGCTCGTGCTGTGTGTGCTCGCGCAGCTACAGGTGAGACACGAGTGTGCTGGCTGGGACTAGCACTAGCCGTGCCGTACGCGGTGGCGCACTCTCTAGCGCCGCTGCTCACGCTGTCGCCCGCGCAGCGCAACCTGCTCTCGCGGCGCGTGTACCCCGCGCTGCTGCTGCTGCTCGTGCTGTGTGTGCTCGCGCAGCTACAGGTGAGACACGAGTGTGCTGGCTGGGACTAGCACTAGCCGTGCCGTACGCGGTGGCGCACTCTCTAGCGCCGCTGCTCACGCTGTCGCCCGCGCAGCGCAACCTGCTCGCGCGGCGCTTGTACCCCGCGCTGCTGCTGCTGCTCGTGCTGTGTGTGCTCGCGCAGCTACAGGTGAGACACGAGTGTGCTGGCTGGGACTAGCACTAGCCGTGCCGTACGCGGTGGCGCACTCTCTAGCGCCGCTGCTCACGCTGTCGCCCGCGCAGCGCAACCTGCTCGCGCGGCGCGTGTACCCCGCGCTGCTGCTGCTGCTCGTGCTGTGTGTGCTCGCGCAGCTACAGGTGAGACACGAGTGTGCTGGCTGGGACTAGCACTAGCCGTGCCGTACGCGGTGGCACACTCTCTAGCGCCGCTGCTCACGCTGTCGCCCGCGCAGCGCAACCTGCTCGCGCGGCGCGTGTACCCCGCGCTGCTGCTGCTGCTCGTGCTGTGTGTGCTCGCGCAGCTACAGGTGAGACACGAGTGTGCTGGCTGGGACTAGCACTAGCCGTGCCGTACGCGGTGGCGCACTCTCTAGCGCCGCTGCTCACGCTGTCGCCCGCGCAGCGCAACCTGCTCTCGCGGCGCGTGTACCCCGCGCTGCTGCTGCTGCTCGTGCTGTGTGTGCTCGCGCAGCTACAGGTGAGACACGAGTGTGCTGGCTGGGACTAGCACTAGCCGTGCCGTACGCGGTGGCGCACTCTCTAGCGCCGCTGTGTACCCCGCGCTGCTGCTAAATATAAAGGGGAATGCACATCGGCCTGGCAATGTCCAAGATTCTATCACACGTTAAAATATAGTCAAAAATAAAGGATTCGAAACCTCATTCAAGAATTATCCAAAAACTTGGGATTAGTGCTACGAGGGACACACTGAAATGATCGGGAATAGAAAAAAACCGATCGACAATGTAACTTAATTATGTTTTGTTTTGTTTTGTATACATTATGTTGGTATGAGCGCTTTTGCCAAACATAAAACATTTTATCATCGATGAGTCAAGGCTGAAGTTGACATTGAAATGATGGCAATTTTCGTGCTTTTCGACCTTATTACGTTCAGTTCGTTCAAGTTCAAGCCTCGATCAGTCCCGGATAACGTGATAGTTTAGGCTTATAGTAATTAGTTTCTTAATTTGCAACTAAAAAATATATTATTAGGTAATGGCTTTTGATGTTTCTCACCAGAACTTTTCTAGAGTAGGTAAGCAAAAATACTTTATCCTATAAAATATAAGGGAACGCAAAAGGAAACTAGCTATCAAACATATTTTTTTTAGATAATGGTGTCTTTTTTAGTGTCATTCGAATACGTATAGATAACGAAATGTCGTATTATATCACTAGTAGATTATGCTATATTATTTTTTTCCACTACCGGGGTGTATTCAGGAGTTACCATTTTTAATCGACTTATAGAAAATAGAGCTATGTCTGAAAATACTGAGATGCTAGCGAGATATTATCGTTGGGCTGGATTAGATTAAATAGCATTGAAATAAAAATCATCAACAAAATAAGCTTACCCAGGCAAAATTTTTGAATATCCCTTGTGATAGTTTTGAAAAAAAAAATTGACTCAGTGATTTTTCCGTGCAAGCTCTCGATCGTTGCAGACTTTAAAAACACAGTTTTTTTGTAAAAAAAAAAACAATTATTTGAATGCCATTATGGTTTCAAAAGTCCAATGTTAACTTTTTTAATTTATTTATTTATTTAGGAAACAAACGGTTGTTTACAGGATTTTATTAGCTTATGAGATATACGATTAAACCTATAGTTCCATTAAATATAGATACAGGCAAAAAGTATTTTACATGTGTCGAAACAGAGTGGGTAAGTATACCGGCATGCCTATTTCGAAGTTATATAAGTTGTTTCATATTATAAATATTATGAAATGCTACATTAACCATGTTTAGACTTTAGTTATACAAATAAAGGTTATTAATTAACTTAATTGTTTCTATTTCATGCACTACAATCAGGAGTTATTAAACTATTCGGTGTAGATCACTTCATAAAAAAATTGACATCTCTGCACATTCCAGGTTTTTTTGGGCATTCCTCTTTAGCGTTTACCCCACTTTAAGTAACATTGATAGTAGGACTGTCTAACATAATAGTGTGACGATGCCGTCTTTAGAGCGACAGCAGGAAATCTACTCCTACAGTAATACTTTAAATTAAACCTAATTTTCTATTCCAGATTCGGCAATTCCGAAAACTGTACGAACACATAAAGAACGACAAGTACTTAGTCGGGCAGAGGCTGGTCAACTACGACCATCGGCGGCAGAAGCCTCAGAGCGTGGCCGCGGCCGCCAACTGAACAGGCACGGTTGAATGCGTTTACTTCCATGGACTCTGACTTGATTCGTAGGCTAGAGGTTGGTTATGTTTGTTACAAATGTGATGTTATTAATCTGGTTATGATAGTGCTAAAGTTATGATAGAACTGCTTGAATTGCAGTTTCTCTGGGCATGCGCTGATCGATTTGTTTAAAACTCTTCTAATCTTAGTATCCTAGGTGCTAACCTATTTCATCCACTCGAAGTAGACTCGCGGGCAAAGAATACGGGTCACCCTAAATTAAATAACTGCAATAGGTTTTTTAAAATATTTATATTATTTATTTTATTATATTTTTTATACTTGTTTTATTTACATAATATGCTATTCTTTACAATACCCAACTGTATTAACAATTTCCTGGATCCTATCATAAAAATATCGATATCCAAATCACGATATTTGCGATATCTCGCTCCGTTAACGTTGTTTTTTTTTCATGGGTTTTTACGATTCCGATTTAAACCTGGTAACGTTATATTTTTTACTGTTATTAGCACTATTTTAGGAAATATGACGGTATTTTACCAACCCGTATTCTTTGCCCGCGAGTGTACATTGTTGGATCGATAAGTAAAAATGCTGTTAAGCAACCACCTTTGCTTGTCGACTCACTCATATGCGTCCAATTGTCATTGTTATATGACAATTGTCAATATGATAAAGAAGCGCGGGCGCTTAGCTATTTTATCAGAAAAAGGCGCAGGCGATTTAATGGAAGCGACTGCCATAGCCATCTGACCTACCTACCTGTGGAATACGTACAATAGTATATTTACCTACTCATCTAGGGCGGTAAAACAAAGAATATCTCCGGTATTTTACGCCCGAGCCGGTAAATATGCGCTCTGTGGCTTTTATTATTACCGCCCGTTGTAAGTATAAAATGTTATGTCTGTCCCCCAATGCTATGTCCCCCAGGCCCGTTTTTGGGATTTTATGTACACATAGCGCCTTAAACGCCGGTTTAATGGCGGTGTAACTTAAAATGACTTGTAAAACCTATCCGCCGTTGTTCCGGCTGTTGGGGCGGAAAGGTTCTCGAATGGTGACAACGTACCGGAAGGCGCAGCGTAGGACAAGGTGGACTGATCACCTGGTGAAGGTCGCGGAAGTCCGCTGGATGCGGGTGGTGCAGGACCGGTCTTTTTGGCACTCTTTGGGGGAGGCCTATGTCCAGCAGTGGACGTCTTTCATCTAGTATAACTAAAGCTTATCGTAACATTAGCACTATTATACTCTGTGTTAAAATCGATGTCTTTGTATGTTTTCATGTATTTACCTACCTTCTAGTGTCAGTAGTCTGCAGTCTCTGATGCTCGCGTTCATTGTGCGATAAAGACAAGATTTTGTCACTTTATGACACGGTCGGAAAGTGTCGATAAGCTTTGTCATGTGATGACCGCGACCATACTCGTCTTATTGAATAATGTGGATATGGGATAAGATTATCTTTTATTGTCCAGTTTTCGTCATTACAAGCGTGGTCGTTTGGTTTCCTATGTTTATAAGAAAGCCGAGACGCGCGCTCAGTTTTGTACTGATTTTAGGACATTCTTTGGTCACAGACTTGACGAGAGAAATGTTTTGGTTGTTATATCTATTTTTCAAGGAAATGTAAATAAATACCTATTTAGTGCGAGCAATCCTTGTTGTTTCATAGGTTGACTAATAAACTCAGGGTAGTTAAACAAAGGTAAGCAGTATATATGTTCGTTAATTCACTAGTTTTACTGTGCACTTGCTGTTTAGTGTAAAGGCAGGCTTATTTCTTGGCACAGGATTATAATATTTGTGTTATTTCAAAAATATTACATGATCGCCAGTACGAAAGTGGAACCAATAGGGCGACACTAGTGCAGGTTCACTAGTGCGCATGCTCAGATAGCATGCGCGGGGCATCTCGGTTCCCGCCTCACCACAGATTACACCCGAAGATTGACCAATGTTCTAGTTACGTGCCACAGATTGTGACATTTTTGTACCCTGTGTTACCACTCAGGGTAGGTACCCCTATTAAAATATACGGTATTTGAGGTACCTAAGTGTAAATTATTCTTGCATTTTTGATAAACTATATATTAATAATAATTAACCGTTATTATTATTATAGTTTATCAAAAATGCGCAAAATAAATTGTCACTACGGGCGCCATGTTTTGAACCTAAGGGTTAAGTTCTTCAGGATGACTGCTCTCGCAGCCGTATCGCCGTTTTTAACTGACTTCAAAATAAGGACGAGGTTCTCAATTCGGTTGTAGTTTTTTTTTACTATTCACAGTTGGAAACATGTCGCCTGTAATGCCATTTAATAGGTGCGTTTAACCGTTATTATAAGTATAGTTTATTTGAAACATGTCTCACGAAAGCATAAAGCTTGTAAAAACGTTGCCCATTTAACTATCAGTATTGACAAAAGGCCTCTGAGGCCGCCACTTCTCTAACTAACTAAAGGTGGTATTCCACTTGTGCAAGATCTTTGTCCAATGTGTATTGTATATACGACCGGTTTAGCTTAGTTGGTAGTGACCCTGCCTACGAAGCTAGAGGTCCCGGGTTCGAATCCCGGTAAGGGCATTTATTTGTGTGATGAGCATGATTATTTGTTCCTGAGTCATGGATGTTTTCTATGTATTTAAGTATTTATTTATCTATATATAAGTATGTTTAGCGTCGTCTAGTACCCATAGTAGAAGCTTGCTTAGTTTGGGACTAGGTCGATTTGTGTAAGATTGTCCGCAAATTTATTTATTTAATATTTAATCAAATTTCTTTGACGGGCCTCCGCTTTCCACTTGTCCAATATATTGGTTCAAGTTTTTATACTATTTGCGTAGCCATTTTGAATTAAATGTAATTTGTAATATTTGATCAAATGTCGGCGTTTCTAGTAAATTTGTCGAAGTCACAATATCTCAGTAGCATTTTATGGTCAAATATTTGATCAAAATTCTTTGATGTATGCCCATTTCACTTGTCCATGATCTTATTGTCCAATGTGTATTGCGTCTTACAGTGGACAATTATCTTGGGTAAGTGGAACACCTCCCTTTGATGAAGTCATCTAATTTCTTGGATCAAATGTCCAAGATCTTTGTCCAATTTGTACCAATATTTAATCATATTTACTCCAATATCTTGGTTCAAGTTTTTATACTATTTGCGTAGGGTGGGGTTCCACTTGTCGAAGATCTTTGTCCAATGTGCATTGCGTCTCACTCACTCTTTAAGCAAAATGTGAGACACAAATACACATAGGACAAAGGTCTTGGACAAGTGGAATACCACCCGTAGCCATTTTGAATGAAATGTCATTCGTAATATTTGATCAAAATGTCAGTGTTTCTAGTAAATTTGATGAAGTCATTTAATATATTTTATCAAAGGCGCATTGGACAAAGATCTTGGACAAGGGAAATACCGCCTTAACTGATTATCAGTCAAATACCGTATTATTTAAAGGCCCTCACATAACTATGCACTTGTAAAAGTTTGGTCAAAATGTACCCAATTTGCTACCCTATAAAATGACATAATTAACTGATACAATAAATTTTATGATGATTTCCGTAGTTATTAATTTATTACAAATACCAAGCGATTAAATATACTATCTTAAGACAACATTCAAGCGCACGTTGCGATAGTAAATCGATTGTGATTGAGCTATATAATGAGCCAGAATGAAATCTTTCAATTTTGATTTGTTTTACTAAAAGACATTAAAGTGAGAATATTTTATTCCGGAATTGGACATTTGCGAATATGAATACGAGACAGAATTGGATTAACGAAGACTGCACGATATGAGTCTACATTGGTTGTAACTTGTGTTACCGACAAATGTTCCGTCGAATGTATGTTTCGCAGAATTTTCATTTCATCTAAAACCATTTTATTTCGAGAAACAGTAATTTTTTCAGTAATTTTATAATAAAAACCTTACCTAACCTAATGGGTTCTACAGTATGACTTTTTAGCAGTATCTAAAAAGTTAACGGTTTCTGAGTAACAGAATTTCGACGAAACGAAAATTCGGTGAAAAAATGCATTCGGCGAAACTTTTGTCGGTGAAATAAGGGGACACCGTCTACATTCAATAGACGCAGTGAAAATAAATATACGTGACTCTCCGTGTAGTCTTCTAATTATAGCAAGTTATAGACTGATTAAAAATCCATACTAACATTATAAATGCGAAACTAACTCTGTCTGCCTGTTACCTTTTCACTCTAAATCCGCTGAAACGTTGAAATGAAGTTGTGTATGGAGATAGTTTGAATCCTGGGGAAATACATTGGATAGTTTTTATCCCGGTAATCATCCTCTAAGGGGGAGAATTTGAGGGTAAAAGTTTGAACGGAGCTACGATATCTTCCTAAGGCCCAGCAAAATGGCAATACAAAATGGCATTGAAATTGGAATCGTGTTGTGTCGGAGATAGAGTTGACTTTCGTTTGTTTTAAAAAGTGCCCGAAACAAAACAAATTTAACTCTATTCCAGTCGAATATAATTTAAATTCGTTTGACAGAATAAGTCCTAGGAGTAGGCCCATGGGCCTTAGGAGGCTAAAAAAGAGTTCTACGTGAACGGACCGGGTGAAGCTACTACAGAAAAAAGATAATGATCCTTTTTTTAATTTTGTTCACTATGTTTTCATTGAACAGCCAAGTGCAAAAGTATGTATCGATTTAATCCTCTCATAAATATGTACCGAAACCGCTGACAGAACGATGGGACATATTTATGAGTATACAGGGCGTCCCAAGCCTATGGGACATCAAGGGAAAGTACCTTAAATATCGTAGATAGGATATTTTGCTGAAAGGAGACATTATGTTATTTCTAAGAGTCAGTAATACTGCATTCAAAGATTTTCTAAAAATAACTTGTTTCGTCTGGGAATCGAACCGACTTAAAGGTGAAAAAAAAACAGTTTTTTATGATGCCAATCGAAAGAATTGACAAAAAATAATATTTCTTCTTAAGTAACATAGTATCTTAAAAGAAAGGAATAACGTCAAATTAATCATTTTAATCAAATTAAAAACACTTGAAACTGCCGAAGTCAATTGAGTATTTTTTGTAAATTCATTAATTAATGCTCAAAACTTGATTCTTCTTGTCTTATGCAAATCGTCAATCTTTTAACAAGTTCGCTGCATGTTGCTTTTCATATCATATTATTTTAAGAGACGAGATAAAAAATCTCTCCGCGGCGGAGCTACCAAACTTATTTTCCAACAAAATGGAGCTCCGGCTGATAATATTCGGAGAGCAGCAGAGTTTCTGAATTAATGTTTTTCTACTTGGATTAGTACAAATGGTTAATTTTACGTTATTCCTTTCTTTTAAGATACTATGTTACTAAAGAACAAATATGAATTTTTGTCTATTCTTTCGATTGGCATCATAAAAAACGGTTTTTTTTTCCTTTAAGTCGGTTCGATTCCCAGACGAAGCAAGTTATTTTTAGAAAATCTTTGAATGCAGTATTACTGACTCTTAGAAATAACATAATGTCTCCTTTCAGCAAAATATCTACTTTCCCTTGATGTCCCATGGGCTTGGGACGCCCTGTATATGCAGCGTATTTTTACACTTGATCGACTTAAACTTCTGGCACCATTTTCAATAGACATGCTTATTTAATGTTGTGCATTATTTTTGGAAGATCATTCTTTCAAATTAACTCTATACATAATGTAGATGTATGCTGGCGATTTCATTTAGTTCGGTTTCCTTATTTTGTTTTCATAAATGGCTATGAAAAAATAATTATTTATCCATAATAAAATTTGCCCTTCGTAATAGATTTATACAGTTTCCTCGTGTGTTTTTGATGAGGCTATAGTTTATATTTTAAGTACAATTAAACTTTGGGGGATGTGTTTGATAACGGTGTATTTATTTTTAAATGTGTAATTATAATTATTCAAAATATATCCCCCAACCGCGGCTTTCCTCGGCTGTTTCGTTTTAGTGTAATTTTCAAAGTGACATAGATTTTGGAACACAATATTTACCTAATCATAAATCATAGGAACGTTGTTATGAAAAATTAAAAAGCTTAAGATTTAGCTGATCTTAGAAACGGCCTAGGAAAACGCTTCTTCCCTATTATTTCGTAGTATTCAATTTGACGGTACTTTTGATATAGTTCGCGTTGGATCCCTTCAAAACTATCGTTAATTATCTTACATAGGTACCAAGAAACTATAAAAAATAAACGATACCATTAAAATAACTAGTACCATTCTAGGGTAACTTTTTTTTTTATATCTTCGTTCACGACCCGTATGCATTTTTTACAATGGTAGTAACACTGCACCTACATAAATATGAGCTGCAGATATAGCCACACCAAAAACAATTAACGCTACTATCGCAGTTCAAAATGTTGTGAACGTTTGTGCGTGTTGGCCCAGATATTTTTGCATGATTCTTCCTAGCTAACTGTTTGCTATGGACTGAAATTTTTACCGCAAGATTATTACATTCCAAATTTTGAACTTAATACTGCTGTTAAAAATAAAAAAGTTTATAATTTTTAATTTTATATCCGTCATCAAACCCAATTTCCAAGCGACTTCCGAAAAGGAAGTTCTGAAGTCGTCTTCATTTTTATGTACAGTCGGCATCACATAGTTAGTAGCAGCCAAATATATCGTAACAATTCCTTATCCTTATTCCTATAGTAATAAAGACGTGTTACGATATATTTGGCTACTTTGGCTGCTACTAACTATATGATGCTGATTGTACCACTATCTTTAAGAGTACTAAACCGATTTCTTTTTCAAGGGCTACCAGTTTTGGTTGCTAGAAATTGAAATTGAAAAAAATTGAGCCAGTACAACGGTTTTCATACAAGTCTCTAATCAATAGGTTTTGTTTTGTATTATATTTCTATTATAATTTATAGCAACAGAAACTTCTATCCGACCTAGATACGGCAGATCCCATTAAAGATGCAAAGTTTCATGTTATTCTAGCGACCCATACTATGTTTGTATGGAGAGTCCACGGTGCTGGGGACTCTTAGGTCAAGCAATAAGGGAGACATGTCGGTTAATATCTGCGGATCATATAGAGCTGGCCAAACTTGTAACATTTCAAAGACTTGAGGTTTTTATGTGTAAGTCTTCTCGTTGTTGAATCAATTTCTAAGTATTCTACTCTTATTATGTCTGTAGCGTGTCATCGTTGAAGTTGGCACGGAGAATGCAAGTTTTAGATATTATATTTACTTGTGTCAGGGGCAAGTCAATAATATATACTGGTATTCCTAATATCATATGCGTTCTTCCAAAATGAGAATTTCTGGTGTTATTGGTCACATAGACATATTTTGTACGCGGGTGGACTTTTCGTTAACGCAATGCAACTAATCTAATGAGACTTTGTAAGTATGGCGATTGGCAGTCTATGTTATTGAGTACTCTCCGCTTGTATTTAATTCCCTAATAATGTTAAGTAGTTTTTACACTCATTTATTTTACACTTACTGCTCAATATTGTATTCAATTTCTTTCTATTGTTACTTGTTCCAAAGGTGCTAGGGTAGTATGTTTACCATGAACTTATAACATCTCCATCTCTTTCTTACTGCTTGAGAATGAAAGAGCTGTTCAGTGATAAACTTTAGTATGCTAGAATCTGAATTTTAAATTTGTTTTGTTCCTTCGCCCACGCTATTCTATGTGTTGTAATTTTAATTGTAAATTTTAAATAGGTATGGTCGAATGATAATATTTGATAGTTGACGGTGATACTGTCATACCGTTAGACGGCTTTAGATGCAGGAATCAGCAATTTGTAAACAAATTAAATGAATTATTGAAAGCCAGGGGTGTTTAAGTACTTTACCTTTTTCCTTTCTTATCCTACAATAATCTGACCTACCGTGTCGTGACAAAGTACGGGAAATTAAAAACAATACAAGCAAATTGATCTTTGCTTTATTTAATTTCCGCTTGTTAGAGGGAACCAAGGTGGAGTCACGGGATAAAATAAAGCCGAAGGCCCTTTCTAAATAGCGGTGAAAGAATGTGCAAAATCTGATTTCATTATCTATACTTCTATACGAAATATAAGAGGAAAAGTCTGTGAGATTGAAGCTCTGTAAGTTTGTATGTAATCTGACTAATGAGTAACCTCCGGAACTTCTCATCTGATTTCAAAAAATATTTTACCTGCGTATTAAATGGACTTTCCGGATGGACATAGGCTATGTTTTATCCTGCGGGTTTGCAAGAGTTCTTTGCAATACCCGAACGAAGCCGCGGAGGCAGCTATTAAGAAGCAAAAGTAGTATTTTCTGTACCACTCCTTTAAATAATATCCGGTGTGAAGGACCAATCAAATCGCAGCCGGGCATTCAGTTCTAGTTAAACCAATGACGCGTAGTTGCAATATTCAAGAGGCAGCCAGTCGATCCGTCAAGAGTTGGTTTTTTTTTTCCGGTTTTCAACTTTGACGGATCGCTAACCGACCGGCCGAGGCGGATGGAAATTTGTCTCCAGTGATGCCATTTTCAAGCGGTTGCCTGACACCGACGTGAACCGCTGTTTCAATCGGATGCCCCGTGGTTTCACGGGGGTATTGTTTAATCGTGAAACAAAAATTAGCCGTAAGTTACCTCTCTAAAGGCTTAATAGTTATAACAATAGCTATTCAGATCTCCGTGCAGGCCAGAGACAGGCATGGTATAATTTTGAATTAAAAATTATAGCTGTCTCGGTCATGACGAAGAAATATATAATTGCTGTGGTTTCGGTAAATGAAGTGAAGTGATTGTCATTTTAAAATAAAGTAAGTAAACGAATCAAGAACTTTACAGTAAAATCGGTCTCCCAAGCCAGCCCTAAGTACGTATCGTCTACGATTCGTTTACTTACTTAGCTTACTTAGCTTAGAAGCTAAGTGCTTAGTTAAGTCTTGTTTCACATTTAGGGTAATTCCGGGGTAGATGGCCATAAGGGGGAGATGGTCCATCGAAATATTTCATGGAACCACTCACTTGATTTCAAGAGTTTTTGTTTATTTTGCTTCGCTTCGTGTGTGGGAGCACGGGTGCAATTAACAATTAGGCGAAAAAAAAGCACAAAGTAATAAAATCGTCTCTGATTGTTTAAACTAGTGTCAATCTTTTTTAGAAGGTTCATGTTTTACCTGGTTATGATGTAATTTTTTTCAAATAATGCTGTTTTTGTATTTGCTGCAAAGTATAGGAGTGTCTCATTATTCTAAGTTTAGATTTTGGCAAGTCGTGTCATGACTTGTTTTTATTTTAGGTGTGGTCATTTCTCCCGGAAGAAAAGTAGAGATGGCCATTGGCTAGTTTAAGTGGGTATGCCATATGATGCTGAATTTGTGTCAGAGATAAGTATAAAAAAGGAGAGCATATCACAAACCAGGAAACCTAACAATTAAATAATATCCAAAACGGGGCTAACTTGGTGTAAACGAAAGAAACTACCGAGGCTGTGAGGACAATTATTATGAGTTATGTTCTTCGAAGACTGGTTTCAGTGCAGTTTTGGCTACTTAAGAATTGCACCTAATTCGAGGACATAATGCTTAAGAATCAAAAATAAAACGAAATAATAGTAACTGAGAGAGTTAAGTTATGGCCATCTTTCCTGTAAAGGTATGGTCATCACACCCGGACACCTTGGGAGAGATGGCCAATCATGTTTTTTTTCAACGGTTTTTTTTCGAGGTGAGTTCACCTCACAAAAAAAGTATAATATCTATATAGATATATAGATATTATACTTTTTTGTTTAATAATCTAAAGTGAATTAACCAAAGTTTAATAAGAAATAAAAAAGTAATCGGAATGTGTAAGCTTTTATTTTAACAGTGTTCCAAAAAAACTATGGCCAACTACCCCGGACTTACCCTACGTAAGTATTGATTTTTTGCGCTGATTAATTATTTTACTTTTTCTTTCTTTCTCGTTGCCGTTTGATACATGATACCGAACGAATACCGCGTACTGGATCAGTCAGTGATGCGGGCCGACGCAGTCCGCCGCAGTCGCCGGCGAGCGCGCACGGGCCTGTGTACACGCACACGACCAGTTTACGCGGTAAATAAATAAGTGCAAAAGTTCGCGATAAGCGCGCAGTCGCCGCTGACAGCGGACGATAGTGAGTTTTTGTGCAGCCTTAATTGGGGAGTTGTGTGCTAATTAGATTGAATTGGCGCCATGCCGTGTTGTGACCAAGTGCAGTCAAAATTGAAGTTTTAATAGATGTCTGAACACAAGATGGTCAATCGAATTTGATCAGCTCTATTCCTAAGTGAGAAGCGTTTGACTACCCGCGTAGCCACACCCGTCATGTAAGTACCTACAAATGAAACTACCTGCAGGCACGTTTACCACCAATGCACCCGTGTTCGCAAGAATATTCGAATAGTATTTTTTTCCCTTATACTTAATAGTTATAATTATATAAAAAACACTTCCGATACAACACACATACTTAGTAAAGAAGCATCTCGACACACAAAACTTTTGATAAGAAAAAACCGCACTCAAATCAGCTCTTCCGATACCGACCCGATTCCAGAGTTAAACTTTTTAAACCCCGGTTTGAGTTGAGGGTTAAAAAACTGGCCTAGTGAAAACGGCAAAAAAAACACGTTTGTTGTATGGGAGCCCCCTTAAATATTTATTATAATTTTGTTTTTTAGTATTTGTTATTATGGCGGCAACAGAAATGTATACATCATCTGTGAAATTTTCAAGTGTCTAACCATCACGGTTCATGAGATAAAGCCTGGTGACAGACGGACATATAGAAGGACGGACAGCGGAGTCTTAGTAATAGGTTCCCGTGTTACCCTTTGGGTACGGAACCCTAAAAAGACAAACGCAGAACCAGTCGATCAAAAATATCTACTTTTAGGCACTGGTCCCACCGCCGGATAGTAGGCTAGAAAAGTTGGGCGAGTATCAGTTCATTGTGTGCTGACCAGGCATAGTGTGATCAATCGACCTTTACAGATCCGCAATGTAATACTACTCGCCCAACTTTACTAGCTTACTAGCCGGCGGTGGGACCAGTGCCTTAGCTCAGTGAGTTGCCAGAGATGAACAAGGCAAGGAGTGTCAGAATTTCGTTCAGACGGGGACTGGTTAAGAAGAAACTATGGTGCCATGAATGAACACTGGTTCAGAAAAGAGCATTCTGATTCCAAAGCTTAACTTGGTAAAATAGAAATACCTAGGTAACTGCCCGCTTTGACATGTAGCTACGCAAAATAATGTATACAGTCCTCATTCTCTTCACAGAGTCGTGTGTACATAAGTAATTTTGAGCCGTTGGTGCGCGTAGCTACATTTGGCGCTAACACTGCTAATTAATTATATACTTATACTTACCTGGCTACGCCCTTTACATCTCACACGTCACAATCTAATAAGGTTTTCTAAGGGATGAGTTGTTTATGATTTTGCCTTTTCTTTTTTACTCTTTCTACGTCATGTTTTTACGGAGGGTCCGATATACTGCGTGGAACGGGACGATGGACTTTACCGCAAGAGGGGGATTATTGAGCGCTAGTACGTCACATTTTCCAGATAAACTATTTTTTTTGAAGCGATTTTTTTTTTACATTTGTATGGAGCTCTTCGCTCCAGTCGGCCAACGCTCCATACAAACGTAAAAAAAAATCGCGTCAAAAAAAAATAGTTTATCTGGAAAATGTGACGTACTAGCGCTCAATAATCCCCCTCTTGCGGGAAAGTCCATCGTTCCGTTCCACCTTGTATGTAATGTAGGATAGTAGGTGAGGTCGTATTTAAAATGCCCTAATTTACTAGCTTTATTCGGTTGCATGCTTCAAAACATGTACCTATATCACTGAATTAGGCGTATCGTACTCGTAACTACCTACTTTTTTATTAGCCTACATGGTTTACAGTTTTAGTTGGTTGTGTACTTAATAAATTAATAACACCCGCCTCTACCACCGCTAAAAGCGATTTCGTCCAGACTAGAAAGAAGATGTTCATAGGTACAGTCAACAGTATTAGTAGGAAAACCCGCTCGTTTCATGAAGCTCGAGTACGAATGACATTTTTACAAACCTAAATTGGCCAATAACGACTGGCCGGACCTATGTTGCATGTTAAGACGGAAGTATACCTAGCTAGCAGCTCGCGACTGACAATAGGTACTTTTTATATGAAATTTCCATTTCGGGAGAAAACGCTTTCCACTTACTAAATCTTAACAAATCACTTTAAAAATAAAATTTGGTGCCTATGAATTTTAATTTATTGCATAAGTATTTTGAAAAAAGGAAACCCTATAAACCTAGTGTTTAATTGTGTCAATAACGTACTAAAAATCATTAAGATTGGAAAATATTTAGAAGTGGAAAAACGTTTTCTCTCTGGATGAGTACCTACGTACCTAGTATTCTAATAAAGGTATACTTCCCTCCCCGAAAACGGGCCACAGAAGTTAAGTACTTTGAAGGGATAGTGCTTGAAATTGAGGTCTATAAGGCGATCAATGATGTTATATAAATACTTAATTTACTTTAAAAACAAAGTTTTAACCGACTTCAATTGAGTAGGTACTCCACTCCGCCAAGCCACATGAAACTTTCCACATTTCCTTTCGACTTTACATGAACATTGATTATTATAGAAAAAAAACCAAATCGCTGTATGTGGGCCGATAATATTTGCGGAGTTCCGTCGATTCATCAAGAAAGGTGATTCTGAGACCTTTGGCACTTAATAGTTGCTATTTCAACGAAATCATATCAGAATCTGTGACGTGGCTTTTATAGTTTTCAGTACATCATTGGGGAGTTCCAGGAGACATCTGTGGTCTTCATCATCAGTATCATTCATCAACATGTGTCATTTCCGGGTGTTAATACACGAGTACCAACATTACTAGATGCGTGCATAATATATTTGAGGAGTTTCCTCAATTCCTCATGGATCCAATCATCAAACTGGATTTTTGAAAAGAATGGGACCAATCTGAAAGCATATACAAACAAAAAAATTATTACGAATCGGTTCATAAATGACGGAGCTCTGAGGTACTTAACAAACACTAAAAAAAATACAACCGAATTTAGAACCTCCTTTTTTAAGTTGGTTAAAAAGAGGTAAATAGGTTATAAGCGCTCCAAAAGTGTGTGTGTGTGAGTCAACTGCACTTAGACGACGTACTACCTCTTTTTCTATTACATCATTGGATGCGATAGTACCTAACAGTTCACGGTGAAGGTTGAGACAAGCACTAGGTACTAATAACCCTCCCCTCCTTCGGGCAGTCGGGTAATAAATAATGGCACAATTTGATATGACATCTAGTCAAAATAAACATAGACCTCCCTGTATAAACCTTTCAGATTTCTCTTAAGATTATACACGTGCGGATTACGTCCGGATGGAGGTTAGCTACTTCACTGCTGCTGAGTACCTATTGCCAACGGGGAACTTAAGAAGTTGGACAACAGGATTAATAAATGTCAATCAATGAATTTAAACGACGATAATTCATGTTTTATGATCGGGCTTAAACAGCTTGGCAATATCTAATAATTCCAACCGTTGCTGGGTCACCGTCAATTAACTGCTCACTATAGTAAATAGGTAGCTAGCTAATCTAGGTTTACAAGAGGCGTACCTATTCCTAAGTGTGTTCACATTATCCAGTACGATATCGGTATAGATAGCATGCATTATTTCTGATTAGTACCGAACATATGATTCATTAGAAAATCTCCACAAACAATGATTTATACCGAAGATAACATTCTTTAACGTTGGCAACATGATCAATTAAGATGACAGATAGATTAAGATAAATAGTCAATGTGCAGCAACGTGTGAAGCCGACGCGCTCGTAACTTGCCGTAAAACTACACCTGCCGTGCGATTCACTATTCACTCGCTCTCAACTAAACACACCACTCGTCACTAAAGTAGTATTATCTTGGCCCCGAGAATCGTGACAACGCAACAAACAACGGTGCATATTCTTAAGTATCTTAGAGAGCTAGGCCATAGCGTAATGTCATGTCATTTAGATCATATTTAGTGCGATGATAACACCATGCTTGCTATGCACGTACCTATGTGGTGTTGTGTTCGCCGGGAGTAAAGGTGCCAGAGGTGCGCGCGCAGTTTTGAGATTGACCGGACCTACATTTTTCTCTGTAGCTGTCAACACAATGAATTGTCTGGAGATGCACATGACCATAGGCTGCGATTGACATCGTAATATTTATTAGCTTGCCCTCAGGCAGGCCGTACACTTATTTGCCTCCGTCGTGGTATTTAAAAAATAAATCCGAGACGCGTGTTGTTGCGTTGGCGCTCCCACGCGACACCCGACACCGCCTCTACACAATACACCGCAAGAGAGGTGCTGCGTGTTCCTAGCTGGTGGTTCATTCATTAACCTGGCTTGGCTGCGCCATCAATGTAATGTAATATGTGCAGTATTTTTGAGTGCTTTTCGCATACAAATATTTCGCCAAATCATCATATTTTGTTCAGTCCAATGAGTAACATTTTCGGCTTTACCGTTCGTGCAGTTTCTTGACTCCTGTGGGCGTAGCATGGTTGCCATTATTACAAGCTTTTATTTACTTTCACCTGTCCCGTTGTCTGTCTGTCTGTCTGTAATCAAATCTTGCAATTTAAATTTGACTCACTTCCCGGTGACCGATTGAGCTGAAATTTTGGGTATAAGTATAGTTTGGATGACAATTCAATATTGTGATACCATCGAGCTGATCTGATGATGGAGACAGAAGGTGACCACGGGAATTCAGTACTTAACCGACGTAACCCCGTTGAGTTTGGACTCGTTAGAATCGTCGCAATGAGTAGTTGATGATGGTATACAGAAAAGTACAGTCGGCAATAAAAGCTTGTACCAAAAATGAAATTTTTGACAGAAGCTTGTATCACTTATCGTTGTGGTAAAGACGCCCATCACGCTCTGACAAGTATGCGAGTGCGAGAGTGACGGATGCCTTATCCACAACGATAAGTGATAAAATGGCAACCGTGCTACGCCCGCTGACAGGCTGACAGAGACATTTCAGACCGGAAAAAAAACCCCGCTAACGCAAATTTAAGTATAGATAGTGGCTTACATGTTATTGATTTAGCAATCAAATGTGATCAACCTGCACAGTAATATAGGTACCTACGGCTGGGTGCAAAAACGGTTATACATTATTTTTCGTTCCTGCCTCGAGCCCGCTCTAGCCACATATACCTACCTACTTACCTATATGCCCTGCTTTCTTCCAAAATGAAGTGCGAACCTAACTCAATACGTTAAGTATTTGTTACGTTACATCATTATTTACTCAATTTACGGGTACGAGTTTTAAGTCAAC
The DNA here is from genome assembly GCA_947049275.1 of Epinotia bilunana. Lineage (NCBI taxonomy): Eukaryota > Metazoa > Arthropoda > Insecta > Lepidoptera > Tortricidae > Epinotia > Epinotia bilunana. The sequence goes on from OX346265.1 coordinate 7,210,242, forward strand.
TCTAGGGCTTAGATGATAATTAAGAGCCGCCAAAGGTTGCCCATAGCGTACTATCTTAATTCGCACGTCCGTGAGATTAGCTCGCAGGCGTAGATAGCGCAAATTGTCCGCCATAGTATGAAGTAATCGTCGCCACAGTACATATATTAGCTAGATCAGTACTTCAACTAGAAGCTTCGCTCTATTGAAAGCCAAATCTACGCGGCTCATGCAACACGCGGACTGATGTATCGCCGACTACCTTAGAGTTTATTGTAGCGACGCATGTCTATGCGAGTGTGAGTGCGTCCCGGATGTTTGTACGGTACGGATTTGTTTCACTGATTTAAGATTTCTATCTACTGTGGCCATACTCACCGTAGCTTGAAGTAATCGTCGCTCCGTGGGAACGCAGGTCGGCGTATTAAAATTCATTATATAAATTGTGGAGTAGTTCGCGCGTGCGCAGCGCCGCCCCGGTAATTGCGCCCTCAGCCCTGACCCGCGACCCGCCACTCGCACTCGCACTTGCGGCCGATCGCATGTTCGGTGCGCATGAGACGCATCTCTAGCAAGCGACCGATACTGATGTTTTTTAGGTTATTTTTGCCTCTAAATATCTTTCACGCGGGACGGAAACGGGCTGTTTTGCTCGCAACCAATAAGTTCAGTTATACTTAAGATTATTTGAGTTGACCGAATTCTAATTATACTGGTAAAAACAAAGTACCTAGTCCATTCAAAAATTAGATCTACCGTCCAAGGTACAAGATTCAAATTCCAATGTCAGTTTTATAAAAAGTCGGCCACGATAATGATGTCAACCACATTTAGGTAGTTTAAGTCACGTTTATTAGCATAAACATAGGTACGATGAAGACAAACACATTTAATAACTTCGCTAGGTTTATGTTTAACATATGGTTGATCCTACTGGAAAACATGACATGTCCCTTGTTTTCTCGAAAGACACACACACACACACACACACACACACACAACAACAACAACACACACACACAACCACAACACACACGTACACGACATTTCATCAAGCCTTTGGCATTTAGCCAAAGCTCTCAGCGAAGATTATACCTATCACTGTTGAATGACGCAGATTCCCAGACGCCAGACCCATCATATAATATGTACAACAGTCCGCTGCAGAGAATCGTGACCCCAAGCACTCTATCATATCAAAGCACGTTCGCTCGTGAGAGTCGCGAGCGCATGTCTGATTACCATCTGGCGACACTTGTCGCGTCGCTCGTAAACTTATAAGATAACAGTCACTCGTATCAACGCACCATCTTCAGTGTAGGCAAGACGCATCTTCTTACACCGCGAATCTACCTATATGACAACATTACAAGATACGCTACGGGCCGGTTTAAAAAGAAAGAAAGAAAGAAAGAAAGAAAATAATTTTATTGCCACATAAAAAAAACACAGTACACAAAATTACAATAAAGTTATATAAAACAAAAAGAGATAAACTAAATAGAAAAAAAAGCAGTAAAATTTAAAAAAGGTGGCAAAGGGACAGTTCCATACAAAAGCTACTCGCACTTGCAGCAAATATATGGACTAGCACACTAATCACTAATCAATGTGTAAACCAGCCCTACGTATAAGTATAAGTAACACTAATAAAGGACAATTATAATAATAATAAATAGAAAAACGCTAGGTAGATGAGGTTTAAAGGTAAGCTATACAGGCACGGCTATCACAAGACGGCGCGCGAGCTCTGTCGATTTTTCTCTCACTATCCATCTCTCTCTTTGTCGGCGCGAGGATATGGCTGTGGTTCGGCGTGTAGCTCTTCTTTGGAGTAGGATCAGCAGCAATAATGTAGTAGACGAGTTTTTCCTAATATACTTTTAATTGAGTACTTAACAGTACAGTAGGTACAAGTTTAGGTACATAAAATAAAGAAATTAAGTAAAAGCACATATGCGTGCGTGAATGATGAGGCGAATGGCGAATGCCCGGAGTGGTCCCTGCCTAGCTCCGTGGCAAAAATCATCGGCCAATCACGAAGCCCGTAGATGTCGTGATATCGTCTCCGATTGGTTCCCGATGACGCGATAGGTATACGGTGGGCTGCATAGGTTGTGCATCGGATACAGCTTCCCACATAAGTTACATCGACATGCTCCCGGCCTTGGAAACTCCAGGTTTACAATAGATAAGCCTAGTTCTGGATTCCATATGCAGGTTCTAGGTGACGGCGGCGTGGCTACTGGTCTGAATGGAGAAGCGGGCATATTTTTGAAAATGCGCGCTTCACGGAGCCCGTTGCAGTTCGAATATCGGCAACCCTCGAGACACCGTCCTTGCCTGGATACGTCTTGATAATACGACCTAGACTCCATTTGAGTGGGGGAGAGTTGTCGTCTTTAATAACAACCAGCGTATTTTCCTTGAGATCCTCGGACTGGAACTTCCATTTTGATCGCGCCTGTAGCTCTGATACGTACTCTCTCGACCATCGAGTCCAAAAGTGTTGGCGAATCTGTTCAACTCTTTGGTAACGCGTTAATCGATGCTCAGGAACGTCGTTCAGGCTAGCACACACAGGTGCAGTTAGTGGACGACCAATCAAGAAATGCCCAGGACTTAGCGGTAAAAAATCATTAGGGTCAGATGACATTGGAGTGAGCGGTCTGGAGTTGAGCACAGCTTCAATTTGAGTGAGAACTGTGCTCAACTCTTCAAATGTCAAATGTGCGTTGCCTACAACGCGTCGCAAATGGTATTTACAGCTTTTTATACCTGCTTCGTACGTCCCGCCAAAATGGCTTGCATATGGCGGATTCATTCGGAATTTAATTTTTTGAGATAACGCGTACTCTTGTATATCCCCAGATATGCTTGACAGAAATTTTTCAAAATCGTTCTTAAGTCCGACAAAGTTTTTTCCATTATCGGATACAATTTCCAACGGTTTACCCCTACGTGATATAAAACGTTTTAATGCTAATAGGTAACCATCGGCCGACAGGTCACCAACGAGTTCTAAATGAATTGCACGCGTTACAAAACATATAAATAAACAAATATATGATTTTACCGTTTTAGCACCCCTACCTTTGCGATTCAAAATGAGCACTGGACCGCCGTAGTCTACGCCACAGTAAATATAAGGATATCCTGGTTCCAGACGCTCGCGCGGAAGGTTACCCATGATAGGTGTCAAGGTCTGACCTTGCATGCGCTTGCAAGTGACACAATCATGGACAATCCTCCGCGCTAAGTTTCTAGCTCCTACTGGCCACCAAGCCTCCCTTATATTAAACAACAAAAGCTGAGGTGCCGCGTGCAACAACCTTTTATGTTCAAAACGAAACAATAATACAGCTAAATGATGTTTGCACGAAATCAGAATAGGGTGTTTTTTCTCGAAACTAAACTGACTTGAATTTTCTAAACGGCCTCCTACCCTGACTACTTTAGTTTCGTCAAGGAACAAATTCAATTTAGTTAGACTTGCGCCATGTCTATTACTTAATACCTGTTTACTTGATAAACAATCATGCACATCGCGGTATGACTCATACTGCGACAGCCTGGCTAGCAACAAAACAGATTCATTCAACTCGTCGATGTTTAATGACCCTGTTTTTTTGTTAAGTTTGTTGCGCGCGTTGTAAATAAATCGTAACATATACGCTGCGGTGCGCTGTAAACGATTATATTGAGAAAACCGTTGAAACGGAAACCATCCCTCGCTGTCTTGATTTGTTACACATGTATGTGTAATGTGACCTTTTATCTCAGACAATTCAATATCGTTTTTATAATCATTATTTAGCGGTTCTAATTCAATTTCGAAATTAACATCTTGAAGAAATTGCGGGCCTTGTCCCCAGAATGGAGAAGACCACAGCGAATCTAATGGGCGCGATCTCGAAATAAGGTCAGCAGGGTTGTCTTCACTGCGCACATGACGCCAGGGATGATTATTTGTTAGTTCATGTATTTCAGCCGTTCTATTTTGGACAAATGTTTTAAGTAAATTAGGCGGCATGCGTAACCAGCCAAGCACTATCGTCGAGTCCGTCCAAAATACAACTTTATTAATGCGACTTCGAAGTGAACTAACTATTTTTGCGTACAGTCGCGCTGCTACCAAAGCACTGCATAATTCTAATTTTGGAATACTAACAGGTTTAATGGGCGCGACTTTTCCTTTAGAGCATAACAGCCTAACTGTGACGCTGCTATCGTTATCAATCGCGCGAATATATGCGCACGCTCCGTACGCCGTGAGCGAGCTGTCACAAAAAATATGTAACTCTAAACGATTAGGGTTGTCGCTCAGCACAAAACGAGGGATGCGTATTGTTTCCAATTTAGGTAGATCGGTGACAAACCGTGTCCAGACTCGCGCAATGTCATTTGGAACAAGCTCATCCCAGTCCATCTTTAATAGCCATAATTTTTGTAAAAGCACTTTCGCGGTCATAATAGTTGGACTGAGCAACCCCAGCGGGTCATAAATTTGCGAAGAAACCGATAATATAACGCGTTTTGTTATCGGCTTGTTGCTCAACTCAAATTTTGTGTGATAAAATAATTCGTCAGAGCGGTTGTACCATCCCAACCCTAAAGTTTTGTTTAGGACGTTATCACCCAAAGACAATTCTTTGGATGAGTCAACTAACTCAGCTATTTCGGGAAATTCGAAATTAAAAATCCATTTACGCAATGGAAAGCAACCCGACTGCAAGACCTTGTTAACGCCGGAACAAATTCGTTTTAATTTATCCTTGCTAGGGTTGCCACAAATAAGATCGTCGACGTAAAAATCGTTCCCAATAACATTAGCTATCTCAGGGTCATCACATTCCTGTGCTAACTGCTTCAAACACCTGCAACTTAAGAATGCAGCTGAACTAGTGCCATATGATACAGTTCGCAGTCTGTAAACTTGTAAGGGATCAGAACGATTTTCTCGCCAAAGGATTAATTGCAAGTCCCGCTGTTTCTCGTCGACCAAAACCTGGCGATACATTTTTTCTATATCTGCACAGGCCACATATTTATTCTCCCTGAAGCGCATTAATATCGATAGCAAATCGCCCTGTATTGGCGGCCCTACAAATTGCAAACTGTTAAGCGAATGTCCTGACGTAGACGGCATACTTCCATCAAAAACGATTCTTAACCGACTTGTAACAGCATTTTCGCGATAAATTCCGTGGTGAGCAAGTAGGTAGTGGGGGGTTCCGTATGAATCGACACGCTCCATATGACCTAAGTCGCAATATTCTTTTATAAAGTCGCTGTACATTTTTTTGTAATTAGGATAACGTTCTAGCCGTTTTTCCACTGAGTAAAACCGCTGTTCAGCTTGTTTACGTGTTTCGCCTAAATTATCTGGTGACTGTTTGAAAGGGATGCATACACAGAACCTACCATCATCCATGCGTTTAGTGGTTTGTATAAACATATCCTCACAAATCCGTTCATCCTCAGTGCGCGATTCATTAACGCGCTGACTAATCGGCGCGTCTTCGAGCTCCCAAAACTTACGTAACTGTTCGTCTATAGAAACCTGCATGTCTATAGTTTGCATGAAGTTACATTTAACATTAGCGCTCGTATTCGTTTTATTAAGAATTGGACCGGAAATTATCCATCCTACATGCGAATTCTGTAAGACGGGTCCGTTACTTAAACGAATCATGCCGTCCTGAAGCAAATTCCAAAATATATCTGCCCCTATCAGCAGGTCTATCGGTTGACTTTCATAAAAATTGGGATCCGCGAGAATAATTTCGTTCGGTATAACGAATTGTTCGCTGCGCATGGCAGTCGTGGGTAATGAGGAGGTTATATGCGGTAATACTAAGCACTTAATTCGCGTATTATAAGTGCTAGTTAAAGACCTAAGTTCGACATCACATGTTCGCGTACATTGCGATACCGAACCTCCTACACCCTTTATTTTTTGAGTGGACTGTACAAATTGCGTATTTAACTTGTCACATAATGATTGTGAGATAATGCATCGCTCGCTTCCACAATCAAGGATCGCGCGTGCCCTGTGACCTTGACCTAAATCATCGACTATTTCTACGAGCGCAGTTGACAACAAAACCGGTTGCATGAGTGATGCCTGCGCGCAGTGGACATCTGTTTGTGCATCGGGTACCTGGCTCTGGTCTATATGCGCGTGTGTAGTTATAGAATAACTACTTGATACGGCAGTGGAGGTGTGATTGGCATGCGGCTCATTAGTCCTATTTTGGCTTGCCTTCGGTGTGCCGGGATAATTGGTTGTTACCATAACACTCACTTCATCGCGGTGAATAATCGAGTTGTGCTTTTTGTCGCATTTCCTACAAGGCCCATACCTACACAAATCCGCTTTATGGCCAACGCGTAAGCAATTTTCACAAAGAGATTTGTCCTGGACAAACCTTATTCTATCGTGCATAGTTAAATCTAAAAACGCTTGGCATGAATATAAAGGATGCTTTGCACTGCACATTGGGCACAACTTAAATTGTTTTTTAAAAGGTACTTTGACTTGCGGCTTCTCTGTCATAACATTACAGTGCACCTTAGGAGTGAAGTTATTATGCCCATATTTTTTAGTGTCTTGCGAATTGAATTTACTGTGAGTGACAATTAAAGTTTCAAGCATGTCTGCCCTGCCTCTTAAGAAGGTTAGTAAATCGTCTATAGTTAATTTTGACTCTTTTAGTTTAGACATTAAAGACCCTTTATGCTGCTCCCACTCTCGCTCAGTGGTCGAATCAAGCTTGGAAACAATCATATAGATAAGCAAGGTATCCCACGAATGTACAGGCTCCTTTAGTGCTTTTAATGCGCGTATGTTTTTTAACACATTATCTATGAGTTTCCTTAGCAACGCGGGTGATTCCTTTTGCAACGTCGGTATAGAAAATAGGGCTTTTACGTGGTTATGAACAAGTAACCTATTGTTGTTGTATCTATTAAGCAATAACTCCCAAGCAATCTTGTAGTTATCCGTTGAAAATTCAAGCGAGTCAATCACTAGTTCTGCGCTGCCCGTAAGCGACGATTTAAGATAGTGAAACTTTTGTATGTCTGATATTTCTTGCGAGTTGTGAACTAACGATAAGAATGTGTCTCTAAAAACAATCCAGTGCTCATGTGAACCGTCAAAGCTAGGCAAAGAAATAGTGGGCAATTTCACCGAATGTAACGTACCTACTGAATTTTGGCAATCAATTTTGACCTCGTCTTTGAACATGAATTCAGCTTCGGCCATTATACCGTAATATTCGGCTTCAAACTCATCACGTTCGCTGAGCTGACAGTCTAACTCGGTTTCGGGTAAAATTTCTTCGATTTTTGATTGAATTTTGCCAAATTCAGTAAACAAGCTCTTGGCACCTTGAGTACGGAGCCTTACTTCGGCCTTTTGAATGTTAGATAAAACTTTGTCGAACGATTCAATGTAAGTTATGAATTTAGTGAGTCTACCTTTAACTGAACCCCTTTTCTTAACTAAATCTTTTATTTCTTGCTGAGCCTTTTCTTCCGCGGTAGCCATTTTATTGGGACGTAAGAAGTGAGGTATCTTGTAGGCAATGCACTTGCACAGGTAACAATCGCAATCCGGTGCATGCGTACAGAGTTGACAACATAAAGGCGTGTTCATAGTTTCATACATATTTTTGATCACATTTGGAGCACAATGCATTTTTCACCCATTATGGTAGGCGGACTCTATGGCAGAACAGCATAATTACACAGATAAAAAAACGGCCAAGTGCGTGTCGGACCACGCGCAGTGTAGGGTGCCGTTCTGTAGTTGCCTCTTTGACCTTTGACTTTGTTACATCGACACGCGTGCGCCAACTGAACGTTGCGGTTGCGTCGCCCGAATTTGTATAACATAACATAAATATAGAATTACTAGTTAACTAATTCTGCCTATCAGTGACAGTTTTCGAAGTAAATTCATTATATTTACTACCTACCGCCATGACATTTTTTCATATACAAAAATTTCGGGCTTTCACGCCCAATATCACGCAAACGCTACCTGAATTGAAAAATAGGTATTAAAGATGCATCTTATTTTTAAACAACCTATCTAACACCGTGCCGTGTAGGTCAACCGAAAAAGAAACATCCCAATCTTATGTGTAGTATTTTCAAGATTGTATTCTACCGTTTTGTCGGCGTGATTGACTTATATATATTTATGCCGAATTTCAGATTTCTAGAAGTACCTAAGGGTCACTGAGCTAAGCCGAAGACGGACCCGTCTGTCTGTTCCGTCTGTCGGAACCTTTATAGTTTCGCCTTCCTTGTTGACTACGGAACGCTAAAAATGATAGAAATGAATGCGTTTATACGTATTTTTACGAATAGTTGAGAGATTTTACGATACTAAAACTTTTGTTTAGAGAAAAAAAAATAGCATGAGAACATTTTACCTTTTAGAGCGACTTTCCATCTCTTTGTTTAACTTAGCAATTAAATGAGCGTTAGCATTTACGGCGTCATAATTAAAGACGTAGTACCCCATCACCATACAGAGCAGGAAGCTATATAAATTCACCTGTAATGCTTTTATGATGAATAAAACAATCAGTTACCATACCCTACCCTATGTTCGATGGGTGTAAAGTAATGAGTATTTTTACGGCCTGTGGGGTTAGCGCTCCAATTGATGAACTCTCAAGGATTTTTTTAACTTAAAAAATAGATTTAGGTATGTAAGATAGTTAATATCGGCCTTGGCTGTTTTAATAGACAAACAAGTACCTATCCTAGTTTGCGTAAATTGCATTACTTTTGCAATGGAGTTCTATAATTTTAAGTGATCCCTTAGGTAAATGGGTAACGGCAACATATTTGCCGTTATAGATGAACTAAAAACGACTGTATTCTGACTGATTTACGGTTCAAATTTAAATTTATTGAGAGAGCTGTCAAATAGTCAAAGGGTTAAGTAGCTATATGACTAAGCAAAAAAATCCTAGTAAATGATTAACTGAAACAATGCTATTTGAAGAAACAATGAAATAACGCTATTGATTACTTAATTATAAATGTTTTCTTGACACGTCTTCCGAGTTTTCCGAGTAGAGTTTTTGAGTCTGCTGGAACCTCAGATCATAGAAAGCAGGAAATAAATTTTGACTTAACCGCAAAATTAGTCGGATACTGCTGTCGCCAGTTTTGAAGATGTGAACGTTTCGAGTACCTATTTACTTGCACAATGTTGTAAATATTAGGTTCACGCACACATCCGTCCAGTTGTCTACTAGCGTTCTAATCCTCTAATTGGTACGCACACTACGAAATGCTTTTATGTATGTATGTAGGTAATATGTAGGTATACATGTATTCATGTATGTATGTATAAATGTTTGTTCCACGATAACTGATATCTTTGCCGAACAAAACTAGACCTCTACCGAGTTTCGTTAGGCGTGACGGTTGAGGTGAGAGGAGTGTCGTTGATCGGAACGTCTTAAAATACACACCGTAAGTAGGTACTAGGTTTATAAAACATGTACACACGCACTGTACATGTTTTCAACTAAACGGTTACATGCTTGCCTCCTTACCTAATGCCGGCACATACACAATATCCACACCGGTACCCCATCAACTTTTAACTAGGTACCTACTCTTATTTTGCAACGCTGAGACTACCAAAGTACCTACCTAAAATGCTTCTAATCGAGAAGAAATACCGGATGCACTAGAAATACTAGGAGAGCTCTACTTTAATTAAGAGCTTAAATTAAAAGTTATTTATTTATTTATTTATATAGAAAGATCACCAGCTTAAATACTTCACAGTAGCTTAAGACAGCAGTGACAGTGGGCTAATAAAAGATCCTCACCAATAGCAATTTTAAGATAAAAAGGAGCGTTTTGTTCATACACTGGAGCCCTTACCCTATTAATTGTTAATTAGCCTCATCTGTAATCCGCCTTAGTGCAACTGCAGTCCGTTTAATTAATTTTCATTATTTTTCTTATTGATAATTCCGGTTAGCTAGTGCTTTTATAGATACTAAGATAGATATCATTTATTGTCAAAACTGTGTACAAAGCAATATCATGTACATTGGAAGGTATCAACAGTGTTCATTTTGAGCGTAAAATATTATTGAACTCAAAATTAAACTTAAGTAATAATTTGTACCTAGATCTTACCGAAATATTGATTAAGATTGTAAAAGCGATTCCTTCAGTTCCTTTTTGAACTTAGTAGTATCGAGTGACTTGATACATTTAGGTAAGTTTAATTTGTATGCCTAATTTTCGTCGCAAAACTAACACTGACTTAATTTTTGTTTAACAACTTAGGCTAAGTGGGTACACGATTTAAAAAAAATGCCCATATGCGAGGCGTAGGTTTTTCTGATAATAAACGCATGAAAAAAAGTCAGTACATAATTATGTATGCTGTTATTATCAGTGATCGTAACTTTTGTAGCATTTTTGGTGCAGCATAGTGTTGTAACTTGCAGCGGCCAGTCGCGACCGCGGATCTCACGTTGTCCTTACTGCATCATTTGTATTCCGAAGCGACGAAAACAAAATCGGACGTCAGAGGACCGTTGAAGATAATCCGGTTTTGGGCCGTCGTCTCTAGCGCACGCGGGACGTGTGATGTGACAAACTCACATTTCATCATGCAATTGTACTCCCAAATGCGGAGTCGGGCGCGGTCGAGCAGCCGTTTCTGCGAATCTCATGCCTGTTGAAGTAACCGAGGGCGCATTTACACTGAACGTTGCTTGCGATTTTTTGTCTCGAGAGAAAATATTGATCGTTTGTTCATCATGTAATTGCCTACGGCGAACTGCATGGATCGGCGTCAACGTCAACAGTGTTAAAATACGTATTAAAAAATACTTAGTAACAAAATGAGTCTGAGAGAGTCACTGCGTAAGACAAGAGACAACGCAGTAACCGTACCTACATAAATGCGTACGAACTTAGCGCATTATTTTACTGTTGGATGTGGGGCACGCATTCCGCGTTTTTGCGCGAGTCGCACTCTTCTAGCTGTCCCTGTACTGTTGCTCTCTTATCAGTCTTATCACGCCGTGCTGTCTGCCGTCTAATTGATAGCCTGTCGCAGCCGCATTAATGCGCGTGCCTAACGAACCGGCTGCACCCACTGCTTTAGACCGCTTCGTTCGTGTTGATCCATGCTAATTTAGTGATAAATAGTCTCGAGCGTTGCACCGCCCTAAAACGCAGTTATGTGCAACGATGTACAATTTTCTCGAAGAAAACTTGCCAATCGCAACCATCGATATATTATGTATTCCTTACCCATTAAAAGTTTTACAGCTGTCATGCGGATGACTGCATAATACTGAATGCGCTGGAGCTCTCCTGGCGTGTAGTGTAACTAAAGCTGGCTCGTTTTGGGGCGTCACGGTTTACGTCGCCTCTGCACGTCTATCATGAGACGGCCGCGACATATTCTCGATTTTTCTCGCACTATCCGTCTTCTCCTATTAGACACTTAGAACAAGAAGTATAGTGCGAGAAAAATCGACAGTATATCGCGGCCCTCTCATGATAGACGAGCTGTACTTACGTCTAGCACAACTTGCTGTTCAGTCGCTTTGCGGGCGACTGAGCCTCTTGTCTCACTCGCACCGTGCAAATTAGGAAAAGGAGGGTAGACTTTCTCGACTCGAGTCACGGCGCGGCGTCAGTTGTGGTAGCCCCGCTGATGTCCCCAGCCCCGCTATTCTGTAACTTGTTTTAACCTCACTTCACTCACTAATATATACTACTCAAAAGAAAATAGGGGCCACAAGTATGGTGATCGTTACGTGAAAATTATATGAAACAGTAATATATAGTTTTTCCAGCTATTAGACTTAAACACCAGCATGAAAGAGGTTGGATTCTGAAGGATGCGGGACCTCATTAATTAGCCACTTATCAATTACTTTATGTCTAATAATTAACAATAAATTAGAAAAATGTTTGTGGCCCTTATTTTGTTTTGAGCAGTATATCTTGACTAAGCGCAATCAGACGCGCGTTCAGAATAACAGACATGCACGTCTATCATGGGACGGCCGCGACATACTTTCGATTGTTCTCGCACTATACCTCTTGTTCCAAGTGTTCTAATAAGAGAGAGACGGATAGTGCGAGAAAAATCGAGAGAGCTCGCGCGCCGTCTTGTGATAGCCGTGCTGGTGAGTTAGTGTCGCGGAGGCCGCGGTGAAGTCACGCCACCCCTTTAGTCGCGTTTTACGGCAGACGAGGTATACTGTTGGCTTATTCTTGTCCGAGCGTACATGTTTAGCAACAATTTAGCTACCGTCATACGAGGCTGCCGGGACGGTCGGGCCGCACAAAAACCGCGCCGTGCGGCATTCCTCCCGCGCCCGCGCGCCGCAACCCCAAATATTCTTTCTCGACATGTCCACTCGAGAAAGGGGCCGCGTTTATTTTGCTTCGATGCGCGGAACAGAAAGTTTAGCGATCGCGACGAAGACAATTCAAAACCCAAATTTCAACTTTGTACAGGACAGTCTAATCCTATTTGGGGATCTAGTCACTTTAGGAAAACAGGGTCCCAGCTAGAAAGGTAGTCTACTTAGTCAGTGAAATGGCAGTAGCCAGGGTCTGATGAAAGCTCCTTCACTCTAGGTGTTAGGGCACTTTTCCAGTGGCAAAAGAGAGACAGACCTGAATTTGGATGTGTCATACATTCTCGCGCTCTGACCTTTATCGTTTGATCCTTCACGTATGGCTGACTGGACGTCGAGTTTCTTTACGTAATAACAGTATTCTCCGTTGTTTCCCACGCATCGAACGCACGCTTTCAGCGTCTCACAATAGACATGTTTTCGATCACGTACCAATATATAAATAAAACATTCTGTAATCATCTGCAAGCCCATGTCTAGCAGCTTTGGAGCTCCGGAATCGTGCATGACAAGTATGACAACCAAGCATTATTTAAAGGTACGTGTTATACTGGTTTGCCTTTAGCTGAAAACTTCGTGAACCCCTCAGGAGAGAGTAAACCACTTGCGCCGTTTCGCCGCGTCACGGCGTCTAACGACGCGCATGCGCCGCTTGTTAACACTGAAGACACACTTGGGACCTTTTTTGAACCTTATTACAACCATACAAGGTCTATTCATGTTCAATCAAGTCTGTTTTTGTTGGTTACCGTCACATTAGACTCTATTGGATCACCCATCTGCGCCTCGTTAATCTCAATCAGTTGATAAAGAATTACGGTGCGATTTAGTCGGAAAGCGACTATATTGCTTAGCGCCTTGTTAGCGAGTTTAATGGCGGCATTGGCGGATCAAAATCGGCAGCGCTAAACACATTCAGACCCCGTAGCATGGACGGCCTTATCACACGATAAGTGACAAGATAGAGCGTCCGTCACTGGCTGACACCGTTCAATAGAACGAGACGGACGCTCTATCTTGCCACTTGTCGCGTGATAAGGCCGACCATGAGACGGGGTCAGGGCTCGGTCAGGACTGAGCGATGGCGGCAGCGGCAGCTGTGTTTACGTGCGAGCGAGGGTCACTGTTATACTTTACTACCTATGTCACGACGTCACTGTGTGACCACGATTATATTTATACATCCCGCCTAAAAATAAGCGCCAAACTAGGCATATAATTAAGGCTCAGTTTGTCTAAAAACACAATTAATTCCTCTCATCCTAAGTTATTATCTCTGCATGCCTCATATAACAGTGTTGTGTCTGTAGAGTGGGGCTAGTGCTACGCGGGCCTGCGGCGCCATGCCGGCATGCTGCTGCCCGACCAGACGTACGAAGGCTCGGCGCCCACGCTCCTGGCGCCCAGACACCTGGCGCCCGGGTCCCTGGCGCCCGGGTCCGTGGCGCGCGAGACGCCCGCGCGCTTGCCAGCGTTGCTGCGTGCGCATCGCGTGCGTCCGGACTTCTTCTGTGCCAACCGTCCGCGACGATCGACACATTCGCGCAAGTAAGGGCCTATGATAATAAATAAATATTAGGAGGCAATAATTCACCAATCCAACTGGCCCATAGTACCTAGCTCAATAAGGACAATATAGAGTATTATAGAGGATAGACGACGATATATTTAATAGATATACATACGTAGTTACCTACTTAAATACATAGAAATCATCCAAGAATGCTATGTGTTCATTCAAGTTATATTTACTTACTTCTCATACAAATGAAACGCTTCATAATCATAACCTAGCGGCGCTCGTAGTTCACCAACGATTTTACGAGTTAAGCCTTGTTTCAATTTGTTTCTGACTGGGTAAGTGGTCACAAACCCGTCACAAACTGATGACTTCCTTGCCTTGGAAGGCGACTTAAGCCGATAGAGTCTGTTGTCTATGACAGTAGTGGTTAATGGTTAACTTAACTTTGCTTAGTTAAAGGCCCCCAAGTAGCTAGAGTCCTCGATTAACCTACTTTTAATCTTGCCTTTTAAATTATGATGTTAGATATAAAAATAATCGTCATTCGTATAAGGTGATCAATAATTTTCTCTCACCATATTCTCTACCATTTTTAACATAGTCCCCCCTACTTTTCTCAGCACTTCTGGATATGTTACGTAGGAGTCATTTCACAAGATATTAGTACCTACGCGGGAGTATCTTACCCTTTTTCCTACTCTTTGACCCATTTTTATCGAAGACTTTGGTTGATAGAGTATTTAGTCGGTTATTAGGTCGTCCTAGTCGGTAACCTAATGATTGAAAATCCCGTAAAAGAAACTAAAAAAAATGCGGTCAAAGAAATTATAGGCGCCTGAAACACTGGCAATTTTGTAACCGATGCCGACAGTACTGTTGACGCCAAACCGCGAGCCAAAAGACGCGCTTCGTGACGCTGATACTGTCATAGGTAGATATCTGACACGTCTTGACGGCCTTAGAAATAGACACGACGTTTGGGTATATAAGATTAACGTTGATGATTGTAAACTTGTTGACAATAGGATGATACATGAAATCTTGAAGATTGACAACTGTTGCAGGGCGGTGACGGACGGCGCTTGCGCGGGGGAGCGAGAGCCGCGCCGTCGCCGCGTGCGCATCTCCGCGGCACAACACGGTGAGTACTTGGTACTGATGATAGCTATTTGCTGTTTTGTTTCACTTGTTTACGAGTACAGTTCAATCGATCATATTTCAATATTTTTATTTTATTAAGCCTCGTTTCTTGACATCGTAAACACTAATAATGTAGAGCGATATACAAAGCTGTTAACTAACGAAACTAGATCTCTACTCTCTTTTTAGGGTTCTGTAGTCAACAAGGAACCCTTATAGTTTCGCCATGTACATCTGTCCGTCCTCGGCTTAGCTCAGTAACCATTACTACTAGAAAAGTGTAATTCGACATGGGTATATAAATCAATGACGCCGACAAAAGAGAACAATAAAATATTGAAAAAAAAAAATTAGTATAGTTACCGAGTAATAGTCGACCAACTTAATGTGTACTTGGAAAGGCCAATTTTCGTACAAATTCGGCCGAAGCAAGCGCACCGCACGTCGATGTAACTAAGACAGACAGGCAACTACGGAACCCTACACGCCTGGCCCGACACGCTCTTGGCCGATTTTTCGAATAAGTCATGCGTTTGCGAGATATTGGGCTTTAAAGCCCTAATTTTTATTCGAGTCATAGTGTCTTGCTATTATAGCAGCGCGGTTATCTCAAGACGGCGCGCGGGCTTTCAAGCAGCGAGATAACTTATCCCTCTCTTTTTAAGTGTTCTAATTAGAAAGAGACCGATAGTCTGTCTCGCCGCGAGACAGCTCGCGCGCCTTCTTGTGATAACCGTGCAGGGTCATGTTAACTCGTAACGGGGTACGACTAGCCGCAGCGCAGCCGTAGTCTACTGTTGAATCTAACTGCGACCAATGTGACTAACCAGTCAGTCACTGGTCAGTCAACAAACTCACAAATCAGCGCCCGCTCACTTGCTTTTCCTAATCACCTATTGAACGTGTCAGCTGTCGCGGCCGCTTTACCCTAACCAACGAAGCAGTTTATCAGTATAAGTACAGCAGATACTATTTTATAACAAGAAAAAGTGTGTGAGATTATAGCATTGTAAGTTTATGCCTATTTAAAATTAATCTACCAATATCAAAAATGCTTTCTCCAGTATATATATAATATACCTGCAGGATGGGCATAGACTTTATTTTATCTGGTGGCTCTGCCTGGGTGGTTTGTCAGATATAAGCGGGTGGAGCCGCGCGGGCAGCTACTTAGTATTCAACAGCGAACGAAAATCATAGAACGCGAGCTATTTACAAATTTCTACCCAAACACGTGCCTAAAACCCGATATGCGCATGTTCGAACTAAACGGCTGCCTGGCATCTTTTTGACACCCCGCCCCTCGAGTCCACTTTCTAACGAAAAAGTGCCTTATTCATAATCAGTGACGTTAATAGATTTGTACAGAAAATTATGTGTTATTTTTTTATGGTAACTATATCTTTAAATATAGGTAGATGCATTAATATCATTACATATTTCAAAATAAAAGTGTAAGTGACGGTGACAACTATAGAAATATATTAGTAGTAGTAGTTTTTGGCTTGCCGTGGCATTATGCGTATTCCTTTTAGCGTCGTTCTTTTTCGTATCCAATTGTAATGTGTATGTGGGCATTTTTAAAAATTAGTGTAACCAATTAGCGTGAGCTGTTAAATAAAAATTAACTCGGTGTCAGTTTTGTGACGACAATTAAGCATTCCAATTATGTGAAATTGAACTTGTTTCACATGTAAATAACGTGTATATGCATAGCATTTATTTATAAATTGAAAAGAAAAGTTAATTTGTAAACAAACTGTATACTTAATTGTCGTCACAAAACTGACACTGAGTTAATTTTTATTTAAAAACTCACGCTAATTGGGTACACGAATTTAAAAAAATGGCCATGTAGACGTTAAAAATCAATGTACCCATAGTCCTTTCTTTTGAAGCGTACTGAATTCAGGTACCTTTATAAAATCGTCTGCATTGCTCGGGGTACTTGTCTAATCCCGCATTGGAACAAAAACCCGGCGCTGCGCGATCATGTCGATCAGTATCAATCAGGAATTATGTCGTTTCCGTTAGCTTTTTGTACTGCAGGTGTGTCGCAAGCCACGGCCATTTTGAACAGGCTATACATACGAGACGGGCGTAAGAAAGCACTGGAGTTACTAATTGTCTCTGATCATGTAATACCGGCTTTATAGTGATTGTGTCTTGTTAATAACGAAATAATTTGTTCATTGGATATGAGTCGTCATGACAAGGCCAATAACACTGTTGATTCTAGCATAGTGTTCTAGACCCCATCACAAATATACCAAAAAGAGTAAAAATAAAACCATATACGAGAAGGTAGCTTTCAGCCAGCCAACACAATAATTTCGTCACTTTCGGTAGGTCCATTTTGAAAGGTTTTAAACTGTGTTATAAGGATGACAAATTAGCTACCTACTAATTCGAGCGAGCTTGAATGAGCTGTGACAATGAAATAAGGCATAAGTAGAGGAGTAACTATTTAGGTACCTAAAGAGTTATAATTGCGTATACTAGTATAAGCCATTATTTACGTGCAGGACGGTTTAATGTTTGAATTTAAAGCTCCTATCTATTATGAGGTCTAACTGCAGATCCGTTAGATTTGCAAGATAGCGCCTTCGCTTTCAATAGCGCGTAGACAAGTGTAGGTACGCAAACGCACCAACTAAATCCAGTTGAATCTCAAATTAAATCCCAACCAACAAGCAATACATACCACCGCTATCCACGCATTTGTGCTGCATGGCACGACGAAAAAGAATACCAGCTTAGGTATCTAAAATTCAAGACCTGGTTCGAACCGAAGAAGTTATAGTGGCAATCTGACAAGAAATGGGAGACGAAGTTATCTATTACAGTGTAGAGCGATTGTCGTGAGCGTGATTCGCTATTCACAACTAGTTTCACCTCATCTCATTACCCGTTTACCCGCAGTATTTCCAGGATTCGTAATAACAACGCGAAATCGGAGGTTTGATTTACACTGGTTATTCTGTGAGGTGAGGTTGTGAACAGGTAAGGAATGGGAGACGAAGTTATCTATTACGGTGTACGGGTGTCGTGAGGCGAGGTGGTGTAGTGGCGATATCGCGCTTAATTGGCGTTATCGTCGACACCCGCCGACGCCGCATTGAATTGCGCGGGAAATGCACCAATATTTATTGTCAGCGAGTTTTGTTGTAAGGCGCGCGGCAGACGCCATTATCGTCGGCTGCCGGGCTGTTACCGGGGCTGTTATTTACGCTTCACCTCAGCTAAGGTACGCCAGTGTAACTCAGACCTCCGATTAGGCGTCGTTGTTACGAATCCCGGCGTCAAGGTGTAATAGGGATGAACGGTGAAGTGAGGTAAAGCAAGTGAATATCATAGCTGCAGGAATCTATTTTGATTCTATTGCTTTGTGTTTTCTTCAGTTGCTGCATTGGTTAATGGTTTTGTTGTGCGCCTTTACCGTGCCACTTAGACTATAAAAATGTTTGGACATGCAACGTCCAACCCAATCGTCGCCAGTGCGCCATTGATTGTCGGAAAATAAGTCGATCAAAATATATCGAAAAACAGATCGATATATTATCTGTCAATAGCCCCGGTGCCCTGACCCCGGTATCGGTGTTCAATTTCCGCGCTCGTTAAGGTAATGGCTGATCGCACGCACCCACATCGCACGGCGGCGCACGCGCCGCCACGTCGCTAGTTTTTCTCCAAACCGTGCGCTTATAACACTGTTCATCCCAGCTCTAACATGATTTTGTTTCTTTTATCGGTATTGTGGCCAAACAAATGCAATTAGCCATGATCAGCAACTTTTCCGAGCAAAAATTTACCGTGAGTGAAAGAATCTGCGTAATATTTTTATCGTTTCGCCTCGTTTTGTCTAAACCTTTATGAGGGCGAGACAGCACATTGTTTATTTAGTGAAAATACCAGAAAACAACCGGCTACCTTCTTCTAGACCGCGCGTACTGCCGAACAGTTGATAAACTGCCAAACGTACTTATCTACTGTCTCGCCACTGTAACCCTCCCGTGTAAGGCTTAAGTGAGAGCGTGAGAGAATGCATTACTGCTAAGAAATGCATTGAGCATTGCAGTAAATCTGTCATATTCCTATTTGCAAATATTCTCCACTACATCTTCCTAGGACACTTTTTCGGGATCCAGTAATTTATTTAAGACAATCGTGAAAACGTGAAAATCGTTGAAGAGTGATAAGAGATGCTGGGTGGTGGGTGAGGGCCGCCGGCCGCTCAGGTGGCATCTGCGGTCAATGGCAGCAGGTTAGTGACATCAGCATGATCAGTCATGGCTCGGAATGCTTTGGATGTAAGTAAATGACATATTGGTTAAGTTTTTTTTTCAATACAACGACGGTGGCAAACAAGCGTACGGCCCGTCTGATGGTAAGCGGACACCGCAGCCTAATAGACGCATGCAACTCCAAAGGAGTAACATGGGCGTTGCCGACCCTTGATATGTTTGAGGATTCGCCGTGTTGACAGCTGAAGGAACAAATTCCCTCGCTCTCAACACAACGCATCCTCGGGAGCTAGGTAGGAGTAACTTAAATAAATAAATATTAGGGGACAATCTTACACAAATTCGACCCGTCCCATAGTACGTTTAATAAGGCTTGTGTTATGGGTACTAGACGACGACATAATACACTCAAACTCTCGAACAACAAACTCGGACAAAGAATGCGGGTCGGTAAAATACCGTCATATTTCCTATTAATAGTGCAAGGTTGTTCAGTTTTTAAATACTGTCATGAATAATTCAATCAATCAATCAATCAATCATAATTTATTCATATTATAAGGTGTTATAAATAAATAAAATAAATAAATAAATATTAGGGGACAATCTTACACAAATCGACCTAGTCCCAAACTAAGCAAAGCTTGTACTATGGGTACTAGACGACGATAAACATACTTATATAGATAAATAAATACTTAAATACATAGAAAACATCCATGACTCAGGAACAAATATTCATGCTCATCCATCACACAAATAAATGCCCTTCCCGGGATTCGAACCCAGGACCTCTTGCTTCGTAGGCAGGGTCACTACCAACTAGGCTAAAGCGGTCGTTATAACTTATAATATATACAATTGATCCATTATATATTCGGCCGATAGGCATGTGAATATTTCTTGAAACTATTGTTATTTTATTACAATTTCCATACAAACAAGTTCAAATGTCAATGAAAATGAAAATGATTTATTTGTACAACATAGATAAGTAACATAGGTAAGGATCTTAAATAATAGTTTTTAGAACTACTATGCTGGGCCGTTAGGCATACAAATTTTAACAGTAATTAATGGACGAACATGGTTCTATTCCATTAATTACAGTCTAACAAATACTCATTTGTTGTGTAGTACGCTTTTTTTACAAGATGATCAAATAATTTTCGTTTAAAGACTACCGTATTTTCTACTTCTACAATGCTTTTCGGTACCTTATTGTAAATTTTAGGAGCCATTCCAAGTATGCTTTTCCGATATAGAGCAGTTTTTGATAATGTTCTATTAATTCTATACTTAAGGCGCGTACTCTTAAAACTATGAAATAAATTAAGATTCAATCTAGCAAACATTGCAACCTCAAACACATAAAGACAGGGAAGAGTCAATATTCGCAAACTCTGGAAATAGGGCTTACAGCTGTCTAATTGTTGGATGCCACATAATGAGCGAATACATCTCTTCTGTGCTCTTAAAGCTAATTCTCTATCGACAGAATCTGCCCAAAAGATTATGCCGTACCTCAGTGTCGAAGTTACATAAGCTTGGTAGGCTGTTAGAACTACTGATTCATTGACAATTTTTCTTAAATTATATAATACATACGAAAATTGATTCAATTTCTTACATATAATGTGAATTTGATTTCGCCATGTCAACTTATTATCTACACTTAATCCTAAAAATTTTGTCACATCAGTTTCGTCAATTTGCTGTCCTTTGTAGGATATGTTTAAACTACGTGCATTATTTGATCTTTGTTTAAATGACATGATTTTAGTCTTCTCTAAATTTATTCTTAAATTATTATTAGTAAGCCATTCAATTACAATTTCTAATGTTGCATTAATGTCATCCTCGTACGATTCTGTATCTTTAGATGCAAAAAGTATAGTGCTATCATCTGCAAAGAGGACTATTGGGTCAAGGACCTAAAACACTTCCTTGTGGTACGCCATATTTAATTTGTCTAATTTTCCATCGAAAACCGTAAGCAATTGACTCAAATAAATAGAATATGTATTAAAATGAAAACTGATGTTACCTATTCATCAATAGGTAACATCAGTTTTCGTTTTAATACATATTCTATTTATTTGAGTCAATTGCTTACGGTTACTTAAGTACGATTTGATTAAGTTATGTATGTTACCTCTAACACCGTATGTGTATAGTTTATCCAAAAGTATGCGATGATCAACAAAATCGAACGCTTTAGACATATCCATATACAGGGTTGAAACTGGGACTCTATTATCTAAATTCCTTAAAACTACATTCATTAAATTAAAAATAGCCATGTTGATAGATTTGCCTTTTCGAAATCCCATCTGCTCTTGAGCAATCAGGTTATTCTTGTCAAAGTAGTCATAGATACCACTATGGATAACTTTTTCTATAATCTTTGAGAAAATAGGGAGAAGTGCTACAGGTCTATAGCTGGCCATGTCTTCTCTATCACCTTTTTTAAAAAGTGGCTTGACTATGCCTATTTTTAATCTGTCAGGAAATTCGCCCCTTTCGATGCACAAATTGACTATGTGGCTAATCAAGGGTGAAATGATATGAGATATTGACTTAACAACTTTAGTGCTAATACCATCATAACCAGTGCTGTGGCTATTTTTTAAAGAGTTCACAATTTGTAGAATGTCATTTGGAGTAGTAGGCCTCATAAATATAGAATTGGGTATATTACATGTCACAGATTTATTTATACTATGTCTAACTTGATTATTAGTTTTAATTTTATCTGAGCTCAAACGTGTTAGGTCAATGAAATAGCGATTAAATTCTTCGGCAATTTTTGAAGGGGATGAAACATATTTGCCATTGGATAGTATTTGTGTGATATTATCAATTAGTTGTTTATATTCGTGTTTATTGATAACATTCCACGATGCCTTTGTTTTGTTTCTCGAATGTTTAATATAGTAGTCGTTCTGAGCTTTTTGTGTCAGTTTTATGACTTTTTTCAATCTTTTTGAATAATCGAGAAATTTAACTTTATTTCTAAGTTTATCTCCTGTAGAAAATCTATATTTCCAAAGCAAATCACGTTTTTGTTTACAACATTTTTTTATTCCATTGGATATCCATTTTGGTTTGAGCACAGGCGAGATTTTTACCTTTTTTATAGGAAAGCATAAGTTATACAATAATTCAAACTGGTCTGCAAAGTTGTCATAGGCTTCACTTGCATTGTTGGCCATATATACTCCATTAAATTTTAGTTCCTGTAAGCGATCCCTAAATTTAAAAATATTTTCCTGACTCGAGTCTCTCTGTTTCTTATACCAGTGTGCACATGTTTTTTTGACCGGACATCTTAAAATTTGGGCTGTGTGATCCGAAAGGGCAAAGTCAACGACTTGAGCTGCACCGCCTCGCAGGTTGTGAGCAATATTGTCAATACAGGTGTTGCTATCTAGCACTAGCACTGACTTACTACACATACTGAGACTATCTAGTCTTGTCTAGTTTCAAATTATAACTCGAAATTAAGTTTATTAATCTGGTGGATTGTGGTGTTCGTTTGAGCACATCAATATTAAAGTCGCCACAAATTACATTTTTTTCTTTTCACATATTTTGTGTAATATTCTATTCAGCTTATCAAAAAATATCTCAATGCTGTGACTATTGTTTTTGGGTACTCTGTATATACAAATAATTATCATTTTGTGATCAGTTAATTCCAAACCTGTGCACTCTATTACATTTGGAATAGAAATATTAGCAAATTCGTCCAACGTTAGACATTTGTGAATATTTCTAACCAAAATACAAGAGCCACCATTTCTGTTATTTCTCGAGTAAAGTGATACCAATTTAAAGTTCGGAATAGTTAAATAAGATTCATCCCCTGGCTTCAAGTTGTGCTCTGTGACACATATAACATCAATTTTTGTACCTATATCCAGTAGCTCCTGTAGGTGTACACTTAGTAAATCTGATTTATTTAGTAACCCATTAATATTTTGGTGTAATACATTAATATAGTTATATAACACTAGATCATCCGTAATCTTTTTTAGCGATCGATCAATCGATGATTGGGTTGGCTCGCACATAAAAAACTTAAGCCATTGTAAAATGCTTCGTTTACCTTGATTAGAACGTTATTTAAGCTATGAGCTAATTATATTTCCCTCTATGATTCAATTGATAACCCTTTGAAAAGTAGTCACTTATACCAAAATAAACGCTGTTTGGCTATTGAAGCCATGCATGCGAAATCATTTCGAATTTATTGTGTAGCATATTATTAAATCTATTTACAAAGTAATTATAATCTTCATCATATTTATTTAGACTATGAGGGATGTCACAAATAATTACATTTGTATGAAAGCAATCTTTTACAGTCTCTTCTAAGCTATTCATAATGCGATTTAACGGGGAGATGTTGTAGTCGCTCCCACCGCACATGATAACCAAACAGTCACTCTTCCCGAAATTAGTTACTTTGCTCGGAACATTTTGCAGGACACGCTCGGTGGTTCCGTGTTGAATGATGTCGGCCGTAAAATCATAGTCGTTTCTCCTGATTTTTGAGAGAGGTAGCAGAAGATCAGCTCCATGAAAGTCAGTTATAATAACTTAGGTTTAGTTTTAATGGGTTTGTCCATCGTATTTTTTATCGGCGTAGATTGGGTCATTTGACTCATCTGGATCTTACTCGTGTCAAGCGTGGTGCGCTTCCTTGACATCTCTGGGTTGTTCGTCACAGTCACTGTGTTATATAAGTGGTCTTCAAGTTGTCTTACAGTTTTTTGGAGGGACTTAGTGGAGTGTTGAATCCGAGAAAGAGTTACTTCTTTGCTAGCCATCAAATCAGACTTACGTTTACAGGCAACGTTTGAGGAGAGAGCCTTGCTTAGTTTTATAATTGCAGATTTTTTATTTTATTATTTAGTGTCATAATATCAGTCTCTAACTTTTGTATTTTGTCGACATATATCTGCGTATTGTCTTCAGTAGTGGAATGTATTTTTAAGCTGTCTCCAGACTGTTTTCCTGGCGTGTTGCTGGGACCTTTATTTAACAACTGAACGTAAACATTAATCTTTTTTTGTAATTTATCAATGTATTGTATTTGCTCGCCATTTTCGATGTTTAGCCTAGCAACCTTCCTTTAGCTTCCTCCTCCTTCTTATATTAGCTGTATTCAATTTTACAGTCTTAGCAGTCATTACTCATTATATTCAGTTAAATATATAGATACAAAATAATTGATCTTTATTTAATTTTACATCTAAACTGCAAAAACAACAGTAAAAAAAGTTTCTGGCCAAAAATTATTTTGGGTAAAAGCTTTTATTGCCGACTGTTTACCATCATAAACTACTCATTGAGACGATTCTAACGAGCCCAAACTCAACGGGGTTACGTCGGTTAAGTACTGAATCCCATGGCCACCTTCTGTGTCCATCATCAGATCAGCTCGATGGTACCATAATATTGAATTGTCATCCAAGCTATACTTATACCAACATTTCAGCTCAATCGGTCACCGGGAAGTGGGTCAAATTTAACTGGCAAGATTTGATTACACAGACAGACAGACAGACAGACGGACAACGGGACAAGTGAAACTAAATAAAAGCTTGTAAGAAAACGTTACCAGGTTTAAATCGGACTCCTAAATGGAGCGTGAATGGACCACTCGTGGTTGGACCACTCGTGGATGGACCACTCGTGGACGTTGACGGAGCGAGATATCGGCATTTTTGGATATTGATATTTTTATGATAGGATCCCGGAATTGCTAATACAGTTGGGTATTATAAAGAACAATATATTAATGTAAATAATACTAGTGTTATATACTTAAAAATACCTATTGCGGTTATTTAATTTAGGGTGACCCGAAATTTTTGAGCGCTAGTGTATTTGCGCGAGTGTGTGTGTGTATTGTGTGTGTAAAGTGTGTTTTTGTGTCAATAGATGATTCCAACAGATTCCCAAGGTGCAGCTTGTCTAGGGCGCTACCGGAAAAACACGTTCGGAGGATGATAGAAAACAAGACTCGGCAAAAAGTATTCATGCACATATCCTGGATCCGCCACTGTGACGAACTGTCTCATGAAAACAAGTCTAATGGCTTCCCTGAGCTTGAAATGAGCCTTAAGTCACAGCCGCGGGATCCGTTGCATATGTATCGCGCGGCGGGTGCCGGCCGCCGGCTGCCGCCTTGTCAACTAGCCCAGCTCTTGCGATTGACAAGTTGCACAACTTTCCGGGGGAGCTACGCTATGATATGATTGTTTTTGAAACGCCAAGGATCTCAAATGAGCTGTTCCGTTCCGTTCCGTTCCGGTGACTCAGCCAGCAGCTCCGCTGCAAGGCCGCGGAGGCGTTGGCCATGCCCGGAGGGAGCGATGAAAAGGCTCCTTTTACATTGCTCGAGGGCACGCGCTTTCAATACCTTACTTATGTCAAAAAAAAACCTTGATTATGAGGCTATTTTCTACTTAAAATTTGCTACTGCTTTTACTTCTTATTCTTAACCATAAGTGTATTAATAATGCATTGTTTCGTAAAAAGTTGAATAATATCTACAATATGAAAATTTGGTATTCCGATTTTTTTAAATAATTATGAATGTTTATTCTGCGAGTTTGTTCGTATGAAGGTGAAGAGCATGGCATATCGAGCCAGTGAGCCAACATTTCGAGGGCTACAGTGGCCTTAAAACCACGCTGAGATACGTAAAAACTATTCATAACCCAAAGTACTTACTCTGGTAAGCATGAAGCGGTTTTCGTTAGCGTTGTGAATGCGAGAATTTTTTGCAACCGCAACAGTTCAGGCTGTTGTGGTTCCGACGCCACATCGGACCGGACGAACCACCCCCTTCACTAGCCTTATTTGTAAAATGCTTTAAAAAGATTTGAGAACATGGGGTGTGAACCGAGCAAGGCAAATTAAATATGCATTTGTTTATATTTTTTGATTATTACTGTTTACTTTGGTGAGAGCTACGGTAGCCTAGTGGTTCAGGCATGCGGCTGTCAAGAGGCGGTCGTGGGTTCGAATCCCGGCTCGTACTAATGAGTTTTTCGGAACTTATGTACGGAATACTTACCGTTAGCTTTTCGGTGAAGGAAAACATCGTGAGAAAACCGGTCTAAACCCAATAAGGTCTAGTTTTCCCTCTGGGTTGGAAGGTCAGATGGCAGTCGCTTTCGTAAAACTAGTGCCTATGCAAAATCTTGGGATTAGGTGTCAAAGCGGACCCCGGGCTCCTTTAGGGCCACAACCGGGAATAACGCCAGGGGGAAGATGATGTTTACTTTGATATTTTTGTTTTTGTTTAAACTGCAGTCTTTGTTTTTGTTGACATGGCTCGTGTATGACAACATTTCCCCGCGAGGGTGAAGGGTGGGAGGGTTTATTTCGTTTTCAATTCAACCGCTGCGCGCACAGCTGTGTTATGATTATGAAAACAAATGTTTTGCGTATGTTTTTTGACACGCAGGTGACGGCTTTTACGTTTTTGATGTCATTACACAAACAATGTCAACAAACACAAAGACTGTAATGAAAACAAAAACAAAAAAAAAACAACTTTGGAATCGCAATACGCTACCGAACTGCCCTTGATCGGTTCACACCCCGTTTTTGATACACCCTGTATTGCACACCATATACAAGCGAAGCAGATAGATGTAGAGGTAGACAACAGACGGTCTTATCGCAGACCTAAGGTATGTGGTGGATAATAATAATTATTATGATTTTGTTACAATGTTGCTACAAATGCGCGGCGGCACAGATTTAATAAAACGGCCAACAGCGAAGTAAAGACTTCTAATACTATAGGAATTGTGGTCTTATACGTCCGTGTGGTCCCGGGGTCCAATTCCGAAAATAAACGTATTTCTCGACGCGAATTAATCTAGATAAGAAGGGCGGAGCTCGTTGTTTTACACACTCCGGCACGAGTCGTGGGTAATGGTGGGTCGTTGCCAATATTCTCATTCCCAGAATGCAGCCACCGGCAATATTGCCCGGACTATGGCTTATGTTGACAGTGATATTACCGGCACAAGAAACATGAAGATTTTAAGTTCTCAGTAAGCTCGATTCTCCATACGAACGTTTAAAACTACGTGTTGGAGTGTAACGAAACTGCATGTACAATGCAATGAGGTATATCTATGTTTGTACCAGATACCATAGTAAAAAAATACAGCGAATTTAAGTTTTTCATACAAAACTTGTTCTTACTGTATTTTGTTTGTTTTATAAACTGGAACCACATAAACTAATTATATAGATATACCTCATGTCATTGTATATGCAAAGTTTCGTCAAAATCCAATATGTAGTTTACTAGCTTCCGCCCGCGACTTCGTCCGCGTGGACCCGGGATAAAAACTATCCTATATTTTAATCCAGGCTATAAACTATCTTCGTGCAAAATTTCATTCAAATCGGTTCAGCCGTTTAAGCGTGATTGAGTAACAAACATCCAAACATCCAAATATCTAAACTTTCGCATTTATAATATTAGTATATTTTATAATGTGAGCGTAACTAGGTTTGTATGGGAAGGAGAAATTCGACCGAGCTTACTGCGGATTCTTAATATAAACATAGGTACTCGTATTCTAAACCGACGAGCATGTATGAAGAATGACATGAAAGTGAAATGAATGCGGTGTAAATGAAGCAAGAAAGGTTTGTCGAGACAAGCGAGCGATGTGCAGGTGGAGGTGAGGTGTGTGCAAAAGACATTTTTAACAGAAACTTACCGTCATCATCATCATAGATTCACGCCTTTATTCCCAAAAGGGATAGGCAGAGCACATGAAACATGTTCCAGTGCCAGTGTTAACATAAATGTGGGTTTAAAAGATCGACAAAAAACGCACGACTTATTTACTGTATTCGAAAAAAAACTAGCTAGAAAATAGACGCCATCTATGGGTGACAGGGCGTACGTAAACGATGCCTGCCTTGATGCAATGAATGTATGCGCCGAGGTATGGCGGAGTGGGCGCCGAGTATGGTGCGGGTGGCACAGATGGCGCCAGTGTGGTCCCTGGTGCCAATAATTGATTATACATAAATATTTGATGGGGACAATCTTACACAAATCGACCTAGACCCAAACTAAAAAACACAAAGCTTGTACTATGGGTACTAGACGACGATATACATACTTATATAGATAAATTAATACTTAAATACATAGAAAACATCCATGACTCAGGAACAAGTATTCAAATAAATGCCCTTACCAGGATTCGAACCCGGGACCTCCGGCTTCGTCACTACCAACTAGGCTACAGGGGGTCGTCATTATACTATATTATAAGCCCAGACCCCGTAGCATGGACGGCCTTATCACACGATAAGTGACAAGATAGAGCGTCCGACACCTGCGGGCGTAGCACGGTTGCCATTTTATCACATCATTCTGGTAAAGACGCCCATCACGCTCTGACAAGTATGCGAGTGCGAGAGTGACGGATGCCTTATCCACAACGATAAGTGATAAAATAGCAACCGTGCTACGCCCGCTGGTAAGGTCGCGGAAGTCCGCTGGATGCGGGTAGCACAGGACCGGTCATTGTGACACTCTTTGGGGGAGGCCTATGTCCAGCAGTGGACGTCTTTCGGCTGATATGACGATGATGATAGTACAGACTAGCTCCTCACCTGGCTCCGTCCGCGTTTGACATAGAACTCAGACAGAGCCTAGATATAATATAATAGCCTACGTGCATCCAGAAGGTTCATTTCATACACATGTGAAACATGTTTTGAAATCGGTTCTCCCTTGTTAGACCAGACAACTTTTGGCCAAATGTATCATTTGACAAAAGTTTATTTTGACCTAATGCATTTTTTTCTTAAATAGAAAGCTTTATAGGATTATTATAAAACAAACCTAAACTAACCTTAATGACTTCTATTTGATGATATTCAAAGAATACCCGAAAATCCACTGTTTTGACGAAAAATGCATTAGGTCAAATGAAACATTTGGCTAAAAGTGGTTCGGTCAAGAGACAGGACCACATTGAAATCGGTTTAGCGGTTCCGGAGATAACGCGCTGCACGCCACTTATTACTTGGATAACAGCTTGTGGCGGAAAGAACAAATGCTGGAAGGATACCTTACATATTAGAGTTTCTTAAGTTGTGTATATATATATATATATATAGCTGATTACTGAAAAGCTAAAAGTAAAGTCGGGCTCGCGCACGAAGGGGAAATCACGTTTGTTGTATGGGAGCCCCATTAATTTTTTTTTCTTGTTACAGCGGCAATAGAAATACATCATCTGTGAAAATTTTAAACTGTCTAACTATCACGGTTCATGAGATAAAGCCTGGGGACAGACGGGTGAACAGCAGCGGAGCCTTAGTAATAAAATAAGGTCCTGTTTTTACCCTTTGGGTACGGAACCATAAAAAGCACCGCTTCTTTAACGTGACGTAATACTATACCTACTTATACATTATTTATTAAGCCTACTAAACCTACATACCTATAATAGTAACCTAATAGTAGTCTAATAACCCCCTCTGGGTTGGAAGGTCAGACGGCAGTCGCTTTCGTAAAATTAGTGCCTATGCCAAATCTTGGGATTAGATGTCAAAACGGACCCCGGGCTCCTTTAGGGGCACAACCGGGAATAACGCTAGGAGGGTGATGAGAAAGAGAATAGAAATCGAATGAGCAAGACGCATTATGAGGGTGCGTTGAGTTGGCGGGATTCATAGCTAATACTCATACACACAATAAATTTAACCAAAGTATAGTAATACCAAATTAGTTAGCAGGGTTCTAAAATATCCGATATTTATTATAAATTAGCTTCCGCCCGCGACTTCGTCTGCGTGGACTCGGGATAAAAACTATCCTATATTTTAATCCAGGCTATAAACTATCTTCGTGCAAAATTTCATTCAAATCGGTTCAGCCGTTTAAACGTGATTGAGTAACAAACATCCAAACATCTAAACTTTCGCATTTATAATATTAAGTAGGATATCAAAATATCGGATATTTATTATATATATCCATTTTGTATGAAAGCCATATAATTATTTTATTGTATTATTTATGTATACATCATAAATGAACTAAAAAATATAAAACCAAAAAAACAAAAAATCAACTCAAAAACATAAAACTTTTTTTTATAAATTCTAATCAGTCAATGGTCATACCTACACTTATTTCTGCATTGATATATATCATAAAAAACATTGGATATATATCGGATATATATGAGCGTTTCTCAAAAAAAATGCCACTACATTTTTTCGGAGATTTTCTGCAACTTTTATGTTATTGCTACTCAAAATCACGATGTCTTTCCATCCCAATAGGAGAAAAAAAGTGTCCCAAAATGTTCATACATTTTTGAACTTTCCTATTGTGTTACCACCATACAAAGTGTATGGTAAATGGTAACACAATAGGAAAAATATCTTTGGGACAGTTTTTTGTCCTACCAGGGTCGAAAGAGCTCCTGATTCTAAGTGGAAATAGTTACAATAAAATTCCTAGAAGTACAATTAATAATAGTGGCATTTTTTTTGAGAAACGCTCATATCATGATATACTCACCGGCAATAAATTTGGCCCAAATTAGAAAAATGCATTTAATTATTTAAAACATTATTTAATCTATTCAATTTATTGTTTGAAATCACGAAAAGTTTTTGGGCCAAATTTTCTGCCGGTCAGTATATAAATATCCATTGATATATATCCTCGAACCCTTTTAGTTAGTGCTGTGATATTGTATACAGACTTTGATGGAACCTTAATGGAATGGATGGATGGATAGTCAAGTTATAGATAAAATATTAGAAAAGCCAAATAGAGCCAAAAATATAGTTGAGAAAACACTCGCAAATATGGAATCATCGTAAGTACTAAACACAATATACATAAGATATAATGAATAAATAACATAGTATATAAATATAGAACATATAAAAACATAATCTTATCTTATGGGGGGCTTCCCCCTTCACATCATAGTTTATAAAATCTTAAATGTAAAAGATTGCAACTATAGATGTAACATAGAATTAACCTTTTCTTTATGCAATAAACAGCTTAAATTTAAAAAAAAAAGTTTTAACCACTAGCTACTCCACGAAATATTGGGAAATCTAATAGGTAACATTGAAATACTAAAATGTAAAAATCTACGTGCATTTCAGCGCGTGCGCACACTCATACATTAGAGTTCAACGCGCTCCGCTGTTTTTGCTCCGTCGATAATTGCTGAATAAGACGATGCCCATAAAAAGTTTACAAATATCTGCCTTTTAATCATTATAAGATTCATTAGTAAGTAATTATTCTTTTGATTGTATAATATCAACAGCGTGTAGTATCAACAGGGTGTGTATTTCGTAGTATTTGTTATGGTCGTACAAAGCTGCTTGGACAGCGAGCGCGGGGGGGGGGTTACACCTACAAATAAACAAACCAGTTCCCCTCCCTCCCTTCCCCCTCCTCTCTACGCCACGCGCCTGAACTTTTGGGTGACCAAGTGTTTACGACACGGAACCAAACTTGAAAGTTCAGGAACTGTTCTTGTAAAAGCGTGAAAGTCTCAATATTTCAGTTTGTGGCAGTTTAGGAGGTTCTATAGGCCTCGTAAGCGGTATGTGTGTCGGCCGAATACTCGGGATGTTTCTACTCCAAAAGTAGGTAGGTGTCGGCGCTGCGGGCAGTGTTGCCAGTGTTCGTTTGTAAAACCGGAGGATCAAGTCAAATAATGAATTATTTTGTGGGGGCTTAGGTTTCTAATTTTAATGTATTGTTTTGTTTTAATCTATTGTGTGACATGTATATTCTGTGTTTTGTAGGTCGTCGCAGAATATTTAAATGATGTTTAAAGAAGATAACATTTAGTAAGAAAAAAGTCTCCATGTCCAAATTTTTTTACAAAAAGTATAGTTTCCTACTCCATTAATATTTGGGACTCACTCAAAGGTTACCAAAGACAAGTGTCGTTTAACGATAACTTTCGGTGATTTATATCTAGTAGGTAAATTACGCATTTGCTTGGAACCCCCACTTGTGGTGAAGTGGAACCTATTATTATATTTATTATTGTGTGATATTGAGGGCCTTTATATGCCGCTTCGACCAGCAGGTGATCTACTGCGGCAGCCCTTTGTTTAAAATCCCAGATTCTTTGGGCGGTGATATGTTGTACCTCTTCTGGGTGCACGATGTGCCGCCCTAGGTAGATACTTCTTTTGTGCATGAGTGTTCCGCAGGAGCAGAGAATATGCATTGCTGTTTCCTCTGTCTCCTGGCAGAACCTGCAAGTTGCGTCCTGTTTCAGGTATGAATGGGTACATTTGAATTTTATTTATATTTCATTAAGTGAGATTTTAGTTGAGATAAAATACTTCGTACTTGTTTATGTCGTAAAATAATGTATTGTTTAAGTAGGCGGAGTAAAAAAAGGAAATAGACCCAACTTTGGTTTTTTTTTTCTATCGAGGAAATTGTAGGTAATCATGTATCGATTAAATCAGATAAATAATCCTATCGTTATAAAATTAGATCGTATTGTTTCTTAATCTAGTCACAACGGCGTTTCTAAGCGCGCGATTATTTTCCAATGCACCCCCTTAACTTGAGTGCATGTAATCTTATGGGTTTCGTCTCTAACGGGGCGCCCGAAAAGGTAAAAACACTCGAAACCCCAAATCCATACCTCTTTTTTTAACCTTAGCTGACAATGGCTGTTTAGGCTTTGGTGGACGCCCATATGGCCACCCGATAGGTCGATTCGATTTAGTCATTCTCGAGTGCTCAAGACGCACGCACGGGTGTCTTGACACACTATAAAATTTGTATTTGCGTCATATCAATTTGCGTTATTATAGTAGTGTTATAAGTGAGGAGTGTATGAGACTGAATCTGACCGGAACAGTATCAATATACAGTATCAGTATCCAAAGCTTGAAAAAATTGTAACACGTCCTTACGTTGGTGACTTTACACGTCGGTACCGGGACGCATAGTGTGTTGTTGTAAATCCTTACCTCTCCATTTTTTCCCAACCCTGGCAACGTCGCTCGCGCGGGCGGGCCTCGGTCCCCGCTCCGCAGTCCGGCACAACCGGCGCGCGCGAGAGGACGCCTCGCCACGTGTCTAGTGCGGCGCGGCCGCGGCCTGTGATGCGAGCGCGCCGCCCGCCATGGCCACCCTCGGCCTCTCCAAAGTGTTCATACTCGACAAGTACTTCACTGAACTGCAGAAGTTCTGGGAAACGGAGAAGAAGCTGCAAGGTGAGGAGAGTTCGTTCGGTTTTGAATCTAAACCTGTTTGCTCGTTGGGCCCTGAGCGTCTGAAAGATCGCCGCTCTCTTGTGCTGGCGCATGGAGCGATAAAGCTCTACGCTAAAGCTTCGCACAATGACTTAGTCGAAAATTGTGTGATCCTTGACCAACGCCTGGTCGAATGGTGTAGCTTCCTTGAAAACATCTGAATGTAAACAGCACTGCTGACTAAAACAAAGCTATTAATGCTACGCGTTGTATCATATCACTAATCAAAATTCGACATCAAAAAGTTCAAAGTATTTATTACACTGTATTCCAGCGATACCTCACAAGGAACACAAAAACCTATTACTATTGATTCTATCTTAAGCGGCCAGTTTATATTTATGTTACCTGTTTAGTTGAGAATCCCATTAATTCGGCCTAGACTCTGACACGAGTGATCGCTGACCAAGTTGTGGTAAAGGAAACACAAGTCGGGTATGCGCGTGCACCTTTGTTTTGATTCCCCGCCGCCACGCGCATTCCAATAAGGTCGGCGCCTAAGGATATTTTACTCTTATAGAGACAGCAATTAAAATATCCGTTGGTAACGATCACAGTAGACCTAAACGTCTTCATCTTTATTTCTTACGAGTGTTGCCATTTAAGTAGTTGATTGTATAGGTACAGTTGATTTGTGTATAGTTTTGTCATATTATATACATGGTGATGTTTTGATCTTTCATAATAACACTATAAATAAACTGTAACACATTCACGCGCTACCATAATGACGTGGTAGATATACCTAGTTTGTTTACAAAGTTCACCAAGTTTAACACTCAGAAACGACTCAACCGTGTTTTTTCCTCGTCGTAAACTTAAACATTCTCAAAGAAAACCTATCTTACAAGTATTTCTGTCTTCCGCAGTGGAATCAATTTGTCTATAATTCATTCCTCCACGCAAGAATCCTCGTTTCTTAAGTACTATGTTGCTACTGAATTATAGTCTTTTCAGATTACAAAGTTAGTAATGACACATAAGCAATTATTTCTCGTGCTGTGACTGTGACTCGCAGTCCTAGGTAGCTATGATACACGTAGCGGTGTAGCGCGCTGTGAGGTTAGGCGCAGCTAGGTCGTTATGCAAAGCGGAGGCTGCGGGTAACGGATAGAGCATGGACGCGGGACGAAGGAGGGAAGATGGGGGGGTGCGCACGCGACGGTGTCGGTGCGTCTATCATGTTTATAGCGCTCAGTTCCGCATCGGTGCATTTCTATTGGTCTATAGGGCGTCGAAATGCGGGATATTTCCGAAACGCATGCCATAGAGCCGGCATTCGGGTATAGTGGGATTTTTTTTCTACACCGGATCTTATCTTAAGACCCATTGGTCCAACAATTGTTTAGTCACAATAGCCACGTGCCACAACCGCTTCGAAATTAAAAAGCCATGTTAAATAAAATATTTACTCAAATAGCGACTCTATTGTTAAAGTAGTCTATTGTTTTAAATACAATGGCCAACATTGCTAAATAGTATTTTTATTATTTGCACCTCCTTTCCATAGATATAAAGCCGTCTTTTGTTCGAAAAAGTTCATGTTGCACTACGTTTATTTTACAGTTGTCAGTAACAAATAGCGGTTAAACTTAACAATAAAATACAATTGCTTTGTTTGCCACTTAATGATAGACAATCGCTTTGTTCACTAAGCAAAAAGAAAAGTGAACTCGGTCTAGAAAATTAATCCGTACTATATGTATAATAACCGCATGCAATGGTCGATATCGTCCGCATTCGTAGTGCAGGATATTTCCGAGGTGCACGCCATAGCGACCGTATGCGGAGAACCTGTGGCTGGTCCATAGCGGGGCGGGCAACAACTTTTTTTTTTAAACAACGACGGTGGCAAACAAGCGTATGACCCGCCCGATGGTAAGCGGACACCGCAGCCCATAGACGCATGCAACTCCAAAGGAGTAAAATGGGCGTTGCCGACCCTTGATGTTTGAGGATGCAATTAATGATCAATCTTTTTTTTCCAAACTTCAAAGCAGGCAGTCGATCAGTCTTTTTGACACTTCAATAAAAAGTGTAATTTATCGCTAAAATCTTTTAGTCATAAATATTTAATTATATGACTTATAACTTGCAGAGTTGATGATGAGTCGTGGTATGGGAATACATTAGGAGATTTAACAGTGTCATAAATTTCACATAGTCCAACATCCATATAACAACAACGTCGGATCATACAGATGTAGGTTTGCGTGTCTTCTGCCCCCTATTCTGTAACTTGTTTTAAGCTCACCTCAACGCTCGCCCACAAATATATCTTGACACCGCGATGCGTAACTAAGCGTAGGTAGAGGTCTAGTTTCGTGACGGCTGACCGAGGCGGGGTGAGCTGCATTAGCGCGTAGCGAATAACAGCCCTGTGGACATTGCCAAAGCAAAGGGCTATAAGTAAATCCATATTTTTGGTTGGACTCTTTATCCACATAAAGGGCGTCCCCTCTTATATGATGTCATGCAATTAAAACATTTCTTTTTGTATGCATGGGAGCTCTTAACCGTTGACCACAGGAAATTCTACTTTTGTTTTACTCAATTTCCTAGAGGAAACGGGTCTTAACGGTGAAATCTAAAAAGATCCGTCAAAAATTTCATTTTTGGTACAAGCTTTTATTGCAAGCTTTTCTGTATACCGTCATTGAGACGATTCTAACGAGCCCAAACTCAACGGGGCTACGTCGATTAAGTATTGAATTCCCATGGCCACCTTCTGTCTCCATCATCAATTCAATATTATGGTACCATAATATTGAATTGTCATCCAAACTATACTTATACCCAAAATTTCAGTTCAATCGGTCACCGGGAAGTGGGTCAAATTTAACTTGCAAGATTTGATTACAGACGGAGACAGACAGACAATGGGACAGGTGAAACTAAATAAAAGCTTGTAAAAAAAAGGCTGCCACAAAATATCACTTGCTGGTCGAAGCGGCATAGAAAGGTCCACAAATCAACAATAATAATAAAATACTCAATCTGTATGACCCAACATTAAACGGTCATAATCATAGAACTGTTAGATCTCGCAAAGTATCTCGAGTTTATGACCTGCGGGGCTAGCACAATTGACGCCGCGCCGCGACGCGAGTCGAGAAAGAGTTACCCTCCTCTTTCTAATTTGCACGGTGGGAGTGAGATAAAGAGACGCTCAGTCGCGCGGGAAGCGACAGAGCAGCAAGTTGTGCTAGACGTAATTATGACCAGTGCCATTTATACGAGTTGAACGATATCAGCACCTCTGTCATAGTCATGTCATATCAACCGGTGTGTTCCGCATGCTGCGCGTAACCGATTGCCGTTTCTTCTCACGTCCAAATTAATCCCGGACATCAACCGACACCAATACGGTTGTCGATATTATGCAAATTCCGTGTAACATTAAAGCCGCTTCGCCGAATGGTCTCGTAAAGGCCCGATAATTTGGCGGCTAGCGAGGGCGTCGCCCGAGCTTTCTCGTTCCACTAGTTGCCGTCCCACTCTCACGTATTTGGTTAAGCTTGTGTTAGAGCTGGAACAGTGCAACATCATGCAATGTCTTCGATGAGGTTTGAAGCTTTTGATCGCCGGCGTCGTTGTCCGAGCGATTGTCAACCGATTTTCTAAAGGGGGAGGTTCTCGATCCATCTGTTTTTTATAAGTCGATATCTATTCATTATTTTCCGGTCTAATCCCAATAAGGTCTAGTTTTCCCTCTGGATTGGAAGGTCAGATGGTAGTCGCTTTCGTAAAACTAGTGCCTATGCCAAATCTCAGGATTAGGTGTCAAAGCGGGCCCGGGCGGGAATAACGCTAATAGGAGGATGATGATGTACTTAAGTTATTATTTTTAGTAACTATTCAAAATAGTATATAACATTATTATAAAGAAAACCTGTTTCCTCCGTCAAAAATACTGGCGCTCCCTCCCCTCCCGTTGGTGGTTGAAGCCCAACTAACCTATCTATCGTATCGTAAAGTAAATGTAGGAGTGGGACAATAGAAAACCAGATTTTAAGGGTTTTGAGCTTGAGTCCTAATAAATGGGTCGCGCGTGGGACAACTACTAAAACACTTCACTGGTTTTAATTATTCACGCATTAATTTTGCAAGATACTTTAATGAATACGCTAATAAATCTTCTTTATAACAGTACAAGTTGTTTATTTACACGTTGCCGAAATCTACCTATATAGTTATGAATTTTTGTTTGAGCAAAACCGCAAGTGGGACACGCGAAAAAGCGGTAGATTTCGCCGTTTTACGATATCAACAATTTTTTTTTTCAGAATCTATTAATAATATTTAAGGTATTGTTATATATATTTTAAGTACAATATAATACACGGAATACAAATATATATGTATCAATACTCCATGTTAAACTGACTTGAAATTATAGCCGTGGGACAGCAAAAACAGCTCGTTTGAAAATTGACCCTATTATAAGTACTAAATATGTCCTTTTCGGAGAGGTCCAAATACCACCTTAAGGATTGTTCATTTGTCTGAACTGTGGGTCTTTGTTATGCATTAATTTTGGCTGCCTTCAAGAGTTATTCTGTCGCCGGTTTTATCAATATTCTTGGGAGTAGGTACTTACTACTTTTTCAATATGGGCTACTATGAAAGACTTTCGCCTTAAAAATTGTTTTTATTTTCTTTGAATCGGGTTGTCAAATCCCACAAAATAATGAATATTCTCTGCCTGCCACGGTCGGAATTCGGTACCTACAAAATGTCACCATTTCCGTGCCCTTATACCAACCATTAGGGCGCAGTGCAGTTTGTCTTTTTCTTACATACCATCCGGATAGTATGTAAGAAAAAGACAAATGCATCCTTCTCATTCATATCATCATCCTCCCAGCGTTTTTCCCTCCCGGGGTCCGCTTTGGCACCTAATCCCAAGATATAGGCTAGGCAAGTTTCATCTGATCCTCCAACCCAGAGGGATAGCTTGACTTTTTTGGGATTAGATTGGTTTCCCCACGATGTTCTCGAATACATATACCGTTTCAAAATAAAGACTGGGTTGCACTCCGGGATTGCTGGCAGAAGTGAAAACTCAATGACATTGTAACAGTTTTTCGATCAGGTCACGTGTCCGTCTTACGGTCACGTGACCTGTTGCGAGTTTAACAACTTTTCACCATCACAAAAAGTGCACAGCTCCGCTAAAGAAGTTTTCACTTCAAAAATACGACACAATATGTGTATGTGTAGAATTGAAGAGTGCAGCAAATAGGTATCCGAGTTATTGCGCGGACGCGTGTAGCACGATTGCGCGCGTGCGTGCGCTAGGCACGCGTAAAAAGCTGCGCGCGCGCTTGTTTTTGCGACAAGGAATGCGAGATTGAGCCGTCGGCGTCGCGTCCGGCGACACGGCTGATGACAGTTACCCGTGTTGTGTGTCATCTGATCTGTCGAGTACACCGATTTCCGTAATGCATTTATTTACATCACAGCTGGCCAGCCATAAAGTGGAAACATACCTACGCCCGCTACGCGTTCGGCAAAGCCCAATTCCTAGAGACGTAAACATTTTTAAATACTTAAAGTAAGTATTTAAAAATGATGATTGCCATGAATGATTGAATGATTACCATCAAGAAAGCCCCATATTGCATATTTATCGGTCTTGCCTTCGGCTCGCGTTTCAAATGGTCTGTGATATTAGATAAGACATTCTTTGAGTTAAATGCCGCTCGTTGTTCATTAACGACTATCAGTGATGTATAATTCAGTAAGTACCATTTTACTGACGTTATTACTCTACTTACTGCTTTGATACGTTCCACATACATTCGTTGTGAAAATGCTTTATTAAGTACATACGAACTTCGCAACGTTCCACAATTATTAACAGTTGTGTTTTATGTATGTTATATGACAGCTGGACATTACGTGCAGGCTTAAAGTATGGCTCCTTTTGAACTGTAACACGGCGTCAACCAACGCACACATTATACTCAATCTTCGTTTCTCAATAGACATCAACGCGTACCGCGACGCAGGCGCACGCAATCGTACCGTAGCACCTTTATCACTGCTATCAAAGTTTTCAACCATCTACCGATAGCCTAAAAATGTTGAGCGGAAAACAATGTAAGCGCTGGCTTAAGCGATGGATAACAGAAAATGTTTTTTTTTTTGTTTAGAACAAACGGTCATATAAAGAAACAAAATAAATATCTTGTAATATAAACATGAACAAACCTGGAGTTCCATTAATTATAAAATAAAATAAAATAAACTGTAGTAATAAGTCGAAACAGGGTGGGTAAGCACCAACATGCTTACCACTCGAAATCGAATGAGCAAGACGCATTATGAGGGTGCGTTGAGTTGGCGGGATTCATAGCTAATACTCATACACACAATAAATTTAACCAAAGTATAGTAATACCAAATTAGTTAGCAGGGTTCTAAAATATCCGATATTTATTATAAACTAGCTTCCGCCCGCGACTTCGTCTGCGTAGACTCGTGATATAAACTATCCTATATTTTAATCCAGGCTATAAACTATCTTCGTGCAAAATTTCATTCAAATCGGTTCAGCCGTTTAAGCGTGATTGGGTAACAAACATCCAAACATTTTAACTTTCGCATTTATAATATTATAGTAGGATACAACACAGTAAGTAAAAGAAAAAGAATTATACACTATAAATTATACAAAGTTCAGTTACTTTAAATGCAAAATCATAATGAGCGTTTAGGATAAAAGACGTTTTTCTTACAAAGGTAAATTATTTGCTTTTTCTCGCAAGGTTAAGAAAAAATTAAGCTACGCAGAGAAGATAACTATTGTATTTATCCAAAGATAGTGAAAATCAAAAATTTGTATAATTTAAAAGAATACTTTTAGGCAATTCACCCACTGCACCGCGCCCCGTCGCGTAGCGTGGGCCGCAGTTTTTACCATTGTACTCGTATGCAAGAAACTCAATTTATATAGAAAACACGCCTAGTACTATCGACAACACAGCTAACTGACCATCGGTGCACCTTAAGTGCATTGTAATAAGGTTCTATATAAACACAGGATGGTCAGTTAACAGTTGTTGCTTGTACAACACACTGCCGACGCGGCAATGCGCGTGTAAAAAATCTGTCGCACCGCGCACCGCGGCGGGACGCGGTGCAGTGGGTGATTCGCCTTAGTGTTATATTTCATAAGCTGAATAATTGACCTGCGTAACTTTTATAAATAATATTGTATGCCCAAAATGGGTTGCCATTGTAACTCACATATTTAGTAAGACCATGGTAAACAATAAACGATCTTGCTCTCTCTATCCGGTTTTTTCATCTATCCCACTCAAAATTGTCTTGAAATCTTTTTGGTAATCTCTCTATGAAATTACTAAGTAGGTAATTTGAACTAAAATTTTACAGCTACAATGTCGTCACTAAGGCAGTGGGCCTATTCGTTGTGGTGAGAAAGACGCAGTCATTATAGTGATATTTAATAGTGATGAAGATTACGCGTACATACTTCTTTCACTGATAATGACAATAGCTTCCAAGTTTTTCAATCTCTGTGATCTACATAGAATGCGAAATGATCGAGTGAGTAATTAATTGATGTAGAAATCGGCGCTGTTCAAGTAAAAGAAAACAACGTTTAGAATATAAGTATCATAGGCTGTGTTACCTAGGTATACTGTCTACGTGTCTGTGGGTTCTTAGAACAGTATTCGGGTTCGGATGAAATCAAAATGAGGCCTTGGGAGGATTTGGGATAAGAACGAAGAGCAAGCGAGAGAGAAATAGAGCCGAACCCTATTCTAAATGCTCACAGGCTGTATTATATATCTACGCTCTCATCAATGTGAAAAAATAGTAGGGAAACTAATCTAAAACGCTATTGGCGTATACTTATTCAGTTTTTGAAGTGAAAACTTCTTTATCAGCGCTGTGCACTTTTTGTGATGGGGAAAAATGGTTAAACTCGCCACAGGTCACGTGACCGTAAGATTTGTAAGACGTGAGATTCGAGACAGGTCACGTGACCGTGAGACGGACACGTGACCTGATCGAAAAACTGTTACAATGTCATTGAGTTTTCACTTCTGCCGGCACTCCCGGAGTGCACCCGATCTTTTTTTGTTTTGATTTTTTACCATGTATGTTGTGGAAAAGAATAAAGAATGTATATATCTATCTAATGGTATTGATTTGTACGCTCTCGCTTCAGGTATATCACTCCAATCTAATTCCATGACAATTTTGCATTACGAATTGAGTTTCTGAAAATTTACTGGATATGAAGCTCTTAGGTCTTTGGACACGACCCAACCAGTTATGTGATATAGGTATCTTAGTATTGCTTGCTAGCCAGTCTATCGGCTAGGCCTGGGCTGGTTCCACCGCTCTATGTTAGCCGTAAATTGTGCCGCTGATGTAATCGGCGTGTGCTCCATTTAGAGCCGAGCTTAAAGCGGACCAGTGTGCTTTCACAACGTTGCCGTAAGCTCAAAGTTGTAGGTAAGCTATCCGTGCTCTCAGAACGAAGGATTACATTTAGCGATACGAGCTGTAATAAATATCACTTTATGGCAATGCTTGCTTCTTTTTCCCTAAACTTGGCAAATTACTTAAAAATAAATCCTGGATTCATGTACCGGGTGCTGTGTAGGTATAGGTATACTTGGAGCAAAAATATAACGAATTTTGTACACATTTGACCATTCCTCTACTGGCACTTAAGCAGTTCTTCTCATTTCTCGATTTAATATCGTGATTCCAAAGCAGTAAACATATATATAAACAACAGTAAACTTAGATTAAGGGCGGGTTGCACCTTCTTACGATTACAGATCGATCAACATTAAAAATGGCGCCGGTAGCTGTCATTCCATAGAAACTTGTCAAACTTTCTTTACAGTTAGATTTTAACGAACACCGCTTACGATTACAGATTAGGTTTGCAGCAATAATAAGCATAATAAGCATAATAAGTCAAAAAGATGACAAGAGAGAAAATCCAAATATCCATCTGCTGGTTTCATTTAATCGAGACGTCCAGTCAAAAGCTCCATAAAAGATAAGTCAGTTAAAAGTCTTCCATCAAATTTTCCACGCAGATCAAGAATATAAACGCAAGTGTGAGTTTACCAGAGCCGTGCGAGGTAGCGGAGCGGTGTGCAAGGAAAAATAGAGCAGAGATATACTTACGTTAATCGATCCTAAT
Source organism: Epinotia bilunana (assembly GCA_947049275.1). NCBI lineage: Eukaryota > Metazoa > Arthropoda > Insecta > Lepidoptera > Tortricidae > Epinotia > Epinotia bilunana. The sequence goes on from OX346265.1 coordinate 7,253,103, forward strand.
TCCCACTCACGCGCAACCAAATGTGTAAGCCACGCAAGTTATCGACGTTTGTGGCGCATGCAAATGCACTTGGGGTGGGGGTCTCCACACATGCAAGGAAAAATAGAGGAGATATACTCATTACTCACGCTAATCGATCCTAATTCTCACTCACGCGCAACCATATGCATTTGGGGTGGGGGATCTCCAGACAGGACTGGTAGTCGACGACGCGTACCGACCACTCGCTAATATCGAACCAGTATCTCGAAGTGCTGCAAGTGCAATTTTACTGCCAACAGTGAGACTCTTGACCAATAACGACTGGCCATTTGACCTGTGTTTTCTGTTTAGTCTAGTAAAATTTGTAGCTTTGTGAAAAAGAAGTACATTCAGTGCACCCATTATGCATTTGAATCCCCGATGCCACGGCGTGAATATAATACAATACAAAATGGCATTGAAATTGTAATCAGCTAGTGTCGGAAGTGAGTTGATTTTCTTTTGTTTTCAAAAGTAACCAAAATAAAACAAATCCGACTCTATTCCAATTGAAAGTGATTTAAATTCCTTCAAGTCCTGTGAGTGGGCCCATGGGCCTTGGGATTCTTAGGAGGATACAACTAGCCCAAATTAGAGAAGAAGAAGAAGAAGAGTGGTGAAGAACTACGCTCTTGGTCAGCGTTGAGGAACCGATGAAGAAGAAGCTTCGTGAAACAGGCCGCAGGAGACGTGTACACTTTTACAGTAAACGCAGTATTTTTAACCGACTTCAAAAAAAGGAGGAGGTTCTCAATTCAGTTGTATTTTGTTTTATCATGTTTTTTTCAATGTTTGTTACCTCAGAACTCCGTTTATGAACCGATTCGCTAATATTTTTTTTGTTTGGAACTATTTTTCCATGTTGCTCTCATTTTTTTCAAAAATCCTGTTGGATAATGGGATCCATAAGGAATTGAGGGAACTTCTCAATTATATTAGGCACGCGTGTAGTAATTTCGGTATTTTCTTAAATTTGGTGGAATTGATGATGAAGACCACAGATGACTTATGGAATTCCTCAATTATGTACTTAAAAGTACGTCACAGATTCTGATAAATTGTTAAAATAGCAACTACTTAACCCTCCAAAAGGTGATCCTTGTGGATTCGACGATTTGGTTTTTTTCTCTAAAAATCAACGCATTTGCTCTCGGAAATCAGTTCATATGGTAAATTGGAAAAGAAATGTGGAACATCGTCCGCAAGAGCCAGCCCCAGCAATTACGTCGATGCGATGGGAATGCGCCGCGGAGAATGTGCTCGTCAGCTAGATGATTTCATAATCGTTCAGGCCTTTAGATGGAAAGAATTTAATTTGAAGTGAAGGCGTTGTGGATATCACGTCGAGATGCCAAAGTTCTCTGCGTGTACAAAGAGCGAGGTGATCGAGCACGAAGTACAGCTGGATGCATTTTTTTTCACCCCAGCCATTAACAAAACAGATATATTATTCTAGCAGATATACAATGATGTACTACTTAAACTGGAGGTTAAAATAAACGAAACAAACTAAACTGAACAAATACACATCATTCGGACAACTCTCCGATATGCGTAATTTTCACTAATGTTATCCATCCAAACTGATATGATATTTATGATTATGCCTTTGCTGATGTATCTTGTATAGAGTGGCGTATCTACAGAAAGGTTGTATTTTTATGTTTAGATCCATCCATGTAAGGAGCCTTTTTCTAATGGCGATTTCGACTTCCAAATTCGACTGACGATTAAATTGAAGTAGCTAAGCTCTTATCATGTCAGGGTTGGTTTACTATTTAATTTGATGTTTAGCAGGATGTCTTCAATTGTTCGTAAGTAATAATTAAATAGGTTAATGGACGTCCTCTAGAACTCGGTCGCATGGCATGCGCACCTGCCTATATATTTACAAAACGTTTTTACTTACCTGTTTTAAACTAGTATAATTTGGCCTCCAAATGTGTAACAGATGTGTGTCAGGTTGGAATCATACTGGTCTATGGGGTTGAGGGAGTTTTGAATCGCGACAGGCCTTCTGAGGAGGCTTGAGGAACTGTTTATTATTAGGAATGAATTGCCGTTGCGGACTGAAAGGAACTAGATGCTTTGCACGATCCAAATCGGTCTCCGCTCTTTTAGATCAGGAGTCCCTTTTCAGTAATAAATTTAGTTGGATTCTCTGTGTCAGAAACATGGAGCGTTACGGAGCTAGGTGCGAACGTGACATGTAGCGTCTATCAAATGTTCTAAAAAATCTAAAACATCGAACTAGTTCCTTTGCCCGAGAGCGAAATCGAGCGCCATTCAAAAACTGGGTAGGCGCAACTATACCGCGTATCTTCCGTGGTATTTACAACTTAATAGTGCAGGTTTCATTACGCCTGCGATAATTGAGTTGAGTCACTGACTGCGTCTGCGGACTTTGTGCGAGAGTTATGATAATGGAAGCTTGTGGCGCGTTTTTGTGCGCGGTTCTAGGATGCGTAGGAGTGTGAAGGGTGCTAATATACATTTCTTTATGTAAGTGTACCATCAACTTGGTTTCAGCCACAAGTTGCAATCATTTTAAATTACTTAGCCTAGCGTTTTCCATTTTACACTGAAGGAGCCCGAGGTTCGCTTTAGCAACTAATCCCAATATTTGGCGTAGGCACACGTTTTCACGAAAGCGACTACCATCTGACCTTCGATCCAGAGGGAAACTAAAACTTATCGAGATTAAACCGGTTCATTTGAAGATAAATACCGTGACTAAATAAGTATGAAGACGCGCTAGGCTCAATTAGTCATTAGATTCATTAGGTACTTACTCAAGTAAATACATTCCTCAAAATGCTACAATATCTGGATTACCGTTTGTAGACTTAGTTCATCGTTTTCACACGTTTTTTTGAACAGTTCGCAGCAATTTCACCCTACTTATAATCTTAGCCCGAAGAATGCGAAGAACTGTGAGGCGCGAGGTTATGAGTAATTGGTGCAGAGTGAGCGCGCGTCGGCTTCGTTATATAGACACCTGCACATTCCTCACCCGGGTGGATAGAGTGCTTTTACTCAACACAATTGTATTCAGTTAAATCTAACCTGTGTACATTTTCAGAAGTTACGCTTGCTTGCGGACAAGGATGTATATTCAATGGAGTTTCTAAATCGATATCTCATCCAATCGACCATTGTATACTCGACTTTTTCTCTCAAGGAAAAGACAAATAATTTAGTGCGTGCGTATGACGTAACCCAATGATATTGTGTATCCTTTAACCATAATATCATGAAAAGTGACAAAAAACGTGCTTGGCACAAAATACGATTTCGGTTATATATGTAAGAAGTAATCATACAATTGTATAAGCATAATTACACTAATTGCTAGAAGGACGCAGCAATACGTTGGAGTAAAAGGAGAAGGAAGAAGATGTAATAGGTTTTTATGCCTCAAATTTTATAAGCACCGCCCGGCAACGGAAATGACCAGAATGCCTTACGCTTGCTCACATTCATGCCGATTTCGCGCATGCTCGTACCTACAGAGAATGACTCAGTAAATTCAAAAGAATAATTCTTTGAAGCGGATTCTCACAGTCATGAAAAGCTGCAATTAAATTTTATAATTCTATAATTGAGCTGGAAAGTGGAAGCGAATGTTTAGCTAGGCTAATGAGGAGGTGGAGGACGATTATTTTTGAGAATCTGATGAGGATTGTCTATTCTTTCTTGGATATGACGGTTGTGTGCGGTAAGTAGAAAACTAGGAATTCGAGTACCTTACAGCTTAGGTACAGTTGTTCTTACAGACTAACATGCGTGTTTTCAAAGTGTTCGGTTTATTCGTTAACTCATAAACCGATTTAGGCTCTCCATTGTTCTTCCTGATCAGTGGGGTTCGGTCTATATCGACGCGAGACGATAAAATCTACCCACCTCTTTCTAATTTGCACACTCCAAGCGAGACAGGAGTCGCGTGCGACGCGATTTGACACGATGGCAGCATGTTCTACTAACCATGAAATTGATGGTCAAAAATTAGGCTGTAAATCCTAAACATCGGGATTAAGACGGATTGTCACATTGACTTTATTATCTCTTACCCGATTATGTAACCGTAGCTGCGAGGCGCGAGACATTGTTTGTATTTTTATGATTCCCGGTACATATACTTGGACGTAGCTACTCGTATCGTATAGATGACTTCGCCTTGGCGTGACTTACGTCGTAGCAACTGTCGCATACTCAAGTAGTAATGTTTTTCCAACTTTTTGCAGAGCCGTGGTTGCAGGTCACCTGACGGGGTGACCTCCTTCTGCCAAATTTGGTGACGCGCATCAGATAGTGAATGGAGATGGTGTAGTTTTGGATGAAAGTGGTCGGAGAGAAGCAGCGGGTGGCGGGCGCGGGGGGCTCTGTCCTTCGATCGCGAGTTAATAAAAAGGTTTTTGACGCTGTTCAAGCGGCACCCCTCAAACTAATTGGGACTTTAATGCTTACCTTGGAAGGTCCAGGTTTGTTCGGTGACGGTGCCGTTGCGCCCGCGCGACCGGTTGTTTCCCCTCCCCCGCCGCCCGCGCCCTGGGCCCCCTTGAGCCCTCTGTAATAAGATCAGGTGAATTCCACGTTCGAAATCGTAAATTCAACGTATGCCTTTTACTAATTACTAGTGGAACTATTGGTATTGTTGGAACAACGCGGCCGCTCTGAAGAATGTGGTAACACCTGTTGCAACTAGTTGTAGACTTAACTACAACTTCCATGCAAACTGGTTTTCGAATTTTCCCATGGAAGGCATAACGGTTCCTCTTGGATCTAGAGTTATTTGGTTGTGAGAGGGCTTCGTGTACTTATGAGTTAGGATCTTTGATGCTAACTTAGATCATGATTGACCCAAAATAAATAACTGCAATTAAGAGACGCTAAAACTGCTGACTTATCCTTGCCTATATATATATGAACTAGCTTCCGCCCGCGACTTCGTCCGCATGGACCCGGGATAAAAATATCCTATATTTTAATCCAGGCTATAAACTATCTTCGTGCAAAATTTCATTCAAATCGGTTCAGCCGTTTAAGCGTGATTGAGTAACAAACATCCAAAGATCTAAACTTTCGCATTTATAATATTAGTAGGATGTTGCCTATTTGTTAGGAGTAACCCAAACCTATTTCAAATGCAACAGCCAGCACAACGAGCAAACCTTCGGCCAAGGAAACCGAAGGTGCTTATAAACAAATGCTCAACAGCTTTGATGCAAAAAAATGATCCAATAATGGCTCCCAAACTGTATAACAAACTCCCAGAAGCATGGCAAATTGTAACTGTAACAAGGTTTAAAAGTATAGTTTTTAAATTCCTCTGCGAAAAATGTTATTATAATGTTATAGAGTTTTTAAAAGATGATAGCGTGCCGTTGTAATTATATTTCTGTTTTACCTGTATACTTCAAACGAACTGTCAATTATTTAAAAAACATTTAATAATTATTAATTTCGTATGCCAAAATGGCTCATCATGGCTGTACACAACATACTCAATAATACCTATCAACATTGTAATTAACCTGTGCTGAAAAGCTATATATATTTAACCTTATTGTCAATTCTAACGACGCCCCGTATGTTACAATCCATCATGTCGTTTAGGTTACGGGCCCAAAAGATATTGAGATGACGTAAAATCCATGCCAAAAATCCTAAAACGTTACTTTAGATTCTTTAGTGGTCGAGTTATGGGGTAAAACACCCGGTATTGGGATGTGTGTCGCGTCGTAGCCATTTCCCGCAGTGTTTTTTGTCTCTTTCATTGCGATCATGCGATGTCATGTACTTATGATAATGATGTCGCGTGTTCCTGTTTCATCTTACTGGAAAGCTTAAAGGAAAGGACATTAGTGTTAGTTTTCTTGCGTATTTTGTTTTATTACAGTTAAATATTATGTTTGCATTGTGTAACCGACTGTACAATAATGTTGTAAACCAGTTTAGTTCAACTGACCCGTACCTACCCTTTTTGTCTGTTGAGATTATGTTCGACCACTTTGCATGTTACCCTCTCTTACCCAGATTTAAATCAATAATGTATTTTCTCAGTAAGTGATTTTGTAAGATCTTTTGAGAAATAAATATCTTAAACCATAAACCATCTGAAACGTGGTCACTTACTATGGGCCTCATAAGAAGGCTAAAAGTCACCCAAAGGGCTATGGAGAGGGCTATGTTGGGAGTTTCTTTGCGTGATCGCATCAAAAATAAAGCTATCCACAGCAGAACCAAGGTAACCGATATAGCCTTCCGAATCGCTAAACTTAAGTGGCAGTGGGCGGGGCACATAGCACGTAGAACCGATGGCCGTTGGGGCGGAAAGGTTCTCAAGTGGCAACCATGTACCGGAAGGCGCGGCGTGGGTAGGTCCCCCACAAGGTGGACTGATGACCTGGTAAAGGTTGCTGGAGTCCGCTGGATGCGGGTGTCCGCCTGTCACTGGCACTTGGTGGGGGAGGCCTATGTCCAGCAGTGGACGTCTTTCGGCTGATATGATGATGATGATGATGATGATGATAAACCATCTATAGAACAAGATATTAATTCAATTCACGATGAGTCGTTTGATGAAGAGGATAATATGAAGGAACGCATGGCACTTGCAGGAAAAAACCCGCGCATCATAGGTCCCACTTATTATGAACGTTTACCCGCCAAGTACGAATGGAAACATCGGGAACAACATTCAAGCGTCGAGAAACGTTCTATTGTAAAATACATTGTATTCTATAAGTGAATTTTTTGACAAAACCGCATAGTTTTTGATATTATTGTTACATTATGTATTGACGATCCTTTTAGGTGAGATTTGATTGACATTATAGAGTTAAATGAAGTGGACATTAAGTGCGTATGGAAGGGCTGTCTCATCATCTGTTAGGCGGATGTCACACTGCGCCGCATCTCCGGACGGAGGTGCGGAGCTGCATATAGATTTCGCCGGACGGAGGTGCGGTGCAGTACCGTATGTCGTACCACACGGAATTTATATACAAAGCACCTTAGGTACATCACTCTCGCATAGAGCGCAAAAAAAACACAAGTTTTAGGTGCAACGTGAAAATGTGTTGTGAATACTGCTGTAATTAATGCCATCCTTAAAACATAGAAAATACTGTCGATTGAACTTGAACTACCCGAAGCAAGGAACGTTTGTGTTGATTGTACGGGAAAATAACAAGATGGCTTTTCACAGACGCGTCGTCATCGAACGAGGCCGTCCATCTGCAGCGGCGGCTACTGAGCCTCAGCTCGGAGCTGGTGACGCTCCGCAACCACCTGCACGTGGGCGCTGCGGGCGCCGCGGGTACACCTGGCGCCCCTGGCGCGCCGGGCGCCGCCACCAACGCGGTCGCCGCGCCAGCCAAGCCGGGCACACCGCAGCCGGCGGTGCCGCCCCGCGCGCCGCATCTGCTGCCGCCGCCAGCGCCGCCCGTGCCGCTTGCTGCGCCGCCGCCGCAGCACCCTGCACACCCGTTACCGGCTCCTCCAGGTAATAAGGGTGTAGACTCGAAAATCTTGGAGCACGGCAGTGCCCCCGCCAAGACGAGCCAAGCGAAGCGCAACGCAAGGACACTACCTACCTTTTCTCGAAGCGGTTCGTCGTTTTTTTGAACCCTCGTAACTTGGGTTTGTATTAATATTACTCAAAAAAAAGAATGACGCCCTGGATCGTGCAAGTTGACAAAAGCGATTAGGAAGGCCGGACTCTGACAAAAGTCGGGATAACGCTAGGTAGAAGGTGACCTAGCTGAAATATGTAGTTCATCCGGCTGGTTTTTACGTTTGAGATAGTTACCATTAACAGATCATCGACAGCATCTTTAGTTACCTATAAACTTTAGTTGTATTTTGTCAACTTTCGGACCAAATATTTAGTCTACTATCAAGATCTAGCATGAGCTACAGATGAGACTGATTACTGGTACGAGTTGATAGTAAAACTACATTCACAACAGAAATAGATTTTTATTATAATTAGGATTACCTATCTATACCTAACCGACTCTCTTGTGTTACAGAGAGCAGATGGCGCGGTGGCGCACCGCCGGCGCCCGTAGCGCCCGCGCCCGCGCCCGCGCCAGCACCGGCCGGAGCCGCGGGCGTCGACGTAGACGACCTCATACACCTGCGCGGCCCGCTCACCGAGGATGCCGTCGTGAGAGCGCTTCAGGCGCGCTTCTATCACAATAAGTTTTATGTAAGTTGTCTATCATTGTAGCGTACCCCACTACTAGTCCCGTTCCCTTAGCTGTTTGCTTCGAAACCCGGGGTCCACTCTCCAGACATTCTGAGATAAGATAGTGCGGAGATACCGTAGACCGCAGTCATTTAGCCGGTTAGCGACCACCTATTTTCATGTGCCGGTTGGCGACCACTCAGCTGAGTTGGTGAACTGAAAGGATATTTTCTCGGTTTTTTTGGTAAGTAGATTTCTATTCTAAAACAACAACAAAAATGCATTTACAACTAATTGTCTCAATAGGGTCTGTAGAATTGATGTTATCTTCAATAGAAAAAACCTTCTCCTTCAGGTGGTCGCGTAACCAGCGTAATGACCCCATAATACATTCTTTACCGCTCGTTCACCGAGGATGCCGTCGTGAGGGCGCTTCAGGCGCGGTTCAATCACAATAAGTCATATGTAAGTCACTCTCATCGAAGCGTTAGTCCCTGGTGCATCATCTTCGAATCAGCTTCAAACCCGGGGTCCATTCTTCAGACATTCTGAGAAAGGATAGTGTGGAGGCACCGCATCGCCGGCGTCGACGTAGATCACCTCACCTGAAGGCGTATCATGGTCGGCCTTATCACACGACAAGTGACAAGATAGAGCGTCCGTCACTCGCTGACACCGTTCGATAGAACGAGACGACGCTCTTATCTTGTCACTTATCGCGTGATAAGGCTGACTATGATACAGGGCCTGATACATCTGCGCGGCTCGCTCACTGAGGATGTTATGAGGGCGCTGCAAGCGCGGTTCTAGCGTAATACCTACCTAAGTTCTATGGAAAACTAAAAATCGATATTAAGGCAAGAACCACACTTCTTCGACATCAACATCACATTTGATGGAGATAACTTGCATCATACATTCTCCCTATAAAGAATCGACTACCAATTTTAATCTAATTCCACAATAAAGACTAGACATTGTATTGCCTTTCACATTCAATTTGCTGGCTCAACTACAAAATGGTCTCCGGCCTTTTTGGCGAATTTACGTCGGCGCGCCCTGTTTTGTGGTCATAAATCTTATAATATCTATTCCAGTTTTAATATCCTCGAACAGGGCTCGTATTCCCATTATTAATATACGCGGATATCTATTGTCACACTCAAAGAATATTGTAGACGAAGCAAATGGACCTTTTATTTTTTTTGGTCGACACCCCAAACAGATCGCTTATTTGAAACCAATATTCTCACCGTCACCGGCCGACTATGTTGCCGCCGCGTTGTAAAACAGCTTAATGAGCGCCAGCGTAATATTAGGTACACGTCCATTTTTAATGACAAATTATATACATTCACGCCTTTATCCCTAAAAGGGGTAGGCAGACATGAAACTTGTGTTCTAGTGCCACTTTTAGCATAAATGTGGGTATAAAAGATCGACAAAATGTGATATTGCAGTGATAGGTTGCTAGCCCATCGCCCACAACACACTTCAACCCTGTAACCTTAGTCGACTCTTACGACACCCACGAGAAGAAAGGGAAAGGGCTACTTGCTATTCTAACCCGACACCACATTATATCTTGGATACCTAAATATAGGAATGTGCATACAAAAGAGTAATAGATAAGTACATAGGTATATCGGGTTTTGTTATACTTACCTAGCTTTGCTAGAATTTATAACAAAACAGAGTTTGTTAGTTACCTAATATTCGAATTTGTAACAGTACGTTTCATTATCTATTTATTTAATCTGACTAATTCCGTTACAATAACTCAAAATTATAACATTTATGTTTATTTGTAGGTACCTATGTACCATCGCCAAGACAGTTAGCTGACCATCCGTGCACTTTATGTGCATTGTAAAAAGGTTCTCAAGACGAGAGTCTTTGACCACTGTGTGTTGCCAGTGATGACATATGGCACTGAAATGTGGTCGCCTACTATGGGCCTCATAAGAAGGCTCAAAGTCACCCAAAGGGCTATGGAGAGGGCTATGTTGGGAGTTTCTCTGCGTGATCGCATCAGAAATGGGGCTATCCGCAGCAGAACCAAGGTAGTCGATATAGCCTTCCGAATCGCTAAACTTAAGTGGCAGTAGGCATATGGCATATAGCATAGCCGTTGGGGCGGAAAGGTTCTCGAGTGGCGACCACGTACCGCAAGGCGCGGCGTGGGTGGCCTACCCACAAGGTGGACTGATGACCTGGTAAAGTTTGCTGGAGTCCGCTGGATGCGGGTGGCGCAGGACCGGTCACTTTGGCACTCTTTGGGGGAGGCCTATGTCCAGCAGTGGACGTCTTTCGGCTGATATGATGATGATAATGATGAATATGGTTCAATATAAATAAAGGATGGTCAGTTAACTGTGTTGCCGTTTGTACCTACTTTACCAAACCTGTAATACGTCAGACATACGATAGATGTCATTTTGTCGCTGATAACAATACATCTGTCATTTAACATGATGACATTTAACAGTAAGTAGCTTCTCGGTGAAGGAAAACATCGAGGAAACCTGTCTTATCCCAACAAGGTTGCGGTCTAGGTTGGCAGGTCAGATGGCAGTCACTTTCGTAAAACGAGTGCCTACTCTAACTACTCTACTCCCTCTACGTACTCTAATATTGGGATTAGGTGCCAAAACGGACCCCGGGCTCCTTTACCAGAGCCTGGAAAACGCTAGGAGGGTTAAATAGTCAAAATACGTAATTATGTTGTTACCTGTAGTGTAGAAATTGGAATCATTCACTACATATCAAATATCTTGTGGGTTCATCATTGCTAAGCTAGGCGAGCTGGATGCCGCATACGTCGTTTCCCACCGCGGCGTACTCTCGTCCCCCATTTTTTGCTCGCTACCTGTCGCGGCGCCGGCGCAGGTAACGCTACCTGCGCGCGCATTGTCACGGGATGCTTCACATTTATTAATGTAGTATGCTTGCTATTAATGTGCGTCTAACGAGACCATTGATAACGGTTTTGATTGGGTTTTAATAAATAGTTTGTCAGGATAAGTATATAGGTATCCGTGTTATTCCAATTTTATATGATTCGAGCTCATTCACAGCTCGCGATGGGATGTCTCGGTTTTTTCTGATTATGAGTATCTCGATTATATCACTGGTGTAGTTGTTTTTGAAACCGAAACCATTACCTTTCCGGAGTTGCGCTAAGGTGACGACTATATCTACAAAGCTGAATATGATTTCGTTCTCGTCAAGTTATAACTTGACGATACGGTTTGTGTTCTAAATAAATAAATAAAAAAGAATAAACTTGACTGTCAAGTTATCTCTACATTTTTTTTAAGTAAGGGGCAGATGGTAGTATCCATAGTAGGTACGCCAATATCCGGCTGCTATTTTGGTCGGCTGGAAGTTTTCAAAGATTACCTACTTCATCCTTCGTTCCTCCCAGCGTATTTCTCGATTGTATTTCATAGGACCCCGGGCCGCTAAGAAAGTTTCTCCTGTCTGACCTTCCAACCCAGAGGGCAAACTAGACCTTGTTGGGATTAGACCAGTCTCCTCACAACATTATCTTTCACCGAAAAGCGTTCAAATGATATTTGGTAGGTGTATAATTTTTTTGACAAACCCTGTGGTATGAGCCGTGTTTCGAATTTTCAAAGATTACTTATAATAGTTAAACGTGTTTTTTGACCGTCTTAGAGCCGAAGCCCACTAAAGTATCCAAAACGTACTAATCATTCATGAAAAAAATAATGTAGGTTCATTCCCCCGGTTAGTTCGTACCTATCTACATAAGATGGCGGTTAGCGGTCACTACCGTCCCTCGGCTGGATGATTAACATTAATATTAAGTAATACATAAAAATATTAATACATAAAAAAAAAACAAAAAAAACCCTTTTTTTAAGTTCTTTGTAAAGTATACATTATCTGGGCTTCGGCTCTAAGACGGTTAGAAAACACTCTGTATATGTTACAGACATGGATCGGGCCGATCCTAGTGGCGCTGAACGGGTACACGGACGGCAGCAACGCCCTGACGCTGTCCGCGGCGCGCGCGCAGAGACCCGAGCTCGCGCGCCTCGTGCACGACGCGGTGCGCCACCAGGCGGACACCGGGTACCCGCAGGCCATCATACTCTCAGGTACGGGTTCCTAGTGGTGCTGAATGGATCCTAGTGAAACTGATACTCTCAGCTCAGGTACACTTGAACCTCATTATCATCATCATCATTATCATATCAGCCGAAAGACGTCCACTGCTGGACATAGGCCTCCCCCAATAAGTGCCAAAGTGACCGGTCCTGCGCCACTTGAACCTACAGCTAGCTTACTAAGTTATATAGCGACCAAATCTCCGAATTTGCTATTACTATTATTAATTTATTATTATTAATTTGTTATTATGCATTGGACCGAAAAAGTTGCGCCAGCGAACATACCTCACCATTTGTAATACCATATTCTAACAACGAACATGATAGGAGAGTTTAGACGAAGGCTTTGCCACGCGTTCTAAATAAACTTCCATAGATAATTTGACGTCTGAATACTGTACTGCAATCTTCTATTGTAACATCTTTTATCCTGTATTCTTGCAATAAAACATTCTGATTTTGACGCACTAGGCCAGCATAAGGACTACTTACTGCCGATTCCCTCTCATCCATGAGAGGAGGCCTCAGCCCAGCACGGCTAGCATGTGACGGCGCGCGAGCTCTCTCGATTTTTCTCGCACTATCCGTCTCTTTCTTATTAGAACACTTAGAACAAGAGATATAGTGCGATAAAAATCGAGAGTATGTCGCGGCCGTCGCATGCTAGACGTGCTGCAGTGGGACGTGTATAGGCTGATGTTAATGATATCATTTGATGTGCATAAAGTTCTTGAAGTACCTATATATTAAATAGCTTGTGTTCCGCTGTGTATTTGACATTCGTAGCGTTCATCTTCAGACAAGCAAGTACATATGTGATTTATTATTTTATCGTGTTGATTGCAGGCGTGTCAGGGTCAGGCAAAACGTACGCATCAATGGTGCTGCTGCGGCGTTTGTTCGACGTGGCGGGCGGTGGGCCCGAGACCGACGCCTTCAAGCACTTAGCGGCCGCCTTCACAGTGCTGCGTTCGCTGGGCGCCGCCGCTACCGCCGCCAATTCGCACTCATCGCGCATCGTAAGTTACAAAGCCCTACTTACATTATAACCCAACAAAATAAGAAAATAACTTGTACCTTTGTATACTTTGTACTTTTGTCACATTTATCTTTTTTTTTGAGTAAATAAATGTTTTTCCTTTTTTACATCAAAATAAAGAACATTTGTAGAATAGAACATAACTTAAGTACAATACGCGACACATAAGTTTGCCTCTGTGATGTTAGCTACTAGTAGCGTCGTAGAGGGGTACGATTCTTACCGTACGTCGGGTGTGCGGGAGGCGACTTGCGGCTTAACTCAAGAGACCTAATAACTTATGTAGCGCGTAATGTATCATGAGAGTCAGTTATATAATAAAAACCAAGTCACCTAGCCTTTCGCTGGTGCACAAGGTTTACCTGTAAGCGTGATCCAGGATCTCATCGTTCATACAAATTGACCCATTTCCATTGCCATCGAGCGTAGTTAAAATATAATGGTACTGAGAAATGGATACCTTTTTTACACTTCACTCAACCCTGAATCATCAATGTAAAGTTGTGTATCATCCGCAGGGCCACTTCATCGAGGTGCAAGTCACCGATGGCGCGCTCTACCGCACCAAGATCCACTGCTACTTCCTGGACCAGACGCGCGTCGTCCGCCCGCCGCCCGGCGAGCGCAACTACCACATCTTCTACCAGCTGCTGGCGGGGTTAAGCACTGAGGAACGCGCAGCGTTGCGGCTCGAAGGCTACGCGCCACAGGAGCTGCGATATCTCGCCTCACCTTCCCCACGCCGGCCGGATCCTGATGACGCATCGCGCTTCTTGGCCTGGAAGACGTGCCTCGGCATCCTCGGCATACCATTCCTGGACGTAGTGCGCGTGCTGGCGGCCGTGTTGTTGCTCGGGAACGTGCAGTTTGCGGACGGTGCGGAAGGTGCCGAGGCGGCCGGTGACGCTGAGCTGCAAGCTGCGGCTGCGCTGCTCGGAGTGGCGGCGCCGGCGCTGCTGCGCGGGCTCACGACGCGCGCGGCCGCCCGGGGCCGCGGCGCCGCCCGCGCGCCGGCGACCGCAGCTGCCGCTGCTGCGGCGCGCGATGCACTCGCCAAAGCGCTCTACTGCCGGACAGTCGCCACCATCGTTCGACGCGCTAATTCCCTCAAGCGGCTCGGCTCAACACTAGGCACCCTCTCCTCAGACTCGAACGAGTCGGTGCACAACCAGGACGCGGCGTCGAGGCGCGCGTCCACGGCCGGCGGGCGCGGCCGCGCCGGCGCCAAATCTATGGCCGTGCTCAACGATGCCGTTCGACACGCCACTGACGGCTTCGTGGGTATTCTCGACATGTTCGGCTTCGAAGACGCGGCACCTTCTCGGTTGGAACATCTTTGCGCTAATCTGTGCGCGGAAACGATGCAGCACTTCTATAATACGCACGTCTTCAAGTCGTCGGCGGAGTCTTGCCGTGAGGAGGAGGTGGGCGGAGCACTGGAGGTGGATTATGTTGACAACGTACCGTGCATCGACCTGGTGTCATCGCTGCGTGGTGGGCTGCTGGCGGCATTAGACGCGGAATGCGCGGCACGCGGCTCTCCCGAGCAATACGTTGCTCGCGTGCGAGCCGCTCACCGCGGGCATCCACGTTTAGCGGAGCCCCGCGCGGGAGCAACCGCCGCGCGACGCTTCGCCGTGCGCCATTACGCAGGCGAAGTGACTTACGACGCGAGTGAGTTCCTCGACGCGAACCGCGACGCGGTGCCCGATGACCTGCTTGCCGCGTTCGACACGCGCGCCTGCGAGTTCGGTTTCGCTACGCACCTCTTCGGAGCGGAGCTGAAGATGCTGGCGGCGGCGGGCGGGCCGTCGGGCGGGGTGTTCCGGGCTTCTCCCACGGCAGCAGCGGCGGATGGCGGCTCCACTCTTACGCAGGACTTCCACACGCGGCTCGATAACCTGCTGCGAACTCTGGTGCACGCGCGGCCACACTTCGTGCGCTGTCTACGTGCCAACCACGCCGAAGCGCCAATGCTTTTTGAGAGACAAGCTGTCGCTAAACAGGTACCTACCAGACATTCTTTCTACTTATTTTCTATTTATTTTAGTATTTTTAGTAGTGCAAACATCTGGTCTTTTTGTCTTTTATGCACCGAACTGTGCTTACGGTAATACGAGTAATTAAAGTGATTCTTTGATTTTATGAAATAGAAAATTATCAAAGATTACCGCTCAGTTCGTAACGTATCTGCCGTTCCAGGTTCGAGCGCTCCAAATCCTAGAAACAGCTCAACTAATGGCAAGCGGGTACCCGCACCGCATGCGTTTCCGCGCGTTTGGAGCGCGCTACCGCGCGTTATGGCGACGCGGAGGCGCGGGAGACGGGCTCGAGCGTGACGCGCCCGGAGCGTGCGCCGCGGTGCTGCGTGCGGTGGCGGCCGCGGCCGCGCCGCCCGCGCCCGCGTCGCCGGCGGCCGTGCGGTGGGCACTGGGCAAGCGACATGTGTTCCTTAGTGAGGGGATGCGACAGGTGAGCTTGCTGAACATACTTTAAATAGAACCTTAATATAAGTTAACCAATTTAACGCTTCTGAATCACATCCGAGTCATGCCTCTACGAGCGATTTCCGCTACATCAAACGCGGAAATCCATACTAATATTATAAATGCGAAAGTATCTGTCTGTCTGTCTGTTACCTCTTCACGCTTAAACCGCTGAACCAATTGAGATGAAATTTGGTATGGAGATAGTTTGAATCCCGGGGAAGGACATAGGATAGTTTTTATCCCGGAAATCATCCCCTGAGGGGGTGAAATGGGGATGAAAGTTTGCATCGAGCTACGATATAAACGAGTTCCACGCGGACGGAGTCGCGGGCGGAAAGCTAGTTAGTTATAATAACCCCTGCGTCAACAAGATGTAGAGTTATTGTGATCCGCAAACGCTTGCGCGCACTCGACACGTGCCGTATATCGTTCAATCTACGAGGAAGCAACTTACTCCTCAATGCGTACAGTCAGCAGAAAAAGTAGGTTATTCAAATTATCTACACAACCCTTATTCTCTAGGCACTAGAGTTGTGAGTAGATTATATTGAAAACTACGTCCGCGTAGCTACTTCTGCTGCTTAATGTACCTATAGCATTTTTTTTCTGTACAGTCAGCAGCAGAAGTTACTAAACGATCCTAGTGCTCAAAATTATCTACACATGAACTCTAATTTCAAGGGAATAATGATTTGTGTAGGTAATTTTGACCGTGTTATGTTGCTTAGCTACTTCTGCTGCTCACTGCCGCGTCGCTTTTTTCTCGACGTTCGTATAGTTGAAATTTTCTAAACTAAGCTCATGAATGGCCATTGCACTGAGCTCATCAAAATGCCTTTGTTTCTGGTCCGAACAAAGGCTATTCAAGACGCGCGCACCGTACCAAGTTTGCAAAAAAAATTTGCGCTACATAAAATGTTCTTTGAATAATGAACTCTATCGTCTTTTACAATAGATTCCAAATTACCATAGCGCCTTGTAACTGGCTCGCTGGGAGCGGGTTTTGTTATCTTTTAGTCCATTTTGAATCTATTGTATAAGACGATAGAGTTCATTATACAATGAACATTTTATGTGGCGCTAATTTTTTTTTGCAAATTTGGTACGCGCGCGTCATGAATAGCTTTTGTCCGGACCGCAAACAAAGGCATTCATGAGCTCAGTACAATGGTCATTCATGAGCTTAGTTTAGAAAATTTCAACTATACAAACGGGTTCTTTATTTTCCAGGTGTTGGAGCGTATGCGTCGCGCCCGCCGGCTAGCCGCAGCGGAGCTCATCCAAGCCACGTGGCGGCGGCACCGCGCGCGCCGCGCCCCCGCCCCGCCCGCGCCGCCGCGTCCCCGCCCCGCGCCCATCGCGGGCACGCCGCCGCCGGAGCCACAAGAGAAGTGTGACCCGCACCTCGTGACGCGGACGTGCTCGCTCTTCGGGCTAGATCTGGTGAGTACTACCTACCTGTTATAAGAGGTTAGAGGTTAGCACGACTAGAGTGATGCGAGAAAAAGTGCGACACACATACTGTAGGTACCTAAATACCTACTTCTTTGTCGCGCCGTTTCTCGCATCACGTTTTTCATCGAGTGTTTTGGAGCCTGGGGTTCATTTACCGGAATTTTCTCCCTTCCTCTTCTCATGATCTTGGTTTAAAATACAGGAATAGTGGATACGCTATTCAGACCCCAGTTTACGTTGAAGCGTTCAGCTGAACCTTTTCAGCCAATCTCACTGGACGGAAAACGCGCCACTTGTATGGTCAAATTGGTTTCCTTTGGATTTTCTTCACGGTACGCGTACACAAAACCGGTTCAAATAACAAATACTATGCATTGAACCCGGCGATAGGCAATAATAGGCTAGATGGATTTAATTTATTTCGATGATTGCAAACGGATTATACCTAAAGCTGGGTCCACATTTGTATCATTTTGCCGATCACGATTACGCGTATCGTATCGAGCTCGCCTATCCTAAGTATGGACGCTCACTTTGGGCACAACGTATCACTAGTATCGTCGCGCGTAAAAATGCGTCCATATTGACCGTAGTCTTATGATACAATACGCTGGTGCGTATTGTATCATAACGCCGTATCATTAAGTGTGGACGCTCATCCGTATCCCTTTTGATGATCGGGGAAAAACCACCTCGAGAGCAATCACGGCGTATCGCGTATCAAATCATAAGTTCGTATCGTGATACAGTATCAAAACACGTCCATACTTACCGATCTTGATATGCGTATCCGATCGCGAGTGTGCGGGGTATATAATACACGCGTGTCAACGATCCCGAGCGATCATATACGGCGCGCCGCGTGATCGGGCTGTTTTCCACACTAGCGATCTTGATACGCGTCGGTGCAACGCCATGGAGATACGATACGACAAAATGATACAAATGTGGACCCAGCTTAATGTAAGGAAATGTTCCCAGGAGCGCCCACCGCCGCTGCCGCCATCGCGCGCGTACACCGTGGCGGGCAGCGTGAAGCTGGGCTACCCGCAGCAGCGCGCCGTGCTGTGCGAGTGGAACGAGAGCGACGCGGCGGGCGCGCTGCGGCTGCGGCCCGGCGACTCCGTGCTCGCCGTCGGCACTGCGCGACGCGGGCACGTGCATGTGCAGGTAACTTACACACACACACACCGTGGCGGGCAGCGTGAAGCTGGGCTACCCGCAGCAGCGCGCCGTGCTGTGCGAGTGGAACGAGAGCGACGCGGCGGGCGCGCTGCGGCTGCGGCCCGGCGACTCCGTGCTCGCCGTCGGCACTGCGCGACGCGGGCACGTGCATGTGCAGGTAACTTACACACACACACACCGTGGCGGGCAGCGTGAAGCTGGGCTACCCGCAGCAGCGCGCCGTGCTGTGCGAGTGGAACGAGAGCGACGCGGCGGGCGCGCTGCGGCTGCGGCCCGGCGACTCCGTGCTCGCCGTCGGCACTGCGCGACGCGGGCACGTGCATGTGCAGGTAACTTACACACACACACACCGTGGCGGGCAGCGTGAAGCTGGGCTACCCGCAGCAGCGCGCCGTGCTGTGCGAGTGGAACGAGAGCGACGCGGCGGGCGCGCTGCGGCTGCGGCCCGGCGACTCCGTGCTCGCCGTCGGCACTGCGCGACGCGGGCACGTGCATGTGCAGGTAACTTACACACACATACATACACGCATGAGCGATCGTATAGGTAGGCCCGCTGCCGGCGGAGTCGCAGAAGTTGCGCAAGCGTTCCCGTGTACACACCATTATCTAACCACGATTAGAATTGGATCGGAGGTGAATATTTTACATATACTTACGTCAAAGTATATATTTAGTCCGTAAGCCCACTTATGTCAATCCAGTCTTATGACAATACGATGGCAGCAAGGTCGAGAATGTTGTGCTGAACGAGAGAAATTAAAAAAAAAAACTGGTCGAGTGATAATTCTTCACTTCCGGTCAAAATTTGTATGGGTATATTTACGTCATGTGACAACAGTACAAGACATGTGGCATCATTTAGCCCTTTAATTGTAGAGACTAAACCAGTCAGTCCTTAAGAGTCCGCAGTAAGCTCGGCCGAATTTCACCTTCCCATACAAACGTAGTTACGCTCTCATTTTAAAACTACGTGTTGAATTGTGACGAAACTTTGCATATACATTGACATGAGGTATATCATCATCATCATCATATCAGCCGAAAGACGTCCACTGCTGGACATAGGCCTCCCCCAAAGAGTGCCACAATGACCGGTCCTGCGCCACCCGCATCCAGCGGACTCCCGCGACCTTTACCAGGTCATCAGTCCACCTTGTGGGGGGCCTACCCACGCTGCGCCTTCCGGTACGTGGTCGCCACTCGAGAACCTTTCCGCCCCAACGGCCATCGGTTCTACGTGCAATGTGCCCCGCCCACTGCCACTTAAGTTTAGCGATTCGGAGGGCTATATCGGTTACCTTGGTTCTGCTGCGGATAGCCTCATTTCTGATGCGATCGCGCAGAGAAACTCCCAACATAGCCCTCTCCATTGCCCTTTGGGTGACTTTGAGCCTTCTTATGAGGCCCATAGTAAGCGACCACGTTTCCGTGCCATACGTCATCACTGGCAACACACACTGGTCAAAGACTCTCGTCTTGAGACACTGCGGAATATTGGACGAAAAGATGTGCCGTAGCCTCCCGAATGCTGCCCAGCCGATGAGGTATATCTATGTCTGTAATTATTTTATATGGTTCCATTTAACAAAACAAACGAAATAAAGCAAAAACAAGTTTTGTATGATAAACTTAAATTCACTTTATTTTTTTTACTGTGGTATATGAAGCTACATAAACTAATTACAGATAGATATACCTCATGTAATTGTATATGCAAAGTTTCGTTACAATCCAACAAGTAGTTTTAAAATGAGAGCGTAACTACGTTTGTATGGATAATCGAGCTTACTGCGGACTGTTAAATACCCATACAAATTTTGACCGGAAGTGAAGAATTTACAAACTTTCGGACGATTTCTTTTTTAATTTTCTCTTGCTGTGCACAACTTTCTCGACCTGCTGCCATGCATTTTATCCATCATGCACTATGCAGTTTCTGCGTACTTTTTTGCAGTCATTAACTAGGTACGTACCTACTTGTTGAAAGGCTTCCAATAAGCCCAAACACGAGAGGTTTCTCTTGTGTAGTTTGGGAGACGATATGGTCACCTGTCTCCTCCTCCCTATGGTGCCATAATATATGTAGCAAGGTCATCGAACAGTATGTCGGATTACAGCTGAATCGGATACCAAAAAGTGGCGGAAAAAGTTTTTATTAAATTTTGTAAGGCAAAATACACACGGGCGAGTTAAAATTGATGTTCATCAGTTATTTTCGGGCTTAGCCAGACATCTACTAGACATTTCTAATGTTGTAATGTTACATTATGGTGTGGTGTTACTACTTGAAGGTTGATTTATAGAGCCACTCGTATTTTCAACTGCGATTTGGATGTATTCCAACTATGCAATATCACGATAATTGTTAAATTACGTTTACAGTTACGAAAACTGAATGAAATAAAAACCGGCCAAGTACCGGACTCGCGCACGAAGGGTTCTGTACCATTATCTATAAAAACAGTTAAAACTAAGTTTGAAAAGATGGGAGCCGCCTTAAATATTTGTTTTATTTTGTTATTAGTATTTGTTTTGTTGTTATAGCGGCAACAGAAATACATAATTAGTGCAAATTTCAACTGTCTAGCTATCGCGGTTCTCGAGATACAGCCTGAAAAAAAAACGTTTGTTGTATGGGAGCCCCCCTTAAATATTTGTTTTATATTGTTTTTAGTATTTGTTGTTATAGCGGCAACAGAAAGTGTCTAGCTATCGCGGTTCTTGAGATACAGCCCGGTGACGGACAGACGGACGGGCAGCGAAGTCTTAGTAATAGGGTCCCGTTTTTATCCTTTGGGTAAGGAACCCTAAAAAGGGAACGAAACATATAAATCTATCATATAAAAAAACCTGCCTCTAATTGGGTTATTATGCTGTATAGTCAGAATCGTATAGTTAATAGCAGCCAAAGTAACCAAATATTTCGTAACACTTTTATTTGCGAAGCAAAGGGTTAAGAAAGCGTAGGCTATTTATTTAATCTTTATCGTACAAAAGGCGGACTTAACGCCATATGGCATTCTCTGCCAGTCAAACCTATGCTATGTCTATGCGTGGAAATTCCAATGTAGTGTGTTATAGGTGGGTGCCCGCACGGTGGCGGTCCCGCACCGCGTGCTGGCGCCGCCGCGCGCGCCGCCGCCGCGCCTGCAGCCGCCGCCGCCCGCGCCGCCGCCGCCGCAGCCCGCCTCCGCCTGAACACACACCACTCACCACTCACCGCTCACCACTGACCAGCCTCTACTCCATCTCAGTTGCACACTGCAGTCTCAACAAATCTGATCAAAGCGTACGTCCGATTGTTGAACACCCCTTTTCACATGGACGCCAGGAATGTGGTCGTACCAATTTTGAGAATTGCTTGATTAGTGAGGAACTACGGAACCACACGGTTGTCCGTAATAGGGGTGTAGACACTAAATAAAATAATCAATAATGTCATATTTTCTCGAAAAAGGATTAAAAATGTAGTCAAATGGAGAAAAAATCGACGCAAAAGGTTAAATAATCACGAAGTTATGTGTCCAAAGTTTTAAGAAGTGGTATGTTCTGTCCCTTTTTCGCAAAACGCAACTTCATATGACACGATGACGCTGGAAGATTGTGACGTCACTAATAGACGGTAATGTGCCGCGCCCATCGTGTTCGGCGCCGCCGTCGACGCGGCCCCTCCGGCAGCATCCCGTAACGTGACGTCACACACTGTTTGCGTTTTCTCTCTCTAACAAGCAATATTAAAACGGTTGTAGCTTCGTAATTTTTTGAGATATCTGAATGGAATTTTCGTCACTAGGCATTTTTTTTGCCTTCTTTCTTTTGGAGTAATAATAATTTTCGAGTTCCTCTTCCTCCTATTGCTCATTGAAAATAACTCGGAATGTTAGTGTATTCATTTTTTTTTGGTTTCTGTTAAAACTCCGGAGTTTACTCAGATATTATCGAGGTCATTTTCCATATTTTCTGAAGATTTTGACTAGTGTGAACGAAACGGCGTATACTTTTAACGTCGTTGGCCAATATAATGCTCAATTGTCACCTTGCGGACCAGCTTGTGTCAGGTTGGTTCTTATGAGTATGTTAAGTAGAGATTATCGCGAGGAGCGTGTACTGATCATATTTACTGTATACCCATGGTGCCTTATTGGTTAAGTGTACATAATAGTTAAGTATTTATAGGGCGCAGGCCTCAGGTTCTCAGTATTACACCGTTACGCAGACGGCTGCTGCGCTTCGCTAATTTGTACCAATTTATCGTCCTCGTCTTTGCTCGTGCAAAACGACTTCATTCATTGATTGACACCTGTCTTTTATATGTCGTCTCAGTATAATTTATAACCTTTAAACGTCAAAGATGACAGGTTGCCCAAGCAATTTGCATGCTCTACAGGTAACAGAGGGGCTACCGCGAAACTAAAACGAACTTCGTTCGTGTATCTCCCTCTCTATCGCTCGAACTAGCAAGTGCGACAGAGACGGAGATACACAAACGAAGTTCGTTTGCGTTTCGCGGTAGGCCCTCGGGGTATAAAATCTTGTCTGTCAGTCTCGCATGGTAGATGTCAGGATTATCGACTTGTCTACCACTGACTATTGTGTCCTCTTTAATATTCTTGCTTATGCGGAGCTAAGCAGTCGTTTAGATTAGTATAGTGAGCAAACAGGTTTGAATCTCACTATATAAGTTAATGATGTGATATAAAGAAGAGGACCTCAGGAGTTCCTTTTTTATATTACATCATTGCTATAAGTAATATCAAGTATAAGTTTATTAGTACCTATAGCAATCGACCATAGCAAGTACTCGAGGGCACATATATATGTACCTATACAATTATGCCGTTGAAATAAGTGAAAACAATAGCATATAAATAATTAATAGTATTTTATCCGCGCTGTATTTCCGCTTAGATAATTTGGTCAGAAATAATTGACATGAAATTAGTGATTAGAATTATCTCTAATAAAATATTTTTATACCGTACGAATAACTAGGTACCTCTGTTTATCACATGAATTCGTTTGTATTAGAACAACGTCGAATTTTTGGACTGTTTGGTGCAGAGGTGATTTACGTGTCATATTTACTGTGTTGTTTGGGAAATAATTACATTTAAGAGTATTGGTAAAATGGATACAGGCTTGTGAGAAAACAATTCGTGTCCACATTAGGTGTGTTTTCTAAATTAAAATACTAATTATTTCTCTATGTTCATCTAATATGTGGTTCAGTAAAATGACTGAACAGGGTGGTGCTCGAGTGAAAAATCTATAGGCGAAATAAACGTTCTAATAAAGAGCGATATAATATGGAATGACCAAAAGCGAATAAGATTATCATATTGAACGACTTCTCCCATGGGACCAACCACGAAATCGCAAAAAAAACATCCAATTAAGAGTAGTAACTAAGAGTTAATTTAGAGTTAATGTCAATAACACACAGTTAACTTTTTTAATTAAGTAACCTGTTTTTTTGCGATTTCGTGGTTGGTCCCATGGGAAAAGTTGTTCGGTATTATCATCTTATTAGCTTTTAATCATTCCAATCACCCAGTATATATGACGAGAAATGCTGGTATATAAGTTAACACTTGACGCGCTATCACATGGGCTGGGACTCTGAATGTGGACTTATCATTTCATTCCATTAAACGTTTATGAATATACACGCCATACGAAATAAGTAAACAGACCAAAAATGTTAAGAAAGTACAGTCTACAGCCGAAGTAGCAAAGCGCACGACCATACCAAAATGATCTATACAAAGTCTTCTACAAGGGAATAAGGGTTTTTCTGAGCACCTTGTCCGCTTAGCTACTTTATCTGCTGACCGATACTTACTATTTGAAACCCTCAAATGTTCATACAAATGTTTTATTACCTTTTCAAAAACTTAAAATATTCTGGTTATATCTGGTTTCATAGGGCCTATGCAGCGTTTTTTAAGCGCGCCGTGAACGCGCATTTGTGTCAAACTAAATTAACACACACGCGATTCGCCAGCGCGCTTAATAAACGCAGTCTGCATAGGCCCTTAACGTTTTTGGCCACTTTTATTGAAACGCCATTATAACTTTCTCCCAAGTCCTCTTTAATGTGCAATGTTTATGGATCAAAGTATGTTACAAACTGACTAGTAACTTAACTACCAGCTCTCATCTGAAGGACGGAGGGAGCTAGGGCCTTGCCAACATGAGTCTGATATCGTATTCGACAAATGCTAGCCTAATGATTATACAAATATATTGTAAGGTATCATACAAAATAAAGATTATAATTATTTTAAAATATTTGTGTTTATTTGCATGTACAAAAAATTAATTAACATTCTGGAATGTGGGCGCTTCTTTCCGGGTATAAGGGTGGATATTAATATTTGTGTTTATTTGCATGTCGTACAAAAAATTCATGAACATTCTGGAATGTGGGCGCTTCTTTCCGGGTATAACGGTGGATATTCACTAGAGACGTGCCAAGCTATTTTACACATAAGTATTTGACATCTCTCTTTGAGTTTTCCCTCTGGGTTGAAAGGGCAGATAGCAGTCGCTTCCTAAGAACTAGTGCCTATGCCAAATCTTGGGCATAGGTGCCAAAGCGGACTCCGGGCTCCCTTAGGTAGGACACAACCGGGAATAACGCTAAAAGGATGATGATGATTTGAAATCAGGCTTGACAACTAGATGTCAAATATATGCAAATAGCTTCGCATAGCATTGGTGGATATGAACCATAATCTCTGTGTCAGCGAGACGTCTCTACTGTGAGATTCTGACTCCTAGTGTCGATTCCAAAACACGAAAATACAGACAAGAATAATAGAACCCTTTTTTACGTAGAATATCGGTATTGTACACACAATGACAATTCATTACTGTGGAAATCCGTATTTCAGATCGCCCCCAGACATTTACAGTACAATATTATACAGCCGGTTACAATACAAGAGAGCATCAAAACTAACTAAATATATTTCATTTGATATTGCAAAGACAGATCTTACACGAATAAGGCATCTACAAGCCACGATCCTTATGCCGCGTCCACACCTACGTGAAATTCGCTAAACACTAAACTAATAAAAGTAATTGTTGCGACAGCACGCGGGTGTGGACACAGCATTATAAACAGCATGCTACATCATACGCTAATTCTCTCGATACACTAACAACAGTATTTAGAATAAGATACAATAAAAGGCAGTTATATTCATGATTTACAACAATAAATGCGTAAGATTAACAAGGGCGGTGATCGAGCGCGTTTCTTTGAACACTTTATAATCTTTTTTTTGTTTACAATATATGTACATTAATAGTCTTAACTAAAGTAACACCTTAGTTGCATACTACCAGCACAATTCAAGAAAAAAAATCCTTTAACCTTATTCATACTTTTTGTTCTTGACTGCCAAATATAGCAGAGTACGCAGCTGGTCTAACAGACCTCTAGGAATAACCTTGTCTCATAATCCATCAGCTAAACAAACAGCAATCAGACGCGCGCGCCGCGACCACGTACACCCAATCCCAAAACTTTCTCACATTTAGTACCCATTCTACTGATCTTTTTGTAATCTTGTTGTGTGGATTCGACGACCGCGATGAGTCTGGGATTGGATTAGCTGTGCTGTCAGTTCATGTAGACTTCAACGTATTTATATGGCAAAACTGTCACCTCCAATTAGGGTTACCAGATACAAATTTGGAAATATCTGGCAGAATTCCCTGATATTCACATAAAATTCCTGACGCTCAGGAACGAGGGAGTTTTGATTTGCCTCATCAAATTATAGTTACTAGTATACAGAAATTTGCACATGGTAAAAAAGAAGTCGCAACTCGAGAACCTTTCCGCCCCAACAGCCATCGGGTTTACGTGCTATGTGCCCCGCCTACCGCCACTTAAGTTTAGCGTTTCGCTGGATGCGGGTGGCGCAGAACCGGTCACTTTGGCCCTCTTGGGGGAGGCCTATGTCCAGCAGTGGACGTGGACTGATATTATGGTTATGATGAAAAAAGAAGTACAGAACACAGGTACGATTTGTTTTGTAATAATGTAAATAACTAACGGTATATTATTACAAGGATCAAGTCACAAGGCTCACCGGACTACAAGAACAACCAGGCGCTGAACACCGGAGCCATTGGCGAGCTGCACTCCCCGACAGTGACATAGCGGGCACGATCTGATACGTCAGGAAAATTCCTGACGTCTGGTAACTACCTCCAATCCCATTCTAATCGTGGGTTTATGATAGATAGATTAATATGCACTCTTAACGCCTTGATAATAGACTCGAGTTCAGTAATTTGTGAGTTTGCTCTGATATTATGTGGACTGTAAATTGAAATTGTGCTCCAACTAGAACTATAGTCCGTCAAAGTTATTTATTGTTATTTACTTTCGTAGCACCAGGAACTCAGTACTAAATGTAAAACTTTTGGAGTAATGAACACAGTTCAGTACAAGCTAATATCTGTAGAGCGTTTTGTCAAAGATCACAAAGATGCCTTTTTCAAAGTAATCTCAGTTCATCCTCACGTGTTAGGACACGAGAAGTATTTGGTTACACGATAGGTCGTGTAACAAAATACTTCTCGAATACATTATCACATTTTTCTCTGGGGTTACATGATAATCTTTACGAAAAATGTTGTTGTATACTTATACAAGTTATATATAGAAACTCTTAAAGTATTGAAATCAACCTAGTAACCACTGAAATACCATTTCTAATAGGATTTTCTTTAATAATCGAAGTAACGAACGTATGGCCTTAAAAACATCTGACATAACAATGTCTAGATTGTCTATGAATCGCACCTCATGTATATTTTTTCGTCATTTCCGATCACTAGCCATTGCCTATGATCTTTGACGTCATGTTTGTTTACATGTACAGGACATGACACGTAAGGATAAATAGACTTTATATTTTATACCCCAGTGTGTGAGGGTCTATTTTAGAACTTAAAGGCATTTTGACAAGCCACTCCGCATTTATAACAAGAATATTCGACAGGGTCCCAGAAGATATGGAATAACCACAAATATACATATACCACAAATATAATTAAGACATCTGCTACGCTTCGTTGAGTTATCACAGGCGGTGGCGTTGCCTCAGAAACATCCACAGCAAAAGGGACCAGTGCGGCAGCTGCATTTATTTGGGGTTCATACCGAATGACATGGATACAACAGATGATTGGCAATTGAGATATATAATTTTTATGTATTATACAATGTGTGTTCGTACATATGAGCTTGAAATTAAAAACTTAAGTTTTTATAATACGTATTCCAGGTAAACCGTATATAAAAGTCCCTTTGGCCGTGGGTGTCATTCTACCAACTAATCGAAAACACACCACCAACAGTTTCGTAGAAAAATACAATCGTTCTTGTCAGTTTTCCAATCAATAAGGATTAGAAGACCCCGACTATCTCTCAGTTATGTCATTTTAAATTTGCGCAAAATTAATTATGTATACAAGGTAGTACTAGGACCTAAAATATAAAGTAGCTATTCTGGAAGATTAGATATTTCTAAAATGCCTTAATTACTTATTTTATGGATCTATAAAAACATCACGAATGGGAGGATTTATGTCGAGATCGCCTTCCCCATTGATTGGTCTAAAGAAAAGTAAATGCAAGAAGTTGGAGGCAGTTATGGGCACAGCCTGATCTAAGGAAAATTTGGCAACACTCGATTATTATAATACTATACACTATTACATAACAAATATATACCGAATGGTCTACTCGTACTATACATAACGTGATTATATCTAAATATATTCAATTCATCGTAATTAATA
Organism: Epinotia bilunana; assembly: GCA_947049275.1. Lineage (NCBI taxonomy): Eukaryota > Metazoa > Arthropoda > Insecta > Lepidoptera > Tortricidae > Epinotia > Epinotia bilunana. The sequence goes on from OX346265.1 coordinate 7,281,453, forward strand.
CTGCTTATATATATTCATATATGTCATTTAACCTTCTGCGCGCTTCGGTTGTCTACGTTTTTCATAGAACCGCTAAATTGCCCACGAAATTGTTTGCTATGCCAACCGTGACGTTTAAAGGGTTAGTCTATTGACACGAAAAAAGGTGCAAAAAATGGCAAAAAGACAGAACAACGCCGAGATCGACCTCACTCGAGATTATTGTAAAAGTATCCAAAATGTGTCTTACAACGAACTTGCTACTAATAATGTAATATACTAACTCAAAGCTCATACAGAACAAGCATAACATTAAAATTACGTAAATATAACATGACAATTCTCAAAATTTCATAGATTATAAATTGCTTTATTATCTATTTTAATAGGGTAACTCGGTAGCCGAGCGCGCAGCAACTAGCTTAAAGACAAAACTATTCCGATAGAAACCTAATGCGTTCATTTCTTTAAACGAAGCGAACGCTTTCTACTACCTTGGTCCTTCGAGCCCGACAAACATTTTACGTATTTGGGGAAGGTCGCAGCGCGCGCGGCGGCGAGCTCGCTCGGAGCGAACGATAAAGCTTCTAAACATTAAATAGTATCTATAACACGACATCTATAAGATCTGAACAACGAACGCGAACACGAATATTCGCTAGCGAATGAACACACGCTAAGGCAGTGCGGTTTGTACTGGGGGCCGGACGTCCGGCTAAATATAGCTCGGGAGAGACTCGCCGATTACAAAATCATAAAAATATAATTTAGACACGCCAAGGCTAGCAATACTGTAGCTTTGAGCAGATACATCGCGTCACGGCTATTCGCGTTTTACGTGGAGTAGATCATTCGTGTCGCGACCATACGCCGGCGCGGGAACAGTAGAGCATCACATACTCGTATGTACTCGCTAGTTGTGTAAGGGGGTGCTGCAAGAGGAAGGCGGGCGACGCTCAAGCGGCGACCGCGGCGTGCGGTCCGCGTCCGTCTCTGCTTCCGCTTCAGTATCCGCGCTCGCTCCCGCTGCCTCTCCCTCGCTCGCGCCCGCCTCCGCCTCTGCGCACAGCGCAGTGAATACGCTGCTCGAAGTTACATCACGCACGTAGCGACGCTGCTCCGCTGCAATATAACCATATGCACTTATTGAATGACGCCCAAATCTTCATCACGAGCATACACCATAATCCACAACACCAGTCTTAGTAGTAACAATAATGTTAAATTACCATCGATAAATCAACTAAATTACTAATACAAGACGTCACAGGTCACAATCATAGCGAAAAGACATTAAGAAATGAAAGACGAGAGGCGTGTCTCATCTTGACAATGTATGAAGCATATCTACAACCAAAATCAGATTCTGTAAAGAAACAATAACTATACTATTATCAAAATCATCTGGGAACGGGGGCCTCTGCACTTACTTGCCAAGGTTGGTGCAACGGAAAGCAAAAGAGAGGTGTCCCGTTCCCGTTATAGCCGTCCCTTGGTGGAAACCTCATATTGATTAAGACTATTGTTGTATAATTAACGAAAGATTCGTACATTACCTTAGCCCGGCCTAAAACCGTCTGACAATTCGTAAATGAGTAATGGATAGTCACAATCAGTGCCGGAAAACCCGACTATCGGGTATTTTAAAATTTCGTTCCCACGCCGCATGACTCGATAGTCGGGATCGCGGTACTGTAGCTATACACAACTAAAGGATATGCCGGAAGACCCGATATCGAGCACTGTTTTTGACGAGCTTGTCGAAATACAGTACGCGGCCGATAAGTTTGCGTCTCTGAAGTCAGCCACATGTCGCCTCCCACACCCTTCTGACACCTATGAATAAAATAAATATATAAGGGGACAATCTTACACAAATCGACCTAGTCCCATAGTAAGCTCAGTAAGGCTTGTGTTATGGGTACTAGACGACGATATATATAATAGATATAAATACTTAAATACATAGAAAACATCCATGACTCAGAAACAAATATTTATGCTCATCACACAAATATTTGCCCTTACCGGGTTTCGAACCCAGGACCTTCAGCTTCGTAGGCAGCGTCACTACCCACTCGGCTAACCGGTCGGCTAACCTATGTTACGCTACTAATAGCTAATATCACAGATGAAAACTTTTGCGCCGCGTACTGTAACCAATGTTTTTAGCGCAACCCTATCGTGTGCCCGACTGTCGGGATCTTGGCGTGTAGCGTCGAATCGATCGTGTGAAACTGTGCCCCAGTGTCGGGTCTATACTTTTTTCTGGCCTCGCGCGCATGGTCTGTATAATGGGCGGATCTGAATGTGTTAAGTAGGTACCGAAGTGGATTTAACCCGTTTGACCCAAGTAGGGCGAACCGCAAACCTCCGTAAAGCGGGTATCGTATTCTTAACTCTTAATTTTTAATGGCAGTTTTCGCTCGTAAACACATTTCTCGGTAGCACTGAAATGAAAGTCGTAAAGCGACGGGATATGGCGACGATAAATCCTGAGCAAGGCTGGACACCACAGGACGTGACGCTTGTAGCCACATAATAAATAGTTTTAATTCTAATGAGCTTCATAGAAGCAGTATCAGAGGCTATTATTAAACAAGTGAATTTGGCAATTGACTTCGCGACCTGATTTGCAAAACTCGAAGACTCCCAAGTCCTAACCTACATGAGGTTGAACCCATCTCCCAACCTATCGCCTAGCTAATTCGAATAACCCGTTGGAGCAGCAATAATAAGGAACAGAACCGGCTTCAACTTAATGGAAGTAGGTGTAATACTAAGTAAACCTGATCACGCGCTGTGTTGAGAATAAGGAACCTGCATTTGTCTAGCTGTCAAAACAAAGTATTCAATCAATCAATCAAGCGTTTATTGCACCATGGTAAACAAATACAGTTCTTACATGTATAAAACACAAAAGTATCTCATGGACCCTGGAAGGGTGTTGCAAAACCTTAAAAATAAGCTTTATGGAAACTATTATAATTATTATTATGCATAAAATCTAGATTTGTTAATTTACAAACTAATGAACTAATGATAAGGAACAGATGATGTTCAACAATAGAATACTGACAACAGCTAAGATATTGATAAAGCTTGTCATCGAAAAACTCATTCATTGTATAGTAACATTTTTGTGCAAGAAATGATTTCAGTTTCTTGGCATATAAACTGTTTTTTTCTTCCCGCTTAATATATTCTCAAATCAATAAAGGAATGGCGAAGTGACGTCTTAACACCAGGCTGGCCGTATTCTTGTTTGCCACCGTCATGGTATTAAAAGGGACATATAATCTTTGTCGTTACGTGACGGAGTCAAGCGGCTAGCTGTGTCAATACAACTTAAACAATTCGTCTCATAGATACGCTGACAGCGATGATAGAGAAAGTGACAGCCGCCTCCTGGGTGATGCTCATTGAGTCCGCGATGACGGGTGTCGAGGGCAATCCATGCCAGGTTCGGCACATGACAATGTGAGACGTCAATTTCATCTGACAGCAACTTTAATGTAATGATTGATGAAGCTAAGGCGCAGCATAAAAAAACTCTCATAGCTTTAATTTCATAACACCGTGCTAAGTCGTGATTTTATCCGTATTTGCCCGTACCGCACCGTACCGTAAGCAACGCGTCAACCCAAGTCTTCAGAGCCCTGTGCCATACTTATTAATACGAGGATGAACGCCATCTCAGTTTAATTTTAATTGATTTAATTTTCGGTTTCTAATAAGTTTCGGAACAGTCGGCTGCAGAAGGCCTCGCTATTTTCGCAAAAAAGTTAATGTTGTGTAATGATGTGACGTAGCAACGCGTACGAAGATATATAAAAATTATCTACGAACGTCTTTATTATTAGCGAATAAGTACTTTAGATCGTTTTAATTTTAAGAAAAGAGACTGGCTTCAAGTTTTCTATGTCAAAGGATACTCACCGATCATGTTATGCAGATTGTCGATCACGATTTCGGAGTTGTATGTAGCGTCGACAGCACGGTGCAGGAATGCCGTCCAGGACCGCAACTCAGCCTCCTGCATGAGGACAAACAACGATCATTACGCCTTGGCCACGACTTTGGTCTTAAGCGACCTGCGGCAGCGGTTTTTCTAATTCATTGCGCGTGATCCCAACTAACCACAGTGCGTTGCGCGTCTCGACCGCGCAATGAACAGATAAAACGCTGCCGCAGGTAGCTTAAGACCAAAGTCGTGGCCAAGGCGTAAGGTCAACAACTTCATTCCAAAACAGTTCACGAGGAGGGAATTGTCCTATCATACCGTAGTAAACCATCGTTGTTTGAACTATTCCCAGGAGTCCATACCCCTTAAGGTTGTTGCACACGTAACCGCTCAGCACCGGACCGACGCCGCTTCAACTCGAGCCGTCCAGTATTATTTGTAATCGGAGGCGATGCTGTTCCGATGCCGATATGTGTGCGTTACGGTATATGGAATTTCTTGCGATGCTGTCCCGGTGCCGAGCGGTTACGTGTGCGACCACCTTTAGTCTGTACTGCGAACTAATAAGAATTTATTCCCAGATGTTCGATGAAAGACAGTAAATTCTCAATGCACTCGTAGTGACGAGGATGCTGGCCAGTGGGCAAAACATCTCAGTAGATCGCAGTGCGGATCACAGAAAAAAAAAATGTTTTCAGGGCGTAACATACAGTTGAAACATAATTTTCCAAAAACTGTGTTCCACAGCAGGATTTTTTCCGGATATAGTAACAACGAATCTAACCTATTTAATCTACCTATATATTACATCATCGGAGTCAAAATACTCGCTAAGAGGAAAATGGGTTTCGAAAATTGGGTTAACCTCCTAGGGCCCATGGGCCTACTCATATGACTTATTCTGTCGAAGGAATTTTAGTTATATTCAACTGGAATAGAGTTGAATCTGTTTAGTTGCGGGCACTTTTTAAAACAACGAAAGTCAATATTCAGATTCAGATTCAGATAAAAATTATAATATAGATTCGCATACAATCAATGTCAAAATTATAAGAATCCATCCTTAGGTATCCTTATTTCCAACACAACACGATTCCAATATCAATGCCATTTTGTATTGTATGCTGGTCCTTAGAAGGCTATGTGTGTCCTATGCTTGCGAGAACTATAAGTGTCCAATACTTACTATTTTTCACTAATAGAAAATAATGTCTTGCGCAAAAGGGTGCTGCAGAACCGCTACTATTCTATAAGTTCCCCATGTATTCTAACGTTCCATATGTCCTAACCTAACCTACACAACCATTCACTTTCCACCCAACCATTAGTCCACTGACATCGTCACAGTTTAAGCGATTGCGCTACTTTTATAGCCTGCAGGTCAATGAGATCACAGAGGATTAATAAATGACTGGCCCCAGCCGGCGCTTGCCTTGCCCGTGATTATCTGGTGTGGGCTTGACCTCCTATTGTCTCATGAGAAAGCCTGAGCTGACCTTAAGCATAATTCACATGTCAGTGGTTTCAATTAAGAGAAGGCATTAAAATTAGCCTAGTTTTTAATATTCACCTTAATTCGCCCACGGTAGATTCAGGACAGAATCTGTTTATGCCAGGATACGATTGATAGAATATTAGTGTTCCGTACCAAGATAGCTAAAAATTAAACTTTTATGGAATCACGCCGCGTCTGACGACATTATTATCGAACGAGGGAGCGAAGCAAACGAAATTCTATGCTTTAGCTTGCGCAGAAAATCGTTTTTATGTCCCGCTTTCCCGCTGTTCTCTGATTTGAAAAAAAGCCAGGCTTGCGAGTTCTACAGCCCGCAGAGCCACTAGCTTTAAGCGATTATCCCGTAATAGGTGGTATTGTTTGCCACCGAAGAGGTTGAAAATCAGGGTAAGAATGTCGCTGTAAATGGTTCTCTCGATAAATATACGCCGGTTACTAACACGTATACGTAACCGACTGCTATCAGTACGAGACACCCGATACGGGACCATCGCCCCTTGAATCGAGGGCGCAAACCCGACGCAGGGAAGCCTTATCGCCGCACTTCCGTGTTGTATGGGGGGCTCCATTCACGACTCGAATCACGCACGAGCACACACACTTGGCAACTTGTACCTCCTACCTTATACCGTACGTATTTCGATGGTCGACACCAACGGCTTAGGTATACACCGTGGGCACGAGTAACCCGAAAGATTTTAACCACGTATTCCTTAGGTCATTAGGAGCAAAAAATGTTCTATGAACCCCAGTATAATCCGGCTTAGTTTTGAAGATGTTATCATTTTTCATGTAAACTGTTTATTGTGATTACTAAAATGCATTTAGCTCTTTTGATTGTGACGTTGCTACCGATGTTGGCCAGTTTCTCGTCGCTATTGACAGATATAAAAGTGCCAGCTACCACTCACAAAATTGATCCTTTTTTGAAAAAAATATCGTTACTGTTTTATTAAAAGGGATAATTTCCATAGAGAGGCATTAGTTATCCAAGTTTTATTTACAAAAACCGACAAAATAAGAAAAAAGAAATATTTTTTGCCGAATTTGAGTTGGGTTCAATTTTTTTTTTACTCCTGTTGACCTCAGGAATGCGTATTTAAAATCTTTCGGGTTACTCGGGCCCACGGTTTATAGGTCGTTTAATTCACTAAGAAGCGTCCCACTCCTCCTTCCATACTAGACTATGTTTTGTTAATTGCGTAGATAGGAGGGACTGGGGCATTTTAGCATGGATTAAAGAATCTAAATACGACATGCTACTACTAGGCTGGATGCGGGTGGCACAGGGCCGGTCATTGTGGCACTCTTTTGGGGAGGCCAAGTCCAGCAGTGGACGTCTTCGGCTACTAAGATGACGATGATGACGATGACTACTTAGGCATTTGACCAAATGCGGGTCTCTTCACACACACATTATTAATTGTCTTTCACCTAAGAAGTCTTAACAGCCTTTGTATTACCATTAACATAACAACAGCATATGTATGAGAATATTTCAAACTTTTTGGAGCCCTAACGGGTTCATGGTAGGCCTCGACACCTAAAATATTATTACAGTACCTAGGTACATAAATGCAGAGAAACTCTTTGGCACAAGCCATTATTCAAACACTACTCTCACGTTAGAACCATTCGGTTGCCACCTTTCATGAAATAAAAGGCAAGGACAGACGACAAATAAACAAAAAATCAATTAAAACGTAATAAGTTTAAAGTATAGATCATTCGGTCGAGTCGGCAAATGAGCTCGTACAAGGAAAGTGCGTATTCACGTCAAATTTCTGTTGATACGATCACAGGAACTGCCAATGAAAATAGCGTATTGATTGCCGTTAACAAGCGATAATAAGTGTGGGGGTAAACAACCAATTCTCATGAATATGAATGAATGAGTCTTGTATTGATGAGGAAAATAGACTTTTCAGTACCAAACAGAATATCAACGACGACACTCAAAAGATGGATGCCCCTTTTGACCCATAAAATTAATATATGAGTCATTTACTCTACACAAATTCTAAATTATATACGCAGGGTAATTTTTAAATCCTCTTGGAGCATTTGGGTAATTGAGGATAAAAGTATTCGATCTACGTGACCAGTACTTAGTAGGTAGGTAGGAAGTAGTAAGACCTAGATTATACAATCCATCGCAGGTTACTAAACATTTGGAGAGAGCGACCTGTGATAAAGACGTGTACGCATTTACCCGTACTTTATAGTTGAATATGAATCAAAATCCACCGAGACGCTAGAGCGATGTCGGATTTCGTCATTTGTTGTGATCTAATTACAGTTGGTATTAAATACCTACAGACATTTAATCCTCCCTGAAAACTGGCTAGAATGTCATGAAAAAATAGGAAGGTAGCCAATTACATCCATTTATAACAGACCGCGCAACAAGTCTTTTTATACCCAATCAGCGACATACAAAAATAGCGAGCCCTTCGCGCGGATATCGGCGCACGCGCAGAATATAAACAGCAACACTGAATTATTATAGTCCTTATTTCGTAGCAAAAAGATTCAGAATAGTCGTAGAGTTGCGTGACGGCATAGTACAGATGGTATATTTAGCCGTGATGTGACGGTCACGGCCGCGGCCGCTGCACTGCAGTGACCTGCGCCCGCCCACTAGCTATCATTGCTATTGAAAGCATAGCTCACATCAGATATGGGTCATCGCAAGCCACTGACATCATCAGGATCAGCCAGATAATAAAGTAGAACCAATTTTTCTTTAGAGTCTTTGATTCCTTGCATGATTTCTTGAACAGTATGTCCCGGTGGTTGTAGTAGACAAATGAATGATGTTTAATTGAAGGTTCAATTTGCCTGATCATTTCAAGACATCTTAATGCATGTCGCTGTCCGGTCTAGAAAAAATCTAGACCAGGAACAAGCACGCAAAGGGAAGACGACTGTAACAAGTGGGATGCTGTATAGTTCTAGGAAATAGTGCAGGGAGTCAGAAGAAAGCTATGCGAAGGTAACTACTTTTTGCGACGCATACATTTGTAGGAAAAAAGTCACTTAAAGTCTATTGTTCTGTATAGGCGGTACTGTATGGGAAATTCTACTCAAGTTCCATTGTTATGTCCTATCCTTGTCGAACCAGCCATGCCGCCTCCAAGGCTTTCGCGCGAACAATCGTCGATTGGAAAGTGAAACGAAACACACGCACAATTCTCGATGACTTTTATTTTCAGCGCGTGAGAATTCATTTGCTCAATGCGGAACGGATGCATCTAAGTGAGTTATGTTCGCGGTACAAGTGTGAATTATTGAATTAAGAACGAGTCGGAGACATCACATGCGGAATTAATGGGCTGGGACAATTGGTTAATGAGAGCAGAAAGTTAGTTGGCGCCCACGCGCAGGCACGAGCGGCGGGGGACCCTGGCAATGGCGCCCACATCCACACATCATAGCCATTACATATAACTGTAATTCTTAATGCTTAAGGACCGGAGCCAATGAACAAGACACAAAGGATAGAACAGGGCCATGTTGTGTCTTGTTTTGCCAATGAGATAGGTCTATCCGATAGGTAATCAAATCTGAAAAAACGAAAACACTTTCGTTTCTGGAGAATTGTTGTGCATGTAGTAGTGATGAAATTCATCAATCAAACAGATGACTGGATTCACGATAATATTTACATAGTTTTGAAACAGAAATGCTGTGTTTCGAGCGTAAGCAAAAGAAGTCTGTAAATTCTATACGCCATTGCAAAACTGACGTCTTTTAAATCTCCTCAACTCAATAACGTATGGAATCCTAATCTTATAAGCCTCATGTGTTGTGATTGAAAGCGAGTTCTGTTGGGATTAAGATATCAGCGTGTACCGCACTTGAGTTCTAAACGGGCATTGTTTTAGTAAAGCAAATGAAAAGAAGTAGTACATCTCTGATGAGTTATTTATTATTATTACTTTGTAGGGTTGTTAAAACGGACCCAGGCTCCGACAGGAGAATTCATCATAAGGCGGTGGATTGTTAAAACTAAAGCAGGTACCTAAGTTAGCCGAAAAACCTTCAATGTCTACAGATAAAAATAAAAGGTATCATGCATTGTTTAGCACTAAGCTGGATTATCATATTAATGATCATCAAGGAATCTTACGTCAAAAGAATTAAACGGAGATAATTTATCAAATAAAAATGTACTTCAATGGTTATATTAGACACGTCTCACGAAAGTTTAAATTCGATTACTTCAATTGTTGTTTTGTTTTGAGCCTTCATCAAGACTGACGCGGCTCACCAAAGGTCGACCTGATTTTAGACAAGGCCTATTTGAACCGAAGCAGCAGAAGTTGCTAAGCAGTTCTAGTGCTCAAAGTTATCTACACATGAACTCTAATGGCATGGGAATAAGGATCTGTGTAGGTCATTTCGAGCGTGTTATATTGCTTAGCTACTTCCGATGCTGACTGTACAAGCCGCACCATCTTCGCACGGAGTGATACTACTCGTTTCACTCTGCCCCGGTCAACTGCGCGCACGCAAGGGGGTCAGCAGGCTCCCCGCCGCGCTAATTGAAGTTCGCGGAACAACGGAGCCGGCTGTTAATTACAAGCTCTTAGCAGCGCGAAATCGATACCGCTCCGATTGGCAGATGTTACCTCTTCTCGAACGCCGATTTCTAGTATTTCCTCCGTCGACTCAACGACCCGAAATTAATCTTGGCTTCAAAAGAGAGTGCACCATTTTTCTCGGTCCTGCGCTATCAGCTGCGGCATCAGCATTATGATGATGATAACTTACTCTGTTGACTCAGCCATCCAAAATGAATCATGGCCTGCGACTCCGACACGAGAATGCATCATTTTTCTCGGTCCTGCGCTATCAGCTGCGGCATCAGCATTATGATGATGACTCAGCCAACCAAAATGAATCATGGCCTCCGACTCCGACACGAGAGTGCACCATTTTTCACAATTCGGCGCTAACTCTTGTCAGTTTCATCAGTCATTTCGATTACTAGCCGAGCCACCTCAACCATGTCGCTCCAGAGATGCCGTGGACTTCCGACAGAGCGTCGACCTTTCGAGCGGCCACGGTATGCCCTCTTCACTTTGCGATCTTCCTCCATCCTCTCAAGGTGACCAACGTAGTCTATAGATTTGGAGTTCGCGGAGATCCGCCTCGACCATGTCAGTCCACTGGACTCAGTCCAGCGATACCTTAGACCTCTGACAGGGGTTTCCTTCATTCTCTCAAGGTGACCAAGCCAACGAAGTCTATGAACCAGATCAACTGTTGCTGGCATAAATACGTCGGCCTGGCATAGGCTAGAACTAGAACGCTAAAATTACCAAAATGAAAACTACACTTACCAATGTCATTAGAGGTCAAAATTATCTCTACACGTATTTATAACAAGAGAATAGGAGCTTGTGTAGATCATAGACTAGGGAATTCGCACAAAGTTAGCATGGAGATCAACTTGAACAGACGTATCGTATTCAATCGAAAGTGAAACCACAGTTCAAAAGGCTAATACCCATAAAAAACACTGGCCTCCTTATTACGACATTCAATGTAATAAAAAATGCAGCCCTGCGGAAAACAGCGAAAGTCCCAGTAAATAAGTAAGGAGGTCAAAGGTAAGTCGGGATGGGTGCCTCATAAATAAAATATGGGACTTCATATATTTAGAGAGCCGAAGCAGTAAACTTCGCAGACGCGTTCAAGGCCCTGAAATAGATGTCTAACGGAAAGAGGAAAATACATAGATAACAAGGTCATGTATATGTCACTTGTGTTGTTTGTATGTATTTATGTGTTTTATTGCACTTAAAACAATTGGAACACAGTAACCAAAACAAACGTATAAAATGGGAAACTTATACTTTTAAGGGATCTTTGCTTCCAGTTGACTTTCATTTCGTTCATTTAGTATTCATTATATATTCCATAAACAAAGTTAGTACTTAATTGTATTAATTACTAGATTATGTCGCCGTAAAATGATTTTAAAGATTTTACACAATGGCTGGCAATGCAAAACTGGCGATGGTGCACCTCGATAAAAAGTACTTTATACGGTGAGCAGAGACATCATTTATCTGTCCAGCTACACGGACACAAAAAAAACATCGTTTGATAGATCTTCATGTATTATAAGCGGGCATATAGAAATGGGTACAAACCTTCTTTTTACAAATTTATTGTACGTGTGTGATATTCGCAACGTCGATTCGTATTGACGTCCTGCTGTCTCCGGGCGAGGAAGCCGCGCGGGTCAGAAGTTCATTTCGTGATCAATTATTTGGGTCAAACTCAGGTCTCATGAAAGCTATATGGCTGGTAGAACCAGCTATGGTCTAGTCTCAGTTAATACCGAGTTTTAAAAACATTGCTGTACATTTTTAAACAATAAAGGCATTGTGTTTCTTGTTATGTTTTGTAGCCAACACCCAAATGCACATTAACATGATCATCTTAAATAATGATTCTCGCATAAGAAAAGAGTCGATCCACTGTGTAATGAATATTCATTTTCTCATTTCCATTATCATTATCATACCCAACCTGTAATTGCCCACTACGTAAGGCCTGTTTATACTTTGGTGAGTGAGAGACAATAAAAAAGCTACTCGCAAATAAAACACGGGCGTAATGTTATGAACTCGCAATAATCACTAATCAGTGTGCGCAGACCATAAGCCTCTCTTCGAGTACGCACATGACCATGGAACGGTAAACCCACTGGCGCCGACAATCGACGATCAATCATACAGCTGTCGTGACTACTCGGGACCCGTCACTTATTATGTGTCAATGGTGCCAGTCCGTAAAAACAGTTAAACAAACTATTAGCCTTACTGGTACTCGGCACGATCCATGTTTACCTTTCTAGTGCGCTACTTTAAGTTGTTATGAAAGTGTCTAGAACCAGACCGGACCTAACCGCTTCACGGCTTCAGCGTGTTGCATTTATTCCCGGCATCACAAGAGTTTTCAATGTGAACTAGCGGACCTAGCGTCAATTAGAAAACCAAGAATAAAGTTTACTCCTAGATTAGACCAAACATTTTGACAATTAATTTGGCCAAGTTAGGCCTTAGGCGGCTGAAGCGGTCAACAGAGATTCAGGCGTTTAAAATGTGAATAACTTCAGCGTGAATATCGTGATCGATCGATGTATATAGAATCTCGAAGGAACCAAAACAAAAATAAAATTAGCAATGTGCTACGATTGCAATGTCAATAGTACAGTTAGCCAAGAAATTGGTCTACACGTTTTCGACTCTTATTTGTACGTTTGTTAAGGATCAAAAGTGGGTCTGGGTCATACAGCTTGAGTAAAACAAAAGCCGTCCTTCCCTGTGGTCAATAGTGAATTCCGTGAATATCAAAATATATTTACGGGAATTAAGAGTTCAACCAAAAATTAGGCTGCTTAGCCCTTAACTTTGGCAATGTCCTCAAAATAGACGCGAACCTAAATCTCTGTAGGTGTCATATCATTATTTTTTGGCTGTCTGCAGAAATATGTGTTTCTGTTTTGCATTATCGCGTAAAACAGTGTCATGATTTTAGTAATCGATTGAGTTCAGGGTGAATAAGGGCAAACATTGTTATCGTATCGCGAATTTGGAGTGTCGCGATACAAGCGATACGCTATCGTGCGGCCTACTTTCTCCTAATCCAGACTTATTTGCCTAAACCAGGCTCTCGGTTCCCGGCGATCTTTATAACTCAGAGGAGCTCATTCCGTTTTTGCTGGGACCCAGGTGGAAGGTGCTACGTTTTTATTCAACCTTCTGTGTAATTCAATTCTAATTGAACGAGCTGAAGTAGCGGCCTCTACTGTATTACAGAGGTTTTACTTGTTTGACGTGAATTTAAAGCTGCAGAATAAGACGCTTAAACCCCTGCGACGATATTACAACTCTTGCTGTAGCCGATAATACGTTTTCATTTTACAAATTATATTTCTGGTGATCTGATCAGATAAGTTTTCATTGAAGTGCAACGACAGGGCGTTAAAGCGATGCCCTTGATTCGAGTCGATTTGCGGAAACCACGCTTCTCGTGAGATAGAATCTTATGCCTTCGCCGCACGAAAAAATTACGATAAATACCTAACATACTTTTATTCATATTTCATTAAGTAAGATTTTATATGAGGTAAAATAGTGAAATAATGGTAGATAAAATAATGAATTGTTTGAGTAGGTTGAATGAAAAAAGAGACTCAACTTTGGTTTTATTTTCTTTTCAGGAAACTTTAGGCAATCATGTATCGATTCATCATCCTCCTAGCGTTGTACCCGGTTGTGCCCTAGAGGAGCCCGTAGTCCACTTTGACACCTAATCCCAAAATTGGCGTAGGCTTTACGAAAGTATCGATTAAATCAGATAAATAATCATATAATCGAGAATCATATTATATCTGAAAATCAGTCCTTATGGTTTCCTAATCGAGTCAGTGCGGCGTTTCAAAGAACGCGATAATTTCCAATGGGGTTGGCCGGGCGAAGGTATTTGCAGATGGCGCCAGCATAGGATGAACCTGTCAGTACTACTAAAACTGTCAAATTCTTGTTTTTTTTTCGGAATTTTATTGTTTAGAATCAAGCCGTTTAAGCCAAATCCCATATAGAAAAAGGCTAGTGACAGGACAGATCTATGTTGGCGCCATCTAGTCAAACATTTGACAGTTGCCAACCACGTTCACACCCTTAATGGAACGATTTCATATTATTTCAGTAATGCAGGTGTTTCCCCGCTCAACTCATACGTCCCCCGCACTCCTGCCCTTTCGCGTGGGTACTACTTATACAAAACATTCTCTTCCTAAGGGAAATCGTCAGGGCGCCCACGCGTGGTCCTGCTTTCACCGCCATTAGCGCAAAGCCCGCGCCCATTAGAAAGCGTCCCATTACATGTAAATCCACAACATGCATTATCCGCCATTGTGCCTTTTGTCTATCGTTTTATTGTGACAGTTTTTACGTGCGCCGGCGCCGATTGTCTAGCGCAGCCACCGTGAGAGGTCAAGTGCGAGAGGACTTGCATGTGAGGTGTTCCGTGTTTAGGATAAAAAGTGAGTCGGTTCTTAGATAATGTGTTTGGATCTCATTTATAAAGGTCAGTCAGAGCTATTTTAGTTACAATGAAGTTAAAATTCGCTTGTATAATATTTGTTAAATTGTCATTTGTATTAAGTAGATAGGTAGCCTAGGTAGAAAGAAAGTGACATAAACTAATTCAACTAGCAGAAGCAATGTTTCGTTGTACGACCAGTTTGTTTTCAACGTAGGTAAATCTACATATATATTTGAATTACTTATCTCAGATTTAACATTGGCTCAACTCATTTTTTAAGTAACAACTACTTAATAGTCATAAAACAGATGAACATGAGCTAAGTAAGTGTCTTTTATGTGACGATTATTTCTGTAAATATACTTAGCAACAGCGACTATAGTTGTAATATATTTTTTGTAGTACAACAGCATTTTTTTCTATGGGCTACGGAATCCTAGAACACTAATGCCATTGCTCTTTAACTCGCAACAGCTTCCGTCGCCAGATGACTAATATGCGTTTCGTCGGTCGTTTCGCAAACCGGCGCGTGCGACGTTTTACGTCACCAACCGCAACCACTTGCACTCTCGTTGTAAGTACGTAACCTCACACTGACTCGCTCGATGCATCGCAACAATAGCGCTGGGCTGTTATTAGGAACGCGGTAATGCGGCTCACCTCACCCGTTACGCCTAACGAAACTAGACCTCTAGCTACGCTTAGTTACAACGAATCGGGGCGTCAAGATATATTTGTGAGTGAACGGTAAGGTAAGCTTAAAACAATTTACAGAATAGCGGGGCAGGCGTCATGAGTCGTACGTTGCATAAGGATTGTAGAGTCTAGACATCCCTGCCCATTTGTGAATTTTATGTTCGAATGACAATTAGTACTCTGGAACCTGGACCTTATATTATCGGCATTATCGGAAAGGATTGAAGATTGAACATTTTTAATATGAAGGTTTTATTATTAAGGATTACGAATGCACTGTCAATTGTCTAGACTGTGTAATGCTTTCGATGGCACGGCAGATGCATATGAAACTAGGCACTGTTTATTCATACGTTGAAACGTTTTGGGGAAGGTCCAAGTAGCAGCGCCGTCATCATTATATACAAGGCGCTGCCGGCGGTAACTGTTTTGTTTGATTGCTTATATACTTATGGGTAAAAAACCTCAATGACAGACTGGGTTTTGTAAAGAGCGAGATACGTTACTTAAGTCGTTGTCAAATGTAACTTACAATTTTATATCAGATCAGATCGGTGGTGCCATAATATAAGGTTGTCAACGAACTCAAATAAATAGCAATAACTTCAGATATCTACAAATCAAATCTTGCTGAATCGGAAACTCGCAAGTGGCTGAAAATTGTGTAGCAATATTTTAAAGGACGAATTACCTACATACGAACATTGCAAGTTAAATACGCTTGTTATAAATATTAAAACGACTCATGAAACGTCAACCTCAAACTCAATTCATTGAACTAGTTTAAAGTTTCAGCCGGGGGCGACGACCGAGGCTAATCGGCTGTTGTTAATTGCCGGCTGATTGATAAGCGCAATCACCTGTTTGCTATCACACCTGACCGCACTTTCTATTTACTCTGTCTGCTCAAGTTAATCCGCATGGATTAACTTTGAGAAAACATACAAACATGTTCCCTATAAAGAGAATTAGGACTCTCAAGGTCAAGACTAGAGATGAGCCGGGTTATGCCGAACACGAATATTCGGCCGCATGATTCGGTTCAACGTAATGTCTTCACCGGCCGTTCCGAAACACTCATCACTGCATAGTATGAAACAAAGTCGCTTCCTAGATCTTTAAAACTACGCAGCGGATTTTGATGCGGTTTTTTAATAGATAGTGATTCAAGAAGAAGATTTATATGTATACTATAGTACCCGTGCGAAGCCGGGGCGGGTCGCTAGTTTAGTGATAAAAATGTTATTGTTTTTAAAGTAAAATATTTACAGTAAAGTTAGTTAAATAGTAACAATACGAATCCGTTTTAGAATAACAATTACACACGGTAATGACTATTATGACTAATGACTATATTACATAATGTAATATAGTATAATAATTTTAGAGGTGTTTGTCTGCAATTTGCAATAATGATTATTGCAAATTGCAGACAAACACCTCTAAAATTATTCGGTAAATATTCGGCATTTGAACCGAATAATTGAGCCGAATAACATTGAAAAATATGCCGATTACCGAATAATTACCGAATATTCGGCTCATTTCTAGTCAAGACGTTGGCTAGAAGCAATTTGGGGAAAAATACAAGAAGAGTCTCTTTTGACAAAGTTAAGTTGAGGTCTGGTTTTCCTACGGGTCAAAGGTCAGATGGCAGTCCCAGCAAGTACTAATTACATATAACCGTAAATTCACGGGATGATTCCGGACTGCGGTCGCCTTCGGCATACAAATTACAAACGGGATAACCCTAATATAATTTAGCAATAACCTACAGTGATACGGCAGTAATACTTTGCTAACACGTTACGATTGCAATAAGTAGGTTAAATCCCTTAAGAACGTTCCCTGCGGTAAATGCGATCTCACGAAGCACCACATAAAAAGAAACATAACATAGAAAAAATTATAATTACTTTAATGACATAAAAAGCTACCGCAATTTTCTAAAGTGGAGCACCTAACCTAGAACCTTGTCCTTCCCACCCCACCGGGTCCGCTCAGTTGGGACCCGACACCGCTACCATCGCTTCTATTCACAAAGCGTTACACTCGACTGCGAACTCATCGCCAGTTGAAGTCTATTTCAAGTTGACACCAAGATTGCATCACCGGCGGTCAGGCTTACTTTGGTTAGCCTGTAGTATTGTGATGGGTAGGTTTAGTGAATAGCAGCCCTGAACTCTATGTCACGATCCGGCAGCGGGACCAATCGCAGACAATGCGGACACGCTCGCTCAGGAAGCAACAGATGAGTAATTGAATGCCGATAGTTCAACAACACTGCAGCAGATCGGACGGCTAGTCTAGAAGGTATCTATTCTATTGGTTATTTACCTTGTTGCTGTCAGGGGCAAAGTACTTTATGTATAATAGAAAAGTTCAATTAGGTACTTTGTCACGCTAAGCATAAGTCCCATTCACCAAGTAAGGCTTTCCTCCCTTAATATTTGCGATCGATTTCTTATTGTAACATTCATTATTGTGCGGGTATACAGGGTGTCCCGGAACTCAACGATAACCTGGTACCGGGTGAGAGGCCAAGGTATACCAGTTATGAAAAAAAAAAAGAAAAAAAATCCATGTTACTTAGTCGTGATTGTGATTAATTCATAATTAATATACAAGTGAAGTTTTTTAATCAAAGGTGGTTTTATTCCGATATCCTCAAATAACGTCAATAGCGGTGGAGTGACGTTACATTATGGATGCCATCCTCAAAGTTCATATAATTATTTCATGCCGAACTCAATGTGCTAGTGTATATAGGTAATATACACTAGCACACTACCACCTACATCAGATCTTGATCAACATTATATCGCCCCTCCAAAAAAGAAACATTGAAACCATATAGTTTGGTAAACAATAAGAAATCTCTGAACAATATAAGCATATGCATCTCTAAGCATATGTTACCTTAAGATATGGTATAATATTTTGGGGGAATGCTACAGATCGTGAATTAGTATTCAGGAGCCAAAAGAAATGCTTAAGAGCAGTATGTGGCATTAAACAAATGGAAACGTGCAAACCACATTTCATTAGGTTAAAAATATTAACAATGCCCTGTCTTTACATATAAGAGACCTGTATCTATGTAAAATGTAATATGGACCAATTTTCGAAATTTAATAGCGTACGTCAAAAAGGAAAAATTAATTTTAGGCCATCCAGAACAGCTTTAATGTCGAAAAGTATATTTGGAATGGCACCCAGAATATTTAACAAATTACCATCGTCAATTTTAAAGTTAGATGACTTAATAGAGTTTAAGAAAAAATTGTATACGTTTTTAGCATTCAAGGCTTATTATACAACTCAAGAATTTTTAAATGACATTTTTAGAGATTGAACTTAGTATTGTAACAACTTGTGCATGCGATACACATGACCATATTATATTTGCATGTCTGTATGACGAAACATGTAGATCTATATATTTTAATTAAGTTACCTACTTTTTACCATGTTTTGAGCAAATAAAGTTCTGTTTCTGATTCTGATTCTGAATAGATACAATAAAAGATTACAGCGCAGTAAGAACGTGCTCCTATATTTTACAAGCTTTTATTTAGTTTCACCTGTCCCGTTGTCTGTCTGTCTGTCTGTAATCAAATCTTTCAAGATATATTTGAACCACTTCCCGGTGACCGATTGAGCTGAAATTTTGAGTATAGTTTGGATGACAATTCAATATTATGGTACCATCGAGCTGATGTGTCGATGGAGACAGAAGGTGGCCATGGGAATTCAGTACTTAACCGACGTAACCCCGTTGAGTTTGGGCTCGTTAGAATCGTCCCAATGAGTAGTTGATGATGGTATACAGAAAAGTACAGTCGGCAATAAAAGCTTGACCCAAAATGATTTTTTTGACAGAAACTTGTTTGAAGTTGGTTTAAAATGTAAAAATGCCCACGACTTGAGCATAACCTTGGCACTAAGAACCTTACGTTGATATTGATATTTTAGATTACTTTCCGTTACACTTTACTTCCCGTATTAGCAAAGAGACAACATTACATTACATGGGCATTTTCAATAGAACGTGTACCCAATTAGCGTGAGTTGTTAAATAATAATTTACTTTAAAAACAAAGTTTTAACCGACTTCAATTTAGTACTCTGCCAAGCCACGAGAACATTTCCACATTTCTTTTCCAATTTAGCACATCAACTGATTTCCGAGAGCAAATGGGTTGATTATTAGAGAAAAAAACCCAATCGCTGTATGTGGGCCGATAATATTTGAGGACTTCCGTCGATTCCACAAGGATCACCTTTGGCACTTCATTAGTTGCTATTTCAACGGAATCTTATTAGAATCTGTGATATACTTTTGTACTTTTATGTACATCATTGAGGAATTCCATAAGTCATCTGTGGTCT
The DNA here is from genome assembly GCA_947049275.1 of Epinotia bilunana. Taxonomy (NCBI): domain Eukaryota; kingdom Metazoa; phylum Arthropoda; class Insecta; order Lepidoptera; family Tortricidae; genus Epinotia; species Epinotia bilunana. Next base: position 7,301,069 of record OX346265.1, read on the forward strand.
TCATCATCAATTCCACTCCACCAAATTTATGATTTCCGGGTTTAAATACACGAGTAATAATAGAAAATACCAAAATTACTACACGCGTGCCTAATACAATTGAGGAGTTCCCACAATTCCTCAAGGATCCCATCATCCAATTGAATTTTTGAAAAAAATGGGACCCACCTGGAAGCATATACTTACAAATAAATAAATAAAATTACGAATCGGCTCATCAATGACGGAGTTCTGAGGTAACAAACATTGAAAAAAAAAAACAACCGAATTGAGAACCTCCTCCTTTTTTTGAAGTCGGTTAAAAATTAACTCAGTGTCAGTTTTGTGACGACAGTTAAGCATTCAGTTTGTAAAAATATTCACTTTAATTTATAAATGACTAGCTTCCGCCCGCGACTTCGTCCGCGTGGACCCGGGATAAAAACTATCCTATATTTTAATCCAGGCTATAAACTATCTTCGTGCAAAATTTCATTCAAATCGGTTAAGCTGTTTAAGCGTGATTGAGTAACAAACATCCAAACATCTAAACTTTCGCATTTATAATATTAGTAGGATAGGATAGGATAGGATACACGTTAATTAAATGTGATAAAAGTTCATTTTCACATCATTTGTATACTTAATTGTCGTCACATAACTGACACTGAGTTAATTTTTATTTAACAACTCACGCTAATTGGGTGTACACGTTTCATTGAAAATGCCCACATATGCCAACGTCCAGCAATAAAGGGAACTCACCTCATAATGTTCCTGCCATTGTGTGAAGTTATAATTATGACCAAATCCGGCTACAGAAAGCGACACGGATTTCCAGGGCCTAACTTTCATTTTGATTTTGATGATTGAGACTACATCCCTAGGATACCCATCGCTTTTGTTTCACGTTTCTATAATACTGATTTTAAAAGACAGAGCATAAAACCGGGATATCCTTGTACATTTCAGGAACATATCACATTTTGAATTTCGAATCAGGTTGTCGTAAATATCTCCAGTCTAACCATGCTGAAATGTCAGTTTCACAACGAAATTGCAAGTGACCTAGTCTGCGGTTTTTGTAAGTGAATTAATATTCAAGCCGCGGTTGTCACTGGGTCACGTTTCATGCATGTTTCAGTGCTACCAATAATTTTCAACGTATTATTGGTGATTCAATAAAAGGCTCGCGTGCGTGCATCGCATGTATACTAGGGGAGCACAAAGGTAGAAATAAATGCCATTTTATAGTTCAGAGAGCAATGAATGCACGAGCTGGCAGCTAACAAACTATAAAATTTGACATGTAAACGCGCATATAAAACTAAAGAAATGAGATAAAAATGCATTCCAATTTCAGTCGCACGAGTTATTTGCATAAAATGAGTTAGCATGAATTGTGTGATGCCCTGGCATCCGAGGCGAGGGTGGCGAGTGGCGAGACGAGTTAATGCGTCGAGCGACGAGTGCAGTGGCTTCGGTAGACGGGTCGGCGACACTTCGATGCAGCTAATGTTAGTTGTGTGACTTACGTGACTACAATGACGCTGGGGACACGCTGCTGTCAGCCAACTGTCTATACATAAAATACTTGTGGATACTCACAACTGCATACATTTTGCGAGCCAGTTATGGAAAGGCACAGATCACGGACTACCATTAGCTAACCTAAATATGTTTTCTCCAAATGTGTTATTTAGACGATGTTTGGGCTAAATTTCCATGCAACATCATTGTCGTGCCGTTAAGACAGTAGTTAGTTGTGTATTAAACAACTCCGTATATACTGACTATTAATTATTGTTGATCTATGCCGATTTAGAAATCATCAAAGGGTCGTGGAGACGCGATTGTTAATGAGTGTATGAAATCGGATGCCAAGATTATTTATTAGGTACTAAGTTATAAGTTTACAACAAAGCTGCCAAGTAATTAAATCGTACGCGGGCGAGTCTACAATTTAAAAAGTCTATAAAATGCACACTGCAGCATTGCGTGGGTGCACCGCAACCGTAATAGCGGTCGCGAATGCGAATTACCCGCAGCGATTTTAAAGCGATAAACTTTCACTGCGCAAGAGTGGTAATGATGCGCCCGCGCCGTGTATTGTTCTCGCGGGAAATCTTCTGCGTATTATTGTTTGTATTCGCTAATTGCTTCCGATTGACATGCGACTCTTAAGAGTCTTGTTATGGAAAAAATATATCGCGTTTGAAGTCCCGGGGTAAAAACCAGTTGTGTGGTTTACATAGTATATATTTTTGCTATTTCATGTTGGATGTCAGCCCAATCAGACCTCTGAAGAGGCGGAATTAGTTTAGAATTAAGTTAAGACTGTATTAAAATTAAGGAATAATTAGAATAAGAAAGCCACTACCAGGGTGGCATTTGTAAAGCCCTCTTTAAGTAAAAAAAGATATTTGGCAGAACCTAAAAATTCATAACACGTAGTCATTATACATTTGCTGAAGTAGATACTAAAGAAGACTTAGGACCTGAAAAATCCAAATGGAGCGCTGACGGCAGCCACGCAGGTAACGGCAGTGTTAATTACAATTGCTGTCAATTGGCTGTCGCCTAATTGACAGGGCGCGTGATTTGATCATGGGCTGCGCAGTTTTTGTTAGCAGTGTGACCTTTATGATAGTCGCTTAGAAATACCGAATCCTAAGCAAATATCAGCAAACTAGCTGTGTCAGACGGACAAACACTAAGGGATTTGCCACACTGGACGCGTTCTGCGGTCTGCTGCGGTCAGGACTTCCCTACAATTTAGTATGGGAGACCTGACCGCAGAACGCGTCTAGTGTGGCAAAGGCTTAAGTGAAGTGATGGATTAAGTGATCCATTGGACCAATTTTAGTGCGGAACACTAGTAATAAAAGTTGTGTTGCACACCACCAACAAAAATCGGAACGTTTTTACAATAGGGTACAATCACGTTTATTTATGTCACTTTGTTCGTAAAGATAATTTAGAACTGGTACTGCGTGCCCTAGAACCCAAAGGGTAATTGTGTAACTTTTCCAACGAGTGTTCGACATTTTGCAACTGACATTTTTTCATACAAAAAATGACATTTAGATCTACCTAACGTACGTACGAAACGTTACACAATCGACCAGCTGATATATAGAACGTGAAACTTAAACAATAGTAATAATTACGAGTATAGCTTCAATTTCCTTTTTACAAGCTTTTATTTAAGTTGCAATGTATGTATGTATGCAACTATGTTTGTTCGGGAGGAATCTCGCAACTCAATTTGGAAGCAGATATCTTCAACCGATTGATCTGAAATGTTGGGTTTAAGTATAGTTTGGATGACAATTCAATATTATGGTACCATCGAGCTGATCTGATGATGAAGACAGAAAGTGGCCATCGGAATTCAGGACAACATACGTAACCCCGTTGAGTTTAGGCTCGTTAGAGTCGTCGAGTTGATGACAGTATACAGAGAAGTACAGTTGGCGATAAAATATTGTACCAAAACTGAAATTTGAAACTTATTGAGCCTAAGTTTGTTTTGCAAACTTCTAAATGCTCAAAACTCCGTTAGTGCACAATGGCTCGTGAATGATGAATGAAAATTTTAACGATTTTCTCACAATCATCACACAATAATGGTGCGGTTATTCTTAGGAGTCATGTGAGAGGGTAGTGACCTAAGTCGCGGGGCGTTTTAACGCCTACTTCTTATTTAACTGCAAAAAACTGTTACCAGAGCTATGTAGACAAAAATAATATACGCTCTTTATTATTTAACTTGTAATGAAATTAAATGAAGCGAGAAAGGTTTGTCAAAAAGCAAGTGGAAAACCGTGATCTCTGCCTATACCCCTCCGGGAAATAGACGTGATTATATGTATTACTAGCTTCTGCCCGCGACTCCGTCCGCGTCGAACTCGTTTCTATCGTAGCTCCATACAAACTTTCAGCCCCCGCTTCATCCCCTTGGGGGATGATTTCCGGGATAAAAACTATCCTATGTCCTTCCCCAGGACTCAAACTATCTCTATACCAAATTTCATCCAAATCGGTTCAGCGGTTTAAGCGTGAAGAGGTAACAGACAGACAGACAGACAGACACACTTTCGCATTTATAATATTAGTATGGATTCAAAAAGCTGCCCGCGAGGCTCCGCCCGTGTGTTGCAAATAACCCAGGCGGAGCTACGGAATAAAATATAGCCTATGTCGATCACGAAGCGGATATACAGACGGAGAGAAAGACTTTTGTAACTCTTTTGTAACAGAAGAAAAGAAGTTTGTTTTGGTAAAGTAATATAATAGAGTCGAAAATAGGTGGTAGACCAACTTATTGGCTTACTGTACCTCGACGACAAAGATATGTTTACATGATTGCACCTTATTGCATCGTATTAGGCGAATAATGTATACGCATCTTTGATGTCGACTCGTAAATAAACTGAGAGTAAAAGTTCGCACGCTTTATCGTTACTATATACCGTGTAACAAATCGATTGCAATCTCACAAGATTAGGTACGACTAATCGGTAATCGAATCGCCCTACAATGTAGCAAATTAGATTACCGCATAACAACGTCACGTCTACATACCTATTGGTTGGCATTGTAACTATGCAACCTTTTTTTTGTAAATCAATTAATTATATTTATTATTAGACCGACTAGTTTAACGGTTAAATTCGGTTAAAACATGTACACGCGATTCTTAAGCTATTTGGCGTCGGACCACAAAATTTCTTACATAAGCCGAATTCGCCCTAAACAGAAAAAGGTTTATTCCCAGTTTAGTCCATACATTGGCCCGTGTGACAGGATTACCTAGTTACCGGTTAGCTCAATTTCCGCCGAAGTCTCAGCAATACCTACATAGCAGCGACGGACAACAGAAACAAACAACCGACAAACGAACTTGCCGAACGATTACGCCGATTATTAGAACTGCACTTAGGCTACCGTCAGGACGCCAGCGGGTAGCGATGCGACGAGAGGCGTTCATACATTTGATCGAGTTCACTCTACAAACGGCCGGCCCTGCCGCGTCCGCTGGCGTTTAGACAGTGGCTTTTAAGAGTCAGCACAGCACCGACGGTCGTGTGCTGACCCCACACACGCGCAATTAACGCGAACCCAATTAGCTCGCACCCAAACACGACACCGATCGTAATCAACCTGATCAATTTGCCTTTCAGACAGAGGTCAATAAAGGGATACGTGTAACGGGCGAGGCTGATTGGCAAGTCTGGTCTTGTCATTTAGTATACCCAAACTCAGGCAGTCTGAGAACGATCATTTCCGTTACTATGAATTATGATGTCGGGACAAGCACTACTTTACCCGGTTTAACATAAGAATTCTATAGATACATACAACTAAATACAACTAAGGCGTTGAGTACACAAACTCACATGAACCCAGAAATATTTTTTATGGGTAGAAAAGCTAATTTCCGTCCCTTTAAAGTTAGATGGCTGCTAGCTCCCAAGGGCCCGCACTCGCAGTAAGACCTAGTTTTCGGAAAAGATCTCTTCTACTGTTGATAAATCCATTGATGTTCGTAACGTTCTGGGCGTATTTTTTGCAAAAAAAAACCATTAAGCATACCGATTATTATTAAAACGGGTTGAAAATGGCATGACATAGACCTGATTAAGTTAGGTAAGGTTTATTCCTAAACATAACGGTTTCCGAGTTTAGAGTTTACGAACTCGTGAAAATTCTGCAAATAAAACAATTAACGTGAATACCTTATGGTTCCCTATAAATGATATCTAATTGTTCCGTGTTTTCGGTTGATAAACGATTTATATGTGTGTAGGGCAAATATTTCCGAACTTATTACAATCTAGAAAGCCCTCGGGAGTACGATCCCTGTTACACGCGTCTCGAATGAATATCTTATGTTTCGGGAAAGCTTAGGTTGGAGACAAGGGCCGCCTGTGCAGATGTAGGTCGCAGGACATACATAAACATGTTGCTTTTATGGCGTCGGTACGATTCGGCGCCAAGGGGAGATCAGTGATAGCAGTACGGTGTTTAGGAGTTGAATAAATCGCATTCAATATGATTATTGAGGTACATAGTTGAACAAGGGTGAAATAGATTTTCGCAGAAATTTCAGTTTCAAACGTGAATTTATAGATAAAATTTAATTAATAAATCTTGAATAAACAAGGAATCTTATGTCAATATCATACAGACTGACAAGGAAACACTTTTCTCATTATTTCTGTATTTCAGAGATGTATTAAAAAAACACCGCACTTCGTCTATTCTAGACCACGAGGCGTCTCAACACTACGTTGATTGTACTGTCGACATGTACCTCATTATAATTTGACCCCTAAATTCGTAACAACTATGCGATATCGGAGATCTGCTTGACACTGGTAACTCCAGTAACGAGACCGTAAGCTTTATACATATATCGACGAACGACACGTATGCGTGAATTACTTGGTGTTTTGAGGACACGATAATCATTATCGAACTCGTTTTAAACCAATATGAATATCATGCATTATTTATAAGGCAATTTGGGCTAAATTCGTTATGGGAACAACCTTGGCGATTTTTACACATTTAACACGAAATCTGATGAAAATAATTAAGTAGCAGATGATTTCCAATCAGGTTCATGAAAAGTTTTTTTCGTAGCTTTTGGCTCAGGCTGATTCCGAAAAGGGATGCCTTATCACCAAGATAAGTGGTTATGCTCAAACAATTGTCTCTGTGGGCGGGCTTCAAAAAGATACAGAAAGTGTTAGTTTTAACTATTCAAAACTACAAAGTAGTCGTCGTCTTCTTCTGGCTACATGGCATAGTTCACTCGAACTTTGACAGTTCAAATACATAATTGGTCATACATACATATATCAGAATAGGGCAGGGTTCAAAAATATCCGATTTTTATTATAAATATCAAAATATCGGATATTTATATATAAGTATCACCTATATATATATCCGATATATATCAAAAGTTTGATATATATCCATTTTGTATGAAAGCCATATTATTATTTTATTTTATTATTTATGTAGGTATACTATTTGTATATGTGTTACATAAACATAATAAATTATAAAAAAAAAATGTTTTATTTAATTAGGTACTTACATGAAAATCTTAAAATCCGACAAATTAAACCGAAACATAAAATCTTCCAACTCAGGCAAAAGCAACTAAAAAACATAAAACTTTTTTTATAAATTCTAATCAGTCAATGGTCATACCTACACTTATTTCTGCATTGATATATATATCATTAAAAAAAATTGGATACATATCATGATATATATCCATTGATATATATCCTCGAACAATAGGATGAATGATATGAGATTAGCACGGGACCGGGATATGTGGGGTACTCGAAGTGAGGCTTATGCTGAGTTGCCGAGCAGTGGGCGATTGCAGGGTGATAATGATGGTGACGATAGCAGAATCAAATAAAATACGACCCCAGGGTCCAGATTCATCCTTTAAAAATAATTTAAGCGCCCCACGTTTTGCCTAATTTTTTTGCGGTGTGAGGTTTCACGGCACCGGAATGTACAGTTGGCATCATATAGTTAGTAGCAGCTAAATATATTGTAACACATCCTAACTCCCATGGTAATAAAGACATGGTACGATATAGGTATATGGCTTCTTTGGCTGCTACAAACCCTACCGAATGACGACCACTGACGACAACATTGACGACCACTTTATCCTAGTTGGTAGTGACCCTGCCTACGAAGCAAGAGGTCCCGGGTTCGAATCCCGGTAAAGGCATTTGTTTGTGTGATGAGCACGAATATTTGTTCCTGAGTCATGTTTTCTATGTATTTAAGTATTTATTTATCTATATAAGTATGTTTATCGTCGTCTAGTACCCATAGTAACTCAGCTTTGCTTAGTTTGGGAGTAGGTCGATTTGTGTAAGATTGTCCCCTAATATAAAATAAAAAAAAAGAATATGCCCTTGATCGGTTCACACCCCATTTTTGGTTACCTACTCCCTGTATAATGCTGACTATAAGTACATGAGAAGAAACTGTAAAGTCCCCTTTTACGTTGCCAAGTGTTGACGTGATGCATACTAGCCGACCCTCGGCTTAAATATGAATTAAAGGCAAACACCCCTCGGCTAGCCCACTTCTATAACGTCACATGAACCATATTTTCAGTCAAGTGTAAAAATATGGGTGCATACAACTTACTCATAAATATGCCCCTATAACTCTTATGTCAGCGGGTTAAGGTTTTGGTACTTATGAGAGGATGTTATCGATACATATTTTTGCACTTGACGGTTCATAGCCGAGTACCGGTTATTTTCGGGTTGCGTCCCTAAAAACGCCGTATACTTAGTTGGGAAGCGCAGCTTGCGAAAGTTAGGTACCAAGTGTGTTTTACACATATACCAAAGAGGCTCAAATGTCAATTGATTGTGTTTTCAACGAGTCACATAAAGCGGTATATGTATCAATGATTAGCATTTCCGTTTTTCGGGGACTCTTTTTAAAAAGATATATCTACTAAATGCATAGGTACCCAGCCCCAGTAAAAAAACATACTATATACGATAGGTAATAGCGTCCATGCGTCTATGCAAAAAATAGAATAGTTCCTTATAGTATCCTAGATGTTTGTTGCTTAATTTTCAATACTTTTTTTTTCTTTCTAGTATTTTCTGTATGTCACGAATAAATGTTAGCTATTACGACATGTAAGAAAACTGATCTGTGTCGTAATATTTAATTTCGTCTAGGTCAAAACCTTTTCACTACGAAATCTGCACGGCCTTATCCAAAGGCGGTCAACTGAACTGAGAGCATTCAGCGAGAATCGAAAATGTCACGCAAACTCCCGCCGTGACATTTTCCAGGTAAACAGGAAACGCATGAGTGGACACAATAACCGCCAAAAAGGTTAATTAGTCTTATTAACAAAGCTAAAATAACTACGATATTTTAGTCTTTATTTCGTTAACATTGGGTGTAAAGTCGCCTAAACCGTTTATTTTTTTTCGTCTTTTGATAAAGCTCCCACGGCTAAGTTTAGGGTCTCAAGGGGTCATTAGTGGATGTCATTGCGGATAATGAGCGGCTGTAATTTGGCTAAAGTTCACAAACGAGCGGTTTTTGTTGGTAGCCCTTGACTTGAGTCGCACCCGGAACTGCCGAGCATGAGTCTGCAGTTTGTACGTGAAAAACTTATTTGGTTTTGACTTAAGACAGAGGGACACAATTCTGCAACCGTTACTGAAGTAATGAGATGAAATTTGAATCGTATTGATTGATTGGTGCGTTTTCCATCTCTTTGGCTATGGCGCGGATGAAAGGGCAACTACCAGTACAATCTCAAAAGTAAAATTATAACGCAAATAAAATCTGACCTTGGGTTCATGTACCTAATGTCTTTATTAAACCGGACCTTGTATAGCAGTTTTATTAGTAAGCAGTTTCGGAAAGCCATTATACCTTATTGATTTGTAGGGTAGTAAATTAGGGCCCTTCTAAATAAGAGCGAAACTTTTCTTCATTAACTACTACCTAACCACCCAATACCACCGGGATTCGAACCCAGGACCGCTGGCTCCGCAGGCAGGATCACCACCAACTAGTCCAGTGTTTTTCTGTTTCACGTGTCGATTCCGACATTTCTCTGTCGCTGGGAACATAAGACAATCGCCAATCGACCAAGGAATTTTCGCACGCCTGATTACATATTAGCGTGTATTTATAACAAGAAATATGTTCGAAGTAGAGATTAACCCGATCAATGCTACCAATCTTTAACACTCAATTATTATAAAATGGAATAAAATTCCATTTATTTTCCTTAATAGTTTACGAGCATTGTAATAATTACTTAAACAGAATATTGCAGTTATTCATATTTCAGGAACTTCTCTCAGGTTATTAAAGGCTTTGATACCGCTACTTTTTGGCCTGAAATCTTTTCATGTTTGCACGTTTCGTCTAATCTAGCATCATATCATCGTTTCATAATCATAATTTTCAGCCCATAATCGCCCACTGCTGAGCATAGCCCCTCTGCTAGTACGCCACCCGTCCCCATCCCGAGCTAATCTTATCCAGAAGTGAATCTTATCGTCTACCCATCGAGCTGGTGGACGGCCGAATCTAGCATGGTTGCCGAAAACACGCCCGAGGTGAGCCAGGGAGAGTGACCTCCGATTAAGTGTAGCTGTTACGAAACCCGGGGTCTATTATTAAGCGTATGCCTATGCATGTTTCATCATCATCATCATATTAGCCGAGAGACGTCCACTGCTGGACATAGGCCTCCCCCAAAGAGTGCCACAATGACCGGTCCTGGGCCACCCGCATCCAGCGGAGTCCCACGACCTTTACCAGGTCATCAGTCCACCTTGTGGGGGTCTACCCTGCGCAGTGAGCACGCTGCGCCTTCCGGTTCGTGGTCACCACTTCGAGAACCTTTCCGCCCCAATGGCCATCGGTTCTACGTGCAATGTGCCCCGCCCAATGCCACTTAAGTTTACCGATTCGGAAGGCTATGCATGTTTAGCTCTATGATAGTGATAAAGACGCCACTATTTGCTCTGTAGGTGTTGTGCTCCTGCTCCCGAGGTAGGCCGCCATAGCTCCCGAGGATGACTGACCGACATGACGAGGATTGATAGCTAGCAATCACAACATCCTCAAATCAATAAATGGCCGGCAACGCGCTTGCGATTCTTCTGGAATCGCATCAAGCGATTACCATGATTACCATCAGCACAGATCGTGCTTTGGTTTGCCACCATCGTAATATAAACAAAATGCGAGAGCTCGCTGAGCAAGTTTAAAAAGAGTATGTGATAAAAAATTAAAAAATGCATTTCACGCGGCGTTGAACGGGTTCGCTATTAAGTTACGCCCTATTTAGCTCAGCACGGCCATCGTGTAATTACTTATTGTTGCGGAGCAATCTCGGTAATGGGGGGTTGAACTTTGGCTGAGTCCTTATCTTCTAGAGAGGCGTTTAAATCTACGCATAAAAAGAGCTCGGGAAGCCATGTCGGAGGGGTGCTGACCTAAAGGGAGTGTAAACACATTTTCTGCAAAGACAAGACAGGCTTTATCAGTCACCTGAGAGCTCATGAACGACGCTCTCATTTTCCTATCTGTATCTGTGTATCTGTCTGTGGTATCGTAGCTCCGGAATGGATGGACCGATTTGAATGCGGTTTTTTTTTATTCGAAAGCTGATGTGATCCCGAGTGTTCTTAGTTATGTTTCATGAAAATCTGTTAAGCCGTTTTTGAGATATTGGACTTTGAAATGAAAATGTCGGGGGTTTTTCAACTTCTAAGTTGTTACCTGTGTCTTGTGTACAATAAAGTATTTTGTATGTAGGTTAGGTACATACGATGATGAAGATGAACGTGTATGGCCGCCGGACCTCTTTTTACGTGCGTGGACTTGTATTCGACGGTATTTGCCTACCAAAACCCATTTTATGCAGACTGGGTGAATTACCGCGAAAAGGTCAATACGCCTGATTATCGCCGGTTGAATCAAACCCGACGACGACGCGGTGAAAACCGATAATATAATCTAAAAAACAAATTGAAAAGCTATTTCGTGATCTTGACCTGCCGTGCAGTCACGATAATTTCAGTTTAGGGATACCACCTGTTACGCTTTAAGGATTGTACCAAACGGGATGTGACAGTATTTGACATCAATCCCCAATGTTGGTTGCGGATGATATGTGGATAAAGTGTCCAAGCAAAAATTTGGATTTATAGCCCTTTGCTTTGGCAATGTCCACAGGGCTGTTATTCGCTACGCGCTAAAGCGGCTCACGCCGCCGATCACCCGTCACGAAACTAGACCTCTACCTACGCTTAGTTAGTACGCATGAGGTGTCAAGATATATTTGTGGGCGCTCACCCGCAAATATATCTTTTAAATATATCTTTTAAGCTCACCTCAACGCTCGTTGAGGTGAGCTTAAATCGAGTTACAGAATAGGGTTTGAGCTTCTTGAAGATAGAAGAAGAGGAAGAAAATTTTATACCCACCGCCATTATCTAACGCACAATTCTCTTGCCACCTCTGCGAAAGGAAAGAAAATGCCGCTACCGCATAGGGCTACATATAGCGCTCAATGTGCGCTAACTAACTACTCACAAAACGCTGCTTGAATCGTCTGATAAAGACTTATGATAGTTATGATGGGGGGTGCCATACCACAAGTTTAACAATTTTTCATAAACCTATTTACACTAAGGCACTGGTCCTACCGCCGGCTAGTAAGCTAGAAAAGTTGGGCGAGTAGCATTACATTGCGGATCTGTAAAGGTCGATTGATCACACTGTGCCTGGTCAGCACGCAATGAACCGTTACTCGCCCAACTTTTCTATCTTACTAGCCGGCGGTGGGACCAGTGCCTTTAGGCAATGCAAAATGTAAGTTCTTCTACGGCCCGGTTCACTAAGCTAAGAGTTACAATTTTACAAGGGGATCCACGCGCTTTTGGACTAGTTTTGACGAGTTTTGAGTTGATATTCCTCCGTCAAAACTATAGATATATTTATGGCAAAACGCTTATCGGTTCTTCAATCTTTTATCTACATTTGCACGAGCGTTTTTTTTAATTTTTATTTTTCATGTTTTATTCAAACATGGTCCAAAAAGTTTTGTTTTCGATATTAGTCTGTGTTTCTGTTTATGCACTTTAATATATGAAATCTAAATACTGTTACTTATTGACGTCTCAAACAACCCGCGAAAGATTTAAATTTTTAAGTCATTTTCACAAAAGTTACGTCCAAAAAACTGGTTATTTGGCCTAAAATTGCCAGTTTGGTGCCATGCCTATATCTCGAAAACTGTGAGTTTTGAAGTAAATATGGGACTATTTCGGTAAACCTTTTCCGGTAAATACGAAAAGCCATAAAAACACTAAAAACCGGCCAAGTGCGAGTCGGACTCGCGCACGAAGGGTTCCGTACTACCTATACGAACGGAAAAAAATCACGTCTGTTGTATAGGATCCCCTTTAAATATTTATTTTATTCTGTTTTTAGTAAGTATTCGTTGTTATAGCGGCAACAGAAATACATCATCTGTGATGTTTTTCAACTGTCTATCACGGTTTATGAGATACAGCCTGGTGACAGACGGACAGACAGACAGACGGACGGACAGCAGAGTTGGTAATAGTCCTGTTTTACCCTTTGGGTACGGAAGCCTAAAAACGGACAGTTACAGATCGAAGGTCATTGGGAGCGGCACGGGTCGAATCCGCCAGTCGTTATCTATTGGGCAAGCGTCTCACAGTTGCCAATGTAGACTTGTAATATTACAACTTTTAGCTTCCTGAAACGGGCCACTGGCAGCCGATAGAAGGTTATTGGGGTTTAGTTTAGTCATTATACGGTCATGTAGGTTAATCCATGAACCAATGAACCTTATAGTGAAGTTCAAAAATATGCGCCGTCATCTAGATACCGTATTGTTGAAGTGCCGAAAGTGGTTGGATGTCATTAAAGAATAGATTTAATTGTACATTATTACAAAAGCCGGGTGTATGATGGTTGAACAATACGAGTCAAACCACCGCTGTTCCAGTCACGGTGTAGAGAATGAAAGGAAATTGAAGATTGAAATATCATCATCATATCAGCCGAAAGACGTCCACTGCTGGACATAGGCCTCCCCCAAAGAGTGCCAAAGTGACCGGTCCTGCGCCACCCGCATCCAGCGGACTCCCGCTTGAAATATATCACGCAAAAATTCAGCGAACAATCGGTTCACTTCGCTAAATTGATGAATTCTGGTCTGTACAGTAACTGCCAGGTTCGGCAACGAGTATGTAACACCCCTGAGCTGTTATTCGGAGCTCGCTAAAGGTAAGGTTAAGACAGGTCACAGAATAGCGGCGCTGTAATTGCAAGCAACCATAGGCTGCCGCTTACCACCAGACGGGCCGAACACTCGTTTGCACAGTCTTAATATAAAAAAAACTTACCATTTTAGCGAGCATGGTGTCCATCATGGGCCGATGTGAGTGCGCGAGCGCTGCTCGGATGTTGGAGGCGTTGGCCACGCATTGGGCCATGCAGCGCTGGAGCCCTGCCGCTTGACGCACAAGGTGCGCGCTTAGAGGCACCTGAACCAATTTCAATTAATAGTTTAATTATTTTATCCTATTAGGCTTCAAGAGCACTTTTATAGATCTAACTCTACTAGCTTCTAAACGGGCAACAGTTTTACGGCAATGTGTGGCCAGCGAGTATTATGTGCATCTTGCTCTAGCGTACAAAGTCAGCGTGAGACAGCAATAGTTGCCGGCCAGATATTGCAGGAAAATGTGGCCAGTTTAGAAGCTCCACTATTTCTGAATTATAAAATGCCGCCGCATTCGAAGCGAGCCGGATTCGAACCAGCGACCTTCTGGCTTACGCGGTCAGTGACAGTAACCAACAGAGCTATCGAATTTTGATTTTAGAATCGTGCAACGAATTTTCAAAATTAATTTAGTAAGGACTGGCGCGTCTATGCATGCTATGCGGAAGAGCTTGCTTTTAACTGTTTTTCATGATCAGAGAGGTGGCTTTTCGGTGAAGGTAAATATTGCGACGATAACTACAACTTAAACCCCCGACATTTTCATTTCAAAGTTCAATATCTCAAAAACGGCTGAACAGATTTTCATGAAACATGGCTAAGAACACTCGGAATAAAATTATCTATGAGACAAAAAAACCACATTCAAATCGGTCCACCCGTTTGGGAGCTACGATACCACAGACAGATACACAGACACACAGATACCACAGACAGACACGTTAAACTTATAACACCCCTCTCTTTGCGTCGGGGGTTAAAAACTGTCTAATCCCATCAGGGTTGGAAGGTCAGATGGTCGCTTTCGTAAAAACTGACGTCTACGCCAAATCTTGTGATTAGGGGTCATAGCGGACCCCATGCTTGTTTAGGATACAACCGGGAGAAAGGCTAGGAGAATGTGTATCTGTGTGTCATGTCACATCGTTGCTCCCAAACAGATCAGATTTAGAGCGGTTTTAAAAAAAATCGAAAGTGTAGTTTATCAAGTTTGTTATTAACTTATTAGCCATGTTTGTTAGTGACCGATTGAGCTGAAATTTTGGGTATAAGTATAGTTTGGATGACAAATCAAGATTATGGTACCATTGAGCTGATCTGAGAAGGTGGCCATAGGAATTCAGTACTTAACCGACGTAACCCCGTTGAGTTTGGGCTCGTTAGAATCCTCTCAATGAGTAGTTGATGATGGTATACAGAAAAGTACAGTCGGCAATAAAAACTTGTACAAAAAAAATATTTTCGTCAGAAACCTGTTTATGGTGAAATAACAGTAAATGGTACCTCTTCACTGCCGCTGGTCCCTGATCCGCGCAGCACGGTCTCTAAAACATGCGCGTGTTGTGAGACGTAGTCGAGACAGCGGCGAATCTCGACCATTTCGCGCCGCTGTCGGTCTGGGGAAAAATATATTTAGTTAACTCAACTACCTAGGTTACACTAGAAGTCTGTAAAAGATATTTTGGAGATATTTTAGCTGCGGAAAAATCATTTATATGTTAAGACAAATCTATACTTAACACTTTCACTGCTAGGAACCCGGCGCCGGAGCCTGCGCCGTAGAAGCTTTTCGCTACTTAGCAGAAAAACCACGGGCTACGAGCGTAGCGCGTAGCGATTCTTGGCAGTGAATGTGTTAATATTATGAAGAGTAAGTCTGTGAGACTGTAGTTTTATAAGTTTGTATTGTAGACAGTATAATCTCCAGAACCAACTACCCATTTTTTTTTCCATCTGTGTATAGAATTGAGTTTCTTAATGGATATAGACTATACCGGGTGTACAATCCAAATGGGTCAGTATGGAGAAGTCGGAAACTATGAGAGATAGCGAGATCTGTTCTTAGGAACCATGACGTCGATTTTAGATTTAATAATAATTACATTCAAACTTTTTCTTAACTCTCATACATAACTGGGAATCGAACCTGGTCAAAATCAATGTGTATAAATTCTGCAAGTCGCAAGAAGCACAACACTAATGGAATCTTGTTTAAATAATTGAAAAAGTAAAAAAGTTATAAACTTTTAATACTGATGGTGAGCGCTTTCTTCTCCTACTATCTGGAGGAAAATTGTGGCATAACAAGATTTATTGGTGCTTGAATTGTAACATAACAGGCATTGTTATATACAGTATAGCTTTGAGAAGTGAGTGCTGAATACAATATCTATGTTGCAGAGATAAGTTCAAAACAATAATAATATGTGTCGCTTACTGTTACTTTAAGGATTAACCATCTACATTGTATTTATTATTATAAGCCTTTTATTTCCGACACACTTTTCATACTTAGTTACTATGATGTTCCAATGTGGAGCCTCTACAATGCATAGTTTATTTATAATTAACTGACTAATAAAAGAGAGGCTTCAAAATTAATCGGTAGTCTTTTTTTATATCTCAATCATTTGTGGACTGATTTTTTGAGCCCTTTTTTACAAGCTTTATATTAACTTGACTTGTTCGTATGTAAGTATAAAAGTATGTATGTAAGTAAGTTGTCCGTCAAATCTTGCAAATTAAATTTGATCCACTTCCCGGTGACTGATTGAGCTGAAATTTTGGGTATAAGTATAGTTTGGATGACAATTCAATATTATGGTACCATAGAGCTGATCTGATGATGGAGACAGAAGGTGGCCATAGGAACTCCGTAATAAAACCACATAACCCCATCGAGTTTGGGCTCAATAGAATCGTCTCAATGAGCAGTTGATGATGGTATACAGAAAAGTACAATCGGCAATAAAAGCTTGTACCAAAAATGAAATTTTTGACAGAAACTTATTATATGATAGCTTGAGTCTGAATTTTCTTCAAAACTGCAGTTTGGTGATGGGATTTAGTAAGAAGCAATAGTGAAAATTATAAGTGAGCACTATTTGGGTTCCTCTCCGATTCCATAGATGTTTATAATGTAGGTATTATGGTATTAAAAGTCCAAAAGAGGATCTGATTGATCTATCTGCATTCATACCATAATGACTAATTTCATAGGATTAATGTATACAAAAATTAAATTATCTGTGTTATTTTTATTGATAGCTTGGGCTTTTCAGTAGCAGCAAAAAAAAGACCGGGTTGCACTCCGGGAGTGCCGGCGGAAGTGAAAACTTGACTATTAGGACATTTCGAATCGACGAATACCGTAGCGGCAGAAGTAAACTATTTCAGTTGCAAATTAGCGCGTGAGAACTTCTTGTGTGTCGGCCGAACGGGTAAGCGCCGCGGATTGCATGGCGTTTGCGCCCTTTTTTGCGCTAACTCGAATGGCGCAGCCAGTCTCGTACTACGGCATCGGTCCCCCCACCCCCAAGCCCGAATCTCTAACTATCTTACAGTCACGTGACCTGCTACGCTCCTACACCTGTGGCGAGTTTAACAATTTTTCCCCATCCCAAAAAGTGCACAGCGCCGCTAAAGTAGTTTTCACTTCAAAAAGGGCATCTTCATAATACACCTCGTTAACTCAGATAGCCCGACGAGGTGTTATATATAACCAATCATTTTTTTTTAATAATTTACTCTATTGCTTGTTGCGATCTCAGATATCGCAAAATTGGGAGCCAATAATGCACGGCCCAATAATGTACAGCCTGATAATCCACGTCCACTTTTTGTGGACTCGGATTATTGGGTCGTGGATTATCAGCCCGGACAAAAGTGGCTTCCAATTATTGCCCCGGACCAAGTTTGCTCAGGGTGATAATGCACGGCCTAATAATGTACAGCCTGATAATCCGCATCCACTTTTTGTGGATGCGGATTATTGGATCGTGCATTATCAGGGCGGACAAAAATGGCTTGTCATAAGCGAACTCTGTCGTAGGTCGGTTAGGTTAGGGTTCACTTGTGTCCCTCAGACCAGAAATAGACACCCCGCGCAGCGGGGTGGCGTCGACTCGCTGGAGGTTATTAGTCCGCACATGGCCATTCCAATGTACATGGATTATCAGGCTGTACATTATTGGGCCGTGCATTATCAGCTCGTACAAAATTGGCTTCCAATTATTGCCCCGGACCAAGTTTGTACCCCAATAATGTACAGCCTGATAATCCATGTACAGTATGGACGCGGATTATTGGGCTGTACATTATTTTGGCCGTGCATTATTATGGCTGTACATTAAAAAGTGCATTTAGATGAAAGTGGGTTCATTTAATTTTGTTTTTTTATGCATTGGACAATTTACTACATATAGGAGGAATTAATAATAAATAAATATATACTGTAGCATATTAAATATGGTCATAAATTTTTTATGACCAGTTACTATTTTTTAATTAATGATACGATTTGCTTCAATTTTAATATTCATTATGTTTCACTGTGGAACCTAACAAACATAATCCGGAACTCAGAGCCAATATGACCAAATATTTACTTACTAGTTAAATTAGTTAATGCGAAAAATAACGATAATGTTATTCAAACATTATTCTATTCAGTGATAACGAGTGTCAATGCAATATGGGACCAAAACAAACCCTCACCGTGATACTCATAGATCCTTTGGGTGCGGCGCCTGTAGCGTTCCTCCTGCAGCTGTCGCTCAGCCTGGGCAGCCTTGCCCTGAGCCTCCAGGACGTCCAGGAACGAGGATAATAAAGATTTACGCTCCGTCGCGGTTGTAACGGTTTCTTGCATTTTGCCTCCAAATTACTACGTTTACAGTACGCACAAAAATAGATATCTACTACTAGCGACGAGATTAATGTAATATCTAACTGCTTTATTTGAAAACCAGTAAAATAAACGAAAATAGACTACGAAACTAAATTCAAATCATAACTCAAAACCACACAACCTCCCCGTCAACCGCCCAAACTTCAACTGAGGACATAGACAAGACAGAGTGAAGACGAAATCAAAATCGGATTAACGGACTGTTACTCAAAAATGATACCATTATTTAAAAAAAAAAGTTCTATTTCTAAAAAATGCATAACATTATTTAAAAGTCATACATTTTGTTGTCGCATTTACTTACATATAATAAATTATATGCTTTGAATATATTTTCCGTGTAACGATAAAAAAAACAATTCATTTGTTTCCACTGTCGCAATGTTTTTACTATATCTTCGATAGTGATTGGTCAAAATGTCGCATTGAAAATATTACTATTGGTTAACATGCTGTCATGAGTGGGCACTCTGAAGTATCTGAAAACAGGCGATGAGAAAGGAAAATTGAAGCGTTTCGTTTGTCATTCCTAGGCGGCTGTCAAACAAAAAGTGAATTTTCCTAAATACTGTACATATTAGAAAGAAAGTTGTATTACTAACACAATGGCACGAGAAAGCAGCGCAGGTTTTGATAGACACATCACTATCTTCTCACCAGAAGGCAGACTTTATCAAGTCGGTAAGTCGGCGACAACTTTTCAGTGTACAACCTATATTCTTCTAAAATATGTATAATCCAATCCAGCAGGCATTATTCCACGTTTGCCTGCGAAAAGTACTTACAACCACTCAACACTGTTTAATGATTTATTTGTAGAGTATATTCAGTATATTCCTTATGCTGACTTGCAGGTTACTACTAAGGAAAAAGTCACTTATCCTCAGTCGTCTTACAATCTCGTATGTAGCACGAGTTGTGAGCATGTCTGTTTAAGCGTGCTGATTTTTAAACCGAATGGATCGGCCTTATATTTGGGTTGGACTTGATGTGGGATACAGTGAACTGATTCAGTTATATTTGGTTTGCAGAGTATGCGTTAAAGGCGATAAACCAAGGTGGTCTGACGTCGGTGGCCCTCCGAGGCACGGATGCGGCCGTGGTTGCGGCGCAACGCAAGGTACCGGACCGCCTGCTCGACCCCGCCTCCGTCACACACCTGTTTACACTCACTGAAAATATTGGGTGCGTCATGACCGGCATGATTGGTAAGTGGTAGATATATTGTACCATTGATGTCGAGACTTTTTCTCATTGCTGTTGTAACACTTGTAATAAGGTTAGTTCACATTATGAACACAAGAGACAAAACACACACCTCGCATATAAAGTTCTACATTTGACTGTTCCAATAGTCTGCACATGTCAAACAAAGATTTGAAAATGTTGATGGAATCCTGATTGACACACACTGAGGTGCATAGGGTTGTAATGAAGCTTTTATTAAGTTTATGCTATTCTAATGAAACGGTAATATGCACCTCTTGATAGAGTTTGTTTCTACTTTATATTTATAAGGCAGGCAGTTGAAACAACTGTTGATGCCTGTATCAAATTGACTGAGTATTATATGATAGTAAAGCTAAAATTTTCTTTGTGACAAAAATCTGCTTGTCTAATTTGTTCTTGAAATTATTTAATGGTTGACATTTGAGAGCTGAGCAGTTTGTTCCAAGCATTCACCACTCTGTTACAGGAAGTGTCTGGTGGTTGTTGTGTGACCTGTGAGTGACCATTTTTCTAACAAACTCTGTCATTTTGTCTCCTGACTAACAGGACACAACAACAAATAATTGATTGACCCAATATATGTTTACAACATTGTTTTTCTTGCAGCGGACAGCAAGTCCCAGGTGCAGCGGGCTCGCTACGAGGCCGCAAACTGGCGCTACAAGTACGGCTGTGACGTGCCGGCCGCCACGTTGTGCCGCCGCGTCGCTGACATCAGCCAGGTGTACACGCAGAACGCGGAGATGAGACCTCTTGGCTGCAGTCAGTATCTCGTACAATAAGACAAGTGATGCCAAAAAAGTTGTGGTAGCCTAGTGGTTCGAACATGCGGCTGTGTGTTTGCATGTTAGCTTACCTGAGTTTGAATCCCGTCTTGTACCAATGAGTTTTGCGGATATTACGTACAGAATATCACTTATATTTGCCAATTTGTTACTATAATATTTACCATCAGTTTTTTCGCTGAAGGAAAGCATCGCCAACCTGACCACACTAACCATTGCAATCATAATTTATATTTAAAACACTGCGAGAAATGGGCATAATAATTGTAAAACTGCTGCTATGCTGTCTGTATATGTGAAAGTTTGCATGCTTAAATCAAACGATAAAGATAAAGTTTTGCTCAAAGACAGTTTATAGCCTGGATTAAAATACAGACCCCGTATCATGGTTCGCCTTATCACGCGGTAAGTGGCAAGATAGCGCGTTCTATTGAACGTGTCAGCCAGTGACGGACACTATCTTGTCACTTATCGTGTTATAAGGCCGTCCATGCTCCGGGGTCAGGATAGTTTTTATCCGGGTCTACGTAGAAGAAGTTGCGGACGTAAGCTGTTATACAGATAAAAAATGTAAGTTTGTTCTAAACAAACCGTTAAATTCCGCAGGCATGATGATGATCGCATACGACCCTGAAACGGGTCCAGTGGTGTACAAGGCCGACCCCTCCGGCTACTACTGCTCTTACAAGGCCTGCGCGGCCGGCGCCAAAGCCACCGACGCGGGCGCATACTTGGAGAAGAAACTCAAGAAGCGAGCCGACCTCAGCAACGATGACACTGTCCAGCTCGCCATAGCTTGTCTCAGCCAGGTGAGTGGCTAACGAGCACACAGGCCACTGTACAAGATGAACCAGCTACTACTGAAAGAAAGAAAGATACATTTATTCACAAACACACAGGACACACGTATTAAACAATACAATAAACAAAAAACAGATAAAACATGAAACGAGTGTGTCTCTGCGGCAGTGAACCGGACACTGGCTCAGCATTATGCTGAGGTGTCAGACACCTGCAGCGCTGATTTTCAGCCAGCACCGTCGGTGACTCACGGAAACGTCACTGCTCCCCACAAGGCCTGCACCAAGCCCACCGGCATACGTACAAATGAACTATTACGAGCAATGTGTATGAAATGGCTGGATTTTTTTGGCATAACACAAAGTTGGTTTGGTCTATGGGACCAACGAAAACGCCATAATACAAAGTTGATTCAATAGTAAAAAATGTTCAGAACCATGGATAGATTCACATTTTGCTATGTTGTATCAGGAATGAAAGGACACCGCACACCTATAATGGAAAAAAAAACCTCTGAATTTTCTTGATGTTTTTGCTGCTTCACTCGTTTTGAATATACATCTAAATGGGTGAGGACCTAATTCTTGGCCAGTAATTAGCCTGATTACTCAGTAGTTATCCATACAAACTGAAGAAGTGGCCAAAGTTCCGTTGTGACACAAAAATTAAACATAGAATTGTATGGTCAATTTTCGTGTCACAACGGAGAATTTTCATAGAAAATTTAATTGAGTGAGTTAAGCTGGCTAAGAATTTGGTCCTTACCCAAATACGCTAAGATATACAAAATAAAATATTAAATAATCAGAAATATTCTCTCAGGTGCTGTCGGTGGACTTCAGGGCGAATGAGATTGAAGTCGGCATTGTCACCAAAGCGAACCCTAATTTCCAGTGAGTATAGCGTTATACGAGCGTAGCAGGGAAATGGATGAAGAGAAATTTATTAACTTGATTCATAACAGAATGGGGTCATTATATAAGTCTTCCATCTTTATCTTCTTTATAGCCTTTATTGCTGAGACTAAAACGGTATTACATTATATTTATAAACAAATTTACTTAAAAACTAACACATCGGAATGTCCGGATTAGTGGTCAGCGTGTCTTGTGACACATAGGCCTGTCCCAGCTGTTTCCATTCCTTTCTATTAATGGCTTTCCTAGTCCAGGTGTAGGGTTTTTTAAACACATCCAATCTATTTATTTAGTATACTTGATTTCTTCACCCCTTCACTATGAATGGCCCCTATTTTACCATCTTGACAATTAACCGTACAATTCTGAGGTTTCTGGGTGCTATCACTACTTATAAATTTATCAAGCCAGAAATGGTAATTGCAAAGTTGATGAAATACGGCCCGTATAGACTTGATGTCGTCCATCCACCTTTTAATTGGTCTACCTCTTTCTGTTACCGTCTCGTGGTTGCCATTCTGTAATTATTTTGGTCCATTTTTCCTTACTATCCCGTGTCATATGTCCTGTCCATTGCCATTTTAACTTTCTTACTTTCTTAATTACGTCTCCTACTTTTGTTTTTGATCTTATTTCTTCTGCTCTTTTACGATCTTTTAATGTGATGTTCATCATACTTCTTTCTATTCCTCTTTGGCCGGTTCTAAGCTTTTGGAGATGTTTCTGGGTCAGTGCCCAAGTTTGGCAACCATAGGTTATACATGGGAGGATACACAAGTTAAAAACTTTTTCTTGGCTGACATTGGAAGGTGTTTACTCTTAAGTATCTCCTTAAGAGACCAGAATCTCTTCCAAGCACTTGATACTCTTCTCTCTATTTCTAAAGTCGTCTGGTCTTTGAATGATATAATTTGTCCTAGGTAAGTATAGTTCTGTACATATTCAATCTTTTCATTATCTACCACTATGGTCCTTCCTTCTCTGTTTGTCATTATGTTAGTTTTTGATTTATTTATGGTGAGTCCGACTATTCTGCTTGCCTCTGTCAACTGTTGTAGCATGTGTTGGAGTCTTCCATAATATGATGAAATTCACCAAATTCCTCTCAATGCACCCATTCAGTTCTACGATAGCGACGATGCTGTCGCTGTCTTCTAGTTAGAAGAGAATCATCTAAAATTTGAAAATTATTAATTTTGCACCAAAAACCCTAGGTCAATGTCAACAAATCACTGACGTGTTTCACACAGGTAAACGTATTGAGTGTGCGCACTATTCGTACGACCCGCATTGTACGTACGACAGGAATTCGTGTCCAATGAGCGATCGGTCAAGGCGAAAGCCACGTCTTAAACGGCGATATTAGATGCAACAGTGAGAAATCCAACTGCGACTAATCTCTATCACGTATGGCATTTCCATGCATGCAAGTCGTCGTGGTCGATCCCGGCACGGGGCAACTTCAATCTTGCATTGCATACGGAAAACGCGAAAGCCACCTGGCCGCCACGCCTATGTGATGGCCCTACCTACACTGGCCAAGTTTGCGGTCTGTACACACCATTCTACTTATACCTACAGCCTACCTTAGGCTACATACCATTCTAATTTAGAACAGAGTTGCATTTGTTTTGTTTCGTTCGATTTTAAAACAAAACAAACTAACCTTTACATTACACATGTAATTGCCATTTATTCTTGTATTGTGGGCGTCAATAAACTAGTAAAATATTTTTTTGCAGTGTGCTCGCGGAGAACGAGATCGAGCGACATCTGACGGCCATCGCTGAAAAGGACTAGGGGTGTGGTCTGGTTATGGTTATTATAAACACACATCTGTAATAATATTTTTAATAAAACAACATCTTTCAACACCATGTTTCATTAATTACACTAGACCCTTATTTTTTATCCATTTAAGTTTGGTCAACTCAACTGTATACATAAAAAGTATGAACCTTGTGCTATACCATATTTGAGTGCATCTTAGTTAATACAGTAATTAAAGAGTGGGATATTCCGTCAGCAAGCCATCGATCCCAGCAGGAACATTGGACACCAGCACCTTGGGCATTTCAGTTACCACACTAGCAAAGTCGTGCACATTACAGCAGAACACCAAGCCATACACGGGGCTCTCATAGTTGCGGTTGCGAAGAGTAGACTTGAGCCAGGGTGCCCGAGCGCACATACTTTCACAGAAAACTGATGTGCGAATTTCGCTCACTGCTACGAAAGGATCGTTCAGAACCACAACGGCTAACGCTTTCTTTTGACGCGGCTCGTGTACTACCGTCCAAAGGTACTTTGGAACAGGGAAGCGGTCAGGTTTTAGGAACAACTCCACGCGCTTAGAGCCCGCTCGCAGCGACATAACTCCGTGGGTGCCCGTCCACACGTCCAGCTGAGAGTTGTTGCCGCGAGCATAGCGGAGAACATCGGCCACGTCAGAATGCAGGTGACGGATATTGCCATGCGTGACGCCTCGCCAGGCCGCGATGCGGTTCGAAGGGAAGTCCGCCACCCGCATATCCTGGTCCTCGAAATAGTGCGGGGACAGAAGAGGAGCCGAGGTAAGCTCCTGGTCCGAGAGCGATACGGGATCGTGTTTAAGCATCTCGTGGAGGCGCTTATTCAACCGGTGCTCATCGGAGTAGAGCTGGTCGGAGTCTATCCTCGTCCGGGTGTCGAACATCTGGTTGAAGTTGCCGAGCAGGCTGCGGGGCGCGTCGGGCTCGTGGTGCGGCGGCATCGCGGGCCCGGCGGCGGCGGTGGCGGCCGCGAGCGGCCGCGCGCGGTCCGCGTCGAAGCACAGCGCGGCCAGGTGGCGCGGCCCGCCGCGGCGCGCGGGGGTCTGGTAGGCGCGCCCTTGGTGCGGCGGCGCGCAGTGCTCCACCTACCAAACATGGTGAGAGTCATTTTCAGATACACTTAGGGTCAGCTCACACCGAAACGCGACGCGACGCGACGATGCAAAAAGAGGCCAGTGATTTCGCGCTCGAACGTCTCGAGGCGCATCGTAAAATAGTTGGCAACACAACGCCTCGCTGCGCGCGCGCGCGGTGCAGCCGAACGTGTCTACTCGCCGCGTGCGCTCACCCGACCCGCAGCTTCCACCCGCAGTCTACCATTTGTATAGTCAAGTATAGTAGAGACAGGTCGCCACAGCGGCCTCAGGCTGCGCCTCGCGGCGTCGCGATGCACCGCTGTACGCCGTGAGGCATCTTGAGGCGCAACGCTGCGTGGCGCAACTTACTCTGAATTCTCACAATGAAATGTGTACCTTTTCGTGTAGTACCTAAATAAAGTATATTTTGAGTCGCCCTATTAAAAATGTGCGCGCAGCGTCGCGTCGCGTCTCGGTGTGAGCTGACCCTAAGGGTTGGGTGCCCTACATAATATATATATAATAAATATTATAAATTTGAATGACGATACCTCGTGGTTGCTATATTTTATGGGCGTGTCATCCTCGGCAGACTAGAGGGAGATCGCTCATATCGTGCATATCGATGCACGGCGCCTTTGGTGGCGTGTAAGTTTCTACGTTAGGAACTTGGTAGGTACCTACTAAATACCAGCCCGAGCCTGTGGTAGCTAGAGTGTACACTGAAGTAGCTTACATGGTGCAGTACGTCTTCGAAGATGCTCTGCTGGCAGCCTAGGTCCAACAGATGCCGCAGCGTGTTATCCTGTTGGACGCGGTATCGTCCCGCCTCGCACGCCGCTAAAATACTGTGCTGCAGCGGGTACGCGAGGAACTTGGTGCCGCGGCAGACTAGACCGACGGTCTCGCCCGGGGCGAGATGTACGGCGCCTTTGGTGGCGCGGTGGGTTTCTACGAGGGGCATGTTGTCGGGCACACATTCGCGGCAGGATAGTTCGATCACGCAGCCCGCTAAAATGTAACATGAGAAGAAATTGGTAGGTATATCAGGATATCCAGATATGTAGAAGGATATAGTAGGCCGTACCGCCAGGTACCGTTAGCAAAACAACCTTGTCTTAATAAACATTTCTTGCAAATTGTTAGTATGTAATTATACCTAATACAATCTATACTATAGTTATATATACTACAATTATAGTTAATTCGAATCATTATTCGGTAACACTATATTAGTCAAGAATAAAAAAAGGTAGGTAGGTTTATATATTATTATTGACCTGATGCAAATAGAAATGATATGGGCAGCTGCATGCATGAACTCGCAATATCTACCTACAGTCGCCATCAAATATATGATTAGGTTCATTATTTACACTGTTGCACCTTATTACATTGTAATAAAGCGATAAATATAGATACTCAGAGATATAGCCACGAAATTCGGGTATTTTCATCTCTATCGCACTTACAATACTCGAGTGACAGGGGATACATGTATACAAACTCCGAGTATCGATTTTCATCGTAGCGCCGCAGACATATTTGTAACATCGACTGTACACCCACCATCCTAAACGTTGGACGGACCACTAGTTGCGAGAGAACTCAGCCAAATATATGCCTGACTAGTAACAAAATATTGACATGTACTCAGGTCTTACTTAGGTATAGGTAACTTTAAAGTAAAGGCTCCTCTACACAATGAGCCATCATACGATAAATAAATAAATGGCCGCAGGACAGGACGCAGTTATGCGGTGGAATGAGATGAAATTGTGCTTTCCCGCTAACGCATAACATGCATCCAGTAGGACAGAGTGTAGAGCAGAGTAGCCTTAAAACAATTCTACACTTACGTTCAGAAAATGTCGCTATCTGCAGGCAGGCAAACAGCACTATCCAGCCTAAATTCCCCATCTTAAATATCACAGCACACTATCGAAGTTCAGAACAGACTGGCGATGCGCAGCTGTCTTTGGTCCACTCCCGAGTCGACCCTGCGATAACCCTCACACTATCTATTCACAACAAGTTTTACACTCGACTGTGAGTTCTCTCCGGTGTAAATGGACACCTAGATTCGCAACACCTTGGTCATCCGAGTTATACTGGTCTGTCGGTAGTGAAGTGCTCGCCTTAAGTGTATAGCTTTATGAATACTCAGTCGCCCATCTCGGTCAATAAACTAACGCATTATGTCTTTATCTAATTATATGTTTTTATCACCTTTTAGACGCCAGTCGTAAGTTCCATAATATACAAGTATTGTTTAAATCAATGAATTAGATAATGGGATTCAATTTTCTATTCACAAACAACCGGAAACCAGTTGCTATTGTAAATTCAACGTTGTCTCAAAGGGATAAAGCGTTTTTTGCTTTGAAATGTTTTCCTGTTTCAATTTGTTTGTTTTGGTGTCGGAAAGGTGTTAACTAATGTATGTTTCAAGATAAAGCTAAGTAGGTTTAATGTAATTAATGTTTTTGTTTATTGAATGTACTTTTAATAAATAAATAATGCCATTAGGGTGGTATTCCATTTGTCCAAGATCTTTGTCCAATGTGTATTTGCGAAAACCCAGATAAACCACATGGATTCGGTTAAATTATGCATACTTATCTAAACATTGGTTAATATTACGATGCTTTGATTTTACTTAAGAAATAATATGGGTATTACGGGAATCAAACTCAAACCCCACTCATAGTACCTAAACCTAGCAGCAGAGCGGTGCAACCAATGCCAAACTCTATATCCTCACTTATTATCACCATTTTACAAAGTGGTGTTCACACTTTGATTCACTTATGTAACGTCACTATAAGAAAGGGAAATAGTTATTTGTTATACAAGGGTGCAAAGTTGTATTTTACCCGCGAGTGTGGACGAATCGGCCGTCTACTCCAAACTCGTCCAGCAATCCCTTACTTTACGGCCTCTGCAGTAATGTACTAATTTTTTTTTACAGTAATAGTAACGTAAGTAATATCAAGTAGAATGTTGGTCAAGTGCTAGTCGGATTTTAGTTTTCTCATACATTTTGAGACCTAGCGCCTGATGAAGGCAACAAGCAGCTTTTAAAGTTCTTAAATATCCATTTTATTAAGTTTTTTTAGTATTTGTTGTATTAGCGGCAACAGAAATACATCTGTGAAAATTTTGTATTATGAGCGTTTTACGTTTCTGTCAAAAGCTACTTAAACGCGCTCCAATGTCAAATTACTTTCCCCACTAGTGGATAAAATGCGTTTTTGCCCACTGTTTTTAAAGTATGTAAAAAGTATGTAAGTTTATAAAAGTCGGCTTTCCGAGGCAGTGAGGGGAAAAAATATGATATAAATAATAGACTAATTACGATAGGTAGTTTAATATGAACATAATATACAACGCCGATGTTTATTTATAAAAGCATGTAAAAACCGACGACACATACACCGCACGATAAAATAGGTATTTATAACATGCACACCACGGCACACGGCAGGTACAGTCAACGCAAAAATATATATACGGACAAGGTGACAAAAATATCACGTCGACATAAACGTACATATTCTGCACACTTGTAACATATTTATACCAGATTGCGTAATCAAACCAATCCCTTACGGATCAACAATAGTGACAAACATCTTGCCCTTGAAAATGATGCCGTAATACTAACGAAATACGTCATAATTTTAAATGGCAGTTTGAGGCATATCTTTTGACTTAGCCCTGAACTAAAGCTATTAGAGCACGCGTAGTATTGCTTTAGAGATATGTTACGTTGCTCTACCTACGTTTTAAGTGGCCAGACACTATATATAATTATACGTGAGTTCCTTTAGTTCAACTCGTCCGTCATTTAAAACCCGTTGCTCAACTGGTCCACATTCTGCCCCGCTATTCAGTAACTTGTCGCATATTTCTGCACCGCAGGTTCAACGCCAACGACCGATATATGCGTCAAGGAGCCCAGCGCGATAGCAACCTTCTTGCATTGACATAAGGTTTAACTCTGCACGTTGATGTGGCGTGTGGTTGACAACTTTTTTGACAGTGTTGAAAAGGTTAACCTCACTTCTCCGTTCACCCACAAATGTCTTGCTTGCCGCCCAGATTCGTAGTAACTTAAGCGTGATCAGAGGTCTAGCTTCGTTAGGCGAGACGCGTGTGAGGCGCAATAGCGCATTCCGAATAACAGCCCCGAACACGTGTGATGGAAAAGTGAATGACGAGTTGGGAAGGGTGAGTAGAACGTAGACGCAAGATATTGGAGACGAAGTGCTCAAAATTTGATTTCGATTCCTGTGTAGCCGTCTACAGGAAATCAGACTATTTTCTTCTTTACAATCTAATGTCTAGCCACTTTCATAAGTTTGTTGAGATTATATTGCAAATTTAAGTAACAAGCGACCAGTCCCTATTAAACAAGCAAGCTAGGACTGATCCAATACTAACATAAATTAAGTAAAACATGCGTTTTGGCCGTAACTTTACTGGCACCATCCAGACATAATTCATTGATTGATTTGGCGTTTTTGAGTGAGATAATATAAATAAAACCTTGCCGGGCTAATCTCGGTTAAAGTCGACTCGCGCACCTCCGAGGTGTGTCACTCGAACGCGGTAGCGACACGTATCGTACCGTGGCCAGTGACAACCCTAACTTGTCGAAGGAGCTCATGCTCTGTGGTAGAACGGGATGCCAGAGTTTGAGATTTTTAGCTGTCAAACGTCGGTTTTGTTCGACAGTGGACCTTCTGTACGTAAGTACTAGTATTTATTGTGTTTTGTATTCTTTCTTGCTGACATAAAGAAGAACGAATGCTTATAGTGTTTTACGCCGCACTTTTATGCATTTGCCATCACAATCGTACTTAAAATAAAATCTGGGGTTCTGTTACCTATAGATATTAGGTATGTTAGGGCGGTGGTACTAAATCTGAAATTCGTCCATCTACCAGCGGATTAGCCCGGCTTAGTTTACAAAAAAAATGCTACAGTAAATATACACTCTTGCTTCAATGCCCTTTGAAATAATAATAAATACATATAAAATGCCTCTAAAACAGGTTAAATTGCGTGTTTGTTTACAGAAGCGACCTTCTTCTTATCTCGTGTCCAAGCGTTCACTATTCCAGTATCAACGACTTACATAAATATCGTCCGACGTCTCATACAAAATTGTGGCCTATTTCATATGCAATATGGCACAATTTTGAAATGTAGGGAGACTTTTTCAAGGTATTGATTATTTATTGCACAATATACACATTTCTTTATTAACTAACCCAATAAACCTTAATATTGAAGCAGTACAGAGCAAAAGAGATCTTGCTATGGTGTATTAAGGTTCATTTTCACCTGCACGTCCACATATGATCAAAACAGCGACGAATGATACTCTCGCTTGACATACACAGTATACACAACAATAAGGTAAAGTTTAAGACTAATAATCGATAGCATAGAAAAATCTAAAACATATGCGTGTTATCCTTATATAATCGTTTCGCCCCGATATGAACCTTACGGCGATCGACATAAACTGCAGTATGTACAGACAGATCGTTCCGTTTCAGTGTTTAAGGAGTTCACCTTAACCTCTAACACCGTACAATATCTTGACATTTACAAAGCGGCCCCTAGGGGCTCCTTACTCCATTTATTAAGAATGTGAATTAAACATTGAAAAAGCTTCAAGATTTGCTATTTGAACAATCGGCGCTCAAATCATTCTTTTTTTTATTTGATTAACACATAGTTGACAATTAGTTGGAAATATTCGAGCGCTCATAAAATCAAAAGGTGCATTCCATTCTGTATAAAACCCATTCTACATATAAAAAACCTAATGCCAAACCAAGCGACCGCTTCCAAGTTAGCCCCCGGCACCGAACAAGTGCGACTAGACGAACGACTTACTGTACGCAAGCTCCTCTTAACACAAAGCATTACCTATACAGTTGCATATAAATATTATCGAAAGCTACTGTCTGGCCGCCGCTCGATCCCAACACACTCCATCTCTGGGAAAACTACAGAAACGTTGTTTTATTTGTATTTCTGTCTTCAACATACTCTCATCAATTCATCATCCTCCTAGCGTTGTTCCCGGTTGTGCCCTAAAAGAGCCCGGAGTCTGCTTTGGCACCTAATCCCAAGATTTTGCATAGCCAGTAGTTTTACGAACGCGACTGCCGTCTGACCTTCCAGCCAACAATCCCTTATTGGGACTAGACTGGTTTCCTAAACCGAACAGCCACTGTTTTAAATATCAAATATAAGTTTTTGAAAAAAACCTGTGGTACGAGCTGGGGTTCGAACCCGCTACCTCCAGATTGAAAGTCGCGCGCCTTACCGCTCGGCTACAACGGTTCCTTCAACATCAACAGTGATTTGTCGTAAATGCAGATGGAAAATTTCGTAGTCTGTTTTCGAGGATATTGATGTTCAATACAATACCATTTGATGTTAGAACGTCGTCGATCAAATGGAAATAGTATGAATAGCTGTCAATTATGGTGTAACCATAAGTGTTTCTGTAATTTTTCTGAAGATAGATACTGTCGCACACATTACATGATGATTGAATGAACTAACACTAAAAAACTTAACTGTTTTGGATGCGACAGATCTACGTGCGAATCGGAAACCATCCGAGAGTTGGGTTAGAATGAGCTAGTATAAAGTGGCCTCCAATGAAACAAATACGTGGAACCTTCGACCAAAATATTGACTTTATCCCAAACCTATTTTATATCCCCCTGAGAGCTCGTACAAAAAAACCTCTAACTTGAACCCTGTGGGTCGGATAGCCAGTTCGAATTTTAATTTGTTCTAAAATCGAACAAGACAAGACAAATGACAATATATTCCTTTAACAGTTGATTACCGTTCGTTTGAACCATTTCTATCTTTCTATGGGAACCTGGGACTCAGGAGGCTTTAGAAATGTAAGCTGAAAATATTAGGAATAGTACACGTTAAATTAAATATCATCAGACTAAATTATCACTGAAAAATCTGGTAGCGATTACAAAACTGTTTTGGGGCCACTAAATTGTCGCTCGACTCTCCGACCGCGCTTCTGCGACCAGTTGCGGCCACCTGTGGCCAGTGACGGCCACTGTCGGCCACTTATCCGTCCTACGTGCAGCAGGCGCGCTGCTGCGGCGCGCGCGAGGGCCGGCGTTCAACCGCGATGCGGGCGGCGTCGCTGAAAAAAATAGATAAAGTATTTAAATATTGTGCAACTCAGTGCTTGTGGTAGAATCAGGCATTGACCCCCTTATTCATAAAACTTGAAATGCTTCTACTAAATAAAATGTGGTTCGTCCCTGTCTTAAAATTATTTATTTTTTATCACAAAATTCCAGGCTTATGTGTGAATAGTAGGCCTTTAGGCTAGGACTCTTTAAAGAATCTCGCGCGGCTCACCTTAGTCACAACCTTTCAAAGTAACTGTCTGTCCACGCGTAGTCGTAAAAAAACTGGATCACCAGAGACTAGATCACAATCGAGCATCGACAGAATTTAATACGAATGTAAATTTTAGTATTATCTCTCAAAAGGCTAATCGACCCAATGTAAATAGAAGAATAGGCATTTATTCACAAACAAAACATCGACAGAAATCAGCATAAAACATCAGTACCTAAGTGCTACGAAACGGTTCCATTACGGCATGGCGCTGGCGTAAGGACTAGAGCTGATCTTTCGATCGGACCGTCACGTGATTCCGCGGTGTAACACACACTTAAGAGTCCGCAGTAAGCTCGATTCTCCATACAAACGTAGTTACGCTCTCATTTTAAAACTACGTGTTGGATTGTAACGAAACTTTGCATGTACAATGACATGAGGTATATCTATGTCTGTAATTAGTTTATGTAGCTTCAGATACCATATTTAAAAAAAACAGCGAATTTAAGTTTTTCATCACAAATCTTATTTTTGCTGTATTTCGTTTGTTTTATAAAGACATAGATATATCTCATGATGTCATTGTATATGCAAAGTTTCGTCACAATCCAACGGGTCGTTTTAAAATGAGAGCGTAACTACGTTTGTATGGGAAGGTGAAATTCGGCCGAACTTACTGCTTACTCTTAAATGACGCTTCAGGGTGGGTCGCGCCAAACTGTTTGTAATTTAATTTTGACAAGTTTATATGGCATGACAGCTGACGGCACCATATTTAACCATAAGCTGGTGCAACCCGCCACTTACTCGAAGGTAAGAAACCTACCTATCAGTGCCGCGGCCCGCCGTCTTGTCGAGAATCGCCTCCGCCAGCTCGGAGAAAGCGCGCTCGATATTGATGTTCGCTTTAGCAGAGGTCTCCATGAAGCGAATGCTGTGCTCGCGCGCTATCTGCGAGGGCAAAATGTGATGAGAACAAGCCCCAACTCAGTTAATTGACCATTCGTCACCCTTATTACAATGCACATAAAGTGCACGGATACGGAGCGATGGTAGCCTAGCGGTTCAGGCATGCGGCGCTCGTGGGTTCGAATTCCGGTTCGTATTCAAATGAGTTTTGCGGA
Source organism: Epinotia bilunana (assembly GCA_947049275.1). Taxonomy (NCBI): domain Eukaryota; kingdom Metazoa; phylum Arthropoda; class Insecta; order Lepidoptera; family Tortricidae; genus Epinotia; species Epinotia bilunana. Next base: position 7,334,984 of record OX346265.1, read on the forward strand.
ACTTATTATGTACGGATTATTTACCGTTAGCTTTTCGGTGGAGGAAAACATCGCGAGGAAAACAGTGTAATACCAATAAGGTCTAGTTTTTCCTCTGGGTTGGAAGGTCAGATGGCAGCCGCTTTCGTAAATCTAGTGCCTACGCCAAATCTTGGAATTAGGTGCCAAAACTTATGCACGAATTATCATTTGACACGAACGCACGCACATCTTAAATCTTATGTTATAAGAAAGTGTTCATTAGTAGATCTCTAATTCGTCAAGCATCGCTATGCTTCTGACTTACAACTGTATAGGAATGTGTATTACAAGTACAATACAGCGGTCTAATTGGGTGACGAGTAATAATTGAAAGTATCGGCGTTCAAAAATATATTCAGCCTAGAATATAATGATTAATTTGCTTAAACAAGTACATAGCTGTTGTAAAATTTTGATAAAAAGTTCCACCTGTTTAACAAATGGTGGCATGCAGTTTTTTTTATCTTAGAATCATAATTAAGTACAAATTACCCCAGATTATCCCAGATCTGGCGCGTTTCTCGGCTAAAGAAAACGCCGCCAGCATCATGGGGTCACCAATGAGCGACTTTGGGGACGGTGTCTAATATTTACATTTTTACTAGCTTCTGCCATCGACTCCGTCCGCGTGGAACTAGTTTATATCGCAGCTCCATATAAACTTTCACCCCCCCCCATTTCACCCCCTTAGGGGTTGATTTCCGGGATAAAAACTATCCTATGTCCTTCCCCGGGACTCAAACTATCTCTATACCAAAATTCATCTAAATCAGTTCAGCGGTTTAAGCTTGAAGAGGTAACAGACAGACAGACACACTTTCGCATCCTACTAATATTATAAATGCGAAAGTTTGGATGTTTAGATGTTTGGACGTTTGTTACTCAATCACGCTTAAACGGCTCAACCGATTTAGATGAAATTTTGCACGAAGATAGTTTATAACCTGGATTCAAATATAGGATAGTTTATATCCCTGGTCCACGCAGACGAAGTCGCGGACGGAAGCTAGTTTATAATATTAGTATGGATAGTACGGATAAGTAATTCGAGAAAATGGAAAAGATTATATTTTATCCATCTTGTCATTATATATTAAATTACATTATTCATCTTATTAATTTTTGTATTAAAATAGCCTAGCCGAGTGGTTAAGTCGGTTCCTCAAATTCGTTAATTCCGCGTAGCAGAATTTTCATTTGCGATTTTTGGGGGAAATACGCGAATGGAAACTGTTTCGCGGAATTAACTAGGAACCGATCTAATTACTGCTCAATACGTCCTGCTGGCCACAGGGCTCCCCATCATGGACGAGAAGAAATGGGCAGTATTTTTTTATTACCATATTATATGTCTCAATATAATAAAGTGTTAATTACTATAATAACTTGTGTTATCTGATAACTACTACATTCTCCATTAAACCTACGATTGCTATAAGAAGCACTGAAATTCTCTGCCTACCCCTTACCCCCCGTTCCCACTATCTGTCGGGGCGATTTTATCGTGTGCCTCATACAAATTGGTGTCCGACAAGTCTGAACAGCTTCATATAAAATGTTCAGCCACTACGACACACGATAAAAAATCGTCCCGACATAGGAATACAGGCGTTTAAAGTGTAAAGTGTTGTAATAACAAATCATTACTCTCATTACGACAGTAAAGTGCGCATTGCTATAGTTTCAGCGATAAGTGAAACAATTAATTCGGCCTCCATCAGGCGCCCACGTAAATAGTCATTATTGTTTATATGAGTAGGAAATGTTCTTTGTGGGTGAGATGAGGTAAGGCGCCTTGCCGAGGCCAGATTATAAAGACACGTTTGTTGTATGGGGTACTAACTTAGCCATAGTTATTATTATTATTTTACAAGCTTTTATTTAGTTTCACCTGTTTGTCATCAAATCTTGCCAGTTCAATTTGACCCACTTCCCGGTACCCATTGCGCTGAACTTTTGGGTTTAAGTATAGTTTAGATGACAATTCAATATTATGGTACCATCGAGCTGATCTGATGATGGAGACAGAAGGTGGCCATGGGAATTCAGTACTTAACCGACGTAACCCCGTTGAGTTTGGGCTCGTTAGAATCGTCTCAATGAGTAGTTGATGATGTGATACAGAATAGTACAGATGAAATTTTTGACAGAAACTTGTTATTAAACTGCGATTAGCATGGGATTGAATTTGACGAATTTGCCTATGCCTGCAGTTTATGTGAACTGACAGCTAGCCCATTCCATGACTCATCGACCTCATCGTCATCATCATATCAGCCGAGCGACGTCCAATGCTGGTTATAGGCCTTCCCAAACTCAATATACATTCTGTAACCATTCACGGTTCATGCTTGATACAGACGGACATACAGCGGAGCATTCATTGTGTTTGGTTGGCACCCTTAAGAGCAGAAACGTGTTAGTAAAAGTAACCAATCGAAATAGATCGTTCCCAAAACGCTGCTACGAATGTGCGGGACGCTAATGAATGCCAGATTTGCTCTGCCCATTAGCGCGCTCACTGCTTTGCGAGTGTTGTGATACCGGCAAATTGTAATGTAGAATCAGCTACTATAATATGTATACAATTCGCACCTTAACACAATGCCATAAGGTGAAAACTTGCATAAATCTTTTTAGCACTTGATTATTCAAAATAGATCACTATTGATTGAAGGTTCATTCTGTTACGCAAGCGTTTTATTTCAAATTCTTGTGGCCTTATTCGTAAATGTCGTCTGTCTTCGTAGCTATCACTTTGTCATTTAGGTTTGTGAGAAAGGGATATACGTAACATATTTTAGTTACCAGGGTTTTGTTTTATTAAATAAGAGCTTTAGTTTAATTGATCACTAGCACGATTTGATGCCATCCTTAGATTTTGTATTGTAGTTTTATTATTTTAAGGTTGATTTTTCTTTACTCATTTTATTTTTAACTAGCTTCTGCCCGCGACTCCGTCCGCGTGGAACTCGTTTATATCGTAAGTCCATACGAACTTTCACACCCCATTTGAGTTTAGGGGATGATTTCCGGGATAAAAACTATCTTATGTCCTTACCTATAATTCAAACTATCTCCATACCAAATTTCATCTCAATCGATCCGGCGATTTTAGCGTGAAGAAGTAACAGACAGCCAGACACACTTTCGCATTTATTATATTAATATACATAGATAATATATATTTAGTTGCATCTTTGGTCTTCTAAGAAAAGCCTCAATACAGCACTCTAAAAACAACCTTACATCACGTTCGCTGTATTGCGTTTAAGCTACGTTTGACGTTTTTATGAGTCATTTTAGGCTCCTGGATTAAAAGACACTAGCAGAATTCTGGCAAAGATTTAATCTTGCTATGAATAGTGTGGATAAGATTATATCAAACATTATAATCCCTCATACTAATAGAGCGGTTCGATTCTATAAAATAGAATGACAACATAACTGATAACGTAGCATTAACCTTGACAAATAGGTCAAAGTAAATTTTTCAATACAATACAACAGCAGATACTAGTTTGACAAGTGAAATTAGAATATTTTTAAACCCTGACGATCCCGCGTGTTAAAATCCGTCTAATAATTTAAGCTGTATGCACCCGAAAAACAACTCTCCTTCCACCGCAGTCGGGTAAAACCAAAATCGCATTTTCATTTAACAGGGCAACTAGCAATAGGTTTTGTTTTAAAGTGTTTCGGTATGTACCAAAACGTCATGTAAACCATGACCATAAAATAAAACTTATTCATAGTAGCTGGATTGGGGGTTAGCATATGTGTCTGACGTTAAACATCGGTTTTATCGACTACCGTTAAACTAACGGGTCAATCAATATCCCCAACAATGAGATCTGATAACTACTACAAATTTGATTAGTATCCATTACAGTGGCGGAGCGCCCATACAAGCGGAATCCCAGTGGCTTGCTTAAAATTTGTTTTTAGCTAAGGCTATAGTTATATACTCTATAACCTTTTATAACTTATTTGTTCCAGGTTGCCCATCGACAATTTTCACGCGCCGCCAGCGCCACTGATCCAATGTGCCACTGTCATTGACCGTATGTAAATCCAATGATTCCAAACAGTTTGCTATGTATGCCATTGTATAAAGGAGCTCACACTGAAACAACAGTAAGGAAATGCACTGACCGCCTCTCCGCGCTCCTTGCTGACGGCGCGCTTCTCCTCCATGTCGCACTTGTTGCCCAGGATCATCTTCTCCACATCCTCATTGGCATGCTGCAACCAAACATAACGGTTATGTTATGTAGCCTGTTATAATCTGATATACAAAGGTCACCAATAGGCCTGTAAGGCTCAACGTATAAAATGTTTGCTAAGGTAATTTTAATTTAGTAGAATCAGATTGAATGTCATTTGTTTGGTCATCAATGAAACAAGAGAAATGTTAGTTTATTTGTTTTCAGCAAGGTTCAAATTTGTTAAAACGGAGTGTACATTGTAATTCACATTGGGTGTTATGAGGATAAGCCACTCTGTCCTGGAATATTGCGTGAAATAACGATACATGATAAACTACTTGAAGGGTTTCCTTCCTTAAATAAAATTTATCCTTCCTCCTCGTGATTATATTTTTTTGTCAGAATTATTGTGCCGGTTTCGCGATCAGCTTCAGTTACATTAGCAACCTCATTAAGGGATGGGGAAAGTACTGGTCACTAAAGGAAATAATGAAAAGTAAGGACTTAGGTATATCTATAAAAAGAAAGACATTCAACACTTGTATTCTCCCATGCCTGACATATGGGTGCGAGACCTGGTCACTCACAGCAGAACACAGGGATAGACTCGCAAAATGCCAACGAGCTATGGAAAGGAGTATGCTGGGAGTGAAACTTAAGGACAGATTCCGGAACCAAGAAATAAGATCAAGGACCAAAGTCACCGACGTACTCACACGCATTGACCAGCTGAAGTGGAGGTGGACAGGCCACATGCTGCGCGATTAAATGGAAAAATGGAGCAAACAAGCGACCCACTGGCACCCAATTGATTGCAAGCGCAAATAAGGTCAACAAAAAACAAGATGGGAAGACGATATAAAGAGAACACTAGGACCACGCTGGACCAGGGTGGCCTTGGACAGAAATCAATGGAAGGAGATGGAGGAGGCCTATGCCGAAAGGCACTTATCACTAAGAGATATTCTCTGAACTTGCTACTATAACAAAGAAAACGAGCTACGAAGAAAACAATCTCTAAGCGAAATAAAGGCTTATTGATTGATTGCATTAAGGGCAAAGGTGCGTACGAATTTGAGCAGCCTCGGGTTGAGGCACGCACGGCTCACCTATTTTGCTCACGCGCTATGCGCGAGCGGTGCGCGGCGAGCCACTTAGAGTCGGTCTTTTAAAGGCGCCTCAGTGTGCGTGCCTCGCGTAATTTAGACGTGTATCCGAGCGTGCCGCGGGCAGAACGATGTAATTTGGTGAAGTAAATGTGCACCACACTTACTACACACTGCTAGAATCTTATCTGTTCGAAAGAATATTCCAAGTTAAAGAGGGAGACTGTACCTCTACCTTCTTCGAGATAAAAGCAGGGGTACCACAGGGATCCGTGTTGGGACCAGTGTTGTACGTAATCTACACATCCGACCTTCTAGAGGTTCCTGGAGTGATCACAGCAACTTTCGCTGACGATACTGCTATCCTCGCTAGCAGCAAAAACATACGGCAAGCATCAGAAAATCTCCAAAGAGGTCTTGATGAGATTAGCAAATGGCAAAGCAAATGGCGTATAAAAGTTAGTGCAACTAAATCAACACATGTGACATTTGCATTACGACAAGGTGACTGCCCATCTGTTAAACTAGGTGATAGTATCCTTCCACACACCAATGAAGTGAAATACCTTGGCATGCATTTAGACCGCAGGCAAAGAGAAATGAGGCAAACCCTAGATATAAAGGACTGTACTGGTTGCTCAACAGAAACTCAAAACTATCAACCGATAACAAATTACTGATATATGATGCAGTAATAAAACCCATTTGGACGTACGGGATGCAACTCTGGGGTTCAGCCAGTATCTCAAATGTGAATATCATCCAGCACCTGCAGAATTGCATACTGAAAAGCTTGTCAAATGCACCCTCGTTCATCACAAACGCAGAAGTCCACAAGTATCTGAACATGAACACTGTAAAGAAGGAGTTTGAACAGAGCATCAAAAACTACAAAAATCGCCTGTTAAGCCACCCAAATCAACTCGCAGTGTACCTAACAGTCCTAGATTATACCAAAAGACTAAAACAACATATATTCGAACACAGCAGTGTGGAAACGCGGCTTCTCCAATAGGAGCGTGTCAAAGGAGACTCGTTCCAAACATCATCAGCAAACTACATAAAACCTGCTCAGAATGACTGATTGCAGATAAAAAGGAAGGAAAAAAAAATGTGCACCACATGAATTGCGATTTTTGTACAACTGTTTCATCCACCACCAAGGCGATTTTCTCTTCTTTTTGGTAATAATTTGGTGAATTACGATAAACGCACCAAATGGCTCGCGAGCAGCTCGCCGCGCGGGGCGAGCATGCCTCAGGCTGAGCCGCTCAAATTCGTATGCAGCGTAAGGTCACGACAAAAAACATTTCTATGGAACCTAATAAAACAGTATGCAAGTTGTATAGAACTGCTATATTAGAAATCTGCTACAAAATTGAGAAAACTTTCATCATCAACACATCCAAGTGGTTGCAAACCGGCAGACTAAATTATGTGATTGTTAACAGTCACAATGCCCCTATCACTTACTTTTCTGATTAAGAGAGAATCAATAACATTTTCCCTATTATGTATATGTCAATTGAATAATGGGATTCATATTTATCTCCTGATTCAAAGGAGTGGTCCACACCAAATATTAAGGCAAGCCAACATGTGTTTAAGAGTGCATATAGGTACTAACTAGGAAAATTACCAACATATCACTTCTGAGTCATCAGGTTTAATAGCAATAATTATTTTAGTTGGAAGTCAGTAAATGAGTTACTTGTTTTGACATTGCACATATGTATAAGTTTTATGTAATACTGTTTTTTCTATGACTACAACAGCAAAAAGGAAATCTGTTTATCCTATAAGGGACAGGAACTAGCTATCATGGCCCATGTAACTATATAATGATAGTGTGTGTACATTATGTTGTTGTCAGAATATTTTGTATGCCATTGAAGGCCATAACTTCATATATTTGTGTAGGCAACTATGGAGGTGATTATAATGGTCTGGTGGAGTCTTTAAAGAGCTAAGCCAATGAGAACCATGATCTGACCAAGCTACTTTACTGCAATACTGTATAGTTCATAAAGAATTGAGTCAGTTACCTCATCTATGTTTCTCAGCCACTTTACAATGTCATCAAACGTTTTTTCGCTGGTGATGTCGTACACCAGCATGATGCCCATTGCCCCGCGGTAGTACGACGTTGTGATCGTGTGGAACCGCTCCTGCCCCGCCGTGTCCCAGATCTGTAGCTTTATCTTCTTGCCGCGCAGTTCCACCGTCTTTATTTTGAAGTCGATACCTGAGGAACCGTTTAAGATGAATCAGCCGTGTTTGTAACAGTTAGTGTTAATACGTTTATAAAACGCCAGCGGGCAGTACGCCGCAGTGGAAATTTACACAACACTTAGATATTTTTAGGAGATACAAAAATGGTTCATACCGATTGTGGAAATAAAAGTGGTCGTGAAATGGTTGTCTGAAAATCTGAATAAAATGCACGTTTTTCCCACGCCGGAGTCGCCGATGAGGAGCAGCTTGAACAACAAATCGTAAGTCTTCTTGGCCATTTTTATGCTATTTTACGTTTACTTTATTTGTACGAAAAAATGAGCTAAATCTAAAAATCACCCGATCCGAACGGAAATGTGACAGCTCACTGATTGTGTTGCCACATAGATAAATTAGTGATGTCATTGAACTTGAAAATCAAAGCAAATCTTGAGTCATAGACATTATGCTATATTTTTATGTTGTCTATGACTTATTGTCTGTGAATTCGATTTTTTGTTATGGCTGCCTTGTTTGTGTAATGTGAAAGCGTCAGCTTCTTGTTTCTCTCCAAAAATCAATAAATTGAATAAAATTTTCAGAGAAGTCGGCTTCCTAAATTGTGAAGTCATGAAGTGTTCGTTCATAGTGACTAATATGTAGTGTCTGTTTCATACATGTAAAAAGTATTGTGTTTAACGCCAGGGACGCACATCACCATGCATCGCCGTGGCGGGAAACGTATACGGATGGATGATCCTCCACCGGAGTACGTGAATCCTATGACGCCGGCTACACCCATGACCGACTACGGCGGGCAGTCCGTGCACGAGCCTGAGACGCCCAACGTCAACTACTCGGGGTTCAATGTGGGGACTATTGCGAATTCTACAGCGGTGGAACCGCCGAGGGAAGAGGATGATTCTCATCATGAGGAGGATGATATGCGGTCGCCGTCACCAGCGCCTACGAAGCGAGTAACGAGGAGTCGTGGGCGCGGAGGTGACGGGGGCTACGTAGGGCGCCTGGCGGAGTCCCCGCCGCCGCCACCGCTGAGACCGCGTCGGGGTCGCGGGGGCCGTGGTAGAGGAAGGGGACGGGGCGCGCCTCCGCCGCCTTCCTACTCTCCTCCACCCATGCTGCTTCCTGGTGATGATGAGAACAGCCTTTACAATATTCTTCGCTTCAACAAAACTGCTATCAACGTAAGTCTATTTTATTAGTAAGTGAGTATTTTTAATTACTTATGGTCCAGATCAATAATAGAAACCACATAGAATTTTACTTTAATTGGTTTTAGGTATAGTCTACTTTTCATTAGTTTAAATTAAAGGTAAGGTCGGAGACAATGTAATATTATGAGGTCACGGAACTTTACTGTTCTGATGATAAACATGAAGACATTTCTTCTGATATAAGAATATACATTGTACAACTAAGATGGGATCTTAAGACAACAATAAGCTAATCTGACAATGTATAGAGAAGGTGGCCATAGCAAGTCTTGAACTACACAAGATAAACCCATTGTGTTTAGACTCATTAACTCCCTCAACAAATATTTGAGGAGTGAAAAAAAATACAGTGGCAATAAAAGCATTTTTTTAAATTAAACCTTCATACCTAAATATAATAAAAAGCCTTTTAGCATTCCATATAAATAAAGTTACTTAAATTTGTTTTATATGACTTTAAGTGTGGACTGCTCTGTGGGTAAAAGCCTCGTCCAAAGTTGCCCATTCATCTCTTTATTGCCCAGGTTTTTCCTGCTAGCGCTTCAATCTTGTCTTTCCACCTGGACTTAGGCCTGCCAACTGGTCTTGATCCTGCTGGTCCTTACCACATCATCACTGTTTTAGTTGTCTTGGTATCTATGACACTTGTAACGTAATGTTCCGCTTGCAGCAAGTGGTGGACATGTGGATAGAACAGTACAAGAGCAACCGTGAGCATGCGCTGGTGCAGCTGATGCAGTTCTTCATCAACTCCTCCGGCTGCCGTGGCAAGGTGTCTCCAGACATGGCGCAGATGGACCACACACTTATCATTAAGAAGATGACACAGGAGTTTGATGAGGTATTCTTTGATAACATACAACATTTCTCAGATTGATATTCCTTTTTACTCTATCCATACTCTCTGGCCCTGTTTTTGTATACATTGTGTTTCTGTTTCCAGTTCTTTTGGATAATCTTAAAGTCTGGACCACTTATTTGTCTATTTATTTTGGTTTCTTTATACAATCAAGATCATGTAAATCTAAATCCAAAGACCAAATCTTATTAGATTTAATGATACATGTCACTGACCTCTTTGTGGTCGAATATCAGTGGACATGTTTCGAATCGTTCCACGATTCTTAATCATGAGTGTAGACACCGTTGACGTGCCGGCATATCGACCATTCACGATTAGGCGTGTCCACACCGGACGAGCGGCTCGGCCGAACACGGCTCGCCCTGACGTGCGCGCTCAGTGTAGACGTGCGCGCTCAGTGTAGACGAGCGGCTCAGCCGAACACGGCTCGCCCTGACGTGCGCGCTCAGTGTAGACGAGCGGCTCGGCCGAACACGGCTCGCCCTGACGTGCGCGCTCAGTGTAGATAAGCCGAGCCCGCCGTAGCCTATGTGGACGGTTGTTTTGTTCGGCCGAACGCCTTCCCAGCGTTGTCGGCTTTTTGACAGAGATCAAAGGGCCGGTCATACGAAGGCATTTTTGCCCTATAAATATCGAACACACAAAACTTCACGGGAATCTGTTGAGAGATGCAACCTATAGAGGGGACAGCGGGACAGCCGGACATACGAAAGCATTTTTGCCCTATAGTTAAAAATCGAACTCACTCACAAAATTTCACGTGAATCTGTTGAGAGATGCGAACGAGAGGGGACAGCCGGACATACGAAAACATTTTTCATGGCGATCGCGATCTCAACTAATGGGCCCGAAGGTAAATTCGGCCGAGCCGATTTGGCTCAGACTTGCCGCGCGCGTTTGCCCAACGCGTGTCCACACCGACCGAGCGCACGCGCCGAGCATTACTGGGCGAGCTTGGATTGGCTTGGGCGAGCCGCTCGTCGGGTGTGGACACGCCTATTAAGAATTGTACATTGATTCGAAACATGCATATCTAAAATTCGTGGGAGTGCTCTATTTAAAATTCGTGTTTTGCTTATCAACTGTTATATTTGTAGTTAATGCGTTAAATTTTGTATTGAGTGGGCTAGATTATTAACCAACTTAACATGTTTTGTACAGGAAAGTGGAGAATATCCACTAATAATGTCTGGGCAGACATGGAAGAAGTTCCGGGCGAACTTTTGCGAGTTCATCCAGACGCTAGTGAAGATGTGCCAATACTCTATCATCTATGACCAGTACCTGATGGACAACATTATTTCCCTGCTCACTGGGCTGTCCGACTCACAAGTTAGAGCATTCCGGCATACTGCCACACTAGCAGGTCAGTGTTAAGCTTAAATGATAAACTTGAAGATTCCAAAATTAATTGCCCCCCCATATGCATAGGGTTACATATGTGACTTCTTTGTCACGTAATTGTAGTTAGTTTTAGTTGAATTTCTCTTGAAACGCACATACTCCACAGTCCACAATCGCGCGATCGGTGTAATTTTGGGTCATACGCGGATTGCCTAGAACGCAAAATGACTAGTGTGTTGTTTTGCCCACATTGCAGTTTGACCACGTTTGCGGGGCTCCTATTTCTGGTCTGTTTGCCCTTCGGGCATCTGAAGGAACCTAACGAACCTAACCTACCTATGAGTGGTCATTTTGCGTTTTAGGCACAATGCTCGTTATTCAAACTGCAATGTAGGCAAAACAACACACTAGTCATTTCGCGTTCTAGGCAATCCGAGATCATCCGATAATATTATAGTTCCCACCATTTACTCCTACAGATAAACTTACCTAAACTTATCTGTAAACGTTTCTCATGTACATAATATGGCATACAATTAAATTAAATAAACTTGAGGTGGAGGTTGCGCTTGAAAGTTGAATGTGCAGTATTTGTTTGGGGGCATTCGATTGCCAAATTAATATGCGACAGGGTTCTATGCTCGTGAATTGCGGTTTTACTATAGAGAGTGTGTTCACAAGAACTGAGATAGATAGATCAACCTTCAATATTGTTTCAGTAATGAAACTAATGACGGCGTTAGTAGACGTGGCTCTCCTGACGTCTGTGAACTGTGACAACTGCCTCCGGCAATATGAGGCAGAGCGGCTCAAGGCGCGCGACAAGCGAGCCTCGGAGCGGCTCGAAGTCCTAGTCGCCAAGCGGCAGGAGCTCGAGGAAAACATGGAGGAGATCAAGAACATGCTTTCGTACATGTTCAAGTCTGTGTTCGTGCATCGATACAGGTAGTATTGTCAAACCACTCATTATATGATGAATGAAAAAAAAAATTAACCCAGTTTTTTATTTCATTCACTGCCAAAGATTTCGTAGTGCACAGTTATCATTATCACAAATGTATAAAAATCAAAAATATTACTATTGGAGTAGCTGGGCTCAAACACTTTCAACATATGTATATATTGAATGAGTTAGTATTGTTGAATGAGTTAGTTGTGTTAGTATTCTTTAAATAAATCCATGACATTCACGGGAGTATCTAGCACAAATGAATGTGTCACCTTCTTGCGGGCTAATGCCGGGGATGTCACCCATACACGCTACAACCAATTTGTTTTCACTAACTGGGAAATAGGCCATTCCTATTGTGTTAACAAAACAAACACGGTGCAGCAGATCTAGAGTGCTTTTCGATCTTTTTCATAGCAAAATATTTCGCGACGTTCGCTGCTCATACTTATATTTTTCACTTTTTTAGCAAACAAAAATACACTTGCTTAAACTTTAAAGAACTCTTCTTTCGTGGAGAAAACCTGCGTACGTGTTACCCTATCATCGGGGGATGATTGGGTTATGTGGTATTTCTATTCAGTAGAAACTCCATGGCGGCAGGCACATGCGCTCTCATGCGGAGGACTCCAGGATCTCATTCTGAGCGCACTGGAGCCACCCTCTCGCTTCGCCACATTTGGCTTGCCTAGGGTGCAAAAGATGTTCGGCGCCTTCCCTGTGGTTTCTAGGCGAGTGCCCCGGCCCCCGCCAGAAACACTGCGACCCCGACGACCCCCCTTTAGTCGCCTTCTACTACAGGCGGGGGAGACCGTATACCTATTCTTGTCCGACCGACCCCCTAGGTTGAAAAACACTGCTTTACAATAACATATTTTGCAGGGATACATTGCCCGACATCAGAGCCATTACGATGGCTGAGATAGGCATCTGGATGGAGAAGTTCCCAGCACACTTCCTCGACGATCTCTATCTCAAGTATATCGGATGGACTTTGCATGACAAGGTATGTTCACAATTATAATTATCTTGTCTGTAATCAATCAGCTACTGACAGGTCTTCTTTTGAGTAAGCCATTCATTTGTTCCGGTTCTACCTTTTCCTTGTCGTACCCTCATGGCTGAGGGACGTGACGGCTGTGGGCGCTCTTCACTATCAAGGTCGATTTAGACGAAGACTATTTACAGCCGCCTAAAAAAGGCACCGTATAAACACTTTCGGCGCCATTTTTTCGCGGCATGCCAGTGCTGGCACGGAATAGAACACGAGTCTATTTTTCGGCGCCAGTGACCTCCGCCCGCGTCTCTCGCTGCCCCCGCGCCTATTTTTCGGACTCGTGTAAACACTACGCTGCCAGTCGCTAGCACGCCTCCGTGCCGTAAAGTAAATAGGGTTTACATTCTTCGGGTAAAATGGCGCCGAAACTCAGTGAAAACGAAGTCAATGTTAATTCCAGCTTTTTTTTGCCGGTAAAGCATCTCTCATCATAGTGTCTTGACGCTGAACAGAGTTTTCGATGAGAGAAAGTAGTTCGTCAAAATGTTCAGTAGTTAGTCGTAACGCCAACTGTACACTGTGTACTCTGAGGGATCTTCCAATCAACTGTTTTAAAGCTGAGGCTCCAGTAGCATATCTGTCACTGATCCATTTTCTTACCCAAAATTCGTCTCTTCATGTATTTCTTCCTCCAACATATTAATCAGCTCCTCTCGTAATAACGCGGATAGTTTGGTTATACATTGCCTTTTCAACTTCATCTCCTGAATTCATTTGAAATGATGGTGATCTTAGCGTAGGAAGACTGGCGCAAAAACTAGGACCGTCGGTTGTGGCGGCGTGCTAATGAATGGGACTGAAAAGGCACCGTGTAAATGGTTTGCTGGTCACTCGCGGTGAGATTTAGGCGGCTGAAGATAGCCATTGTCTAAACGGCCTGAAGATATGACGGTGCCTTTTTTAAGCGCCGTAATTTAGGCGGCTGTAAATAGTCTTCGTCTGAATTGACCTTTACTCTCCAAGCTGCTCGGTCCTGGGCTTGACGCATGCTGGCCTGATGTGTGGCTCTAGCCACTCTCTAGTTCATGTTACCGTGTCCGCCCAACGCACAGGCATCCGTCCTCTGCTCCTCTTCCCTGCCATGCGGCCAGTGATAATCAGCTTTTTCAGGGTTTGCGGCCCTGACCAGATGGCCAAAGAAGCTGAGGACACGTTGGGTACAGATGGTGGAGAGCTTCGTTTTGATACCGAGCTTGTCGAGAACAGACTCATTTGTGCGGCGTTCAGTCCATGATATCCGGAGCCAAGTTCCGTTTAGGACCCGCGATATTCAATCAAATTGATGATGAGTAAATATGATTGGTGGATTTTGACACCTAGACCTCTCGCCACGTTGCTGCCAGCTGGTGACATAATACATTCTGGAAACCCTCATTCCGTAGATATTAGAATAGAAGACTTGTAAAGACTTTGATAAATCTGTGCGTTGTTTTAACTTAATTGCACATTTAAAAGACTAATGTGTGTGATGTCACAAAATCTACTATTTTCAGTTGATCTTGGGGAACAAGATCAGTTCAGCCTCTACTCTTGTTTCAGTTGACTTTACTCTTGTATTCACGATCGAATGAACTCATAGCAATTTGATTTTTACCAAGGGGATTCGCTTTCAGGAAAGATAGATTGAATTTTTTATTTATTTACAATGCATGTGCTCGAAAAGATCGTTTTCCAAGCACCCAAATCGTGCGGAAAGTGCCACTTTTTTGCACTAGTGCTTTTTACTTTTACATTTTTTTAAAAATTTTATGTCCGCCGTCAGCCCGACGCAAAGAGTTTTTACTACTTGAGAAAAGTTTTACAAATATTTCTATTACTCTTATTCTTTCATATAAAAGGTACATAAAAACTAATAATGTATAAAATTATTTATTAATATTTTTGACTTTGAATTTGGTCAATAAAAATAATTAATTTTAAATATTCACTTAATGTGTTTGGCTGAACGCTTTTTTTTTTTTTTTTTTTTTTTTCTGGCTTTGCATAGATTAGCCAATGTCATGTTATTTGAGTTAAAAGTTAGGGAAACAAGGATAAAACGGGATGATTTCGGAAATTTGTAAAGGAGAGGATTGGGTTTTAAACATATAAATACACTATAATTTAATATCATTTTTCTCTATAAATACTGATAAAATTTTATAAATATCATACGAATTACTTTGTAACAAACAATTAATTGATGTTGGAAAAGGAATACGCAATGATACAAGGCTAGAAAAGAAGGCAGTTCGATCGTACTGCGTGCATGAAAAGAAAACATGGTTTAGATCCCCATAGTCACCACAAGAGCAATAGGGATCCGAAACTTTATTCATCATGTGCAATCGCTCTCGGGTACATACATGACCCAAGCGCATCCTACACAGTACCGAAGTAACAGTTTTTGAAAATACTAATTTGCTAAACCATGGTTTCCTTGGAATGTATGGTTGGATATTTCTATAATGAATTCCTTTTGTCTCACTACTCCATACCCTATTCCAGTCTTCGTACATATATACTTTAGCCATATTAACTAAATCATGACAATAGTTAGCGTATGAGGCAACGTCTCCGATGCGTATGGCTTCATTTGCCAATTGGTCGGCTCTTTCGTTCCCCGGAATGCCTACATGACTCGGCACCCAAGCCAATACGACAGCACAACCCCTCTCAGAGCACTTATTTAACAGATTCCTAATCCTAAAAATAGTCGGTGACTGTTTGTGAGACTTAAATGGAAACCGCATAATAGCTTCTAAAGAGCTACGAGAATCTGAAAAGATAATGGTATTTGGAATCTTTAATAAAAGAACATATTCTATTGCTTTAAATAAACCAAAACATTCACCCGTATAAACCGAAGTCTCAGGCGGAAGTTTAATTAATTGAATTCCCTTATATTGTGAATGGTAAACTCCAACACCAACGCAAGTGCTATCTGCATGTTTTGAGGCATCTGTGTATAAACAGTGAAAGTCGGGCCATTGACTATTAATGATGCCAACAAACTCCTGTTTTGGATTAAGGTCATGTTTAGAGACTCCTATGTCGAATTTTACATCGGGAACAGTAATAAGGCTATTATAATTAAATTCGTAAAGAGGCAAAGTTGAGCTTCTACATGTGGGTGCTTCTAATCTTTCAAATTTTGTATAACTTTTAACTAAACATGGGGGATCTTTGTATTTCCAATATTTACAAGTTTCGACCTGCTCAGTTAGTTGCCTTACCTTTGGGAACAAAGGATGAGTGCTCAATTGTAATGTACGAAAAAAGAATTTATCACAAAGAAACTGTCTTCGCAATCCCAAGGGTGGCTCACAGCACTCTACCTGTAAGCACCTAATTGGACTCGACCTTATAGCACCCAAAACCAACCTCAAAGCCTTTGACTGAATAGAATCTAGTTTTTTTAGTGCTGTTGAATTACTAGGATGGAGTAAAAATGTACCATAATCTAACACACTCCTAATCAATGTGTTGTATAATAGTCTCATTGTAGAGGGATGAGCACCCCACCAGACTCCTGTGAGACATCTCAAAACATTTAGATTCCGCTCACACCTCAATGTTATATATTCTAGGTGAGGGATACCAGTTAATTTTTTATCTAAAACCAAACCCAAAAATTTAGCTTGATCTTTGATAGGTAGCTGAACACCATTATAATCAACATGAAAAGATGGAATATTTTGCTTACGAGAGAACAACACCACGGAACTTTTAGCCGGAGATAAATCTAGACTTTTATTATCTAACCAAGCCTTTAAAGCAGTTAAAGCTAAAGAAAGTGAAGCACTAGTATTATCTAGAGATCGTCCAGAAACATATAAAAGTAAATCATCAGCATATTGAAGAACATTTGCATGTACTTCTACAGACTTTACCATATCATACGTGTAAACGTTATATAGTAAAGGGCTCAAAACAGAGCCTTGAGGTAAACCCTTCCATACCGTTCTTTGGATATTTTCATTTCCAACCTGATCCAGTGAATACTTAATATACCTTTCGTACAACATATTTACAATAAATTTAGTAATTAAGATTGGAACATTCAACTTTACCAGTTTATTTTGTAAAATTGAAATGTTTACGTTATCATAAGCAGCATTAATATCTAGAAAGGCTGCAACCAAGAAATTATTGTTCGTTAAACTTATTCTTATATCTGTGGTAAAAATGCTCAAGCTGTCAAGAGTGCATTTACCTTTCCGAAACCCAAATTGGCTACTACTCAGTAATTTGTTATGTTCTAGAAACCATTCCAATCGGATTTTTACAAGATGTTCAGCAGTTTTCGCTAATACGGATGATAAAGCAATAGGTCTGTACGATGCCGGGTCTGAACTTGGTTTATTGGGCTTAAGTAACAAGATCAATGTTTGGGTCCTCCACGCTCGAGGAACAATTCCCGTAATCATAACTTCGTTAATTAAAGAAAGGAAATACCAAAGGCAATTATCATCAAGATGTGACAAGAAAGAATAAGGAATCCCGTCTTCGCCAGGGGCGGAATCTTTTGTTGATGAAAGCACGCCTTTAAGTTCTGCAAGTGTAAACGGTGAATTTAAATTATTAATATTGCTATTGTTTGATAGAATTAATGAACTAGGAATGAACGGTCTACATTCATCAACACAAGAATGAGGTGGCATAAGTACAAGATGCTCAGGAACATAAGGGGGTGCTAAACGATCCATAACTTGTTCTGCCAAATCTGGGGATATTTTATTCAGTTCAGTGTCTTTGAATGCAGATCTAAACCTTCTAATATTTTGCCAAACAATTGTTGGTGAAACATTAGGACTTAAAGACTTACAAAACTTATGCCATCCTTCAAACTTCTTCATCCTCAGTAATTCTTTAGTGGAATTAGCAATTTCTAAATAGTTATTAAAATTATGATCTGTCATATCTTGGCAATACATTTTCTCAGCCTCCTTTCTTTTTTTAACTGCAAGTGTGCATTCAGAGTCCCACCATGGTGGGGATGGTATGAATCCTGGACCACTACCTTTTAACGGAAAGGTTTCATTAGCAGCTTCAATTATTGCTGCTGCTAATGCTTCTGAGCAATTTGAAGTGCTAAAGTGACCCACACTAGGTAATTCCTTTAGCTTTTGTTCAACAGCCTCCCTGAACAAACCCCAAGTAACATCTGTTACATCTGTCAGCTTATGTTTAATGCGTGGTTGCCTTGCTTGCTTTGGAGGTTTTATAAATGGAAAAGAAATTAATAACGGAAAGTGGTCACTTCCATGTGTTGAGTCTAAAGGAGACCAGGTAAGAGATGATGCAAGGTCGGGGGTACAAATAGATAAATCAAGAGCACTTGGGGTTCTACCTAGCCGTGTTGGAGCTCCAGTATTTAAAATACATAAATTTCTATGATTAAAAATCTCAAGCAATTGTTCCCCATAATATGATGTTTTGGCACATCCCCAAAATTTGTTGTGAGTATTAAAATCGCCTAAGCAAATAAATGGTTTTGGGAGGAACTTTAGGATTAATTTTAACTCACGAAATATAGCATTGTTTGGCTCTGCAAAGTATACAGACATATAGCAAATACCATTAACTACCACTGCAATAACTGATAGGTCTTCACTGTGATCAGGGAGAGTGATAGATGTTACTGAGAGTGAATTTTTGACAAGTATGGCCACACCACCATACCCATCAGACCTGTCTTCTCTGAGACAAGTATATCCTGGCATTTTGAACAATGAACCTTGTCTCAACCATGTCTCTTGGAGACAGATGAGAAAAGGATCATGCTTATTTATAACATATATTAAATCTTGTTTTCTACTGATTAAGCTGCGACAGTTCCACTGCACTAGACAGGACCTTTGATCCATTGTTAATATTTTGGAATTGATAAATTGCATTAATAACTGCAGCAACGTTGGACGGTGATACTATTTTCGGTTGTGATAATAACTGAATAAGAAATTTTATTATATCAGAAGTATTCATGTTCTCATCATTATTACTATTATTTTCATAAATAGGTTTTCCTTTTTGTAATACCGGCTCTCTTATTATTTCTGCGTGAGCAAGGTGATCAAAACCCTTTGAGGGCCTTGAGGGAGTTCTTGGTTTTAAAAACACAGTTTTTTTGTATGACTGAGACCTAGTGTTTGAGGTTGATGGCGAGTTTGTATTGTATGCATTGTTTAGGGTATGTGGAGAAGAAGATGGCGTCGAAGTTGAAAGTAAGGCTTCAGCATAAGAAACTTTAGAAACCGGTGGATGCATTTTTATGGCTTCCATGTAGGAGATACAACTTTTACTCATAGTCTCTTTAATGTTTTTTTGTCTACTAAATTCTAATCATGATTTACTAGTGGCTTGATGCCGCCCCTTGCACAGACAACACCAATAGTCATCCTCTTCTACATTACAATTGTCACCAGAGTGGCCTTGGCCACACTTATAGCACTTTGGTACTGAGCGACATTGATTTTTGACATGGCCAAAACGACAACAGTTATAGCACTGCACGGTGGGATATATATATAGATCAACTGGCAGTGATGTATACCACATATATACACGTGTAGGCAGTATTTGGCCGTCAAATGTGATGATGATAGTTCCGGTATCAATGAATTGACTAGTATTATTTACAGTAATTTTTCTTTTTATTCGTCTAATTTTAACGACTGGACCACAACCAATGGGCACCTTGATTGCAGCCTGAACTTCGTCATCTGACAAGTCAGTAGGTACACCTTTTATTACACCCATTCTCGTAATATTAAAAGTTGGGATGAATACTTTATATCTTTCTTTTTCTAAATTTTGATTACTCAGAAATTTGTTGGCATCACTATGCGTCTTAAAAGCGAGGCTGATGCGGTTCCTGCCCACACGCTTAACGCTCCCATCCTCAATGCCCTGTATGTTATTCCGCTGCATAAAGCGACCAAATGTTATTGGGTGAAGGGTTGTGCCTTCAGTATTGCCTTCTTTTTGAACATGTACTACGAAAGGAGCAATATCTGTATCTTGGTATCGAGCGCGACCAACAGGCACCCGAGTCGAAAGAGAACCGTTTGCGTCTGAATTTAAAGTATGACCGGGAGTAATAGGAGTTTCTACTCCTACTACTGGAACTTGAACTGGGACTGGACTGGGAGTAAGATAGTTAGACTCTTCACTCAAATTATGTTCTAAGTTGTCTTCACATTTACAATCATTCTGCCCTACTTTCCTTCCTGATTTTCTTTTTCTTTTATTACAATTTTTACATACTACAGAAAGCAATTTTCTTTTTAGTTTTGTTTCTGTAGAGTTGGATACAGATGCATCTGTATCCATTGATGACTCTACTGCTGATATTAAAATCTCCATTGGTGTTTGAGCATTAGACCCCGGGGGAATCGTCCCCCCAGGGTCGGGGGTGCTATCCCCCATAGGAAAACTAAGATTAACTTATACTATAACTTACCGAGGAATATTTACAACTAAAAACTAATAAAATAACACTAATTCTACAAATATATACAAAAGATACGAACACCAATCCTCAAAAATATTAATTATAAATTATAGTTAAAAAAGCCGCGTCCGCCACACACGAAGTTTCCCGCCCTTTTCCGGCTGAACGCTTATCTTTCTTATGCCTTTTGCGATACGACAGTATGGCGACTTGCACATGCGCACTTGCTGACCGCGCATGTATTTAAAACTAAAAAGCCCGCCATTGTTGTGATTGTTGTTTACTTCGGAGTTATTTTATGTAAATATGTTAAAAATGTCGAGTGAAAGTGACTAATCAATAATAATAATGATTTATTGCGTTTCACTAGTGTCAGCATGTTTCTTAGAACTACGACGGTACAGCGTCTTTTTGTTGTGGAATAAGGTAAACGTCCACTGTTTCGGCATGTTAAGCCACTTATGAATTGGTAATTTTTTTGACACATTACTACACATGATATCACTTTGAAACATTTTGTGTGATAAATATTGATATCTTGCCTATTATTTAATGCAATTATAATATAGTTTTTGTTACAATATAACTTTTTTATTAATTTATTTGCAGACCTCGTATTTGAACCCCATTTCGTGATAAAATTTGGCTCTGCTCCTAAGTTTGTGAGTTTGTGACCCCTGTTTCGGCATACATTTTTTGAGTACCTTATAGTACGAGGTACGTTTTAAAGAATGTACACCCTCATTTGTTCTTTTATATTGAACACGATTATAGATGAGGTAATTAACATGAATATTCACAAAATCCAAAACTTTTGTTCTTTTTCCGGGTTTTTTTTATGAAATGTAAGATTAAATACCTTATCCAATAGTACAGGCTCACCTTTTTTGAAAACACACATATAGGTTACCTATCTATATTAACCAAAACCGTTTAAGTTAAATATCTAGGCAACCTTTTGGATGTGGCACGCATCTTTAAACGCTGTTCTGTTTAATAGGGTATAAACTTATCACAGAAAACCGTTGCTGGACATAGGTTTCCCCCAAAGAGTGACACAATAAATCTACCACCTACTTATTGTTTCTTCTGTGTTGATAACAGAGAAAAAACATATGTTTTGATTTTCTACTATTGTTTAACCTAAGACTATCCTAGCGATGATTGCTGAGAGGACGGACTCTCCTTAAATTAATCACTGCTGTGGGCTACATAAGCCCAGCAGCAGTTAAACACGTGTATTTAATTAAAATCATTTAGTAACGTAACTAGTTGTTTTAAGTTTAAATTGTAACCAAGTTTAAATTTTATGAAATAAACGATGATTTAATTTAAGGAAAAATATGGCAATGTTTATGGGACTTCCACACTTTTAAAAGAGCAATCTTACTGTTTAATGGGGTATAAAGTAACCTTTCATTTAATTTAAAAAAAAAACGCAAAAATAACAAGGGTCCCGAGATTCAGGTCTCGTAGTCCTGGGATTTACCCAGGTAACACTATTGCATTTTATCAATGTATACATGTTACTTCTTCCAGAATAATATAATAACAAATGAGGTTCCACACTCCCCATACCTTAAGATAATCCCGTAAAAATAACAAGGGTCCCGGGATAGCAAGTCCCGTAGTCCTGGGATTTACCCAGGCACCACTATTGCAATTTATCAATATACTTATAAAAGTTCTTTGACACTCTTTGGGGGAGGCCTATGTCCAGCAGTGGACGTCTTTCAGATGCTATGATGATGATGAATATCATCATATACGTTACTTCTTCAAGAAGAATATCAAATAACAAATGAGGTTACACATTCCCCATACCTTATCTCCTACTAGAATTGATCTGTGTGTTTACCTACCACTATAGATTTCTCTGTCACGAACTTGGGGAAAAAGTATTAAAAGTAGTAGTCCCTTTCTTTGTGTTACTATTTCTTGGATATTCGCGCAATTAATGACGCAGATCACTTTTAAATTATGGTCAATAACCATTACCTATGCTATATGTAATAAATAAACATAAAAATAAATTACAGGAATCGAGCAAGAAACAAAATTGTGCTGCAAATAAATATGCGAATTCACCTTAAAATTGTACATTTAGGTCACGTTCAAACTCATTTTATGAGAATTCTAGTGAACAAAACGTATACCGAATTTAGCTCATAGAAAACGTCATTAAATACATTATCTGTTATTTAGATTGGCATTCACAATTTCTTAAGTATTATTTTAATACAAAGATACAAGGATGTATCTAGAAAGTCCTTTGATTCGTTAGTAACACGAAATAGGGGCCACACGATAAATATAATGACCGCTAGTTCGTGAGTCACCTTATTGCAATTTCATGGGCTCCTATACATAAATATACAATTTTTCCATATTCAATCCATTGTTAAGGAACTTAAAAAAAGCATTGTTAAAAGTTTTATTCAAATGGACTTGCCTTTCCCTTTTAATTTCCTTAAGAAGTCGGAGCGAAAACCTTACGTTAACAAGCAGTACGCGCACACCACACAGCTGTTTTCGGCCCACTGACAGTTTCGAGCGTTGTGTTGCTATTAGTTTAGTCGTTAAAAATGTAGAATTTGATTTTTTGGAAAGAGATTTCAACAGAGATTTTTTACTAATGTATAATTTTGATAAAAAATATTTGAGTTGCTTATTATAAGCGTCAGAAATAAAACTAACGAAATGACGTACTAGCACGAACTTATGGCCCGTTACCTTATATTGAGTTACTCAAAATTAATTGTGTTCCAAAACCAACAATGCAAGTGTAAAACAATGGTTTTAACTTTTAAGTGAAAGTAAAGTAAAGTAAAGTATCGTTTATTTGCAAGAATATGTACATTAGATGTTAACATTATATGATGAGTCTCAGTATTCAGCCTTCAACGCCATGCAAATATTAGCCTAATAGCCAATTATAAATAATTACAAATAACACAATTAATAATAATAGAAAAAAAAAACAATAATGTCAATAAATCCACAATTTACATTCAAAATAGATGAATAATTACAATTTAAGGTTCTAATAAATTATTTTCGTACAATGTCCAAATATTCCTTTACAGAATAGAAACAACGTTCATGGAGCCATCTCGTCAATTTTGTCCTAAATTCTAAATTGCGAAAAGTTTAATTTCGTCTGGTAGGTTATTATATGTTGTTATGCAAGAATAGTAGGCATTGCGTCTATATATATCAGTGAATAAGCTTGACAGCAAAAGATGTGAAGAAGTTCTTAAATGCAGTTCCAGATAATAAGTAGGTACCTGACAATCTACCGAGATTCTTAAATTTTAATCTATCTATATTAAACTGACATTTCAACATTTAATATTTCCTCACACAAGGCGTAGTACAACTTTGTATGATACACGCGCGTAAAGATGATTTCCGACTCGAGTCGAATTATACATTCGCTCGCTTCACTCGCTTATTTTTTGTTACAGGTTGGCGAAGTGCGCCTCCGATGTCTCCAAGCGCTGCAGCC
Source organism: Epinotia bilunana (assembly GCA_947049275.1). Lineage (NCBI taxonomy): Eukaryota > Metazoa > Arthropoda > Insecta > Lepidoptera > Tortricidae > Epinotia > Epinotia bilunana. Next base: position 7,358,923 of record OX346265.1, read on the forward strand.
TCTTTACGAATGTGATGAGTTGAAGGGCAAGCTAGAACTCTTCACGAGCAAGTTCAAGGACCGCATCGTGGCCATGTCGCTTGACAAGGAGACGGACGTCGCAGTCCATGCGGTCCGACTTGTCATCGCGATACTCAAGTCAGTGTACGCTACTATCAATATTTATTATATTAAGTTACGATGTCCTGAACACATTTAAATATTTAGATGTAGGCCGCCAGCAAAGGAGCGCCGTAATGTCCGGTTTTCAGCTGAAAGCTGAAGTTCAGGGAAGCGTTTGTTTCCCGGTTGGGCGTCATCTGGTCGGTTGGCGTATGCCAAGATGCTGGCTCCATCCTAGAATACACTTAATTTATCGCGCCCAGCACTGCGCATTAAAAACGCTGGCAGTTGCGAAACAACGTGGTGTTGCATCTGCACGACGTTCGCGTCGCGCAGTGGTTTGGCCAAGTCTTTATACCTACCGTCTGTTGGTTCTGCGATTAATGTGATCGTACCCTGGGAATTTTGAAAGCTTTGTCAGGCTCTTTAGCACACTGGCAAATTATTTCTTTCCGAAATAGATTTTCGATAGAATCATCAATGATAGGGATTCACGTATTGTTGAAATATAGAGTGTTCCTTTTGCACAGGATGCACCCGGACGTCCTCACCGACAAGGACTGCGAGAACGTGTACGAGCTGGTGTACTCGTCGAACCGCGCGGTGGCGGCGGCGGCCGGCGAGTTCCTGAACGTGCGGCTGTTCCGCGCCGAGCCGCCGCCCGCCGCGCCGCCGCGCTCGCGCCGCGGCAAGGAGCGCCTGCCCAACACCCCGCTCATACGGGACCTGGTGCAGTTCTTCATTGAGTCGGAGGTCAGTCTTCGTCCACGTCCACTGCTCGGCGTAGGCCTCCCCCAAAGAGCGCCAGTGTTACTGGTTCTGTGCCAGCGAACTCCCGCGACCAGGTCAACAGACCTACGACAGCCACGCTGCGCCTCCCGGTGACTTCAGCCTGATCATATTCTAAATTTGTATTGCCAAAAACTCTGAAAACTGGTTTTGCCGATATTTTATAGTGCTGAAGTTCTTGACCGCCTTTTTGACTGCCAAACCCGCATTCATAAGACGACAAATGGGCGAAATCCGTCGAAGTCTTGGGATTTATAACACCGTCATTACAAGCTTTTATTATTTAATTTCACCTGTTCGTTTGTTTGTTAGTGAGGGTCAAATCTTGCAAGTTAAATGAGCTGTATGGATGGCTGTATGGAGCATAGTTTGGATGACGATTCAATATTATGGTACCTTCAAACTGATCTGATGATGGAGACAGATGGTGGTCATGGGAATTCAGTACTTAACCGATGTAACCCCATTAAGTTTGGGCTCGTTAGAATCGTACCAATTTTGACAGAAACTTATCTTTGAAATTTGCTTACCGATACTTACCGACACTTAACAACTGCCTTGATCTATATCATCATCAGATCTACTATCTCGAATTACGTCCACTTTTACTGTTCTGTGATTTTTCTACCGCATATTAAAACTAGAAAATTTTCAGTTGCATGAACACGGAGCGTACCTTGTAGACTCCTTAATCGAGTCCAACCCGATGATGAAGGATTGGGAGTGCATGACTGACTTACTACTGGAAGAACCAGGACCCGGTGAGGAAGCCCTCGACAATCGTCAGGAGTCCTCGCTCATCGAACTTATGGTCTGCTGCGTGAGACAGGCCTCTTCAGGCAAGTATCCTTACTAATATTATAAATGCGAAAGTGTGTGTTTGTTTGTCCTTCTTTCACGTCGCAACGGAGCATCGTATTAATGTGATTTTTTGTATGGGGATAGTTTAGAGGCTGGAGAGTGACATAGGCTACTTTTTCCAGCGGGAAAACATCTAATTACCACGGGAAAATTCAATATGTTACATTTTCCTATAACGACGCGGGCGAAGCCACGGGCATCAGCTAGTATTTTATAATCGTTCTACTGGCGTTGAGATGGTCGTATAAAAATCTCAATAAGTGTGTGAGAGAGATGTGTCATGTGTGGTCTTTTTTAAACTTACACCTTTTTTAGTTTGTCATAACCGTAATCTCAATGACTCGTTTGATATGACTTTGCGAACGAATTGTATAATTAAGCAGTTTCTTGTGTTAGTCGGCAGCCATTTTATGACACCTTCTCGTCCCTGACGATGTCACGCGTACGGCTTCTCTATAGGTTTCTTCCTCTAAGCCCGCAACTAAGTAGAACCAATGTAGCGTTATTTGCACAGGTTTACTAGTGCGCAAGCACGGGACCTCCCCGCCTCGTTGCCATGCATATACGCTCGCCTCACCTCAAGTTTACACCCGAAACCCGCATATAATACCATAGTTTTCTAACCTCGTATTGTATGTGCAGGAGAACCGCCAGTGGGCCGTGGCGCGGCCCGCAAGCACCAGGCGGCGCCGGGCAAGGAGCAAGCTAAAGCCGTGGCCGAAGACCGCGCGCGCCTCACGCAACACTTCATAGCGGTCCTACCCGCGTTGTTGGACAAGTTTGGCGCTGATGCGGAGAAATTGGCCAACTTGGTGGCGATACCGATGCACTTCGAGCGCTCGCTGTATAGCACGGCTAGACAGGTAACGTTGTTCTTCATCATCCTAGCATCTGACCTGCCAACCCAGAGGGAAAACTAGACCTTAATGGCATTAGACCGGTTTCCTCGCGATGTTTTCCTTCACCGAAAAGCTAACGGTAAATATTCCGTACATAAGTTCCGAAAAACTCATTGGTACGAGCCGGGATTCGAACCCATGACTGCCGCTTGACAGCCGCATGGCTGAACCACTAGGCTACTAGCTTTAAGACAGGTTACGTTGTTATGATGTTTAAAACATGCATTCATCATTGCATCAGCTGAGAGACGTCCACTGCCGGACATAGGCCTCCCCCAAAACATGCATTGTATAAATTTAAACATGTAGGGTCATTACGCAGGTAACGCGACCACCTGAAGGAGAAGGTTTTTTCTATTAAAGATAACATCAATTCTACAGACCCTATTGAGACAATTACATGCATTTTGTTTTTGTTTTAGAATAGAAATCTACTAAAAAACCGAGAAAACATCCTTTCAGTTCACCAACTCGGCTAAGTGGTCGCCAACCGGCACATGAAATTAGGTGGTCGCTAACCGGCGAAATGACCCTAACATTGTCAAAAAAAAATCACAACCATTAATTTAACTCTAACGTCAATCTGGTTTGGAATTTGCATCCCCTTTTATTTATTTATTTGGTTTTTAAAGGACACATAAGCACACAAAAAAAAACAACACTCCAAGGTTTCCTTTTATATGCCAGTCCTAAGACAATGTTTTTCCGTCCCTCTGCCCTCTGCCTATGTCCTTGACCTAATCTCTATGTTGTTACAGGAAGCGGCCCTAGGACAACTCTTGTCTCGCCTTCGCGACATCGTAGGGGCACAGACCGAGTCCGAAGTCCTGGAAACAGCAGGTCGAACGCTAGAATACCTGTGCGAGGCAGCGGGAGGCGCCGCGAGACAGTGCGCTATAGCGCGGGCCACTATCACCGATATGTGCGTCAACAGATACAAGGAAGCCATTGATGAGTACCGTTCACTGAAACAGGGGGTGAGTTATATTAATTTTAGACCTTATTGCAACTTCAGCTGCCATTTGTAAGCTCTAGCTGCCGCTTCGGAGCCCTGGGATCGCCGAGCGAACCCCAATCAGACATATTTAAGCGTAAGTGCACTCACAAACAAACACCGTCGAAAGGTACTACCGTAATAGGAACTGCTGGTGATACCGCACCGTCGCTCCTTCTTCCACGTGTGCGAGAAAGATACATGGAGGGTATCGTCGACTGCCGCGCACTGGAGTGAGTTATATGAAATTTCAAGTCAGTAAAAAGTTCAGCTTGGTTGGTAACGATTTCAAAATTTGTGTGGTTTGTATCATTTCGTCATAAATTGCGTGGCCAACTGGCAACTTAAGCGGATCTGAAAAAGCATGTGACATAAATCATGAATCCTCATATTTTCGTGTCAAACATGATAAACGTTGATTAGTTTAGGAACCTTAGTAACGTAGTACTTCTTGGTTTTTAACACTAACCCATTCGGCAGGGAGAGGAACCCGACGCGGACGAGACGTTCAACGTAGTGAACTCCCTCCGCAAGGTGTCCATCATGTACATGTGCCACGACCTCAACGACACCAACATCTGGGACTCGCTGTTCGAGGACCTGCCCAAATGCCTCAAGACGAACGAGATGCCGGCGCAGGTGCGTTCTGAAGTTATTATTTTCTTTTAGGGATTATGTTTTTTTTTTCAATATGTGCATTTAAAATTAGATTTTCCTGTGACGCTGATACAAATCTTTGCGCTTGTGTTGGAACCTGACCGCAGACAGCAGCAGCACACGTGTCGTGTCGTTGACCTTTAATCTTAGGGCGTGCCTACTTCCTACCATGTCATTGGACATACAGGCAAAAGTTTCAAACACTGACCAGTGACGTGCTTGCGCTCACGGGTAGATTCGGCTCGCTGCTCCTTTGGCTAATCGAAGGATTGGCTAGTAAGCTTTAATTTTTTAAGAGCTGCCGCACATTGAGCCACTGGCAGAATACCTGCACGAAGCCAGCGGACGTCGTCCCGCCGCACTGATATAAGTGGGGGTCTACCAGTTGAAACTAATATAATGGGCTATTTGTGGAATTGCATTATATTTTCTGTCAGAAAACAAACATCCTTCCTAAATTATCTTTTCACCAGATTTTCGACGAACCATAATCCTAATAAAAAGTAAACACTTCCGTTTTGCCCTCATTCTAAATCAGAGTAGATTCTGAAGTGAACATCTCGCATATGGTTTACTAGCTTCCGCCCGCGACTTCGTCCGCGTGGACCCGGGATAAAAACTATCCTATATTTTAATCCAGGCTATAAACTATCGTCGTGCAAAATTTCATTCAAATCGGTTCAGCCGTTTAAGCGTGATTGAGTAACGAACATCCAAACATCTAAACTTTCGCATTTATAATATTAGTAGGATATAGTATAAATGTCTGAAGATTTAATCATTACTCTAGAAAACCTTTTGCAAATAGACAATATTGAACTTTCATTACTAAATACCAGTTTGATGAATAGCAGTTATATCATTTTACACCTGTGATGCAGCAAGGCCACCTAAATAGCCCTCCGCATCGCTAAACTTAAGTGGCAGTGGGCGGAGCACATTGCACGTAGAACCGATGGCCATTGGGGCGGAAAGGTTCAGCAGTGTGAGGTGAGGAGAGCGGGGCGATATAGCTTTATCAATTTTATCATACTTAATTAGTAATTCAATACCAGATAATTTTACACTAATCTATTAGCGATAAGCCACCGTAAGGGACGTCCACACAGGATTACGAAAATTTTATAAAAAGGCATGTTTCAACTAAATAAAGATTGATTCTATAACCGAGACTCGCTATATTATTAGTTATTACACACCTCTATGTGCCAACAACTCACGGCGATCTTGCCAGAGGGCTGCTCCAGGCGGCCCCTAGCCTAGGCCAGCCGAACAACCACCGCAGCGCTTCGACCACAAAACTCTTCATGGCGGTCATCAACGGCAGCAATCCAGCCGCTCTGCGACCCCCGTCACGCCGAGCACAGTAAGAACATCATGGGCAAGCAGCGCGAGAAGACCCAACAAAACAAAGAAGAAGTTATTATAGCACAGAGTGGTCCGGGTAACAACGCGCAACCAACGCAGACCGCCTTCGGGCGCACCAACTACCTAACCATAACAATACTGGTACTGGTAGCAATCGGGTGCAGCTACGTTCATCTGGAAGAAGACTCACAAATGCCTTGCTAAGAAGATTGAACGCCAAGCAGTAGCAACAATGATGCGTCAGCCAAACGCCGCGTAACGTAGATCGTCGAGACCCAAAACCATTCTTCTCCTGAGAAGAACACGTTCACGACCTTATTAAGACGACTTAACTTGTCTCCTGTTACTTAAATACGAATTTGAGTAACATGAGACAAATTACACAAATAAATAAAATTTGCCAAGATTCAAAGACAGAGGTCACATATTCATCAGATTCACGCGAAATAAGACGAGTGAGCGTTTTGGGACCATTATTGTTCCTTATATACATAAATAATCTCCCGCGCGCCGTCGACCATCATATGGTGCTCTTTGCTGATGAGATGACAGCACAGTAGTTGTCACGGCAGAAAACTTAAACACCTACGAGTCAAATATAAATAGAACACTTAGAGTAGTAATCGAATGGCTAAGCAAAATAATTTAAAAATTAACTTATCAAAGACATAAATAATGAATTTTGCACTAAGAATTAACAAATGTCCAACTCTGACTGTGACATAAGAGGGATGTTCCGAAATTTTTTAGTTAAACAAAAACTATGAGGAATATAATAAAACTTTATTTACCATTTTTCAAAGTATTTCCCTGCTACATTTATGCACTTATGCATTCGACTGAACCAACTTTCAAAACAGGAAAAAAATTGTTCTTGCGGAAGGTCAAAAAAAAGTCGTCTGAATTCGTCTACTGCTTCATCCGCCGTCGAAAATCGTCGCCCACGTAATGATTTTTTTAACGTGGGGAACAGAAAAAAATCACATGGAGCCAGGTCAGGGCTGTACTCAGGGTGTGGTAGCAGTTGCACTCCTGATTTGCTAAAAAAAAACATGGTTCGGGCAGCCGTGTGAGCCGGAGCATTATCTTGATGAAAAATGATGCCCCGGGTTCCAGTACTTGGACGACTGACGTTCAGCTCCTGGAAGGCCTGTGGCAAGCAAACTTCACTGTACCATTGGCTGGTAACTGTTTTCTGATCTTCAAGTGGAATTACGGCTACAGGTCCACTACGTCGAAAAATACAGCAACCATTTTTTTGTTGACGCATTGGCCGCGGACTACTTCAGTAGGTAAATCATCTTCTTCAAAGACCCATTGTGTTGATTGCTGTTTTGTAAATGGGTCGTAGCTATATATCCAAGATTCGTCGGATGTCACAATGTAGCTCACTTGTTGTGAATCGCCTTTGTCGATTTTTTTATGTATAAATTTGCACCAATCGACACGTCTATCTTTTTGCTCCTGTGTGAGAAAATGTGGTATCCATCGAGACGAAACCTTCCGAACTTGAAGGTGGTCATGCAAAATGGTAGAAACTGCCCGGGATTCAACCTTCAGTTCATCCTGAATCTCTCGGTGGGTAATGTTTCGAGATTCCTTGATTAGCCACTCCACCTTGATAACATTTTCTGGAGTGACTGCCGTTGGCGGTCGCCCCGGTCTAGGCTCATCTTTGACGTCGCTCCACCCACGCTTAAATTCACGGAACCAGTAACTGACAGCGGCAAGAGATGGGGATAATGCCCCAAAAACACTAGTTAAATTTTCATAAGAATCCTTGTAAGTTAGTCCTCGTTTATAATCATAATATATCAAAGCACGAAATGCTTCCCGCTTTAGCTCCATTTTTGCGAACAAAAAGTGACTACATGTTTTTTTCTGATTTCATAAAATATAACTGAATGTCACTGGCCAGTGACATTTACACGAAAGAGTTTGTAATTAAATTTGCCGTTAAGCTACAGTAAAATTATATGAATACGATTAATAGTACGCCGTTGACTATTTTCGGAACAGCCCTCGTACAATGGCAAAGACATTGACGAAACTAACATTACTCAATTTTTATTAGGATTAATTTTAGACAGTAAGCTGGCATGGAGAAATCAAATTGAATCTGTATGTAATAAATTAAATAAATTTTCATATGCTTTGTATAATCTTACAAAATTAGTTAACACATCAACATTATTTATGGCATATCACGCATATGTCACGTCAACATTGAAATAGGGAATTATGTTTTGGGGGAACTCAACGGAAAGAGAACTGGTATTTAGACGACAAAAAAAATGTCTAGGAGTTGTTTGTGTTATTCCACCAACAGACTCATGTAAACCACTGTTTATAAAGTTTCACATACTGACATTTCCGTGCCTATATATTTTTGAAGTAGCTTTATATGTAAAAACAAATGGGGCATATTCATTAATTTATCACCCTCAAACGGATAGTTACGGATAGTAACAAAACCAACAGTCAATGTCAATCGCATACATTTAGTAACAAAACCGACAGGTTAGACGTGACTCAAACATCACTTTAGTTAACCTTAACCTGCCAATTTTTTTGAAACTCCCCGGTAACCAATTCCGTAGTTTTAATAGTGCACGGCAACGAGGTAAAATAGACACCAGACCGATGAAAATTGCCTTACTGGGAAAAGTGTATTTGGTATGGCACCCAGAATTTATAATAATTTGCCCAAAGCCATACGACATACATATAGAGGATATAATTAAATTCAAAACAGCTATACAGTTATTTGACAAAAAAAGCGTACTATTCAATAAAAGAGTATTTAGTTGACATACATGAAAATAATTAGACATAGGAATGAATGCTTTTTTTTAATTTTGTTTTTTTTTTACTTATTTAACAACTAATCACGAAATTCTCTAGTTTTAACGTATACAGATTTATTACAATTAATATTATTTACTTTCTAGGTATTTGACAATTCTATTTTAATTTTAATGTATAATGATCGTACTGAAAACGTAATTTTAAATTTGGTGAATTTTATTATGCCTTGTGGCAAAACACAGTGAGACAAGTTTTTTAATACCCTAACCATACCTTTATATACCTGTGTTTTACAAATAAATTATTTGAATTTGAACAGAAGCCCTCAAGAAAAACAAAAGCCACGGTACTATCGGTACGGTATTGACGACCGCTTTAGCCTAGTTGGTAGTGACCCTGCCTACGAAGCAAGAGGTCCTGGGTTCGAATCCCGGTAAGGGCATTTATTTGTGTGATGAGCACGAATATTTGTTCCTGAGTCATGGATGTTTTCTATGTATTTGAGTATTTATTTATTTATATGAGTATGTTTATCGTCGTCTAGTACCCATACCCAGTACAAGCTTTGCTTACTTTGGGACTAGGTCGATTTGTGTAAGATTGTCCCCTAATATTTATTTTATTTATTTATTTACTATTTAAAAATTTTTCTTCCCAAAACTTGTATATTTAAATTTTGTTTTATATTTACTTACACTCAGTTGCATTATTTTAAAAATGAATTATGTCCGAAATCCAAAAAATATAAGAGCAATTAATTAAACTAAATGAATTACATTAGCAAACTAGGAACGCAACGTAGAGCACAAAAACTCGGTTTAGACAAACTTGTCAAACTTGTAAACAATTTATACCAGCAGTACGAAAAATATATCCAAATAAACAGCGAAAAAGTCGAGAAATATAGTAGAAATATAATATTTAAGACAGTCAATCAATAAAATGATATTATCAAAAATAGAAGATATATATAGCAAAATAAAATCGTATTACGAAACAGAGCAAATAACCGACACAAAAATGCATAGCTTCGACCTAAAAACCGCGGTATCGTTATTACACTTATTACCAACAATGGACGGCACGGAGACCGTCACTAACCAGTCAATCGACGCGATAGAACTATACGAAACAATGATAAAACAAGGTAGCATAAAAATGTTAGTAAATTTCGTAGTAAAAACCAGAATAACACAGAGCGCAACTGATTATATAACCGAGACTCGCTGTATTATTATATTACACACCTCTACCAGTCCACGCCGTTGAAGTCTAATAAGAATTTCCATTCTTGTCTAACAATAGTTCAAAAACAAACTATCCATTTTGCATGTTGCTTTGTTTTTGGGGTTCCATACCCCAAAAGGAAAAAAAGGAACCCTTATAGGATCACTTTGTTGTCCGTCCGTCCGTCCGTCCGTCTGTCAAGACCCTTTTTCTCAGGAACGCGTGGGAGGTATCAAGCTAAAATTTATACCAAATCTCAGGTCTGCTGTCCCTTGGAGTGAAAAATCAAACTTCTAAGCCAACGCAATCAAAAGATACAGCCGTTTATGCCGCAAATTTCCGCAAAGTTTCGAAACTCGCAAGGGAATCAAAACCTACGGGGTACTTCCCGTGAACTCTGAATCTTGAAATTTGGTATGAAGCAACTTCTTATAGCACAGATAAAGTAAAAATTGTGAAGACCGTAAATTTTTAGTTACATCATATAATAAAAATATTTTTAATAATTTTAAAGTTATTACTTGTATACCTACAGGTTTGTACGGAACCTTAGGTGCGCGAGTCCGACTCGCACTTGGCCGGTTTTTTTTTGACGTCACGTTGATCTCTTTTCATATAATTTTAGATGATTTATTTAGGTATCCCGAAACAAAAGTAGCCTTAAAGTTAACTATAACTTGCGGTCACCGGTGGGTGACACAGCGTGATGGGCACAACCCGTGTCACCCACCGGAGGGTGACACGGCCTGTAGGAAAATCAGTTTTTTTAGCACTACGTTCAACGTGTTAAAGGTTACGTTCAATGTGTTCGCTTTAACACATTATCACCGCGCAGACACACCCCTGTCCTAGGCGTGTGCATTATCTGTTACGTAGTAACTAGTATTTCATCCACGGAATAAAGAATCCATTGGAAGTGGCATTCAACCGATTTTCATAGAGAACCACTGTCGCCGCACGCAAACAACTACACTTCAATAATACACGAACACACAATTGCAATACCCTTTCGATTTGTTAAAACGTGCTGTGACAATATGTTGTTAACGTAGCAAATTTTATATGCAAAATCTACTTTAACTAGTACTATTTAGGGTCTCATTTAGAGTGTCAAGTAAATATTTCTTACGTCCGTTACCATATGCGTTGCAAGAGTTGCAAGAGGCATGGTCGTTCGGCTACTCGACGCAAGATGGCGGTGTTTTCAAAACTACGGAGATGCGACCGCTTGAAACCAAAAAGTCGCATGTACTGCAAATGTGTATGATTATATGATTATTTGGCTGTAACGGAATAGGAATATGTGTGAGTTTGACTATCGATATTTTTATGATATTCATACGGTAAATATTAAGCTGACTTATTTACAAATTGTTTTTAATAAAATCTTGTTTATTATATAATTAGTAGTAGGTAACATTTATACTAAATTACTTTTGTTATAAATGTAGTAGCAATGAAACACAGATTTCTAATAAACAGAGACTATCATTTGTTTAATTTAATACAAGCACATCTCAAATACTATATTATTTTACCAGCAATCTACACTACCGTCGTTGTGCGAGTGTCTAGTGAGAATTTACCGTGAAATTTGTTCGTTGTGCGGGATAACAGCCCCCCTAGCACACTAGGTTTTTTTTTGTCACATATTAAGGAGCTTAGTCGTTTAACGATTATGTCGCTCCATACGTACTCTAAAGCGTATGTTTTACATTTATGTGCCTAAACACACTAGGTTTTATGTCCGACGTAAAGCATTCGTCCCTCTTGCACTAGCATATTTGCCAGAATGGGACGAATGCTTTATGTCCGACATAAAACTTAGCGTACTAGCCCCCCAGGAAACTAAATGTCAGTAGTTCGCCGTGCGTATTGCGAATAGCGCTCTCGCCTGATGAAGTCTACGCTCCGTCCAGTATCCACCCAAATCCAAACCCCCGAGAGCTTTCAGCTGGAACTCCAAAACCGTTTCGATTGCCTAGGTGGCGATGTGGACGAACTCAACGACGGGTTTGTGGAAGCTGTCCGTGCCACTGGGTCTAAGTTCTTCAAGGCCCAGCGGCCCAACAGAACTAAAAGGGTCTCTAGCTCCACTCAGAAGCTCATGAAGGAAAGGAGTGAAATGATTCTGCAGTCTTCAGCCGATGCGACTTTATACCGGCGGCTCAATAAACGGATCTCCAAGTCCCTTACCCGCGATCTGCGCCAATTCAATACGAACCGTATCGAAGAGGCTATCGAGCGAAATAAGGGCTCGAAAGTATTCGCACGAGATCTGTCTATTGGGCAGAGCCAGCTCGCAAGGTTGAAAACTGAGGACGGCAGAGTCGTTTCTTCCAAACCTGAGCTTTTGAGTGAGATAGAGCGTTTTTACGGACAGCTATACACGTCAACTCGCAAACCCGAAGTTGGTCCGGCAGAAGACCCTAGAGCTAGACTTACCCGACACTACACCGACGACATCCCGGACATCAGCCTGTACGAGATTAGAATGGCTCTGAAACAGCTTAAGAATAGCAAGGCACCCGGTGAAGACGGAATTACAGCCGAACTCCTGAAGGCGGGTGGAAAACCGATCCTTACGGCCCTTCAGAAGTTATTCAACACCGTCCTACTGGAAGGGAGAACGCCAAAGGCGTGGAACAGAGGTGAGGTGGTGCTGTTCTTCAAAAAGGGTGACAACACTCTGCTGAAGAACTACCGACCCATCTCACTTCTGAGCCATGTCTATAAGCTGTTTTCAAGGGTCATTACGAATCGTCTCGCACGCAGGCTTGATGACTTCCAGCCTCCCGAACAAGCCGGTTTCCGAAGAGGTTTTAGTACCGTAGACCACATTCATACGCTCCGCCAGGTTATACAGAAGACTGAGGAGTATAACCTGCCTCTCTGCTTAGCGTTCGTGGACTACGAGAAAGCCTTCGATTCGATCGAAACCTGGGCTGTACTACAGTCTCTCCAACGGTGCCAAGTAGACTGCCGCTACATCGAAGTGCTGAAGTGTTTGTACGAGAACGCCACTATGTCAGTCCGACTCCAGGATCAGAGTTCGAAGCCTATTCCGCTGCAGCGGGGTGTCAGACAAGGGGATGTTATTTCCCCAAAACTGTTCACCGCTGCACTGGAGGACGTGTTCAAGACTCTAGACTGGAGAAGGCTAGGCATCAACATCAACGGCGAGTACATCACTCACCTTCGGTTTGCATACGATATAGTAGTCTTGGCTGAGACCATGGAGGACTTAAGCACGATGCTCGATGACCTCAGTAAAGCCTCCGAGCGAGTTGGTCTAAGGATGAACATGGATAAGACAAAGATCATGTCAAACCTCCATGTAGTACCAACCCCCATTTCAATCGGACACTTTACGCTCGAAGTTGTAGACGATTATATATACCTAGGACAGACTGTTCAGTTAGGTAGGTCCAACTTTGAGAAAGAGGTCAATCGTCGAATCCGACTCGGCTGGGCAGCATTCGGGAGGCTACGGCACATCTTTTCGTCCAATATTCCGCAGTGTCTCAAGACGAGAGTCTTTGACCAGTGTGTGTTGCCAGTGATGACGTATGGCACGGAAACGTGGTCGCTTACTAAGGGCCTCATAAGAAGGCTCAAAGTCACCCAAAGGGCAATGGAGAGGGCTATGTTGGGAGTTTCTCTGCGCGATCGCATCAGAAATGAAGCTATCCGCAGTAGAACCAAGGTAACCGATATAGCCCTCCGAATCGCTAAACTTAAGTGGCAGTGGGCGGGGCACATTGCACGTAGAACCGATGGCCGTTGGGGCGGAAAGGTTCTCGAGTGGCGACCACGTACCGGAAGGCGCAGCGTGGGTAGGCCCCCCACAAGGTGGACTGATGACCTGGTAAAGGTCGCGGGAGTCCGCTGGATGCGGGTGGCGCAGGACCGGTCATTGTGGCACTCTTTGGGGGAGGCCTATGTCCAGCAGTGGACGTCTTTCGGCTGATATGATGATGATGATGATGATTGCGAATTGAATCAATTGTTCGTAAACGCTACATAAAATACTCTGCGTGGGAATTGAATCTAAAAAACAATAAAATATTATTATTTTAATTTATATTTATAATACTACAATACTTCCGATTATACAATAATACATATGTATAAACGGAAGTCAATAAACGAGAAGTCCCTATGACAGCTCAAAAGTGCTACGAGAATTCCGGGCTCTGCATATTACTCATATAAATATAATCTTTTTCATTTTGGTTTATCGATAACAAGTATCGACCTTAGCCACAGCATTTGAGTAGCGAATCTTCGGGAAATTTGCTGTGCTTTCACGATCTGAGTAGCGAAATAATACACAGGATTATGAACTTTATTGTTAGAGAAATAGAATTGATATTTCCTTGACCACAGGCGCAAATTGTGTAAGAAATTGAAAATTAAATATTTTTTATACGTATAGTCCTATGCCATATACCCTTTTGTTGGGACCTTTTATCAAAAAACTCCTTCCAGATACCGACACAAAATCTTCTAACCTGAACCAGGGTCTCGGTATAAAAAGGCACCGCATGTAAGGCTACACCTTCCGAGGTAGCTTCTCTTGCTAGTTTGTCAGCGACTTCGTTGCCCTCGATACCTATGTGAGATGGAATCCATTGTAGCATTACGTTTTTATTTTTAGACTTGAGCTTTCGCATGAGGTCTAAAATAACATAAGCTGTCGGTGTTCCTCGATATGTCGAGGTACATCGAGCTATGTGTTGTAAAGCGCTTTTTGAGTCCGTAAGAATTACCATATTATTTGCCTCAATAGATTCCAGATAATGTGCTATTATTGGAGCAGCTTACAATAACGCAATACGGCATTTTCCTAAAATAAACAAATAATCACTCATGTCATACGCTGCGTGCGGTCGCTAGGTGACTGACAATAATTTGTGCAAGAAGTATGCTTATTATTGCTCATGTTCGGCGACACGGGAACGCCCACTCACCACTTCCAATGCATTCTTTATTCCGTGATTTCATCTATGCCAATCTGCCAATTAGGGCCGCCAAAAGCTGCGGATTAGTTCCTTCATAAATTTTGTATAGCCTTGGCGCACACCGGGCATTTAGTGGCCGTGTCCGCGGCATCAGTCCCGCTGTTCGGCTGAGCGGGAGTGGCTCGCGCTCGCTACTAGTGGTTATTGGCGCCCACTATTGGATGTAATTTGCGGGCTCTCTAAGTCGGCAGCGACAAATTGGGCGGCTAGCACGAGTGAGCGCTGTACCTAGCTGACACTGTATGTTTCTTCCCCAGGCGCTGGTATACGTGGTGCGCTGCCTGTTCTACTCAGTGCTGTGGTCGCTGCACGAGCTGGAGGAGCGCGGCGCGGGCGGCGCCAGCCTGGAGGCGGGCGCGGCGGCGCTGCGCGAGCGCCTGCACGGCTACTCCGCGCTCTGCAGGGACATCGTGGCGCGCGGCACCGAGCCGCAGCTGAGGGAGGAGGTACGTGGCTCTCACATGTCGCGCTGTGTACGTGCGCTGCCTGTTCTATAGATAGCAAATGAACTTACCTGCCGTTTTAATTTGGCAAACGATGGACCCAACACCCTGTATAGCGCTGTGAAGGACAGAAAAACGGTCGCACTATAAGAGTGGCCTCACATAACGGCCACAAGTTGCGAGTAGTCCACTCCCGCGGCCGCGGCCAATCAAAATATAGAGCGTAGAAGTAACATCGGGCCGAAAACTGACACCTTGGATCCCGGCCCTGATTCTGAATTGGATAACAGTATTAAAAATATGCCTAGAAAATAACAAATAAAAATCTCAAAGTTTTAGCAAGTTACACGATGGCAGCAATGGTTTGCAAACTGTAAAATGACGAACATGGCGCGGAGAGGTAATTGACCCTGGTGCAGAAAATGTAAACGTACAACTATCATTAATTGTCAAACAATCAACATTGTTACTTTTGTGATGACATGTTTAGCTTTTTTTTTTCGTCACTCATCGAACCGTAGATAGAAATTTGAAAATCAAAGTAGTGCATGTGGCGCTTATTTTCACATACGAGCATTTATTTTTAAATCCGGGACCTGACGTTTGCTGCGGGCTTTATACTTAGAGAATCGTTGGTGGGACTATTTTTTTTAATCAGGGTTATTTACAGGTTGCAGTTTAACCTCTTTTTTTTACTATTACTTTAGGATTTATTTCATATCCCTTTATGATTTCAATGTATTTTTGTCTTATTGACAAATAAATGCCTATTGAACCGAAATATTTTGTGAACAATAACAGTTATCGATGAATTAAATACCCAATTATTAAAAACCTCTCAAGGATGTCTCGACTGCAAGTGAAAGTTTGAAACCATAGCATGAAAAATATTAAGTGAGTCTTGTTCTTTCGAGTATTTATGAGACTCGTAATTTAGATTTGACTAGATAGACACGATTTGTAGATTGAGATGATTATCACGCTATTTGGACGGCATAACTTATTTACTGTAAGTTAACTAACTTGAATTAGAATAAAGATTCTGGAGTGGCAGGACAAACCTCTTTGAAGCAGCGCCGGCCGGTATCCAGTTTTGAGTTCGTGTTACGACACACACGAAAAGAACTTTTGGTTTTCGAAATTTCACAGTAAACACAAATTCACTTAGGTCTTTCTTTATATGCACAATTGTAGTTTCATCGAATTTTTTAATAGCTTTTTGAGTGAGAGTTTGCGCGCGCGACCGGTATATTTCGTGCACTGAGGTTAGGGGTGGGGGAAGTGGAAAAGGTTGCCAGGTATGGTGTGTAATAGGATGCGTTCATATTTAATGTGTGATTTAATATATAAAAAGATATAAAGTAAATGAGTTAAAATTAATATAATATGTATTGGCGCAGCCAGATTCTAATTGTCATCCGGGGTGTCAGTGAGTGACATCCGGTCATTGACCCCTGCGTCATTTAGAGTTGGACGTTGCGCGGCTGAAATCATAATCTAACACTGAACTTATACTTGGAGCTTCTGCAAAACAATACCACTTGATTTCAATTCACGATAAGGGTCCGAAGCTATCGTTTAAATTTTCGTTGCGATGTCGCTTTTCGTCCGCAACTAGTGGATCGATGAGGCGGCTCTAAGGGTTCCTTTTTGCTGAACCCTAAAAAAGGTCAAGCGCTGGTGTGCGTGGCCCGCTGGTCTGCTCGATGCTGTCTTCTCGTTTCTTAATAAGACTCACTTAAAAATATAAAAAAAAACAAGTAATGATCGCCTTCCGCATCCGTCAGTTTTCTGTACTAATATAATTAAGATGAAACATCTGTGAGATTGTAGCTTTGTAGACATTGTAGACGTCCACTACTAAACATATTCCTATTCTTATGCAAATAGAAATAGAAATAGAAATAACTTTTTTGCTTTCATGTTGGTTACAGGTGGTTAAATACAATATTTACAGTATACATGAGACCCTGTAAGGGTATTGCAAGTTTTATTTTTAATCTAAAACCTAAAACTGAAATAATATAGGTAGCTAATACGAGTGTTTATTAAAATTAACATATTTATGTAACTCAGGTTAAAATCTCTCATTTTCATTTCATTTATTTATTTCTATGTTGCCTAAACTGCATTCCTATAACTAAGACTAGATTCTTATGATATGACCTATCATGCAGCATGCAGAAAAATAATAAATAATAAATAAAAGTTAAATATATTTATTACGAATGTTAGGCACTCATTGTGTGAATGCATGTTAGGCTATAAGATTATATTGCAGTGCCCTAACAGGGTTCATGTATTGGATTCTAATGTATTGATAAGACCTTTGTTAACAACATGATGCAATAAATAAATGAAATGGAATGAAATGAAACATACTCTTCCCCAAAGAGTGCCATAATGACCAGGCCTGCGTCAACCGCATCCAGTGGACCTTTGCGACCTTTACCAGGTCATCAGTCCACCTTGAGGGGGGTTTACCCACGCTGCGCCTTCCGGTACGTGGTCGCCACTCGAGAACCTTTCCGCCTCAACGGCCATCGGTCCTAGGTGCGATATGCCCCGTCCCCTGCCATTTAAGTTTAGCAATTCGAGGGGTTATTTTGGTTACTTTAGTTCTGCTGCGGATAGCCACATTTCTGGTGCGATCGCATAGATATAAACTCCCAGCGTAGCCCTCTCCATTGCCCTTTGGGGCCTTCTTATGAGACCCATGGTAAGCAACCAAGTTTCGGTGACGTATGTTATCACTGTCTAAGTAAGTTGTGTAAGTTTATATGTTTGTATGTAATGGGCAATCCCCGAAACAACTCATCTGATTTAAAAACTTCTCTCACACAGGTGAATAACACCATTCCATATACAGATATAGAATGGTGTTATTGAATAGACATAGGCTATATTTTATCTCGCGGGTTTGCCTGCGTTCTCTGCAATACGGGGGTGTAGTGAGCTAGTTCCGTATAAATTGAAAACGTAATAAACAACTCCGATGACATTGTTTCGAAATATAGCAGCAGGGTGAATATACGGTCGGCGACTAGTAGTCAAAACAGATACTGTTGCGTATTATATAGAAACATTAAAAACTGTATATTACGCATAGATACAATCATTACTAAATTACGCTATTACTGATCCAAAAAATATTAGTGCTTCAGAAGCGTTCCATCAGGATCATGTGTGGGATCAACCGACGAGACACAGCCAAACCACACTTCGAAAGGTTAGGCATAATGACGGTGATTTCACTATTTATTTACAACTCCCCTTTAGAAACACACGGACAAGCGGATATCTCCACCACCCCCGAGTCAAAACTGCTTTTGCCAAACGCTTTCCCGATTACCTACATCCCACTATTTACAACAGGGTGTCTAAAATATGCTCTTTTGACACGATTCCTATTGCAAGACTGAAAACCAGTTAAAAAATGGCTCTTACCCTTTCATACGATCAAACCGAAGACATTATTAAAGCATAACTATATATAACTAACAGTCTGTACTCACACACACACACACGCACACGCACACTCACTCTCACTCTCACTCACTCACTCACTCACTCACTCACTCACTCACTCACTCACTCACACATATATGCATATTATACATCCACACATGCACCAGGTTTTTTTAATTAAGTAGATTTAATTTAATTTTTAATTTTGATTTATAGTTCGCTTTTCTTTTGATTAACATTAATTACAATTTCTAAAAATGGCCGTACTATTCTTTATTGTTATATCTTGAATTGTCAAATCTAGTAACTCGGTTCCCAAGATACAGGCTGTGCCTAGTTTGGGCCCGACGGTAATTCTCACCAGTGTACAAGCTTTATTCATAAGTTTAACCAAATAATTGTAAGCTATGTTTCTTGTGCAACTTTTGCTTGGTAAATATAAGATTTTTATTTATTTATTTTATTTAGGTATATGTTTTGTTCTTATTGTATTTTTTTTTCTTTTTAACCAATTGTTAATATATTAGTTTATGGTGAAAAAAAAAACATATATATATATATATTCAACTATATTTCAGACTAGTACAACAAAAACGCAAAGTTTCATGACCACTTTAATTGCAGGCGTATACTTCACTCTGCGATTTGCTGATCTTCTTCGCCGAGCAACTCGGTTCCCGAGGCTCCCCAGCGCTCCGGCCGCTAGTTCTGGAGCCGGACCCAGAGCTCTGCGACCTTCTCAACGACTTCATACAGGAGTTCGTCTTTGTGCAACACAATTACGGTAATACCATACAATTGTATGCGACGCTCCGCTCTTCACGCGTAGTGGCGAAGCGTCAAATACGATCCGTAGTTTTGAAACGATCTACCTCCAGCATAATGTGTACCCAAGTAACCAGACATAATCATAATCCAGTTCCTAACAAACGCCATAGAGATTGGCATCGGGATGCCATATTTTACAGCCGTTTTCTACTAACATGGTTGGCCCGCAGGGACAAACTCAAAATCTTCGTCACACAACATCGATTGGTCGGCAATTACTTCCATTGGCTAAGTACACGGAACTAACATCGGCTACCATTGCTCTTGCCGGTGTTCAGGACTAATTCGTCGGCGACTACCTACGTACCGACCAGTCGAAAATGTGTAGCCTGTCGAAATACAACTCTGCATAAAAAGACATTTCATTCCAAAGTTAACCCTATTGGTGTCGGTTTATGTACTATAGACAACACTAACTGGCCATCCGTGCACTTCATGTGCATTGTAATAAGGTCCTATATAAATACTGGACGATCAGTTAACTGTGTTAGCGATTGTACCCGCGGACACGTTTGACGCTACGCCACTGGTATACAATCGGACTTTCAATCAGTTGTGGAACAATTATACATCTCAATTTTTCACTGTATATAAATAAATTAACCCCAAATGCCTTGTACGTGTGTAAAGTACTACGCTAAACCATAACTTATATGGATACAAGTCGGTTTCACCAACTAACTGAAAATTTTGATGAAGCGTATAAAGAGTTGATTCGACCGTGAGTCGATTCCCGAGAATCTTGAATTTTAATATCTGTGTGTTTCACCAGAGGGACATGTTTGGAATAAGCGAAATTGCACTATAGTGGTGGTCCGATGGTTCAAGTTTGTTTGAAATAAATGTATCAGGTTTGGATTTGCAATGCACAGTCGACAACTTATATACACGCGACGAGGAAAGTATTCAAATTTTTTGAACCCTTCGTCCGTGTTGGTATATCTGCTGCTGACTGTAACACGGGGTCTGCTGCCATGCACTGGTTCTTGAATCTCTTGTACACAACTGGCTGTTTTTCTGAGGGGGTATAATGTCACGTATGCTAAGGAATTTGTTTGCAAGCGTAATCTTTTGCTGTCCCCTCTTTTTTCTGGAAAATGACAGCAAGTGATTGCGTTAGATAATTTCAATGTTTCGCTACGGTATAAATGTAACCTGACAAACATTTGAGGAGAAAAAATATGCATTATTTTCGTTGAAAAAGTGTATAAGCGACAGTGTCGGCGCGGGCGCGTCCCCGCACCGCGGCTATCGACCGATGACTCTAGCGCCTCCACTCTTATTATCCAAATTGACGGCGACGTTTGACAGAAACAGTATATCATTGTATTCATATCGGTATATTTTTGGGCAATCGACCGTTACCGGGGTACCCCGTTAGTAAGTCGAAGATACTTCTTCTGCCTGGGTGCCTAAGAGCGGAGATATTTGGTGTACCCGGACTCCACATAATTTGGCGGTTTGTAAACCTTTATGCACGAGCTTGAGGTTTACAACTTGTTACTCAGTTGTCGCCGTTGTAGGGGTACCCGGGTATATCGGTCACTTAGCGAGTTTACACACGGTCGTGCATGACGGACGGTCCGGCAAAGGACGTTGCTTTTTATGAAGCGTATCAGCTGTCCTTGATAATCTCGGACGGACGTCAGGGTGCACCGTGAGTATAGCGCTGAGTGCGACTGTTGAGGTTGCGGTACGGGTTAGTGCGGGCGCTAGAGCGGTCGGAGCGGCGCGTAACGGAGCGTGTTTGGTTGCATGTCGCGTCGCTGTCGTGTCGCGGACTTCGCGCGCCCATCCGGTAAGCAGCACTCGCGAACATCACCGACGGCGCATTTTACCTTAGTAATGGCCCGGGTGTCCCCTCGGCTCCGCCGTCCGCGGAGCGTCGCTTTCAGACTTCGTCGCGTCGAGATCCCAAACCATCGAACAGACCATTCGTAAACCTTATTGCAACCAGATAAGGTCGACTAATGGTGATTGTAGTCGTCCACGTCGTCTTCGTCGTCGCTTCGGACGCTCGCTTGTCGGTCGGTAGTCCCGGGCCGGTTCGGTGTCGCCGCGCAATAATGCATATTTTTGTCTCCGGAGCGGACTCGCCCGCGGCGGTGTGGTGACATGACATTACTAAGGGAAAATTGTCGCGCCCGCTTCTCGCGCCGAGGTCGCAGCCGCAGGGTTATCGCGTAACTATCCGGACGTCGGTCGGTTTGAATCCTACTGTGATTGAAAGTTAAACCAAGCGGCGTCGTTTCACGATTACCCTGACGCGCCGCAGCGGTCTCGGAGCGTATTAACACAGTTTTCTTATTATTTGAGCATGTTTTGTGAGTGTCGCGTTTTAGTTGCGTCATTGTCATGAGTGTCATGACTGTTAGGAACGGACGTCGGTCCGAGTATAAGTGTCACGAAAGCTTTTGCTGGTTTAACAAGAGGTCAGCGAGGCTCGTAGTTTTAGCGATTAGGGCTCTCGATCGTAGTAGATTTCGAGTACACATATTCGTACTATGAGAGATAAAGCTGGGTGACAATTCGTAGTTTTCAACAGTACTACTACTGATCGTCACCGGTTGTATGATTTAGTTTACGTTAAATACTTCGAATGCTTTACGTCCGACTAGGCACATAAGCATTGATCTCTACTGCACGAATGAGGTGTTCGGAATGCGAAACATACGCGCAGAATGACAAAGAAACGCAAGAAAAGACAGACTATAGTTTTTTTAGCTTGCATTTTTTGACAAAATTTACTCTTATAGTTTCTTATCAGTCTTAGTATACGAGTACTTATTTTAAACTGTGTCGTACATGGGGTATCAGAGGCTCTAGTATAAGTTTTACCGAAACAAAACGTTACGACCGCGTTCGCGTTTAGCTGTCAAATCCCATACAAATTGAGGGTAAAACGCAAACGCGATCATAAAGTTTTGTTTCGGTAAAACTTATACTAGAGCCTCAGAACTAACCATATATTACAGTTGTTTTCGAACGCGGGTGAACCATGAATACCATGATTATTGTGTGGGACTACTACACATTGCTTCTGTGTGCGTGATGCCGGAAAAGTACTGAATGACACGTGACACAAATAACACAGCAATCGTGTCTCACTCGCGGTCGTGAAATGAACGTACTGTACATTCGACTACAAAAAGATGTGTCTCTTTGTATTATTTTTTATATGGATTCATAATGGTTACGTCCCTTTGAATCTGGTCAACGCAATTTGAACACTAGATTCAATTACGTGGCAACACTGTTGGTAAAAATGTATGTGTTGGTCGTTTAGTGTTGCCGCCTAATTCAATTGTTCCTAACTCTTGCTAATCTTATTACAGATCGACATAATTAATATGGCGCGCGTCAAGGCGCTTAAGTAGTTGACCGAGAGGCTATTATTGCTTAACTCGCGCGCCTTATTACTTAGGTCTTGCTATAGGTACCTGCGATAGTATATGTCAATACTTAGCGAGTGTATATGAGATATTTCTGAGCGTATATCCTATCAAATATGATTGCCACTACTCGAGAGCTCTAGTAGCGATGCATGTCTAACTTAGTACGCTGTATGCGCCAGATACTTCATTGGTGGTGTTTTAGCTAGTTGAGCTAGTTAATGGATTCAGTTTTCACCTCTTTTTAACATTTTCCCTTTTTTTCTTCAGACTAGAGGTTTACACTCGTCACCGTAACATTTACGCTGCAAATTCCATGAATAGCGAGAAAACTCAACAGGGGCGAAATGCACCGAACTAGTTTCGGAGTTCATATTTTAACGAACACCGCTTACGATAACAGACGGTTTGGTGCATCCCACTCTTAGAGGGATAACTTATTTCTCATACAGCCATAAGGGTGAATCCACTTCCACCAAAAATGAGTGAAGATGTGTTTTCATGTTTGACGCCTCGCATGCTAGACAGGTAATTGTCAAACATATGAACGTAACTTCGCACATCTTTGATGCATATTCACCCTAATTCTCCGTCATAGGGTGCATGCAGTGGCTACTTATGGCAGGGTGGTGATGGAGAGTATCTTTAATGACACCATATATATATGTCACCTTACAGTTGTAAAGCATTCCAAGTTATTGAAATTGCAACTTTAACTTCTTAACATTAAGTTGCAGTATGGTTCGCCTCCAAATATTGCGCCGTACCGTCAGAGCGCTGAACCTAATCAATGATTAAATTAGATTAGATTAATTTATTGCTTATTGAAAATTAACATTATGTTTTCTTTGTCTAAAAATAAACTGAATTCACAGAAAGCTCGTCAGGTACATAAAATAAATTTGTTACAATAATTTCTAACAATAATAATGAACAAGGACAGACAGAAATACCAATTTAAAACAATATTGATCGTAGTAATGTCATATAAATATAATAAAATGTCAGAACTAGAAAAATTAAATAGCTTCAAAAGAAAATAAATTGTCTAATATTGTTTCTGTTCAGTGAAAGTGAATGTAGGCTTACACAAAATTTGCTTCTTATTTAGACTTTATGGCTTTGAAAATAAGGTTCACTCTCAGTTGCTTCACCCTTGTCGAGTGTAGACCTCGCAAGTCATCCCCTTCTCCAACTAAACCCAGTCGTGTTACAGACGGTCAAGACGAGAGACGCATCGAAGAGTTGCACAAGCGGCGCAACTTCCTGGCGGCGTACTGCAAGCTCATCGTGTATAATGTCACGCCGATTCGGCGGGCGGCTGATGTCTTCAAACACTATATCAAGGTAACTTGGGTGGTGCGAGGTGTTATTACATTTTACATAGTTTTTCTAAACACTGGGCCGTGTTCGAAGACCATGTTTGTTAATTTTATTATACTTAGGGCAGGTTAAACCAACGTACGATTACAGACTGATAGTTGACTCCTTGGACATATTGACTCTTTAGACATTTTGACACTTGGATCTATTGACCCCTTGGACTTTTGACCCTTGGACATAGTGCCCCGGAAGGACGGAAGAGAGGTTCGCTCGACAGTGGGAACTATAGGTGTTAGCAAATGTGCCAATAGACGATGATTAGACATCATTAGGTTTCCAACGGACTTCGTCAATAACCGCCTTTGATATATACACGAAACACATAGAATCTTGTCAAACTCCATATATTCAGATTTAACGAACACCACTTGCGATTGCAGATGGTTCGGTGCAACCCAATCTATACACTTCTAATGGCCGCGAAACGCAATGGGATACCATGGCCCATCATAACTATTCGTTGAAAGGCGAAAGGCACACTTTCATTTCATTCCACCGCATAACTGCGTCCTGTCCTGCGGCCATGATGGCCTATTGTGTGGAGCTAGATAAAATTTCTAGGTTCAAAATTCTGTCGACGTGATTTTCCGTCTTGCACATTCAAATTCTATTTGGGACTAGCTAACCTCTATACCCTCGCCAGTGCTACAACGACTACGGCGACATCATAAAGGCGACACTGTCCAAGGCGCGCGAGATCAACAAGCTGTCCTGCGCGCTGACGATGGAGCTGGCCATGCAGGCGCTCTACACGAGCATGCTGCAGCGGCATCCGCAGCCGCAGCGGCAGCTGCCCGAGCTACTCGAACTTAAGGTATAACAGTCTCACAGATTATATGGTGTTGCTTACGCTACTGCCACAGCAAACGATTACGCCCTCAGCTATCCTCTAGCAGTCTAGCTGCCCAGCATAGAAGAAAATTTGAATCAACTGTAATAAAATATACGAGTAGAGTTTGTTTGTTTGAAATCGAACGAATTTAGAATGATATATATTCCGTTCAAGAGAAGGGTGTCTTTTAATTGGTCACAAGGCGGCTAGAGGTTACACAAGGTGGAGAAAGGTGGGATTGATGGTAACGTTTTAAATTGAATCAAACTAAAATTACGCTCTTTCAAACAAAATGCTCCTTTTTTGAGCACGTTTGAGAGGTCTCGGGCAAATGCATCTTCACGTGTGCCTAATGCGGAATGTGTTTCAGGAGCTGGCGAAGCGTTTCTCAGTGATGTTCGGCCTCGACGCGGTGAAGAACCGCGAGGCGCTCACGGCCCTGCACCGCGCCGGCGTGGGCTTCGCGGCGCTGGAGCCGCGCCACTTGCTGTTCCTCGAGCCGCTCGCCGAGCTGTCCAACAAACTGCTGAGGCAGGACAAGCGGCACGTACTGAAGGTAAACAACTACCACAGGAGGCAGTGCATTTTATTGTACGCGATTTCGATGACGGCGACCCGAGCGATCGCGGATTTTTCCTTTTGTTGCAAAGTTTAGTATTTAAAATCCAAGCCTACGGCGATGTTTTTTGACCACAAAGATAAAATTGAAATATCGTCATGCCAGGTGAAGTTTCGGTTTTTTTATTGCAACGGATTCACGTACATTTCTACTGTAGAAAGGAGTTTCGATTTATGTTGCTCATTTCAGTGGTTCGATCCTAACTCATGCTCGGCTACTTCACTTGTCAATATTAGGCAGCCGCGATATGTTCATTGACTTTTTCCAGAATGATTCGCTTGATCTCGCAAAGTTATCCCAGGACAGGCTATAACAATACAACTCCGATTAGTTGCTTCCAGCCTAGTTTGGGGCCCGCTGTACAACTATATTTATGTTACTGTTCTTTTGTCTCAATAAAGATATTTCATTTCATTATTTTAGTCTCAGTTTTCAATCTACTCAAACCCATTAAAACAGTTTAACTACCTGGGGATGCGGGTGATTCAGTCAAACTAGGTAGGAATGTGGCCTTATTAACAGCGCGTCCGATTCGAAATCGACTGTCGAGGGACATGTTATTGTTTCGACTCGCGATAACGCGTCCGCGACTGTATTACAAGAGCCTTCTATGCACCGTAAGTCACTAGTAAATTCACTTAAGAAAATAAGTTGATTAGCCCTTCTAGGTGTCTCGTTGGCGATGGCAACTTTGCTCAACGCGAAAGTGAGCGGCTTGTGATCAGTATAGACGATTAGCTCCCTTCCCTCTATCTGATTTCTGAAATCTACTATGGACATGTAAATGGCTAAAAGTTCTCTGTCAAACGTTGAGTATTTACTTTGCGTGCTTCGATCGCACCCTCTCTTGCGTTCTGCCATATCCTGTCCACCAGGGCCGCCAGCTCTTCCGTGCCAAGGTTCTCATGTGCCGCTAGTGCGTTCCGCACGCTAGCTGGCAGCCTACGTAACCAAAGCTTCTTGGCTGTTGAAATTTCTACTCCTGCACTTTTCGCCATTTCAGCCATCCGCCTGTAAAATTGTGACGGCTTTTGTTCTCCCAAATGCGTGTCGCTCATAAGTTTATCGAACTCTTCGTCCGCCAAAACTTGTAAACAGTGTAATAGTCTGTTCTTTAAAGCATCATAGTCCTTGGTGCTGTCTTCCAATAGATCGCTTACCAGCGTGAGCTCGTCTCTCCCTAACTTGCCGATCACGAGGTCGTATTTGGTCTCCTTATTGTGGCCCGATTATGGATTCGAATTGCCCGAACCATATTTTTGGAATATCCTTCCAAAACGGAGGGATTCTGCTGGCCACCGTCACTGACAACAGTTGCAAGGACTCGTCGCCTTCTGCTCTGGCTGGTGGCGTCATGATTGTATATAAAAATAAAAATGACTCTAAATTGCACTGAATTTACACTCGGGGTCACCACTTTAACTACCTGGGGATACTAGGAAGTTAATTAATCTAGAGTTTAATGTTGATTTTACACACTTATAGTTAATTAAATTAACTGCCAATAATTAGATCACACGGAACCTTATTAAGGGTGAGTGACGTAGGTCGCGGCGTACTGACTGTCTCCCCGGCCCGCGCCGGCTGATACCGGACTCTTGCTTACTATGCATGTAGCGTGTCGCTACAACAGTAGTAGACAGGACCCCAAGAATTAAATGGCGCCAATTATATAGCGAAAAGGGCGAAGAACCTACATACCATATAAAAGCAGTGCAATGTCAAAGGGTGGGCTTAGTCACAATAAGGACCCCACATGGTGGACGGACGAAGTAAAACAGCTTTCGAAAGAGAAGAGAGACCTATTTAAACTATGGCAGAAAAGTCAGCTCCAGGAAGACCGTATAGAAATAGAATACAAACTTCCAAAGAAAATGGCCAAGAGTAAAGTAGCACAACCCAAGGAGAACCTTTATAGCATACTGGAACAAGCCCACACAGATAGCGAATTCTTTCAAAATTGCCAAACAACGCCACCGGTCTACGCTAGATTTAAAGGTGAACAAATACATCGAATGATAAGATCAACGCCAGATGGTGCCAATACGAGGGCTGCTACTTATGCTACTACTAAATATAGTTTTATTGTTTTTCAAAATGTTCTCCGTGATGATCGATGCACTTTTGCATACGTGTAAACCAATTTAGAAAGCACTTTTGCCACTCTGATTGAGGTATCTCCAAAACGTGTTGTTTGAACGCGTCGACCGCATCTTCACGGGTCGAAAATCGTTGACCATATATTAATTCTTTACATTTGGAAATAAATAAAAATCATTGGGTGCCAAATCAGGGCTGTACGGTGGGTGACCCGTTAATTCTATATTTTGACCTTCCAAAAATCGAGTTGTTTCGCGTGGTGACAGCTGGCGTTGTCATGGTGAAGAATTATTCTGCGTCGCTGGTTGTCTTTACGTATTTCTTCAAACACTTCTGGCAAACAAATGGTTGTGTACCACTCCGAATTAACCGTTTTACGATTTTCTAGTGGCACTGTAGCCACATGGCCATTCATACCAAAAAAGCAGGCGACCATTTGCTGAGTTCACATGAGCTGAGTGGCTAACGCTACTGTTTAAGGCGAGACATCTTCAGAAAATTACCACAAGGGTGTAGAATGGGGCTTGGAATTTCCTCCTTTATTAGGCGAAAACTACATAAAATGTGACAGTTTCTTTATTAAATGATATTTGAAGATATTTGCTACAATTCTATGAGGCCCAAAACACGATTTGATTAATTTGCCTCGATAGATTAGGATCGCATAGTTAGGTCTGATTTTGCGTTTCTTGGTAGGTCGAGTTGACTAAAAACCTAAATTTTTCCTAGTCAATGTTCAGTATTTATTTTTAGATCCTTTTATTCCTTATATTATAAAATTGCCATCTTGGACGCCTCACGTTTCGTGGGTCATATAAACACTTAATAAAACCTAGCCACTTAAATTAAAATTAAATTAAATTGTGCCGGCGGTTTCGCTTCAATACGGGCAGTTCAGTCAAAAGTAGGATCGCGTCAAAGTCAAGTTAATGTCGCCCGCCGAGTCCTCGTGTAGGCCTGCGGAGAGGCCCGCCGCACGCCACGTTAAACTTCGCTCCCTCGGGCGATCCAAATTCGCCACCAATTTTACCACTCGCGCCTAGCGCGGACAAGTATTAATTTATCTAAACACTGGACTAGCGTTCCAAAACAGATTCCACTTATTTTATACAATTCTCTCCGCAGCCCGGCGCTGCATCAAAGTGAGGTTATAGCACACGACTGTGCCAAGTCACTCTGTCCAACCGACAGCTGTCACTTTTTACTTTTTAATAATCCACCGGTGTTGCCATGTGAATAACACTCGGGCCTTTCACACGGGCCCGAACAAACACCCGCCTCGGACAGGCTCGATAGAGTTGCTACCGCTCGCTTGAAAACCGAATCCCTCTCAAAGACCTGAGCGAGTTGAGGGGTCCCGTCTTTACCGGGAAACAAGTTAACAATGCGCCCCCATTGCCAACGCAGTGGCGGTAGGTTAGCATCCTTAACTAACACTAGCAATTTTTCCCCATCCCAAAAAGGGCACAGCGCCGCTAAAGAAGTTTTCACTTCAAAAAACCCAGTTCAGTGACCTGTCACAGTAAAGTGAGATAGTGTGCGTGAAATGTACTGGTGTGTGGTTTCTGGGGAGAATTACGATAATGTTGCGCCGCCTAGTGTAATTTTAGTGTCACGTATGTAGCGGTGTCATTCGACTTGTTTCGCCTTAATACTATCCTCAGTAGCAACAAGATCCCAGAAGCCTGGCGCCACAGTTATCTCCTGCCGTTCTACAAAAAAAGGGAGACGTCAGCGACTGCAGAAGCTAACATCGCAAACTCTAAAAATTTGCGAACGGATTCTACACAACCGTTTTCTGAAACATGTGGCCATATCAAAGACCCAGTATATGGATTTACAGCTTCAAGATCAACTACAGATGCAATACAAACAGTACGAATACTCATGGAAACAGGCCGCAGCAACCATGACGACCTGCAGCTAGTCTTCTTAGACCTCGAGAAGGCATTTGACAGAGTACTGCGAAAACTAGTATGGCAAGCTCTGAGATCGCAAAGAATACCTGAGTGCTACATATCATTCGTGCAGGATATCTATGACAACGTAAGCCCACGAGTGGGAAGCCTAGCTGGTACAACCAATCCCTTCGAGGTCAAAGTTGGCGTGCATCAAGGATCTGCTCTTAGCCCACTGCTGATTAATATCGTCATGGACTAACTCACCAAAGACATCCAGTCCCCCCTACCATGGTGCCTGCTGTATGCAGACGATGTTGCCCTGATTGACAAATGCGCGGAACAACTGCAACATACCCTAGAGCTATGGAGGCACGCCCTGGAATCCAACGAATTAGGGATTAGTAGAAGCAAAACGGAGTACCTGCCATGCTACTATATTAGCCTCACAGAGCAGACAACACCCGCAATCAGCATCGATGGATACCCTGTACCGAAAGTAAGCCGGTTCAAATAGCTGGGCTCGATCCTGTCCGCGGACGCAAATGTGGACGGTGGACGTGACACATAGGGTCAATGTAGCTTGCCAGAGGTGGAGAGCGCTAAAGGGTGTGCTCTGCGACCGCCGATAAAGACCAAAGGTAAGGCCTACAAAACAGCTGTGAGACCTGCTATGGTGAACGGTGCCGAATGCTGGGCGATTAAACAAGCGCATGAACTAAAACTCCATGTCAATGAGATGAAGATGCTGAGATGGGCGGCCGGTGTAACGAGACTCGATAAAGTGCTTACGAACATATCAGAGGAAGTTACAAGGTCGTACCCATCGCCGACAAGGTCAAGGAATCTCGCATGAGATGGTACGGGCATGTTATGAAACGCGACGAAGACCATGTCGTGAAGAAAGCCCTCGCACTACCGGACAACAAGAGAGGCAGAGGTCGCCCGCTTGTTACGCGGTGGTCGACCATATCAAAAGACTTGAAACAAGCCCGGCTGAACATAGAGAAAACCCAGGATCGACTGACCTGGCGCATGAGAACGAGGGATAATGTGAAGAGGCGCAGAAAGAAGAAGAAGGTTCGCTTGGTTTCGCCTATATAGGAACTCCCACAACTGTACTGAAATCAGTCTTGTAAACGCCACATGATTCTGTCCCGTTTAGTAAAAATGATGTGTGAAATCGTGAAGAGATTGTTTTATCAATATATGATTATTTCAGTTCCTGGACGCGAAGATATCAGCGGGCGCGGGCTGGGGCGAGGAGTGGGCGCCGCTGCAGACCTACCGCGGCTCGCTGCTCACCGACGCGCAGGACGAGCGCCCGCCGCCCGCGCGCAGGCACTACACCAGGAAGAACAGTGAGTAGCGTCACACCGCACACTATAGACAGCGTCACGTTCTGTAGACATGTATCGATCGGCACTTTCTTGCAAACTGGCGCTAGAGCGGCCGCATATGGAGCTATTAGTGGCTGCGACAAGTTGCGGACGAGCTTTTCATACATTTTGTGTCGCATCGGCGCGAACCACAAGCTGCCAAGCCCGCGCTCGCTACTATAGTGCTCGCGCTTCACTGAGTGACGGACGGTATAACGGGGGAGCGGGCGTCGCGCCTGAGGCGATGTCCGCGGTTTGTCTTTCGACTCGCGCGCAGACGCGACCACAGGCGCTTGTAACGCGACTTCTAGCCACTGGTGGCTGTATACAGCCAATTTTAATTAGAACTCGTTTTCTTTATGTGTCTCTTTGATATTTGTGTTTGTTAGAAGGACAAAACACATTTTTTACTTCTCATGTTCGAAAAGTGAGTCATATTAGCCTTAGCAAGCGGGGCTAAAGTAGTAAATTTAACCTCTAGGCAGAATATGTATATATACATACTCATGATATTGAAAACTTTGTAATTTGAGCAATCAATACTTCGCCGTATTAAATCTACCAATCACAACCCCAAAAAACATTTGTATTTGCAATTATTCAACTCTCTTGAATATCGGTTTTCGTACGTATGGTAACATATATATAGGGCAACTATGTAACTACTTCCTGTGGCCATTACTACTAAAACTTTCTGCTTTTGAAGTCGCACGCGCTGCGCCTAATTTATCGTAATTTTCATATAAAGATCGCGCTTTCCATATAGAAGTTAAAAGTTCTATTCCTAAAAGTGCACATCACATCAAGAGAGTTTGTGCTGTGTCTTTGAGGTATCTTGAGGCGAAGACCGGTGGTAAGTCAGACCTGCGCGCCCGTTGAGTAGCTGAGAGTGCCTTCAGGGAACAGGAAGCCCTTACCTGTCCAGGCACTTTGTGATTGTGCACTTTCTATTCTGTCGCGTTTGTCGAAATTTAAAATTATTTACATGTTTCTCGTATTCTCGGATTTCCATGATTTCAGTTTTTTTTACAGTACAACTTAATTTATCACGTTAATTTATCAATCAGAAAACAGAATTTGTTTCAAACATTAGGTGTTTTTTATTCCTTAACAATTATTAAAAAAATAAACGCGTCTGACAGTCTATAGCCGCGTCCAAACGTTCAAGCGTGGTTGGCTGCATACATGGCATAAGCTATGAGATTGAGCGGGATAGACTGCTGTCTATCTCGCTTTATCTTATGCAACGTAGGTATGCTATACGCCGCACTCGGCCGTTGGGACGACAGTCATTAGCGCTTATTCGTCGCGCCAATATTTTGTATCTGTGTCAAAAAAGACCGGTTTCCGGGAGTGCCGGCAGAAGTGAAAACTCAATGACATTGTAACGTCTCAAATCTCACGTCTTACGAATCTTACGGTCACGTGACCTGAGGCGAGTTTAACAATTTTTCTCCATCACAAAAAGTGCACAGCGCCGCTAAAGAAGTTTTCACTTCAAAAATAAAAAAAAACATGCCGCCAAATTGAACAATCTTCTCGCTTTACTATCGATTGTGGATGGATAATCTTGGTTTTACTATTTTCTCGTAGTCGAATTGAAAAGTAGAGTCTATAACTCTGGTCTCACTCGAACAATTTTCTCTCGCGTCGCTCGGGAAAATATCTATCTCGTGGTAAGATGGCTTATTTTAGACCCTTGTTATACAATCTACTATTACTTATCAAATGTTTATTATGAATAAGCACCCTTATAATGAATAAACTATGTTCTACAGGAGGACAAGACGCGGAAGAGGAGGGCGAAGACAACAACGACTCGGAAGGCGAGCAGCCCGGGTGAGCAGTAGCTAGCCTTGGAGCCCCATCACACCACACAACAACATCAACATAATACCTATTTAAATATTATATAAACCATCTGTTACTTCTGTCGAATGTCCGAAAGTGACTGATGCTTTATAGGCACGCGAAAGGCGCATCATGCCACGTTATTCCTTGACCCTTCGTATGTCTTAGAACCGATCAGTGCTATTGAAAATTGAGTGTGAGAGGAGAGATTTTTTAAAAATTTTCAGCAACGCTGATCGCATCCGAAAGGGTAAAGGCAAGATAATCCTGCGTTTTTTTTGTGTAAGATAGAGACGGGTGTATTACCTTGTCTTTGTTACGATATTAACACCACAAGTAATGTGAATCAACGCTAATTTTATTTATTTATATTATTCAATACAACTTTAAAATTAAACTACGGTTTAGGAAAATGAAGCTTTGGCACGTGTTGACTCTATTTGAATGACGTTAAAGGTCGAAAAGTGTTAAACATTCAATTTCCTCGACTGTACAAGGTTAATAATAATGTACCTCTTACGAAGAAATCCTAAGTCTCAGTATCGTGTTTTGTTGCGCACTTGTTTAGATATTTATCCAAGAAAACCATTTCCAAAGAGTGTTGCATCTCGTTCTCTCAAGCGCGGAAGACATAAACATGTCTAACACGTAAGCATTGTTTTTCTTGCTGCTCCTCGGTTTTTCAAAATGCTTTGTTTCTAGCTCGTAGCATATCTAAAATTTACCAATCAAATTGATGGTTGTTAGACGTGATTGGTGGAATTCGACACCTAGACCTCTGATCCAACTGCTAATGAAATCAAAAAAATACTCTGAGGCTTAGGAAGTACGACTTAATTAAATATTTAATGTATGTTGTAACATGTTAAATATGTATCTAATATTGTACAATTTATACACACTGACATTCGAAAGGTATACTTGTAAATATAATGTATTTATTATGATTATATGTATCAAACGGGGCCTTATTAAAGTAAACAGTAGTATGGGTGTAATGAAGTACGTTGTTAGCGAGTTTAGTTAGTGTAGCATTAGAGTAGTTAGCCGTATCCTGTTCAGAGACGAACGAAGATCATCACATTGCTGCCGTATTAAAACCTGTTCTTGGACGACGAGTTCGAAACATGTATCTATAGGTATAGTATCTACTGAATATTAATATCACAGTTTGATATCCTGATAGCCAAAGTGGAGCGTGCATTCGCCGTCAAATAAACGGGCAAAATATGTGCCTGTAATAGTAAATTATACACACCTTGAGCGGTAAAACAATAAAAGTTTCAGATCGCAGGTATGTCGCCCGAGCCGAAGAGGCAAAGATGATAAATATAGATGACCTGAAGCTCTTTTCACTACCGCCAGTGGCGTGTAAAAAAAAATCATCCTCTGGCCATGAAATGAGATACTCCACGCTTTGCAAGGGTAACA
Organism: Epinotia bilunana; assembly: GCA_947049275.1. Lineage (NCBI taxonomy): Eukaryota > Metazoa > Arthropoda > Insecta > Lepidoptera > Tortricidae > Epinotia > Epinotia bilunana. The sequence continues at coordinate 7,393,276 of OX346265.1, forward strand.
AAAATCTGAACAAAACTGTTGTCAAGTTGTTAAAACGTGCTCGGATATTTTTGGTAACATTTTCATAATATTTTGTAATTACGCCCTCCACTACAAGCGGCCTCGAGCCCCTAAAAAGGAGCTTGAAACTGACAGTTTGCAGCACTTATAAATATAGGAATGGCCAAACCACACCGCAAACATATCTGTGGGAGCGTCCTTGCTAGTCTCTGAGCGGACCAATGCGGGAAGTTGACTGTTTTTAAGAATAATGTTAGCGTAAGTAATATATTTTTATAATAAACGAGTTTTGATATATTTCCGTTTTATTGTGTTCCCTGGTGATATCGGTGGGTTTAGCTTGTAAAGCAACTAGCAACTAAGAATTAACCGACGGGTCCATGCAAAAATATTTTTTAATTATGTTGAAGAAATATAATGATTAGTGGAGTAACTGTAGTATTGCCTGTACAAATTTAACATAATAACACCAAAGCTTTTTTATTTAACGGGACTTAAGAGGGAGGAATAGCTTTGCAGCAGCATGCTTGCAAAAATATTTTTAAATTATGTTGAAGAAATATAATGATTAGTGGAGTAACTGTAGTATTGCATGTACAAATTTAACATAATAACACCAAAGCTTTTTTATTTAACGGGACTTAAGAGGGAGGAATAGCTTTGCAGCAGCATGCTTGCTGCTGCAAAGCTATTCCCCCCTCTTAAGTGCTGCGAGTCTTGAGTGCTGAGAGCTGCTGGTCGCGACTAATCAATTGCTACTTTTTTGATGAAATTTCCATTTCGGGAGAAAGCGTTTTCCACTTACTAAATCTAAACAAATCAGTTTGATTATGATGGCGATCGCTTCAGCGTAATATATTCTAGGTTTATAGGTTTCACTTTAAAAAAAGTTTTTGAGGTGCCTGAATTTATTGCAAATTTTGAAAAAGGAAAACCTATAAACATAGTCATTCATTGTGTCAATAACGTACTAAACAATCATTGAGATTGAGAAAAATTTTGAAGTGAAATAACATTTTCTTTTTTTGTATGGACGAGTACGTAGTATTCCAAAGGTATTCTTCCCTCTTAATCGCGTATAATTAACGTATTTATTTACCTCTTCGAGGCTTCCCGATGTTTCGGATGTCACAACATCCTTGGTCGCGGTACGAACTGGCAACCGGGATGACGGTTTTAAGATTTCATCTATAACAGGACATAGTTAGTGTTGTGTGTCGCCCGGATGACAACCCTAGTGTACAAGTAGTTGATAAAAATCTGCACGGATATCACGCACCGGCGCGCGAGCTCTCGATTTTTCTCTCACTTTCCGTCTCTTTCTTATTAGAACAGTTAGAACAAAAGGTATAGTGCGAGAAAAATCAAGAGTATGTCCCGGCCGTCTCATGATAGACGTGCAAGTGCGGGTAGTTCGGAAAACCCGCGTAGCAAGATGTTGGTAACCGCTTAAGCCAGTTCGTCCCGAGACCAAGGATGTTATGGCATATCCGAAACTTCGGGAAGCCTCGAAAAGGTAACTAAATATTGTACGCGATTAAGTCCCTTTTAGTAAATATAATGTGTGAGAATCGTGAGAGTTCAAACCAATATAAAGCTTGATGTCGTTCTGCCTTTTTAGTCCGTTGTGTGGACCAGGTAGGGTAGTGTGAATCTAAATTTGCATCTTCGAAATACTTGCTCGCTGCGCAGCACGCAAAAAAATTGTTACAATCCAACACGTAGTTTTAAAATAAGAGCGTAACTACGTTTGTATGGAGAATCGAGCTTACTGCGGACTCATAAGCGGTTTCATTTTGAATAAGTAGATTCCCATTCGGTAAACATCTGAAATCACTTGAATTCTCAATGGCATTAAAGCGTGACTCCCCTCGCCCACGCACCGTAGTGGCAAAAAACCCGCAAGATTCATACAAAGCACCAACCAAAAGTACTCATTTGCGTGTCCCTCAGTTCCATTAAAATATATTTGGTTTTTAATCAGAAATCTGCCATCAATTAACCTAGTACATTAAGGTGCAAAAGTATGGATTAATACTTACTGAAAAATAAAAAAACTCCCACGGCTCTTACATCGGCGATTTATGATTTCGGTAGGTAGATATTTCTATAAGACGATTTAAGCAGCGTCTTTGTCATAGTGGTGCGTCACTTTCGTACATGAGTCATAAGGCCATTACCCGGTACGGGAGCGACAGCTACGAGCGCATAATTGACAAGCAAATGTTGTGCACAGTGAATGGTGATGTAGGGCGGACAGCTGCTCGCTGGTGTCTGTTTTCTCGTCGGAACGGCAGAAGATCGAACCAAGCTGCTTCATGCAAAGCCATACCTTCGCCAAAGGTCTTCCTGCAGTGCATTACTATCTAAAATATGTAACGAAGGACTGGACGCCGTTATTATGGGCGATGTCAATATAAACTGGTTTAAAAGTTCTAAATCGCAAAAAGAACTAATAGATATCTTATCTAGACACAATTTTTACCAAATAGTAGATTTCGCAACAAGGACGGAGGGAGATACGGCGACATTAATAGACCATGTGTACTGTAACCTCCCTTCCCAGCGTATCGCGCGCGTCGCCGGCGTTGCCGCGCACCTCAGCGACCACGACGCGCAGCGCGTGTGCGTCGCGCGGTGCGCCGCCGCGCCGCCGCCGCGCTACACCGCGCGACGAGCTATTACGAACACGAATAAAATGTATTTCGCAAACGCCCTCGAGGCAGTCGATTGGACTGCGGTGGTGGAGCGGTCGAACAGTGACTGTCATGACCTTGCAAAAACTCTGTTGAATATTATAGTCGACAAATTTAACATTTGTTTCCCCATACGGAACCAACCTAACCGTCCAAAGCGCAACACTTGGATTGATAGCGAGATCTATAATTTAAAATGCTTATTATTTGACGTTCTATATTTAAAAAAGAAGTTTCCTGATAATGATAACTTGGTGAATATAGCAGAAAATTACTCCGTAAAATATAATACCCTAATAAAAGAAAAACGAACAAACTACTATTCTAAAACAATTCGTGACCACCCTAACAAAGCTAAATGCATGTGGAACATTATATCTACCGAACTCGGCCGACGAAATTATGAGAGAGTCGATTATACAGACTTGCTGCGAAATGCTGACGGAGTAGCATTTGACACAAAACAACAATTAGTTGATACACTAAATACAGAGTTCACGACGGCCGCCAGCAGGTGCGGTGCACCGCCGGCCGACGTTGCGCGCGCGCATACCGCGCTGCGCGGTGCCGCGCTCGCGACCGACGCCTCGCTGCGGCTGACGCCATTCTCCCCGGGCGAAATAATAGTAATATTGAACAAACATATAGCCCCAAAGAATAGCACTGACCTGTACGGCATATCATCTACTTTACTCCGATCAGTCGCCGGATCCATCGCGTCCATTGTAGCCTATCTTTTCAATGCCTGCGTCAGGGATGGCACGTATCCCACACCTCTAAAAAGAGTTAAAATATCGCCCCTTTTCAAAGGAAAAGGCAAAAAGTCAGATATGAAATCTTATAGGCCGATATCGTTAGTCCCCACTATTAGTAAGGTATTTGAAGTAGGTTTAAACAAAAGGCTCCTGTCCTTTATTGGACAGCGCGATATAATGACGGTGAGGCAGTACGCGTACAGAGCCGGACGCGCCACCACCGACCTGGTCCGCGAAGTGGTGTGGCGCGTGTTGAGCGCGCGCGAGGCGGGCCAGCACGTCGCTCTGTTGTGCTGCGATCTCTCGCGCGCGTTCGACACCGCCGACCATCACCTTATCGCCGACAAACTGGACTTTTACGGCATACGCGGCCCGGCCCTGTCCTTACTAATATCCTTTATGTCTCAACGCTCCCAAACGGTTTTCGGCGAAAAAGGACGGATCAAATCATCCGAAATGACGAGCACGCTGGGCGTGCCACAGGGCTCTTGCCTGTCAAATACGCTCTTCAGCTTGTTGCTCAACGATTTACCCAGCGCCATAAGTGAAGCGGAGATCTACATGTATGCAGATGACGTGGCTGCTGTAGTCACCGCGCCAACGCCTTGTGAGCTGGAGGATAAGCTGAACTCCGTGGTCCGGGGGCTCGAGTGGTGGTTCAGATTAAACGGTCTAGCCTTAAACAGAGAAAAGACTATGTTTCTTTCATTCCAGCTTAATGGCACTAAACCACCAGCCTGTATAGTAACTGCCGATCAAACCGCTTTACAAATGGTCCATAAGGCAAAGCTGCTGGGATTCCAGATCGACAGCGGTCTTACTTGGGAATACCACATCGACGAGCTCTGCTCCAAGCTGGGCCGCGCATGTTTTGCAATCCGTCGGCTCGCTAGCACCGCTTCTCGTGGCGTAGTATTATCGTGCTATTTCGCGACCGTCCACAGTCTCCTTACCTACGGCGTGGAGCTGTGGGCGCGAGCAGCGGACGCCGAGCGAGCCTTCAGAATGCAAAAGCGCGCTGTACGCGCTATACTGAGCGTACCCGAGGATATGTCATGCAGAGGACTTTTTAAAGAATTAAATATCATGCCCCTTCCCTGTGAACTCATCTACCACGTAGCTCTCTTCACATACAATAACTTGGATGTGTTTCGTCCGCGAGGCGTCAACCCATCCCGCATGATGCGCAGCAACAAGCTCGCGCACCTCCTCGTCACGCCCGCACACAAGCTGCGCAAGTCAGAGCGGTCGGTGTACATCATGGGTCCATCGGTCTATAACAGACTGCCAGATAATATTAAAAAAGACGCAACTTCCACGGTGGCATTTAAGTTGAGATTGCGTAAGTGGCTTCTCGACCATACTTTTTATTCCATAGACGAGTTTTACGAGCTCCCTACTCAGTGAATCATAAAAATACCCATATATCGTACCTAGTATAAAATGTAATTAATGAATAGATAAGGACGAAATGAATTTAATGATGCATAATGTACCAACGAATTAAATATGCGTACCTATGTAAAATCCTGACATGTAACTTGGTGTTATTAATAAAGTATTTGTATTTGTATTTTGTATTTAGTGGTATCGGTCCTCAAACACTTTTTCCCATTTGGTTGGGTCGATCTTAAAGAACATGTTTCGTGGTGCGCTGTCCTTAAAACGAAGCTTTGGTCGCCCTACTGGTCGTTTAGCATGGGCTATTTCGCTCAGGACAGTTATACGTCTTTGCTTCAAGATAGCAATATTGCTGGGTAAACGCGCGATGCTAAGCACCCTCTCATTGGATACTCGATTCTTCCACGAGATCTTTAGAATACGCCGAGGACATGGCATATGGAATGTGTCCGCTCCTGACCCCGTATCATGGTCGGCCTTATCACGCGATAAGTGACAAGATAAGAGCGTCGTCTCGTTCTATCGAACGGTGTCAGCCAGTGACGGACGCTCTATCTTGTCACTTATCGCGTGATAAGGCCGACCATGATACGGGGTCTGATTAACATATCATAGATGCGTAAGCCAACTTTAGGTAAGTACATATTTAACAGAGGATTATTTCGATACATATTATTGCACTGGAGCATACCATCTATGAGACATTGACATAATATGTCATTACCAATAGTAGGTCTCCACTCACACGTCCGGCTCCAAAACCAATATCCGGTCTTACGCGCATGGATACTTTAGTATCCAAAAATAAATAGCGTCTTACGCCCATGGATACTTTATTTTCCAATAGTGCGACGTTGGAACCGTTTGAAAAAAATGCCATCTAGCGAAATTACTCGGCTTTCTTTTGATAAAGTGTTAACAAAGAGTCGTAGCTAAGGAAATATTTCACCTAAAAACGTCGAGATGGTGGTTAATGGCAAAGTCATACGAGTAGAAAAAAATTGTTTTATCTGTGCTCGGGCGTTCTCGTGTTTTTGTGAGTGATTTTCATGGGCGCTTCTCAGTTATGTCGGAAGTATTGTGATCATAATTACATAAATTGTAGATTGTTATATATCAAAATAATGTATAAGATTGCCGCTATTTGCCTGTGTGTATATTTTACAGTGTGATAAAGGTAAACATGTTGTTATCGTGTAATCAATTGGAGTTCACCTAGTTTGCGCAGAGGCTAGGTTATGTTTATTGTGATTTTAGAAATAATCAACGTTTCCTTCAAGAAATATACGTTCATTAATGATGAATAATCTATAATTAACATATTTTAAAATTGAGCTCCGGCAGCTAGTTCGGACTTGCGGCATTCTGTGTCAGGAGTGCGTGTTTTGTTTGGAACTTTAAATACTAAACATTTGTTATAGAGTGAGTTATAGGTACCAATAGAAAGCAGATATAGTGTATTTTTAGTGAAATATGGAATAATAAGCATTATGTTCAATAATCGGTATTAAAAAAAATAACAAAAAAAAATTACATCGACTTTACTTTGTTATATCAAGTTTGACATTGATTTTCGTGGTCCTAAACTGAACATTTTAGATTTAATTAAATACCATTGTAATCTGTATACTTTCGTCTACACGGAAGTATTTTTATCTTAGCTGCAGTGTATGTGGTTGAGCAGCAATCATCATATTTTTCAAGAAAACTGCGCGCGAGCGCTGCGCGGCGCGCTGCTGCTCTGGGCTGGACGTGTCAGGGCATATTGGGTCAACGGGCCGGACGTGTGAGCGTTTTTTTTTGTTGGATACTACAGTTTCCGTGGACGTCTGAGTGGTTATATTTGTTTATTTATGCTTCATCGTGTTGGCGACTCCCATGTTCCCTTGCTTCAACTATTTATAACTCGTAAATATGTAACTTACCAATTAGACACTGACAATAAGCAGTCAATTCTTCCGCCCACGGACGTGGCTACCCCGTCTGAGCATATGAGGAAACATTGTGACGTTTAAAGATGGTTATCAGTCACCGCCGTGACCTTAACGAATCTATGGGCTTCCCGCATAGTAGAACCAACATAGTAGACGCATGTAAAAGCCCGCGGTCACATGTGCATGACGCATGTGACCGCGGCCATACTGGGCATACATACACTTTTTAGGTGAACTCAATGGACCCGATTCTACGTGCACATGGCTTAACTAGCCTAAAACTAAATTGTCTAATTTTTAGACATAATTTAGGCGGCAGATTATAAACGACCTAATTAGAATAGCATTTAGGCAGCTAAGTATGTTGTATAGACCGCCTAAAATAAGAAACGTCAGATTCAAATTAGTGCTGTCATTTGATTATGACAGCTGCTCATAGAATAGCAAAGTGTTTTAGCGACACCTAAATAAAATTGGGAATGTCAATTTAACTGATAACAATTCACCAACACCAATCAATAGCTAGACCTGGACGCCCAGTATTAGATTCAGCTTAAACGTAAGGGAGTGAGATATACCTATACTTCTACCAATTTCAATTTGACGACCTGTGTAGCCTAGTTGGTAGTGACCCAGTGACCCTGCCTACGAAACCAGAGGTCCCGGGTTCGAATCCCGGTAAGGGCATTTATTTGCGATGAGCACGAATATTTGTTCCTGACTCATGGATGTCTTCTACGAATTTAAGTATTTATTTATCTATACAAGTATGTATATCGTCGCCTAGTAGATAACCATAGTGCAAGCTTTGCTTAGTTTGTGACTAGGTCGATTTGTGTAAGATTGTTCCCAAAAAAAGAAAAGAAAAAGACTGCTGTTTCGGTCGTAGATACAGGGGTTCCTATAGCAACAATTGTTCCTTACAACTTACAAGCGGTACCTACTAATTATTTCCGCAATAATAAGAACTCCCATTTTGGAACAAGCGAGCGAAGCGAACGAAGTTCTCTGTTTACACTTGCCCTGTATTTTTCATAATTGAAATTACAAAACAAAACAATGTCTCAAAAAGTTAAAATAGCTTCCGGGTGTGGAGAAAATTAATTAACCCACCCATTAGGACACACATGCAGCACCCGTCCTAGCCTTCAATCAGTGCCGAGCTACACATATTATGACTCAGTTTGACGGCCGCTTAAGCCTAGTTAGTGGTGACCCTGCCTACGAAGTGTGATGAGCACGAATATTTGTTCCTGAGTCATGATGTTTTCTATGTATTTAAATATGTATTTAGGATACTCCGCAAAAAAATTAAATTGACATAGCTTTGTGATTATTTAACCTTTTGCATTGCTTTTTTCTCCATTTGACTACATTCTTAATCCTTTTTCAAGAAAATACATAATTATTGATTATTTTATTTAGTTTGTACACCCCTATTACAGACGGTTAGGTGCCTACAGTGCTTATTTTGTCATGGCCGGCCTTGCTGGCCCCTTTTTAACCAATCCCTAAATTCTGAAAGGCTCTCCGCCCGCCGACGTACATTATAAGGCCATTAAGGCTGTGTATTGGAAATTATCGCGTGCTTTGAAACGCCGTTCTGACTAGATTAAGAAACAATAAGGTCTGATTTTCAGATATATGATTCTTGACTATATGGATGTTTATCTGATTTTAACGATACACGATTGCTTAAAATTTCCTCGATAGAAAAAATATATTTTATGACACAATCAAGTTAATACTATAGTATTTTATCTCATCTAAAATCTCACTTTATGAAATTTAAATAAAACGTCTCTAAGTTAGGTATTTATCGAAATTTGTCCAAAAAAGCCATTCCCGGAGAGTGTAACTCTTTTCCTCTTGCGCGGAAGGCATCAGCGTGTCTCTGTCTAGGGGGCGTGTTCGACTCAAATAGAGGCATCGCCTTAACCCATTTCACATTCACCGATCACCCGCGCTCTCCTGTTTTTCCTAGAAGATTGTCAGAGGTCGGACGTCAGAGTAACCACGCTGTACGGATAATTCTATTGGGATAGACAATTTATAATTTAAAAAAACCTACCAGTTTTTTTTTCAAAAATGGAGTCTATTAGTAGTATTAGTATACCAAAGGCCAACAAAAAATTTGGACACTCATAAAAAAATCAGCCTGTATAAAACGTATAAGTAGGACAATATCACGTTAAGACGGCGACGCGCGGCGCATGTTGTGGGTGTCAAATAACCGGCCTCGAAATCGCCGGAAAACTACACCCTTCGGCCAGAACTCCTTGATGACGGTCGACAGCTTCCCAGTGCCAGCTCGCCAGTTGGCAGTCTCACCACCTGTCTCACCATTGACCGTCGCGCCAGTGTGATTCATCAGGCCTTAAGGATTTGGATCTTCTGCGATGGTAGGTAGGTACCCTGGGTGAGTACTTGATGACACTAGAAATTTTGATTTTGTAGATAACTTAGATTTATTCGTAGATATAGGACAGTAGTTGCTTTTTAGTTACGTAGACGCCAGTACTTAGTTACTTTTTAGTTAGATAGGTACGTTGTTGATTATTTTTATACGTTTGGTTATTTTAAATGTAGTAACTTCCCAGCTAGCTATGTGATTAGTTTTTGTTGATTCTTTTTCAAGTTTTATTATACATTAATACCTACTTATTTATTTTTAACCTTAAAGGTTAACTTAACACTCAAAACTAACGTGCAGTCAGCATCATATAGTTAGTAGCAGCCAAATATATCGTAACACATCCTTAAGCCTTAATAATTACGTGTTGCGATATATTTGGCTACTTTGGCTGTTACTAACTTTATTTATTTATTTAAACTTGATTGCACAAAACCAAAATAGTGTACAAATGGCGGACTTAATGCCAAATTGCATTCTCTACCAGTCAATCACAAGGCCAAACAGACACTTAAAATTGGTACAGAGTAAATTATCAACGTTTAAAGCGTAGTATAGACTTTATGATGCTGACTATACCTAACGGACAATTGCTATATCTACCTGCGTTAGTTTCGATGAGTTTTATTTGTGCTTTAGTGCAATTTACACAGGGATAAATAATCTATTATTAATAAATACTATAAAAACGGGCATCCAAGGAATCTTAACGTAACGTAATGTGAAAGTATCCATGCTTACAGAGATGGCAGGATTATTTATCCTATGTCTGTTTTTACGCAACTTCCGTGGGCTCTTCTACAGTCAGCAGCAGAAGTAGCTACGCGGGCCTAGTACTCAAAATGATCTACACACGGACTCTAATATCAATAAAGCAATATGATAATTTTGAGCGTATTATTCTGCTTAGCTACTGACTGTGTTTGTGTGAACGACATGTAAAAGTGCCCTTGTGGCCTATTTGCAGAATAAATAATTGATTTTGATTTTGTGCCTACGTACTGTCTCCAGAGTGGTGTCCTCTCTCTATAAGGTGTATTTGCTTGAGACTTAAAAATGTTAAAGTGGACTAACGCTAATTCATTTACTAACGCGGGTGTCGACCAAGCGAATGAACAACTATTACAGCGTAATCTTAAGTTATCTTAACGAAACATCAGTCTTAGATGCGAGATCGTTTGGTGTAAACCCACTCCCATTATCAAATTTGTAAGTTATCGATCTTGCTAGACGCTCGCGCAGCCGGCGCCTGCGGCTGCCGGTGTCCCATCGGCGCACGAGCCTGCCGCGCGTGCGCCGCGCCTCGCCCACCCCCACCCCCGCGTCCACGCCCTCGCTCTCGCTCTCCATCGACGCGGACTCGCCCCGCCGCACGCCCACCACGCCTGTGCGACGCAGCGCGCGACTCGCGAAACCCAACGACTCGGCCGGAGAAAGCGAAACGTCATTTGTTGACAAACTAACGTCCAAGAGCGATGCGAGCGCGTCCCTTAAGGATAGTTCCGATGTTGCCAGCAGATGCCCGAATGTTGCTGAACGTCCTGAGAGATATGAGAGCAAATCCTTTGAAGTGGTCGAAAAAGTGACATTATTTTCAGAGCACGATAGTGGTGCGTCCTTAAACGAATCTAATTTGAAGGTGGGCGTCTTAGATATGAACGTCACTAGACGCGCCCAAAAGGGATACCCCGAAAGGGAAGAAAGCGATGCATCAGAACTCAATAAAAAACTCAATGCAGAGAGTGACGGATCCCGAAGCGATTCTAATTCAAACACGATCGCCAGAGATGCAAATGTCACGAGACGCGGCCAGAAAAGTTACGCAGAGGGACGTAAAAGCGATGCGGTTGCCCTTCAACAAAGTTATCTATCCAGTGACGATACACTAAACGATTCTACGTCCGTCAGAGATGCTAATGTGACCAAGCGCGCCAATGAAAGTTACGCAGAGCAGCACGGAATCTATACCGAGGATTACCGTACCGATTCTGCGTCGGACGCAACTACTAAAAATGCTAACGTCACTAAACGTGGCCAGAGACCCACAGCGATAGAGGATAGCTCGTCGTCGGCAAACGGGTCCAAATCTGAGGACAATTGCCTAACATCCCCAAGGACAGGGAAGAGGAAACAGTCCGACGGACAAAACGATGCGGTCTATAAAAAGCTTCGTTCTTTGTTCAATGAAGAGGGTGAATCCCAAAATATTTCATCTGATACGGTCGCTAGAGATGTGAAAGTTACCACTCCTCCAAACGTGTCCAAATTGGAAGATAGCAATTTAGCAGCGTCGCCAAACCAGAGCGGTAGTGGCGATCAAAGTTTCGGAGCATTAGCACCTGCAAGACCCCGGCTAGGCGTGGCCCAATACAGACGCGAGACGGACTCACTCTCGGCTCCCACTACCAGATCAGAGTCACTGGTATCCCAAGACCAAAGAGCCGAAAACAAAACTCAAAAGCTTCGTGGGGTCGGAGTGGCGGTGCGCTCGGCCACGAACGCGGCCAAATCAGACGACGCATCTCTCGATCAGAGCGAGTATGAACAGAGTGTGGGAGAGCCGGCTTCTCTACGGCCTCGTCGAGTCGGGGTGGCAGCGAGCTCGGCCACGAACGCGGCCAAATCAGACGACGCATCCCTCGATCAGAGCGAGTATGAACAGAGTGTGGGAGAGCCGGCTTCTCTACGGCCTCGTCGAGTCGGGGTGGCAGCGAGCTCGGCCACGAACGCGGCCAAATCAGACGACGCATCCCTCGATCAGAGCGAGTATGAACATAGTGTGGGAGAGCCGGCTTCTCTACGGCCTCGTCGAGTCGGGGTGGCAGCGAGCTCGGCAGCGAACGCACGAGAATATAGAGGAAATCCGCGTCGATTGGAGGTGGTACCGAGATCGGTCGACAACTCGCTATCCCCCGCGCGCGCGAGTGAGCAGAGCACGGACGTGTCGGCCGCGCCGCGGCCGCGGCGGAGCGGCGTGCGGTACGCGCGGGCCGCGGCGGCCGCCACCCGGCCCAAGTGGGTGCGCATGGACAGCGACACGGATTCACAGGACGACAGGTAATCTATTTTTCTCCAATATTCTCGGAAATGTTCGCCTTACAGTAGTGCGCTGTGTCACCACCACCAGCAGTCGTAACTGAATTTTTGAATTTCACTTGTTTTTTCTAATATTTTTCAAATTTCCAATCTTTTTTTTTAGAGAAGTACCATACAAGCTTGAACTAGGGATAGTCTGCCTCATATTATTATTATTCGGTCTATATCACACTTTGATATTTATTTTATTTCTATTTTTTTATTTCTATATCACACTAAGCATTGTAGTAATGTACTATAAAGTGTGTACTCCCACAGCGGTCTCCCGGGCGGCGAGACGCTATGCGTGCGCGCCGACGTGCATCGCGAGTCCAGTCCGCAACCGTAAGTTTTGAAATCTGACTTGTAGTTCTAAAGCTAAGCACTCACCACTTTTTATTATTAGAATAGATTAAATTTTGAATTTAATACCGATGTGTTCGGCGCACTTGAAAGCGTGAGTGCACAAAACACATTGAGATCAGATTGGCATGTGTACCGTGCGTCTCAGACGGAAGGCTTGCGCACATTAGACAAGGCACTTGACAGGGAGTATTCATATTCATATTCATTTATTCGTAATTGTCAATATTACATGTCAGAATGTTTATAGTTATTAAAAGAAGAACATAATAATATTAGCATTACACAAAAAGTGTCTATAACAAGTTAATAAATAATAGAATAGTTAATTATTATTATTTTAAGTCATCAACAGAACAGTATTTAAATAAAAACATTCACACAATATTCATAAATTCGTCGTAGCTATACAATGTGTGCTCGAGGAACCATTTTTTTAGTTTTCTTTTGAAAATCATTAGGGACGGGGCCGACGTGATTGTCTCTGGCAACTGTACAAGTACTTATTGTTATGATTAGTACCTACTTGTTGTAAAGTTTGAGAATCGAGAAAGCTTAAATAAATATAAGGAGTTGTAGTATCAACGACAAAGGAGTTGCAACAACATAAAACGAAAAGTTAATTTAAAAAAATACGGTGCGCTACTGTTCCAGCTCTAGTTTTCCCTTTTTTAGGTCAGAAGGCAGTCGCTTTCGTAAAACTACTGCCAGTGCCAAATCTCGGGGTTAGGTGTCAAAGCGGACCCCGGGCTCCTTAAGGGGCACAACCGGGAATAACGAGCGTGATCATGACGGTGTCCTCAATTTATTTGGCACGTGATTGTGGCCAGAACGGCCAGTATTCCTCACTATAGTTTGTCTTGATAAATGCAGGAAAAATTCGCAGTAACCAGGTTGTTAATGTATCTGCGCAGGAGCAGCGGCGGCGTTAGCTTGGCTATGTCCCTTACGCCGCCAGCCTCACACCCTCACAAGAAACTCTAGTGCGGCTACAGCGCCGTGGTCCGTCAATGCCGCTCCCAGGCCATCTAAGGCGGATGTCACACTGCGCCGCATCTCCGGACGGAGGTGCGAAGCTGCATACTAATTTCGCCGGACGGAGGTGCGGTGCAGTGTGTCGTACCACACGGAATTTCTACGTACCATACAACGAGCTCGCCGAGCCTTGACTTGCGATTACGGGTGAGTCTCCACCAGAGCTGTGCGAGTAAAAAATTGACGCCTTGCTCAGCCTCGCTGACGCATCTCTTCCTATTGGTACAGTTTTCCTTTCCACACCGCTCCGCTGCCTCGCACGGGTCTGGTGGATAATGAATGATCCTTTTTGTGTAGAAAACTTAGTCTGTCCCGTCAGCCAGGAGACAATTTGGCGGTTTCTTAGAAAAAAATGTTACAATATGGAGTTCTATCATGCTTAGATCCATACAAAAAGGGGTCGAATTTGGTGAATTTATGCCAATAAAATCGCATCGCCAGTTTTAAAAAGTGACCCAGGAGACACAACCATGTCAACTAGTGACAGAAAAAAGTTGATTCACCCACTTAGGCTATTCTCCTACTGCACCGCGTCCCGCCGCGGTGCGCGGAGCGGCAGAATTTTACCATCGTATGCAAGAATCTCAATTTATATAGAAAACACGCTTAGTATAATATAGTTCACACTGCCGACGCGGGCAATGCGCGTGAATGCGCGTGTAAATAATTTGCCGCTCCGCGCACCGCAGCAGGACGCGGTGCAGTGGGAGAATCGCCTTACGTATGTATTGGAGGTTCCTTACTAGAAATATCTGAACTATTTTGGAATTTAGTTGGATTTTAACACTGAATTGTACAGCAGCACCCCCTGTGTTTATTTACGAACATAAATAATATGTACGAATCCAGAAAGGATGAATTAAGACGTAACAATATAGAGCTAATTAATATTTTGTTCACACTCTCGAATAAGATTTATTATCACATCTTGTAGCGAAGGTTGGCGTGTGTGCCATATTTGTGTGATCAGCGAAAAGGTCATGTACCTACCCACAAAATTTGTACTATTTTTGGCTTGGTTGAACGCCATGACTGCCTTACATGAACTTATTGAATAACAATAATGAATACAAGTTGTATTCATATTTTTGATGCTTACTATTTTTTTTTGTTGATTTTCTTGTGAAGTTGTAGTTATGTTTATTAAACGATTTGGATACTGTATATGATTATTGTTAATTTATTTCACCGCCATGTCTTCGTTACTCTCCTATCTCGGCCGAATAGAGGAAAATCACATCTGCATCTTGAGGAGAGTTTCCAAAAATATCAGAATTTTCTCGGTTATTTCAGGAAACCCTAAAATTGGTATTTATCATTACAGAGATATTTTCATCGTGAAAGTTACATAAGTTTACTCGTACTCGTCGTAGTTGCAGTTCCCAAGAGCGAACCGGATGGCTCGCGCCACTTGTGCTCCCGAAGTGTTGTAGAACCTTCCTGTGCAACCCGAACTGAGCCAAGTGGTCGGCGGCGGTTGCCTGAAAGTGTACGCTGTTTACCTATACTACGTGTTTTTGTAAATTTCCGTTAATTGCAAGGGGGCATAGGTTAGATCAAATAAAGTTAATTTCTCCAAAACAGTAGTATCTTAACTCTTACTGTTATCAAGATATTCAATATTTTAATTTAATCAGATTTGCAGCTTTAACCAATGTTACTCGTAATGCTACAATCAATTATTTTGTTTTTTTTTTTTTTTTTTCAAGTAATAATTTTGCTTATTTGTTTCTGTGAATGTACTCTGCAATATGCCGAAGTTAACGGAAATTCCCGGGAACGCCGTGTATAATGAAATGCTGGTTTAAATCGAATACCTGGCGACAATATTTTTTTTACACTCCTCCAATTTCCGCCCCAGTCACAAGTTGGCTCAGTTCTGGTTGCACAGGGCGGTTCCACAACGCTTCGGGAGCTCAAATACCGCGAGCCATCCGGTTGCCTCTCGGATACTGAAACTACGCGTCATTGCTTTAACTATATTGGGTGCATTGAAGTTTTATGTAGCGTAGGTAAATTCATCAAAAGAGTGTTACCGACGGGTATAGAGGTTTCCTTGCAGTTGGTTACTTTCTCTGCAGCGTAACTAGTGACTAAAGCCAGAATTACATTACGAAATTAGTGGCGTGACACTAATTTTACCAAAAGATCGCGCAGGGCACGAAATTGATTTGCATTCATGAAATTAATGCATGCATTACGAAAATATTAAATTAATGCATGCATTACGAAATATTAAATCACACGTGAAACTGTTGGTAAAACTAGTGTCGCGAAATTTAATTTAACGCCACTAATTTCGTAATGTAATTCCAGCTTAAAAGACTGCGGTCTTTTAAGCCGGAATTACATTCTAAGGTCTCAACCTTAGAAATTGAGACTCGGGGTGCGGTCTTGAAACATCAAACAAGAACTGCAGCTACACATGCATAATACATAAACAATAGACCGTGATAGATAGTGCAAGTATGTATATTAATACATACTTGCACTATTCGTCTCCTGCCCTCTAAATATATAAAAATATGTAAACTCAATAAGTAACTTACCAACGTGCTGCCAAAATGCCCAAGCATATTATGTAAACGAAACATCACTTAGCTACAATATAATCAAGTATTGGAACGAATTCCAGTGTAGATAATTGGGCGATCGACAGACAAATGTTTCTGATTGTTAATGAATACGCTCCACTTGGCCACAGTATAGAAGAATAATACAGTAGGTAATCTGAGGCCGTTTAGGAGCGTTCGTTACCTACTTTCGCTCGATGCGCAGGGCTGTGTCACGTTTGTGGCTTAGCATACCTATAATACTAATTTTGCTTTTAAGTATGCAAAGTATTTCTGTTACAGTTTAATAGACAATATTGTATACACAAAGTAATAATATTATAGAAAGTTGGGTATGTGTTTTTAGTTTCCCAGTTCATGGAATATTTTAATACCACTATACTATGCCTAAAATATTTCCTAGTAAGTATAATAGTTGCTAAACTGCACTAGGTGGGTAGGTGCTTAGTTAGTAGTACAAGCCTATTCGGCTCCTTTTGATATCGTGGCACTGGCGGCTCGCTGTCTTCATACCTACGAGGCGGCTTCCTTAGCGAGTGAGAACGAGCGAACACCGCAACGGCGCGGCCCCGATTGAAGCACTCTCCATCATTCCCGAAGGCTATGCGTGTGAGCGTACCAAACACGCGCGCATGTGTGCAGCCGTGCGATGTACCTTTGTTCGAAGTTTATCTACTGTTCATATACTGTGACTTGGCTGATATTTTCGCGTTCTGAGAAGGAGAAATAGGGCATTGCATGGGGCCGAGGAGGCGCCCTTGAACTTGCTATGGCCTAGCCCAAGTATAGTCGCGCACTAAAACAATACCTAGTGCAGGAAAAAAAGAAAGATAAAACACCGCAAAATAACACGTATAATTTATGTGTTAAAACCAAATCTATTATAAATAAATATTTGGGGACAATCTTACACAAATCGACCTAGTCCCAAAACAAGCAAACCTTGTACTATGGGACGACGATATACATACTTATATAGATAAATAAATACTTAAATTCATATAAAACATCTATGGCTCAGGAACAAATATTCATGCTCATCTCACAAATAAATGCCCTTACCGGGACTCGAACCCGAGACCGCCGGCTTCGTACTCATGGTCACTACCAACTAGGCTACGGAAGTATATTAGCGTCGTATTAGCTTTTAACGTGCTACTGTGGTCCGTCAACACTTAGCGTAAGGTTTTTTTTTTATACAACGACGGTGGCAAACAAGCGTACGGCCCGCCTGATCGTAAGCGGGCACCTATGGACGCATGCAACTCCAAAGGAGTAACATGGGCGTTGCCGACCCTTGATATGTTTGAGGATTCGCCGTGTTGACAGCTGAAAGAACAAATTCCCTCGCTCTCAACACAACGCATCCTCGGGAGCTCTGGCGACCTTGCTCTCCTCCAGGAACACAACACTACTACAGAGCAAGTAGTAGTGTTATTATGGCTGTGGTCTTCTGCAAGGCGGAGGTACATCCCCAGTTGGGCTGCTCCAAATTCGAGCGGGATGATATTTGGCTGTGCCCTACTTCTCTGAAAGGTAAGGTTCTGGAAAAAGGATCGGGTGACGGAGTGAGGATGATTTGTGGTTAATGCTGGAATCTCAAGGGTGAGTAGCCGAGGAGGATTCCAAATAACACGTCGGCTGGCAGAGGGTCTTTTAGAATTTAGGGATTAAATTGATGGCAAGAAGTAACATGTGCCAATATTGTACTTTCCACGAATTAAAAGTCCGCAGTAAGCTCGGCCGAATTTCACCTTCCCATACAAACAGAGTTTCGTCCTCATTTTTAAACTACGTGTTGGATTGTGACGAAAATTTGCATATACAATGACATGAGGTATATCTATGTCTGTAATTAGTTTATATGGTTCCAATTTATAAAACAAACGAAATACAGCAAAAACAAGTTTTGTATGAAAAACTTAACTTCGCTGCGTTTTTTTTACTATGGTATCTGAAGTTACATAAACTAAGTACAGACCTGGATATACCTCATGTCATTGTACATGCAAAGTTTCGTTACAATCCAACACGTAGTTTTAAAATGAGAGCGTAACTACGTTTGTATGGAGAATCGAGCTTACTGCGGACTCTCAAGCAACCTGGCAGTACCGCGTAATAACAAGTAAACGCACAGTTATGCAGCTTTTTCGCTGCACTAGGTACTGAAACACTGGGTGGGATTAACAAGGTACTGTTAACATTTTTAGACAAATAGGTACACGTGTGCTAAGGAGCAATAGTTTTATAATTGCGAATTTAACTACCCAATTATATATCTCCAACTGTTGTGGTTTCACGCTTGACAACGCATAATATTATGCGGATGTCATTATTTTCATCCAATCAAATGATGACCCACTTCTTGCGCGATTTTCAACTCTGTAGTCAAAGGTGTACTTTAAACGTGTAACGGCGTACTTTATAGGTCGGTAGTTAGTTTACACTATGGTGTTCTCGACTTGTCGTCTGTAGATAACTGTAGCCGCGACTCCGTGCCTAAGCATACGATGGGTTAAAGCAATTAAGAGTACTCTCGAGTACTTACGAGGACAAAGTCAAGGGCAAAAGTTAGTTTTAAATAAGAGTTAAGACCTCGGTAATACCGCGGCGGGTAGCAGCGAGGGGCGGGCGCGAGCGGCGTCTGGCGTCTGCTACGATACGAACTGCGTAGCGCCGCTACGCGCGGTTGTTCACTCACCGCGCTAACGACTTAAGTGAGGCTTTCACGGAAAGCGTGGAGTCGGTCTAATGCTACTTTTCCACCTCAGCTAAACTATAAGCTATGTTTCTCACTACTTGGCCTAGATTTGATCCATCTCTTTCAAACCCTAATCACTTTTCAATATGGTTCGCGCTTGTTTTTGACCCCCGTAGTTTAATATGTATACCTGTGGATCTGTCTGCGGCATCGTAGCTCTCAAATGTCGAGATGGTTCTTATTAGAGGTACGCCGAATATGGGTTTTACCGAATACGAATGTTCGGTCCAGCTTTTGCTGAAACGAATATTCGGCGAATTATTGTGTTCAAACGGCTGATGAAGGCATACGGCATTACCTTTTCAGTAGTACAAATCTTGTTGGTTTTTAAAGTGAAAAATAAAAAAAAAGTTAAATTACAATATGAATCCGTCTTAGAATAATAATTAACTACTAAATAACATTTCTCGCAACTTGCAGACAAGCACCTGTAAAATTATTGGATAAATATTCGGTATCTTAACCGAATAACGAACGTTGAAAATCTCGCCGAATTTACCTTCAAATATTCGGCGCATCTCTAGTTCCTATGTTTGTTGTGTCGAGGGTTCTTTTTTTTTTCCGGCGCGCGTCTAACTTTGAGAGGATCATTGGTCTCTTTCGCGCAAAAAGTACCGAACGGCTTTTGATAAATCCCGGAATGTAGGTACCTAACTCAGGTGTACCTTCATCATAAGAATAATTAGGCTTGTCATCACTAAATAACTAGCTTACCGACTCCATTCCTAACATGACAATCGTACTTTAGGAGTA
This sequence comes from Epinotia bilunana, assembly GCA_947049275.1. Taxonomy (NCBI): domain Eukaryota; kingdom Metazoa; phylum Arthropoda; class Insecta; order Lepidoptera; family Tortricidae; genus Epinotia; species Epinotia bilunana. The sequence goes on from OX346265.1 coordinate 7,413,035, forward strand.
CCTGCTCATCAGGAGTTTCAATTAACCCTATAACTACGATCGACGATCGCTCATTACCTACTCCGTTACCACATCGCGATTACATCATTATCATTACATGTTACTAATTTAATAACATTGTGAAGCAATTGCGTATCCTGTTGTGATACCTGTAGGTACTAATCATGAAGGCTTGTCAGGATTCTGCTTCTGTCACTTTGGGAGATAGGTACTTTTTTTTTATAAAAGACCAGCGATTTACCCTAGTCTCACCTGGTGGTAAGCGACGACAAAGCCTAAGGTGAAGCTCACTGGTTCAGTAATAGCCTATTCACTCTTGTTTTGAAGGCACCTAGATCGTAGTTCTCAGGAAATACAGATGAAGGGAGCGATTACATTCCTTAGAAGTTCGCATTAAGAAAGACGAGGAAAATCGCTTCGTGCGAATAAGTGGTAGTAAGTTGACAACATAAGGATGCATTCGCTCCCCACGCCTGGTCCTTCGCTGATGGGAAGGTGGAATTAAGGTATGTTAAAAAGTACCTGCTCATAGTACCTACTAATTACTTGAAAAAAACATTGATGTCAAAGGCTTATTACCTACAGGGTTGAGGACTATCTCACTGACAGATATGCATGGCCCAAAACAGAGCCCAAAATAGTTTAATTATTCATATATAGCTTATTCGGACATGTGTTCTTGATGTAGAACAACGCATTACTTATGATGTTTTTTTTTCTTTGTAAGTATTCATATTCAGTTTGACTTATTTTAAGTAGGTTAAGAACTATCGTTGTAATAAGCTTTTTTTGGCAAAAAATTACTGACTGTTTTGAGTTTGTTTCGGCGTTTCTTCTTAACAGTTCTTCTTTTTCAGAAACGCTGGTAGAATTTTGACTTGTGAAAGTGCCATTACGGCCTTACTTGCAGAATAAAATTCATTTATTTATTACTTGGTACTATTAGCAGGCACTTTGTCAGTAAGGACGATTTAAAAATGATATGCTCCCGCAGTAACATCACATATAAAAAAATAAATACCTATGTAGCGCCAGCTAGCTCGGGTTCGTGCGACGGGGCTATGTATTTAGGTGAAACACACGCGCAAAGTTTGTTACAGTGTTTATTGTCAAATAAGGGCACGTTTTATAACAAACTAATGAATAATCACCACACAATGTATTATCGTTGGGAATATCAGACAACAGTAATATGCGGGTTAATCACTATAGCGCGTCGGATGCCGGACTGCGCGGGAGCGGCGGGAACGTATCTCCACGGCCTCGCTCACGCGTAGTGCGTGCCGATTGTCTGCCGCTATTGGCTGTTGCGGTGCAGCACGAGATTCGTCCAACCCGCGGGCCTCACTAGTGATGGCCGGCGTTTGAGTAGGCCGCGTTATACCTACTATTTGTATAGGTAGTTGTTAAGTTTTGTACGTATTATGGACGTAGGACGTAGGTCCATACGTAGATTTTTTAATGTTTTGCAAGTGTGTTTAAAATAGTTATACTGATCTTTCCTACTGCCTGAAACACAGGGTATCCTAGTTCAGACCCTCGCAAAATGTATCCCTTAATCATCATTCTGTAAAATACGTTTTTAATAATTAATTAATTATTATGAATTTTATGGTTCGCAGTTCCCCGTAGCAACATAAATATAGCAGAGCTAATTATACGAAGTACCTATACGTAGATACCTAAGTAGTAGGTACCTACCTATACGCATGTACCTATAACAGTCAGCATGCAACCAGTTTCGATTCGTACCTACGCGACCGAAGTGATATGCCATATATAAGGGTTAGGTACCTACCTGCGGACACCAGACCAATAGCCACCCGTAACTACAGTCACAGTATACTCATTCAAGTCGTCTCTCGAATTAGTTATTTACTAGCTGCCCGCGCCACTCCGGCCGCGCATCACAAAGTAGGCAAGCTAAGCTATAAAATATATCCTATGTCGGTGTATATCACATACGGGTGAAAGATTTATTATTATGTACGTACACACAAGTACTCATATTACATATGTACACACTGTATATTTTGTTATTTTATATATTTTGTAGACAATCTTACACAAATCGACCCAGTCCCAAACAGCAAAGCTTTTACTACAAAAACAGGCCTTCGCAGAATATACTTTACGACTAGGCTTTGGTCCAGCCAGAGCCATATTCGCTAAAGCCACGTCCACTATCGAATATTTACGCGCAAAGGTAGGTACTTATTTATATTGCAATGATTGGTCGGTTACTACGGAACCCGAGTGACCTGATTAGAGCCTCCTTGGGCGGCAGTAAGGTCGCCAACGGCAGACGAGCGCAATTTACTGTCAGTCACCTCGGCGCGCCGGGCCCGCTGGCATAGTAACCTGAGGTATCGTTACCTACGCGTGCAGTCGCCCGCTTGACCATACAAATATCGAGTAGTCATGTGGCATCCCATCGGCTTATTGTGTGTGAGTGAGTGATTGTTATTTTATTATATTTTTTATACTTTAACTTTTTTACTAGTCAAATTTAACTTATTTTATATTTTAAATATTTGATAATTAACTGTAACGTTTGCTATGCCCTAACGGAGTCCTGTGCATTGCCTAGCTTTAAGTCGCATGTGTCAATTGTACAAGGTTGCAAATAAATAAATTGAAATTGAAATTATTATGTGCCTTAACTGTCAAATAGCAAGTGAGTGGTCACTTGACAAAGATTGGCAAGATCTTAATATCCTGATGATGTTCAAGTTCTGCTCTGGGTTAGGCCAGGTGGCAATTAATTCCCCTACTAACTAGGAGTTCGGGGCTGACGGCAAGGGATGACGGGAGGAGTACCTCATTGTTCTATTACCTAGTTCGTATTTAGTGGCGAAAGGTAGGATTGGGCGCTTCTTCGTGAATCAGAACGGCCTAAATGGCTGGCATGTCTTGCGATTTGTCATCAAAGCTAGTGCCGCTTGTTCCGCAGGTGAGATGACACGTACGTCATGTGCGGCGAAGACGACCGCCCGCTTCATAATCCATGTACTTATATCATTCTATGATTCAGAATCTGCGCGTCGACTCGTCTTTTATACCAACCTATAAGTAATTCGCACCCGGAATTCTTAACAACTATGGGTTAAAGGAGTCGCTCCACGGTCCGATATCGGCAGGACGGCATGCCAGCCGACGCGTGATTCGGCTCGTGTGGATACGTGTCGGAAGCACGGCGCCCGGTTAAACCAAGGTCAGCACCGTGCTGGATCCAGCACGGCTATCACAAGACGGCGCGCGAGCTCTCGATTTTTCTCGCACTATACGTCTCTTTGTAAGTTCGCGAGCTCGTGCGCCGTCTTGTAATACTTAGACGTGCTGCTAGCTCCGCCCACCGCTCCGTCCGCCGCTCTAGAGCGAGCGGAGGTTTGCGGACTGCATGCCAGCGCATGCGAAAAGCTACAGTATTGCCAATTTAGGAGGTTTATGTCAATATTGGCATATTTTGGTGTAAATGCACAAACTTTTTTGGTACTAAGTAGCAATTTTTTTGCCGATCCTTCCGATTTTTTTAATTCTGAGGCTGCAACACTGGTTTGTTTGTCCATAAACTAACCTATAATATAACGATACAAATGTTTGGCAATGATAGAAGCTCTTGAGCTTTACTCACTATTCATCGTATGGCAGCCGGTTTATAGTTTCCTATACCCGTCCGTTAATGTGGCTGTCGCAGACGTCGGCATCACAGGAGTACAAGCGGCAATCACGATGCGTAGTACGCCGCGCCTGACTTTACCCACTATTCATCGTATGGCAGCCGGTTTATAGGAAAGTCCGTTATAATGTGGCTGTCGCAGACGTCGGCATCACAGGAGTACAAGCGGCAATCACGATGCGTAGTACGCCGCGCCTGACGTTACCCACTATTCATCGTATGGCAGCCGGTTTATAGGAAAGTCCGTTATAATGTGGCTGTCGCAGACGTCGGCATCACAGGAGTACAAGCGGCAATCACGATGCGTAGTACGCCGCTCCTGACTTTACCCACTATTCATCGTATGGCAGCCGGTTTATAGGAAAGTCCGTTATAATGTGGCTGTCGCAGACGTCGGCATCACAGGAGTACAAGCGGCAATCACGATGCGTAGTACGCCGCTCCTGACTTTACCCGCTATTCATCGTATGGCAGCCGGTTTATAGGAAAGTCCGCTAATGTGGCTGCGGCAGACGTCGGCATCACAGGAGTAGGTACAAGCGGCAATCACGATGCGTAGTACGCCGCGCCTGACTCGCATACTACGCATCTCGTGCGACTAGACGGCTGCGTGACCACTGACAACTGCCTGATAGAAACTAGAATAGAATTAAGTGCTTTAAACAATTTATTGTCGCACACCAGAGAAAAAGTAAACATGAAAAAATAACAGCGACCTGAACATATAACCTTAACTTATTGTACCATCGCATATTGTTCCAGACCTGTCACCATTTCATCCACCCAGCGCTCATTCGGTTTTGCACGTCACGGTCGATATCACCATCACACTGTACCTACAAGCGAACCGAGGTACGAGGTACTTAAAGTCGGAACAGACTAGCGTAGCGCAGATTGGGACACAACATGAAACAAATATTCATGCTCATCACACAAATATTTGCCCTCACCGGGATTCGAACCCAGGACCTGCAGCTTCGTAGGCAGGGTCACTATCACCACCCTCTAGGCTAACCGTTCGTCAAAACATACCTACATATAACATTTTTAACTTAAACCAAAGAGTACATAATAAGTGCGTTTCGTCTGTTTTCTAGGGTTTTGCCAGTTGCAATGATATTGTTGTTATTTTATGCATATTTTTGTTCCTTTATTTCCTTGAACAATTAAAAACTGGCTATGCCGGTGCTACATAACATGTCATACATAACCTATTTAAGAAAATTCTAGAGGAATTATTGTTAAGGTAAGGCTAACATCCTAGTCCTCGACGTTCCACTAGTGAATGACACGGGCACTTAACATAGATTAATTCTGTAAAAATTCTGATACACAAAAAAAATAGCAACCAAAAAGTTTTGTGTTCGTAAAGTAGTATCCATTATGTCTCCATTTTTAGGGTTCCGTAGTCAACAAGGAACCCTTATAGTTTTGCCATGTCTGTCCGTCTATCTGTCTGTCTGTCCGTCTTCGGCTTAGCTCAGTAACCCTTACAACTAGAAAACTGCAATTCGGCGTGGGTATATAAACCAATCACGCCGACAAAACAGTAGATTTTTTTTCTCCTATTTTTTAGCCTCGTTGGATAGCTTGTTTAAAAATGTTATGGGTTTTCTATAACTATTTTTCAACTCAGCTATGCATTTGCGAGATAACGGGATTTAAAGCCCTAATTTTTGTTCGAGTCATGTGTCCCCCCTCCCCTGCCGGCTAAATGGCTACTACTGGGGACGTGAAAAAAATCGTGGCAGTAGTACATACTTAATGAATTTAAAAGGAAAACTATCACAGTTAAGTAGACATAACTAGTTAACGAGTAGTAGACATAACTAGTTAACTGGTAAGAAATGCACTTATTTAGGGTGCAACATTCCGGTTTATTTCGGCCAGGTTTGGCGCTGGATTCGTAGCTACTTACTTAGCTATTATTAGTAGTGTAACTTAAAAACAAAACAAAAATAACCAGTCTTTTAAGTAAGTACCTAGTGGTTTTCATAGGTTAGATTTTTAAAAACTCATTTAATAAAAATTAAATAGCTTGAATTTACAATTAGATCGTCAGAACATAAGAATAACAATAATATAAATGAGTCAAAATCAAAATTTGTACATTGCAAAATGAAAACAAAAATAATAATGAGGAACAATTGAAATAATATTGTGTCAAATCTCAAAGAAGTAAAATGTGTTTTGCATTTTGAATAAAAGCTAGGGCATCCTAGATATAAATAGTCAATGCTTAGAAAAAAAAATAAAAAAATATTCATAATAAAATAATAATGTCATTTTAAAACTAAAACATGTCAGATACACATACAATTTACAATGTTGAAAAAAAAAGGCACGCACTGTGGCGTTACAGACTTAATAAAACGCATGAAAATAAACATGCATATAAGACATACGCTCATAGACTAAAGAGAGTGATAAAACTGACACAACGAGCTCAAAATCATTTCTTTATCTCTTCATCTAGAAATAAAACGAGAGCTACGTGGCAAATTATAAACAAAGCCAAAGTTTGTAAACCAAAGGAGCCTATTAGCAAGCTAATAGCTCATGGTATATCCTATACAAAACCATCAGACATTGTGAATGGTTTTAATGATTTCTTCATAGCACATAATGACGCTCACAGACAATCCATAAACATGCCTATGAATTCTAACTCTATTTTTCTGAACCCGACTACACCTGAAGAAGTTATAAAGACCATTGCTTGCCTAAGGAACACAAATAGCGTTGGATTCGATGGCATAAACACGAAAGTCATTGAATACGTAAGTGACTTTATCTCATTACCGCTGTCTCATATTATAAATCTTAGCTTCACTACAGGCACTTTTCCCGCCGACTTAAAAATTGCTGTAATAAAACCATTATACAAAAAGGGTGATCAATCGAATGCAAGTAATTATCGCCCGGTCGCTTTGTTACCAGTAGTGTCAAAGATCTTTGAGAAGATCATCTGTAACAAATTATACAATTTTTTTTAAAAGTACGGGATACTAATCGATGAGCAAAGAGGATTTCGAAAAAACATGTCAATAAACGTAGCTATTTACGACTTGGTCTCTAGAGCTGTCAATAGCCTTGACAAAAGAAAACCGTCTTGTGCCATTTATATGGACATGACGAAGGCTTTTGATCACGTAGATCATAAACTACTATTAGAAAAGCTGAATCATTATGGGATTCGGGGTAATGCTCTAGATCTTATGAGGTCATACTTAGAATGTCGAGTACAATTCACAGAAATGACACAAATATGTCCTGTTACTAAACATGAAATGATATATACTTCTAATAAAAGACATATCTTATATGGGGTACCACAAGGAGCATTCTGGGCCCATTACTATTTTTAGTCTATGTAAATGACATTACCAAATCTAGCCAGTATCCAATGGTGCTATATGCCGATGACAGCACCGTATTTATAGAGAAAAATAGCGACATAGACTATGAGAATGCAATTAATACTAATTTAAGACATACTATTGACTGGTTATACTATAACCCCCTTATTCATATAACTTAAAATGCCTCTGCTAAATAAAATGTGCTTTGTCCCTTTCTTACGAACACAAATGTCAAAGTGACAGATAAGGACAAACGAATTTTAACGCCATTTTAGTTAAAACAGGCTTGTAGTACGTTTATGAATACGGCCGTATAGTTTAAGTTAATTTCAAAAAAACTAAATTAATGCAGTTTAGCCAAAGAAACGAAGTTCCAACACTAAATATTACACATGAAGGCAAAACTGTCGATAAGGTGCAAGTGTATACGTTTTTAGGCATCTCGTTAGATACATAGGCTGCTTCTTATGTATCCGGAATCCAGGATTCCAACTTTCTTAAACACAATTTTTGACCTCCATGGTAAAATTTGAACTTTCTTTTAATACTGGCCGCTATATTTTTTTTTCTTGAGTACGCTAGTCTTTTGTTTTTGCGGGTTTAAAATGTTATCTCGTTGCAAGAATGGAACTTACTCGTGAAAATATTCGTGCTATGATTTATTACGATTTTCGGCGTGGCTTAACGCAACAACAATGCATAGATCAATTAACTTTGACTTTTGGTGATGAAGCTCCATCAAAAACTACTGTGTATCACTGGTTTAGTGAGTTCAATCGTGGACGTAGTACCTATCCTTACGGACGAAGTTAAGGAAGGTCGCCCGAAATCGGCCGTTGTACCACAAAATATTGAAGCAGTGCGGAAACTTATAATGCATGACCGTCATGTTACGTATCGCGAGATAGAGGCAATTCTGGGGATATCTATGACGAGCATTAATAAGATATTACATGAACATTTAGCTGTAAAAAAAAATTGTTCGCGTTGGATACCGCACAATTTAACTAAGGATCAACAAGAGGCTCGCGTCGAATTAGGCAAAAAAATGTTGAAAAAATATAACCGTGGTGACTCAAAAGCTGTTTATAATATCTACACAGGTGACGAATCTTGGATATATGCGTATGATCCCGAAACTAAACAGCAATCAACAGTGTGGGTGTTTCAAAATGAGCCGAACCCTACGAAAGTTACTCGTGCAAAAAGCACCTTGAAGCAAATGGTCGCCTGCTTTTTTGGTATGAATGGCCATGTGGCTACAGTGCCACTAGAAAATCGTAAAACGGTTGATTCGGAGTGGTACACGACCATTTGTTTGCCAGAAGTGTTTGAAGAAATACGTAAAGACAACCAGCGACGCAGAATCATTCATCACCGTGACAACGCCAGCTGTCATAACATCACGCGAAACAACTCGATTTTTGTAAGGTCAAAATATAGAATTAACGAGTCACCCACCGTACAGCCCTGATTTGGCACCCAATGATTTTTATTTATTTCCAAATGTAAATAATAAATAACGTGGTCAACGATTTTCGACCCGTGAAGATGCGGTCGATGCGTTCAAACAACACGTTTTGGAGATACCACAATCAGAGTGGCAAAATGGCTTTAAAAATTGGTTTACACGTATGCAAAAGTGCATCGATCATCACGGAGAATATTTTGAAAAACAATAAAATTATATTTAGTAATGTACGTTTGATAATTTTTTCTATTCCGGATACGGAGGAGAGGGAAAAGGGGAATATCGCCTATATAAACTACGACAGACTCGTTGTCAAAGAAAACAAAGATAATAGGAAGAGAATGCCCTCTGCATCGCCTCAAGATTCAAGCCAACCAAGGAAACATCAAACTTCAAAAGATATCCGGGCAAATGCTTTTGACATGATGCGGACAAGAGCAAACTCTACTTCCTCTGTCCTCCCGACAAACTCACATATGTAGCAACTACCAGCCTCCCCCAACAACCAGGAAAAACAACGGAACAGGAAAGTCAAACCATACAAACCAGACATAACAAACAAACAAACAAGCACCCCAAGCCGGCTGGTCACCGTGGGGGAAAGAGACCACAACCCTCCAACACAAAATACCAACAGACATAAAAAAACAGTAATATATATTGCATCTCTCAATGTACTCACCCTGAGAACAGAAGAAAATCTTATGGAACTAACCTACGCTCTAAAACAAATCAAGTGGGACATAGTTGGTCTGAGCGAAGTGAGGAGAATGGGAGAAAGTATTACTTCCTATCCAGACTACTTACTATACCACATAGGAGAGACACAAGGCCACCATGGGGTAGGCTTTATCATCAAAGAGCATATGGCGAAGTACGTAGAAGAATTCATTGGAATCTCCGAGCGCATAGCGATTATGAACATGAAACTACCGGGATACGAAAACCCATGGTCTATCGTACAAGTTTATTCACCGACAGAGCAATCAAATCTGGAAACAATAAATACTTTTTACCATGATCTAAACGAGGCTATTCAAGGACACGCACACAAAAACCTTATAGTGATGGGGGACTACAATGGCCAAATTGGAACAAGACGCCCAGGAGAAAACACAATACTAGGACCATTCTCATATAATAACAAAACCAGAAGTAGAAATGGAGAAAAAATTACTAACTTCGCACTAGAAAACAATCTAACGATACTAAATACTGTGTTCAAGAAAAACAAGAAAAACATGTGGACCTGGATATCGCCTGACGGCCGAACAAAAAACCAAATCGACTTTATTATGACCAACAGAAACGATAACTTCACAAACTTCGATGTCATTAAAAGATTCAATTTCAACACCAATCATAGCCTTATTAGAGCTGAACTGAAAACAAAACAAGCAAAGAAACCTAGACCAAGACAAGACCCAGCACACACACAAAACTCAACAAACAGCAACTAGAACAACTAACAGTCACCCTCAGAGATGAACTTGCAGACTTCAAAGACAATACGACGAAACTAGGAACCCAAGAAAAATACAACTACATAGAAGAAATTATCAAAACTCAGACAAAAACTATAGAAAACACCAAAAATGATAAAGAAAACTATTTATCAACAGCCACTGTAAAAGTACTGGACAAAAGAAGTGACCTTCTCAACGCAAGAAATATCCAAAATAGAAGAAAGGAACTAGCCAAAATCAGCAAAGAAATTAAAGAAAACATGAGGAAGGATAGGAAACGATGGAGAATGAAAACCATAGAAAGTTACACACTTAGAACGGGAGGAACCAAAAAAGCGCTCAAGGAGCTGACAAAAACACAAAACTGGATTGTGAGAATGAAGGATGATCAAGGGAAATGGAAACATCATAGAACAGATATATTGGAAACAGCTACTTCATACTACAAGAAACTCTACACATGTAACACTACGCAAGGTGAAATAGATCTGGTGGAAACGTCAAGTATTCCAAGCATCCTCCAAACCGAAGTAAGAAAAGCTATTGAGACCCAAAAAGAAGAAAAAGCAACCGGACCTGATGGCATAAGTAACGAAATTATAAGACATAGCAAGGAAATCCTGATACCAGTCTTCACAGATATCTTCAATGACATAATAATCACCGAAACCATTCCCCAACAATGGACTAAGTCCAACATTATCCTACTGTATAAGAAAGGAGATAAATACGACATTGGTAATTATCGCCCTATCAGCCTTATGTCCAACGTATATAAAATTTTCGCCAAGATCATTTTAAAAAGGCTGGAAAAAAACCTAGATGAACACCAACCGATCGAGCAAGCAGGATTCCGCAAAAACTATTCGGTAATCGACCATATCCACGTAGTGCGTCAAATTTTAGAGAAATATAACGAATACCAGCTTACATACTACATCGCATTTATTGACTATAGTAAAGCATTTGATTCTCTACTACATGAAAGAATATGGGAGGCACTACTAGAACAAGGTATTGAACAGAAATACATCAGACTATTAAGAAACGTATACAGGCACAGCACAGCAAGAATTCAACTCGAAAAGAAAAGCGCTGATTTTAAAGTGGAAAAAGGCGTTAGACAAGGGGATCCTCTATCCCCGAAACTATTTTCCGCAGTTTTGGAATCAATATTCAGAAGACTTGATTGGGAACATCTAGGAATTAAAGTAGACGGCGTGTTTCTGTCCCATCTGAGATTTGCAGACGATATAGTGCTACTTGCAAAAACACCGGAAGACTTAAACACAATGATAAAAGACCTTGCAACAGAAAGTGAGAGAGTTGGGCTGACACTGAATCCAGAGAAAACTAGTGATGACAAATGGAAACCAACACACCATAGAAGTAGGGAACACAATCATTGACTACACGGACGAGTACATCTATCTGGGACAACTTATTACTCAAAAAGAACCTATGCGAAAAGAAGTGGCGAGAAGAATTGCAAATAGCTGGAAGAGATACTGGAGCTTGAGAGAAGCTATGAAAGACAAAAAGCTTCATATAAACATAAAAAGTAAATTGTTCAACACCTGCATATTACCCGTTCTTACGTATGGCTGTCAATCATGGGCTTTAAACCAAGAGATTTTGAACAAACTAGCAACTTGCCAATATGCAATGGAAAGGAGCATGCTAAATGTCAAAAAGTCAGACAGATTAAAAAACCTGGTCATTAGAAGCAAAACAAAAACAACTGATGTAACAATAAAAATCAAAAGACTTAAATGGAGATGGGCTGGCCACGTAATAAGAGGACACGACAAATGGAGCAAAAGAGTGACAAGGTGGTACCCCAGAGAAGGCAAAAGGAAGAGAGGCAGACCGCATAAAAGGTGGGATGACGACATCAGACAAGTGGCAGGAGTCATGTGGAACAGAGTAGCACAAGAAAGGAAAGAATGGAAAAGGTTGGAGGAGGCCTTTGCCGACTGGCAAACAGATCTAGGAAAGATAACGAAACAACAGATATTAGTATAAATAGTTTATAAGTTCAGTGTTCATTTTTATAAGTCTAAATTATGTAAAGAGATCTGAATAAAAGGCTATATTATTTTATTATTATCTCTTTATTCTTATTTCTACTTAAGTTAGGTTTGTACAATAAATTTATAAAAAGTAAAATATAGAACTATACATACAAAACATAAAATCATTATAAAAACCTAACCTAGGGTGCAGCCGGCAGCGAGACGGGGCCTAAGCTACCGGCGGTCAGGGCGACAGAGACAGGAACCTCCTGACTATCCGCGCAGTATCCAGGAGTACCGCCTTCTGTATCTGGCCCTTGATCCAGCCATCTAGCGAGAGTCTCTTGAGGTGATGGTCGAGACTCTTCGCTATTAAACCGTTCGCCGAAACGACTATCGGGACGATGATTTATTATTATTATTATTATTATTATTCCGGATACATAAGTAGCAGCCCTCGTAGCAACATGTCGTGGAAGTCGCATTCGGCAGAAGTATGCAAGAAACTATACCGATTTTCATATGCGCTGTACAAACTGGCTAAAATCACCAACCGCAGTACTGTACTAACCGCTTATCACGGATTTGTTTCGTCAACCCTGCGATATGGAATAATTTTCTGGGGAAACTACATATCGAGGTACACTATTCAGGGCTCAAAAACGATGTGTAACGGCTATCTGTGGACTGAATCCCCAGCAAAGCTACATGCCTTATTTTCAGTCCCTAAAGTTACTGACATTTCCATGTCTATACATTTTCGAGTGTTGTATTTTTGTCAAAAGTAATTCGACATCTTTTCAGTTGAGAGAGCAAAAGCAAACTTGCAACCTTCGCCCAAGGAAACCAGCGTTGGTACATAGGCTGCTACTTATGTATCCGGAATCCAGGATTCCAACTTCCTTAAACACAATTTTTGACCTCCATGGTAAAATTTGAACTGTCTTAATACTGGCCGCTATATTTTTTTTTCTTGAGTATGCTAGTCTTTTGTTTTTGGCGGGTTTAAAATGTTATCTCGTTGCAAGAATGGAACTTACTCGTGAAAATATTCGTGCTATGATTTATTACGATTTTCGGCGTGGCTTAACGCAACAACAATGCATAGATCAATTAACTTTGACTTTTGGTGATGAAGCTCCATCAAAAACTAGTGTGTATCACTGGTTTAGTGAGTTCAATCGTGGACGTAGTATGCTTACGGACGAAGTTAAGGAAGGTCGCCCGAAATCGGCCGTTGTACCACAAAATATTGAAGCAGTGCGGAAACTTATAATGCATGACCGTCATGTTACGTATCGCGAGATAGAGGCAATTCTGGGGATATCTATGACGAGCATTAATAAGATATTACATGAACAGTTAGCTGTAAAAAAAAATTGTTCGCGTTGGATACCGTACAATTTAACTAAGGATCAAAAAGAGGCTCGCGTCGAATTAGGCAAAAAAATGTTGAAAAAATATAACCGTGGTGACTCAAAAGCTGTTTATAATATCTACACAGGTGACGAATCTTGGATATATGCGTATGATCCCGAAACTAAACAGCAATCAACAGTGTGGGTGTTTCAAAATGAGCCGAACCCTACGAAAGTATGCAAAAGTGCATCGATCATCACGGAGAATAATTTGAAAAACAATAAAATTATATTTAGTAATGCACGTTTCATTATTTTTTCTATTCCGGATACATAAGTAGCAGCCCTCGTAGTTAGTAAGACTAAGACAGCTTTGATGCAAAAGAGCGTACTTGTAATAGCACCAAAATTGTTTAATAAGTTGCCAGAAGCGTGGCAGACGGCAACAATACACAAGTTTAAAACCTTATTATTTAATTTCTTACCGCCTTATTCATAAAACTTAAAATGCCTCTACTAAATAAAATGTACTTTGTCCCTTTCTTACGAACACAAATGTCAAAGTGACAGATAAGGACAAACGAATTTTAACGCCATTTTAGTTAAAACAGGCTTGTAGTACGTTTATGAATACGGCCGTTACTGTCTAAGTGTTATTATAGTGTAGCGGATTATTTGAATGATCTTTAACATAATATTCTGAATTTAATATATTGTACAATGTAATCTAGTATTAGAGATAGACTTTTCATTGTAAGATTACTTAGATTAGATTGTAATTAAGAACCATTTGTTTCGTACGCCAGAAGGCACGTCATAGCTGTTCCTTTAAATATTATGTTACCACCTTATGTACCTGTGATGAACGAATAAATATATTGATTGATTGATTGATTGATTGAAACTTAGGTCAGGTCTGTCCCACAGGTTTCTGCCATTGCTTTTTTATTTTTTATTACTTTTCAGCCCTATGGGCGACGCCTCAGTTTCAACCCGCTGTTTAGATAAACAATGACCTATACTTTCAGAGTATGAGAGATGAAAATTAATTTTGGTATACCTACATATAGTGTATAACCTGGATCAACATACGAGTAAATAATATTTTTTATTCCGGGAATCATCGTCTAAGGGGGCGAAAGTTTGTAAGGAGCTACGATATAAAAGAGTTTGGATGTATGGATGTATGGATGTACGTTCCAATAAGTAATCTCAAAAACTTCCTACTACTAACCTTTTTACGAAACTATCTAGTTATGTACCTTATATATCAGAATAGGACATACCTAGGCTATAATTTATGTCAAATTTCATCCCTTTTAGGGACGAAAAAGGGGATGAAACTTTGTATGGAGACCAACAGACAGCGTGAAAATGAGCGTTGCCGAATGTTATATATCTATTTAGTCACTAGATGGCGCTAGACGTACTTCCTAATTCCTACGATAGCATACCTAGCAGTATAAGGTTAGAAAGGAAGGTTGAAATAATGCAATTTTTTTTCAATAAACACATTTTTCTAAGACTTTTATTTAAAAGACTTTGACAGCGCATGTCAATTACCGTGAGCTATTAGGCTGATATTATTATGTCCACTATTTTACTTTTTTTGTCCAGTCATTTTATATTGACTACTTAGACGGAAAACAATACATGAAATCTATACCAATATTATAAATCCGAAAGTGTGTCTGTCCGTCAGTCTGTCTTTCTGTCTGTCTGTTACCTTTTAAAGCTTATAAACTGTTGAACCGATTTAGATGAAATTTAGTATAGAGATCGTTTTTGAAGTGAAAACTTATTTAGCGGCGCTGGGCACTTTTTGGGATGGGGAAAAATTGTTAAACTCGCCACAGATTTTTGTGCCGTCATTGCGTAAGGTGAGATTTTATTAAATACTGATAATTAAAGCAATTCGCAAGTTTTCACTTCTGCCGGCGCTCCCGGAGTGCAACCCGGTCTTTTTTTGCCTTAACTTTTCGCGAACAGAACAAGTTAGAATTACGTACAATACTTGCCAATGAATGCATTTAAAAAAAGCTCCTATTAAATAATGCCGTTTCACTCTGTGAACCTTTAGCAGCTTTGAGCTAGGTGGATAATTTATATCTACTTGTACTTTCTGAGTATTATATTTGCTGGCTCATTTCTATGTCAGTATCCCAATTAATATTTTTCACTATGGTCCTTTACCTAATTCAAGTTGCTTTCAACATGATAGTGCCGAACAGCCATATGGCTGCACTAGCAATTATAACTCGTAAATAAAATGTATTACGATTAAAATAAATAATCATTTCATTTTAAGATAATTAGGATTAGGTATAATTTAAGTCATCCGATCTGATTATGGGCACGTGTCCTTCATTTATGAGGAAGTTAAGGTGAGGGGTAACTTGGGTGGTCGGTAAGTAGATAAACAAAATATGATCTTGTAAAAAAACAATTTATTAAACTGTAATATCACAATGAATAACACGAGGAATATTTCTCGTTAAGAGCGTTTGGACACAAAATATTTCACTCTTGGGGCCTGGCTCGGCCCGCCGATCCGCCGTGGTCACAACTTAACACTTCAACTAACTAGCTGACTAACACTAGCCTACTTATTAATCGCGTCGGTGGTCGCTGTTGCGATATTCATCAGGAAATCTGCGACAGTAAAACTTGCCTACTTTAATACATACATATGTACATACATACATACACGCCTTTATCCCTAAAAGGGGTAGGCAGAGCACATGAAACTTGTGTTCCAGTACCACTTTTAGCATAAATGTGGTTATAAATGATCGATAAAATGTGATATTGCAGTGACAGGTTGCTAGCCCATCGCCCACAACACACTTCAACCCTGTTCCTTTAGTCGACTCTTACGACACCCACAGGAAGACAGGGGGTGGTGCTATTCTAACCCGACACCACACGGGAGACCTACTTTAATACTCAACACTATTATTTAACATTTACCGCACTAGCTGCCTGCCGCGGACGGCCACTCAAACCTAATACTAAATTAATAAATTAAGCAATCTCACATATATACACTTAGCTAATCACAACCATTTTAAATAAAATTGGGCTAGTTAATAAATTAATTAATTAATACAGACACGTGAACAAACTCATGATCACTTCACCAGCGTAATATCCTTCCTGCGGGACGCAGGCCTCACGGTCACCTCTCTGGGACGATCACTTAATTTGTCACTTTTTTAGTCCTCAATCCAGCAATGCACCGGCGAGGATAGGAACTGCGTTTGCGGTGAGCGCGGCATCGACGGCCGCGGCGCAAGCCCTATGAGCCCGCGTACACGGCTTCTACTTTTGATATCATGCAAGTGCAGCCAATAGTCACGTCGAAGAAGTCTGTCCTGTCCGACTTCTTGTAGTACACCAGCGCCTTGTCCTGCACCTCCACGCACTCCATCTCGTGGTTGGAGTGTTTGTGGTGGCAGCACTCGTGGTCGGGGATGGCGTTCGCTTTGCACCAGTGGTTGGGCTGTTCTGCACATCGGATCATTTTTATTCTCCGAGGCACACGATCAGGGTTGTCGTTGATTTCCACTCTGAAGGGACACACGGTCCGGTTTAGCACTTCGTCGATGTTGACGATGCGGGGTGTGACCGCAATTGGTACTGACGCTGATTTCCTGATGAATATCGCAACTGCGACCACCGATACGATGAATAAATATTTTTCACTAGACATGTTGAGGTACTTAAATACAAATAAGTTATTGGTAAGCTCCCGGTACTGACGGGGCGAAGCCTTTCTTGAGAGTAATACGAAACTGTTGGTCTTCATTGCTTTATATAAAGTGACATGGCGGAGGTTAAGAAGCTCCCCGCCCATCCCCCAGCCAACGGCGCCGCGACATATCGCTGGGGCAACCGGCAGAAGCGGTTGTGTGTCTTTGTCGCCCGGCGGTCGGTTTGGCTCTAAAATGTAGTTTTTCTCTCAGTTTCTACGTGAAAGTGCTGTGTTTCACTAAAAATGTGACTTGCGTTAAAGGTGTGCGCTGTGTTGGCAAAACCCGTTGGATTGTTTTTGGACTGTAAGCATTTATAATTTGTTTCTGGTTAAGTAATTGTGGTGCTATTCCGAATATAAAACTAACTGACAAATAAACAATAAAACATTATCAGGAATAGCTATTTGGCTGATGGAAAGTGAGTTTTTGTATTAAATATAGCATTAGTGTAAATATGTATTTAGCACTGACGCAAAAATAACTAGGATGTTTGTAAAGTCTCATACCTAGTTGTAGACGTACGCTACTATACGACCTCTCTGTATGTTTGTATTAATCTAATAACAGATTCAAAGTAACATAGGAAAAAGTTAATGGTTAGACGAATTGCATTATGTGTCTACAGCAGTCTACTACCTAATATATGCAAGTGATGAAACAAGACGAAATTTTGGAAAATGTTTTAAATACTTATACATGAAACTTAGCTAAGAAACCGAAATATTCAAAAAGCGCCTGCCGTAGCTACCTAATGTAAAATGACAATATCTTTTAATTAAAACAAGCCTTTTTATATATACATCAGGGCAGTGGTTCTTAAACTTTTTGAATTTCAAAAACACCGCGGACCCTTGTTGAAGAAAATGTTGCAAAAAATCTCATGTTTCACCTACGCACCTGCTTACGTTAAGAGTAAACGAACTGGCCGTGGACCCCTAGCAATCATGCCACGGACCCCTAAGGGGTCCATGGATCACACTTTAAGAAACCCTGCATTAGGGCTAAGGATCCACACAAACATCCATACCGGATTTAACTTTTTACTGTAGTACCTATATAAAGTCTTTCTACTGTAGGTAGGTACTAATATTTGAAAATTGATTGATTCAATCGAAAATTCGTTATTTTCCGATGTTTACCACTCATTGGCAGGTAGTTAATTAATGAATGTAGTCAACGATAGTATAAACACTGACGCAATGACGATTCCCTTGTTCGACACACTTACGCGGTCGTTGACTTCCCAAGTAGCTACAAATCGAAACGATCCGTAATAAAGAGTCCCGATGATAAATTGTACGATATCATCTGTTATCCTATTTGCTTTACCAATGCGGCCAGAGAAGTTAAAAAAGGATGTTATGATTTTATGGCATTTACGATCTATTCATGCGGTATATGATCTGATAATTCATTCAAAAGGAATAAACACCTACTTACCCGTTAAGATCCTAATGCCGCTTACTCACTTGGTGGGCGGAATCTGTGTGCGGTAGTTTGTACTTTACCGAGAGCTTACTGGTCACACACTCGGATCCACAAAAAGTGGCCGAGAGAACAATTCACGCATATGTATTCCCCGTGACAAAATAATGAAGGAAAAAGTAATCGCCTGTCTTTAAGTTGATGCGTTTCGCTATGAAAGGGTTTTAATTAAAGGATAACCCCCTTCTTCATAAAACTTAAAATGCCTCTGCTAAATAAAATGTGTTTTGTCCCTTTCTTACGAACACAAATGTCAAAGTGACAGATGAGGACAAACGAATTTTAACGCCATTTTAGTTAAAACAGGCTTATAGGACGTTTATGAATACGGCCCTTAGTCTTTTGAATTGAAACATTGAGTTCACGTGCGTGTCAGTGTCACGGCCATTAAGAGTCGCGCGCTTAATAATATTAAGGCTGGTCGCGCACATGCATTAGTAGACCTTATTTTGATGATGTGAATTACCTAAGCAACCGCAATTGACTACAATGTCCACTGGACGCATTTTATTATAGTAACAAAACTGACCGAAGCTTAGCTTCTTAAGATATTGTAATATTAAGCACCTGACAATCTATCGGTCTGCGGACCCGGGATAAAAACAATCCTATACTTATTTTAATCCAGGCTATATACTATCGCTTGCTAAATTTTATCCAAATCAGCTGAGCCGTTTAAGCGTGATTAAGTAACAAACATCTAAACTTTCTAATTTATAATAATATATAAATAAATATTATGGGACAATCTTACACAAATCGACCTAGTCCTAAACTAAGCAAAGCTTGTACTATGGGTGCTAGACGAAGATAAACATACTTATATAGCTAAATAACTTATATAGATAAAATAAATACCCGTTAAATTAAAGGAAATCTTAAATGTAAATGTGTTTAAAACTATGTTGAAGGCTTTTTTTACTAAAAAGGGGTTTTTATTCAATAGAGGAATTTAGGGAAATAAAATGGTAACTCTCTAGAGCTGTTGACGTTATTATTAACATTATTTATTTTCTAAGGTGACTTGACATTTAATAATTTGTATCTCTTTTTAAAATTCCTTATAGATAACGCAATGACATTATTTCTCAGTAAATTTGACATATATTATTGTAGTAAATTACTATTTATATGACTGTGATAACCTAATGAATGTTAATTTCAAATGCAGTGTATGTTGCTCGTGAATAAATGAAAATAAATAAATGAAAAATAAATACTGGTCTATAATATTATTACAGACCAGAAGAGGTCTATTCTACTAAACGTATCGTTTTGGAATCGCCTTTGATCTAACAGCCAGCTCAACAGGAATAACCGAAGCAGTTGCTACATATTTAGAGACAGATGGGCCGAGCTCTTTAATCGTATCTAAAGCATATGTACTTATATGGGCCATTATTAACTATTATTATATTAATTATATTAACACCAATGGTTTTGTACTAAGAAAAAGTGGGTTTTGTTGTGGTGCGCCACTCATTAATTCTATCATCTCATCTGTATTTTCCACTAAGTATCAGGATACTGACTGATAATGTACACATACTTAAATGTGCTGTAAGCTGTAAAAATACTTTTATTTATACAGCTTGATATGTTAGTGAGTAAACTGCGATAAATGTATTTTTCGAAATCTTATTCATTGGAGTGGTACTAAATAGCAGTGTGGCATGCTACATTTAGTGTTCAACAATCGGAAAAAAATGGAGATTATGAGATACCAACATATTTTTTTTATGAAGTTCAGAGAAACAAAATTGTTGGTTAACTAAAACTTATAATTTTAATCGGCAATAAAAACATGTATTATTTAAGCGATAACACACTACAGACGATTGTAATTGTGTCTACATTTTAAAAACTGTTGACAAACAGTGTGAATAAATTATATCATACAGTATTTATGAATTGGTTTTATGCAAAGTTGCATCATAAATGGGGCGATTAAAGCCGTAACTTAATTGCGGACGGCACACGCGGCTCCCCACGAGGTGTAGAATGATTCCATAAGGTAATTCAAGCGGCGTATATAATGGTTCATACTGCCTTATGCAGCCATAGTGGCACGCACCATTCACGAGAACCCATCGTGCACTATTCAATGTTATCATCTTTTTATTTTATCAAATCTTGATTCTTAAGAGTCCGTAGTAAGCTCGGCCGAATTTCACCGTCCCATACAAACTTAGTTACGCTCTCATTTTAAAACTACGTGTTGAATTGTAACGAAACTTTACAATGACATCAGGTATATCTATGCCTGTAATTAGTTTATATGGTTCCAGTTCATAAAACAAACGAAATAAAGCAAAAACAACTTTTGTATGAAAAGCTTACTCGCTGTATAATTTTTACTATGGTATCTGAAGCTACATAAACTAATTACACACATAAATATACCTCATGTCATTGTACATGCAAAGTTCGTCACAATCCGACACGTAGTTTTAAAATGAGAGCGTAATTACGTTGGATAGAGAATCGAGCTTACTGCGGACTCTTAACGAAGTTTTGTCCCTACCATGACATATTTTAGTTACACCTTTTGTTTGAGAAGTAAAAGAAATATAAAATAATTCAAGATACCTTATGTTTTTTTTTACATTGGATCAAAGAACCGAAGGGTATATATGTCCTTTATTAATATGTATTGTGTGTCGAAAAAGAGGATAAGTACCAAAGAAGTTATAACAATCGTTGCCTCTATCACAACTGATTTGCAACATATAGCTAATAAAGTAATAAACTTCCAGGATAAATAACGTCAGTGCTTTTCTGAATGGGGTCCTGTGTCGTCATTGTACGCATAACTTTCGTTACAATCCGACACGTAGTTTTAAAATGAGAGCGTAACTACGTTGGATAGAGAATCGAGCTTACTGCGGACTCACGAAGTTTTGTCCCTACCATGACATATTTTGGTTACACCTTTTGTTTGAGAAGTAAAAGAAATATAATATAATTCAAGATACCTTATGTTTTTTTTTACATTGGGTCAAAGAACCAAAGGGTATATATGTCCTTTATTAACATGTATTATGTGTCGAAAAAGAGGATAAGTACCAAAGAAGTTATAACAATCGTTGCCTCTATCACAACTGATTTGCAACATATAGCTAATAACGTACTAAACTTCCAGGATAAATAACGTCAGTGCTTTTCTGAATGGTCTCCTGTGTCAGTTATTAAAAATGTTTTTTCAATTTTTTTTTTTTTATCGCAGGACAGTAAATACGTATAATATTACTATGTGGGTACTGGGGGAAGCGCTCATAGCCTAGCGGCGCCTGCGAGTCGGAAGCGATAACACAGGTTAAGCAAATAATTTGATTGGTTAATATACTGGAATTATTTTCGTATTTTTTGTATAGGGTAAACTGTCGATCAATGAAACACCTAAATTTCAAGCCGGGATATCTCTGCAGTTTCTAAAGATACATGTCTGATATTTTGCACCATGATAGACAATTTATTTAGCTATCGTTTGGCATTTAAAATCAGAGCTTTACTTTAATTATTTCAGAGTTATTATAACTTTTTAAAAAAATGATATTTTTTTCATTGTGTCCATGTATATGTATTCAATAAAACACCTTAATTTTTACAATGAAACTGGGGGTTTCACATTGAAACAGTGTAAGAAGTACTTTGCTTTTACCTGTCCATCAATGGAACACCTAAATTTCAAGCTGGGATATCTCAGTAGTTTCTAAAGATACAAGTCTGATATTTCACACCATGATAGACAATTTATTTAGTAATCGCATGGTATTTCAAATCATTGCTTCACTTTTACGATGTCCGAGTTATTATATATATTTTTTTAAAGAGCTTTGTTTCATTGTGTCCATATAATAACCCCTGATTTGTCCATCAACGGAGCACCTAAATTTCTTCACCTAAAAGTCGCCCTACCTATGCAGTTTGGAAAGATACAAGTCTGATATTTTGCACCACGATAGACAATTTATTGAGTAATCGCATGGTACTTCAAATCATAGCTTCACTTTTACGATGTCTGAGTAAATATATATATTTTTTTATTAATTTGATTTGTTTCATTGTGTCCATATAATGAATCCCTGTTTTTTTACAATGAAACAGGGGTGGATGGCACAATAAATCAGGTTTTCACATTGATTTATACCAATTAGGTGGGTAGGAAAGCTAAAAATAAATAAATTTTTAAATCAATATGTCTTTTATTTTAATAAAAACAACAAAAGAATTAAGTTTCAAAACAAAAAACGGGTATGTCCCCCCTAAAATCTAACAGGTAATCTTCTCTTCTTAAAAATCTAATCTGTGTGTACCTATGGCACCTACATACGACCTGCAGTCTCATTATTACGAATATCACAATCATCATTATTATTTATTTAGGTAACCTTTATTTTAATAAAAACTTCAAAATAATAAAATTTCAAAACAAAAAGCGGGTAGGTATGTCCCCCCAAAAATCTAAATGGTAATTTTCTCCTCTTAAAAATCTAAGCAGTGCGTGGGTAGGTACATACGTCCTGCAGTCTCATTATTACGAATATCACAATCAGCATTATTATTTGACATAGGTAACTTTTATTTTAATAAAAACTTCAAAAGAATAAAGTTTCAAAACAAAAAACGGGTATGTCCCCCCTAAAATCTAACAGGTAATCTTCTCTTCTTAAAAATCTAATCTGTGTGTACCTATGGTACCTACGTACGACCTGCAGTCTCATTATTACGAATATCACAATCAGCATTATTATTTGACATAGGTAACCTTTATTTTAATAAAAACTTTAAAAGAATAAAGTTTCAAAACAAAAAACGGGTATGTCCCCCCTAAAATCTAATAGGTAATCTTCTCTTCTTAAAAATCTAATCTGTGTGTACCTATGGTACCTACGTACGACCTGCAGTCTCATTATTACGAATATCACAATCAGCATTATTATTTGACATAGGTAACCTTTATTTTAATAAAAACTTTAAAAGAATAAAGTTTCAAAACAAAAAACGGGTATGTCCCCCCTAAAATCTAATAGGTAATCTTCTCTTCTTAAAAATCTAATCTGTGTGTACCTATGGTACCTACGTACGACCTGCAGTCTCATTATTACGAATATCACAATCAGCATTATTATTTGACATAAGTAACCTTTATTTTAATAAAAACTTCAAAAGAATAAAGTTTCAAAACAAAAAACGGGTATGTCCCCCCTAAAATCTAACAGGTAATCTTCTCTTCTTAAAAATCTAATCTGTGTGTACCTATGGTACCTACATACTACCTGCAGTCTCATTATTACGAATCACAATCATCATTATTATTTGGCATAGGTAAACTTACCTAACTTAAAACGTACCTTTTATTTAACCTACCTTTTATTCAGACTTTGATATGAATGTTCATTCATACCTATAGGTAGCAAAAACGCGAATAATAAAAATTTGCTTGATTAGAGCTACAAACCGAAACTCATTAAGAATTAACGCAAATTTAGCTTCGGTGACAGACGAACTGGGAAAACATAGAAAGAATTTCGGTTTTTGGTGCCAGTAATTGTTGGCTTAGGCAAGTACATCTTTATATCCGTCGGTCTTATTTCTGAAAGATCTGGCTCCAGAGGCATATAAAATTTCATTTCAGTCTTGTTTTTCATTCTCATGAAGGAAACAATATATGCATTAGCACTTACTTTTTCAGTAATCAACGCGACGTAGCATATTTCAAGTTTTTTAGTTTCAAAACCCACCAAAACGTAATCGCCTACTTTCGGTTTTCTATTAATTGGTTTGAAATTTTCTTTCACTAATGGTAAATTATCTTTGGAGTTTTCATCTTCGTCATCCAAGTCAGAAAATTCTGTTTCACTTTGGCATAACACCATATCTACTTCTTCGCTAGTTTCTTCATCTGATTGTTTGACGTCATGTTTAGTCTTTTTGCGTCTTTGCTTTTCTTTTTTGTCACTCAGAACTGTCCGCTTTGTTTTCATGCTTGCGGATTTTCTTGCTTTAGCTTTGTTTCTTTCTACAGAGATTTCATTTTTTTCCGGCGTGTCCGTTGCAATCATGCTTCTACCCAACTTCCTTGGCTTGCGCCCTTCAGTTCGTGGGCCAGCTTTTAAAGGTGCCATAAAATCTTTGGGTGACTTGAATTTCATTAGGGTACCAGAAGAGGTGCTTGCGGCACCAAGAGTGTCGCAAGGCGGCGTCATTCCCCTAACCCTTTCTTCGACAGCAAAAGGCGGTGTTATTTCTCTTGGAGTAAGTAAATTCAAGTCCTGTGATGGTATGAACGCGTCATGCAAAAGGGATTCAGCAAAAACCCCATCTGTTTCCATTATGGATGGACTTTCACCTAGTGGTGGTGGAGAACTGACCCCATCTGTTTCCACCATGAATGCCATGAATGGACTTTCAGCTTGTGGTAGTGGAGAACTTCCAGCTTGTGATGATTGAGGACTTTCAACGAACGTTATATCTGACGAGGGACTGCCAGGACATATTGACTCGCAGCGCAGGTGGTCAGAGAAAGCAGATGTATGCAATTCTGTGGATGGTCCAGGCTGTTCCCTGTTGGTGATTGCTTTAGCAGCTGTGGTAGACGATCTTGAGGATGGTCCAGGCTGTTCCCTGTTGGTGATTGCTTTAGCAGCTGTGGTGGACGATCTTGAGGATGGTCCAGGCTGTTCCCTGTTGGTGATTGCTTTAGCAGCTGTGGTGGACGATCTTGAGGATGGTCCAGGCTGTTCCCTGTTGGTGATTGCTTTAGCAACTGTGGTGGACGATCTTGAGGATGGTCCAGGCTGTTCCCTGTTGGTGATTGCTTTAGCAGCTGTGGTGGACGATCTTGAGGATGGTCCAGGCTGACCTCTGTCAGCGATTACTGAGGAAGCCGGTGTGGGCAATCCCGAGAAAGCTTCAGGCTGCTCTCTGTTAGTAACTTCTGATGGCAGAAAATCAACATCTTCAAAAATGTCTGCGTTATATGGAAAGATTCCACATTTTTTGAACGCTGCTGCTATATTCAATGGCGTCATTGCCTTTGGGTAAGCTTGACCCACACAGTCGGCGACATTGTAGATTGTCATTTGTTTGCCGGGGTTTCGTCGCAACCACGAATCTACGGCACCGTTATAATAGGTTTTAAATGGTCCGTTTAAGCCAACATCAAGTGGCTGCATTTTAGCTGTTGTGTGTGGGTGCAGAGTAAGAATACAGACCCCAGACTTTTTGGCCAAATCTAAAGCCTCAATACTTAAATGGGACTCATGATTGTCCATGATCAATAATGCGGGGTTTTCTGGAGACGCACATGTATGTGTTATGAAATGCTGCATCACTTGGACAAATAGCTCGGCATTCATCCACCCACTGGCGGCAGCCAGTCCAAGGGACCCTGGAGGTGCACCGGTCAACATATAATCCTTGTAATTTTTTCGCGGGAAAACAAGCACTGGAGGTAAAGCTTGCCCTGAAGCGCATACAATAGCACACGTCGTGACTAGTGTCCCTCTTTCGCCGCTTGTTATCTGCCCTAGATTGTGCCGGCCCTTCGGAGCCATGACTTTTTTTGTTTTTTGTACGGTACCCGTTGCAGTTTCATCTAAGTTGTATACTCTACAGCCAGTTCCGAAAGTCGGGTGTCTGTCCATGGCATTTTGCAAATTGGTAAAAAAATTACCGACCGTGTGTCTATTAAAGGCAGTAGCCCGCGCTAGACTGCACGCTTCAGGCTTTTTTAATGATAAATCAGGGTGCCTACCCCTAAAAGATCGAAACCACTCGATACCTGCCAATTGGTCAGCCTCCCAGCAAGCAGGATATTTAATTTTATTTATACGTGCCATCTGGAACGCAACGCTTCGGACATCTTTACTAGAAAGGCCATAAAACTTTGCCGCGCAATCTATTACGTATTCTTTTAGTTCAGCTTCTTGTTCTTCCGAAAAGGTTCTGTTGACGTCGTAATTCGGAATTAATCTTTGATTTATTAAGTTAGCATCATTTACAGCTGCAAACTTCTTTGCATAGCGATATAGCGTCGGATAATGAACATCACATTCCTTTGCCGCCTTTCTCAAACTCATCCCCGTCCTATATATTTGGATGGCACGTAACATATTTTCGGCCGTATGGTCTCCTTTTTCCTCTTCAATACTTTTGTACGTCCCATCTGAATCAAAAAGATATACCAAATAGGTAAGCGTTTGTGTTTTACTAAGAATAGGTAGGTTACCTACCTAAGGTATTGTGTGTTTCTTGTAGACAAGGACCAACATTATATAAATATAGGTAGGTACCTATATTGGTCTTTGTCTACAAGAAACACACAAACAAACAACAAAAATCTTGTTTACTTACCTACGAGTAATTTTTTTAAAACAGGATTTTTATAAGGTTCATCAGTATTCCTAGGTTCACCCTGTTTTAAAAAAATAAAAAATATGTATTTATCGCCAGAAAAACCTACCTTGAACTTTTTTACGTGATCTGTGCTTAAAAAATGATGACTTGAGTTTAATTTATTAATTTCGTGGCATCTACATAAATAAACTTTAAATTTTATTATACCTATATATATTTTATTACCGCACCAGAATTTTGGCAACACCGCCCCAAACATGTAACAAAATATCCTCCCATTTTACTGACGTCAGAATATATTCCATACCATTATATTTATTGAGCTATTAAAAAAAAACATTTAAGTGTATTATTGAATAGTGGCACAATAGGAATGACAATCACAAATTATCATCACGAGGCCAAATCATGCTCATTCTCAAAACTTATTAAACACCCCTCGTATTATATAATTTCCTAAATGAACTACAATGAAACTAGCTAGTGCAACAATGAAACATGTTTCATTGCCCACCCCACTGGAATGTTTCAACGTGAGACAACCAGGTGGTTTTTTATTTCCGTTAAAAAAACTGTGACAAAGAGTGAACGATTTCCAATAATCTTTAGGTCTAAATATAGGTAAGAATATACTGAATGCATAAGAATATTGAACGGTAAGAACTCTTTATCAGTAGCATGCTAAAAAATCACCAAATATGGAAAAAAAATCTTACTTTGCCGTCGCGAAATCACAACTGTGCTCCTGGAGACGTGTTGCTTCGACGCGGCGCGTTCCCGAACTGGGCAGGCGGGGGGGTGTACTGGCTTGTCCTTGCGTGATATACTGCACTGTTTGGCAACGTCGCGTTTTCGAGATATCGCAAAGTTTCAACGTGTACAATTGTTTCAATGTTCGACAGTTGACCCTACAGAAATAGCTGGCCCTTTAATATTTACGACGGTTCAAAATAAAAAAATGGATTTGTAAAATAGATTTTTTTTTTTTAATTTCTTGATCAATTTATTTTTTTTATACTAGAAATGAATTTAAAGTTTTTGATTTATCCGAAATTGATACCAAATTTGATCTATTAGTTAACCATGGACAGTAAGAATGTTTAGAATGAAGCCGGGCCGAGCGGTATTTTAACCCCCCCTCCCCAGTGGCAGAGTTATTTTTACACAAGGAACAACTGTGCCAAGTTTCATACTTGTATAGAAAAAGTAAGGTTTTTCACTAAACGCCCGCGCACTATTAGTTTGAATTGGAGAAAAAATATAATTGTTCAAGTATCATTATTATTTAATCGCGTTATTAAATATACGCGGTGTAGCAACACGCTGTTTTTTTAATTTGTCGCTCTTTTCTAGGCTCATGTTTCATTACTTTCATCAGCAAGATTCTAGTACCTACTTACCTACTTTGGAAAAAACCAGTGTAGGCATGAAATGTATCATCTATAATCAGGAATGATGTGTCTGTGTGTAAATTAGTACATATGGTGATTGATGTGTTAATTATTTGTTTGTGTGTAATGTTATATAATTGTCGACATAAATTAGTACATATAATTTGCAAGTTAATAGAATATGTCTCTAAAATATTAGACTATAAATGACACTGATAAATGTGAAAGTTTGGTGATGTTGTCAGAGAGACATAATAATTAGAACCTGAAGGAAATTGTATTTATACAACATAACTTAAACACTTCAATAGCGCGATGCAGAACATCGCCAATTTCCATGCATATTCTAGCCTTCGTAGGTCATTCTCCAGTTTTTTGTCGGCGTCTAAACTCCGTCAAACCATATGAAACGTATAAAAAAGTTTGATGGAGTTAATTAAGGTGACCCGCAAACCAAATTTGAGGATAACCGATTGGATAAAGTCGTGTATACGTAACAGCGCCATCTTTTGTTGTCATGTGGACGCCGCGTGGCGGCGATAACAACCAGTAAGTATATTTTTGGTGGCAAATTTTAGCTACTGAACCGATTTTGATGGCACTTTCTAATATTGTAATTTAGAACTCAGAATAGGACATAGCGTGGCTTTTTTATATAATTTCTGCAGAGGTCGATATATGGTTACAAAATTGTATAGGAATTAATTAATTTTTTAAGATACAGACTTGAAACTTCGTAAAAAAGTTCTTTTATGACTCAAGAAAAATAATTTTAGCGTTTTTAAAAATTCAATCCTTAAGGGGTCAAAAATGAATTGAACATTTTGTAGATTATAATAATAATAAATACTCTTTATTGCACCACAACAGGAGAGAAACATCTTACAAAAAAAAATTGCTTAATAAATAATGGTAACAACAAGCGGTCTTATCGCTTTAAAGCGATCTCTTCCAGACAACCTTTGTATAGCAGGAACCATTTAAATTAGAATTTTAAACAGGTAGTGCAGGATCTCAGAGCATACTAACACATCAATCTTTCAAATATTAATAAACAGGAAACTTTAAAATATTACTAAACAGGACACATTAAAATACATAAGGTGGAGTCTTGTAATTGCAACTAGGTGTATCTGTCTGGTAATTGCAACTAAATTTAATAATGCCCTGTATAATAACTATCCTAGAGGGCATTATTAAATTTAGTTGCAATTACCAGACAGATATACCTAGTTGCAATAACAAGACTCCGCCTTACCTAATAAATTATACATACCTAATAAATTTAATTATTAATTAAAATCTTAATTTTAATATAATTAAAATATCCTGTTAATGTCCGTAGTAAAAAGGATCTGAAATTGCGTTAGTTTTAACACCTTCAAAGGCGCATTCCACCGCTGTATAAGTCCGACTCGATCTTGGCCAGTTTTATCCCTTATTTAATAATTTAATAACTAGCTTCCGCCTGGGACTTCGTTTGCGTGGACCCGGGATAAAGCTATCCTATATTTTAATCCAGGCGACTATCTTCGTGTAAAATATCATCCTAATCGGTTGAGCCGTTTAAACGTCGTTGAGTAACAAACATCCAAACATCCAACCATCCAAACTTTCGCATTTATAATATTAGTACCTATAGGATTATCCTTTACTTTAAATTTTATCAATTAAATTTTCACTTTGCACACCGTAGCGAAAATCGTAAATAAACCTCATTTATATGCTAAACTTAAAATGCCTGTTAGAGTCTGTCAAGCGAGTCGTGTTCCTGGAAATTTTGCATAATACTAATACTAATATCATGAATGATAAAATTTGGCAAAAACGGCTAAACGGATTGAAATGAGTTTTGCGATACATATAGTGTAATAATCTGGATTAAAATACGAGTATATAATATTTCCGGGAATCATCGTCTTTAAGGGGGCGAAATAGGGGGCGAAAGTTTGTAAGGAGCTACGATATAAGAGTTGCACGCGGACGAGGTCGCGGGCAGAAGCTAGTTGATATATAATTATAAGTTTAAATAGGTATGTCTCGCTCATGTAGCTAAAATGTCTTAAGAGTCCGCAGTAACCTTGATTCTCCATACATGTCATTGTATATGCAAAGTTTCGTCACAATCCAACACGTAGTTTCAAAATGAAAGCGTAACTACGTTTGTATGGGAAGGTGAAATTCGGCCGAGCTTACTGCGGACTCTTAACGCATATGATATGTCATTGAATTATATCAGAGGCTCTAGTATAAGTTTTACCGAAACAAAACGTTACCACAGTATAGGAACAGTACGTATAGATAAACTTCGAACAAAGGTACATCGCACGGCTGCACACATGCGCGCGTGTTCGGTACGCACACACACATAGCCTTCGGGAATGATGGAGAATGCTTCAATCGGGGCCGCGCCGTTGCGGTGTTCGCTCGTTCTCACTCGCTACGTCAAAGGAAGCCGCCTCGTAGGTATGAAGACAGCGAGCCGCCAGTGCCACGATATCACAAGGAGCCGAATAGGCTTGTAACTAAGCACCTACCAACCTAGTGCAGTTTAGCAACTATTATACTTACTAGGAAATATTTTAGGCATAGTATAGTGGTATTAAAATATTCGATGAAGTGGGAAACTAAAAACACATACCTAACTATCTATAATATTATTACTTTGTGTGTACAATATTGTCTATTAAACTGTAACAGAAATACTTTGCATACTTAAAAGCAAAATTAGTATTATAGGTATGCCAAGCCACAAACTTGACACAGCCCTGCGCATCGAGCGAAAGTAGGTAACTAACGCTCCGCGGCCTCAGATTACCTACTGTATTATTCTTCTATACTGTGACGTTACGTTCGCGTTTGCGTTTTACCCTCAATTTGTATGGGATTTGACAGCTAAACGCGAACGCGGTCGTAACGTTTTGTTTCGGTAAAACTTATACTAGAGCCTCAGTAGCCGTACCTAGTGTAGTTAATAAGTACCTAATGGAGTTTATGAATTTATATAATTTAATTGTAAAAAAAATGAAAATTGCTTATCTTGTGAAATAAATATTTGGGTCATAAAATTGTTTTTAATCAATTTCCCTTTCCCTCTCTCCGTAGCAAACGCTTTTATTGTGATTATTTGTATAAATGTTTTTATCTCACCAAGGCGAGTTATATAACTCGCCTTGGTGAGCGGTTATAACCTACACAACTATATAGTTGTGTAGGTTATAACCGGTGATCGGCGGTTTGGATGCCACAAGGAGTGAATGACCTCAAATCATTACGTATGTATGTATGGATGGATATGCACCGGGATTCTCAGGCTTTGTGTTAGAAAAGGATCAAAAGGGCAATGAATTCTTTGTAATGTAAGGCATAATTGTTTTCCATCGTATTTTCTAGGAAACGTTCGTATTTGTCACGGTACTGCAGTGAACCTCAGTACTATTTGTACTGTGACCGACTGAAATAGCAAGACACGTTCGTACGTTTCCGTGAAAATACGATGGATGGCTATGCACTACATCTGTATTCAGTCTTATTTTATAATATTGATTGCTATTACGAGTCAGCGTTTGACATAAACGTATGTATTCTCAATCACAAGTAAATGCTAATCCGATTATGTATTTACTTGTTATTGTTAGACTAAATGTTGTCATTAAACTAAAGAGAGACAGCAAGATAACAGTTTTAAGTAATTGACTAGCCGTCTTTTTCGCACAGATTCCGACCAATCACGAAAACAATAAGAAAAAAATCGAAAGTGTCCTTTGCGTAATCCAGGCAGTCAAGTAAAAAATTTAGTAATATTATCAAACAACATACAAATGCATACCAGAATAATAATAATATGTACTTACAAGTATTTTTTTAATATTACTAAAATAAATAAATAATAACGTACGTGTATGCGAGTTCGATTGATTTTGTGGTATATTATAGCAATTAAATATACAAGGTGAAATTTAATTCGTGGTACAAAATAGGAAAATTTAAATTTATCAAATTTGTATTACCTATGCCAAAAAAACACTGTGCATACATTTTTGTCAGTCGTCCGGTTTCGTTGGTTTCATAGACCAACTTTGTGTTATGCCAAAAACATCGAGCTATTTCATGCACTTTGCTCGTAAAAGTGTCTCAGAATCATGGATAGATTCACATTTTGTATCATGAATTAAATTTCTCCTTGTATACATTTAAAGTACCTAAAACCTCGTAGTGTCCTGATCGTCCATAAGGCTCTCTGGAGGCACGGAGAGACTGCAGTGCTGCTTCGATGCCCGCGGGCAGAATCGGCGACCATTCCCTGGAATAGTCGGCCAACAAGTTACCAACATGTCAATATGCTTTCAAGAATCAGTTGAAGATTTTGCATGTGTCAACCTATACCTACTATCAAGAATGAGAAGACTAAGAGATGGATGGTCTTTCTCGCCGCGATACAGGGCTGTTATTCGCTAAGCGCTAATACGGCTCACCCCGCTGATCACCCCTCACGAAACTAGACCTCTACCTGCGCTTAGTTACTACGCATCGCGGTGTCAAGATATATTTGTGGATGAGCGTTGAGGTGAGCTTAAAACCAGTTACAGAATAGGGGGGCAGCTCTCGACTTGTGCTAGGTAGAATCAGACGGTTCACTGGAGTGAATGCTACATTTTTCTTTCATGTTTTGTTTCGCTTTTCGTTCAGACGTGTCACTTTGAGTGAAAGATGCAAAATGAAACAAGAAAATGAAAAAAAGTGAACCGTCCGATTCGACCTTAACTGCGCGTGCTGAGAAGAAATGAACAGTCTCGTATTAAACAGTGTTTACTCGTGTAGGTAATTATAACCTCTATGTCGCAATTTAAGAGTCCACAGTAAGCTCGGCCGAATTTCACCTTCACATACAAACGTAGTTACGCTCTCATTTTAAAACTACGTGTTGGATTGTGACGAAACTTTGCATATACAATGAAATGAGGTATATCTATGTTTCTAATTAGTTTATATGGTTCCAGTTTATAAAACAAACGTAATACAGCAAAAACAAGTTTTGTATGAAATACTTAAACTCGCTGTATTTTTGACTAGTATCTGAAGCTACATAAACTAATTGCAGACCTGAATATACCTCTGTCATTGTACATGCAAAGTTTCGTTACAATCCAACACGTAGTTTTAAAATGAGAGCGTAACTACGTTTGCATGGAGAATCAAGCTTACTGCGGACTCTTAACGTCCTTGGTTTAGAAAGAACTGATCACTCTTGAATAACATAGGTAGGTGATACAGTAGTTCAGTTCAGTAACACAATATGATGAACAAAATTATCTTTTCTATCTTCATACACAAGCGTAGGTATATCCTATTCCATATAAAAATAGAAAAAACAAATGTTAATCGTTGTGGGATTTAAAGGAAAACCATTCTAGGTAAGACGCAGAAAACATCAATGATGTTTTATTTGAAAAGTACTTAATATAAAATAGTATTTTGTTGTTTATTGAATAAAATATATTACCCTCAAAAAACTAGTAGGTACAATATTTATCTTTGATATCGTGCATAAACGATGGACCGAAGACGAATTTGTCCGTTAAAATTCTAATGTACTTAATATGGAATGAGGCTAGTACCTAATTTAAAATAGGCATCAACATTACGTACATTTTATGAAGAAATTATAATTTGCTTTCGAACTATAGAACTACGAGTAAAATTACACAAACTAAAGAACAGACAGATAAAAGTAAGTATAATTAGTAGTTTATAAGTTATAGTTCCCTTTTGTCCATCACGGCTATCCCAGGACGAGAGATAAACTATCGTCTCTTTCTAATTAGAACGCTTAGAAAGAGAAGTATAGTCTATGTCGCCGCGACACAGCTCGCGGGCCGTCCTATGATTGCCGTGGTGAAGATACACCTCACAAATTCCGGTACGTACCATACTGCTAATCACAATTGCATTGTATTAGACACCCTTTTATTTTAATAATTAGGCACTTGTTTACACCGACAGTGTCGAGAATGCGTACGAGTAGGTAATGACTTTATGATATCTGCGTTCCCGCGTCCCGTCCCAACTCCGGGGCCCTTTGGCTAATGCTGTACGGCCACCATGAGTTTGACATTGTCATTTTTCGTTAACGAGAATCGAGTTTTCTATCTGTGCATCTCTATTGCACTTTAACAGTACGAGCGGGATGCTCAGATAGAAAACTCGATACTCGTTAGCGTAAGCCGTCATTGTCAAACTCATGGTAAGCGTACTGGTACATATTTCACTTGGCGTTGCGTGTTCGCGTTGCGCGGTTGCCCCTCTTTCATTTGCTGTAGAAACGAAAAAGATGCAACACCAATAGGGCAAATGCCGCGCATGATAAGTGAATTGCCATAACCAAACTAATTTCAATTCAATGGCTCACCGAAATCACCGATCCGAAGGGAGTCTTGGCCTCTGGTCGTTGGTCGTTGCGTTGATTGACCCGCCAGTTCATCTCTGATCTTCCCTTTTGTTCAAGTTAACTTAACACTGCATAATAATAATAAAAGTTTCAGACGAAGAGCTGTATCATCGCGGAGTTGAAGTAAGACTAATACAATTTCCTCATTCGGTCAAATATGGTTATAATATAACTATTTTTGTCGTCTGAGAGAGAGTGCGAGGGCCGATCTAAATATAGACAGGAAACTGATAACAATGAAAGAAACGCGGGGCTTTGTAATACGGACTACTATGGAGTGTAACCAATATATTAATATTTTGTTTGTAATTCAAATGTTACTTTACTTACGGTAGCAGCTATTTGCATTGATTGGCATGCCCTTTGACCATTCGCACACACTGTGAGACACACGTAAAAAGAGCTCAAAGGGAAATGTATGCCCGCCAGAGCTCCTTTTACGTGTGTCGACCTCACTACATATATATAGGTAGGTATAGTTAAACCCTAATTTTTATTCCCGTAGAATTCAGACAGCTGACAAAACTTGACCTTTTAGGAATCGCAAACATATTTTAACTACTTATATAAACTATAGTGATCATAGCTTTAATATTACAGTTGATTTGTTCGAATGGAAAACGATACTAATAGGCTACCCGGCTTTTTCCTCTACAGGTCGCATTTTCCAACCGATTTTCGTGAAATTTGTGACCAGGTTTACTAATTATATTTTATTTTATTTATCGATTCAGTGTTTCGTTTTTTTTATATGATTTGCTCGCGTGTTCTATACGGCTCACAGGGCCACTATAGTTAATAAATGGTGTCGTGGATAAAGAGTGTACGTAAGTAGAAACATTCGTTTCTAATTTTATTATGCGGATCGGCCGATTCGCATGATCATGATGTGCACTATACCTTAAAAATACCTCGTAGTAACTATTTAGCCAGAAGGGGAGCACACACTTGACTCCAACAAAAAGTAGGGCTTTAAAACGCAATATCAGGCAAACGGATCCTTGAATAGAAAAATGGTTTTCAAAAACCCGTAATACTTTTGAATAAGCCATCCAACGAGACCCCATACTCGTACCACGGAATAACCAATAAAAAAATAACATCCTCACTTTACGTGTATGAGAGGTAGGAATCCTAAAACAAAAGATTTTCCAATGATTACCTACCATTTTTAAGCGGAGCCTGTCACATATTGTGGCGCCCACTTCACGCGCGCCGAGCCGACCGACGATATAGAAGAAAAACCGGCCAAGTGCGTGTCGAGCCACGCGCAGTGTAGGGTTCCGTAGTTGCCTATCTGTCTTAGTTACATCGACGTGCGTTGCGGTTGCGTCGGCCGAATTTGAACGAAAATTGGCCTTTCCAAGTACACATTAAGTTGGTCGACTATTATACTCGGTAACTACTTATGCCTACTTGTTCGTGATAGTTTTCCATTGAAATTCATTATATGTACTACTAAAACGATTTTTTTCACATCCCCAGTAGTAGTAGCCACATGACCTTTAAACCCCAATAACGAATTACTGATTTGAAAAATGGTTTTTGCAAACAATACCCTGGGCCCACACCATGGGGTTAACGAGAAAAAAAAATACATCACCGCTTTAGGTGTAGGGGAGATACACTAAAAAAAAAATTATTAAACTGTTTATTGTACTGTTTTGTCGGCGTGATTGATTTATATACCCATGCCGAATCAGAATCACAGTTTTCTAGTAGTAATGGTTACTGAAATAAGCCGAAGACGGACAGGCAGACAGACAGACGGACATGGCGAAAAAGTGTTTCTTGTCGACTACGGAACCCTAAAAAATTAAGCAATACTGCGCACTCGAGTCACTCTCTATCAAGCCACGAAGATCCCGAGCTAGAGGCCCTCAAGCTGTTAGAAGAAAAGAGTCGCCGCTAACCCAACGGCAGATTCCAGACAGGCCTACTGTAGAGTGACGAAACGTGGACGAAACAGAAGACATACTCAACAACCGACCCTGCGCACTCGAGAGAAAGCTAGACCGCGACGAGAAGCTGAAAACACAATAATATAACGAGTGCGTCAAGAATCTACTCGCCTCGAGCTACGCGAGCGCGCGGTCACGTCACCTACAAGAGAACGTGGTACCGCACTTTTTTGTTTGTAACCCGGAGAAGTCCAAGATAAGATTGGTCCACGACGCTGCGGCTACCTCTCACGGCCGCAGCCCCAACGACATGCTTCTGCCGGGGCCCGACTTCCTGCAATCGCTGCCGCTGCCCGGGGTCATTATGCAATTCCGCCAGCACAGCATCGCAGTGTCAGCTGATCTGAAAGAGATGTTCATACAGATAAAGATACGCCAAGAAGACCTTCTTATGACGGGGCGACAGACGCGACAGAGTACCGCATGACCTCCGTTATCTTCGGTTCGTCGTCATCGCCGTGCTCCGCGCACATACAGCACAGAAACGCACAAGAGCACGCGACGCAGTTTCCGCAAGCCGCAGCCGCCATAGAGAGAAATCACTATATGGACTACCTGCAGAGCTTTCCCGCCACCACAGAAGCCCGACACACACGACGACACACTAAGAGATGTCGACTACCTACACAGGCAAGCCGGTTTCCAGCTGCGCGGATGGGCTAGGAACACATCAACCGTGCCGTTACGTGGTCGCCACTCGAGAACGTTTCCGCCCCAACGGCCATTGGTTCTACGTGCAATGTGTTCCGCCCACTGCCACTTAAGTTAGCAATTCCGAGGGCTATATCGCTTACCTTGGTTTTGCTGCGGATAGCCCTACGCCGAGATATAGGTTGAAAACATGGTTTCTCTAAGCACTACGACCAGGCCACCTCTAGATAGTGCTGGAGGGATCCACGAGTAGGTACACTGCGAGTTCACAGTTTGGGGCGAACCATAAGTTTAATACTTATCCAAGTTATTTATTTACATGGGGTTACTAATGTGTTGCATAAAATTGATTGTCATAATTTTATTTTGCATAACAGCCCTTGGCAGAATCATCATTTCGCAGAATTACTTTCCGCATAAATTTCATTGCATACAGTCATTTCGCATAACTTCCTTTGGCAGAATAGTACATTGGCATTATGACAATCGTAATAATAGTCCTATGATCGAATAATCGTGTCACCGAAATTTGTATCGCATAATATTTAGCTGGCATACTGTCATTTGGCACAACGTTCTTTGGCAGAATCGTACAATGGCATCATGTTGTTAAGAATAATAGTCATGACCAAATAATTGTATCGCCGAAATTTGTGTTTGTGTGTAACTTATTTTAATATGTTTGTTGATATTAAAAAAGTTTTCTGCTCTTTTATAAAAAAAAACACTCCAAGACGGAAGTCGTCTTCTAACCTATCCGCTAAGTCCCTGTTCCCTACTGCTCACGTGATTCGTGAAATTCCGAGGTAATACCTAGGTATTGTACAATTTAGAGTGCAAGTTAGTATTTTTGATAAACAATTCGTAACGTTCTCGCTTGGCTCGCGCGTTTTCGGGTCGTCGCTTCGCTCGTCGTACCTACACCGACCTGCCTTAGAACGCTTTCCGCGCTAGTTGTCACCTAGAGCAGCACGGTTCAATATTTGCACGGCTTCGGCGAAACGTATATTCTGGCACATAAAATTATGCAAAAAAAGTCGGTGATATTAGTTGTATGCTTCAAGAAATTCGGCGGAATATACGTTCTGCTACGTAAAATTCTGCGAAAGTAAATTCGGCCATATTCTGTAATTCAAAATTCTGCCAAATTATGATATGCGACATGATAGTTATGCTAAGTATATGATTATGCTAAAGTATATATCATTCGGCTAAAAATGTTTCTGCGATAACTGTTATGCGGAGTGTATTTCGGACAATCGATATTATGCCAGATAAAGGGAACCCATTTACATGTGCACATGTAAATAAATAACTTGGATACTAAACTGTTACAGTGCATGTTAAGGTTATGACCGAGGTCATAACATCGACAACCTGCACTGGCCTTGTTAATTTTCACCGTTAAGTATAGTGAGTAAACTACGCCCAACTGATTATTGGTGTACTATCGACAACACAGCTAACTGACCATCGGTGCACCTTCAGTGCATTGTAATAAGGTTCTATATAAACACAGGATGGTCAGTTAACAGTGTTGTCGTTTGTACAAACTGTAATTCCCTATGACACGGTTGCCTACAGTTATCGTATGCCACCGAATATGTTCGCGGAACGTTACTCATAACCCAAGCCTTAAATGTACACTGACTTTACTCAACATCGAGGAATGCATCGGGAAAAACCTGGCACGT
This sequence comes from Epinotia bilunana, assembly GCA_947049275.1. NCBI lineage: Eukaryota > Metazoa > Arthropoda > Insecta > Lepidoptera > Tortricidae > Epinotia > Epinotia bilunana. The sequence continues at coordinate 7,452,132 of OX346265.1, forward strand.
GATGTTGTGTGAGATATAATATCCTATGGGATCATGTGAGGGTTCCTTGTAGACAAGGTCCAAGTAATCCAACATCATCTCAATCAATCCCATCGACTCGTGTATAACTGTATGACGTAACCGGAGTTCACCAACGGTGATGGCTGAAAATCAGCGCTGCAGGTGTCTGACACCTAAGCATAATGCTGAGCCAGTGCCCGGTCCACTGCCGCAGATACTTGTTTCATGTTTTATGTGTGTTTTGTTATTTGATTATTTAATTTGTGTGTTCTGTGTGTTTGTCAATAAATGCATCTTTCTTCCTTTTTACTACAATGGAATAAGACGATGAACTGTAAACAAATCTGACTTTGACAGACCCACGCACATAACACATAACACACGATCGTGTCTCGTGCTACGAAATATCACAGTTATAATATAAATATGTAGTCACTAAATTAAACATTCGTTTCAGCCTTTATGTCTGGGAGATAAGATTGAAACTAGCACGTGTATCTTCAGAGATGACCGTCGCACGTGCAGAAAGACGTCAAACGTTTTGACAGGGTGCTCGTACCAGGCGGAGACGAAGCTAAACGTGACTAATGCAGGAAGCTAATGACGAATGATTCAAACCCGAAAAACGTATTATGGTGGACACGTATTGATAGTTTTAACTTGAACACGTTAGTCCTTTTTCAAACCAATACGAGTACCTATCTGCCTAATTATTTTTTACGTTTGTAGGTACCTATGCTTCTGTTATTTTGTGATCCTCAAATTATATTGCAAAAAGGTATCAATCAGTAAATCCAATCAAATCAAGATCAATGTTTAGGTATAAGTATAAGAACAATTTCACCATCAATGAATCCGATCTCTGTTTCATTAATGAAGTGGCTAGGCACACGCGCTGCTACGTTAATTCATGTAACTGTCTGAATGAATATGCTGGTTACGGATGTTAACTTTAAACGTGTTTATTATCTACATTTTGAGCTTTACTTATTCCCAGATTCCAAAATGAAAATATTTGTGTGTGTGTCGTGAATGTACCATTGGCATTTGTTTCTCCGTACACATGAGTGCATTTTGTATAAGTACAGAGTGTCTCTCAAAAGTCAACGTCAAGCTGCAAACGGTTGATATGAGCTGATATATTATACAATACAATACGACATTGATTTGTATGTTCATAAAGCATTGTTTGCGTATTGTGTAAAGCAATAATGATATTTCGTGCTATGACGTACTTGGTACTTCATCTATACCTAAGGTATTGTGTATGCACCGGATTGCGATTTGTTTGCCTTCAAGTGAAGTAAATTTCTTCGTATTTTTAAAAGATTTTGTGAGATTTATTTTTAAATATTGTTATTATATTGTTTCTTATTGTGTATTATGTATTTAAAATATATAAAGTTTAAAGCGCCTTGGCATATTAATGCTGTAATGCTGTTAAATTTTATATTTATTTATTTATTCGTATCGCATATACACAATATACAGAATCGCTTCCAGGTCAAAAAATACTTCAATTATGTAACTACAAAGAAATATCCAAACTTCGGCTGCTGTACCTGGTGTCGATACGCAACCTCACGGCACGACCACCGAGTCGCTAATTTTATATTTAAATAAATAAAAATGAAATAAGTAGGAAGTAGTGTTACCTAATAAGATTAGTGTGGAACCAATTTCGGTAACACAACTACGCCGCAACGAAAGTGCTCTACGGCGTCTGACTAACAACGATTACATTAGAAAAATGTTTCTCCGAATCGTAAAGATTTACTCGGCGACAGATTATTACTGCCCACTGTTTAAATACGGTGGGAACGCTGCGGTGAGATTCCAATCGACCAGCACGTCTAGCACACGACGGCCGCGACATACTCTCCATTTTTATCGCACTATACCTCTTCTTCTAAGTGTTCTAATAAGATAGAGACGGATAGTGCGAGAAAAATCGAGAGAGCTCGCGCACCGTCGCGTGCTGACCGTGCAGCAGATTAATCGCCGTAAGTGGAACTGGATCGGCCACACGCTCCGAAGGGACCCTGAGCACATACCGAGGCAAGCCCTGGACTGGAATCCCCAAGGAAAGCGTAAACGTGGCCGCCCTAAACAGACCTGGCGGCGGACGATCATCGCAGAAGCGAAGACCATAGTGAAGACTTGGAGCTAATTGAAGCGCGAAGCTCAGGACCGAACGAGATGGCGGCGCACTGTGGACGCCCTCTGCCCCGTCTAGGGGACACAGGAATATAAGTACTTACTTATGTTCCTGTGTCCCCTAGACTCATCTTGATCCCCTAGATCATAATGATTGCACTCCTACTTACTTAAGTAGGAGTGCAATCATTATGATCAGAAATGTCCCGTGAGATCACACATATTAAAATATAATGAAAAACGGGCCACTCGCGTATTTTATACGGACAAGTTTCGAACCGATTCGCGGTTCCTATTCACAAGCACACGCGTTTCATTATATATTTTACTTAATACAGCATCATCATCATATCAACTGAGAGACGTCCACTGCTTGACATACATAGGTCATGTTAAAAAGCCTGGGAATAAGCGCCCCATTCTCAAGTCTGGGTGTTAACAAGCAGGTCATTGTATTAACATACAGCGCGCGTTCGATTTCGATCTCCATTCACGATCGTGACTCAGCGGAGTTCCCGCGCTGAGTCGCGCGAGCGCGCATATATCTCGTAAATCGTAATCGGTATTCGCGCAATATGCCGTTGTTCAATGTAAACTTCCTTCAGGTTTCCCGAACAATTTCCTCGGAAGGCACGCTTCATCATTAACTTATGAGTAACTACGTGACTAGGTGTTCTAGAACCTAGATACTTGATGATCTTATACTCCCGTAGTCAGATGTTTAATCGAACCTCCTAAAAATGTATGTTTTTTGCAATGCAAAAGCGACTAAAAGGAGCAGACGCTGCCAACCCTTTTTGACTTATAATTACAGCAAGAGACAAATACCCTCACTTTCAACAGCGTAACTTTAGGAGCCCTGGCAACCTTACTCACCATACCAGTTGGGCTGTTCCAAATAATTATTCATGAACGAGATGAAATCCCACCTGGCCCTACGGTAGGTACAGTCAGCAGCAGAAGCAGCTACGCAATATAGCACGCTCAAAATGTTCTTTTGTCACTCCTTATCCTCTTGACATTAGTCGTGAGTATGTCATTTTGAGCACTTGACCCGCGTATAGCTATGCCTACCTCTACATGTGCTGTTTGATCCGGACCGAAGTCGCAAGATCTAACAAATATTATGATGAATGAAATACAATGAACAGACGAGGTCGTGCTATCAAAATAACATCACAAACTGGTTAAATTACCAATTATCACAGATTAAAGTCATGTTTTTATATTATATTTTAAGTCTAAATAAACTAGGTAATGTACTAGTTTTTTTACGCAACTTAAGTTATCTTAAAAATAATCCTAAACAAATATATTTAATATAAAGTCGTTAGGCGACTATAGTTACCATATATCGATACTGCACTTTTAAAGAATTTATATAGGTATGCTTATGCGCTGTAATCGATAAAATATTTTGAAGATGATTAAAACATCAGTTCCATGAACTTGCAACGCTTAAAACCCGAGATACAACCCGACATTATTAGACCAGGGGGGCTAGCACAACTGACGCCGCGCCGCGACGCGAGTCGAGAAATATCTACCCTCCTCTTTCGAATTTACATGGTGCAAGTGAGACAGTGGACGCTCAGTCGCGCATTTGTCGGCAAGTTGTGCTAGACGTACTCATATAATTCATGAGCTACTAGGTACCTACATATGTAGAAAACGGGCCTACTTACTTGGGCATTTCGTTGGTGATTATGGTGGTATTTTGATATCATTATGTAAGGTAGGAAGAGTGGCAGCACTTCACTGGCAAGGAACTTAATTAAGGCTTACTGAAAGACACTTTATTTGTCCTCGGGTAAGTTTTTAACCAATATGGATATACAGATATTTTGGGTGTCAGTAGATCAATACTGAACGATTTTTACATATTGGCGTAACCATGGATTAACAATGAAAAATATACGAAAATAGAAGGAATGGATGTCTAAGGTCTAGTTTTCCCTCTGGGTTGGAAGGTCAGATGGTCAGATGGCACTCGCTTTCGTAAAACTAGTGCCTAGGCCAAATCTTGGAATTAGGTGTCAAAGCGGACCCCGGACTCCTTTGGGGCACAACCGCAAATCCCTCGAAGGATGAAAAAGGACTGAAGGAAAATAAAATTAAGAAGGTAGGTACAAAATATGTAAAAATATAAAAATAACAGCAACAAATAATCGTACAATATAAACTTACTGTGTGAAGTGTGTTACCAATATTTCTATCATAAACTCATTTTCGATAATCTTTTCGCTATTATGCTATATCCGTCTGCCGATGATCCAAGGTCTCGAGACGCGGCGCGTGCGCGCGTGTCCTTGACCGCGTCCCGCGTGTGAATGGCACGGGCCAATTGGGATCGACAATTCGCATACTGTGCTTTTATGTGTTGCGCGCGCACGCCTTGCCGTGCCGAGCTAACGTTGCAGAATGAGTACGCGTTCGCGTAGCACATCAGTTTCGTACGGTATCATATTGGTTTTGCGGAGTGTCAAACCAAATTGAGGTCTAGAGACAACGCGATTAACCAAACTTTACTTTCAGTTTCGATGACTCATACTTAAAATAGACTAGACGGTTCTATAATCTTCTTTAATTTGCGTTTGATTGGTATCTACAATCCAAAAAGAATTGCAAGATTCAAAGAAGAAATCAACATATCGGTGCATTATTTCACATCTTATTTAAGTAAGTACTGAATGAAAATAACCAGACAGGTAGTCGTAGATAGATTCAATATAGGTACTTATATTTAGAAAAAACATAAAATAGAAAAACTCCGAAACAATGCACCCAAAATCGGTACGGCCTTGTCAATGAGAACTCGTTAAGTAAATCCAAAAGACCGCTAATGATTCCCGTTATCTTTTGTTTGACGTAAATGCTCTGTCACAGCTTTGTCAGTAGACTTGAAAGGGCAGGTAGGTTAACAGAAACAATAAGTGCAAGTAAACGTTATCTGTATTACAGTTATTCAAATGAGCAATGTTACGCTATCATGGTGAAATAACAAGTGAAAGATCGAGTGAGAGTGGCGTAAGCAACGCCCGGACATCAGTGACGTGCGTGAGTGTCATAACGGTTCTTGTAATCCTTGCCGGAGTCAGCCACCGGTTTCAAAATATTGGCGGTTGCTTTAAGTTTGGCTATGAATCATTGGCATCATTGCATTCTAAGTATAAGTGTGCTTATAAGTCATACATTTAGCTTTAGGTAGGCTACTAGGCAACTCATTTTTGTGACGCTTGGATATGAATTTGCGTGAGTCAAGGTTTCTACTCGGGCCACGGCAGACAGGCCGCCAACGTTATTTTCGTAATGTTAAAATTTAAGCTAAATACTATATGAAAACTGCATATTTGTGTTTTCCATTGTTCATTGAATATCATAACATAAAGTACCTACGAGTGATTTTCATTCAAACACCACACCGTCGTCACCTAAAACCATAGGTACTAAGATGGTATACAATTTAGAAAGATTATATGAGTAATGTTTTTTAAATTATAATGATATAGATTTCACCCTGTATTATGAAATTCAGGATAGTTCTACAATGATCAAACCATTGCTTTAATGACATAACATAATTCATACAATTACGAAATGAACAATACCTACCTACTTAACACAGCGGCCTGCGTCCGTCGACTAGCGTCAACGTTATAATACAAGTGTTGCGAAACCTGATGCCACCCTGTTACCCACATGGGTTAGTGAATCTTTCTTCTCAATTAGCAGTTTTTGACGTGATAACGTCCTACAAATAGATGAACGCAGTCACGCACGCACGAAGTGGTGCGATGGGGTTGAAATGTCTAAATATCAATATTGGTGTCGTTTTTATGGTTTTTTGTGACGTACAACAAAATAATGATAATTCAGTGATAATAATTCAATTCAATGCATTTTCATTAATGTTTTCTTATGACGTTACCTATCACGTAAAATTATCGTCCGTAAACTGACTTTACAGACAACCAATTTTTTGTTTGGGCAAACGTAACCGGGGAAGTCGATTCTAAAACGCGTGACTTAAATATGGAGTTTAGATTAAAATTGTCTTGGGGCGCCATCTCTAGCGCACATCTTGAATAGATGCTAGCACGAGCAGAGCGCACCAACTATACTTACTGTTCGTCCCAATACGCCAGTAATGTTATCTTTGTAGGATTGAACACCAGATAATCAAATGTCTTAGGCAAAACACTGATTTTTAATCGTTTACTTTGTATAACTTTGTCACTATTTGCAATTTAATGCGTGAATTTAATTTCGCTTACAGGTTTGATATTTACACTGAATTCTGACTGTTCCGGAGAATTCGTGAAGTCTCAAGCTATGAGCGACTGGTAAAGAACCCTAGTGGTAAGCATAAACTAGCAAATGTTTTCTTAATTTCACCATCAATACCAGACGGACCCAACCTTCCGTTGCATCAGCGGGGAATCCCAGGGCTTTGCCCTCCGGCCCTCCGGCAGGGCATGCGGGTGTGACGTCAGAACTCTCGACTCTGAGGCAGTTATAGTGGATACGAGTACCACTAAAGTTCATATATAACCATGTCTAGTTCATTCAAACTCGTGGCAAAATCTTATACCTACTGCGTAATGTAAATTCAGCTTTACGACTGATGACTGGAAGCTAGATACCGTACGGCTTCAGAGAAATTTCCTTCCTCGGACGCTCCGGGATGTGGAATAAGCTCCCTGCCGAAGTTCTCCCGAGGGACTACGGTATGGGGTTCGTCAAAAAAGGAGTGTATACATTCTTAAAGGGTCGGCAACGCGCATGTAACACATCTGGAGTCGCAAGCGTCCATAGGCTACGGTAACCACTTACCATCAGGTGGGCCGTAGGCTTGTTTGCCACCGACGTGGTATTAAAAAAAATTGTGGATAATATCATCGACATATTACATTATAGTAACAAATTATGTATAGCATTATAAGTGATGATTATGTAACACTACCTAAAGCTATTGACTTGTAAAATATATATTTTTACCAATAAATATTGTATTCTGTAGGTAGGTATATTAGTTTTGCGATTGCTAGCAAGAGCTTTCTCTCTAATTAGTATATAATCTCGTGCGCATACATTCAAGTTTCAATTGTATTTGTCTCCCTTTATTTAAAAAAAATGTTTTTTAGAGATCCGGAGAATAAAATAATGTAAACTTGTATACCTATACTTTACTGAGTCCAAAACTTCCTAGGTAAGCATTACAACAATACAATTAAGTAATTCAAAATCAACAGCGGGATACTTTTTGATATGCAATCTGTGTATTATATACCTACTCACCGGCAATAAATTTGGCCCATATAAGAGAAATGGATTTAATTATTTAAAACATAATTTTATCTATCCTATTTATAGTTTGAAAACTCGAAAAGTTTTTGGGTAAAATTTTCTGCCGGTCAGTATATTACGAGTTTAGTAAATTACCTACCTACACTTGACTAAATTGTCGTTGATTCCAACACAGTCGGGGACTTTTAGTTGTTTTATTAACATTAATTATAATCACTTAGAGCTTATATGTAGTTACTAACGCGTATAGTGCAGTGCAGACTCGGTTCGAAATAAACGTTTTCAATTCCGTTAATTCATTTGAATAGCCTTTTAGTATCGAACTAGAGCGTACTCACTTTGTGGAAGTACAAATAATAATTTGCAGTATTAATTGACTATAATTTGAATAAAGATTACCATTAAATACCTACAAAATTACCGCACAACACTGCACTGGACACGTAACATTTTTATAAATAGAACAGTATCTATTGGACATATTTAATGGCAATATAGCAGGGTTCGCCCCGCGCCATAAGTACTTACGCTGGGCTGAAGGTCAGCAAACAACAACATCTATACAACTGGTTTAGCAGGCATTCTTCGATAATCTTATTTCAACATTGCAATGTAAGGGCAGTTAGGCTGGTGTCACACTGCGCCGCATCTCTGGACGGAGGTGCGGAGATGCATACAAATTTCGCCGGACGGAGGTGCGGTGCAGTGTGCCGTACCAGACGGAATTTATATACAAACTGAGGTTCTTGCATACAACGAGCTCCGCATCTCCGTCCGGAGATGCGGCACAGTGTGACATCCACCTTGTATGAGGTATACAGTATAGTTATCATGAGTTTATGAGTATATCGCATCGTAAACCGTTGTTGTGCAACCGCCGATAGAAACTGCTGCCGAGTTAAAGCAGGTCAGTAATGTACAAATTTAGAAACGATTTGATCTTTAAGTATTTTAGAAACGATATATTCTACATTTATATAATTATAATTCATTCATTCATATCAGCCGATAGACGTCCACTGCTGAACATAGGCCTCCCCCAAAGAATACCAAAGTGGCCGGTCATGCGCCACCTGCATCCAGCGGACTCCCGCGACCTTTACCAGGTTATCAGTCCACCTTGTGGGGGGGCCTGCCCACGCCGCGTTTTCTGGTACGTGGTTGCCACTCGAGAACCTTTCCGCCCCAACGGCCATCGTTTCTACGTGCTTTGTGCCCCGCCCACTGCCACTTAAGTTTAGCGATTCGGAGGGCTATATCGGTTTCCTTGGTTCTGCTGTGGATAGCCTTATTTCTGATGCGATCATGCAAAGAAACTCCCAACATAGCCCTCTCCGCCCTTTGGGTGACTTTGAGCCTTCTTCTTGTTTTACATATCAGTGTACAAATAGATTTTCAATATTGTAATTTTTTTTTAATGAATACCTGCATAACAACTATCAAAGTGAAATACCTGGCCGACACACATTTGCCGAGAGATGTATAGTCTCTGGGTCCATTAAACATATCTTTACTATTATAATTGACGAATTGATTGATTAGAATTGACGTTGATTGATTGATTATAGTTGACGACCGGTTAGCCTAGTGGGTAGTGACGCTGCCTACGAAGCTGAAGGTCCTGGGTTCGAATCCCGGTAAGGGCAAATATTTGTGTGATGAGCATAAATATTTGTTTCTGAGTCATGGATGTTTTTCTATGTATTTAAGTATTTATATCTATTATATATATCGTCGTCTAGGTCCCATAACACAAGCCTTACTGAGCTTACTATGGGACTAGGTCGTTTGTGTAAAATTGTCCCCTTAAGTATATTTATTTATTTATTTATTATTTATAATATAATAAAGGGAGAAAGGTCTGTGAGTGTGTACTTGGCTTTGGAAGCTTTTAAGTTTGTACGTACGGAGTAATCCCTAGAAATACTCAGCCGATTTCAAACATTATAGTCTCGTACGCACATATTAGACTGCGCCCACCAGCGGGCGTAGCACGGTTGACATTTTATCACTTATCGTTGTGGATAAGGCATTCGTCACTCTCGCACTTGCATACTTGTCAGAGCGTGATGGGCGTCTTTACCACAACGATAAGTGATAAAATGGCAACCATGCTACGCCCACTGGGATGTATGGAGACTGTTGCTGGTCAATGGAATCTGACTAGGTGTCACTCGCGAGAACATCAGTTTGACCCCCGGGTTTCAGGAGACAACCAGCGGTTGAAGAGGCTCGGGCATGAACCTAAACCGGAGGTGGCGAAATAGGGTCATGCGGTGTGATTTTTTTTAATGTTTTAGTATAGTTATGGATACTTACATTTTATGGCGATACACAGTGCTCCAAAAACTCTTGGGACCGGATTTCTTTTCTCTGGAGATCGATGTAGTTTAATATGCTTATTAAAAATGTAGAAGTCTCCCTATCAATTCTTTATTTATTCGGATATTCGTTTTTGGAACACTGTGCGATATCATTTTTTTTTGTGTGATAGTAAGTAGATGCTGCTAAGCAAGCCTCGGTCTCCAAGTAAAGTGTCAGTTGAACATTGGGACACATTTAAATTTAAAAGGGAATATAAAGTATTGTTGACTTTTATACTAACGACAATGTAGACAAGCTTGATAAGGTAGTCTGCGGCGATTAGATATTCGTATTGCCATCGATTAAAGCCCAAGTGGACCGGTTTGACCGCTGCCACTTCATCTGCAGCGTTGCTAAGCGGTATCGTTACATAACATACTTACTTCAGAGTCAATTCGAGCTAGTAAAGATACGGTTTATTCGAAGATGCAGATAATCTGTGCTTAATAAGTGTTTATCCTGTCCCATTTTTAACCGACTTCAAAAAAAAGGAGGAGGTTCTCAATTCGGTTGTAATTAGTTTGTTACCTCAGAACTCCGTCATTGATGAGCCGATTCGTAATTTTTTTTTATTTGTAATTATATGCTTCCAGGTGGGTCCCATTTTTTCAAAAATTCAATTGGATGATGGGATCCATGAGCAATTGAGGGAACTCCTCAATTATAATAGGCACGCGTGTAGTGATTTTGGTATTTTCTATTATAACTCGTGTATTTACACCCGGAATCATAAATTTGGTGGAGTGGAATTGATGATGAAGACCACAGATGACTTATGGAATTCCTCAATTATGTACATAAAATTGAAAAAGTATATCACAGATTCTGATAAGATTCCGATGAAATAGCAACTAATGAAGTGCCAAAGGTGATCCTTGTTGAATCGACGGAAGTCCTCAAATATTATCGGCCCACATACAGCGATTGGGTTTTTTTCTCTAATAATCGACGCATTTGCTCTCGGAAATCAGTTCATGTGGTAAATTGGAAAAGAAATGTGGAAATGTTCTCGTGGCTTGGCGGAGTACTAAATTGAAGTCGGTTAAAACTTTGTTTTTAAAGTAAATTATGGTCAAATTCAGTCATAGTGTAAAAAATACCTGTAAATACAGAACCTCCTTTTTTGCAGTCAGGGTTTGATACTAAATATGCCTCCACAGCAAATTTATTTAAATATATACATGCCCAAAATTAAAACGAAAAAAAATAAGAGCGAGGAGAAATATGACAACAAAAAGTTGTAGTAAAATTTTCACTGAGTTACGAAAGTCCGTTTCAAGTAGGTACAGTCAGCGTCATATAGTTAGTAGCAGCCAAGGTAGCCAAATATTTCGGTACACGTCTTTGTTACTGTAGGAAATATTTGGCTTCTCTGACTGATAACTAACTATAGCTTTGACGCTGACTGTTTTTTCTCTTTTGATGTAAAATAATATAGATATATAGACCCAATAATATACCTACAACATCCGATTTTTTTAACAACCCAAGGTTAAGTTCTTAAATATTTAATACCTCGAAACTTGTTAACCCTTTTTGATACTGTAAAAATAGCGCTGTAAAAACTATTTGACTGAGTGAATAAATACGTAAGCACAGCTTACTTAAGTCGTTTTTGTCCAAATTAATATACCATACATACAGCGCCTAAGTAACCATCAAATGTGCATTTGAGTATTTCATTGCACAGCGGCAAGATAAGGTTCAACATTATACAAATATTGATGCTGAATTGTACGCCACTGTGTTCTAAACAAAACAAAAATATTTTTTTTACTATGAAACGAGTATGGAGATACGAATTAATGACTTGATCTCCCATAGGTATTAGTCTAGTCGAAGAATTGACAACTTGTATGGAAAAAATGACAATTGTGGAAGTAATTTAGAATAGCTTATTTTTGATATAAGTATTATCAATTAAATAGTTACACGGCTACAAAATCCGCCAAAATTTGAGACATTCAAAACATTATAAATTAACTAGCTTCTGAAGTAAAAAAAAAGTGAAAAAATATGAATTACCTAATATTTTAGTCTTTATTTTGGTACATTTTTGAATAAATAATCTTTAAATAACATTTTAAAATGAAATCAACGCAATTAAAAAAACGCTGTTATAAATTAATATTTTCAAAACCGTATTTGGCCTGAAGTATATACTTATACGCTACATAATGATCGCGTCAAGTCGAGGTCACAGCATCGCACGCGGGACACTCCCGCGTCCAAAACGGCGCGCGCGCACGCGACACTACCTGTAACACGCCTACTCATAAACCTGTACGCAATTGATGTCCACTATTACTTGGCCTCCAATCACGCCTAGCTGCTACGAATCTCTGAATTAATAGTTGTGTTGTGAATTAGGCTGAAGCGTGCTAACTTAAACACAGTGTATATTTTAAGTTTTGACGCGTTGCTGGTTGGCTGTATATAATGACATGCTTAAATTAGCGTCAGTGGGTATTTCAAAGGGTTTAATTAACGATATTCATTAATTCCAATACGTGCGTAGCCATTAATAGCTAAACAGTTAGCATTCTGACGGAAGGGTATTTCGAAGTGATTAGCAGATTTGCAGTTTATGGATTAAATCAAGAAGCCGTTTTACGCAATATTCATTAGTTTTTTTTATCAAACATTATCTTCACTTATTATTTTATGTCGCTTTTATTATTTAGATTAGATTAAAGTAATTGATTAGTCATTAGTGGATTTAGCATCATGCCTACATTAGTTCGTAGATTTTATCAGTTTATTTATAGGTAAGTAAGTACTTATACTATTCTTAATGGATATTATTACCGGAACTTGCGTGGTTTTTATTAACACTGATTTCCTACGTTTAACGACAATCGGTTTTGTAACAAACCAATGCTACGAAAATCATTATTCTTTCTAGATAAAAAAATGAATCATTTCAAACGATACATTTATGATGTACTTAGGTATAGCTTATTAACTTAAAACGACACATTACGTGGAAACAATTCAAGTGTCACAACCGAAACTGGCCAATAGGTGTAACTGAGTCAAGGCTCTTTTTTTTTGATTAGGTGACGCGCGACATTTTCCCAATTTGTCATGTTTCCGCGCTAGAGATTAGAGATGCAAAGGCACCGTTTAGTAGGCAACTCACGCGCACGCGACTTTTGTAACGTGGTCAATTTGTAACGTAAAGAATTATTTACACGTCCATTTATTGATAGCTTGTTAGAGCCATTTTATTAGCATCTCTACGTCTTTGCTCCGAAGCCCGTCTTGTGAGACCAAATTTTAATGACTACAATCTATATTCAATCTATAGTGTTTAAGGTCTAAAGTATTTAAGGACAAGATGATAACTAACATTAACTAAATTAAATTAATCTAAAAAAGGCCCTCGAGGCATTGTACCGAGGATGCTGGCGGCATTTCCTCGCTGAATGATGCGTTGCGCGAGAAAGCCGCCAGCTCCTCGGTCACCAGTTACGTCAAATCGAGGGGTAATAAAATAACAATAACGTGACGTCTCGAACGCGAGTCTGCAGGACAATTTAACTGTCATTTTTCCATATAAAATTTGACATTTAGACTTACCTAACGTACGTACGTTGCGTACAATGCGTTACGTGATCGTCCTGCAGACGTTTTGTTTCGTTTCGACGTGAATAAATGATATGAAGACTGATCACTGTTCGTAGAATATATTTTTTATATTTTGTTTGATCTGTATTTTTTATCTTTGTATGATCTTGTTTGACTGTATTTGCTAAATTATGATTTATATTCATAAATTGACATGTTACTTTATTTACCAGCTCTATTTTTATTTCTACGCCTGTGCGGGCAAAGTATGTTGTACAAATTGTAAGTACCTACCATATTCTATGAAATAAATCATGTTGACTTTTTGATCTTATTACCTCTACTAAGATCAAAAACTCAAAATCAAGTAAGTACTTTAATCATTTCCTACCTAAAAACCCCTAGACCCCTTAGTTTAGTAGTACTGTTACGATTCATTCAAACCAAACTGGTTCGCAAGCCCATTGAACATATGTACTTAACTATATAAATAAAATGTTAATATTTACATTGTTTCATGTACTTATTGTTAAAATATTAATGGAACTGTGTGACCTAATACTACATATTATTATTTATTTTACATGTAAAATTATTTTTTTACTAATAAATGATTGATTGATTGCGAAATGAATTGACCGTCTATGGTGCCCTAAATAGTTACGTATAGCAACTTGTGCTCTTCTTGCACAAAGAAAATGTGCCTACGTGGCCCGCCGCAGGCATACATCACATTATATTACAAAAAACCGGTCAAGTACGAGTTTGCCTCGTGCTCCAAGGGTTTCGTACAAACTATCACATGCATACCCAACACGACCCCATTAATTCTGGAAAAGTCTTAACATCTAGTATGCGCTGCTGGACTTACGAAGGTAATTAAATTACAAACTCAGTTTAGAATCGATTTTTGATGATCATATAAAATACGCTGGATAGAGATAAAATCTAAATTTCTGTAATGCTTATCGGTGAAGGAAAAACATCGTGAGGAAACCTGCATACATCCACGAAGAAATTCAAAGGTGTATGTGAAGTTCCCAACCCGCACTGGCCCAGCGTGGGGACTACGGCCCGTTCCCTCACATCATGAGGAGGCCTGTGCCTAGCAGTGGGACGTTAAAGGCTGATTTATTTATTATTATTTATATTTATAGTATGTGAAACTGTAATTATTTTCGGTTCGTAAACTTCGTAGATGTGAGAGGGAGATTAACACATTCACGACCAAGAATTGCTGCGCGCTACGCTCGTAGCCGATCCTGTGGTTTTCCTCGTATGTAGCGGAAAGCGACTACGGCGTAGGCGCCCGCTAGGCGGGTTCCTGGTAGCCAAGGTGGTAAGAAGGCTAACCCACTTGAATGGAGGTTTTTTTTAAATTGATATTTTTATTGTTATCTTAGCTGTCCTTATTTAATACGAAATTATTAAACTATATAAATATGTCTATGAAACTACTAAAATGACTAAAAACTTACTTAACCTATATACCAACCTATATATAAAAATTAAAAATGTATCCCATTTTTCTATGAAAGTAAGTGATGTTAAAACTTAAAGTAGCGTCCCGGGTTGTATTTTTTAAATATTTTCCATCAAAATTCAACCACTATTTCAGAATGTCCAATTTTATATTACCTTAATGCCTTTTAATATCACTGACTTCGTAGAAAAAAAGGATATTTTTTTAATTTTTTTAATCGTCCATTCACGTGGGCTAGCTTTCTTAATTACAATTATTTCAAATTTCACCGTTTTGGTACGGGCCCCTAAAGGGCATTGACCGTCTAAGAAATGCGTTCGGAGTTCGGACCTACGTGAGTTTGCCCTCGTATCGAAGTCGAATTATGTTGCCAGACACGCCAGACATTGTTTTATTTTATCTTATATTGTGGACTATAATCGATGGCCTGAACTGAACTTTAGAAGATCTGTTATTTTTCTGGCCATATATGAATTCAAATAAATCTGGCTCAGCTCTTTGTAATAACACTAAAGTGCTCATAAGAAATTGAAATCTAATACGGATATCAAGTCTACTTTTAACAACATTTTCAATCTGATTTGTTAGCGGCATCGGTATCACACACTAGTAGTTTATCAAACAAGCAACTCTTGCATCACAATCATTCTCCCAAATATTGCAAATACTCGTATGATTAATAAGTACAGATGCGGCATCTGAACTTCTTTTTATGAAACCAAACTGATTATTCGTTATTAAGCAGTTTGTTTTTAATGAAGTGCATTAGCATATCCTTTAACATTAGCTTCTCAAAAACTGTAACACATGTAGTAAAGATAGATGGGACGGCAATTGATTAGGTCATTCAAATGAATTGGTTTGGCATTCTTTTTAATGCAATGGAGGCCCGCTAGGCGACGCACTGATGGATAGGTTAGGCCTGGGAAAATCTGTAGTTATTAATTCCTTAAGGCGTATGTCATGTTGGGGACGGGCGAGATGACCGATTCTAAGGATAAGGCTCTCAAATTAATCGAGCGAATAAAAAAAATGCTGATATATACGAGTATATGTCAGTAAGTATTCTAATTGTTTGAAATTTTATCATCATATCAGCTTTAATATTACTCGACATAGGCCTCCCCCAAAGAGTGCCACAATGACCGGTCCTGCGCCACACTCAGGACAATTTGAAATTGTATGGTTGTATAAATACTTTGTCTATTTACTTGCGACTTTAAATTATCTACTGCTTCTAAATTATGTTTATTATAGATACCTACTTTAAACTCTCGCGCTTTGTACACAGATTTAAATTAATAGTCAACACGAGTATACAGCTAAATAATACTTATAAATACATGTATATAAAACAATATTGTTAATTTTTTTGGAATAATTATCCATTTTGACAAAAACCTTTTTTTATACCGATTTTCGAAAGTTTCCGTGCGCGAACGAACAGTCCCAACAGCTATCGAGCTAACATTTCTTAGCGAGGGAGCGACACAATTAATTTGATTTCTCCTCAATTATCACTAATCAAATTCAAAATACGACTGGATTTCCACTTTGACTTTTTAATGACTAACAGCCAGGAAACTAATTAGGTATGCGACTCGTGCTATACGCGTTTTGGACAGTTACTTTATTACATCCAATGATCTTAAGGAAAAATATAAATCTGGGAATATCCGAACGTTTCATAATAATTTCCCAGCCACCTTAGATTTGAAAAAAGCATGTCAGCCAATACTTAATTTTAGGAAATCTCCACGTGTGATGCGCGTGAACAAAAACTGTGGAATGCCTTGCGCACTTGCGCGGAGTAACTTCTTGTCAAACCTGACACTTGGCGTGATTGATGGATTGAGGCGGAGGTAGGAAGTTGCCTGTTTTGTTAGTTGCGTCTCCTTAACACTTTCCTTCTTTAGAATACAATATAAAAGTTGGCGCACAAAAGAAAATTGGCACACAATACAAAATAGAACGAAGGATCGTTCAGAAGGAAGGGAGTCGTTTGTCAGCAAAAAAGGATCAAGCTCAGCATGGCGGCTATAGAGCTGAACTGACATCTAACTACTCACACAGAACATCGACGAATAGTAGTTCCATTAAATGTTGGTTAGCCATACATTTGACGCGTTGTATCCTTCATATATAGTACTAGCTTCTATCCGCGACTGCGTCGTCGTGGAACTCGTTTTTATCGTAGCTCCATACAAACTTTCACCCCCATTTCACCCCCATAGGGGATGAACTCCGGGACAAACTCCCCGAGACGAACTATTCATAAAGTTTTAATTTTTTAGCTCAAAAAAAGAGTTTCCCTTATACAAAATTTGCACCCCTATTTATCCCACTGAGTGGTGGGTTTTTCCAAAACCCTAAAATTATGTTTCTTGAATTGTAATAAGGAGTCCATACACAAAGTTTTAAGTCTATCACTTAAAATTTTACTCCATCCCCATACAAACTTTCAACCCCCCTTTTACCCCCTTGAGGGTGGAATTTTCAAAATATAAACTATCTATTATGATAAAATCAGCTTTCTAGGTTCAACGGTTTGGGCTGGGCGTTGATTGAGTCAGTGAGTCAGGACTTTTACGTTTATGTATGGATTATTCGTGGCTATTTCATATAATTTGTTAATTTAATACAACCGTAATACAGTTTAAGTAAATTGTTTTGTAACCGAGTCATTTAGTCTAAAATATTTTTTATGGAAAGTTCCCTTTAATTCAATAGAACGTAGAATATCAAATAGCTACGTATTAATATCACAAGGAGCCTCTTAACAAAGAAAGAATATGATTGGAAAATCTGCTCACTGAACTCATTTTTGTTCTAGGAACGGTAAAGCATCGAGCCCCGTGTGGATTGCGAATCGTCAGAAGTTTCAACCCCGAACGAGAAGAAGCCTAAAGAGCGAAAATATATACTAAAGCAACCTATGGTGGCCAGGGCACCCCCGGGGTTTCGAAAAGGAGGAAAAATGCTACTTACTTCAATAATTATATTAATAGAAGCAACATTGTAACATTGTGTAATCTGAGTGTAATATAATAGATATTATAACATCTCTGCAGTAATATAATACTATGCCATAATTGATTATTCGTTAATGATTTATATATAACATGGATTTTGTTCGATTTAGTCTTATTTATTAGTTCCTATATACTTCCTATTTATTTACTAGCTAGTCTCTCGGCCATGATAGGATACATAGTGAGACATATGTTACTAATACATTATATTCATAACGTAATTAGGTAGAAGGCGATGATGACGGTCGTAACGTAACATCCTGGTCAATAATTTCTTAGTCATGGTTACTAAAAACGTTAAAAACCAAATCAAACCAAAAATAGCAAATAGTTGATTTAACCTAACACAATTTACTGAACTGAACAAATCAAAGTTTCATCATCATTACTAATACGACCCCATATCGGAATTCCTATCTCAAAAATCAAAAAAACATTCACATAGCGCCTTCCAAGTAAAGATTACACAACATTTCGTGATGACAGCGGCGGCACACACAATCGGGAGATACGGTGTTTCCAAACAAGGGTGGCCATTACCCATTGAAAACTCATTCATGGATTTTTTTGCATTCCATTCGGATTAGTTGAGTCAATCGGCCCCCTGAGAGACTGGACGGGTCGCTACAAGTATGCACGCGCGTCCGACGAAGAAAGCGAGAATAACTGCGCTTCTACAGAGTGAATCACTCAATGCCAATTTAGTTCCCATGGTCATAAACTCCTGAATAGCGCAGCGTTTACTAATTTGCCAAAACTGCATATTATAGAAATACTGTAAGTTCTGAAAATGTACATAATTATTGGAATATTCAATCTAGATTCGATTTATTTGACGAAACTGAACTTTTCTCATATACATATGTATGTCATCAAAAGTGGACCTGCATAATTAACGCCAATTACTTTAGAAAACGGTATTTGGGCACACATAAGTAGGCAGTCGTTCAGAAGAATAATATGACAGCAATTTGAAATAATTGTAATGTAATAAATAATTTGTACCAGTGGCAAGGTAAACCTTTTAATATTTGACACCTTATTGTTGCCTACCTGTTGTTCAGCTCTTTTTTTAATTATATCAAGGTGCCAAGTAATGGGCTAGTGTGGCGTTTACCTTACCCCATAAGTAGTTTATTATAAAAAATATATACATATATACTACTCAAAAGATAACTATATAATTTACTTTAAAAACAAAGTTTTAACCGACTTCAATTTAGTATTCCGCCAAGCCACGAGAACATTTCTTTTCCAATTTACCTCATGAACTGATTTCCGAGAGCAAATGCGTTGATTATTATAGAAAAAAACCCAATCGCTGTATATGACCGGATAATATTTGAGGACTTTCGTCGATTCCACAAGGATCACCCTTGGCATTTCATTAGTTGCTATTTCAACGGAATCTTATCAGAATCTGTGATATACTTTTGTACTTTTAAGTACATAATTGAGGAATTCCATAAGTCATCTGTGGTCTTCATCATCAATTTCACTCCACCAATTTATGATTTCCGGATGTAAATACACGAGTTATAATAGAAAATACCAAAATCACTACACGCGTGCCTAATATAATTGAGGAGTTCCCTCAATTCCTCATGGATCCCATCATCCAATTGAATTTTCAAAAAAATGGGACCCACTTGGCAGCATATACTTACAAACAAACAAAAAAATTATGAATCGGCTCATCAATGACGGAGTTCTGAGGTAACAAACATTGAAAAAAAAAAAATACAACCGAATTGAGAACCTCCTCCTTTTTTTTGAAGTCGGTTAAAATATAATTTATTAATATATAATTTTTCCAGCTATTTACACTTAAACACCAGTATGAAAGTGGTTGCATTCTAAATGATGCGGGACATCATTAATTAGCCACTTATCAATAAGTTTATGTCCAATAATTAGCAATAAAATAGAAAAATGTAAGTGGCCCTTATTTTGTTTTGAGCAGTATATATGAATTGAGTTAGAATTTTTGTTTTGATGACGGTGAAAGTTCCCTTTTTATATGTCACTTATTCGCAATAGATTGGCAGTCAGTTCCGTTCACATATAGTACCTAAGGTATATAAAAAAAGATAGGGATCAACTTAATTGTTTGAAATTCTGAAAATAAGATGAACATAAGAGTATCCGTCAAATGGTTTCTCACTGAGTCATATTTCGCTATTTTAATTGTCAGTTTATCAACTGTTTGACGACTGTGCGGTATTGAACACGCTAAGGGAAACTTGGTCAAAGCTTGCGACACATTGTCATTGTCATCTTATCTCCTTGTTAAACGAGGGTCGCGGAGCTTATAGCTCATTTCCAACCCGCTTCCAATAAGTCATTACCACTACCAGGCCTTCCACGAAACTTCCCGTTTAACACCGACAAACTACAACAGCGTTACGCCCAAACTGTACCGCTCAAAGTTACAATAACAAGATTGCAAATCTTTCATGGGGGTGGTCGTATATAAATTAAGTGGACCGTGTGCCTGTTTGCTTTTAAAAAAAAACGTTAAACGCGCCGCGCAGGCGCCGGCGCCTCATTCATCCCTTCTGGCAACTGTCAATTGTTTACGAAACAAATACTTCCGTTTCTTTGCTTTAAGCTACTCGCCATTATTACTTGGAGTACTCTTCCATTCATGAGTCACGGATATCTTGGCTAAGCTCTAAGTTGCGGTACTAAAGACTTCAACGGTCCTGTGAACTTAAACTTACTTTACTTAACAGTTCAACAATGGAAATGACAATAGAGTTGTGACTATGAGATGGATAATTTATCGTATTAGTACCACAAAGATGTAACCGCCATGTTTTTAATACTACTTGTTTATTGTTTAGCGGCAGGTTGGTCGAGCGTGAAAATTGATGCATTATTTCGGTAAAAAGATAAGATAGTATTGGGACCCCGGGGTTTTATTGCTAAGGTAAACCGGCTCGATGAGTAAATAATATGACACCAAGAAAACAATAAAGGTGCCAGAAGTTTCCGTGACTAATCATTCTATTGTTTTTTTTGTTGTTGTTAAGAATGTAGATAAGATAGATATGTTTGAACAGGATATTAACTTACGTTTTCAAAGTACACGTTTTTGTGTGAAAAAGTGAGAGGAATTTGTGGCCGAATTCATTGTGATCGATGTGAGATGGGGCATGTACAAACTAGTCATAAAGGGCATCCCTTGACTTAACTGGAAGTATGGTAGGTATAAGTAGTAAACGTGCATGGCAATAAGGATTCATGTGATTAAGTAATTGGTTTCATTGAGAAATTTTGTACAATACAGCCATCTTCTTCAAAATCTGACAAACATATCCTAAAAATATATAAGAAAATGCTGCCATATGAAAGGTTTACTTAAGTGACTAAGTTTATTAGTCACTTAAGTAAACCTTTCATAGCGCAGTATGCCAGCTGTCTGATTATAAAATTAGATTAGACGATTTAAAATTAGATTATAAACTTAAATCAATGAGATAAAAGACTTATCACTGTAACATGTGATGTTCTTTTTAGAGAAATAAACGTTGTTTTGTCATTTCTGATTATGACCCCAAAGTCCCCTCTTAAATTGTTAAGTCATCATTCGCTCGTCTTTAACCCATTTACTTGAGGTCGGCGCAGCATGTTTTTTCTTCCATACCTCTCTATCGCCCGTCAACTCACCCTACACTTCCTTCCTATTCTATAGTCTCTCACGCAGTCCATCCACCTTTTTCTTGATCTAACTCTTCTCTTACATACCTCCACATTCATTACTTAATGCCCTTCTAGTAACATCAGTCATCACTATCATCCCTCCACATAACATGTCCATAACACCGTAGGTGATTTGCCCTCCATTTACATTTTAAAATCATCATCAAATCATCATCATTATCACATCAGCCGAAAGACGTCCACTGCTGGACATAAGCCTCCCTCAAAGAGTGCCAAAGTGACCGGTCTTGCCGGTCAAGCTCGATTCTCCATACAAACGTAGTTACGTATATGGTATGGTACGTTTATATGGTTCCACTTTATAAAACGAAATACAGCAAAAACAAGTTTTGTATGAAAAACTTAAATTCGCAGTATTTTTTTACTATGGTATCTGAAGCTACATAAACTAATTACAGACATAGATATTCCTCATGTCATTGTGCATGCAAAGTTTCGTTACAATCCAACACGTAGTTTTAAAATGAGAGCGTAACTACGTTTGTGTGGAGAATTGAGCTTACTGCGGACTCTTAAGTTTAGCGATTCGGAGGGTTATATCGGTTACCTTGGTTCTGCTGGATTCTAAAGTAATAGTTAAAAATTAATCACAAGATGCATCGATGAGATCAATGAGATAACGCTATACCTACCATTGGATACCCCTGAGATAACAGTGATAATGGTTATGCAAGGAGCGCCGACCTCGCCTCTGCGCCGGAGTCACCGAGCATGCGTTTTCGCCGCGTGGTGCAATCTGCGCCCGTGCTACGGTTAAGTTATCACATAATTGTTTAAATGAGTTCTATTAACATAATTATTGCTGTGTTTTATTTTTGTTTTTAATTCTTGTTTTATGATTTTTTAATGTTTAAGTTGGTGACATACCTATACATTAAATTATTGTTACTCAGTGGAAGTTTTTGTCCAAAATCTTGGTATCTTGTACGTACATTACCCAGAATCACGAGCTCCTAAAACCTACCATTTTTTTACCAAATACCATCAAATTAAAGTAACTCCATCAAATTACGTCATCAGCGTTGTTTTTCAAAACAGTTATCAGAACAACTATGACGACTTCACAGTTGACATATATTTTGAAAATTCGCAGTATCTATTTAAGGATGTACGTACTTGTCGTCTAAGACTGTGCAAGTTAAATTTAAGTCGCGGTTATGAACATGTTACACACGCCCACAACGGTAAAACCCGCTCGTATGTTTGTCCGGTGACGTGACCGTTGCATCTTGCTGATTCGGCTAAATTTGGCTCTCGCACACCTCCAAGCTGTCGATGTCACTACACCCCATTGCGCTAAGATTCTAAGAACGAGCGAACGCGCACGAGCGAGATGCCTTCATTCACATTTTCTAGCTGTCACACATAGGTTTTGTTAGACAGTGGACCTTCTGTAAGTAGGTACTTACGTAGGGAATGCAATCTCGATCTCGCGAGATCTTGTCTATATTTTACGACACTAGACTCAGTGATGTACGAGATCCCGCAAGATTGTGAGGTTCAGCTGAGCTTTTAACCTATATGATACTGATAATAAGTACTAGTTCCTAAAACTTATGATTATTGCTGCAATTGGATTACCAAGGTAACTAAAGGAAAATGATTGTAATGAAGATTTTAGTTCTGTAAATTATAACCAGAAGATTAAGGCGCTTTTGAACGAGTTCTGACGAGTTTTGAGTTGATATTCATCCGTCAAATATATATATATTCATGGCATAAAACGCTTATCGGTTCTTCAATCCTTTATCTACATTTGCACGAAGTTTTGAAAAAAAATAATGTTTTTAGTGATTTATTCAAACATGGTTCAATTAAGCTCTATTTTCGATATTATTATGTTGTTTATACACTTTTACATATGAAATATACATATAACTGGTCCTTATTGACGTCTCTAACAACGCACAAGAGTTTTTAATTTTAACTCATTTTCAGAAAAGTTACGTCCTAAAAACTGGATTTTTGACCTAAACTTGCCTAAGTTTGGTGCCATATATCTCAAAATCTGTGAGTTTTTAGGTAAATTTATATGGTATACTATTTCAGTTCTTGTTAATACGATAAGCCATAAAAAAAACACAAAAAATTAAAAGTTATGGGAGCTAGGAGCCCTCCCGCCCCTTAAATAAATAATATTCAATAAAACTTCGTGTTGTATTTTGAAGTAAAACAGATCATTTTAAACCACTATGTAGGTAGTGGTTTAATGAATTCCATTTAATGTTTATCAATCATTAAATGGAATTCATAACATTTGCATGCGTTTTCAGTGAAAAAGCCCAATCTCGTGAGAATTGAGATCTCGTAAATCTCGGCTAGGTCTGAAATCTCGCGATATTGCATTTCCTATTGCTACGTATTATTTATTTTGGCGTGACGTGACGCCTGCGTTGTGCACAACCACATTCGTAGCTCATTATTCTCATCAACAAATATACAATGCATACAAATATTGTAATGTTTTACTGTTACTGATTCTTGGTAAAAACTTGTCAGAATCAGCATCAATCGATTGACGTCTGCTGATTGTTACTCGAAGATTTTTTTCTAATCCGGGTAACCACCACATACAGTTTATGGATTCTACACGACTATAAATAAAATAGGTTATCGAAATTTTGTCCGAAATAAAATTCGGACGAGTAAGTGATACATTCGTGACATGTAATTTAATGTTTACTGTAGGATACCCTAAGATTTCTAATACTGTACCTACATTATTTAACATAATAAATTTTATCCTGAATAAAATACCAATAATATCCTATCGATTAGTGTAATAAAATAGCGAGTGTTTGTTTTTTAAATTTTAGTTGGTTCGAGTCCCGCGAGCAAGCGAGCTTTCGAAAATCTTTGAATGCAGTTTTGTTTCTTTTTAAAAATACAGGAATGTCTCCTTTAAGTAAAATGAGCCAACTTAAGGATTTGAGGTAGTTTCTCTCCAGGGCCCGACTTATTTTTCCACTGTATATGTTAATAAGAACTTATTTATTACATACTTAATAAAAGAAAATACACACACACACACACACACACACACATTTAAAACGTTCCAAAACCGGTGTGACACAGATCACGGCTATTTATAGCCGGTTCCAATAATCAATCCACCCACCGATAGTTTTCCTTACCGGCAGTTACATTTTGACGGATTACCCGTAGAAAATGTATCAAAATGTAACTGTTGGTAAGGAAAACTATCGGTGGATTGGTTATTGGAACCGGCCATTAATATACCTTACTATACTGTCCTGATCTGTGCCACTCTGTGACAAGGGATGGGAAATGTTGTATATACCTATCCGCTATCACCTTCAACATGGTGTTTTGACTCTTTCTGACACGCTGCATCAACGATGCTATTTTTTTCTGATGATTTCGTGGAACCCGTTCGTGTGCGCGTCCCAGTTTATGACTATTTATAATTGTAACCGTCCCTGTGCTCGACACTGGCTCAATACTTAACAAGAATGTGAAGAATAGCGGTTAACAAATCAAGTCAACTATTAGGATTTAAAGTGTCGAACATTGGGACGTTTAACTTATTTATAGTAGACAGGCGAGCCCCCACGTACGTGTCTTGCAAGCGCCAAAGTTCCGAACGTGAGCGGCGAGGCAAGTTGCAAGGCCTTTAGGTTGGAATGAAAGGCCCAAAGCAACCCTTTTGAGAGCGGTCTCAATGTGAGCAATGACCCCTAAGGAGACTCATTATCTTCCGGTGTCTTGCAAGCGAAACTTAAGGGCCGAAATCCCGAAGGTAAACGGGGAGGCAAGCGAAGAAGAAGCGAAGCGAAGGCCGAGGTTTTCGCATACTATCTTCCAGCCTATGTCGGAATACAAATAAAGACATAGCATAGCATAGCATAAAGCATTCGTCGCTTTCGCACTTACATATATGTAGGTACTTTTGCTAGTACCTAAGCGTAATTACATATGGTACATATACATATAGATACCTACCTACCTACGCTTGCTGGCAATTGATTGTGAGGTTAGTTGTTAGATCCTTCCTTCGTTAGACTCATTTTTTCTCAGTAAGAGTTGATATGTTGAATTTACTGAGAAGACTGAGCATCATACGTCATTGGCA
The DNA here is from genome assembly GCA_947049275.1 of Epinotia bilunana. Taxonomy (NCBI): domain Eukaryota; kingdom Metazoa; phylum Arthropoda; class Insecta; order Lepidoptera; family Tortricidae; genus Epinotia; species Epinotia bilunana. Next base: position 7,477,864 of record OX346265.1, read on the forward strand.
ACCTTAGTTAAGCTAGCTTATATAAAACTGAAATGCGTAAACAGGTATATTTTGTGCAAATGATTCCACAAAATGCCCAATAACCTTATCTCGAAGCAGAGCGTCGAAGGTTAGTGTGATTTCGATGTTATAATGTCGTAAAATTAGATTACAGCCGGTGTAAGCATAATGTGCGCGCAAGTCGCGCCTCCGCTGTGACGTCAGTAACGACCTAGTTTTATGACGCAGACGCCGGCGTGTAAACGAACCTTGTTAACGACGTGTTGGTTACTCAGATGCACTTCGGTCTCAACATTATTGTTTAATAGTCGTGAGAGGTCCGGGTCGCATTATGTAGATCACGGTTCAGGTGGCAGCTGAGATTCTGTGACACCCACAAACTACTGTTCCGAATGTAGCAATCGTTTTTTTTTCTAATGTCAGTCATACCTATCCATATAATACCTTTACAAACAGGTATGCGGTATTATTCCCATTTAGTTGAAATTGTGTGAATTTCATGTACCTACTTACTTACCTAATTTTACATCAACACTAACACTAAATTCATCACAGTCCACAAAGCACGCAATCAGCTAAGTACATTGATAGAATACGTATAGTGTAAGGTGAAAGCGTGCAAATAATGCAGCTGCCCCAAAAGTTAATTGGCAGTGTTGGCCCCTTCAGTCATATCATAATCATAATAAAGGTGCATCACATACAAGGAGTTATAGTATAATTTTCGAAGAAATTGATTGAATAGATGTCTATAAAATTGTGTGAATACTTAATAAAAATTACCAGCCTCTTGAGATTTTTCCGGTCAGATTTTAGGGATTGATGGTACTGCAGCGCCATCTAGCCGGCAGTTCGACCAACCCATTAATCTACGAAAAGCAGCGCAGCGCAGCTAATCAAGTGTCCTTGACTTTCAGGGAGGGAAGGAACATGTTTTCTTTTTGTCTGATATGTCTGAATAATTCTTATTGTCCCGAAGATCTCAAACTTAGACACCGAAAAAAAAAAAAAAAATCTTGATATAAGTATCTGACGATTTCATTTTTTTAAATTGTTTTAGAACAATAAATACTATGTCATTTTTATATAAGAGAAAACCTATTTTTATACCAATTTGAACGGACAAAGCGGTCAAAGTGAGCGGGAGTAGATCACATATCATATCGATCTGACACTTGCGAAAATTTTCGCGTTAACGTGAGTATAACCAAGCATACTTAGTGGACATACAGAATAGATCAAAATTGGTAACCTAAGACCTGCAGTAAGTACAGCCAGCCAAGAAAGTGGTCTACCATTTTGCGACTTTAAGGTTGTTACCGTAATCTAGCTAGCAGTCCACGTAAGGTATATAGACAAATATCTGCAAACACATGGTGAGTAAAATCTAAAACTCATTGGGTAATACTAAACCGCAACGTGCGTCTTCATGTCAAAATTCCGAGCGTTATCCAAACAAACAATATTTTCGTTAGTGTATTCTGTCATCATTAGAACACCCACTCGTTGCAGATTATCTTAAGATCATAGCGTAATGTCGATTTTAGCAAAGCATCTAATTTTTTTCTAGTATGATTGGCAAGCAGGTATTCCCAAACGTTAGGTACAGTGTAGTTATGGTGAATTTCGGTCATCTTCCGGGTGATCTGACTCGCGCGCAGCCTTCTCATGTGAGCTCATTCATACCTAAGTATCATCAGAGTTTTGCACATGATCATTTCTCGTTAATTAGGAATCATACTTTTTAACAAATTTGCCCGTAACCTACCTCTTATTATGTCGCTTTTAGGCTTTGTTTTAGATTGCCACACAAACTGGAAAGACCATACAGAAATGCTCAATTGCTCATAGATAAATTGCACAGATTTATATTTGCCCTGCGAAGGCTCTCTCAAATGTCTTTACAATAAACTTTTGCGTTATGGCCTAATACTTTGGGGTAACTGCAGTAATATGCAAAAAGTATTTCTGCTCCAAAAGAAATGCATACCTATGTGTGCATCAAACAGAACCCTGTCGACCTCTTTTCCACGGGTTGAAAGTGATGACGCTACCATCATTATATATAAGTACTCGTGTTTTTGTCAATTTCCGTTAATTACAAAGGGGCATAGTTTAGATCAAAATAAAGTTAATTTCTCCAAGACAGTACTTAATCTTAACTTACTGTTATCAAGATATTCAATATTTTAATTTAATCAGTTGTGCAGATTTACCCAGTATAAATGGCTCTTAACTGTGACGTCATAACAGCTTTTTAAATTTTGTAAGGTACACACTACAAGAAGGTTTACGTAGTGAGTTCGTTCGATTTTAGGCACGAACTGACTCGGCGGAGGTACATTTTTTTTATTTCATGTGTCTTCTTGGTCCTTCTGGTCTTGAACCCTTATACAATAAGACAATAACTGTTAATGCTACATGAAATTATTTTGTATATTTTTTTTATACAAGAAATAATTATGCTAATTTGTTTCTGTGAATGTACTCTGTATATGAGATAGGGCTATTTGTCACATACAATATAGCTTTATTCAAAAATAAGTCATCTACCACAGTTTATCAATTATGAAACGGCACCGACCTATGTTATCCTTTTCACTCAAAGATAGTTTTCTTTGCTAAAAGCGTTTTATGTATGGTAATAAAATAAAATAAAATTTACCCGTGGAAATAAGGAACTCAAACATGCCTGAATTTAAATACAAACTACATAAATTTTGCTTAGATAAATGTTATTATAAAATTAATCTATATTTGACTTCTGTAAATGAATAAATAATTTTATATAATATTAATATTGTAAATCAAAAGGTAGAAATTGACATTTGTAAATGAAGAAATAATTATATGTAATGGTAATATTGTAAATCTTAGGTAGAAATGAAATCATATGTGTGTTCCGATCAGGTTATTATTGTATAACTTACCTTAGCTTCAACTTTATCTATTTATATAATAAGACAGGCTAGTAAGACAAATTTGCATGCTTCTTCAAGTGAAATGTACGCATCCAAAACTACTGTCCGCTTATGTTCATCACTACATTTGTGCAAATAAACATATATTTATCTTTAATCCTGGGTATTAAACACGCGTTGTATATACGACACTCGTGTGTTATGGTTATTTTTATTTATTTATTTATTTATTTATGTAATCATACAAAATTTATACAGTTGACAGTAATATAGTAGTAGTATAGTAGTAGTATACAGTAGTTATATCCCGATTAAGTCACGTTGGCACCTTGCAGCAAGATGTATGCATCAACACGGTGCATTCTTAAATTAACCGGGTTGTACAGAAATGCACAGCTTTTTTTTAATTCTAGGAAATGGATTCTTACGACTAAACAAATTAAATCCTTTTTGTTAATTAATTGACTATTTATTTTTTGGATATGATATAGAAACGTTTAATTTGGTAACACTATTAACATTTGATAACATTTCACATGAATGAATAACGATAACATTTTAAAAAGAAAATATTTATTTTGTATTTGGCTGTTTAGAGATTTCATCTAAGACTGGCTTAACACATGCGCGCGCACTGCACAAACTTCTAGAAAAAAAACTGTTGCGCGCCATTACAGGTTTTTTCACAAATATTTGTAAAAATTGTTAATGCGTGTTTGGTTATTATCAAAAATGTTGACTCGTGGTGACTAGAAAAGTGATAAATAGAATGGACGCCACTGGAAATTCTTGGCGATGCACAATAAGTATGTGAGTAAAAACCTGTTGCCATCATTAAGTAAAGAAAATAACTTAGCAGGCGTATACAATTTTCATCTTATGAAAAGGATTTTTTCCTCGCAAAATGTGTTGAAAAACGTCGTATGAAACGCGTGAGCTTTGATAATTATATCCTCGGCTCTCTTATTACGCTCACCTGCGGCTCGCGTGAACCTTTCCGCCTGTGATGTAATCAACATACCTCACTTGTATCACAATGTACTATTACATGTGTACAAATACCTAAAATGAAGAAATAAACTATGAAGACCATTATTGAATACCTTAGATTCAAATCCAAACAACCACCCACACCCACCAGACAGTAGTTACTAATAAGAACACTCGGGATAAAATTAACTATGACACAAAAAAAAACTAAACGAAAATCGGTTCATCCGTTTGGGAGCTACGATACCACAGACAGACAGGTTAAACTTATAACACCCCTATCTGCGTCGGGGGTTAAAAATAACAGATACTTATTATGTGTCAATTGTGTTCCGCTTGAGTTGCGTCATATTTTGGTCATACCAGAGTGGATAGAGAGGAAGGCCATCAATGAATATATTCAGCTGAAAATAAGTAGGCGTAAATCTATTATCATTGTCCAAATCTGGTACCTCCTTAATTTTTGTTTTAAGTATTTTTTACATTCTAGCTCTAACTGTGAGATTCTGCAATATTTTACCAACTTAGGTATAGCTACTAACAGAGGAAGAGATAATAAATAAAATATGTAACCGATGTGACCTCAAAGCATCCCATTTTCTTAATTGACAATGTGGGCCATTCTACTAGTTCTGTGGATCAGAAGGTCGATTACGTAACGCTTCATATGTACAGTCAGCTTCATAAACATGTATACACTTTCGGTAATTCTAGGACCTTATCTCTGAGCGATAAGGTCCTAGAACCACCAAAAGTGTATACATGTTTGTGATGCTGACTGTACATACGTTAGGTAGATCAAAATGTTCTTTTTTGCTGTTCTAACGCTCGTTCGTCAAGTGACGTAACTTACCTGTAGTACCTCTCAGATCATACACAGGAATTAGGTATCATTTGTTTTTCCTGCGACTTACTGGCCGGAATCGAGTTGCGTGCACGCTACGCTACTGGTCCCCACTCCCCACAAATATAAACAGGACAAAACTACGCCGGAACCCCTAACTATATGCGACATTGGAAGTATTTCAAATAACAAAATGGTTCCGTTGTCAGTCATTTCGTTGTACACGAGGAGCTTTTTTCCTTCTGTAGACTGAATGCCGAGACCAATTCCTTCACAAATTATGTTCATGGAGTAGTTGCAGTTGGGATCACTAAATCGGAATTCGGTCGACGAATTAAGCCTTTATGTGGTGAGCCTAAAAAACGGAGAAGAGAGAAATAACTCAACGATACAGTAGTCCTACTCGCTAGTATTACAGATTTATTGGCAATACGTGTCATCCATCACTACATATTGCTCATTGCACTTGCATCAACCATTCTCCACGGATTTCCCCACATCAGCAGCCTAGAAGCTGTTGCACGATTCCTATTGAAAGGTGTTAAGAGTTCACTTTCCTATGGCCCGGCCGGCGCGGCGCCGTCGTGTCTACGCGACTGCGGGCTCAATAAATTATCATACTAATTATAATTAGGTGAGTAGTTAAGGATCAAATCTGATTGGGTTTTCATAAAGTATGTATAGTATGGGTTTTCGTACACGTTTGAAATGGAATGGAAATGTACGGATTATTGAATGTGAAGCAGCCTAATTGCAGTGACCAAGAGACCGCTATCCGTGGTTCTTTTTCTTTTCTATGACTTGTAAGTAAATCAAATCTAATATAATTTGTTTTTTTTTCATTAGCAACCAAATCCAGTTCAATGCTAATGTTTAAATAGTAATTAAACATCGGTAATGGAATTGGATTCGGTTTCTAGTTCATTTTCACGAGCCCGCAACGTCGCCGGCTACATTTCCTTAATTGACGGTAACTTTGAGACTGAATATTCCTGTTATTGACAATATCCGCAACGGCATAGTAATACGCGCCTAACGTATCAGAATGAGCCAAGACGCGTGGCAAATAACTAAACAAATTCCAACTCAACACGTGCAGCCAAGTAGATCCCCTCGAATGAAATACTATTCAACATCATTTAGATTGTTACACGCTCGCTTACATCCGCGCCGTACCAACGAGTGCGTGAAACACGTTGTAAACAAATTATGTGGCCGGGCACAGTGCGCGTCAACACCCCGTGCGTAACGTAATGTGCATTCGCTGAATTCGTTACATTTTTAATCAATGAAATTTCTCTTGATGACCTGCTTTGATGTGATGTCATGCTCCTAACAAACAATTGATATTTTAGCCAAGATTTACCAGAGATCAGATATTAACTCCTTAAGCGGCACTTATAAGGAACCCATAATTCGAATCACACTAAGATGTTTTAGAGATGAGCCTCTGGTTGAGATATTTTCCAATATGAGTGGAGAAAAAAACCTGCTGTTACCAGCAACAGTTGCAGTGGCAACAAATCGCTGGTACTGGGCCCGATTCTACGTGCACATGGCGTAACTAGCCTAAAACGAAATTGTCTAATTTTTCATAAGTTAGACGGCAGATTAAAAACGACATATTTAGAATAGCATTTAGGCAGCCAAGTAAGTTGAATAAACCGCCTAAAATAAAAAACGCCAGTTTCAAATTAGCGCTGTCATTGGATTATGACAGCTGCTCATAGAATACCAAAGTATTTTAGCGATACCTAAATAAAATTAGGAAGTTTAGACGCCACTGTAGAATCGGGTCCATTAGATGAGAATAATCCTGGCTAGCCATCGATGCTTGGATGCCCAAGTGCTTGTAAGTCAATGCGACAGTTGTTAGGGAAAAGGTTTTTCGACGAACACCAACTTTCGCAGACCATCGACATGCCCATTTATAGTTGAACTATTTTGATTGACGTTAAACCGTGCAGCCTAGTTCGGAGGCTGATGCAACGGCTCGCGTGAGGGTGGCGCGACTGTGCTCCAAACCCGCCTTAAAACAAAAAAGGTTTATAGGTATTACTTTGCGATTTCATTGTTCCGACTTGTAACACAATAATTCAATCAAATAGCAATCCTACTGCTTTATTCAGAAGATACAAACTGCCTTAACAGGTCCAGTGAGTAATCGGCCACATAATTTGTACCGCGTTTTGTAGGCGCCATTTTGGTTCTGAGGTGCTTGGCACGAGCGCGTGGCGCGATGCCGGTAACTGCGCAGGCGCAAAGAATGGGTACACGCTTGTTTACCTCGTGTCAAATTGGTGTAAGAAGTAAACAAGAATTGAATTCGTTCGGAAATAACCATAGTCAGTATGAGTTCCAAACTTTTTTCAGGTACGTACCTGCATATGTGTTGGGTTTCCTTTTGTCTTCAATTCTTGACTACAGCCGGTCGATTGCGTAACGTTTTGTATGTGCGTTACGTAGATCTAAATGTATTTTTATGTATGGGAAAACTACACTTGAGTTGTTATAAGGTTATAACGCTCGTGCGTAAAGTTACGCGATAAAGGCTAGGAGAGAGTAGAGTTCATTTGGTAAAACCACGGACCAAAGAGTGCCACAATAACCGGTCCTGCGCCACCCGCATCCAGCGGACTCCCGCGACCTTTGCCAGGTCATCAGTCCAACTTATGGGGGTCTACCCACGCTGCGCCTGCCGGTACGTGGTCACCGCTTGCGAACCTTTCCGCCCCAACGGCCATTGGTTCTACGTGCAATGTGCCCCACATACTGCCACTTAAGGCTGTGCATTGGAAATTATCGCGTTCCAAAGTTGGGTCTGTATTTTCCTTTTTTTACTCTGCCTACTCAAACGATACATTATTTTACGACACAATCAAGTTAATACTATAGTATTTCTCATCTAAACTCTCACTTTATGAAATTTAAATAAAACGTCTCTAAGTTAGGTATTTATCGAAATTTTACCAAAAAAGCGATTCCCGAAGAGTGTTACATCTCTTTTCTTCGTGCGCGGAAGGCATCAGCGTGTCTCTGACTAGAAGGTGTGTTCGACTCAAATCAAGGCATCCCCTCAAGTTTATCGGTTACCTTCTGCTGTGGATAGCCTCATTTCGGATACAATCATGCACGCTGTATGATAATAGTGCAAGTAAATACATTTTACATGGTTTTACCCAAGTTTGTGACAAGTATGTACTTAAGCATAGATCAGTATTACCATAAATAAAGTATAAGAAGATATATCCACGCCATACATTAAAATGAATCCGCCTTATTTGCTGTGAGCACCAGGGGGCGTTAATGAACTGGTATGTACATTTGCTCTCAGCAAAAGATGTCGTTTATATCAATATTGCCTTTTACGGATTATCAAATACACTAACGGCATCTGTACCTACAACAGGTGATGTTGTAAAAAGTCTGTTTTACGCGGTCAATAGATGTCACTTTGCAAGATAGGTTTACACAAAGTAAAATAATAGTATTTTTTTCTGTTTTGTTAGAGCACACGCAACCAGTCAATAAAATGCTCAATTTTCGTACCTTTTCTTAGAACCTCCACCGTACCATCATGTACCATAAATAAAGTACCTATATAAGCAACCTTACATAAGACCGCAGCCAAAGTTCCACTACTTGCTACTTAGGTATGTGGTGTGTTCTTGGGGGTAAGCTTGCCAGGGCTCCCGAGGGGGGAGTTATGTGGATCCCCACTATCAACAAAACTCATCTTGTTTGATGATGTGCATTTGTACTATCAATCTCAAAGCTGTACCTTGATTCGTCTAATTGCTGCCATGCGATTTATTGTGCTAGTGGCTCTATGTGCTGTAGAAACTAGCGAACCTGTCTTTTTTTTTAATTTCTAAAAAGTAACAGAAAAAACTATATACTAAACCGAACCTGCTCACAAAATTTCACGAGAATCGGTTAAGATTGCGACCTGTAGAGGAGAACAGCCGGACAGCTGGACAGACACCGGACATACGAACGATTTTCGGCCCAAGCTGAAGCGTAGAACTTCGTTCGCTTCGCTCCCTCGATCGATAAAACCACAGCACATTGAATACTCAATTCAGTAAAGGATCGGAATCGCGCTTTTGACTCCCCTGGATTTTTCAAGATTATTATTACCAGGAACAACTGTAGGAGGACGATTATAGAACAAACTTAAGGAACAATAGGAAGGTACCTTAATATACAAAATTTAAAAACTATTGAGGTTGAAAGCTTCAGTTATAAAAAAAGGTGCGAACACCACAGGCAAGGCAGTAGTAAAAAAGCCTCCGATCGCATTTTGTTTGCCCTTGCGTGCGTACATGCGATCCGAGACATTCTTCTATTTACTGCCTGTGAGTAATGCAGATTTCCTTGAGAAAAGTAAGATAAAAGGTAAGGGTTCAATAACACGTATTATATGTAAATTATTTCATTTACTTTGCAGTAAGTAGCCTAATTTTTTGCTGATTTTGTAGATTTCTTTTGTGAGATTTTCAAATTTTATTTTTTTAGTAACAATATATTTTTTTTAAACATCTACGTGCTCTGAATAAATACAATGTGAATGTGTTTAAATAATCTGTCGGATGCGTTGCTCGACGCCGCCGCCCCCACGTCCACGCAAGAGGAGCTTTCTTTCAGATGTCTTTTTATTTGAGGAGCCTCAGTTGGACGTGATGATGTGATGAGGGCTGTGGCGATGCGGGTTGTGGTGCTGAAGTTGGCCACTCCTCAGGATCATTGTCAGGTTTTCTTACTTTGTCCGGTAGGTCGCACGTCAATGAATGTAATTTCAGTACCAGATCCTGAAATTTAAAAAATAAATATTAAACTAAACAATATTATCCGAGCATACTTAAATTTTGTTAATCGTCCCCTTTACCCCTTCCGTTGAGTTGATAGAATTAGGACTCATACGATAGATCGATTAGGTAGTGTCTGTATACGTTTGTTAAGTCATTCATGTGTGGAGGAGACACATTTTTTTAAGTAATTTGAAATTCAAAGGTGTATGTGAAGTCCCCAACCCGCACTGGGCCAGCGTGGGCACTACTGCCCGTTCCCTCTCATCCTTGAGAGGAGGGCTGTGCCCAGCAGTGGGACGTATATAAGCTGATTTATTGTTTATATTATTATTAAATTATACTGCTAATATTTTCAAATATGCTTGCCGCCGTATGCTAATAAAAACCGGCTATATGTGAAACCTAACTAACCTAACCTAACAATCCTAACATCTTATAAGCATTTTTTTTTAGTTCTGCGTGTTTAGCTAAGAAATTCAATACATTACATACATAATTCATTACTTACTAACTGTAAAAAACGCTGTAATGGAATTAATAAAGCTTTTTATTTTTATTTATTTTATTTATATGTGATATAAAAACACCACGTGCTTTTATGATGCCAATAAGTAAGCTAAAAATAAAGAATGATTTCTTCTAAGTACAATTTAGCTTGAAAGAAAGGAGTTGGATTTAGCCGGATCATAAATAAATATTTCCTCTATGGTCGGATTGACTCCCAGACGAAGCAAGCAATTTTATGAAAATCTTTGAGTGCAGTATTACTTACTATAAAATATTCAATAATATCTCCTTTCAGTAAAATATCTTATCTACAATATTTAAGGTACTGTCCCTTCAAGTTGCATAGCGCTGGGACAGCCTGTATATATTTTCAAGTATAAGTTGCTTGGACCAACAACACCGACGGGAAGAAAGGGTGTGGTGCTTTTGTAACCCGACACCAAACGCAATATTTTCTTAAAGCTATCTCGTTTGACATGAACGAATACCAATGCTATCCTGTTTTCAATGATAAACAATTTTTTTGTACATTTCCCATGTGTGCCTTAAGGAGTCCCTTTTCAGAAAAATTGTCATCATGTTTTTAAGAAAATACTATTTGAACAATAAAAAATCAAGACATACCTTGCTACTCCTTGGTCCTCTACAGACACAAAGCTAATAACATCAATTGATTTATCTTCACAGTGATAGTGTCTAGTAATAGCTGTCCCGGTCAACCTTCCCTGGTTATCATTGTGACTCATAGCAGGATACAAAATGCACTTCACAAAGATAGCAGTACTTTAACTGATCAGGTGTCAAAGATGTGAGATTGATGTTGCCTGAAATTAAAAATAAATAAAATAAAATATATATTAAGGGGCAATCTTACACAAGTTGAACTAGTCCCATTGTAAGCTCAATAAGGCTTGTATTATGGGTACTAGACGACGATATATATAGTTCCAATAGGTATAAATACATAGAAAACATCCAAGACTCAGAAACAAATATTTGTGCCCATCACACAAAAAAAATCCCTTACAGAGATTCGACCCCAGGACCTCTTGCTTCATAGGCAGGGTCATTACCAACTAGGCTAAAGCAGTCGTCATAAAACTAAATACTTAGATATTATTAATTTCCATCAAGTACATTTCTTGTAAAAAAACCTGCCAAGCCTTCCGGCCTGAAAAGTAGTGAAATCTCAAGCTAAACCAAGTACTTCAGCCATCATTTCCGGTTAGATATTTTCACGAATTGGCAATCACACAGCGAATAAGTAAATTCAAAAGATTCAAAATAAAATGCCAACAAGCAAACTCCTAACTAGTTTATCATTACCATTAGGTACAGTGCAAACATGAAATGAAGGATTAATAAGGACACTAATCAGTTTGGAGCGAGATATAAACTTATTTTAACGTAAGTAACGCGATAAAAAACTGAAGTACAAAACGATGTTTTGGAACATTGATAAAAAGTCAAGTTGACTGACGCATGCCCGACGTCACCAAGTATGTATGTGCTTAGTTGTATAATTTTATTTATTGTAAATAAAATAGAGCTTACCTGAATTGTTAATCCAGATCCGTAGGCGATTTTTATCAATAACTGGAAAACGAAACAATGTGTGACAGTTTATGAATTGGCACCGATGTGTCATTTTGCAATAATATCAAATCAGTCCGGTAGAAGTCCAAGTGGTCGTATGTAAATCACTGGCAAACAAATCCGTTTCTAAATCAAATCGTAGGTCCATTCAAATAAGCGGAGGTCAAATTTTAAAAGAATAACATTAAAAATATGTTCGTGGTAGAGTTGATACCTATCGTCTCTAGTTTCAGTGTGGCCAGTTAAGTCTATATCTTTCCATATACTTCTGACGTTTTGACTTTGCCCATGTAATTACACGTATATTTTCACTACGCTTTTATAAAAAAATATCATACCGCAGGTTATCTTTATTTGTATTTTTAATTGAGACAATAAACTCATACTAAATCATTTTTTTCGCATTTTTACAAATGGACAAAGTTTATTCTGTTTACCTACAATTTATAGGAATAATTTTGTAGCAACATTTTCTCATTTCGTCTCTGTAATCTGTGTTTCGTCTGCACTGAGTCGTTTCGTTGTACGCAGTTCTCTTTACTATTATACAGTTTCAAAGACGAGTGCGAAGTGATAAGAAATAAATAATTATGCTCCATTATTTATTAATAATTTAAGAGATTGCAGTCACTTTATGTTTATTTTAATTTAATGTAAAATATTTGTAACACGCAGTAATTCATTTGTTGTAATATATAAGATGTCGAAATGGAACGTTATGCAGAGATGTTAAAAATAATAAAATAAATTGGAAATTAGTATAAAGTTGGCGACGTTGCCAGATCGAACTACGGCGCTGCCAGCGCGAGCTGACAACGTCGCGCGTCGTAAGCACTTCGATAATTTTAGGTACTTATTGGCAATTTGAATCATAAATTGCTACATACTCAAATGTGAATGGCAGTAGGTACATATTATAGGTATTATTCTTTATTTATGGTACTAGATACCTATGTAAAGAAAGAATATTCAAATAAGTTGTAAAATAAAAACAGTTTTACGTATAGGTCCCGAATAAATGTATGTTATATTTTTTACTTACTGTAGTATTCTGATGTTTTAGGGACTAGGTTACCTATTCTAATAATTATCTACTAAACTCATCAGTCGCATCACAATCCTCCTAGCGATATTCCCGGGTGTGCCCCTAAAGGAGCCAGGGGTCCGCTTTGACACCTAATCCCAAGATTTGGCATAGGCACTAGTTTTTACTTCATCTTATTTAAAAACTCTTCGTACGTTTTCGTTTTTCTTCCCGTGGGTGTCGTAAAAGTCGACTAAGGGAGCAGGGTTGAAGTGTGTTGTGGGCGATGGGCTAGCAACCTATCACTGCAATATCACATTTTGTCGATCTTTTTTATACCCACATTTATGCTAGAAGTGGCGCTGGAACATAAGTTTCATGTGCTCTGCCTACCCCTTTTGGGAATAAAGGCGTGAATGTATGTATGTATGTACGTATGTATGTTTTCTTTTTGAAGTGAAAACTTCTTTAGCGGCGCTGAGCACTTTTTGGGATGGGGAAAAATTGTTAAACTCGCGACAGATATTTGTGACATCAGATGCGTAAGAGGCCACGTGACCGTAGGAGGATGGCGAGAGATTCGGGACGAGGCTGGGGGGCGGGGGGGAAAACGGGGGTTTGACTAAGGGCACATAGTTCTAATTTGTACTTTATTGTTAACAATATAAGGTCGTAACACATTTTCCGTAAATGCAAATTCCATTTTGTGTTATCAAACTTTTATATATTGCTGTTAGCCGATTCGACTTCATTCAAAACTGAACGCTATTCGTAAGAATATAAAGCCGTTAAACACTTTGCAATTGCATATTCTGCAAATAAATTTGTAATTTTGTCCGCGCGTCCTTTACCGCTTTGCTATTGAGCAAATTCGAATAGTTCGAATTTGGACGTTATTCCTAAAGAGATAAAGCTTTGAAAAATATTTGGCAATGGCAAAAACAAATTGGTATTTTATTTCTTTGTCTCCTTCATCAATTTTGCCGAGTTAAGTTGAACTATAGCGTACTACTAATAAGTTTGTTATTAGATATATTGGCACGCAGGGGGAGACGGGGCGGAAGGGATTTTTTTTGCAAAATTAAAATTATTCAAGTTTTCACTTCTGCCGGCACTCCCGGAGTGCAAAAACCGATAGGTCTTTTTACAAGTTTTATAGTAACTTGACTTCTTTCGTATGTAAGTATAAAAGTATGTATGTAAGTTGTCCGTCAAATCTTGCAAGTTAAATTTGACCCACTTCCCGGTGACCGATTGAGCTGAAATTTTGGGTATAACTATAGTTTGGATGACATTCAATATTATGGTACCATCGAGCTGATCTGATGATAGAGACAGAAGGTGGCCATAGGAACTCCGTAATAAAACCATATAACCCCATCGAGTTGGGGCTGATGATGGTATACAGAAAAGTACAGTCGGCAATAAAAGCTTGTACCAAAAATTAAATTTTTGACAGAAACTTATTTATATATTTTCGTAACAACAATGCGTTTAGGTTTAGTAAATATATCAGGTTTAAAACAGCACCATCTATGGACACTTATCCTGCTAGAATCCTGCGCATATATACTTTGTCCACTTACAAGCTAAGCTGTAATAAAGGTCAAGCCGTTCACTAGATGGCGCACAAATAAAGGATGTTATAAATTATTTTGAATCGATTTACGATCTATTAAGGCCTGTGTCTGGTTGTTTTTTTTTTTTTTTAAGTTGATAAGTGAAAATGAATATCTATTAATGATAATATTTGAGATTTCGTATAACGTAAAATATTAATATCCGTCAGTGGTGCTCCAAGCGACATCTCTTAACGTTCTTCAGAAATATTCGACCGCAGTATGGGATAGTTACTCTATGCTATATTTACTTTATGGTATTACCTACGATAGCACGTGCTACATGATTCAATATCAATCACTGGTTACTTCATACCTACGTATGATGGCAGGCAATTTCATAACGAACATTATGTTCAGTATTCCCCACACTTAGCGCGTGCCTATTTACCGGTAAGCTCCAGGAAAACCTATAAAAATCACTGGTAAGATAAAATAATCTAGACTATACTTGATGTTAAGTGGCGGTAGTTATAAGGTCCTTATCTTTACTTATGTCATTTCACAGCACAGGATATTGCCTCTAGTCCTTCCGAGGAAAACATGACAGTTTATGAATGGAATCGGCCCCATTCATACAACCGTTCGTATTCAAAAGGAAAATCGATACTACAACGGTTTCCAATGACGTGACGCGTGTATGAGGAAACTATTGAAAAATTCCCGTCAAACATGTTTGAGTGTGTATATGGCCAAAGCGCGGGTTTTTTTGTTGCACCATAAATAATTAAGCAATTTATTAAATTGTTAATAACGTGTACTTAAGTTATTATATTTTTTAATTTTCATGTGCCTACGCGATATATTGTGAAAATAAGTAAAATTATACTATTAATAACTTGGTGCAAAAAAAAAACCATTAGTGATGCTAAATAATTGCCGCCGATTATTAACCGAATTTAAAAAATGGCGGAGGTTCTCAATTCCGTTGTACCCAAGTGCAATGACCAAGATCAAGTTCACCCTAAGGGTCGAGCGGATGGATTCCCGCCACAAAGCGAGTTTCAGTACATTTGTGATGAGAGTATACCAACTGATAAGCTGTCGGCCTTCGTGAAGTAGATCTGGCCGAAGAGTGGCTTTCCGGCGATTTCGAGGCCGGCTATTTGACACCCAGAACTTGCGCCGCGTGTCGCCGTCTTAACGTGTTATTGTTTTATATTATAAGATTTGTATATTCATATGTAAGATATTTGTACATATGGGCCTTGTTGCCTGAAGCAATTAAATAAATCATTATATACCACTTAGCTAGGTTTCAGAAGAGACGGGCATAATTTTGATAACGGATGGAGCAAAATGACCTATCCGAGATCGATGCCTCCACTGTTTCTGGATTGAATACGAATATTCGTTGGATCAAGGAAAGAAGAAGTCGTTTTGGATTAAAATTGGTGTGCCGTAATTCAAAAAGTATGGAATTTTCCTCGATTTTAGTATCTAAATTGGCTATTTAAAAATTGCACTGAATTTGGTAAAATTATACAAACCCAGCAGTTTGTTGGCCTGGGAAAAGTTGCATGCGAACAAACTGCTACGTGTGTACGGCCTTTACGCAAACAGTGAGTGAACGCAGCCAATGCACAACCATTACTACACCACGACTACTCAGCGGCAATACAGCAAAACAGAAAATTAAACACTTACTTAACGTCAAATAAAATACAGCATGGGTTTGATCGAGCTTACAAAAATAGATAGTAAGTATTTATGAATAATTAGTACAATACTTGTCAAATTACGGTGACCTACAAACGTATGGCAATGTATGGAAATGCAAATTTTTATGTTTAATACTAATCAAACGTTAATTGATCCAAAGTTTAATAAGAAACCAAAAATTATCTGGTAAACTTTTCGGGATAAGGGGAAACTTCGGAGATAAAAGTATAATTATAAGGATAAGAGTGAATTTGCCTAATAAAGCGATATTTAAGTTAAAACTGTTTCAGAATTTTCGTATCTAATTTAATTATTTATTGCTTTTAGCCCCGCAAATTTTTCATAGAATAGAAATACATATACTTATTGATTTTTAATATGGTACAGATGGGTTAGCATTGTTTTTCCATTCCATATTTCAAACCAATAGCATATGTAGTTCCTGAGAGTAGTGACAGACGGAGAGACTAAGTCGCACGTCGGTCACTTTGTTACCTTTTTGGTACGGAATCATAAAAAGGTGCACGTATTATATCGACGCGGTGAGATGTCCTTTAAATTAAACATACAGTCATGCGTCCATTATTAGGTAACCCGTTAAAGTAGTTCTCAGAGATCATTGCACGAATCATACGACCATATCGACCTGCGATCCAATTCCACAGATAAACACGCGAGAATCAACTTTCACCGAAACAGATAAGGTTCACAATCATATATGTACCTATAACTCGAATAAAGTATTTACTTTCGCTGGGAAACACGGCTGACTCAGATTCAGCCGCAATCAGCCTTGTTCATTGACGTCGTCGTCTAGTTACATAGGAATAGCCGTTTAACTTTTTAAATTTTTGTCGGAATGTTTTTTACGACGGTTTGCGAGAAAAATGACCCAGAATGACGTCAATTACAGCAATTACATGCGTGTACGAGTATTAATGTTGGGGCATCCCTGCGTAAATTGAAAAACAAAACAATGTGCTCATTTTGTTCTCAGTAAATGTTACCGGAAACATTGCAAAGTCTTCGTCATTTCGTCAACGTTACCACTACCAGTAATAAAGGCAATACTGCCGGAAACTTTTAGATTGACAGCGCCGCGCTTTTTAATTTTCGGGCACAACATCCGTACATGTCATTACCGTGATGAAACGTTATTAGTTATGAATTTATTAAATACCCAATAGGACGATAAGTACCTACTTAATAATTTAGTGTATTTTTCTAAATACCTACTCTTCGCCAGAGATGGAAGAAGAGACCAATCTATGATTAAGCTCATCCCGCCGGGTCGAAGTGCATCCGAAAGGGCCCTCGTCTAGATAAGATAAGATAAGATGATTAAGCTCCATAACAGAAATTGATACTATCCGAAATACGTCCATTCTTGGACGTAGGCCTCACCCAAACAGTGCCACAATGACCGGTCCTACCCTGCGTCACCTGCATCCAGCGGACTTTCTTGTCTGATTAAAAGGATATTATGTATTGTAATTATGATTTCGATAGGTCACGTATATTTATTTACTAGTGTAAATACCTACATACTAAAACTAATATTAAATTAAAGCAACTATAACTAGAAAACATAATTAAAATAACTAATTAAATAAAAGACCTGGGCCTCTTGGCAGGGTGCCCATCAGGCAGGCAGCATTCCCGCGCTAAACTGCGATTGCGATTCTTTGCGCGAGAAAGCTTCCGGCGCGTGGGTCGCCTGTTGCCTCTCTCAGCCTTTTGCTGAGCTCCCTGTGGAGCTCCAGCGCAAGGACCTAGTGTCTCGACGCCGAAAGCGAAGAACTGATATTGGGCGCCGAGACAGCTGGTATTTTGAGACCTTGAGGCGTTCCCGAGCGTCTGCCGCCACTCCCGCACGTTTGGTAGTTGCTGGTAGGAAGGACGCCGCCAGGGTGTCAGTACAGGTGGCGTCCCACACCAGCGCACGGCCCGTCATCCAGGGTATAAACGACATTCCATCAGGGCGCTTGCCATCGCTCTGCACAATCTGGGGCTCCAGAGCAGCAGGAACGTTGGCACTGACGAGCGCCCTTCTGAGAATGTCGTTGAGAGCGGCGTGGCGGGACAGGCGGCCGGCGCCCGAGGAGCAGGAGTGGCCATGGTGGCCGAGTCGGTCCACTGGAGCCCCACAAGAAACACAAAAACTCCAAAATTATCAATAATTGTACATTATATTGTCGTACTTTGATTGCCTATTAACCAAACAAAAATACCAAATCATTTTTTGGTATTTTAGTTCGATTTTTATATAGGTAAAGTCAGGTTTTTTAATTGTTAAGCTCATGCAAGAATCACCATTAAAAATCCCAAATTGCTTCAAGTGTGCCTATAAAATATGAAGAGCCCTCGATTTCACCCGGGATCCCATCATCACATCCTGGTCTGGTGATTGATTGATTGATAATCGATTTATTGATTGATAACCATGGAACCATCTAGGAAGAATACCTTTTCAAACGATATATAAATTTCCAAATCCGTTTCACATTAGTGAAGTTAGAAGTCCAATACAAAATTGCATCCCCTATTTTTTCACCCTTTGAATGGGTGTTTTTCCTGAAATTGTAATGGGATCAAACAGGAAGAATATCCTTCAAATTAAAAATGAAATATTTTCCAAATCGGTTACTCAATGACGGAGTTCTGAAGTAAAAAACATTTAAAAAAAAGTCTAATTGAGAACGGTATTTTTTGAATTCGGTTAACCCATTCAGGGCGAAGAATCGCTACGCGCTACGCTCGTAGCCGATCCCGTGGTTTTCCTCGTATGTAGCGGAAAGCGACTACGGCGGTCTGACGCATATGTGTCGTCATTGGCCCTGAATGTATTAAAAAACATAACATGTAACATAATAAAAGTTGCTGATTTGCAATTACCTAAGTAAATCTTGTATCTAACGAAATTAGATATTTAATGCTGCAATGGTAATTACAAAAATAACTGTTCATCTCTACATTCGGTATACTTAGTCACTGTGGCTCTGTACCGACGAAGTCGAGGAAGTAGTAATGGCTCTGTGAGCTGTAGAACTCCTTATGAACAAATTTTTTTTTTTTTTAATGTCAGCATATATATAATTATTCCCTCCGTCACTGGCTGAAACCGTACAATAGAACGAGACGAACGCTCTATCTTGTCACTTATCGCGTGATAAGGCGGACCATGATACGGGGTCATATTAAATGCGACCAGAGCAGAACAGTTGGACAGCCGGACATACGAAAGAATTTTGGGCCAAGCTGTAACGGAGAACTTGGTTCACTTTGCTCGCTCGCTCAATAAGCGGGTAAAACGAGAGAAGTCATGCAATAACTACATGCTTTTCTACTGTCTATCATGGCAGTTAATACCTAATTTAAAACCTTTCCCTAATTGATACCTAACCGATACATCGATACACCTTTTTAATTATAAAACGACTAGCTTCTGCCCGCGACTCCGTCCGCGTGGAAGTCGTTTATATCGTAGCTCCATACAAACTTTCACCTCCCATTTTAGGGAAGTGGGGGTTAGAAAGAGACAAAAAGTAGACTACTATGTCACTCTCCATCCCTTCAACTATCTCCACTTAAAACACTTAAATAAACACGTCAATTCGTCGCTCCGTTTTGCCGTGAAAAACGGACAAACAAACACACACATACACTTTCCCAATTATAATATTGGTATGGATGTCTCAAGTTTGCCATCGTCAATCGTACCTTCTTCTTTAAGAGCTAAGCTCTTGTCGGTGTAGCTCAAAGTAGGCCCTCCATCTACTCCGAGCCCAGGTAACCTCTTTGACATCTCAATACGACATAACATCAACTCTCTTTTTGAGCTGCTCTATGTAGTTTATTCTAGGTCTTCATCGCTTCCCCATCTTTTCTTCAATTATATTGAGTTTGAAGTTGTCATGTCATGAGAGATGCCCTCTTTTCTATTTTCTAAGTTTCTCATCATCAGCCTCAAGTACTCAAGTACCTATCAGCGTAACAATACAAACCGAATGCTAATATATCGGAAACACAGAAAAAATCCGAAGAGGCATTTGTCAGAAACCATCATTGTTACGAAATTTCAAAATACCGAACGCCATTTTCTGCTAAACGGATATTTGGGCGCTGATGATTTAATGATTTTAATAACAAAGTATTCATATTATTACAAATTATTAATTATTTATCGTGGAAAATGTAAACTTCCTTCAGCAGAACATGGTTTTCGGAATTATGAAATTCGGAAATTAATATGCTTTCGACCAAATGACTTCGGAATGTGTACCCTAATATCCTATCCCCGAATAAAATATTGTAATTTAACACCAGTATCATTGAATTGAACCACACGTTGTGTAACTTTTGTGAGCCAAAACAGAAGGCTGCTCAGTAGGTAATGTGTTTAGCACACGAGTTTGACTATAAATATACTGTATATTAATTAACATGTGTGATGCCGGCGGTATGATGATGTACCGGCATTGGAAACGAAACACGGAAGTAATTTGGGATAGAATCTTGTCGCATGGATACATTTGCTTATATTTTCATGAACATTGTGGTGGTTATGGGATGATTTTATTATGACGAGGTTCTATGAATCGATGAAGTGTCGTATTGTATAATCAAATCTTAATTCGTGGCCAAAACCGCATAATGGAAATCATCAGTGTTTACAAACACTTATCGCAGACATTCACCTGCAATCTCCACTTAAGTTTGTTTATAGCCCGAATATTAGATAACCGAAAAGTACTTTTTCTACTCCAGCACGACTATCACAAGACGTAGCGCGAGCTCTCTCGATTTTTCTCGCACTATCCGACTAAGGAAAACTTAGAAAGAGAAGTACCTATAGTGCGAGAAAAACCGAGAGCTCGCGCGCCGTCTTGTGATAGCCGTGCTGTACTTACCGTTAACTGCCATTTATATAGGCACTAACTCAAATACAATGACACCCGTAAAGTAGTCGCAAAAAACTCCTTGCTCTATGGCCCATAAAAGCACTGTTTAGCGTGCTGAAGTTATGGTTCATACATTTTTCATAACAGTTTACCGCGATGAAAACATCAAAATAAAAAACCTGTCATTACATTGCAGTGGTACCAACTTTGAATCAATAATAGTATTTTTTGCAATCGTTATATAATGTATGCTTTTTCAGTCGAGTACCACGTTTAATTAAGGTACGAGACTTAAAAATCGAATAATATAACTATTGTATACAATACTTTTTCTATGAGTTAACTGAACTAATTAAACAAACTTGGTATCTATTGAAAATCTAAGCCCTGCTGAAACGAAGTGCAGCCAACGGCTTTTTCTTTTTTGGTCGTTGATGTCTTTTACTATTCGTCTGTGCTCATGACGGCGTCCTATTGTTCAAATACATTTTAGTTCAGTAAAGGCAAAGACGTGATTGGCCGAATTTATTTTAGTTGTCTAAATAGTTGTAAAATGTTGAGTTGGGACCTCCATAGTAAAAAGTATGTGATTTTAGTTTGGTGTACGAAGTCTTAAGTCAAACATTAAAGTCGACGAGTATAAAAAAGTTTTTATATATAAAGGGTGTCCCAAAAAGGACGCAAGATTTCAATTCGTCGCCATTTTTGTATTTTAGTGCTGGCAACCCTAAAAAAAACTATTCGACAACTGAATGTTTAGGGTTTGTAAAAATGGGTTATACGAAAGATCAACGCGTTTTTGTTATTGAACAATATTTCAAAAGTAATGAAAGTTTGGCGGGTACGGTTCGAAAATTACATGCAAAATATGGTCGGAATATTGACTTGACTTCATCAACTGTGAGCAGAGTGGTTGCAAAATTCAGGGAGAGTGGATCAATTCATGAGTTTCATTCCACTGGTCGTCCAAAAACAAGCCGTTCAAATGGCAATATCGAATCAGTGTGTCAGAATGTCCGTGAACATCCAGGAACATCCATTAGGCATCGTGGACAAGAATTGCAAATTTCAAGAAGCCGGCTTATACTCACTAAAGATCTGCATCTCCATGCTTACAAAGTTCAAATAACACAAGAACTGAAAGCCTCATGATCATGGACAGCGAAGAGAGTTCGTTGAATGCATTATCGACCGCGAAAACAGGGATGCAGATTTTTCAAACAAAATCATCTTTAGCGACAAAGCACATTTTCATCTCGATGGCTTTTTTAATCGTCAGTATTGCCGCATTTGGGGCTCAGAGAACCCACATGTGATTGTTCAAAAACAAATGCATCCACAACGGGTCTCTGTTTGGTGCGGATTTTGGGCTGGAGGCATTATTGGACCATATTTTTTTCAAAATGAGGCCGGTCAAGCAGTTACCTACTGTTAATAGAGCTCAATATCGCGACATCAAAACAAGGTTTTTTCTAGCCGAATTAGAGGATATCGATGTGGAAGCAATGTGGTTTCAACAAGACGGGCCACTTACCACACAGCCAGAGAAACGATGCAATTAATGCATGAAACATTACCTGTCGTGTGATCTCTCGATTCGGTGATCAGAATTGGCTCCCTAGATCTTCGGATTTAACGCCTTTAGACTTCTTTTTATGGGGTTATTTAAAGTCTAAAGTCTATGCCAATAAGCCCACAGCCACTCATGCTTTAAAAGAGGAAATTCGACGCGGCATTACAGAAATTCAGCCGCATCTATGCAAAATGGTCATAGTTTTTTTTTTACAAAAGAGTGCGTAAGTGCCAGCAAAGCCTAGGAGGACATTTGCCTGACGTATTATTCCACAAATAACCCTATTTTATGTATTTCAAGATTGAGCGAAAAAAAATGTTTGGGACTTCTTTTTTGGGACATACATTTTGTATAACATAAATTATTTACTAAAATAAAAATAAATTATCATGTATTATGTGTTAATTATACATATTTTATCAATTATTGGTATTATTTATAATTATAAACAGACCCGATTCGGTTCGGATCCTTATTCAGTTTGGTTCAGATGGCAAGTGCAAGGAAATTAAAAACAAAACAGACCATAAACAAGAGGTGTCAAGGTGTCATATTTCTTCTAATTTCTCACCAAAGTTCCAGTTCAAAATTAAAAGACGAAAGATGGTAACTAAGTTAATAACTAATTAATAACTTGTTAAGTTTTTTTTTAATGGACGAAGAAGAAAATAACTGAACTTCTGAAGAAATTGCGTGACTAGTAATAGAACTAACGGAAAACTTACTGCCTGAAAAGTCTTAAAAATGATATTTATTTAAAATTTGTCGTAGAAAAAGTCGGATTTTTTGAGGTTAGGTTTCAAATAGTACCAAATTATTGCCATTATACTAGTAAACTGCTATCGAACTCTACTTTACCTATCTTTTGTGTTGTTCCGTCGCAACCCTACGAGAATCCTTCATGGAATTGTAGTTAATATGGTAACATAAATGAGTAATTTTCTAAAACGTTATAAAACCAAATTAAGAAATCGGTATCAGGTTGCGCTCGCTTCCTCTCATGCTTAGCTAAGCTAAGCGAAACCCTCATAAATAAGTAAGTAGATCAAGATTACATTTTCTTTGCGCCAAATCGGGGTCCTAGCTTGTACATACATATACTTACCCGGCTTTAGGTCCGGCGTGCGTAAGCACTATAACAGCTGTAGCCGATTGACGTCCTTGTTTTTTGAGGGCGCGCGACGCGTGGTATTCCACATGTTTCCGGACCATGTGTCACGGACCTGCCCATGTCCCACTACCCATCCTCCATCCCGCTCTAATCCTACTAAGAAGATAGAGTAACACTGACAACCGAGCCCTCGTCTGCAAGGCGTCTTTAGATTGCATTTGTTTGGAATTTCCGGAGCAAAGTTCTGGCTGGTGTTGTGAGCCACTGTCCTAGTTAATAATAAGATATTTTATACAACGTGCCGTGACTATTGCTGCTCTAAAACTGGACTAACGTAAGTTGGTCTGAGTTAAGCGAGAGATGGATCAGTGATTTGTGGGTTGCATCCGTTACTCGCTGTTGCTAGGAGGTCCAGTGCATTTAGCAATGCCCGACGGCGCGGTTCACAGGGTGGATGCCTAACTTTATGATTTCATAATCATTTTACATGCGTTTCGACGTTTCTCAGAGTAGATTTTGGCGAGACGTGTGTGGGTTATAAATAGGCGATATTTTAAATTTTAAAATTCTGAGTAGCGACGAACATACCGCAAGGGAAATTTCCTTTCAATGGGTACATCATTGCAGAAATGTATTTTATAAAATACTGTATTTTGCCAACAGTAATAAGAAATTACCTTATAAAAAACCTAGGATATCATCAGCACGTCTATCATGCGACGGCCGCGACATACTCTCGATTTTTCTCGCACTAGGTATATCTCTTGTTCTAAGTGTTCTAATAAGAAAGAGACAGATAGTGCGAGAAAAATCGAGAGAGCTCGCCCGCCGTCGCATGATAGCCGTGCTGGGTTGAAGTCCAGAGTGGCTCGCTCTTAAAACATAACACTGTCTCTTCGTTCACCGTCACTTGTCACTTATAGAAAAAAAACTTATAAAATCATTAAACAGTCACCTTTCAAATGCAAGCATGCAATGCTATTGCTGTTAATGTTCTTTATAAATCGCGTATAATATTGTACATTCCTTGGGATTAGATGCCAAAGCGGACTCCGGGCTCCTTGATACGAGCCTTGATATAGAAAATTGTACACGTCGAAGTACCTACTACAATCCCAAATAAATAATTTACAATTGAACTTGACAACCGGTTCCAATACGAAGCTGGCGATCCTCTTCCTGGGTTCTATCTAAAGCCGCGTTCACATTTGTCTGTCGTGTTGTGTTGTGATGCTCTCTGTCGTGATGGCTGCTGTTCACATTTATCTGACGAGTTATGAAGCATTATGACGCATGTTATATCAGTTCGGTCTTGGCTCTCGGAGGAGGATGTTCGTCGTCCATACTTCACGTGTGGCTATGACGCGTCACAACACAACACTGGCGCGTGCACACTAGTCTGATGCGCTGTGTCGTGTCAGAACGTTTCGCTTATAGTTTGTTCACCGAAAGAACTTTTCGTCTACGCATGTTTCATACATGAACTGCACGGCTAGCACGCGACGGCGCGCGAGCTCTCTCAATTTTTCTCGCACTATCCGTCTCTCTCTTATTAAGGCTCCACATTCGAAATTTTCGTGAAAATGAGTTGTTTTGTAACCGTTTTATACATTATAACGTAACATTTTTGCCGTCGGAAAAAAAATATCATAATCTGCAAGATATGCGTCGGGTCATAGTTTTCGTAGAAATCCATTTTATTTTCTCTAATTTCTTTAATTTTTATTGTAAAAATTAGAGAAAAAGAAATCTAAAGTCACCCCTATTTTTTCACTTGTAACCATTTTACTGCTCCATTTTTTATCAGAATAATATGAAATTTTATAACTTTCTTCATAAAATAATGAACAAGAGCATCATTTTCTTACTTTCTTAATTTTCTTAGAAATTTATCTCGTTTTCTGAAATATTCCGCCAAAGTTCCTACGCCTCCCCGTTTTCGTCCATACGGTCAGTGCGGGACGAGACACGTTGCATGACGGACCTGTGTCAATTTGCGCTGCGCCGAAATTTTTAAATATTTGTCGAAATTGTGGACCATATTTGTTGCATAGAGTGGACAATCCGTTTTGTGATTCGTATAGTAGGTAACTAATAAATATTTGCGTATAGTTTAGTTTTTAGTGACAGATAATTTTGTTGCATAGAGTGGACAATCTATTTCGTGGTTTGTAAAGTAGTAGGTACTATAGACAAGACAGCTGACTGACCATCCGTGCACTTTATGTGCATTGTAATAAGGTTCTTGTATAAATACAGGATGGTCAGTTAACTGTGTTGGCATTTGTACCTAATTAACATTTACGTAGGTATAGTTTAGATTTTGTTTTTAGTTCAAGATGGGAAATAATAATAATAACAATAATACATACATACATACACGCCTTTATCCCTAAAAGGGGTAGGCAGAGCACATGAAACCTGTGTCCACTGCCACTGTTAGCATAAATGTGGGTATAAAAGATCGACAAAATATGATATAGCAGTGACAGGTTGCTAGCCCATCGCCCACAACACACTTCAACCCCGTTCCCTTAGTCGACTCTTACAACCCCCACGGGAAGAAAGGGGGTGGTGCTATTCTAACTCGACACCACACGGGTAATAATAATAATAATATTAATATACGTTTAGGACTCTCATTGCAAAGCTGATCTGCTTCAGGAGGGGCAATAACCGCCCCCGAGTCATGCGCTTTGTGAACCAGGCTTTTGCGGGATCTGGTATCAGGCCCCGCGACTATATGGCCAGCGTCACGGAGCGTATTGACTTTCTGAAGCAGAAAGTCTATGCATGGGCAGGCCGTATTCGCCGCTACAGAGAGCGTGTGGACCGATACAAGCAGAATTGCCTTTTCCAGAGCGATCAAAGGAAGGTGTACCGAAAATGGGAGGAAACCGACCTTCATGTGTCCGACGGGCAGCTGCCGGATGCTACTGCCATGGTTGACTTCTGGCGTAGTATCTGGTCGGTACCAGTCGAACACACCGAAGGTGAGTGGATGAGTGTTGTCGATCGTGAGTGTGAGTTCATCGAACCCATGGGGACTGTTACCATCAGCCCCGAAGACGTTAGTTGTGCCATCCGTTCGGCCCCGAACTGGAAATGTCCTGGACCGGATGGATTACACAACTTTTGGCTGAAATGGTTTCGATGCTCACACCTGCGTTTGGCAACGCAGTTCCAGCAGGCCCTTGAGCTCGGTTCCCTGCCATCTTTCTTGACGACTGGTATCACCTCCCTGCTCTATAAGTCCGGTAGTACCATGGAAGCGAAAAATTACAGACCCATCACGTGCTTGCCTACGCTGTACAAACTCCTTACATCCATTCTGAGAGCAAAAATTAACGCACACATCGTTGCAAACAACGTTTTGGCCCCTGCTCAAAATGGATGTAGGGTTGGGTCTCGTGGTACTAAAGAGCTCCTCCTCATAGACATGACCATTTGCCAACGAGTCCGGCGGAATAGAGGGGCCCTTTCGGCCGCCTGGATTGACTACAAGAAGGCCTATGATTCGGTGCCTCATTCATGGCTGAGGAGGATCTTAGAGTTGTATAAAGTTGATGCAGTTCTAAGATCCTTCTTAGGCGCTTGCATGGGGCAGTCGACCACAGTCCTTCGTCAACCGGGGGGAGGAGATTGCCCTTCTGGCCGCAGGACTCTATAAGGATTGAACGTGGGATCTTCCAGGGCGACAGTCTGAGTCCTTTGTGGTTCTGCCTAGCAATGAATCCGCTTAGCACCCTGCTGAGGGATTCAGGACTAGGTTGCCGGCTTCGGAGGGAGGGTGAGGTCATTTCTCATCTGCTCTATATGGATGACCTTAAGCTATTTGCACCGAATGGACATAACCTGTTGGAACTACTGAAAACAACAGAAGTCTTCAGTAGCGCCATCAAAATGGAGTTTGGTGTCGATAAGTGTGCGGTCATGCATGTACAGCGGGGGAAAGTTGTAAATTCAACAAATTTGCAACTTTCTGAGACAATGTCCCTCAAATCTATCTCCGAAGCAGAAACGTATAAGTATCTTGGTATGTCACAGTCATTGGGTATTGAGGGTGAGGGCGTAAAGCGGGCGGTAAAGGAGCGCTTCTTTTGTCGCCTGACCAAAGTACTTAATAGTCTTTTGTCGGGCGGCAACAAGGTGCGCGCCTTCAACGCCTGGGTGATGCCCTTGCTAACTTACTCCTTTGGCGTACTAAGGTGGACTCAGACTGAGCTGGATGCCCTGGATCGAAGAGTCCGAGTACTGCTTACTGCGCATCGCATGCTACACCCACGCTCGTCTGTTATGAGACTGTAAATCTCGCGGAAGTGTGGAGGTCGCGGCTTTTTAAATGCCAAAGACCTCCACAACCGCGAGGTGTGCAGTCTCAGGGATTATTTCCTAAACAACGAGTGTGGGATGCATCGTGACGTAGTAGCAGTAGACGGAAACTTCACCCCGCTCGCCTTGGCAAACGAGAACTGGCGCAGACTTAAAGTAATGAGCGTCGAGGACCGCAGAGCGGTGTGGAGGAGCAAGGAGCTACACGGGCGGTTCTACAAGGCCCTCACAGGGCCCGATGTAGATCTGCTCGCGTCGGTGAACTGGCTACGTTTCGGGGATCTCTTCGGGGAAACCGAAGGTTTTGTCTGTGCAATTGCGGACGAAGTTATCATGACGAACAATTACCGGAGGTATATCCTGAAGGACGGTACGGTCGACATCTGTCGGGCATGCCGCCGTCCCGGGGAGTCACTCAGGCATATTATCTCCGGTTGTGGTCATCTTGCTAACGGCGAGTACTTGCACAGACATAACCTTGTAGCCAGGATTATTCACCAGCAACTTACTCTGCTATACGGTCTTGTGGTTTCCGAAGTGCCTTACTATAAGTACACCCCTGCGCCAGTTCTCGAAAATGGTCGTGCCACGCTCTATTGGGATCGATCTGTCATCACGGACAGGACTATTCTTGCCAATAGGCCTGATATTGTGCTGACAGATCGATCGAAACGCCAGGCAGTGCTCGTCGACATCACCATCCCCCATGATGAGAACCTCGTGAAGGCCGAGAAGGACAAAGCCAGCAAGTACCTAGACCTGGCTCACGAGGTAACCGCCATGTGGGATGTTGATTCGACGATCATCGTCCCGATAGTCGTTTCGGCGAACGGTTTAATAGCGAAGAGTCTCGACCATCACCTCGAGACTTTCGCTAGATGGCTGGATCAAGGGTCAAATACAGAAGGCGGTACTCCTGGATACTGCGCGGATAGTCAGGAGGTTCCTGTCTCTGACGCCCTGACCACCGGCAGCTTAGGCCCCGCCTCGCTGCCGGCGGTACCCTAGGTTAGGTTTTTATAATGATTTTATGTTGTGTATATAGTTTTTATATTTTACTTTTTATAAATTTATTGTAAAAACCTAACTTAAGATGAAATAAGAATAAAGATATTAATATAATAATAATAATAAATTATTTATTTCAAGCCAGTTTGCCCATAGATTATTAGTAACATACAAACTTACGATACTAGAGTTAGTAGGTCTTAGCTTAGGTCTCACAATTTTTTCAATAATTATTTTGGGTCTTTGGGGTTAAATAAGCGCAGGAGGAAAATACGTAATATCAAGAAATTTTACAAGAGAAGAGGAAAAAGAATACACAAGTAAATACCTATTCTATCAAAGTATCAAATATCTAAACAGTATCAAAATTGGGAAATCGCTAAAACCAGACATTTTATTAGTAAATATATTTACAATATCTTGCCTACTAACAATATTATTTTATCTGCTCGTATTAATGACTGTCAAGTGTTAATAGAATAAGTTGTAATAAAAATATTGGGCTTGGCAAATATTGTAAGTACCTACCTATGGGTTGCATGCCAACTCCAAGTTCGATACAGAGTTATTATTTGATATGAAACAAAGTATGGTTAACGTACAACTAATCTAATAAGTATATATTTACCCGAAACCTATTTCTGTACAGTCAGTAGAATATAGTTAGTAGCAGCCAAGTTAGCCAAATATATCTGAACGTACATTCATCGAAATAGTCTTTGTTACTATAAGTAGGAGTAAGGAATGTGTTACGATATATTTGGCTACTTTGGATGCTACTAACTATCTGATGCTGACTGTACACGCCATCATCGTCAAATTAAGGAAGTAGAACGTAATAAATATACCGAAAATTAGTTTAAAACTTAACAACCTTACACTTACACAAAAGGTAACGGACAGACAGACACACTTTCGCATTTATAATATTAGTATGGAGTATGGCTATGGAAGTATGGATAGTATAGATTATATGTCTTTCCCGCTCACGGGACAATGATATCCGTGCGTGGAGCTCTGAGCCAACACGTAGAGGCCCTTTTGACAATTTAATGAAATGCAAGGAGTACACCAAGCGGATGCTGTCTCTGCCCGTGTCATGGGACGCACACAGAAACAGCACCCGCTGGGGTGTAAGAGTCTATTGCTAGTTGATGGAATCTAAATAAAACGGGTTATTGGGTGAAAATGATGGACTAGTAGCTGGGCTATTGGATGAAACATCGGACGCCTGCCCATTAAAACTGTTTCACATTTTATCTCTGGCAGACGGTAACTCGCTAACTGCTAGATGGGCCCCTATTAATAGCGACATTAAAAAATGGCCTAAGGGCAACAGTAGGTATGGATTATTATTATTATTACCTTTATATTTTTTCACACTATCCGTCTCTCTCTTATTAGAATATTTAGTAACAGAGGTATAGTGCGAGAAAAATCGAAAGTATGTCGCGGCCGTCTAGTGCTAGGCGTGCTGAGGGCCTACCGCGAAACGAAACCGAACTTCGTTCGTGTATCTCCCTCTCTGTCGCGCTTGCTAGTTCGAGCGACAGAGTTATTCGAACGAATTTCGTTTTCACTAGCACGGCTAGCACGAGACGGCCGCGACATACTCTCGATTTTTCTCACACTATACCTATCTTTCCTAATGTTCTAATAAGAGAGAGACCGATAGTGCGAGAAAAATCGAGTGTATGTCGCGGCCGTCTCGTGCTAGCCGTGCTGACGGAACTACACTAATCGTAAGTAAATAGTATTATAATAGTAGAGACATAATTTTTGAACTTAATCAATTATGTAATGTATGTATGACAAATATCACGTTTCAATTAAGCATGACGAATGTCACCCACCCACGTCCACCCTTGTATTGGTAACGATGCGCGATGACGCGTCTGTAACTTAATCTATGTAACGCTTAATAAACGACGGCGGGATGTGCGACTTGCGCGGGGAGGGTCGAGGCTCCGCCCATACGCTCAAGGAGCTTATTACTTACTTACGCTTTAGCGGGTATACAAGCCTTAAAACACTTAGAAGAAGAGGTGTAGTGCGATAAAAATCGAGAGTATGTCGCGGCCGTCGTGTGCTAGACGTGCTGTACAACTACGAACGTTTCGCCCACAGATTGAAAAAAGTGTTCTGCCGGTGATCAGTCCACCGAAGAAACGACTGTCGGAGGTTTCAGAATCAAACAAATAGGCCTTCAGTCTCATCTGTGAGTTCCTTTAGTTATTCATAATATTACTATACAAGATGTTAACATGTTTCATCAGCTGTTAGTATAACTAAGTACATATAAATACTGTAAAATAAGTGAGACACTAGAGGTTAGCGACGCAGGTACTATGATGTATACCTACTGAGTGCGCTATGGCCGTTAAAAGCATGATTCAAAAACAATACATAAACCAGACCAGGATATTGATTCTCATCGGGTCATAGTCAAACAATGATGGCGGCGGCTTTGAGATGGACGCGATTTCGCGTAACCACACCGTGCGTCAGCGCATGGGGCTGCACGCATGAACAATACTATAACCATGCACCAGTACTTTAACTATACCTGGATCCTATATCCCTTGATATTATACTTACAAGTATACAGGGTGAGGCATATAACAGGCAGGCAGCAGTAAATGAAACGGTGGATTATTAAGCCAATCAGCACTCAGTTCCAAGTGGTTTAACAATTGCAAATTTCATTACATGGGTCAGGCCGTAGATTTTGCCACAAAAGGTATAACCTAACTCTCCGCTTCTTTTTTTTAACCTTTAATACGTAATATTAATTTCTCAACCACAGCATTGTATTCCGTAAGAAATGGTGAACCTTGGTCACTGAAGATATTAAAATAAATCCATAAACTAGGGAAGTTACACAATATTTTTTCATGAAAAACGTCGAAAATTTCATAAAAAACGCGAATCCGCTTAGGTAGTAGTGTACTTTCCTCAATCAGAAAAATTAGAAAAAAAATTTTTTTTGATAATCTTTTTGATTTGACGTTATGAAATAATAGTTACCTAGCCGCCTTTTAAATATCGTTTCATGTTTCCTAAGAAAGTACATTAATTTTCACACGTTTAAAAAAAACACAAAACCATTTTTCTGCGCTACTTTTTTTAAATTTATTTTTTTATTACTAAAACAGGTTACATAATATAAATTTAACCTTATCTGCCAAACTGCATAACAGTTTGTTGGCAGAAAACATGAACCCTCAATTATTACACTACGAAGGTGTTTATATATGTACCTTATAATATAAATCGTATAAACTAATTAGGTATATTGAGATGATATCTACTTAATGCATACTCGGTCGACACGGAAAGGTAGCTGCCGCCGGACGCCCGGCTTGGTCCAGTGGTAGGTACTTATTTATACCCTATTCCATACAAGATCAGTAAGTAAGTAGTAATAAGTAAATCTAGGACAGTATTTCCTTTTGATATCCTAAATAATCATCAGCTTAAGAATAGCAAGGCACCCGGTGAAGACGGAATTACAGCCGAACTCCTGAAGGCGGGTGGAAAACCGATCCTTACGGCCCTTCAGAAGTTATTCAACACCGTCCTACTGGAAGGGAGAACGCCAAAGGCGTGGAACAGAGGTGAGGTGGTGCTGTTCTTCAAAAAGGGTGACAACACTCTGCTGAAGAACTACCGACCCATCTCACTTCTGAGCCATGTCTATAAGCTGTTTTCAAGGGTCATTACGAATCGTCTCGCACGCAGGCTTGATGACTTCCAGCCTCCCGAACAAGCCGGTTTCCGAAGAGGTTTTAGTACCGTAGACCACATTCATACGCTCCGCCAGGTTATACAGAAGACTGAGGAGTATAACCTGCCTCTCTGCTTAGCGTTCGTGGACTACGAGAAAGCCTTCGATTCGATCGAAACCTGGGCTGTACTACAGTCTCTCCAAACGGTGCCAAGTAGACTGCCGCTACATCGAAGTGCTGAAGTGTTTGTACGAGAACGCCACTATGTCAGTCCGACTCCAGGATCAGAGTTCGAAGCCTATTCCGCTGCAGCGGGGTGTCAGACAAGGGGATGTTATTTCCCCAAAACTGTTCACCGCTGCACTGGAGGACGTGTTCAAGACTCTAGACTGGAGAAGGCTAGGCATCAACATCAACGGCGAGTACATCACTCACCTTCGGTTTGCTGACGATATAGTAGTCTTGGCTGAGACCATGGAGGACTTAAGCACGATGCTCGATGACCTCAGTAAAGCCTCCGAGCGAGTTGGTCTAAGGATGAACATGGATAAGACAAAGATCATGTCAAACCTCCATGTAGTACCAACCCCCATTTCAATCGGACACTTTACGCTCGAAGTTGTAGACGATTATATATACCTAGGACAGACTGTTCAGTTAGGTAGGTCCAACTTTGAGAAAGAGGTCAATCGTCGAATCCGACTCGGCTGGGCAGCATTCGGGAGGCTACGGCACATCTTTTCGTCCAATATTCCGCAGTGTCTCAAGACGAGAGTCTTTGACCAGTGTGTGTTGCCAGTGATGACGTATGGCACGGAAACGTGGTCGCTTACTATGGGCCTCATAAGAAGGCTCAAAGTCACCCAAAGGGCAATGGAGAGGGCTATGTTGGGAGTTTCTCTGCGCGATCGCATCAGAAATGAAGCTATCCGCAGCAGAACCAAGGTAACCGATATAGCCCTCCGAATCGCTAAACTTAAGTGGCAGTGGGCGGGGCACATTGCACGTAGAACCGATGGCCGTTGGGGCGGAAAGGTTCTCGAGTGGCGACCACGTACCGGAAGGCGCAGCGTGGGTAGGCCCCCCACAAGGTGGACTGATGACCTGGTAAAGGTCGCGGGAGTCCGCTGGATGCGGGTGGCGCAGGACCGGTCATTGTGGCACTCTTTGGGGGAGGCCTATGTCCAGCAGTGGACGTCTTTCGGCTGATATGATGATGATGATGATGATGATCCTAAATAAACGAAGAAAAGTAGATGATTTCGTCCGTTTAAATTCTGGTGTTATATGGAACGAGATATTGTATTTAATTGTGATAGGTTGGTACCTGCTCGAGTTGTGCGGTGACCCCGCTATCCGCGCCCGACCCAGTACCGCTAATTCAATGCGTATACACCAAAACATTCTCCAATAATCTTGTCGATTCTCTTATGGGCACAAATAAGCAGATTTAAACTACTTATACTATTACTAACTTACAAGTAAACTAAAACAACTAAACTATTACTAACTAACAAGTTTAGGTCTTGTCGGTTGCAGTATATGGACTATTTTTAACTGACTGCCTCAGAAGGAGGGATATGTTTTTGTTTTTCGAGCCTATGTATGTACGAGTATTTTGAGTAGTAGTACTTTGACTGCGTAACTAACATCTCCCCATTTTGTGGAGTTAAACATTAGCAGTGTTTGTATTACAGTACGTCAATGACGGGGTAGCGATAGCGGCTATATTTTTGTCAGTAGGCTGTCAATTTTGGCAAAAAGTGGAAGGTAACCAGTTTGTCGCGGAGTGCATTTTTTAAGATTTCAAGGTAAGTCTTGTGTGAATATTTGTTATTGTTATTGTGCCCTATTCAGTAAAGTGTGTGTAATCTTTTAAGGCAAAGAAACCTGGAAAAAACAGTGTATTTATCGAGTTAAGATGATGCTATCTGCGTCACGTTACGCAGAATGGCTGTATGCTACTCTGCGCTACTTAGTAAAGGTGTGCACACATACAATGCTTAGATTTGCGGTTTTTAGGTGTTTTTTTTGCTAAGCTACAATTATTATATTTCCTTTCAAGATGCCTTTGACTCCGGCAGAGAAATCCAAGAAATTCAGTCTTTGTCTAAAGTAATAAAAAAAAACATACCATACCAAAATCCGTCATTTTATTTTGTACCTGACCTAACCTAACTATGATGAAAATCCTGAGGCTTAATAATAGTACTGATAGGTAATTTCTACTATTTAGTATGGAGTCTCTTGGTGATCTTGGGCGCATTTTTATAATGTATGATATTTCCTAACATCGTGTCTGTTCTACTTTCCTCATATTCGAAATCAAAGTAAAGTAAAGTAAAGTATCGTTTATTTGCAAGAATATGTACATTAGATGTTAACATTATATGATGAGTCTCAGTATTCAGCCTTCAACGGCATGCAAATATTAGCCTAGTAGCCAATTATAAATAATTTCAAATAACACAATTAATAATAATAGAAGAAAAAAAATACAATAATGTCAATAAATCCACAATTTACATTCAAAATAGATTAATAATTACAATTTAAGGTTCTAATAAATTATTTTCGTGCAATGTCCAAATATTCCTTTACAGAATAAAAACAACGTTCATGGAGCCATCTCGTCAATTTTGTCCTAAATTCTAAATTGCGCAAAAGTTTAATTTCGTCTGGTAGGTTATTATATGTTGTTATGCAAGAATAGTAGGCATTGCGTCTATATATATCAGCGCAGCGTCGAGGTTGGTACAAAAGATTTCTGTACTGTGCCCTTAGTGTCCCGAAAGACACATCGGAACGTAGTTGAAAATAGTCCCCATGAGCATTGACAAACAAACAAGCCTTCCTGATGTACATACATGCTAATGTTAGTATATTGTATCTTTTAAAGAAAGGTTTGCAACTGTCCATTAGCCATGTGTTGCTGATGGCACGTATGCACTTTTTTTGTACTTTAAAACGTGTAGGCATAGTGTTTTAGTCGTATGAAACAACCCATTCCATCCACGACCTATTGGCGCTCTCACTTCGTTCCAGTACCTTTAATATCTCGTCTGTAATGGGGTTTTTCTTCCCTCGGTTCACAATCTACTATTATTATATATTCATTCCAAATATTTTATGTAAAAATCACACATGTTGCGAGCACCTTAATTATTTTGCGTTTCCGTTGTGCGTCACTCTGCGCACCTGCGTTACTGTTTTGCGTCACTCTGCGCATCCGGTTCGTAGAAAATTCTACGTCACCGCTGCGCTCTTTGTGGCAAAATCTACGGCCTGACCCACATATGGATCACGACTTAAATTTTTTTTTCCGAATTCAGTAATTTTGAATGAAACTGATACAGAATAACTGCGGATATTTTATGGA
The DNA here is from genome assembly GCA_947049275.1 of Epinotia bilunana. Lineage (NCBI taxonomy): Eukaryota > Metazoa > Arthropoda > Insecta > Lepidoptera > Tortricidae > Epinotia > Epinotia bilunana. Next base: position 7,513,870 of record OX346265.1, read on the forward strand.
GCCATCCTTTAAATTCATTGCTCCTATTACAGGTCACAGCCTGTATAATTGTATATTATATTATAAGTTGACAACATTCTAAAATTCAAATAGTGGGTACATTCTTCACAACTTCTTTAATGGCATTCAATAAAGGTCTTAAAGCTTTGGATGTATCGACAGGAAAGATTTGATGAATAAGGGGATAACACACGGAAACATGAGAGTTCAAAGTTTAAAACGTGTGCTTAAACGTAATATCTGTGGGGGTATAAATCATTAATGAAGTGTTAAGTAAATAATTAATATTAAAATTAAAAATTAAATTCAACTAAAATTGATATTTGTACGCTAGTTTGTAGGCATAATGTGGCGATCAGAGATGTATACTTTTGAGACCGTTTTGTAAACCCATTATTAACAAATAAAATATTCATTCATTCATTCATTCAGTGTAGGTAATTAGTTTTATTGGGCGAGAGAAGCGAACTAACTTCTTTGTTTCAGCTTGGGCCAGTATTCTTTCGTATGCCCGAATGTCCAGGCCCATTTCAACAACTTGACAATTGTCACCTGACAACGACAATTCTCCGTACATTGCTGGTGCCACAATTAACCTAGCGACCACCTTAACTTCTAGAACAAGCAATGGATGGATTATCATTGTCAGGTGACAATTGTCTAGTTGGTGAAATACGGGCCAGGGGGCCGATTTTTGACTTTCGAGCGCTTGAAAATTAAATAAAAGTAAATGCTATTGTAGTGTCATAATCACAGGCACTTACTTTCTACCGATAGAATTGGATACGAGTGGTCAATACCGCACGTTTTTAAATTTTCTATCGTCATTTCAAAATAGCATTTCATAATTTTTGTCACTTTTCGAGTGAAAGAGTCGAGCGCTCGAGAGTCAAAAATCGGTCCCCAGATCTCCAGCGGTTCTCCTCTACAGATCATATTTCTCAACCGATTCTTGTAAAATTTTCCGCACAACATACTGGTACATATTTTGACTATGAGGGCTGGTAATGTGTACATTGCTGGGTATGGACTTTCGCAGGGAACCCGTTGTGGAGATCCGCGTTCGCTGACTCAGCCGGGATAGGAGCTAATAATAGACTATGATGCCTAGGTTTACGGAATGATTGCAATGCTGACGTGCTGAAGGGTTGGACTGTGACTCATACACATCAACGGCTTCCCATTCAATGTAATTGTGATGGGAGGCATGCCGCACCGGATACCTTCGATATCCATAATTTCATTTGCCCTAGTGTTTGCCATATGTGATTTTCTCTGAAACCGTAATATTTTCTGGACAAATGATATAAACTTTGTATACCTAGAACCCAGCAGGTTAGGCTCAGTTTTTTTATATGGCAGCATTTTTTAAAAGTTAAGTTTCTGAGAATTCTATTTAGGGCAATCCTAATTAGGGCAAATTATTACACGTTACATTTCTAGCAAACGAAATTATGGATTTAGTAATAGCATAATAATGCCCAACGCCATACCGCCCCACCCCAATTAAACCCACCATTTTACCCATGCCGCACGCCAATTAAAGTTAGTTTCGGTCCAGCAGGGGGGCAATTTTTAACTTTCGAGCGCTCGAAAATTTAATAAAAATAAATGCAATTGTAGTGTCATAATCACAGGCACTTACTTTCTACCGATAGAATTTAATGCGAGTACCTAGTATACCACACGTTTTTAAATTTTCCATCGTCATTTCAAAATAGCATTTCATAATTTTTGACAGTTTTCGAGTGAAAGAGTCGAGCGCTCGAAAGTCAAAAATCGGTCCCCAGGAACATTTTGAACGTGTGAGACAGAGCCACTAGACAATTGCATATTAGTTTCGACCCGCATCAACAAGGTGAATTCCGCGACCTAATCCCACTGGGCTGATTCCATCCGCAGCTACCTTTACAAGAGCTATGGCCTATTATCGGGGTTACTCGTATCACAGACAGACGGATACATTTCACCACCGAATTTGTCCCTGAGTTTAGGAAAAAACATGTACTTACATTTTAGATGTAGGTACCTACGTACGCGAATGCTTGTAGGTACTTGCCAATAAAGTTTCGTCATAAATACCAAAAAATATTATTCGGCATTAGCTAATATTAAGAAATATCATTCGACATTTTTTTACAGTATATTGGGTAAAGCCTAAGTGCCTAAGAAGTGAAATAACCCGATTTTGAAACCTAGTTACCGGTATTCCTTTCACTTTCGGTTTATTTTTATTTATTTTATTTATTTATTTAAATCAGGCAACAAGGCCCATATTACAAATACCTTAATGACTAACATACATGTCAATATAAACTTATTCATAACTACAAAACACACAATTATTATTTATGAATTACACCTATTATATGAGATACATTTCTAATAATTATGAATGGTTAATTTTTCGATTTTCTTTTACTTAAAAATGCATTGATAAGCTGGATAACGTAGGTACTTTATTTTCTTGTGAATCATGTCTAATTTAGAATCAACAATGGATATATACATATTCATTTGTAAATGTGCCCTTATTGAATTTTTGAATAACATAATATTCAATTATTTCCATTGCGGTCGTAGACCTCAACACAGACTTAGCTACTACTTAGAAGTTATTTCATTTCATTTATTATTAAAAATATATTTTAAAGAATAATGGCTTAATACTAAAATATTACATGAAGGGATACATTTTTACATGGGCCTGAACTAGAATACCCTGTGTTTCAGGCAGTAGGATAGATCAGTATAACTAATTGAAACATACTTGCAAACCATAAAAAAATACGTTTATATACAGTACAAAACTTAATAACTATACAAAGTATTTATTTTATTTACATAACTCGGGATTCATTTTAGAACAATAAATAAGTTCTCTGTGTCTTCGTACGACATTTTTTGAAGGGCATCTCGGAGAGTTTTCTTACATTTAGTATAGATGCGAGAGTATAGGTCTAACTTGGCATTTAACCTGTTGTAAAGGAACGGACCCGAGAAAACATAAAATCTGGAGAAGAATGCACATTTCCTATGTTAATTTTGGAGGCAAACAATATCTTTTCGTCTTTTCCTACCGTGTTCAGCGTTGTACGGGGTTGCGGAGTGCTGTTTTAATATTGTGCTCAATATAAATAGTTGACGAACAGTAAGCACTTCACATGACGCATAGATAAGGTTAGTAGGGTAGAGGAAAGAGCGGAATGTAGATACTTTTAGGACAGCTCTTTGGGCTCTTTCTAGGTTAAGTAGCGTAGTTTTGGCTATACCACCCATTTAAAGCTCATCTAAGGTTTGCGTTATGAACGTTCAAAGTATAACTTATATGAAACTCATATTAACCAATTCGATGGCATTTGACCGATTAGAAAGTTTTTCTGGCGTACGTGACACGACAGGTGTAACGACACTCGTCATAGTCCAAAATCCAGAGATGCCCCACTTTTCTCCAAAAGGTCTTAAATCTCTATGAGACTTAATCCTATTATGAATCTTAATGGCTTGTTTTAAGGTTGTCGGGGGTAGTCTAGAGGCAACGTGGCTCTGAGCACGTGGTCACTATTAGCATAACAAGGGACTGAGGCAATGAAGCTTAATGGGCTTGAGTGACTGGCCGAGAGAGCATTGTTAAAATGATACCGACAATTTAGCGTGACAGCATCAATCAAAACAGCTATGCGTTAAAGGGAGTAAGACATATTTATGTCTCGTTCTACCGCATAGCCGCGTCCTGTATGATGGGTCAGGATGGCCCATCGTGTGGAGCGGCCATAAGCTATGGGCACGCATAAAAATTTCGATGATAGTTAATTTTTATAGTTTCGCCATGTCCGTCTGTCTGTCCGTCTTCCGCTTAGCTCAGTAACCATTTACTACTAGAAAACTGTGATTTGGATATTTGGATATTTATTATATCCTGCCCATCTACCGTTACTTTCCGTTTTGCTCCGTTGGTCATCAACTGAGTTTTCGCTCAGTTCATTGTGAGTCCAACCTCGGAATTGCTGTGCTGAGATCTTGGAGCATTTGTTGCAGTTGGGGTGCCGTAGGGGAGAAAGGGACAATGTCGTCGGCAAAGCGCAGGTGTGTCCTTTTACCGCCCACGACAATGCTCATCGTCTCCCATGAGACTGCCAGCTTTTTAAATATTTCTTCCAGGCAACTGGTGAATAATCTTGGGGACAGTGGGTCGCCCTGTTTAACGCCTTTTTCCACTTTGAATACGGGACCCGTACATACAATTTAATACTTGCAGTGCTATTTTAGTAGATTGATCCAACGAGTTCAATGTATGTATAGACCACGTATACATTGAACTCGTTGAATACATTGAAAATTTTATTTTGCATTGCGGAAAATATAGCGGAGTGTTTGACGCTATCGAATGCTAATGCTTTAGTCGACAAAAGCAAGGTAAAGAGGCTTGTTAAACTCGTTAGACTTTTCTATTATATGGTTCAATGTATGGAGGTGTCTGTTGTGGAGAAACTAAGGTCTAAAACCAGCTTGTTCGGGTGGCTGGTGTTTGTGCAGAAGTGGGGAGATCCTATTTTCTACCTACCTATCATTTGATATTTAACAGTAGCTTTTCGGTGAAGGAAAACATCGTAAGCAAACCGATCTAATCCCTACAAGGTCTTGTTTTCCCTCTGTGTTGGAAGGTCAGATGGCAGCCACTTTCGTACAACTAGTTCCTACGCCAAATCTTGTTATTAGGTACCAATCCCAAAGCGGGACCCCGGGCTGCATTAGGGTAGGACAACCGGTGAAACGACCGTATGAATTTGAACTGTGTTTTTACCTTTAATTCAATTCAATTTGTTTATTAATAAAATATACATTTTACACATATAGTTTATACATAGTTATTATCGTGTCTTATTTTAAGGGGGGCAACTGTTACTCGCGTCCGCAGGAGCTACCTAATAATACCACAACCCTGCGTGTCTCTGGGTAGTGCTAAAGAGTGACAAATTATAAAGGCGAAATAACGTTAGCCATACAATTAAATAAAAAGAAATCGTGTCTTACTCTAGACCTAAAATTGGAGTAAAATAGGTCCGGTATCTCACAATAAGGTATTTGACAACAGTGCAAATTTATTTTTCATTAGCGACAAATATACATTACGTAATAGGTACTCGGAAAGTATCAATCTTTCAATTGTGTTTGCTATTTTAAGATTTTACAATTCACAAAAACTAACAATATGGACGTTGTTTGATTGTGACGTCACAAGCAAGTAATGCCTAGAACGTTAAAAATGCTCCGTTTGTATGGACAAACGGAGCGTTTTTAACGTTTCATAAAAAGAAGCTGATTTGACTTTAGTCAAATACCTTATTATAGTTACTATAGGTACTTTATTTGATTCACGGGTCAGACTAGATGACGTCATCGGACAATGGCATTCCGTATCAAGTGTTTTCAATTGGGATGAGTGTAATATTCTGCATCTTGACTCACCCGAGACTCACCCTTCCGACGGGATGGTTTCGTAAACGCGGAGTGAAACTAGTATCTCAATTAATATACTTAGTCACCAACTTCGATGCAATGCATAATATAATGTTTCCGAAATTCGAGGGCAAACAAATCACTGCATTAGTGTGGATTATTTTTCTAGACCGGATCTTATCTTAAGACCCATCCATCCAACAAAGCCACAGTAGCTATGTGCCACACAATACTTTACACAAATAGCTACTCTACATATTGATTGAAATAAAAATACAACCGAAATGAGAACCTCCTCCTTTTTTTTTAAGTCGTTTAAAAGATAGAAATATATTGTTAAGTAGCATTTTTTAAATGTGGATCCTTTCTTTAGACATAAAGCCGCTTTTTGTGATGATTTTTACTATGTTTCCTTAACAATATAAGACAATCGCCTTGTTTACCACTTAACAATATAAGACAATCGCATTGTTTACTAAGTAGGCACAAAGAGAAGTGAATTCTGTCTAGAAAATGGACCCGCAGTTTACCTAAATCGTGGCCTTACAAACCCGAAGGCCGGAGATAGATTAGTGAATGTGGATAAATAGGTACTATTGACTACCTCGTATGTTCATAAATTTTGAGACGAGTTTTGTCAACCAATTTGGAAAAAAAAAACTGGGAGGATAAAAAAAAAAACTACACAAATTTTAAATTTAGAATGTCATCTATTAGAAAAAATAAATTCAATTGTTATTATTCATTCGTTGTTCAAATGGCGAGAACTAAAGATTTGCGTTCAACGGTGATTTCTCTAAAGAAAGCTGGAAAAAAACCTATGGAGATTTTCAGGCAAATAAAATGTCTTGGAGCCAGCCGTAATTTTGTTTACTACACATTAAAACGGTACAAGGACACGTGTTCTCTTGATGACCGCCCGAGAAGTGGCCGCCCTCGTTCGGTTAGAACCGCGGCTAACATCAAGTTGATCAGGGAACGGCTTCGTCGAAATCCTTGTCGGACTCAAAAGAAGATGGCTCTACAGACCAATATTTCCAGAATATCGGTAAACCGGATATTAAAATACGATCTAAAGGTAAGGGCCTACAGTCGAAGAAAAGTCCACTATTTAAACGATCGTTTAAAAACTTTGAGCACGGAAAGAAATGATTTAGTTGTGGTAGCTAAGCGCGCTTTGCTGAAATTTCCTTTGCTGCTGCATACAATTTTTTAGCAACTGTAACAAAGCCTTGTCTATAGCAACTAAAACCAGTTAGCTACCCTTGCAAACGATATTTAGCTAAAGTAATTTTAAATAATTTGCTACCGCTACTAATTGATTAGCAACTAAAGCTAAATTCTTTATCCGCATCAACAAATTTTAATTATCCATTGCTGTTAGCTGTGACAGCTAATAATTCTTAGTCGTAGTGGACAAAAACTTTGTTACTATTGCTAATTGTACATGTATAAGGCAGCAAAAATATATCTTTGTTGCTTTTGATAAAAATATTTTGCAATCACGAACAACAGTTTTGCAACAGCTGCTAATTTTATTTTCATACTCATCTACTAATATATCCTTCACCAATGTTGCTAACTATCTTAGTCACACCACCGAATTTTCTATGCAATGAAAAGCAATAATATATTAGCAGTAGTAGCAAATCAGACTTATCTGAGGCTGCTAAGAAGATTTCGTAGCAGTGACTAACTTTTTCACAAACTTCAGCTAATATTGTTTGCTACAACTGCTAAATAAAAATTCGCGAATGTTGCTAAAAATATTAGTCACACAACCGAATTTTCTTTGCAATGAAAAGCAAACAAATATTAGCAGTAATAGCAAATGAGACTTATCTGAGGCTGCTAAGAACATTTTGTGTCAGTGACTAACTTTTTCACAAACTTTAGCTAATACTCTTTGCCACAACTGCTAAATAAAAATTCGCTATTGTTGCTAAAAATCTTAGTCACACCACCGAATTTTCTATGCAATGAAAAGCAATTCTATATTAGCAGTAGTAGCAAATCAGACTTATCTGAGGCTGCTAAGAACACTTTGTAGCAGTGACTAACTTTTTCACAAACTTTAGCTAATATTTTTTGCTATAACTGCTAAATAAAAATTCGCGAATGTTGCTAAAAATTTTAGTCACACAACCGAATTTTCTTTGCAATGAAAAGCAAACAAATATTAGCAGTAGTAGCAAATCAGACTTATCTGAGACTGCTAAGAACATTTTGTGTCAGTGACTAACTTTTTCACAAAAATTAGCTAATATCCTTTGCTACAACTGCTAAATAAAAATTCGCTAATGTTGCTAAAAATCTTAGTCACACCACCGAATGTTCTATGCAATGAAAAGGAATAATATATTAGCAGTAGTAGCAAATCAGACTTATGTGAGGCTGCTATGCATATTTTGTAGCTGTGACTAACATTTTGCAGAACTTTAGCTAATACCTAGTCTTTGTTGCAGTTGCTAAGAAATAATTCGCTAATGTTGCTAAAAATCTTAGTCACGTCACCGAATTTTCTCCGTCATGAACAGAAATAATATATTAGCAGTAGTAGCAAATCAGATTTATGTAACGCTGCTAAGAATATTTTGTAGCTGTGACTATCTTTTTCACAAAATTTTGCTAACTTTCTTTACTGCACCTAAATAAAATGTCGCCGATGTTGCTAAAAATGCAGTTCCGACCCGCTTCTGCGCATGATATTACTACTAGCTCAATAGTGGGACCGGATTTTTGCCCTAAACAGTTTTGATAATTCTAAAGATGAAAAGTACCTAATGGTTATATGGCATGGGACATATATTTTTATACCCCTGATGAGCGCTGTATAAACAAGACATCCACTTGAACTCGAGTAGGGAGCGATTAACAAGTAGGTATTTGCTTGAGCCATGCAATCCCCATACCAATTCACTGCAGTGGTGATATTAATAGCGTATTTCCAGTCACGTCTCCGTTCGAACGAATATAATAATAGATGAAAGCTAATTTTGTAAAATGCTTCCAATTATTCGTTTTCATTGAATCGTCTTAATAAAAAATATGGTAAAGTGATAACATGTCTTCACTAGTACACTATAACAAGTACCCAGGTCCAAAAACAAGTTTGTGGTCGAAAATGAGCTAAAATGAGTTTTCTCCAATATGCTCGGAAATGTGCGCCTTACTGTAGCAAAAATAGTAAGTACGTGAAGTTCCTCGTTACTGACAAGCCGTCGCTGGGCCTGCAAAAGTCGCTATGTAAAGTCCAATGAAAAAAAAAAAAAAAAAAGTCGCTGTGCATTTTTTCATTTTTTTAATTTTGACATCATTTTGAACCTTACGTCAATACGCATATGGTCAAAAAACAGCGATAAAGCTAGCATCATTATTTCTGGCCGTGCTAAAAATAAGTATGTGAAGTTCATACAATAAAAGTGCCTTAGAAAATAGCTAAGTGTCACTAATCACATAACTGTGACACCGGTATATACTTTTAAAACAAAATTGTGGCCGATATGTGCTTTGAACCACATAGCGAATTATTCGTACTAGTTGGATCGAGTCGTTTGCGCCCGCGATGTGATCTTCGGCACATAGCGACATTTTACTACAAGTTCTGACCTGTCGCACGTCGCGTTAGGATCCGATGAACTGACACATGCGTATTTATTAAAGTAAAGTGTTCATTGGTGTTTTGGTTGTTCTAATGGTAACATCGTTTTCAACAATTCAGAGTGCCTCAATAACGATTTAAAATCGCTATGTACTAACCATACACAGAGATTATTTCAGAACTTAAATATTTGTCGCTATGTGCAAAATTAAGGTTTTTTTAAATATAAAATTTACTTTTCATTATATTACTTTAAAAATATTCTTAAATTACGTAAAAATAAAGTCTCTGATACCCATTTTTTTCTTTTTTACTTACTTGCAATGCAAACTGAGAAAACTTGTTTTTTGTTTCTCCTGAAAAGTTGGTCTAAAACACATAGCGACTTTTGCAGGCCCAGCGACGATGTCGCAAATTTTAAAAGTTAAAAGTCATTACTGTACAGTTTCAACGGCCAGGAAAATGTATAAAATTCCATTACTGTATACTTTTTTACCTCTTAACCATATGTTTTGCTTTTGACTAAGACAAATTATTACAAACAGCCAAATGCTCGTACTATCGACAACACAGCTAACTGACCATCCGTGCACCTTAATTGCATTGTAATAAGGTTCTATATAAACACAGGATGGTCAGTTAACAGGAAAAAAAACACGTTCTACAGTGAACGAAACTAAAGGCCGAAACGCACTGACAGCGGTGGCGGAGCGGCGCGGAGGCGGTACCGGTTGTAATGTTCGAGCTAATAATATGAAAGGGTCCGCATAGAAGACCGGCCGGGAAAAAAGCGTGGCGGCGGCGGCGCGGAGGCGGTAGCGGCGCGGAGGCGGTGAAACGCGTGCACAGATAGGCGAGCGCGGCGCGGGGCGATTTTGCGGCGGGAAGTTGTGTTACGCAGTTGTCAATGCACCGGAGCGCACCGGCGGTGGCGGCGCGGCACGGTGCGGAGGCGTGCTGAGAGCGGTGCAACAAGTTGTATTTTATTTATAACTTCAGTTCAGATTTTATTAACTTTAACAATAAATACAACTGTAAAAAATATTTCCCTGCTGAAACTTAGTAAGTACCCTTCTTATCAATCCTTGGTTTTAAGATGTCGTGTAATTCTTCAAAACTGTTTTTACTCATGTGAAAATAAGTGTAAAAACGATCTTCATACGAAGTCAGCTCTTGGCATAAATGATGGAACTCTCCAAATATTCCTTTTTTTATTTATTTCATGGACCCGGATGTCCGTTTAGATTTCTCCTTTTTGTTTTGCCATAAGGCAAGTAAGAGCAAAATCTCGTCATCGCTATCTGAATCTGAGAATAACAGTTTTGATCTTTCCGAATCTGTCAACTGTCGATTACCGCTTATGTCACACACGCCGCCTCCGCGCCGCTATCCCGCACGAATACCGGGCGGGATTTTGGTGCGACGTCCTCCGGACCGCATTCGCTTTCCGCAAAGCCGCCTCCGCGCCGCACCGCGCCGCGCCGCTCTCTGTGCGTTTAAGAAAAAATATCTACCACAAGAGTACTTTCAACCGCCGCACTTTTATGTAACGATTTGTGGAGGGCCTAGCTTGACAAAATCACCAAAAAGTAGCCGAAAAAACCTCGCGTGATTTGTGCACAAGGCCTTTGCAGTAATGTACCTACTATTATGTCATATTTCGAATACTTACAACATGAGGAATATGTGTAAAGGAATACCAATAAAATTGTGAATTTTGAATACTACTAAAATTGATGTGAAAATGATCACAAATTTTTGTACTATTTTGTGACCATAATAAGCTATTCAAAAAAAAACAGTTTTATTGTTATTCCTTACACCCTACGTACCATTACCATTTGGAGGCATGTCTACAGCAACACGTGCCCACCTGCACATAAAAGCCCGAATGTTTTAGCTGTGCCAACGAATATCATATTCGTTGTAGTAGCCAAAATGCATTTTGCTGTTGCGACGAATATTTTCGCGTTTCACGCGGGAAAAGTAACGTAGCAAGTGTGGCCAGATATAAACGCTAGTACTTTCCAGTAAAAGACGGGTAATAGGTACATTTTATTTAACAGCCTGTACATAAAATAATAATAATAATAAATTAAACTTTCCTGGTGGTGAGTAGGTCGCCAGAGCTCCCTCGGATGTGCTGTGTTGAGAGTGAGGGAGCTGCATACCTCTATCTACCAACACAGCGAATCCTCAAGTCAATAAAGGTTCGGGAACGCGCTGGTGATTCTTCTGGAGTCACAAGTGTCCTTTAGTACCTGCTTAACATCAGGCAGGCCGTGAGATTGTTTTCCACCGTCGTTGTATAAAAAAAGAAGAAGGGTTATGTGTTTCGAGTGTATGTACATGTATGTATTTTATCATGAGTATGAGGTGTGGTTACATTCGTCTAGAAAAAACCGGCCAAGTGCCAGTACGACTTGCGCACCGAGGGTTCCGTACCACCGTACTCGTGTAAAAATAAAACTTATTTGTCCGTATGCAATGTACGGTCAGCCTCACAAAGGGCTTAAGAGTCCGCAGTAAGCTCGATTCTCCATACAAACGTAGTTACGCTCTCATTTTGAAATTACGTTTTGGATTGTAACGAAACTTTGCGTATACAATGACATGAGGTATATCTATGTCTGTAATTAGTTTATGTAGCTTCAGATACCACAGAAAAAAATACATCGAATTTAAGTTTTTCATACAAAACTTGTTTTTCCTGTATTTCATTTGTTTTATAAACTGGAACCATATAAACTAATTACAGACATAGATATACCTCATGTCATTGTATACGCTAAGTTTAGTTACAATCCAACACGTAGTTTTAAAATGAGAGCATAACTACGTTTGTATGGGTAGGTGAAATTCGGCCGAGCTTACTGCGGACTCTTAACACCTATGTACCGTGTCGTATTAAACGTCATGTTAAACTGCCATATGAAATTGTCAAACGAGTGAAAACGACTAGGTACTTAGGTGTTCAGCAACTTATGAGGCCGACTGTACTAAGTTAATGTGTAAGGTAATACAAAAATAAGAATATTCCTGAGATTTCTACAAAATTATTATTTGCTGGTAAAATAGGTATTCATAATACGGGTGTAGACTCGAAAATTATTATTACTCCAAAAGAAAGAAGGCAAAAAATATGCGTAGTGACGAAAATCCCATTCAGATATCTCAAAGAATTGCGAAGCTACAACCGTTTTAATATTGCTTGTTAGAGAGAGAAAACGCTCGCAGTTAATGACGTCACAAGCGGCGAGCGTCATAGTAAATGAACATCGTTTCATATGAAGTTGCGTTTTGCGGGAAAGGGACAGAACATACCCCTTCTTAAAACTTTGGACACTTATGACTTTGTGATTATTTAACCTCTGGCGTTGCTTTGTTTCTCCATTTGACTACATTTTTAATCCTTTTTGCGAGAAAATACACCGTATTATCCTTTTCTCGAAGCAAGTCAGGCCATTTTCGACCCCCTATAACTTTGTTGTGGATAAAACTAGAAGCCTGAATTTTCAGTAAGCAAGCAGGCATTGTATCAACACGATATATTTCCAATTTCATTAAATTCTAACCAGTAGTTTAGGAATTATAACTAGTGAGTTATTTAATCACTCACTCTCACTGACTGACTGACTGACCGATCATCAAAACTAAGGCACTTTTAGGAGATATAGAAGCTTCAAATTTAGAATACCATTAGTGGTTAGTGTATAAATCAAGGGAAAACTAAAATATTTTGCAGTTTCGGTCCAGTTTTCTACATATATAAATAATCCCATATAACACACACGGCTTCAAAAAAATCGCACATCTCGCATATTTCGTTTTGAGCGACTATAGCTCATATATAATTTATTTTACCGTAACAAGATTAATATCATTTAAAAGCGCAATTAATGACCTTAAAATGAGCTATTGTTTGTTTTCGTAAAAGCAATCATCGCAAAAATAAATAAATAATAAATAGATAAATAAATATAAGGGGACAATCTTACACAAATCGCACTAGCCCCATTGTAAGCTCAATAAGGCTTGTGTTAAGGGTACTAGACGACGATATATTTAATAGATATAAATACTTAAATACATAGAAAACATCCACGACTCAGAAACAAATATTCATGCTCATGTACATGTTTATGTTGTATATTGTTTCTTTCTTAGTTAATAAATTAATAATAATAATAAAAATCACACAAAAATTCAGTAAGTTGTGTTATTACCAAGTTGCAGAATTTTACTTAGCAAGCAAATACAGATTAATAAGAATGCCTGAGACTTTTATTTACTTTCTACACCCCTATTAGTAGCATATTTACAAATTGCCTAGTTTATAAGTCACAAAGATACAAAAACCTGGTAAAAGCTCTTCTTTCTTCTTCTTCTTTCTTTCTAATCCTTATCCTAAATTAGTACATCATATATTTTTTATTGGATTTCTTTGGCACGGCAGCCGACATGCCATTTTCCAAACGAACACAACAATTTCGCTTACCACACACGGCGATTTAAAAAACCGCGCTGGCAACACTGGCGCACTCACGCACGTCACGTGACAACAAGCAACGAGGGTGGATTATATCTGGATTATTATTGCATCATCATTCTTTCGTTTCGACTCGTATCGTACCCGCCGTCGAGTTCTTTACTTGTGGTGCAAGTAATCAGGGCTTCGCTTAGCAGTGTAAGTAAAGTGAAATAGTCGAAGTAATATATATATATATCTATGGAAATAGTGAATACAATGGAGGACATTTGCCAACTATTACGTGGCTGGGGCGAAAGAATAATTGATAGATTTAAAGGTGAGTAACTAGCATAATGCACGTTTTTCATGTATATTCTATTCTATGCCGGCATTGGCAGCAGCAAGTCAGGTGTAAGACACGTCTAATCTAAAGGCTTCTAGCCTTGGCCCAAAATCGTAGAGAAATGTTGAAAAACCGAACTAAATTTGGCCCAGTTTTTTGCCGTATTGTGTAATTTTTGGGTATGTACGGAATATCGGTTAGCTTTTCGGTGATGGAAAATATGCATACATCTGCGAAGAAATTCAATTGTGTAACGTGTGAAGTCCCCAATCTACATTGGACCATGCAGCGTGGGGACTAACGCCCGTGCCTTCTCTTCTAATGTAAGGAGGCCTGTCTCCAGCAGTGGGACCAGCATAATCAAAGTGAATACAGGCCCTGAGGCATGCTCGCCCCGCGCGGCGCGTTGCTCGTGAACCAAATTGTTGCATATAAACATGCGCGAGTGAGGCACGCGGCGAGCCGACATTGTGCGTTGTTCAAAATGCAGGCGTCGGGCACGATGAGAGCCGCGGCTGCGTTTATCATATTTCACCGAATTATTTAATAAATGTACGAAATAACTCGATTACACATGCACGGCTCATCCACTTGCTTAAATTCATACGCGCCTACCCGCCGAACGCGAGAACGTGTCGCTCTGCCCTCGGCAAGCTTGGATACACGTCCAAATTACGCGAGGCACGCACACTGAGGCGCCTTTGAGTATACGGGCAAAAGACCGCCTCTGGAATTCGTACGCAGTTTTACATCACTTAGGTATTATATATGTATTATCATTATTAGAAACTAATTCAGTTTTTTTTTTTTAGATGAAGGGATTGAAGTGTCTCATTTAAAAGTGATGACCGAATATTCAATGGAAAAACTCTTCCCAAAGTTGGGGAGAGGATGTCATTCATGGAAAAAATTAAAAGTCTTGAAATCCAGGTAAAAAATTCTTTACGTTTGCATATAAACAGTCTTTTCTTCCTCCTAGTATTCTCAATAGCACTAATTAATGTATGGTCGAGGAAATTGAATGATTAGCACTTTTGAAACTTATTGTCATTCAAGTTGACTTGGTATTTGAAATGCAATTTATGTAATATGTGGCCATTGGGCTATAAGCTTTAAGATTCCTCAAAATGTCTTTGGCAATCTATACAGTGAACGAAAATAATATATACGCAGTCACTTAGTTTGTAGCAATTTCAACACATACTGCTAATGAGTTTTTTTTTAATAGGTAACACAAGCAAAGAGGAGAAAAATGTCATGTGATTCTGATGAAAACAGTATGGCGTCAACCTCCTCAGCCGCCACCAATTTTTCAAGTAAGTATGTCAAAGTTACACGTTTCTTATTTTTTAAAGCCCCAACTCAACGTAAAACAGACATACGATTGCCATCAGTCTGTCTGCCGTCGGTCTGTCTGTGTGTGGCATCATAGCTCCTAATTGGGAGAACTACATTAAATGTGTGGTTTTTGTTTGCTAGTGAAATCGGTACGGTGTTCTAAGATTATCAACTCTTATTACAGTTCAAAGTTTTTCGTTTGTTGGACAACAATGTAATGTAATGCTTAATTTTTTTCAGACACTTGGAGACCTATTAAAGGGACCGGATGGCAAAATGATTGTGTCTTACTACAAAACGGAAAATAGACTAACAGACTATTACAGGCAGAAGCTGGCTGACGAAATTGTTAAACAAGAACCGAGACATGACATTCAGAAAAGCTGTAATTAGCAAGTAAATTCCTACCCTTAATGGTTGCTGATCTGGGATTAAATCTCTTAATATTTGTAAAGTGTACGGTGGAGTAAGTCGAACGCATGTAGAATGTGAAACACCACCATAAACAGTAAACTATTCGAGATTTACTCTGAGGCAGTGTGACGATAAAACAGGAATGACAAACTAATTTCAATGCTCCAACACAGATGTATATATCTCTAATACTTTACTTTTTATGGTGGTGTGTTTCAGTTCCTCCATGCGTTCCACTTACGCCACCTTACTGTATTTGTTTTTTTAGTGAGTAAGTATTTATACAGTGCAAGTCGCCAAACATCGGATATGCGATAGATACGACATCTTACGGTTGAGGTAAGATCCTATGTTTGGTGATCCGAAAACGAAAGTCTTTTTAAGACTTGTAACACTTGTTCTTGATCTTGCTGAAGATCTTTGTTTAAAGGAATATACGCACCGCGAGCATACGCTTGTTAATATAACAGCTCAGATACGAGCTTTTACAGCGGTGAGTAAGTCAATGCCAATACAAGTAAAACACTGTTATATTACACGAGCATGCTCGCGGTGAGTAAGTGCCCTAAGATACACTATGACCCTTTCACAATAAATATAATGTTATTAATTTAATTTCTGCATTTGATTTTTTTCATAACATGAAAATTACTTGTGTGATGTGATGACTTAATTATGGAAACTAAAATTATTTGTACTATGTTCGTTTTAGTAGCAGCGGTAGCAGTAAGTTTATCTTGACTCAATCGTATCATTGCGGCATCGTACTAAGTGTGACTACAGTACGACACGATAGAGTATCAAATTGACTTATTTGCCACAGCTGAAACTTACCTGCGGCTTGTCGCATGAAGGATAGTTTTAGCTGCAGCAACTAAGTAAATTTGAAACTCTATCGAATGAGTTTTAACTGTAACTGTGAATTAAGTTTGTTACTTTAACTACGTGAATTAGTTAAAGTAACTAACTCAATTCACAACCACAGCTAAAACGAATTCCGCATGGCTGTGAATTGAGTTTGCTATTTTAACTAAGTAGATTAGTTAAAGTAACAAACTCAATTCACAACCATAGCTAAAATGAATTCGATAGTGTATCAAATTTACTTAATTGCTACAGCTAAAACTATCTTTCATGCGACGAATAATTTTAGTCGTCTCAACAAAATAATTACATCACGCAACTAAACCCCCTTGTTAAGGTAACAAACCCAATTAGCAGCTACAGCTAAATTTTTGTCGACTACCGCTAAGGTAATTCGACAGAGCATCAAACTGACTTAGTTGCTACAGCTAACACTATTTTCTATGGCTACAAATTATTTTAGCTGTTGCAGCTAAAACGATTACACCCCGTTTCTAAAATTCTTAGTTGCAGTCACAAATCCAATTCACAGCTACAGCTAAGATCATTGTAAAATGCCGCTAAGCTAATTCGACACGACATCAAACGAACTTAGTTGCTACAGCTAACACTATTTTCGATGGCTACAAATTATTTTAGCCGTCGCAGCTAAAACGATTACACCCCGCAACTAAAAGTCTTAGTTACAGTCACAAATCCAATTTACAGCTACAGCTAAGGTCATTGTAAAATGCCACTAAGTTAATTCGACAGAGCATCAAACGGACTTAGTTGTTACAGTTAACACTATTTTCGATGGCTACAAATTATTTTAGCTGTCGCAGCTAAAGCGATTACACCCCGCAACTAAATTTCTTAGTTACAGTCACAAATCCGATTTACAGCTACAGCTAAGTTCATTGGCAAATGCCGCTAAACTAATTCGACAGAGCATCAAACTGACTTAGTCGGTACAGCTAACACTATTTTCAATGGCTACAAATTATTTTAGCTGTCGCAGCTAAAGCGATTACACCTCGCAACTAAGTTTCTTAGTTACAGTCACAAATCCGATTCACAGCTACAGCTAAGTTCATTGGCAAATGCCGCTACGCTAATTCGACAGAGCATCAAACTGACTTAGTTGCTACAGCTAACACTATTTTCTATGGCTACAAATTATTTTAGCTGTCGCAGCAAAAGTAATAAGCAGCTGCGGCTAATTTCTTTTGCAGTTACGTCTAAATATAGGTAATAAAATTAGCTGCCACTGCTAATATAGTTAGCAGCCACAGCTAAATTTAGCTAAAATAATTAGCTGTCCCTGCTAAATATAGCTAATATCGTTAGCAGCCCCAGCTAAATTTAGCTAATATAATTAGCTGCCACAGCTAAGTTTTCTATTTTTCGGAGTGATTTCAGCTAAAAATATTTGCTATAACAGCTAAGTTTTGGTAGCTAAAAACACTTTGCTACGGTAGCTAAAAACTTAGTTGTCCGTATAGTTTGGAAGGAATTTAGCTACAACAACTAAATTTTAGTTACCACAGCTAAGTTTTTTTTTCCGTGAGACTGAATCGATGTCGGCAGTTGCTAAGGAGACACGACCACAAAAAGATTTTGTTTACCGACGAAAAAATCTTCACCGTCGAAGAAAAATTTAATCGCCAAAACGACAAAGTGTATGCCAAAAGCTTGAAAGAGGTCCCGCCTTTTAAGCGAAATGTTCAGCGAACACATCACCCAGCTAGTGTGATGGTATGGTGGGGTGTTTCGTACGAAGGTGCTACAGAATTGCATTTTGTCCAACAAGGTGTTAAAGTGAGGGCACAAAATTACCAGACTGACGTATTGGAAGGCGTAGTAAAACCACTATCGAAAACCCTTTTTAAAAATAAAGACTGGATTTTTCAACAAGATTCTGCTCCGTCACACAAGGCGAAGACTACACAGAAGTGGCTTAAGGACAATTTACCAGGCTTCATCAGTACTGAAGAATGGCCATCATCAAGTCCAGACCTGAATCCGCTGGACTATTCACTGTGGACTGAATTGGAGCTGAGGGCCTGTCGTAAGTCTCACCCAAATTTGGAGTCGCTCAAGCGAGCCTTGTGTAGGGAGGCACAGCGAATTCCGCTGGAAAAAATTCGTGCCGCTATTGACGAATGGCCTGCACGATTAAAGGCGGGCATTTTGAATAATTTTTTTAAAATATATACGTAATATAATAGTTATTAATATCCTAAAAAATTGTTTAAATACATTAAATAGTTTTCGAGAAAAATAAAACTTATGAACATACGAGGTATTGAGTAGAATACAGATGGTGCAGAATTACGAATAGGGAGCAACGACGCTAATATTTAATATAACGAAACATAACAATAACATTATTTCATTAAATGCTATTCGCACAGAGCTGAGGTTTCAGTCAGAACGGGTACGGGCGTAGGCGTAACCCACTGAATTGTTTCCCCCTAGATCGGGCCTCTCGCAGTATAATTGTTACTGGCCGCCCAGCAGGCCAAACAAGAAAAAAAATCCACTGAAATCCAATCAAAATCAAGTAAGTAGTTATATGTAACAACATATGCGATCGTTGCAACATAATATAATTTATGTAGGAATACAATATATGTTTTATATATGTTTTCTGTTCCATGAAACCGGCCTCGGGTTTTTACCACTCCTGTCGAAACCGATAGGTAGCTCCGTGAATTGACGTCACAGGACTGCCCTCTCGCCAACTGAGTCAACTTTAATAGCGTCTGCTGGGATCGGTATGATCTTGTCACACAGTTCTGCAAACTGATGTGATTATCCAGCCAAGTGTGCGTGACGAAGCTTGTTTAATTAGTTTTATCATATAGGTACTTCTTGTGATTCCATGAATCATGTTGTGTAAAAAATGAATAGTTAAGTATTTTCACCTCATCAACTCAGAAAGGCTTCCTTTATCGCTCATAATCTGGGCTGTTATTCGCTAAGCGTTTAAGCGTTTTCACCCCGCCGGTCGCCCGTCACGAAACTAGACCTCTACCTACGTTTGGTTACTACGCATCGCGGTGTCAATCTATATTTTGTGAGTGAGCGTTGAGGTGAGCTTAAGGCTTGTATACCCGCTAAAGTCCTTGAGCGTATGGGCGGAGCCTCGACCCTCTCCCCGCGCAAGTCGCACAACTCGCCATCGTTTATTAAGCGTTACATAGATTAAGTTACAGACGCGTCATCGCGCATCGTTACCAATGCAAGGGTGGACGTGGGTGGGTGACATTCGTCATGCTTAATTGAAACGTGATATTTGTCATACATAAATGACATAATTGATTAAGTTCAAAAATTATGTCCCTACTATTATAATACTATTTACTTACGATTAGTGTAGTTCCGTCAGCACGGCTAGCACGAGACGGCCGCGACATACACTCGATTTTTCTCGCACTATCGGTCTCTCTCTTATTAGAAAATTAGGAAAGAGAGGTATAGTGTGAGAAAAATCAAGAGTATGTCGCGGCCGTCTCGTGCTAGCCGTGCTAGTGAAAACGAAATTCGTTCGAATAACTCTCATTGTCGCTCGAACTAGCAAGCGCGACAGAGAGGGAGATACACGAACGAAGTTCGGTTTCGTTTCGCGGTAGGCCCTCAGCACGCCTAGCACTAGACGGCCGCGACATACTTTCGATTTTTCTCGCACTATACCTCTGTTACTAAATATTCTAATAAGAGAGAGACGGATAGTGTGAAAAAATATAACGGTAATAATAATAATCCATACCTACTGTTGCCCTTAGGCCATTTTTTAATGTCGCTATTAATAGGGGCCCATCTAGCAGTTAGCGAGTCACCGTCTGCCAGAGATAAAATGTGAAACAGTTTTATTGGGCAGGCGTCCGATGTTTCATCCAATAGCCCAGCTACTAGTCCATCATTTTCACCCAATAACCCGTTTTATTTAGATTCCATCAACTAGCAATAGACTCTTACACCCCAGCGGGTGCTGTTTCTGTGTGCGTCCCATGACACGGGCAGAGACAGCATCCGCTTGGTGTACTCCTTGCATTTCATTAAATTGTCAAAAGGGCCTCTACGTGTTGGCTCAGAGCTCCACGCACGCCTCCCAAAGGTCCGGGACATCATTGTCCCGTGAGCGGGAAAGACATATAATCCATACTATCCATACTTCCATATCAATACTCCATACTAATATTATAAATGCGAAAGTGTGTCTGTCTGTCCGTTACCTTTTGTGTAAGTGTAAGGTTGTTAAGTTTTAAAATAATTTTCGGTATATTTATTACGTTCTACTTCCTTGATTTGATGATGATGGCGTGTACAGTCAGCATCAGATAGTTAGTAGCATCCAAAGTAGCCAAATATATCGTAACACATTCCTTACTCCTACTTATAGTAACAAAGACTATTTCGATGAATGTACGTTCCGATATATTTGGCTAACTTGGCTGCTACTAACTATATTATGCTGACTGTACAGAAATCGGCCTCGGGTAAATATATACTTATAGATTAGTTGTACGTTAACCATACTTTGTTTCATATCAAATAATAACTCTGTATCGAACTTGGAGTTGGCATGCAACCCATAGGTAGGTACTTACAATATTTGCCAAGCCCACTATGTTTATTAGAACTTATTCTATTAACACTTGACAGTCATTAATACGAGCAGATAAAACAATATTGTTTCTATAATTGTTCATGCTCGTAAGCAATAGATATTGTAAATATATTTAGTAATAAAATGTCTGGTTTTAGCGATTTCCCAATTTTGATACTGTTTAGATATTTGATACTTTGATAGAATAGGTATTTACTTGTGTATTCTTTTTCCTCTTCTCTTGTAAAATTTCTTGATATTACGTATTTTCCTCCTGCGCTTATTTAACCCCAAAGACCCAAAATAATTATTGAAAAATTTGTGAGACCTAAGCTAAGACGTACTGACTCTAGTATCGTAAGTTTGTATGTTACTAACAATCTATGGGCAAACTGGCCTGAAATAAAGAATTTATTATTATTATTATTATTATTTCCCATCTTGAACTAAAAACAAAATCTAAACTATACCTACGTAAATGTTAATTAGGTACAAACGCCAACACAGTTAACTGACCATCCTGTATTTATACAAGAACCTTATACATAAACACACATCCGTGCACATAAAGTGCACGGATGGTCAGTCAGCTGTCTTATCTATAGTACCTACTACTTTACAAACCACGAAATAGATTGTCCACTCTATGCAACAAAATTATCTGTCACTAAAAACTAAACTATACGCAAATGTTTATTAGTTACCTACTTTACGAATCACAAAACGGATTGTCCACTCTATACAACAAATATAGTCCACAGTTTCCACAAATATTTAAAAATTTCGGCGCAGCGCAAATTAACACAGGTCCGTCATGCAACGTGTCTCGTCCCGCACTGACCGTATGGACGAAAACGGGGAGGCGTAGGAACTTTGGCGGAATATTTCAGAAAACGAGATAATTTTTTAAGAAAATAAAGAAAGTAAGAAAATGATGCCCTTGTTCATTATTTTATGAAGAAATTTATAAAATTTCATATTATTCTGATAAAAAATGGAGCAGTAAAATGGTTACAAGTGAAAAAATAGGGGTGACTTTAGATTTCTTTTTCTCCAATTTTTATTGTTAAAATGGATTTCTACGAAAACTATGACCCGTCGCATATCTTGCAGATTATGATATATTTTTTCCGACAAGAAAAATGTTACGTTATAATGTATAAAACGGTTACAAAACCACTCATTTTCACGAAAATTTCGAATGTGGAGCCTTAAAACAAGTTACAAAATAGGGGGGCTGCGCCCAAAAGGCGCTAGCGCGGAAAGTGTTTTGAATTTCGCACGTGATGCTCTATCGCAAATCCAACTTTCTATACCTAAATTAAAATAATTTACTTTAAAAACAAAGTTTTAACAGACTTCAATTGAGTACTCCGCCCAGCCACTAGAACATTTTTTTTTTTTCAATTGAACACGAACTGGTTTCCGAGAGCAAATGCGTTGATTATTAGAGAAAAAAACCCAATCGCTGTATGTGGCCCGATAATATTTGAGGAATTCCGTCGTTTCCACAAGGATCACCTTTGCTATTTCAACGGAATCTTATCAGAATCTGTGACGTGATTTTGTACTTTTAAGTACATAATTGAGGAATTCCATAAGTCATCTGCGGTCTTCATCATCAATTCCACTCCACCAAATTTATGATTTCCGGGTGTAAATACACGAGTTATATTAGAAAATACCAAAATCACTACACGCGTGCCTAATATAATTGAGGAGTTCTCTCAATTCCTCATGGATCCCATCATCCAACTGAATTTTTGAAACAAATGGTACACACCTGGAGCATATCATTACAAACAAAAAAAATACGAACCGACTCATCAATGACGGAGTTCTGAGAAAAAAAACAATCGAATTGAGAATCTCCTCCTTTTTTTGAAGTCAGTTAATTAAATGAAAGGTCATTATCATGGTTTCAAACTCTTAGAGCATAGGTATCCAGACTGCTTTTACAAGGCGTGCCGTCGACACGTGTTTGTGTCAATTTACTTGTGATTTGACAGAAAAGCGCGTCGACGGCGCGCTCAAAAAACGTAATCTGCATATTAGGCCCTTATGGGGCTACCCGAGGTTTTCATCGATTTTTGACAAGTTTTGAATCGTATCTCCTACTTTTGCACTACAGGTTAAATTATAAATCAAACGGCTATCGGTTCTTCAATCTTTTATCTCCATTTTCGTCTACCGGATTTTGAAACAAATGAATACTTAATTTTGTATGTTTTTTTTAAACATTGTCTAAAAAAACACTTATTTCGTATCTCTCTATTGACGTGAAAGATCTAACATACGAAATCTACATATTTGGGTTCGTCTGTGACGTCTCTAAAAACTGGTCTAAGGTTTTAATTTTAAACCAATTAACACAGATTTATGGCCAGAAAACCAGTTTTTTGGACTAAAATTGTTCAACTTTGATGCCAAATATCTCGAAATCAATGAACTTTTTAAGTAAATATGGGATACTATATTGTTTAAAGCCGTTGTTGTTAATATAATAAGCTACAAAAAACATTAGGAAACTAAGGGATTCAGATCGAAGGTCACTGGCGTATGGGAGCCCCTTATGTCGCTCGGTTGCTTATGTTAGATGCATATGAGGTATGAGAAAAAGCTCTAATCTAGTTTGATCGAATAGCAACGAGGAAATTGTGAATATATCATGTTTGTTCAAGCTGCTGAGGTGAAAAATACACAGACATGCGAATGCGATGCGAGATGTCCACCGAAATAGACCTCCATTTTTCCTCTTCATATCGTGTAAGGATGTCATATAGGTTACTTTTGAAATCCATAATTTCATATGCCACAATCATCATTTGCTCTAATTCGTTTTTCAAGCAAAATGTCAGCATAGCAGGATTTTTATAAAACAAATCTAACTTAACCTACGGGGTTCTTACAAAGTTTATAATTGTTACTGAAAATGTCACGGTTTCAGAGAAAACTACGGGGAGCCTGCCGTTTTACCAAATTTATTTTTGTCAAATTTCATTTCCCAAACAAAGTTTAGCAACTATTTTCTTTGCCAATGCAAACTTTGGCACAATTTTAATACGAATATTTTCATTAGGGCAAATTTTCATTCAGCAAAATATTATAACGAAAAATTACAATATGGCATTTGGTCTTTAAGCAAATCCTACAAATATTATAAATGCGAAAGTTTGGATGTTTGGATGTTTGTTACTCAATCACGCTTAAACGGCTGAACCGATTTGAATGAAATTTTGCACGAAGATAGTTTATAGCCTGGATTAAAATATAGGATAGTTTTTATCCCGGGTCCACGCGGACGAAGTCGCGGGCGGAAGCTAGTGCTTTAATAAGGCAAAAAAACATTAGACAATAAACATTTAGTCAAGTAAATGTTATGCCAAACTATAAATAAATAGACAAAATCCACATTTAATCGGGTTATGAAATTTTACTAAAATACTTTTTTTTTTTTACCACACACAACTATTATTACAGGTACTACGCCTAAGACAATAGTGTAACTTAATATTGTACATCCCTATTTTTAACTTATCTTATAACATATTACGTACATGGCCATATTTGTGAATTCACTAAGAGAACACGAAAACAAATCTATGCTTTCTGCTATGATATTGAGGGTTCGCAATGCCCGGGTCAGCGGCGCCTCGGCCAGCAGCCGCGGCCGCAGCCTGCGCCACACATACCTGTCGGGGACATAAACACTCACCGTGCTTAACACCGTAGTGTTATATGTTTTTCCCCTCAGGAGTCTAAATATGTATGACGCCAGATATAGCTCTCTACGCACCCTTAGCTCGTTATATCTTACCATACCTAGAATAAAAGCAGTTGGATACATTAACGGGTAAAATGGATATACGCGATACTTTCTCCAATACAGGAATCGTATAAATTTGTTTTGTATGCGTTCTATCATAAGGCGATATTTAGTTTCTTGCGGAGCCCAAATAGCTGCATTAAATTCAAGGCTACTACGGACCAACGCATTGTATAAGGCGATGATGGCTGCGATGCTTGTAAAACTATGGCAACGACGAAGCACAAATCCTAGTGTTCTATAAGCCTTTTTACATACATCCACAACGTGATCCCGAAATTTGAGATCAGATGTGAACTTTACTCCCAAGTCTTTTACCTCTGTCACCCTTTTCAGTCTCACCGCGTTAATCTCGTATTCATGTAGGATGGGGGTGTATGATCGACTAAATGAGATAGTTACACATTTAGATGTGTTAAAATATAACTTATTAGCTTCGCTCCATGATACCACTTTATTTATGTCACTTTGAAAACGTACACAGTCTGCAGTATTATTGATAGGTAGGAACAATTTTAGATCGTCAGCGAATAGTAGACAGCCACAATGCGTGACCACCTGGGGTAAGTCATTGACCATTATTATAAATTGCAATGGGCCAAGATTGCTTCTCTGACTTACTCCAGACCTCACGAAATACGGCTCCGATCTATAACCCGCATACTCTACGTACTGTCGCCTGTCACTCATGTAACTCGCAAAGAACTTTAATAGATGAGGAGTAAAACCGATGCCAGCTAACTTTCTGAGCAAAATGTCATTGTCAACGAAATTAATAAAACGGCACGGTCCCTTAAATAAAAAATGCACGGTTAGGTAGGTCGGTAGGCAAGGGCGTTAAATTAGGTTAGGGCAACCAAAAAAGGGAGTTCGGGGGGGAGACCCGCTCCGCAAGGGGGGCTTGTAAAAAAACAAATAATCGTAACAATGGTATCATTTGGTAGGTTAGGTTAGGGTTAGCTTGTGTCCCTTAGAGCGGAAATAGGCACCCCACGGAGCGGGGTGACGTCGACACGCTGGCGGTTAGGTTATAATTACGACCTCTACACAAATTCATTTATACTGCCTACCCACATAACAAAAAAAGTTGTTATTTTATTGTGTATCTTATACACCATTGAAATAAAGATGCAAATGATTTGTCATTGAAGAGTTCCTCTGCTGATTAACCGACGGAATAGAAATGGTAAATTAAATATTGACGATTACAAATAATTTGCCTTATTTTTAAACGACTTCAAAAAAAGGAGGAGGTTCTCAATTCGGTTGTTTTTTTTTTTTCAATGTTTGTTACCTCAGAACTCCGTCGTTGATGAGCCGATTCATAATTTTTTTTTTGTTTGTTAGTATATGTTTCCAGGTGGGTCCCATTTTGTTGAAAATTCAATTGGATGATGGGATCCATGAGGAATTGAGGGAACTCCTCAATTATATTAGGCGTGTAGTGATTTTGGTATTTTCTATTATAACTCGTGTATTTACATCCGGAAATCATAAATTGGTGGAGTGGAATTGATGATGAAGACCACAGATGACTTATGGAATTCCTCAATTATATACTTAAAAGTACAAAAGTATATCACAGATTCTGATAAGATTCCGTTGAAATAGCAACTAATGAAGTGCCATCAATTCCACAAGGATCACCTTGTGGAATTGACGGAAGTCCTCAAATATTATCGGGTCACATACAGCAATTGGGTTTTTTTCTATAATAATCAACGCATTTGCTCGCGGAAATCAGTTCATGAGGTAAATTGGAAAAGAAATGTTCTCGTGGCTTGGCGAAGTACTAAATTGAAGTCGGTTAAAAGTTTGTTTTTAAAGTAAATTATGTTTTGGTTAAAACATATTATGCTAACTAACATATTTGACTGAATGTTTGGTTAAAGTCCCAGTTGGTAAACGAGATATTGCTTAAACATGAATATGCCAAACATCAGGTTTGCGTAAGAATTATTATTACAAACGATTATTTGGCAAATGAATTCTAGGATTTTTTTTTGGGAAGTGATAATTTGTCAAACATTTTTTTGTATGGCGAATTAAGATCATGGCAAACACGATTATTGCGTTATGGTAAATAACATTATGAATACCGAAGGTATCCGCGTCATATATGTGAATAATGTTTTTTTCTTCGATTTTGGCTTCTGATATAGTAATTCTGTGGTCCGCCGGAGCCGTCGGAGGTTCTCTTTTACCTAGAATGCTTTATTTAAATAGTCAAATACTTAGTAACATTCTTCAAGTGGAACACTTCATTCTTCAAGTGTAACACTTCAGCAGGTGAGACGGAGTTCAACTGCTCGGAATTTCCACATTAAACAAAGCTAATCGGATTGGATTTACCCTTGCAAAGTCCAGTTTGAAGCAACAACATATCGAATCGGGGAGATTGGGGAAACGTAAAATACTTACCAAGATTACTTGACGATTCTCAACTTGCTTCGACTCGCCACTGGTTCCCAGTGTAACTTGAACCCGTAGTCCATGGTGACTATGCCAAAGACGGTAGCCAAGATAAGCACAGTACTAATGCAATTTGCTACAACAACCGACAGAGACACGAATGAAACAGCAATGCATACCTTTCTTTCCAACTATTGCTGCGTCTCCGACAGTTGTTGCGACGAATTGCATCGTTTGTAGCGCGGCTTACACTGGTTCCTGTGAGGCTACTTAGTTGTTGGTAGATAATTGTGAACCAGCCTTGTGGCAGTCGTGACGAATCGGTGACAATAGACGGCATTTCCAGGTCGCTCCGGTCAGCTGAAAATTAGACTGTACACGTGTAGATACACGTGTTATTTTATTACTAGCATCAAGTTTGAGTTGTCTACTGTTATTTTTTTCTACCATATATTTGCTAGTATCAAAATAAATACAAATACAAATAATTTATTGTCTGAAAGTGAGTAGTTATAAAGTTGATAGTGGTTCCATGGTTCGTCACAATCAGCCATTATATGGCGTACGATATATTCTACAAGCATACACCATTGAAATTTAATGTCCTAAAAATAAACATAATTAAGTCAAATGTAAATTTAATACTAAGAATAATTAATAATAAAAAAGAAATATCAATGTCATGCTATGTGATAATGAGAACACAAAATAAAATAAAATAAAATAAAAAGCACCAAAATATAGAATTAAATTAAAATGAGAAAACATAAAACACAGCCCGACTGGGGAAGTACCTCCGCCTTGCAGAAGACCACAGCCATAATAACACTACTATCATAAGGCGGGCCGTACGCTTGTTTGCCACCGTCGATGTACTTATACGAGACAGTAATTTTTATCAAATATTGTAGGTATATGTACACCGTGTACTCCATATTTGGTTTCATTTTCGAAGCAGTAAAAAAAAACTACCTATTATTCATACAAAATAATTTAATATTAGGTACATCTGTATCTGTATTGCATGCTATTGTAAAAAAATGTTCAAAATAAACTCTGTTAAGAAAATGTATACTATATGGATTGTAGACAAAAAGCTCCAAAAAGTTGGACCACGCAAGTTATAGTTTATTCGAAAATATCATTTTAAATTCAAATTTTGTTCTTACCATAGTTTCATAAGATCAAGCTAAACTGCAACAGGATAATAAATGTTCAATTCTAGCCGTAAATTACAAAAAATAATAATAATCGGGAACCAAGCGCTAACAATAGCTACAAATATGAAAACCATTTCCGGCCTTCGATTGCCTTAAAAGGCCACCCCGTAAGTCTTATCTGACGCTTAAATTAGGCCCAGTTACTTTGAGAGTGCCGAATTTTCGGCGTTCTAAGAAGGGCGTTCGAAAATGTTGGCGAATTAAATGAAGGGCAGTTCAGAGAAATGCATCTTCAGAGTGCAAGCCTGGAGGCATCGCCTGTAACGTACAGGGTGTTGGGAAAGAAGGATGTGCTTAGAAATATTTGATGTACCGGTGTAATGGTGTTGCAAGCAATTTGCAAGTAATTTACTTGATTATTATCTTGATAGAACATTGGTAGCAAAAACTTGGTTTCCTTATACTTTGAGTAATTAATTTGATTTTTTTAATGAACATGTTGAGTTAAAACGCATGTTAAAATGCATGTTTGTGATGCATATGAACAACCGAATTATAGTTGCCTAACAAAAGATATGTAAAAATATATAATTTTTTTTACCCCGGATTAAAGTGAAAATGATTTCTTGTATTCGACTGTACAGTGGAAGTCGGTACCCTATGTAAATCTACCTGAGCAAAAAACCTGGATAGCCATTAAGATCACCACGATTTATTACATACTGTTGGTATATTTAAATACATATAATTAAATGAAAACCACTTGAATCACACATTGGAAAAACCTCCAGAAAAATAGCATATCCATAATACATCAAGATCCCGTTTTGTATCGAAACCGCACCCTCTATCCGTGCGCAGACGTCATCCGTGATTCATGCAACGGTTCCGCGAAACAGCGGGAACACTTTAGAATCGGCGTCTACTAAAAACGTCCAAAAACTACTAAAATCTACCTAATGGCGTTCACAGGGAAAATAATCATTTTTCGCCCTCAATCGTCGCATTTGTATTAGCGCATTGTTAATAATTACGTAATGCGACATCCGCAAGTATTTTTTCCTGTCAATGACACAAATGTGTTGATTTCGTTTCTACTGATAATTTGTAGACACATCAGCCGATCATATGCCCTTGATATGCATGCAAAAATGAAGTATGCAACCAATGCTAATGAAATCGCCTTTTATGTTTTAGGATACCCGTGTTATTTCGAATATAGCTAGTTTTTCAATAAAATTATTCGAAAATTTGATTTAGTTCATAAACTACTAAATACTACTAACAGATTTTTACATACTAAAATATATTTCGCTTAAAATCTACCAAAAAAGTAGAAATCTACAAAGGAATGCAGCCTACGATGCACCAGACACGGGGATATAGTGCCTAATAAGGTAAAGGCGTAAGTCAAGGTCTTGGCGTATAACTTACAATTTTATTCCAGTACTGTAGGCACACTGCATCTTGGTTAGCTGGCATACAATGCTTACCGCCATCTCGGCTTAGGTGAGTAATATGCGCCCTTATCAATAAGGGCGTATTTTCATTGATTGTTAAGTCGGTCTATATATATGGTTGAGATTATTTCATCTGGTAAACTCTATAAAACTGTCTTTGGAATTGGAATCTTCTACCTCGGACAACAGAGTTGCTTTTTCATTGGATAACTTTGATGCGATTCGGCCAACTCAAATAATCTCTAGTAAGTATTGCGACTAATGGAAGTCATCACTCGAAATCACAGTCCTTTGACAGCATGCTGGATTCAATCAATTACTTATAACCATGAGAGGGCCTCTATCCCTCAAGGTAGTGTTGCTGGATGCCTCTTGTTTTTTCTATATATAAATGATCTGCCTAAAATATTTGAAGAGACATGTGTACTCTTTGCTGATGATATCTCACTACTCGTAGCGTGCCAAAGCAATAGATATTTATGCGAAAATCTACCACACACTGGATGAAGGACCACCGCATAGAGATTAATTATACTAAATCAAAACTAATGACATTCCACTCTTACCAAAAAGCCCCTTTGGAAATGAACTTTATGTACAATAACTCTCAGCTAGAAGTATTAGACGAATTCCCTTTACTTGCACTGGTCATCGATAAACATGTCAACTGTTAGGCAAATATAAAAAAGTAAGTGCCAAAATGTCCAGCTTTGCCTATGCATTGCGGGAAATTAAAAAAACCATTGACATACAGACGGCACTTACAACATATTAGGCGTACGCCAATGCATGGCTTAGTTACGGCATAATACTGTGGAGAAATAGCACCGACGTATCCTCCCTTTTCATACAGCAAAAGAAATTAATTCGCATTTTAGTCAATATTGATAGCACAGACTTGTAAACCACACTTTCAGCAACTCAAAATCCTGACATTACACCTCCTCCTGACAGATCCTGACAGATACATGTATCTGTATACTATAGACATGTGTAGATTTGTAATACAACACTGAGCTATTTAAAAAAAGACAAGAACTAACCACTAAAAAAGTTTTATGCCATCCAAATAAACGTCTATACTATAGTTGAGATTTTGTGAACTGGACTGATCTTCTTATCTTCAGAACAATAGCATTCAAGTCTAACAATACGACTGTGTGGTCGGACGCGTGCCATTTTTTGCAAGAAAAAGGTTACCGCCACATAAAATGTTCATTGTAAAATGAACTCTATTGTCTTATGTAATAGATTCAAAATCGACCAAAAGATAAAACAAGCAGGGAGCCAAGTACAAGGCGCTGTGTGTGGTATTTTATCTCGTAGCTAATTTGGAATCTATTGTGTAAGAAGATAGAGTTCATTATTCAATGAACATTTTACGTGGCGTGGCGGTAACATTTTTTTACAAAGGGAAAAAGGCAAACAAAGGCTATTTATGAGCTCAGTACAATGGCCATTCATGAGCTCAGTTCAAATAATTTAAACTATACCTGCATCATGATTAAAAATGCACTCAAACAGTACCTATGTTATGGCCATAAAAATATATAATAATCTAACGAACCTACTATTTCTACGCCAGGGGTTCTTAAACTTTTAAGTTAATGGAACCCCCACCAAATACCTTTTATTGTATGGAATATCATATGATTACAAATCAAATACACTGTAATTTAAAAAAACATTAAAAACTTTCATTAGAAATACCGATTTCAAAATTTCAAGGTGAATGTGAAAAATGAAATTGTCTCACTGTTTTATCAATAATTGATTTATAGTTCGGTGTTTTACAATGATACGTTGTGACAAATGGGAACCAATTTAAGATATGGCTACTTCAGGGTTATACACTTCTAACTTCTAAAACCAACCGTGGAGTCTACGCCACCACGAGACCGCAAAACACATCGAAATCAAATAAATGTTAAATGCGTAACTCGAATCGACCCCCAAGTTTAGATAAAACGGAATTGAGAACCTCCTTTTATGTTAATCGGTTAAAGCGAAAAGCGCAGCGCAGGCGCCTTTGAAGTATTTGAATTGGGCACTTTGGTACGTAGATTTTTTTTGTTCGTGAAGTTGAATTATGTATGTATTTTTCTTTCTGGAATTCCAATCTCCCCGATTGGACCTGTCCAACTCCAATTTTTGCAGTTAGGTTGAGCTGGTTAAATTCCATCGCGTTTTGTCATTAGTTGGTAGCCTACATGTATAATAAAGTATACACTGTGTTTTTTTTACGATTCCGATACAATTCGTGTCAAAACGACTTCTTCGTAAATACACTCACCGGCAAAAAATTTGGCCCAAAAACTTTTCGTGATTCCAAACTATAAATTGAATAGATTAAATAATGTTTTAAATCATTAAATGCATTTTTCTAATTTGGGCTAAATTTATTGCCGGTCAGTATATTAAGACTTACTCGACACTTGTATTTTTTGTTGATAGGTAAATAAAATAACAAGTGACAGTTAATTTATTTATCAGTAGATTGAATTATCTGTGACAAACTTCGACAGCAAATCAGAAATATAAAAAAGATTTATTCACTTTTCTCACTGAAAATTGGATCCCGCGAAAGTTAATTTAAGACCTACCTAGTCTAAGTCCCCATAATAGAGCTTCTGGTACTTATACTTTTGTAAAGTGCCAGAATTAAATTATAATTATAATATGTCTGAAACTCGCGGGGATTTTCTATTTAGAAGTACCAAATCTTTCTTTTCAGCATTGTCCATGCACTTCTGTCCTTATCAGATGCTGGACGTATAAAATCGGCGTATAAGGATGTTACGTATAAGGATGACTACCTACCCATTAAAAAAAACCGTACGTAATTTCCATTTCAGTTTTGGTGAACAGATGGAAAGTCAGCCGACATTAAAAAGTTTGCTCGAATCTGTCGATGAGAGATTTATGACTTTTAAGAGTTTTGTCATAAAATTTTCTCGAAAATAGAGACGCTATATTTGGTTTATCGAGTTCCAGAAATGTTGTACTATCTGTTTAAACATACTAAATAGGTACTTGTAAGTACTCAATGTTAGAGTAATTGAATTGAAACAAGGGCCGTTTTCATGGGCTTGTGCACGACAACACAGCGGACCTGTTATTATCGTTAAAAGCGTCAACTTCAATTGCCATCAGAAAAACAACTTAGAAAAGTTGAAAAACCCCCGATTTTTATTTCAAAGTACAATATCTCAAAAACGGCTGAACAGATTTTCATGAAACATGGCTAAGAACACTCGGGAAAAAATTATCTATGACACAAAAAACTGAACGAAAATCGGTTCATCCGTTAGGGAGCTACGATACCACAGACAGATACACAGATACACAGACAGACACGTTAAACTTATCCGCTTGCGTCGGGGGTTAAAAACACGTAATTCACACGCATCATGCGTGCATGCATTTTGTACCAAGCTACTGTAATTTATGTTGAATGATACAAACGTCAATATTAGTGTTCCCGAATAGCCGTAGTTCAAGAGTTTTCCCTATTAATATCTTATACCATATTTATCCGTTTATGGGCCCTAGATTGCATACATTACCAATGTTGTTCACCTCACGGGAGAAACCTAAAGATAACGAAGAATGCCTGCATTACAAGTGTTGTTTGTTTACGTACTCGTAATTACTATCAACGTACCTGCATTTATTTTATGCAGTCAGTTGCAAAGCTCCTATGATCCTAGAAATGATCCTATGTGACTATGCCTTCGGACTTGGCTAGAGACTAGAAACTTCTTATTAGAAAGAGACGGATAGTCTATCTCGCCGCGACACAGCTCGCGGGCCGTCCTGTGATAGCCGTAGTAGGGCTTTATGAAGTTACAATTCCATAAATGTAAACCGCCAACAATAGTCAAGGACAATGTCCCTCAGAGTTGCACTGGCAACTACCTAAAACAAAAACACAAACAAAACAAAATCGGAAAGGTAGGAACTTACACTGGTAAGCTGGGCTTTCAGATTTTGTTTCATTAAGAAATGGAAACATGGGAAATGTTACATTAGGTACCTGATAGGAATGACGTTATAAATGTCTGATTTGACGCTTATTACTTTGTACAGGTGCTAAAGCGTTTCAGATCATCATCATCATAGTCGAGAGACGTCCACTGCTAGGCATAGACCTCCCCCAAAGAGTGCCACAATGACCGGTCCTGCCGGCCGTCCACCCTTATCTAGCGGACTCCCGCGTCCTTTACCAGGTCATCAGTCCACCTTGTCGAGAGTCTACCCACGCTGCGTATTCCGGTACGTAGTCGCCACTCGAGCTCCTTTCCGCCCTATTGGCCATCGGTTCTACGTGCAATGTGCCCCGTTTAACGATTCGGAGGGCTATATCGGTTCTGAGGCGATCACGCAAAGAAACTCCCAGCATAGCCCTCTCCATTGCCCTTTGGGTGACTTAAAAGCCTTCTTTTGAAGCCCATTGCTAGCGCCCACGTTTCAGTGCCATATATGTCATCAATAGCAACACACACTGTCTACTGGTCATAGACTCGTCTTGAGACACTGCGGAATATTGGACGAAAAGATGTGCCGTAGCTTCCCGAACGCTGCTCAGCCGAGTCGGATTCGACGATTGACCTCTTTCTCGAAGTTGGAGAGGAGTCTGGGAGTTGGTACTACATGGGCATTTGACATCATCTTCAGAGACCAACCAACCTTCTCCAATCCAGAGTTCAAATATCCTCCAGTGCAGCCGTGAAGAAACAACATCTCCTTGCCTGACTTCCGCTGCAGCGGAATAGGTTTCGAGTTCCGGTCCTGGAGTCGGATTGACCTTCACCGGGTCATCAGTCCAGCTTATGGGGGATCTATCCACGCTGCCCCTTCCGGTACGTGGTCGCCACTCAAAAAACTTTCCGCCCCAACGGTGCCTCAACTTTACGTGTGTGTCAGGTAAGTATATAATTTTATTTGTAGATCAAATAGATATATAGCAGAGAACAGAGAATGTTATATACTAGCACATGGATGTCCTACACACTTCCACTAAGAACTCCTATTACTTAACTTATGTTGGAACTGTCGAATATCCATCTAATGATTACATTGAGGATATTTTGATTTTAAAACCTTAGATTGAAACCAAATAATTATATCTACTGGCTTTCACATAGTTTTATTTGGTTTCCTTAACAGCAAAAATACCTTGTTACTTAACTGCGTCATTGTATTTCCGAACCGTATCTTTGTTTATCCTTGTAGTGTAAAACTTGAACCTTTCGAAATCTCCTTTTGGTAGATCTTAAATAGAATAGTTGGGGGTGACCGAGCATTGCCTGGTGTATTTCGTGTTTACCAGAGGTGATACCGATGTTGCTCATTTGCTCGGACAAAATACATTTTTAGTTAACAAAGATTTGTTACGTTTCAGGGGGTAAGTGAGGTACCTACGGGTGAATTCATTGAACTCTTAGGTAATGGAAAAACGCACCCGCATATAATCGAGATGGCAATGCACTCACGCGCATGCAGTTTTGCTCATAGCTACCCAAGTTTCAAAAACAGTTTATCTTTTTCGCTGGCCTGAAGTGCTTGCGTCATTTTGTACATCTACTAGTCCCAAGATACAAAATATTTTGCGTCATCGGTTGCAAGTGCAGTTAAGATTGTTTAATGTGGCCGACTCTTTATAAAACTGTCATTGGAATTAGAGTCTTCCACCTTGTATGTTAGGGTTGGTTTTTGAATGGACCACTTTGATGCAATTCGACCCACTCAAATAACCTCAAGTAATCTCATGCGGGCGAGGAAAACCCGGGGTAACGGGAGGAGCCCGGTTTCTAGTGGAAAATCTAGACAGGGGACGGTGACGCATAGATAACGGATATTTTATCCTCCTAAGGCCCACCATACAACACAAAATGGCATTGGAATTGGAATCGTACTTTGTCGGGAATAGAGTCGATTTCCGTTTGCTTTAAAAAGTGCCCGAAACAAAACAAATGCAACTCTATTCCAGTTTAATATAATTTAAATTCCTTTGACAGAATAAGTCCTCAGAGTAGGCCCATGGGCCTTAGGAAGTTTAACTTTTTACCCAGGAGCAAATCTTGAAATGTCCGATTTTTCTGGGGGTCACACGGAGAGATCCTACATATATGCCTATGTCCGTAAACTGTAAGTTAAACTTCTATTCGGAATAACGATGTTGTCGGACCAATGACTATTTTGTGTGTGTGTCTATGTAAGTACTTTATACTTGGACACTACGCATAATTTTTGCCTGAGACCCTTGACGGGGCCCCACTCCGAATATTTTCTCTCGCTCGGTCGGGTTTTTTACCGACGGGTCGATGCAAATGCTATATCGCTGGAGGTAAAACCTTCATTAATAAATTTTGCCGATCTTTGACGAAACAACTAGGATGTAATTTGAGTTTCATTCGCCTCGTGATTGTAGGTACAGCCAGCGTCATATAGTTAGTAGCAGCCAAGGTAACCAAGTATTTCGGTACACGTCTTTATTACTGTAAGAATAAGGGTGTGTTACGAAATATTTGGCTACTCTGGCTGCTACTGACTATATGACGCTGACTGTGCGTAACTTGAACCATTTTCAAACGCTCTTACGAAGTTAAGTTGGTGTAAATTCTTGACAGGTGTCCGTTCGGCTTGAAAATGTCATTTTCACTTCTCATGCTTGCAAAGTTCGCCTTTGTGCTGGATATAAGCTGTACAATATGTCACTTTTATGCTCTAGTGCACAATGTAATCCTACTAATATTACGAATGTAAAGTTTAGATGTTTGGATGTTTAGATGTTTGGATGTTTGTTACTTAATCATGCTTCAACGGCTCAACCGATTTGAATGAAATTTTGCATGGCGATAGTTTATAGCCTGGATTAAAATATAGGATAGTTTTTATCCAGGATCAACGCAAACGAAGTCGCGGGCAGAAGCTAGTATTTATTATAAAGACTAAGATAGTCGGTCCTATTACGCACACTAAAACTTCCTAGAATAAACTTGTTATTTTGACATTTCACTTCCTTGTTTTCTATTATTAAATTAATAAAACAATATAAAAATTGAAGTGACTTAATATTTAAAAACGTATCAAAACATTAAATGCTTTGCCTATCAAGTACCTAAGTCTAATCACGTGTCGAACAACCATAAGTACCTACCTACTTTATATTATAAATGGAAAAGTCTGACACCTCTCTATCCGTTATTGGCCGGTTCCAATAATCAATCCACCGATAGTTTTCCTTACCAACAGTTACATTTTGACACATTTTCTACGGGTAATCTGTCAAAATGTAACTGCCGGTAAGGAAAACTATCGGTGGATTGATTATTGGAAAAGTCCATAAGCCGCTGAAAGTGATAGATAGAGATAGTCCCGGGGAAGGACATAGGATAGTTTTTATCCCGAAAATCTTCACCTAACGAGGAGAAATGGGGGGGGGGGGGAGAAAATGTGTATGGAGCTACGATATATTACTTAAACGAGTTCCACACGGATGGAGTCGCGGACAGAAGCTAGTATACTGAATAAAGACACGAGGCAATGGCCCCGAGGGGCAGCGGTTTCACGGCCCTTTAGAATCAAATTAAGGTGAGGTCAGTCGGGGCAAGTGCGCCAACGGGGTAAATGCGCCTATCATACAGGACCGGTCGTTGTGGCACTCTTTGGGGGGGCCTATGTCTGGCACTGGACGTCTTCTGGCTAATATGATGATAATGATGATCATCTAAGATTAATATAGTACTAAAATATCAGTAGATTTCAATATGTTTGATGAAATCGCACTTACCCCGGTAGCGCACTTGACTGACTGACTGACCTTAACAATACGAAACACAACCAATACATGACATGTATAATCCTTAACTCAACACATGATATAAATAACACCTTCAGACCCCGTAGCATGGACGGCCTTATCACATGATAAGTGACAAGATAGAGCGTCCGTCACTGGCTGACACCGTTCAATAGAATGAGACGGACGCTCTATCTTGTCACTTATCGCGTGATAAGGCCGACCATGATACGGGGTCAGCTTTCACAGATCTTTCAGACATAAGTTAACTGATATCTACACTCCTGCGAGAACGAAAGGATGTAAACACCATGCTAATATTATAAACTAGCTTCCGCCCGCGACTTCGTCTGCGTGGACCCGGGATAAAAACTATCCTTTATTTGAATCCAGGCTATAAACTATTTTTGTGCAAAATTTCATCCAAATCGGTTGAGCCGTTTATTGAGTAACAAACAACCAAACATCTAAACATCCAAACTGTCGCATTTATAATATTATTAGTAGGATGCGAAAGTGTGTCTGTATCTGCTACCTCTTCACGCTTAAACCGCTGAACCGATTGAGATGAAATTTGATATGGCGATAGTTTGAATGAATCCTGGGAAAGGACGAAGGATATTTTTTATCGCGGGAATCATCCCCTATGAGGGTCGAATGGAGGATGAAAGTTTGTATAGGGCTACGGTGTAAACGAGTTCCACGCGGATGGAGTCGCGGGCAGAAACTAGTATAACAACATATTCTCATACAAAAAAAAAGTATATTTCAACATCTATTCTTAGTTGTTGAACATTTCATTTGTACCTTTTTAGGGTTCCGTACCTAAAAGGTAAAAAAAGAACCCTTATGGTGCGACTTCGTCCGTCTGTCCGTATGTCTGTCACAACGTTAAATATATTTTATAAAATATAATCTCAAGACTTGTGCTATCAATTTGAATTTTGAAATATTTGTAAACGAGCCTAATGTACGTGTATGGAAAAGGCAAAAATGAAACTTGCATTTATATTTTGTATTAAAAATGGAGGATGTATATGGGTCAAGTGGGGGATCAAATGTAATAGCTTTAGATGCACATTCTAAAGCTGTTTTTCGTATTTTTTACAGTGAATGAATTTCGATTTATGAAGGAAAATGTAAAATAAAATACCATTCCGGAAAAATACAATTTGGAGATAGGGGCCCCTTATCTCCGAAAACCTGGCGAAAATTTTGAATTTCTTACATTAAGATTGAACAAAATTATAAATATTACAGGAAAGATAAAATGGTATCCTACCTAGGTTTTTTTTAAATCATCAAATTTTATATAATTTCTGGACTAAGTTTGTAATTTAGTCATGTTTGTATGTATATATTTATCTTCTAATTCCTATTATCTTATTATTATCTTAAAATATTAAAATCGATTCACGTGATAAAAAAATATCCTGTAAAAACCACATACTTAGCGAGTTATTTCGTCCTGCAAGTTAGTATCAAAATGCACCGTTAATGGCGCTGTACTCATGGCGGCAACTTCTGCTAATTCGTTGTTAAGATTTTTCCAAAATGAATAGGCGGGTAAAGACGGGGTATACTTACTGTTCTGTGATAGTTTTTATACGGAACCCTCGATGCACGAGTCTGACCCGCACTTGATCGGTTTTTTTTATCGTGTGACCAATTAGTTTCCACATCAACAGTTACAGAAAATTATTAAGGCCTTTGCAAAATTAATAACGTTTTAAACACGCTCATTTGGCGTCCTCTGCAGGTATGTTGAGGAAATGTTGATACTTGCAACGTTGAGTGCGTTGGTGTTGAGACGGCTTTGCTAGTTCGAAATGTGTGTCACAGATGGCGCTTTCAACAAAAGTGAGCAGTAGAAACTAGAGCTCTTGTGAAAATAATTCGCGAGTCAGTTTAACAGAATAGTAAATAGTTGTTTGTGTAGAGCAGGCAGTTTGAACAAAGTTGTAGTTAATTTTGATTTAGACATATTTTGTGATACCGTCAAACATGCCTACTTTGCCCGATTTTTCGGCAAAAACACGATCTCATATTGTTTAGGGTTGCGGAGCCAAAATGGCAGAAAGAACCCTTATAGTTTCGCTATGTCCGTCAGTCCGTTTGCGGCTTAGTTCAGTGACCCTTACTACTAGAAAGCTGCGGGCGTAGCACGGTTGACGACGTTGAAGACGTCCATCACGCTCTGACAAGTATGCGAGTGCGAGAGTGACGGATGCCTTATCTACAACGATAAGTGATAAAATGGCAACCGTGCTGCGCCCGCTGTAAGTCGGCATGGGTATATCACGCCGACAAAATGGTATAGAATAACATTTTCACACATGATACATGCATGACACAAAGTAGTCATAAATATAATCTAGTTTCTACTAAAAATAGTAAGGTTGCCATTAATATGTTGTGTTTTCGTTCATTACCAGATTTGTTTCTTTGCTTTTTGGGTGTAGTTGCCCCTGGTGGCAAAGTAGGCGTAAGTACCTATTCTACGGTAGCATACAAGCGATAAAAACTAAACTGATAAGATTCTTCGTGGATGATACCTACTTCCAGGTGTAGGCTCGGGATACCAGAGTTTATATATCCTAATTTATTAACTAAATTGTACTTGTAGAGTCGCCAGCAGATATATCGGAGCGGCCAAAGTGCTCTCAAATATCTGAACACGTCTCTAATGCCTCGACAATAGAGACTTGTTCAGATATTTGTGAGCACTTTGGCCGCTGCTATATAGGTATCTGATGGTGACTGTTTATTACCATTGCCATGCTTGTTATTAGTGCGCGATAGGTTATTTAAGTAACTAATGTAAGGAGAGTAGCTACGCTTTATAGACAGCCTGCCATGCTCGGGACCGATTTTTGACTTTCGAGCGCTTGACTCTTTCACTCGAAAACTAACTTAAATATTATGAAATGCTATTTTGAAATGACGATAGAAAATTTAAAAACGTGCGGTATTGACCACTCGTATTCAATTCTATTCGTAAAAAGTAAGTGCCTGTGATTATGACACTAAAATAGCATTTACTTTTATTTAATTTTCAAGCGCTCGAAAGTCAAAAATCGGCCCCTCAGGTGCCTCTCTTGTTGTGAGAATGCATGTTTAATGAGATGATGAATGATTACTGAGTACATAACTCATTATAGGTTTAAGACTTCTTGTACATGTACGTAATATATTTAATACCTTTTATGTACTTAATCCCTATATTTAAGAATCTTTTGCACAACTGTAATTGGTATTAACCGCTCTTGTGAAATAAATAAATGTCACCATATGTCATTAATGTCATCATTCACGTTTATTGTACCGGGATGACGGCTGTTAAAAAAATCTAATCATTAGTGTTTATTACTCTGTAGGTACTTCAGCAGACTCCTATTTAATCTGTTTAGTCATATTCAATTACGCCTTTTTATTATTACAAGCTTTTATTTACTTTCACCTGTCCCGTTGTCTGTCTGTCTGTCTGTAATCAAATCTTGCAAGTTAAATTTGATCCACTTCCCGGTTTCCGATTGAGTTGAAATTTTGCACGTATATGCAAATCGCGTGACAATGCAATATTATGATGACGTGGAGCTGATCTGATGATGGAGCTGGAAGGTGGCCATAGAAACTCCGTAATAAAATCACATAACCCTATCGAGTTTGGGCTAGTTAGAATCGTCTCAATGAGTAGTTGATGAAGGTA
This sequence comes from Epinotia bilunana, assembly GCA_947049275.1. Taxonomy (NCBI): domain Eukaryota; kingdom Metazoa; phylum Arthropoda; class Insecta; order Lepidoptera; family Tortricidae; genus Epinotia; species Epinotia bilunana. Next base: position 7,555,326 of record OX346265.1, read on the forward strand.
TACAGAAAAGTACAGTCGGCAATAAAAGCTTGTACCAAAAATGAAAATTTTGACAGAAAGTTATTTATCTCTGTACATTGCCCGCATTATTTGACACCCAGAACATGCGCCGCGCGTCGCCGTCTTAAGGAAGCGACCACACCGGTGCTTAACGCTGCGTATACGCGTTGACGTGTCGTATGCGTCACGTATTCTTCATACATTTTGCTGCGTTTTACGGTGGTTTAGCGTATTTTGAGCAGCTGACATTGTGCTACTTATAATATAAGTTTTCTATAGTGATATGAATGTTAGTCTGTAAGGTATTTGTAAATATGGTCCTCGGAAACTTGGTTAAGTGGGACCTGGATAAGTGAGACACCTCCATAGCTGGGACTCATGCTCTGGTCCCGACAACTGCACAGCACTGAATTACCTCTGTTAGTGGAACAAAACAAAAGCTCTATATGTGGGATTAGTGCTTTCGATTGTATCGTCATAATTACCTCTATAATTGAGACAGCGACTGTATTTTACTGAGACCATTGTTTGATTATTGCTAAAGATTACCACTTGTGTACCTATGTTTATATTTATTTTGAAATGGCACCTCTATAACTGCAATAACCTCTTATCTGACCTCAATTAATGGAACCCGGTGTAAATGAAACGGATATTTATTTATACCTGGATATCTGAGACACTGGGTAAGTGGAATACCTCTACAAGCGAGACAAAGCCGGTCCCTTGAAGTCCCAGTTATACAGGTTTCACTGTAAATAAATAAATTATTTGGCATTCTCCTTTCAGAAAGCAATTTATTAGGAAAGGTGAAGTAGGTAGTTGTCATGAAAAATAATATGTTTTAAGTTTCAGGTAATCTTATATTTATTGCGACATTATTTACATCTCTATTAGCAAAAAAACTCATGTTATTGTTACAAACTACTTAGGTAAATCAAGACCGAATTGATTGTTACTGGCAAGAATAATCTACCCACCGTCAATTGGCCTGCAACATACTGGCGCGGCCTACGGTGGCGGACAATAGTAAATTTGACAGCTAATGACAAGTTTACTATTGTCCGCCGCGGCCAGGCCCCTATTTCACCAACTTGATAATTGTCACCTGACACTGACAATTCTCGATACAATGCTGGATCCACAAGTACCCTAGCGACCACCTTAACATCTAGAACAAGCAATGTATGGCGAATTGTCAGTATCAGGTGACAATTGTCAAGTTGGTGAAATAGGGGCCAGGCCGCGCCAGTCTGTGAGAGGCCTCAAGTGATAGGTATTGGTATGATTTGTAAAAAGTTTCAATAATTATAAAGATATCACAACATTCCATTCACTTAGTACCTATGTGGTGACATTACAAACATATAGGTATACTATTAACCTATTAATAGTTTTTGTTAAGAGTCAACGATTACGTAGTCATGTACAGTGAAATTGTAGCCGGGCGTGGCCGTACGAGTGGCGACTGTAGAATGCTGATAAGTGAAGACTTCGTAGTCGCGCACAGTGAAGTTGTAGTTGCCGGCTAGTGAGGCGTCGCCGTACGAGTGTACTGTAGATGTCAGTTGTGCTGGTAAGTGAAGACTTCGTAGTCGCGCACAGTGAAGTTGTAGTCGGGCGCCAGTGAGCCCGAGGCGTCGGGGGCCCCGTAAGAGTGGAGGTTGCTGTAGCTGTCGCTGTTGGTGTTGCAGTTGTTGGAGATGAACAGGTCGGCGCCGGCGCCGAATATCGGCCCGCAGCTGGAAATACGACCATCAATTTTAGTGGGACGTGTATGCATGCCCTTTTATAGACTGTTAGACGCATTGGTAGTGACTACCAGGGCTTTGATGGTGACTAACAGCTTTTGCCGAACTTTATTGATTTGATACTTAACTAAAAAAAAAAAACACACCTTTCATTCGGAAAAGTAAGTTTTGCTCCACGACGAGAGGGATCAAAATGCTACTTTTCTGTTCAAGCTACTTTTTTAATTTATTCATTGGCATGTAGCATTTACGCAATGTACCAATTTAACACAGATCTAAATAAAATAATCCATTGTAATTTCATTGTAATCGATTAAAAACGAACATATTTAAAGTTTTAACTTTAACAACGTTACATGAAAGATTATGAATTTTTCGTAGTATTTAAAAATTAGTAACAAAAATTAATAAAATTTGTTTAAACTTGTTAAGTAATTTTAACAGAATCTTTTTTAAATTTCTTCATAGTCGGTGTGAAAAATAGTATGTGTCACTCGGTAGCAAAATTATCTTCATCTCGGGCGTAAACACTTGTATCCCTCACTACGCTCAGGATTCAATATACCGCCATCGCCGTAAATATACTATTTTGCTCCCTTGTGACACAAATAACTATTGTCACCGAACCCTCCCCAAGTCCCCATGTGCTACTCACTCGGGATGGTAGCACAGCGCGAAGGCCTTCTTGAGCAGCGGGTGCTTGACGGGCGCGGCGGGCAGCGCGGGCAGCGCGGGCAGCGCGGGCGGCGCGGGCGGCGCGGGCAGCGCGAACAGCCAGGCGCGCTCGGCGGGCAGGTACCCGCCCGCGCCGCCGCCCGCCCACGCCGCCTCGCTGAACCCGCCGACCACCTCGCCGCGGGACAGCTGCGGACACGCACACGTGAGGGCTTGGCGTGCCGCACGCGGGGGCGAGAGATCGAAGTGCTCTCTCGCTCCCAGCCGCTGCCGCGCCAAGTCGCGGCCGAGTGGTACTTAACGGTTGGTCTACACCGGGAGTCGGAAACCTTTTAGCAACCAAGGGCTATATAGTCGCTGACGAAATTGACGCGGGTCGCACTTCTTTATAATTTGGGACTTTAACAGGTAATTTCAAAATTCTGAATATAACGACCTTTACATACAAAACAGCTAGGGGCTTGCGGGCCGCATGCCTGGTTGCCGACTTGCTCTACACGATTTTGAGGGTACGATACTTAAGAAGTAATGTAAGAATAAACAACAACCTATTGCTGACACTAATGTCTAGGTCAATAGAGACTTATTGACTTTTGTTAGAAGAAACCAAGTAACTTTGGAAGTCAACTGCTTACCTGCACGAGTACTAACACTGGAGCCACGTTATCACACTGTTTATGGAAGGCGCTAGCACTGAAACCGTGAACTGACGCGCGGAACACCAAGCGCCATGTTTGCTTTCCGCTACCGCACCTGCAACACAGATAAATGTTGGTAAAAAACTTGGTAGGGGTGACGTGTTCGAATAGGCATTTGTTCGGCGCCTATTGCATTTGTTTTGTTTGCGTTAGACATTTTAAATATGTCTATTCGAATATACATTATGTATACGTGGCGCGGCCTGGCCGCGGCGGTCAGTAGTATACTTGTCGTTATCTGTCATATTTACTATTGACCACCACCGCAGGCCGCACCAGTGTGATTCGGGCCTAAGAAAGATATAAAAAGGTCACACAGAAAAAAAAGGCCTTTCCTGTGGTGGCTGTGGTCAACAGTTAACAGGTTTTTAATTTTCGTAAGGGTTTATATAAGAGACGCTGTTTATGAGTTTAAACTTAAATTTAGTACTCGTACCTAGTCAGTCGTTCAATTTAGCTATGTTTACAAGAAACTCTTAGAACTTAAATCTCTGTATGTCCCAAAATAAGTCTCTGTAGAATACTACAGAGACTTATTTTGGGAGAATACTACAGAGACTCATTCGTGTCGTTGAAGAATACTTCAACGACACGAATGACACAGTTATTTGTAATTTTCGAAATTTGCATTATTTCAGACTTTTTCATGTAAAAAGTTAAATAGATAAATAAATGCGTCATCCCTAAATTATAAGAAAATGATACCAAACTTGACCTAGTAGGGGGAGGCAGAAATACGAGTATAGCAGAGACTGGACCTTGGGAGGCGGCCCTCTCCACCCCCTCTTTTTGGGTACTAGCCCGGGGTTGCTCTCGTGGCTAGAACGCAAAATCAGCTTAGTTTGACCCAAGGAACAATCGTGGCCAGCGGCGTCGCCTGAACCAAAAGTGCATACTCACTGCCATTCCCCCACTATAACCTGGTGCTTACTATTCATTTTCTTAAAATGTCTATCACGGTACAAAACCTCACCAGTTGTTGATTACGGCCTGGTAGGCGCTCTTGTCCTGCTGCAGGATTACGGAGCCAGTGAACATGTTTACAGCCAGCCTGAAATCAAACATACAACGTAAACTTGCTATACAACAAACCTTTTTCAGACTACATTACTGAATTACGAAACATTTTTAAAATGCAGAGCAGCTGTACCATTCATTTCGTATTGGCAATCAGACTTCTGCTTAACACAATAGCGCCATCTATGAGCACAATGAAAAAGCTCCTAACATATGGCGCCAATGAGTAGGCAGAGGTGTAAGCGTCATACAAAATTAATTTTATTGTAGGTAGAGACACATCTCTCTAGTGAAACTCAGTGAAAATCAGGCTAATTATTTTAATAGCGCTACGTTGTAGAGACATTAGCAGTCTTTATAATTCACTAATCTCTTGGTACTAGTTTGTTGTCTATAGTGTAGGTGGAAGAGGGCCATGTTGTTCGTTCGGGTTTCCTCTCAGCACCATCCTTAGTGCTGAGTGGCTTCTCCTGCGCTGGTCGCTCCTGGAGCTGTGGCTGGTGGCAGGTCGTGTTATCACGATGGTGGGATGGGCTGCGAGCCTTCACTTTGGAGACGGAGATGAAGCTGCTTCCGAGGAGTGGTGTGCGGGTCCGGGGCCCGCTACGGCGGCTGTTGCTGGTGTCACGTGCGGCTGGTGAGAGGAGCACGAGTCCGTGTATAAACCGAGCTATACCTGGGTCTGGTGCGCGAGTCGTGCGTGTGGTGGTGGGGCGCAGTGAGCGCCGCGCGCCGGTAGCGCTCCAGAGACAGTTCCATGGGCACTGCTCCGGTAGGCTCCACTTCTTCCGCAAACACGCAGCTATCTAAAAATTAATTTACCCGCGGTTTTATAAAGATCCGATCGGCCTTACGTCGGTAGTAATGTTAATAGTAGTAGGGATTTGTGCGTTCTGGCTCAACCCTGGGAGGTCAAACACCCCCTGGTTTTGGTTGCTGACCTTTTTTTTAACAGCCACACCGTCGACCTCAGATGTTACTTGGTGTCAGCAGGTGGGCGGGGTGTTGGTTCAAGATGGTGCTCTCCTATTGGCCGTTGAGTTCATTAATGACTCTCATTTGCTAATTACATCCATTAATTAGGCCACACCCCCCAGTTGAAGTTATAAAGTGGGCGGGATGTTGGTTGTAGACGGTGCTCTCCTATTGGCCTATTGGTCATTGCTGTCATTAATGACGATCATCCCTAATTACATTGGTTCCCAAGGATGCTCTCCTATTGGTCGTTGCTAAATGCTGCTTAATGATACTCATTCCTAATTATACATCCATTAATTTTAGGTAGTATGTAGGGTGTTGGTTCTAGATAGCGTTATCCTATTGGATATAGATAAACCGTAATGGCACTTTCATATATTCTTGGTTTCCAAACAGGAGGTACGGTTTAAACCTAACCTAATGACATCGCAGTTCGAATCAAACCTAACTGAGCTCTGCCCAAAGGTACGATAGGTAGCTAACCATGTCAACCTAACACTCCTCCTCGCTTCGCTCGTCGTCGTACCTAATAACCATGTCAACCTAACACTCCTCCTCGCTTCGCTCGTCGTCGTACCTAACTGAGCTCTGCCCTAAGGTACGATAGGTAGCTAACCAGAGCATAAATGAAACGGAATATTTAAAATGTTATTTATTTTTCAAGAATACTTCATTCACAACTTATTTACTTATTTAGAGACCTACTTGTAATTATACCACGAATAAGTTACAAAATACAACATTTTTATAGTCTATCCTAAAATCCATATTGCATCTTAAAATAAGTCAAATTTATAGTTTGTTTTCTAAAATCTACATACCTATTAATATGCCAGTCATAGTTGTTACTAATTTTTAAAAAAGATAATCTATTTGTCCGCAGGCAGTCCCTTATTGAGAAAATGGTATTTGTCACAAGACAATCGAAGTAACTTGTGATGTTCCTCACAGTACTTGTGTTTATTTGGTGTATATTTCCTACACGGTCGGTTGTAGGTCGTCGCAGCACATAACTTATAGTCTAGGACTTCGTTTATGTATGCGAAAAACATGTTGTATAAAAGATATGCGTTTTAGTTCGTATATATACTAACACTCCTCCTCGCTTCGCTCGTCGTCGTACCTAACTGAGCTCTGCCCTAAGGTACGATAGGTAGCTAACCAGAGCATAAATGAAACGGAATATTTAAAATGTTATTTATTTTTCAAGAATACTTCATTCACAACTTATTTACTTATTTAGAGACCTACTTGTAATTATACCACGAATAAGTTACAAAATACAACATTTTTATAGTCTATCCTAAAATCCATATTGCATCTTAAAATAAGTCAAATTTATAGTTTGTTTTCTAAAATCTACATACCTATTAATATGCCAGTCATAGTTGTTACTAATTTTTAAAAAAGATAATCTATTTGTCCGCAGGCAGTCCCTTATTGAGAAAATGGTATTTGTCACAAGACAATCGAAGTAACTTGTGATGTTCCTCACAGTACTTGTGTTTATTTGGTGTATATTTCCTACACGGTCGGTTGTAGGTCGTCGCAGCACATAACTTATAGTCTAGGACTTCGTTTATGTATGCGAAAAACATGTTGTATAAAAGATATGCGTTTTAGTTCGTATATAACGTAGCGTAACGTTTTCTCCGTATGATGGACAACTAATTGTGGGTAAACAAAATTTGAAGTCAAAACTCAAAACAAGACAACCGTCAATCGTTTATTTCGAAATCAAACAAGACATTAGTTATCATGAATCGCCATTAATGTTATTATAATGGACAACTAATTGCGGTTAAAGGTTTATTTGAAATCAAACAAGACATTAATGTTCTTATAATGGACAACTTATTGTGTATTTAGAAATCAAACAGGACATTAACTATCATTAATCGTATATATAAAGGGCCTGCTGACTGACTCTATTATTCAATAACTATCCACGTTGCACTCCTACACCAGCAGTCACCAATATGTCGGTAAGTAGTCTTTTAATTTGATTTGTATTTATTAAATGCAATTATCGTTTCCTGCTATTATTTAGATTTATAATAACTGTGTTATCACAAAGCCGTATACATTTGTAACGTGTGTGTGTGTGTGTATATTTATGTTGCAGGACCCGTCATCAAATGTCGTCGATAGTCAAGACTACACTTTTAAACACTTTTATTATCCCATCTCGGAGAGTGATGATAGTTTACAAACAAAATTTGAAGTCAAAACTCAAAACAAGACAATTCATTATCATGAATCCCCATTAATACATCATCCTAACCTCATTAACAAATCGTACCTTTAAGTAATGCATCAGATAATAAAGGTTAAGGGTGATTAAGTTAGTAATTAGGAAATAGCTTGAAAACATTTGACTAATTAGTTGATGACTGATATCACATGTTAATAAAGATGTACTTAAGCTACTCATTCAAACTTTATGTGTATAAATAGGTTTAACCAAAACTCGATGGTTATCATTACTGCTTAGGACTTCGTGTTGAAATGGAGTAACATTTCACCCTCGTCATGGACGAAACGTCGGAAAAAGAAGTAGTTAGCACTTTTTTTGAGAGTGAAGACAGTTTGGATCGCAAATTGGTCAACGTGTGCCTTGAAGTAGAAGATGTTCAATTTATAACGGAAACCTCTCAAAGTTTCTTCGAATTGTGTTCCTTTCGAGAAAATTACAACAAAACTGAAAATGGAGGTGTTGAATATAGGTAAGCCTTTTAGCTTCTCAACTTAATTACAAAAATTTAATGTGCATTTATAATTTGTTTGTATAAATCATGTGTTTATTTATTATTATTTTGTTTTAGTAACGTAACCTGTCAGTCTGGAGGAGGACGTAAAAGAAAAGCTGGGGAAGAAGAAGAAGCACACGTAGGAGCGGGTCCGGCACACGTAGGAGCGGGTCCGTCCAGTGTAGCTGAAAATTTAGAAAATAATGATGACAAGATATTATGTGAAGTGTGTGACATTTGGGTAAGACGACGTTATTTTAGCAATCATTTAAAAAGCAATATACATAAAAATAAAGTCATCCAAAATAATACCCACGAACTCAGTAATGTTTGTTTAATCAACACTGCGTTTGGGTCGCGAATTCGCACTTACAGAATAGGTTCCGGTAATCAACAAGTAGAATTAGAGACTCCAGAGGTTTTTTTTGATGTTATTCAAGACAAAATTCATATTTTACTCAAAGAATGCCTCGAAGAATTAACCATTATTAATGTAAATTTTATTGTGCATGCGGAATTCGTTCAAGAAACGAAAGATTTAAAGAATACATTCGATTTTCAATCTTTCAATTACAACTTTTGTATTGGAGATGACATTGAACCATTAATAAAAAAAGTGAGAGATGTTCTATGCACTCGGATGAGTGAATTTGAGAAAAAAGACAGTGGGTGGACTTTAAAGAAAATTTTATTCGTGGATATGAATGTAAACAAATTTAATCCTTTGAAAGGGTCTTCTTATTTGGATTTACCAAAAGATATAAAAAGTAAAAAGGCAGTAATAAATGTTCAAAATAATGATCATCAATGTCTCAAATGGGCTTTACTGTCCGGCTTGTTTCCTGTTTCAAAAAACGCAAACCGAACAACGGCATATTTACAACATCAGAACAAATTAAATTTCGCCAATATCAATTTCCCTGTAAAAATAACTGATATCAAAAAAGTGGAAAACTTAAATAACATCAGCATTAACGTTTACGGTTTAGAATATAGTAATATATCGAAAACAAACAGCATCGTGGGTCCCTTACATTTTACCAAATCAAGAAAAGAGACACATATAAATTTACTGTATTTAAGTAATGGTAATACTGGTCATTATTGCTTCATTAAAAACTTATCACGATTAGTTAACAAGCAAATCACTGGACGTCACGATGCAATTCATATTTGTGATGGGTGTCTTTTATATTTTTCAACGGAACAAAAATTGCAAGCCCATCAGGAGCATGATTGTGCTCATGTTGTTACAGAACTCCCAGGTACTCACAAGATGAACAAAAATTGGTTTAATGAAACTCAGCCGAGCAATAAAGTTGTATTTGATAAATTTCAACGGAAGATGAAATTGCCATTTGTAGTCTATGCGGATTTTGAGTCTTTTCTCAAGCCAATTTCAACTTGTGAACAAGACCCAACTAAACCACTTACAAATAATGTTCACGAACATGAAGTGTATAGTTACGGTTACTACATAAAATGTTCATACGATGATAGTTTTTCAAAATATTGTACTTATACCGGCCCCCATTGTGCTACGCATTTCATGGAAAATATATGTAAAGATATTGCCAACATCCAACGGAAGATTAGTTTTCAAAAAGCGCCGGTTTCTCTGACTTCAGTTGATAAAGAAAATAATAACAAAACGAAAAAATGTTTCATATGCAATCATGATTTAGAATTAGACTGTGTTGAACATTTTGAATGGGTTACTGGTCGTTTCGAAGGTCTAGCACATTCATTATGTAGTTCGAAGTATAAAACTCCTCGTTTTGTACCAATATTTTTACATAATTTAAGTAACTATGACGCCCATTTTATAGTACACGCGTTAAACTTTAAGGAAGGTGAGGTTGAAATCATTCCCCAAAATAAAGAAAGATACATTTCTTTTTCCAAAAAAATACAAATACATGGACAAGAAATCAGCTTACGCTTTTTAGATTCCTTCAAGTTTATGTCAGCTAGCTTGGACAATCTTTCTAAAAATCTTAAATTAGATGAATATGAGGAGTTAAAAAAACAATTCCCTATTCAAGAAGACTTTAAGAGATTAATAAGAAAAGGCATTTTTCCATATGAATTCATTAAATCCCCAGAATCATTAAATGTAACATCACTCCCTACCCAAGCGGAATTTTACAATACATTATGCGATAGCGCCGTTTCTAGTGAAGACTACGCTCATGCTCAAGATGTATGGAATCATTTTAAATGCAAAACTATGCTCGATTACTCAAACTTATATTTAAAGACAGATGTAATGCTACTGACAGACATTTTTGAAAATTTCAGAAAAATTTGTTTATTAACATATGACCTCGATCCAGCCCATTACTATACAGCTCCTGGTTTAAGTTGGGATGCCATGCTTAAACATACTAATGTTGAACTGGAATTATTAACAGACTTTGACAAAGTCGCATTCATTAAGTCAGGGATCAGGGGAGGGATATCTCAATGCAGTAATCGATATGCCAAGGCCAATAACGAGTACATAAAAGAATATGAACCTGATGAACCAAAATCATTTTTAGCTTATTTTGATGCGAATAATTTATATGGATGGGCTATGTCACAATATTTACCAATTGGAGATTTTGAGTGGGTAAACACAGATATTGATATTAATATACCAGACACGTGTAATTATGGTTACATACTCGAAGTTGACCTTGAGTACCCTGATCACTTGCATGACTCGCACTCTGATTTACCTCTTTGTCCAGAGAATATTGTCATAGGGAACTGTAAAGAACGAAAACTTGTCCCCAATCTGAACAAAAAAACTAAATATGTGATTCATTATAGAAACCTCAAACAGTGTTTAAGTTTAGGATTACAATTAACTAAAATTCATAGAGTGCTGAAATTCAAACAAAGTCCGTGGTTACAGAAATATATTGATTTAAATACACAATTACGTATGCAAGCAAAATCTGACTTTGAAAAAGATTTTTTTAAACTGATGAACAATGCTGTATTCGGTAAAACCATGGAAAACATTGAAAAAAGAGTAAATGTCAAACTGATTACGCACTGGGATAGTAAAGGTAAAGTGTTAGGTGCTCAATCGTTAGTAGCAAAACCTGAATTTCACAGTTTGTGTATATTTTCAGAAAATTTGGTGGCTATCCAGCTGCATAAAACCAAGTTATATTACAACAAACCAATCTATTTAGGCTTTTGTATATTAGATGTATCAAAAACATTAATGTATGACTTCCATTATAATTACATGAAGAAAAAATTTCAAAATAATGTTAAACTATTATACACTGATACTGACAGCTTGATTTACCAATACTTTACCGAAAACTTTTATTTGAACATAAAACCGGACTTACCACTTTTTTTTGATACGTCTGATTATGCATCAAACAATATCTTTGGGTTTCCGCAACTAAACAAAAAGAAGCTAGGCTATTTTAAAGATGAAAATAATGGTAAAATAATGAGGGAGTTTGTAGGATTACGATCAAAAATGTATGCCATGACTGTAGAGGATGAATTTGTAGCAAAAGCAAAGGGTGTAAACAAATCTGTGACAAAAAAGATGAAAATGGAGAATTACAAGACTTGTCTTTTTGACCAAACAAGACAGTTCTCAAAGATGTATAGATTTAGATCAATAAAACATGTCATATTCACGCAATGTATTAATAAAACCAGCCTCTCTTACAATGATAGCAAACGTTACATTATCCCAAATTCTACCGATACATTAGCATGGGGTCATTATAGTTTAAGAAAATAGTTGTTAATGATTTGTATGTAAGCATTTGTTAATTATCTGTATATATATTTTTAGATAAGTGTTTGTAAATCATCTGCGCATATGGCAGGTTAACGGTTGTACATATTTTATCTATGTAGTAGAAGTAAGTAGTAGTGTGTAAGTAATAATAATATTTTTTACATAACTGTTTATGATAATTGTACCAATGTGTGATAAAATGTTAGTTATAAGCCTTGATTTTGTTAAGTTTCTAACTATGAACTAAAATGTATGTAATTTACAAAAATAATATCTATGATTTTTATATAAATAGGTTTTTTTTTATTTAAAATCATTTATTCCTCACCGTACCTCCTCCAATTGAAGACGTATAACCTATGTTTATATAAAATAATGATTCATTTCATTCACCCATTCACAGCAATAGTTGCTGGTCCCAGTAGTTGTGGTAAATCGCATTTTGTCACAGGTTTTTTAAATAATGTGAATACGGTTTGTAATCAATCATTTCTAAATATAGTATGGTGTTATGATGAAATGCAACCGTTATATAATTTAAAGAATGTAAATTATACTCAAGGCATTCCAGATTTAACTATGTTTGATGGTAAACACCCTCAACTACTCGTAATAGATGACTTAATGAGAGAATCCGATGGCCGTATTGTTGATATCTTCACTAAAGGAAGCCATCATCGAAATTTAAGCGTTTTTTACATTACGCAGAACCTATTTCATCAAGGAAAAGGGCAACGTGATATATCATTGAATGCTAATTACATTATTTACTTTAAGAATCCAAGGGATAAAACGCAAATTAAATATTTAGCACGCCAAGTTCATCCCGAAAACTGTAAATTTTTAGAAGAAGCTTATAAAAATGCAACAAAAGATGCCCATGGATATTTAATGATAGATCTTAAACAGTCTACAGATGACATGTATCGATTCAAAACGAATATTTTCAATTATACTTCATATTGTGCAGTGTATGTACCAAAAAAGGGCTTTAAATAGGACCAAAATTGATGATTTCAATCATTCTATAATTATGCACAGGAGAGTTATAACACATCAACATCTGCTCAAAGCGTTACTCACTCTAAAACCGAAATATCAAAAAATTCTATTAAAAGCCTGTAATGATGAAGAGATAAATGTGATTTGTGAATGTATTTATAACATTCTTAAAGGTAAACTACCACTTGACGAAAAAGAGAAAAAACATTTGAGTAAATATAAAAGCATATTACGAAAATTAATTATAAAGGGTAAAAATAAAATAAGGAAAAACATTATTGTACAAAAAGGTGGAACATTTTTACCTATAATATTAGGTGCTGTAATTAATGGTTTACTAACTTCATTTATTAAATAAACATGCAACATGCAAAAAAGATGCTACTCGTGGAACCTGAATTAATTGAACGGCTTAAAGCAAGTAATGAACCTACATCAGAAAATGCCTTGTCACGTTTAGATAGCGAAATGCAGAAAATTCTACAGAGTAAAATGAATGATCGAGACAAATGGACACTGTATTCTCAAGCTTTACAAAGATATCTACATGTTACTGAGGAGGGAAGAAGACCTCTCAAACTATCGATATTTACTGATACTCAAGATGAACAAACAAAGTTTAATAATGTTGATGTGCCATATAAAGAAGAAATAAACAGAGATTCTACTACAGTCCCTGAAATACCTGCACCAGGTGTAGATGTGACTCCTCCGAGAAAAGAAACATTTGCACCACAGTATACACCATCCTGCATGGTTAAATTAATTCCAAAGACTTATAGAAAAAAAGGCGAAGTTTTGTTAGACCTCATAATTCGAAGTAAACCTAAAATTTGGTGGAAAGAAGGCGGAGAAGTGGTTTTAAATAATGAAGATTTAAAAGGAAGTAACATATTTGATCTTATAAGTGATACTTTAAGACCATTAAAACGCCCCAAGCCGTTGGGCTGGGAAAAATTTGCTTTAGCGTTAAAGGATATAAATGTACCTTTATCGTGTGTTGGTAATCCTACCTCTCTCCAATATATTCATCAACCTCACTCCTCGGAATCTACAGCAAGTAACGAAAAAAAACAAATAGAAACATCAACACCGATCTCAGCAAAATCCAGCGAAACACCGAAAAGAAAAATTAATTGGGAAAGATGGACTCCGTACTAGATATATCTAAAATATATTATGATGTTTCTCATCCTGCTGGTTTTAGTAGCATTAACCGTTTAACAGAAGCTATGCGGGGCAAGTTGAAACGTAACGAAGTTAAGAAGTGGCTACAATCACAGGAAACGTACACACTTCATAAACCTTCACAGAAACATTTCCCCAGAAATAAATATATTTTATCTAATTATAACGAGCTTTGGCAAGCTGATTTGAGTGACATGCGCACATATAGTAAATACAATGACGGTTATAAATATATTCTGTGTGTTATTGATGTTTTCAGTAAATATGCTTTCGCAAGAGCAATGAAGAATAAAAAACCTGATACAGTTAAAACCTGTTTTGATAGTATATTTGCAGAAGCTAATGCCACTCCTCGGCATATTCAGTCTGATAAAGGTACTGAGTTTGTTTCGAAAATTGTAAGAGATTATTTTAGAAGTAAGAGTATTAATTATTATACTACAAACAACCCTGACATCAAAGCTAGCATTGTAGAGAGGTTTCAACGAACTCTAAAAATGAAAATGTGGCGTTACTTTACCTTCAAAAATACTTATAAATATACTAACATCTTGCAAGCATTGCTACATTCTTATAATCATAGTTTCCACACGAGCATTAAGATGACTCCAAGCGAAGTCAATGATGATAATATCATGGTAGTTTGGCAGAATTTGTATGGAAAAAAAGAAAATAACAAGTATATAAATGAACACCCTTCACTTCAAATCGGTGATCACGTTAGAATAACAAGACATAAACACATATTTGAAAAAGGCTATGAAACGAATTGGAGTGATGAAATATTCGTAGTAGATTCCATTATAAGAAGGTCCCCTTGGATCGTTTACACTTTAAGAGATTTAGAAAATGAACCAATCACTGGTACATTCTACTCGAAGGAACTGCAAAAAGTGTTTTATGACCCCACCACCAAACACAGGATAGATAAAATAATAGAATCACGTCGAGTTGGTGGCAGAAAAGAGGTATTAGTCAAGTGGAAAGGTTATCCCAGCAAATTTAACAGTTGGATCCCGGCATCAGATATAAAAGAAATATGACTGATGATAGTTTTTATTTGACTCTGTTGAGTAACAGTTCAATATCATACTATCCCGAAAATACAACAGCAAATTTCTTAACTAAGCTACCAAAAACTATTAAGTTAGAAGGTGAATGGACAGTTGGTTTAGTAGAGTTCCATTATCCATGTACTATGTTTAATGTTCAAGAACATGAAAATGTGTTGTACATAAAGAAGAAAATACGTTTGCAGGATGCTAGTGACACAAATAAAAACCCGAGCACTGGTACAGAAATCAATGTGGAATATAAATCTCACATACCAGCAACTACATATGACAACGTCAATAATTTTTTGAAGGCTTTTAATGAAAATCCCTTGTTGAAAAACCAACTAAAGATGCGACATGATGAAATATCAAAACTTGTAACAGCAACTAGTCAAAACAAAGATTTATTTTCTTTAACCGTATCACCCCAATTAAGTCTACAATTGGGTTTTGAGCCCAGAATGAATTTATTATCAAAGGCAGTTGGAAAATATCCTATGAATTTGTATCTAGGATTACCATCTCAGCTCTTTATTTATTCAGATATCATCCAGCCACAGATAGTGGGGGATGTAATGGCATCTTTAATACGAATTATACCTCTAGATCCGACAAAATACACATATGGAGCTTACAAAATGCATGCATTTTCACCAGCTCACTACTTACCCGTTATGCGCAGAGAGTTCGACACTATTGAAATAGATATAAGAACAAGCATTGGCAATCGGGTACCATTTCAATTTGGTACATCGTGTGTTAAACTACATTTTAGACGCATAACAAAATGAATCAAAGAAATATTAATAACTTATGCCCATATCAACATTATTACTCACGTCAGGCAGGATCTGGTATTGGGTGTGTGTATAAAGGTGTACCTCACCAACGCGGTCATGGAATTGGAAGTTTTTTGGGGGGGTTGTTTAGATCTATCGTTCCTTTGCTATCGAGTGGGTTTAGAAGTGTAGGTAAAGAAGCATTAAATGCGGGCGTTGGCTTATTATCTGATATGATGAGCTCCCAACCTTTGGAGGAATCGTTAAAATCACGCTTTAAAGATGCAAGTGCTAATTTGAAAAGGAAAGCTGATGAAAAGATTGATTCTTTAATGAGTGGCTCAGGGTATAAAATAAAACGGAAAACAAGAAATCCAGTCATTGTTCGGAAAACACTACACGGCGGGAGACGTTCAAAAAAAACATCGAAAACTACATTTGAAGATATTTTTTCCGGTTAAATAATGTCTTTTTTACATAATCATTCATGTGAATGTGCCAAGTCTGAGTTGGACTTGTTTGCTTTACCATCAACACAAACAAGTATCGAAAGCGGCCAATGGATCCATTACAAGCCCATTTCATCATTAAGTGATGATGGACCCATTGAATTCCAAGTGCCTGGTACCGGAGATGATTACATAGACCTATCCCATACTATGCTTTATATAAAAGCTAAAATAGTGAGTCCTGATTCAAATGCAATAAAAGACATACATATTGCCCCCGTCAATAATTGGTTACATACACTTTTTAATCAATTAGATGTGTATTTAAATCAAAAACTCGTGTCTCCACCTAACAATACATACGCATATCGTGCATACATAGAAACCCTCCTTAATTATGGTCCAGCAGCTAAAGACTCTCATTTAACATGTGGTTTATGGTATGAAGATACACCACATAACATGGATGCAACAGATAGTACCAATAAGGGATTTATTAAGAGAGAAGAATTAGTTAAAGTGAATACAGCTGTAGATATGATTGGACATTTACATGGTGACATATTTAATCAAGATAAATTTCTTCTTAATGGTGTAGAAATGCGAATAAGATTAGTACGTAGTAAAGAAGCGTTTAATCTCATGTGTAATCATGATGATCAAAAATTTAAAGTTACCATTTTAGATGCAAGCCTCATAATTCGGAAGGCTCGAATTAACCCATCTATTTTACTAGCACACCAAAAAGTACTAGCTTCTACAACTGCAAAATATCCTATTACCCGTGCTGAAGTTAAAGTTTTAACAATTCCGTCGGGAATTCAAGGTAAAACCTTAGATAACATATTTCTAGGTCAAGTACCTAAGAGATGTATTGTAGGCTTTATAAAAAACTCTGCGTTTAATGGTAGTTTTAAACAGAATCCATTTAATTTTGATAACAATGGAATGAATCTATTTAGCTTATACGTCGATGGTCAACAAGTACCATCAAAGACATTGCAACCCTCATTTAATGATGGGTTAATGGTATCAAGTTTTCATACATTATTTTCTGGTACGAATATTCACTTTTTAAATGAAGGTAACTCAATAGGAAGAGAGGGCTATGGAGGAGGCTATTGTTTACTAGCTTTTGACTTAACTCCAGATCTTTCAGCAAGTTCAAACTCACACTGGAATTTAGTTAGACACGGCAGTGTCAGATTAGAGGTTCGTTTCGACACAGCATTGACTACTACGCTTAATTGTATCATATATGCTGAGTTTGATAATGTTATAGAAATAAATAAAAACCGCGATGTAAGTGTCGATTACAACAGTTAATACTAATAAATAAAAAAATAATTATTTTTTATCTCATTACCAATTAGTATCTCAAGATGAATACACAAGAGATTAAACACTATATGAGTAGAATAAATTCGAACATTGAATCAAATGTATTCGCAGCCAACACAATGCCTATGTTTGTTCAGCTACCTGTTTACTTAATAAGCAATTTGGATCCAGACTTTCAACCAGGGTCACATTGGGTAGCCATATATATTGATGTAAATGGTATTGGCGAATATTTTGATTCATACGGTCGAAAACCAGAGGGTTACCATAAAATGTTCTTAAATAGAAATACTAAGAGGTGGTTTTATAATCATCAACAACTGCAAAGCTACTGGACATCGGTCTGTGGAAAATATTGTTTAGTTTATCTTTATTTAAAAATGAAAAATGTTAAAATGAATGACTATATTAAGGTTTTCTCAATTGTTAATACCACAAATAATGATATTACTATTTGTGAAATGTTTAGATTAATTTTTGGTTAAATAAATCATACATTATAAAAGATTGTTGTTTAATTTTTAATAGGGAATATATTTAATGAAACAACTTGTATGATATATTTGTATTTTATTAATAAACACATTTATAATGACAATTATAACTACGAATTAAAATGATACTTTTTACATCCTTCAGATTCGGCAATTTCCTTCGTGATTCGGTAAATGAGATTTTTCGCTTGCTGTAAGTGCTTATTTTCCTCTGTTTCCTTTGTGTAGTACTTCACACGAACATCTGCGTGCTTCCAGTGTTCACTTGTGTTAGCCACTTTGGCTAGTTTTTTCAGATCAAAAATTTCAATTTTTACAAGATGTGTCGAATTCGAAAAATCATCCTTATTTGTTGATAAATATGATACACCGCTGCCTTTATCACCTTGTCCAACAGTGGATGATATGATTTTCTTTCTTTTTATCTTAGACTGTTCAAAGAACGTATCTATGTTGGATGATGTATTAATTTTTCGCTTCACTGCTTTATCTTGTACACTTTGTAAACTATCATCACTCTCCGAGATGGGATAATAAAAGTGTTTAAAAGTGTAGTCTTGACTATCGACGACATTTGATGACGGGTCCTGCAACATAAATATACACACACACACACACGTTACAAATGTATACGGCTTTGTGATAACACAGTTATTATAAATCTAAATAATAGCAGGAAACGATAATTGCATTTAATAAATACAAATCAAATTAAAAGACTACTTACCGACATATTGGTGACTGCTGGTGTAGGAGTGCAACGTGGATAGTTATTGAATAATAGAGTCAGTCAGCAGGCCCTTTATATATACGATTAATGATAGTTAATGTCCTGTTTGATTTCTAAATACACAATAAGTTGTCCATTATAAGAACATTAATGTCTTGTTTGATTTCAAATAAACCTTTAACCGCAATTAGTTGTCCATTATAATAACATTAATGGCGATTCATGATAACTAATGTCTTGTTTGATTTCGAAATAAACGATTGACGGTTGTCTTGTTTTGAGTTTTGACTTCAAATTTTGTTTACCCACAATTAGTTGTCCATCATACGGAGAAAACGTTACGCTACGTTATATACGAACTAAAACGCATATCTTTTATACAACATGTTTTTCGCATACATAAACGAAGTCCTAGACTATAAGTTATGTGCTGCGACGACCTACAACCGACCGTGTATGAAATATACACCAAATAAACACAAGTACTGTGAGGAACATCACAAGTTACTTCGATTGTCTTGTGACAAATACCATTTTCTCAATAAGGGACTGCCTGCGGACAAATAGATTATCTTTTTTAAAAATTAGTAACAACTATGACTGGCATATTAATAGGTATGTAGATTTTAGAAAACAAACTATAAATTTGACTTATTTTAAGATGCAATATGGATTTTAGGATAGACTATAAAAATGTTGTATTTTGTAACTTATTCGTGGTATAATTACAAGTAGGTCTCTAAATAAGTAAATAAGTTGTGAATGAAGTATTCTTGAAAAATAAATAACATTTTAAATATTCCGTTTCATTTATGCTCTGGTTAGCTACCTATCGTACCTTAGGGCAGAGCTCAGTTAGGTACGACGACGAGCGAAGCGAGGAGGAGTGTTAGGTTGACATGGTTATTAGGTACGACGACGAGCGAAGCGAGGAGGAGTGTTAGGTTGACATGGTTAGCTACCTATCGTACCTTTGGGCAGAGCTCAGTTAGGTTTGATTCGAACTGCGATGTCATTAGGTTAGGTTTAAACCGTACCTCCTGTTTGGAAACCAAGAATATATGAAAGTGCCATTACGGTTTATCTATATCCAATAGGATAACGCTATCTAGAACCAACACCCTACATACTACCTAAAATTAATGGATGTATAATTAGGAATGAGTATCATTAAGCAGCATTTAGCAACGACCAATAGGAGAGCATCCTTGGGAACCAATGTAATTAGGGATGATCGTCATTAATGACAGCAATGACCAATAGGCCAATAGGAGAGCACCGTCTACAACCAACATCCCGCCCACTTTATAACTTCAACTGGGGGGTGTGGCCTAATTAATGGATGTAATTAGCAAATGAGAGTCATTAATGAACTCAACGGCCAATAGGAGAGCACCATCTTGAACCAACACCCCGCCCACCTGCTGACACCAAGTAACATCTGAGGTCGACGGTGTGGCTGTTAAAAAAAAGGTCAGCAACCAAAACCAGGGGGTGTTTGACCTCCCAGGGTTGAGCCAGAACGCACAAATCCCTACTACTGTTAATAAATAAGCTCGCATACATACAAGGATAGATACACACGCTCCTTTTAATGGGGCAGTCGTGTAAACGTACTAGGTTACTATATTACATTGTTGTTAAGGCTAGAAAGTAGGCAATAGATGGACGAGTGGGTTCGAGGTCCGAGCCGAAGGTGATGATCTCGAAGGAGACGAGTCCATCTTTTGCACTTTTTGCCGAGACATTACATAGTGCTTTTCACGCCTACTGCGAGGAAATTGCAAATAATTATAAGTCATGATTAAGTACCTAATTACAGATCATAATATGAAACACTGTAGCGCGGCCTGCATTTCCGAGCAGAGGCGTGAAAAAAAAATCTGACATAAAATTTGGTATTATAAGAGATGTACAATTATGAATTAATTGTAATTTAATTAAGAGTTGACTATAACAGGCAATGTTTTCCGGAAATCATCCGTTACAGGTGTGAAAAGAAGAGTGGAAATTTCGATACCTACTTGATATTGGCCTGTGGGAAGTCTACCTAGTCTAGCCATAAGTTCTGTTACTGGCAGTTAACAATGATTTTAAGAAAAATAATAATTCGAATTTCGAATGTTGTGTTTTGACGTAAGTACTTGGATGTTTTTGCCACCATTTATATACAATATAATATTAAAATAAGTAAATTAATAATGGAGTGGGGTGTCAAAGAAAATAGAATTGCTGTGATTGCTCTGCATAAGGTAGGAATGGAGCCGTCCCACATTTTTGAGACACTAAAAAAGTTAGAGATCAGTCGAATGTTTGTGTATCGTACCATTCAAAGATACACCAAAACGTCCTCTGTCGATGACAGTAAAAGATCTGGCCGACCACGTACTGTTAGAACAAAACAAGCCGTTAATGCTGTAAGGGCCAGAATTCGCCGAAATCCCATAAGAAAACAGAAGATCCTTTCTAAGGAAATGAAAATACCACCTAGGACACTTTCGCGTATAATCAAAGATGACTTGAGTCTTGCAGCTTACCGACGATATACAGGACATATGTTAAATCAGTCACTAAAGGACAAGAGAGTTGAAAGATCAAAAAGCCTTTTATCTCGATACGCACATGGGAAAAATAAAAATATTCTTTTCACGGATGAAAAAATTTTTACTATCGAGCAGCACTACAACAAATAAAATGATAAAGTGTACGCACACAACTCTCGAGAAGCTAAAGAGATAGTTGGAAGGATTCAGCGAGGTCATCATCCCGCTTACGTCATGGTTTGGTGGGGTGTGTCGTATCAAGGCGTCTCTGAGATCCATTTTTGCGAAAAAGGAGTGAAAATTTCAGCTAAAGTGTATCAGGACACGATTTTAGAAACAGTAGTTAAACCACTAAACGACACAATGTTCAAAAATGTACACTGGACCTTTCAGCAGGACTCAGCCCCGGGTCATAAAGCTCGCACCACCCAGATTTGGCTGCAAAGGAATGTTCCGGACTTCATCAAGGCAGATGATTGGCCCTCTTCCAGTCCCGACTTAAATCCCCTGGACTATAAATTGTGGTCAGTGTTAGAGGACATGGTCTGCTCTAAACGCCATGCCAATATCGATTCTCTAAAAAAATCTTTGAAGGTAGCAGTGGCAAATTTCCCAATGGATACAGTGCGTGAATCTATAGACGTGTGGCCGGATCGTTTGAGGGCGTGTATTAAAGCTAAAGGCGGGCATTTTGAATAAAAAATATATTGTTTAGAAACCTTATTAACTTACCTATAAATAAACATTTACTTATGGTAAATTAATTACATCCTTTTAAAAATATGTTTCATTTCATTTGTAACAGAACTTATGGCTAGACTAGGTATTGCATTATTATTTTCTATTTGATCGCCCCTGGGCGTAGTATTAATCGCATCGATTAACGAGGGCAAGGGCATACGCGGACAAAGTCGCAGGTAAAAGCTATACCTATAAGTAGCAGTCGAACGTGCGTCATGAGCGGGCTGAGGTGGTGGCACACCCTGGCTCGCTCCTCTTCCGTCCAGTGTGCGCACGGTTGCGTGACGCCGGCGCGCTGCTTCGCCCACGCCAGTGCGCAGCGCCATACCTCCTCCTCTTCTAAGCACAGCTGGAACGACAGTTAACAGTATCAGCAGCGTCATCAAATACTCGCTGCGCGTAGGGCCTTAAAATGTCGGAACGGGGCGCATCAATCAGAGTAGTTACTCGAGTACCACAGAAAACGCAGTCGTGGTATCCTGTTCTCACAATCTACGACCCCGCGCGGAGTGCGCGTTTATTATTGTGTGCCAGTGTGCAAGCCACAACAGACCACGACACGCCAACTTCGATCGTTCGAATATGCGAGTGCGACAGAGATGCATAACGAACTTCGCGGTAGCAGGTCAGGCCGCGCAAGTCCGTGCAGTGCGAAAAAAATCTTTTGCTAATAGGTACACGAATAAATGTATCGACGTAGAATTGTCTGATTGACTATGTGAACGTGATCAATTGGCATCCTCAAAGGTAATAAATAATTGCTTAATACTGACGGAATCGGATGAGAGCAACTTTGTAAGCGCGTCCTTGGGCAGGTTTAGGAAGGCGTTGGTCCGCACGCAGTCTGCCGCGTGCTCGCCGATGAACACCACGCAGCGCTCCAGGAACGAAGTAGCGCTTTTACCACCTACAACATTTAAAAGGCAAATGTACACTACGAAGGCAGAGAAAGTAGAGTATGTGCGCGTGAAGACCGGACTAATCCTGAGGGTCGTGAGGATGGAATGAGGGTTTCCAGAATGTATTATGTCACCAGCTGGCCGCACCGTGGCGAGAGGTCTAGGTGTCAAAATCCACCAATCAAATTGATGATGATTAAATATGATTGGTGGATTTTGACACCTAGACCTCTCGCCACGGTGCTGCCAGCTGGTGACATAATACATTCTGGAAACCCTCATTACGCTATAACGTGAATTGTATTTTTACAAGCTTTATATTAACTTGACTTGTTCGTATGTAAGTATAAAAGTATGTATGTAAGTAAGTTGTCCGTCAAATCTTGCAAGTTAAATTTGACCCACTTCCCGGTGACCGATTGAGCTGAAATTTTGAATATAACTGTAGTTTGGATGACAATGCAATATTATGGTACCATCGAGCTGATCTGATGAAAGAGACAGAAGGTGGCCATAGGAACTCCGTAATAAAACCACATAACCCCATCGAGTTTGGGCTCGTTAGAATCGTCTCAATGATGGTATACAGAAAAGTACAGTCGGCAATAAAAGCTTGTACCAAAAATGAAATTTTTGACAGAAACTTATTTCTCAAACATGCAATGAAATATTGATGTTGTGTTCTGTCTGTTGTGTGTCTTCATAACATAATGAGCTTCGAAGTATCACGTTTCGGGCGTAAGTGCGTGGCCGGTTTTTAATTTATTTCATTGCATGTTTCAGAAACCACTATACATACCTCGGCGTGAAAAGGGGTTGCCAGCCTCATAACTATCCGACCTCGCTACGCTCGGCCGTCTATATGTACTCCGCCGGGGACCCCTTACTTACCGGGCTCCGTAGTAATGTAGGTACTATTGTGTTGTCTCGCTCACTTGCTACTGTTAGCACGATATGCTGTGCGTTGTTACGAGTTTTGTTAATATGCATCGCAAACACTAAACACCCAGCTTATGTATGTTCGGCACACGTAATGGTCCTTCGAACCGGACTTCACTACTGACCCCGTATCATGGTCGGCCTTATGACACGATAAGTGACAAGATATATACGAGTACATATAAGTAGACAAAGTACTCCCACTATCATTTGGCTGCGGCTCGTAGGGCCAGAACTCCCCAATTAGAATAAGATGACATTCTGCCTACCTCTTCCCAAAATCATGCAACGAGTGCAAGAAGTGATGGCTCATAAGTTATTAGACTCCTCATTATGTGCAGAATGCCCCATCCCTCTCTAAAATACCAAGGGCACACATACATTGATGGGTGTGTTAAGCCAAGGTGTGTTATTAAAACACGTCGGATATTCGCAACAGACTGATTTATTGGGCAAAAAAATAACTGTACATTAAGTTACACGTCACGTTGTTAGATGGCGTTACTAGTACATAGCAATGACTTAAACTTAATTTTGATACATCATGCTAACACCCCCACTTATCAAAATAAACTAAATTATACACTAAAATCACATACCAAGCATATCCATAAATCTGTAGTGCTTTAAGCGACATACACCTTTCGTTAATAAATCTGCTGGCATTTCTTCTGTAGGAATATACTTGATATTAACATATTTATATTTAACAACATCCCTTATATAGTGATAACGTACATCAATATGTTTCGACCTGTTATGACTTTGATGACTGGATGCTAACTTTAAAGCGCTTTGATTATCGCAGTGCAAATCAATCACACATAGCGTCCCAGTAATTTCATACATTAAATTTCTTAAGTAAACCGCTTCTCTAGAAGCTTCGGACAGAGCAGTATACTCAGACTCTGTACTAGAAAGACTGACAGTCTTCTGTTTTCTGCTTTGCCAAGAAACAGCTGACCCTGACATGTTAAAGCAGAAACCAGTGTAAGATTTCCTGTCTGAGGCGTCACTTGCCCAATCACTGTCAACAAAACCTTGCAAGTCCATACCTTTATTTGTATACTTTAAACAATAATTTTTTGTACATTGCAAGTATCTCAATATTCGTTTGGCATAGTTATAACAGTTAGAATTATAACAATTGTTGAATTGGCTGAGATAGCTAACTGCATATGCTATATCAGGCCGACTCATAACTGCTAAATACATCAAACTTCCAATAAGTTTTTGGTAAGGAACATCAGGTAAACATTCATTAGATTTTTCTACATTCAATTTCGGTTCAATTGGAGTAGTTTGTAACTTACAATCAGACATCTGAAATGTAGACACCAACTGTTCAATATAATGTTGTTGATCTACAGTAAGCACACCATTATTTTTATCTAAATTTATTCTCATGCCTAGATACCGTCTTACAGGCCCTAGGTCCTTTAACTTGAACTCTGAACCCAATACATTTTTTAATTTTTCTGTTTCAGTCTCATTGTTCGAAAATATCAGAAAATCATCTACATACAGTTCAATAATTATTTTAATTTTACCATTCGTTTTTGCAAACAAACATGGCTCATACTCACTGTTTTTAAAACCTAATTTACTAAGACAATCTTTTACTCTTTCATACCATGCTAGAGATGACTGTTTTAAACCGTAAATAGCCCGTTTTAACTTTAATATTCCCCCACTTTTGTTTGCAAAACCTTCAGGTAGTGACATGTATATGTTTTCTTTTAGAACACCATTTAGAAATGCGGTTGTAACGTCTAAATGTGTAATACTCATTCCCATCTTAACACTAAGAGCAAACAATAACCGTAGAGTGGAATGACGTACTACAGGAGAAAAGGTGTCTGTATAGTCAATACCAGGCTTCTGCGTAAAGCCTTTTGCCACAAGACGAGCCCGATGACGCACATTATTGTCTACATCAAATTTTTTATTAAACACCCAACGACACTTCACTATAGACACATCACCAGGGTTTTCCACCAGCTCCCACGCATCATTGTCTTCGAATGACTGCATCTCGTCAGCCATGGCACGCTTCCACTGCTCCTTCTCTGGCCCATGAAGAGCCTCTGAGAATGAGATCTCCTCAGATGCTGGAACAGTACTGGAAACACACATATTGCTGAAGCCATACCATTGTGGCTGCTTCCTCTGACGCTTGCTTGTCTCATTTGTCTCCACCTCTGGAGTTGATGTACTGCGGACTGTTTGCTCTGGTATCTCATTTGATAGAGGTTCGATTAATGTGTCATCACTATCAGCGTACACTGAAGAATCTGAGTGTTCAGAATGATTCTTGGTCTCTGGAACATGGGGACCAGGTTCCCCCACTGAACTGATGCTCTCCTTCTCGACACTGGTGTTTGGAGTGTCTGTCTCCTCTTCTGGTATCCAGGTGGCACACTCTTCATTGGCTCCATTTTCACCCATCTCTTCTTCCATCACAACAACATCTCTGCTTGTAATAATATTTTTCTTGGATGGATTATACAATCTATATCCTTTCACATCCTCTCCATATCCAACTAGGATGTGCTGTGTGGCTTTCTTGTCCCACTTCAAGCGTTTCTCCTTAGGGATATGTACCATCACCTTACTGCCAAACAATCTAACATGACTCAAATCTGGTTTTGAGCCATTCCATAACTCATATGGAGTTTTGGATAAACCTGCCACAACGGACCTGTTTTTTAAATATACAGCTGTACTGGCCGCCTCAGCCCAAAATTTCTTGTCCATCTTTGCATCATAGAGTAGACATTTCGCCTTTTCCACCACTGTACGATTTGTACGTTCGCTGGCTCCGTTCTGTTCAGGTGTGTAGCTGTTTGTTTTCTGATGAATAATACCAGCATTTTTAAGGTAGTTTCCAAAGTCACTGTTGCAGAACTCTTTTCCATTGTCCGTATGTAGGATTTTAATCTTTTTACCTTGCTGATTTTCAGCAACAGATTTGAACTCTTTGAATCGGTTGAAAGCTTCACTTTTTTGCTTCAGAAAATAGATGAATGTCATGCGACTATAGTCGTCAATAAACAGCAAAAAGTATCTGCTACCATTTAAAGAACTAACCTCCATAGGTCCACATAAATCACTATGTATTCTGTGACATGTCTCTGTGCTTCGAGCACCCACATGAGTAAAGGGTAACCTCATTTGCTTTCCTTCACAACAGGTTGTGCATTGAGACTTTGTTAAATTACAAGATCCATCGTATGTCATGCCGTCTACAAGGCCGTTTCGCATTTTGTTCATGTCTTGACTGTTGATGTGAGCTAGCCTTCTGTGCCATAGTCTTCCTGTAACCGCAGGAGCAGCCAACATACACTCTCGCGTTTTTAACCTCAACTTGTATACTCCATCAGTTAAATCTGCTATCGCAACTAAAGCATCATTCTTGTCACGTATGTAACAATGCTTTTCTTCAAATACAACATTGTTGCCATTCTTGATAAGCTCACTAACTGATAACAAGTTTGTTGTCAAACTAGGCACGCACAGCGCATTCTTCACTGTTATGTGACATTCCAAGTCCGAAACAATTTCGACATCTCCGGAACAAACAACTGGCACTTTTGATTCGTTGGCCACGACGATTTCTGGTAAACACGGCGACGAGGCGGTGTTCTTTACCCAATCTTTGTGTACAATTAAATGGGCGCTTGCCCCGCTGTCCACGTAAAAATCATCCTTGTTAAATTTTCCGTTAAGGAAAACAACATTAAATACGCATTTACTAGCGTTTTTCTTCAACATTGGGCACTGATTTCGATAATGTCCATTACTTTTACACTTATAACAGGTAACCTCTTTTGTTGTTGACGTTTCCGACTTCTTGTTTGTGTTTACCATAGACATTGACGATCCGCCATATTTCTTCGGCTTTGTATTGCCAGAGTAATATTTGTTTCGTGCCGCGAATGCAGCGCCGCTAACTTCAGAATCGTTGATGTCTTCCATGTCAAGCAACTTCGACTTAATGACATCGGCAGTTATCGAAATACCCGAATGTTCTATTGCCATGATCATAGGAGAATAACGGTCGGACAAACCTGCTAATAATAATGACCCCACCCATTCATCGGTTATTGTAAATCCTGTGCCATTTAACCTTTGAGCTGTTTCAACCATTTGTGTCACATATGTAGACATTGAATTACAATTTTCGAGCCTTATCGATATCAAATGGCGAAGCAAAGTTATCTTTCTCGAGAAACCAGAGTCGTCAAACATGGTCTTCAATTTCGTCCATAATTCTGCTGCGCTCTGTGTATTCTTGATATGCACATACAAAGCTGGATCAATAGTTAAAATTAATTTTGCCTTCGTTTTCGAGTCTTCCGTTGGCTTTATTTCAAAACCAGCCGGTGGTTTGATGTACTTATCCATTCCATCAAGAACCAGTAGGTTTTCAGCCGCAAAACTCCACTCGTCGTAATTCTCCCGTCCTTTTAATCTCGGGACACTGGCAATATAGTTTGAGGTCATGTTTCCGCGAAATATCGTGCACAATTTATCTATTTTAAACTAAAAATAACTGATAAATACGGGAGAAGCCCATAACCTATTAAAACACGTCGGATATTCGCAACAGACTGATTTATTGGGCAAAAAAATAACTGTACATTAAGTTACACGTCACGTTGTTAGATGGCGTTACTAGTACATAGCAATGACTTAAACTTAATTTTGATACATCATGCTAACATATTTGCCTCAAGGTATGCACTTATCAACTCCAGAAATACTACACTGGCATCAGAGACTGTAGTCTATACAACAACGCACCTACAACTCTTCTGGTGTTGTAAGTGTCCATGGGCGTCGATTATCGCTTACCATCAGGTGATTCGACTGCTCGTTTGCCTCCTATATCATTAAAAAAAAAAAAAAAAAAAACTATTTATACTAATATTATAAAGAGGAAAAGTCTGAAATTGTAGCTTTGTAAGTTTATATGTAATGGGTAATCTCCGGTACCGTTTTACCGAATTCAAAAATTCTTTCAGCTGCATGTAGAATAGACTTTCTGGATGGTTATATTTTATCCAGCGGGTTTGCCATGCGTTCTTTGAATTACGCGCGGGCAGCCAGTCATTTATAGGCTACTAATGTTATAGTTATATGGCTTTATTACAGTACCGGGTCAATATATGTGTGACAATCCTATATGCGCCAAATTGATCAATGTAGTCTGAAAGCACTTAAAACAATATTTGGAACTTCATCAATCCTCATCAATGATTTCAGGTGAATATGAAGACTGTTAATAGCAAATTTACATAAGTAGCAGCAGTAACACTTTTTCCCAAATTAATCATTTTGCCGAAGTTTTAGTTCCGATACACCATTTTTTTGGAAAATGCAAACCTTTCACAATTGTGCAAAATATAGGAACAGCTACCGAGTGGACAGACAGTATGTTTGCTGACTCAACTATATACCTTTAGAATAATGGCTGGTACTTCTACCACTCTCTCAGTTAGTCATTATACATCAGCACTGCGACATCCATGAAACCTGGTAACTACCGCCAAGCCTGCTTTAAGTCAATTGAGTACTTTATCAGACAGCCTTTGACAAATAACTGGACCTAATCACCTCAGGCATGCCCGACGATATATTTAATGCCACACTGCTTTCAATTATCATAAGCTAGCTTCCGCCTGAGGCGTCATCAGCATGGACCCAGAATAAAAACTATCCTATATTTTAATTTTAATATATTTTTATCTTGATGCTTTATCTAAATCGGTTAAGCTGTTAAAGCGTGATTGAGTAACAAACATCTAAACTTTCGCATAATTTATAATATTAGTAGGATAGAACAGAAATTTCAATCATATTATTTATTTGGTTAACACATTATTAAAATTGATACACATGAAGACAACAAATTACCATAATGAAACCAACAGGTGCAGCCAAAATGGTCTGAATACTGCATTGCATTGCTGGACGGCTCCAGCAATGCAGTGGTTCTGGCACTGTTTTTCTGTGTCCAGTATTACAATGTTTTGTGTTTAAATAATATATACTATCCCTTTATCAACAGAACATGATGTGTGCATACAATATTATATAGAGGAAAAGTCTGAGATTGTGACTTTATAGAATGGAAGTTTGTAATGTAATAGTAATCTCCAGAACCGCTAATCCGATTTCAATTTTCGGATGGTAGGCTATCTTTACACTAACTAGTATTAAGAAACTACAAAATAATGAAACGGAATGTGGACAGTATAATTAGTTGATTCTGCTGACATAATTATTTCTATCTGATGAGTATTAAACCCCCACAGTCTAGATATAAAACTTTACCTTAAATGGTAGTGTTTACAGTTAATTTAGTCGACAGAGGACGGAAATAAAAGCCAAAATTAGGTACTTATTACTTAGATTTAATGAAGATTAACCATATTGGTATGCCACTTGTTCTTACATGGTGAAGGTTTCAATTACTAAAAAATATAGATATCGCAACGCACTACACCCGAGGAATGCATGTCCTTTTCACTTGTATTCACTTGTAGCTTTATAAAATAACATAACCTAGAATCACACAGCGGCGTTGGGGTTGACGTTTTGGATTAGCGTAATATTGTCTCCTTTCATCATTATTCTCCCGATTTGCTTCCTATTTTTGGTCTTCATGTGCACTTCCTCAGCTTCGTCCAACACAATGTTCATGTACTCGTCGAAGCCTACAATGTGGCCCTCGATACGGAGATTTACGTTCTCGTACAACCAAACTTGCACTCGGCTTCGGTTCTGCAAATATCTGAAGATCAGGTTGATGGGCTGCACCATCACCTTCTGGACTTTCGGGGGGCCTTTGTATGCCATTTTTATTCAGTATTTTGCAAGTTACACTAATTTTATAAGCGATCGGCGGTAAAACCGGCTTGCTTGACGCTATGTCGCTGTCAAAGAAGCGAATCGAAACGAAGCCAAAATAATCCATAGACAAGCTAGAATAAGATGGCCGATAATACAATAGTGATGTGCTGCGCTGCTGTGGTATAGTGACCGATTTAAGCCACATTTACACGTAACGAAAACAGTTTTTTGACATATTAAATTTAAATTAGTAAGGGTGGTAGTCCACTTCTCCAAGAACTTAGACTAATGTGTGTTTGCGTCTCACATTTTGCTTAAAGAGTGAGTGAGACGCAATGCACATTAGTCAAAGATGTTGGACAAGTGGAGTAACACCCTAAGGTTTTAATATTTTATACATTTTGCCACCATTGTCTCCACTTTTTTACAAAGTTTTATTTAATTTGGAATTTTCTGAGGTATGTACGAGTAATAACCAATTGTCCATTCATCTTAACACTTGCTAGCAATAAATTGTGCTGTTGTATTGTGGTATATTTATAATATGTAAGTTCAGAACACTACTGAAGGAATGTGGATGGCTCCAGGGTGGTCTTCAGGTTCCAGAGTAAAAACAACGTGTAGTTCCTATCTCGTGTATTTGCAAAGTGAATAAATAAAATATTAATCCTAAATGAAAATCGAGCGATCTTAATTATAGCGCCCTCTGACGACGCACTCCTAAACTATTAACACCATAGTTCGGCTTAATGCTTCTAGTAACTACCTAGCTAAGCCATCTAGTGATTCCAGGACGGAATCATAGATGGCGCTGTTATTAACAACTACAAACGATGCAATTTGTCTTTATTTGTTTGTATGTATTACTGTCTCATTCTAGCTATAGCAAGTTGTTGTGACGAACTGCTAGGTACGCCTTTTGATGACAATGCAATAAAATAAGGTACCATCAAACTGATTTGATAATTAAGACGGAAGGTGAGAACTCAAGTTCATGGTGTCATTTCAGCTATAGCAAGTTGTTGTGACGAACTGCAAGATACCTACGACTTTGGTGACAATGCAATAAAATAAGGTAGGTACCGTCAAACTGATTTGATAATTAAGACGGAAGGTGAGAACTCCTCAGGTTCATGATGCACCCGTCGTGTTAGAGCTCGTTAGTACCGTCTTAATTATTTAGTAGTTGCTGACTGTGCAAAAAAGTACAGTCAGCAATATCTTATTTTTAACAGTTTTTTTTATCTATTAGCTTTTCCTGGAATTGGCATTTGCAAAAGAAAATAAGAGACAAGTGTATAGTGATCGTTAATCTAAACTTTTTCCATTACCAGCATGAAATAGACATAATTAATTAGCCACTTATCAATTAGTTTATGTCCAACAATAAAATAGAAAAATGTATGTGGCCCTTATTTTGTGTTGAGCAGTATAAAAATAATAATACAAACTAACAAAAAGTGTGCGATGGCCGGGAATCGAACCCGGATCAACTGCTTGGAAGGCAACTATGCTGACCATTACACCACCATCGCAACTGACAGTACAATCGAAATTTCGTCTTAAAAACAGTATTGTACCTGGTCGATCTTGAATATCCATCGCAGCTGCCAGCAAAGTGCAGGCGCTTTCCACACTCAAAGTGGAGGTGACATGGTCCTCACACGCCGCACGTAGGTCTTCCATGCCTAAATCCGCTGATAGGGTCATCATTTCAAAAACGCCTGAATCTTGAAGCAAGAGCTGATAAGAAAATAAAATAATGTAATCGTTTTAATGATAATTTTCAGAAGTTACTTAATTTTACAAGTGAAAACGTATATAGATTAAAGCGCCATCTGACACGCTGGGCCAAAGGTACCGGCTTTCTTTACGGAGCGCGTATGTACGACGACACTTCTGTTATGCTCGGCAACAGGTAGCTCTTAAATCAAGAAACCAAAATGTGTACCTAAAATATCTAAATCGTAGATTTTAGTAACTTTTTAAATTCATTTCTTTACCTTTCCAGTGTAGACGTATTGTATGAAGAGGCGGAAGGTCTCCGGCTGCACGTGGGGCATCCGGACGGGCACGGGAGCGCCGGTAGATGGCGTCACGGTGCATCCTGGGATGCGGCATACCTCGCCTCGCTTCGTGTTCTGGAAACTCTTGCATCTGAAATAGATAACGGTTTTGAAGCAAGCTTATTTTTTAGAGGGGTCATTATGCTGATTACGCTACCAGCTTCTGCTACGGCACCTGAAGGACATGGTTTCTTCAATTAAAGTTAGAGTAACTTCAACAGACTATAAACTAAGTACCTAAGTGAGCATTTTTTTAAGTAGCAATTTAGCAGCATTCTTGATTGTTAAATGTCAAGGCAATTTTATCTTTGTTATTAATAGGTACCTATTTCACAATTTTACGTTTAAACTTGTAAAATAAGTCCAAGGAGGGTTAATGGGTCCAGTGTAGATGTAGTTTAAAAAAAAAACATTTCATATTTCTTTAAGGGCTAAGAAATTATTGTTTTATTTACGTTTTAAGACATAGTTTTTTATATATACATTTATATTCTATGCGCTCATTTTGAGATTATAAAAATTGTGTTGATGTTAACTAAATCAGTACCTAATTTATTAAAGTAATTTTCAGTTTCCTTAGTTTAGGTTCAATACTGCTTTTCTTGTTAGTTATGACTGGTCAAAGATGTGATTCATTCAAAGGCAAGTGATAATTAAACCTAAAGAGAACTTGAAAACGGTTTTTATGTAGGTAGATTGTGGTCTCAGAAATCGAATTCAGATGTAGCCCCGTAGGTTTACAAAAAGATAAATATGAAAGGGAAGAAACTCAATTTTATTGCACTTTTTCTGGCGGCCAATAAAGTGTAACGATGCACGTTTTCATCTTGTACTTCATTTATTCAAAATATTTGAAATAAAATGGCTCTTATTGGCCGCAGGTTTATTATATATGAACCAATATGCCCTATTTGGTGGTTTCCTCTATATTTTAACGTAAAGCCCAGCACAGCCTACATGAACGGAAACACGCCCATTACCGCCCGCCGCAACACTAACGCAGTTAGCCAAAGTGCACTCGCTACTTGCAACTTGCCCTGACTCGACTTGCTATTAATTTGTAACTTTATGGCTCTACAAAATGGACTCTCAGGAAATGACTTCATCCACTGCGCTGCCGACGTCAAGCGCACCAATCAACACTTTTGGTGACCTGGGGTATTCAGATAATGTTATCAGTGAAAATGAGTCAACCAACGTTCGCTCAACGGCTTCAAAGCACACTTCATGTTCTGGGTCGCCCATTTCAAGGGTTAATTCAAATAGTTCTGCATCTTAGTACCTACTATTCTGAAAGTTCAAAGATAATATAACACCCAAAAGAAAGCGGACGAGGCGTGAATTAATATACGAGTGTAACAGAGACGGCGAAGGCGCGGCGCAGTGCAGCGCAGGCATGGCGTCGGCGTCGCCTCAAACAGTTCAATGAGATGCCGCGCTTACAAAGTTACTCAATCTAATGATATCAACCAACTACCAAATAATTTAGCCATTTAAAATGTATTAGTATTAGTCGTACTTGTCTAATTCGCGCGTCATGCAAAAGTAAATTCGGTATTTTTTATAATTTCTTATGTTAGCATTTAGTACCTACTTGCCAAGGGCTGTCCGACAAGAAAGATCTCGAAATCACGAGATCTCGAGCAAATTTTCGACATCGAATCTCGGCGGCAGGAAATCTCTCGTGTTGAAATCTCGTTCGAAATCTCGATTATTGCAGCCGAGATCTCTGCCGAGATTTCAACACGAGAGATTTCCTGCCGCCGAGATTCGATCTCGAAAATTTGCTCGAGATCTCGAGATTGCATTCCCTAGTTCTGTTGGAGTTGGACCAAGTTTGGTACAAAACACATTAAAATAATGTGTGTGTGCTAATAAACGCAGTCTTCGACTCAAAAAATCACGATAAACTCCCGGCATTGATGTCAAGAGGTGCAAGTGATCCCCAGACGTCAAGAGATATTCAGTAATTGGAAGATAACAAAATGTATGAGATGAGCAAAAGAGATAACAACTGAAGTAATAATAATAAACTAAATTCAAAATAAAATAGAATAGTACTAAACTAAATCTATAAAAGGCCCCTGCGGCATTGTGCCGAAGAGATAATATAAGAGATAATATATCAAGTACAGTTTTCGAGGCCTTCCTGATATTTGTCAAGTTCGTAACTTTAGCAATAAATTACGCCTTCAATTGAGAAGCGATGATGAAGTGTTCTTAGCTAGCTGTCTTGCTATCACTGTCTTTGTTACCGTCTTTGTTATCTTTAAACTTACTATTACCTTAGGTTATATTTTCTATTCTATGATATAACCGCGAGACCCGAAAGGATACGGGCGGCTGAACGGCTATCCTATCACAGAAACCCCGCGAGCTGTGCCGCGGCGAAATAGATTATCCGTCTCTTTCTAAGCGTTTTAATTAGAAAGAGACGGATAATCTATCTCGCCGCGACAGCGACACAGCTCGCGAGCCGTCCTGAGATCCGTCAATCTATGTTACTTATGCATTATGCTATGATTTATTATGGAACAAGTGTAGCGTATATTAATAGAGTGACACGTGAAATTGGGATAGACCATCACACAGCTTTACAAAATATAAGGACCTGGTTTATTATTACGGTGACGACCACCTCAACCAATAAATATCTATCATGGACGGCGATTAGCAGTCACCATTGATTAACGCTCCATCAACATTCGCTGTTAAGGCCCCACCACACGCGCATTCAAATGAGCTACACGTTCATTCCGACGCCGGCGCCGCCCCGCGCATGTCTACTCTGATTGCAACCCCAAGCCCTACGAAAAAGGGATTACAAGCCATTCTAAGACACGGCGGTTAATGCCTTTTAAACGGAGGCAGGTAAATTCAATTCCATGCCAAACATTGCTCTAATCTATTTTATTGCCTGACAGTTCCGATTAAATAGATTTGAGAATTAGTCTACGGGTTGCATCAACCACGCTGAAGGCTCGCCAGCTGGCCACAGAAAGGTTTGATTCCGCAGGGCTGATTCTGACTGAAGCTGCTCCGTACAAAATCTATGGTCCTAATGTTCCTGTTTAACACTTTCGCAACCGGACTAAAAATGGAACAATACACCAGAAACCGACAGAACTCGCTAGGCGTGTACTCCAGGCAAAATACAGTATTGAAAAACATTAATTTATAATAGCGTTTTATTTGTTGATTTCATTTTAAAATGTTATTCTAAGATGATTTATTGAAGAATCCGACAAACTTTTCACCCGGAAGTAATTATGTAGATTTAAATAAAGCTTGCATTGTCTTTTTATGTACGATTTATTTTGAATATTATACAGCAAATGTATATGAACCAAAATAAAGACAAAAATATCAATTAATATTTTTTCTGACTTTTCAGAAGCTAGTTAATTTATAATTTTTATGATGTCTGAAATTTTGTCGGATTTTGTCGCTGGTTAACTATTTAATTGATAATTTATCCGTTACACATAAAAAATAAGCTATTATAAATTATTTCCAAAATTGTCATTTTTTCCATACAAGTTGTCAGTTCATCGACTGGACTAGTGTAGATTCATACTACTGCCCGCCTAGCGGGCTGAGCCGGCATCTGAGCAAACATTACGAGTGCCTACCAGGCGGCTATTGCAAGTTGATGATTGCCAATCGAAATCTGATTGGTAATCATTACCTTGTTGACAGGGAGTGAGTATTTTAAGTATTTATAAGTTCTTTTTTTATGTAGTATAGGTATACCTTAACAATAGTTTTGTAAGATTTGTAATTACTAACCAGTGGATCTAAGTTATCTGAATAAATGAAATAAATTATTATTATTATTATTATATGCTATTTCTAGCATGTCGTTTTAAGTCTCTCACAAATTCTCACAATTAGCTGTCTACTATTTGACTGCCAATGCCACCGCAGGCCGCGCCAGTGTGTTGCAGGCTTTAAAATGAGACCCAAATCTAACTACCTTTGTAAATAGAGTCGTGCGTCCTGGCGAACCTTAATGATACTGTCAGTCTTGAACGGTATTAAAATTATGGGTATTCAGCTCCAAATTAACTTCATCAGCCACGAAAAACAAAACAAATTAGGCTCTTAATCTGTCCATGCCCCTTAAAACACTAGTTGTAATTTTTTTGCTGTCGCCAATATACAATGAACCTTCAAATCAGTTTCGATTATAAACAATATAAAATTCGAAGCTTTACTAAACCGAGTAAGCTAAATAAACACCACAATGTAGGTCAACGCAATTAAAACGATCAAAGCTAGCTATGTCCATCGATCTACTTCAAAAGACGTAATTCGCAGCCAAACGAACAACGGCACAATTACCCTAGAATAGGGGAAATTTGTCCTTTTCCCCGAATTTGCGAATCTGTTGTACCCAAAATCTAGTTAAAAACAAATGTTTACTGAAACAAAGTTGCTGAAAGCCCTCCAATAAGATTAAGAAGGGACTGAGGACTGGTAATTAATTTATTGGGCCCACATCCGTTTAATCACTTGTCGTGATTGATAAAGCTTGAATTTTTGCGGGTGCCATCAATCTTTGGTGGCGCAGTGACAAGGGAATTTGTCGAGAACTGACGGGTACTTTGTCTTGGGCGTGTGTAAAAATGTTTGAAACAAAACAAAAGCAACTACGAGTAAGTCAGGGTGGAAACAATATTCGTCTGCGTAAGGATTTTCAAGACTTGTAAATATTTGTAGCTTCGTTCCAGTTTCAACGGGCCACAGAAATCAACGAGGTGTCAATGGAGCGCTCATGGCCTACTAACAAACTAGTGTCTAGGGCTCTGGCGGGCCTGGCTTCTTTAGATTGTAACCGGTAAAACACTAAAATGAGGAGGAGACGCGTCGTCATGAATTTAATCTGTAGGTAGGTTGTTGAATGCAACTTTAATTTGTCTCAGTTATTTCAAATTCACCCTGCGTCTGTTTTAGAATTGTCAAAGGTAAGAGGCGCACTGGTAATAATTTACGAACTACCTAATAATGTGCAAGCTTTATATATATTACTGAGTTGACATTGCATGAGATGATCTAAACGATCACATATTTGTTTGCAATTATCACTATTCAATGATCACAAATAAAGTAGGTACTTATAGTTAGAATACTTACTTAGCTGATCTACTTATCGTCAAACCTGGCATTCAAGATTAACAATACATCCAGTCCATTTTCAATATTTTAAATAAGACGATACAGTTCAATGAACATTCTATGTGGCGATAACCTTATTTGCAAAAAATGGCACGCACCTACCACACAATATTATTGTGTGACATGATAGCCATTGTTTTGAAGATAATTTAGACCAGTTCAGTTGAAACAACTTGTATAGTTAAAATGAGTTACAGTGAAACCACTAAAATCCCACTTCTGCACTGTTTAAAATCTCATCACCAATTTTCCTATCATCTACTAAAATCGCACCAACAGTTATTAACCAATGTAAAAACCATTTTAAAGATAAATGCTTCCGAATAATTAATTAACATAATCGCGAAGCGCCGCTGTGATGCTATATTAATCGAAATTGTATCGCCAGCTGGCGCTAATGGACTGATGCCTGCCATGGAAGTGTTAAGTTAAGAGCAACTAGAATAGAATACGCACTTTGGCAGAAAAGTATCAAGAAACATAGAGCACCGAAAAGAAGTGGCTAAAAATTGTGATATTTTCATCTTAATTAACAGTTTTAAAATGACCTAACATATTCACGATTATAAATTTAGTTAAGCTTGTACAAAACGGGTTACCTATGTTTTACCAAAAAAAATTTCGTAGAATTTTATTGCCAAATAATCGTTTGCCAAATTAACATATGACAAATAATTCTTACGCAAACCTAATGTTTTATATTCATGTTTAAGCAATATCTCTTTTATCAACTGGTACTTTGACTAATTCAGTCAAATATGTTTGTTGGCATAATATGTTTTAACCAAAACATAAAAACGCAAAAAGACGTTTTTGCGTTTTGTGTAGAGGTCGCAATTCTAACCTAACCGCCAGCGTGTCGACGTTATTTCCGCTCTAAGGGACACAATATAACCCTAACCTAACCTACCAATAATACAATTGTTACGATTACTTGGTTTTTTTTACGGCAGGGCGCCTTGCCCCCGAGCCCCCCATGTGGTGGCCTTCGCCCCCCGTCCTCCCTTTTTTGGCTGCCCTAACCTAATTTAACGCCCTTGACTACCGACCTACCTAACCTAGTTGATACAGTATATCAAATATGATTATATCAACTGTACATTAGACGAATTGAGCATTATTTAAGGGACCGTGCCGTTTTATAAATAGTATTTTGGTAAAATTTCATAACCCAAACAAATGTGATTCTTGACTATTTATAGTTTGCCATAACATTAACTTGACTAAAATGTTTAGTGTCTAATGTTTTTTTGCCTTATTAAAGCATTTGCTAAAAGACCAAATGCTATAATGAAAATTTGACGTACTTAATGAAAATATTCGTATTAAAATTGTGCCAAAGTTTGCATTGGCAAACAAAAAAGTTGCTAAAATTTGTTTGGGAAAGGAAGTTTGACCAAAATAAATGGTAAAACGGCAGGATCCCGTACAAAACATATTAGATATACATTTCACTAGCTGTAGGTATATCTATCAATTTGAGGTAATATTAAAAGTACTGGCTGGAAATACATGTTGCCTCTCCGTTAGGCTCCTGCAGTAAGTGAAACGAAACAGCGGCGCTACCATGAAAATCAAATCTCGAAGTTCGTGTTCTTGCATCCCTGTCACTCGAGTATAGTAAGTGCGATAAAGATAGAGATCTCCGAACTTCGACATTCGAAGTTCGTGGTTATAGCTCTGTTCTCTAGTATGATGTTTTCGTTCGGAGTGCTTTTTCTGGTTGCCTATTATAATGTAATAACACTAATAATGCCTATTACTTGGGAACTGTGGTTTAATATTGTTAAACATAAATAAATTAGGTAGTACTCAGTCCGTAGATTTATTTCTTTGGTTACAAACTTTTTGTTGAGTCATGACGTTGGAAAATACTGAAGGAAGAGCGAAGTAAAGGCTGGTTTCCACTTTGATTAGTGCGAGTGCAGGTGTGTAGTGCGAGTAGTGTCCAATTCACTGCGAGTGCAGGTGATTAGTGCGAGTGCAGGTGTGTAGTGCGAGTAGTGTCCAATTCACTGCGAATGCAGGTGATTAGTGCGAGTGCAGGTGTGTAGTGCGAGTAGTGTCCACACGTGTTTAGTGGCAGGTACGCTGCGAGTGAGGGGGAGGGAGGGCGCGCGGGGCGTGGCTACTCGCAGTCTATTCGCAAAAAAATAGAACGCGCTTCTATTCACTTTACTACACAGCCAACTAATCACTTGAAATACCTACCTACCTTGGATTATTTATGTTTGTCTCATTTACGTAAGTGAGCGGCAAGTAATGTTTGCAACCAACATTTATTTGTTTATCTGATAACTCGATTAAACTCATTTTACTCACAACAATTTTAACTAGGTACTACCTACCTTTCTTTTGTTGTTTTTTTTTTTCGTAAGGAATGTAAAGATAAGTAAGTATTCATTAATTTTACACTAACCTTTACCCTCGTCGCCACTTGTAGTACTCACTTATGCACTATATCAAGGTATTCACTGGCTCGATACCACACCAATGTCGGGCAGACGTCCACTCTCAACCGTGGCTATCACCTTTCTGCCTACCCACACCCGTGTGCTCGAGACAGCGCTATAGCTGTCAAGTATAGACAAACACTACATCCCTTCCTTAGTACAATTAATTTATTTCAATCAACCTCATCAATAAAATATACACTTAGTTTATTCCATCACTTTGTTCATCCTCGATTACATCATAATTGTTCTCACCTTCTTGAACTGCCCATTTGCCTTCAACTTTCTTTAGATGTAGCACATTCCGTCTAAGCATTTGGCCTGTTTCTTCGTTCCTGACAACCACGTCTCCGCCTTCTGCTTGTTCCACAACATGAGGAGTAGGTTTAAAATTTGGAGTCAACTTGTTTCCTTTTTCCATCTCCTTTATATAAACTTTGTCTCCTTCTACTAATTGACTATCTTGAGCACCCCTTCTCCTGTCTCCATATTCTTTTCCTTTCGCTTTTTGAACCGTGTCTCTGTCTCTAACCTCTGAATCTTCTAGTCCATGGGTTAAATCTTTATAAGAAGGAATTTTGTCTCTGTTTTGCCGGTGGTAAAATAGTTCAGCTGGTGTTTTTCCGGTCACCGAATGTGGGGTGGAATTATACATCATGAGATATTCCCATACACTCTCTTTGGGATCCGTCCGCTCGATTTTACTTATCTTTAATCTTTTTAGGATGTCTCTATTCTGCCTCTCAACTTCTCCATTCTGTTGAGGCCAGTAGGGAATCGAGTTAAACAGTGTTATTTCGCACCTTCGGCAATATTCC
Source organism: Epinotia bilunana (assembly GCA_947049275.1). Lineage (NCBI taxonomy): Eukaryota > Metazoa > Arthropoda > Insecta > Lepidoptera > Tortricidae > Epinotia > Epinotia bilunana. The sequence continues at coordinate 7,596,491 of OX346265.1, forward strand.
TTGAATTCTGCGCTAACAAATTGAGGACCGTTATCCACCGTGATCGTTTTGGGAAAACCTGTGCGGCTGAAAATTTCCTTTAACAGCGTTATAATTTGCGCGCTAGTAGTACTTTTGGTGAATTTTACTTCCTTGTAGCGGCTGTAATAATCGACCAACACCAGCAAATAGTCGTTGTTTGGCAGCGGACCTAATAAATCCAATGCAACATCTACCCAAGCCTCTTCAGGGAGAACGCGTCGCTTCATGGGTACCGGTGCACTTGGAAGTCCAACCAGAGTACATCCTTTACATGATTTGACCATCCTCTCAGCATCCTTATCGATCCTGGGCCACCAAACTTTCAACCTTAGCCTACCCTTCATGGCGACTATTCCTGGATGGCCCTCATGTGCAGCGTCCAAAACTTTTCTCCGAAGTTCATGGGGTATTACTATTTTGTTTCCTCGTAGTAAAATATCGTCATGGAAACAAAGTTCACTCTCAAACGCTTTGTAGACTTTTACCGATTCATCCCAATCATTACAATAGATGCCCCTTTTGACTTTTATAATTTCTTGGTCATTTTTTTAAATGAGTTATGATATCTTTCATTGGAACTGCACATGGTCTGGCTTGCTCAACAATCTGGTTCACATAATCATCGAAGTGACCTGATGGTACAACGCGGTAATCGCATAATCGTGATAAAGGGTCAGCGATGTTTGTTTTTCCTGGCCGATGGATAACAGTGTATCGATAAGCTTGCAGCCGCAACACCCATCTTTCTACACGTGCACAAGGCTTGGATTTCATTCCAAACAGAAACTCTAATGGTTTATGGTCTGTAATGAGATTAAATTGCTTTCCGAACAGAAAGATATTGAAATGTTCGACTGCCCAGACTAGCGCAAGAGCTTCCTTCTCGGTTTGACTATATTTTCTTTCTAGCTCAGTCAGAGTCCGATTACCATATGCTATAATTCTTGGACCTTTGTCATCGCTTTGAATTAACACAGCACCAAGGCCAACTGGGCTAGCATCAGCGATCACTTGCGTCTCATCTTTCACGTCGTAGTATCCCAGGGTTTTAACAGTGGCGAGAGCTTCTTTTAACTCACTGAAGGCCTGATTTTGTTCTTCCTTCCAAAATTCTTCAATGCTAGCTTTCTTTCCAACCTTCTTTCGCAATAAAGCTTTAAGGGTTTCTGTTTTAGTCGCTAAATTGGGGATCCATTTATTAATATAATTAACCAGTCCCAAGAAACTCTGAAGCTCTTCAATAGTTGTTGGTGGTCTAAATTCAGAAATGCTTGTAATATATTTTTGCAAAGGTTTGACGCCTTCGGGCGTCAATTCATGTCCCAAGAAACTAATCTTCTGCACTTTATAAACACATTTTTCTTCATTTAGCAGAACATTATTATTTTTCAGGACCTCTTTTAACTTTGCCACCCTGAGATCATGCTGTTCTTCAGTCTCGCCGTAAACCAGGATATCGTCGATGAAATTGATTACGCCATCTAACCCAGCGAGCATGTTTTCCAAAATCTTCTGGAATAGCTCTGGAGCGCAAGTGATTCCGAACATAAGCCGTTTGTATCTGTATAATCCTTGCGAAGTTATGAACGTTGTTATATGTCTCGAGTTCGGGTGTATTTCCACTTGGTGGAATGCATTTTTTATGTCCAATTTGGAAAAATACATCGCCTTTTTAATTTTCGGTAGCAATTTATCCATGCACGGTAAGGGATGATTTTCTCTCATGACCGCAGCATTAGCCCGCCTCATGTCGACACACAGCCGCAAGTCATTGTCATCTTTTAAAATTGGCACTATTGGTGAAACCCATTGAGAAGGCCCATGCACCTTTTCTATTATGTCGCTTTCGAGTAACTCACAAATTTTCCGTTGCACCTTTTCCTCAATTGGAATCGGAATTCTTCGATATGGTTGTGAGACAGGCTTTGATGTCTCATCAATTGGAATCTCCACTAAGACGTTTTTAAACTTTGGGAAGGATTTGTTTGATTGTATAACTTCGTTAACGCCAATTCCTAGTTTTAAAACACCCAATTTGATGGCCGTTTCCTTCCCTAATAAGTCTCTCGAGCCCCCCTTAATTACAAGTATAGTTGCTCGTTCCGCGTGTTCATTTACATTAATTGTGGTTTCGAATGAGCCCTTCACTTTTAATGGGGTTTTGCTTCCATATGCGTATAAGGTCTTGTTCGTTTCATTCATTTGATTTGAACATAACATCTTCTGCTTCTTTAAATTTTCCCATGATTCTTCCGATATTAGATTTAACTTACATCCGGAATCTATAAGCATCTTCCACTTCACTCCCCCTAACACACATTCAACAGTCGCATCATCATCTATGTTAAAAACATAATGTACATCCTCCTTTTCTTGTGATCCATTATCCGGTGTTATTTGATTTACTTCTTTTCTATACTTTGGTCGCTTGTTATGTTTGTGATCACCTTGTTTTTGTTCCATTTTCCTTTTTTCCGGTCTGTTTCTGCAAAGAGCACCAAAATGTCCAACTTTTCCACATGAATGGCATTTCTTCCATTTTGCCGGACACTCCTGATTCGGTGCAGTATGTGCAGCGTATCCACATCGTCCACATTTGATGCCTTTGCTTTTGTTTGCGTCTTTATATCCTCGTGTATCTTCCTTTGCCGAACTTGATCCTTGATTAAAACGGCTAATTCTGTTAATCTCATTTATTTGTTTCTTCTGTTCGTATCCATTTAATTGCTGTCCTACTACTTCTAGCGTATTAGCTTCCATAATAATCTTGTCCAGTGTAACCTCATCTCCTAAGGTCAATATTTTCTTCCTGAGTTCAGACACTGAGCACTTCTCTACGATCTGATCAATTAAATGCTCATCAGGACTCGTAAATTTACATTTTTCCGCTTGGTTCCTTAATTTTATGACGAACTTTTCGAATCGCTCACTATCTTCTTGTTTAATTTGACGAAAAATGTATCTCTCGTATATTTTATTCTGTTTTGGCTGGAAGTAGCTGTCTAGTTTTTCTATGGCTTTTTCGAAGACGTCAACCCCGTCAGCTTGTGCTACCATAGCTCCAGGTGTGTTATAAATTATTTCCTGCAGCCCTGGTCCGCCAAGTAGCAACAACGTTGCTCTTTTTCTTCCATCGTCCGCAATAGCTGAAGCCTCGAGGTATATGTTTAATGACCTCTTCCACTTTTCCCAACGAACTGCAACGGTAGCATTATCGCCTTCGAGGTCAAGCTTGTCGGGCGGAGGTAAAATACTCGCCATGATTGAGTTAGATTGGGGCGACCTGGAACCAACCATTGTTGGTTATTTCTATGTAGCTATACATCAAACACATACAGCCGTAACTCATTCACGCATGATTTACATTTACATGTAGGCCCATACAGCCGTAACACATCTACGCACGATTTACATTCGCATGTAGGCTCATATAGCCGTAACACAATCACGCATGATTTACATTTACGTGTAGGCTCATACAGCCGTAACACATTCACGCATGATTTACATTCACATGTAGGCTCATATAGCCGTAACACAATCACGTATGATTTACATTTACATGTAGGCTCATACAGCCGTAACACACTCACGCATGATTTACATTACATGTAGGCTAATACAGCCGTAACACATTCACGCATGATTTACATTTACATGTAGGCTCATACAGCCGTAACACATTCACGCATGATTTACATTTACATGTAGGCTCATACAGCCGTAACACATTCACGCATGATTTACATTAACATGTAGGCTCATACAGCCGTAACACAATCACGCATGATTAACATTTACATGTAGGCTCATACAGCCGTAACACACTCACGCATGATTTACATTTACATGTAGGCTCATACAGCCGTAACACATTCACGCATGATTTACATTTACATGTAGGCTCATATAGCCGTAACACAATCACGCATGATTAACATTTGCATGTAGGCTCATACAGCCGTAACACATTCACGCATGATTTACATTTACATGTAGGCTCATACAGCCGTAACACATTCACGCTTCACAGCTACACACTTTTACCTATTGGCATTACCCAGCGGTTATACGTAGTAACATTTCACATACCTACAGACAAGTTTTATGTTGTTCATATGAGTTGTACCGTTTATTTATTGTATAATTTTATATCAAACCTTATTATTGATTATATTTTATTAGTGCCCCATTTACCAGACGTTAAATTTCCAAGGAATCTACTATAACGCGAGATATAACCTAATTACTTGAACAGAACTGTTATCATTTTATCTAATTTTCCATTCCAACATTACTAGATCTTTATTTTATGTAGGAGTTAGTGCCTACGTAGCTACATAATCGCTGAACCGTAAAATGTCATTATCAATTATAGTTATTTAAAGCTAACAATTAAATTTAATCTTACACAAAAGTGTTTGATTAATAATATTAACTTGTTTTCCTTAAAACCAATACTTGCAGTACATAAATAATAACTGTTCTCATTACGTATGGTAATATATCTACTTCAATCTTTTAGCAAACAAAATAACATAAAATGTGTCTTAAGGTTTGTTTATCACGATCAAAACAGTTTCACAGCACACTAACTACTCGTATGTCAACTTTGCAGTCAGCATTCGAAGCTACTTACTACGACTAGATAACATAACCGCTTGAAATACCTACCTACCTTGGATTATTTATGTTTGTCTCATTTACGTAAGTGAGCGGCAAGTAATGTTTGCAACCAACATTTATTTGTTTATCTGATAACTCGATTAAACTCATTTTACTCACAACAATTTTAACTAGGTACTACCTACCTTTCTTTTGTTGTTTTTTTTTTTCGTAAGGAATGTAAAGATAAGTAAGTATTCATTAATTTTACACTAACCTTTACCCTCGTCGCCACTTGTAGTACTCACTTATGCACTATATCAAGGTATTCACTGGCTCGATACCACACCAATGTCGGGCAGACGTCCACTCTCAACCGTGGCTATCACCTTTCTGCCTACCCACACCCGTGTGCTCGAGACAGCGCTATAGCTGTCAAGTATAGACAAACACTACAACTTGCACTAATCAGTCGCTGTCCACACCTAGTCACTAATCACCTGCACTACGCACCTGCACTCGCACTAATCAAAGTGGAAACCAGCCTTAAGTATAAGTATAACTATGCATACAACTGATTGGTAGTTAGCACCTTCTTTCACACTTTGCCGGCTTGCTGAATCAGTTCTGAAAGAGACTGAAACGGTTAAGGATTTCGAACTTAGAGGTATAATAAATGATGTGAGCAACGATTGTCTGACGCTGGGGGTATTGGTTTTTGCGGAGTAAAGCATTTTAGTTGGAAAGGACTTTTTTCAGGAGATCTACATAGTTAGAAAGGAACAGTTTATGGGATGATTGATATTGATGCACTTTAATTAAATGATAAAAGTATCATAAAAGACGGGAATGCATCTCTGCCTTATGAGATTGAACTTTTCATATAGAACATAGCCTGACACAAGTTTAATCTGACCGACAAATTTATGGTCTCATGAGATCTTGGCTAGGTCTGAAATATCGCGAGCGCATTGCCTATAAAATACATTGCCTATCATGTGAACTTCATGTAGGCTTAAACCGATACCGATATGACTATCGGCAAAATGGTACATACATCGTTATCATCACATCCCTATATGTCGTATGTAGTCTTTTTGACCTCAATCCGGTGTATCTCGCTCAGTTCAGACTTCCCTGATAGACGGGCGTAATTGAATCAGTTGTCTTGGCCAGCTACTTAATTACTGCGATTTTCGTGTCACATATCGAATGGCGAGTTAGGAATTACGAATGTCGACCCTCTTGTCATGCTCATGAGCTCATGTCATGACATTCCTATTACTTATGCGCTGGGTAATGTGTCAGTCAGATCGCAGAAACTTCCAAGATTATAGAATACCTTTTTATTATATAATTAACTAGCTTCCGCCCGCGACTTCGTCTGCGTGGACCCGGGATAAAAACTATCCTATATTTGAATCCAGGTTATAAACTATCTTCGTGCAAAATTTCATCTAAATCGGTTGAGCCGTTTAAGCGTGATTGAGTAACAAACATACAAATATCTAAACATCCAAACATCCAAACTTTCGCATTTATAATACTACTAGCTTCCGCCCGCGACTTCGTCTGCGTGGACTCGGGATAAAAACTATCCTATATTTGAATCCAGGTTATAAACTATCTTCGTGCAAAATTTCATTCAAATCGGTTGAGCCGTTTAAGCGTGATTGAGTAACAAACATCCAAACATCTAAACTTTCGCATTTATAATATTAGTAGGATTAGTAGGATAGTAATTTATACTTACCCAGTAGATAATCATGCCGTATATCATAAATAATAGCTGACTTGTCTCTTTTGAAAACTAGCCCAATGGCCAGCCTGAAATAACATTTCCTTACTCTTAATTCAACTAATGCAAATACCGAATCAAGGCGAATTCAAACGGCCAATCAGAGCGTTTTTGCGATAGAACCACCAATCAGCTCACGACGTTCAATGGGGTTAATTTCAAATTTGAAACGTATAGAGAACTCCAACATCGTTAGGACTGCAGCGCTGTAATTTGAGCGAGGTTTAATTCGGCATTTAAAATGCGACATAGCCAAAATTAGGATAGGGAGTTAAATGTGCATAAAAGATATGCAAAAAAGCTCTTAAAAACGAATAGTACCTGTATAATATGTAATTTAGAAATTACCGTTGTTATATACGGTATTTTATAATATGTAGTAGAGGGTAGATTGGAGTCGGATAATAAATGCTTGTCGAGAAACAACGTCTTTGATTTAACAACCGTAAGGTCACACCCTAATTACAATAGTTGACATCCCATCTGTATGTCACCTTTAACACAATGTATTGTGAAATAGAAGGTGCCAAAACTATTGGGAAACGTTTCGGATGACTTAAGGAAGCTTGTCAGTAAGCACTCACCACAAATGAATTGAAACTCCACGCACGTGACGTTAACCGTTAACATCATTGATATGTAAAGGGATAAAAACACTGGCTATATGACGAGATGGTAACACACGAATACTGTCCTGAGCACTGTAATTTAGGAGACGCCAGTGTCAAAAACGCCTGATGTCTCTTTCAAACTTAAATACACAGGTCCTTCTGGATTGCCAGTCTACATACACATAGCGAAATTAGAATGTTGCTAGTCGCATGAGGATTACCGTCTTTAGCTGGCAACTAGCGCGAATTAACTAACAAGATAAGACTAAAATTCGTGAAGTAAGTATGTGTGTTACAAAGATTTTTGACTAAATTGCTATTTCCCAAGCAAAATTGTAATGTTGGTGCGGTGCGTTTTGAGTTTCCCATTTGTGGTTTTGTTGTGCCTTAGTAATTGTATTATTTTTGATTTACGTTCGACCCTCATATTTGTTTCAAATAATTAACGGAATTAAAGGTGTCATTGTTAAGGGAAAGGGATGAAGTATAAGCCCCGATTCCCCAGATTGGTTTATAATACGAGGAGACATACAGCGTGCTATGTTTTATGGGCCCGTAATGGCTGGATCTCCTGCTTTGGGAACTTTTTAAGTTATGTCAAATGTTAAGGATAAGCTAATGAAAAATCCCACCGAAAAGAAGATAATAATATCCATGATATTAAGATGGAAATTAAGATATACACTCTCATCAGATACGAGTGTATCATGAGTGTATCTGATGAGAGTGTATCTCTTAATTTCCATGTTAATATCATGGATATTATTATCTTCTTTTCGGTGGGATTTTTCATTAGCTTATCCTTAACCAGCCTAAGGTGGATCGATTTTCATCATCATATCAGCCGAAAGACGTCCACTGCTGGACATAGGCCTCCCCCAAAGAGTGCCACAATGACCGGTCCTGCGCCACCCGCATCCAGCGGACTCCCGCGACCTTTACCAGGTCATCATTCCACCTTGTGGGGGGCCTACCCACGCTGCGCCTTCCGGTACGTGGTCGCCACTCGAGAACCTTTCCGCCCCAACGGCCATCGGTTCTACGTGCAATGTGCCCCGCCCACTGCCACTTAAGTTTAGCGATTCGGAGGGCTATATCGGTTACCTTGGTTCTGCTGCGGATAGCCTCATTTTCGATCGATTTTTCATCGATTTTCATACAAAACCTTATTTGACATTCGAAGGCTAACAGCGTGATTTTTTAAGAAACTTATGTAACTCACTTTCATAATTTCCATTTGCGCGAAATTCCCCCTTTTTAACCCCCTGACGCTAAGAGAGGGGTGTTATAAGTTTAAGGTGTCTGTGTATCTGTGTATCTGTCTGTGGTATCGTAGCTCCCAAGCGGATGGACCGATTTGCATGCGGTTTTTATTGTGTCGTAGATAATTTTAACCCGAGTGTTCTTAGCCATGTTTCATGAAAATCTGTTCAGCCGTTTGAAGACCATCAGCTCTTTTCAAGTTGATGAGGGGATCTGACTAACTTCTCTATGTCCGATCAATTCGAAATTTGGTACCGTGTTACTTCAATGACATTGAAATTATATGGTAAGGTAACCATGACCTGATCAGCCGTTTGAAGATCATCAGCTCTTTAATAGTTGATGAGGGGATCTGACTACCTTCCGTATATACAAATGGATTCGAAATTTGGTACAGTGTTAGTTCAATGACATTGAAATTATATGGTAATGTAACCATGACCTGATCAGCTGTTTGAAGATCATCAGCTCTTTTCTAGTTGATGAGGGGATCTGACTAACTTCCTTATGTCCGATCGATTCGAAATTTGGTACAGTGTTACTTCAATGACATTGAAAGTATATGGTAAGGTAACCATGACCTGATCAGCCGTTTGAAGATCATCAGCTCTTTAATCGTTGATGAGGAGATCTGACTACCTTCCACATGTCCTACCGATTCGGATACCGTGTTACTTCAATGATATTCAAAGTATATGGTAAGGTAACCATAACCTGATCAGCCGTTTGAAGATCATCACTTTAAAAAGGAACAAAATAAACAAAAATAAAAAAAATGAAAAACCCCCCGACACAAAAAATTAACTGTAAAAACTAACAAATAATATTTTAAACCTATTATAATTACTATCGTCACATATATGATGTAAGTTCAAATATTTTTATTTTCCAAGTGTCGTGTCGGGGGACCGCTTCAGTCGCCCGACGGTCCCCCGACGCGACGGTCCTTCGACGCGAAAACAAAAATATTTGAACTTACATCATATAAGTATGTGACGATAATAATTATAATAGGTGTAAAATATTATTTGTTAGTTTTTACGGTAATTTTTTTGTGTCGGGGGGTTTTTTAAATTTTTAATTTTAGTTTTCTCGAATAAACTTGTATAGACTAGAATAATTTGAGAAAAATACTTTTCCCAAAGTATGACGTCACAAACTAATATCTCAAATTGTTCTAGTTTATACAAGTTTATTCAAGAAAAGGGGGAATTTCGCGCAAAAGGAAAGACGATTTATGAAAATTAGTTACATAAGTTTCTTAAAAAATCACGCCGTTAGCCTGCGAATGTCAAATAACGTTTTGTATGGAAATCGAACCGCCTTAATTGAAATAGGATCGTTTTTTCTTGAAACATTAATTCGTCAATGCGTCTCCTAAGGATAGGTATTATAATTTTAGTATAAACGCGGAATCAGAAGATTTAGGAGGTATACCCATATTGATCCCTTTAAACCCCCCAACTTGTGTCAATCTATATTTTCATGTAATCAATCAACGAAAACAAACTTTACTGTATCTCCATCCATATTCGATATCGCTAAGAAATTTGCTGTAGCCCGTGTAATCACTTAAAAACCTTCGTAAACAAACTTCGCGCGACATGATTGATCACGCGGTTGCGGCGGGCGTGATGCGGTAAGGCGCGTCACGCGGGATTGACGCGGGCGTGACGCGCTCGCGCAGCGTGACGCGTCATTTGCATCGAATTAATCGTGAATTGAGTGATTAATCAAATACGTGGTGGTTTTAGTAAAGTAATTAGGGAATATTTATAGATCGCTGATCATTTTAGGAGAGTTCGCGGTGGTTTTTCGGTGTACGCATAATGCATTTGTGTTATGCTTTTTATTTGTTTTGCCCTGTAACATCATTTCTAGCTTTATTCCCGGTTGTGCTCTAAAAGAGCCCGGGGTCCACATTGACACCTAATCCCAAGATTTGACAAGACAAGAAAAAATATCGGACAAGTGCGTGTCGGGCCACGCGCAGTGTAGGGTTCCGTAGTTGCCTGTCTGTCTTAGTAACATCGACACGCGCGCTCCAACTATAGTTAAATGGTGCGGTTGCGTCGGCCGAATTTGTAGGAAAGTTGGCCTTTCTAAGTACTTTTAAATTGGTCGACTATTATACTCGTTAACTAAGTTATGCCTACTTAACTAAGTTATGACTACTTAGTTTTCCTTTTAAATTCATTAAATGTACAACTGCCACGATTTTTTTCACATCCCCAGTAGTAGCCAGTTAGCCGGCATGGGACGGCTGTGAGATATTGGCTGCGAGATATTGGGCTTTAAGGTTTAAAGCTCAAAAAATCATAATTTTGATACCCCCCACTATGGGTTTAACGAGTAAATTGTTAAACTCGCCACAGGTCACGTGACCGTAAGATTCGTAAGACGTGTGATCCGAGAAAGATCACGTGACCGTAAGACGGACCCTAACAATTGATTAACCTTACAACTTTCAAGCTATGAAGAAATTGACTGCTCCGATCCTGCTTATTAACAGAATGGCTTAACACCTTTTAGCCGGGTGTGTCTGACAGGAGTCGGCGACATCATTCCCGTAACGTGCGCTCATGACAACGCTGCAATTAACGTGTATGATACATTATACCGTATATATGTACGGTGTCTGTATCTACGAAAAATATTTAACAACGTACATTTGTAATCACGCATGTTTCTTTGAGAGTAGACAGAGTTTACAAATGTCCACTTGCAACGATCCTGACTAAACTCTCGTGTAACAACACTTTGATTAAGATATTTATTAGTGTATTCGTAGAAAGAACATACTCTAAATACATTTGGAGAATGTGTATAAAATAAACTTCGAATCTAGGTAATAAAACATTTGGCAACAGACTTCTGGCACTTGAATGTTATCATCTTTTATAAATTGCACTTAACATAATAAATAGGTAGTCGAACGAGCGAGCGAAGAGAAAGAAGTTCTATGCTTCCGCTTGGCCCGAAAATCGTTCGTATTCCGGTGCACGGTGTCTGTCCCTCTGTCCAGCTGTTCTCCTCAACAAGTCGCATTTCTCTTCTCAGCCGATTCTCGTGAAATTTGGTGAGCAGGTTCGTTCATAATATAGTTTTTAGGGTTCCGTACCGCAAAGGGAAAAACGGAACCCTAATAGGATCACATTGTTGTCCGTCCGTCCGTCCGTCCGTCTGTCAAGGCCATTTTTCTCAAGAACGCGTGGAGGTATCAAGCTAAAATTTATAACAAATACTCAGGTCTACTGTCCCATGGAGCTGTGAAAAAATCAAACTTCTAAGCCAACGCAATCAAAAAATACAGCCGTTTATGCCGCAAATTTCCGCAAATTTTGGAAACTCGCGAGGTAATCAAAACCTACAGGATACTTCCCGTGAACTCAGAATCTTGAAATTTGGTACGAAGCAACGTCTCATAGCACAGATAGAGGAAAAATTGCGAAAACCGTACATTTTTCAGTTACATCATATAATAAAAATGTTTTTAATAATTTTATATCCCTACAGTTTTGTACGGAACCCTCGGTGCGTGAGTCCGACTCGCACTTGGCCGGTTTTTTTTGTTGTCAAGTCACTTTAGAAATAAGAAAAAAAATGTTTTTGATAAAGCACCTCAGTTTCGCGAGTTCTACGGCTCACAGCACAGAGCCGTATTTTTTATAATCAATTTACATTGCCTGTTTAAGATACTGAGCATATTAGAACACCACAATTATGATACGGGTTTAAACAACTAGTGGCCCGCTTTTGAACTTGTAGCTTCTTGAAATTGGCTACATAAATTATCCTTAAGTGCCCGTATGACCCACAAGACCTGGAGGAAAACGGAGCACAGCGACTTTCAATTCGCAGTTACACTCGGCACAATCCCAGCGTTTACAAGAACATATTATGATATTTGCGGGGATTTTATCAAGATTCTCATCGCGCTTGCAATATGGCGGCAAACACGGTGGCTGCAGGGAACCGAAATTGCTTTACTCTTTCATTGGAACGGGCAGTGCGAGCGACACTTGGGTAAAGGACGCACACACTGGCGAGCTTGATCGGATCTTATGCCTTTGCGTACATTTTTCGGGCAAGTATTCTAAACGAACATATAGTATTGTAATTTGTAAGTGCAAAATCGATCATTGGTTTGGTCCAACTACCTAAATACAACATTACGTGTGTTTTTAATCGATGTGGAGTATGAATGAATATGGTATCAGTAAATCTCGAATACACATCACCATCATCATCTTAGGCACTCTTTGGGAGAGGCCTATGGTGTGGAAGAATATATATACTTAGGAAAACAGATACCATTCAGAAAAAGTAGACATTATGAAGAAATAACAGACGAATTGGTATAACTTGGAAAAAGTGCAAGGTACTTAACACTTGTATACTTTTCAGCCTCACCTACGGATGCCAAACGTAGATCTACAACGCAAAGAGAAAGAATGATGTCCAGGTGTGGCAAAGGAGTATATAGTGAAGAAGTATACTCAACATAAAACTTAGAGACAAAAAGAGATGCTCAGAAATAAGAAATATAACTAAAGTCATAGATGCACTCGACCACTCAAGACCCTTAAAATGGAAATGGGCAGGCCACTTAGCCAGATTAGCAGACCAAAGATGGACCAAAGCGGTGACAGAACGGCAAGGACCTCATGGTACAAGACACAGAGGGAGACAACAAACCAGGTTGAACGATGAAATTGCCCAAGTAGCTGGACAAAGTTGGATTAAATAGTAGTAATGGTTACTGAGCTGAGAATGGAACGGATGTTGCATGCTCGGACGGACGGCCAGACGGACATGGCGAAACTATAAGGGTTCCTTGTTGACTACGGAACCCTAAAAAGCACAAAACAGAACACTATGGAAAAGGTTGGAGGAGGCTTACACCCAATTCAAATATTTATTCTGTAAGTAGGCCTCAAGGGATCTTTCACATGTCCGAGCTTAAAAATTCAATTAATTAACATTAAATGACATTAATACATAACAAGAATGAAAACATAGACAATACCTGGGCACACATTTCCCGAGAGATGTATAGAGTCTCCGGGTCCATTATATCACAATAATCTTATTCTATAATAATAATGAGAAGTAAAGTCTTCAGCGTCAAATAAAATAAAATAACTGAGATGTAAAGAGTCCCTGGTCAAATAATTATTGTTTTGGATTAAACTAATGCCACGGTATACATAACTTGCATTTAACCAATATGTTAATATCAAAATAAAAATTACAATAAAAGACAAAACAAAATAGACATGAATTGAGACAGCCAGTAACAGCGGCGTCTCAAGCAGCACGCGAGTCTCTCCAGGACACGACTAAAAAAGTTACGATGGCTTGAGACCAAAGGATTTTCCATGTTTCTTTGTCTTCCATATATTCTTCGATCTTGTTGTATCCTCACTTCAATAGGGCATTTTTTAATGTATTTTTTTCAAATGAATAATAAGGAAGATTCCATGCATCTTTGGGTACTTTGTTGTAGAACCTGTATAACAGTTACCCAAAAAAAAATTATTGACTTTCTGCAAACGAAATTTTGGGACAGCTGATTTATGTCTGTTTCGTGTATTTCTACTATGGACATCAGACTGCTGCGAAAATGCACTGATAATTAGGGTCGTGATGCGTTCACTTTCGTTGCACAAAAGTAAATGATAATTAATTAGAAATACTTGGGTATTTATTGAATTTAGTAGCTTGTCTAATAGTAAATCACTTTACATACCTTTCAGACCGAGATGCGATCACGATATTTTTGGAAATATGGCCTAGGCAGGAATCACAGTGTGCTCCTTGAAGGACTTTATATTTCTGTGTGTATACATAATCACGTCCAGGGCTGTTATTCGCTAAGCGCTAATACGGCTCACCCCGCCGGTCACCCGCCATGAAACTAGACCTAGGAACGACGCTCAGTTAATACGCATCGCGGTGTCAAGATATATTTGTGGGTGAGCGTTGAGGTGAGCTTAAAACAAGTTACAGAATAGGGGGGCAGTATGTACTGTGAAGCTACTGTGCGTGCGGTTACCTATATCCTTAAAGCGTTCTCTCAGCGAGCCTCCAGAGCCCAGAAGGGGGTCCTTAAATTAGAAACAAATATTAGCAAATGAAATGCAACTACATGTATATTTAAGGAATAAACGGCTTTATTATTATATTATTATAAATCTCTAGAACACATCACCATCATTATCTTAGGCACTCTTTAGGAGAAGCATATGATGAGTTTTCGTTAAAGTTGTGCATTTATCCCTTAATTTCATTTTACCTCCCGTACTTTGTATATCTTGTGCAGAAGTCCGATTATGCAGAATTACAACAAATGTGAGAAGCGTCGAAGTTCACGGGAAAGTCGCCCACGCACTTCTTGATTCCTAGGTAGTGCGTCAGTTCGCCAAGCGCTTGTTCGCCGTTATGTAGGCGACTTAAATGTGAATACGAAGGTAAAGTGCAATATTATACAATTTCAACTATTGAGTGTGAAGTATAGTCCTCTATTGCAAGAGCTGTTTATTTTTCCTGCACAAGATCAAATCGAATTGTATAAACATAATAATGTGTCCTTTTCTCACGAATCGATATCTTATCACATAAAATCAGATGTGATCGTTTATGTTTATTTAAGTGTCATCACGATATTTTTGTCTGCCATGCCACAAAAGCAACTGCCATGCCATGCCATCTGATTTTCTAACCTAGAGGGAAAACTATCCCTTGTTTGGATTAGACCGGTTTTCCTTCACCGAAAAGCTACTAACTGTTAAAAGCTAATTTTATTTTATTTACAATAACGTTTCACGTAAAATGAATTTGGTCCGCAACTAGTGGGTGCACCACGGCGTAACCGCAACGTCCTACCAATCCGACGCCACGCGGCGCGTTCAATTCCTGTTTTTGCGACAAAGGCACATTGTCGTGTGAAGTTTAATAATTAAAGTTGAATTTGTGTGTTTTGTCGCCTCGCTCGACGCGGTATTGTTTCGTTTACTATTTATTATTCGTTGGTTGAAGCAAGGTGTGGCCATGCTTTTGGAGGTAATGAGGCATTTGTTATTAGGGAAGAAGGAATAGTAATACCTCACACAAATATCTGTGATGACCAATAATGATCATTAAAAGGTGAACTTCGAAATAAAAACCTAATTTTTTTGATGACCCAAACTGCATGCATTCTTTGTTTTAATTAAATTTTAACAGTTAGTGTGATTACATTTCGAATACTAAACAGCGTTTTTAAACTAATTAAAGTAAGTAATATTAGTTTCGACATTTCAGTTTTGATTTAAAAGAAAATGTTCTGTGAATCATTAACTGGTTTTCAAAGCACCTAAGCACGTATGTACTAACGATGGCGCAATCAATTCTGAATGTTGAAGTATGTAATGTTTCGGCACTATAACATTTCAATTGAAAAATCCTTACAAAATCATTCAAAACTCGAACCTCTGGACACCCCAAACGAGTGGTTCGCGTGCCCGTGCCTTGTAATTGCGATCCAGTTGTTTGTTTGTTCCCGATAGGTGGCGCTGGCACTCCATTCAACACGCATTCGGCATTGTTTTTCCAAACTTTTCTCGTTTACGCGCGGCGCTTTTATGAGTTTCTTTGTTGGATACCAAGGAAATAAATGTGACGGAGTACTTTGCCGTTTTATCAAAGGCGTAAACCGTTTCAACTTTATAGAATAGACTACTGCAGCCCACATCAAGAAAGGCAGCGGATTAGATATTTTACTTAACAAAATAAGAATAAGAGAAGCGCATAATGTATAATCACGTCATTGCCACATTTAGCTCATCAAAACCACCCATTATTACCTACTACACAACGGTTATAAATTATAATCAACCGCCACCGTGACGAAGCAGCCCTCTAATTTCCCTCTTGATCCGCAAAATGTTCTGAGACCGCGCTCAATCAACCCATTTGTCTTGGGAACGCAGGAGGCATGACTGGCAGACCATGACCGTCCATTATTAACTGGAGGAATGGAACAGCCAAAATGGCGGCTAATGACAGCGTCAAAATAGGTCAAGGAATTCGAAAAGGAGGAAATTCAAGGAAATGTAGCGTTGGGTTGGTATACTGTTGGTAGGTTTGAAAGAAATTCGCAAACGTAGGTGTATGTTGTGTTGTGTCTTTCTAGCTGTCAAGTCAACACAACGAATTCTCGGATATAGCGCTATTCCCCCAACACACGACCGAATCCACAGAAAGGCCACTATTAAAATGACAAATGATTCACTCCGGCCCTTTCGCAATGTGTGAATTTATTTGATAGAATACCGGGCACTATTAGACGCGAGCCTACTTAATTATAATACGTACAAGGATACCTAAATTTTGGTTTATACATTTTATACTTTTCATTAAGAGTCCTTAACTCCTACAGACGTTCAAGGTTACGACGTAACGATTAGTAGTTATTCAAAAACTGATAGATAACCTACTTTCAAAATATAATTTTATGAGTAGAAATTGGTTATTCGTTTTATTATTTTTTATTTAGTATTAATTGAAGAGTTGACGAGTATGTCATAATCATAACGTACTTAAATAATCATTTCTTAAACTAGGGGCTAAAAAAGTTCAAACTTTAATTTTCTCTTTCTAAACCTAAAATAAATGAGTTTTCTTGGGAGTATTTTTCACAGTTTTTTATGAAGTGACGTTTTGGTTCTCAATTTTGCAGTAAGTATTATTTATTGTAATTTGAACTAGTTGGATTTTGCTTTTGTTTTCATCTTCGAATATTGACATGCATTTCGCGACGAGATAATTTTATTGCAATTATATTATTTCAAAGTAATAACTAATGTGACATTGCACTGTACCCACATTATTCTAATAAGATTGCTGTGCCCTTGCAGGGTTCATGTTCCTGGTCATAATTTCACCTTAACACCATGTTAACAACATGTTTTAGCAATAAATGATTTGAATCTCTAATGGGTCGGCAACACGCTTGTCATTCTTCTGGAGTCAATAGGCAACGGTCTCTGCATAAGATCAGGCCGGCCGTCTGCTACCACGCAACATAACAACAAAGGAGGAAAGATCAGGGGACCGATTTTTGACTTTCGAGCGCTCGACTCTTTCACTCGAAAACTGACAAAAATTATGAAATCCTATTTTAAATTGACGATAGAAAATTTAAAAACGTGCGGTATTGACCACTCGTATTCAATTCTATCGGTAGAAAGTAAGTGCCTGTGATTATGACACTATAATAGCATTTACTTTTATTTAATTTTCGAGCGCTCGAAAGTCAAAAATCGGCCCCCTGACTGCATAGGTAAACACTCGCATTGACAGAAATGACTTTATTTCGAGCCGTAGTTCTACGCTTCTAAAGCGTATCAGATCTGTTGAATATTTTTAGGTCGCCTGTTAGACATTGTTGAAGGTGATCTACGCGAGAATGCCAGCACACACGGTTTCTACAAGCAAGTTATGGTTACGGGAATTCGGGAGCGTCATTAATCACGAGCGGAGCTGTAATTAAGTCTCCAATCATCCGGCGGCGGGTTTGCAAACCTCGGTATAAATACGGCACGGGGCGGGATCTGTACTCTTACCATGAGTTTGACAATGACGGCTTACGCTAACGAGTATCGAGTTTTCTATCTGTGCATCCCGCTCGTACTGTCAAAGTGCAATAGAGATGCACAGATAGAAAACTCGATTCTCGTTAACGAAAAATGACAATGTCAAACTCATTCATGGTATCATGGTAGCCGTACAGTGGCTCTTCCCAAAACAAAACCTTACGATCGCGTTTGCGTTTTACCCTCAATTTGTATGGTATTTGACAACTAAACGCGAACGCGGTCGTAACGTTTTGTTTCGGTAAAACTTATACTAGAGCCTCAGTAGGAGAGCTTACTGACTGCGTCTCGTACCAATCGTGGGTTTTATATAGTGTAAAATGACAATATTATAGGTTTACGTGTGAATCGGACTCGCCCTGTACGTAATGTTAGTTTTTTTTTAATACCACGTCGGTGGTAAACAAGCTTATTACGGCCCATCTGATGGTAAGTGGTTACCGTAGCCTATGGACGCTTGCAACTCCAGGGGCGTATTCAGTTTTGGAATACAAAGTTGTTTTTGCGGGGTTTTCGTACCTATTAGTGTTTAATAATATATTAAACATACAATTTAAGTTGTCTAGATTTAGTAGAAAAATACTTCTCTTATTATAATAATAATGTTTATAATATTAATGTAATATTAATTTACTGAACAATTAGTAGGTACTTATGTTTTTTCATCAGTTAGTTACGTAGAAAGCAAATCTCGGTGTGTGATTGACACTCAAACACATTTTAATAATTAATTTTGTGTCGGAAAATGTAATAATTCACTATCAGGCAAGCACAGAGTAAATTGATATTCAAGCACATGTCACAAGCATGTAATGCTTTAACTTAGGTATCATAAAGGGCTCAGACCAAGAAAAAATATAGACAGAGCATTACGAACTACATAGAAGCTCAAGCACACATATACAAACAATTTAATTGGTTTATGTGTCTGTGAGCGTGTGCTAAACATTATTTGGCTGGTTGTAAACCGGCTTTACTAGGTTGTTCGTCATGTTCCGTCTATCTATTTTAGGGTTCCGTAGTCAACAAGGAACCCTTATAATTTCGCCATGTCCGTCTGTCTGTCTGTCTGTCCGTCTTCGGCTTAGCTCAGTAAGCATTACTACTAGAAAACTGTGATTCGGCACGGGTATATGAATCAATCACGCCGACATAACAGTACAACACAATTTAGTTAAATATTTTTTTTAGGGTACCTAAAGCGGGGATTTAATTTTTTTTCTCGTCAGACCCATGGTGTGGGGTGTCGTTGGATAGCTCGTTCAAAAATAGTATGGGTTTTCTATGATTATTTTTCAAATCAGTAATTCGTTTGCGAGATATTGGGCTTTAAAGCCCTAATTTTTAGTTCGAGTCATGTGGCTACTACTGGGGATGTGAAAAATTCGTGATAGTAGTACATATAATGAATTTAAAAGAAAAACTATCACGAACAAGTAGGCATAAGTAGTTACCGAGTAATAGTCGACCAACTTAATGTGTAATTGAAAAGGCCAATTGTCGTACAAATTCGGCCGACGCAACCGTACCGTACGTCGATGTAACTAAGACAGACATGCAACTACGGAACCCTACAATACGCGTGGCCCGACACGCACGTGGCCGGTTTTCTTAGTCTGAGATAAAGCGCTAATGTTTGATTTTACTGATACAACGTGTGCCAACAACAATAGAACTCTAGATGTTGAACAAGACGATTTCCTAAAAATGCATGTTACAAACCCTATACATGAATTCAGCATTCTTCAAAATAGGGTTTCTCATTAAGCGTTCCACGTAACATTGCTCTAATCTATAACCAGCCCCCCTATTCTGTAACTTGTTTTATGCTCACCTCAACGCTCACCCACAAATATATCTTGACACCGCGATGCGTAGTAACCAAGCGTAGGTAGAGGTCTAGTTTCGTGACGGGCGACCGGCGGGGTGAGCCGCTTTAACGCTTAGCGAATAACAGCCCGGGTAATGCAAGCGAACCGTACTCCTTCACACCTAAGAACATTTCAATGGTAAGACAGAGACGAAATGTTCTGACAGGGATGAGACGCGAATTACATGTGCGTGATGAAGTGAAAGGATTAGTGTCAGTATGGAATGTTTGTTATTGGAAATGAGTATGAAGCTACTAGTGTAGTGATGTGCCTTTGCCGAGAATATATTATGATGCAATATTGCCGGCAACGTTGGAACTGTCACTGTCTAAGTATATAGGTAAGTTATTTATCAAGCCTGAAATGGGCATTATAATTAACTGTTTTGAAAAGATTTGCTTTAAAATACGCACACATAGCAAATAGGCGCGGAATCAACTACAGAAGCTTCGACTTCGGGCCAGACGCTGGTATTCCACAACGCAACACTATTCTACATACTCGGTTACTTTTTTCCGCAGCAAAACCAAGGTACCCGATACAGCCCTCCGAATCGCTAAACTTAAGTGGGCATTAAATTGCACGTAGAACCTATGGCCGTTAGAGCGGAAAGGTTCTCGAGTGGCGATCACGTACCGGTGGGCGCAGCGTGGGTAGACCCCCCACAAAGTGGGCTGATGACCTGGTTAAAGGTCGCGGGAGTTCGCTGGATGCGGTTGGCGCAGGCCCGATCATTTGGCACAAATACGTAAAGCAAAATAGATCTCAAAAAAAAAAAAAACAATAATTATACATTTATTTCGTTCTCTAGGGAGGGCAACCCGGAGTTCCGGCGTGATGTCTTATGATTATGACTATCTAATCGGCAAGTTGATTCTGGCCCTACAACCTATTGCTTGACAACTTGCTTAATGATTTGACGCAAACGCGGTCTGCATGTAGGGTTGCCATACGTCAGGATTTGTCCGACATGTCAGGATTTTTGACCCTTTGTCCGGATTGCGGCCGGACTTGGCAAGTGTCAGGATTTTAAGGAATGAGTAAAAAAAAAAGTTTACATGAAATATTTATTACGAAGTTTACACAGCTTTAATGAATGAAAGGACCAAATATCTGTTACAAGAAATGTCAGGATTTTTAGGGTGATGTCAGGATTTTTATCCGGACATTTAATTCTTCCACATGGCAACCCTATCTGCATGGGCCCTAAGGATGAGGTGAGGCGATTCCATAAAAGTTCACATAGTTTTATTCCCCGCATGCGTACCCTGCACCGGCCGAAACATTACCGGGCACAGCTGCAGCCTTCGGAACTCCCCCGTGATTAATATTAAAACTCCGATCCGAGTTTGGATGCGCAGTACATTGAGAACAGCAGGCCAACCGAGTAAGGCCGTTTCAAACCGTCGCTAATCGTAACTGCGTCCATAATCCTCCTAGCTTTATTCCCGGTTGTGCCCTGAATGAGCACGGGGTCTGCTTTGACACCTAATCCCAAGATTTGGAATAGGCGCTAGTTTTACGAAAGCGTCTGCCATCTGACCTTCCAACCCAGAGGGAAAACTAGATCTCATTGGGATCAGACCGGTTTCCTCACGATGTTTTCCCCGATGTTTAACCGAAAAGCTAACGGTAAATATTCCGTACATAACTTCCGAAAAACTCATCGGCACGAGCCAGGATTCGAACCCACGACCGCCGCTTGACAGCTAGGCTACCGTAGCTTCTTTTGCACATGACAGCTGCCTGCTCCATATTTAACGATTACCGGTCAGTAAAGTGCCCGGTAGTACCCGGTGATGTAGTTTCGAAATTAGTAAAAAAAAGTAACTGGTTGCCTTAGCTAAGAGTCCTTAAAAATGCTTCATTCAAGATTACGACGTAACTATTAGTATTTATTCAAAAACAGATAACGCACTAAAATAATCATTTCTTAAACTAGGTGCTAAAAAAGTTAAAATGTTCATTGTCTCTTTCTAAACTTAAAATAAATGAGTTTTCTTGGGAGTCTTTTTGAATAAATGCTGCGTCGTAAACTTGAATGAAGCATTTTGCAAAATACGCTCGTCTATAGGAGTAAGGACTCTATGTATCGTTGCAGGCTTGTCCTTATGGAAATGTGCAGAATAGCCGACATTCGTGCCGGACCCAACAGGTATGTTTTCATCAAAAGTGGACTCTGATATTCGTATCTTTTAATCGTATTCCCTGTCGAGGACAATGACAAAAAAAAACGCCTTCTAAACGCTGAATATTCGCCCCAGGCTATATGTGATGCCACAACGAGGAACGGAAAGGCTCCTATGCAACTAAATTAAGCACGGTCTTAAAATGGCTGATGGGTTACCATAAACCACATCATCATCATCATCATATCAGCCGAAAGACGTCCACTGCTGGACATAGGCCTCCCCCAAAGAGTGCCAAAGTGACCGGTCCTGCGCCACCCGCATCCAGCGGACTCCAGCAACCTTTACCAGGTCATCAGTCCACCTTGCGGGGGGCCTACCCACGCCGCGCCTTCTGGTTCGTGGTCGCCACTCGAGAACCTTTCCGCCCCATCGGCCATCGGTTCTACGTGCTATGTGCCCCGCCCACTGCCACTTAAGTTTAGCGATTCGGAGGGCTATATCGGACCATAAACCACATACCTACTTAATTGGAACGGGTAATGGTTTATTGGTCACAACTTTACACTAAATAGTCAATCTGTAGTCCTCAGAGTTGACAAATCCTGTGCTATTGTTTGTCTATGACTGTGACCGCCGCCCAGGGTTCAATCAATCTTGCAAGTCGCAACTCGATAAGCGCGCAATTATGCTACCGTGTTTACTACTACCTACCATCAATTTGCGTTATGCCTCTACCGCGAGCAGCTTCATTAATTATCATCGTTTTTGACACAATTGTAATTGAATATTAATCTCCTTACGAGGACTTAAACTTAGTTGGTATATCCCTCAGAACAGAGACATAACGCTCAAAATATCTGTAGGTATTCTTATCGGTATCATTTTGAATTTGCGGCGATTGAAATTACCTGTTATAAATTGATAATTGTCGTATTATATAGAACCGGAAATGGTGACTTTGACATCTATATTGAAAATTTAGAATTACTATTAAAAAAGCTGACTGACGAAAACAAAATATTTCTCATTGTTGGCGACCATAATGTGGATTATTTATCTGATAACAATTTAAGACGACATACTGACAACGTACTACAAGCCTACGGATGTCGTAACACTGTTACTTTTCCAACACGCGAGACTGCTGATTGTGCATCATGCATTGACTGCGGTCTATCAAACTACGCGAATGATGACATTACAATAACACCGTTGGATACTGCAATTAGTGATCATAACGCGCAACGGTTTGAGCTAACTGTAGATCGCGGGCACAACAACAAAACAAACGAAATAGTTGAACGTCGGCTATTTAGTGAGAATGCATTCCAATTATTTTATTTTGACATTTCTAATTATGATTTTAAATTTATTTATGATACTTATTTAGATATTGACTATAAATTCGATAAATTATTTAATATTCTGACATATTATATTGACATCCACTTTCCAATTAAGGAATATAAATGCAAGAAAAGTGTTACCGTACCATGGATGAGTGACGAGTTGGCCGACTTAATTAAAAAACATAGTGATCTCCATGAAATAAGACGTCAGTACCCTGACAATCAAATATTGACAGAGTGTATTGAGCATTACTCCTACTTAATTAAATCTACAACGCTCCAAGCCCGCCAAACTCACATTGAAAATAGGCTATGTTCCAGTAGTAACAAACCTAAGGAAATGTGGCGGATTGTCAATGAAAATGTGGGTACAAAAGTGAAATCGGACCATATCAGCCTTCGAGATCAAACTACAAATTTGGAAATAAGGGATTGCGACCTACCAGGCAAATTTAACACTCATTTCTTAGGAATAAGGCCCAAGTACGCAATACAGGGTGACAAACAAAAATCCACACAGTATCTCCGTAGGCACTTAGATACACCAGACATTACTCCCGATTTTACCCTACCAGTAGTCACTCGCGATCTCCTGGACAAAACTTTGCGACCCATGTTGAAAAAACGGGGCACCGTCGATGCTTTTGACATTTCCATAAACATTATTCTTTGTGTATGGCCTGTTGTTGGTGACATACTTGTTGTTCTCATCAATCTGATTTTTGAGACGGGCACATACCCTGGTGTCTTAAAAAATACCAGAGTGTGCCCAGTTTTCAAGGGAAAGGGTGACAGGTGTGACGTCAATAACTACAGGCCAATTACAATTGTACCCACTATTTCTAAGCTTGTCGAATCTATCTTGTCGTCTCACCTAATGAGTCACCTGGAATCGAATAGCCTACTTACGGACAATCAATTTGCGTATAGACAGGGAATGTCTACAACCACTGCGGCGTACAGGATATTCGATTGCATAATGACTGGGTTAGATGACAGGAATAAGATGGCTGGCGTACTTTGCGATTTGTCAAAAGCATTTGACGTTATCAGCCATGAACTGCTGCTGAATAAACTCACATCGTATGGCATTCGAAACAAAGCTCACCATTTGTTTACCTCGTTTTTGTCAAAGCGTAAACAAGTTGTAAAACTCCGTGCAAACGGCAAATTGGTGCAATCAGATCCAGGGTATATCAATTTAGGTATTCCTCAAGGGTCAGCTTTAGGAAATACCCTATTTTTATTATTTATTAATGACCTGCCATCGAATATCGTGGCCGGGTTATCAGTACTGTTTACGGACGATACTACCGTGTTAGTTGGTGCAAACACCTATGAACAACTAACCATCAAAATTAACGAGGCTTGCACGCAACTCCAAACATGGTTCGTGGATAACGGGCTGCAACTGAATGTAGCCAAATCCAATATAATGCTTTTTTCTGGCCGTAAAGTACCAACGCCATTGTCAATGGCAAGCTGTTCGATGCCGGTGAGTGAGGAAAGCAAGTTCCTTGGATTTATAATTGACTCCAATTTGAATTGGAAGCGCCATGTTGAGTAGTGCTGTCTTTGCGTTAAGAAAATTAAAGCTGCTAATCTCGGGTGATTCACTGAAACAAGTTTATTTCGCATATATTCATTCCCTGATGTCCTACGGTACCCTCCTATGGGGTAACTCCACGGATGCGCAAAGAGTTCTTGTCATGCAAAAACGTGCAGTTCGGGTACTTGTAGGAGTCAAGCATCGGCACCCCTGTCGGGAGCTATTCTCGACGCAACGCATAATGACGCACTACTCACAACATTTGTTTGAGCTTCCCTTATTTGTAAGAAAAAACATCTCCCAGTTTGCGCGTGTGAATGTAACGGGTAAGGAGCTTCGTTCAACTGGGCGCCTAATGACAGTTCCTCGTCGCATGGCGCTTTCAAAGAAAAATCCCCGGGTTATTGGGCCTACTTATTTCGAGCACCCGCCGATATAAGAAACGAACCTTGTGACGTAACATTTGGGCGTAGACTGAGAAATCTTTTGTTGGATAACCCTCTGTACTCTGTTCACGAGTTCATGGAAATAATGTTTTAAGTTATTTGATTTATTGATACCTAATTATGATACTATTTCTTGTGTAACATTTATATTGTATTTCTACTGGGAAATCGTAAAACGTAAATTGACATTGTTTATTTTTGTTTAAAATTAAGTATCCACTAGTTGTTAAATGACAATCCGTAATCGGAGATACTATTTCCACTTTCTGTATTGACATTTTGAATATTATTTAATTTTTATTTCTTATTATTAATTATTGACGATCGTGATAAGGATTCTTATAATTTTGACATTGTATGCGAATCTATATTGTAATTTTTATCTCGAAATAAATAAATCTAAATCTATCTTACCTATGTACATACATTAGAGAGTACTTTACTTCTGATTCTACTGTTTACTCTATCAACTACTAATGCGCTTATAGAGCGTTGTTTATATTGTAGACTAGGACAAAAAGAGAATTCTTAGGTGTAAAAGGTTTATAACTGGTGAGTGATGTCCGATATTAGGTATTCATCCCATATGAAGTGAAGAAGAGTGGTGAAGGAAAACTTCGCGAGGAAACCCGGTCTAATCCCAAAAAGGTCTGGTTTTCCCAGAGGTAGGAAGATTAGATGGCAGTCGCTTTCGTAAAACTAGTGCCTATCGCAAATCTCGGGATTAGGTGTCAAAGTGGACCCCGGGCTCCTTTAGGGCACAACCGGGATAACGTTAGGAGAATGATTGGCCTACCTACTTGTAAATATGGGCAGATTCGCAGGCAAATTTAGTACACCGATGAATGTTTAAGATGTTCTCTTTGCCTATTCACTAGCCAGAACTCATACGTTTAACGTTTTCATAAACAAGTCCTGCACAGGCCCGGCGAAGTACACGCCTCGTTTGAGAAAACTCCCAACCGCCATACGTTAACGTCAACTTCAACAAAGCGTGTTTACATCTCGACTTCCATCTAATAGAGAAACTAATAAAAAGTATGATGTCTGTGCAAAACTCGGGCCGTATATCAATTCAAATGGAACTTGGTAAGCGTGGGTTGAGTTATTTTTCCAATTTGGTTTTAACAAATAGATTCAGACAAGTTTCCGCATAACTTGGGAGAGTGATGCGGAAGAACGACTTATGTCTAATGATTTTGTATGTGTTTTATGTCTTTTTGGAATGGTTGGGGTGTAGTTTGCCCGCTGGGCCGGACCACATGTCTCACATTTGCATGCAAATTGAAGGTTTTTTGCCAAGTTGACCGATTGTTGGCGATATCGATCGCGAGTGCTGTGTGAATCTAAATGCTGTAGGAACCAAATAATGTCTTTGGTTGAAAATAGGTACTTTATGGAATAAGAAGACCAGGGGACCGATTTTTGACTTTCGAGCGCTCGACTCTTTCACTCGAAAACTGTAAAAAAAATATGAAATTCTATTTTGAAATGACGATAGAAAATTTAAAAACGTGCGGTATTGACCACTCGTATTCAATTCTATCGGTAGAAAGTAAGTGCCTGTGATTATGACACTACAGTAGCATTTACTTTTATTTAATTTTCGAGCGCTCGAAAGTCAAAAATCGGCCCCCTGTCTGCAGAATCTGGGAAAGATCGTTGTTTTGTTAAAGGATCTTTTAGAATGGTATAGGGGCTAATGAGACTCTAATAGTGTCACAATTGTCAATGGCAGGTAACGTAACGCCTAAACGGGTTTTTGGACCAATTAGTTAGACGATATATCAAAATGGCTAAAAAAACCATTACGTTATATAACTTTTGAAACTGCTCAGGTATAACTTAATGGATTCCTTTAATTTGGGTCGGGTTCATCCATTTAGTTATATTCGTAATTAAATAATCTGTCAATAACACGTATGGATATTTAAACGTTTTTACACATAAAAATAAGATATATCACGGTGCTTACAGTAATTTGTTTCACTTCGTCCACGTTCGTAACTTAGATTTCATAACTCGTTACGAATAAGGATTATTTCAACTTTTTCATACCCACGTACATAAAACACTACTTTTTCATTAAATAAATAAATGAAATAAGATATTTACCTATTTACCTGCCTACTTTATTGACTATATTATTGTCCATATTTATTTATAGATACTTATACAATTTAACGGCATTAATAGCATAAGAAACAAGTTATAGTAACAAATAATATTTAAAAATGAATCTTTCAGAGTCTTTTAAAAATAGGGAGAAGTTTACTCCACTAGTATATTATACCAGCTTTAAATACAGCGCCATCTACCATTCACCATCTAAACAAAATTTTACCTACTCACCCATAGATGGCGCTAGCCACCCTGAAACAGAATCAAGATTTAGCAACTCAAGAGACGAATGCAAAAACCGCAATGAATATTAAAGCAGTTTACTCTGTTAAGAACATTAGGTAACTTCAGGTTCATCGAGCAAATTACCGTGTCTTCACGTCGCGGGGCGCATTTCCATTTGAAACAGAGAATTACAGTGCTGATGAAAGACCGCTTTGAGCATAATCAGGACTGCGGAAATGTCTATTTTGTAAGCTGTGTACGGAATTTCGCATGACATAGCTACACATTTTTAATATTTTACATCACACTTGGCCATAATCCTCTATCGCATATTTACGACCCTCGCCTGCGGCTCGGGTCACAAATACCTGCAATTTCGGCCTTTCTTTCTTTTACTGTCCTTGGTATGTAATGTACTATTTTATCACCTAATGTGGTTTGGTTTGTATGTATGGGCGTATGTAATACAATCTAAGGCCAACATTTTCGAAGAAAGTATTTCCTGTATCAAGCATAAGTATATGTATGTCGCTTGACTAATAAAATCCGGTTAAAGCACCGAAGATGGACCATAACTATGTGCTGAACATACCCAACATTATTTTTCTCAAACATGCAATGATATATTGACGTTGTGTTCTTCATAATGGGCTTCGAAGTGTCACGTTTCGGGCGCAGCGGGACGAGAGATCCGTAATGGCATTTCATACAAAATTGGAGGCCTAGGCCTGCAAGATGGTCATTTTCTATTTCCGGCTACAATTTGTGGCACATCGGCGTTCAGCCATGAAAATTAAAGTTTGATTTCTTGGAGTTTTATTTATTTATTTAATTACATGTTTGCGAAAACCACTATACCTACACATAGGTACCTCGGCGTGAAAAGGGGTTGCTACTTGCTAGCCTTATAACTATATGGCTATACGTACTCGGCCGGCAACCCCTTACTTTCCGGCCTCTCTGTAGTAATTTTGTACTATTTCATCCATACATTTAATGGGTTAATATATGGACATTTTGTTGTCACACATACTGTGTATACTTTTATTAGTATAGTTAAAACAATATGCTAGTTAATTTCGTCACGTTTCATATCTCCCGTATGGTCTAGTGGCTAGGATACCTGGCTTTCACCCAGGAGGCTCGGGTTCGATTCCCGGTACGGGAATACATTTTTGCATTTTTACCTGGCTACTAGAATGATCCTGTGCGCGTAGACTTTTTCCTCCGACGTTCCTAAGATGAACACAATATCTGCAGAATCTTGATCCTCGGAAAGCCGTTGAAGGTCTCTGAGGAGACCGGGCAAACCGGCCCGCTCTACTGACGCGGCGCAACAAGCGCCAGGTACACGATTTGCCATTTAATATACCTAAATATAAACTTTTCACTTGAACAAGGAGAGATTAGACGTTAAAAATCACCGGAGGTAATACAAATCACTGCTACAGTTTTTTACAACCAAAACAAACGCGAGGAAAACTTTATAACACAAAAACACTCGTTTAACTCCAAGGTCTCCAGTATTTAAACACAAAACATCACCAAGACTTGTTTAATTCATTATTTCAACCATTAAACAAACAGAACCGATTTATTTACTAAATACGCTTTCGAATAAACTTAACTTGTCAACATAACCTCAAACGGGCGTACGAGTCATAATAGACACAGTAAAATACTGTGTAGGTTTCCAACAACTGGAATTTTGATGCGAAATTGTATTGAATGATAAGCACAGTGTCTTTTGTGTGGGATCTTTATCGTATAGAAGTGAAGGGGCCATGTAAGCTCCAAACAAAACAGGTTTCTCAGTTCTCAGGTAAGCAAATTCATGGTATCGCTGTCTCTGTCACACGTTATTCTATACCGTTCGGCTTGTGAAGTATTATTTCGCCCGCGACGTCAACTGCCTCCGTGGCGCAATTGGCTAGCGCGTTCGGCTGTTAACCGAAAGGTTGGTGGTTCGAGCCCACCCGGGGGCGTAGCTTTTTGTATAACAACATAACTTGTTTACATTTTGAACTTTGTAAGCAAGTTTAGTTATTAGCATATTCGCAAAATAATTATCTCTTGTACCCACAGATGAACTTTCTTTTTCAGACATCATGAAACCGAAGTGGCAAAGAGTAATTTACCTGTAATCTGTATGTCAATGCCGTTAATCCGGTCCATAACATCATAGGTATATTGAATGCGTTAAAATTAAGCAGATCGTCATTAGTCTGTCTTGTAGCTAGTTAACGGCCATCTCGTTTGTAGTGGTGTATAAAATAAACGGAACAAACATAAACGGTGACGCTTGCGCATGTGAGGAGCGATCCAGCACAGGTTCTAGTGCTGGTAAAACAATAATTGAGTGCCGAATAAAGTACGTACCTATATGTATTAATATTATTTTTTTATTTTCTCCTCTGCCTTGTTTGGTCTGCAGAGCGGCCAGTAACAAATATGTTACGGGACAATAAATCTCTAGGCAATGTTTAGTCGAGCGAGAGTCAGTCGTTATAAGCAGGGATTCCCAACCTAATTTTTTTTAACCCCCGACGCATAGATAGGGGTGATATAAGTTTAACGTGTCTGTGTATCTGTGTATCCCTCTGTGGCATCGTAGCTCCCAAACGAATGGACCGATTTGAATGCGGTTTCTTTTATTCGAAAGCTGATGTAATCCCGAGTGTTCTAAGATGTTACATGAAAATCTGTTCAGTCGTTTTTGAGATATTGGACTTTGAAATGAAAATGTCGGGGGTTTTTCAACTTTTCTAAGTTGTAGTTCCGTTATTTTCTTTCTTTTGGTGTGTTGTTTGTGACATCATCACGCATTGTGCATTTGTATTAAATATATATAATATACACCTATTATCTTATTATTATACAATATACATCTATAATCTTAAGACTGTTTACTATTTAAATTTGTTACGCGTAGTTATATATTTGTCATACGTGTCTTAGTGAGAGCTGTTCAGGGAATAAGTAAGTGAATGATACCACTAGGTATACATCTGATCTGAACGCATCGTGAACATGCCAAACTATTCCGAAACCATCGCTGACATTGTGCCCACATTGTAAGCAGTGTCCACGTCGCTGGCGCGGCTTCCTGCAGCACGCAGGAAGCGCCGACTGGCAGTTAGGAAATTGCACACCGAACCGAACGTCATGAATTCGGACGACAGTTACATAATGTCATCGATACGAGTATTGCAGTTTCATACTACCTACCTATTTTTATAAAATGTTTAATATATATGTAGTTAAATAAATAACTTTACCTCTATAAAATGTTTGTTACCTGATAAAATTTACCTACTCCTGCATCAGACTTCAGCCTGCTCATTTACTCATACAATTTCAGGTAATTTCACCGTGTTTTAATTTATCTTTTTTTATGCGTACATAATAGTAGATACTTTAGGTAGAACCTGCCTACGTGATATATATAGGTAGTAGTCAATGCAACTGAAGAAATGTTGAATTGAAAAAAAAACTGCGAATCGTCTTCGATATTTCTTTAGCAGCAGCAATTTAATAAGTAGGTATAGGTACCTACCCATCGAAGAATAATAAGGGTGGTTGTATATAGAACTTTATACAATACTTCTGGCCTTCTGGGAGATCCTGAGGACGATAATGCATTTTTACACAGAAATATGAAAATATTGTTTCCCCCAAGCACACTCAATGTCAAATCAACGCGCCCTCAATGCCCAAACCAAATTATAATAAACGACAATGAGGCACAACGGCTCTCAAGAACCAATTAACCATGCCGCTGCCCGATCGGGCCACAAAAGAATCAATTAACGCAGCAACCAGCAAGACAACAATTGCACCCGCGCTCTCAACTGCACCTTGTGGGCTAGGGAGGGTTAGACGCGGACATTATTGCGGGTGTCACTTTTCACATTTTCTGCTGTTGCCTCTGTTATTGTTTAACTCCTTAAAGTGTTAATTTTACTTGTCAAAATTTTGATGTTTTACTATCTCGATTTTCGTATAAAGTGGAAGTTCTAGAAGTGTTTCTATCTGTGAGTTCCTTTAATTGGCTTTGTATTACTATGTAAGACTTATATCATGTTTTTGCAGCTGTTGGTACTCCTTAAGTATAAAAAAATAAATAAGTGTTACAACCCGCTGCTAGTAAGTGCAGGTTACAAAAATCGCAGATACCTACTTCAAAATAAATATATATTAAAGTGTCGGGCAATGGAGCCACCATTTTCGATCCACGAAAACGCGCCAATTACAGAACCAGCGATAGTCACTGAAGTCACTTAATAATACCTACCTATGTAAAGCCAGAAAAAGAGGTGACCTCTCTGTAACCACCGTCATACCGTTGTTTAAAAAGTATACCGGTGGCGGTATTTCTATTTGTAGGTACGTATTGCTTAGAAATTATTTACTTAGGCCCCAGATTATCTCAAAACCCAATAAAACTCATCAAACCATTACCAACTTAATTAAACTTATCCCTTTAAAAGTGTTATATTTTGCCAATTCTAAACCACCTTGGCAACTTATCTTCCCTTTGACACGCAGATCAAAGCACACGCGCTTCTATTAGCCATGATTACAGCGCGGCACTCGACCCCCTCGCGGGGGGAATTGCACCCCCCATTGTCTCGCGGGGGGGTTAAGATGCGCTCTAGTGTCATGCTAGTTTCATAAATTAGCTTTGATGCGTTTGAGAGTTTAGGGTTAGTTTTTGTTAAGCGTATGAGCTACATTGTTGATGTTGTCTGATGGTCCGTCGTTTGTGGTTTTACAAAGCATGGCTCAGAGACGAGTGCACTCTATCTTGTGCCTTTGCTCTGTGTTTATGGGTTTCCCATCCTAGGTACTTTACAATACTTGAATAGCTTGTGTCAAACATATGTGATGCTTTTGTATCCACTGACTTTAAAAAGTTCTTAATAAAATTAAAATAAGATCTTTTAAGTAGGTACTTATGTACTTACGTAAGTACGTATTTTCAGCGATAATACTTTGCTACCTAGAGTGCTTGATAGGTATAAGTACCTGTTGCCTGGAAGCCCATAGTTACTGCCATGCAACGCCCATATTTTCCCAAATATACCAAGGTAAAATATCGTTCATATTGTGATTTTTTCTGTGCAAATACTTCGCTATGACAAGACAACATTGTAGTCATTGTAGGCAATAAAAATGCACTTATTAAGTTATCGCTAATTCCTTATCATTACGTAGGTACAATTCTTGCCACTTATCATTTGGACACAGTCACGGTCAACGGTCAAGTTTATCATTGTTCCACTTTCACTTATTTGCTAACCAACTTGATAGCTAATTTCGCCCCTGTACACAGCTGCGTTGGTGGTGTAATGGTCAGCATAGTTGCCTTCCAAGCAGTTGATCCGGGTTCGATTCCCGGCCAACGCACACTTTTTGCTTTTATAATTAGATTTTGTTGTACTTTTTATTTCGATCTAAAAATGGGTATTCATTAATTATATAATCATATGCATAATGAATTATAGTTTTATTTGTAGGATTTGACTTAAAGAAATTCATCAATCTTATAATTTTCAATCAGACACCAAAAAACCAGGTATACCTAATATTTGATTGTTTAGGTAATGTGATGTGAAATTAAAGTATAATTTTATGGAATAGTAGATACGAGTAGATATAAGTATAGGTCTATTATTATAAAGCGCCGAACGCCTGCAATCTTGTAAAAGTGCAAACACTTGAAAAGTAATTTTGAGGCGTTTGATATTTACCCTGGTCGGGATTCATTTCCGATGAAACGTTTACATTGTGTCCTTCCCGTCACGCGGTGTCACCTCTTTGGGGAGACCGCCTTGCAGTTACTTTGAGTTATTTAGAAGATTTCACATTTTTATAGTTAGGTATAGTCAGAATCATATAGTTGGCAGTAGCCAATGTAACCAAATATTTCGGTACACGTCTTTATTACTGTAAGAGTAAGAATGTGTTACGATATATTTGGCTACTTTGGCTGCTATACCTACGCGAGACTGAAAGTTAAGTACATTACTAGGTTGGTATTTCATTAGGAGTATTTTTTTATTATGAGCATAAAGATGAAATCCCTACCTAATAAGTAACAACACAGTTTTACTAAAAATTTATCTTGGGGACATCTCCACACACATGGTCACCCTATTTCGCGTCCCCACGTTAACACGTTTGCAATTAGGGCTAAATTGCGCGGAATCCTGCCTGTTTGCTCGCAAAGCCGGAAATTGTCTACTGTCAATATTAGGGCTGGCTGACTGTACCCTATTCCCTAACACAACCATCTTGTTGCCACTCCCTTGACGCGAACTCTTCAGACCATGGAATAGGGTACATATTTCAGGATATTTCTTTTTAAGGGTGCATGTAGTGAATTGTCGGAAGTTTTCTCGGTCTTATAATTGTGTATGATCGTCTTGTAGGTAGTTTGAGGCACTATACAAATATTTAGAGTAATGGTGTGTTCTCAATCAACTAATACAGTCGTTTTCTGGAAGCAGAGATAACATTTAAGCTCCCTTATGAGAGGAAGTCGGTACACATATGAACGGTAGTACCAATGCACTTTACGAAGGGTGGACATCCAATCGTGAAATGGTGACCGTAATAAATAGACGGGCGAATAATTGTGGTAAAACAAATCATTTTCGGTGTAAGTAGGTAAGTAACGTAAAGCTGGGGTAGACTCAGACATGCATATGGTTAGACAGAGAGGAGAGGAGAAGCCTTTCGTGTTTAGGAGACGAGGGGGCAGAGGGGCAGTTTACACACATCGAGTTCAATCTTTATTGAACGCCCGCTCATCGCCTCGCTTACCGCGGGCGTCAAGACCGAAACCTAATACGTACAATAAAAATAAATGGTGTTGCAAACATAACATGTAGGTAGGTGGTCGTTTTCCATTTTTTTTTATTATACATGTATACCTTAGTGTAATTTAACTCGTTCCACTCGTAACGAAAGTTACCCATAATATAAATGTGGGATTGGTACTTTTTGATGACTTTGTATGATGCTGGCTGTTAGATGATGAATAAGTAAACGATTGAACGTGGTTTGAATAGTTTTAGAACGGTGAATGATTTGACGTATGATTCAGTTTGTAAGACGATCGGTACGAATGAAGACGTACATTATGTAAATAAATACGATTTTATATAGTTCTCGTGTTTCCCTGCCATCCCACTCTACATTTGGGGGCTCGTCCGGGATCCAGGGAAAATTACGCGACTACGAAGATACGACGGCAAAGACGAAACGAAGTGTAAATACGACGACGACGACGACGACGGAACTACGGCGAGAAGAAGACTTAAGACGAAAGTTGTGTTTAAAAGAAAACGGGAGATGGAGAAGACGATGGATGTTTACCATCAAATTTTAACGTTGCCCTTGTTTACGGCGGAGGACGGCTTTGAGGTGGAAGCATTTATAAAAGAAGTCGAAGAGAAGTCCCGACAGTACCAGTGGACGGAGCGGCAGCAATTTTTAATCGCCAAAAAGAGGTGCGGCGGTACGGCGGCTCTCTAGTTACGCTCTGAGGATTCCTTCCGAGACTGGGAAGAATTGAAGTATGCGATACGAAGTGAATTTCGCAACGGTGATTTAAGCGCAGAACATATGCCTGAAAATCATAAAGATGACAACATTGACGACAACAACGACTACAGTGACGCGCAGCCCTTTGCGCAAGAATCGTCAACATTGATGGAGGTTGCGCTAAGCGTTGAGCCGAAAAAAGAAGAAATCGTGGAACTGACGTTTGACATCACGAGTCAAAATGAAAATAGCGAAATTTACTCCAAGCAGCAGGAACATTCCTTTGCATCAAATACTGCCGTAGACGTGCACGACGTGCTGCGCTACAAGCAAACTCATGTTGAGAGAAGAATGTGGAACCAGACGTCGCGGTTGCAGCGGTTCTCTCGGGTGGAGTACTACAGCACCCTTGACCCTGGCAAGAGTTCTTCCCACGACGCGGATCGCGATAGCTTCGATGGGAATACGATCAAAAACGACCCATCAAGATTCTACGAAGCGGGCACGACGACGCTATTTGGATGTGTTTACGAAGATTTACTATGTTTTTGGAAGTACAGATATTGTTTATTCGGTGTGTTAATGAGTATTTAGTAGATTTCTGATGTATTTTTGTATCACGGTGTAAATATGATGTGTTATGACGACGTAAGTAAGATGAGTGCTGACGACGGGTAAGTGAGGTGACTGAAGGTGCATGACTGAGGACAGTTCATGATTGCAGGATGGCCGAGTGTGGGATTGGTACTTTTTGATGACTTTGTATGATGCTAGCTGTTAGATGATGAATAAGTAAACGATCGAACGTGGTTTGGATAGTCTTAGAACGGTGAATGATTTGACGTATGATTCAGTTTGTAAGACGATCGGTACGAATGCAGACGTACATTATTTAAA
Source organism: Epinotia bilunana (assembly GCA_947049275.1). Lineage (NCBI taxonomy): Eukaryota > Metazoa > Arthropoda > Insecta > Lepidoptera > Tortricidae > Epinotia > Epinotia bilunana. Next base: position 7,632,568 of record OX346265.1, read on the forward strand.
TAAATACGATTTTACATAGTTCTTGTGTTTCCCTGCCATCCCACTCTACATATATTGTATGGCTAATTTTAGTGACGTGGTTCTTAACAACGTGTATTTTGTTTGGAAAAAGCTCTGGTACGTACGGTTCAAGGACTAATTGTTGAGCCATTTATTTAGGTGTCAACAAATTTTGGTTTTTTAATAGTACTTTTTGAAGTATCCAGTATAAAGTGAAATCTGAATAGCTCAAGTCCTTGACCGTACCTATTTCACTATAAGTACCTAGGTACCTACTGAAACTGCAGGTTATCTACTTACTTACCTGTTTTTTCGTTAGAATCAGTGATCCAGTAAGTAATTAGGTACCTACCGCTGCAATAAAAAAAAATGCAATTGTTTATTTCAGACCCAAATGATCCATAAAAAGTTAGTAACATTGCGCAATGCACGCACGTCACCAAATACCTACCCAATTTCGACCAGTGATCAAAAATGGTTTCCCTTAATTAAACTCAAACTTAACTGAAACACTTTCAAATCGTCAGTTGAAACATAATCTGAAGCGAATTTTTTAGTGCAATTTATTAAACAAAAAATAAAAAAATTATTGAACTGTCTCTGGCACCTACTTATTATTCTGAGAACTATCTCTGGCACCTACTTATTACTCTGAGAACTATCTCTGGCACCTACTTATTATTCTGAGAACTATCTCTGGCACCTACTTATTACTCTGAGAACTGTCTCTGGCACCTACTTATTACTCTGAGAACTATCTCTGGCACCTACTTATTATTCTGAGAACTATCTCTGGCACCTACTTATTACTCTGAGAACTGTCTCTGGCACCTACTTATTACTCTGATTGCTCTTGGCGTCATACAATTTAATCCTCACAAAACATTTTCCGCATATGTGCGTATATTTAGCATACGTTAATAGGAAGTGCCATTTGTTTAGTAAAAGGGGAGATAATTAACCCGTTGTCACCCTCGGAAGGGCCGGTTCTGTCGGTCAAAGGGCAAACGGTCACCGTTTACACAATTAACTGCGCGTAAATATTATGGCCTAGCCTTTAAAAATAAAAATAACATTTCTCGCTTCATTTTGAACTCTCATCCCTTTAGAATATAATTCCTGGGATAAAAAAACCTATCCTTTAATACAGGTTATGGTGTAATAAATAGAGTTGCGATTAAAACATGTGGAATTGAAGGGCGTCATCCATGCAGCATAGTCAAGAGGGGTAATCACGTTACGTGTCGAACGTGTGTTAGGACAATTTAACTGTCATTTTCCCATATAAAAAGTGACATTTAGATCTATCTGACGCGCGTACAATGCGTTACGTGATCGACCTGCAGCGTTCCCGCAATGCCACAAACCTGAAGTGGCGCGTCACAACTACAGCGGCGACTATTGGCAAGAGACACAACACCGATGGAGACACACCGAGTACACCATAAACGCGACCACGATCAATCTGACAACTGTACGACAGAGAAGAAGAAATATTATAGGACTAGCTTTTGGAATTGAAAAAGCTTGGAATTTCATCCATATGAACTTTCATCCCTTTAGGATATAATTCCTGGAATAAGTAAAACCTATGATTTAATCTCAGTTATGGTATTAGGATTAAAAAAGGTACACTATACACCAAAGAGTCAATTGTCTGTTTTTTTATAATTAGGGACGTTGCTCCGCTGAAAGGAGGTTTGATTTCTCAGGATATAATACTAATACTAACCTAAACTAACCTATGAATATATTTGATTAAAACACCCTCCTCATCTTAATGGTGGTTTAGTGGAAAATGGCGTTCGGAATTTTGAAATTATGGAATGTTTCTGAGTTAATTCCCAATTAACACTCACTACCACGAACCCGCCTAGCAGGCGCCTACGCCGTAGTCGCTTTCCGCTACTAACGAGGAAAACCACGGAATCGGCTACGAGCGTAGCGCGTAGCGATTCCTGGTAGTGAATGTGTAATATGTGGAATAAATGGGCGTCATCCATCCATTAAAGGTTTAGTAGAATACCTAACCAATAAGTACCCACGTACCAGTTGAAAATAGCCGAAACCCCAACGATTTTCCACGACGTGTGTACCCAGCATTAGCCACAGAGACGTCTCAAAAGAAGTCTTTAAACAGCCTTTCTTATTTGAATGCAGTTACAAGCTATCTCTCTCTGGTATTGCGATGTCAAACAGAGATACAGTAAATGGACTGAAAGGATCTAGGTCGCGCCCGCAGCGCCACCTGCCGGACTATTCTGGAACTAAGTTGTTTTCTCAAACCGCAGGACTAGCTGTGCCTGCCGTTTCTATAGCGTAAGAACTCGATGGTTATCGACGACAACAAAGCCTTTTATAATTTATTCTCATTCTTAAAATTTACCTTCCTGACTATTTTATGGTACTTAGGGAATATTTGCTCGCCTTGGTTTACAAACGCGTTTTTCGACATTTGTTTTATTTCTAGAGATTTATTTCCTAACTTGCTCGTATTTCTGGGCAGTTTGCCCTTCGGACATTTGAAGCTACCTAATGAACCTAATCTTTCTAGTGTTTCACGATTCCAAAGAAAAATTGAGAGAGAGACGTTTTTCTTGGTCAACCTCTTCTCTTACAACATGACTATCATACCTCAGCATAACATCTCCATACCACCGTTAGCGATTTGCTCTCAGCTTTTCAGTTAAGGGTAAACAACTGCCATACCTCGACCGAATCAATCGCGAATGCGTACAATAATCGCGTTCGGGTAAAAAATGCAAAAAGAAAATTGGTTTCAAAAAACTTACGATTCTTACGAACCGTGCAAGTTCGTTCGGTACGGTTTTAGAATGCTCCTCCATATTGCTAAATAAGAATGATGGCGGAAAAAAACGTTCAGTCCTTTTAACCTGAAATTTTATGCAGTTTTAAAGACACGAAATCTAAAGAATCCTCAAGGCGTCCAGAATAGGCGCAGGAAATGAATTCCTAGACGCAAACAGACCGCTACCGCCTTGTTTGAGCTGCCCTACCACAGCAACTAGAAGGAGTGAGGATACGAGTTACTTTAGAAACCGTGGTAACGTTAAATTAGCGTTTTGTTCTTGCCGACGTGAAACACCATATGGGTGAATGTGTACTAGAGATGTGCGAAGCTACACAGCTTTTTTATATGTAGTCAAATACACGGAAACACATCTTCGCTCATCTCTAGTGTAGTGTGTGAAGTGACAGAAGTACACTTTCCTCTTAATATTCCTCCAAATGGAAGCCGATTTTTTTTCTGATATTATTTCATAGTCTGGTTTTTAAACTGCCAGTATTTTCTTTAGCATTAACAAATATATCTACATAACAGTGCAGATGTACTACGTTAGCAACCTCGAAACTCTTCTGGAAACTGCTTCCGAAGGTCTAATATCAAGCCTCGGAGATGCAGGACAGCCGCAACGATTCTGGTCAGGAGAAAAATACAAAAATACGTTTGAGTTTTAATAGCCGGCTGGAAACTCCCAAATTAAGGGTACGACGAAGCAACCACCAGTGTGTCTCTCCTCTGACATTTCCTTTATATTCTTATATGCTATGAATTTGTTCATGATGAATTGATGACAGTTAATAAGCCTCTTGAAACATTCGCCACGCAACCGCAACTCCTTCACATCGGCGGTTAGTCAATGGCGCTGCTGCGTCAAAGCCAAGTTGAGGGCTAATTCCGCTCGGAGCGGCTAATTACCTGCCGAGACGTATTGTTACGTGATTTTTTAAAGACTTCAAAGGATCCTCGATTTGACACGTGTTTAGAGACGTTGTTACACTGGGTGGGAGGTACAGTCCCTTTCAAACATGGTAGTCTATAAGGCTGAAGAAAGGTGGCCGGGATGCGACGCATTATACTTAATTGTCGGTTTTTGTTCTGTTGACAAACACCGTCACGTCATTATAGTTCGACAGTAAAAATAATTTGCCAGTTAAGGTGGTGGGTTTTGTGGCTGAGACACCCGAATATTATTGCTGGACATCTGCAATTGCGGGACATCATTAATTAGCCACTTATCAATTAGTTTATGTCCGATAATCGCTACATAGTATAAAACAAAGTCGCTTCCCGCTGCCTGTCCCTATGTATGCTTAGATCTTTAAAACTACGCAACGGATATTGATGCGGTTTTTTTTAATAGATAGAGTAATTCAAGAGGAAGGTTTATATATATTATTTATAATATAGTACCCGTGCGAAGCCGGGGCGGGTCGCTAGTTAACAATACAATAGAAAAATGTGGCCCTTATTTTGTTATGATATGTTTTTAATTTCGAAAATGCCCGTGTTCACAATATTTCCCGAGAGTGCGACCTGTAGAGGAGAACAGCTGGATAAACGGACATACGAAAAATGTTTTGTCCAAGCTGAAGCAGAGTACTTCGTTCGCTTCGCTCGCTCGTTCAATTATTACCCTCTGTGGCATTATGCGCGATTTTCCCTTTTAGACATGATTTAAAAAAACTGCTAGAAAACAACACACTAAGACGAATTGGTACCAGCAAAAAATAGTTTTTCTTTTTTTTGCCAAAAAAGAAGAACTATTTTTTACTGGAACAGAAACGAAAAATAAGCGATTTTTTCACATTGATAGCGTCAAAACTACGTTCTGATGTAGATCTTCGTTAAATTCCCATACCTACATCCGTTAAACAGGCAATTACAATATTCATTAATTACCGCCCTTACTATTTATTTCCCGGAGAAATGCTGTTTTCTTCATCTCAATGCGTTGAGCCCTCCAAATTAGAGGGCTCTTCAGCGGTGGCAATTAATTGCCAGTTAGGGCTGTCCTTGCGCTCCTGCTTGGTAGAATAAGGGCTCAAGTTACAGATATGACCTTATTAATTTGGAGTAAAATTAAGCTTCGGTCCTTCCTTATTTACATGTATAGGCAGGGAGATACTAGTTAATAAATAATTAATATTGACGGACAATCTTACACAAATCGACCTAGACCCAAACAAGCCAAGCTTGTACTATAGGCACTAGACGACGATAAACATACGAGTTCTTATATAGATAAATATATACTTAAATAAATAGAAAACATCCATGACTCAGGAACAAATATTCGTGCTCATCACACACATAAATGCTCTTACCGGGATTCGAACTCAGGACCTGTTGCTTCGTAGGCAGGGTTACTATACTTACCAACTAGGCTAAAGCGGTCGCGCAGTAAATCATTAATTATTACAGTATTTTATTTATTTATTGTCGTTGCTCGTTGAAACAATAAGTCAATTGTCTGTGAGCAGTAGGTAACCGGGCCTATGGTTTTTAGTTCTTCAGCAAGATGGTGGCAAAGAAATTTCTCTAAATGAATACTAATGTGAAAATTAGCTGCAGGTAAAAGGGAGCGCAATAAAATAAGATACGAGGGCAAAACGACTGTGAAACTAAGCTATAGAGGAAAAAAGCGAGTAGAACAATTGAGCTCGGGGAAAAATGAGAAAAAATAATCTGCAAGGAAAAAGGGTCAATATACATAACAAATCGTCATAGTACTTATTGATACAGAGAAGTAAGGTACGTATGTATCAAAGAGCTCGTCAGCACTTTCACAGTGATCCGCTGAGCAATCGGCCGATTGCACTAACTCATAATAAGCATTATAAATATTCCACCGAAAATTGAACTACCAAACCAACCTCAAACACAAGTGGCTTTCATTAGAAAACAAGCGTTGAGACAAAAAAGAGTGCCACCCCTACTTGAGCGCGCACTACAGACTACGCATCCATTGGTGGTTTAACTTGTGTCCTCGTTAGGTTAAGCGGGTTTGGACTAGTTTGGAGCAGCAGTGTACACGCTCGAGTAGCGGCGTGCAGGGTTGCCCCCTCGGCCACGTCTCGCACCCTCTTTTAAAAGCCATTAGCGCCGCCTTTGATCTGCCGCGCCGACTCTGATTGCGTCGCATCGACTGCCCTCTTATAACTATTCCTTGTACCGTGGTTTTTTTATTTCCGATAATTTTAAAGTAACGTCCCGTAGATTCAATGCTTATTTTGAGAGCACTGGGTGTTCGATACTTTTTTTTATTTTCCTGGTTATGCACCATATAAGTAGATATCCGTATAAATTAATACTAACTGTGGTAAATACGTTACACTGACACATTATAAAGTAAAAAGTCTTGAAAAGACGTGTGCGTACTTTACAATGAAATTGTTTTATTCTTTGGCTGCCACAATGAAACCGAGATATCTAGTTTGTCGCTTTCCTTCGCCAGTTTTACGACTTCGACTAGAACTAACTCTGCATTTAAAGCGCTTATTATGCTGAGTTGAAACGGTCAGTAGGAGGATGACCCTAGCTTCACACTTGGTACATATAGAACATTGGATGCAAGGAATCAAACGTCATCAAGTCCAATCAACACCGTCCACGAACGTCCCTGTTTATATTACCACATTACTGATTTTACCAGAACTATCTTTGGATTAAGTTGACGTTGTACCAAAAAGCATGAAGTCAACGTGTATGTGAGAACTGGACGCTGAAGATTATTGGTCGGAGGTTTTAGAAGCAATTTATTTCGTTATAAAGTCTGTTAGTCTTAAGTGATAAGTCAAGAACAAGGGTATAGGTAAGCCAAGTTACAATTCCGACGCAATTGACGCAAAGACCTTACTTATGCAACTAGTTGAACTGTTGGTATTGGCAGTCTGTATAATTTACTAGAATAGTGTCTGTGTCTAGTCTTAAAGATAAGAAATGCCGGCGTGTTGAAAAGCTTGCTCCCAACACGTGAAATGATGATTACGATCATTCTGTCAAGTGTGAAACGACGAAGAAAAAGAAGATACGTATTAAAGCGAAAGTTTTCCCGGCGAACATATTTTGTGTAAAATGTTTCTACATTCTCTCTCACATCTGAACATCAATCCCGGTTTACGTTCCCGATCTGATTTGCGGCTTTTTCCCCACTTCTCACGGTCGTCAGCATCTTTGGTTAGCATGTCATCCGTGGCGACGTCAAGCGAGTATTTCTCATGTCCTCGTTTTCCCATCTTCCGCGACCTGAGGGGTGATTGGGTAAATTTTCCCGTACAAACAATTACATTTAGATCTACTTAAGGTACAAACAAAAAGTTACGCAATCTACCAGATGGTGGAGGTGGCTACTCACTTGCTTATGGCATCCACAGCAGTTGCACATTTCGCACACCCCTAAACTGATTGTGCGAAGTTTGTGCTTCTATGATTAAAAAAAAGCAATCTAGGCTACCTTCTTTAAAATCAGAAATCAAGTGAGCATTTGTCTTGTTACAGCTTCTCTGCTGCCGCGAATGCACTCGCAAAGGCCCAATGAAAGTTTTAATAGACTTTACTTTTTATAAATTGTCTTCATTTCCTAGTGTATCGTGGGTCGGGCATCTTGCCAAACTTTTTGACAGTTCAGACAAGTGTGTCATCGGCACGTTCCGATCTTTGATCCGGGTAATGGCGCCGTCAGTTGGCTTTTAGCTTTCACATGCCGAACACACAAGTATAACAATGTTGACTTCAAAAGTTCGAAGGGTAATAGAATTGTTTGATAAATATACAGTACTAGCTTTTGCTAGCGATCTCGTTCGCGTATAATAGTGTCGTTTAATAGTGTAGGTAAGGACGTAGGTCCTTACCTACAAAATGTACCTAATAGCATATGCCTTTTCTTCCTAGAGGCGCATCCATTTTCACCCCCTGAAGGGATGATTCCCGCGATAAAAACTATCCTATAAAAGCTTTCTCCGTACCAAATTTCATATCAAACGATTCAGCGATTTGAAAAAGTAACAAACAGACAGACAGACACCTTTATAATATTAGTAAGGAAAGGGTAAATTCTGACGATAGAGCTACCTACCCAGTGATTCAGACATACGGCTGTCAAACGGCGGTCGCGGGTTCGAATCCGTAAAACTAGTATTAGGTGTCAGCGGACCCCGGAGTCCTTTGGCTTTTTAAATTCTGACGATGAATGTTTTTTTTCGATTAAAGGAAAGCTTACAATAACTTGCATCGATAATGTCCTGACACGGGAGTTCGGTGTGCGTGAAAACGACCGAGAAACCCATTGAAATCAAATCGGAATGAAGATTTTTGTGAGTCTTTTCGCAAATACCGATGACATTTACCAGAATGTCTTTTTATTGCAAGCTTTTCTTTTCGCAAAATTACGTTCAAATATGATTCGAAATTGGAACTGGTTTGTGAACGAGAAAAAGTTGTAACTGCGAGGGCACGCTCGAAGACACTCATCTGTTGAGCCCAACTCGCAGCCATACTCCGAGTATCTGCCGTCTTCAGCGGAATCGAAAAGTTTGCCGCGAGATCTCTTTGGTACGCGCGGCAAAGAGAATCTGGAATGACGGCGATTATGGTACAAGGAATTAGAGACTAGAGGTTATCGTATGAACAATTTGAAGCGAGCCTTTCCACTAAACTTACGCTCAAAACACAGGCCTTGTAATAAAAAAAAATGTGGGCACTAAGGTCCATTGAATTATCAAATCTATCGTCCTATTTACGTTCGATGCTATATTAAGTGTTTTCCTTCCGAAATCAATGTAAATCGCTTTTTAGCGCTAAGGCGGTTGCCACACTGCGCCGCATCTCCGGACGGAGATGCGGAGCTCGTTGTATGCAGGTACCTCAGTTTGTATATAAATTCCGTGTGGTACGACACACTGCACCGCACCTCCGTCCGGCGATGCGGCGCAGTGTGTCGTACCACTAAGACCGCCCGTTGTCTCTAATAATGTTAAGATAAATTTTATTGGTATTTTCTTTTCGTGAGCATTAAAGAATATTTGTATAGTATTGTGTGGAATATTTGGATAGATGAAGCGTGGGAGGAGCTCTGTTACGTAGTTTTATTATTTTTATTAATTTCGTGCGTCTAAATGCCTGCGCAAACCGGCGAAGCGCAGAGCAGATCACCTAGGAGGATTTACTCCGCGCAGCGCACACCGACGAGGGAAAATCTCCCGCGATACCGCGAGTGCACGCCAGCGGAGCGCCGGCGGCCGGCGAACCAGGTAGCACTTCTGCGCATACCGGGGGATGCCGCGGCATGCCGCAGCCTACGGTGGCGGTATCCTCTCCCTGCAGCGTTGGAGAGCGCCAACGATACTGCGGCGGCATGCCGCGGCATCCCCCGGTATGCGCCGAAGTGCGCCGGGCCTACAAAGGGAAGGTGCGGGGTGAAGGGGTTAGCACAAGCGGGGGCGCGCTTTGCATTCCATTCAGACCAGTCTTGCCGCCGTATTTGGTGTTTGGTGAATATATTCGCGAGTTATTTTTTCAATATGACCGGAGTCAACGAAGAAAAATTTATGTTACACTAAATCCCAGTCCGCCATCACCAAACCTTCGACACGAACGACTCGTACAAAAACAAGTTTTCGAGTGTTGGTCGCTAGTGGAACGGAATGTATAATCACCGATCATGGCATGCCGTGGGATGCCGTGGGATGCCGCGGCATTGCGGAGGTGCTTGCGGTATCAAAATGCGGGAGGCCTCGGCGCATAGCGGGGGATGCCACGGCATGCCGCCGCCTACCGCCGCGGTATCCTCTAACATGCTCCTCGATGCCGCAGAGTAGAAATCCCCCGTGATGCTCCGAGGTCGATCTCAGAGCATCTAAATTTATACCTTAATGTAATTAAAATAGAAAAGAATATACATTGATAAATTTAAAGTGATCTGCGCTGCGCTCCGCTGGTTTGCGCAGGCCTTAACACAGAATTTTAAGGCAATTGTTGTTACAAAATATGGAATAAGTTTTTTGAAACAAATTATTTTTATTTATTATTTTTATTTTATGTAAATAGCATAACATTGAAATCGCTAATCGCTATTAACGCACACCGCCTCTTGACGCGCTTCCCTCGATCCCGACAATGAGCCTGCACCCCAGCGTTCTGCCGGATCTAGATAACTAGCAATCAAAGGAAATACTCTAAACATGCGTTTGTGAAGATCTAAGTATTCTACGACTGCGACGTCAATTTTTGCAGAGTTTGTCGGGGCATGTACACCGCGGTAGCTAGCAACCATAGCCACGGTAAATATATTAGCTAAAACAGTATCTCAACTTGCCAATGTCAGAGTCAAAGTTATTTACTCTTCAATTTAGTCATATTATCTACAGGCGCCTATGAATGTCGATAACTACCCCCGGTTCGCAAAAGAAAAGCTCTGCTCTGAAAAGCTCGGTGAGGTAGTTTTTTTTTTAAATATATAATTTCTGTATCAGATTATTTTAAAATTACATTGCTAGTGTAGAGAGCCTATTTGTTTATATGCGTCGCTTAAGACACCTGCGCTACTTTAAAACCGATTCTATGAGGCGCACAGGTGGCACGCGAACTGATGTACCCCCGACTACCCCGACTTGCTTTAAGTAAACTGTATCGACGCGTCTGTACTGTGAAACAGTGTGCCGCATCGGACGTTTTTCGTAGTTATGTTACTGCTTTTCTAGTCATACTAGCTTCTGCCCGCGACTCCATCCGCGTAGAACTCGTTTATATCGTTGCAACATACAAACTTTAATCCCCAATTTCACCTCCTTCGGGATAGGTTTCCGGGATAAAAACTATCCCATGTCCTTCTCCGGGATCCAAACTATCTTCATACCAAATTTCATCTCAATCGGTTTAAGCGTGAAGAGGTAACAGATAGACAGACAGACAGACACACTTTCACATTTATAATATTAGTATGGATATCTACTGTGTCATAGCTCATATACGCACAGTACTTAAATCGGCCACCAAAAATTTCGTCGCTGCGGCAAAACTATGTAGAGTTATTATATATCTTGTATACGTATTGTTAGCTCTAAGAGCTCGGCCACGGTTTCAAGCGGCAGCGGTAGCGGAGCAAGAGGCCACGCATTGTTCTCTCACTCTCACGTATGGTGCACCGCTGAAGCTGCCGCCAATGATATGATATTATTTGGGACTACAGTATAGGGTTCTTCAAAAAAGGAGTGTATAAATTATTAAAGGGTCGGCAACGCGCATGTAACACCCCTGGAGTTGCAAGCGTCCATAGGCTACGGTAACCACTCACCATCAGGTGGGCCGTAAGCTTGTCTGCCACCGACGTGGTAAAAAGTGTTGTTTTAAAATAAAAAATAAAAATCCCTCCCGACACAAACAAACACCTAAGAACCATCATAAAAAAACTGTACTCAAATCGGTTCATCCGTTTGGATGCTACGATGCTACAGACAGAGACACACGTTGAACTTTTAATACCTCTCGTTTACGTCATGGGTTTACGGTTAGGGGTTTAAGATCTTGAATTCCTAAAGGGCCAGAATAATTGTTAGCATTAAAGTACCGGTTAGGTAGGTTGTTCTTGTTTAATAATCTACTTAAGGGGCTACCCGAGGTTTTCATCGATTTTTGACAAGTTTTAAATCGTATCTCCTACTTTTGCACTACAGGTAGAATTATAAATCGAACGGCTATCGGTTCTTCAATCTTTTATCTCCATTTTCGTCTACCGGATTTGGAAACAAATGAATACTTAATTTTGTATGATTTTTTTAAAAAATTGTCTAAAAACACTTATTTCGTATCTTTATTGACGTGACAGATCTAACATATACAAAATCTACACATTTGGGTTCGTCTGTGACGTCTCTAAAAACTGGTCTAGGGTTTTCATTTTAAACCAATTAACTCAAAAGTTATGGCCAGAAAACCAGTTTTTTGGCCTATAATTGTTCTACTTTGATGCCAAATATCTCGAAAACTTTGATGTAAATATGGGATACTATATTGCTTAAAACCTTTATTGTTCATATAATAAGCTACAAAAAACATTAGAAAACTAAGGGATTCAGATCGAAGGTCATTGGCGTATGGGAGCCCCTTAATATGTCCCGATAACATTATTCTGTAAAAACTTCACTCTTCAGTGAACATAAATAAAAATCAAAAGCTGAAAATTTGCACTCTGAAATGTAACCTTGAAAAATGCAATCATTTCCCAATACAATATCGCACGCTGTTTCGCGTAGCTTCTTCAACTCAAGATCGATTCTTTATGGCTTGCCTGACGTTCCAGACACCATGCACCCTAGCTTTACCTTCCATGCCTACCTTCTCCCTCTGACCTACACAACCGTATATTTCCCTCGCATTTAGTGCAAACGTCATTGCGTGGCGCATTGTCTGCAGCTAAAACTCAAACGGAAATCGACTTTATTTACCAACAATTATGGTCTAAATTGTGAGAGTGCTTTCACTTAGAAAGGAAATTGGCATTTACATGAACAGGAGAAAAGCGAGTTTTCCGCAGCAGAATTCGAAAATGGAATAGAAACGTATAGAGCTACCGGGTTAAGTTTGCCGTTCGCCGCTCCAGCATCGTTCTTTAGGAGTTTATAATAAGGGCGGGATTTGTTTGTAAATTCGTTTTTCGAGGGTATTATTAAGTTTGTCCCTTTGTGCCTTCGCCGCGCGGCCGCATTCGATGACATGTACGGGCACGCGAACGTTTTTGTTCCATTTTCAGTTTTTTAAAATACGGTTATTGATATGTGACGTTTGTGTTAATGGCATCCTTCTCAGTGGCTAGTACGTGGACTCGGCATAGTCTTTATCGAAATTAATGTAACTTCTAAGGAAGGAAAAGTAAGGTTAGAATCGGTTGTGAATTTTCGGTGGCCTGTAATTTTGTATACGAGCAAACATATCTAGTTGTTAATAAATAAATTAGTGTTCTAATTAGTTAAGCCCTAGTAACTAGTACCTATTTAAGTGTTCTGAAACTTCAAGTGAAAACAAAACGGAAATAAACAAAGGTAAGTTTACAATCATACTCATAAATCTAACCTAATTATCAATTCTGATTGAAATAGCCACGGAATGGTATTGAAATGTCATGAAAAAGGTTGTGGCGTGGGGTCGTTGAACCCGTTGCCATGGCAACCGAGGGCGGGCGGGCTCGGGAGGCGCTATTAGTTGTGTTTGCATCCGCTTGCTTAGGCAACATTAGGTTATTTTTGAATAAAACATTTGAACTGCATTTGATATTTGCTCTGTACCTCTGTACACCAAAATTACATTAGCATTCCCTTATGCTTAAAAATATGTCAGTATTTTTTTGGAAAAAGAAAGAGCTTTAGAGCCGGAAAGAGTGGGGTAGTATAAATGTTTGTAATGCTTCCGCCCGTTATTAGTAAACATGTGGTCCTACGAACCAGGTATGCAATAAACCTTATCGACTGATAATTTTCATCATAATTCATAATGCACTGGACAATATCCAATTTTTTTATTTTAACCGAAAGCACGATGATAAATATGTCTATCAAAATAAAAACCATTGTCACTCGAAACGTTTAACAAATATTCAGGCAAATAACCACCCATTTAGTGATCTTCACTTCATCCGGGAAAGCGATGCTAAAGAGGTTACGGCGCAGCACTCACTCGCTTAATTTTGACACATAATTAATCGGATTTCAATGTGTTTCGCGCGTTCACTTTCACGCACCAAGCACAAGCGCCCAAAACGCATTAACACATTCACTGCCAAGAATCGCTACGCGCTGCGCTCGTAGCCGTTTCTGTGGTTTTCCTCGTATGTAGCGGAAAGCGACTACGGCGTAGGCGCCCGCTAGGCGGGTTCCTGGTAGCGAAAGTGTTAACCCATAGGAGGTCAAGTAATGCTACGTATGCTACGCCGTAGCGCGTAGCAGCATTTATAAGCAGCAGCGACCGGCATGATGTTTTTCTGGGGAAAACCATCATGCTGCTGCGCAGGGGCATGAATCATAATCATATGTTTAATTGGCAAAGGCTACTAGGAACTACGAAAAAAAAAACGTATAATATATGAATCTTGTATGTATATTTTGTTGTTAAAACCAAAACCACACTTAAAACTTTCACTACAAAAAAAGTAAAAGTGGGATCTAAATTTTGCTTTTTTTACCTCATCCTACTCACTTAATACATTATTTACCGAACATGAAGATACAATGACGGTAGTGCCCCTAGTGCCCTTAGAATTTCGCTGAAGCCATCACCCCACTATGGCTTCTATTACAATAATAATTTATTTCAAAATCAGACATCATTTGGCTATTATTCTAGCGATGTTAATATTATCTTAGGGCTGGATTCCGAAGTGGACGGATTCAACTGATACCTGCTTATTTATTTATTTATTTATTATTTATTTTTATTTATTTATTTATTGTTTGAATAAGAGCATACAGCTGTTTCGCGTAGTACTAAAACTAGTGGCTCTGTGAGTTGTAGAACACGCAAACCTGACTTTTTACTAGCTTTATATTAACCTCAGACCAAGAAAAAAAGACAGACGGAGCGTTACGAACAGTCAAGTGAAGCCAAACCACATACAAACAAAACCAAGCTACATCAAGTTTAGCACACGCTCACGCACACATATATAAACAAAATTGCACAAAACTCTTCAGCACGTGTCGCAATGCTGTCAAGATCATTTATTTAGAGTTTTGTGCGATTTAATTTGTTTAGCGTGTGCTAAACTTATGGGGCTTGGTTGGCTTCACTAGACTGTTCGTAACGCTCCGTCTGTCTTTTTACAAGCTTTATATTAACTTGACTTGTTCGTATGTAAGTATGTAAGTTGTCCGTCAAATCTTGTAAGTTAAATTTGACCCACTTCCCGGTGACCGATTGAGCTGAAATTTTGGGTATTAGTATAGTTTGGATGACAATTCAATATTATGGTACCATCGAGCTGATCTGATGATGGAGACAGAAGGTGGCCATAGGAACTCCGTAATAAAACCACATAACCCCATCGAGTTTGGGCTCGTTAGAACCGTCACAATGAGCAGTTGATGACGGTATACCGAAAAGTACAGTCGGCAATAAAAGCTTGTACCCAAAAATTAAATTTTTGACAGAAACTTATTATAATTTTATTTTATTTCTAAAAACTTAATCGACCAAAAATCTGTATAATTATTGATCCTGGTCATAAAATTTCACGAGAATTGGTTGACAAATGCAACCTTTAGAGGAGAACACCTGGCCATTCGGAAATCAGGAATAAGATTCATACCTGTGATTTTCGTAATAAAGTTGCAATGGCTGTTAATTGCTACGGCGCAGTACTATCGACAACACAGCTAACTGACCATCGGTGCACCTTTAAGTGCATTGTAATAAGGTTCCATATAAACACAGGATGGTCAGTTAACAGTGTTGTCGTTTGTACATGCAGCGTTGCTCGGATTCGAATTTCTGCGAGTTAAGCTGCTACGATTTTATTGAACGAGTGAGCTTAGCAAAGTTCACCGTTTCAGCTTGAGCAAAAATGTTTTCGTATCAGGTCGCACTTCTCAACCAATTCTTGTGAAATGTTGTGAGCAGGTATAAATATAGAGGGTTTTTTGTCAGTAATACAAACTTTAAAAAAAAGACCTGGTTGCACTCCGAGAGTGCCGGCAGAAGTGATCACTCAATGACATTGTAACAGTTTTTCGATCAGGTCACGTGTCCGTCTTACGAATTTTATATGTCTCGAATCTTACGGTCACGTGACCTGTGGCGAGTTTAACATTTTTTCCCCATCACAAAAGTGCACAGCGCCGCTAAAGAAGTTTTCACTTCAAAAATATTTTGTAGAAGTAGACCGATGCGCGAGGTCTACAGCTCACACAGCGAGATCTACAAATCCACGATGCTGAAATGAAATAAATGATCAATAAAGTGTCCCCAATGCGCATGCCATTGATGTGATGCCTTCAGACGAGCAAGTGTCCTATTATAGAATTTTACAAACAGTGGGGTGTATGATTTGTTTTTCTACACCGCGATACTTAGAAAATTCTCATGGAACGTAGACAGAGACACTGTAGATTCCCGCAAATAACTTTTGCGCACTGGAACCCCACAGCTCGAGGGTCTCGACGCCAAATGGTACAAAGTTGTAGACTCGTCTCTGCTGAGGCCTCTGTTTTTAATACCTATAATTCATATTAGTATAAAACAAAGTCGCTTCCCGCTGTCTGTCCCTATGTATGCTTAGATCTTTAAAACTACGCAACGGATTTTGATGCGGTTTTTTAAATAGATAGAATGATTCAAGAGAAAAGAAATTATATGTATAATATAGTACCCGTGCGAAGGCGAGGCGGGTCGCTAGTTTTAACAATAATTGTGTATGAGTATTAAACATATCCTAAATCTGTGTAAGGGGTCAGCCACAACTTCCACAGGCAGCTTTGCGCCATACGTTGGAGCGAGAGGTCGCGCTCTGATCCCTCTCTCCCACGCATGACGCGCGTAATCGGTAATAACCACGATCGCAAACCAAATCTTACAGGTCCATGCCTTCTATTTATATACAGCGCAAGAGTGCAATAAACGCTGTGTAAACCACCGTCCAAAATACCATAAGTGCCCTTAATTGCCCTCTAACTTACGCCCTTATGTAATTAGGGCGTGTGCACCCTCGAAAGATGTTTGCTCGCGTGCTCGGACACGTCGGTAGGGATTCCCCCGGGAATCGACCCCGACACCCCGACACTAGCGGCACAGATTAACTTGGAGAAGACAGAACGTTTTGTTTAGAAACGCTCGTGGATGAAATAAGGATGGGGGTCTATGAGGGTCTGACGCCGCATGCCGCGCGCATAAGTTGGATGGAAGTGCAGCCATATTATCCTGGAATGCCAAGGTGTAGCTACACAACGGACTCAATACTACAATGTACCGAGGTCACTTCACGCAGCCTGTAGGGAACCAGGAGGATCCAGGAGGCTGGCTGGATCCCTAAATGGCATTTACAGAAAAGAAAAAGGAGTCAATAACCATACTGAAGTTACATTTCTGTTGAACTTGATGCAGTACTGGCGTCAACTGTAGACCTTGTTCTAAGCAGGATTTAACGCAATTTCTAGTATCTTGTAGGTTCCGGTTCGCAAGAACTATAATAATGTGTTGTGAAATGAATTGTGCTCCAATCCAATCAAGGAAGGTTTAATTTGGTTCATCATTTCCGCAACCGCATTTCAATGTGTTCTGCTATTCCATGAGTACTGTGCTAACAAATCAGAACAGTTCGTGACTAGTTGCAACAACATGGTTACAACTCATACAACGCCAATCACGACACAAATGCGTCAGAGGTGGCTTCTCGGAACCTACACATGGACTTTAATCCATTCATACCCAATGACTTACATATGAGCCATGTCTCTAAGAGTGATTTCAGTTACGAAGCGGAAAAATGCTGCTACGTGCTGCAGCGTACACGCTTGCCCTCGAATGGGTTAAATTGCTAGGGGCTGCGGCGTATCGCTACGAGCGTAGCGTGGCATAAAATGAGTGAAAACGTTGCGTTTTTTCAACTGCACTCGCTGTTATTTCATACGTTGCGACCCTCGTCTGCGCACCTCACCCTTTAGGTAGTTATTATCGTCTTATTTTATACCCACAGACGTAAGTACGAAGTTCTCTGAGCATTTCATAAAGGATTTTAAAGTGTCTGAAAGAATAGCACCGGTAGATCGCAAACTCAAAGAATGGCGGGGAGAAATGTAAGGAGTAGGTACATTATTATATCCATAATTAATAGTCTATACTTTAATACTAATATTATAAAGAGGAAATGTCGGTTGTAGCCTTTAAGTTTGAAGTAAATATGAGTAAATGGGATTAATATCTGGAACCACAGATCCGATTTCAACTGTTTAGAATAAACGTTGCGGTTGAACAACTATATGCTATACTTATATTTTATCCCGCAAGTATGCCTACGTTGTTTGTAATTCGCGAGCAAAGCCGTGGGTGGCAAAGTGGGCAGCTAGTCTAAAATACAATTCATATCATAAAGCGTCATCATCATCATCATCATATCAGCCGAAAGACGTCCACTGCTGGACATAGGCCTCCCCCAAAGAGTGCCGCAATGACCGGTCCTGCGTCAACCGCATCCAGCGGACTCCCGCTACCTTTAACAGTTCATCAGTCCACCTTGTGGGGGGGCCTCCCCACGCTGCACCTTCCGGTACGTGGTCGCCACTCGAGAACCTTTCCGCCCCGACGGCCGTCGGTTCTACGTGCACGGTTTTCATGGTTGTATCATAATAAATCCTCACTATAAATTTCCAATTTCAACCACGTAACCCAACACCATCGTCTTCAGCCTTCACACCTCGCTCAAACCTTAAGCAGTATAACTGAGTAGCTTTGCCCTTGACCATTTAATCTATTTTAAACTTTATCTGTATTACTCAGAGCTTAAATTTGCCTGTACCTCTTCTAGTATGTAGTTATCAGTATGCGCGAGATTGATCCGCGATTTTATTGTAAGCTCTAAATGAATTTTAAAAGAGTTCTTTTTTGTCTGTACTTTTCTAGAGTACTGATGCAGTTGTCAGTATGCACGATTTGATCCGTCATTTCATTGTAAGCCCTAAGTGTATTGTTACAGAGTTCTTTTTCGTGTTGTCATTTTACGTGCATGGTCATGTTACGTTCGCGGAACGAGGGCATCCTGTAAGCAATACTTCATTTAAGGGCTGTGTTCTGGAGGTGTTAGGCGGGTCGGGTTACGGGGTAATTGCTCATCCGTAATGCGATCTAAAAACTGAGAATATCGTTAATCAAGGGGTGTAGACACTAAATAAAGTACTTAATCAATAATGTTACGTTTTCTTGAAAAAGTATTAAAAATGTAGTCAAATGGAGAAAAAATCAACGCCAAAGGTTAAATAATCACGAAGTTATAAGTGTCCAAAGTTTTTACGCACCTTCATATGAAACGATGACGCTTGTAGATTGTGACGTCACTAGGCGTGCCGCACCCCGTCGTGTGCGGCGCCGCCGTCGACGCGGCCCCCCGGCAGCCTCGTGTAATGTGACGTCACACACTGTTTGCGTTTTCTCTCTCTAATAAGCAATATTGAAACGGTTGTAGCTTCGTTATTCTTTGAGATATCTGAATGGGATTTTCGTCACTAGGCATATTTTTTTGCCTTCTTTCATTTGAAGTAATAATAATTTTCGAGTCTACACCCCTATTGGGGATTATTATAGGCTAAGCTCGCAACTTTTTCTGTGTTCATTATTGGGACTCGCATATGATTTTCTAATCGTCCTTAGGGGACGATGAGTCTCGGTGCCGACCGTGGTCGGATGAAATGCCACCTGGGAGGTGCGAAACAGCCTATTTTAGCCGAAGCGGCAAGTAAACCTACTAGGACCTGTCCAGGTCTGGCCTGACTACGACTGCGTACCTACATGCTAGTGGGGCCCATTTAAAGTCCATATATATAGGTTAGATTAGGTAATAGGTATTCACGGCGGGTTGGGTTTCCGCAACTCGACGTCGTAAGTGCTCCTATTTTACGTATTCGATTTTGGCTCTACTAGTATTCGTGCCAATCAAAGTTTCACCAGGGCCCTATTTCACCATCTTGACAATTGTCACGTGACAATGACAATTCCACGTTGTAATATGGTGAAATAGGGGCGAAGCCTATCAAACCCTTTATATTGCTGACCTCTGATGTTAATGACCCCAGCGATCCGAGGTGGTGTGCCCGGTATAGAATTGTACACTTGTAACTTGTAGCTACGTAAAATGGGCACCTTATGTAAGTAAGAGCGTCTTAGTGGATGGAACGAACTTTCAACAGCTATGTATGTATGTATGAATATTATCTAGCTTGAGTAACCACATAACTTATACAGTACCCTCCCGGGTATGTATAAAGGGGGGAGATTTGGGCCTTGGGGATTCCGTAGGGCTCCGTCTTCGGCCACGGAGCCCAATGCCCTGCGGGTTCACAAAAATTGCCCTTTTTATTGAAAAACTTTTGTAATATTTTTATTTCGCACTGCATTAAGTTAGAGACGCGAAATAGACTCGTGGTTTTCTTGATGATATCGGGAAGTCACACAATAATGTCACACGCTGCTAATAGAATGCGTGCGTATTCTTTAATATCACTTTTTTCACATTATAATTAAGTAGGTATGTTTTTTGCGGAAGGTATCGGCTTTTTTATTTTTATAAAACAGACTTGTGCCCTAATCAGTGTCACAAAAACGAATAGACAAATAAATGAATGTTTAATTGTTGAATTAATTGCGTGACATTTATGTCATAAAGAAACATCCTGAATAGAGTCCCCCGATACATGCTGATAGAGAATTCTATATTCTCCGGGTCCATTAAACTGTACTACAAAATACCAACTGCATTCCCAATTTCCTACCTCGCAGTTAATTTTATTCAAGTTCACTATCCTGCGATTCACAATGCATCGAAGTCGCCACCCGCCTAGCATAACTTAACCCCGGGATTCTTTACATCGATTCGTAATCAGTCCACACCAACACTGGTTGGCCTGGATTGTCGGTGAGAGTGGTAAATACCGCTTGTAACGTAGATTTATTAGATAGGAACAAAATCGCGAACTAGCTTGCAGCATCGCACGCGATCGCATGCTCGTAAATAGGCGAATATAGCGCCAAACTGCGCTATAAACAAGAAGTTTAATCTATTGTCTGATAGAGTTGATGAGGTTAGGCCGTGGTTACGTGAAATGTGTAGGTTTTTGTGTAAGGCCGCGGAGCGTTTTAAACGCCACACTTTTATGTACTTAACGATTTATTGCCGAATAAAACCTCATGGTGGCATTTAGTTTCAATATATATTGCAAGTGCGGCGGTTGAAACGCTCCGCGGCCTTACCCTTTTATACTGATAGTGGCAAACAGGTCAGACCTATAATAAACGTTTGCCACTTTATAATATCACATGCGGTTCAAGTCACTTCACACTCATTGCCAGTATCCTGCCTAGCGGGCGCCTACGCCGTAGGCGCTTTCCACTACATAGCGGGAAATCCACGGGATCGGCTACAAGCGTAGCGCGTAGTGATACTTGGTTGTGAATGTGTTAATTATACCATTGCATTGTATTTGTACAGCCGATATTTAACAGCCGTTGTCCCGGTACAATAAGCGTCAATGCAGACATATGATGACATAAATTTGACTGGGATGACAGCTGAACATTTTAGATGTCTGATCGTCTTAATTGAAAGTTTGGTATCCATACTTTGAACATCGAGGGCTGTAATAGTTCTAAAATGTTGCGTTTCGAAGATACGAGTATCTTTAAAAGACGCAATTACCCCATTGACGCATTAACCCTGGTAGACCCCACAATTAAGGGCGACAGTCCACTGGATGCGGGTGGTGCTGCGCCGGTCCATTGTGGCACTCTTTGTGGGAGTGCCACAATAGACCCATATGCAGTAGTGGAGGTCTTTCAGCTGATATGCTGATGAGGAAGGTCGCCAGAGCTCCCGAGGATGATCAGAGTGAGGGACTTGCATATTCTCTGACTGTCAACAATGTATCATTAACGACCGCTTTAGCCTAGTGACCCTGCCTACGAAGCTGGAGGTTCTGGGTTCGAATCCCGGTAAGAAACCGTAATGCTACATTTACACGCTTGCGGTGGCTTGGCAAGCGTCCACAAGCTCCAAGCCGTCACAAACTCTCTCTCTCACGCCTCTAGTCTGGATCGGGCCAAGCTCACGCAAGCCAAGCCAAACACCCCCGTTTACACGCTTGTGCTTGTGGATGCTAGCCAAGCCACAGCAAGCGTGTAAATGCAGCATAAAGTATTGCGTGATGAGCACGAATATTTGTTCCTGAGTCATGAATGTTTTCTATGTGAGTATTTATTTATTTATACGAGTATGTATATCGTATAGCGAGGTGGATCAGATTGCCCTGAGCTGGTGGGTCAGGCGGTGCGTCTGCTAGTCCCCTCACTGTCTAGGATCAATTTTCGTCCGCGTAACCGGCTACTGCTAGCTCCTCCAGAGGCGCGCACCGTAGCGCGCAAAAACTCTCCTTTTGTCAGAGCTCTACACAGCCTTAATGCGCTTCTTGCATCAGCACCGGATGTGGACGTCTTTGGAAGTAGTTGGGGAACTGTGTATCGTGAATGCTTAAGGTACTGTGAGATGATGGATAGACGTAATTCTTCTGTCATATATTAATATGCAGTGTATATATTCATTTGTAATTACTATATTTGTAATTCACAGTGACTTAGTTTTTAACTGTAATGCTGTGTAATTATTTTAAATAACAAAATATATAAAAAAATATCGTCGCCTAGTACCCACAAGCTTTGCTTAGTTTGGAACTAGGTCGATTTGTGTAAGATTGTCCCCACATATTTATATTTATTTATTTATCAACAAGAGGATCGGCATCAGCAGCTCGGTTGTGATATGGTCTCGGGTCTCGCAATCATCTATAGACGACGGTGTCTGTCATCAAGCAAGCTGTATGGATTGCCACCCCCGTAGGTAAAAAAATTGGCACTGCCTATTCGGATCACTTGTAGGCGAATCGTACTGACATATTGCAGCTATTAGTTCAAATCGTGGTAGCATTTTCCTTACTTATTATTAACCCTAATTACGCAATTAGCACCCTCATTGAACAAATGAATGCAATAAGGGTCGCGAAAGGAGAATATAACAGGAGCTAGAAAAGTATGTACAAGTTTTCTTTTTGAGGTCCAAATCTGGAACACATTTACTGGTTTACTGGTCTGTGTTACTGGATCATAAATGGTCCATTTTATGTGCGATAAGTATGGTAACAATGGATGTTTAAAGGTATTTTTGAGTTGATTACACTTGATATCCATTATTCCATTTGCCATAAGGCCATAACGTTAGTTTTTGGCATAATCATCATATGCAATAAAATAGTTTTTTTCTGAGATCGTAATATTTTCAGAACAATTTATATAAACGTTGTATAGTTGTCGTGTCGTACGCTCATAGTACTACGTCGTAGTTTGTAGCAGTTTAGTCTCCATATGTAGCCAAAATCAATCGTAACCCTCTTTCGTGTTTTTAGTGCTGCATGCGATATCTCACCAATATTTTGATTCCAATAGACCTGACAGCTCCCTGTGCGACACCAACATTAAGTTGACTTGTTGAAGACTAAATTGATATCCATTTCGATTCATTGCGAGGAAATGAAAGGAATCAATTTAATAAACATTCTGCCCAATCAAATATAAGTTTTATCACATAGGAAGAAGGTGCATATTGCTTTGAGTGTAAGCATGTTTTTCATTAACTGTCATTTTCGTTCGCTTCCGATTGGAAGTAATTTTATTATAACACGAGGGTGGAAAGTGGAAAATGCCATATTGGTTGTTTAAAAATAAGTAATAAAGTTATGGATGAGCTGCAAAAGCATTTGATATGTAAAGCTATTTGTAAAGCTATTTCACTACTCGTTTCCTAGGTTAGAAAACGCAGTTGAAGAAAAACCGTAGATTCCAAGTAATTTTACCGAGCATAAGTTACGCCTCGTAAGACTTGGCGTGTTTATCAGAATGAATTCCTTGTAACAAAAAAACTATTTCATGCTCAATAATCAAAAGGAAATTCACCCGCAACCGTGTCACCAACAAAACTTTAATTACAGAAACATTTACAAGTAAAACGCAAGACTAAAAACGCCTTGCGAAACTATTTCAAAGGCGACATCGAAAAACTACTGAAGTATGTCTCTCGTCAAGTTATTCTAAATTAACCTTAAATATTCCTGCATAAAGTCATCTTTTAAAAACCATATGGTGCGCGTTAGGTGTTTTGAAATTATAATTCTGAAATGCTACTTTGAAAACACCTGAAAACGCAAAGTTAATTAGGGCCGGTGCGCACTGGCGGGCGCAGCGCGGCGGAGCAGGGCGCGCCGCGGCGGAGGGAAGAAAGCGTTCATTAATGTCTTTGTGTGTTAATTGCGAGATTGCGACGCTTTGGCGCCCTAGGCGGGAAAAGGAAAAGAAAATCTTATGATTAATTAAAGTTAGCTTAAGGTGCTGCGTTTCGAATACTTTTCATTGATGTTGCAGGAATGATGCTTTTGAAGGTTTTTGTTTGATTAGGTTAATTGCTATTATAACTAAACTTCCAAAAATTTCAAAGGCATGGCATTGGCATGCCTGTTTTATTTTAATTGTAGGCAACATTATAGCAGGAATCTAGATAATCTCTTAGATCCGTGAACAACGCAGTCACTCTAGTTATGCGTTGGAGATAATTAAATAAATAAATGACGCAGGATAGGCGTCGCATTTGTACTGTGACTTATAAAGGACGGTTAGTAGAAGTAGATTCTGAAATAATGATAATTTAGTACAGTTTATTTGCTAAAAACATTCAGGAATATATATAATGGAATTGTCTGGCGGACCTCAAACTAGGCGGAGCCTGTGTCCAAAGGCTCAGAGCCTTTGGACACATGCGCATCCATCAGCTTAGTTTGCATGAATCTTATAATTGGAGTTTTCCTTAGTATAAAAGGAATCCAGATATAACAACGAATTACATGCATATCTTCCATTCCCTCCAAGAATATTCAATCTCCACGCAAAAATATTCTAACAGTTTGCTCAGTCAGTCAGTATAACCTTGGGGTTGAATTTTCAGATTGTCAAAAGTCGAATAAAAAATCAGACACTCCTGAGGCTGACAATACAATACTGTGTGTACTGGTTAGGTATGTATAATTTACAGAGTTGGAATCTCAACGGACAAAACTACCCATTTTATTTTAAAAGCCAACTTCTGCGTCCTTGTTCGTCACTCTAAATAGGTTTTTTCATACAAGTTTAATTGACAATCCGTGTCTCTGAAATGGTAATTTGTGATGGGGTTTTACTATCCTTCTAAGAATATACACGTTGTGAAATAGACATTAAGGTTGAAAATTGCATGATTATAGACTTGTCCGTGCAGGTTTATTCCTTTAAACGGTAGTATTTATCCTTAAAAAAGTTTTAGACCCACGCTTCTCGCCTCGCTTTAACCCACCTTTACAGGGTTGGTACTTTAACAATTATTATGGTCTGCTTTTTGTCCTTCTTTGTACTACACTTGTATACAACAATAAGTACAGATGAAGTGTCTATGGGTGTACCGCAGAAAGTACGTTGTTTATTGATAGTAATTATATCTTTATAAAAATCTTATTTTAGTGATATAAAAAATTGGTAATTTACCCAATTATGTTCTCAGGGACAAAATCTTTGAAACGATTATAATTCATGGTTTGTTCTTTTGTTGTTGATTTTGGAAGTTGCGTTATAAACAATCTATATATTATGAATTCATACTTTAAGTCTTATAAAAGGCTAGTTATGAAATCGAAACATTTTCTATGTTGTCTACGTATATATTTAGTGTACTACGTTTATTCCTGTAAAAATCTTTATAATAATAATAATGTTGGGTTATGGTAGGTAAGTTACTCAACGTACTTAGTTGTTGAATTTTAAATAAAAAAGCCGCGAAACGTCGTGGTCTTGAAAAAGTATTGGAGTACTTGCCAAGTTGCCAGTAATCCACACACGTCCTGATGGGGTCGTGAGTGCTTTATAATACCCTTACTGGCTGTTGTTGTTTACATTTAATGTTTAACATTAAAACGGGTTTTATTATTATCGTGTTGACATTAATTTCAAAGCGCCGCGCCGTGGGATTAATAAAAGGAATGAATTAATGCGTTATGGATAAAGTTCATTTAAATATTCGGTATATACAAAAGGCTTACATAACACAGACTATTAATATAGATGTCATTCATAAACCTTTTTAAAAAAAATGCTAATCACCCCAGAAGACCATACCCAGAAGGAACTTTTTACATGATTTCATTTATGAATGAAGACTATGTGTGAATAAATGGCATGTTTTTCACCAATAACCAGCTACTGGTGATAAGGCCGCCATTTTTTAAAATAAAAAATATTAAATACATTGATCGCTGACAGCCCTGCTGAATCTCACGTGTAAGCCCGTGTGTAATTAGGCTTAGGAATTACCGCAAGCCGTCTGCACCTCAATTTACTTTAATAAATATTAAGCTCGCGAGCTTTTTGTCCTGCGCTTGGAAGCTTTTTATTAGGTGTTAATATTACACGGAAGTCTGTAAAAGTTAACTTTTATTAGGCTATGTAAGGTTGGGTAAAAACCAGGTAGGGCGAAATAAAGATTTTGAGGTTTTGATTGAACTAAATGAATAAAGGTATTAGATTAGGGGACAATCTAATAGATTAATTATAAGGCTTTTGGCCACCCAGTGGGAAGTCCTAAACTACAAACTATAGATTTTTACTTATGCAATAATCAATTAATCATCAAGACGATTGCGCAAAGCACCAACTCGGTTGATTGTCAATATAGACAATCATAGGTGGGTAGAATGTTTATGGCTTCCTTTCAGCTCCATCTTCCGACTTATTGGAAACAAAGGGATGTGAATACAGAGAGCTCTATTGATGTAAAATAAATTTACTAGTGACACTGTGAGCTGTATAACTCGCGAGCTTATCTTTATGTGAAAAACCGAATATTTAGACAATTTTAATAAGATAAAAAAGTCATTTTATTTATAATTACTGAACCTGATCACAAATTTCACGAGAATCGTTTGAGGAATGCTTTTTTTTTTTTCTTATTTTAAGGAGCTTGGTCGTTAAACGAGCATGTCGCTCCATACGTCCGCTAGTGGAGGTATAGCTATCTCATACACAATTTGTAGGCCTTATGCAATGATTTAGCTTGCGCTGACTCAGGATCAGCCAGCGCCGTATTACAAAATCCGGTGTAGGAATGCTTTGTAAAGGAGAACAGCTGGACAGATGAAAATAGTTTAGCCCACTCTGAAATGGAGAACTTTGTTCGCTTCGCTCGTTCGTTCAATGGACAGATAGCCCATGATTGCGTTTATGTCGGACATAAAGCATTTATCTGCCACTAGCAAGTATGTTATTTTACAACAATAGAGCTGCCATACAGAATAGGAAAATATCGATATTTTTTGTGATTCTCATAATAGCTTTAAATGCCAAATCAGGGGTCTGTTGTTGAACCTTGAACCATAGTCTGACTGATGTGATTTAGTTTTAAGCTTAGAATTAAAGATATTTATTAATAAACAAATTGTATATACAAGATGATAACTAACATTAACTAAATTAAATTAAAACTAAGTTAAATCTAAAACAGGCCCTCGAGGCATTGCACCGAGGATGCTGGCGGCATTTCCTCGCTGGATTGCAATGCTGATGCGTTGCGCGAGAACGGCGCCAGGTCAAATAGTTCGGTGCATTCATGCAAAAATTGTAACGCATGCCGTGGTTGCCTATTATTAATAGGGTTACAATTAGACATACATAAGTACTTAACACTTTCACTACCAGGAACCCGCCTAGCACCCCTACGCCGTAATCGCTTTACGCTACAAACGAGGAAAAACACGGGATCGGCTACGAGCTTAGCGCGTAGCGATTTTTGGTAGTGAGTGTGTTAATGTGTTCACATAAAATGTAACATTGTGAACTCCGTTGGCAATCCTTAAAAAAATAAATTAAATCCTACTAATATTATAAATGCGAAAGTTTAGATGTTTGCATGTTTGGATGTTTGTTACTCAATCACGCTTAAATGGCTGAACTGATTTGAATGAAATTTAGCAAGAAGATAGTTTATAGCCTGGATTAGAATATAGAATAGTTTTTATTCCGGGTCCACGCGGACGAAGTCGCGGGCGGAAGCTAGTATATACATAAATACCTTTGTATCACACTGTTATCATATTATTGCGTGCCTGCAGATACTAAAATCTACAATCCCGCAAAGCAAATTTCGTCCAACTTATCTCCCTGTATTCAGAAATATCCGGAAACAAAAAAGGCGTCCTTTTGTCCGCCTTAATTAAACAAATAATTGATATAACGAGAGAGAATAAGCCATTATGCCTCGGACTTGCCTTTTGTGGCCTGAGGAGTCCATTTTGGGACAATGAGGGGAGAGGAATAATAAGTTTACGGAATTCAAGGAAAAGTCGGTTATTGTTGGCTGTGAGGCTGGTTTAACCAAGTACGGAAAATACGAGGGCCTTCATTTTATTAAAAATCTTAAATAAAAGTGGTCGAATCGCGTGACATTGTTGTCAATCCGTGCGCAATAAGGTTAATAAACATAATGTCTGTGAAATGTAAGATTGTATCCTTGTCATCGTATCAGCCGAAAAACGTCCACTGGTGGACGCCTTTGTCCATTGTTAATCCCAATCGTAGGTATAGAATTCCATGTCTTATCATCATCATTATCATACGAAAGACGTCCACCGCTGGACATAGGCCTCCCCTAAAGAGTGCCACAATGACCGGTCCTGCGCCACCTGCATCCAGCGGACTCCCGCGCCCTTTACCTGGTCATCAGCCTTACCACGCGCCACGCCATGATGAATTTTCTGCAGTATATAGGATGGACATGACATATGTTATATTTTATCCAGTGGCTTCGCTCGCGTTCTACATATGTAACACGCGAGTAGAGTCGCGCGGGCAGGTCCAATAAAACTATACAAACATACATACATATAAATAGCGGCCCAGAAACTTTAGCTAAAATATGTTTGATAACCACCATTAATAAGACCTGAATCAGGGACGCCGCGACTTTTTAGACATCCGTGGATGCGGATATTTCGAGGCTCACATCCGCGGATACGGATGCGGATTTTGAGGCAAAACACTCAAAAACATAAATATGCAACGTCTTTATGGTCACTCAGGACTCGAACACGTTGCACGCCTAACGCATCACCAATTGCGAATACGGCTAATCGTCAGATTACAGAAATGAAATGAAGATTCTTATTGACTAACGACGAAAATACCGAACACGCCCGCGGCACGCGCCGTGTTGGCCCTATCTGGTCGCGAACTGCACTACATCCGCATACGCAAAAACTCCGCATTAAGTTTTGCGGATGCGGAGGCGGACGCAGATGTTGAAATTCATGCGGAACATCCGCGGTTGCGGATGCGGATGCGAATGTCTGCAACATCCCTGACCTGAATCACACAGACGCGGTCTACGGTGGCGGTCAATAATAAACTTAACATTATTGACCGGCACCGCAAGCTGCGCCCGTGTGATTCCGGCTTAAGGGTACTAATGTTTCAACTCTCTTGACTGATCCAAGCGAAGAGCGTCATGCTACCGTGACAAACAACCGAATGGCTTTACAACCGTTTTACGACGAGTCGCGACGAGTCGGTAATTCGTTTATGGACTTGCAATTCCAAGTCGAGATGAGTTCGTTTGTCGGATTGCCAAGTCAACAAGTAACGGGATCTGACTGGTAGTAAATCTATAAAAATAATGAAATAGTTGAGAAAGTCTGTAGGTAGTCTGTAGAAGTTCTTTCAACGCTTCCACTACAGAAAAAACCGGCTAAGTGCGAGTCGGACTCGCGCACGAAGGGATCCGTACCAATATCTATAAAAACAGTAAAAAAAACCTTTGCTGTATGAGAGCCTCCCTTATTTTGTTTATTTTGTTTTTAGTATTTGTTGTTATAGCGGTAACAGAAACACATAATTTGTGAAAATATCAACTGTCTAGCTATCGCGGTTCTTGAGATACAGCCTGGTGACGGACAGACGGACGGACAGAAAGCGAAGTCTTAGTAATACGGTCCCGTTTTTACCATTTGGGTACGGAACCCTAAAAAATAAACAAAACATGTACCTATTCAATAATACTTAGCTATAACTTTAGCCGCATAACAGAGAAGTTGTTGAACTTTACTTAATTGTTTGCATCTTGCTAGCTTTATATTGTAATACCACCTAATATGTTCTCAGTGAAATATGTTTTGAATAATCGAATGGATTCAATTTCACCCCGTTCATATATGTACTCCGTGTGACCCATTGAAGGCCATTGACTCGCATATGAGTCATGACTCTACGAGAGATTTTCTCTTCAAAGCGGAAAAATGTTGCTACTTGCAGCTTAGCACACGTAGCGTTCTCATTCTTCTCTGTCGCTTCGCTCTTGGCAGAGCGGTCGTCGTCACGTCGATCCATTTCAATGGTAGACTCAGCTCTCCGCCATATTTTTCTGTTGGTAAGTAGACTGTCTCGTGCAGTCAGATGCGCGGTTTCTTACTGCGGGTTTCACGTCTAGCCTGAGCAAGATACGGTTTTTTAACCGACGAAAAAAAGTGGTTCTCAAGTCAACGCGTATATTTAATTTTTTTGGCAATAATTAGGCAAAATCAATATCAGGCTTGAATGTTAATTTAAAAGTTTTTATATTTAAATCACTAAATCTATGGACCGGAAATCAGGAAAAAAAAGAACTCGCAAGAAAAAATGGTATCAGTATTTTCTATGATGAAAATATTTTTGATTGTCTATATAAATTTTAAGACTAACGACCTGAATCCAAAAATATATGCATAAGGAAATGACAGCATTTTAATAAAATATTTACGACCTTGAGATAATATTGAATTTCATCTGACTTATGAAAAAGCTTTTTTCATTAACATAAATAAGTGGATTATGCGCGTATCCCAATGAACTTATATAGAAGCAGTAAATTATAAAGTAAAGAAAGTATGTACCATTTTCGCCTGATTTTGACGGAATTTATATAGATTATTTTTCATTATTTTTTACTGTCGCGGTATTAAACGTAGGTGGATTATCAAGGATACTTAGTCCAATTGCCATATCAAATTTTTGATGTGAAAAAATAATGTCTGTGAGGATGTGTGTAAATCTATATAGGTATTGTTTACAAAGCGTAAAATTACATACATAGTAGTGGTCCTGACTCGTGACATGATACCGCCAACTACGGCTGTGAGTGTGAAAGTTCACACAAAAATGAGAATAGCCCACTAATCGCGCTACCTTTTTCCCAAAAACACATGAAAACCTCACTTTCGCCTACAAATTGGCGTACAGTCGCAGTCGTCCCCCGATACTGACGTGACGGGTCAGTCTCGCGCCGCGCACGCCGTGAATAGAATAAGAAGTATAAATTGCACTTTTGTTCCAGATTGTACGAGTACCGCCCGGTCGACCACTGCAAGCTGAGGAAAGGTAAGCGATGCGTATAAGTCGAGCTAAGCTATAGTACGAGTAGCGATGTACATGTATTGTTAGCAATTTATCTGTATTTCAGTATTTATATCTGTTAAATATATCGCCGAAGAACTGATAACCGTTGGAGAGCGACAGCTTTGGCCTAGTTGATAGTGACTCTAGGGGTAATCACCTAACGTTTTGAACACGCGTTAGGACAGCCTACAAAGCCGGAGATCCGGTTCGAATCCCGGTAAGGGCATTTATTTGTGTGATCAGCAAGAATATTGTTCCTGAGTCATGGATGTTTTCTATGTATATAAGTATTTATTTGTCGATAATAAGTATATATATCGTCGCCTAGTGGCTCACAAGCTCTGCTTAGTTTGGGACTAGGTCGATTTGTGTAAGATTGTCTGTGATGATGAGAGATGTGAGATGTGAGATGTGAGATGTTCTGTGTGTGTGAATAAATAAATGAATGAATGTCCGCATTTTTATTTTTTTATTAGTATACATGTTATTGAATCGCGAATTGGCAAACGTACGAGTATATAAGACTAGAACCAGAGGCCCTACCGCGAAACGAAGACGAATTTCGTTCGTGTTTCTCTTTTTCTGTTGCACTTGCTAGTTCGAGCGACAGAGAGGGAAATACTCGAACGAAGTACGTTTTCACTTCGCGGTAGCCCCTCAGGCGGTGTGACGATAAACGCAAGAGGGCTGGCAAGAGCAGACGAGATTAACCGCGGATCGTGTTCCCATTGAGACGGTCTTGCCTGTAATTGGAGAGACAGTGGATGATGGTGATGACTAGGACGAAATATGTCGTTGTCTAGTTAGTAGCCATAACAATATATGTATTTATTACTAGCCGCACGCGCGGCTTCGCTCACGTACCTAATACCGATAAATATCGTTTTCACGCCACTGCTCGGAAATATGGCAAAAGATGGTCAGAATTCAGGCTTCAAAGCTGGGGTTAGTTGGACATCACACGAACAGGCCAACAATGGGTTCAAACTGTCCAACAATATTATTGTTAGACAGTTTGAGCTGCGATTCGCTCAATCCACTCAAACACAGCTCCTCACCTGGCGGCTCGGACCTTGAACTCACTCTATTGCCTGCTTTCTAGCCTTTACAACAATGTACTATTATTGTACAGATGTAATTGACCACAGCTCTTTGCAAAACATAGTCTCTTTTAGGTTGCGGCAGCATACGACGTTCACCATTTTTAGTAACTCAATACGCCGAGATACCTTGTATAAAATATCGCCAGCTTCCACTATCCTCGCTTCCAATATACCCAGTCTCACCGCTCGTCGGGCAGGGGCGCGCAACCCCACTTCATTACAGTGTACCCTCCAAATTGCAGCGCACGTGCGCCGCCTGCAGAACGGTTGGACACCCCTGCCGGATGCCGTAATCCCGAACAAGTTGCCCGCCCCTGGAATTTATAGTTTTATTATGAATTATGTTGCTTACTGTTTTATAGCTGGTAACTGCGTTGTTATGTTTTATGGGGCTGGGCTAGATCATCGTTCTAGACATGGTAGTGCGTCCGGCTAAGTTCGAAAACAAATGCAAGCACACTGTAGTGTCTATTCAAACTATTTTTCTCAAACATGCAATGAAATATTGACGTTGTGTTCTTCATAATGGGCTTCGAAGTGTCACGTTTCAGGCGCCGCGAGACGAGAGACCCGTAATGGCATTTCATACAAAATTGGAGGCCTAGGCTGGCAAGATGGTCTTTTTTAATTACCATTCCTCAATTTGTGGCACAGGATCACGGCGCTCAGCCATGAAAATTAAATTTTGATTTCTTGGAGTTTTTTTAATTTATTTCATTGCATGTTTGAGAAAAGCACTATACATACCTCGGCGTCAAAAGGGGTTGCCGGCCGAGTACATATAGACGGTCGAGCGTAGCGAGGACGGATAGTTATGAGGCCGGCTACTTACTTCCCGGCCTCTGTAGTAATATACTATTATTGCCCACTTCTATAACGTTATTCCCAGTAAGGTCAACGTCCCAGTCCACGATGTTGTACTAGTGGATGACAATAGGGCACTTTATGTCAATGTGGCTTAAATTCGAATGAAGAAAAATTCCTTTTAAGTAGTTCGAATTTAACCCTACAGCTACGTCGATGTAAGGACGTTTACCTCGAAGCTACAAATCGGGCTCTTTACAATAATAAAGGTTGCAATGTTATTTCAACTTTCAACTTTACAATACCACGTTTTATTTCGTATTCGACAACAAAATAATTAAAAACTGTGTTCTCTTTATAATTCAAATCTTGCGTGACTTTAAACAAGTATGCCAGCAAAGGCCGGGCTACCAAGGACATCTTATAACTTTAAGCCATCTCTAACGTCTTAATTTGCATGGCATTATGTCCGACGCCTTCACTAAACCTTCAAAATCCTTAAATACCATCAAGCCATCTCTTTCACCAATGCCTTTGCCACAGGAGAGTGAAAGAGAGCAATCAGTACTGTATTAGATTTTACGATGCCTTATAAACCTCTGTCGTGCAATGGTATTAGGATTACGTTAAGGTCGAAGTCAGCCTTTTGACTTTTATTGCTGCTGCTGATTTAGCTACTTATGCTAATGTAAAGCTTCCATTGCAAAGAATTGGCCAGCATTGTAGAACAAAACAAAAATTCAGCAGAACGCAACATTTTAATCCTTTACAAGGGAGTTACATTAGGTATTTTCATTTAGACATCATGTGTGACGTGATGTGAGACACATTTGAATCTCAATAGGCGTGCTTTAAATGCAAATTGAGTAAGTAGTTAAACAATCAACTTTGGAAGAAACCCGCCTTCACCATTTCGCCATCTTGGGACTAGGCGCGGTCGTAGGTTCCACCCTTTTGTTGTTGATTTACCACTGATTCGCATTCGAAGCGCTTTGCTTCCAGTTTTCTCGCGAGGACAGCCAGAGTGGAACTCACTTCCGGCAAACCTTTTCCCAGTTACATATAACTTGGATCTATTTAAGACGAGAGTAAATAGGCCCTATCTAGGTATGCATATAACACTAACACCCTCGACCTCATCACCACGTACCATCAGGTGAGATAGTGGTGGTAGGTGCCTATACGTAATAAAAAGATTAAAAAAGAAGTTACAATGTTGGTTAGCTCATTGACCACTAGGCTACGCTCGTAGCGCGCTGTAGCCCGGCCATTTGAATACGGCCACGATATCCCCTGCCTGTCGTACAAGGCGACTAATAGGGGTCCTCGGGGTGGTACACGGTTACAGCTGGCGACTGCAATCGTTGAAAAAAAAGGTTAAGACCCATACAAGCATGACGCTAGGGCGGCACTGGTGCGTTCCGCAGATCCCAGAGCGGTCCGAAATGCGACGAGGAGGGCCATCAGGGGGTTTTTAGTCCATGCGAGTCTGACATAACCTCCGAACTATCCCCGTTGCGCGGAGGTACCGCTAACGGATTTTCCCCCACTAATAAAAAAAAGGCTACGATTGTAACGCTATGCCGTCCGTAGCACTAGCAGTTTATTCGAGGACACGAATTGCTATACGTTTTTACGCTCTTTTGCGGGAATATGTGAGGCTAATATGCGAGTTATTGGCCTCGAATGGGTTAAAACTCCATATGTAGCGTTTGACACATGTATTTCTAAATAAGTACACACCTACTGTGACTTAATAAGCACATCACGGTCGTAGACATTTTAGTAGCTGCCATACACCCTAAACAAGTATCCAACATAGCCATACATAAGGGTGATTGCGTATATTTTGGAACATACTTTATAACAACTGAACTGTCATTTTCCCATACAAAAAATTGAATTTTAGATCTACGTGACGTAACTTATGCAATCGGCTGATCGAATCGATCTACCTTAACACTTTCACTGCAGTGAATGTGTTAACTGCCAGGATCCTAGGGGGTGCCTACGCCGTAGTCGGTTTCCGCTACATACGAGGAAAACCATAGGATCGGCTACGAGCGTACCGCGTAGCGATTCTTGGCAGCGAAAGTGTGCAATCGACCAGCTAAACCACGGTTGTAAATACGAATTTGCTAAGGCTAAAAAAGCGCATTGTGATCTTAGTCATTTCGTAGCTGCCATACGGCTTTACCAAGTGTTAAATCCAAGTCATACATCTAACCACGGTTGACTGGACACCGCTCGGCAAACATTAGGGAGAGCTGTTGATTTCCTGTGGGACACTCGTCTTGGCGTTGAGGTGGAGACACTTTTAATATGGAAATGTGTTCGAGACAGTGGGAGAGTAAATGAATTGGCGTGAAACTGTCAAGTTGGGTTACCCCTGGTACCTATTTGGGGTCGATTACGTAAAGAGCATTAGTTACGGTAAAATAGTCATTAGTGTCGCTGAAGAAACCCGTTAGATATAGCTGCTCATTTTAAAATACCGAATTTTAAAATACCACTCGTTGAAACTGGCAAACAATTAATTAATCACTTATCCTATTTCAGAACTGATTTCAAGTGATTTCAATTTCGATATATGTGGAATGGACTTTCTGGATGAAATATAAACTTCTAGCAATATTTTATACTGCGACATCGCTTACGTTTTTTCTTAAGCCCGTCACTGAATCGTCATTAACCTTGTTGCTGTCCGAGCGATCGCACGATTTCAATACGTACAGGGTAATACCTAATACAGTACGGGCCACCCATAAAGCGGGCGTACGCTCTCTGTCTGAAACCTATATTGTGAGGGAAAAGGATATGTTAAATATATCGGTTATAAAGTCGCGTGAAAAGGAACATCCTCTATACCCGATATATACCAAAATATATCGTAATATATCGAGCTATGATAGAATAGTGCGCAAAATATATCGTAATATGTCTTAAAGATGCCTTGCTATAAATATTTATAGCAAGGCATCTTTAAGACATATTACGATATATTTTGCGAATATGTATATATTTCGGTATCTAAAGCCCGTCACAGACTTAGCTATATAAAACTTAGTTTATTATAGTTAAGTGTGTGGACTCTGTCAAATAGTACGCAAAATATATCTGGGGCTCCAAGACGAGCCAAGCGAAGCGCAACGCAAGGGCACTACCTACCTTTTCTCGAAGCGTTTCGTTGTTTTTTGAACCCTCGTAACTTGGGTTTGGATTATACCAGATAAACAACATTCTCGGGATACGATGTCAATAGTGGACTTATTAAACATATAAAGTTTCAGTAACATAGCTCTTATACTTAAGATTTTATTGATATCTAAAAACGCCGATTTCGTCATTTCGTCACTGACTCACTGACTCACTGACTCACTGACTGATGTTGATCATCAAAACCTCTAGGGTACTTCCTGAAGTCCTAGAAAGCTGAAATATGGTATGTAAGCTAGTATTAGTACACAATGAACAAAATAATTCAAAAAATTGGAACTTCTACCCCCCAACCCCTTAAAGTACGGGATGGAACAAAGGTATGAGACTTACGCAAATTTTGATGTTAGGGGTCTGAAAAATTATATAGGGACTCCTTGTTATAAATAATAAAATAAAATTTCAGGATTTTTAGTAAATCACCCCCCACCCTTTAAATTAGGGGATGGAAGTTTGTATGGGTTTTCCCATTCACTTCTTTAGAAATTACCTTACAAAAAGGAATGAGATCCCACCAAAAACATTACATGTAAAGTGATGCCAAGATAGCTCATACAGCTTTCAGCGTGAAAAAGATAACAGATCGCAATTCCGCATACTCCACACGGCGTAACTCTACCTCTACCAGCCACGCTCTACAAATTCTATATCTTGGCTAAAAAGTATAGACCCGTCACGTATTAATATCATCATAAATTCATTCGGCGTGAGTCTATGCGGCGACCGGGATGTGCCCAACAAAGCTATACTTTTGTATTATAGCAGCTTATACTTACGTAATATGTGTATAAATTAAATGTATTGTTCCATGTACTTTCAGCCAGTCAGTCGCGGTGGTTGCGTAATTGACTGATCCCAGTTTCTCAGCCGAGTAATATCCTGGGACATATATTACGCTACCCACTGAGGCTGCCGCTTCTGCAAGAATTCCAATTAGATACGAAGATGACGACGGAAAGACAAATGGAAGTAACTTACGCAACGTTGCTATGCGACTGCGCTGGAAAGCACCAGATTCTTTTTGTACCGCTATTGTTTGTCATAAACAAGGTTACGGTCCGCCTGATAGACACGGCTATAAAACTCATAAAAGCCCGACCAGGAAAATAAAAAACCTGGTCTGGTCTGGCCTGGTCTAAATTAGCAATAATTATGGCAACATTAATTAATTTCCACTCTGTCATGTTGACAATAAGGTCGGTGATGTTATTTAGAGGAATAAAGTCTAATCCTTCAGACTTTCTCTCCGACAAATACTTCGTCATATTGTAAATCACTTTTCTTCAATCACTTTTAATAGTTTTCGGCATTTTAACGCAATACAACACGTACCAACGAAAACTCACTTTGACAGCAATTGACAGATGGCATTCATGACGCCTTCAAAGTTACTGCTGCCAGTTGAGGAAATTTGTTCCAATAGTTTTCCGCAATATGGCGAAGTTTTTTATTTTCCTGGTCAGGCTTTATTTTAGGAGATTTTTTTATAATTGTAATGATGGTGATGATTTTAAGGATATCGTCAACGATCTGTGTTGCGCTGCCTGCCGCGGTCTTGACCAGAGGGGTAATTAGGTAACTTTTGGACTGAGCGTTAGAACCAATATCCTATACCAAAAATGGCAAGTTTGAAACGTTACACAGTCGACCAGCTGATCATCGGTCCACCTCGTTGGACCTAGACTACGTCTCCCGTCCCTCGAGATCCCAACGGCTGCCGGTTCAACGCGCAATGTGACCCGCCCTCCAATTTTTTAGGGTGCCGTAGCCAAAATGAAAACTGATCCCATACAGTTTCGCCATGTCCGTATGTCACAGGCGTTATTGTTTTTAAGTATATTATCCTCGTTTAAATGATTTCAAACCGTCGTTTCATTAAACATTTCTAAACGCGGCACTTCAAACATTTATCTTAACGTTAATTTCTATGAAACAGGCAACATTTTCCGCCTAAACTGACAGGCGAAAGGCCTAAGTTTCTGAAAAAAACAGCCCCCAAGGTGTAATCAGGGACTTGTTTGCTGAGTACCTTCAACTGTTTGTAATTATAATTGGTCCCCCCCCCCCCCTTAGTCCCTCTCTGTAATTAAAAATAATCGAGACCATTATTTATTTTAAAAGTTGCCAGTTTGATCCAGTCGGGAGAGTAAAGTATTGTTGAGATTTATTCGTTAATTATGTCATTTGATGTTCTTCATTTGTTGGAGGTTTTAAGAGGATGGTTTAGAATGAGTGATCGCATAAGTGTGCCTACCTACACTCATTCTCATAAACATATACAGTATTTTAATGTTTTTGTAACGCTACGCTCGTAACCTCTCGGTCTCGTGGGTTTCCCGGTATATAGAGGAAAGCCCCTTAGAACAAGGTCCTTTTAGGCCCGGATCCGCGCTAAGGATTTGAACCTAAAGTTTTAAATCTCAAGTTCATCAGTTGATGAGCTAATTTTGACTTACGCATATGAGGGGTTAGCCGGGTTTCTGACGAAGGAGCTCAGTGTTGTGGGGTTGAAATTACTTTTTACTCTTAACCTAAAATGATAAGCCAACTAATCATCATGTGTCGAATATAAGTCTCCTAGAAATTGGTATGTATGATACTCGTAGTACATTATTTGACACCCAGAACTTGCGCCGCGCGTCGCCGTTTTAACGTGTTTTTGTGTAATGTTATAAGTTTTGTATATTGTTACGTATGTTAGTCTGTAAGGTATTTGTAAATACGGGCCTTGTTGCCTGACTCGAATAAATAAATAAAATGAAATTATATGGTGTCAACTTCCATAGCTATCTAACAAAAAAAAAGTTTTGCTCACAAAGCACAATCTACAACTAGGCATTCACATTACGCTTCATTTTTGTAGATTTATATGAAAAAGTAATAAGCATTTCATACCCCTAACTAAACAAAGACTTATGTCACAAGGCTGTTATAGGTAGATACTTCGTTATGTCACTGCAGTTGTGATTTGGAACGAGCCGCGATGCCCCCGGGCGCCAAAAAGAACAAGTTTCCAACTGAAACAATTTGCATAATATTTGCATTGGTATCGCCTTTATTTAACGTCGCTTTATTTTGTAACACCTTGCGTAAGGTATTTGGAAATTTTATTTATCGTAAGGATTTCTGCCTTCATCTACGTTTGAACGAACTTCCTACTACCAATATAACCGCTACAATGACCACAAAAGCGAAATCAGCAGTTGACGTGAACGGCAGACTGACACAGGAAAACTACACAGGAAACGGGGCGATATGATTGCAGTACTAAAGGGCACTGCTCCCTTCCACGAATGATATTAAGTACTGCTGCGCAAATATAATATTATCAGAGTCAGCATCAAACATTTATTCGCGACACACTAACAAGACAAAGACAATGAAAAAGTCTGTGCCGTGTCACGATATTGGCACAACAGCATGATGCTGGCTTTGCAGCCAGCACTGGTCTTCTGCTGGGTCCATCCAGTTAGGACACGGTAGGTATCACATAAAAAGACATACAACATAATAGAACATAACACT
This sequence comes from Epinotia bilunana, assembly GCA_947049275.1. Taxonomy (NCBI): domain Eukaryota; kingdom Metazoa; phylum Arthropoda; class Insecta; order Lepidoptera; family Tortricidae; genus Epinotia; species Epinotia bilunana. Next base: position 7,672,249 of record OX346265.1, read on the forward strand.
AAAGGTATACCGACAAGTGGGGAACCATGTATGACATCAGTAAGCTCACGTCAAAGTACATAATAACAACAACTTAGAAAAGTTGACAAACCCCCGACATTTTCATTTCAAAGTCCAATGTCTCAGAAACGGCTAAACAGATTTTCATGAAACATTAGCTTTCAAATAAAAAAACTGCATCTAAATCAGTCTATCCGTTTCGGAGCTACGACACCACAGACAGATACACAGATACACAGACACGTTAAACTTATAACGCGTTACCCCTCTCTTTGCGTCGGGGGTTAAAAATACTGCTTGCCAGCTAAGCCATGAAGTCGCCTTTTGATGATTTTGGCTACGCCTACCTCAACACCTGACATTTATCGTTTGCGCAGATATGGATAGACATGGCGTTGTGCGTAATTGGCGAGCATTATTCTAGCGAGGGCTCGCGAGGTGCCAGAAAGGGCACTCCGCATATTGCGGTTACACAGGGGAGCGTGGCTACAGTAGGTCAGTTCCAAAAGAAATACTCTAAAGATAAATTCTGAGCGAATAGTAGGGCAGCGGCAGTGTTGAATTTAAAATTCAAATTCAATATACAGAGTGTACCAAAGATTGGGTGTGAACCGATCAAGGGCATAACAGGTATCGTGTTCTGATAAGAAAAAACTAAAATGTATTTTTTTTGACGCGATTTTTTGATCGGTTCACACCCCATTTTTGGTACACCCTGTATATTGATTGCATATAACAAGACTGGAAATGTTAACTTGGGCAGCGATAGTGATGGTAGACCTTCTCTCTTTTCCTAGCCTTACTGCCATTTGGGGTCTTGGTCTTCTCTTCTTTGCCTTTGCTTTACCGAGCATAAATGGGTATTTTTTTTAAAGTATGGAAATTGTACATCAAAACTGATGTTCTCTAACGCGCTCGCCACATATCTCGCACAAAGAATTAGCTTAGCTATTCAGCGAGCTAATACTGTCAGCATCTTCGGCACAATACCGCAAGGGCCATTTTTACATACATACATATACTAACGCCCGTATCCCGTATCTGGGATAGGCAGAGACCAAGGAACGCCAAATACTACGGTCCTTACATACTTCTTTCGCTTCGATTACATCTATACATCTCAGGGGCCATTTTTAGATTGAGTTTAGTTCTATTCTTTTTATTTTTAATTTAGTTTTTTAATTATTACTTTAGTTGATACTGGAACGGTCTACCCGTTTAAATCCGACAGTCTTCGTCCAGATTCGCGTTTAAAAGATCTTTACGCAAGTTGTTTGCTAGCAGAGCCGTAGATTCTTAGTGTTTCCGTTCTCTATTTATGTCTGTATATATATATATATACATATATATATGTAGGTATTTATATTTGTATGTATTTTTATTTATTTGTCTATTGTTGTTATTTATTATAAATGTATGTTCAATGTGTGTTTATATCTGTTGTTGCACCCACCGCCCACAATTTGTCTGCTTTGCCCAAAGGTTGACTGGTAGAGAATGCGTACGGCATTAAGTCCGCCTTTTGTACGATAAGTTGTTCTTTTGTGCAATAAAGATTAAATAAATAAATAAATAAATACTTTAAAAAAATCTCTTTAGGTCTATGGAGGCACGTGCGAAATACATTGATCTGCAATTAGGGTGTGAAGCGACGGGCTGATAATTTCTCCGAATGTTGGCTTGCTGTAGGCCTGTGTCTCGTAGATTATTTTCGTTTCCATTTAACACGGGGGTTGGGAGCACAAAATTCGTGGAGTAAAGTTGCAATTTGAGTGCTGTGGGTTCACGCTTGTTGCGCTTCGCGAGGTCGGGGTGAACAACATGCTCACATACACTGGTGTAAATACTCCATAAAAAATATTAACTTCAACTCATCTTAAACGAAGCAAATGTGCCTCAAATTTTAAATTGAGTAAAAATTTTACTTCCTGGCCATGGGGAGACGTAAATGTTTGTACCCATCACGGGCGGTGATAAAAAGCCTTAGATCCCATGTCAAATACTTGCCATCTGAGACTTGATTTCTTTTAGCGCCGAAGGTGAGTACTTAATGTACTAATTCTGTAAATAAATAAAGTTACAGCTTGGCAAAAAAGTCTAGAAGCGGAACTAATTGTTTCCACCCTGGTAACTTCGTTAAACTTGTGTGTGTCAAACTATTATTGTTATTGTACCTTATTTATGACATTTCGCGGATTGATTAGCATTCAAATTGCAACAAAAATTCCGTACAAAGAGCAAGACAATATTTACGCAGTTCCGCTCGCAAAATACGCAGTTCCGCTCGGAAAGTAATTTATGATGTACATGATGTCTTGCGGAATATTAAGCCGGAATCATTTTGACGGAATTTGACAATGTTTATAGATGGACTACTGGAATGACAGGCTTTTAATTATTGTAGACTACTAGTTAATAATATGAATGGTTATATTAATTTAATTTATTCCTAACACTAGAATTACAGTAAATTGAAATTTTCAGCTTACATTATGCATTTTAGAGGTTATGTTTACATTATACCAACTTGGTACTTGTATGTATGTCAAGCCCTTTACTGTACACAATAAAAGGTTAAAGAATATACATGTCACACAATAGATCAAAGTACAATCTCTTCTTAATATTTTTCTTTAGTAATAATCTAAAGATAAATAATAAATAATTTACTTTAAAAACAAAGTTTTAACCGACTTCAATTTAGTACTCCGCCAAGCCACGAGAACATTTCTTTTCCAATTTACCTCATGAACTGATTTCCGAGAGCAAATGCGTTGATTATTATAGAAAAAAACCCAATCGCTGTATGTGACCCGATAATATTTGAGGACTTCCACAAGGATCACCCTTGGCACTTCATTAGTTGCTATTTCAAAGGAATCTTATCAGAATCTGTGATATACTTTTGTACTTTTAAGTACATAATTGAGGAATTCCATAAGTCATCTGTGGTCTTCATCATCAATTCCACTCCACCAATTTATGATTTCCGGATGTAAATACACGAGTTATAATAGAAAATACCAAAATCACTACACGCGTGCCTAATATAATTGAGGAGTTCCCTCAATTCCTCATGGATCCCATCATCCAATTGAATTTTCAAAAAAATGGGACCCACCTGGAAGTATATACTTACAAACAAAAAAAATTATGAATCGGCTCATCAATGACGGAGTTCTGAGGTAACAAACATTAAAAAAAAAAAAATACAGCCAAATTGAGAACCCTGCTTTTTTTTGAAGTCGGTTAAAAAAGAGATCTCTTTCACTTGTCACTATTTGATGAATTATATTGTTTTATTTAAGTGTAATTGTAACCAAAGTGCAATATTTGGAGGAAGAAGATATTGTGTATTTGTACTATTTAATAAAATTGGTAAACAAAACTTGTATTTAAATTACTTGCATTCTGTCTACATAAACATTATATAGAGGTAATGTTTGTGAGTTTGTATGTCTGTACCAATATGTATTTTTATGTCATTTTTTGTAAATTACATACATACATACATACGTATATTCACGCCTTTATTCCCAAAAGTGGTAGGCAGAGCACATGAAAGCGCCATTCCAGCGCCACTTTTAGCATAAATGTGGGTATAAAAAAGATCGCCAAAATGTGAACCAATTAGGAACCAAATTTAAATAATGTCCTAGTAAAAAGTGAAGTATCAGAACCTCTAGGTCGTACTATTCGTGTTGCCATATGAGTGTCTGCATCAAAATCGCAATCGCAAAAAGTCACAAAATACCAGTTTGCTCCCTAGTAACACAATCTACTATTACCGCCCTAGGTGAGTAATGTAGGTACTAATTGTGTAAATAAGTAAAGTTAGCACCTAATCACTACATACATATATTTCAACAAATCAGTGTCTGCATCAAAATCAAGCAGCGTGATTTAGTTAAATACGAATGCTTAATGGTTTTCTTTCTACATCTTATTTCAACGTTGCAAAAAGAACAATACTTTTGTCCAAGCAAAGGTAAAGGAAACCAGGTCACCAGCCTTCCATGTGACAGGCACCATCGATATTGGAGCGACCATCTAAATGTAACGGTGTAGGGAATAACGTGGAGAAGGTTTTATGTTTAGATAACACATTCACTGCCAAGAATCGCTACGCGCTACGCTCGTAGCCGATCCCGTGGTTTGTCGCTCAGCGGAAAGCGACCACGGCATAAGCGCCCGCTAGGCGGGTTCCGGGCAGTAAAAGTGTTAAATGAAGCCTTCCACCAGTGCATTCGCTCCGGTTGGCTTACAGCGCAAGTCCATCCTGGTATTTTCATATTGTTTAACTATTGAAGATTCGAACTTGCACTTGCGTCACATCGAGTTTGACCATTGTGTTAGCGTGTCGCTATAATAATCGGCCCTTTAAGTAAACCCACTCCCTCTATCCGCATCGCTTAATTGTGTCAATAATATTTGGATTAATCAACTGTTTCTGTCGTTATTCCATCCGGCAAACCTTTTTATGCTACAATTTCGTAGCACAAATGTCTCCAACAAACAACCTCTCACGCTAAACGTACTTCGCCGAGTTCTCCGTTAATAATTAAGAGGAATGCCTGCCTGCGATTTTCCCATATAAATGCTCTCGAATTTTTCAAATAAGATCAATATCATCAATATCTATGCCGCTATGCGTTGCTTTTTTGGATATTTTTATTTTAAAGAAACTTACAGCGCCTTGAAAATCGCAAAAACGGCTTAATAGAATTGGCTTCTTTTTCTTTTTCTTGCAGTTCCCAAAATTGTATAATGATTGGTTGCGTTTTGGAGGAGGAAACAGTCGAGAGCGAAACCTCGATTTTTGAGTTTTTTGCTTGGGATTTTTAGTCCGAGCTGCAGTTGTCCTTATCGCACGAATTGGAGCTCCCGCCCACAGCAGCGCGACAGCAACATTGCGTCAAAAATTCGAGATTTGAAAAGTTGCTCAGCTAGACATTGCTCAAGTCGTGGTTAAAAATACAATAGGTCCATCATTATCATAAAAAATGTGTTCATTGCATTTATTTTATACTCTAAAATATCTCCATGGCGAGTTACAAGAAAAAAGTTTACCGGCCCATTGGCATCTCCGTCTTCTTATATGCTCGTGGCCTATCGTAGCGGCTACGTGAAAGCCAGCGGCGTACTCGTAGCACCAAGGGACTCGTAGCATCTCGTAGCTATACAATATGGCGGTGAGTGCTTTTTGAGTAGATGTGTGCATTATGCATTTATTTACACATTCACTACCAATGATTTCGTAGCGCTACGCTCGTAGCCGATAACATGCGAAATATTGCATATAGAGGAATATGCCTATACTACTACTAGCATGGCTGCTCAGGAAAGGGATTTGTGGAAGGAAAAGACCTTTGCCCAGCAGTGGGATACTTGTGGCTCTTAATAACAATAGTCAATTGAACGAGGGAGCTAAGCGAACGAAGTTCTCTGCTTCAGTTTTGGGCAAAATTCTTTCGTTGGTCCGTTTGTCTTCTACGTGTCGCATTACCCAACCGAAATTTTGTGAGCAGAGAGGTAATAACGGGACGTTCCGATCGCGCGTTACGACAATCCAACTGTCATTTTGCCATATAAAAAGTGACATTTAGATCTACCTGACGCGCATACAATGCGTTTCGTGATCGACCTGCAGGTTCAATAATTAGTTTTTTTTTCAATATTTACGAAAAAAAATAAAAAATAATAATGTACAGTTCTACAGCTCACAAAGCCACTAGTAATATTAGCTAAGTACTTATGTGTTCTGGTTTGAATAAGGAACTCTAAAAGCAATAAAGGCTAGAGTGTCCGCTAACGCAATCAGGCGCGGCGACTGCGACTGCGACTAAAACTCCGCGGAAATGCGCTGATTCAATAAAACCTCCACTCTCGGTGAAAGCGTTTAGGTGTTTAAAGCCTTTTTGTAAAAGTATTACATTTTTAACCCGACTACGGCCAACTCAGACGTATTTTGGCAGTACGGCAGACGTACTTTTTTTTTTTTGTGTTTGTTTGAATTGTCTGTAACATTACCTTGTGGCAACTCATATTACCTATTTATTAACCTATGCTAAACACGATTATTCCTGAGGTTATAAATTCGTAGACTTGTAAGTTGGTTTTCAGAGGTATTCTCCGGAACAGCTCGACCGATATCCAAAATTATGAAAACCAGTTAATGTAATCAACTTTAAGACGGACATAGACTATCGGCCGTATTCATAAACGTCCTAAGCCTGTTTTAACTAAAATTGCGTTAAAATTCGTTTGTCCTTATCTGTCACATTGACATTTGTGTTCGTAAGAAAGGGACTAAGCACATTTTATTTAACAGAGTCATTTTACGTTTTATGAATAAGGGGGTATATGTTATGCAGCCTTATTTTTACATTTGAAAAAAGTGTCAACGCGCAACGTCATTAATTTCCTAAACGTAACTATTAAGTTATGTATATTCCATCAGAGGCTCTAGTATAAGTTTTACCGCAACAAAACTTTACGATCGCGTTTGCGTTTTACCCTCAATTTGTATGGGATTTGACAGCTAAACGCGAACGCGGTCGGAACGTTTTGTTTCGGTAAAACTTATACTAGAGCCTCAGTTTATAATTGGTTCACAGACCCCCCAAAGATGGCAGATATGGCACGCAAGCTATTAGTCTCACTGACAATCAGACGGGGTGCTGCGTACATCGAAGGGTACGTGGGAGCAACGCCGTAACACACACACCGGAACACTTAGGCGCTTTTCTCTACATACGGAATTTCCGATGTGGCCCTACAGCTATAGCGGTGACTGAAGCGCTTTGCCTCGGCCGGTCCTCTGCCCGACTACCCCCTTTTTACAAGCTTTTGAACTGAAAACTTCTTTAGCGGCGCTGGACACTTTTTGGGATGGGGAAATATTGTTAAACTCGGCACAGATCTTTGTGGTCAGATGCGTAAGGTGAGATCTCACCTTAGGCATGATGCGTAGACAGGCCGACCGTAACACGGATGGGGCTTGGGGGCGGGGGAGGCTTGGGGGGGAGTTGGGAGGCTTTTTTTTTGCAAAATTAAAATTATTCAAGTTTTCACTTCTGCCGGCACTTCTTTTCTCTTTTTTTATTTAACTTGCACTGTTCGAATGTACATATGTAGAAATGTAAGTAAATAAGTTGTGTGTCAAAATTTGCAATCCATTTTTTAGTCAGTTGCCGTTATCCGATTGAGCTGAAATTTTGGGTAAACGCAGTTTGGATGACATTCATCATCATCATCAGACAGAAAGAAGGTGGCCATGGGAACTCAGTACTTAACCGACGTAAACCCGTTGAGTTTGGTTCGTTAGAATCGTCTCAATAAGTATTTGATGTATACCGATGCAGAAAAGGCAATAAAAGCTTGTAAGTACCAAAAATGACATTTATGCCAGAAAATGAATTTTACTTTTTGTGCCCTGTTTGGCCTACAGCGCGGCCAGTCAGAGATTTGCTCCGGGGTAACCTCTCTGGGGGCCTCACGCGCCCCGACTAACCCCCCTGGAAGAGTGACTCAGCGGTATATGTATATAGCTACTCGCGTTATAAAACTTTCGGTAGCGCGATTCAGAACATTCCAAATTCAAAACTCTCTCTCTCTCTCTCTGTCCATATGATCTCACGCTCGTGCTAGCTCGATATGCTGTATTGTTCACCCGCGCACGGACCAACTTGCAAAATGAGAATTATATATCATATCGTCAAAACGAATGATGATTTTTAAATACATTTTAAGCTCATTATCCTCCTAGTGTTGTTCCCGGTTGTGCCCTAAAGGAACCCGGGGTCCGCTTTGAGACCTAATCCCAAGATTTGGCGTAGGCAATTTTAAGCTAACTGTGAAAATATCACATGTAGTTTAGATGCAGTACCTAAAGTACCTACTTGGAAAATTTAAGTTGAAAACCCAAAGCACAAATGTAATATGGTACAGTCAAAAAGCTTGACTGAAAGCTTTGAATTCATTGCGTAGAAAAACATTGCCTTTTTTTACTGGACGCGCCAAAATGCTAATAAGCTAAGTCAACACTGGCCCAACTGGGCAAAAAGCAACAGTTTTATTTCCCAAGTGCAGAAAATGAGGTGCACATACTGGACGCTCAAAAACCGTAGGCTTATAAACATTATAATCCAGATCAAAATTTTAGCTTCCGCCGTCCGGCAGATGGCAACTGCTTCCTCTTATTGCCCTGACCGCGGACATGGCCTGGCCACTGAACCATAACAAATTCCAACACTAAAACAACCTAAAAACAACCATAACACTTTGTAATAAAGACTATAGTGAACGCACGGAAACTTCATCCGCATTTTGAAATATGCAACTAGTTTATCACGCAAAATGACCGTTCTGTTGTTTTAAAGTAATATAATCTTTACGCTGTGGTGATAAGGTTTAGTGCAGCTGTGTTGTTAAGTTGGTAGTCGCTTAATATTCTAGGAGCTGACCTGTGTCACAACGAGCCAGGATTAAACGCCTAGGGAGGAAAGTCATTTATTAAAATAGATACGAGTAATGTAATGAATAATTAAGGAGTAGGTATCTAAGGCTCTAGGCTATCCAACGATACCCCACACTATTGTGGGATATCGTTGGATAGCTTGTTCAAAAATGTTATGGGTTTCTTAAAACTATTTTTCTACTCAGGGATTTGTTGGTTTTTGTTCGAGTCATGTTTTCACTTCAAAAAAACAAGTTCAATTAGGTATTTATTCCGCTACTAGGCTCTTTTACACGACAAACGCATTACACACACATGCTAATACGCATTTATTTATTTATAATATTACAGAAATATTACATGTCACATATTATAAATCACAATTGCACATGTTCTACATGTAAACAGAAAAAAGATTACTTTCCCTTCCCGTGTTCTACCTACATATGAAGCATAAAGGCAATAAAAATAGTAAATAAACGGTAGAATATGTTCCATCGCACAGTAAATATTGGCGGGCAAGCGGGCCATGATATTGGGCGGGACAAATATGACCCGTTGCATCTTTGAACCCTTCAGGGCTTTCTTTGTGGACGTAGTGGACCGGGACGGACGATTCCGTTTTAGCAAACAGTTGGTAAACAAGGGTTAATACGTTCCTAAAAAAGGTTTTGTGAACGAGCGAGCGAAAGCGAAAGTTCTCTGCTTCAGCTTCGGCCAAAATTCTTTTGTACCCGACTGTCCAACTGTTCTCCTCTACAGAGGCTCTAGTATAAGTTTTACCGAAACAAAACGTCAAAATTCGGCAATCTCCAAACAGGCTTGTCTTCAGAAAGTCCTTACAAAAATGATTTGCTGGCAGAACTAAAAAATAATCTATCAGATTTGTAAGTTTCATCTATATTCATATGTATGTATTAATAGGTATATATTGTTATATCATATTATATTGTATTGTATCGTATTCTACTATATTATTATTCATCGCATCCTTAGACATGTTATAGAGTTTTTGTTTTAAATTAAGTTGCACTGCCCACATTTTATCTGCGTTGCCTTAAGGTTGACTGGTAGATAATGCTTTATAGCATTAAGTCCACCTTTTGTACTATAAGATATTCTTTTGTGCAATAAAGATTAAATAAATAAAACGTTACGGCCGCGTTTGCGTTTACCTGTCAAATCCCATACAAATTGAGGGTAAAACGCAAACGCGATCGTGAAGTTTTGTTTCGGTAAAACGTATAAAATTCAGTTTTACATTTTTTTATACGGATTCGCCAACTTTGCAGCTGATAGAGTCACTAGTAGGTAGCTTGACAACAGCAATACCTCAATTGCATACTTATGCTTCACCAATATCAATGCGAGGCTGGTATGCGGTTTGACTTGCAAGTCAGCAATAATTAACCCCCTTGATGAACTTTTATTTATAAAAGGTTCACAACGTTATATCTTTATTTTCTTTTTTTTAATGAAGAAGGTAAATATCTATATACGTTGTACTTGGGTATTGTGGGAAGAGAGTTCATTTTATTGTGGAAATTAATGGTGCTGGCTATTTTCAACTATTCATTTGTCCTGTGGAATATCATCATTCGCTTGTCCTTATCCCATTTACTTGGGGTCGGTGCAGCATGTTTTTAGGGTTTCGTACCCAAAGGATAAAAACCGTCCGCCCGTCCGTCTGTCACCAGGCTGTATCTCATGAACCGTGATAGTTAGACGGTTGAAATTGTCACAGATGATGTATTTCTGTTGCCGCTATAACTACAAATACTAAAAAACCGGCCAAGTGCGTGTCGGAGTGGGGCTCCCATACAACAGACATGCTTTTTTCGCCGTTTTTATAGATAATGGTACGGAACCCTTCGTGCGAGAGTGCGACTCGCACTTGGGCGGTTTTTTTTCTTTCATACCTCTTTGTTCTGTAGAACAATTGATGCATTATAACTCAGGGCCCGTAATTTTCATGCCGATGACATCAATTCAACGTCACACTCCATATAGGTTGATCCCAAATAGTTTTATTGTAAATTATTAATCATTAGTCGTCAATCATTTTAATCATGTACATATGACTTAGAAAAGTAGTCTAGTAAAATGTGGAATAACTAATACTTACTTACGTATTCCGTATGAACGTGAAGATGACTTAGATTTTCTTTGCATGGGAATTAATGCAAGAAGGATGGAGTGCTTTACGTTAGAGAGGAATTCTGTTTTCTACGTAATTATGGAAATGTTTTAACAATACATATAATATATTACTTGATACGTGACACGTAAATAAAACTATTTGATTTGTTTTTATACATACATCTTATTAAATAGTGTCTAAATTGATGTCATCGGCATGAAAATTACGGGCCCTGATTATAAACCTGTATCTCGATCACAGTAAAAAAGGTTCAGTGGCGGATAATTTTGAATCACGTTGAATCGCGAAGTTGTAACGATAGTCGGCGCCGCAAAACAAACACTAGTCGTGTCCATCGGCGCAGACTAAAAAAGTTCCGTGTAAAAAAGCTTCTCTGGCAGTAAAAGCTTTTATTAAAGTTAGTCTATGTTTGTAGTGCACTGCGTGCTGCAGAATTTTAAAGCTGGAGCTATTCGGCTTACATCGACTACATATAAAAATCCAAATAGAAGAAATCTTGAGATGATTACTTATTGGGTAACTAGCTTCCGCCCGCGACTTCGTCTGCGTGGACCCGGGATAAAAACTATCCTATATTTGAATCCAGGTTATAAACTATCTTCGTGCAAAATTTTATCTGAATCGGTTGAGCCGTTTAAGCGTGATTGAGTAACAAACATCCAAACATCCAAACTTTCGCATTTATAATATTAGTAGGATTGCTAGGTATATTCTTGCATAAAAACCTCTACGATATAATATTCTCTAACAAACTAGAACAAAATTGAGCAAGGGCATGTGACGCTATTTTGTATCCTTGACGACCGTTTTATAGAAGGGCTTAAGAGTGCGCAGTAAGCTCGATTCTCCATACAAACGTAGTTACGCTCTCATTTTAAAACTACGTGTCGGATTATAACGAAACTTTGCATGTACAATGACATGAGGTATATCTATGTCTGTAATTAGTTTATCTAGCTACTTCGTAAACTGGAACCATATTTAAACTAATTACAGACATAGATATACCTCATGTCATTGTATATGCAAAATTTCGTTACAATCCAATACGTATGTAGGAGTAGGTGCAGATAAAATAGACACCCGATCTACAATATAAAAAGTTTATTACGCTTTTAATTAAACCTAAATCGCGTGAACATTTAGGTATGCTTTCGAGGGACCTGCGCGCAGCCTCACGGCGTCGTATCTAAGTTTCGACTGGTTGTGCTGGCAAAACCGAGCGCGCACGAATTCGCCCGAGTTGATAATCCCGTTATCCGATAACGCGGACGGCGGCCGAGCAGCGGCGCGCAGGCATACATCTATTTAATTAAAACTAATAAGTTAAAAAGTAAAACAAAATATTTTATTGCTACATCAGCCCCTTCGGAGACCTTTAGGTCGATTACAAGTAACTAGGAAAGTGTACAACACGACCAGAACGAGTCCTGCGTTCGAACTTCGCCGGTTTCGGCGTTGTAAGAGATTGATTAGGCTTCGAAGTCGAAGGAAGGTTGCAATCGTCTAAAATATACGCGGGTTTAAGGCGATCAATGGAGACATTATTTTCCTTACCCTTGATGACGACCCTAAAAAACTTGTCACTTCTCTCGACCACCGGATATGGTCCTGTGTAAGTGGGCTGCAGGGGTTTTCGAACGGCATCATTGCGTAAAAAGACATGAGACGACGTCGCCAAGTCTCTGTGAACGAACACGTTTCGCGTTCCGTGGCGAACAGCAGGTGTGGGCTGCAACTTGCGCATCTTAAGCTGCAGGCGAGCAAGGAAGTCCGTGTAGTCAGCTGTGGTGTCTTGACCTGGGGATTCGAAGAAATCCCCAGGCAAGCGTAATTGCTCACCGTACACGTATTCCGCGGTGGAAGCGGTCAAGTCGTCTTTCCATGCCGTTCTGATTCCCAAGAGAACCAGAGGCAGGACTTCGACCCAATCCTCACTCGCGTGGCACTTTATGGCAGCCTTCATCTGTCGGTGGAAGCGCTCCACCATGCCATTCGGTGCCGGATGGTAGGCCGTCGTCTGAATGTGCTCCGCACCAATCATCCTTGACAGCCGTCGAAAAGTCTCGGAGATGAACTGACGTCCCCTGTCAGTAGTTACTCTCTTGGGACATCCAAATCGCGACACCCATCCAGAGAAAAATGCGTGAGTGACGGTTTCTGCTCTAATGTCAGAAATTGGCATCACTTCAGGCCATCGCGTAAAACGGTCCACTGCAGTCAGGCAATATTGAAAACCATGTGAAATAGGCAGTGGGCCAACCAAATCAATATGGACGTGTGCAAAACGCTGTGTTTCGGCAGAAAAAGACATCACTGATGAGTGCACATGCCGCGATACCTTACATCGCTGACAGTGCTGGCAAGTTCTGGACCATTGACGACAGTCTCTCTTTATACCAGGCCAAACATACCGCAGGGTAAGAAGCTTCATGGTAGTTTTAGCACTGGGATGACTTAGTCCGTGAATCGAGTCGAAAGCTTGCCGACGGAATCCAGGAGTTAGATATGGACGAGCTGTTGATCCGGATGTGTCACAATAAACAGTTACATCACCCAACGGTCCAGGAACGACTAACCTCTTAAGCTGCAAGGATGACCCCGTCTTTAACATCTGCTGCAACTCGGTGCCTGATTCTTGAGAAGAAGCCAGAGCGTTGTAGTCGATTGCCTTGCTACTGATTGCATCAACCGGACGAGAAAGAGCGTCGGCGACCACGTTTTGTTCGCCAGCTATATGCCGAATATCAGTAGTGAATTGTCCTATAAAATCCAAGTACCGAAATTGGCGAGGAGAACACTTATCTAAGGGCTTGCTGAATGCGTACACAATCGGTTTGTGGTCGGTATACACTATGAATGGCTTCAGCTCCAGCATATGGCGGAAGTATCTAACACCCTCGTAAATTGCAAGCAGCTCACGGTCGTAAGGGCTGTACTTGCGCTGAGCTGGGTTCAACTTACGTGAGAAAAAGCCTAATGGTTCCCACGTGTTACCCGCTCGTTGTTGTACCACCGCCCCGATTGCTGTATCCGAAGCGTCCGTTACCAGAGCGACATCGGCATTTAGACGAGGATGAACAAGAAGTGTGGCCTCACCCAGGCTTGCCTTAGTTTGTTCGAAGACAGCATTGTGATCGGCAGTCCATTCGATCTTTGCGGAGCTCTTGCAATGGTGTCCACTTAACAAGCCGTTGAGCGGTGCTTGTTTCTGGGCGGCGTGCGGCAAGAAACGCCGATAAAAATTTAACATGCCCAAGAAACGTCTGAGCTCTTTAATGTTGGTGGGGCGAGGGAAATCCATGATGGCTTTCACCTTCTCAGGTAATGGTGTCGTACCTGTGCTGGAAATGTTGTGACCCAGGAACGTAACCTCGGGCTCACCGAACACACATTTCCCGGTATTTATCAGGACCCCATGCTCACGCAGCCGCTCGAATACCTGCCTGAGATGACTCTCGTGCTCGCTCGCAGAAGAAGATGCCACGAGAATATCATCTAAATATGGGAAACAGAATTCCAGGTCACCTAGGATCTCGTCGATGAAACGCTGGAATGTCTGCGCCGCATTCCGAAGACCGAATCCCATGAAGCCAAATTCAAACAGGCCGAAGGGCGTTGTTATGGCAGCCTTAGGGATGTCGTCCTTATATATCGGGATCTGGTTGTAAGCACGAACCAGGTCAAGTGTGCTAAAAACTTGACACCCATGTAGGTTATGAGAGAAATCTGCAAGATGCCTAACAGGGTACCTATCTGGTATGGTGCGGGCGTTCAACGCGCGGTAGTTGCCACATGGTCGCCATCCGTTATTTTTCTTGGGGACCATGTGCAGGGGCGAAGACCACGGGCTATCAGATCGACGAGCTATACCTGAACGCACCATGTCGTCAAACTCCTGTTTGGCTATCCTCAACCGCTCTGCGTCCAACCGCCTAGGACGACAGTACACCGGAGGGCCAGGGGTGGTGCGGATATAGTGAAGCGTGTTATGCTTCACCTCCCGCTCCATCGGGTCACCAGCCGGCCTCGTGATTTCGGGAAACTGCTGTAACAATCCATGGTAAGGCGATGTACCTGTAATAGACTTAATATGGCATAAAGAGCATGAAGAGGCTGAATAAGCAGGAGCAGTAAGCGTGGTACAATTATCTATAAGGCGCTTATTTCTTACATCTATCAGCAGATTGTAAAATGCTAGAAAATCTACTCCGATTATAGGCTTTGTAATATCAGCTACCACAAAACGCCAATTAAAAGCGCGGCGCAAGCCAAAATCAAGCGTTAAACTTAAAGAGCCAAAAGTAGCAATAGGAGTTCCGTTAGCGGCAAATAATTGATATTTATCTTTATTTCGCCGCTGATGGCGCACTGAATTTAAAGGGTAAACACAAAGGTCCGAACCGCTGTCAACTAAAAATGTCACTCGTGTGCTTTTATCCGTCACAAAAAGGCGACTCGGAGACTCCTGACAGTCACTCGCCGCCATTAGTGACCGCCGCTGGCATTTCCCTCCGTCCAGTTGCACGGTGCGCGACACTTGCTAGCGCGCGGGCCAAATCTATCGTGATACCAGCACCGTCCGCTGTTGTGGGGGCGGCTTCTCGAACGAGAGCCGTGACGTGCTCTGGAGTGCGAGCGTGACCTTGGCCGACCACGAAAAGTCCCGGTCGATAAGGCAGCTACTTGTCGCGCAAGGTCCTCTATACGACGGCTGAGCCTCTCCTCCATCGTGCTTGATGCAGAAGATGATGACGAAATAGGAAGACCCGTTCTAGAAGCCTCCGCGACGTGCGGCGTGTGTACAACAATATCGTTGACCTTGTCAGCCAACGCAGCAACCTTGTCTAAACTAGCGTCTGACATTGTAGCAATGACAGCTTGTACATGTGTCGGCAAGCGTTTTGCCCACATACTACGCAGAAAGTCGTCCGATAAATCGGTACCGGCCAGGTCACGAAGATGTCGTAAAAACTGCGAGGGCTTACGATCACCGAGTTCTGCTTGAGACACTAACTCTTCTACGCGCCTATCTTTGGATACTGACAAACGAAAAATCAGTTCTGTTTTCAGCTTCTCGTACTTTTCGATTGCCGGCGGCTTGGTAATAATGTCCTTGACCTCGGCTGCATATCGGTGCTCGAGGTTACTAACGACATGATAAAACTTGGTCGAGTCAGTAACAATATTCGCCAAATTAAACTGTCCTTCTAACTGGGCGAACCACAGAGCCGGTTCTTCGGCCCAAAATGGCGGAATTTTCACACCCACTGCACTAATAGCCGATTGTGACGTGCTCGGTGACGCACCGGTACTAGTCGTAGCACCACCGATAGTAACATTAGGTTCCGGCGCCATAGTCCTTTAATCCGCACTTATAATTATAACTTAGCGATCAAAGTTCACGCGCTCGCTATAACACTGCACTGCACTCAGTTCATATGTCGGAAAGTCACCAATTTGTAGGAGTAGGTGCAGATAAAATAGACACTCTACAATATAAAAAGTTTATTACGCTTTTAATTAAACCTAAATCGCGTGAACATTTAGGTATGCTTTCGAGGGACCTGCGCGCAGCCTCACAGCGTCGTATCTAAGTTTCGACTGGTTGTGCTGGCAAAACCGAGCGCGCACGAATTCGCCCGAGTTGATAATCCCGTTATCCGATAACGCGGACGGCGGCCGAGCAGCGGCGCGCAGGCATACATCTATTTAATTAAAACTAATAAGTTAAAAAGTAAAACAAAATATTTTATTGCTACACGTAGTTTTAAAATAAGAGCGTAACTACGTTTGTATGGGAAGGTGAAATTCGGCCGAGCTTACTGCGGACTCTTAAAATGTGCCTTTATTGTACCCCCTTAGGGGATGATTTCCGGAATAAAAACTATCCTATGTCCTTCCCCGGGACTCGAACTATCTCTATACTAAAATTCATGACAGACAGACACACTTTCGCATTTATAATATGAGTATGGATTTGAAAGGCATGGTCATCAGAGATCAGTCGAAGTGTGAGTAGAATCCATTTTCTACAAAAAAATGTGGACACAAATTCCAGCAGTGGTCTATATGGCTATATTAAACATGCTAAAGCCGGGGTTATATTAGAGCCACGCCGCGTGTCGCAACGCGTACTTTGTATTGAACGTGGCGACACGCGGGACTGAGCTAATGTAACCACGTTCATACAAAATGTATGTAACCGATTGCGGTGCGACACGCGGCGTGGCTCTAATATAACCCCGGCTTTAATCTGTTAAGACGTATTTAAAAATCACCTCACAGGAAAAACCATTCGCAAAACTACAAAGAAAGCCAGACTCCATTATGACGATATCCAATAATGAACGTAACACTGTTTTTAGGTACCATTAACATGTTAAACTAATTAGATTGACGATACAAAGCGAGGGTTATAATTTTTACAGTCCATCATACCCGCATTACCCACTTTACTAAAACCTAAACACTCCATAAAATCTCCCAATATACCCCTCGTCTCCACTAAACTACGTATTCGAGAACACAGTAAGTACTATGATATTCCCTTGCACATACGTCCTATCTGGGTGGAACTATTGTAAATCAATGGCGTGCCACGAAGTTAAACCAAAAAGTCGTATAGGCGTCAGAGCGGATACTGCAATAGGTTGTTTCGGTTTGACGCTGATGTGTCGTTATCGGCGCTCAGTAGGGTGTCGTTTACGGCAGTTTGATGGAGTCGCGGACGCGGTGGGTGTTTTACGGGCAATCGAAGTGTGGTCCGCGTGCCTTTACTATTTAGGTTTACATTCTCGTAATTTTGGCGTTATCGTCTAATGTCGTTTGTAGTAATACCAGTACCGAAGGTACTATTTATCCACACTATCCAATTTTACGAACGCGAAAGTAAGTAAGCATGCTTTTATATCTGTTTATCTAT
The DNA here is from genome assembly GCA_947049275.1 of Epinotia bilunana. Lineage (NCBI taxonomy): Eukaryota > Metazoa > Arthropoda > Insecta > Lepidoptera > Tortricidae > Epinotia > Epinotia bilunana. Next base: position 7,689,793 of record OX346265.1, read on the forward strand.
TTGCTTAATAGCGATAGCATGAGCGGGCATAATAATGGCCGCTCATGCTATCGCCTCCAGAGAGGTAAGGGTATCCCCCATCCGCCTACTCTCCGACAGTCGATCTGTACTGCAAGCCCTACAAGGTCACGCAACAACGTATGGGCTGATACACGAGTGCCACCAAATCCTATCAGAGGTATGTACCAACAGCGACATAACCCTACAATGGATCAAAGGGCACAGCAATTCACGTGGGAAACGCAGCGGATGCACTGGCTAGAGAAGGCTCAGCATCAAAAGCCGTAGGACCGGAACCTACGATCCCTCTACCCCCTGCATGGCTGCGGAGCACATTGCGACTAAACACCAAGGTAGAACACCAAAAAATTTGGAATACCCTAGGCACCTGCAGGCAAACCAGGGAGGCCCTCCCGACAATCAACCCCGGATGGTCAAGGAAGCTAAAACAGCTAAAGAGGCCGGCACTCCGTCTCTTGACAGGAGCCATAACTGGTCATGCACTATTAAACAAACACCTTTTCACCTTAGGTATTACAGACAGTCCTCTCTGCAGAGCCCGCATGGAAGAGGAAGAGACAGCCACCCACGTCATCCTGACGTGCCCTGGGGTGGCAGTATACCGGGCAAAGCACCTCGGAACACCGGGGTCACTACCGGAGGCCGTCGGCAACGTAAAGGGTCTGCTAGGCTTCCTGGTGGAACTGGGCTGCCACGAATAATAGTAGTGCCAATACCCACACGCAAAATAGGCGCAGAAATGACGTCGAGTTGCGGAAACCCAGGCCGCGTACACCTATAACCTATAACCTATCTATTTGCCTGTCTGTTTTTTTATATGACGTTGGTCTGTGACCCTGAGAATGACTTTTTTCCTGCTTAGAGGTTAAATACGGTACTAGCTGTATTACTTATATTTTTCCTATACAAATTCTTGTATTTGTGCCGAATCACGTCGGGGTCACCAATGTGGCGAAGGACGTGCCCTTGGTGGTATTGTGCAACAGCGAAACGACGGGAGTAGTTATAATGATTTATTATCGAGTAGGTAGTGATCGGTGCGCGCGACGGGCAAGGACTAACTGTGGGACAGGCGTATTGCTTAGTAGCGCGAAATGCCTACTAAGCAATCTGCATCCCTACATATTGTTTTTCGGCCACGTATTTAGATGCTTAATTCATTTTGAAATCATGAATTTTTTAATATCTCACATACTTTACTTTATTGCACAGCATCAGTACAATCTACCACTAAAAATATATCTAATAGCTCATTCAAACTTATCTGATCCAACCTGAAAGAGTCAAGGGAAAGCGCAATCATCATCTCAATTTCATCTACGTTTTGCTCCAAAGGAAATCAACTCGACTAAACAAAACTCATTGAGTGTAAAACGTGCGCATCTGCACAAACATCATTAATGAAGCCACTAGTCGATTCCGAAAACAAATGAAACGTCATGACTAACACGTTTACTGGACTCTCCCGTGGGGCTCAACCCTAACCTGCCTTACAACAATCCAGAATCAATCTTAAAAAGGCCCAGTAAAATCCATTCTCCTTTAACAGAAAGCTTCATGTGATTAGCTAAATTGCACTCTATTTTCTGAGCAATACGGACACAGTTCTGAAGGTTAAGAAGTCATGATTGCGATGAGCCTCATTCAACTTGGACACGTAGCTTGTTTGTTATTTTATATTTTTTTAGTTGGCAGTTTTAATGATGTCTTGGGACTAAAGTTTACCGAATGGCTCGAAAGTTTTCTACTGTTTTGTTTTAAGTTTCAGACAATTAGAAGACGGGAAATGTCCAATTTTAGTTTGGGTTTGGAACAAAATAGAACAATAAAAATACATACAGGACCTCCTTATTTTATGAAGTCGTTTACAAACAATGAAATAATATGAGGTGGATACCTCAACATGATTACTTATATCGTATACACTACTCACTCGATTAGATCACTAATTCCCTTATTCATAAACGTCCATGAAAGCTACTATTTCAGTTAAAATACCGACATTTTAGTTAACCGGTCCTTTACTTGTACCTTACCTTTAGGTTTGATAAGTTTTATGAATAAAGGCAGTTAAAACACTTTAAACTCTCGCGCTTTGTATTTACATATATTTATATTATTAATTCATAATCATAATCAATTTTACAAGGTTAAATTAATATCGCGTTAAAATTATAACCGTGAAGAACTCCGGTTCAATAGGAATATTGGGGTACTTTGATCATTTAGAATGTAGTATAGAAGCAGAACTATTTGAAATTAGGAAGATTTAATCGAGTAAACAGAAAGATCGAATACTAATATATTCACTGCCACGGTCCACCCAAAAGTAAAAAAAAATGATGTCGGAGAAAAACCTATTTGATCAATGTCGCCCCCCGAATCATAGTAACTCCAGTCCAAAGAATATAAACAAGGAAGTAAAAAATTATCACGCCGAGTACCTACCTCGAAATTATGTAGGTAATTTTGGTCTTTGAAGTATGTACTCAATCAGCAAACACTTTTCACTGGTGTTACATAGAAAGACAAAATTAAATGAAATAAATGTTTATTCTCTTTTTTCCTTACATTATTAAAGCTAGACAGAAATCTGCCAAACCACAGTGCGGCAAATAGAATGTTAAACTTGAGTAGGTATGATCTTTATACCATAAACATAATACAGCATTGTCTGTGCAGTGCAACCGGTTTCGGGAAACAAGCCCTTCACCGTTGCATGCATCAGTATTTAAATTACTTCTCGAACGCGACGCAGTATTTAAATTTGTTAATGATCTCTTTGAGCGCGGCAAAAGCGATGCTAATGCAATGTCGCTGCAGTGGAACAAACGAAGATACTTTTAACTGAACATAAGTGGACCTTGTGCGGTTGTATTAAGGTCCACAGCTGGCGTTTTAAGTGTCTTCGATGGGACAATCCTCAGTCAATAAGCTCGGGATTGAATCAGACGGGGCCTAAGTGAGTTAGCCCCCTTGGCCGGGGCGCTTCTGTCCCTGGCTACCGTATATATGTGCACCTACAGATATACTCGTAGTGCGACACGATATACTAGGAAACCTTAATGGTATTCGGTGATCGTCATCATCAGCTTATATACGTCCCACTTCAGAGTGTGCGCAAATTATCATGGCTGTGAAGGTCCCAAAAGCGAAAAGACTCACCTTTTTGGTTAATTATTTATTTAAAGTATAGACGTTCCGTGACAACATTATCCAACTTGGAGACATTCATATTTAGATGATCTCGAGAAAAAACCACACACACAATCATATGGGTCTAAAAGTTTTTATATCTGTGTTTAATTAAAGATTGCTGAAAAAAAAAACCATATTTGAAGTTATGCGGAAACTTACTCAAACTTTGATTTTGGTTATGATAAAATCAGGACTCTCAACCACACCCGACACCGGCCATGCAAAACCTCATAACTTTTTTAATAACAACTTTTAAGCGATAAAGTAGATAAAGAACGCTATGCATACATTTAGCCGGCCATAGGTCCGGCGATATTCAAAATAGCGGGCGATGTAAAATGGCGCTGGCTATCAAAATGGCCGCATTATGCAGGCTAATCAAGCGGGCGTGTTGCTTCGTTGGACGATACCAGCGGGTGTAGTTTCTGTGCTGCCATTAATATTGGTAAAATTTAATTATTTTGATAGTACAGTCACGAACTTTAATTTGGGACCCACTTAAGGTTCACAATCCTGTCAAATTCTATAATCATAAATTAAAGAACGCGACCGTACCTGCTATATATACTTAACGATGCATTAAGATTATGCTAAATTAATGCGCTGATACTGGTTTACGTGGCGCATCTCGATACAAAACGTAACTTTCGACTTGCGCCGTCCACAAAATCTGGGGGCACGGCAGTGCCACCGCCAAGTCGAGCAAAACAGCGGCACGCCCGTACCATCCTTTTCTCGATGCAGTTCAGGCCATTTTCGACCCCCCTATAACTTATGATGATATTCAGCGTCCGTCCGCCGCGCCGCGCGGACGTGCTCCGGCCGACCACCTGCGCCGCGAACATTCTCCGGCCGACCATCTGCGCCGCAACTGCATCAGGCTGTCATACTGACATGCGCCCATCTTGGATGGAGTTATTTTGAAGATGTTCCCGCCATTATGGAAGAAGGTCATGTGGGTCTGCGGTCTGACTGTTATTTTCGCGGCTCGGTACTAGTAGGGGGGGACCTTGCGCTGTCGGTTAGGTACGGCAGTCTTGGAAACCTGTAGAACGTGCCGGGCTGTGGAGGTGCGGTTGGACTCTAAGCCTGCTGGGGCTGTCGTTTGGCTGTGTGCTCGCGGCTCGGTATTAGTAGGGGGGGACCTTGCGCTGTCGGTTATGTTCGGCAGTCAGGGGAACCCGTAGAACGTACTGGGCTGTGGGTGTGTGGCTGAACTTTGGTCCCGCCGACTGGGTATTCATTCTGGCGGATGATCCTGCTTCCTTACTCGGACTGGACAACTAAACTGGCCCTCGTCAATCGGGTGCAGTTTCGACGTTTTTTCGTCACTTGGCTGTATCTCCGCGGCTCAGTATTGAGTACTGGGGGACCTTGCGCTGCCAGTCAGGTTTGGCAGTCTGGGAATCCTGGGAAATTGCTGCGCTGCGGGGGTGCAGCTGATCTGCGTGTTCGTCGGGACTTCGCGCAAGAGATGGGGTGCTTCACTGCGCGGCCCTGCGTCCTGCGCGTGGCACCGCGTGCAGCTCGTCGGGAATCACCACTGCAGCTAGTCATGAATGGCTGTGGGAGCAGTGTAAACTTGCACCCGTGAGGCCGCGCCCCCTGCGGCGGGAGGGTTGTGTGCCTCCGGGTCGCCTCGATTGGACTTTCAAGAATAGAGTAATAAGTAACTCTAGCACTGTTATGTTTGTGCCTTCTATGTATATTTTGTTTTAAATAAAGTTATTAGCTTAGGCTTTGTTAGGATAGTTCATTTTTAGCGTTGGCCTTCTGCCGCGCTCGCACTGGCTCTTGGCCGTGCTTTTGTTATAGGTAATTAGTTAAGGGCCCCTTCGGGGCCCAACTTAGGAAGCTAGGAGGAAAAAAAAAAAAACCCCCCTATAACTTCGTTGCGGATAAAACTAGAAACTTGAATTTTCAGTAACCAAGCAGGCATTGTATAAACACGGTATTATATTTCAAATTTCATTCAATTTGAACCAGTAGTTTAAGTATTATAACTAGTCAAAGTTTCTTAATTTTGTCACTCACTCACTCACTGACCGATCATCAAAACTCTAAGGCACTTCTAGCACACACAGAAGCTTCAAAGGACCATGCGTTAAAATGGTCCTGAAACCAACAGCACTGAGAGTAATGACATTGAATAGTTCTTTAAATCTTCTTTATTTCATTCTATAGGCACAAAGTCGAATTCAATTGCAGAACGAAGATATTCGTATTTTAGCCGCTGTATGTACGAGCTATGAAAAAACGCATTCGGAGAATATTCATATTTAATATTCTGGAGGGTAGATATGACAAAATGTACTAATGATGAAGGCACATCGAGCGTGGCATTCAGTGGGTTTGGTTCATATTTTATTAATAAAACTATTAATTAGCTACAAAAAACATGTTTATTTGACACACTAACCTCACCCTAAAAATAAAAACACTGAGTGAACCCGTTTTCTCATAGATCCTAGATTTTAACTTAAATATGAATATCTCAGTACTGTAATGGAATTCAACTCGGTGCCCATGCCCATAGAACGAATTGAAGTACATTTAAAGACCTATTTTATGACCTAAGTTTCAGTTGGATTCAGGACCAGGTGTTTAGTGTATAAATCAAGGGAAAACTGAAATATTCTGCAATTTCGGTCTAGTTGCCTCGAGCTAGCAAATAAAGATTAATAAGAATGCCTGAGACTTGGTACTACGAAATATCTCACAACTTTTTACGGTGGAAGATTTTCGAGACTGCCTCTTTTTTACATGGAATGTTTTTTATGGAATACCAATTTCGCTCCACAGTAGACGTTCAGTATACGTATACAGTAGTATTTTTTGACATTGTCGTAATAATTATCTTTATTGTTCTTTGTTTTGGACGATCGTGATAAAAAATCTTATTATTCCTTTGACATTGTATGCAAATTTGTAATGTAATTTTTTATCATGAAATAAATAATCTAATCTAGTATAATCAGTAGGTATACAGCCGAAACCGATGCACGATGCACCTCTAACTCAATGCTCACGGAAGCAGGTAGCTACTGGCCGGCAACAAAAAAGGCCACACGTCAGTGTCGTTAATGTCAGAGAAATTATCACGAAAAAAACATATAAAATTATAAAATAGCTGTAATTAAATAAAAAATCACCAATAAAGTGCACTTAAGCGAAGAACGGAGCAGACGAGGAGCGCTCCTCCAACGTTGCAACGGCGCGTCAGGGTGAGTCGTTCTCTTCCTTTTTTGGGGTATTGGGGTCCATCTCGGTGCAGCATTAGGCAACCAGGTTGTCTTCTAACCTACCATACAGTAAACTAGTTAAATCCCATTGTTCTGTCATTAGACATCATAGAAGTCTACGCAGCAAAGTGGTTGTCGTGTGAACGACGTATAGAGTTCGTTGTGATTGGTTAACTTGTAAGAAGGATTCTGTACTCCTAGAAATATAAAAATATGAAGTTTTAGACATGAGGATTCGCAGGATTGGGAGAATGTAGACACGGAAAAACGTAGAACCGATGGCCATCGGGGCGAAAAGGTTCTCGACCACATACCGGCAGGCGCGGCATGGGAAGACCCCTTATATAAAAGGTGGACGCTGACCTAGTAAAGCTCGCGGGAGTCCGCTAAATCACTACGTCACTTTGGCACTCTTTAGGGGAGGCATATGTCCAGCAGTGGGCGTTTTTCGTTTGATAATGATGATGATTAGAATTCTATACCTAAGATTGGGATTAACAATCTATAGAAGCCTATAAATTAAGAAACAATCCCGTCTTTTAGCGTAAAATATCGTTAGAAAATTTTCGTATCTCGTCTGCAAATTGTCCATTTACCCGTTTAGCGACATTATTACTGATACAGATAAGTTAGCGATGATTAATGGTGTAGTCGAGCAAACGAGTATAAGGTAAACAAGCTTTATTCTAAAATGACGTAAAAGCATATAAAGCATGGCAAAATATGATGTTTTGTTAATGCACTTTTGACGCTTCGTTAGAGGGTAAAAACTAAAGGGTTGCGCTGACTTACAAGCCAGGAAAAACTTTCCGGGCGTGTTTATCCTCTGTAAAGCTATGAAGAGTCAACAGCCAATTAGGTTACTATGTTAAGGAAGAAACCGTAGGTACTTATGTACTTACTTAGTCGTAGTTTTTGATATATAGTCACCTATCTAACACAACCGAGGTTTGACGGCTAATATTGATTATTTAATCGTATGGCATAAGTACATTATTTCGCCTTTAAAGTTAAATTCAAATCATGGCATCGCGGTCGAACGCTCTCGCCGCATAACCGTGTTCTTTCGATCGTGGCGCGATCCATCCATACATATACATCCGTATGGCAGTATCGTCACGCGACGCCGGATACCTTGCGCCTTGCGGATATTGCACCCGTATGGTTCTGTAGCATGAATTGTGCGCTTGGGTCGTCGGTTGCCTCGCCTTGGTCGCGTTGATCCGTATGCCTACCGACTACCAACAGGCGAACATGGTCGTTAGGTTGCAAGGTCGCGGTCGTACGTCGCGGTCACCAAGATCGGAATGCTACCTTTAGGGGATGATTCCCGAGATAAAAAGCATTAAATATGTTAATCCAGGCTATACACCATGTTTACCAAAATGCATCTTAATCCGTTTAGCCGTTTTTGCGTTAACAAACATCCAAACATTCCAATTTATAATATTAAAAAGTACCTAGACTGCCACGACATTAGTTATATTAATAAACTTAACTAGACCACTAATTAATTCTAGAAAGTAGCTATTTCATTCCTACTGCACCGTACTTAGTGAAAACTAATGGCCAGTTTCAAGCGTGCTCTGAGCTAATAAGAAACTGTACCTTTATGATTTGTATTCATTTGAGCATGATCCTCAAGTAAATTAAATACGTACCAATGTTTAGCTAAGTCTTTTCTTTGAATACCACGCTGGTATCAAGCAAGCTAACGCTGGATGGTAAGCAGTCACAGTAGCCTATGGAAATTTGGTGTCACATGCCCGTTGCCGACCCTAAATTTGAGAGCAAGTAACTAGTAGCTATTAGCTACCAATGTACAAGTTGCAGAACTTTTGAAAACGTCTGTCAAACAAAGTTTCTAGAAACTTTAATCAGAATTAATGGCAAAATTTCCATGTAGAAAAGTTAAATTTTGTAAAGAAAAAGTCCTTCGGCAGTCGAGTAATAATATGAATTTTCGCAATATAAAGTATCGTTATTTTGGAAACTTGATGATGCATTGTAGGAGCGAGACAAACAAAGCAGTTCATTATATTTGATGAAAGGATAAAAATTTAATAATGTAAACGAAATCTTTTGCGAATTCAGTAAGTTAGGTGTAAAAATGTTATACAATAATTCTACGCTACTTATCGTTTCATAAGTTTTATCAATAAATCTGTTTGATAACAAAATTACATTGATAGGTAATAATCTTTTCAATATCTAATTATTGAAAAGTGGTATTAGAGCTTGTCCTTTTTATATGTTTGGTATTACTTACGTCATCGTTTTTTGTCGATTTAGGAGTAGATTTGCCCTCTCCTTTATGCCTACTCCCAAGCTCGCTCCATCATTTCCACAAAACAGACGATGCAGATCAGCGGAAGCACCTTGAATTCCTTTGATTGCGAGTAGCCGTTACCAAACAAATTTATTCTTTGTTTGGCAAGGGTATGAGATTCACACAAAAAGTGTTCCATAGTCTCATCTTCCTCGCCACACATTCTACAGTCTAAACTATCCGATAGTCTTGACCTTTGAAAACCCCAGATATAATTCTGAGTTGCTTCCTGCGGGATTTCCAAAATGTTTTGGTCCAGCCGGATTCCACTCCTTCTGTAAGGAGTTTAGAGTGCCTTAAGCCAGCCTCATTCCTCCACTATGTTGGTGTTTGGTTTTGGCTTAGGCTTTAAAGGCCGAAATCATGGTTCCCTGCGAGGGTCCGCCATTATTCCAACTAAAACCATCACAGTCGCAGTTTGATAATAAGTCCAAACTGACACAATGCTGTGTGTCAAGATTAACAAACAGATGTTGACAGCGGTTCGCTGCTCAAATGGTGACACGGCTTTAACAGCATGCAGAAAACTAGCATAAATCGGAATTAATTCTTGCATTCGAACCAGCTTTACATAAATTCGAAGACAGCGCGGTATTTTGCATAAGAATATTTAAATAAGATGCAGCTTTATCTGAGGAATGGATGCAAGATAGAGTTCTACCGTTTCCTATGGAGACTAAGAAAAGAAATTTTCTTTTAAATAACAGTGCTTTGCTGTGTTTTGGCGTGGGGATAAGGCGGTGAAATTAAATATATTAATAAATTAAAAGTTTTAAAGGCTTGACTACGAGTGCTGTAGCAGCGGGATCGACAATTGAAGTCATAATAGCAAACGACGTTGTTCTCTTTTAAATTTAAATTAGTGTTGTTGTGCATGTGTACCGAACTCATCACAGCAGGGGAAAGAGAACCATTATAATTCTGATCCCCAACTACGATTATTTATTACCAATCTAGGGCTCAAATTATTCTGGGTACGAGTTCACAGTCTACCGAAGTGTTTTGTGCAGGTATGTGAACGAGCGAATGCAGAATCGCAAAAATAGTATCAAAAAGCGGCGTTGATGGTGCGAATATTTTCTGCTTCCTCGGTTTTAAACGTGGATGCAATTCGTACTCGTATAAAGCAAAGCAGAAATAAACCAAATGTCGTATCTCCATACAACTAGCTTAGTGAGATATGGCCTTTTGGATTTGGAAGATGTATTGCTAGATAGGTATCGATAGCGACCGAATGAAGCCAATGGACGTTTCGGTTTTTGGGATCCGTGTGACGAAAGCAATAAAAGGAGTCCTTATATCGTAGGTAGGTAGTTTTATTTGTCTGTCCGTCTTTTTCAAACAAAATGATAGGTACTAGAACTTAAGTTTAATAACGAATAAAAAACGAACATTTTGCATACCACCTAAGTACTCGGTTAATGACTCAGATGCCATTTGCGTAAGTAGGTTCAAAATCCGTGGAAATGCCGATTTTCTCGTTTCACTTGTTTGCTTAATGATAATTGAGTGCACTGCACTCGCTATCATTCCCCGGCTCGCGGGAAAGTAATTAATTACCCGACGTATTTAATTTTCATATTAACCTAATGAAACAAGTGTCACCAAAAATGTGAGAGATATTTTATACCAAATGAAAGTCGTATCTAATGTTTTTAAGTAAGTCGCACCTGGGTAAGGCTGTTATTTCTTGTTCCTGATTAAGCAGTCTAACTCGTCCACATTTTAATCACTTCCAGTGTGTTACGCCAATTAGCTATATAAATGGATTACTAATATTTGTAACACACTAGAAGTGATTAAAATGTAGACGAATTAATCTGCTTAATCAGGAACAAGAAATGACGGCCTTACCCACCTAGTGTTTTATTTCTACATCTTCAAAGCTTACAGTCAAGGACACCAATATATATTCACACAACGTTTCATAAATATGTATACTACAGTCGCCATCAGATATATTGTAGCGGGCGAGGTACTCAAATAATTCGGAGCAGCATTACTTTTCAATAAATTCGTTACACTAGTTATGGTCCATAACATCAGAACATGCAATTTGTCATAAATATAAAAACAGCGACTTTTCCATAAATTCGTTACACTAGTTATGGTCAATAACATCAGAACATGCAATTTGTCATAAATATAAGAGCAGCGACTTTTCAATAAATTCGGAACATATAACGAGGTAAAGATATCAGAAAGCACAGAACGTCAAAGGTATCTACGCAGTCAGGATGTTCATAAAGATCGGAACATTTATGGAAAATATACCTTAAGTCTGTATCACACAGTTTAAATTCGTTACTATATTGTGCAAGTCGATCTTTGGCATGACGTATGGGGTATATTTATGTTTTGTTTAGAATTCGAATACTCGTGTTCTAATGATAAGATTTTATTTTGAAACTTGAATCTTTAATAGTGGTTTATGGCCGCGGCTACGCTGCGAGAAAAAAAAATACATTTCCGTCAGCTCATTAGTGAAATAAAAACTATCATTATTAGGTATTTTCTGTTCCAGGACAACGTCTAACTTTAAAAAACCGGCCAAGTGCGAGTCGGACTCGCGCACGAAGGATTCCGTATCAAATGATCTATAAAAACGGCAAAAAAAACACATTTGTTGTATGGGAGCCCCCTTAAATATTTATTTTATTCTGTTTTTTAATATTTGTTGTTATAGCGGCAACAGAAATATATCATCTGTGAAAATTTCAATATTGTAAAATTTCAACTATCACGGTTACACAAATACAGCCTGGTGACAGACGGACAGACGGACAGACGGACAGACAGACGGACAGACAGACAGACAGACAGACAGACAGACAGACAGACAGACGGACGGACAGCGAAGTCTTAGTAATAGGGTACCGTTTTTACCCTTTGGGTACGGAACCCTAAAAACCAGCCAAGTGCGAGTCGGCCTCACCCACCGAAGGTTCGGTACAAATTTTGTTTCAGTCAAAAGTGGTTTACAAAATAGAGTGCCAGCAAGGAAGCCGGCACTAACTGACAGACACAAAATAGAGTGCCAGCAGGGAAGCCGGCACTAACTGACAGACACAAAATAGAGTGCCAGCAGGGAAGCCGGCACTAACTGACAGACACAAAATAGAGTGCCAGCAGGGAAGCCGGCACTAACTGACAGACACAAAATAGAGTGCCAGCAGGGAAGCCGGCACTAACTGACAGACACAAAATAGAGTGTCAGCAGAGAAGCCGGCACTAACTGACAGACACAAAATAGAGTGCCAGCAGGGAAGCCGGCACTAACTGACAGACACAAAATAGAGTGCCAGCAGGGAAGCCGGCACTAACTGACAGACAAAAGTGACAGGTTGCAATTTGCAGCTACTTATTTAAATCTCAATTTTAATAAAGTAATTTTTATGGACGAAAAGGTGTTCTGTTCATCGGATAATGGCAGAATGAGTTTATGGAGACCAGATAATACGCGATATCTAAAGCAAAATGTAGTACCCAATCGCCACAGTGGCCGTATTACGATTTGGTTTTGGGGCTGGATGTGTAAGGGAGCTGGTAGAAATTAGAGGTCGTATGAATGCGATGCATTAGAAACACAGAACACCTCCACTAGAAGCCTAATGTTTGTAATTTTGTTCCCGACGCGAGTCACCAAAGCATGAGGAAGAGGTGAGGGGAAGGGCGGGTGCTAACAGCGTTGCGATTGGGCGATGCGCTCGCGCGCGGAATGCGTAGTGATGGGACATGTTCACGTACAAGCATCCTAATTTTTTAGATACATTTTAAAGTAAAGTAAGTAACTACTTACTATACTTTTATCTTTAAGTTAAGGTAAAGTATAGATAGGTTTTAGGAATCCTAACTGGTACCGTAATTTTTTGCTGATAAATCATGGTAGGTCATCAGGCCCGTCTTGTGACACTGGGCCCAACTGCTCACTGAGAGGATTCTTAGAAGCCCGCACAACGTATATCTAACTCACACCAACTCCGAGTTCCCTCACACTTTCTCGAAATTCATCATCAAGGCCCATTTTGTGACACTGGGCCCAACTGCTCACTGAGAGGATTCTTAGAAGCCCGCACAACGTATATCTAACTCACACCAACTCCGAGTTCCCTCGTACTTTCTCGAAGTTCATCATCAGGCCCATCTTGTGACACTGGACACAACTGCTCACTGAGAGGATTCTAAGAAGCCCGCACAACGTATATCTATCTCGCACCAACTCCGAGTTCCCTCGCACTTTCTCGAAGTTCATCATCAGGCCCATCTTGTGACACTGGGCCCAACTGCTCACTGAGAGGATTCTTAGAAGCCCGCACAACGTATATCTATCTCACACCAACTCCGAGTTCCCTCGCACTTTCTCGAAGTTCATCATCATGCCCATCTTGTGACACTGGACACAACTGCTCACTGAGAGGATTCTAAGAAGCCCGCACAACGTATATCTATCTCACACCAACTCCGAGTTCCCTCGCACTTTCTCGAAGTCCATCATCAGGCCCATCTTGTGACACTGGACACAACTGCTCACTGAGAGGATTCTAAGAAGCCCGCACAACGTATATCTATCTCACACCAACTCCGAGTTCCCTCGCACTTTCTCGAAGTTCATCATCAGGCCCATCTTGTGACATTGGACCCAACTGCTCACTGAGAGGATTCTAAGAAGCCCGCACAACGTATATCTATCTCACACCAACTCCGAGTTCCCTTGCACTTTCTCGAAGTTCATCATCAGGCTCATCTTGTGGCACTGGACCCAACTGCTCACCGAGAGGATTCTAAGAAGTTACTAAAACAGTAAAGTAACTACTACTACTAGTACTACTAATACTTATTATATATTACGCTATTTACTTTAAATAACGAACAATAAATAAAACTAAATTTAAGTAATAAGAAAACATTTATTAACAAAATAACTTAAGATATATAAAATACAAAAGTACATTAAAACTAGATTTAAAATTAAAACTAAAACTAACTTAAAAACGACCTAACAAAAACTAAATAATTCCTAAATTTGGACCCTTTGGCAGGGTACCCATCACGCAGGCAGCATTCCCGCGCTGAATTGCGATTGCAAGTCTTTGCGCGAGAAAGCTGCCCGCGCAAGGGTCGCCTGTTGCCTCCTTCAGGCGTTTGCTGAGCGCCCCGTGAAGCCCACGCGCGCCTTTACCCCACGAGCCAAGAGTCTCGACACCAAACGGAACGAACTCGTCCAGAGAACCAGGCCCTTTGTATTTTAGGTCGGGACGGATAATTTGGGCTCGGTCCAGCCAGCCAGGCATTGGAGGCTTCAACCAGGCACGCAATCTCGCAGTTTGTAGCCGGGGAGGCCTTAAGGATCTTACCTGCGAGATCTGAGGTGCTATGGATAGAAGCCAAGAATGCCGGCAGAGCAATACTGGAGATTTTGCGAGTACCCAAATCACCGTACCGTATCGGTAAGGAGGCTTGGGTCCATGCCTGCTCGCTGAGACGGATGTTAAGAATGGATTCTATTTGGAATTTTAAAAGAAGATCGATAGGTTGGATAAGGTGGGGGTATTTCCAAACAGGGCAGCAGCGTAGCAGGTACGTAAATTTGGGGATGAGTAAACAAAATTTTAAGACAAAAAGAGCAGAGTGACTGCTAATTTTGGTAAGGCGGTCCGAATGGTCTTTAAATTTGGAAATAGATTTACTCAAAAGGGGTGGGATGGCTTCATCAAAGATGGGTGAACCTAAGAGATGTAAACTTTCTTTAGGCATGATTTGTATGTTTGCGGAAATGATGTTGAAATTTTGTATAATTTGTGAAGCCGATGACGAATCCACTATATCAGAAATATACAACTCGCATTTGTTTAGGTTTAATTCGAGGCCAATATCTGCGAATTTGTTTTTAATTTGGACTAAATCTGCCAGAACAGTCTGTGAATCACCTCCTAGGGTTCCATCGTCGAGGTACCATACATTTAATTTCGAATTTAGGCTGTGAATTACCGAATTAATAGCTAAACTAAAAATGGCTGGACCGAGGGGATCACCCTGCTGACAACCCACTGCCGAAAGAATCTCATTGTTTTTGTGCATTAATTTAGAAGGTGAGTGATGACATTGGAGCATAAAGTTGTACATTTCCGGAACATGAAGTTTAATTTCGTTTAGCAGGGTGTCCCGGTTGACCGAATTAAAAGCATTTTTGACATCTAATTTCATAAGTACCTCACATGAGCTGCTGTGCACAAAGGTGCGCACGGCATGAACCGCAGCCTCGCAGCCCCCGCGGGTTCCGAAGCCAACCTGTATGGGTTCAAAGAGGGCTTGTAATTTTGAACGTGTGAGACGCACGCAGACTTTGGCAGCCAAACGGCGGAAGGTTGACCCTACTACAATAGGGCGCACCCCACCATCCTTCTTAGTGAGGGCTATGAGATTCGCCCCGTATATCACAGGCGTTACTTCTTGGCAGACATCTCCCTGGAGCATAAGATTTACCAGCTTGGTGATGCTTTTAATAAGCTGCTCGCCAGCAACGCCCGTGCCGTGACTGGAGAGGTCTATGAGGTGCTGTGGGGAGATGCCGTCCAGGCCAGACGCCGAACCCTTAGGGAAGGATGCGAGGGCTGCTAATACATCTCGCTCAGTTGCATGAATACAGGCTGAATAGTCGGTTGGAGGGTCTACAAAAAAGGGTGTGGACGGGCCTGGGGGGTGCTTAGAGTGTAACGCCGCAGCGGTCTCCGGAGTGTCGGGTGCGAGGGTATCGCTTGAAAAGAGAAGTCGTGTCGCTCCCTTAAGGTCTCCGTCGTGAATTTTCTCCTCGACCTTGTCAAACAAATCATATTTATTTGTATGGGATCTAGGATGTAGGTTGGGGGTGGGTAAATTAGCCGTTTGAATATTGTTTTTAATTTTTTGGGTCAGGGAAATGTTATTTGCTTTATCTTCGGCAACGTGCAGAATTTTATATGAGAAAGTTAGTAGATTGTGCCATTTCTCGGTGGTATTGTCCCGAACACAGATATTTACAGTATCGGTAAGTGCTTGTGCCAACGTTGATCTCGCACCACGTGGCACGCGTTTTATTAGGGACGTTGATTGTTTGAGCCGGCCGAGGAGAACGTGAAGAGGAGTCGCTGTGACTGATGAGATACTGAGGTTTACGGGACTTGGAGTAGAAGTGGCGGGAAGAATACGAACCTGATGAATGCGAGACTGGTGTATGTGTAGGCCTCTTGTTGTTGTAAATGTTTTGCTGCACACGCAACATGCCATCGGAAGCAACAGGCACGATATAAAAAGTAATATAAAAACACTGAACCTAAATTCGTAAGAAATTTAAAAACTATTACAATCCAAAACTAATTATTAATATCACAAATTGTCTGTCAAAATAATTATAAACAAGAAAAATATATGACACTAAGGCGAAACTTGTCAAAGGCGCAGGCGTAGCTCGGTGTTTCCCTTGGAAACGCAGTCACTTGGCCAATACTGGCGCAGGGAAGTCTGGTTGCCGTTAGAAACGCTTCTTGTGAAACTTTTGTATACACAAACGTCAGATATGGCGATCTTTCAAAGGCGAGCTGGGGGATGTTTGCCTTGAAAACAGCTGATTTAGGTCTTCTTAAGTGCCGCCTACACTCGCAGGCCTGCACCGCTGACTTGTGTGCCTGTTAGGCTCGTAACATTGAATAATTAAATTAATTTAGACCATTTTATAGCATAAAATGCCAGGAGACGTCAACTGTATTTATACGGAATGAAAGGGAATGAATTTAAGTTCTAATCTACAGAATAACTACTCAAACCAAAATAAACGAGAAATCTGTATTTATGTTACATTTCTTCAAACCGGTTGGAACGAAAGCACGTGGTTTGTCGATTGACCATCATAGCATAATCGGGACATCACTAGTCGTGACGTGTTTTCGTAAGAAAGGAATAGCATATTGCATTTTCAAAGTGATGAAAAGTGACAGACATAGTGTGTCTGTACCTCAGTATTCGCACCGGCCAGTATAAAATGGCCTCCGCTGGCTATAAATATTTTCAATGAAATATTGAATTTGACTCAACTTTGGAATGAAATCCCATCTTTTTTGTAATTAGAAGTCTTTGACGACTTTCCGCACCACCTCACACTACAAAAGCCCACAATTAGCCGCGAAAATCCTATTATTTTGTTTTTTTTTGTGAGAGTCATGCACACTCCGCACAGGTCGTTAACATGGACGCAACTGAACGGAAAGGCGGGCGACCGCGGATTAAATAAGCGCAACAACACCAACGCTTGGTGACTCGAGTCGCGAACAAACTGAGAAACATTAGGCTTCTAGTGGAGGTGTTCTGTGATTAGAAAGAAATACTTGAAGAGTCGTTTCTGCCAACTGCCAACGTATTTTACCCAAATGAGCACATAACTTTCATGCAAGATAACAGCTCGGTGCATAATGCTCGCTTGGTACAGATGGATTCATGGCCACAGAGATGTGCTGACTCCCATAAAAATGCCTGCTAAGAGCCCCGATCTCAACCCCATAGATAATCTATGGGGTAAAATAGTTCATGAGTTGGACGGAAACTAGTGTCGCACAAAACATGCTTTAAGACGCCACGCCATCATTGTTTGGGAGTCTTTTCGAGGGCGAAACGTATGTGAAAACCTGGTTGGTTTCATGCGAAGACGGTTGCAGGATGTATTAAACGCCGAAGGAAGTTATACGAAGTACTAACGTTTTCATTGACTGAAGAAAACTAGATTTTTTTATTAGTTTACGCGTAGTGAAATAGTTGTTAAAAGGTTTTTTAATAATAAAATAAATGTAGTGTAGTGTTTGAGACTTCGATCAAAAGTATTTTCTGTTTCATTACAAGTTTTTATTCGCCTTACTCATAATACTTAAATTAATACCTCTCAATAGAAATAGAGTAGCTATCAATCTGACAGGTTGACATTATGCAGTTATATAGTAACGAATTTAAACTGTGTGATACAGACTTAAGGTATATTTTCCATAAATGTTCCGATCTTTATGAAAATCCTGACTGCGTAGATACCTTTGACGTTCTGTGCTTTCTGATATCTTTACCTCCTTATATGTTCCGAATTTATTGAAAAGTCGCTGCTTTTATATTTATGAAAAATTGCATGTTCTTATGTTATTGGTCATAACTAGTGTAACGAATTTATTGAAAAATCGCTGCTCTTATATTTATGACAAATTGCATGTTCTGATGTTATTGACCATAACTAGTGTAACGAATTTATGAAAAAGTCGCTGTTCTTATATTTATGACAAATTTCATGTTCCGATGTTATTGACCATAACTAGTGTAACGAATTTATTGAAAAGTAATGCTGCTCCGAATTATTTGAGTACCTCGCCCGCTACAATATATCTGATGGCGACTGTACAACCTTATTGTTGCAGAAATAAGGTCTGTGTAATTTTTGAGACCTTGCGGTGTATACTTGACTGTACTTAATATCAACAATAAAATCTGTTGAGTTTTTAGAAGAATTCCCAAAATCAGAATCGATAAAAAAATCTCTATAGTTATCGAATCTGCTTACAAAATTACACAATTACAAAAGTCATGTGTTTTAAGGCTAATAGAAGCTCCGTCAGATACGTATGGTATGAAACATTTTACCAATGTTATAAAATGAGCAACAATACACATGAACTGCAGCAAACGTTAATGAGACAAAGAGAAAGGTTTTGTGACAAGAGAACCGAAGACACATAATACATGTATATAGTACACTTATATGTTGCCAACTGTACAATATAATGGCAAGATATTGCAGAGTATCGCAATCAAAACCTATTCACGCATAACTTTCCATAAGAAAGTGATTTCTCCGACCCCTCGAGGTTCAGACGCCCGGGACCCCGGGCTTTATTGGGATTATTTTCTTATTTACATTCGTGAATGTAGCAAGCTAGCAAGAGTGACGATTTATAATCTACCTATTTAATTACTTTAACAAGCGACCGCGTATTACATAGAATACAGGCAGAACCGCGGGAAGGTCCATTCTATATACTGATGAAGGCATTTTTGGTATTGGTTAAGCAGTTCCGGAGATTACCCCTGTATACAAACCAACAAAGCTGCACCCTCACAAAGCTTTACACTAACGAACTTAATCTCTTTACGTATAATATAAATATTTATAAATTTTGACTGGCTGCCAAAACACGATTACTTGACATTTTCTCGGGCTTTTACAGTCGAGAGTGAACAGTGGGGTCAATCTAACATTTCCCATTCCATTTTGATTACAATTTGCAGCGCGCTGAAATTATATTCGAATGCAAAATGTACGTATCCAATTGATACCATTGTTTACAGCATGCTATTAAAGACTGAAAATACATTTCATATATAAATATAAAAAGCCGTCAAAAAAGACCTACCTAGTCCTGATCTGGCCACCTCCAGGCTCCAAAAGGAGAGTAAGAGAGAAGACCCGCTGCAAGATTTACATTTCAGTTAAATGCTTGCAAAAACCCGCTTTCATTAGAAACGTATCTCAATAAGGAAACAACCGAGCATCTAGACTAAAAGGTTTAACACCCATGACGTCCCTATTGACAAAAGATCTTTTGTAAACAACGAGACTCGAGATTGCGGGATTCCCGGGATTGGTTTAGGTACTATTTGCGGACGTGCTGGTACAGACCCGGCTCTGATTCGATTCGACAAACAGTTGAACATCGCTCGAGCGAACTTGCAAGCTGTTGAAATAGCAATTGGAAACGCTGTTAGGATTATATTTTAAACCAACGTCAAAGAAGAACATAGTCACAGAAAAAAAAACAGCCTAGCTAGCATGATCATGTTTATGTCAGACACGAATCATTGTCTCTTTCTAGCAAGTATGTAAACGCGAGAGGGATGAATGCTTTATGTCCGACATTAATCTACCAAACTAGCTAGGCAGTTGTAACCTTATGGCTACTTTCATTCGACTGCCTACTGATATTTTCATATTTTTTTAACCATACGTGTATTTTTGATGCAGATTTTATTGTTTTTTTTTTCAATATAAATTGAGGTCCGTCGAACTCATAAGTAGCTGAGGGCCTACCGCGAAACGAAAACGAACTTCGTTCGTGTATTTTGTGGTGCGCGTGCCGCGGCCGCTGCAAGAGACCATCGCGTGTGCTGACTTCTGGCCGAAGGGTGTCGTGTTTCGGCGGTTCCGGGGTAACCTACCGAATATCTCCATCTTTGTCACTCAGACTAGCAAGTGCAACAGAGAGGGGGATACACGAACGAGGTTCGTTTTCGTTTCGCGTTAGGCCCTCTGGTACCTTGTCACTTTCACTTCGTATAGCAGTTTAAATATGGTGTTACACGGCACAAAGGTGTCCATCACCTTATGGGGCCGACCGTACCATGTTACTTACCTACTTGTTTTTTTTAAATATGTTCTTATTTTCATTTAAGTTACGTGAGACATTTCGTGACAATAGGGTGTACTTAACCAGCATTTAGCTGCCATTTTTCTCCTATAAAAGGGTCTCCTACAGGTTTGTCTACTCATGGTAGATTGCAAAAAAAAAAACAATTTTACAAAAGCACGTTTTACAATACCCATATATTATGTGTTTTTAAAGCTAGATTGATGATATTGGATAACAATGTTACTGTTTTCTGTTTGAGGGTTCCGTCATCCATATTGGAGGAAATTATACTCGTCATTCCTAAAGGGGGATACAGTTATACAATTACGGGTCTATTCATACATAGGAATTGCGAAACTGGCAAACATCCACACAATTAATATTAGTAGGTACCTACCTACAAAAAAACGTTCGTTAACAAATCAATAACAATCACGATTTTGAGACTCCAACAATAGTTAAGTTGGTACTACATATTTTGTACAAATGTTAACTGTGTCTTAAATTTAGTTTTACTACTTTTTCTATTATTATCTGTGGCACGACGGCCCTTACTTCTTCTTGTGCTTACTTCCATGGTCGCAATACATAGTTTCCAAAAAAATGTGTTCTACTGTTGCTACCCACCCCACAACCCATTATAAAACGAACCAACGAAACACCTAGCAATAGGGGTGTAGACTCTAAATAAAATAATCAATAATAAGTACTATATTTTCTCGAAAAAGGATTTTTAATCTCTCATACTCTGAAAGTAGGTAATTGTTTATCTAAACAGCGGGTTGAAAGTGAGGTATTTCGCCCCTAGGGCTGAAAAGTAATAAAAAATAAAAAAAGGAAATGCCGAAACCTGTACAGCCACAGTTTCAGAAATTTGTATTGATTTTTGAAACTTGTTAACAATCACGCGTTATTTTTTTAAATATGGATAATTAATCAATTTTTATATGACTATTATTGGTATTTGAAGACTATTGAATATTTTTTAAGTATTCGTAGTTCAATGTAACCGCTTCAGAACCCGCGTCCTAGTCATTAAAAAAATACTTACAAAAATTGTGTTGTTTTTGAAGTTTGTTGATAATTATGATGACTTTAATTCTTTATTACTATATGATACATATAAATACATTTAATAATGTTATTTATTATTCATCCAAAAAACAATTAAATTAGTTTTTCGATATAACCGCCTAAAAGCGCGCCCAGGAAATGGTCCACACATAAACATTATTAAAATCTGTCAACAGTTCCCGTCCAAATGGCCACACACAAACGCTTTTAAAATTGGTTCTATAGGATCTGAATGATTTAGAACATATTTAAGTTTTTGGCTTTCATTTCATTTCCTCCTATTTGAAATGAAAAGTAGAGTGTTTAACTCGGGGAAAGCCACCCATTTCAGCCTCTCTTTTCCGCAAACCGCGCCTAAATATAATATTATGTAAATAAATATGATATTAAACTATGTTGCTAAAAATCGTTATGATATAAAAGTAGGTATATATATAAACATAGATTGTTTTAATTTAAGGCTATTCTACCTAACTGTCATCGCGACTTGTCAATATTTTTCCTAAATCTCGTGATATTTGTTATTTTGAAAATACCTGATCAACAACAAGGAAAATCTTGCTAAATTATTGCGGTACACGTGCACAAATATCAAATTCCTTGAATTCCGACCTTTTACCATATTATGTCAAAATAAGATATCCAGAAGGAACCATAAATACAGTCTTTGTCGAGGATACGATACAAGATTTGTGTACGGAACTATAATTTAAAGACTTGGCTCAGAACTGAGATAGGTCGGTATTCTTCAGCAGGGTGTTGTCACCTTTTCTGAAGAACAGTACCAAATCACCTCTGTTCCATGCCTTTGGCGTTCTCTCTTCCAGTAAGACGGAATCGAACAACTTCTGAAGGGCAGGGCAGTAAGGACCAGTTTTTTACCCGCCTTCAGGAGTTCGGCTTTTATTCCGTCTTCAGCGGGTGCCTTGCTGTTCTTGAGCTGTTGAAAATAACCATTACAATCTCGTACAGGCCGATGCTTGGGATGTCGTCGGTATAGTGTCGGGTTAGTCTAGCTCTAGGGTCCTCCGCCAGATCAACCTCGGGTCCGCGAGTTGATGTGTATAGCTACGTTACTCAAAAATACTTAAATGGGAGTCAGACACATTCCTTTATCAAATTACGCCGACACGACAGTCAGAGTGAAATTAAGTGCCTTTTTAGTACAACACCGATGCCAATCGGGGTGTCTGTCAACGCGATAAAGTAAAATCAACGTCGATGGGCGTGTCCGGCAATGGATAGGTTTAAAATATCGTAAATAGCCCTCGTTTGTGTATTTTTTTAAATAATTATTTAAATCAAAGGTATTTACAAGGTCACGCCGCCGGCGCCGCCGCCGCCGGACAATTTTTACATATCTATTATACCTACATGTTTTACGAGCGAAAGAAGTAGGTATTAAAATATTATAAAACGGGTCACTCACATCTTTGATGTGAGGTCCAATAATGGTCGACATTGTTTCGAATCATACGTGGTCCGTATTCGAAAGCACTCGCGATGCCGGCGCGCTTACACATATTCGAACTGAAGACGTGAGGGACCTGTTTCATTATATTTTAGTATGTTCAGACATGAGTCTCAGGACTCACGGGTGTTTCCTAGCGAAAGAAGTACTCGTTTCAATTTCCTCGATAGTAGGTACCTAGAGTGAATAAAAGGTGAACCGAGCCTGATCTAAGCCCGCAGCCTCAATCAATCAGCGCGGCTTACCCTCCCCCATATTGGAGATGCCCATTAATCTGTACCGGTCTTCAATTTGTTACATAAGATTAAAATCTTACGATAGGTACCTATTCACTATTGATAGATGGATGTAGCGGAAAATGAAGTTGCGAGTCGTCTTTGATGCTTCGCGAGCAACTTGCACACTACTGTTATAATATAAAGGGGTAAGTTTGTTAGTAAGCTCTTTAAAGAAATAAATTGTTTGATTATCCAACAATATCTCCGGTTAAGACTTGCTACTACGTCTGTTATCTTTCCTTAAACATCATGGTGGAGAAATCTACAATACATGTACGAAGAAATGATTAGGGTGTTTTTTACAAGCTTTTATTTAGTTTCACCTGTCCCGTTGTCTGTCTGTCTGTCTGTAATCAAATCTTGCAAGATAAATTTGATCCACTTCCCGGTCACCGATTAAGCTGAAATGTTGGGTACAAGTATAGTTTGGATGACAATTCAATATTATGGTACGATCGAGCTGGTCTGATGATAGAGACAGAAGGTGGCCATGGGAATTCAGTACTTAACCGATGCAACCCCGTTGAGTTTGGGCTCGTTAGAATCGTCTCAATGAGTAGTTGATGATGGTATACAGAAAAGTACAGTCGGCAATAAAAGCTTGTACCAAAAATTACATTTTTGACAGAAACTTTTTTCTAACCTGAAGCGAGCGTGTGGAGTAATGTTCAAAGGACAAGGCCATTGGTTTATGGGGAATGTTCCCGAAAATGTACTGTAAATTCGCCATGAATTCAGTTCTAGGTGACTTTTACTGGGTCTTCTTCTTCGCCGAATCCTCATGACTGAGGACCGCGACTACGCGAGGTCGTCGTTTTCAAGCCAATCGGTTTTCTGCTATCCGGATAGACGTCTGCAAATTTCCATTGTAGATTTCCTTCACGCATCTGTGTAAAGGGTCGATGATCTCTCATGTCTCCTTTTTCCTTCCACATGTCTTACCGACCCCGTGTGGGGTTGCATTCGAATGTCACCACCCCCTTTCTTCCCGTGGGTGTCGTATAAGTCGGCTAAGGGAGCACGGTTGAAGTGTGTTGTGGGCGATGGGCTAGCAACCTGTCACTGTGATGTCATGTCGATCTTTAAACTCACACTTATTATTAAAGTGGCACTGAAACATAAGTTTAATGTGCTCTGCCTACCCCTATTGGGAATAAAGGCGTGAATATATGTATGTATGTGTCCTACAGCAATGAGTTCTTTCCAGGCTCGGATAATAGGGTATTGGGTACACCTATCTGCCGGATATAAAAATTATGAATATGAATATAAGCTATAATAAGTAGTAGGGCAAAACTTGGCTAATCGGTGATATGCAGTAATTCTGTGATAGATTATTTATACCCTTATTGCGAAGTTACTATATAATCTACATTTGTACAATATTTACCATAAGTAGCGCTAATATCAAAGTTAATAAAAGAGTGTAACTGTAGATTATAGAGTAACTTTGCAATAAAGAGTATAAATAATCTATCACATATAAGTACTAATAGGTATCACCGATTAGCCAAGTTTTACCCTAAACACCAGCTGGTCGATTGCGTATAGTTTCGTGCGTAAGTTGGATAGATCTGAATGTCATTTCTTGTACAGTCACGGAATTTGATTGTTGAGCCATTTAGGGATGAAGGTTATATGGTTTATCAATACATATGATATGAATTGTCCGATATAAAGTGACCCCTAAATGGCTCAACAATCAAATTCCGTGACTATACGGTAAAATTACAGTTGATAACTTAACTAGGTATCGCTCGTTTGAAAAGTTACGCAATTAGTTCTCAGATCCATTGTTCGTAAATGATAAAGATCAGTTTCCCATCCCCAACGTATCCTTCTCAGTGAACGTGATGCGTCAACCTCCGCGCTCGTTGCTGATTAAAGCCTTTCAGCCTCTGTTAAAAACTATACACCATTAAGGGAAGTGTTAAATCACTGAGGTGCCAGCATTCAGGTAGAGCTGGGTCGTTTCGACTTTTCCGTGAAACGAAACGTAACCGTTTTTTTAAATCACAAAACTGTTCTGAAAAACAGTTTTAAAAATAACTAGTTTCTCGGTGCGTTGCCGCCGTCGCCGGTCGCCAAACGAAGTGAAACGAAACGATTTGAGTTGCGTTTTCACGTTTTGCATTGCAACCGTTGCGTGCGACTGTCGCCTTCTACTCGTAGCTCCTTGTCATCGTTTTTATAAAAACGGTTTGTGGTTCTAGCCACAAACTGTTTTTCCGTTACTGTACGAGAAACTGTTTTTGAAAACGCTTACGGGAAAAAACGCCCAGCTCTATACATTCAGGCGCCTTTTCAGACCTTTGCACGACGTCTGATTGCGAGTCACGACGCTTTGTGAGTATTGACTGTATTGAATTGTGTCTCTGACTGTGGCAAAATGAATAAACCTTTTAGAAGCTGTGAGAATTTGCAGGATTTCTGTTGTCGAGTTTTGGTATGAAAACAAAATTCAGGCGTGTTTTCAATGTGACTTTTACTATTGACAATTCTGTTGACAATGAATGACTTGCCCCTATATTATGCTACTTAACATGCTTCTATAAATTAAAATGCGTTTCATCTCTATAATACGAATACAAACCAAAGTGACCAATAGTTAAATGCAAAATATTTTTTATTAAGCTTCTGCCCTATGCCGTCAAGCCGTCAAGTCGTTTCCTTTGTTTTTGAAATTTTAAACTATTTGCAGTATTACATTTTTACTGTATTTTTATTTATTTGCTTCAAGCAATAAGGCCCATATTTACAAATACCTTCCAGACTGACATACATATGAATATATAAAACAAACAATAAATTTTTACAGTGTTCTAACATTACAGGCAAATACAAGCTAAACGAATAGGTACATTGAGTATTTGGTACTTCCCAAGTTCCCATAACTAACTGAAATGAAGTTGTAGTGACATTTAATACGTGAGTTTAACCGTAATAATTAAATAATTAATTTAGTAATTATTAGTATCATTTCAATATGTCAAAATCGCGGACCAGAATTGGACCCTAGAGCATTGTATATTCCGCGATGGCTAGATACATCACAGAACAGTGAACGATGCGGCTACTGGTAATTTAGTGTCTTGTCGCTTTAGCTCGCGTCCCAAAGGTGTAATTTAATAAATATTGTTTGACACTACACTGTAACTAAATGAACAATTTTCAAGTATTAGAAATTGGAAAAAATATTTCAAACTAATACGTGACAAACAATTACACACATATATATAAATAAAAATACGTTAGGCTTGGTTACGAAATGCACCCAGCTCAGCAATTGGAAAGAACAGAGCATTGGGAACTTGTATGCATTATATCGAATATCCATACAAATTGACCCCTTTTTATTGGGTGTTATATCAATGTTGTCTCTATTTGATTTAATTATAACTGAATTGGAATTCGTTTTGTATTACTGCTTCCGCACCAGCTGAGCTAAATCCTTACAGATCGAGCACTTTGTAAACACACACACACTCGTGAAAAATATTGAAATAAAGAATTCACACTCGTGAATTGAAACGCGTATAAGCTTAGGCTCAAGTAATTACGTTTTAATGAATTGCACTCCACTTTTCACAGCTAAACGTTTTTGAGGCAAAGTATTACCTACTTAAGTTGGTCCGAAGACCATACAAAACGTCTTTTGACATTCGCAGGCGAATTATAAGAAATTATAAGAAACTTATGTTACACACTTTCATAACTTGGCTTTCCATTTGCGCGAAATTCCCCCTTTCCTAGAAAAAACTTGTATAAACTAGAATAACTTCAGAAATTAGTTTGTCACGTGATACTTTGGGAAAACGATTATTCTCAAATTATTCTAGTTGATACAAGTTTATTCTAGGACATGGGGAATGTCGTGCGAATGGAAAGCCAATTTATGAAAGTTTGTTACATAAGTTTCTTATAAATATCACGCCGTTAGCCTGCGAATGACACAATACGTTTTATAGGGTCGTCGAACCACCTTAAGTAACGTAAACCTATACCTACTTATGAAAATATAATAAAAATATCTTGCCTTCCAGCCTTCCAGTCTCGGTCGCGCTGTATTATAAAATATAGTTGTAGTAGAAAATGCAAAATGTGTGCATTTAAAGACACAAAGGCGGGTTCAAAGATTTTGTATAGTCGAGGTCAAAGGTATGTACAGCAGAATACTAGTTTCCTACAGACTTAATATCATACGTCTACCCCTGGATATCCCTAATCCAGTACATCTGTCCGCTCACACGGGGTGAGACGGCTAATCCTCTATCGGTGCTTGCTGCAACACAGACTGATTATTCTAGAAGGCCTTAACCGCCTTTTTAAGCCTATTCAGATAGACCTTTTTGTTGTGAACAGGCGTTTTGCAGTCTTGTCTATTATGCAAGCACTTTTAAGGGGACTTAGACTTTGCTTACGAAATTAACGCGTCAGTCTTCGCTGATCTTTGAAGGAATCTGCCCGGATGAGAAGCAGGCCGGCAGGAAGTTGAAACTTGTCATATAAATCCGATAGTTGCTAAGATTATGAAAATGCACTTTGTAAGTTGGTACATTCAACATCAAATATAGATGACGAGTCTCTACCGCCACCGGCAAGACTTTGTGCCAGTGGCGGTGGAGACTGCGGGACCTTGGGGTACGGAGGCCAAAGATTTTATACGGGATTTGGGTCGGCGACTTAGGGATAGTGGCTGTGATCCTCGTTGCGGATCGTTCCTGGCTCAACACATTTCTTTGGCCATTCAGCGTGGCAACGCCGCCAGTGTCATGGGAACTTTTGGGGCACCAAGGATCCGGGGCGGTCCTTTTTGTTAGTTTAGGTTATAACGTGTTATTGACGAAGCCTGTTGCGGATTCTATAATTGTACCTAGGGGGATATATATTTGTTTGTACCTACGCAATTGACGAAGCCTGCGGAGCGGATATTTTTATGTACCTAATCATTCTTGTTTCGTAAATAAATATAGATGATCATTTTAGTACTTTGTCGCACTTAATGTATTATACTGCGACAGTTGGGATGCGTGAAAGTAGGTAGTGAAAGTGACAAGCCACTAAAATGGTCATCTACTTTTGCTGTTGACTATACGTAGGTATAAAACTCTACAATTTAGAAAGCCTCGATAAGGATTTACTTTTTTAGTAATATATATTAGACATACCTATTAAAGATGTATAAAAAAATGTCACTATCATGTATTTTCTTTTTGCTACAGGTATTTCAGGTGTGTAGCATTATATCTTCCTAGACGAGATGAAACAGGATTCATCTCTTTTTACTATAATATTATTCTTATAAAGTTGGGTATCATTTCTTATAAAAAAAACTACAAATGAATTACCTACCTACCAAAAAAATCAAATAGCCGCCTTACCTACTATAATAAACTATGCTAGGCTAGGATGTGTATAACTTGTGACTTGACCGAATTTGAGTTGACTGAATTGTAACAAAGTCGCCCATTCAAAATGCAACTCTATCGTCTAAAAAAGACGAATCTAATTCTAACAACAATTTTATAAAAAGTCGATCGCATTAAAATAAACTCAACCATAAGTAGTTTACCTATTATTCTGGCAGCAGCGTCCAACTTGACAGAGGACAAACTCAGTGACCCTCAAGTACATTTTTTTCCAAACCATTCGGACATTCCACGCTTGAACCATGAAATGGACAATGGACCTTTACCTGCCTACTATATTTTGACATATTAAGTAATGAAAAAATGAAGAAAAATATCTTTTAAATATTGACATCTACGCTGTAAAAAAAAAAAAAAAAATTTAAACTGTTTATTTTTAGTAAGAAACAAATATACACGATGGGTTTCGTTTAGTACAATCTATTTTTTAAGATTATTTACTAAACTTTATTCTTACTAGCTAATTATATTTATCTATATATTACGGGGTGCCTCAATGAACATCTTTTTCATTCTATTTTTAGTTTGTGTGGATCTGCTCTCTATCTTATTTAAAATAATTTTGGGAAAGCCGTTTAAGACACCAGGGAGGTAGCGAGACCATACTCTTTGACCATATATGTTGTTATGTTTGCTGACTATGTGTGTATGCTGGCGAGAGTTAGTAGATACCTTTGTTAACGGCTGTTAAAGTTGTCCTATATGTTGAAACACTATGCGTATGTACAAACATAGTTGACGGTAAACGTCAGCGTCGTGTTATCTCGTCACCATTGGATATCCATTAGCCACCGCGGCGCACGCGCTTCCGGCATGGTATCTATTCCGGAGATAGCACCCGACTTGAAGCCAAGACTACCAGCCATATATGTACCTATGTATATAGGTATACAATATACTCGGTACCTATATGATCTCCTCTGACTAATAACTTTAAGTACGGGGTGGCTTTCAGGTTATATATAAATAGTAGTTAGGTATACGGTAAAATAAATCATAATGCTTAAAAAGTACATTTTGGGTAGGTTTTTTTTTCGTATTTATTTCCTCTTCTTCATATTTATTTACGTACGACCGCCATTCTGAATCTCACCACATAAAATATTGGCACAAAACAGTAATTCAACTTTTATTTTCATGTAATAGAAAACGTGATGGATAATTTTGTAATTCTTTTCGAAGCATCGGTGGTTCAGTGGTAGAATGCTCGCCTGCCACGCGGGCGGCCCGGGTTCGATTCCCGGCCGATGCAGAATTCCTTTTTGTATTTTTTATATAGTTTTTTATCCTTATTGCAACGTATTAACAGCGAACAGCTGCTCAAACACGATGTTACCATTATTTTACGACCATCTCTCGTAACTCCAAGCAAATGGAAAGACGACTAAGTGGCTTGGAACAAATGAAGGCATCATATTATTATTTATTATTTATTCAAGATCAACCAACAGTGTAAGCTTATTCATGTCGCACAATATTCCATTTAATCCAAACAATACGGTTTCCTTTCGCCGTATTTCTGAACATTGCTTTAACTCGATCCAACGATTCGAGCGCCTGGCCGTGTGAAATAGCAACGTTCATTCAGTTAGACGCACATTGCTCAGCGAAAATAGTAAATTGGCGATTTTGAATGGTGGAATGGTTTTTATTTCACGCCGTGATGCGAGAAATGTACCAACTGATTGGAAATACGATTTTCCAGTTAATAGTTTCTAAAACGTTACACGTATTTGAAACTTCGTTGTCCAATTGTATTGGTTTCTTTACACCAGCACGCGTACCGATATATTATAAAATTATATTATAATAATATTAATAAGTATGTATAATTAGATCCCAATGACATATTTAGTGCCAACGAATTCGTAGCGCTGCGAGTGGGTTTATCGCTTTGTAAAGTAAAGCGTGCACGTAGGTACCTACCTACCTACCTAGTGTGTTTCTGTCAGGTAGGTACTCAAAGTATTGAGAACATTTTCTTGTAAAATAACAAATGCCCTCATATGTTCAGCGGTAAAAACATTGTTTTGATTGATTCGATTCTATGTAATGCCAACTCAACTGATATTCTTTTTCTTAAGCATATGATATTGTGTGTCCACTGTTTGGCAAAGGCGTCCCCCATATTTTTCCATTCATCACGGTTTTGAGTAGTTACCTACAGTTAGATAGGCATGTCCAATATTTTACCCTCTACAAATTTATATGCTTTCCTTATTAAAACATGCTAGAATTGAATAATGGAGTTTTGGTACCCAATAAGCCTTAACACTTTTCTCAGATATCGAACAAGCTACGTATTATTAAACCTCCAATGTCGCGATGTAATTCGTTTACCGGACCGCAATCCCTTCGTTATTGTAACGCAAAGCTCCGCAAATCTTCACGGGTAAGGGTTTTAATTAAAAATATGTCAGCTCTCGCCTCTCGGCTTAGGGGAGGGTATTAGATGATATTGTTGAGAGTGCAGCAAATTGGGTGCAAGACGCGTCTTATATTATTTTCGATATAATAATATTAGTTTAGTTTAATGACAGCGAGAAGATTAATATTAGTTTTATTGGAGTTTTATTAAACTACCTAAGAAGAGCTGTGGAAAATCATTTTGTATGGAGTTACAATCAGGGCATTGTCAATAAGTATTATTAAAATTCGACTTCCGAATTATTATCCCCCGTCAACATTAATAGATCAATTATCATGCTTTGCACTCAGCCAAATAAAGTATCCTTATAATTCAGGTATATATTCACTCTATGCACACACACACACACACACAAATACACACACACGCAAAAATACACATACGCACACACAAAAAAAAACTTAAATAATTCTTCTTCTTTTAAGTAGATGAGCGTTACACGGATTTGTTTAATTTTAATTTTGTAATTTAAGGTCCTGGCAGAATAGCAGTGACGTGGCTTGCCACATATTTAATAACCCTGAGCCAGCGCCATTTCTCTGCCACGACACATGGCTTCTTTAGAATGTACTTCTTGCATGCTTTTTTAGATATGTATTTTTATTTTTATTGATTTACCTTTAATGTTTAAATTTTGTATTTTATCAATGCCATGTATGTTGTGGGAATGAATCAAGTTTTAATCAATCAATCAACATTTTCGATGGAATTGTACGAAATTGACGACCAGTTTATTCTAGTGGGTGCTGCCCCTTCCTACAAAGCTAACGGCCCTACGTTTCACATGTTCAAATCCCGGTAATGGCAAATATTTGTGTGATGATGTATCTGTTTCTGTATCTTGGATGTTTTCTATTTGATGTAGAGGTCGTGTGTGAAACCTATGAAGCTAGGTGGTGCTCTACCATCCCGCTCACCATCCCTACATGGTGGAGGTGCGGGGTAGAGCAACAACGACACAATAGACTTTACAACTATTTATTCAAGTACGTTTCGAGAGGTATGAGTTGCGTGGCCCAGAGGCCAAAGCCCCGAGGGCGACTGCTTGACGTTGTTCGTTAAATAAAACACGCTAGAAACTTTTAGATGTATATTGACACTAATAATTAATTAATTGCAAATCGAACAGCACGCTATGGCCGTGGCTGGACAAGAAGGAAGATGTTGCCAGAATAGATTTTGGCATAGACAAAAATAAAACTTTCTGTTCATGAACATAGCTGGGGCGGCCAACATAATATGCCTAAATAAAAAAAAAACAAATACAATTTAAACAAAAACTTGCAAATTTAAAACTTCTTAGAAGTTCTAAGATTAGGTACAACTTAATTATCATTGATAGGTAATGGGCACAATTTCCTGTAGGAGCGGAGAAATATTTTACCAGAGTCAGCCATCTTTATCTCTGCCACTCTTACATTTCCATCAGGTCCAGGTATGACCTTTACAATTCTAGCCATAGGCCATTCTAAAGGAGCAGTATTGTCTGTCCTTACTACTACTAAATAACCCTCTTTTAAATTTGGCTGAACATTTTGCCATTTGGGGCGGTTTTGAAGCTGTGTCAGGTAGTCCCTTGACCATAGTTTCCAAAAATCTTGTCTACATTTTTCAACAATTTTCCAAAATTTTAATCTATTTATATTGACATCAGTATAGTCAGCTTCGGGAAAACTGGTCAATGGAGCACCTATTAAAAAGTGTCCAGGTGTTAGATATCTATAACAAGAGGTTTCAGCAGATGTCGGCAATAAAGGCTTGGAGTTTAACACCGCCTCGATCTGGGTGATAACAGTGTACATTTCTTCAAATGTTAGTACCAGGCTCCCAACTACCCTCTTGAGGTGGAACTTGAGGCTCTTTACGCCAGCCTCTCAGAGGCCTCCAAACTCAGGAGAGTAGCTAGGGATAAAATTAAACATAATATAGTTATTACAGCAATAATTACAATCTGTTGGTGAGCCTTGGATGAATGTAAGTGATACAATTATTTTAATTTATTGGAAGCTCCCTTAAATGTCTGAGCATTGTCACAAAATATTTGTTTAGGTGCTCCTCGTCTAGCTATAAACCTTTTAAGGCATGCCAAGAATGCCTCAGTGGTCAAGTCACTTACCAATTCTGCATGCACTGCTTTGGTAGCAAAACAAACAAAAATGGCTATGTAGGATTTAGTAATTAATGGTTTACGAATTCTGCTAACTTTGGTACTAAAAGGTCCACAGAAATCTACTCCTGTGACCTCAAATGGGCGTGCTGCTGTGACCCTTTACACTGGCAAGGAACCTATCAATTGCTTTGCAGCTGCAGCCTTCCGTTGGAAACACTTCACACATTTTATTAAAACATTTTTAACCTCTCTAATGCCATTTATTATGGAATATCTTTGGCTGAGTGAGCTTAGAACTAACTTTGCACCCGCATGTAACAGTCTTAAATGTTCTCTATGTATGAGTAAGCGAGTAACATGACAAGCATCTTGTCATATGAGATGTTGCTGGCATTTTGTAACCTACCACCAGTCCTGAGAATGAGATTCTGATCTAAAAATGGGTAAAGACCACTCAAGCCAGTCTTAATAGGCATATCTTTTAATAGACAGTCAATTTCTTTTGAAAAGAAATGTCTGAGTTTGTCTCACAATAATTATCATAGAGTAATTTAACTCTTGTGGTGCTAGTGAGCCAGTAATCTTGTCATTAGTATTTTTACAATTTTTACAAAAGCGGAGCATATAGGACACCACCCGTTGAAGTTTATTTATTTTAGAGTATTTATTTAACAAATGAATGCAGTCATCATCATTATTTGTGTCTGGAGTGAGTACTAGAA
Source organism: Epinotia bilunana (assembly GCA_947049275.1). NCBI lineage: Eukaryota > Metazoa > Arthropoda > Insecta > Lepidoptera > Tortricidae > Epinotia > Epinotia bilunana. Next base: position 7,723,503 of record OX346265.1, read on the forward strand.
CAGACTCAGCAGGTAACTTTTGCTTTATAGAGCTTGTTTTAACATCAAAATCTGGACTTAACAAGCTTGCTGGCCCATGAAACCACAAGTCATGAGATCTCAATTTCTCCGGAGACATTCCCCGAGACAGACAATCTGCCGGGTTCTCTGAAGTTTTGACATAGTCCCATATGGAGGAACCTACTAAGGTATGTATTTGTTTTACTCTATTGTTTATGTAAGTATTTGATTTAGGTGGATTATTGATCCACGCGACTACTATTTGGGAATCGCTAAATAATATCGTGTCATGCTCAAATCGACATTTTAATGTTTTCCTGACCTTGTTCACTAATTGAGCTAAAAGTAAGGCTGCGTTCAGCTCAAGCTGTGGTGTTGTGAGCACCTTTCCTAAGGGTGCAACTCGAGACTTGGAGCATAGAAGATCTACTTGTACTTTATTATTTTTATCAGTTATTCTCAGATATAAGCAGCATCCATAGGCTTTGATTGAAGCATCTGAGTATCCCACCAATTCAACTTCAGCAATATTATTCACATTTAAACATCTTTTTATTTCTATTTTATCCATCTCATTTATTTTTTTCAGGTATTTTCTCCAAGTGTCGAGCTCAGGCAATCTGGTGTCCCAATCGCATTGTAATGCCCAAATTTGCTGCATATACATTTTAGCTAATACAACAACTGGACTTATTAATCCCAGGGTCAACGATTCTACCGATAAAACTTAAAATTGCCCTTTTTGTATTTAATTTATTTTCATCTTCTTTTGGGCTTTCAAATGTAAATGAATCACTATTTGTCATATTTGACTCCTAACGTTTTTATCACATTATCCTTATTCAAGTCTAACTGATCAAAATATTTGTGCTCCGCAGGGATATCAGAGACGACCTCATCAACATTGGAGCACCATTTGTGCAACTTAAATCCCCCCAATTCTAATAAACTTATAAGTTCTCTTTTCAGTTTTTTCAGCAACTGTACATCATCAGCCCCGCCGATAATATCATCAACGTAAGTATTTTTCTTTATAGCTGCTGCAGCCAAAGGATATTGCTCTTTGTACCTAGATGCCAGTTCTAACAAGCAACGCGTAGTCAGGTAAGTGGACGCCTTTAATCCGTAAGTTACGGTTTGCAGCTGCAAGCACTGGATGGGCTGCATTGGTCATCACGCCAGAGTATATTTTGTAAGCTTTTTTGCTCATCATTGATAAGCACATTTCTAAACATTTTAGTAATATCACATATTAACGTATATAGATACGTGCGAGATAGAATCAATATGTCAAATAGTTCACTTTGTACTATTGGCCCGTTTAGCATTACATCATTCAAAGATTTGTTGTTTTTTGTAGTCATACTGCCATTGTAGACTACTCTTAATTTTGTTGTTTTACTACCCTCATTTACCACAGCAAAATAGATTTAAAAATATACAGCACCATTGTATAAGTCATAGTCACTGATATCTACAATCTTGGCATGCCCCAAATCTAGGTATTCTTTTATACATTTTTTATATTGCTCGAAGTAATGTGGATTGCTTCTAAACTTTTTTTCCAGACAGAGGAACCTTTGCAGGGCAGCTGAGAAGGAATCACCCAGCTGGAGTTCATTCATCGGAACCTTTAATGGTAAGTCGACTTGAAATATATTATTTTCCAACTTTACTGATGTTTCAAATATTTCCTCTGCCTTTTTAAACTCAATAGCTTGCTTATTATTGTCATTATTCATTGCAGGTTCTCTAGGAATTTTCTCTGTGTGCCAAAATTGTTCCATTATGTTTTCTAACTTGTCATTTCTGCTTTCACAGGTAACAAAATTGGACACCATAGCAACATTTGATGCCTGGCATGATTTTATACAATCCACTTTACCTCCAACAACATACCCAAATACAGTATTTTGCAAAACTGGACCATTTTCCAGTTTGATGTGTCCATCTAACAGTGCATTAAAATATACATCTGATAAACTCACATTTTCAGGAACTTTCATTTTTGAAACATCAACATGATGCTGTGGCAAACATGGTGTTATCTTATCAACTATATAGCAGTTGACATTGACATTTAAATTATGTATGCATGAATAAATTTTAACACTCATACATTGTTTAATTTTATTTTATTTCTGACCAATGCCAATAATGTTGGTATTCTCTTTTTTGGTCTCTAACTTTAATTTATCAGCTAATTCTTGGGTCATTAGCGAAACTTGGCTGCCACTATCGAGTAGCGCTTTAACAATACGTCCATGACCATTGCTGTCATGAACCTTGACCTTTATAGAAGGTAACAAGATATTTCTGCATGTATGCACATTTGAATGACAATTAACCATTGGTTCCTGAGGTGTGCTTGTGGGTCCGTCCTCATGTAACAAAGTATTGTGCCCTTGTTTCCAAATTTTGCACTTAAAAGTGAATTTGCAACTATTTCTATGTTGTTTCAGGCACACATTGCACAAATTATTTGCTTTTACATAGTCTAACCTATCCTTTACAGTTGCCATTTGAAATTTTGCGCATGAATACAGAGGATGCTGTTGTTTTGTACAATATGCACAAGGAGTGTTATAGCTGTTTGTAACTAAATTAGTCACTTTATTGTAAGTGTTTGGTTTGTATTGAATTTTAACTTCATGAGTGGGATTTCTCTCTGGTGGACTTTCTTCAAGCGCTATAGCACGCTTTTCCAAAAAGGCTATAAATTCAGCCATAGAAGGCATTTTATCTGGGTCCACACGGTCAAGGTGATATGCACGGTTGGTAAAAGAGTCTAACTTTCTTGTCAAAACTGAAATTAATAGCATATCCCACTCCTTGATGGGCTGCTGCAAGTTCTTAAGAGCATACAATTGTTGCTGGACTTGTGAAATGAATGTCCTGATATTTGCAGCAGTACCCTTCTGCATTGAGGGCAGATCCAAAAGCACATTGATGTGAGTGGTAACTAGGCGTGACTTATTGTCAAAACGCTTTTTTAATAATTCCATAGCCTCAGGATATGATTCATTTTCAATTGGTAGGTTTATAATTATACCTAAAGCATCATTTGTTAGGTATTTGCGCAGGTAAAATAATTTCTGTACAGTTGTCAAAAACAGCACAAAAGAGATCCATAAATGGTTTGAATTTGGTAAAGTCTTTTCCATCAAAATATGGGATCTCAATGTTTGGAAGCTTGGAGCTTGTAGAGTTGTGTGAATTATTGTGTTCACTGCTTGTACCATTATTGTTATTCAAACTTTTTATGGACTCGTCCAATTTACCTATCACACAGTATTTATTTTCAACCACTGAAATGTCCTTGTCATCATTTTCATCCAGGGTTTGTTTTTCTATATTGATCGATACATAATTATTAAAAGTACTTACAATGCTTTGTTTTCTCGCGCACAACTCACTGTTTGTTGACACTTTGCACTCGTTGATAAATGTTTCCCCTCGCGTTATGGCTCCTTTCAAGGCGCGGTCGCCTCGCCTTAAGCTGCTTCAACATCTCCGCAGGGTCAGCAACCGTTGAATTGGGCATTATGTTTCAGGACTTTAAAACCAAAATCTTCAAAATAAATACGTAAACTATTCCGCGACATCAGCTATCACTGTCATTATACGTCACTTGTCGACTTGACGTAACCGAAGTACTGCCAACATAGAGTCCGCGTAACTGTCACTTGACGTCGCGGAGTTTTAAACGCGCGCGGGAAGCCGGTTAAAAGCGCTTGGCAAAAATGGCTGCCGAATTCACTCCCGCAACACGTCACAACGTCACAACACGCACTTTTCTTTTGCACTAAGTATGGATACTTTGCACTAAGTATGGATATAGCCGTACTTTATTGTTGTTCGCTGCACGAATGCTTCACGGGCCTTAATATTAGAAAATTATAGATTTTCGGGCTCATAAGTGTCACGACGCACACCAGCACAAACACTCGCGAACTGTTTATTTTCGTGATGAATAGCACTCTTTCAATTAAAACTCGAAGGACCACTTAGCATGTTCGTTAAATAAAACACGCTAGAAACTTTTAGATGTATATTGACTCCAATAATTAATTAATTGCAAATCGAACAGCACACTATGGCCGTGGCTGGACAAGAAGGAAGATGTTGCCATTAATTAATTATTGGTGGACTGTCCTATCCATAGGTCGCTGGTTCATATCCGGCTCGAAGGATCACTTAGCATGTTCGTTAAATAAAACACGCTAGAAACTTTTAGATGTATATTGACACCAATAATTAATTAATTGCAAATCGAACAGCACGCTATGGCCGTGGCTGGACAAGAAGGAAGATGTTGCCAGAATAGATTTTGGCATAGACAAAAATAAAACTTTCTGTTCATGAACAGACGTCTTCCAATCTTCTTGTATTTATAAGTTTCTAGACTGCTTGATTTGAAATGAGTATTGTGCTGTGTACAGCCAGCACTGTAGATGTTTCATAGACGACATCTACAATATTTATGTCTAGTCGTCTATTATCCACATAACACGAGCCTTATTGAGCATACTAGGGGCTAATTCGATTTGTGTAACATTGTCCCCTAATATTTATTTATTTGCGATACAATGAGAAAATTCTATTGTATCAGACAGCTGCACGTTTATCATGGGACGGCCGCGACGTACTCTCGATTTTCCTCGCAGTATACTTCTTGTTCTAAGTGTTCTAATAAGAGATTCGGATAGTGCGAGAAAAATCGAAAGTGCTCGCGCGCCGTCGCGTGATAGCCGTGCTGTGGGGTCCATAAAAGTCCATTACACCTAAGGCCGGTCTAGCACTGGTGGGACGATGGGCGACGCGACGGCGATTTCATTACAACTTGCGCGACTTGATAGTCACTCCTAGACTAGCTAAGGATCGAGACGGTTCGGCTCGGCTGATTTACTCGAAAAGAGATCTATGCTCAGCGGCGGCGGAATTACAGGCTGAAAATGATGATGATGAGCGACTGATTATGATCTCTTGAAATTGCTTTTGCGTCGCTAGGTAATCATCAGACCAATACGTTCGCGGCCTAAATGTTTATCATATATTAGTCAACCACATCGTACGCCAATAAATGTGACACTATGCATCAGTATCTTTATCTCATGACCAATTTTTGTCCGCAGGTACCTAATATCTCCGTTGTTTTAGAATTGTATTGGCCCGCAACACCAGGTGAGCCTAGATTTAGGTCATCGACCTTCATAAGCCATGCTGCGCGCTTATAAATTTGGTTATAGTGTGCAACGTATGTATGTATACCTACATTAGAGGTACGTAACTTACCTAGGATCGGAACACTGAAGGCAACACACTTTGCAATTTGTCACAACAACCGAAAGAGATGTAGGTATAGTTGGAATGAGAAAGCAATCATTTCATCCATAACCAGTTGAAAGTTGCATAGTATCTGGTATCTGCATTATGCTAAGTGTAATGCACAGCATAGTGTAATAGCGTTTACTGATGTGTCGTCGTCAATATGCCCAATTCAGAGGAATTCTGCTATTGGCAATATTGCCGCCAGTCGGGAACATTACCGTAACAAGACCGTAAGCCCACTCCCAATACACCTGCGTCTCAATGACAGCATGATAAAATGCATGGCAGCAGACCGAAAAAATTGTGCTGAGCAAGAAAAAAATTAGCCGAAAATTTGGAGATCCTTCACTTCCGGTCAAAATTTGTATGGGTACCCATACAAATTTTGCCACACGTCTCGTATTGTTGTCACGTCATGACGTAAATATACCTACCCAATCTGCCCATACAAGTTTTGAGCGGAAGTGAAGGATTTTCAAACTATCGCCCAATTATTTATTTTTTTCTTTCTTACTCAGCACAAGTTTCTCGATCTGCTGGCATGCATTTTATTAAGTTGATGTTTCGTGAGACGTAGGTGTATTGGGTGTGGGCTTACGGTCTACACGGGCAACAAGAAATAGACACGTAAATAAAATCAGAATCAAACAGTTATTAGTGACACACAAAAGACAAAGTAAAAGTAAATCTTTGCCGTGTCACGAAATGGGCCCAACATGGGCACAGCATGATGCTGCTTTGCAGCCAGCGAGCGCTGACCCCGTATCATGGTCGGCCTTATCACACGATAATTGTGACACGATAGAGCGTCCGTCACTGGCTGACACCGTTCGACAGAACGAGACGGACGCTCTACCTGTCACTTATCGTGTGATAAGGCCGACCATGATACGGGGTCTGGTCTTCCGTCGGGTTCAGAATAGTTTTTAAAGTAAAACGTAATATCAATTTATCTTCGACTAGGCTAACTTTGGCAAGCAAGTCTAGCTTTACCTAATCTAATCCTACTCACCGATAATACCAGCCTAGTGGCTGGAGGCTATTGATAATACTATTATACGCCCACCATCTTATCTGTTCCGGTGGCCAAACTTGGAACTAATATCTCATCGGTATAACAATGTCGTTACAACTTGGACTTAACAAACGCTTGTCACTTTATCACAGAAAATAGCTAGATTGCATGTAACCAAGCTATAATAGCCGTTATATCGTCCCAGTAAGGTCTCTAGATATCTAAAGTAACTTTGTGATAACGACAGTGGCTCCATTCCGGTGGGAATAGAGATGTTGGTAATTGTTTCAAAGTTTAGGTAAAGGATACTAAGGGTAGTTGGGAACTTGTGCAAGATGCACATTTTGTGTATAATGGGTATATGGGTTGTATGAAAATCAGGAACGGAAATTGACGAGTATTAATGACAGCACGGGAGAAGGGCAAGGGTAAGGGAAGGGCTTTAATATGGCAAAAGTTTGCTATTTCGAAGGCATTTTCTCGTAGAAATATAAATTTTAGGACGTATAATGAAATTTGCTAAGTATCGTGTCAATATAGGATTGAATGTATTACCTACGTGCATGGAACATTACGCAATCGGCCGGATTGGTCTATTGGATTTTTTTTCATCACGACTTCAGAAAACTAAATGTAAAATAAAAACTTTTCTTTTTTTATACAACCGAATCGATAAACCAGTTCAGTATCTTAAACGCTACGGTGGATCACACGTACATACATGAGTAAAGTAAAGTATCGTTTATTTGCAAGAATATGTACATTAGATGTTAACATTATATGATGATTCAGCCTTCAACGGCATGCAAATATTAGCCTAATAGCCAATTATAAATAATTACAAATAACATAATTAATAATAATAGAAGAATAATGTCAATAAATCCACAATTTACATTCAAAAAAATATATTTATTTAAAAGTATGTACACAAGATGATAACTGACATTAACTAAATTAAATTAAAACTAAGTAAAAATTTTAATTATCAATAAACTAAGTACGTAATCCAAGTAGCATAAAAAAAATTATAACGGAATATAACTAAACTAAACCTATAAAAAGTAAGACCCCCAGGTCCCCGTTATTGGTTATGGTGCCCAGAAGGCTGGCAGCGTTGCCTCTTTGGATTGCTAGGCTAATCATTTGGCCAAAATAGCTGCCAGCCCTCTGGTCGCCGGATGTTTGAATGAGCCGCTCCGAAAGTTCCTTATATAGGGCTTTCGCGCCCGGACCCCACGGCCCCAGAGTTTCCACTCCAAACGGCGCAAACATGTAGCCCTCACCGAGGACAGCATATTTCCGCCGCTTGTGTTGCTCTGCCGTGGTGGCCGCAGCTCCGGCTTTAGAGGAGGTCGCTTGGAGATGGGGCGGGGCTAGCGTATCAACGCAGGTAGCGTCCCATACAAGAGTCCTCCTCTGCTTCCACGGAATGAGCGTCATGCCGTCAGGGCGCTTACCATCGTCACGTGCGATACCGTTCGGCTCTAAAATGGCCGGCACGCTAACGGAGGCAAGAGCCCTACGGATGACGTCATTCAAAGAGGCGTGGCGGTAGATGCGGCCAGCACTCTTCTGGCAGGACAAGCCGTGGTGACCTAGGGAGTCTACGTGGGCGCCACAGCGGCAGCGGTGTGGCTCATTAGTTTTGGAGCCAAGTCGCAGACAGGTTGCCAAAGTTAAAGTTGGTTTGTCGAGGAGAGTGCCAAGGTTTGGAGACGGAGAGTGAAGCCAGAGCCCCGCCTCCGGCTCCGCTACAGCAAGGAGACGAGCACGCTCTGCTGTGCTTTGAGCGGAGGTGATGAGGTCTTTAAGAGAAGATTGACAGAGGGGCTCGTCCCACTGATTTTGAGATTTCGGGGAAACCGGAAGCGAATCATCTGGGCAGGCCTGCTCCCACGCGCTTATTGCCTCGCTCGAACAGGCAATCGCGACATTGTCGGCAGCTGGGCTAAAAATTTTGCTGGCGAGTTCCTGCGTGCTGTGGAAAGAGGCTAAGAACGCTGGAAGGGCTACACTGACAACCTGCCGGATTCCCAGGCCGCCGTGCCGGATTGGCAGAGAACCCTGGGTCCAGGCACGACTGTCCAAATGGACGTTCAGGATGGATGTGAGGGTGGTTTTAAGGACGGCGTCGAGGGGTTCAATAATATGAGGGAATTTCCAAATGGGGCTACATCTTAAAATATATGTAAATTTGGGGACAAAAAGACAAAATTTTATGATGACTAAAGCCATGTGTGCACTGACTTTTAGAAGGCGATCCGAATAAGTTTTGTGAATGGTGAGATGTTCGTTGATGAGCGATGGTATGGATTCCTGAAAAACGGGAGCCCCTAATAGTCTGAGCGAAGATTTATCTATAATTTTAATGCATTCAAAATAGATTAATAATTACAATTTAAGGTTCTACTAAATTATTTTCGTGCAATGTCCAACCTTTACAGAGTAAAAACAACGTACATGGAGCCATCTCGTCTGTCCTAAATTCTAAATTGCGCAAAAGTTTAATTTCGTCTGGTAGGTTATTATATGATGTTATGCAAGAATAGTAGGCATTGCGTCTATATATATCAGCACAGTATCGAGGTTGGTACAAAATATTTCTGTGCTGTGCCCTTAGTGTCCCGGAAGACACATCGGAACGTAGTTCAAAATAGTCCCCATGAGCCTTGACAAACAAACAAGCCTTCCTGATGTACATACATGCTAGTTAGTATATTGTATCTTTTAAAGAAAGGTTTGCAACTATCCATTAGCCATGTGTTGCTGATGGCACGTATGCACTTTTTTTGTACTTTAAATGCCCTCTCAACCTGAACCGTGTTACCCCACAATAAGAGACCATAATCTATAAAGTAAACGAAACGAATCCATAGTACGCTGTTATTGCAGCTGCAGTAGAAACTGTTCTACTGAGTTTTCTTAGTGCAAAAACAAATCTATCCAATTTGGAGCACACGGAATCAATATGGTCTTTCCAATTCAGGTGGCTGTCAATGGTTAAACCTAAAAATATTATGCTACTGGTTTCCTCTATTAGGTGTTACCATACCTAATATTTAGCTGTTTAGGATTAGATTTGTAAGAACGAAGATTATTATTGCATGTCCATGTATGAATATCTTTTAAGGCTTTATTTACATTGGTCTCGTATTCATTGACGCTATCGCCTTTTACCATGAGCGTCGTATCATCAGCAAACAGAATGCACTTTTCATTTGTTGCTTGTGGTAAATCATTAATATAGAGTAGGAATAGCAATGGGCCCAAATTGCCATACAAACATAGACTGCAAAAACATATCCCTTCCTTTCAGCTCTTGCCGTATAGTCGGTCGAAATTTAGGACAAAAGTTGTTAGGTCAAAAAAGGAAATTCTATAACGGTTGTTCTTTCTTCTTCTTAGTCGTGCTCTCTTGATAGAGTGGTCGTGATCATGTCACGGTCGATTTTTGCAAAAGACCTTTTCATGTCTCTCGTGGGATAATTGCAGTGGTTTCCCGTTGCCTTTTGCACCAGCACTTTTAGGGTGTATTTGGTCCCCAAGGATTCTGACGCCTCTGTAGTTCTTTACTCATGTGATAATAGGTATTTCTAACATTTTACGACACTTATTAATAAAAACGTGTACAAATCACGCCGCCCCCAACATTGAATGAAGCACTAAAACTTACATTGACACGTTTTTATGCGTTTCTAATGACGCCTGAATAAATGCAACGACTGTCCCCTGCATTTAACACTCCAATCTAATAATGTTCTAACTCATTCGTCTATCTATACAAATATCACCTTCCAACTATGAGATTTGCCCGGTCATTAAATGCTACAAATGCAATAAAATACTTTCCATAAACAAAGATCGTAAGTAACAGGAATTTTGTATGACGACGCGTCATTTTAAATTAGCGGGCGGAAAAGTCACGGGGGTCCGGCTATGACTATGAATTGGACATAAAAATAACCCCTCGGTATGTCGTAAAATTAATGAGTAGAAAATAGCAGTTTGTACTTAAAATTGCTGTGTAAATAATAGAGTGTTTAAGAAAGATGTTGACTCCTACTTTGTGCCCGATTTCTTTAGCTTTAATGCCTTTTTAGTCACCATTTTTATGATAAGATAATGAATGAAGTATTTAATTTTCCCTTTTGTTTTTTGTTTCTCGTCTGTCATAGTTACCTACGTAATGCAATTTGATTTTAATGTACCTATTTCGTGCAGAGACATTTATGTAAATCATATTGGAATGTGTAAACTTCGTCTGGAATCGACCCCCTGATGTACCATACTTAGAATGGGTGATTTCGGTTGTTTGTTTTCGATGGAAATAGGAGTTTGATACTTGCAATCGGAGATTATGTTTTACCGCCTTAGGTGACTAATGTAATGTACTATATATAACACAATATTTTTTTGCGATATTATTCATTTAAGTTAGGTGTATTATTAAAACACGTGGAACTCCGAAACAAAAGGAGCAAGCACTTAACACTAACTCAATAGTGAGTGGCGAAAGTAACCCTCTTCCAATCTAATCACACTCATAAACGTTTTATTCGCCATAAAACGCAAGGGCGACCGGGACTTACTGCGTTTACGCATATTTGAACAGTCAATACATGCAATAAAAATAGCAGAGCCCGTAAAACTACAAATAATAAAAAATGTTAATGTAACCTGCGCATAATAATATTATTGACGGTGACTAGGTATACCTAGTTGTGCTTTTAATTTGTATAATCAAACAATTTGAAATCTAACAAGCTATTTCCAACTTAATAACGATACCTTTACGATTTAACAGTAACAAGAAAAACGGCGACGGATAGCAGAATTACCTTGTTATGTTAATGTTCAAAATTGACGATCCTTTTAATTCCGCGACTGTAAATATTGCCTTACAAGTATTCAATACAGTTTTCATTACTCTTTGCGTGTACGGATCGGATCAGTTAATTCAATAAAGATAATGAGAGCGAGATCAATAATAGCAATAAATATGAGCCTTTAGTCTCGGAGCCTAACAAACGGTTTCAGGAAGGAATAAAGAGATGTGCCGACGTCGTTTCAGATTTACGGGCCTGGCAGAAAGTCAAAAAACCGATCCGGTTCAATCCTGTTTTATGACGATGTACATGCGGCGCTTCTGCCCCTCTTTTATGGCAGTTAGTAGACATACTAGAATGCCCAGCTAGAAAACTAGCCGAAAAAAGGTACCTTAACTCTATAGATTATGAAGGCGCCTAAGAGCGCCTCCCTATATTTTTCGTAGAACTTTTTGTCTTATTAGCTTAGATTTTATGAGTAATCATTTAATTACTGACCTAGATAACTTCTCTGTAGCTGATTCTTTAGTTTCCTCTATTACAGATCATAGGGCTACCCTACTTTCATTATTTAGTAAATTCCCATATATAGCACGCACGCCAATAATTTCTATATTAAATGTAAACAAACTTGAACGTGTTTTATGCATCATTGAATTTGGCCCAGTTTACAATTCCGCTGACGCAAACACCAGCATGTCATACCTGATTCAAAAGGTCCAGCAAGCAATATTGAGTATTACCGTAAACCTACGTACAAAATATGTCCTGTGACGATACAGAGGTTATTTATCGTTTTAAAATAGTTTTAAAATAATTTTATACTATCTTTTATAGCTACCGCCTAAGTTATAACTTTCTAATTATTTGTACTTGTTAGTCAATAAGAGTGATATTGTATTATATTTTGCATATGAATAACTTTTTCAATTATTAGTTCTTTTTGTTTGAAACACAGGGTAACCTAGTTCAGACACGTGTTATTTGCCTCTAATAGTAAGCTCCTAGTCTATAGTGAAACTAATGTACATTATGTCTTATCAATAAATAAATAATTATTATTATACTAAAATAGTACATATTGAGTAGATACATACAGTTATTTTCCTCCTGCTGTTGTTCCCCGGTTGAGCCCTTAAGAAGCCCGGGGTCCGCATTGGCACCTAATCTCAAATTCGGCGTAGGTAGTTTTTTGAAAGCGACTGCCAGCTGCCAGCTGACCTTCCAACACAGAGGGAAAACTAGACTTTATTATGATTAGACTGATTTCCTCACGATGTGTATCTGAGACGACTTAATTTCTATGGCAGTTGGGACGGCTCAGATGTTTTAGCTAATTTTGTAATGGCGGATAAGTTCTGGTATAAATTGCATAATTTAGGACGTGTGTCTGGGATACCTTGGGACATTATGTGGTGTGATTAACCTCTGTTATGTTATGATCGATCGGGCAATTGGACCGCCACGTTAAGACTAGGATATACCTTCACTCTTATATCACCCAACGTGTTTGCACCCACAATTCATCAAAAAAACAAGTTATAACATGCTTCAAATACTAAGAAAAGTTTTTGAACAACAAGTAATCTATTGAATTGACTCTTCGTGGACATTGCTTGCTTTATCCCCTCAATCAGTCCATACCGAATGTCATGATACATGCAAAAATAAATTATAAGAAATTGTCAAAAAATTACAATCTAAAAGTCCTCAAAGCTACCCGTATCGTGCTATCCTGCATATGTTTGAGCGCTGTAGTTGCAGAATATACATACCTGCACCATCCCGTCTACTTGCCGTACTTTATCCGCCCGCCCTACAACGCCGCCCTCACTCGCTCGCCGGCAACCGAGGCGGCTGCCCGCCCCCCACACGACGCGACCACGACGCGAGTGAATGTGAATGAACTTCGTCACGATCGTATTTTGTTTTACGATTATTTAATGACCAATACGACACCGATTATTACGCGACCGTAAAGTACGGATTTAGTTTTAGTGTAAGTTTTAACTTTGACAAACTTCATTGCAATTTGTAGGGTATAAAGATTATAATCTTAGAATAATTCTCTATTACTTGTAATATATTTGAAAGCTTAGTTTAATATAAGTATTTAAAAGCATAACTATTAATAAAATAACGTGCGTTAAAAATATCGATCAAGTTAAACAATCGTTAAACTGGCGGTGTTAAACAATACAAACAAACTCGGTGTCGATGGACTTATAGAGTAAAGTTATCGCTTACGAAAGAACTTTACTGCCTTGTAATAAGGTCGGTAATGTAGTATTTTGTGGATAGTTGCGAGGTGCAGGGTAAAGTAAATATTTACGGACGGACCGTGCGAGAGACTCCAATACAGGTGAGTTTGGAAGCATGCTTTGCATTTTATAGTGTTATTAAACGTTATAGCATACTTTCCTATTGCGTATTGAGCGAAATGTAAACGGAAACACTTTTATGCGGAGAAATTTCTGCATCACTCTTTTGAAATACTTATTTTAGGACGTATCAACAGATAAAATTTTACATGGTTACCAATTTCACTGCATTATTAAATGACAATGTTTCCGGTCTCGTCTATTTGAATGTTCGTGGTACCTAAACTCGATAACTTTTGGACTGATTGTCAGTTTTTAGATACCTCGTAGTTTTACTGTCGAAAACTGTTTTAGTATACATTTTTGGGTAGCAACATGTGGATTAGACGAAAATAATTGCACTATGATGCAAAATTTAATTTACGACAGATATTTGCTACATGGCCTTTTTTCATGCGACGGCGGGAGAGTCCCTAGTTTTTAATAAAATGTTAGTAGAGAAAAGGGTTCAAAGTTATTATAACAAAGAGTCATATTACTTCATGACAATACCATTAAAGCGTGTTCAACCTTCCATATTTATTATAACCTCCTCTAACCTATGTATAATCTATTTCACACTTCGCAAACAAATGGTCCAAATGTAGAAACGCACTTAAATTTGTATTACCTGCGCCCGTGTCGGCCGGGAAATTGTAATGAGCCAATTACCTCATTATTGAGGTGCAGCGCGCTTCGTAACGAACTGAGTAAGTTAATTATATTTTGTAGGCCAGTATAATAATAATAATTGCGTAAGATTGTACATTATGCGAGAATATCATGTGCATTTAATACTCACGCAATCGGGCTAAGAAATTATTATAAAATGTACAGATGAGAATAATGATTGCATTTACCGCAATATATTGTAAACTGAGATTTTAGATTGAATATAACCAACTCCTTACCTATATCTTTCATCGTAATGTTTTCCTACCGAAAACCCTTTCATTCCCCCAATTTACCCGGTACAAATCGGGTGAGGTAATAAGTATTTACCGCACGTGGGCAGCTCTGATAGGCTCATTGCCGGTGGCTCTGAGGTGTGTTGGATATAGTAATGAAATTAGCCAAAAGGAAATGTTTACTTTTGTATCACTTTTGCTTATGTATTTAAGTTTCCCGCCCGGCTTTGAAATACTTAGCACATAAATTTGGGGTTCGTCAGCTTTAATAACTTCTGCTTTGGTTTGAGGATCTCGAAGGTATTCAAAAGAATGTAAATAAAAAAAAATTGCAATATCTTTACCTACACTAGTCTGATTTCGTTGAGACCTGACGGAGCCTAGGTACATTGCGGATTAGTATTACTTACGACTTTTAATTTTTATTATAAATCCTGGACTTTTAGGCAAAGAACTCTACTACTCATTTTAAATGTTATAAATAAAAAAAATATGTGAACGTCTACAATCTGCAAAGAGAGATTTATCTTTACAAGTTTACGCAGTCGACAAAACTTTGATTCTGATAATCTGATTTTATAGGAGTTTATAATACGGTTTGTGCAATAAATACTTACACCTAATAAGTAACGAGGTCCAAATCAATATGAATACCACTAACATGAAGAACTACGGCTAAACCCAATTAAATTCACTTAGCGTCTAAAAATTGAATATTACAATTTCGACACACAAAACACAGTGAAGTTCGCATTGCTATGCATCCCTCGTCGGCACTCGTTCACTCGTTCTTCCGCTCATTCCGTTCATTCATTCGTTCTCCAACAAAATGGCGGATCTTGGGTTGTGTCCAACTGTCAGTTAAGTCGTTCTGTGGGTAGAAGATGTACTTCTTTGTTTGTTGTTGGTTTCTTTGGTGATTGTCTTTCGTCGACGCCCGCGAAATGAGAGGCGTGAAAGAAAAGGTTTTCTGTGAAATGTTTAAGGTAGTATATTTTATGAGACGTGATGTCTGATTCCGAGATGGCTATATTTGTATAGGAGATTATTTGGACATTATACGTCCTACTGGTGTGCACAGACGAAAGCGAGCTATACCACCATACTATTACCACTTTGGTAAATTGCTAAAGTATTAATTGAAATTATTGTTTTGTTGCTTAGGCGTGAATCATTTCATAGATCAAATTGGTACTCGTCTTGGCCCAGTCCATACTTATTATAATATATTCTTGTTTAGGGTTCCGTACCTCAATACGAAAAATCGGAACCCTTATAGGATCACTTTGTTGTCCTTCTGCCTGTCTGTCTTTCAAGACCCTTTATCTCGGGAACGCGTAAAGGTATCGAATTGAAATTAAAACCATTGACCAAAGAGACGTCTGGTTTTTTGCAAAATTGTTCCTCTTCAAGTCATTAACAACATACGTTAATTACAACAGAAACGGACCAGTAGTTTGTAAAATATTTTGAAAGTAAAAAAAAACTTTAAATTGACATTTCACGAAAACTGAGAATAATTATGACACAAAACTTGGCAGAAAAACATGTTTTGTTCCCTCACACGGCTTTGTTGTAGTAGAATTCCGCATTATTCTCCGCAAGTACGAGTAACAAGGCTTCCATGCAAACACGCCGGCGGAGGGTATCTGCTCGTGATGCCAGACGCAACATGCAACCTCCTTCGGCAAGGCCACGTCTTGCGGTTGCGCAGCGATTTTGACAGATATTAAGAGGGCGTCTCTCGGCTATGCTGAAGTACCCGTTCAACTGAAGGATGGCCTGAGTACGGGCGATTACCTCTGTTCATGATGTAACATTATTAATATTATTTTATTCAATGCTTTCCGCGGTTATTTTGTATTGCGAGTAATCTCAAAATCCTTTGTATTACGGTTTGATCCCTTGCGTATAACGAACACTGATCTATGCTTTCCGCTACTACTGTACTGTACTGAAACCGTATTATGATATTGCAAAAATTAATCTATCAGCAGCATCAGCGCGATAGCGGGAGAACCCATATTGGAAGTCTTCCAAAGTCATGACTACAAAGCTCAGCTGCAAAGGCTGATAGGAATGCCTTCTGTCGAAAATATTTTTGGTACTAGCTTTTTAATTACTATCTTTATTGCATAAGAGAAGAACTTATAATTCAAATGGTGGACTTAATGCTATAAATCATTCTTTACCAGTCAATCTTAAAGCAAAGCAGATAATTTGTATGATTGATGGGTATCACATGGGATAGAAAGAAGATAGAAAGGGCGCTCATCATTGCGCAAGTTAGTTTGCATATTATCCGCTCCTCACTGTTCTCCACTCCCCGCTGTCAGTGGGCCGCATCCCGTGTATTACTCTAGTGTAGGGCCCTCAGTACGAGTGCGGGCGATTACCGCCCGCTTCGGTCACGTCCTGTCGTGTTTAACGCTATTGCAGTGAACTTATGCTGCACAGTGGAATATTTCTTGCAAACATTTCATAATTTGACACAGCTGCAGAGACTTGTGATTATATATAATAGTAACAGATCATGTCAAAGTTATATACCTACTTCAAATGTTTAGGTTTATTTATAGGTTGCATACGTTACTTTAAATTACTCGGCCCAGAACCGTTCTGTGGTATCACAAAACGGAAAGCATATTCTCTGCTAAACAACACAGAAAAATCAGAGGCAATAAAGCTGTGGAAGTTCGCCAAAGGACAAAAACATGCTAAAGCCTTGATCAAAGGGTACAATAATAAACTGTCTAAAGAGCTACTGCAACTCAGAAGGCACAAAACCTGCGCAGTAACGAGAATTCTGACAGGTCATTGCAATTAAGCACCTGTTTCAAATGGGTATGAAACAGGACGCAACTTGCAGGTTCTGCCAGGAGACGGAGGAAACAGCAATGCATATTCTCTGCTCCTGCGTAACACTCATGCACAAAAGAAGTATCTACCTAGGGCGGCACATAGTGCACCCAGAAGAGGTACAACTTATCACCGCCCAAAGAATCTGGAACTTCTTAGAGGCAACGGGTCTGAACGGTGAAATATAAACAAAGGGCTGCCACAATAGATCACCTGCTGGTCGAAGCGGCATATAAAGGCCCACAAGAACACACAATAATAATACTTTAAATTGCTATAACATATCTCTATTAAAGTTGAATCATCATCATTATCAGCATATCAGCCAATATACGTCCACTGCCTGGACATAGGCCACCCCAAAGAGTGCCAAAGTGACCGATCCTATATTTTTTGGGTTATAATGCCATAATCGCTACGCTTGGCATGCGTGTTGGCGATCGCAGTTTTTCCACCGTACTTTAGGGATGTTGCTGCCTATCCCCAGGTGGTCTTTGTCGTAAGTTTTAGTCATACCCGGGTCCAAAAGGAAAGTGGAATACTTACACTGCGCTGTAGGTATCTGTCTGACACCTCGGCATAATGCTGAGACAGCGAACGATTCACTGACGCGAAGACACACACAATATGTGTTAATTGTGTTGTATGTCTACTCCCTTTGTCTCTGTGTGTATTTTGTGTATTGAATAAATGTCTGTAACAATGTCTGGAACATAAAAGTTTCTTAAAATATCACGCCGTTAGCCTGCAAATGTAAAATAACGTTTTGTATGGAAAGCGAACCACCTTAAGGTTCGTTAAAACTTACATCGTTATTTAACAAATATGCTAAGACGAATCTCAAACGTAATCACCCGCACCCAACTAACACCCAATACATGCTGATACTACATACAACATACACCCATTCGTACATTGTGTGCGAGGCATTAGGATTCCGTGCGCGAGCCAATCACGGCCCATTGTGACTTCCAATTAAATTACGCGGGTTCCGTGCTCTGATTTGTTGGTATTTATTGCCGATTTGTTGACCGAATACGTTTCGGGGAATTCAGTTGATTGGTTTTATTGTAAAAGAATGTGTGTGGAAATTGGGTGTCTGGAAGCATGTGGATTGCATTTAATATTTTTGTTTCGGGCACGACTTACATTAAGTATGTGTTTGCATTGTGTGCCATTTGAACAATTTGATCTCGAACAAAGCTGACATTGTCGTTCATTTTACACCTAGATATTATTTCACTTCTCTTCTCCTCACTAGTCTTCAATTTGAGACATAAATAAAATAAATAAATATTGGGGGACAATCTTACTCAAATCGAGCTAGCCCCACAGTAAACTCAATAAGGCTTGTGTTATGGGTACTAGACGACGATATATATAATAAAAATATAGATACTTAATTAAATACATAGAAAACAACATTCATGCTCATCACACAAATTAATGCCATTAGGATTCGAGCCCAGGACCTCCGGCTTCCCAGGCAACTAGGCCAAAGCGGTCGTCGCCGTCGGTCGGTATATTATAATACCGATAAAGCTTAAGTATATTCAAGGAAGAAAATCTTCAATGCAAGGCCAAGGGGCGAACGAAGGATGAATATAAGTGGCCAGTACCTGAGAAGATATACAATTATACTTGCGTATTACATTATGCAGCATTTCTATATAAATGGGCCAAACCATATTTTCCCAAGCCCCTACATTTTGCATCGTCACCGTAACATTAGGCCTCTGAAAGCCTCGAGCGCATTCAACTGTGCCCATTAATAACCCCTCTCCACGCGCTCTTATCGTTGCGTTTTAAATATATTATACGCTTCTATTTACGTCAGCTGAAAGGATGTGAAGGAAAAAATGGGCAAGATGCTGACGTGTTTTCGTTCCCGACACTGCTTTTTGTATTTGCACGAAACTGAAAAACAGCAGCAACGGATCGGTTTCTGCTGTCTGTCTGCCTGACATGCCTTTGAAAGAGCTCTTTTCCTTATCCATTTATTTCGCTGCTGCTATCTAGGAAATGGGTAGCCATATTTAAAAAGTATAGTAGGTTGCACATTGCACAGTCAAACGTCAAGCACCTAGTGATATTTTCGTCACTGAAATTGGAGCGGTCGTTTTTCGGTAATAGTTCAAAATTCCAGTTGAAATGTTAACATACTTATTTATAGACTACCTAATGCCGTTATTCATTTAGCCTTCCAACAAACCAATCTTTTATGTTTTGTTATAAAACATTTATCATAGGTTTTAAAAATAAATACAAACCTTCATTTTCTAGATTGATCGTCTGTAAACATAAATAGCAAAACCGAACTCAGAAATCATACAAACCATTTCGCAAAAGTCTGTCGCATTACAAAGATCCAAAACGTCCCCAAGCCTCATCCACACTTATGTGGTGCCATTTCTTTCACGGGAGAATAATTTGGGGCCTTTCGGAGGTTTAAAAAATGAATCCTCTACTCTCTGTTGTTTAAGGTCGTAAGAGACTGAGGTTTTCGTGAAAAAAATCGTCTTTTTGAACGAAATGTGGGGCTGGGTTGGTGTGATAGCGGTAAAATGTTGGGGTTGCTTTAAGTAGGCTAAAGATAAGTAGGGGCAAGTCGGGAATATTAATAAAAAATGAGAGGTTAACTAAATCGGGACGTTTATCTACCGGACATCGGGCAAATTAAAACATTGGGGGGGCGAAATTAGTAGTCACTCACAAGACTCAAAAATTATGTAGATTAAGCGCCAGTTTTTATGTTATACAATACTGAACAAAGTGACTACTAAGGAGGTGCGGCCGGCTAAGCGGCAAAAACGCTTATATTTTGGAATACTTGTATGACTCCAGGACAAGTCCTATTTGGATCTTGATATTTGTTAAAAAACAGGTAAAGTCCCTAAATACATTTTTTTAATTCAAACTAGTGCTCGATCTCTTGGTAGATTTTGAATTGCAGCTATTAACAACCGTAAGGTCGCAGCAGTTCGGGTCGAAATGCTGCCTAGTCTAGTAATTAAACTACATAATATATAGCTAAGACTCATCTGTTCATGCTATTGTACACAGACGCCTGTAGAATAACTTGTTTTGACAGCATCTGCGCCTGCGTCTATCCATCATGCTAAGTGATATTCACGGTGCCTGGAGTTATTTATCGTGGAGCCGGCAAATTGTACTTTACGGGCGGGAACAAGCGCTACAAGTAAATAATGTGTAATTTACAGTCCTCCTGCAGTAAATACGAGTTTGTGTTTGTAAATTTCGGAACAATGAAACGACACAGTCTAAACACTTCTTTACTTAGACTTAAGACTTTAATATTAGGGCGACTTTTATTTTTCAATTTAACGCCATATGGTGGAAAGTTAAAACGGGGCAGTAAGGACAGCTGCTAGATCCCTTGCCGCCACGCAAAAATGACACTGGGATTTCATTTCTAACTTTTTAAGTGATGACAATCTACATTCATAGATTTTTGAAAAAAGGTACAGTCAGCGCGAAAATCATCAATTTTGACGATTTTTTTTTAATGCCGTCCTATCCCATTCCTATTAAGGATCAAAATATTCTTTGGGACCGACTAAGGTTTGACGACTAGAACGCCCAGAAATCAAAGAAAACTTTTTCCATACAGTTAGTAAGGGAATCCCAAAGTGCAAGTAGTCCTTTAGTTCTTTAGACGATCATCAAATTGTATGGAAACGGAGATAACTTCATGTAGATTAGAAATGAGAGAATTCATTCCTTTGTAAAAAAAACTAACGTATTTGCACCCGTATTTATAAACGTTACTATGTGGACAGTACTCACGAGCGGACAGGTGCTATAATACCCTTAGCTTAGTAGATTTTAAATTTCGAACAGAAATTTTGAACACGGATGTTAGTATTCTTTTTACAAACTTTTGACTTTTTTCTTTGGGGATACCTAAAAAATGAAATCTACAAAAAGAGATACGGCAACGTAGAAGTGTTGCAAAATGCAGTTGAAAGGATTTTGTTTAGCATTCATCCGGCAACTTTATTAGCCACAACTAATTCAGTGAAAAAAAGGGCAAACTTGTGTATTCGCCAACACGGCTACCAATTCGAACACTTGGTATCGTGAAAAAACCATAACGATTGCCGCAATTTGTTATCTTATATTTCAGTTGTTTCTCTGTTGATATATTTTATTTTAGTTGAAGCATTATTTTAGTTACTATAAATAGTATTTTAATTATTTGGACGTTGTTTTATTGGGTATTTAAGGACTGATAGGCATAAAAAACAACATGAGCAAAATTAGCTTTGGGATTCCCATACTATCTGTATGGAAAAAGTTTTCTTTGATTTCTGGGCGTTCTAGTCGTGAACCCTTAGTCGGTCCCAAAGAATATTTTGATCCTTAATAGGAATGGGATCGGATGGCATTAAAAAAATCGACAAAAATGATGATTTTCTCGCTGACTGTACCTTTTTACAAAAACCTGTGAATGTCATCACTTAAAAAATTTGGAATGAAATCCCAATGCCATTTTTGCGTGGCGGCAAGGGATCTAGTAGCTGCCCTTACTGCCCCGTTTTAACTTTCCATCCTGTATATCATTAAAGCCGTATTACACAATAGTTCAAGATAGCTCATAATGGCGCTACTGTTATTACAATTCTATGTCTAAATAAAATAATAATTAGGTAACAAATCATTACTCAAACTTCGTCTAAACCAAAACCTAACCCTTCGTCTAATCATAATAATAAGTTTATTTTTAAAGAAATATCACATTTTAAGAAACTCTATATCTTGATTTCATTTATCTAAATTGCTAAAACCAGTGGCAGCTAATAAATATAATTTAATTCCAGCAGAATATTGGAAAAGGTATAACTGCGGCAAAGTTTTCATCTAAGTACCCAAAGCTCTAAACGAATTATTCTTTATTAAAATATAACCTAATAGAACTCTAGGTTTTCTAATAATCTTGCGAGGCTAAAGCGCTCCAAGGTCAAGTAAAATGAGAATTGCGAAAATTCTTCGGATACTTTCATTGTGTTCTTAAACGAAAATCTATTGTTGAAACTCGAGTGGGGGTTTGAAATTCCTTAACTTCAATCAATTAATACTTATATAAGTAATACAAAATAAAGAAAATATTGAAAGCTGATCCCACCATCGTGTGTGATAGAACCTGGCTTATGTAAGATAAGCCTGAGATTTATTTTAAAAAAAACAAGGCAACTGTAATACCATTGTCAAATGTGTCAAACGTCTTAGATTCGTATGATGCCCTAATCTGATACCTAATATGATAAGTTGATAACTAAGAAAGTTACTCCTGCGAAACTACTAACCATTCTAAATTAACCAGTTATTGCTAAGTGAACACAAGAGTGGCTATACTTAATAATATTCTTTCATATAAAAGAGTTGAATTACTATGTTTCGTCCAGCTTAGAGAATAACAGTTCCTTTTCGTAACAAACTAAACTATCTCAGGCTGGCGAACGCATATCTGGACACTGTCCACTCAAAATAGCGAGCGTTTATACATATAATCTACCTTAAAACCTCCACTGCAACGCACAAAAGCTGGCAAAATTTAAAAATCATTCCAAAAATTTCAGCCTCGTCTCTCGACACCCGATTGATCCGGTTATCTGGATCGCTAATAATAATAGTGTCCCAATAATCCCCCCTGATGGATGACAGGCACACCCCTTTTAATTGCCACCGACTGTACGTCAGTCACGGGACATTTTCGATTTATATTAAAATAAGTTCGATCCGTATATTGTCCCTTTAGTTTTGTAAGGAGGGCGCAAGGAATATGTAATATAATTTATGCGATGGGGGGAATTATTTACCATTTAGTTATGAGTCATGGTGGTGGCGAAATATTGGCAAAAAATACGATTTTAATCTTCTTGTTTGGTTTAACCCTAACGCTTAGCTCAATTTTTAAAAGTTACAGAATAGACCGTGGGCCCACTCCCAATACACATGATAAAATAATATAAAATGCATGGCAGCAGGTCGTTGTTACATAAGTTACATTTAAGAATTTTGTTACAAATTACACAAGGAAGAATAAAACAAAAGGATGTTTAGATGTTTGTGGGTGAAATTTTGCAAGAAGATACGCAGACGAAGTCGCGGGCGGAAGCTAGATTATTATAATTTAATTATATTAATAAAAATCAGAAACCTTTATGTGTCTTCCGTAGGTAGGTATAACTTAGTTATATTATTCTAGCCGTGTTGACAATTGTACCGGCACAATGCTGTCGGAGTGTTGTGCAGAATTACCCACTTTTTATGTATAGAATTACCCTTTTTATACTTTTTTTTATATACTTTCTAACATATGTTTAATTTTAAGTTCTCATAATAAGTGAATTGTAAAATTCTTAATAAGAATAAATGATCTTTAAACCTAAACCTATATGATAAGTTATATTCTCATACGTATTTCGTGTCTGTTTATCTTAAATTCAGGCTGAGAACATTATCCTCTAGACAGCGCTCCCGTCACGATCTAGAAGAGTCTTAGCTTAAGTACTATACTGATAAAAAACGTAGATTAAGTACGGATCTTCGGATTTGTATCTTCGCGACATTTGTTTTTGTTTTTTAACAGTATAAGGTAAACATTCCAATGTAAGAAAGCTTTATTTCTGTAATTGATTTACTGTTTATTAGGATTGAAGGTGTCAAGTATTCGGTCGGTGTTAAGTGTTGCCACCAGGACACCCGACTCTCCATACAAATATAGTTTGGTTCCCATTTTAAAACGGCATGCTAGATTAACATGAATTTCTTTATATACCTACCTACAGAGCAAGTAGTGGTGTTATTATCTCTGCGGTCTTCTGTAGAGTGTATGGACTTACCCAGTTAGGCTGATCAAAATGAGTGAGATGTCAGATTTATGCAGTCGCCATCAAATATATCGGAGCGGCCAAAGTGCTCACAAATATCTGAACACGTCTCTAATGCCTCGTCAATAGAGATATGTTCAGATATTTGCGAGCACTTTGGCCGCTCCGATATCTGATGGCGACTGTAGGTACTAAAGGTAACTCCCGCTTTAAAATACCCCGTTGTGTAATTTTTAATTATAATAATGATGAAACCACAAATAAGCTCCGCAATTTAATATTAATTTAATAACTATTAATCTGATTGGCCATCAGCTAATGAAACTGCCATTTGCTAAATGAACGAACCAAATTGAATAATCAACCTATATTCAATAAAAGCGCAGCATAGCGGCCATTTTGTTAGTCGCAAAGCAAATATGACGGACGCTGTATCCGATACATCTGCTCAAAACTCATTTATCATACACCGTTCAACAATGCCAGCTTAGTAATGCATGCCGTAAAGGCTTTATATCCATTGTGTAAGGTTGGGAATAGCTTGTGTCGGAGACGGATGTTCGAAGAATAGTATTGTTGCTATTTTGTGTATTTGAGCCGTCCTTTTGGTAAACAATATTGGTTGCGGGTGTTAGGGGCCCGCGCTCGAACTGAATGAGCCAAAAGGGAAGTTCGTCATTTTTATACGGTTATAAAATTTATATAATTCGGTTATTCTCTAACCACCCAAAGACCTATTAGTGATTCTCCTATTTAACGTAATTTATATAAATAGTTTCTAAATTGGAACAACGTTTTTATTGTAACGTTTGATATTAAAACAAAACAAATTATCATTGTAGATCCTAATTGCCATTTATTTTTCTTATTTCTCGTAAGTAGATGATAATTTTATGCAAAGTATAAGGGCACTCTAGATAGAAAATTATTACTTACATGAAAATAGAAACAAACCCATAGTAATAAGTATAGGTAGTTGAAATTTTCTGAACTGGACTGATCTTCTTATCTTCAGATAAATAGCATTCAAGTCTAACAATAGGGGAGGACGGGGCTTCAATTAACAGAGGTAAGTATTAACAAGCGGATACCCAAAAAACGATCACTAGTAATCACTTACATCTATTCCCGAGACAATACTGCACAGGTTAAGACTCGTAGGTTAAGTGGGAGCGAGCTGTGTCAAGTGCATCCGTTTTTGGCAGCTAACGCACTTTTATTCACTTCACGATTTTAGAGTTAATATTTACCTAAAAGTTAGTTATTTCATATACGAGGTGGAGTGACACAGCCATCATTTTCTTTCATCGACTAGGTAGGTATACCTAATGATAGGCTTGGCGTACCGCACACCGTACAGTTTTGCAAACATACTTAAAATGAGTTAAGTATCATAATTAATCAGGTCTACACGTCACAGACTGTAGCTACACAGACAAAGGACCTACTTAATATTTATTACGTTTACGTTTAATAGCTGTCAAGTTGCGTCGCGACTCAGAAACTCCTATCCCACTCGGACCGTAAAACTAGAAAGAGGAGAAAGATTTCCACATCCCGGCGGCGGGGCACTGAAATTCGAACACTGGCGAACCTTACTTATAGGTTTGTAGACAGTTACTTAAATATATCCAGTCTATACGCAGAACCCTCTATACTTCGATCGTTTCGATATTAACTGCAATTTCATGTCCCAGTAAAGTGCCGCGTTGACAGACGTCCACTGATCGCCAGATGTCGCGACAGCGCTGACTGATTGCTCCCCGATAATGACGAATATGCGGCACTATTCACAACCTGTCTCGACTCTCACCTATCCCCAGTATAACATAGTCGAGCGCTACAACAAAATAAAGGTAATAAGAGGTCAGCTTACACAGGTCTCTCTCAGCCCTCTGAGGTGAGGTATCGGTAGTTTTGAACGCAGGCATAATTTTTTCATCTGATCCGTATTTGTATCGAGATTGATTTGTAAATAAAGTTCTGAGCTGATGAAATATTATTTTTATTCTGATCGTGCTTTCGCGATTCGTCGTATGTGTAGGATCAGTTGGAATTTAATATTTATATCAAATTGCAATATATATTAAATTTCACGGAAGAGTCTTATCGGTTTACGGTCACGTTCGATTTAAAATGTTATTAACGTAATCGAACGGTATGCCGAGTGCTGATGTTGACAGAAACAAAGAGCGTTACATATGTTGAAACACATGTTTCCGAAAGGGGTTAAAGTATTAGATATCTGACGAATATCTTCATTCTGCGATTGCACTTACCTGCCTACGTAAATCAATTACATTACCTTAAGCTTTACTAATTTCCACCAGAAATATGTTAGATCAACAGAATTAACGACAAACTTTGCTTGCCTACGATTATGTGCTGAAAGTCCATAGTAATAGTACGGTTTTTTTTCTGAACTTAATTTATTGCAATTTAATTGTATGTCTGAATCAAAACTCTTCTCACTTCGGTTTTCAAGTCCTAAAACACTAACATCAGTTCACACTTCACCTTGTTTAATTATGTTCGCATTCGCCCCTCCTTGATTTACGGCCATATTCCCCCACATTTTTACCTGCAACACTCGAAGCCTGATAACAGATAATAGCACCTACTCCGTCGTAATAACGTTCTTTTTGTTGAGAATGTCTCATTGCAGCGGTCATTCCTAATGGTCGGAGATTTAGCGATAATGTGTTGTTTGGTTTTATGTAAAGGATTTGTTTTTATGAGAATTAAAAGAAAAATAAAATAGTGCAGCAAATTGTGTAATCGCAGTCGGGATTATATAAGCCTAATTATATTAGGGTTTTCTGGAAGATATCGCTGTATAGCTGCTATACAACCGCCTGTTGTCTATCTACCATTATCTATGTTTTCTCTCTGTCTTTGTAACTGCTTCGTTGGTGTGAAATGTACCATAAAGAATATTTGTACTGTGAATTAACAACAAAAGAGAAAAAAGAGATACATACTTCTAGCATTCAAATTATTTTCATTCTATTGGCTCTGCTCTTTTTAGGGTTCCGTTTCGCCATGTCCGTCTGCCTCCGTCCCTCTGCGGCTTAGCTCAGTAACTCTTAGTACCTGCTAGAAAGCTGTAATTTGGCATGGGTATACCTACCTACTTATCAATCAAGCGGACAAAATGGTGCTTAATACAAAAGATTTATTTTTAATTTTTTGAATAGGTTCTTACCCAACGTATAAAGTGGGGATGCAAGTTTGTTTACCGTAATCCTATGGTGTGATATATCCCCATGACGCTGGGGATGGGTCTTTATACCCATTTTTTTATCAGCGATGCGTTTGCGTGATATTGAACTTTAAAGTGTTAATTTCTGTTTGGGTCAAGTCTGGCGCTCTGCAAGCGAAACGTTTGTTACTGGTAATGTTAAGGTTAAACAAGGCAATAGTATGCTAAAACTATCACAGTTAAGCAGACATACCTGGTGTTAACTGGTGTGTCTAATAAAAGTCCACCAACTTAAGAAATACATTTGAAAAAATACCAGTTTCGAGATATTCTTCGAGTTAAACGTCTGTCTATTCTATGACAGACATGCAACTATGGGACCCTACACTGCGCGTGGCTAGACATGCACTTGGCCGCTTTTTTTATAAACATGCCAAACAATTTTGTAATAGATTATATTCCTCCTGTTCTGTGTGATAAAACGCCTCTAATAATCAAAATGTTTACAAAGCTCAATATATCTACGGCAAAAAAGTAATCCCAACACACTTTTATGTAACGGTTCATTTGTCAAACCCAGCTGCCAATAAATGATTACTTTACGATTACTATAAATATGTAGGTACTTACCTACAATTACTTTCGTCCTTATAAAGCTGGGATAGCTTCGACAAAAGCTCCTTGGCGGCGCGATGAGCATTTACATAAAAAAAGCTCCGCCACGAGTTAATGCGGCTGTATCCCGAGCTTTCAGGGCGTAGGGATGGGCTTTCATGTCTCGGGAGGATACCAAGGCGTTCGGTATCTGCAGCTTTTAGTCCCTAAATAATGCTACTATGATATACATCTATGCATACATCTATATTAAAATTAGTAGGTGCAAGTGGCTCTGTGAGCTGTGAAACTTGCGACCATATTTTTTTAATACATTTTTTTTTTGAATATTTAAAAAACTGGATCCGATAAAATATTCTTAGTAATAGTCTGTGAGATTGTAGCTTTGTAAGTTTGTATGTAGGGGTAATAAGGCAATCTTCGGAACCATTTATTCAATTTCAAAAATAGAATGGACTTTCTGAATTAACATTGGCTATATTTTATCCTACGGATTTGCCTCGTAAGAACCTTAAATTTTAGAATGAATTTTCTGGCCGTCATTGTCGCCTGTTTCGCCTAATAGAGTGGAGAGTCTCGTGGAGAATACCTTCTTGCATTAATCCCACATTTTGTACCTTATTTTACTGCTTGCTAACTTTTAAGTTTAAATCAATCACAGCAAATAATAGTTGAAAAGCAACAGGTTATATTTATGAGAGTATTAAATCGATACATATTTTTGCACTACTTAC
Source organism: Epinotia bilunana (assembly GCA_947049275.1). Lineage (NCBI taxonomy): Eukaryota > Metazoa > Arthropoda > Insecta > Lepidoptera > Tortricidae > Epinotia > Epinotia bilunana. The sequence goes on from OX346265.1 coordinate 7,752,210, forward strand.
TAGAGCAACCGGACTTCGAAGAAGGTTAACTGATTGTAAAATATTCTTACGATAAAATTACCAATGGCTTTTTCCTTAATGCATGTCATCATATAATGCAAGTATATAATATAGGCAATTATAGTCAGTATTGATGTAAGTTTATTTTTATTGTAGTATATATTAATTAATAATTGTTTTGTATACCTCTTTGCCTTTACGCCTATATCCTGCAAAAGCCTAAAATTGGTTAGTTATAGCCTAGTGAATGACTAGTAAAAACACCTTAAAGCATTAGGTCCCCAATTTTTTTTATTACTTATAGGTACGTATTTGTCCACTATTTCACCTGATGGTGATCTGAAGTGACGATGAGGTAGAGGGTGATACATGCATAGCTAGATACTCGTAGTAGATTCACTCTCGTCTTGAAAAGATCCATTTGCAATACAGGTGTATTGTGCAATAAAGTATAATAAATAAATAAATATAGGTATCTGGTTACGAGCCTCGGGGCATCCCTACTACAGTCGTTCGTAGTCATGTGAATTATATGCCGTCATTGAGATTCAGATTGCTATTTAGGCAGTGTCAGTGCCCCTTTGACTTAAATCAAACGTATTTCCTCAGATAAGCTACACTCAGTTAACATTCGTATTTTTTCTTTAGTTTTCCGCAACGTCCTGTTCTATCTGTACAGTCGAATTAAGACGCAGTTAAACCAATAGAAACACACTCTTGCCCAGTCAAAATATACTCACCGGCAATAAATTGGGCCCAAATTAGAAAAATGCATTTAATTATTTAAAACATTATTTCATCTATTCAATTTATAGTTTGAAATCACGAAAAGTTTTTGGGCCAAATTTTCTGCCGGTGAATGTAAGTAACTTAAAACAGCTAGATTATATTTAGTTTCTCCGAAGGCACAAGGTATGATGCAACGCATAAATATTATGTTTATCGAAAATATTCAAAATGAAGGAATCTATGGTGTCGCATCAGCTTCCATAACAGATAGATGTTACCACGGAATGCGGTATTGTGTATTATCAAAGTTGCTTAATATAGTACATTACTACAGATGCCGGGAAGTAAGGGGTTGCCGGCCGAGTATATATAGTTAGTTATGAGGCTGGCAAACCCTTTTCACGCCGAGGTACAGGTCGACACACGTAAGGAGAGCTCTGGCGGCCATACATTTAATATCTCTTTTTACGTGTCTCGACCTGTATGTATAGTGATTTTCTCAAGTATGCAATGAAATAAATAAAAAAAACTGCAAGAAATCAAACTTTAATTTTCATGGCTGAACGCCGTACATGACAAAAAAAAGACCATCTTGCAGGCCTTGGTCTCCAATTCTGTATGAAATACCATTATACGGATCTCTCGTATGGCTGCGCTCGAAATCTGACAGTTCGAAAGCCCATTATGAAGAACACAACGTCAATATTTATTGCATGTTTGAGAAAAAAAAAATTGAGGACCCCAAGTTATACTTTAGATGAAATATTTGAGTTAGCCAAATTGAATAGTAGTCCTTTTAAAAAGCAAAGATTCCAATTCCAATGATAGTTTTAACAAAAGGTCACATTAAATAATCTCAACCTATACATTACATTTTTCCTCTTTGCCTTCAGGTTGACCGGCAGACAATGCAAAATGGCACTTAAATAAAAATTTTTGAAACAACAATATATAAATAAATAATATACGTGTTTTTCGTTACGTTTGTGATGCGAAAACCGACTTCGACCGACTAGAAGAATTTCATAAATAAACGGTACCTACCAACTCGTTCAAAAACGCCATTTTACACGAAAGGCTTGGCCAAAGGGTGACGGTTCTGTATTTGATCCATTACCGGGCGTCATGGGTGGTAAACAACCGCCTGGTGCCGTCTGGGTCGCGATCGATCGCCCGTCCCTGGGGCATGTGGTACGTTGCGGATTTTTGCCTTCGGCTATAGATCAGGTGCATTTGTTTTCTCACTTTATGTATTGGGAAGCATTGTTTACATCAGGAAATTAATTCTAGTTTTTAATCCCCGATGCAAAGAGAGGGGTGTTACTCGTATAAGTTTAACGTGTCTGTGTATCTGTCTGTGGCATCGTCGCTCCCAAACGAATGGACCGATTTGAATGCGGTTTCTTTTATTCGAAAGCTGATGTAATCCCGAGTGTTCTTAGCCATATTACATTTAAATTTGTTCAGTCGTTTTTGAGATATTGGACTTTGAAATGAAAATGTTGGGGGCTTTTCAACTTTTCCAAGTTGTAGTTATTAGTATGAAGTTCAGCGTGTTACCAGCTAACTAGGTAACATTCAAGGCAACGCGTAACTGATTGTGATTAGGAAATATCGACAATTATACTAAGAATATATTAAAGTTTCGGGTGTTAAGAGTCCTCGCCCTTTCCTGAAGCTCGCCTCTACATACAAACATAGTTTGGTTTTCATATTTAAGGTATGCCGTAGCAAAACTAGCTCCCCATAAAAAGGGACTTGCGTCGAGCATATTGGGGACACTTAATGGACAAATGATTATTTTTAGCCACTAGCTGACTCCGACCCCAACTGTATTCCTTATAATACAGGCGGAGTCGCAGAATAAAATATAGCCTATGTCTATCCCGAAGGTCGAGCGGTGAAAGTATTTTTGGAAGCCGAATTTGTAATCCTAGTGATTGCCCGTTACATACAAACTCACATATTCACCAGCTCCACGGCCTACAGCAAAGTAAGGGTAAGGGTATTATATTTTAGTATTATTAGATAAATGTGGGCCATCACTTAACTTCCTCCCCCTTTTTCATAGTACTTAACAGACCTCTGTTTAATAAAATATATTTTGTTCCTTTTTCTCAAACGCAAATGTCAAAGTTAAATACTAATTTTAAGGGCATAGTATAGGTTTAATGAACGTTTATGAATAAGGCGCTTAATCTTGGCGATCTAAACACGTACACCCCGTAGACCGCAAAATATAGGTATCCTTCTAATATTGCCTAGTCGCGCCAATACAAAACTCGTTTCAATTAAAAAACCACACAATAGAGAAACATGTCGGATTCGTAGCAATCGTAGTGGCTCTACGGCGTAGCACAATGGCTACGGCGTAGCCACAATGCCGAGGCTGTGAGGCAGTCTATCTCGCTATCAAAACATCGTATCTCCACACGAGTTTCGTAGTGAGATAGGACGTTTCGGAAATTGGTATTAACATTGGACGGAGGCCAGTCGATAAATGGTGCGGATTCATCTCCTGATGTAACACTTCGGAGATTTGAGCCGTGGATGTTTTGTTTGGCAATAAGTCTGTGTATGATATTGATATGTCTAGGATACAATTTTTGCAAGGAATACATCCACCTATAGGAAAAGGCTAGGACAAAGAGATCTGTGTGGGTCGATACGAATCTTCAATCGATAAAGTGTAGGCAACGGGCCTGTAACTCTTATTGAGTTGCAAGCGTCCACAGACTATAGTGTCTGCTTACCATTATGTAGACTGTATGCTTGTTTGCAACCGGTGTGGTATAAATAACTTAACAAGTAGTGGCTCTGTGAGCAGGAGAACTCGCGAGCCTGCATTCAAAAATAACTTTTTAATTACGGAAAACTGAATCCAAAAAAAAACCATTTAATTAGACAGGGTGTGCTAAAAATGGGGTGTGTACCGATCAAGGGCATAACAGGTATCGTGTTCTGATAAGAAAAAACTAAAAGATTTTTTATGACGCGTTTTTCTTACATTTTAGTGGAGCAGGTCGCCCCAGTCGGCCAAAGCTCCATACAAATGTAAAAAAATCTTAGTTTTTCTTATCAGAACACGATGTCTGTTATACTCTTGATCGGTTCACACCCCATTTTTGGTACACCCTGTAGAACCTGCTCGCAAAATTTCACGACAATCGGTTGAGAAATACGACCTGCAGAGGAGAACAGCGGGACATCGGGACATCCGGATATACGAAAGAATTTCGACCTAAGCTGAAGCAGAGGACTTCGTTTGCTTCGCTCGCTCGTTCAATAAATAATTAGAATCGCCTGAAAACTCTAACATGATATTTTCTCGAGCCACCGTGATTATGTCAAATTCTGTCTATTTAAGTGCCAAACCAAATTAAAGGCTGTACGTGGTTGGGGGCATAGGGGTCCAAACGCATAATTACCCCAGGGACAACCTGTATAAAGCTCTCATTACGCCGCGCCGGTGCGGGTTGGGGGCCACGTGAGTACACTACGATTTTCATGATTTATACGTCAAACTTATATGTCAAATGGCGGCTGGTAAGTATTTAAGGCGATGCCTCGATTTGAGTCGAATACGCCCCCTAGACAGAGACACGCTGATGCCTTCCGCGCACGAGGAAAAGAGATGTAACACTCTTCGGGAATGGCTTTTTTGGACTAATTTCGATAAATACCTAACTTAGAGACGTGTTATTTAAATTTCATAAAGTGAGATTTTAGATGAGATAAATACTATAGTATTAACTTGATTGTGTCGTAAAATAATGTATCTGTAATGTAAAATTTGAGTAGGCTGAGTAAGAAAAGGAAAATACAGACCCAACTTCGGATTTTTTTTCTATCGAGGAAATTTCAAGGAATCATGTATCGATAAAATTAGATAAACAATCATATAGTCAAGAACCATATATATGAAAATCAGACCTTATTGTTTCTTAATCTAGTCAGAGTCAGAACGGCGTTCCAAAGCACGCGATAATTTACAATGCACAGGCCTTAAACTTTTTTCCTAAAAAGGACGTCTCATATATCAGTCGGACTTTTCATCAATAATTATATTATCAATCAGAACCATGATATCGGTAACACGCAAACGCCATTTTTCGCATGGCGCGGATCATATTGTGTGAGAATTTTTGAATATTGAGTATTATTAACATTTTTTTATACAACGACGGTGGCAAACAATCTTACGGCCCGCCTGATGGTAAGCGGGCACCGCAGCCTATAGACGCATGCAACTCCAAAGGAGTAACATGGGCGTTGCCGACTCTTGATATGCTTGAGGAGTCGCCGATATATATTTTACTAGCTTCCGCCCGCGACTTCGTCTGCGTGAACCCGCGGCGAAAACTACTCTATATCCAGGCTATAAACTATCTTCGCGCAAAATATCATCAAAATCGGTTGAGCCGTTTCAGCGTGATTGAGTAACAAACATACAAACTTTCGCATTTATAATATCATAGTAGGATTAGTAGGATTATCAATCACAACAATTATATCTAGTGTAACACGCAAACGCTCCTTTTCGCATGGCACGGATCATTTTGTTTGAGAGTTTTAAAATGTTAAGTAAAGTATTATTAATATATATTTCATTTCAGCTTATGCCCGCGACTCCGTCCGCGTGGAACTCGTTTGTATCGTAGCTCCATACAAACTCTCACCTCCCATTTCACCCCCCTAGGGGATGATTTCCGTTTGGTTAGATTGTCTTGTATCGACATTAAACAATTACCAGTTCTGTTAAACTGTCGACGTCAATACATTAACATTATCGCACTCTATGCCATTGAAATATGTAGACAAAATATTGACGTATGCACGTCGAAGCAGCTCGAACAAATTGCTCGCTGTAATTGCATTTGACGATTCCGTGACTGAGTCCATTAGATATCAATTTGGGTACATTTTATATTGTTGTTTGGTTCTTCGGTTTGTATTTGAACAAGGAAATGCTGTTTGGTTTTTAAAATGACGTATCTGGTTATATAATTATCATCGATTCTACTTTTTTGCAGGTAAAGAAATAGGTACGAAAATATAACAAAATTTGTCAAAACCTTTGGCCCCAGAGGCCAGTCATATTTTTGTTGAAAGTAAATTATAATAATAAATAAATAAAACTTTATTTCGTTACAACAGAAGTTATTTGTACAACAAAAGTGTAGAGTTGAACCTAGTCACACAGTTATCTTATTGTAATTTACATTATTGGTGCAGAATGAAGTTGAAGATGAAGAACTACGGTAGCCTAGCGGTTCAGGCATGCGGCTGTCAAGCGGTGGTCGTGGGTTCGAATACCGGCTCGTACCAATGAGTTTTTCGGAACTTATGTAAGGAATATTTACCGTTAGCTTTTCGGTGAAGGAAAACATCGCGAGGAAACCGGTCTGGAAGGTCAGATGCCAGTCGCTTTCGTAAAACTAGTGCCTATGCCAAATCTTGCCAAAGCGGACCCCGAGCTCCTTTAGAAATAATACCGGGAATAACGCTAGGAGGATGATGATGGTGCAGAATGAAGTAGTTTACTTCCCGTACTAGTTATAAACTGTATCACTGTGAAGTAAGATTCGTCAGCCAACATCAATAGGTATAGATAGGTATAACTGATATACTTAAGTAATGTTTTTACATAATAATAATATTCTTTATTGCACCACAACATAAGAAAAACATGTTACAAGAGTACATTCAATAAATAAAGGTAACAACAGGCGGTCTTATCGTTTTAGAGCGATCTCTTCCAGACAACCTTTGGGTAGCAGGAAATTTTCACGAGGAGTTGAAAACAGGTAGTGCAAGAATAAATCAAGAAAAGCTTACTTAACTCATACATCACATATGATAACTACACACTCAAATACACACTTTCACAAATAAGTCTAGTATAAATACATTGATACATACAATACTGTACCACAATTATATAAATATATTACAGGACAGCCTCGTTGTCCTTAACTTAAGGCAGCGACAAGTAATATTGTTTCAACAGATTTTTGAAAATTTGCACATCATATTATGCGGTAAGTTATCTTTTCTTAGATTACATTGGCTGTGGATCATACGTCTTATGGTAAGTTAGATAGTCAACAATGTAGGTACTTGAGATTATTTGAGTTGACCGAACCGCATCAAAGCAGTGCATTCAAAAAGCCACTTTACCGTCCTAGGCAGAAAATACTAATTCCAATGATAGCTCCATAAAAAGTCGGCCACATTCTATAATCTCAACAATGATTATTAAGAGTTAGCTTATGCGTAAACAAGTAGTATATGCACAAAAGACAGATGATTCTACTTTCAAATATATGTTTTTTCTTATGTACTAGTAAGTATGTGTGCGTGTGTGGAATGTGTATTTGAGTGTGTGTATGTGTCTGTATATGTGAGTGCCATTTACTTTATCAGTTTTTCTGTCTCGTCGTAGCTAAGTGAATTCAAAAAGATATCCAATACCCGTCTACATTCATATAAACCTAATGCCAATCTTTTGAAAACGGGTCTATACCCGATGTATGCCCGGGTCCCGACATCAGGCTGCCTGTCAGTGGCGGTCTTGGCCAATAGCTCACCCAAATGCGGCAGACATATACCCACTTCAACGTAACCGCTTTCCGAATTACGTCGATTTGAGTACCTGATCATGACACGTAAAAAATTACATATTTATAGTTCTTTATCAGTACCGAGCCACACCGTTCCTTTTTGACGCCGTTATTAAAAGATAAAACTTTCGATTCGTCTTTGTTTAGTATCAGATTGTGGCATAGCAAATCATGCGACGGCTGCCATAAGTGTTTCCTTATAATACTTGTAATGTTCACTACACATTTCAACGCAAAATGTAATAGTCTGTCGATACCAGCCTATTCCAATATATAATTTATAAACACACTAAAATTACTTTCATACCTTAGTATTTCAACTTAAGAGTCCGCGGTAAGCTCGATTCTCCATACGACCGTAGTTACGCTCTCATTTTAAAACTACGTGTTGGATAGTAACGAAACTTTGCGTATAAATACAATGACATGAGGTATATCTATGTCTGTAATTAGTTTATGTAGCTTCAGATACCATAGAAAAAATACAGCGAATTTAAGTTTTTTATACAAAACTTGTTTTTGTTGTATTTCGTTTGTTTTATAAACTGGAACTATATAAACTAATTACAGATAATACCTCATGTCAATATGTATGCAAAGTTTCGCCACAATCCAACACGTAGTTTTAAAATGAGAGCGTAACTACGTTTGTATGGGAAGGTGAAATCCGGCCGAGCGGCCGAGCTTACTGCGGACTCTTAAGTTTGAAATCGATCGTTTCAGTATGAAATATGCTAAACCATGAGCCAAAGACATTTCGGGTTAAAGATATTTATTTCTCATAAGAAATACAAATTTACTTGCATGACTTAGCAACAGTTATTGTTTACGTTTGAAACTTACAAATAACAATTTTAACCGCTTTAAGATTGAACGGTAGAACAGCAGGAGCGGCAGAAGTTGTGATGTGTAATACAATTGTAGTGGCGTTCATGCGGCGAGCGGCGCATATGCTGGGGGGACGACCGTAGGCTAGGGACACACATCCCCGTTTTCCGATATCGATATATTTATTCCTTTTTTAGCGAGAAACAGCAATCGCGCTATTGAAATTGCTAATATTTTAACATTTGAACAATACTCATTTTAATGTATTATAATGCAACTAGCCTACATCAAAATGTTAACATGAGGTCGAAAAGTTCCAAACTAGAACATTTCACAGGTCGTTGATATAAAAACATTAAACGGCATTTGACACAGTCAAACCAGCAGCTTTCTATGAAACGTTAAAAACACTGATACTATGAAGTTTGTACGGAAGTCTTGCCAATTTAGTCAGGATTTTTGATGGTCAAACAGTTTTAATTTATATATTTTAATCTATTTGAAAATCATTAAAAGTGAAAATAATTTGAAGCGTGATGTTTTTAGAGTATTTTTGGGAGTTTTATTTATTGGCGATGTAAGAATAATATGTAAGAATTTTAACATGGAGGATCGTTTAGAATGCAGAAGAGGGTGCAGAAGAGAAGAGAGAAGAGGGAGAAGGCAATGCAGACGTGTTTTGTGATGTCGGCTGATGGGCAGCCAACCCAATTGGGAAAAAGCGAGACATGATCGTATTTTCGACGACAGAAAATAAACCGAATACAATTATTCAGAAGACGATCTTAAGGCCTCCACACACCGAACGCAGGTCGTGCGCGGCGTGGGGCGGGCGCGGGTCGTGCGCGGCGCGGGTCGGGTGCGGCGCAGGTCGCGCGCGGCGCAGGTCGGTAGGTATCTCTCTCACTACATTTAATATCTCTATCACTATCTCCATCACACAGTAGCGCGGACCCGCGCTACTGTGCGATAGAGACGCCGCGCTACTGTGCGAAAGAGATAGAGATACCGCCCGACCCGCGCCGTGCACGACCCGCGTTCGGTGTGTGGAGGCCTTAACTTATCAAGAAGCTCTCCATTCTAGTCAGAATAACACATATCAAATATCATATATAGTCGATTATGGGCTATAACAATGTATACCAATTAATCTTGGTTTTGAAAGAAAGAAAGAAAGAAAGAAAATATGTTTATTAGATTGAGAAATAAAAGACACAAGATATTACAGACATAATCGAAACATGCTAAAATGGTCGCCACTCAGCTTTGCGCTACGAAATAAGCCGTAAGGTTATATTTCGCAGCGCTGATTTTCAGTGGCGCCTGGCTACTAGGGTAATTGTCTGACTGTGTGACTTTCTGGTTTGTGTTGATTTCATCTACATATACAATTTTATATAATTTAACTAAGACATGCAGTAAAATAAAACATTAGGGAGTGAATAAGTGTGTGTGTGTGTGTGTGTGCGAGCGTTTGAACCGTGGTGCGAAAATTTAAATTAAGGATTTTTAGTTATAATTTGACCCTTGATATACGTCATGGCTGCCTATTCTTTTTGTTTTTTAATTAAATATTGCTTAATGGACTGTTTAAACGATACTACGCTATTAGAATTTCTTATTGGAGGTGGTAAGTCGTTCCAACACTTTGTTGCAGCGAAACGAAAGCTGCAACGAAAGGCAGACGTACGGTGTAAAAAAGGGCATATAAGTCGTGGTGCTTAACTAACGTGGCGACTGGCGTTGAGAAAATACTAGTTTTTTATATAAGTAGGAGGGTTTTTTAGTTTTCATTACTCCGAATAGTCATGAAGCAAAGTGCAAATACCGCGGAGCGTCCATGTTCATCATATGATGCTGACTTAGGTAAGGCGTAATGCGGGCTCGACGAGGAATAGGAAAACAGAATCGTATACAAGCATTTTGTATCCTTTGTATTATTTTCCTAGTCCTCATCAGCAAACACTGGCCAAAAACTGTATCTGTGTAATTTAGTTTCGAGAGGATAAGGGCTTCACACAAGTTTATGCGCATGTTTACAGTAAGGCAGTCGCGAATCCGGTATAATACTTTGAGCCTATAAAAACAGTTTTGCATCAGCTCAAGTATATGGCCCTCGAAGCGCAACGTTACGTCCATGACAAGCCCTAAGTTACGTGCCTCATGTACTCTTTCTAGGTGGTGTTCTTCTATGGATACTTCCATGCTGTTTGCTTCAATTTTTTGTATTTGTTTTTGTGTACCTAAGATCATGAATTTAGATTTGTCGGGGTTAATCGTAAGGTTATTTTTACTACACCAGTCAGATATATTATTAAAATCAGTATTTAGATGATTTACAGCGGTATCGGTAGAAATGGGGTTGAAAGATATGTAAAGCTGTATATCATCAGCATATATGATAATCGCAGTGATGTATAGTTTTTATGATGTCTGCAGTATACAAGATAAAGAGAATTGGTCCCAAAATGGAGCTCTGTGGGACTCCTCTCACAACAGGCAACTGAGAAGATAGCATTTCCAAGCCGTCTTGGTTACAGATCTTCAAATATTGCGATCGACCTTTAAGATAACTGTTGAACCACTTTATTGTTAAACTGTCGAAACAGTAGTAAGCTAATTTAGAAAGGAGTAGGGAAGAGTCAATGGTGTCAAAGTTTTTATGGGCAAGCCAATTATGAAGACTATAAGAGCCAAATTATAAAACTTTAAACTCGCGCTTTGAACACATATTTAAATGATTGATTTGGGGATCCTGTGAGTATTGTGTGTTGTGGCCTAGATAATTAATATAATATGGACAGCTAGTGGACTTTTTTCGGGTATACCCTCTTCATATATTTATCGACTTTTAGAGGGTAGTGAAATATTGTGCACTCATATCTCCGTAGACAACTTGCTGGGACGACAGTCATCTGTGACCAATGACCATGACCGGTGCCACCCGTGTCGAAACGTCAGAAATAAAACTAAATAAGTGTCGCGCTAGATAAACCCGAGTTAAACAACAATTTAAATAAAGCCAAATTTTGTTATTTCCTTCATGTCCGAAACTTTGCATTTAAAGTATGAATATTAAAGACTGCAAATACTTGCTCTATTAGAGCTATTAAGTTTCGATATTCAAATCAATGAAGGTAAAGTGGTAATAAACTCCTAAATAAAACGCAAAACATAAAAACAACCCCTTGTAAATCACCCATAAAAAGCTGTAAATAATAAAAATATTTCCCCATTTCAAAACTGAAACATAATAACCCTCAACCCAATTACGTAATCTATCCATCGATAACATCGTATCGATAACGGTCCCTCCCTCGCCGCCTGTCATTAAGGGTGATCCATCAAAACGTCCGCGTGGATTTGGGGTGGCGCGGCTCCCCCTTAAGGGGAGACCGGGGAGGGGGTAACAAACAAAATTAGATATTCGTGCGGTGTCCCCGCGAAGTGGTGAGAGCGTGCTGATTGATTGCTTTTACAAAGATTTACATTTTTTTGGAATGTGTTGCATTGGAGAAAATTGAGGCTAATCGTTATACAGATTCTTGTTGTAAGTATAAAACTGGTTGTCTGACCTAAAAACATATTCAACTATTCCTTTCTTTGGTGCGATAACGGAGCTTGAGGAAGGGATTGATGGAGTGTTTGCACAATTTATCGGCTTGGTCCTTTTTTATCGTGGAGACTCAGTCGTCGGTGGACGACTGTGTTACGTGGTATATCTACCCATTAATAACTCCACGGTAACCGCCATCTGCACTTCTGTGAAGACTTGAGGATCTCAAATAGCGTACTAATGCAACTCGCTATTCGAAGCTTATAGCGGTTCGTCGTCTTCCTGGCGAGTGTTGTGGCCCCCAAGTGCTGTGGAAAACGCACGCGATCCCGGTAACCCCCCTTCATGGCCTTTTATATCGTACGCGTAAGCGGGGCAGACCCTATACTTGACCGAAGCGGCTGATCGGCTTGGCTTGACTTGGCTAAGATTAAAAAGTTTCTCTCAAAACTTCATTTCTGGTATAAGCTATTGTTGATAACTGTACTTTTCTGTGTACCGTTATCAACTACTCGTTGAGACGATTTTCACGAGCCGTAACTCAACGGGGTTACGTCTGTTAAGGCCAGAATTCCCAAGGCCACCTTCTGTCTCCATCATCAGATCAGCAGAATTGTCATCCAAACTATACTTATATCCAAAATTTTAATCGGTTAAAGATATTTGCTCCAAAATTGAGTTGCAAGATTCCACCCGAACAAACATACCTAGTTACATACATTGCAAGTTAAATAAAAGCTTTTATTTAATGTACCGTATATTAAATACATTATCGTCACTTTTAAAACATAACGTATAAACATAATATATTTCTATACGGCTAGTCTATGGACTCACCATACGCAGAAACAGTACAACGCTCTTCGTGTACAATATAACAATGCCTTTAGAGTGATGATGGGGCTACCCCGTTTCTGTAGCGCATCAGGGATGTTCGCGGAGGCCGGGGTAGATTGTTTTTACACCATGATGAGGAAACGCTGTACATCCCTGGTGCTCAGGGTCCGGGCTAGCTCCAATCCTATCCTGAGGGCATTGTCGGAGAGATTTGATTGCCATTACATGAATCATTGTCATTTGATTCACGTAGTGGCAAACAAATCCCAGTAATCAATTTAATGTACGTAACATAAGCTAATTATAATTATTCCTTGTTTGTAATATGATCCCAGTTGGTCGAAATAAATGATTTTTCATTTTTTTAATGTAATTATTGTTATAATAAATAATAATTTATTATAACAATAATTAAATTTTACCATTCAAAAATTTCAGTGCAAAAAGTCAGTGCCAATAAATAAAAGCTTGTAAATTGCTTCACAGCTTCAAGACTACCTCATCCTGGAGCGACATTCATCCCGGCACGTATTAATAAGTTATTGTTTCATGTCATAAACAAACAAATAGTCCCTACTTTGACTTCTTTATAATTTATCAGTCTCAGTCTCTGCCGTTCAAAATTAGGAAGCTTGATAAGTTTCTGAATATTTAAAAAGCTGTGCTTCCAAAATTAAGTAGCTCTCTTAAAAGTTAAACAAGCTCCTGGTTAAGTTATTTTTGACGATGTTTATCAATGTATGCGTAAAACAGCCCAAATTAGAGAGCTATTAATTTCGTACATCATTTATTAATATGAATTCTATCTACCACCCTATATGAAATAGGCATGGTGTACTACTATACTAGTACATATAAGCACATATAACTATGTACAATCTGAACGTATAGATAGTCAAAATGTGAAGATAATCAAAATATCGAGTTAGTGAAGTTATAGACAGCAAAAGGGCGATAAACTCAGATATTGAAATATTGTAAAGACAGAAAGAAAGATACATTTATTCACAAACACACAGGACACACATATAGGGTTAGCATTTTGGTGGCAGTTTAGCACAAGTAATGCAGTGGAGTCGCCATTGTATATTTTCTTATTTGAATAAATGAATAACTGAACGATAAATCTATATTACAGTACCGGCCAATAATATATCACTTGCGTTTTATTGTATGAACGTATACACGTATATACATAGAGTAAACAATTTAGGTTTGTTGATACATCGCATATTTTACTAGTTACATATTTTACATAAAATTTTGACGACGACTGCAATGCAATACTGTAAATTACGATGATGATTTTATAAGATAACATTTCAATAAATTTTACTTGTTTACTAAAATGTTTATGTATTCAAGAGCTTGAACAACTTGCAACTGGAATTAAAGTTTCCAAATCTTGCATATTATCTTCTTCTGATGTTAAACGGTTGTCAAGATTATGAAAAGAATTTACCATGGCAATTTGTTCCATATTAGCTGGGGTTATACGGTTTCTCAACTTGTGAAAAATCCATACTTGTATGAAACCAATAAATTGAATTATACATTATTGGTTTATCAATCATTTATTAATTCATTCATTCAATCAAAAAATATATAATAACGACTCCATTGCTCTTTGTTCACCGCAATGCCAATATTATGATACTTTTTCTGTTTTCTATATTAGTAAGTATTATTCTTTGTAGCCTTTGAAAGATTAATTGCCGGCGCGTTTAGCATCGCGTGTACTTCATGACTAGGAACCGCGAATCGGTTTGAAACATATTGAGCGATTTTTGACCTTAAATACGTGATACCCGTTTTCATTATATTTTAATGTCTGATTCTCACGGGAGTATTCTATTAAAAGATTAAGAAACGGTTTAATGGTAATGGGTCGTATTCGGAACACCACGCTGCGCTCCCAGACCCTAATAGTAGTTAAACATTGTAGATGTAGTTTGGAAAGCGGCTAAGTTGAAGTGTGGGCTGGTTATGTCAGCCGCATGCCGAGCGAGTTTTGCGCCAAGATTTCAACTGACTGGCAGCACGACACCTTGAAACGGAGACGCGGGCGACGCGGCAGACCTGGTCAGCGATGGCGGGACGAGCTGGATTCCTTTTTAAAGAATTGGCCACAGACTTCTCAGGAACGCGAAGTCTGGAAACGTCGGGGTAGCCCTTTGCCCACCAGTAGGACACAACAGGCTCTATAATAACGCGTTAGATATTTTTTGTATTAACGGGCCTCTGCGCTGTAGGCTTCGGCCCTACGCATGCCTTCCAAAAGTCCGGGACCCCATTGTCCCAATATATGGAGAAACATATATGTAATAAAAGGTTTAGTGACGAGTGCTTCAGCTTAGGAAAAAATATTTTGTGAGCAGGTTTAACAATAAAATGATGAAGTGTTATTTTATTTCCCTCTTCACAGGTATCGAAAAAAAATATGTCAGGCTCGTGTGTTAGCTCATAGAGTTAATTAATGTTGCAGTGATGCCATGACGAGATTATATCATTCTAAGGCAGCCACCAGCACCGCAGCCGGCCAGCTCTCGGCTGTCAGTGTAAAGTCAGTACAGATTATTTGCAACGCGCCTACATTTCATTGAGTGCTTCCCGAGTACGAACGCAGTGCTGAGATGGCTACCGCGAAACGCAAACTTCGTTCTTTCATATATCTCTGCACTGTCTACCCCTATCGCACTTACCCATTCGGGCGACAGAGAGGGATATAGAACGATGTTAGCGTTATTAGGACAAACAATCCAAAATTACTTGCCCTAACAATCCCCGTAGTCACTTTCGTCCATCCAACTTCTCAAACCCTTGTTTCAATAATTCTCAAACTCTTATAAATAAATACTAAATCCAACAAACTTTCCTTTTGGCGATGCTAATGAAACAAGTCGTTAATGAACATTTTAATTACCGAAGCGGCCAAAGGCCTTGAAAATGTTCGCTCAAAGAAAACAGAAGTACGCGCAATATTTAACAACGTAGTAATGAATACGATCCTGTTGGAAAGGGAACTATAATGCCGATACCCGACTTATATAGATTACATACAATATACATATTACTAATAATGAAACTGATTAATTAATTCGTGTTTAGTATTAATAGTTATTCTTTTACTAGCTTCCGCCCGCGACTTCGTCTGCGTGGACCCGGGATAAAAACTATATTTTATTTAAATCCAGGCTATATACTACTTAACTTCGCAATATTCATCCAAATCGGTGGACCCTTTTAAGCGTGATTCAGTAACAAACATGAAAATTCGGACAACCGATACAGGTAGGAAATAAAATTTAGTGATTGCAATAGGCAACCATAATTCTCAATTTTTGTAATCCCTGTTGCTCAAAGCCAGCTGGGAAATAAAATTTAGTGATTTCAATAAGTTAGTGTACCCAACTAATTCACAGTTTTTGTAAACTCTGTTGCTCAAAGGTTAGCTGGTAGAGATCCCTTAAAGGGTTAAGCTCGTCGTTGTTGGTACTTTCTGAGATTTAGGTTCGAGTCTCTTCCATGGACATTGCCGAAGTTAATAGTCCAGTAACTTTATAAATCCAGAGCTTGCGTCAAATCCGGTAGTTGATTTATCGCAGACTTGTTTATGACGTTGGCCCAATCAATAATCCAAGTTTGTGACCTCGAGTGCCGAAAGCAACTTTGTCAAAAATCTAAAATCTCGCGAAAGTTTTTATTATAACCCAAAAGGACAAGGTTTTTGATGGTGCCTTCTCATGACGTTTTAAAAAATCTCGTAAAATATGATTCCAATGCAATGAAAACATTTTTTTATAAGCACGGATGCCCTAACAAATGACTACAAGAAAGACGACTTTTGTTTTACTATTAAATATTTATTATTTTGATTGCAAAGTAT
This sequence comes from Epinotia bilunana, assembly GCA_947049275.1. NCBI lineage: Eukaryota > Metazoa > Arthropoda > Insecta > Lepidoptera > Tortricidae > Epinotia > Epinotia bilunana. The sequence goes on from OX346265.1 coordinate 7,768,669, forward strand.
GTGAATATCGATTCTGAAGACTCGATAATGAAGTCAGGGCTGGTGAACGTTATAAAAAGTGAAAATACAAAATTAAAACACAGCACAGACACCTATTTTCATGGCTCGAGTAGTTTGCCTTTGCCGTTTCTAAATGAGCTGCTCCTCTTAGTTCATTCCCTATTTGTTTTGCCCTCTAAGAAGCTGAAGTTAACTAACAAGGAAAGTTAGCTGCAAGAATCTCGATCGGATATAAATTCAAATTTTATTAAAAGTTGCAGAGCTCTGCATATTCTCTTTTTATTTTTATTTCATTGGAGTTTGAAGACTTTCCCGCTTGTGGAAGGTACCTACGCTAAATTAATATCGACTGCCAAATAGTGTTTCCATTTAAAGCGTTTCTATCCATTTAATGCTAATTAGTTTCCTTAAGTATCATCCTAATCATCATCAGCCGATATATGTCCCACTGCTGAGCACAGGCCTCCCGCTGAATGGGCAGTAGTCCCCCACGTTGGCCCAGTGCGGTTTGAGGATTTCACAAACACTTCTTTAAGCATACTTAAACCTAATTTGATATCTACAATTTGGGGGCACAGTATAGTGCCCCGCCAAGACGCTTAGACCCTTTTCTCGAAGCGTTTCGTTGTGTTATCAAACCCTCACAGCATCAGTTTGAATACTACTAGAGTGCTCATGTTCACTCGATAAAGTCACCTAAGCTAGCGTTTATACCTGTGATGATGCACGTAGAACCGATGGCCGTTAGGGCGGAGCTTAGGTAGGCCCCCCCCACAAGGTGCATGGACCTGGTAAAGGTCGCGGGAGTACGCTGCTTGCGGGTGGCGCAGGACCGGTCACAATGGCACTCTTTAGGGGAGGTCTATGTCCAGCAGTGTACTTCTTTCGACTGATATGATGATGATGATATTTGTAGAATTTGCAAAGTTAGAGCTCTGCTAGAGTATGGCCGGGATGTCAGCCGGCCAGCTGTCCTGGCTTATGTATTTATTAGCTTCGTGTGGCCAGTGAAGCTAGTATCCGTTCGGCTAGTCCGTCACTGCAATGGAACTGGCTGGCTTAAAATTATCTGGCATCATGTAAACAGCACCAGCAAAATCATATTCTAAGCGAGGACAGCAAGCCAGGACAGTATTAGTATAGTATCTAGCTAGCTATTCTAGCTTGAAAAACTAGCCTCGTGTATCGCGGATATTAAGCTGATAACTTTTTAAAGTTGAAAGCGGTAAGTAAGAGCCAAAATGAAATATCGCGACTGCAAACTTGAGTTTAAATAGTTCGTCTTTCAATACTTCATCGCGTCTAGTAATTTCTACTCACGTCTCCGATGTCCGTATTAATTAACGGCAGTGAAAGCTTAGAGAAATTCAATTCTGTAGTAGGCTAGGTCGATTAATGAAATTGTTAGGTCGTCTACGTGACTGCTGTCTCTGGCAGGGAATACCATCCTATGGAAAAGACAAATTGCACAAATTAGACTCGTAATTGTACGGTGAGGGGGTTAGGGGAATTGAGGGGAATTAAATAGATGTCCCGGACATGTAAGTAGTTTTAAAGATGTATTACTCGTATGTATGTTTGGATAAAGCTGCCAACTCGTGTACGGCAGCGTCTCGTGTTTGCCGGAGAGAGTGTGCTTTGTCCATAGTGATAAATGGCCCACTACTATGATAATGTTCATGATGATGGCCGTACTATGATAATGGGCAATAGATAAATAATGAGTCAAAATCTGGAACAAAATCTAGGCGTCTCTCCTGTACACAATACAATATTCAACGGGTTAGGTAGGTACAGTTTGTTTTATGTTGTGTAGATGACGAAACACAACAATTACCGACATCTACTGTTTATTTGTTCTCTTCAAGTAGGGTTATAAAACAATTACGCATTAACAATAGAACAAACAGTAGCTCCAGTACACGTGCCGGTCACTTTTACGACGTCTCTTTAAATAAATAAATAAACCATTTATTTCAGGCATCTAAGGCCCATAGTTACAAATACCTTAAAGGCTAACATACATACAATTATAAAATTAAAAACGAATTATTATTAGGCGACGAAACAGTGTGGCTCCGTGGCGTCGTCACGTCTGGTGTAGAATTCGGTAGGTTGCCCGGGAACCGCCGAAACACGACACCCTTCGGCCAGAAGTCAGCACACGCGATGGTCTCCTGCAGCGGCCTCGGTACGTACCACAAACGAGCTGAAGTGCACGTAGTGGCGCGAACGCAGCTGGAAAACCCTCAGCGAGTAGCCAGTCTTCTGGTGAATATACTGCACCATGTCATCAGCCGTGGCCGTGTCAGCATGTCTTTTCCTATTTAGCAACAAAACAAGTTGTAAAAGTTATGTGCATTTTCATATTATTATTTTTACTTAAAAAACTCCTTTCATGCAAGTCATAAGTTAGAAAGGCGCTAAAATGTTGCATTAAACTAAGGGTGCACAGATAAGATTGAACAATTTCTTTTTTGTCTATTGTTGTTATCCTACTCCTACTAATATTATAAATGCGAAAGTTTAGATGTTTGAATGTTTGTTACTCAATCACGCTTAAAAGGCTGAACCGATTTGAATTAAATTTTGCACGAAGATAGTTTATAGCCTGGATTAAAATATAGGATAGTTTTTATCCCGGGTCCACGCAGACGAAGTCCCGGGGAAGCTAGTTTATTATAAATGTATGTTTAATGTGTGTTTATATCTGTAGTTGCACCCACAGCCCACAATTTGTCCGCGTTGCCCAAAGGTTGACTGGTAGAGAATGCTTACGGCATTAAGTCCGCCTTTTGTACGATAAGTTGTTCTTTTGTGCAATAAAGATTAAATAAATAAATAAATAAACAATATAACTCGTAGAGAAAGATTTTATCTTTTTGTTTGATCGGAATCAAACTGTTTATTCATATTACAATTTATTCTTTCCAGATCACAACTTGATTAGGTACATCAGTCTGCCAAGCGGTAAGTGTGTTCCCTTGTATTTTATTTCCGTATAATCTCATCAAATCAAATGTAAGGTAACCGTCCCAGTGCTCGACACTAGCCCAACACTTGATACTACTCTTTATACATAGCGACGCAGATGAACAGTAGGAGTCAACGATGTGGAATTAAGCTGTCAAAACTTGGGACTTTTACCTAAATCATTCATATTTCCGATATAAAACACACCGTAGATCTCGTGATAGATATTCAAGTGGATCGAACAGTGGACCGCTGATGTGTGGAGCCGGGGCCTCGGTCTCACGTGAGGCGAACCACGTGTTCTGCTTGTATTCGTAGTCAGCATTCACTTGTTATTGTGTACCTATTCATTAATTTACTATTACAGCTCAGCCACTCCGGTACATCATTGTCTATATTTAATAATAATGATAAATAAATATTAGGGGACAATCTTACACAGATCGAACTACATAGTCCCCATAGTAAGCTCATTAAGGCATGTGTATAATGCTAATGGGTACCAGGCGACGATATATTTAATAGACACTCGTATTTTAAGGCCTCTTATTATGGATCAGTTGCATAAACTACTATTCAATGATATAACTTTGTCATCCTATTACATTACAGCTCGAATGGAAACCGGAAACTTTTTGCATACATATTTTTAAAGTCGACTATAAGTGAAGTAAAGTAAAAAAGTCTTACCAATATTTATACCAAACGCTTCAGTAGGTAAAGTTAAAAAATTTAACCCTTTATCACTTTTTTACAACTTTAATAATTACTTATGAATGGGCTATGAATATCGTTGCAGCGCGCGCGCACCGCGCACGTAATCCAACCCACGTGCTCACAACCGCCATTATCTGGCTGTCCAAGTCAATAAGGGCACATGTGACAAGGTACTTGTACGAAGGTACGCCCTTAATGCATTGTGGGCGAGGTAATCGCACGCAGGAAGATAGGGCTGAATAAACTTATTCATACTTCACTTCGTGTGTGGTCTGACTATCGGTGTGCCCTTCGTAATCGAATAGCACTTAAGGTACGATCATATATGAGGTAATAGTCTGGTCCAACCATGCCAGTACTAGTACTAATGTAATGTAAAGCAGAGACTTTGACAAAACCTAAAATTTCTGTGCAGTGAGCATTTTACTTAAATATTTTTAAATAAATTGTATATAAGTTTAACACATGTATCTGTGTGTTTGTATGTGCATGTAGCTCCCAAACGGACAGACCAATTTGGGGGTAGTTTTTTTATTCAAAAGTGTTGTATTTTTTAATTAATATACTTACGATAGTTCTGCCATCCATATGAAAGTTGCAATAGGTACCTCCAAAGTATAAAACCTTGTTATTGCATTTATAATCATGCAGACTGTCCCGAATTAGTACGAGTAGCTCAGGCGGTGCGCCTGTATGTTCCCTCGCTGTCTAGATATTATTTTCGACCTCGTTGTCGACATTTACTAGCGGCATCGGCAGCGCGAACGTTGTCTCGCAGAAAGTCCCCGCTTATTCGAGCTTTGCACTTTATAAACTCGTTGCTTGAATCAGCACCATACTGTGATATATTTACTAGCCTATGGATAGAGATGTGTGTGATGAACAGTGATCGGAATTCGGTGAGCCAAAATACCTATTATTCGCAACAGGACATAATGTAGAGTGGATACAACCGGGTAGAAAAATATTTTTTTTCTTTAATACCGGGTAATCGATATTTGTCCGGGTACTATAAGTAGTCGTAATGTTAAACATACATATTTTTACTAATAGTACGGGATTGTTTATGTTAGTTTGTAGTAAAAAGGGAAGGAAAAAGTATGAAATTGTATTTATGTATTTAAGAGAAAATTCTGTTTTCCTACCCGGTTGCAACCACTTTATATTATGTCCTCTTGCGAAGAATAGGTATTTTGGCTCACCTAATTCCGATCACTGGTGATGAATGTTTGACGTTCTGCTAGAAGATGAATGCAGGACCGTCTCCTGTGTAATAATAATTATTATTTGTTTCTTTTGTGTATTTTTTTTTGTTTCACATTGCTTTGGTACTGTTGTAATGTTGTGAAATTGTGTGGAATAAATAAATAAATAAATAATAAAGATGTCAGAGTAAAATCAATAATTTATTATTTGCTCAAACCGAGTCGTTCTAGAAGTTTAAGTACTTTTCCTATGACTGAACTAAGTGACTATAAAATCGCACTAAAACTTATGAGAAATGAAAACGGACTGACTTCACATGTGCAGCTACCTGCGTGCACTTGACATCACAATGCTAAGAGTAATAACGTCGTAAGTTTTAATAAGTCCCTAGTAACATCAGGCCTTATTCTGCTAACCTTGCGACGTGTCGCCACTATGTCGCGTCGCCGGTGCAGATAGTTTACAAACCACTTGGTACTTGAAATAATCTAAAGTAAAACTCGGTGAGGTAGTGTTGAGTGCTTGGTTATCTTCGAAACAGAAGCTATTAGTAAAAACCCGGCCAAATACATATTTGTGGTGAGGTAGGGCACAGCGAAATGTCATCCCGCTCGAATTTGGAGCAGCCCAACTGGGGAAGTACCTCCGCCTTGCAGAAGGCCACAGCCATAATAACACTACTACTTGCTCTGTAGTAGTGTTGTCTTCCTGGAGGTGAGCAAGGTCGCCAGAGCTCCCGAGGATGTGTTGTGTTGAGAGCGAGGGAATTTGTTCCTTCAGCTGTCGACACGGCGAATCCTCAAACATATCAAGGGTTGGCAACGGCCAAGTTACTCCTTTGCAGTTGCATGCGTCTATAGGCTGCGGGGTCCGCTTACCATCAGGCTGGTACCTGTTCGATCTTGGCCGTACGCTTGTTTGCCACGGTCGTAAAAAAAAATCTTTTGAGCAACTTTTTAGCAAAAAATACCCACTATCTGTTCCGGTTTGCCTAATGATGCTTTCCTAGAGCAAAGGCTTGTTACTGAGTCGAAATACATACATATGTATGCAGGTATGTATCTCTTTTATTTTGCGTGCCTAGAGAATCATTCCTTTAATTCCATCACCACATTCGAGATAGTGATTTTTATATTAAATGTCACTTCGCACCAATAAACATTGTTTATTTACGAACTCCTCATTTTGTATCGCATTTCACCACTTCACCGCCATCTCTCATCTCCACTGTCTCTCTTACCTTTCTCTTCACTCTTTTTTTAATACCTCGGCGGTGGCAAACAATCACCTGGCCTGCTTAATGGTAAAAAGACACCGTTGTCTATACTATGCCTCGCAACGCGTTGACTTAGGGAGGGTCCATAGGAACCCCTCCCTAAGTCAACGTGTTCCGAAATTGAATCTCGCGTAAAACGATCACAGAAATAAAATATGCATTAGTCTATCATAACAAGAAGAATTAATTACCAATTAACGTAGGCATTTCGGCATCGGTTGAGAGGAGTGCAATTGAGGAGAAGTGCGTGTCTCCACTGTATGTACAAACGACAACACTGTTAACTGACCATCCTGTGTTTATATAGAACCTTATTGCAATGCACAAGGTGCACCGATTCTCAGTTAGCTGTGTTGTCGATAGTACAGTGTACACACGGGAAATGTCATGTTTATTGTACGTCCGACGGGCAAACTGTTACTGCTAAATATATTCTTAAATTTCTTCACCACAATGTACAGTTCTGACAACAAGCGTATCTTATCTTATCTTATCTGCCCTGATCCTAGCTAAGCTATGGTTGATATATTACTTAATGTGGCCGACTTTTTATAAAACTGACATTGGAATTGGAATCTTCTTCTTTGAACGGTATAGAATCGCTTTTTGAATGGACCACTTGGATGCAATTCGGCCAACTCAAATAATCTCAAGTCTACATTAAAGGCCTTGGTTGTGTGATTTTTTGATTTCTTTTTTTTAATCATTTTGCATTGTAAATAGCAATCCGTTTTAGCTATATTAATTCGTGTCACACTGTGACTATAAATAAATAACATCACAAGCCTTATTTCTCTATTTCTAAAAAAGACCTTTGACTAACTTAAGAACTACTTTCTAACTGAAGAAGTATAAAATAGTTACCAGTTCATTTTTAACTACCTACTTTGATTTGTCGGATTGACTTGATGTAAAGTAAATAAAAGGCTTGAAAAACCGAAATCTTATAATTTCATATAAAGATTGGGATAGGGACCCCTCGTATGCCGATGTTAAAATTGTCCAATCAAATGGTGACTAAGAAGTTAAACTTTAGGTTTAAATGCATAGCACTGCACCTAAGCATATGAGTGATTTATAAAATGTTATCGTTAATTCCTGCAAACTAATCTCGCTATAAACTTGTTACTGTTTGGTCTATTCCACAATCCTACAATATTAATTAGGATACAAATGATGTATCCTATTTTTAATCGTGATCGTACCGTGCAACAATGCAAACTCAAATCAAACCCGAGCACTCAAGGCTCTCGATTTGATTGATTGTTAATTTCTTCGCTATTCTCCAAAAATAACACAACCCCCGAAAGAGCCAGAGGGGTACTTGTTTATATTAAAGCCTATTGAACCAAGCTATCCATCACTGCTTGGACCTTAGTAGAAAACGGTAATATGTAGCTATGACCTCGTATAATGTTTATTGCGTTTTCGAACGGTAAGATGCCAAGGACTTGATTTGTTGACCCTCACAGGCCGAAAGGCTTGAGGGTCCGTGTTTTTGCAAAGGGTCCGTGATGCTGAGTGTTGCTTAGTCGCTCATGTATTTGGTATGTGCATACAGTTTACATTCTGAGAAGGGGTTAGGTAGTGCCTAAGTTCAGTTTATTCAATAAACATGTGTTGAAGAAATCTGCGTGGCTGTCACCTCGTTGACATATGGATGAATATAAGAAAACAATGTGCCCAATATTTTGTGAGGATAGAGTGACAAAATAAAAGTTTTTCGTGTCATTGAAAAACATTTATTTTCGCTGGGCCTGTGCAATAGTAGATTGTGTCTCAAGGTAGCAAAATTATGTAAGTACGGCGGGCGTGGTATTTTGAATCCTAAGTGAAGCGAAAGATTCTACCATAGAATCTTGAGCGTAATGAGAGATTCAAGTGTTCACTCCCAAAATGGAAATCATTTTGCTACCGAGTGGAGCATATAGAGCTTTTCACTCCTTCTATGAGGAAAATTTTAAACCCCTTATTTGAGGGCATCAATGATTCCTTTTTGAATAGCATGTGTGAAAAAGGTTTTTTACGTTATATCTGTAGATGTATGTCCATTAACGGCAATTTAAAGAAACCCATCGGAATGCTGACCTTTATATTATACTAATAATCAAGTGAACAGAAAATCGCTTAAACTTATTGGGCTTTTATTCCCTCTAGATGACGCAAGTAGCGGCGACCACAGTATAATATTATACTATAACTACTATACTCCGCGGCCATTTTCAATGCAAATGGTGCCTATGAAGACATTCGCTGTACTTGTCGAGGCGCGGAATAAAACTGCTATCAAATGGGTTGCACTGTACAGAGTATTCACAATAACATTGTGCGCCTATTTTAAGACCCAGTGGGCGTAGCATGGTTGCCATTTTATCACTTGTCGTTGTGGTAAAGACGCCCATCACGCTCTGACAAGTATGCGAGTGCGAGAGTGACGGATGCCATTTTATCACTTATCGTTGTGGATAAGGATCCACAGCGATAAGTGATAAAATGGCTACCGTGCTACGCCCGCAGATTTAGTTCACTGTATGGGAGAAAGAAAGAAAGAAAGAAAGAAAACATTTATTCGTGGACAAAACAATGGGTATAAAAAACAAAACACAGTAACGTAAAAGTAGCAGGGTCCACGAAAAGGCCCCGACTCAGCATGCTGCTAACCTAGAAGGCCAGCGCTGGTCTTCCGTCGGAACCTTTACATGAGTTACCACCTGGAGAAAAGAGGGTAATATGTGATTTTGAGTTCGTATTACATTGTGTAATTTAGAAGGTTCATTATCTACGATCTCAATCCACTACATTTTCAGGCCTTTTTAGCCATATACTAAGATATTGGCGCCACCGTCCCAAGTGGCTCATTAGTATGAGAATATTTCGTTCCAGTAAACACCACAGTGCAGGTATAAAATGAACTAGGTACTGGAGCATTCCTGCACGCGCCCGGTCTTCGGCATCATAGAAAGAATTCCAGCTCTTGTTAAGAACTTTCAGATGATATATGAATACACTGATGGTACACCGCCCAGACTAATTTGCCCACTCCTTTATTTATCTAATAGCTACCCGCGCATTGCAAGGGACGCAGGTAAGCGCGCGGAATAAAATAAAACTTTTAACCATCCAAAAAGTCCATTCCAGGGATATGGCAGACAATCGCATCCGTATCCGCAACCGCAAAAATTTACGCGGAGTTTTTGCGGATGCCAATGTAGTATAGTTACGAATACGGCAAGTCAATCAGATTACAAAAACGAATTGAAGACTCTTATTCACTAATGACGTAAACACCTAACACGCACGCGCCGCGTTGGCCCTTTTCTTGTCGCGAACTATACAGGGTGTGGCCTGGAACACGGTAGACTATTGAGCTTGTGAGCAATTATTTTCAGGTGTTTTAATTGAAAAATAAAGTTTTTTTCCTTTTTTTTCTCTAAAGAAAGGTCACGTGTATTTTTACTCTTCTGGAGTGACACAAGTAGTTTTTATTTATTTAAAAAACACTGAAAAGATAACAAAAAAGTTAAAAAATCACAAAAATATATTTTAAAAACAAAAATGCAAAAACTATTATGACTCATTACATGATGTTACCTCAAAATCTACATTGACTGCTGTGCTATGATCTCGTGGTGCCAAGATATATTACTTGAAGGTCATAACTTTAGATCAACGTTACTCCGACTTAAAAAAAAAAGAAAAATTGGCCATAAAGGGTTACTACAGATGCTCTAAGCAAGCGTCATTTTAAATATATGCCCCTGTTACAGGCCACACAGTGTATAGTCGCGATAAGAATGGGGCCAACGCGGCACGTGCGTGTTAGGTGTTTACGTCATTAGTGAATAAGAGTCTTCATTTCGTTTTTGTAATCTGATGATTTGCCGTATTCGCTATTGGTGATGCGTTAGGTTTGCAACGATTGTAAATCAGTCGCAACGTGTTTGAGTACTGCGTGACTATATATACATTGCTTGCTTCAGGTTTTAGGTGTTGGGCCCCAAAATCCGCATCCGCGAAGGTATAAAAAATCGCATCCGCGACATCCCTGGTCCAATCTGCATGCAGGTGAAAGGAATATTGAAATCGAATACGCGGATCCGGAGATTACTCAAAACATACTAACTTACATTCTCACAGAGGATGGATTGCTCTTTAAAATATTAGGATGGATTAGTATAGTTTAGATTAAGTATGCCATACTAATAATTGTGTCGTTCTTGAGAAAAGTGTGTCATCCGGACGAAAGCTCCATTTTTGCTGGGAACGACAACTGCGCCAATATAATATTGTCAATATACCCACTAGTAGTAAGCAAATCCGGGCGACACCCGCAAGTTCTCGGTAAAGTATGTATAAACTCTTAATTGTCAAAAATAGTAACATACACACTTTACTTACACTAGTGGCTCTGTGAGCTATAAAAATAAAACTGACTTAAAAAAAAAGAATCGAGAAAAAAAAACAACCTGCTCACAAATTTCACGAGAATTGGTTGAGAAAGACGACACCTGGACATCCGGAATTTTGGCCCAAGCTGAGACGGTTCCCTTCGCTCGCTCGTTTAAACAAATTGGTAACAAAACAGGAAAATTAACGACAAACACTTTTCTAGAAATTGTTTTAAAACACTCACATCAATTTGTGGCACGTATCGCAGTTCGCCGCGAGACCCTTTAACGTTAGCCGTATGATAAGCCCCGGCCGAGCGTGTCGGGCACTTTTATTTGCACATGCAAAGGAAGGACACAATAAGAGTAGTACAAATGTGTGGAGCAAGCCACGAGAGTGTCTCGGTTGTCATGCTATGCCGCTGTGTCCTGAATGCTTGGGTATATACAGACCGATCAACGTTAAATATGGTGCCGGCAGCCTGTCATCCCATGGAACCTTATCAAACTTTCCGTACATTCAGATTGTAACGAACACCGGTTATGATTACAGACGGTATGGTGCAGTCGAGTGATCTGATATCTACACAGACAACCTTTCAAAAATATCTATACAGAGACTTTATTGTTACTGACATAAGACACATGTGTCGATATCTTTGAAGGGTTGTCTGTATAGTTATTGGAGAACTCGAATGTACCTACGACGTCTAAGTATTTTTTTTTGCTTTATAAGAAAGGAATTATGTTTAAACATATACATATGTATCACGCCGACCTGTTTCACGTACACTGTAATACAGTTTTTGTTTAATTTATCTTGCGTATCTTCGAACTTCATGGTGTAAGTGACCGTTGGGGCGGAAAGGTCCTCGAGTAGCAACCACGTTCCGGAAGGCGCAGCGTACAAGGTGAACTGATGACCTAGTAGAGGTCGCGGGAGTCCGCTGGGTGCGGGTGGCGCAGGACCGGTCATTGTGGCACTCTTTGGGGGAGGCCTATGTCCAGCAGTGGACGTCTTTCGGCTGATATGATATACAAAATTTATCGCTGCTATCTCCTTAGCCTTAGATCGAATCCTAATATACTGCTGAGATCTTTTATTTGTACTGTGATGTCGATCGGCTCGTAAACCGCCCGACAAAATAATGCGATATTATACAACCAAATTAGAACTATCACTTTCAACACATTACCAACCAAATACGGACCTTATCCGCCAGGAATTAAGGTGCTGCGCATAAAAGTTAACAGCAAACAGTCTTTGTCAATCGGTGTGAAATGAGCTGGATATAGAATTTTACAATTCCCTTTATGGTTTCGTATAATATATGCAAGTAATTCGATATTACATATTCCCACTTGATATTCAGTTTGACGCGGATTTGTTCTCCTTAACATTATTTGTTTTGTAAGTGGTTTAAAGCTTGAGATTATCCGAGATAATAAGAGTTTTTAGTACTTGAGTTAATGTTTACTGGTGTTGGGAACGGAGCAGCACTTGGGTACAATTGCTTTGGTACTTAAAAAGTATTACAAAAACTGGAAGGTTCGTTATTTTGTTTATGGCAAAATGTCCTTCTTGAAATTATATTGTGCATCAGAACAGCTGAATATCGAAATTCTTATATTTTCATCTCGGTCGCTCCCGTTGGAATTATAAGTGCAATATAGATTGAGAGATGAAGATGTCTGGGGGCCGATTTTTAACTTTACATCACTCGAAAATTTAATACGAGTAAATACGATTGTTGTGTCAAAACTTTACTTTCTCCCGATATAAATTAATACGAGTGGTCAACACCACTTAATGTGTCCACTTTTCACGTCTGTCTCTTAAAATTTGAACGATAGAGATTGAAAAGTGTACGTAATATTTGAAAGAAACATACCCTTCTTTCAAATATTACGGACAGAAAGAAATCTTGAACTCAAAGATAACGTATTTTTAAAACTCTGCTCTTTTAAACTTGTATACTTACGTATCTATTTAGATAGTTCATGGTTATTTATTTATTCAGTAACAATAAACAATTGCATTTGAAATAAAAATGACAAAATAATACAAATAACGATTCCAAAAAAACTCCCGTCCAAAAAAAACCCGTCTTTTCTTATCTCTATTTACCTAATATTAAGAGTAATGCACTTTCCGAGCGGTAAAAAAGTTATTTTCAGCAATATTAGTAATCAAACATGAAGAAGATTAAAATGGCGAAAACAAGTCTACTTATAAATTTCGGGCGACCATTTCTTTTGTTCAGTTAGTAGCATTTATAATCCGAGCTTCCTTATTCTCAACGGTCATTAACCCTTTTCGTTTCTGTACACAATATGAGTAAAGTAACTGTTATATTCGATAAGTTACTCCCTTTTACATATATACAGGGCGGTATTCCGGATAAAAGCAAATTAACGGCAATCAAAGTTGCCCGAAAACTAAGTTGCTGATTCGGGATATCTCTCCGCAGCGAAACCGGAAATGAGGTAAGCTTCCGGCAGGCCGGCGCTTCCGGTGCGGTTCCGGTGGCATTTTGATTTTTGCCGGGTAGCTAGGTTAGAAGGTTGAAGGGGGAAGTGTGACTGAGTGTCTTCACTGAATTGCCACATAAGGGAGGGTATTGTTTTAGGCCTAAGATTTGTTTGTACTACGACGGTGACCAACAAACTTATGGCCTGGCTGATGGTAAGAAGACACCGTAGACTATGGACGTAGAAGTATGTAGTGAAGAAGAAAAGGAAAACATTCAAAGGTGTATGTGAAATGCCCGATCCGCGCTGCGTCAGCCTTCTCGTCCACGGGAGGAGCCAGAAAAACTGAATCGTAAAAAAATATCTAAGTACATAATTTTATTATTGAACCTGTTTAGAAAATTTTACGAGAATCGGTTGAGAAATGGGACCTGTAGAACGGCCGGTGGGAAGAGAACAGCCGGGCAGAGAGTATACGAAAGTTCGTTCGCTCCGCTCGCTCGTCCAATAAGGGTGTAGACTCAAAATTTATTATTAATTCTAAAGAAAGGAAGGCAAACATATGCCTAATAACGAACATCCCATTCAAATATCTCGAAAAATTACAAAGCTACAACCTATTCAATGTTGCTTGTTAGTGAGAGAAAACCCTAGGCTATAGACGTCACGATCCTCGAGCGTCATAGTAAATAATAGTCGTTTCATATGAAGGTGCGTTTTGCGGAAAAGGGGCAGAACATATCCCCTCTTAAAACTTTGGTCACTTATAACTTTGTGAATATTTAACCTCATTTTGCTATTTTCTCCATTTCACTACATTCTTAAGAGTCCGCAGTTAGCTCGGCCGAATTTCACCTTCCCATACAAACGTAGTTACGCTCTCATTTTAAAACCATGTGTTGGATTGTAACGAAACTTTGCATAAACAATGACATGAGGTATATCTATGTCTGTAATTCCTTTTTGAAGAAAATACATCTTTATCGATTATTTTACTTAGTGTCACCCCTACCTATTATTAAACTTCGTATCATTTCGCACTTAGTTTTGTCTGTCTGTGGCAAATAATACCAATATTTGATAAATTATTATTCTATGCATGAGTAACGTGCAATCACAATGTTGGCTATCAAAAATATGAATAATGCCACATGGTTTGATTGATTGGAATTGATTTGTAAATTGAATAAAATATTTTTGTTAACACTATTCAAATTCATACATGAATTTCGTCACGTGAAATGACCATTTTGAAATTGGACCCAAAGTAATAATTATAATTTTGTGAGAGTAAGTTGTAAGAGCAATTTTTTTCTTGTTCATAATGAATCCAGCCCAAATGGAATTTCGGCGAGTTTGAAGTATTTCTTTACATATTTAAATACTACGTGCAAAGTGAATGTTCACTAATTTAGACTCATATCAAAATGTGTGCAATAAATATTTTGATATCAAAATCGGTTCTACGCGCTATGTGCCCCGCCCACTGCCACTTAAGTTTAGCGATTCGGAGGGCTATATCGGTTACCTTGGTTCAGCTGCGAATAGCCTCATTTCTGGATTTCAAGGTTGCTGGAGTCCGCTGGATGCGGGTGGCGCAGGACCGGTCACTTTGGCACTCTTTGGGGGAGGCCTATGTCCAGCATGTCCAGGATGTCTTTCGGCTGATATGATGATCAAAATCGACTATTTTGTACAAAATTCAAACATTGAAGTATTTCGGATTGGTCAGATTTTTGGAGTGAACGTAATTCCATATGGACGTATTTCTTTCGACCTTTATAAAGTTTGTCAATTTTACTTTTAGGACGGATTAAAATTTTACCATTTTTCATGTTGAGGATTTTCATTTTCCCATAATTTCGAGTTGAAAATTTTCCAATTGTGCTGAATGACAGTAAATCACATTTTCGTTAATTTGCTCAATCGTTCCTTGGCGTATATTAAATGTGATTTACTGTCATCCAATAAAAATATTCAGTGAAATAACAAACGACAGTAGGTACCTTATACATAAAACTTAACAACAGGCAGTTCTATCGCTATAGAACGATCATCTCCAGACAGGGTAAAGACTCATATTTTAGGTAGAGAATCATACTGGGTGACTTTGGGTTCATCATCCGGAATACCTTATGGTTACTGAACAACTTTATCTACCCATGGGACCAAACAATAAATCGAAAAACTAACAACTATCCACTGCACATTAACCCTCAATTAACTCACCGTTAACTCATAATTAGCTCTCGAGTTATTTCGCGATATCGTTGTTGCTCCCATGGGAAAAGCTTTTTAGTAGATCGGTATGATCACTTTCTTCTTTTTGACAAAGTCACCCAGTATATACGTAGTTCGATTTAAGTTTTATTCGAGAGTCGTTGAAAGGAATTTAAAAAAACCGGCCAAGTGCGAGTCGGACTCGCGCACCGAGAGTTCCGTACAAACCTGTAGGTATATAAGTAATAACTTTAAAATTATTAAAAATATTGTTATTATATGATGTAAATAAAAATTTACGGTTTTCGCATTTTTTCCTTTATCTGTGCTATAAGAAGTTGCTTCGTACCAAATTTCAAGATTCTGAGTTCATGGGAAGTACCCTGTAGGTTTTGATTCCCTTGCGAGTATCGAAAATTTGCGGCCGAAACGGCTGTATCTTTTGGTTGCGTTGACTTAGAAGTTTGATTTTTTCCCAGCTTCAAGGGACAGTATACTTGAGTATTTAGTATAAATTTTAGCTTGATACCTCCACGTGTCCCTGAGAAAAAGGGTCTTGACAGACGGACGGACGGACGGACGGGCGGACGGACAACAAAGTGATCCTATGAGGGTTCCGTTTTTTCCTTTTGAGGTACGGAACCCTAAAAATCTGCTTGTTTTTAGTATGCACATATTAATTTGATTTCATTTGCTTCGAAAACGTTTTAGTTATATTGTAGTGCCCTATCAGGGTTTCATAGCTAAACAAATATAATACAAATAGGTATAATCTTTTGTATTTACCTATGAAAGCAATAAAGTTACTGTTTACTGAAACTTAACCTTGTACAATCACGAGCATCAATATCTGCAACATCAAAGCGCGCATAAATATCTGACACGACTCTTTTTCTAGGTCATGCCCTATCTATGAGCAAATTGTTAGTAGAACAATGTTTTTACAGCGTCAAGTTTGACATACGAAATTATTACAATATTGAATGAATACCTCATTCACTTGTTATTTTAACTTATTTAAACCTAATATCTGTATGCTTGTTTGTTGAATACTAGGACTATTACACTAAAACCTTAGACCATGTATGTAACTGTATTATAACAAATAAAGTAAAATAAAATAGAATTTAGGCCCATTAGGATGTGTCAGATGTTTTTTCTCGTTTTGCTAGTGGCTGTACCTACAGAAAACTAACCTATTCGCGACCGAATTCGGCTCGCACCAGTGTGACCAAGCCCTAAGTCGAACGGGAAAGGTAAAGTTCGACCCCCGCGATTTGTCAGCTAAGCCCGCTAGTGAAATATCGCGGGTTCGCCTGAGTTATGCCCCCATTGGCGCCCGCTACGGTCGCTACCAATGTGTTTGCATGGATTTATTCTAGGCGAAGTATAGGTAGGCGATTTGTTTCGCCCTACGGTTGACTGTGAAAGTATGTTCGTCTGTTGTTTGACGACCAGGTAGCCTAGTTGGTAGTGACGCAGCCTACAAAGTTGAAGGTCCTGGGTTCGAATCGGTAAGTGCAAATATTTAAAATAATGTCTAGGTATCATAAATACGGGGCCCTTAAAACAGTACGTACAGATTACTGCTTGTTTACTTTATTTACCATTTCTTATATATGAAATGCGTATGAGCATTACAAATTAGGACGATAAATGTCCCATGAGTCATGAGTTCTAATAGCGCATATGTCCTTTTTGTTCTAGATTGTTAACATGTAAATCTACGAAACAAAACGAATCCCGAACGTGATCCGCCATTAATTAAAACCTTTTCGAAGCTTCGTTAGGCACAGTATCCTGAAAGTAGGTATATTGAAAGTAGAGTATCTTTGACTTTTTAGGAAATGCCGTCACATAATATTTCAAAATGACATTATTTCTCCAGCATTAAACCTTTCTGCTAGGTCGCTCTAAATGACTAAATTACTCAAAACTTAGTGTTCTGGGGGCGACTTTCGAGCGCTCGACTTTTTCACTCAGAAACTGTCAAAAACGATGAAATGCTATTGCGAATGAAATAGCAATAGAAGAATAAAAACGAGTGGTGTTAACCGCTCATCGATATCAATTATATCGGTAGAAAGTAAGTGCCTAAAATTTTGACACTACAATCGTGTTTACACTAAAAATCGGCCCCCTGTAGTAAAACTAGGAACCCTTATTAAATAGTTTCATCATATCCGTCTGTATATTAAAGATATTTTATTTTTGTTTTACTGGGGCCAGGATTTAAGGGTTGAAGTTTCTTATAACAACTAACGACAGCTACTTAGCCCTACTGAAGCTAAGTTCCGCAATAAACCTCATAGGGCGTATAAAACCCTGTGTTTATGCCTCGGTATGAAAGTTGGCCTACTCATTCTACTCTGTTTTCGTCCAGAGGCGTAACGTAATGAAAAATGCAGATTAGAACTAAACTCTGGGGATTTTAGACCCCTGTGGCGGGCAGGTATGCTCAAAGATACTATGCCAAAGAATAAATATAAATGAGAGCAGTCAACTTTTTTTGCGAGTATAAGGACTTCCTATTTTGTAAGGATTCTCAATGAGGCGATTGTGATTTAAAACCGGGACGTGAATGTTCATTTACCTTTATCATCATCATCATATCAGCCGAAAGACGTCCACTACTGGACATAAGCCTCCCCCAAAGAGTGCCACAATGACCGGTCCTGCGCCACCCGCATCGCACTAGCTGACATGAAAGATGATAATTGTACCAGTTTGTGTCATACACAAATATGGAGCTCGACTGCATAGGACTTCAAGTAAATTACACTAACAGAACATCGACCCATCCTTGACTCCAGACCCCGTATCATGGTCGGCCTTATTACGCGATAAGTGACAAGATAGGAACGTCGTCTCGTTCTGTCGAACGGTGTCAGCCAGTGACGAACGCTCTATCCTGTCACTTATCGTGTGATAAGGCCGACCATGATACGGGGTCTCCGGGCGTAGCGAGGTTGCCATTTGATCACTTATCGTTGTCGATAATCCGTCACTCTCGCACTATACCTACTTGTTGGAACGTGTCGGACGTCTTATCCACAGCTATAAGTGATAAAATGGCAACCATGGTACACCCGCAGTCAGCTTTTAAAACACACATTGACGATGTCTCATAAGAGCGTCGCATATCTTTGCATTTTAGCGAGAGAGAACGAACAAAGTGAAACAAAATATATATTTTTTGAAATATTGTCTCAATTTTCCACTTTCCAACACCGAGAGTTCACCGAAATCAAAGATATGCAAAAATACTATGTTGTCACTGATTTTAAAGTTTATATTAGTTAAACTACAGAACTATCTGTGAGTTAAACATTTAATAAAAGTGTCGCCCAATGAAAAGGTCCTCTTGCAAAAAAAGTTCGCATTTAACATCACAGTCCCTGGGCGACCGAGCTCGGCTCGGGTGAAAGTACGGCGAAAACGAAATTCTAAGAAATGAGACCTAGCTAGATCGATTTCTCGCCCCCGTAAACCTCGATATTCCAAACTTCATCGAAATCGTTAAGAGCCGTTTCCGAGCACGTGATTGCAAATATATATATATATATATATATATATATACATACAAATATTTCTCGTTTAATAGTATAGGATAGGATTATTTCTCGGTACCTACCTATGGAACTGAGTCGTGTCTGACTCGTGTACTCCGTCGACCCGAATAAATCAGGCCCGGCGGATTACCGCACATAGGTGCGCTTGAACACTTATTGACAGTAATGGACTTTGTTCGCTCGGAGCCTGCTGTTGGCATTAAGGTTATGCCGCTCCCTCACATGACGGGGCGGAATCTGTATGCGTTTGTTAAACCGCAAGGGACTGATGCTTGATGATGATACTTCCGCGTTTGGAGGTGCGGGGTCGGTGCGGTATCGGTAAGGTGTCAGTGTGTTGTCAGTAGGTGCAGGTTATTTACTGCGCGCCTGCATTTAAATGGGTGCTTCCTGACTGGCGCGGGATGCTCGGAGGCGGGGCTGTTCGAACCGCACAAGATACTGCACCAATTTTTAATGAGAGTATCAGTCAAGTAAGACGCCTATATGTTTAAATGTATCTATCTATATATAACATAACTGTATATTTGCTGTAAGTAGTTTAATCTATTTCACTGATTTAACACAACGGAATTCCGTTGTGTTAAATCCGTTGTGTTAAAATTGATATCGTAGCTAATTAGCTACGATATCAATTTTACCGTTTACTTGCGGGTTCTCTAGCGTCGACTTTAAAAGACCAGCTCAGCATCAAAACCCCCTTACATAAGCCAATGAATATTTGCAATCACGGCGTATGTCTTCTTCTGCCGCCTTATCTCTGAAAGCCCTATTAACCCTGCCGCTGCCCGCGGCATTATACGTCGCAAAAAGGTCGGAAGCGAGGCTTTTACCCCGGATATTGTTATATCCATTGCTTACAGCCCTTGTGAGATACGCCATTGACAATATTACTTCCCGGGCGATGAAAAGCTTTATTTAGGTTTTGTCGGATTTTCTACAGAAAACTCGCTCAAACACACTGACAGACAAAAAATGTTTAGTCTCTGCAGAAATTCAGTGGCGCACAGTAACAAAACTTAATATACTACGGGGTTATTTTTAGTGTTCCGTGGTCAACAAGGAACCCTTATAGTTTCGCCATGTCCGTCTGTCCATCTGCGGCTTAGCTGTTACCCTTACTACTAGAAAACTGTAATTCGGAATGGGTATATAAACCAATCACGCCGACAAAACAGTAGAATAAAATCTTGTTTTTTTATAGGGGTCCTTCCCTAAGCCCAAAGTGGGGATGATGTATTTCTTTCTCGTTAAACCATTAAATTATTTATGGATTTTTGAAAACAATTTTCAACTCAGTGATTCTTTTGCGAGATATTCGCGCGCGCGTGTCGATGTAAGTAATTAAGACAGACAGGCAACTACGGAACCCTACACTGCACGTGGCCCGACAAGCACTTGTTTAAGTGTCGATTCAATCAACCAATGATAAAAATTGTGTTTTCAATAATATGGACTTATTCCAAACTAAGTAGTACTTAAACCGTACATAAAAAAACGATTTGTTTAGCAAAGCATTTGTTTTCACTGAAATATTAAAAATAAAAATTTAATAATATTTATATGAAATAATTGTATTCCAATGGACACTAACACAAAACACATAACTGCACACAGCCAAATTGACTCGCACTTTCTGAGAACACTCGAGACTTCTTGCTCGCAACAAAATGGTCGAGGCACCCTCCACGCTAAAAAATGCACAAACACTCCTCGAGGGGCTTGAAAATTTAACCAGCGACCGGTTACAGGTGGCCGGTAAATTCCGGATAATACCGGTTCACAATGCGAGGTTTTCCTGCTCTTTTATTCTGTAGTCGACTTGAATGCGGATATTGTTTTGACTGTGGAGCATTTGAGGGTTTTCTAGTTCATTGGTGTAAAATAGAGATCTTGAATAGTGAAATCAAACGATTCTTTTGCTGTACTACTTGCTAGGTATGCTAAAGTTGTACTCATACTTAGCACATATATACATGTAGTGCATCCTATTAGGTTCGGCAAAAACCAATCAATGCTTTACTCCTAGCTTTATATTGTGAGAATGCTGCCTTAAAAAATAGTTTAAAATTTATTTCAACGTTAGATATACGTATTGTTTTTTTGTAGCGACTTTTTCGTTACAGTTCAAACCCATTCAACGCTACGCTACGCTCGTAGCGCTACGGCTTACTCCGTAGCAGTAGCAGATTAACACATTCACTGCCAAGTAGTCCCTACGGGCCTAATCCCATGATTTTTCCCGTATGTAGCGGATAGCGGCTACCACGTAAGTGCCCGGCGGGTTCCTGGCAATGAAAGCGCTATGACGCATGTGTATCGTGACTGGCGCTGATTGAGATCACATATAAGAGGCATAAGTCGGTAGAAATCCAGCTCTATGAGGACCTCGCCAGACCCCGTATCATGGTCGGCCTTAACACGCGATAAGCGACAAGATAGAGAGACCGTCTGGTTCTATTGTTCTATATATGTTAGCCAGTGACGGACGCTCTATCTTGTCACTTATCGTGTGATAAGGCCGTCCATGCTACGGGGTCAGATGGGCAAAACATTAAGTAAACCCGATGGTAAACCCTATTTCCGAAATGCAGATTTGGGATCGGTCCGGTGGTCCGGTGGCCGGGGTCAATGAACCAAGAGGGTCCGGCTACGGTTCAACCCCCACCCCATAGATGTTAGTTCAGTTAGACTGAAAGCGACACGCGTGGATGCGAAAAATCTTATGATTTATGTGGTTTTCATTCGTTGCCGTCTAAGCCTTATTCCGTTCTTTTACTATGATTTTTTGGATTATCCGTTGGGGTTGTTTGAACGAAACATGACAAATGGAATTTCTAATAGCCTTGTTAAAGTAAAAAAAAATCGGCCAAGTGGAAGTCAGACGCACGTGGGTTCCGTATCGTACTCGCTTGTGTCACGAAGTGTTTACCCAGCGTTTGGGTGTCCCTTTACGCAGGTTTCATTCGAACGGTATTTTAATGCGATATAAATACAAATTCATATTTTTCGGAACTATATCTTTACGTGTAATGTGAGACCGAGCTTCATGCCCATCATTTTTTATCAAGGGAAACTGCTCTATAAGATTTTATAAGGACAAATAATCTATTAAAGGTTTATGAGGTTACGCTGAGCTTCAGTGGGACATTATGCGACTGCGGTTTATGTAAAATGAACCCTGTACTCTCCCAGAGCGAGAGGTGTGCTACCTGCTCCTACCTCTGCCTACAAACATCTGAAGCCAACATAAAACCTCACATTCCGATGCACCGGAACAGGTGTCCACTAAACCGCGCCGGTTCCCGATTCCCGGATAATACTCCCATTGGCACGCCCGGCTCGCTGGGTAAGGGCCGTTATGGCCCAATGATGGGCTACGATGTGCTTTCTATGGCACTTGACGGCTGGTGTAAGGGAGGAGATTCGAGCCTTGTTCTGCCCGGCTATCATGTGACAGCGCGCGAGCTCTCTCTATTTTTCTCGCAATATCCGTCTCTTTCTTATCAGAACACCTAGGACAAGAGATATAATGCGAGAAAAATCGAGAGTATGTCGCGGCCGTCGCATGATAGACGTGCTGGGTGAGCAGCGAAAAATTATTAAACTATTATCAAACGCTCGCTACGCACAGGGCCGTACATTTTGGGAACTGGACACCTCTGTTGCGCTCTCTGTTGCACTTACGTGCCATGATTGGTACTACGGAGCGTTTAATAATAGTGTATAGGAGCGACTTTATGCGTTTCATACTCTAATTACGCAATATCTGGACCAAACACAAACCAACAATTACACAAAACTGCAAACACAAAAAAAAACTATTTATTTCAGATAAAGTATTTACTTAATCATAACATATTTTTTGTACTCGTCGATTAAAATCTGTGTATATTAAGATTTCATAGAGAATACTGCAACGTCACTCTTTTCATCGTTGAATAGTCTATGTTACCTCCAAAGCAACCGAAATAACTGTTTCGATACGCTCTAGACAACCGAAAAAAATTTGAAAATAGAACTTCGTATTTCAATAATACGTGTCCTTGTTTAAGGAGACTCGATCCAGTACAAAATTGCCAATCTATGGCGTTTCGGAACGTAGCAGCGTCGCGTCATCTGTCAAAAATCTACTCAAACTTGCTGCTGTATCCAGGGCATAAAAAAATAAAAAACAACGCGTTGTGACTGGTTAGTATTTAGTTAGACAATCACAGCACAGTACTGCAACATTACGGACGCCGGTGGTGTGATAACTTTTCTTTTCAAAGCTAAACTTAAAAAGTTGAAATAAAAACTAAGAAAATGTCACTACGACAGTGACGAAACATCTTTAACTCCTCAAGAAATAACTAATATGGCAGAGGAAGCCACACTTACCTTGCTACCTGAAAAGTCAAAGAGCCTTTACAATAGTAGAACTAGTTACGATATTTCGTTTTCTTATAGACTCGTATTAATGACAAATTATTAATTTTAATGAACTCGTACAAAAAGTATTGTTCACAATAGTGTCATAATCAAGTTTTTTAATCTCGTACCTTACTTAGGCCACTCAGCAAGCTTCGTGGCCTAAACACGGTACTCGACTAAAAAGCTCTCTACTATAAAATGATTGTGAAATACTATTGCAAATCTCTATGCGATATTATGTGCGTGGTCACTCGACTCGCTCTATTATGTTATTATTAAAAATTGTTAACACTATTATTTTGCTAGTTTGCAAGTATATTCCCTGGCATATTTCCCCTTTGTAAAGTACTATTTTAGGATTTTCTTAATTTGTGAATTATTTTTTGTTTTCAGTAATTTTACAAGTTCCTTGGGAAGTTTATTTAATATGTCTGGGAGAATACACCTACAGGTTCTTTTGCCATATACATTGTTCGACTAAAGCGTGGAGTATAAAGTTAAATACTGTAGATGGCGTAACTTTTTAGGTCTCTTGTGTTTTTGGTAGTTCCTACGAGTAAGTTCCTAAGGTCTCTGGGGATTGGTAAAAACAAGGCCGATGTCGCCTTACCTTTTTCCTTGGACCAGTTAAACTGTCATTTCGCGCAAGGATACACCTTCGTTAAAAACGTTTATATACAATGTTTGCCTACTGCACTATTACATATTTTTCTTAGTATACTATAGGTGTAAAGTGTAAGATGTAAAAGTGAAGAGTTAAATTAATGTATAAAAAATTTGTGTGGCTGTGGGCGGATCACATAGCACGTAGAAACGATGGCCGTTGGGGCGGAAAGGTTCTCGAGTGGCGACCACGAACCGGAGGGCGCGGCGTGGGTAGGGCCCCCGCAAGGTGGACTGATGACCTGGTAAAGCTTGCTGGAGTGCGGGTGGCGCAGGACCGGTCACTTTGGCACTCTTTGGGGGAGGCCTATGTCCAGCAATGGACGTCTTTCGGCTGATATTATGATTTTGTCAACACAACACGTCAGCTGCTTTGTTTGGTACTCTCCCGTAGCTATCAAATTCCTTTACAGAGCCATGAAGGTTCTTTTCGGAATCTCCAATCGCTAGTACCTTGTCCCAATCAATTACCGCTTGATGTCTATTTCCTACGCGCGGTGTTCACCGGTCTTCCTCCGCTGTTAACGTTAACATTAATTCACTTGTCGATTTTATTGTGCTTTTACGGTTTAATTCTACTTGTTGGTGTTGTTCAGTGCCTTTATGAGCTTGTGCTGCGCCGTATATGCTCAAGTGTAAACAAGTTTATAAGAAACACTGTAACATGTAAATTAAGCAGTCGTAAGTACAAGTATTTTTTTCTCTTAACTTTTTTGAATTATAAGCATACCTACTTTAGCAACCTTGTGCATAGTCTGAAACTCGGTGTAAGCATGATATCGTCAGCTGCAGGGTAGGTAACCGTCAAACTTTTTTCAAGTGGAAAATCTCGGTTGATATGCCCGACGGGCTATTCTCAAATTTAGTGTCTGCGGTTGCGTCTAATTACCACGATCATCGAACATTTTATATGGAGTCGTGGTAATTAGACGCAGACACAAAATTTGAGAATAGCCGCCGAACACTCGTTCGAAAACATGCAAATGGTTTACCATTGAATTGCCGACAAACATTTAATCGAATATTATTTCAAAGACAACGTTTCAAGTATTTTCATTTCATCGACAAGTCATTACGTCGAAGACTCGATACTAGGTAATTTAAACCGAGGTCTTTTAATTGGTAGTTGACTTATTTCAATAAAATTCATGTCATGGCTTTTCATTTCGGGTTTTTTCAATACATTTTTTTACATGTAGGTAATAATATTTATTCCGCATAAAATTATTTCAATTGGTAATAATTCGTTATCGAAACTAAACGCAATCACGTCAGTCGGCTCACTCTGCGAGATTATTGATATGTGGGTAGTTTCCATGATTCCTTCTAAAACAGACTTCGCTTATGACAAGTCATTTTTGTCCGCCCTGATATCTTTTTGTAATAAACGATTTACACCAATGATTCTTAGTTTTATGATACATACATATTATACATATTTGTATGTCACACAATTAACTACATAATTTGAATAATGTATGTGCAGTAGGACATATAAAATTGTATTAAAGTAATACGTCGAAGAAATGAATTGCAATGTTTTGTAGTTGTGCCAATTAAGAAAATTTTAAACAAATCAGCGATTAAGTAATATTCATTGAATAGTATTTCTACGTAGTAAGATAAATTTAAATAAATAGTAGTTGAAATAAAATAACGCCAAACAATATTACTCGTACTAAAGTTTCGATGAATCGTTGTCGATGAAATAATATTCGATGAAAAGGTTGTCGACAAAACAAGGGTACACCCATGCAAATACCCTTAAATCATTGCGGCCGTGCACTCGGCATTTTGGCGCAAATTGACTAGAACTTTGACAAACTTCCGTGTATTTTCAAACGGTTGAGGCGCTTACGCTGAACGTCTTGACATGTTTATTGTCGGTTTATCATGAGTTCTGACGTGGCTGGCAAAGTCATAACCGTAGCGGGCTGGAAATAACATAGGTTAAATGGATTTTCTGTCATTCAGCACAAATGGAAAATGTACAATTCTACATTATTGGTCGAATCAGAATAATGTCAATTTAAAAATATATTTATAAATATCCAGCCTGAATAATGCTACAATTTTACTTACGTCCCAAAAGTGGAATTAAAGACATGATCAGTGAGTATATTTATGCAAAGCATCAGGTGTAACTGTCATTTGTAATTTTTAACCCACAACGAAAAGTAGGAGGGTTAAAGTTTTAAGATGTGCATTTATTTAAGTAGGTATTAAGTTATTAATTGAAGTAAAAACGACTTGGCGCTAACCAAAATAGACGTTTTCAGTGAATGTGAGCGTGACAAATGAAAAACAACACGATAACCCGAGAAAGCGAAACGTACCTTGCCGTGTTGAAGCCAAAAGGTCGTATACCTCTGCAAACAGCTGTAACATAGGGCATATTGATATATAAGGGTGGTCGTATGGTGGCCGTGTCGTGTGATGTGACACACTACAGCTAATTGGGGTTGCGTTCGAAGCTGTTTAAAAAAAACACTACAACGTTGAAATCTAAAGAGCCTAAGTGGAAAAAAGATACGTTGTAAATTCAATCCTGTTTTGATTTCAATGGATTGTTGATAGAATGCGTACAGTATATGCCGAATGTTGATTTAAGTATAAAATCGGATATTTATTCTGCACTTGCATAAACGAATATTTCAGTGTTTTGGTCCTAAAAGAAAACAGGTGTGTAATCGAATTTTTTGGAATGAACATTTGTAACTACTCGTAGTTCTTTTTCTTTATTCAAAGCACTATCTACAGAATATTTGCTGCCTTAAGCTGTCACAACACAATCATCATCATCATATCAGCCGAAAGACGTCCACTGCTGGACATAGGCCTCCCCCAAAGAGTGCCAAAGTGACCGGTCCTGCGCCACCCGCATCCAGCGGACTCCAGCAACCTTTACCAGGTCATCAGTCCACCTTGTGGGGGCTTACCCACGCCGCGCCTTCCGGTGCGTGGTCGCCACTCGAGAACCTTTCCGCCCCAACGGCCATCGTTTCTACGTGCTATGGTGGGCACACATATAGCTAATTTGAATTGCGATGGTATACCTAGAAGTTAGTAGTATATATTTACTAGCTGTTGGTTATCCTGAAAAAAAACCATAACATTTGCCTAGTTTCCCTTGCCCTGCTTTCGTGAAAATATTACTTACTACGAGTACATGTTTCAAGTTTCATGAAAAGTAAAGTAAAGAAATATGAAAATACAGAATTATTGGCCGTTTTCTGACCAAAAAAAGGCACAGAGTCTTCGAAACTACATACTCCGTTGCCTCGGCTTACATCGCGCATTACGACTTCAAAAACCGTGCGTAAAACGTCTGCATCCTAGCTAATAAAACCCTAGCTGTTTTATGGCTCAAGCCTCAGCGGCTGCAGAATGGTGCGAAAAGATTGAGGTTATTACCCGGTGACAGTGAGGGTACTGTTGACAATGACCGTATTTTAAAGGGATGAGGAGCCAGTTTTGTGTAACGGGACTGATGTTTTACGATTGGATTGTGGATAGCTGATTTGATAAGTTGGTGAATGTTTTAGTTCTTTAACTAAGTAAGCTAGTGTAAAATGGCTTGGATATGTACCTAAAGGTTTAGTGAAGTTATATTTCGTCATATTATTATGTTACTCATATACCTTAGTTGTGTTTGTTTTTATCCAACATCTGGATAATATAATCATTAATTTTTAACACCTTCAACAATGCCACTTTACTTAATGCCATTCATGTTAATTTAACTATGTTGAGGCACACATTTACCTTTATCATGGTGTTGACACTGTTCATACATAAATAATAGGCAATACAAAAACCAAGCATTGTCTACTTAATTGCCAATTAACGTTACTTTCTAACAAGACGAGAAAAACCGCCAATAGCATGCGTCATGCTCCAGCATCACTTTCCAAATGTAACTGTATCTCAACGCAGCAAGGTTGGTATTTTCAATGACATGTTTAAATGAGGTGCGAGCTTGAAAGTTTCCCTAGAATACCTATCGTTATGAAGTTGGAAACTTGGAGCCTATTCTCTCCGTCAGATGGCGCATTGTTCGACTTTGTTAATTAGCCGACTTATATTCACGTGTATTTTAAAATTGTTGGAAATTGAGCTGTGAGTTGTTGAATGGTGTAATTTAGTAAAGAAACTTCGTTTTCTCAAACATGCAATGAAATATTGACGTTGTGTTTCTTATAATAGGCTTCGAAGTATCACGTTTAAGGCGCGGCGAGACAACCTAACATGCTACTAGACATTTCGTGTGTAACATTACCTTCCAAGGGGTAGCGTCGACTTTTTTACACCAGATGCCACATCGCACAAGGATGAAAAAGTTCGTTAAACAAACTTCATAATTCCCTTAAAAAAAACATCTGGTACACATTGTAAGTTGTTTGCAAAGAACAGCTATTTTAACTTCTCTCTATTGAAGAGCGAGTGGTAGAAAGTCTTCTAAAAAGGGGTATAAAACCGGTTGCACCAAGGCCAGATCATGGCATGGGGTTTTTGCACGATTATCAACACTCAGCGATTACACGTGTACTGCATTACTCTTAATTGCATTACATACATGTAATGCAACATGTAATGCACATGTAGTGCAATTTGTTATAATACTAATCTGGGACACAACATGCCCTTGCGCCGTCACATCTTGCTGCATCGTCGCTGAGGGGCGGCTGCAGCGGCCGAGGCAGCAAAGCGCCGCAAATACATGGCTCTCACAGATCAGCATGTTTTTGCGGCCTCTGCAGTGCAGAATCTTGGGCCGTGGAGTGCAGATGTCCATCAACTGGTCAGGACTCTGTGTCAAACGCTTGTCCAGACCGCTGGGGAACAGAGCTGGCTCGTTCCTCACTCAATGGATCAGCATAGCGATCCAGAGAGTTGAACGCAGCCAGCCTAATGGGGTCTCTGCCGCAGGGGCCTGATCTAGGAGACATCCATTAAGTAGTTTTAGTTTAATGTACCATACAAAATGATATTGTTATCTTTATCTCAAATCTATATTTGTAATGTAATGCATTACGCCCAACACTGCTGTCTGTGGAGTATGACGTTTTGGACGCGGCGAAGCGAGAGATCCGTAATGGAATTTCATACAAATTTGGTTATTATCAATATATCAGTAATCACTCATTTATTCGCTTAAACATGGTACAAATAGGTGGTTCAATAATAAATATATACTATATGGATGTCGTGTGTATCGCATGCATAAGTTGCTAATACTAAGAATGTAGGTCATTAAGGTATTCTTGAACGGAGTAATAGGCTTTGGATGCTAAAAAGTTATATAACGCAGTCTTAAATTCTTTATCGCTTTCTAATTTCAAAATATTTGCTGGCAGTTTATTATATATTCGGGTGACATACCTAATATGCTTTTTGATAGAAAAGCTGTTTTTGAAGCATTATTATTAATTTTCTCCTGATGCCGCAAGGTCTTAAATCTAGTATATTGGTCTATGTCGACATACATTGATATTTCGTACACATACAGGCAAGGTAGAGTCAATATTTTAAGTTGTATGAAGTGGGGTTTGCATGAATCGATCGGTTTAATGCCGCATACAGATCTTAAACATTTCTTCTGACTCTTGAACACCATTTCACGATCTGAAGCATTACCCCCAAAAGATTACACCGTATCTTAAAGTAGCCGTTACATGTGCGTGGTATACAGTCAACACGGCTGATTGGTTTACAATTTTCCTTAAATTATACAATGCGTAACTAAATTGATTAAGTTTTGTACATATATTGTTAATTTGATTTTTCCATGTCAGACTACTATCTAAACTTAATCCTAGAAATTTAGTAAAGTCAGTTTCATTAATTCTTTGGTCTCGGTAAGTAATAATCAAATTAGGTGTATTTTTTTGTTCGTAATTTAAAGTTTATAATGTTCGTCTTTTCAAGATTTACATGTAAGTTATTCTGGTTGAGCCACTCAATTATAATACGTAAAGTCTGGTTTACATTGTCCTGATGTAGCTGGATGTCTGTCTCTGTAAATATCACAGTGCTATCATCGGCGAATAATACCATTGGGTGATTTATGGCTCTAGGTAGATCATTGATGTATTCAATAAATAGAAGAGGGCCCAAAACACTTCCCTGTGGTACGCCATAGCTTATTTCTTTAAAATCAGACGAATACGTGACTTCCTTTTTGGTCTTCATACATATCTGATCGATTTGAGTGCATTGTTTACGTCCAGTCAAATATGATTTTATAAGGTTATGTACATTGCCCCGTATCCCGTATTGATATAATTTTGATAAAAGTATGTGGTGGTCAACAAAGTCAAAGGCTTTCGACATATCCATGTATAAAGCACAGATAGGTACCCTTTTATCGATTTGTGTCATAGCTGGTTTCAGTAGATCGTATATGGCCATATGTATACATTTATGTTTTCTGGACCCTTTTTGTTCTGGCGTAAATAGATATTTTTTTCAAAAAATGGGTACAAACTATTATATACTACCTTTTCAATTATTTTAGAAAAAAATGCTAAAAGCGCCACTGGTCTGTAATTAGACATATTATCCATTGCGCCCTTCTGAAAAGGGGTCGAACAACGGCCAATTTTAACTTTTCTGGAAATGTCCCCTGTTCGATACATAAGTTGATAATGTAGCTTATAGGTGTAGCAATGGAAAGCACAGCTTTTTTAACGACTTTTGTGGCTATTCCGTCGTAGCCCGTACTGTTAGAGTTTTTTAAAGAGTTAATAATTACGTGAATGTCATGGGGGTTAGTTGGTATCATAAATAAAGAATTCATGGAATTATATGTCAAGATCGGACTACCATTATAATATAACTGTCATTCATTCAACAATAATAACTATATATAAGTATAACTTAAATAATAACATCGAACATGTGCATTAATACCTCTTTCCGGCCAAGGCCACAAACAGCGTATATAGCACAATCCCACTGATTAAATCCCGGAAGCTTGGCATTACGTCAGTGGTCAGGGCCTAACGAGCGACCGACTAATGCAATCACCAATCAGTAACGTGAAGTCATGGGCCTAACATTGACGTTGAAATTAGTACATGCGATGCGAATCAGAATCATGACTGGAGAGCGAATTCCCAAATGTACGGGCTTAACCTGCTATTTCACAAGCTTTTATTTATCCCTTTGGACGCCATTCTTCACGTACGAAAGTATCACCTATACCTACGCCAAACATTTTTGCACAAGATTGTGCAGCATGTGAACCTTTGTTGAAAGCATGAAAGTGACTTTGACAGCGCACGCCATAACACCAAAATGTGTTCTTGGTGGCGTGGGCAGGACAACACGCTTTTAGGTGTTCTTGGCGTCCAAAGGGTTAACTTGCAACGTAGGTAGGTTTGCATGTTTGTTCGAGTTAAACCTTGCTAGTCAAACCCATTGTGAGACGCGCTTCCCGAAGTCCAAACGAGTCGAAATTTTGTACACTTATGTAAGTCGGATGACAATGCAATACTGATGATGAAGACGGAAAGAGGCCATAAGTTAGTCCTAACCTAAATTAACACTTCGTGTTTGGGCTCGGTAGAATCCTATCAATGAGTAGTTAATGACTGTGCACAAAAGAACGAAGGTAAATAGCATTAACCTCGGACGATAATACCGAAAGAAGATTGCGTAAGTATCACGAAGACTTAGTTGACTTACATTCGACTAACAAGAAAAATAAACAAATACTCTTTGTGCACACCTGTCATGAAAGCTGCAGGTTCTTACAAAATTAAGTGTATGGAATATATAGGACGACACGTAAAACAATAGGCGGTCTTATTGCTAAAGAGCGATCTCTCATACATTCAGACAGAAGTACCTTCGTTTTCCTACCTTCCTACCCTGCAGCTTTATAGTATGCTTCTCATGTCCTTACAAGATTAGACTCCTAATGAACCCTTCCGAGTTCGAACCCGCACTCCACAGCATAAACTAAACATTCCATTCACTTCCCCAACAGAAAACTTCCCAATCCTGGGCACACGTGACCCAAATAACAACGACACCAACATAAGAACGCAATAAACAATCGATTCTGCCCCTTAGTACTATAACTATAGAACTCTTTGCTTCTGCATGAATACCGTTGCAAAACCAAGCTAAGCGCTCACCTGAACTGATCGAAAATATACTTTAATCTTGAGACGTTAAGAGTCATGACGTTTGCTTAGTCATGTTGGTTATGTGAAAAGGGTCCGTAATTCTCAAGGCATAAACAACGATATAACGCGCATTAGTGTCTAGGCGTATGTCCCGATGATAGTGGCCCATCGAGGTCGCCCTTGGATTAGTTATGCCCTCTAGTAGGGTCTGAACTTGGACCAGATAGGTAGGACCTGAATGTTATCCATGAATTGTTATTCATACTCATATCCAAGCGAGTATGTGTCCAGTGGCTTAGTACGATCGGGTACCGTGTGGTCCTAATCTACCTGGTGGTGGTGGTAACTAATCTACCTAACAGCATATAGAAAGAAAGCAAAAAATATACTTACATTTATTCACAACTACACAGGACGCACATATTAAATAATAAAATAGACAAGAAAAACATATAAAACTTATATGTAGGTAGGTAGGCACAGTACAGGTATTTCCAAAACTACGGAAAAGAAATTTAAATGTTGATATGCGGAATCTATAGTAGGTAATTAATGTATATCTCGCAACATGCACTAATTCTCAAAGGCACAATATATTAGACATCCCCCGAAGTGAAACCTTTTCAGTGTTACAATGTTACATGACAAAGGCCCTGACGATGTTCTCAGTGAAATCTGCATCATTGTAGATCGCTCAATACGCTGTCAATGGCGCGTTTTTGTCGCGCGACAGATTCTAATAAAATAACCCGTGCTCGCGTCGCGTCATTATCGGCATATTTTAGGCGTTGGCCATGAAACACGCGTTGGGTTCGGAAAGTTTCAGCGTACAGTACTATTAGGATGCTCAAGCGCAAGTGTATCCTGGCAATGATAATTTGACGTGGATAGTGTGTGAAGGTCGCTGGACAGCATCGTTACTTATTGACCAAGCAATGTACTTACATTCATCATAATTCTAATCATCATTTATTGCATTATAAGATACAAAGGTGACGTGAGGCGACGTCGAGATATTTTTGAACTCACTCAACAACCTTTAATACATCATCATGCCTTTAAGTATATTACAGACTATACAAGCAGTGTCAAAAAGGGAGACAACGTCTTCCATGGCTGCGTAAGCCAATGCGGGAGCTGCATACACGACCGCAAGCCTGGCAGGTGTAATTTGTCCGTGACGGACAGGTGCCACGTTGATGCCGCTTGGCTCGCTTATCTGCAAGTGTCTTTAACCCACGCTTCATCGTGAACTTTACGACCATCGAACACTCACCCATCATGGTCGGCCTTATCACACGATAGTCGATAAGTGACAAGATTGAGCGTCCGTCGCTGGCTGTCACGGTTCGATAGAACGAGACGGACGCTCTATCTTATCACTTATTGCATGATACGGCCGACCATGATACGGGGCCTGTTTGCGCCGGTTGTCCCTGTCCGCGGCAAGGTCCTCCAACTTGTGAACCGGGATGTTGAATGCGTGCATATCTCACCTGGCTTGACAGTCCTTATGGAACTCAAAAACGCCTAATCTTTAACAAAACGTAACATAATGTGGTGATTGGTCATTATAACACTAATTAGAACTAAGAACCTACTTACTAAGGAGTCTTGTAAAGTAGGCACAGTATACTGTTTCGTGTTACTAGAGTTTCACCACCTCCTTTCTTCCCGTGGGTGTCGTAAAAGTCGACTGAGCGAACAGGGTTTATGTGTGTAGTGGGCGATGGGCTCGCACCCTATCACTGCGATATCACATTTAGTCGATCTTGTATACCCACATTGCTATCCTATAAGTCCCTCTGGAACATAAGTATGTATGTTTGTACATAACGGTACATTGTAAAATTTTACAGGGGAAGCTAAAAATATCGGAAAAGTTTGTATAGATATTGAATTCGATTTCCGCCCGCTGCTATCAGTTGGCATCCCCGTCCGCGTGTCCCATGGCCCGCCACATATAACACAGAAAAAATATAGTATCAAGTAAATATGAAATTTGGCTCCGTGAATTGATACGACGTCGCCGCCTGACAGTAATGGGCTAGGACGGGAATTCAATTTGGGTGACGCGGGTCTGCTGGATTGTGTTACTTGTAAAAAATGATATTTGATCGTCGGCTGATGATGTTTTGAGGGGTTGGTGCCGGAAAAGTGAGCATGTCGACATTTTTGACGTTTAATTTGGGGGTGATTTGGGGACAACAAGGATGAACGCTCAGCTACGAGTCTTTGAATAAACGTGAAAATCATGTAACAATCATGAACCAACACTATTTGTTATACATACATTTTACTCGGTCTATCGGTTTTTTACATGTTAAAATAATTTAAAAGATTTAAGTTTAGTAGCACTAGTTACAATCTTAAAGAGTCGAGCTACGGCTTACTTCGACCGTTGTACGAATTAAATGAAGTCGCGGGCAAATACTAGCCATAATTAACGTATAAATAATTTTTAATAATAATTTAGTATAAATATAACTTTTTGCACATCGGTATATGAATGAAGAAATAAAAGCTGATAATCCGTCGCCGTATTTTCACATTGCCTCGATTCGACAAGCACTCGATCGGGATGTTTTGGAACGTGATGTTTCTGTTTTTGAAGGGCTTTCGAAACGGCACTCCAGTCGTGCCAGTCATCCGGACAAACAGACAGACACTGGACCGCTGTTTATTTACTGTGATGAAGCATGATCTGACTTTTTATGCATAATACATTTAGTATCATCAACATGAACGAAGAATTTGAAGAGAACGACTAACGAATTTCTATGCAGCAGGAGGTACGAAACTTATAACGTCATTCGTAATTCTGTGTCAATTTGTATTAATCGTTTTAACGGTCGCTGGCGATGTCTCTTTTTTGAGATTTTATTTTGCTTTTGTTGTGCTTTAACTGTAGTTAGTCCCACAGATATTAAATAATCCACTAAAAAAAAATCGAATGGCATCACGTAATAAAAGGAAATTAGCGAATTAAATTTATCTTAATTGATAATAAGCGGCTTTCCAGGATATCGTTTATGTTTCATATCCGTAGCAAGTTGCAAGTTGCGGGTAACCGCAAATTAAGATCTAGGTAACTCAAAATAATATAACCTGAGCACAGTCCTCAAAGTTAACCGATTGGACGCGACAACAACACGAAATCCAATATCAAATTGTCACGAATTCCCAAATGATCCAAATAATACTTATGCATGTCAAATAAACTTTTGACAATAGCATTATGTACCCTACTTATTGAGTTTGGAACGAATTTGAATCATGTCGTGATGTCACACGAGCGTGGCGGGTGTCCCAAAGTTTTATTGGGTTCATTCGACTTAGTCAACATTTACTTCGCCTATATTATACACATGCTATGGCACTTTATTGATATTCTTAACTTTGTCAAAACAGATATGGTACGAATATTGTACAGCTCCGAATTCATGTATCTGGATCCCAAGCTGGCAAAGAAAGAGCAGCGATTCAGCATGTATTCCGTGCGTATATAAAGACGTTTTCTGTTTAGCTTATTAGTTGACTGCTAGTCAATGCCTCATGTTCGCTATTTGTGTTTATAACTGTGCATTCAAGTTTAAATAAATAGGATGCAACCTCTCGGTTGTCTCTTTCGAATGTTGACGCTTAGATGACGATGCGTTGTTACAATCGGCGGTCAGCGTCCTTCGACATGAATGTACCTAGGACAAGAGATCTTCAGGGAAGTCCTTATTGTTTTACACTATAGACGTGCTACTGCAGCTGCGTGCTAGTGCATCCAGCACGACTCGGCAGCGAGTAGTGCTGGATGTACTCATCCAGCACTACTCGCTGCCGAGTCGACTCAGCGACAATTGTCTCACTCGCACTGTCCAAATTAGAAAGGGCTGGGTAGAGTTCCTCGACTCGAGTTGCTAAGCGGCGGTAAGCGATTTTCATTACATTGCGGGGCTGCGGGCTAGCGAAAGTCCATGAACTCAATCATACCCTGCAATGTAATAAAACTCGCATGCGAGGTTTTGCAAAATGTAAATGGCCCTTTAGTTGCGCTAGCCCCCCGCTAACATGACTGTGCTGACGCCCTTAAACATTCTCTTGACGGTGAAGGCATCAGGGTAATCAGGCAAGTATGGCAGGATTATCCCCCGTCACACGAAGCTCGGTTTAAGCCTGGCGTGACAAAGGCCCTCAGCTAATTATATTCACTTATTCCATGTAATACCTTGCTGTAATAGCCACATAATCTATACATGAATACACTGAAAACCAGTAGCGCCTTGGCATACCGTGGCACCATGATCAGTAAGGGTTAACGTTTGTTTAAAATTATAGTTTTTAAAAAACATACAAAAAATTAACATTATTTTAAAACATGAGAAAAACTTAATCCAAATCCGAAGACCTGAAGTTCCCAACCCTCACCGAGAAAGCGTCGTCAGTAGTATAGCGTCCGTCAGTGGGAAACCTGATCCCGACTGCATACAAACTTCTATCCAGGAGGGGTCACGTTTCTCTGAAACCTAGTTTACATGCCGATAATAAGGAATGACCAATATTTATGTCACCGGACCAAATAATCAACATTTTGATGTCTAATTCACCCCCTAAGTGTTACAGTTAGCGCCGTTCTTCGGCAACAGTGTAGATAAGTATACTCGCTTAGTACACTACTTCATTGTTCTAGTGTAGTTAGTCCCAGGTCCAAAGGTTGCCAACCCCTGGTGCGTGCGACCATTACCCAATAGGCGCGCGCTGTCGCCAACCGCCCAATCAGCGGATGATGGATGAGCAGCGGTCGGCAACTGTTTAATATAACTTACGATCACTGGCGATTACGACACGTCCTACCGTAGGGTTGGCTATTACGGTTAATAAGAGTCATAATAGTGAGTTCTTGTGATATTTCATTACAAATTGAATTATCTAAGTTATGTAAATAATAATATACGAAAAAGTCAATCAATCCCAGGGAAAGCTACAATCAAAATAACAACAACAACAAAAACCACCACCAAAAAACCACACAACAACAAAAACCAACAACACCAAAAACCAAACAACCAACCAACCATACAATAAGAAACTACACCTAAAATTCACCAATCTAAACTAAAACTAAGTATCAAATAGGCCGCCCCGAGTCACTCCAGGTGCAAAGGTGCCCATCACGCTAGCCTAGGATTCGAAGTAATTGGTTTAGGTTTAAATTCAGATCTCCGGACCGTTGTCTTTTTTCGCGAGAAACGGGATTTTTTTATCTAGTTATGAGGTGTGAACAATATACATAAGAGATACAAAAACACCAGTCAAGTAGTATGGCGGCGTCGCAATTTTTGGGAACCTTTTATAAAATTCGATGACAGTAAGAAAACATTTTTTTGTATACTTACGTAAAGTTATTTGTAAAAAATTAATTTAGGGAATATGCAACAGAAAAAGAAAATCAGAATTAGAGAAAACGATTTCAATAAAACATTATCAATGTATCTACGAGTAGGTTAATGTTGTTATATAATTTATTTATAATAAATTGTATTAAGTATTGATTTTTATAGTCAACTATACCTACTTATTACTTTCGATTATTTGTATTATCCTTTGGTGGCAACCCTAACTCCGCCGCCTAACTAGACGGTGACGAACGGTCTAATGAAGAGTTTCGGCCGGCCGCTTCCTTTCGGCCGTAAACACTTCGTCCTTAAGATAAATAACATTAGCATACTTACGTTTATTGTTTAAGTTTTATTAACTAATTATTCGGCATTAAAACATACACTGTGAGGATATTCAATAGATAACAGCGTCTCAAGAAGTTTTTGTAAGTACTTCCACCTTCAAATCAAACAACGTCCTTATTGTTAGTTTTTATGTATTTAAAATCTTAAGATTCATATTCATTTATTTGTTGCAACTTTAGGGGAAATAGTTGATGGATGAGTTAAACACCTTTGTCAGGATTATAATAACTAACTTTATTTACTTTACAACTAGTATGTATATCCAAAGCCTAAGGCCCTTTATCGCTAACTTACATTTGATATCTTCACCACCTTATCTCGATCGATGCGCGTGAGATTGTAAGGAAAGCTCCTCACTCATATCGCACGTTCCAGATAAGGTAGCCAGCCGGCACATGGCCTCCCCCCTTAAGAATCAAACTACTCCCTGTTGGTTGCGGCCGTCCACCACAGCCTTCACCCGCCTGTCCAGCAGCTTCAATCCCACTACGGCGAAGGTGATGCAGGCTGTGATGATCACGTGCAGCAGGAGTAGCTGCCGGTTGGCTCGAATTTCTTCAAGGAGCAGCTGCTTAATCTCGTCCATCTCGGCCTGCTGCAGGCCATTGTCCGCATTGTAGTTAATCTGATCTTTGGAACTTTGTACGCCCATGTTGAGTGCCGGCTGCATGATACTTAACCTACCGAAACAGGCACTTATATATTGCTGGCGCTCACTCCTTGAAATGGACCGAGCGCCCAGCCTTCGTGACATACGTGCGTGTCTGCGGGGTTCCTGCCTTGTCAGCATTCGGCTCGCCTAATAGGAATGCCGGCTTAAGGCGGTCTATTGACACTCTATCGCCTTTTTTAACTAAATATACTTTATCGGATCTTAATATTACTGGGTATGGCCCCTCATATGGAGGGGTCAAGCTCGGACGTAAAATATCGCACCTGATGAAAACATGCGAACATCGTTTCAATTCGGGATGCACAAAAATTGCTTGAGCATTCTTCTGCCGCGTAGTGACTGAGACAAACCCTGCAATATTATCCCGTACCTATATCACTAACCAGCTCGTCGTAGGTTCCGTGTTCTCCTGACGTAGTAAAAAAATCCCCCGGAAGTTTTACTGGCGCGCCATACACCATCTCTGTTGCGCTAAATCCCGTATCGTCGCGAATAGCGCTCCTTATCCCCATAAGTACGGAAGGCAACTCACGGACCCAATTGCGGGAACCCCTAGCCATTAGGGATGCCTTAATTACTCGATGAAGTCGTTCAATCTTGCCATTGGATTGGGGATGATACGCCGTCGTCCTGATCCTTTGCACCCCTAGAAAATGCGTTAGACATCCAAATGTCCTTGACTCGAACTGCCGGCCTTGGTCAGTTGTTATACGAAGGGGGCAACCGAATCTTACAATCCAACCTTCGTATATTACCCGAGCAACGGTCTCCGCCGTGATGTCAGCGACTGGAAAAGCTTCCGGCCACGAAGTGCAGCGATCTATCATCGTCACTAAGTATCTCTTCCCTTGGGACGTCGGCATTGGACCCACGATATCACAATGCAAATGCTCGAAACGTGCTGACGGAATGAATTGTCCCACAGGCGCTATGGTATGTCTCCAAACTTTAGCTTTTTGGCACATAATGCAGGCCTGACACCATTGGTTGATATCCCTGTTCATATTAAACCAAACATACCGTTGCGTTATCCATTTCCTAGTTGTGCGCTTCCCGGGGTGACTGATATTGTGGAATGCATCAAAAAGTAACCTCCTATACTTCTCTGGCACATAAGGACGCGTATTCCCAGTCGATCTTGTCCGCTAATTCGCAAGTTTTCTCCTCAGACAGTTCGTCGGTTACAGCTAAAACTGCCTGAATCCAGCATCCTGTGAATACCATGGTGGCCCACATGTTCTTAAAATCTAATCAGTACAGACATGGACCCTACTAGGGTGTAGCAACATATTTATGTACCTAGGTACTAAGCTAACCTAAACAATATATATTTATAAAATCAACAAGTTATATACAATAGATCTACACATTAGATCTACACATTAATAGGAAACTTAAATGAATGATTGATAGTTTCCGAGTATTTTCGTAATTTTTATCTGTTGCTGATGAAAATCAAATTATGTTCACTGTTGCCAAATACCCTATTCCTAGTATTTCAATGGTACCTAACAGATATATAACTGAGTAGGTGTTGTTTGGCTACTTCATGTTTGCCAACTCTACAATCCAGAACTCCATCCGATAGCCTGAATGAGACAATGGTTTAGCTAATACGAACGCCGAATAGTTACATACAACCTTGTTCTACGGATCTCGTTTGATTCAGTTCTCGCTTCCACACCTCAAACTTTACCTTAGCTATTATCAAAACGCATCCTACTGACAGGGAAAATTCAGACTTATAGCGTAAGAGGTAGGGTCTATTTCAGTTCATATTGACTGATTACTGATACTGGCCAGTAGCGTATTTTTGAAAAGTTAATCGAATTTGAAAATGGAATTCAGCGTGTTGCTGTTATTTCCGAGTGCAAGTTCAATGAAGTTTCATTTGTCTAGTCTAACTAGTAACTAGTCGCTTATGGAAATGGACTGGAATACAATAATGGAACTGACAAATTAATATTCAATTACTTAAACTTATTGAAAATTAATACGCGCGCATTTTCTTAAATGTCTCACCCTACTACAAAAAATTAACTCAGTGTCAGTTTTGTAGCGATAATTAAGTAAGTACTCAGTTTGTATAAAAGTTAACTTTTTCTTTTCAATATATGATATGCTTAAACACGTTATTTAAATGTGAAACAAGTTCAGTTAACATACTTTGTATGCTTAATTTCCCGCACAAAACTGACTTTATAAAAATGCCCACGTACTTACCTATTATTATACATGAGTGTAGGGTCATTTCGCCGGTTAGCGAAGACCTAATTTTATGTGCCGGTTGGCGACCACTTAGCTGAGTTGGTCAACTGAAAGGATATTTCCTCGGTTTTTTAGTAGATTTCTATTCTAAAACAACAAAAAAATGCATGTACAACTAATTGTCTCAATAAGATCGGCAGAATTGATGTTATCTTTAATAGAAAAAACCTTCTCCTTCAGGTGGTCGCCAACCGAAGGTGGTCGCGTAACCAGCGTAATGACCCTAGCATGCTACTTGACGCTGAGAAGGGAATCTAGAATGAACATACATACAAGTCAACAGCTAGATCGATTTGGTTTTAATGATATGATGATACCGCATCTTCTCGTGCTTATTATTTTTTACAGGAAAAAAATAACATATGAGTTTTTTATTTTATTTTATCAAACTGAAGTTAGTAATAATTTTTAATATATTATATAATATATTGTAGTATATACAAACATAATAAATACAGAAAATTTCAAATTATATCCGTATTTTCATACCCGAATAATCTCCAATGTCACAGTTATTGTAATTATTCCAGACAACTCCTACTGTGCTTCTCGGAATACTCTTTCCTTCATCGCTTGGGAATTTTTCCGAGTTTAGTATGAGCGGAAGCGATCCATCTCGGGATGTCATCGGCAACTTCCATCAGAACCAATCCCGCTCTTACGATAAAATTATGTCGACTTTATTTGTTTGGAAATATTATATAGGTAAGGTATTAAGGGGAGATGCATCACTCGTTCATAGAGCAGCACCAATACAAATGAATACCTTAAGAATACCGATTCAGAAATCTATGAGTGCCTGAAAAATTAATCGAATTTAAACTTTTGTGAGACATGTTCTATTAATACTATTAAATACAGGGTTAAACTCATGTACATTATAAAAACACACCCGCAGTCGCAGCAGTGTCCTGTGATTTAAGCGACACTGCCGCGAAAACACTCATCTTGATAGCCCAGTAAATGAACTGACAACTCGTATGGAAAAAATGACAATTTTGGAAATAATTTATAATAGCTTATTTTTTATGTGTAACGGATATAATTATTATCAATTAAATAGTTACCCAGCGACAATATCCGACAAAATTTCAGACATCAAAAAAATTATACTTAAGTTAACTAACATCTGAAAAGTCAGAAAAAATATTAATAAATATTCTGTCTTTATTTTGGTTCATTTACATTTGCTCTATAATATTCAAGATAAATCGTATTAAAAAAGACAATTCATGCTTCATTGAAATCTACATAATTACTTCCGGGTGGAAAGTTTGTCGGATTCTTGAATAAATCATCTTAGAATAACATTTTCAAATGAAATCAACAAAAAAACGCTATTATATATTAATGTTTTTCAAAACCGTATTTTTCCTGGAGTATGAAGAAGAAGTGAGTTTAATCGTGTAATTATTAGTATTATAACCGAAAAAATATAAGTGTAAATTACACTCGGCGTTAAAAAAATCGCACATCTTAAAATCCTTTGGGCGATCTTAAACCGTGTATAATGTATATAAGGCAAGGTAAGAGACCACATTAGCTTTGATTAAATTAGATTAATCTATTTCATGATATAAATAAAATTACAGTATGCCTTAGTCAATATTATAAGAATTAACATCACGATCTTCTCGAAATAATGTAACAATATCCAAAATTATAAATACTTACAATAATCACAAATAAATTATTTCGTATCAGGGAATCAGGGAATTTGAAAGATAATGAAACCCTCCATTGGAAAATTTCATGAAAAAGTATGGGTTGTACCAAAAACCTAATGGTTAGATATTTAAAAAAACCGGCCATGTGCGAGTCGGACTCGCGCACGAAGGGTTCTGTACCATCATCTATAAAAACAGCAAAAAACGTTTGTTGTATGGGAGCCCTCCTTAAATAATTATTTTATTTTGTTTTTAATATTTGTAGTTTATCGGCAACAGAAAT
Source organism: Epinotia bilunana (assembly GCA_947049275.1). Classification (NCBI taxonomy): domain Eukaryota; kingdom Metazoa; phylum Arthropoda; class Insecta; order Lepidoptera; family Tortricidae; genus Epinotia; species Epinotia bilunana. The sequence continues at coordinate 7,811,330 of OX346265.1, forward strand.
ACATAATTTGTGAAAATTTCAACTGTCTAGCTATCGCGGTTCTTGAGATACAGGCCGACACACGTAAAAAGAGCTCTGCGCGCCATATTAAATGTATGGCCACCAGAGTTCTTTTTACGTGTGTCGACCTGTACAGCCTGGTGACAGACAGACGGACGGACGGACAGACAGCGAAGTCTTAGTAATAGGATCCCGTTTTTACCCTTTTGGTACGGAACCCTACAAAAATGAATTTTGAGACTTTTCCTCGCCTGCTTGACACCTAGCTGTTAAAAATATGAAGACATAGCTTCGCACGTCGCTAGTGGATATCTTATACTATTGAACAAGCAATAATTGTATATATATATATATATATATATATATATTTGTAATCGCACGTTCTCGAAAAAGGCTAACGATTTCGATGAGATTTGCAGTATGGTTTATGGGGGCGAATCGACCTAGCTTCTCATATCTGGGAAAAATCGTTTTCTCCATATGTTTACCCGAGAAGAGCTCGGTCGCCCAGGGACTTCACCCTTATTCGCCAGAAGGTTAAGAACCGCTGCGTTCAGTAAACATGTTATGAATTGTAATGATCTGGATTTCAAATGGAATGTTTGTTTATCTTTTCACTTGTATCTGTTTGATGAAAGTTTCACCTGCCTGCGAATATTTGATTTAGTTATTCGCTCTTATGTGTCACTTTATGTGTACAATGCATAGTTACAGTTACAGCACAATACATAGTTAGAACAAACTTACGTATTATACATATTCCAAATTGAAGCTACTTCTGCTCCTGACTGTACTTCAAATCTCGGTTTATGTCGAAAGACTCAATGCCCAGTGGGACACTCCATAGGCTCATAATATATATTTGGGGACAATCTTACACAAACCAATCGAGTCCCAAACTAAGCAAAGCTTGTACTATGGGTACTAGACGACGATATACATACTTATATAGATGACTAAATACTTAAATACATATAAAACATCCATGGCTTAGGAACATGTTCATGCTCATCGCACAAATAAATGCCTTTACCGGGATTCGAACCCGGGACCTCCGACTTCGAAGGCAGGGTCGCTACCAAGTAGGCTATGAGGTCGTCAATAATTATGTATATGTATCGACAAAATTGAATCCTGACCCACCATGGAACCTTGTTACAATTAACTGACATATTTACGTCATATGATCTTACGTATGTTTGTTAATTGTAACAAGGTTCTATGGTGGGTCATGATTCAGTTGGTTCGATAGTACTTATATCTGCGTATCCGTTCCTTCAGGACTGAAGATCATCTGTTATTTTTGGACGGTCTACTGTTGGTGAATTAACAGTTCTGTTGATCGGTAAAGGGACAGCCCTTCCCTAATAAAATGACTACCGTATTCCAATGGTCAGACCCTCCCCCCCTATTTTGATCAAAATAGGGGGGGGGTCTGACCATTGGATGACGGTAGTCATTTTATTAGGCGGGGGCGGTCCATTCAAGGAATTAACAGTTTTGTTGGTCGGTAAAGGGCTCTCCATATATTACGTTATGTCAAAATAGGGGGGGGGGGCTGACCATTGGATGACGGTAGTCATTTTATTAGGCGGGGTCGGTAAAGGGATGTCCATATATCAAAATAGGGGGGGGGGGGGGGGGGAGGGCCTGACGATTGGATGACAGTAGTCCTTTTATTTTATTGAACGGGGGCGGTCCATTCAAGGAATTAACAGATTTGTTATTTGTATGTGCATACCAACCTAGTAAAACAATGTAAAAATGTGACTTCTAAAGACACTTTATTGTAATTAGAACATGTGAGCAAAGTTGTAACATTGATTTACTCAATGAAGTTATTATTGTATCTACGGCTGCTTTAGTGTTGTGTGTGTTGTTAGTGTTGGTCGCACACGCATAAATTAGGATGTATTTGAGCGCCCGCGCTAAATGATGGATCGTTGCGCGCGCGATCGATCTCAATTCACGCCGTTTCTTTTTCAAATTGGATCCTTGCATGCGCGCGCATGTAAAGTACTGGATAGCCATTACTTTTACGATTTAAATAGATTCAAAACACTTAAATATTTTCGGTATTTCGCACGATTCGACCTAGTCCCTAACTGAGCAAAGCTTGAACCATGGGTACTAGACGACGATAAATAAATACTTACATTCACAGAAAATAACCATGACTCAGGAACAATTATTTGTGCTCATCACACAAATATTGGCTCTTACCGGGATTCGAACCCAGGACGTCTTGCTTCGTAGGGTACTACCAACTAGGCTAAAGCAATCGTCATATTATTTGACTACTGAAAACTAAATAAACACAGATTTGTGATCTGCCTTTAGTTTTTCGGTGAAGGAAAACTTAGTGTACCTACAACGCAAAGTATATACCTATGTGTGTAAAATATGTGTTCAACAAGCACGGGTTCGGCGTGAAGACTTTTGTCCATTTTCTCCTATCCAGGGCCGTTCTTCAGAATGCGCTCATGTGCTCATCTCACCCGTCACGCCTAACCAAACTAGACCTCTGATTACGCTTAGTTACTACGCATCGCGCCGTCAAGATATATTTGTGGGTGACGACTAGATGAGGTTAAAACAAGTTACAGAATAGCGGGGCAGGGGCAGCGAGCCTGGGTTCACCGTTGGTTCCTTCAACCCCTTTTAAAATGTTATACGCTTTGTCGAATAAAACCGCAGTTGGACGTTTTTTGAGATTTGGCGTGAGGACAAAACCAAACATGGGCCGAGGGAACGGACGTCGGTTTCGTTCAATAATTGCATGTTCATCAAAAATATCCTTATGTATTATTTATTATTTTATTCATTAATTTATTACTTTCCACGCTTTGCTGCTAATCTAAATGAGATGAATTTTAGTATGGAGAGACAGTTCTTGTTTCGCAAAGGGATATAGGATACCTACTATTCTTCTGCTTCTATGTCGAACACTGATGGCAGAGTGGTCGTGGTTGTGCAGCAGTGGTGCGTTTATAATGCATCAAGTGTCATTATGAGTGCTTTATTGGCAATATTTTTCCATTTTTGCCCTTAAGAGGCTTTGCATTCGCATTGGACCAAGGTGAACTCGGTTAATTTTCTTATTAGGTCTGTCCAGCGGGTCAGGGATCGCCCTCTTGGCTTTCACTTGGCTCTGGACCACCAGTCGCTCCAAAGAGCTTTCATTCCTGGAAATGTGCCCGAAGAACTTCACACTATTAGGGTATTAATATCCCGGAAATGTTATCCTAACAGGAGAAATGCAAGCAAAGTTTCAATATCCGAGTAACAAGTGCTTAGGCTAGGCGATCGGGATTAATTCCCACTAGTTCTATTATCTGTTCTATTAATGTAACTAGTTGAAATATTGATATAAAGATGGGAAGAAAAATTCCAACTCATTCCACCAATAGGTACTTAGTGGGAATAGTCCGCGCTCGGAGTCCCGGGTCTACGATCACATGGATCATTTATTTCCTATTTACACTCAATAACACAAACTCTTATGAGTATTTCTCAATTTATACATGCCAGCGCCAAATCCCTTGCCTTATTTGACATACGTTTGATAATATACAATTTAATAAACGCTTTTTCACATTTCCTCATATCGCCGAGCTTTGGCAATCGCTTTGACGTCGTGCTAATATAAAATATAAATCAATTCAGTCATCACGTTTTGACTCGATTTTAAATGTAGGGGCATAAGATACGATCAAATTATTATTTATTGAGCCAACTGCTAACAAACCGTACAATCAATAGAAAGATATCGAGTAAGATAACAGCACCAACTTATCGTCGCAACCCTGAAACTTAGCTATGTTAGAACTTTATCTGAAACCCAAGCTTTACTAGATCCAAAATAAAACTTGTAAAACGCTATAACATGTGTCAAACACGGAACTAACATTTCAAGACATCGATTTCGTTAACAACAAATCAGTACGACCCAGTGCTTAATAGCTTTGATTTATAAGGTCACATTTGCCATGTGAATCTATATGTCTATGTGACTGTTTAAATTGTGAGTAGTATTAGGGAAACAACGTACCTATAAGGCGCGCTTATCATGTTTACATTATCCATCAATCTGGCTGTCGAATGCCTGTGCCTGCTTGCATACAAACAGATTTTGTTCGACGCCATTTTCATGTTCACTTCATTCAAACATTCATAAACAAAACCGGCGAGAATAAACCTTAGTAATCTTAAGCTAAAGTGCGGAATCCTTTGACGGATAGTTGTAATACATAGTAACGTTATTTTCGAATGATATTTAAATTTCGTACGTTCTAACTTTTTATTTTGTTATCATAATGCTTCTGGAATTCATAAATGCTACTTCAACCCAAACGTCACTATAACTTGTGAATAAAGTTCCATATCGTATGGCAAGTTTTGTTATTAAAAGGTTAGTATTGCACGCGTGTATATTTAGAACCGAACGGATGTGGATGAGGTGTAATATTGCAACTGCTCGTTTTGTTACTGGCAGCATTAACATTTTCATATGCTCACAGCGCAGCATAGTATCTTAACAGCAGCTGCTTATAAACTTACCTACCTACTTATTTCCTATAAAGACGGTCTAGGTATAAAAATTTAAACTGCGTTTATAGATACTAATATTACTTACATAAGAAGTGTTATTCTTTTACCCTTTCATAGGTTAGAGATAGGCAGTTATAGTCATAGCCCGTGATTCTTGATAGTAAAAAGCATTTATAAAATAATATGTGTTCCATATTGTAATGTTTCGTGTCCAAGTATTTAATATTTGCACGGTTGTCGGCACAAACGAGCACATGTTTCATTATCTGTGCCGAGTGGCAATAACCCTATATAGTGTTAGTCGTCACGTGCCAACCCTCGAAGAAATTATTATTTTTATCAACTGAAATAAACGCGATAAATTAACCAACATGATTTTTTTACGTTTCTTGAGTGGCAACTGCAGGCCAGTCGCAGCAATAGTGCACCACAACTTTCATTATTTTTTTGTGTTATGTGTAAAATTTATTCTTATGAGAAATCTGTCATTACCTAATGATTATTTTCTACTTCCCTTGAGCATAAACGGCAGTCAAATATATCGTAGTTGAAATGCCTTTGAAATTCCTCTGTCTTTATCTTCTGGCACTTTAACATTTATGTTTGTGAGAAAGGGACAAAACAATTCTAGCTAACCTAGGTCTGTTAAGTTTTATGAATAATCGGGTTAATATGTGGCTACATAAATGTAATGTTCTAGTTTCTCAAGTTTATCACCAATGCGCAGCTGTCCTCGGCCTGTCACTGAGGTTAAATTCAGCACGCTTTAGTGACAGTCCGTGACATGGCTATAAGGGCCTATGCAAACCACCTTTTTTAAACGCGCTGCCGACTCACTTTTGTTTCGTTAGACACTTGAATCGATACATACGCGCGTCGACGGCGCGTTTAAAAAAGGCGTTGTGCACTGTGCATAGACCCTAAGATCGAAATTTGCTGACAACTTGCAAGTAAGTACAATAATTTTATTCATTAAGCCTCTTACAGACTTGCGCGGCCTGGCCGCGACGGTCAATAGTGAACTTCTAATTAGATGTCAAATTTAATATTGACCGCCACCGCAGGCCGCGCCGGTGTGATTCAGGCCTAAGGCTGGAATGCACCAAACCATCTGTAATAGGAAGCGGTGTTCGTTAAAATCTGAATATATGGATAGTTTGACATGTTTCTATGGAATGACAGCTGCCATATTTAACGTTGAACGGTCTGTAATCGTATATAAGTTGGTGCAAATCGCCCTTAGAAAGTTGAAGTGAACGTACGACAATGTCGTAAGATGTCACGAACTGTCAAACACAATGTCGAATCGCGTCTCAGTCATACCGTCAAGCTGTCAACACATCACACTTGTCCCACACTGTCTTTGTTGCTCGCGCCGAAGTAATTGTTTATTTCCCCGGGATTAAGTTATTAACGTCAGCGAGACGCTTCTAAGATCGTCGGAGTGATTGTACAAGAGTGTGAAAGATTATTCTTGATTTCTTTTCGTTGTCTTGTTTTGATTCACACGTTGTCAAACAAACATAACATTTTTGAATCGGGAATTCTTTGTCTGTCTCGCCGTTAATGGGCCGAACCGATTTTAAAATGTATTTTTTATTTAATCTAAAGGCTTTTTAGATTAATATCACTCCTTGATGAGGTTTTCTGCCAAATAAACAACTAGTTGGTTGCACAGGGAGCGACTATATTTAGGTCGCAAACCAACCCGTGCTCTAGTAAATACACGGTTATTTATAATCCGTGATCAGTAACCATTTTTTCTATTTCAGTAATTGATACCAAACGGGTCTATATCTGTTGGTCTAATCTTTATGCTAAAGAATAAGTATACCATTAAATATTATACTAAACATTTTCGGCCCAACAATTTTAGAACATTACTCCAGGCAAAATACGGTTTTGAAAAACATTAATTTATAATAGCGTTTTTTTTATTGCTTTCATTTGAAAATGTTATTCTAAGATGATATATTCAAGAATCCGACAAACTTTCCACCCGGAAGTAATTATGTAGATTTCAACGAAGCATGCATTGTCTTTTTTAATACGATTTATCTTGAATATTATAGAGCAAATGTAAATGAACCAAAATAAACACAAAAATATTTATTAATATTTTTTCTGATTTTTCAGAAGTTGGTTAACATCATTTTTTTGATGTCTGAAATTTTGTCGGATTTTGTCGCTGGGTAACTATTTAATTGATAATATATCCGTTACACATAAAAAATAAGCTATTATAAATTATTTCCAAAATTGTTTTTTTTTTCTATACGAGTTGTCAGTTCATTTACTGGACTACATAAAATTTTAGACCAAGCGAAGGGCACCAATACCAATCACAATTAACTGGTACTTGACCGTTTCTGAAAAAATGCCACTATTTTAAATTCTAAAAATTTTAGGGAGTTTAAATTATGTTATTTATCACTAAGAATTGCGAGTTCATTATTCGATCCTAATAAATCAAAAAATGTACCAAGGTGTTCCTATTATGTTATCATTTCCCACATGCTTTATAGTAACACAAAAGGAAAGTTAAAAAATGTATGGACATTTTGGGACTCTTATTTTCTCCTATTAGGATGAAATCACGAAAAAATCAGAAGCATTTTTTGAAGAAATTCTCAGTTGCCTAGAACAAACGTTCTTTTTTTGCGTGTATGTTAGTTTTAAATTATATTTTCAAATGTTTGCACACTCGACGATTTTCTGGATTTAATCTTACGCTATTTATATATTGTTTTACAAATCAATAACTATATCCCACGTGGTGATGGGATCAGCTTCCCTTATTTTCCTTCTCCACTTCGCTCTGTCTCCGATATCGGCAATCTGCGTGGTTCTCTTGTTGCAATCTCTATAAAGTTCAGTGGCGGTCCCAGTCGGAATGTCTCAGAATACGTGCGCATGATTCAGTTTCTGGCGAACAGATTAACCCGTCATCGCTGCGTCTCCCTGGCTGCTATTAATTGCCGCTATTTTTAGGCCCGGCCATTTGCTTTGTTTTCGGCTAATGTGTTTTATGAGAACATAAATATCAATACATTTAAGTATAAACTGGCTTAAAATTCTGTTAAATTTCACTTAAGATTGGAATGTTGATTGTGAGTAAAATTGTAATCGCTTGGATTAATAGTGAAACAAAATTTAAGTGGGAGAATTATTCAACGTCTTATTTTATTAATTATTCAGACTGGGTCGAATTGTTTATTTAGTCAGGGTCCAATAACTGGCAAGGAAGCAATGGTACAAGCGATTTAAGTTATGTTGTAAAATGTAAACAATGGCGCTTTTGCACGGTGAGGCGAAAATTGAATTGAATTTTCACGTAGCCGGCGATTAAATAAATTACAATTTTGTCGCCTATAGTGTAGAACATCCCACTCAGAAAAACATTCATTATGATCGTAAGGATTTTGTGGAAAACTGACAATTCACAGGCGACCATTCGAACATACGTAATTAATTATTAATTCCGTTCCATTTATTGTTGTAACGTTTAAACAAATGAATTCAGGTCCAGATGTAGGTATATCAATTTTGTTTTAAAACAACATAAAATAAGTCAATACAACGTTCAGTGTTAAATGTTCCTCGTGCCAGCATCTACATGCAATACTCTCTTGCACCCTTCGCATTTACTCATTTATACATGTCATAAAACGCAACCAAACTCTTAAGGAGGACAGAGGCATCTCAGATCCGACTTAAATCCTTTACCCATGACTAGCATGACGCAAGATCGGTTAACGTCCCAAGCCGGAAAGCCGTAATGTCATTATTGTGTGAAGATACGAATTTTTGGCTAAGGACAGTAGGGTAAGGGGCAATCGGGGTGTTAAAGACGACCGTTGCGATGCGTCTAGTCTAGTAGGTAATGCATCTAGTGCTTGCGAAGCGGACGGCCCTTTTGGTGGATGTCACACTACGCCGCATCTCCGGACGGAGATGCGGAGCTCGTTGTATGCATGTACCTCAGTTTGTATATAAATTCCGTGTGGTACGACACACTGCACCGCACCTCAGTCCGGCGAAATTTGTATGCAGCTCCGCACCTCCGTCCGGAGATGCGGCGCAGTGTGACATCTGCCTTTATCACTTATCGCTGTGGATAACACATCCGTCACTCTCGCTCTTGCATACTTGTGACAACGTGACGGATGTGTTATTCACAGCGATGAATGATAAATTGGCAACCATGCTATGGGTTCAAATTCCAGCTTAGGAAATATTTCTGTGATCAGTATGAATATTTTGTTTATGAGTCTATAGGATGCTTTCTATGTCCGTGTTTAAGTATTTATATCTATTAAATATATAGGCGTCTAGTCCCATATTCTTCCAAAATCGGACCCTCATTTCTGAGGATCGTGACTGCCGACGTAGCATAGCAACGTGACCAAGGATACTGTTGTGAGACATCCGAAACTTTGCGAAGCGTCAGAGAAGAAAATAAATAAGTTTAATTACCCGCGATTTAGTTCCGGTTACTAAAAATAAAGTAGGTAACATAGATAGGATATAAAATATGCGTATCATAAAAAAACTAGTTTGAAAAAGAAAACAAATTATATTATTACACATTTCCTTTTGTTAAGTTTGTCTATAATTTTGCTTATAAATATTTCTTTAACTTATTCAAATATGGGCTTTCGTACAGCATGCTTGGCACCCGGGATTATTTATTTTAAGGCCCGATGTCGGGATTAAGCATAGTGACATCGCGCATGACAGGGGCGTGAATGTAGATAAATCGGACGCAAAAAATCATGCGCCCGCGTCTTCGACTCGTCTCCATTGTCGTCCGAGATAATAACGCCTGACGGTTAACGAGTTAGGGCGGGTTATATAGACAGCATTTAACTAACCGGTGTACCCACGTTAAAAAGGGCACTGGGAGCTGTCATCCCATATATAATTCCCATATTCTCCCGAATCGCTAAACCCTCTTTCTGAATGACAAGGATTTTTTTCCTTAGGCGTCTATCAACACATACACATACACATATTATTTTCATAAATAATATAATGCGTGTTATGTGAACTATAATAATATATAAGAATATTTGCGAATAAAAATATCCCATCTAAAGGCAAATCAACATCGAGAATGTAATCGGGAATCACGAACCCTAAACACGACAAATCTTAATCGAGATTGCCGTCCAACAATGCGAACGGGCCGCACTAACAAAGAAATACTTGAACAGTAGCGTTTAAGGGCGTCCCTGAATGGCGCCTTAATGCGCCAATTGTTTGGCAATAACGCCTGATCACAATATTGTGATGTGACCATTGTGGAAGTTCTTTGTGGGCTTTAATGGAGCTAGGGCTGTCGCTAAGAAGAAATCGTGGTTGGGTTGATTAATGATTTCATTGTGGTAACGCAACAGTAAGTGTGATACGTTCCCTTAGGTTAAGATGAATAATGTGAGTGATTGTAGTAATGTAATATCAGCGTAGTACCCACTTAGATAACTTAAGGCGGCATAAAACTTTACAATCCTCTCTATAAAATGTGATTGTACCTTTATATATACCTTTCTCACAAATACAAATGTCACCGTGACAGATAATGGCAAATTAATTTACCGGATTTTTGTTAAAACAGGTTTGATGAACGTTTGTAAATAAGGCCTTTTTTACAAGCTTTTATTTACATTCACCTGTCCCGTTGTCTGTCTGTCTGTCTGTCTGTAATCAAATCTTGTAAGTTAAATTTGACCCATTTCCCGTTGACCGATTTAGCTGAAATTTTGGGTATAAGTATAGTTTGGATGACAATTCAATATTATGGTAGCATCGAGCTGATCTGATGATGGAGACGGAAGGTGGCCATGGGAATTCAGTACTTAACCGACGTAGCCCCGTTGAGTTTGGGCTCGTTAGAATCGTCTCAATGAGCAGTTGATGATGGTATACAGAAAAGTACAGTCGGCAATAAAAGCTTGTACCAAAAATGAAATTTTTGACAGAAACTTGTGTTTAATATGACTCCTTATGACTGGAACGTTACAAAATGTATACGTAGGTACTTATCCAAACCGATAACTATTGTATTGTAGTTTCCACAGTAACTGATTTTGACCCAAATGTGTGACTGTTCACCTGTGTATAGAACGGATCAATTTACTTTCTGGATGGACATAGGCTGTGTTTGTTCCGCGGGTATGCCTGCGTTCTTTGCAATATGGTTAAAAACAAAATAGCAGTATAGATATTACATCATTTACAGGTGGCTTAATAATACCAACAATTGCTAAGCATAAAATATTTTGTATGTACATATTACATCATTATGCCATCTAAATTGTAAATTTGTACCCCAGTCCAGCTGAAATGACAGCTCTAATTGTATTGTAAAAGTGTCACTCTTGTTTTTCCAACCCCAGCGTGGCATGAATAGACTTCTGCCTTACGTGCACAGTCGTTGTGAAAAAGAAGTATACATTTTTGCCCCTATTAGAAGGGAATAAGGTCCAAAAGTGTAAACATGTCTGCGACGCCGACCGTGCATTGTTTGTCTCCCTAAAACCTCTTAAAACACTCCAAATTATAGTTCTCTTTCAATCCTCGCAAATGTAGTGAAAAAAAGGTTGATACAATGATGGTGACGATTCTATCCCCGTATGCAGCGGCGTACAATAATGTGAGCTTTTAAGTGCTTATAGTAACTGTTAAGAGCGGCAGGGGTTCGTGCAACCATTCGCATTGGTTTACACCGGTAACCGTCTGATACGAAGAATCTATTTGACCCTATTCCTGAGATTTAGCAACGGACAATCAGAAGATTCCCCAACCCGCACTGGGCCAGCGTGGGACAGCCCGTTCCCTCTCATTCATGAGTGGAGGCCTGTGCCCAGCAGTGGGACGTATATATATAGGCTGATGATGATGGTGATGAGATTTCGAGAGAAGCTCGCCAACTGGTTGATGACTCGGTGGGACAGCATGGTGTTATGAACTATAAAGAAAGCACGGACAGTTTACACATACACTACGTCTACTCGTAAATACGAACAAGACAAACTAATTTTAAATACAGAAGGAAACCATCACAGTTCGTTTTTTTTTTTTTTGATGTCATCATCATCACCATATCAGCCGAAAGACGTTCACTGCTGGACATTGGCCTCCCCCAAAGAGTGTCACAATGACCGGTCAATTGCCCTTTGGGAGCCTTCTTATGAGGCCCATAGTCAGCGACCACGTTTCGGTGCCATATGTTGTCATAACTATGACAACACACACTCGTCAAAGACTTCCGTCTTGATTTAGTATGTTCAACGGTAATTCTTTACCACATTGTTAGATTATGACGTCGTTTTATGTAACAAATTCCTTCATTTGGCTCATGAATGGGTTTCGTATACCTATAGGTACCTATTTCATTTTGTAAAAAGGAAATACGCAAATGAAGCCGGTTTTTTGTTTCAAGATTACAATATGTATAAAATAAATTTCATTAGATATGGTACAGACTCTACTACAGAGTCGAAATCATTCAACATCGAAGCATTGTGACATCCCTAGTTTTTTCATAAACGCTCATAGAATTTACGTGCATCAAATTGAGTGTGAAATAATGAAGGGAACAATCGGCCAGCTGTCAACCCGTCAAATGACGCGTCAAAGTGTGGGAGTCGCTTTAAACGTTCATGTGACAATCTGAGCATTCTAAGTAATGGTGGGTGTTTATGGTGTCAGATTTGGAGTCTGATTTCGGAAGGTTTTGTAAAGAAAATGTTCTCGTTTTGATTCGTATGACCTAGAATGGACATACGTGCATAGTTCTCTCTTTTTCTCTTATTTAGGAGCTAAACTCTTGTCGGTGTATCTCAACGTAGGCCCTTCATCTACCCCGATCCCACACAAGCTCTTTCACTTCTTGGTACCTTGGTTCTTGGACCTAACATTTACTCTAGCAAAATAAATACATACAATTTTGCCTTCCTATTCCATATCAAGTCCTTATTTCAGTGTGGCTAAAATGCCAAGATTAACTTAGGCCAGCAACATTTCGCCTTACTTAGGCAGAGTTGTAAATAATTTATGTATTACTTTCCTAGATTAGCCGTGGCTATCCAAATCAAAAGGGACCTTATGGCGCTATAGGCACTTACGCTATTATTGACGTTGCTATAATACAAGGTAAAGCGAATCTGTGCGTCGGAAGCGCCGGCAGCCACAAGGCCCCTAATAATTACACGGTTCAACTCACGTATTCAATGACACTACGGGAGTAGAGCTACTCTTCGGGAGTTTTCAGGATGACACCGCCGCGAAAACACTCATCCTGAAGAAAAACTCCCGAAGAGTTCGAAACATGTCGCCCGTAGTGACATTGAATACGTAAGTTGAACCTTGTAATTATTAGTATTATTTCAACATGTCTCACGAAAGTTTAAATTCGACCACAAGGTCCCTTTTGATTTGGACTGCCACTTTTCCCGTCTTAGTATTAATGTTAAGAAATCGGAATATTGTGTGAATACGAGCAGTATTACTGACAATTATTATCCACTTTTCCCAGAAGAACACATTCAGTGTGCTTAATGAGATTTATTCAAGAAGGATTATTTAACAAGTTCTGCATTCATCAGTTTAAGGCTCACTTAGCAAAATTACCATATGTTCCCAGAAGTTAGCCCTGATGACTCGATTAGACCCCTGCTTTGCATACATTAGCGGAATCCGAATAGTTAGTCGAGGAATCACTGTGTGAGGAGGGACGGTTGAAGGTCATATTGGGCTTTAGAATGTCACAGTTTCCTCAAACCAGTAGTTAAACTGTAAAGACTTCCTTACATCGTGATCATTGCCAGCGGGCGTACGTTGGTGAACCACCCTTATGTATTTCCGTTTCCCTATACCATCTTTTGCCTTTTATGAATATTATGCTCTTCATTCACATTTAAACGATATTATTTAATAAATGTCTACATAGTCTCTGGCAGGTTTTCTTTGTTTAAAATCAGTAATAGAACAGAAATAAAACAAGTGGCCCTGTGAGCTGGGAAACCGGCGGGCCGATGGACCCGACTCTACAGTGGCTTCTAAACTTCCTAATTTTATTTAGGTGTCGCTAAAACACTTTGCTCTTCTATGAGCAGCTGTCATAATCCAATGACAGCGCTAATTTGAAACTAACGTTTCTTTTTTTAGGCGGTCTATTCAACTTACTTAGCTGCCTAAATGCTATTATTTTTTAAACTGCCGCCAAAATTATGTCTAAACTAGACATCTTAGTTTTAGGCTAGTTAAGCCATGTGCAGGTAGAATCGGGTCCGATGTTTTTAAAAAAAACTAAAAAGTGCTCGACATACAGTTTTATATAAAAAAAACGAACCTGCTCACAACATACGAGAATCGTTTGAGAAAAGCGACCTGTGGAGGAGAACAGCCGGTCAGTGGGACACCGGACACCGGACAGCGGTGAAACGATTTTCGGCCCAAACTGAAGCATATAAAAAAATGACGTGTTTTGAGCCGTAGTTTGAGTTTAAATTCAGTCTAGGGACCACACTCTAACAAGTGTGTACCTCTTAGCTAATGTCATCGGTAATACGAGAACCAAAATAAACAAGAGGACAGCAGATACATTACTGCTTCTAAATAACTTGGTACTGTGAGTCCTGACTTAGCGTCAAGATGACCACATATCTGACTTTCATGAGGGTGCTTGATTAAGGTTTCAAGGACTGGAATCCAAATGTTAAGAGATCATGTCTCGTGGACAACTGAGACGATTAATACCTATTACCTCAAAAGAACCTAGCATAATGCCTCTGGTGTTTACAGGGAAGGAGTGTTTGGACTAGGTTCACTAGGTAATTCGCTGTGGCTGTGGCTTGTGCTACAAATTGAGTCAAATTGACCCCACGGTGCTTCTAGTTTCACTAACCAAATCAAGCAGCCTGTTATTTTACCGAAATATTATTGGCCAAATTTCATTTCCCAACCAAACTTGGTCAACTGGTATTTTTCCAACTCAATTTTTTCCATATATTTATTTGCTAAATCATAATCATTCAGTCAAATAATATCCTGACAAGTGTGTCAGAATATTTTTAAAGCAATTTTCAAAACGACACTGGTACTTTTGCCAAATGCGTTATTTAGGCAAAATATTATTAAGGGAATGGTTTTCAGGCAAATAAAGTCGAAAAATGTTTGCTCAGTTCAGTTCAGTTCAAATTTCAATTGCCATATAGGCCAAAAATGAGAATACTTAAGAATAAAAAAAAATAATTATATTCTTAAGTAAGTATACTGTTCTAATATAGGTACGGGGTGCTCTGATTCGGATTTCGGTAGAAAGTTTTATTCTACCGAAAACCGAATCAGAGCACCCCGTACCTACCCACGACCTACGATTTCTTTACGATGCCACTCGAACAAGTTTTTGGAGAGGAACAAAAAATTAAGTTTTAAAGACGGCTGCCGAAACGCTTCATACTGATTGAAGCCAAAGTATGACGTCACACTTTGCAATTTGTACTAATCGTATGGAAAATCCAGTAAATTGCTGTTTCGGTCGCGAAATATTATCTAATTTTATCAATTTTTAGGGTTCCGTACTCAACGAGGAACCCTTATAGTTTCGCCATGTCCGTTCGTCTGTCTGTCCGTCTTCGGCTTAGCTCAGTAACCCTTACAACTAGAAAACTGCAATTCGGCGAGGGTATATAAACTAATCACGCCGACAAAATAATATAATAACATTTGGAAAAAAAATTTTTTTAGGGTACCTCCCCTACACCTAAATCGGGGATGTAATTTTTTTTCTCGTCAAACCCATGGTGTGGTATATCGTTGGATAGCTCATTCAAAAATATATATTAAGGGTTTTCTAAAACATTACCCCCCCCCCCCCCCCCCCTGCCGGCTAAATGGCTACTACTGGGGATGTGAAAAAATTCGTGGTAGTAGTACATATAATGAATTTAAAAGGAAAACTATCACGAACAAGTACGCATAAGTAGTTACCGAGGTTCGTACAAATTCGGCCGACGCAACCGCACCGCACGTCAATGTAACTAAGACAGACAGGCAACTACGGAACCCTACACTGCGCGTGGTCCGACACGCACTTGGCCGGTTTTTATAAAATACTTTTTATAGTATTTTTATTGGACGAATTTATCGATTTAAATAAATATTTAAAAATTAAAAAAAATAGTGAGTTGAAGCCTTGTTTGCGGCTTGTAGAGCAAAAAAATAGTCTGCGAAAAAATGCAAAAAAGAGCATGAAGAAATGTGTAATTTGGCAAATGATTATTTGGCGAATTCGTTTTTAGGAATAATTGTCTGTGAAGTGAAAGTGCCAAAAAAACTTCGGTAATACATCACTACATTAGTCCCACCAAATCAGGGATGCCAGGAGTCTAATCATGTTTCGTAAAGTCATCCTATCGAAATACTGAAATCAATATGCACTGAATCAAAAATACATGAGGTCAAAAGACGTAGGTACTTCAAACCTCGATTGGGATTACTGTACACTGACTGCCAGTCCAGCGGCGCTACCACGAACTTCGAAAGTCGAAGTTCGGGTATTTCCATCTCTATCGCACTTCCGTACTCGAGTGACAGGGATGCATGTATTACGAATTGACTTTCGAAGTTCGTGATAGCGCCGCAGTTATTTCTACCTATCTACTTAGGTGATATCCACCCAACACAACATACAACGGGGGAAAATCTGGATTGTAACACCGTCTCTCTTTCTTAGAAAATGTACACGCAATGCCCAGTGTATTATTAAATTCTTAAGGTTCGCTTAACCCAATCTAGGGCATTCAAGGGGTTTTACGGCACAATTTGACCGTGTTAGATAAGGATAAATGGGTCAATTTTCAAACGAGCTGTTTTGCTGTCCCACGGCTATAATTTCAAGTCAGTTTAACATGGAGTATTGATACATATATATTTGTATTCCGTGTATTATATTGTACTTAAAATATATATAACAATACCTTAAATATTAATAGATTCTGAAAAAAAAAATGTTGATATCGTAAAACGGCGAAATCTACCGCTTTTTCGCGTGTCCCACTTGCGGTTTTGCTCAAACAAAAATTCATAACTATAGATTTCGGCAACGTGTAAATAAACAACTTGTATTTTTATAAAGAAGATTTATTAGCGTATTCATTAAAGTATCTTGCAAAATTAATGCGCGAATAATTAAAACCAGTGAAGTGTTTTAGTAGTTGTCCCACGCGCGACCCATTTATTAGGACTCAAGCTCAAAACCCTTAAAATCTGGTTTTCTATTGTCCCACCCCTACATTTACTTTACGATACGATAGATAGGTTAGTTGGGCTTCAACCACCAACGGGAGGGGAGGGAGCGCCAATATTTTTGACGGAGGAAACAGGTTTTCTTTATACGAAGTATTTTGGTACGGCTATGACGACATTTGTATGGGCGTTTATTTATTAATATACGATTGAAATAAAAATGTGTCTTTCATAACAAAGGTTAGCAATATGGGGTAAGAGTTTCGTGTTTAACTAATTAGTGAATTCAATTAATATTGTACGAAGGACAGCCAAAAAACATCCATGTTGACATTTGTATGGCGACATTTGTACGGCTTTTTTGGCCGTACAAATGTCGAACGTGGCATACAAATGTCGATTTAAAACAAAATGTAAGTAAAGCACGAAATTAATGGAAATTGGAAAGGATTAAACTGGCCTCGATTTAGGCACTGGTTCCGTGACACATTTGTTGTTTGCTACCTTACCTACTTACTACTTTTTAGGGTTCCGTACCCAAAGGGTAAAAACTACGGGACCCTATTACTACGATTCCGCTATCCGTCCGTCTGTTCGTGTGTTTGTCTGTCTGTCCGTCTGTCACCAGGCTGTATCTCATGAACCGTGATAGTTAGACTGTTGACATTGTCACAGATGATGTATTTCTGTTACCGCTATAACAACAAATACTAAAAAAACAGAATAAAATAAATATTTAAGGGCTCCCTTACAACAAACGTGATTTTTTGCCGTTTTTGTAGATAATGGTACGAAACCCTTCGTGCGCGAGTCCGGCTCGCACTTGGCCGGTTCTTTGCTGTCATTTTGCTACCTTCTCTTAGGCAGAATGAAATATTCTATTTTCTAAGTGATTTTTAATATTTTGGAATATAACCACAGAATAAGTAATAGTACAAATATAACGATCATCATAAACCATAAACCGGAGATACTATATCGAAATAGTGAGTTTTTTAGTATGGTACAAATATTTAAAGTTTTTCAACAATTGTATGGCAAAATCGACATTTTGATGGCACTCACCGACATTTGTATGCCGCTATCGACATTTGTATGGCAGAATCGACATTTGTATGGCGTTGACGACATTGGTATATCACGGTGTTTTTAAAGCGTCAATATCTAGCTAACCATTAGAAGCAGAGAGGTGCCTCGTGCACCATATTTTTTCTTTTTAAAAGCCCTACCTCACGTTGTCGGTACGAATTTGATATTCCAAAAAAATAAAAAAACCATACAAATGTCGAAAAACGGCCTCCTCAAAAATTGACCCAAATCTGAAGGAAAAGACTTACGTTCCTTCGAGTCACTAAGCCTTTACTGTCTTTTAGGGACCAAAATAGAAAAAAAAACCAGTAATTTTTTGTAAGCAAAAGCGGCTTCATCGGTATAAAAAGTAAACTCACTATGATATTTGAATGAAGATACTACTTTTTAGCTGGACTCGTTGGGACGATGGTATAAATCTTAATTATTTGTTAATAGCGCTTTTTATTGTTGTTTTCCGCGTGCAATCCTTACTAATGTTCTAAACGGGAATGGTTCTTTTGGTTTAATTTTGTAACAGATTTAACAGGGATTTAGTGAATTGCTTTGTAGGTACTTTATAACAGCAAAATGGCCAAAAGTCACGAAGTTGAGAAAATTGGAGAAGTGAATATGAAAAAAAACCTATGCCAACTTGCCCCAATCTCATGAACAGGCGTCGTATGAGTTGTATTTTTATTTCTTTCCTTTGGATTGGTTACAGGAATATTACGTTTCCCTGAACTTAACATCCCAAAATGAAGCAGAGGCCTAAGGCTTCTTTCAGGAACCAACGATGTTATTCACGGTAAGTCATAGCGACCACTCGTCGATACGCTGGACAGACCAAATTCGCTACAGATAGGAACAGATGGAGACATCACCTGAGAAAAAAATATACAGAGATATGACGACGACCCTCAGTAATGACGAATCCGATGCTAGGAAGAGAGAGAGATAGCGACCTACACGAAACAACGACATAATCGAGCATAAGCATTATAGATATAATTTCTGAAAAGGGTCCTAGAAACAGAAGATAGAGCAGTGGAACAGACAAATTAGATCCTAATTCTGCCTATAACCCAAAATCCCAAAAACATGAATTTTTAACGTCCACAGTTCCATTCAACGAACTAAGTCTTCGACGTAAGTGCTTAAGGTTCTTAATTAATAGGCAAATGGGGTAATGGAGAGTTTTTTCCCCGTTCCGGGGCGTTACTCCGACAAGCCGAGACGCCATTTTGCGCCTAACAAGCTTAACTCGAGTTACGATACATTTAAGGGACATTTGAACGTTATTATAACTCTTCCGGAAAGCGTACTTTGCGAGCCCTGAGGGTAAAATTAAATTGGTTTACAGTATGTATGGATATGCGACGGATATTGTGTGGCATTTTACATGTTCACAATGTCCCCTCGTTGTGTTAGAATCTTCTTCTGGGACAGTTTTCCACACAATACTATTAAGCTTTTTATTGCTACTTAATTCATCTCAGCATTTGTCGATTCTGCTCCTCAGGGAACCCACTTTGGAAATTAATCTTAATGTTAATTCGTCTATTCACACGTCTAAGGGCGGTTACACTCGGTAACTTTTTGCAGCGATACAAAGGCGATACAGTATCGATTCAGTTGACTATGACAGGTGATGGCTCATGTCGCGATACGGTCCCGCGTTCATGAAACTGCACTAGGAAAACATTGAAAATAAAAGTTAACGCACACTTATCATTTTCAAATAATTTATTGAATCAGGCGTTACTTTGCGAAAGTCCATGACACACACACACACACACACACACAGACACACACACACACACGCACACACTTATCGCCCTATAATGCGCCTAATCTCAACCGTCACCCCTAATGAAACTAGACCTTTACTTAAAATTCTTATTATTATTTAAGAGCTAAGCTCTTGTTTATGTAGGCCCTCCATCTACTCCGATCCCAGGCAATCTCTTTAACATCTCAATACGACCTAACATCAACTCGCTTTTTGAGTTGCTCTGTAGTTTATTTTAGGTCTTCCTCTTCCTCGTTTACCCTCTATCTTTCCTTCAATTATATTGCGTATGAAGTTGTCATGTCGTATGAGGTGCCCTATCATCTTCCCTCTTCTATTACCCCCTATCTAAGCTTAGTTACTATGAATCGCAGCGTCCAGACATGTGTTTGTGGGTGAACGTTGGAGTGAGCTTTAAACAAGTTTCAGAATAGCGGGCCTGCCGTTAGGCACTGGTCCCACCGCCGGCTAGTAAGCTAGAAAAGTTGGGCGAGTAGCATTACATTGCGGATCTGTAAAGGTCGATTGATCACACTGTGCCTGGTCAGCACGCAATGAACCGCCCTATATATACTCGCCCAACTTTTCTAGCTTACTAGCCGGCGGTGGCTGCGGCCGGCGTCAACTCAACGCAAACACGACCAACAGCGCTAAGGTCGCCGCGCGATGGCGGCGGTGCGTCACCGTGCTTGCCGCAAGATATCCACTGGTTGACAACTTATTTACGTTTGACGTAAGCCACTTCGCCCTCGCAGCGCAGTGTCCATTCACGGTCCCCTCGCCGGTGGCTCACTACAAGCGCAACGTTTTACTAGATGTATGGATGAGATTATTTAATGAGGCCGACTTTTATAAAACTGCCATTGGAATTGGAATCTTCTTCCTTTGACGGTAGTTGCTTTTTGAATGGACTACTTTGCTGCAATTCGGCCAGCTCAAATAATCGCAAGTATAAGCGCGGGGACGGCGAGTTACCCACGCCTCGTCAGCTTGTGTGGAGCCGAGGCGTTGCTGTTACGCAGTTTATTAATGTACTGTGCAGTGTGGAGCTTCCTACGATGAATACTAAACAGCTCGAGTTGAAACGGAGCCGATCCGGAGCGGAAGCGACAAGTGTGCGTCAACCTTTATCGTCAACAAGGCTATCAACCGGCGCCGTTTGGAAGTTAGTTAAAGTTGGAAGTGCGGTGATATCGCAGCCTGCAGTTGACGGGCGACGTACAGACATAATGTTAGTTTAGTTAACTAGACGGGAAAGTGAGCTTGGGAACGTAGGAAAGAGTAGGTACCTATACGTCAAAGATATGAACACATGTTCCGTCTTAACACGTAGAAAATGTGTAGGTATATATTATTACGCATAAATAAAAAGCTTTTTATCAACGTATCACATTACTTATAGTAATGCAAACGATTCATATTTCATATAAAACTTATCTCTGCTTTTAAAAACGTCGCTCTGTGAGCATTAGGACTCGCGAGCCTATTTCCTTCGTTTTTTTTTAATTTCTGCAAACTGAATCGACAAAAAAAATCAATATCACGAGAATCGGTTGAGATATGCGACCTGTAGTGGAGAGCAGCCGGACAGACGCCAAACATACGAAAGAATAGCGACTGAAACGAAGGACTTCGTTCGCTTCGCTCGCTTGTTCAATAAAAACACATAAACCGGACATCCATAATCTGCCCACCCGGGGAAACAGGCGTGATTATATGCATGTAAGGACAATATTTACTGAGTACCCGCGTTATTCGACCCGTGAACATATGCGCAGTTTGACCCACAACTAATCGAGTTGGCCCCCCTGTGGGATCAGGCTAATTACCTGGAAGGGGGGTGGGGGGTGATCGAGTTAAATGGTGCTTCAGGCGCTTGTCTGGCTGCGTTTTCAGGGCTCCATATAACTATCTACATAACCGGTTAATCCCTTTATTAAACCTGCACTCGATAGGTATCTGACTATACGCCCAGTGATGTTCCACCTTGGGGTCTCAGGGTAAGTAAATAAAACGACTATTTAGGCTAGCTTAGGTAGGTTAGGGTAGGTTAGTCGTTACCTCATTCCGCGGCAGCTCGATGACAAGTGGCAAGTGTTACCAGCTCGGACGATCACGAATACGATGCTCGTTTGTATTTATTTGTAGTGCGCATACACTACACGCCCTGAAAGAGAAATAATGAGAGCTTATGACAAATAAAAAAACGGTAACAATTTCCATTGATTTCATTTCGGCATATCCATCTACACCCAGACCAGCGTAGCCCAGAGGGGTGATCACGTAACTTTTCGAACGCAAGTTAGGACTTAACTGTAATTTTCCAAAGTCATGGTGATTTTTTTTTGGTCATAAGAGTGACATTATATGTAACTGCCATCTAGTGACGTGTCACAGCTACAGCGGCGACCAGGGAAGAGACGCACCACTGATGCTGTCCCTGTCTATGATACACCATAAACGTTACCACTACCACTGACAAGAGTGTACGACTGAGAAGAAGAAGATATCCATCTCAGACTAACCAGACTTCGCATGGTAACAATAATATCATACCGAGCGAGATGGTACACAAATCAATAAGTGTGACAGAGAGAGATAATTCATAGGACAACATCTTTGTCTAAATACCTACCTTTGTTCTTTCATGTCTGCCGCAATCGGGTTAGCACGAGGTTGCGGCATACTAACCGTTACCCGCCGTAATTAAGTCGGTTGTTTATGACGAGCTGTGAGCCATTTTAAGACCAGTTCTTTATTTAGCTGCATGGGAGCCTTTCCGGGAAACCTATCGCAATCACTAAAGTGGCACACGTGTAGCTCATCCGTAGAAATATATCCTCTTCGATATCCTACTAATATTATAAATGCGAAAGTTTAGATGTTTGGATGTTTGTTACTCAATCACGCTTAAACGGCTGAACTGATTTGAATGAAATTTTGCACGAAGATAGTTTATAGCCTGGATTAAAATATAGGATAGTTTTTATCCCAAGTCCACGCAGACGAAGTCGCGGGCGGAAGCTAGTCTGTCTATAAATAAAGGTCAGACCTTAACTCAATCGAGGATAACCAACGCCACATATGCTACGCCGTAGATAACTCCGCAAGACTTGTGAATAAAAACAAGTTGGTGCTTATCACGCTAAAATCAATTTATCTAATTGCCTTTAAGTTAAGTTTTTGTACCATAAGTTAATCTTTTGTGCAATAAAGAAATAATAAATACCCTTGCCGGGGTTCAAACTCGGATCCACCAGCGACGCAGGCAGGGTCACTAATCTCTACGTCAATACCAACCAGGACTTAAGCTTCAGGAAATATATTGCGCAAAGCATGTCAGTGGCGGCGAGTGAAATTTTTCGACGGCCATCCGGACCAAAAAAAGTTATGAAAGAGTCGAGTTGTACGTATATACATAACTATCAGCTTGCCTAAAAAGAGATTTTAGGTAAACCGATGGGAACCGACTTGTATGGGCGCTCCGCCACTGGAGCAAGTTCACGTTCATGGTTGTAGGATACGATATCAAAAGTATTGGAGCTTGCTTCGATACCGGATCGGGCAATGTGAACACTGCATGTTTTCCATGCATTTACTTGCCTCCGATATCGGCCTACGCCGAACGCGCTCTAAAACTATTTACGTAGTGGCTACTCACTATTGTAGTTACTTTGTTTCTGCACGACATGTTGTTTTCGTGAGCGGATGCGGTTACGACGTCGTGTCGGAGTCGTGCCGGACGCTCGTTAAACGCACTACCCGCGGTGATGTGCGAGACACACCGCTGTAGCGAATGAAGAGCAGGCACACTGTTGTGTATGGTGACATTTTGGATAAGTATGACCTGTTGGACATGCTAAACCGGAAGACAATTATTTTCAAGTCGTAAAATTTTACTTTAGTCATCCGAGTTGTTTTTTTTTGCTCTATCAAAAAGTTGAGTACCTACCTATTGCAAAGAATTTTACCCATTTTGAGTGAGAAAACGGTTTTGCTCGCCATGGTCGTTGTTGTCTTTATTTTTTGTCACTAGCACATTTACTCTGCAAATAGGCCACGAGAACACTTTGTGTCAATAAAAAATACGAATAAAAAATAACTTACCGAGCGAGCGAAGCGAACGAAGTATGTGTGTGTTACGATATATTTGGCTACTCTGGCTGCTACTAACTATACGATGCTGACTGTACAAGGTCTCTGTCATAGTGAAATGCTTCCCATTTTGCATGGCAGTGTGTAGTGTGCAATTAATAATGCATCGAACTGTGAAGTCTCTCGTTAACGCGCATAAACGGGACATCGGGACCACCCTGTTTAATGCAGACACTCTAAACACTACCTACTAAACTTCGCCAGTTTTCTAGTTTATAGAGGTACTTATTAGCAGTAACTTACTTTCGAAATGTTTATGAAATTTCATCAATCAATTGAATAATGTTTTTTTTATGAAATGAAATCGACTAACGCCTTTAAGGGGCTACCCGAGGTTTTCATCGATTTTTGACAAGTTTTGAATCGTATCTCCTACTTTTGCACTACAGATAGAATTATAAGCCAAACGGCTATCGGTTCTTCAATCTTTTATCTCCTTTTTCGTCTACCGGATTTTGAAACAAATGAATACTTAATTTTGTACGGTTTTTTTAAACATTGTCTTAAAAAACACTTGTTTCGTATCTCTATTGACGTGAAAGGTCTAACATATACGAAATCTACATATTTGGGTTCGTGTGTGACATCTCTAAAAACTGGTCTACGGTTTTCATTTTAAACCAATGAACACAAAAGTTATGGCCAGAAAACCAGATTTTGGCCTAAAAGTGTTCAACTTTGATGCCAAATATCTCGAAAGCAATGAACTTTGAAGCAAATATGGGATACTATATTGCTTACAGCCGTTGTTGTTAATATAAGCTACAAAAAAAAATAGAAAACTAAAGGATTCAGATCGAAGGTCATTGGCATATTGGAGCCCCTTAAGTAGGTATAATGTTTGAGATCCAAAGCATCTTACAAAGCCGCCAAAATCATCAGAGAATATTATATTTGAGAGCTTTTTCCGTTTTATGTTAAGAGCGATTACATTTCAGCGCCGAAGATAGGTAATTAATGTAGTACGAGGATATATATGTACACAATTTTACGTTTTCCTTTGGTCAGGATGTGGGGTTGTCCGCCCACATATGGATGTCGTAAAATATTAACTTCACATGGGAATATGTATAACAGTTAGTTATCTATCTTGCAATTGAAATTTGGTGTTGCTGATTATATTCATACTTAATTTATAAGAGGTAAATTTACATATTTAGTTATTTTAGTAAACTAATTAGTAGCAAGGAACGTTTACCCTATCTATAATATATATTTTTTCTTTACAGATATCGCGTCGAACAGCGATTAGTTACAACCATCATCTCCAGCCACGGCCTTGGTAAGACAAATCCAATGCAATCAATAACTTATGTCAAACTAATGAGAACTGACGAGTATTTATTAAAAGCTCTCATTGCGTTCAAAATATAATTTCAAATCAGACTTTGGTACAGTAGAGACAAAATCTAGTTTCGAAGCGACGCCAAATAAGACATTACCCTCTTATAAAACATGTAAAAAGCAAACAGGAACGCGAGAAAAATCGCGGGCAGACTCATTTGCTTTAGGCGACCGCTTAGTTTTCAAAAGCATTATGTGTGTTAGTGAAGATTTGCTATACTAGCATACAAATTGCTGTGTATATGTTATAGCGCGTGCCTTCTTACGACGTTCCTCTCCTAATATGGCAGTGTTGCAATCATAAATCTGTCAGTCTAGACCAGATGCTGAATAAATCAAACTACAATGAAATATTCCTGAGATTAAATATGTCGTATCTATTTAGCCTCTATTTAATTCCGTTTTTACACCACGACGGTGGTAAATAAGCGCACGGCCTGCGTGATAGTAAGATTAGTAAGTACACGTGATAACCTTTAGACGCTTGCGATTTGCAAGTCATTAGAAATTGCTTTATTAAGTCAATGATTCACTGGGATACGTCGCTAAGAAAAGATCGTCAGCCCTTTGATTTACTAACCCGCTTCTTTAGTTCGTCCATTTAAGGCAAATTCTTAGTGTAAGCCATGTTATTTTGACTGGCCTTGCCAGTGCTTGGAAAATTAGCACTAATCATTTCTCGATAGGTACGATATTACACGATTATACGATAGTACACAGCCGGATTTGATTAGCGGAATGATGTTACGCAGTCAAGTACAATTATTTGCATGCCGCTTGTAAGCTGTGACAAGGTAGTGGGCGTTACAAACTCTGGCAAAGCTGTGGCGATTCAGACTGGCCACTCAATACTTACTTTCGATTCAGTCATCATTCTCCTAGTGTTTTTCCCGGTTGTTAAAGGAGCCCGCTTTGGCAATTAATCCCAAGTTTTGGCGTAGTACTGGTTTTTCAAAAGCGACTGTCATCACTAGGTTTGGAATTAGTATAAGTAAGTACCTCAATAAAAGATCAAGAATGATGACATAAGATACCTTGCGGGTTTTGCAGCGATACTAGTGAGCGTTGAAAACTTCTGGCACTACCATGTGGGTTTTGCAGACTGGTCACATTCAGCACCATTGTAGCGCTACGCCGTAGTCTGGAGCAGCTTAGTGTCCTTATTAATGTGACCAAAAGCCTTAAGTTATATACTCTAAACTCTTTCATAAGTTTTTGAAATGAAAACTTCTTTAGCGGCGCTCCCGGAGTGCAACCCGGTCTTTTTTTGTTCCGGGTTGCCCATCGATAATTTCCACACGCCGCCACTGCAATTTTCATGCCAAGTTTAACTCCTATCCATAGTTTTTAGACTCGAGTTGAATATTTAGTATCCGTTCGGTTATGGTTACAGTTTGCTAGTGAGAACATGGTTTCTAACATTTATTCAAACAATGTGTCTTTTCTTCGATATTCTATCCATTGTGATCATATCCAGCCATCCAGCCGGCGCGGGCGCCGCCGTGGGCGCGACAGCCGGAGTAACGAGCGATTAAATCATTATTGACAAACAGGCAACTAACACGCTCGCACTACATGCTAATGTTGTGACAGGTACACGTAGATTAGCTAGTTTTTGTGCTATCGCTCTGACTTGCACATTATGGGTTGTGGGTTTGGTACACTTTTTCGTGCTATCGCTGTGACTTGCACAGGATGGGTTGTGGGTTTGGTACACTTCTTAAGAGATTAAATATACATCCTTGTGATAAAGTTGCTGTCACATCAACCTACTCACGGCGTTACCTACCCAGTTATAGTCTCCAGTCAATATAGGTAACAGGTAAACGTATAGGTCCTATAGGTATCTACTAATATTACAAAGAGGAAAAGTCTGTGAGGTTGTTAAGTTTGAATGTATGGGGTAATCAAACAATGGGTCTCCGGAATTACTCGTCCAATATCGTTTTTTTCACCGTATCCAAAATACACCTTCACGATGCACATAAGCTATTCTATAAGCTGACCAGCAGGCGTAGCACGGTTGCCATTTTATCACTTATCGTTGTGGATAAGGCACCTGTTACTCTCGCACTCGCATACTTGTCAGAGTGTGATGGGCGTCTTTACCACAACGATAAGTGATAAAATGGCAACCATGCTACGCCCACTGCGCGGTCAAAGGTCAAGGTCTTTGGAGGTTAGATTAGATCCGCTAGGTATCTGCAACTTGTTTGTCCTGGGCACCAGTCGGCGGCATTCCGTGGTAGTTTTTGTTACGCTGCCACGGAGTGCTGGAACGATCTTCCTCCACCAATCCGTGCTGTAAGGACAATTTCTACGTATAAGACAAAGTGCTATGCTTATTTTCTGGAAATGCAACTACATTATTGATATTTTTTGATAATTAGTTAATTAACTTTTCTTACCTTCTTCTGCATTGCTACTAAACTTTTAAACTTTCTTATTGCGTTTTGTTCACAATGTTATAGTACCCTACATGTAAACTATATATATTCGTATGAAATGTTTTATTTTTTATTTTGTTACTTATGTTAATTGTTTAGATTTATTTATTTTGTTTTTCTTAGTTAATATACCAGTTGCCGCCACTTATAATAGTTTTAAGTTAGGTCCCCACCGAAAATCAGCGCCTCAGCTTGCCGTGTCTTGCCGTGGCTTAATGCTAAGTGGGGATCCTGTTTAACTTCCTTGTATTTAAGCCTTTTCTTTTGCTTTTTTATTGTGTAAGTTGTGACGTTAAATAAATGTATTTTTTTTCTTTCTTTCTATTTTTATAGCACAGTTCCACCTTTTTATAATTTTTAATTTGAACTGTTTAGTTGAGAATTCAGCCCTGATGTTCCCCATAACACTCGGGTGGAGCCCCGCTAGCGCTAGCACAGCTAGTATTCTAATCTGATAGCTTTTGACGCAGTTTAACTTGACTGGTATACTGACTACAAAATTAAGATACACCAATTTTATTGTATACCTACAACCCTTCTTTGGTGGCAATAATTTGAGTGACCGCCCGTGGCACATTAATCCCATATACAACCTTAGTACCACCCAGTACTTATTTAAACCACCCAAATTACTATTCACGGATGCATTGATGGTTGCAATATAAACCCGACCGTGGGACGCAGCGGGCGACACCACGCTATGCGCATACGCAAGCACCTTTAAAACAAGTGAAAGAACAACGCCATATCAGCCTTCAGCCTCTAAAGTTACATAAGATGTTATTACTGTACAAAAAACTGAGAATAACTGCAAGTCTTGAGCACAAAAAAGTCGTAAGTTATTAAAGCCCGGGTAGCGACATACGATGTTCGTTTAGAGTATCCGTTTTTTGTATTCAGAAGGAGTATAAAAAATACTGGACAGAAGCGATGGGGGTATTGACTGGCGAATCACTTTGATGTTAAGATAAAGGGACCACCGAGTTATAGATTGTGGTAAATAAGCGATCAGCGAATGTTCTTTTTAGGGCGGGGTTTCCAAAATGGACGGGCATCGAGTGAATTATTGTTCGTATAGGGTCTTATAAGGCTGTACGCAGTATGCTTGTAGCTGTACTGAATGTAGGTTTGTCTTGAATCTTGACAGCCTCCTATGAATATATTTATGATATAATATACGGTCGTGCCACGCTCTATAGGGATCGATATGTCATCACGTACAGGACTATTCTAGGCAATAAACCTGATATCGTGCTGACAGATCGATTGAAACGCCAGACATCAACGTCCCCCATGATGAGAACCTCGTGAAGGCTAATAAGGACAAATCCAGCAAGGACCTTGACCTGGCTCACGAGGTAACCGCTATGTGGGATGTTGATTCGACGATCATTGTCCCGATATTCGTTTCTACGAACGGTCTAATAGCGAAAAGTGTCGACGAACACCTCAAGAGACTCTCGCTAGATGGCTGGATCAAGGGTCAGATACAAAAGGCGGTACTCCTGGACACTGCGCGGATAGTAAGGAGGTTTCTTTCTCTGTCGCCCTGATGAGTAATTACGTAACGTTTCAACCGCGCGTCAGGACAGCTTAATCATTTTTCCATATAAAATTTGACATTTAGATCTACCTAACGTACGCACAATGCGTTACGTGATCGACCAGCCCGTTATTTCACCAAATCGACAATAATATTGGCCCCTGACAATGACAATTCGCTTTCTATGGCTGCGTCAACAGGTTAAGTTGGTTGCTGGACAGCTTATTGACCCAGCAATGTAGGTACGTGCAATTGTCATTGTCAGGTGACAATTGTCAAGATGGTGAAATAGGGCCCTGCTGACCACTGGTAGTTAGGTTTTTATAATGATTTTATATTTTTTATGTTTATTGTAAAAACCTAGTCTAAGACGAAACATAAATAAAGAGAATAATAATAATAAAGTTTTATTTGCAGAAAAAGGGTAAGTTACAGGGTCTTGTGTTAACAAATTGTTCAACCTTGTTCAGCTATTTCTTAACAGCGTGCAAATATATATGTTATTTACAATGTAATACAAATATACATATCCTATGTAATGAAATATGTGCATACGAGTCTCCCGGAGTTGCAAGTGTCCATAGGCTACGCTAACCGCTTACCATGAGGCGGGCCGTACAAACGACAACACTGTTAACTGACCATCCTGTATTTATATAGAACCTTATTACAATGCACTTAAGGTGCACCGATGGTCAGTTAGCTGTGTTGTCGATAGTACACATGCTTGCCACCGCAAAGAAATATTGAAAATTACGAGACTGCAATCCTACTAATATTATAAATACGAAAGTTTAGATGTTTGCATGTTTGTTACCCAATCACGCTTAAACGGCTGAACCGATTTGAATGAAATTTTGCACGAAGATAGTTTATAGCCTGGATTAAAATATAGGATAGTTTTTATCCCGAGTCCACGCGGACGAAGTCGCGGGCGGAAGCTAGTGGGAACATAAAACGAAGATTACTAATTATACACTCATCAAATTATCTAGATCTATTTCAGACAAACGCATTCTAATTTGTTTCACGTTCACTTCTGCGGGCCGAGAGCCGAGTTAGAGGTCAAAGATACGTTTACATTTTTGCACCTTATTACAAGGCAATAAGGTGCAAAGGTGTAAACATATCTTTGACATCGACTGTACAACAGATAAAAATAAAAATCGAATGCTTAACCAATGTCACAAATCGACCCCCGTAGGGTCGTTTACGAAATAACGTTTTTTTATTGCTCTTGACTAGAGTTCTGCCATATCCGGCTCTTTATTCACAGCCATTTGATTATTCCACGGACATATTTACGTAGAATTCGCATGTACCGCGCTTTATTATCAACTAGCTTCCGCCCGCGACTTCGTCTGCGTGGACCCGAAATAAAAACTATCCTATACTTTAAGTCAGGCTATAAACTATCTTCGTGCAAAATTTCATCCAAATTGGTTAAGCCGCTGAAGCGTGATTGAGTAACAAACATCCAAACATCCAAACATCTAAACATCCAAACATCAAAAACTTTCGCATTTATAATATTAAGTAGGATACCGAGACTCCCATCTCTGAGCGGATAATGTGACATCAGAACAAAATATTGATTAGGGAGTATACTTTTGTCATCTCAATTTTTATTTATCGATTAGCGATTACACACCAATTTAGACGTACAAATGAGAAAAGACTTATAGCAAGTAAAGTAAGTAAAGTAATTGCAAGAAAAAATAAAGAATACTCGTAAGAATAAAAATAATACATGTAATTTTAAAAAATAAGCGCGGTCTCGCCAACAAACTGTTCCGTCAGTTTGGCGAGTAAATTTGAAATTGAATATGTTTTTATGTACCTTCTTGAAAATAAACTAAAAAAAAAGATTCATTCAGACTGAACAAAAAGGTAAGGATTCAGGTACACGACCGTTCGCGAGACTTAAATTGATTAATTACCTATGTCAATGGTCTAAATCAAACGTAAAATTAAAATGAATAGATTTAAAAAATGTCCGTCAAGTTAAAGTTAAATTAGTTATTTAGTTAAAATTAAAATGGCTTATTACTGATACATGAATTTAAAATGTCATAATCCTATACTTAAAAATACTTAATAGTAAAATGCATTTTCCAAATGCCACAAACATTATGTAGTAAGAGCGTTTGCATGATCTACCTAGACATATATAAGTCTGTGGATTATTCCTATTTTACGGCTTTCGATGGGTGAGCCGACATCCGTCCCTTATGTGCTAAGTGGGAAAAGTTTCGCTTATGATAATATCCGAGTGTGAGCGATGTTCTGCGAACAGCAACTTTGCAAGTTAAACATAGGTCACGTCTAATAAGGACTGTGTAGTGACACCATGTTGTAGGAGTTGTCCTCTGTTTTAGATATTCATCACCATCATCAGCCGAAAGACGTCCACTGCTGGTCATAGGCCTCCCCCAAAGAGTGCTAGTGACCGGTCCTGCGCTACCGCCCGCGACCTTTACCAGGTCGTCAGTCCACCTTGTGTGGAGCCTACCCACGCCGCGCCTTCTGGTAGTTGGTCGCCACTCGAGAACCTTTCCGCCCCAACGGCCATTGGTTCTACGTGCTATGTGCCTCGCCCACTGCCACTTAAGTTTAGCTTTTCGGAGGGCTATATCGGTTACCTTGGTTCTGCTGCGGATAGCCTCATTTCTGATGCGATCACGCAGAGAAACTCCCAACATATAGCCCTCCCCATAGCCCTTTGGGTGACTAGATATTAGTTTATCGTAATTTGGACTGGCAGGGTAATTATATCAGTAACGGTTAAATTCACGTATTGTTTTTCATTACAGGCGACATTCTTGGACCCCTTCTTCTCTAGGATGAGTGTGAGGTGTGAGGACATGACTCACGAAAGGGGTTGTTGTGTTGGATATATTACGTCTTTGTTTTTTGTCGATTTTTGACCCCCTATTTTGAGATGACGTAATATATGGACAGCCCCAAAGTGTAAATTCAATTATGGCAGGAAAATCGTGTAACTATTTGAAAGTGGGTTAGAACATACTAGCTGTAATTTTATGAAGGTGAAAATAATAATTGTTATGCTTTATCGCTCGTCCGAAAAGTTGCGCAATTACCCTGCTTACCCTGGGACTTAACTTGCGGCAGTCGGGTTTAAATATTCATTTTTTTGTGAACTTACGGTAGCAAAGCTTTACACAAAAGGTGCAGGTGCCGTGGCTTAAGTACAAGAGTTTTCAGACCGTGCCGACTTACGTAAATATTGAAAAAAGCTGTAGGTATATAAGAGAGTTAAATATTTGTTTAACATGTACATAGTTTTAGTGCTGTGTTCCGTTGTGTTAGAATGGTGCATACAGTTAAAATATTTGTCGCAGATAGCTAGGTTCAGGTTTAATTCAGCTGTTCCATGTTGTGTATTAATAAAAAATCTCATTTTAACCCCTGTTTTTTTTTCATATTTAGCAAGTAACTCACTCGTAGAAGTTTGTTTTTCAGATAAAAAAAGTGGACATTATTCACTTCTGACCAAACAGAGCATTATGTGATATTTAACCTTGAAGCCTTCTTATTTATTCAACAAATATGGTCCATATGCCACAATACTAAACGCTTAGTTTTACAAAGTAGGACTAGGGCCCAAAAAATAAACCTGTATTTGCAAAATTGCACCGGTAGCCCGATCGCGTTTATATCCGATCCGACATAAAGCATTCTCGTACTTAGCTACTTACTAGTGAGGAACGAATTCTTTATGTCCCACATAAACACCGTCATGCTACCCAGACTGGTCACACTACATACACGTCAGCCCACAACAACATTTACATGAGCTCAATAAACATTGCCCATTGTTTCTGCCGTGTTTTGTTTGCTCCTACCGGCGTAGGCGCAAGGGTCCTCGCCAATTTGTATACAATCAACTTCAAACCTTATTGCGTTTGTAGAGAGCTCATTGTTGGTTAATTACAACTTGGAGTGGCATTTCTGTACCACCTACGCGAGGATTGCAAGATTTGCAGTTGACACTGGGAATGTGTAGGGCCGTGTTAGGGTTGTTGTGCAGAATTCTGCGTTATTAGATTGCGTTGTGATCTATAGCGAAACCAAAACGCTATAGCATTTTTATTCCACGTCTTTCTGAGCAGAAATCCTTCCAGATACTTTACCCATTCATCCAATAAGGTCATACGTAAAATGAAATGTAGAAAATTCTCCTCCTGATCTGAAATGAGGAGTGCAGGATGCCCATTCTTATACAAAAAGGGTGACGCCGAGGTTTGGCTTTGACGGTTTTTTTTTTTATGATATTGGAGGCAAACGAGCAGTGGAATCACCTGATGGTAAGCGATAATCGACGCCCATGGACACTTACAACACCAGAAGAGTTATTATTCCAAAATCCAAATTTGCAACATCAATTATCCCCAGAAAAGACAAATAGACCGTAAATCTGTGTAAGTATGATATGTGTCGGACTAGAATACTGGGATCATGTCAAGGAATTGATTAGGGGCTGCCATAAGCCTGGCACGCCTGCCTGGGCATAGAATGATTCTATGCCTGAAATTAAAAGCTGCTGTTACGTTTTCTGACTAAGAACCGAGTGTCTATGCTAGTCCGCCTATCTTGTCCAGTATTCAAGGTAGGTAATAATAGAAACATTTCTGCATTTTAACTGCAATGGAAACTGGATATTCTTCGCTTACCGTGGGTGGACGCAGGTTGATACATTAAAATATTACACGATAAAGAAGAATTTGTAAACAGACTTAATGCCGCATATTTTCTATACAACGGCGTATAACCATAACCATATTGTTGTACCTAATAGTAACTACTGTGTGTATTTAAAATTAATTGGACTATACAGTAATAAAGGCTGACTTAATGACCTGAAATATAATATTTACTTGGTGCAGTTCAAAGTTATATCACAGAATAAGTACCTACAGTAAATAAGTACACTCACGTACAGAAAGTATACTATCTGACAAACCCGACCTTTGATAGCACAATGTCAGCCGCGCAACGATCAATTGTCAACTCGGAGGTGGGCGAGAGCAGAATCTTCGACCAGAGGTCGATCACGCAACGCATTATCCTAACGCGCGTTCGAAACGTTACGTGAGAGACAGAGAGAGGCCCTTATTCCATCCCATTCAATCTTAAGAGTCCGCAGTAAGCTCGATTCTCCATAAAAACGTAGTTACGCTCTCATTTTAAAACTACGTGTGGGATTGTAACGTAACTTTGCATGTACAATGACATAAGGTATATCTATGTTTGTAATTAGTTTATATAACTTCAGATACCGTAGTAAAAAAATACAGCGAATTTAAGTTTTTCATACAAAAATTGTTTTTGCTGTGTTTCGTTTGTTTTATAAACTGGAACCATATAAACTAATTACAGACATAGATATACCTCATGTCATTGTATATGCAAAGTTACGTTACAATCAAATACGTAGTTTCAAAATGAGAGCGTAACTACGTTTGTATGGGAAGGTGAAATTCGGCCGAGCTTACTGCGGACTCTTAAGTTGTTCGCTTGCAATGTGGAAATTATGCAAACAGTACAAGATAATGAATAACTTGACAACGCCAAATGGTACAAAGAGCAAAGCCAGAGATTAATACAATGTTATTATCTAATAACCAATGCCAGTTCAAGATGTCACGCGTTATTATATTAATCGAGTGAGTAATGTGATGCCAGCGAGCCGCTGTTCACCCTGACACATCAACCGCCTCCCGTTCATTTAATCAGGCAGCCATTCTAAGACATTATACTTAACGGAGAACGGGTAAAACGTACTCGATATCGCAAGTATCGCAACTCAATTTTTAACGGGATTTTAAAGTTTTACAGGATAATAACTGGAGCATCAAAATCGTACATTTTGTCGGTGATACAGACAGTTTCTTCTGGAGGAGACCTATTCTTTGTTGTAGGACGTTTAGAGAGCTGATCCGTTTCCTCTGGAGGAGACCTATTCTTTGTTGTAGGACGTTTAGAGAGCTAATCCGCTTCCTCTGGAGGAGACCTATTCTTTGTTGTAGGATGTTTAGAGAGCTAATCCGCTTCCTCTGGAGGAGACCTATTCTTTGTTGTAGGACGTTTAGAGAGCTAATCCGCTTCCTCTGGAGGAGACCTATTCTTTGTTGTAGGACGTTTAGAGAGCTGATGGTACCTAATGATGGTGATGACTCAATAGACCAAGGGATGATTTCTAACCGCCCTGCAGGCCAAACAGGGGAAAAAAAGAAACTATAGGAAACTATTACCAAAAATACAGCTCCGTTTTTTAGCAGGACAATTGCTAGCTGGGAATTGTTACTTGATTCCATTCTTTTTTTTCTCACCGACGCGACGCCCGAGCCTAAGATGAAGCTCACTGGTTCGCCTATTCACTCTTGTTTTGAAGCTACCTAGAGCGTAGTTCTCAGGAAATACAGATGAAGGGTTGGAGGGAGGGGGAGGAAAGGGTACTGCAGTGTCCAAAATTTACAAAGAATATTGGAGCTCCGGCCGTCGATGTTAATTTCGCAATTCGCCGGCTTAATTGCTTTTTGACTTAAGGATGAGTCAGAGTTCGCCGTTCCGTGCAGACCGACGCCGAATATGGACCCGTAAAAAATGCGTCAAAATAAGCATGTTTTTTATTCTATAAAAAAATTATAGAATAAATCTCCGATCGATATTTACCGATATATTTGGGTTCAAAGGACAGTCCGACTCGGATGGCGGATAGGTTAGAAGACGGCGGCAGGAGCTCATCTTAGTGGTTTTTTTTTTTTAATAAAAGAATGGAATAAATCTTCTTTAGAGAAAAGTATTTCAAGTAAAAGATGCTTATTTTGACGTGTTCTGTACGTAACAATCATTCAAAATAGTATTATAATGACATATAAGCGCCAGAACCGTACATTCGTAACATTTGAACGGATCGCAGAAATGTAGCTTCTTATGGCAAATGAATAATCTGTCAAGTAAAATTATTGCACATAAAATTATGGCAAATAAAGTTTATGGCATATGAATGATTCGGGCATACAACATTATGGAAAATAATAATATACCAAATGAATATTATGGAAAATGAAACGTTATGGAATATAAAATTCGGGCAAACGGTAGATAACCCAAAATAAAGTGTTCGTCACAGTCACATGTTTCGCCTATGCATTATTAGCATTGTGTTTTCTACGCGATTTAGTCAGGCCGATTATTGCCGACCGGCTGGCGCACAGCACGTCTATCGCATGCGACGACCGCGACATGCTCTCGATTTTTCTCGCACTATATCTCTAGTTCTAAGTGTTGTAATAAGAAAGAGACGGATAGTGCAAGAAAAATCGAGAGAGCTCGCGCGCCGTCGCATGACAGCCGTGCAGGTGGATGAGTGGGAAACTCGGTGACCGAATGCTGGCGGAGCTCGGAACAGGCTCCGAAAGGACCCGTGGGTACAGTAAATCATCACTTGTATTCCCCATCCAGTGTCAGTTATCGACGTTTGTCTTTCTTATCGCCCCCTAGTTGCGGGACTTGAAGATAATTAAAACATCAAGCGCAGTGCTGCCAATTGCGGCAGATCGCGTTTCTGAGGTGTACGGTTGCAAGTAATGGAATGATAGGGGTCAACATCTTGGTAATTTTGAAAGAAACTGTGTACTGGAAATTCTCTTATTATTGTAACAACTCTTTAATCTAGGCACCGACTCTTTATGGAGCAATCTGGTAGAAAAATACACCTAAAGAGTTTTTGAGAGGTAGAGTAAACAGTTGATGGATGCTGTTGTACAACAAGCTTTTACTTACATTAGGCGGAGCGTATTTGTTTGTGTCTGTTTCTTTGCGACTTGATTTTCACCCATTTCCCACGTTTGAACTGCCAACAAAAACGCTTGTGCCAAACATTCAGTGCCAACGGTTTCATAGCGGTATGTTCGTAGCCGATAATTAGCGTCATGGCTCCTCTACACTATCGGCGATTACAGACGACTGCTAACGAACGCGATCGTGTAGAGGGCATACTCGGCTGTACTCGCCGATCATCGTCTATGATCACCTGCGATCCGTGATTTGTCGGTTTTTCGGGCACGCATCAAAGGGAATCGCCTACTACGGACGATCATGTGGATGCTCGCACGATGATCGTGCCGATTATAGACGATCACACGTTTAACGATCATCGCCGATAGTGAAGAAGGGCCATCAAACCGTTTGTACTCGTATAGGAAAGCGCCTACGAGCCGAACCCACATATTAGGTTCCTACTGTTCCTAGCTATTAAAATATGCTACTTATAACAGTTGGAAGTGTAACTAACAATGCCATTGTCATTCATTATTCTCAATTCCGCAGCAATTGTACCCCTCAGATTTTTTGTTTTATTTGTAACTATTGACTGTTCATCTGTTTGCAATCTGAAGTGGACAGTACTGCGATATCCCGGATCGCTCACTAATGGGTGCAAAGAGCTTGCATAACTAAGTAATCTGCGTGAGACACGTCAGCTGTGCACGCCTAGGTGCGGAGTGCGGATATAGTTACTGCAAATACGGGGAGTGGGGTTGACGAAAATGCCTAACGGTGTGTAACCATTTTAACTGGCAAGTTTTTATAGTACGACGGTGGAAAACAAGCACACGTCCTGCCTGATGGAAGCAAATTGCGTGGCCTATGGACGATTCCAACACCAGAAGAATCACAAGCACGTTGCAGACCCATTATTGATTTGAAGATTCGTTGTGATAGCTAGAGGCGAACGCGGGCTCACTCTCTACTCAACACAAAATATAATAGAAAATACCAAAATTACTACATGTGTGCCTAATATATTTGAGGAGTTCCCTCAGTCCAATCATCCAACTGGTTACAAACAAAACAAATTGTGCGAAAAGGTTAATAAATGACGAACTTCCGAAGTAACAAATATTTAAAAAAAAGATTTTTAAAAAAACCGAATTGAGAACCTCCTTCTGTTTTTAGAAGTCGGTTCCAATTCACCAGTCGTTTACCGAAAACTAATCAAAACAGTTACATTAGCGAAACAAAACACACGTTTACGGAGAACAGTTGAAAGGTAAACCTAACCAGAGACAACAGCCGTTATGTCTACCAAACTTACCAAAAAGCCGTATCTGCATACAAATTCTTTTTGACTTACGACATTTTGGTTTTGGGCGGCCATGTGTGGCAGCCATTTGTAGACACCGACCACAAACGCACCGGGCAAACACGCGGCGGCAGATTTCATTTGTTTCTGCTGTTAACTAAGCTGTTCTGCAATTAGCTATATACGGTAAATCACAATTTACAACCGGCCATGGGAGTAGCAATGCAAAATCATGGTTTTTTAAGCGACTCTTCGTAATCTTCTTTCCGCTCTCAAATATTATATTTTATATTTTATTTTATTATTATATATATTATTATATTAGCCAGCGTGTTGCAGAGAACACAGACCAACCTGCGGAATAAAATAAATAATGCCCATTCTGAAAAGTAAAAACAGGTAAAAATTTCTTTTTAATCGGATAAGCGGTCCCAAAGGTTGCTCCTTATCATACAAAACTATTACCATCTCACAGACTTTTCTCCACCACATCGTAGATACAATCGATCTGTCGAAATCTTGAGTTTTTAACAGCACCAAAGTTGTTCCTACTTTCACCATCGATAGAACTCTTTTTAGCGATAAGTCCGCCATTGTTTAAGTTTAATTGATGATTATTTTCTTTTAGTTACTTTGTTGAGGAAGAAATATCAGCAGCTATCCGCAGCAGAACCAAGGTAACCGAGTCCCTCCGAATCGCTAAACTTAAGTGCCAGTGGGCGGGGCACATTGCACGTAGAACCGATGGCCGTTGGGGCGGAAAGGTTCTCAAGTGGCGCAGCGTGGATAGGCCACAAGGTGGACTGATGACCTGGTAAAGGTCGCGAGAGTCCGCTGGATGCGGGTGGCGCAGGACCGGTCATTGTGGCACTCTTTGGGGGAGGCCTATGTCCAGCAGTGGACGTCTTTCGGCTGATATGATGATGACGATTAGGAAGAAATAATCAGAAGAGTATCTATTGTATACAACGAACGCAATAATCTCTTCATTTATTACACATCCTTTCCAAGTGTTTTGTGTTTGAGAAGCGAGCGTTGTCTACCATTTGGTACAAACATAAGCTATATTATTTGGTATTCTCCAGTAGCATGGAACACAACCGACACGTAACTCAAACACACGGGGCTAACATTGACTCGTGCGTTTTGAGATCGTACACAAACACAATCTAACTTGACAGAGTAAAGTTTAAGTTTATGCCGCCTCGTCAAACGTTATAAAACTATTCGCTATATGCTCATAATCCAGATAAACCAAGTAATTTAATAATACCTACCAATAATACATATCTAGCCAAAACATGTTTATTTGTTCGTCCCACAGCCACACTGCGACTCGTAGCAATGATCGCTATAAATTCGGCTCACTGCTTTTCACTTTTATTTTAATGTTTTTCAAAAGAGTAGTTTCATGTCTATTGACTATTTTTATACCACGATGGTGGAAAACAAGGTTACGGGCCACCTGATGGTAAGCAGACATCGTAGCCCAAGGATGCCTACACCTCCAGATGAGTCACATAGAGGGTGTCCCGGAACTCAACGATAACCTGGTACCGGGTGAGAGGCCAAGGTATACCAGTTATGAAAAAAGAAGAAAAAATCCATGTCACTTAGTCAAGCGGTAATAGACATTTTTTGAAAAAGTAGAATATATATAAGTATTTTAAAGCCCCCTTGGTCGCATTTTTAAGTGCTGTGATCACAATTTTCACAATTTTTTTTTTGTGAAAATTTGATCACAGTACTTAAAAATGCGACCAACATTGTAAAATTTTAAACTTTTTCGAAAAATGTCTATTACCGCTTGACTAAGTGACATGGTTTCTTTTTTTCTTTTTTTTTCATAACTGGTATACCTTGGCCTCTTACCAGGTACCAGGTTATCGTTGAGTTCCGGGACATCCTGTATATCCGTGTTGATGAGATGACTTTAAAATACTTATATATTATTGTTCAACAAAACTATACAAACCTATACTTATTAATCATCATCTAGTTAGTCTAGTTTGTTTTCGTAATAGTCCGGACGGCCACACAAACCGTACGACAGTTATTACAGAAGACAGTAGACTTTACTGAGTGAATAAATCTCGCGAATGACTAAATAGTCGATGATACCCTCGGGCCTCACTATCAGTTCTGAGAAGTCTCTATCTTAGTAGCGTCTTGCTCTCATTCTATGCTTATTTACGGCTTCGAATCGGCACGCGAATACTACCTAGTCTAGCCATAAGTTCTGTTACTGGCAGTTAACAATGATTTTAAGAAAAATAATAATTCGAATTTCGAATGTTGTGTTTTGACGTAAGTACTTGGATGTTTTTGCCACCATTTATATACAATTTAATATTAAAATAAGTAAATTAATAATGGAGTGGGGTGTCAAAGAAAATAGAATTGCTGTGATTGCTCTGCATAAGGTAGGAATGGAGCCGTCCCACATTTTTGAGACACTAAAAAAGTTAGAGATCAGTCGAATGTTTGTCTATCGTACCATTCAAAGATACACCAAAACGTCCTCTGTCGATGACAGTAAAAGATCTGGCCGACCACGTACTGTTAGAACAAAACAAGCCGTTAATGCTGTAAGGGCCAGAATTCGCCGAAATCCCATAAGAAAACAGAAGATCCTTTCTAAGGAAATGAAAATACCACCTAGGACACTTTCGCGTATAATCAAAGATGACTTGAGTCTTGCAGCTTACCGACGATATACAGGACATATGTTAAATCAGTCACTAAAGGACAAGAGAGTTGAAAGATCAAAAAGCCTTTTATCTCGATACGCACATGGGAAATATAAAAATATTCTTTTCACGGATGAAAAAATTTTTACTATCGAGCAGCACTACAACAAACAAAATGATAAAGTGTACGCACACAACTCTCGAGAAGCTAAAGAGATAGTTGGAAGGATTCAGCGAGGTCATCATCCCGCTTACGTCATGGTTTGGTGGGGTGTGTCGTATCAAGGCGTCTCTGAGATCCATTTTTGCGAAAAAGGAGTGAAAATTTCAGCTAAAGTGTATCAGGACACGATTTTAGAAACAGTAGTTAAACCACTAAACGACACAATGTTCAAAAATGTACACTGGACCTTTCAGCAGGACTCAGCCCCGGGTCATAAAGCTCGCACCACCCAGATTTGGCTGCAAAGGAATGTTCCGGACTTCATCAAGGCAGATGATTGGCTCTCTTCCAGTCCCGACTTAAATCCCCTGGACTATAAATTGTGGTCAGTGTTAGAGGACATGGTCTGCTCTAAACGCCATGCCAATATCGATTCTCTAAAAAAATCTTTGAAGGTAGCAGTGGCAAATTTCCCAATGGATACAGTGCGTGAATCTATAGACGTGTGGCCGGATCGTTTGAGGGCGTGTATTAAAGCTAAAGGCGGGCATTTTGAATAAAAAATATATTGTTTAGAAACCTTATTAACTTACCTATAAATAAACATTTACTTATGGTAAATTAATTACATCCTTTTAAAAATATGTTTCATTTCATTTGTAACAGAACTTATGGCTAGACTAGGTAGTATAGATAGTCAAGAGCAATAAAAATTAACGAACTCGCTTCTTTATTTGAATTTCCGTTAAAATTGTCCCGCTTTTTATGCCTGTGATTGTAAGTATGATTTTGCCAGTTGGTTTCAGTAGGTAGTTTCAGAGTGGAATAAATGCACCCCTCTTTCAGATTTAACACATTTCTAACCTTAGATTTCCTCTATCTTCCTCATTTTAAGAACATGAACAAAATATGGTTATGATACAGTATGTCCAAATTCAAAAACCGCACTTCTTAGAAAAAGTGCTATTTGTATGACCAGAACAGTTTTCAATAAACTTCCTGTTGATCTAAAACCAAAATACCACCAAAGCCTTTTAAAAAACAGTTGTTTGACTGGCTGGTGAAACAGTGTTTTTATAGCATAATTTTACAAAGCTACTATAGTGTTATATGATAACTGATAAGATATATAATTTAAGTAGAATAACTCGTTAATGATTGACATTTGACATAGTATAATGTAATCGTAAAATTAGCATAATAGACCTAAGTTTATAATTGTACGTCTCTGTGAGGCAGGATGTGGAGAACATAAATAATTTATATAACAGCTCTGTAAACCCATAGATAACCATGCAATAAATTATTTTTGAATTTGACGTACCTGTTATTTTTCCTTCCCTGGGTCTTGTAATATCTCATATACCTCCGCTACATACTATGTACGTGTAACATAGTAACTAAACCCGTCCTGCAAATTAAAGGACATAATAAGTTTCTGTCAAAAAAATCATTTTTGGTACAAGCTTTTATTGCCGACTGTACTTTTCTGTATACCGTCATCAACTTGTCATTGAGACGATTCTAACGAGTCGAAACTCGATGTGGTTATGTGGTTTTATTACGGAGTTCCTATGGCCACCTTCCAGCTCCATCATCAGATCAGCTCCACGTCATCATAATATTGCATTGTCACGCGATTTGTATATTCGTGCAAAATTTCAACTCAATCGGAAACCGGGAAGTGGATCAAATTTAACTTGCAAGATTTGATTACAGACAGACAGACAGACAACGGGACAGGTGAAAGTAAATAAAAGCTTGTAAAAAGCGACTGAACCAGCGGGTGGTGTGTAGCTGTAGAGCGTGTATTTAGTCTGAATTTCCACGCCGCGCCGATATAATTTGTAAACTCCACAAATGTGTGACACTAAACACATGAGGCATTTATACCTGTCATCGCACACCAGCTTCCCTCGTCCTGACTCTGCTGACACATATAGTGGTCGGGCGGAAACTGCATTGCCTCCAGATACGCCCATTGCATGCTCTCACTGAATGTGCATATGTGATAATGAAGCCAAGTTTGGTACAAAGGTCTTTCTTCTTTCTTTTC
The DNA here is from genome assembly GCA_947049275.1 of Epinotia bilunana. Lineage (NCBI taxonomy): Eukaryota > Metazoa > Arthropoda > Insecta > Lepidoptera > Tortricidae > Epinotia > Epinotia bilunana. Next base: position 7,854,500 of record OX346265.1, read on the forward strand.
TGTCTTTCTTCCCTCTAATGTTGCTAGACATAGCATAGTGACCAATCCTACTAATAATATAAATGCGAAAGTTTAGATGTTACCCAATCACGCTTAAACGGCTGAACTGATTTGAATGAAATTTTGCACGAAGATAGTTTATAGTCTGGATTAAAATATAGGATAGTTTTCAGATTCGTTTTCCCGGGTCCACGCGGACGAAGTCGCGGGCGGAAGCTAGTAAGTAATAAAATGGAAAATTTATGCATCACACCGTTTTAACCGACTTCTAAAAACGTTGGGGATTTTATATATGATTTCTCCGTCAATTGGACACCAATTTTCAAAATTCTTTGTTTATTAGAAAGATTCCAATGTCACCAGGTCAGGACTTGTGTGTCATGTATGTATGTAAATACTTTATTGTAAGTACACAAGACAGGGTAAAAATACAGACAAAATAGGTTAAGTATTTGATCATGGGATCCTAGAGAAATTGAGGGCAACTCTCACATTTTATAGGCAAGAAGGAGGTCCTCAATTCGTCGGAATATTTTTTATGTATGTTCCCCGATTACTCGAAGACGCCTTGACCGATTTGGAAAATTCTTTTTAATTCGCGTGGAACTGGCGATGAAGACTATAGATGACGTATCGAACCTTACGGAACTTTTCAATGATGTAGAGCACATTAAAGATTCTGATATGATTCCGTAGGAACTAATAGAGTGCCAAAGGTGATTGAGATCCTTGAGAAATCGACGAAACTCGTCAAATATTATCGGCCGACATATAGCGACTTGGGTTTTTTCTGCAATAACAGTAGGTATAAAGTCACCAAAATCCAGTAGGCAGTGCAACTGCCTCCTGATTCAGCGTCTATGTATTTTACACAAAATCAGAATACAAAAAAATATTCGATAGTTCGTTTTAGTGATTAGTATAAAATGATTTATTTTGACTCCTTATGGTATCAGTAACTAAGTATTGGACAAAATTGTAGGTTCAACCAATTTAGCTAATATCATAGGTACCTACTTATTTTAATTTGCCTGCCTTTGCTCCGGACTTGACTTTACACACTCCTTTGTCCGCATCTTGGCATCCGCAATCGGCGTGCTAATAAAGACGTATGTGTCATTAGGATTCCTATGGATTTACGTCCTTATACTATAGCACGGGCCATGCGTTATGGCCGCGATGAGCGATATATCGCCGGACGCACGTGAAGCTATGCTTTATCACAGTTGTTCGCTTTGGGAACATTCTTAACCTTGACAAGATTCATAAATTACGGTGGACACAAAATTAAAGTTTCCGTAAGTTAATGAAATAAAACGTAGCAAGTAAAATGCAGAATTAGCTCTTCCACAGTCTGACTGTATGAATAAGTATTAAACAGTGAAAAAAATGTTAGGGCGATATTATAGGTAGGTTTTATGCTTATTATTTGTAAGTTGTTGTACCAAGTGTTGCCCCTGCATGAATATGGCGGAAACATTAGGTAGGTACGTGGTGAAGCGGAATCCCCGGTGCGCGAAATCAATTTCTGAGGCAGAAAGTAATGAATATCATCTGTAGTAATATCACAGAAGCAGTTCCTGTACAGTCACCATCACATATATCGGAGCACACAAGGTGCTCAAAAAGTTATGAACACGATATTGTCTAGCTAGACTTTAGACTAAGGCCGCGGTCTGGATCTTGGCCGCCAGCGGCAGCGGGACGACGAGCGGAAGTTCATTAAGGGAGCGACCACACCCGGTGCTTAACGCTGCGTATACGCGTTGACGTCTTGTATGCGTCACGCACGTCACGTATTCTTCATACATTTTGCTGCGCTTTACGGTGCGTTAGCGTATTTTGAGCAGCGGTGTGGTCGCACCTTTATTTGATCAAATCCAATCTCTGAACGTCTGCCTTTAAATACATATTTTTGAAGTATGCAGATATATTTGATGGGAACTGAATCAAATTTACGGCCAGCGCACGCGCTGATGACCTCGATAGTAGGCCATGCAATAAATCAGCCATACCGGAGCGAAGCTTTTTGCTACAGTTTTTGCGATTCGCGGTCTGTTTTAGACAAGTCGTTTTAATGAATCAGTAATGTGTGGCATAAATCATTATCGTACAACACGGAGTATGTGGACGACGTTGTACCCATAAGCATAAAAGTAGGTAATGAATAAATGAAATAGACCGACGGAGGTTGGATAGTTTCGCTATCGTACCAGCTGCTAATAGCGCAAGGGCGTCAAAGGAGCTGTCGTAATTATCTATTTTCAGCTTGTAAATTTTCTGTTTTAAAGCAGTAAGGGTACTTACAATTTTTTTTATAGTATCTCTTTTTGAATTTGTGTCTAAAAAGATTCGTAAGAAGTCGCCCGTCTTTTAAAGCACCTTATTACCAGTAGAGGAATTTAGAATCGGGATCAGTGTAGAAACACACACTCACAAATAAAACTAACCACCTTCTTTTATTTATATAGTTAAAAAATAATATAATTACATACAACGAAACTACCTAATTGTACTTACTAACAAAACTAATACCACATTTGAAATGTAAATACTGCACTGAATATATAAAGCTTTAATAATAATAAGAGGAATTTAGCAAAGCCCCTGTAAACAAACATGTTGCGCAGAGTTCGAATAGACATTGCATTTTTGGGATATGTAATATAACATAAAATTTGCAGTCATTAATTACTTACGACCGTATTCATAAACGTTCTACAAGCCTATTTTAATGCCTTTAAAATTCGTTTGTCTTTATCTGTAATTAAAAACCATTGAAAAATGTACATGGTTTTTGCCGTCCGAAATAAAATTATACTTTTTATATATTGTGTTTTCTAATTAAGAACGAAATTGTGATGTGGTGTTATTTTGGTTGGCAATAAATTCATTTCTTCTTCTTCTTCTCTCTTCATTGCTCTCGATTGTACCTACTCACAATATTTTTTGAGTTGTAGAGGCCGCCATTGCCATCCCATTCTCACTTTGAGTTATAGAGACTGTTTATTGAAGAACTGACGAGATGAAGAGGTGCTAATGCAATACGTTCATTATTTCGAGTTACAGAGGTAAACATATTGGGTATGGACATGTTATGCGGAGGGATGATAGTCATGTTACTACAAGGGCAATACGTATGAATGTAGAGGGATGTAAGAGAAGAGGTAGACCAAGGAAAAGGTGGATGGACTGCGTGAGAGACGATATGAACAGGAAAGATGTGTGTGGTGAGTTGACGGGCGATAGAGAGGTATGGAAGAAAAAAACATGCTGCGCCGACCCCAAGTAAATGGGATAAGGACAAGCGAATGATGAGAGGTAAACATTTTCTTTTTCTAGTTGTGAAGTTCAAATTTAACTGAAAAACGTTGAATGGAATCGTTATATTTAGTCTTATCGAGATAAAATATTTCGGCTTGTAGAGGTTTTGGAGCTTGAAGGGAAAGGAATGGCATTTTATTTCGTGTTATAAAGGATTTCGTTTTATCGAGGTACGTGTTACTTATAGGTAGAGGTTCATCGCATTGCACATGTCAAGAAGCTTATTTATTATACATATACGTTATTGTAAATTGTACACAACTAAAGGTTTTTATTTTACCTAAGGGTGCTAAGGTATAATTGAGCGGTCGGCGTAGCGTACAACCCTTTACTTGTATATGAGAAATTGATGTGTAGACGAATGCTAAGGGTTGCCAATAGGAACACAACACAACAGTATATACAGACAATTTTGTGGTTTTTCGTTCATTCGGGAGAGTAAGTAGATTCGAGCGTGATTAAATTCCTCTACTGCTCTCACTCTACTAAATGCATTTTCGTTTCATACAGAACCTAAACACCTATTTGTATTTCTTTACTAAGCAGAAGTGTAGATTATAATTTTAAACCAAAGTTAGAAAATTAAAAAGCTTGCCAAGGTGTAATTAAAACAGTAAAGTGATTGAAAAATTCTTCGCAACGAGTTGGACCAACGGTGCCTCAGTTAAAGATAGAGAATTTGATTGAAAACTAAGAGCGGTCATACACGGCGAAATTTTGCCCCGATGCAGGTGACTCGGACAGGTGATCTATGGCTAGTGTCGCGATATGCAGTCGCGCGTTCGTAAAACGCGCTGTATCGCAGCAAAAACTCACCTTGTGCAAGTGCGCATAACCGCTGCTAACAATTCCTATTCTAGCGTTATTCCCGGTTGTGCTCTAGAAGAGCCCGGGGTCCGCTTTGACATCTAATCCCACGATTTGGCATAGGCACTAGTTTTACGAAAGCGACTGCCGTCTGAACTTCCAATCCAGAGGGAAAACAAGACCTTATTCGAATTAGACCGGTTTCCTCACGATGTTTCCTTTCACCAAAAATCTAACGGTAAATATTCCGTACATAAGTTCCGAAAAACTCATTGGTACGAGCCGGGATTCGAACCCATGACCGCCGCTTGACAGCCGCATGTCTGAACCACTAGGCTACCGTAGCTTAACAATTCCTGACTCCTGCCAATAAATGTAATGCCTATAGGTTATAGACGCGTGCTGGGTTCAACGACGTCATAGTCAGTAGCGCCTATTTCGCGTATGGGTTATTGGCACTTCTGCCATTCGTGCCAACACAGTTCCACCAGGAAGCCTAGCAGAACCTTCATGTTGCCGACGGCCTCCGGTTGTGACCCCGGTGTTCCGAGGTGCTTTGCCCGGTATTCTGCCACCCCAGGGCATGTCAGGCGACGTGGGTGGCTGTCTAGTACTAGTAATGCCTAAAGATATACTCAAAGATATGACGAATGTAGAAATGCGAAAAATATGTGTGTTGCTACGACCATACTCGTAACATGAACGTGACCATGATACGCCGCCACGCGGAAAGAATACAAACTAGATAAGTTTACTAGAACAATTAGTTAGGTTATTGTACTTATTGTTTCTCCCCACAGGCGCCAGTCGTTTAGCAAGAAATACTTTATTTACGTTAATGGTCTTGTCTACTGAAACCGGCCTACTAGAGTATACGACTCGACCGTATCGATATCGGTATGACATTAAAATTACATTTGTTGCCCGTCTGTTGTTTCAGTTCCGATCCCTTTCAATGAGTTTTACGTGTACTCCCACTCGCGCCGAGCTAGGAGGTTTTTGCCGCGTATATGAAAGCATGCGTATGCGTATACTGTCCCGCTCCCACGTATCCAGGCCAATCAGCCAATCAGGAAACACTCATTAAAATGTAGTTCCAGTAGGGGTAGTAAGTAGTAGTAGTAAGAATATGTAATCCTACTGACTTGATAGTCTTGACACTGACGTCTTACTGAGGTGAGACCGCAACGACTCCTCACCGCCAAATGCGGAAGAGGCCTTAGCCGCGTGGTCGATGTTGTGCGACACACCGAAACGCGGCATCAACGTGCGTGCGCGTTAGATGTTATTTCAATATCAACCCAAAATTCGTCAAAACAAATAGACTTCTTGAGCTTATTTGGCATTACTTGACGGCGAGACATTGAAAAAATCAATTGTATCTGACATCTCAATAAACGAAATGACGAAGAACAAAAATGCGATCGGTAGAAACAGGTTGCAATTGTATGCAAATGTATTCAATATCAGGCATTAAAATTGCCAGACACTAAACTATTTTAAATGGGACTGCTGTCTTGAAGAAAAAACCCATCAGCCATTATACCGTGCACTAGTATGGTCATACAACTTTTTGTGGAATAATCGGCACTATACGTTCTCAGACTAAATTTCCAAAACATCTCAGACTACATTACCTCATCATCATCATCATATCAGCCGAGAGAAGTCCACTGCTGGACATAGGGGGAGCTCTAAGAGCCCAAAGAGTGCCACAATGACTGTTGCTGCGCCACCCGCAAATAGCGGACTCCCGCGTCCTTTACCTGACCCCGTAGAATGGACGCATCATGGTCGGCCTTATCACGCGATACGTGACAAGATAGAGCGTCCGTCTCGTTCTATTGAACGGTGTCAGCCAGTGATGGACGCTCTATCTTATCACTTATCGCGTGATAAGGCCGACCATGATGCGGGGTCAGGTCATCAAGTCTTTATTTATCCACCACGTCTAAGCCGACACAAGATATTTGTATAAAGGCCTAAGCAGGCGTAGCCACTTGTTGCATGCCAACGTATAGCAACCTACGTCTACACTAAACTCATTAAATAATTGACTGTTTTTTTCTCTCTTTCGCTATGTGTTTATTTGTATATCTCTTGTTGTGTTGACTTGCTTTCCTTCACCAAATGGACCCGGCGGAAGACCAGCGCTGGCAGTAAAAGCCTGCAAAGGCCGTACCGTAGGTATACTTTTTTTTTATCTCTTCGAAAATGAATTAGCTTCGTGAAACGGGGCACAGGATCTGCTAAGTGTCTAAAACAATACCAATAGTTGACACCTATTTTTCGCCTATTTGTTATGAATTCAGATTGAAAGAGTCAAGTATTGCTTCAGTGTCGAGCACTGAGACGTTTACCTAGTCCATATCCATACTAATATTGTAAATGCGTCAGTCTGTTACATTTTCACGCTGATAGTTTGGGTTCTAGCAGGATTATCACAAGATGGCGCGCGGGCTGTGTCGCGGCGAGATAGCCTATCCGTCTCTTTCTAATTAGAACACTTAGAAAGAGACGGATAGTCTAACTCGCCGCGTCACAGCTCGCGCGCCGTGTTGTGATAACCCTGCTGGGCAGGACATGGGATAGAATTTATCAAGGAAATCATGGAGAGAGATAATTTATGCTGCGCCTGTTTGAAATTTAATAGCATATTTGCATTTCGATTTTGACCAGTCGTAACATTCGCACTGACAGCGGTGGCGGAGCGGCGCGGTGCGGCGCGGAGGCGGTACTGATTGTAATGTTCGAGCTGATATCAAACGATCCGCAAAGAACGCTTTTTCCCGGCCGGTATTCTGTGCGGACCCTTTCGTATTCGTTCGAACATCCCAACCGGTACCGCCTCCGCGCCGCGCCGCGCCGCTCCGCCACCGCTGTCAGTGCGATTAACGAGTATGCGCGGACAAAGTCGCAGGCAAAAGATAGTAAGACATGAAAAGATAAATTCGTCCGATAGAATGACAACTTGACTTGGAAATTGAATGCTATACTTATAAGTATAGCATTCAATTCCAAGTCAAGTTGTGTTAACTTGATTTAAAGTCAGTGGATTCCTATAGGGGTTAACAGGTGGCAGTTGTATACGAGTCCTAGAATTGATTTTATAACTCTTGGTTGACCAAGTTATGGCCAAACGAGTTTACAGAATTTATTAATCATGAGATCGGAGCACTTATCGTTCACAAAATGTTTTATCTGTGAGCCAGCCAGTATAATATGTGCTTTAGATTGTTGGTCAATCAACTATATTTGTATCAGGTGAGCCAAGAAAAAATAGGGGGAGGGTTTCTTGTAAAAAATATAATAATATTGACTTCTGAGTCCTGATGGTAAGGAGATGCTCCGCCATACAATGAATATAACGTTATGTATGTATGTATGTATGTATGTATGTATGTATGTAAGCACTTTATTGTACACAATAACAGGTGAAAGAATATACATGTCACACAATAGATCAAAGTACAAAGGCGAACTTATCCCTATAAGGGATCACATAAACACTTGTTTAGTGGATTTAAACCCTAAAAAAATCATAGTTTTAAAGAGTGTCCCGCAGAGAGATTAAGCACGTAACGTTTCGATCGAGCGTTAGGATAATTCAACTGTCATTACCTGACGCGCGTATACAGTGAGTTACGTAATCGATCGATTCGTGAAGAACCTAGTAAACATGGTAAATAAAAACAAAAAAATGTTGATTGACCCCAAAAACAGTCGCAGGTCAGGACAGACGTTCGGTCGAATGCGTAAAGCGATCCCGCGGCGCCCCTCCCTTAAAGCCTCTCACAGACTGGTGCGGCCTGGCCGCGGTGGTCAATAGTAAACTAGCCACTAGCTGTCAAATTTACTATTGTCCGCCGCCATTATTTCTGTATTAGAAAATTTACATTTACTCGTACCTTTGACCATATATATATATGACCATATTTCATTGAAGGAATCCATCGTGGGAAAACCCGTAGGTACCTGCGAAGAAATTTAATGGTTTATGTGAGGATTGCGAGGTCTCCAACCGCTCTGGGCTGGCCTTGTGATTACAGTTCCCTTTCGTCCATAAGAGAAGACCTATGGCCAGCAGGACAAAAGATATTTTTAAACTGGGCCTTATTACCTTGCAGGTCGATCACGTAACGCATTGTACGTACGCTAAGTAACTGGTCGACTTTTAACCTTATCGATTCAAATATGTATGTTTCAGTGTCTATTGACCTTTGTAGACGTTTTTATTGACGACTCAGACTCATAATAATGGTATAAGTAAATATATGACAAATAAATGCCAGCTTTTTACCAATCAACCATTCTTGACTGCCCCGCTATTCTGTATCTTGTTTTAAGCTCACCTCCACGGTCAACCACAAATATATCTTGACGCCGCGATTCGTAGTAACTAAGCGCAGGTAGAGGCCTAGTTTCGTTAGGCGTGACGGGTGGCGTGAGGGGTGAGGCACATGAGCGCGTAAGGAACAACAGCCCAGCTGTGAAGCCCACAAAAACTAGCGAATATTAAAACACGTCGGTTTATATTCTCTCATTACGAACTAACGAGATGAGGGTTGTTTTTGCGTAGTTTTATTCCTGATGTTGATTGTTATTCAAAGAAACGCGCGCTTAAATAAACTTTGGAATAAATTAGTGGCCACGGACGGGATAGAAGGGGCAAAAACTGGTGGAAAAGCATTGCTTTGCCAAGACCAGGACCAAAAGTAGTAGCACTGAAGAATACATAATTTTTACGCAGAGAAATGTAACTTTTATTTTATTCAATGTATAATTGAAAGGGTTGAATCACTCGGTAGATTACAATGCCGTGATAACAGCAATCTTGATAGTCTTGATTTTTTTCCGAAAACTAATCTTCTAATATATGAAATCGGGGATGGAAGTTGATACGGGACCGAAAACGCGGACGAAATCGCCGGCAAATGCTAGTCATTATGTAAATTTGGATTTAGATCAAAATGGCCGCTCTGAATCTTCCGAATTCTCGTTCGAACGCGCGTCTCGTTAAGTATTTTGACAGCCCGACGTTTTTGTACGACGCCGTTTAAAATTCAATATGTCCGCTGACTCACGAATGCAAATCGCAGACCAGTAAAACACTAGCTGTTAAATGTAAGATTGAATTTAGTGCCAAGAGTAAGTTACAATTATGCAAATTGTAGTTAGTTTCGAATGAAGTTGGCAATCCTGACTCGGGAGCAACATTCACCATTATTAAGTTAAGTACAGAGTCGAAAATAGCCTGTAATTTAAACTACGCTTTCGGTAGTAGTCTCTGCACTTACATACGGGACAGGAGACATAAGGCGGCTATTCGCAATTTGACAGTTTGTATATTGCGCCCCACCCTAAAGTTTGTCTAGGTTCAGCCATATTTGTCTGTCATGTCTTAAATTTACACATGCATTATTTAGCAAAGCGGGGTTGTATGAGGAAGGAAATTTAGAGGCAGCAATGAACTCGGCAAATAAGATAAAGAATGAAGTTTTGAAGAAAAATATGCTTTCCGCACGAGTAGTTTCGGTTTCAGATCGGTTTAGACGCTATTTCAATGAATTTAAAACGGTATTATGGAGAGGTAAATTTTTTGCTATAGGAACAGTATATGTTTTCTTTAAATCACAAATATATGTGTGTATTTAATTTAAAAAATACTAACTCATTTGTATTACGGGCCATCCAGCTTGCCTATTACCATTTCGCATTCAACCTAGGTAGCGATTACACGCTGCTTTTGTCCTCGACAGTTATTTCAATATTATAGCTTAATATATTGTAACATAACACGCCGTGGTAGCAATATTTGTCGCACAAGCGTGTAACATTACCTATTACGTGCCCATTACCATCACTCTAATGCTGTATCTGTCGCTTTTGATTACAATGACAGCCTGGGCGGTCTCGGATAAGGTATCTCAAGATATACGCAAACGGGTATTATTATGGCCGTAACATAAATCAAAAGGCAATAAAATTTTGGTAAAGAAACATCAAAGACTTCGTGATTTTGGTAAGGATTACAAGTTTCTCATAATTGATTTAGATGGGTTTAGTACAAGTTAGAGGTATGTGTGATGAATTGCGGTTGAAGGATATTTGCATTTTTCTTGTAATGTATGACAATGTTTGAAATAATTTATCAAGTAATTTCTGATACTATTTATTAGTACTTTAAAAGGAGCAATTCCAAGAGCAGTAAAACGAAATAATGAGACAAAAAAAACAAAAAAAAATATCTAAATTATCATTTCCCAAAAAAAAAATCGTAGAATTTCATTTGCCAAATAATCGTTTGCCAAATTAACACTTGACAAATAATTCTTTGGCGAACGTAATGTTTGGCATGTTCATGTTTAAGCAATATCTCGTTTACCAACTAGTACTTTGATCAAATTTCATTCAGTCAAATATGTTAGTTGGCATAATATGTTTTAACCAATCGTCATCGTCAATATTTAATTTACCATTTCTATTCCGTCGGTTAATCAGAAGAGGAACTATTCAATGACAAAACATTTGCATCTTTATCTCAATGTTCTATATAAGATACACAATAAAATAACAACTTTTTTTGTTATGTGGGTAGGGAGTATAAATGAATTTGCGTAGAGGTCGCAATTCTAACCTAACCGCCAGCGTATCGCCCCCCCCCCCCCCCCCCCCATCTTTGGCTGCCCTAACCTAATTTAACGCCCTTGTCTACCGACCTACCTAACCGTGCATTTTTTGTTTAAGCGACCGTTCCGTTTTATTAATAGTAATTTGGTAAAATTTCATAACCCAATAAAATGTGAATTTTTGTCTATTTATAGTTGCCATCCTTAACTTGACTAAGTAAATGTTTATTGTCTGATGTTTTTTTGCCTTATTAAAGCATTTGCTAAAAGACCAAATGTCATAATGTAATTTTTCGTAGTAATATTTTGCTGAATGAAAATTTGACGTAATGAAAATATTCGTATTAAAATTGTGCCAAAGTTGGCATTGGCAAACAAAATAGTTGCTAAACTTTGTTTGGGAAATGAAATTTGACCAAAATAAATTTGGTAAAACAACAGGATCCCATTATCTTGACATGCGCTTTTTCAATCCCATCTCGTAGAATGTAACTATCCTGTGTTTAGAATCAAGTACGACACAAGACATACATGCACGATTGATTGATACATGAGAATTTTTCCGGATGACCAAAGCGCGGTGTTGCCCATATTAAAAAAATTCCATTCCAAATGCGCTTTAGAGATGATCGTGCGCGAACCTGACTTGACACTTAATCCTGGAGTTTTTCAAAACCTGACAGCATCCGGAACTGAGAGTAGGGTTGTCACTGTCATTTAATTTACTAGAACTTTAGCATTAAAACTGATTTATAGTGTTCATTATATCATCGTCGGGGCAAAATTTAAATTTTTTGTCGCCTGTACCATTTACATATTGCGCGAAAAGTCAAGAGCTAGTCTAGCTCATTTATTAAATTTTTCTATGTAAGCACTTTTTCAGAATAAATATCCGCGTATCTTCTTGTCGTGACACAACACAACATTATTCTATTTTTTCTAATTAATTCAGTGATTAATCCCCAGACATTGTCTGGTTGCCTTCGGCATAGGAGTCCCCCAGAGTCCTCCATCTAACTCTATCCACAGCTTCACTTCTCCACATGGCTCCGGCTATATCTTTGAGTTCATCTTCCCATTTTCTTCTGTCTCGCTTTTTCCGTTTTCCATCTCTTGGCTACCATTTTGTAACATCTTTGGACCTCTTTTCTTCGCTGGCGTGTTACCTGGCGCCTATTTCACGCACATGGCATTGAAAATTGTCACCTGACAATGACAATTCTCCGTATGTTGCTAGGTTTATAAGATGATCACTGGTTATGGTTGACGAGATATAATTTGCACTAATTCACCATACAACTTGTTCGAGGAATCTGTGCTAATTATTAACTATACTATCGTTACTAGTCAACCAAGTAAAGCCATTTGTCACTGTAACGTGAAAATTGTCATATTGGTGAAATAGCCCGGGCAATGTGATTGATTAGTGACAAAGTGACAGCCCTAATCCTAAAATGGCTGCCACTGTCACGGATCCCGTTCACTAACGGCCAGCGCGTGCGCCGTGGTAATTACATCAGGGCTATTCACAACACTGACAACTCATTTCAGGTAAACCAGTAGGTATATGTCTACGTATGCGCTTGCTGTCTACAACTTACAATCACAAATCAATTTAATCTTATCGTTAACGTGTACATATAGAAATGACTTTTTTATGATGTATTAATTCCTGCCTATTTTTTTATTTTTTTTAAGTGACTATTTTATTAAGAGATATTAATAGTTTTAGTTAATTTAATTAATTGAATAACAAATGACGATTATTTTTGGGAGCTAGAATAATATTATTTCATTTAAACGTTTCAATTAATATTGTATTTTTATCGTGAAATAAATGAATCTGAATCGGAATCAATACTAATAAAAGAATCCCATAAAACTTACGCACTCGTGTTCCTTGCCATTGACAATGTTAACTAGATGTCAACATTAAAAGCCATTGTAAAAACCAGTAAGTACTTTGTATATTGTACATTAAACCGAGCTCTTCATTTGAAAGGAATATAGACAGCAGACAAGCCGCAAAAAACTAGTCGTTCGGCATAAATTACTTAACATGTTTCAAGTGGGCACATGTTCAATGGATAAGCCAACTATAGAGTTACTAATGTCCCAACGGAGACGCTCTTAATTAAGTAAACAGATCTCGGACTTTCTGCAATGTGATAGGATACAATGGCTTAAATGGTCGCATGTATTATGGATATAATATAATATAAGACATATATATAGCATTACATTCGAGTATTAATGCACCATGTGCCTACTTAGATTGTTACTCATAGTAGGTATTTATTAACCGACGAAAAAACGGAGGAGGTTCTCAAGTCAACGCGTATATAAATATATTTTTATGTATGACCACGCATAACTTTTTACAAAAGTAGTCCGATTTTGATAATTCTTTTTTTATTAGACAGGGTATACCTCGAAGTTGGTCCCACATAAATTTTAAATAAAAATTTCAACCCTAAGGGTAGGAAAACAGGGGATGATTGATTGTTCACTTACTGATTGAAATGTATGAAACGCATGTGTGTGTGTGTGCGTGTGTGTGTGTATTGTGTTGTGTTGTGTTGTCTTGTGAAAAACCTCACAATGAATGAACTTTAGACCTGTCAGTCTTGTGTGTGTAGACCTCTCAGTCTCTGCATTTCTGCTAAAGCTCGTTCATCGTGAGGTTTGTGTAATACCTAATTTGCATGTAACTAGTAATTAAGTTAGTAATTAACTAAAGTAAGCCACAAAAAAATTGAAAAATACAAACAAGTACAAGTTACACCAAATCAAATCTTTGTTCATTGATTGTTTGGCGCTGACTCAAAATTACTTAGGTACACTTAGATTAATTTAAGAACTTAGTTATTAAGATTTATTAAAAAGTCAGAATAATTACAAAAATATGTAATTATATACTTAGGTATACTTACAATAGTTTAAGAACTTAGTTATTAAACTGAATAAAAAATGTTTATTATTTTCTGCTTTTCAGTTTTTTTTCGGCGGTTTAATTTTTTTGTTAAAAAGTTTTTATTCATGAACAATTCAGGATTGTTTTAAATAATACATTCGCACTTAACTAAAAATAAGAGATATATATATATAAGACTAAGTAGTAATTGCAGTGTATACAGCACACAGTGGAAATTACAGTAAAATTGTATATCTACCAACTTAATAATTATAAGTACCTAAATCTGTTGACCAAACTCCGTGTCACAAAATACCGTCGTTTGTTTTCCAGAGTCAAAAACAAAAGACGTCTTCACTGTGGTCAATGATTAAGGGCGTACGTACATAATTATGGGATTAAGAATACATTCAAAAATTAGGCTTTATAGCCCTAACTGTAGCAATGTCCACCGGAAAGACGTGAACCTAACTTCCTAATCGACCTAATCTGAATGTCAGACACGACGTGTCGTCGTCTTCGGTGAGGCAACCATTTTAACAGATCACGTGAATCCGTTCTATAATCCGACCGCTTCAATCAGTCCTCGCAGAGGCGTCTTTACCTATGGTGCAGGGTGTGCGTTGCACACGGGCGCAGCGGTCCTGGCGGTACTTTCTAACCATTCCATTTTGACCGCGCGCTTACTAGGGGGCGCTAGAGTAATTTTTGCACACGGACGCTACATGGGCATGGGCTAGAGACGCCTCTGAGTCCTCGCCTGCGCGGCGCGAAATCATCGTCGAAGCGGCCAGACTATAGTCAATGCACATATCAGAGTTATGTACATAAATCAGTTTGACTTTTCACCGGTTCGAATGAAAATTGTAGTATAGATACTTTCTCTTTATAGCGGATTTAACATTTAACGAAGGTTGGAACTTTTTTACGCAGAAGAAATCGCTGCCTAGGTACAGCTAGTATTCATTACATGTATATTAGTCTTACAATGTCTACACTATAATAACAATGTAATAAAAATCCAATAAATGTATTTGCCCTACATTTGTCATCCGAAATCAAACAATAGTTTCGTAATAAAACCATTTCCAGCCAGCGTAAGAAATACATAAATTTGAGCGAAGCAAAGAACAAAGGGATTCCAAGCCGCCGAGCAAAGGGTAAACTCGCGCCTACATGTAGGTAATACTACAAATATTATGTAGGAATGTCTGCCTGTCCAGAAATACGTTAAAAGTAAAATGAGAGCAGCTTCTTCCGCTCGCGGCGGTCTATACGATTGTTACTTAAAAAAAATATTGTATATATAAATTCTAAATTAATTATAAAATACAAAACTACTACAATTATAAACACATCGAAAATATTCTTTATTAAATATATTTTGTAAATTATAATTCTGTTAAATTCACATCGAATTTGGCATGCTGATCTCCTACTAATTGAGTAAGTGGCTGATGTTTGTCCATAATGTAGGATAGGTAAATTGAACAGCTATGGTTAGGTAAATTATAATAACCTAGTCTTATTTAACTCGTCTTGCAATCTCTACAGTCTGCACGCCTTACCCTTGCCGGGGTTATCTGCAAAACAGCTGAACTGATTTCCGTTTGATTTGGTCAAAACTGTTTTTGCAGAATTGGTGTCTCTGTATCAATCTGTGTATCTGTCTGTGGTATCGTAGCTCCCAAACGGATGGAACGATTTGAATGTGGTTTTTTTATTCGAAAGCGATGTGAGCCCGAATGTTCTTAGCCATGTTTCATGAAAATCTGTTTAGCCGTTTTTGAGATATGGGACTTTGAAATGAAAATATCGGAGGTTTTTCAACTTGTCTAATGTAACTTAAAATGGTGTCTACACTAGAGTTGGAGACCCGTGGTCTACGCTAAATTTAAAAAAAACATAGCCACATCACCACAGTTCATATACCTACATATAGATTCTTCTTTTCTTTGCTCCATTGGTGGGTTACCACTCCCAATTTTTGGTAAAGTTATAAGATATTTATATTTACAAAAAAATGGATTCGGATTCTACTCCTATGGTGCCCAAATATAATACGTTTTTCCCTTTCCTCATAAAAATTATAATAATAATGAACATACGAACGAAGCCACGTGAAAATGTATACCGAAGGTATCTGATGTAAATATCACATAGCCTAATATATGCCGCCGCCGATGTTTCATAAAGCCGCCTTGAGCGCGCATTTTCATAAAAATCACTACATACATAACGGCAATGGCTGCTTATCGCGGCTTTTGTGCGAAAGCGGAGGCGTGGGTGACATCTCAATGGTCTTTCATGGTTTCTTGGCTTGGGTATTAGATTTTATCAGTGTTATCTGTAATACGCATTTATTTTATGTACTATTTTCGTTATATATGTATTAGCCTTCATTAGTGAATTTTACGCGTGTCAAGGATTTTCTGAATACTGAAGGCTCAGAAGTACCTACTACGTTATGTTTTTTTTTTCTTAATACATAAATACATACATAGCTTGACGCCTTTATTCCCAAAAGGGATAGGCAGAGCACATGAAACTTATGCCCCAGTGGCACTGTTAGCATTAATGTGGGTAAATATAAAAGATCGACAAAATGTGACATCGCAGTGATAGGTTGCTAGCCCATCGCCCTCAACACACTTCAACTCTGCTTAATAAAGTGTACAAAATCACGTCCAGCCATCACTGCGCTTTTCCTCATTATACGTACGGGTAATCATACATTACACTAATTCTTCTATTTAGTAAAACCCATTTTATGTTAAGTTTTTCAGTTTAAATATGACAATTGTTGAAAAGGTAGAGGATAGTAGCTTGTAAATCTAGATGACGCACCGTATTTGGTAAAAAAAAAATGTTTTCGGAAATGCATTTTCTGCGCGATTTTCGAAGCGATAAAATTCCATCGATGACATTTTAACGTGACCATTTGTAAACTTTTGCTTGAGATAAGAGTTAATGGTCATCACTAACGTAAAAGCTTATCGTGAGTTCATTTGTCCTATCCGAGGGACATGGGTTGAAATAAAACTATAACGAAACTACATATTTACTTACTTTACCAGGTGCGGAAATAGTCATGCCTGGTTTTCGCGGACAAAATAATTCAATAGAGAAGTTGTTAACTTTTCGTACGGTCTGAGTACCCGCTTGAAGCGGAGCGTTCGGCGGAGCGTATCTCCCTATAACTTTTCATAGACGCTGCAGGTATGTGTACGCCCGCCCGCCCCGCTGCACGCTCAAGTCAACTACTTAGTAAAAGTTTAAAAATACTAAATCCATTGAACTAAGTAGGTAGGTACCTACCCAATAGTTGAAATACAATGTGGCAAAAAAATTAAAACATAAGAATCCTGTACTTTTTTTGACGTTGAGTGCCATTTTTATCATACACTTAACTGTTCAAGTATCTATTCCAAGGCTCACATGCACTCGTATCATATTTCCAAGAACTAAAACCAAGCAGGTACCCAGTTGACTCCAGAAATGACAAAAAACATTATCACATTGTGGGACCACGTCAACCGGATGCATGGTAAGGGCATTAGAAACGTAAAACAAACAGTCCTATCTAGCCAAATGGATTGATAATCTTTTGCAAAAAAGGACGCCATGTTTTTTGCCAGGAAGTTTACTGTCGAAGGATTTATGCCCTTGGGCGATAAGCGATAGTGTTAATGTTGAGTTTGCTTGAAGGTGGTCTTTGTATATAACAAACAAGAGTGTACATGGTAGGCATGATTTTTTGCTTTAGTTCAATAAGTCAATCTATTATATACACTACAACCTTCGCATTTTAGCTAGCTTATATTTTCTTTGATGTGTTATACAATTAAACTATTAATACTGTTCGTGAATGAATGTTCGTTTACTAGTTCTACTTAATAAAACTGTTATGTTACCTACATGCAAAAGACATCAAAAAACTTGCACATTTTTTGTTCATTTTGCAGATTGAATACTTAATAGAAATTCTAGCAAAGTGTTAATAATAAACTAATATTATCTGACAGGTCAAGTTCAGTTCTAAAACGACAGCCGCTAAAAACAAGAAAAACAGATGAACGCGTAAGCTTATTCGACGTAGGTCCTTTAAAAAGTATCGTTAAAAATAAAATGACATTCAAATGTAGTCGAAACACGATGTTTAAGTAATTTATTTATAAACACATGTACACATTTGAATATTCCGTCCCCGGCTCGGGTAAAGTCATGTCAAATGTTTTGACAGTTGACAGGATTACGATTGACGGGCCTACAATGGGCCTTGACATTTTTTGTGCCCTCGGGGTGCTCGAAATGCTAATCTTCTGTAAACATTGACGGGTCTTTGTTACTTTCTTACTTATTTTTAGCTTTAAAGTCACATTGAAAGAAAGGATTAGATGGTTATTCATAGAATTATAATTTATGTATTTAGTTGTGTTTATTTCTCGACCCTAAGAAAATAAATGGACACCAGGTGTTCCTGTTCACTTTAAGATTTGTTTATTCGTATTACATTTTTTTTTTACTTTTTAGTTTTATTTCATTGCAAGTTTGAGAAAAGCACTACACAAATCTCGGCGAGAAACGGGGTTTCCCGGCCTCTACAGTAATGTATTTTCATTTATTTATTTCAGTAATTTGCTAACGCCATCCTCCTCTTAGCGTTTTCCCGGTTTTACCCTAAAGGGACCCGGGGTCCGCTTTGGCCTCATTTCATTCACCATTGACTAAAAGTATGCAAAGAAAGATTTTGAAATTCTGCATCCATTGGATTACGTTTACGTTAGACAAGAATCTTGCAGACGTGAACAAGTCTGCAAGATTGCCGTCGTATTGGCTGAGCGGAAAGTTCTTAATTATTATGTACTCAACGTTTGTTATCGTCTTCTTCTTCTTTCTTCGTGTATAAGTTAACAGTTTCTGTTAAAAAAAAACTTTTCGTCATCTACTGTTAGAGGGTTAAAATAAGCCCTAATACGACGGGTTTATCTTTTGTAACTTAGGAGTTGCTATGGCCACTTTCTTTCTATCTCTATCATCAGAGCAGCTCGGTAATATTGCGTTGTCGCTGAATTTATATATAAACTGTCATTTTATGGAATTTGCTAACTATGTAAACAAACGGTCATACTGACATATAATGTCAATTTCAATACATTGTTTGTTAGCAAATTCCATAAAATGATAGTTTACATATAATGCTCGAATCAAAATAAGGGCCACTTACATGTTTCTGTTTTATTGTTAATTATTGGACATAAACTACTTGATTGTGAAGTGGCTAATTAATGATGTCCCATAATCCTTCATAATCCATCCTTCAGATGAGTATATACTGAAAAAAGTTAAAACAAGGCAAGTCAAGTTGAACATTTTGAACGTCAAACTAAAAGCCCAAATTACACCAAGACCAAATTTTTAAGGACGACTTACACGTGACAATGAGTACAGTCAGCGTCATATAGTAAGTAGCAGCCAGAGTAGCTAAATATTTCATAACACACCGTTATTCTCATAGTGATAAAGACGTGTACCGAAATATTTGGCTACCTTGGCTGCTAACTATATAAACTAACTATATACTAACTATATGACGCTGACTGTACACGATATAAAATTAACGTGAACGAAAAATATTGACCTTTATTTTATGTCGAATGTCAGTGCTTATCAGTTAGTGCAAGGTCTTTTGGCTAAAGGTTATCAGGAACAGCGATATAGTTCTCCGAAATCGTTTACCGAAACTCTTGATAACTGGGTATTAATTAAAGTCATAAAACAAATATATGTATACATGTCCTTAACCAATTATAATCTGCACGAGTCTTTTTGGATTCAAGTAATGTATTTATTAACGTCGACGTGACCAAAGAGCTGGCAGCTTCCTCGAACAGCGGATTAGTATTGCTATTCAGCGAGGTAATGCTGCCAGGATCTTTGGTACGTTGCCACGACGGCCCTTGGTTTAAGTTTTTAAGTTAACTTTAGTTTGTGCTTAGTTATATGTTATTGTTAATCGTTATATATCAGCTCTTTATGTAATATTGTATTAGTTTAATAATAATAAATATTTTAGATTGGTCGGGATTTCGGAAACTCAAGAATATCTCATCGAATTCAAAAGAAACAATAACGATTGCTGCAGGCACTAGTTTTCGCGGAGGGGGTTACCATATGATCTTCAAACTGGATGCTAGACCTTGTTGAGATTTCCGTTTTTAACGATGCAAACGAGAGGTATTATATGTTTAACACGTGTCTGCGTGCCAGTTTGTGGCATCGTAGCTCACAACCGGATCCAAAGTCTTGTCAAACGAGATGGTTTGGAGAGAGTATGTCGCCGCGATATAAAGTATATGTCACGGACCGTCTAGTGATAGCCGTACAGGATTGTTAAAAGTTCTTGAGACGCCAGAAAGCGACTAACTCGGCTTTAGATTAGAACTGCTATCAAAAACAACAACTGGGATTAACAGTATGAGACAAAAACACCTCACTGTTAATGTCCCCGGGACGTCAACTGGTTAACTTGTTCCTAATAATATTATTATATATATCTTGTACAAACACTAATCAACTCCTAAAAAAATAAAGAGTCTACCACTTAGCTTCCCGATAATCCGATTGTCCTATAAATATAGACTCTATCTGTTTGATTTAGAGCACATTTCCCTTCTTCTCGGTTATTGGAGCGAGGCCCAAAACAATTAGGGGCTCAAACACGTAATCAAATGGGTGGCGATTGGAGTCAATAACGCGTAATGATTATGTTCACGGAGGTGTGGACCTATCAATAATTCCCAATGGACGTTTTAGCTTAAAGCTTTGGAAGCTCGGTTTAAATCGGCCTTTAAGCTTTGTAAATCCATACTTTCATACTAATATTATAAATGCGAATGTGTGTCTGTCTGTTACCTCTTCACGCTTAAACCGCTGAACCGATTGAGATGAAATTTGGTATGGAGATAGTTTGAATCCCGTGAAAGGACATCGGATAGTTTTTATACCGGAAATCCTCCCTGAGGGGGTGAAATGGGGGATGAAAGTTTGTATCGAGCTACGATATAAACCAGTTCCACGCGGACGGAGTCGCGGGCAGAAGCTAGTACTAGTAGTACTTTATAGTTTTAAACAAGTATGCGCGCTGATGGGATTTCAACTTTCACCCCCTTAGAAAAAGTATAAGAAACGTTAAAATTGCTAACTTTCAGATGCAAGATCTCATTGGAACCATTAGCTTAGTACAATCTTTAGACAGAGAGACTAAGACATAGAATAATGACACAATATATTTTATGCTGGGAGTAATATCTAAGGAGCCTAATGGGTATTGGAAGTTTATTATCAAGGCATCTTGCTCTTCTTTGGAGCAGTCTAACTGAAGAAGTGCCACCTTACAGAAGCCTGTAGCCATAATAACACCACTACTTGGTCTGTTGGTATGGCGATTGGTGTGTTCCTGGCGGTGAAGAACGTCGCTAGAGCTCCCGATAGTAAGCTATGTGCTGTGTAGAAAGCGAAGGACTCTACTTGAATTGCTTTTGACTCTTCCGGAGTCGCATGCGTCCACAGGCTACGGTATCTGCTTAGCTTTTTTTAGTTTAGGTTAACCAAGCGGTAGCCACCGTCGTAAAAAACATTTTATTATTATGTAATTACAGCCAATATTCGTGTAAAAAAAAGAAGAAAAGGTCCTCGAGACCGGCCGTAAATCTCGCCCGGACAGCATCCACCCACAATAAATACAAATACTGCTGAGCAGTGTTTAATTAATTTAGATGTTCGGCCGGGCCGCGATAGTTCGAGCGATAGGCCCGCGGGTTGGCTTGGTCCGGACAAAGAATCTTTATATGCAGATAGGTTAATAATAGTAACACATTGTGATCATAGCACAAATTCTTACCTTTTGAAAGATAACCAAACACTTGACAACCACCAATCTACTTCCAAAGTACCACCTATTCAGAAATGTTAACTGTATTTTTATTTACGTTGTTTACAATCCTCATACCTAGTATTTTTTACATGGTGTTTCTTCTTACTACTTCTTAGTTATAAGTATGGTACTGTAACTACTGTATCATAATAAGAGCCGACTAATAGCGTGTGGAGTGAAGTTTTTGGATAGTTATAGGCTATATTTTATCCCGCGGGTTTGCCTGTGTTATTTTTAATACGCGGGCAAAGCCGCGCGGGGTTGTGTATAAAATTGCAATACATTTCCTGAATTTATTCCTCTGGGCATCATTTACTCTATGGCCATTATCAGCGCAGGAGCATCGGGTCGCGCCGCGCATTAAGATGCGCGATAAGGAGACGACAGCTCCTTTCCGCGCTGACCGACTGAACCGAGCGGAATGGATTCGCGACCCGCGGCTTTCCGCTGGCATTGGTTACGTCAGAGCATTCTCGAATAGGAAAACAAAAAGCTTTAATCGTGTGATTATCAAGGACTTTTCAAGTTAGTTTGGCGCAAGCTCTATATAGATTGTAATGTGCTTAGGGGTTAGTGTTGGATTCAAGCGAAATCATAAGATTTTTCATAAAAACCAAACTGCTTTTTACAAACTTTATATCAACTTGACCTGTTCGTATGTAAGTAGGTATATAAGTATGTAAACTATGTAAGTTGTCCGTCAAAATTTGCAATTCATTTTTCAGTCACTTGCCGTTATCCGTTTGAGCTGAGATTGTGGGTATTAGTATAGATTGGATGACAATTAAATATTATGGTACCATCGAGCTGATCTGATGATGGAGACAGAAGGTGGCCATGGGAATTCAGTATTTAACCAACGTAACCCCGTTGAGTTTGGACTAGTTTGAATCGAGTAGGTGATGATGGTATACAGAAAAGTACAGTCGGCAATAAAAGCTTGTACCAAAAATGAAATTTTTGATAGAAACATTTCAAATAATAAGATTAAGATTAAAAATATTAAAAAACGTTTATTGTACATTAAGAAGCAATTTACAAATACAGAACATCACACGTAGAGGAACGTACAGTCTGATAGTTCTTCACAATTTGCACTGGTTCCTACACTAGGCTAGGCCTGTCCCGTAGGTAACCAATTCGGAAGAGGATTATCAAATTTCTGCGCGAAATCTTAAATGAGACAGCAGTATTCATTAGTTCTTACTAAGGAAGTTACCGACTATGTAGTGTTTTTATAAAAATAAATGATATTCAATTCTAATCTATTCTATTCTAAATATTAATATAGCCTATGTCACTTCCACGGTTACGGGGAATCCAACGAGGCCCATGGAGCCGTTTGGACTGTAGCCCGTGAAATAGAATTTTCTCGTCCACAAAAAAAACATAACCGGGCCATAATCTGGGGCAGTCGGGCAAAAATAGGCCTCTAGGCCACTTCACCGGCTTGACAATTGCCGTCTGACAATGATATTTTTTTACGTAGAACCGATAGTCGTTGGGGCGGAAAGGTTCTCGAGTGGTGACCACGTACCGGAAGGCGTAAAGGTGGCGGGAGTCCGCTGTATGCGGGTGGCGCAGGACCGGTCATTATGGCACTCTTTGGCGGAGGCAGTCCAGCAGTGGACGCCTCTCAGCTGATATGATGACGATGGTGATGAATGTAATTTTTTTATACTACGACTATGGAAAGCAATGGTACTGCCTGCCTGATGGATAGCGGAACCGTAGTCTATGGACAAAACACTTAATTTAGTGGCAAATGCAACCCAAACCGCTTTTATTGGCAAATACAAAACTAATTGCAACCCAATTATCAAACTTATAAAACTAACCTCAAAATTGCCACGACGACATAACGTGTTAAAATTATGCGGTTTTCTTCGACCATGAACCGAAACTATACCGCGCCCTGCTACCAAATGTTCAAAACATCCTTAGGGGGTCGTTTGATGCACTATGCTTCCAAAACAGATTCCACTTATATTTTATACTATTCTCTCCGCAGCCCGAAGCTGCGCGGCCGCTGCTTCAAAAGCGAGGTTATAGCACAACCCGGTGCAAAATCATTCTGTCCAACTGACAGCTGTCACTTATTTTACTTTTTCTACAATCCGCCGGTGTTGCCAGGTGAATAATACCTAGGGCCCTTCACACAGGGCAGAACTAGGTTCGTGACGGGTGACCGGCGGGGTGAGCCGCATTTCACCCATCACGCCTATCGAATCTAGACCTCTGCCTACGCTTTTTTACTAAGAATAGTGGCGTCAAGATATATTTGTAGGTGAGCGTTGAGGTGAGCTTAAAACAAGTTACTGAATATTGGGGCTAGTGTGAGAAAGGAATGGCGTCCCGTGTTAAAAACATTTCACCACGGCCAGGACCACTTTGAATGTGTACGGAAATTCGATACCAAGTGCACCCGTTTCCATTACTTTTGAATATAGGATAAGCCACTCGAATTAATAGAGTCAACCCGGTGGAAACCTGGCTGCATATCTACTATTCAATTCCCTTAAACATGAGATGGAGATAAAACTAGTAATAGGATTACATTGAAATTTCCATATATTGGAGCTCCAAATACATATTCGACCTTTCTTAACCACATGAGCCCCTTTTCGGATTAAGAACTTTATTTAACAATAAACAAGGTTTATTATAGAATGGCACGAGTAAAACAAGCTTGGTTGAAGATATTAGAATATTATATTCATAGATCTTAACCTCCGATAAGGTTTAGTTAGAGATGAGTGATATGAGCTAATTCTAGTTTAGTTGACAATATGATAATAGGTTTTGATAATGGTATTAACGTTATTTTAAACTAATGTACCTAAATAGCAGTAGATATTTCAAGAGAGTACAGCAGGTCGATCAAGTTATACGCATTGTACGTAAGTTGGTAGGGTAGATCTACTCGTAAATGTCATTTTTTATATGGAAAAATGACAGTTGCATCTACTTAACGCACGTTCAAAACGTTACGTGAACCCTCTGAGCACGCTGTGGCGTAGCATGATCACTTATCGCTGTAGATAACACATCCGTCACTCTCGCACTCGCATACTAGTCAGAACGTGGCGAATGTCTTATCCACAGTGATATGACAAAATGGCAACCATGCTACGTCCACAGGCCCGGCCAGCATACAAAGAGGGGTTGAGGTGAACTTTTTCCTCCTACAAAAACGCCTAATTAAGAGGGAAGCATATAGCTAGCAGCTCGCAATTCAATTCAATTCAATTCAATTATTTATTCTGCAAATAGGCCACAAGGGCACTTTTACATGTCAAACCGTAATTTACAATAAAATAATAATAATCTTACACAATAATAATTTAAAATTATATATAAAAGGTTAACAAACTAAATGTCACTAAGTTAATGTAAACAAAACAAAATTCCAAAATATGACCATTACATTCGATATAAGATCTGTATCAGCATTAACAAGAAGTTAATCATATTAATTCAGTAGTCCAGAGATGTATAAGGTCTCTGAGCTTCCAAATACAATTAATAATTATTCGAATATTCTAAGAGATGTATACGGTCTCTAAGCGTCAAAACAAGAAAGGAACAATGATGTAATATTGTCAGAGATGTACAGGGTCAATAACAATAAAACGTGTCAAGATCAGAATGATGTCTCTCTTCAATACGATAATAATAATAATAAGTGAAGTAAGTACACACACACACCTGCGCCAGTTCTCGAAAATGGTCGTGCCACGCTCTATTGGGATCGAACTGTCATCACGGACAGGACTATTCTTGCCAATAGGCCTGATATCGTGCTGACAGATCGATGGAAACGCCAGGCAGTGCTCGTCGACATCACCATCCCCCATGACGAGAACCTCGTGAAGGCCGAGAAGGACAAAGCCAGCAAGTACCTAGCCTGGCTCACGAGGTAACCGCCATGTGGGATGTTGATTCGACGATCATCGTCCCGATAGTCGTTTCAGCGAACGGTTTAATAGCGAAGAGTCTCGACCATCACCTCAAGAGACTCTCGCTAGATGGCTGGATCAAGGGTCAGATACAGAAGGCGGTACTCCTGGATACTGCGCGGATAGTCAGGAGATTCCTGTCTCTGGCGCCCTGACCACCGGCAGCTTAGGCCCCGCCTCGCGGTGTGGAAAAACGTTTTCTCTTTTTGTATGGACGAGTACGTATTCCAAAGGTATACTTACCTCTTAAAGCATTTTTCATATACCTACAGAACAATTAGAAACTTGTCTATATTTGTTATTTTTTTCTTGCATTTATATCACTATATATTTTTAGGTCACTGGATTTCTGTATAGACAGCAATTAAATGAGTTGTTTTCTTTTGCATTTCATAAATTATACACACAATGAGTTTGTTACAGTCTACGAGATTTGGGACTGGTCTTTTGACAGTTCCAATATGACGTAAAGAGTGATATGGCTAGAGTAAATCGATTGTCATAATATCCGATTACGATTGATGGTGGCTAATGAAAGGAATCGATTGGTTACTATGTAATCATTATTTTTAGGAAATCAAATAGAGAGCCTATACACAGTCCTGCTAACAAAAGTGTCCTGTAAGAAAAATCGAGAGAGCTCGCGTGCCGTCTCATGATAGCCGTGCAGAAATCAATTCCATATTTTCAAACGGAACATTTTGCACAATCAAATATGTCAGTTTCGATCGATCGTGATCGATGTGATTTTATTTCGTATTATCGTGACAGTAATTAAATAATACATTGTTATTTTCCTATTCACAATTATTTGATTCATACCGATTTATTTCTAAATTGACAGACTCCAATCGATTGAAGCAGTGTAACACTGAAATTAAAAAAAAAGTCGTAGGACGTAATTGTTCGCATACCGAGTTTTCAATGCTAATTTCCGCACATATAAGCCGTCAAAAAATATTACAATCACTTTATAAGTGCTAAAAAGAGCGTGCATGGAGATTGAAGTTTGTTTCGTAACTCGTAAGCTATTGAAACTTTTTTTTATTATTTCGATGAGCTGTGCCAATTTACGTTATATGGGTGTCGCGATGTGTCAAAAGACCAGTCCCAAATCTCGTAGACTATAAGTTTATTGACAACACCAACACAGTTTCATCTCAACCAATAAAATAACTCTAATTTAAGGCTTGTATACCCGCTAAAGTCCTTGAGCGTATGGGCGGAGCCGCGACCCTCTCCCCGCGCAAGTCGCACAAGTCGCCGTCGTTTATTAAGCGTTACATAGATTAAGTTACAGACGCGTCATCGCGCATCGTTACCAATGCAAGGGTGGACGTGGGTGGGTGACATTCGCCATGCTTAATTGAAACGTGATATTTGTCATACGGAAATTACATAATTGATTAAGTTCAAAAATTATGTCTATACTATTATAATACTATTTACTTACGATTAGTGTAGTTCCGTCAGCACGGCTAGCACGAGACATACATACTTATTAGAACATTAGGAAAGAGAGGTATAGTGTGAGAAAAATCGAGAGTATGTCGCGGCCGCCTCGTACGGCTAGCACTAGCTAGATATATTTGGCTAACTTGGCTGCTACTAACTATATTATACTGACTGTACAGAAATCGGCCTCGGGTAAATATATACTTATAGATTAGTTGTACGTTAACCATACTTTGTTTCATATCAAATAATAACTGTATCGAACTTGGAGTTGGCATGCAACCCATAGGTAGGTAGTACTTACAATATTTGCCAAGCCCACTATTTTTATTAGAACCTATTCTATTAACACTTGACAGTCATTAATACGAGCAGATAAAACAATATTGTTAGTAGGCAATAGATATTGTAAATATATTTACTAATAAAATGTCTGGTTTTAGCGATTTCCCAATTTTGATACTGTTTAGATATTTGATACTTTGATAGAATAGGTATTTACTTGTGTATTCTTTTTCCTCTTCTCTTGTAAAATTTCTTGATATTACGTATTTTCCTCCTGCGCTTATTTAACCCTAAAGACCAAAAATAATTATTGAAAAATTTGTGAGACCTAAGCTAAGACCTACTAACTCTAGTATTGTAAGTTTGTATGTTACTAACAATCTATGGGCAAACTGGCCTGAAATAAAGAATTTATTATTATTATTATTATATGAATAATATTATATTATTATTATTATTACCCGTGTGCTGTCGGGTTAGAATAGCACCACCCCCCTTTCTTCCCGTGGGGGTTGTAAGAGGGAACGGGGTTGAAGTGTGTTGTGGGCGATGGGCTAGCAACCTGTCACTGCTATATCACATTTTGTCGATCTTTTATACCCACATTTATGCTAACAGTGGCACTGGACACAGGTTTCATGTGCTCTGCCTACCCCTTTTAGGGATAAAGGCGTGTATGTATGTATGTATTATTGTTATTATTATTATTTCCCATCTTGAACTAAAAACAAAATCTAAACTATACCTACGTAAATGTTAATTAGGTACAAATGCCAACACAGTTAACTGACCATCCTGTATTTATACAAGAACCTTATTACAATGCACATAAAGTGCACGGATGGTCAGTCAGCTGTCTTGTCTATAGTACCTACTACTTTACAAACCACGAAATAGATTGTCCACTCTATGCAACAAAATTATCTGTCACTAAAAACTAAACTATACGCAAATATTTATTAGTTACCTACTATACGAATCACAAAACGGATTGTCCACTCTATGCAACAAATATAGTCCACAATTTCGACAAATATTTAAAAATTTCGGCGCAGCGCAAATTGACACAGGTCCGTCATGCAACGTGTCTCGTCCCGCACTGACCGTATGGACGAAAACGGGGAGGCGTAGGAACTTTGGCGGAATATTTCAGAAAACGAGATAATTTTTTAAGAAAATTAAGAAAGTAAGAAAATGATGCTCTTGTTCATTATTGTATGAAAGTTATAAAATTTCATATAATTCTGATAAAAAATGGAGCTGTAAAATGGTTACAAGTGAAAAAATAGGGGTGACTAGATTTCTTTTTCTCTAATTTTTATTGTTAAAATGGATTTCTACGAAAACTATGACCCGTCGCATATCTTGCAGATTATGATATATTTTTTCCTACACCAAAAATGTTACGTTATAATGTATAAAACGGTTACAAAACAACTCATTTTCACGAAAATTTCGAATGTGGAGCCTTAAAACAGCCAGTTACTCCCACACAGAACAAATTGAACTCGACACGGGGTCTCGAATCGATAAGCCGCTAATATCGACATAGAATCGATTGCGGTCCATAATCGGCTTTGTCGACGCTAAAGGTAATTTCATTTGGACGCATTGTCGTGGGGATCTTTACTTAACTGGTCGACGAGTGATCCAATATTGTGAACACAAAATGACCTATCTTAGTTAATATTGTTCTGACTTAAGACCTTTTGTTCGAAGCAATTGGACAATTGAATTTTGAGTCGATTGTTACCTACTTATCGGTGTTCGTTGATTATAATCACAGTACACTCCTATGAAGATATGAATGGAGATTTGCTTGAAGAATTAGGGTAGGATTAAATCAGTCACTTAGGAAGGGTTCACTGATTGTTAACGAATTTATACTCATAGGTATACGTAAAGGTTGGGCTTACTGGTGTTGATGTTTGTTAATTTAATTTCAGTATTTATGTTATTGAGTTAGTATATAGTCGCAATCACTTTCTTGCACTAGTAGTATTTATTTTTAAATGTCGATGGTTAATCATTAACGGCGTTTTTTAAGAGTAAAAGAAAGTAAGTATATCAACGATTTCTGGTTAAATTTAATGTGTGTACGAACCCTAATGCACTAGACTAGTTTTCGTGCCTGGAAGGTATTCATAAGTCAATTCTTATATGTTTATACACAGTGTACCAAAAATGGGGAATGAACCGATCAAGAGCATAGCAGGTATCGTGTTCTGATAAGAAAAAACTAAAAGAATTTTTTTACGCGTTTTTTACATTTGTATGGAGCAGTTCGCCCCAGTCGGCTAACGCTCAATACAACTGTAAAAATGTATGAACTTACATTTTTTATTCACGAAATCAAATATAATGTAACTACCTTTTTTAGGGTCTGACAGTCCCTTGAAGCTGTGATAAAAATCAAACTTCTAAGTAAACGTTAAAAAAAATACGAGCCGCAAAAAACATATATTTTGACACTCTCAAGGGAATCAAAATTCATAGGGTACTTTCCGTTGACCTAGAACTATGAAATTTAGCAAGTAATATCGTCTTATACTACAAGTGCAGGGAAAAATCTGAAAACTACACATTTTTAATTAAGTACGGAGCCCTCGGTGTTAGAGTCTGACTCGCACTTGTCCGGTTTTTGTAAACAAGCCTACAACTCGCCTGATGGAAAGCGATGACCATAGCTTATGAACGCTTGCCACAGCAGGCCCCGTATCATGGTCGGCCTTTATCACGCGACAAGTGACAAGATTAGAGCGTCAGTCTCGTTCTATCGAACGGTGTCGGCCAGTGACGGACGCTCTGCCTTGTCACTTATCACGTGATAAGCCGACCATGATACGGGGCCAGGTTTCACATTCACGGTACCCACCCTTAAAAAACGTATAAGTACACTCCTTTCCTGAAGAACCCCATACTGTAGTCCCTCGGGATAACCTCGGCTCGGGATAGCTCATTCCACGACCTGCGGGCCTAAGATGGTTGTCATTTAATCCTTATCGTTGTGGATAAGACATCCGTCACGCTCGCACTCGCATACTCGTCAGACAGATGTCTTATCGGCAGCGATAAGTGAAAAAATGTCAACCATGCCACGCCCGCTGAGCGTTCTAGGGCGAAATTACGTACCTATGCGCCTAAAAAGAAAATATCTACCGATTATTCGTTACTGCAAACCGTGTACAAAAACAATGCAGCATCATTAGAGAGCGTTACCCGATCCATTCTATTTACAAACGAAGTCATTTCCAAAATCACATATGTCGCCCTTTGTTCTTCGAAAGCGCACCTTATAGATAAATATTTAAAGTCTGATTTAGAAGAAAAGTAAGGGAAGAAATGGGCCCTTTTGCAGTGTAATAGTGTGGTGCATTTCCACGCCTATATTTAGAAGGCAGGTACGGATGCGTTTACAACTGTTTGTGCATTAAACTATTTACGTAGTCAATTAGAAACGAATACCGGGATAATTACGGCCACATGTCGGTAATGAAAATAAACTGATAAACGTTTACTTGGTGTGAATGTTACTTAAATTAGTATTTAAACTGGAATTAAAAATGTTGTAAATACTTTTAGCATCTGAGGTGAAACCTGTTCAAGGATTGTAACATCCACCAAACTTACTTACAATCAGTGTATGGTATAGAAATTACATTGAAAAAGAATACTAATCGATTATTACTGTCGGTGTCGAACTAAAGCATGAAATTGTGCAAGTTTTTATGAGGATTGAACTGCATCTTTAATTTTACCTGTTCCAACCAGGTGGTCATCATCACAAATTTAAGTTATCCTCTTTTCGGTAGAGTATTTTCCATTTCTCTGTCGTACGCCAGCCCTTTCATTTGCTGATACGACACGACACCAGCTTTTCCCTTTATTTGGTCCATATAACTGCGCCGTGGTCTTCCCCTGCCTCTCCGTTCTTCTATCTTTCCATGTCCATGATGGTTAAAAATCAGGTAACCCCACCACCAGGTAACCCCACCACCAGGTAATCCCACCACCAGGAAACCAGGTGGTAATAAAAAGGTGGTTAGGTACACCAACTCAAATAAAATAATACGCAAAGCGTTCTTTATTTTATTAGACTTTACTTATTCCTGCCTGTAACGCCTAGGTACTGAAGGTACCGACTAGGTCTCGTGGTTAGAGAAACTTAACTTACTTGTCATCTTATATCGTTAGTCTGTCCTATACGTCTCGTATTAGAAAGTAATAGGTAGGTATACTGAACCTTAAAGACGTACGTTTGTGTTTTCACAAACTGTTTACATTACGAGTAAAGTGTTTTTGCAGTGGTTTGTGGTCATAAGAAATTACTCAGGCGACCCGCTAACCACCTTTGTCTTCGTGTTAAAATACCGTAAGAAAACATATATCCCACCAAAAACATTACATGTAAAGTGATGCCAAGACTCCATAGCTCATACAGCTTTCAGCGTGAAAAAGATATCAGATCGCAATTAGCGCTAAGCTTCCTACTCCACACGGCGTAACTCTACCAATACCAGCCACGCTCTACAAATTCTATATCTTGGCTACACCTACCTTATCCTTGGTGCACCTAACTTAGAAGTAGTGTATGTATACCAATGTTTCAAAAGTAATGCACATGTTTTTGTATTCGCGGGAATCAAATAACGTGATTTGACTGAATACTTACAACAGTATTATAAGTCCGAAAAGTGTTTGTACGGGAAGCGCCACGAATCCCCCCCCCCCCCCCCCCTAATCTGCAGTGCCGATTTAATCACAATCATCATCTTATCCCATTTTTCAATCGGAGTGATTGGCATGAGATTGGCACCCGTTTTTACAAAGGTACTTTCTAATCTTCTTAGTCTTCCATTCATTCACAGAGCGAAATATCAATTTTGAACCGAATTCGTCAGACTCCTTATATTACGACCACGTAGCATGATACGTAGTAGGTACTTATGAGTTTATTCATGGTTAAGAGCGGTCATTATAATTCAAAAACTTTTTTCAGAGAGCATGTATTCAGTCGTGTGTTGCAATGAAGCGTTCCTTGCCGTTTTTGAAGCATAATTACACACAATCAGACATGAGTACAATTATAAAATCTAAAAAGTCTAACCTAAACATTCATCCTTTAGGGCGTTTTGGATATAACACGGCATAGGTGTAACACGATCGTCAATTGTTTAATGCTCGCCATTAACGAGAATGCGTGGTATAGCTCCGTAATGATTATGTAAACTGATCCTTCGCCTTTTACCGTCACTCCGATGAGCCTGATCTGCTTATTGGTTTAACGTCTGTCTTGTCACCTATCCCACATAGTAATTATACTGACATTTAAACTTATTGTACGAGACGGGGCCTCAACGGTTTTCCTCTTTCTCGACCTAACCAAATTTCAATATATATCTAACACCCAATAAGAATGCAATTAGACATTTTGACGCTTAACCTGACTAACGCTTACTATAATAGAGTAAAAGTCTATGTGGTTGAAAGTTTGTAGGGTTGTAAGTTAGTATTTAGGAGGTAATTTCCAGAACTATGACAACACCGCAAAATGGTTAATTAAAACTAAAAGGGGTTATTATAATGATACGAAATTGTGTTGTTAGTGATCTAAGTTCATATATATTACTTTGTAATTAATAAAAATGTGTTGACGTGTAAAACATTTTTACCAATAAAGACTGTATTACTGTATTACTGTATTACTATGTAGATACAAATCCGCTGTCTGTCCCTATGTGCTTAGATCTTTAAAACTACGCAATTTATAGTGGTTGATGAGCTATCTATTGATAATGATTCAAGAGGAAGGTTTATATGTATAATATGGTACCCGTGCGAAGCCCGGGCGGGTCGCTAGTAAGTTATAATTTGTAGGGCATAAGTTCTACGTGTTCTTTAATACTAGTCCGAAGGTTCAAGTATGTAATGGACACGATTACATACTAGAACCTTCGGACTAGTATTAAAGAATACGAAAGTATTAAAGTCAAAGTAGAACTTATGCCGTACTAATAGCAATTTCACTAGAGGAAGTCACAAGTTGAGACGTCTCGATACAACTTAATATGTGAAAACTGAAAAGTGCTTCGAAAAGGGAACCATATACGGATACATCTATTTTCACCGCGTTATCTCTTTCCCAAAGCACTCTATTATAACCCTCATCTCTAGTAAAGAAAAAAGAGGTTGACTCTTCGCCCCCGACGCCTCCAAACAAAAGCGTTTAAACATTCCAAAGGGGGTATTGAGAAATTGAATTGGAGGCAAGTTCATTCACAAAAATGTACATCAGTAATGAGGCCGCCCTCGGCTTCGGTGGGGGACGCTCGGCTGTGCTAGCACAAGTTTGAAGCTGATTTTCAACCGGAAGGGCGAGACGAGACGAGGCGAGGCGAGAATTGAAATTTGTATGGCACTATTGGCACTTGCTATTTCCACCGAGCGCGCGCGAGGAGAGAATTGAAAATTTACCATACGAATTTCAATTCTCTCCTCGCCTCGTCTCGTCTCGCCCCTCCGGTGGAAAATCAGCTTTACAACCTTCTCGATCCCGACTCACCTCACCACTCACTACTTTAGCAAAAGTCAAACTTTTAATCCAGCATTCACATCGTTTTTATTGAAAATTCTAGTTACTACTTAATATGATAAAATGTGAATGTTTGTATGTATGTTTTGTTATTCAATCAAACCACAACGGCTCAACGGATTGAGATGAAATTTAGTGCTCTGGAGATTGGGGATGAAAGTGGAAATGGGACTTCACACATTTTTTGGATGTTTGTAACTCAATGACGCAAAAACGACTCAATTGTCGTCGATGAAGTTTGGCACATATCTATTGTATAATATACAAGTTATACTATAACTTGTATTTATATAGGAGACGTTTTATCCCAGAACGTATCCCCAAAGAAGATGAAGGCACGGTGATGTTGTACCTAATTTATATCAGAATACAACTGCGCCTACGCATCACCGCCCCTCGATGTGACACAAGCCCGGCGTCACACGTGATTCATGTCTAGTTACAGGAGACAGGCCGCTTGTCAAATTGTTATTTATTTCAATCCCGGTTAACACCGCGACACGGTACCTTTGACAGCGGGGATCGCATGGAAGCGGCAGCGGGAGCGGGTTATATTCGGAAGATACAGACTCAAAAAAATTACGAGTATCTGTCTTTCCTTATTAGACTCGTATGGGTATGCACGTAAGGCTTTAAATATTGACAATTGTAAAGGCTTACTGTACGTATCTTTCATATATATTGAGATTATATAAGAGGAGACGCCGTTTACGCGGATGATTAAAAAGAGTCCAACCAGAAATTGGGCATTATGGCCCTTAACTTTGGCAGTGTCTGCAGGAGAGACGCGAACTTAAATGTATGTACATATGACCATTCACAGAGAATAAAAAGTGGGAGAATTAGCAGGAATTAGATTGCATACACTCGTCTTGCACCTATGTGTCATTAAATCGGCGTATGACAACAATGCCAACGTCAGTGTTTGTCCAGTTGCAGAACGATTATGATTAGTTATACAATAGTCATATTTATATCATCTTATTGCCAGAGATAACACGCATAGAAGAAAGAAACAACGGCAAAGAGTGCATCGGTGACTGAGGTATCCACACGTGAAAAGTATAGCTCATCGTTAGTGGTCGCATTATTGGTGGTTTCATAGAGTTTTTGAAGTGAAAACTTCTTTAGCGGCGCTGTGGACGTTTTTTTTTAATTAAAATTATTCAAGTCTTCACTTCTGCCGGCACTCTCAGAGTGCAACCCGATCTTTTTTTTCAATGTTGACAAGAATGGTATACCTACTCATTTCCGTTTACTACAAAACAGCCATAAATGGTTTCCAACATCGTGGTTCGTCAATAGAGCGACCACCGAAACCACAGCAGCTCTCTGAGAATGGCCCGCTCCTTCTCTCACACTGCACACACCCCACGCAAGTCAGTACTAATAAATAAATAATTAATAACAATATCGCGTAACCCAATCACGACAAGGGCACTGCTCTTGCGCATATGGTTGATTTAATGATGAGATAGTCCTGTGATCATGAGTTTCATGAGACAAAGCCCACAGCACTCGTCTATAACAATGCTAATAAACTATATCTCGTTAGTCTAACTACTCTAACTAAATAGAGACAAAACGCGATCTATCGCACTCGCAGTTAATACAGCGTGTCAGTGTTATACTCTTATCGAACGATAACGCGGATTTTGTGTTCTTCATTTGTGTGTCGGCTTCCGAATTACAGTAGTCTTGAGGTACACATTTACTTATTGCATCTGTTGTCGTCGGTATATGAAGAAAATATAGATTTTATAATCTTAAGTACTTTTAATGTGCATCCTACTCGTACTAATATTATAAATGCGAAAGTTTAGATGTTTGGATGTTTGTTACTCAATCACGCTTAAACGGCTGAACCGATTTGAATGAAATTTTGCACGAAGATAGTTTACAGCCTGGATTAAAATAAAGGATAGCTTTATCCTGGGTCCACGCAGACGAAGTCGCGGGCGGACGCTAGTGATTATATAATTCACAACCGACGTTAATATGTCAATTCCTTTTGCCAATCTTCCCAAGAAAAATAACTGAAAAGACGAAATTGTCCTGTGACGACAGCTCGTATACTCATAATTAACCCCCGACGCAAAGAGAGGGGTGTTATAAGTTTAACGTGTATGTCTGTGTATCTGTGTATCGGTCTGTGGTATCGTAGCTCCCAAACGGATGAACAGATTTTCGCTTATTTTTTTTGGGGCATAGATAATGTTACCCCGAGTGTTCTTAGCCATGTTACATGAAAATTTGTTTAGCCTTTTTTGAGATATTGGAGTTTGAAATGAAATTTTCGGGGGTTTTTCAACTTTTCTAAATTGTAGTTATTTTCCTAGACAAGTTTAGTGATTTTATAATATTGTTAACGGTGTCCGTCTCTACTACCGACGAGGATGTCCGCGACCGATCTGCCAAGAGCGAAACGACACAGTAGAGGTATCAGGAAAAAGTCGAAATATCTGAAAACACCAAATCAATTCTCCCATCCTTCTTTTAAGGCGATGCCTTGATTTGAGTCGAACACGCCCCCTAGACAGAGACACCCTGATGCCTTCCGCGCACGAGGAATAGAGATGTAACACTGTTCGGGGATGGCTTTTTCGATAAATACCTAACTTAGAGAAGTATTATATAAATTTCATAAAATGAGATTTTAGATGAGATAAAATACTATAGTTTTAACTTGATTGTGTCGTAAAATAATGTATCGTTTGAGTAAAAAAGAGGCTGAGTAAAAAAAGGAAAATACAGAGCCAACTTTGGATTTTTTTTCTGTCGAGGAAATTTTAAGCAATCATGTATCGATAAAATGGTCAAGAATCATATATCTGAAAATCAGACCTCTTTGTTTCTTAATCTAGTCAGAACGGCGTTTCAAAGCACGCGATATTTTTTAATGCACAGCCTTAAAAATATCATAACTATCCTAGAGATATACTCGTATCGTACTACCACAGTACAGTTCCCATTTAAACGTGTCGTACCTAAACAACAGCAGACGACGACACTCGGCCGGGTCCCGTAATCCACTTAGGAACAAAAATGTACGAGTCGGCGCGTAAATCAGGCTTTAGCGCCCGTGATCGATGTACGGGCTATTGGGCTGTGAGGATTCCCACTGAGATGGGAGTTAAGCTGGTTTTCCACCGGAGGGGCGAGACGAGACGAGACGATGCGAGAATTGAAATCGTATGGGACTTACCTACTACCTATTTCCACCACGCGCGCGTATAATACGTAGTAAGTCCCATACGAATTTCAATTCTCGTCTCGCCTAGTCTCGTCTCGCACCTCTGTTGGAAAACCAGCTTTAGAGTTCACCTCCGCGTTACATACAACCGTAGTCGCTCTCGTAATGAATGAAAAACCTAGTTAATATAGCGTTTTGAGCTGGATGAGCTGAGCCGCGATTCCATCTATCTTGATTGACAGAAGGATATCGCTTTTGTTTTATATACCGGGTGTAAATAATAATATTAAATGTAAAACAAAAACGCGTAAAAAAAATCACACCCCATTTTTGGTATACCCTGTATATAACAGTCACTCAGGGTTTTAATGTCAAAGTAAAATAATAATACCTACCACAACCAAGCGAGATGGTCGTATATACTTCCTTATCTGTGTTATAGGTAATTTCACCTTTTTCTGCCACAATCTTTTTTTGCTTTTTGTAGCTAACAAACGGTTACTCGCACAATTAACACTTTCACTGCCAGGAAACTGCCTAGCGGGCGCCTACGCCGTAGTCGCTTTCCGCTACATACGAGGAAAACCACGGGATCGGCCACGAGCGTAGCGCGTAGCGATTCTTGGCAATGAATGTGTAAGTAATGAATGAGGTGGTGATCGAGATCATAAGAGTAGAGTCTTCTACTAAAATAGACGCCTACGAGATGAAATCCTATTGTTAAACGCAGCAAACGAAAAAAAAAACCGTAGAATGCGAGCTCCTTACAAATTTCTACCCAAACACGTGCCCAAAACCCGGTATGCGCATTTTCGAACTAAACGGCTGCCTGGCATCGTTTTGACACCCCGCCCCCATCCCCGCATAATGGCAATGGCACCCATTCTGTGGGGCCATTTTGCGGCGCTACTTAGACTTCTATCGTTTTTTCGTTCGCTGGATAAACGTATGTTTGTTGGAAACCCATAGTCCTGTAAGTTGGCGTTATTGGAACTGAGTTTTTACAATCCACTATCGAGATAAATCAGGATTTAACTGCTGTCGTGATATATGCTGCTGTGAGACTTTTCAGTCTGCGGCTAACCTAAGACTAAATGCGATCGAAAAATACGTTCGGACGTAATCGGTCGGTACCGGTACATTTCTGGCTTTATAGGTAGGTACTACGTTCATTTTGTAAAGCGACAGTACAATTAAAATAATTATTAGAATTATATTGTTAGTAGCATTAAATGTTAACAAAATAAATATTCTGATTCAGATTCTGTATGTTTTTAGGTTTCCGTACCTCAAAAGGAAAACACGCAACCCTTATAGGATCACTTTGTTGTCCGTTTGTCTGTCTGTCAAGAAACTTTATCTCAGGAAAGCGTGGAGGTATCGAGTTGAAATTAAAACCATATACTCAGGTCTACAGTCCCTTGAAGTTCTGAAATATCAAACTTCTAAGTTAACTTTCAACAAGCTTCTGTCAAAAAATTAATTTTTGGTACAAGCTTTTATTGCCGACTGTACTTTTCTGTATACCATCATCAACTACTCATTGAGACGATTCTAACGACCCCAAACTCATCGGGTTACGTCGGTTAAGTACTGAATTCCCATGGCCACCTTCTGTCTCCATCATCAGATCAGCTCGATGGTACCATAATATTGAATTGTCACCCAAACTATACTTATACCCAAAATTTCAGCTCAATCGGTCACCGAGAAGTGGGTCAAATTTAACTTGCAAGATTTGATTACAGACAGACAGACAGACAAATTAATAAAACCTTGTAAAATAGATACGGCTGTTTATGCCGCAAAAACGTAGGTATATCGGTATTTCGACAAGTTTTATACTACAAGTACCTATAGGGAAACATCTGAAATTATACATTTGTAATTAAGTACGGACGGAACTCTCGGTGGGCGAGTCCGACTCGCACTAGGCCTGTTTTTAGGGTTCCGTTGCCAAATGGGAAAAAACGGAACCCTTATGGATTCGTCATGTCTGTGATGTCTGTCTGTCTTATGTTACAACCACTTTTTTCCTATAAGAACTATACTGTTGAAACTTGGTAAGTAATTGTATTCTGTGAACCGCATTAAGATTTTCACACAAAAATAGAAAAAAAAAAACAATAAATTTGGGGGTTCCCGATACTGAGAACTGAAATTCAACATTTTTTTTTTCATCACACCCATACGTGTGGGGTTCAAAAATGATATTGAGGTTTCTAATATCTTTTTTCTAAACTGAATAGTTTGCGCGAGGTACTTCCAAAGTGGTAAAATGTGTGTCCCTCCCCCCTGTAAGTTCTAGAATAAGAGAATGATAAAACTAAAAAAAATATATGATGTACATTACCATGCAAACTTCCACCGAAAATTTTAACGAGATGTAGTAAGTAGTTTTTTTTAAATACGCGGAACCCTTCATGGGCGAGTCCGACTCGCACTTGGCCGCTTTTTTTAATTGAAATAAGCCTGTAATGCAATGCCTCTACAGAGACCTCTGGCCTTACCTAATATTTCTTTCACTGATAGAAAAGTGTCGAAATACAGCCATTGAGCTTAGTATTGATTCTATTGAAATAAATAAACAATAAATAATATTGTCACAGCATTCCATACGTGTCGATAACATAATAAATAATGTTTTAATATAAAAATATCTAACGACATGGTCACCCGATATGGGTGGCGTAGTTCATATACATAACCAGTACTTTAACTCGTTTATACAGGGTGTACCAAAAATGGGGTGTGAACCGATCAAGGGCTCAACAGGTATCGTGTTCTGATAAGAAAAAACAGAAAAAAAAAATTTGAAGCGATTTTTTATTACTTTAGTACCCAGTCAGCCAATGCTCCATCATTGGCTGACTGGGGCGACAAGCTCCATATAAATGTAAAAAAAAAATCGCGTCAAAAAAAAATATTTTTTTTTCCTTATCAGAACACGATACCTGTTAAGCCCTTGATCGGTTCATACCCCATTTTTGTTACACCTTGTATATACATACCGTACAAGATATAGTCACCAGCACAAGTGAGACTATGTAATACTTCCGTATTTGCGGGGCGGAATTGGCATGCGGTATTTTGTACTTTAACGAGACCTTACTGCTGCCCAGATTTCTTTTGAACATGTCTTTGAACTGTAGAAACAATGAAACAAACTCAACATCTCTTGTCATCCTCGGCAGTCGCAAGCGTCTATAGGGTATCTATAAGCTACGGTGTCTGTTCTGCTTACCATTAGGTAGGCCTTATGCTTGTTTGCCACCGTCGTGATATTAAAAACAGTCAGTCATTTTCGACACTTTCTATTTTATGATGTTTCAATTATCAATACTTTGCAGCGTTGCCCTTATATGATCACCACTGTAAGGGTGTACCTCAGGCAAAGTAATAAAGTCGTAATACTGATTACAATAGTTTACGTGTGTGCTGCATGCGCACCCGCAGCTAACGTGTCGCTGTCGAGTGTCGATGGTATCGCAGGATCGATGCGCGACACGACTTCTTGTCGTCGATCACTGCTCCAGGTAGACTCGGTAGCTTGTGGCAGTTTTATTACAGTTTGTGTGTGAAAAAAACGTACGGCCTGTCTAATGATAGGACACCATAACTTATGTACTAATTCCAGCTTGACACATATTTATATTTAAACTTTATTGCACAAAACAAAACGGCACAAAAGGCGGACTTTATGCTTCAATGCATTCTCTGCCAGTGAACCATAGGGCCAAACAGAGACTTTCAAACGGTGGTGGGTGGGGTTTTCGCCGAATGTTTAAAAGTATGATGGAAAAATCTGACAGAGTATCGGAGTTTATTTTATTTATTTTACCGCTAGGCGTGCACCAGGACGTCCAACACGTCTAGCATTGGACGGCCGCGACATACTCTCGGTTTTTATCGCACTATACCTCTTGTTCTAAGTGTTCTAATAAGAGAGACACGGATAGTGCGAGAAAAAACGAGAGAGCTCGCGCGCCGTCGCGTGCTAGCCGTGCAGGATGAGACGTAAAACTTTGTACTTTATTTAATTTGACGCTACTAAAGAGGCGTTATTGGTGAAATGACATGTTTTGGCTTAACACAAAGAGTAAACCAAGTATGCTTAACAGTAGCTATTTACTTAAAGGTAAACACTATACTATTTTCAAATAAGCGTAAAAAAATAGACATTATAATATGAGTAAATTAACTTTTGTGGTTAACCTTAGCGGACACCATTTTTGGAAGAAGCGATATTAGAAGGTTGTCTGGAAGAGATCGCTCTTTAGCAATAAGACCGCCTGTTGTTGCCTTGTATTAATGTTTCATGTTGTGTTTATAGTTTTTTTCTCTTTGTGGTGCACAATAAGTATATTATTATTATTCCCTATCTACTTTTTAATTCATCTACGTTTATTGCTTCATTTTTCGACAACATTACCTTCATAAATCATGAACGACCAACTTTACTATGCATTCGTCCATTACTTCTCTCCTTCGAAGTTCTCCAACCACCGGCACACTGACGCAGCAATGCATTCTTAATTCCATTCAAATCCGAAACTTGTTCACAAGGTGAACAATTTTTTTTGGTAAATATGTTTTAGGTTTCGATGGCGACTGAATCTTCGAATTTAAATTTTATGTTTAAGAAAATAAGGTTCTAGTTAATTGTATTGTTTTGTAAGGAGTCATGTATGGAAACATTTGTCCGCGGGCCATCGCCATATATCAGCTGATAGCATCGCTGTGACAGTCTGTTTGTTTATTAATATTTTTATGGTGGGCCAATGACAGCACGTGGAATGTCGTTAAGGATGTTTTTATTGATTCCCATTACCAATTTTTAAGTTTCGTATAAATTAATAGCACAGGTGCTTATTGCAGATACGAGTTTTCTTTTTATTTGACTAAGATGCCAAGCAAACTATAGGTATAATGCTAACTTTACGAATATGTACACGGCATTTCAATTTTAGGAGGTGTTGAGCAAACATTTTCAATTTACATTGAAGTATTTTATCGTAGAAAACAAAGTACCTAAAGAGTTTTTCAAATATAGTACCTTGTCATCATCATCATCCACATAAGGCGGTTGTCACACTGCTCCGCATATCCGGACGGAGCTGCGGAGCTACATACTTTCGCCGGACGGAGATGCGGCGCAGTGTGACATCCACCTAATACCAGCGTCGTTTCGCTTTCTGTGAATCGTCCTTGCGCTGAGTGGACTCCGATTTCGCATCAAAACTTAGTTATAATATAGCATCTAAGTGTGCTTACATTTAAAAATGTAGGTACATATTTACCGTTATTTGCGAAATAAGTTTTTTCTGTTCTATTCTTTTCTACCATCATTATATCAGCGAAAAATCGTCCACTGCTGGACCTAGGCCTCCCCCAAAGAGTATCACAATGACCGTTCCTATGCCACCCGCATACAATACCTACTATTGACAAAATAAGTAACGTCACTTATTACGATAATTGATTATGTGTTCCTCTCAAAAAGTTCACAATATTTCCAGAATCTTAACTTCAACACTCAGTAATAGTACAATCTGGATCGACGGGGACCCGGTTTTAAGCAGGGCTGGTCGGCCTGGCATATTTAAAACCACTTCTGAAAAGTTCGGCCTATTGAAACCTTTCTATTAAATTCCCAATGTTATCCAATAGTAATTTAATAAGTTTGAGTTCAGTAGCCATTTTCAAGGATTTGCTTGCGTATTTTGGTACTGTCAAGTTACTCGTACATTCATTTGGGACTTTTTTGTAAAGCCTTTGCTTTGTTTCTTAGCTAATGTAATATTGGGAAGACTAAACGGTAGAGGAATACCGCGGGTCACTTCTGGATAAGACGAGCTCAGGGTAGGGACGGGTGGCGTACTCGAAGAGAGGCTTATGATGTAATTAATCATCTTTGGGTGATGATGCTTCATAATAATATTATCAAAAGCTATATGAAAGTATTTAGAAGACTTTTCCGAGTGGTAATTAAATACATGTGGAATAAGTATGCACAATCAATAACTACAATTTGGAACAGTTGAAAATCCCCCGACATATTCATTTCAAAGTCCAATATCTCGAAAACGGCTGAACAGATTCTCATGAAACATTGCTAAGAACACTCGGGATAAAATTATCTATGACACAAAAAAACTAAACAAAAAACGGTTCATCCGTTTTGGAGCTACAATACCACAGACAGATACACAGACAGACACGTTAAACTTATAACATCCCTCTCTTAGCGTCGGGGGTTAAAAACAAAACCTACCTAACTATCATTAACGTTATCACTGGAGCCCTATAGGTTGAAGATTAATTAGATTTCGAATCACCTGGTGCTCAGCTCAGGCACAGGCCAGCCTAAGGAGCCTTCTACAATAAAGTCTAACTTTCCTCAAAACCTTACGACTTACGTCCTTTAGAACCGAGAATGGAATAGGCCAGACGTCTAATTAAGGCGCACTCAACTAAATTAGATCGCCGAATAAGCCCGCCTTAAACTTCTTAAGTTTAGAATTTTATGAAAATGAAGGAGTTCATTCATACGCTCGTATGTTTAAAAAAAGGATTTCCTGTTGCTGGTCATGGTTTGCCAGGGAAAACACGCGAAGCACGTATAACGCCAATATTTGTGTTTTATCGTGGGCTTAGATTTCATGTACGGTAGTTAGGTATTTCATTTCAAACTAAATCAATCTTTTTTTTTCATTCTTATGTGAGTTAACCAACGAATCAGTGAGCTAAATGCCGTTTATCTCAAACTTAGTATGAAATAACGATGATGAGAGCTTATTATTGAAATTCTCTAGTTAAAATTACAATTCCCATAGAATAATGTAGCTACTAGAAGGATATTTTAAATCCTATAAATAAAACAATGGGTTGCACGACGATGAACGGTGACTAGCATTTGTTTTATTTGTCACTACCTGCCAGTGCGGTTTTGTTCGCGTATAGCCAAGGCA
This sequence comes from Epinotia bilunana, assembly GCA_947049275.1. Classification (NCBI taxonomy): domain Eukaryota; kingdom Metazoa; phylum Arthropoda; class Insecta; order Lepidoptera; family Tortricidae; genus Epinotia; species Epinotia bilunana. The sequence continues at coordinate 7,898,565 of OX346265.1, forward strand.
GCAGCAAATCCGCGGGATGTAATGTAACCTTCGTCCACCCAGAAGTCCAATCTATAGAAGTAGTTAGCATAAAAGCTTACAATACTAGTGTATATACTATTCCACTATGTATATAGCATAAACTTTAACTTGAGATAAGATCCCGTCTAGAGTATTTTTGTATTTTTATATATATAAGGAAGTCTAACTAGGTTAAGGAATGCGGCTGTCAAACGGCGGTCGTGGGTTTGAATCGCGGCTCGTACCAATGAGTGTTTCGGAACTTTGTACGAAATATTATTTGATATTTACCGTCAGCTTTTCGGTGAAGGGAAAACATGCGACGAGAGGAAACCTGCATACAAATGCGAAGAAATTAAAAGGTGTATGTGAAGTTCCCAACCTGCACTGGGCTAGCGTGGGGCCTATTGCCCGCTCCCTGTCATTGATGAGAATAGGCACGTGCTCAGCAGTGGGACGAATATAGGCTGATTTATTTATTTTATACCTAACAAGCGTAAGAGCACAGAACAAATAAATACCACATTAATTGCACCTGGAGCTTTATTCGGATTTTCTATCATGCCGTTTGGTCTACCTACCCCACAGGTTAGGTTAAGCTTATCTTCGATTGACAAATTACTTTTACTATTATCTAACAAATCTCGGCAATTCACATAAAATACAATCAAAATCAGGGACTATTAAAATAATCTCCCTTTCACTCGCTGTCCGATCATATCGGAATCGTATCGTTCCGTAAAATCTATGCCCTGCCGTTTAGGCTAGGTGTCAACAACCTGTATATAATTTATTAAGGACGTACCTCATAACAAATTCTACCTTAATATCGATGGCAATATGATTCAAATTTACTCATGCTTTTGTGAAATGTAGACAGGGAATCAGCAAGAGATTATTTGCTTTATAGGCCCAAGTTTAGAGTTTATTATTGTACGTGAGTTTATGAAGCACACCTCCGGTAAGGTAATATGTGCTCCGTCGACGAGATTAGTTCCGATCAGTTGATTTAATCGCGAGCGTGGTCGTTTGGCAAAGGGTTTATAATAAGGGCGATAAACTGTGGTATTTCCTCGATAACGGATAAGTACTAAATTTATTGTACCACTTTTTTGTAAGTACACCACAATGGTAGCAAACAGGCCTAAGGCCTGCCTCATAGCCCTATACTATATACGATGATTCGCTATGATGACATCCTAACGGTTTAGTGCCCTTAACGGGCTATACAATGATAAGTGACAAAATGCCAACCATCTTAAGCCCGCTGAACACAACTCACAAATATTAAAAATGACATTTAACTTATTCTTAGAACTCATTGTTACAAACAGAAATGTGAAGATCAAACATAACCAATTCAACAACAATAAAGTATCTGCACAGCTATCACGCGTCGGCGCGCGAGCTCTCTCGATTTTTATCGCAATATCCGTCACTCTTATTAGAACATTTAGAACAAGAGGTATAGTGCGAGAAAAATCGAGAGTATGTCGCGGCCGTCCCATGATAGACGAGCTGGTGGTGTAATGTTAGTTAAATTTGGTCTCCTGTAATTCCTTGGACTGCTTAGAATTTAAATCATCCGATAATTCCGCTACGCTCTAATAGTTCCTTCAAACCTAACATTAACATACTAGCATTTCTAGTAAATTTTGAAAATGCCTACTAAAATGTCTGGTAGACAGTCACTTCTAAGGCTTATCGACGTTGCCTTCCGACTTATCTCATTCTCTGGTCCTAGTAAACTAGTAATCGTAAAACTCGTAAATAGTACGCTACTTTATCGCGTGGTTCGTATCACGTACCAAACATTTCAAGTAAGTTCTAAACCTTATCCCGTTAAGATAAGGTATAGAAAACCTACGTGAGTCTTGTGTAGGTAGTCTAGGTCTGAACAAGCGTGCATTCGTCTCGAGCTGAGTTATCGCAGGTCAGGTCGCGCTGATAGCTTTGTTTTTATACCCTACTGTTGAAGGAGGTTAACGTCCTGTCTGTAGCTACACTTGCAAATCCTCATATGGCTTTAGACGATCGCCAATGCGTTTTTAAACCAGTACCCGTTACAATAAGGCGGGCAGTGTAAGTTCTTTTGCCCGCGACTACGTCCACGTACACCCTGCAGCAATTTCTACCCACAATTTTATTCGGTTGGGTGAAGATTTCTGGAATCAAAAGTAATCTATTTTTTAAGCCTATTTGTATAAACTGTCTGTGTACCAAATCTCAGCCAAATCCGTTGTTTTTGCTTGATTCAGCAACAAACTTCCAAACAGCTAAACATCCGAACTTTATACAAGTCATAATAATACTATTAGGATGAGAATTTTAAAAGATAAACTCTCTTTTATTTGATCGTAATCATATGTATTCTACTAAACTCGTCAGCTAAAGAAGTAGGTATTAATGGAGTCGGAATAAAAGATAATCTACTGTTTCAATCCTTCCCAAGACAAGCTGTAATCAAATGCCCCCTAAGTGGCCAAAATCGTCTTCGTTACTTGAGCGTTACTTCGCACTCCACGATCGGCCATTCAAACTTAACCGTTTAACAGTGAAACTTTGACAATTAAGTCATTAATCTAGAATTTCTGTGAAGCTTTGGTCATGGGCGGCCATTTCGAGCCAACGCCATTTTACGGGAAGATGGCGGCAGCGCGCACGTGCAACCTAAACGAGAGTTTCCTGAAGCCGTGTTTACTAATAATTTACCCGCTTTGAATCGACATGACGCGCAAACAGCATTAACTTAACGTAATTTGCGGCTCGTTTGATTCGTTTTGCATTTCATTTAGTGTTCATACGTTCACGCTTTCTATTTCGCATGTATTTCTGGCTCGACTGTGGTACGTTTCCGATCACACGCAAGGTCCACGTGGTTCATGGTTAACATAAACCGTATAATTTATCGGCCATTTTGCAGTGACATACGACTCCACGCAAACCGACTGGTTTTAAATTCAACTGCGTATTTTAAATAATAAATCAAGCATTTAATTCTCGTATTTTATTTGTATCGTAAACGTCTGTAATAAGTTTAATAATAGAAATTTGCAGAGGAAGTGTCCCTCGCGGCCCTTCCGAGCTAAATAAGTACAAATGCGTTTCGTTGGTTTGTGTGAATTGATATTTATGATCGAAAAAACGGCGTCCCGTGGCGTCAGCTGCTGCGACAAAAACGTATTTATTTTGTAGTCTTTTTGTCATGCAATACTTGAGACCAAATTGAAATAAAGGTGCCTCAAAATGTCCGTCCATTATCATTTATCCGAAGCAGAAAGCATTATTTTAGCGTATCAAAGTTTGTAAAAATATAAGCTCAATTTGGTTGTTGGTGTATGTGCCTAACCGAATCGCAGCGGTCAGTCAGGTAATTACTGCACTACAAGTATACTTAACTTTATATCCGTTATTAATAGTTAAGTGTTTATTATATCATAAACTTTTAGGATCTATTCAGACTTTGTTTATTAAGCGCTCCATCGAAGCGCGTTTGTATCAGTGCTATCAATCTATCAATTTACTTGTGATTTAACACAAACGCGCTTCAACGGCGCGCTTGAAAAACGCAGTCTGCATAGGCCCTTATATTACGTACATAATTAATTTATGTCTTCTTAATTGTTTCAGATAGCGCCGCCACTGTTTCTTCTTTACGCAAATAATTAGAATGTAAGTATTTTTATATCTTACTTATGTTGAAAGTGGTATATTTTAATATTCTAATCGTTATTTTTAATGTTCAACATTATCGTCCTCGCTTTAAAGCGATAAGACCGCAGGTTGTTGCCATTATTTATTACGCAAATATTTTTGTAAGATGGTTCTCTCACGTCGTGGTGCAATAAGGAGTTTTTATTATCGTTATTATCGTCAGTAGGTGATCCTGCCTTTACGAAACAAACATACTTGACCGATAACACAAGACTTACTAATTAGATACGTTTGATATTTTTATTCCATCATCGTTTCCTTCCATTCTCATCATCTCATCATCACTGGATTAGCTCTCAACTTATATGTATCAACAGTAACTATGGGTGCTACTTGCAGGCTTCCTCTCATATGCCTACTCATTCCTTATCCAATCCATTCTGGTCACGCCACTCCTCCGTCTCAACACACACATGAAGCTACTGTTTAGGTCACATATAATACTTATACGAGTATGTCATTTCAGTCGTTGATTTATAATTCCTCGTTATCATTGTTCCATTGCATTAATGATTGAAATAACCTCCAAACACCATTAAGTTAATTACGTTTATACAGGTTGTGACGATTCTGGGAAGCGATTGGTACAAATACAAATTAATATCTGCAACAGCGGTGTAATTTGTATGCAAATGAATTCAGGCCAAACTAATAGGTATCAGCGCTACTGGCTGTTCTCGAATAGAACTCGCATAAGGTGAGGCGATCATGGGATACCACAGTTCAAAGCTGCTGCTTTTAGTGGTATTAAGTATCTAGTCATATTGGCAATTGTTTTTCATTCATTAAACCGTCAACCGGTTAGCTTTTCGGTGAAGGAAAAACATCGTAAGGAAACCCGCGTACATCTGCGAAGAAATTCAAAGGAGTATGGGAAATCCCCAACCCGCACCGGACCAGCGTGGGGACTACTGCTCGTTCCCTCTCATCCATGAGAGGAGGCCTGTGCCCAGCAGTGGGACTTTTTATTAAACGGTGAACCATTAATTATTATAATTTTAATCTATTTCGACATCCAAAGAAGGATAAGTCAATTAATGTTAAAATTGTTTTGTATCGTCTCCACTACTTAAAGGAATCAAGGGATCAAAGGATCAAGTCGATTGTGTTTAATTTAAATTTGTTTTATTTGTGTGTGGAAATCTAGACAAATTTATTTCCAGGAATGATTATTTGTAATTGGACAAACCGTACTTATTCACAAAATATTAATATTCATCAGACTCTTCTCCCTGTCCTACCTCCATATTAAAACACTAGTAATGTTATGTCCAACTTTACTTAGGAATTATGCAAGCTTCCAACCGGCAGTCACGGCTATTTTATGACCGTCCCATAATGATTCTATTAGACCCCTTTACAACAAGCCGCAATTTACGACGCCGTTTTTGCACCGAAATAATTATAATAACAATTTATAACCGATACGCTTATCGCGATCGTAAACATATACTTGACACGTTTGATTTCTTGTTTTATAAAATAGTAATGGCTAATTTATTCAGCGAAGCGATCGTCGTATTTCAAAGATGTTTTGGGAAAATGTCAAAATAGTTTTATACTAAAGTTCTCACGCTTCGATACGTTCGATATCTGTTGCTTTATGCTATGAGGCTATGAGTAATTCTCATTTAATTTAAACCTAGTGGCAGGTACCGAATTGACAAAAAAAAACTATAGTAATGATTGAACCTGCTCACAAATGTTCACGAAAACCTGTTGAAAAATGCGACACTCATAGGAGAACCGCCGGGTAGACGAACAGACATACGAGAGAATTTTCGCCGAAGCTAAAAAGGAGAACTTCGTTCGCTTAGCTGCCTCGTTCAAAAATTTAACATTCAGGTACCTAAATACTGCAAGGAAGATATCCCACCGGATACACGTAAAACAATGGTTTCCGAGTCATAAACAAAATACTCCTTTAATATTTACATGACCGCAAGAGTTAGGAAGTTTATATTTTTTAAACTAACTTTCCTAACGTCTTCTATTTCCAGCCAGTGCGGCCATCGGACAATATGCCACCCGCGGCAAAACAAACATGTGGCTGGCTGTTTGACTAATAGTTAGTTTAGTTAGGATGTGGGCGACAGCAGCATGTAAAAAATGCCTTGAGATCCGAGATACCAGTGGAATTCGATAAAGAGTCACTTTGTCATTGAAATATCTTGTCAGTATGTACTTACGTTTTTTGAAATCGATAAGCAAATAATACATAGGTACTTTTATTTAATATCATAAGTATCATTAAGTCATAGTTAGCTACATTTATTTTTTATTTGATCTTTCGGCTTATTGTCTGGAATTGAAATCCGTTTTCTGATTACCTGGGCCGGTGTCTGGCAGAACGGGACATGTCGCCACTGTCATGTGTCTTTCAAAGTCATATCGACAAAGATATCTAAGTGGGGATATGCCCCGCTCGGTCAAATATCATGAATAGACTACCGGCTCTATTACCTTTAAGGCAATTTATACTCAATACTCAATACTCAATTTAAGTTCATTTAAACGTAGTATTTTTTTTGAAATGAGCTTGATGAGGTTCGACACACTAAGTCTACACAGCATTTTTCAGGCTGTTATTCTATGTTAAAACTTAACCATAACAATGTATTGTTTACATGTAGGTCATTTGCATATAAGATTCGCCAAATAAAACTTCGCGTCATGAAACGAGAACAATGGAAAATTCAGCGAAAAAGTTGATGCGCAAATTTCAACAGAACATTTTTCAACAAAAAAATTAGTTGAGGTGAGATATCATTTTTCACGGCGCGGGTTCTGACATCATACCTCATGCGAGATACTCGCCGAATTTATTGTTGGACTTGTATTTTTATTAACGTTTTAGGGTTTATGTTGCACTTTTCAGCATTTGAGTTGGAAGTGTCTTGTTATGTGTTTTTGTTGGCTATATTTTGTTTGGAAAATAAAGAAAAGGTTTGCGTTCTCTTCGGATGTCTTTGAGTTCAAATATATGATGAAAGATAGTTTACGAAACCAACTTTTAAAACACATTACCAATAGTGTCATTACAATTGTCACTGACATTTTAAATATCAATGACAAAATCATCATGTACATAGGTAGGTACCTATCCTGATTCCTCACTTACGACTACTCGAACTCACAAATAATTCACTTAACCTCCGAAGATAGTTCTTCATAGTAGCGCATCGTAACCTCAACAATGACAATCACATTATGACCGTTTCCTTTCTTTAACTCGCATCTGCATTTTGTGTACTTTGAAACCTAAACTATAAATTAAAGCAGTAAGGTTGAATTTCAATTGAAATAATTGATTGAGATAAGAGTTTACAAAAGAGACAATGTTTCGAGGTGTGCGACAGCGTTTTCTTGAGATGTTTAAATTTCAGGAATAACCGATTGCCACCCACAACTATAAGCCCTTCCTTGGATTATATCCGCCTCTCGCTCGTCTTCCGTAAATCAGATAAAGACAGGTAGCGTAGTCTCTTATGGTTGGAGACGATTCTCCTGTCAGCGTGACTTTACAAATGTTAAACAGGTGTCATTGTATCGTTGAAACATGTCAAAGTCAAATGGTGTTGTTGGACGGATTTCTAAAAGTCTAATGTAGGGTATGACTGGTTAAACTGTCTTTGGCAAAGGCCCCTCAGGCTGCCACTTCACTACTAACTAACTATTTATGGCTGGTTTAGAGTTGTATTACCTACCTAACTAACTTTTTAAACGCAGTGACAGTACCTACTCCGCGGAAGCTGGCTGAAGTATCCAAATACACATTATTTTTGTACTATTAATATTATAAAGAGGTTAAATATGTAAGTTTGTGTGTAGGGAGTAATCTCCACAACGATAGGTATATACCTACTATTTTTTTTTTATACCGGTAAGTAGGTATGCAGTAATTTTTTTCCCCGCGGTTCTGCCTGAATTCTCTAAATCAATAAAGTCCCATAAATCAATTGAAGACAGATCTCGCTTCTTCGGACCCTCAGTAACGCTGGCTCCAATATATACAACTGCGATCGAAATTAGAATCGCTGCAGCCGTAGTCTTTCCAAGAAGTCGTATCTATATTCAACACTCATAGTAAGATATGCCCTTTTAACAGAGACTAGCTACAACGCCATAAAGCGGCGAGCAAGGTTGCGCCGCGCATGCACCCAGTGCCTACGCGCAACGCGACGCAACCATTGTCGCGCCACCCACTCCGGCAAACTTAACCAATATATCCGTGCTAAAGCATATTCAATCTTATTACAACGGGGTTAGAAACGCAACAACTCACGCTTATCTTTGTCAAGTTTCGGTCTGACAATTTTATTTCAACAGCCAAGCGTACGAATTTGAATCTTGTTACGTTATGAATAAGGTTGAAAGTGTATGCACGTTAAGTAGAGTCCTGTAGGAGTAACATAAACATTGTGTTAAATAAATCATTGGAGACGCTCTGTTATGAAGTATTGTGCTTATCGGGAGAATTACGAGGCATGCCATGCGTGGTCACAAAAGATTTTTGAGGTCTTTTGAAAAACAAAGATCCATAAAGCTTTGATAAGACAGAAGTGAATAGTAACTGTAATTAATATCTTACCAGGCTTTATTTATTATTGCCATTATTGGGTACAGTCGGTAGTAGACTTACTATTTCTGCTGCTGACTGTAGACTGTAGCCGAGAACCACGGCGAACCAATAAAACAAAAAATCTGCACATTTTTATTTCCCTTTCCAAGTGAGTCACATTAGTATGAATTATATACGACGACATCCGTCCACCCGTTTAGGCGGCACAGCATGCCAAAGAAACATACATAAAATGAAAGCGTTACCCCCTCTCTTTACCAGCAGTCTGATAAAAAAGCATAACTGCAGAGGAATCTATCTACTTTACGAAATATAAGTCGAAAGTGGTTTAAAGAAAAGACTTACACCGTGTTCCGTGATACTTTTTAGTTGTACAATCTGACTACCGGGCAGAAAGGACCTAAATAACGTACCTAACTACAAACCTCAACATTTGAATAACCAATAATAGCCCTATCTCAAGGTAATAAGACTTATAAACGATCAGCAGTTACCTGTTATGCCTTCGATGATACCACGCTACGTCCTGTTTAAATGCCGTTATCCGCAAATCGCAATGCTTACTCGACGCATTTCTATAGAGAACCAATTTAAATCAGAACTCTGATAACGTATAAAACCTTATAAAATCATGCTAGGGACCGGCCCACACTAGAACGTGAACAGTATTGTGAATATATAGGCTGAAGTCGCATGTTAAACAATCCGACCGCAGACCGGCTGCCATACGGCACAGATTTTTTTGTCTAGACGACCGTCCCTAGCGTTTTTATGCTTCAAGTTTCTTTTTGGCTCCCTGGCGCCCGATGGAGCCATCTGATAGGAGTCTCTCCGGTTTCGACCCGACTTTTCTACCCACGAATATATTACATTCCGTTTCCAATAAAGTATGGATTCGCTATTCGAACAACGCCATTAAATACTAAGTAGGTATGGTTTACTAACTTTTGGCATAACATTTTTCACGAATGATTCACACTAATTTTATTTAATACTTGGTTTTTTCCCATGCCTCACTTTTTTCTTAAACCGTAAAACTTTCACGATCTATCAAATAAACTTAACCTGACCTAACGCGCGGGCTTTATGCGATGATGACGAAATCCTGAAAAGTTAACGGTTTCATCGTTCGAGAAATAAAAACTGTACGATTTTTTTTACATAAACCATAAACGGATACTATTGGGTATTTATGTCATATTCCAAACATATAACTTTTGATCCATGTTTTTTTTTTGTAAATGGTCGAAGTCGGTAGGAAACAAACAATTGATAGACATTGTAGACAACAATTGTTGACATAAGTATTGAGTCGAAATAAGCAATAAATAGGTGGTACCACACGCTAATATTTTTGCGTCACTGGGCGCAGCGGCAAATCTCACTTCACACCCAGGAGAAGACGTAAAATTGTGTACGCACCACGGGCGCTAATTCGTAAAGCCCCAGATCGCATATTTATGGCCTTCGGTTCGGGCTACAAACACCTGCGATCTGGGGCATTCTCGAATTCACCGCCCTAGGTACATAATGTACTATTTTATTGCGTAATTATATGACCCAGGCTGAGTTACTTAAGGTTGAAAACAGAATTAAATTTATGAGAGCTAAAAAGTGGGTTGAATACGGAAGGCTTTCAATAGTATGCGAGCCGGATTGATAGTGCTAGGTAGAGGGACATTTATAGTCCAGAGTTATGACCGCCGGGAAGTTCGCCTTACAACTGTTTTATTGGCAACCCTCCAGGCTGCTGAGGAAGGACTACGCAAGTACGCACGGCCTTTACTCATTCATTGCTCAGCTGGAAAACATCATATTTCTTCAGTAATGGCATATGTTCGTGCCAGCACTTGTTTAAATTACCCGCATGCAAAATACGGATGTGAAACCGCTCCAAATAACCGATAAGTTTTGTTTGAATTTGAAAATCGAACGTTGTTATGACTCGAGCATAATTTGACAACTTTATCCAATTTCGAGCGTACCAAAACAATAACATTACGGCGGAAAAGTAGCGAATTCAATAACTGTTTTGCGTTTCTTAGGAAATTCAGAAAAAAGTCTATCCATTATTGTGAAGGGCTGCGTGTAAACATCCGAATGGATGAATCCGAACGCGTCCGCCATATTGTTGTTTTTTGCGTTAGCGGGAGATTTATTGGTAGTGACAAAGTCAATTTCACGGCTACAGGCTCGCCCGGTATGCCAACGCCTTATGATGGAATTTGGCATGGGCTTTTAACTCAAATTGCCCTTAAATAAACAATTTACCTGCCAAATGTGATGAATTGTCCCCATTGTGGGCTTTGAAATATCAATTCTGCGTAACTGAATGATGTTTTCTAAGTGTAGCATTGTTGGGAAGGTTATTTATTGCGTAAACGGATAAGGATTGTGAATTGTGAGTCAATGACTGTATGAGCAGCTTTAAAGCAGTTTAAATTGATGCGTTCCAAATGTTGTTTCTTTTTGGTGCACCATAATTTGGGTATGATGTTTATTCAAACCTGACGGCTAGTGGGCTCCTGGGCTGTTATTCGCTAAGCGTTAATGCGGCTTACCCCGCCGGTCACCCGTCACGAAACTAGACCTCTTACGCATTGCGGTGTCAAGATATATTTGTGAGTGAGCATGATGTGAACTTAAAACAAGTTACAGAATAGGGGGGCTGGTGGCTAGCAATATTTTCAAATGTGCGTCAATATGCCTATCTATCACGAGATTATAGCGAAAACTATAAAAAAAAACCTACTCTAACACTATTTGACAAGTTAGGTAAGTATAACTTATGTGTAACAATATAGGTAGGTAGCAATTAATTTGTCCATGCGATGCCTACGACAGCACGTCATGAGTCATGACACGTGTTCATCACTCTTAAATCTCGCAAAACCTGGTTTATTAGACAGCAACCGATTCACTGCCGCGAAGACACACACATTACGTGTCAATTGTACTGTATTTCTAATCCCTTTATCTCTGTGTGTCTTTTGTGTAGTGAATAAATGTCTTGTTTCTTTCTTTCTTTCAAAATACCAATACCAAACTCATCATACATCATACATCTGCAAGCTATAAGGTATTCACCTGATTTTTCTGTTTGTTACTTGATATTACAGCTTTATTAGACGATATTCGCGCATAAGTACCTACCTATAGAGTAGATACACGTAGAGAAGAGGTTACGGTTGAATTTATTCCTGTAAGTATACCCGCTCATATCCTGTTTTCCCCGAAGGCGGGAGATTCGCGTCAATACTTTTGACAGCTGCTGAGTTACAGCGCACGGACGGGGATACGTTACCCGTACATATATCCACATACATACGTAAATAAACATGCTTTCAAGTATGTATATGTCGGTCAAAATGTTTGCTTGCTCAAAACGTCTGATACGACAAAAATACGAAGTATTGATACAACGTATAGGTGACGAGTCATTGCGTACCTAACTATACCTACCTAACAAAAAGTTGGTCCTGCTACGCCTAGCAGGACCCAGAATATCAGTTGTTAGTAACTTCTGACAGTCTCTGACAAGTATGCGAGTGCGAGAGTGACGGATGCACAACGATAAGTGATAAAATGGCAACCGTGCTACGCCCGCAGGTTCGGAAGATCAACGGCAGTCGCTTTCGCAAAATCTAGTGCATACCCCATTAGAACGGTTTAACAAATTAGCGCTTTTAAGCTCTTATGTTTTTAGCGCATCTATGCTCGTTGTTGGAAGCGAACATGCCGGAGTAAGCGAGTGTAGATGCGGTATTTTGAAACACGAAACGTTGCGCGCGTCTAAGCTGAAACGAGGTAAAACTATATATATAAATATATATAAAAATGTTCCTTCTATTCTATTCTATTCTCAATACGCGCCAAAAAAACACTAATTTAACGGAAAACTTTAAGATGAGGGGACTGGCAGTGGTTACATTACACGTACTCGCGCACACACTCTTAAACATTCCCCACACACTCACCAACGCAGGGTTGAAGTGATTTACCTACATTTTGTTTGTGAGTTTGGTTCTCGTCGTGTTTTACTTCCGTTGTTTGGTTTGAAACATGCTTTATCGCTTAACTCGAATGAGATTTGTGGCATACGTTTATAATTCATCAACTTTTAAACCCGCACTCAATAACGTGTTCGGGTACGCAGCAGAAGGCAGCAAATTTTAACATAATCATCTGTACTGTAAATCGTGTGTACAAGCATAACAATTCTAAGAAAACTTATTTTACTGCGCGATGTTTCCAATTTTAACTTAAATGTTGCAAGGCCATGGCAGGACCAGCTAAGTGGATCTGCCGGGGGCGCTTTGGTTCACCTAATTTTTTAAGTCCTATTATCGGAAGTCCAAAAATATTCTTCATAAAACTTTACGCCATAATAATCGTTAGTCCTAATAATTCTTATTCCTAACGATCGTAAGTCATAACCATTCGCAGCTATACTGACAATAATCATAAATTTCTCATATCCTAATATATATTTTCATATTTTTTTTCATCATAACTTAACACTCGCTTGTGCGTTTTATTTAAATTCATAATGACACTAGTCATAATTTTTTTAATCCTAAAATTGTTTTTTATAATATTTGTCATCATAAATGTTACTTATCCTATATATACGGATAACGTTTTTACTTAGATTGTATTGTCTAATACTGAATAATCATATTATGGAAAATAATATGTTATGAGATGAATGGGCTACGTCGGGCTGGTAGTACAGTGTAATTTCTATGTATACCTACTTTTGTCATAAAACGAGCGAGCTCATCGCCAACAAACTGCGGAGCAGGTTGGCGAAATGATGTATTTACGGTACACATATTTTATATTTTCATGTTAAAATAAATACAAATAAAAATATTACCCGAATGATCGAAACCGCCGAGGTCACCTATTTTACTCAAAGGCTACGTCCGCACAGACAGGCGGCTTGCTTAGCGTCTAGAGCCTAGCGAGTCACCTAGCGAGTAGCTTAGTAAAACGAACATTATAGAATTTTCGCGACCGACCGGCACTGCGCGCTTGGCGTTATAGAAGTAAATAAACGTGTTTGATTTTGTCGCAAGGCGAGGCGAGGCCACAATTAAGGCTCTAGCTAGACGCTAAGCAAGCCGCCTGTCTGTGGGGCGGACGTAGCCTAAGGCCGGTTCGTGTAGGTAAATTCTTAGTAATGAAATTATGAAGAAAAATCGTTTTAACAAGTGGGTGTAGAAAAAGTATAGTGATCCATTTTATTAAAAAAAACACCTAGTTCTACCACAGAACTCGCACAGAATATTAAATAAGTAACTATATTATGTTGTAGTTTAATATAAAGCCCAGCGTTGGTGAAAATTTTGAGGTACTTAATTACGTGAAAGCACTTTAAATAAATCTAAAAAATAAAAAGTATATTTTTGAATTTTTGTATAACAATATACCTATCCTATATTTTATGTCATGTAATTGTCTTTAGTATAAATCCTACTATCCTACTAATATTATAAATGAGAAAGTTTGGATGTTTAGATGTTTGGCTGTTTAGATGTTTGGATGTTTGTTACTCAATAACGCTTAAATTGCTTAACTGATTTGAATGAAATTTTGCACGAAGATAGTTTATAGCCTGGATTAAAATAAAGGATAGTTCTTATTCCGGATCCGCGCAGACGAAGTCGCGGGTGGAAGCTAGTACACAATATATGCGACGCACGTCGAAATCGGCAGGTTAGAAGAAAAAAAATTAAGAAAGATTCCATCAAATATGTTAGAAATCCTTTTGTTAGAAGTTTAACAGATAATAATCATGTTTATTAAAATTATTTTTATCAGTATTAAAAGCATTCAATAAAATCTTGATTTTTTTTGACACTCGATGTCCTGACGTAGGCCACATCAGCTTAATCGTCAAATAATCGCACACGCCCCAACTTCCAAAAATGCATACTCAACCCAAACCACCCTCCTTAATCCCCTCGCGTCCGCGTCCGCGCCATCCGTGAGTCAAATACAGACACAACTCCAAGAAACGTCTCGAAGAGAGACACCTCCGCCTATTAGCGATTAATATGTCAGCGGCACAATTCCAAGAACTCCACACTAATATTATCACTACAAATAGGATAAATATCACGTCTTCTAGCCACCGTTTCGAGGAATATGTATTTTTTGTATTTCAACCCTGTCGTTTCTAGTTTCTAGTGAGTTTTTCAGTGTCGCGGTGTTTGGTTACGCGGCGCACCTGTTGGTGATATCGGGAGTTAATATTTTATTTTACGGTGCATTGTTGAAGGACACCCTGTATGTTTATTTTTATTCGGTTCATGACAGACTTTTTTAATGAATTTCCCAACTTGGTAGTTAGATATGTGGGTAATATATACACAGGTAAGTTTACATTTTAGTGCCACCTAAAGGACAAAACACCAATTGATTGGCACCCGCAGTCCCAATCATTACACGATTCTCAAGTCTATTTATTACCTGCCAAGCTAGCAAGATCGCGTTTATGCCGGATATAAAGCATTCGTCCCTCTCACACTTACATAAATACTATTAAGGAACGAATATCATGCTAGGAGGTTCGCATGCTGGCATTCCGTATTTTCTGGCCATTGTACGATAGCGCATTCGCGATACACTCATTAATTAAAACGATTTAAATAGATTTTATCGCATGCATATGCATTAAATACGTCCCGTCCCGAAGTCGACGTTTCGATTGGGCGACAGTGGAATGGGCTCCAGCGCTCGTGATTTTCATTTTATCTATTTTGGTGCGAAATAGATAAAAAATAAAAATCCCTCAGAAAGGCACACTGCAGCCAATGAGTATATATACCTATACTTACAGTGGCTTTTGAACGGCGCGACAATAAAACGAGACAAGTCGTGTCCTCTTAACGAGGATCCCGATAGTGATGCAGCTAACGAAGAGCCACGTCAAAGAATATGGCGGCGCCTGAAATGTGAATAAATAAATAAATAGTACGGGAGAATCTTACACAAATCGACCTAGCAAAGCTTATACTATGGGTACTAGACGACGATAAACATACTTGTATAGATATATAAATACTTAAATACATAGAAAACACCCATGATTCAGAAACAAATATTCGTGCTCATCACACAAATAAATCCCCTTACCGGGATTTGAACCCGGGACCTCTTGCTTCGTAGGCAGGGTCACTACCAACTAGGCTAAAGCGGTCGTCAAAAATTCGCCGTAGAAAATTCTTTCAGATTGCTATTCTACAGTTTTAATAACACAGATGTATTCCTATAAGTACGAGTATGTAGGTACCTCATGTATTGGCCGCGATCGAATTGGCTTTCCATCGCCTATAACCTATAACTTCAGACTTTTGCCAACGGACTTGAAAAAAGGTTCTTAATTTCATTATTATATTGTATTACACGATAATTCTATAAATTTTCTAAAGCTTCTGTTATTGGATAAAATTATACCTAAAGTCTGTCAATATAATTTTAGTTTAGTTTGCTACAAATATTTTTTCTTGCTTCTCATATACTTTATGACATTGTGCACTCTATGTAGGTACATGTATGTAAATTTAAGAAGTAAAAATCTGTCCCACAGGTTACGATCGCATTTAAGTTCGGAATTAAATCAATTCGACAAATGTACAAAAACATAGTCCAACTCGGACCCTTTTTTAGTCGGTATAAAATGAGACATCGTTCGTGTAACGAGGTCCTGATAGTGATGTCGCTTAACGAGCCAGTCTCGTGTCAGCGAATTTTGAAAGAGTTTTGCTACACGGGGTTTCCGTACCTAGGAGGAAAAGTGGCTTTGATATCCTCTAGTTAAGTATAAAATAACATAACAAAAAACTATTGGGAAATACCGCCATTATCTCAAAGAAGCCTTTTTCGTTGGGACGTCCGCGTGAAAATTCGTTATAACGGATTTTTTTCCTTGAAATTCACTACAAAATTCCTCTTCATCGTATAAAGAAGGAATAAATACAGCTGGAGCTGAGCTATATTTAACATTGGTTCTGATAACTACCCTATTGTCCCTACATTTTTATTTCAATCTAGCGACCGAATTATTGTTTATATTAGACTCCGAAGTTTTCACAAGTACAGTGATCGTGTGTGGCAACGAAGTATTGTATTAAAACCCCGGGGTGACCAGTATTTGACTCCCTGGCGCGGCCCACCGGCAGTAGGTACTTTTTACATCTGTAGGTGCCTTATTGAGACTTTTGGGGTTTTTTCGCTGGTCTTTAAATTCCCAAAAATTATTATTCATTGTAAAAGAACTTGAATGTTGAGTTTGTACAAGGCTCATTCCTGTTACAGTCATATCCTTCCTTTCTATCTTTACCCTGCGGCCTTCTGTTCATAACCGCTATGATCCAAATTCGGAGACATCACGGTAAGAATATACATACAGATATCAGCGGAGCCTTCAAAGGTTATGGGGATATGTTCAAATCTCCAAACATAATTGCCTAAGGAACCCATTAACCACAAGGCTAACTTAGCGAATATTCGTTTTAATCCAATTAAGGCATTGCAGTGCGCCGACGCGACGTAAGCAATCGGAACAATCTGTCACGACGCGCACGAGGGGGTTAAACGAAAAACGCGCAGACATTCGCAATGCACTTTTATTACTATTTGAGTTTCTGTCCCATTACCGAACAAATTCCTTCATCCAAGCTCCCGGTATCTTGTTGTGTCCGAATACGCAAGTCATACAGAGGCTGAAAAACAAACATCATGTTTGAGAACGCTGGATACTAGAGCTTGGAGCTTTAGCTTATATTGGCAAAGTAAGTAAGATGAAATAGCTGCATTGACTGATGAATTGACCTATGGGGACCTTTACGTTACGTTTACGCCTGCCAGCAGGTGATCTTTCCAACCTTCGCTGCAAGTAGAGTTGCTTTAGCCTAGTGCGGATTGGGGACTTTAGTCCCCAATCCGCAATAGGCCAGCGTGGGGACTACTGGCCGTTTCCTCTGATTCGTGAGAGGAGGTCTGTGCCCAGCAGTGGGACGTATGTAGGCTGATGATGAGATTGAGAAAAAGTGCCGTCAACGTAGTTTTGTCCAGGGCCAAAATAGGGGCTTTCTACACAGAAAAAAAAACTGGATTCAAGCAGTTAATTAGGAGAACTGCCATTATCTTGATGAAAAAACAGAAATCATATCATGTCAAGTTAAGATGACCAAGAGAAAACAATCTTGGCTCAAGATAATATCGCTTCATTCGAGATAATTTAACATCTTCCTAATTCATTTCTTGGTTCAAGAATATTTATCTCGAATTTTAACATTTCTTTATTTGTGTATAGGTTTTTACTATTAAGGTAAATCAGGAACGTCAAAAATAAATGTCAATGTGGGCTACATTTCAAAATTATAATGCTAATAGTAACATTTAGAACGTACAAAACAAACATTCGGTCACTGCAACAATGTGGAATGGTGGAACGTTTGCTCAAGTATTTACCTTTTATGTTCGCTCACTGACACTTACACATTCCCAAAGCATGCCAACAATGAGTAACTTTCCGCCCTGGTGACCGCATTTTTGTACAAAAAAGTGAATATACTGTTTAACAATGTAAGTACCTATTACATTGTTATTCATTTGATAATTAAAGTGATGCATATGCAGGGTCGAATATACAGAGTGGTGAAACAAAAGAAATTAATTAAGAACTATCGACACAATAAAGCTATCAGATATTTTTTGTGCCATTGAAAAGTGACACGTGTGTCGAAAATGTCGAAATGGGCGACATTCACTGTACAGTCTGCTGCAAAAAAATGTCTTGACAGTAAGAATGCGCTCAAAATCAAGAGCCAAGCGGAAGTCTCTTTCTAATAAATGAAGTTGAAAAGAGATTTCCGCTTATAATAATAATAAGTTACAAGTTGTTATGCAATGGGCCGGCCCCAGGAAGTGGAACCAACATCGAGGAGGGACAATCGCTCACATGAGAGAAAGGCTAATATAAATAGAATCGTAGAGTATTTTTTGAAATTGACTGTACAAGAGGGTAGTGCAACAACGTTTAATACTATAATTGCCACGCGTTGACACTTTTCGACACATTTAACGTTCATCGTACCTATCATTAAGAGGGCGCCATCCGTTATTTACAATTTTATTGACGAAGAAGTCTCTAGTAAACACTTTTAACTGCCCGGAACGCTCGGTCATAAAACCTCCCATTCACCATCATTCAAGCAACTCAATCTAGTTCGATCACGATTTATCTGCTCCTGGTAACGGTCAGACTGGCGCGCCAAACCTAACACTATTATTCATTCTTAGTCTAACTTGCAAAGGAGTTCAATATAAATCCTAGTATTATATTGCAGAATGTGAAAATAGATACATTATCATATAATTCTGAGATAGGAGTGAATAATTTGATAACTCGACAGGAAATTTGAATTATATTTGAATCTCACGCAATCTGTTCTAATAATGTTTTATTCACGTCTGTCATCGAATAGTGGAACTTTATACTTATACTTATGCACCGAACCAGATACGTACGCACTATTAATAATAATAACTAGGAAACGTTGTACTGCCTATTTGAAAATCCCACCTCCCTATATTACACTTTGTCTTTATTACCCCTCAAGTAAGAAGATTTTTGTACGTCTCAATCTAAACAAAACAGACACCCCGTCGATTGGAGTACGTGCCTTCCCAGTAGGTACTTAAAACCGGGTGGTCTAGTTATACCATTGCTCCCGATTCTCCCGAACTCTCTATAAGTCAACATTTCGCTTTGTTGTCACAACACTATTGTCCTCAAGAACTAGACCTCCACCAACGTTTAAAGAAAAACATCATCAACATGCCAATAAAGTTCCGTTTTGGCAAAAATCGGTACAACATTTATTTTACAACTGCATTATCATACATTATACGTATCATCCGTATCTTGCAGAATGAAACGTAATTTTAAAAAAATGGCTGTATGGTGTCACTGGCCGGTTGTAACAAAACGGCCATTTGCACTTGTTTCAAAATGATTTTATTCGCGTTATAAAATCCGACATTTTGTCCCGCCATTATGCGCTTATTTTTATTCATGAGCGTTGTTTGCTCTGGATTTCCACACCGAAAATTTAGCGAACAATGCGTCAAAGAGAGGAAATATATGTTTCAATGAAAACGTATGTGCGATTGTTCATTCGACATTATTCTTTTTAACATAATACTTTCATGAATGAAAGAAAACACAGTATTCATATTTGGTTTGATTTGTTGCTTGATTTTATAATCGTAGGTATGTAGTAACAAATACCTACCTGCTACTAATATTATTATCAAACCGGGAAGGTGACAGTTTCGCCATATAAACACGTCAAAGTTTATATGAACTGACATCTACGACATCTATCGACAACACAGCTGA
Organism: Epinotia bilunana; assembly: GCA_947049275.1. Taxonomy (NCBI): domain Eukaryota; kingdom Metazoa; phylum Arthropoda; class Insecta; order Lepidoptera; family Tortricidae; genus Epinotia; species Epinotia bilunana. The sequence continues at coordinate 7,918,277 of OX346265.1, forward strand.
CCATCCGTGCACTTTATGTGCATTGTAATAAGGTTCTTAAAAATACAGGATGTTCAGTTAACTGTGTTGGCGTTTGAACATACTACTTACATCTCAACATATGAAGTAACTAAAAATATTTGAACATATGAAACAATGAAAAGGCGGACCGAGGATTTTTACGCTATCAGTGATGCTTCTCTCGGCAAGTTTTTTGAATAACTAGATGCGGATTCATTACCCATACATGAAATAAATACTAAGGTAAACGTCATCAGTACCCAACGCTGGCCTAACTTTAAATCTTACGTCAAAACAATAGAGGTGAACAATATGTATTAAGGTGTCGAGCATTGGAACGTTTACCCTACTTATATACGTAAACAATCCGATATCGCAATGCCCATTTTTATGTAGGTATCATACGCGTTTTATCACGGAACTGAGGATGGCTGCCTACGCGTCATTTCCGAGGTTTTGTTTAAATAAGGGTTTACGATGACATTAACATTTTTATACCGATACTTGTAAGTTGTTACTTGCCGGCTTGGCGCCTCGTGATTTTGACATGTCTGTTAAGTACTCAATGTACCTATTACACAAGTGTAGTAATAGTACCTACACCACACAACACGCAATTGGATATAATGTGTGTAGTAATATAAAATAGTACACCCTTTTTCAAAATATTCTGGTTACATTGCATCTCTTTCTTTGACATAGCAAATAGGTGTAATAATAAGAGGTGTAAAGTTATACACTCAAGAGCAAAAGAAATGGGTAGGTGCACTGTAAGTGTATTTGTATACCTACTCCTCGCACCATTTCCTCTAGAGTCCCAAGAGCACTGTGCGAGAAAAGGTACACATGGGATGGAAGAGGACAGTGGCTCCGCCATTACGACAAAGATGAGAGGTGTGCTTACAGCAAACAGTATTTTTTGGTTTTCAAAATATAGTTCATCAAAATTCTTATGTGGTTGTTTTTATTAATCAGACCAAGCAAGAACACTACAAGTGTTCAAAGCACTCATCAAGTCATCACGAGATATTGTTACCGGGTTAACAGATGATCTTCGTGACATACCGGAAAAATTATGCTACGCAGCACTCATAGCAATAGCTCATTGTACTGTACGTGTCGTAGCTTACATGAGGCGTAGTTAGTAGAAAGTTGAAATTCGAAAGCAGAGAGAGTAGGTATTTCCTTGCTAGTTGGCTTATATTACCTTGTCCTTAAATATTATTACGGCATCAATATATCTTAAGCAGCAACCACTTTACATTAATAATATTATAAATGCGAATGTTTAGATGTTTGGATGTTTGTTACTCAATCACGCTTAAACAGCTCAACCGATTTAGATGAAATTTTGCACGAAGACAGTTTGTAGCCTGGATTAAAATATTAGATTTTATCCCAGGTCCACGCAGGCGAAGTCGCGGGCTGAAGCTAGTATAACGTATTTTAACATCAAAATTCATATATACCCACATACCTAGGTACTCGTGTAGTATATAAGTACGCAACTACGCATACTGATTTCATAAACTTCACTCCCTGAGCAAACACGCTAAGATTGAATTTAAATGATACTTGTAACCGTTTTGAATTACGACAAACGTCAGTTCAAGCGATATTTACGATTCATTAAATTAACCAGATTTCAAAAAGGTGTCTCAAACTGTTATCTATACTATACTGATCATAAATTTCCATTGGTTTTATAAGCGACAAATAGCAAGTCTGAACTTATGAAATATGTATAAGACTGGTCTGACTTGTATCGAGTTGTCTAAAAGCCGTTAATCCTCATTATTATTCAAAAACGCGCGAATCTTAAATAATTCAACGACATGTGCCATTCACTTTCACGATGTGGAAAAACTTCGTGTAAGTATTACCAACGTATTAACTATTGTTACTTGATCCAAAGAGTGGAGAGATAATATTGGGAAGGGTCTTTATGCCGGTTACGGGACCAGCTTCAGTTAGCGACCACCTTAAAGTGTCTTCAAAGATATAAAAATCTGCAGACCCTATTCAAACAGTAAGCCCAGTGCAATTTTCGAGTGGTGATATGACGGGTACTAAAAACGAGAAAATATCCATTCAGTTCACCAAATCATCTAAGTGGTCGAAAACTGGCACACTCAATTAGGTGGTCGCTAACCGGCGCAATAACTACTAACGCTTCAATCTGCGAATCCTAACAGGCGCATTCATCACGCGCCAATCTCATAGTGTAATTGTATTGATAGCTCTGTGATAGAATAGCTGCTCTGATGCAATCTGAATCAGTCTGTAATTCTTTAGTAGTAGTACTAAAGAATTACAGACTGAATCAGAATAAACAAGATCTTCAAAGTACGAAAGAACATCTCAGTCGTAATGTACCTATGTTGATTGTTTAAGCTATGCTATTTATTTTATTAAAAAAACAAATAGGCTGAATTATCTTCAGACATTGTAAGTTTTGTAGCATTTTCGGTGCAGCGTTAATGGAATTGATAGAAACAATTTCAATAATGCAGCTTAGGCACGTAGCAAATAAGTATACTTAATATCAATCTTACCAGCAATTTCGATTGAAATTTTCTATACTATACGTACCAACTCAGTTAACAAAACCATGCTACACCGAAAATGTAACATTACAAAAAATACGATACGATGTCTGAGAGCCTACCGCTAAATGAAAACGAAGTTCGTTCGTGTATCTCCGTCTCTGTTGCACTTGCTAGTTCGAGTGACAGAAAAGAAGATCCACGAACGAAGTTCGTTTACGTTTCGCGGTAGCCCCTCTGAATTTATCTCTATTTTTTTTCTAACCCTACCAAGGTATCGAATAGATGGCGCTTACATCGCAGTTCAGTGTTGCCAGGTGATGATTAAGGACGCAGCAATTGAATGAATTATTCAATCGATCGTGGCAATTAGTATTCGATACGTGCGTGAAACGGGCCGCGGCCGGTGGCGTTTGCTTAGCAAGGATTTACTTACCACATTTTTATAAAACATTTATGGTGAATAGGTATTGTTTAGCATCAATGTTTTCCTTATAAAGCTTTACAAGTTTATTTACAGAATAATTATTTGACTAAAGCACAAACAGTCAACAAAGTTAATATGTGGGACATAATATATTTAACATAATGTATTTTAGTCTTTATTTTGTACAGATATTAATATTGTTGACTACTTGTATTTGACTGGTATTAACCTCACCGATGTGCCGGTGACCGGCGTTAAGTGACAAAACTAGATACTCTTATAATTATGTTATATTCGTACCGTACCCAGGGCCCATCTAACTTAGGTATTTATATACAACATCGCTCCAGGAAATATCCAAACACTCAACTCTGGCCAAAAATTGAATATACTTGCACCATTTTAAACATGACACTAAGAAAGGGTAGATATTGATTAAAGAAAACAAGTGAATTTGTCTAGTAACAGTTATGTCACAGGCGTCGCTGCCCTGTTTACAAAAAACCATGTATTTCACCAATAAACTCCCTTCAGTTACGTTCTTCTGCGTTTAGGCTAGTTTTGTTTGTTTAATCAGTTGATGCAGACGCGCCTGCGCAAACAGACGAACAAACACGCGCCAGCCATACTATTCACTACCATTCTCGGCTCACCTCACTTCTGACTGATATAATTAGACCGAGAAATTTGAATCAGTTGTGCGTAAATGGAGTTCAAAGTTATACTGAGGCGAGTTGTGGGTTGTGGGTTCGTTGTGAATAAAACCTCAGTAACTGGCCGGGCGAGTTACGTTTGCTCAGCACATACTGGTTACAACAGTTTTGGATAATCGAGGTGTCGTGTAATATATTCCCATAGTATTGTAGTACGGCTGAGGTTTTCACTTACATACTTATAATTTTCACTAACGCAAAGATCTAATAAAAAAATTTGGCTTGCGGATCGTAAGAAAGTTGAGAGCACTATTACCCCAAAGAAGCTGCTTCGTTACTGAAACACTTGACTGGTTCAACTAAGATACCTTTTGTACCTATAGCTATACTAAGCATGTTATATGTTAAGTCGCAATCTCTCAACTCGCTACAACCAAGTCGAAATAAATAAACATTAAATAACATGTTCTTTGTATTAGGTAATATGACACACTCCCATTACTCTTTTGAAATGCAAATAAATCAATGAATTCCAAAGTGACAGCTACATTCTTGTAATGCGCGCGTCGAAACAAACACGTCGGACGCCATATTGTGACATTTGTCTTGTTCAGTGTTGCCAGCGCATAAAAACATGTTCAGAATGCTGCGATCTTAAGTTGTATTTGTTTTAATTTATTACGATCGTCATTCATCCGTAATCAGACTGTTGGTTTTAATAAATGCTCGTTAATGATATAGAGAGCCGACAGTTCATTACTAATTAATTATCAGTAATATTAGCTTTCATTTTATCGCCTCAATTGAATTAATTAGTACAGTGGTAGTACTATTTCAGCTTCAATTCATATATAAACATATATGAATTGAACTTATGTATCTTAAATTGAACACATGTTACAATTAAGTTCACCCCGTGTGGTGTAGGGTTAAAATAGCATCACCCCCTTTCTTCCTGTGGGAGTCGTAAGAGTCGTACTAAGGGAACAGGGTTGGAGTGTGTCGTGGGCGATGGGCTAGCAACCTATCACTGCGATGTGATACATCTTGTCAATTTTGTATACCCATATTTATGCTAAAAGTGACAATGGAACACAAGTTTCATGTGCTCTGCCTACCCCTTTTAGGGATAAAGGCCTGAATGTAGGTATGTACATATGAATTGTAGTAGAAGTAATAGGTAGTTAATTGAAGGTAATTATATCATTGGAAGTATCAGTCATTAAACGCTGTTATACTGTTCTGTGCCACTATCACTAATGGTCTTATCTACTTTATTGAAAAAATCTTGCTTTTCTTGTGGACTTGATCTTTTATTAAAGAATACGGAAAACATACATTGTTTTGAAAGAGGCAGGACACCGCAGATCGTCCTACCGTCGCATTCATATTTGCGTCGGCATTCAGCACTTACTCCGCAGCCAAATATCGGCACTCAGCACTTACTCCGCTGCTAAATATCGCTAGTCACCACTCTGTATGTAATGTTCCTTTCGTGGTGGTGAATAGTCGCTGGAGCCGAGGATGCACTGTTGACGGCAAGACGATGAGAGACATGAATTTGTCACGATCATTTTCAATGATCACTTTGACATCGAAATAAACTTTTTATACTCGTCGACCTTAATGTTTGAATTAAGACTTCGTACACCAAACTTAAATCACTTACTTTTTACTATGGAGCTCCCAGGTCAAAATTTCATGACTGTTGAGACAACTGAAATGAAATGGACCAATCACGTGGCGCCTTTACTGAACTATAATGTATTTGACCAATAGGACGCCGTCATGAGAAATTCAAAAGGTAAATAGACATCAACGCACAAAAAAGAAAAAGGCGTTGGTTGCACTTCGTTTTCAATAGATACCAAGTTTGTTTAATTAGTTCAGTTGACTCGTAGAAAATAGTACATTGTGATACAAGTGAGATATGTTGATAATTACATCAGAGGCGGAATTATCAAAGCTCACGCGTTTCATACGACGTTTTTCAACACATTTTGCGAGGAAAATTCCTTTTCATAAGATGAAAATTTTATAGGCCTGCCTAGTTATTTTCTTTACTTATTTATGACAACAGGTTTTTACTCATATGTTGTATACATCGCCAAGAATTTCCAGTGGCGTCCATTTTTTTTATCACTTTTCTAGTCACCCCGAGTCAACATTTTTGTTAATAACCGAACACTTATTAACAATGTTTACAAATATCGGTGAAATAACCACAAATGGCGCGCAACTGTTTTTTTTCGTGAAGTTTGCGCAGTGCTCGCGCATGAGATGAAATCTCTAAACAGCCAATACAAAATTAAACAAATATTTTCGTTTTAAAATGTGAATAGTTTTACTAAATTAAACGTTTCTATACCATATCCAAAAAGAAATAGTCAATTAATTAACAAAAATGATTTAATTTGTTTAGTCGAGTAAGAATCCATTTGCCGAGAATTAAAAAAAAAGGTGTACAATCTGTACAACCCGGTTAATTTAAGAATGCACCGTGTGCACGCATACATCTTGCTGCAAGGTGCCAACCTGACTTAATCGGGGTATAACCATAAACACACAAGTGTCGTAATGTTATAAAACACGCGTGTTTAATATCCAAGATTATAAGCCTAAAAGCGACACAATAAGAGGTACGCTACGAGCTATTGTATTGAAAAGTATTGTATACAATAGTTATATAAACAGCTTTTTAAGTCTCGTACCTTAATTAGACCACTCAGCAAGCGTCGTGGCCTAAACGTGGTACTCGACTGAAAAAGCATACATTATATAACGATTGCATAAAATACTATTTACTACCGGCATCAAGGCTCAAAATACATTCAAATAGTACTTCCGTTATGGTCATCAAAATTTATAACAAAATAACATGAGCAATGTGACCAACGTTTTTAAAAATACTTAATCAAGGAATTATTCATTTCTGAATGCTGTTATACTGTATATGAACATTTAAATGAAAAATTGGAAGAATAAAAATCGTAATCAATTATATTAATTATTATTATCAATTTTATCAAATCCTCAGGTTATTATATTTGCAATATAAAATTCCACAAATACATGTATGTTAATAACACTAATAGAGGTGTAGGCACTAAATAAAATAATCAATAATGTCATATTTTCTCGAAAAAGGATTAAAAATGTAGTCAAATGGAGAAAAAATCAACGCAAAAGGTTAAATAATCACGAAGTTATGTGTCCAAAGTTTTAAGAAGGGGCGGGGCATGTTCTGTCACTTTTTTGCAAAACGCAAATATAAAACGATGACGCTGTAAGAATGTGACGTCACTAGAAGACGGCGATGTGCCGTGCCCATCGTGTTCGGCGCCGCCGTCGACGCGGCCGCGGCCCCCCGGCAGCGCAGCGTCGCGTAATGTGACGTCACACCCTGTTTGCGTTTTCTCTCTCTAACAAGCAATATTAAAACGGTTGTAGCTTCGTACTTCTTTGAGATATCTGAATGGGATTTTCGTCACTAGGCATATTTTTTGGCCTTCTTTCTTTTGGAGTAATAATAATTTTTGAGTCTACACCCGTATTGAATATGAAGAATAGTGAAAATGTTGTTTTTGTATCTCATATTATTATATACCTAGAAAGTAAATAATTTTAGAATGAAAGAAAATTGCAGTGCCACTTATTATTATTTTTGATATCCATTGTATTAATGAACATGGTTATTGCAATAAATGAATTGAAATGTTTCTTTATTTTGGCACTGTATTGAAGGAATGATTGAAGGAAAACGTTTATTTCAGAACCAGGTCCATATTGGTTAATATTAAATATTATGTTAAAATATAATGTTAATTATTTAACAAAAACAAGTTTATATCATTTATATTTTAAAATTCAAGTCAAAAACAATACACTTCATTCAAAATTAATATTAATTTACAAAAAGTCTTAGAACTCGTAATTAACGTGCTTATGTCACAGAGAGAAAAACGCATTATTCTGTACATTTTCAGGTCAACAATTGGCTTTTCACACCATTCATTCGGAAAAGTAAGTTTTGCTCCACGACGAGAGGGATCAAAATGCTACTTTTTTTAATTTCTTCATTGGCATGTAGCATTTACGCTATGTGCCAATTGAACACAGATCTTAATAAAATGGTCGATTGTAATTTCATCGTAATCGATCTAAAACGAACATATTTCAAGTATTAACTTTAACAACGTCATATGAAAATTTATGAAGTTTTCATAATATTTAAAATTGGTACTTAATAAAAATTAAGGAAATTTGTTAAAACTTGTTAAGTAATTTTAACAGCGTCTTTTTTAAATTTCCTCATAGCCGCTAGCCGGTGTGAAAAATAGTATGTGTCACTCGGGAGCAAAATTATCTTCGTCTCGGGCGTTAACACTTGAATCCCTCACTACGCTCAGGATCCTACTAAGTCAGAATCCTGAGCGTAGCTCAGGATTCTATTGTAGGATCCCTCGCTACGTTCAGGATTCAATACAATTGTTGACATTGTCTTAATATTATATCTTAATTTTTCTCTGTTTTGGACGATTGTGATAAAAATTCTTATTTTTGTGACATTTATGCAAATCTGTAATGTAATTTTTTATCATGAAATAAATAATCTAATCTAATGTAATACACCGCCCTCGCCGTAAATATACTATTTTGCTCCCTTGTCACGCAAATAACAATTTACTATCATTCTCGACAGTAATCCTTCTACATTTGCACTATTATTCCGTGTCCCTGATCAACGTTATTAATCGGACACCCTCCTCGCGGACATATGTAAAACAGCTCTGGAACAAGCCGCTAATTCGCCAACGAGCCGGTAATCGGTAATTACCGATGATTTACCGTATCCGGTTACAATTACCGGATAATGGGATCAGCGTTACCGGTGATTTATCAGCCAATTGTGTATTGGGACTTAAATCTACTGGTTTTGTGAAATATTGGCTAGATTTCGAAACTGAAATGCTCAATTTAAATTGCTTGAATAGGTAAGACTCTCTAAACTTACATTAGCGTTTTTAATCCGGATAAACCGGATATTTATATTCTACCCCTTGTAAACCTTGTGATTAAAAATGGGCTCCGTGATTATCTTAATTTACATAGTATATTTACTAAAATGACTAATTCGCTATTACTAAACATCTACTTGATTTAAATAAATATAAACAACAATATTAAAAGCAGGCAAGATTTATCATATAATCTTCTAATCCCATTGTGGCCGACTGCATTGAACATATAATGTGTCTTCCATACAAAGCAATTTTTTAGGGCTAAAATTACATATATGTAAGCCCTAATAAACATAATTTGTCTTTGTTGAAGACGATAAATCATTATTCTCATACAAATTTATATATAGTTAAGATTGACTGGTTGATATTCTGTTGAACTTCTCAATCTTCCAATGTAAAGATTTTAGCGCACGTAAATTCAAATCAACATCATCACCAACTGAACAAATTAACATCAACTGAAAAAACGGCAAAAAAACACGTTTGTTGTATGGGAGCCCCCTTAAATGTTAATTTTATTCTGTTTTTTAGTATTTGTTGTTACAGCGGCAACAGAAATACATCAGCTTGGAAATTTTCAATTTTCTAACTATCACGGTTCACCCTTTTCTTTCCCGTTTTACCCTTTGGGTACGAAACCCTGAAAAAACGGCCTTAGTCATCATTTTGTTCCTGATGGTTACGACCGTCTTAACAGGTTCTGTGCTCTAATAATACCAGCCCAGAAGCATTGTTTACAGCCATTTCCTTTTCCTAATCATCCCGTAAATAGGCCAGACATTCCCTTCCTACATTAATAAATCTAACAAACGATGGTAATTTTAATTTCGATAACTGCAGGCTTGCCGGTCCACAAATTACACCCGGACGCCCGGTGATAATTTACGGAGTAATTAAGCCGGTTGTGACACCGGCTGGGCTCATTAAATATGCGGTATTTACCCGGATAAAAATACAAAATAGTTTAAAGGGCACTTTAGAATTTCTATGTACCTAATATTATGATGATGAATGATATGCAGATGTATTTTTCAACAGACTCAATTGCACTATAATTTTTGTACACCATCGTGTGAAATCGATTACGCATAATGAGTACCTAATTTCGTGTCACATCACATCACAATCACTTTTGCACGCTACTTACTACAGACGACTCAAAAGCTTGTAAAGGGTTCGTATAATGTATACAGCCTGATAGTACGCGTCCGCTATCTCTGTCTCTTTTTAACTCATGCGTATAGGGAGGGTAAATCACTTAGCAGGGCTGTTATTCGCTACGCGCTAAAACGGCTCACCCCGCCGATCACCCGTCACGAAACTAGACCTCTACCTACGCTTAGTTAGTACGCATTGAGATGTCAAGATATGTTTGAGGGTGAGCGTTGAGGTGAGCTTAAAACAAGTTACAGAATAGGGGGGCAGGTGACGTAGCGAGCGCGTGCGCCGGTCAATCATGCGCACGCTTCTTAATAAGACCGTTTCCTAAAGAAGCATGATTTAATTTTCGACCGTAACCCTATTTAATTAGGTTGAATGCTGAATGATTACTTTGACAGCTGGGTCATTAATTCTAAACGTGCGATGTGTTCACAGCGTGTGATTCTTAATACGGCATAGGCACGCAAAAATACTAAATATCTCTCGTTTCACTTTCTCTCGAACTCCAGTTTTTCTACTATAAGTTGCATGTTGTTTTCTTACATCAGTCTCTATTAAAAAATAACCATTTAGATGTATTTTTTTTACTCCGTGCAAAGTCCTGAACAACAAAAAATTATAATAAATTTAATAACCCCTGATAAAATAAACATAAAAACATCCCGGTAGACAAGACTTTCGATTTAGAAAAACTGCACACAAATTGGTTCATCCGGTTGGGATCTACGATGCCACAGACTAACTCAACAGACACACAGACAGTTTTATTTATTTATTTAAACTTTATTGCACAAATATAAAAATAAAGATACAATTCGCGGCCTTAATGCCTTAAGGCATTCTCTACCAGTCAACCATTTTCGTTCGCGGTTTATAAAAATACAGTTAGTTCAGCACGGCTATCATGCGACGGCGCGCGAGCTCTCTCTATTTTTCTCGCACTATCCGTATCTTTCTTATTAGAACACTTAGAACAAGAGATATAGTGCGAGGAAAATCGAGAGTATGTCGCGGCCGTCGCATGATAGACGAGCAGACAGAACCTCCTTTTTGAAATACCTAAGTTGACTTATCTATCGGTAATACGCCAGGATCTAATGCTGATGTCACCCGACGAATATAAATCTTTCCTCAAACCGATTAGTAAATCAACATCCTGCCATGCGTCCGCACTTTGCATTATTAGCAGCTTGCCGGGCGCCAGTATACATGCAAATTTAACTTATTGCCTGGAATATAGCTTGCAGCCTAGATTTATTCATATTAATATGCATCCTTTTAAGTCTATAAGCACTCTTAATAGACACGTTTCTTGTCCATGAAATGAAGTACCTAAATGCTGATCCGATTTCTGGATCGGTTAAGGCAAAGCTTTCATTGAGTATTTTACTATATATTCCTGCTCACGTAAGGGGGAGGATAATCTTACATACATCATCTTTCAGTAGAGGAATCTCAAACTACAGTAGAGATTCCTCTCCTAGGCGACTAAGAAAAAAAATGTTGCAAAATTAGGCTCTAACAGCTGCATAACAAAAAACCAAAGCGGAGCCGCGGTATAAAATATAACATATGCCTATCCCGAAGATAGACTGCTAATAGTTCTTTTTTATCAGATGAGTAGTTCTGCAGCTTACCCCTACATGCAAACTTACAAACTTGACCTCTTTATAAGATGAGTAGGTATAGAAGTATGGATTTTCTAGCCTGGAATGTTTCAGAAAAATACTATCCGTTTGAAACGTCAGCTCGTAATTCTAAATTCAAAATCGCCAGTTCGCCGAACGTTTAGCGTCTGTATTCGAACCATGCACGCGCGCCCAAATCATGGGCAAATAAATACATGTAGAATATAATTTGATTCAATACGCGCTCGCATTATTGATGACAAGGCTTCGTGGGACGTTCGGAACTCCACCAGCAGAGTTGAGTTATGAAAGTTGTATAAAACAAACAGTGCTTATACAAAATAAGTACCTATTTGTCTGCAAGTTCGTCCCCGTACCTGTACTCGTTATTTATTTATTCATTTAAACTTCATTGCACAAAAGAAACAAAGTTCAAAAGGCGGACTTGATTCCTTAATGCGTTATTCGCGTTAAGGAATTAATAATAACCCTATGCAAAATAAAATTGGATTGCAAATATATTAGCTCAATGACCCTATACTGTGTAGATATTTTATGAGCCACTTTCAAGAGACCCGAAGGTCTTTCCATAATAATTCATAGCCGTAGGTGAACAGTTATTATTCGCCATATCTCCTAGTGAGCTATAAATATGTAAACAAGAATGAATAGCAAATGTATGTTTAAAATTTCAATATTATAATGGCCAATGCTATTTTACGATACATGCTGCGTCATGCGGTGTTGCTTCATATTTATGATTACAGAGAAGTTTGATATAAAATATAAAATTGGATAATCAATACAATTTTATTTTGCTATGAATATAGCATGTTTTCATAAATCGTGTTTATCAATGGGTTAGAAAAGTCAAAAAATCAAAGCAAAAGTTCAGCTAACTGTTTTTCTTACCTCATTTTTCATTAGAAAGTTTTGAAACATCTCATGCAGTGGTCTCCGGTCTGAAGAACACGGCCACGACTCACAGCGGTGGCAGCAGTGATGCACCATACGTGGGAGCGAGATGTTGTTCCGATCTCTCGCTCACACACGGCGCACCACTGCCGCTGGCGCCGTCGCTCGTAGTCGCGGTAAAGCCCTAAAGCCACCGGCTACTATAGCCAAGAAGACAATGCCGATGGTCAATCCGACTCGCACGATACGCGTTTTTCCTGATTGTCTTATCGTTTCATTGAAACCTTACGACTGCACGTGGACCTATGATTACTCAGGACAAGCTATGGTAATAACAATACCGCAACAGAGCGAGATAGTAGTATATCTCAATAAGTGTGTCAGAAAAAGACATAACATCCTTTGTCCTTGTCATAGTTCCACTTTTTATTATTGGCCGCAACTGAGTTAGTATGAGGTTGCGGCAAATAAACCATTACCCGCCCGAAATAAGTAGGTTGTTTATGGTTAACCGTCAGCCATTTAAGACCAGTTCTTAATTTAGCTGCATTGGTCCCTTAGTTATGATGGCACGCGTATAGCTTCTCTGTAGATATTTATACTCTAAGGCCAATAAAACTGCTTTTCCACGGACGAGACTGAGGAGAGAATTGAATGAAACTCGCATACAGTCAACGGTAAAACTAACGACTACTTTATCGCCGATAGTAGTGAGGACCGCTCCGCCTCGCCTCGCCGGTATGAAACCTCCGTAATTCAAACCTCCAATTTGCCATATACACGAATGGTTATACTGTACCTAAATGCGAACTTACATACATGACTCCTTAATCTCGCATCCGCCATCTGCGATGGACAGGCCCGATAGCGTTCGTTAGTCGACTATCGATTGACTCGCAATCGACTATTAAGGCTGGTTTACACGAGTGGAGTTCACGATTCGTATGTATTTTTGTTTTTATTTATCGCTTACTTAAATTAAGTACATAATTTGGGTATGATACACAAGTTGGTAATATTAACAGATTTTATTTTTTTATATAATAAGTATTCACTTTGAGGTAAAAGTAAGCTACCCTTCGTACTAAGTATAGTTTACACTGTATAATGGCAAGGTATCCCCGTCCCCCTCTTCCCTTACCGTTATCTATTACTTAATAGACAGATGTACATGAATATCAATCTAATAATCTAATCTTAGGGTAATTATATATTAGGATCGAACTATTGTTAATGTGTTGTGTGAACGTGTGAGTGTTTAGTTGTGGTAAGGCTTGGATTAAACACAAGCGCAACGAGTTTGTACCAAAGGGCAGAGCAGAATGAGCCGGGTCAGAGCAGAACACCAGATACAGCGCCTTGTAAATAGCGACAATAGTAAAAAAAAACCGGGTTGCACTCCGGGAGTGCCGGCAGAAGTGAAAACTCAATGACATTGTAACAGTTTTTCGATCAGGTCACGTGTCCGTCTTATGGTCACGTGACCTGTCTCGAATCTCACGTCTTACGAATCTTACGGTCACGTGACCTGTGGCGAGTTTAACAATTTTTCCCCATCACAAAAGTGCACAGCGCCGCTAAAGAAGTTTTCACTTCAATAAAAATAAATAATTGCAGCAATTGGCAGTTTGGAGGTTAGTAGGCCGATAGTTCAGAATTTAGTACCTATATACTTACAGACCAAGACCAATATAATATAGTATATCACGTTTATGTTACGCTTATTATTTTTAGATTTTAGTTACGCTAGTATGTATATTTTTTACGTATCCGATATTGAGTCCTTACTGCCTAACACATTCACTGCCAACGATTTCGTAGCGCTACGCTCGTAGGAAACATAGGAAAAGCCGTTTTCATAGAAAAGCGCTTACGAACTTCTGCTCTGGGGTTTCTAGCCCACCTAGCGGGTTCCCGCTGAAAGTGCTAACTTACGGGGTAGTTTTTAGTTATAGCAGGAGGTTAACGGATTTTATAAGAAAAATGCGAAGGTGCTAGCCAAAATTAATTCGAATATGAGAACTGCCAACGGTCTTTCTGTAAATTTTGATGCATTCGTCTGTCTTAGTTATGAAGGGCTTATATTTACCGTAACAGCTAACCGTTTAAAATTATAATACCTGTTAATTTTGTATGCCTAATTCATTTTTGAGTATTTTTTGCAAAAACTATCATAATTATGGAAGTCATGTACAGTCAAGGGCATAAATATCTATGCATATTTTTACTTATTGCATTACAATAAGGTCTAAAATTGTGTATATATTTTTGCCCTTGACTGTACCTACGTATGAGTCATGTAGGCACGTGTAGTTTTTACCACACCACGGCTGGCTCACGAGGCAAGATGTACAGTCCAGGTCAAAGATATGTACAAACACTTCGCCTTGTTACAAAGGAATAAAGTGCAATGCTGTAAACATATCGGCCCCGCTATTCTGTAACTTGTTTTAACCTCACCTCACTCGTCACCCACAAATATATCTTGGCGCCGCGATCCGTGGTAAGTAGTCATCGTCACCATCATCGTCATCATATCAGCCAAAAGACGTCCGCTGCTGGACATAGGCCTCCCCCAAAGAGTGCCACAATGACCGTTCCTGCGCCACCCGTATCCAGCGGTAAGTAGTAATTAAGCTTAATCAGGGATGTTATTTGAAACGCGCTAATGCGCCTCGCCTCACCCGTCACATTACGCTTAGTTACTACGAATCGCAACTTCAATACATATTTGGTGAGCGTTGAGGTGAGCTTTAAGCCGGGGTTATATTAGAGCCACGCCGCGTGTCGCAACGCAATCGGTTACATACATTTTGTATGAACGTGGTTACATTAGCTCAGTCCCGCGTGTTGCCACGTTGCCACGCGGCGTGGCTCTAATATAACCCCGGCTTCAAACAAATTAAAATTATACAATAGCGGGGCTGTGCAAATGTAAACGCGCCTTTAGAGTGAACTGTCTAGAGGTGTGAACATTTGCATGTATGAATCGGACGTTCACTCACGCGACCGATCGCTAATTTGTTACTTTATAATAATGACTTCATAAAATTTAATTAAATAACTAATGGGGACACGTTTTCGTGTTTATCGATGCCGCGAAGTTCTTTAAAGTAAGACACGGCATATTCAAATGTGATTTTGACAAGTTTTTTATATATATAAGTAAGTTACGAGACACATTAGGTAGTAATTTACAGCAAAATGATTGTTTTCGAGCGATTAATTAAGTATATTTGCCAGCATGATTATTATTTAATTATAGACACGCTTAAAACACAATCACGATCACTAAATTCAATAATTGCAATTAATGAAATTCCAACATTCGCTCTTTTAAGTGGCGCAAATCTAATTAAATCCAGTCCTCATGGAATGTTCTAGAACAGTGGTCGAACCTTCATAGAAAAAGGATAAAATTGTATGAAAAATCACGTCTGATACGTCTTTCTGTGTCTTAATGGAGAGGGATAGGTAGATAGGTATGTAGGTAGGTGGGAAGGCAACAGTCTGAGAGACAGGTTGATTAAACAACGGTTAGAAAGAGGGCGTCAGACGGATTTCCAATACTTTAATTAAATAGCTGGGCTTTTAAAAGGTGGAAGAGCAAATGGAATAGGTCTGGCGGGATTTATAGAAAATTAGCGCTTATACTGACTCAGATTCGTACGTACCCGCATGCGACTGAACGCAGGTTGGATGAAATTAATATTTGTTTATATTGTTCCTTTCGTTACTGATAATAGTGATAATAAACTGGAGCTTTATTTCTCCTTTTTTTTATCGTATGGTATACATTATTTTGGCCTTTAAAGTTTGTCACTCTTTAGTACCGCCCAGGGGACTCATGCAGGGTTATGGTAGATAGCTCCTGCGGAAGCGATCATAACAGTTGTCCCCCCTTTGTCGAGTTAGTGGGCAACTCGATTGTTAGAAGGCCCGAAGGCCTCTAACTCGGCTTAACGACTACTGTCATAGACAGCAGCCGGGATCAACTGCTTAGCGTGCCTTCCAAAGCACGGAAGCGCTCATTTAAGGTACAAGTTGGAACCCGACCGCAGACAGCAGCAGCAGACGACGTGTCGCCACGACACTGTCAGTTTCTATGAATTTCTATGACGGCGACGTGTCGCTGTCTACGGAAGGTATTTCATAGAAATACATAGAAACCAGTAGTGTCGCTGCGTCACGTCGTCTGCTGCTGCTGTCTGCGGTCGGGTTCCAACTTGTAACTTTATATTAACCACTCAAACATCAGGCGGTCACCCATCCAAAGACTGACCGCTGCCATCTTTGCTTAAACGGCGGTATCGTTTCCGACTCGCAGGCGCCGCCGCTAGGCTATGAGCGTCGGTCGGTCGGTCGGTCGGTGGTCGGCATACGGGGACGCTTCCCGGTAAATTGTTAATAAGTAATGGACTGATTCGTAATAATATAAAGGTAGTGGCTTCGCGTCCATAAAACTATCAAGAACAGGAAAACCAGATTAGCTCCTGAATCTTTGCAAGAGCTCTTGACGACTAATTTTCTGAGAATTAAATCTTGGTTGTAGATGTTTTGTTTAGGTGAACCGAGGTAGAAGCTTAATGGTTTGAGAAAAGATAATATCAACGCATTTGCAAACTGGACAGCGCATAATATGTCCTCGAGCCTCAGAGACAAATTACCATGTTCGTAAAAATGTTCTACAGTAGATTTAATGATATGGTTGGCACAGATGTGACACCTCGCAAGTGTCCATAAGCGAAGTTGACGTTTACCCTCAGGCAGGCCGTACGCTTGTTTGCCACCAACGCGGTATTAAAAAGGAATACTAACCACTGTGGTCAATGATATTCCCCAACCAAGGGGGAGGCCTATGTCCAGCAGTGGACGTCTTTCGGCTGATATGATGATGCAAGAAACCAAATCGCATTCCTAAAACCTTCCACATATCCGTAGGTGTGAATGCGCTATCTGCATTCTGTGCCATCTCGCTACCTGTGCGTAGGCGAATAAAAATAAACGATTGTATCGGTGTCGGTCGTAAAGTCGTAAACATCGCGCCGGTATCGATTACTATCGCTGGCCGCATGCTGGCTGGATGGAAGGCTGTTTAGGATCTACGACTTTTAAAAATACTTTTGGTAGTAACAAGGTTATATCTGCAGTAGGGCTGTGTTTGTGAGGGTGTGGAAGGGATAATCTACGTGGTATGTGTTTGTGAGGGTATATTATGTAGGGTTTGTATCTCCTACATACACAATCTCCTAAATTACTCATTCGATTCATATATATATGGGGAATATTGGTAATTCAACGGAGTCCTGTTAAAGGAAATACAGGGAAGGTTGATTGCAACTTTTATGACCCTATAATACATTGTGCAAAAGTGAACCATTATCGTATAGATTTGTATATATCTAACTTGTTTTGCGGAGTAACTGTCATCTAAGCATCTGACATTTCCGCCAAGTGAGGGAACTTATTCGGAAGTAGGGAATATGTATTAATATTTAGAACACTAGATTTGAACTAGTAAATATGCTCTGAGGATAGAGCCAATATTAGGTACAATACAATAATTACATCGCCCCACAAGCCTAGATATGACTTATTCATAGTTTTTGTCACGAACACGTTTTAATATCAAGGCTGGATACTTGCATACTCGTTTGCATTCAAAGGTCTCATTTAGGTAATTAGTTAAGGGCCCCTTCGGGGCCCAACTTGGAAAGATAGGTAAGAAAAAAAAAAAAAAAAAAAAAACAAAGGTCTCATCTGTCAAACCAAATGCCATTTATGCTACTCATACAGGAGTCCTTTTGACCACCTTTTGACGTTCGGAATGGTATATTGCTATTTATTTCTCTTTTAGTTTATACTAATGGGTCGTTCGTTGCTACCGACAATAGCCTGTCCTTCGTCTTATTACGGTATTTCATTTGAGTATTGATGTTTACGTTTTTAGGGTTCCGTAGTCGACTAGGAACCCTTATAGTTTCGCTTTGTCTGTCCGTCCGTCCGCGGATAATCTCAGTAACCGTTAGCACTAGAAAGCTGAAATTTGGTACTAATATGTATATCAATCACGCCGACATCCCCTATATACGTAACGTGGGGAGTGTTTTTTTTTTTCATTTCATCCCTAACGTGTGATATATTGTTGGAAAGGTATTTAAAAATGAATAGGGGTAATCGCTCCAGAAGTAAAAAAAATGTGTCCCCCCCCCCTCCTCCAACTTTTGAACCATAAGTTTTAAAAATAGGAAAAAAATGTCAAAAGTAGAACTATAAAAACTTTCTAGGAAAAATATTTTGAACTTGATAGGTTGAAAAGTTTTTGAAAAAAATTACAAAATAATTTCTGAACTAAGTTTGTAATTTAACCGTATAAGCAGGTGTTTATTGTACCTGTAATTTCTACAAAATCACAATGAAATGACGTGCTTTCAAATAAAGTAAAAAAAACGGTGAAAATCGGTTCACGCAATAAAGAATTATCCCATAAAAATCATCTTCCGTAATTTAAGCTCGCGCGCAATAGTTTACTTAATTTGCCGATAGATGTCGCTGTACGCGGAACGCTCACATTGAACTAACCCGCTTCGCTAGCTCGGCTTTCAACACAAGCACTTGTGCCGAATAACAAATAACGATTGAAATGTACAATACAATACAATACAAATACTCTTTTCATCTCTCACATACTCTACTCTGAAATAAAGTAAAAAAACGGATTTAGGGTTTTAGGGTTTTGTACTTAATATGTCAACTCAATTTAACAAATAGCCCATTTTTTTAACGCTTAAGTGGGGACACTTACTGTGACGGACGAAAAACTACGGAACCCTACACTGAGCATGGCCCGACACGCTCTTGGCCGGTTTTTTATAATGTTCGTTCGTTCTTGTTTTCGACTATCAGAATGAAATGGTCGAAAAGTACTCGGAGTCCCATGATCCGACACAACGCATATTGTAAGCAATATAGATATTTCGAACATAAATTACTTACACAAATAAATTAAATTATCCACATGCACTATAACTCCTTAAATAATTCAATCTGGGGCGTGTTCCGTTTACCTGCACTATAATATCCGACTGAATATAACTGCTGTATTCATAAATCATGTTAATCATAAACTTGTATGCTAAACGGAATGTTATGTCAAGGTTTTTTATCTTTATGGCAGCCATTTGCAATTAATTTGAAAAGTTGTTTGTTTGTATTTATGTTATTAACAGGCGTATCGAATGAGACCGTGTGGTTTTTTGTGGCCTAATTTAGCTCAGTAGTTAAGTTCCAAGGATAGGTATGATTGAATTTAATAAAATGGAAACTTTCGTGAGTTATGTTTTAAATTATTTTAATCCCAACGGTTAAACTCAAATATTAATTGTTACTACGGGCGACAGGTATTAATCCTTCGGGAGTTCTTCTTGGTAGGTATTAGGCTCGGTCATATTTTCAAGTAATGGCGTACCGAATAATACGTTACTTCAGATTATTACTTATCTTCCACAGAAAAAACTAGCACGAATCGAATTAAACATAGATTGCATAGATTCGCGCCTTTATTCCTAAAATGGGTAGGCAGAGCACATGAAACGTATGTTCCAACGCCACTTTTAGCATAAATGTGGGTATAGAAGATCGACAGAATGTGATATCGCAGTGATAGGTTGCTAGCCCATCGCCCACAACACACTACAACCCTGCTCCCTTATTCGAGTTTTACGACACCCTCCGGAAGAAAGGGGGGTAAGTAATGAAATTCTAACCCGACACCACACAGGGGTCGACTTAAAGCGGAATGAAAAATCTATTTAGCATCAACATTACGCCTTAAAACATTTTGAATCATACAGGGTTCAGCAAATTCCAATCAGTATTAATTAATGCTCGATATCATCATTACTGTAATCGCATACAATTAACGCGTTAACGCATTAAAGGTATTCCCAACACGCTGACATTTGAACGCACGCGCATTGAGATGTTTGACCAACGCAATTATCGCTGCGCGGGAGTCGATCGCATTAGCAACGCGATCCGCTGGAATGCGACAACAATAACATTTTGAAAACCTAAACGTATTAAACCCTATACCAACCACAAGCAAACGAAGACTTTAAACATTATAGATAGAGTTTAAAATGGGATTGTTAGTATAGTCTCGGAGTTCTCTTTTGTTTTAACCAAGAAGGAAACATTCGAAATTCAAATGCATCGTGAGAGAGCCGTATAAGGTCTAAATTAGGTAAGTGGTTGTTTCATCTTAAGTCTGTATAATATTTACAAGGATATAATCGTTGTGGGTGTCCTGTGATTGTTTTGATTTGGCTCCATTAAAATATTGACATAGTTATTTAGATTGTGGACATGTTGTAAGAGACTCGTAGGATTGATTATGATCTATGAATATGTGTTCGATCAGCATGCCTTGATTAATATGTAGGAGTTGGAGTTAAAGGTGACACATAAATATGTGTTTTCTACAAGTAAATGTCACCGCTGTCGAGAGCCTAATGACATTTATTAACATGGCCTCAGGCTTGTTTAATATCGCGTTAGTCCATACATTATCTAGGCCAATTGATGGTTGATTGGGGCTTCGTTGCAATGGATGAGAAGACATCAATCAATCAATAAAAAGTTATAGTGGCTTATTATAGTTTAAGAGGAACAATATCATGCCTACTTACTTTGTAAATAGGTACATACTACAACAATTATTTTAGTGAAATCTCAACAAAAGCCCATCAAACCGCACTACGCAGCCACAGCCAGACTTATGGGTAGGTACCCTAACGAGCAATGGCGACATAGAGGATATCCATACTATACTATAATAAATAATAAATAATAAATAAATATAAGGGGACAATCTTACACAAATCGCACTAGCCCCATAGTAAGCTCAATAAGACTTGTGTTACGGGTACTAGACGACGATATATTTAATAGATATAAATACTTAAATACATAGAAAACATCCAAGACTCAGAAACAAATTTTCATGCTCATCACACAAATATTTGTCCTTACCGGGATTCGAACCCAAGACCTTCAGCTTCGTAGGCAGCGTCACTACCCACTAGGCTAACCGGTCGTCAAAACTATATATATATATATATACTATACTATCCATCCATACTAATATTATAAATGCGAAAGTGTGTCTGTCTGTCTGTCTGTCTGTCTGTTACCTCTTCACGCTTAAACCGCTGAACCGATTGAGATGAAATTTGGTATGGAGATAGATTGAATCCCGGGGAAGGGCATAGGATTTTTTATCCCGGAAATCAACCTCCAAGGGGATGAAGTGGGGGTTGAAAGTTTCTATGGAGCTACGATATAAACGAGTTCCACGCGGACGGAGTCGCGGGCAGATAAGCTAGTACTTATATAATTTAGGCTTCTGAGAAGTAAAATGGCAGGAAACAATAGGAAATAACATAAACAATGTGATGATCCGAGTTAGTATTTAGTATGTACATGTAACTACAGGAATAAATCGTGCGGAAGTAGGTAACGTAAAGGGTTGTTTCGTTCCGTCACGGCACGGCTCGGCGAGCCCATGCGATGCGACATTTGATGGAGAAATCCAGCGAAAGAAAGTGAACATCAATAAAAGATAACTTTATGGCTGTCATAAATATAAACTAACTTGATGGGTACTTAAATAAACCTTGCCAGATTTATAATGTTTAAACTATAATTACAGTTAAGTATCTGAGAGTAGGTACAGATGTCTCTCTAGATCAATCTTGTCTATTAGTTTCAGCCTGTCGATGTCGGTGTGCAGTACAGTTGCTTATTTACTAGGTTTGTAACTTGATAGGTATATTTTATAGTCAAGAGCAAATGTTTCGGGTACAGTTTTTACTGAAATTCTATCCAAAGCACACCCGAAACTTTTGCTCTTGAATGTATTTCTATCACAAACAAACAATAAATTGACCTATGATCGTCCAAAAAGGCAAGTTAATAATTTTTATACGAAGTACAACCCTAATTATATTGATATAAGTTACACGAGTAAAATAATACGTATGGAGAAATCAAGCCTTAAACAATAAAATGCATGGTCTTGTGGATTGTGTAGGATTCAAGAAAAATCCTCCCCCAGAGCCATAAATATCGAATTTTACTCCTTAACCCAACCCCGGCTATGGCCAAGTGATTTCGTATGAATGTTCCTCTCACATAACCTCAAATTGATCGTATACTGTTACCTCAATAAAGCAGACGCGATTGTACATGTGAGTATGTAACACGCTTAAAAAATCCGGTGTCGCGTACGGTAACCGGATACCCGTGTGTGACTCGGGAATCGAACCCGGGAGGAAACCACAGGCCGCGCTTAAGATTAATTACGCAGATTAGATGCGTTATGTTATGTCATAATATGTAATGGGTGCATAATTTTTTACGAGTTCTCCGATATGCGAGCTATAAGCACTTATTAATGCGTGGAGGTTCGTATTGGTTATTTAAACCGACTTCATAAATGAAGGTTCACAATTCGTCGGAATATTTTATTTTTTTATGTATGTTACTCGAAACCGCCCGGACCGATTTCGAAATATTTTTTTCGTTTAAAAGGGTTTCCTTCCCATGTGGGCCCAAGGTCATCAGGTCAGGATCTGGTGATGGAATCCTGGAGAAAGCGAGGGAACTTCAAATTTTATAGGCACACTTGAACGGAGTATCAAGTCCCAGTCCGCAGCGCCCGCGCCGGTAAGATTGCCACTCGTGTCGCACCGGCTTTGGATCCAAATAAACTGACGCACAAAATGAGCCGCAAGATAGTACATAGTGCATCAATTTTTAAAACTAAACTTTAAAAATGGCTTCATGAGCAGACATTCTACGACCATAAGGAACTATTTATCAGTTTTAAGTAAGTATAGCTGTTAAGACAAACCTATGGTTTATAACTGTTTTTTAGGGTTCCGTAGTCAACAAGGAACCGTCCGTCTGTCTATCCGTCTTCGGCTTAGCTCAGTAACCATTGCTACTAGAAAACTGTGATTCGGCATAAAGTATATTATTATGTTATTGGCTTATTGGTGAATTAATATAATGCCAGAAACCGCTTTAATTAGTAATAGATAGGTTCACAACTTCATTTAGACTTACTTTAGTTGGCTGAATAAATGGTTATTATTATTATTAATTTCACAGAAAAACTATAAAATTACGTCGGTTCAAACATTTATCTATTTATTTATACAAGGAGAACCAACAGCTATAAATAAAGAGATTGCAACTTAAATAGTGACACAGAGCCAATTACAGGAACTCACGTTTAGATATAATATAAAAAAACATACACTAAAATACCTTACTTAGCAGTGTTTAGCAATTACCTTATTATTGGATGCGACGTGCGTGATGTCAGTAATGAATGTCTTAATTAGAGTTAACATATTTGTACATGCTGGAATTTAAACGAGATCCTAAACCTTATATTATAAATGCGAAAGTTTGGATGTTTGTTACTCAATCACGCTTAAACGGCTCAACCGTATTGGATGAAATTTTGCACGAAGATAGTTTATAGCCTGGATTAAAATATAGGATAGTTTTTATCCCGGATCCGCGCAGACGAAGTCGCGGGCGGAAGCTAGTAAGTGAATATTTAAAAAATTCCAAGTGCCTATTGGATTTATAAATAATACACATAACACCGTCACGCCGGTCACAAACAAACCCCCCATTTCACCCTCTTAGGGGCTGCTTTCCGGGATAAAAACTATCCTATGTCCTTCCCCGGGATTCAGACTAACTATACCAAATTTCATCTGAAGAGGTAACAGACAGACAGACAGACAGACACACTTTCGCATTTATAATATTAGTATGGATTGATGTTTAGAATTTTTAATTATCTCTATAAAATAGTCTCTGTTTTTGGCATTTGAAACTGTATGATTAGGTATATAGTGGATATAGTTTTTTTTTTGCATTACGTCACAGAATAGATAATAGTTGCATGTGTAACGTAGATATTTAGATAATACTCGTATATGTCTTGATTTTGATAAATAGAATCAAATACCTACCTCATTACCGTGTAGCAATCGTGAGTGTATTGGACATGTGTTTGTTTATAGACAGTTATCTAGTTAAGGGTAATTTGGCGCACAATGCGGGCTAGCCTTGGACCAGTTGCGCGTGCGCCGGGCGCGCCGCTTACCGCAGGGTGACCAGGGTTAGGGGTTTAGAGGAAATTATTACTGCTGTGCCTAGGTAGCATGATCGCGTTTATGTCGTGCATAAAGCGTTTGTCCTTCACTAGCAAGTACGTAAGTGCGAGAGGGACGAATGCTATATGTCTGACATAAAAGTGATCATAATAGCTAGGCAGAATAATTCGCATATTTTGACGCGGAGGGACTATTTGTTTAAGTTTGATAACCATCCCAAAATTGTTGACTAAATTAAATCGATTTAAGTTGATATTTTAAAAGGTATAGATCTAGTTTATCGCTACCTAAGTGACCTCTGAATCCCAAATGCAGAGTATATGACAAAAGTGTGGGATGTCTTAACCTATAAGCTAGTTAATATTGAATAGAAAATTTTCATCGCGAGATCAAAAGGACATCTCAATTGTCGTAAAAAATACTTTCTAATTTTTCTAAAACACCGACATTTTTTAAGTTTTTTTACCTTTAACGAATTGCCATCAATATGATATCAATATCAAGTGTCAAAGTAACGTATCTAAACTTTTTCTTTATCCCTAACTTACATTATATACACGATGTATCTGTCACTCCGCAGTGACACTAGAACGCGTCAGATCATTTTCAAAGCCTCGTCACTAGGAGCCGACTTTTTTACAGAACCACAAATGAAACCGCATTTGTGACTGTGTGGTGGAATCTTAAAGTCAATTTTCACTTCCGTCGGTCGGATTAACTACAACTTACTATCAGGTGAGATAGAGGTCAAATGCGTAATGTGTACCATCTTTAAAAAGGATTGTAAGTATAAAAAAATAGTTACGTTATCGAAGTACTGCTTCTGAGTTTGAAATAGATTGGAAAAGTGTCGCTCTTCCTACAGTTAAACCGGGGCAAAAGTTAGGGGTATGGTATTATATGCTCCCATATAACCTTAACCTAAAAGACTTTACATTGGCAAAAATAGGAAAGATACATACAATTTTAACCCTATAGTATTAGGTAAGCGTCCCAATGTTTGACACCTTAATGGCTAATCATGATATCATCATTATCATATCAGCGCAATGAGTCTGCTGCTGGACATAGGCTACCCCCAAAGAGCATGCCTAATAGTTGACACCTATTGATCACATCTTTCGTTTCGACATAACATTATAAGTAGCATGTATTAA
Organism: Epinotia bilunana; assembly: GCA_947049275.1. Classification (NCBI taxonomy): domain Eukaryota; kingdom Metazoa; phylum Arthropoda; class Insecta; order Lepidoptera; family Tortricidae; genus Epinotia; species Epinotia bilunana. The sequence goes on from OX346265.1 coordinate 7,943,988, forward strand.
GTCCAGTGTCGGGCACTAGTACTCCGACCTTGTCGCGTCTACACCCTTTGACAGATTTAACGAACAAAATACAAGGAATTTTACATCCTAGGGACAGTCCTAATCAAATGGATCGCCTGGTGCCTTTACTCAGGCGAATAAGGATCGGGCATGCGCGTGAGTGCCCCATACGTATACGGTGACTTTCGCAACTGACGGACCGTCGCCAGGCATGGCAGCGCTCTTTGTAGAGCAGTCTCAGTCATAGTGTCATTGAATGATAGGAGATTGTCTATGAATTTACATTGTAAACTTGAACGTATCTGAATACGCCCTTTTTGTGTTGATTATATATCTAAAGGCCCTACAAAGGCTCTTTGAAGTTCAAATGGCAAAAAATTTTGTATATACGGATGTATAAATACATTAAATATGTATATATTTACATACATACATATATTTATTGTTTTCACCATCTGTAACCTGTAATGTGACACGCAATAAACATTTATATTTCTACTACTACATACACATACATACATACATTCACGCCTTTTTTCCCCAAAAGGGGTAGGCAGAGCACATGAAACGTATGTTCCAGAGCCACTTTTAGCATAAATGTGGTTATAAAAGATCGACAAAATGTGATATTGCAGTGATAGGTTGCTAGCCCATCGCCCACAACACACTTAAACCCTGGTCCCTTATTCGACTTTTACGACACCCACGGGAAGATAGCAACACCCACCCGACACCACACGGGTCTATTACTGTGTGTGTTCTATTACTGTATGAGATTAATGTATGTAGTATCTATACAATAGCTTATTATTTTGTTACGCGTAAGGTACATGCAGTGTCCTGTGCCCTTAACTAGGTAAACCGGTCTTATAAGGGACAGGCGTATTCCAATACTCATTCTGAGATTGCTACTTACATTGGTACATAAGCCTAGAGTCTAAATTATATAAGAAAGGTCTTTTATCCGATATTCATCAATCATCATGCAGTTGTCCGTGAGTTTGCACCTAATTAAATTTGACCTGTAGCTAGATTAATAATACATATACAAATATATTATTTGTATTTAGAGGTCAGAGGTAGAGGTTTGGTCGTAGGTAAGCTTGAACAATAGCCGTCATAATCCTTTTGACCTTATCATTATCATAGCTAATCTAGACACGCGGCAGCGTGTCAAGACAAGTTCAAGAAAAGGAACTGAGGCCCTAGTATAAGTTTTACCGAAACAAAACGTTACGACCGCGTTTGCGTTTAGCTGTCAAATCCCATACAAATTGAGGGTAAAACGCAAACGCGATCGTAACGTTTTGTTTCGGTAAAACTTATACTAGAGCCTCTGGCTACCCAGGGCTGAGTGTAATATTACACGAACCACTTGGTGCCACTTTTGACCCTTCTATAACTCAAAACCTCTTTAACGTAAACACATAAAACTACATGTGTTTAATTAACTATCAAAGTTTTTATCAGAATTAAAATACATATGTTGAATAACTTTATAAAATGACTGATGTAATGAAAACTGGCCAAGTCAAATCTAACCTACTTTAAGATTTCACATTTTTAAATAACAGCAATTGTTATAGGTATCCAATAAAGCAAAGAAATAGATGTTAATACTTGTTCATAATGTTATTTAGTTCCTATAAATACATATTTGGATTTTGCATAGAACTTGGCACTCATTTAGATCTCCATTCTTTTTGCGGTGAAGCCCACAGCCAAGCATAATTTTTGTATTGAACTTGGCTCTCCTTTTTTACATTTATGTTTTCGGTGGGATTGAATCTTCTCTAACAGTAGAATTCTTATAGCCATCAGCCTATACCATATGTCCAACTGCCATACAAAGACTTACTCCTATTAACTAATTGCATGTAAGTCTAGCTCTCCCCCGAGTTTAACCCAAACCTAAATACTTAGATACACAGCTGCACAGGTACGCAGCTAGAGATTACTTCAATAAAGTTCCAAATATGTGGTAACGTCGCCGTTGCCAATACTAACATGTCATGTCTTACAAAAGTGTTATCTTCAGTAAATTGTCATCCCATCCCCAAGCGACATTGTCGCTAGTTTCCCGGAAAGCTGCGCTGTCAATCGCCTACCTGCTCTAATCTGTTAGCTGTCACCGTGACAGATTGACGATACCATCCACAATACAGAGCTTGCGACCTCTTGACAAACTATAATCGCCTGTAATACCTTATACTCAAGGTTTATGCCGTTTGGGTGATAAGATGGACAATCTACGTGTCCCATCGTGTGACATTGGTTTATAATCCTACCCTGGGACGTCTTTTCGCGACAGTTTTGGTGTTTAAGAAGGTTTAAGGGATTAAAATCGTCGTTAAATACATGCTCATGCTTACTTCTTTTGTTAAAAATATATGTACTGACACTTATTTGATTTTGTGGTATTAGATTCGTTGGTTAAGTAAAGAACATTGTCTTTCTTAAGAGAGAAATTAACTGTTAACCGGAAGAAGTTACATATATCTTTGAAAATAATTACCGTGTAGGTGTTATATTTATTGTAAATTTATCTACGAAAAAATAAACGATTTGAGTATTTAACTATTTAGCAAAAGTCAATTTGCATTTTTATGCTATACCGTAGGTAAAAAATCATACTAACTGTTAGAAACTAGGCTCATATAATATGATAGCTTTATTCACTTTAAGCGAGGTTCCATATAAAATTGATTAAAATCTTTAAAATTCGGTTGATATTTTTTATTCAGCCTTTCCTTATTAATAACAAAGACATTCTCACGGTCATCGTAATATTAACCCTAATCTTCATCGGTCTTCCAATAATACCCCCATACCAATACAATAAGCAATTACTAACTGTTTAAACAGCCACCAATCAAAATTAACTATAACCATAATTAACTGGTTACCAGGAGGGTTATTGTTATTGGAACCACGTTTAGTTTTAACTTTGAGTTAGTTAAGCTGGATTAAAGGGACATCTGGCAAGATGGGTTCATGAATGTAATGTTATGTTAACATAAAAGCGTATTTTTGTATTATTATTTTAAAGACGCACAGCTACTGTACTGGTTAATAAGCCTAGAGACCGGAAACCAGTAATTGCATCTTTCGCAGAGCTGTAATTTTTTTGAAGAAAACATGACGGCCTATGTTCTAACGCTAGTTCTAAAGGTTGTAATTATTGTATGGTGGTCTTGTAACTCATATCATTAATTGTTATATTGAATGGAGCGTATATTGGAACGTTATGGTGACGGTGAGGTTATGGTTTTTTATAATGGTTACAATTTTCTAGTATTAAGGGTTACTGAGCTAAGCCGAAGGCGGACAGACGAACGGACAAGGCGAAACTATAAGCGTTCCTTGTTGACTACGGAACTTCGCCGGCCGCTGCCGCGGCACGCTCGCTTCGCTCGCTCGGCTCCCGCGCGTAGGGTTGCAGTGCACCTAACACTCCTCCTCACTTAGTTCGTCGTCTTACCTACACGCACCTACGCGCAACTAAAAATATGCAGGATTTTTAATAATATGAAGTTCGCGCGCTGTAAAGTCGCAGTTCTTCCTAACACTCATCCTCGTTTCGCTCGTCGTCGTACCTACACCGACCTGCCTTAGAGTGGAGTGAAGGGTAGGTAGGAAGGATATCAAAAAAAAGAAAAAAATATAGTGGTTACGTTAGATTTAGACCCTTAATATTATTGGCCATAATACTTATTCGTATTCAGGATGCTGTTCATTTGTTCTTTATTAATACAAAATTTAGCAATAACTACTAGTATGTATAGAAATAAATATGACATTAAACTATATGTTGTTAAAATCGTTATGATATAAAAGTATATATAAACATAACAGAGATACTTAATGTCGAATGACATTATGAATATGGACAATTCGGAGTTACGATAGTTACTAACCACAAATAATTATGAATAGTGATAATTATGATTTATGATATAAAATTGTATGAGATACATTTTCGGAAATTCAATAATCTAAGTTGCAATTTTATATGAACTTGGGCGCACCCAATGAAAATATGTTAGAATTGTGTAGAATATTCGCTACTGCGAATTTCCACTGAAACGAAGTGAAGTTTCAGTGGAAATTATCGAATTCACAGTCAAACTCAAACTCAAAATATTTATTACAAGTAATAAAATGGACCCTGTAAAGGCACAGCAAAGAAGCGTATAAATAGGTTACATCTAGGTTGCAGGTAATACCTGGATACTACTAATTCCACCTTGAACTAGATTTATTATTAGGTACTAATTTGGTAGATTAGGTAGGTACTTCGCTTAAAGTTAATTGACATTAAAGTCAAACACAAACTATTATATTTACAGAAATTGGAAAAAAAAATTAATCTATAATCATTGCCGCATTCCTAGTCATTAAATACTACTAATATACTTTTGGCGGATTTAACCCCTCGTATGCTTGGACACTACGGATCCGTGCCAAGCATTTGAACCTATAGTTATCAATCTTAAAGTCATATTTTGATTAGGTATTTATGACATCCACATACGAGGGGTTAAAATAAACAGTTTTGATAAACTCTCCGCCCAGAAGGTAAGACCAAGTTCGAAGACTGCCATACCGCCGCCGTTTAAGGATTTATCCCGCTTACAGGCTACACCCTGCTGTTAAGAAATGCAAGGACCGTTAGGATTATGAACAAAACCCACTAAAGCTCGAAATTTGTTACTCCCATATGAACAGAAATGTGAAATGCTACAGCTGTATTGGTTAGTGTCTCGGTGCCCCATTACTCAAAGCAGCTTTGCCGCCGAAAGGAACGCAAATGTTTGTTAGAATGAGACACAGGATTCATTCATCACTATATTATTTTACTAGATATCTCCGGCATTTTCAGCTAGCCAGCGACGATCTGAAATGTATGCAGACTATAAATCGAATTTGGAAGACAGAATATAATTACAGCCTTGTAGCTTGCATCTGCGGGAGCGCTAAGTCAGCTCCGCATAATATGTGAATCCTATGCTAAGGCAAATGGCTTGCTATACAATTGCAAGAAAAGTGAACTCATGGTCTTTAAGGCCGGTAACAAGTGTCCTCAAAATGTTCTACCAGTAGCCTTGAACGGGACACTGCTTAATAGGGTGAAGCAATTCGAGTGAACCAGGTCACTATGTTACAGAGGACCTTAAAGACGATGTGGACATGGAGAGGGAACGCATGAGCATTGTCTGTTAAAGCTAATATGTTGACTCGTAGGTTTGCTAAGTGTTCGGACGCTGTCAAAATAACACTTTTCAAAGCGTACATACGCCTATGTATGCTGGCAGCTTATAATGCTCTTCGGGTCCAATATAATAATGGGTTTAAGGCGCTATTGGGGTTGCCACGTTATTTCGTTAGAGCCGTTTCCGAGAACGTGATTGCCAAAACATATATATATATATATATATATATATGTGTAAACAAATATTGCTCGTTTAATAGTATTTATTATTAATTATTTTATGATTATTAATTTAATAGTATTGTATAGGGTATCTTAGCTACACAAGATTCAGGTAGGTAAGTATTGAAGGGTTTTGGTGTCTAGAATACCTAACTACCTTACCCCTAATGGTGATATTTACATTCTAAAACTACGTTGGCCTTGCTATATTATTCATATACCTATGGAAATTAGGTTCCTGCGTTACTAACTGGAAATATTTTATTATTGGTTTTTCAAACTGTGTACGACCCATAGATACGAAATCCCATGCATACAGGGCAAAGCCACACCACAAACACTATAGGTAGGTCTATTCACTAAAATATAATTAATACTACACAGGTCCACACAATGACCTTATGGAAGCCTTGTTCTCCCATAATTAATGACCATAGACAACATTAACACTTGGAATTGGGCCAGAGACTAATCTCTTTATTACTATTGTCTATGGAACCACATCGGTAGCCCGCATGCTATAAATCAATGGTTCCGCTCCTGATATTTACAGTTACGGAACAGTTACACAAAATGGCGGGCTTTAGTACAAAAATAAGGAACCTTACGTCTGTTGAATAATTAGTGGTGAAACAATGGTTTGCGGTTTCGTTTGGAGGTTGTAAAAGGATTGCTATAAATGGAAAATTGAAAAGAAACGTCATTTGATTTTGTGGTCGCCCGCATTATCCTAATTCAATGGATATTGTCAAAGAATTCGGCGATAGTATCTGTTAAGTGTTAGGATCCTAAGAGAATTGCCAAACTCTTCGTTGTGAACTGATTACTCCAAAATATAATAAAATGTATTTAAATTTGTTTCTCCCACTGTTGTGCGCGGGTCTCCTCCCGTACAGACGAGATGTAACATATAAAAGCAATTAGGGTTTTTTTCTTCATAATTAACTATAAAATGAACTTTCAGTACCTAATATAGTATGAAACCACCTTCATAATTATGATTGCACTTTTGAAGAACCGGGAGGCACTGCCAAAGCCAATTTTTGGAAAGAATAGGACGTAGGTAAGGGATCGCCCTTACGTCCTAATCTTTGAAACAAATTAAATTCTAAAAAACTTGCAAAGATTGAGTGTCTTCACTAATCTTGTTATGAATTCCAAAACGCAGATATATTAGCAACCTTATCATTTTCAATGTAATATTATCACAAATTTATTAATTCAGCTATAACCTAGTTAAATCTCATATAATTACGGATGCATTGCTTGAATGAATAGGTAATATTACAAATATTATCGTAATACCTCTACTTATGTTTCCAGTGAATACAGATAGGTATTCTTATATGTATGAAAAAATCAAATTACTGAAACCTCTTATTGCCTTGTTAGGGCAATATGGCCTTTATACAGAAGCTCTCGGCCTACCGTGACTTATATCAGAATTACATACGTAATAATATACAACAACCTTTGCAAACGAAATAGTAACGTCTAGACTGGTCTATATCTAGCTAATTGAAATGGATGTTTGCATAAATAGGGCCTGCAAATTCAATCAAGGTGACTCGGTTGTACACCAAGATCGCAGTATAGGTAGGTAATTTATAGGCAAAATTAAGTCTAAGTTAACTGCTAGACCACCATTCTTTTACTGTTCCGTTCTTTAGAGGAATAGCAAAAGAATATTGCTCTAGTAGAACTTTTACTTCGATATTTGACGGGAATTAACATTTCTGCGAATTTCCATTTGACTTACTATTACTACGTATAGACTGGCAACCCAGAACATTTTTCTTGACGTATTACAATCATGGATCATCAACATCAATCATTCATCTTGGGAAATCAAAGAGTATGTAAACGTAGTAGATGAGACAATTTTCTGAGTTCGGATTCAGTTATGGCTATAGCGGGATTTAATACACTCTTATTTTAAAAAAAACTAATTATTTATTGAATCACCGACATTTGGTATTTGTATTTTTTTATACTGGATATCTTTATAGTTACCGAGGATGCACTATGATGATGCAATTTGTCTCAGCAATTTGTGTCAGATTTGTTGACAAAGTCCTAATTTAAGGTCCATGTAGATCCTCAGATATCGATTTTAATAGCAATCGTAGCAAGACAAACAAACTAAATTGCGACCATTTTCAAATTGGAAATTGATATAATAATTATATTCTCCTAAATTGCTAATGGGTTCATATTCGGAGACCATACTCGCATCGCGTAAATTATTTGTATAAGAGATTTTACCTAGGATTTAAATAAATAGAACTTAAGATATATTTAAATAAGAAGAACTGAACGTTGCCACTAAAATTATTCATAAAACGATTAAATAAAAAAATAAAACAAATGGTTGCTGCTATTTTGGGGCAAAAATTAAGATCTTTAAAGCTTCAAATCAGTAAATATAGTAAGTTTAATGTTCTACTAATAAGGCAAAATAGTCTTAGGAAATTGTCACTTCTACATTTTTAATCTTTGAAATAATGGCCGCTATCGGCGCGTATTTTATAAATTATAGATAAATTCATGTTATTTCAAAAATCTGTGAATTTGCCGATGAAAAGTGATCCCCGTACTTTTACTATTGTTGGGTTTCTTGTCGGTGCAATAGCGTAATGCCAAAGGAGGCATTTTTTAAAGTTTTGAGTAAAAATTGCACTCGAAACGACCCATCACTGCCCGCCACAGACTAAAGCAACATACTCTCATGAGAGTATGTTGACATGCGCAAACTTATGCTAGGTGATGTCTACTCTAGTAATATAACTCAATGCCTCTAGCACAAAATTGTAATTGACCTAAGAAAATAGTCGGAAACTTCATATAACATAATTTCCTAGAAAACTTTAATAATGAGATTGTTTCCGTTTGTTAAGGTACCTGCCTAAAATTAACTAATTGATTCCGAAAGACACCAATGCCCATGAGGAATAATTATATATTCGTATAAAGTTGGCGAAAGCTGTATAATTTCAATTAGCTAAAAGATTAAAGACATCATCAGTATATTCAGTATGTCGTAGTCTTGTTTACTTGACGTGCTCCGTGACCGATGCATTGCTAACCCAAAAACGTTCTACTCCCTAAGGACGACAGTGCATTGTTGTATGTTTGTGTTGTGTTTTATTGGCGATATTTATAGCGTAGGCGGAATGTGGTGTTTCAACGTCAAAAAGGTAAAATAAAACTTTTTGGCGCGCGAACGTTTCCAATTTTGTTTTAACTATGCAAAACGGGAGCTAATTGCTTTGGTACTTTTAGTTATTTCTTTTACTTGCAGTAATTCAAGTAACCAATGTGGTATATATTTTATATTGTTAAATACATAGTTGCCTTTCGAACTTATTATCACCAAACATTATCACTTATTTCAGTAGAATGGTCTTAGATCAAATCGTGTACCTACGCTGAAGTTACTGAACTAGTCAGCCGGACTATCGTGCTAACCAAACGACGTACTAGCATAAGTACTTATGCGTCAATATACCTTGTGGAGTTACGCTATTCTAGCTTAGGGTTGCTGAAGACTAAAAGAGCCTATGCGTCATAGAAAGACTTATATAGTTATGACTTCATGTGTAGTGTAGTGGCTCTCCCACCTATTGTTGTGGCTCCTCGCGTCTCTGGCCGCCTGGTAGCCACGACTAGGAGTTTGTCTAGTTCGCAGCTTAGTTTACGTGTTTTGTCTAGCAAGCCGCTCAATACTGATTGTGTAGCTGTTTCGAGTTTTAGTATAAAGTTTTTAGCTAATGTATATGTAAGTTCGCTTTGTGTAAGACAATTTGCGAGATTCTATGATGATTGCATTTATCGCGTGATAAAGACAACAGAAATCATTTGTCACTGTCTATATTTGCAAACATACGATGTTAATGATAGTTTGGGAAGAGTTAAAAAAGTCGTATTTCTTATAATCTGCTGCTTATGTCCATGTGAGTTGTTTTTCCTCGTGTTGCATAGATAAAAGGAATCGTCTTTTTAGGGTTTACGCGACCTACCAAAAATTTGATTACCTATATTGCCCCCTTAACTTGGCCTATCCCTATAGGTAAGACGTGATCCTAAATTACCTAAATATCTGTATCAAACAAAACCGTAAGTTTGCTTTGCTTTAGTTAGCCGACTCCCTCTGAGGAACGGGCAAGAGCTAAGACGATACCTAATAAATGATAATCATGATAATGTCACTGTAGACTTGGTCTTCAATTCACGAGAAAGAGAGTCTAATTAAATTGTATTCTTAGAAGGTGGAATTTGTATCTTAAGTTACCGAACAATGGTTAAGTTTAGTATAGTTCGATGCATGATAATGCCACTTCTTATCTCGGAAGGTTAAATAAACTACATTAGGTATCGTACCATATTACAATTTAATTGTTTTCGTTTAATTTGAATTAGACATACTTCTGTTACGATATGACCACTTGAGAGCGTATCAAATGATATCATTGTGCTACTTACCTACTACCGAACAGTCTAATGATGACAGTAATTCAGTAGGTGTTAGTACGCTAATAAATAAATAAAACCTTTACTGGTGCTTGTAGTGTATAAGGCCCAAGGGGGGGTTAGTGTGTGCCTCAGGGGAGCTGCCGACTCGTCTCCAACTTCATTTCATGATAGTGAAATCGCAAGAACGTCCGTTCAAAAGGGATACTCATTGTTCCATTCCATGTTTTAATGTTTGCTTCATTAATTCATTATTGAGGTTTAACGTTTTAACTTCAGGAATAATTGGCAGGTTATAGAATAGGGATGATTACTAAGATTTTTTTATGATGATGATGTCGTTCGAACCAGTTTTTGGAGAGGAACATACTGATAGACACACAGGTATGACGTCACAACTGACATTTGTACCAATCGCTGTATGGAAAATCAGGTAAATTGTTCTTTCGGTCGCGAAATACTGCGTTTAAGTACATAGTTGTCGTACTATTGGTAGCTTCAAATTTACTCTTGGACAATAAAAAAATACATATTCTTTCTAAACTTTCAAGGTTCATATCTTTTTATGATTTTAATTATAGGTATTTTACAATTTATACTTTACTAGCTTCCGCCCGCGACTTCGTCTGCATGGGCCTGGGATAAAAACTATCCTATATTTTAATCCAGTCTATAAACTATCTTCGTGCAAAATTTCATCCAAATCGGTTAAGCCGTTTAGGCGTTATTGAGTAACAAACATCCAAACATCTGAACAACCAAACATCCAAACATCCAAACTTTCGCATTTATAATATTAGGATATACGATAATTTGATAGTTTACTATGCGTTTAGCATCACTACTATCTGAACATGAGACATCATGCCTATTGAACTTGTTATAGTGCGATGCGAGCCACAGGTTGACTGTTGTCCTTCCATCCCGAAATAGGTATAGGTTATTCTAGGCGAGTATGCTAAGCCTAGAATAAATATACAAATACGAACACCAACATTCGTGCGATAGTATCTAGGGACGATGCTGTGGCAGTTTTAACTACTTCAGGAAACATGATATAACACATAATCTAGCCAATTGTTAATGATTTCCATTTCTGGCCTAAAACAATACAAATAAGGAATGGTCAGAGAGACATGGTAGGTATGCATCCAATGTGTTCTATTATGGACCTATACGCCCATCAAAGGGATCTTGTGCGCGTTGTGCGTCATATGTTGTGACACAAGACACAAAACTTTCACTTGTATACCTATATAAAGGTTGCCGAAGTATACCTATATAAAGGTTTGGTGCTTTTTAATCCATGCTCTCGTAAGGTTTCGGCTAATGTTCGGGTCGAGAGTGTGGAGCAGGCTTTACATACTCCGACTTCATTCGGTACGATCACGGTACGATCACCGATCGGGGTTTATCACTGCATATCGACTACTCTATGGGCCGTCATAGTAATTGATTTAAGGCGTTCCACCGCCCATAAATCAGCGGCTATCGCTCCCGTATCGCGGCCACTCTATTGTTTATGGTTGCGCCTATCATCTGTCATAGACAAGCCTTGTTTATGCGCCACTAACGCCTTTTATTAATACGTTTTATTCAAGTACATTATACTTAATATTATCATGGCGTGCTTGCTATAAATAGCTCAATGTTATCTTTTCGGTGAGTATTCTATGTTAATGCGGACACAGGTTGCGGAAAAACAAAGGAAGAGGACCGAATCTTTTATTTAGGAAATTTCATGCGTAAACTCAAGTATGGGCATCGGACTGAAAAACGTCATTTTTTGGCTCACAGACTTCCTTTCAATTATTAAATTTATTAAAGCACACACATTTGCAGATTGGAAGTGGAATAGTAATTCCAAGTTAGTTAAAGCTTTCGAGAGATAGCAGAATCCGAATGTTTCCTTTATTTTCATTGGAAGGGAATGAACTGCCGAAAATGAGTTTCATCCAGATCGACCCTTCAGATAGACGCGTCCCGGCTCCACAAACTTTAATCGATTTTCATTCTCGATTACCTACTCGTCCAGCCCAATCCGACGCTAATAGAATTTTTACATTACTGGGAAATCGAACAAACCTCGGCAAAATGCAATGTACACACTAATTTCCGACACGATTATTGACAAAATGAAAATGTTGGCTAACGTGGAATCTTAAAAGCCCCGGGCGTTCGCGCAAATTGATTCTGGATTCCGGACATCGAGGTACGCAGGCGGCGCCGTTAAATCGGTAAGCAAACGTTTGATGAAACTGAATTTAAAAACGTTTTCCTAATTTACAAGCGGGCGGTTTCGCCGGTGGAATTATTAAAGCGTAAGAAAATATCCTCCTAAGCTCAATGCCCAAACTTCGTGAACACGGCGTGAGCGAGTACGAGAGGAAAAATCGACTTGTACCGCCATCTAGCGGATGCCGGGCGACAAAGTACCTCACCGCGCGCGCCCGTGGCCGCCCCGAGAGCTCCCTCGTTCATTCACTTCATTCGCTCGCTCAGTCAGCTCACTAGCTTAGTCCCTCTCCGTGCGCCGTAGCGTGTACGCGCGTCATAGTTTTCGTCAGTATTCGTAAACTGCTATTATTGTTTGAAACAATCGCTCAGCTGATCCATGACTACAAGTTTCTTCAAACAGTGAACCTATACCAGTACTACAAAATCCTATAGTGCTTGTGTGAGTGTTCAAACGGACGACTATCGAAAATATCTCAAGCAAATGTAAAAATATACGCGTCGCTGAGGAACGTACTGCCGCGTGTGACTGATCGATACTTTAATGATAACATGGATTCAATTAGGTGTTTAAGACGGTGAGGTGAAGTGAAGAAGTGCCCGTTGTATGGACTGGCGGCAAGCGGTAGGTGACCTATTGGATATTGATTTAAAGCCGACGTAATTTACGTAGGTACCTAGTTTTTAGATAAGGCCGGATTTGTTTTTAAACGATAAGTGGCTGTGATAATGCATCGGCTCGGTGCACCCTCGAGTGCTGTTGACATAACCCGCAGGTGCCATAACTAGTTAACTTGGTACCTGTTTCGCGTGACCACTTCATAAACTAGGTACCCGTTATCGGCTAAAGTTTAATATGCATAGTAGTGCCCTGTGCAAGTTTTTGTTAAATAAATGAACAACTAGCCTCGGTGCTTGCATTTCAATAATTTTATTACAAAATGTGTTCAAGCTTTTGTATGCCTAAAAGCATTCAATAACCCGAGTTCTGTAACTTGTGAGGCCCTTGTATTTTTATTATTTTATTAACGGGAAAGGTAGCATTCGGCCATTTAGGTACCTTTATTTCTACAACAACAATATATAGCTAGGTAACAGTATTTATAGACAAAACCTATTTGTAGACAAAACTGTCCCCATATCATAGATACCCATGGTTATGTATAGGTTATTCACTGCCGATGCACTTTCTCATTTGCAAGTCGAAAATAGAGCGACCGTACGACTCGGCAACTGACTCACGCCTTTATTTACGATCTTTTACCACTTTCCTTGGCCACATCCCTGTCGAAGACGATATTTAACTGCACGGTAAGTTGTCCGCAAATCCGTCCTACGCTATGTGTTTGCGTTTAATGCGTTTAGGTAGATTTTATTTTTGTCTATGCCGGACGGATGGCTGAAGGGATTTTGTTAAACAGCCATTAACCTGGAAAAACGGCTGGGTATTCACATTCGTTATTTAATAAACACTAAACGTGTTATCCATGTGTGAACTAACCTTACTTAACTGCCCGTAGGTGCTAGTGACGACCGCCCATAAACTCGTAATTAATGTTGCGGAAATGTTTAATAAGCGTTATAATGTTTTACAGTAGTCATCGTTAAGTTGTACCTGAGCGTGGAAGTTGTTCAATTGATTATTCATTAACGCTTGGTCGTAGTAATGTCATACTCCATGACAGTATTTATAATGCTATTAATTTGATTCAATACTATATTCCGCCCGTGATTTCGTCTGCGTGGACCCAGGATAAAACTACCTATCCTATACAAAAAAAAAACATCCAAATCGGTTGAGCTGTTTAAGCGTGATTGAGTAGGTGGTATTCCTCTTGTCCAATGTGTATTTGCGTTTCACGTTTTGCTTAAGAGGCTGACAAGACTAAATTTTGTCGAAATTGATGTTATTTAAGCAGTTTTTTAAGAAAAACTAATAGGCACATCAAAAAATACTATAGGTATATTAATATTCATCAATTTCATCATATTTCAAAGACCGTGGACGGACTCGATACATAATTGAACTAAAACGGGTCGATAGAAAATAATTGCAAAGATTGGTCTTAAAATCAATATTAAACGGTTCTGTCTTTATTTTTTTGACGTATGGGTCTGCAATTAAAAACATGAAGTCATTATTCATACCTAAACCGCTAACGAGTCATATTTCACACATAATCCAGACTTTTTTTTTATTTCATTATTTATTTATTACTATCTTCTAAGACCTGGCCGCCCAGTAACACTCACAGTGTGCGCCGTATCCCGAATCCTCAAGGGCATTTTGGTGTTGACAGCGTCTTAAAGAGTGAGTGAGACGCAGTGCACATTGGACAAGTGGAATACCACCCTAACAATGATCCAAACTTTCGCATTTATAATATTATAGTGGGAAGGATGATTGTCAGCAGCGTGTTATATATATGTAAATGCTGCAGTTAGGCTATCGATTACGTACATTTACGTCTAAGCTATTCCATTACATTAAAATTTACCCGCACTACTACATAACCCGTTATCTTCGCTACTTGCATCTGTGTAAAGTCCATAAATTTACCTATCATTATTAATTTGTATCATTTACGAACGAGACGGCAGAAATAAAAGGCAATTTTACGATCACATACCTGAATTAAGTGTCAATTCGACCAAACAATAGTTTATTTTAAGATGTCTATTTTGACTAGAGCAAAAAAGCGTTCTCAAAAAATACATGCAAAACGTAGTTAAAAAGTGTGTAATTGTGTATGGTCACGAAAATTAATTTGGATCCACTTGAAATTTACAGTCCTCTCATACTGTATTGGAATGCAAATAATATTTTTGCGAAAAGGGTCATAAATTAAAGAACGCGTAGGTACCGCGTAGATACCTACATGATCAATTGATCATAAACAAACTCAAGAGGATAGGTTAAATTCTTATTTATTTTGTTCAAAGCAGCCATTAGGTGTCAAACTTGCGAGAGCTACTAATTATGTACACAAATCGGCATTACGTAGGATGATCAATTGATCATAAAACACAAAACAAACGCTCACAGTGTTTTCATTGGAGTTAAACAACCGAGCCCAGGTACATACATGATTTGTACTGTTGTACGCAACCCTCTGTTTACAACAATCATTAGATTGCTCATCCATGTTTGTATACGTAACCTATCTATTCATAAGTCTTCTACTGGACTACACGCCCATCTATTATATTTTGATCTCTAGACTCATCAAAACTGCGTGATCGAAGGGAATACTTAGACTGGTTCGGGTATTTGGTAAGTTTTCTAAATAACAGTATCATAAAGCTCTCGCACACGAGTGTTTCACGTACTCTAACACCTTCTAATTACAGGTAAAACGCATTAAATATATTTAGTGCTCATTTGAGCGCGGGTAAAAGCGGGTTCGATGGACGCTTGGCAAACATTTGGTATGAACAATGCGCCGTTTGTATGTACGTAGAAGTAGCCTAGGGTTACCAGACAACCTAATAGGTACAACCTCATTCGAGATAACATATGATATCCTAATAGATTCTAGCAATAAGGAAATAGTGCACAAGTTCTACTTATTTCGATTTTTGTTTTTCAAAATGGTTTGATTGATTGGTTCGATTTGCTATGAATCTTATGATGGGACGGGGCAATAGAGCATACCTATCTTCCCTCTGTCACCTCAACTCTGCGACTCGCACTTTAAAATTAATATGTACCTATTTACGTAACGTTGCACGTCATGATAACAAACAAGGGGCTTTATGGGCTTTGGTTTTATTTAAAAATAAGGTAGTCGTAATTCACTGGCCCAAGCCTAAATGTACCTTACTTACAAATGGTAATGAGTAGGTATGTTTTACTAATGCGGATGTCCTAGACTCGTGTACTCGGTGTGTTTCGCAAATTAACGCAAATGTACGCATATTTTGGGCGGGCCACGATACGGGCGTTAACCCTGTAATGAAATGTTCACATTACTTCGTTTTTACGAGCCGCGTAATTGTGTAGTGCTAACATAGCATTAACAAAACGCAATTGCACCTGCATTATTTTTATTACTTTGGCTGCTGGGTTGAAATTTCATAAGGTATCAATAATAATAAAATAAAAGTCCCGATTCAGGAATTAATAATAAACTACACGAAATGGAATTAACACTACCATGAAAAAACTATCGTGAAAATGCTCTTACATCCAATATTTGGCAGCTGTCATCCCAGTACAATTTATGTCGTCATATGTCATCATTGACGTTTATTGTACCGGGATGACGACTCAAATATCGGCTGTTTATAACATCTAATTACAATACCTATGTACGTACGTTTAAAAAATGTAAGCCTTGGATACACTGCCCTTTCCCAAGTCTATCCATAGACTAAAAATCGAAGGTGATTTCCTATGCAAGATTCAACTTGGCGTACATATATAATTCTGAGGCATATGAACATCTTGCAGCGATCCCATGTTGTCAAGGGAGCAACTATTAACTATAACGAGCGGTCCGTCCGTCGCGTCGCCCGCTGCGCTACCGTCACCATTTATCAAATTAT
Source organism: Epinotia bilunana (assembly GCA_947049275.1). NCBI lineage: Eukaryota > Metazoa > Arthropoda > Insecta > Lepidoptera > Tortricidae > Epinotia > Epinotia bilunana. The sequence continues at coordinate 7,960,675 of OX346265.1, forward strand.
TTATACTTGCCCCACCAGCCCACCCATTGACTTAACTATGCCCTTTTTACTACCATAGACAAATACATTTTAAAACTATAATCGTGGGTCGAGATCCGCCTAGCGCTACTGGAGATAAGCGATCTATTTTCCATGTTTAATTTTATCGGATGAAAAGGACAGTTGTTTGCATACAGTATAAAGCGGTATCATTAGACGGTCTCTATAGATAAAGCTTCGGAAGTGCATGGATTGCATGCAGTGATTAAGTAAATGCAATTAACGTATCGACCATAAGGAGACGCTACACAAGCGAAATCGGCAGGACGGCCAAGCAAGGTCACAGAAAATTATAGAGTGACCTTGATTTGGCTGGCCGCCGTGCTTCCGACACGTATCCACACGGGTCGAATCACGGCGGCCTGCATGCAGTCCTGCCGATATCGGCCCGTGTAGCGCCTCCTATACATAAATAAAGACCCACCCACGTGCACACCAATAATCTACTACAGATAACAAAGCAAATATTTGTAACGTTCAAAAATAAGCAAGATAAGCTGCCTACACGCTCAGACTTAATTCATATCTGGTGGAGAGCCTATAGCTATCTTCCTAATGAAGAGTTCTAGCGGATTTATTTGGATTTAATCCTCTTATTGAATTTTACGTCGTTACGAGTAACATTTCAAGATATTTTTTGCAGAGACTAGTTTATCCTTGGATTTATTATCCACGCCGGCAAATAGTAGATAGTAAAAGAACGTTTTAAAATGAGAATTCCACAAGTACCTAGTATACCTACATAATGTTTTTTAGTTTCACGGCAGACATGGCAGAAAAAGAACTTTAAAACTGCAGTGAATGAAATAGTTCCATCGATAGCTGCCAGTACCGAGTTTAAGGAATAATTCCATTAATGAATAGCCTAAGTTTCCAACTTCTCAAGCACCAACTTATATAAGTACCTACATACCTACGTAAGTTATTCGTACACACATTTTATTGAGAATTAATTCAGTCATTCAGTTTTAAAAAGTTTGAATTCCTTTGGCGTTTCTTTGGTATTAACTTGAAACAAAGACGTGAATTCGTTCAATTTATAAAAGTTCCTCAGGCGTTTTTCGACTAAACTAAACTATCTAACATCTTTTAAAAGTTGATTGGTAAACATTTGGGTGTCACCAGTTATCGCGAGATTCGGGCAATATCAATAAATCATCGTGATAAGCCGTAATTAAACATGGCCGTGGTGATCGATCATCGGACACGTCACGACGCCGCCGTGGGCCCAGGTCTCAGGCACTAATATAACCTAATACCAGAAAATAGTGAGTTACAGCCTTCCAATGACAAAGAAAACGAAGCTCTGAGGCTCTAGTATAAGTTTTACCGAAACAAAACGTTACGACCGCGTTTGGGATTTGACAGCTAAACAGCTGTCAAATCCCATACAAGTAGGGTAAAACGTAAACGCGACCGTAAAGTTTTGTTTCGGTAAAACTTATACTAAGGCCTCTGCTCTCTTGGTAAAGCACCGTTGACTCAAGTCTACTACTTAATGTACGTTTGCATGGAGAGACGAGCGTCCCGGCGAGTCTGGCGGCTCTTAATATTACACTTTGCAGAGATGTTTTAACCTGTGTTTCAATCAGGTGTCACTTCTATGGAAACATAGCTTCCGACAACTGGTGGATGCGCCGCCTGAATGTGGAAAGAGTTTGGAGAATCTTACTGCGTATTGCTGCCTCTCTTTCGTCAGTTATTTTACGTATATACCAGCGTGTAAGTTACGTAACGTACCTATATATATAAATTCAGAGAGTTTTGTAGCGTATATGTTCAATATCAACGAAAATAGGTAATTTGTATTGCCCTTGACTTTAAAGGATTTCAGTAAACAAAAGAGCAAGTGTGATTTCGATATCGTGATCAATAAAATAAAATGACGATTGTAAAAATATATGAAGATTGTAAAAATCTTATCGGCTGATAGGCGTTTACACATGTAACATAGTTAGATAAACTACTGTTTGGTATCTACTCGATATCTACTACATTTTATTATATATTACCAGCATTTTTACTCCAAACATAGTTTCGATCGGGTCGTAAGTAGAAAGATGGTTATCGGATTCGGATTGAATTGTGTAGAGTGCACGAATGTTGCATTTGAACAGTATCAACGTCGATACATCGAGGAAGATAAAGGCAACTTGTCTATAGTTAAAAGTATACATTATAACTTAAACCTGTCATGAGTAGCCCTTAACCTTTTTCAAAATAGGTATATCTCAAATACAAACATGTACACTTGTACAGTCAATCATTAGGCCAAGCAGAAACTGACTGGTGGAGCCTAATTAGCTCATTTTACAGTACATATATTAATGAATAAATAGATATTGAGGGGAACATTCTCAGCGAAATCGATCGAATGGGTACTAGACGACGATATACAATACTTAGTTTATGAGAAATAAATACTTAAATACATAGAAATGCCCTTACCGGGATTCGAACCTGGGACCTCCGGCTTCATAGGCAGGGTCCCTACCAACTAGGCCAACGTGGTCGAATAAAATACATCCATTCCACACACAAAATATACCCGTGAAGTGAAAAAGATGCTTACGCTCCAGATTCTGAATGCAATGTGCAGATTTATAAACTAAAGTAAAACTATGTTTCTCCCTTCACCCCAAACCTGCCTCTTCCATCTCGAAATTTTCGATAAATCATTCGCCGCGTTATCAAATCTTAAAATTCGCAGGTGTTACTTTAAATATGCTTCGTCTCACGTTTCTGTACGTGTGTCGACCTTTATCTGTGCTCGTGGTAATTTATGGCCCTCTTAGTGTCACATGGTAACCCCACCCGGTTTTTTACGTAAACATTTCATATTTTTAACCCGGTGCATTAACTGTCGTGGATGCGTGAGCTTACTTAGCAGATTTACATTGGGAATACGCGTTCAAATATTAATCAAGCTCAGGCAAAATTCTATTGATTTTTTGTACTTATATTTTGCTAAGAAGCTGAATTACTTATTACATCCAGGCTAACCATTTCGTTCTAAATATCATGAATATAAGCAAAATGTTACCCGTTATGTAATTTGATGTAGGAAACAGTATAAAATAAATAGCGACATCCATACAAAAACTCGTTTCAAGCAACATACTGAAAAACTGGCTGCAAGTTGCTGTTCATTATTCCATATTTTTTAAACTTCTCTCGATTTTAGTCTGATTTATTATACATGGAATCTCTGTAATATAAAATGAACGTTCCTACAAACGGTCCATTGTACGTACAGCAGCAAAACCTCTTTATTATGAATTGCATAATATATTCTACTATAGAATGCGGAAATCCCACGTTTATTAAATTTATTACCGAACTTGGTACGAGTATAGAGATACATGATAGTAAAGTGTACCATAAAGCGATCTCTCTAGATAAAACATTTCGTGCGGTATCGCCGCTATCGCACATCTGGCCCCGTATCATGGTCGGCCTTATCACGCGATAAGTGACAGGATAGAGCGTCCGTCACTGGCTGACACCGTTCGATAGAACGAGACGACGCTCCTATCTTGTCACTTATCGCGTGATAAGGCCGACCATGATACGGGGTCTGGACACCTCGTGAACTTTATTTATTGCGACTTACAAATCAACAACACTATTTCCTGGTACATATTTATCCATTAGGTACAAAAATGCATAAGCAACAGTAATCTGAAAATTGTGACTTCTATTTTGTATATAAGTTTACACCAGTTGGACAAAGAAGGAGAAATTAATTGAGATAATTATCATACATTAAAGTTATGATGCACTAACGCCCCTTGCTTAATGCTCCTACAAAAGATATGTCTGCTATTCACAGGTGTTACACTATCCTACATGAAACTTCGAAATTGTAGAAACAATAGAAACGAGTGCTAACATACGGGGGAGTCAGTCCGACAGGGGGACACATGAATGTCCGTCTCCGTAGGCACCTATGAGCAGAGCGTCCATGTTTCTTGCCCAATAAAGCAGGTACGAAACTTGAAAAAATTAAGGGTAAACTTGCAAAATGTAAACGGTGCTCTGGTGTATTGTATTTTAATTACAATACACCAGAGCACCGTTTACATTCCTGTTTCCACTCTTGCTTGCATGCTGTTCATATCTCTTAATTGGTAGGTAAATTACTTTACAAATACAGTCAGTACATTATATTCTGATACCATGATAGTAGCGAAACTCGTAACTCACTCTGAAGAGAATAAAAATATGAAACGCGTACGTAAACAGCGTATATCGCACGGCGTCTGTTTGCAGTCATAATAATTCGCGGCAAACATTTGGATAACGCCTAAATTACCTGTGTTTTAATATCCGACCCGATGACTCCCCGATTTAGTGCTCTATAAATTCCCATTGAAATTTAGCAAATGCTTATTGTCCAAATATTTCTACACTACACGCTTTTGAGCCATTAACTCGAGATGCGAACGACTAACAAACGAAACCCGTCTTTAGCTCAACGTAGTTAAGGGTAACTTTAGCGCGATCGTGAGCGTTTGGGGAATCGATTATTTGAACCAACAAGCTCGGTAATAAATCATTCCCCGGTTACCTGCGAGGGATCGATACGAAAAAAGCCCCCGTTTTGAAACAAAAGGGACAGCGAATGACATTTCTGGAGGCGTTTGTAACCGGCGATATTTAAATTAGGACCCATGAAATCCACGCCTTTGTTTGGAAAAGGCCAATTAATTTATGCAGTCAAGTATAAACTATGTGTATCCACCTTACGGTACGACCACTATTGTGATAACAGTACAATATTGACCAAACATACCGATACGTAATCATGTCTATGAATAACGTAAATTATTGATACACCGACTGACATCAAAGGAGTTGTGGCCATAATTAGACAGAGATCGAATAACAAACAAGAACTTCATAACTTGTATAATGTTCGTGGAACAGGAAAGGGATTTCCGACGTTGTGAGGTTTTCTTTGATTCTTTACATCGTATTGTAATTTGAGTATGTTATGAATAACCTTTAATTACTCACTTGTTCTATTTTGCGATTCTCCGTAATGATAATATTTTGCGATTCTCCGTAATGATTTTTTATGTATATTATGTAATATTATACACGCAATAAAATATAAATAGAACAGTTACACTATCTTTCTTAGAAATACTGTTATGGAAATGAACTTCCATATTAAGTCCTTAGCTTATCAGAACTTTCAACTTTTTATACGAACAATACATTTTATCTTGTCCAAAAACTGCCTCTCAACAAATTTATCGTCTCAGCAAATGCTATTCAGCCTGTTTAGTTTAATTTCGCCGGGCGTCTGCGAACCGCATTGTGCTGTCCGGAACCGTTAGGCTCGTTTGTCGCCGTCAGCCTCCTAGAACAATGCCGATTGCCAACGCCAATAAACGCCAGGTAGCAAGCAAATTTATTCGCCGACTCGCAAATTTCAAAGCAATTGACGTTAACAGCACTAAAACAATTCTCGAAAGTTCCGAAACGTCAATTGTCAATCGGCCATTTTTTCACCGGCTATTTATATAAAAAGGCAAAGGCAACAAAACTCATACAGCTAAGACCATAAATAAAACATTCAAAGCGACTCCATAAAGGAATCTGCTCCAGTTTCGCCGCGTTTCAAAACGATTTACAAATCGAAGGCGAAGGCATTCTAAACAGCCAAATATTGTTTTAGAGCCGTTCGAGGCGCATGCCGGGCCGGATATCCGTAAATCTCGGCGTCTGGAACGCGTCGAGGGGAATTAACTAGCGCCATCTAGGAGCCACTCGCGCTAATCCTTATATGGATTAGTATGACGAGACAAGTAAGTTGTATGATATGATGCTACGCAGATGGTTGTAAAAGTAATCTGTTCTGGCATGGAATGTTATCTGAGCCATGTACGGTGAGTGACATTGGATTCGTTATGCGTATTATATAATTAATTATTTCATCGGTAATTAAAGTTTCTCACATAACATCTGAAATCATTTTCATGCTTTTCAGCTGAGTTACTCAAAACAAAACTTAAAAATATTTCTAATCAATGAAAATGAACTGAAGATGTTTGAACACGTGGCGAGGAAACAAGATTGTTGTAATATATTTTGTTATTCCTAGACAAGTGCACAAATTAAAACATCTAAATAAATTACAAGAACATTTGCCGAGTATATCTTATTCTAGTTTCCACCACGCCGATTTTCCCGGTTACCTAGGAAGGTTTGAATTGCTGGAAGAAGACTAATTCCGCCAAATTGCGTCAAGTCCGGGCCCGAGTTAACCCGTTTAGGCCCGGTCATCTGTCCGGGTATGTAAATTCAGCTAAATTCCCCTGATTATGTGCCTTGAGACACGGGAGCGAGCGAGAGATGAGAGATCTAATTGGGACTGTGTTAATTACCGTTAAACATGTTAAGTTACACGGCGGTAAGTTTATTGTTAAGGATGTCCCTGTTCCGAGCGCGTCATCTTCCTTTGCAAACTTTAAAAAAAGCGATGAAGCGAACAACGGAGCCTAATCTTATAGAAACCATAGAACTCCCAAAGCCGAAACCTCAAACTAATTAGGGCCGCAGGACACTCTATTAAGGTTTCATCGCTTAACGTACATTAACACATATTGCTTTCGCTACCTAGAAAGAAAGTGAAGGTGAATGATAAGTCTTCTTGACAATCCTTGAACAGCTACAGCTGTGATGAAAATGACGATGATCACGGTAGGAAATAGGTACCCAAGCTTAATCTGTTCGTGCCCATTTTCTCTCGGTGGTAGCTGCATTATTGCAGCATTCCCTATATTATGTAAAAATGTGTAGTTTAAGTAAGCTAAATAAATAAATTCCTCCCTTAAAATTATGTTTGGTACCTACCATGATGTACCTATGCCTTCTTTTCTTTAGTTAATTCCTCATAGAGTTATCCCATAACTGAGCATCTTTGAACCCACATAATCCTGGGTTTAGGCAGCTCGACTGTCCGCTCGTTCCTTCGCCCACCGGTCGCGAGTTTGATTTGTCAAGCGTAAAATTGTTCCTCGCTCGCCGAAGAAACGCTGACCCAGTTGGGCTGATTGCGTTGCAAAGGGCGCGCAAATTAATGGCTAACGTCTGATTCGGGCAGCACCAGCTCCACTCGTGAAAGTTCGGCGATCGTTGATTAATTGACACAATATTTGCTGTCATACGCAAATGGACTAATGGTTGAAGTTTAACTCAATAAGATCGGCAAACCCGCAGGGTGCGTTACTGGGCCATTGTTATACATATACATTTAGGGTAAAATTAAGTCTTCATTACGAAACTTTCTTCAGTGAAACACTGACGCAAATATTTTAGGGTGGTATTCCACGTGTCAAATATCTTGGTCCAATATGCGTTGCGTCTCACTCACTTTAAGCAAAATGTGCTAGCCATACAGTCTAGCTTTAAAAGCGTTTATCGAGTAAGTTTAACTATAAATCTTATAGATATATTCAGAACTACTAAAAGCTATCGATTAATAATGAATAAGCAGTGTTGTTTCAACTTTCCACTCGTAATGGGCTTAATAAGCTAATAAAAGTAATAAACACTCGATTTGATACAGATACGGCTGTTTAAGTTGTAAATATTATCTAATTTGAAACAAGATTGATTGCTTATACTTGAAGCAGCCTCGTGACTCACTTGTGCAAATAGCGTTGACAATGCACGGCTCTCTCAAAGGTCGTGCTATGGAGTTATCTTCTTTATTATGGTAATTATAAACCGTTCCTCTAGCAGTTGTCTAAGTCTATTATTTACACTTTAGTTGGCAAGCGATATGTAAATAGGTTAATTTGCCCGCAGTTCTCGCGAGTCGCGCTCTTGAATGTTGCTTGCCTTATCTGGGGTACCTAAAGGTATTTGCGAGATGATTTTGATAGGATTCTTTATAAAATCTATGAACGATTAATAAGAACAGTAAGTAGTAATACCTATTGCTGATTTTTTAAGCGTGATATATTTACGAGGTTTGGTCTTGTTAGATGTTAGTTACATACTGCTGGGTGCTTGCCGCGTATTGCAAAGAACGCAGGCAAATCGCGGGATAAAATTTATAATACACTTGTCAAAATATTTTAAATCGGATAAGCTACAATCTCACAGACTTTTCCTCTTTATGATACTAAATCATTACAGATTTTTACAGCGAGTAGTGTTTCTGACTTCTTTTGACTTTAATCGTTTTACGAATACTATAGGGTAGTTGCGTCATGTTAAAATTAATGACGTAGTGTTGCATTTTCATTGTAAATTACAACACATAATTAAAATGATAAAAATATATGGACCTTGAAAGTTTAGAAAAATATGCTTCATATTTATTTTCCAAGAGTAAGTTTAAAGCTACCAATAAGAATCCTTAGCTATTATAGAAACAAAATTGTATAACAACTATGCACCCAAACGCAGTATTTTGCGACCGAAGTAGTGATTTACTTGATTTTCCATACAACGATTAGTACAAATTGCAAAGTGTGACGTACATTTACGTCAATTACGTAGTTTGATGCGTTTCAGCTGCTGCCAGCGGGATCCGTCTCTCATTTTTTGGGGTATTTATGTTCTTTGCCTGTTGTTGCTCGCATACAAACATTTGTTCCTCTCCAAAAAAAGTCACAAGCCTATTCTCAGTGTTTGCATATATTACCTAAACACTGCAGTTGCTGTAACTCGATAGGTAGTTAAAGTTATGGTGTTATCGCGGGACCAGCCATTGTTTCCAGAACAATGCTTATAATAACAATGATTAATTTTCTCCTTAAACTGATTTTGCGCTGTGTTTATTTATATGGGAGATTGAACGGCTGTCTTCAGCATGTATACAATCTACATAAATATATGTACTACCATTTCGCGCAAAGGATGTGTTGTTTTGAGAGTGACCCGCGTTCGTCTCTAGCTATCAACACAATCGGATCCTCAAATCAATAAGGATCGGCAACGCGCTTGTGGTTTTTCTGGAATCGCAAGCGTCCGTATGCTTGCTTGCCGTTACCGTTGTAGTATTTAAAAAAGCTACCTCTGATTTCTTGATGGCATTGCCAGACTTCTATTCCCCGTCGTGCAATTTTTTTTAAAAGATGTAATGCTGATTTTCTTAGTTCTAAAATCGAAATCGTAGTTACTAGGTATATCTCAGTATCTCATTGTATCCTGTAGGTATAACTGCATTATCATTATTTAAGGCGCCGTAGGTTCATGGTCTTCTCTCCCTCTCACTGAGCATAAGCGTGAGCGATATGGAAGTGCGTGCTCGGAAGCGCGGATTTAATGTTTTTTAATTTTAATTTTTAGGCCGTTTAAATAAATTAAAAAGCTGATTTTTAGAATCAATTTAATATTTTAGCTTTTGTGCATAATTTGTTACGAATATTTTAAGTGTATTTTAGACCTAAGTTCGTGATTTTTTTCTATCGAGCGAAAATTGCTTAATCACTGATCTCGCTGCAGAAAAGCCTCAAGATTACTATTCGTATTGTTTTGGAACCGTATTATTATAAACAGACGCATTATATTGTTTCAAAAACTCTGTTCGCTTAACTTCGCCGAACCTACGGCGCCTTAACCTCGTGACAATCATTATCTTCAGTTTGGTTGCACCCAAGCTGGAGGCTTTGCTGTATTACTAGCTAAACCACTCCTCTGAAATTGCCTTTGTATACAGTTTACTAAGAATCGACAGTCAACAGAGTTAGTATTCCAATAATCCAATGCTAATACTATACTAAATCAAATGCGGTGTAAGACACGTAACTATTCGAGGTCTGTTCTTGTTTACGATTACGACGCGGACAGCCGTAAAGATTCCCGGCAGGCAAAGGGTTAACCACTACCGTGATTTCTAGAGTCTTAAAGTGCTCCTAAAGGGACGAAAGAAAAGCACTTGAGAACTTGGTTAGTTCATGATTAATCGCTAAAAGTCCAAGGGCTGGGGTTCGACTTTACGGAAAAGGAATATGTATCTATATACTCAATATCTATACTAATTGAATAAAGAGGGAAAGCCTTTGAGATTGTACCTAAGTTTGTATTATAGGGGTAATCTCCGGAAGTCTGGAATATCGGATGTCAAAAATTCATTTACTTGCGTGTATAATGCTGTGCATCGCGGCCGATCGCAGCCGCGCGCGATCGATCGCGTGCGACTGAAAATGCCGCATGCGTCTGACGCAGACTTCGGAAGCGGCGCCATGCATTTTCATACACTGACTATTGTCGCAGCCACGCGCGTCAGTCGCATGCGATTCCTTGGGATGCACGAAATTGAACCTTAATCCGCGGTCGTCGCCGAATAAAATAGAAGATATGAATAAATAATGTTAACTTTACTGGGTTGAATGAGTCATTTATTTTATCACCTCGCCTCGCTCGTGGACGAGCAATTTTTGAGTGGGAACCTATAGAGCTTTACACGCGGAGCAGCGTGCATGTGTGTTAGCCTAAGTGCTCTTGTTATGGGACATGGAACGTGCATGTAATTACTTACCCTCCATATTTGGTGTAGGATGATGTCATAATGCCATGTGACACATGAAATTCTCGTGAAATATACAAACACTGACATTATCTTTGGAATTTGAATCCTATCCATAAAACTCGATACCCATCGGCGTCCTAAAAAATTTGGATGAAAACTTAATAATGAGCACACTCGTATATGTATGTATTGTCATGGAAACTGTGCCGACAAGGGACATACTTAGCGATACGATATTCTTAAATACGTGCTTAAGATTAGCCATAGATTAAGTACGTGCGAGATGTATGAATGATTATGGATGTAGCTACTTGTGTATATACTGTGTTCATTAATTAATAAATACCATTGTATAGACAGTACTTCAGAGTGTCTCTCTGAGTGTGGACTGCCATAAACCCCTTTGGGGTGAAGTCCACACTCCCTCGACTCCACCATCAACATCGTAATTAATGCCAGGCAGTGGACACGATCTTCAACCACCTACCACTGTCCAGCAAAGAAACTAAATTGTTACAAAACTTCATGTAAATCCTCATTAATACTATTGTTACTAGGATTGAAATAGAAAAACATTCGTGACACACACGAAACTACAAACAGAAAACAAAACAAACGGCACGATATGGTCCCCAACTCGGCATATAGCTTGCGTCATAACTAGCGCTGGCCCCGTATCATGGTCGGCCGTATCACGCAATAAGTGACAAGATAGTGTCCGTCTCGTTCTATCGAACGGCGACAGCCAGTGACGGATGCTCTATCTTGTCACTTATCGTGTGATAAGGCCGACCATGATACGGGGCCAGGTCTTCCGTTGTACCCATCGATGACTGGGATGACTGTGTACTACATAATGTGTTAGGGCCTATATTCACTCGCAGCAAATGGCCGGTTCATACTTTGATTAGTGATTAGTGCGAGTTCATACATTTGCTGCGAGTGCGAGTAGCTTTTGTATGAACTCGCACTAATCACTAATCAATGTGAAACCAGGCCCTTAGGTATAGGAGCGTACCTGGTAATTGTGTCTACTACGTAACGTGGCAGTCATAGGTTAGAAAAGAATTAGACAAAAAAATCGGACGTAGACCAAAATGTCCATGCTTCTTAATGACTTACAGTACGATTACTGTTAGTTAAGACCTGACAGGTGGATTGCCTTCATTTAATTTTCAACTTTAATTTCATATAGATAAAGCATTTTTCAGAATACTGTTACCCACATCTACCGATTTAGTAATAACTATTTTATTTGTATAAGATTAAAGTTGAAAATTAAATGAAGGCAATATTATCTGTCAGGTCTTAACTAACAGTAATCGTACTGTACGAGTATGTGCATTTTGTTGGAAAATATTTAACGCTTGGCTATCAAGATGTCCCCTATATTTAAACGGCTTTAAAAGTAACTCTCTAATACCTCAAAACTAATCACATAAAGTTTCCTGCAGAGCACAAAGCTGTCATCTGTTTCAACTCTTGCGTAGAAATTCACCAAACTATCCTGCGCTGTAGGACCAGTACAACCTGGATGAAGAGTTTTTTGAGCGCCAACCATCGAACACATGCCGAATTGAATGCCTAATAAATGTACCAAAACTTTTTTTACATTTGTATGGAGCGTTGGCCGACTGGGGCAACCTGCTCCATACAAATGTTTAAAAAAATGCGTTAAAAAAAAATCTCTTAGTTTTTTCTTGCAACGACGTTTTTTTACATTTGTATGGAGCGTTGGCCAACTGGGGCAACCTGCTCCATACAAAATGTAAAAAGAAATGCGTCAAAAAAAAACTCTTAGTTTTGTCTTATCAGACCACGATACCTGTTCTGCCCTTAAATGGTTTTGCGTTATTTTTGTTACACCTTGTATAGTGGGTAATCTCCGCCTAGAATTAACTTTCTGGATGGCGGGTTTGCCTCCATTACTTGCAAGTAAAGTAAGAGTACAACAATTAGTACCTATGGTTGAGATTTTTAAGAAAACTGTCATTGGAATTGAAATCTTCTACATTGGACGGAAGAGTTGCTTTTTGAATGGACTACTTTGATGCAAGTTTAGTATATTCAAGAGTAGGGTCTTTGTATGGCGTGTGTGTGTGCGGCTTTCCTCCCCGTCAACCGATTTGCCGTCCTCAGAGCTCAAAAGATTAAATACTAGGGGTAAAATTGTACTAGACACGACCTTTTTGACGAGTAGTCACATGTTTATGGATAGAAAGCAGGACGCTCATAAAGTTGCGGTCGCTGCGGCTTTACTGCGTTTTTACGACGTCCGCGCGTGTGCAACAGACCTTACTTGCGCAAGACCTCCCAATGTTCCCACTAGCTCCCCTCAGAAACCCGCCAACGTGTTACAAAGAATGCGGGCGGAGCCGCGGAATTAAATAGGTATATTCAACCTATGTCCATGCCGAATCCAGGTGATATATGTATACAGGTGAAGGATTTTTTTTAATCAGATCTGCGGAGATTGCTCCTTACAAACAAACTTACGAAGCTACGTGTATGTTGCCATAGTATTGAATTACATACAAAGTTATAGCGCTGTGTATTGTATTGGCTGTCCATTGTACGTATTTTAAACAGAGGACATTGACTCCTGTCCTACTAGAGTGCTCCGAAATATGCAAAACTATATAAGTAGGTACATAAATACTATATTGTTGTACAACATAGTTTGTACAACTATTTACTCAATAAAGTTACCTAGTTTGCGCAAACTTCCTCTGAATTATCATTAATGAATAGGCGTATTCGCTATTCTGGTTACGCTTAATAAATTTTCCACACGGCTAATAAATATAAACTTGATTCATCACTTTCTAAGAGCACTGTCTCTTTCTCCACCAAGGTTCCAAGCAGGGCCAATCACAAAGCTCAGTGCCTCCCTGCAGGTCGTCTATCTAGTGTATGTCTGACCTCAGGTTACACATAGTTACAGAGACCAAGTTATATTAGCGACGAACTCGTAGACGAGCACAGAACGTTTTTAGAAGATGCTACAGATAAGTTACTTACTGCGCTGACACGTACTGGTGTCTCTTTCTACACCAACGGCAAGAGCAGCCTAGATTAGTATGATGACAGTCGGGTCTAATATATGGGAGTCGTAAGCACTGACCACGTGTTCAGTTTATATGCGGTAACTGGGGTTTTATATGTACATTTAACTAGTGCAGTCGCCATCAAATATATCGAAGCGGCCAAAGTGCTCACAAATATCTCGATACGTCTCTAATGCCTCGACACTAGAGACGTTCAGATATTTGTGAGCACTTTGGCCGATTCGATATATCCGATGGCGACCGTACAAGGTACTATGAATGAGGGAGGATACATTTGGTATTGTTTTGTGTGCGAAGATGATACAGCTAGTCTGTCAGGTATTGCGTTTAGCGAGCGAAGTGGGCCTCTTCTTCATACTGTCTTTCCTTTCAATCCGACTAGCCCAATTTTTTTGTAACACATCAGGCACACATCAAATGTAAATGTACCTTTGTCTGAGAAGAACGTATCCTAAAAAAGGCGGACTTAATTCCATACACAGTTAGGGTTGCCATACGTCAGGATTTGTGCGGACGTCAGGATTTTTTACCCTTTGTCCGGATTTCGGCCGGACTTGGCAAGTGTCAAGATTTTAAGGAATGATCTCAAAAAAAAGTTTACATGAAATATTTATTACGAAGTTTACACAGTTTTAATGAATGAAAGGACCAAATCTCTGTTACAAGAAATGTCAGCATTTTTAGGGTGATGTCAGGATTTTTATCCGGACATTTTATTCATCCACATGGCAACCCTATGCACAGTCAACCTTACCATTTAACTGTCTAAAGGCCTATTTAAAGGCATTCTCATGTTGATTCAAATTTTGTTGTAGGTGTGTTGGGGGGCTCGAGTAAAATGTTATGATTATGAAAAAGCAGAAAAGAAAGGGAAATAATTCAACAAATACATGTTTCTCGTAATCACGCAAATGTTGCGCAACGCATAGACTATAGGTTAGTGCAACCGCCATCGTTCAGACGGGCTGGATGGAGCCCTGCCAAATCGGGATCGGCCCGGGCGGCGACCGGGCCGATCAGCTTATCATGGGATTACCGAAAATCGACAGCGAAAGTTCATTAGGTCCATACCGGTATTGACAAGCCTGCTGTTTAAAACATGTGAAAACAAACACGTATCAAACATCAAGATCGTAAATCGGTCAATCAACTACACCTTGTTGTTATCCTGTCCCGTTCCCCAGAAGACAATATGACAGTTTCTTTAAAATAATGTTACAATATTGACTTCGAACATGCTTAGATGATAGTCCATAAAAACAAGTTTCTGTCAAAAATTTAATTTTTGGTACAAGCTTTTATTGCCGACTGTACTTTTCTGTGTACCGTCATCATCATCAACTATTTACTCATTGAGACGATTCTAACGAGCCCAACCAAACACGATGGGGTTATGTGGTTTTATTACGGAGTTCCTATGGCCACCTTCCAGCTCCATCATCAGATCAGCTCCACCTCATCATAATATTGCATTGTCACGCGATTTGCATATTCGTGCAAAATTTCAACTCAATCGGAAACCGGGAAGTGGATCAAATTTAACTTGCAAGATTTGATTACAGACAGACAACGGGACAGGTGAAACTAAATAAAAGCTTGTAAAAAGGCATTTGGTGAATCACTTTTAGGACTGCGATTTCATGGGTTTCAATTCACCAAATGCCTTTTTTGTATGGACTATCTTCTAAGCATGTTCAAAGTTAATATTGTAACATTTTTTCACCCGAGGTGTTAACCATGTCAAATAATGACAGAAAAAAGTTGATTCCCCCAAATTGTAATCTAATCAGTGTCAAAGTTCCGAAGCCTATTGTGGCGTAAAATTCAGTCTTTTATTCCAACCGCAGCCGGGTGGCTCCCCCTATTAATCCATATGAAAATATTACAGAAAAATTGTCAGGAATATGACAACAGGTTTTACAAAAGCTGTGGTATCCCCAGGCCAGCCACGGGATTCGAAAGGTTACTCTGATATGATAATATAGTCCAATTTCTTTTTTTTTAAGTTTACCTACACTTTAATCCATGTTAAGCTTGGATAGTTAATAAACCCCAATAGTAACTAGTTTACCCCATGTAAATATACTTGATTTAGCACCGCTCATACGCTTAACAAGAAACTTTAATTACGCTGCGTTTGCGCAGAATATTTCTAGCTTTCCCAAACAATGAGCAATTAAACCACGCAGCCGCAATATTAGTCCACTACAGTTCCCGGAAGGCGTAATAACTCAATACTACCACTTAAAACAGAAATGGCACAACCATTTAACATATCCTTAGCTTCTTAATACCTTCTTCCTTTGTACTAAATTACGTCTACAGGTCAAAAGGACGTATAGTCTAGGATTTCCATAGGTTTCTGGAACGTTCTCTCAGTGAAATAGCTGATCGCAGGTTGGACGTAAGGCGACGTTACTATTTCCACTGAACCGGAATAAACATAAAGTGTTGGGTCGCTGTGGTGGCTGGAGGTGGAGCGGGTTTATAAGCGGTAGCGGAAACAAGCAGCCGCAATTATTCCAATCCCCACCATTCAAACTTACAGGAGTAAATGTCCCACAAATGTCCGAATCTACATCCCAGATCGCATACAACCGATCAGTTTCAAATGTATCAATTTGAAGGAAGACTTTTACTTTAAAAAAAAATATCTTTATAACTAACATTTTCAACAGATTTCTGAACTAAGCACGTACGACTTTTTTATGAGTAAGACAGTCTAACGTAATTATTTTCCCAATATTTGAAACAGTGTCCACCACATATTAGGACGGATGGATTAAATAGCAGGTAAAGATGTTAAAATATGGAGCCGGTAGGTACGATCTCGTTGAAGAATGTCTCCCTGCAATCTTATTTTAACTCAGTGCCAAGGAGCCCGCAAGGTGGGCGCGCTACTCGCAGCCGCTTTCCTCTGCTATGCAGAAAAACTGCAGTATCGGCTGCGAGCGTAGCGCTACGAAATCTTTAATACAGTATGTACCTAATCTTATTAACGTTAACCGATCACTTTCACAAGAGCCTAGCTCTTAAATAGATGATGATGATGATCACTTTCACACACCCAGACGGGGTTGGAAGCGGTTAGGCCGCTAACACTGGGCCGACGCGCACCTAGCTACGGGAACGCTGGCTTTAGTTTAGTTTTACGAGCCCCGTAGTTCACCGGCCCGATAACGCGCCGTGTGCTAACGCTTCGCGGAATAAGATAACTAACTACGTACAATATCGGGAGTAAAGCTGATTTTCCACCGGAAAGGCGAGACGAGACGAGGCGAAGCGAGAATTGAAATTTGTATGACACTTACTATTTCCACCCCCACCACCATGCGCGAGGAGAGAATTGAAAGTTTGCCATACGAATTTCATGCCTCGCTTCGCCTCGTCTCGTCTCGCCCCTCCAGTGGAAAATCAGGTTAAGAGTCGGTGGTTTCAAAACGTCGGTTATCGTAAATTACTTCCGATTGTATGGGAACACAGGTTTGACAGTTTTCTATGGGATGACAGCTTGTAAAGTTGTGGTTAATGCAATCCGACCTTAGGGTTGTGTACTATTGGTAACTGGATATGATAGGTATTAGTAAAGATACGTATAGCCTCTCACAGACTGGCGCGGCCTGCGGTGGCGGTCAATAGTAAACTTGACTATAATTGTCAAGTCTGTGACGGACTTTATACGTTGTCATGCCAACTGCAATAAATGCTTTCAAAATTTCAACAACCCGCATATCAACATCATAGTCTACTTACGAGTATACATACAATACCAATAGCGTCCAAAATATCTAAATGAAAACATTAAAGCACGAAGAAATAACACAATTCTTCCATTTCCTGAATCTGTTACCACAGATTACTCATTTCCTAGCGTCAATAAAAAATAATTTCAACATGTAAAATTTGAATTGCATCGTACCAACGTTTCTTTCAGATGCCGGGGTCTACGTCATATGGAATAAGGTTCATAATAGCTTAATTGGTCGGTATCAGATGAGTAGGTTGGTAGGCTGTAAGGCTGGACATAGACGCACGTGTCGATATCGTGTGTCGTTAAAAGCGCATTAAGCCGTGTTCAGACGTCGGCGCTGGCGACGTGCCATAGAGTAGAGGATACAGCGGGGTGTTCACTTTTATTGCGACGTTTGGCAGCCGATGCTATTGGCTGCCAAGGCAAGGGGCTATAGTCAGCAGGTTGTGGACAGCTTTTCTATTAACTACGATTTAACTTTTCCAAAAGGCTGCTGAATCGAATGTAATTTCTTCTTGTATGAAAACTAACGTTACTCCCCCAGCGTTTGTTGCTGAGAGAACGGCAATTCTGTCGTGTGTCTTTCTGCTCTTAAGTTTTGCAATTCAATTGAAGCGGCCGTCTAGTCCCTTGGTTGACACCCGATGTCAAAATTGAGACTGTCACTGTTGCTGTCTGTTAAACACTTAACACCTGAATCACACTGACGCAGCCGGCAGTGGCGGTCAATACTAAGCTTGACAGTTATTGTCAACTACTGACCGACACCGCGTATTTACTATTTCCACCGAGCGGTGGAAGAGAGACTTCATTGGTGCGCGTCGCCATTTTTATTTAGTTACAAGTTATTCCCATTTTCCTCACCACTCACCAGCTATACTGGAAAAACCCACTAATTGTCAATCGTCTGTGGTCCCTAGGCCTGTAGGCACAAACTCGCCTCACACGCCGTCTCTGCCTTAGTCTTATCTACATCAACAGGGCAGGGCACATGTTCGCCCAAAATAAATACATCTATTTGACTCCGGACTAAATCCGGAGACCTGTCGCTCCCGGTACGGTTTATTTTCATATGTGAATGCGGTTTTAAACGGGGTTTGATTTATTACTAATCTTTAGGCTGAAGAGGTTAGAATCTGGCTCCTATTACAAGTCGAGCGTAAGGACATCCGGTTTCTATAGATTTGTATACGGGTAACTTGTGCTACAGTTACGGACAATGATTCGTTGATTACCACTATTAAAGGCAATGGAAAAGCAGAAGAGCGCTTCGGAAAGTGTTTTGTTTGTTTCTACCATTATTCCCATAAGTTGGTCGCACCGAAAACATAACATCCATAATCGGGACATACATTATACGCAGTAAAGAAAAAAGGTCGTTTCGTTATGAACTAAACTGGTCACCGTTCAAAATATTTAGTTCTATTATAGTTTAGTTCTATTATACAAAATACTTAAAACACGGACCCTGGGAATCCTCAAGCAATGACATCTAAAATAATGGCTGGTCAGCCATTCCATATCTCCACGGTAGTCAAAGATATGATATCGCACCGATAATTCTGCACCTCATAAGCGATTGAACGAATGCGCTATACATTGTACGAATAATCTGCCCTTTGGCTGTAAGCTAATTGTCAAAGTCCTTGAACGATGCATTGAGTACAATACCCAATAGGCATTATGAGAACAAATAGTCTAGGTAATGCATATCAGCATTGTTCTAGTAAATATTATGGTTTTAAGTTTGTTTAATTTTCTCTAGAAACTCGCATCTTACATACAAACTTGTAACTTGCCATTGCCACACTTTCTTCTTATTAACCAAAGTAAACAAAGCAATAAATTCGGTATAATACTGCACAGTGCCTACGGTACAAAGTAATACGTTTGAATATAAAATCAAATGAACGTTATGGCTTGCCGCATTCCATCTAGCCTTTCATTTGCTTCCATTGCACGATATTATAACAACAGCATAGTTGATCAGACCACCCTAGATGAAATGGAATTCTATGTTGTTTCTGTCATCATTACAGTGAATTAAAGTCAGCAGAGGAATCAGTGACAATGATTAATAACGCGTTGATTATCAGCATCACGGAACATGATACTATAGACGCATTTATAAATAATACACGAAATGTGCGAAACGTACTAGACTTAACATGGTTTCCGTGTACCTACAATAAAAATAAAACGAATCGTAAACTGTAATACGGCTTTTCTTACTCAAACAATATTGGATCTCGCCTCTTTGTATTGAATTATATAAAACACGCACATACATACACACACACACACACGCACGCACGCACGCACGCACGCACGCACGCACGCACGCACACACACACACACACACACACACACACACACAGACACACACACACACACCACCACCACGATGGTACTAAGCAAATTCTAAACCAGTTTCTCCTTTTATTCCAGATGCGAGACTAGCACGATGAGGCGCGCGTGGCTCGTGGTGGCGCTAGCGGCGGCGGCCGCGGCGTTACAGCCCCGCTGCGAAGAGATCTCCATCCCCATGTGCCGGGGCATCGGGTACAACCTCACCGCCTTCCCCAACGAGCTGGACCATGATACGCAAGAAGAGGCCGGATTAGAGGTATGTTTAGTTCAATCAGACGTCCTGCTGGCGCAGTTCCGCTTGTCCGTCTTCGACTTAGCTCAGTCAGCCTTACAACTAGAAAACTAATTCGGCATGGGTATATAAACCAACCACGCCGACAAAACAGTAGAAAAAAATCCTGAAAAAAAACTCTCGATTCCCGTTGCAGCGGGCTGAAACATGATACGCAAAAAGAGGCCGGATTAGGAGCAGGTTTCTTTGGACGTCAGTTCAAGCAACAACTTCTGAATGTAAATCCTCTCTGGACATCTACAACTAAAGACATCCCACACCTTACGGCAGCACGCTTTTTTTCCACTATCGACACACTATATATATTTATGGCCCTATGCGATAGTTATAGGCGTTGGCGTTCTTCCCAAAACCAACAAACTTTGCGAAAATCTAAACTTAGTTAAAAAGCCAAACCCTTGGAAAGCCCAGGACGTTTTATAATGTTCAGAGATAAGGAACTAGAGTATGTTTGTTGCTTCACGGCTCTGAATAATACCGAAACCGCGTCGTAAATAACTTTATTTTAAGCAATTATTCAAATGAGCTCAAACCCACTTTAATGTCTTAACCACAAAATTAGTCATTGGAGTAACATGCCTGACTAATTTAACTAGGACCTCGCTTAACCGAGTATCGCAATATTAATTCATGACTAAGTCAATATTTTTGTCACTGAGTCACGTTCAGTGACAATATTTTACCTATATGTGTTACTGAGAAAAACTTAACATTTTGTATTCTGTATTTCCAGGTGCACCAATATTGGCCGCTCGTCGAGATCAAATGTTCAGCTGATCTCAAGTTCTTCCTCTGTTCCGTCTACACCCCTATTTGCCTCGAAGACTACCCGAAACCTTTGCCGGCGTGCCGTTCTGTCTGTGAGCGTGCGCGCGCCGGCTGCGCTCCTCTGATGCAAAAGTACGGTTTCCAGTGGCCCGAACGCATGGCTTGCGAGAAGCTACCCCGCATGGGAGACCCAGACAAGCTGTGTATGGAAGAAACTAATAGGGCGCAGGAGCCCGAACCGCCTCGCGCGCCGCCGCCACCGCGTCGGCCGAATTACAAATGTAAGGATCCAAAAAACTGCGAAAGCGGCCCGGCTGCAAGCCCGGGCGAGGTCGCAAGCGACGAGTGCGCCTGCACTTGCAGGGCGCCGCTGGTCCCCGCGCGACACAACGGCTCGGCGGCCCTCGCAGCACTACTCCCGGGAGAGGGCTGCGCGCTACCCTGCCGAGGCGCGTTCTTCACGAGGGAAGAAAAAGAGTTCGCGGGGGTATGGGTCGCGCTGTGGAGCGGCCTGTGCGCCGCGAGCACGCTCATGACGCTCACGACCTTCCTCATCGACTCCCAACGCTTCAAGTACCCCGAGCGCCCGATAGTGTACCTTTCGGCCTGCTACTTCATGGTGGCTCTCGGGTATCTGGCCCGGCTGGCGATCGGCCATGACGAGATCGCCTGCGACGGACCGCTCCTGAAGACCTCCGCGGCCGGCCCGAGCGCCTGCACCCTCGTCTTCATACTCGTATACTTCTTCGGAATGGCGTCGTCCATTTGGTGGGTGGTGCTCTCCTTCGCCTGGTTCCTGGCGGCAGGGCTCAAGTGGGGGAACGAGGCGATCGCCGGACACGCCCAGTACTACCACCTCGCCGCGTGGCTCATCCCGGCCGCGAAGACCGTCGCCGTTCTTTTAGCCGGAGCGGTAGACGGGGATCCGGTGGCTGGAATCTGTTACGTCGGGAACTCCTCGCCCGAGAACTTGAAGAAGTACGTCCTGGCCCCGCTGATCGTATATTTCGCTCTGGGAGCGACGTTTCTCCTGGCCGGCTTCGTGTCGCTATTCAGGATCCGCTCGGTGATAAAGCGCCAGGGCGGGCTCGGGGCCGGGACGAAGGCGGACAAACTGGAGAAGCTGATGATCAGGATCGGAGTTTTCAGCGTGCTGTACGCGGTGCCGGCGGGCGCCGTGCTGGGCTGCCTGGCGTACGAGGCGAGCGGGCACGCGCCGTGGCTCCGGCGGACCGCGTGCGGCCAGCGCTGCGGGCCGCGGCCGCTGTACGCGGCGCTCATGCTGAAGTACTTCATGGCGCTCGCCGTGGGGATAACCTCGGGGGTGTGGATCTGGTCGGGCAAGACGCTGGACTCGTGGCGGCGCGTGTGGCGCGGCGGGCGCGCGCCGGGCGGGGCGCAGCGCGCGCTGGTGAAGGGCGGCGGGGGCGGGGGCGGGGGCGCGGGCGGGGTGTGACGCGCGGCGGCGGGCGGGGCCGCGCTGCCCGCGCCGGCGCCCGCGCCCGCGCCCGCGCCCGCGCCGCCCGGGCCCGTCTCGGCGCCCTCGGCCCGCTCCGGCCAGCCGCTCTCCGACTACGGACCCGTGTAATCGATGTGCCATTCGCGAAAACTGATCGAACTCGAACACTTATATTGTGCAGCGTCGCCCGTCCCCGTGTGGACTCATATTTCAGGGCGATCCTCGGGCGTGCCCTCTAGTGTGCGGGACTTGAACTTGGGAACCGACTTTTAGGCGTTGGAAGAGGGCGAACACTAGAACACTAGGCGTTCGAAATTGTGTTAGACTCGGGTTCACATGTGATATCCCAACTGATTGTGTGACGGGAGGTGCCGCTGCGCGTCTAGTCCTAGTATAACACGCGCGCGGCGATATACGTAAATAGTTTTAAGAATCTGACGAAAGGTCGTACTGTTAAAGCGAAGCCGACGAGACATAAACTATCATTGTTAGTATGTCCCTCCTTCTGTCTCATGAGATTCTCGTCTTGTTGGTTATTATAAGCGCTGCGCTTGCGACACTTCGCAAAACAAAATGGTGACCGTGGCGTCGGAGCCTTCACTTGTAACTATGTATTTGTTTTGTAATGGAACCTGGCATTTAATAAGACCGAGTGATCTCTGATTTCGTAGCTTAATATTAAACTGGAATAAGCGATAGTACTTTCTACAAAGTTTTCACACTTATAGTTTATAACTATAAATGTAACTCCGAATCCTACTCTATGGAATGTCTAACAGGCGAGAATTAACCAAACGTAAGGTTTATTTTATACAAGAATTAAAATTGTTTCCTGCGAAATGTCGTTTGTACCTCTGCCTTAAAGCGACACTACTAAAGCCGGTTACTCAATAGCGAACTGTAACCGTAACCGAACAGATACTATACGAGGTTCAAGTGTGCCAGTAACTGCGCGAATGTCAATCACCGGCTCGTTGCGAGCCGTTCGCGAACACGCTACACACTGGTTACTGTACCCGTTCGGTTACGGATGCAGCTCGCTATTGAGTACCCGGCTTAAGATTCACATTTCAAAGCGAAATACACACAAAAAAGTATGGTTTCATTATCTAATGTTTATCTTCTCGCTTTTCACAGTTCAATGTTAAGTTTACAGTATATTATACAGATAAGTTCATCACAAACTAAGGCACACCTCTCACAAGTCGGTTAAGTTGTCTAATCATTCATGCTACAACTACTGCCATAACTTCAGACCATAGAAATCTTGGTCCAAGTCCATAACTGCCAAATGATAAATTATTTAATAAACTTCTGACTTGTGTAGTTATTTTGAGGTCTGATAGACTGTAAACCAAGGTAAATTCTTTAGCTTGCTAGCTAAATTCGCCGTTGTGCCTGCAAAACTCGCTATGTGCTCCAAACAATATTTAATGTAATAAAAATAAACCTAACCTATTAACAAACCTGAAGAGCACATATCGAAAATTGCACGCGCAATGAATCTGTACACAAAAAACCTCAATCCATTTTATATCTAATAGCTGAATTATATAGGATCATCACTGTGAAACATGTTTCTTGAGGTATTCTTTCGTAAAAACTGAACTTTCAATTGATGATTCTTAATACTTCCATGCTAGCAATCCGATTCAAGCCATGCCTACATATATTGCTGATCAAAGTACAAGTTCTATAAAATAAGTGATACAATATTCTTATGTAACGGTTCAGCCGAGTCTGAAATGTTAAATGATTACTGTAACTTTGGAGACTTAAACGTTTGTACTGAAAATTGCATTTCCTGCCATATAAATAGATAATTTTAAATACCAAGATCATTGCCATCTATAAAATGTATTACAGTGCTTTTACTAAAACAATGGCTGAATGGAACTTGAATTTTATGATTCACGTAAAAAACGAGACTAGCGCCATCTGTTAATAACAACATGATATGCCATGACGCTCCGGAGTTTCATATTGCCCCACTTTCGACTGAAGGACTTTGATTATGAAAAGAATGATGACTTTCAGATGTTGAAAAAAAAAACCGAATCATAATTCGCTTTATATTATTAAATGCAACATCGATTCGATTGTTTTTCAACATGTGTTCTTCCGTTCTAGGGGAAACTAAATAATGAAAGTTTATTTTATCTGACGTGTCATGGAAATGAAACTTCTATTTGCATTATTTCAATATAAACTCTAATAGGGAAGATGCAGTGCTGTAATATTAAAAAAAAAATCTGACCAAAATGTTTAAAAAAAAACAAAATAATAGCTACTGAAACATTTTTACTTTAGTTTATACTAATCTATACGGTGTGTTGTACAAATCACAGTGATACTTTGTAATTTATTCAGTGTCATAGTGTTTTGATTTGTTTATTTAAAAAAATATAATCATAACTCAAAACTATGACATCTAGGGACAAACAAATAAGGCGACACACATGAGTGACGTCACAGGAACTGTAGATCCGTTTAGGCACGAAAGTTTAAATTGTCAGTTTGTAACAGGAATTTTTGATTATAAATTGTAGTATTCATTTTTTATACATTCGTGTTCTATTAAAGCAAAAATAAAAATATTGCATCTTCCCTATTGGAAAATTGTGTAATTGAGGGTAAGATTGACCACAGACAACTTTCATTGTTTCGTTTTGACTTAGGAACTTGTTAAGCCATCGAAATTATGACCGTATGTGTAACGCTTTATAAATAAACGCTCAAAAGATACTGTTATAGACTTAGACGTGCAATTGTGTAATTTTGTACATTGTTAATTTATATCGCAGCGGTGACTGAGAGATTTGTAATTGTATTCGAGGCACCGTGGTGACGCGGAGATCATTATGTAATTTATTTTATATCTAACTGTAGATAATATTGAATAAAGCGACTTTTTTTATGTACAAACAACTGCATTTTTCTTCACTCTGTATTCCCCTAATGCAGAACTAGTTATTGTATACACAACTACATAAATAAATAAATTGAAACACCCGACACAACAAACGTTTGTTTTGTAGCTAGGAATCATCTCGACAGACAAGACTTTCGATTTAAAAAACAGCACTCAAATCGCTTCATCCGTTTGGGAGCTACGATGCCACTAACAGGCCGTCCAAATTCACAGGTTGCATAATCCCGGTTGAGAAAGAAATGGTTTATTTTCTTTGGATGGCACGGCAAACCATACGTATGACCTATTCAAGTAAGTCGATTAAGGGAACATGATAGAAAAAAACATAATTTAAGAATATATTTTCTATTCCCGGTTGTGCGCGAGAGTTTTATAGAATAATTACTGTGTTTTGGGGTTTAAAAGATCAATAGGGACAATAAGTAAAGATATAAACGCTCCAGTCTATCAAGTTTATATTTTAGAAGTTCTAAAAGCGCTAATTACAAGAATATAAAACGTTTAATACTAATTTGAACATTGTCTCCAGTTTCATATTTTCCAGTATCAATGAACCAAATAAATCTTAAATTTCACGATGGTTACGAGGTCCTTACCTTTGAAATTGGCGTTTTGTATGGAGAATAACTGTGATTTTCATACATTGAACTTTGCGGATTATTCAGCAATTTCAAATTCAAATCAAACAAAATGTTGGTAGGAATATAGAAAACTTTTAAGCTAAGTTACACATACATATGTTTTTTTTATTAGCCTATATTGTGTCCCACTGCTGGGCAAAAGCGAGTTTTTTCCGCCACTCGTATCGGTCCTGTGCTAGTGTTACATATCTTAATTACTTAAAAATAGTCGCATCATAAAACTATACTTAATTGAAACACTTGAACCGGCAGCAAATGAAAAGGGTGGTTTTCAAGATTTAAATAGAAACACTAAATAAAAAATTAAAACCTATCATTTGTATTTGAAACCATTGCTACATAGTCTAATATTGAAATTAAAAATAATTTGGAAGTTGCAATAGAAATTAATAAATTACGTACTTACAAAATAATATCTGAAAAAAACGGCAATTTCATAGGCAAGGACCTAATACATAAGGTAAGATCCACCTTATTAATTCATCAGCAAGGCTAGCACGCGACGGCGCGCGAGCTCTCTCGATTTTTATCGCACTATCCGTCTCTCTCTTATTAGAACACTTAGAAGAAGAGGTATAGTGCGATAAAAATCGAGAGTATGTCGCGGCCGTCGTGTGCTAGACGTGCAGCGACCGGTGGACTACGGAACGCTTTGGCTTTTGTTGGTTCATAAAAAAAATCATCAACGGCTACACTTCTTTTTTTAACCTGTTTGCTACCCGCTGCTAGATGGCGCTAATGTCCAACATAATATAGCGCCATCTATGTTTTGGGGATACGAACAAACTGTCATGAATGTTATTTATTCTGTGTCATGACAAGTCTGGCAAACGAAAGCGTGACCTGGGGGCCGATTTTTGACTTTCGAGCGCTCGAAAATTAAATAAAAGTAAATGCTATTATAGTGTCATAATCACAGGTACTTACTTTCTACCGATAGAATTGAATACGAGTGGTCAATACCGCACGTTTTTAAATTTTCTATCGTCAGTTTAAAATAGGATTTCATAATTTTTGTCAGTTTTCGAGTGAAAGAGTCGAGCGCTCGAAAGTCAAAAATCGGTCCCTAGACTTTTTTTAGTTTTAATATGGCAACATTATTAATCTGTCAAAGGCACGTCAAAGTCTTTGGTTAGAGTTGTCAGTATTTTCAATTTTGTGAACTCAATTAATTTTCATTTATAATTGCCGTAATGTGGATAAAACAATAAAAGGTAATGTGCGAAAGTTGCTACATGATCAGTAAGTTCAAGCAAAAACAAGAGGAGAAAGAAGTTGTTTTCCAAGAGAAACAACAATGTTTAGATGCGATGTCGGATTTTTTAGGTTAGTATAACAGTAATCTTAATCCTTGTCGGCTGATTATTTGATATCATAATATTGACGATAATGATGATACCGTTTCTTATGTTTACAGATAATCTAATATAAATCGAATCAACTATACATATCTTAATTACTTAAAAATAGTCGCATCATAAAACTATACTTAAGTAAAATTTGTAATACCACATGTATTTTTTTTTAATTTGCCGCGTTTTCTCAGGTCACGCTTTCGTTTGCCAGACTAGTCATAAACGGGGCTCGCCCAACTTATATTGCACAAAATCTTAAGCGCAAATTACACATGCAAGAAATGGCATGAAAGTTTCATTACATTGCGGGTTACTTATACTGAGATTTATATATCAAGCCCCGCAAAGTAGTTCAACTTGCATGTGTAATTTGCGCTTTACGGATGTGGACCATGGACTTGTTTAAAAACGTAACAATTAGTATGAATAACTTACGACCAAGTGTAACAATAACAAGGCAACAAAAAACAAACATACACTGTCTAATTTACCCTGGAAGAAATAGCATTTTTTTTAAACAACGGACGAGATGGACTCAGTTGAGTTATCAATATCACATTATTACGTATTTATTTTTAAAGAATACCGTCTAATTAGATAAAATTCATAAATCACGTAGGGCCTATTTCACTAATAGTGTTCACTAATATAACTGGTGACTATTTGACGGATTTGCGGATCCTTTTATATTAGCTCGAACACTACCACCGGTACCGCCTCCGCGCCGTGCCGCCACCGCTGTCAGTGCCAGTTTCGGCCTTTATACTTTTTGCAAAACTTGCTTCAACTTTATGAAACGGCTACTGGTCTTAACTTAAGAGTTTACAATGCATCAGGCAGAACGGACGTTGTTGTCTAATTTGTATAGGTCCTTCTTAGTCCTACTTATCCCTGTGACCACCCCCCCGGACTTACTCCTACAAAACAGGATGCATTGGGCAGGTATAGGAAGGCCTGCTACCTGTGACCAGTTAACTATTGGCCACAGGCAAACGAAGTTACAAGTAACAGTTTTACATGTCTAATGCCGGCTGTGAACATTGGGCCAACGTTGCCGCGTGAGCTGGATGCAGCTATGTAAACGAATGAGATCGAATTATAGCCTTCTGCCTCTAACGCATAGCTGCATCCTGCTCACGCGCCAAAGTTATATAAGTTGGCCCAGTATAATAAGCTCTCTCGATTTTTTTCGCACTATACGTCTCTTTCTAAGTTGTCTAATAAGAGAGAGATGGATAGTTTGAGAAAAATCGAGTGAGCTCGCGCACCGTCTTGTGACAGCCGTGCGTCAAATGGCCAGTCATTGGTCATACGCCGTCTTTCCAGTTTAGATGTGTAAAATTCAAACTTCGTGAAACGGACCACTTACGCCCTTAGTCCATCTACGCATTCGCATGCGATAGCGAAGCGAAACGAAAGAGATGGCCGGATTGGATTCTTTCCCTCGCCGCGGCCATCTCTTTCGTTTCGCTTCGCTACCGCATGCGAATGCGTAGGTGGACTAAGGGCATTAGGAAATATTGACATTACATGCACGTTAAAAATAGGTGCGAAATGTAATCATGTAATTATAATTAAATGTTAATGATTACAACTTGTAGATACTCACGTACTCTTACATCTATTTTAATAATTGCGTATTTTAATGGCAGTTGTACTATTCTAGCAGTCTACCTTGCTAAGAACCTACAAAATTAAATTGTATAACAATAACTGGACACCTACATGAATATCACTAACCATTATATTATCCATAATCTCTTCAAGGTCCTTAAATTAATAATTTGCTTTAGAATAATAACACAGAATCCTAGGTCATTACAGTCATAGCATAGGCGCGCTAGCGGCTAAAGTTTGACCAGCGAGTTGAGTCAGAAGCATTTTTTTTTTCAAATCAATATACTTATGGCAACAAATTTACCCATCAAATAAGCACGGTTAGCACAAGACGGCGCGCGAGCTCTCTCGGATAGTGATCCGTCTCTCTCTTATTAGAAAACTCCGAAAGAGACAGATAGTGCTAACTGTGTAGCTGTCAGCTAAAAGTACAGCCGGTAAGTATTTAGAATGACATTCGTATAAAATCGTTTATTTTGACATAAGAAGAGCAAGCGAGAGAGAAACATACGCCCGAATCCTACTAATATTATAAATGCGAAAGTTTAGATGTTTGGATGTTTGTTACTCAATCACGCTTAAACGGCTGAACCGATTTGAATGAAATTTTGCACAAAGATAGTTTATAGCCTGGATTAAAATATAGGATAGTTTTTATCCCGGGCCCACGCGGACGAAGCCGCGGGCGGAAGCTAGTGTTATTCTAAATTCTCACGAGTGTACCTATTGCGCCGCTATGCATTTCGTATCACCAGCACACGTTTCTATTTTTCAAAATCGCCGGATTTTTTGTGACTCGACTCGCTTATACTACTAATAATAGAAGACTGCACGTCTATCATGCGACGGCCGCGACATACTCTCGATTTTTCTCGCACTATATCTCTTGTTCTAAGTGTTCTAATAACAAAGAGACGGATAGTGCGAGAAAAATCGAGAAACTCGCGCGCCGTCGCATGATAGCCGTGCTGATCCAATTAAATTTTATGCGTGGCAACACTATTAGGCCATATGCATACAATTTGCTGTGAATGATAACTCCCTTCTTGACACTACTTGTATAGTCTGTCTGGCTTAAAGGCCATTGTTGATGATACAATTATACAAAGTATTGCTTTGTTACGTTATTTAATTTTATTAGTTTAAGACTGGCTATAAGACAAAACATCCGGTTACTCCGGACGCAAGTACTTCCGAGGCCGAGGTCCCAACCTAACGGTCCTACAAGCCAATTTTAACAAAAATGGCGTTAAAATTAGTTTGTCTTTATCTGTCACTTAGATATTTGTGTTCGTAAGAAAGGGCCAAAGCACATTTTATTTAGCAGGCGTTTGAAGTTTTATGAATAAGAGTAAGACTTTTACCCGGATAAATAATACGATACGGGGTTTTAATCAAGCAATAATGAGTAAACTTATTCAAGAAAATTACCTACATACATTAATTTATCTGTGTTATTATTCTGATCTGATTACAATAAATACCTACTTAATCAACACGATTACTAACGGTTCGGAAGTTCGTTCAAAGCTTAACAATAAGACCTATGGTTTAGAAAAATATATTGGGAATTAAAAATATTAAAATGCGTTAATTTTATATCATATTGCTATATGATGGAAGTCCACGAAGATTTTAACCACTCAAATCAGTATTTGACGATACGCTAAAAGTGGTTTACAAATATAAATATCCTCTATCAGACATTTTATACAGTTAGTGGCGCTTCTCACGGAGTTAAATTTTTTTTATTGGCAACACTGGTTAAATTGCCAGCACGTCTAGCACACGACGGCCACGACATACTCTCGATTTTTATCGCACTATACCTCTTCTTCTAAGTGTTCTAATAAGAGAGAGACGGATAGTGCGAGAAAAATCGAGAGAGCTCGCGCGCCGTCGCGTGCTAGCCGTGCAGCACGGTTAGCTAAAGACGGCGCGTGAGCTCTGTCGAGCTCTCTCGCACTATCCGTCTCTCTCTCTTATTAGAAAACTTAGACGGATAGTGCGAGAGAGCTCGCGCGCCGTCGTGTGCTAACCGCGTTGTCGTTAGGTCAGCACGGCTAGCATGCGACGGCGCGCGAGCTCTCTCGATTTTTCTCGCACTATCCGTCTCTTTCTTATTAGAACACTTAGAACAAGACATATAGTGCGATATAAATCGAGAGTATGTCGCGGCCGTCGTATGCTAGACGTGCTGGTGCCTCAGTGTTGCCAGTTTAGACTTGCAAAATTGTGACTGTAGAGGGCCTACCGCTAAACGAAAACGAACTACGTTCGTCTATCTCCGACTGACAGGTGAACCAGCGGCGCTACCATGAAAATTGATGCTCGAAGTTCGTATACATGCATCCCTGTCACTCGAGTTATGTAAGTGCGGTAGAGATGGAGATACCCGAACTTTGAATTTCAGACAGAGACACCAAACAAGTAAAGGTAAAGACTTTTCGGTTTTTTAAGTGTTTGAGCTTGGACTACATGCATCCGGAATTCCGGAAACGGCAGCAATTCTGGATGAAATAACTGTCCAAGCCTCCTTCACGGATCTTTATAAATCCCGTAGGTACTAAAAAATCTACTCAAGACCTTATAACTACAGGAGTACCTAATCGAAAATATAGTTTATATAAAAATATGCTAGCTAAGATTTTGTCATCCGACACAAATTACATAGTACATAATATTAAATTGCCATTGGTTTACGTATTTCGTTTTACTAAATGATTTATAATCATTTTTAGTCGTCTTACCTAATTGAAATTATTATTTCAACACTAATACTATAAGTAGGTACTATAGTGTATCTCAGAATTAAGTATTCATTATTGTTCAGCATGTAATGTAACCTTTAAAATATTAACACGTGAACGTTTTAAGTTCCATGAAAACAATGAATAATTAGGTACCGTAACCTTTCAGGATTTGAATGGGACCTTTGTTTCAATCCAAAGAAGCTAAAAAATGCAAAGGAGTGGAAGTATGCACGACATTGCACGACTTCATAGAAGTTTCTATGCAACGAGGTTTAATTACTATTCTCTGTAGTCTTGCACCTCACACTTTGCAAAACTTACAATTTCCTGAATTTCTGGACTCCAATATGACTATTTAACAGACATAGACGTGTCGCTCGAGTCTTGTATTGTTGTGGACTGACCGTCCTCTCAGAAAGCACAATGTCAAGGGGCCTCATTTCCAGAGGCATTGTACCCTCAGCTGGTGGCAATGCTACTGCTGCAACCTGCAAACGGAAATAAAACGTTCAATTACTTGAACTGTGTATTCACAATGCAACATTTGGTGTCTAAAACTGTATTTAATTTCCATTTTGAACATTCATTGATTCATGAACGTGAACCTACAGAGCCATACTGAGGGGCTACCGCGAACCGAAACTCTGTCGCTTGAACTAGCAAGTGCGGCAGAGAGGGAGATACACGAATGAAGTTCGTTTTCGTTTCGCGGTAGGCCCTCTGTTTCAGAAAACAAGCTCTGAGGCCTTACCGCGAAACGAAAACTAATTTCGTTCGTTTACCTCCCTCATTGGACCCGATTCTACGTGCACATGGCTTAACTAGCCTAAAACTAAATTTTCAAATTTTTAGACATAATTTAGGCGGCAGATTAAAAACGAAATATTTAGAATAGCATTTAGGCAGCTAAGTAAGTTGTATAGACCGCCTAAAATTAGAAACGACAGCTGCTCATAGAATAGCAAAGTGTTTTAGCGACACCTAAATAAAATTAGGAAGTTTAGAGGCCACTGTAGAATCGGGTCCATTGTTGCACTTGCTAGTTCGAGCGACAGAGAGGGAGATACCTACTCGAACAAAGTTGGTTTTCACTTCGCGGTAGCCCCTCTGAATAGGAGACGCGACACGAGTGAGCGATCCCACGGAGCCCCTTTCTCAAGGCGAAGCTGCCACTCGTTGAGGTTTTATGGGGTATACAGATTATGTGATTTTACCCCAATTTGTCAGTACAACATGTAGAAGTCATAATTGGGTGTAGCGTACAGATGTAACAATCCGACCACATGTGCATGCAATTTCTCAATACAACTCGTTTGACAGTTGGATCAGCAGCGCAACATGCCTCCAATGCTCCAGACGATAGCAATTAGTCAGCTTCTGATAAATTGGGGCTGACAAATCATAACCTGTTATTGTGTACAATAAAGTGCTTACATACATACATACATACATACATACATACATACATACATGTAGACCCTATTAGACGGTTAGCTCCACGACCGGGCGGGATGTAAAAAAAGACCGGGTTGCACTCCGGGAGTGCCGGCAGAAGTGAAAACTTGAATAATCTTAATTTTATAAAAATAAAAGACACCCACATTTCGAGTAGCAGCCATTTAGCCGCAGGGGTAGGCACCCTTGACTCGAACAAAAATTTGGGCTTTAAAGCTAAATATCACACTATTGGACCACTGAGTTGAAAAAATGTTTTTTTAAATTGTACCTATTCTACCATTATGTCGGCGTCATTGATAAACTCATGCCGAATTAGGCCTACACCTATTCATAGTAGTAAGGGTCACTGAGCTAAGCCGAAGACGGACAGACGGACATGGCGAAACTATACGGGTTCGTTGTTGACTACGGAACCCTAAAAAGGGTGAACACTTATCCAACAGATGTGCGAAACTGTGTTTTGCATATATTTGATACCTGGCATGAGGTGGAAATTCACACTTGATGCCATGCCCCGATATAGGTACTTACCTTGGTAGTACATCCCATAGGGCTCCTGAATAACACCGGGATGAATGTCCGCCTCCGCTAGGTAGCTCTGATGGTATTCTCCCGGCATGGCTGGCATCTGGTGTTGGTAGTACATCTGTGGCGGCTGTTCCATCTCCATCTCTGGCATAGACTGCTGGGGTGTTGCTTGAGGACTCTGAAGGAGAATTAAGGTCTGATTTTGTAGTGTCCGTGGACCGAACTATCACCTGAGCGGCTACCGTGAAACGAAAACCAAGTTCGTTCGTGTATTGCCGCCTCTGTCGCACTTGCAAATTCGAGCAACAGAGGGGGAGGGAGGGACGCGAATTTCGCTTTCGTTTCAATCTCGGGTCGTAAAAAATATTAGACACGCAACGTAAGACCATGTAAGTGTGAAAGAGAGTATTAAGTATCAGCCATCGCCCGTTTGGTTTGCGGATTAGCAATTTGGTAGCCATCGTTCATTTAGAAGAATGCAAAGGCCAGACGATAATTGCTACTTCTCATGTAGGTATGGTTTGGAAATGAACCAGATTATTTACCTGATATTTACACCTCTTGAACCGTCCATAGAGCGAAGAATAAGGCAGGTTGTAGTGGATCGCAGCTTGGTTTATCGACATTTGGCCAATCCTGGAAAAGTTATAGAAAAAAAATAAGGTGGATATAAATGTAGGTGTTGAATAATGGTGATGGTTCGGGAAGATTATTACAATATGGAATAATTGGAATATTACAACTAGATGAAATAGCTCAACTGGTCACGTGGTCGCATGTCGTGCAGCAAACCCTATCTCGATGTTCTCGCTCAGTATGAAATCTATAGAGATGGATATTTGTCGCACCAAGTTGATCACCGAAGCTAGGCGCAGAGTATTTCCCAGTGGCGTATCTTACGCTACGTTTACGACATATACTTCGCCGTGTAAATGCATCTCAAGCTTCTCTGTGGTCGATCCTTTATACAATAAGCTGAATAAACTTGTGAAAAATTACCTGACAGCTTCCAAAGCCTCTCCCATGGCGTCTTCGGACCAGGGCGTCGGATTAGACCGAGACAGCTCGATGCCCTCCCGCTTACACCGCCCGTACAGCGTGCCTGATAAATGTCAGGATTATGTTTGTAGGTAAATTATGCTGACTCTGGTCACATACTCGAGTCGAGATATTCCCAAATATAAAAGATACTTATAGAAGTAAAAGTACGGAGCTCTGTAAAACCGTAGTAAAACCCGATGTGAACAGAGCATGCATACTGGTAAGAGCAGCAACATTTAGTGCACCCTTTACCAATTACCTAGCCGACGGCAGTTCATCAAAGGTGGATAATGGTTTGATGTGTCTACTCTTGTTAGGTATTCCGGTACAGAATCTACGAGGTTTCCCGAAGGTAGGCGCCATGATGGTCTAAAATGGCATATATGGATCATGGATCGTGGATCCCTCTCAGTCAGCTCGCTTCCAAGCCGTTGGAACCGCTAGGCGTGCCGAGAGATTTTGTATAAAATGTGCTATTGGTCTTTTCCGAAGCCACAGTTTTTTCAAAAGGCACCACAGGATTTGTCATGTGGTCTAAGATGTCACTTACCAGTGGGTATCCCAAACTGCGAAGCTGCCCGCTGCACGGAGGCGGCTCCACAACGGATGGAGGCGAGCGCTCGCTCCAGGTCAACTCTCCGCCAGGCTGTGGGAGCCGCGTTAAACGGAGCCGCGAGGCGGATACCCTCGCGCCGTGCGATTTTGTACAAGGTGCTGCTAGGGATTCCTGGATGACACAAACCAGAAGTCCAGATTATTGTGTTATGCTAGATCACTTTTGTCTGAACTTATTGAACACTACAATAAAAAATGAGGAAAGCAGACGGGAATAACAAACTTGGTAGCTGCACAGCTGGGAACTAAAGGTGAATAAGTACATGTGGCAATCTGGCAATGGATTACAGCAGCAAACTAAAAAGAAAGCCGTCTTAACTTAGCCGCCAAAGTTGCGCGAATCTTGCCTCTGGCGTTTGATATCAACTGACTATTTGAGTGTAGGTATATTAACATCATCAGCAGCGCCCTGGGATGCGCAAACATATTTTCTCAGCATAGAAATGGCCCCTTAGGCAAATAACAAGTACTTTTGTAAACTGACCGTAAGCCTTGCTGGCCTTGTTGGCAGAAATGGCTCCGGACCGCAAAGCGTGCAGCGCACCACGCAGATCCGCTTCACTCCAGGACTTGGAAGCGCCTTCTTTCTTGGGCGTGTCGATACCGAGTCGGTGCGCGCGCTGCCAAAGAGTCGTCGATGGGATGCCATAAGTCGCAGATGCCTGGAAAGTAAGTGCAAAAATGCAGGATTTAAGGGTTCTGTGACACTTGGGTCAAGTTTTACGACATTTATTTATGAAGTGGGAAATCAGCACGACAAAGAAACCCAATCGAAAACCCATTGACCCATGATATTTTAAAGATTTCCAACGGCTGTGAAGTTTAAAAAACACAGACCCTTTGTTGCCAATATTTTGTGAATTCTGGAGTGTATCATTAAATCGTATTGCTCTAATCTAAGTGTAACTTGGAGCCCTGATTTTTTTTCAGATCTCAGTGATACCTTAGTGAGACTCATATTGTGTGTCCGAAGTGCTTCTAACGCCATCTCCATGTCCTGCTGCGTCCAGTTCTTAGGGCTGCCGCGGCGTTCCGGCTGTGTGCTGGAGTCACTGGTGTCTGATCCACTCAGGTGGTGTTGCTCTAGAAAATTGTTGTCGATTACTGAAGCGAATAGGAAAGGCAGAGACAATAATATATAATCTAACGTAGGTGGCTACGCTACTGTTGCGTTTATTTCCTAGGTAATAAAGACAAAAACCGTAATAAAGAAAAGACAAACTATTAAATACTTTTGAAAAAGCAGCTACAGTCATCTGACCAATTATTTAAGCATCATGTGTCGAATGAAGACGACCTACTAATCAAAAGCATTTTCAGGATTTCGGATCTATCAGTCACTTCTCGTTATATATGTTATTTAACACGGAAAACTAGAAAATATGAGTTGTTACCTCCTTCAGAGACAGGTTCGTCTTTAACAGTAAGGAGAGGCATGAAGTCCATGGAATCGGCGTCGTTCGCTCCGGGCAGCGTCTTGTGTCTATCGATGAGCATAGCACCCTGAAAAATAAAAATCCCCATGTAATGTATAATGTAGTAATTTACATCTCCTCCTCACCACCCTGAATATGAATCCACACAGGGTTTGGGTAGACTACATCTTCAGCAAAAGAAGGAACAAGCACTACCATGCACCATGGAGTTACCGCGTGTAAATTACGCAGCACCATGATCTGACAGAACATATTTCACTAATACAATTTTTCAACGTGTCTTAGGGCCGCCACATACAGGCTGAATTCCGATGACTTTAGGTCTTAGCTATTCCAAAAAAAAAACTGTCTACTGTGGTCAGTGTTGCACAAGGGAAGATGCCAGCAGGGGAAGAAAGGCAGGTTGATAGCAGCTGCTACATTGTCTGTGGACAGGTGGGAGATGTCCCAGGCGGGATAAATGTGAATAGAAGCCTGCGGCGAGCGTCCGTGAGGCGCTGATTCAAGTGTCTCTAGCGTCATAAATGTCATAATCGACATACCAGTGTGTCCGAGTGTGGCGCCGGGGCCAGTGTCTCGAGCGTGACTGCTGGCTCGGCGGGCTCCTGCTTAACAGATACAGGGGTCGCGGCGGGGCCCGCCGGCGCCGGCGGCGCCAACTCCTCCAGGCTCTCCGGACCCTGACGGACAACGACACAGTTTATAGGACCGCACTGGAGCTTGCCGTAGCGTTTATGCATTGACATTGGTCTCAAGTATCACGTTCAGAGGCAAAATCTGAATTATCAAGTTGCAAAATAGGTAACTTCTCATAGTCATCATCGATATGCCAATCCCGTCGGATCGTTGCAACGTCACGCTAGCAAAAGTTCAAATGTTTAAGCCAGCTTTTCCGCTAGTACCCAAGCTAGGTACTTATGATGCCAGCATATATTCTCGGTCAAGGATAGGTCTACGATCTCCCGCCTGTCGTAAATGGCGACTAAAGGGGGTCATAATGTCAGGGGGTCAGAAATGTGACTTTGTTGTACTAATGTGTGGCTCAAGTGATTACAATGTTAATCCAATAACTAAATCGGTCGCCCTTATAAATGAAGCCGTCAAACTTGCAACACACACGAATATAGTTATATGCGATATTCCGTTTAGTGTAAATGAGTATTCCAAGGACTATAATAATTATGTAGCGAACTTTAACACGTCCCTTCACAAAAAACTTAATAAAGTACCAAATGTAAGCCACATTAATTGTATAAACTTTCACATCTTTGATTACAAAATCAATGGAAATCAACTTAACTGGAGAGGTAAATATAAACTTGCTCGCTGTGTCAACAACGAACTTAGAAACGTTAATGAACGCTTTTACAATGGAGAGCGTTTTTTAGGTACTTCGCCGAATCTAAATCAAAGGAAATAACAACTAAGGAGCACGATGTAGTCGCTCAAAACAGCACCGAGTCAGTCATGCACTTTGGAATAATTCACCAAAATATTAGATGCCTGACAAATAAAGTCTATCAATTAGAAGCAATCCTGCAAAGTATGGAATTAATGCATGTTGTGTGTCTGACTGAGCACTGGGAAAAATCGGAAGAATTAACCAGTATAAAGATTATGAACTATGGACTTTCCTCATCCTATTGTAGAAGGAATAAAATTCACGGAGGAGCCTCTACACGTCCATAATACTGTAATAGCGGCCGAACTTAGCAGTTTGAGTTTCTATAGAGATGGTTATTGAAATTGCTGCGATTGAAATTGTTGAATACAAACTGATAATTATATGTATTTATAGGCCCCCGTCTGGCGATGTCACTGTATTTTTAACCGACTTCAAAAAAAGGAGGAGGTTCTCAATTCGGTTGTATTTTTTTTTTTTTTTTTTTCAATGTTTGTTACCTCAGAACTCCGTCATTGATGAGCCGATTCATAAAATTTTTTTTTGTTTGTAAGTATATGCTTCCAGGTGGGTCCCATTTTTTTGAAAATTCAATTGGATGATGGGATCCATGAGGAATTGAGGGAACTCCTCAATTATATTAGGCACGCGTGTAGTGATTTTGGTATTTTCTATTATAACTCGTGTATTTACATCCGGAAATCATAAATTGGTGGAGTGGAATTGATGATGAAGACCACAGATGACTTATGGAATTCCTCAATTATGTACTTAAAAGTACAAAAGTATATCACAGATTCTGATAAGATTCCGTTGAAATAGCAACTAATGAAGTGCCAAGGGTGATCCTTGTGGAATTGACGGAAGTCCTCAAATATTATCGGGTCACATACAGCGATTGGATTTTTTTCTATAATAATCAACGCATTTGCTCTCGGAAATCAGTTCATGAGGTAAATTGGAAAAAAAATGTTCTCGTGGCTTGGCGGAGTACTAAATTGAAGTCGGTTAAAACTTTGTTTTTAAAGTAAATTATTAGACAGATTGTCAAAGCTATTAAATCTAATATATGATGAGCATATAAATAATAACATACTTGTTGTCGGAGTTTTCAATATTAATTTACTGAAAGAGTCACAGAATAAAAATAAGTTACTAGATTTGATGCGTTGCTCAAATCTTATGCCAATAGTAATATGTCCTACTAGATCCCATAACTCTAGTGAATCATGTCTGGACCATGCGTACTCGGACATAGAGAAAATCGATTTTGCACCCTTAAAAACCGGTATTTCTGATCATGATGGGCAAGTTATGACTATTGAATTACAACAAACAAAATATGGTATAAACTGTGTTCAAATTACAGACATAAGACGCATCACGCCTCATACATTGAATTGCTTTTGTGAATCTCTGGACCTATTCAACTGGGAAAAAATTGTGAATTCTGGAAAAGGACCGGACCAAATATTAGATTCTGTAGTTAATGTGTTCATACATACCTATCAACAAGCATTTCCTAAATGCAAACAGTCGATAAGAAAAGTAAGCACGAAATGGGTTACGAAGGAGATCATCTCAAAAAAATCGGTCCTAGATGATGTAAAACGACTGTGTCATGTATTTCCAGAGAACATTTCACTAATTAACTTCAAAGATCAATTTGAAGAATTGTATAATAAGCTAATTATCTGTAAACGTAGTGAGTACTTTAAGTGTGAAATATCTAAGGCTACTAATAAGGCTAAAGCAATTTGGAATATTATACGGCATGAATCAAATGCATCTCTTGGCAACATCACCTCAATCGATACCGCGAATCCAAGTTTGCTGGCAGAAGAAATAAGTAACTTTTTCATCAACTCTGTAAAGTGTGCTCAGAAACGGCCGGATATAGAGTTGTCAATGCAACTGTTGGGGGCGTATGTGCCCAAGGTTGATAACTGTGCAGTGTTAGAGCCATTTTCGATTGGAGAGATCTACAAACTTATAAAGCAAATCAAGCCTAAATCTACTAAGGACATCTATGAAATTCCAACAGATTTCTTGTCAAAACTTCCTCCGTCGTTTATTGATATACTATGCCACACAATGAACATGTGCCTTAAGGATGGAACATACCCTGAAACGTTAAAGAAAATCAAAGTAGTACCTATCTATAAGGGCAAAGGTCTTAAATCGGATTATAAAAATTATCGACCCATATCAGTGATACCAGCTCTGTCAAAAGTTTTTGAATTAGGGATTGGCAAAAGGTTGATGAAGTATCTGACTGGTCAAGAGCTCTTAGCTAAAGAACAGTACGCATATCAATCCCATAAATCAACGATAGATGCCACTAGGGCATTACTAAAAGTCTTCGATAAGTTAGAAATGGGATGCAAAGTCGCGGTTCTTTTATGCGATCTTTCTAAAGCGTTTGATTAGGTTGACCATAAGCTTATAATACGAAAATTGCATCACTATGGCATACGAGAGAATTTTCTAGACCTGTTTAGGTCATTCTTGAAAAACAGAGTACAGGTGTGTGAAGTCTCTGCAAATAGTAAGAAAGGGCAATCTAACTCGCAAACTCTGGATGCTATTTCCGTCCCACAAGGGTCCGTTATTGGAAACTACCTTTTTATCATATTAGTTAATGATTTAGCATCAAGTACGCGTTATGGAAAATTAATTGCTTACGCAGGTGACAGTGCCTTTGTTATCTCTGGGTCTGATTATATGGAACTGCAGTCTAGAATAAATCAACTTCTTCTTGACCTCAAAACTTGGTTCACCGCCAATGGTATGCTACTTAATCTAGAGAAGACCAATATTATGCAAATAGGACTGAGAAGCTTACCAACAATACCGAATTTAAATAACGCTAAGGTTCCTTTTGTAAAAAATGCAAAATATTTAGGTTTCACGCTAGATTCTCGACTTACCTGGGAAAACCATATAGAGAACCTTTGTAAAAAATTAGGAAAAGTTTGCTATGCGATTTCCAGACTGACCAAAATGCTTGACGATAATTCAGTAAGAATGTAGTACTTTGCCTACT
Source organism: Epinotia bilunana (assembly GCA_947049275.1). Lineage (NCBI taxonomy): Eukaryota > Metazoa > Arthropoda > Insecta > Lepidoptera > Tortricidae > Epinotia > Epinotia bilunana. The sequence goes on from OX346265.1 coordinate 8,001,741, forward strand.
TTCAGTCTCTTGTTATTTATGGTATTGATATGTGGTGACAGGCAGCAGATAGACAAAGGATTTTTATCTTGCAAAAAAAGGTAATAAGAATAATGGCTAATGGATACCTAATGGTGGCTAATGGTGCCATGGGATACGCCAGCCCGTGATATTTTCAGGACAATGAAAATATTAACAGTCCCATCCCTGTACATATTGGAAATATCTAAAATTGTCCGTAAAACCTTAAATCAATTTAAAGCATGTGGCCCTGGGGGCGTAGCATGGTTGCCATTTTATCACTTATCGTTGTGGTAAAGACGCCCATCACGCTCTGACAAGTATGCGAGTGCGAGAGTGACGGTTGCCTTATCCACAACGATAAGTGATAAAATGGCAACCGTGCTACGCAGGCAGATCAACGTCATGCAGGAAACCTTTTGGTTAACAGACACAAACTTAAAAAATCTGAGCAGTGTTTCTGGTACATGGGTCCTAAAATTTATAATCGCCTACCGAGTAATGTATAATTTACTTTAAAAACAAAGTTTTAACCGACTTCAATTTAGTACTCCGCCAAGCCACGAGAACATTTCCACATTTCTTTTCCAATTTACCACATGAACTGATTTCCGAGAGCAAATGCGTTAATTATTAGAGAAAAAACCCAATCGCTGTATGTGGGCCGATAATATTTGAGGACTTCCGTCGATTCAACAAGGATCACCTTTGGTACTTCATTAGTTGCTATTTCAACGGAATCTTATCAGAATCTGTGATATACTTTTTCAATTTTATGTACATAATTGAGGAATTCCATAAGTCATCTGTGGTCTTCATCATCAATTCCACTCCACCAAATTTATGATTTCCGGGTGTAAATACACGAGTTATAATAGAAAATACCAAAATCACTACACGCGTGCCTAATATAATTGAGGAGTTCCCTCCATTCCTCATGGATCCCATCATCCAATTGAATTTTTGAAAAAATGGGACCCACCTGGAAGCATATACTTACAAATAAAATAAAAAAATTACGAATCGGCTCATCAATGACCGAGTTCTGAGGTAACAAACATTGAAAAAAAAAAAAAAACAACCGAATTGAGAACCTCCTCCTTTTTTTTAAGTCGGTTAAAAAGAGGCTAAAATGTGTGAGAGTGCATTTGTCAACCAACTGAGGAACTTCCTAACAGAAAAAGCTTATTATAGCCTTGATGAATTCTTATTTAACAATAAGTAATAACTCTATTTCTATCATTTTATTACCTATCTTTATCTTTACGTAAATTAATTTGTTTTCAAAAATTGACATTGCATTTGAATCGTAATTGTATTTTATTTGCCTTCTGAACTGACCACCTGTAATTATTGTAATTTTTTTGTATTTAAATCTAACGTATTTTGATTAGCTTAATTTAAAGTGTTTATAACATAACAAATGACCTGTAACTTATATTATCAATAAATAATTGTATTGTATTGTATTGTAATAGTAACGGAGTTTAGCGAAGTTACTTTATGATATCCTTCGCTGCTAAAAATCCGCACGGTGGGTTCTCCGAAGGCCGACACTCCATGTTATCTGCTACGTGCGTAGGTACATAAACCATAGTTCAGACACAATACCGAAATTTCGCTACTTACCTATATAGATTAATTAATTATTAACCTGCTACGAATTACGTTAGTGCAGACCACTACAGTGTGAACTGGAAGACTACATTAACTTATCTACCTACGTCGGTAAAACAAAGAATGTCTGAGATTGCACCCTGGCTAGGAGGATAGTCCCACGCGTTATTGCCATCTTATGGCCGGCTGTGACGTAATAGTTAATTCGTAGTTCCACTGTAGCACAGTATAGAAGAATAATACAGTATGTAATCTGAGGCCGTTTAGGAGCGTTCGTTACCTACTTTCGCTCGATGCGCAGGGCTGTGTCAAGTTTGTGGCTTGGCATACCTATAATACTAATTTTGCTTTTAAGTATGCAAAGTATTTCTGTTACAGTTTAATAGACAATATTGTATACACAAAGTAATAATATTATAAATAGTTAAGTATGTGTTTTTAGTTTCCCACTTCATCGAATATTTTAATACCACTATACTATGCCTAAAATATTTCCTAGTAAGTATAATAGTTGCTAAACTGCACTAGGTTGGTAGGTGCTTAGTTACAAGCCTATTCGGCTCCTTGTGATATCGTGGCACTGGCGGCTCGCTGTCTTCATACCTACGAGGCGGTTTCCTTTGACGTAGCGAGTGAGAACGAGCGAACACCGCAACGGCGCGGCCCCGATTGAAGCATTCTCCATCATTCCCGAAGGCTATGTGTGTGTGCGTACCGAACACGCGCGCATGTGTGCAGCCGTGCGATGTACCTTTGTTCGAAGTTTATCTACTGTTCCTATACTGTGACTGTAGGTACCTGCAAGTGTCGTAATATGTGCGCAGACGCATTGTCGTCTATATCGGACTCGAGCTTCACCGGACGGAGCTCCAGAGACGGTATCTGGAAACAAAACTATCACATTCATCTGATTTTAACTTTGCTTCAAAAACAAAGTTTTAACACGATAGATTCGGATTTAACAGTGATTAGGTCAGGCCCCTATCTACACGTATGACACGATAAGTATTTTAATACCGAGGTATTAGAATGCTTAATAACTCCCTGAAAATTCGAGAATTTTCAGGGAGTTTTATGAAATTAGGTATAAGTAGGTACATGTTTAATTGAGCACCAATAAAATTATGAACTCATTTCTCGAAAGCACTAGCTTACTGCAGAAGCGCCGTCATTTTAGAATATGTAGGTACTGCATTTGAAAGAAACTTAAGAAACTTAAAAATCTATGTACCTACTAGATATTCTAAGAAAATAAGGCCTGGGGCAACATTCAGCTTAATCAATTCTGAACAAACTCGTACGTAGTACTTAGGTACACAACTATGACACGAAAACGTGTATCTGTGGAGAAATACCTAACGTACCTATCTACATATCTATACAGGGTGGTCCAAACAGCGACGTCAATTTTTTATTGGATTCCTCCCACCGGGGAGGAATCCAAAAAAAATTATTGACGTCGCTGTTTGGACCATCCTGTATACATGATACTTCACCTCAACGTTCCTACTTCTTAGGGAGAATCTATGAATTTGAAAAGCTTGACTCTTTTTTTCATATCATTGAGTTCGTTATGTCACAATCTTGTTTATTAACCAACTTGAAAAGAGGAGGTTAGTTTTTTTTTGATATCATTTTTTGATGTTCACTCTCATTCACGTGATGATACCTCTGCCCAACGTGCGTGTGGGACGTATATATATATATATATACTAGCTTCTGCCCGCGACTCCGTCCGCGTGGAGCTCGTTTATATCGTAGCTCCACACAAACTTTCATCCCCGATTTCACCCCCTTAGGGGATGATTTCCGGGATAAAACTATCCTATGTCCTTCCCCAGGATTCAAGCCATACCAAATTTCATCTCAATCGGTTCAGCGGTTTAAGAGTGAAGAGGTAACAGACAGACAGACACACTTTCGCATTTATAATATTAATATGGATATATATAAAAAATATATACCTATTAGGCTGATCATTATGACCAACAATTCTTTTTTTTTATTTGATAGTAGGTACTTATATGCTTCCATATTGGTCCCATTGTTACCAATAATCCAGTTGGAGTATGAGGATTTAAAAAAAACGTATATTTACCAAGCAAAAGTTGCACAAGAAACATAGCTTACAATTATTTGGTTAAACTTATGAATAAAGCTTGTACACTGGTGAGAATTACCGTCGGGCCCAAACTAGGCACAGCCTGTATCTTGGGAACCGAGTTACTAGATTTGACAATTCAAGATATAACAATAAATTTTTTACAAAAGAAAAGCGGACTATAAATCAAAATTAAATTAAATCTACTTAATTAAAAAACCTGGTGCATGCGTGGATGTATAATATGCATATATAAGTGAGTGTGAGTGTGAGTGAGTGAGTGAGTGAGTGAGTGAGTGAGTGTGTGTGCGTGTGTGTGTGTGTGTGTGTGTGTGTGTGTGTGTGTGTGTGTGTGTGTGTGTGTGTGTGTGTGTGTGTGTGTGTGTGTGTGTGTGTGTGTGTGTGTGTGTGTGTGTGTGAGTACAGACTGTTAGTTATACATATATAGTTATGCTTTAATAATGTCTTCGGTTTGATCGTATGAAAGGGTAAGAAGCCATTTTTTAACTGTGGTTTTCAGTCTTGCAATAGGAATAGTATCAAAAGAGCATATTTTAGACACCCTGTTGTAAATAGTGCGATGTAGGTAATCGGGAAAGCGTTTGGCAAAAGCAGTCTTGACTCGGGGGTGGTGGAGATATAAATGTTTAAGGCGTTTTTGAAGACGTCTGACATGATCAACTGAAGCAATAGCCTTTTGGTGAGATTCAGCAACAGCTTTAACAATGTAAAGTTGGCGAACTCTAAGGATCGGCGCTACTTCTTTATATAAATCGTCGGTAGGGAAACGGAAAGGTTTTCTCAACATGACTTTTAAAACGGCACGTTGAGCCAGCTCCAGCCCAATCATTGTAGTCTTAGCTGCTCCGCCCCAAAGCCGCAATGCAGTACTGTAGAATAGGCTGACAGAGTGCAAAGTATACCAACATCAGAATCTGCTTAGGTGCGCCACCTTGCAGGAGTTTCATAATGTAGATGACTTTTCTAACCCGGCCAGCACGGCTAGCACGCGACGGCGCGCGAGCTCTCTCGATTTTTCTCGTACTATCCGTCTCTTACTAGAAGATCTTATTAGAACACTTAGAATAAGAGGTATAGTGCGATAAAAATCGAGAGTATGTCGCGGCCGTCGTGTGCTAGACGTGCAGACAACTTCTCGTCAACAATCACTCCCAGTCCCAGGTATCTTACCGCCTGAGCTCGGTCAATCGATTCGTGAGTACCTTTGCTAGAAGTCAATTATAGAACATTACAAGAGAGAGGGGCTGATGAAATCGTTTTATGAAACGTTAAAAATCTGTTTTTTTTAGCATTCAGAGTTAATAAGTTACCATCTTACCAATTCGCTATACCCGACAAACCAGCTTGGGCCAAGAATTGCTTGCGGAACACCGAAACTAATTGATAAGTGCCTACTGACACTGTCGCCGACCTTGACATATTGGCTTCGGTTTGTGAGATGACTTTGAAACCATCCCAGTGCCGATCCTCGTATGCCAGTAAGTTCAAGTAAAAAATAGGAGGATCGGCACTGAAACGGTATCGAAGGCCTTGGCAAGGTCAAGGAAAACTCCAATACACTTGTTTCCTCGGTCGAGCTGTTTTGCGATGAGGATAGACAGCAAAACCACGGCATTTTCGGTAGACCGCTCTTGCCTAAATCCAAATTGCCTATCGGAGAGAAGTTGGTGTTTTTCTAAGAATTCTATCAGTCGCTTGTTAACTATTTGTTGTGGCAATAAAGTATTTAGATCTTTGTCTATGACCAGTGGTCTATTGTTTATGTGCGGTCGTCTTCTGTTAAGTGTGAAAAGATGTAGCGTTACTCTAAGACAACTTAAGGTAGTTGTAAGGAGAGCAATCTTGAATAAAACAGAATTGTGACTAACCCTGTGCATTTGATTACCAAGTCCTATCAGGTTATGGGCCTGCCGGGTCATATTTCTGTATAGGTGAAGATTGCGGGTAGTGGTGATTCGGAGGCTTACGAGGAGACACGTGAAGAGAGGTTCCAGCCTTGGAGGTTGTGCGGTGGTCGCGATAAAAGGCTAAGGGAACACACGTGGCGAAGAAAAGCAAATATGGAATCACACACGGTATCGACAGTAGCAGTGAGGCTGGAAGGGCAGCGAAACTGGAGCGTGTGGAAATTCCAAGTGTCAGTCACGCTAAGGGGAGCAGATCTGTGGAATATAGTTAATGGCACTGAGAAAATAACGGTGGCCAATAAAGTAGAGTGGACGAAAAGAGACGCGAGAGCACAGTCAATCATAGTTACAAGATTGAGCGAGGCTGTAGTGGTACATGTATTAACTTTTGAAACAGCAGAAGAGATTGGAGCAAGTTGCAAACCCTGTTTGAGCCAAAATCAGCGACGGCCACGCTCATGCTCCAACAAAAAATCCTACAATTTAAATTCGAAGGAGGAGATTTGGCTGTTTTCTATCCAAATTACAGGAATTGAAATGCCAGTTAAAACAAGGTGGCGAGGTGTCTGACAAGTTTATGATGACAAAAATCCTAATGTCCTTGCCAGAGAGGTACAGTCATTTTATATGCGCGTGGGAGTCGGTAGAGACGAGTAAACAAAACTGCGATGATCTAGTTGCAAGAATCTGGATAGAAGAAGTGAGGGTGAAGGCCAGAGATTCCAGAGGAGAGGAGGATAATGCGGCTTTGTATACGAATCAGAATCACAAAGCTGGCGGGTCAAGCAAGAAATGCTTCAAATGTGGTAAAGCTGGACATTTCGCGCAGCATTGCAAATATGCGTCTGAGAACAGGAGGTGCTTTGTGTGCGATAAAGTTGGGCATTTAAAAGTACTGTCCCAGGCTAAAAAACATACATCATAAAGAAGCGAAGTTTTCGTCACAAAATATTGCGTTCTTGGTAACGGCTATGACAGCGGGCAGTGACCTATTTGATGAGAATTGGGTGGTAGACAGCGGGGCCAGCGAACATCTGACAGGGGATAAGTCAAAACTGACAAACTACCAGTCAGTAACAGATCGATTTGTTGTGGTCGGAGATGGGCGGCGTTTGCCCGTTTTGGGTATTGGAGAGATGGAAATGGAGGTCCATAACGGCAAAACGTTTGTTAATTCAACATTTGGTAACGTACTGCATGTACCAGGGATGAAAATTAATTTGCTGTCAGTACTGAGAATTACGAATAAGGGATACGAGGTAACAATGCAAAATGACGAATGTTTGATTACTAAACACGGAGTTATTTGTGGACGGGGATCCCCGGTAGCAAATTACTATGTGCTAAATACGAAACCAAAGCAAGAAGATGTGGCAGCCATCTGCTCTTTGGATGTGTGGCACCAGAGATTATGTCATCAAAATAATAAGCTCGTAAAGTGCACTTTGAAGAAGCATGGTATTGAATATGCGGAGAGTGACAAGGCATGTGAGAACTGTGCCTTAAACAAAATACATAGAACGCCCTTTACTGCGAGTACGAGTATATCAAATGATGTGTTGGAGCTGGTGCATGGTGACGTGGCTGGACCCATGGAAGTGCCTTCTATCGGAGTGGCAAGATACTTCTTACTTTTAAAGGATGACCTGTCTAACTACAGGGTCGTTTATTTTCTTAAGAGGAAGTCTGAAGTGGCGGAAAAAATTAAAGAATATATTTTAACATCAGAGAGATATACGTCCAAGAAAATGAGGGTTTTGAGGACGGATAATGGGAAGGAATTCGTAAATCGGGAAGTTAACGAGTTGCTCGGAGCAATGGGTATCACGCATCAAACTACGATCCCATACAACGCAGAACAGAATGGAAGAGCAGAACGAGAGATGCGTACCCTCGTGGAGGCTGCACGTTCTATGATAAACGGTCTTGGCAAAGAGCTGTGGTCAGAGGCTATCAATATGGCTGTCTTTGTTTTGGACCGGACTGGAAAAAGTCGTATTGAGGGAAAATCGCCGTACTAGTTGTGGGAAGGCAAACAGTTTGACGTAAGCAGTTTGACAATGATTTTTGGCAGCCAGGTGGCAGTTCATATTCCCAAAGAAAAGCGTTTAAAGTGGGACCCTAAAGGAAAGAAAGGTATGTTTGTGGGTTACGAGAAGTCTAAAGGCTATAGAATCTACTATCCTGCCGAAAGATTTGTTGACATACGAAGAGACGTCATTGTTTTGTCAGGAAAGCCTGTGTTCCACCAAATGACAAGTCGGATGAGGAAGATAAAGCCGAAGAGTTGGTAATATCTTTGGACATTGACCACGAGCAGGTCCCGACAAGAGATGACCAACAGGATGAGGATGAATTCCTAGATGTTGAGAACATAGAGGATTCATCAGATAAAGATATTGTTTCAGATTTGGAGTCAGAACTCATCCCGGCGGCAATTCAAGGGGTTCCGGTGGTTGAGCAGTCGGTTCCTGCGGAATCTCAACAAGTTCCAGCAGAAGCTCAGCAAACCTCCAGGTCAGGACGGCAGATTAGGAAGCCGCAGAGGTATGATGATATGATGATGGTAGTGAGCGATGAATGCGAACCGAAAACCTATGCTGAGGCTATGAAGTCCAAGGACAAGGAGAAATGGGAGCTAGCTATCAAGGCTGAGCTCGCCCAAATGACGGAATACAATACATGGACTGAGGTCCAAAATATCCCGGATTCGGCAAGTGCCGTTAGTTCAAAATGGGTGTTTAAGAAGAAGGATGAGAATACTTTTAAGGCTAGGTTAGTCGCTAGAGGTTTCGAACAAAACTGTGATGATGACTACAATGTGTATGCGCCAGTAGCTAGGCTTAACACGTTTCGAATTTTTGTTTCAGTAGCGACTAAACTAAACTTACAAATTAACCAAATGGATGTATGCGGAGCATTCTTAAATGCTAATTTGGATGAAGAGTTGTACATATTACTGCCTGAGTGATGTGACGCTAGGTATGGTAAACTAAATAAATCTTTGTATGGACTCAAGGGAGCACCCAGGTATTGGAATGAGACGTTTATTAGCCTCGTTAAATCATTAGGTTTTGTACAGGCGGAAAAGCATTGTTGTTTGTTTTCGAAGTGCAGTACAAAGTCTAAGACATGGCTATTATTGTATGTAGACGATATACTGTTTTTCAGTACCTGTGAGAATGAGACTGTCAAGGTGAGAGACATATTGAGTAAATCCTTTAAGATGAAGGATATGGGGAAGATTACTAAATACTTACGGCCGTATTCATAAACGTACTTCAAGCCTATTTTAACTAAAACGCCGTTAAAGTTCGTTTGTCTTTATCTGTCACTTTGACATTTGTGTGCGTAAGAATGGGACAGAGCACATTTTATTTAGCAGAGGCATTTTAAGTTTTATGAATAAGGGCGTTAGGATTTGAGGTTAAACAGGATTTACACAAAAAATGTACGACTATGTCTCAAAGAGGATATTTAGAGAAGGTATTGCAGACATGGTATGACAGATTGTAAAACTTTGTTGTTACCGATTGATAAAAACTTTGACTTTCATATATTAAAAAGAGAATCTTCGGAAAGTGCAGAGATAGAGAGCAAGTGCAGAACCTTGGTAGGGAGTTTGGCTTATTTAGCAGCTGGGACAAGGCCTGACATTAGTGCAGTCGTGGCAATGCTCAGCAGATATCAAAGTTGTGCATCTATGCTGTTGTATAAATTATTATTCAATGTTTTGAGATATTTAGCAGGTACAAGAGATTTTTGTTTAAAATACGAATGCACTGAAGATGGTTGTGTAGGTTACGTAGATAGTGATTGGGGAGGGAGTGAGGATCGAAGATCAACAACAGGCTGTTGCTTCAAACTGTGGGGATGCACCATCATGTGGTTTTCAAAAAAACAGCAGTCTGTGAGTCTTTCTTCGACTGAGGCAGAATTTGTTGCCTTGAGCCACGCAACCAGTGAAGCGTGCTGGCTCAAAGACATCTTGACTGTCTTTGATTTTCATGTAGGACCGATTGTGCTATATGAAGACAATCAGTCTGCGATTAAGATGGCTCATATGACAAGGTGGCTTACAAGGGTAAAGCATCTTGACATTAAACAAAGCTTTGTTAAAGAAAAGATAACGCGAGGCATTATCTTGTTAAAGTATATTTGCACTAGTGAGCAAGTGGCTGACATCTTTACTAAAGCTTTGGGAGGAGTCTTATTTAGAAAATTTAGGGGTTTATTGTTTGATACGCAGAAGCTTTAGAAATAGGATTTGTTAGTGTTGTAGTATGTAATTGTGTATTGTTTGGGGTTAGGTCGTTAACAGCTTTAATGTTCAACGGTGTACTTTAGTGGTCAGAGTAAAATATTTTATTGATGGGTGGTGTTGTGGCAATAAAGTATTTAGATCTTTGTCTATGACCAGTGGTATATTGTTTATGTGCGGTCGTCTTCTGTTAAGTGTGAAAAGATGTAGCGTCACTCTAAGACAACTTAAGGTAGTTGTAATGAGAGCAATCTTGAATAAAACAGAATTGTGACTAACCCTGTGCATTTGATTACCAAGTCCTATCACTATTTTCTCCAAAAGCTTTGAAACAATGCAGAGAAGGGATATCGGGCGATAATGGTCTGGGTTATTTTATTGACCGCTTTTAAAGATTATGCCCAATCTTTCTGCATCAACCGCGCTTTTTTTCCAAGCTTCAGGAAAAGAACCTGAGGACAAACTAAGATTAAAAATATGCACAAGTGGCGTGCAGATAAATTCACCTATTGCCTTAATTAACGGGGGTTTGTGTCCGTCTGGCCCAGGTGCACTGTCATTTTTAAGGTTCAAAATGAGCTTATGTATTTCGTGCGGGTCAGTTGGCATAAGAAATAACGATTCAGACGGATTCCTTTCTAACGCACAAGCCGAAGCCAAATTCTGCTGTGTGGTATTGAGCCTCTGCAGTATTCGATCCGCCAAATTGGCCCCAATCGAAACATAATGCTTATTGCAATGGGTAAGAGACTCCTATCTGCGGAATTTTTCGTGAGATCACTGGCATCAGAGTTGCGTTTAGGATACTCACACACTCGCTTAATTGTGCCCCAAAGTTTTTTAGGATTATTCCTATTGCTGGTGAGATCTCGGTTGTCATATTCCGCCTTTATTTTACGCAAGAGTTGCCCATAAAAAATTCTGTAGCGTATGTAGCTTGTCTTCAAAAATTGATTTTCAGGGTTACTTTTAACTTGTAAGTGGAGGCTATCGCGGTGTTTCATGCATCGAATTAAGCCGGGAGTCTTCCACGGCTTCAAATTAAAACGACTACGGTTAAGCTTAGATATGTAGGTGTGTTTTTTCACAGTGTTGTTGACAATCTCATCGAATAGTGTTACAGCAGTATTTAATTCCACACAGCTCGTAACTGGGGTCCAGTCAGTGTCACGAAGCTCTGCTGCGACTGCTTGATAGTGAACACGGGAGATATTACGGTCATGACTATGCCTATTTATGGGGGATGAAACGCTGAGTATTGTGAAGTCATGGTCAGTGATCGCGGTTTTACATACAATACCTGTATGAATGTTATGGGTTTTGATAAAAATGTGGTCCAGACACGCCTTACCTCTATTTATTGACAATTGAGGTAACTCCTCAATTACATTTATTAGGCACGCATGTATTGATTTCGGTAACTAATGGCTCTGTGAGAAGTAGAACTAGCGAGATTGTCTTAAAAAAAAAACAACAAAATTACTCGACAATAAAATTTTATATAATTAACGAATCTGCTCAAAAAAAATCACGAGAATCAGCTGAGAAATGCGACCTATACCTAGTGGAGAACAGCGGGACAGACACCGGACAGCGGACAGATTAACGATTATCGGCCCAAGCTGAAGCATAGAACTTCGTTCTCTTTGCTCGCTCGTTCGATAATAAAAAGGAGACCCGTGGTCTAGGTAATAGGTGGTCAAGGTATACAGTACCTACAGTTCTAGTTTGAAGTCGAATTATTAGTCTCAGTAGTGACTAATAATTCGACAAATGCAATACTGAGTGGAGAATAGTGATTCTCCATTCAGTATTGCATTTGGTGTTCGAAAGATATTTATGACAGTAAAGGCCTCCACCCACCGAACGCGTGTCGTGCGCGGCGCGTGTCGGACGCGGTTGAAGCGGTATATTCACACCGCAAGCGGGCAGCGTGTAGTAACGCGTCATGCCTCTCTCACTACCAACACATTTAATATGTATCTCACTATCTCTATCACACTCAGCAGCGCGGGCCCGCGCTTCACACGCGACGCGCACGACACGCGGCCGCGCTGCTGCACGTCTAGCACACGACGGCCGCGACATACTCTCGATTTTATCGCACTACACCTCTTCTTCTAAGTGTTCTAATAAGAGAGAGACGGATAGTGCGAGAAAAATCGAGAGAGCTCGCGCGCCGTCGCGTGCTAGCCGTGCTGATTTGTAACTTTAGCGCCGCGGGCACGCGCGCGTTCGGACCGCGTTCGATTCGATGTGTGTTTGAATTGAAGTGTAGTTTCAATGCTTTACAACTTGCACGGGCCCGCGCAGCACACTCGCCGCGCACGACACGCGTTCGTTGGGTGGAGGGCTTAACGGCTAGTGCCGACGAAACACCGAACGTGGTCAAAGGAGAATAAGCCGAATGTGACCAATGAAAACAATGGCGAATAACAAACAAAACGAATATAGAAACTGTCAAGCGAATAGGTACAGTGAAACGCGTACAAATATTAATGGAAAGCAAAATGCTGAATTCCACGCACGCCGAAGGCGAACTAAGGCCTTTCATTCATCATTACTCATTAGTTCATTACACACAGCAATATGTTGCAAAAAATTACTATAGGTAACTAGTTAGTTAGAATGAAAGGTAAGTACCTACTGTTGTCTCATTCTCATTCAACGCTTCACAATGAGGGTGCGAAACACATTGAAATCGAAATCATATTGGAATGTGAAAGTAGGAATCTCTAAGAGACTCAATGTATTCTGTCCAAATATATTAGTTGACGGAATGGTGTGTGTCAACGTGAATTTTATTGAAACGACTCTAAGGTTGTTATAGGCTTTAAGAGTCCGCAGTAAGCTCGATTCTCCATAGAAACGTAGTTACGCTCTCATTTTAAAACTACGTGTTAGATTGTAACGAAACTTTGCATATACAATGACATGAGGTATATCTATGTCTGTAATTAGTTTATGTAGATTCAGATACCATAGTAAAGAAAATACAGCGAATTTAAGTTTTTCATACAAAACTTGTTTTTGCTATATATTTCGTTTATTTTAAATATCGCGTAAGGTATACCTGACTAGCGAGGAAGCCGAGGGCGTACTGTGACTCGTCGTCCTCTGAGGCCGGTTCGTTCTTGACCTGCAGATGACCGCGACCAGGCATTTCCTGCAACAAACAAATGTGATTAGTTGTCAGTAGGTAAGTACTAATCAGTCATAAAATTTCCTAAGTGCAAATATAAAATAATAAAAGTTAAAGCGGGTAGGTCGTAAAGAAAACACTGACAAAAGTAATTTAGTTGAAATACCTATTGTGGAGAGGTCGGGCCCACGCGGGCGATACAGCCGAATGCTCCATTTTCCCCTCTAAATGTCGCAGCAATCGAACAGTCAGCATAAGTACGTATACATAGGCAATTAGACAAAAGGAAGCGAGCTTTATTGAATTTTTTCTCGATTGGTGCACAAATGAAGAGTGCGAAGTTAATTTCCCTCCCTGTCTGTCGCCCGCAAGGCTGCCGTCTCCGCTTTTTTAATTCTGTTTGTTTTTGCCGGGACGCTCGCAAACTTAAGTATAACTAGCTACATAGCTCAACTCTTTGTTAATACTAGTAAATTGTGTCGCGCGAACTGAATTCAAAAGTTTATCTGGACACGTGACGACCGCGAGTTACGCGAGTACCCGCACCTGCGGAGGCGGGAATAGTGAATAAAGTTGCGCGGTTAACCCTACCCCTGTCGGTTACCGTGGACACAGACACGTGCGCGCCGCGAAATACGAACGAAGTCTCCCAAACACCGTCTTGGCGAAGGACGAAGTAAAACGGACGCGATAAACGAGGGAAAAGGGCGCGAATAACGGAACTCACCTAGTGTTCGGTCGGAGCCCGCCGCTGCCAGGCGGTGACCTTCGGGACTCTGGATGTCGCAAATGAAAGTGAATCCCGCACACACCCGGCCGGGCCTGCGTCGTTGCGTGGCGCATGTTTAGGAGGTGCAGGGCGGCGCGTTATTTTTTTCCCCGAAGAAATAAAAACAAAACGCCTTCGCCCCGGCCCGGCCCCCCACCTCGAGTTTCCAAACGATATTACTGGATAGGGCTTGATTGTCGGCGGCGTATACTTAGTTTCGGAGAAAGTTTTGATTGTTTAGGAAGTGGCGAAGGAGAGTAAAAATCGCGGAATAAATCGTGGAGGCAGGGTGTAGATGCACTATATAGCTGTAGGTATGGGGGGTGGGCGAACACCCGACCAGTCGGCGCCCCGCGCGGCGCCTTCTCTCTCCGCTCCGATTGATTTTTATTACAAGAATTTCGCTGGTGGTTTTTTTTTTGTTTTCCGCACACCGACCCGGCGAACGCACACTACGGGATTCGTATAATTCGTTTGTACGAGCGAACTTACTAATGCTATTGATTTTTTAACGAAGCGGCCGCGCGCCCGGTTTGTCTTTCGTTTGTGACGGTTACGTAGCTGGTTTTGAACAATCTTTGAATTTAGAATGGTATAATAAAAACAATTTGCTATTCCAACCGTGAAGGGTTAGATTTAGATGTAAGTACTTAATCTCGTCGGTATGTTGAAGTGATGATGAAATTGATATTAATGGAAAACTACCCTCGATTTACCACCTTGAAATTCCAACAGCTAAAATTGTACCGCTCGCTCTACTGTCCGGACGGACAGTAGAGCGAGCGGTATTTAAATGTAGATAATCTACATTTAAATATGAAATATAGGAAATTATGACTATCCCAAAGCGTGCAGCTGTTAATTTATAATCTCGTGGGTAAGTTCGTAATTGTGCATACAAGTACCAAAGTAATGTGTTCGTGTTCGTTGTTGTTGCTGACTTTCCGATTACATCTTCACCAGCTTATGTCCGCAACTTCGTCCGCCTAAGAATTATATTATTGATGTAGAAGTACCTACCCTACATAATTAATCTGTGGTCATCATGATTAGTTCCATGTCCACATCACCTAATTTGAAATTACCGAGAGCATGCCGAGAGCAGACGCGTCCTTTTTCTTTGCTTGTTAATCGATACCTGTCTATCATATCCTATCCAATCATATTTGAAGAGTTCCTCATGGAGCCTATCATCAGATCTTCACCAAGTTTATATGGGAACATCCTACTCCCGCTTTCGAACTGGACAACGTGCGAAATAATTATCGCTGAACACCTACATTAAGAGAAAATACTTCCTCCCTCTCTTGAAGGCGGTTAAAAGCGGGCGCATTGTGTTTGTTTTAACCGACTTTTAAAAAAAGGAGGAGGTTCTCAATTCGTTTTTTTTTCATTGTTTGTTACCTCAGAACTCCGTCATTGATGAGCCGATTCGTATTTTTTTTGTATGTAAGTATATGCTTCCAGGTGCGTCCCATTTTTTTTTTAATTCAGTTGATGGGATTCATGAGGAATTAATTGAGTGTAGTAATTTCGGTATTTTCTATTTATAAGTAACTCGTTTATTTACACCCGGAAATCAAAAATTTCATGGAGTGGAATTGATGATGAAGACCACAGATGATTTATGGAATTCCTCAATTATGTAAGTACTTAAAAGTACAAAAGTACGGCACAGATTCTGATAAGATTCCGTTGAAATAGCAACTAATGACACTTCATTTGGCACTCCAAAGGTGATCCTTGTGGAATCGACGGAAGTCCTCAAATATTATCGGCCCACATACAGCGATTGGGTTTTTTTCTCTAAATAATCAACGCATTTTGCTCTCGGAAATCAGTTCATGTGGTAAATTGGAAAAGAAATGTGGAAATGTTCTCGTGTCTTGGCGGAGTAGGAAATTGAAGTCGGTTAAAACTCTGTTTTTAAAGTAAATTATTGTATACTATACCTATGACTCATTGACGTCTCATTGTTCTTAATAGGTATGCACATGAATATCACCATCGTCATCATCATATCAGCCGAAAGACGTCCACTGCTGGACATAGGCCTCCCCCAAATGAATATGCGGGTGAATTAAGGCCATAGTTCCTTAAGGAACATTTCTAACAGCCAACTGCTTGGACTACAAAAAATATCAAAAAATACGTTCTTTTCCTTTCGTTCATACGTTTAAAATTTTAGTATTCTGTTCGTTCTACCTTTTTTGTAGATAGCTATACTTATGCGTTTTAATTGATTAAAGTTGATATTGAATTTGGTTAGGAAATGCCAATCAGATGAAAATGTATTTAATAATAAAATTATGTCTAAAGCGGTTAGGAGTTAGGACTCAAACTTAAACATTAATTCGTGACAAAATAAAAATAAACTCTAAAACCGAACAAATAATATTTCAAACCTATTATAATTATTATAGTCACATACATTATGTAAGTTCAAATATTTTTATTTAGGTACCAAGCGTCGTCGCGTCGCGTCGCGTCAGCATTATGCATAAGGCCGGTTTCCACTTTGATTAGTGCGAGTGCAGGTGTGTAGTGCGAGTGCATGTGTGTAGTGCGAGTGCAGGTGTGTAGTGCGAGTGCAGGTGTGTAGTGCGAGTAGTGTCCACACGTGTTTAGTGGCAGGCACGCTGCGAGTGAGGGGGAAGGGAGGGCGCGCGGGGCGTGGCTACTCGCAGTCCACTCGCAAAAAATAGAACGCGCTTCTATTCACTTTACTACACAGCCAACTAATCACTTGCACTAATGAGTCGCTGTCCACACCTAGTCACTAATCACCTGCACTACGCACCTGCACTCGCACTAATCAAAGTAGAAACCAGCCTTTACAGCATATGTACAGCATAATGGTAAATTAAAAATTTTAAAAATTCGGATTTGTAATTTTTCTTTTATTTCGTCCTTTTTAAAGTGATGATCTTCATACGGCTGATCAGGTCACATGGTTACCTTACCATATTCTTTCGACATCATTGCAGTAACACGGTACCAAATTTCGAATCGATAGGACATATGGAAGGTAGTCAGATCCCCTCATCAACTATTAAAGAGCTGATGATCTTCAAACGGCTGATCAGGTCATGGTGACCTTACCATATACCTACTTTCAATATCATTGAAGTAACACGGTACCAAATTTCGAATCGATAGGACATAATGAAGTTAGTCAGATCCCATCATCAACTAAAAAAGAGCTGATAATGTGATCTTCAAACGGCTAAACCGATTTATATGAAACATGGCTAAGAACTCTCGGGATAAAATTATCTATGACACAAAAAAAAACTAAACGAAAATCGGTTCATCCGTTTGGGAGCTATTACGATACCACAGATACACGTACAGACAGACACGTTATAGTACATTACGTACCTAGGGCGGTGAATTCGTGAATGGCCCAGATCGCAGGTGTTTGTGGCCCGAACCGATGGAGAAGGCCATAAATATGCGATCTGGGGCTTACGCATTACCGCCCGTTGTAAGTACACAATTTTACGTCTTCATCTGGCCACAATGCGAGTTTTACCGTACGCGCAGCGTGCAGTAAAACTCGCATTATGGCCAGGTGTGACGTAAAAAATATAACACCCCTCTCTTTGCGTCCGGGGTAAAAAAGAAATCACGCACATAGGCATAGTTACGTAGTTAGTTTAAATCTAGGTCGGGCGGACAGCCTGCAGATTACAGTGCTATAGGTAACACAATTGACGTAGAGACAGTTGGGCAGACGCGCGAACCCTCGAATATTTTTTTTGTGGTAGTAGTAGATCTTTAGGTGGATGTCACACTGCGCCGCATCTCCGAACGGAGATGCGGAGCTCGTTATATGCAAGTACCTCAGTTTGTATATAAATTCCGTGTGGTAGGACACACTGCACCGCACCTCCTTCCGGCGGTACCTATGCACCTCCGCACCTCCGTCCAGAGATGCGGCGCAGTGTGACATCCGCCTAACACTTTGATTCATGATTAGTGCGTGTTAATGTTAATACATTTGCTGGAGCTTTAGTTATGGACTCGCACTAATCTGCACTAATGATGTGTAAACAAGTCCTTATACACTGCATTCGATGCAGTCCAATGGTCAGCAGTAGTCACAATGGTAAACCCAAAAAATATTAGGTAACTAAACTACTGGTTCAAATTGAATGAAATTTGAAATATACCGTGTTTATACAATGCTTGCTTGGTTACTGAAAATTCAGGCTTCTACTTAGTTTTATCCACAACGAAGTTATAGGGGGCTCGAAAATGGCCTGAACTGCTTCGAGAAAAGGATGGTACCTACGGCCGTGCCGCTGTTTTGCTCGACTTGGCGGGGGCACGATTATTACGGAGGCCGGGAAGTAAGGGGTTGCCGGCCGAGTACCTACATTAGAGACCGGATAGTTATGAGGCTGGCAACCCCTTTTGCCACAAATAAATAAATATTAGGGGACAATCTTACACAAATCGACTTAGGCCCAAACACAGAACACCTCCACTAGAAGCCTAATGTTTGTAATTTTGTTCCCGACGCGAGTCACCAAAGCATGAGGAAGAGGTGAGGGGAAGGGCGGGTGCTAACAGCGTTGCGATTGGGCGATGCGCTCGCGCGCGGAATGCGTAGTGATGGGACATGTTCACGTACAAGCATCCTAATTTTTTAGGTACATTTTAAAGTAAAGTAATTAACTACTTACTATACTTTTATCTTTAAGTTAAGGTAAAGTATAGATAATTTTGTTACCATTTTAATACACAGTAAGTTAGGAATCCTAACTGGTACCGTAATTTTTTGCTGATAAATCATGGTAGGTCATCAGGCCCGTCTTGTGACACTGGGCCCAACTGCTCACTGAGAGGATTCTTAGAAGCCCGCACAACGTATATCTAACTCACACCAACTCCGAGTTCCCTCACACTTTCTCGAAATTCATCATCAGGCCCATTTTGTGACACTGGGCCCAACTGCTCACTGAGAGGATTCTTAGAAGCCCGCACAACGTATATCTATCTCACACCAACTCCGAGTTCCCTCGCACTTTCTCGAAGTTCATCATCAGGCCCATCTTGTGACATTGGACCCAACTGCTCACTGAGAGGATTCTAAGAAGCCCGCACAACGTATATCTATCTCACACCAACTCCGAGTTCCCTTGCACTTTCTCGAAGTTCATCATCAGGCTCATCTTGTGGCACTGGACCCAACTGCTCACCGAGAGGATTCTAAGAAGTTACTAAAACAGTAAAGTAACTACTACTACTAGTACTACTAATACTTATTATATATTACACTATTTACTTTAAATAACGAACAATAAATAAAACTAAATTTAAGTTCTAATCTACAGAATAACTACTCAAACCAAAATAAACGAGAAATCTGTATTTATGTTACATTTCTTCAAACCGGTTGGAACGAAAGCACGTGGTTTGTCGATTGACCATCATAGCATCATCGGGACATCACTAGTCGTGACGTGTTTCGTAAGAAAGGAATAGCATATTGCATTTTCAAAGTGATGAAAAGTGACAGACATAGTGTGTCTGTACCTCAGTATTCGCACCGGCCAGTATAAAATGGCCTCCGCTGGCTATAAATATTTTCAATGAAATATTGAATTTGACTCAACTGTGGAATGAAATTCCATCTTTTTTGTAATTAGAAGTCTTTGACGACTTTCCGCACCACCTCACACTACAAAAGCCCACAATTAGCCGCGAAAATCCTATTATTTTGTTTTTTTTTGTGAGAGTCATGCACACTCCGCACAGGTCGTTAACATGGACGCAACTGAACGGAAAGGCGGGCGACCGCGGATTATATAAGCGCAACAACACCAACGCTTGGTGACTCGAGTCGCGAACAAACTGAGAAACATTAGGCTTCTAGTGGAGGTGTTCTGTGGTTGCGTCACTTAAGATGAATTTGAAGAAGTTGTGGCTTTCCAATGACTTGTAAATTGGTTGAATATAGTATTTATTTATTTATTTATTTAATCTTTATTGCACAAAAGAATATCTTATAGTACAAAAGTCGGACTTAGTGCTATAAAGCATTCTCTACCAGTCTACCAGGCAAAGCAGATAAAATGTGGGCAGTGCAACTTAATTTAAAACAAAAACTCTATAACATGTCTAAAGATGCGATGAATAATAATTTAGTAGAATACGATAGAATACAATATAATATGATATAACAATATACACCTATTAATACATACATACACATACATATTAATATAGATGAAACTTACAAATCTGATAGATTTATTGTATATTTGCGATATATATATAGTGTGTATTATATTTTATACTGTATATTTATATATGTATTGGCATGTTTTTATTTGTCTAGAATTAATACCTATTAGGTTTTGTTTTCATTTTCTCTGTGTTTTTGTACATGGTATAAGTTTGCCTATCTCAGTCTACCTACCTTCCTCTCAATTGCCCAAAGGTTAGCTGGAAGAGATCCCTTATAGGGATAAGTTCGCCTTTGTACTTTGATCTATTGTGTGACATGTATATTCTTTAACCTGTTATTGTGTACAATAAAGTGCTTACATACATACATACACTCCGTGCAGCCTGGCAATCAGCTTGGCAATTGGCATGCAGCCCGGCAAGCAGCCCGTGCACTTTTGCGGCCCAAGCAGGCGGGGTGGGGTCTCATATTAACATCCCCCCCCAGAAGGAGCAAAATTTATTTCATTGACCATTTTTAAGCACGTGCTACACGGTTTACAACCGCGGTTTCTACCACGTAACCTTGGTAGAAAAACAGCCGTTGTAAACCATGTAGCCAGTGGTTGCAAACCATATTTCGCATGACCTTGGTTGGCAGGCGCGCTCGGCAAACCATTTGGCAGAAACGGTGATTTACAACCATTTAGCCGCTGGTTTTAAACACGCGAACGACAGTCGCACGCCGCACGCACCGGTGCGTGGTTTAGGTTCAAAATGGCGTCGGCGAATGAACGAGAGGTGGTTACCGAACTAATTGAACTATATAGAGACCTTCCGTGTCTGTGGGACTTAACTAGTGACGAATATAAGGAACCTAGACAAAAAAAAAATGTTTTTGTTCATCAGTTGCACACAAAAGTGCAAAACAAACTCCGACCATCTGAAATTTCGACAAGGAAGGGGCCATGGCGTCTCAGTAGGTGCCCCGCGCACGTTTGCCCCGCACAAGCGTTTCAAACACAATGAAGTTTGGGGCCGTTGTAAACCGTGTAGACAGCAGAGCTTCTACCTCGCTTCTACCAAGGTCACGTGGTAGAAACCGCGGTTGTAAACCGTGTAGCACATGCTTTACTAATGCACGCGAGCGTGTGAACAGGTACACGAGCACATTCACCCTTTGATCTTTGTCAAAAAACCGACAGTCGTCCGGATCGGCGGCATTCACGAGCACGGGCACGGGTACGGGCGCGTGCATATTCAGCCTGTTCACACGCTCGTGCCCGTGCCCGTGCACGTGAAGTGAATGTCGCTCTGAAGTCTGAACGCGAGCATAACTTATTTATGCATGTGAACGCGGCATATGATGATGTAGCGAGAAACTGTAAAGATACATGACTGCGCCGGTAGATGGCACTAATTTCAATAAAACCACGTTGCGTCTTTTTTGCAACGGGCAATATTCGTAACAATGTATTTAACAATTATTGATAGGCTTTAACTATTCATTGTATTTCGTATTTTAGAATATATTTTTTTTTACATATTCGAATAAATTTTTCCACGTAATTGTTACAAAAGTAGGTCAAGGTCAACGGAAGGTATTTAAGAAATGAGCGTTGAGTGATTAAGAAATTGACAATAACTAGAATTTTACTGAAATAAGCGGATAATGTTCGTAACTTACTAAAATAATTAGAATTTAATCTAATATGTTTATTTATGTTTGTTTTCAAGCTTTCCTATTATTTTACTGTGGCAACATTTTGAAGCTTATTTTGGGTCACTGCGTCGCTTCCAACTTGTACTTCATTTGGATTTTTGTAGAGGTGCCTTTCTCTAAACTTGCAACATAGCATATTAGTTAGTGCCTACTCAAAAGTAGGTGTTTTCATTCAAGAAAGCTGGCGGGTGTGCAAATGTGCTAAACTAGAATTGTAACAGTGTTAAAATAGTTCAAAATTATCTAAAACAGTGTTGAAACTTCATACAGCAGTTAATGAAATAGTCAAGGTAAGCGTTTAGATCTCCGATGTAGCGTTACGACCGCGATAAGCATTGCCCGCTACGAGTTTTCATCTTGAAAATTTCCACTCGTGAACTTTCGAAGTAAAGTTTCTCAGAAGTTTCTTTGTTGACTTCAAACTTTGGCGAAGTTCAGCGTGTCGCGGCCCCGTGTTGAACTTGAATCTGTTATGTGTCAAGAAAAGTTTGGCCAGAAAATAGTAAAACTTAGAATTTTCGTCGCCATTTTATTTTTTGTCGCGCTGGAAAAGCGGCCATTTTCTTTGTGTCGAGAGTGCCGCGTCGCTTAGGACCGACTCGTATGTGGTCCCTAAAGTTAAAGTTTGGGTGTGATATCATTTTATGAGGTGAATATGTGATACCATTAGCGTTTGCACGTGATAATCGCGACTGATAAATGGTTGTTTGTTGTGGTCGGGAGAAGTTTCCGAGTGGCCTAATTTGCGTGGTGTTTAACTTGGTGTTGATGAAGGAATGTTTTGATGTAGAACCGTGGGCGCGGCGAGTGGCTTGAGATCTGCAGCATGGACGATGACCAGCAGTTCTGCCTGCGATGGAACAACCACCAGTCCACGCTGGTGTCAGTGTTCGACACGCTCCTGGAGAAAGGCATTCATGTGGACTGCACCCTAGCGGCTGAGGGACAGTCGCTGAAGGCGCACAAAGTCGTCCTGTCGGCGTGCAGTCCCTATTTCGAGGTTGGTAATTTGCTAACGCGCTCACGTAATGTAGGTCAATTGCTATCGTGTTTAACTTACAAGGCAACACAGTTTTGCTCTAATAAACAACAGTTGTTTCGTTCTAGCTTTCATGCCTTAGCAATTGGTTTAGATTGTTGCAAAGATGAATTGGTAACAGAAAGTTATTGCAGACTACCTACTTTTCCTAAGTACCCATTGGCTATGTTACTATTACTCAATAATGCTCATTAGCTGTAATTTGCTAAATAACATGAAACATCAATGACGTCTAGAGTTGTTACTAACTAAAACAAATGACTTACAAATAACTTTACCAATGGAATTTGTTGTATATATTACTTGAATTTGGAATGCCATTCAACTTTAAACATAGGCTAATAGAAATCTTAGACAATAGATTACAATTTACAATACCTACAATCAAGATCAATGTTTACCCTACACAGAACAAACAAGACAATGTTTTTGTTGCAGAATGTGTTATCACAGCAGTATGACAAGCATCCTATTATTATCTTGAAAGATGTGAAATATGCAGAGTTGAGAGCCATGATGGACTATATGTACCGTGGAGAGGTCAACATCTCGCAGGACCAGCTGGCGGCCTTGTTGAAGGCTGCAGAGTCGCTGCAGATCAAGGGTCTCTCTGACAACAAGCCATCCCGACCGCCGTCGCGCCCCGCACAGGTTGCTCCCGCACACCCGCCACGGGCACCCTCTCCGCCACCACAGGTTTGTAAACTCAAAACACATTGAATCTGTAGTGTGTATACTTCTAAATTTGGGAACGGGTGACAGACTAAACCACCTCACTTCTTTATTCTGGCTGCTAAACTGTAATTTTACTCTTATGACATATCAAGCCACAAGGGACAAACCCAAAACTTGCATTACATTTCCGAGGGCACTTCATTAATATTGTGCTGAAAGACACAAACTAGCCTTTATTTCATCCAGTTCTCAAGTTATAAACTGCAGGTGTATGTTATGTTTTGCAAGTACAAAGGTTTTTGTATTAAATATGACTGCTTAGCTAGCAGTGTTAGTATCATTTCATAAAATTTGTGCCTACAGCCGTTCTTAACAAACTATGCAGAATTTTAAAATCTTAAAAAATTACTAATAATTTTTTATTTATTAATGTTCCAATCCTATAACCAAATAGGTACTAAGATTTTTATAAAAGACTAGCTTTGTCTACAACTTAGTTCGTGTTGGCTTCCTTTGGTTGGACTTTTACTGGGCTTTTAGTGAACTTTATGTTAATCCAGTTGCAGCTCTATTTGAATACTTAAATTCATCTTAATCCATTCAGCCGTGAATTAGTAACAAACATTCAAACTTTCGCATTTATAATATTAGTAAGGTAGCCAAAATACCTTCTAGAAGGGCCCTAAAAAGGACATGTCTTTTATTAAGTAGTCAAAGATTTTCTTAAGAATTTTATAGGTTTCCATTAATGTAAACATTAAGTCACATACATTAAATTCCCATCTTAGTGGAAAAAGCTATTCCCTGTCAAAGTTTTGTTTTTATGCCCTGTAGAAAATGTTTTGTTCAATATACCTATACATTTTATATTTGTATTATTATGTGTATATTTTCATCCTAGTGTTGTTCCCGGTTATGCCCTATAGGAGTCCGAGGTCTGGTTTGACACCTAATCCCAAGATTTGGCATAGGCACTAGTTTTATTACTACTAATTGGGACTAAACCTTATTGGGATTACAGCAGTTTCCTGAGGATGTTTTCCATTACCGAAAAGCTAATGGTTGTTATATTTAGTAGCTATGTAGAAAAAGTATCTTCTTCTAAACATAACACCCCTCTCTTTGCGTCAGGGGTTAAAAATCATAAGAAGTCAAAGTATAAGTAAAAGCAACTTCAATTTCAATTTTCAATTTATTTATTTTGCAAGAACATACGCAAGTGTAAACAATTATACAGACATGCCAGTAGGCATTACATGTGGGTATGCTCTGCCTCAATTTGGCATGCAAATCTTAATCTAACTTGAAATGAATGCTACTGTTATTTATTCATACAATCTATCAAAATATTCAGGCAAATTATAAAATGGTTGAGCAATCAAGTAAAAGTAAGACTTTAATTTTATTGAGAACTCATTTACATTACTACATTGTCGTATGTCCTCATTTAAGAAATTATACATTTTTATACCATTATATTCTAAACCATTCTTAAAATTCATAAATGTCAAAATTATATCTACATAATCTCTCTTATTTATATTGTTCTTAAAGCTGTACCCGTTTTTATATATCAAAATGCATACTAAATATATGTATAGTGATACCACGGTTAATATTCCATGTTTTATAAATAGTGGGCGACAGTGTTATAAAGGCTTTGCGTTTTCGATATACATTAAGAGCTTTCTTTTGCAATATGAGAACACATTTAACATGGACACTATTAACCCAAACCTCCAGGCCATATCTTATCAAACTTTCAAAATATGCAAAGTAAACTGTTTTCAGCACTGAAGAGTTCAACATTCTAGATAACATTCTTTTAAGAGTATGTAACAGGCACTGGCCAATCTTTTGCTAAGGAGGCTTATGTGGCTTGCCCAACGTAACTGATCTAATTCTACACCTAGAAACTTGACAATATCAGCTTTGCCTATGGGCAGAGGCAAGTCGTATGACATACTATTAGTATGGCTTAGAAAAGGGAAATACAGTGTTTTATCCACATTCAATTTGAGACCATTTGATTTAAACCAATGTGTGAGTTCCTCCCAAGTCTTGCTATCTTGTCCTCTGTGTCTCCACTACTTATAATACTTATATCACCTGCATAAAGGTAAACAGTTCCATAGGTTATGTTATGCTGTAAATCATTAGTAAAAATTATAAATAACAAAGGTCCAAGGACAGAACCTTGGGGACCTCCGCAGTCAATTTCCTGTTTGTCAGAATTAACAAATTCAATACACCCAGACCTATCTATGTCAGTTATTTAAACATACCGGGATCTGCCGGTTAGATAAAATGTAAGAAGTTCGAGTATAGATCCCCTTATTCCATAATACTGCAGTTTATCTATTAGTATTTTATGATAATCCAGAAACAAATATTGGAATGAATCAAATATTAGACAACTTAGTAACTAAGAAAACTGTGCAATATTGGTACTAGCCAAAGATTGCAGCTTACCTATATACAGAAAACATCTTGGACTCAGGAACAAATGTGCATGATTAGGTATCACATTTGCACATTGCTGCCTGTACTTAGCTGTCGTCAAGACAATAATTAACTAGCCCTACTGGGTGTCTTTATAATAGTCTATGTCTACTATGTCTATAGTCTATGATGTTAACCGTCCAGGCGTCCGTCACCTCGTTATCGAGATATACAGAGACACATAAACACACTTGTGAAAAAGATATAAGGATAGACAATGAGATCAAAGAGAATATAACCACTACGTTTATGAATGAGATGAGATACTATGTCATATTTCCTTTCCCTCGTTGCGTATAGGTCTTTTTTTGTTGGTCACCAGTTGTCAAAAATTGTAACTGAAACTGATGTCACGAATATAATACGGCTAAAGTACGAGGGCTGCTACTTATGTATCCGGAATAGAAAAAATAATCAAACGTACATTACTAAATATAGTTTTATTGTTTTTTAAAATATTCTCCGTGATGATGATGCTCGATGCACTTTTGCATACGTGTAAACCAATTTTTAAAGCACTTTTGCCACTCTGAGGTATCTCGAAAACGTGTTGTTTGAACGCGTCGACCGCATCTTCACGGGTCGAAAATCGTTGACCACGTAATTTATTCTTTACATATGGAAATAAATAAAAATAATTGGGTGCCAAATCAGGGCTGTACGGTGGGTGACCCGTTAATTCTATATTTTGACCTTCCAAAAATCGAGTTGTTTCGCGTGATGTATGACAGCTGGCGTTGTCATGGTGAAGAATGATTCTGCGTCGCTGGTTGTCTTTACGTATTTCTTCAAACACTTCTGGCAAACAAATGGTCGTGTACCACTCCGAATTAACCGTTTTACGATTTTCTAGTGGCACTGTAGCCACATGGCCATTCATACCAAAAAAGCAGGCGACCATTTGCTTCAAGGTGCTTTTTGCACGAGTAACTTTCGGTTCGGCTCATTTTGAAACACCCACACTGTTGATTGCCGTTTAGTTTCGGGATCATACGCATATATCCAAGATTCGTCACCTGTGTAGATTTTATAAACGGCTTTTGAGTCACCACGGTTATATTTTTTCAACATTTTTTTTTTCACCATTCGACGCGAGCCTCTTTTTGATCCTTAGTTAAATTGTGCGGTATCCAACGCGAACAAATTTTTTTTACAGCTTAATGTTCATGTAATATCTTATTAATGCTCGTCATAGATATCCCCAGAATTGCCTCTATCCTGCGATACGTAACATGACGGTCATGCATTATAAGTTTCCGCACTGCTTCAATATTTTGTGGTACAACGGCCGATTTCGGGCAACCTTCTTTAACTTCGTCCGTAAGCATACTACGTCCACGATTGAACTCACTAAACCAGTGATACACAGTAGTTTTTGATGGAGCTTCATCACCAAAAGTCAAAGTTAATTGATCTATGCATTGTTGTTGCGTTAAGCCACGCCGAAAATCGTAATAAATCATAGCACGAATATTTTTACGAGTAAGTTCCATTCTTGCAACGAGATAACATTTTAAACCCGCCAAAACAAAAGACTAGCATACTCAAGAAAAAAAAAATAGCGGCCAGTATTAAAAGAAAGATCAAATTTTACCATGGAGGTCAAAAATTGTGTTTAAGGAAGTTTGAATCCTGGATTCCGGATACATAAGTAAGATGCCAATGATGTAATAGTCTTCTGACCCTTCTCAATTTAGTCCGGTTCATTTACCTTCATCCCTTTTGGGTATTCGTTACGACTCGCATCTTTTATCTACAGCTATGTGACATTACAATATTACACTGTCATTATACTTACGTACATTTCACTACATTTTTTGAAAGAACTTGTATTTACGAAATGTCATTTGATATTTAACAGTGGCTTTTCAATGAAGGAAAAACATTGTGTTGTGAGGATAGTGGTGGTCTAATCCCAATCAAGTCTAGTTTTCCCTCTTGGTTGACAATAAAGATGGCAGCCGCTTTTTTAAAACTATAATATGAATAAAACACACACACGAGAGGACACAACTTTAAATTGTCAGCAAATAAATGTAAAACAAACATAGGCAAAAACTTAATCTTAAATCGAATAGTAAATAAATGGAACAAATTACCCTCAGAACTAGTGAACGATAGAAGTGTTAACCAGTTTAAAAACAGACTCGACAAACTATCTAAAGCAGTGTGAACCTGTTCTAAGTGAACTATGATTTAGACGTATCAGCGTCAGCTGCCTGTCTAAACTATATACTATATATATTCCTATGTATATTCCTTCCGGTACGTGGTCGCCATTCGAGAACCTTTCCGCCCCAACGGCCATCGGTGTCCATGTGCCCCGCCCACTGCCACTTAAATTTTGCGATTCGGAAGGCTATATCGGTTACCTTGGTTCTGCTGCAGATAGCCTCATTTCTGATGCGATCACGCAGAGAAACTCCCAACATAGCCCTCTCCATAGCCCTTTGGGTGACTTTGAGCCTTCTTATGAGGCCTATATTAAGCGATAATAATAATAATAATAAATGTTTGTCATAGGTTCGAGATGGTAGCATAGATAGCCGCGAAGGCTCCATAAGCCCCACTCGCCGCCGGAAGAAAGCGCGCCGCATGTCAATTGAAGCGCCCCCGCCCAACGTGCCCATCCCGCCAACACCAGACGTCCACGGAAACGGGGAGGAACCCCAGTGCAAAGAGGAGAATGCAAGGGATGGCGTGGAAGATCTCACTCTGGATGAGGAGGCTGAGGAACAGCCGGCCGTGGCTCACAACGACGTCGTACGCAGTTAGTATCTTCTTAATAATCTGGTCGGTTCTCGCTATATACGTATACAGCGAAAACTCTACTAACTACGATCGGAGAATTATACGCTTTATGTTCCACGTGGATTAATTGTCTGATTATCAGACTCTGATATGACCTAGGTTGCTATGTTTAAATTCAGTAAAGGTAATTTTTAGGGTTCCATACTCAAAAGGTAAAACGGTGTCCGTCCGTCTGTCACTAGGCTGTATCTCATGAACCGTGATAGTTAGACAGTTGAAATTTTCACAGATGATGTATTCTGGGTATCCTGCTGTTTCAGCAAAATATTTTTCGCCAAATTTCACTTCGCACAAAACTTATGGCAGTAGTCTCATTTCCCAAACGAACAAATAGCACATTTTTGTTTCGCATTTTGTTCATTTGGTCAAAATATCATCTGGCATCATTTTGCTTTGTCAAGTGTTATTAAGACAAAAGTTTATTAAGCAAACACTTTGTTTGGGCTAATATTGTTTTCCAAACAAAACATTTGTTCGAATTTTCATTTCGCACACTTCACACAGCATAACTGGCAAATATTTGAAAAATTATTGTTTTATGTAATTTTATTTCATGACCAGATCATTCCAATTTTTATTATTTCATAGAAGTAACTGTTCAGGGAATATTATTTGGCAAATGATTCATTTTGTATGAATTTTAAATGGCAGAATAACAAAACAACGAATTTCATTTGTTCGAAATTTTATTACATTACAAAAACAAACAACAACTGATTACAGGGGTTTAACTAGATAAGGGTAGCCAAAAACCGGGGGCTCGGGGGGCAAGGCCGCCCGCAGTAAAAAAACAAACAACCGTAACAATTGTATTATAAGTAGGTTAGGTTAGGGTTCACTTGTGTCCCTCAGAGCGGAAATAGGCACCCCGCGAAGCGAGGTGACATCGACATGCTGGCGGTTAGGTTAGGTTTAGGTTAGGTTAAAATAATTGCCACAGATAAGTGAGTATGCCAATTATTTTAATTTTAAATAATAATCCTTGTAAGTAATAATTTGTATGCTAATTACAAAAGTACCGGCTTAGCAAAATATGTAATCTCACTCATTCGTATGCACTAGACAATTAGGGTATAAATCGTATGCCATGCAATAATTTGGAAAAAGAATGTTATGCCAAATAATACGTTTGACCAAATGAAACTTGACTATATAAAACTTTGCCAAACAATAATTTGCTAAGTAATATTTTGCCGTAGGAGATGATGCCAAGTGATAAAATGCGAAACAATAATTTGACTAGTGATTTTTTGCCAAATGAACATTTGGGAAACATTTTTTGGGAAGTGACACTGGGAAATAATTTTTGCCCATACAATAGAGAACCGTATTTCTGTTGCCACTATAACAAAAAATACAACAAAACAGAATAAAATAAATATTTAAGGGGGCTCCCATACCACAACGTAACTTTTTTGCCGTTTTTAGGGTTCCGTAGTCAACAAGGAACCCTTATAGTTTCGCCATGTCCGTCTGTCCGTCCTCGGCTTAGCTCAGTAACCATTACTACTAGAAAACTGTAATTTGGCATGGGTATATAAATCAATCACGCCGACAAAACAGTACAATACAGTCTTGAAAAAAAC
The DNA here is from genome assembly GCA_947049275.1 of Epinotia bilunana. Lineage (NCBI taxonomy): Eukaryota > Metazoa > Arthropoda > Insecta > Lepidoptera > Tortricidae > Epinotia > Epinotia bilunana. The sequence continues at coordinate 8,032,072 of OX346265.1, forward strand.
ATTTTTTTAGGGTACCTCCCCCACACTTAAGCTATTTTTTTTTTCGTTAAACCCATGGCGTGGGGTATCGTTAGATAGCTCGTTCACAAATATTATGGGTTTCTTCAAAGCATTTTTCAAATCAGTGATTAGTTTGCAAGATATTGGGCATCAAAGCCCTAATTTTTGTTCGAGTCATGTGTCCCCCCCGCCCCTGCCGGATAAATGGCTACTACTGGGATGTGAAAAAAATCGTGGTAGTAGTACATATAATGAATTTAAAAGGAAAACTTAATGTGTACTTGGAAAGGCCAATTTTCGTACAACTTCGGCCGACGCAACCGCACCGCAAGTAGATGTAACTAAGACAGACAGGCAACTACGGAACCCTACACTGCGCGTGGCCCGACACGCACTTGGCCGATTTTATAGATAATGTTACGGAACCCTTCGTGCGCGAGTCCGACTCGCAATTATTTAAATTTAAATTATTATATTTTTACATTTTAAAAAGGCATGCTACGAAAGGACTTTCAAATTTCAAATTTACTCTAATTAGGTTATTTCCAAAATACACAATTCTGTGCATTCTGGAAGACGTATGTGTTACGTCGCAGCGAGTATCTGCATTTTGATGCATATGTATCGTAAATAACTAATAACTCATACGCAACAAATTTATGTCATTGATTGTCGGATGCATATGTATCGTAAATAACTGTAATAACACTAATAACTCATAAGCAACAAAATGATGTATGTCATTGATTGTCGGATGCATACGTATCGTAAATAACTGTAATAACTCATAAGCAACAAAATTATGTAATTAATTGTCGATGCAACAAATGCTCGTAATGGGATAACTTTGTTCTATGATCGGCGAAACTCGTTACCAATCGGTAACCGTTAAGGTGCGTACGAATTTGAGCAGCCTCGGGTTGAGGGCACGCACGGCTCACCTATTTTGCTCTAATTCGTACGCGCTCACGCGCTGTGCGCGAGCGGCCCGCGGCGAGCCGCCTAGAGTCGGTCTCTTGACCGTGCTCAAAGGCGCGCCTCAGTGTGCGTGCCTCACGTAATTTGGTCGTGTATCCGAGTGTGCCGCGGACAGAACGATGTAATTTGGTGAAGTAAATGTGCACGATTTTGATTGTGCATGAATTACGATTTTTGTACAACTGTTTCATCCGCCACCGAGGCGATTTTCTCTTCTTTTTGGTAATAATTCGGTGAATTACTATAAACGCAGCCGCGGCTGTCATCGTGTCCGACGCGATTTTTAACGACGTACAATGTCGGCTCGCCGCGAGCATGCTGCCTCGCCCGCGCATGTTTATGTCCACCAAATTGGCTCGCGAGCAGCTCGCTACGCGGGGCGAGCATGCCTCAGGCTGAGCCGCTCAAATTCGTACGCAGCTTTATTTAGACGAATCCGAGAAGTTATTTCGTTTCAAGGCGATATTTGTTTACACCATTCAGTTATTGTTGATAATTAACTACAAAATGCTCTCATAGGACTGAATAAATACGTACACACAAGCCCACGCTTGTATCCCAAATTTTTAAATATGGAAAAAATAACGATTTAATAATTATTATTGGTTATGCAATCATTCAAATCTGACTTATCTACAGGTACTGAGTTTTGTAGTCAACCACAATATTTGGAATATCGTCTATTTGTTTAACTACTAGTTTCACCAAGGTCAATTTAGCGCCTAATGCGCCATTAATCACTTTTTTAGTTAGAAATAAACCGCGCTTTTTATGCTAATTAATGGGGCTTCTAGTCGGGTTATACTTTTCCGGAATTGTGTGGCCGACAACTATGGGTGTCTTGTTCTACCATGGAAATAAGTGCAAAACGCCCATAGGTGCCGGCCACACATATCCGGAAAAGTATAGCCTGTCTAGAAGAAACTTCATAAGTTTCTGTGACGAGCTGATAATGGATAGTTATGGGAATATTCTTCAATTTATTTTAAAGTAATGTATACAATGAATAACCTTGTAAAGTGTAATTTGTCCTTTTAAGCAGCATCATTTATTATCACTACCCATAAATTCATGTTAAAGCAAACTATTATTAGTTTACTATCTTAAAGCAAGGGCAAGCTGACAATGTTAAATGAATAACTTGAAACATAAATATTCTATTATCATTCAAATCCGTCACAGCTGCATGCATTTTAATAACGTTTTGGTTACACATGTGTGATTCTATATATACTATGATTTATATCTATTTTGTTTTTCGTTCTAGATTTTCAATGGCATATGGAACGATCTCAGGATGAAATCATGAACTCGAGTGACAGCGTTCGAGATTCGCAAGGTAAGCAAGCACAACACTCGGGCGCCGTTGCAGGCACTTGTGGTGTGCGCAACGACGCACCACCAACATCTTGCGTAGAGCGTTTACCTAAATACCTACCCTATACTGCTGACGCAAGGTGTTACTTGGGACTTGAGTTTGATATTCTGGGACAATGCACTTTGTACTATACCTGCTTAAGAATTAAATGTATAACTTTGCTATGTGGACGAATAAAGTCCATTGTCCCAGACGTCTAAGGAACGGATGAAATGCGCAATGTCTTCCCATAATTTGAAATGAAAACAGTCATTGCTTAAATAATCTATTTATCTTGTTATATATAAATATTATATTTCACGACGGCGGTTATATGAGTGCTAGTGTTTTCACATGTGAAAATTCAACCATATATTAATTAGTATCTAATATTAGTATTATAAATTACTAATCTTACACAATTTATATTACTGTATCCATTTGAAAATATTCCAGTGCAACAGGTAAAAAGGTATTGGTAAAAGGTTTTTTTGATCACTGTAGCCTTTCAAAAGGTGAGGTAACTGCTAAGGTAAGTTACTCTTGTTTTACATTTGTTTCCACTTGAATGTGTATGATGTGTATCGCTTAGTTGTGGGTCCGGGCGTAGATTGCATGCTTACTAGAACTATTCATAGATATGGTATTACTGGACTACATATGTAACACATATTAACTTTCAATAGTGCTAACCTTTGTCCTAATGTGGAGTGAAATGGCTCATTGGTAAGTAAAACTTCTCATATTTATTATACTTGTATTTATTTTATAAATTAGAGATTCATGATAAATGTGCACAACCACCTCACTTCACACTCGAATTATATTTGGCTATTAAAAGCTAGAGCGGGTTCTCGTGCGGCGGTAGACGTTTTACTTTGGCACTGATAATGTGATACAACTTATTGCAAACGGTTATAGAAGATGTGACTCCAAAGGAACTAAAGAATCAAGGTAAACCTTAATTATATCATTTTATTTGTAGTTTGATGGTAATGTGGCTTATTTATCTTATTTATTATTTCTTTATTTTTTGCATTCACATGTGATTTCACTGCAGATGTTTTTTAGCGACTCATGTTTTAAATCATTAGTAAATTTTATTTTAAGTGATAAAGATCAGGCGTTCTTTTCATTTGTTGTGCATGTTCTTTAGACGAAAACCTCATTGTCCTCAGGCTAAATTCCCCGAGATTATTGAAAGCATGTCACGACGTAAAGAACCCAATAATATTGGATGCGCATTTCATTTAGCCATACATTACGTTTCGGTACGCAACGTTATATCAACTGATAATAGTTTTACGAGGTTAGGATCGACTTCATCTCCAGTAGAAACCCTACCGCTAACCCGTCACCGAGCTGCTAACATGACACGACTACTAACATATGTTATTTATTTTAGTTCATAATTACCTTTTTCTGTTTATAACTGAAGCCATTGGCTTCTGTCCATATGCATCAAGATAATAGAATTTTCAACACATCCGTTTCTATATTTCTATGCACCTATCTGTTACTCTGTGAAGATCTTTTTACTTATCATTATTTATTGCTTTCATTCTTTGACCTTCCAGAACCACCCATAAATCTCATTAACGACCAGCATTACGCAAAAACTCCTTTTCCATTAACCCGCGGGTATCTTAAGAGCTCAGAACTACTTAAAGAAATAGGAATAGAAATTAAAAAGGAACAAGCTGCTTTAGAGAACATGACTGTCGTTAAGAGAACATACAAAAAGAGAGGACGGAAAGCTCTAAAAAGGAATTTGGATGGGATGCCTCCTAAAAAAAGGGGAAGGAAACCAATTCATGCTGACAAAGACAATCATTATTCTTGCTCTACTTGTAAAAGGCTATACAAGTATAGAAGAAACAAACTGCGGCATGAAAAGTATGAATGTGTTACTGGCCCTCAGTTTGGCTGTGACAAGTGTGGCAAAAAGTATTCTCAAAAGAAAACGTTGACCTCACACATTACTCACAAACACCCTAATTGGCTGCAAGAGTACCCAGAGATTTTAAAGAAAGTTATGAAAGAAGAAAAAGCTTTGTGAATTTATAACTTCATCACATTTTTTTTTTTACTTATTTGAGTTTATATTTTTTTCTAAGATCTAGATTATGCAAAGATGCTACTTCTAATAACTTTTTGTTTGGTTGTGTAGTATGTAGACAATCATATCGTCCTATTCATTTAGATTATAGAAGTTGATCTCGGTTACGTTCCTTTATAATTATTTACAAATGTTGATTAATATAGGTGAATTAGGTATAAAAATCACCTTTCCCGTTCTATCTGGTTTAACTACGTAGAATCCGTGAGGGGTACATATTGTTGAAATATCTATTAAAAGAAGTTTGTTTTTGTTACAAAGCGTTTGATATATTGTTTTTTTTTTTACTTTCAATATACGGTTTTCTTTACGTCACATTTGTTTTTATTTACGCTTTTTCATACATTTTATTTCATTTATTAGCAACCAAGCGAAGGACTGTATTCTGTTTTTCTCTTTCAGGACTGGTCATGCCGAACAGGGTCGTTACGCGTAGTAAAAAAGTTGTCGAGGAACCGCCTACCGCGACCACTTTCGCAGTATTGAAGAACGTGACTTCGCCCAATTCGCTAGTCATGCCGGAAGAAACCAAGGAGAATAAGAAACAGCCAGCAAAACCGGGTCCGAAACCGGCGACTCCTAAAGCTTTAATTCCTAAACCAGAACCAGAGGCCAAACCGGAAGCGAAGAAGAAAGCGGAGCAGAAGGAGTCACGCTACAACATATTCCCTCGCTCAGATCGGCCGGCAAACCTCCCTTGCGCTCAATACAAAACCGAGAACAATAAGTACAAGTGTCCCAACTGCCAGCGCTGCTACAACGCACGCAAGAATCTCGTGCGACATATCACACTTGAATGCCGCCGCGAACCCCAATACAAGTGTCCTTATTGCACGTACAGCAAGCATCGCCGTAACGAGCTAAAGAAACACCTGGAGCGGAAACATCCAGACCATCGTTCCCCGCGGTCCCCGTCGCCGCCGCCCGAGCAGACCCCTGTGTCGACCCCTATTCGCGTCGAGTGACCGATTCTACAGTGCTTTATACTAGTGCCTTACTACGATCTTCCTTAGATGATATTAACGTAAATTTTATATATGAACCTCGTATACATGTATTATTGATAACTGATATTCGATATTTTTTAAATCTATTAAACGACTTACGGTAGACGGGCCTTTCATTTCGTTCCCGCCCGCTCTTTATGGGAAGATTAAAATCTCGAGATTGTGCATGTCTGCATGTTAGAAGCTTCGCCTTATGATTTCTAACAGAGATTATTTTTTTAATTTATTATAACGCATTTCTTTGGTTCCTTAATTTATTTTAGCCTCTGGTAGTATTAACAGACGTACGTAGTAGCGCTTTTGTTTTTTTTTATGTTTTGCAACATGTTAAATGTACTGGATTTCAGAGCACAAGGAGCTGCCGTCGGCGCTGCTGTCGCTGCTATCGGCGCAGACGCAGCCGGGGCTGGCCGGTCTGGTGCCGGCTTGCATCCAGGTCACCAACATCCTCAAGCCCCCGCTCCTGTCCAAGCATCCGCTGGACTCGCTCGCCGCTATCCCCGACGACCTGAAAGCCCATCTGCTTCAGCAGGCTTTTCTGCAGAACAACAATGCGCCCAAACGCGAGGAGCTAGATTCCGAGGAGTACGACGACACTGACGACATCGTACTGCCAGAGGACTCAGACGCTTTCTATGACCACTCTGTGCCCGGCGATGAGCAAGGAGATAATAAGATGGAGGTGAAATTCTCGCGCCGCGATGGGAATAGCTCTGACGACGCGAGCCGCCAATTTGAGTGTCGACATTGTGGTAAGAAGTACCGGTGGAAGTCGACACTGCGCCGCCACGAGAACGTGGAGTGTGGCGGTAAGGCGCCGGCCCACCAATGCCCGTATTGCTCCTACAAGGCCAAGCAGAGAGGCAACCTGGGTGTTCACATCCGCAAACACCACAACACCGAGTGGTACATGTACGCTAGCAACAAAGTCAGGCGTAACAAAAAAACGTCTATCTAGTTTAGGCTTCATTCGACCAAAGTAGATACCTAACCAAATCGGTACTGCAATAATATTATTATTTAATTTTAACTTTAATTTTTGTTGAAAGAGGTTTATATACACTGAATAGTTGTAATGTGCACATTCCCTAACGGCATTAGCGTTAATTTTGTTGTTTTTGTTAGAGTTTATGATCGTAGTTAAGACTGACCCAAGTATTTTATCGAAAGATGTACGGCCTCAGGTCGGATATTGTAGTTGATGTCCATTTTTTCCAAAGCGATAAATTTATTGAAAATATACCATCGAGTTACGATTATCTTGATATTAAATGGACGAGAAGCAATAAATTGTCATACCATATATTTAGCTGTATTTCGTTGGAAGATGTACGGCCTCAGATCGGATAATATAGTCGTTGATGTCCATTTTTTCCAAAGCGATAAATTTATTAAAAATACAATATCTTGATATTTAGATGGACGAAAAGCAATAAATGATCATACCATATTTAGCTCGAATTTGTCTAGTTTTATAATCAATCATTCCTTATAAGGAATATGTAATTCCAAATTTGTTAATCGTAGTGCAATGATATTAGAATGATTAGTTATTACTTAGGTAAAAATATATTATTGTTTCGTAGATTATATTTTTCTTTCATATCTTCTGTCACGGGTAGAAACTTAATATTATACCTATCGTTTTGTTGGTCAAGCCTTTTCTCCATTAACCAAATCGTTAGTCTTGTTAATTAATTATCTCTTCTGTTGTTTTCCTATTTAGATAAATATTTGAGGGACCATTATTTATTACCTTGTCTTCCTATCTACACTTTTGTAGCAAACCCAAAGTTATGTTAATTTAAATCGGTTATTTATTAGTGTAAGGATAATGTTTATAAAACTGCTTTTGCAGTACTTTATAGGAAATCAATAGATCTCTCAAATGACTGTATGAATGGAATCGTTGAGTTTGTAGTTGATGAGGCTATTCCACCAAGCAACTAAATCAGCGCATTGAGAATCTATTGCTTTTGACACGATTAGGTAAATAAAGCTCATCCATAATGTGCCTACAATGTTACCTGTAGTTATAATATAATACTTAATGGTGTTTTTGATATTGTTGTTATTCGGTAAACTGGGATAGAAAATGTGTTCAAAATTTTGTAAATTGTTATCTTGATATTATCTGATATTTATTTGCAATAACCTATTCGAGTTTTGTTTAACATATTGACTGTTAATATTTTTTTGTTAAACTAGGATAACAAAGCTATTTGACCAAAGTCAGTATTAGATTTAACGTGATGGTAAGAAATAAGACGTTATTTGTTGTAGAAACATTCAAGTCATTACAGCCGAGCATGCAAACTGTTCTGATGCAATATTCCCATCATATCATATTTATTACGCTCCTAGGATACTGAATGCTATGTAGCATGAATTATATTCAAAACGAATGTTACGTCGTTTAAATTGTTTGTTAATATTATTGGAGAATTAGTTTAATTAGTGTGATTTTTATATGAATATTTTGGGGTTTATCTGGTAGAAAAGTTTAATCAAATATAGCTATAATATATATGAACCATTGTTTTCTTTTTTATGTATGATTTATTAATTACTTTACCTAATATCGACACAATATACATTCATTAAAGGGGGATTCTGTAAACACGGTAGGAGTACAAGTTTGGTGATTGTAATATCTACTGGTAAGTCTTGTTATTATACGAATCGTTGAATATTTACACCTGATTAACATTCGCATGTAATGTATTGCATGATAAGTTTTGATCCCATCGCAGCTTATTTTTCAACTTTGCATGTTTCCGTTTTTCCTTATTTTTCGTTCATACTAATATAATTAATAATTTCAGGTAGACAAGAAAGCCCATGGGTCGGGAGACTACTTTTAAATAAAAAACTAGCTAGAGTAGGTAGTGATAGCAGTGAGTGAATAGAACCGTATCGGTCCAGTAACACCATTCTTAGCATCGCGTGTCTCGCCCGATGATGCCGGTTTGGATATGTATAAAAATAGACGAAACTGCCGTACGACGACACATCTTCACCAAACAAATTATTCATATAAAATAAATGTTTATGATTTCTTTTTTGTTTCTTTTTTTTACTTTTCCTTTGCAAAGCTTTCATCACAGCACTCGGTGGATACTCACAGTAGATTTATCTTCAATAGTATATGTATCTATTTTTATTTACTTGTTTATTTTATTATGTATATAACATTTATACGTTGCTTGTAACTGTTTAACCACACGGGAATGTTGAATGTTGCGTGTTTGTGTGTTCGCGTGTGATCGTTTTATGACGTCTGTGGCGATTTCAGGAGGCGGGCCGGAAGACGTGTCTTTCACTAGGATCGGAGGGCTGTCGTGGGACCAGTGGTCGGCGCGGCTCGCGCTGCCTCTCGTCGCCTCCATGCGCGTCACCGGCCCTCAGCTGCCGCCCGCCCCGGGCGAGCCCAGCTTCACCTGCCCCGACTGCGGCCGCGTTTATAAGCTCAAATCGTCCCTCCGCAATCATCAGAAGTGGGAGTGCGGGAAGGAACCACAATTCCAGTGTCCCTATTGCGTATATCGCGCTAAACAAAAGATGCATATTGCGCGTCATATGGAACGCATGCATCGGGAAGTTCACATGAAACCCGAGCAATACATAAAGCAGGACAACGTGGACGCCTGCACATAGCGCCACGGTGAACAATAGTCACTATTGAATACTCCATATTTTTATACGAATTTCGAAACAGCCGTATTGATGTTAGTGTTACATTAGTCTTTTTGATATTATTTTGACACGTTTTTGTATCGTTAAGGACCAATTTTGGTGTTGATATTTACAGTTTTAAAATCGTGTGAAGTTTATATTAGTGAAGACGTGAAAATAATCATATCAAAAATCCGAGGTTTTCCTGATTGTGATAATTGTGATGAAATCTCTTTGTGATAGTGGCACGAGACAGTCACGTTAGATGTAATCGTCTATTCGAGGTCACAAATGGTGCCAATAATCGTTACCCCCGAGCTTAGGCAGTGGCCTCCCGTGAACCTTACGATGCTGGATTGGAAATGCTGTTTATTTCTATACAATATATGACGCTGTTGGTACGTAGTGTAACGGGAGACCAGTGCCTTAGTGCGACATCATTAAGTGATGATCAATAAAATACCACAAACGACGAGTTACTCATAGTATTCACACTAGTTGCAGTTTAGTGACAGTGTAAGAAACTGTTGCATTTACGAGTATACAATAAGTTAAGATGAAGTGATTTGTATAGTTACGCTTTTTACTATTTTATGTACAGCATTTATTATGTAAACGTATCATTCCTGTACTAGGACGTAAGTTCCGTGATTTTGGAGCTTTGAAGTTACATACTCTTATTTCTTTGTTTAAAATTGTTACCAGTATCAGTTACTATTATGTCAGCATCGTGAATGGATTCGTACAAAAAATCGTACAATTTAGAATTAAATTTTCAGAATCGTCAGATCTGAGGTGTACAGCTTGCCACATTTTGTTTAGTATTGTCTTGATAACATTTTGTTCGAGATGCATAGGGGTCGTGAGTGACGTATAAGTACGACTCTTATATTATAATGTTATGATACTCTAGTTTTAATTAAAACGAAGCTATTACCGCTTAGTAAGCAAGCTCTAGTTCTCTGCCATAATGCATGTTCCATTATATTGTAATACTCACTTAAGTTAATTTTTCAATTATTTTTAGATCTCTTTACGTCTAATGCATTTATTTTATGTTAGTCTAGGGATTTTGTTTTTTTATATCTTGTAATTCTTATTAGCCGAGCATCAGTTGAGTGGACAACTAATTCGATAGTTCCTGGAATTGTATGTCTGTTGATACGTTCATGTGATTTTATCTGTAATTATAATTACTCCTTTTGGGGCCAATCATGGTTGTTAGGTCAGAAATGCAATAGCTTCAAGTGCCTTATAAAAATTGTTGATTAATTCGTTGAAATGGAAGACCTGCCATTAAAAAGTAATCGTATCAATACCTAGTGCACAATCAAGTTAATCTAGAGAAGTTCTAATATTCTTCCACGTAGTATAAGTAAATATTTACACATTCATTACCATTTAGAAATTATAATAAGATTAGTTCTGGTACCTTGTTATACAGGCATATACAACATTATGAACAAATTAAATTTTGTTTATTCAATTGTATTTAATTAACATGGTACCAACGTAGTTTATATCCTGCTGGAGTTACCATCATACAATCAAAATGTAGAATTCACAGTACAACCATACAAAGTCTTGTCAATATAAAACTAAGTGCCTTGAATCGTTAGTCATTAGGGTTTAAAAAATTCCAGTTTCTAAACTAGTTCAAAAACAAAAGCGCTGAAATTTTACTTTATTATTGTAAATTCTGCATACATCATACGCGGACAATCGAAGAATAGTGGCAAAACTTATTCTAATTATTAAGATCGTGATCCTAGTGATGCATTATGTTAACGAGAAAGACCTAAATACCTACTGCCTATAGAATATTGCTAGGTGATAGAACCATATGTAAACTATGCATGAGAGTTACAGTGATTAAATGCATTTGATTGTATTTTATAACCATTTTGTATTTTAATAAAGTTGCTATACTTGAAACTTTGGTTTTATTACACGTTGTCGAATTTTAATTACATAAGATAAGTTAAACCGCGGGCATACGGTCTGGGAAACATTGTGTGGGATGCTAAACTAACAAACTAACATTGCATGATATAAGTAATCAAAATGAATCTTATTGGAAAATTGTTACATGGATCAGTCTGAATATTTAGCACAGTACGCGCAGAGCTCTTTTTACGTAGGTACACACGTAAAAAGAGCTCTGCGCGCCATATTAAATGTGTGTCCACCTATATTCTTTTTTATCCCGTTATTCGTTCCTTCTAAGAAAAGAGGATGGATAAAATTGTCGCGCGACTATTTGTGCCAAATCTACCGCAGAGCACTTATTTGTGAACGACTGATCCTTGGTCAAACTAAATATTCTCTAAAACGTAGGTTAAGGTTTAAGTGGCCGCATGTATAATTATAAGAAGGTAGATATAGTTATACCCGTAGACAAAGCAAATTAATGGGAGACATGGTGCATTATCCTATGCTTGGCAGCACATTTCTGTTATTTAAAAGTAGCTTGGCTTTACAATGGTGGTAGCTTAAGTATTGTTTGCACGTTATTTTGATTTGCTTTTTAATTTCAGTTGCACAGTTGTACACTCCTTATATATTGGGTTATGGTGGTTCGGGGCTGGGCGGCGGTAAGACGGGCTGGACGCTATATGAATGCGTTGACTGCGGGAACAAGTATAAACACAAGGGTTCTCTCCAGCGGCACATAAAGTACGAGTGTCGGAAACAGCCCAGTTTCAAATGCCCCTACTGCGTGTATCGGGCCTATCAGAAACACAATCTCTTGTTGCACGAACGCCATCTACACAAAGATTTACCAGAGAAGGTGGATTTCGTGTCGGAATGACGCCGCCGGTGCGAATTCAATGTCAGTAAAATTTAACTGGTATATTTAACTCGTAGCGACTAACATGGGATAAGTTTGGGATACTAATTCTTAACCAACTAGAAAGTTTAATATAGAATCCTTAGATTTTTGGATTTTAATATATACTTATCAATTAATAAGTCTCAATTACCCTACATGTTATAGCATGAAATCGATTCCATCCCTTCTAACCTACACCTATGGTACCACATCTAGAAGTATTTTAGTTTGCACGTAATTTCAGTATTTTAGGTCTCTTAGCTAATACGTACCTTATACAAAACAATAGTCTGGTATATGGCGCAACTAACAATTCTACTTCAAACTGGTTATTGATAACGATTCAGTTGTTAAGTTAATTTATTAATGCGAAAACGATTATCAATGGCCATGTTGTCAATCTCTAATTTCTGTCGTTCTAACAATAAAGAAATATTGAAACGCATTTCTGTTACAGCTTTTTACTGTTTCAAAGAAAGGAAATCCTTGGACCTCCTACTTAACTCCAAAACCTAATCGAGCCGAATAGAAGGGGACAGTGAACAATTACCCAACTAATCAAGCAAGTCAAGCTACAGTCTACAGCACACACTCCGAAACGAAGTTACACAGTCGTCACAATTTCAAGCTCTACATGTATTCTAAGATTATCACAAGATAACAGGGTGATTGATGAAGAACATCCATGTTTGTTTAGACTGGATAAAGAAGAAAAGGCTTCCGAAAGCGCATTTTTACTGGTTTAGTGGACAAAATGTATTGTAAAATACAGAAGAAAATTGCTATGTTCTTCAAAGGCGCACGCACATGGTTCACAATCACAAGGTCTGTCTGAATTAACTAATTGGATCATCCATATTGCAATTTGCGATCGACCTAGATCTAAACAATATTGATTGTCACATTAATTTCCCTGTGGACTTCAAGGGGTTTCAGGAAGCAGCTAAGCTTTGTCGTTTGGTACCTATCTCAAGTAGTGCCTACATTAATTTGAACAGCCCCACCGGCTAAAGATAAGCAAGTGTCATTTATAAATAGACGCCATTTATTGTCCATTGGGTTATCTGTTACGAAGGAATTATTAAAGTGCTAAATATATCATAGAATAGAAACATTGCCGCCCTAAAAGTAAAAAGATTCTATTCATGGGCTTTCTCATATCACCGTATATTTCTGCCGTGCTTACAATAAGGGCAGTAACTCCATTCGAAATATCCAACTGTTTATTTAATAGAATCAAGAACACGTTTGAATTATATTTCGAATGGAGTTACCTACCTACTGCTCTCATCGTAATTCGCATCAGATTTTTATATAGTGCTTTGAAGTATTAGCGCCATCTAGTGAAGTTAATATGTCACATAGGAGGACGATATATCTATCGACTGCCTGTACAAAGGATGGTATCATCAGTATTTAGGCCCCGGGCCCTGTATAATGACAATGAGTGGAGCTTATCACTTTCGCAACCGGACTAAAAATGGAACAATTCATCAGAAACCGACAGAATTCGCTAGGCGTGCAAGTTCATACTACAGCCTGCCTAGCGGGCTCAGCCGGGCATCTGAGCAAACATTACGAGTGCCCGCTAGGAGGATTCTTGGTTGCGAACGTGGTATTAGAAACTAAATTAGCAGTTTAGACCCAATTTGTATTGTAAAGTTTTCTGGCACTATAACTATTACAAAATCAAGAGCAATGAAAACGGATATAATTAGCAAAAGGGGACATTATTGCTCCATCAACTTAACAGTGACCTAACCTAACGGCGTCAAATCTTAATGGTTAATTACTTTGATATACTTAGTTCTATGGTGGGGCATCGTCATGGAAATTCTACACAAACGTCCCGTTTTCATTGCTCTTGAATATGAGTAATATAAACTTTAATTGAAAGTGTCATAGAGTGCCTACCTATACTATAACATAAATAAGTGAGTGTAAGAACAATTTTTGTAGAGGCTATTAAATAGAAAATGCGAGCTGGTGGTTTCTACACTCGAAAACTTAGATTTGGTCTTAGGTCAAATGTAGAAAAACCAACTTCTACGCAAACTAGGTCATTTTGGAGGAGAACATAGAAGAGCCAGGTCGCATTTACTAATCTGAAACTAGTGCCAATCTTGTGCCTTAATGTAAAGTATACTATACATACTTAGTTTTTAAAAACAAACAGATAAATAATATAGCCTGATCAAAGCTTAATTCCTGCACGTCTATCATCAGACGGCCGCGACATACTCTCGATTTTTCTCGCACTATACCTCTTGTTCTAATAAGAAAGAGACGGATAGTGCGAGAAAAATCGAGAAAGCTCTCGCGCCGTCGCGTGATAGCTGTGCTGTTATTGAGAGGACCAGTATCTTACTGTTTGTCATTTTTAGGTATGGTTGAAAAACGATCTCCATTACTGACGAACTTATAAATATCTTGACAACGGCTCTATTTCAATAACGTTAGTCGAAAGTAGGTATTTATCAGCGCGTATTAGTAGTGAACACCTTTTTGCAGCTGACTGTTCTGTTAAAATAACGTGTAAAACGAAGTGAGTAGTATTGAACGGATTTTAGTTATTTTTTTACTAGTCCCTGGCAGTTAACTGTACGGCAGCTATTTACCTTGACTGTTGATTTGAAGTAAAATGAAATTCTAGACAAATATAATTAGTATTATGTAAGACATTTTATACATTATTACTTTATTACAAATAGATTGTTATATTTTCTTGTTCTTGTTATAATTAATTATTTGTTAAGTGTGTGTTCCTTGTTACCAAAGAAATGTATTATCGTAAAGTTTAGCCGGGATATGGTGGTAGGGCCCATACACGTTATATGTAGTTATTTACTTGTGTTTATTTAGACCGGCACTACAGTTTAGGCTAGAAAAGGAAATTTAACAATTTTGTTTCTTCTTAAATACCTACACTTTCATAGTGTGTTATGGCAGCATCAGTTTTGTATGTCATGCATGGTCACAGACCTTTCTGTGCTTGTCGCGAAAGTATGATGCTGGGGCCACACTAACGAGAAATGCCATTAATTATCGCGATAATGGACGTTAAAGGTACGGCCACACTACGATTATCGCGATAATTAATGGCATTTCTCGTTAGCTTGGCCCCAGCATGACAGAGCTACTCGAAATTTTCACTGCATAAAGGACTAAGCACGCTACGGGCTACGGCACAATGCAAGCAAGTATTCTATTAAATAATGAACGTTATTTTTCAACATAGGGCTACATCAAAGTAAAGTAAAGGCCCTACTGACCATCCCGGACGGTATTATTGTCGTGAGCAAATGTTATAGGTAGTTATGTATACCTACCAAAAGTTTTGTAACCAAAAATTGTATTAGTACAGTATTTCTGTTAAATGAGTTTTATTGCATTTGTTACTGTTATACTAAGTTACCGTTAAAGTTCAAATTTTAATCGCGCAATATTTGAAACCAAAGAATCTTCCAGTCGATTCTTAGCCTAAGATTTTATTGCTTTAATAAAATACATAGATATAATTACTGTTAGGTAAATTATTACGGTTATTTACTAGATAATGTGTTTTGGATATTAGTTAAGGAATGTGACATTACACCTACTATAACTCAGTAACTGGAATTAATTTAATTGCAGTAATAAAACGAGACTCATCTACGCACGTTTATATGATTTTTTTACTGTTAGGGCCGCTTCAGACCGGAATGGCAGCGGCGCGCGGCGAGCACTTTCCGTGTCAAATAATTTTAAACTTTATCTACATACTAAAAAGTCCAGTAAGCCAAGATGCGCTTGGCCGCGAGGTCTGAAGCGGCCCTAAGTCAATCAAATTTTGTAAAATGCATACGTAATTGAGTTTTAAGTAAGTATACTCTTACTTAACGGGCGGATCAATTAATAATATTTGCTAAACCTTATCTGGCAGCTAACAGCTAATACATACCATATGTAAAAATTATCCCACATTATCTAAATTCGTACTCCTACCTCGTCAACCCGAATCTTACTTCGAATTACCCGAAACATACAAGCTGTTAACAGCTGGTATTAACTTGAGTGTACCCAGGTGATACTCCGTACATGTCATAAATTGTTGTCACGTAAAAAATGTTTTAGGTATTACTTTAATTAGAGCAGTTTAACTATTGTTATCTCTTAAAATAGAGAAATTAAAGCCTCTCCACGAACGTCATACCAAATTTATGATAGCATTGATAGCGTTTAACGTTACAATAATGTATGCTTCTAATTTTTTACACTTAGGTAACATATTATCGAGACCCGTTCAAAAAGCTTCTCATATCTGAATATACAATCGCCAGGGTAGTTACACTTAACAATTACACCCTATGTATATGAGTTATACATACATATACTCAAATCATCACCGAGAACCAAGAACATATGTGAAAATCGCTTTATAATTAATTCAGTAGGTAGTTACCTACTCTAGCTATAGTATCTTAGTTAATCACGCACAGACAGCAGGCTAATTTCTAACTATGTTAGATGCAGTCAATAAATATACATAATGTATGTAAAATTTGGAAAAAATGAATTATAGTGATTGTACTAAAATAAGCCAATTAAAACATATTTGTGGCATTCATGTAGATTACCCACTTAAAACAATAGTATACAAATGTTTAGTTACAGTTTTTTTCTGTGAATACTTATGCTACAACTCGATTAATGATCAAATTAAAATTGTAAGAATACTAAGAAGTACCTACTCCTCCAATATTCGAAAGGCAATTTTATTTAAATGTTTATTGTATTTTTAACGACATTGAGTGTGTTTGGTTTGTTCTTTTTTTATTGGAAATGCATGTGAATAAATGTTTCAATTTCATAACGATTTTTTATCAATAAGCCCTTTCTAGTCCTATCAAACCGCAAAAACGATATGTTAGCGATATAGACTACTGTAAGTAGAATTTTAGAATAAATTATAGTATGGACCAATAAGAAGTTGATTTCAAACAATGACTTCTTGTTTCAGGTGAGGTTGATTTCTTTAAAACAATGATGCAAAACATGATGCCAATTATGCCAATGAAGACAAAAAACTACTGGTCGCAATATGACATGTCCTACGAATGTGAGAAATGCAAGAGAAAATACAGGCATAAAAGCACGTACAGGAGACACGTCACTTACGAGTGTGGAAAGGAACCTATGTTCCGATGTCCATTCCTAGATTGTAACTACAAAGCTTATCAGAAAACACACACAGACGCACACATCAAGACGAAACATAAAATCTCGTTAGAATATAAACGATGATGCACGGATACGCACCTAGGTTTAACAAATTGTGATATTAAAGTTATTTAAATTTTTAACGAGCCAGTTTCATTTGAATGTTCGCATGGTTTCTTTATCGAGCGTTAATGACAACGAAAACAGCAACTAACTAAGTACGATGAGATTGAGTTTACTTACCTTCATTTTCGAGATTTGCCGCCTTCCTTGACCAGCCCAGAATGATTTAAATTTAATTATCATATCTACGACAATATCTAGCAATTAATTTAGTCACATCAAGAAAAGACACGTAGAAGTTTAATAAATAGAAAAATATTTTTATAAAGAAAAGTAAATTCAAACATATTCTGCCCGACAATAAATTAAGTGTCACTTTGACTAAACTTATGTATCGTATTTCCGGTTGAGTTTATTTTATACTAGTAACCCAGTTGAAAGTAATCATGGCATTAAAATGTTATTTTACGATAAGAGATTTTTGTTTTTAATTAAAAGAAGTCACAACAAAATGTATTAAATTTTGTATTACATAGTCGTGAAATGCTTCGTTTATTATATAATTCACCACATTGCTTTGATCAATTGAAATACGATTGTGTTCTGTCAGAAACTTATGTCAATCTGACAGTCAGATTGACATATGAATTTGAAATGTTTTTCAATTAGACATCGGTCGGGGTGATTTTATTGAAAATGCGCAAATATCCTGTACAATTTGAATAAAACATCACAATGAATCGTCTTATCTTAATGAATACTTGTAATGTTAGTCTAGTTAGGAACAGTATTATTAGATCTACACCGAAATTACTGACTCCTGTGAAATGTTCTCCCAACATTCGAGGAGTCCACGATCAGAAGAAAAACATTAGATCAACGCTTAATTATGTAGTAGCCCTAGGCGTGATGACTGTGGGTCTAAGTTATGCAGCAGTGCCGCTCTACCGGATATTCTGCCAGGTAAAATAACCTCACCATAATATGATTCGCTCCCCGCCACCATAATTAGTAACATTTTCCTGTTGATGCACATTGCACAATTTATGCATTTATTTAGCGAGTAAAGAGTGAATAAAAGAAAAAATAGCCAAATAGTCATTCATTCAACACCAAATACGAGGATGAGAATGTACATCAGATATAACACTTAAAAAGCTCTTTATAATGATCATTATAGGTAGGGCCTAACCTAATATTTTTCAAATTTCCCAGGCTTTGTGTTAAAATCACGTGAACAACAAATATATGATAGATACACTTAAAGTTAAATAAACGAAGATAAAACAAGTCTTAGCATTTAGTAAAACCATATTCTGTGTGTTTAGAAAGGTCTATGGTTGTGTAATGACAGGCCTACAGCTATGGAGGGACAACAGGGCTGGCAGAACCCAGCGACACAGTTAGCACAATGAGTCCTGTGAAGCACCATCCCATACGGGTGCGCTTCAATGCAGATGTGGCTTCCTCCATGCAATGGAACTTCAAACCACAACAGCCAGAAATCACGGTGAGTGCTATTAAAATAGTAATTTAGTTTGATTCTATTATTACTCTCCATGATCCAAGATCGACTCTATCCTTGGGTCCAGTAGATGAATATTGTGAATATTGGATTATAAGAACAATTAAATTAGCCCTACAAATAAATAAATGATCTAAGGTGTTATCAGGGCAGCCCGCGGGCCCAATTCTGAGTGGTGCAACTTTCGATATTAACACAGATTATTATTGAACAATTTTAGTTGTTTGTTTTACTTCTTTATTATTAACATTCAAATTGAGTCAATATTATAATGATCAATTATTTATTTACTAAAGCTTAATTAGCGATGCTGGGTCATAACCTTCTTAATTAGTAAAAAACAAGGTTACTTTTCCACTGGAAAACACATACTAATAACAGTTCAGATACATAAATGAAATTAATTAATTTTATTCTGCAAATAGGCGGCAATGGCACTTTTACAAGTCAAATTCTACCATAAATTATGTTCCAATCATACCACTCTGGGTTCCAGTCACATCCATGTATGGGTCCAGCACCAAAATTTAGCCTTACAGCTTGGTTTTTTTCTTAGAAAAGACTAAATTTTAATTTTAATTTATTTTATTTATGTATATGTAAATATACTGTATATAGGAGTACCATAACGTTTTTTTTTTAGTTATATTTGCACTGCCCACAATCTTTTAGTTACACTCTCATTTTAAAACTATGTGTTTGATTGTAACGAAATTTTGCATGTACAATGACATGAGGTATATCCAGGTCTGTAATTAGTTTATGTATCTTCAGATACCATGGTAAAAAAATACAGTGAATTTAAGTTTTTCATACAAAACTTGTTTTTGCTGTATTTCATTTGTTTTATAAACTGGGACCATATAAACTAATTACAGACAGATATACCTCATGACATTGTATAATATATGCAAAGTTTCATCACAATCCAACACATAATTTTCAAATGAGGATGATACTCCGTTCGTATGGGAAGGTGAAATTCGGCCGAGCTTACTGCGGCTCTTAAGGTTTGACTGGTAGAGAATGCCATATAGCATTAAGTCTGCCTTTTGTAAGATATTTTTTTCTTTGGTGCAATAAAGTTTAAATAAATAAACACTAACCAATGTTCTTGAACTTTATTGTACAGTCAGCGTCATATAGTTACTAGAAGCCAGAGTAGCCAAATATTTCGTAACACACCCTTATTCTTACAGTAATAAAGACGTGTACCGAAATATTTGGCTACCTTGGCTGATACTAACTATATGACGCTGACTGTAATATGTTTTATTTTATTTGTAAAATTTATGTGTCTGAATAAAAGGCTATTATTATTATAAACACAATATTTTTTGTCGATTTGCACCAATTCAGCCCAATATATAGCATTATAATCAATATAGCGTTATACGACCAGCATTCAATGTTCAGACAACGACTCAGTTTATGACGTTATATTCTTATATATGAACAGACCTTTAGCTCATATGATATGACCACTTTACAGGTTCTGCCTGGAGAGACAGCTCTAGCGTTCTACACAGCGCGCAACCCAACCAACAAGCCGGTGACAGGCATCAGCACATACAACGTCATCCCGTTCGAGGCTGGCCAGTACTTCAACAAGATCCAGTGCTTCTGCTTTGAGGAGCAGCAGCTCAACCCTCATGAACAGGTCAGTTTATCTTGGACCATATAACTTTAAACATTCTGTCTGGCAAGAGCGCTAGCAATCTACACAGCGCGCAACCCAACCAACAAGCCGGTGACTGGCATCAGCACATAGGTCATCCCGAAGGTATGTACTTAATTACTACTGTATTGTGTATACCTCCATTACATATATATACTGACAAAGATATATGTGTCCACAATTTATTTTTGACACGAATAAACACAGTCTTCTTACTTTCTTTCTCTACAAACCAATTCAGTGTAAATTCTGAAATCTCAATTAAATCATCGCCATAGTTCCTTAAAATAAATTTTACCATTACATAACATCTCCATGCTGGCCATAGACTTCTCACTCTGTATACTCTGGGGAGCTCGCCCGCGTAACCTTGAGAATAATAAATAAATATTATGTTGCAATCTTACACAACTTACATAAGTCATGATTATGGGTGTAGGGATGGTGCTAGAAACCGATATATTTAATAAATATAGGTACTTTAATACATAGAAAACATCCAAGACTCAGAAACACAAGAAATACATACATACATACATACATACATACATACATACATACACGCCTTTATTCCCAAAAGGGGTAGGCAGAGCACAAAAAACGTATATTCCAGCGCCACTTTTAGTGTGGGTATAAAAGATCGACAAAATGTCCCAAGTAGCATTTTACTCCATTTAAGAGTACACATTTAGTTCCCAGGTGTACTTGAAGCATTATTACAGTTCACTCGTGATGTATAAGCTGCATTATTGCGATTAATAACACCTATACCTGTCTAAGGGACTTATAGGAGTGTAGAGTTATACTTTTATACGATTGTTGGTGTTATAATACTCTAACAACTATCCTTTAGTCAGCCGTCTGACTAAGAGCATTATAGGAGGGTAGAGATACGGCAACCGCTGTTTAACGGCCTACTTGTACAATGTTATAGAGCTAGCATTTTAATAGAACACACGTGGTCATTTATAAATCCAAAGGCTTTTATGTTTACTTGTTTTAGACTGTTATACAGCTAGTAGCTGTAGTAGGACTTGTTTGTGATCATTAAAATAACCTTTTTTTACTATCTGTACAGTGTAAGTGTTTAAATGGTTCGCATGTGCACTGTAGGCTGTTAAAGGACTATATGTGTTGTCCATAAACATCAATAGCAGTTTATTTGTCCACAAGTACTACTCTTATTTGCTGTAAGCTGAACATGAATGTGAATGTGATATTCTATTACACTTATCCCACAAGCTGATTGTGTTTATTGTTACGTCGCGTGCAAAAATTTGTGAAAATGAATAAAAAATCTTGGAAAGAACCGGTGGAATAAGAAGAAAAATTGCAAAAGAATATTCGCAAATTAATTAAACGATGATACACAATTGACCAGAACTACATCTTAAAGCTACATAAGTTCACATTAGAATAAATTTATAGGCATTGGCTCTGTAGTGGTACAAATGTGGGACTTCATATAGATAACAGCATTCTAACAGAACACGTGTGAACCTATATACGCATCACCGCATTAAATTGGAGTTATAACAGTTCACATAGCCGTATTTCATTTCCACCATTTTGTTCTAGTAACATAAAATATTTACCAAATAAATCTCCAAAATTATCATGCAGATTTATCACAAAATACGCAGATAGAGCGATTGAGTTTTGGTTTCATGTTATAATTAATTACCGTAGTATAATTATAATGCCAATATAATATCAAAAACTGAAAATTGTAGGGTTTCTCTCAGCCAGTTTTAAATATTTTAAAATGAATATCGCGTTTTTACAGAGGCGCGTGAATATTTTAGCTGTAAATATGTATACATTTCACGATAAAGTTGCATTCCCATGGCATTAACACCGCGTGTTATCATGAATTTGTATATACAATTGATATCCGCCGGAGTTAAGTCTTTCTGATAATGCACACACAAAACCATCAACTATTAATTATGAATATTAATAAATAATTTAGGACACACGTGAACTTTAGGTAGCCCTGGAGTACTTTTGTCGGATTTTATAACTGTGAAGGCCACGAATTTAGCCACTTGTTACTCTTTATTACACTCATGTACGTTGTATGGTTCACACTGCGTCCCATATAGTGCCGTAAGTCAGCCTTAAGTCCGATGTTACTACTTAAACTGCTATTATAATGCTATTATACTGCTAATGTACAGCAATAGTGAACTTAAGCCTGTCTAATTTGTGCCCAAACTGGTTTTATAAGAGCATTATAGCAAGCTATACAGCTCTTATACAGCTGACTTACACAGCTTGTGGAGTACATGTGAACGACTAGATATCTTATATAGAACCCCGAATGCCACTTGGGGTGATATTGCAGTGATAGGTTGCTAGCCCATCGCCCACAACACACTTCAACCCTGGTCCCTTAGTCGACTTTTACGACACCCACGGGAAGGAAGAGGGTGGTGAAATTCTAACCCGACACCACACGGGGTAATAGCATTTGCTTACATAACAATTTCTGTTATTGTTTTGTTGAAAACAAAAAAATAACAAAAAAATACTCAAACAATCATCACACAAATATTTGCTCATACCGGGATTCGAACCCAGGACATTCTGCTTCTGTAGGCAGCGTCACTATCACTACCCACTACGCTAATCCAGTCATCAAACAATAATGATTAGGCAGATAAAATAGGTTTTCATTCCAGGTGGACATGCCAGTTTTCTTCTACATCGACCCAGAGTACACCAACGACCCTCAGATGGAGTATATAGACGAGATAGTGCTGTCTTATACATTCTTCGAGGCTAAAGATGGCATCAAACTGCCCGTACCCACGTACGTCAAACAATAATTACCCTAATGACGATTGTAAATAGGAATAGTTTAGTGCAATGCATTTGTTCCATAAGAAATGACAGGAGATGCTGTCTACTTTGTTGTTAAGTTGTATTTTTTTTAATATATCGAAATGAACAATTGTGGATTTTATGTCAGTTAAAGAGGAAGAAAATACCTGTCAGTTAACCAGTATGGTTTTTTTTTAAACATCAAACAGCTAAAAACCATCTGGACAGAATAGACTTCCATTGAAAAGAAACCGCTACTCTGTAAAGGAGACTCCCTTATTTTTAAAATCAATAAATTCTGCATTTAAAGATTTCTGAAAAATCGCTTGTCTTAGTCGGGACTCGAACCGGTCAAATGCGACAAAAAAAAACATGCCGTATTTTATGATGCAGATTATGTTAGTGTATTCTTCGATGGTCAATATCGAATCAGGTACTCAATGCCTTAACCAAAATTTATGTATCCTTTGAGTCCTTTGCTCTAATATGACCATGATGATGGCGACTATACTTAAAGGTACTGGTACACATGCTGTTTAGTAGGATGCTTGTTTGAGCATGCTCAATTATTATATATGCAAATAGCATGCTACTTACTAGCAACTTTACATTTACACATGCTATTTTCTCGAAACTAGCATGCTTTCGTGCTACTAAAGAGCATGTGTAACAGTACCTTAACAGATTCTGAAGACTGACTGCGTCATGTACAATCAGCTGCAGATAAACGTGACCCCCACATAGAAATTTGTATGCAAGGGGGTCACTTTTCTCTACAGCTGATGGAGCTTGGTAGAAAAAAACACTAGATTTTGATAATGAATTTACTCGCACAATTTATGACAGGGACAACTTGTTGGTTTCAACAAGAGAAAGCAAGTGCGCGACAGAACTATAAGCTAAACTACATCCCCACATGTGTCAGGACGAGCTGAACTATTTATGAATGAAATAAAACATTCTATCCCGCTCCTGCTGGCTCTAGTGTAACCTATGACAACCGGACAGCATGAAGTGACAAGACTAGGAGTCTATGCCTTGATGGCGGCGGTGACGGGGTACCCGCGACGCAGTCCCATGCACTGGTCGCGATCGATGAACAACGTGGTGCTCTTGTTCCTAAGATCTGCCTCCAGTCCGGCGCGAACGCCCAACAACGTCTGATGCGTGCCTTCCGCTGTCGCGATCTTGGAGCGAAGGGTCTCCATGGTTTCTTGGAGGTCGCATACCTCTTTTACGAGCCTGCAAGGTAAGTAGTATTGAGTTTTTGTTTCGCTTTCGCAGCATAGGGGATACTTACCATTAACACATTTAGTGCCAACGGTTTCGTAGCGCTTCGCTCGTAGCCGATTACATGCGAAAACCCGTTTATAGAGTTGTTTCTACAAATGGGTTTTGATGAGCAGAGCGGCCACCTTGTGGGTTCCAGGCACTGAGTACCTATTAAATAGTTCCATGCAACAAGGCTCACAACCTCTTACAAAGGTGCGCTGTAGAGTACTAATAGGTAGAACTCCTAATCTTCTACGAGTTATAGTACTCTATAGGGCGTGCTAAACTCGAGCTATAAAAATGGAGACATTACTGATGTGCCGCGGAAAGTTTTCTAAATTGCGAAAGTTTCCAATAGAAAGATCCCGATACTTTCTCAAAAATTCCTATTGGGATTTTCCTATGATGGAAACTTTCTTAAATTGTAAAAAAATCCGATAAGTTTCTCATATTTTTGTAAGCTTTTCGCAAATTGAGAGTTCGATCTTTGTGGTACCGCCAAAGTCTCATCTTTTGTCTCTTCATTGGTGACGAAGCTGTAATTGCTGCACATGCCTATGAGCCGCTAGGGGCGCTTATAAGCAGATAGACCAAAAAGAGTTCTGTACTGACCTGTTCTGCGCCTCATCGCGGCACTTCTCGAGGTGCGGGCGGTTGGTGCGCGCCTGCAGACGAGTGTGTGCAACGCGCATCGGCTGGAGCTTGTCTTCTATGGCCTTGTTCAACAGCTCTAGAGTCTTCTCGATGTCGAAGATCTCTTGTTGCACCTGAGAGAACATAGTTTATATAATATTCTTCTGGTTAAGGTTGGATCGTAGACGGACGTGAATGAATTCTTTTTGTGGGTGAATCTTGGTTGAAAACCTAATAGTAGGTACCATTAGGTTTTCAACCAAGTAGTATATTATACATAGTATTATAGGTATGTCATCATCATATCAGCCGAAAGACGTCCACTGCTGGACATAGGCCTCCCCCAAAGAGTGCCTAAGTGACCGGTCCTGCGCCACCCACATCCAGCGGACTCCAGCAACCTTTACCAGGTCATCAGTCCATCTTGCGGGGGGCAAGCGCCCCCCGCAAGATGGACCACGCCGCGCCTTCTGGTTCTTGGTCGCCACTCGAGAACCTTTCCGCCCCAACGGCCATCGGTTCTAAGTGCTATGTGCCCCGCCCACTGCCACTTAAGTTTAGCGATTCGGAGGGCTATATAGGTTACCTTGGATCTGCTGCGGATAGCCTCATTTCTGATGCGATCACGCAGAGAAACTCATAGCCCTCTCCCCTTGGGTGACTTTGAGCCTTCTTATGAGGCCCATAGTAAGCGACCACGTTACAGTGCTATATGTCATCACTGGCAACACACACTGGTCAAAGACTCTCGTCTTGAGAAACTGCGGAATATTGGATGAAAAGATGTGCCGTTCCCGAACGCTGCCCAGCCGAGTCGGATGCGACGATTGACCTCTTTCTCGAAGTTGGACCTACCTAACTGGATAGTTTGTCCTAGGTATACATAATCGTCTACAACTTCGAGTGAGTATGTACCTAAGATTAATATTCAGGGCTCGAGGTCATACAAGAAGTGATCGGCTGCCCTTCCGTTTCCGGATATCCTATTTCCACCTGAGATGTGTGAAGCTGTGTTTTCATATATTTATCACCTAGATGTCAAGCATACGAGTTAGACACATCTCTGTTCTTATTGGGTGAGGACCGAATTCTTGACCAGTATTTAGCCTGGTTAATCGGCAGTTCTATGTATGTATTACAATTGTATGGTTATTTTCGTGTCACAGCGGAAAACTTGCTGGTCAAGAATTTGGTCCCTACCCTATTGTTATTTTCGTTATTTAACAGTCGTCCAATGCGGTGTCGATATATTGATGATTGAATTACAATAATTTAGGCCAGAGATGACAACTCCAAACCTTGTGCAAATGCAGTTGAAGTTTGTTCTTGATCTCGATCGTCTCTGCGACACGGCGCGTGAATGCGCTGTTGGTGTTGCTCCATTGGTCCCAGATCTCCGTCGCAGACACGTTGATGAGGTTCTCCGTATCTGTCCGGAGACATTTTTGATTAGGTAACCTCTTACTTTCGGTTAATATCAACTTTGACGTTTTTATATGGCAAAACTGTGACCTCAAACTAATCAATCCTGTTTGATAATACCTGATAACATCTGCACAGCCTTAGCCCGTTCAGACTGGGAGCGCTGAAGCGTCGCGGCGCTGGCGGCGGCCCACCGCGCCGTGTCGCACACCGTGGGGTCGTAGCGCTCGATGCCCGCGTAGAATTGCAAGCCCTGCCATACACAAGTCAGACCACTAGGATCCAGAGGGGGGCTAACGGGTGCAAGCCCAAGCATTTTAGTTCTTACTAAAAACTAAATCCTGGTTCCGCCACTGCGTTAGACGTTAGGATGGCTACGTTATAAACAACAATCATCAAAGACAGGCGGTCTGCAAAAGGTGAACCGCTTTTTAAATCTCGTAGCTAGAGAAATAGGGGTCGCACTTCGGTGTGAAGATTTCTCTAGGAAGAGAGTGTAAAGTCATATCTTTCTCCAGCTAGGCGGGCGTTGTGATTTGGGGACCGAAGACCAAGAGTTGCGCGGCAACTACAGTGCTACACCTACTATGGAAAAATTACAGAATGTATGGAAGATGGAAGTAGTGTTTGACAAACGCTTCTTTCATCTCTCTACACTCACTATTTTTATTTATTTATTTATTTATTCATTTATGTAATCATACAAAATGTATACAGTTTGACAGTAAGAAACCAAAGCACTGTACCTACAATTTATAATTATTAACACTGTAAAAACCGCAAAAGGAAAAAAAAAAACATAATATTTAAACATCCATCGTCTCGCAGTATCTCAGACAAATGTGACATACATTCGCTATTCCCATCAACTGTGCGTGCATCGCAGCCCAGTAGCTGTGCGGACAAAGGGGTAGGAATAGCGCATTGTACATCTAACTACTGAATCCATCACCTTGGAACAGATCTACCTGCCACTCACCTTGGAAAAGTTGTTGAGCTGATGGCACATTGAGTCGATTCCGAGCGCGTACTCCTTGTTCCTCATGTCCGTCTCCAGCTCGTGCTGCGTCGCGCGACAGTTCTTCGACTGCGCGCGTACCTGCTCAACATTACCAGCAAGATTTTAACTACGTCTATTTATCAATTATCATCATCGTATCAGTAGAATGACGTCCACTGATACTAGGTGGACGCTGGACATAGGCATCCTCTAAAGCGTGCCACATTGAATGGTTCTGCGCCACAGGCCATCCGCATTCAGCGGATTATGTGTTTGTGGAGTCCGGACTGTTCATGCTTGCAAGGGCATAGTACTTAAATACTAGTTTTGTTATTATTATTATCGTATTGACGAGAGACATCATTCTAATCTTGACACGTTTTATTCTTATTGGCCCTGTACATCTCTGATAATATTACATTAATGTTCCTTTTTTTGTTTTGTTTTGACGCTTAGAGACTGTATACATCTCTACGAACATTAGAATAATTATTAATTGTATTTGGACGCTCAGAGACCTTATACATCTCTGGAATACTGAATTAATATCATTAACTTCTTGTTAATGCTGATGCTGATACAGACCTTATATTGAATGTAATGGTCATATTTTGCAATTTTGTTTTGTTTTCATTATTTTAGTGACATTTAGTTTGTTAACCGTTTATATCGGTCCTTAATCTGCAAATTTAAAATTATTATTGTGTAAGATTATTATTATTTTATTGTAAATTACCGTTTGACATGTAAAAGTGCCCTTGTGGCCTATTTGCAGAATAAATAATTGATTGATTGACTACCTTTACCTCTTACTCCAGCTTGTGGGGGTCTAACCAAGCTGCGCCTTCCGGTACGTTTTTTTTTATGATATAGGAGGCAAACGAGCAGTCGAATCACCTGATGGTAAGCGATAATCGACGCCCATGGACACTTACAACACCAGAAGAGTTGTAGGTGCGTTGCCGGCCTTTAAGATGGGAGTAGGTACGCTCTTTTCTTGAAGGCTTGAAGGTTGTAACGGTCCGGAAATACCGCAGGCGACAATTCATTCCAGAGTTTGGCTGTGCGAGGCAGAAAGTTTCGGGAGAAACGCACAGTTGAGGACTGCCAACCATCTACGTGGTGAGAATGGAAAAGCTGTCGCGTAGGGCGATGGCGGAAGGAAGCGGCGGGGATTAATCCGAACAATTCTTTGGAACACTCCCCATTGTACATGCGGTAGAAAATGCAAAGCGAGGCTACATCTCTACGCAGTGCTAAGAGATCAAGCCGATCGGAAACACGCTGGCAGCCGACAATTCGAATCGCTCTCCGTTGAATGCGGTCTAGAGGGAGGAGTTGGTACTGAGGAGCCCCTGCCCACAGATGACAACAGTATTCCATATGTGGACGGACCTGCGCCTTATAGAGCTGTAGGCGGTGAGCCGGCGTGAAATACTGTCTCGATCTGTTGAGCACACCGAGCTTTATCGAGGCTAATTTGGCCTTACCCTCCAAGTGGCCGCGGAACTGGACTTCTTTCGAAATGTCGACGCCAAGGATGCTGGCTGTGGCTGCTAGGGGAGTGCTCTCAAGTCGTGGAGATGCCGGAAACGCTAACTTTTTTGCGGTATATGCACAAACTAGTGTCTTCGTGGGGTTAAAACGGACTAGATTAAGTCGGCCCCATTCTGAGATTTCTTTTAGGGAAGACTCAATTTCAGACACAAGTTTGTTTCGACGCTCAATGACGTTTTCCCGAGAAATATTGGCACGGCCGGTGTAAAAGGCATCACCCGTACTATCATCCGCATAACAATGAATGCCGCTGATTTGCAACATGTCATTAATATGCAGGAGGAACGGCGTGGGTGATAGCACACAGCCTTGGGGGACACCAGCATTTACAGACATGGAGACAGAGCATTCACCGTCGACTACGACCTTTATGCTTCTGTCTGCTAAAAAGCTGCTGACCCACTCGCATAATTTCTCTGGGAGCCCATAGCATGGAAGTTTTGCTAGAAGTGCTTTGTGCCAAACTCGATCAAAGGCCTTCGCTATGTCCAAACTAACTGCCAATGCCTCACCCTTTGTCTCGATTGCCTGCGCCCACCGATGTGTCAGGTAAACTAGAAGATCACCAGCCGAGCGACCCCCACGGAAACCGTACTGTCGGTCACAGAGCAGCTGGTGATCCTCTAGGTACCGAAGCAGCTGGCGATTGATAATGGCCTCCATTATCTTGGAGAAAAGGGAGGTTATAGCTAATGGCCTGTAGTTGGACGGATTTGAGCGGTCGCCTTTTTTAGGGATCGGGTGCACCAAAGCTGACTTCCACGAAGTCGGGACTACGCCAGAAGAATATGAGAGCCGAAAAAGGTGCGTTAGGACCGGTGTTAATTCAGGAGCACACATCTTTAGCATAATCGCGGGGATTCCATCAGGCCCACTCGACTTATGAATATCGAGGGAAAGAAGAGCTCTACGCACTGAGGTTTGGCAGAACCGGACATCCGGGATAGAACTCTCACACCGCGGTATGATCGGCGGCGCGTTTCCCCCGTCATCCAAAGTCGAGTTGGACGCAAAGAGTTTGCCAAGAAAATCGGCTTTGTCTTTAGCGTTGTGGGCCAAGGAATCGTTACCCATGTGCAAAGGTGGAAAAGATGGCGTACAGAAATTCCCCTGGATAGCTTTGGCAAGAGACCAGAACGCTCGAGTTCCCGAAGGAAGGCGCTCTAATTTCTCGCCAATCCTACCAACGTGCAAGGACTTCGCTTTAGCAATATCTCTTTTGAAGGACCTAGAGGCAAAGTTGAACTCCTTTTATAATGCACTGGTGCACTGGCACGTGGTCACATAGAGGATGTTAAATATGGGTGAATTAACTTATTTCTGTCGCTATAGTTACCATGGTTACGTCTCATTGTTCACGTGATTTATGTATGATCTTAATACCCTTTTTACGTTGTGGAGGGTTTACCTTTACCCAAGCTGTGCTATCCAATACTTGAAAACAAAGTCATACTTAATCATAACACAATAATCAGGGTGTTAAAAAGTCCTAGAAACTCGAATAGTGATAATAGAAAAAGGTACGTAGAAACCAATTGATAGTATCCAAAAGTTTTAGACTGCTATGTCAGCTGTGCTAAAGCTGCAGCTCCATTATAAAGTGGGTATGAAAACATCGCCTAATAGGTCTGGTAGAAAAGCTGCATACCCGGTACGCCGTCCACATTGTGGCTGGCGATCAGTCTGGTCAAGGTTGCACGATTCTAGTGCAGTGGATAAAGGCGAGTAGAGGACGTCTTTTACGCAGCTGATAACGGTAAGTGAAATGCTCACAAAGACAAAGAATGAATTACTTTGGTAACGGCTATCCGCAACCAAAGGAATTCAAGGTGCTTCCCGCTAAGCTGCATCATCCGTTGTGGAAATGATGGAGCGAGCTTGGGAGTAGGCTTATAGGAAAGGGCAAATGCACAAAAGATCCCACTGGGTCGAAGTACATCCGAAAGGGCCCTCATCTAGATAAGATAATATAAGAAATGCTCACAATCTTCATAAGGAAGCACTACTGGGGCCGTAGACAAGGTTACAATCGACAATCGCTAACGCCAATAGAAAATAATAAAATGTAGGGGAATGACAGATGCCGACGAAACACTTCGTTAACATCTGTCATTCCCATACATTTTATTAGTTTTCTATTGGCGTTAGCGCTTGTCGATAGTAACCTTGTCTAGGCCCCCTGTGCAAGTTGCGTAAAGTTTCCAATAAAGTAAGAAAATCCTCGGAAATTTCAGGAATTTTTCAAAATTATTTAAGAAACTTTCTTATTCAGAAATTCCCTGTAGAAAATTGAAAGAAATTTTACCCATTAATGGGAGCATTAGGAAGAGCATCTGGCGCCGGAAAAATCGGACTGTAATTGAAAAGCCCCACCTTTTCGAGCATCATCCGGAACTTATCCTGGCACTCGCGCAGAATCGCCACCTCTTTGAGCAGCGACTGCTCCACTGAGTCGTGGACTTGCTCCAACCCTGAAAAGACAAAAAAATCACGTCATAATTACGATTACGCACCCAGACGTTTCTCGCGCTGGTAAGGTAGAGGCTCTTATGGAAGCCACTTGTGCCGACACCTTGAGGTAGTTGAATAAACTAGATAAGGTAAACGTCCACTGTTTCGGCATGTTAAGCCACTTATGAATTGGTAATTTTTTTGACACATTACTACACATGATATCACTTTGAAACATTTTGTGTGATGAATATTGATATCTTGCCTATTATTTAATGCAATTATAATATAGTTTTTGTTACAATATAACTTTTTTATTAATTTATTTGCAGACCTCGTATTTGAACCCCATTTCGTGTTAAAATTTGGCTCTGCTCCTAAGTTTGTGAGTTTGTGACCCCTGTTTCGGCATACATTTTTTGAGTAACTTATAGTACGAGATACGTTTTAAAGAATGTACACCCTCATTTGTTCTTTTATATTGAACACGATTATAGATGAGGTAATTAACATGAATATTCACAAAATCCAAAACTTTTGTTCTTTTTCCGGGTTTTTTTTATGAAATGTAAGATTAAATACCTTATCCAATAGTACAGGCTCACCTTTTTTGAAAACACACATATAGGTTACCTATCTATATTAACCAAAACCGTTTAAGTTAAATATCTAGGCAACCTTTTGGATGTGGCACGCATCTTTAAACGCTGTTCTGTTTAATAGGGTATAAACTTATCACAGAAAACCGTTGCTGGACATAGGTTTCCCCCAAAGAGTGACACAATAAATCTACCACCTACTTATTGTTTCTTCTGTGTTGATAACAGAGAAAAAACATATGTTTTGATTTTCTACTATTGTTTAATCTAAGACTATCCCCTTAAATTAATCACTGCTGTGGGCTACATAAGCCCAGCAGCAGTTAAACACGTGTATTTAATTAAAATCATTTACTAACGTCACTAGTTGTTTTAAGTTTAAATTGTAACCAAGTTTAAATTTTATGAAATAAACGATGATTTAATTTAAGGAAAAATATGGCAATGTTTATGGAACTTCCACACTTTTAAAAGAGCAATCTTACTGTTTAATGGGGTATAAAGTAACCTTTCATTTAATTTAAAAAAAAAACGCAAAAATAACAAGGGTCCCGAGATTCAGGTCTCGTAGTCCTGGGATTTACCCAGGTAACACTATTGCATTTTATCAATGTATACATGTTACTTCTTCCAGAATAATATAATAACAAATGAGGTTCCACATTCCCCATACCTTATCTCCTACTAGGAGAAAGATAATCCCGTAAAAATAACAAGGGTCCCGGGATAGCAAGTCCCGTAGTCCTGGGATTTACCCAGGCACCACTATTGCAATTTATCAATATACTTATAAAAGTTCGTTGACACTCTTTGGGGGAGGCCTATGTCCAGCAGTGGACGTCTTTCAGATGCTATGATGATGATGAATATCATCATATACGTTACTTCTTCAAGAAGAATATCAAATAACAAATGAGGTTACACATTCCCCATACCTTATCTCCTACTAGAATTGATCTGTGTGTTTACCTACCACTATAGATTTTTGTGTCACGAACTTGGGGAAAAAGTATTAAAAGTAGTAGTCCCTTTCTTTGTGTTACTATTTCTTGGATATTCGCGCAATTAATGACGCAGATCACTTTTAAATTATGGTCAATAACCATTA
This sequence comes from Epinotia bilunana, assembly GCA_947049275.1. NCBI lineage: Eukaryota > Metazoa > Arthropoda > Insecta > Lepidoptera > Tortricidae > Epinotia > Epinotia bilunana. The sequence continues at coordinate 8,065,374 of OX346265.1, forward strand.
CCTATGCTATATGTAATTAATAAACATAAAAATAAATTACAGGAATCGAGCAAGAAACAAAATTGTGCTGCAAATAAATATGCGAATTCACCTTAAAATTGTACTTTTAGGTCACGTTCAAACTCATTTTATGAGAATTCTAGTGAACAAAACATATACCGAATTTAGCTCATAGAAAACGTCATTAAATACATTATCTGTTATTTAGATTGGCATTCACAATTTCTTAAGTATTATTTTAACACAAAGATACAAGGATGTATCTAGAAAGTCCTTTGATTCGTTAGTAACACGAAATAGGGGCCACACGATAAATATAATGACCGCTAGTTCGTGAGTCACCTTATTGCAATTTCATGGGCTCCTATACATAAATATTCAATTTTTCCATATTCAATCCATTGTTAAGGAACTTAAAAAAAGCATTGTTAAAAGTTTTATTCAAATGGACTTGCCTTTCCCTTTCAATTTCCTTAAGAAGTCGGAGCGAACACCTTACGTTAACAAGCAGTACGCGCATACCACACAGCTGTTTTCGGCCGACTGACAGTTTCGAGCGTTGTGTTGCTATTAGTTTAGTCGTTAAAAATGTAGAATTTGATTTTTTGGAAAGAGATTTCAACAGAGATTTTTTACAAATGTATAATTTTGATAAAAAATATTTGAGTTGCTTATTATAAGCGTCAGAAATAAAACTAACGAAATGACGTACTAGCACGAACTTATGGCCCGTTACCTTACAGCCGAGCTGTTACTGTGAAGTTCACTCGTGTATCTCTATCGCACTCGCTAATTCGAACGACGGAGAAGAAGATACACAAACAATCAAAGTTGGCGTTCGCGGTGGTAGCCCTGGTCCCGTAACTACGTACCCTGGCGCTTCTCGCGATGGTAAAGGCATTCCTGCACGATGTGCAACGGCCCCTCGATGCCAGCGATCGCGCGCTCCAGTTGCCTCCGAGTATCGTTCAGCTTTTCACACGTAGACACCAGACGCTCCATCTCTAGTGATACCTGCAAGCGAAGGAAACTGGGACTATTCGATACATCAAGGACTTGACTCCTCATATCAATAGGATGACCTTTCCTAGTGAAGTTGATGGGTAAAGTTGGCGATTGTCGATAATCGTAACTACCGTTGGAGTCCTTCACTAATGGAAATGATGATGGTAAACTCCAAAGCGTTCTTGAAATTGTTTATTGGCTTGTGCATACCACAGCAGGTACCTTGACGTTTAAGGCTAAGTTCAGATGAACGCGCGACAACGCGCGATTGGCTCGGCGCGCGGTTTGAGATTGTATCAAGTCAATGTTGTTGTGTACATGATCGCGCGTCACCGCGCGTGCTCGCGCGCAACGCCATGCACCGCGCGCAAGATCTTGAACCGCGCGTCGCCGCGCGGTGACGCGCGGTTTGAGATTTGCATTCCTGTAACGACCTGTTCAGTTGACTCGCGCGGTTTGAGGCGGACGGACGCACGGAGCGACGCAAATGGAGGACGGGATATCTACTGATTTACTAATTGACGAAATTGAAAAAAGAGATGCGTTTTGGATTTAGATGCAATCGACATCCTAAAGTAGTTGAAAAATCGATCTTCATGTAGTCTTAGTGTGGGATAGAAAGTCAAAAACAGGCTTAAAGAAAGTCTGACTTAAAATTATAGGGTGCACCCAGTATCGTCTTTGCTTTCAATGACGACGTCGTAGTTTGCGGTATAAAACCCACAAGCAAATAGCCTCCTCCACGTCCATTCTCACTGAATGTTCACGCTAGACTGCCGCGCGCAAGCCGCCGCCATGTGAACTGAATCGCGCGGGAGCGCGCGTCGCCGCGCGGTCATCTGAACTTAGCCTAAAGGCGCGTTCGACACAAACAGCGATGACGCAGATGAACATTGTGCGACTCGTGAGCAGGCAGAGAGAGGGAGGAAAAGGAGGGCGGATTCAGCTTAGCGAGTGTTTTATGTTATGGCTATGCATTCATTCCCGTGCGTTCTAGAGCGATAGATGAATGCAAAGATCATTATAATTATATTATAGATTATGCAGATTCTTGACTTTAGACAATAATGAAGCAATTTTCCAACCTTTGAAATTATAATTATAACACTCACCTCGTTCCTCCAAAAGGTAGTATCGGTTATCCGTTCCCCGATCCTTCTGCCGGAATCTCTTTGACCTTGTGCGCCGATTTCATCAGTTTCTCTAAAACGTAGAAAGTATGCTTTACACGTATGCCTCTGAATTTCGACATTAAATTACCATGACTTTCTTCAATAAGCTACAAAGTAACGGTTAGGTTAGGTCTCCAATAAATCAGATAAATATTCGAACGGCAATGACGCTTAAAAAACCGTTCAAGTGCGAGTCTGACTCGCGCACCGAGAGATCCAGATCTTAGCAGCGCATAGTAGGAGTTCGAGTCCACAATTATCCAGTAGCAACGATATCGGGGCAAGAATAACCTCGTAGGTATTACAAGAAAAATAATTAGGTACATACCTACTAAGGTTATTAAGTTACAAACTTAGGTAGGTAGATACCTACTAAGGTAATTAAGTTATGAACTTAGGTAGGTACCTAGGTACTTTCAGAAACGAGAGAGGTAGCTAGGGCACAGTGGAACGTCACCTTGCTCATATTTGGACCAGCCCAAATGGGGAACTACGAGTACCTTCACCTTGCAGGAGACCACAGCCATAACAACCCCACTACTTTGCTAGGTATGTGGTGTTGTGTTCCTGATGGTGAGTAAGGTTGCCAGAGCTTCAAAGGATGTGTTGTGTTGATCGTGAGGGCCCGCGTTCAAATAAAGAAAGGGTCGGCAACGCGCTTGTGATTCTTCTGGAATCGCAAGCGTCCATAGCTTTAAGGTGTTTGCTTACCATCAGAAAGACCGTATACATATATGCTTGTTTGCCACCGTCCTAGTAATTTTTGTTGTTGATTAAAATAAAAACAACTAGATGGAGGTAGGTATTATAGGTAAAAAAGAAAAACTTAGAAATTGCAACTCAAGCCCCTTCATATAAAACCTTACTTCACCTATGTAGTAGGTACTTAACTAATCAATGTGACAGCAGGACAGAGTCGCACCATTCCTTTTCTTACTTTTTTGCAGGGACTGATTTCGGTTACGGTTTTACCGGTATAAAACCGGTATTCCATTACGGTACCGTAATGGTGTAAAGGTTACGCGCGCCGCGCCAACATAACGCTACCGTAACCGTTTTGAAATATCGGTTATCAGTAATCGATTTAAAGGTAACCGACACCTTTATAATACCAATAATAGGTCAACTTACCGGAGCATCCTCATAATATCATTCCTTACGCGCTCAGAGAAATTCCTCTTAGCATCCGACTCATTATAGTTCTTGATGCTGTTCTGATTCCACTCGTACTGCGTGTATCGGGTGTAGAGAGCCGCGCGGGCCGCGTGCTCAGGGCTTCGGTCGAAGCCGGTCACCAGGTTAGGGAACCGAAGGGGCTCCGCTGCCATGCCGGCTGGAGTGTAGCAGGGGTCCACCATTGTGTTGGTGATGGGTTGGGAAGGCCTGTTGGGGAAAAGGTAGATTAAAGGTGTAAGTCGGTACATTAAGTAGTATGATTTCTCAGGCCCTATAGTAAATAGTAGCAGGGAACGTGTCCTCTAGCTGGGCCGGGAACTTCCTTATTACACAGCTTAGTTATTATTGGCAAGACCAATAATAACCTCCTATTAGGCACATAGACTCGTACACTAGCGCTAATTAGAAATTAATCTCGACGAATATCTACTGGGTTAAATGGGTTACGTTATTGGTCATTCAAACTAGTTATTAATCTTATAAACACATGGTTCCACATAAAATATGCTGTCGTTGTCGATCTGTTATGGTATGGATAAGATAATTTTGGAAGTATCTCAACAGCTCATGAGATTTTTACGACGATTTTCCTAGTCCTGCGATTTGCACGACTTACATTGGAGTGACTTCAATTTCCTCATAACCCATGATAGGCCTCCAAGGGTGTTTCTTTGGCGAGTGGAAGCAATACCCAACCTGCGGTGGAACCATTGGCGCTCCGGCGGTCTCCTTGGTGGGGTTCCATTGCTGGAGTTGCTGTGGAGAGAATTTGAAAGTTTGATAAACCTATTCTAGGTAGGTATTATACTCCATTGATCGCATATTTGTGTTGTGTTTAGTTGTTTACCGAGCACATCGTCACTTCTTTCGCCATCTTTAATAATTTTACTGCAGGTTTTGTATTAAATTGTTAAAAAATGTTGGATTGGTTTCAAATTTGAAAAAACTTGACATACATTGATCAAGGTAGGCAACTTAAAAGAAATGTGAAATAATCAAAAGACGATCATTTAAGACACCAACTTTGATTTAATAAATAAAAACAGCCAACCATATTCATTTGAAATAGAACGAACACAGAGCATACTAGATTTTTAAAAATATAATCAAAGATATTACCTATTATAACGCAAAAGCAGTGTTGCATTTTAGACATTGTTCATGTCGCAAAGCATTGCTATAACGAAACGCAGCCCAAGTTACCAACATAGCGGAGTAAACGTCAGTCTTCTGTCAAATGTGCATGTGAATGTGACAGTTCTTATTGTTTCATTACGATATCACGCAAATATCACGACAATAACATCACGGTGTTTCTGTAATCTGTACATAATAAGCTCCACTTTTATTTATTTTTGTATGTAGCACATATCGATTAAACCTTTTTACCGACTTCATGTTATAAGAAACATAATCATGAGCGTCGTCCCGGAGAACGCACCACAGCGTGAGTTTTAAAGTTGTGTAACTTGGTAATCACAAAAAGATTTTTTATTATAAAAAAGGCTGTGTTTGGTTATCAGATTGCCCCGGCACCGCTAGTGAGGATGCAGGCAAGGCTTCGGCGTGTGCAGGATGCCCGAACCAAAACATCTGTGCGTCGGGTAGGTGTAAACACATATCATATTCAAGTAGTAAATCTGAAGAGAATTGTATTTTTAAATCTTCCTGATTATGAAGTTAGTTAATGCCTTTGTGCCTCAAGCGCGTAAATAGTTTTTAAGTTTTAAGATGAATGAATTCCCAAAGATCTAAATAATTGCATAAAACAATTTCAATTCTGTACCTAAACAAATTTACTTAGCCTTTTATTAGCCTTTCTACGTAGAAATTATGTAAAAATATTTAAAAAAATATGTTCATAATAATAAATACCACACCGGACGAGTGGTTCAGCTGAACACCGTAGATGTTCAAAGTTCAAAGTTATTGATTTGCAGAAAATAGTGTACAATAAGATAACAAATACAAATTTCGATCTACTATTTTGCCACATGCAGCATGCAAATAATATAAAATTACTAATATAGGTAATGAGCACAGAAATAATTTACAATTTCATACAATTATTGGCCCATTACAAGTTACTTTTATATGTTAATAAATCCTTTCAATTAACTAGTTATATAATTTTCGGACAAACAAATTATATGGCGAACTTGTAATGTCACTAGGGATAAGATTATAGATTCTAACAGCCATACAGTAAGAATTTTTGCTACATAGTTTTGTAGTCGTTTTTGGTAGAATTAGTCTTGTAGGATATCTTGTGTTAAAATGGCTTAAATAAGTGATCATTCAATTTAAAAAAAACCTTTTTGTTACCATTTTTTGGTTTTTCTTGTTGCAGAGGTATTTTTCCAAACCATGGTAGTTTATCAACATTCATTAGTACATGGGATATGCTTAAATTGAAGAATACAAACTTTTGACTTTGATTAAATATGCCTGCAAAAGACAAATGAATGGAACATTTTAGGAGAGGCCTATGCCAAAAGGCGTCTTCAAAATATTTTTTAAAGGTCAAGAATAAAATTTGCTTGCTGCTGATATTCCTATTGTCGAATTTGAAATTGAATATTAATATCAAGTTTCATACTTCAATATTGTTTGCATTGCAACCAGGTGCCGCATCAGCCCCCGACCCAGCTATAGAGATAATCAAGCAGCGGCTCTCTAACGTGAGGCACAAGATACTAATCCTCTCTGGTAAGGGAGGTGTTGGGAAGAGCACGGTCACATCTCTGCTTGGACACGCCTTGGCTGCCATGAATCCGGACATTAATGTAAGTATTTAGTTACTAGCTTCTACCCGTGGCGAACTTGTATATATCGTAGCTCCATACAATTTTTCCCCCTCCATTGACTCAAACTATTTCTATACCAAATTTCATCTAAATAAAGTTATTTTTGTAGCAGGTTTCTATGGTTAAGTTTGGTTTGGCTCGGTCTCGAGATTTGAAATAACGCCAGGCAATTAGAGGTCCGAGTTGTACTGGTTGTATTGAGATGTGTTGTAAATAAGTGTTGTAAATAACCCCGACTGTGAACTTTAGACCGACTGAACTTTAGACTGATTGTGAAACAGATGGTACAATAATTTCAATGCCCTGATTAACTTGTTTTCTAATGTATATGTAGGTATATACATGCGCTTTTTTATGTGACCTAAATCTTTTGACTCGATTTTACCATCTAGACGACACTTCTAACTGACCACTGATCACTTTATGAACCTTATTACATCATTCTTAAGGTCCACTATTGGTCAGTGTTGCTGTGCGTTTTACTGTTTACACAGTATTACAGCCTTCACCAACGTTACAATTTATTACAACAGCCGACGGAGATGCAGCTATAGTTGGAATGAGGTTGTGTTAAATTGCAATGCTTGTAAGCAGTCTTACAATGACCCCTCTTTAATTACTTGAATCCCTGCAAATGTTCGATCATTCCAATTCCACTTTTGCGGTTTCTTCAAAAGGATTGTTTACATACATACATTCACGGCTTCATTCCCAAAAGGGGTAGGTAGGCAGAGCACATGTGTGTGCCAGTGCCACTTTTAGTATAAATGTGGGTATGTAAGATCGACAAAACGTGTTATCGCAGTGATAGCAACCTATCTCTCGCCCACAGCACACTTTAACCCTGCTCTCTTAGTCGACTTTGTTGGGTGGTTTAGTTTAGTATAATAACGTTTATTTACGCAGGCACACATTGAATATTTGCCACGTCGGGAATTGAACATGTGACCTCTTATTAAACTAGACTAGGTCATGTCTGTTGACAACCAAAACTCACTAAGCAACACACCACGCCTACATAAAATAAAACTCGTATCTCAGTACCGATTCAGTACTGAGATACGTAGTTCTAAGAGTAAGAACAGATTTGCTAGTAGTTTGGTTTGTTAACCAACGAAATGCAAAATGCAGTGAAAAGAAAACAAATAGGTGCACATAACATACTTTACAATCATCCAAATCATACCCTATTATATCTCGACCTTCTTTCGTGTGAGTTTCCAAACTCCATTTGGTGTTGCCCACAGTCCGCAATATCGCTTTAGTGTCCTAGAGCACTAATGCACGTCTATTGATCCCAAGTGCTGAAAGTGGAAGGCGAAGAATTTGCAACGTATGGCCTTCGGTGCCGGCACCAACAGGCACGGGGTATATAGGTCAGACTTACAGTGCAATCTACAAATATCTGTACGATATTGAACTTTGTTTCATTGATAATAGGTTCAAAATGAATATTAATGATTTCGCATGGCACGCTGCGCTGTGGATCTAAAAAGTAGTAAAAACGTTATAAATTCACGTAGGTAGTCGACTTTTGGGAGGCTTTATGCATATAATTGTTCTCTGGGCCTATGGTAATGTAATACTTTGTGGCCATGTTTAATGTGGTAATGTAAGACTTTTTGAAAGTTACTATAAATATGTCAATGTGGATACGATATTATAATCTGCTGTTGGGTTCAGTGTTAATTTACTAGCAGTTTTTTTAGTTCGTATACCAATAGGATCAAATGAGAGTATAGTTGTAGAGTAAAACTAGGCTTAAAATGAAGCCCCACCGCTAATTGCCAGAAAAAATGTGTGAAGTAGTCTGTATAATCTACTTCCCAGCCAAATGGCCGGCAATCACCATTTTCCCGGCCTTTGTAGTAATGAACTATTACTAAAATTGGGAGTTGGCAGTTAATAGGTAAAAATATGGGTGTAACGTTATACTGTGTACCTACTGTGTACACATATAAAAGTGGACACAATGTGGATAGATATACCTGCACGAAAAGCTTTTAATAAAATTGATTACTAGCTAACGACCTCTTTATTTGTCAAACATTGACCTAGTATTATGTCGTTATGTTGTTTTTTACGAGGGTATTAATGATAGGTACTTCAGCGGTAAATGATTCGTTGTGTGGATTGATAGCTAGAGAAACGCACCTACAACTCTTCTGGTGTTGTAAGTGTCCATGGGCGTCGATTATCGCTTAAAAATTATACCTACTGAAGTAACAGAGACGAATCAATGTAGGCGTAAAGGACTCAGTGTATAAGTTAAGTTATACCTATTTTCCATCTGTTTGACGTAACGGCAGTGAGTATATAGGTATAATATCTTACTAAGTACTTTTATGGCACATTCAATACAGGCTTATTGTTACCTAAGTATCTGATTACCTGTGCCTGTATTAACGCACCATTGTTCCGATTGTATAAGCTTATCGCACCGGCTCAAACCAGAGTTCACGTACTGAATCTCAGTTAATTTTGAATAAAAATACTTTTAATAAGAATAGGTACCGCAATCCGAAGATTTCGTAGTATGATTGGAACACAACTAATGCAGCTATAAAGTTAAATCATTGACCAATTAGTAGTACGAAACTTCGCTTTAATCCTACTAATATTATAAATGCGAAAGTTTAGATGTTTGGATGTTTGTTACTCAATCACGCTTAAACGGCTGAACCGATTTGAATGAAATTTTGCACGAAGATAGTTATAGCCTGGATTAAAATATAGGATAGTTTTTATCCCGGGTCCACGCGGACGAAGTCGCGGGCGGAAGCTAGTACCTCGTAAAAAAGAGGTAAATAGATTATCGTTTGTACATGTAATTAATTTAAAAGTAAAACTATCACAGTTAAGTAGACATAACTAGTTAACTGGTAAGAAATGCACTTAATTTCGGGTCATTGTCATTGGAATTTGAACCTTTGCTAAAACTTAGGCGGACTTACGGCACGGTGCTTCTTCCGCGCGCGGCTAGTTGTGATGTGCGGCTTGTTGCTGTTCGGAGATTTTCGTAATTATTTTAATTAGGTATACAACTTTAAAACTAATCGAACCGCAGATCGCAAACTTTTAGCAGCAACAGATTATATCATATCGTATCGTTCGTTATCGTATCATATCGTTTGAAAAAACTTAATGTACCTACTGACCTCGTTATTTCAATTGAGAAGTTGTTTCATAAAAGAGTTACTTAAGTAATTCTAATTTTAAAGTAAATTAGTAATAGTATATTTTCTCGTCTCACGTCGCGCCTCAGCATCAGTGCTGGTTATACATTGGTGTGCTGTGTTATAAAAATAATCATATTTACGATTATTTACGAGGGTAAGCTATAATAAAAACCCCAAAAGCCCCTTTTTAGTCCGCATTCTGTGACAGACGGGCAACTACGGAACCCTACCCTGCGCTAGGCCCGACACGCACTTGGCCGCTTTTATATTACATTATTGTCATAATGAATATCGGCGTTCCAACAGCGGCACTCGCAACGCTAATTATTGAATTTAGCAGTCATGTAATTATCAACTGATTTTAAGCCTCTTTAGAGCGGGACATAGCAATACATTGAAGCGATATGCTTTAAACTCCGTTCCCCTATTTAGGATGGTAAATGCAGGAAGGTGTTTAATCTCAATTTGAGATTTCTTGTTTAGACAATAAAATCGCTAACAGAAGGGACTTTAGATGGCCTATAACATACCAAAATGTACCGTTGACTTTATAAAAACATGTACATTCCCAGGGGTTCAAAAATATCTGTACCTCCTTATGCCGTTAATAATAAAGTAGTGTTCACGTATTTTTTATCACTTTATCTGTGCACAATTACACATAACATAACTCTTTTACTTCTGTGTATACGAGGGCTGCTACTTCTGTATCCGGAATAGAAAAAATAATCAAACGTACATTACTAAATATATTCTTTTTGTTTTTCAAAATATTATCCGTGATGATCGATGCACTTTTGCATTCGTGTAAACCAATTTTTAAAGCAAGCAGCAAGCAATTTTTGCCACTCTGATTGAGGTATCTCCAAAACGTGTTGTTTGAACGCGTCGACCGCATCTTCATGGGTCGAAAATCGTTGACCACGTAATTTATTCTTTACATTTGGAAATAAATAAAAATCATTGGGTGCCAAATCAGGGCTGTAGGGTGGGTGACCCGTTAATTCTATATTTTGACCTTCCAAAAATCGAGTTGTTTCGCGTGATGTATGACAGCTGGCGTTGTCATGGTGAAGAATGATTCTGCGTCGCTGGTTGTCTTTACGTATTTCTTCAAACACTTCTGGCAAACAAATGGTCGTGTACCACTCCGAATTAACCGTTTTACGATTTTCTAGTGGCACTGTAGCCACATGGCCATTCATACCAAAAAAGCAGGCGACCATTTGCTTCAAGGTGCTTTTTGCACGAGTAACTTTCGTAGGGTTCGGCTCATTTTGAAACACGATTGCTGTTTAGTTTCGGGATCATACGCATATATCCAAAATTCGTCACCTGTGTAGATATTATAAACAGCTTTTAAGTCACCACGGTTATATTTTTTCAACATTTTTTTGCACCATTCGACGCGAGCCTCTTTTTGATCCTTAGTTAAATTGTGCGGTATCCAACGCGAACAATTTTTTTTTACAGCTAAATGTTCATGTAATATCTTATTAATGCTCGTCATAGATATCCCCAGAATTGCCTCTATCTCGCGATACGTAACATGACGGTCATGCATTATAAGTTTCCGCACTGCTTCAATATTTTGTGGTACAACGGCCGATTTCGGGCGACCTTCCTTAACTTCGTCCGTAAGCATACTACGTCCACGATTGAACTCACTAAACCAGTGATACACAGTAGTTTTTGATGGAGCTTCATCACCAAAAGTCAAAGTTAATTGATCTATGCATTGTTGTTGCGTTAAGCCACGCCGAAAATCGTAATAAATCATAGCACGAATATTTTCACGAGTAAGTTCCATTCTTGCAACGAGATAACATTTTTTTCTTGAGTACGCTAGTCTTTTGTTTTTGGCGGGTAAAAACAAAAGACTAGCGTACTCAAGAAAAAAATATATAGCGGCCAGTATTAAAAGAAAGTTCAAATTTTACCATAGAGGTCAAAAATTGTGTTTAAGAAAGTTGGAATCCTGGATTCCGGATATATAAGTAGCAGCCCTCGTACTAACGAATTGAGTTGAATCCCCAATGACGTGCGTGTTTTGCGATCCGCGAAACCAACATCGGTTTGGCCCAACGGTTGAATTAAGATATTCAAATATTTTATAAAATATATTTTAAAATGTTCGTATAGATTCGATAGTCTACTATTTTAATTTCCTCAAAATAATATCGCTTTATGCTAGTAAATAATGGTTAAAATTTGAACGATATATATTCGTGCCAAGAAGGTAGCCGCCATTATCGTGACACAGAAAAGCAGAAACAGTAACGTCAAACCCAACAAACAAACTAAACTAGCCTTATAAAATTAAATCTATAAGGACTAAACTCTCATAGTGGTTTTCAAATGGCATTCATTATGTCCATGTACCTTATAACGGCTCATTATAAGAAGATTTGGTTAATATTACCTTTATTCTTATAATTAATGGCTTACAGTAGCCATATAAATTGGATTTATTAACGGGTTCAAAATGTTATCTTCTTATAAAGGCTAGTTACAATGCTTTTTAGCTGTATAATATTCAAAGCCATGTAAAGGCTTTTAATATGGCCAATTATTCTTATAAAAGTAATGCACAAGGTAACGATAATGCTTTTTGACTCATAAGAGCATTTTATAAGATGTCTATCCAACAAACAAATTATAGCATTTTATATGGCCTTTACAAGAATTAAAGCAATCCATATTCACTTATATAATAATAATAAAGGCATTATACTCTATAGTGTTATATTAAAAGGCTTTACATAACTAGATTCGCCATTTACTGGAAAGTGCAGGAGATGTGAATCGATTACGGAGTTTTTGAAGTGAACATTTAAAAACCGGCCAAGTGCGAGTCGGACTCGCGCACGAAGGGTTCCATACCATTATCTATAAAAACGGCAAAAATCTCGTTTGTTGTATGGGAGCCCCCTTAAATATTATTTTATTCCGTTTTTTAGTATTTGTTGTCATAGCGGCAACAGAAATACACCATCTGTCAAAATTTCATGTCTAACTATCACATTTCATGAGATACAGCCTGGTGACAGAGACAGAGAGACGTCGGACACCGGAGTCTTAGCAATAGGGTCATGTTTTACCTACCCTTTGGGTACGGAACCCTAAAATGAATTCAAAAGACTGGAAGTAGTTCAACACAGGTCCTCCGCGCTCATTACTTTAAGTTGGCGCCAGTTCTCGTTTGCCAAGAGAAGCGGGGTGAAGTTTCCGTCTACCGCTACTACGTCGCGAGGCATCCCCTTATTATTATTATTATTTGTATGTTTTTTCCATATCTCAGGACCATGGGGTCCCGGACTTTTGGAAGGCATGCGTGGGGCCGAAGCCAACAGCGCAGAGGCCCTTTAAAACAAATATAATATAAAGCGAGGGATACACATATTATTATTGTTCTATTCAGGTGGGTATTCTGGACGCGGACATATGCGGACCGTCACAGCCTCGAGTTCTCGGAGTGAGCGGCGAGCAGGTCCACAATTCTGGCTCCGGTTGGTCGCCAGTGGTGAGAATCTTTCAACTACAGGTCAACTTGTTAACTGAGACGACGACGGTGGGAAACAAGCATACAGCCTGCTTGACGGTGAGCAGACACCTTAGCCTACTATACACGCTTGCTACGCCAGAGGAATAACAAGCGCGTTGCCGACCCTTTATTAATTTGAGGATTCGTTGTGCTGACAGGTAGGGACAAATGCATGTGCTTTGCTGTCAAGACAGCGGATCCTCGGGAGCTCTGGTGACCTTACTCACCACGAAGAACTCACCAAATACCGGATGCTCTGCAGTAAGTAGTGGTGTTATTATTAGGACAGTCATAACGAACATTAAAATAGCAAGCTATAGTGATTTTTTTTATGTTGTTAGGACCACTACCAGTAAATAAAGAAAATAAAATAAAAAAAGCCTTCTTTTCCCCAATACTTAGTAAACAAACAAAACAGGTATATAAACTGAAAAAACCTATATATAACTATGTTGGAGCTTTATGCTCCTATGTGGAAACAATCCATTTCTGGACGAAGGCCTCCTCCCATTTGTGCCATTGTTCCCTTTCCTGAGCCTCACGGACCCAGAGGTTCCCGGCTATTGCCACGACGTCGTCTCTCCATCGGCGGACGGGCCGACCCCGCTCTCTTTTGCCTCGGACCACTACCAGCGAAGCGCATACGGTACCTACCGTATATCCAAGTTTGCAGTTTCGACAGACCTGTGCTAACTTTGTCGCACTCGACAAACCACGAAATTAGTTGAACTAGCCGTTAGCTTGGGATTTTTATGGTCAAATATGACTGGCCTATATAGCTAGGCTGCTCCGAATATGAGGGAGATGACATGACATTCCGCTATGCCCTACCTCTAAGACCTCGACCCCTCCGCGCCCCTGTGCCGCCACAGGCGCCGTCTCAGTTAAACGGTAAACTTGGGAAGAGAAGTAGGAAGTACTTGGTCCCTAAAATATATAATGATATACCGTATAATATAAGGGAATGTAACATATTTAGAATGTTTAAAGTTAAAGTGAAGGAGTTTTTCTTAGAAAAGATAAAATCTAAACTGGAAATGTAGTCTAAGTAAAGTTATCACGTGAGCTGTACCATTACATTAGAAAACAAAATTATGTAACTTAAGTAACTAGCTAATAGCTAAGCCTACACATCAATTTTTTGTAAGGGAGTCTCTCTGCCAACAAACTGACCTGCAGTTTGGCAGAAGAAAATACTGTAAAACAAGGGTTGTTTAAGTGAATAAATTTTTCTTATTCTTATTCTTATTATTCTTCTTATTATATAGTCAAACTGTGATTAAAGTTTATTATGTAGGTACTTAGCTTCCGCCCGCGACTTCGTCTGCGTGGACCTGGGATAAAAACTATCCTATGTTTTAAACTGTCTTCGTGCAAAATTTCATCCGATTTTGAGCCGTTTAAGCGTGATTGAGTAACTTTCGCATTTATAATGTTAGTAGGATAGTAGGATTTTAATATTGGTGCTTAATAGATATTGCGTAAATGTTTCAGTATGTGACGGACAATCTGTCTCTCATGTCAATCGGCTTCCTGCTGGGCAGCCCTGACGACGCCGTCATCTGGAGGGGGCCGAAGAAGAATGGTGCGTTGACACTGATATTGTACACATTCAGTCGGGAATAACGCTAGGAGGAATCATCCTCATTGAGCATAAAGAAAGAAAGAAGACATTTATTCACTACACAAAAGACACACAGAGACAAAGGGAGTAGAAATACGATACAATTGACACAAAATGTGTGTGTCTTCGCGGCAGTGAATCGGTCGCTGTCATACACGTATTTTTGTAACTTTTCAGGCCGTATCGATCTTTCTGCACGTCTATCATGGGACGGCCGCGACATACTCTCGATTTTTCTCGCACTATACCTCTTGTTCTAAGTGTTCTAATAAGAGAGAGACGGATAGTGCGAGAAAAATCGAGAGAGCTCGCGCGCCGTCGCGTGATAGCCGTGCTAAAATTTGTCGCAACAACCGACATTTATAAACGCAGCTATAGTTGGTATGGGACAGCAATACCTACGTTTCGTTATGACTATAGCTGCCTCTGTCAGTTGATGTGACAAATCGCATCGTTTGTAGTGTGCTTGAAGTAACAATAACACCAGTGCCTTAGAACAAATTATGAGTATGGCAAACTAAAAAAAACATCATAATTCTATTTTTTTAATACTACGTCGGTGGCAAACAAGCTTACGGCCCATCTGATGGTTACCGTAACCTATGGACGCTTGCAACTCCAGGGGCGTTACATGCGCGATGCCGACCCTTTAAGAATTTATACACTCCTTTTTTGAAGAACCCCATACTGTAGTCCCTCGGAGAAACCTCGGCAGGGAGCTCATTCCACAATCGGAGCGTCCGAGGGAGAAAATTTCTCTGAAACCGTACGGTACGCGACCATTTATCATAATTCTATTTCTTAAATAAAAGAAAAACTGACAGTGCCTACACATGCTCTGTTATTTGCGGGCAAGGTAATCCTTGTATTGCTTTTTACTTACATTATTTTGTATCTGCAGGCATGATCAAACAGTTCTTAAGCGAAGTGGACTGGGGACAACTGGACTACCTTTTAATTGACACTCCTCCAGGTACAATACAAGCTTATCTACCCATCGCCTTTTATCTAAGTACATATTTATTAAGAAACAAACAGTCTCATATGGTTACATTTGATACAGTAAAAAGTAGTAAATTATGCACTTACAGTGTGTGTTCCTTAATCGGAATATTTAAACCTAAACATTAAAAACATTAAAAGTTTTGAGTACATATAGAAGATAACCTATAAAAAAAAAGGTAATAACATGTGAGTAAAACCCTTCATTTGGTGGATATAAGCCGTAATCGCGGTATTCAACGTGAACCAACGTAACCACGGTAACTAGCGACAGAAAAAGCCAATTCACCCATATTTAACATCCTCTATGTGATATGTGCCCACGTACCGGCAGGCGCAGCCTGGTAAGACTCCCACAAGCTGGAATGATGAGCTGGTAAAGGCCGCGAGATGATGTTGGCGCAGCACCTATCATCCAAAAAAAAAACAAGTAGGTGGTGATGATGATGTGATGATGTTTCCAGGCACGTCCGATGAGCATCTCTCGGCCGTCCAGTACCTCACGGGCGCCGGTCTGACCGGAGCGCTGGTGGTGACCACGCCGCAGGAGACCGCGTTGTTGGACGTGCGCAAGGAACTGCAGTTCTGTCAGAAACTCAACGCGAGGGTGCTGGGTGTGGTTGAGAATATGTCGCTGTTCATTTGTCCTAATTGCAAGGTGAGCCTAAACTCTTGTCAAATTATGTGTACCTGGTATCATAGATAATGTGCCGTTTATTCATATTTTCTTCTATCCTGAATTGTAACTTTTGAAAACTGGATTATTTTAGAGTAATTTCTATGCTGTTTCTATACAGGGTGTAACTAAAATGGGGTATGAACCGATCAAGGACTTAACAGGTATCGTGTTCTGATAAAAAACAGAAAAAAAAAATTACGCGATTTTTTTTTAAATTTCTATGGAGGTTGTCGCCCCAGTCAGCAAACGCTCCATACTAAAGTAAAAAAAAATCGCGTCAAATTTTTTATTTTTCTGTCTATTCTTTAAGCCCTTGATCGGTTCATACCCCATTTTTGTTACACCCTGTATAGGGGAGGTTAAGTTTATTTCAATAGGCCTAAGGCAACTCTAGAAAGTCTGGATACGTATGAAGTCGATACCGCTCCAAATTATACTGCTGTGGCTCTGAAAGTCAATAGGAGGTTGAGAATGAAGGACATGATTAAGAATACGTCGCCTTTCATCTGTCCTATTTGCAAGCTTAATCCAAACTCTTGTCGAATTCGGTGTACCGGGTATGCTATATCCGAATTTGTAAAAGTAAATTCTCTAAAACGAATGTATGCAAAAAACGACTTTCTGCTCTGAACGTGAGGATTTTTTTGCTTGCATTTTATGAACAGGTTTTACTCTTACAGTTTTGGACGTATTATAATACAAGTAATTTGAACTGTGCATGGTAACTGAAAGTGTGTAGATGAGTTCAATCAACACGTTCGCATCCAAGAACCCGCCTAGCGGGCACTCGTGATGTTTGCTCAGTTGCCGGCTGAGCCCGCTAGGCGGGCATGATTATGAACTTACACGCCTAGCGAATTCTGTCGGTTTCTGGTGAATTGTTCCATTTATAGTCCGGTTGCGAAAGTGTTAAGGGTAATAAGGCGACAAATGTAAACCTAACCCGAATGTAAGATATGATAGTGAATGGGTGTCAATATCATGTGTCCACCCTTACACAGTCCATGGTCACATCATTAAAAACCTTAATCACGATGTCCATGCCCTCTTCTCTAACACTAAAACTAATATATTTAAATAAACGGCATGTAGATCTTTCAAGTGTTTCCTTCAACGCCCGACTCCGCTTCACCAACTCGGCCAGCTTCTAGTTAAGTATTAAAACTTGATAAATGTCCATTTGGTGCATTTTTAGACCCGCAGCGAGATATTCCCTGCAACAACTGGTGGCGCAGCGCAAATGTGCTTGGACCTAGCAGTGCCATTACTGGGCGCGCTTCCCCTGGACCCGGTGCTCGCGCACTGCTGCGACGACGGACGCGACTTCCTTACTGAGCTGCCAGGGTCGCCGGCCGTGGTAGCGCTGCAGAGTATCGTAGACAGTGAGTGTCTCACAGATGTGTTGGCAAAATCAAAATCATTTATTTAGTCTGCAAATAGGCCACAAGGGCACTACATGTCAAGCGCCGAATATTCGGTTATTATGCGGTATTCGCCATATTCGGCATGTTTTTTAATGTTCGGTATTCGGCCGAATTATAATTTTAAGAGGTTTTTGATACAAGTTACAAGAATGTAAAATAGTTACTGCTTCGTAAAGTGAATACTCTTGACCCATTGTTATTGTTATTTAACTTACTTTATTTTTAAATATTTTGTTTTGATAATGAACAAAATTTGTCTGTTTTAGAACAACGGATGAAGGCATTAAGTTAAAACGAATAATTCGGCCGAATGTTTGTATTCGGTAACACCATTATTCGGCGCATCTTTAATAATTTAGATAGAAAGATAGATAAATCATTTGTTTGGCATTTTGCAACAAAATAAAAATAAAAAAATACAGAAAAAAAATAACAATAAAAGAACAAGTAAAACAATTGTTTTACGGATTTACATAATAATAATAATAATCCCTCTGGCGCCCTGACCACCGGCAGCTTAGGCCCCGCCTCGCTGCCGGCGGTACCCTAGGTTAGGTGTTTATAATGATTTTATGTTTTGTATGTATAGTTTTATATTTTACTTTTTATATAGTTATTGTAAAAACCTAGTCTAAGACGGAAAATGAATAAAGAGATAATAATCCTACACAATAATCATTTCAAAATTGCAGACTAACGACCGACAAACAGTTGACAAAATAAATATCACTAATTAAATGAAAACAAAACAAAATTGCAAAATATTATCCATTACATTCGATATAAGGTCTGTATCAATGTTAAGAAGAAATTAATGATATTCAATTAGTATCCCAGAGATGTATAATGTCTCTGAGCGTCCAAATACGATGAATATTTATTCTAATGGTCTTAGAGATGTATACGGCCTCTAAGTGTCAAATCAAACAAAAAAGGAACATTAATGTAATAATGGGTCAAAAGCAATAAAACGTGTCATAAATAGAATGATGTCTCTCGTCAATACGAAAATAATAATAATAATAATGTGTACTCCTTGCATTTTATTAAATTGTCAAAAGGGCCTCTACGTGTTGGCTCAGTTGGTACTTTGTAGGTACCTAGCTCCACGCACGCCTCCCAAAGGTCCGGGACGTCATTGTCCCGTGAGCGGGAAAGACATACATAATAATAACACTATTATTTAGGTAGTTACTATCCCGATGATGGGTTTAGGGTGCAAAGGAAACAGTAAGTTGCTCAGTTATGTGATGTATTCGGGATCAGGAGAGGAGCGTACAGCGGACTCTACTAGCACTGAGGCAAAGACATTGCTGTTGACATAAACAGCTACCATAGAGTAAGGATATATTGCGTTTACCGAGTATCCACAACATTTGGCAGCTAGCAAAAGCTCCTACTGGAAATGCTTCCTTCTATCCATCTCTGTGTAACCTGTGCACTTTCGTGTAGTGTAGGTTAGCTAGCAAATATACAAGGATGCTTCGAGCATCGATCGTTGGTACAGTCAAAGCTATTGTACCTATTTATCCAATTAACTTTAAAAAAGTAGGTACAGTTGAGCACAAAAATGTCTTCACACCTTTTGCGGTCGACGTACAAAAACGAAGAATATAGTACGATTTATTTTTCACATTGTTACGTGGTATGCTATTTCCCAATACAATAATAATTTCGGCTTCGGCATAAATATGCAACCCATATTCTCTAAGGTTGATGGACATTATTTTGTTTGTTTCAGAAATTGTGGCGACCTGTGAAAATAACTCGACTTATTTAAATAAATGATGCCTTATTTTTTATACAAGTATACTTCATTATAAAGTGAGTTTAAAATTGCTTGGGTTCCTTCATTGGACACCTGTCATCTCAGCTTCCAAGCAGTTTTAAAGACACTAAAGTATACAAATAATTGCACGGCTAGTCCAGCTCACAATGAATTTTAGCTATTTGGCTAAAGCAGGAGATATAAGATATAATATACCGGGTGTACAATCCAAATGGGTCAGTATGGAGAAGTCGGAAACTATGAGAGATAGCGAGATCTGTTCTTAGGAACCATGTCAATTTTTTTTAATTTTTTTTTGTAAATTTTTATCACTTTTAAAATAGGCTTCCAATAGATCTAACTGTTCTTCATTCGTTAAACGCATTTTATAAACAGAGGCCCTAGTATAAGTTTTACCGAAACAAAACTTTACGATCGCGTTTGCGTTTTACCCTCAATTTGTATGTGATTTGACAGCTAAACGCGAACGCGTTCGTAACGTTTTGTTTCGGTAAAACTTATACTAGGGCCTCAGTACACTACACATAACACAATAATAATGTGAAAGTTATCAAAAATCAACACGAGGAGGTTATGAAAAGCCGTGCTTCATTTGAAGTTAATTCCAAAAACAGTATTCCATTTTCAAATTTTAAATGAATTGGTACGCCCGCTGAACAAATGCGTTCTAATTTTGAATAAACGCTATTTGTAATGCATAATACCGATGCAGATAAGATATGCATAAGTGGTCTCTTCAGATAATTGATGATCGATTCATATTATTCACGACTTTTTGCAAATTAATAAAACTGTGGGAATTTTAGTCTAATTTACTGTCAGTTGTGTTTACACAAGATTTCATAGCCAAATTTGGTCATTTTTACTTAACGCGGTTACAAAAATATTGACCAGGTTCGATTCCCGGTTATGTATGAGAGTTAATAAAAAAGTTTGAATGTAATTATTATTAAATCTAAAATTGACGTCATGGTTCCTAAGAACAGATCTCGCTATCTCTCATAGTTTCCGACTTCTCCATACTGACCCATTTGGATTGTACACCCGGTATACTACTCCAAAGAAAATAGGGGCCACATTTATGGTGATCGTTACGTGAAATTTTATCAAACATGAATATATATTTTTTCCAGCTACTAGACTTAAACACCAGTATGAAAGACGTTGTATTCTGAAGGATACGGGACATCATTAATTAGCCATTTATCAATTAGTTTATGTCCAATAATTAACAATAAAATAGAAAAAAATGTAAGTGGCCCTTATTTTGTTTTGAGCAGTATATGTATGAAAAAACAGTAAATTATAAAGAGTTCAAAATTCAGCAAAATATCATGCGAGATTTTTCATTGACATTGTTATAATTTACTACTCTGTGGAATTATAATAAGAATATTTATTTACGTAATAAATAAATGAAGTTTTATTTTTTTCATAATGTTTACTTATTGTATCCCTCAACATACCTATGAAAAATAATGCTGGCATGTTTCCTTTTATGTAGATTTTTGCTTTTTCAATAAGGAAAAACTTTTTCGCAAATGCTATGCTTTAGATTTCGACAGAAGGGTAGACACCACACACCTAGTGGCTATGCGTGCGGTAGAACTAAAGAGCGTACTCCCATCTTAAAGGCCGGCAACGCACCTACAACTCTTCTGGTGTTGTAAATGTCCATGGGCGTCGATTATCGCTTACCATCAGGTGATTCGACTGCTCGTTTGCCTCCTATATCATAAAAAAAAAAAAAAAAAAAAAACTTGCCAGCCTCGCAAGTTTTTCTTTTTAAAAACAAAATGTTTTTTTAATGAACTCTAAATAGCTGCTCACAAGAATCGGTTGAGAAATGCAGCCTGTACAGAACAACCGGACATACGAACGAAGTTAGCCAGTGCCGGATTAAAAGATATCGCCCTAACCCCTGTCCCCTGTAAATAAGTAATTATTTTCTAAGCTTTTTCTGGTGGCGCACTAAGTAATTGCTTAGGGCCCAAGCTGAAACGTAGAACTTCCTTCGCTTCGCTCGCTCGTTCAATTTTTAAGGAAATATATGTGTGATTTAATCTGGTTGTCCAACTAATCGTGGCACAGAAAGTAGCGTCGAAACTAGTTTTCAACTATTTCGAAAACAGAATTTCGTGAGAATATTAAATGGGAGATATACTCTTTCGGCTCAACGGCACGCGAGTTCTCGGTTTTTCTCGTACTATCCGTCTCTCTCTTATTAGAAAACTTAGAAAGAGGTATAGAGCGAGAAAAATCGAGAGAGCTGGCGCGCAGTCTCATGATAGCCGTGCTGATATGATGATAATGATTAAATTCATAGGAATCCAAAACAGAAGAAAAAAAAAGAGCACGTGACAATATTTTGACGTTTCGTTACTGTCTTGTTTGACACTGACACTGTGACACTTGACCGACAGCGCTCATGGTATTCCGACCGGCTATATATTTTTGATTGCAATTTCTTAAATCCCTGACTGCATTCTTTTAAAGCCACTTTCAAGGATAAATTCGATGGGACCAATAGATTACGGATTTTTGTTATAAAACGCTGAACGTGGTTGCACCACATCCGTTATCTTTACGTGGCCTCAAAGTCAAGACTAAGGGCGCGGAGGGGACCCTGAGATGGCAGGCCACGGCTCCGATGAGGAGGAGAAACCCTGCCGAGCGTGTTCAGATTTCAAATCTTGGGCCAAGTCACAAAAGCCGACGAAAAACGGCGCTCCAAAAAAGGTGAGATTAGGTTATGTTTTCTCGAGATTTCTGGTAGATTTTAAAAATTTCGTTGCAAATAACAAGCTTGCATGATATGTTATGATAATTATTTAATATATTTGAAGTTATTTTGACGATACAAATATCTTGAAACGCGCGTTAAGTGTCACTGCAAAAAGACGTGTGCGCTCTTGTTTTGATTGACCTTATTATTCCAAACATTTGACAACCTCTGTAGCCTAGTTGGTAGCGACCCTGCCTACGAAGCCGGAGGTCCCGGGTTCGAATCCTGGTAAGGGCATTTATTCGTGTGATGAGCATGAATATTTGTTTCTGAGTCATGGATGTTTTCTATGTATTTAATGGTCATCGTCTAGTACCCATAATACAAGCGACGCTTAGTTTGAGACTAGGTCGATTTGTGTAAGATTGTCCCCATATATTTGTTTATTTATTTGTGCAGGTCTCTCCACCTAAGACACCACGGAAAGACTGTCCCCTAGACAAGGAAGAGCTGGGTCAATCAACATGGGGCTTCTTACACTCCATGGCCTCATACTACCCCGAAAAGCCCTCTAGATCACAGGCCAAGTCCATGGCTGAGTTCTTCAATATCTTCTCTCAGTTCTATCCTTGTGAGCCATGTGCAGTGGACTTCCGAGAAGAGTGAGTATACATTCAATCCGAGCTGTACAGAGATCTTTGAGGATGGTTGGATGGGGAAGTTATTACTCCATTAGCAAATCTAGAAATGTTTTTTTTTAAACCAATTTTCTTAGTTATTTCTAATATATTGTTTGGAGTTCCTTTAGATCTTAACGGTTATTCATATATTATTATTGAAAAAAAATGGTAACAAAAAAGAAAAGTTAAAAGTCACTCTTAATTGTCATCTTTGTACAAACTTTTCTAGAATTGCTGCCATATTACTTATTGGGTGGGGCTGATGGGCATGTACTTGTAGCGGCGCGACCAAATCACGGAGTTAGCCGCTCCTGCCCTTACATGCAAACTTACAAAGCTACAATCTCACAGACTTTCCCTCTTTATTATATTAAGCTGCATACGAATTAGAGCAGCCTCGGGTTGAGGCACGCACGGCTCACCTATTTCGCTCAAATTCGTACGCGCTCACGCGCTGTGCGCGAGCAGCCCGCGAGCGGCGCGCGGCGAGCCGTTCAGAGGCGGTCTTTTGACCGTGCTCAAACGCGCCTCAGTGTGCGTGTGCGTGCCTCGCGTAATTTGGACGTGTATCCGAGCGTGCCGCGGACAAAACGACAAGTTCTAACTTGTTTGTGGGCGAGGGACGTATGAATTTGAGCAAGTGGCTGAGCCTTGCGTGTGTAACCGAGTTCGTTCGTAAATTTATTAATATAATTTGGTGAAATATGATAAACGCAGCCGCGGCTGTCATCATCACGCACAATGTCGGCTCCCCGCGAGCGCGCTGCCTCGCCCGCGCATGTTTATGTCCACCAAATTGGCTCGCGAGCAGCGCGCCGCGCGGGGCGAGCATGCCTCAGGCTGAGCCGCTCAAATTCGTACGCAACTTTATATATCTTTCTCTCATAAAGTGCAGGTTCAAAGAGGGAAAGAGACCTTAGATTGGCAGGTGCTTACACAATGGCTGTGTCCACACTGGACGCATGCTCGGCCGCACGCCTCGCCCGAGGCACGTCTACACTGAGCGCGCACGCTCGGGCCAGGCGTGCTTGGCGGAGGCATGCGTCCAGCGTGGTTACCATCTATTCGTTTGTCTTAAAAGCAGTTTTTATCTGATGCCGTGGCATTTTCAGAATTATTATTAAACAAACTTAACCTAACCTAAAGGATTCTACACATAAGTATAAAAAAAAATGTTTGGGGTCTTCGAGAAAATTGGTTTTGCCGAAATGAAATTGCGGCCAAATGATACTGTTGGGAAGTGAAATTTAGTGATTGCGATAGGATACCGTCCGGGTTAGACACGGCTTATTACTCGCTGGATGAGCTGGGTCCGAAGCAAACAATCCAGGCGCTCCATGATCCACAATGATGGAGTGCCGATGGCACGCAGATTCTTTTTTACGTGCCAACTTGCCACTGAGTGCGTTAGCTATCAGTGAAGGCTTAAGGGGATCCCATGCCCCAATGACCTTCGATCTGAATCCCTCGTTTTCTAATGTTTTTTGTAGATAATTATATTAACGACAACGGCTTTAAGCAATATAGTATCCATAACATTTGTATTAATTGGTTTAAAATGAAAACCCTAGACACGTTTTTAGAGACGTCAACGAGTAGGTTTCGTATGTTAGATCTTTCACGTCTATAGAGATACGAAATAAGTGTTTTTTAGACAATGTTTAAGTATTCATTTCTTTAAAAATCCGGTAGACAAAAATGGAGGTAAAAGATTGAAGAACCTGTATCTGTATCTGTAGTGAAAACCTCGGGTAAACGAATGTGAAGCTTCGTGACATAGTTTCTGCCGCATTAATACTTTCAGTGCCAGATTTCATAGTGCTACGCCAGTAGCCGATAACGTGGCAATATGGGCCTACGCTACGAGAGGAGCACCCACCTAGCGAGTTCCTGCCACTGAAAGTCTCAAAATCCCCTAGGCCTCAATTGCAATAATGAATAAACCATATATGAATTAGATGGGCATTTTCAATAAAACGTGTACCTAATTAGCGTGAGATGTTAAATAAAAATTAACTCAGTGTCAGTTTTGTGACGACAATTAAGCATACAAATGATGTGAAAATGAACTTTTATCACATTTCTTTAACGTGTATATGCATATCATTTATAAATTAAACGGAAAAAGTTAATATTTTTACAAACTGAATGCTTAATTGTCGTCACAAAACTGACACTGAGTTAATTTTTATTTAAAAACTCACGCTAATTGGGTACACGTTTTATTGAAAATGCCCAGATATACCATTTACTGATTACTTTTTATTTTATTTTAAGCTTAAAAGAAAACCCTCCACGGACAGAATCAAGGAACGCCCTAGCGAAATGGCTCTGCGAGAGGCACAATACGGTGAACGAGAAGCTCGGCAAACCGGCCTTCGACTGCGACAGGGTGCATGAGCGGTGGAAGGACGGCTGGCTCGACGGGTCCTGCGATTAAGTGCTACCAGTACTTAGACTGAAGTGAAATGCCTGTGAGGCCAGCTATGACCACCAAAATCGAAGTTCGGGTATCTCCGCTTCTCATCATCGTCATCATATCAGCCGAAAGACGTCCACTGCTGGACATAGGCTTCCCCCAAAGAGTGCCAAAGTGACCGGTCCTGCACCACCCGCATCCAGCGGACTCCAGCAACCTTTACCAGGTCATCAGTCCACCTTGTGGGGGGCGTACCCACGCCGCGCCTTCCGGTAGGTGGTCGCCACTCGAGAACCTTTCCGCACCAACGGCCATCGGTTCTACGTGCTATGTGCCCCGCCCACTGCTATTTAAGTTTAGTGATTCGGAAGGCTATATCGGTTACTTTGGTTCTGCTGCGGATAGCCTCATTTCTGATGTGATCATGTAGATAAACTCCCAACATAGCCCTCTCCATAGCCCTTCAAGTCCCAAGTTCTCCGCTTCTATCACTCTTATACTCGAGCGACAGAGATGGAGCTACACGAACTTCGATATTCGTGGTAGCGCCGCAGTGGTTTACCAAGAAATATGATACCTAACATTATACATATTGTCATGACTTATCTATGCCATTGTACACTCTGTAGTGATGCAGCCGCGATGAGTCGCAGCGATAAGTGACAGAACTGCAATATGGGCATGCTGGTCACTTCCTGTTATTACGCAACCGACGACGGCCACTGTGGCCACACATCCTATCCTATCCACATATGCGTTGCCGGCAGTAAACACGTCGATGTAATAGAAATATAAGCACAAGTCCACAATTGACATATTGCTTGTTTATCACATTTATCATCAGAAATCGCCAACCAAATTATGTTTAATTGCTTTTTGTGTAGAAACAAGGTGTAAAATTGCGCTGTGCCTGATAAGTCCAAGTGTTTATGTATTATATAGTTTTTATATCGACTACTAGCACCTAAAGCCAAAGCTTGACTGGTTGTGTTTAAATCTTTCCGAGCAAAAGATGTAATTTTTTGCTATCAATCAATCAAATCATTTATTTCGGTCAAGCTCCATGATGCGTTAGTAACATACTTAAATCCAGGGTTAGTATTATATTAATATAGGTTACTATACTACAGTCAGCATCAGAAGTAGCTAAGCAAAATAAAACGCTCAAAATGACCTACACAGCCCCTTCCCTTGACAAGAGTTGGTGTGTAGATCATTTTGAGCACTAGGACCTCTAAGCAACTTCTGCCGCTGACTGTACATAAGGGTGCATGCAGCTGCACCCAGTGCTTCAGCCACGGTGAGTCCCGCCGGTCGGCCAGCGTGCACAGGATGGTATTCGAGCTGTCGCGCCACCGTCTCAGCAGCGAGCTAGGAGCATTTTTTTGTTGGTCAACCCACCGAGGGAGCCGCAGCTGACGTCCACGGGGCTCCATGATACAACATAGCTCGCGGGCTAATCGCTTCCTGATGATCGCGTGGAAGCCGTCGGTCCGCGAACATACCCGAGCAGCCCGGACACCGCCCTGTACGCGTTGTTGTACTGAACCCGCAGAGCGCTGTACTGCCAAGTGCCAGCAGATGTCATGGCAGTAGCGACTTTCATCCCCACGTGACTCGTCGCTCTCCTTTTAGAGAGACATTGTTATCCAATCCTGGCTGTATCAATTGTATTAAACTGAGAGCAATTGAACTGTTAGATTAACATGTAGAGCCAAAAAAAGTGCGTTAGTAGGATGGGTCTTTCTGCAACTGACATTACTATTATGTAAGGTTCTCAAACTACCAATTTTAGTGAATGTAAACCGGGGTATTAGTTCATACATAACCTTTAGTGAGATGTTAAATTTGTATTACCTGTTATTTTATAAAGAATGTGTTACACAATAAATGTTTGTACTCTTTTGAGTGAATTAATATTTTATTAGTTACCCACTGATTGAGTACTTGTGTACCTGAAAATTCCAAAATCTGCATGCTAAATTTCAGCGCAATTGAAAACTGTGAAATGTTTTGTTAATCGCACACACACTGGTTTGGAACATGCTTTCAGTGACATCCAATTCAAATTCAATCTGATTATCAGTATGTCGCCATCACAAATTAGGCTACGTGCCACAGCGACGAAAATACCATAGAATGCAAGCTCCTTACAAACTACCAACACGTACCTAAAACCCGGTATGCGCATGCTCGAACTAAACGGCTGCCTGGCATTGTTTTGACACCCCGCATAATGGCAATGGCACCCATTCTGTCACTTTGCGGCCATTTTTCGGCGCTACTTAAGACTTCTATGGTTTTTTCGTTCGCTGACGTACCCGTTTGCCCAAACAAAAATGCACCAATCAGTCTTCAATTCTAATCTAGTCGCAATACGTCAGTAGCAAATACCACTTATAGAATGATTTCAAATAGTATTACTTCGTTATTACATGTCACACGGAAGTTTAAATACAAACATCACCTGTGTGCAAGATTCCGTCATTTTTACGTTATCCGCACTTTTTGTCCGACCCCTGGCCAGAACTAAACCCCTGGGACAGCCGAAACTAATAAAAGCTTGTAAAATAAGGGTTGCACTTAAAACAACTCATTAAGATTTAGATTACATACCTTTTATTAACATGTAAAAGTACAAAGTCTCAACCATAAACAGTCAAAAAGGAACAGATAAGACCTTTAATAACATTACACATAGTGTCTTAATACCTATTGTTCAGGTCAGGAACTATCATACTTCAGAGGCTCTAGTATAAGTTTTACCGAAACAAAACGTTATGACCGCGTTCGCGTTTAGCTGTCAAATCCCATACAAATTGAGGGTAAAACGCAAACGCGATCGTAAAGTTTTATTTCGGTAAAACTTATACTAGAGCCTCAGAAATGTTTCTCCAGACGAATAGTTGCCATTCCATTTGTCTGAAAGCATTTGTTCTCAGAAGCCAGTAATTCAGGATTGTTATAAAATAGCAACTGCGTTTTATACGACGCTACGTAAAAGCTTGGTAAATCTGATTACAGATAAACTTTAGGAAACACATCAACATTACTCAGAGAAACTAGAACTCTGAAAATAGATCGGTTCCCTAACTTACGTCTAAAATTCTAAATACTAATAAACAAGAATAGTGAAAACGGGTACTTATTGAATAGCTAACGTAATCACCCCAGTATTCAATACTTTTGGGCGTAATTAAACTTGTATTTGTGATGTTACAATCTTACAATACATCAAGCATGATACAATAATGTTACGAAACGTTCACATTACAATAGCATGTTTTGGGAACGGTTGTTTTGGGAAACGGATATCAAGACAAACATATCTTTTGGGAGAAGCACATTTTGGGAAATACTTATATTGGAAAACGGATTAATTGGGAAAAGTTGGTGACGGGAACGGATGTTTTGGGAAACGGACAGAACGTTCCGAAAATACAATGATCTTGTACAATACTACCTTAACGTCATGGATATAATACGACTAAAGTGTATATGTCAAGGATATATTAGGCTTCTGACCCTTCTCGATTTAGTCACTTTAATTTACCTCCATTACTTTTAGGCATTCAATCCTCCATCTACGCATCACGACGATGCCATAAAGATCCCTCCCGCCTAAGCGATAATGGCGCGAGCGGGAGGTCCAAGTGTAAGGCTTGAGTGCACGCCCAGATGCGCGCTCAGAGCGGGGCGTGCAGCATCCATATAACACAAATGCAATTTATATGGACGACTCTCATTTCGGCAGTCGGGTGGCCCCATAGTGGCGTCTACCCACAAGCCAGACAAGATCAGTAGCAAAAGTCCCTCAGGCTGCTACAAATGAACAGGTCCAAAAAAAAAATGTACGACTGACCTCTAAGCGGGGCGTGCACTCAGGCCTTACACTAATGATTTATGCCACTATTGGGATGTTATTGGCCCTGGAATAATCAGCCTCATTGATTGTACCGCCACGTCAGCCTATCCCGCACAGTGGGCCGCACGTACAGTCGCGACCTCGTGCTCCTGCTCCCCCCTCCCGCCGCCCCGCCCCCGCTTCCGCTCCCGGCCCCGCCTCCGCTCCCGCCCCCGCTGCCGCTCCCCGCGGGGCCAGGCGCGCGCGGCGGCAGGCCTCGCTGGAGCTTGGTTTGTTCTCATAAGAACTCCATCTCGCGTTCGATGCCCACGAACTTCAGTTGCTCCGTCGGCCCGTATCTGTAATCGATTAACACGCTGTAGGTAGTGTTCGCCCGCATCATTAATGTAGCCAGTTTTACTGCAGTCTTCGCGTTCAGCTTAAGCCGTGCGTACTGAAGACACCGTGACACACTTCAGAGGCTCTAGTATAAGTTTTACCGAAACAAAACGTTACGACCGCGTTTGCGTTTAGCTGTCAAATCCCATACAAATTAAGGGTAAAACGCAAACGCGATCGTAAAGTTTTGTTTCAGTAAAACTTATGCTAGAGCCTCAGGTCCCGCCGGAAGATCAGCGCCGGCTCTTGAGTCGGCATTATGCTGAGGCCTTACCTTACCTTTTCGTGACAATAGTTGATGTAGTTTTATTTTTAATTTTAATCATACTTCTTGTCATGTATAAATGTTTTTCTTTCTTTCTTTATTAGTAAATCTTTTTAAATGGTATAAAAAGAAAACGAGGCGAGTCATTCCCACGACGGCTAGTAACCTTTGTGTCTCTGAACTACGTCATCAACATCATGAAAAATAGTGGGGTGCTGCGTGTGGAAGTAAATTGCAATACTTCACTAAAGCTAGCTACTCACACACCTGCTGCAGGGGCAATAAATTGTCCCTGCTTGCCTTTTTTTATTCGTATTTATACGTTTAGATTTATTTATAAATAGGTTTTCAGACATTATTTCACTTACAACCTCCTTTCTTTATAACTGACGCATGAGTGGCAGATACCATTTAAGAAAAAAGAAACCGGCCATGGCCGGGTGGGATTGACGCGACACTTGACAACAGGGCTGGGCCTCTATTGACTCAATACCTCCCTAGATGGGGTCCTATTTCAACATACAACTAACCTGTAGTCAAAGAATAGCTCCTCTCCAGGCTGGATGGCCCGTTTGGCGAAGATACCGATGCGGTGGTCACCGTTCACCATCATCACCTTCGCGTAGCAATTCGGGTTGATGGAGTGGTTCGCGAAACGGATCTTGTTGCCCTTGCGCGTCGCGTCCACGACAAAATCTGTAATAAATAAAGTATATTTTTCCTCGTAAATAGCGGAAAGCGACTACGGCGTAGGCGCCCGCTAGGCGGGTTCCTGGCAGTGAGTGTTAATCAAATTAGTCGTTTTTAAGCAACATACGTTTATGTATGGACCAAAAGGACTATTTGCTCGCTGACTCGCTTATTAAGTCGTTCTTTTTACTACTTTGTACTTCCGGCCATTTCAGGACAGGTTTACTCTCTATACAATTAAAGGATGCCACATGTCTCGTACTGCTGTCACATGATGTAAATATACCCATACATATTTTGACCGGAAGTGAAGGATTTTCAAACTGTCGGCCAATTAAGAGTCCGCAGTAAGCTCGATTCTCCATACAAACGTAGTTACGCTCTAATTTTAAAACTACGTGTTGGATTGTAACGAAACTTTGCATATACAATGACATGAGGTATATCTATGTCTGTAATTAGTTTATGTAGCTTTAGATACCATAGTAAAAAAAAATCAGCGAATTTATATTTTTCATACAAAACTTGTTTTTGCTGTATTTCGTTTGTTTTATAAACTGGAACCATATAAACTAATTACAGACATAGATATACCCACGGAATAAAGAATCCATTGGATGTGGCATTCAACCGATTTTCATAGAGAACCACTGTCGCCGCACGCACACAACCACACTTCAATAATACACGAACACACAATTGCAATACGCTTTCGATTTGTTAAAACGTGCTGTGACAATATGTTGTTAACGGTAGCAAATTTTATACGCAAAATCTATTTTAACTAGTACTATTTACGGTCTCATTTAGAGTGTCAAGTAAATATTTCTTAAGTCCGTTACCATATACGTTGCAAGACTTGCAAGAGGCGTGGTCGTTCGGCTACTCGACGCAAGATGGCGGTGTTTTCAAAACTATGGAGATGCGACCGCTTGAAACCATAAAGTCGCATGTACTGCAAAATGTGTATGATGATACGACTATTTGGCTATAACGGAATAGGGATGTAGGTATGGTATAAGTTTGACTAAAGATATTTTTATGATATTCATACGGTAAATATTAAGCTAAGAATTATTTACAAATTTTTTCTAATAAAATCTTGTTTATTATATAATTAGTAGTAGGTAACATTAATACTAAATTAAGTACTTTTGTTATAAATGTAGTAGCAATTAAACACAGATTTCTAATAAACAAAGAATATCATTTGTTTAATTTAATACAAGCACATCTCTAATACTATATAGAATTATTTTACCAGCAATCTACACTGCCGAAGTTGTCTGAGTGCGGTCTAGTGAGAACTTACCGTCAAATTTGTTCGTTATGCGGGATAACAGGAAACTAAATGTCAGTAGTTCGCCGTGCGTATTGCAAATTGAATCAATTGTTCGTAATTACGCTTCATAAAATACTCTGCGTGGGAATTGAATCTTCATGAATGAAGCGATTTCCTTTTAGCGAAACTCAAATATCAGATGCATCAAAATAATTCGAACAAATGATGTTGAATCGTTGCGGAAACCAATCCTTCCTCCCCGTGGCATCAATCCATTTTTCCTTTGTATTTGTGTCTAGGAAAACTATAAGATTATAATAGTTATTTTATTGTGTATGACAAAATATTCAGATACATATTTCCAGAGCCCGGAATTATTTTGAGCTGTCATAGGGACTTCTTGTTCATCGACTTCCGATTATACAATATGTATATCAATAAATACAGAATACAATATCTAAAATATGATTACGAGTAGACTTAACAACACGCAGTCTTATCGCGAATGAGCGATCTCTTCGAGATAACCTTTGGATGCCAACTTTTACGAAATTATAAATATAAATTAAAATAATAATATTTTATTCTTTCTTAAAAATAATAGGGATGGTCTTTGTCCTGATTAAAAGGCATAGGTAAGCAATCCACAAATTATAAAAATTAGTAAGCAATAAAAGGAATAAACAATAAATTTTAATTTATATTTATACTACAATACTTCCGATTATACAATAATACATATGTATAAACGGAAGTCGATAAACGAGAAGTCCCTATGACAGCTCAAAAGTGCTACGAGAATCCCGGGCTCTGCATATTACTCATAAAAATATAATCTTTTTCATTTTGTTTTATCGATAACAAGTATCGACCTTAGCCACAGCATTTGAGTAGCGAACCTTCGGGAAATTTGCTGTGCATTCACGATCTGAGTAGCGAAATAATACACAGGATTATGAACTTTATTTTTAGAGAAATAGAATTGATATTTCCTTGACTACTATATTATTAAATATTACTTAACGATGATAGGAAATACGTCCATGAGACAAGTTTTTTATGTGCTCTTATTGGAGCAGCTTTCAATAACGCAATACGGCATTTTCCTAAAATAAACAAATATTCACTCATGTCATACGCTGCGTGCGGTCGCTGCGTGACTGACAATAATCTGTGCAAGAAGTATGCTTATTATTGCTCATGTTCGGCGACACGGGAACGCCCACTCACCACTTCCAATGGATTCTTTATTCCGTGGATATACCTCATGTCATGTCATTGTATATGCAAAGTTTCGTTACAATCCAACACGTAGTTTTAAAATGAAAGCGTAACTACGTTTGTATGGGAAGGCGAAATTCGGCCGAGCTTACCGCGGACTCTTTAAAAAAAAAACTTTCACAGCACAAATTTCTCGACCTGCTGCCGTGCATTTTATCTAGGGAATGCAAATCGGTTATAACCGAAACCGAAAAAATCGGTTATAATCGGTTATTTCAATCATATCAATAATCGGTTATTTTTATTTCATAATCGGTTATGTTATGTTATAATCGGTTATTTAATTTATTTTTATATCATTACATTTTCATAATTTTCGTAGTTTACCAAAGCCAAACATCATTATAAACTAAGTAACTTAGTACTATACTTAAAACAAAGTTACGACTACCGAAACTGCCGAGCCGAGTTCCGATTAAACTCTCGGAACACGAAAATATTTTTTTGCGTTTGTGGTATTATAGGCTAATATGCAGGGCTCGGACAAGTCATCGCAAAACAATCGCAAGACGGCAATAGAACAAGATCAATAGAATCGCATTATGTACAATATTATTTAATTATATTTTTCCTTGACATTTTCCTGGTAACAGAGCTCGAGGTAGTCCTTAATCCACTTATTAATTGTATTTATTTGCACCATATTTAAAATATTTAGAAATAACCATAATTAAGCAAATAAATTTGTTTAAATTGTCACCACAAAACTGTTTCAAGCATGCCACTTTGACAAATCCATGACAGATATGCGACTAAAAAGGTCAAATGTTAAATTATAAATTACGATAATAATATATCAGCTTTAGATAATAATAATCTTAAGTCGCGACTCTATAATAGTCTTGTACCATGTCCATATCAGTTTCTGCGATGACTTGTCCGAGCCCTGCTAATATGTATACCACGGCACGGCGCATATTTTTCTTCTTTGGAGATAAACATCTCCTATCTCTTTCTCATTCGTAGTCTATTATATCTTTCTATCCTACATCAAGATTATAAAATCAAGTCAAGAAAATATATTTGATGATGATGCCGAGTGCATAAGTAAGTAAACATCGAGTAATTTATTTTTACAAGCTTTATATTAACTTGACTTGTTCGTATGTAAGTATAAAAGTATGTAAGTTGTCCGTCAAATCTTGCAAGTTAAATTTGACCCACTTCCCGGTGACCGATTGAGCTGAAATTTTGGGTATAAGCACAGTATAGAAGAATAATACAGTAGGTAATCTGAGGCCGTTTAGGAGCGTTCGTTACCTACTTTCGCTCGATGCGCAGGGCTGTGTCAAGTTTGTGGCTTGGCATACCTATAATACTAATTTTGCTTTTAAGTATGCAAAGTATTTCTGTTACAGTTTAATAGACAATATTGTATACACAAAGTAATAAATATTATAGATAGTTGGGTATGTGTTTTTAGTTTCCCACTTCATGGAATATTTTAGTACCACTATACTATGCCTAAAATATTTCCTAGTAAGTATAATCAGAATCAGAACTTTATTTGCTCAAAACATGGTAAAAAGTAGGTAACTTAATTTAAATATATAGATCTACATGTTTCGTCATACAGACATGCAAATATAATATGGTCATGTGTATCGCATGCACAAGTTGTTACAATACTAAGTTCAATCCCTAAAAATTTCATTTAAAAATTCTTGAGTTGTGTGAATGCTAAAAACGTATACAATTTTGTCTTAAACTCTATTAAGTCATCTAACTTTAAAATTGACGATGGTAATTTGTTAAATATTCTGGGTGCCATTCCAAATATACTTTTCGACATTAAAGCTGTTCTGGATGGCCTAAAATTAATTTTTCCTTTTTGACGTACGCTATTACTATAATAGTTGCTAAACTGCACTAGGTTGGTAGGTGCTTAGTTACAAGCCTATTCGGCTCCTTTTGATATCGTGGCACTGGCGGCTCGCTGTCTTCCTACCTACGAGGCGGCTTCCTTTGACGTAGCGAGTGAGAACGAGCGAACACCGCAACGGCGCGGCCCCGATTTAAGCATTCTCCATCATTCCCGAAGGCTATGTGTGTGTGCGTACCGAATACGCGCGCATGTGTGCAGCCGTGCGATGTACCTTTGTTTGAAGTTTTTCTACTGTTCATATACTGTGATGACAATTCAATATTATGGTACCATCGTGCTGATCTGATGATGGAGACAGAAGGTGGCCATAGGAACTCTGTAATAAAACCACATAACCCCATCGAGTTTGGGCTCGTTAGAATCGTCTCAATGAGCAGTTGATGATGGTATACAGAAAAGTACAGTCGGCAATAAAAGCTTGTACCAAAAATGAAATTTTTGACAGAAACTTATTTGTCACATCTACGAAATTTACACAATATCGAAAACTTATATTTTTAAGAAAAATCAATTTAAGGGGCTCCTAGCTCCCAATGACCTTCGACCTATAACGGTCAGTTTTATCGTGTTTTTATGGCTTATCGTATTAACAACAACGAGATTTACCGAAATAGTAGGAAGTGTTTCATATTTACTTCAAAACTCAAAGTTTTCGGGATATATGGCACCATACTTCATCAAATTCAGGCCAATAAACCAGTTTTTTGGACGTAACTTTTGTGAAAATTAGTTAAAAATAAAAATCTTTCGTGGGTTGTTATTGTTAGAGACGTTAATAAGAAACAGTTATATGTAGATTTCATATATAAAAGTGCATAAACAACATACTAATATCGAAAACAGATCTTTTTGGACAATAGTTGAAGTGCAAATGTAGATAAAGGATTGAAGAGCTGATAAGTGTTTGTGCCATAAATAAATCTAAAGTTTTTACGGAGGAATATCAACTCAAAACTCGTCAAAACTAGCCAAATAGCGCGTGGAGCCACTTAAGTTGTTATTTTACTTTAATTAGTAATTATAATGCAACTATAGGTACTTACAATCGAAGTAATGGAACTGACATTCTAATTTTATTTATTTCAGAGCTTGTGTGGTAATGGTAAACACCTCGAGATGGAAGAGAACTTGCTAGCAATTTTTTTTTTCTTTATATGAATAAAAAAATAGATAAGTACCTAACATCGTTTGCGTTTCATTCATTAGTCGTACGCAGCATAGCTTTCCACGTTTAGAGCTTTAGATCATATTTCTTTGACTTTTTTTTTTCAAAGTTTGAAATTTATGTTGTTATTTTTTGCTATAGCCGATACAATAATCGGTTATGAAATTTTGTCGGCTATTGCATTCCCTAATTTTATCATGTTGTCCCGAGACGTAGGCGTATTGGGAGTGGGCTCACGGATTATTATAAGTGTTTCTCACCATTGTTAAGGTTGAACAGGAACGAGCACATATATTTGTCGTACACCTTCCCGCGGCGGTCGGCCTCGTCCTGCGATATCACCTCGCCGCAGTACTCGCTGATGAACTCGTTCTTGTGCGCGGCCTCCTTCAGGAATATGCCCCAGCCGGCCACGTCGGACGGAGCCAGCAGCAGGTGCTTGTGGAGGCCGCTGGAAGCGAGGAATACCTTTTAAATTGATATTCACTAATATGTATGTACGTGTTGTAGACGATATGATACAGATAGAAGGAATATAACGGAAAACAACAACAGGAACAGGATTCTGTCGGGGGCTACAGACGAAGATGGTTTATTTTTCCATTATATTCTTTCTCTCTGTATCATATCGTCAAAAAAATTATCGGGATAACTTCCTCGTTAAAATAACACGAAACAAATATATTTAACTGGCTTCCGCCCGCGTCTTCGTCTGCGTGGGCCCGGGATAAAAACTATCCTATATTTTAATCCAGGCTGTAAACTATCTTCGTGCAAAATTTCATCCAAATCGGTTAAGCCGTTTAGGCGTGATTGAGTAACAAACATCTAAACATCCAAACTTTCGCATTAATAATATTATATATATATATATTTAATAAAATATTTTGTTTCGTTAGAAAGGTATCATGTGTTGTGTTCTGCATTAGGGGGTATATGGCATAATCGCAACGTATGGCATGCGGGTTGGCGATCGCAGCACGCAGTCGCCACCGACTTGACCTGGTGAAGGTCGCGGGAGTCCGCTGGATGCGGGTGGCGCAGGACCAGTCATTGTGGCGCTCTTTGGGGGAGGCCTATGTCCAGCAGTCCAGCACGACGCCTTGCAGCGGCAGCCGGGGAACATAGAGTGGAGTAGTACTGACCGCTGCACGGACACGTTCCGGCAGCAGACGGGCGTGTCGGCGCCGCACTGCGTGCACAGGTCCGGGTCGCACTCGCGCACGCCCAGGTAGCACGGGCACTGCTTCGTGTTGCACGACGCCTTGCAGCGGCAGCCGGGGAACATAGAGTGGAGTAGTACTGACCGCTGCACGGACACGTTCCGGCAGCAGACGGGCGTGTCGGCGCCGCACTGCGTGCACAGGTCCGGGTCGCACTCGCGCACGCCCAGGTAGCACGGGCACTGCTTCGTGTTGCACGACGCCTTGCAGCGGCAGCCGGGGAACATAGAGTGGAGTAGTACTGACCGCTGCACGGACACGTTCCGGCAGCAGACGGGCGTGTCGGCGCCGCACTGCGTGCACAGGTCCGGGTCGCACTCGCGCACGCCCAGGTAGCACGGGCACTGCTTCGTGTTGCACGACGCCTTGCAGCGGCAGCCGGGGAACATAGAGTGGAGTAGTACTGACCGCTGCACGGACACGTTCCGGCAGCAGACGGGCGTGTCGGCGCCGCACTGCGTGCACAGGTCCGGGTCGCACTCGCGCACGCCCAGGTAGCACGGGCACTGCTTCGTGTTGCACGACGCCTTGCAGCGGCAGCCGGGGAACATAGAGTGGAGTAGTACTGACCGCTGCACGGACACGTTCCGGCAGCAGACGGGCGTGTCGGCGCCGCACTGCGTGCACAGGTCCGGGTCGCACTCGCGCACGCCCAGGTAGCACGGGCACTGCTTCGTGTTGCACGACGCCTTGCAGCGGCAGCCGGGGAACATAGAGTGGAGTAGTACTGACCGCTGCACGGACACGTTCCGGCAGCAGACGGGCGTGTCGGCGCCGCACTGCGTGCACAGGTCCGGGTCGCACTCGCGCACGCCCAGGTAGCACGGGCACTGCTTCGTGTTGCACGACGCCTTGCAGCGGCAGCCGGGGAACATAGAGTGGAGTAGTACTGACCGCTGCACGGACACGTTCCGGCAGCAGACGGGCGTGTCGGCGCCGCACTGCGTGCACAGGTCCGGGTCGCACTCGCGCACGCCCAGGTAGCACGGGCACTGCTTCGTGTTGCACGACGCCTTGCAGCGGCAGCCGGGGAACATAGAGTGGAGTAGTACTGACCGCTGCACGGACACGTTCCGGCAGCAGACGGGCGTGTCGGCGCCGCACTGCGTGCACAGGTCCGGGTCGCACTCGCGCACGCCCAGGTAGCACGGGCACTGCTTCGTGTTGCACGACGCCTTGCAGCGGCAGCCGGGGAACATAGAGTGGAGTAGTACTGACCGCTGCACGGACACGTTCCGGCAGCAGACGGGCGTGTCGGCGCCGCACTGCGTGCACAGGTCCGGGTCGCACTCGCGCACGCCCAGGTAGCACGGGCACTGCTTCGTGTTGCACGACGCCTTGCAGCGGCAGCCGGGGAACATAGAGTGGAGTAGTACTGACCGCTGCACGGACACGTTCCGGCAGCAGACGGGCGTGTCGGCGCCGCACTGCGTGCACAGGTCCGGGTCGCACTCGCGCACGCCCAGGTAGCACGGGCACTGCTTCGTGTTGCACGACGCCTTGCAGCGGCAGCCGGGGAACATAGAGTGGAGTAGTACTGACCGCTGCACGGACACGTTCCGGCAGCAGACGGGCGTGTCGGCGCCGCACTGCGTGCACAGGTCCGGGTCGCACTCGCGCACGCCCAGGTAGCACGGGCACTGCTTCGTGTTGCACGACGCCTTGCAGCGGCAGCCGGGGAACATAGAGTGGAGTAGTACTGACCGCTGCACGGACACGTTCCGGCAGCAGACGGGCGTGTCGGCGCCGCACTGCGTGCACAGGTCCGGGTCGCACTCGCGCACGCCCAGGTAGCACGGGCACTGCTTCGTGTTGCACGACGCCTTGCAGCGGCAGCCGGGGAACCGGTTCTGACCTGGACAGGCCGCAGTGTGGAAAGGGGGCGTAAGTGATCCAAAAAATAACTACAAAACTTGAAAAACCCCCGATATTTTCATTTCAAAGTCCAATATCTCAAAAACGGCTAAAAAGATTTTCATGAATAAGTGGGATAAAATTATCTATGACACAAAAAAACCGCATTCAAATCGGTCCATCCGTTTGGGAGCTACGATACCACAGACAGTCGGGGGTTAAAAAAGAAAGAATAAAGGAAAAAAAAGGTTATCCACCGAGGTGAGCGGAGAAAATATACACTAATAGGAAGCTATGCTATTGGTGATTTTTTCCCTCGCAATGTACATTTTTGTACCACTTGGTCAATTAAAAAAAACCTTGTGCTATTTCTTTGCTGACAGAACAATAAAACCGTGTAAGTAAAAAAACCGGCCAAGTGTGAGTCGAACTCGCGCACGAAGGGTTCCGTACATTATCTATGAAAACGGCAAAAAAATCACATTTGTTGTATGGGGCACCCTTAAATATTCTGTTTTTTAGTATTTGTTAACATAAATACATCACCTGTGAAAATTTCAAATGTCTAACTATCACGGTTCATGAGATACAGCCTGGTGACTGACGGACAGACAGACAGACGAACGAACAGCGGAGTCTAAGTAATAGGGTCCCGTTTTACCCTTTGGGTACGGAACCCTTAAAACCTTGTGCAGTTTCTTAGCTGACAGCAGCACTACACAATCGTGTAAGTAAAAAAACCTTAGGTAAGGCCATATTGCGTGTACCATTGTAGTTGTGGACTGTTCAGATAGGCTTTTCGTTGTGTTGTTCTAATATTTATTGTAATGTCTATTCGAACAGGTCACAACGTCAAGGTTTTTTTAGTTATAATCTACTAACTTCTGCCCGCGATTCCGTCTGCGTGGAACTCGTTAATATCGTAACTCCATACAAACGTTCACTCCCCATTTCACCCCTTTTGGTGATGATTTCCGGGATAAAAACTATCCTATGTCCTTCCCCGGGACTATCACAACATATTCCAATTTTTATCTAAATCGGTTCAGCAGTTTAAGCATGAAGAGATAACAAACAGACAGAC
The DNA here is from genome assembly GCA_947049275.1 of Epinotia bilunana. Lineage (NCBI taxonomy): Eukaryota > Metazoa > Arthropoda > Insecta > Lepidoptera > Tortricidae > Epinotia > Epinotia bilunana. Next base: position 8,105,571 of record OX346265.1, read on the forward strand.
GGACAGACACACTCTTGCATTTATAATATTAGTATGGATACACAGATAACCTCCAATAGATGGAGCCTATAAGCGAATTAGTTCGATGCAAAGGTCACAGTTGGCGGTAGGTGCGGGTTGCGGGGAGGTCGGTAACGGCGCCGTGATTGGCTGTTTGGAAAGTAGCGCGCTTTGTCACATCATGGCGCCAGAAGCGTAGTGATGGGGCGCGTTGGTCGTTAACGGTTTTTAGCGGTGCCGCAATGAATTTTTAGTAGAATATTTTACATGGCGTAGGTACCTTTAACATGGTTAAAATTTTTGAACGATTGTCACTGTTATATTATTATCATGTTTCGTTCATAGAATATTTTGATCACCACGTAACATAAAAAAGTATGTTATAATCACGTCGAGTACCTAGTCATATAAAATAGTTATTTCTAGGCATTTTACAACATTTACTGCATTATCGTGTTTATGTCGGACAAGAAGCCTTCGCCACGTTCGTATCTACATACTTAGTAGAAAAGAACGAATGCGATGTTTATTCAACTAACGCGAATGTACTAGCTAGGCTTATGTATGATATTTTAAGATTGGTACAGCTAGGTAAGGAAGACAAATAAAAACGATGTCATAGAAAGTACATATATTTATTCAATGTGATAAAATTATGTGGTTGCTGATGGTTCCATCACTAACCACCTCCGAGATCCCTCGCACGTCGTTGAAGTCCAGCATGAGGTGCATCTCGTGACACTAGTCCTAATTGCTCTCGAAGACGATTCGAAAAAACCCAAATGCCATGGCTCCATCGCTAACCACCTCCGAGATCCCTCAAACGTCGTCGAAGTCCAGCATGAGGTCCATCTCGTGACACTACTTAGTCCTAATTGCTCTCGAAGTCGATTCGTAAAAACCCAAATGGCATGGCTCCATCACTAACCACCTCCAAGAATATACTACCTACGTATTCATTATTAAATTCTATTTCATCGATCTCTCGATTTTTCTCGCACTATCCGTCTTACAACAAGAGAGGTATAGTGCGAGAAAAATCGAGAGTATGTCGCGGCCGTCTCATGACAGACATGCTGTAGGTACTACAATAATATATTTCCTTCATTAGCTCTGGAAGCTATAAAATAGAGCGAGATAGTAATTTACTACATCTCCCTCTACCTCATAGCTTGTAAGAATGTTGCAGTCCACCACGCGGCCTTCTTGGTGCAGTTTAAACCTTTAGTACATCGTGATCTATAATTTCTAACAAAAGAATTTTGACAATGCAATGACAAGGATATAAATATATCTTTGGTGAATTTTCGTATTAAAATAGTACACGAAAACACGGATGAATGAACGTATTGTTTCCTTAAATGAATCTGAATCGGTAATTTTCGAAAGCATCACTAGCCCACCACTAGTGTCACGTGCTTACGTGAGAAAGGGACAGTATATGTATTGCCATTTCCATTTGATGAAAAGGGACATGCAGACTTCACTACTTCTTATGGACTAGTGTAAAATGAACTCCGCGTGACAGAATGAAATTTACATCTATATGATAAATTTAACTTACCTGTAAAATGTTATTCCGTCGGTTGTGAAATTAGACGTTCGGGAGTTTTTCCCACACCTACTTCACACAGCATTAACTCATTTTTGTAGCGGAAAAACAATTTTAATTTGTTGCTTGTTTGACGCACGTCTAGATCGCGTACCTGGTCGCAACTGACAATATGGCGCGGGGAGCGGGGGGTATCAGTGCTACAGCATATATGCGTGGTGACACGTGGTCGCACGTCGCCCTATGGCCTCTATCTATTGGAGGTTATCTGTGTATGGATAGTATGGTACGGATCTGATTTGTAAGTTTCATCAATATTTATATGTATGTGTGATACTTCCTTCCTATCTTTAAACCTACTATATTTTTTGACTAAATAAACATCCCCATAATTATATGTCGTGTTATTAACACATTCACTACCAAGAATCGCTACGCGCTAAGCTCTAGCCGATCCCGTGGTTTTCCTCGTATGTAGCGGAAAGCGTAGGCACCCGCTAGGCGGGTTCCTGGTAGTGAAAGTGTTAAAGAAGCTACCATATTACGCCATTCGCGTCCCATAAACGATCTGTGGGAACGCCCTAGCGAAATGTAAGTAGGGGGGAGCAGAGAAAAACACTTACAATCGCTGGAGCATTGGCAGAATTTCTCGCAGAAGTTCTGCGACTGGAGACAGGGGCACATGGAGTCACACGGCTGGTTGGGGTGCTCGCACGGCGTGTAGTTGAAGCTGCAACACCATTCAAGGACATATCAATCGTTATTAAGGTGCATTGGAAATTATCGCGTGCTTTGAAACGCCGTTCTGACTAGATTAACACTTTCGCAACCGGACTAAAAATGGAACAATACACCAGAAACCGACAGAACTCGCTAGGCGTGTGGGTTTATAGTTACTGCCCGCCTAGCGGGCTGAGCCGGCATCTAAGCAAAGATTACGAGTACCTACCAGGCGGGTTATTGGTTAATAAGTTCTGATTTTCAGATATATGATCCTTGAATATATGATAGTTTATCTGATTTAATCGATACATGATTGCCTATAATTTCCTTGATAGAAAAAAATGCCAAAGTTGGGTTTTTATTTTCCTTTTTTTACTCAGCCTACTCAAACAATACATTATTTTACGACACAATCAAGTTAATACTTTAGTATTTTATCTCATCTAAAATCTCACTTAATGAAATATAGTGTTAAGCGGCGGTCTCGGGTTCGTACCCCGGCTTGTACCAATGAGTTTTTCGGAACTTATATGCACGGAATATTTACGCTTCGCTTTTCGGTAAAGGAAAACATCGTGAGAAAACCGGTCTAATCCTAATAAAGTCTAGTTATAGGGGTTTCAAGGTCAGATAGAGTCGCTTTCGTAAAACTAGTGCCTATGCCAAGTTGTCGAGTGGAGACCACGTACCGGAAGGCGCGGCGTGGGTAGGCCCCCCCTCAAGGTGGACTGATGACCTGGTGAAGGTCGCGGGAGTCCGCTACTATATGGTCCCTGAAGGTCAAGTCCCTATTTAAGAGTACCCCTAGGTCTTTCACGGAGTCCACTCTAGCTAACTGCGTTCCTGGCGTTTTTTGCCCGGGTAAAGGTGATGGTGGCGCATTTTTCTACATTAAATTGTGTACTTGTTTCTTTAGCTCCACCCCACCACTCTCTGTATATCCCGCTGGAGGTACTCGCAGTCTCCCTCGTCCTCGATTGCCAGGAGGAACTTGAGGTCGTCTGCGAATAAAATACATTTGGGGTCCTTAACTACTTCTGGTAGGTTGTTAATCATTATTAAAAATACCAACGGCCCCGCTAACGTTACTACAAGTCAATACTGTTACTTCTGCCAGCGCCACGCCTCCTCCACGTCGAGCTTCGCCGGCGAGCTCCCGTAAACAGACTCAAAATATTCTGCGAATTCCTTTGCACATTCCGAATCAGTTGAACTATTTCCGTTTTTTTGTTATGCGCTTTCGACTTACCGTTCTCCGCTTTGATCTGACGTAGTTCCAAAAAGACTTTGGGTGTTTAGAAAGTTCACTCTGTATACGCTCCTGATACTGATCGTGTACCGCGTTTATCATTGCTTTAACTTTGGCCCTGGACTCCGAAAAGGCTACGTAATCGTCACACGATCCACTCGATTTAAATAACTTGTGAAGTTTCGCTTTTAATTGTATGTTTGAATTATTTCTCTCGTATACCATTTCTGATAACTATATCTAACATTACTACCCACTTTTGGACACTTTTTAGGTACCGAGGCATCTAGAACACGATTAAAGATGGCATCAAAATAGTTTACCGCTTCCTCTGGGTCACATAAACTATACAAAGGATTCCATTCTATAGCAGTTAGTAAATAATACAATGCATTAAAATTAGCCTTATGCATATCTAAGTTGCTTACACGTGATGCGAGGCGGAGTCCTTCTTGAGTTGTATCTTGCGGCAGTGCACGGACCAGAGACGGTGCTTCTTCTTCTTCTTCCGCGGCGGGGTGAGCTCGGCCTCCACGCGACACTCCTCCTGGCCAGTGTTGATCCAGTACGTGTACACCTGGGACACATGTGGAATAGGGGTCTAGAGACTAAATAAAATGATCAATAATGTCGTATTTTCTCGAGATAGGATTACAAATGTAGTCAAATGGAGAAAAAAGCAACGCAAGAGGTTAAATAATCACAGAGTTATGTGTCCAAAGTTTAAAGAGGGGGTGGGTATGTTCTGTTCCTTTTCCATTCTTTTTTTGCCTTCTTTCTTTTGGAGTAATAATAATTTTCGATTCTTCACACGTATTATTCGAAGCAATTGCCTCTTAGACACTGCAACTACGCGTGTAGTTGCAGTGTCTAAGAGGCAACCTGATGTCCCGCGGTATTTGAGCTCAGGAATTGTTGGACCGAGAGAAAAATGAAAATATTGACGCGAGTGTGTACGCTGTTTCACTCGGCCGCCTCGCGACAATTTCCCAGAGCAAGTTGGCTCCACAACGCTTCGGGAGCTCAAATACCGCGAGCCATCCGGTTGCCTCCCGGACACTGAAACTACGCGACATTGCTTTAACTAAAATATTTTTTACAGTACATATGGTGCTACTTTCCCGCACTAGTGCGGAAAAGAGCACTTTTCGTGCATATGTCGAAACTTTAAAGAGCCATATGTACAGTAAAACGTTGTACGATACACGTGCGAATAAGTAATTCGCAACTCGTGTCGATTTATCACCACTCGTTGCGAATTCTCTATTTTTGGCACTTGTATCGTAATATCGTAAATAACTATTCTCGTATTGTAATAAGGAGTCCATACACAAAGTTTCAAGTCTCTCACATTCACTGCCAAAAGTCGTTACGCGCTACGCTCGTAGCCGATCCCGTGGTTTTTCTCGTATGTAGCGGAAAGCCACTACGGCGTAGGCGCCCGCTAGGCGGGTTTCTGGCTGTGAAAGTGTTAAAATTTCACTCCATTCCTATACAAACTTTCAACCCCCTTGAATGTGGAATTTTCCAAAATCCCTTCTTAGTGGGATTAGTACTTAAGTTATATAAACTACAGCTTTCTAGGTTCAACGGTTTGGGCTGGGCGTTGATTTAAGTGAGTCAGTCAGTCAGTCAGGACTTTACGTTTGAAAATGAACCTGTGTCCTGAGCTAGGAAACCCTGTGTTACAGGGCCCAGTTTCGTTGCTCCAAATACTTAACCTACGTATCTGTACAAGTGTACAAAGAGAGAAAAATACAAAATGAATATGGCTAGTTTTAGATGGTTAAAATTGTGTGTGTGCGTGCGTGCGTGCGTGCGTGCGTGTGTGTGTGTGTGTGTGTGTGTGGTGAGTGCGTGTGCGAATGTATGACATACTCGTATAAAATTAATAAGTCGTAATAAATTGTTAGTAGTAATTATTTTATCACGGCCATGAGGAGTTGAGTCTCATCATAATCCAGTTGTATAAGCCACTCAGTCAACAACCGTTTGCTTGGAGGCCTTTTTATGAGGTGACATTTGCAGTACAGTCTCATAACTAGAGTTATATATATATACTTAATAATAATAGAACTTATTTCAGGCAACTAAGGCCAATATAATTGCGACGGTTCAACCTCGCAACACGGGCCGCAGCGCGCGCCGCACGACGCACGCCGGCACCAAGCCGCCGTCCGGCTACACCGCCACCTGCATACACTGGGGCCGACCGCAGCGGGTCAAGGCACGGTCCGGCTACCACGCGCTACACGAACACATGGAGCCGGCCGCATCGCGTCACACGCACACACCGGCGCCGGTCGACCACATAAAAGGGAGCGCGCGCAGCAGATCCCTTGGATCGACCGGATCACTCAACCCCCGCGTTCGAGGACAGTGAGAAAGCCGAATGCCTTGCGAGTAGTCTAGAGTCCCAATGTTCGCCCAACCTCCTCCACACCGACGAAGCCCATATTAGAAGGGTCGATTCCGAGGTGGACAGGAGATCGCGTCTCCCCGTAACTTCACCCATTTTACCGGTGTCGGTTAAGGAAGTCAGTGACCATGTCAGGCGTCTCCGTATTAGGAAGGCTCCGGGTGCGGATGGTGTATCCAATCGCATCCTGAGACTTCTCCCCGAAACCCTCCTCCTCCTTTTGGTTGGCATCTTCAATGCCGCGCTGACCAATGCTCACTTTCCAGCCGCGTGGAAATGTGCAACGGTCATAGGGATAGCGAAGCCCGGTAAACCCCGGACCTCGACTGCCTCTTATAGGCCGATCAGCTTACTTAGCTCCCTTGGAAAGCTATATGAGCGGATCCTACTCACGAGAATTCTCAGATTTACGGCTGAGAATAACCTCCTCATCGACGAGCAGTTCGGCTTTAGATCCGGACACTCATGCGTCCAACAGGTGCACCGCGTCACGGAGCACGTGTTGGACGGTTTCTCTCGATTCCAGGGGCTCAAGACCGGTGCGATATTTCTCGACGTGGCGAAAGCCTTCGATAAGGTCTGGCATAACGGGCTGGTATACAAGTTATACCAGCTCGGTATACCGGACAGACTCGTACTCACCATACGAGATTTTCTCAGTGATCGAAGCTTTCGATACCGACTGGAGGGAACGTACTCGGACCCACACCCCATCCGGGCCGGAGTCCCGCAAGGCTCCGTGCTCTCTCCCACACTCTACTCGTTGTTCACGAACGACATTCCCAGGCACCCTAATGTGCAACTGGGGTTGTTTGCGGACGACACCGCGCTCTTTACGACCCATTGTAAGTACGCTACTATCCGGCGATACCTCCAAGAGGCAATCACCGACCTAGGTTGTTGGTTTAATCTTTGGCGTATCGAAGTCAACCCGGAAAAAAGCACTGCAATAGTCTTCCACCCGTCGGACTGCGTTAGTACAGAAAGACGGGTGGCTCCGATCCAGATGTTTGACCGACCCATCCCCTGGGTCAACGAGGCCAAATATCTTGGAGTGACCCTCGACAGGAGACTGACTTTCCGTAGCCACATCCGTAGGGTTCGCAACCGCGCGTTGTTCGTACTAGGAAGGCTTGGGCCGATGATCAACAAGTTTAGTAAAATGTCACTTAGAAATAAGCTGACACTCTACAAGACTTGTGTTCGTCCAATCATGACATATGCAAGTGTAGCATTTGCTCACGTGCCTATGTCATCGCTCAAGCCGCTTCAGGTCATTCAGAATCGTTTTCTCAGTAGGGCGACTGGTGCCCCGTGGTACCAATCGAACCTCAGCCTGCACCACGACATGGGGATTAGCACCATGTATGGTTTCTTTAAGCAGGCTGCCAGACGTTATTTTGACAACGCTCCCCACCATAGGAATCCGTTAGTTAGGAAGGCTGCTGATTACGTTCCCATCCCTCCCCCCTCTGTAGTTACTCGGCGCTCACTGATTAGGGGCCGCACGGTCCGGCGTCCTAGGCACACACTCACGGACCCGGACGACGAAATCACAGCGTCCATCGAAAGATGGAACGCTGCGCTTTCGGCGTCCAACACATCGTGTACACTTCGGCGTTCCCGCCGGCGGGGACGTCCACCGCGAGATCGCGACAACACAGACACATACAGTCCCTATTCGTCCCGGTACCGCCGCATACCGGGTAGAGTCAGTCCGACCCAAGTCGGGCCTAGCTGAGTTTCTTGCTGGACTCTTCTCAGCTAGGCTAGGTTTTAGCGAACCAGCGATAAAACTCCCAGTAGTTAGACACCACTCACACCCCAGATTCGGTTGATACCGTTCAACCAATCTCACTGGAGCGCAAACTCGTAGAGTATTCCAGTGTACAAACTTTCCCGCGTGGTCGTGCCGGAGGCTCCCCCTGGATTTTCCCCAGGCTACCCTCCAACCACGCAATTCGACCGCTATATTGGGTTCGTCCAATTATAGCAACAGTCAGGTAAAAAAAAAAAAAAAAAGACGCGGGCAAGTCGGTCTTTGCCATTGTCCCGAGACGGTCGCAGGGGTCGACTGCACCTAGAGCGCGGCCTGGGCTTACCGAGTGCGTGCCTAGGTATTTAGGTAGGGAGTTCTCAGCAGGCGCGGCCTGGGCTTACCGAGTGCGTGCCTGCCAGGATTAGATTAGGGAGCTCAGCAGGCGCGGCCTGGGCATACCGAGTGCGTGCGGCTGAGACTCCACCGTAGCATCCTTACCGAGCGCTCCGCGACCGCGTTCCCGAAACGTCCTACGGGACCCGTATCTTGCTGGTGCATGAGGCACCTATCCAACCATTACTTAAGTTAAGAGTTTATTCCAATAAAGGGCATAAAAGACCCATATTAGTTACCGAGTCCATCAGTGTTTTCTATTTACCCTAGTGGACATCCCTTCTACCCCTGAGTTAGCCTGGAAACCTTCACTACGCCCATCAGGCGGAAGGATATGTGTGGCTCGCCCTAAGCGACAACCATCACATAATTATTACTTAGGCGACGAAACAGTATGGCTCCGTTGCGTCGTTAAGTCCGGTGTAGAATTCTGTAGGTTGCCCCGGAACCGCCGAAACACGACGCCCGTCGGCCAGAAAGCAGCACACGCGACGGTCTCCTGCAGCGGCCGCGGCACGAGATGTAGACGAGTATATAGATTGGTAGAATTACCTGCTGGCAGGTCTTGGAGAGCATGACCTGTGCGATGGCGCAGTAGTTGCAGGCGAACACCTTGTGCAGCGCGCGGAACAGCGACTGGTCCGAGCCCGTCCACTCCGCCTGGGTGTCGCCTACCGTTAGACCTTTAATCAGACGTTAAGACAAGGTTAAGCTTTTGATTTGCTCAGGCCCTTGTCTTTGCAATTTCTGTCGTGCAAAGACCTGGACTCTTAAAGCAACAGCTTGGAAGAAAATGGACATACCGAAAGCATCTATATTTTTTATATACAACGACGGTGTAAAATCCGGCTCGAAGGACCAAATGTAAAATCATTATCGGATTTTACTTAGATAATCTATGGGAGAGCTATGGTCTATCAATCCTACCTCCTACTGCCCTACACAACCCTAACACCCTAATTCCCTAGCCCTATCATAGATTTAACATATACATATATAAATAAGAAGGATGTCTAAACCATGAGACCTACGGGTTACAGACAGAAGGTTGGAAGGATAAGGGTAATAGGTTGGATATTCACTGCCAACTGCACAGACTCTTGCAGCTGATTAAGGCTAAGGTGTCTTGGCCACAGTGAAGGAATATACCCTGGTCGATGAATGATACAGCGATGTCCAAACTCAAAGAGACTTTATTTACAGTTAACATCATATTTATACCAAATTATACATGTGTGTGCGTGAATACAAATATTCCTTTTCTTATATGTATTTTGTTAATTCAACTAAACAGCTATCGCACTTTGCCCGCGCTCTGTGCTACTGTGCAGTTTCTTGTCCCAAATCTTGATGCTGATGATGCGTACGTATGTTCACCGCACGTGAACAGACGGTGGCAAACAAGCGTACGGCCTGCCTGATGGTAAGCGGGCACCGCAGCCTATAGACGCATGCAACTCCAAAGGAGTAACGTGGGTGTTGCCGACCCTTGATATGTTTGCGGATTCGCCGTGTTGACAGCTGAAGGAACAAATTCCCTCGCTCTCAACACAACGTATCCTCTAGAGCTCTGGCGACCTTGCTCACCTCCAGGAACACAACAGTACTACAGAGCAAGTAGTAGTGTTATTATGGCTGTGGTCTTCTGCAAGGCGGAGGTACTTCCCCAGTTGGGCTGCTCCACATTCGAGCGGGATGACATTTCGCTGTGCCCTACCTCACCAATCTATATATCTATAACTATAAGTGTCCAGTTGTAATTGGAAAACCGACCGCTGACTATCTATCATCTGCCTGCAATACGAGCAGGGGACCGATTTTTGACTTTCGTGCGCTCGACTCTTTCACTCGAAAACTGACAAAAATGAGGAAATGCTATTATGAAATGCCGATAGAAAATTTAAAAACGGGCGGTATTGACAACTCGTATTCAATTCTATTGGTAGAAAGTAAGTGCCTGTGATTATGACACTACAATAGCATTTACTTTTATTTAATTTTCGAGCGCTTGAAAGTCAAAAATCGGCCCCCAGTACTGCGATCATGGGACGAAGGGTGCAGTGATATAATTATCATCTCGCTCATTTGGAGAGTGCCATTTGTGCGGACCATCGTTCATGCGAAGTATGATTAGGCGATGCTTCGAAACATAAAGTGTCGATCCATCAAAATTACTAATATCATATGTTCTACTTGACTCTAAGGCAGGTCAGTGTAGGTACGACGACGAGCGAAGCGAGGAGGAGTGTTATGTGTACTGCGACCCTCCAGCCAGAACGAAAATGTTTTATTATACTTCCTCATATTAGATAATCCCCTGCACTGTTATACTCACCTATGTAAATATCATTAAAAAGAGAGGAATACCGAAATGGGGAGGTACGTTGATCTGACTAAATTGAGAAGTATCAGAATACTAATAAATCCTCGACATCTCATGTCCTATAAAAGAGTCGTGTTATAACCGTAACATCAGTTTACAATAGGGGTTTTCTCTCGAAAAAGGAATAAAAACATTGTCAAATGGAGAAATAGTAAAGCGGGGGTTTACAAACTTGTGTCCAAAGTTAAGAGTTTATAGATATTCGGTCCCTTTTCCGCAAAATGCACCTTCATATGAAACGATTGTCATTTACTATGACGCTCGAGTGTCGTGACGTCACGATCGCCGAGCGTTTTCTCTTTCTCTCTCTCTCTCTCATCATTCCTGGTTGTGCTCTAAAGGAGCCCAAGGTCCTCTTTGCCTGAAGAAAAACACAAGAAAGACAACACCACGCAAGGGAACGAGACACAAAGTCAATCTCCAGTCCCTCAGCTCGGCGCGTGAAGCCAATTTTTGTTTGTCACCACCTGTTAAAATATGTATTGTACTGAAACTGACGTCACAGATACAATACGACTGAAGTATATAGACAAGAGATGTCGAGGGTGTATTTAGTCTCCTGATCCTTCTCGATTTAGTCAGGTTAATTTACCTCTGTCCCTTTTGGGCATTCGCTAGGCATGGAAAGGAAAAATTTAAAAATGGAATGCTCCGAGCCGGATTTGAACCGGCGACCACAGGCATTCATGGCCCGTCGCTATTAACCAACTGAGCTATCGGAGCAATCTTTCTCGGCCACTAAATCTTTCAATCAGTTCCTTCTTATAACGCCTTAGGGAGGCGTGTAAGAAGTGTCACCAACGGTGCTGGCCCAAAAACAGTGCTGTAGGTGTCTGACACCTCAGCATAATGTTGAGCTAGGGTCCGGTTCACGACCGCAGAGACACACTTGTTTTATATTTTTCATCACACTTGCTCGAAACGGGCTCCATAATGCGCAGACATACAGAGCTGTAATAGCCTATGTTACGCCCACGGGCGTAATGGTTTTTTTCTTAAATTGTATCTGTCACTTATGTGGCAGTTACAAAGCAAAGAGGTTTTATATCAAATACGATGTCTGAAAACGCTTTTATAAATAAATTTAAACTTAAAAACACTACTACATGTTTAACAGAATTATTTACGATTTGTATTAATTTCATCGAAAATGTATTTGTTTCCTCGCAAATGTGATGAAAAACATTGTGTATAACACGGGCGTAAGAATATTGCAAAACTCGAGCCATCAAAAGCCATTGTTCGCAATATTCCACTTACGCCCCTCGTTAAACAATGTAATTATGTGCTTATCTTGTTTATTTTATTATTTAATTCTGTGTGTTTGTGAATAAATGTATCTTTCTTTCTTTCTTTCTTTAAATCTCTGTGTGTGTGTGTGTGTGTGTAGTTGTCTCACCGAGCGCGCTGTAGGCGGGCTCCACGGGCGCGCCGGCCGGCGGCTTGCCCGGCGCGCCGCCGCCCGCTCCTGTCGGGGAAACAAACCTTTCTTGTACAGTGGACTTCTCCAATATCTATACACACAACCTTTCAAAAATATCTACACAGGTGCCTTATGTCAGTAACAATAAAGTTTCTGTATAGATATTGGAGAACTCGACTGTACTTCAAACTAGCTGCCCGCGCGACTTCGCCCGCGTCTTGCAAAGAACGCAGGCAACACAAGGGATAAAATGTAGCCTAACGTAAGGTATATTATTCGCAATATAAATAATTTGACGAAACATTTTGGCGCAAACTGAGAAATCTTTTGTTGGATAACCCTCTGTACTCCGTGAACGATTATATAGAACTTTACTTTTTAAATGATGTGTCAAATTGACATTGCCGCCTGTTGACTATCTAATTTTATCAAATGTTATTAGTATTATTAATATTATTGTGTCCTGTTATAAGTTTTAGTGATAGTCTTTATAGAGATAAATATGTTTTGAAATTTTATATATTTTTGAATTATGGTAATATGAATAGGTTTGTAAATTTAATTACAAATTAATTAATTTTATTAATTTTTTTTAATTTTAATTGTAATTATTATTTATTATTAATTTGGTGCAAATGACGATCATTTTTGGGAGATAGAATAATATTTAATTTTTACATTTCAATTATATTCACGATCATGGTAGAAAATGCTTGTAATTTTGTCATTTATGCAAAAGTATATTGTAACTTTCCGTAAAGTTCCGTTCTGTAATCCAAGTCCGCTGGATGCGGGTGGCGCAGGACCGGTCATCGTGGCACTCTTTGGGGGAGGCCTATGTCCAGCAGTGGACGTCTTTCGGCTAATATGATGATGATGATATTGATAATGAATCCGACAAAGTGAGTTGAACCAGAGACTTTGAACATAACGTCTTGCTTGTAATATAATAATTGCAAGTACGAGGGCTGCTACTTATGTATCCGGAATCCAGGATTCCAACTTTCTTAAACACAATTTTTGACCTCCATAGTAAAATTTGAACTTTCTTTTAATACTGGCCGCTATTTTTTTTTTCTTGAGTACGCTAGTCTTTTGTTTTTGGCGGGTTTAAAACGTTATCTCGTTACAAGAATGGAACTTACTCGTGAAAATATTCGTGCTATGATTTATTACGATTTTCGGCGTGGCTTAACGCAACAACAATGCATAGATCAATTAACTTTGACTTTTGGTGATGAAGCTCCATCAAAAACTACTGTGTATCACTGGTGTAGTGAGTTCAATCGTGGACGTAGTATGCTTACGGATGAAGTTAAGGAAGGTCGCCCGAAATCGGCCTTTGTACCACAAAATATTGAAGCAGTGCGGAAACTTATAATGCATGACCGTCATGTTACGTATCGCGAGATAGAGGCAATTCTGGGGATATCTATGACGAGCATTAATAAGATATTACATGAACATTTAGCTGTAAAAAAAAATTGTTCGCGTTGGATACCGCACAATTTAACTAAGGATCAAAAAGAGGCTCGCGTCGAATGGTGCAAAAAAATGTTGAAAAAATATAACCGTGGTGACTTAAAAGCTGTTTATAATATCTACACAGGTGACGAATTTTGGATATATGCGTATGATCCCGAAACTAAACAGCAATCGTGTTTCAAAATGAGCCGAACCCTACGAAAGTTACTCGTGCAAAAAGCACCTTGAAGCAAATGGTCGCCTGCTTTTTTGGTATGAATGGCCATGTGGCTACAGTGCCACTAGAAAATCGTAAAAAGGTTGATTTGGAGTAGTACATGACCATTTGTTTGCCAGAAGTGTTTGAAGAAATACGTAAAGACAACCAGCGACGCAGAATCATTTTTCACCATGACAACGCCAGCTGTCATACATCACGCGAAACAACTCGATTTTTGGAAGGTCAAAATATAGAATTAACGGGTCACCCACCGTACAGCCCTGATTTGGCACCCAATGGTTTTTATTTATTTCCAAATGTAAAGAATAAATTACGTGGTCAACGATTTTCGACCCGTGAAGATGCGGTCGACGCGTTCAAACAACACGTTTTGGAGATATCTCAATCAGAGTGGCAAAAGTGCTTTAAAAATTGGTTTACACGTATAAGTGCATCGATCATCACGGAGAATATTTTGAAAAACAATTAAACTATATTTAGTAATGTACGTTTGATTATTTTTTCTATTCCGGATACATAAGTAGCAGCCCTCGTAACGGTCGAAATTTTCGTTGCTAGAACATCCACAAACTGGATTTCTATTCTATAGGTAGTTCGTTTTCGCTGAGTGATAATGATAAATAAGCGTAGTACTAAGAAAAAGTTACCAGTTTAATAAGCGCCACATAAGTTTACGTCTCTGAAGTTAGCTTCAAGTCGCCTCCCGAACCCTAGTAACTAGTAGCTTACGTCACGGACGCACTCATGTGGCGCGTTATGTATTTGGGTTTAATAATATCACACCCAAACTAACTTTTACTGACCTTTTCCGAACCGGTTACTATCGTTGCTGTCCTCCGAAGAGGCGTCGTTGGGCGAGTCCATCGAGTTGGACTTGCCCTTGTCCTCTTCGCCGGCAGCCTTCTCGCGTGCCAGCTTCTCTCTTATGCCGTCCTAGTACCGCAAATGAATGATTATTAAAAAAATATAAGAAATATACACCGTGGGCCCGAGTACCCCAAAAGATTTTAACCATGCATTCCTCAAGTCATTAGAAGCAAAAAATGTTTTATGAACCCCAGTCAAATCCGGCTTAGTTTTGAAGATATTACCAATTTTCATGTAAAATATTTGTTGTGATTACTATAGTGAATTTAGCTCTTTTGATTGCGACGTTGCTACCGATGTTGGCCAGTTCCGCGTACCTATTGACAGATATCAAAGTGCCAGCTACCACTCACAAAATTGATCCTTTTTTGAAAAAAAAAATCGTTACCGTTTTATTAAAAGGGATAACTTCCATAAAAGCGATAGTTATCCAAGTTTTATTTACAAAAACCGAAAAATCAAGAAAAAAAAGTTTTTATTTTGCTGAATTTGAGTTGGGTTCTTATAGTATTTTCACTCCTAATGACATCAGGAATGCGTGGTTAAAAAAAATCGGGTTACTCGGGCCCACGGTGTATAATGTTTAAAGAAAATGCTAGAAGTGACATTAAGAAATTAATTTATTTTATTGCCGACTCTACTTTTCTGTATACCATAATTAACTACTCATTGAGACGATTCTAAGGAGCCCAAACTCAACGGGGTTACGTCGGTTAAGTACTGAATTCCCATGGCCACCTTCTGTCTCCATCATCAGATCAGCTCGATGGTACCATAATATTGAATTGTCATCCAAACTATACTTATACCCAAAATTTCAGCTCAATCGGTCACCGGGGAGTGGGTCAAATTTAACTTGCAAGATTTGATTACAGACAGACAGACAACGGGACAGGCGAAAGTAAATAAAAGCTTGTAATAAATAACTATTATTTTGGTGCTGACTGTAAAGGAATAATAAAATCATAACTATATAGTCAATGTGACGCTTGTTCCAGATTTGCAACATTCGCCCTTTTAAGCTTAGGTGTACTTTTTAAAATAATAACTGTACTATCAATCGTAAGCCGTTAAATAATGTTGTTCAATACACGAGGATGCGCCCCACTTCTTCTCATTGTGTACTATTAGTGCTACCTAAACTGAGACGGGGGCGTCACACCGTCTCAGTTAAGCGATCGACCTATACGTGGTTTGTGTTGTAACATAGCGTAGGTACAGTTGAAATTAATAATAGGGGATATTAATTTAACTTGCACTATCAAACCTAACTTAAGTTGTATTTAAATCACATCTTTACGGTCAGTTACCTGATACTGATCATCCGTTTTAATGGTTCAATAAATATCCCCAAAAGATTTATAGCCGGGTTCATGAACGTTCATCAAACTTATTTTAGCTGAAATGCCGGTAAAATTCGTTAGATTAACTATAACCGTCACATTTGTGTTCGTAAGAAAGGGACAAAACACATTTTATTTATCAGAGGCAAAATGTCATCCCGCTCGAATTTGGAGCAGGCCAACTGGGGAAGTACCTCCACCTTGCAGAAGACCACAGCCGTAATAACACTACTACTTGCTCTGTAGTACTGTTGTGTTCCTGGAGGTGAGCAAGGTCGCCAGAGCTCCCGAGGATGCGTTGTGTTGAGAGCGAGGGAATTGGTTCCTTCAGTTGTCAACACGGCGAATCCTCAAACATGTCAAGGGTCGGCAACGCCCATGTTACTCCTTTGGAGTTGCATGCGTCTATAGGCTGCGGTATCCGCTTACCATCAGGCGGGCCGCACGGTTGTTTGCCACCGTCGTTGTATTAAAAAAAAGAGGCATTTAATGAATAAGGGGGGCTATTATGTGGTCGATGTTAGAGCTTACCAGTAGCACGTAGCAGCTTGAGCCGCAGGGTTCCAAGAAGGGTTTCAGATCCGGGCCCTTGCGCTTGGTCAGGTTGGGTCCCGGGTGGCACGCCTGTAGACCTGTTGTTGAGACTACTCGTTAACATCTCGATACTATACGATATGATAGAGATAGAAAGATTATAATGGAAAAATAAACCATCTTCGTCTGTAGCCCCCGACATGATTCGAACCTGCGACCTTTCCCTTTTTTTTCAACTTTTTTTTTAGAGTGGTGCCAAGGATGTGAATGAGTCTTTTAAGAGAATATAGAGAGGGCGCTAGTCTTAGCGGGAAAGTTATTGAAAAGTATACAACTTACGTCACTGTCCTCGTAGCTCAGTTGGTCAGAGCAGTCTAGCGTTAATAGAAAGGTCGCAGGTTCAAATCCTGTCGGGGGCTACAGACGAAGATGGTTTATTTTTCCATTATATTCTTTCTCTCTGTATCATATCGTTTAAAATATTATCGGGGTAACTTCCTCGTTAAAATAACACGAAACTAAATATTTCATTAAATAATTTGTTTCGTTATAAAGGTATCTCGATACTATATTTAATGTATAAGTATCATACAAAAACTCATACTTTCGGGGAGGCCTATGTCCAGCAGTGGACATCATTCGGCTGATATGATGATGATGGAAAAACCTCATTCTATCTGTTACCTAAAGCAAAATGAAGTATAATTTTTGATTTTGCATTACAACCACTGTTGTTGGACAGCTTTAGTGCATATAGAACATCCACCTATTGGCCTATAGGTACCATGCTTTTACTAAGTACCAGGAACATGAAAAGCAAATTATAACTTAAACCCACATACATACCTGCATACATTTTACAGCAAGTCCAATTTTTACAAATTATACGTGACTTTTCACATGTTGACCATCGAGTTTATTTTATGTCTTGGTACCTTTTTCATTTGTTCCAATACAGATAGGTTGAAATCTTAGCTCCTATTATGCCAACAGTTATGCGATGTATACTGACAATATATAATTGTAATCAATAAAATAAATGGGCTAAGAGAATAAACTAGATACATGATACATGCAAATATTTACTATACAACGAACACAAAATGTACATAAAATAAATGTAACTATAGAAATGATAAATGATATGAGTAGATAGTATGAATGTGCTATGAAGTTTTCGGATACAATGTTCTACATATATATATATATATATATATATATATATAAATAATTTAAATAAACACCATGATATAGAGACATGTGTAGTCGAGGGTTAATAACACAAAGTGGGAAAACGGCCAGAATGAGCTAGCAAACCTAGTGTTTTAAAGTGTTGACAAAGGTCATCGACAAGTGATAAAATACAACTAATTTCTTTAAGTCCCTAAGTTTGCCCAAAAGCCTTATAGTAGTCGTGTTATTAGCCCTCGGGGTGAAAATGCATGACGTGTGAGCACGGCCTTACCTGCCGGCGCGCCTCCTGCCGTAAACAGAAACAACGTCAGCGTTCATTCTACTATAGTCTAAAGATACCATTTCACTGAGACCTAGTACTGAGATAGGGCGCGGGTCTTTATCTGGCTCGACAAGCTTATCTCCAGGTAAAATATTCTTTCTTTGCATTTAACTTAGACGCGAGTAGCAGAAATACGATAATATCTTTTCACGTGTCAATAATATTTTCCGATTTGTCCATTCGATCCAGTTTTAAGAAGGGATCATATTATGTAGGTTTGGGAATAAAATAAAGCCAAAAAATATTTAAGATGCGCTATATAAAACGAGAGCTCAATGTAATGTTAGTTTACCATTTCGGTATGATAAAGGAAGGAGGTAAAGATACCCTTATACAATTTAACATGAGGGCACTATCGTTTTGTTCTCCACTTGGGTATTCATTTTCATTATTTTTTTATTTTTTGCACTCGCACACATGTACGCGCACACACACACACACACAAACACACAACAACGTTCGCAAGCTCGTACACATACACATATACGCACATACGCACACACAATAACGCACGTACGGTCTCTCACACACACACACTCACACATACACACACAACACATACACACGCACACACGCTCTTATTTTTAACTTTTTAACTTTTGTATTATTATTATTTTTTGTAATTCGTACGCACTTGAAAGCACAGCGTCCAACTCCGACGCTTAGGTTCTGCTACCGACCGAGCCCTAATAAGGCCCAGGCTGAAAACCAGCGCTGGACTCTTGTTGTTCAGCACATGCTGAGTCTGGGACCTATTGCCCCAAAATAATTGAACTGTACTTTTTATTTCTAGCATATTCTTATTCTGTATTTGTCACTGTTTGTATATGTCTGTACTTGTTTTTGGCAATAAATTATTATTCTATTCTATTCTATTCTATCCTTATTATTTGTGAAGTAATACAATAAGGCCGGGTCCGCACTGGTAGGGCGAATAGCGACGCGACGACAATCTCAGCAAATCACGTCGCCCGAGTTGTGCCGAAATCGCCGTCGCTTCGCCAATCACCCCAACAGTGCGGCCCCGACCTAATATTTTGATAGCTAACATGTTATTGTTAATAATATTTACAAATATTGCGTAAATGCGTGCAGGCTCATCTTATGAGACACCAGGTCAGTACAGAACATTTTACTAACCCTTTCCGACCTGCGCCCTACTCACAAAGGGTCTCTCAAGCGGAAAAATACTCTTCCAGGTGCACTGCTTATATGGTGATCGACTTATTACAAAACAATAAATGTGCGTTTCATGCTATAACCAATGGTAATCAAAGTATTTTTCACTCGAGTATAATAGTAATATTATAAGTATAGTACAAATGCACACTTGAGATATCTAAGCGTTACTAAATATACCTTAAATACGTAAACACTCACACACAAGTATTAATTATGCACTCTGCTGCAATTTACAACAACATTTTAGTGATAATTTTCGTCATTAAAATGTTGTCACACTCATTTATTTTCTGTGTCAAGTTTTCAGCTATTATGCAATTAGCAGAGCCCGGATTTTTCACGGAAAACAAAATACTATCGTAATCTAGCCAGTGATAGAAACATTATTTTATCGATATCGAGTATTATTAGCAAACACCGGTTTGGCGGGGGCAAATCTGTACTGACGTTTAATAGTGCGAGGACACATTAACCTAATTTTATTAGTTGATATCGATAAAAATGACGTACAACCGTTGGGTAATTTCAAGAATTTGAATGAAGAAGAAAACTACATACACAAAAATAAACTTTTTGCGTAATTAACTTTTTTAATATTTAATATAATTTTCATAATATACAATCAAATTTTTCTCCATATTTTCAGACTTTAATCTTCGTCGCCTGGGTGACAATATCCATTTTAGCCAACTAAATGACCTTTCTAGGTCAACTGTAGTAATTGGAGCAAATTCAAACAATTTATAGTATTGATGAATTTCTGCTATATGACTCAGTTCTATTTCTTTTCCGATAAGTATAAATGAAAGAGGTTTGCACATAGTTAAACGTATTCAAACTTAGCCATTAGTTTAGGTATGATAATGATGGTTAAAAAATTATTGTTATCGATGTCGACATAGTCGATTTTTAATTAATCACTAGCACTGGTACATTTTGCCCCCGCCAAACCGGTGTTTGATTATTAGGTATAAAGGTATAAAAAAAACATACATACATACATTCACGCCTTATCCCTAAAAGGGGCAGGCAGAGCACATGAAACTTGTGTTCCAGTGCCACATTTAGCATCAATGTGGGTATATAGGCTATGAAGCCTTCAACCAATTTGCTTATAGTATTAACTGATTGCAGATAATTAGAGAAAAAAAAAAGTGGGTATAAAAGATCGAAAAAATGTGATATCGTAGTGACAGGTTGCTAGCCCATCGCCCACAACACACTTCAACCCTGTACCCTTAGTCGACTCTTACGACACCCACAGGAAGAAAGGGGGTGGTGCTATTCTTACCCTACACCGCACGGGGTAAAAATAACATGCCGATATATTTTTACATTATTGACCATTTACAGTGTGCAAAACAAACTTTTTATATTTTTTAATAAAAAACGAAGTGTATTTTTCTTCCGAAAACGCCAAAAGGTATTTGAGCCAACTAAAAAAAACAATTGGGATTTCCTTACTTTTGTAATTGTTATTGTTAGTGGTTACTTATGAGCACCAGGGATTTCCATGGAAAAAATAATGTTTATGGCACCAACCATGTTGAGTAGTTGCAGAATGATTTTGAGCATATATTAAATTATCTATTATGTTCAAAATGTTCTGAACACTAGCGTATTATGTTCAAGAGGTGGAAAATTGTGCTTGTCCATTGCTTGTATTATTTTTAAATCGTGAGCAATGCATCACACTAATTTAAGCATGTGTTAATACTAATGTGCGTAATGATTGAAATAACGGGTGCCTCAGTAAGAGTGCACTATTTCGATTAAAAACAACCCTTAAATTAGGTATTATCTGGGTTCTTTATTACAGCCACATGCACTCTTGATATAAATGGAGCACCCTGCGTGATAACACGTTCCTGATATGGTACGTACGCTACGTTACTCGTTATATTCCATAAGCCGTCACAATATACGTACATTATTTGACGGAGCCTAACTCCGTATAAATATATGTCACTAGCTGATGCCCGCGGCTTCGCCCGCGTGGTTATAGGAAAATGTACACATATTGAATTTTCACGTGGGAATTAGATGTTTTCCCGCTGGAAAAAGTAGCCTGTCACTCTTCAGCCTCTAAACTATCTCCATACAAAAAATCACATTAATACGACGCTCCGTGAAAGAAGAAAGAAGGACAAACAAACACACACACACACTTTCGCATTTATAATATTAGTAAGGCTTTATATAGATTTTTTGTTGTTTACGTCGAAATTATCATGAGAGCTACGGTAGCCTAGTGGTTCAGGCATGTGTCAAACGGCGGTCGTGGGTTCGAATCCCGGCTCGTACCAATGAGTTTCTCGGAACTTATATACGGAATATTTACCGTTAGCTTTTCGGTGAAGGAAAACATCGTGAGGAAACCGGTCTAATCCCAATAAGGTCTAGTTTTCCCTCTGGGTTGAAAGGTCAGATGGCAGTCGCTTTCGTAAAACTAGTGCCTATGCCAAATCTTGGGATTAGGTGTCAAAGCGGACCCCGGGCTTCTTTAGGGGCACAACCGGGAACAACGCTAGGAGGATGATGACGTCGAAATTATCATGATATCTGGAAAACATAATGTACGAAGAAATATAGACATATTTAAACGTAATTAAGTTACGTTAATTTCAAATAACGTAGTTATTTCAACTAAACCGTTCCGACCCGACCCGCGTTACACATATGGAACAAACTCTCAAAGTCACACAGCGGTACTCACGGTGCAAGAAGCAGTCATACTTGAAGCAGCGGCGGCAGAAGAGCGTGTGGAACGAGTGCATGGTCTGGTCGCGGGCCACGCTCTCGGCCAGCGGGCCGTCGATGTTGGGCGTGCACTCGGGGGGCAACGCGTCGGGGTCACTCCGGGATGTCAGCTCGATGTACCTGGGGATGACACTATCGTCACCGGGACGTCCCACGGCTATGCAACATTTGTATGGGTCATAGAGGATTTGTGTTCGCGTCTCTTCTGTTAAGGGCTTCAGAGCCTAATTTTTCGTTGGACTCTTAGGGCGAGATTCGCCAACTTACGATTACAGACCGATCAACGTTGGATATGGCGCCGGCAGCTGTCATTCCATCATCACTAAGCATATTTTTAGGGTTCCGTACCTCAAAAGGAAAAAAAACGGAACCCTTATAGGATCACTCGTGCGTCTGTCTGTCCGTCCTTCACAGCCTATTTTCTCCGAAACTACTGAACCAATTACGTTGAAATTTGGTACACATATGTAAGTTTGTGACCCAAAGAAGAACATGTAACGCAAACAAATGAATTTTAAACATGGGGGCCACTGTTGGGAGGGAAATGAGAAAATTAAAAAATAAAGTTTTGCATAAACTATCGTGTTACATATCAAATAAAAGAGCTCATTGTGTGCATCTAAAATATATGTTTTTTGTAATTTTAAAATAATTAGTTTAGAAATTATTTAAGAAAATAGCCAAAAAATGACCATTCCCCCCCTTCATTTCCGAAACTACTGGGTCTAAAATTTTGAAAAAAATACACAAAATATTTCTTTACCTACAGATGACAGGAAAACCTATTAGAAATGTGCAGATAAGCGTGAGTCGGACTTAATACGCTATTTGACAAAAATCAAATCAGCTTATTTTTATGAAACGTCAAAAGCTCCGTTAGTAAAAAAAATTGTTTAAAATCTTGTGATGTACGGAACCCTTGCAACGCGAGTCCGACTCGCACTTGGCCGGGTTTTTTTTGCTTTCTTTCTGTTGGAGTATTCATAATTTTCGAGTGTACACCCATATTATTCATTTAGTTGTTCATCTGTCCCCACTCTAACTACCACTGTTGTGTCGTCGGCAGATAAAGTGTTTTGACCTTCGGTAATGTAATCATCATATCAGCCGAAAGAAGTCCACTGCTGGACATAGGCCTCCCCCAAAGAGCGCCACAATGACCGGTCCTGCGCCACCCGCATCCAGCGGACTCCCGCGACCTCTATCAGGTCATCAGTCCACCTTGTGGGGGGCCGACCCACGCTGCACCTTCCGGTACAGTCAGCATCAAAAGTAACTGCGCAATCGAAGACGTCAAAAGCTTTTATTCCCTTCTAATAAAGACTTTAGACGTCTTCGTTTGCGCAGTTACTTTTGAGGCTGACTGTACGTGGTCGCCACTCAAGAACCTTTCCGCCCCAACGGGCATCGGTTCTACGTGCAATGTGACTATCACGCTGCTGTTTCCTGATCTCACCCGTGTTCCAGCTAACATCACCTCAACAACACTACCATTACCTTGCAGGCCGTGACATTTTAACCTTTGAGTAGCATGTCGTGGCTTATGACATCAAAAGCTTTGGACGAATCGCAAAATATGGCTTAATGTGCGGAGGCTCAATATAGTTACTTAGCCTCCGTTGGCTCAGCGAGCGACCCAAAGTGAGTCATGGCCTCCGAAACAAGAGTGCGCCACTCTTCTCGTTTCTGCGCGAGCTCGTGCCAGTTGGTTATTTGGAGTTCACGCCAGACAGACCCACGTCTCTCCAGTGATTGCACGTCCCAGGCATATTTGACCCAAAATGTATACTCACTTTTCGCGGAGTTCTTGAGGCGTGCCTTTGTCCGGGAACTGCGTGGAGATCGCCTGGAAGATGATGAAGATGGGGAACTGTTTCTCTATCCCCTCCGGCCCCTCGGTGTCCTTCACTCTCTCCTCCTTCTCTTTGTCTTTGTCCTTGTCTTTGTCTTTGTCCTTGTCTTTGTCTTTGTCTTTGTCCTTGTCCTTCTGTTCTTTGGTTGTTTCTTTCTGTAGATAAAATAGTACCAGGTAAACCTGGGGAGCGGCGATGCAGGCTCTCTGCTAATAGGTCAGGTTAGGTTAGCAGAAAGCCTGCATCGCAAAATGATCACATGCATTTGCAATGTCAACTCGCTTAGGAGTCCCGAGCACGCTCCACTCTCCATACAAACGTAGTTTGGTTCTCATTTTAAAACAGCATACTGGAATAACATGACGTACGATAGCATCCCAAGCCCAAGCCCAAGCTTATTCTCCTCATAGGACTCAGTCTGTCGAAGGAATTTAAATTATATTCGACTGGAATAGAATAGAGTTGAATTTGTTTTGTTACGGGCACTTTTTAAAACAAACGAAAGTCAACCCTATTTCCGACACAACACGATTCCAATTTCAATGCCATTTTGTATTGTATGCTGGGCCTTAGGAAGCTATCGCTCGTTCAATTACAGACCGATCAACGTTAAAATATGGCGCCAGCTGTGCTTCCCTAAAAACCTGTCAAACTGTTAATTCCGATAAGTGTCACCTTGCTAGAATTAACCACGGGGATGGCAGAATAACATCGTCTGAGCCAGAGTCCCTGGGACCTAGCAGTCTCGAGGGCTACTTGGCGTAGGCATTAGCTGAGCCATCTTCCTTGTTAACTGTTTGTATGTTTTACTGTTTAAGTTTAATACTGTGCATTGGAAATTATCGCGTGCTTTGAAACGCCTTTCTGACTAGATTAAGAAACAATAAGGTCTGATTTTCAGATATATGATTCTTGACTATATGATTGTTTATCTGATTTTATCGATACATGATTGCTTAAAATTTCCTCGTTAGAAAAAAAATCCATAGTTGGATCTGTTTTTCCTTTTTTTACTCAGCCTACTCAAACGATACATTATTTTACGACACAATCGAGTTAATACTATAGTATTTCAGCTCATATAAAATCTCACTTTATGAAATTTAAATAATACTTCTATAAGTTAGGTATTTATAGAAATTTGTCCAAAAAAGCCATTCCCGAAGAGTGTTACGTCTCTTTTCCTCGTGCGCGGAAGGCATCAGCGTGTCTCTGTCTAGGGGGCGTGTTCGACTCAAATCAAGGCATCGCCTTAATCTAAACTGTTCTATTAAACGGTCATAGTGTATGCAAACATGTTGAACAAATGTCTATTATTATTATTAAGCCTTCTATACGTTCAGATTTTAACGAACACCGCATACGACTACAGACGGTTTGGTGCCGCCATTGTACAGTCGAGGTCAAAGATATGTTTATACTTTTGGACCTTACTGCCTTGTAATAAGGTGCAAAAGTGTAAACGTATCTTTGACCTCGACTGTACCTGTTTCATAAGAACGTGCTTACCTCATGTCGCTCGTCGGCGACTTCGTCGCGCGTCTGATAGGTCATCAGAGCATGCACCAGCTCCACAAACAGCTGGTCGTCGATGAACCCGCCCTCCTTGTCGCCTGAAACATTCGTGTACCTTATTACAACGAAACAAGGTCTATTGTGGCATGGACATTATCATCTCGGAGACGATGCGGTGTTAGGACATCTCGCTCCCACTTTGACAGTGCTCTTTTAGTTTCTTAAGAGCGAGGGAGATGCACAATTAAAAGGAGTTGTTGCTACAGATTTCTGATAATGTTCGTGCAATAAAGGTCCGTGTAGCGTGTTACTTGCAAACTTTGAAAACACATCGGTTAAAGTGCGTCAAATAAATATTTATAATCGGTCACGCCTCTCGTCTGTCGCGTTTTACCTGTCACCCGCGCACTATAGTGCTAGTTACTGGGCTAGACCAGCTAAATAAATTAAATAAATTAAAAAAAGCCTTTATTTCTACTAACAAAAATAATTACACTAATACTATAATACTTAAAAAAATATCTAGGTAGAAGTCGCCTCTGCGGCGTAGGCCTCCCCCATTTCCTTCGAAATTTGCCTTTCTCTGTACTTCGGCATCCAGTCTGAGCCGATCCGTTGGCAGAAAATATCGCGCCACCTTTTCCTTTGCCGTCCACGTTTCCTCTTTTCGCCTCTCGGTATCCACGTGGTTACTCTCTTCGTCCACCTGCTTTGTTCCATTCTACAAATATGTCCTTCCCAGTTCCCATTTGCATGATCTTATCCGTTCTACAATATCATTTAGTTTTGTTGTTTTTCTAATGGTTGTATTGCTTATTTTGTCCGAAAGTTTAATGTCCAGCATACTTCGCTCATTTTCCGCTGGCAAATTGCCAATGGTTCTTCTTTTCTCTTGAGGGGCCAAGTTTGGCAACCGTCGGTGATGCACGGAAGGATGGCTACTTCAAAGAGCTTACTTTTAATGCTTATATTTATCTCTTTATTTTTCATGATTTCCTTATAGCATAGCTCCAGTACTTTTTCCATCCTAGTGCTATCCTTCGCATTAGCTCCTTTCTGTAGTCATCAAAAGAGAGCGACTGCCCCAAGTATAGGTATTCGTCCACGTATTTTAGCTTTCCGCCCTGTATGACTATGTAGTGGGGAGGTCCGTTGGTCATAATTTGTGTTTTCGAGGTATTCATGTATAGTCCTACTTTTTTGCTCTCCTCAGTTAGGTCGTTTACCATTTCCTCTAGGTCATATGCATTGTGGGAGAATACTACAATATCATTCGCAAAGCGGAGGTAGCTTAGGTATTCGCCAGCTATTTTAACTCCTTTCTCGTCCCAATTTAATTTTCGAAATATTATAAACATTAGACCAACTAGCTTTGCATAAATACTAACATACCCAATACACATCACTAATCACTCATCACTAAGCGACGACGTGCGCGTTCCGTTGCGTTGTGAAGTATCTATCCCCATAAGACATGTCACACCAGATGCGTAAGCGTCGACGTGCGCATTCCGCTGCGTTGTGAAGTATCTATCCCCATAAGAAATGTCACACCAGATGCGTATGCGTAGACGTACACGTAACGCGGTAATACAGTCTACATCAAAATCTATATTACACTTAGCAATAAGGTGCATTTATTATTGTTAGGTTTATGCCATTGTGAAAAGGTGAAAACTGTTAACTTATTACTGCTATTGTACAACCTGTAGTTTAAAACTAATATATCGATTTCAATAAATAATTATGATTGTGTGGAAATACTATAATTACAAAATGCACATTAGACTGTACTCAATGCTATTAAAAGTGTACCTAGTCGGTCCCAAAGTTCTGTCACAAATGAAAATAATGATAAAAACAAAAGTAGCAATAATTTTTTAATAAGTTATATACCGATTGAAAGTACATTTAATAAAGAATTAAAATTACTCAAAATTATTCAAAATTACCTCCTTTGTTTTTAATACAGGCCCTTAATCGGTGCGGCCAGTCGTCTATCGCAGCACGCACCATTTTCATATCTATCTCAGTGACTGCTTTTCTTAAAGCTGACTTTAGGCTCTCCAAATTTTTATGTGGTTTAGCACAGACCTTCCCCTCTAAGACCTGCCAAATTTTATAGTCCAAAGGATTAAGGTCCGGACTAGAGGAAGGCCAATCTTCGTGTCTTATAAAGTCGATTTTTTGACGGTCAAACCAGGCTTGAGTGGTCTTGGCTTTGTGTGCTGGCGCAGAATCCTGCTGGAACACAAAATTATGTCCCGAAAATAGCGTGTTGGGCAGATCTTTGACAACCTTATCCAAAACTGTCTCTTGGTATACTTTCGCACTGATTTTGACACCTTTTTCGCAAAAATGAACCTCAGTTGGCCCGTAATAAGATACACCCAACCAGACCATCACTGATGATGGATGATGCCCATGTTGCACCCGCGGAACTCTTTTTCCTGCTTCTTCAGAGCTCCTAGCGTACACTCTATCATTCTGTTTATTGTACTTCTCTTCAATATCGAAAATCTTTTCGTCTGTAAAGAGGATACCACGGTGTCGATTTTTCGCGTACCGCTTTAACAACTTCCGGGATCTTTTAAGCCTTATTGTTTTTAGACGGGCATTAAGTAAGTGCCCACGCTTTTTTTGTATGCTCGTAGACTAAGATCTTCGTTTAAAACCTTTTTGACGGTTTTTCTA
The DNA here is from genome assembly GCA_947049275.1 of Epinotia bilunana. Taxonomy (NCBI): domain Eukaryota; kingdom Metazoa; phylum Arthropoda; class Insecta; order Lepidoptera; family Tortricidae; genus Epinotia; species Epinotia bilunana. Next base: position 8,133,441 of record OX346265.1, read on the forward strand.
CTGACACCCATCTGCAAAGCCATCAATTTCTGTTTTCGGACAGGATTTCTTGCTATGCGCGCCTTGATCGCTTTGATCACTGCTGGTGTTCGTACGGAGCGAGGCCGGCCAATTATTTTCTTGTCCTCAACACTGGAGACTTCATTGTACCTATCAATAGTACGGTACACAAACCTAAGCGTTATTTTTAAATTTTTGAGCAACTTGAAAATCGTACTTGGCGAGTGCCCACAGCGGTGCAATGCTAAAACAGCTATTCGGTTTTCTTTCTATGTCCACTCCATCGTGAGAAATTGCAACGAATGACTGTTTTTTGTTTTAAAATAATTGTCAAACATTCAAAAATGGAATGCAATAAAATTTTCTTAAAATCATCTTCTAAATTTAAAAATAATATGCCAGTGACAGAACTTTGGGACCGACTACGTAGTGTTATTTATAAAACCTTCTGTGATAGAGTAGATTCATCAAGGAATTGTACATTGCATTGGGCGCTCGACTTCCTTCTAAGGTACAAGTTTTGTTGGTTTTTTTGTACCATCACATAGAAAATAAAGATACACTTTCAGAAGATGCTAAATGTACAAGTATTAAACTGCAAGAAGTGTGGAAGAGGGCCAATAGGTATGCCTGTTAAGACGGAAGTAAATATTCGAGCCAGCATACAAAAACTGTATAAGGAGTACCAAAATTTGGCAAATAATAAATGCAAAACTACGGACACGGCTAATATGAAACGCCAAATCTGGAAAGGAGATCTCGGAGAACTATTTGATTTTGATAACCAGGTTGGATGGTGTCTGAAATTGGAAGAAAAATCTCCTGGTGATTTTATTACTACCAAAACAAGACCGTTATTCGAATTATTTGGTGTTCAGGATGTAAGCGATTAATGTAGCCCTAACACCAGATACTTGGTCGATAGTCTGAAAGTAGTCAAGGATACCGCAGAGGGGTATAGCTTTAATGAAAAAGTTTAATCACTCAGTCAAAGATGAAGGGCAAAAACAGTTCTTGCTGAGAGTCGTCGAGCATCACAGAAAATGCGTTACTAAGCGAACAAAAGAAGAGGTTGCAGCTTATTTAACTAAATGATTACTTATTTTGTTATGGTTGCATGTACCTAAATACTGAAGTTTAATAAGTTTACTTTTCCTTTCAAATAAGTATCAACTACTGTATTGTTCTATTTGGTAATAATATGGAGTAACATCACTTTTTTGTGACTTTTTTTGTATCTGTTCATCCAGCGCAACCTCTAAATAATGTCCAATTCACTTAAAATTTGGTATATATGCGTTTAAGATAAGCTGGACCCGGAAACCGAGCGAAGTCAGAAAAAATATCACATTTTTTTCCCATACAAACGTGAAACACCCTATTGTACAAGGTTGAACAAAAATCCGTTTAAGGGCATACCAGGTATAGTGTTCTGATAAGAAAACACCAAGAGAATTTTTTTTTGACGCGAAAGTTCTCCGACTGGGGCTACCTGTACATACGGCAACAAATGTAAAAAAAAAAAATGATCTTAGTTTTTTCTTATCAGAACACGATACTGATGTTATGCCCTTAAACGGTTTTGCGTTATTTTTGTTACACATTGTATAAAAGCCTGAAAAGCATGAATATATGAGTGCGAGGCCTGTGAGGTGCCAGTGTGAGCCCTAATTACATATCCATAGCCAATATTACTTTTTGTCTGTCAGACCTTGGAAATAAAAGCATGTGTGCAAACACCAATGTGTATTGCTATTGGCCTATTCCCACTTGGCCGACAAGCATACAGGATTTTTTGTTTTCCAGTTGTATGCTCTGATATGGACATACAATCCATGCAGTGTTGTTAAAAAAGGAATACACCACAAGTTACCACAAGTGGAAATAGCTCTTATTTATATGGTCCTTGGACAAAGTAGACTGTATCCATACTAATAATATAAATGCGAAAGTGTGTCTGTCCGTCTTTCGATCTGTCCTTTTCACGCTTAAACCGCTAAACCGATTTAGATGAAATTTGGTATAGATAGTCCCAGGGAAGAACATAGGATAGTTTTTAGGATTCCGAAGCCAAATGGCAAAAACGGAACCCTTATGGATTGGTCATATCTGTCTGTCCGTCCGTATGTCACAGCCACTTTTTTCCGAAACTATAAGAACTATACTGTTGAAACGCATTAAGATTTTCACCAGCCATTTTTTGGCCGGTTTTTAATCCCGGAAATCACCCCCTAAGGGAGTGAAATGGGGGATGAAAGTTAGTATGGAGCTACGATTTAAAAGAGTTCCACGCGGACGGAGTCGCGGGCAGAAGCTACCTAGTAATATAACTCCCATACATTTGTAATTAACAAATTCACTCCTGGGTCACACCTCCTATCCTAAGAGCACTTGAAGGGGCAAGAACACAAAAGTGCTTAAGTTGCAGAACTGTTGAACGGAAGTCTTAATGAAAGAAAAATAAAGGTAAATGTTTACTTAGCAGAAACATGTGCTAACTAATAACTTTTCAATTTTCCACTTCGATCGAATTTTAAAAATAAGGGTTTCTTCTAACCCACTCGTTCTACTGCTCGGTGGACGCTGTCCCTACATACGGTTTGTGTATGTTATCGGCTACGAGTGTAACGCAACGAAATTGTTGACAGTGTATGCGCTAACTCGTTCAGAGGCTCTAGTATAAGTTTTACCGAAACAAAACATTACGATCGCGTTTGCGTTTTACCCTCAATTTGTATGGGATTTGACAGCTAAACGCAAACGCGGTCGTAGCGTTTTGTTCCGGTAAAACTTATACTAGAGCCTCAGAACGCAGGTACGGGACGCGTACTCGTAACTAGTCGAAATCCGTATGTATCGAAAATTGATCGTAGTGGATTGACGCAGCATGTGCATCGTGGGTAGTGAAATGGTAACGTGTGCAATAAAAGTTCCTTGGAATTAAGAAGCTTTTCAAATGGTCCGTTGACCTTTCACATAACACAGAATGAAGTACAGTGTGGATGTTTGAGCAGTATTTTCTGACATGAATTTGACGGCTGAAATAGATAAATTAATATGTTATTGCAGCAATATTTTACGATACTTTGACAAAGCTGTAAACTTGTTTCAGTTTCCAAAATCAGGGCACAAAATGTTATTTGACTTTAAAAATGTATGTACAAGAAAAGTTCAATAGAACATGACTCATATACACTTAGGGGCATTGAACTTCTGCTAAACTGACCAATACCATGAATTTCAATTTTAGTGGCACAACCTGTAGTGCCACATGGTCTAGCTTTATTTTTAGTAAATGGGACATGAATATGTATAATTTCAATAATTTACAAATCCCACAGAAATAAATAAATAAATGTGAAAGATACAGTCAAATAAATAAAATTAATTATTAATTTCTATGGAAGCTACGGTAGCCTAGAGTGGTTCAGGCATGTGGCTGTCAAATGGTGGTTGTGGGTTCAAATCACGGGTCGTACCAATGAGTTTTGCGGAACTTATGTACTTATGTCATTTGATATTTACGTTAGCTTTTCGGTGAAGGAAAAACATTGTGACGAAACCTGCATACATCTGCGAAGAAATTCTACAGTGTATGTGAAGTCCCCAACTCACACTGGGCCAGGGTGGGGACTACTGCCTGTTCCCTCTTATCCATGAGAGGAGGCCTGTGCCCAGCAGTAGGACATTGTATAAAGGCTATTATTATTATTAAATGGATAATGGGGGACAATTTTACAAAAATCAACCTAGTTCCAAATACAGTAAGTAAGTAAGCTTAGTGTGTGAAAATCGTGACATTATCAGTCTAGCTTCGTCCGCGAACAGAATAAAGTAATAATGATGAAAGCCAATGTACCATGCACTTTCCCATCGTAGTTCTTTATGAGCTCCTCGATGAAAGTACCGTCCTGGTCGAGGACCTCATCGCCCATGTACGGAATATTGTGCAGCACCGTCTCGTCTTCCACCATGAAGTTCTTCTGCGTGGGGGCCCATGTGTACATCGTGGGGATCGGGTTCACAGAGTTGATTATATGAATTGGTACTTGTTGCGATGCCACTATTCCGGATGCTGGAATGGTATTGATATTTTGTTTTATTTTATAGTTTTTTAATTACCAAGTTAAATATTTTTATGTCACAGTGTCTTAACAAAAATTGTAACACAACCATGCTAATAAACAATAAGTAATACTTGATAGGTATTTGTGATTAAGATTGCTCACAATTTAGACATGCACCAAATATTCAGCATGTTTTTAATGTTCAGTATTTAGCCGAATTATTCAGTTCCACTGCAGAATATTTACCGAACAATTTAAGAGGTTTTTGTTACATGTTACATGAATGTAAAATAGTTACTGCTTCATTTGTTATTGTTATATTTAACTTGCTTTATTTTCAATCTTTTTTTTTTTAATGGCAAGATAGCAAAACTAAGATACGATAAACTGATAATTATAGATAAACCTTCAGAAAAAAGGAAACGTCAACCATCGAGCTCGCCCACCACCGTAACGGGAAGAAACGAGACAAAGAACACCCCAAACAAAATAAATAGAGTGAACGCGTTCGAAGTCATGAGGCAGAAACCATCAACGTCAACGTCAATCACACGAAGCATAGCAACTAAAAAACAACATCAACATCGGCCCCAACCCGGCTGGTCCCCGTGGGGCTGTAGACCATCACCCTCTAAGGAACCACTACAACTACAACAACAACTACAACAACTACAACTACAACAAAAACTACAACAAGAACTACAACAACAACAATTGCAAAATACAAAATCAAACGACAATTACCCAGGACCTCGCAACATCAACCAAAAAAACTATGAACCACACAAAAGAAACACCTCTGAGCCCGGAAACAAGCAACAAACAAAGTCACAGGAAGTCAACAATTTTCATAGCTACTTTGAACACAAGGACCCTCCGAACTCAAGAAAGGCTGTCTGAACTTGAACAAGCATTACAAAAAATCTACTGGGACATATTAGGATTGAGCGAAGTTAGAAGACTAGGGGAGGAAATACAAGAATACCAAGACTTCATCTTCTATTACAGAGGCGAAACTAAGGGCCTACATGGAGTCGGATTCATGGTCAAGAAACACCTTAAGGACTACATAGTTCAATTCACAAGCAAATCCGAAAGAATCGCAGTACTTGACATCAAGCTGCCAAACCAAAAACAACTTTGGTCCATAGTTCAGATTTATGCCCCAACAGAACAAGCAAGCGATGAAGAAAATACCAAATTCTACACTTCTCTTCGGGACATTATGGAAAACACCCAGAAAAATAAGATAGTTATGGGCGACTTCAATAGTCAAATTGGAAAGCAAAATGAAGGTGAATGTAATATTATGGGACCACACAGTATTGGTAAAAGAAACGAAAACGGAAGACTCCTAATTGATTTTGCACTAGAATATAACTTAAAAATTATGAACACATACTTCAAAAAGAAACTGGATAAAACATGGACCTGGATCTCACCAGACGGGAAGTACAAAAATGCAATTGATTTCATTACCACCAACCGACCATCCCATTTCAAAGATGTCTCAGTACTAAATCAAGTGAATTTCAACACAAATCATAGAATGGTGAGAGCGGCCATAAGCATTGAAGGCCAGAATTCTAGAAAACATATAAAAAATCCAGTCGCTCACATACCCATACCAATTCCAAAGGAAATTTGTGCTGAAATTAAAAAGAAGTTAGAGCTTATAAAAGAGTCCGACCCAGTACAGAAAAAGTACAATATTTTGGAAAATACCTTAACCAATATATCTAGTAAACTTAATGCAACAAAACACAAAAAAGACAGTTTAGGACAAACCGCACGGGAATTAATCGCACAAAGAAAGGACATGTTTGTAAACAGAAAAGAAAACAATAAACAGATTGAAGAAATTAGCAAAGCCATTAATAAGAGCATAAAGGAACATAGGAAAAATGCTAGACTCAACAAGATACAAGCCGAAATTGAACAAACAGGCGGAATTAAAAAAGTTTTAAAAACCTTGAGGGACCACAACTCATGGATCCCAAATATGAAGAATAATACCAACATCTCCACATCCAAAAGACCATTAATTAGCCAAATTGCTACTGAGTTCTATCGCACACTATACAAGTCTGATGAAAAGGCTGACAAAGATGAAGATACAAATGAAATAGTAGAAGACCCTGTGCCTTACATAATAGAGAGTGAGGTAAGAAAAGCTATCCTAACCCAAAAGAACGGAAAAGCGCCAGGATCCGACCGTATTACTAACGAAATTCTGAAAGGCACATTAGAGATCATAGGCTGCTCGCTCACCACATTATTCAACGAAATACTGAGTACAGTGATCATCCCAGAACAATGGACGAAAACAACAATAACACTTATACACAAAAAAGGAGATAAGAGCAAAATAGACAACTATAGACCAATAAGTCTAATGACCAATCTTTACAAAGTATTTTCAAAAATCATATTAAATAGACTGACAAAAAAACTAGATGAGCAGCAACCACGAGAGCAAGCTGGTTTTAGAACAGATTTTTCCACCGTCGACCACATGCATGTAGTGAAACAGATAGTCGAAAAATACAATGAATATGGGAAACCATACTACATGTCCTTTGTGGACTACAATAAGGCATTTGACTCCCTGTCCCACTCATATTTATACGGATCTCTCAAAAAGCAAGGAACCGAATGCAAATACATAAAAATATTAAAGAAGATATATGACCACAGCAAGGCTAGAATCCAGCTTGAGACAGTAGGAGAAGAATTCAGATTGGAAAGAGGGGTCAGGCAAGGAGACACACTGTCCCCAAAACTCTTCTCAGCAGTACTAGAGGAAATTTTCCGCAATCTAGAGTTTGAAAACAAAGGACTAAATATCAATGGCACTAACCTTTCCCACCTAAGATTCGCGGACGACCTAGTACTGTTCTCCGAAAACCCAATCCAACTACAAGAAATGTTAGAACAGGAAGCAACTGAAAGCGAAAAAGCAGGATTGACAGTGAACTTCTCAAAAACAAAAGCTATGACAAACAGACAGGAACATACTTTAAAGGTAAAGAACCAACCAATTGAATATGTACAGGAATATATATACCTGGGTCAAATCATTGCACCGAAAATGCAAACAGAAAAGGAAATTCAGAGAAGAATTTGCAACAGCTGGTCGCGCTACTGGTCCTTCAAGGAAATTATGAAGAACGACTCTGTCCCTATGGCAGTAAAAAGCAAGCTATTTAACACATATGCATTCTACCAGTGCTTACTTATGGATGCCAAACCTGGGGACTGACAAAGTCTTCAAGCCACAGATTGGAAGTATGCCAACATGGGACAGAGAGAAGTATGCTCAACATTAAAAGAACCGACAAATGGAGACTTGGAAAGATTTCGGATCTTTCCAAGTCTCCATTTGTCGGTTCTTTTAATGTTGAGCCACAGGTGTAACAGACGTTACATCGAGAGCAAAGCGGTTAAAATGGAGGTGGCTTGGACATCCAATAAGATCCAACAAAAACAAATGGTCACAAGAAGTAACATTTTGGTACCCGAGAGACAGCAAAAGAAGTCGAGGAAGACCATTAAAAAGATGGGAAGATGACCTGCCAAAAGGATGGTGTAGCAGTGCACGAGATCGAGAGCTCTGGCGCTCATTAGAGGAGGCCTATGTCCGAGGGGACACCCCAAACTAGATGACTAGTTATTAAGAATTAAACCTACTACTATGATGTTTGGCGAATAAAGGCTATTTTTATTTTATTTTATTTAATGAACAAAATTTTACCATTGAATTGGTCTGTTTTAGAACAACAGATGAAGGCATTACGTTGAACAGAATAATTCGGCCAAATATTCGGTTTGACAACAGCTGGACCAAATATTCAACAAATGTTCATATTCCGTGAAACCCATATTCGGCGCAAATCTAGTCACAATTATAAAAATATTTAGTATCTGGCACAGCTGTGCTGCCGGTAGAATAATAAAAATAAAGATATTAAATTTCAGTTCTAAAGTACAATCTATAAAAATACCATCAGTGCATGAGACTTCAGCCTTCTTCATGAGCCCCTCGTGGCTCGGGCTGGGCGTGGGCGGCGGCCAGAACGGGCGCCGCCCTCGCTCCGCCAGCTCTGAGTCCCGCGTCTCCAGCGACTCCGACATCAGGCGCAGATTGCGCGCCCATGCTACTTTCACTTCATCGGCTCTTTTGAATCGCTAAAAGAATTAATATGCGAAATGAGAAGAACTCGCTGTAAATACTATCTTTTAATATCAAATAATGTGACTTTATTATCTAACACTTATATCTTTGAATATAACGCCTTGAAAAGAAGATAAATTTAACGAAAAGAGGGTAAATGCACTTGCCTTCACTTGGCGGAGACGCATGTACTCGGATTTTACACGTTTCTTCCATTCTGCTGAAACTTTTGATTTACTCATAGCCGCTTTTTGTAAGTTTATGCGTTTCTGAAGTTAATACGCTTTACATCGAGAAAATATGGTAAAGTAAAGTATTATCGTATAGTGGCGTCCCACCGGTAAAAAAAACGAGCGGGCAAACCTCAAACAGAAAAACTGACACTAGTCATAGTCAACTAGTGACAGTAGTTGTAGACAGTGACGGTGACAGCGACCTGACAGCACCAGCAGAAAAGTGAACAATGGTTGTTTGTGGTTTTGGGATGTCTAAAACCATGAACCTAGAATACTATAGCTATATATACTCTAAGTCTAAAACCGTAAAATTGTAAATAAAGAAAAAATCCTTTTTTTTAATGGTTTGAGTTTAATGGGGTGTATACGTCATGATTTGTCAGCCCAAATTTATCAGAAGCTGCGGCGCACCACGAAAATCGAAACTCGAAGTTCGTATACATGCATCCCTGTCACTCGAGTATTATAAGCGCGATAGAGATGGAGATACCCGAACTTCGAGTTTCGAAGTTTGTGGTTATATCTCTGACTAATTGCTATCGTCTGGAGGCATGTTGTGCATGAGGCACTAGCCCCTCTGATCCAACTGTCCAACGAGTCGTACTGAGAAATTGCATGCACATGTGGAAGGATTGTTACATCTGTACGACGCTACACCCAATTATGACTTCGACATGTACTGACCAATTGAATTGGGGTAAAATCACATAATCTGTATATCCCATAACCCATTGACTTGCTTTTGCCTTTTGCTTCCCCCTAGCACACTAAGTTTTATGTCCGACGTAAAGCATTCGTCCCTCTTGCACTCGCATATTTGCCAGAATGGGACGAATGCTTTATGTCCGACATAAAACTTAGCGTACTAGCCCCCCTTGTCTATTGTCTATTCTTCGATCTATACTGTTTATGGGCTTTTGAGGCGAGTGTACGCTGCCATTTTTCCACGATATAAATTGCGTTTAAAAGCAAATTAAAACAAGGTGAGCATGGATAGAAAGGTATTTCTTATATATTTTAAGTCAACATCATACGCTTTATCAATAACGCATGCACTGTCTGATTATTTTTCGCGTAATAAGGCTACGGATTACGTAATTTATGTTATTCCTCGTCATAACTTTAACACACGTATATTGTATGACTAGAACTAGTCTACGTACATTCGAAGGCGTCTCGGATTCGGGTCACTAAGAGTTGTTGTCTACACCGAAAAGTTATTCTGTTTGTAGGTGTGTGCATACCTACAAACTGCTCCAGGTTATGCGAAGATATTAAAGTATGTCATATCGCGGCGCATGGGACGGCGGGCCGCCGGGCGCCGAGGCGGAGTACGCGGCGCCGGCCGCCTCCGCCGCGCCCCGCGCCATGCCCACCACCGACCCCTGGACGGGCGTCAGTTACAGTCAGTATGGACCTCCTCCCACCTATGACTATCAGTACGGTGCTCCCAACTATAACTACAATTACGATGCAAACTACTACCAGCGGCCCCCAGAAAACTACTACCAGAAGTATCCAGAGAGCACAGCCCGAGATGCATACCCTCCCCGGGACAACTACAATCCGCCAAGACCCCGGTCCCGAACAAGATCACCTGCAGAAAGAAGACGTAGGTCATATTCTAGAAGTGTTAGTCCCTTTGAAAAGAGAGATAGAGTATATTCTAGGAAACGAGATAGTTATGATGAGGGCAAACTAGCGAGATCTCGTAGCAGGTCCAGCAGGCCTAAGCGAGGAAAGTATTCTTCTAGTGATCGCTCCAGTTCTCGGTCCTCGTCACATTTGTCTCGTAAGAAGGTCAAGGGCAGGAGGAGGAGCTCCTCTGATTCATCCGGTTCTAATATATCCTACAAGAAACATAAAGCGGGAAAGGGGAAATCCAGAGAACGCTCATACACACCGCCACTAAAGCAATCATCACATACTAGAAACAGGTCCACCTCACAAAGATCTCCAAGTAGGGAGCATTCTTCAAGCAAGTCTCCCAGACTCAGGCATGATAAGGATGTGAAAGTAAATGCGAAATCTCATTCTAATAAAGGGAAATCCAAGGAAAAGAAAACTAGAGATATCATGACACCCCCAAGAAAAATAAAGGAGGAACCTCAGACCCCTCCAAAGCAAACCAGACCATCCATCACTCCACCCAAGAGCTACATCAAGAAGGAGCGGTCAACGACGCCCCCGAAGAAGCGCTCGCCTATCCGGAAGAATAGAGACAGCTCTCTAACACCACCTAAAAGCTATGCTAGAAGCAGGTCCTCGTCAAGTTCCCGGTCAGGCTCTCGGTCGCCGACACCAAAGCCAAAGGCCAAGCGTAAAACCCGGCGCTCCCCTTCGGGGTCGGGGTCATCGAGGTCGCGGTCAAGATCGAAGTCAAAGCGACGCAGACAGGCCTCCAAACACCGATCAAGGTCGCAGAGTCACTCTAAACAACGTTCTTCGAGCAAGAGCAGTTGCTCCCGGAGCCGTTCCAAGTCTAGAATTAGGAAACGCAGCAGGAGTAGATCGCCGAAATCGCGTTCGCGCTCTAAGAGCTCCCACTCCAGCCGGAGCGGTACGCCGAGCGAGGAGCGCCGGGGCCAGTTTACCGTTGCCGACCGCAAGCGCTTCTGGAAGCTACACCGCAGTCGCCAAGAAGAAAAGAGGAGGGAAAAGCCAGAATCTCCACCTAAAGAAGCCAAGCCGCCGCCCCCAGGCGCTATTGAACCAGCCCAGGGGGACGATATTGAGTATGGCGTCCCGCCTGAAGTCGAAGGGCCCAACTTTGCTGAACTCTTACCTACCGTTTCTGGGGCCAACCATCTACCAGAACCATCGTCTTCTAAATCCAAACCGGGCCCAATAGCTATAAAAAACGACGGAAGTTTCTTGGAAATGTTCAAAAAAATGCAAGAAGAAACAAAGAAGATTGAGGAGAAAAAACCGGAAATAAAGAAACCGGTTTTACCGTTTATTGGGAAGAGGCGCGGCGGGCGTGTGCTAAAGACTGGTCTAGTAAAAAAAGCAAAAGCTATTGAAGAACAACTCGCTGATAACGCGCCTAAGGATGCTTGGTCACTTTACATGCAGGAGGTCAAGAAATACCGAGAGACCTCGTGTGAAGAGGAACGCAAGACTAGACCTTTGGTCAAATAATAGCTGCTAATGTGGTATTCAAGTTGTCTGTCTAGGTACATTAGATTTTCCTAAAAATTTGATATATCATAGTATTTGGAATTTGCTTGCCAAGCAACTAATTTGTTTGCGCTAGCATTTCATGAGTATGTTTTTGTTACAAGATTCTGTTCAGAGTTGGAAATCATTTAGATTTAGAATCTGAAAATAAGACATGAATCACACTGGCCGTTTACAATCAACCGCCATCGCCACCGCAAGACGCGCCAGTGTGTCTCGGGCTTAAATAAGGAAATATTTTCCAATTAGAATAATTAGAAAGGTTTTCTTGTTTATTTTAGATTTTCCATTCTGTTGATCTAAAATGACCAGTTTGCCAAGAAATTGGTCTACCAGTTTTCAACTCAATATATGTTTATATTGAGGTTTAAAAGTGGTAGATAAACTGACTTATGTTGTACGTCTTATAGATTTTGTACATCTTATAGACGTCGACTGTATACAGTCGACGTCTATAACATGTATTTAGTTTTTCGCCTTGTTACAGAGGAATAAAACGCTACATGCAATATTATGGAAATATACATACATGGACAAAACTATATTTTTTTTCCTTATGCATTATATTTGTAAATGATAACTTTATTACATAGGCACCAGAGACGTAAATAGCTGTGTTTCCATACAAGTTGCATGTAGCTATAAACAAGCTATAACTAAGCTTAGACTGAAATTACCGTATTGTCATACTGATGAAATGTAACGTCTTTTCCCTAAAGGAAATTAATATCTTGTTACAATCACCCTTATATGCGCGATTTGGTTCGGCTAGAATTATTATGTGGCTAATTTAAGTAAATATATTTAAAGAGGCATGTATGTAAGGCCGTGTTCACACTCATGGAAACCATGCGAACGGGACAGCACTATGTATGTATATAGCGCCGTCCCTGTCGCACCAGCGGCACTACCACCAAAATATAAACTAAAAGTTCGTGTATCTCCGTCTCTATCGCACTCATATCACTCGAGTGACAGAGATGCTGATACACGAATTTCGATTTTTATGGACTCGTGGTAGCACCGCTGGGTGACGTGCCTCAAATTCGTACGCACCGTTATATGTATTATTGTATTACCTAAGTGTATTAGGTCAAATCTACTGTTTTGAGATATGGAGCAAAACGTGAGAACAAAATAATATGTCTTGAAAACAAAAAGGCTTAAGGATTTTCTCTAAAATTAAAACTTGAGACAAGCTTTTACTACTGACTGCTTTTGCTTTTTGAGACAATTCTAAAAAGTAAACTTGATCGAATCAAATGTACCGGAAGTAACCGAACGTTTATTCTTACTGAAACCAAACTTCGGTTCAGTTTTGCCAAACAAAACCGACACTTTAATATTAAGTTTATTCTTAGATATTACCTATAATTTGTATAGGTTTCTAGTGTTACCTTGTTGGTCATCTATAGGCGTTTTCGCTTAAAAAGTCTCTAACTTTTTTTCTTGGAATTACATTTTTGGTTTTTTTGCTGCTCAGAATCATGTGTTGCTACCAGATAGATGCGTCCCACATTTTCCTTAAAGAGGAGTGAGACGCAATGCACATTGGGCAAGTAGAATACATCCCTAAGCCAGCAGGCGTTACACTTCCAGTGTCAGGAACCCGCTAGGTCCAGGAGGACCTAGCGGCCTATAAACCGTATATAGAGGATTATATACGGTTTATAGGCTACGAGCGTACCGCTGCGAGATCAATGGCAGTGAATGTGTTAACAGTATAGGCACTATAAATAAGGTCAGGCTTAAAGTGAACTTAAGAGTCCGCAGTAAGCTCGGCCGAATTTCACCTTCCCATACAAACGTAGTTACGCTCTCATTTTAAAACTACGTGTTGCATTGTAACGAAACTTTGTATATACATTGTCATGAGGTATATCTATGTCTTTAATTAGTTTATATGGTTCCAGTTTATAAAACAAACGAAATACAGCAAAAACAAGTTTTGCATTAAAAACTTAAATTCGCTGTATTTTTTTTACTATGCTATCTGAAGCTACATAAACTAATTACAGACATAGATATACCTCACGTCATTTTATATGCAAAGTTTCGTTACAATCCAACAAGTAGTTTTAAAATGAGAGCGTAACTACGTTTGTATGGAGAATCGAGCTTACTGCGGACTCTTAAATAACCTACATTCTAGACTTGGCAGGGGCGGGCGGTACCAAGGCAATTGGAGTTCATGTATCTTTATCTCTGTCGCACTAGTTAATCCGAGCGTTAAGGACCCTCTTCACAATGGTCTATCATGGCCCATCAACATCATACAGCACGGAACTATGCGTTAGAGGGAGAAAGACACTTCCATCGCATACCAACGCATAACTGCGTCCTGTTCTGCCGCTATTGTGTAGAGCCTTTAGGTGGAGATCAACTTTGTTCACTTTTCTTGGTACTGCAGTGCCGTTGGCACTGTTGTGGCAACATTGCATAATGGACGCTGTTTTGCATACTTACATCTCTGTCTACTGCCCCGCTATTCTGTAACTTGTTTTAAGCTCACCGCACCGTTCACTCAAAAAATATCTAGACGCCGCGATTCGTAGTAACTAAGCGTAGTTTCGTTAGGCGTTACGGGTGAGGTGAGGCGCATTAGCGCGTGCCGAACAACAACAGCCCTTGTCTTTGTTATTGACTGTTTATAATTATGCGTTTCCGGATAAATATCATCCATTAGATTCTAATGAATAGAACAATCAAAATTCAAACTATAATGGCCTTTTCTAAACACACCTATTGTATAATCCAATCACATGTTGTATGCGAAGAGAGTGACGTCTACAATCTACATTCTGTTTCCATTAAAATATATTTGGAATAACAGTAGCCTTATATAAGAATAGTGTTAAGATTTTTTTTTATTTGACATCAGCAGTGTATCGTGCGTTATTTTTATGTAACATGTTTATTGTATCTAATCTATAGCTGATTATTTTATATTGTTAAACATAACTTAAATAAAGGATTGTGAAAATGTGTGTGGTTTCTTTGCAGCAAAATGCCTGAGATGATCAAATCGCCCGAGCAAATCAAAACCGCGCCATTCGACCCGCGGTTCCCCAACACGAACCAGACTAAGTAAGTACTCATTGGCAGCTACTACACACTGATTATTATTGCACGGTCTTGATAGCAATATTATCGCGAAGTTGCTTCAATAACGTCAATACGATGACCTTAAACTTATGCATGGTGTCCACCAAATGGCAGATTGCACAGCAATACAGGAGGATATAAATTCAGTCCTACAATGGAGTACATCGAATAAGCTGTATTTCAATGTTCCCAAATGCTGCGTTATGTCCTTCACTCGTTCGGTGAAGCCTATTACTGCCCAATATATGCTGAGATCGGAAGTCATAACTCGCGTAACAACTGTTCTAGACCTCGGCGTTATTTTTGATATGTCTCTTACATTTCATGACCATATCAAGCGGCTAGCTACTGATTGTTACAAGCTACTGGGATTTGTTATTAGAAATGCGTGTGATTTTAATGATCCCAGAGCAATCACGCTGCTCTACACGGCCCTTGTCCGGAGTAAGCTTGAGGTGGGAAGCATCATATGGAACCCAGCTGAAAGTACTTACGCCTTGTTATTGGAGAAAGTACAGAAAACCTTCCTGAGGTTTATGTATAAGAAACTGTACTCCCTCTACCCTTCCTTGTACCCTACCAAGTTCCTGCTAGGTTCTCTGGGCTTTAATGCTCTTGAAGTAAGGCGTAACTACAATCTTCTGGTGACCACGTGCAGTATCTTACGTGGCGATACCGACTGCCCGGATCTAGTGGCACGAGCCGTAAAACTCACTATACCTTTTGTGCCCAAAGCAGTCCTGTTACCGAGACGTCACAATCTCCTGGCAGTCCCATCAACTCGTACCAGCACACAGAAACTCCCCTGCTATTGGGGCACTAAAACTGTTGAACTCGCTTCTGTCACAAGTGTCAACTGTATAAATTTTGTATGATTACATAAATAAAAAATAAATAAAATACGTATGTGATACGTATGGTGATATGAGGTACTAATAATAATTCTCAGTGTGTAATCATCATCCTCCTAGCGTTATTCCCGGTTGTGTCCTAAAGGAGCCCGGGGTCCGCTTTGTTTGTCACCTAATCCCAAAATTTGGCATAAGCACTAGTTTTACGAAAGCGACTGCCATCTGACGTTCCAACCCAGAGGGAAAACTAGACAGTTATTGGGATCAGACCGGTTTCCTCACGATGTTTTCCTTCACCGAAAAGCTAATGTAAATAATTAAATATTCCGTACATAAGTTCCGAAAAACTCATTGGTACGAGCCGGGATTCGAACCCACGACCGCCGCATGCCTGAACCACTAGGTTACCGTAGCTTAATTATTTAATTAACTTGCTGATATGCCCGCGGCTTCATGTTTTCCCGCTGGAAAAAGTAGCCTATGTCACTCCAGCTTCTAAACTATCTCCATACAAAAAATCACATCAATAAGACGCTCCGTTGCGACGTGAAGGAAGGACAAACAAACACACACACACACACTTTCGAATTTATAATATTAGTAAGGATTCTCATTGAGTAATCCCTGCCATTTAATGCCCGCCACGTAAGTAGAACCTGCCGCGCTACTAAGAAGTCGAAACTCGCAATATCAATCGCACTTGCGTATTCAAGCGAGAGGAAGACATTGTGAATGCGAGTTTCGACTTTCGAAGTTGCGCTGCTGCTCATAAGTAGATTCTGAGATGGGGTAGGAGGGCCATAGAGAAAGTATAAGTATAGAGAGGCTAACACGCATGACAATGATGCAAGCATATACAATAAAATAACACAAGTGCGACTGAAACGGTCGCCGATGTATATAACACGACTAAAGTATATACGACACGAGATGACAGAATTGATAAAGGATGTATTACTCTTCTAATACTTCTCAGGGATTTGCTAGGACTCCATCTATGGAATCTTCTGTTTAGGGGTGGGGCGTGTGTATCCATAGCGACGGGGCGGCGCGGGACCCTGCTCACTTAGTGCCACGGTCGCCATCTTGGTTCTGCTTACGTGCCGAGGGTTCTCGATGAGCTCATCATCTAGATACAGTGTAGTGAGGGAGGCGTCGTGATTGAATGCTCGCGATCCCACTGCGCCCCCATTAACGGCAGGGAGGAAAACGCCAGAGTGGTTTTAGTGGGTAGATGCCCTCCCCCTTCTCCCAAGTCCCATATACTTACATCCCATTATAGCTTCCCCAGGCTGAGGGAATACGTAAGTGCATTTCCATTCTTTCAACAAAAAAAAGTCACAGTGTAGTGACCAGCGAGGCTACCACAACGGGTTACTGCAGTTCGTGCAGCGGAATTTTGCTTAGTGTGCGTGGGCCTAAAACGCTCTACAAGTGAGATCAGATCTTTTAGCTTTGTTCTGGCTAATGTTCGTGCAAGTAACCAAACAGCAACCAAGTTCACTGAATATAGCGTTCGAGATAGCGCTTTAACTGGATATCCTGAAACTTTCTCGTCTAACCTTTTGGTTTGGAAATGGTTGCTGGTGTTTGAAGTAAGTCTTTCCTCTTATCGTTAAACAAAGGTTTTGTTTACATAGGTACAATGTTTAGGTATTGCAGCCAAGAACCCTGAAAGATTCTGTCATTGAGTAGCTAGTAATAGAACGGAACTCTTATGCCTGAAAAATCAAAAAAATGCTATTTATTTCAAATTAGTCGTAGAAAAAGTATTGTATGCAACGGTGTATAAACGCTCGTGTCGTCTTTAATTGTGATGCTCGCTTAGGCTGGCATCGCAACTCACGACACTCGCGTTTTAAGACCCTACTTATACAACAGTTGCATAAAATACTTTAACTTCTCCAATTTACAAACACTACATTTTTATAGGCGAAAACTTAAGAGACCGCACTCCGCAGTAAGCTCGGCCGAATTTCACCTTCCCATAAAAACGTAGTTACGCTCTCATTTTATTTTATAACTAAGTTTTGGATTGTGACGAAACTTTGCATATACAATGACATGAGGTATATCTAAGTCTGTAATTAGTTTATATGGTTCCAGTTTATAAAACAAACGAAATACAGCAAAAACAAGTTTTGTATGAAAAACTTAAATTCGCTGTATTTTTAAGCTACATTAGTTATTTGTGTCACAAGGGAGCAAAATAGTATATTTACGGCAAGATAATTCACTCGAAACAGAAGACACAAGCCACAACAAACATTTAACCTATTGCACAAACAGGTTGTTAATTTTAATAAACTTACAGAGGACATATACAAAGGGGGAATAAACCAAAGTGAGAAGGAATTTTATGGACGGATGGATGGATAATTATGGTTGAAATTTTCTAAACTAAACTCATGAATGGCCATTGTACTGAGCTCATGAATGCCTTTGTTTGTGGTCCGAACAAAGGCTATTCAAGACGCGCGCGTACCAAATTTACAAAAAAAATTAGCGTCACATAAAATGTTCTTTGAATAATGAACTCTATCTTCTTTTACAATATATTCCAAATTACCATAGCGCCTTGTACCTGGCTCGCTGGGAGGGGGTTTTTGTTATCTTTTAGTCCATTTTGAATCTATTGAATAAGACGATAGAGTTCACTATACAATGAACATTTTATGTGGCGCTATTTTTTTTTTGCAAATTTGGTACGCGCGCGTCATGAATAGCTTTTGTTCGGACCGCAAACAAAGGCATTCATGAGCTCAGTACAATGGCCATTCATGAGCTTAGTTTAGAAAATTTCAACTATACTGCGTGGAACGGAACGATGGACTTTCCCGCAAGAGGGGGATTATTGAGCGCTAGTATGTCACATTTTCAAGATAAACTATTTTTTTTGACGCGATTTTTTTTTTACATTTGTATGGAGCTCGTCGCTCCAGTCGGCCAACGCTCCATACAAAGGTAAAAAAAAAATCGCGTCAAAAAAAATAGTTTATCTGGAAAATGTGACGTACTAGCGCTCAATAATCCCCCTCTTGCGGGAAAGTCCATCGTTCCGTTCCACCTTGTATACGGGACGGGGAATTTCTAAGGGAAGTATGTTACTAAGATTTTTTGCATTTAAGCCAAATTTATTGTTCAGATGTGTTATGTGGTCCAATGCTCCAATATAGCATCCATAATCTTGTTAAATTTCAATGAAGTACTCTGAAATATACCGCACAGCATCTTCAATATGAAACAATGTCTTCATTGTCTATTTATTACTCTAGTTTATGAACCCACAATTTTAATGTTTTGAAATTGTCGAACACTGTACATGAGTCTAACACTCTTTCTGTGACCTATTTCACACATTGCAAATTGCTTAGCGTGCTTTTCCACCAGGAACTTATAGTACCTGCGCGCCACATAAGTTTGCGTCTGTGATGTGAGCTAGTAGCGTCGCAGAGGTGTCAGAGGCGTTCGACTTTTGATTGAATAAGACGATAGAGTTCACTATACAATGAACATTTTATGTGGCGCTATTTTTTTTTTGAAAATTTGGTATGCGCGCGTCATGAATAGCTTTTGTTCGGACCGCAAACAAAGGCATTCATGAGCTCAGTACAATGGCCATTCATGAGCTTAGTTTAGAAAATTTCAACTATATACGGGACGGGGAATTTCTAAGGGAAGTATATTACTAAGATTTTTTGCATTTAAGCCAAATTTATTGTTCAGATGTGTTATGTGGTCCAATGCTCCAATATAGCATCCATAATCTTGTTAAATTTCAATGAAGTACTCTGAAATATACCGCACAGCATCTTCAATATGAAACAATGTCTTCATTGTCTATTTATTACTCTAGTTTATGAACCCACAATTTTAATGTTTTGAAATTGTCGAACACTGTACATGAGTCTAACACTCTTTCTGTGACCTATTTCACACATTGCAAATTGCTTAGCGTGCTTTTCCACCAGGAACTTATAGTACCTGCGCGCCACATAAGTTTGCGTCTGTGATGTGAGCTAGTAGCGTCGCAGAGGTGTCAGAGGCGTTCGACTGGTGTAGCCGTCAGCGGATTGAGAGGAAACTAACTGAGACGCAAACTTATGTGGCGTGTATTGTACTCTTCTACGTACGTACTTACGGAACGGATTTTATTTAAGTTAACTTTAATCGGATAGAAGTCCATCGGTTGAACTAGTGCTAATCATTTTGATTGGTGGATTTTGACAGAACTCTCGCCCCAGCGCAATGCTGCTAATAGGTCCGACAGACTATAAAAAACCCTCTTTTGTAGCTTCAGCGTAGCCAGTAGCGCCCGGCATTGTGGTACAGATTCTTAAACAAATGAATAATCCTTTCCAGGTACTGCTTCCAGAGCTACCTGGACTTCCACCGCTGCCAGAAGGTCCGCGGCGAGAAATACGAGCCGTGCCAGTACTTCAAGCGCTGCTTCACCTCCCTGTGCCCCATGGACTGGGTCGAGAAGTGGGACTCTCAGCGCGGCGAAGGCACATTCCCTGGCAAGATCTAAATTAGACTATACGTGAATCAATTTGTTGCAAATATTGAAGTCAGATTACTTATGATTATGGTGGGTATTGGGCAATAAATTGATTTCTCGAAGCAACACATGTCATCTTTAGTTGCCGTTGTGTTGGAAGAGTGCAGTGCTGTGGGTTAATTTATGTTACGACATAGTTCAAAGTGATTATAGGAAATTAAATGAGTTAAACTATTATTGACATTTTTTAAATTTATTATGTTTTGTGAGGTTGAGGTGGTGCAAACTGCAGGGGTGACAGGTTGTGTACCGCTGACGCATATGTAGGTGGTACTGTTTAATAAGATGTATACAGTTTTAAATTGGAAAAGAGTTGCATTTGTTTTGTATCGTTCGATTTTGAAAACAGAAAGTCTACTCTAATTCGTATTTTGAGTTGATTCAATTTTATTGTCAATTTTCCTGGCGCCGCTTCACGGAACGAATACTACGAACTAATCTGTTAGAGCAAAAGCCCTAAGGTTGCCAGAAATGCAAAATTACCATTATAATTCATGATATTTCCCAATAACGTCTTATTATGTATCTATTTATAAATAAAATAAGAATTTAAAATCATCAATCAGTCTCATCTTAATAATACTAATTCATATTTTAGTGATAGCTCCATCTGTCGAGTTACGTATACACAAAAACATGCAAGTTTTAATGGTGTCAGCACGTCTATCATGAGACGGCCGCGAAATACTCTCGATTTTTCTCGCACGATAGTACGAGAGAAAGTGTTCTAATAAGAGAGAACTTAGAACAAGAGGTATACTTAGTGCGGGAAAAATCGAGGGTATGTCGCGGCCGTCTCATGATAGACGTGCTGTTAAAGTACTAAGTGAAATGCCCCTGAGACGGACAGTAACTCGCTGCGACAACAGCTCGCGCGCTTCGTTTTGTGCAGTTTCTCCGTTGTCTTGCGCCTGAGAACTTGTGTTGAGATTGCACGGTCCGATTTCGTTGCGGGATCCGGCAACGATAAGGCGTGTCCAGAGCGCGGCGGACTGCATAGGAGACATAAGCCGTAAGATAGAGCGAGACAGGATGCATTTTACTATAGTATATCGGTGCCGGTGCCTGCAACCATAATCGTATTCTGCAATGTGTGCACTCTCTGAGAGTTAATGCTACAGTCCACTTGGTACCAGTACACTACTTAGGTAGCTCCGAGCAATTTTACTCTTTCAGTGCCCTTTACAAAATAATTTAAACAACAATTTAAAACGGTCGATTCTAATCCTATAACTCAGTTACAAAAATTTTACTTATTTCACGATCGAGTCACAATAAATTAACACGTCCGTGCACATGACGTAGAGGCCAGTCTACACTCGCCCGGGGAAGGCGCCTTTTTCCCTAAGCTCATCGAAGTGCTCGATCCAGAAGTTAGGGCAGATAGTTTCGAAGTAGCGCTTGAAGATCTTGCAGTCGTCCACGTCACCCAGCAGTCGCTTGCAGCGGTAATAATCGCAGTAGTTCATGTAACAGGCACTGAAACGTGATAATGATAAGTCGTTTTTTTGTACCTATTGTAATCTTGGTCCGTACACGTTTCCTCGCGTGATGATTAAGTCACCACCGCTGGCCCGTTTCACAAAGCTACAATTTTACACTAAATCGGCAACACTGGTCAAATGGCCAGCACGGCTATCACAAGACGACGCGCGAGTTCTCTCGTTTTTCTCGCACTATACGTCTCTTTCTAAGTTTTCTAATGAGAGAGAGACGGATAGTGCGAGAGAAATCGGGAGAGCCGTGCAGCCGTCATTGGCTTGACCAATGTTGCCAGTTTACTCTTGTAATAGTTGGCATAGTTCGTAACCATCAAGGGACGTGTTGCCAACCATAACGAATTCACTGCCGTCCACACCAGCCTGCGGCCGGCAGGCTCTCGGGAGGCCCGTTTCTAGACTAGATGTAGTAGTAGGTACCTACTCAGCACTAGGGTTACAAAAGTATATAGCTATGGATAAGGTAGCTAGGAGGTAATTATTATATTTGCTATCGTGAGCCATATCGTTATATGACGACCCCCGTAGCCTAGTTGGTAGCAGTGTTGGGCGTAATTAATTACTTTTTGTAATTTAATTACAAATTACACACTTATTAATTCAATTACGTTAATTAAATTGAATGTAATTAAAATTTCATGTAATTGAAATTACTTTGTAATTTGTAATTGTAATTACATTTATTTGTAATTTAAATTACTAAATTACTTTAAGTCAACTTTTTTTATAAACAATGAGAAGCATACGTGTTTACTTGGTCTGATTGCAATGATGTAATAATCAAAACAATAAATGTGTGTACCTATATTTATATTTATCCGTGTAAACCGTATTCTTAGCACCGCCGGGCTTAAGAACACGTGCATACGTTTCGGCGTTTAACACGGATACCGGGAGCTCTAATTTCTATTGGTGCCACAAAACTAATACTGTTGTTAGGTTAGACCGGACAGATATAAAAATGTAAAATTAGTTGCATACAACACGTATCATTTTTTTTTATTTCAAGCTAAACCTTGCAAAGCTCTTCGAAAACAAAGTTATTACACTCATACACTCTTTACAACTTTGGGGCTCCGCTTACATATCAGCTAACATATTTCGGAAATGAATATAATAAGCTAAGCGTCATGCCTCATGAAGGAAACAGATACCTAAAATTAACTGGGAAATCTAGGAATGCTGACTGTCCAAAGAAATTGTGAATGTTACAAAATAGACTAAAACACCACACTTACACACACACACCACCTTGCCTATGACCGTCACATCTAAGTCCTAATTTTAATAAAATAAAACTTCCGTTTGCCTTTTACATAAAAAACACTTCACTCAAGCATGCCATGCCCCATACCTATCCGGCTTTCGTTTCACCGATCGTTTATTTTATTCAAAAAATAAGTGATCAAAAATATTCTATAAAACAAAAGTAATTTGTAATTTAATAAGCAATTAATTGCAAAATGTAATTAATAATTACATTTTGCAATTGTAATTGAAACTTATAATTACAATTTCATTTTCCCTGTAATTGTAATTTGTAATTGCAATTACTTTTTGTAATTGTAATTATTAATTAGTAATTCAATTACGTTTTGCCCAACACTGGTTGGTAGTGACTAGTGACCCTGCCTACGAAGCCGGAGGTCCGGTAAGGGCATTTATTTGTGTGACGAGCACGAATATTTGTTCCTGACTCATGGCTCATGGATGTGTTATTTGTTTTGAAGTATTATTTACCAAGTTGACTCTTATTCAATCTCTTTTGCTTCCTCTTTTGGACTATGGCGATATTGCGTTTCTGAGCCTCAACGAGGAGCTACTTGATAAGCTGGAGCGCCTACAAAATGTATGTATCAGATATATATTTGGTCTACGCAAGAATATATATTTGGTCATATTTTTGAATTCCGTTTTAAGCTTCGATGGTTATCGATTCGCCGGCGCAGGGACGTGCATATACCGTCATTACTTTTCAACACACTGTTCTGCCCTACTTCTCTTCCTTATCCTTCTGAGCGGTTTAATTATATGGCAGACGGCAGTGGCCACCGCTTGCGGTCGAGTGCTAACCTTACTCTTGCTATACCGTCTAAAAAGACGCAAACACTACTCCAGGGGGCCTAGACAAGGTTACAATCGACAAGCGCTAACGCCAATAGAAAACTAATAAAATGTATGGGAATGACAGATGTTAACGAAAAGTGTTTCGTCGGCATCTGTCATTCCCCTACATTTTTAGGGTTCCGTAGTCAACAAGGAACCCTTATAGTTTCGCCATGGCCGTCCGTCTGACTGTCCGTCTTCGGCTTAGCCCAGTAACCATTACTACTAGAAAACTGTGATTCGGCATGGATATAGGAATCAATCGCCGACAAAACAGTACTATGTACAATTTGGAAAACGTTTTTTTTTAGGGTACCTCCCCTACACCTAAAGCGGGGATGTATTTTTTTTCTCGTCAAACCCATGGTGTGGGGTATCGTTGGATATAGCTCATTCAAAAATATTATGGGTTTTCTAGAACCATTTTTCAAATCAGTAATTCGTTTGCGAGATATTGGGCTTTAAAGCCCTAATTTTACTTAGTCATGTGTACCTAGTTACCGAGTATTAAGTAATAGTCGACCAATTTAATGTGCAATTGAAAACGCCAATTTTCGTACAAATTCGGCCGACGCAACCGCACGTCGATGTAACTAAGCCAGACAGGCAACTAAGGAACCCTACACTGCGCGTGGCCCGACACGCACTTGGTCGGTTTATTATTTTCTATTAGCGTTAGCGCTTGTCGATTGTAACCTTGTCTACGGACCTTAATCTTTTACCGCGCGCGCTGTTAAGTTGTGGAATGAGTTGCATTTGTCGCTGAGACAGTCGCGGTCTGTTGCGTCACTTAAGATTAATTTGAAGAGGTTGTGGCTTTCCAATGACTTGTGAATTGGTGGAATATAGTATTTATTTATATATGTATTGGCATGTTTTTATTTGTCTAGAATTAATAGATACCTATTAGGTTTCGTTTCTGTGTTTTTGTACACGTTATAAGTTTGCCTATCTCGTTCTACCTACCTTCCTCTCAATTGCTCAGAGGTTAGCTGGAAGAGATCCCTTATAGGGATAAGTTCGCCTTTGTACTGATCTATTGCGTGACATGTATATTCTTTAACCTTTTATTGTGTACAATAAAGTGCTTACATACATACATACGCTCATACTTGGAGCATCCCAACTGGAGAAGTACCTCCATACAGAAGACCACAGCCATAACAACAAGTACTACTTACTTGCTCTGCAGGTGTAGTTAGGTATGCGCCCAGTCCAGTTGTCACTTTTAGCTAAATTTTAATTGAGTGCCTAGAAGCTGGTAATGGCCGGGAAGTTGTATTTTTTACTTGTGTTGTCTGGGGTCAGGGTTTGTGAGGTCAATTTCGTCAATTATTTTAAATTACAATTTTATAACTGTAAATACTTAGTTACTATACCTACCTACAAAATTGGGAAATCGGCATGACTAAACGTAAACAAAGCAATAGCGGCATATCAATTGACAGATCAAAAGTACCTTATACATTATAGTGGGAAAGTAGGCCTGCCTACTTCGTCCTGTCAAAAAATAACGAAAGTACTCAATATTTTTCTCATATCTAAATAATCCGCTCTGAGCGTGTTTATCCAAATAATAATAATTCATTGTACCAACTTTAAAACATTAATAAATAGGCCAAATTTATGATCACTGGACGAGCCGTTATACTTAAGCTAGAATAAGTGACCTGCTTAACTTTCCTGTTCAGTAGGTAATCTGAACAGTCTCTGTTCTCTGGAATTAATGAATTATTTACCCAAACACACAGCAATAAGTTTTGCGATAATCACTCATTTTTCATCAATTTAGCGGTGCCGGTAAGCCGAGACGCGCGAACCTTGTGCGGTGTTAGCCCCTGGCGCCGACTGGCGTTGGCGCACTGAGAAACGGGTCGAGATTTTGTTTGAGTGCGTGCGGCGACGCATAGATACTATATATGGCGCACACATACAAGCCGCGCGCGGTGCGTTTGTATGAATATAACGTACTTTCCACTCTTTCTACTATGGCCCAGTGCTATTTTATTGGGCGTCTAAAAGATGGAGGCACTTTCCGCAGGTGAGCAGCTCCAAGTTTGAGCAAGATGATATTCCCGCTGTGCTATCTCATACCTGACTGGTTGATACTATGACAATTCTAGGTACTTAATGTAAATAATTCAGACACATGTGGTCTGGAATTATCATAGTATACAATGACCTTAATGTGCTGCACATTACGTCTTCTGACATAAGTATGGTTTACCCGGCTACGTAAGACAAACATCTACACAACAAGAAAGTAAATTAACTTACTATGTCTGGTTCGCGTTAGGAAACCTAGGATCGAAGCGTAGAGTCCTGAATTCTTGGTCACACATCTTTGGAATTTGTTAAATAATTTTGGATTATGAATGTACTATTATTATAATTGGATGTAAAAATCTATTGCAAAACTGACATTGGTGATGATTTGAAATATGTAAGTTTGAAAGCACTGAAACAAATGAAATTAGGATCTAATCAAGGAGGCAATGGCGTTAATGAAACTCATTGGTTAAAGATAAAGGTTTAATAATAAAATAATTTACAAAAAAAAAACAAGTTCATTATAATAATCTTGGAATTTTACAAACCGTATTCTTTACATACGTATACGTTAAATACTTATAAATTCTTCAACTTATATTATTTAATTCGTAATCCAACCTCGCCTGCACTCGGGTGAGTATTCTTTTTATAACTAATGTAAGTGCACAGAGCCATCACTTTCCGCAGCAATACAGTAAGTGTAGCGTTCATTAGCTTAGCCACAATTTTCTTTAGAATTTTCCTGGAGAGATAATAACAGATTTCAAAAGTACTTTACGTCTTCTTTAAAGCCCGCATCACACTGGCGCAACCTAGCCGCGTCGGTCAATAGTAAACTTGTCATTAACTGTCAAATTTACTGTTGATCGCCACCGCCGGCCGCGTGTTGCAGGCTTTGAGAGAACCAGTATTCAGTCTAAGGTGTGTACAGTCGCCAAGACATACGTCGTAACATGTAGCGTGGGAGGGGTAAAAGAGAGCACTATATGGGTGCTCTGAAAAACAACACCTTTAGCATAATTATGTTGCTGGGGGCATACCTTTTGGTGCATTTCAGTTGTTCAAACACTAGTATAATATCTTTTTCACACCAAATAATTACATTTCTTTCTTTCTATATTCGACGAGCCAGTAAACGGTAGCGTAAGTAGGCATGGTATGTGTCATGGCTACTATACATTCCTTATATAAATATTATATCTATTTAGAAAGCAACACCAGTGCATATGACTGTAGCTGCCATTTTAAGTTTGGAATAACATTATTAACTTTACATATCCATAACGTAGTCTGTACATTGGCAGTAGGTTATTGGACAACATACTCAACATAATCCTAGGAATGTGATAGAACATACCTAGGTTCCAATATAACCTAGGATGTATCCATATTCATGGGATCGAATCCGCATTGGAACAAGGTGAAATATTGTTAACTCTTAATAGTTGACTATACAGTCGCAGTGAGTTATAATAATATCTACAAACAATTTTACACTACCCAACTCCCAACATACTTTTCTACATTAACCCGGGTTAGTATCCCTAATCCCTTTTTTATATAGTGTAGAGCCAACCTTGTCAATGGAAAATATATATGCGAAATGAAGTGGCACCTGGGAGCCTAGACAAGGTTACAATAGACAAGCGCTAATGCCAATAGAAAACTAATAGAATGTATGGGAATGACAGATGTTAACGAAAAGTGTTTCGTCGGCATCTGTCATTCCCCTACATTTTATTATTTTCTATTGGCGTTAGCGCTTGTCGATTGTAACCTTGTCTACGGCCCCTGGCATACCTAGTAGTCGTGAAAGTACTTTCACGATTACACCGAGTACCTACAGAAAATATGACACTACGGAAATACATTCATCTCCTTTAACATCAGTAAATTTCAGATAACATTTTCTACCGATACTTTAATGTAACAAACGTTGCCTAATGAGCAGCAGAAGTAACTAGGCAAAATTATCTACACGAACCTTTTTCTCTTAACACTAGATCAGGCTTGATCCTCTTGTCGCTTCGGCTAAACTCTGCTCTCGCACACCTCGGATGGCGATACATCCGATCGCACTAGGAACAATAGAGTAACCTATGGGGCGGGCGTGTGCAAGCGGGATACCATGATTAAAATTTTCTAGCTGTCAAACACCGGTCTTGTTATACAGAGGAACTTCTGTATTATTCAACCGTGACGACATTGCACGTAGGACCGATGGCCGTTGGGGCGGAAAGGTTCTCGAGTGGCGACCACATACCGGAAGGCGCAGCGTGGGTAGACAAGGTGGACTGATGACCTGGGGAAGGTCGCGGGAGTCCGCTGGATGCGGGTGGCGCAGGACCGGTCATTGTGGCACTCTTTGGAGGAGGCCTATGTCCAGCAGTGGACGTCTTTCGGCTGATATAATGATGATGATGACTATATTATTTATTCTGTGACTAGACTTGTGTGTATATCACTTTTGCACGTCCGTGTAGCTACTTCTGACTACATAATTTGAGTTTTCCCTGTTGACACGCTCGACACGGTTGAGTTGTGGTGTTAAGTTAGTGTTCGTGGTCGTGCTTGAGGCTGGTGGCGTACTGCTGCTGGCGGTGCAGGATGCCCAGGCATTGCAGGAGACACTGCATGCTCGCTGCTGAGGTAGCCTGCGGAGAATACGGTGTAGGTACTCAGATTTTATTATCACTAGTAGTAGTAAGAAATGTGGCAAAAGCAATTTAAAGATTTTAAAGATAATTTTTTGATCTGAGGTCAGTCGGGGCTAGTGCGCCTCCGGGGTAAGTGCGATTTCATCAAACATATTGAAATCTACTGATGTTTTAGTACTATAGACATCTTAGATGATCATCATTATCATCATATCAGTCAGAAGACGTCCAGTGCCAGACATGGGCCTCCCCCAAAGAGTGCCATAATGACTGGTCCTATATGACAGGCGCATTTACCCCATTGGCGCACTTGCCCCGACTGATCTTATCTCAGTCTCTCTAAAGTGTCCTAATTAGAAACAGACGGATACCGTAACAACAACAAATATTGAGATATTCATGCGTATTTCTCTATTAAGTAGCTTCTGAAGTCCGCGTAGAATTCGTTAATCACTCTATAGAATGTTTGCTATTCAAATCTTGCAGTAGTACTCTTTATCGCTCTTCCATAGAAACATATACCTCCCATGTCACACCGAGATTTTCGACATAAAATATTTCTCCAAACCAAATTTAATATAAATCTGCGGCAGTTTTAAGTGAAAAGGTAACAGACAGACGGAGTTACTTTTTCATTTACTTATAATTTTAATATTAAGTATGTATGTATGTGGTTGTCGCTTTAACTATACATTTAAGATATGTGACTTACCTTCAGCAGCAGTAGATCAGGATCTGTGTGGGGGAAGGGTGAGTCCGCGGATTCGATACACCGCGCCAGTGACGCATCACTGGAAATGAACGTTTAAACTTTGATTAAACAATGGGATGCCACACAAAGGCAGCATGTTACCAGTATCAATTCGGTAGATTATCAATCAATCAATCAATCAATCAAAACATTTATTCGTGACAAACACAACACAGATAATAATAAAAAAAGCACATTTCCTTTTTGTCACGAAATGGACCCAGCTCAGCATGTTGCTAGCTTTGCAGCCAGCGCTGGTCTTCCGCAGGGTCCATTCGGTGAGAGCACGGAGAGTAACAAACAAAACAATTAAAAGGATTAATTAATCGAATCAACTGAACTTTTTGGGATAAAAAAGTTTAGCAAGCTTGGCACAGTGGGATCAATCTACAAACTAAATATTATCAAAAAGGGTTTGGCCTCCGAAACAAGATACTACTTATATGATATGAGTTTTGAAGCTGTCAAATATCGATTTTGTGAGATAGCAGACGCTCTATACGGAAGCATAATTATTTATAGCAATTATATAATTTGTGACACCACATATAAATAAATATGTGGTCAGGTCTGGACGCAAACCCTGAAAAAGCTGATTATCACTGGCCGCATGGCAGGGAAGCGGAGCAGAGGACTGGTGCCTGTGCGTTGGGCGGACACGGTGACATTTGTGGTTAGAGCCACAGGCCAGCGTGCATCAAGCCCAGGACCGAGCAGCTTGGAGAGAGACGGTGAAGAGCACCCACAGCCGTCACGTCCCTCGGCCATGAGGATACGACAAGGAAGAAGAAGATGGATATACATATAATGGCGGAGCACATACACGCAGATTCCCACCGGCTTGATTAAAATTATATATTAATATATCAGTATATCACTCAAACTCTTAAATCATCAAAACACAGCCCTCTGTTTTGTTCGGTTGTCCAGTGCATATTCTCACGCGCCGCCACGCACATACCTTAGCTCTGTCTGTTGAAGCTGGTGTCGCGCAGAGGCCATGGCCTCGTGCACGGCGAGTTGCTCACGCGGCTGCAAAGGTGGGTTCGCCCCCATAGCCTGGAATTTACATTAAATTAACTATACATACTGAGTAATATAACCAAGCCACCCCTGCATATTTGCTGAGTAGACTTGCATAGCCCAAGAGTGCGCGTAGGGGTAAGGCGATGATTCTGGTGCCAAAGCATCGGACCGCGGCGTTTCGAGGTAGGTTTAGGTTCGCGGCGTTGGAATGATCTCCCTCCACCTATCCAAGGAGCGTCTAGCAAGTAAACCTTTAGGCGCCAGCTTAAGGGCTATTTGTTGACGCTCCAAAAATCACAACCCTAACATTTCTTTTACAACATCCAAGCAACAAAATAGTTTTTAATTATTCTCTTAGCGGTTTTACATTAAATCGTACGTCTGTTGTTCGCGATCTTGGAATTAACTTTGATGAAAAATTTACCTTTCATAATCACTATGACGTATTAATATCCAAGTGCACTAAATTGGTCGGTTTCATTTCTCGCTCCACAAGAGACTTCAGGACTACAAACACTTTCAAATATTTATATTACGCCTTGATTAGAAGCACTTTAGAGTATGGTTGCGTTATTTGGTCACCATATTACAAAGTTCATATGGATAGGATAGAAAAAGTCCAAAAGCAGTTTCTTAACATCCTTTGCTTCAGGCTTCAGCTAGGGCGCAATCTAAGGTCATACCTCAGCAGGCTGAAACAATTCAATATACCATCTCTTTCATCTCGTAGAAAATGTATGTGAATTGATTACATTATACAAAATTATACACTCACACATTGATTGTCCTTCCCTTCTTTCTCTCTTGAACTTTATTACCAGGTACAAAGCTCGTAATCCATCACACAGATTATTCCAACTCGAAATTTACAAAAATAACACATCATTTTATAATCCCGTTGTCCGAATGTGCCGTTTGTATAATGATATGGTGGCTGGACATCCTTCTTTGGACATCTTTATACACACCCTACCCTCGTTTAAAAATAAAGTTAAAGATGCATTCAAATTAGGCATTTAAGATTTAAGTAAGTTATTAACGCAATATTCTGGTAAATGTCATGTTAATTTTAAATGTAAATAAAATATTATGCACATTGCCTATCCTTGTAAGTTTGCAATACTCATATGTAATTCCATCTAGTGAATAGTTTGTCTAAGTTATTAATCTTTCTGTGCACACACTGTTTAGAATTGTAGTCCAGATCTAGACACTAAATGAATAAATAAATATTTGGGGACAATCTTACACAAATCAACCTTGTCCCAAACTAAGCTAAGCTTGTACTATGGGTACTAGACGACGATAAGCTAAGCTAAGCTTTTAATGTACTCAATGTATGACTGTAATTTGTTGTGTGAGCCTAATAAATAAAATAAATAAAAATAAAAAAACCCATCCAGCACTTTTTTAAACATCCCAACCGTTTCGCGTTATTACTTTGTGTTTTTTCATCCCATTGTGCTACTGTTACATATTTTACAGTACATATGGTGCTACTTTCCCGCACTAGTGCGGAAAAGAGCACTTTTCGTGCATATGTCGAAACTTTAAAGAGCCATATGTACAGTAAAACGTTGTACGATACACATGCGAATAGGTAATTCGCAACTCGTGTCGGTTTAAAACACTCCCTTCGGTCG
Organism: Epinotia bilunana; assembly: GCA_947049275.1. NCBI lineage: Eukaryota > Metazoa > Arthropoda > Insecta > Lepidoptera > Tortricidae > Epinotia > Epinotia bilunana. Next base: position 8,165,349 of record OX346265.1, read on the forward strand.
TGTTTTAATTGATCACCACTCCTTGCGAATATTCTATTTTTGGCACTTGTATCGTAAATAACTATTTTCAAATGTATTATATTAATTGTTTATTTATTTTGTGTATACGTTTGTATCTGTAGTATGTTGTGTTGCGTTCTGTGGGTCACGCACGGTGCTGTCTGAAAATCAGCGCTGTAGGTGTCTGTCTGACACAGCACAAGACACTCTGTCTCTGTGTGTCTTTTGTGTAGTGAATAAATGTCTTCTTTCTTTCTTTCTTAAGAAGCAATTTAGTTTTCATAAACTTCGAGTGATATTTTTTCTTAAAGATTTTTTTATTTTATTTTAGCTAACTTTTGCCAATCACATTTGTACTCACCTTGGTGTGTATCTCGGCTATAGCCCGCAGCCCGTCCACCCACTCCTGCCGCGCGCGAGCGTCGGTGGCGCGCTGCTTGAGCATGTCACCTGACGCGCAGTTGAGAGTGAACGTGCGCGAGTTCCCGCCGGGCACTGCTGTCAGTGAGCACTCACCTTGGTGTGTATCTCGGCTATAGCCCGCAGCCCGTCCACCCACTCCTGCCGTGCGCGAGCGTCGGTGGCGCGCAGCTTGAGCATGTCACCCGACGCGCAGTTGAGAGTGAACGTGCGCGAGTTCCCGCCGGGCACTGCTGTCAGTGAGCACTCACCTTGGTGTGTATCTCGGCTATAGCCCGCAGCCCGTCCACCCACTCCTGCCGTGCGCGAGCGTCGGTGGCGCGCAGCTTGAGCATGTCACCCGACGCGCAGTTGAGAGTGAACGTGCGCGAGTTCCCGCCGGGCACTGCTGTCAGTGAGCACTCACCTTGGTGTGTATCTCGGCTATAGCCCGCAGCCCGTCCACCCACTCCTGCCGCGCGCGAGCGTCGGTGGCGCGCAGCTTGAGCATGTCACCCGACGCGCAGTTGAGAGTGAATGTGCGCGAGTCCTCGTCGCTTGGGCACACCACTGCTGCCGCTAGGTGCGCCTGCATAATACATATGATTTACCCTTGTTGTATAGAATTTGGTATCTGGAAAGAACTCAGTGAATGCATTATTATTATTATTATTATTGTGTTATTGTGGGCCTTTATATGCCGCTTCGACCAGCAGGTGATCTATTGTGGCAGCCCTTTGTTTATATTTCACCGTTTAGACCCGTTGCCTCTAAGAAGTTCCAGATTCTTTGGGCGGTGATATGTTGTACCTCTTCTGGGTGCACTACGTGCCGCAGTGAATGCATAAATAACCTCCCCAAAGCAAAGAGACCAGGGAAATATTTTTTTTAATTTTGCAATTTGGTACATACTGTACCCTTCTACCACCTTCTAAACAGCTAACCAGTTCTTGATACTAAGTACGGAGCTTGTTACACTTTATAATTGACCATTACAAATTAAAATGTCTTGTATAATTATTAAAATGATAGAAGAAAATGTAAGTTTCAGGCAAGTCATACAATTACTATGTGATGTCAATGTAGTAATTTTTAGTAGGTATTGGTTGCTAATAGTACTAAGGGTTCATGATCTGACTATTGCCCATCATCTCAATGACACCAAGACCACAACGCAACCTGTATAAATTATCTACTAAACAAACATTTAAGATATCCATAACTCTAATTAATAATAATAATATAATTTACACAAACTTTATAGATTAGCTGGAGAAAAGATATACAAGATAAATAATTGGTAATAATGTTTCAGTTTCGTCTCTTCAAAGCAGTATGTGACGGAGTTTCAAAGTATTTGAGTAAAATGTCTGCTAAAAGTATAAAACCCTCAAACTCTATAAGTACATCAGATGGAAAACTTCTACACCAGTAGACAGTGCCTTTGAAATGGCAGCCCCCTGGATATGTCCAGTCCCCGTGTTCTAAAACGTGATCCAGAGGTTATTAAGAAAAAATATAAGGGACAATCTTCCACAAACGAATAGTCCCACAATAAGCTCAATAAGGCTTGTGTTACGGGAATAAGGCATGTGTATAACACACTAATATAGATAAATGCTTACAAAACATCCAAAATTTAGGGACAAAATATTATTCACGTTTAGAATGGGCTAGGTGACAGTTTTGCCGTATAAGTACTTAAGTCAAAGTCTATATTCATGAATTGACAGCTATCCCAGTCATAAACTTATTGAGCGGTCGAATATTACTCATACTCCACTCAATTTTTTTCTATTACTGGAGTTCGATCAAAGGATTACTAGAACACGTAAATAGTTTCGGAACTATTTTCTATGAGCCGATAAGAAAATGTGCAGGTCTTACCTCTCCTCTAGCAGGCTGTCCAGGCTGCACGGTGTCGCCAGGCCCGTCGAACAAATAGTACGACAGCACGCCAGTCTCGGGGTCCACAGCGAACCAGCGCTGCTGCCAGCCCTTCACCACGTTCGTGTACTTGTACAGCTGCCCCGATAGCGGCCGGTGGGACCCCAGTCCGCAGCTCTTCATCATTTTGTTGATCGAATCACCAAATTATTTACATCGACTGTGTACTTTACGATTTGACAGTTGCGTTTTGATTTTGGTTTTGGTGTTCATGTAATCATGTAAAACAAAGTGTATTAAATTTAGATCCAAGGGCTGATGTAATTTAGATAGTAATTATATACCATGACCATTGAATACGAATAACGTTTGAAATGTATTATTATTTTGAGCAATCTAAAAACGAAACGCTTTTTGACAGCTGTCACTGCGGGTAAATTCGTTAGATTTTGGTTAGATTAGATTAGATCGTTGTTGTTTTCGTTTCGGTTTTCCCCGAGGTCAAACCTTGGATTTTACTAAATGTTATCATACTTTATACTTTACTAAAGAGAATCATGGTGTTCAAGTTATTGCGCGTTGATGCAGAGGAACCGAATAAAATTCAGCTCCCGCTAGGAACGCATTTGATTGGAAGAGGGAAATTTCTTGATGTAGGTTTAGTTACCATTAAAACTACGTTTTTATTTACATTGATTGCTTTCACTTTTTTTCTATACATGCCTAAAATATATTATTTTCAAATATAACTAAACTATATATCTGAATTATAAAACTAAACCTGCAGAAAAAAGTTTAGTTTACGAGATGATTCGATCACCATCGGTATCAATCTATGTATAATGATTTTTCCTTTTCAGTGCGACGATAAACGAATATCTAGAAACCATGGTCATCTAATCATAACAGAGGACAGTGTAGTGATAGAAGCGGTAAGTTTATCCAAGTTTTTTTCTTGTGTGGGTAATTAAATTATTATTATTATTGAACACTAACCAAGTGCTTTTAAGTAATCGTCTTCAATATAAAGTACCCAAGAATGTAAATGCTAATAAAGATTCTAAATTAATAAATCATATTCTTTTTAATGAAAATTTACATAGCAACTGAAAACTTGCATAGCAAATATAGCAATACACCTCTCAAGATGACACTGATTTTAATTTCCCTTACACAAACCCACTCATTTCATTACATTGTTATATGGCTATTGTTTAGAATCCATCCGCATATTAGTTATAAGTAATATAGGCACGCGCGGTCGCGCGCCTGGAAGGGTGGTTGATGCGCAAGCGGGACAGAGCTGCGGCGCGGGAGTGAGATAGATGCGACGGCGCACGCGCCCGCTAAGCAGCCAGAGGTCATATGGACGTCGTCGCGGGCGGGCAGACGCACCCTCACAATTGTCACAATCAATTAGATTACGGGTTTAGAAGGTTAGATCTCGTACGGGAGCGCTCATAACGAAGAGGCGCCGAGATATATTTGTGTAGTGTACGGGACTTGTATGGACAAAGTGCCTTTGGAGGACGAGCTGAACGGAGGGGCGTGCCAGTGGAGCTGGGGAGCCTCAGACCTCGCCAAGGCAAGGATAACACATACATACACACTACACCAAACATTAACTCATTCTTGCCGTTGGGACGGAAAGGTTCAAGAAAGAAGGTGAGTAGTTTTTAGTTCTAAGTTAGTTTAAGTTTAGCGGCGCGTATCGCGTCCAATTGTTCCCCCAGGATAGGCTGTTTGTATGGGAGGTCATTCTATGGGCCCGTGATACTCCCCGGGGTCCTGGCGGGAACATATTTTTGGTAGCAGAGCGTGGTTTGTATCCACAAGGTAGATACTTTTGGTAAGCGGGGCGTGGCTTATATCATCAATAGTGTAGATATATTTGATAGCCTAAGCGCTGAGATATCTTTAGTAAACCGCAGGTCATATTTTTGTACATGTACGGCTAAATAAAGTGATTTAGTTACGAATTTAGTCATAACTGAAATTCGAGGGTAGATGATGCACGACACGCATTCCTGCAGCGGGCAAGCTACGTAATTACGAGTAACAAGTACTTACTTATCGAAGTTTAAGAATTGCATTATATTACGATTCAATTTTGTGTATTTAGGGATAAGTAAACGATAATAACTGGTTGAGTGAACAAGGTGATTGTTGGGTTTAAGTTACGGAAATAAGAAATTAGTAAATTAGGGTTCCGTCGCAACCTTATTCACTCAAAAAGAAATTATTTGTTGGTTTCGGATAAAATTAAGTGTAATTATTATTGTTGTTTATTTGCGTGTATTGATAAATGCACTGGTATCACGGGGTTTACTTGTTTTCGGAAGTAATTTTGCGAAATAACAATTTAATAGGTTCGGAACCCGCGGTAAGGGTTTCGCGTGACGGTTGGTTCACTTATTATTTGTTATCGGTATATTGATACCTAGACCTCATTGTAAGTGGTAATTAAGTTAATTGTGTTTAATTAATATTTTATAATACGGAACCTATTTAGGAAAACGATCGCACTTGACTTCGGTTGTTGTTAGGAAAACATTTAAGTCGCGATTTCCGATTGTAAAAATATTCATTAAGTTATAGTGTTGTTTTCTGCTGTGTATTAGAATACTGTTAGTTTAGGGTAAGGTTGCCAATTTGTGAATTGAGGTTTGGTACCATGGCACCCTCAGTGATTAAGACAATCGCGGCAAGGATTGAGGCGGAATTGAGATGGTTCTCATTAGTCATTACGTTAATTGGCCGCACAGACCGTGAAGATGCGTTATTGTCGCGCGCGCGACAGGTAGACGAGAGACATGACGCGGTGCTTAAATGGCACGCAGAATATTTGGCCCTGGTGGATGACGAGGAATCTGAGGGGGAAAATGGGTCTCAGATTGCTGTGCGGCGCAGCGTGGACCAATGCGGGGAAATGGTTATGAGCATCATTCAGGCGGCATCGGAAATTGAACGGGCGCGCAAGGGAGAGATTCGGGGACCATGCAGGTCGGCTGGCGCGGGAATTCTGGCACCGCTGCCGCCCGTGAGTGTGCCAGAATTTGGCGGCGAGTATGCTGATTGGCCTAGGTTTCGAGATATCTTTAACAGCGTGGTGCATTCGCGTACGGATCTGTCACCAGTGTATAAAATGGCGCAGTTAATGGGAAGGCTTTACGGTGAGCCCCATGACATTCTAACGCACTTAGAGATTACGGATACTAGTTACGAGACGGCATGGAGCCTCTTAACTGACCGATATGACAATCGGCGGTTAATTATTGATGGGCTCATCGACAAAATATTCGACATCCCGAAAGTATCCAATGTACAGGAGATAAGGTTAAATATCCTGAACCCGGTCATGGTAGCGGTCAACACATTGGATCGGCTTAAGTTGTCGTTAGGAGAAAATAAGTATATAGTAGTCAATAGGGTATTGCGTAAACTACCGAGCGATGTAGTCGCGCGGTTTGAGCAGGCGCATGGCGGTGAGTCAGCGGACCACCTTCCGACGTATGTGGATTTAAGGGCGTTTTTGGAGGGTGAGTGTCGGCGGGCGGACTGCCAAAGGGCACCCACGTATCACCCCCCCCTGTCACCCCGACGTACTAGCGGGCCTAAGCCGGTTGAGTCCCGTAGGGGGGGGCGGAAGTATAACGCCCTCCAATCGGAAGTGTGCCCCTTCTGCAGGGAGGGGGGACATAATATCACCGCGTGTGCGGACTTTGAGGCACAGCGTGTGCAGAGGCGCAGAGGGGTGGTCAAGCAGCGCAACTTGTGCTTCCGCTGCCTAGGCGCACACTATGTGCGTGAGTGCGGCAAGACCACCAACTGTCAAACATGCGGGGGGGCCCATCATGAGCTCCTCTGCCTAGCTGAGAGGGGGAAGGCGTACGGGAACTCGTCGGGAGGTCGCACCCCACCTCTCAGGCCAGCTTCGGGTGAACGGTCACCCCCCCCTCGGGGAGGGGGGTCATTGAGGGATCAGCGGTCGCCCCCCCCACGGGGAGGGGGGTCACCGAGGGATCCGGAGTACCGCCGGAGGCCTCCCTCCCCCCCGCGGAGGGGGGATCGGCGCCGAGATACGGGCGGGTGCCCGGAGGTAACGATTGGAGAGGCCGGTTATGCTACTTACTCGACCGCGCTGGGGGGCACGTCGCCGCCCCCGAGTAATCGCTTCTCCCCTCCCCTCGCAGAGCGCCCACGGTTAATTGCGCACCCGCCGGTGGCAGGACGGATGCCGGTGGGCTACTTCCGGCCAGCACGCATGGCACAGATGGGCCGAGGGGTATACTACCCGGGTTGGGACCCATACATGGGTCAGGGGCCTCCATCCCCTCCTGCGGAAGGGGGGGGTGGTGGCCCCCGCTAGGAATTAGCAGCCTGTTCTTCAGTAATGGCCCCCCAGTCAGCCACGGTATTATTACCAACGGCTAGGGTAACTGTCTGGGGTACGGATGGCCAGTCAGTGCAAGTGAGGGCACTTTTGGATTCTGGGGCACAAGGTTGTATTGTGTCCAGTCGACTGGTGGACAGGCTGGGTCTTAGGTTAGAGCCATCACGGGATGGCGCAGTAGGTATAGGTGGCAATCGGGTGCCTCGCCTCAGGGGTCAGACTACTCTCCTGTTTGAGATGGGTGACTCGGCATCGATCACGCGGGTGAATGCCATGGCGATTGTTTTAGACGAAGTGGTAGGGGTCCTCCCTCAGATACGGTTACCGGCGGCGGTAAGAGGGTTGACCAAGGGGTTGGAGCTGGCCGATCCCCACTTCGCGATTCCCGGACGGGTGGACGTCTTGCTTGGGACTGACGTCCTCGGGAAGCTGCTACGGAGCGGCAAGCGGGAGCTGCAACCGAATGGTTTAGTGGCCGTACACACCGCAGGGGGGTATGCATTATTGGGCCCGGTACGGGAACCACAGGACGCAACAGATTATAGCCCCATATATTATGGCAGCGTATTATCGGAGGTCCTGCAAAGGTTCTGGGCAACGGAAGAGCCACCCACAGCTCCTAGGACTAGCCCGTTGGACGAGGAGTGCGAGGCATTTTATCAATGTAACACGGTGCGCCTCTCGTCGGGCAGATTTATGACACGGTTGCCGTTTTTATCGACTCGACCTCCGCTGGGGACCTCCTGGAGTCTGGCAGAGAAACGGATGGTGTCAATGGAGAGGCGCATGAAACGGGACTCCAACTTCCGTAGGAAGTATGTTGAGTTCATGCGCGAATACTTGGCTTTGGGTCACATGTCGGTGTCCAGGGTGGACTGGCGTCATGAGGAGCACTACGTTTTGCCTCATCATGCAGTCCTGAAGACACCTGACTCCAAGATTAGGGTCGTGTTCGACGGGAGCGCGCCTACATCTAGCGGGGTGTCCCTGAATCAATGTCTGCACGCTGGTCCTAAGTTGACCAGAGACATTGCAGACATTCTAACGGACTTCAGGAGACACCAAGTTGTCTTCGTTACGGACGTGAGGATGATGTTCCGTCAAACAGAGATCCATCCGGACGACCGTCGGTTCCAGCTGATATTGTGGCGAGAGAGCCCAGAAGAACCGATGGTCACGTATGAGCTCAATACAAATACATACGGATTAAAGCCCAGCCCTTACGTAGCAATGCGTACGCTACGAGAACTGGCTGAACAGGAACGGCTGCGCTTTCCTCGCGCGGCTGCAGTCATTGATAGGGACATCTATGTAGACGACATTTGTACAGGCACGGATAGTGTTGAGCAGGCGCTCGTCTTAAGAGACGAATTGGTGGCGCTCATGGCCTCCGGTGGCTATGAACTCAGGAAGTGGTTGTCGAACTGCCCAGAGGTGTTGGCAGGACTGCCAGCTGAGTACCAACAAGACCCGCAGTTGTTTGAGGACCCGGATAATCCTCATGCGTTGGCGATTTTGGGGGTCCAGTATCGACCGAGCCAGGATGTATTCACATACCACTGTGAGGCCGAGTTGTTGTCGAGGACCTGGACCAAGCGATCGGTCCTTTCGACCATCGCACGTACGTTCGACCCAACAGGTTGGATCGCGCCAGTAACGTTCATGGCAAAGTGCTTCATGCAGAAGCTTTGGTTGGCCCAACTAGAGTGGGATGATCAGCTCACAGAGGAGCTGTTACGGGAGTGGACGGCATTCGTGACCACACTGCCGCATATTACGGAGATTAAGATCCCACGCAAGCTGCTCCCGCAGGCGGGAGCCAAGTCGACCCTGCATGGGTTTTGTGATGCGTCGGAGAAGGGGTACGCAGCCGCAGTCTACCTGCGAACAGGTGAGAGTGCGGCTATTGTACGATTGGTTATGGCCAAGAGCAAGGTTGCGCCTGTTCGGACCCGCTGGACGATTCCGAAGATGGAATTGGCGGGTGCAGCCCTTCTGACGCGGCTGCTGAACCATGTAGTACAGAACTTGCGTTGTACGGTTGACCTTAATGAAACGGTTTATGCATGGACTGACAGCCGGATCGTGTTGTGCTGGCTGCAGACGTCAGTTCATACGCTTGAGGTATTTGTGGCCAATCGAGTGTCACAAATAAATACCTCCGAGACTCCTCTGGTCTGGAGACATGTTCCAGGAGAGTTTAACCCGGCTGACTGCGCCTCTCGCGGCTGTCCGGCGCCTGCTCTGGTTGAGCATTCTCTTTGGTGGGGACCTCAATGGTTGGAACGGCCACATTCAGAGTGGCCATTTAATGAGTGCGGACGGCACTTATTGCCCCCGGACCAGGGTTTGCGGGTTAATGTGACCACAGTGGAGTCTGCTACAGCAGACCACACTCTTTTGGACCGGTATAGCTCACTGGGTAAGCTACTTAGAGTCACGGGATGGATAAAGCGGTTCATCCATAATTGTCATAACCCTGTCGCGAAGCGAAACATGTCGCCTGTACTGGGACCTGAAGAGCAACAAAGGGCTCTTTTTCACTGGGTGAAGGTCGTCCAGGCGAATGATTTTGAGGATGAAATTAGGATCCTGCGGTCGGCCGCAGGCAGATTGAAGGGAGGCATTGTCCGCCTCAACCCGTTCATCGATGAGCACGGGATGCTCCGGGTGGGAGGCCGACTACGGAATTCCGACTTGCCTTATTCGGCGCGACATCCTTTAATTCTTCCCAAGAAGGGATCTTTGGTGGAGTTGATAGTTTCGGACCGCCACACCAGGAATGCACACGCAGGCTGCAACGCCCTTCTGGCCATCTTGCAGCGTGAATTCTGGATTTTGTCGGCACGGAGAGTGATACGGAGCGTTGTGTTTCGTTGCTTGCCTTGTTACCGACTCAAGGCAGCCACAATGCAGCCACAAATGGGGGATCTCCCGCCCGACCGAGTTACGGAAGCTCGGCCGTTTGCTGGCGTAGGTACGGATTTCGCGGGGCCTTTTATGGTCAAGACATCACGCCTTCGAAATGCGAAGTCGATTAAAGCATATTTGTGCGTCCTCGTGTGTCTGGCGACCAAGGCAGTTCATTTGGAACTGGTGGCTGATCTCTCTACGGAGGCCTTTTTGGCAGCTTTGGATCGATTCGTTTCTCGAAGGGGACTGCCTTCATTGATACGGTCGGACTGTGGTACCAACTTCAAGGGCGCCGACCGCTGTTTAAGGGAAACTGCTTCGTTTTTGGGCCAAAATGAGCGAGAGATTGGCACGGGCCTCGCCAGTCGGGGCATTTCTTGGTACTTCAGCCCCCCTGGATGCCCCCACTGGGGTGGAATATTTGAGGCGGTAGTTAAATCTGCTAAGACTCATTTGTATCGGGTCATCGGCTCAACGATCCTCACCTTTGAGGAGTTGTCAACGGTGTTTTGTAAAATTGAGGCGGTCTTAAACTCACGACCCTTGTGCCCGTTGAGCGCTGACCCGAATGACCTGGAGGCCATTACCCCAGGCCATTTCTTAATTTGCCAACCACTTAACGCCTTGCCAGAGTATCCGTATACAGAAGCTAAGCTGAATCGGTTGTCACGGTATCAGATGTTGCAGCAAATGACTCAAAATTTCTGGAAGCGATGGTCGCTTGAGTATTTGCACATTCTCCAGCAACGCGTTAAGTGGACGGACAGGACGACCCCACCCTGCATTGGAGACCTCGTACTGGTTAAGGATGCTAACCTATCACCATTGTGTTGGCGACGGGGGCGCATCGTTAACTTGATTACGGGCAAGGATGGGTCTCCACGGATCGCAGATGTACAGGTGAGGGACTCGATCCTTAGGCGCGCGGTTTCGACACTATCCCGACTACCGGGAGTTTGAGCGGACCGACAACGGGTCGGTCCGGGGCGGGTGATTGTTTAGAATCCATCCGCATATTAGTTATAAGTAATATAGGCACGCGCGGTCGCGCGCCTGGAAGGGTGGTTGATGCGCAAGCGGGACAGAGCTGCGGCGCGGGAGTGAGATAGATGCGACGGCGCACGCGCCCGCTAAGCAGCCAGAGGTCATATGGACGTCGTCGCGGGCGGGCAGACGCACCCTCACAATTGTCACAATCAATTAGATTACGGGTTTAGAAGGTTAGATCTCGTACGGGAGCGCTCATAACGAAGAGGCGCCGAGATATATTTGTGTAGTGTACGGGACTTGTATGGACAAAGTGCCTTTGGAGGACGAGCTGAACGGAGGGGCGTGCCAGTGGAGCTGGGGAGCCTCAGACCTCGCCAAGGCAAGGATAACACATACATACACACTACACCAAACATTAACTCATTCTTGCCGTTGGGACGGAAAGGTTCAAGAAAGAAGGTGAGTAGTTTTTAGTTCTAAGTTAGTTTAAGTTTAGCGGCGCGTATCGCGTCCAATTGTTCCCCCAGGATAGGCTGTTTGTATGGGAGGTCATTCTATGGGCCCGTGATACTCCCCGGGGTCCTGGCGGGAACAGCTATAAAAACTGGTAGGTATAGGTACATTCATTACCTTGTGTCCCTTGGAGCAGAAAGTAGGAACCGCGAAAGGCGAAAGGCAAAGGCGGCAGGCTTCATTGACTTGCTCGCCTACTTTTGCCTAGTATTATACACCACAAAAAAAAATACCAGTGATGGGTTTGTTTGGTATCTTGTGTTGTTCAGAGCGGAAAGTAGGAGCATACGAGTTATTTAAATGATATTTATAATTGACCATTATTAGGGTTCCATACCCAAAGGGTATACAGGTGTATGTGGGCTGGGTTTCCGCAACTCGACATCATAATAAATTTAATTGTTGACATTTTTTCTCTGACATCAATTATTATATTTTTTATTTTTTATTGATGTTTAATTAGAATTTTATTGAAATGAATGATAATAATGTGTCACCAGTATTTCGACATTTGTTGTTTTTTGTTGTACCTATGTTTTAACTCATTCGCCATAACCATAAGTACTTGCCTATGTTCTACTATCTTTTTATGTTACTAACATTAATTGTGTAAGAGTTTGTACATACTAACATTTTATGATCACTGTCTGAAATAAATGATTTATTATTATTATATTATTATTATTATATTATTATTATTATAATAGCACCTATTTTGCGTATGCGTAAAAACGTGACCCTATTATTACTAAGGCTCCGCTGTCTGTCCGTCGGTCACCAGGCTGTATCTCATGAATCATGGTGGTTTAGACAGTTGAAATTTTCACAGATGATGTATTTCTGTTGCCGCTAACTATAACAACAAATACTAAAAAACAGAATAAAATAAATATTTAAGGGGCCTGCCATACAACAAACGTGATTTTTTTGCCGTTTTTATAGTTAATGGTACGGAACCCTTCGTGCGCGAGCCCGACTCGCACTTGGCCGGTTTTATTTTATTTTAACTATGACATAAACTTCATGTTCAAGTAAAATAGATTCTGTTGTCAATTACTTATATAGTGTAACAATATTGGTCACTATATGAAATTAGAGCAGTTTTTGATGACAATATTATCATGTTCAATTAAAGTAGATTCAGTCATCAATTACTTATACTAACATATAAAATATAGGTGACAATATGATATTTTAGAGTCTGTTGAAATTACTTTATAGATGCAATAGAAACACTTATTCATTTAGTAGACAACTAAGTAAATGTGAAGGCGAAAATGACAATTTAAAGAAGCTGCATTAATTACAACCCTTTACCTTATTTGGTATACATTTTTCAGTTACACCAAAACCCCTGTTTCTTCACAAGAAAGTGTTCAGAAGAAAAGCATGTTGTAAATAAATCTTCTAAAGAAAAGCTTGATGATGGTGACAGATTTGGGCTCCTGCCAGGCTCCTATTGGTATGAGGTGTTGTATTGCACACCAGAGACAGACAGTCAAGCAACTGACGTGTCAAACACACAGGAACTTGAAACGGCTGAGGCCAGGACTAATCAGGAAATTAATGATAAGATTGATAAGACACTAAGTGAAAATTATAGTAGTAATGTTAATGAAGGAGAGAAGTCAAATGAAAAGGAAGATAATGAAGATTCTCTGTTGGACTTTGATTTAAATGAAACAGTGGAGGTTGCCGGCAGATCAGAGTCGCCATCATTACTTAGTAAGTAAGCTTTCTAACATGTGTTATATTATGTAATGGTAGAGTTGATGGGAGAGGGTGCCACCCGTAACATATATAGGCTAAACCGCCAATAACTGGCCCCCTCACACTAAAAATTAACTCTGTTCCCCTACAAACAGAATTCAATTTAGTATAAGTGGCTAGTTATTGAAGGGTGGCCAGTAATTAATACCTTATACTAAAAATGAATTGTATTATAGGTGAATAGTGTACATTTTTAGTATGAGGTGGCTAGTTATAGTAGTTACTGAATGGTGGCCAGTTATTAGGCGTGTCCACACCGGACGCGCGGCTTGGACACGCGGCTCGCCCGAGCCGATTGTTTCGTTAAGAAGTGTACATCAGTGCCATCTCTCTCGTTATTCAGAAACTACCTGATGTGGTTCAATTAGAATGGGTCGAACGCATAGCTTCCCCATTTAAGTGGTCCTAAGGCTGTGAGCCTTTAAGAAAATACATAGGTCGCTACTAGTACCGGCGAATGTGATTGAAAGATACGCGTCTTCGGTCACTGTCCTCGTAGTGGTGAGAGCACGCTACCGGAAATGGAGGGGTCACAGGTTCGAGTCCTGTCTAGGGCTACAGGCGATGTTTTATTTTTCCATTATATTCGTTCTCTCTTTATCATATCGTTTGAAATTTGATCGTGGTAACCTCCGCGTTAAAATAAAACGAAACAAAATTTTTTTAATAAAATAATTTGTTTCATTAAGAAGTAGGCATCTCGTGTTTGGCCTATTTTTTGCCTTCCTTACAAACTATACTTAAACTAAATTTATTTCAGACCAACAGAATGAACCAGAGCAAGATTCCGCCCACCAGTCCATGCCAATAAGTCTGACACCTGCCACAGACCCACCGGAAAGCAGGCCAGAAGAACCTGAAACCAATCCGACGAAACAGGAATCTCCATCATCTCCTAATCCTACAGTAGAAACTAAGTCCCCAAAGAGGAGTCACAGCATGGAAGCAGATGATGGAGTGAAGAGGATAAAAACGGAACCAGCAGATGTTAAAGAAGAGTGGTTCGTGAAGACGGAGCCTGATGCTGGTGATGCTGGGCCTAGCAACAGTGAAGCAGATCAAGCTGTAAGTATTTGATGTATTTATGTTGTTGGTGATTATCGACTTACATTTTAAAGGGAGTTTGGTCCCTAGGCATCTATTCTAGGTAACAGCTGGCGTGACACATATTATATGACAACAGAGAAGTTGGTAACTATGTTGTTAATTTGATAACTTATTTATGACAACTGTTTAAGCTACGGTAGCCTAGTGGTTCAGGCATGCGGCTGTTAAGCGGCGGTCGTGGGTTCGAATCTCGGCTCGTACCAATGACTTTTACGGAACTTATGTACGGAATATTTACCGTTAGCTTTTCGATCTCTAGCTTTCCCTCTGGGTTGGAAAGTCAGATGGCAGTCGCTTTCGTATAATTTTGGGTTTAGGTGTCAAAGTGGACCCCAGGCTCCTTTAATATATTGTCACCTAGCACCAATAACGGCTTATGTTAGAGCTAGTTTGGTTTGTGTAAGATTGCTCCATAATATTTATTTATTTGGAAGGGAATACTGTTTGCAGGTATGTTTTTAATACACACTATACAGTATGAATAGTTTATTTTGTGTCTTTTAGGGTGCTTCAAATGCGGCAGACGGTGGTAAGGTGCCGCCGTCCCCGACGTCACCCGCGCCGCTGCCGCGAGAGCGCTGCATATACGGCGCCGATTGTTATAGGTGTGTACGTCAAACCATTTTCGTCTAATAATGCAGCCGGGTCAAATAATAAGCATTCACTATATCTCTGTCTCTTTTCACCCACATCATAAAGAGAGAGAGAAAGATTGCACAGGATAGGTAGACGTGAATTATTGGGCTATACAATGTAGGGACTCCACAGCCAATTCCATAATACAATTTTATGTGATTGGCTGCGGGAGCAAGTCATTCTTGTAATTGAATTGAATACGATTACGGTTTACTTACTTAACGAAAAAAAATAAAAAAATATTTGGTTTCGTGTTAGTTTTTCATCATATTTTAAACTATATGATACAGAGAGAAAGAATATAATGGAAAAATAAACCATCTTCGTCTGTAGTAGCCCCCGACAGGACTCTAACCTGCGTGCAGAGCTCGCCCATCAGTGGTCCTAAGGCTGTTAGTCTTTCAAGAGTATCCAGAGGTCGCTATTCGTAGCAGGAATATGGTTGAAAGATACGCCATGTTCAGTCACTGTCCTCGTAGCTTAGTGGTTAAGACTGCGCCGAGCATAATCAGCAAAAACGGCAGTCACCATTTCGACGGTGGAGTTCACAATTCTTTACAAAAAAAAAAACTATATGTAATTATAATCACAAAGAGTGTATTTACGATAACATGCTATAAATATTCTCAAATCATCTACAGTTTAATAAATACAATTCCGTAAAGTTGCACAAAAAATGAGAAGAACGTGTGTCGGCGTACAGGTAAAATTGAATAAAAAAATTGATAAATTACTTTAGTTTCAAAATCCTGCTCAAACGAATCTCATGTACTAACTACAAGCAAATGCAATCGTAACATTTCAAAGTGCTTTGGTTATTTACTTATGATTTTTTTAAAACGCCCTCCAAATCCGCCATACAAAATTACTATGGAAGAAAATGATAAAATATAATACGCGAGCAACGCATGACATATTCAGTCACCCCCGAGAGCTCAGAGAGAGAGAGCACGTCTCAATGCGGCGCTGTAACACTTCGATGTCAATTATGTATGAATACAGCTGTATACGCAGCAAAACGAGGTAAGTATTTTTTTTTGATATTATAAATTTCTAGGGCCCAAGAAATAAACATAAACAGATACAATTCGTAGTTCAGCAGGTCGATCACGTAACGCATTGTACGCGCGTCAGATAGATCTAAATGACAATTTTTACATGGAAATATGACAGTTGGATCTACCTTACGCGCGTATATAGCATGGAAGGGGCTAATATAGTCGAGTTTGGGCTCGTTTGCTTTGTTATCTTCAGTACTTACCATTAAACATGATGGCGAGGGTCTCATGACGGAGCCGGAAGATGGCTGGTGGAACTCTATGATGGAAGGGGCTAAGATAGTCGAGTTTGGGCTCGTTTGTTTTTTTATCTTCAGTACTTAACATTCAACATGATGGCGAGGGTCTCATGACGGAGCCGGAAGATGGCTAGTGGAATTCTATGATGGAAGGGGCTAAGATAGTCGAGTTTGGGCTCGTTTGCTTTGTTATTTTCAGTACTTACCATTAAACATGATGGCGAGGGTCTCATGACGGAGCCGGAAGATGGCTAGTGGAACTCTATGATGGAAGGGGCTAAGATAGTCGAGAATGGAAACGTTTGCTTTGTTATTTTCAGAACTTACCATTAAATATGATGGCGAGGGTCTCATGACGGAGCCGGAAGATGGCTAGTGGAACTCTATGATGGAAGGGGCTAAGATAGTCGAGTTTGGGCAGGTTTGCTTTGTTATCTTCAGTACTTAACATTAAACATGATGGCGAGGGTCTCATGACGGAGCCGGAAGATGGCTAGTGGAACTCTATGATGGAAGGGGCTAAGATAGTCGAGTTTGGGCTCGTTTCCTTTGTTATTTTCAGTACTTACGTTTTTTGCCTTTTACTTGTCCTTAGAGATTATTAGGTTATATTATCAACAAAAATATTAGACAGTGTATTTTTAATTTTTTCAATTTTAAGAAAAAGTAATGAAGATATAGCCCGTTAAAGTTCCGTGTGACGTCACGAGTCCCCACCTCCGAACTTTGTCGTGCTCTTTCTTTGTCATTTTGTTTTCCTTGACAAAAAAAACATACGTGTCCAACATTTTGTGATAATGTAACCGACAGGATAATTACAATAATATTTTTTTACCCAGGAACATTTAACCTAGTGATGATGCACCAACTATTTATTGTTTTAGTTAAAATGGGAAAACGCAAGGAAATATATTATGCACGTAAAAATGGCCCTAAGTATTTTAACAAACGGCTTCTTGCTTCTATTGCACGAACAAAGAGCCAAATTGAAGACTTAGGAATTTCCAATGTAAGCATTTATTTTTACTTTTGGCATTATGAATGAAATATGTATATGATCAGATAATAACATATTTTTTTAATTGTTTCATACAATTGTTATGATCGTTTCATAGAATAGGGTATTTTGCTGGACATAGGCCTCCCCCAAGAGTGCCAAAGTGACCGGTCCTGCGCCACCCGCATCTAGCTTCTATGTATTGCTTCGTAGCGATGCGGATAAAGTAGTGTGCGCTCCTATAAACGCCCGGGACACAATAACCCAACTCACGCACACAAACGCAGCGTATAGTGTCTTTCGTGCCGAGAACCTACGGAGGCTTCCGAATAAATCCGAACTGTTTACTTAGCAAGTTTGAAGAGTTGCATTGCTTGAAATGATTTGTTCTTAATACGTTAAATACGGGTCATTACATTTTTGCCGGATGTGTTTGAATGATAAAGTTCATTTATTATTGCTTTTTTTACAACGGACAAATTTCAATAAAAAATTTAGTCGTCATTGTTTGTGGTTATTGTTTTATATTACTTTTTTTACTACGGACAAATTTCAATAAACATTTTAGTCGTCATTGTTTGTGGTTATTGTTTTATATTGAGAGCGGTAAATAAGAATTGTTCAAATTATAACGAAAAGTTACACTTTAGTTGGAATAATGGATAATTTCCATTGTGAAAGTTGTCGTAGTGGTATGTGTGTGTGCTAAATATGAAAGATAATGCGTTTTCAAAACCTTCTTACGCGGAATCAACGCAATGAATCAAGAAAGTTCGATGTACACCGTACTTGTAATTAGTCCAAAAAGGAAAATTAAAGCGCAAATTTAACACCAAACAATAGTATGCATATTCTTGGCTAACAGGTTGCATCCACATCAATCGCTTGTTCTGTTTTCCGTGTTTACTGTTTGCAAACACTAATGGTGCTCCTACACTGGCTGTTATAAATGTTATATAACATCAACTATTTCCTTTCAACATCTTAGTGTTACATAGGGTTATCCTTGTTACACTATGTTTAATAACATTTATAACAGCCAGTGTAGGAGCACCATTAGTGTTTGCAAACAGTAAACACGGAAAACAGAACAAGCGATTGATGTGGATGCAACCTCATAAAACAGTGTGGAATGATGCCGCCGGTGTATACCGACGTACATAACTTTACAAAGGCTGCAAAAAACATGAACAATCTAAAAACACTTAGAGGCATACCTTAAATATCACACGGTCGGAAAAAATCGAATCGAGACGCGTCTAAATTCACAACTACAAATAGATATAGATATAGACAGACATAATCCAAAAGTAGACCGAAATCGCAATATTTTCAGACTCAGATTGTTGGTTTTTTGGGGAAACAAGAGCTCGCTTTTCGTATCTATATATTTTTTGCCTACCCTGTCTAAAAACTGTGCACACCACTGCTGATTGCTAGTTCAATTCCAACAGTAGTCCACCGGTAACACTGCGTTATTATTACTTTGCTTATTTTTTTCTTTTCCTTAATAAACGGACAAATTTCAATAAAAATAATAATTGCATTTTGTATTTTATTCCTTATACCATCCATGGTTTTATACGCGGAGTTGAGATTTATTATTAGACAATAATGAGCTACTAACTTTTAGCTTGTGACCGACCGTATCGATCGAGCGAGCCGGCAGTAGTGTGCGTGATGACGCACACACAGGTGCAAATGCCAAATCGGTGCCCGCGTCAAAAGCTCGGTGCAGTATTAAAGCACTCTACCGGCAATAGAGGGATCGCAGGTTCGAGTCCTGTCGGGGGCTACAGACGAAGATGGTTTATTTTTCCATTATACATATTCTTTCTCTCTGTACCTATCATGTAGTTTAAAATGCGATTACGTTTGTTTATATTCACCATTCTGTTAACCCTTTCACCGCCACAGTCGGCCATAGCCGACAACGCAAAATCGTGACTACGACGCCAGAGACGGCGCTGGCCGAAAAACATTTTTTGATGAATACCTATTGAAACCCATTTTTATGGTGGCGTTATTTGTTACCCATTTTAATTTTACCCCCGTGGCGTCAGTGGCACAGCATATTGCTTCGCCGTCGGGCGGTGAAAAGGTTAAATGCGTCAGCGAATAGAGCATAGATGTAAGTCGGATGACAATGTAATACTATCCTGCAACATATAGAGCTGGTCTGATGATGGAGACAGAAAGTGGTCATATCAACTCCTAAATAACACAGGATAAACCAGTCGTGTTTGTGTCTCATTGGAACCCTCTCAACAATGTACGGGCAGCTACAATAGCTTGTATCATCATACTATCAGCCGAAAGACGTCTACTGCTGGATGTAGGCCTCCCCCTCGACCACGTACCGGAAGGCGCAGCGCGGGCAGACCCCCAAGATGGACTGATGACATGGTAAAGTTCGCGGGCGTCCGCTGGATGCGGGTGGTGCAGGACCCGTCATAGCTTGTATACGAAAGCGAAATAGACGCATACCTTTCATTGTACAGACGAAATCCAGTACACAAAGCGCAGTTCGCGCACCCGCGGGACGCGGACTGGGGCGCCGGCGAGCGCGCGCCGTGCCCGTACGGCGCCGCGTGCCGCAAGCGCGAGCCGCGGCACTGGCGCGTGCACGACCACCCGCCGGGCACCCGCGCGCCTGACGCGCGCCCGCCGCCAGGTCATTCATACTGTGTTCGAACACTACACTTCTTGACACAACGCAACAGTGTTAAGACACAACTCGAGACAAAAACCACTTTACAACACACAACGCGACAGTGTTAAGACGCAACTCGACACAAACACCACTTAACAACACCCAACGCGACTGTTTTAAGACACAACCTCGACACAAACACCACTTTACAACACATAACGCGACGAGGTTAAGGCGCAACTCAACACAAACACCACTACAACAACACACAACGCGACAGTGTTAGGACACAACTCAACACAAACACCACTTTACAACACACAGCGCGACAGTGTCAAAACACAACTCAACACAAACACCACTTTAGTGTTAACTTGTTAAGACATAACTCGACATAAGCAAGTATTTTCGACACACAACTCCACTTTACAACTCACAGCTTAACAGTGTTAAGACACAACTCACAACAGCACTTCACAACACACATCACTACGTTTACAAACAAATCCACACTATATATGTTTACAATACACAACACATCTTTAACACACAAGTGTACAACTCGCGAAACGCACACAGATAAGTCTTACAACACATAAAACGTAAATTTGGAATACACGAGACGCAAAGTTACGACGTATATTGCCAGCTGTTTTATAAATAATGTTTTCAATAATATCGTTTCGTTCAAATGTTACCCTAAACTGCCTTTTCACGACTTGCTACTGTGCCTTCTTGATCTCGATATTAGCTTATATTATCATTATCACCATTATCAGTGGTCCTTTTATAATATAGTTGTTTCTATCAATTCCTATCAATATATTTTTAAATGTTGTGTTGTTAAAATCTTTGTAAAGGCGTAGCAATTTATCGCAGCAACCGGTACACATGCAGCTAGAATGACAGGAATGCATAGCTGTCTCATTCTAACTATAGCTGTGGCCCCATATCACGAAGCTACAAGTTACAGTTTTAGCAATTTACAAACAGCACAGGTCAATTGGCCAGTAAGGTGTTGCCTTAACTTTGTCTCCTGTAAAGGCCATTAAACACGTAGCAATTAATTACAATTACTTGCTATACTTAGAATGAAAGGTATTACCGTCTCATTCTAACTACGGCCAGTTGTTGTGATAATTTGTCTAGTTATTTTATTAACAAACACACAACAGTGCTAACAGTGTTGTGTTCGACAGGTGCGCAAGTCGTGGAAAGGCACGGGCGGGTGTTCTACATCAACGCGCATGCTGTTAACTTTTACGACGACCACTTCGAAGTTGAGGATGAAGATGGCGACAGCGTTGACTTTGATTACGAGTTCTAACTGCCATAGACGAGCGGGATAGGATAAGGGCCGCCATATACAAGCTGATTTCCGCGACCGCATTCCGCTGGGCGGATTCCGACTCCATATAAAATCTATGGCCTTACCACAAGGTGGTGGTGGTTCCGAGGCGGAAATTATCGGCGTTAAATCTGTGTTTCATATGAGAAGTGGCAAATATTTAAATAGAAAACGGTCCCACCACCTTGCCTATTTTAAAATAGTTGCCAACCTTATCCACAAAGCTTTTGAAGAAAACTTATGAAACCACCAATATCAATATCTCTTGTAAATTTCGAGACATAAGTTGGGTCCTAAAAGTGGAATTAAGAAACTCACTTACAATAATGTGGTCCTCAAATGATCCCGCTGTTTATGCCTGCATGGTACTTCTGTCCAATCAAGGATGAGATTTACTGTGAACAAATCATGTTACCTTGAGCGATTATGTTTAGTTCCCAGACCGAGGGTGAAAAAGCGTCAGCGACGGCAATCATTCTCAGACGGTTCTGAAGAATCTGGCTCAGAGAGTCCTGAACCGGCCACCCTGGTGCTAACTACTAAGCGGGCACGGAAGCCCCTCCCAAAGATGGACAGCCAGGATTCCGAGAACGAGGACCCATTTGCAAGTGATGGCAGCGATGAGTGGGTCCCCCCGTCTGATTGTACTGAGACTCCGGACTTTTAAAGTGTTTGTTAATAAAAAGCTGTAGTTATTTTGTTGTTTTTTTTATGTATCCCAGCGTACAGTCACGTCAAAAGGGTTTCGAACTTATTAAATCGTATTATCGTATACATATTTTTAGACTTGACGGTACAATGTCGGTTACACTTATCTTGTCTAAGTGAGGGGGCCGGCCCTCTCGGATGCACGTCGACCCAGTGGGATCTTTTGTGCAATTGCCTCCTCCCAAGCTTGCTCCATCATTTTCACAAGCCCGATGACAGATCTGTTCTCCAGGAAAAATACGGTTTTGAAAAACAACATAATACCTTTTTTTTTTAATATTAAGGAGCAAATGTAAATGAACCAAACAAAAAAAAACCTTTTCATATTTTTTCTCTTGTATGTTGTTGGTATTTCATTGATAATATATATCCGTTGCATAGAAAAAATCAACTATTATAAATTATTTCCAAAATTGTAATTTTTCCATACAAGTCGTCAGTTCATTAACTGCACTACAGCGGGAGTAGGTACCTTAAATTCCTTTGGTTGCGGGTAGTCGTTACAAAAGTACCTAATGCATTATTTGTTTGGCAAGAGCATTGTGTACAATTGATCGTTAGCTGAATTTGCCGTCCTTGTCTAACGTATATTTTACGTTAGATAAAGACGGCAACAACATTCGGTCGAAGTGTGGCCGTAGCGTGAGCAACCAATACCTGAATCATACGGAACGGAATGGAACCCTATACCGGCTCTAGTAAACTTTAGTACCTCGTCATATCACTACGTAGGCAATGGAATCATCTTACAACAGTACCTTCTACAAATGTTAGTATGGTAACAAAAAGATATCATTCACTATCTACAATCGAAATCATACGGCCACATAGCCGCAACACCATTGTCACTATTTTACTAATGATTTGTGGTAACCCCAGAAACGAAACGTCAGATTAGCGACTCGAATTTAGTTCGTTAATCGCTGTTCTGATAGTTTTACTTTGTTTGTTTCTGTTTTTATTTTTATAGTGTCGTTAGGATAATGTTTAAATTAGTTCGCATTGATACTGAAGAGGAGAATGAAATTCAGCTTCCGGAAGGAACGTATCTGATCGGCAGAGATAAATTAATTGGAGTAAGTTTTGTGCATGTTACACTTTAATTTATTTGTACTTTCTCACGCGTACGAAACAGACAAAATACTATTGTTATATAGAAATCTTGCTTTTTAACACAAATACCTACCAAATAGGTAGGTAATGCAATTGTATTCCTGCTTTCCCTTTCAGTTCGATGATAAACGAATATCTTGGAATCATGGTCTCATATTCGTTAAAGGTAACAGCGTTACTATAGAGTCGGTAAGTTCATTTTAATTATTGATATGGTTACATGCAGATTTATCAAAGCTCTTCATTAAAACTAATAAACTTGAGTTCAAGATGAAAATGAATATGACATTAATATCCTCCCCAAATGTATTCATCCTGAGAGTCAACAAGGGGTCATATATTTCGCCTTATTGATTGAAAATGAAATATTTTTGAAGAGAACTTATCCCCTCACTTGGTCTAAGCTGATAAAACACTGATTTCCCATGAAACTGATCTTACAGTTTTATAGGAATGTGTACCAATCAAAAACAATAAAGATGAACTATTTATTTGTTATGAATTTAATTTACAGTCACAACGCAAACTTTACCTGACTAAAAAGGGTTCAAAGGAAAAGGAAGTGTTAAATAAAACTTTCAAGACAACTTTAGAAATCGGTGACAGATTTGGCTTTTTATCAGACTCATTTTGGTATGAGGTACAAAGTAGTGGGGATTATAGAGCATTGAAAGAAACAAATGGTAATACTTTAAAATCTCCACATTTCACAATGGAACAGTCCTCTGTGCTAAATCACAGCCTTGAAGCAGAAAACCCTAAGAAAAGAAAAAAAGAATCATTGGAGCCAGGCAACAGGAAATTAAAGAGACGGAAACAGTTGGAAGAAGAGGTGTCTGAACTGTCTGAGTGTGATGAATCGGTAAGATTTTGTATTACTTTATAATTATCTCACTGATAACACTTTACCCGAGCTGTTAGTGACACTGAAGCTGGTGGTTTCGGTGATACATGTCTGCTGACCATGAATATTTGTTGCTGTCTTGGATGTTGTGTATATAATTAAGTACCTATTTATTTACCCATATAAGTATGGATATCATGCATGATATACATAGTACAAGCTTTGCTTAGTTTAGGATGTGGGACTGGGTTGGTTTGTGTAAGATTGTTTGCTAATATTAATTTATTTCCAAAAAACATCCTTTAATGTTTGCAACTGCTATTTTTAAACCGACTTCAAAAAAAAGAGGAAATTCTCTACTTGGTTGTGTTTTTTTATCATGTTTTTTTTTAATGTTTGTTACCTCAGAACTCCGTCATTTATGAGTCATTTCGTAAATATTTTTATTGTTTGCAAGTAAATGCTTCCAGGTTGGTCCCATTTCTTTCAAAAATCCCGATGTATGATGGGATGCGTGAGGAATTGAGGGAACTCATTTATATTAGGCACGCGTGTAGTGATTTCGGTATTTTCTATTATAACTCGTGTATTTACACCTGGAAATCATAAATTTGGTGGAGTGGAATTGATGAAGACCACACTTGACTTATGGAATTCCTCGATTATGTACTTAAAACTACAAAAGTACCGTCATTTGCTGCAACATTGCCTATGAAGCCTTACTTTGCCTACCTTACAAAACGGCTTTTTGTTACCTAAGTATGTAACCTGCTTTTTTGTGAGAAGAATGTGAGCAGCTGCCGGGTACCATTAGTATCTTACTCACCCAATCGAGTTAATCCCAGTTTTAGAAGGTAGGCAATGTTGCAGCATATGACGGTACGTCACAGATTCTGATATAATTCCGTTGAAATAGCAACTAATGAAGTGTCAAAGGTGATCCTTGTGGAATCGACGGAAGTCTTCAAATATTATCGGCCCACATGCAGGGATTCGGTTTTTTCTCTAATGCTTTCGGAAATCAGTTCAGTCATGTGGTAAATTGGAAAAGTTTATTTATTTAAGTGTAATTTAATTAGAATGTATTTTGATTTTTTTTTTTATTGTTGGGTTTGTTTGTTTTGTTCTAGAGTGTGTCAGATAAGGAGGAAAACAGTTCTTCTGCACTGAAGAGAGAACGCTGCAAATACGGAGCTGATTGCTACAGGTATATTCCACCATATTATTCAGGCATGTTTTAAATATTAGTTATATTTCATACTAGTTTTTGCCCGCAACTTCGCCTAATCGCCGTTAGGGATTAATAATACACCTGTACATAGCAAATATGCTATTAGACCTCCCACAGGCACAGCATCAATTATCACACTCCTATACAAACTTCCTGCTCCCCTTTTCGCTCCTTTCAGGGGTGATTTCTGTGATTATTACCGATCCTTCCCAGGGTCTCAAACTATTGCCATACTATACTATCAGTTCTCTAATCGGTTCAGCTGTTTGAGCGTGTAAAGTTAACAGACAGATAGAGTTAATATTATAAATGCGAAAGTTAGGATCTTTAGATCTTTGTTGCTCAACCACGCTTAAACGGCTCAACCGACTTAAATGAAATTTTGCAGGAATATAGTTTATAGCCTGGATTAAAGTATAGGATAGTTTTTATCCAGGGTCCATGCAGAAGAAGTCGCGGGCGGAAGCTAGTTTAGTAAAATAAGGATTAAAGTACTTCAAGATTTTACTCGTCAATTTTAGATTTGGTACATCCCGTTACGACTCCATTTTGAAAAAATGCGGCCTCGCACAGCAAATATTCGAGCGATGTGTACCGCGTAGGCTATTGATACTTTCACTGCCAGGGACCCGCGAGATGGGCTCTCTGCTGGTAGACGCTTTTGTCTACAGTTTTTCGCATGTAATCGGCTACCAGCGTATAGTCCGTAAGCCCGAAATTCATATGTTTCATTCATCACGACAAAATGTATGGCACACGGTCAAAAAAGTTGTGCTAAGCGAGAATCAGAAGATTATCGCACCTAAAATTGGTTGGAAGTTTAAGAATATCCTTCACTTTCGGTCAAAATTTAAATTTTACGTCATGTGACATCAGAGGGTACGACATACATCATTTAGCCCTTTAATCGTAGAGAGACTAAACATATGTTCTGCAATGGCCGGATTCCGGAAGTACTTGACAATCGGTGCCAAAGATGCGCCATGAGACGTAGGCATTTTGGGAGCGGGCTCACGGACTAGTAGCGCTGCAAAACCGTTGGCAGTACCTGTTAACCATTCGGTCATTTTCCAACATTCAGTCTACGCACATTACGGCGCGACAACCCCGCGCACCAGGCACACACGGCCCGATACTCGCACCCGCGCGACAAGGACTGGGGCAGTAAAGACCTGAGGACGTGTCCGCTTGGGGCCGCCTGCCTTCGCCGGGGGCCGAGGCATGCGAGGCAGTTCAAGCATCCGGCGGGGCATAGGATCCCACCCCCTGGTAACTAACAAGCTATTCGTTTTAAATATTACTATACATTGGTCTACCACTAATGGCCTGTTTATGCTTTGATTAGTGTGAGTACATACATTTGCTGCGAGTGTGAGTAGCTTTTGTATGGACTTGCTTGGCTTTAAGGGCCAGTTTACACATTGTTCAGTGATTAATGCGAGTCCATACAAAAGATACTCGCACTTGCAGCAAATGTAAACAGCCCATAACGCTTTGTCTGGGCTTACTGATAAGTACATTGCGGGAGTCCCAACCTTGGAAATTGCTACCCGACGCGTGTTTTTTTATGCTACGACGGTAGGAAACTGGCATACGGTCTGCATGATGGTAAGCAGACATCGTAGCCTATGGACGCTTGCGATTTTAGATGAATCACAAGCGCGTTGCCGAGCCTTTATTGATTTGAGGATTGTGGGGCTGCAGTAAGTGTAAGGTAGCCAAATATTTCGGTACACGTCTTTATTACTGTAAGAATAAAGGTGTGTTACGAAATATTTGGATACTCTGGCTGCTACTAACGATATGACGCTGACTGTACCATAAACCTGGTCTCGCGATGGAGACGGAAGCTGGCCATAGGAACTCCTCAATTCCAATCAGTGAAAAATCAATACAAGCGGGATTTCAACCCACCTCTGCGTGCCGTGCTTATATTTTTTCTGCCGTTTCAGATGTCGCTACGAGCCCTAAGGTGTATTTAGAAAAGTGAAGGGATTGAAAGACACTACGAGCCAAGCCCACGGTAGTTCAGTTGGATCCGAGGGATGCACTGTCATCGGGTTCAAATCTCGCTCGTGGCGATACATTTTTATATTTTTCACTTTGATTGTAATTTGGAACTTGGATAGATGTTTTTGCTTAGTAATCATTTACACAACTCCTCAATTACACAAGATTACCCCGTCCTGTCTGCTGTCGAGCAACCACGTACCGGAAGGCGCGGCGTGGGTAGGCCCCCCACAAGGTGGACTGATGACCCGGTAAAGGTTGCTGGAGTCCGCTGGATGCGGGTGGCGCAGGACCGGTCATTTTGGCACCCTTTGGGGGAGGCCTATGTCCAGCAGTGGACGTCTTTCGGTTGATATGATGATGATGATGATGATGACCCCGTCCTGTGTGGGCGGAACCCACTCAACGAATTAGCGACTGTGCAAATAAGTACAGTCTGCAACACAAGCTTGTACAATTTCTTTGATAGAAACTTATATTATGTTTTCTCCAGTCCCCAGAACGAAAGCGAACAAATGCTGGCGAAGCCACACGATCTACTCCGAGTCGGACTCAGACAGCCCGGAGCGGCACATAGTGCTTAGATCAAAGAGACAGAGGAAGCCTCTGCCCAAAGAAAACGTGGAAGATGAGTCAGAAGGGGAGGAGGACCCATTCGCTAGTGACGGCAGCGAGGACTGGAGGCCGGATGAAAAGGATTTCTGGTTTTAGCAGTTATTCTTTCGCTTATAAGAATACCAGGTGAAGATAAATGCTATTAAGTTATTGATCAAGCTATTGGGTGTAGGCATAATTGTTTGCAACATCATGTATATTTATTTTTGCATTTAGTCATTCAGCCCAGCTGTAATTTGAATGAACTTGAGAGATTGAATCTGGGAGAAACGAATGGAGGGAGAAAAAGAATTTTACTCGTAATTTATACGTTTTTGACATCTCTTTGGAATATTTAAATGCTGTGATGAACTTTTTTTTTATACAAACGAGAATAAATAAATGATATAGATTGTTTCCTTTTATTATTACCTAAAATATCTTAATAACTAAAATCATAAGTAGGCTAATCAACACCTTTGTAATTAAATACATATTAGCAACCTATATAAAACAAAAAATAGGTACATTTACCATTTACCGTATAAATCAGAAAGACTACTTTCTGATCAAAATGATCAGGAAAAGGCAGGTAAGGCAAGTGTACGAATTATTGGACAGCTCTCGAGCTCAAAATAAAAGAACATACAGTTAAAAAGGCAATATATGAGAAATAACAAAAATTCCAACAGTGGAAAAAAATCTTCATTTGAAAATGACATTTTAACTTATTAGAAGAAAATCACAATTTGAAAGGTATGAGTGGCTCGTTTCTCGAAGGTACAAGTACCGCTTGACCAATAGCCGTGTCTACACCGGACGCATGCACGTCTCGCCCGAGTCTACACTGAGCGCGCAAGCTAGGGCGAGGCGTGGCACGTCGACATTGAGCGCGCACGCTAGGGCGAGGCGTGGCTCGCCGAGGCATGCGTCCGGTGTAGACACAGCTATTTGAGACTGGCTATTTAACCTTTATTGTCTGTTTAGTCATATAAATTTGTAGCTACGTGAAACAGGCCGTGGACCCTCTCACCCTCTGGATTAAAATATTAATTAGTAGAATCCTTCGTCTTCGTCATGGCTGTGTTCCCACTCTCCCGGCGCGGGCAGTAGGAGTTGCGCCGGCGCCTCGCCCCCGCGCACGCGCAGTGCGTACACGGCGGACTCCACCTTGGCCACGCTGGCGCGCGTTGTGGACGCCTTGCGCGCTAGCTCGCGCCCGGCGCCGAACAGACCTGTAATCAAATAAAACGAGTGACTGATACTGTTGACCGTGCCATAGACATATAGCTTAAAGCAGTCGGCACGGCTAGCACGCGACGGCGCGCGAGCTCTCTCGATTTTTCTCGCACTATCCGTCTCTCTCTTATTAGAACACTTAGAAGAAGAGGTATAGTGCGATAAAAATCGAGAGTATGTCGCGGCCGTCGTGTGCTAGACGTGCTGATGTGACACACTCGTGCATACAATAAACGCGTCACTACAATAAACTCAAGTGCCAGTCGGTGGTGCATCAGTCCACGTGCCGTGCATGGGCCGCGTAGAACTAGCAGCAGTCCATGTGGTAAATCGGAAAGGAAATGTTGAAATTTTCATTTTCATATGTACTGTATGTTCTGTATGTGGCTTGGCAAAGTACTGAATTGAAGTCGGTTTAAACTTTGTTTTTAAAGTAAATTATTAAATTAACAGAGTTTGTGGTCCATTTACAGCACTTACCACAGTAGCCAGTGTAAAGGTCTCGCACGACCTGGCACGCGTAGAAGCAATCTTCGCTGTCTCCACTAGAAATACTGTTGATGGCTTTCCGCATTAGCTCTCCCGTAAGGTCTGCTATTCCTGAAAATATTCAATACATTTTAATAAACCAATTGAAACTGTCGGGAGGTAGGCCGACATGCACCATACATGCCACTCCCTCACTTATCCCAGATCCAGGAGTCATTGTGTCAGCGTGGATTTGATTAAGGGATTAGCCGTGTCTACACCGGACGAGCGGCTCGCCCGAACACCGTTCGCCCAAACGTGCTCGCCCGGTGTGGACGTGATTCGGGCGAGCCTCCGAATAATTGCCCGAACGGTTTGCCCGAGCCGCGACCGGCTCAGCCTATGTGGACGGTGGTTTTGTTCGGCCGAACGACAGAAGGCGAGGGCGATTTTTGCCCTACGTATTATTATTCTAATTTGTACTTTATTGTTAACAGTATAAGGTCGTAAAACATTTTCCGTAAATGCAAATCCCATTTTGTTTTATCAAACTTTTATATTTTGCTGTTAGCCGATTCGACTTCATTCAAAACTGAACGCTATTCGTAAGAGTATAAAGCCGTTAAACACTTTTTGCAATTGCATATTCTGCAAATAAAGTAATTTTGTCCACGCGTCCTTTGCCGTTTTGCTATTGAGCAAATTCAAATAGTTCGAATTTGGACGTTATTCGTAAAGAGATAAAGCTTTGAAAAATATTTGTCAATGGCAAAAACAAATAGGTATTTTATTCTTCGTCTCCTTCGTCAATTTTGCTGATTTAAGTTGAACTATAGTTGTTATTAGATATATTGGCACGCAGGAGGAGAGAGGGGGGAGGAAGGGTTTTTTTTTGCAAAATTAAAATTATTCAAGTTTTCACTTCTGCCGGCAAATCCGGTCTTTTTTTTATGAAGGTAACATATTAACCCTTTCACCGCCACAGTCGGCCATAGCCGACAACGCAAAATCGTGACTACGACGCCAGAGACGGCGCTGGCCGACAAACATTTTTTGATGAATACCTATTGAAAAACAGACCATTTTTATGGTGGCGTTATTTCTTTACCCATTTAAATTTTACCCCCGTGGCGTCAGTGGCACAGCGTATTGCTTCGCCGTCGGGCGGTGAAAAGGTTAAAGTTCATTCGAAGTCGCTGCGTTGGAAAAGGTCACTAGCTTGACCCCTGCATACCTACATTACATATTGATATTGGGAAATTAGGGATCAACTTATACTTACTGGTGGTTGGTAACTGGTAGTGAGACGAGTTGAGGCGGATTTGGGAATTGCGTAACTGAGTTCGACACGCATGGGTTTGTTTGTCAGCTGGAAGGATTGGTAGATTGAGTAGTACCTAGGTACCTAGTAGGAATTTCAATAGGTAGGTATTTTTGATTTATCACCTTTTGATCGTTGTGTCTCCTTCTGAGAAACCGAGAGGGAGACACAAGTCAATCATAAATATCGAACTCACTCACAAATTTTTACGAGAATCTGTGCATTTTGCGCATCCACTTTTTGCGGCTTTTTTTTAATACATATCCTCCGATTTCGAACTAGCAGAAGCAAAATTAGTGTTGTCGCGTGCGGCTTCATCGCGATCGTGAGCTCAACTATCGGTAGGTAAATAGCGCGCGTTTGCCCGAACGCCCATCCACACTGACCGAGCGCTTGCGGTCGAGTGTTTTGACGGCTCGCCCGAACCATTCGGGCGAGCGTTTTTGATGGCTCGGGCGAGCCGCTCGTCCGGTGTGGACACGGCTATCGAATAACCCAGCAATGGCCCTAGCCCTCAATCAGGGGGGCCAAATGGTCTTTGACGCTTTCACTTTATAGGAAAATATTGTCATATAGTGAGGATCTTTCCGACCATCATTTTGGCGCATCATGACATCTGGCGCCTAGAGCGGCCCCTCCCTCCATTCTACCCTCGGGCCGGCCCTGCCATTAATGTTTTACACAAGATAGTTTCAATTCATATGCATTGTGTGACTTCCAGCTCATCCAGCTGTAGTTCAATGAAAAAGATTCCTATTTACCTAGCATGTAATCATTGTATGTGAGCATTGTTACAACTGTCCTCTCCTCGTCGGAATCCTTAGCAGCTATGGTATATGTGAGCTGGCTCTGAACATCTTTCCAGGAGATGATCTCCTTGCGCTCCATAAGTGTAAAGTAAGTCCAGGCTTCAATAAATTCCTGGAATATACAAATATGGAAGTCACAGGCTAAATATACAACAAATAATCACAGTGCTAACCTTCTGCTGTAAAAAGCAGTGATCTAAAGTTAAGTCTGCCAATGTTCTTATTCTTTAGAAAATGTTATTCTTTGCATGCTACTTGTTAACAGATTATGTGATATTACCCCAATATGTCAGTACACGTCAAAGTCATAATTGGGTGTGGCGTAGAGACGTAACAATCCGACCACATGTGCATGAAATTTCTCAGTACAACTCGTTTGACAGTTGGATCAGCAGCGTAACATGCCTCCAGACAATAGCAATTAGTCAGCTTCTGATAAATTGGGGCTGACAAATCATGACATGTATAAGATTTTTGGATCAATCTGCAGTTGTAAATTATTCTCATTAATATTACGTTAGCAGTGTTATGATTTAGGGCTAAACTCAAGCTAACAGTGGTAGAAATTGGCAACAAATAAGTAGGCCACATAAAGGATGTTAGCGGAAGCCTATGCCAACAGGCACACAATTTAGACACCGGTCCGCCTAAAGCAGATGGTACAAACTTAGAAAAAAATTAATGTGATGTTATTATGACACCTATTTTTTTACTCTTTCGTACAGAATACGTTAAAATAAGTATGTTTTGTTTGAAACTTTTCCTCTAAAATCAGAAATGGCCGGGACCCGAAAGTTGGGAAAAATCTGTACTTGTAAAAATTTCGATGAATGTGTCATTAATTCATTATTAGTTCTGCCGCTTCGCCGTCGCGCGTATAGGGTCGCGGTATACCTAACACTCGCTCGTCGTACCTACACCGACCTGCCTTAGAGGTCCACAATATCTTGGCCATTTTTAATTACAGAGAAAAGTTTTTTTACAAAACATGCTTATTAAATAAGTTAAAATTTTTAGCATATTCTCTACAATACAACAAAAATTGGTTATAATAACGCAACATCCATCGAAATTTTTACCAGTCCTAGATTCTTTGCAACTTTGAGGTCAAATATCTTGGCCATTTTTTATTTTAGAGAAATTTTTCCTTCAAAACATGCTTATTTTAGCATATTCTCTACGATACACATACATACATACATACATTCACGCCTTTATTCCTAAAAGGGGTAGGCAGAGCACATGAAACATATATTCCAGTGCCATTTTTAGCATAAATGTGGGTATAAAAGATCGACGAAATGTGATGTGCGTGTGTTCTCTACGATAACATCGAGAAAAATAGGTGTCATAATAACATCACTGATGAAAGTGTTAGTGACTTAGTGCCCCCTTTGCTTTAGTCCAACCCTACCTGGAAACCGGCACTAACAGCTCTACCATGGAGATGTGCAGGGCTGAGCTCTAGTTCCAAACCTATGGATTTTAGAGGCCCTTCAATAAGCTTCTGGATACGCTCCTTAGCTTCTTGGATGGCTTTTTCTGCAGATTCTTTGCTGAAAATCGTAGGATAGAAATTTCAAGTGATGAGCTAGTATGTGTAGATAAGAAGTATTTATGATTTAAATAAGAACTAAGTATGCAGAGTACTTAGCGATCAGAAACATTTGTTAAAAGTAGTATGAAAATGAAAAAAAAAATTGATAGTAAGTTTAAACACTGAAATATATCATTGCTCACTTTATAGCAGAATGTAGCAGAAAAATGATCCTTTTGCTTTCAATTGTGATGTCTCTCGAAAGTTTAACGAGCCGCTCGTGGCGGTCCTGGCGCTCCGTGAGCTTCAGCGCAGTGGCCTTGAACATCGCCAGCACCGGGCTGTCCGCCGGAAGGGAATCCGCAGTCTCCTTGGCCACCTTCGACAAAGTATGGTTGTGGTGGTGATTGCGGTTCTCGCGACGGTTTCTGCCTGAAAATAAAGGTGTTATAAAACTGACACAGCGGTGGGAGGTAATAGAGTATTAGAAAACATTTACCTCGTCCTGACATTCTGTTAGAAATTGTTATTGAGCGTCAGATAGATCAAATAAATTAATATTTGACAACTTTTTACATGCCCGCTGATTTTTGACAAACGAGAACGACAATTATTATTTATATTTATACCATACCATTGACAAAGCCTAACTTTTTTTAAATACAAGTTGCCATGCATGTATGTATCGTGCGTGTCAATTCGTGTCGCCAGCACGGCTTGCACGCAACGGCGCGCGAACTCTCTCGATTTTTCTCGCACCATCCGTCTCTCTCTTATTAGAACACTTAGAAGAAGAGGTATAGTGCGATAAAAATCGAGAGAATGTCGCGGCCGTCGTGTGCTATACGTGCTGGGAATGTGACGCTTTATTTCTAGTGATGTGGAAAACCGTCTCTAATCAATGAATTGTCTATGGAAATTGAACTGTTTGAGGAACCAATTTTTCTATTTAATAATAAAAAGCGAGCATAGTCTACTCTATATAGACAGCTCCAATTGGCTCCAATAATTCGTTGCTGTCATTATTATCTAGTTGGGTGTTTTCATCCGGTGAATAATAGTTTAAATTTTCTTCAAGTTAATACATTAACTGCATTCATTTATGTTTTAACTTATGTTATTTGGTGGTTGTAATCTAATAGTCGTGTAGAAATTCGTGTTGACTGCCCAGAGTCCACGAATTTCTTCTCTTGTGCACCCTTGCGGGAGTCGATACTTCAGTTCAGTATTTCCTGTAGAAAGTTGAGGTAAGTGTTGTGAAAACTAGTTAATGGTTTCATACATAGTTAATGTAGCCGATATCCGAATGTAGATCTACTAGATAATAATGTTTCAATGATGAATTTCAGGCGGCCGCGATGTCTCAAACGCTGAGTTTCGGTGACTCATGCGCCCCGATAACATGCCATGCATGGAACAAGGATAGGAGCCGTAAGTATTCATTATTTTCTGCTTTTGCCTCGTTTGGTTAGAATAACAGGCATGGGTGGATCTGCACATGTGATAAATAAAGTAGAAGTCTTCAAAGTGCATTTAATACTTCTTCCGATTTTGTGGCATAGTTTAGTGAGGACCAAAACTTAGTTGCATTAAAGTTATATTGTTTTTTGCCACGTTCTGCTATGTTATTCTGATGTAAAGTTAGACTGAGTGTCAGCAGCAGAAGTAGCTATGCCAAATAACACACTCAAAAATATCTAGACAGTCCTTATCCTCTTGACATTAGAGTCGTGTGTAGGTCATTTTGAGCACTTGACCCCGCAACTTTTCCTGCTGTAACTACACCTGAGTGTACCTACAAGCCAACTGGTAAGTTTTATCAAAATCTGTTTAGTTATTTTTTGTTAGGGTGACAAACAACATTAATGTCCCCACAACCTTTTATTTTAACATTATTGGATGTCTGCCGGCTACTATTAATTCTGGTTTCCTATCTTGTATTTGTTGTGTAGATGAAATGGTAAATTAGGAAGGTCTTAAATCTACTATCTGTGAAAATCAAGTCACCTGAGACCCTAGCTAGTACAATAGGTTTTATTGTCACATTTTATGGCGAAATGTACTGAGATGTCACATAAACATTTTGTAATTGCTAACAGTTACAGCTGTTGGTGATGAGCAAGTACAGTAGCTGATAGGCATTGTTGGTGTTCAAAGGAATGTGAGAGGTGTAAGGAATGTGTGGTGTTGTACCGAAATTTGAATAAAAAAATTATCATGTATGATATAAATACTAGCTGCCCGCTTATTGATATCATCATCATCATCATATCAGCTGAAAGACGTCCACTGCTGGCCATAGGCCTCCCCCAAAGAGTGCCAAAGTGACCGGTCCTGCGCCACCCACATCCAGCGGACTCCAGCAACCTTTACCAGGTCATCAGTCCACCTTGTGGGAGGCCTACCCACTCCACGCCTTCCGGTACGTGGTCGCCACTCGAGAACCTTTCCGCCCCAACGGCCATCGGTTCTATGTGCTATGTGCCCCGCCCACTGCCACTTAAGTTTAGCGATTCGGAAGGCTATATTGGTTACCTTGGTTCTGCTGCGGTAGCCTCATTTCTGATGTGATCATGCAGCGAAACTCCCAACATAGCTCTCTCCACTCCTTATTGATATGCGCATTACTACTACTAGCTTCTGCCCGCGACTCTGTCCGCATGGAAAAATATTGTAGCTCCATACAAACTTTCCGGGATAAAAACTATTCTATGTCCTTGCCCGGGACTCTAACTATCTTTATTTCAAATTTCATCTTAACTGGTCAAAGGTTTGATTGTGAAGAGGTAACAGACAGACATACACACTTTCGCATTTTTTATTAATTATATTAGTGAGAATATCCGTCTAAATTGAATAAGCAGTTCCGGAGTTTACCCCCTACATAAAACTTGCACTCTCAGACTTTTCCTCTTTATCATATCTCCATAGAGATGTATACATCCATTAGACAGCTTGCCGTTCAACTTTCTCACACTAGATAAACATAATATATGATAACATTATCAATGAGTCAAATACACCTAACAATTTATATTTTTCGATGTGGATTATTTAGTTTTCATCTCTACTTTGACTTTTCCTCTACCTACAACTACTATATTTTGTCAGTGATATCATTTTCAATTTCAACTGTTTTATTTTCCTCCAGAAATCGCCTTCT
This sequence comes from Epinotia bilunana, assembly GCA_947049275.1. Lineage (NCBI taxonomy): Eukaryota > Metazoa > Arthropoda > Insecta > Lepidoptera > Tortricidae > Epinotia > Epinotia bilunana. The sequence continues at coordinate 8,201,289 of OX346265.1, forward strand.
CACCAAACAACAATGAGGTCCATATCTACCAGAAGGAAGGGAATGATTGGAAGCAAACCAACAACCTAGCTGAACATGACCTCAGGGTCATGGGCATTGACTGGGCTCCTAACACCAACCGTATCGTAACTTGCTCCGTTGACCGTAATGCTTACGTGTGGACCCAGGGAGAAGATGGCAAGTGGACCACCACTCTTGTACTCCTCCGTATTAACCGAGCTGCTACTTGCGTTAAATGGTCTCCCATGGAAAACAAGTTTGCTGTCGGCTCTGGGGCCCGACTTATCTCTATCTGTTACTTTGAGAAGGAGAATAACTGGTGGGTCTCCAAGCATATTAAGAAGCCTATCCGTTCCACGGTGACTACACTAGACTGGCATCCGAATAATATTCTGTTGGTTGCTGGCTCTGCCGATTTTAAGGTGAGGGTGTTCTCGGCTTATATCAAGGATATTGAAGACCAGCCTGGACCGAATGTGTGGGGAACGAAGCTGCCTTTAGGCCAGCTACTAGCAGAGTTTCCCAACTCTCCTTCGGGAGGTGGCTGGGTCCACAGTGTGTCATTCTCTGCTGATGGGAATAAAGTGGCCTGGGTCGGCCATGACGCCTCCATCAACGTAGCCGACGCTAACCAGAGAAAGGAAGTTATCAAACTGAAGACTGAATATCTGCCATTCTTGGAGTGCAATTGGGTGACCAACAACTCCCTCATAGTGGCAGGCCATAGCTGCATTCCGCTACTCTACTGCCATGGTGAAAACGAGTTGAACTTCGTTGCTAAACTGGATAATACTCAGAGGAAGGAGTCCGGAGGGCTATCTGCCATGAAAAAGTTCCAGAGCTTGGACAGGCAGGCTCGTATTGAGACTAATGATACATTCCTGGACTCTATCCACCAGAATGCTATAACCAGCATTAATCTGTACAAGGGCACAAAAGCTAATGCCAAGAAATTCAGCACATCCGGTATGGATGGCCAACTCGTCATCTGGGACCTGGACTCCTTGGAGAGGTCCATTGAGGGTCTCAAAATCCAATAAAACAAGCCAGATTAATGTATAATTTTATTCATAGGAATAATTATAGTCGCGTGCGAGCTCTGAATCACTCTGTCAGAAAATATAATATAGCAAGAAGCGTGGGAACGATCACAGTTAGATCAGTCTAGCCAGAAACAAGAAAAAGCAGCGGTGGATTCAGCTCCCAGACTATAATAACTTTCAAATATACAGAATAACACAATCATTTATAGGTATAGGTACAACTTCTATAATACAATTTAATTCTTCAAGTGTCGACAATGAAATAATTTATATAAATTAGACGTAAGACTACTCCCTATTTATAATAGATCACTTTTAATACTACTGAAGTACCGTCAATGTCACATTAAAATTTAATAACCAACGAAACGTATCTTTTTTAACATCGAAGTTAACCTACAAAAATATAAGGCCATTTTGCTTACAAACCGATTGCACTGCGAAGACATCATGAACAGCAGATGTTAAGAAGCCACCAAGAATCATGTCGTAACTTGCTAAATTACAAAATTAATGATGTCAATTAGATAATTCAAATCTTAGTGTCAATGGCTTATGTACACAGTTATACAATAAAAATATTCTATTCTATTCTATGGAATTGCTTCTGCCCTCGTCGCAGTTTAGGCATGTAATTATAATTGAAACGTACAACAAGGTACTGAAGAGCCCGAAGGTTCTGGTAATGCCCTTGGTTCTGATGCACTAAAGTAGAATGACTGAAAAAAAATGCTGTTCATGATATCTTATGTTAACACTACGTTTATTGCCGACATAAACAGTACCACCAGATTTCCTGCCTATTGCTTTGTTAGACATTCAGGACAACATCTATTGAAACTGGTACTTTTCTTAGCGCAATGGTTTAGTTTACCCAGGAAAACATTAATTATACATTTAGATAATGATCAGCTGTGTAAGAGCCGTATTTTAATAAGTTTTTCGTAATTCTCAGCTGTTACTTAGGCAGTTACCTTCGTGAAGCTGAACAGCTGGGATCCTCCCTCCTGTTACCACTTGTCACAGACGGGGGAAAAACTCCGTCAGTTACCAGTGGTACCAGATGGGTACAACCCACGCAATAATCGTAAATGTCATAAGTGTGGTAATGTGTTAAGAATGGTTGTCATAATAATATATTATTTATCGCTATGGATAAAAAATATACTATATAATATATATAAGACACCCCTCACTCTCGCATGATTGTCAGAACGTGACAAATGTTTTATACACAGCAATAAATGATAAAATGGTAGCCATTATACTCTTGCTGATGTCGGTAATTAACTGTACGTGTTTGCATATGGGCTACCGCCAAATTCAAGTAGCTTCTCCATCTCCATCGTTCGAATTTTGTAAGTATGAGATAGAGATATAAAATCTTCAAATTTCACGGTGCTCTGGTGTTAATGTCACTGTCATATATTACTGCTGCACGATGCTGAATACAGGTCCTATACGGAGAAACACGCGTCGCAGCACGGACCTCAGTTCTGGCTTGACGTCGAAACACGTCACCTCGCAGAGCAGGGGGTAGTACCGAGACACGTGAGCTGCGAACTGAAATGAAAAGGAAAATCGTAAGTAATTCGTCAAAAAAATCAACAAGTCGGTGAGCCGCCCGATAAGGTCGATTGCAGAGATCCTACGGAGCGAAGATCTTGCAGAGAACCCAGTAGTGTGTTCCCTCCTGGCCCGGCCACATGCCCGTACGAGTCTGTGATTACAGTGATAAAATGTCCCCATTATGTACTATTATGTAGTAGTACATAGTTTGCCAGTTACAGGTCATCCAATGTGGCCGGGCTGAGAAGTGTACTACCCAGCCCGGCCCACACAGATCTGCTAATATACGCAACTTCGAGATATAATTTGAATAGCAGATAAATGTACCTTTTATGTACCAGATAATAAACCTTCGTATTTATTAAAAAAGTGGCCATAAAAATATTTTTACATACATCAAACATTTTGTGTTGGAGCGCCTGTTAGAATGTAACAGCTATGCAAATAATGAAATAATGATGTGCGTCAGGATGGTGGGTGGACCTCACGAATTTCAAAGAAATATTTATAGATATATTTATTATTATATTATATATTTATTTCAGTGCTTCTGACTAGGTAGGTACGTACTAAGAAAAACAATTCTGTGGTTCGCAGTGCGGATTCCCGGCATAATAACTGCTGAGAATAACCAAAAGATACCAAAGTCTTTATGATTGATGAGGTGACAGTGTGAAAGTTTTTTTTTCAATTAACTTTAGCGATCCTAATTATGATGATTGATGATAGTGTCGTGTGAGTGTGATAAACAGAATATGCGTGTTGGATAGGGTAGATAAAGAATTCGTAATTTTCTGACAATTTTAGATACATTATTTTTCATTTATATGCCATCCAATCACAATACAGCGCTTTTAAATTGTTCTACTAACCTAGATATGTATGCCTAACTAAAACCATATAATATATGACAGTGTAAAATAATAAATCATCCAACGCGACGTTCCTAAATGCAAATCACAAAAGGCCTATTATTGGTCGAACGCATTCACGCGTGGAGATTACAGATTTTCTAAGCATTGTTAGGGATTCCAATGAAGTCGGTATCTTCTATTTTATTCCATTCACACTCCATTAGCGTTGATTACTCGTGCCGATGGTGCGTAACTTATGAGACAGCGGTATGGAGCAAGCGAGAGTATCATGAATAAGTATATAAACATTAAGTACCTGATTCTATCTGTGAAATTTAAGTACTTACTTACCTATAGAAAAGAAATATCAACTAAAGATCTACTCAGTGACAATGTAAGTAGGCATTATAAGATGGTTTGGGCATGCAGAGCGAATTAATTAAAGAAACATCGAAAGAAGAGTGTATGAGGCTTTCCTCAAGAATTAATCTCCTCCGAGGACTGAATGTGAGAGTTGGAAATGCGATGACTTTGGCGAACTTTCTCATAGTAAATCGGGGAAATCCTCAAGAAAGCTCTGGTCAAATTACCCTAAACCAACGAGTTCGTGAAGAATTTTATGAGTGAATGAAGCAAGAGGTTTGTCATGACCGTAGCAAGTAGATCGCACCCCTCCGGGAAACACGCATGATTACGTTTCTATGTATCCGTGTGCTACCTAGATTGTGCCCGCGATATCGTGCGTCTGAGACTTTCAATCTCAGAACAGCTTCATATAAACGAACACCCCTAGATTTAAACCTCTTAAGGGTGTTCGTTATTTCCGGAATAGAAAGTAGCCTGTTTTTTAGTTATTTTCAGATCAATCAGTTCAACGATTTTAGCATGGTAGAATTTAAATATTCCTATCGATAATTTTATTATCCATCCTGAACTGAGTGTTTTTAAGTAACATTGCCCGATAGCCGTTTGCTTTCGTAAAAAAAGCATCGATAAAAAATCCTTAGTATTATCCTCGATCGGTCCGCAGGACAAAGTATCCATTTTCCTCAGTAATGATCGATACCATTACTGTAAGTACCTAGATAAAAGCATAAAGTTCCATTTAAAGGAATTAGGTATTCCTTGCCATTCTATGTACAGTCGAGTTCATAAATAAATGTACGTTCCCAAAGGTTCAAAGATATCTGAGCAACCTTATGCCCTTAACCTTTTCGACGCCAACAGCGCATATATCCGCACCGCAGGTTCGATGCCAACGACTGCTATATGCGTCAAGGAGCCCAGCGCGATACCTTCTCGCATTGACATATGGGTCCACTCCGCACTAAAATAATGTCTTGTTGATTTGGCGTGTGGTTCTCATATTTTTGATCACTTTGCCCGTGCATATATTTTCGAACACGACTGTACCTAAATAGAGATCATGCATTTTAAGGTACACAAGGTTCAATTTTAACGTACCATTTCTGTACCTATCCTATGCAGCAAATAGTATCACGATAAGTAGATAGGTACAAATATATGAAAAGTGGAAGGCTATAAAAACCGAGAGAGAATACATATTTTTGTGATCACTTGGTTAGTTATTGTGGAAATCGACTTGCAAGCCGTTTAGGAAAACTATGACGCGCTCTCACTCTCGACAATAGAGAGTGCGCATATAATTTTGAGCACGTCGTTCGTATTACGTCTATTGTCCACGATATTTTAGTTCCTATTTTTAACACTATCAAATTGACGGCTGTATTGAATATTGATGAGAAGAAGACGTATTAGCACAGATTAAATAATAGTTCCACGTACAGAAGGTCCTCTGTTAAAAAATCCCCTGTTTTGGCATGCCAAACGAGCCTTAACGCACCCATTCCTTTCTATCGCATGCAACGCGCTGCGATAGAACGCGTGCGTGCCGTAGCAGCGCTAACCAGGGGGTCCTGGGGCCTGTCGGTGGCGTTTAATTTACTTGTAGCGGTGCGACCAAATCATAAACTGAGCCGCCCCCGGTATTAGTATGTCATATTTAGCGATTATTACCGAATGGTGAATTCGAAATGATTTTATTGACCACGCACGACTTGTCACCACTAGATATAGGGTTAAGCTTAGCCCTGCCTGATATGAAGGACAGCGTCAAAATTACATACAACAAACAATAATGCACCACAGAATTAATTACCACCGCTAGAGATGTTGTTATTAAAGTGCTCGTATCGTATTCGATTCCAACAAATGCGAGTATATATTTAGAACTAGCTTCCGCCCGCGACTTCGTCCGCGTGGACCCGGGATAAAAACTATCCTATATTTTAATCCAGGCTATAAACTATTTTCGTGCAGAATTTCATTCAAATCGGTTCAGCCGTTTAAGCGTGATTGAGTACCAAACATCTAAACTTTCGCATTTATAATATAAGTAGGATATTTCGATAAGGAGTAGAACAGTAATTAAGGTATACAAACAGCCTAATTGCATCTCGATACACAAATCGTTACACAAATAGGGCCCGCTCGGCTATACAATCGTTCCGTTCGTTCCGTGCAGACGGAAAACTGTCTAAAGCAGGGCAGCAAAATAATTACCCTTGGTGCCACGGCGTCGACCGCAAATCGGATAGGCGGTTAGAGATAACCTAATTACCTAACAATAGTTTTAGTATAGCTACATTTACTTATAAAACGATTAGCCTATTTATGTCTCATGCTTGGTTCTTTGACTTAATCTTTTCCCTCGTATCTTGTCGAAGTTTCGATACATAGGCGAACTTTCTCCGATCAAATTGGAGAAATCTTACTAAAAGGCCAGGTCAAAAGTACCCTAAACCGACGAGCATGTATGAGAAATGTTATGAAAGTGAGTGAAGCGAAAGTGGTTTGTCAGGATCGTAGCAAATGGAGATCCGTGATCTCTGCCTACCCCTCTGGGAAAGAGGCGTGATTATATGTATGTATGTATGTATGTATGTTTCGATACATATCGTATCGGGTTGCTACGGACCACGGCGTATGCGAAGACTACGTGATCGTACTGGATGGGTTACATCAACGATACATACATTTTGTAAAATAAGTAAAATAATGCTAAATAGCTCAACTAATATGATCAACTACCGCATCCAACATCCTTCATGAAATCAGTTAAGACATAATAAATACTAGTGAAACAAGTAGACACACATTTATCGCTATACAAACCACCAAAACAGATTGCCTAGTTGGTTTTGGCGGTGGCCGTTGGTAAGTGTCGTAAGTGGTATGGCGTTGATTGACTTGGTCGGCGTGTAAAAGTTTGTGATTTAAAAAACAGTAGTCACTCACCCTTTCATCAGGCATCTTCAGGATTCTCGTGAGAATAAGCAGCAAAATGGACGTCCACGCGTCGCGATGCGCTTCATGCTGCAACGCCGCGAAGTATTCTAGCGCCTCGCAGCAGACGGACAGCAGTAGAGACTGCACGGGCCCGGCGTGAGCCCGCCTAGACTCGTCCCCATGCATCTTGAACAACACTCGTAAAGCGCAGGCTAAAGACTGTGTCTCTTGCTTAAGCATGTTCGGTTTCACGGAACCTTTAAAGTTAGCTTTCCAGAGGACGTTGCGCTGGGCGTTGTTAGTGTTAAACGTTTTCGCGAAACGATGGCTGCAGAGAAGACATTCTACTAGCCGCAGTAAATGTGGGGAGCTTAATAGTCGGTACATTCCTTGTTCTTCACGTTGACAATCTTGCCCGCTGCCGGGCGGCCCACCCGTTAGTTCTGCTGCCGCTAGCGCTAGCGTTTCAGCGTCCTCTTTCCGAGAGGTCGCAGGGTAGAAGACTATGTTGTCTATAGTTTGTATCAGCTCAAGCTGTACCACGCATTTTATGAGCAGAGTGTTGAATACTCTGCTGCTGGACCTCGCGTCGTCTGCCTGAGGTTTTTTTAGGATGCCGCGCGCGGGCGCCTCGTCTTCATCTTCCGGTTTCCATGTCAGCAGCGCTAAGGGAAGCGTGCTGTTGAAAATGTCCAGCATAATCTGGCAGGTATTGCTCCAAGTCGCATCGTCGAATTTTGTCCCGTTGGAGATAACTAGGTTTTCTAGGCAGTTAGTTCCTGATCGAGCCAGTTGCTCGTTGTCTTGTTGGACGCACCAATGTAGCTGAGCGTAAAGTTGCTCAAGCAACAGCGCTCCCAGTACGTCAAAGTACTGCGTGAAAACGTCTACAATAGAGTATAGAGCGTGGTTACATGTCGTCGTCATCCACTCGTTTTTTTCCAACTGGAGTTCAGGCAACTTCATGTTGTCAAAGATACGGAACAGAATGTTGAACAGGTCTCTCCACCAGTGCGGACGGAAAGATTCGCCGTGGGTTTTGATGATTTCGAAGAGGACGGTGAGGCCTCGCGTGCGTACGTCCAGCTTACAGCGGCTGACTACGCAGGACAGGGAGAAAAGTAGTGGGAACCATCCACGGAGCCATACTCTGTCTTCTTCTGGCGCTCCCTGTTCCCCTTCCAACCCTGTGTGCTCCGTGAATAGATGAGGAGAGGCTCCAACCGCTGTCGCACAAGATCTTACTAGCCTTATGGCTTCCATGGAAGTGTCAGGGAACTTAGCGTTGCACGCGAACTCTGACAAACACTTGACTGCGTCTTGGAATGAGTCTATCATCGCAGAGAACTGCTTTTCATACAGTTCCGTTATTATCTTGCCTGTGGTTTGGAATGCTAAGTCGACGATTGCTTCGTCTTGGTCGCTCGCCGCTAAGTGGAATACTGAGAAGATGTTCTTCCAGCCAGATTTGATATTGGGTGCTTGGGAATTCACCATCTGAGCGATGCACCGCACCACCATATCTCTTATCGTGGGCGAGTTATTTTTCTTCATAATGTGTTCGAACGGTCTTAAAAAGTCTTTCTGGAATTTGAAATTGGCGAATTCACCTTTCTCTATAAACTTCATGGACAGCTGTCTTAAAGAATCGACTGCGAAGAAAGAGATATCTTCATTGCTGCTGCAGCCAACCTTATTGAAGTGGTCACCCAGCACTTGCCAAATACGAGACCATTGCAACCGGATTCTACCCATGTTGTAGTATGAAATCTCAACAATTTTCTGGAGAGAGAACATTCGAGGGTTGGTTGGGTGGCTCAGTTCGTCTAATGACACTTGACATAATGCTTTAACGAAGTCAACAATTGCATCACCGTCAAGTCTTGTAGAACCAGTAAATATTCTGTCAACAGCGACCACAACGCTTTGGGAACTGGTTTCTCCGATATGTTCTTTTACACTCGGATCTAAAGACATTAGGCCAAATTTCAGTGAATCCGGTTGAGGTTTGATGCCAGAGCTAGACAAAAATTGAGGCCGTACTCCTGTGCCTATGAACTGTGCTAACTCCAACTGAGAAATGCATTTCACGACGTCCAACCAACTAGATCCTAAGTAGTTTCCGTCAGTATGAGCGACTGTAATCAACGTTTTAATCGTGTCTATATTCTTAGCTTTCATTTCTGTGATTGGTGAGTTCGCGGTCAGTAAAGTGAATCGAGCCAAAGCTTGTACGTAAGCGTCTCTCTCTAGAGACATGTGGAAAATGCAGGCAATGCGAACAGCGCAGCGAATACCGTCCAAACATAGGGTGGCTATTTCTGGATCATCACAGTCCTGGAGTCCCACTGAAAAGGCAGCTAGGAAAGGCGTCCAGGCCATTTTAAACATTGGCCGCACATGCTCCACATGCTTAGCGGTCGTGAATGGAGTTTGAACGTGAGAAACTGACTCCATCAAATTCTTTGCGGCCGTTGAAATCTGCTCCATTTCCATATTCCAAATAAACTTGCGTTTCTTTTCATTTGCGATCATATGCTTGCCTGGCTTAGATGTGCTCTTCATTTTAATTTCATGGCCAGCTATTTCGTCATAAATCTGCGATAGGTATTCACGTGGTAAGTCGTTATTGTCGCTTATGCCGCTATTCAGTTTAATGTATTGTTCTTTTGTCATTTTATTCTTAACTTGCGGCGAGTGCAAATCAGTTGTTAGCATTATTATGGAAAACGCGAGGACGTAAACCGTGTCGGCGCTAGTGAACAAAGTGTTACTTGGATTGCATTCGCAATAACGCGACGCGAACTTTTCCATGAGTCTGTCTATCTTTTGGGCTTCGCCTGGAAGCCTGAATCCTTCCAAGAAATGGCGAAGAGCTGCCACAATATCCATGTTTGAAAATTTCATGGAATCAACATATGCGTACATAACCTCTTTGGAGTGATCGTCGTTTTCGCCTAAAAATTCTCCAATAAACGTTTTATCAAGTCGTTCGTCTGTAAGCAACCACTCTGCGATTTCTTTAGTTGATGTGCCTAACAAAGTTTGTTCCTGGAGAAAGGCAACGCCTTTTTTCGGTTTCCGATTGAATAGGTCTATTCCAGTTTCCCAAACTTCCTTCTGTTGCTTTAACACTTCAAACTGTTCAGGGGAATCCAATGTTTCCCTATTCCCGACATTACTGGAACCTGTAGAAACCAGGCTAAGACTTGACCCCCCATGAGACTTAATGCTATGGTGGTCCGTATCTTCTTTAGCTGGTTTCTCTCCCAATGTTGTCTGAAGATTTGGGTTAATATAAAGCTCTTTGCTCCATTCAACCATGCATTTCAGTATTGATACCAGACATTCCAATCCTCGGATACGCATCGATTTTTCCTGGTTAGGTGTAGCTCCTAATTCTAAAGCTTGTCTCCCTTGGGCTATCTTTGAGACATCGTTGACTAGTCTTTGGAATAAATTTGCGGCAGACAAATCGCAGTCATAGTTGACGTAAATGTCCACGACACTTTGCGCGTCGCCGCAGATTCTCGTCAAGGCTTGGATGACCATCCATTTGTGTTCAAACGAAGAACTTGATGTCTCCAAGATATTCATGAAAATCTCTTTGAAGAATACTTCAATTTGCTTCTTTAGGTGCACTTTGAAATTCTGGAGAAGAGCCAAGAAGATGGCCAAAGACAGTTCAAATACTTCAGGTACAGAGCTCACGCCATTCTTAGACAGAGCTACGCAAAGATACTGTTTAATAGCAGTGATGAACATTTCATTGTTCCTGAATACTGGACCAGCATTTTGGAGAATAGAAAGAAGAAGGTGTAGAGAAAGGATTTTAGATCGCAGTTCATGGGACTTGGGGTCAGGAGTGCCTTCTGGGAGGGGTTTCATCGATAATTTACAAAGAGCTCTGAATACTAAGAAAGCATCTTTTTGAAGAATGTGCGTGAATTTCGCTGTGACGGAATTATCATTTTCTGAAGCAACATCAACACTTTCTTGAGATGGTATCCTGGTCATTGAGGATTCTATTGGTGCTTGACCATTGCTCTCATGAGAGACGCTCGCGCAGTCTTGGGAATCTGGGTTCTCATTATTATCTGGACCATTTTGATTAACATCTTCAGCTGACTTCTTGAATGCTATTGTTACAGCATTATCTATGACAGTGTCCACAATTTGCTTGGCAATAATCTTAGCTTCTAGAACATCATCCTCACTGCCACTTGGTCCTGGAGTGAAACTCTTATCTTCAATAACATGATTTGAGTCATCAGTGACAATATTTCCATTGGGAATTTTATGGTGTACTTCAGTAGTTACACTTTCAGTTTCCAGGGCCTGATTTTCCATTTTAGTGAATATGACATTAAGCATTTGTGTGAGGGTAGCGCGTGCTGTGGTTTGATTAATAAGATTCTTACTTGCTAAATAAATATTATAACAGGTTCGGACAGCCAGAAGGACTGTGCCTTCATGAACCTCGACATGCTGGCTTGTGATGACAGTGAGGAGAGCTTTGATGATCTGAAGTTGGACTCCCTCATCTGTTTGAGGGCCGGTGAAGCAGCCACAAATTGTCTCAACAATGCGGTCAATGAGGAGCTTTCTTGGTGTTGTTGAGTCGGGGACATTCCCTGTTAGATGACCATAAGCTATCAATTTTTGTAGACAGTCAAGTGCTGTCACTACTATCCGGGATGCTTTGCTCTGACATGCCAATTCGAAAGGTAGAAAGTACTTTTCAGCTGTGATGATGTTGGATGCATCATTTTTAGGTAGAGGCAGAGTACCCGATGTGGGGCTTTCTGAAGTCTCCTGCTGACCTCCATTTATTAACTCTGTTTTGATTTCCTCTGCAACAAAACAAAGGTATTTGTAAAGAAAGCATTCCAAATTTGAATGATTAACCCCCTGTCACTTGTCCTGTAGATTATGCCCATGTACAGGATGTTGTAAATTCCAGAGCTACTTAAGTTTTCTTATAGTTAATTTTTTCTTATAAACATTTCAGCTCAAGTCAAAAAGGTAAATATCAATGTGATTAACCCAAGGCAACCCATTCATCAATATAATAGAAATTGTCCTTGTGAGTTCAATTAACACCACTATACTTTAACAAAACTCAAAAATCTGTTCACAATACTTCCTGCATGTTGTATAATTCATTCAACATCAGTCCCATAATGACCTATTATAATTATAAGCCATCTTGGGACTGACATGACCTCATACATGTTTAGTTGTTTACTAATTACCTTGCTACAGTTTCTAGCTCTAAATATGAACCATGATAATGGTAAAACGCATTTGAACAAGCCCATATTTAATGAGCAACGCATATTGAAGTGGCTAAGCATAAGTAGTTGATAGATTATATTCCAATGCCTTTGATAAGGCGAGCAGGTACCTCCCACCACTTTCACTACCAAGGTCGTTAGACATTTACTAAATTAATTAGACCATTAAAATTCCGCAAGCAAATGTATAGAGCTAATCTAATTAGCGCAATAAAGCTTGTCTCAACACAATAATCCGATATGGGATCGGCAAGTGTCAATTCGATACTTACCTAGAGCCACTTCACAGGACTTTTTTAGTTGACTGTGATAGGACCTCTTTATGTCCTTATCGGCTAATATCTTCTCTAAAGCTCGTACTATAAACATTTCTTTCGTTTTCAGGTTGGTTTGCATCGTTATTATATTAGGAAGTCACTCCATTCGTTCCCACTGGAATCGACTTAGGTGCGCGGTGGTTCTGTTGATATTTACATAACTCTGTGGAGGCACTATCGTAATGCGTTCTTAGATTTATTCGCTCGAGATATAACAGCACAAATGTAACATCACAAAACTTTATGCAACAAACGATTTACTTGGTATCATTTCGAGGCGGAATCCAACTACGATTCCACAGTACGATTCACACCTCATCACAAACATGTCAAGTCAATAAGTTGCGTTCAAATAGTTATTGATATTAATTATTTCACAATAACCAAATATATTTAAATAAGTTAAAGGGTGCTCAACGGGTTTCATTTGGTTTCAACAAAATTAACATATTTTTGCTGAATTTTATATGATTTAGCTTAATTGTTATGAGTAACATACCACAATAATAACACATTAATGTGAACGGAACGGTAATTATGCGGACAATTTGCGTTTAGTTCATTCCAGAGCACAATGTTGGAAAATATTTTCCGAATTATCCTATCCTACTAATATTATAAATGCGAAAGTTTAGATGTTTGGATGTTTGTTACTCAATCACGCTTAAACAGCTGAACCGATTTGAATGAAATTTTGCACGAAGATAGTTTATAGCCTGGATTAAAATATAGGATAGTTTTTATTCCGAGTCCACGCAGACGAAGTCGCGGGCGGAAGCTAGTTATTTATATTTTATTTATATAGATGTATTTCTTTCAATTGCATAAAATTGTTAATCATTTTGCTCAACGGAATCGTGTTTCGTATTTATTTTATTTGCACAAATACATATTATTGCAAAACCGATATAATGAAACGAAACGTCACTTTATGATTCGCTGAACCGAGCCGAGCCGAGTCTGCGATTTCGTTGATTTCTTTGCTTTATTGTTTCAGCTTGTCGACGTCGGCATTAGCGTTTATCGTTTATTATTAACGTCACTTCTCAACACGACGAACAATTTTATTCTTAAAGTTATAAGACAAACCCAACAAAATTGCTTCCACAATGACTGTGACGCGGGTCGCGGAATCCCGCACCGAATTTAAACTGAAGAGTCTACCTGAAGACGTGATATCGAGTGTTAAATTCGCACCAAAGTCTAACCAGTTCCTCCTAGTATCATCTTGGGACTGTTCAGTGAGGCTGTACGATGTGAGCGGGAATTTGGAGCGGCATAAATACAGCCATGAGCTGCCTGTGTTGGATGTGTGCTTTAGGGTGAGAAAGCTTTGATATTAGTATCCTATCCCCTGCTTTGCTCAAATTTATTGAAATGTTAAGTACATTTTCCTTTAATATTAATAAAACACGGCGTATTTCCCTTGCCCAAATTATAACCTAAATGTTGCTGGTTTTATCATGGTATTTGTTAATTAATTTGCACTAATAATTGGTCCAAAAATCTTTGCAACGCTGGAATAGTAATACAAATCATTAAAACCCATGGAGTGATTAAGATTACATTTTTGATCAATTGAAATGGTAACTTTTTTAATACTGTAAAGGTATATGTTTGTGCTAATACCTCATAAAAAAAATAGAAAGGAAAGCCAACACTTATACTGATTTTAATATATTTTTAGGATGCTGTCCACTCATACAGCGGAGGCCTTGACCAGACACTCAAGATGTATGATCTGAATGCAGGCTCAGAAACAAGTCTAGGGGAGCACAAGGGGGCTATCCGATGTGTGGAGTTTGCCAGCGAAGTGAATGCCGTGCTGACGGGCAGCTGGGATGGTACAGTTAAAATGTGGGATAGTCGAGTACCAAACTGTGTTGGGACATATAATCAAGGAAATGAGAGGGTGAGTGAAGATATTTCATGTATGTAATGTAATATAAATCTGAGTTGAGATTCATTATTATAGAAAAAATAAAACAAACATGGAAATGTGTTGTAAAAAAAGTGTATATTATCAAAAGCAGTAGTAGTTTTGAGTAGGAAATGCTAAAAGTTTCCAAATTTTGAGTACCTAACCTAAACTAGTGAATAACTATCTGAATTTCCAAAAGTACCTAGTGGGCCAGGGGTCTTCAACCTTTTCACATGAACTAGTCAGTTGTACTTACTGTATGAAAAAAAATTGAATTTGCTAATTGATTACTATATTTTTTAACTCAGGTATACACAATGAGCATAGTCGGCGAGAAGTTCGTAGTGGGCACGTCGGGGCGCAAGATATTCGTGTGGGATGTCCGCAACATGGGGCACGTGAACCAGCGGCGTGAATCCTCACTCAAGTACCAGACTAGGTGCATCCGCGTCTTCCCCAACAAACAGGTATACTATTACTTATAGCCCTATAGTGGTGACTATGTTGCATGCCTAACAAGCAGGAGGTGTGCCAGTGATTATATCCCTTCCCCGAGAAGTCACATCATGATGTCCCTTTTTGAACAAGATACTATCATGTCCCTTATTGTACAGGTGTCCAAAAGTCAATGTCAAGTAATCTCAGTTTTAAACAAAATTACACATTTTTCCCAACCAAAAAGGCCGTGTGTCACGTACACGTACAGCAGACAACGTGCAACGTAATACTCAAAATGGCCTCGCCGGAAGACCAGCGCTGGCTCGTGAGCCAGCATTATGCTGAGGCGGGACCATTTCGTAACATGTACTTATGTGATAGATATATTTGTTTTGTTACAAATAAATAATTTTCATTTCATTTGAAAAGAAGTTAAAATTATAAGTACACACCATACATATAGTGTTTACCTGATACATGACAATTACTTACATAAAAATTATAATTGAAGGAAAGATAGAAGGAAGGAGACGCAGGGGAAGACCAAGACGTGCGTTTATAGACCAAGCTAAAGAGAAAGTTAACGTAATGTCGTATCAAGAGCTCAAAACAGTGGCAGAGAGAAGAACATTAGTAACTACAACTTAGAAAAGTTGAAAAACCCCCAACATTTTCATTTCAGTCCAATATCTCAAAAACGGCTAAACAGATTTTCATGAAACATGGCTAAGAACACTTGGGCTAACAACAGCTTTCGAATAAAAAAAACCGCATTCAAATCGGTCCATCCGTTCGGGAGCTACAATACCACAGACAGATACACAGATACACAGACACACAGACACGTTAAACTTATAACACCCTCTCTTGGCGTCGGGGGTTAAAAATGGCGATTACTCCACCGACAAGAGCTCGGCTCTTAAGTTTATGATGATGATGACATCTTGTTTAAAAAGTAAACCCAGCTTAAGTCTTCATGTTTTTTATTCAATTACTTTTACATAACGGTAAAAACCTAATCCCCCCCCCCCCGGTCCCCCGGTCATTGTGGCACTCTTTGGGGGAGGCCTATGTCCAGCAGTGGACGTCTTTCGGCTGATATGATGATGATGATGATGAAAAACCTAATCCTTTCCGGCTCTCATCCGCCATATTGTAGATATTTTATATTCTACTGTTTTCATAAAGCAAATGTGCATCAATCCCATTCATTCTGCCTTATTCAATCGTTCATCATTCCTCGTTCATAAAACATTTACACATGTACCCCTTCATAAGGAATTCGGGTCGGCGGCGCAGGGGTAGGGGCTGCGTTCCTCGTTCCGGATCGTTCCTGGCTCAACAGATTTCTTTGGCCATTCAGCGTGGCAACGCCGCCAGTGTCATGGGAACTTTCGGGCCACCAACGATCCGGGGCGGTCCTTTTTGTTACTTTAAGTTAGTACGTATTGTTGAATGTTAGATAAGTGCCTTCAAGCCTTCGTTCCGCTGCGCCTACCTAATCAATTAATCATTCTTACTTCTTAAACAAATTAAATTGTTAAACAATTAACTTTACTGTACTTAATAAAAAGGTTCTGCACTTTTTCCAAAACTGTTATGACTTGGCCTATCATCCGTTGTTATTTGGCTCGATGTTTACTTTTGGACACCCTGTATAAGCAGGTACACCAATGTATCTCTGCAAAACAGTTGTTTAATGTTAAATTATAATTCCAGGGCTACGTGCTTAGCTCAATTGAGGGTCGCGTGGCGGTAGAGTACCTGGACAGCAACCCGGAGGTGCAGAAGAAGAAATACGCCTTCAAGTGCCATCGGATCAAGGATGGAGGTAGGTGCAATCGTCATTAGGTTGAATGAGATAGCAAGAGAATTGAAAGCATCAATGTAGACCTGACATTTCATGTTTGAATGGACTTGCGACCCGGTCGACTCGTGGACGTGGACGGCTGTGCTCGGCTCTTTTAAGACCCGGCGCGACCCCGCTTGGTCCGGTCGATGCGAAACGTACATAAAGTTTAGTTTTCTCCTCAGGTTTAGAGAAGATCTACCCAGTAAACGCGATCAGCTTCCACTCTGTGTACAACACGTTCGCGACCGGCGGCTCTGACGGCTACGTCAATATCTGGGACGGATTCAATAAGAAGAGGCTCTGCCAATTCCACAGGTATTTTAACTAGAATCTATACTATAGGCTTGATCGCTAGAATTTTTCGACCTTTCAAATCAACGATAGGAGCCAAATCTGTATTATATCCATGGTTAAAGCGTATTATTGACCCCCGATAGGAGGATGACGATGAGTCGCGATTGAGCGACCTATGAAGTAAAATAGTGTGCGTGTTTTGATTCAAAAGCGAATGGTAACTTTAAAAGCACTTAACTTACGAGTATTTTTACAGGTACAACACAGCGGTATCCTCCCTCTCGTTCTCGCACGACGGCTCGGCGCTCGCGATCGCGTGCTCGCAGCTCGACGAGTCGCAGGCCGAGGATCCCAAGCCGGAGGACACCGTCTACATCCGATATGTCACTGACCAGGAGACCAAGCCCAAATGAGCGGCCAGGGGCGCCCGGCAGTGGACGAGGCAATCCGTTGACTACAACATTCACGTTCCGACATCATTTCCCAAAATATTCTGTCTTTCTCATATTTGAACACATATTCGTTTCCCATATAAATATTCATTCTTTCAAATATTTGAGTACTAAAATATTCGTTACCTAAAATACCCGTTTCCTAGAACACGGAAAGGGCTCCCTATATAGTTAGGGAGCTGGCGAGCAAAATTTCGATATGATCAGCACACACGGCAGACGTTATTAAAAGTGATATTTATGCCCTAAGAAACATCAAGGACCTTGTATGCCACCATGGTGGCGCTGCATTGTAAATTTACAGCGTTTCAAAAATGTAAAAAAAAAGGTGTGCTATATTATGCGCACACGTCTGCTTCTGGGGCTGATGATCACAGTCATCCTGGAAGCACAAAGAATAAAGGCAGACATCCAGGGCTCTAACTTGTGTAGTAATCAATTTTTTAATTAATTTTAATGATTTAAAAATCTGTATATGGAGTGCACACTTGGCAGATTTGAATTGTTCGATCAAAAACAATGAGAAGAACCACGGAAAAATAGTCTGCTAACATGTTGCCTCTGCGTTGTCTATTGACAGTGCTCCAATTTTTTTTTTAAAAAGGTGTGCGCACACGTCTGCCTCTAGGACTGATGTTTGAATTCCTTATGAAAACCAAGAAAATCGATGAAGCAGACGTTCAGGCCTCTGATATTCCAAAAGCAGACCATTTGATTTTTTTTAACCCGACGCTCGCGCCAAACCAAGCAGGTATAAATTGAATTGATCAAAATGCTACAGACAAGACCACATCCCGCCTTCGTCCTTGTTTTTTTTTTTAAAACGTTCCGAAACGCACTACCGGAGTATGTCATTGACAAGTTCGAGCACTTAAAATCAGTGAGCAAAGTGTCTGCCACATTTTTTTTCGAATCCACGGAGTCATAGTGAATCGAATGGGCGCAATGAGAACCGCGTGCAAATGACTTAGTAGAGCTTTTTTTTAACATTTTTACAACTCCGTCCCATGATAATGCAGTCCTGAATGTCTGCCTCTTCGATTTTCTTCGTTTCCAAGATGATTGTTACCATGAACTCCAGAGGCATACATATGCAAATGATTTAATACCCCGATTTTTTTAAGCAACTTCAATCCGCTGTAACGCGAAAACGCAGCGACATAGGACCTTAATTGATTGGACCAAATCGATTCGTAATGATGTAAACTGCAATCCACCTCGACGTGAAACGTGTGCAAATCATATAGCGAAATGCTCGCCAGCTCCCTAACTAATAAGTTTTATACTTTATAACTGATTAGTTTCCTAAAATATTCGTATCCTAGAACAATTTTATTCTAGTGTGAATCAGAAGCTGGAGCACACCATATATATAAACACAGAAAAATAGACTATCGTTTATCGACAGATTATTAATTAGAAATCTGCTTCAGGCGATATTCCATACTGTTTATTTTAGTTTTGGATATTTGATGAAAATGCGTCTTGCGGGGTTCGGATATATTAGGAAATGAATATCAATATTTATCATCGAAAATGTATTTGGATATTTTAAGAAACGAAAGTTTCGATCTTCTCAATTTGCATATTTTGGAAAATGAAAGAGAGTATTGATTCAACACGAGCTAAACTGGAAATAAAACAGAAATGTCATTGCGCATACTCAAGTCAACAAAATGCCTATAAATAAATTATCAAGGATCAAATGTCTCTTGGACGGCATAAGTGTACGTAATGATAAATAGATCATGTACCTAAGTTTTAAGTGTGACAAAGTGAGAACCACAAAGTTTTAACTGTCGGGCAGTAGACAGTAGAGTATAATGTGTTAAGTTAGATATTATTTAACGTAAGTGACGAATAAATTTAAGTTTCTTAATCTATCTTTGCTTCTCTATTATTGCCCTACAATATGGTGTAAAATTTACATTATATTGTGCACACATGTTACATTGGAAATGAAAGCACCTCTTTTAGAAGCTGTTATTTAAATTGCAATATGTAAATGTAACTATTCTGGTTCGGGTTTCCACCCGGGAATATCGCAACTCAATTTTGAAGCAGATATCTTCAACCGATTGAGCTGAAATTTTGGGTTCTTAAACCATACTTAGTTTGGATGACAATTCAATACCTATTATGGTAACATCAAGCTGATCTGATGGTGGAGGCAGCAGGTGGCCATGGGAATTCAGAACTAAATGGACATAACCCTATGGGCTCGTTAGAATCGTCTCAATGAGTAGTTTAACGGTTTACAGGCAATAAAAGCTTGTACCAAAATATAATTTTTTGACAGAAACTTATTAGAAGTGATGGATTCTGGTTTTCCAATCCTCAAACCCCAATTTGCAATTCAGATTTGTACGAATAATTATTATATATAATATTATATTTTTAGTGATTCAACTAATATAAGTAGAATCACTAAAATATCAACTATGGAGGAACCTTAACTACCAGTACTACCACGTAGGTGGCAAATAAGAATTGGGACTGCCTAATGGTAAGCGAAAACCGCAACCCAGTTATGTTGTTGTAAACATAATATATTATAATCTCTATTGTAAAGCAAAGCATTAAAAAAACCGACCAAGTGCGAGTCGGACTCGCGCACTATGGATACCGTACCATTATCTATAAAAGCGGCAAAAAAATCACGTTTGTTGTATGGGAGCCCCATTAAATATTTATTTTTATTCTGTTTTTTAGTATTTGTTGTTATAGCGGCAACAGAAATACATCATCTGTGAAAATTTTAACTGTCTAACTATCACGGTTCATGTAGACCCCGGATTGTTCTGGCACTGACGTCACAATAGGGTGATTTGGGGAGTAAATGGAACAGTATTAATTAATACGGATTTATTAAAATAAGATAATATAAAAAATATCATGTAGTGTTAATGAATACGAAATTGTACTTATTATTTTTTGGTATACATATTATTGCGAATCTTCCTATAAATAAATTGTCAGTTGATTAAAATATCGACGTTGCTCTTTCGTTAACGGACTCTCCGTAACAGATCAATAGTTGTTCTAAATGACTTGCCGTTAGGCTACGTCTTCTAGCAGAATATATCCACTTCAAAAAAGAAAAGCTTCTTTCCACTGAGACAGATGTTATTGGAGCATATTTGAAAAGTTTGCGGTTGTCAAAGCAATATTTGTAAAGATTGCTTGGATTTATTTGTATTTCTTGACCGGTATCAAGTTTGTTAATGTCACGCAATGTGTTAAATCCCTAATTAATTAAAATGTAATATCGATCGATTCACTGGGATTTTTTTATTGTGACTTTATTAAATTTTATTCGATTACGTACCGTAAATGAAATTATGTTTTTCTCTGGTGAAATGAATATACATTTTTATCTTATCTTATAATAAATGTATGTATCATTTTGTTCTACCATTCCATTTACTCCCCAAATCACCCTATTGTGACGTCAGTGCCACAACAATCCGGGGTCTATCATGAGATACAGCCTGGTGACAGACGGACAGACAGACGGACGGACAGCGGAGTCTTAGTAATAGGGCCCCGTTTTACCTACCCTTTGGGTACGGAACTCTAAAACATGTGCAAAATATCTTAATTATCTTTGATGTAAACCTTTTTTGTCAAAGTGTCGGTTCGTTCTTGTCTCCACAGATAGAAGAAACTTACTGTCCTGTCAGTGGGAAATATCAACATCAACTAAACAATATCCCAAATTGTAAACCCCGTAACGCAATTTATATTTCGAGAGTGATTATATTTCTGAGTGTACCTACATAATACAGTGAACTACAACGATTAGTGTGTTAGAATTAACACGGTGGAAAGAACATTAACAGTGATGCTTGTTGCGGATAAATATTGCCATGATGGTGACGGATTAGGTGGCCGTCACACTGCCGCCGCGTCTCGTTGCGAGACGCGGAGCTCGTTGTACGCAAGCACCTCAGTTTGTATATAAATTCCGTGTGATACGGCACACTGCACCGCACCTCCGTCCGGCGAAATTTGTATGCAGCGACACACCTCCGTCCGGAGATGCGGAGCAGTGTGACGACCGCCTTAGAGGTAAGTACCTAAGCTACAATATATCACTTCTTAGCTTAGTTATCGAGCCCGCGCGCTGCTCAGTCCGTGTATTACAAGGAACCCGGGCAGAGCTACGGGATAGCATATGGCCTATGTTCATCCAGACCCTTCGGTCGCCTACGAAACCAACGCTACGTAACCAGTTACGACTGAGAGGTTTAGGTACATTTCATAGTTAACTTTCGGCGGTCAGAACTCTACATCAGGCTCTTGTGTGAAGAATTATTTTCCATGCTGCGGAACTAGTTACGTACAAAGAATTTATTTTCTTCCTAGGAAACCAGTCAGGACATTTTTTTCGTATTTGGTCAGTTCCCATTCCAATTTCGGGTCTGTTTGCCCTTCGGGCATCTGAAACTACCTGACGAACCTACCTAGTGTTTTGCGATCGTAACAGGTTTCCAACGAGGATGAAGAATTCTTTAAACGCAACTAGATTCGTACAAACTTGCGGTTATGAACTTGCGGTTTCGTACGTGGCCAAAGGTCATCCAGACAGTTCACTCTATACACAGGGGAAATAATTTTTCAAATCGGATTCGTGATCTCGAAGATTAACCCCTACATACACACTTAAACCTGACAGACTTTTCCTCTATACCTATAATATTACCAAATTACAACCATACCAAACCAAATTTCATCTCAATCGGTTCAGCGGTTTAAGCGTGAAGAGGTAACAGACAGACAGACACACTTTCGCATTTATGATATTAGTATGGATATTAGTATAGACGAATCTGTAGAGTCAAATGAGTTTTGAGTGCCTGATAAAAATATGTAGCAATAAATATAACAACCAAGAACAAAAGCATAAGTTAAATCGAAGGCGATTAAAAGTAACATTTCAAAAATACTTGTGAGGTCCAAACTCCAAAGCCTAATTATGACGTTTTTCTTAAGGCGCTGTAACCACCATACCATACCCCCTTAGCCATACCACCACCATAAGCCCATAAGCCCATAAGGGACCATAAGCCCTTATTAATAGCTTGTTAAGAAGAGTCGATAATACATATGTTACGTAAAAAGAGCTTTGGCGGCCATACATTTAATATGGCGCGCAGAGGGGCTACCGCGAAACGAAAACGAACTTCGTTTGTGTATCTCCGTCTCTGTCGCACTTGCTAGTTCGAGCGATAGAGAGGGAGATACGTGTCGACCTGTATCACAGATTAATACTTACTTACTCCACCTGTACTAGGGCTATGACGTCCGGTAAACTGTGCGTACCGAAGGTTAAAAACGTACAATGAAAGAACGCTACAAAAAACGTATCCCTTATCTTCTTAATAGTTTACCAGAAACTATCAGCCGTGAAAGGATAAAAAACGACTTATTTTTTTTTAAAAAACGACATTACTTAAGTTATCCCTAGGCTAGGGCATAACTAAACCTATTTACAAATTAGTTCGCCTAGGGGTTACTTAAGTAATGTCGTTTTAATTTTTTTTTAACTGTTTACTATAATGTCTATGATAACGGGGATCGAACCAGGTCCTCCAGATTGAGAGTCGCCTGCGTCACCACTCAGCTACAGGGGCTCTCCGCTCGGAAGAACTAAATTTTACACTTAAATCATTGACAAGAATGAGGCCGGTTCAGTATATAGGTACTCCTACTTTCTAAGCGTATGCCATACATACAGACAGATAAACGCAGCCACATCACAACCAATTAACTATTATTCACTCACACTCTTTAAAACTTAGATTGTGTGGGGTTTAAAGGAAGTGTGAATGAAAGTATGATTTCCTGGAGTTTATTTATTTATTTCATTATGTTTGAGAAGAACACTATACATACGAGGGGCGTGCCAAAAAAAGTTAGATACTCCATGGTCATTTGGTTGATACTGGCAAGTTATACACCATTTAAATTTTTTTTGGTCATCAAAAACTGCACGCGGTTCCCTATGACATTTGGTCGAGCACCCCTGACCTAGGTCTGACCGTTTAGCCAGGCTGTACTCCAACTTTTTACCCCGAGGCAAATCTTGAAATGTCAGATTTTTCTGGGAGTCACACAGAGAGACCCTACACTTGTTTCATACATCACCAGGTCGTAATTGCATTCTTTCCCGGAGAACAACTATGTCAGTGAGAAATCAGTGGTTTTGCAGCTTTATTTCTTTGTTTTGTTTAGAAATTCTCAATGGATCGACATGGGAATTGTATGTTCGATAAGCAGGTGACTAAGCTTGCTTAACCTAAAAAAAAAGAATTATAATGAACAACTACGAAAAACGACGTTTTCTTAAATCGACTATTTTTTAATTTAAACATCCTGTAGCTCCTAAAGTATCGATCGTAGAGTAAAAATAAATATGACCAATTTTGTAGGAAATTTTATGGAAAATCTTTTATCCGAAGGATTCTTATGCTAGGGAGAGCTTTGAAGATGAGGCGAAGACAGGACGGCCGCCAACCGCAGTCACTCAAGAAAATATGCAAGCTGCAAACTGTGGAAAAAAATATCGTGCGAACCGACGAATTACATATGTAGAGCTCGAGTGTGAACTGGGCATTGGATCAGCAGCATTGCAAACTATCATTCATGATCAACTGTTCCTTCATAAGCGTTGTTCAAGATGGGTGCCGCACAAACTCATCGATTTGCAGGAAAGGCCGTCGCGTGGATTGGTGCATATTAATGATAAATAAATTCGACGCTGGCGAAAAAAAAACGTTTATGATATACTGACAGGTGACGAAACATGGCTATATAACTACGATCCTGAAACAAAGCGACAGTCCACAGTATGGTGCTTTGAAGATGAGCCGACTCCAACAAAATGTCGCCGAGCACGAAGTAGGTATACAGAAACAAATGATTGCCTCATGTTTCTGCAAGACGGGACATATTGCCACGATAGAAGAGCTAGAAGATCAAAGGACAGTTAATTCAGAATGGTATGTGACAGTTTGTGCCCCAAGAGTATTGTCAGCTTGGTGTGACAAGCGGCCGAAGTCAGGAACCCAGCACCTGCGGCGCTACCACGGCAATCGAAACTCGAAGTCCGTATACATGCATCCCTATCACTCGAGGAATGTAAGTGCGATAGAGATGGAAATACCCGAACTGCGGCTTTCGAAGTTCGTGGTTAATAGCTCTGCTCTGGCACCACGACAACGCTGCCCCGCATACTTCTGCTAAACACTTGACTATTTGAGTTCATAAAACGTTACTATACCGCCCCACTCGCCATATTCCCCTAATTTTGCACCCTGTGATTTTTACCATTTTTCCAAATATTTGATAAAAATTAAAAGAAAAGCGATTTGAGAACAAAGAAGATGCCCTGGCTGCCTATAATTTATGAAATTTCTGAGGTGTCTAAAGAAGAATGGTCATCAGTATTTTCCAAGTGGTTTAGACGGATGGAAAAATGTGTGACGTGTTCACGGTGAATACTTCGAAAAAATAGATAGCTGTAACAAAGAATAAACTCTGTAACTTTTGAGTATCGTGAAAAGGGGTAGCCAGCCTCATTGCCAGATTATAAGGAACGTAACGTCCATATTTAAGTGCATGTTTGAGATATGGTATTTTGCTTAACCGAAGATACTGAATAATACATACATGTGTAGGTACCTATATCTTACGTACAAATCTTACAATAGTAATTAACAGACTAAAAATTAGAAACGCGCTACCACTTATGACATGATAGCACTATGAACTTCATCAAACACAATTTACACACACGTACTAGCTATCACTTCCTCAATTACCAAGGCAGAACAGAAATTATACCCGCAAATACACTTCTATGGGCAACGCATACAACTTCTAAGAAAGCTTTAGGTGGTCGCAAACAGTGCAACTCTTTTGTTTGACTGCCAATTTAGTTGGTCTCAAACGCGCAAATTTAATCAACCTAGCCGTAATTACAAATGTAATTGTATAACGGTGTACATAAGGTTTATAATGGGTTGGTTTGGATGTGAGTAGATAGGCAAGCGCTCTTAAAATTTAATTGCAAAATCTCTGCTTCCCTTGTGTGTTCGCGGACGTGTTAATTTCGCGTTTGAGGTTCGCTTTTATCTATAGGGTGTAAAACGTGTTGTGAATTCCTTTCACACTTTATATGTGTAAAGGTAGATATAAAGGCTTCGAAAGTGCTTCTCAAAGGTAGCCCGTAGCATCCTGTAGGTAGACTTTAAAAAAATACAGTTCTCGACGATATCAAACAAATCTTAGTAGGTAAAGTCAAGAAATTTAATTCCCTAACCCATTTCGTTGAAATGTCATTAGACATTCGCAATGCATCAAAGTCGAAAATTCTATGTCCGTAATAGTATTGAAATGTCAATACGTATTATTTGTCACTTCACATCAGGGATGCCGTGGATGCGATTTTTATGACATCCGCGGATGCGGATATTTGGGGGCAGACATCCACGGATGCGGATGCGGATTTTGGGGTTCAACACTTAAAAACAACAACGTCCACTTTATGATCACACGATCATCAAACACGTTGAGACTAAATTACATAGCGAACAAATCAAAAACGCGTTTGCACTTGGTAACAGAAACGAAATTAAAGAAGTTTTTTTACTAATGGCGAAAATATCTAAAACGCGGTAAGCGTTTCTTTCTTGCCGTGAATTACACTACATCCGCATCCGCAAAAACTCCACATCGATTTTGGCGGATGCTGATGTTAAAATTTGTGCGGAACTTCCGCGGTTGCGGATGCGGATGCGAATGTCTGCAGCATCCCTGCTTCATATTACCTACAGATAACCTCTTTGCGAAAAGTTATCATTTGCTTTTCTAATTACAAACATGTGTCAGTGTCAAACAAGAAAATTGTAAAATATTTTTCAAATAGGTACGTTATTAATGTTGAAGACTGTGACCTTTTCAATCGATCCTTCTTACTAAATAAGTCTAACCGACATATTCATCCGTTTGGCAAGTAATATTTACAAGGTTCAATTGAAATAGGTCAGCCACCAATTTTGTAATCAGGGAGGTATAGTTCAAACTCATGGGAGTGGGTGCCTCGCCAATTATGATTACGTGATTAAGCAGCCAATGATACACAACTATTATAATTGTCGGCGAGGCTCACTCACATTAGTTTAGCAAGGGGTATAATATTCAGTAAAACAAAGTAAAATAAGTACTCACTCGTATATTATCACAAAGCACACTTTAAACTTACACAGAATATTTGCCAGGTATCTTCACTTTTGTACTGTTTGACGACCAAAGATGAACTGCCTAAGTTGGCGCCATGATGATTGTTTTATGGTGAACAGAAATGGCGGCAACCGGAAGTTCATATTTTGTCGTGATATTAACAAATCACAACAGTAGATTTCAATGATTAATTTATGGTGTAAAAATATTAAATATTTAAAAGGCATTTTAAACAATTGTTAACAGTCGGCCATCCAAATTTAAGATGTACGACCTCGTACTAAAAAAAAAAAGTTAAGCACAAAATACCTATTTAAGATAAATACAAACCAAGATCATAACTAGCCTCATTGTGTACTATAGTATAGTGGATCTAATTATATATAAAAATTGTTCTGTTTGATCATATATAAATCTAGTGAAAAAATAAACTGGTCAAACTTACATACAAATGAAACAATTGACAACAGGCCCTGTGTCCTGAATGCCTTACAATATTTTGTTGACAACAGGCCCCACTACGTCCTGAATGCCGTATGTAATAGTAAATTAAATGATAACAGGCCCCACTACGTCCTGAATATCATACGTTATAATCGTTTTGTTGACAACAGGCCCCACTACGTCCTGAATGCCATATGTTATAATCAATTAAATGACAACAGGCCCCACTACGTCCTGAATGCCATGTTATAATCAATTAAATGACAACAGGTCCCACTACGTCCTGAATGCCATATGTTATAATCAATTAAATGACAACAGGCCCCACTACGTCCTGAATGCCATATGTTATAATCAATTAAATGACAACAGGCCCCACTACGTCCTGAATGCCATATGTTATAATCAATTAAATGACAACAGGCCCCACTATGTCCTGAATGTCAATAACCTTTCGCGTGCCAAATGTCATGTTTAAGTCTCTTTTTTTTTTTACCAACATTTAGTTAGGGAACTAGTTAAGATTTAAAGTTAAAATCACATCCACCACTTGGTGATGACATGACTTGCCCAGCGAAAGGTTCATTAAGATTCTGTGAAGAAAACAATATTTAATTAATCATTAATTTCATCAATATCACTGATATCACTGGATGACGATATATCTTCTGTATGAGGCCTTTTAAAACTAAGCCAAGGGGCAATTTTATCTACGGCCACAACTGTGGTAAAACGTCGGCCGCATTTCCTCGTCAATGGAGTGTCTTCCACTTGGAAGCGATCATTATCTAGAATAGCTGTAATTTTGTACGGTCCCTGAAACCGTGGAACTAACTTTTTACTCTGACCAGTGGCAGGTACCTGTCGTTCTATTCTAACTAAGTCGCCTACTTCAAATTTATAAGGCTGACATCTCTTTTTATCATACGATTTTTTTTGTTGTTGCTGGTATGATTCAACATAAGTATTGATTTCGTCCCTTATTTGGGATCTGTCGCTATCTACATTATTGGTGATATCTTCGGCCAACTCAGCCTGTAACCTACTATCACTCTCGCCTACCGGTCTTATACCGAATAATGCCTCAGCAGGACTACGATTAATACCTTTATTAAGTGTGTTATTCATACCCCATTGGACATCAGGCAGGTAGTCATCCCATTTATTATCTGGAGTACCCAGAGACTTGGCCGTAAGAGCATCAATAATTACTTTGTTATATCTTTCTACCTGCCCGTTGGCACGAGGAGTAGCAACGGCGTTGAGGATATGTTTAACACCCTGGTCGTGCATATACTTCTTAAAACACGCGCTTGTAAATGACGTCCCGCGATCGGAGATCAACCTTCTCGGTACTCCAAAAATACCAAAATACTCCCTAAACACTTTTATAGAGGTGTTTGACTTAGTATTCCTAACAGGTTTCAAGAATACGAACCGGGTAAAAGCGTCAACAATTACCAATATGTGCATGTTTCCCCGGCTACTCCGAACAAATGGACCAACGTGGTCCACATGGATTGTGTCAAAAGGGTTGTCAACTTTCTTTATGGGATTCAAAAATCCTGGCTGCTTACCTCCCCTTGATTTAGCGTAAGTACATTCTAAACATTATCGAACGTACTTCTTTACAAAGTTTCGCATTTTAGGGAACCAGTAAGTAGCCATGATTTGTCCAAAGTTTTGTCAATAGAGAAATGGCCAATATCGTCATGGTTTTGCTTGATAATCTGCCAGCGAACGCTTTTTGGTACAACCCACCTGCCCCCTTTTGGTGTAACTCTAAACAACTTATCACCTTTTAACTTGTAATTGTTTCTGATATCGACCACATTGGCAAAGTCTGGATTTTTGAGAATGCCGACAATTCGTTGAATTTCTGAATCCGCATTCTGAACAGTTACTAGCCAATCTGACTCACATCCCGAAACTGACGATATATTACAAACTTTATGAGGGATGTTGTGCATTGGGTTGCGACTTAGGGCGTCAACATGTGCCATAGCTACACCCGGTCTATAGTCAATGCTGAGATTAAATTCTTGGATTTGTTCCCACCACCGCGCAACTCGTGAGATCATATCTTTTTTCTGGAAAGTAGCTCTTAAGGAATTGCAGTCGGTTATAACCTTAAAAGGAATGCCGACAAGATAAACCCTAAATTTTTGTAAAGCTGATACGACCGCGAGCGTTTCCAAATCGTACGATGAGTAATTCTGCTCTTCTGGCGTCGTCTGCCTGCTGTAGTAGGCAACCGGTTTCAAAACATTATTATCGTCGCGTTGGAGTAAGATTGCACCTAGTCCTAACTTACACGCATCTGTATCCACCTCAGTCTGAGCTTGCGGATTGTAAAGCGCCAAGGTGGGCTTTGTCACTAATTTTTCCTTCAGGGTCCTAAAAGCGGCTTCTTGCTCAGGGCCCCAAGCCCAGGTTGCATCCTTTTTCAAAAGATTTGTTAGGGGTTTAGCAATGATGGAGAATCCAGGTACAAACCTCCGGAAGAAACTGGCCAGCCCCAGGAATTGCCTAACGTTATGCTGACTAGTAGGGACCGGAAATTGCTCAACAGCTTCTATTTTCCGCGAACCAGGGCGAATACCATAGCTTGATACTTCAAACCCTAAGTAATCAACTGACTGCCCAAAAAACACGCATTTGGATAGCTTAAGGGTAAGACCCGCATTAGAAAACAACTTTAAGGTGTTTTCTAATCGTTCCAAACCCTCAGAAAAGTCCCTAGCGGGGATTATTACATCATCCAAGTAAGCTAGAGCTTCTTTATGACGTGAAGAGCCTAACACCTGATTCATGATGCGCTGGAACGTGGCTGGAGCGTTTGCAAGGCCGAATGGCATTCTATTGAATTCGAAATGCCCATCCGGCGTTACAAACGCGGTCTTGTATCTATCAGCTTCAGTGATGGGCACTTGGTAATAGCCAGAGGCCAAATATCCAATGTTGTGTAAAAACGATGTCCCGAAAGTACATCTAGTTGGTCATCTATCAGTGGCATGGGAGAGTTTTCTTTAATTGTGCGCTTATTGAGAGCACGGTAATCAATACAAAGTCGGTATTCACCAGTCTTTTTACGGACAAGAACCACAGGGCTAGCGTAAGGCGACGTGGAAGGACGTATTATTCCATTGTCTAACAACTCCGTGACCATGTCTCGAACTACCCCCTTCTCATGAATCGCTAGTCTGTAAGGCCTGTAAACCACAGGCTCACTATCATTTAATGATATGGACATTTCACTGACTGATGCAGTGCCTAGCTCGGACAAGTTGAAAGCGAAACAACTCCTATATCTATTCAATAGTGCTAGTAGTTCTTCCTTTTGAGATTGTGTAACTTGTTCGCCTACGCGGACATTTGTAACGTCAATAACAGGCGGCGTATGCTCACTTACAGTGGACACTCGCATCGAATGAGAGGAAGGGACTTCAGTATCTTCGCTAGCTATTCGACCACGTGCCAACAGTGAACCTTTGCGCAGTGAGATAGTCTGGTTATTGGATACGTTAATAACAAGTTTCCCTAACCCTCCTTTGTCAACATGAAACAACCCTGAATACACTGAAAAGCTCACATTATTAGAGTTTAGTCTCAGGCCACCTTCAATATATACATCTCCAGCAAACGTTGGGTCTGTATAGATATCAATAATCGTCAGTCCAGTAACATCAATATCGTCTTTACAGAACAACTTTACTTTGTGACTAATTATTTCATCATTTATCTCATTCAACATAAGCAACTGTTCATTATTTTTGTAAACCAATACATGTGGTTGTTCTGTGAAAGACTGCCCTATCATAAGAGGAACATGCATCGCACAGTCAGGAACTATATAGAGATCTACATCCGCTTCTACCCGATCGATTGTAATACTAACCCTACACCTACCTAGCGCGTGAACGACAGAACCACCGAAGCCCTTAAGCGATGGTAGAGAATCCATGTAAACTTGTGTATTGATATTTTCGAAATCGGTTGCCCTAATCATACAGCACTCGCTACCGAAATCAATAAATGCCCTAAACGGTACCCCATCAACTAAAATAGTTTTTACATATTTATTTCCTGAATCACTAGTATCAGTGACACAGCGTCGAACTGATTTCTCATTTACGGTTGAGTGGTTGGTTGACACTTTGGAATAGCATTGATCAGAGTCGTGACCTAACTTCAGACATTTGGTGCATTTTTTTATGGGTAAAGTACACTGAGAGGAAACGTGACCATCTTGTTTACAATTGTAACAGCGGGGCTTATTTGGTCGAGTTACAACGTCATTAGGCTTGGCACTGATTGTGTTTTTAACTACTTGTATGCCAAGAGTTTATCAGGGTCATCAAACTGAGCCGCTTCAGCTCCTAATCGAATAGAACGGTCGTCTATGCCGTGTAATATACATTCCACGGCGAGCTTGCCTGTTATCGCTTCGGTAACCCTATTGACTAGTGCTACTTTATCATAAAAGTACTCCTCAAGTGAGTCTCCAAAGCGAGCTCGCCTAGCAAGCATATCGCTAAGCATCTGTCCATAATTTTCTTTGGAGGGAAAGGCTGCCATTAGTTTTGATTGCCACTCCCTCCAAGAAAATAGGACCGATGACAACCCCTCGTACCATCGCTGAGCTAGTCCCCGTAATTTTGGTAAAGCGTAATGTATCACCTGTTTTTCGGTCCAACCGTATATAGACGCGCACTCATTAACTTTATGAAGCCAAATTGTCATTGTCTGTTCCTTCTTAGCGGGATCAAACTCAGGGATAGTATTGTGCATATTTCCTATTTTATCTAAAGAATCATTACGTCCTAACGTTTTCAATGCATTAAGCAAAAGGTTAAAGCTATTATTGTCGGAGGTATTACAAGTCAACTCACGTTTATCTTCATTGCCAACCACCGGCCTGTTCATCCGGCTGCGCGAGCGGTAGCTCGCCCGGCTGCGCGAACGGCGGTGGCTAGCTCGATTGCGTGAAGGGCGGCGGCTGGCTCGGCTGCGCGAACGCCGGTGGCTGACTAGGTTGCGCGAAGGGCGGCGGCTGGCTCGGCTGCGCGAACTCCGGCGGCTGACTAGGTTGCGCGAAGGGCGGCGGCTGGCTCGGCTGCGCGAACTCCGGCGGCTGGCTCGGCTGCGCGAACTCCGGCGGCTGGCTCGGCTGCGCGAACTCCGGCGGCTGGCTCGGCTGCGCGAACTCCGGCGGCTGGCTCGGCTGCGCGAACGACGGCTGCTTCGGCTCCGTGGCCGGCGGCTCGCCCGCCCGCGTGAACGTCGACTCGTCCGACTGCGCGTGCGCCGACTCGCTCTGCTGTGCGGGCGATGGCGCGCACGGCTACGCGGTCAACGGCTCGCCCGGCTGGCCGAACGACTGCGCGTTCGGCTGCGAGATCGATGCTTCATTCGGCTGCGCGACCGGATGTGCTGGTGCGACGCTCTGCGAGATGCTGCCCACCTCTCACGACTTCGCGACCGCCGCTCGGTCCCGGTGGGACACGAAGGCGTGTACAACCCTGGTTCATCGGTTACATCTTCCACTGAAATTTAGCAAATATTGTCGAACAGTTTATTGATCATAAAATGCAGTACATGTTAATATTGTTTTATTTTAAGCCACAGTCCTACGGAAAAGAGTGCACCAGTTTAAACGATAAGCAACAAGTAAGTAACCCCCATAATCCTATAAGCGCCTAAACTGCGTCAGTTTGTAAATAAAGATCGTAATGCCATAAAGCAAATTGTACTTATTACACTACTACAAAATTGGTAAACTAAAGGAAAAAAAAAGTTTCCGCTAGCAATAATAATAACAAATTTAAAACTTACTGGGTGAGCTAACCGTTCTAATCATTTTAATCTTTTATTTGAGCACGTGCTTACAGTGTTCAAATAGAATGAAGGTCTTATTTCACTTAAACGAAACTTTTGTTTATAAAGGTTTATAATATCCACCCGTTAAATACATTTTAAAAGTCCACAAGGCCCAAAAAAAAGGTTCATCCCCACTTCTGAACTGTTGAAGACTGTGACCTTTTCAATCGATCCTTCTTACTAAATAAGTCTAACCGACATATTCATCCGTTTGGCAAGTAATATTTACAAGGTTCAATTGAAATAGGTCAGCCACCAATTTTGTAATCAGGGAGGTATAGTTCAAACTCATGGGAGTGGGTGCCTCGCCAATTATGATTACGTGATTAAGCAGCCAATGATACACAACTATTATAATTGTCGGCGAGGCTCACTCACATTAGTTTAGCAAGGGGTATAATATTCAGTAAAACAAAGTAAAATAAGTACTCACTCGTATATTATCACAAAGCACACTTTAAACTTACACAGAATATTTGCCAGGTATCTTCACTTTTGTACTGTTTGACGACCAAAGATGAACTGCCTAAGTTGGCGCCATGATGATTGTTTTATGGTGAACAGAAATGGCGGCAACCGGAAGTTCATATTTTGTCGTGATATTAACAAATCAAAACAGTAGATTTCAATGATTAATTTATGGTGTAA
This sequence comes from Epinotia bilunana, assembly GCA_947049275.1. Taxonomy (NCBI): domain Eukaryota; kingdom Metazoa; phylum Arthropoda; class Insecta; order Lepidoptera; family Tortricidae; genus Epinotia; species Epinotia bilunana. The sequence continues at coordinate 8,234,853 of OX346265.1, forward strand.
AAATATTAAATATTTAAAAGGCATTTTAAACAATTGTTAACATTAATACGAAAAATAAAATGCTTTCCGCTAATATCATATAACAGAACCAGCGACAAAGGTAAGGTTAGGTTTTGGCAGTGCCTTGGCGTCCCAAAGTTCAGTTCACCATGTCAACGTAGTTAATTTATTGCCTAGTTACTAACATAAGACAAAGCATGTGCGATATGTCAAAGTAACGTCGTGCGTGTTGTGCGACAGTTTGCTATACGATATTGAACCTTAGGTGGGTTGGAAATTAGATTCCTTGACTGTCCCTTCCTTCCTTTCTCTTTAAGAGAAAGAGGGTGTGGTTTTGAGCCACTGTAGCCGATCGGTAAGGAACGCGTCTTTCAATCTGGAGGTCGTGGATTCCAAACCCCGTCTCGTACCTCTGGTTTAAAAAAACTTATGTACGGAATATCATTTTGATATGTAACGGTCTTTTCGGTGATGATAAGGTCGCGAGGAAACCGGTATAATCCCAACAAGGTCTACTTTTCCCCTCTGTAATGGAAGGTCAAATGGCAGTCGCCAGCGTAAAACAAGTGCCTGCATGCTGCCTACGCCAAATCTCGGGAATAGGTGCCAGCGGATCCTGACCGTTTTTAAGGGTACAGCCGGGAAAACGGAGGACGATGATGTAGGATGACATTTTGACTGTCCTAAAATTGTGCCGAAAATATCGTGTACCTACCTACCTAACTGTTCATCTATTTTTTTTGCCTCATCCAAATTATAGATAACGTATGCAGGATGTAAGTACTTAAATAAGAAAACTCATAACTCATGAGCTCTGGACCAAACAGAGACTGTTCAAATTAGACTAAAGATTTCACTAATAGCATAAACAGGGTTACGGTTAACCCTCGTTGGCCCGAGTAAAGAGCCATCGCTTTATTTAACGACGCCATGTTGTTGACGGCCATTTTGACACGGTGCGCGAAATGGCGACGCTTGACCTCTACCAAGGCGTGACTAAATGATCTGTTTTGAGATACGATTATCTGAGATCTTTGAATTCTTCGATGTTAGGTCAGAGTGAACTGCCTATAAATTCACAATACCTAGGGAAAAGAAAATTATGTCTCCGATACCTATGCAACAATGGGGCTAGCACAAAGCAAACTAGCTGCCAAGTCATGTCGCGTGGGACTCAAAGACTCCTGTCTCACTCGTACTGTACAAATCAGAAAAAGGAGGGTAGAATTTTTCACGCTTAGGTTAGGTACATTTATTACCGCCCATGGAGTTTACAAAACACGCGTCCATTGATCCAGCCAGGGGCCCATGTGATAAAGGCTTGTAAGGGAGATTATCCACTTGAGCTGTGCGATGTAGCGGAGCGGTGGGCAAGGACAAAATCTACCATCAGCATTGCTAGCCGCTCACGCATCTCTTCCTATTTGGTGGATTTTTCCTGGCACCGCTCCGCTACGCTACCTCGTACAGCTCTAGTGCACATTCTTATATCATATACACTTACGAGGGACGGCTGAAAAGAAATCTACCTAAGTATGAAACAAAAGACTGTCATCTATGATTTTTTTTTATTTTTCAATATAGTCCCCTGCTAGTGAAATACACTTATTACATTTATCAAATATTGACATTAACCCATGAAAAAAAAAATCTTTCGGCTTCTCGTCAAAAAAGTCACTAACTGCAGCCTTCATTTCGTCATCGGTCAGAAATCGTCTTCCTCGGAGATCTTTTTTGAGGTGTCTAAATAAAAAATAGTCGCATGGGGCTAGGTCTGGACTGTAAGGTGGATGGTTAACGGCATCGAACCCTAATTCCTTCATGGTAAGCGTCGTTGTGCGGGCGGTATGCACAGGTGCATTATCGTGTAAAATCAGGATCCCTTTGCTAAGTTTACCCCTCCTCTTTTCTTTTATCGCGTCTCGTAACTGATGCAGTAAGCTGGAATAATATTCAGCATTCATTGTCCTTTTTTTTGGTAAATAATCTATTAGTAAAATTCCTTCTGTATCCCAAAATACGGTAGCCATAAGTTTGCCTGCCGACGGCCTGACCTTAAACTTCCGAGGAGGCTTCTCATCCTTGAATTTCCACTGCAAAGACTCTTGTTTGCTTTCGGGGTCCCACTGTCGAATCCAGGTCTCATCACACGTCACCATTTTAGAAACAATTTCTTGCTCATTACCTCGACTCATTTCCAAAAACTCCTCACAACATTTGACGCGTCGGTCCTTGTCAAACGCCGTTAACATTCTGGGGACCCAACGTGCACTCACCTTGGACATATTCAGATGCACATGAATTATCTCATTGACTCTTTCTTTACTGATGCCCACATCTCTAGCAATCTCCCACTGCTTCACTCGTCGGTCTTCTAAAATTATTTTTTTAACTTTGGCTACATTTTCGTTCGTAACGGCAGAAACCGGCCTTCCACTACGAGCGTCATCTTCCAAGCTCTCACGACCGAGTTTAAATTGTTTAGACCAAAACTTTATAGTAAATTCGGAAGGGCACGAACTACCGAACACACACATCATACGTTCTCGGATCTGTGAGGGAGTATTTCTTTCTTTTGTTAGAAATTTAATCACTGCACGATGTTCAATTTTAGCAATATTCATTTTTTCAACCGATATGTCGCAAACATTCGAGAATTGTAGAAAAATGGAACAGAAAAAACAAATGAACGTCAAATAATTCAAAAAAAGAATAACCAAAGAACAAGAATGCATTTCAGCCAGTATCATTTTCGCATATTTTTTTAACCAAGGAGATTACTTTCCAGCCGCCCCTCGTATATCCACTAGAGCTGTACGAGGTAGCGGCATTGCCCTAACTTGCCTTTTTATGGTTCTGTATCCCAAAAGGAAAAGTCGGAACCCTTTAAAGGATCACTTTGTTGTCCGTATGTCTGTCTGTCAAGACCCTTTATATCGAAAACGCGTGGGTGGAGGTATCTAGTTGAAATTAAAACTATACCTATAAGAAGTCTACATGTACCTTGAAGCTGTAAAAAAAATAAAACTTCGAGTTAACGTAAAAAAAAGATACGGCCGTTCACTTATGTCTCAAAAACGTATAATGCGACACTCTCAAGGGAATTCAAATTTATAGGGTTCTTTTGACCTAGAATTATGAAACTTTCCGTTGACCTAGTATTATGAAATTTGGCAAGTAGGTAGTATCGTCTTATACTACAAGTACAGGGAATAATCTGAAAAGTACGTAAGATTGAACCCTCGGTGGGTGAGTCCGACTCGCACTTGTCCGATGTTTTTACAACTTAATGCCTTTGTAAAATGGGGCCCAGCTCTCGAAATACCAACTCCATTCTAAGGATATACTGTATTCGAATGATGTAGTTAGGTACTTATAGGCAGAGCAATAAGCTGAAAAGCGCGCACGCACCACTAATAGCGACCCATAAACAGGAACTCTGACCTGGAGCGATGTGGGAACCGATACCACAATCGCGATTGTAGTGAACTCGATAGTTTAGGTGTGTCTATTATACAGAAACAAACCATTACGCGCAATAGCAACATAATGTACTGATTACTAGACTATTGTGCCAGATTCCTGGATTTCTAATTTGGAACCTTCGTTAATTACTATTATATTATAATATATATAATAAAATTCGATTTCAAAATGACTTGTGCGGATAGTAGACCGTATTTCGTTCCAATAGGGTTGACGTGTGGTTGTCTCCAATCGATGGTACAGAAGGATCACTGCTGACTCGAGGATGACAATCTATATATATAAAACTCTTCGTTACTAATCTATTGACAGACAGCGCACAGCCTAAACCGCTAACCACATAAGCATGTAATTTGGAACATATATTCTTTACAGTACGTGGACGTGTGCTAAGAAAGGATTTGTCGAAATTCTTCCCTTAGGGGGGTGACAGAGGGGTCGAACCGTTGTATGGAAATCGTTAATTTGGAAAGTTTATAGACTTGAATCTTTGTATGAAGGTTTCTTACTAAAAAGCAAAACAAATGATTTAGCTTTGCTATAAAAAATCATCCCCTAAGGGGGTTAAAAAAGATTTGAATGTTTGTATGGCTAACATGTCGTTTTTAAAGTTAGCCATTTAAAACTTCGGTCACAAGCTCCTAATGTACAGTCAAAAACATTGATAAGGGATTTTATTAATTCATCCCTTGGAGGGGTTTAGATAGGGGTTGAAAGTTCACATAAGTAATTTGTGATTTCCTAACTTGCCCCCTAAAGCGGTGAAATAGGAGTTGTACCGAGAAGACGTTCTTTTGAAAACTTAGAAATATGAAAGTTCGTATATACGTTATTTATTTATAAACCATATACTTATTTTGACATAGGTAGTCATTTCATCAAAATTCATTCCCTAGGGGGTGGAAAGGCCATATGGAAAAAATAATATGAGAGTTGACACTTTGTGCATAGGCTCCTTTTATATAGTCAAACATGCTGAGTACCTACGGCGATTTCTGAAATTCATCCCCTAAAAGTGATAGTAAGGATATATATAGTTTTTATCGTTTAGTGTAAATTACGATAGATTTTTTGAATGTATACCATAATACATTATGCAAAATATATTTTATTTTTTTTACAATTTTTAAGTACATTTTTTTTGTTAGTTGAATTTAGCAATTTAAACGAATCAACTCATCGCACTACCTTTGACGCTTAATCCCTGAACAGATTTAGATGAAATTTTCCGTACAGATAATTTGAGACCCTTGGAAGGATATAGGATAGTTTTTGTCTCGGAAATCATACCTTAAAATGGCAGAACTTCGTTTGGGTTGGCGATAATTAAGGTTCCGCCTACAAAAAAATAATAGCAATCATTTTTCTAAGACGGTAACAAGTTCTACGCGGACGAAGTCGCGGGCAACAGCTAGTTAAAATATAAAGAATGACCTCTGTTGCCTGTAACGTGCTCTTACGAGCTTGCTAGTTTGCACGAACCGACTAGGCCTTCACATTGGTTCATCCCTTCTAGATACCAATCCTATTTCATTATGTTTCGCTCGGTCGTTCTGACATGTTAGATGGAGAATTGTTTGTGTCGTGTAAAAAATTGAAAAAATAGACCTGGGCCCAGTTTAATAAACGTTACAAATTGTATGTTGTAATTCTAGATGACAGGTGCCAATTATGCATATTTCTGTTCAATATACCAACTCTTCTTCTGCTTATTTAAGAGCTAAGCTCTTGTGTCTGTGTAGCTCAAAGTAGGCCTCCATCTACTCCGATCCCAGGCAACCTCTTTGAAATCTCGATACGACCTAACATCAACTCTTTTTTGAGCTGCTCTATGTATTGTAGCAAAGTAAATCTCTGAAAGTTACAAAATTGTCGAATTGTAGCTACAGTTTTATATATTTATGGTCAATAAAAAATTACACTTAACAGGCGAAAGTTCAAAGAAAATAAATAACGTCAAAATCCGCATCTATCCATACTAATATTATAAATGCGAAAGTGTGTCTGTCTGTTACCTCTTTACGCTTAAACCGCTAAACCGCTAAATTTGGTAAAGAGATAGTTTGAGTCCTGGGGAAGGACAGAATAGTTTTTATCCCGGAAATCACCCCCCAGGGGGATGAAGTGAAAGTTTGTATGGAGGAGCATGGACACACGTATACACGCGGACGGAGTCGCGGGCAGAAGCTAGTATCCTTATAACTGGTCTGCTCATATTGAAGTACACGCCTACATCAGCATTGCTCAATTAAAACTGTTCCAGTGTTATCTTGCATTGTTGAGGTAGGCCCCGGGGCACGCGCCCACGCCTCTCTTCCAAAACGACGATTCTACATTAAAATCAGAGGGACTTACGACCTTTTGGACCTGTAGTCCTCTGTAGCAGATTTCGACTGCCTGAATCCAGAAGAACTCTTTGCCATCGTTGTGTTCCGGTGCAATGTTAACTTTATATTCACAGAATAAGGTTGTTTTTACAATGGCAGTGAAGTAAGATAAGAGTTTATGGAAGTAATCGGTGGATTTCTTCATTAAATCTGAATGATAAGTAATTAAATCGCGGCTGTTCGAGTGCTCTCAAGAACAAGTGTGTGGGCGGTGTTTTCTCTTTATATTTGTGCAATATCGCCTTGAGTCTATCAAATCGGTAAATGAGTATAAAACCGATTCTACCTACCCCATTTATTACAATGGATTATGTAGATATGTATTAGCAGAGAGTGGAGCTATTTAAACTAGAGCGAGTTTTTTCTAGTAGAATAGGTAGGTATAGATTTAAATAATGCTTTAAGCGTGCTGGTTGTAGATTGAAGCAGATGAGAATCAATCTGCGACCAATGGCAATGTGTACTGGGCGAACGCGGGGATCACATTTACCTAAAATGATTTATTTGGCCTATTGCATTTAAAAGACTAAAATATATCTGATACCGAGAGAAAAGCGTTAGGTCTAATAAAACACCAGGCTCTAATGTAAGTTTTACCGAAACAAAACTTTACGATCGCGTTTGCGTTTTACCCTCAATTTGTATGGGATTTGACAGCTAAACGCGAACGCGGTCGTAACGTTTTGTTTCGTTAAAACTTATACTAGAGCCTCAGAGCAAACGTGTATATGTCATGTCATGTGAGACTATCCAGCATCACAATTTGCACTAATGTAGATGTTACAATATTCCTATTTTTCTTTTTACTATGACAACAGGTTCTGGGAAAGTATAGAGTCAATAGACTTTTGAGGCTAACACAGTACATTATAAAATGTGTGGATTGAACCATCAAATATATATTACGGACAGACGGGCTTTGAATTAAGTTATTATAACAGTACATTGTATGACACCTGTCCATCAAGCAGGCACAGTGAAAATGGAACAGTATTTTATCTTGACTGCCTGCGTAAATTACGTCAGAGGAATAGTACGAAAAAACATAAGAAATAACTAGAGATGCTGCGAATATGGTACGGGTACCCACAACTTATTGCCAAATAAGCATATTCGGCCGAATTCGGTTCAACGTAATGCCTTCAACAGTTGAGTGGGTCCAAAACAGAGTCATCCAGTGGTTAAACACTTATTGATTTTTAAAGTAAGTTTTACAATTAAGTTAGTTAAATAGTAATGTAATGACTGTACCTACTACATTATTGTAACTTGCAGACAAACACCTCTAAAATTATGCGGTAAATATTCGGCAGTTGAGCCGAATAATTCGGCCGAATAACGAAAATTGAAAAATAGGCCGAATACCGAATAATTACCGAATATTCGGCACATCCACATTACTTATTTCCAAGAGTTCTTTTACGAGATTTACATTCCGAAAACATAATGTACCTACTAACTACTAATACATACTTAAGTTTTTACCTCATACTGCAAATTGTCATTCTGTTGGCGAAATACCCGTCCCCTATTGACTGCAGGCTGCTGGATGGGGATAGATTGTTTCATCAGTTTTAAAAAATGCGTGCTGTATTTTTATGAAATAAATATATACTATACTGTTTACCATCCAACTGTCGTGACAAATCGGGTCTTAGCCGCACCCTAACCTAACCCGCGAAAATCTTACGGTATTCGTAAACTACTAGAATTTGCGAATAGTGCAAGCAATATTGGGTCTTCTATCAATGTATTAAAAGTTTGTATAGATGCATGTAATCCGTTGTTATGTCCAAGCTTGACGTCAAACATTTATTGAAAGAGGTTATAAATGTCAACGTTGCGACTACAATATCTATGAATGTGTTTTTCCGGTTACAAATAATATCGTTTTGTTAGAAAGATGTAGCAAACAACACATCCTGTCCAAAAGAAATCGGGTGTGAGAGATAAGCTGATACTGAAACAAATAAGGGCTCATTTTCACTGGTCGTTATCGTTACTGCCCATTACATGCGGAGCTCGCGCTATCCTTCTTGCTTTTGTCAAATGGAAAATAAGATAACACGAGCTCAATTCTCAATTCGGTGTACAGCAGAAGAGGATACAACGAAAGTGCTGCTCCATGTTTAAGGGGTAAGTAGCTGGAGTGCTTTGACTAGATAGAACAATATGTGAACACTCGCCATATAACAATTAAACCGCGATAAATACGGCTCTACAATTAAAAGTTGTACCAGTTTGAATCGTCGAAAATTATGCCGAAAGGCGCTCAGTCTGGCAAAACTTAGTGGCCTGTTCTACACGAACAATATATATAAGATATCGGTATTTTATTACACACACACACACACACACACACAACACGATACTCAAGAAAATACCAAGGATTAGAACTTAAATCTATGTATGATTTTGGTGGCTGAGGTTTTAGAAATGATTGAAATCGTTAAATTTTCAATTTACGACAACAGAGAGAGAACCAAGTTTGTATATTTCACGTATGTACGCTAAAACAGTAGCTTCAGTAGGTACCATAAATATGTTTACAACCTTTCTTTGTCGTTTCGATATACAATGGAAACAATTCTAGTGTTACGCAATGGCATTTCTTTTTTACGACTGTCTTCCTCTAAACTGGACCTCTGGTAGCTTGAAGTGGTTGTGGTAGAACAAGATCGTGCAAGATGAAAATTTGAAAAATACTTTTTCAGTTTAAGTTTTTTATTATCATTTATTTGAAGTAAGGAGAATTGCAAACTAAATCAATCTAAATTAATAATTTGATAATATTTTTACAGATCATAAAGTTAGTACCTAACTTAACTTTATGATCGTAAAAGTTTTCCCAAAAAGCGTGGGTTGAATACATGAAATTGAATTTTTAGTGCCACTTCTAGCAAATCCAGGTTTCCAGATGGAGGAAAAGTGTTAAAGATGACACAATGAAAAGTTCTGTTAATTCCTCAATGATGTCACAATTAGAATTCAGTCTTGACAAAACTCAGGGGTCCCCTTCAATAAAAAAAACAGTCACAAATGACGGAGTTACTCTTAGGTCAAGTAATTGTTTCGTGGAATTCGTTTGAAAATATGTTGTTTACCAGGTTCTAACATAGACACAGGCAAGCCCAGTGGCTAACAGTGTCAGTAATAAAGTCATTGTGTAGCAATAGCGGTGAGAAACACAAACAGATACACGCTAATTTGATATAAATGGCGCTTCATAAACCTTTTGTTGGATATGAGGATATGACACTTTTAGCGGCCATATTGTATTCAATGTGGTTTATGCTTCGATAAAATCATTCGTGTGTGTTAGAATCTCAGGGTGGGTTACACCAAAACGTCTGTAATCGTAAGCGGTATTCGTTCGATCGATCGATTTTTGATTTAATGGCTCCTGTCCAGAGGGACAATTATGCCAGCGTCAAGTGAAGAAACTGGTCCAAAAGATCTTTCAACCGGTCAAATCACGACCGGTTGAAAGATCTAAAACAAAAGACAACACTATGTTAGGCAAACTACAACATACACATTGTATTGAATGACATTGTTTGTATGGAATGACAGATGCCGGCGCCATACCTATTTAACGTTGATCAGTCTTTAACTTGGTGCAACCAACACGTTGGGTGAATCATCTTTTTAGTGTGTTTCCTTTCCGTACCATTTGCTGTTTAAAAGGAGTTTACAAGAAAATACGATGTCTGCGGCAGTTCATTGTTGTTTGCATTCCTTACTCAATTAAATATAGCGTGAAACTACATGACAATTGTATTAAAATATTAATTTGCCCTCAATTTCACCGGTTGCTCAGCGGCCGTAAGATGTCGCCTGATACCTACAAGGGCTGCTACTTATGTATCCGGAATCCAGGATTCCAACTTTCTTAAACACAATTTTTGACCTCCATGGTAAAATTTGAACTTTCTTTTAATACTGGCCGCTATATTTTTTTTCTTGAGTACGCTAGTCTTTTGTTTTTGGCGGGTTTAAAATGTTATCTCGTTGCAAGAATGGAACTTACTCGTGAAAATATTCGTGCTATGATTTTCGATTTTCGGCGAATATTTTGATGATATCACGGAGAATATTTTGAAAAACAATAAAACTATATTTAGAAATGTACGTTTCATTATTTTTTCTATTCCGGATACATAAGTAGCAGCCCTCGTATCTATGAAATTAGTGGTCTGTCCTCTGAACAATCATGTTTTCTGCTAGAATACGTTTTTTGCTAGATGCAACACACTTATATATTCAGAGAGACTTTGTCACATGTTTTAGTAACTGATAACGAAGAACTAAGGGACAAGAAAAAGTTGATTAACCCAGTTTTAGTTACATTTGAGGGCGCAGTAACAAGGTTCTGTGCCCAAGGGGTATCTACATATTAACGGAAGATACTATTATGAGGAAAGGCAGGGCGAGGTCACTTCATATAAAATTAGCGTTATATAGCGGTATTAAGTTTTTCTTCGTTAGTTGTATGGTTAGGCAGAATGAAATAAAAAATGAGGGTAGGTATAATTACTTCTTTCCTATTCTGTTCATGAAAATATTATATAATATTCAAAATGTTATAGAAGAGGTAGAGGAAAACTTTACTGCAAATACTACCTAAGTTATTGTCTATTGCGAGAAAACCAGTAATTCACGGTACCTATTTAGTATGTAATTTTTCATATTGGTAAGGTGGTGGTTGGAGTTCATGAAAACAACTGTAACGCTTGACATTTACGATATATGCTCGTAAGTCGTAAGTTAATTTACCATCATCATCATTATCATATCAGCCGAAAGACGTCCACTGCTGGACATAGGCCTCCCCCAAAGAGTGCCAAATAGAAAAAGAGTGTAAGTTAATTATCCGCGATTAATTCGCGTTTAGTAAAACCAAGTTAATCAGTGCACTACTCGCTTGTTTTTTACCAAAGGTGGCAAACAAGCTTACGGCCCACCTGATGGCAAGTGGTTACCGTAGCCTGTGGATGCTTGCAACTCCAGGGGTGTTACATGCACGTTGCCCTTTAAGAATTTATACACTCCTTTTTTGAAGAACGCCATACTGTAGTCCCTCGGGAGAACCTCGGCAGGGAGCTCATTCCACAACCGGAGCGTCCGACGGGGGAAGTTTCTCTGAAACCGTACGGCTACTCTCTCTGACGACCTCTGTAGCCTAGTTGCTAGTGACCCTGGCTACGGAGCCGGAGGTCCCGGGTTCGAATCCCGGTCAGGGCATTTATTTGTGTGATGAACACGAATAATTGTTCTCGAGACTCTCGAGTCATGGATGTTTTCTATGTATTTAAGTATTTATTTATCTATATAAGTATGTATCCATCTAGTACCCATAGTTCAAGCTTTGCCTAGTTTGGGATTAGATGGATTTGTGCAAGATTGTCCCCCATATATACATATATATGTAGAGTGGGATGGCAGGGAAACACGAGAACTATATCAAATCTTATTTATTTACATAAAGTACGTCTTCATTCGTACCGATCGTCTTACAAACTCAATCATACGTCAAATCATTCACCGTTCTAAAACTATTCAAAGCACGTTCAATCGTTCCTTTATTCATCATCTAACAGCCAGCATCATACAAAGTCATCCAAAAAGTACCAATCCCACATATATATATATATATATATATATTTCTTTCGCTATAAGGCTATAAGGCTAGTGAAAACACAGCCTATATTTATTGGTGACAATATTGAAAAATCTCAGCGCCAAAGCATGGCGCTTTAGGCATCAATAAATAAAATGTCTACCCTACGATTGTTGTTAAAAGCTAGTCCCGTATAAGTATTGTACGAATTATCCCACCGTTGAGTACAAAAACAACAATTGCTAAGTCAAACAATCGTCATCTAACGCGATTGTCTCACTGGGGTGACCACGAGTCAGGGCCGCGGACTCCGCGGAGCTATCAGCCTCCATTCGCTGAGCGCTAAATTGTTTTCTTACGCGCTGAAATATATTATATACCTATATATATATAACTTTTGTATTTGTACTGCTATATTTTTTGAAGATGACTCGCAATTACCGCTTTTTTACCTATTCCTGACGGTTAAGATTATAGGAACGTATTCATATTCAGATATTTATTTGCTTAACGACGACCGCTTTAGCCTAGTTGGTAGTGACCCTGCCTACGAAGCAAGAGGTCCTGGGTTCGAATCCCGGTAAGGGCATTTGTGTGATGAGCACGTTCCTGAATCATGGATGTTTTCTATGTACCTATTTAAGTAGTTATTTATCTATATAAGTATGATTATCGTCGTCTAGTACCCATTACAAGCTTTGCTTAGTTTGGGACTAGGTCGATTTGTGTAAGATTGTCCCATAATATATATTTATTTAACGTACAAGTACCTATCTGTACTTCTATACTAATATAATAAAATTGGTAAAATTAAAGGTAAAAGTAAATTATCGCTTTGTAACCTAATAAGAGTCTAATAAGAATGAACATGGATAAGACAAAAATCATGTCAAATGTCCATGTACCAACTCCCATTTCAATCGGACACTTTACCCTCGAAGTTGTAGAGTGTAGACGATTAGATATACCTACCTAGGATAGCTCCAACTTTGAGAAAGAAGTCAATTGTCGAATCCGACTCGGCTGGGCAGCATTCGGGAGGCTACGGCACATCTTTTCGTCCAATATTCCGCAGTGTCTCAAGACGAGAGTCTTTGACCAGTGTGTGTTGCCAGTGATGACTAGGGATGTAACGGAGCTTCGCCTCCGCATCCGTTGACGGAACTTCCGTTTGGTTTTACACCTTCGGATTCGCCTCCGCTTTCGCTATTTTTTATTTCACACTTTCGCCTCCGCCTACGCCTCAGTAACTTTTTACCGAAGTAATACCGGAGCCGAAGGCATATTGCATTTGTCGCGGTAGCGCGGCGCACGCCTACAAGTTTTGACTTGCCCGGGAATTACTTACCTACCACTCACGATCCGCCCGCTTTTTGTCTTAAGGTACAAGTTGGAACCCGACCGCAGACAGCAGCAGCAGACGACGTGTCGCAACTACACTATCGGTTTCTATGAATTTCTATGACGGCGACGCGACGTGTCGCTGTCTACGGAACGTATTTCATAGAAATACATAGAAACCAGTAGTGTCGCTGCGTCACGTCTGCTGCTGCTGTCTGCGGTCGGGTTCCAACTTGTACCTTTATACAGTTTGTAACGAAAATGGGGTGTGTACCCATCAAGGCCAGGTTCGGTAGCGTACTGGTGATTCCAAAAATGCATTTTGTTTTATTTTTAGTAATTTTTGTTTTGTGTTTGTTTACATTGAATTTTTTGTTACTTTTTCGTGAAAGAATTTGTTTCTGTTTACATTGCTAGAATAAATAAAGCAATATAGCAAATACAGTCTATTCGTGTAATATCCACAATTTTGGTGTCCTCCCGCATTATGAAAAGGAAAACATTGCAGAGTAAAATCTGTAAAGTAAAAGGTACTTCTCCAAATCCCCTGTTAAAGCGATCAAATAATTTGATCACTTTAACAGGGGTTTCCTATAAACTCACAGTCAAGTTAAAATATTTGTAACTAAGTGTTAGTGGCTCTGTGAGCTGCAAAATTAGATGGCAGTCGATTAAACAAAATAATAATAATTTTAAAAAAGTGAATTGAGAGAAAAATCTCTAAAACTATCGAACCTGCTCCCAAGTTTCACTAGAATCGGTTAAGAAATGCGAGGCCTGCCGTGCCTGTAGAGGAGAACAGCGGGATAGCGGGACATTTAGACATACAAACGATTTTCAGCCTAAGCTGAAGCGTAGAGCTTCGTTCGCTTCGCTCGCTTGTTCAATTACCTTATACAATACAATATACTTTATTGATAACACCATAGTTACAAGTCAAATGGATGGTGGTTAAGGCTTAACCTCGTAAGGCCCAAGCTATTTTTAGGACTTATGTAATAACGACCCGGTGTTCTAAAAAAAGTGGTCCCAAAATAGAGTTCAAATTTTATTACAAAAATCGAATGAGTTGGACTGTCAATCCTGACATTTTTTGTCCTCAAATTACGAGGTTTTTATAAATAATTGGCTTGTTAGATCAGGACCTGAAAGGAAATTTAGCAATTGATTGCAGAGAACTTAATGCGTCCGAAAATATTATCGTCTTTTTATAGTATATAATAGTAGTTGAAGATTAACTCTTGGTCACCTTACTGGCAATGTCCAGTCATCCCGCCTGGGAACTGCACTTGTTACCCGCTCGAAACAGTGCAATACGCCGAATCAGCCTCTTGATGTTCGCTCTTCAGCGGTTATGAGCGCTCTAGACAGTGTGCGCGCCCGGATGTATGTAGTAAGCCAAGAAAGACGCCACTTTATACTTTATTATTTATACATTAAGGTTCAAAAGTGGTTAATAACTTTCTTGGCTTGCGAGTTTGAGAGTTAATAGATTACGTGGGAGAAGAAAAACAAGGGAAAGACTTTCTTTCAGTGACGAAAAGAGTGCCCGGTTCCCGTAGATTAAACAACTACGATTTAAACAAATTCTTAGCTTTAAAGAAGGTAACGGAATGGTCTATCTATACCAAAATGCCTAGTGGATATTATTGCCCCAAGGTCCTTATGTAAGTGTGGTAGGTGTTATGTGTGTTTCAAGAAAAAGAGGGTCAATTTTTGTTTTCTTATTATTTTTATTTAAATCTGGTTGTGTGTTTGACGGCATTTCCCACAGTAGGGTTGCCATACGTCAGGATTTGTCCGGAAATGTCAGGATTTTTGACCCTTTGTCCGGATTGCGGCCGGACTTGGCAAGTGTCAGTATTTTAAGGAATGAGCCCAAAAAAAAGATACTTGAAATATTTATTAGGAAGTTTACACAGTATTAATGAATGAAAGGACCAAATCTCTGTTACAAGAAATGTCAGGATTTTTAAGGAGATGTCAGGATTTTTATCCGGACATTTAATTCTTCCACATGGCAACCCTACACAGGAGATACCTTAGAAAATGCCAATTTTAATTTTCATACAGTTATCGGTAAGCATTACCACGTCGACTGTACGTAAAATGTAAATGCGTTTCCAGGTGCAATTTGAACCGCTTTAATAGGTAAGTTTATAGTAATTATAACGTTAAAACGAATAGGTACCTACTGTGTTTCTAAAGTCACCAGAAAAATTTGACACGCGGGCGAGGTGCTCAAAATGATCTAAACAAGTTCTTATCCCCTTATAATGCTTAGGTGCATCGACATACATACATCCATACATACATTCACGCCTTTATTCCCAAAAGGGGTAGGCAGAGCACATGAAACGTATGTTCCAGCGCCACTTTTAGCATACATGTGGGTATAAAAGATCGCCAAAATGTGATATTGCAGTGATAGGTAGGTGCTAGCCCATCGCCCACAACACACTTCAACCCGGGTCCCTTAGTCGACTTTTCCCACGGGAAGAAAGGGGGTGTTGAAATTCTAACCCGACACCACACGGGACCGTAATATGAATAATATCTACATTACTCACCTAGGGCGGTAATAGTACATTGTGATACAAGTGAGGTATGTTGATAATTACATCAGAGGCGGAATTATCACGCGAACCGCAGGTGAGCGTGATAAGAGAGCCGAGGATTGTAATTATCAAAGCTCACGCGTTTCATACGACGTTTTTCAACACATTTTGCGAGGAAAAAATCCTTTTCATAAGATGAAAATTTGATAGGCCTGTCAAGTTATTTTCTTTACTTATTGATGTCAACAGGTTTTTACTCACGTTGTATACATCGTCAAGAATTTCTAGTGGCGTCCATTCTTTTTATCACTTTTCTAGTCACCACGAATCAACATTTTTGTTAATAACCCAACACGCATTAACAATGTTTACAAATATCTGTGAAATAACCTATAATGGCGCGCATCAATTTTTTTCTGAAGTTTGCGCAGTGCGCGCGCATTAGATGAAATCTCTAAACAGCCAATACAAAATAAAATAAATAATTTCGTTTTAAAATGTTATCTTTATTGATTCATGTAAAATGTTATCAAAAGCGAATAGTTTTACTAAATTAACCGTTTCTATATCATATCCAAAAAGAAATAGTCAATTAATTAACAAAAAGGATTTAATTTGTTTAGTCGGGTAAGAATCCATTTGCCGAGAATTAAAAAAAAGCTGTACATTCTGTACAACCCGGTTAGTTTAAGAATGCACCGTGTGCATGCATACAGCTTGCTGCAAGGTGCCAACGTGACTTAATCGGGATATAACCATAACACACAAGTATCGTAATGTTATGAAACACGCGTGTTTAATATCCAGGATTATGAGCCTAAAAGCGACACAATAAGAGGTACGTTACGAGCAATTGTGTTGAAAAACAAATAATGTCTCAGATCGCAGGTCTTGACGCCCGAGCCCGAGACAAGGATTATAATATGAGGCTTTCTTTAATACCTGGTTACCGAGTAATAGTCGACCAACTTAAAATGTACTTAGAAAGGCCAACTTTCGTATAAATTCGGCCGACGCAACCATTTAGTTGGCGCGCGCGTGTCGATGTAACTAAGAAAGACAGGCAACTACGGAACCCTACACTGCGCGTGGCCCGACACGCACTTGGCCGATTTTTTTCCTATGATAGAAGAGTAGAAAAAAATGCCGAAAAGCAACGAACTATTTTATTTGAGATTAAAACAAAAAGCGGACTTTCTGGATCCATTATCCTAAATGCCCTATAGACGGTACCTACACTTCCCACGATCTTCATATGTTGTGGAGTCCCATAAAAAATGTTTGTGTCATATTTTCATACGTCGTTTATAACGTTATAATTTATATTTATCGAAACAATTAAAAACCTTAATACGATTCCGGGTTCACGAATTCGTACAAAGGTGCTAATGACGCTTTAGGTTGACGTTATTCTAAGAAATGTCGCCATAAAACTAACACGATGGAATCCATCAGACAAGTGGAATAATCCGATTTGTTTATGACGCGCTGTAAGCAAACAAGCGCATAAGGCACCCATTTTTGAGGCCCATAACATTGTATACTACGTCGGTGGTAAACATGCACAGTCTGCCGATAGTGACGAAACGCCTTATCTTTTTTTTCACGCATAGGGAATGCATTTACGCAATCCCCGGGCTAGGGATGGCCGATTGTTGGCGTATGTGGGATTCGCCCTACCCTAAGGGAAGGGTGGCGGGGCTCACCGCCGTGTAGGGAAGCAACTTACTTACCCCCTTAATCATAAAACTTAAAATGCATCTGCTAAATAAAATGTGCTTTGTATCTACCTTTCTTACGAACACAAATGTCAGTGACAGATAAGGACAAACGAATTTTAACGTCATTTTAGTTAAAACAGGCTTGTAGTACGTTTATGAATACGGCCGATAGTCTATACGTATATTGGATAAATAAACGAAAATAAAACCAGGGGAGCGCTTGCTTCTACCACGATACGATGATCCCCCGGCTGGCCCGACTAGGACACTTTCCCACATAAGCATTTTGGAAGAAAAGCGATATCCTACGTCTCTTATATGTCTCCACTGTCCCTTTGTGTCATTAATACAACTGGAATTGCGGTTCTATAATATTGATGTAGGTTTATCCTCCTTACCTTAGATTTCGTATGTCATGTAGCTTTAAAATGTGTTGATAACGGATAAAAATAGAGACAGACTTACGAGACAGCTTTTTCAAATTCGTATTTCGAAATGACGAGCATAGACAATGAAGATGTTTTATTGGTGCTATTGGAAGATGATGTGTGCGATGTCGCGTGTCGTAAAACTGAGGACCGTGTGTGTCAGCTTTATAGTGCTATTGCTGCGTTGGCGCGTGTGATACACACTTTATAAGGCTGTTTTTCAAATAACTCAGTGGCCCATTGCTTGACATGTTTGAAATTGTCTTCAGAAATAACTTTAATGAGATGTTCTCAAAAGTTGTCGGAAATAATACTGGAGATTCGAAGAATATATTTAACAGTCAGAATGACTATTATATACCTATATAATAGTCATTCTGACTGTGCGTACATACGCAGAATGTATTAATTAATTAAACGTATCTTAGAAGGAAGGAGAACTATTTCACTCGATTGAATTGTCAACGATCAACATGATTAGTGTAATGTTTGCTTTTTGTGGGATTATTGTGAATATAACCTCTACGGTGATCTATAATTCAATCTATTTGTCCGTATGTATACTCATTGCCTAGTTTCTACTGGCCTTAAATAGTCTGAAGCTAATTTTAAGTCAAGAGCTCCGTGGGCGAGCGTTAATGTAAAGCAACACTTACCGCCTTATTTCAGTCCACAATAAACCACTTTCTCACGTTAAATGACAAATCGCACGAGAATTAATACAGCGACGCGTTTGTACGGATAAATCAAAACGCAACAGTCACAGCATGACTTGTATTACGACCAATTTTAAATACACTTCGCATACCCTTAATTCAGTACGCACAAGGTTCAAACTTTCCTGTTTCTTTTGCATAAGAACTGTATTGTTTTGCAATATTGCTGTTGCAGTTATAAAAGTTCTTATTATTGTAGTGGCAAGGGTGGTAATGGTTTGTGTGGCAATTAGTCAGGTTATATGGAGCCTCTGGAGGATGTTATTGCTCAGTGTCTTCGAGGAGGGCTAGGGATGGGCTAGGAACTGGGGAAACCGATACCTTATTGACAATTCACATTTATTATCTCCTTTATAATAGTGAATATGGAGTTACCATTACTTTAGGTATCTTTCTAAGCATGGATTCAGTTTTCTAGGATTCGGTAAGATGCCTTTACAGTAACCACGGTATACGACCAATTTAAGAGTAGAGGGTAAATTAACTAAAGCTGGAGGTCAATTTTTGACCATCGCCTTCAATCCCAATCACATGCCAATCTCTTTCGCGCACACTCAAAGGTTAAAGAGAGCGAACTAATTATATAGAAACATGATTCCGATGTGAAAGGCATTATTAATAGATGAATTGAAGTCCTTTGACCCATTTCACGAAGCTGCAAGTTACAATTTTCAAGCAAGCAACACAGAAGCGATTGACCAATAACGACTGGTTATTTTAGCTGTGCTAAGACTTGTAAAATTGTAACCTTTAGCTTCACGAAACGGGCCACAGACGACAATTTGTAGTATTTGTACCATTTCTATGCATGGTACCAATACAAGTATGGTACAAATACAATTCATAGTTCATGGTATTGTAGGACGGCCTAGGATGGGGATGCGGTAGGTACTTAATGAAAATGGTTGATCAATTCCGCTACTTATTAGGCTAAAATTAATAGTCTCCTGTCGTGATGACCGCATTTTCATTACGTGACAAGACGGCAACAATTCATAATTTAAATACTCTTAACGTGCAATTTTAAGCAGGTATAACATCTTTACAGTATCTTCCCTGCCCCGTCCCTAGCCCACTTTGTCCTCGCGCAGGGTGTTCCGCTAACTAATGCGCGCGCGCAGCTAGCCCGCTAATTTGACCAATTGGGTGGCCAGCGTGGTGTGGTGGTGGTGGTATGCGACCAATTTGGCACTACTTATAGATCGAAAGAGGGGGTAAATTCGGTATCATATCGCAAACACTATTTTCTCGAAGACCCCTATGTTTTTTAGATACTATAAGTAAGTATCGTTTTAAGTCGGTTAGGTTAGGTTTTATAATAATCCTAAAAAAATATATAAAATAATTACATAATCATGAGAAAAACGTTTATTTGCCAAATTAGAAATTCGAATAAACGATATAGTTGGGAAATTTTATTTAGTGATGGTGATAGGTGGCCGGTAAAATCACTGGAGGATTATTTTCAGTCGCTTCTGGGGACCGATTTTTGACTTTCGAGCGCTCGATTCTTTCACGCGAAAACTGACAAAAATTATGAAATGTCATTTTTAAATAGCGATAGAAAATTGAAAAACGAGTGGTATTGACCACTCGTATTCAATTATTTTGGTAGAAAGTAAGTGCCTGCCATTTTGACACTACAAACGTATTTACTTTTATTAGATTTTCGAGCGCTCGAAAGTCAAAAATCGGTCCCCTCATCCGAATCACATTTGAATCTATTTTACGTGTTCGTTTAGACGCGCCCTCTGAACTAATAGGCATGTCAAAGCACGCAAGACACATAAAAATGAAATGTTGATTTTAGATATATATAGACCAGGTACTACGAGGTCTGTTTACCACACTTCATTATTTTTATTTTTTTTATTTTATTTTCAATTTATTACAAGACAACTATGAGGTCCACTGATGTTAGTTATTCTTAGTCTAGGTAAGTACTTAATGGTAAAAAGGGATTTGGTGCGGTCGGTAAGTATTTTTGTCAAGGGACAATCAAACTTACCAGCTATCATTTTCAGGATGCTGTTGCTGCTCCCGCGCATTCTATTCAGGAGAGAGGCAGACTTTTTGCGCCAAACGGCGTCAAAGCCGTCTGTACGCGCCCCGGCAAACATAAATGACGCACTGCAGAAGCGCGGCAGCCACAACAGCGCCCTGAAGGCATCATTAAATTGGATACGCAGAGCATTGTATGCCTTTTGGGTATATTTGAACCACAGACTTGCCGAGTACAGTGATGTGCAATACGCTTTGAACAGCGTTATTTTCACCGTATCTGTACATCGAGCAAATCTGCGGGCCAACATGTTCGCCCGGACTGACAACGCTCTGCGCTCCCTCTCCATATCTAAATCGTCCTTAAGGTCATCAGTTACCAAATGCCCAAGATACTTAAACAAGAAGACACGTTTAAGAGGGATATTATTAAGTATTAAAGGTGGAACAAAACTTGGGCATTTGGTTCCCGCCTTAAAGACCATAATATATTCTGTTTTAGACACATTGTAAGTCAAACCATGAGATGTCGCATATGCCTCACAAACTGCAACTAGTTTTCTAAGTGCGCCGATTGAGGGAGCCAGGAGAGCCATGTCATCCGCGTAACTGATGTTATTGACACACAGATCGTCAATAAAGCAGCCAACATGCGTACTACTAAGTTCCTCAATCAGCGCATTAACATATAAGTTGAAAAGCAGCGGTGAGCTCAATCCTCCCTGCCTCACCCCGCATTCCAACCTCCAGGGATCCGAAAACTCATCTGCCCATTTTACACGATTCTCCTGATTCAAGTACCAAGACCTGAGACCTGAACCTTATTGATTGAGATAATATGGATAAAGTTAAAAAACCTTTTCGACAGGCCAGAAACGTCCGCTAACAAAATTCTAAAATTCGATCAAAATGGAAAATTGAAAAATTATTCGACACGAGCGGGATTTGACCTCGCGACCTCTGGAATCCATCCCGCTTGTGGCGAATAATTTTACTGTTTTCCAAGTCAATGTCTTAAAGACTCTGACCACAGCTTTGACGGAGAAAACTTTGCTCACTTGCTCCTGTACTTAATAATCTTCGAAGTGTTTAATTTACGTTACTCGTAATGTCAGCTTTGGTGTGGTAAAACGTTGACCATACTGTCCATATTGCAAAAAACTGCTCTCATCGTTTGTAATGACTATTCGAAAACACCTTACTTAGTTTAGAGAACTGTAAATATGACAGGTGAAACAATACCATCATTACTAAACTATAAAGTGGTTTTTAAAACGAATATTATGTACAGATCTCTTCGACGTTGACTGTACATTAAAGAGAAAGACGTCGATATTTAAAAATAAATGGTTTACTATTAGCAATCGTTCCTACCATTTCGAAAGTAAAATGAAGTTTTTGAAAACTAAATGCTTGCGATGCATTAGAAAGCTGACCCCGTATCATGGTCGGCCTTATCACACGATAAGTGACAAGATAGAGCGTCCGTCACTGGCTGACACCGTTCGATATAACGATGTTCCGTCCGTCCATTATTTCTGAGTGTACCTGTACCTAGAGGTAGTTGACAGTTTTCTATGGGATGACACAGTTGCTGGCGCCGTATTTAACGATTACCGGGCTGTCAAGCCCGTTGAATCAAGTCAAGGTGACATTAAGACTGCTGACTGCTAATATAATACCAAAAGGTACACTGGAAACTCAAGGCTTGCCTTGTCAAGCGAACCGCGATGTACGCATAAATCTTACATTTTTCTATCTGTTCCATTAGTTAGAAATAACACGCTAGAGTTTTCAACTCAGTTAGCTTGGTTGTAAATTGCATGCCTTTATAGGCAATGCGCCCTGGGTGGCGATATAATCCCAAAATAACTTTGCTTCTTTCAAAATGATACACAATCTTTATCACCTTGTAATAAGATACAATTTTCAATGAGGTTTTGTTGATTGGTTACTCATTCAAGTTAGTACAGGTAAGTGAGTTTCAGAAAGTATTATGGTCCCTGTAAATCTATCTATTTGTTAATGACACAAGTTTTATATGAGGTTAGGGTGCTCTTTGTTTTTTAATGCGGCGACATGAAGTTTCTCAGTTTATGTAGCTAGAAGGCTGTATGTCTGGACAGATGCGAAACGTAAAGGATGATCTTTAGCACAGATGTGAGCCAATAGTTGGCACTGGGTCGTATGTGGCAAATATTCACATGCATTCTACGCCTTGCATCCCCCCCGATCCGCTTGTATAAGTACCTAATCCTTACAATTGGCGTTGGCTTTATTTTTTTCAGGCAGGAAAGTTGGACAGGATTTATCAGGATTTATTTATTTATTCGTATGGCATTTTATGCACAATATTCGGTGGGTTCTTTTTGGGATTGCATTTCTCAATTGAATGAGCAACTTGATAAAGACGAAGTCCTAAAACCAAGCATTTGTAAGGAATCTTGTCAGTTAGTCATTAATACCTTTGACATAATTTGCTGCCATAAGACCGAAAACTTTAAATGGGCCCAGATAGAAATCAACAACCATTCTTATAAATATATTTTGATACAAATGTCAATTCGTTAAAGGGCTAACGCACCTCTCATGGTTACTTATGACGATCCCTTACACAGAAACAGAGGATCTTTATCTCTAGATAACAATCGTGGGAAAAGGCGAAAAGAAGAGTAAATTATTATTTATCACCGTAACGACAGATGTAACGTAAAATGTACAGAAGGTCCGCATTGTGGTAATCTATTATATCGACGACTTAAAACGTCAACATAAAGATAGATTAACTTTAACGAAACATCCTATTCTACAAGGACTTTAAACGTCAAAATCGTATGAACCAATATTCTGATAAAATTTATTCTTGTTTGGTCTACCTCACGCTAAATTAATGAACCTACAGATAAAGGAACACTCTCCAGAAAGCGAAATTGACATACAAAAATTACCTGGTACGGCAAATTTTTCACTAGTTATGTCTTTGACATGCTGCGCTCTACGTCTTGCTATGACGTAGTTCTGTCGAGCGCTGCATGAGTTTAGCTTCAATGGTTATTTGTGATTGAATCTAGGTTTTGACTATTAAAGGGACCTACGCAGCTACCTATAGCGCTAATGCCCTTACATACAATATTTGACAGCTGTCGTCCCAGTACAATTTATGTCATCATATGTCATCATTGACGTTTATTGTACCGGGATGTCGGCTTTCAAATATCGGCTGTTAATAAAATCTAATTATAAGTTGTACGAGTATCTAGGCCAGCATATTTCTAGTGACATCCTAAGGTAAGATAATCTTTAGTGCGGCTAGAGATTTGTTTAGAGCCACTTAGGTTTCTGAACGCTTCGCGTTTTAACACATTTGTTAATGTGTAGTTAAATAACGGTTGTAGGGATTACACCTTCTGTATCTACTTCCTCTGTGGCATTGCGCCCACGCACTGGATGGCCACCAATCGCCACTCGACATGGGAAATCAATTTTTACATCAACTATGCTGATTTAGTACATGCCTCAATGACATCTTCAATCCCACGCGACCGTTCCACTTCAAACTCTGTTGTTTTTAATTTAAAGTTCAATTTTGCTGTGATGTGTCCGTTTTATTAGTGATTGTTTGAAGTCCAGCTATGTGGAAGGCACGCCTATAAATATTTTATGTTATTTGTTATTTATTTATTGTTTTATTGCGAGTGACGCGATTTGGGCATTGTCATGTTTCTGGCAGTTTGGTCGATGTTCGGTGAAAGTTACATTTATTGTCCTAATTTATATTGCGGATGGCGTTCACGCACCGCCCTAGGCTTTTGTTTTTTACATCATAACTTCGACAGTTATACCGGAGATACCTGCTAGTAATTTTCCTCTTAGGTATGTTTCGTTTTGAGAAGGGATCGTTTATATAAATTACTAGCTGTTGCCCGCGACTTCGTCCGCGTAGAACTTGTTACCGTCTTAGAAAAATGATTGCTATTAAATGATTATAGGCGAAACCCTAATTATCGCTGCCCTTAACAAAAGTCTACCATCTTAAGGGATGATTTCCGAGATAAAAACTATCCTATATCCTCAAATTAGGGTCACAAATTATCTGTACGGAAAATTTCATCTAAATCCGTTCAGGGATGAAGCGTAAAACGTAACAGTGCGATGAGTTCATTACTTTAAATTGAAAACTCTGTTTTTACACATATAAATATCTTAAAGCTTAAATTGTATATTTTTCATAATGTATTAAAGAAAGCTACATTACTGAAAATAGTTTTGAAAGCAAACGTAACCTAATGCTAAAAGACGTAGAACTTTCCATCTCCATCCGCCGTCCCCATTTAACGGTGTTAGAGAATAATATTATACTGATTGACCAAAAAAAAAATTTTAATTAACAAAATAATCCGCACCTACTTACTACTACTACTTACCTACCTTTCGGTTATGGGAGCATCCCAGTTCTAACCTAACCTAACCTACATTTCTGGTAGCTGTTCGGTTCTGTAAGGGTCGTCGTTCTAACTTAACCTAAACCTACTTTTCTGCTAGCAGTCGGATTATGTATGACCTATACATACTTCCAACCTTTTTTAACCTCCGTAGAGGATGAATTTTAAGAAACGCTGTAATTAGTTTCCTATTTTTAACCGAAGTTACAGATCCCTTACTTTAAAATTGTCTTGTTCCCCGTACAAACATCCAACTCCTTTCAGCCCATTTAGGGGATGAATGTGTCCCCCTTATAGAATCAATTTAAAACAGTCTAAAACAGAAGTAACGAATCCCTTACTTTAAAAATGTTTTGCTCTCCATACAAATTTTGAACCTTTAACCCCTATAGGGAATGAATTTCAAAAAACTCTGAAATCAGTTTTGTAGTCTTTTAACATACAGGCTAAGACCGAAGTTAAAAATATCTTACTATAACATTTTCTTGGTTTCCATATAATAGACCTTGAATCCCGTTTTAACCCCTTAGGGGTGGATTTTTTCCAAAACGCTGAAAGAACTTTTATTTATTCTGATAAGAAATCTTAATACAACGCTTTAAGTCTTCAGCTCAAAAATGAGTGTTTCTCATTTATTTATTTATTTATTTATACTTAAGGAGTACCAACAGCTGCAAAAACATGATATAAGTCTTACATAGTAATACAAAGCCAATCCAAAGCTCATCCAAAGCTTGCACCCCTATTTAACCCCCGGTGGAATTTTCTGAAACGCTGAAAGTACTTTTCGTGTTTTTTAATGAGTAATCTTTTTAGTAGTGTTTTCACTACAAACCTTGCAACCCTTTTAACCCTCTTGGGGGTGGATGTTTCCAAAAAGATTAAAGTAATTTTTTGTATTAAAAATACGTCTGTCTGGCTACAAAGTTTCAAGTTTCTAGCTCAAACGGAAAAGTTTCCCACATACAACTTTTGCACCCTATTTTAAAGCCATTAGGGGTGCTAATATTTATTTTTTGTATTCATAAAAGTAATATTTCTACAAAGTTTCAAGTCTCTAGTTCAAAAAATATATTTCCCCCATACAAATATTGCACCCCTATTTAACCCCCTTAGGGGTGGATATTCCTAAAAAGCTGAAAGTATTTTTGTGTTTTATAATAAGTAATCTTTCTACAAAGTTTCAATTCTCTACCTAAGAAAATAAAGTTTTCTCCATACAAACCTTGCACTCCTTTTTAACCCCCGGGTGGAATTTTCTTAAACGCTGAAAGTACTTTTCGTGTTTTTTAATGAGTAATCTTTTTAGTAGTGTTTCCACTACAAACCTTGCAACCCTTTTAACCCCCTTGGGGGTGGATGTTTCCAAAACGATTAAAGTATTTTTTTGTATTAAAAATACGTCTGGCTACAAAGTTTTAAGTTTCTAGCTCAAACGGAAAAGTTTCCCACATAAAACTTTTCCTCCCTATTTTAAAGCCATTAGGGGTGCTAATATTTATTATTTGTATTCATATAAGTAATATTTCTACAAAGTTTCAAGTCTCTAGTTCAAAAAATTATATTTCCCCCATACAAATATTGCACCCCTATTTAACCCCCTTAGGGGTGGATGTTCCTAAAAAGCTGAAAGTATTTTTGTGTTTTATAATAAGTAATTTTTCTACAAAGTTTCAAGTCTCTACCTAAGAAAATAAAGTTTTCCCCATACAAACCTTGCACTCCTTTTTAACCCCCTTAGGGGTGGAATTTTCTGAAACGCTGAAAGTACTTTATTTGTATTTTAATAAGTAATCTGTACAAAGTTTCAAGTCTTTAGCTAACAAATCCAGTGTTCCCCGTACAAAACCTTCAACCTTTTTTAACCCCCGTAGGGATAGAATTTTCTTAAACGCTGATATTACTTTTTTGTATTTTAATAAGTTATCTTTCAAGGGATGAATTAGGAAAATTTCCCTTATCAATGTTTTTGACTGTACTTAGGAGCTTGTGGCCAGTTTTAAATATCTAACTCTAAAAACGACATACAGTTATTACACCCATACAAACTTTCAACTCTTTTTTAACCCCCTTAGGGGATGAATGTTTGTAACATCGCTTAATCATTTGCTTTTTAGTAAGATACCTACATACAAAGATGTATGTAGGTATACCAAGTGTATAACTTTCCAAATGAACGATTTGCATACAACGGTTCGACCCCTATTTCACCCCTTAAGGGTAGAATTTCGAAAAATCCTTTCTTAGTACACGTCCACGTACTGTAAAGTATATATATTCCAAATTTCATGCTTATAACTTTAGCGGTTTAGGATATCACACATTACTTATGTGAACTTTCAACCCCTATCTTTACCCCTTCAATGGATGAATTAGAAAAAAATCCCTTATCAATGTTTTTGACTGTACATTAGGAGCTTGTGACCGAAGTTTTAAATGGCTAACTTTAAAAACGACATGTTTCCCATACAAACTTTCAACTCTTTTTTAACCCCCTTAGGGGATGATTTTTAATAGCAAAGCTAAATCATTTGTTTGGCTTTTTAGTAAGAAACTTTCATACAAAGATTCAAGTCTATAACTTTCAAAATGAACGATTTCCATACAACGGTTCGACCCCTATTTAACTTACTTATTTTACTTTTAAGGTTCCCATGTAACTAGAATTGTCATGTGATGTTGAATAAAAATGTTCTATTCTATTTCACCCCTTAATGGTTGAATTTCGAATAATCCTTTCTTAGCACACGTCGACGTATACTGTAAAGAATATATGTTCCAAATTTCATGCTTATATCGTTAGCGGTTTAGGTTGTGCACTGTCTGTCAATAGATTAGTAACGAAGAGTTTTATATATATAGATAGTAAAATACCCAATGATTTATTAGTTTATAGAGTTCCATATTTTAGGTTCATAGATTCAAATATAATTAAGCAAATGAAATAAACACTTGTCATAGATAAAATAAATGTCTGGACAGATTATAATCATATCTATAAATATTTAGTACACTCTCGTTTAGTAACATAATGCAATACTTGGGGCTTAATTATTTATTTGTAAAATACGAATAACGATTGGTAGGTATATCTTTTTTCAGCCACATTCAAGTAAGCTCTGGGCTCTAGTCGATATCTTTTTAAGACACTTAACATTAGGTATATTTAAGTTCAGTTACGTATTCTAAAAATATAAAACGATTAACCTACCGGCTTATTTAATAAAAAATATAAAATTATTTTACATTCCTATATTGAACAATGATTTATATCGTTTATTCCCAGCTTCCGAACGGTGATCTCAGCGAATAAAAAAACGATTTCTTTTATTAGATTTTGCAGCCATCAAATGTATAACGACATCCACCCACGCACAGCTTAAACTACTGTCTGTATGTAAATCCGTAGTTAATTTACAAAACTGATTTTATAAAACTCAAATCCAAATAATATACTTTTATAATCCATCTGTAACCGATTCTAGGCGGGCGTGAACTCCCAAACTAACCATAAATTACAGATAAATTGTGCTCTGCACGTTATGTTGGTAACATTGAGCATCGCTACCACTTTATACCATCACTTATTTACGGCCAGTACAAACAAATGTAAACCTTATTTTTAGGACGATACAGGCGAGTATGATCGAATCAATTAAAGGGATTACCGCGATAACAATAATGCTCATAATACAACGATCATCTAGTGATAAAACCTCTTTACAATGGAGTTTTGAAATGTAGTCACCCTAACATGTCCGCGTTTGGTACCTTATCGCTTTAAATAGCTTTGCAGTTTCATGGATAACACAGAGTTTTGTTTAATGTGGAAAGGTACTTGATTTTTAAATCGTACTTCATGGGACATTCTTGGCTAAATGTTCTCTCACGGCCGAAGGAAAGTGGAAAATATAAATCGGACCTCGTGAATAAAATCTTGAAGTGTGAAATAAGATGGAACTCCGTTACTGTGTACGTGGGCAGATGCCAACTGCAGTATAAAAGATTAATTAATTGTTGAACATGAATAAACGTACGATAAAAACCATAATCTATAGTAGTTTCACTAAAGTTTATGCGCCTAGATTTCGGAGAGTAATGGTAAGGAATTTCATCCGATTCTGTAATCAGATATGGACAGTTTTAGGCCTATTTGGCACCCTACTGCTTCGTAATGACTCGGTGTCATATCATATTTTACTCCTTTCTCTTACTTTTTAACAAGTGTCATTTATGTTATGGTTCTGTCATTATATTTCTAGTTTGTTTCAAGTTTTTTGTTAATTAATAAAAATGTTTTATTACACTGAACTGGAGTTCTATTTTGTATTTTCCATTGACAGTCGTTTTGGACATTGGAGTATTTTTGGACATAGTAAAATAGCTTCAATAGATGCCAAAATTACGCCAGAACCATGCTGATATGCTTCATAAGGTTCCTCAGTCCTTAAAATTCAGATATTTGGTTTTCCAATCCGGTACGTCGTCTTGCCTTGGTCCTGAACCTGATTCAAATATGTAATAGGATTACTTAATATTGGAAATTGCCTCACAAATATTTTATTTGTGATATAAATTATAATGAGTAATTTAATTGAGTCCTTAAATTTGAACTGGTCATCATTACATGAATCAATGGATAAATCAGCGTCTTTATATCGACGTTATTAAATAACGACGACGTTATATAACATGCATAAGAAAATTAGGCCATTTTAATTAGTTCTCACATGTTAAAAGATGATCATAAGGGACGCATTAAGTAAAATTAATACATATGCAGGGACAGCATTAACATTTTTACTTGAAAATGAGGTTTAAAACGAATAGCGTAGTAGGGTGCGTTCGACAGGACCAACTTAAGCAGCATAAAACAAGCACTAGAAAGACATAAAACCGAACAGCTGCTAATATAATGGATTAAAGAATTATAAGACTATCCGAAAACGAAAGCCACCAGGCGCTGGTCATAAGAGGATGCCGTCAAGGAGGCGTCCTCTCGCCACTGCTGTGGAACCTGGTGGTAAGCGACCTGATAACGAAACTAAAAAATAACCGCTTTCTAACTATAGGATATGCGGACGACATGGTTATACTGGTCAACGGCCTGATCATAAGCACACTATGTGAACTCATACAAACAGCACTGAAAATAATAGAGAAATGGTGCAAGGAGAATGAATAATGGTAAACCCAAAGAAAACCGACACAATTCTCTTTACAAATAATTTACTTTAAAAACAAAGTTTTAACCAACTTCAATTTAGTACTCCGCCAAGCCACGAGAATATTTACACATTTCTTTTCCAATTTACCACATGAACTGATTTCCGAGAGCAAATGCGTTAATTATTAGAGAAAAAAACCCAATCGCTGTATGTGGGCCGATAATATTTGAGGACTTCCGTCTATTCAACAAGGATCACCTTTGGCACTTCATTAGTTGCTATTTCAACGGAATCTTATCAGAATCGGTGATATACTTTTTCAATTTTATGTACATAATTAAGGAATTCCATAAGTCATCTGTGGTCTTCATCATCAATTCCACTCCACCAAATTTATGATTTCCGGGTGTAAATACACGAGTTATAATAGAAAATACCAAAATCACTACACGCGTGCCTAATATAATTGAGGAGTTCCCTCAATTCCTCATGGATCCCATCATCCAATTGAATTTTTGAAAAAATGGGACCCACCTGGAAGCATATACTTACAAATAAAATAAAAAATTTACGAATCGGCTCATCAATGACGGAGTTCTGAGGTAACAAACATTGAAAAAAAAAAAAAAAAAACAACCGAATTGAGAACCTCCTCCTTTTTTTTGAAGGCACAAAACTAACATCTTCGAAGGAGGTGAAATATCTAGAAATAACAGACAAACTTAATTGGAGCAAACACCTAGACAGTAGACTAAACAAAGCAACAGTAGCCTTCTGGCAATGCGGAAGGATGGTGGGGAAGAGATGGGGCCTGGCTCCCCACATCATACTGTGGCTGTACAAAATGGTGATAGTACCAATGATAAGCTATGGTGCCATAGTATGGTGGCCCCGCACCCAAACCACGATTGCAATTAACCAAAATCCAGAAAACGCAAAGACTGGCATCTGTAGCGGCTACAGGATGTATGAGAACAACCCCAACAGCAGCACTAGAAATAATGCTAGGCCTCCTACCTTTACACATGCATATACAATAGGAAGCGGCTGCGACGGCATCGTCAATACGCCTAAAAAGCCTCAACCTATGGACGAAACTAAGCACACCACACACCTTGTGATCAGTCTGTTATGGATCTTCATAACAGACTGATCACAAGCCTACCTATCATGGAGGCTTCAATCGACAAAATACCAAGAACTGCAGTCTTCAGGAAAGACTACGGCATATCACCAACAGAAGACTCGAGAGAGGGCTAAACCAAACAGACTTTAGAATCTTCACAGACGGTTCAAAAACAATTACGGGAACGGGATGTGGAGTGTTCTCAGAGGACTTAAACATACACAAATCCAAACCACTGGGTGAACAAAACACGGTATTCCAGGCTGAATGCGTAGGGATAATTGAAGCCTGCAATGCCATAAAGAGACCACAAGTTGAGAACACAAACATACGGATACTCTGAGACAGTAAATCGGCACTACAAGCACTGAGCAGTGGCAACATCACATCTAGCTTGATATACGAACGCCACCAAAACCTAGCAGAGGTGTGCGCAGAGGCTCTAGTATAAGTTTTACCGAAACAAAACTTTACGATCGCGTTTGCGTTTTACCCTCAATTTGTATGGGATTTGACAGCTAAACGCGAACGCGGTCGTACCGTTTTGTTTCGGTAAAACTTATACTAGAGCCTCAGATAAAAACAACGTTACCATACAGAATCGAAAGTACTTTCGAATGTTATACTCGTACGAGAAAAAAAGTGTCCCAAGATTTTTTATTCCATTCCGTTACCGTTTCCATACTAAGCTTGTATGGTGGCAACGGAACGGAAAACCGAAAATTATATGTAACATTTTGGACAGTTTTCTTCTCCTATTAGGTTCGAAAGTGCTCTCGATTCTGAGTAGAAAAAACCTTATTATCAAAATTAAAAAAAGGTCGAGTGTACAACTTTCCGTAAAATGGTCATCTTCTTGCTACTTATAGGTTTTAAATAGGATTCTCTCTCTCAGTGTCATTATTTCGTCTACGTAGGTGCAATAAGACCAGGGCTATTTATATTTGACTTGTGCTATTTGCCTGCTTACGTTCCCTCCAATATCAAAATCTTACAATCTGGATTCTTCCCAATTAGCAATCTATATCGCAACATCAAAGGCCAAATTTGATGACATTTCATAGAAACCAACCGACAATCTCCGCTCGTATCTCAGATAATGCGATCTCCAACGGTTTTACTGGTGTTTATTGGTTCTTAGCCGCATTCGTGTGTATTTGCATACGATAAACAATTAAAGTGACCCCCCGCGGCTCTCTAGAAATAATTTCAAACCATTTAATGTGTATATTAATATGCACATTGGCGGTTTTGTCGCGTAGACACGTGCTAGTTAACTTAATGTTGTTGATATATGGATCGCGCGGCATAATGATGCTGGAAATAACATATAATTAGGCAAGTGAAGATTCTTGATGATCATATTTAAATGTTTGATTGTATAAGATTACTGGGCGTTGGTTAGTGTTGACGTAATGCGGGCTTGATTTGAAGCTCAAGATGTTAGTAACTTATAGTTAGAAAGGACAGCTAGAAAAAAACCGGTCAAGAGGCGAGCCAGAGCTCTCGAGGATGCGTTGTGTTAAGAGCGAGGGAATTTGTTCCTTGAGCTTCGGGTTGGCAACGCCCATGTTACTCCTTTGGAGGTGCATGCGTCTATAGGCTGCGGTGTCCGCTTACCATCAGGCGGGCCGTACGCTTGTTTGCCACTGTCGTTGTATAAAAAAAAAGTCTCGAGCACCACGGAACCCTCGGTGCGCGATTCTTATACTAGTCCGAGTCTCGAACTTTCGCAGAACATACCCCGCCTTTCCAGGCCTACTAATTCTGAAAAAAATCTTAACAATGCAATGCAATGTCATGAGTACTGAGGCCCTAGTATAAGTTTTACCGAAACGAAACGTTACGAACGCGTTCGCGTTTAGCTGTCAAATCACATACAAATTGAGGGTAAAACGCAAACGCGATCGTGTTTTTTTTTTTTTTTAATCTCATTTTTTTATAAGCCATACATGCGATCGTAAAGTTTTGTTTCGGTAAAACTTATACTAGGGCCTCAGCGCCATTGATGGTGCATTTTGTTACTAACTTGCAGGACCAAAGAACTCGTGTACTTATAAGTCTGTTTTTCAGCGATAATTTTCTATCACGTGAACCAATTTCAATATATTTTATTTCATTTGAATAAAGATGCTTTCAGAATAGTATTATAGAAATGTGAATTTAAAAAAATACATACAAAAGTGATTAAATTACTAACAGCCCACAAAATATTTTGATGATTTAAAGAATAATAACCTAGGTAGAGGCAAATTAATTCCGGTGGTTCAGAAAGAATTAGTGAGGTCTCAATCAAGGGGGGAATGCGGTAGAGGTCATAAACGGAATAGGTGACTTTTTTTACATGGAAGCTGTGTAGTGATATCGAATTAGCTAGTATATTTAGGTAATAAAGCGTTTAAGGCAAGTAAGTAGGTAGTATTGGTATGTTGGGCGCCTTACCTCTGGGTTATGCTCGTTAGGCCATTGCAAATACGGTAAGTTACTCCTAATTTATAATAGTTTTCTTAAAAAAAAAGCGTATTTTCTATATTTGCCCATATCGGAATTATTGCTTTTAAATGCTGTATGAGAAACTGCAACTGCCTTATAACCCAAGTATGAAGTTCCTTTTAAAAACGTGTCGCTTGCGCTGTCCCACGGTGCAATTGCACCGCAATGCACGAAGTAATGATGATAATGATATCACAATGATGTATGCGCCGCCTTGACCGCCTTAGCGTTGGCAGACGAGATTGTTAGAATACATTATTTATGGTTTAAAAGTATTCTTGTGTGGCTTAACTACCTATAGCTTGTTAGCGTTGCGTTAGAAAAGTATGTAATGACGAAGGAAGCGTTACTAGGAGGGATCGCCCGGTTACAAGAAACGCTTTCAGAATTACATAAAACTACCCGCCCGCGCGGCCCCGCCCACGTATTGCAAAGAACGCAGGCAAACCCGCG
Organism: Epinotia bilunana; assembly: GCA_947049275.1. Lineage (NCBI taxonomy): Eukaryota > Metazoa > Arthropoda > Insecta > Lepidoptera > Tortricidae > Epinotia > Epinotia bilunana. The sequence goes on from OX346265.1 coordinate 8,268,793, forward strand.
GGATAAAATATAGTCTATATAATTTTTGGAATCGAATAAAGGATCCAATCTCACAAAATTATAATATTAGTAGAGATAAGCAAAAAGGTGCATTTTCATTGGTCGATAGGGATGATTTCAAAGACTTATAGCCATAGCGTCCGTCGCGGGGAGTTTTCGCTGGTCAATAGTGGGGGGCTAGTTCTCGTAGACGTATATGTTCGAACATAAATAATAATAAAATCAGTTTATTGCAGACAATAGTCCATAGTAACTACACAAAACAATCATAAAAACAACTAAGAAAAGTTGAAAAACTCCCGAAATATTCATTTCAAAGATCAATATCTCAAAAACGGCTGAACCGATTTTCATGGAACATAGCTAAGAACACTCGGGATAAAATTATTAATGACACAAAAAAGACTAAACGAAAATCGGTTCATCCGTTTGGGAGCTATTATACCACAGACAGATACTCATCTGTGTATCTACACAGACACGTTAAACGTATAACACCCCTCACTTTGCGTCGGGGGTTATTTTTTTTGTAAAAAAACTTTGTCGGATCAGCTCAGGAACACGGAGCTGCGTACCAGAACTGGCATCGTAGATGTGGGTGCCGAGACCGCGAAGCTAAAGTTGCCGGATGCACGCGGAGCGATGGGCCAAACCGAAAGGTCCCCTTTTTACTGACGTTGCCCTCACTTGTCATTATGCAAATGGCATTAAGTGCACGCGAAGTAGTAGACACCAACGTCGCCAACCCCAGCCACGAAACTCCGCGTAAGTATCCAGTCCGCAGCGCCCGCGCCGGAAAGTTGCCACTCGTGTCGCACAGACTTGCGAAGTCAGATAAACTGACGCATATCATGAGCCGCAAGTTTTATAATCATCTCCCGTGTGAAATTGTCGCCGCTCATAGTACATCAACATCAATGTTTAAAATTAAACTTAAGTAATGGCTTCTTGAGCAGACGTTCTACGACTATAGGGAACTATTTATAAGTAAGTAGTAGGGCAGTTTCAGGTGATAATGCGGACACGCTGGACAAAAGCACCAAATTTTTTTCAGGTACTTGTGATTCTAAGTGCCTTAGAACTCGAGATATTAATAATTAACTATAATTAAAAATAGCCGACATAAAATAAATATGGCCGACGGAGGAGTTGGTTCCTATCAAAAACTTAAAGCTATGGACCTTATAAGTGCCCGAAAAAAAAATGGTGCTTTTATCCAGCGTTTCCACACTTTTACGACAATTTGTTCGAGCACTCTGCCCCACCAAAGTAGCTGTTAGACAAACCTATGGTTTATAATTTAATTATCATGTTGTTTGTTTTTTATATTTCCACGTAGCTATTATTGTGTGTTCGGGTTAAAAAATCATTTATTTCTCAAAAAGAAATTTACATTTCACTTATATGAGAAACATTTCATAAAAAATGTACATATTATTTATTATTATTATAAGCTGTTTTTCTAAGGCTAATTAATTTAAAAATTATCTTATTTATCTTATGGAAGTATTTTTTTTATACAATAAAAAGGGTAGAAACAAAATGTATCAAGCATAGTTGCGCAAACAAGTAAACATAGTGGTAACAGTACAACAGTGTTATAGTTATTATCTGACATTTAATTTTATATTATCAATAAACTATGAATATGAATATATAGATTGGCGAACACTAGCACAGGACCAAGACGAGTGGCGGAAAAAAGGGAAGGCCTTAGTCCAGCAGTGGGACACGATATAGGCTAGTAAAAAAAAACAATACTTGCATCATGAATTGTCATGATGCAAGTATTTCATTTCAGTCACATCAGACGCACAGACACACACACACCTACAAAATCTACCCTTAAAATCCGCATACACGCCTATAAACACAGTACACACATACACACATCACATGGCACTTTGTTGTTGACTTTGTTTATTATTTGTTTTTTTTGGTATTAGTTTAATTATTTTAATTCAACAACACAATATGTTTTATAGATATTTTATTTTTATTTTTATTGAATGCATTCTTTGTTTGTAACTTTTTTGTCTACGTGTGTGCTGCGACCGGCCTTTCTTCCTACAGGGACCATTCTGAAAACCAGCGCTGGGCATCCAAACCCAGCAAATGCTGAGATTGGGACCCATTGTACCGGCTAAACATTAATATTAAAGTTTAAGTTTAATTTTAAATATATCTAGTGTACTTTTTAGTTTTTCATGCAGTAGTTCTTAAGTTTATATGCGGTGTACTTAAATTATTTTGTATTATGTTTAGTTTGTGGCAATAATATCTATTATTATTATTATGTACGTTTTTTCCATATCTCAGGACCATGGGGTCCCGGACTTTTGGAAGGCATGCGTGGGGCCGAAGCCAACAGCGCAGAGGCCCTTTAAAACAAATATAATATAAAGCGAGGGATACACATGGCGGATACCATCTCCGAGCGCACAACATGATACACCCGGTGATGGTCCCCGCCAGGTGCAAAGACTATTGCAGTGCAACACTGTGCTGCGATGGAAACTAAGGTCTTGGGTTATTGGGTTGAATGGTGGGTGGTCTGGAAAATGGGTTATGGGAGGCGACTAGCGGACACCTGCCGTGACAATTAGTCTCAAAATTGTGAAAAGGCAGGCGGTGACTCGCCAACTCGTTAAGTGGGCCCCACAAACAGTCGCACGCACAGTGCGACAATGGAGCAACACGTCTGAGCGGCTGTGAGATTGTCGAGAGGTGAGTCTGCGGTGCGCCAGATCCCGGTAATCCGTTCAAGGGCCTCCGGCGTTATGACATTTTACACTTCTAACCTGGAGCACAGGTTCCGCTCTTGCGACTCCACTCTGGCCGGCCGGTTAAGGCAAGCACAGAGGCGAGGGCCAGATCACTCGGGCCCTCTGGAGGTTAGGGGTCCGCGGTGTCGCCACTCACCGTCAGCTCGCCACAAGCTGCCCCCGCGGGCTTATTATTATTATTCTCTTTATTCATCTTTTATCTTAAGCTAGGTTTTTACAATAACTATATAAAAAGTAAAATATACAACTATACATACAAAACATAAAATCATTATAAAAACCTAACCTAGGGTACCGCCGGCAGCGAGGCGGGGCCTAAGCTGCCGGTGGTCAGGGCGCCAGAGACAGGAATCTCCTGACTATCCGCGCAGTATCCAGGAGTACCGCCTTCTGTATCTGACCCTTGATCCAGCCATCTAGCGAGAGTCTCTTGAGGTGATGGTCGAGACTCTTCGCTATTAAACCGTTCGCTGAAACGACTATTATTATTATTATTGTTATTATTGTTTTGTTTTTATAGTCATTCGAATATTTCCTGGTAATAAAGTTAGCTGAACATTGTACACTATTTACTGTTCCCATCGCGATGGACGGAAGACGCCGTTCCCGAACTTCCTTAAATAAATTCCTTTGCTTGAATATTTTTTTCCAGCTTTCTGTCGGTCTTTTCAGTCGATTTCCAAAAAGAGGAAAACATTTTTATGTTTTTTTTTGAGCCGAGGCGACTTTCATTTTTTTTTTAACTTTTTCTTCAAGAGTCCAATATGATAGAACGGTTAAAGTTTTTTTTCATTTTAATCCAAATCCGATTTAGTGTCCTCTTTGCTAAGCTACGACTATATACTGTCACGGAGGCTATTCTTCAATGACTTCCAGGGTTCAGCAAACAGTAAAGCTGACGACTTTTCGTGTCAGCCATTTTGCCAGTCATTAAATCACCGCCCTAACCTAGTCCGTCACTACCTGCGGGGTTATTGGTCTGCCGGTCGCCTACGTATCGACGGATTTGCATATATTAGCTCTATTATTATTTATTATGTCGCTCCGACATTTTGGAGCTGAGATGTGAAACGGTGAAGGTGGTGGAGGTTCCGTAGCGAACTTTAGTACAATACGCGCCACATAAGTTTGCGCCTCTGAACACTCTGAAGTTAGCTTCAAGTCGCCTCTCGCACAACCGTCGAACCCTCCTGACACCTCTGTGTCACTACTAGTAGCTAACATGACATAACAGACTTCTGTGCCGCGTATTTTAGCGTATGTCACAAAGCTGGTTGTTATCGATATTTTCATGCACGAGTCTTCTAAATAGATCTTTATCTAGCTTTTGAGCACTGCTTCCTATTTTTTGAACAATTTTGTGTTACCAAAGACAACTGTAATTTTGCTCCAAAATGCGAGAGGGATAGGCCTGCATAAAAAAAGACCCCTGATATGATATAGAACACCATTTGAGGACCCCTAAAAATATGGCATATTATTGATATTTAACGGGGCAGATCCGGGTGCGAGTGCGAGAGAAAAACTTGTAACCTATTAAAGTAATAATGTCACGGAGATTATACACGGCAAGATTAGAAGAGCATCTAAGGGTCGTAAATATTGTATTTAATGACGTTTTAATTCATCGATTACTAAATATTAGTACGTGTGTTTTTAATGCGGAATACTTTATTGGTGCAAGATTTACACTTAACCCTTGACCGCTCTAGCTGGGATGTCGCGACACTTTAGTGCTTCAGACGATTTTATTGGATGTTTATAACTTTATACTGAGTCGATAGTCGAATTCAACAGTGCTTTATTATATTTTCAGAAACGAACTGTGATGTTTTTCAAAACAAATTCCAAAATCAAAATTTGAGTTCGAGTTGAATTTGATGTTCAAATGTCACTTTGCCGCCGGGATATCCCTACGCTGATAGACTATATAGAGAGAGCTATAATGTAAAACTAGCTTTTTAACACGCAACGTGTAATAAAAATAGCGAAAGTTTGTCGTCTTTCTTTTTTTATACATACATCTCCAATAGGTCGGTCTAGGTACCTACAGTAAGGGTATTAATATTCGTAAATAAATAGGAACCTAATTATCTGTACACGCCTTTATGACATTGACAATAGAGTCCTATAGTTAGTGTACGTATATTAATAGGTACCCCTGACTGTACGTTGTTCGTACTTCATAGTGCATAATAAGAATTAATGAAACCTTCACGATTTTCATCCAGTGTTTGTTGTAAACGGGGTAATATCGCGTATAATATTTATTTGATGATTAACCTTAACGTTTTAGATGTCTTGCAACATCCTTGGTCGCGAGATTATCTTCTAACAAGTTAACTTTTAGGCAATGAACAAACACAGAGGTCTAATTGGTCTAATCCACTCTGGAAGTATGGCTCTAATGGTTTCACCATTGGGCAGAGCGAGGAACTTTATTTGCTTTACGCGTAGTCTAATGAAAATGCTCATTCGTTCAATAAGGTTGTTATGTTCGTATATTTTTGAAGTGAAAACTTCTTTAGCGGCGCTGCGCACTGTTTGGGATGGGGAAAATTGTTAGACTGGCCACAGATTTCGTAAGGTGAGATTCGAGAGAGGTCACGTGACCGTAAGATGCGTAAGGTGAGATTGGGGGGGGGGGGGGGGGCGGGACGGTTTGACGTCTTTCTAGTTACGTATATCTAAGTCTCGTATATCTCGTATATCGATATTTGAATCGATTCAATGATTCGATTCACGTTCACTTAACAAACGATTATCGATAGTTGATGATGTCCAGTTCATCATCATCAAATATCAAAAATGCACAACGTTAATATTCAAGTTTTCACTTCTGCTGGCACTCCCGGAGTGCAACCCGGTCTTTTATTACTTGGGAAACATCACGTTTCAACTTTTTTTGCTATTTTCAAAACCTATTTTTAAACGAATGAAGTTAAGAATAAGTAGAAACACCCATTTCCATACAAACTTCGTACTGTTTTTGACGATACATAAATAGTTTCTGATTAGTCTATCAGTCGTGGAACCCACAAAGGCGTATGCCAATTTTTTTACCGGTACAATAAAAAGGTATGACGTTGGTCAAGTGGTCGGCTACCTAATCCAAGTTAGTGGCGTTTAAAAGTACGGAAACAACTCCAAGTCAGAGGAGGAAGAGAAGGCCTCCAGGGCGGATTTCTGATGATAATAAAAAATTATAAAAATATTATATTTTCTATTACATTTCAGTTTTGAATACCTTGACACAACAATTATTAAATATACAGTTTATTATTAAAAACACAGTTCCGGTTGGGATACTGTATTATTATGATAGATAATAATGACTGTTACTTACTTTGTAGTCAAACTCTGTCCTAATTCTCACGTGTGTGTATTATATACTACTTATCTACAATTCAAGTAATCGTCAGAAAGGACAAAATCACGCAACTTACCCTCATTTCCATACGCATTTCTAAATGTAAACGTTATCGATAGTGTTTAACATCAAGTACAGTCAACCGTACAACAACCACAAATTAAACAATCAGGCAACACTGGCCATAAACAAACAAGTTACAGGCTGGATATATCAATTAAAAAATTATCACCAATTACCGCGCCGCGGGCCGTCAAACAATATTCGAAATTTAAATATTAATTGTCGGATAATTTTATAAGAATCGATTAATCGAATCGTTTCAAATCGTCCGCTCGATTATAAAGCGTATGTCTTAATTGTGCGACATCTACCGGCGGATCTTCGGACGTTTATCGTAAGGAGTCCCTTAATTAGTACGTATCCCGGGCCGACTCGATAGCATCGCCGGCTCACCTATTCCTTATTTAAAACTATGCTTCGCTTCCTGCTCGGTCTTTACTGATTCCGTTGGTGCTAGAGCAGGACGGTGTATGTTTGGGTGTGATTGCGATCGTGCGAGGCGCCAGCACCCGCGGTCCTAATGCGTGTTTTAAATGTTTACTAATGAACACGATTATTTAAAGTGACATTTTCGGATTTCTCCGCTGGCATTACAAATACTCGACGCTCTCGGTTCTATCTTATAAGGTGAATTAAAATGCAGCGATTTTTATCCATCTGTGTTTGGTGTCGGCATTCCTATGGTTTGTTGCGCCGAACTTTGACTTCGAGATGTCAGAATGGGATTTTTCGAGCCGTTGTCACTTAATAAACTTGATAGGTCGAATCTCGAATGACTGCAACTATAGGCTTAATGTAGGCATAATGGTTATAGAAATTTAGATTTACTTTGGTTGTAGAGGCGGTAATGGCCGAACAAATGGCTTTTCTTTCACTTGAGTGTTTTAAATTTTATCTCTAACAACCAAATATTCTTTTTATGTTCAGAGAACGGAATAAGTTTAAATTTTTACAATAAAATGCTGATATTACAATCTTAAATTATTCGTAGTCTGAATTGTTAACTTTTTGATCCCGAGACACTCCGGTGAAGTCTGAATCTTTGTCTGACTAGAAAGGTAGGGGTTTCCTCTGTTAATTCGACTTGTTTGTGTATAGGTACCTAAAACTGTAAAAATGGTTTTTTATTTTTATTTTATCGGATCCCCACTTGGAGCAGTTGCTATGAAGTAGTTTAAAAAGTAGATGTTTATTAGAGCATTTTGTTCTTTTAAATTATTGATTGTTTTTATATTATTTATCGTATATCGGACACTAGATTTTATAAATTAGGATCAATGTCAAAAATAGCAAAATCTAAGAATGATCGGAGTTTGGAATTCCGTAAGCAGACGTTTCGGCAAAGTATTTACAATCGATTTTAAACTTTCACGATGAATAGACTAGTAATAGAGTGTTACGTGTATACATATTAATTTTAACGATATTTTATAAACTGCTATGGTTTTAGCGTATCTCTAATTCAAAGTACCTAGATTTGATCATTTACCTATCAATTATGGCCAGTGATCATCTACATAGAGTTGATATAACGCACACATCGCTACGATCCCAACTAATACTGCAAACAGCAACGCTGAAGACGTCAAAACGACAGTTAAAACAAAACGTATTAGGAACCAACCCTTCCAAATATAAACGCTATAACTTTCATAAGCTTTATACGCAATTAGTACCTTTTTGAATCGGTCGGGTTGTTTCTAATAGCGTTTGAATTCAGACGTCGAAATGCTCGGTTCAATTATGACAATTAACAAGAGATCTCTAATCCTGCATCCGAGGTTACCCGTTTTGTATCCGTTGGGTCATTTTTGTACCTTTTAATATCATTAAGGCACCTACATAATGTCGGCCACTGACCTCTATTCGAATTTTTGATTCATTTGTATTTGAACTGCTTTTCGAGTAAAGCTAGTTCAAGATACGTTTTTATAGATGTGAAATACCTACCTATATTTCTAGCTTAGTTTAGTAGATTTGAATGAAAACAGCTTAGCTTAGCTCTGATGCAAAATCAACCACACTAAAATAAACTTTAATATTGTAATACAATACAATATATGTATGAAATGCATATCTGGAATATATGATAATGTTTAGTTTTTTTTATAGGTACTTCATTATAAAAATCAAAACAGCCCTACATTAGATCAAACGTTCGATCTTTCTTCGGGGATGCGGTCGGCGGTGTGGACGCCTTGCTTCTTAAGCGGCGCTTCTGACGCTGATTGCATTATTGACGACTGACTAAACTACCAAACAACGTCGCTTTATAAGTAAACTTGGCATTGGCGAAATCATTTCAACTTAGATGGAAATGGAAGCCATTTTTTAAAAGAAGATAAGACAACATCAACCGCTCAATTTCGAAGAGTTTCACTCGAAAATTATAAGAATAATCAACATTGACAAACATTACCTACTTTTAACCGGGCAATGATATTTACTACAGGCATTTAGGATCAAATCCAGTAACCAGCAACCTTAGTTCGCTGAATGTTCTGTACTCGCCTTAATTAGGGCCAGTTTATAACAGCGACAGGCGATAAAGCCTAGGACACAACGGTAGCACCACAATCAATACAATTCCGATAGTGTGAACCCTCCGTAATCTCTTGATCGCGAATCGCGTGACAAAGCGAACTATCGATATATCGATTGAATCGATTCGTATCGCTCGCGAGTGGGTTACGGGAATATAAGGTACAATACCGATCGGATGAACGCTTTCATTATATATAACGATTATCAATTAGTGAGTTAATGGTATAAGTAAATAGAGATTCTCTTCTCGGTCGTTTGTCAAATGTATTTCACGGCGTTTTATAGTTTTATTGTGAGCAATTTGAACATTTCCACGTTTAATCGATTCGGTGTAATATCGATTTGGATTCGAATGGAACCGAATAAATATTTAATTATTGGGTTTTATGGTGAATGGTAACGCAACGGATTCGATTGATTCGTTAATGATCTCGATTGGAGCTGGGTCGGCGTTGTAGCTCCGTAGTCCAGTCAATACGGGCAGTGTACTTAACATTAATGATCCCGTTAAAAGAAAACAGAAGTTGAATTACAGCCTGAACAAGAATATTTGAGGGTGCTGTTTTGTGATTTAATCTTTTTTAAATTTAGCAGGTTCAAGGAAATTTCGCAATATGGTCGACCATCATTTAATTCTGAGCAGGGTTTTTTGAGGGTACCCGCGATTTTTTTTCATCTCAGATCTCATTACCTAAGGTTTAACGCGTCTAGTTTGACGAACTCGCTGGCAAAGGCTAGCAACATTTAGAACGGGTTTCGTGGGTTTAGCATATTTTCTTACCGGTTTTATTAGATATCCATTAAAAAGTGTATAACGACAAGACACTCAATAGTTTAGTAAATACATAAACATACATCTACACAATAATACCCGTACCCCATATTTAATAGACTACAATATTTTCACTCGATCTTAACTGCTCTCACTTGTTTTTAACGAGAATTTGCGGTACCGTTTAAATTAAAATGGTATCGGAACTCACGTTCAAACTATTCGATTAAACTAATGTACTGTGCTGTTCTACAAACGGTCCAAGTACTGGCATAAACGCTAAACGGTAACATCCGAGTTTAATTGTAATCGATTGCAATCGACTCGAAAACATATTTGATGAAAGTCGAGCGAGCGTGTGAACCCGTCCCCTCTGTTCGAAATTTGAATTTCAAAAGGCGCTTTTTTAACTTTTAACCGCTAGCACGAGCTAATGTAAACCTAATCTGAGGTTAATCACCGTTATTATAGGTTTAATGGCGTCCGCTAGGCCTGACCCTATGCTCGCATTAGATTTGTCGATATTACATGTCATTAAAATTTATTGTCAGCGTTTGAGATTAAAATTAAACTCGTTCGTTTCTCGCCTCGTAATTCTTATCCCATTAAGCAAACAGACATTAATAAGTGTGTAATAAATTCATGATTGATTCGATCCCTGGTCGAATTCATCGATAGTCGATGCATCAATCACGAGATGAAGACGTTACCGGCAGCTTTAAAACATGAGAGGAGCCGCGTTTATTAGATCAATAATTCTCTCCTTTGTAACAAAAACGCCATAAGTATGTATACACCCTCACATTCATTACGCTCTTTCTTCTTTCCGTGGCGTAATTCTTCAGTTATAATGCGAATCGCTTTATTATTATATAATTATACACTTGTAACATCGTTTCGATTAATTGGAGTGCGTAATCGATCACAACGTGACGAATAGTGCGCGTTGATTAGTCGTTCTCATATCGATTTTTCTTTAATAATGTGTTTAAAATTTTAATGGCGCTTTTGATTATCGCGTGATCTCGGGTTAATGAGTTTGGTGGAGTTAAATATTTAAAATGTGCTTTGGATAAATGAGATGTTTCTTTCGAGTTAGGAATTTGTGATATAGTGTGGCATGTCGGACTGCGAAATAACTAAATGTAATTAGATCTGACTTCTGACAGTTTCTTATAAGACACCATAGCTTTCTAACTGAACACTTGTTGTGGATTGGTATATCACATGTCTAATTACGAGGTATTTTAATGATGTGTCAATTTTGCAAAGATTTGAAACTACTTACGTGAACCATGATATTTCTGTTATATCAATTTTTGTTTTTTTCCAACGGTGGCAATCAAGCATACGGGGCGTCTGATTGTAAGCAAGCATCATCTGGTACCTAGTGTTTGGTCCAAAATAATCACAAGCACGTGGCCGACTCTTTATTGATTTGAGGATTAGACGGTAGTCGTCAGACAAATGCAGGTCCCTCTCTCCACACAGCCTCGGGAGACCTCGCGAAATCGAAAGCGCCTGAGGTCCTCTTTTTATTCGCTGACCTGAATCGAAAATTCCAACTTCACAGCAAGCTACGTATTTCTAATGCTCACGCACTTTGTAACAATAAAAATAACAAAACACTGCATCTGTCATAAACGCCACTATAAAATCATTGTCATTGGAACAGCTTATAAAAACTCCATATTTACGATAAATAGATCAAATAAACAACTTAACAAAACGAAATCACAATAACGGATATAAAATTTCAATTTGAATATGGAACGTCTTACGCGTTTCGAATTCCATAGACAACGTGTTATTTTTTAAACTTTTTTTGGGCGAGGGATTCCTGTCATTATGCCCATTTATTATCTTCGCGGGGGCTCTTCTGATAATGTTCTTGTGTTTAATTGGAGTTAGATTAGGAGATAAATGTTTGATTTAGGTTGTTTTCATAACATGAAGTTTTGGTTTGTGATACTATTGGATTTTATTTAAATTAGTTGCGTCTCGGAATAATTAATATATCGTAATTTCCTTTTTTGTAGAGTCACACAAGCCAAAATCTAGCACTCGAATCTGAGCGCACAGAACGAACGAAAGCTGGTGCAAATGGATTGAACGGTAAACGACCTATATTTAAACGTTACTATCTACAAATATCAATACATCTACCATCATTGAAAATGAAAAATCTCGTATAATGTATATCCCTAATTAAAGTTCCTTCAACTCTGGCGCCGTCCAAATGAACGTAAATACTAAAACATAACATGCTATACTGGCTAACACCTACCCTCCTCAGAAATGTTCCTTTGTAAGAGTCAACCAATATAGACACTTGTGTTGTTTTCTAACCCTTCAAATGTTTGTCAACTCAAATGAGGTTGTCCGTAACAGCGTGTAAGTTAGGGCTCGTATCTGGTGATCTGTGAAACATACGGCGTCCAGCATCCAACGGGTTAAATTATTGTTATTGCCACCAAACTAATGTAATTATTTTATTTTATGGAACAGGAGTGCTATGGAGATGGTTTCTTGGATGTATTCTTTTATGATATTAATGTCTGACAAGTTTCTTTTTGTGTTCAAGTCTTGCGGGCCTCGCGGCATTTTAAGGCATGTTTGCTTGTGATTTTAAAAAGCTGATTAGTGCATATCTATTTTTAATAATTTCACAATTTTTGTGCCAATTAAACAAAGAACTTAATAATTCGCTTAAGTAATTTTAATTGATACAAACCTACTAAAAATAACTAACTACCTACAGGTAAGGCTTCGTAATCTCTGTATGAAACGTCTAAACAAATTGCTTTTATGTAATGTAAACCAAGAATTATAGGTTTCAGCTTATTTAGCGCGAAAAATTGAATTTCATGTTTGCTGTGAAACATTTGAATTCATCAGCGGAGAACTAGCGTATTGGCAACTGAATTGGAAAAATTTTATTTTATCGGTATTGCAGTTACCCACCATTTTTTTTATATTTAGTGTACAATCCTGTTCTTCAGTAGCAACCCCACCCTTAACCTGCACCGGTACACCGCGCGCGGTCACCGTCGCTTAATTTATGCTACCAGTGCGCACTGTGTCCCCCCCATCGGCGATTTATCGCGCGTCTACATTGTCTATGCCGTAATGTCCCCGTTAAAAATACTTTTTTATTATTTATTAATGAACATACCCGTGTTTTACGGATACGTAAATTATGGAAGTTAACAATGTCGCATGGAGATTATTGTTATTTATTGTGACTTTTATGACTGCGAATATTTAACGTCGTACTATGCCTGCGGCGTTCTGACCTGAGCCTTTTAAAGGTTTTGGTGTCAAAGGTAGCGTTTAAGTTTGTTCATTTTTCATTCTATTATAGTAGCAGAAAAATATTAGCAGTTGCATAGGTACTTGGTATTTAAATGTAATGGCTTGAAATGGCTCTACGGTTCTACTTAACGTTCAAGGACGGTGTAAAACTGTAAACTTAATTAACGGTAGAATTAAACCCGTGAACTGTTAATTCGTTACTTTTTGGTTCCTACATCCAACTGCGATCAATTGATAATATTTTGTCACCTGACAAGCTATATATTGCTGGCATGAGGAGTATAGGTGGTATCTGCACAGCATCGTTACTTACCGATCCAGCAATGTACGTCAAATTGTCATCATTAGGCCACAGTTGCCAAATAGAGACCAGCTACGTAAATACCTCGCGGTTCTATTACAAGATTACTACTCAAGTTAACAACAATTAAATCCAAAGGCAACTCTGTGTATAGCCCAATGACCACACCATTGAATCTTATAATGTACAGAGAGATTCTGGAATAAAATATGTAGGTAGGCACTCCAAAGACACATCTCCCTTTTTCTGTTACGTGACGTGTATCATCCTGTTAGCGTTTTCCCGGTTGTACCCTAAAGGAGCCCGGGGTCCGCATTGGTACGTAATCCCAAGACTTGGCGAAGGCACTAGTTTAACGAAAGCGACTTGACCTTCTAACCCACAGCGAAAACTAGACCTCGACGTGTATACATGCATAATAGGGGCAAAAGCTTTGTGATTATCACGAGATAAATACGATCATCATATCTCCGCAGAAATCACATGGATACTTACAGTCTGACCCAGTTTTCATAGTCTGGGGTTCGCTAGTATTCGCTAAACGCCGCGGTGTGTGGCATCCATCGCGCGCGGGTTCCCACACGATCAACCAAGGATGTACAGCTTCCGGAAACACCAAAGCACGCTAAACATTGCTTTTGAAAGAAACTGAGTCCCCATGACCATCACACTTTGACAGTGAACATCTATATCTACCTATTTAGCAAGTTTTGCTATTTCAAGGTCTTCCAACATCATCATATCAGCCGAAAGACGTCCACTGCTAGATATGTCTCCCCCAAAAAGTACCACTATGCCCGGTCCTGCGCTACCAGCGGTCTCTAGCGACCTTCCAGTTCCATCATCCAGGTCATCGGTCCACCTTCGTCGGAGGTCCATCGGGCGCTCACGCTGCGCCGCTGCTGAAAAGTCTCGCAAATTGTCTTATTTCAACGTTCCTCCTTCCTTCCAAGTCGTGGTTACTAGCGTGGTAGTGAAGGATCTTATGTCCACAACAACATTAAACGCGAACAGCATAAGCAGTATATGGCATAGGTGTAGAGTGTAGAGGTACGGTCACAATAACCTGACTTCAAAGTTGACTTAAAGGGTCTTCAGGGTCGCTTGTGCTTTGAATTATTGACAGGGGTCGCATAAATTGGCCAACAACTCCAGTCAGTCATTCCGCGATCAAAGATGTCACATCCGAAACGAAGGACTGCAATGACGGCGTTGCTCCAAAATAAGCTAGGGGTAAATATATGGTAGAAATCCAGTGTCTTCAGCTTGATATCTCAAGCCCTCCACCGCAGCCTAAAAATGTACGCATTTAAAACTCCGCACAGTTTTAAATGCGTACATTTTTACAACTCAATTTTCCACAATAAATGGATACCCGTACCTACGCTTTTTCCTCGAAAAAGACCTTCAAGTTATGGGGCCACCGTCTGCCGCCTACATCTCCGTAGTCGGGTGCAGGTCATCAATTAGAGCACCCTCTATTCTGCCTCTCATCGCTCTAAGCGAGCGCTAAACGGAGTTAATTCATGCAATTTGCTGGTTCAGCCAGTAAGTATACGTTGTTAGCTGTAAGATGATTTGAGTGATCGACTGCCTTGGATCTCCATTTATTTCCTTTTTAAATGGATTTGCCGGTCTAATTCACTCATATCGGTATTAAGTAAATACTAATTGTTTTTATTTGTTGACATGAAATTCATTTTTAGATATTTTAAACACCGTAGACGGAGTACTTCGCGCAAAAATCGCTACAATGTGCGATTTTTGCGCTAGTTTTTACACAACCCATGTAAGACCAACAATGCTACGAGTATATGGACTTGCATCTCATTTTTGTTTAAAATATTATACTTATCGCAAACTTGTGTGATATCTCACTAGATTTAATATTCTTGTCAAAAATGAGGTTGCTGGAGTCCGCTGGATGCGGGTGGCGCAGGACCGGTCACTTTGGCACTCTTTGGGGGAGGCCTATGTCCAGCAGTGGACGTCTTTCGGCTGATATGATGATATGTATAATATTCGCCTAACCGTAGTGACCCAAATACCCACCTTTTTCGAGCCCTTTCGGCCACGTACGATACGAGACGTCAATTTGCAATCGTTTAGGAGCTTTTTACGCTCCAAACCGCAACTGACGGTCCACTCTTATTGGATATTACCAACGTTCCTACAGCTCCTTAAACACTTAACAATCCGTTATGACGCTTAACACAATGCAATAAGAGACGCTTGAGATTTACGTAGCCGCACTTTCGCAATTGTTTTTAAATGAGTTAACACCGACAAATTTGCGGTCGGATAAGTGCAAATCTGGTTTAATCTGCATGGTTTTGACGGTTAGGAGTTTAGGAATAAGGCTTATTCTATTCTAAGGGTTCGGGTATTGGGTGCACGTGTAAATTTGTAGAAAATATATACGATCGACGTGTAATAGCAGGTAATTGTCATCAGTGGGCTCGCCCTGGTTCTCGTACAATTTATGACTATATTTTGGTCACGACCTCTAAGTAATCGTCGAGGATCGTCTCCAAGAGCACGATTGGTTTGATTTGTTGCCGCTCGATACCCTTGTTTTATTAAAGTTTAGTTAAAGGGTAAATTAGAGCTGATGGAACGATTCATAGCCGAGCTTTAGATTGGCTTGCTAGAGTCATATTCTGGTGAATGAGTGCATGTATGAACGTTTTAAAGCATGATGCATTTATACGGTTTTGCACACGTTACAAATTTTGAATTGCGTACTTGTACAATCAGCATCATATAGTTTGTAGCATCCAAAGCATCAAATACTTCGTCACACATCGTTATTCCCATAGACATAAAGATGTGTTACGAACTAAATATTTGGCGCTTTGGATGTTACAGATATAGACTATATGACGCTGACTGTACAAAGACCATAATTATGTGTACTAAGTAGTAACTGAATAATGTTTTTAGATAATAGCAAAAAATAAAACCGGCCATTCTAATTAATCATCTAAAATGATACCAATATGGTTAACTGAAACATAAATATTATACTACACTCGCGGACAAAGAATACGGGTTGGTAAAATACCGTCATATTTCCTAAAATAGTGCGTAAGAGGTTGTACAGTTAATCCTGTCATGATCTTTATTTAATTTTATAATTTGTTATTTTTATAAATTGCTCGGACTCGTAAAAACCCATGAAAAAAAACAACGTTAACGGAGCGAGATATCGCAAAAATCTTGGAAATTGATATTTTTATGATAGGATCCAGGAAATTGTTAATAAAGTTGGGTATTGTAAAGAATAGCATATTATGTAAATAAAACAAGTATTAAATATTTTAAAAAACCTATTGCAGTTATTTAATTTAGGGTGACCCGAAATATTTGACCGCGAGTGTAGGTACATGCATAATCTAAACACTAATCTATTTTATTCTAATTTAATGCATCTTATCGTATTCAGTAGATCTATGATTATGTTTAACAATGGCCTTTTTAAGTTATGTTATGAAGATATAATTGACTGTCTTGTTATTATTATTTACAGTAAATTAAGTTCAATAAAACTTATGCAAAATTTGGTTTAAATAAGTCATTTCGTAAATTTAAAGGTGACCTCGTCTGGCCTATCTTAAAATATGTTGGCAGATTATCGTAAATATTGTATTTTCTAAGCTTCATGTGCCAATTTTTCAACATAAATTTGCGTGTAATTTTGAAGCTTCGCTTTTTAACGAGAGCCTGTCAAACCATAGACACGAAATGCATATTTTCCATGAGTTGTGAATGTGATATTAATGTTATGTTAGCATTTTGAACGATAAAGATAACTGGTACAGCGGGTCGATGGTAACTGATGAGAGCACAGAGCAGGTTAAGACAGAGGCTACATGATATGATAATAACGTCTTTTCAGACGTATTTACCGAGGGTTGACGCGGACAAATTAATTTTTTAAAGCTTTAAATCTTTAAATGGATGGCCGCGGACGTACTTAAAATAATGGACTTTGAATTTCTGGCGGTAAGTCTTTCATTTTGATCTCGTGTGTCTCATGTCTGATGATGAGACAGTACCAAAACCGAGCGAGACGACGAGAGGATAGAACTTCGATGTAACGTAGTCCACATCATCACCGGAGTTCCCTTTACGTGCGTTGACTTGGTTGATATTTAGTCTCTGGCGCATCAGAGTCTAGATCGCATCTCATTACGAGCGATCGCGGCGACGCAATAATGCGAGCTATCCGTCAGCGGGCGCAGTCGGGTAAAGGACACGGCTTTCTCACTGCCCTTGTGCGTCACAGATAAAAACAGACGTCACTTTCTATGAACGTGAGTTTAAACTCTTTAACTTTAACTTTAAACTGTTTAACCTAAGTCCAGGATTATTCTTAGTATATGTGATCCTCGAAAGTAAGGGATCAAGGAGAGGAGAGGGAAGTGTTATTCAAGGCAATGAAGTGTATTTTTTTACCTTTTGTGCCTAAACCATGACGAGGCCTGATACGATACGATACAACCGATTTCAACAGAAATAGGAAAAGACAAAAGAGCACCTTGATATTACCTAACTCACATCTCTATACTATTCATCTATACAAGAAACCACTACTGTCAATCCGTGCTGTACCAGTCGTTAGCGGGTGAAGCAGGGTTGCCATTTTATCATGTATCGCTGTGGATAAAACATCCGTGACAATAAGTGAAAATGGCAATCATTACAGCTAGGACTACTGACAAACTAAAAAGAACTAAGATCTTCATAAGGTCAGTCCGGTTGATGAATCGTCCCATCTACGCTGTAACAGTCGTTTAAGACAGGTCGCTGCGACAAACTACTAAATCCTTTGCTCTCAACCACCGCCCGGTAACTCGCGGTCCGAGCTATAAGAAACTAAGGTCTTCACCGGTCAAGTCTGGTTGCATTGCATCGTCTACATTGTTCAGTCGTTTGAAGCAAATTGCTGCGACAGACGATTAAATCCTTTGCCATCAACCTCCTGTCACTTGCAGTCTGAGATAAGAAACTGAGGTAACTATTCACCGGGTGAGGCGGGTTGCACCGTTGCTATGTCAGTCGCCTGGGGCAGGTCGCTGCGAAAGTCTAAATCCCTCGTCGTCATTTGCGGTCAGATTTATGAAAACCAAGATGTTCACAAGGTCAATTTGGTTTTCTCGTCCCCTCAGCGCTGTCAGCCATTTGAGGACTTTGAGGCAGGTGGCTAGATCCTTTGCCGTCAACCGACCGTCACTTGCAGTCAGAACTATAAGAAACAGGTCTTCACGGCCCAGTCCGGTTGCACCGTCCCTTTTACGCTATGCCAGTCGCCTGAGGCAGGTCGCTGCGACAGATGACGCTAAATCCTTTGTTGCTGTCAACCGCCCGTCATTTGCGGTCAGAGGTCGCCCGCCATGCAAATTGCGGACGATAATTTGTGACCACTTGACAGCGCCTTAAGGTTTGTTTACATTTTTTCAGCTGTGATATATGTGGGTTTGA
Source organism: Epinotia bilunana (assembly GCA_947049275.1). Classification (NCBI taxonomy): domain Eukaryota; kingdom Metazoa; phylum Arthropoda; class Insecta; order Lepidoptera; family Tortricidae; genus Epinotia; species Epinotia bilunana. The sequence goes on from OX346265.1 coordinate 8,287,428, forward strand.
CGACAGGTTTCAGCCGATATGTGTGGTAGTCTTGAGAGTATTTGACATTATATTCCTTATTAAACTTAATTACCTGACATATTGCATAGATGTCTTGATAGTACATGACATTACGAGTATATTCCTGATTATACTTGATTGCCATTTTCGATTTTCCTCTAGCAAAATTGTATTATTGTCGTATGAGACGTAATAAAAAATATCAGTTAACTTGCCGTGCTGCGTAGACATGGTTGTCAGTGACGTGAGTGATCACTGATGTCAGGACGCTCCGTGGTTATCGTGTAATATACAGGCTTACACGTCTTTTACGCCACGCGGCTACCGTTTTGCCTACGATGACTCTTCCAAATACCGTCAGAAAGTGATGAACCTTATCTTTGTCATGTAACAAACATGATAATCACAGGATATAAACTTTAGTAGAGAGACATGAACTAATAGACCGATATCCATGGTGTTCCAAAATTGCTTTAAAAGAATGCCTAGTAGTCTGATTCCGTATTATAGACTATTAGTAAAAACTTCACAGTTTGCCTGGCTAATTCCCTCGGTAGCAGTATTCTCTCGGTAAATTTGATACTATTTTCTAGTTTCTATTATTTTCTGTAAGAACAATAAATCATTTGGGTCTAATTTAAATGCTCGTTAACATTCTTGCCTTACACTACGGAGATATCTGTTACTCTTGGCCAATCTTCTCAACAATTCCTTTTAAGCCTCAAATGTCGTTGGTCGTGTTCTTCAGAATGGCGCTCCCAGTATGGGACGGAAACAGTAAAAATTAATGTCCTCCAGTTGGAAGGCAGATTAAATTGGATCCTAGGGCCATAGTCGGTAAGAAAGTCACTTAGAACGCTTGTGTAACAAATTGCTATTGAAGCGGAGATGTCAAATTAGGTAATTGTATTAGAATTTAAGGGTCTGTTGAGAAAAGAGGTACTCTTTCCTGAATAAGGAAGAACGTAGTAAATTACAATGATAGAGTACGATTGTTTTTGTACGATGAGGTGAGTTTTGATCTTATGTCATCAATGTCATCATCCTCCTAGCATTTTTCCCGGTTGTGCCCTAAAGGAGTCCGGGTCCGCTTTGGCATCTAATCCCAAGATTTGGCATCGGCACTAGTTTAACGAAAGCGACTGCCATCTGACTTTTGACTCAGAGGGTAAACTAGACCCTACCACAGAATAAGTAATAGAACTACCCTACTGGGATTAGACCGGGTCCCTCATGAAGTTTTGCTTCGGAAAGCCATTGTTGTAAAATCGATTTATATTCCGTTGTTTTGTGATCTTTTATATCTCTTATACTCACTTGAATCGATCGCATGACCTCGGTTGGGTCTCATTTTCACATTAGGAGGATGGAATAGAATAGAATATGGAATACGTAGGTATACATGTGACTCCGTATAAGTTTATACCAAAGCCATTAGATGCAAAACACACGGTAGCATTTTTCACTTGCCGATATCATTAAAGTATTCCCTTAAATTATAAAATAAATAAAAAACCATTTGTTTTTTAAACAGTTTTAGATTTTCTAGATTTTTTGTAGCATTAGGAAGGTGAGTTTACTTTTTCATAGTCATATGATGAGGGCTACTGGTGACGAGCTTCAATTTCGAGAATGGCATGGTAAGGTTGAATATCCACTGGAGATGTGCGACGCTATGTTATCATATATTTAACGCATAAATAGCTATCAAGCATGCGAGGTATCAAATATATGGCAATACATATTCACGCATCTCTGGGTCTAGTTATTTAGTTAGTAAAGCTCTTCTTCTTCTTCTTATTTAACGTACTACGCACACACACACACACACACACACGCACTTACGCACACACACACACACGCACACACGCACACGCACACCAATAATATAGTATAGTATTAGTATTACTTAAATTAAGCTAAAACCCAAAGTAATCATACGCACCTAAAACCATTGTTAAAAATGTATTAAGCTAGATAATATTTTCCTAACTACTTACCAGTTATGAACGCGCGGGCCTTCTTAAAGCAGGTTTACCTACCTAAAAGGAAGTCCTAATCACTGCAGGCATTGTACATGCTAATCAAGGAAAATTAAACAATGTTCATTTTCATTTTCATTTAAGAAAGAAAAAAAGAAAACATTTATTCGTGGACAAAACAATATTTGTATACCCAAAACAAAATACAGTAAAGTAAAAGTAGCAGGGTCCACGAAAAGGCCCCGACTCAGCATGGTGCTAACCTAGGAGGCCAGCGCTGGTCTTCCGTCGGAACCTTTACATGAGTTACCTCATGGAAGGCAACACAAAACAAATACCTACGCTAAAACATATTTTAAAGAATACATAGGTATCTTAAGTAAAAATAAGCAGTATGTAAGTGGGATAGAGATAGAGATATTTAAGAGCTAAGCTCTTGTCTTTTTGTGAAAGTAGGCCCTCCATCTACTCCGATCCCAGGCAACCTCTTTGACATCTTGATACGATCACTCAACTCTCTTTTTGAGCTGCTCTATTTAGTTTATTCTAGGTCTACTTCTTCCTCGCTTCCCCTCTATCTTTCCTTCAATTATATTGAGTATAAACGTGTCATGTTGTATGAGGTGCCCTATCATCTTTCCTCTTCTAGTTTCTAAGCTCCTGATTAACTGCCTGGTTTGTCTCACTATTCAGCACTTCTTCATTGGTTACCCTCTCTCTGCAGCTAATTTTCTCCATTCGCCTCCAACACCACATCTCGAACGCTTCTTTTAGTCAGTTAAGCATCCTGGTGAAAATTAGATTAGATTAAACAAACTTTGTACCAACTAAAGGTGTTACACGTGCAATTTTCTAAGCATAATTTGGGTTCAGCGACTAGTGTGGCGTATGTAGGAGAAAGTTTAGAATAAAAATCGCGTATCACGTTTCGAATAACTATTTAATCGACACATATATGTCAAACTTGATAAGTCCTAAAACAATTAAATTATTAACTCGGAACAAATCGTCACCGTGAGAACGACGACGGTAAGAATCATTTATCAACCTCAGTTTTGTGTGTTAATGGTCATCTCCGTTAATTTAGTTATTATTTAACAATGATGTGCCGTTCACTGAGCCTACAGCCCAGCCCCCCTATTCTGTATCTTGACACCGCGATGCGTAGTAACTAAGCGTAGGTAGAGGTCTTGTTTCGTGACGGGTGACCGGCGGGGTGAGCAGCATTAACGCGTAGCGAATAACAGCCCTATAATCGAGCGAAACTTAGCGTCCACCGTGTCTAAAGAACAATCAAACTATTACAAAAATTTCCGATAAAACGACGCGGACGATTAAGGAATTATAGATTTTTCGGTGCGTCGTGAATAATTAAAAACTTAGAAAAGTTAGAAAACCATCGACATCTCTATTCTTAAATTCAATATCTCAAAAGCGGCTGAATCGATTTAGTTAAAACGTAGATAAGAACCACATCGATCACGTCAGCTTTCGGACAAAAAACCGCATTAAAATCAGTCCATTCATTTAGGAGCTACGATGCCACAGACAGACACACAGATATTTTAACCCCCTCTTTTTGCGTCGGGGTGAAAACACTCAGTAAAATTCTTTCGCTTTAAATATTTCTAATTTTTTCCTACGTTTTGTTTGCTATTTCTACGCTGTCAAAGAAGAATTCAAACTACTCACTCCTATAGGTGCCATCATCCAAAGACCACTTCTGAATTTAGCGGGTAAAATCGAATCCGGTATTTTATAATTTACCGTGAGCTTACTAATGTCGCTCAGATTTCCTTACTTGTTTGTTTGCATGTTTCCTACGGTTTTTGGCGATGTCATTAAAACCAGTTTTTAGAGAGGAACAAGTGTAGGTACGTATGGGAGCAACTACAGTTAAACGACACACAGAGACAAAAAAAATATTCAAAGACGGACTTGGCTGGCGGCAGCCGAAACACATCATTCATACTAATTGACACACAATTATGACGTCACCGCTGTCTATTTTGTACTAATCGTTGCATGGAAAATCAAGTAAATTACTGTTTTGGTCGTGAAATACTGCTTAGGTGCATAGTTGTTATACTTTTTTTTTAATTAAAGTTTTGTTATCAATTTTAACATCAGTCTATACCCCTAATGAACTGGTCAGTTTCCCTAAACCAAACCTTTATGTTCGAAAGCGATCTATTTTATCAAGTCAATTAGACCGCGTCATCGGCCCCGGCTGACAAATGGCGTCCATTTCTCACATGAACGAGATCGGGCCGTCGCGCGACCTACGACCCCATCTATACATATATTTGTAAGTTAATTATTGTAATAGAGAGAGGCGAGGGAAAATGTGATAAGGATTTTTTCAGCTTTTTGTGATTAAATAAATATTTTTGCATCGCCCACAAGTTATAATTCTCCTCCCTCTCTTCCAGTCTCTCTTATAGGTTTTTAATTTTTAATTATAAGGTACCTACACATTTACTTCTATAGAAACGGAGTACAATACTCGCCAATAAACGCTGTGTTTGGCGAACTATATGTCATAAAAAAGGTAAACTATTATTTTTAGAAAAAAAACTGCTTTGCGTTGTGGATAACTGGAAGAAAATGCTTTGAGTACCAATTTTACTTACTATTTTGTTTGCCAATGCAAAATTTGGCACAATTTTAATACGAATATTTTCATAACGTGAAATTTTCATTCAGCAAAATATTATTACGAAAAATTACATTATGACATTTGGTCTTTTAGCAAATGCTTTAATAAGGCAACAAAAACATTAGACAATAAACATTCAGTCAAGTTAATTTTATGGCAAACTATAAATAGACCAAAATCATATTTGTTTTAGTTATCAAATTTTACCAAAATACTATTAATAAAACGGCACGGTCCCTTAAATAAAAAAGAATGTTACGATCATCTTATATAATAATATTTAATATAAAATACATTAAGTATAATGCATATTTCCTATATTGAACACTGGTTATAATGCTCAATTCGTCTAATGTACAGTTGATATAATCATATTTGTTTGGTACTGTATCAACTAGGTTAGGTAGGTCGGCAGGCAAGGGCGTTAAATTAGGTAAGGGCAGCCAAAAAAGGGGGGACGGGGGGCGAAGCTCCCTACGAGGGGGGCTCGGGGGCGAAGCCAGTTAAACAAATAATCGTAACAATTGTATTATTTGGTTAGGGTTAGCTTGTGTCTCTTAGAGCGAAAATAGGCACCCTTTTTGCGTTTTTTTGTTTTGGTTAAAACGTATTATGCCAACTAACATATTTAACTGAATGAAATTTGGTCAAAGTACCAGTTGGTAAACGAGATATTGCTTAAACATCAATATGCCATACATTAGGTTTGCGTAACAATTATTTGTCAAGTGTTAATTTGGCAAACGGTTATTTGGCAAATGAAATTCTACGAAAATCTTTTTGGGAAGTGAAAATTTGTCAAACATTTTTAGTAAAACATAGGTAACCCGCACCGATGCATTAACTCCGTCTTTGGTACTGTAACTTCTTCTTTTGTGCAATGAAGATAAAATGAATACCTACGTAAAATACATTTTGTTTATGTAATCTGTGTTGCTAGTTTTTATCTGGGAGTTAAAATGTAGAATTATACATAAGTTTTAATAAAAGATATATGGGTTAAGCTCAAACATTAAAGGTTCCATACTTTTTTATTAGGTAAGTATGTTTTTGAAGTTTTATAACTTCAAAAACCAAACAAAACTTCGAAACATTTGCTTACAAAACAAAAACAACACAGATAATAAACGAAAAAAAAACACATTTTCTTTGTCACAAGGTGGACCCAGCTCAGCATGTTTTTATTTCCTATTTATTACAGTTGGAAGCATTTCAATCATTAAGTTGTTGGAAATTGGAATAAATAATATAAAGCCTTATTGCAGGCAAAAAAAACAGCGGTATGTAACTGTATACTTCAATAACATCTAAGGTCTCCGCTTCAGACATGGCCTGCGCAATATTAAAAACAACTTCAAATTATTACAAAAATCATAAAAGCGAGAAGATGCTTCAAACATTGCTATTTTAGGTAGACGTGTTCGTTGAAATGTCCTTACTAATCGGGCAACAAGCGCAGCTATTCGATTTACAACTTTAGCACGTTCAGTTAAATCACTGTCTTCAGCAGCATTTATTTTACGCGTTCATTCGCGGCGCGAACATTCGTTTGATTTGGAAGACGGCAGTAAAGTATATCGAACTCAAGTTTACTTATAATGTTTTAGTTCCAGGAGGTATTAAATCTGGTCTCTAAAACAATCACAAGTAATAACTGTTCAGCAATTAGTAAAATAACCGATCGGTCTGCCATTTATCGGGCAAAAACGAAACGAAAAAACTTAGGTACAGCAATTTATTGCGCGAAATGTATGCCGTGACTAAATACGCGAATAATTCAATCAGCTAAACAAGATAAGCACATTTTTGGTGCAATTCTAGAAATATAAAAATTCGACTTAGGCTATTTCGCCGCGGCCAAATGATCTATCTATCGACCGGGGTATAAATTCGGTCGGCTTGATAGCTCAATTCAAAAGACGATACTCTCATGAATAAAAAATACATTAAGCCGATATCTAGTAAGATAAACAGTTCAATCTGTTCAAACAATATTTACAGAACCTCGGGAATTGAGGGATAGTAGCCCTTATTAGTAATGAAATAAAGTTGTGGAATTGATAATTAAATCATTTTTTATTGGAAAAACGGATTTCAAGTGAACTTCTGATGCTCGTTGATTGTCAAACGTTACTTTCAATTCTGACGCCATTGTCCAGAAAGTGGAGTCAGTGCTTGTGTTCGGTGATTTAAATTTGAACCCGGTTTACACATCCCAAAGCATTTAATGTTATTATTGTTATTTTTGTACTCTTTGTGGCTTAAAAGAGAGGTCATCAAAAAAGTATGGAACCTTTAATGCTTGAGCTTAACCCATATATCTTTTATTTCGACTTATGTACTTATAATTCTACATTTTAACTCCCAGATAAAAACTAGCAACACAGATTACAAAGTCTTTAATTGAAAAAAGAACTGAGATCACTCGATCTAACTAAGAGTGGTGGAGCTGACAATATACCTCCAGTATTTTTGAAAAATACGGCTACCACAATAAGTACACCACTACTGATTATTTTCAATAAATGCCTTCAGGAAGGTTTTTTTCCTTCCACCTGGAAAATGGCCAATGTAGTACCTGTTCATAAAGGCGGAAGTAAGAGCAATGTTGAAAATGACAGGCCAATATCTATTTTGCCCACTATATCAAAAGTGTACGAGAAAATTGTGCATAGTCAAATTTATCCACTTCTTCATAATCATATTTTACCGCAGCAGCATGGTTTTGTCCAACGCCGATCGACTACAACTAACTTACTACTATAGGTACTTATATGCTAATTACCTTTTTGAAAATATGGATAAAAATATACGAGTAGACAGCGTATACACCGACTTCCGCAAAGCTTTTGATAGAGTGGACCATAAAATATTATTGGAAAAAATAGCTTTTAATGGAATCAAAGGTAATTTGTTACGATGGTTCAAATCTTACATTATCGGGCGTACACAAAAAGTTCTCATAAACGGTTCTGGGGTCCCTCAGGGGTCCATTTTAGGACCACTACTGTTTACATTATTTATCAACGATGTAGATCATTGTTTCAAGTACTGCAATATATTACTTTATGCAGACGACCTAAAAATATATCATACAATACAAAATAATGATGATTTCCAACAGTTTCAGTCTGATCTTGATCGTTTATCCGACTATTGCAGTACTAATAAACTCTTGTTAAACTTAAATAAATGTAAAACTATCACTTTCACTAAAAAAAAGAAACCTTACCTAAAACGTATTATCTATGCAACTCAAAGTTAAAAAAAGTCAGATCCATAAGAGACCTTGGCATTACTTTAGATTCTAAGTTACACCTTGACCTTCATATCAATAAAATCGTATGTAAAGCATATAAAATGTACGGCTTTGTCATGAGATCAAGTACTGAATTCAAACGTCCTTTAACATATGTGTACCTATTTAAGACTCTGATTCGCTCACAATTAGAATATGCTGTACCAATTTGGAATCTTTATTACAGTAAGTATAGAAACGCTATTAAATCTGTTCAGAAAAAGTTTCTACGAACCATGCAATATAGATGTTATAAAAACCGCCTATCATATAATGAGTTGTTAACTAAATATAAAATATTAGATCTTAATTCTAGAAGACTGATGTTAGACGCTTTGACCCTTTACGGCATATGTAACAATAAGTATGACTGCATTGCCCTTAACAACAAAATCCGTTACAATATCCCAACCCACGGGCAGCGGGAGGCGCGCCCGCACCGGCTGTTCGCCGAGAGCCGCTGTCGCACGCACGCCGGTTCGCGCGCGCCTTTCCAGAGGATTATCAATAATTATAACAATTTTTTTGTAAGATAGATATATTTGCAAATAGAGAATCTTATTTAGACAATACGTAATAGATATACTCTCTGAAAGTAGCACTTAACACTCTTTTAAATGTTTCCTTTTTGTTTTTATTTTTAGTCTTATATGTAGCTTACACATACGCTTAGTAACCGTATTTTTGCAAAAATTCAAGAAGAACTTAATAATATTTAGTAAAAAAATTAGTTTACTTGCAACGTTATAATGTTAATTGGTGGTTAACGGTGTGGATCGCGCATATTTGTATTTATTTTAAAATTTCTCAACTAAGCAACCTTGTAGCGATTGTTTGTTGACCTAAATAAATGAAAAAAAAAACCTATTTTCGAGTTTCTGAGGTACCTCTTCAATTGTTAATCATTACCTGTTGTCAGATTTTAGATCTCAGGGCCTGGGCGACCCAGCTCTACTCGAGTGAACATACGGAGAAAACGATTTTCACAGATATTAAACCTAGCTTGTCCACCCGCCTAAACCCCTTTATTTTAAATTTCATTGCAATCATTAGATCCCTTTTAGTAGGTACTATGTATTCAATTTGAACCTTTTTGATGAAAAAAATAAGTCGTAATTTCAATGATCATATATTCTCTGCGTGCATTGGGTTGTTTTGTAACTACGTCTAAATTGTAGTAGTCGTTCTAATGAGCTTAGCGTATGGTCGGATATAAATCTAATTAGATAATTATTGTTGCCATGACCCCGTCACGTGTCCGTCTGTTTGACAGTTCCGTGCATCTCAGAAACATCTTGACATATGGAGCGCGGTCGTGATCTCACAAGGAAAAAAACTATAGCATGTCATGAAATGTACGAGTAAAATAACGGGTCAGTTATGTATGTAAACATATGGAGTTATTGCATTAAATATGTAGTTGATGTAGTTTGGTAGAGATAGATAGGCTAAAAATTAGGTATTATAATTACAGAAAGATAAATATTATCTACATTCAGTGCCTGTACTGAGGTTTGCTGTAGGTATCTGAGTGGATCAAGCGTCCGTCTTTCTCTGACGGGTTCAATAAGTTTTTTGGAACTTATCTAAGTACCTACGCAAATTAAATAAAGATTTGTTTAGTACTAACATTAAAAAAATATTATCATTTTCAATTTTTCGTATTATTTAAAAAAGTTAGGTTCTAATAGCAGATGACCAATTTAAAAGAACGGAATTTAAATCACTCCGAACGATAATGATAATGACTCCTAAATAAACTTTCGACGCGTCGAACTTACACAGAACCCTATGTAACAAGTAATACTTACGGCACAAGAACATTAATAGTACATTACATTACTTACCACAGGGCTGTAAAAGAAAGAAAGCCCGAAATCGCAGGTATTTGTGACACGAGTCGCAGGCGAGGGTTGTAAATATGCGATAGAGGGCTTTCTTTTTTACTGCCGTGGTGAGTACACAATTTTACGTCTTCACCTGGCCACATTGCGAGTTTTACCGTACGCGCGGCGTGCAGTAAAAGTCACATTATGGCTAGGTGTGACGTAAAGTATTGAACAACTCGTATTTTCAACATAATCTTACCTCACCATGAATGTACTAGCAAGCAATATTAGTATACTTAAACAAAAAATGAGCGCAGTATATCGCCAACAAACTGTTCTGACAGTTTGGCGGGAAATTTAATATATGTATAATGCTATGTACTTCTTTTGAAAAAAAAAACAACTTCAGGTAAGGCTTAAAAATTTGGTAATATTCCCTCTATCAGGTAGATAGGTACACTTTTTACAAGCTTTATATTAACTTGACCTGTTCGTAATAGTTCGTATTGTAAGTATATATAAGTACCTATGTAAGTTGTCATTTTTCAGTCACTTGCCGTTATCCGATTGAGCTGAAATTTTAGGTATTAGTATAGATTGGATGAAAATTCACCGACGTAACTCCGTTGAGTTTGGGCTCGTTGGAATCGTCTCAATGAGTAGTTGATGATGGTATACAGAAAAGTACAGTCGGCAATAAAAGCTTGTACCAAAAATGAAATTTTCGACGGAAACTTATTTGTAAACAAAGCGAGTGCAATACTCGCCATAAAACCTGTGTTTGGCAAAATATAAGTGATACAAAATGTAAACCTATTATTTTTAGGAAACTAAATTAAAAAAAAATCGTTAGCAGTCGTTATCTGCTTAGTTCAAACGACAACACTGTTAACTGACCATCCAGTGTTTATATAGAACCTTATTACAATGCACTTAAGGTGCAGCAATGGTCAGTTAGCTGTATTGTTGATAGTACAAAAATAATTTAGTATGGGGTGGCGCATCGTTAGCGGACGCGGACGTGACGAAGCCGAAATTTTACAGAATCGTAGTTATCCGCCTCTCATCTGTCCTAAACTACCGAGAACACGAAAATCGAGTTAACACCTAAATGAATATGACCCGACTAAGTTCCGATCGACCGAATTCAAACCGGGATCAATCCGGTATCGGCCACCATATCGTATAAAAATATACTTTATTGAGTGTCTCAGACAACTGCATCCAAATAAAATATCGTAAGAGCAAGGGTTGTGTTATCTAGCGGCCCATACAATGTGTGTGCCGGGCCATCAACAGATAAGGACCACACGCAGCGGATCAATGGTACTGTATCTAGGTTAAGGGGATGCCTTGATTCTAGTCGACCACGCCCCCTTGACAGAGACACGCTTATGCCTTCCGCGCACGAGAAAAAGAGATGCAACACTTCGGGAATGGCTTTTTTGGACAAATTTCGTTAAATGTGAAGTTTCATTTATATTTCATTACACTTAACGAAATATCACTAGATTTTATATGGGATAAAATACTACAGTATTAACTTGATTGAGTCGTAATATAATGTATTGTTTGTAAAAAAAGGAAAATAAAGACCCAACTTTGGATTTATTTTCCATCGAGGAAGCTTTAGGCAATCATGTATCGATTAAATCAGATAAACAATCATATAGTCACGAATCATATATCTGAAAATCAGACCTTATTGTTTCTTAACCTAGTCAGAACGGCGTTTCAACGCACGCGATAATTTCCAATGCACCCCCTTAAGAGGTTTTATAGTTGCATCTATAGTTAAATATAACATCGAATCTAATATAAAATTAGTACGGGACAGCGGTATGCCATCTCGGTCATATTTAGAGCATCCTAACAGGAGAAGACCATTTTACAGAAGACCGCAGGCATAATAACTAATAACACAACTACCTATGACACGTAAATACCACGAATAAAAAAAAACCGTTTTTGACCATAGAAAATTGTGACGGATAATCTGCTGTGTCAAATTTTATATTAAAAAAGCGTTTTTGTTGTGTAAAGTGTCGAACCTCTTTAGCCTAGTTGGTAGTGACCCTGCTTACGAAGCAAGTGGTCCTGGGTTCGAATCCCGGTAAGGGCATTTATTTGTGTGATGAAACTGATGAACACGAATATTTGTTCCTGAGTCATGGATGTTTTCTATGTATTTAAGTAGTTATTTATCTATAAGTATGTTTATCGTCGTCTAGTACCCATAGTACAAGCTTTGCTTAGTTTGGGACTATGACGATTTGTGTAAAAAAAAAAGTTCCTGACCGTATTAAGCGTACCAACAGTTGTTGAAATTTTACGGTGCTGCGATGAGTTATATAATACTATCTGCCCGCGCGGCTTCGCCCGCATATGGGTCAGGCCGTAGATTTGGCCACAAAAGGTATAATGTAACTCTCCGCTCCTTTTTTTAACCTTAAATACGTAATATTAATTTCTCAACCACAGCATTGTATTCCCTAGGAAATGGTGAACCTTGGTCACTGAAGATATTTGAATAAATCCATAAACTTTGGAACTTACACAATATTTTTTCACGAAAAACGTCGAAAATTTAATAAAAAACGCGAATCCGCTTAGGTAGTAGTGTACTTTACTCAAACAGAAGAATTAAAAAAAATTTTTTTTTGATAATCTTTTTGTTTGGACGTTATGAAATAATAGTTACCTATCCGCCTTTTAAATATCGTTTCATGTTTCCTAAGAAAGTACATTAATTTTCACACATTTAAAAAAACACACAAAACCATTTTTCTGCGCTACTTTAACTGCGTAACTAACATGTCCCCATTTTGTGGAGTTAAACATTAGCAGTATTTGTATTACAGTAGTCGCAACACCAAAGTTACCTTGTCGATGGTCAATGACGCGGTAGCGGCTATATTTTTGCCAGACGGCTGTAAATTTTGGCTCAATGTGGAAGGTAACCAGTTTGTCGCGGAGTGCATTTTTAAGATTTCAAGGTAAGTTTTGAATGAATATTTGTTATTGTTATTGGGCCCTATTCAGTAAAGTGTGTGTAATCTTTCAAGGCAAAGAAACCTGGAAAAAACAGTGTATTTATCGAGTTAAAATTGATTATATCTGCGTCACTTTACGCAGAATGGCTGTATGCTACTCTGCGCTACTTAGTAAAGGTGTGCACACATACAATGCTTAGATTTGCGGTTTTTAGGTGTTTTTTTTGCTAAGCTACAATTATTATATTTCCTTTCAGATGCCTTTGACTCCGGCAGAGAAATCCCAGAAATTCAGTCTGTCTAAAGTGATAAAAAAATATCATACCATACCAAAATCCGTCATTTTATTTTGTACCTGACCTAACCTAACTACGATGAAAATCATGAGGCTTAATTTATACTATTTAGTCCATACTAAATAGTATACTATTTAGTCCATGCTAAATAGTAAAGAAATGCGCCCAAGATCACCAAGAGACTCCATAGTCTCTTGGTGATCTTGGGCGCATTTCTTTATAATATTTAATATATAATATTTCCTAACATCATGTCAGTTCTAGTTTCCTCATATTCGAAATCAAACGTGTAGGTATAGTGTTTTACTCGTATGAAACAACGCATTCCATCCACGATCTATTGGCGCTCCAACTTCATTCCAGTGCCTTTAATATCTCGGCTGTAATGGGGTTTTTCTTACCTCGGTTCACAATCTACTATTATTTTATATTTATTCCAAATATTTTATGTAAAAATCACACATGTTGCGCGCACCTTAATTATTTTGCGTTTCCGTTGTGCGTCACTCTGCGCACCTGCGTTACTGTTTTGCGTCACTCTGCGCATCCGGTTCGTAGAAAATTCTGCGTCACCGCTTCGCTCTTTGTGGCAAAACCTACGGCCTGACCCATATTGCAAATAACACAGGCATACTCGCGGGATAAAATATAGCCTATAACCATCCAGCAAGTCCTTTCTACACGGTTATACCGCGTTTTACCGATAAATGTTCCTTTCACAGAACTTTCATTTCATCAAAAACCATTATTTTCAGAATCAGTAAACTTTTTAGGATTGTTATAAAACAAGCCTAACCTAACCTAGTGGGTTCAGGATTGTTATAAAACAAGCCTTACCTAACCTAGTGGGTTCTACGGAATGTACCTAAAAAGTTAACGGATTCTGAGTAACAAAAATTAGATGAAATGAAAATTCGGCGAAACAATGCATGCGGAGAAACGTTTTTCGATAAAATAAAGGGACGCAGGTGTAAGAATTTTAGTAATCGGATCAGCGGTTCCGGAGATTACCCATTACATACAAACTTACAAAGCTAGCTACTATCTCATATAATATTAGCATAGATAGAGCAGACATCCCCGCAGCATAAGTTTGCGCATGGTAAATGAATCTCGTGGGATTACCTGTCGGGTCGGGTCAGTCGGGGTCTCGCGGGGGGTCGCTTAGGCTGGTTTTAGTGTCACGCTGACCGTCGGTGCCGAGCAGTCGGCGCGCAGCTGATGTATGATATGCTGACGATCGTCAGCGCTCACCGCTCAGCGTTATTCTAAAACGCTCCCTCAACATCGTACATATTAGCCTGTCAGCGCCGACGGTCAGCGTGACACTAAAACCAGCCTTAATAGACCTAAATTTCAAAGTGTTTCCAATAGTCGGCCTGATGTAGGATGTCAGGAAAAATGGTCTAGGTGCCAAGTCTTTACGTAATAAAAATAAGCCAAGCAATGCCTTGCTGTATTACTTATTTTTAACACTTGTTAATTATTTTTTCCAAATGCTAATTTCTTGGGAGGGCAGTATAAAGTATTAACATCTCATACCGATGACAGCTGCTAAATGAACATCATTTACGTTCGCGTTATAAATGCCTACTTTACACAATTTCATTATAAAACTCGTTACACACGCATTATTCTGCTGATTATTGTACGTAAAGTTTAACGCATCTGAACGTCTATTAAAACTTTCCCAAATGAGCTAACATAATAACCTCTTACATCGTTTTGAATTTACAATAATTTAAAACGTAATTTATATTGCGTCAAGGTCGTTTTTTAGATGAATGATGGAGGTAGATAGGAGTTAAATAAATTTGTGGATATAGTATAGTTCATTAGTTGAGCGGTGAGTGACAGGTGTCGGGAATTATCGAAATCATAGTTAGTTAGGGTACTGTCGGTAGCTTGTTGGTAGCGTGGCTCTCACGACCACCCATGCCAGGTTTATATGGAGGTATGAACTTCTGCATGGAAGAATAAATCCTGAAGACCGCCAATGTCTAATGCAATGTCACGATTTTTATAAAAAGCCTGATGTCTAGTTTAATTATAGAGAGGTGGCTGTACCTACTATTAATTTCAGCACTCAGGTCTCCGCTAAAACAATAGCACCATCTTTGAATGAAGAAACTTATACTTGGCGCCCTTGTGTTACCTAAGCAAAGGTATGCGTGCCGAACGAAATGTAGGTATGGTACAGATACATATAGGTACAAAGAATAAGTTTAAACGGGTTCACAGACATACGTACATAAGTGTCAAAAAAGCCAGCATAGACAATAACACTAGTGGGAACGAGATACTATGTCCTATCTCCTGTTCCTCATCACGTACCGGAATGTCAAAAAGCAACTCACGTCATTTAAAAATACACGATTCATGTATATAAAACATGCTGAAATCTCAAGGATGTATTCATTTACCGATACTTCTCAATTTAGTCAGGTTATTTTCTCTCCATCCTTTTCGGGGATATGCTAGGACTCCATCTATAGAATACTCTATCTGCCTCTCTATGTATTGTAAAACTATTAGGTACCTACAGCAGGCTTATTATTTTAACCTCCTGAGGCACCGTGTACTAAGGTTCTACATAAATACAATTGATTGTTAATTATAGGTATATAGGTATACATTAGTTAAGGTTGAAATTTATGTTGCCAAATTTTGAAGGTCACGCTCCAGGAGTTAAAGCAAATCGACATTGTAGAGACATTGTCGGTCTTCTTGATTTATTCATCCATGCTTTTAACGCATGTTTTAACCTTCTCATGTTGAAATTTTGATTTTAAGGATTATGTTGTGGACGTAGCTCAGACTCGATAAAAATTTAAGTTTATGTTGAGCTTTTAGCAAACGTGGTTTATACAAAATTGGTTGAAAAGCTTTAAGATTTAGAAATCCCTTAAATACCAAGATATGATAAGTAAAACACAGAACCCACTTACATTTGACGGTAATTGATCTGCTACCTTAAATTTTTCGTTTCATTTACCAAAAATGTCAGGTCACATGATATTTATCAGAGGACCATTTATTATAAGCTGTCATCGTATTTAGACACGTATTTAGTTTTGAAGATTCGATCCGCGTCGCTGGATTAAAGTTGTAGGTAGGTATGTAACATACAGGGTGAAAACATTTAACGAACACGTTAAGTGTGATCAGGCGATTATAGCGTAAATATAAGAGATATCGAAAACCTTTAAACTCGTATCGAAAGTACATAACCAAAAAAGTAAAACCATGTAGACCAGAGACAACCTTGAACGACTTGTTGTGACTGGCAAGGAAAAGGCCGAGGGACGCAGCCCAATCCGATTGTCCGACCAAATCTGCACCACCCTCGAAACTAAGTCCACCGAGGCCGTGCATGTCGCTGAAAACAGACCGATCTGGCGAAACATCATTAGAGAGAAGACATTGAGGATAACGACGCATGGAGAAGGATCTAAAACTTTAATTACCGCTCCTGGGGGTCGAACTTGCACGACGTCCGTAGGAATTACCCACCGCTACACGTGACCCCTGGGCGGTGCTAAAAGTGCACCCCATTAAATCAGGAAAAATATTAACAGCGCCATGCACAATGTGAGCGTTCCGCGTACAGCGACATCTATCGGCAAATTAAGTAAACTATTGCGCGCGAGATTAAAGTATGGAAGATAATTTTTATGGGATAATTCTTTATTGCGTGAACCGATTTTCACCGTTTTTTTACTTTATTTGAAAGCACGTCATTTCATTGTGATTTTGTAGAAATCTTAGGTACAATAAACACCTGCTTATACGGTTAAATTACAAACTTAGTTCAGAAATTATTTTGTAATTTTTTCCATAAACTATTCAACCTATCAAGTTCAAAATAATTATCCTAGAAAGTTTTTATAAAGTTCTACTTTTAGATTTTTTCATATTTTTAAAAGTTATGGTTCAAAAGTTAGAGGGGGGGGGGACACATTTTTTTTACATCTGGAGCGATTATCCCCGAAAATATTAACATTATCAAAAAATGATTTTTGCAAACCCCTATTCATTTTTAAATACCTATCCAGCAATATATCACACGTTAGGGTGGAAATGAAAAAAAAACACTCCCCACGTTACGTATAGGGGAGGTACCCTAATAAAAAAAAACTTTTTATTTTACCACTGTCGGCGTGATTGATATACATATTAGTATCAAATTTCAGCTTTCTAGTTCTAACGGTTACTGAGATTATCCGCGGACGGACGGACAGACAAAGCGAAACTATAAGGGTCCTAGTCGACTACGGAACCCTAAAAAGGGCCTTGCATAAGTGAAACTTTGGTAAATGACTTATCTGGGAAAACGAACATCGTTATGTTCCCAATATGTAAATACTAGCTTCCGCCCGCGACATCGTTCGCGTGGACCCGGGATAAAAACTATCCTATATTTTAATCCAGGCTATAAACTATCTTCGTGAAAAATTTCATTCAAATCGGTTCAGTCGTTTAAGCGTGATTGAGAAACAAACATCCAAACATTCAAACATCTAAACTTACGCATTTATAATATTAGTAGGATTTTTAAATAAATATTTTTAAATTCTCGAGTCTTATGGAAATCGAACCCTCAACCCCTGACCCCCAATCGACATATAAATCACGATTGGTGTGTAATTTGTGGTTAATTACTAATCAAGATGTTCGCCACACGTTTATTACCGCTGATGTGAACGGTACACCCGTTTTATAGGCCGTCATTATGTGTCGGCTAGATTTGACTACGGGTTTCAATAGTAATTCAGAGCTTAGAAATAAAATTTAGCACAGTTTGTTGGTTGGTCAAAGACTCTGGTGACGACCAACAATACGAAATACTGTTGTTTGCGGACGTCAATATTATTTGTCAGCTTCAAGAGTCAACTTGTATAATCATTATTGTGATAATTGATTAATTATCAATTATATCACAATCTCATTTTAAAGAGACATAATAACGCTGAGTGAGAAGAACGATGGATATACAAAAGATACTTGCAGGGTCTGTATGTTGTCACTGTTACGAAGCCTCATTTTCTTAATTGTTATTTTGTGACAATTTGAACCTAAAACAATAAGAACTAACCGCACATAAAAAACATTCGACAGGCGAACATGTATTCGCTACAAAAGTTATACAACATTTGTGATTTGTCAGTGTTGTCAGATGCTCATCTACATCTCAATGGTATATTTGAATACCAAAGTGACAACGAATTAGTTAAATTCCCGCTCGGAATTATATATTTAATTTCCTTCCCAACCTACAGCTGTGAGAAACTGATTAGAATATATGCTAACTAGAGGTGACATGGATTTTATTAAAAAACATCGAGAGCCGAACGTTTAATAAAACCGACAGATTGTATCGTATTACGTCCTCCGAGCATTAGTCAACTATTTATAAACATAATATACGATTCCAGTGCCACTGATTAAGTATAAAAACGGTAAAATATATAAACATTACATTGATTTTAATCGGCGAAATGAACTGACCGATTTGTTTATTAGATTAGACATAAAGATAATATTTCTTTCAATCACAGACAATTTGCATACAGGAAAAACAAATCCACTACAATAGCAGCATATAAAACAATCGACAGTATTTACCACTGGTATTGATGATAAATACAAAATAGCTGGCATATTCTGCGATTTGTCCAAAGCTTTCGACGTCATTAACCATAATCTACTGATAAATAAGCTCATACGCTACGGCTTACAAGGATGCAGTTGTGAACTAATAAAATCGTTCTTAGAAAGCCGAACATAAACAGTTCAAATAACATCCGGAGGTAAAAGGATGAGTTCGGGGCCGGGCAGTGTGACCATCGGGATTCCACAAGGATCTGCGTTGGGGAATATCTTGTTCCTTATATTTATAAATGACTTACCATCTGCCATAACGGACGGTCAAATTACGCTGTTTGCCGATGACACGACTGTAGTAGTGAATGCACGTACATATGAGGAACTAAGTGACAAAATTACAACTGTATACTTGCAACTGAAGAACTGGTTCTCAGCAAATGGCCTAGTCCTCAACGCAAACAAAACCAGTGTTATGCTCTTCTCTGGAAGGTGCGCTCTGAACTCGAACGTGAGCATCCAGTGTCCTGTACAAATGGGTAATACTTGTAAGTTCTAGTAAGTAAGTTACTTTTCACTTTTCCACTCGCTTATGACTTACGGTGCAATCCTATGGGGCAACTCGACTGACGCTGGAAGGGTAATGCGAATACAAAAACGGGCGCTTCGAACTATGCTAGGTCTAAACCAGAGGCAGTCCTGCAAAGAGTTATTTGTACAGCACCGGATTATGACTCACTATTCGCATTACCTCTTCGAGGTCATCATGTATACACGGAGACACCTATCACAGTTTAAGCGGGTGGATGTGACAGGAAAGTGCCTTCGTAGCACAGGAAGACCTCGGACGGTGCCGCGTTGCACGGTACTACACGCTAAAAACGCGAGAGTTACAGGGCCGATAGTACTATGAGCGCCTTCGCGCCGAAATAAAAAATGAGACAAGCGAGGAAACGTTTAAGCGTAATTTGAAGAACCTTTTATTGAAAAGGTCATTTTACTCAGTTAATGAATATAATGAAATTGTACAACAATAGACTATTTTGTTTTTTTATTTTATATGTAATTATAATCACAAAGAATGAGTTTACAATAATATACAGGAACATGTTAAATTAACAAAAATAAACTTATTATAACTATATCTAAAACTAAACTACTTATAAAATAAAATAACTTACAAATAAAATATTTGCCCCAGTTCGCCGTCGCTGGGCAACGTGCCCAGAAGGCTGGCAGCATTGCCACGTTGGATGGCTATGCTTATCCTCTGTGCGAGGTATGAGCCAGCCCTCCGGTCACGCGTAATTTCGGCGAGTCGCTTCGAGCACTCCTTAAAGACCCTGTGGGCACTTTCCCCCCAGGGTCCTAGGGTCTCAACCCCAAACGGCTCACATATGCAACCACCGTTGATGTTTGCATATTTGCGCCGCTTAAAGAGCTCGGCCGAGTTGGCTGCAGAGCCAGCCTTCATGGAGGTACCACGGAGATGGGAGAGCGCTAGGGTGTCGGCACATGTCGCGTCCCATACTAAAGGTCTTCCCATCTTCCATGGCACGAGGGTCATACCGTCGGGCCTCTTGCCATCATCTCGAGCAAGACCGGATGGCTCCAAGATGGCAGGTGCTCCTGCGCTGGCTAGGGCCCGACGGATGATATCATTTAAGCTAGCATGTCGAGGTGCACGACCTGCACTTTTGCAGCAGGATAGACCATGGTGGCCGAGCTGGTCGACTCGGTCACCACAGCGACAGCGATGTGGGGCAACGCAGGTCACTCCCAGTCGGAGAGCGACGGAAAGGCGGAATGTGGAATTGTCCATCAGCGTACCAATTTGTGGGGAAGGCAAAGCTTGGAGCCACTGTCCGGATTCCCATTCAACAACGGCAAGGAGCCGAGCGCGCTCTGGGAGACTGGTTGCCGTTTGATGCAAGTTATCCCGTACCAGTCTACAGAGCGGTTCGTCCCACAGTCGTTGAGAACTGGGGTGTCTAGGCAGGTCAGTGCTCGGACAAGCGGTGGTCCAGGCCTCTATGGCTTCAGACATAAAGGGAATGTTGACTTGTTGGGGCGGAGTTTTTAAAATTTTGGAGGAAAGTTCTAGTGAGCTGTGTACGGAGGACAGATACGCGGGGAGTGAAATACTGGAAATTTTTCGGATACCCAGGCCACCATGCCTTATTGGAAGGGAAGCCTGGGTCCATGAGCGGTCGTCCAAATGTATATTTATTATTGTTACTAAGAGGTTTTGAATTATTTGGTCAATTTTGTCTAAAAGGGTATGAAATGTCCAAAAATGACTGCACCTTAGTACGTACGTAAATTTGGGTACGAAAAGACAATATCTAATAATTGTATACGCTACGTGAGCATTTATGTTGGACAAGCGGTCCGAGATTTCGTTTACATTTTGAATTTTACTGTCTACAAAATCAGGAAATGATTCTGCTAAAATGGGTGCTCCAAGGAGGTGAAGTGAGCTTTTCTCTATAGTTTTAATATTAGGGGCAAGAAGACGGAATTTCGATAGAGCGAGTTCTTTGTCTTTATATGTATCAGAAAAGAAAAGTTCACATTTAGAAAAATTCAAATCTAAACCAATACCGCGAAATTCTTCAATCAAAACGCGCAGGTCGTCCAGAACTACACTCTCATCACCTCCCAAGGTGCCATCATCTAAATACCATGCATTAAATTTGCAATTTAACTTTGTGATGATAGGGTGGATTGCTAGGCCGAAGAGCGCTGGCCCAAGCGGGTCACCTTGTTGGCAGCCTACAGCCGAAGAGATATGGTTTTCCCTAAAAAGTAGTTTAGAAGGCTCACTATAACATTGCCAAATAAAGTTGTAGATTTGAGGTAGTTTTTCACGGGTCTGTGTCAAGAGGGCAGTTCTATTGACGCTGTTAAAAGCATTTTTGACGTCGACCTTTAAAATGACCTTACCGGAAGTTTGTGATATGTAGGTTCTAAGTGCGTGAACTGCTGCCTCGCAACCCCCTTTACACCCAAAACCCAATTGGGTCGGCTGAAAGCACCGACTTAGGGGGTCGGATGCAGCGGCGCAGCCAATTTTGGACACAAGACGGCGATAGGTTGTACCCACGGCGATAGGTCTAATACCACCGTCTTTTTTTAATAATGCGCATAAATTTGCGCCGTACAGTGTGCTGGTAATTCCGGGATGTAGATGATTCCATGATAGTAATGTACTACATTACTATTACATTACTACATTTCTACTACATTATTATTTAATTTTTTGCATTTTATGCATTCATTAATTAGTATTAGGTTTTCGACATTGGTTTATATTTTTCTATTATTATTTGATTGGTACTATATCGATTGACATATACTTCTTTGACATTGTGATTTGATTATACACAGAAATAACATGACAGATTTTTGTATACGAATTGTATTTGAAATTACGTTTTATTTTATATTAATTTAATTTGAATTGTGGGTATATACATTTATTGTATATACCTTATCATATATATAATTTTCATTATCATTGTATTCCTCGACGATCGCTGTACGATAAGTAATATAATTTAAATCAAATGTACTGTATCATGTGAAAATTGTACAACGAAATGAAATAAACTAAACTATAATTCATACCTAATCTAGAACGTTGAGTCACCTGGGATAAAAACGCTACTAAATAATTATGATGTTCTCCGTTAAAATCAATAAAATAAATTAGAAAACTAGTTGTAATATGATATAGTTACGACTACTCCGGAATTTATCTTAGATCATCTACGCTACTTGACTATTTTATGAAACTACTTTAATTTTAATATTATTTGGTTTGCTCTTGATGACTCCGAAAGATAATTAAGAATAAATATTTTGTTATTACTTTACGGACCAAGATGTAAATGTGAATTGGTTGAAAATATGATAAAAACATAACGGTTTGAAATTTGTAGAAATATACATAAAATTCTATTGTTCTATCCAAACCAGGAATTAATGAATAGGTAGGACTACGGTATTCTCGTTTTGTTAGCCACCAATTTTAAAACAAAACTCTTTAACATGTCTAAAGACATGTTGTGTCTATTCAACAGGAACAGCCGAAATATTTTATTCAGATGGTTCTACTGGTTGTGGTCGCAATCGAATGGCAGAATTTTGGGCTTTGAAGTCTTTATACAGCGGGTTTGATGTCAGCGTTGCCAGATGGTTACATTTCTTACATTTTTCGTAACTTTTGACCCGCTGTAAGTAACATTTATTATTCAGGGAATTTTCGTAACATTAAAAGTAGGACTGACACCTTACTTATGTTAGTAAAAAAATACCTACTCATAAAAAAGTATTTCGTGGTCGGGACAGTAGGTATACGACGATTTATTTTATTATTTTTGAACGAATTGACATAGGTGACATAGGTGACAGGAGTTTCATTGATGTCATTTTTGACACTGACAGAAGTGACAGTGATAGAAAAAGAGATATTTAATTTCAAACACGAACCGAACGTTCGTTACATCTCGATCTCTGTCACTCGACTCGCGCAAACTAAGACAATTTTAAGACGTGAGAATGATAAACGTAACTTTTGCAGCAAAAATGTAACATTTCAAGAAACGAAACGTAACTTACGACTCAAGGGCCCTGGCAACACTGTTTGATGTATGATAGGCCTTATTTGTGCACCTTAACATCCGTAATTAAATAGTATCAATCAGTGTGTGTACAAGCATTAGCTATAGTGTAATACGTTTTACGTGTAGTATAAGTTGTACAACTTGAGTACACAAACAAAATTTTGAAAGGCCATTTGTCCGAAAGCCTGTTTCTTCATCTCTTCATCTTCTCATAATTCCGAAAACTATGTTCTGCTGACGGAATTTTATCTAATCTAACACAATTATTTTAATAGATTTTTATCTAATCTAACCCAACCTGACCTATTTACCTGTAAATTCCATTAAATCATCTGCCTCTAAATTTTCGTTAAGCGGGAAATAGCGTTCGGCATTTTGAAATGTCGTAATAATGTTTATGGGTTCGTAATTCTGACTCTTTGGAATTTTTCTGTGATTCCGTACAACTTGTACAAAAGTCGGTGGATCGTGATCAAAATTGCAAACACATTACATCTTTCTATTCCAGGGATCTTCGATACTAACCTCATTTCTACTTAATAAATACAGTAAGATCAGAACATCTTCGGAATCTTGTTAAGCAGCCCATTACGATTTCCTCTCCATTTTTTGTAATATACACCGGCTTTTTGCAGTTTGCTGTTTTAAAATAATGAGTGCGCGCGCGCAGTCGCGCAGCGGGCGCTGAGTTATGGCGACGGCGCGCGTAGATCACCCCGTAAGATCCTGTGTGATCTTGCAAGGTGGTAAATGCGTTATGTTAGGGCGTGTTTATAGACGAGCGGAGCGGTTGGCGGCGGCGGAACAGACATACTCGTAACATATGGCGTTGCATAGGTGTTTATGCATGAACGCGTTTTCATAACCGCCTAACAGCCGTCGCCGCCGTAGCGGTGTACGTGGCACCGGCCTAAAAACAAAGCTTAGGGTGAATATCCATCCATCAGAGATGTGCGAAACTATGATCACATAAATTTAACACCTAGCTGTTAAGCATGCATCGTGGTAGAATGCATGCGATTCTTTCTATATACCTAGTCGTACTAACGTTGTCCACTAATTTGACATAGGTATCTATTGAATCTATTGATTTGACTATAGGTAAATAATAGTCCTGAATGTCAAACTAAAAGGAAAAAGGAAATAGAAGAATATTGCCCCGAGTAAGATTCGAACCAGCGACCTTCAGGCATACTCTCAACCAACTAAGCTATCGGAACGATCTGCTCGGTTAACGAATTTTTCAACCAGTTGCCTCAACATAACAACGCCGTAGGGAGGAGTGCAGCGACCAATACCAGCTCGGAGCTATAATTTTTTTAAATTTAAAATGTATTATTTTCTATAAAAGACTGTGGTGCTTATTTAAAAAAAATGTTTCGTCCTACTTGAACCTTCAGCTATTGCGGTACACCAGCACGGGTATCACAAGACGGCGCGCGAGCTCTCTCGATTTTTATCGCACTATCCGTCTCTCTCTTATTAAAAAACTTAGAAAGAGACGTATAGTGCGAGAAAAATCGAGAGAGCTCGCGCGCGCGCATCTTGTGATAGCCGTGCAGACCGGATTGTGATTGCGTAATCTTCGACGCGGATGTCCGTTCTAGCCCCTAACTGTCATTAAACGAAGTTAGAAACAAAGGCATAAGTACTGTTTTACATCATTATCATTATACATCAGTACGGCACTGCAGTTTCAAAAGTTACAAAATCCTCTTGTAGATCAATATTGTCACAGTAAATAATTTCAATGATTTGACTTTTTTGGTATTAAAATCTATCTTATTCCAATATTATAAAGAAGAAAAGTCTGTGAGGTTGTATTAATTTTGTAACATTGTAAGTAGGGAACTAAACAATAAAAAATATATATTTCAAGGTTTATATGCCAAAAATATTATTTTCTCAAACATGCTCGGAAATGTATGCGTTAATATCACGAAATTAAGACATGAAGTTTCTTGTCTATGGCTCCCTACATTTCTTCTTGGCCTTACGCCAAGAAGGAATGTATGAAAACCCTAAGTAAAACCATTATTGTCCGCTACTCTAACTTTTCAAATTTGCTTACTAATATTAAACTGACAAAGGAAAAATTACATTCTGCCAACGACCACTAGACTCTGTAAGCATACTTGCGACATAAAAAAAAACAAAATCTATGGTACTATACTTATGTGCGGTTAAACATGGTGCTCGAACGGCTTATTCAAATGGCATGTTTATAAAATAAAAAAGGCGGCAAATTACCTATTATTTAATTGATTAGTAATTACCTTGTATTTATTTTAATTTAAATATTTCCTCATATCGTTTGAGAAAAGCTCTATACAATCCTCGTCCGGAACAGGGATTGCTGGACTCGTTGTATCTGTCTACTCCAAACTCGTCCAGCAATCCCTTACTTCACGGCCTCTGCAGTAATGTACTATTAGGTACTTACTGCTTAAAACGAAGCATTTGGTTTTAACGTCAAGGTTGATTTATTATTAGCCAACACACATTAACACAGAATTGACAGTTGACCGACGAAAATGAAACAAGTAGATAATTGGAGTTGCCTTGACGTTCATCAAAGACGGAATCTTACCAACATTAAACCAAAAAATCAAATCAATTATTTATTCTGCAAATAGGCCACAAGGGCCCTTTTACATGTCAAACGGTAATTTACAATAAAATAATAATAATAATCTTACACAATAATAATTTAAAATTATATATAAACCTAGTTAGCATGATCGCATTTACGTCGCACATAAAGCATTTTGTCCTGCTCGCACTTACATACGTGCTAGCAAGGACGAATGACATAAACGCTAATATAGATAGTTATGTAGTTAGACGCCCAGGATCGTAAAAAGTGGAGGAAGGCGAGTAGGAAAGCGGACCCTGGCAAGGGCCGGGATAGCGCTAGGTAGAAGAAGAAGAGTTAGGTAGGTAGTTCCTCTCCTAGCGACGCTATGGTCATATACGTCCCACTGCTGGGCGGCGTCCTCTTATGGATGAGAGGGAACGGGCAGTAGTCCCCACACTGGTCCAGTGCGGGTTGGGGACTTCACATACAACTGAATTTATTTCTACTGAACGGGACTTAATCGCGTATAATTAACTTTTTTATTTACCTCACTGAGGTCTCCCGACGTCCGGTAATGGCAAATATCTGGATGAACTGATGACAACGCACTTCGAATCCAATATAGATCTGCATCCATGGGCAGTACAAATAGACCCCGTATCATGGTCGGCCTTATCACGCGATAAGTGACAAAATAGAGCGTCCGTCTCGTTCTATTGAACGGTGTCAGGCAGTGACGGACGCTCTATCTTGTCACTTATCGTGTGATAAGGCCAACAAGCTACGGGGTCAGAAAAGGCAGACTGCGTCATGATTCCAATTCATATGTGAACTTTATTTTTGCGTGAATGGAATTCAGATGCTGAAGTAATTGCTAAACTTCCTGCTTGCCACCTTTTATAATGCAAAACACATCATCGACGTACTTATCGCTTCCATAGCTTCACTACCTGTGATGACGAAATAAAGAATATTTGTATACAATTTTTTTTTCTATTCTAGCGAAGTGGAGTCAGGACCAAACCACTGGATTGAACTTGTACAAGTGGTTAATAAAGACCAAATGCGGGTAGTTCGGAAAACCCGCGCAGCAAGAAGATGTTGAAATACCCGCTCAAGTCAGTTGTCCCGTGAACTTGGCGCATGGATGTTGCGACATATCCGAAACGTCGGGAGACCTCAGTGAGGTAAATAAATAAGTTAATCATACGCGATTAAGTCCCGTTTAGTATAAATAATGTGTGAGAATCGTGAAAGTTAAAAATAATATAACTTTGAATTTCTTCGCAAATGTATGCAGGTTTCCTCACTGTTTTTCCTTCGCTGGAAAGCTGACGGTTCACCGTCAGCTTTCCAGCGAAAATATCTAAGTATACAGGGACTTTATTGTTACTGACATTAAGTCACATAGTATAGGTATATTTTTGAAAGGTTGTCTGTATAGATATTGGAGAACTCGACTGTACGAACCGGGATTCAAACTCACGACCGTCGTTTGGCAGCCGCATGCCTGAACCACTGGGCCTTTTGTCTGCGTCTCGGCCCGCGTATACGCATAGTATAATAAAAAGAATTAATCCTACGCCTGTACAATGAATCGAATAGCAAATATGCTATTAGGCTCTCATAGGCGCAACAGCAACATCAATTATCATACTATCATACCCACTCGCCTTTACACCCTTTAATGGGATGATTTCCGGGATAAGTATAAGCGATCCTATGTCCTTACCAGGGTTTGAAAGTATCTCCTCCTTACCAGGTTTCATCTAATTCGTTTTAGCGGTTTAAGCGTGAAAAGGTAACATACACAGGTAACATAGACAGGCAGTGTTAATTTTGCATTTATGGATTGTTCGGGTGTTTAATCTGGTTGACAACGAACGGTCCCGGGTTCGAATTCCAATATAGGTATTTATTTGTGAACGAATTTGAACATTATTTTAGTCCTGTCCGTACCATATGTAAAACGTTAAGGGGAGACCAACGCATTAACGACCAAGCTAACACATTGTTCAAAATATCAGTTTTTGAACAAGGCTGTACGATTGGGCGTAATTACACATTCAGCTGGTGTGACCTATACACCGCGTTGTTGTGCACTACTGTTACACAAGCGGCTTGCACTGGCGACGAGCTGGGTGTACGGCGCTGGAAGTGGCTCGGAATGTAAGTACGCTCACTTGGACGATGAGAAGCGAACGTCTTTAGATTCGATGTGAACGTATGAACTAATTATTCCGTGAGAAGTTAGTATGTTCGTAGGTTTTCTCTACGAACAAAAAAGGAGGTCCTCTTCTATAGTATGCATCCTCCCCTCAGACGTCGCTCACAGATCTATCGTGTACCTACTAAGTAAGTAGCTTGAATTTATTATTACCAGCTTTTGTTTAACTCGAATTGTTAGTTCGTTAGTAAGTGCAGTTCAAATCTTGCTTCAATTTAGTTCACTCACATAAGTAAGTCGACCTGACCTAATGACAACGCAATATTATGGTACCATAAAGCTGGTCTGATGATGCAGACAGAAGTTCATATAGCATCTCCTTAATTACACAAGATAAATCCGACGTGTTTGGGCTCAGTTACGAACCCTTTCAACTTTTGTTTCTTAAAAACACAGGTTATAAAATTTTATAAAATTTTGACGACCGGTCAGCCTAGTGGGTAGTGACGCTGCCTACGAAGCTCCTGGGTTCGAATCCCGGTAAGGGCAAGTATTTGTGTGATGAGCATTATTTGTTTCCGAGTCTTGGATGTTTTCTATAAATTTAAGTATTTATATATATTATATATATATTTGCCTAGTACCCATAACACAAGCCTTATTAAGCTTACTATGGGGCTAGTTCGGTTCATGTAAGATTGTCTCTTAGTATAATATTTATTTCAAATGCAACGTGGTATCACTACGTCCCGAAGGTCTAAGAAAATATAGGCAAATTAAATTAATGTTAAATGTAAATTTTCATGCAGCGTGTTTTTCTCATACATTATGCGAGTTTAAAAAATATCTTATCTATATTCTTCAATTGACAAATACATTTTTTTTAGAGAAACTTATTCTAACTACGCTCGCTGTAGCTGTCTCATCCAGCATCTCTACCTCTCCCGCGGAGATGCGCCCGCGCCGCCGGGTCAAGGATCGCCGCTCACAGAATTACCTATCAAACGCGACCTGCCTTACGACCGAATACGTTTTAATAACCAGCGTTGCGCACAGGCAACGTAATTCAGCGTTAGTAGACACGCTGACTGTTAACGTCGTGATGTATAGTCGTGTTTACTGTTTTGTAGGAACTAGGTAATGTTAGTCTTTTTCTAATAATCCTCTACTTTATTTCGCGAGTTAAGCATTCATGAACTCTGCTAAAAGTACATAAGTATTAGTAAGAGTCCGCAGTAAGCTCGGCCGAATTTCACCTTCCCATACAAACGTAGTTACGCTCTCATTTTAAAACTACGTGTTGGATTGTGACGAAACTTTGCATATACTCGTACATTGACATGAGGTATATCTATGTCTGTAATTAGTTTATATGGTTCCAGTTTATAAAACAAACAAAATACAGCAAAAATAAGCTTTGTATGAAAAACTTAAATTGCTGTATTTTTTTACTATGGTATCTGAAGCTACATAAACTAATTACAGACATAGATATACCTCATGCCATTGTATAGGCAAAGTTTCGTTACAATCCAACAAGTAGTTTTATTAAAATGAGAGCGTAACAACGTTTGTATGGAGAATCGAGCTTACTGCGGACTCTTAAGCAGGTGAAGATGTTAGGTAAGTTAGATTGGCAGCAACGTTTTTAATTAATAAAATTTGACTGGACGTACCAAAGAAATACAGTAAACACAGTCAGGGCACCAACCGGAGCTTTAAACAGTTGACATGAAAGACACGTAACGAGTTCAATATTTTGCAGTGTCTATAAAGCTTCGAGTATAACGATATTGACGTTAATGTACCTACGTAGAAAAAAGATTTGAAAATGAAAAAAAAAAAAAAATGAAAATGAAAATCGATCTAGCATAGCGAGGAATTGAAATGTAAACGTTTTCATACCACTAATGAGGAAAATTAAATCTTAGACTGACAACGTGACAACTCGACTCAAGATATTTCACCAGGTTCGTAGTTTATTAGATACTTAATTACCTACCAATGAAGTCATGAGGCTTGTTAAAAATCACATGACACAGCGATGATTTAAATACTGACCGAAAGTCGCATTATTCTAATCGCATTTAATACAATTTATACGCACATTCAGCGATATTACCCACCTTGATCCCTTGACTCTCTTGCACGGGCCTCGACAGCCGTTAAAATCGATAATTGTATATAATTGATAGTATAATAAGGCCTATTTGTGATAATAATAATAATCGATAAATATTATGATGTAGAGAATTAGATAGGCCAGGTTGGAGGTAGATATTTAAGTGGGGACTTGAATTAAGTGCTGTCATTTGACAATTATATTCACATACTAAATGCATAATTTCCAATTAAGAGATAGTTTCATTTTTAATCTTTACGGGCGAGTAGATATGTTGCCGGCGAAAAAGTAAAAATATTGGTCCGACTATTTACGTATCTTTAAATAACCTGCACGTAGTTAATTCGGAAAAATAATCATTCGTTTTGAAAATGTTTTTTTTAGCGAAGAGCACAACATATCGAGTAACACTAAAGAGTGAGTGAGACAAAATTTTGGGTTACAGTCGCTTAAATATAGCGTAGATTCATTTATTTGATAGTAAACATGCTGAATTTGCTTAATAATTTAATATATTTCATCGGATCCGTTTCTTAACTTACTATACCTAAGTCTATCGTCTTATTTATAAAAAAATATGTCATTAAAAACGTTTTATGTCAAACCAAACCGCATTGCACGCTGTTAAACAAGTCCATGTACGTGTATCATCACGTACGCGGCTGTTATGGCAAATACAGTAGTTTCCCACGGCTCTTGAGACATTTAAGGCCTCCACACACCGAACGCGGGTTGTGCGCGGTGCGGGTCGTGCGCGGTGCGGGTCGTGCGCGGTGCGGGTCGTGCGCGGCGCGGGTCGGGCGCGGCGCGGGTCATGCGCGGCGCGGGCGGTAGGTATCTCTCTCACTACCAACGCATTTAATTATCTCTATCACACAGTGGCGCGGGCCCGCGCTACTGTGCGATAGAGACGCCGCGTTACTGTGCGAAAGAGATAAAGATACCGCCCGACCCGCGCCGCGCACGACCCGCGTTCGGTGTGTGGAGGCCTTAAAATAAAAACACTCAGGCAGCTTTCTGTACTTAACACAAAAATTGTATAGCTTCCGTTTTTAACATGCAGAATCTTAATGTGATCCCATTGGATCCTTGACGCCAAGAAATACAAAGAAGGACTACTATACTAATATTATAAAAAGGAAAAGTCTGTCTTTGTAAGATTGAATATTTTGGATAACGTCTGGATCAGCAATACGATTTTAAAAAATCTTACTCCTGCGTGAATGCACTTTCTGGATGGGTGAAGCCGCGCGGGCAGCTTGTTACTAGTATACTATAAAATACGGATCATGTAGTAATAGATAGGATTAAAGTGGCGACAGAAAGGTACATATTCTTTATTATATCCTTTTCATGCAAACGCGACCGAATACTCCACTTGCGTTTCCGTTCATAGGTACGGTGGCAGCTTATTATAAAAATAGCGTTGAGTATACACTATAGTCTACGAGATTTGGGACTGGTCTTTTGACACATCGCGACACCCATATAACGTAAATTGGCACTGCTCATCGAAATAATAATAAAAAGTTTCAATAGCTTACGAGTTACGAAACTAAGTTCAATCTCCGTGCACGCTCTTTTTAGCACTTATAAAATGATTGTAATATCTTTTTACGGCTTATTTGTGCATAAATTAGCATTGAAAACTCGCTATGCGAACAATTACGGCCTACGACTTTTTTTTAAATTTAGTGTTACACTGCTTCAATCGATTGGAGCCGGTCAATTTATAAATAAATCGGTATGAATCAAATAATTGTGAATATAGGAAAATAACAATGTATTATTTAATTATTGTCAAGACTGTGTATAGGCTCTCTATTTGATTTCCTAAAAATAATTATAACACAGTAATCAATCGATTCCTTTTATTAGCCACCATCAATCGTAAACGGATATTATGACAAACGATTAATCTAGCCATATCACTCTTTACGTAATATTGGAACTGTCAAAAGACCATTCGCATTTTTCTGCTATTTTGTCTACCCGGTCGATATTTCTTCTCTGTGGATTAGCATATCCGATATTGGGCACAAAGTAACTTGATAGGATGTTCACCTCTAGTTCAACGTTCAGCAGTCCATATATACGTAGTATTTACGTTTTACCTCATATTATTTATTAGAATGAGTCATTTGGATTACGGAATAGATCATCAAAAATGGCCGGGGCAGAAACAATCCATTGAAGAGATAAATTATATATTTTTTTAGATTTATTTAATACAAGCTTGCTCGCGTGGCCTCGCTGGCATATTACAAAGAACGCACGTAAATCCGCGGAATAAAATATAGCCTATATCAAATCAGAAAGTCCTTCTATGCGCAGGTGAATTAATTTTTGACAGCAGATAAGTCTTTCTGGAGGTTATTATTTACATATACAGTAGCGAAGCTGCAATCTCAAGGACTTTTCCTCTGTATAAAATTAGTATCGGGTAGTGCCAATGAAATAAACCTCAATAAAATAAATAGTCGCACCTGTATTGTATTCAAGTGCACTTGGGGCCTGCATTATCCAATCCATGCGCTACAGCGCTGCGGTACCATTGCGGTGCGGGAAGGGTAGGTTTGTGTGACGTTAAATAACTGAACCGCGTAACTACCACAGGCACCGGCAAAGACGGTATACCTACCTATGGTATGTGTAAAGTCCGACCAGGAAAATAAAATACAAAGCCAAACTAATGGAACTAATTTCTTCAACTGGCAACAGCAACTTTGAAGACGTCGTTAATGCCATCTGTCAATTGCTGTCAAAGTGAGGTGTCGTTTGTACGTTGTGTATTTCTTCAACATTGTGCGTATATTTGTGCGTTATTGATTTACAATACGACGGAGTATTTGTCGGAGGGAAGGTCTGAAGGATTAGTCTCTATTCCTCTAAATAGCATCACCGACCTTATTGTCAACTGTCAACATGACTGGTCTGTACATCATAGAGTATTTGCGATGGAAATGAATTAGAGTTGCCATAATTATTGCTTATTTAGCGCCCTCGGAGCAGGTTTTTATTTTCTTTGTTTTTTTTTACACAACGACGGTGGCAAACAAGCGTACGGCCCGCCTGATGGTAAGCGGACACCGCAGCCTATAGACGCATGCAACTCCAAAGGAGTATCATGGGCGTTGCCGACCCTTGATATGTTTGAGGATTCGTCGTGTCGACAGCTGAAGGAACAAATTCCCTCGCTCTCAACACAGCGCACCCTCGGGAGCTCTGGCGACCTAGATTCGTCGTGTCGACAGCTGAAGGGTCAAATTCCCTCGCTCTCAACACAACGCACCCTCACCACCAGGAAAAGGTGCAAGGCGGAGGTACTTCCCCGGTGGGGCTGCTCCAAATTCGAGCGGGATGACATTTCGCTGTGCCCTACCTCACCAACCTCCTACCTCTGCCTCTGGTCGGGCTCTACCAATCAATACGTTCCAAACTAAGCTCAATGTTTAGGCGGTGGCCGCACATCGCTAGAGCGATTATAGCGACGCGACGGCGGCGGCGATCTTCACTAGCTAAGTCCACACCGTCATAGAGCTGTCACACTCAGTCTAAGTAAGAACAAGTGTGACAGCAATATGACGAATGCCTTGTTGAACGTGAAAGCGCACTGGTGTGGACTTAGCTATTCATCAAGTCGCCCAAGTTGTACTGAAATTGCAGTCGCGTCGCCAGTCGCCCCGGCCGTGCGGGGCTTGTTGTCTTAATAGTAATAAAATGACCAACGACGCATTCTTGTCTGGGGAGGCCCGTTCATTCTGTCCAAGTCGTCCTAATGACGGCCTATCACATCGCCAATTTTGCTATGGTTATTATTTACTAGCTTCCGTGTCTGCGTGGACCCGGGATAAAAACTGTCCTATATTTTAATCCAGGCTTTAAACTATATTCGTGCCAAATTTCATCCAAAATGCTTGACAAAAAAACATCGAAACATCCAAACATACAAACTTTCGCATTTATATTACTTATTATTAATGCGAAAGTTTGTATGTTTGTATTAGTAGGATTTAAAAATTGTTACACAGCATAACAGCCGAAACGAATATATCTGTTTACATTATCTGTCTATGATTTAGGTCTGTCTATGGCTCCAAAGTCTATGGTCACACTGACCACCACCACCACCACTGACCTGTGGTGTCGGCACATTTGACAGAATAATTAATATTCCACCATACATGTGGACTTTGTGACACAATATGTGGTACAAAATCGGCGATGTCACACCGTCATTAAACCGTATCGAATTGGCTCAGGCAATTCTTTCTTCACCTTTAACACTTTCACTGCCAGGAATCCGCCTAGCGGGCGCCTACGCCGTAGTCACTTTCCGCTACATACCACGGGATCGGCTACGAGCGTAGCGCGTAGCAATTCTTGGCAGTGAATGTGTCCGTCGAACGGCAAAAGTTACTCTTAATATTCAACTCCATAATAAATCAAGAAGGCGTCAGACGATAGCGGTGAAGTTATGAACAAAGAACTTGAACTAAGGAATCTATGTCTTGTTCTTCCATGCCGTACTAACGGAACCATAAAAGTGTAGTACCTACACAATTCTTACAGGCATTATTAATTTCGCACCAACTTATTACATTACTTATCCCGCTTTATTAATATTGCGGTCATAACTCTTGCGCATCTGAGACCTGCACCTTTGCTCTTACTAAAACTAAACGCCTCAAGTCTGTAGGATACTCGTATGTTCATGTCACCTTTTTCTTCTACAGCTCGGAGTGCGGGTCAGTACACATGCGTGCTGGTGATAATAAATAAATAAATAACGTCACAGAGGACGGCCCACACTAGTATTCCTTGTCTTGGGAACAGTATGTTCCAGAGTCTAGCAGGGCATAAAATAGACGATTAAATTTAAAGTATCGTGAGCGAAACTCCGATGTAAGACAGCTACGTCAGTGCGTAAAATGTGTGCGCGTGGACTTCCGCGCTGCCGTTAACACAACACTATGCTATATGTTCCATGGTTCATGAAAATTGAATTTAGAAGTTCGGATATCTCCGTCTCTATTGGACATAGAGCGACAGAGATGGAGATATACGTAAGTATTTCAAGATTCGATTTTCGAGGTAGCACCGCTGATAATAAAGGGTTCCCAATAAGCCAACAGGATATGTCCGCTATAGAGTAATATAATATTTTCTGTACGTGGGTAAATACACAGATTAATTTCTGTTTTTTCTGGAATATGTAAAGGTCTAAATTAAGCCAGAACCGCTAATCCGTCATCTGCCGCGGTCACCGCGGACGGCAATTCGCGGCAAAATATGTCATGTATTCACGGAAGTCCGGCAGAGGACGGAAGAGAGAGAGAGGCTTTCCTGCAAAGCCAAAAAGGGATTGTTTCTTGTTTCCCAATCTGTGTGAATTGTGTTGGGTTAGGTTCTACTATAAACTGTAGGTTGCTTTTACTTCTTTTAGTAATAGGAAAAAGTGGGTATCAAAAGTAAAAAGTAGATATTACTTTTTAAAATGAAAACGCCTTGGCATTCTTGCGCCTTAGCAGCAGTTGCTATGTTTATTGTTTAAAGTATTTGTCGTCCTGATTACAAATGGTAGAGCGGTGACACACGGTCACATTTTTGCAGCGATACAAATGCGATACAGTCGCGATAAAGTATCGATGCAGAGGAATATCTATGGCTTGTTTTGACTTACAGTCGCGCGATTGTATCGCTACAAAAAGTCGCCGTGTCTAACCGCTTATAGCGTCATGTGTTTGTGCCGTTAGTGGGCTTATTGACAGATGTATAGATTTACGCTTTTTAGGGTTCCGTAGTCAACAAGGAACCCTTATAGTTTCGCCATGTCCGTCTGGCCGTCCGTTCGTCCGTCCGTCCGTCTGTCCGTCCGTCTTCGGCTTAGCTCAGTAACCATTACTACTTAGAACACTGTAATTCGGCATGGCTATATAAATCAATCACGCCGACAAAACAGAAAAATAAAATCTTGAAAAGTTTTTTTTTAGGGTAGGTACCTCCCCTAAACCTAAAGTGGGGATGTAATTCTTTTCTCTCGTTAAACCCATAGTAAGGGGTATCGTAGTATAGCTTGTTAAAAAAAAATTCTCAATTCTTATACTTGTTAAGGTAAACTTCCCAGTGCGCAACACCGGCTCAATACTTGGCGCTTTCAGTCTTAATCCATAACAACAGAGAGGAGTCGATTATTAGGAATTAAGGTGTAAAGCATTGGGCTATTTACTTTATAACTTATACATCTTATAATTGTTATATGTCGGGTAAAAAAGAAATACAAAACCTCGAGTGCATCAATATTTTATTTTGTACGCTCCGCTACATCTCATAATTAAAACACGCTAACTACATTTATATTTACAAACAAACAAACAAACAAGCATATTGTCTCACAACAGCATTATATATGTATGAGTATGTGTCTT
The DNA here is from genome assembly GCA_947049275.1 of Epinotia bilunana. Taxonomy (NCBI): domain Eukaryota; kingdom Metazoa; phylum Arthropoda; class Insecta; order Lepidoptera; family Tortricidae; genus Epinotia; species Epinotia bilunana. The sequence goes on from OX346265.1 coordinate 8,324,012, forward strand.
GTGACTAATTTCACTACATTTGAGTACATTATCGAAGCTTCGTACGTAATATTGAGCAAATACAGGAATGTATTGTTCTAAAACATTACAAAGTTATTTTGCCGGTGACGATATTCATAACTAATATAGTCATATACACACAAGTATTCATTTCAAGTCTACTTACTAATAATCGATTACATCGCGACGTCACAGGCATGAATAAAATTGTAACGATTTATCACATTTAACGCCTAATCATTTGACCGCCATTGCCAATGTAAATGCCGTGGCGTTTTTACTGAGGTCTAAGGGTTTAGAGTATATATATATTATTTATAGCACAGCAAGTGGAATGTTTCGCCGTACAATACAAACATTATCTAAACAGTGATAAAAACAACTTAAAAGTACGGATAGGATAGCTCACAATGCACCCGAAGTCTTCAAACTCACAAACACTCCAATTTCTACTACATTGAATAAATTATACTCGAATTATCCAAAAAACATACGTAATAATTTCTTTATTACAAAATAATGGATGGAGCTGTCTCCATTTACAATATTAAAACCAACTAGTATCCTACACTTAAATTACGAAATAATTTATTATTTACATTCGATTTGTACATACCGTTCTGATACCAATGACGTTCTAATTACTGGCTACTTAACTTACGTATTTGGATAGACTCTTTCAAGCGATAACAATTTCACAAAACAACTGCCGTAGTCTAGTCTGGTCCTACTTATCTTTAAAATCACAATCCGATTTACTGGCCTTTAATTATTCACTGACGCTATTAAAGGGGTTTCCACGGCACATAAGGGTGAATCCTTCGAATCAGACTTTGGTGGTAAGGTCCAGCGGGTGCAGTTTAATCCTGTTGATTTCGGGGAATGTGACGTCTTCATCCTCGCTCGCTGAGCCCGCTCCGCTCCCCGAGCCGTTATCGTCGTGGTCATGAGCTATCACTTCGCTATCGTCCGATCTTCGCCTCGCTGAGCTCGACCGTCCATCGGATTTCACAGACAAGTCCATAGGGTTCTCCTGTAATGGAGACTCGCTCGTTCTCCGCTCAGCGGGAGGCGTAGGCACGAACTCTGCTTCAGGTATCACCTCTTCTTGAGGCGGAGGCTGCACTGATCGCTGCTGCTTCAGAATCTCATCCAAGAAGAAACGCTTCGACGAATCAGCATTGTGGTCGTCAATTCTGACGTCATTGTTATTCTCCGCAGCTTGTCTTAACGCTGCGTGATCCAGCAGATGCCTTGAGTATAACGGGTGGAAGCCAGGAGGAAACAGTAGAGGGTGGCTGGCAGCGAACGGACTGAAGGGCGGCGGGGTGAGGAACGGAGAGTGAGGGAAATGAGGCAAGGACATGTTAGCTAAAGGCATGTGGATGAACGAATCCCGGGGAGGCGTTAGTGGCCTTTCATGTCTATGCGTGATTCTATTCTTCTCGTCTAATTTGGGAGAAGAGCCGCTGCGATGGGAGTCGGGGCTGCCGGAACAAGGGGGTTTGTATTCGTCCAGGCCTAGTAAAGCCATTTCTTCTTTTGTCCTCGGCCTGGCTAGTCCGGGGAATAGGTGGGGAGGGAATGGCGGGGCTAGATGGTGAGGGGATTGTGGTACTCTGGGCGGAGATCTGGACTGAGCCGCTTGCTGCTGCTCTTGTAGAAGGCAGTGGATCTTGAACCAGTTGGATCTCCTGCCATATCTGGAGCCGGACTTGGACATGCCGACGAGGAGGCACTTGCGGAGACGGCAGGCTTTGCATGCCGTCCTGTTCTTCTTGTTGATGACGCACTCGCCGTTGTTCTTACACTCGGTGATGGAGCCGAGGTTGTTATATGATCGCCCGAAGAAGCTCTGTAAAGAAGAAAAAATATGTTACATAAATTTAAACAGCTAGTATTTGACCTTGGGTGCAATTTATTTCAGTAGGAAAGGTGGCATATACCGTGTCGACAGTTTTAGCCAAATGATAACTAAAGTCGCCGTCAATGGAAGTTGCTAACCATGTAAACAAACCGCCATTGTGAAAGACAATTTTAAAATGGTGGTTTGTTTACATAGTTAGCAAATTCTGTTACAGCCACTTTATATCCAGAGCTGTCTTCCAAACAAGTAAATTACTTCCATGTATTACTAATATTTGCGTAGCTCGATCATTCAATGAAAAGTACGTTATTTATGTAAATCGATGCTTTAAAGTTATCTTAAATACTATAATCTTATTAGATATTATAAAATCTAAATATACCGATGTATGGAATCGTTTAAGTGCATTTATTTTACAACTGGTAGAATTTACAGCTTTTAACAGCAATGTTTATGATTGTGAGATACTGAATTGCTACGTTTATTGAGTCCAGAAAGGTTATCGATGTAAAACATCTGTCAGGGTAAGTAACTAGTAAAACTGGGGTAAACTGCAGTCAAATCAGACTTGGCTTCATTTCGAATTGCTTTACAGAACTTTTGTGATTAGCTAACAATTGAAATGATTAGCGTGTTTTTACAAACATAGGATTTTACAACGCCAGTTACGGAATTGTGCCTCTAGAGCTCTGGAACGCTAAATAAATTACAACTAGCGGGATAAATGTATATAATTAATATATAAGTTTGGCTATAATTTCTTTCCTATAGAAATTAAAAGTAAGTAAAAATCGATTAAAAAAGTTTTACTGCATGGCAGTAAAGAAAGCAAAAGTCTGAAGTTCCAGCAACCTAAAGACACATTTACACGGACGAGTGACCCGAGTAGCCACGAGAGTGAAAATCCTAAGACGTCACTTCCCGTGGAAATGGGTTACGCTCTGGTGGTCACTTTGTTTCTGCGACCTTGGGCCGTTATGTAATGGCTACTGGTTCGGAAACTGCTGTTTTGGAATAAAACACTGGGTCATTCTATGGTGTTTTGTCAAACTGTGTCAAATCTATGGGAGTTTGGCGGTTATCTATGAGATGACAACTGCGGGCGCCATATTTAACGATTACCGGTCAGTAAGTGTGGTCGATGCAACTCATGTGCGCGAAATTTTTAATTTTTTTGATTTTTCTCCAGACATACAAGTGCAATGTGGGGTCAATAAAGCATACTGCTGCTTATACAAATAATCATAAATTAGGTATAAATTACCTTACACTCGCTACGAGTCAAACTTTCACATCGTCACTTGACCCCAGATGCTCAGTTGAGCTACCTAGGCAGTGCCTAGTAGGCACCGATATCACTAACTGTTTACTACACTTGGTGCTCATAATCTAAAATTATAACAACTGTTTACAATGCAACTAAAGTCGTAAATATGACCACCGGCAAAACAGTTTAAAACAAGGAGGCATCGCTAGCGTCGTGACAGATTCGTCCAATTTTAAACCGTGTAATATGTGTGTTAAAGTCTATTTCGAATTACGTTTTTTGATGGAGTTACAACGCTTTAGTACGGTGGTGTCAAAAGCATTGCCAAAACAGTTGCACGCGCAGCGCTGAATAGCAAGTGGGATGCACCAAGCGTCATAGATTAAGCATTTGAACTGAGACAATGGCGTCTTAACTGCGCGTGAGTCGAATTTTATTTCGATTATTGTAGGCAGATTAAAGTTTTTGGGAGTGTTACTTAAGGAGGATAGTGCACTATCAAAATAAAATGAACTGGGAATCGATCAGATACTGCGTTAGAGTTTTGCGTTCCATTTTGATATAATTCTGTATCGGACGTTCTTTCTAACACGTTCGGCGCGTGATCGATCAAACCATATTGATATTGAATTAGAATTAAAAACTTAAGCTCATGATCGACCCCCTGGGTGATTACGAAATGTTACGCGTATGGACTTTGATTGGCTTTTGACAGCTGTCATATTAATATACTTCGGACATTTAGTGTACACACCTACAACGTGGGAGGAAGGCTGACTGCACGTTTAAAATTTTAAGGGCGTGGAATGATACCATTTTTGGATTTAGCATTTGCTTGTTGCAGTTTTTAGAAATTTACAGAAATGTGACTTAACATAATTTTTCTATAATGAACTAATTATCGACGCTAAAACCCAAAAACCGTAAATTATGCAACTTGTTATAAGGACACTGTTACACGCGCAGGATTAACTATTTTGAAAGATCAAGTAGATTAAAGTCAGGTATTAATGGCGTCGCATGAAAAGAGCAATTAATGCAGATAAGGTGTGCGCATGCGTTATACTAATTGCGTCATATGTCCAGGTAAAGGAAATGCTATATAAAGAATGTACGAACTTCACATATCGGAGTTTTATTTGTGAAGACACGCGCCCAAGCCTTTATGATTCTAGCAATTATCAACTGGTTTTAAAAAACTTGTAGGATACTCAGTTTGACCATCTCTTTTTTAACTTTTGTTTTTTAGTTTCATTGTTGGCGTGTTGTATCCAAAAAACTTAAACTACGCAAATTATAGTCATGATGTCAATTTTGATTGTAAAATCTGGTTTTATGGAGCCCCATAAATACTCCAAGTATAATTTATAGGTAGGTACTAATAGTATTGATTGAATATAAAACTATTTTACTGCGATTTTAGCATCACAATAGCACCTAAAAATAATATTAGGATTATTAAAATGTTTTTTTTAAAGAACATAGTGTCAAAGAAAGCTATTATGTGACACGCAAATTAAAAAACAAGAGTAGATATACAATGACTATGGTATTAACTAACGTATAGGTACTAATTAGGTACGTGACGATCAAATTCCTTTTAAATTTGCCTACTACTTACATATTAATAATTTTAATTCACTTTATTTGTCATGCTTAATTCTACGTTGTAAAAGCGGTCCTCAACGTATATTAACCCATCTTGGTAATTTTTATTTAAATTTTTCAAACTTTAAATACCTAAGTACGCCTAGCCTTCAAAAGTAGGTTTTTTCTAACAAATTAAATAATTATAAAATAATATCATCATGTTAGCCGAAAGACGTCCTCTGCTGGACATAGGCCTCCCCAAAACATAAAAACACTTAAAACAAATAAATACGAAGTGAGCATCTTTCTGTACGCGTGTGCGCATAAACAACGTTGGGCAAGTCGTCGCTAAAGTTACCCGACCTCTGCCCGCTGCCCTCCGAGCCTTTCATTATTATTCATTTATTGCCTTCTTACTCTTCGCTAATTTACGAGGTTTTCACGTGTGGTGACATCGATCGATTAGGTGACGAATTAGTGGAAGTCTCACGAGTTTAATTGACTGATGTTTTGTCAACAGATGGCGTTTTAGCTTGCCAGTAATATTTAGCAGAGTTGAATGAATGTTTGGCAACAGGATGACGCTTTAGCTGCTAGTGACACTTGGCTAAGTCTTCGTATGGTGAGTTTACATTTTGGTTCGCGTAGACACTATTCTTATGAGGCCCATAGTAAGCGACCACGTTTCAGTGCCATATGTCATCACTGGCAACACACACTGGTCAAAGACTCTTAGGTAGGTCAAATCCAGTTAGGTAGGTCCAACTTCGAGAAAGAGGTCAATCGTCGAATCCGACTCGGCTGGGCAGCGTTCGGGAAGCTACGGCACATCTTTTCGTCCAATATTCCGCAGTGTCTCAAGACGAGAGTCTTTGACCAGTGTATGTTGCCAGTGATGACATATGGCACTGAAACGTGGTCGCTTACTATGGCCCTCATAAGAAGGCTCAAAGTCACCCAAAGGGCAAAGGGCTATGGAGAGGGCTATGTTGGGAGTTTCTCTGCGTGATCGCATCAGAAATGAGGCTATCCGCAGCAGAACCAAGGTAACCGATATAGCCCTCCGAATCGCTAAACTTAAGTGGCAGTGGGCGGGGCACATAGCACGTAGAACAGATGGCCGTTGGGGCGGAAAGGTTCTCGAGTGGCGACCGCGAACCGGAAGGCGCGGCGTGGGTAGGCCCCCCGCAAGGTGGACTGATGACCTGGTAAAGGTTGCTGGAGTCCGCTGGATGTTGGTGGCGTAGGACCGGTCACTTTGGCACTCTTTGGGGGAGGCCTATGTCTGGACACTGCTGGCAGTGGACGTCTTTCGGCTGATATGATGAGACACTATTAAAAGGCCTAGAACGATTTTAAGAATCGTGAGAATTGTATATAATCGCGTAACCATTTAGTAGTTTCGCAATTGTCAGCTACAACTAGCAAGTGTATATTTCTGTAACTGCTGTAAAAGTTATCGCTCTATAGCATTTCCAGTCCTTACTTCCATGTACTTACAATACGTCAAAACAAATCAAGTCAGCCTCGAACTACCGCGCTAAAAATACACGATAATTTTAATAAGACTTGTCACTTTATCCACTTCCGGGCATTCCAAAATGAACCTTATTTTCAACTATTTAGGTTGTTAATCGGTTGGATTATGGAATGGATGGGCAGGCGCAGAGGCGAACGCAAGAACGATAAATTACGCGTCACCTACTAAACTATTGACAACGTCTTTCACCTCGCCTCACCGCTCACCCCTAGTATATCTTGACGCCGGGATTCGTATTAACAATATGTGGTCAGAGATCTGGTTTACACTGGTTTTTGGGGTGAGTTATCGTTCTGAATAACAGGCAGCGACAAGCGCTCAGACACGAATATGTACTGACAGAGAACCTGTGGCAATATTTGCTACATTATTTAACGATGCTTTATGACACTTATTAATTTGTTGTGGAAATATAATTTGCATAGATTTTTGAGCTCGCTAGTTGAGTAAGCTCAGTTTTAATTAATGTATGTAAAAATGTTCTAGGAAAACTGAAAATGTGTGTGCTTTATTAAATAATTAAATTTAAACTTCTCGAGCATGGCTATAACCACGGAAAACGGAATTCGAAATTCGAATATCTCCGTCTATCGCACTTAAGTACCTACTCTAGCAATAGAGATATAAATAATACAAACTTCAAGATCCGATTTTAGTAGTAGTGCCGCTGTGATGCTTTACTCCAGCTGTCAAAACAACGGATCCTCAAATTAATAAAGAGACAGCGACGCGCCTGTGATTCTTCTGAGTTCTAGGCGTCCATAAATTATGGTGTCTGGCTTACGATCAGACAGATCATTTGCTTGTTTGCCACCGTTTTAGTATATACGTGGATGGACACACTTAACCCTGTTTTTGTTTAAAGAGAAGTAGACATACTACTTAAATGTACCTAACTTTTTCAACACTAAGTTTAGATGTTATAAAGTTAATTACAGCTCTAACTCTCAAAATATGTTACCTTGTGTCTTGACGGATTACTTAGTTAGATTTACAGCTTACAGCCTTTAGTGACTATAACTATAACTGAGCTGACAGTGGATGCCAAAGGTATACGTGCAATTAATTTAACTGGCCGAATAGTGGTGTAGACACTAAATAAAATAATCAATAATGTCAAATTTTCTCGAAAAAGGATTTAAAATGTAGTCCAATGGAGAAAAAATCAACGCAAGAGGGTATAATCACGAAGTTATAAGTGTCCAAAGTTTTAAGAAGTTGTACGTTCTGTCCCTTTTTCGCAAAACGCAACTTCATATGATGGCCGCTCCACACAATGGGCCATCCTGACCTATCATACAGGACGCAACTATGCGTTAAAGGGAGTAAAACATATTTATGTCTCGTTCTACCGCATAGCCCATTGTGTGGAGCGGCCATGAAACGATGACGCTTGTAGATTGTGACGTCACTAATGGACGGCAACGTGCCGTGCCCCATCGTGTGCAGCTCGCTCTGCGGCAGCCTCGCATATTGTGACGTCACAGACTGTTTGCGTTTTCTCTCTCTAACAAGCAATATTAAAACAGTTGTAGCTTCGTAATTCTTTGAGATATCTGAATGGGATTTTCATCACTGGGCATATTTTTTGCCTTCTTCCTTTTGGAGTAATACCTAAAGTAGTGCATTCAAAAAGCAACTCTACCAGCCAAGGCCAAGGTAGAAAAGATTCCAATGTAATTTTAATACATGTTTGGTCACTATAAATAATCTTGATCATATGTATTGTTTTATAGTAGAACTAAGAATTACGTTTCACTTGGATGTAAAGACAAATAACCGCCCGCTACGCGTAGTGTAGTTGCGTTAAGTCCAACTTCATGCCCGTGGGCTACGTAAAATCTTCGCGATGTGAATACATAGTACATTGTTTAACGAGGGGCGTAAGTGGAATATTGCATTATAAGTTTGGTATATAAGTGTAAGTTTGAGCAGTACAGTAGTATTCTGGCGGCGCGTGACCAACTAGATTTTTTTCAATCAATCACAGAGCAGAATTCTAGTGGCGCGCGGCCAACTAGATTTGCTTAAACCAATCAGATCACACACAAGCTCATAACTCCCTAGAGAGTTATGAAAACGATAACCCCGTGGGAAAAAATTAGGCCATTGTGCTTCTGTATACAGGCATGGAATGACACCATTTACGAGCAAGTGTAATGAAAAGTATATTATAACCCGTGGCTCTGCTTGGGTTCTTTTTAATAGGCGGGCGGGGCGGGGCGAGCAGCTAGTTTGTACTTCTATCATCATTATCATCATACCAGCCGAAAGACGTCCGCTGCTGGACATAGGTCTCCCCCAAAGAGTGCCAAAGTGACCGGTTCTGCACCACCCGCATCCAGCCATATACTTCTTCTATACTATTATTATAAAGAGGAAAAGTCTGTAGTAGTCAAGCGTGAGTCGGACTTAATACGGTATTTGACAAAAATCAAATCAGCTTATTTTTATGAAACGTCAAAAACGTTCCGTTAGTAAAAAAAATGTTTAAAATCTTGTGATGTACGGAACCCTTGAAACGCGAGTTCGACTCGCACTTGGCCGGTTTTTTTTATTGATAGTTGTTGGTCATTTGGACTTTATTTATATGTTTCATCATCACTATTAGTTTGTCGTAACAGTTATTTATCGCTAATATAACATTAGGGTTTTATGTTCTGTGTTCTTAGTACACAGATAATGTACTGGAGTACAGAAACATATGCTAACGTAAAATTCTCGTAAAGCATAAGTGTGGTCACGGTATCGGGCTATATTGGTATTCTATTTAGTCTTTATAACCCCCAAAAATGGGGTGTTTTCAGCAAACGAAAAAACGATAGCAGTCTAAGTATAGTACGACTCTTCTCAGTTGAATTTTTCGCTCCGAGCCCTAATCTTTCAAACAAAGGCCTTTGTCTCCATTATCGCATAGCCGCTAGCTACCGACTAAGCACGTGCCACTACAACATCCATGTTGAAAAACAAACGGTATCGTCATAGTATTAAGGTTCAAATCTAATGTCACTGATTTTCTAGATATTACGTTTTGTATACCACTCACTTGCTTTCGGATTTTAAAAAGGTAGCCTAAATTGCTTTCAATTTTTCTTTATCAAAGAAGTCCATACTTCACTTGGCAACCACAGTTGCCACCATCAGTTTGGGGGTACGCGAAATTGGCATCTGTGGTTGCCACAAGCAAGTGAGTGGGTAGGGGCAGTCTATCTTCCTACACTACCAAAACGTGATATCTAGAATATCAGTGACCTGGTCTATACTTAACGCCGCAAAATGGCCCCACAGAATGGGTGCTATTGGCATTATGCCATGATGGGGGCGGGGTGTCAAAAAGATGCCAGGCAGTGTTTTAGTTCGAACATGAGCATACCGGGTTTTAGGCACGTGTTTGGGTAGAAATTTGTAAGGTGCTCTCTTTCTATGATTTTTTCGTGCGCTGGGTGTTTTAAGTTTAACATTTCTGGGATCGTAGATCGCAAACTAACAAAATGTATTAATTTATAAATGTCATTACATTACATTTTAAAACGATTATAAGTATGATCGTTCAATTACCTAGTAACTAAGTCTAATAATCTTAGGATCTATTCTTAATCTAATAGCTTTGTGGTTATACAGAGTGTACCAAAAATGGGGTGTGAACCGATCAAGGGCATAACAGGTATCGTGTACTGATAAGAAAGAAGTAAAAGAATATCTCTGTATACGTCACGCCATTCCTAACCATGATTACCTGCACTCGAATTGACGGCCTGTATTGTATGGCATAAGCAATTCGGCAGCTTCAATAGAAGATTTGTTGTCACTGTAAACGAGCTAGAAACAGCCCACAAAGGTCAAAACACTAAACCTTATCAAGAACATTCTCATAAAAACCGGAATGAAGCAAGATTTACGCAAACACCATAAAATTGCTTATTCGTCACTTAGGTCTTATCGTCGTAACTATAACGAGCATTTAGTGCCGAGACGGCTACAAAGTAGGGCCAATAAAGATGGAACCCGCAACACCATTAGGATCCCATAAATGAGGGATAAAAGCGTTGCAGATTTTCTGCTCATTTTGCTTGGGTTTACCTACCGCAGCGGGCTATCCAGAGATCGAAAAGGAAGATAGATAGGCTTTTGTTTAGAGTAAGACAAGTAACAGCTCATTAAGTTCTACTGAAACAAATAAATAAATTAAAAATGTAACACCCCTGCAACGCAACAATGCAATGCAACAAAGCTAGTTAAGAACCATTTGAACAGAGAAGACGATTGAAAACCGCGCTCAAATTGGTTTATGAGAGAGAGCTGAGAGCTCCGCTGCCGATGCAGATACACATGTTAAACTTATATATCAGCCTGTCAATGCAACTGCTTTATGTTATCGTCAGTTGATTGTATGTAGAGATTAATTAAAAACTATCTGGAACCATTTTACAGTCATTTAATAAATATCTAGCTGACATTACATGATTGGACATTAGCGATGTTAAAATAGAATTTTACGCTTGGTTGATTCCTTTGAAATCACTATTTTTTAATACTATAAAGAAATTAGCGTGTTCATTTGCCTGACAAATAGTTTGCTTAGACTATCCAGACTCGTCCAATCAACTAACGCACACAAACAGGCGTGAGAACACCATAGATAACGGAGATAACTTTTATTTTGACCTCCGCAACGGTAGTACCAACCGTCATAACTTTACCATTTATACACGAAAACCGATTGGATTTAAACTTTGTTGCGCTAGCTTCAAGGTCGGTAATCGTCTAGCACTTTTTTCAAAAATGGAACAGTGATGGACCTAGAGAACGCGAGCGCTTGTCATCCTTAGTTTGCGTTCAGAAGCAGTGACCTGTACAGTTCTCGAGATGTTTTGATTGCGGCTGACATTCGTGTACAATCGATTATTCGTGTTACCGATCATTCGACTAACATGATTCGATTGCGCTCAGTTTTCAGCTATCAATCAACGAGGAAGCGAATTTTGGCAGTCTGTGGGCTCATGAATAGAATCGTATATCATCGGATTGATTGGGTATCGTTTATTGAAGGAAACTGGAAATGAATTGTGAAATTGTTATTTTCGTGGTGCTTCATGACAGAACTAAAGGAGGAGGACACTACTAGATTACCTACGTACCCATATAAGGAGTACTTATACTTTTCCCTATTATGACCTTATATCGGTGAGTTTTCCGCATTCCGTAAACGATGGTGATTGTACGCCTTGAAATATCACTACATTTATAGCAGTACACATATATAGTATGCAATAGAATTGGTCACCGTACTTAGATCATAGCCTACTTTATATCACGCGCGCTTAAATGTTATCTTCGTTACAAAATGTCACACGTGACTTTACAGTCTAGAAGTTTAAATGACGTTATTCATCTGCGATGTTGAATAATCGAATATATTATTATTATGCAATATAATCAGACAGTGCACGGACGATGCGTACGCGCAAAGAATCATAATGATCCAGCGCTGGTAAATCACGTTGCTTTTCGTTACTAGATCGAATATAGATGGATGAGGACCAAATTCTTGGCCAGTAGTTAGCCTAGTTAATCGGTAGTAGTTAAAAAAATCAGTTGTAATACAAAAATTTACCATAGAATGTACGGCTAATTTTTGTCACAACGGAACTTTTTAACTCCTACCGATTAACCAGGCTAACTACTGGCCGAGAATTTGGCCCTCGCCCAGATAGAAATCTTTGCTATTTATTTTATAAAAGACTAGCTTCCGCCCGCGACTTCCTCCGCGTGGACCCGGGATAAAAACTATCCTATATTTTAATCCAGGCTATAAACTATCTTCGTGCAAAATTTTATTCAAATCGGTTCAGCCGTTTCAGCGTGATTGAGTTACAAACATCCAAACATCCAAACATCTAAACATTCGCATTTATAACATTAGTAGGATTAACACATGGGTATAGTCATCAGCTTTCAAAACTAGTGCATTTTAGCAGTATTATTTTATAAAATATAAGTATTTTGATAAAATGTGTAAGGTAATTGCGAAAAAATGCCATCTATGGTTGTGATTAACGAAAACTATCTATGCTATTTTAACCCCTCGTATGCGGATATCAAAATTATCCAATCATATGAGGACTTCGAGATACTTATAAAACAATAGTTTCAAATGTTTAGCCCGTATCCGTGTCTAAACATACGAGGGGTATTCACGGTATACTGTGGAATACGGTGTATTGAATTGTAGAGTCCAGGTTCGCAGAGTTTTTTATGGTAATCAAATCAATCGTATCTATAGTAACAATCCATAGTATCTATACTAGATTATTACTCACCTAGATTGGCGAAGAAGGGTTTGCAGAGAAATATATAATAATATACTATTACATAGTATGTTTGGCTGCGGTCCAATAAGCGCACTCGCTAGTCGCAACCATTCGCGACAGTTTCAAAACAATGAGGACCATTAAACACACGATTTAGATGCAAATCGCACTAAACAATAATCGGGTCAAGGATAAACAGCCCAATTAAATCCGATTCATCATCCAACGAACCGATCATTCGAAAAGACAAATAATTGACTCGGTAATCGATTTAATGAACTTATCAATAATCGTAATAGTAATAAGCTGTTAATTGTAATACTAGAGTTGTAGGGAGCCGATTGCGATGACTACCGACTGAAACGAATCGATTCGAAGCGTCGGTTGCCAACAAATGGTATTGTTTCAACGTTGCACCAAATCAACCGGGTTTTGATCTAGTTTTTTAATTAGGTTTTTTATCGCAAGGTTGTATAAGCAAGGGCGATTTGGGAAATTGAAACTGTAATTAATCACGAAGTACAGAATTGTTCTAATTTCTTAATAGTTACAGTATCAATACGATTAATTATTCAAAGTATATATTGAAATCACCATTCAACCATTATTCTAAAATCATTTTCAAGATTAAAAATGGATGTTAGTGAGAATAGCATCAAAATCGAACCGTAGTCGGATAGTTTTCCAGTTTATTGCGAATAGGCAGATTGATAGACGTGGCCGCGGACTTCATATACTGGGCTGTCCCAGAAGTAAAGAGACAATTTTATTTTAAAAATATTTAATATATAGTAAACAATAAAAGTTATAATATTGGTTGAATGTTGTAACAAAAGTAATTAAATTATAAGGTTTATATTAAATTTGCACCCACGACACCTTTAAAAGCAATTTTTCTTAGATTTTTGACGGCACGCCGCATTACGGCTGTTCCAGATTTTTCAGCCACTTGTTTTGACAATCTGGTCCATCGTTGCTTAAAAGCTTTTAAGGATTTTGGTTTTTCGGTTTGTTTCTTATATTCTCTTTTACATAGGTACCAAAACATCTCGGTACCGCGAGCTTGTGGTACATTTGGAGCGTTTTTTTCTTTACGTACAAAGTCGATTTCTTCACACTCTAAGTACCGAGTAACTTCAGTAGCGTAGTGGCACGTTGCCATGTCCTACCAAAAGATAACCTTATCTCTGGAATGATGTTTGTCTATGAAAGGTATCAACCATTTAATAATGCATTCATTCAGATACAATTTTCCGTTCATTGAGGCTGAAGTAATGTATGGCTCGGAGACATTACCAAATTCGTCTATAGCTTGCCATACTAAAAATTTTGTGAAAAGTTTGGCTTTTTGTACAGTTTTTTGGTCGTAAGTCACATCGTTACGACTGGTTGAATGGAAATACTGCTTTCCAGGAACATCGTTGGGATCTGCCGGGACGTAAGTTTCATCGTCAATAACGAGTACTTTTCTCAATTGATTGTTATAATCTCTTTGGCACCCTCTTTTGGCACGTTCCTCTTGGTCCTTCACGTATTTAGGAGCTGATTGTTTCACATATGTTTTCAAACCTAGATCATTCCTTTTCATTCTGGCGACAGACGACTTCAATATTTGTAATTTATCCGCTGTCACTAGGACGAAGATTGAAGCAGTCTTATCAAAAATCTATTTAACTCGATTTACATTTCGAGGTATCATCACTGACCTATCTCTTCCCGGAATCTTCTTAAAACTAACCTCTCCCGTTTCTTCATAACGTCTTATTATTCTATATATACTAGTTTGTCTAGCTAATTCTTGAAGAAAGTGATTTACTGTATCCTTTTTATTATGTGACTCGTAAAATAGAACAACCCTAACAGCAAAAACTTGAAATTCTTGACGCTTTGATGTTGAAAAAATTGAATGCAATAACGAAATTCCCGCTTTATATGATAGATAACGAAACCATAGACGCAGTGACACCAAAACTTTTTTTCCTTATAATACAATTTTCAGTCAGTAAGACTTTGAAAATTGTCTCTTTACTTCTGGGACAGCCTTTATAACAAGTAGTAAATTACTGTCTCATTGAGACATCCAGCAGCGCTCAATAATTGTATTTTTACTGCAACCTACTACCCCAATTTAAGCCATACCATAAACATCTCCCCATTACCCATACAAAGGCGCTTGTCAATTTGTCCACAATTAACAGTCGGCGCCGGCGCCGTTTGTATGGAGATGCGTGCGCGCGTTCGGCTTCCATTCAGACTTATAAGGACTTTGCGGAATCCGTTTATACGCATTTAATTTCCTTTGAGATTTAAAACTAATTAAAGTAAAACTTAGAATAGCAGGTCAGGGGAACCGCGTAGTCCGAATGGCATTCTAAAAATTCAAATTGGCCGTACAGTAACCAGGTAGAAGTGTTATAAGTAGTGCTATTTTTCAATTTGATTTTACAAACATGATGATAATGTCACTGGATAGTCTTGACTAGGTCATGAATGTACAAGTATGTACATTGCCGATTAGAAATGTATAAAATTTATAAGACGTGACCGTATTTTCTTTTTATCTAGTAGATTTCAAACTTAATTGTATATAAAATCGCTAAAAATCTTAATACTGTACAAAAGGCAGAATTAAAACAAAAGCCGCCAGCGGCTGTTACGGGTAATGGCTGCATGATTGATGGCGGCGGCCGCGGTAAAAACGTGTGAACAGCTCTAGTTACGTCACGTTCGAGTGCAGAGTGAGTTCCGAGATGGTGGTAGCTGGGTACAATGATACAGAGGCGAATTCAACTTGATTCAATCATATTTAGGCAAATGTCGACCTTGTGGTGTATCACGATAAATACTAGCGCTTTTTATTATAATATATATATATGCTCGTCGCAATAAAATCGTTCTTATATTATATTCGTGGCACTGTATCCAGTGGAATTGTATATCTAATATCAAACATTGGCGTTGTAATATCAAAAGTAACATAAAAATTATCCCAAACTTACTTCTATTGCCGACTGTGGGGTGTACATAGATAGATACAATGTCGTCCCAAGTCATCATCGGGTGCATACTATTGAGCAGAAAACAGGGTAATTAGCAGCCCAATGAAATAAACAGGGTATTTATAGAAAGTTTCGTTAAGCAGATGTGATATAACGGGAACAAACTTGAATATCCAGTATACGTACAAGATCTTGCATGTGATGTATAATAAAAATCGCGGTTTAACTACCTAATCTTAATTTTCAGCTGCAGCAGTCTAGACACATCTCAAAGGTTATATTTACTGTTGAAAGTAACTCTTTATCCATTTAATTCACTACGTAATAATAATATTATAAAGGGTAACGTTTGTTTAACAGTTAAGATATTAAAGGTAAAATTTACCTTATATATACAGTGTGGAAAAATAAGTCGGGCTCTGGAGGGAAACTACCTTAAGTCGGCTCATTTTACTTAAAGGAGACATTCCTTTATTTTTTTAAAGAAACAAAACTGCATTCAAAGATTTTCAAAAACTCGCTTGCCTCGACCGGGACCCGAACCAACCAAAATAAAAAAAAAAATCAAACGCTATTTTATTACACTAGAAATTTAATCCTGAATAATAATCCCATCGATTAGTGTAATAAAATAGCGTTTGTTTTTTTAATTTTAGTTGGTTCGAGTCCCAGACGAGGCAAGTGAGTTTTCGAAAATCTTAGAATGCAGTATTGTTTCTTTTTAAAAATAAAGGAATGCCCCCTTTAAGTAAAATGAGCCAACTTAAGGATTAAGGTTGTTTCCCTCCAGGGCCCGACTTATTTTTCCACACTGTATATGCTTGCCTATAACATTTCAGCAGTTCTGATTCCAAAAATAAATTGATAAATAAAGCCATGATGACGTATAAAGAAATACACCAAAAGTTAAAAAGAGACTGAAAACGGACAAAGTGCGTAAAATGTTGATAAAATACATATAAGTGGAATAGTTCCTCCTTTTTAAAGTCGGACGAAAACTGTGCTATCAGATGTCTCAACCGATCCAGTCCGATAAGCAAACGGTCACACGGATGAATTATATTCCAATTTGGTACATTCAAATTGCGGTAACGCACGCGAGAAGAGGAAACAGATATTCGGGTTAAGCTTTCGTAACTTGTTCATAAATCATTGCTTCTAATTTGTTTTTAAAGGTTTCTGGAAAGATGTAATCGGGTATTGTACCATCCTCTTTGAAGCGGAGTGTTCGGTAGTTAAAAAGAGCCGAGACTATTTGTCACCAGCACAAAGACCACGGAAACAAAGCTAACGACTCTCTAATGTGGCTTAATTAATTGGAGTGTTTTGTTCGTAATTGGCCAGTTGCTATCGTTAAGCGAAAAGGTTTTGACTCTATTTTACCCTGGATTCGAACAATGTCAATTGTTTTTTTTTAAACAGCGTTTGATATCTGTCAGTATTGTGGGATCATTTAGTTTGTCTGATAGAACTAAATCACCTTGACCGGCTTTGAGCTAAATCAGAGCAACATTAACAAAACACAATCGGAAAATAAATCGAATTCTTATAAACTTCCTCATGGTATCAATATCGATATATATATATATCGTTTTGTAATTGGCAGTTTTATATTATGGGTGTTAAAGTGAGATATTACTTTTTATTGTTTGTAATGGACGCAATGCGGGATCGCGATCGGTTACTAGCATCGATTACTGCCAATAAATTGTTACTATTATTAGTCTGAGTGTCTGGATGAGTCTTCTTCTTTGCTTGTGCAGTCTGGTTTTGTTTTAACCAATTTTGTATAGAATTGATTTCAAAGTATGACTGTTATTTTTAGGAAGAAAAATAAATAGAATTTGAAACGCTTGTTTCCAAAATAATTTGTTTCTTTCCTCGACTACAGGATTCAAGGATAACTTTTTCAGGAAAATACCATATTGGGAGTCGCGAAACAAGAATTTAGGCTTGCAATATTTTGCGAATGTGCGATATGTATATATCTGTCACAGGATAGATTGATATTTTACCTCATCCTAATGACCAGATAATTCACGTGTTTACTTCCTTCGTTGCAACATTTCTTACTTAAACACCAAATCTGGGGAAGCTCTCAGGTCGACAATTTCGATATTTCGTCGGCGATTTTACGCGCCATGCGCCTGAGTTGGCCAACACGGCCGTTCCGGCGTCAAACACCATGACCGGCCTTTTCGCTGCTACGATCTTTGCAATATAAATAATGTACTATCAAATACGATATAAATAGAGATAAAATCTGATAAACAAGTCGAACGCATGCGTTAAAAGCGCCGCAGAAAAAAACTTGACGTGCTCTTGTCGCAGTCCTCTTGACGCATTTGCACGAAATGATGGACGAGTTTTTGTCGCTTATATGCCTACGTGGATTAAAATGTTCGTCGCATTTAGAAAAGCAATGTTTTTGCAAGAGTGAACGGTGTCATCCATGGGGATAAAATATAAATCGCAACCGTTATAAGCATAATAACTGCAAATGCAGAGTAGGTAGATGAAAAATAAAGTTGGTGAACCGGGGTGCAGTGGTTGCAGGCGCTGTTTCTCGTTGGAATTGTAATAATTAAAAGGCCGGCGGTATTCAGTATGAGAGTTGTATTAAAAAAGCACACGGTAAGTTACATGGCTGAAATGTTTCAAGTAAATGTTGAATATGGAAGCAACTGCATGCTTATTTAAAAGATGTAGTTAGCTTGAACCGAATCAGTAGAACAAAGTGCCGTTAAGATTGATCTTTTTTTGTCAAAAAATAAAATTCATTAATATCGTAAAAGCCAAAAAAATTAAAGAACTGCCTAACCAGGTCAATGTTCAGCATTGTCAAGCCGACAATGCTCTAGGTTTAGTTTCCCAACCACCATTGTTCTGATCCACTTGCGCTCATACAAATTGCCGGTCCGCTTAGTGACGTAACTCCTAATGTGATTTAAGGAAATAGCCATTGTGAAACTGTTTGTATTGAGTTAAGTTGCTTGTTTGCATAAATTGTGCGTCTGCCCTTGTTCTGATTGTCGATTTTGCCTGGCATGGCTTGGGTTTTGCCTTATTTTATTAATCATCGTCATCACTATCATTATCAGTTGCGTCTTGAACACAGGGGAGTAATCTGCATAGCAAACTTTAATGATTTTTGAGTCAACAGCATCATCATCCTTCTAGCGTTGTTCCCGGTTGTGCCCCTAAAGAAGCCCGGGGTCCGCTTTGACACCTAATCCCAAGATTTGGCATAGGCACTAGTTTTTACGAAAGCGACTGCCATCTGACCTTCCAACCCTGAGGGCAAACTAGACCTTATTGGGATTAGACCGGTTTCCTCACGATGTTTCCCTTCACCGAAAAGCTAACGGTAAATATTCCGTACATAAGTTCCGAGAAACACATTGGTACGAGCCGAGATTCAAACCCACGACCGCCGCTTGACAGCCGCATGCCTGAACCACTAGGCTACCGTAGCTCTTTTTGAGTCAACAGCATAAATATCTTAATTATCATCATTAGGCACTTGTCCCACCGCCGGCGAGTAGCGAGTACTCTCATAGTAATTCTTAGTCGCTTTTACTCGCTTGAGCGAGTAGCAAGTAGTAACACTCGCTTACTCGCCGGCGTTGGGACAAGTGCCTTAGCCTATAGTGAATATTTGCTGGGCATCTTATGCGCTGCATTTATTTTGCGAGTGTATGCGTAATGCGCGTGTAGTGTACTGTAGTCAAAACCCTTTAGACTAAAAACATTTTCATATTCGACGTGCCGTGCGGTTAGATTCTTTTCAGTAACTCTCTCAGTATCCTGAGTAACTTAGTAGGTATATTATTTAAAAGTAACTTCTTTTGAAGTCTTTTAAAGATTAACGCTGACTGTACTAATTTCATATTCGCATTCGCTTTTAGACTTCATTTCGTTATATTTATTATTAATATTCTTATGTAGTAATCAAACGACAATTATAAATAAATAAATAATAAATATATAAATATTGGATGACAATTTTACACACATCAAACTAGCCTCATAGTAAGCTCATTAAGGCTTGTGTTATGGGTACTAGACGACGATATATTTAATATATTTATAGTCGTTATGTTTCGTTATTATCATCGAATTATAATAGATTTCACGCTCCATTTACTACTAAACAGATTAAAGCCACACGCTTTGAAACCTTCTAAGGAAACATAAATTTAGTACCAATTAAAGGGAAACGCATTTATTTTGGTATTGGTCTAATTTCGTTTCAGCAAAAAATCGGTAACAAATCCTTTGCGTGTTGATCGACTAATTGAAGTGAAGATCCCGGACATGACTTTAGTTTACTAACATGATATTGCAGTTGAATACTCTTCATTTATATTAATATAAGGTTGAATATGGTATGACTTGAGTACAATGGTAGAGTTTAATTATAATCACCAGCAACAATTAGGGATGAACGCATTTTAATCTAAGAATGGTTAATTAGGTTAAGGAGCTCCATGTGAAGAAGAGGAATTGGACTATTATAAAATGAAAACTGTAATTAATGTGATTGTGCGTTGTTCGTACTTAATGCATTATCCTTTAGTGCACTTCACTGTTAACCATTTAAGTATTTGTAATTTGTTTCAAGTTTTGCAGCGCCATACAAAGATTGATATTTTATATTTTCTTTTCCCGGTGTTTGGCATGAACATGAGATGCACTGAATATTTATATAATCGTTGGCTTAGTTCAAAATGAAAAAGAAAAGTGAATGTTATAAACCGTTTTGAAATAAAAGTTCTCGTATTTGATGCTTACCTTACAACCCTCGCACGTAAAGGCCCCGAAGTGGAAGCCTGCCGCCGGCTCCCCACACACTTTGCACTTTTGGTTCATCTGTAACAACAATTTGTTCCAATTAGTAAAAAAATAAATTTTGTTCATGCATTAGCAGATTTTTCGTTTTCATGAGATAAATTACACGTATTCAAAAAAAAAGAAGTTATCAAGTTAATCAAGAAACAAAAAAAAACTGTACCCAAACAAAAATTTATATGGCAGAACAGAATAATGACAGGGAGATAATAAAATTACATAATATGACTGATGAATTCAACTAGTGAGTTGAGAACCAATTAAGATTAAAATACGAAACCAACAAAAAATTAAGCCCGAGTAAAAACAAAAGAGAAATAAACCTTCAAACCGAGCAATATTGTCGTTGTTATCGGTCGACATAAAGTGCGCGAGAACGCGAACCCGGCACAGAAACCCAATTCACTATTAATACGCCGTGACCAAGACCGACCATTTTCCAATCAGTCATTTAGTTGTTAATTTCGAGGACCACAGTGCATGATATTGCATCGATAAAATCTCTTGTATGTTTCGGAATCGATGCAATGTATCGATTACTATTGCGCTGTTTTTTTACTTTTTAATCCATTTCAATTTGTCGGGTTAGTTTTGTGATATAGGTTTCGCGCATAGCCGATCGATTACGTGTTGAATTTAATTAGGTTTTCGATTATCGATTTTTCATAAGTTTTATAACAGTATATAAATTGAATTAGTGTTTAAGGGTTGTTGTAAATTGCAATCATTCTTGGACGTGTGAAGGTGTGTGACGTTTTAATCGGCAGAATTATATTGTAAGATTTATTTGACCTTAATATTTACAAAAAAAAATACAAATTTATTTAAAGGAAGGTTAATTATCGTCGCAGCGTTACATAGTCTCAATGGTAGTTTAGTTAACTCAACGCATTTGCTTTTTAAAGAATAGTGACTGCAATGAAATCGAAATTAGCCTCCATTACTCAGGATTTGAATAAAACGGCAGTTGTTAGAACTATACACACATTTAAAAACTCGCCGGTTTGTTCATGGCATATTTCAGTTTTAGTGTCCTTTCGTTAACGTGGTGTCTGAATCAAGGACATAAATATACTTATGATAACTTAGTTTAATGCGTAAAGATTGTGAAATCGTATTGTGGATTTGTAAAAAGGATTTAAACAATATTATTAAGGTAAGTTAAGTTAGTGCCATAACTGTCTGCGTATTTCCAATCGGAATAACTTTTTAAACTACCTACCTATTCCATTACAAAGTAATCTAATAAGACATAAAACCGAGTTATTTTTACATTTATTGGTTCTACAAATTCGTATTAGAAATTTGTAAAGGCAATCGTTTCTATAAAATTTTGTCGGATTTAAGTAACTGAAGTAACCAAAAAGTTAAACCGATGTACTTACTAGGAGCCATATTCCAAACAAATCCAGTTTATCTAATTAATGTTTGAAATGCGAAAGACTTCGTTCCTACCTTCAGTTACGCCCGCACGCCGCGCGCTTCCCCGCTGTATCCCCCGCTTTACCCCTTTCGCTCCCCCGCTACACCCTTCTCGCCCCGCCCTCGCTCACCCGCTATACCCACCGTGCGCCGCGCAGGCGAGGACTGAGTTAAGCGGTCGGACTATAGCGAACAATGATAATAAATACCAGTAACTGAATAAACGACGATACCCATGTTTTTAAGAAAATGTTCACATCGGAAAGCACCTCAGTGCTCATTAAGTGCTCATTTCAAAATGTAAATACATCCGAAGGTAGTTGTTAATCAACCAGATAGGAATCGAGACACCTCGGAGTTATGAGATTTTGTGTAGTGTAAAGAATTCCGTCGGATTTGGAGATATTTAGGAGCTACTTATAATAATTACACGTAATGTAGATTTAGATGATATATTAGTGTTACTTATTGATTTAGCTACGTAAAAGTATATTAAAAGTAATTTAAAGGTCCTACTTGTGGCATAAATATTCCTATTTTTATAATTGATAATGTGAAAGCACCGCAGATTAAATCGAATCGTCGTCTTTATTCCAAGGGTCAAAACATAAAGAAAAACCAAGCTTTTCTCCTATAAGTTTAATCTTTGTACTCGCCCATAGGAATAGTGGTTGTTATTTTGGATTAAATACTGCATAGGGATGGCATGACGGCTAAGCGGGCAAATCCCATGAAGTGAGTGATCCGCTTTGACACCTAATCCCAAGATTTGGCATAGGCACTAGTTTTTACGAAAGCGACTGCCATCTGACCTTCCAACCCTGAGGGCAAACTAGACCTTATTGGGATTAGACCGGTTTCCTCACGATGTTTCCCTTCACCGAAAAGCTAACGGTAAATATTCCGTACATAAGTTCCGAGAAACACATTGGTACGAGCCGAGATTCAAACCCACGACCGCCGCTTGACAGCCGCATGCCTGAACCACTAGGCTACCGTAGCTCTTTTTGAGTCAACAGCATAAATATCTTAATTATCATCATTAGGCACTTGTCCCACCGCCGGCGAGTAGCGAGTACTCTCATAGTAATTCTTAGTCGCTTTTACTCGCTTGAGCGAGTAGCACGTAGTAACACTCGCTTACTCGCCGGCGTTGGGACAAGTGCCTTAGCCTATAGTGAATATTTGCTGGGCATCTTATGGGCTGCATTTATTTTGCGAGTGTATGCGTAATGCGCGTGTAGTGTACTGTAGTCAAAACCCTTTAGACTAAAAACATTTTCATATTCGACGTGCCGTGCGGTTAGATTCTTTTCAGTAACTCTCTCAGTATCCTGAGTAACTTAGTAGGTATATTATTTAAAAGTAACTTCTTTTGAAGTCTTTTAAAGATTAACGCTGACTGTACTAATTTCATATTCGCATTCGCTTTTAGACTTCATTTCGTTATATTTATTATTAATATTCTTATGTAGTGATCAAACGACAATTATAAATAAATAAATAATAAATATATAAATATTGGATGACAATTTTACACACATCAAACTAGCCTCATAGTAAGCTCATTAAGGCTTGTGTTATGGGTACTAGACGACGATATATTTAATATATTTATAGTCGTTATGTTTCGTTATTATCATCGAATTATAATAGATTTCACGCTCCATTTACTACTAAACAGATTAAAGCCACACGCTTTGAAACCTTCTAAGGAAACATAAATTTAGTACCAATTAAAGGGAAACGCATTTATTTTGGTATTGGTCTAATTTAGTTTCAGCAAAAAATCGGTAACAAATCCTTTGCGTGTTGATCGACTAATTGAAGTGAAGATCCCTCCCCCGCTACACCCTTCTCGCCCCGCCCTCGCTCACCCGCTATACCCACCGTGCGCCGCGCAGGCGAGGACTGAGTTAAGCGGTCGGACTATAGCGAACAATGATAATAAATACCAGTAACTGAATAAACGACGATACCCATGTTTTTAAGAAAATGTTCACATCGGAAAGCACCTCGGTGCTCATTAAGTGCTCATTTCAAAATGTAAATACATCCGAAGGTAGTTGTTAATCAACCAGATAGGAATCGAGACACCTCGGAGTTATGAGATTTTGTGTAGTGTAAAGAATTCCGTCGGATTTGGAGATATTTAGGAGCTACTTATAATAATTACACGTAATGTAGATTTAGATGATATATTAGTGTTACTTATTGATTTAGCTACGTAAAAGTATATTAAAAGTAATTTAAAGGTCCTACTTGTGGCATAAATATTCCTATTTTTATAATTGATAATGTGAAAGCACCGCAGATTAAATCGAATCGTCGTCTTTATTCCAAGGGTCAAAACATAAAGAAAAACCAAGCTTTTCTCCTATAAGTTTAATCTTTGTACTCGCCCATAGGAATAGTGGTTGTTATTTTGGATTAAATACTGCATAGGGATGGCATGACGGCTAAGCGGGCAAATCCCATGAAAGGTTTTTGAAATGCGTAACAAATGTTTCAAAAAACAATCATCTCGATTTTATAGTTTGACCGCTCAGCCATCGGATGTAATTTAGTTGATACCATTTACCCTGTGTAGTTAATATGTGGTATCATGGCATAAAATAGTTATCCTGTATTGTTTATATCCCGTTCTCGTTAACTCCGATACTAATAGACAGTGTGCGCCGTATCCCGAATCCTCAAGGGCATTTTGGTGTTGACAGCGTCTCAAGATTGTCTCTAGTCTGTCTGCCATTAGATATAATAAGGAATAACATTCCTAAAGGTAGCAAGCAATGTTTACAAGCACTGGAAATATGTAGTAAGTATTAATATTTTGTGTTAACTACCTCACGTCAACATGAAGCAGATGTTGGAACAACCCTAGGCAACGAACTAGACGCCGACCGCGTCACAGGTGCCCGATGACTCCACTGCGTATTTGCAAAGCCTGGTTTGTACAGTCAGTAGCGTATAGTTAGTAGCAGCCAAATTAGCCAAATATATCGTAACACATCCTTACTCTTACGAAAGAAGAGAAGAGTACTGTCCCGAAACATTTGGCTACTTTGGCTGCTACCAAATATATAAAATGCTGAGAGAGAATATAGGTACCTACATATTCTCAAGTTCTGTGAAATCGTCAATATAATATAGTCCTAGCGGTAAAGCATGAAAATCGGAACGATTGATCTTTAGGCCATACGAATCAATTTGACCCGTAGCACGAAAAAAAATCAAAAAAGGAGAGGAGTTATATATAACGTCATCTTTTTTTAGTATGGGAAAACATTGATCTGAAAGCTATCGTGTGTGGTATCTAATGAAAGGGCTTACTAAGCGAATTCTAAAAATATATCACATTATTATATTTCAGTCACTTGTTTTAAATTATAATAAAAATCTTTTTCAAAACAAACCAAGTTTGGGCTCCTCCAGATATGATACGGTTGAATCATTATCTGTAAAATATACCTAAAATGATATTTAATAGCCTTATATCCAATCCCAAGAAAGCAATCTTGAAAATATTTAACTACATTTAGTATCTTTTTATAATTAAAAAAAATTACAAACTGATAAAATCACAATTAGTTGAAACATGTATAAAAAGTTTATTTTTAGACACTGAGGATGATAAATACTAATGCGATAGGAGTTTTCAATAATATTCATATTATTTATTAATATTAAAATATTTATTTTTATTATATAATAATCATTTTATGTATATTTTACAAATAATAATTCAACCGTATCATATCTGGAGGAGCCCAAACTTGGTATGTTTTGAAAATTATTTTTATTTTAATTTAAAACAAGCGACTGATGTTGTGATTTACATATTTTTAGAATCGGCTTAGTAAGCCCTTTCATAAGATACCACACGCGATAGGTTTCAGAACATTTTTTTCCCATACTAAAAAATGATGTTGTAACTCCTCTCCTTTGTTGTATTTTTTCGTGCTACGGGTCAAATTGATTCGTATGGTCTAAAGATCAATCATTCCGATTTTCATGCTTTTAACATAATTGGCAGCTTATTTTGGCGTACCGCTAGGACTATATGGCGTTATTACTGGACTATTTATACTGGACCGTTCAAGAATATAAATAATTTTAAAATAGTTAAGAAAATGTATGTAGTCTAAACCCTACCGCATCTCAATCTCAACGCTCGTAATGTCGCATAGTCGCAGGCGCGCCGCACGGAGTAAATCACGCCGCATGAGCCCGACCGCTTATCGCCGATCGCCCGCTCTAAATTAGATCGAACACGATTCCCTACAAGCACTCGCTTGTTTTAAGGGAATGTCGCCCGATGATTTGTCGTTTTTATGATATCCGCGCTTGTTAAGGTCTTTTAATTTTTTTTTTAATGGCTGGTAGTCCTTCTTTTCGTTTTTTTGTCGTTTTGACTACGATGTTTGTTTTATGTTTACCCTTTTTGTTGCATTGACATTATGCAGTGAGTTATGTAAGATGAGGTTAGTAGATGTTTTTAAAACAATGTATTAAATATTAAAAAAAGGAAAAAAACGCCTCTTAAGTTATTTATTTTGCGGAAATATACGAAATTAAGTAGAACATCGGTAAAGACCACTATATTTCTCGGGCCACCCTTAAAAATGTGAAAGCCTGGCCCCGTCAAATTGCATTTAATTTTTCTCCCCGGTCAACGAACCCGACGCAGAATGCCGTAACCGCGTTATCCGAATCAGCGTGTATTCGAGCATGTAACGCGATGCAGCGGATCGATTTTTACCTTACGACTTAATTAATTTGACTCCTTGCACTTTAATTTTTTAAAGCCTAACCGACAAGCGAAACTAAACTGTATTGTCATGAATATAAAATTGGTTGTGATTTAAAGTTACAGCTATTTATTCAACCATATACACTGAAGGCTTATGACAAGAGACGAAAAATTGCGAGCCGAAAAGGTTGTCACTGGATAATCAGTTATCTGAATGGAATCCCGGCACACAATTAGCATATTAATTATTTCATGTTCGTGCGACTGCTTTTTTGTTCTAGAACGTGAATTGGATTGGTTTAATAAGTTTTAAAATATATTTTTGAGTCTATGGTTTAATTATACGTATGCGAATGATCTTATCGTGATGCGTCTTTTTATGTTCTGCGTCAAATTTACCTAATGTAATACAATATTAGTATAATGTAAGTAGTCCTTGCTTTACTTTTTTATGTTTTAGTAGATAAAGGAAGTGTATTTTTTATTGATTCAAAGATTTTCATTGTGCTTGGAATGCAGTTATACAGGGTGTTTTTTTTAAATGGGACAGTATGGGGAAATCCGAATCTAAAGGAGATAGAGGAAAAGTGCCCAAGGAGACATTAGGTGTTTTTTTATGTAAACAAATTTGGCTCGTTAAAATTTTTGGTCAAGCGTGAGTTGTTCTTAAAAAATTATAAAGTTGGTCAATTTTTTTTTGACGCGGGTCGGCTCTGTTTCATGTAAGGATTATTTCATTGTATGGAAAGAAAAAAATCTGAACAGCAGAAGTTGGTCAAATTTAACATTTACTCAAGTAATAAACCAACTGTATGAAGATTAGTTTTCATTAAATTTGACCAACTTCTGCTGTTCAGATTTTTTTCTTTCCATAGAATGAAATAATCCTTACATGAAACAGAGCCGACCCGCGTCAAAAAAAAAATTGACCAACTTTATAATTTTTTAAGAACAACTCACGCTTGACCAAAAATTTTAACGAGCCAAATTTGTTTACATAAAAAAACACCTAATGTCTCCTTGGACACTTTTCCTCTATCTCCTTTAGATTCGGATTTCCCCATACTGTCCCATTTAAAAAAAACACTGTATAGTTCTTATAAATTCAATATTATAGTCCAGTGCATTTAGCCTGTGTGCAGACGTGCAAAGCGTTTTCAAGGAGCGTTAAAGTCAATAATAATAATTATTATTATAGAAATAATTCAATCCAAAATAACAATATCAAGATATAATAATTAAATAAAAAATGACAATAACAATTATTAAGAGAAGCGGAACGACAAATACTAATAATTCAATAATATAATATCCAATCACACATGTCAAAAACAATCCAAAAAATATATACCTACTTATCATTACAGTATTTTTACAAATACTCTGTTTTTTGCGTGCCGCTTTTACATCAAGAATCATATCGAAAGTACTAGGCGGCCATATATCAGAGGAGATCAAAGAAAGTTGTCCCTAGATTCCCACAGAGGTCACTCGGGCGGCGTCGGCAACCGCCAGTAATGCCCGCCAAATGACAGGGCCGCCAGTTCACACGCCCAGCGGAGTAAATATAGTTGAGGTGAGTGAATCAAATGATTCGTATAGTTTTGTATTGGTATCCACGGGATTATATGAGAGTGAAGATGATGGAGAAGATTTTTTTTATTTTCTGAAGGACTCATTATGTAAAGACTAATCCGATCGCACTTATTCATAATTTTTCCCCTCTATCAAGGTGATAATAAAAATTAAATTTAAATTGTGTGTTCCGGTTATTTGGTTTCCAGTACTATCTCCATCAAGATCGTCAACATCAATATAATTAGTTTGTTTATATCCTTTATTTTTGAAAAAGTTATCTGTTTACAATATGGGTACAGGATTTATCGTTTGAGCCACAAATACCACTGTTCTCATAACCGTCTGTACCTGTGATCCAACATAAATATCATGAAACCATGACGTTTAATTAAAACTTATTCTTTTTCTTTTCATAAAATTACTTAACTTTTTCCTCAATCGTCCATGTGATTGTTTACAATATGGGCACATCACTAATCGTCCGAGCAGCGATATCGCAGTTCTCACAATGCCGGCATAACTGCGGAGTCTATAAGTGAGCGCGACTAATGTATAATGCCGAGGGAACACCGCGGACCGATACGGACTGCAAAAATGATCTATTTTAACCATACGACATACTAATATCTGCCTCAAATTAAAACTTTAGATTTAGATTTGTTTATTTCGAGATAAAAATTACAATATAGATTCGCATACAATGTCAACATCATAAAAATCCTATCACGATCGTCGATAATAAGAAATAAAAATGTAATAACATTCAAAATGTCAATACAGAAAGTGGAAATTGTATCTCCGGTTACGGATTGTTGTGTCTTGTTTAGTTTTATAACTCCCAAAATCTGTGATGATTTGTAGATCGGGGAGTCGAGATTTAATGCCGTTAATGTTATATCGATTGGACTAAGATACAGCCACATTATGACAAGGTTAACCCTCTCAAAATGTTCTGAACTCCTGACCTATTATATTGTGCATATCATAGTTCCTAAGATTTCAACGAACTTAATTTGGGACTAAACAAGATATATACTCTGATGGAATTAACGCAGGTTCCAAATTTAAAAGCGCGATTATCATTTTGGAGCTCACGAGGATATAATGACTGCACGTACGTATAGGTTGTCTCTGTGTTTTTAATTCTTGGAAACGATCAGTCTCACATTTACTCTGAAGCTATTAAAATGCTATTTGGGCATTTTTATAATGTTACATTTCAAAATACTGTAAAATAAACGCAGTTTTAAAAATCAGTTGCTATTGTGCATAATGAATTATGCACAAAGTTGACGGGTAGCAATAAGTTATTTTGAAATAGTATAATTTTGTAATTTTAGATAATTTGATTGATATAAAAGGTTAGGTGCTAGAACAACTTTTTTATGCAGAAATACTAATTTGTCCATAACATTCTAGACTTTTATTAATGGCTAGTGATATAAGAGACAATTAACAAGCAAACTAAGATAAGATTTGAATTAATTTGAAATTCAACGAACGATGTTTTTTTAGAAGTATTCAGAACATACAACAGCATTATTGTCGGTAATCTAAACTTTTAATTCCATCTATTACTATTATTAATTGTTTATCCTTCAAGTTACACAAATAACATTTCTATTTTAAGTATTTTTTATCAACATTATTCTGTCATTCCTTAAAGTAAGAAATCTTCAATGTGGTCATTAGGTCCTTTTATTTTTTACCTCCTAAGTTACAAGATTGCCTGTGCTTGCGCACCATACCCGCCTTGATTTAGTTTTGATAGATGTTAATTCGCAATGCTCCGACTTTTGCATATTAAGGCTTTCAAAAAAACTCTTTCGTTTATCGTATAAAACAAGAATACATTATTATACTGTACAATGTCTAATATTTCAAGGAGGTTAATACAACAAATACAACAATATGAATTTCGTATCCTCATAAAATACTTCACGTTTTCACTCCTAATTTTTAAAGAGATGAGCCCTGTCTCTGTCATTGTACCTGAAAATAAATATATGGATGGCTAGGTTATTTATAATGCATTCGCGCAGTTTGCTCCAATTGTGTTCCTTATATCTAACATTGTAAACACCGCAGTGTTCGTATAAAAAACGCCCTTTTTTGTTTTATAGGCAGTTTATTGGAGGTTATCTTTTATTGCTCTTTAAAGAGGGTTACTTAGGCTAGGTTTAGTACTTATCGAGATCGCGGCTTTTCTATAAGACCGTTTTATTGCTATTTTAAGTTCCTGCTGTTTTACAGCGTACAATAAAATACTGGCGAACCTTACCGCAAATTTACTATACGGGATAGAATTTTACCTATACGTACGTGTAGGTAATACGTACGTGAATTACACGTAGACATTGCTTGGGTCAAATATTTAACTTAGTTATTCGAATTAATAGATTGCTCTAACCTAGCCATAGTCATATCTGTAAAGGTGGTATTAGACAGTAATAGGCGTTCCATATTCGACCAGATTCGACCAAACACGAGATCTACTAGAACCTTTGTCTGAGAACTGCTAGATACTAACTAAGGTTAAACTCTATTAATATTTGGTTGAATTGACTTTGTCATAGTAAGTTAAAATAACCATACAGCAAAGTACGTGATATCACTAAATTAAACGATGCATCGGGGAAAAAGTCGTGATATCACGGCCCTGTCACAAGATAGGCGATATCACGAGCTGTGAATGAACTGAGTGGAATATCGGTCCTATGCCATGGGTACAAAACGTACTGCGCCTGACCTCGGCGCACGCGCGCTGTCACGATCGCTCCGTGCACCTGATTTTCGGTTGACTGTGGTCATGTTTCCATAAATATCAGTTTTTTTCTGTTACCATACCGTTTCACGAAACTAAAAAAGGCATTGCAGCCGAGTGGTAAAGGCACGCTTTTCAATCTGGAGATCGTGGGTTCGAATCCCGGCTGCGTTACTTCAAAAACGTATGTACAAAATATTATTTGATATTTAACTGTGTCTTTTCGGTGAAGGAAAATATCGTGAGGTCAAATCCTAATAAGGTTGAGTTTCCCCTCTGGATTGGAAGGTTAGATGGCAGTCGCTTTTGTCATACCAGTGCCTATGCCAAATCATGGGATTGGGTGCCAAAGCGGACTTCGGGCACAACCGGGAATAAACGCTAGGAGTTTGGTGACCGTTACACAAAGCTACACGTAACAATATTGTAAGTTTAAACAAGTAACAGTGGTCAAGTGTATTTTAGTTAAATAAATGAATTTATTCATTTATTTAAATAGGGGTGTAGACACTAAATAAAATTCAATAATGATGTATTTTCTTGAAAAAGGATTAAGAAAGTAGTCAAATGGAGAAAAAGCAACGCAAGAGGTTAAATAATCACAAAGTTATTAGTATAAGTGTCCAAAGTTTCAAGAAGGACTATGTCTGTAGCCTTTCCCGCAAAACGCACCTTCATATGAAACGAAACATTTACTATGACGCTCGAGGATCGTGGCGTCACGATCTGCTAGCGTTTTCTCTCTCTAACAAAGAACATTAAAACGGTTGTAGCTTCGTAGTTTTTTGAGATATTTCAACGGGATTTTCGTCATTAGGCATATTTTTTTGACTTCTGTCTTTTGAAGTAATAATAAAGTGTAAGTCTACACCCCTATTTTCTAAGTTTAAACAAGTAACATCGGTCAAATTGTAAGTCCTTATTGGTCAAGCGCCTTTATGTTGCCTGTTTAGACTAGTAAAATTGTAATTTGTAGCTTTGTGAAATGGGCCACAGCTGACAGCATTGGCAGTCGACTTAGAAATCAAAATCCACCAATCATATATAATCCTCCAATTTGAATAGTGGGTTCTGCTGCTGTCAAAATAATATTATATATATATTGAGTTTGTGATATCTGACATACACGTAATGTGTAAGTTGGAATTTCTCTCTGATTGTGGCGGTTCTCTGTTCCATCAGGCTCAGAAGGGTTCGGAGAAGAGTGCATTTGTGCTAGTGTGAACATTTAGCACTTTAATATATGCTGCGCAATCTGACTGCTTGTCTACCAAATGACTCCGACTATACATATAACAAATTAAAAGTTGGTTGACAATTTTATTTTATTATGTCATAACTGGTCTTGGGCCGTAGATCATACAATTTATAAAACAGGCTATGGAAAGTCGACATTGACAAACACCGCCTGTCACTTTGTCTTACTTGCCTGTACAGCTCCGTATTTAAGCAATCATTTGACATTAAAATAATATACTACTACACTTTGCAAATCTACGACTTAATTCGTAGCAAAATTTTACTATCTACACTAATAGTCGTAACTCTGTCGGTCTGTCTGTCTGATTTTGGGACGAAATTTGGTAAGGAGGTAGTTTGAATCGCGGGAAAGGACATAAAATAGTTTTTATCCCAAAAATCATCTCCTATAGGGGTGAAATGGGGGGTGAACTTTGTTATAGAGCAACTGTATACCTAAAGCTAGTAACAATATACCAAATATTCAGAGATACGTAAACATCACGAAATTGACTCGTGCACACAGCTTCTGATCTTCTATGGTATCAATATATATGTACGTTAGAACGTCAGTTAATGTGAAACCTTTACCAAAACAAATATGTCGAGTGAACTTCAATTAATAAGGCACAGGTGAGCTCGCGATTATTTTAATTGACGCCGGCCTAGGCGATAAACGCGACAAACGGAGAAACGTGAATAAATACGCAATTAACATGAAGAATCCGCTCACTTACTGTACAATCCAATTAGAGTCGGTACAGTCGGCGCGAGTGTGAGTCTAGACGCAAACATAAGCTGCAGTACATAGACGCAAACGTAACTTGCGTCAACATGGCACCTATTTCGCTGCGTAGTGTAATCGATATCCTAATCCAGCACTGTGACAGCAAAAATATGCCAATTAGTAATTTTGAAATTTTCATTTTATTTACTTGTTATTTTAGTTTAATAAGTAAGAATGAATTTTAATGTCTCATGTTATTTTTATTATATTGATGCTGCATGTAGGTAGTACGTACACAGCTCTCACCTGGTTTTTATGTTTATATTTATTTCTCTCTCGCCTATCCCAATAGTATATTAGTATAGTAGTTTATATAAATATTAAATTGTATGACGTTTCCGTGAGTCACCAACGGTGCTGGCTGAAAATCAGCGCTGCAGGTGTCTGACACCTCAGCATAATGCTGAGCCAGTGTCCGGTTCACTGCCGCAGAGACACACTTGTTTCATGTTTTATGTGCTTTTTCTTGTTGATTTTATATTTAATAACCATGTATGCCCTGTGTGTTTGTGAATAAATGTATCTTTCTTTCTTTTTCTTTGTTTACTGCGTCCATCGCAAAATCTGACATTGATGCGCTGCGCTTACATCACCCGCTGGAACTTACGTCCTTGACTATGGAGCCATGGTACCTCATGTAGGGACTGCTTTACGCAACACTACTTTTTTTGTGAAGCTTCTGGTCCATTGCCTAATCCATTGTACTTTAGGCAGATTCATATATGTTTTGTATTGGAAGATGACAGTTGATTTGTCCTAACGACAAGTTACGTTATTATTGTTATTAATTATCGTCAGGTCTCGATTGCTTCAAGCAGTCTGTCTATGTCAGCACTGACAGCACTTCTCATAGTTCTGATAAATATGGCCACTTTGTCGCAAAGTGTTGCTAAGACAAAACCCATAACAACAATTACATACAACAATCTGTAATCGGCATTGTCAAGTAGGTACTAAAATAATCAAGCTTTTCAGATTAAGAGTCCGCAGTAAGCTTGGCCAAATTTCACCTTCCCGTACAAACGTAGTAACACTCTCATTTTAAAACTACGTGTTGGATTTTGACGAAACTTTGCATATACAATGACATGAGGTATATCTATGTCTGTAATCAGTTTATATGTTTCCAGTTTATAAAATAAACGAAATACAGCAAAAACAAGTTTTGCATGAAAAACTTAAATGCGCTGTATTTTTTTAATATGGTATCTGAAGCTACATAAACTAATTACAAACATAGATACACTCCGACACGTATTTTTAAAATGAGAGCGTAACTACGCTTGTATGGAGAATCGAGCTTACTGCGGACTCTTAAGATTCCTTCAAGGTTGCTAAATATTGGGTAAATGGAAAACTACCATGAACGCCGTCATTCGTTATACCAAAATTAAGGTAGATATAATTTATACTGCTGTGCCATTATTATACAATGCAATTTCTTTAAATCTCGACCCAACTGTACCTACAGTCGTTCCAATTATTTTGTTTGTTGCTATTTTTTATATATATATTCGGGCACCTTATTCCATGGCGAAAATGAATATCTTTAACGTCGACTGTACAACTCAGAACAAAAGTAAAGGAAACGAAAGGCGTTAAGTGACAGTAATTACTCTAATAATCTCTTATAGTGCATTAATTTTAGTCATATATGGCTGAACTGGAATTTAGGTTACCTAATTAAAATAGTGCATTAAAGCGTGTTACCAGGCTAATGGAATTAATGGGTTAAAATAATTCTCCTTTTTTTTGTTATTTATTCATATATAGATATAGATTGCCATTTGCCATTAAGCGCGGTAATTCCAACACCACTTACAGTTTTGTTTTATTTCAGTAGTAAGTTATGTTTTTATATTTTATTTATATATAACATAACATATCGTTAGGAAGCTTTTTATAATGGAATGATATGTTCGTTTTTATTTAAAATTTATAAATTTTATTGCATACTCAAAAAACATGCAAAATGCACCCAATCTCGACTTCTGTGTAACCGTTGCGCTAAACAAACAAAAACAGTATGTAGTAAAATATGACTCTAACATATTTTTATATAAAGGTAACATTACGTTAGATAAATAAGGTGTTAATTTGCTGACAAGCGTTTAATACAACATTAACATACAAACATAGATCTCGATCGCATTTCGCGCACAATTTAACGCGCATCGCTTTCGGGCGCATGCGCCGTGAAGTGCGATTAACATACACGTGTTGTTGTTTATTAACAGCTAAATAAGCGTAACTAATACATCGCTTATGACACTTTTTGTCGTATTATTATACTAAGCGATATACGAACTTTTTTTAAATCTTTAAATCTTAGACATATTGGGAACGATTTTTTTATCTCTTTCTCTTTCCCTTTCTTTCCCGAAATTATGCGAAATGATCCTGCGATTTTAAAAATCATCAATCAACATAATAAAACACGCGCCTCTTTTTTAACAAAATTTGTCCTTTTTTGTAATTTTGAACAATAACCTCATTCGAATATTTGTCATTCAAAAAAGGCAAAGGATTCCGTTAGACGATCGATCGATCTTTTATCGTTAAAAAAGCATGATTTATTATATCTAATTGATATAATTCACGTCCCTGCCCCTCGGGGGTCGCGTATGAAGTCGTGACGCAACACATTTTGACAGACCATGACAAATAGTTGTGACAAAATATTTCAACAGTTGCGACAAACGAAACCAACCCTCATCAATGAATAAGGAATGCATTCGAGTGAACTTTACTTTGCAGTTAAATAAACAACTGACAAACCTTAATACTAAATACAAAAGGAATAAAATAGAATAAACTTGATTCAACAAACTGCAAGCCGTTATGCCGTTTAAAGTAATACAGAAAACGAAATGACTATGCGTTCTTGATTCAAATTTTGAAATTGGAATGAATGATTCGGGACCAAATTGAAGAAAAGGTTTATCAGGATACGTTCAGAATAACGATTTGTCGGATGATTCGGCGTTTCGTTATTGCATCTGTTGCAAATGTTAATTGTGAATTGAATTTGAATGCGTGGATTAAAATAAAGATACCTATATTCAACGGGGATCAATGTGACGCGGTTGACATCGTAGCTGTAGCTATAAGTAAAAGTCACGTATGGTGTTCAATAGTAAGAAGTTTTTGCATACCTATATATATAATGTAGCTAAACATTACAATACTTTGAACATGAGTGATCATGAAATATTTTAGACTTTATATTGGAATGAAATTTTATTGGACTTGATATTGGAATAAAAAAAGGCTAATTTATTCTGAATAAGATTGAGATGTTCAATTAAAAATTCTAATATCAGAGACACATCGATCGACAGGTATGGAACAAAAAAGCTTTTTATAAGCGACACACATTTAATCAAGTCTACCAATAAAATGCGAATCGTCAAACCGTTATTGAAGCCTGCTATAATCGAGTTGTCAGTGTAAAATTACACTTGAATAGGTGCCAATTGATTGACAATTCAACAAATAATAATTTCCTACATTAGTTACGAATCTATAATAATAGTATGGATTAGAGATTTGTATGGCCGGCGACCTGTGACCTGAATATCTTCACTTTAAAACAACTTAACTACATAGACATTCCTTGGCAGATAAGACTTTTTTTAGTATAGGGAATGTCCGATGACTCGTTGGATAAATACAATGGAGCATGGAGCTATCACCTGACTTTTTTGTATGTAATTCTTCTATTGTTTGATGTAAGTGATACTTTGCAGTTTAGTCTGGCGTTTCGTTGCTGCGATTCTGATGTCGAGATTAGGTCGTCGATCGGATGTGTACCTACATAATTCATGAACTGTAACTTGATTCGTTTTAGTTATAATGTGACTAGAACAAATCATACTCCTTTTTAAATTAACTTAATCTACTCTTCCTTTAAAGTAGATAATTTTTAATTTTCTCCGTGGTCTAAGGTGTGCAAATAAAGAATATTAGCATAGAATTGGATTGATAATTTGTTTAATCCTATAAATTCTAACATTTTTAGTTTCTACAACCGCAGCAGGGACGCTCTTTTATGTGTTTTCAATGAGGTGTTGTTGATGTCCAAGTGTTACGACCAATCAAAATGACGATGAGGCTTCTCGCCAAAGTCCTGCTGTAGGTAGACCGCTTATCACTTTCAGTGCTATAGGAACCCGCTCTGGTCTGCTCTTAGGTGCTTTCCTCTACATACGAAGTTTCCCATATTATAGGCTATGAGCGCAGGGATACGGATTTTTTGGCAGTGTGTCTCAGGGACCAGGTTTGAAGTGTGTTGTGGGCGATGGGCTAGCAACCTATCACTGCAATATCACATTTTGACGATCTTTTATACCCAAATTTATGCTAAAAGTGGCGCTGGAATATACGTTTCATGTGCACTGCCTACCCCTTTTGGGAATAAAGGCGTGAATGTATGTATTTATGTGTCTCGGGCGCCGTGCTTGCCTCCCGCTACCGTGTCAGTATCCTTAAGGTGTCCATGGGCGGCGGCAATCGCTTACCATCAGGTGATCCGTCTGCTCGTTTGCCTCCTATAACATAAAAAAAGGCCTCCACACATCGAACGCGGGTCGTGCACGACGCGGGGCGGGCGCGGTTGAAGCGGTATATTGACACCGCAGGCGGGCGGCGTCTCTATCACACAGTAGCGCGGGCCCGCCGGGGCCCACCGCGGTAGCAACGCGTGTCCAGCGCCTCAGAAACGCGGGCCCACGCTACTGTGTGATAGAGAGAGATATTTAATGCGTTGGTAGTGAGAGAGATATCAATCGCCCGACCCGCGCCGCGCCTGACCCGCGCCGCGTCCGACCCGCGCCGCACTCGACCCGCGGCCGCGCTGCCCGAGGTGTAACTTAGCGCCGCGGGCCCGCGTTCGATGTGTGTTTGAAGTGTAGTTTCAATGTTTTACAACGTGCGCGGGCCCGCGCGCGACCCGCGTTCGCGCCGCAACCGCGACCGGTGTGACCGGCCTTCAGTCGTCTCCCGCCGCGCCCCTGGCCCGTGGCCCTAATTTCGCATTGCGTGAAGCTTGCCATCATTACCAATATAATGGCGGCGCGTGTCAAATACCACTCGAGTCTGACACGACATTCGATCGATTGGAATGTTCTACTAATCATAATTGTTAATTGTAAATCGTTGCTATAACAACGACGGCTAAAGTGCGCGCTGAGTCACGCTAGATCACGCGCCGGTCACACTGGAGCATCGTTATTAGAAGACAAACTGAAGATATTCTGTGTTGGACTATATTATTATCAAACGCTCGCTAAGCAAGAGGGACCATGCAATGTGGGAACAGGACACCTCTGTTGCGATCTTCGTTGCACTTACCTGCCATGATTGGTGTGACAGAGAGCGCAACAGAGGTGTCCCGTGCTCACATGTTTTGCCTTCGCGTTTGAAATATAGCAAAGCTCACGTTCAGACCAAGAAAAAAAGACAGGCGGAGCGTTACGAACAGTCAAGTGAAGCCAAACCACATACAAACAAAACCAAGCTACATCAAGTTTAGCACACGCTCACACAAACAAAATTGCACAAAACTCTTTAGCACGTGTCGCAATGATGTCAAGATAATTTATTTCGAGTTTTGCGCGATTTAATTTGTTTAGCGTGTGCTAAACTTATGGGGCTTGGTTGAAAACCGGTTGGCTTCACTAGACTGTTCGTAACGCTCCGTCTGTCTTTTTTTCTTGGTCTGAGAGCTCACGACACGAGACGACGCGACACGAGATGAGAAAATCAAATCCACCCTCCTCTTTCTCATAAGCATAATGCGAGAGAGACAGGAGTCGCTAAATCGCGCGCTTTACCTTACCTATATAAAAGTTGTACTTAACGCGACATGTCAAACCCAAGTTCTGTCCCAAATCATATAAAGGTAGCATTGTCAAAAAACAATGGCTTCCGTTGCTCCAAGTCGATTGTCATGTCATTCGAGCATCGAATTACCACCGATTTACCTGTAATTTCAAGAAGGCCGTATTAGCCTAACTAATCCTATTGAAATCCGTCTTTTAGTTTCAGTACAGTATTAAGTAGGTATCGAGTTTGTGTTAATTAGTTATTGTTTTAACTTTGCTTGGATGTTAATCGAATACCAGTGCATGTAGACAGTTAGGTATTACAATAATTAATAAGCAGACCTCGGAATAATCATTGCAAAACAAATACGGAAATAGTATAAGTATACCTAAACAATAGAGTCGTCTTAAGTTTAGGTATGTTTATTATTATCTAAAGAGGATATTTTCGCAATTAGCATTTGACCTATTTCAATTGCATTTCTGCCATAGCTTTGTCAGTGACGTGCGGCATTTTGTGAAACTAAAATTATTTAAACTATTTGTCGTTAATTCTTTATAAATATTTTAAGCATAGTGAAAATGTATGGAACATCACGAGGAAACCGGTCTAATCCCAATAAGGTCTAGTTTTCCCTGTGGGTTGGAAGGTCAGATGAGTCGCTTTCGTAAAACTGCCTATGCCAAATCTTGGATTTTGATGCCAAAGCGGACCCCGGGCTCCTCCTTTAGGGCACAACCGGGACAACCGGGTATTACGTGAAAATTGTTGATAGAAATACTTCCACAAACTTTGGGCCAATTTTGAGTTGCGGTTTGCGGTTATAACTATAACTGAAAAATATAATTAAGAATGTTGTCCATATAATGTGGCTCTATGGCGGATGCACCCCTTTCCATTCCCGAGTTGTAATTGTTTTGCGATGATAAGTCCGAGCTCTGTTAATAAGAGAACTCTGAACGAAATTGTCCAATCAACTTTAATACTTATACTTTTTTTTATGTAATTACATCGACAAATAATTACTGCATGTAAGTAACTTGAGCAAATTAAGGAAAATACCTACTCAATTTATTTCCTTGACGTTTAAAAATACCATGACCTTTCGAACTTTAAATATGGAATAACATTGAAAACAAACCGCTTTTGTTTGCCGTAACAAAGGTGACCGAAACTGAATAAGGAACCTTTTCAAACAAACTCTAAATGCGCAAAAGTATTCCAAAATTGCCGATAAACAAAAACATTATCACTTATCTCGTACGCTACGCTAATACGAGTGTTAGCCATTAACAAAAGTCTTAGTAGATGAAAGCCATAAGCGTAATATGTGTTCATACTCCCTTACGCCATAGTTCAAAGGGATTCGTACATACCACCCAGGGATTTTACAACTGTAATTAGGGAAACAAATGAATTTGCACTAAAATGGTAACATAACTAGTGGAATAAACTACAAGAAATGTGCGCCTCATACAGACGGAGGGTTCCAGTGCAAAATGTGGATGCTTCTTTATTTAACCTTATTTTTGCGTGCTGTAGATAAATGTAGGCAAGTGATCACATGATAATAACTTTGAGGATCATAACTCATATCTTAAGCTGCGAACACATTGTCAATACTCAGAGCTACTTTATTGCTTTCAATATTAAGTACGAATTGACGACCGGTTAGCCTAGTGGGTAGTGACGCTGCCTACGAAACTGAAGGTCCTATAGGTTCGAAGTAAGGGCAAATATTTGTGTGATGAGCATGATTATTTGTTTCTGAGTCTTGGATGTTTTCTATGTATTTAAGATTTATATCTATTAAATATATCGTCGTCTAGTACCCGTAACACAAGCCTTATTGAGCTTACTATGGGGCTAGCTCGATTTGTGTAAGATTGTCCCCTAATATATATTTATTTATTTATTTAATTCGATTCGAAATAACATAACTTTGCATGGACATTACTAATCAGCAGACGCACAGCAAGCAGAATAAGTGAGTCAAAACAAAATGCTCACTTTGAGTGTGTTCACGTACTTAGTTTATGCTCTCG
This sequence comes from Epinotia bilunana, assembly GCA_947049275.1. NCBI lineage: Eukaryota > Metazoa > Arthropoda > Insecta > Lepidoptera > Tortricidae > Epinotia > Epinotia bilunana. The sequence continues at coordinate 8,364,848 of OX346265.1, forward strand.
ATTGGACCAGTTGTGCCTAATAGTGACTTGAATGTTTTATGTGGGCATCATCTCGTAAATTGTTTTTTTTTATATTCGCACTGTTTAACACTCCTTACCGAACCCTAGCGCAACAAAAACTGCGTCGGCTCATGAAAGAACTTCGAAACAAAAGCAGTCGTAAAACAAAAGAAAATTAACTTTGCGCTTTACGGGACACGTGTTACGGTGTAAATTGGAATGCTCTTGTTATTAGTTTTTACTGCGTTTCTGTTCTCTATGGGTGAGTCGTAAAATCTATTCGAGGAAAAGAAATTTGCACAACCATTGTGACCGATTGGCTAGGATCTACAGTAAAATGGTTAGAAGGTTTAGGGTTTAAAACGGAGATAAAATGAACATAAAAGGCTTTGACAGCGCGTTCTGTTACTTTTTGCAAAAAAGTGTTTTGTTAAGTGAATGTTACCTATACCTACAATGAATGCAATAGTTTTAGAGCTCTATAAATTGTATTTAACTTTTTAATTGCGAATGAGACTCATAAATTGCCACGTAACCGCATCTTAGTTGGTATTTAGGATGAGTTTAAATAATTCAAGTAGCGGCCATTATTATGACTCGATTTGCTAGGTAATAACATCAAGATGTCCCCTTTTAAACCTTTACTATTTTCAATTTGAATGCACATTGTGTACTAAAGTAAGATTGAATTCTGAATAGGTACACATTTTGTATAGAATTTCTACATTAATCACAATTTATTGCTGCAATTATATTATATAACATGGAACACACATTAACAACGGAAATGCACTAAGCAAGTTCCAATTTCAAACACATATGACGTTTAGTATTATTAGCGCATGCGTAAACTCTGTGGAGTGATTGGTCGCGATCGCTCCGCCCAACTGTTGCGCAACCGATCTGTATCATATTGCTATATATAGATCAGTGACAAACTTACAACAACGGTAGGCATTCGGAGATGAACACAGTGTATATGTGCTGTTACGACAAACGCTCAGATAAAAAACTTGTGGTGCGCGGAAAAGCATTTATAATGGCTTACTATTATTAGACTATTGGAATTAAATATTATCGTTGTGACATATTTTTCCTATTCCCGAATGTTTAAGGATGTTGGATACATTTTTTGTAGTGACTTAAATGTATCTCTAAGAGCGGTATTAGCGGCCCCGAAATAATTTTGGTCTATACCTATCACCCTTGTGCTATTGATAGTCACAATCGTCGCTTGATAAACGAGATGAAGCATCGATCACTTTCTATAAAGCAGCATCGGAACGTGATGTATGCTTTATCACGTGATAATCCGAGGCCATTATAGGTTCACTACCAATTGGATTATGAGCGTCTAATACCTACGAGTATTAATGATAGTAATATATGTAAAACGTCGCATGTTATTTGTATTAAATATACAAAGTTTTGACCTCATGAGAACCTTGGAGCAACAGTCAGCTTATTTTTAAAATAGTTCTTCATTCTAAAATCGAATTACAACAACAATGACGTATTAGTTAATTGTAGCTTAGCTTACCGTTATTAGTCATAGTAGTTTATTTATTCATGACTAGACCCCGGATTGTTGTGGCACTGACGTCACAATAGGGTGATTTGGGGAGTAAATGGAACAGTATTAATAAATACGGATTTATTAAGATAAGATAATATAAAAAATATCATATAGTGTTAATAAATACGAAATTGTACTTATTCTTTTTTGGTATACATATTATTGCGAATCTTCCTATAAATAAATTGTCAGTTGATTAAAATATCGACGTTGCTCTTTCGTTAACGGACTCTCCGTAACAGATCAATAGTTGTTCTAAATGACTTGCGGTTAGGCTACGTCTTCTAGCAGAATATATCCACATCAAAAAAGAAAAGCTTCTTTCCACTGAGACAGATGTTATTGGAGCATATTTGAAAAGTTTGCGGTTGTCAAAGCAATATTTGTAACGATTGCTTGGATTTATTTGTATTTCTTGACCGGTATTAAGTTTGTTAATGTCACGCAATGTGTTAAATCCGTAATTAATTAAAATGTAATATCGATCGATTCACTGGGAATTTTTTATTGTGACTTTATAAAATTTTATTCGATTACGTACCGTAAATGAAATTATGTTTTTCTCTGGTGAAATGAATATACATTTTTATCTTATCTTATAATTTATGTATCATTTTGTTCTACCATTCCATTTACTCCCCAAATCACCCTATTGTGACGTCAGTGCCACAACAATCCGGGGTCTATTCATGACCAATATACATTGTATTTTGAGCTATGATGACCACCCACAGTACTCGTATGAAAGGACCGTAGTCTGTCCTTTGGTTACTCTGTAACCATCTAACAAATATAATACCTACTCATATGCTCATCTAATGTTCAAACATACCTACCTACTAACTATCCTGTTAGGTACTCACTATGTATCGCTAACGGTGACCGGTCGGCCATGGTGAAGGAATGTATTATGTATGTATACAAATATCACAATTAACGTTGTATGGCAGCTATAAATAATACTTGCATGCCGGAAGTGGTCTTAATAACTAAGTGATAATCTTTAAAGTATTTGTACCTACTGTAAATGTCAAAATATACTATAAAATAGTGCTCTGTAGTTACTAATTAATTATCAGGGTGGAGAGTAGACACTAAATAAAATAAACAATCATGTTGAATTTTCACGATTTTTTTTTTCAACTAAGTCAAATGGAGACAAAAGCAACGCAAGGGGTTAAATAATCACAAATTTATAATTGTCCAAAGTTTTAAGATGGGGTATGTTCTATACCTTTTCCGCAAAACGCACCTTCATATGAAACGATTGTCAATTACTATGACGCTGGAGGATCGTGACGTCACTATCTGCTAGCGTTTTCTTTCTGTATCGAGTGACATTAGAACGGTTGTAGCTTCGTATTATTCTGAGATATTTGAATGGGATTTTCGTCATTAGGCATATTTGTTTGCCTTCCGTCTTTGGAAGTTATAATAACTTTTGAATCTACACCCCTTTTGTGATTTCACGATGATTAAACTTCTGTGGAATCTGTCATCAACGTATTGGTCGTTCGCACCGTTTCGGAAGAAAGAAGGAAGACCTAATACGACCAGTAAAATATACTTGCGGCTGCGACCTTTACGCCAGCGGGCAGCGGGGCGATAAGCGGGCGTTTATAGATTGAATTCGAGCAAGGCCTGAATAAGTAGAATTATTTAGTCGTAAAAAATATCAAACATCTAAAATATTACCCTGCTGCGTCAATTGGCAAAGATCAAAAGAAGCAATAAATAATAATTACTTAATAGTAATTAAAATTGGCTAATAGTAATTAAAATTATGCTCATATTATGTTAACAAACTGTACGCCTATTAATTGCATGACTGTTACTAACACATATAGACCTAATATTTCTTTTACTGATTACCTGCTGTTATGGTCAATATGCATGACCTCATTTCCAAGGTTTACACGCATAGAGCAAACATTGACATAATTATATATCAGTATTATATCTCAAGAGAAAACAATCACGGCGTATTAACAATGCCAGTTTTCATTCAAACTGCCGTAATACTCGTAGTACCTAATCCTATTTTTAGAAGAACCATTGTTTAGGTACTTTGTAAGACTAAATGATTAAAGTACGTGGCACGCTAAGTCCTTGAAGGAATATATTTGCGTTGAATTTTCTTTTTATTGTTGTATCTACGTTTTTCAGAGGGTACAGTGGGGTTAGCATACCATACCCTGTATCATGGTCGGCCTTATCACGCGATAAGTGACAAGATAGAGCGTCCGTCTCGTTCTATTGAACGGTGTCAGCCAGTGACGGACGCTCTATCTCGTCAGTTATCGTGTGATAGGGCCGTCCATGCTACGGGGTCAGACCCCGTACTGCCGCCTCGACGCGTCGCGATCCGAGAAAATCTACCCTTCTCTTTTATTTATTTATTTATTATTACGAATGAGACACACTTGGCAGCAACTTGTGTTACCCCTGGACAAGTAAAACCATGATATTTCAAGAAAAGAGTGAACATGTTTTTGGAATATTGGGGCCCACTTGTATCATCTATGCTATCGTGACAGCTTAAGCCAGCTGGTGATCGAATCGCAGACTACGGTATACTCGAATTCTGCGGCGTCGGTCACCGCAGCGGTTCGCTAACCGATCGCCAGACCGTAACTTTACCATACGCGTTGTTCGTGCTATAAAAAACAGCAAATACTTTGCAAAGTCACCCTCTAACAAATCATTCTGAAAGCGTCAACCGCGAAATTCCCGTATAAAATAAACCAGCCGCCCAGCGCGAACCGCATAAAAAGCGATCCACTTCCCACCGCGCGCGCAGTTCAAATGTATTAGATTCATCACGGGCGGGATTAGGGGGATCTAGATCACACGGCGCCGACGCGGGCGCCGCGCATATACGTCATCCGCTGCCGCTCATGGTTTCTCTTCTAGCAACTGTTAATGCCCAGAAAACGTAGTTGTGAAAGAGTACACCACTAAAGATAGTTAACCCTTTTTTTATAGAAATCGACCATATGTCACATCGTGACTTATGAACCCGTCCGTGACAGCTGATTTTTACCGCGATATCACGACCTTACATCTGTTTTATGGCAGCGCAATAGACATAGATTACAAATACCTAGCAATTTGGTGAAGTATGTGCTTATAAAGCCCGACCGAAAATAAAAAACCTGCTCTGGGGGCGCTAAATTAGCAATAATTATGGCAACACTAAAAAAATACTGTATGATGTACCTACCAGTCATGTTAACAACATGGTCGGTGATGTTACTTAGAGGAATAGAGTCTAATCCTTCAGACTTTTTCTCCTAGAAATACTTCGTCATATTGCAAATCACTTTTCTTAAGCCACATTTAATCGTTTTCGGCATTTTAACGCAATACAACACGTACCTACGACACCTCTTTTTTTTTTTTTTTTATTATTCGTCCATTCGGACAGGCTAAGACCATGGGCCATACTGCCTAGTCTTCAGTAAGTATAATTTCATTCGAACGAATCCAGTAATAACGTCTTCAGTAGTTTCAAATCAGAAGTCTCTAGTCCAATAAATATGTCTTCAGTTATTTCCAATTCATATGACCACCTACGACACCTCACTTTGACAGCAATTGACAGATGGCATTAATGACGTCTTCAAAGTTACTGTTGCCAGTTGAAGAAATTAGTTCCAATAGTTTTCCGCAATATGGCGAATTTTTTTATTTTCCTGGTCGGGCTTTACTATAGATATCAATTGAATGTGTAACCAGATTTCTAAAAAAATAAACTAACTATATATGCAGCAAAAGCTTTAAACACCATTTCACATACTGAAAAATGTATCAAGCAGAAGCATCTGCTACTAACGATTTTTTTTTTATTAAAAATGTCTTTTTACCCGACTGCCGAAGGTTCCTGACCTCCTCGGTTATGTTTTTCGAGATGTATGTATGTATGTGACCTTATTCTTTGGCACGCCCTGCAGCCTAAACCGTTTGACGGATTTCGACATATGAGGTGTCGTTGGATTCCTCTTGATCGTGGGAGTGACATAGGCTATAAAATTTGAAAAAAAGCAGTTGGGTTTTTTGAAAAATCGATAATTTCATTTTAAAATGTTTTTGGTCAAGGCCGGGATTTTTTCAGCGGGAGAATTTTACATTATAATCATAAGCGTTGCGCGTGCTATAATACGCGCGCACCCGCACCCGTCGATCGTCGATCAACGATCAATATGGATGAGGATCGATCGCATTCAAGTGTCAGCGCTGCGCACGCGATCAGATACACACTTTGTCGGCGAAGGCGAATTGGTTTACAGCAAATATTGATATTGAATTAATCGAGACGAGGAGAAATTTTTAACGACTTCGAAGCCTCATTTATTGATGCGCATAAGCCGTAACACACTATAATTTAATTACTACTGTGTAGCACAAACAAAGGGTAATATGTAAACACGTTAAAGTTATAAAAACTGTAGCGCCATGATTAGCTTCGGTAGCCTAGTGGTTCAACCATTCGGCTGTCAAACGGCGTTCGTGGGTTCGAATCCTGTACCAATGAGTTTATCGAAACTTACGTAAGAAAGAATGAAAGAATTATATTTATTGCAAAGTGTGTAGTTTCAGTAGTTACCTTGTCGGGCATGCAATTTCATCACTATGTACGGAATATCATTGGATAATTGAAATTACTAGTACCTACATAAGTAGTGCCACTGAAACTAAATTTCATAAGCTCTGCCTACCATTTTTTCGAGTGCAGGCGTGAGTTAATGTTAAGTGACTTTCGTCGACAAACCTGCGCATTTTGACCATAATAACAGTTTTATAGTAGTTAAGTATTTCAGGATCGATAACATCAACGCGTCACAAGCTTAACATCAGGCGGGCCGGACGCTTGATTGCTACCATCGTGGTATAAAAACAATGGAGCATCGATGTAAATTCGCTATCAATTCACATAATGACCAGTGTTCCGTGCACTGTCTCAATATCCTCTCATAGAGGACCTTGAAGAGCGGTACAACCTTCGGGTAATGATAGGTCATCAAATTCGACTTGCGACATGCCACAGTGCAAGAAATGTACACATTTTTAGATCCGAAATTTGCACTTAGGTATCCGAATAATGCCTATATCAATGTTGCGTGTTGTGTGTAAGTTGAAAAAATAATCCTTACTAATATTATAAATGCGAAAGTGTGTGTGTGTGTTTATTTGTCCTTCTTTCACGTCGCAACGGAGCGTCGTATTAATGTGATTTTTTGTACGGAGATAGTTTAGAGGCTGGAGAGTGACGTAGGCTACTTTTCCAGCGGGAAAACATCTAATTCCCACGGGAAAATTCAATATGTTACATTTTGCTATAACCACGCGGGCGAAGCTGCGGTCATCAGCTAGTAACATAATAAAATAGTGAAGAGTTGGTAGGAATCGGCATCAATATCACACCTGAGGCTCTAGTATAAGTTTTACCGAAACAAAACGTTACGACCGCGTTCGCGTTTAGTTGTCAAATCCCATACAAATTGAGAGTAAAACGCAAACGCGATCGTAAGGTTTTGTTTCGGGAAAACCTATACTAGAGCCTCTGTTTGTGAAATTGAAGTGAAGATTTTCTAAATAGGTATTTTGTTCACGTTACCCTGTTGCACCATAATGGAACCCGAGTATCGCTCGCAGGCACTGTTAAATCGAAATTGACTAAATTCTAAGCTTTATTTTAGTCAGATGACAGTCGCTTTCGTGAAAGGCACGCCAAATCTTGGGATCAGTTGCCAAAGTGGACACCGGTCTCCTTTAGGATACAACAGGGAAAACATAAATGATCATTATGACAAAGCAATTGGACTGTTGTGCTTTTTAGGGTTCCGTACCTCAAAAGGAAAAACAGAACCCTTACAGGATCACTCGTGCGTCTGTCTGTCCGTCCTTCACAGCCTATTTTCTCCGAAACTGAACCAATTACGTTGAAATTTGGTACACATATGTAAGTTTGTGACCCAAAGAGGAACATGTAACGCAAACAAATGAATTTTAAACATGGTGGCCACTTTTGGGGGGAAATGAGAAAATTAAAAAATAAAGTTTTGCATATACTATCGTGTTACATATCAAATGATTTTTTCATCAGTTCATTGTGTGCATCTAAAATATATTTTTTTGTAATTTTAAATTAATTATTTTAGAAATTTAAGAAAATAGCTAAAAAATGACCACCCCCCCCCCCTTCATCTCCGAAACTACTGTCTAAAATTTTGAAAAAATACACAAAATAGTTCTTTACCTACAGATGACAGGAAAACCTATTAGAAATGTGCAGTCAAGCGTGAGTCGGACTAAATACGGTATTTGTCAAAAATCAAATCAGCTTATTTTTATGAAACGTCAAAAAAGCTCCGTTAGTAAAAAAAATTGTTTAAAATGTTGTGATGTACGGAACCCTTGCAGCGCGAGTCCGACTCGCACTTGGCCGGTTTTTTCAATACCACGACGGTCGTACAAGCCGTTTGATGGTAAGCGGTTACCTTAGCCTATGGACACTTGCAACTCCAGGAGACTCACATGCGCGGCACCGTACCCTCGGGGGAACCGCGGCAGGAGTTCATTCAATAGCAAGAGTCTTCCGTTCTAACGGTGTTTAGTGTACGCAGTTTTAGGTACAAACGACAACACTGTTAACTGACCATCCTGTGTTTATATAGAACCTTATTACAATGCAATTAAGGTGCACCGATGGTCAGTTAGGTGTGTTGTCGATAGTACAACAAGTACGGACTGTTTTGTGACAGGTACAGGTGGTTAAACGGTTCGACCTCTACCGGCTAGACCTGCGCCTGCGACAGTCATTACGGTGCGGTGTCCGGGATGCGGTGATGCAAATGTTGGATTTCACGCCGCGCGCACATCGTGTTCCCAAAATGGCGCTATTGTTTTAGTGGCTGTTTCATCAAGTTTTCAATATATGTTGGTATGTTGGAAAATGTAGATATAGAAGGTTAATAAATAAAACATATAATTATTTTGCATCGTCTCTAGTAGTACTAGTAGGTAGGATTTTTAGCGATAACACCGCCTGTTATCTACTAGGTACCATTAGTGAGGAATAAAGAATATTTGTATTACCTATATACAGCGTAGCATAAATCACAATTACGTTCGAAAGTCGAAGTTCGTAATACATGGATCCCTGTCACTCGAGTAAGGGAGTGCGATAGAGATGGAAATACCCGAACTTCGACTTTGGAAGTTCGTGGTAGCGCCGCTGTTCTAACGGTTTCGTAGTTACGCTTTTAGCCGATGACAGCCGAAAAACCGTCAGTAGAGGAAAGCGCCACCGAGCAGAACGCCCGCCCAGGGTTCCTGGCATTGAGTGTTAAGGAATTGCACATCATTTTTGGTATATTTTACTTCGGCGGGTAGTTTGTTGTAGGTACCTGGCTCTACAATAGACATTGCTTGTTCTATTTTACTACGGCAACATGTCATTTTAATGGTATATATTGAAAACTACTACGCGAAAAACTATTACTGGAAGTCGTGATGGACAGAAGAATGGCCGTTACTCCACCGACAAGAGCCTGCCAGCCCCCCTATTCTGTAACTTGTTTTAAGATCACCTCAACGCTCACCCGCAAATATATCTTGACACCGCGATGCGTAGTAACTAAGCGTAGGTAGAGGTCTAATTTCGTGACGGGTGACCGGCGGGGTGAGCCGCTTTATCACGTAGCGAATAACAGCCCAGGAATCGCTACGCGCTACGCTCGTAACCGGTCCCGTGGTTTTCCTCGTATGTAGCGGAAAGCGACTACAGCGTAGGCGGCCCAGTCCTGGCAGTGAAATGTCAAGTTTTGACGATTCAAAACTACACTTCTTGGTCAGTTGTAACAACCGAATCAGCCTGTGCCCCGTCACGGTGCCCGAGCGCGGAAATGAGGCAACGCCGCGCCGATAACTTGACAGACATACTACCCCACTGCCGGCGGATTGTCAATTGATAACCGACCTCGAGACGGAAGTTTACAATAAACAAACCTTGTATTTATCATCATCCTTCTATACGTATCCTATGAGTAAACGTCCCTGTAAAATGTATAACCTTAAAACGTAAAATTGTATTGAGATGGCAGCTGTCATAGGTTTTTCCCGGTTGCACCCTATTGAAGCCATCCATCGGGCCCATATTGGGTTCGCTAAAGTTTTGCGTCCGAAAATGATGTTCCTAAGTAATTGTACTACTAATCATCACTGTTCCTAAAAAATTGTTTGCTAAAATTCGAGTTCCTACAATTTATTTTACTATTAACGTTATCTGTAACACACAGTTTTCCGAAAATTGATTTTCCTAATGCACTGTACTCCTAATGATCACTGTTCCTAAAATTTTGTTTACTGAAGTTTTAGTTCCTACAATTTATTTTACTATAGTAACGTAATCCATAACACTATGTTACTTCAAAATGAGCATATTTTACTTGAAACACTTTTCTCTAAAGAAGTTTTTCCGCTCTTTAAAAAAAAAACCACCAAGACGGCAGCGGGAGCAGAGCTCCCGCAGCCGTCTTCTAACCTATCCGCCATCCGAATCGGTTTTGCCACGACAAGTACGCGCTAACGAATTTTCTAAGTCTCTGGGTCTGGGTTTTAACCTAATCAATTTTATGATTAAAAACAAATCTACATAAAAAAATATGATGATGAATAATAGTATAAAAGATGGTTATGTTGCAAAAATATAGGAAAACAAATATTGTTATGATAGATGTTTATTGAAACGGACATTATGAAGTTGAATTATTAGGAATTCAGAACGTTAGGAACAGAGTAGTTAGGAGTAGTGATTATTGGGATGTAAATTTTTAGGAACAACATTTTCGGACTTCCGATAATCGACATTAAAAAAATAGTTCAACTTTGGCGCACCCCCATCCATCCGTCCATCTGACCTTCCTAAAAGGTAAATAGCCCTTGTTGGAATTAGACCAGTTTCTTCACGATCTTTTCTTTCACTGAAAAACTACTGTTGAAATATAATCATCCCTGGACTGCAGCGGCTTTTTGTATTTACAGTTTCTTTTAACAAAGTACACTCAAGAGCAGTAAAAAGGCTACATTTAATATGAAACTTCGGTGCAAACTGTACCTACCTATTTTCTTATTTTTTAGTAAGGTTTGATCCACGTTCGGTTGTTCGATTGACTTGCAATTTGGTAAATATTCGTAAAGAATGACAATGCAGTAATAAAACACCGCTAGTCTTCCTTCTATTTTGTCTTAAGTATTTTTTATTAGTGTTTGATTTTTCGATCACATCAGTAATGATAAAAGAATTCAGGAACCAAATTCTTAGAAGTGTTGAAGAACTTGTGTCCTCAAGGGAAACTACCTCATTTCAACAATTATCCGTAACATATGTAATGAACCCGCTTTAAAACGAAATCAAAATTACTATTACTTACTCAACCAGACTCAAGGGTTATTGAAGTCAGACTTTCTAGTTCAACCAACATGTCCTAGTCCTTATTGCTTTGGAATAAAATCTAAATTCCTGTAACACTCTCACTAGGTTCTTTATAAATTTGTAAATCTGCCAGATCAATTGTGGGTCTTAAGTGTATGTGGGTAGAGTTGTTTTTGTGTTGGGTGGGTTGGAGCGAACCGATGCTACTAAATGGTACTAAGGTGCGCTTTCTGCAGGTCACGGGATGAGCCCAACCTTTCACGCGTGGTTCGTGCTACAATGGTCTCGTGTCCTTTACAATATTTAAATTATGCAGGAAGTTGATTCCACGGTTGTAATTGCAAAAGTTAGTTTTTATACAGTGGATTATTTTTCGTATAACTATACTATTTTCACGAAAGCTAGGTAATTATCTTAATTATATTGATGAAATAAGAAATAATCGTTGTACACCCTTAAACAAGAACAGTAATGTACAAACGTTTTTTTATTTAGCAAGGGTATTAAAATGTCAGTTATTTGATTGTAACGGAAAACTAGTTCCTGTAATAAATTGCTGTAATCGGCACCGACGGTCGGTAATTATATTTGTTGCTTGACATAAAAACCTCGAAAAAGCTTCCTGTCGCTAAACATATAATACCTTCCTAAAGATAACACGATGACGATCATGTAATATGACCAGGTAGGCACCTGCCTACCTGGCAAAAAAGTTTATGAAACATGAGTACCTACTCATGTTTCATAAACTTTTATTTAAAGTCGTTCATTAAATAAAATCTCCTTACTCAATATAAACGCCCAAGAGCAACGAATTAGTACACTTTGCGTAGAAATCGCACAGTAACTAGAACTAACTACCACCCTTATTTTTTTTGTCTTGGTCCCGTTCAGACAGGTCTGTGCGCGTTGTGGTTAGATTACAAAAAGGAAACTACTTACACATATTGTGAAAATAAATAGCAAAATACATATTTGAATAATATTTTCAAGCTGGATGCGACCACTGTGGCGAGGCCCGGCTGGCATTCTGCGCATTTCTCCCATCTCCCGTTTAGTATCTATTACTATCGTACATTTATTGAAACGGCCGAGGATTGTATGTTAATTTTTGCTGAACACCGTTGGCAACCTACATTTTATAACTTGACAACTTAACACAGGGATGTGGATGTGAGATTATAAATGACACACATAATCATTTAGAGGGGAGGCCACAGCGGAATCAGAGTCAAATATGAGTGAGTTATTCATTCGCTCAGTGGACGTGCCGCACGCAACATCTCCTGCCAGCATCGGATGGAGAGCCGAAACACGTGTCGAGCTTTTGCCATTATTGGTGGTGGTTTTCTGTAATATTTTGCATGTTTATACGCAAATAGTTGCATCTCATCTTCGCTTATAGACCAGCACGTTTTTTAGCGGAATAGCAAAGGAATATTGTTCTGGTAACATCTCGATCATATTTGGAGCAGTACGTCTAGCACAACGTGCTGCTTAGTCGCTTCGCGCGAGACTGATTGTCCACCGTCTCACTCGCACCGAGCAAAAAGAAAGAGGGTAGATCTTTCTCGACTCGCGTCGCGGTGCGGCGTCAGTTGTGCTAGCATCGCTGTACCTAAAAGCAGTATTTCGCGACCGAAACAGCGATTTACTTGAATTTCCATAAAACTATTAGTACAAATAGGGAATTGTGACGTCACATTTTTATGTCAATTAGAATGAAGAGTTTTGGGCTGCCGCCAGAGAGTTCAATCTTTGTCTCAAATTGTTGGGTTGGTATTTATGTTGTTTAATTGTAGTGGCTCCCATACAAACATTTGTTCCTCTCCAAAAACTGGTTCGGATGGCATTGTACAATAATCATAGTCTACACCCCTATTGGATATCACTGACATTCAAAATCAAAACGGCGGAAATTGCAACAATAGCGATATCCAAGGGATACCCCAGTCGGTCATTTAATACGAATGGAATCGTGGCCTAGGGTTTTGTAGAGCATAGGGAAAATAATCTCTATAACCTATTAGTTGTGATAGTGCCTTTGCTCGCGAAACTGGCTGTCCCGGGTTCGAGCAAAGGCAAATATTTGTGTGATGAGTACGAACGTTCCTGAGTAATGAACTATGACTATGACTTCAAGTCCAAAACAATCATATAAATCGAATCATATAAATCGACCGATTTATATGATTGTTTTGGTCCTGATCACAGTGCGGCTATCTAGAACGAGGTCGAGAAACCTGTAACTAACATTATAAATATTATAATAGAAAAATATATTATATTAAATATTTATGGTGGGTACAATCTGTAAGCGTGTGATTTGTAATAATTAATTATTTTAATTAAGCTACAATTTAAAACAAGACCTTGACAGCAAATAGCAATCTAGTTTATAAATTCCACATAAATATAGATTAATATAATTTGAATAAGCATTAAATAGTTTTGAACATGACCATATTGTAGCAAAAAATATATTTGATTCATAATACTAATGTGTTTCTATTAGCATATTTGTAATACTTGACTATGTAAGAAGATCGATATATTTTTGTGAATCATAATCATCCATATCGCGACATTTTCATTAATTAGCAGCTATATTATTGATTTTTAATAGTTGATAAGACAATTTCTTTTCATATAGGTCACTGAAGCTCCAATAAGCATGTAAGACAAGCCCCTCGCTTCATCTGCCCCACAGGTCAGCTAGTTTCCGTGGCAGCTTCAGGTACGCTGCCACGCGATGCTGGAACAACATTCCACCGCCAATAAGAAACTCTCGTTCTCTGGTCACTTTCAAAAACAAGTTGAAAATCCATCTGCTAATGGAACGCGTCCTCTATCTAGCCGAGGATATAAAAAATTAAATATAGTTGTATGTTGCTGTATACACATTTATTTATGCTATTTTAAATATTTTATAGCGATATTTTGAACACATTATTTATTTTATTTAATTCGCTGAAATGTCTGTGGCTTCGCTTGGCGTTCTTTGTTATTTGTTTTGTTTTATTTTTGTTTTGTACTGTTTTTAAATGGATTGACTGAAAATCAGCGTCATGACACTTCATGCCTCGACACATACTGAATGGACTCCTTTTTGAGACTAACCTCAACAATGTACAACTTTTTTTCGTTTTTTCTCTAATTTTAAGCAAGCTGAATGTAATGTTGTTGTGCTGTGTGTTTCAAATAAATCATCATTCATTTACTCATTCAAGTATGAAGATCGGATTAAAATCACATTGATTTGTGCATTTTTTTTTTCGCTAGCGCGTAGCCAAACGTCCGAGCGCGACAAAATGATAATTCGATTTTATTTTAATAAAACTCGCTGTCGCTGAAAACATTCTACTAATGTGAAGTAAAAACAATAAATAAATCAGCCTATATACGTCCCACTGCTGGGCACAGGCGTCCTCTCATTGCTGAGAGGGAACGGGCAGTAGTCCCCACGCTGGCTCAGTGCGGGTTGGTGACTTCACATATACCTTTGAATTTCTTTGCCGTATGCAGGAAAACACCTCACGATGTTTCCTTCACCGAAAAGCTAACGGTAAATATCATATGACATTCCGTACTTAAGTTCCGAAAACTACTTGGTGAGAGCCCGGATTCGAACCCACGATCGCCGTTTGACAGCGGCGTGCCTGAACCACCGGGTTACCTTAGCTACTTTTTTATTAACAACATCAGTATCATTATCCATTACATATACAAATTCAAAACATAACACATGATAAAAATACTGGCCACTTCGGAAAAAAAATTCAAACTAAACACCATCTATAACTCCGCAATATGGCGAATGTTACCATGATACTGGAGGCAATAATTCAGGAAATAATTGGCCGCGAGATGTAGTGTAAGTGCTTCTGACCTCGGTACATACTCGTAAAGTATATACCACCTGCGTGTCACTTAGTCTAGTGCGTTCTTATAGCCATGGGCGGTAACCGAGGAGACAATGTTGATTTTACAACAGAAAAATAAAATAAAAAATGTGAAAAAAAAACAGTCGGAAATATACGTATTTAAAAACGTTGGATTCGAGTTTTGAATTAAACCTAAACTGCTTCGCTATCAATTAGGTACTGTTAAGGACTATCATTTAAGTTAATTTTTCTCTCTGTTTTATAAATATAGAGGTGGAGCAGAAAAAAATGAGTTGTAGATCATCAAAATATTGCAAAGTTCCAATCGTAAAATGTATTTCCTAAATAATATTTATTATTATACAAATGCTATAACGAACATTAGCTTCAAAATATAAATATACAAAAGATTTACAAAACCGTATAAAAAACACGAATTCAAAGCAATCCATAACGGAATTCTAAGTAGGCAACGCGTGTGCTTAATTTGAATAGACAAAAAGCGAATTAAAAAACCAATAATTTTTCGCTACAAAATATTATGGCACTCCCAAAAAGTAGAACTATGAACCGCCGTAAACCATACCAACAAAACGCACCAATAATTTATGTGGAATTTCATCGCGATATTATTAAGTTTATTGCGATTACGATCTTGAGAATTCATTTTTGACATTTTTATTCGAATTTATGCGGGAACCGACAACGTTTACAACCAATTTAATGTGTGCAGTGATAACTCTTCACACATTCTTAAATCTTTTACAATTAGGTTCAAATTAAAATGGCTTTTATGGGGACGAGTGTATCGATAATTTTGTTTTTGTGACGCGGTGTGACCGCTCTAAGATTTTATTATTTTAAAAATTGATATTTTATTTTTTAAGTTCAACTGCTAACGCTCCCAGCGGGTGGGTTTCGCTTGTCATTTAAAAGTAGACTTTACGACGGAGGTGATAAAGTGAAATTTTGTTTATTGATTTATTTTGCCCATCGAAGGGATTCACGGAATCGCATCTCGTATACATTTTGTGCGTTTTGTTTTCTCTGTTGGAAATGATGTGATCTCTAGAAAATATTACAAATAAGTGAACCGAGATAACTCGGATTCAATTCCTTTGCCTGAGTTACGGGAACTATGCAATGGTCAGTTGAAATGACTCTGTATGTACACCTGAAAAGGGTCACCAGATCAAAGTTTGCCATTTAGGTGAGTTAAGGAACTATAAGTAAGCGATACTTTACCGGTATGTATACTCAACAAAACTTGTCTTATAAACATGTGATTAGTAGCACGTTTATTAGTTAAAGCTATATATAAAGGGTCTTTAGACCTGGGCCCTATTTCACCACCTTGACAATTGTCACCTGAAAATGACAATTCCACGAACATTGCTGGTTCAAATGATTTTCATTTTATTTATTAGTGGTCCCAATCCTACAAATGTCTGTTTTTTAGATGATCGTTATTTCATGTCAAACAAAATTAATGAAAAGTGTCTAATATATCACGCAGATAAATCTTTCTGAAATTGTTCATGAACTACAACTACAGTTTGGCAAAACTGAACTATCCTCACATTGTCAACCAATTACGATATACTAAGTACCTTACATCGGCGCAGGTCGATAAAATGATAAAAGCATGATATACGCTCACAGTCAAGATCAAATCAGCAAATAAACACGTAGTGTTATGACGGGACGCTTTGTCGATGGTTATCGTTATGTCCACCGTTTTATCGCTAGTCGGATAAATTATTGGCCAAGTGCGAGTCAGGCGTGCGTAGCGATGGTTCAGATTGGAATCAAATTGTCTTGAGATGTGTATATCGATGGACGGTATTTGGTGTATTAGAGTGTAAATGAATTGGAGAGAATAATTAAAACACTGGACACGTGCATAATAATAATAATTCTATGCTAACTGTTCACATTTTCATTTCTCTTGAAGTTAAATTCAAATGTTTTGACGACGTTTTTTCCACAGCTCGCCTTTATTACCACTTTATTTACGCAGCGCGCATGAAATCTAATTTTTCATGATGACGAAAATGTGATATAATTTCGTAACATATTAATGTTCGACTGTGGAACTCTCTCCCTCTTCATATAAGACAAGCTAAATCTATCGGCAACTTCAAATCTCTTCTTAAAGAACATTATTTGTCTTTCCCCTAACCCTGATTGTCTTACTATTATTATTATTGGCTGACTGTTTATGTATTATATATTTTTATTTGTGTTATTTGTATATATGTATGATTGTGTATGTATGTTTATATATAGAGCTATTTATGTACGTGCATTTATATAATTATTTTGATTTTTGGCTTATTATAATCTCTGCACCACCTACTACATAATCTAGTTTTTTCTCTTTCTCCGATACCCAAAGGTTGTCTGGAAGAGATCGCTCTTCAGCGATAAGACCGCCTGTTGTCTACCTCTCCCTACATATTATTGTATTGTTTTTCTTTTTAACTGCTTTGTTTGTGTGAGGTGTGCAATAACGAGTATTCGTATTGTTGTATTATATTGTTCCTGAATAAAAAAAATAAAAGTACATAGTTCATTGAAAGATGAACAAAGGGCATTTTACCATTAATTAATGTTGTTTTATTTCGAGTCTCAAACCTCTCTTAGCAGGGTAAGGGTAAAAAGTAACAAATAGACAATACCTAAATACTGGTATATGTATATTTTCTTCTGAGACCTTAACACTTGTATGAATAATTTCTTCTTGTCTCACAAGGGTTCACGTGTCACAGGGAACGCTAAAAACGATCTCGCCGAGATATTATCGACTAGTTATAATGTAATGAGCAGGGTATGCCACGCGGATAGTTGTAAAATCTACATGTGAGCAGTGAAGAGTGGTCTTAGTGGGCTCGCATGGTAATGGCTGGTCGTATTTCGATTTTAGATCCTTTTTATGGCTGTATGATCTAGATGCTTGAAAAGGTCTATATCTGGGATAAGGCGAAGAATACGTATAGTGTAGAATGCAAATTCATAATTTTGTATTAACCCCTCGCATGCATTTTACACGGATCCGTGCCAAAGCTTTTGTTTTACATTTCAAAGTTATAATTTGATCGGACAATCTTGGACAACAGCAACGAGAGGTTTAGCAGTAACGATTGCTAACAATACTTGTAAATTTCAAATTAAAGGGTAAAATACGAACAAATATCTCTCCGAGCAAGATTCGAACATGCAAAATTCAGACCCGCGGCCCGTCGCTCTAGCCAACTGAGCTATCGGAACAATCTGCTCTGACAGATTCTCTAAGAATCCCTGAGTCATTACTCAGGGAGGCGTGTAGCGTAGCGACCAGAAGACTCAGGCTTCTGAACGGGACCAATTTTATTTTCTAAACAGGGCTAGGAACGCGCTGGTATTTTTTTTTGATTCCGCCCGAGCAGGTGGGGTTTCGTGGATGAAAGGTGTTTCTTCCATCCACGAAAACGCGCCCCGCTGCTGTCTACGCTATGGGCAAAACGTGAACTACTTGCCTACTCAAACATGAGTGGGATGTCCTCGTTCATTGAACGATGATGATGATATTCAGCAGCCAAGGCGTTGATACATGATCTAAACTCAACTGTTCCCCATACGAAGAAGTGGCGTACGTCCTCGTATATTGAACCAACCGGTAGCCAAGGCGTTGATACATGATCTAAACTCAACTATTCCCCATACTAAGAAGTGGCGTACGTCCTCGTACATTGAACGATGATGTCCGGTAGCCAAGGCGTTGATACATGATCTAAACTCGACTATTCCCCATACGAAGAAGTGGCGTACGTCCTCGTACATTGAACAATGATGTCCGGTAGCCAAGGCGTTGATACATGATCTAAACTCAACTATTCCCCATACGAAGAAGTGGCGTCCGTCCTAAACATTGAACTATGATTTCCGGTAGCCAAGGCGTTGATACATGATCTAAACTTAACTATTCCCCATACGAAGAAGTGGCGTGCGTCCTCGTACATTGAACGATGATGTCCGGTAGCCAAGGCATTGATACATGATCTAAACGCAACTGTTCCCTATACGAAGGAGTGGTGTACATCCTCATTCATTAAACGATGATGATGATGAGATGTTCAGCAGCCAAGGCGTTGATACATGATCTAAACGCAACTGTTTCCCATACGGGTCGTGAACCGCGCGTGCGTTGGTACACGTTTGGCTCCGAGCGCGTCGGTATTAGGGTATTATAGGTTCTTGGAAGCGTTTAGCCTTGCGATCAATTTGGGTAGGAACAGATCTGTTTGTTTACCTATTTCATTCTTTAATGGTTACCCGCTCTCGTAGCCTATGTCCGACCCGAAATTCTACTCTATGTGCTTGTGAAATAATTGTAGAAATCGGATTAAGATATGCTGAAATGCCACTTGCATACAAAGCTAGAAACTTAGATTGGCCTTTATATATGAGAGAGGTAGACGAGTCGTCATAACACGCATAGCTTAGGAGGTCTGCGGCCTGCGAAGCTGACGGTCGCTGGTTCGAAACCCGGTTAGGGCATATTGGAAATTAATGACTTGATGATCGGTTACTAAGTAGTATGTATGTAGGGAAACATTTGAATAAGTCAAGCTGGGCGTATTCCGCATTTTAGCGCGAAACGACCTGTAGTTAGATTTATACTGATAGGGTAGGTGCCAGACTTATTTACATGTTTACTCTCACTTCAAAATGAATTGTATGACGGGGTTGTCAATTACGAGTACACGACGTCTTAAAGATGTTTACATTTTCTGCCTTATTGCAATGGATTAAGGTACAAAATTGTAAACATAATGTTTGTCGTCGTCTGTACGTTAATTCGGAACATATGACAACGAGTGAGCGGAAAACGTTAAAATACGATAGGACCTATTGGAAGCAATGAGCAAAATATACCTCCCATTCCGTGCAAAGTCGTTAACACGTTAACTGTTAACCTATAAGACCTTTTCTGGAAATATAAAATACACTTCCTATCTCTATTGGAGAGAAATTAAACAACTGAGCACCTGATAATTATCGTCTTGCATTAATACCACATTAGCACAAGTCTATACCTAGCACTATCTGAATGGGACGGACAGATTATAACTCAAGATAACTTTTATATATAGTTAACGTAACTGCTTTAATGGACACGATAAAGATAGAAACGGAAACCTATATTAAAAGTACATGAAATTAGTTTATGATTATCGCACTTTTTGATGGTAATGTTAAACTGAACGGGTAATATGGGTATCATGGATGCTTTTAATTGTAGGTACCTATATACTTAGCAGCGTTCTGACAGTTCTTTATTAGGTGACAGATGCTATATCCGCAGCGACAAATGATAATCGCGACCATCATAGTGATGTCCATAGGTGTAATTGACACTGATAACAATGTTTTTGTTTATTAATTACACGGATATGATTGACACAGCGCTCTATGCTCGTTTTGTAAAAATGGGGTACATATTTAAAACACGCGTCGTAAAAAAGCATGGCCCCTTCCCGAATGGTTTTGGCCCAGTGATTAGGTCTACTGTACACTGCGCTTAAAGCCCTTACGGTCCTGTTCGAGTACATTAAATCAACTCTATTAGTCCATCGAGCTGGGCTTGATGGTTTTGAAATAGTGCTCTCCTAATGGATTTTACGTAGGGCTTTAAATTCTTAGAGGCCAGCGAACGAAGTGGGTGCCATTGCCATTAGGCGAGTTTTTTTTTTTTATGATATAGGAGGCAAACGAGCAGTCGAATCACCTGATGGTAAGCGATAATCGACGCCCATGGACACTGAGTATGAGGGCGGGGTGTCAAAACGATGCCAGGCAGCCGTTTAGTTTGAACAAGCGCATATCGGGTTTTAGGCACGTGTTTGGGTAGAAATTTGTATGGAGCTCGCATTCTATGGTTTTTGCATTCGCTGTTAGGGGCTATATTTAAGTCGATTATTTTGGTCCTTCGAACGGGATATATGGATCCTAATTCCTATCAGTAGGCACAAAGTTCGTAACTTCGTAAGATATGGTTTACTTAGTTAACTCATTTGGTCCACCGAACCGAATAAGATAATTTTGAATCAGTTATCTATGAATCCTACAATTCGCTGGGCTCAAAGTTCTAAGGTACAGTTTACTCAGTATACAGTGTGAACGGTATTATCGTCCAAAGTTATAAATAATGTGCGCGGGCGCAGGCGGCGCGTGGGCGGGCGGATCGTGGGAACGGCATTGTATCGCCCTGCGGGTTTGCTCGACTTTTGCATTGCCTGTACTTACTAGGTATTCTTATTAGGAATTCTACAGACAGTCTGTTCTTAGTGTCTATATATAAGAATTTACTTCCACCCTTGAGTTACAATGACAAATAGCAGTCACTTCAGCAAAACTAGTGCCTATGCCATTATTTGGGATCAGGAAGCAAACGGAATTCCTTGGGTGTAACCGGGATAAAGCCGAGATGAGGCGGGACGTGTAGGTATTTAAATGTGTTCGAATTATGAATCCTCTTGGTTTAAATCTCTTGTATTAGCGCATACTTATACAATTGTGTGTAAGCGGAGCGCATTAATTAGTAATCAAATCAGATGTGATTGTTAATAAATTCAAATGATATTTGAGTGAAAATGAAACTTGCCAATGCAAATAGTACTGCAATCAGTACTATTTTCATATTTATTGGCTGCAGTTATCAAAAGTATTTTTCTTTCATTCTAGTAATATAAATCATTGTACCTATATTTAGTATTATCATTCATATATTATCGGCATTATTAATAATAGATAAGTAAAACAATGGCGGCCGTAGCTAAAGCGTGGGACTGAATATTTTAACTATGAATCAGCGGTTATTAATAGTATTAACGTAATTCATTCAAAAGGAATAGTGGTTAAGCGCCAGTATGGTACAACATGAATTACATCTTGAAGTAAGACCGTATTTAAGCATGGTGATGACAGTTCTGGGTATGACGACTAGTTTTGCTATTTAAAGTGCAGAAAGTGTGGTTGGACACAGACTATACCAATGCCGTTGGCTGCGCCATTCGAGTTAGCGAGAAAAAGGGCGCAAACGCCATGCAATCCGCGGCGCTTACCCGTTCGGCCGACACACAATAAGTTCTCACGCGCTAATTTGCAAGTTAAATAATTTACTTCTGTCGCTACGGTAGGTATTCGTCGATTCGAAATGTCGAAATATTCAAGTTTTCACTTCTGCCGGCACTCCCGGAGTGCAACCCGGTCTTTTTTCCAGGAAGTGTATGCTGAACTTGCACTAATAACCGATTTATGTGTATACAGCCTACTCCTAGGTATCATCACATGATGATCATATCAGCCGAAAGACGTCCACTGCTGGACATAGGCCTCCCCCAAAGAGTGCCAAAGTGACCGGTCCTGTGCCACCTAGGTGCTAGGTCCGCTGGATACAGCTGTATCCAGCGGACTCCTAGGTACCTATATACGTTTAAAATAGTTCTTACGTTAACACATTTCTATAGCTAGAATGTTACTGACAAACATACATACAAACTATCGCGACAATGTTTGACCAAGTTTCACGGCCGAATAAATAGATATTTAATAGTCGTAATAATCAATTATTGCCACAAGGCCATAAGTCACCCGTACGCTCTATAACGTATTGAGTTTCTTATAATTCATTTGTAATGTAATCTCTATATTTCAGGGTCGAGGGTCATCCTACAAAAATGACAACGCAAACCGTGTGAGAGAGACATTAAATACATTCATAAGTTTGCGTGAAAGGGACGCAGTAAGTCGTGCCGATCGCTAGAGGCGCACTATCCACAATGATGATATTACACCTTCTTTCCTACTTCTATTTATCGTTAAATTCAAAATCGTATACCTTAATATCAATGAGGTAAGGTTTAGGGTTGTCTGATTATAGTTTTGATGGGTGTAAAATTATGTTGGTGGGTGCGCAAAGTGTGCAAGTGCATTGGTTTATTATGTGTTGAACAAAATGAAGGTTATTAAATATTTTGTAATACATGGCTGGGTTTAAGTAGAGCTCGGAGTTAAAAATAAAATGTAACGTGGGAATAACTAAGTTTGCGGTTCCATATGTGATTATGTTGTCATGTTAGACGGGTCTTGTCTTAGTAACGGATAGCTTTAGATTGTTAGTTGAATGTTCTAGTTCAATTGGAAGTGAAAGAAGTGGAAGATGCTTAGAGATATATAGTTAATTAATACGCCAATATATACATTGTTCTAATAACTAAATGTTACTTCATACAAATATTTTGTTGTCGGAACAGAAATTTTGTAACTTTTGGATCCAATCCGCAACACTGAGAAATTTAACTAAGATATAACTAAATATAAAAACCATAATCGTTTTTATTGCTCTTGGTGATTATTTTGTAATATACACGTATAAATTTACACTGACTTAATTATTATTGATAAATTAAACTTCTTTTAATCAACACAAACCTCAATTCAATTCCATCAATTCCAAATACAATTAAACTCTAAAACCAACATCAATTAATTTCCGTAGCTAATAATTAAAAGTACGAGATGTCGGGGCGGGGTCATAATGAAAACTTCTTTAATAACGGCAGTAATCTCTGTAATCGAGATTAAACAGAGACATTACGGGTTGCCTAGAGCTAGGCCTGAACGGAGATGTATAACACTGGATGAGACAGTAGGAAATGTGGTGAGGTAGGGCACAGCGAAATGTTATCCCGCTCGAATGTGGAGCAGCCCAACTGGGGAAGTACCTCCGCCTTGCAGAAGACCACAGCCATAATAACACTACTACTTGCTCTGTAGTACTGTTGTGTTCCTGGAGGTGAGCAAGGTCGCCAGAGCTCCCGAGGATGCGTTGTGTTGAGAGCGAGGGAATTTGTTTCTTCAGCTGTCAACACGGCGAATCCTCAAACATATCAAGGGTCGGCAACGCCCATGTTACTCCTTTGGAGTTGCATGCGTCTATAGGCTGCGGTGTCCGCTTACCATCAGGCGGGCCGTACGCTTGTTTGCCACCGTCGCTGTATAAAAAAAAATTGACGCCACCGACTTTTATTTATTTATTTTTCAGCATAACAGTAATTACCAAACCACTGTGAAACTATAGGAAAAGATTTACAAGATAATTTATATTAGCAATATTACATAACGGCTATAACAATGTGAACATGAACGGTTCTAAAAGTATTAACAGACGATCGAACGGTCCGGCGGACCGAGAGGCACACAGCTATCTGAAAGAATTAGAGCGATATATGATTCTCTGATTCTTTCAGATAGCTGTGTCCCTTCTCGGTCCGTCGGACCGTTCGATCGTCTGTTAATACTATAATAATTAACTTTCTCGCAGAACTTCAGACACATCTTCAAAACAAATCGCACTCGGGAGCTGATGCAATTCTATTTCTATGGAACACGCTATCGACTCACCGTTGATATGTTGATGAAATTAACTTTAACAAGACTGCTTTGAAGCTTCTACTCCACTTCCTCAAATAATAAAGGCTTTCCGTTTCCAATTTTGCATTTTCGAGAAAATAATGGTCTACAATATGTGACGTGTGATGATTTCTGATTTTAGATTACTGGGAGCAACGTCAAGCTTTGTGTCAACTGATTATACCGCTAGAGGAGCAAGCGCATATGGGCACCAAGACTGGTTTGGGTCGCTGGCTCACTTTTATATCCTCTAGTCACCCATCAATCACCATTCAGTGAAAATTATCAATTGGAATGAACTGTAGTAGAAAATAGAGTAGAGTTTGATTTGTTTGAAAGTAGTACGAAAAACAAAAGCGACTCTATAACAAAACTGTTTTTAAAAATGGCATAAATTTGGGCAGCTACAGAATATAGGTCTCAAAAAGTCCGCCATCCAGACTGGATGGCGGACTTTTTAAGACCTGGATGATACAGTTAAATGAGATGCTACAACATATGACATTGGAAAGTCCTGATACATGGATCTCGCTCCGCCAGTCAGATACGACGAGTAAGTACAAGTACGCCTTAGATTAGAATGTAAACCACGCTCAAGCCTCTTCCATTCACACTAGCTCCGCCCGCAGGTTTGTTTGTAATGGTCCGGATATTAAATTACCGGCCGCGGGTCAGATGCACATTATATCTTGATTACGCTTTAACCTTTACTTAATTACATACAGCTATTGCTCAATACGATTTTTTCCAATTTCTAATCGGAGTGCGAATTTCGCTGACTTGATTGTGATTTACGTGTCTGTCTTCCTTGGAGGTTAATCTTCGATTTCTATATTGTGACTCCTAAATGCTATATTATTGAAAATGTTTACTCCCTCCCATGATTCGTGTGGTCGGTTGGATTTTTCAACCGTATTTTTTTCTTAATGACACGCACACTTTCATCCCCTGTTTAACTCCCCCCCCCCCCCCCCCAAATATCAATTTAGCTACTAAGTAATTTTTGCAATTTTATATTTGTAAGTTAAAGTTATCAAGTAGACACTAAAGCGTTTCTTGTAGTAGCTACCTAGACAGGTATGTTGCGAGATTAATAATCGTATTTATCCATTGCACCTATAAAAATCAAAATAAAAACGCAACAGATCGTACGTACGTGTCGAAAACCCGCCACGGCGCGTTCATCCGCTATAAAAAATATCTCAAGATGGTTCAGTAAATCGATTAAAAAATCGAACTTCGCGTAGTGTGAACGATATTTCATTTTGAAAAAGGAACAGCGCGCAAAACAATTGAAGCATAAGTCTAACGTAGTGACCCGGGACGACCCGAGAAGGCCCGAGCGAGCCCGAACGCCCACCCCCATTAGGAAATGCCCGACTAATAACTGATTTTATGCATCTAAATTGGAGCCAGTTTTAGCTCGATGCTTAAAACTAAATGCTTTAGGAATTAAATGCTGCTTAGTGCTAAAGATAATATAATTTGCATTAATCGCAACAAGGATCAAGGTGCAAAGCCACATATCCTATAGGTACTATTAAACAAGCGATATTTCTATATACATACGTACATATATTTGTAATCCCGTTCTGGAGAACGGCTCTTACGATTTCGATGACATTCACAATAAAGGGATACGGATAAGCTAGGTTTCATATCTGGCATTTGGTAAATTAATTAAAAAGAAAGTAAGTAACGATGTCCTACTAAATAAAATAAAAAAACAGCCATTTTAAGTACCTTTTCAGTTTCTTTCATAGTAGCATACGTAATACCGTACGTATATATTACTACTAGCTTCTGCCCGCGACTCCGTCCGCGTGGAACTCGTTTATATCGTAGCTCCATACAAACTTTCACCGCCCACATCATCCCTTTGGGGGATGATTGCCGGGATAAAAACTATAATGTCCGTCCCCAGGACTCAAACTATCTCTATACCAAATTTCATCCAAATCGGTTCAGCGGTTTAAGCGTAAAGAGGTAACAGACAGACAGACAGACAGACACACTTTCGCATTTATAATATTAGTATGGAGTCACACAGCTTTTAGCTATTAAATTTTAATAAATTAGGAGCTTTGTCTGCCAACAAACCGCACTATGGTTTGGCGGATTTAGTCTAGCTTTAAGCATTTAAAAGAGAATAAACCTTTATTATTATAATGTGTCTACCCGTAAGACTGATGTTTAGACTTGGGACCCCCACATTTTGGTGGCAAAAATTTAAATGACCAATTGCAAAAAGATAGCTGCTTTAAGATAGCTATCAGTATTTTAAAGGCAAAGTTTGCTCAGGTTTTGGAAGAAAATAGGTTTATAGGTGGTTTTCCACTGGCGAGGCGAGGCGGGGCGTGGATGGGTGAGAATTGAAATTAGTATGGGACTTATTACCTATTTCCACCGCGCGCGCGCGCGCGCGCTCAGTGCAGCATTATTTTGAAGCGTCCATTTCTTGCAAACTACCATTAATTTGTCAGAATCACCATTGTCATACTGCTCCACGGGTGTCATGAACTAAAAACGTCCCGTTTGTACCTCTATAGGATCTGTTTTGACTTACCGAACCGCAGATTATGACAACAAAAGCGGAACTTACCTGAAATAACAAACAGATTATTAATAATTGTTAACCCAAAAACGGCATGTTCCCTCGATTCTAACATTTTAATAGAACATGAGACGTTGCGTGCAATAAAAAAGGTATAACTGCAAAGAAACCTACGTTCCAAATTTGACTTTAAACACATGTCGTTAAGGTTCAAAGCAAAAAATAGACCTGCCTTGGACCGGTCACTAGATTATTGAGAATCCATGGACAGAACGGTAGTGACAAGTATAGGGAATAATCCTTAGGGACTTTAAATCGATGAATGAATTCTGTTTTTTTGTAGTGGCGTATTGTTTTTTGTTTTTGTGTCACTTCTTGATATATTTATGGTCTTGGGTAGCAATGACAGGATGGGACAGGATTAGACCGTATAATGTCGCTTTCTAAGAACAAATGTTTTGCTACAAACTTCCCAGATTGTATTGCAAAAAGTTATTGAGGTTTTTATTCAAAACTGTGGATGAAAAATAAGGTTTTTGGTTTGACTCCTTTCCATTGAAATATAAATACAGTCAATAGCAAATATAGATGATCATTTTAGTATTCTGTCGAACATAACGGTTGGAATTGGAATGCGTCAAATAGTGAAAGTGACAAGGTACTAAAATGATCATCTAATTTTGCTGTTGACTATACATAAGCAAGGAGCAGTGTTTTTCATTCTTTTTGATGCCGCGGCCCCCTTAGTACAGAAAAAAATATTTCGGGACCCCCCACCCTACGCTGTTCAAACTACTTACAGCACTTTAACTATTAAAATATGAGTAGCCGCGACCCCCTTTAGAAGGCTTCGCGGCCCCCCTGGGGGTCGCGACCCATAGTGTGTAAAACACTGATGTAGAGGTAGTTGTCCAACAAAATGTGGTAATATTACATTAGGACTTTACAGCCGGATATAATCGTAGCCTAGGCACGTTAATTGAACAAGAAGCGCTGACTAACCCTAACGCGTAGCTTGTTTGGGCCCCATTTCGTATAATGCTTCTATTGAGGTATCCAAACATTCGTTTATTGGGCAAACACAGGTTAAACCTCTAACTAGTTAAGTGCATCGCTAACGTCCAATGCGCATGCTAGTATGAACACGACAAAGATGGCCGACTTATCAAAAAGGGCTCAAGTGGAAATGTGAGTTATTAAAACCTATAAAAGATATTTTATGCCGCGGATTTTCTTCTAAAAGGAAATGTATGATATAATTTTTATTTCGTACTTAGATGGTATTTACAGCATATTAACTGTTTGTCATAAAGCATTATAAACATTTATTAAGCGCGAAATAATCATCGTCATATTTTCGTCGCTTAGTACATACCTATAGTTGGTACCAACTTTGCTTAAATAGTTTGGGACTAGGTCGATTTTTGTAAGATTGTTCTTTTCAATCTGTAATCGCTCACTATATACTTACTCACCATAGGGCTCTCTCATCTTAATCTTCGTTCGATTTTTTTTATACCTACAGTTCAATTTTGAAGAAGAATACTTATTAATCGAAAACTCCTTTCCCTCCTCGTATAGGTACCTCCTAAAAACGACACTCGAATTTCCCCTTAAGAGTATTCTGTTTCGAACGGCGCATACGACCTTTAGGTTTAACGGGCACCGTTGCTTGAGGCCTGTTAATAGTCCAAACGTGTGTGGCGAGGGATAAGTAATTGTTTGTTACACTTGTGCTCAAATAACCGTGTATTATTGAGAGCGGCTAACTGCTCCTTTGACTAGAGCCGTCCTGTGGAGCCTTCTTTAATGTCAAGACGAAATATTGAGCTGGGAAGTTGTTTTATTGTAGTAGCTTTGGTAATCCGTCATCATCATCATCATCATCATCATCATCATCATATCAGCCGAAAAACGTCCACTGCTGGACATAGGCCTCCCCCAGAGAGTGCCAAAGTGACCGGTCCTGCGCCACCCGCATCCAGCGGACTCCAGCAACCTTTACCAGGTCATCAGTCCACCTTGTGGGGGGCCTACCCACGCCGCGCCTTCCGGTACGTTGTCGCCACTCGAGAACCTTTCCGTCCCAACGGCCATCGGTTCTACGTGCTATGTGCCCCGCCCACTGCCACTTAAGTTAAGCGATTCGGAAGTCTATATCGGCCACCTTGGTTCTGCTGCGGATAGCCTCATTTCGGATGCGATCACGCAGAGAAACTCCCAACATAGCCCTCTCCATAGCCCTTTGGGTGACTGAGCTGACTGAGCCTTCTTATGAATAGTAAGCGACCACGTTTCAGTGCCATATGTCATCACTGGCAACACACACTAGTCAAAGACTTTCGTCTTGAGACACTGCGGAATATTGGACGAAAAGATGTGCCGTAGCTTCCCGAACGCTGCCCAGCCGAGTTGGATTCGACGATTGACCTCTTTCTCGAAGTTGGACCTACCTAACTGGATAGTCTGTCCTAGGTATATATAATCGTCTACAACTTCGAGCGTAAAGTGTCCGTTGTTTGTATTACAATATTAAGTATCAGTGGCTCAATCGCCCTTACTCGTAATTTGTATTCGCACCGACAATACTTGAGCGCCAGTTGAAGCGTCACCAACTCTAATCAATCTAAGTATAGGAACGTAATCAAAAGAGTAATTCCCAATGATCAAAAGCACACTATTATCCTTACTAATATTATAAATGCGAAAGTGTGATGTTTGTCCTTCTTTCACGTAGCAACGGAGCGTCGTATTGATGTGATTTTTTGTATGGAGATAGTTTAGAAGCTGGAGAGTGACATAGGCTACTTTTTCTAGCGGGAAAACATCTAATTCCCACGGGAAAATTCAATATGTTAAATTTTCCTATAACCACGCGGGCGAAGCCGCAGGCATCAGCTAGTATAGCCATAATAGAGTGTGCTTTTGATAATTGGGAATTACTCTTTTGATTACGTTCCTATAATACGTTCCTATAGCCATAGATACTGTTAAGGTATTAAAAGTACAAAATCTATAGTCCTACATCCGCGGCCCACCCAATTGTTCATAACTCGACCGGTCACAGGTGATAATCATCTCGCACACACTGCGACGGCGAAAGTAGCGAGTTTCCAAATTAACACCGCAACCGATTGATACTGGCCGAATTAGCGGGAGAGTAGGGTGACTTGGTGTCCCGATATTTTGATATCTACGTCTTCCGTAAGTTACGGTTAGTTTGACTCAATGAAAGGGTTACTTTGGCCCACATGGAAACCACACAGCAATGCCACATAAAAAAGTAATTGATGTCTTTAAAACTTTAAGACAGGATAAAGATTGGCAACGTGCTTGAGATTCTTCTGAAGTGTCCAGCGTCCACAGGCTATGGTGTCTGATTACTATCAGGTAGGCCGTATGTCTGTTTGCCACCATCGTAGCATAAAAAAACGGAAGTCGAAATTGCTAAAAAGACGCCTTATTAAAGGCGTCATTGCAGGATAGGTCATGGATAAAAAAAAATACTTTATGGTCACCCCACCGTTTAGCGGCTGCGCGCTCCGGAACGATCGAGTTAGCGCCCACTTTTACGCGCCCCCCGTGTCGTGTGGCACTTAGCCTGATTTCCACCGTAATGGAAACAAACATTATATAAGGACGTAACTGCACGCTTTGAAACAAATGCCGACCGTTTTTTTTCGATTTTAAATCGTTTAAGATTAAAGAAAATACCTTACACAGCAATGCTATAATTGATGTATAATAATTGTATAGTTTCTCGGCTATCTTTTTGTTTGTTATTGTACAACAGATATTTTTTCAACGTTCATTTGAATACTAATAAACAAAAGTGAATCTTTACAGGAAATCTGACCTACATATTAGCTATCAGCTCTTGCAAAATATGCCATTATAACATCGCGTATTTCTCACTGGGGTCAAATAATGAGTATAATAACGCACGCATTACAATCGTGACTATCGGCGCTTTACTACTTCCAAAATAAGGTTCAAATTTGCTTAGAACGTTCGTAAATTGTTGTGGTTTTGGTATAATCATACCGGGTCAACAGTAACAAAGGCCGATCTACAGTCTAATATTGAAAAGGTGTTAAGTGACGAATCGGTATCTTAGGATAATATTACGTTTTTCTTGTAAAGGAAAGAGTTAGTGCGTGTTGCTGATGAGTGATATGCAGCTTTATTTCACACAGAATCGAACGACTTTTTAGGGTTTCGGTGTTTTTTTTTGGGATTTCTATGATACATATCAGGTTTATAATGCGATGGGTTCCAGAGTAAAGCTTTTAAGTCAAAGTTCTGAGGATGAACAATGAATATCTTAAGGAGTTTGCGCGTATTTATTTTTGCAAAAACCTAGAATTCAATAAAGTTATCCTCTCCGCATTGTCATACTTTTTTAGAATTTTGAAATGACATGTAATGGATTTTTTGATGATATGTGATGGAGAACAGGTATGTAATGGATTTTTCTTAAAAATATGATTTTAGAGAGTCTAAAAATTTAAACAGCATTAATCATGTACATAGTTAATAGATAATGGAACCCTGTTTACAAGCCCCATTTCTTGTCAGTCGGTTAATAGCAAAGATGAGCGTGCGCAGATAAAGAAGGCAGTTACCGACGGCTATGCAAACATGTGTTTTTATTATAATTATTAGCCATAAAGGTCGTGGTGAGGCGTGAGTGTGACCTATTGGCGAGGCGCTTTAGATTTCACTATTTTATGGATTAGGTTGTAACATATTTTAGTTTTTACTATAACGTTTAATCGGGTGGTTTTCTGTGATAATTTTGCGGTGTGGGAATATCATCGCCAAGTTAGCTTAGTATCAAGTGCTTGTTTGCCACTATAGGTCATAAGTATAAAGCTAGTTTAGTTACCCTTTGGTACAGAAAGGACAACTACACTAGTTTGAGTCAGACAATGGTTTTTTTTATAGCTTGACAATGTTAAGAAAATAATTAAATATCTTATATTTCCAAAATGACGTTAAAACTCTAGTCTCATAAAAGTAAGTTGTTAGCATGCAATAGAAACTTTGTAATAAAAGTAACAGCTAACAATAACAGGTAATAATTATAACATTGTACCTAACCTGTAGTGTAACGAGCCGAGACAATGTAGCTGTCATCTAAAAGTGACGGTGTTCTAAAAGTGACGGGACGCTAATGCGGCATGGGTGTATCCAAGGCCTATCCGTGGGAAATGAGTGTAATTGCGGACGGTGTGCAAAAAAGGCTGTTTATATACTCGTTTAAGATAAGTTATTAAAATGCTCGATAGAGAGCGCTGTTCTGAGAAATGTTTAACACCAAAAGTTAAGCAATTCTTAGATTTCTAAATACACTTCTTTTCAAACCACTTTATTAAATATGATTTTGTATGCATATAAAAAAAACAACGCTGGTTATTTTTCAACCAATGAAAACGGCAAATTGTTCGCAAATATATGAATATAAAAAGTTAAAAACTAACCCGATATTTAATCTAATTGAACATAAAATATACGACACTTACAATAAATGTTATAGGGCAATTATCCAACTATCAAACCGTGTAATCCATGACATTTATAAACATAATATTTCGAAAAGGTTAAAAAAAACGCCTCTATTAAAATCATGGTCCAATCAAGAAAACACACAGTTTTGAAATGGTTATGTTGGACAATTAATACGACACGGCGTTTGGGCACAGTTAGAATATCATGACCAGACCCCGTATCATGGTCGGCCTTATCACGCGATAAGTGACACAATAGAGCGTCCTTCTCGTTCTATTGAACGGTGTCAGCCAGTGACGGACGCTCTATCTTGTCACTTATCATGTGATAGGGCCGTCCATGCTACGGGGTCAGAACTTTATCATGAAATGACAAGTAAGTGCAACAGAGAGCGCAACAGAGGTGTCCCGATCCCACAATTTATGACCCCGCGCGCAGCTTGTACTGATAAGTATGGTTCGTAACTTGAATTAACAAACCTAATAAATGGTTACACGATATAAAGTTCGGTCGATACAAAATAGAATCGAAAATACCACAAATCGATCTGGGCATATTTTGTCTTTATACGTTCACAACATTGACGTTTTTTTATGAAGTTAAAAGACTGGCTTCACCAAATGAACCATTATTTAATTCGATTTTATGTTGTCCGTACACGCGATGTGGTTCGATATCTCGGAAAATAGTATCGCTATTCAGATAATATTTATATTTTTAAATACGTCGCGTTTTACGATATTGCGTCATATATTGTGTGTAGTGTCATAGATTAAAAAATACTTAAAAAGTTTATAAATTCAATATCATCTACTTACTTAAATTTAAGTTAAACTATGTGGGACGACACCTCAACATTTCAGGTGAATTTAAGACAAGAATGAATTTATTAAGACTAGCTGCCCGGCCCGGCTTCGCACGGATTACCCGTTTTCCCGTAGGAATGAAGCATTTTCCAGCGGTAAAAAGTAGCCTATGTTCATCAGGGATAATGTCGGCTTCTAATGGTAAAAGAATTTTTCAAATCGGTCAAGTAGTTTCGGAGCCTATGCAATACAATCACACAAACAATCAAATCTTTCCTCTTTGAAATATTAGTGCAGATGTAGATATAGTTATTATACATAATTTCCTAGAATGTGACCGGACACTTAAAATCATTTTGTATAATAATTAAAACGATTTAAAAAAAAACATAGCATCCGATAAATAAAGAAATCGTGTTTCCAGAATCATCACGATATTTAAAATTAGGATTGTAACTGACAATTATTTCAATATTTGAATAACCGTGACAGGTTGATTAAACCCGGCCCCACGAACCAAGCCAAACAACTGATCTTTAGGTTCGAAACCGAAACGCAAACTTAATCGTTATTGGAAACGCAAGCGCATCGCTATTCACTTCACACCTCGGAGCAAACAGCTTAAACGGATTTGGGAAATTTAAGTTAAGTTGGCTATGTTGGTGTGAAGAGGGTTCTGTTGTAGCAATATTTTGCGATAATAATACCTAGACTTTTTTTAATGGTGACAAGCTTGCGGTCTTCCTGGCGGCAAGCAAGCACCGTAGTCTATGGGCGCTGGCGACTCCAGCATGGCTATCACGGGACGGCCTATATACGAGG
Organism: Epinotia bilunana; assembly: GCA_947049275.1. NCBI lineage: Eukaryota > Metazoa > Arthropoda > Insecta > Lepidoptera > Tortricidae > Epinotia > Epinotia bilunana. Next base: position 8,398,893 of record OX346265.1, read on the forward strand.
TGTGTCGCGTCTAAGCGTTCTAATTAGAAAGAGAGGGATAGTCTATCTCGTGGCCTGGCTGGGTATTCACAAATGCGTTAGATTACGTCAGTGTAAAGAGGGTTTTATTCGGGCAGTATAGAAAGAGAGATAGAGGAATTATTTATTTCATGATAAACTACACGACAAAAACCATTTAACATCAACTCTCGCTTGGTTGCCACAAGGGAAAGGCAGAGCATATGAAACTTAATATTCAGGCCAACTTCTGTTAAGTGTAGGTTTAAAAATGGAGAAAATGAGACGCTGCGGCGATAAGTTGCTAGCCCATCGCCTGACTTTACCCGACTTCAGATACTTTGAACTCCTGATGAGGCGAGTTACTAAGAGGGTATAAAAGGTTGCAGATCTCTGCCAGTTGCCACAATGACGGCAAAAAGCAACTTTCGTTTGTTATCTTTCCAAACCTGCGTTGGGACGCTATAAGCCTGTACATTTCAATTAATGTCGATAGTGAAAATTGAGCATTTGTTTAGTGTGTGATAGAAGTTTCTTATGTGATCGTACGGTATGCGGAGCTGTCAGACACACAGACCGTTCCAATTTGTATGTAAATATACCAATCTTTAACAAACCGTACCGTACTAATTCGACCCTCACAAACATGTCACAAGCAAATTTATGCGCCCGCGACCGTGCAAAGTTCAGCCGTGTTCGGCGCGTGTTTCCACGATCCGACATCGTCCGATTTGTCTGTCAGCGATGCCGTACATGAGTTCGATCACGAACGCTTGCCAAACGTGATTTTATGGGACAGATAGGTCTCTTTTATTTACATTAGGGATAATTTAAGTTACACGCAAACATATGCTTGTGATTGAATCTTTAACCTTTGAAATAGACGAAGTATGGTCTCATACTTGTTTAAGGAATACAACGGCACTTTTGAAACAATATTATTAAAGGTTTGGTGTACCTAGAACTTTATTTAATTTTTGGGGTGTTTTTGTATGACATATTTTTTGAGAAAGTTTAAATTACTGTAGGTACTTTTGCCAACGATTTTGAACTGTTTTTTATTTATTTATTTTATCTCTCACTTAATGAATTAATGATAGTCACTAACTTAAAGATTATCATATCAATAAATTGACCATTCGGATGTTTACCACAGAACGCCGCGCACAAGGGCCAAAATGTATTATATAACCTAACCCGTAGAACGGTGGAAACAATGTGGTGACCCTACAGCATTTCGAATGCAAACCCGGTCGCGATGAAGACGCCATACACGACCCATAAAACATTATCCGCGGAATTAGATCACCGTGTTCAGTGTTCGTGTTCGTAGCCCGGTCGACGAGGGCGCGGACTCGGACATTCGTCGAACAAAGTGAATAATATGTTTGCAAAGCTTTCATCATCATCAAGACGCCGAACGACGTCTATTGCTGGACATAGGCCTCCCCCAAAGAGCGGCGGAAAGGTTGTCGTGTGGCGACCACGTACCTACTGGAAGCGTGGGTAGACCGGGAGTCCGCTGGATGCGGGTGCATACTTTGCATAAATACTCATACTCATACTCATTTATTAATAAAATATAAAATTTTACACGTTAAAAATAATACGAATTATAATAGTAACTATGTCAAATTAATTTGATTATAAATTCTAATTATCATATTTATAAATCATAAATTATAAAATGTCACCGTTCTACAATAATATAATATTAATAATATTCTCATGGTTTAATGGAGAAGCTTGAATTTTAGACTATTTTTGTTTAATTTACTATAGCATTATTGTAGATCATTCATAAACCCATATATATATACGGGTTTGACTCTGGTTGACTGTAAGTTGCGTACAGGTTTTACTGTCTTTGTGATTATGACTTGACTTGTACATATATACCTAAACTAAAAGTGCTACTTTATTTCTGTACCTACGCAGCAATATTCCAAAGGTAACGGAACTGAAATTCAAGAAAAAAAAATCATTTGATATACCTACACTGTTTTTACTCCGTGTCTCTTTCACAGGAATATGTCATTTTAGGCATATTAATATTTGAGTTATCACATTTATTTGATCGTATGGCATTGAAAACATAAACATAATAAGTACTAATATAAATTAATTTTACGGTCTGTCAGCCACTTGATGGCCTATCACATACAACAATACTACTAATATACAACAAGTACTTACAAGTGTACAACCTTTGATGTGTCAATGTCATAAAAAAACATGCCGATTATTTGAGTTTTCGTTGACTGGAGTATAGGTTTGGTAGCATCGTTTCCCGAGCATTTCAACTCACGATGCTATGAGTTTATGTGTTTCGTTATTGGCAGTTTGTACGATACAATAGCGAGTACAAAACGTCCCTCTTTTTATTATTATTTAAATTCGTGTTTAAAACACATACCTGACATGCCACGGTAACTGCTGATATGTCGGATTTATATTCTGTTGTAAAATTTGCTGTGGGGCGTGCTTCCCAGCTAGCTTCGGAAGAATCTTTGATGCCTTTTTTAACCCCCGACGCAAAGAGAGGGGTGTTATAAGTTTAACGTGTCTGTGTGTCTGTGTATCTATGTATCTGTGTCTCTGTCTGTGGTATCGTAGCTCCCAAACGGATGGACCGATTTGAATGTGGTTTTTTTATTCGTAAGCCGATGTGATCCCGAGTGTTCTTAGCCATGTTTCATGAAAATCCGTTCAGCCGTTTTTGAGATATCGGACTTTAAAATGAAAACTTCGGGGGTTTTTCAACTTTTCCAAGTTGTTATAAAGTATACTTATTATCTTACCTGATGGTAAGTGATGATGAGGTCGAGGGTGTTACATGCATACCTAGATAGTGCTTATTCTCTCTCGTTTAAAAATATCGAAGTTATAAATATCGGGGAAAAGGTTTGCCGGAAGTAAGTTCCACACTGCAGCTGTCCTCGCGAGATAACTAGAAACAAAGCTTTCAACAATACACCTAAAACAAACATACTTACTAGTCAAATAGTAAATTAATTCATATTTATTTACCATCTTTTTGTCCAAAGACCACAACAGTGCCCGCTGCGGTCGATATTATTCTGAAACGCGGTCTGAGTATTGTTTTTATTTGTAAATGAGTAGGAAATGCTTTATTTTGGCCCATTAACGATGCGGTTTACCACAAACCGTCCTTTACTTAATAAAAGGTCACGGTGAATACTGCTGACAACATAACAAATCATAGTAAAATCATTTTCATAAGTGTGTGGTTTGATTTTGAATAGAAGTAAACAGACATGACTCATAAGTCATTAATCAACGTCTGTAAAGACTACTTAATAATTAGAACCTTGTCATCTTGAAGTGAGAAACTTATTTAAGTAATTATGACTCTAAATAAAGCACCGCCCACGATTTCCCTGCTGCCCCAAGGTTGACTGGTAGAAAATACTTTTTGGCATTAAGTACGCCTTTTGTACCATAAGTTCATCTTTTGTTCAATAAAGATTAAATGATTAAACCACAGACTTCTTTTTTGGTATAGGGATAGTTCAAAGACAAAGACAAAGGATATTTTTCATCGCGTAAATGGGTCATACAGATTTCGCAAGAGCTTCGCGTCTCGTCACACATTGTCAAATGTCAGAGTTAAGGGCTACAAAGGCTACTTTTTGGTCGGACTCTTAATCGCATACATGGCGTTCTCTTATAAATTAATATGCGATAAAAACGGGGTCCTGTCTCTTGACCAAACAACTTTTAGCCAAATGTATCATTTGACAAATGTTTCATTTGACCTAATGCATTTTTCGTCAAAACAGTGGTATTTTCGGGTATTCTTTGAATATCATCAAATAGAAGTCATTAGGTTAGGTTAGGTTTGTTTTATAATAATCCTATAAAGCTTTCTATTTAAGAAAAAAATGCATTAGGTCAAATGAAACTTTTGTCAAATGAAACATTTGGCCAAAAGTTGTTTGGTCTAACATTAGTGAACCGATAAAAACATTATTTAAGTATGTACACGTAAGCTCTTAAATATTTACCAACATCACGGCTTTATAAGTTTTAAGAGAAAGACGGGTAGTGCGAGAAAAATCGTGAGAGCTCGCGCGCCGTCTTGTGATAGTCGTGCAGGAAAGAAGATTTTTTTTTAAACACGGTGTATGGTCCAAATCTTTTAAGTAAACATTTGGGTTGTATAGGAAGGGCAAATCGCACAAACTGAACTATAAAGAAAAGTGTAAGCAAGCGTAACACATTGTTCACGACGATGACGTCACACGCGATTGGACCGTGACGACGCGGGAAAGTAAAAACACTGCTCCAGTTCTCACGTGCCGTGGCCCAAGCGGTGGGAACGAGCGAGTTGCGCAGGAGGGGTTTACCCTCGGTTTACCTACAAACGTTCCACCGAATGAATCTTCATCTATTTTTTTCTGAAATTGTAACCTTTTCAGGATTGTTATTTAACAACCCTAACCGAACCTAAGTAATGGGTTCTACATAATTACCGTCTAGCTATACCTAAAAAGTTAACGGTTTCTGAGAAAAAAAAAGATGCATGCAGTGCATTTTTCGCTGAATTTTCATTTCGTTAGACGGTAAAACTGTGGAGAGTCCTTATTTAACCTCAAGGGGCGAGTATCCACCAGAGTTATTCGAGTTTAGTGGTGTGCGAGGAAAATAATACTAATAGGATGAGATGCGTGAGCGAGGCTAGCAATGCTATTTTTTGTAACCAATAGGTTAGTTTAGGATAGGAATCTGTCCAAGATTATGGAAAGTTTAACGATTTAATCTTCATACTGATCTTATACATCAATTCACGTTAATTTGCTCACAGAAAGCAACATTTGACTAGTGGATAGATTGAAAAGTTTGGTATTGGTCTGTTGAAACTTAACACTGTAGGCCTTCTTATGGCGATTTAGAAAAAACATAACAGCGAAAAGTATATGCATCTAGCGTGATATTGATACACTTATTCATATATACTGTTTAACACATATGTTTAACAAGCCTACTTTAGCAAAAATGCCGTTAAAGTTCGTGTGCCTTTATCTTTCATTAGTGTCCGTAAAAAAGCGACCAAACACAATTTATTAATCAGAGGCATTTTAACTTTGGGTTACTGTTTAACACAAGCCGCGCCCTCTAGTGCCTTACGCCGCGACCTTGATCTTGCGCGTAATTAAGTGGCGCGCGCGCAGACGTCACGTCACGGCCGCATTGTCTCACTAATTGGTGCACTTGTTGATTGCGGTATGAGTAAGTGTGGTCAGATAGTGAGAAATGGTGCACTTCCTGGTGCGATTATGCGTCAAACATTACGTATGTTCAGTGGGCACGTCTTTAATACATTTGGGTGCGCATGAGCGGAGAAGCAGGATGCGCTGAATCGTACATTGATAAGTCATAAATTCTATTTATCTTTTTTTTTGTATTAAGCGACGACGGCTTTGTAATTTTGCCAATAATTCTGTAAGGTGTCTTTTTAAGTTTTATTTTTTATCGTTTTTGTGCGCGATCGCAGCGTCATTGCGCCGTGTTTTAACAAATAGCCACAACGGAAGATCAGCGTTGGTCCTGCCAGCAGTACGCTGAGTGGTGACCAATTCGTGACAAATACGTATATACGTATTACGTATATGTATATTTTTTTTATTGTAAGTAGACACAATAACAAAAAAATTGTCACGCATAAACACTTTCTTTCTTTCGCTGAACGGTTTAGGTGAATATAAAGCAAGCACAGAATACATTGCCATGCTTGTTTGCGGTAGGCGAGAGTATGAGGAGAGAAGGGTGATGAGAAAATGGTTAAATGTGAAAGAAAATGAAACAGACAAAATTTTAAGACCATTGTGACCTAGTTGGCACTGACCCTGTCAGCGTAGCCGGTGGTCCCGGGTTCGAATTCGCGTAAGTTTTAGTTAAGAATGAATACGAATATTTTTTTGTTTTCAAAGTATGTTGACTGTCGTCTAGTAACACAAGCTTTACGTAGTTTGCTACTAAGTCGATTTGTGTAAGATTGTGCGGTCCAGTGAGAATCGCAGATATAAGATTGACAATCCTGCGCAGTGACAGTAGAATGCGCGCGTCCCGTCCTCGTCGCGGGCGTCGTAAAATTGAAATTCAATAGCAAATGTCACAGTCTTTATTGCTACTTATTATAGATGTTTTCTTTATATGTTACGACACGATTTTGACACCGTTTACGCAAGGCCGTTTTAATTAATTTTACAATCAGCCGACATTGTGGCGAATATTTTAAGTTCAAAGTTCGTTCGTAAATTGTTGTAATTAAATTAAACTAGTAACCAGTTGTCGAAAATGTAATAAAATGTATTCAATAGAATAAAGTGCCTGTTTATATTTAATTAGTGAATAAATTTACTAATCGTGACATTGCATCACTACATAATACTCGTACAAAATAACCAATTTACATTCATCAAAAGTGACAGACGCCAGTATATCACAATTATCACAGTTCTATCTCTAACTCGAGGGGTTTTTGAAAAAGTTAATTAAGTATTTAGCTACCACATAAATAAAAAATAAAAAAACAACCACGACACAACAAACAGCCGATGACTATCTCGACAGACAAAATTAAGATTTAAAAAGTAGCTTCATCCGTTTGAGAGTTACGATGTCACTCGTAGGTACGTACATCGACACCGCCCCACTTTTACATCGGGGATTAAAAGTGTTAAAACACAACGAAACGGCTACGACACGACCCGCCGTACCCCCTAAACGCCCCGAAGAATGCAGACGCACCGGCGCCCGGCGAAAGGAGAAATGCATGTGCCGTTATTGTTGAACATTTTAGGTGCATTCCCCGTAAACTGCATAGTGGACATGCTGTGATTGAATGTGCTGTAATTTTAAATGATGCACATTTTAGGCGCCTTCCCTGATCCGTAGTGGGTCCGCTGTGAGTGAATACGCTTTAATTCTAAATGATACGCAGCATCAGTCAACTTATAAGCCTTATTGGAATAAGAATTTTAGAGATAAAATGATTTGGCCGAATGCAAAGCACTTCGACTGACATAATTTCAAATATTCAACAAAGCCGTAGGGTAATAGGCAAACGGGATAACAGGATAAGGATTGTAATCTCATAATACGATAAAACCAAAAATATTGAAACGCATACCAAAATCAAAACCGAGTAATTAAACTGTCATTGAAAATCAGTTCTAGAAAAAAAAACAAATTTGTGGATGTAAAATTTTGTTTTGCTTGTAAATGCAATGACTACATAAAAAGTGCGTTCTCATAACCACTTCCGCACACTACAAACAGTTTAAAAGCAACCTCGTGTAATTTGATTTCGATTCGACACTCAAATCCAATTTGTAGACTAACCATCTTTCACCGTCCCACTCGGCCGATAAAAAATACTTTATAACGCCTGTCAACGGCAACATTGACAAATTAAATATCAGCACTTGACATATGAACTACAAACTTGAAACTACACTCCTAAAATAACCGTTTAATCTTATCGTATATACGCTTAGGTCTTCTTTTGTTTGAATTCCATTTTTCGAACGTCGATCGCGTGGTTATATTAAAAGCGTTCCAAAGCCAAATGCAGTAAGAATATAAGAATTGGAATAGTATAGGTACTTTTTATTTTGTTTGGGTTGCAATACTCAAATTTTGGCGCACAGTAATTAGAGATGGGAGTTATGTAGAGGTCATGCGAACGTGCTATCGTCTTTTGAATATTAGATGGCGTGGAAGTTAAGCGGTAGCGGAGATTACAATTTAGAGGTAATTAAAAAAGATAACATAATGAGAGATGCAACAATCAATTTGTCCCTGCTTTAACATAATATTGATGTTTAAAATTGCTTTCAATCATATACAACGACGTATGTTGTGCGTAGATGTTGAAAACGCTTACCAAAAATTACAGTTACAAGAATATTGTTAGTAAGTAAACACGTTTTCAGTTTAATTGTATTGTAAGAACAAAGGATTTCATAAAGAAGTAAATACAATAAACACGAAATTGAATCACAATTAAGCGCAAAAAAATAATCCAATTTCCAATACAGACTCACAATTGTCAGTACCTAATTACCAACTGTCAGTTTATAATTACCGTAACTTCAATTAATTATTCATGATTGATAGTCTTCTGTACTGTGCCACCAGTTAGATACATAGATTGATAGATTCGAATCCGCTACCGCTCGTCGCTTCACACGACCATTAGCGGGATTGGGTGGTAATTATAATTAATAGTGTGTAACTGACCGTCGTATTGTAACTGATGGTTTGGTTTAGGCTACTTGGGGTGAGTGTAAAAATGGACAAAATCGAGTCTAGTAATGTGTCAAAATTAATAAATATTCGAAAACCTTGAAGCTAAAATCAAGGTTTATAAACCACTAGCTTCTGCCCGCGACTCTGTCCTGGAACTCGTTTATATCGCAGCTCCATACCAATTCACCCCCCATTTCACCCCCTTAGGGGATGATTTCCGTGATAAAAGCTATCCTATATCCTTCCCCGGGACTCAAACTATCTCTATACCAAAATTCATCTAAATCGGTTCAGCGGTTTAAGCTTGTAGAGGTAACAGACAGACAGACAGACAGAAAGACAGACACACTTTCGCATTTATAATATTAGTATGGATACATACATTAATAATGGTACTTAGGATGTTATAACTTATAGTAATAATTGATCTGAATTCATGCAATAAAAGTTATTTTCTTTTGACTACGCCACCCCAGAGCTAAACTCGCGGACGTCGATATAAGTGTGGGTAATTTTGTGTGCTGTTAAATTTAACATTGCATTGAAACTTAAAGTTTAATTTATAAAATATTGTAATTAAGTAAGAATTATGAATTAAGATTAAGTATGAATTTTCCTTCAACTAACTCGACTCATTTGATTCAGCTATTATAAATTCTAAATTAGAATACGAACAGGTTGTATACGGAACTCTAAAATGTGATGGTTGCTACTTATATAAATTGTTATTGTTAAATGACGTGTCGTTTCAATTTATTCCAAAAGTATCCTGCTGGTGATGAACTGACGAAATCCGACTTTTAATCAAATGATAGAATGTGAACGGTAATTTATTACTATCAAATAATATTTTTACTACGACTTAATCTTTGTATACTTTTTAGTGTAGTGAATTAATCTTGAGTTTTAATTATGACATTGCAATGAACTGATTGATTATATTTTGTAGCCTAGCGGTTCAGGCAGTGGTTCAGGCATGCGGCTTTCAGGCGGCGGTTGTGGGTTCGAATCCCGGCTCGTAGCAATGAGTTTTTCGGAGCTTACGTACGGAATATATACCGTTAGCTTTCCGTTGAAGGAAAACATCGTGAGGAAACCGGTCTAAACCCAATAAGGCTGAGTTTTACCTCTGGGTTGGAAGGTCAGATGGCAGTCGCTTTCCTAAAACAAGTGCCTATGCCAAATCTTGGGATTAGGTGTCAATGTGGACCCCGGGCTCCTTTAGGGCACAACCGGGAACAACGCTAGGAGGATGGTGATGAACGCAAACGAGGGGTAACATAAGAAAACATAAGAATCTGTGTGTATATCTGCGTATCTGTCTTGGTATCGTAGCTCCTAAAAAGATGGAGCGATTTGAGTGCGTTTTTTTAACCGAAAATCTTGTCTGTCAAGATGGTTGTTAGCCATGTTTTGATGAGTCGGAAGTGTTTAAAGTGATTAATTTATGTATTTATTTATAAAATAATCAACAGCTTTGCGAAACTTCTAATTACCGAGTATCTTGGACACGGTGATTAGGAATATCATAATTAGTACGACCTGTGTAATTTGGTCACGATCACGATCGCATATGTTTCCTGCCGCGCAAGGACATATGGGAAAGGACATTTCGGCTATTTATTAATACGCACTTTTAATTGATAGGGATACATTCACATTTTTTAAATTCTAGTGGGGTTAACACACGACAATTTTATTTTGATCTAGAAAGATCAGTCAGTCTACTTTGTAAGTATTATTCGATTGAAAATTGGAATTAGTTATTCTTTTCTTTACTTCTAATTAAATTGATGGCAATAGCAATCTAAGTTGAAAACAGTCTATTTCCAAGTTTTTGTTTTGACGCAGCGTGTTATATAACAAATTCAGACGCTCAGATTGGATTGAGGACGAAGGAAGGACACTTTTTTGGGTTTATCAACCAGCATTCCAAGATATACGGCCGTATTCATAAACGTACAAGCCTGTTTTAACTAAAATGGCGTTAAAATTCGTTTGTCCTTATCTGTCACTTTGACATTTGTGTTCGTAAGAAAGGGACAAAGCACATTTTATTTAGCAAAGGCATTTTAAGTTTTATGAATAAGGGGGTTAGTGTTTCTAAAATGATAATCTGGCTTAGCTCCCCTTAATGCTCCCATCATCTTAACATAAGCATCCACAAATTAGCGGTTCAATCTCCATGACCCTAACTTAGGCGTACCGATGCACACATACACACATACCGAGGTACACATACCGTAAAATAGTCTCACATATCCTAGTACAATTGTAGTTGCTATTACATGCCATTACGGCCCGTGGGAACCGGTGCGGCCCGCAGGGAGCGATATTATATACTAATGTGGTACCTGAGGTACACTTGTATAAGTAGTGGTATAATAATAATAATAATAAATACTCTTTATTGCACCACAACAGGAGAGAAACATCTTACAAAAAAAATATTGCTAATAATAATGTAATGGTATAATATACATACTGAAGCTTGTATTCTCAAGGGGTAGGACGCCTTCGGGTGGTGATGCGGTACCTACTTAAAATGGTTGACCAATTCTGCTACAATGTTTATTAGGCTAAAACTAACAGTGTCCTCTCGTGACGGCCGTGATTTTAATAATGAATCCAAGTTATTTGTTAACGTCTGTGACAGAGAAGGCAACAATTCTTAATTTAAATACTCTTAATGTGCTAGTTTAAGCTGGCACTAGACTGTAAAGGTATACCACCTTTGCAGTGGGTACAGCACATGAAATTCCAAGGGACATTTATAGCAATCAGGGTTTTTCAGAATAAATTATGCCACCAGCTTCCAGAACTGTGGCGAGAGGTCTAGGTGTCAAAATCCAGCCGCCAGCTGGTGACATAATGCATTTTGAAAAACCCTCATTTGATTGTAGTCTTTACCGTGGACATTGCCAAAGTAAATGACTGTTAAGCCTAATTTCTGTTTGGATTCCTAATCCGTATTAATGACATTTCCTCTTTTATGCGATTTTTTTTATATTTGCACCCTAACTATCCACGACAGGAAAGGCGACTTTCGTTTGTTTGACTCTGTAAAATTCATCTGCTAAACTTATTTTAAGATCTCTTTAACTCACAATTTCACTGTCAAAATATATCAATTAAGTTTTTTACAGTTTTCCGGCGATGTTAACACTTGTCACATCAGTGCAATATTAATAAAGTAATAAAGCAAGCCCTAGTTAATGGTGTAAAAACTGAATTGTTTAGTAAATTACAATGCGTAACGGATATTTCTTTATAAGCACATACTGGAATTATTTATAATTCTTAATTAAATACTCACAAGCACACTAGTGCGCCGCGCAAGAAATTAAACGGGTTAATTCTCTTGCTTTTTATCACTTCACTCGTCTTTATTTAATTAATGATTTTTATTTCCCTTCTACGGCGGTCCACCAGTCGAACAGGACGTCTAAACAAGTCAATACGCAACTTTTGCCAAGCAAATCTGTTCCTTATCACAAATGCTACAGAGTTCTGAACTGGTAATTATATAATTTCACTAGAAGTGCTCTAAATGGGTATTTTTATAGCACCTAGTTGTGAATAAGAGCACAACATTCGCTATAAATTTTAACTGCAAATACTAGTTCTTGACCGGGAAATCCGTCAGTACTTGACACTTGGTAAAAACACTCGGACCGAATGAAGTTAAATATATGACTCTTGAGTAGAATTAACATTTTAATTAAAGATAATCCTTAAAAAGAAATACCTACTCATAATTAGTTCTGTAAAGCAATGGCACTTAGCAATAAACAAACTGTCTTCCTCTGTGACAAAACCCGGAGACTTGAAAGCATTCGGCTGAAGAGACGGCTTTCGTTCAGGCGCACAGGAAAAAATACTTTATTGAATCAAGAAATTTATAAGGAAAATGCAACAGAAATAATCGTGAATTGTGATTCTTTCGAACTTCATTCAAGATAGTTTAACATGTTCCTAATTAGTTAGTTGTTTTAAAAACATTTACCGCAAATCTAGTTATTTTCTCTGGTGGTACAAAACCTCGCTGTCTTTATCTGTTTTTTATTTATTTATAGGTAATCTGAGTCAACAAATAATTTGTATACAATTATTGAACCTGCGCCCACAATTTCACGAGAATCCGTTGAGAAATGCGACCTGTAGAGGAGAACAGCCAGACATACGAAATAATGTTTGGCCAAGGTGAAACGGAGAACTTTATTCGCTTCGCTCGCTCGTCCAATAACGCCAAGGGTTTGGTCATCTCATCTGATGTACTCAACCGTTGCGACATTGGCGAGCGTCGTCACTAATTGCTCACAATTAGAGAAGGCCCGTTAACCGACTAATGCGAAGCTGATGGTCTTTTGCCAATCTAGAATAGGTTTATATAATTAATAATTATAATTTCCTCTTGTTGTGTCAACGGGGAAGGAACAGTTGTTCGCGTCCCTCTACTTTACGCATCCATTAACAGGCTGTAATGGGCGATTTACGGTATCCTATCGCAAGCACTAAAAATCATTTCCCAACCGTATCGTTTGTCCGAATTTTCATTTCGGAAAAAAGCCAGTTTTCTCGTAGACCACAATATTTTTGATTATTTTTAAATAGGTACTTATCTTGTAGAACCTATTAGGTCAGGTTTGAGTTGTTTTATAATAATGTGATTGTGATAGGATACCGCGATTGACTGCCCGAGTGGTACAATTGGAAAGTCGTCAACAGAAATGACCGTTTTGAAATTGGACTAGTAATACTGCCAAAGGTGAATTTAGTTGAAGCTCAAGTGTCCCTAAATATATTTATAACTATTTTTTTCTTCTTATAAACGAATCAAGCCCAATAGGAATTTTGAAATGTAGGGAACAGGTAGTTAATTAAATAAACAAAGTGTATTTAATTGTAATATAAAAATGTATTATATTGTACAAAATACATATAAATACATACATACATTCACGCCTTTATTCCCAAAATAATAATAAAAAGCTGTAATTATGAACACATGCAGAATAGTACGCAAATTTTTGGCATTAGAAGAGCAATAAGTAGTCCTTAGGTAGCATACCTAAAAAAAAAAAAAATACCTACCTTCTATATTCGTTTGGCCAAAAGCCCGCGGGTAAAATACCCACCACTTGGAGAGAAACACAAATAAAAACAAATATAATAATAATAATGATAATTCTAAAATACACATTTAAGTATGAAGTATTTTCCATTCGCCGTTTCGATCGGCTGATGATGATATTAAATTAGTTACAGTGATTACTAACTGCGCCTAACGTGTCGACGATCTGTCAACCACTGGACCATTGGAGTTGTATTAGATTTCGTTGTACGATGTTTAAACTTATTCAATCCTTTTTTAACCAAACAAAACAATATCTGCATTAACATTGCGAATGCAGTTACTTTTAAAACGTTTTTTTCATGCAACGGGTATATTATCAATTAAAATACAAACAATAACAAAACAATTAATAAGCGTTAACTAAAACTGTTTGTTAAAAAATAAATTAAAAATAAAATAGAATAGAACTAAACTAAATCTAAAAATGGCTCCTGCGGCATTGTGCTGAAGATGTTAATTGTATAGTGCCGTTTTAAAGGTACGACGGTGTCTTATTTTAGACAACGTGTTAATATATTCCATATTTTGAAATTCTTTTAATGTTAATTAAGTTGTTTGGGGTATTTGATTTACCTACACCGCAGACAGCAGGATTAATTATATTACCTACCGGGAATTATAGTAAAATTCGAAGCAGAACATCTTTTCAACGTTAATCTATAATCCGACCAAGGAATTAAATGTCGTTAAACTGTTAAGAAGTCAGTTCTATTTAGACTTACAAGTATGGAATATAAAACTGTCGATGGTTTTAGTTTTTGTAATCCTTTTATCTTTAATTATCTATTGTACTCATTATTCTCATCAGACAATCGGATTTAAAAGAGGATTACCTATAAATCAGGCTAGTCTGAAACTAGGTAAGTAAGTTTTATTATTATAGAGGAAGGAACATTTAAATTAAAAGTTTTTATTTAAATAGTATAATTATAGCTTAGAATGCATTAATTCAAGTATTTATTATACTTAAGATATGCAAATTCATAACTTTGATTTAATTAATTTATGTTTTTTTTTATAAAAAATTAACATCATTACAGCACGCTAAGGCGCTGGTAAATCTAAATTAATTCATTGTTCCAGGATAATGTTACTCAGAACTTTCATAAACAAAACATTCAATAGACAGCGATTAAATGCAAAAAGCGCGATTACCGGCGCGCGATAATTGTGGGAACCGCGTCCGTTACCGTCGGCGCGCGCGCAGCCCGTGCCGACAATTACTGTCGCTGGGATGTACCGTAACTACAAGTTAAGGTATACTCGCGAAAATGTTCGTGCTTATCTAAACGCAAACATTTTCGCGGGTATTCCAATTTCAAATTTTCAAACGAGAAGGATCTCGTTGTGTTTTGAAAATTTGAAATTGGACACGGTTGAATGAAAAGAACTTGATCTTAGATAAGAGATTTTGTATAGAATTACGTGTATAATATCTGTATGAAGTTGGAATGATTTTGTGATAAAAATTAAACTCAAATTAACCGCAATTACTGTAACTGAGATGTACAGTTGTACGTTTACCCGTGAAAATGTTGGTTCTGATTTAAAATTCTGAAATAAAAATTGGAATTTTCTTACAGGCCATTTTTCTTAAAATTAGTTAGCATTATTAGTAACATTATTTGCACCATGTATTAATAATGTGTACAACGTCTATATTTGATAAACATAAATTATAAAAAAAATACCAAAGTTCATTTGCCGATACTTAACATACATAGTAATTTATAACTAAGACTTTAAACACCCGTAATTGAGGTTATTGGATATCGAATTCTCGGCTGAAAGTTGGAAGCAGTTAAACCAATTGGTCACTTCCTTGTAAATAAATATCATAAAATATATAATACAAAACATGTTTAATATTCAAATTTGAATGAGTAAAAAAGAAACCAAGTCTCTGGATTAACCTTTCCCGTTACCGGGATAAAAGGAAAACTGCGAGCTTCCTAGGCAGCACGAGTTGCTCGCATTAACGTCGTGAAAGTTGAAGCACCAAGAATATATAAAATTAAATTTAACGTACCTTGTCACAATAAATCACCGCGAATCTCAATAAACCGCAAAACACCTGTTACCTCTTAAAATAACCAGTATCGTTTGACAATGGTGATTGTGCACACACAAGCCCTGTTTTTTGCAGCGGAACCTTATCACAATCGCCCACTCGTGGGACTCGTTCCCACGGGGACATTGTCTCGGCAAATGCATTTTAATGCCATTTTTTACAATTATGCGCATAATGGTCAATTGTTCAATTGATAGTTTTCAGTTGTCCTAGTTACCCGATGGCATAAGTTAACGTAATGAAATGACTTATCTTATCCTCTATCTGATACAAGAAAAAAATATAATGACATTTGAATCGATAGGTAACAGAGTAAATTGTTATATTTTCAAATCGAACAATACAATACAAATGCACTTCTGCAATAAGCACCAGTTATGTCTTTACGCCAATCTTACGAGAACCAAGTTGGAGGCATGAACTGGAGACTCGTGTAAAATATTCAACAATACCTTTAAAATATATATTTACACTAGCTTCTGCCCGCGACTCCGTCCGCGTGGAACTCGTTTATATCGCAGCTCCATGCAAACTTTCACCCCCTTAGGGGACGATTTCAGGGATAAAAACTATTCCATGTCCTTCCCCGAGACTCAAACTATCTCTTACTATACCAAAATTCATCTAAATTGGTTCAGCGGTTTAAGTTTGAAGAGGTAACAGACAGACAGTCACACTTTCGCATTTATAACATTAGTATGGATTGTCATTGACACTACCTTTGTTAAGTTTTAACATTTTTAGACTATCATAAAATTCATTCTCTATTTATAAGACGAATTCCTCTAACTTATTTATACACTTATAATCGATTTAGGTCTGGTCTTCTGTAACACATGACGGTGTAAAGTCGAATTAAAATCATTTAGTAAATCCTCAATACGACTTACAGGCTAAATGTCAGGATAAAACCCAATGATCAATTTCACAAACCAATTTATGAACACATGATTTATATTATAGAAAGCTCTACCTATATACTTAACCTAAACTTTAAAACAGTTTTAAGGACGTGGATATTTTCGTGACACATTGTTTCAATCATACCTAATCACTTTTTCAGAGTTTATCTCGTCAAGAGGATCGTTTCCAGGTTTCATATTGAATTATCAAAGTCGAAAATTGTCTTAAAAGTGATAAATGAAAAGGCTTAATTTTGAACCCGTTCCTTATTTAGAACTGTCTGCATTGTTATTCAGGTATCTACTAATTCTGAACATAATCCGGTAAGTTCCTAATCTACATTAAGGTATCAGTATTAGATGATCCTCTACAATACGATAATCCCGCTAAAATTGTAGGTGGCCGGGAAACCTGTAATCCCTAAGTATAAGAAAGTAATAAGTAAGTACTTAAGTAAATGTAAGTGGTGTTAGTTTTTCTACTTCACAAGTGTTGTCATTGAAAGATTACAGTTAGATTTGTGGTTAGCAAACATTGACTAGTACTTACTTAAATATATGCTAAGTACTTCTTTCATGTGAATGTTTAGGCAATCCTGATGTGATCAGTATGTTGGTTTTGTAAGTGATAATGTTTAGTATAGACAATTTTTACTATTTAAATTAGGAGATATCGGTATTTGCGGAAACTTGTGAATTGAATTCAATATTATATAGAAATAAAATATGTGTGAGACGAGTGCACACGGAATACTAATGCTAAAAATAGATTTTAAACTAATTAACCGTCTCTTGCTTCATATACGAATGACAGTATGTCACACACGTGATATTTAGACGTAAGTTATGAACTAAAACCATCTTGGTGAAATAATTAATATCTACCTTTTTAAAATTTCTCAGATAGAGTGGCGCGGAACTTAGCTTTATAATAATTAATGATATTAACGTCATATATTGATTTAAACTTTCACGATTCTCACACATTATTTATACTAAATAAATAATTATTATACGCGATTAAGTCCCGTTTAGTATAAATAATGTGATATTAACGTAATCTATTTTTCGTGAAAAAATATTTATATCCTCCGAGATGGTGTCACAAGTGTAATCGATTTTTTCAAGTATTTTGTTTTTGAAAAGAAGCAAATGTCGCAATTCTAATCATGCGTAAAATGACGTACTTAACGCAAAGCGCGCTGAAATCGCCGCTCACCCGTTGATGTCTTTTATAGGGAACACGCACTGCGTTCCCGATTTACAATGCGTGAATTCAACTGCGTTTGAATGAAAAAGTACAATTGATTTAAAAACATTTTTCTCATATAAATATGGTTTTTCCATAAAATGGGAACTCATAATAAATATGAATGGTTTGTGTGCGTTGAGTGAAATATGACTTACCTTAATGTATCTTTGGCGCTATCAATACAAGCAAATTTCAGCCGATTGACTCCGTCATAAAAATCCCACAGACACTTCACCAATCTTCCAAATACAATTAAATGTTTAAAAACCACTAAAAGACGACCCGCACCTGCGGTGCCTCAATTACAAATACTATCGATTTCAAATGTCACAGTCCAGTCACTTTCACTGAAAACAAACAAATTCAGGCGGCCAATTTACAGGAGTTCGCTAACTGAAAACGCGAACACAGTCCACAGATTTACAAATAAAAAAAAACCTAAAATTACGGGCTATAATTTTAGATCGTTCATCTACATGAATTAAGGAACGGCATTTTTGAATTTACGAATTCAATTCAAAAAATTTGAATTCAATTCGCACGCGTGTTGTCGGATCGGCGTGCGCGCACGAATGCCCGTGGAGGAGGATTCGGCGGGCTAAGCGAGAAGTGGGCGGGGCCTGCTTCTAACGCAACATCTATCGGTAGCTCGTCTCCGTCGCTCGCATGTCTCCGCGCTATTTGCGTCTCCCTCTCGTGCGTTATGGTGGTGGGAGCATGAACTTTGCCACTGCGCCCGCGATTAAAGATACGCGACGTTATAGATCGCGCGATTATCGTAATTCTATAGTTTAATGCGTTTACTTGTTTTTATGCGTGTGTTGGCTAGATTTTAGAATGATTTAGAAATACATTTAATTTAAATAAAACACAAGTTGTAAATTTGATTATGCATTTAAAGGTCATCCAACTATTTCCTAACTGTGTTCGTCACATACGTATATTGCAATAAATAATTGTTTCTTATTTCATACCTAAAAGTTTACCTAATGTTATATCTGGCAACTGGTCTGGATCGGATAGGAAGCCACTTGAGTTGAGAACGGAAACTGGATACATGGATAGCTGGATCTAGCAACCAACCTATCGTCTAAGCAACATAAGAAAACCAAAGCTTTTTTAAACCTTGCTAGAGATGGACTAAATTGCTTGACCTGATTAAATGTACCTACCTCTACTAAATATATATTTCAGTACTTACAAATGTGAAGCAATTCAATTGTACCTATATTTAAGAGTACGCAGTAAGCTCGGTTCTCCATACAAATGTAGTTACGCTCTCATTTTAAAACTACGTGTCGGATGGTAACGAAACTTTGCATTTACAATGACATGAGGTATATCTATGTCTGTAATTAGTTTATGTAGCTTCAGATACCATAGTGAAAAAAATACAACGAATTTAAGTTTTTCATAGAAAACTTGTTTTTGCTGTATTTCGTTTGTTTTATAAACTGGAACCATATAAACTAATTACAGACATAGATATACTTCATGTCATTGTATATGCAAAGTTTCGTTACAATAAAACACGTAGTTAAAATGAGAGCGTAACTACGTTTGTATGGGAAGGTGAAATTCGGCCGAGCTTACTGCGGACTCTTAAGAACTTACAATTTTAATGTGAAATATTAGCATAAAATTGATTCTACATTTGAATAATCCAAAATACCATCCATTCATTGAACGTATTTCATCAAGTTTTTCAGCAGGAATCAGTTTCGTCTACCTACATTAGAAACCTCATTAGTCGGATAAACTTTATACAAAAGATAGTTAGACAGGCATTGAATTGTAAATCAAACATGTTATAAAACGTTGTGATTGTAGAAGTATTCGTTAGGTTTCACGTTTTTCTGACTAAACTAGCTCATCTGGCATTATTTGAAATAATAAAAATTAAGGTGCATAATGCTCCCTTAGCAGAAAAGGGTCATAAAAAAAGGTTCACTAAAACTATCTCAAAATCATAAAACTATAACTTACGCAACTTTACCGGACCATAAAACTTTCTTTGCAAAAGTCCCGTTTGCATTTTTTTATGACGCTAAAAGACGAAGTGAAGTAGAAATGTATATATAACTTAAAATGCCGTCGCGCCGGAAGGAAACAGGTATACCAGTATAGGTTTTATCATCATCATCATCATCATCATCATATCAGCCGAAAGACGTCCACTGCTGGTCATAGGCCTCCCCCAAAGATTGCCACAATGACCGGTCCTGCGCCACCCGCATCCAGCGGACTCCCGCGACCTTTACCAGGTCATCAGTCCACCTTGTAGGGGGCCTACCCACGCTGCGCCTTCCGGTACGTGGTCGCCACTCGAGAACCTTTCCGCCCCAACGGCCATCGGTTCTACGTGCAATGTGCCCCGCCCACTGCCACTTAAGTTTAGCGATTCGGAGGGCTATATCGGTTACCTTGGTTCTGCTGCGGATAGCCTCGGTTTTATCACTTGGGCGGTAAACTGGGGTGGGTTACCTACTTCAGGAAATATTGGGCTACTTTCAAATGTAGCAAGCAGGTATTATGGTTGCAATTTTATCTTATTTTTGGCAAATAATGACTGGCTGTTGAATTTGTTTCGGCGTTAGAGTTTTGACTTGTAAAAGTGCCATTACGGCCTACTTGCAGAATAAAAATCATTTATTTCATTTATCATTTACCGCAGTTATCGCTTTGAATAACACATCCAACACTATCGCACTCGCATAATGTCAAAACGTGGCGGATGTCTTATTCAAGGCCTTCGTACATGGCTAATTGTATCAAAGATTGTTCATTAGTTTAGTAGGTACCTATACCAGGCCGACAGACGTACTTTCGCATTTATAGCTTCTGCCCGCGTCTCCGTTCGTGTGGAACTCGTTTGTATCGTAGCTTCGTACAAACTTACAGCCCCCCATTTCATTCCCTTACGGGATAACTTCCGGGATAAAAACTATCCTTTGTCTTTCCCCAGGACTCAAAAAAGAGTTTTCCCCATACAAATTTTGCACGCCTATTTAACCTGCTTAGGGGTGGATTTTTCCAAAACCCTAAAATTGATTTTCTTTTATTGTAAGAAGGAGTCCATACGCAAAGTTCCAAGTCTCTCACTTAGAATTTGACTCCATCCCCATACAATCTTTCAACCCCCTTCTTGAGGGTGGAATTTTCTAAAAAAAACCCTGCTTAACATAAACTACCTATTGTGAAAAACAGCTTTCTTAGGCTCAACGGTTTGGGCTGGGCGTTGATTTAAGTGAGTGAGTCAGTCAGTCAGTCAGTCAGGACTTTTACGTTTATTTTATATATAGATTAATATATTATGGTTTATATTATTTGCGGAAATCGCGAAACGACAGGTTGATGTGGGGACTGAAGAGTTGGCGGCTTTCTCGCGCAACGCATCAGCATTGCAATTCAGCGAGGAAATTCCGCCAGCACCCTGGGTACAATGCTACGAGGGCTTTTTTTAGATTCAACTTAAGTAGTTTTAGTTTAATTTAGGCTTAAAGAATTTAATTCATTAGAATTACCATCTTGTATATACTGAATATAAATAAGTCCTACTCCAGTGTACTACTTATGTTAATATAGATTCAAGCAATTAACTTCAACTAGGTAATTTACCTGAACACATATAGTTTTCCATCTGTGATTGTAATATTTACATTAATTCATCATACATATTCATTGTGTACCACAAGATCATGCTAACTGTGGTATATGCAATCAAGTACATAAATTAGTACATAAGTGGAGATGTATGGAAATCAAGGAGTATCTTGGACGTAGGTATGATTCGATTTATAGAGTTAATTTCCTAGGTCACTGTGGTTAATTATCTTAAAAATGATTACACGCATATACAACTCTTAATGATATATGTAGGTAATTTGTAAGCGTTATTCCCGGTAGTACCCTTAAGGAGCCCGGATACTACTTTGGCAACAATCTTAAGATTTATCGCAGACACTCGTTTAACAATAATATATAATATAATACTAGCTTCCCCCCGCGACTTCGTCTGCGTGGACCCGGAATAAAATGTATGTTGTCTATGTCAAGGCTATAAAAATGCAATGCAAAATTTCATCCAAATCGGTTGAACCGTTTAAGCGCGATTGAGTAACAAACATCCAAACATCCAAACATCTAAATTTTCGCATTTATTTTTTTATTTTATTCGCATTAAGAGCATTAGCTAAAACCTTGTTCATAAACGGTCATCAAACTTATTTAAGCTCAAATTACGCCACTAATTTGTTTGAATTTTCACTTTGACATTTGTACCACCATCTAAACATCCAAATATCCACTTTCGCTTTTATAGTATTAGTAGGATGTAGTATCTCAGTGTGCATAATTGTCGTAGCATTATTTTGTAGTATATGTGTACAACTGTACGCAGTCGGTGGCAAATAGACATCTGAATTTGTTGAATGTGCCAAGTATTTATATATATGAAGTCTGTTTATTTGTCAAGGCTCACCCGGAACTTTTCAAAACCTATAAAGACACATGCAACTTTCGTACAAGATATCCAAACCGTCTCGTCGGTCCTGTTCGTAAGACACAGTTGTATAGCAGTAACGCATACTTTAAGTCCATTGACATTTTTAATCGTTTGCATGATGACATCAAAGTTTTGCCTATTACATTATTTAAGCGTAAACTTAGGAACTGGCTCGTACAATAATGTTTTAACTCTGTAGGAGAATATTTTGATTATTTTAAACATTGAACTTGACATTTATTATTGTATTAAAAACAGGTTAAACATATATAGGTAAAATTACATAAGATATAAAGAGACTAAAAGTAACCTAAAATTAATAAAATAAAAATTAATTTAAAGAAGGTCCCCAAGGTCGGACCCCTGCGGAAGGGTTCCCATAAGACTGGCTGCGTTCCCCCTTTGGATAGCTACCGTTGGGCAAGAAACGAGCCAGCCCTATGGTCTCCGGATACTCTGACCAATTTTTTTGAGATTTGGCCGAATAATTGGTGTGCGCCTGGGCTCCAAGGTCCGAGCGTTTCAACAGCAAAAGCCGCAAAAACATGCGTCTGTGAGGCCGATGTATTTGCGGCACTTTGCTGCCTCGGCCGCTGCAGCTGCCCCACCTGCTCTCAAAGATGTAGTGCTAAGGTGGGACGGCGCCAGGGTGTCTACGCATGTGGCATCCCAAATAAGGGGCCGTCCCAGTTTCCAAGGCACTAGGGTCATACCGTCTGGCATCTTGCCGTCGTCCCGCGCCAACCCCGGCGGTTCTAGTACGGCCGGCACGTTGGCGCTGACGAAGGCCCGACGGATGATATCATTGACGCAGGCGTGGCGAGACAGGCGACCAGCACTCTTTGCGCAAGATAGGCCATGGTGCCCCAGGCTTCCCACCAAGGTTCCGCAGGGGCAACGATGTGGAGAAACAATGTCGGCCCCAAGGCGTAGACCGACAGCCAATCTCAAGGTGTTGCAGTCAAGGAGTGTACCGTGTACCTTTTTTATTGTAATTAGATTTGTATTGTAATTATGACATATTAGTAATATAATTGTAATTATGAAATTTTAGCAATGTAATTGAAATTGTGTCATTTATGTTCATTTTGCATGCCAGTTCCTGGTGGAATGTGTGTGTCACCTTATTGCTTTATTGTATGGCGAATAATAAATACATATCTCTGGCGTTGACTGCACAATGATAACTAACGAGCCACCCGTTGCAGCTTCGAACAAGAACATAAAATAATACCTAGTGCGATATTGTGAGCTAAGTGTGTCAAAAGTTTTTATTTTTTCTATGCCATTTCTATCTGTGAGTTCCTTTAATTGTTTTTGTATTACTATGTAAGACTTATATCATGTTTTTGCAGCTATTGGCACTCCTTAAGTATAAATAAATAAATAAAAAATCCTGACTATTAGGTACAAACACGTCAAAAATCATTTCATCGGTCGAGTCATCTTCTCCTTCTATGGTTCTTCTTCTATAAACTTTCATATGTTTTTTTTCTATTTAGCTAATGAATTTTTCCATTTAAATCTGTATTAACTTCATAATAATATATTTACGACGTCGGACTCGTAGTCACACCATTTTGTCGCACTGGTGTGGCCACGAGGAATTCACTTTCCTCGTAGCCACACTGTTTGGTACTGGCGCTTCGCTCGCTCGGCTCGCGGGCGTAGGGTCGGAGTACACCTAACATTTCCTCGCTTCGCTCGTCGTCGTACCTACACGGACCTGTTAAAGCGTTATCTTTTTAAAATGGAGTGACCACGAGTCTGTCGCTATATTTACAGAGGTATAATAACCTAAATACCCACACCGAATCGGGTAACGTAAAACTGAAATTAAGATAACTCATAAGGATTGGTGAAACTTAAGCTAAAATTATGCTGTAAAGATACTTTTAAAAAAAGTTAAATCCCTAGCATTTAAAACCAATCGATACATTTTTAAAACACAACCATTATAAATTTAGTGCTTAATTGATTTTAGGTAGGTATGTTACGACAGGAAAGACTCAAAAATATTAAATGCTAATTAAACTTTAGATAGGAACAAATCAACTTTGTTTCACTTAACATAAAACTACTCATAATCATTGCGAATCTATTCTCTTTGAAGTGAAACTAGTTCTTGCCACCCAATACAATTAATATAAATTCTACGGCGCAAGAATATAAAACAAACATAAAACATTTGCACAATCTAAAAAACCTTGTAAAGGAGCCGACACAAGCGCCGACCGATTCATAGAAAAGAAATTTGCACAAACTGTTATGAGAGCAAATATTTTAATTGTTTTATTGTTGGACAGTTAGTTGGACATAGTAAATGTCCGTTAGCCCGTGACGTCACAACAATAGGTTTTTTAAGCACGGGCCGGCCGGGCCTTTCGTGTCGAGAAAGGTGCAGGGTGCTTGAGATGATAGTTTAATACCACGAGGTAACGGTGTTTTGAGTTTGGTATTCGTTTAATACAGTATTAGCGTGGATGACCGTGTACTTGCTTTAATTCCAATACCAACTTATAACGCATTCATCCGAAAAAAAACATAATGATACGGTAGTTATACCTTACCTATTATTTTAACATGTATCTAAAATAAGTGTGATAAAAGAATAATAATAAATTGAGTGTCCCTAAAATGCCCCCTGCGATATTGTAACTGATCATTATACGAGTATCATCATCATCATCATTTTCAGCCCATATTCGCCCACTGTCGGGAAAAGGCCTCTTTTTGAGTCCCGATCTTGCATGAGCTAATTTTATCCAGAAGAAACCCATGAACTTCCTAATATCGTCCACCCATCGAGCTGGACCAGCATGGCCGATGCTCCTTTTACCTAGATGAAAAAGGGTACGGCACCTGATTATAATGTTATTATACCTCTGTGTAAATAAAATCGTATGTGAATAAATTGTCATTTCAACTTCGCCATGATACGATATTAATTGTTTTTTTCGCGGTAATGGGAGGAATTAATTATATTCCATATATTATTATCAGTCGGTACATAAACCGACAGTTTTATACAGATCCGATAAACCTTATTTTAGTTAGAAGTTACAAAAATGTTATGATCATTTTGACTAACGCATCTTTATAAAACCGGGCCAAATTCTACTTCAGAAACTATACTATTTAAAAAAAAGATATATCTATCCCAAAGATAGGTACAAACAAACATGTTCATTCCACATTCAAATCTAGAGCTGAACTAGTCCGTGGTTCCCAACCGAAAAACTCAAACAACAAAAATAATCACTCTCTAATAGAAACGACATTTTTTACCCAAAATAAATCTTTTAAATGTATAAATCTCTAAAGAGATTAGATCTACGTCTCAATATTCTGGTGGATTTATCGGTGCGAGTGTACGCCGGTATTTATTGGCCCGACTGTACCTAAATACGTCGGTGTACGAGATAATAGTATTGAGTAACGGGTATTATATTTATTTGTAATTTTTGAAGTGAAGTGCGATCTGTCTGTTGACTGCGGGATTATATAGTATTTTTAAGCTATTTTACTTCCTACTTAGTTGGAATCATGGGAAAATTTTGGAAGTTTAGATGTTTGGCTATTAGTTCTCAGCCACGCAAAATCGACAACATAGATTTGGATGAAATTTGGCATAAACTACCTTTGAATTAATTGACATTCTTAAGTTGTACACTATTTATCAGATATGCTCAAGGATGCTTCCATCTGTGAGTTAAAACGAATGTAATTCTGATGTTTCTATTCTGAAGTGGCAGAAAAAACAGCAACCTAGAAAAGGTTCAGCTTTATGTACACGTTATCATCGTATGCAAAACTCAATACAATATCAATAATTATGGCTCTTTTCATTCGATTTTTATATTGGGCCTTATTTTAGGAACTAATTTCGGGAACCCAGCCAACGGATCCCTAGCCCCCACCTCCGAACATGTAAATTAACACGTCTCCGTGAGATACGGACCCCGAGACGTTTAGTGCCTGTTAAGCCGACACCACACTTTAGGCGATTTATTCATATGACCCTTTTTGATAAATTGCTCCCTGCTACTGCGGGATGATCTAATAATTTTATGGTTAAAAATATTATAGAAGTATTTTTTTGGTGTATTTTATTTGTAGACAGTTTGGATTTCCTGTACGTGTCGATATTCATCGCCTTTCCGGGAACAATTTATAGAAAGGAGCACACTCAGAAATAATTTATTAGCTTACCTAAAGTAAAAGTACAAATTTCAGTTTTAAGTGTGTCCACAAGAATCAGAGGCAAAAGAAGACAAATCAGACCATGCACATGCGAAGATTGCTGGCATCTTCTGAAGATTCGCTGTCACAATCGCTAATCATCATTACAACTCTAGTGCCAGTCTACGCAGGCAACACTCGAACTCCTGTCGACGTCTCATTTGTATTTTCTTGTTACTTCTTGGCTTTCTTATATATTTGGCCTAAGTTTTAGAGCGTCATGAATAAACATTTTTTTTTCATTCTTACCTGTTTGCTCAACCCTGGGTAACTCGGGCTTTGAAACGCGATATGTTCTATTTTCAAGCTTTAACATCACTCTTTGGGAGAGTAAAATCGAGTTATGATATGACTTTTTTTAGGGTTCCGTAGCCAAATGGCAAAAAACGGACCCTTATGGATTCGTCATGTCTGTCCGTCCGTATGTCACATGCATTTTACTCGTAAACTATAAGGTGTATTTGAATAAAATTTTGAGGATAGGTGTATTTTGTTACCCGCTACAAAGTTTTGTAATTAAATTAAAAAAATATATGGGTGCACTCCATATATAAAACTGAAAGTAAAATTTTTTTTTTCATTGCAAGCCCACGTGTGGCACATCAATCGATAGGCTTTTCAAAATTAAAGGTGTCACAGCAATTTTTATGATTAAGTGAATAGAGTCGGAGATAATCGCCCCGAAAGTCACTAAAATTGTCCCCCCCCCTCTAATTTTTGAACCGTGTATTTTAAAAATATGAAAAAAAAACATGGACATAGCGCTTATTAAATTCATTCAGCGAAAATTGTTTTGAATAAGATCGGTTCAAAGGTTTTCAAGATATTTCTAAAAAAACTGCCTTCCTCAAAGAAAAGGACGTAAGTGCCATAAGATTTCAGTAACGATACGACCTTTTTCCGACACGCACTTGGCCGCTTTTTTTAATTCAGGTGATCTCGCGCGCCTAGATTGTCAGATTAATATTATAGATCTCGATCGAAATGTTTATCTCTGGCATTCTCGCGGAAACGTAACGTAATTGCCTCTACTTACAATCATAAAGGTGAATCTTTGAGCAAGGTCCAATCTATAAGTGACTTGGGAGTAGCTCATGATTCTAAGCTTCTATTTGACGCCCATATTGATGCTATTGTAGGTAATGCCTTGAAAACGGTCGGTTTCATAATGCGCAGCTCTGTTCATTTTACTCAGACCAAAAGATTAAATATTCTTTTTTGTTCGCTAGTCCCGAATACGCGTCGCAAATCTGGAATCCTTGCTTGCTTTAATAACACGGACAGGAGAGCGTGTTCAAACGAAATTCCTGAGATACTTGACTACTCTAGTGCCTAAAGTAAAATCTTCGTCGAAGACCAAGGCAATTGGTCCAACAGCCACACGAGCAATTTTAACATCATAGAATAAACTCTTTATTTAAATTTTAGTATTCGAATACCAACAGACAAAGTACACAATAAAACTTCATGAAATAAACTTACAGATTTTATATCATCTCATTTATTATTTTTAAAAAAGGCTTTTTGTATTAGTTAATCAATATATATGTAAGTTATCATAGATATAAAAATTTTACTTAGGCCAAAAGATTAAAGATTATTTTTTGTTCGCTAGTCCCGGATACGCGTCGCAAATCTGGAATCCTTGCTTGCTTTAATAACACGGACAGAATAGAGCGTGTTCAAACGAAATTCCTGAGATACTTGACTACTCTAGTGCCTAAAGTAAAATCTTCGTCAAAGGCCAAGGCAATTGGTCCAACAGCCACACGAGCAATTTTAACATCATAAGAATAAACTCTTTATTTTAATTTTAGTATTCTAATACCAACAGACAAAGTACACAATAAAACTTCATGAAATAAACTTACAGGTTTTATATCATCTCATTTATTATTTAAAAAAAAGGCTTTTTGTATTAGTTAATCAATATATATGTAAGTTATCATAGATATAAAAATTTTACTCAGGCCAAAAGATTAAAGATTATTTTTTGTTCGCTAGTCCCGGATACGCGTCGCAAATCTGGAATCCTTGCTTGCTTTAATAACACGGACAGAATAGAGCGTGTTCAAACGAAATTCCTGAGATACTTGACTACTCTAGTGCCTAAAGTAAAATCTTCGTCGAAGACCAAGGCAATTGGTCCAACAGCCACACGAGCAATTTTAACATCATAAGAATAAACTCTTTATTTTAATTTTAGTATTCTAATAACAACAGACAAAGTACACAATAAAAATTCATGAAATAAACTTACAGGTTTTATATCATCTCATTTATTATTTTTAAAAATGGCTTTTTGTATTAGTTAATCAATATATATGTAAGTTATCATAGATATAAAAAATTTACTCAGGCCAAAAGATTAAAGATTATTTTTTGTTCGCTAGTCCCGGATACGCGTCGCAAATCTGGATTCCTTGCTTGCTTTAATAACACGGACAGAATAGAGCGTGTTCAAACGAAATTCCTGAGATACTTGACTACTCTAGTGCCTAAAGTAAAATCTTCGTCGAAGACCAAGGCAATTGGTCCAACAGCCACACGAGCAATTTTAACATCATAAGAATAAACTCTTTATTTTAATTTTAGTATTCTAATACCAACAGACAAAGTACACAATAAAACTTCATGAAATAAACTTACAGGTTTTAAATCATCTCATTTATTATTTTTTAAATTTGCTTTTTGTATTAGTTAATCAATATATATGTAAGTTATCATAGATATAAAAATAAAATATGTTTATAACTGAGCAGTATGTAACGACCTAAGTCAGCTGTCGCGTACCCACTGAAAAAAAAATCATTTCATTTCCTCGCAATCGAAGTGAAAAGTAGAGTGCACAATTCGTCCATAAAACCCATTTTACACTCGATTTTATACTAAACGTCTCGCGTAAAATGGTGCGTTTTATGCACTTGTTGTACTATCTACTATTGTCTTCATGCTGCTGGTATTTAACGAGGCTCCGATTTCTTTTTTTATTAGTTATTAAGGTGGTGTGTTGCAATCTGTGTAACTATAGCTGTTGGTTCTCCTGGTAAAAATAAATAAATATACTAGTATAGATAATAGAACCCACTTAAAAAGAGGAAACGCTGGCGCGCGCTTTTTACTAAAACTTGCATTTCGAGCAGTTCCCTATTCATCATATCAGCCGAAAGACGTCCACTGCTGGACATAGGCCTCCCCCAAAAAGTGCCACAATGACCGGTCCGGCGCCACCCGCATCCAGCGGACTCCCGCGACCTTTACCAGGTCATCAGTCCACCTTTCCCTATTGGCTCCGTCAAATTCAAACATATGTATGTAAAAGAAAGATACATTTTGTCACAAATACACAGGACACACATATGAAATAATTCAATACACAAGAAAATCACATAAAACATGAAACTAGTGTGTATCTGCGGTCGTGAACCGGACACTGGCTCAGCATTATGCTGAGGTGTGAGACACCTACAGCGCTGTTTTTCGGCCAGCGCCGTATGTAGCTACATTTTCTAACATAGATTAACAGACAATTTGACTACGCTCGCGGCTATGTACAAAAACAAAATGTACAATATCAATTTCAAAACATCTCCCACAATTTTGTACTTCATTCAAACTAGTAACAGTAAAAATCTACCGTTGGGATTAAACCACCCAGATAGCTGATTACAGGCAAACCACAGAGCATTAATCCTTTCTTTGTTTACTGTTACAATATTTAGATCAAGAAAAAATTAAAAGAAAGATCAACGCACTTTTGTTTCCTTTTGTTTAATGTTAATCCTTATAGGGGACAGTTTTGTTTAAAATATACAGTTAAGATGATTTATGATTAGCTTCATTTAAATGTGGTTTAAGTTTGAGTATTGGGGCCAAGTTTTTATGTTGTCTAGTTTTTGGAAATTGCACATCGGCAAAAGCATTGTGACAAATAACAAGCATGTTTTTAAAAGCAGATCGTGCACAAGATGTTTGCGATCGCAAAGTGTGTAATACATAGTAAGGTATAGAAGGATCACTCTCTACATAACCTTTAGTATGTTAGTTCCGGTAAGATTCTTCATCCCTGCGCAAGGAAATTATAGGAAAGTCTGTTGAGTGTGCAACGTAATTATGTGACAAAACGATCGAGGTGAGCTTTGACAGTTCTTCGCAAGGAATACTTACCTTTTCAGTTAGCTAGAATGTTTGGCCGTTGGCAAAAACAAGTTAGGGGTTTTACTGCCCCTTGGTAAAGCCATTGGGTGGTTGCCTAGTCTTAAGATTCGTAACGAGGTGTCACTACTCCTAATTTAGCACAGCAAACGGCCAGCGAGCAGTGTCGCGAGATAGACTATCTAGATAATGTTGCCGCGACACAGCTCTTTTGATGGCCGTGCTGGATAGAAAAGCAGCAAATTAATCACTTTTTATTGCTATTACGAAAGTTGTTCCGACACGACACCATTTCCTATTTAAAGATCTACTATGCTAGTTTACTGCTAGTAACTTATGTTATTTTCTAACCTAAAGAGGTTAGAAAATAACATAAGTTCACGTTTCGTATGAATTCTTTTTTACTAGTACCGAATAGATAAATGTAGTACCTACCAAAACCAAATCTTAAAGGTCTTTGCACATTATAACAACTCAACGGCGACTCGATTCTATGCCAAATATTGAAATTTTAGCCCTATGTCATATTTTCTAGGTTTAATTTCAAAAAATGATTTTAAAGTAGTGTACGACGTGTGGTCTACGCGTCGTACACGTGTCGTACCTTAACATCAATGGAAAATTGTGCTGTAGGATTTTTCGACATAAGGCTTAAATTTCAATATTTAGCTTTGAATCGAGTGGCTGTTGAGTTGAGTGTGCTAAGACCTTTAAACAATTGAAGAGGAACATTACAGTTAATTCATTTTTGAGTCATATTCTTCTCATTGGTGTCCGTTCCTTTAATATGTCCTGTTTAAGAGTAAGTAAGATTGTCTGCCGTGTGGTAGGACGCATATAGTTCTCATACTGTACTTGAGTTCATTCTGGGCTATAAGGTATTTATTTAACACCTTTCTCAGGTCGTTAGCCGATAGATACTAAGGACCTTTATAACCCTATGGTGCTTAAGGTCAAGACTGAATGTCCCCAGGACTATTAATATAATACCAGCCAATATTTCCAGTATTATCTAATTGATATCAACCCTTAACCTTCCTAGGTTCATCTTAATCTATTCCCATTCATCGACAAACTTAATACCATAATATTCGGATAACTCCAAAAGATACAAGTTCTAAGCACCTTGAAACTGCTTTACGAAAATATACTCTACATAATGTAGTTAAGTTGTGAACTCGTATAACAGTAGGTTGGTTTTGTGGGCGTTTTTCGTTTGAAATGGCCAATTTATGAATGGATGCGCAAATCTCCTGCAGCACCTGCATAATGGGATCCGTTAGGTTATTCAATATCACAGGAATGTTTAACTGTTTGACGGTGCAGACGAGCGGTTTTATAAACGCTGGTTGGCGAGAGAGTTCAGCCAGCGTTTTAGGAAAAATGAGACGGTGAGCGACACGGCGTTAGTACTTGAGATTATTTGAGTTGACTGAATTGCACCAAAATAGAACATTCAAAAAGCAACTCTAGCGGCCAAGTTAAGAGATTTCAATTCCAAAATTATCCTCCATTATAAAAAGTCAGCCATATTAAATAATCTCAACCACACATCGGAATACGCGCAAACACAACCACATGCAGAGTCCATGGAAAGAACATGTCTACATAGTGCCTTAAATTATAAAACAAATATTTTTATCTCAATATATGGAGCTCGTAACGTGAAGTATAACGTAATATTTAAATTTAAATCTCGTTAAAGAAGTTACTAAACATATTCTCATCGTCCGTACCTATCATATGGTGATAGTATTTTTTATACTTAAATGTATTAGTTGTATAGGCATGTGAGGTTTCACTCGCTTGACAATCCTCGTTACGCTTTGCTTGAGCGGCTGCTCGTCCATAAACCAGGCTAATTTTATTTTCAGTTAATTGAATGAAACGAAAAGCCCGCTTTACAGTTATGAACGATGAAACCAGTCAGAAGTTTTAAAAGTTGATGTGTTGCATGGTATATTTTTGGGCGATCCTACCGACATAAAATAATAAATCAGTGTTAAACGAATAAATGACCTACTAACTATTCAAGCAATCGTAAGCTGCTTATATAATGCTAATTATAAACTAATAATGGGGTTTTTCAATAACGGTGGTAAGTACAGGTCTTTAAAGAATCGTCAACGTGCATGCCCCTCGAATTGCAGGCGTCCATGAGCTACCGCAGTCGCTCACCTTCAGGCGGGCCTGTTTGCCACCGACGTGGTACAACAAAGATCGAACGCTCGTTAAACACAGCGTTTTTTTCCCGCCCGCCTGCCCCGGACAATCGCAGTCTCCCAGGGCGCGTCTAATCTGCCATTAAGAGCTTGACACTTATCCCGGACAAACTAAATATTTTGATACAATCTCCTGTGAATAAATGTCCTCTATTTATCAACTCGCGCGCAGCTTTTATCTAGGCCCGCTGATAAATGCCTTTATTTATCTTGAGATTATCATGACGTCTATATTTCGGATGGATTTTAATTTGACTTTGATATCTACGTAGATAATTTGGCTCAGTCGCTAGAAGACATAAATAATATAGATATCTTTTCAATTCTCACCTTACTTTATTTATAAAGGTGACTGCCTATACTCACGTATGTATTTAATTGTAAAATCGTAGCTGAGTATCTCAGGCGTGAAAATACAACAATTTTTCCTCCCTTATTCATAAAACGTACAAACCTGTAATTAATCTAAATATGAGCGATGTAAGATACAAATATCTTTATTTTGCTTAAAATGTGGTTCATAACAGTTGTTTACAGAATAGTTATCAGTTTTCACACAATTTACCAGTATCTGGCATTCAAAATATAGACCTAGAGTAGTGTCATGTAAAGACGAACTTAATATTATAATTGATTTTTTTTTTCATTGATTCATGCTTCTGATGCTGTATATTTTAGTCATAATTAAATTATACCTACCATTAAAAATTTCATAACATATAACAGACACAATTTCGCTGAGAGATTAGAAATATGTAGTATCATATTGAATGGATTGAGACCCACCGAGTACTCAATAAACATGACCACTCTGAGAAGATCATATTGAAAGGTTTTCCTTAAGTTGCTTATTGAAGACCCAGCGTCCGATGCCTTAACTATATTATAATTTATTGTCTCTGGTATTGGATTCTACTGATTTGGCAATATTGCTTCTTCAACCTTTCCGTTGTGTTACGCAACATACTTAATAAAGTACCAATTAAACGAACATAACATATTTTAAACTCTCTGTATATAATTTTTAGGTGCCACTTTTATTATAATATGGCATTAGTAATATAAGAAGGGAAAAACCTCTATAAAACGAGTTTTGGGCACGGCAGCTTTTCGGTGAATTGGGCTTGAAATTCTTGGAAATATTTAATGACAATGAGGCAATTACACAATTTATTTGCAAATAATAAGTGCATTATGTCGAAACTCAAATGTACTCTGACTTGGACTTTAATAACAGCCATAGTAAGTTCAAAGTTCAATGTGATGTTACTCTTGCGTTTCTTATTTGTTTTTAATAAGGCTTAATTGGAACAAGATTACTTCTCACGCTGGCAAAATATTTTAATATAGCAATATTGTCGTGAATCCCTTATTTATACTGGCATTTTCGAGTTACAATGGGATTCACCACATGTATTAGTAAATTTGTTACATTAGACAATCGTAACTTATTAGGATCCAGTAAACCTGGGTCATTTATTTGTTTACCACGAATGTGGTAACTAGTAATGCTAGTGGAACCACTCATGCTCGTACTTGATATAATTGTTTTTAATTAATATGAATAACGACAAGATAAACTTTAAAATTGTTCTTACAATTAAGCTAATGACTGGATTTTAAACTAGACATTTCGGTGCTCTATGCATGTGGTCTGCTTGATGGTAAACGGATACCATAACCTAGAGCCGTAGCAAGAGTCAAGTAGATCTCCAGTGACAGTCATCCGAATATTTTGTATGAAAACCAGTTCTTAAAACAATAATGAAAGCGAAGAGAATTGAAACCAGCTTAAGCCTAATTCACACTTACACGATAACCGATTTCTATCTAACCTTTTAAGTTAATGTTTGGATCGAGAATTAGTTCAATTTAATGTTTTTGTTCAAATTCTGTTGGTTTAAATGCATTTGGATATGTTAATTGATTTGCGTTTTTTGGAGATGGAAACTAAATGTGATTCATTCGCGGACGGAATGAGGTTAACGTCTTTTTAGGGTTCCGTACCAAAAAAGGTAAAAAAGGAACCCTAATAGTGCGACTCCGTCCGTCTGTGTGTCTGTCACAATGTGAAATATCTCACGAACTACTTAAGCTATCAATTTGAAATTTGGAATGGTTATAAATGAGAGTTATCCACGTGCATGGAAAATGAGAAATTTAAATATACATTTTAATTTTCTATGAAAAGTTACGAATATGAGGGGGGCAAAAAAAATATTCAACTATTAGGTCAAGTGGTGTATCATATGAAAGGGCTTGAGTTACACTTTTTCAAACAGATTTTCTTTTTTTTCTACATTAGTAAAATTTCGATCTATGAAAGAAAATGTATAAAAAACCATTCCCCCCTTTATCTCCGAAGTTATCCAAGCGAAAAATTTGAAATGATGATAAAGATAAACATAAATATTACTGGAAAAATAAAACTTTTCTGTATCTAGCGTATTTTTCGTTTTATTTTCAAAAATCATTTGCTAGTTAAGTTTGCAATTTAATCAACTTTATAAGTATTTCTTTGTTTTGGAATTCCTATAAGACTGTAATAGAAGTACTCTCTTTCAAAAAAATCGCTAAAACACCAACATACATACTAAGCTGAATTAAGGTGTCAAATATTGGGACATTTACTTTACCTTGAGTTAATTGATACTTTGTACGGAACCCTCGGTGCGCGAGTCAGACTCGCACTTGACCGGTTTTTTTTACAAGCTTTTATTTAACTTGCCCGGTTCGTTTGTTCGTTTGTTAGTGTGGGACAAATCTTGGAACTGAATTCTGAACCAGCTAACCTCAAACGATTGAGCTGAAACTTTGGGTATATTAAGTACCTATAGTTTGGATAACAATTCAATATTATGTGTATGATCTGATGATGGAGACAGGTGGCCATGGGAATTCAGTACTTAACCGACGTAGCGCCGTTGAGTTTGGGCTCGTTAGAATCGTCTCAATGAGTAGTTGATGATGGTATACAGAAAAGTCGGCAGTAAAACTCAATCAGAGTCAATCAAAAATGTTTTTTTTTTACAGAAACTTATGTTTACGACATCATCTTTACACCTACATGTAACCTCTGTTATCTTTCCTAATATTATAATGAGGTAAAGTGTAGCTTTGTGAGTTTGTGACATGTAACCCTGTAATTTTCTGTGAGGGTACATCAACGGACCCGAACTTTATCGATTCCAAAAATCTTTTACCACTAGGTGTATAAAAAAAGAAAGTGTATGAAATGGATCTTCGGATGGGTAGAGTATATTTTATCCTGCGGTTTCGCTTATTGTGTGGATGACACAAAATAACACATTTATATTTTCATACTGCATCATGCGCAATCTCTAGAGTCAATTGATTTTGCATATTTATACAAATAGGCTCCCAGTTACTATGTATGTCGCCGCCAAGTCTACCAACGTAGCCCGTTCCCTAATGACCCATAATTAAACAAAACATAAACCTAATTAGATTTTATTAATTGTATAAACCAGCATTGAATTATCTGCTTTGGCACTGGCGATCTAGTCTGAACCTTTAGTATTTAGCTTAGGGTTTAGTTTTGGTAAATTTATGGTTTCCACCAATGAAAACTGCTGGTTTTGAACTATTTCAAAAATGTTTACTAACCTGATTGCTAGGACTCTTTCCAGATTATTGTGAAGTTTACGTTGCTTTCTGAATGTATTACTCGGCTGTAGATTTTATCTACAGTGTGTGACTTTCATAAGAACATCTATTTTAAGGGCTGAAGGTGGTCTTTATTGTAAGAGATAACAAAGGTGGTCCAATCGGTGTTAGTTATTCTTAGCAATGTATCGGTGACAAAGCTAACTGACAGTACCATTTGAAACTAGCTCTGCCTCTATGAACCGTCAAATAATTGTTAGCGGTACATCGCACCTTAAAAAAAATAACTATAATAAAATTAGCGATGAAACGGTTCACAGCATTTTAAGCTGTCGTTACTTAAAATGTATGTTCTGATAGATGTCACACGCTGTATTTTGGTCATTTTTGTTTGCTTACCAATTTTGAAACTGCGATATTTCTACTATCCAGAGGTTGTACGGGTTGTAGGAAGATACAGCTTCTTAGTTATAAGACCGGCCATTGTATAGCCTAAACTCTTTGTATTTTTTATTGAAGAATAAATCTTTTTGTTTCTGTATTCGTTCCTTTAAACATCGTAAGCTTGTTGATAGAAAATAAAATATCCCATGTCCCATAGAAACCCGTTTGATATTTCCGCTAATCATTTAAATATATAATTAAACATATTTGGTTTAACTGCTTAGTATAACTACATCGTATTTATGGGGATTTTATGTTGCGCTTACCGTGGTTACGCTATTTTAGAGTCATATAATTTATATTACTGTATTATTAAGACTAGTATTATAAACAGGTATCCTTTATATTATATTAGATCCTAGCTATCCAAATGGCTCCGCCCGTGCATTTTAAATACAGCAGGCGGAGTCACGGTATAAATAAACACGCGCCAAGTAAACGGTGCGGTTGCGTCGGCCAAATTTGTACGAAAGTTCACCTTTTCAAGTACATTTTAAGTTGGTTGTTTGGGCTTTTTAAAGCTTTAGCTCATAATATTTTTGAAAAAGCTATCCAAGGTTTAACGAGAAAAATCTACATCCCCACTTTACGTGTGGAGGAGGAACCTTAAAATATATATATATATATATATTTATTTATTATTGTACCATTTTGTCGGCGTGATTATTATATACCCACGGCGAATTACAGCTTTCTAGTAGTAATGGTTACTGACCTAAGCTGCAGACGGGTAGACGGTCAGACGGACATGGCGAAACTATAAGGGTTCCTTGACTATGGAACCCTAAAGAGGCCTTTGTCCATCCTAGTGTATAGAATAGATCTATTCTGCATACTTGTAAAATACTATGCGTATAGTTTCGGAAATGACCCCTTTCATATAAACTTACACAGTCGCAAACTTACATTTCACAGACACTACCTCTTTGTTGGTCTAGACTACAGACCCCGTATCATGGTCGGCCTTATCACGCAATAAGTGACAAGATAGAGCGTCCGTCTCGTTCTATTGAACGGTGTCAGCCAGTGACGGACGCTCTATCTTGTCACTTATCGTGTGCTGGTCTGCTAGCCCGTACAGAAGAGACATTTAAGTTAAACTTCTCACTTATACAATACACAGCCATTGATCATCCTCCTCCTAGCGTTATCCCGGTTGTGGCCCTAAAGGAGCCCGGGGCCCGCTTTGACACCTAATCCCAAGATTTGGCATAGGCACTTTAGTTTTACGAAAGCGACTGCCATCTGACCTTCCAACCCAGAGGGAAAACTAGACCTTATTGGGATTACACCGGTTTCCTCACGATGTTTTCCTTCACCGAAAATCTAACGGTAAATATTCCGTACGTAAGTTCCGATAAACTCATTGGTACGAGCCGGGATTTGAACCCACGACCGCCGCTTGATAGCCGCATGCCTGAACCACTAGGCTACCGTAGCTCTATATAGCGATACACAGCAATTGACTGAAGAAATCTCTTTAATCCGGTTTTTTCTTCGTGTTCAAATTTATACATTGATATTAAACTATCAAGTTATTACAATAAAGTATAAATGACAAAATAGTATTAAAATCTTTAAAATATACGAGATTTGAAATTATCTAAAAATACACATTTTTTATCGGACAAGAGCAAAAAGATACTAATGTAATAGAACTTACACTGTAATAAAAACATATTTGTAGTACAACTATCTACCTTCGTCAACGCAGTAGTAGTATAGTAAGTACTTAGTACGAAGATACTGCTGTGACGTCATAATCATAATACCTACTATGTCAATTTGTATTAGCTGTTTCGGCTGTCGCCAGCGAAGGTGTCCGCCTTTGACCATCTTTTTTGTTTTTATACGTGCTTTAATTGCAGCTCTAATCCCATGAAACATTTGATCCACTCAGAAAACTGGTTCGCAATGTTCGCACGGCATAGTGACAAGTAGCCAATTGTAATATGTTTCAACAGAGCAATGAAAAAAAATCTTCAAATAGGTATCTAAAACTTCAACAACGGACGACACCTCTGGGCTTGCAAGCCTCCAAAAGGCTTCAGACGAGCCGGACGTTTGTTAGCCACCACAAACAATCACATCAAGTATAGTCAGCGCGGATATCCTACGCGCTCAAGGCGCTAAAGCATTGTGTTTCGGTCAAGGCGCGTTCCAGATCGCACGGAAACAATGCCCGAGTGTACTTTATTGTGTGAGTTTTTACTGCCGACTGTATCGATGGTAATCGCCAAAGTGATTGGGTTGTTTGTTAAACAGTAGTTTTCGGTTATTAATTGTTTTACCGTTGACCAAACAGGTGAAGTTTACAGTCGTCAGTCCAGATTGTCAGAGATTCAGTGATATAATTAAATCGACAGGTTATACCTATATATAACCAGTCAAGTAATGAGTACAATTTAATAATAATAATAATAATAAGGCGGTACTCCTGGATACTGCGCGGATAGTCAGGAGATTCCTGTCTCTGGCGCCCTGACCACCGGCAGCTTAGGCCCCGCCTCGCTGCCGGCGGTACCCTAGGTTAGGTTTTTATAATGATTTTATGTTTTGTATGTATAGTTTTATATTTTACTTTTTATATAGTTATTGTAAAAACCTAGCTTAAGATAAAAGATGAATAAAAAGAATAATAATAATATTAGGG
The DNA here is from genome assembly GCA_947049275.1 of Epinotia bilunana. Classification (NCBI taxonomy): domain Eukaryota; kingdom Metazoa; phylum Arthropoda; class Insecta; order Lepidoptera; family Tortricidae; genus Epinotia; species Epinotia bilunana. The sequence goes on from OX346265.1 coordinate 8,438,376, forward strand.
AACAATCTTACACAAATCGAGCTAGCCCCATAGAAAGCTCAATAAGGCTTATGTTATGGGTACTAGACGACGATATATTTAATAGATATAAATACTTAAATACATAGAAAACATAAATATTTGCCCTTACCGGGATTCGAACCCAGGACCTTCAGCTTTGTAGGCAGCGTCACTACCCACTAGGCTAACCGGTCGTCGTAATTTAACAGTGGTAAAAACCTGTCTGTGTATATTTTTTTAATCTCCGAAAACTGAATCGACAAAAAACATATATTACGAGTAATTAATACTACGCTCACACAAAATTTCACAGGAATCGGTTGCGAAATACAACCTGTAGAGGAAGACAGCCGGACATCCGGACATACGAAAGAATTTTGACCTAACTGAAATGGTTCGTTAACTAACTTGTAAATAAATACCCCCCAGTGAGACCCTTAACCTTTCCCGAGTAAAAATTATGGTAATTAGTACTTAGGAAATTAATATACAATTACTAATTTGCTTAAAACGTGCATAACAGTATACATTAAACGGTCCTTCGTACAGGATATGAAGTAGAGATTAAACCATAAAGTGTACCCAGATACTTTAAAATATATCGCTTTTATCCTCGAGAATAACTCACGATTCTCGTAAATACGAGATTTGTCCTGAATCGCGCGGGCGGGTGGTCCCATCGTATATTAGCACTGTTCTGCGTGAACTACCGGTCATGGTCACCCCATAACGTATGATAGTGTGTTTATGTAATAAAGATGTCGGGAATAAATCTAAGTTTCTAGTCATAGTAAATCATAATCTTAACAATGTTTGCTCGCAACTTTGTTCGTATTACAAACAAGTTTAGTACGTACCGTCTCTCGAATTCTAACTCTATTAAATGAGAGTACAATGACTTCATGACGGGAGCACCAAAATACTCCTTATTTTCCAGAATGTTCCAAATCTTTAGGCATTTTCCTGTCCATTACAAAAAATATAAATATGCGAACACCGTTAGGGTCAGTACATGTACAAACTTTTATGAAGGCAATGACACTATTGTCGTGTAACTGGATTCTTGAAATTGAAAATACAGACAAAAATGTAATTGAAACTAAAACTGAGGTCAAACAATGCTAAAGCTAGAACTACACCATTTTAATTAAACTCTACACTGTATTTAGCCGTCTAGCAAATAAGTTTTGCTAAAAATATGCCTGCACTGTTAAAGTATTATCTGGATTCCATCATTGTACAACTGGTGCAACATGATTCCAGAAATACCTAGAATGCTAACTAACTGGATTATATTTAATCTTATCTTGGGATCTTGTACAAACAAACCGATTTGTAGTGTTATTTAGATACGAATGCCGGCCATAAGGTTCCGCCGTTTATCGCTCAGGTACTGTAGGGATGGGATCGTATGGAATAACAAGTACAATTCTTAGGTTATCAATAAAAACCTTTATTCACCGAAAATATTATTTTAAAATAATTTAGTATATTCAGGTGCAGTTTTCGAAAGACACAAGTCAGTAAGTAATGTAAAAAAATACTAAATTTTTTAAACCACATTTGCCTTTGTAAAACCGATTCTTAATAATGCTATGAATAATCAAAATTACTCTTGTTTTCGTCGATGCATCGAAGACCACGGGTACCTTGGTGGTATCTATATCGTCCTACATAACAGCATGATGTGGAATAGTCTGTGCAATGTAATATCTAGCCTGGCTAAGTTATTCCTGATAATCTTTACTTTTCATCGGTGATCGAAATAAAATAAAATAATATGTACCTACTGGTAATAGTCGTTGAGGAGGAAAAAATAAGGTCCGCTTAAGTGAAGTCATTTTAAGTGGCATTATTGTGCAAGTTGACAAGACTGCATGTCTGTCAGTGTACATTCTTAAATCCAGTCAAAAGTACAACTCATTGTGCTGTTTCTAAACTTATAAATAACCTTCTATTCATTGAAATAAAGGCAATTTTCGGTTGTTTCTCATTTTTTAATGGCACATCTAATGTTGTTTTATAATTACGGTTTCGCAATCGTATCAGATTTGGTCGCGAACGTAAACGTTCATATAAATTAGCAACAATTAATGTAATCGTGTTTATTCTTGAATTAATGATCACTTAACTTGGAGTTAATATTGTAGCAAATATTAAATATTTTGGTAACCGGTTTGAATAACAGTCTTTTGTCACATTGGATCTTTTTTTAATTACCGTAATACGGAACAGATAGTTGTTAATTGTTTTTTTACTTGAGTTTTGAAATAATTAGTTGAACGCCATTATTATTTTCTTTTGACTAGTATCTAGGTATTCGACACTTATTTAATTTTAGCAGTTAATTAAGTAACAACAAAGTAGGTAGGTACGAAAGTCAGATAAGAATTAGATTAGATTTTTTCTATTTACTAATATAGCCTTATATACCCATTTAGAGCCTTGTTCACGAGTCGAATGTTAAGCCTAAAACTTTTCTTGTCTGCTTTGCCCAAAGGTTGACTGGTAGATAACTTTATCTACCAAGATGTCAATATATGAAATCACGGTTTCGCACATCGGGGGTGGCTATTCATTCTAAAGGTTGTAAACATTGCCGGCGGCGTCATGCAGTGACAGATACCGCGCTAGATTTATGAAATGTAGGTACCTACCTTTATTATTTAATTATTGCCTGTATTTCTCTTATTCATTTGATTCAATTAAAAAATGTCGCTGGTGTCACAGTCAACACTGAGAATACGCCGAATATATGTGTTTGATACTTACATCTTAATACTTACATAAAAAGTATCATATGTTTTTTTCTCTTTTAGTTTATATCATAAGATTTACAGTCTGTCAAATACCGCATTGACCGACTCTAAGCCTGATCCCAATTATGGCGATCCCAAAATTTGGCGTAGGTTTTACGATCTGACTTTCCAACCCAGAAAGTAAACTGAAAATTATTTGTATTTCTCGTAATAAAATTGAAAATATTATCAAAGGGTATTTTAGAAAACGTTGAACATCACTAGTTTTAATTAATAAAGTAATCGGGCCGGGCTGCGCGAGAGTTGACGTTGATGTCACCACGGTTTAGTATTTACAGTGCGACTACATGTTGCGGGACTATCGGGCGCTGAAGTGATTACGAAGTATGCCACTGAACCTCTTATTTGCAAGTTTTTTTATTTAAATTGAATATCAGTGAGCACTGAAATAGGTATTATTCAACCGCGATTAGTTTGGGAATGGAATAGTCGTCAGTTCATATAAACGTTGACGTATGGATATGGCAAAACTATCACCTCCTATACCATTCTAATCGCGGTATGATATTAGCAATTTGTTTATCCGCTTGCGTAATATTGCGTGTTCTCGAACTAAGAAAATTCGCATATGAGGGTTTTTTTTATGCATAGATTGCTTTGCCTTTCCTGTGGATAAATTCAAAGTTTTAATTGGCCTCATTTTGATACTGGACTAAGAAGTGGACTATAGGAAGCAAGATATAGTAAATACACATTATAAATAAAATTATTTGATTGATATAAAGACATAGTTTATTCTTTATTGTTACGTTCTGTTTTTGTATTCGTTTTTTTAATAAAATGTTGGAATTGTTATTTGTATTATTTAGCCATTTTTATTTCAAATGCAATGTATATTGTTACTGAATAAATAACTATGAACTGTGAACTAGGTTCTTGAAGCACTTTTGTCATTACCAGTACTAGGCACTGCTTCTGTCATCGTTTTCGCGTATGTAATGGCAACGGGTCCAACATCCTAACCTCGGCTCACCTCAACACTTGTTCCTTGTATAAGTTGACACCTAGTTTCGTGACAACTATCCGTAATCAGAGTTCAGCCTGACACTGGTTTGCCGGAGACGATTTGTCGGTAAGCTGTCAATACCAGCCCTCGTCTCACATTACCGCATGACGGTTAATCGATTATTTATGCGATATTCGACTAATCGTAGTGCATACTGTTGTAGCGCACAATTTAAGAAGGTATCATCTTCGCGTGACTTCCATACGACATTGTGCCTCCTCTTATAAGACAATAATAATCATTGCGCCCACTCGTAGATACTCATCCCTTGAGATTTCTATCGGTTTTGTTTTTAAATCGATACCGTTTAGAATAAAAGGATTCCTGGCCTAAGGTCAATATGGCAGTAAGCATATGCTTGCTTATTGGTATCGGCTCACTGTGCCGTTATTATAAGTTCGATAGATTTTAAACGATATAAATTTTTTAATTTATTATTAATTAGTATTATAAGTTGCGAAACGAAAATTATTGAAAAGAAAAAGAATATGACATGAAATTTATTTTTCGCCTTCCCCATCCCCATTACACACAGGGTATCTTAGTTCAGGCCCTCGCAAAATGTATCCCTTAATATAATATTTTAGTATTAAGACATCATTCCGTAAAATACGTTTACAGTACATATGGTGCTACTTTCCCGCACTAGTGCGGAAAAGAGCACTTTTCGTGCATATGTCGAAAGTTTAAAGAGCCATATGTACAGTAAAACGTTGTACGAGACACGTGCAAATACGTAATTCGCAACTCGTGTCGATTTAAAACACTCCCTTCGGTCATGTTTTAATTTATCACCACTCGTTGCGAATTTCCTATTTTTGGCACTTGTATCGTAAATAACTATTTTAATAATAAATGAATGAATTATTAGTTTTCCTATCTAGGCTCCCACACAATACTAGAGCTATTAGAATTATTAATTTATATACAGTAAAAGTAGGTACTTAACTTTTTGCAGTTCTTTCGTGGGTAGAGTAATTTTATACGCTCGCTGTTAGAGCGTTTTCTTTCTAAATTTAACAAGTCAAAGAAGGTGAAATACAGTTACCTTTCGAGCTACCGAGCTAACGCTATCTACGTTAGCTCGGTAGTATTAACCTATCGTAATTAAGAAAGTTAAGATACAATTTTATTTTGTACCTACTTAATTACTAAATAATTAATGTTAATGATTTGACACCAACTATTCGATCTTCCTGTATATGAACCATTTTACTAACCGGTTAATAGCGATTAACCGGTTAACCGACCAGTTGGGGACTTGACCTAAATTAGACGGTAATTATAAATATTAACACCTATAATGCACGCATAAAATAAACCATGCTAAAAATAGCTCAATGCAAATCCAGCAAAAACCGAAAGAAACTGCAAAACAATAAAACAATTGATACATCATAAAGACGAAAAAACCCTAAAACAATCGCCTTAACGCGACCCACAATTACTACATGAAAACATGAACAGAAAACATCGTTCAAAAATAACCTTTAAGCGTCCCCATGAAGGTTCAAGAAACTTGCAGGCTTATATTTTCCGCGGCACGAATCTATCATAGCCGTTTGACAACGTTGACCTTGCGCCGTTCACACAGTCCCTTCACTGTGAAAATGTGGAAAAAACTGCATAATACGTCGGCCCATGCTTGGACAAGACAATCGATTACAACCAACGTATGCAGTTTATTGATTATTGTCAAACGCATATTGAATTGGGCAAGAGGTGTGCCGCAAGGTTGCGGTGTGAGACTGCTTTTGTTTATTTTAATTATAGATTTAGCTGTGACTGCTGTTGTTGTATATGCGTAATATGTTTAGGTACGAGTATAATATAGAATAGGATTTACAACCAACTACCTTCGTTATTTCACTCGTCTAAGCATCCCGGTTCTATACTAGATGCTTGAAGGCCCTTTGCTACTTGGACTTAGGCTTAGGCGTAGGAGCTAGTTCTAGGAAATAACAACAGCGTCGTTTATATTTACAAAAAAGCAAACAAAACATATCATCTTATAAGACAAAGATAAATAGTATAAGATTTCCTTGGAAAGAGTCACATACTTACACAACAGGCCTACCTTAAATAAAATCGTAGAGCCCGAAATCACCTAACAGAATCCTGGCTATGTTAGCGAACAAGGAAGCCCATAATTGGTGTTAAATCAAACATGGCTAAAATCCTGCGTGAATGGAATCTGCGCATCGGAGATGACCGCGGGTGAGATGCTATCGGGAACACCTAGCCCTACACATGGAGTTAGTAATACGCTGGCAAGTGTATTCGCGAATGCGGCATTTAAGAAAATAGCATGAAGAAACGAGTTTATTAACCTTTTTTGTATTTTTTTGGCAGGCCATAAAAAACGAAGTGTGATTATTCATTCCGTTTAATCTGCTAATTTTGGTATGAGAGTACTACTTTTGAACCATACCCACCTATTACGAACATTTATCTCTAATATTTAATGCTGTTTTATTTATTAAAACAAATACTGTTTTTTTTTCTTTGTCGTAACTTGTTATGAACTATATTGTTACCTTTTTTTCTGATAAACGACTAGCTATATCTACGTACAAAAGTTTTATACAATTGTAATTTTTAATACAAGCCTAAACGAAAGCACCGACAAAAATGTCCAAGCGCGTGCCATTGTTGTCAATCCGCAATCGAAGTTTCATTCAAAGGCTTACTATAAGCCATTGAAAATAATAAAAATTGCCGACTCCATTAGATCCTCATCATTAAATACTACAATAATATACTTGCTATGTTTTAAATAGAATGGAGGTGGGGGGTGAAAAGTGCAAGTAGTTAGATTTCAAACATACATACTAAGTTACAGGTGCAGTTATATAAAACTTTAAAAAAATACCGCTCGCCGTACCTCCTCCATGTATCAACTCCGGCGCTAGGAATTTAACGCCAAATCTTGCGGCGGCGCACGTAATTGCGCTTATCAGCGCATTGTGCGCAAACGGCACAAGGCTGACGCTCCGCGTGCGTAGCGACAACGTCCGCTATGTACGATCTTTTTATAGGGGTTTTGGTTCTTGGATTCGGGCCTAGCGAGTAGGTATTCGTTTTTGAAAATAAAGTATTTTAAATATATTCCTGTTTTTATACTATACTAGCTTCCGCCCGCGACTTCGTCCGCGTGGACCCGGGATAAAAACTATCCTATATTTTAATCCAGGCTATAAACTATCTTCGTGCAAAATTTCATTCAAATCGGTTCAGCCGTTTAAGAGTGATTGAGTAACAAGCATCCAAACATCTAAATTTTCGTATTTATTTATTTTATTTTATTCGCATTAAGAGCATTAGCTAAAACCTTGTTCATAAACGGTCATCAAACTTATTTAAGCTCAAATAACGCCACTAATTTGTTTTAATTTTCACTTTGACATTTGTACCACCTATTCCTGGGATAGGAACAAAGTTAGTTAACATAGGTTTATCAAGTTTTTTGGTCAATAAAGTCCAGCGTTATTTAAAGAAACAATGCACTTTAAATTCGCATGCAACAAAACCAAAGGTGTGACGATGCACTATTATAAATCGTTAACGAACAAAAGAAGTCAAATCTCACTTAACGAGCATCAAAACATTTGCATCTATTACGCAGATTACTTTTTTTTGTCTACCTTAAGTCGGTGAACCAAAACTATCTCAAGGAGAACCCAAGGGAACGACTCTGTGTCTTCATTTACTTTGAAAATTCAGGCTTTACATTACAAAGAAACACGGTGTTTGTAGTTGGAATGCTTTTAAAGATATCATCTATGTGTAGCTCACCCTTTGTTTCGCTAACAATTAATGTTATGAGAACAATTATTGTGTTGGATTAATTATTATTTATGTCCTTAGGGTGTCTGTGGTTAGTGTGAATATTATTTATTGTGTTTTTTGTTTTGATGTTAATGGACTGATGGAGTTCTAATTTCGGGCGGTGTCTTTGTGTTCTAGTTTTTATGGTGTTGATTGAAGGGTGTAGGCATATCCTTTGATGACTTTGGGTTTTTTTGGTGCACCTTCGTGTGTACATTACTGGACCGTGATTTGATTCTTTATTGGTAAAAGAAGGCTTCCCAAAGATATGGCTTTTATTTCAGGTCATTGACATCTTGATTTTGAAAAATAGAGGCATAAAAAAGGCGCATGCCGGGGATGTGTCAGAAGCTTGTTCGGATTTTTTATGATATTAATGGATAGCAACTACTATTGTTTTGAAGAGAAAATTTTTTGTTTGTGAATGAATGATTAGCTTGAATGATATGATCTTTACTATTTTAAAAATTCAAAAGTGCAGTCACAGTACAAAACAAATAAAATCCTTTTATGCGTCAGGAATCTTGTTATGTTTATCTATGCAAAGTCATTCGTACTTCCCTTCCTTATTAAACGTTTGCCATTGTTCTAAAGAAGAAGTAACATCTTTTAACGATTTTATTACATTCAGTTTTAAATCTTTACCCGTTACTGTGGCTCTTTAAAGCATTATCAACTTTAACCCTTTATAATACGATACAAATTTTATTTTAATTCCTCCAACCCTTTGCAAAATATCCTCTATTTCAAACTTCAGATGAATGACTGTATAAATTTAACATAATTTCAACATAAGCTCATTGATATAAGGTGTCTTTTCATTTGAAAGTATGCTGCTGGCGTGAAAATAGTTAAAGAATAAAAGGATTAAACGCAATTTAAAAGGTGACTTTTTGTGCGAGCCCAGATTATATCTTAATATATTTATAATAAAAGGGGGTTGGTTCTAATCTGTAACTGTCTGTCTGTTTGTCGTAGTTTTTTTGTGACATTTCGCACCTTTGACAGGAGGCTATTCTGACTTTTTGTGATGTCTTTATCGCTGCCGGATTGAACGCGACTTTTGACGTCTTTGTGAAAGGATGTTATGGATTGCTAATCGATTATTAAAATGTTATTAAGCGGAAATACGATAACATTTTCTATAGTTTTTTATTGTTCAGTAATAAATAGAAAAAACGGAAGTTTATTTGTAATTTTTGATTCTAGGTTATCCTCAAGTTGTTAGTAGGATAATTGGCGGCAATCTAAATTGTGTGGATTAGGAAAAATGTTGTGTTAATGTAAAAAGCATATATTCTATTTCAGACTCAGAGGTATTCTTATCGAACAGAAATACAGGTACTTATTAAATTTATTTATTTAATAATAACATAACTTCGCAATTTCATAACTTCGCTTATCAATTCATATGTTGTTCTAACCGGCTCATCTAATATTTTGGAGAAAAATATGTCATCAGTCCATCCATGGATCAAACAAAGGTATTTTAAGAAAATAGATCCATGTCTTTAATCAATATACGTAGTTTCTTATCCGATCAAGTGTTGATCGTGATGGTATATCTCGCTATACGTACAGAAGATAACTGACTGCGATTCAAACGCACGGATAATGATCGAGGAAAAGGATAACTCAAGTCTTGAAGACTTAACTTTGTACATTTGGGGTGTATAGTTTACTTTGAGGATGATATTTCCCCGAATGTTCCCAGAATAGGACCCTAGGAAGCACAAGTCGAGCGGTTGTAGAGTACGATATTATGCGACATCACGAATCTTTTGTAAGGGAGATAGAAATCGTATGCGGGTTTGATTCCGTTTGTCGCGGGGACATACATCTGTTTATTTCTCCTGATCATATTGCACCTTATAACGAACGGTAGTGTTCGTTTTAACGGTTTTGTAAAAAAAATAGCATGTGCACGTAACAAATAACCGAGTACGAGTAGGTATCTGACGCATGACTTAATAAGACTATAAGACTCCCAATGTTTCAAATTTCTTACCTTTTTGTAAAGATTTTTGTAGAGTATGGTATCCATTTTCCACCAAGATGGCTTCATTGCAAATTGAATTTTAAACAGATATTATATTAAATAAAATATTTTAGTACGAAAGGATTAAATATTTAAAATAATTTTATAAAAAAGAATTTTATTAAAATTTATTTAAACTGTAACTATTTTGGCAGATAAGTGTAGTATTTAAAACTAACTGCCCGCGCCGCTTCACCCGTGTATTACCGAAAGCCCAGGCGGAGCTCGGGATGAAAGCCTATGATGCCAATTCCGAAGATCTAGCTACTGGTGAAATGTTAAAATGATGACTAGTTACAATAGGGTGGCTAAGGTATCGCTGGGGGGATAGCGTGCAGGTGGATCTGCGTCATATTCAAGCTGAAAGCTGGCAGGATAGGGATAAGTGGTTAGTTTAGTTTTTTTTGTGTCATAAATAATTTTATGAAACACTCGGGAGTGTTCTTAGCCATGAAAATCTGTTTAGCCGTTTTTGAGATATTGGACTTTGAAATGAAAATGTCGGGGGTTTTTCAACTTTTCTAAGTTGTTGGATCACTGAGCCAAACTAAATTATTATGGTTGGTGGTGGTTAGTGGTTGTCATCGCTTACCATCAGATGAGACTAGGGTCAATCAATGGACACTCTTTTATAAATAAATAAAAAAAATGCCACAGACCTTTCCTGATTAACACATTCGCTGCCAAGAATCGCTAAGCTAAACTCGTAGCCGATCGCGTTATTTTTCCGCTAAAAGTAGCGGAAAGTGCGGCTTAAGATGTTGCCCCATGTAAATGGCCCTTTAGGCGCTCGCTAGGCGGGTTCCTGGCAGTGAAAGTATAGGTACAAAGCTGAAAACAGTTCCCGTAAACAGTATCCCCACAGGTAATAATGTCCAATAATGCTGCTTACTCTTATTAATTTCCTTAGCTAACAAACAGCCAGTAATCAGTTCTAACTGCCGTACGCCGCGCATGCGTGGCTAATAGGCGCCGCGAACAAATTAGTACCGCGCGGCTACCGAATTGAATTATAACTGCGCGTACATAGTTGGGGACTCCGACGGTTATGGAATTTATCTACTTAAGAGTCACCAACGCGGTCGGATTTCCATACAAAGGTAGTTTAGTTCTCATTTTAAAACGGCATACACGAATATCATGAAACTTTTTATACACAATTTGATCCGACATATATCTAAGTCGGAAAAACGGAAACTAGTTTTTGTAGCTATAAATGAAGCGATAAAAGAAATGAAGTGATTAGAGATTTTGCATGAAAAACGTCACACTCAATTTTTTTTTAAATTATTTTAATTAAAAAAATGCATTGTAATATTATGAGGTAAATAAATATCGATATCAATATTAATTCCAAAAGCAACAGATACTGGTTTCCGACTAAGATATGGCGGCTCGCTTTGTGTATACAAACACCTTTAACCGATTTAGCGCTAATCACGACACACATGCGTCAGAGCGCTTCGGGCGATTTTCGTTACATATGGACATTAAGCTGCTACGCACAGGAGAGGTATTGCATTTGACAGAACAATTTTTTTTTATTACTTTGCACATCCTACTACTGATATTTGGCGTTGAAATATGAGTACTTTATTTTTTATGCAGGCGAGAAGATCCGGCCGGCAATTGTTTGTTATAATAGCATACATACTTATTAATACCACTTACCCATATTAAACAGCTCACCTCCCCGTAGCACCTGAAATAAAACAACCAACCATGAATATAGGCAACATTGCTAAACACCAGGAGCCCTATATGCGTACACGCAGCGCTCATAACGAACGAGATTATAAGCTTTCATCGCGCCGCCATTGAGGCTTGTATGCCCAACATTCGTCCCAAGTAGAACAACGTCATAAAACATTTACACCACTATAATAACTTACGACCTTATCCAACTAAGTTACCCGGCTCTATGACGGTTCAGCGCCGAGCAAAAAAACAAGAGACTAACGCATTATAACGACCAATTTTAAAAGACCCGTGCAACCTTTGAGCTGCTCACGCTTTTCAAAGTGAAAGGAGATATAGACGGGTCGACGTAAATGGTTGTGTTTGATGTATGGTGTGATGATTCGTATTTGATTTAAACCAATTAGAGATGCTTACGTGCGAATGTGTGTGATTGAGATGTTTTTTAATCGATGGGATCTTTGGAATGTACTGAGTGGGAATATGGACGTTTTTGGTATTCTTGTTTGGAATAAACCGTTCTTTTGTAAGCATGGAAGGATAAAAAATTAGGATACTAATTTCTACAGCATATGAACACTACTGTTGGAGAATATAAAATGGTATATAAACTTAGGTGCGGATAAATTTATCAGAAATGATTATCAACGAAAATACATGGTTCGGCGTTTTCGCACAAATTTCCTATCCGTATGTTTCCCATGGAATATTTCTAAATCTCTCGTTACCAATATTATAACGGTCACTGCGCATGTTTCTATTTATAGATTTAATATAAACTACATTCTTTATTTATAATTATAGTACATTTGAAGTACACCATAAGTTTTGTATGCTTTCAGTTGCTGGGAATATGAGCAATCAATTAGTATCAGATGATGCATTGAATCTAATGAGATTTGTAATTAGAAACTGAATTAAGTACAGTTTGATTGGTTGTTACCATTTTTGTTACATCTGGGTGAGCTGTTATTTAAGTTCCAACGTACCTACGTTTTTTTTAAACTTGGGTGAATTGATATTTGATAAAAATGATCCATCATCAACATCGCCAATTCCATATTACAGGCCTCCTAGCATGGTTGGGAGGAAATGAGCAGTAGTCCCCACGCTGGCCTGGTGCGGGTTTGGGACTTCACTTACACCTTTGAATTCTCTGCCCAAGTAACACATCAAAGCAGTATAACAGCCGAGTTACAGCATTTGTGTATCGTTTTGGCATTTTGAGTTAGTTCTAAAGTAGCATTATAAACGTTTATACGGCTATTGTAGTGCTTATTTGGGCACAAATTTTACTGCTTTAGATCCTAAAAAGGTTCACAATAGTTGTTTAATTGCATGACAGGCGCATTATACAAGCATTATTGTGGTCAAAGAAAGTGTCAATCGCATTAAAGCAGCATTATTATGGTCAATGAAGTTGCCAATGACATTACAGAAGCATTAAGCCGGCAATATTATTGATAATGAACATGTTAATTGCATTACAAAAGCATTAGACTAGAATTAGAATGTACTAAAAGAATTATAAATGTTCACATGTAGGCCTACATCAGTATAAAAATTTCATCGATCGAATACATCGCTAGTACAAATGTTAATTGTCTCGCAATAATATATAATATATGGATGCGTGAGTGTTCAAAACTGACAGCAGTGACGAGTGTTTGCAAAATTTATGATAGATGGTAAAGTGTTTAACTCTTTAGTTATTTTATGCCTTCAAATATTACTGCGCAATGTAGTTTACTGTAAATGTCTATATATGTTTCATTCAATATTTTCACGCGCCTTCGATATTTTGTGGTTTTTATATAAAGTGTTATATAAAGATATTTGTGAAATAACCAAAACATTTTTTTTGTTGCTAGTATACAACGAATTTTGCATTATTGACATAATAGTTTTCGTTGGGCAGTATTAAATTAAGTTATATCATTATTATTCAGGTATATTACTTTTATAAATAGGTCCTATTAGTACTAAAAGCGCGTGTGCTTTTTCCCAATCATGGCGGACACATCGTTTTACGAATACTGTAAAATAAATGTTTATATACAGCTTTACGCATTACACGCACTCACGTGTATTAGATTAAAGAGCTGTTAGCTGTAAAACAGAACTCGGGTGACCTTTAATAATGCAAGCATTACATTGATTCACGTTTCTGCTGTTCAGCAGCATTAGGCATTATCTTACTACTTAAAAATGCTATAGTAGGCCCTAAGGCCTAAAAAACAGCTGAAAGCTGTTTAACGGATTTACATGGCATTATAATGGTTCACGTTTATGCTATTAAATAGCATTAAGCATTTATTTACTACTTAAAAATGCTATTATAGATCCAATGGCACTAAAAACAGCTGAAAGCTGTACAATTGCGTTGTGGTTTGCTGCAGTAAAACTAAAGGCTTTATAAAAGCATTTTGATATGCCATTATCTTACCGTTATACAGTGTAAAGCATCATAATGGTTTTGAAATGCCAATATAAAGCGTCAAGATGTTCGGTGAACTTATATAAGAGTTTATACGGACCTTAAGTTCTACATAAGTTTACTATTCGTGTGATAAAATGCTTTCTGTGTTACTTGGGTGGTTTCCCCACGATGTTTGGACGAGCCAGCCGCCGTCAATTCATTTGAATTAATACTAGGTTCATCAGTCCACCTTGCGGGGGGCCTACCCACGCCGCGTCTTCTGGTTCGTGGTCGCCACTCGAGAACCTTTCCGCCCCAACGGCCGGCTGGTAAAAGTTGCTGGAGTCCGCTGGATGCCGGTGGCGCAGGACCGGTCACTTTGGCACTCTTTGGGGGAGGCCTATGTCCAGCAGTGGACGTCTTTCGGCTGATATGATGATGATGATGATGAATACTAGGTTTTGCCCGCGATTTCGGCTGTATACAATTGTTTTAATAATTAACACCACTACTTGCTCTGTAGCCAAGCTATGGTAGCCTAGTGGTTCAGGCATGCGGCTGTCAAGCGGCGGTCGTGGGTTCTAATCCCGGCTCGTACCAATGAGTTTTTCGGAACTTATGGACGGAATATTTACCGTTAGCTTTTCGGTGAAGGAAATCATAGTGAGGAATCCGGTCTAATCCCAATAAGGTCTTGTTTTCCCTCTGGGAAGGTCAGATGGCAGTCGCTTTCGTAAAACTAATACCTATGCCAAATCATGGGATTAGGTGTCAAAGCGGACCCCGGGCTCCTTTAGGGCCACAACCGGGAATAACGCTAGGAGGAAAATGACGATGATTTGCTCTGTAGGTAGGTGTCTAGTGTTACGTTCCTGTTGGTAACTGGTAAGGTCACCAGAGCTCCAAAGGAAGAGTTATGTTGAGAGTAAGCTACCTGCATTTACCTGTCGACCTATGTATTTCAAATATAGGGAAGTCGTAAAAGGCTACAGTATCTGCTTACCATCAGGGAGCCCGTACGCTTGCTCCGGTGGCGAGCAAGCGTACGGGCCTACTACCTTGTATAAAAAAAGACCGGGTTGCACTCCGGGAGCGCCGGCAGAAGTGAAAACTTGAATATTTTGACATTTCGAATCGACGAATACCGTAGCGACAGGAAGTAAACTATTTCACTTGCAAATTAGCGCGTCAGAACTTATTGTGTGTCGGCCGAACGGGTAATCGCCGCGGATTGCATGGCGTTTGCGCCCCGCCGCCCACAAGCCTCATCCCGAATTTCTCACCATCAGAAAAAAAGAATCAGTCACGTGACCTCCTACGCTCTTACACCTGTGCCAAGTTTAACAATTTTTCACTATCCCAAAAAGCGCACAGCGCCGCTAAAGAAGTTTTTACTTCAAAAAAATTGCTTAATTGAACGTTGTACCTTACTTTTCTAACGCGGAATAAAGAGTATAAATAATAGTATAACATTTATGTAATCTGCTTTAGATGTAATGAACTCTTATGTCTTCTATATGTAACGTTGCCTCATGTGATGTTCGAACTGTAAATCTCTCGTATTTGACTGGATAAACAAGCACAACGCAATTCCGTATATCATTCAACCAGAGGCTCTAGTATAAGTTTTACCGAAACAAAACGTTACGACCGCGTTTGCGTTTAGCTGTCAAATCCCATACAAATTGAGGGTAAAACGCAAACGCGATCGTAAAGTTTTGTTTCGGTAAAACTTATACTAGAGCCTCAGAACATGAATTCACATTCTCCCATGAAACTGAAATCGATTTAGTCGTTGCGGCTATGTCGAATGTTTAAACAAACTTGCGCAGGCTAAGCGCAAATGTGGATAAACGGATTAAAGTTTTAAAAGGCTGCCGTGACGAAAATTGATCTATGGTGGCAAATAGCAAATATCGGTATCAGATTTTTTTTATCCCGGCAAACTGAACTCGTTAGTTTGATTTACTGTTTTTTTTACACAAAAATCTTTACCAAGAAATAAGCTTTTTGAAAATATTTAAATGTGATCAAAAGCAATCGTAGGTACAGTCGAGTTCTCCAATATCTACACAGACCATTCAAAAATATATGTACAGAAACTTTATTGTTACTGACATAAGACACATGTGTAGATATTTTTGAAAGGTTGTCTTTATAGATATTGGAGAACTCGACTGTACCTACTACCAAAAGTTAATTTAGTGCGGATGTAATTTTGTGCACAAACGTAATTTATGCCTACCAATTTTTTCTTGTTATATAAATTAATAAAGCCCAAATGCAATCGTGTCCAGTATGAAATAGGTACATTTTTAAATATCTGCAGAGTGAACGATGTTTGTTTTGAAATATTGCAAAAAAAATATTAAGAAAATAAAATATAAAAAAATATATATTTAAAAAGTGGGTATTCCCGATTTGCCATATTTTTGGAGTGTACGTTATTCCAAATGAGCGTATTTAATTTGATGTAAATAATTTTACTATTAGGACAACTAAATTTTAGGCCGCTGGGCCGGCCCTGTGCCACCCGCATGGGTGGCACAGGGTCGGTCATTGTGGCTCTCTTTGGGGGAGGCCCATGTCCACCAGCGGACGTCTTTTGGCTAATATGACGATGATTATTTGTGTGGTAAAATTTTCATGTAGAGAAGATTCAACCAATGATTTCGAGTGGCCAATTTTCCATTTGTGGTGAATGCTAGTAAATCATTTGTGCTGAATGCTAGTAAATCATTTGTGCTGAATGCTAGTAAATCATTTGTGCTGAATGCTAGTAAATCATTTGTGCTGAATGCTAGTAAATATTAAATATACATTTTGACTCGAATAACAGATTAATCCTATGATACCAGCCTAATTGGAAAATTCTCATATTCAATTCAACATAATGAGTAATAACACGGTTTTTAATTGAACCTGTGGTTTAGCTGATACTGTTTTGCTGTTAATCTGTTCAAACAATGAGGTGGGAACACACGACAATGGCAGATTCAAGGTGGCACTAGTGCAATGTCATGTTACGCTCCGAGAGACGGACAGTCGCGGAGGAAAGTGCTTACGCCGTGTTATGTAGTCTGAGGGGGGACTGTGGTCAGTTATGTGAAAAACGGAGTTTTATAATCAATTAGATACACGCGCAGCTCATCCCGTGAACGCAGTCAAAATCGCAAGATAAATATACCTATAGCCTATGTCCATTCAGAATGTGCATTCTATACACAGATTAAATATTTTTTGTAATCGGATAAGTGGTTCCGGACACTACCCCCTATGTAAGAATTAACACAAATGCAATCTCACAGACTTATATTATCACTATTATCAGTATAAATAGAATAGAATAGAATACATACAATAACATTTATTCATGACAACAACACACATGCACATAAATCAACATACAAAAGAAAAAACAACATTGCCACGAAACGGTTCCATCTCAGCGTTGTGCCGGCCTGGTGGCCAGCTAAATGACCTTGTACTCCTCCCAAGAGGCTGTTTGGATTATTTTATGATCCTTTAGTGGAAGTTCCGAAACGGACGGGGAATGGTTACCTTTGGGCCGATGGCCGATGGCCGATAATATTTGAAGACTTCCATCGATTCCACAAGGATCACCTTTGGCACTTCATAGTCATATTTCAACGGAATTATATCGGAATCTGTGACGTGCTTTTGTAGTTTTAAGTACATAATTGAGGAATTCCATAAGTCATCTGTGGGCTTCATCATCAATTCCACTCCACCATATTTATGATTTCCGGGTGTAAATACACAAGTTATGGATAATAGAAGATACCGAAATCACTACATGCGTACCTAATATGATTGAGGAGTTCCCGCAATTCCTCACGGATCCCATCATCCAACTGGAATTTTGAAAAAAAATGGGATCGACCTGGAAGCTTATACTTACAAAAAAAATACGAATCGACTCATAAATGACGGAGTTCTGAGGCAACAAACATAAAAAACATGATAAAAAAACAAAAAAAAACAACCGAATTAAGAACTTCCTCCTTTGTTTAAGTCGATGAAGAAGATTGAGCCCGCACTTAGCAGGGTAATTAATTAGATACTGAAATTTGGAGAGGACGTTCGTGCGGGTAAAATTATGAAATGATTAATGACTGCCAACGGCGAAACAAAAGATAAAGGCTGAATTACAAGTTATAGTTTACTGTAAGATGAAAGTGCAAATATCAATTACTACTGTACTTAAATATATTTTTTAATAAATATTTTTTATAAGTAATGAAAGTACGTTGGTAAATTGAATCTGTATGAAACGCCAGCGATATATCAACAACTTTATGGGCAATTTATTTGACATAATCAATACGCATTACGCATGGTATCCAAAAAGTTGTACACCCCTCTTTATTTAGAAAAAAATGTATACTTCCTCTGCCCGGTATGTACATAAGAGTTACATGCCTCTTTGTTAAAGGTGCCGTGCATCACGGCCGATTACAGCCGCACGCAATCGATCGCCTGCGACTGACACGCGCGGCTGCTGATACTACAATAGCCAGCGTATGGCGATGGCGCCGTTGCCGAAGTCTGCGACAGACGCATGCGGCATTTTAGCCGCATTTTAGCCTTAAGATCATGCTTTGTTACCTATTCAGGAAAATAAAGATAGGTACATACTATAAATACATTTTTATTAACTTTTTAATTAACATTTTATTTAAATATTATTTTTTGAACGGGACAATCTCGTGTAATTATATTTATTTATTTACCTCGATGTTTCCGGCCTGACGCAACTTAATATAATCGATTAAGTCCCGTTTAGTAAATAAAAATGTCTAAAAATAATAAAAGTATAAATTAATAAATATAAATGTCAATATATTTTTTAAACCATATTGTGCACGATAGTACAGCTCGTTCCGATAAGATCGGAGCACGAAGGATATAGTGCAAGGCCACGATGCACCGACGGAGATGCGCTTGCGTTGAAATTAGCATAAAATTGACGTCACTTTTTAAAAGACTGCAGAAAAGAGGTTCGTAATCTGTTTCATTATTATTAAATAGGTATGCTACCTTAAGCGCGCGGTTGTTTTATGCGATAAACGCTGCGATTCTTAAGACATCTTCTATGTAACCGCTGCGGTAATCGCAGGTATCTTTGAAATCGCAGCGTTTATCGCATAAAACATCCACGCGCTTTAATATTATATTACATACCTTGTCTTGAATGGTATTTTCGAAACTGTCTATTGTATTCAATACTATTGACAACAGTGGTGGAGTTTTTTTTTGTGTATATTGTATATATCGCAGTAAGTTATACAATGTCACACCCACCTTATGATATGGCAAACATGGCTAATTTTAGAACAACCTGAAATCACTTGGCTCAGTGTACAGATAGCAGAAAACGTGACCTCCAATGTCAACATACTTCTATGAGTTATATGCAGAGGATACACGTTTCTCTGCGTTGCTATACGTATTTTGTAAACCTAACCGCGGTCGAAAAAACGGTGCAGAACCCGTATGATGTCATTCGCAAGGATCTGCCACAGACGACTCAAAAGAAGTCGCGACGCGACGAGTGGGGGAAAGGAAGAAGCCAACTTGTCGGTGTCGGTGCGGTACCGCACCGACTGGACTAAATCACCTGCTGCGTCCTGCTACACCTTCGATGCAGTTTTACGTGTCCCGGCTGCACTACACTACGAAAGCAGAGGAAGTAGTGGAGTATGTGCGCGTGAAGACCGGATTCAGCCTGAGGGTCGTGAGGTTGGAGACGTACGTAAAATGCATTACGTGATCGACCTGCAGGAAGGAATCCTCGACTAGGTCCAAGCTTCAGGAGTTGGAGTAAAACACGTCCGTACACAACCTACCTACTTAAAACTACCCCACACTTACACTATGTATCTAATATATCATTGCATAATGAATTGAATCTATCCCTAAAACTGTAAAACGTAGCGAGTCCTAATTATATCCGGCAAATCGCAAGTAGCTAAATAGGTGGGTCAGTCGTACGCTTATTTGTCTCAATCTTGGAGTAGAAAAACCGGATCGCCAGAAATGTTTTCTACAGTTATTAATAAACCAAAGAGGTACTATAAACTAAATCACCTATTTAATTACAAGTATCAAGGCCCAGATGATGTGGGTCACACTGATACTACTGAGCTTTTTGTGAACGTAAAAACGTGAGACTTGACATTGGGGGCTGATCCGTGCTAATTTATAGCACTAATTAGTTCTAGCGACGCTTTGAATTAATGTTTAGCATTAATTAGAATTAGCTTTTTGCAAGAACGACGTACGGTTTCAATGAAATTCGTACACGGATATGCATTTTAAGTTGTGATAATTGACATAAAAAGTGACTTTTAATGCTACGATGCTAACAAACAAGCATGCGGCTTGTCTGATATTAGTTAAGCAGTATGCATCATTAGTGGGTCATAGCTAGCGATGGGCAATTTCTGAAATATTACCTTAACTGTGACATAAATATTTCAACTTTTAAAAATTACATAATTGACAAGAAACGTTTCTGACAGTAATGTTACCGAATAAATGACACTTAAATTTCATGTCATATCTCCGCTACTTCTGACGTCAGTTAGAACGGGTTATGATTATAAAACTTGAGGCTAAGTATATGTCAGTGGCCGCTTGGCCTAGGGGTACCTATCTGTTCCCAGCCCCCCTATTCTCTAACTTGTTTTAAGCTCACCTCAACTCTCACCCGCAAATATATTTTGACACCGCAATGCGAAGTAACTAAGCGTAGGTAGAGGTCCTAATTCGTGACGGGTGACCGGCGGGGTGAGCCGCTTTACCGCGTAGCGAATAACAGCCCAGCACGGCTATCACGGGACGGCGCGCGAGCTCCCTCGATCTTTCTCGCACTATCCGTCTCTCTCTTATTAGAACACTTAGAACAAGAGGTATAGTGCGAGAAAAATCGAGAGTATATCGCGGCCGTCTCATGATATATGTGTATCTATACTTAAAAATTTTCGCTAAATAAAATACATTTTCCATTTCTTTTCCCTTTTTTAATTTTTTTTCCAGTATATTATGTTATCTTTGTTGTAATATAAAACACAATATACAGTAATTAACGAATTTTGTTAATGTGGTTGCTTTGATAACTAATAAGAATATTTGTTTATTGGGGAGTATAAAATTACACACAAGCAGATAATTTACACCGGAAAACGACAGAATCTTAACAGTAATTTTCCATTTTTACAGTTACTTACATGAAATTTAAATGAAAGTTTCACTTTCGAAACTTACAAGTTGCCCATCACTAGTCATAGCGTAATGATGCATACATCTCTTGAAATTTGAGGATTGGCTGTATTGACAGCAAGGCTTCTCAGTCCCAACACAGCGCGATCAAAGGAGCTCTGGCGACCTTACTTATCATCAGAAATATCAAATACTTTTGGTTTACGTAATAGCGATTGGGATATTATCCGTAAACAACGTATTTGTTCTTATCAAGCAAAATGAAGTGAAAGAAATATCCTGAATAGGTCTGCGCTAAGGGTTAAGCTACCTATAGTTGATATGATGACGCACGCAAGAGACAGCTTCGACGGGAGCTCAGGGAACGCCCGAGAAATCATTTCCCAGTACTCGCTAGTATGTATATGATTTATACAATGAGTGTTTTTGTTACTTTACCTTAAAAATTACCACCTTAAAATTGCGCTATTATGACCTATATATATAAATGAGATAACATTTTTTGAACCTCGTTAATTGGTACGACCTGGTCAAAAGAGATACCTCTTTAACTGAGACAAAAGTGCTGGTCCCTTGAGATCTTAATTATCCCGTTTTTACTAAAAGTCAGTTAAAAAATACCGCCGGCCTATGATAGTTGCGTTAATCGATTAACAACGAGAATATAAGGTATTCGACCAATTTTACACAGTTCGAAGGATGATTTATTTGGTCGTTTATCACGACATAATATTTGCCTCACAGTAAAAATATTATACTACGTTAAAATCTGTCACAGCAAACAATGACAGTTGCGTTCTAATAGCGCACTCACTCACACGAGCCAAGGCGAGTTGCGCAGTCGTGAGACTCATTGTGACGGTGACATAAGCTGTAATTGGACATAACCCGCATTTAGTGCAAGGCCGTGCGATCTTCTATTGTCAAAATCAAAGTCAAAGTCAAGTCAGTGTAAATGTCATCTTATCAAATGTAACGATGGCTGGCGTTATCTTTTGTTCGCGATTTCATGGTAGAATAAATCAAAATTCATTATCAATTTATCAGCATGTAATCGCCCGCTGCTGAGCTTAAGGCTGTTATAATATAAATGTTCAGCATTTGATTCCCTACGTGATTGATTTTCGGAGTAAAATGTATTCTAAAAGTCTTTCTCCTGGCCCCTATATATCTTTATATTAGACCAAATCCTATCCTATCAAACGAGCAATATTTGCCCATAAAACAAGCCGTATGTTAACTTCATTTGTACCTCACTTACACCATGCTTGAATTGATAAGTATGTGTGCGTACATTATAAGGCATCCAATAATCAAGGGTTATTAAGAAGGTTTGTGTATTTTTATTTTACTACTGGCTCTGTAAGCTGAAGGACTGGCGAGCCTTTCTTAAAAAAAAAAATTCCGAATAACTGA
This sequence comes from Epinotia bilunana, assembly GCA_947049275.1. Lineage (NCBI taxonomy): Eukaryota > Metazoa > Arthropoda > Insecta > Lepidoptera > Tortricidae > Epinotia > Epinotia bilunana. Next base: position 8,460,845 of record OX346265.1, read on the forward strand.
ATCAACAAAACTAAACTAGATATAATTATTATTGAACCAGCTCACAAAATTTAATGAGAATCGGTTGAGAAATGCGACATGTCAAGGAAAACAGCCAGACTGACACCGGACAAATTTTCGTCCAAGCTGAAACGGATAACTTCGTTCGCTTCGCTCACTCGTTCGACAAGTAGCTCACTTTGTATGCTTAATTCGCTTAAAACATGATCAAGGCGTACATTAATCTACAACGTAATCGAACACTAACTGACATAACGAACTCTCACCGAAATATTATACCAACATAAACAGTTAAATCCACATTTATCACTACAAATTGAAATACTTTAACGTATAATTCGTGACTGAATTAATAAGAATCCATTCATTAATACCATCAATAATGAAATGATCGTATCACTGTACGCCTTTACTGTGTAGACTTGGGTATATTTCATGTAACAAATCGTAATATTCATTGTAATTTGAGAAGCATTTTATCGTATGTTAATGAGATGGTTCTAATATAAATAGTTTATGGTCAACTTTTTCTAAATGGTCACTGGGAAGGATTGTTCCGTTCGAGGACAGTGACTTTATCCTTTAGACAAAAAAGATTTCAGATTTCTTTAGATTTCAGCAAATCGGATATTTTGAGAAATATTCAGGATTAACAGAACAGCAGCTATTGTTTTTAATGCATCATAATGTGCTTTATTTTCAGCTGAGAATTAATAGTACATTACGTACCTAGGGCGGTGAATTCGTGAATGGCCCAGAACGCAGGTGTTTGTGGCCCGAACCAAAGGTGAGGGCCATAAATATGCGATCTGGGGCTTTACTAATTACCGCCCGTGGTGAGTACACAATTTTACGTCTTCACCTGGCCACAATGCGAGTTTTACCGTACGCGCAGCGTGCAGTAAAACTCGCATTATGGCCAGGTGTGACGTAAAGTAATTTAGTTGGTTTTAGAGTTTTACTTAACCCGGATAAAAAATTATACATCCGTTTTTGGTGGTTTATTAGTCCAGTAACTTTATACATCGGTAGTATGCGTCAAATCCGGTAGTTACCAAAGGCCATTCGAGACAGAGTGTTAGAGAATTTAAGAAAGCGCTGCATAATTATTTATAAAAAAAAGCATATTACTCTGTAAAGGAATATTTAAATAATGTAAGTAATGCCTATAATGTTAGTTTTTAAGTAATTTTTAAGAAACATTTTGTACGCCGCAACATAACTAACTAGAACATAGCAGAACTTCAAGAATGCCTGTGTATTGAACACCAGCCTATCATATCACCTATGGTTCACAAATAAAGTATTTTGTCTTTGTCTAGTTCTGATTTTTTACAGACTTGTTTATGATGTTGGCCTAATGAATAATCCAAGTTCGTGACCTCGAGCACCGAACGCAACTTTGTCAAAACTCGAAAAAACCGCGAAAAAATCGTCTTTTTTTCAAATTTTGGCGACTATGACCCTAAAGGACTAGTTTTTGAAATAACTTTCTTAGAACGTTTTTAAAGGAGACTAAATCATGATACTTAAATTGTCTCTGTAGACCTAATAGTTTCCGAGATTAAGCCTTTCAATTGTTTATCTTTATTTTAGAACTTCTCTATTTTTTGCAATTCTGTCGTTCCGAATGAATTTTGACCCTGATTATACTATCGAAGCCCTGTACTTTCTGATGGGATGTTAAAAAAGGTAATGAGGAGTGTGTACGATGATGTTAAAGCTAAGCTACGAATAATGAAGTAAATAAAAAAGAAGAGTACAACAAAAGTTAATAAGTTTATTTGTTAGGAAATTGAGTAATATTCAAAATCAAAAAATCTAATTCATTTAGCTCTCTTGGAAGATCCCGGTTGAGGTTCGTCCGTATCTGGATCGACGTATTGGGATGGCATATCCCTATCAGGGGATGGTAATGAATCGTCGACGTCTTGTGCCGTCAAGTCATCCTCCATTTCGATATCGGACAGATCGTCGCCTTCTGGGATATTTACTACTGCAACATCAGGTATATTGTCACAAGAGGCCCCGCTGCAGTGCCTGCAGACTGATGAGCATTTTAACCCTGCCTCCCTGCAGCTGCACGCGTTCCCACAGCCCTTCGTGCAGCCGCAAGAAATCATTTGCAAGAGGTGTTGTGAGGCTGCATCTCTGGTCATCATTTTGGGGTTGAGGCCTTGTGGCGTGGATATCCACCCCCAGCAGAGAGGGTTCAGTGTGACTCCCAACCACGCCTGTACCTGTAAGAAGATTGTACATGAGAATAGAAAATAATGAATGATATGTAATGTGCATTACTGATGCAAGGACAATTTTTTACCTGATACCATCAGTCCGCAAGGAGTGAAATCGAGCAGTCTCGTGTAGGGGGTAACCTGGCTAGATTGAAGCTGGTTTTCGTCGCAGCCCTGGCGAATAGTTGGTACCGCAGCTCGTCAAGGTTATAGGTGTTGGGGTTGCCTCCGTATAGATAAACTATAACTCGCTCTCTGGCTGCTGCTATCTCGTGACGTGTGGAGTTGGTGTCGAAAAAAATCGCAGCTTGCTTTTCAACGGCCGGTTTTTTTTCGACTATGGACATCATTTGCTTCTTCCCTAAACCAAAGAAGCAGGATGTGGAGTCACAACCACTAAAGGCATGCACTTTCCGCACGATTTTGGTCCTTGGAAAACGCTCTTTTCGAGCACATGCATTGTAAAAAAAATATTATGGTAGGTTCAAAACGTGCATGGTGACGGTGGGTCGCATTCGTGACTTTACACGAGCAACACTAGTACACTCCGTCGGAGGTAATTGGAACTTCATCCCGCTAGAGTTGTTCGAGTTTCGTCTAAAATATTGCAAAATCTTGCGAGGTTCGAAATAAATGAAAAACTTTGAAATACTTGATCTCGGAAACTATTGGGTCCACAGAGATAATTTTAGTATCATATTGTCTTTAAAAACGTTCTAAGAAAGTTTTTTCAAAAGCTAGTCCTTTAGGGTCATAATCGCCAAAATTTGAAAAAAAAACGATTTTTTCGCGGTTTTTTAGATTTTTGACAACGTTGCGGTTGGCACTCGAGGTCACAAACTTGGATTATTCATTAGGCCAACATCATAAACAAGTCTGCAAAAATTCAGAACTACCGAATTTGACGCATACTGCCCCATACGTTCAGGCGACAAAATTACTGGATTATATCGCCGCATGTGCTAAACATTTTTTTTTCATATAGGATGACTCACACTAAACGTATAACTTGACCTAATAACGTGTTTTATCATAATATTTTACAATTGTTTCTTTCGTAATTTGAGTATCACAGTTTGCCGGGCAACGGGCGAACGCAGCACGAGCAAATGTATGAGAAAAAATTGTTGACCAAGCACCAGCCAGCGTGTGAGTTTTCTCGTTAACGGTAAAAAAAAACCATGTTTAGTTTCCATTTTATCCGTAGACTTTTTACGATTAATTTAATGCAAAAATAACCTAACCTAACCTCATAATCGTAGGTCAACTTTCATTAGTGTACCTATAAGCCGACTTATTGACTAATGAATATGGTATGTTTAAGGGCAGCAAAATAACTGTCTGTGACTGATGGAGAGACACCGCATGATCTCATTTAAATGTTGCGTTGAAATAATTTTGGGACACAAAACAAATTGTAGGTCGTCACAGGAACCGCCCTCCATATTACGTGTGGTCCCGGGTGTTACGTTATACCTCTTTGTTTCGCTGTATTAATGTCGTTATGAATAACCGTGCTTGTTCTTGTTTGTTTACCCGCATGTGGGACAAATATTTCAATGACATGTTGCTTGTAGTATTGAAAATAAAATACCAGCAGGCCTGTTCCTCTTGCCGCTTCGGCTGAATTCGGCTCTGGGGCACCTCCAAGTTGTCGATTCATCTGCATATAATCTTAAATATGCCTTAGTGTACTAATACAGACCAACTGTCACTTTTCCATATAAAAATTGACATTTAGATCTACTTAACGTACGTACAATGCGTTACGTGATCGACCTGCTGATTGCGCTAGGAAGAAAAGAGCACGTACTATGCGGCAAGTGGATAAGATGCCATGATTTGAATTTTCTGGCTGTCAATCGTCGATTTTATTCTGTTACGTCACTATTGTTACTTATTCTGTCTGGTATCACACAGACAGCTCAAACAAGCATGAATACGGAAAACTAATAAAACAATAAACAGTTTTTGTCATCCGGAGCATAATTTCGAATAGCTTTACTGGACAAGTAAATACAAACAGATTGCTAAAATTATATCCCTTCTCTTCGGCTCTGCCATAGTTGGACAAGAACGATATACCACATAATTATTCGAATATATAATTATAATAATATTTTCTAAACGTAAGATCGATTTCATGCGCGAGGACAATATTCGACCGTTCTTTTTGATAGCTCGCGAAATGACTAATCATGAGACATGGTAATTTCTTATGACATGGCCAAATTTATTTACATGCCTATTCAACTTTTCTTTGACTTCATTTCATTTATTTTATTAAGACACATCATGACATCAGTCACATTTCTTTTATTGAGATTGAGATTATGATTATTATTGACTAGCTTCCGCCCGCGACTTCGTCTGCGTGGACTTAGGATAAAAACTATCCTATATTTTAATCCAGGCTATAAACTATCTTCGTGCAAAATTTCATTCAAATCGGTTCAGCCGTTTAAGCGTGATTGAGTAACAAACATCCAAACATCCAAACATCTAAACTTTCGCATTTATAATATTAGTAGGATATACAATTATAATTATAAATAATTTTAAATGATATTGCACTGTCGCTGAATAGAATACGTTTGTGTAAGTATTTATATATGTTACCTATATCTAATATTAAAGGCTAGCGCAATTGCAAGTTATGTTATTCGAGCAGAATCATTTAGCAAAAACATAAAACAAGAATTTCTACGTGTACACTTTAAATTCAACCCATATAAAGCAGTGACTTCATTGTCACACCCAAAATCAGCGATGACTTTCAACCGAACACCGAAATCCAGCGTAAGAAACATTGACCGAACCAAAAACAAAAGAGTTCCGCCTCCGATCCGACCCTGTGTATCTAATTTGTCAGCCTTCCCCAGACCGTGTCTGTCAATTAATATAGACCGATTTTGAACATTTTTACCGAATTAACTTTACCATTACCCAAATGCAGCAGCGCCGTAATCCCATATTATAGAGGCGATATTTGAATGCTTTTGATTTGATTAGCTGCAAAGTTTCTTTAAGATATCGCATGGGTGTTGTATGTGATATATTATGTACGTCTATGTATCTTTTTAGGTTTTATAACGCCCATGTTTCGACACGAGTGTTAATGGTAACAATCAATTTGGCTTTTTTACCGCTTAGGACAATACGAGAGTACATTTTTTTTGTAATTTGATACGGTTAGGGAGGCCAATGAATTCAGTTTAACATACGTTCGAGACACGGCATAAATAAGATCGTGTGTGTTATTCAAAGTACCTACAGTATGTTCTTGCACAATCTTCTGAATCCCGTAACATATTGTATGTATAGCCTACACTATGCCTTGACTATATTAAATTAAAATCTCCAGAACCTTTTTAGCTTCGCCAAATGTTTACCTCGAAGAAAGCAGGAGCTGCGGCATTGGGGAAGGACAGTCGGTGAGGATATACAGATGATGAGAAAATATTTTTCCCTGTAAAACTCTTTATGACATAAGATTGAATTTCGCCAGGCCTGTGGTATGGGTTTTTTTCACTACCTGTACAAGTCAAGTGTAAAAATATGGGTGCATAAAACTTACTCAGAAATATGTACCATCGCTCTTGTGTCAGCGGATTAAGGTTGCTGTACCTAATATATGAGAGGATGAAATAGATACATGTTTTAGGATTTTAATAGGATTTTCCTTTGACTATCGACTAAATTAACGCTACCTATGTACATTAGGCGCCCACTAGGTATGTACAAAGGAATTTGGCAATGGAATCAATTGTAATTGGAAAAAGAGTGTAGTTTGTTTTGTTTTAAAACAGAACGAATCAAAACAAATGCCACTCTGATTGAGTTTAGAATGGTATTAAAATCTATTGGAGAGGTCAATGCATCTTAATAGGCCATTGGGCAGCTAGAGGATAAGCCTACCATTTAACTGAGTTGGTTCCTGCGGTGCCTGCTCGGTGCGGGAGGGGTGTGTTATTGTCTCATTCGAGCTCAATATAGCGCTCGTTTCGCTGACGCTGTTACCCCTATACCGCAACTACCACAGGTACTGAATTAGTTGAAACGGTATGCATACAATACCGTTACAATTTTCGAGAAAAGTGAGGAATCAGTTGCGACAGAACTTCTTATTCACCGTTAAGGCCTACTTCCATGACCAGAACTGTGCATAAAACATTATCCACTCCGAAGATAAGTAGATTAACACCTGTATGATACATCTTATTATTTAGCCACAAACAATAGACGACATATTCGACTTTCTATTTTCACACCGAAACTTTATCGTATCCCATTTTGTATACCATCAAACAAAAAGAAATCCTACAAGTAAGAAATCAGAGACAAGATTCCGTTGCAAGCGTCGATTTTTAAACATTTCCATAGACATTGTTGGTCGTCTATTATTTATTGATTTGTTAATAAATTTATGTTCTTCATGCGCGCATTCTCGCGTCCGCACGCGAGATGGTTTATTGAGAACAGTGAAATCAAATCTACGTTTCCATATTTTTAGTAATGGCCTCCGAGATTAGATTGGTAAGGAAAGCGAGATATTTGATATCACGGGTCACCACTCTGTGGTTTTATCTGTGATATTATGTGCCTTCTGTTAAAATAACGTTTGGAGCAGTTAAATAATTTACTGGTATATTTTTATCTGCCTACTGTAAGAATGATTGGAGTGGTTTGAAAGTTGTTTAAAGGCCTTTGTTAAATAAAGGCCGTTACCTTATATCTTAATATCTGTCACATTGACGTCAAAACAAATTTGGATTATGCGGCGTAGCATCTATCTCTGACCGCTGCTGACTACATGATAAAGGCAAGGAAATTTATTGTTCATCTAGATGAAGCCCTTTTTCTAAACTTACTAAGAAACAAAAGACATTCTATCCTATAGTAAGAGCTTAGGTACTAAAGTCAGTTACGAGCTAAGTTCTTAATCTAATATTGTCAGTTTTAAGTTAAAACTTTGTCTAGGGCATTGTTTATGGCAAGCGACGCGTGTGTCAGGGCGATGCTGTCAGGTGACGCTCAGCAACACCGCTGTAGGTTTGAGTCTGGGCGTCTTCCACACCTCACTTACGACTACAGAAACTTTGTATATATAATGACATGAGTATATGTCTGTAATTAGTTTATATGGTTCCAGTTTATAAAACAAACGAAATACAGCAAAAAGAAGTTTTGTATGAAAAACTTAAATTCACTGCATTTTTTTACTATGGTATTTGAAGCTACATAAACTAATTACAGACATAGGTAGGTTTATAGCTAGCTAAGTTTCCTTACAATCCAAGACGTAGTTTTAAAATGAGAGCGTAACTACGTTTGTATGGAGAATCGAGCTTACTGCGGACTCGTAACGAACACCGCTTACAATTACAGACCCACCCTTAGTCACTCAGCCATCACATTAATTTATCAGATTTGCAAATGTCACTTTGGTCATAACGAGTACAACGTCTTTTTTACGACACTGCACAATAGTACATGTAAATAAGGAGCCAATCACCCCTCAGACAAAGGATCTGATGAAATCGAAAGTATGCTTTGAATTTTAACACCTTAGGTTAGTCACTGGTGGGGAAAATTTGAGAGATACCAAGACAATGCGTAATGGTAACCTATTCTAAACATATGTCCTTCTCACATGACAGTTATGCAGGAACTCGATTTTTGTAATAAGAAAGCTGGTCCATCCATAGTGTGAACTTAAGATACGAACGTTTTTAGCGATATATTCAGAGCCAAAATTACTTAACTACATGTTGATATACCTCGACTGTGACCGTCGGTCGCTTTATTATATATTTTTTATGTTTTATATCACTGTCACAAAGGGAGGCAACAGGCCTCGCCCGGGCAGGACAGCTTTCTCGCACAGAGAATTGCTATCGCAATCCAGTGCGGGAATGCTGACTGCGTGATGAGCACCATACGAAAGTTTCCAAATTTCGATAATTTGTGATGTTTAATTTAGTTATTTACTATTTAGTTATTTAAATGTCCTCGTTCTTCGTGTTTCGTATTGGTATAAGAGTTACTTATGTCAATAAATATTTATAATATTTATATACTCTCACTAATAAACATTCGTTTGTTTGTATAATGGTCACATTTTGAATAAAAATACGTTAATGATACGTTGTTTATCGAAATTACGTGTGACCAATTGCCCATCCAACCTACACTTACGACTCTTCGATAAGTTTCGAATAGCCCGACTCAATAGTTACTAGTCTTTAGATGATAAAGTTACGCAAGTTGTAGTTAAGCGGGAAAAAAGAAGCGATATTTATAATTCAAATTCACGATTCAAATATTTATTCTACATGTAGGCCCCGAGGTCTGAATGAAAAGTTGCTTCCAACGCTTCCTACATACGGGGCGTCGCCTCTAAGTCTAGTCTGAAAAAAACAGCACAGGAATTCCTTCGAAAACATTTCTTCTTGGATCAGATATAGCGGATGCGTGGACGCGATGCCATCTCTCTGGGGCCCACCCAACTTATTTATGATATGAAAAAGACCTTATCCCATTGAGCTAATGTCTATTATAGTATGATAAGTGACATGGGTAACTTGGTTTTGCATCACGCGATGCAATCAGCGCAGGCGCGGACCTAATTGCAGGGTAATTCATTTATAACCGCGTTAATGAGGTTTTCAGGCGGAAATTTGCCCATGGATTTTTTGCTAGCTTTGGCACTGTTTAAAGTTCAATTGTTTAGTTGGTCATTTTTTGATTGAAAATAATACTTCGGATAATTTGCAACAATATTTCTAATAGGTGGAGAATAAGAGTTACGTTGAACGCATAATCAAAAACACAGCAGCCAAGAGTATTCGACTCTTGGCTGCTACTTTTCCACTAGATGTTGAGTATTTTCGAATTCATTTTTTGGAACTAAAATATTTTAATCTTCGTAGTAAGAAAATAAATTTTTGGTTATTTAAATACGATGCACGATGTGCAATATTGTCTATAAACTGGGTAACAAGCCAAACGATGATAATTTTACAAGCTTTTATTTAGTTTCCCCTGTCCTGTTGTCTGTCTGTCTGTCTGTACCTAATCAAATCTTGCAAGTTAAATTTGGTCCACTTCCCGGTTTCCGATTGAGTGAAATTTTGCACGAATATGCAAAGCGCGTGGCAATGCAATTATGATGACGTGGCGCTGTTCTGATGATCGAGCTAGAAGGTGGCCATAGGAACTCCGTATTAAAACCACATAACCCCATCGAGTTTGGGCTCGTTAGAATCGTCTCAATGAGTAGTTGATGACGGTATACAGAAAAGTACAGTCAGCAATAAAAACTTGTACCAAAAATGAAAATTTTTATTGAAACATATTTGAGCAGTGTAACAAAAAAAAAAATCGAAATACCTATTGAGTCGAAACAATAGGTAGACCTTAGTCATTGGCTCAACTCCAAGAAGTACCGTAATTAATTTTACTACCACCCAAATGTGGAAGTAAACGCTCGTAACCTTGGCTACCCCAAGACCATGGCACTTGTCTTTCTTTGTTGAGGTCAACACAATGGCTACCGATCTTCCGATCTGCAGACTAATTGGCATAATGGAAACTTAATCCAAACTAAGCACGAACAATAGTGAATCCTACCTGGTCGCTTCAAGGTTGGGATTAGATTGTTTGGTGTTTTGATTCTTAGGTTGTAGTTACGTTCGAATATTGAAATGTGGAATTTGGAGGTCACAGGCGCACCAACAATATTGGATTCGTTCCAAGCGGCGGTGCATCGGGACAATGCATCTTTGTTTAGCAAGGCCGTGTTCCTTCGCCTTGGTTCATCCGGGTCTGGTAAAAATAGAATTTGTCTATGCTATTTACCTACCCATGTGGGTTACAGTGCTTACGCCAAATCTTGGGATTAGGTGCTAAAGTGGACCCCGTGCTCGTTTAGGGCACCACCGTGAATCATGCTAGGAGGATTAGATGTTATATGTGTTGTGTTGTGTTGTGTGTTGTTGTTGTGTTTTATGTGCGTTAGATTACAGTATTTGGAAGGAGTCAGGGCCCAGCGGAGTGTCAAATTCCTCGAATTTAGAACAGTCTAACTGGGCAAGGACCTCTAACTAATAGAAGGAAGCAGCAGTAATAATCTACCTATTGCTCTGTCCGTATATCGTCGTACTCCTGCGGCGCTACCGCGAAAATCGAAACTCGAAGTTCGTATACATGCATCCCTGTCACTCGAGTAATGTAAGTGCGATAGAGATGGAAATACACGAACTTCGACCTTCGAAGTTCGTGGTTATATCTCTGGTCAACCCACAGCTACCGATAATTATATGAGAATTATCTAGTGAGACGTCTAAGCATCGCAATGTAAAAAGTTTTTATTTAAATTTATACATGATGTACGTAATGCACATCTGTGGGCGTCGCATGGTTGCCATTTTATCACTTAGGTATCGTTGTGGTAAAGACGCCCATCACGCTCTGACAAGTATGCGAGTGCGAGAGTGACGGATGCCTTATCCACAACGATAAGTGATAAAATGGCAACCGTGCTACGCCCTACGCCCGCTGTACTCAACCCGGGTCAATACTATCTGAGGGGTGATTACACTGATTACGTAACTTTACAAACGTAAGTTTCGACAACTCAACTGTCATTTTCCCAATCAAATAGTGATATCTAGATTCCTGACGGACGTACACTGCGTTACGTAATTGAGTATGGACGTATCTTGAATTGCATTCATAGAGCGAGTTGCACCAACTTACGATTGCAGACCGATCAACGTTAAATATAGCGGCAGCAGCTGTCATCCCATAGAAACTTGTCAAACATCCCATAGATTTTAATGAATACTGGTTACGATTACAGATAGTTTGGTGCAACCTACCCTTAGGGCGGTAATATAAGATTATTTTATTGCAGAAATTAATGTTGTTCGAATATTGTTCTACATTTACTTGTTTTGGTGCAATAAAATATCTCGGGACCACGGCGTCCCAGATCTTTGGAAGGCATGCGTGGGGCTGAAGCCAACAGCGCAGACAACAATAATCTAAAGCGAGTTATTATTATCATATATACATACATATTTATCCCTAAAAGGGGTAGGCAAAGCACATGAACCTTGTGTTCCAGTACCACTTTTAGTATAAATGTGGGTATAAAAGATCGACTAAATGTGATATCGCTGTGACAGGTTGCTAGCCCATCGCCCACAACACACTTCAACCCTGTTCCCTTAGTCGACTCTTACGACACCCGCAGGAAGAAAGGGGGTGGTGCTATTCTAACCCGACACCACACGGGGTAGAGTTATTATTATTTTGTATTATTATCATACATAATAATAATAACTCTAAAGACATATCTTTGGCATATTTCGGGACCACGGTGACCCGGACCTTTGGAAGATTATTATAAAAGATAAATTTACCAATAATCCCTTACCGACTTATAAAATCAACAGCAATGAAAATCACACCCATGTGAGTTCGTCCGTGTCGAATAGGGGCCGAGGTGATGTACAGCGCGCGTCGATCGATAAGAGGTTTAGTTATTGTGACGGTGTGATCGGCGCGCGCGCGTCGATATTGGATTTGTAGCGATACATTTCGAACTAGGGGTCGATTGTTGCGGGTTAAGCGTTTGTTTGGATTGACTGAGGGAGAAAAGGAAAATAAAGGTCCCATTTAGGAATTACTTTCTATGGTACCTTTTTCTTTTTAGATCCGTCCTCACGTCCCTAGTAAAACAGTACCTACATAATATTCATATAGCTTTAAAGAGGTGCTGATAGCATTCACTAGTAATGAGCATTCTAGCTTCATTCTAGTGCACGCACCTTAGAAAAAACTACATCACGAACCGACGCTACTTAGACGGAGCTCCATAGAAATATTTTGGGTCTCCTTTTAAATAACTATATACTGCTTGTAGATAAACAAACACAATTATATTCGACTATATTATTCAACTAACTTTTGCCCGCAACTCCGTCCGCGTAGAACTCCTTTATATCGTAGTTCCATACAAACTCCCCCCCCTTAACGCCTTTACGGGATGATTTTCGGGATAAAAATGATTCTATGTCCTTTCCCGGGACTCAAACTATCTCTATACCAAATTTCGTCTAAATCGGTTCAGCGGTTTAAGCGTGAAGACAGACACGTTCGCAATTATAATTATTACTAGCTTCTGCCCGCGACTCCGTCCGCGTGGAACTCGTTTATATCGTAGCTCGATACAAACTTTCATTCCCCATTTCACCCCCTCAGGGGATGATTTCCGGGATAAAAACTATCCTATGTCCTTCCCCAGGACTCAAACTATCTCTATACCAAATTTCATCCAAATCGGTTCAGCGGTTTGAGCGTGAAGAGGTAACAGACAGACAGACAGACAGACACACTGTCGCATTTATAATATTAGTATGGATTAGTATGGATTATTAGCATGGATAATTCAGTCATTTTATCTCGCAGTTCAGATTATTTGATATATTATTTTGTATATTTTAAGTTAAGCATTTTATATTCTGTTAATTTCTTTTTCTAGTTGTTACTTCTATTGTTGTTGATTAAGTATTATGTATTACCTACTACATGGCCATGTCCTTTATTGCGATAAATAATTAATATTGAATACTGATAAATATAATAATCTTCCATGCCCAAGCTCACCTTCCAAAATGAAGGCTGGCTGAAGGTTTTGGCTGCATTTACGAGAGTAAATACAGCCAAAACGGAACATTAATAAAGTTTATCTTTTTAGAAAGAAGCGATAATAATTAACATACAATGACTTGAGTAATTGGGCACACAGTTCTTTTCAATTTCACGGAATGCTTCGAACAATGAGTGTCAATAGGTTACGAATATAAGCGAAGACTCGTAATCTTACCATGAGATGGACTTAAAATCTCCCAAACGTGTATTGTTGCCAAGAAATTGATTATATTACTAGTTAATTAACCAATGTCAAGGGTCACTGGAGCCGAGCAGGACGGCAAATGACTTTGAGTCTTGGTGGTCGTTGGTTCGAACCCCGACCCGTACTCTGGGTTTTTAAAAAAGCTTTTCAATGAAAGAATCGCGAGGAAAAAAGAAAACACCGCTCCAAATCATGGGATTAGGTGCCGATGCGGACCCCGGGTCCTTTAGGATACGACTGGACAAATCTTATGAAGTAATGAACGTTTAACCATGGACAAAGTTCCTTTTCTAGCCCTGCTTATCGCGACCACCTTCCCGACATTGTGTTCTGATCGTTTCCCTCCTCATTTGGCCCGTCGCATTGTCATCTTTTGGGTAGACGTAAAAAATCCTCAAATGCAAAATGAATCAATGATTGATGTTTGTGTAGAAAAAATGCATGAAAAACTGTAGCAGACTTTATGGAATGCTGTTATCCAAAGTTTTCGTTATTGTTTTAGAGGTACGTACCTATCTAAAATAAACGTTTTGATTATTTAATATTTTTACCTCTAGGTACGGTACACATAAAAAATCTTTATTTGTTCACCTTTCCAACCTACGCAAAAACAGCTTAACCCATATCTCTAAAAACATAATTCCCGATCAACAAATTATCCCGGTATCGTGCGATCTCACAGTAGCCGGGATAACGTATCGCCAACATGACATCACTAAAATAAATTTAGTGCTGCGCCCGACCCGGGGTTAACTATACGAGGCTCGCACTATTTCTCACCGATGCGCCGATACCGTTTATTTTATATCGGTTTTGTTTTAGGGATGCGGTGGAATGTGACGGTTAATGGTGTGGGATTCGAATCTAACAGTACAATGTAAAGTGCAATAGCTGGAGCACAGGGTTATATTGATGCGGAAAATAGTAGTCATTACCTACAGGAAATCGATAGGAAAACATTTTTTTTCTAAAAAACTGTCCAGTTTAATAAGGTCTAGTTTTCCATCTGGGTTGAAGGGTCAGATGGCAGTCACTTTCGTAAAGCTAGTCATAGTATGCCAAATCTTAGGATTAGGTGTCAACGCGTGCCCTGGGCTCCTTTAGGAGCACAACCGGGAATAACGCTAGGAGGATGATGACTATCCAGTGATTGACTAAGGTACTGGATAGTCATCATCCTCCGGATGGATCCCCTCCATCACCTGATGGTAAGCGATGACGGAGGTGTTCTAGTAATAGCCTGTTCACTCTTACACATAAAACAACGAATTTTAATAAAATCAATAAGAAACTGCATGAGTAAACGGAAATGTTTTTAAAACACATGAGAGCGTACGAATGTATAGTACCTCTATAACTCAGTCTGAACATACAGACTGTCAAAAAATTGACAGCAGTCACCAATCTGACATTACAATCTACATAAACATTACATTTTCAAGATACCTACTCAATTGGCACAGATTTTTGTACTTAAATAATGTGATTAGTTTCCATACTGAAAAAATAGGAAGACAAAAAAATAACTAGCAGTAAATATATTGACAGCTGAATAGCGTCAAAATTAGAAAGGCACGGCAGTGCCCCCGCCAAGTCGAGCGCGAAGCAAACACTGCCGTACCACAATATAAGAGGCAGTAGATACCATCTTTACGCTGACGACCTCCAGTTATACCTCTCTAGCGCGCCCACGGACATATCTGTTGCGGTCGATACACTCAACGCAGACCTAAAACGTATTTCTACTTGGTCGGAAAAGAACTGCCTAGTCCTTAATCCGAATAAGTCGAAATATGTTGTTTTTGGGTCAGAGCATCAAATCCGTAGTACCATCAGTAACCTCGAGACTTTGACTACCGGTAAGGTTGCTATCATGGGCGAACCAATAGAGAGGGTGGTAGAAGCAACTAACCTTGGCCTCCTCATGGACGGCAAGCTGCGCTTTGAGAACCACGTACTAAAAGTTGTGAGTAACTGCTTCTACCGCCTTAAAGTTCTTTACAATGTTCGCGATTACTTAAGTGTTGATTTGCGTGTTAACCTTTGTGAATCGCTGATATTGTCAAGATTAAACTATTGTGATGTTGTCTATGCTGGCTGCATTACTGGTCGTACAAAAAAGCTCATACAGCGAGTGCAAAACGCATGCATTCGTTTCTGTTTCCGAGTCCCACCCCGCTCCCATATCACTCCCTACTTGAACGCCGCTGGTCTGCTGAACATGCCTGCACGCAGACGGCTTCACCTCGCCACTCTTCTCTTTGGCATAGTGCGATCTGGGGTCCCAGCATATTTGCTGAGTAGACTTGTATGGCCCAAGAGTGCGCGTAGGTGTAAGGCGATGATTCTGGTGCCAAAGCATCGGACCGCGGCGTTTCGAGGTAGCTTCAGGTTCGCGGCGTCCAAGTGTTGGAATGATCTCCCCCCACCTATCCAAGGAGCGTCTAGCAGGTATACCTTTAGGCGCCAGCTTAAGGGCTACTTGTTGACGCTCCAAAAATCCCAACCCTAACAAATCCAGCACTTTATTTCCACCATTTTTTTTTTTGTAAACATCCCAACCGTTTCGCGTTTTTCACATTGTTTTTCATCCCATTGTGCTTGTGTCACATATTTAATAGATTTAGTATATAAATTATTTATTTATTATGTGTATAAGTTTGTATCGGCAGTATGTTGTGTTGCGTTCCGTGGGTCACGTACGGTGCTGTCTGAAAATCAGCGCTGTAGGTGTCTTTCTGACACCTTGGCATAATGCTGAGACAGTGACCGATTCACTGCCGCGAAGACACACACATTATGTGTCAATTGTATTGTATCTGTACTCCCTTTGTCTCTGTGTGTCTTTTGTGTAGTGAATAAATGTTTTCTTTCTTTCTTTCTTTCTTTACCATCCTTTACTGGAACCATTTCGCCGCATTTTCAGGCCCCTATTTGAGAACCTCTGGATAAGACCAGAACGCAGAAATTTTCGTCATCCAGTAAGCTATAATCACATACTTAAAATCCAAAATTTCAAGCCTGTAGGTCATTTAGTTCCGAAGTTAAGCGAAAGCAAAGTTTCGCATTTATGATACTCACTCACTCACTCATGATCATCAAAATAGAACTAGTACTTCCCGTAAACTCAGAGAGCTGAAATTTGGTACAAAGTTAGGGTTTAATGGCCACTTAAAGGGAAAACTATAAAAACTAGGATAATCGAAGATCTGGAGTACCTGGTGACCCTGATTAGAAAACACAAGAGCCCAACCAAACTATTAGACATATATCTATACCGCCTTTATAAAAAATATTTAACTTGGTGGGCCGCTTCATTTGATGTCAAAAATCGAAGGTCTGAAGTATCTGATGAAGAACCCTCAGCTGGTCTCAGCTGTATTAGAAATATGGTAATGCCCCCTTCTACTATTGGTACATAAAAAAATCGATTGTCATTGCAAAAATCCAGCGTAGTGGGACACATCTTCTAACTTTTTAATCTGGGAGCACGGCAGTGCCCCCGCCAAGTCGAGCAAAATAGCGGCACGGCTGTACCATCCTTTTCTCGAAGCAGTTCAGGCCATGTTCGACCCCCCTATAACTTCGTTGTGGATAAAACTAGAAGCCTGCATTTTCATCAACCAAGCACGCATTGTATAAACACAATATATTTCAAATTTTATTCAATTTGAACCAGCGGTTTAAGATTTATAACTAAAGTTAAGTTAAGTTTCTTAATTTTGTCACTCACTGACTGACTCACCGATCATCAAAAGTCTAAGGCACTTCTAGCAGATATAGAAGCTTCAAATTTAGAATACAATTAGTGTTTAGTGTATAAATAAATCAAGACAAAAAATCTATATAAATAACTTTGTAATCACATATAAACATATAGGATTACAAAGTTATATTTGCAGTAAATGGGACAAACAATCAAGAATGGGATATTGACATAATAACCTACAAAAAGAAGTGGGATCCCATTAAAAAACATTCCATGTAAAAAAGAGGCCAAGTCTCGAAACTCTTCCACCGCAAAAAGTTGTGAGATATTTGGTAGTACTATCGACAACACAGCTAACTGACCATCGGTGCACCTTAAGTGCATTGTAATAAGGTTCTATATAAACACAGGATGGTCCGTTAACAGTTTGTCGTTTGTTCCAAGTCTCAGGCGTTCTTATTATTCTTTATTGCTAGCTAAATAAAATTTTGTGACTTGGCAATCACACAATAGTTACTACTTACATAGTTTTAGGTATGCAAAAATCCATAAATGCAGTAAAGTTGTGTGATTGCTAAGTTGTAGAATTTTATTTAGCTAGCAAATAAAGAATAATAAGAATGCCCGAGACTTGGTACGAGTACTACCAAATATCACAACTTTTTGCGGTGGAAGAGTTTCGAGACTTGGCCTCTTTTTTACATGGAATGTTTTTTATGGGATATATTTTAGTCTTACAAAAACAATTTCTAGTATTATGTAAGCTGAAATGTCAGACGGTTATTTAAATTTCGTCTTGTCTGTCAATGTGACTTTAAGGTCACCTTTTCTATAGGACTAACATTACGAGACGAGGAAGGTCTGAAAACTCGTCTATGAAACAATAGCGTAAAACTGTTGTGGAAAAATTTACGCAAAATACTACTCAGCCTATAAGAAATAGGTACGATAACGATTGCGGCCCTTATCTTTTTTTTTTATTTTATTAATTAAATCAATATGTTTAATTTTACAAAATCTTCTTTCCTTAGCCACTATTGGAAACCTTGGTAGATTTATATAATAGCTGGCGAGATCGAACGGATCGATCCGCACTAACAATATATTAACATTACACTAGTATTAATTAATGTTATGTACTTATACCTATTATCTATGTTGTAAACAGTGATAATGTCACAAACAACAACGTAGTTTACATTGTAAATTGGGTTTCACATTCTAGGTAGTACTTTTTTAGTAACGATTGAAATTTCCCCGGGTTATCAATTGTATCTAGTAAGTCATTACATATATGCTTGGGTAGGTTGTTAAGTATATCAGGTATTAAACAGGTGTTGGTTCTTCTCCCGTAGTTATTGTTTACACTAGGCAGAACATATGAGCGCATGTAATCTAAGTTACGTAGGTGACCGGGGCGCGTTTTTTTTACTAAGTAGGGTATAGCCTCTTCTGCTTGATATTAACTTAACATTGAGGTAGGTACACAGTTAGTTTATAGTGGTTAAATTAGTTATGTTAAATGAGGTAGCTTTGAGAGCGTTATATGTATAGAAATTTAATAAATGAAAATAAAATGAAAATGGAAATTAATGAAAATGAAATAAAATAAGAACCATGTATTGGTTTGAACTAGTTTGAAGTTATATTGTTCAATTCAACATTAGCAAAACTGGAAACGCTGATTTTGTGTTACATTCCATGTCATCCTTTATGATTGGTTCACTTATTCTATAAATGTGTTTTGTTGTTTAAATTTTATCTCAATACATCCCTTAGCGTGATTCTTAATTCAGGACCTGCTCAATATTGTATCAATATGTTTTCGACAAGCCAAATACATATTCATGCATTCGACTACAATACTGTGACAACGGATTAATGAATTATTTTAAAATTAAAAATACTGCGACAGTGACCCACATTATGTATAAACAGTTAAACTGCAAAGTTATTGAGTCTAAACAAATTGTATAGTTATATAATAAAGAACTATAAGTGCCATTGCGGCGAATCGGTTATCTTGTGCAATAAAATTCATTTTCTCAAACATGCTCGGAAAGCGTCGCATTTTCTTTGAAAAACGAACACGCGAAGTGCCTTATTTTTATCCGCCAACATTTAAAAAGTTAAGTCTCTTCCTAGGAGTATAATAACCGATACAAAACCCATTATTTCCCGCTGCGTTAAACTTTTTAAAATCTTGATAGCGCCGTACTAAATCGAGACGACTAAGGAAAAATCACATTCAGCCAAAGAAAATCACTCGCGAGCCGCGGTGGTGGTGATATTTTTTTAAGTTTTTTTTTCGCTCTTTATTGTTCATTTTTGTGTAAGTAAATTCATTTTTATTATCAAAACTACTATGAAGGAAGAGGTGACATTTTTTCACGATAATTTTTCGTTGTGTATGATCGTAGGAAAGTAGGAGGTTAAGTAATCGAATTTTCCTTTATTTATTTATTACGGTTTGCCAACAGGTACAATACTATACTCTTAAAACAAACATAAAAAAACTTCTTATACTGTGTCTTGCTGGAGTATTCGAACCCAATTACAGTCAAACACAACTTGCTTTACAATACGAGTAATTATAACCCTAAATAAATCTTACAGCCAGCACATATATATTACTATCCCTACGGAACCGTTCCACATTTCCGTTATTTTTTTCCACCTCACACTGTTCCCGCGATATATTAAAGAGGGACTTCGTAGCGATTACCTAGCTTGTCGCCGTTAGAAAGTGTAATATGTGACTTATGTGGACGTTATTGGTTTTTGTTTAATGAGCCCTAATACGTGTCCGGCTTTGTTTTAAGTTATTTATGGGTATTAACCCGGTTATTATAACCAGTAACGTCAGTATTTACTGGCATTCAACCAATTTTGAAGAGGGAAGAAGTTTTTTTATATAATATATCTTTGTATTTTTTTCTACATTCACTTTTATAAAAGATCAAACTTCCATGTAAGCGAAAAAAAGATACGATTTAAAAACGTATATTTCGCTCTAATACACTCTCAAGGGAATCATAAGTCATTAGGGTACCTTCCGTTGACCTAGAACTATGAAATTTGGCAAGTAATATCGTCTCCTACTACAAGTACAGGAAAAAATCTGTAAACATTTGTAATTAAGTATGGAACCCTCGGTGGGCGAGTCCGGCCCGCACTTGTCCGGTTTTTTTATTACCTACGGCTTTAAATTGTCATGTCTAGTTGGTTACCCTACCCACCCCAAAATATACTTCATAGACCTGTTGTCTGAAGCGTCTTAAATTTTGGAAAGTTGAATAGACATAAGTACGTGATTTACTACCATTTGTTTTTCTTAAAGGTACAAATATAAAAAAATATATACAGTCAAAACAAGAGTATAAATCACAATAAAACCCTAACGCCGATCTCGTTCAAATTCCTCAGCTAATTCTTCGCACAAAAATGTCAAAGATGGACGATATCGGCGTGCGCATCGCAATTCGGCGCAAGATGGCGCTGCGCGGCGTCGGCGCAATATGGCGAACGATCTCCGGATACGAAGCGCTCGTAACTCTGACGATATTCAACGATATCGATCTAAAGATATCAACCACATATTTTCTTAACCTCCTTACAGTTGTTTTAAGTCCTTTTAATTTAATCTCAGAGAGGTACATAATAGGGTTTAATTTAGGAATGGCGGTCAATTTTTTACGAGGTTGCAGAAGAGAGTAGGAGATATGTTAGTTCGAATGGTTATTTATTGAAGCAGTGACAGAATGAGTGGTAATCGATATTTTGTTGAGAGGTGTTTTTGTTTTTTGTAATTAAATCCGATTTGCTTGTAATTAATGTAAAACATGCAAGGTTCACAGCTGCCGTTTCGTTTGCTTACTTCTTAGCGGACAGCAAGTTGTACGTAACTTTTTTTACGTCACACCTTGTTTACTGCACGCTGCTCGTACGGTAAAACTCGCATTGTGGCCAGATGAAGACGTAAAATTATGTACTTACCACGGGCGGTAATTCGTAAAGCCCCAGATCGCATATTTATGGCCTTCACCTTCGGTTCGGGCCACAACAACTGCGATCTGGGCCATTCACGAATTCACCGCCCTAGGTACGTAATGTACTATTAATGTTCAAGTAGTGTAACTTTTCAGCCACTATTTATTATACCACGATGGTGGAGAACGTGATTAAAACCGCGAGGTCAGTCTTTTTTTTACGTGATAACGGGTAAAAACATGTCCATCGTATCAACACTAGTAGACTACACAATAATCAAGATATTTTCTCCCTCGATATGTCCGGTTGTGGAATGAGCAGGGATACTATCAGAGGCTCTAGTATAAGTTTAACCGAAACAAAACGTTACGACCGCGTTCGCGTTTAGCTGTCAAATCCCATACAAATTGAGGGTAAAACACAAACGCGATCGTAAAGTTTTGTTTCGGTAAAACTTATACTAGAGCCTCAGGCATCAGGCTGTTAGCTTGTTTGGTAACGACGTGGTTTAAAAAGTATGTATTTGTAGTTTTGGCATTTAGATTTAAATTATTTATTTCATGATAAAAAATGACATTGCAGATTTGCATACAAGTCAAAAAGATAAGATTTTTTTATCACAATCGTCAAAAACAGAGAAAAATTAAGATATAATATTAATATATAATGTCAACAAATGTGAGAACACAATAATAACAAGGGAATAGAAAAACAAACCAAAAACAAAATAACACAAATATATCAACCTCTAGTTATCGTAATTTTTTACAATATTTAGTGTATCAGAAAATACCTACTATTAATTTGACTATTAATTTTATTTTTTAATTGACGCTACCCATGCCGTCCAATTGTCATGGGATTATTTGTCAGGCGGGGCCAGAATATTTATCGCCACATAGCCCTATGACCTCATATCGAATAGTGCACCTGTCGCTAGTCGAGCGGCGCCGAGGCACAAAACAGTGCGATATCGCAAAATTACGAGCGCGTGAGACTGCCAGCGGACGACAATATGCAATATGAGGGCTAATTGCTTTTCCTTAAGTGATTTTCTACTCGAGTACAATAAAGACTGGTATTTTATTTTCGTGCGTTCGTAATTAACAACTTCCATATTCTAACCATTTAGGGGCCATTTATAAATTACGTCATTTCAAAATGGGGGGGGGGGGGTTGGTTGGTCTGGCCAATGGATGACGACAGTCATTTTACTAGGCGGGGAGGGTCCATTTCAAGGAATAACAGGATGATGGAGGGGGGGACGTAATTTATGAATGGCCCCTTATAAATATAAATAAACAACCATACGACTTTAAAAATAATAATCAAAGAAATCCTAGAAGTTGGTTCTCACCTGGAGCTCCCATGAGGTTGACTGAGAGTACAATTTACTTAAATGCAATTTTTGATTTTTTAAATTAAATTTGTTTTAGGTCTTAGGAGGGTAAAGGCAAGATGATTGACGAGCTCTAAAATATAGTCACTGGAAAAGAGAAAGAAGGAAGGTCCAATATGCACGCACGTACGATTGCATCTGATCAGCATAAGAAGGACAACGTACAGGTGGTGAAACGTTTTAAGAGTGCCGAACCCAATGAAACAAGACCTGGACCCCGTAGCATGGACGGCCTTATCACACGATAAGTGACAAGATAGAGCGTCCGTCACTGGCTGACACCGTTCAATAAAACGAGACGGACGCTCTATCTTGTCACTTATCGCGTGATAAGGCCGACCATGATACGGGGTCTGAGAATAGAAATAGAGCGCAGTAGTAGAATGCTATCTCGCTCATAAGGAGCAGCCTAACTGAAGTACCTTCACCCCACAGAAGACATACGTGATATTGTGTTCATGGTATTGGGGTAATAAGATCGCCAAAGCTCGCAACGATGCATTACGTTGAGTATGAGGGGCCTTCAATTATCCCTTATATCAATAATTAAACCGAAAAAATAGAAGAATAAACAAGATTATCAAAAACAATCGCAGTTTTATAGCTTAATTAAATCTTCAAATAAAAATTTGGGATTCCTCATTAAAATATTATAGTTCAACCCATCACAACATGCTATTAACCCGTCACAGCTGACTATAAAGTCCATACGTTACTCACTTAACCACCTAACGTCATATTAACGTCCGTTATACTATTTAATGCTTGACTTGGGACGCCCCGTGATTCTGCCTGCAACCAACTTTGAAAAAGAGGGTTGTTAATTTTAGTTCCATTTGTTTTTCGACCTTCCTTGTTTATACTTTGATCATACCGATCGAGTATGTAGTAGGTAGTTGTAGTAGATGTTTGAAGTAGTACTAGTAAGGTGTGTTACTGGACCAATGGGTCTAACTGGTTTGATACAAAATTTACAGTCGAGTCGAGTTGGCTGTGCGCACTTGTTCTCACACGGTAAGCTTTGCGTGGAATGAGCAAGCCATAAAACCAATCTGTTTAATTAAACCAGCTATCGAAAAAACCAGAATGCTCCAAACTCCTTACAAACTACCCAAACACGTGCCTAAAACCCGGTATGCGCATGTTCGAACTAAACGGCTGCCTGGCATCGTTTTGACCCCGCCCCCATGCCCGCATAATGGCAATGGCACCCATTCTGCGGGGCCATTTTGCGGCGCTACTGAGACTTCTATGGTTTTTTCGTTCGCTGGTTTAGACCGATAAATCTCTAAGATACTTATGTATAATGGTTAATCTCCAACAAGCACATTATTTATGTCAATATGTTAAAAATCGTTCACAGACTGACAATAACATTAGTATCTTATTGGTTCTAAGTTGTACAACACCGTCACAACGGTACACCACCGTCTTTAACAAAAACGCATTAACAGTATATGCGCTCCGTACATACTTACGATATTTTTACATTGAACTGCATTACAAACGAACCAATTTTAACCCTTGTTACAATGACGCAAGGTCTAGTATTTCTCATTGAAATGTATTGGTCGGCACAGGACCACCCAACGGTTTTACGGTCTCTAGATAACCCGCGAGGAAAACAGTCAAATTGCTTCCCATTGAGGGAATGACCTTTTAAAAGTACATATTTTACGTAAATGTGAACGGTGCTACACATAGCACGTGGCGTGTTTATACGACCTCGAATAAAAACGGACGCGTAAATTCAATGGTTAAGAGTCCGCAGTAAGCTCGATTCTCCATACAAACGTAGTCACGCTCTCATTTTAAAACTACGTGTTGGATTATACCGAAACTTTGCATATATACAATGATATGAGTAGTGTGAGTGTAATTAGTTAGGTACCTACAATATTAGGAGGGTAATTTTTCTGCAAGACGGGACATATACTGCTACGATAGTGCTAGAAAATCAAAAGAAAGTTAATTCAGAATGGTATGTGACAGTTTGTGCCCACAAGAGTATTATCAGCTTGGTGTGACAAGCGGCCGAAGTCAGGAACCCAGCACCTGCTCTGGCACCACGACAACGCTGCCCGCACACTTGTGCTAGAACACTTGACTATTTCAGTTCAAAAAACGTTACTATTCTGCCCCACCCATATTCCCCTGATTTAGCACCCTTACATTACCTTTTCCCAAAAATTCAAGAAAAAATAAAAGTAAAGCGATTTGAGGACAAAGAAGATGCCCTGGCTGCGTATAATTATGACATTTCTGAGGTGTCTAAAGAAGTGGTCATCAGTATTTTCCAAGTGGTTTAGACGGATGGAAAAGTATATATGTGTTCGCGGTGAATACTTCGAAAAAATAGATAACTGTAATAAAGAATAAACTGTAACTTTTGAGTATCTAATTTCTTTTGGCATGACCCTCGTACAAACGACAACACTGTTAACTGACCATCCTGTGTTTATATAGAACCTTATTACAATGCTCTTAAGGTGCACCGATGGTCAGTTAGCTGTGTTGTCGATAGTACATAGTTATACAGTAATTCACATCTACGGTCGTCGTTAAAAATATGTTAAAATCGTTCACCCCATTCCATGATGGGATTGATTTCTAATCAATTTTGATCTTCCGTACACGCGACATATATAAACTTGATTTCAATTTTGCATGAGGTGCACTTTGCTCCTTTGACTCCAACTACTCGTACATACATACAAATGTTTGTATGTATGTAGATAAAATATTTGTAAAATATAAAGTACGGCATACTCTGTTTGCAAGAATATGATACGAGGAGAATGTCACCTACATCATGGAAAACAAATACATTGGCAAACAACTGTATTTAGGTATTTAATACGTAATTGACTCGTGAGTGACAAAGACATGGAGGTGTGTTATCATCGCTTCGGACCCCAATTTCGTTTCAATACGTAAGTACTCTGCTGACTTCCACACGCGCCGAGATATATAAAGGTGATACTAAGTCACAACATTTTGTCTCGCTCGCACGCTAATGTTTGTTCTATACCTATGATGTGCTCTGCGCACGGACTAACATTCGGATTTGATTAATACACCAGAAATCAGCCTCATTTCAAAAAATTTTACGATATGTTGATGTGGTGATGTTATTCTTTGATATTTCAAAACTTTATACTGGCGTGGCATTTCAAACTAATCTTAAAATTACATTGAGATGCGAATGTGATGAACCAAATTGAGGCCTTGGAAACCTTCATTCGACCCCTAGACGCTTTGTAACCTGTGACCTTACCTCATTCTTCTATTATCCGTGACAAACCGAAAGACCCACCTTAACTCACCAACTATTTACGAAGAAGGTAGTCAGAGTAGATAGTCATTTTAACAAGGACGACCACGATTTCGGCTCCGATTGGTGGATTGGAGTAGCGACTAGTTCTTAATACCGAAGCATCTATCATCTACTATTCAGACCAGAGGGAAAACTGGACTTTATGATGAAGCTTTGTTAAATGAGAGGTCTACTCTCAAATACTTCTTTCTAGCTCCAAATTTCAATCCAATTCTATTCTATTCTATTCTTAAACCCACTCAAAACAAACGAAAAAATCCAGTAAAACTTTATAACTTTAAGAAACTTTTAAAATGGGATCACAAGAGCGACATAAATTACACCGAAGTCGTCAACGTCTCGAGCTAACTCTGAATCGTTATTTAGCCAATAAAACTCGATTCAGTTTGATTTGTCGTAAATAAGTGTGACGTTTTTAATACGGACCCATTTTAAACTATTACGGGGGCATAAAGCGTAAACAATTTTTGAGACAGTCGTTAAATAGGGTGACTATCTTTTTATTATTTATTTCCATAAAACATCTTTATACGTTTTCTTTAAAACTAGAACACTCTACTCCCTAAAAAGGTTAAAACCTGTGCTATAGGATAGGCAGTGCTCCAGTACTCCCCCCTAAAATATGTTTGATTTTTATGTACCTAGTTGTTTATATGTGTATCTATTAGGATTATATGCCTAGTTTACGGAGGCAATAAAACAAGGTTAATTATAATTTTGATAGAGATATCATTCAACCACAAACGCCCGATTTCAATCCATAATAGGGGCGGTTGTATAAAAACGATCTTCAATTTTTTTTATACATAAATACTCGTAAAGTATAGTAATTCGTTGGTTGATGTGTTATACACCTACCCATATCTAAATACGTATCATAAATAGCGCCAATCTATTAATCATGCATGCACATTGCACGTGCCCTACGTTTTTTCGCAGTAAGTTGCAATCAAACAACAAAATCGTAAAAACCCGGTGGTCGAAATTGACCGACAAAACATCAATAATAAATGGCTCTGAACATCCTCAATTTGACTTAGAATATGGCCACAGTAATATCAAAATCGTGGTATAGGGGAACACAATTAACATGGCGTGCGTCAAAGCCCTTATATAGTTGATCGAAAGGCTATTATTGCATAATCCACGCGCTTTATTACTTGGGGTCTTGGTGTATCACGTTGATTCATGGGAGTCATATCGACTGTCATTCGCTAAAACTGTGTGGCCTGCTTTTTTATCTAGTATTTTTTATAAAAAGACCTAAGCGCCAAAGTGATAATTAAAGTTTTGATTGTATTTTGAATGTGCTTTCCGTATATATAAAATGAGAACATATTAGGTAGATTGAACAATTGATTGATGATAAACGATTGATTGATTGATTAGGTAGATTAGGTTTCGTTATGCGTAATGCCAGAGCTTTTCATGATCCAGTAGCTATAAAGTTATTGTATAATGCTCTGGTGCGAAGTAAGCTGGAAGCGTCTGCGATAATATGGAACCCTTACGAATCTACTTATATACTACTTACTCTTAGAGAAAGTCCAAAAAACTTCTAAGATTTCTATATAAAAAAAATTATGGATATTATCCCTACCTGTACCCCACAAAATTTCTTCTTGGTACTCTGACTTTTCACTCTTTGGAAGTGAGGCGCAATTTCAGTCTGCTCAATTTTGTTTGCCGTGTTTTACAAGGAGAGTCGGATTGCCTAGTGCTGGTGGAACAATTTGTGAGGCTGCACGTTCCAGAGGTTCCACGAATGGCTCTTGGACCTCGTCCGCGCCCGCTTTTAGCAGTACCTCCGGCTCGCACTGTGTCGCATAGGAACTCGCCGCACCTCCGCGCCCTGACGCTGCTGAATGCCTTGTTGGTGTCAACACCCGAGTGTGATCTGCTTGCGTGGCGATGAACAGCTGTGTGTAGGGAGTGTCTGAAGTTTTGTGAGATAAAGGATGATAGGCTTTCTAGTGTACGTATTTTATTATTATTGTTATTGCTTTGTTTAAATTGCTTTGTTATGGTTTAAATAGATGTTTCGTTTCACAGTGTATTAGACTTAAATCTGTAATGCTGTATAAATGTATTTAAACAAATAAATAAATAAAATATTTGAAGTTGTTAATTTTGTCAAATCCAATGTTCGGTGTGACATGTTTTTATAATGCTTCTTTGTTTTGTGTCTTCTGCCACTCGTTTACGAGTACGCAGATTTTTTAGGGTTCCATACCTGTGACTGTCGGTCTGTCTTAAAAATATGTTCACATGGTTTGTATTGTTAGAAGAACAAAAGCTTTACTAGAAAAGTAGTGAAAATAATTAAATTAAAAATGAAAAATCAATTTTCAATAATTTTCAGGTTATACATGAATCACACACTCACACACACACAGAATCTTTCGCATGTTAGACCGACTCAGACTTGACCGATTTACGTATAATTGAGTGACGTATAGCACAGTGAATTGTCAGTGTGAGTTTTTGTCGCAGTTGTTGCCCTAAATATAAATCACGACAATAGGCACTACGAGTATGTGTCAGTGCATCTGGAAAGGTACCTTGTTTCAGGTATTGAGTTATGCATAGTTCCAAAAAGTAGATTAAATTTGCTATCAACACAAAAAAGAATAATGACTGTAGGTGGAACCACTATTTTTATATAAATTTTTGAATTTTCGACTTCAGTTGAGAAAATTGCATTTAAAGTTTATAGTGGCAAAAACCACACTTCTAAGAAGAAGTTACATAGTGAAGGGTATAATCATAATCTTTGAATGTTAAAGAATTATAATAAAGGTGAATTGTCTAAAAATACATGTTAATTATTCTGATTTCTTAGGTTGAACATGCCAGGGTGGAAGAAACACGAAAGTGTTAATTATACCCAATTCATAAAATAACGAGATTAAAACTGTTAGTTTCTCATCATAGTTACATATTCTATGGCATTTTGGGACAATTGAATGAAAGAAAACTCCATAATTATAAAGAAATTTAATAATTACCGCATTTTTAACAGTTACAAAAAAGATACCTTATAATATTAAAAACCAACAAAATAATTTGTATATTCATGCTATATCACAAAATCAAATGGTATTTAGCGTGGTGTACTACAATGGTATAATAGAAATGATGTTAAAGCAGTTTTTTTTTACAATAAAGTTTAGTGACTCGGTCGAAACTTTTGTATGGAAACGTAACTAGGGTACCTTGTCACGACATTTACTAAACTTTAGTAACTTAAACTCGAAGATCACTATTTTAGTACCTATAATGCAAGAAATATCTGTAACAAAATGTTATTTAGGATAATTATAGCGGAAATCAATGTATTCTTATTTATAAAAACTTCTGTTTTAGTCGTGTAAGACATTAAGTTTAGCATTTTACTAAACTGGGTACCTTGTCACGCTAAGTCATTATCTTACATAAATGGAGTAACTAGAAAAAATAACTCAATTGTGTACATAACTGCACCTAATTTATGATTTATCAGTCTTTCAATCAATATTATTGACAGTTATTATACGTCTGAAATAAAATATGTACTTAGGTACAATTGAGTTCAAAGATAGAAAGTACGGACAAAGTGATCTAAAATATGTGAACACGACTTTATTGCTAAATGCAAAAGGTTGCTCAGCTCTATAAAAGTCAGTACAGGTGGTTTACTGCGCGCCTGTAGGCGCCAGTGGCGGAGCGACCATACAAGCCGATTCCCACAGGCTTTCCTAAATTTTTTATTTACCAAAATTCTTACACTCATGAGTAATTCCTGACTGGCGAGACCTGTGCGAAAGCGGTGTGATGCGAATTCAGTAAGTATTGCACGCGTACCACGCCGCTTTCGCGTAATATATTACTACTGTTTAAATGTGATACTGACAGAAATAAAGACACGCAAGGAAATCTATGTGACACAGTAAGCTCTCGGTAAAGTACAAAATATATACTGCCCTGTCAATCAGAAGAGGCCTAACTGGCCAAAAAGAGATGACTTTATGCTTTATTATACGGTATCACAATTATTAACACTACAATAAAACCATATTACGAGTACAACGTTAGATATAAATTACACTAAATTCAAATCGTGCATTGTTCTCCGTTACACAACTAATATGTAGCGTGTGTTATTAGACCATTGTTCCGGCCATAACCACAGTGTGGGCGAGTGTGAACTAATACAGTTCGATTATGATACGTTATTAGATGATCCTCCCATGGAGACAGAGAAGATGTGGAGTGAGCAGGAATTTCTCATACACCATTTTTATTGTGGTCACCCTCGCCAGAGAAATGTCGTTGGCATATCAGTGGCAATTTTACAAGTTGAACCTGGCAACACTAGTCAAATGTTAAGTCAAATTATTGGTCAAGCGCCTCAGTATTGGCAGTTACATCGCCAAAACATAAACAAAAACTTGTAAAATTGTAGCTTCGTTAAACGGGCCACTGACCGTTAATAAAATACAAGTTACTAAACTTGTATTGTATTAAAATCTACGTTTGTTAATGGAGAAGTGTCCTTTCGAGCGATAGGACAACAGTATAGAAGATATATAATATATGTTTATACTTTATAGAAATAATCAATGCGTATATCATAACTGTGTTCTCAGTCAATTAATAAAATACGTTAAGTGTTTAAAAGGATTTAAATGTTCGCGATTACAGGTCATCAAGCTTCGACGAAAACAAAGTAATCCATACCAATCCAATAATGTTATAAAAATGCGGATGTAACTCTGTCTGTCTGTCAAAAAATCATGCCCTAATGTGGTGAAATGGGGGGCGAAAGTTTTTATGGAGATAAGTCTCGACGATATAACGATATACACGACTTTCGCGCGGACGATGTCGAGGGCAAACGATAGTAGCTGTATATATATATATATATATATATATATATTTTTTTTCTTCCGCTTAATGATGTTTATTAAGTAGCAAAACTTTTCGTTTTGTTAGTGAATTTAGAGGATTGACTTACATACAATAGCTCTGTACCCGGGATTAAAACTATCCTATATTTTAATCCAGGCTATAAACTATCTTCGTGCAAAATTTCATTCGAATCGGTTCAGCCGTTTAAGCGTGATTGAGTAACAAACATCCAAACATCTAAACTTTCGCATTTATAATATTAGTAGGATTACAATGTTAACTCCGTCATTACAAGTAGATTAGTGGGATGGTAATAAATTCGTACATTTATTTTATTCAAGAAACAAGAATGATTAGGTACATAAAAATATCCGCAATGCAGGCTTCTTCAATATATACATTATTTACTGTACCAAGGACTATTTAGTAATATTCAATCATTCACTATAACTAGGAGGCGTAGTTTAACACCGTGGGTAACACAATCCAACATTTAGAATTTTTACTCAGTGGACTGTTGGTGGGGTTCTATTTGGCTAATCGATCAAACTTAACAAATTGTTGTCGAATCGATATTTGTATCGATGATCGATTGCTACCATTTTAATGCTAGTAGCTCTGTCATCGCGTTAAATCGATTATTCGATTGTCAATATCGGACTTATTTTAATAGAATAGGATTTTGTGATACTTTAAATTTGATGTATGGGAGAATTCGTTTGATAAAAATACCTATAATACGGTTTCGTGTGAGTAGGTATCGCAAAATTGTAATCTATTTCGAGCTACTTCGAATAAAATTTGTCACCTGTCAATTTTAGTTTTTATTAAATAATGTTCATTGTACAATTTGACTATTAAAGATATTGGCAACTTCGCGTCTACTTTTCTTAAATAAGTCCCCGATAAATGTTTTTTAAGGAAGAAGTACCCACAAAGGATGTGCCTATATCAGGACCGTGTATGGATGTGATGTGATCGATGCTAAAGCAACTGGCGTTCGTTGGTAGAGAGCGCCCGTATCCCACTGGGGTAAGCAGAGGCTTACCCCAGTGGGATACGGGCGTAATATCTAGGTGTGTATAGTTGTCTAGATATAACTGACTCGTGTGTATTCAAAACAATCTAGGTATATCAATAATATCACTATAATGTCTTAACACTGGTAGAAATAAATAAATTTAAATATAAGCGGACAATCTTACACAAAATCGATCTAGTCCCAAACTAAGCAAAGCTTGTACTATGGGTACTAGACGACGATAAACATACTTATATTATGCACTCATCACACTTTACATGCTCATCACACAAATAAATGGCCTTACCGGGATTTGAACCCAGGACCTTTTGCTTCGTAGGCAGGGTCACTACCAACTAGGCTAAAGCGGTCGTCGAAAATTGATATGTATGCCAAACGATTAAATAAACAACGTCTAAAAATCGAGCAAACCCGCAAAAATAACATAAAAACTTCAATTAACGGACTCTTAAATACACAAACATAAATATAAGTAACTTTTAGCTACATGTATGCATAACCGTAACTATCGTTATAAAGAAAGGAACTATAAAAAAACGTTGTCCAAAATAACAAATTAATTCTTTCTATTGTCAAATGTGAATAAAATTCAGAAAAAACCCACATCTCATCCATAAAAACATACAATAACGCAAACGTCACGCGACATCGTTCGAAACGGAAAAACGTTGCATGGAATTAAACTATGAACTCGAAATCTGAATTCAAAAGACACCCAGAGATGGCGCAAGGCAACGAAAATTATTTAAATTTAAACAAATTCATTCACCGACGGCGCTAAGCGTTTAAATATTTGTTTATTTGAGAAAAAGACGTTTTTTTTCTTCGTGTTTGTGTGAAATTTTTGTTACATTGTCGTATGCGAGCGTTATGAATATTCAATAGTTGAGTTATCTGAGTTTGCTTTGGAGACGAGTCAAACAATGTGAGGTGAGAGGTGAGGTTACATATTGCAGTTTGAGCAGACTATTTTATCATTTTCTCTGCTCCACGTAAGTACTAAGACCACCTGTTTCACATTTGGCCACTTTGACATATCAAAAGTCCTGTGGCAATTTCGTAGATTTTTTAACGGCCCTTGATTCCGCGTGAACGCTGAGAGCTTCGTGAGAGCTACTATGTTAAAAGATGTTTCTTTGGTGGGCTTCAAATAACGGGCATGTTTAACACAGGGGCCGTATTCCGGTTTAATTTTAATATAAAAATAACTGATGATGATAATTTCGGTAACTTTGACATATCATTGAGTTCTAACAGACTCATCTTAATACCGTCTGACCTTCTAAACCAGAGAGAACACTGGACCTTATTGGACTTAGACGGGTCTCACACGTGTTTCCCTTCACCGGAAACCTACTGTTAACTATCAAATGATATTTCGTACTAAAAGATGGACAAAACAGACTATATTTCCCAATAATATCGTGAATAGAGGAAAATATATTTTTTAATAGCGGTGCAACTGAGAGATCACCCTCAGTTGTACAAACGCCAACACAGTTAACTGACCATTCTGTATTTATATTGAACCTTATTACAACGCACATAAAGTGCACGGATGGTCAGTTATCTGTGTTGGCGATGGTACCGGTATATACGTAACTTTTTAAACGCGCGTTAGAACAGCTCAACTGACATTTTTCCATATACAAAATAACATTTGGATCTACCTAACGTACGTACGTTAGTACCTGCTACGTACGTACGTAGCAGGTCGATCACGTAACGCATTGGGCGTACAATGCGTTACGTGATCGACCTGCTGGTTTAACCCACAGGAGAAAAAATACTAATAATCTAAAATTATAATAAGTAGGTACATGATACCCTGCTAGGGCACTGCAATTTTCTTACATTCTACGCAATTAGGTAATTTCTAGGTAAGTACCATACACAAACACACATAATATTAGATACAACCACAACAATTTAACTATTCTACATATTCAATTAGTGTTTTTAACATGTATACAGATACTTGTGGAATTTTACATAGTAAGTAAATTTAAGAGTCCGTAGTAAGCTCGCCCGAATTTCACCTTCCCATACGTAGTTTTCCAGTACATAGTTTTAAAATGAGAGCGTAACTACGTTGGTATGGAGAATCGAGCTTACTGCGGACTCTTAACCTAATGATTTGATATAATTGATAATATTAATAAATATAATTGGTTTCTAATTTTATTCTTAATTTTTTCATTTAGATATTCATTTACAGTATAATAGCATTTGGAAATTAATAATAATCATTTTCCAGAGGGACGATATCAGGGATAAATATTGATGTATCAAAACATATAATTAAACCACGTCGTGGTACTTGTTCTTTAGATGTTCGTGTGTATTGTACGTGTTTGCGCAGGTAGTAGACGGTTTTAGAAAGAGAAACTTTTATGTACACACTTGGGTCACGGGTTGTCTTGTCTAATATATGTATGTCGGTTCTCACGGCAAATATGCTAAAGTTAACAAACTAGCCTTTTCATAGACAAAAACAACGCCATAATGTCATCTAATGAAGACATTGATCGGCATTAGGAATTATTTATGCTGATTTTGTTAGGTATCTGTGACATCTATGTCAAAAATCTAAGTTTTTATAGGTAACTAGCTACGTGCATGGCTCCGCAGAACCCAAGCGAAGCCATGATATAATTTATACTATATAGTAAATTATATACAAGGTTCTGCCCGGGACTTTGTCCGCGTGGAACTCGTTTACCTATATCTTAGCTCCATACAAACATTCACCCCCTACTTCACCCCCTCAATGGATGACTTCTGGGGTAAAAACTAGCCTATATCCTTTCTCGGGATTCAAACTATATCCATACTAAATTTCATCTCAGTTGGTTTAGCGGTTTAAGTGTGAAGAGATAATAAACAGACAGACAGACAGACACACTTTCGCATTTATAATATCACTAGCTTCTGCCCTCGACTCCGTCCGAGTGGAACTCGTTTATATCGCAGCTCCATACAAACTTTCACCCCCCATTTCTCCCCATTAGGGGATGATTTCCGGGATAAAAACTATCCTATGTCCTTCCCCGGGACTCAAACTATCTCTATACCAAAATTCATCTAAATCGGTTCAGCGGTTTAAGCTTAAAGAGGTAACAGACAGACAGACAGACACACTTTCGCATTTATAATATTAGTATGGATTAGTATGGATATAGTATGGATTGTATGGATATCCATCCCGGAGGCCCGTTATAGGTTAGACTAAAGACAGAAATTTTGAAATCGGATGAATCGTTCTATATATTACAGATAGTTTTTTTTATTACCCGACTGCCGAAGGAGAAGAGGGTTATCTTTTTCGAGCGTATGTATGTATTTATGTAATGTATGTGACCATGTCTTATTCTTTGGCATGCCCTGCAGCCTAAACCGTTTTACGGATTTCGACATATGAGGTATCATTTCATTCGTCTCAGTTTTGTTAGGTCCATACCTAACAAGTACCTGAAAAAATTTTGGTGCTTTTGTCCAGCGTGTCCACATTATCACCTGAAACTGCCCTACTAACAACGCCTAACCTGTCAAAGCTCTTCCGGCTTCTCTTTCTGTAGGTTGGTAAATATCATTTGACATGTCAAAACTGTTTGTAAAGAAAAAGATTACCTCAAAATAACGTAATTAATTTCAAATATCTGCGTATTCCCTGTGTCATTTAAAAAAGATTTGGTGTAGTGGAAGTGTACTTTAATGTCCTCGTACACTAGGACAATGTGACACAAAGAGTTTTGTATTGTTACAAACGTACTATGGATGCGCGGCAATGTCCTTTGCATGAATTATCCACGGGGGGTAAACCTTTAGAACACTGCAGTTTTTCTCAAATCTTAAAAACACCCGTTTTATTTATTTAATCGAATGACATTATTCATTAGTCATACAAGTTGATATCTAAGTTATTGGGCTGCGTTTCCACTTAATGGTAATAAGACCAGAGGGTGCAGTGTATTTCCTTTTTGGGCACTCGTTGATAATGTGATAGGTTGACTATATAGGACCCCCGCAGTCACAATTCGGAGAATCATGCCATCCACATCTAAAAATGAATTCGCCACATCGACCGTGTTCAGGGCGAAGTCTGTTTAGTTGGCACCACTCTCGTCTCGGAGCCGAAAATCACTCAGTTTATTAGGTGGGATCACAAATTGCAAGGGTGACCTTAGGCAAATTTGCTAACCTTCCTCTATCTAGATGAGGGCCCTTTCGGATACACTTCGACCCAATGGGATATTTTGTGCATTTGCCCTCTCCTTTATACCTACTCCCAAGCTCGCTTCATCATTTCCACGCAACGGATGATGCAGCTCAGCGGAAGCACCTTGAATTCCTTTGGTTGCAGATAACCGTTACCAAAGTAATTCATTTTTGTCTGGCAAGGGCATGACAATAAGTGTTCCATAGTCTCATCCTCCTCGCCACACATTCTACAGTCTAAACTATCCGATAGTCCCATCTTGGCCAAGAGATCCTTCACCCCGAAGTGACCTGTGATCCATTTATCCTGGATTTTAAAGTTATGTTCCATCAATTCCTTCGCCGTCTTGTAGGGCGGGTGTCGTGATTTCAGGGTATCCAATCATTTCATAAAAAACGTTTCATAAATATTCATTTTAAAAACAACGTTTGGCAAACTAACGAATAACAAATAAGTTTTATAAAATATTGTTTTAAAACAGTTCATTATACACATTATTTACTTGAAAAAACATCATATTATAAATTATTATTTGACAAATTACTCACTTATTATCCATGACAATTGGCAAAGCAACGTATAGTAAAGGAACGTTTCATAAAATGCATTGTTTGATAAATACCTTATTTAATAAATCATTTGCCGAGTTGATAAAGTTTTAAACTACAATATAATTGTATAATTCTATGCAGGTGTTGTATAATTCTGTATGAGCACACGGATGTCTAAAAGTGTTTAGAAAGTAAGTAGGAAACCAATCATGACACCTGTTACATTATTATCATTCCAAGCCTAAAAATCTACATTTAGGTTTTAGAATGTCCTGACATAACAGGCAGATTAGCTACCTATTCTACTCTAAGGCAGGTCGGTGTAGGTACGACGACGAGCGAAGCGAGGAAGAGTATTAGGAAAAACTGCGACCCTACATAACAGCGAGAACCATTTTTTTACAATACTATACTTTTTTATGAATTTACATGATGTACAGGAATGTTTCTTGGCTATTCCGCTAGATACCGTGATATGACAGATATTATTTTTTAATGAAACAATCATTTATCAATCGACGTTTTGTAGAATGACTTATTTTATAAAATATTGATTGGTCAAATAATCATTTTTTAAATGACAATTTAACATTCAATATGGTTTTAAAGTATAACATTTGCTAAATGAATATTTGTCAAATAATTATTTATAGTATGAGCAGTTTGAGGAATGATAGGTTTGTGAAATGAATAGTTTGTGAATCGTTGTTTATAAAATGATAATTTATGAAATGATGATAGACCTGATTTCAGACGTTATCGAGGCGGGCAGAAAATCTGGTGGTGGACAGGCTTCGTTTAGCAGGGCTTGCTGTCTCCTAAGATGAGTTGGCGGAACGTGGCTCAAAGTTGGCAGCCAATGTGTTGGGGTCGACTGTATGGTGCCGGAAATGCAGCACATCGTCCTTCTCCACGTGGGCACTATTAAGCCATACGGGGGCGCAGTATTCCTCCGCAGAGTAAACGAGGCTTAGTCCTATTGTACGTAGTACGTCTGCAGCACTGGCTCCTCAGGTAGTGCCAGTGAGTTTGTGAAGGACATTATTTCGGGTTCCTAGTTTCTTGCTTAACTTGCTGAGGTGGGAGAAGTAATTTAGAGACCGATCGAGCGTAACACCAAGGTATCTGGACAGAGGGTTGTATGCGAGTAGTTTGCCATCAAACCTTACTGTGGGGTTATATGTGGCCAGTCTGTTGTTCAGGTGAAAGGACGAAATCTCCGTCTTGCAGCAGCATGCTTGCAGCATTTGGCACAGGTCTCCATTTTTTAAAATATGTATTGAGGAACTGTAAATCGTTGGAAAATTGTATTTCCAAGCACTCAAATGTTTTATCCTGGTGAGCTAGAGCGATGTCATCGGCATAAATAAACTTTCGAGATAAAGTTTCTGGCAAGTTGTGCGTGTAGGTACAGATTTAAGAGGAAGTGTGCCAGCGCAGAGCAGAAAGGCCATTTTGAATTTTTTTAGAAGGGGTTTGCTTACCGTTACTGCAGGCTGTCTTTATTCAATTCTATGATCCTACAAGCAAAGTCAATCAGCCCGGGCTGGCTGCAGTGTCGATTTTGATGCGATTCGTGGACAAGGGAAAATTGAAAGAAGGATGTTGCCCCTAATACTTTGCTGGGCTGTAGGTAACTGTCCACAAGCTACAGGGCACTACTTTAGACAGGGCTCTTGTGGACCTTAGCTCACATATGGCCTAGTGACTGCAATACGGCCACATCTCAAGAATAAAATACATTTGAGATGTGGCTCTATTTCAGTGCAATACGGCCACATCTCAAGAATAAAATACATTTGAGATGTGGCTCTATTGCACAGTGCAATACGGCCACATCTCAAGAATAAAATACATTTGAGATGTGGCTCTATTGCACAGTGCAATACGGCCACATCTCAAGAATAAAATACATTTGAGATGTGGCTCTATTTATTGCACAGTGCAATGCGGTCACATCTCGAAAGTAAAATACATTTGAGATGTGGCCGTATTGCAGACACTAGGCGAATTATCTTTGGAAAAGGTCGAGCTTACGTAGCTTTTAGGCACTGGTCCCACCGCCGGCTAGTAAGCTAGAAAAGTTGGCCGAGTAACGGTTCATTTCGTGCTGACCAGGCACAGTGATCAATCGACCTTTACAGATACGCAATGTAATGCTACTCGCCCGACTTTTCTAGCTTACTAGCCGGCGGTGAGACCAGTGCCTTAACCGAGTAAAAACATTTCTAGACTTGGCTATTACGTAGTACACTTGACCTTAAAAAGCTCGATGCAAATTCTTTAAAAGAGCTTCAGCATCTACGAGATTTAACTAACTAAAAAGTCACAAATAAAACTAATTAATTTAAAAAAAACAAGCCCGACTGCGTAAAAAATGAACTCAAAAGATAGACACAAGATGTAGGATATAAAGAATCAATGTAATCAATCAAATACATCTCTATTAATAACATAAAGCAGTATTGTGAATATGTTTGCATGTTGAACTTATCACTAAATTAATTAAGATTTTATCATTATTTAAGTCCCATTTTTTTTTGTGAAATGATATTTATGTAAGTACCTATTCACATAAATATTTGCATGTAGGTATTTATAGGACTTGTGAAAAATAAAGGCATAGGTGTAAGTAAAATGCAGTCAAATTCTAAAGGCAATTCCGTGCTCATCTTACGTCTTTCTCACTTTTAAAGTCACGGGTCCTCTAAAAATATGTACACAAATATATCCCTTATTTCCAAAGCGGAAGCTTCACAGTGTATACATATAATTGATGACAAGCCACTGGGACATTAGCCACATATTGCACCCAACGGCATTGTATGCAAATATACGAACGTGTATTTGAACAAAAAAATACCAACTGGGATTTTATTTTATTATCTCAAAACATAACACGAACGCCGGGCAAAATGTCCGCTGAAAAAAGGCCGAGTCACGCTTCCGAAAGTGTAATAAATACTGCGCGGGAGTCGGACGGCGATATGATTATTTTAAGGGCAGCGTTTAATGTTATTACTATTTATGCAGCGAGCTGGTTAAAAAATATGTATTTTTTATTCTAAGACGGGGACATATACGCATACGGCCTGCGTGATGGTCAGCAGATACCCTAGCCTATAGACGCTTGCAGCTCCAAAAAAAATACAGCCAACCCTTCATTGATTTCAAGATGCGTTGTGTTGATAGCTAAAGATGAATGCCCTCCCTTAACCTAGACGCAGCGCATCCTCGATAGCTCTGACGACCTGACTTACGACCAGCGGGAGTAGCACGGTTGCCATATTATCACTTATCGTTGTGGATAAGGCATCCGTCACTCTCGCACTCGCATACTTGTCAGAGCGTGATGGGCGTCTTTACTACAACGATAAGTGATAAAATGGCAACCGTGCTACGCCCGCAGGAGCACATCAGCACATCCCAACAGAACTATATATATTTACGCGTTGATGGTGGCTAACAAGTATACTAGGTAGATACGTATACGGCTTGCTCAAACGCAAGAAGTTATGGGAAATATTATCCTATGGACGATTGGAACTCCAGCAGTGTCACATCACACGCTCATTGCCAACACTTTAAGTTGTGACGAATAAAGACAAATCAATTTTAACGGCATGTGAGTTCAAATAGGTTTGATGGACGACATGGCGGATGGCATGTTTTGAATAACGACGCAAATGTTCAAGATTTCGGGTTTTGGTGATTCTTCAGTATCTGACGACGTCTTCGCCTAACAACTGAAGTCTAATATTTACATAATAAAAGAATAATCTAAAAATCCTTTTCAGAGTTTAAATGTTCATACGCATCCTCCAATTACTTAAGTATATGCAAAAAAACAACACATATTACCCCTATATAAGCGGCGAGAAATAGCTGATACGACTTATATTTTAAATATCACTACTGAGTATATTGATTGTCCGGATTTACTAAATAAACTTTCATTTAATACGCCTACTCGATCTAAAAGATACTTTCCCCCTATCTCTCTTAAGGCTCCACATTCGAAATTTTCGTGTAAATGAGTTGTTTTGTAACCGTTTTATACATTATAATGTAACATTTTTGCTGTAGGAAAAAATATATCATAATCTGCAAGATATGCGACGGGTCATAGTTTTCGTAGAAATCCATTTTAACAATAAAAATTAGAGAAACAGAAATCTAAAGTCACCCTTATTTTTTCACTTGTAACCATTTTACTGCTCCATTTTTTATCAGAATAATATGAAATTTTATAACTTTCTTCATACAATAATGAACAAGAGCATCATTTTCTTACTTTCTTAATTTTCTTAAAAATTTATCTCGTTTTCTGAAATATTCCGCCAAAGTTCCTACGCCTCCCCGGTTTCGTCCATACGGTCAGTGCGGGACCAGACACGTTGTATGACGGACCTGTGTCAATTTGCGCTGCGCCGAAATTTTTAAATATCTGTCGAAATTGTGGACTATATTTGTTGCATAGAGTGGACAATCCGTTTTGTGATTCGTATAGTAGGTAACTAATAAATATTTGCGTATAGTTTAGTTTTTAGTTACAGATAATTTTGTTGCATAGAGTGGACAATCTATTTCGTGGTTTGTAAAGTAGTAGGTACTATAGACAAGACAGCTGACTGACCATCCGTGCACTTTATGTGCATTGTAATAAGGTTCTTGTATAAATACAGGATGGTCAGTTAACTGTGTTGGCATTTGTACCTAATTAACATTTACGTAGGTATAGTTTAGATTTTGTTTTTAGTTCAAGATGGGAAATAATAACAATAATATACATACATACA
The DNA here is from genome assembly GCA_947049275.1 of Epinotia bilunana. Taxonomy (NCBI): domain Eukaryota; kingdom Metazoa; phylum Arthropoda; class Insecta; order Lepidoptera; family Tortricidae; genus Epinotia; species Epinotia bilunana. Next base: position 8,501,939 of record OX346265.1, read on the forward strand.
CGCCCTTATCCCTAAAAGGGGTAGGCAGAGCACATGAAACCTGTGTCCAGTGCCACTTTTAGCATACATGTGGGTATAAAAGATCGACAAAATGTGATATAGCAGTGACAGGTTGCTAGCCCATCGCCCACAACACACTTCAACCCCGTTCCCTTAGTCGACTCTTACGGGGTTGTAAGAGTCGGAACACCCACGGGAAGAAAGGGGGTGGTGCTATTCTAACCCGACACCACACGGGTAATAATAATAATAATATAATATTATTAATATAATAATAATAATAAATTCTTTATTTCAGGCCCGTTTGCCCATAGATTGTTAGTAACATACAAACTTACGATACGAGAGTTAGTAGGTCTTAGCACAAATTTTTCAATAATTATTTTGGGTCTTTGGGGTTAAATAAGCGCAGGAGGAAAATACGTAATATCAAGAAATTTTACAAGAGAAGAGGAAAAAGAATACACAAGTAAATACCTATTCTATCAAAGTATCAAATATCTAAACAGTATCAAAATTGGGAAATCGCTAAAACCAGACATTTTATTAGTAAATATATTTACAATATCTATTGCCTACTAACAATATTGTTTTATCTGCTCGTATTAATGACTGTCAAGTGTTAATAGAATAAGTTCTAATAAAATAGTGGGCTTGGCAAATATTGTAAGTACTTACCTATGGGTTGCATGCCAACTCCAAGTTCGATACAGAGTTATTATTTGATATGAAACAAAGTATGGTTAACGTACAACTAATCTATAAGTATATATTTACACGAGGCCGATTTCTGTACAGTCAGTATAATATAGTTAGTAGCAGCCAAGTTAGCCAAATATATCGGAACGTACATTCATCGAAATAGTCTTTGTTACTATATAAGTAGGAGTAAGGAATGTGTTACGATATATTTGGCTACTTTGGATGCTACTAACTATCTGATACTGACTGTACACGCCATCATCATCAAATCAAGGCAGTAGAACGTAATAAATATACCGAAAATTAGTTTAAAACTTAACAACCTTACACTTACACAAAAGGTAACGGACAGACAGACACACTTTCGCATTTATAATATTAGTATGGAGTATGGATATGGAAGTATGGATAGTATGGATTATATGTCTTTCCCACTCACGGGACAATGATGTCCCGGACCTTTGGGAGGCGTGCGTGGAGCTCTGAGACAACACGTAGAGGCCCTTTTGACAATTTAATGAAATGCAAGGAGTACACCAAGCGGATGCTGTCTCTGCCCGTGTCATGGGACGCACACAGAAACAGCACCCGCTGGGGTGTAAGAGTCTATTGCTAGTTGATGGAATCTAAATAAAACGAGTTATCGGGTGAAAATGATGGACTGTAGCTGGGCTATTGGATGAAACATCGGACGCCTGCCCATTAAAACTGTTTCACATTTTATCTCTGGCAGACGGTAACTCGCTAACTGCTAGATGGGCCCCTATTAATAGCGACATTTAAAAATGGCCTAAGGGCAACAGTAGGTATGGATTATTATTCTTACCTTTTTATTTTTTTCGCACTATCCGTCTCTCTCTTATTAGAATATTTAGTAACAGAGGTATAGTGCGAGAAAAATCGAAAGTATATCGCGGCCGTCTAGTGCTAGGCGTGCTGAGGGCCTACCGCGAAACGAAACCGAACTTCGTTCGTGTATCTCCCTCTCTGTCGCGCTTGCTAGTTCGAGCGACAGAGTTATTCGAACGAATTTCGTTTTCACTAGCACGGCTAGCACGAGACGGCCGCGACATACTCTCGATTTTTCTCACACTATACCTCTCTTTCCTAATGTTCTAATAAGAGAGAGACCGATAGTGCGAGAAAAATCGAGTGTATGTCGCGGCCGTCTCGTGCTAGCCGTGCTGACGGAACTACACTAATCGTAAGTAAATAGAATTATAATAGTAGAAACATAATTTTTGAACTTAATCAATTATGTAATTTATGTATGACAAATATCACGTTTCAATTAAGCATGACGAATGTCACCCACCCACGTCCACCCTTGCATTGGTAACGATGCGCGATGACGCGTCTGTAACTTAATCTATGTAACGCTTAATAAACGACGGCGGGTTGTGCGACTTGCGCGGGGAGAGGGTCGAGGCTTCGCCCATACGCTCAAGGACTTTAGCGGGTATACAAGCCTTAAGTGTACCTCGTCAAATTACAGGCAAAATAGTTTCCTGAGTCGCGCTAGTCGCACTTTGAATAGTTTGTCAAGAGAGATGGATATTGATGTATTCAACTGTTCGATTCCTTCTGTGAGGCGAAAACTGGCATGTCGTTTTTTTCATGATAACAATTCTCCAATCTAAATTTGAAGATAGATAAATTGCAAGTGGTGATTTGTTGGGGTACGTGTGACTTTGCTCACGTGTTCCTTCTTTGTTAATTAGTTGCTATGTAGTTTTATGTATTTTTTTCTTTTTTATGGTGCACTATTCTGTATTAGCAGTGTACATATGCCTAGTGCGATATTGTGTGCTAAGTGTGTCAAACATTTTTCTTTTTTCTATGCCATTTCTATCTGTGAGTTCCTTTAATTGGCTTTGTATTACTATGTAAGACTTATACTATATCATGTTTTTGCAGCTGTTGGTACTCCTTAAGTATAAATAAATAAATAAATAGAATTTGAATTGGGACTCAAAATAACCGCTGAAGTATTTCTGTAAAGAGAAATTTAGTCTATGACGTATGTTGTCTCGCGTTAACACGGGAACCAACGCTCTGTATTTCATTGTGTTCTAGTATCGTGCAACTTGTTTAAATAATAACAATTACCATGGCAACGAGTTTCTTCAGGATTTTCCCCACTACTGACTTGAAGGAACGACGAGAAATAGTCAAGTGCCTGCCTACAATAGGTTTTGTAGGCACAGTTATGAAATGGCCGGATATGGAATTCAATGCACTGGTGGCTTTATGAGTTTTCTATGGCAATTGTCAGCAAAATATTTTTACGAGCGTCTCTACTCTGACACTATGTCATATGTATGGCTGTATGTGCGATAGACTTGTGAATATTCACAGACAAGATGGGTTAGAGATGTGATCATTATTGGAAAAATTAACAATTAAAAAAAAAACAAAAAACATCGTTGAGATTCATCATTTACACTGTTTATCAGGGCTATTTTTGACCCTTAAAATAACTACAACGTAGGCCAAATACTATATACCTATATACAATGTGCGTATTTTGAAAAATCTGCCCAATTAATGTAATGTAATTTTGCTTCGGGGGTTGAACATTTTAAAGTGAGAATCCTGCTATCCTATATTCCTACTATCCTACTAATATTATAAATGCGAAAGTTTAGATATTTAGATGTTTGGATGTTTGTTACTCATCACGCTTAAACGGTTCAACCGATGTGGATGAAATTTAACTCGAAGATAGTTTATAGCCTAATTAAAATATAGGGTAGTTTTTACCCCGGGTATACGCAGACGAAGTCGCGAGCGGAAGCTAGTAAAAAAAAAAGAAGTGCGGCACTCTTGGACAACTCGCATAAATGAGTTCTAAATTGATATTTTTCTACAAAACCTACCGAAAGAAATTTTGGATTCTTAGATTATTTTTTGTTACCTTTAAGATAAGACTCAATCAAGCTTGATTGAGTCTTATCTTAAAGGTAACAAGGCGGGATATGTCATCGAAAGAATAGAATCTATAGAATAAATATTTCCTTAAACAATGTTAATTCTCTACAGCATTGACTCTACCAACACTCCTATGCGTTCTGCACTGCCTATTGCAGTACTCTAAATTGAATAGAGCAATAAGCTAGCCTAGCTGCTGGCAAAAACTCGACTTTGCACTCGTCATTGTGTCCGCCATCGCCTCACTATGAAACGTTCCATGCCGAAGCCACAAATATACATTTAACAGTATGGACACTTCCGTTCATTTAAATAGCTTGCTAGCTAATTGAGTAAGCTGTCAGTAAACAAGTATGGTAATTCTACTGCAATCCTTGGTTGGAGTTGTATCATGCTGGGGGAAAAATATGTTAGGAAAAGTGTATTCAAATTCAATCGCTGAAGTCCGAATATTCTTCGAAGTAGTCATCGACCCCGTAACTAATTAACTCTACCATGAGGTAGTCTACATATCACAGTAGGTATACCTAACAAAAACTCATGGTTCATGCTGTCCGTATTTTAATAACTGATTTTGTTTCTACTTATGTGCAAAATAAATAAATATACACACACGTATATTTTTATAAAATACACTTTTATAATTTATTTATTTAATCGTATGACATACTCGTACGTTCAAAATAGGCAACTTGAAACGTTTCAATCGTCCTCACGTTTTACATACATACATACATACATTCACGCCTTTATTCCCAAAAGGGGTAGGCAGAGCACATGAAACGTATGTTCCAGCGCCACTTTTAGCATACATGTGGGTATAAAAGATCGACATAATGTGATATTGCAGTGATAGGTTGCTAGCCCATCGCCCACAACACACTTCAACCCTGGTCCCTTAGTAGACTTTTACGACACCCACGGGAAGAAAGGGGGTGGTGAAATTCTAACCCGACACCACACGGGGCTCCTCACGTTTTAATCGTCCCCAAATGTAACCGACTAGTTTTACATTAACGTAGATACATTTACATAGTCAGGATTAAATGTCAACAATACTGACATTTATAAAAGGCTGAATTTTGAACGCAGGACTCGACCGCCCAGATTTTTGGTAGATTTCTGTATCTGGAGGTGTCGCTTTAACCGTAATTTGCTGCGTATAGTTTAAAAGCCACATGTAAACATGCAATGCAATATGATATAAGTTTGACTTTTAAAGTTTCCATTCTGCGTGTAATTTGCCTGCGTCTCTGCACTGAACATCAGAGGCTGAGAGTTATGACGTGTACATTAAAATGATGGATTCTACTGCTCTCCTAAGACTAACCAGACTCGCCACGGTTATTCACTATAGAACAAGAAGGTCGTAACATACGAATCTCAATATGTTTGACAAAAAGAGATGTAATTTGTTGTCTTTGTCGTGGCTTCACCTTTTCTTAACCGACTTTAAAAAAATGAGGAGGTTCTCATAAAAGAGAAAATCTTTTATTTTTTAATGTATGTTACTCGAACACGCTCGGACCGAATTGTACGAGTAAAAATATTTTTTGTTTGAAAGGGCATACTTCCGAGGGGGTATGACCACCTCGGAAAGATGCCCCTTGAAGTCAGGTCATCAGGTCTGGATCGGATGAAGGGGAAATCGAGGGAACTCTTCAAATTATCATGACTATACGCTTGAAACGATTTGAGTTCTCTAAAGTCCATTTGATACGAGCATGCGCCAAAACTTCGACTTTGGCAAACGATTACCCGCCCAAACTAAGTAGGTTGTTTATGGTAAGCTGTCAGGCATTTTAAAACAAGTTTTCAATTTAGCTGCATAGGCCTTTCCGTCCCATACGCGCATGGCTTCTCCACAGGACCGTTCCTCTAAGCCATAAACGCATCAGCATCGGGAACGATTCTCGGGGTAGTAGACTAGTAAACCTTAAATCCATTACGCTATTTTCTTATGGCGCAATGGATTTACGGTTTTACTGGTTTCGCATGGGAACCTTCGGGAACAATACATTTTAAGGTATGCGAGGAAAATGATTTAAGGGCGATAATTTCTAATGTCTCTTCACATTCAGACTTCCACTCATCTTTGCGCGCGGCAGTATGTGATTGCAGCGATGTTTGTGGTACGTACGTACTGGGAGAGGACACTGACTTCTGTAACACAGGCTCTAGTCTAGCTCAGAAGTCAGAGGCTTCACAAAATAGATGTACCATATATTTTTGGAAATAAACGTTTTTGAAGTGAAAACTTCTTTAGCGGCGCTGTGCACTTTTTGGGATGGGGAAAAATTGTTAAACTCGCCACAGGTCACGTGACCGTAAGGTGAGATTCAGTGTCGCCAGATGCCGACAGAATACAAAAAGCGGGAGCTGCGCTTTCAGATCGCGGATTTTTAAATAAAAATGCGGATTTGCTGAAAACGTTTATATGTTTTTGAGAGGTGAGATCTCACCTTAAGCATGATGCGTAGATAGGCCGACCGTACGTCGGGGGGGGGGGGGTCGGGGGGGGGGGGGGGGGGCGGTCGGAGTTTTTTTATACTGATAAATAAAGCAATTCGTGCAAAATTATTCCCTAACCATTCCAAAATATCCAAAATGCACAACGTTAATATTCAAGTCTTCACTTCTGCCGGCACTCCTGGAGTGCAACCCGGTCTTTTTTCTATTTTTCAACACCTTTGCTCGTAACGTACCTCTTATTGTGTCGCCTTTAGGCTCAAATCCTGGATATTAAACACGAGTGTTTTATAACATTACGACACTCATGTGTTATGGTTATATCCCGATTAAGTCACGTTGGCACCTTGCAGCAAGATGTATGCATGAACACGGTGCATTCTTAAATTAACCGGGTTCTACAGAATGTACAGCTTTTTTTATATTCTCGGCAAATGGATTCTTACTCGACTAAACAATTAAATCCTTTTGTTAATTAATTGACTATTCCTTTTTGGATATGATATAGAAACATTTAATTTAGTAAAACTATTCACTTTTGATAACATTTTACATGAATTAATAAAGATAACATTTTAAAACGAAAATATTTATTTTATTTTGTATTGGCTGTTTAGAGATTTCATCTAAGTCTGGCTTAACACAATGCGCGCGCGCTGCGCAAACTTCACGAAAACAAACTATTGGGCGCCATTACAATATAGGTTATTTCACAGATATTTGTAAACATTGTTAATGCGTGTTTGGTTATCAACAAAAATGTTGACTCGTTGTGACTAGAAAAGACGCCACTGGCAATTCTTGGCGATGTATACAATATGTGAGTAAAAACCTGTTGCCATCAATAAGTAAAGAAAATAACTTGGCAGGCTTCTAAAATGTTCATCTTATATGAAAAGGATTTTTTCCTCGCAAAATGTGTTGAAAAACGTCGTATGAAACGCGTGAGCTTTGATAATTACATCAGAGGCGGAATTATCACGCGAGCCGCAAGATATACATACCTCACTTGTATCACAATGTAATATTATTTTATTATTATTATAATCTAAAACGTTATAGATAACGTAGGTCTAACCGATAAAAGCTTGTAAAAAAAACAACCCCGTCACAATAAATATAGCCAGGAATCATCTCGATAGACGAGACTTTCGATTAAAAAGAACTGCACTCAAATTCGTTCATCCGTTTGAGAGCTACGATGCCACAGACACAGAATTAAATCAAAAGTCTGTTTGTCCAGATGGTTCTTAGCTACGTTTCTTGTATTCAGGTTGTTTTAATGAGTAAATTGAATAGTAACTAGTGGCTGTAGAATTTGCGAGCCTAATTAGATTTTTTTGTTTTTTCATTTCGAAGAACTAACTAGAAAAAAAAAATATAATTAACGAACCTGCTTACAAAATTTCCACAAGAATCGGTTGAGAAATGCAACCTGTAGAGGAGACGGACAGAGGGACAGCGGGAACGACACCGGACATACGAACGATTTCCGGCCCAAGCTGAAGCATAGAACTTCGTTCGCTTCGCTCGCTCGTTACAAAATTAATTTACATCATTTATTTATAGTTTAGATTCGTTTACAGGGGATTTGTTACGTTTTATTAATAGCGGTGTTAAATTCTACGAAGCAGGTAGGGTAAACGCCCGGATAAGCCGATTTAAAAAATTGACAATAACGTTATTTTCCTAAATTCGAACCAAGTGGATTTCTCTTCATTCAAATTTAAGCCATGCCACGATAACATAAAGCGCCCATGTCATATGTCGGAGACTAGGACGTTGGCCTTGGGTAGGTACTGTTTTGAAATGGAGGACCAAAATATGTTGGAAGATAGCGTTATTGTTTTTTTTTTAAACGGGCTTTTCTGATACTATGATTTCTAATATTACTTATCACGAATCTATTACGATTCGTGATAAGTAATATTAGAACGTCATCGTTTCCTAGTTTGCCTTATTTTAAATACTGGGGCCGGTTACCAAATGAACTAGGTTTTACCCAGAGACGAGTTACTTTTGAAATCCATAATTTAATTTTTCATAAAAGTAACGTTTGCCATGATCATCATTTGCCCTAGTTTTTCAACCGTTATCTTTTCAGGATTGTTATAAAACGAAACTTTTTTTTGTTGACGCATAGGAGATTAATTTACACTATACGCGGGGAAAGCTCAAAGTGTGTGGCGTGTGGGACTCTCCCTTATAGTTCAATCTGTAGCGTTTTATAAAAAAAAACTAACCCAACAAAACTATAAATGTTGTTCAGAGACCAGTTTGTTAGGTTAGGTTGTATTTTTTATAGTAAAGTCGATTTGAAAAACGGTTCCAGAGAAAAATTCTTTTATGGCAAGTGATGATACTGGCAAACAGTTATGGCAAATGAAGTTATGGTATATATACATGCTGTGTTTTCCTATATTTAATGCTTGGTTCATAAGCTTGTGAGATAGGATGTCATATAAAAGACAGCGTCGCACTAAATAATAATATAGTTCTAAGGCAGGCTCCTTAACTCAAAAAATCTTTTAAATTTAAGATTAGTAGTTAAGACTGTAATTTAACCCCTATTTTTTTTATTGAAATAAACAGTTCAAAATTTAATAAAAAAAAAATTATTTCTTTGGATATCGACCCTTATTAAGCTTGGACTGAACAGCCATTTCTCACGTTATGTTAAGGTCACGCTCCTCGCTCTCGACTCACTTTCGGCCCTCGGTCACGGCTTTTACCGGCACAAACATGCGTGTTCTCGGCTCGTGTTTGCACGGTGCGGACATTGACTGTGACACTTTGCCGGTGTTGTTTCCAACAGGTCGAATTCAACACATCACAGTTGAACTGGATTGATACTCGCATTTTTTAATATAAATAAGTACTTATTGTAGGGACGGTGATGGTAGTCGTAGAAATAAAGATAACGTAGAGCCGAGCGTAAGATTACTTTTTTAATACGCTGTGTGAGGTGATACAATATAAGTAGCGTGGCCCGGAGACCAAACAGCTTAATTAAAATCCGGCCAAGTGCGAGTCGGACTCGCGCACAGAGGGTTCCGTACAAACCTGTAGGTATATAAGTAATAACTTTAAAATGATTATAAATATTTTTATTATATGATGTAACTGAAAATTTACGGTTTTTGCAATTTTTCCTTTATCTGTGCTATAAGACGTTGCTTCGTACCAAATTTCAAGATTCTGAGTTCACGGGAAGTACCCTGTAGGTTTTGATTCCCTTGCGAGTTTCGAAAATTTGCGGTAATTTGCGGAATAAACGGCTATATCTTTTGATTGCGTTGGCTTAGAAGTTTGATTTTTTCACAGCTCCAAGGGACAGTAGACCTGAGTATTTGGTATACATTTTAGCTTGATTTTACCACTCCACGCATTCCTGAGAAAAAGGGTCTTGACAGACGGACGGACGGACAACAAAGTGATCCTATAAGGGTTCCGTTTTTCCTTTTGAGGTACGGAAACCTAAAAATGAGATTAGTGTTGTATAGCCAGCACTGTACAGGTTTTCTATATCCTCTAGTTTGTAGACAACTACTCAGAAACATCTATACTAATATTATACCTAAAGAGGGAAAGTTTCGTAATACTCTTGCCGTTTTCCCGGCTGTATCCTATAGGAGCCCGGGATGCGCTTTAGCACCTAGGTATGTTGTTGTCCTAGGGCACCCCAGAGGTGCATAGGGTCATAAGCTCGCGCCATCAGCGACGACCCTGGCCTCGCTCCGGCTCAGTCCGCCTGCTCGCAGCTCGCCCTCGACTGTTCGCCGCCATGCGTGCACAGGACGTCCACGAATTCGCCTTCCGTCTGGCGGCTTCCACTCAAAAGCGATATTTGCATTATTAAGTTGCACCTAGGTACAGGCACAGGAACTAGTATTATGAAAGTGACTGCCATCTCACCTTAGAACCCGGAGGGAATACAAAACTTTGTTAGGATAACATCGGTTTATCGGTTTTTTTCTTTTTTCTATGCCATTTCTATCTGTGAGTTCCTTTAATTGGCTCTGTATTACTATGTAAGACTTATATCATGTTTTTGCAGCTGTTGGTACTCCTTATGTATAAAGAAATAAATAAATGACGAGTAAAAGTCTGTGACATGTATTTTTGTATGTAGGGGGTAATCTCCGGAAGAACTCATCCGGACCAAAATTTCTTTCACCAATATAGAATTATCTTCGAAAATCTTCACAGGATATATTTTATCCAGTGATTCCGCTGGGTTCTCCGTAATACGCGGGCGGAGACTACCTACGAAATATTTTTCCTCATGCTCTGATTCGTGAATGCAAGGGATTACGAATCTAAACTACGAGTGAAAGGAGGGAGAAAAGTGCGTATTTGAGTGCAACTAACGAGTTCCGCGGACGAAGTCAAGTTGCATCGTCTCACTTGTTGTAAAAAAAAGGATCTCAGCGAGCATCAACACCATTGATCCCATTATTATTCCCATTTGTGATTCACGGAGTGGCAGAGTCAACAGCTACCGTGCGACGTAATGCATTGTCAATACGTCTGTTTGCCTGCGCCTGCGCCGCCTGAGTGCTCGGACCGGGTTCAGGGTTGTCACTAGCCGCTCGTTCGTCATACAAGAAAAATTGGCAATGAATGAGTCTGCTATGATAGGAATTACGTGTAGAAAAGTTCGTTTTGTTTTCAAATCGAACGAAACAAAGCAAATGCAACGTTATTCCAAATTAGGATAGTATAAATTCCCCAGAAGATGCCTTTTTAAAACTTTCAAAAGCCATACAATATTATATAGGTAACGCTCGTGACGCAGTGAAACTAATAAAATTTCATTTATGAAATTTCTTACCAAAGTGAGTTTTTTTGGAAAATAGAAAGTGTGTGATCCTGTTTTAAACATCCTTTCATCAGAAATAGGCCATCGTGCATCGGGACGAACATGACTGACGCTGACGCTGACGCTCACAGGGTGGCAAGGCTTAAATTCCTGGTGTGGATGTCTGCGAACAGACCACCTCAGGGGCGCATTCACGATGAAATGTGCCTATCCAGGAGGCTTTTTAAGTCCAAGTTAAAATGGTGTCAAGACAGGCAAGAACAGATAAAAAATGATATTCTAGCTACAAACCGGGCTAATAAGGACTTTAAAGCCTTCTGGAAGGGCACTAATAGACTGAATGTGCGGCCGAGTGTTCCTGTGAGTGTAGGGGGAACGAGCAACAAAAAGGACATCGCGGATAATTTTAGGCGAGCCTTTACTGTAAGTCCACTCCTGAGGACGACTACGACAGAGAAGTGCAGTGCTGAGACGTTCATGGGTGAGAGCTCCGTGACATTTAAGGCGAAGGAAGTGGAGGCCGTAATTAAAAATATGCAGAGAGGCAAATCGCCGGGGCATGATGGTCTCAGCATTGAGCATCTCAAACATGCAGGGGTACATGTACCGCGTATTCTAGCAATGTTTTATACACTGTGCCTAAGACACGCATATCTTCCGGAACAGCTTACTCGCACCATCGTAATTCCACTTGTGAAAAATAGAACGGGGGACTTATCGGATAAAGGGAACTATAGACCCATCTCACTGGCAACTATATTGGCCAAGGTCCTGGACAGCTGGCTTAATGCACAACTTCGTAAACACATTAAATTGCACGACGCGCAATTCGGATTTAGGCCGGGCCTGTCTACGGAAAGTGCCATTTTGTGCCTTAAGCAAGCTGTCAGATATTACAAGGACAGGAATACACCCATATATGCGTGTTTCCTGGACTTGTCCAAAGCCTTTGACCTGGTTGTTTACGATATATTGTGGGACAAAGTAGCTAAAACGGGGCTACCACCCGAGTGTACTGCCTTGTTAAAATATTGGTATAACAACCAGGTCAATCAGGTGAGATGAGCAGGGGAATACTCGGATGAGTACAGGCTTCAGTGTGGGGTTAGACAGGGGGGGCTATCGTCGCCTATCCTGTTTAACCTTTACGTGAACGAGCTGATTGAGGGGCTCAGCAGCGCACGTGTCGGTTGCCATATATGGGGAATACCGTTCAATAATATAAGTTACGCGGACGACATGGTGCTGCTGGGGCCATCAGTGGGCTCTATACGTGAGCTGATCGGGATATGTGAGGGCTACGCCGCCCGGCATGGTCTTAGGTACAACACAACCAAAAGTGAGCTTATCATTTTTAAGGCACGAAAATATAACCCGACAACAGTACCTACAATCATGCTGGGAGGCGCCCCCCTTAAAGTGGTAAGTCGCTTTAAATATCTGGGTCATATGCTTACCGAAGATATGAAGGATGACTTGGATCTGGAGAGGGAAAGGAGGGCTATGGCGGTAAGGGGCAATATGCTTGCCCGCAGATTTGCACGTTGTAATAAGCAAGTTAAATTGACGCTGTTTAAAGCTTACTGTCAGACGTTTTACACGTGCAGTCTGTGGGTGAGTTTCACGCAGAGGTCCTTTGCCGCCATTCGAGTGCAGTATAATAACATCCTCAGATTGCTATTGAAGCTGCTAAGGCACTATAGTGCGTCAGGCATGTTCGCCGAGGCGCACACAGACGATTTCTTTGCCATCAGGCGGAAAAGGGTAGCGTCGCTACTAAGACGTCTGAGAGGCAGCGGCAATAGCCTTCTGAGGGTGTTGGCGGAGAGGCTCGACTGTCCAATCACCAAATATTGGGTTGAGGTGGCTATCGGGAGGGCGAAATAAACCTGCCCTGAGTATTTTTAGTTAATAAGTAGTACTTAGAAGTAGTTAACTGTCGCTAACATAGCATATAAGTCTCCTCTGTAACCAAATATGGATCAATTAGGTCTGAAATAAAGATATTTTATTTTATTTGTAGGCAATATTTTATCCCGCAGCTCCGCCCGAGTTCTTTATGATTTGTGAGCGGGGCCGTGTAGGCAGCTAGTGCAGAACACAATTGTTTTATTTGATAACCCTGCATCTAAAGAATGGCGATGCATTGCAGACGGCGCCTGCTTGGACTTAAGTTCAATTAGTCGATCAGTTTCGTGACCTATTGTGTGCTGAGATTTGTACAAATATTGCATTTAGGGTTCCGCATTTAAAGTCGTAGATTTTTTACGGACCACGGAAAAAAACAAAAGTGCACATGCATGTAAGGAACTATTTAAAATTCACCGCGTCATGACATGTTTGAGGTAAGTACCTACTAATGCTTTTGAGAACAAATCTACATAAATAAAATAATAAATCAGCTTATATTCGTCCCACTACTGGGCACATGAGGAGAGGAGTCTTATGAAGGAGAGGGAACAGGCAGTAGTCTCCACGCTGGCCCAGCACGAGTTGGGGACTTCACATACACCGTTGAATTTCTTCGCAGATGTATGTAGGTTTCCTCACGATGTTTTTCCTTCACCGAAAAGCTAACGGTAGATTTTAAATGATATTCCGTACATAAGTTCCGAAAAACTCCTTGGTACGAGCCGGGATTCGAACACACGACCGCCGTTTGACAGCCGCATGCCTGAACCACTAGGCTACCGTAGCATCTTCATACCTACGTTTAAATGGATTGAAGTGACAGAAAGCAGATGTGAGCCATTGGGGACACTTTCAACAGTACCGCGGTGCATGGAACTTTCAGCAAAAACAGTCCAGTGACGTGACCATAGAGTTGGTGAAATATGAGTTACTTCTGAATATTACATATTTTATACATATGTTTGTTTAGTTCAATATAATATTTGCCCACCTTTTATATGGCATAATCGAACGAGCATATGCTTCAGCTTGGGCCGAAAATCGTTTGTATGTCCAGATGTCCCGCTTTCCCGCTGTTCTCGACCTAAACCTAAACCGATTCTCGTGAATATTTGTGAGCAGGTAACTATACTTACCTATAGATTTTTTGTCAAGTGACTTTCTCGTAATTAAAAAAGAAGTAAAGTTCTACAGCTAACTAACAGTTTACTTAGGAGTCTTCTACGTACCGTTATACCGTCCTTTGCCAGGGTACACTTTCCTACTCGCTTTCCTCCACTTGGCACCCTCCTGGGCGTCTTCTTAGGAGTAACTAGGCTATATACACAGTACACTACAATTGTACCTACCTAATTAAAAACTGCCATTCGCCATTCGCGCACAACATTAAATAAACACTCGAATTAAAATTAGGATAAGGATAATCTCCAATTTAATTTATTGGATCAGTCAAGCATAAGGTTGAATAATCGAGATCGCTCGCCACGGGCGTGGTTAGGACTACAATACGCCCGAATATGTAGTAAATGTTATTTATGGCTGGGCATCGCGGGCAGAGCCTCGCCCATGCACAGAGTAATGTACTGTTTGAGCCCGAATTCGATTAAATTGGGATAAGCTCTTAATCTGAGATTAAACATCAAAATTGTATACTACTCTGGAAACAAACACAATTCTAAAATATTACAACAAGTTATGCAAAAAAATAGCGATATGTCAGGTATGCTATCCAATGTTATGCCAAAAAATGTTGAGCCAAAAGATTTTAGGACAACGAATACGCCACACAAAGGGCACCCTTTACGTACTCTTCTAGAGTCCTTCTATCTTCAGGATGCGTGTTTTCGCGGTAGCAGTATCGCTGTTTAACCGTGTTATTATTGGTTTTATTTCAAACAATTCGACACTATTCTTGTTCGATCGAATTGACACTTAGGGTAGGTTGCACAAAACTGTCTGTACACGTAGTAACCTTACACGTAGAACCGATGGCCGTTGGGGTAGAAAGGTTCTCGAGTGGCGACCACGTGGTCTGATGACCTGGTAAAGGTGGCGGGAGTCCGCTGGACGCGGGTGGCGGAGGACCGGTCATTGTGACACTCTTTGGGGGAGGCCTTTGTTCAGCAGTATTTCAGCTCATATTATGATAGTGATGACACTGCAATTTATAACGAAGTAGGTAAACCACTAAGACCAGGCTACTCTGTACAAAGCGAGAAAAGAAATAAAATCGCTTCAGTTACATATGACCCAGGCCGGCCGTCCCGCAGGTTGTACAAATATATCTTATCATACTTAGAGAAGTTAATAATTAAATACACTAATTTATGGGCGAGATCGCCCGGCGGACTAATATATATTTTAATAACTATCTTGTTGTATTAAGTTTCATATTGGACTACCGATATATCGGATCGAAAGGCAAATTATGTTGGATATTTAATGGTTTGAGATAAGGTTGTAAGTGTGGTGATGTTTGTTTAATTTGTAAACTTGTTAATGTTTAACATTGAGTAGGTAATACCATTGTTTCATTATTATTGAATTAATTTAAAAATTAATTAATTTCATTCTGCAGCTAGGCCGCAATGGCAATTTCTAATAGTTCTTAGAGACATTGAGATGGCAGCATTACTTACAGTACGATTACTGTTAGTTAAGACCTGACAGATGGATTGCCTTCATTTAATTTTCAACTTTAATTTCATATAGATAAAGCATTTTTCAGAATACTGTTACCCACATCTACCGATTTAGTAATAACTATTTTATTTGTATAAGATTAAAGTTGAAAATTAAATGAAGGCAATCCATCTGTCAGGTCTTAACTAACAGTAATCGTACTGTAAGCAACTAAATAAAAACTACGAATGCTGGAGATTATATGTATTAAAATAAATGTAATAAATTAAATATAATAAAACAAATAAACAAAATACTTAGGTATAGATAAAAAGGCAATAATGATATAATATAAAAAGCGGCCAAGTGCGTGGCCACGTGCAGGGTAAGGTTCCGTAGTTGCCCGTCTGTCACAGAATGCGGTCTTAAAAGGGGCTTTTGGGGTTTTTTATTATAGCTTACCCTCGTAACTAATCGTAAATATGATTATTTTTATACCACACCAATGTATAGGGTCATTTCGCTGGTTAGCGACCACCTAATTTCATGTGCCGGTTAGCGACCACTCAGTTGTTAGGGACCACAACTTCTCAATTGAAATAACGAGGTCAGTAGGTGCATTAAGTTTTTTCAAACGATATGTAGGTAATTAGAAGAAGAAAGAAGCACCGTGCCGTGAAAAAGCAACTCTACCGTCCACGGTAAAAGGTTCAAATTCCAATGACAATGTATTTGCACCCGAAATTAAGTGCATTTTTTACCAGTTAACTAGTTATGTCTACTACTATTACTAGTTAACGACTAGTTATGTCTACGTAACTGTGATAGTTTTCCTTTTAAATTCACTTTAAATTCACAATTTCTTTTTAAATTCACTATATGTACTACTGCCATGATTTTTTTCACGTCCCCAGTAGTAGCCATTTAGCCGGCAGGGGGGGAGGACACGTGACATGACTCGAACAAAAATTAGGGCTTTAAATCCCATTATCTCGCAAACGCATAACCGAGTTGAAAAATAGTTTTAGAAAACCCATAATATTTTTGCACAAGCTATCCAACGATACCCCACAATACAGGTTTAACGAGAAAAAGAATACATCACCAATTTACATGTAGGGGAGGTACCCTAAAAAATTTTTTTTCAGGATTTTATTCTACTGTTTTGTCGGCGTGATTGGTTAATATATCCACGCCGAATTGCAGTTTTCTAGTTGTAAGGGTTACCGAGCTAAGCCGAAGACGGACGGGAGACAGACGGACGGACATGACGAAACTATAAGGGTTCCTTGTTGACTACGGAACCCTAAAAAGAGGTAGATAGGTTGTCTATACTAAATTCCGAGTTTAAAAATGGCCACCAAATCTGACAGATAAGACACGCTTATACGTTTCCATTGACGACGCGAAACTGAGGCAAGTTGGTGCAATTGACTTAGTTTTAGTGTGCCACTTTTGGAGCGTTATAACCTATCTACCTCTTTTTTATACCTATTACATCATTGTAAAAAGGAATTAAAAGTGACAGTAGTTAATTTTTTTAAGAATATACGTATATGTCATTTGTACATTTAGGGTGTTATTGGCATTTTCAATAAAACGTGTACCCAATTAGCGTGAGTTGTTAAATAAAAATTAACTCAGTGTCAGTTTTGTGACGACATTTAGGCATACAAATGTAAAAATGAACTTTTATCACATTTAATTAACGTGTATATGCATATCATTTATAAATGAAACAGAAAAAGTGAATATTTTTACAAACTGAATGCTCTGAGTTAATTTTTATTTAACAACTCACGCTAATAGGGTAAAGCTATATTAATTCAAACCTAAATCATCGGTTGTTCCAAATAACGGTAAAATTACTTAAAGATCTTGACTTCAAAATATATTTTGTTTAAAATAACTTAAATTAAAATTCAATGAAACACACCCGTATTCCCAAAAGGGTAGAATGTGCATCATAACACACACATTTTGCCTGTTGATAACATTCTCCTGAATAGTTGATTCTCGTCCGGAAACTCTCAGTTTTCTGTGTATGACAAATAGTTTAAATAATGTTGAATAACGAAACACTCGAGATCCGATTTTACCCTTTTTCTGTAAAGACCGAGTGATCCGATCTATAGCATGCTTTGAAAAAGGACGACTCCACTATTCTTCACATCCAGCTCACAACGCAGAATCATAACTCACATTCCAACTCCAAATTTAAAATTCAAATCCGCGAAATCAATGATCTACAAAACCTAACACCGCCGATAAAAACAATCGAGTATAATGTTACCTCTCGATTGTGATCGCGCAGGTTATTATTTACGGGTGTGTTAACATGATCTGAACTAAATGGTATCGTTTCGAACGATCGAGATGTTCGTTTGTTTTCGATTGTCTATTGATTCAGTTTTAATGGCAGGCTTTATGCTTTTGTTTTAAAGATGCTTTGTTTTGGGGCGGGCTTAGAAGCGAGCGAATGAAAATTGCACTTGGTCCACTTTTTATTTTTTTGATTATTTAATTTAGTTTAATCGAATATTTCTATCTTATCTGATATGTCACCGTAACACAAAAAAAAACCGAACAGTAATTTGTCCGAAATCATAATTATTCCGAAATTTCAAAATTCCGTAGCAGTAAGCAGATGATTTGGAATACATAAATAGGTTTGGTTAGTATTCTATCTTGAAAATCAAAAAATCCTTTACCGCATTTGGTTTTCGGAATAATGGACTTCGGAAAAAACATGCTTTCAGACAAATTACTCTTCGGAATAATGTATTTGTACCTATAAATACAATATTTTAATATAAACTCTACGGTATATTCCGTAAAAATTAAAAAAAAACCTTATTTGGATTCTCTTTCCTATATTATGAAACATAATTAATATTTGATAAAATCTGAAGTTTTGAGGCGAAGAGAAGGTATATTCAGGTTTTAGATTGTATTTTAGTGGACTAAAAATAAAAAAGCAAGCAGCCTACAATTTCTACAGGGTGAAAATAAAGACAAGAGAACTCAGCAACAATATGCTTGGTCGTTTTTTTTCCTCTGACATTAAACGATGAATTCCACCAGCGATAAAACGATGAAAGGTGCTAAAACTCATAGCGCATCATTGCACTGCGTGCGATTTCATTTGTCAACACTGCCAACTTATTACGAACGGGCATATCAGCCGTTTTGTTGGTAGGCAGTTACGACATTTGTTAAGTATGATGACGCGTGCGTCGATCTGTTAGCAGAGTGGTGATGCACGGCGCGCGCGCCGCGAATGACCGCGCGCATTAGTTGGGATGGCCGGTGGATGGCGTTATGTTGTGTGAACAAGTTGGCAATGATTATACTAAAACAAAAGTTTTCCATCACCAAGGCTCTTTTAGGAAAGAGAAGGAGTTGGTCAATGGAAACTGTCCATGCCTTTATATTAATTTTATCCTATCCTATAAGTACTATTTAACGAGCAATATTGGTACCTATATATATTTGCATTCACGTTCTCGAAATCTTGGGATGTCGGGTATGGGGGTTATGGGGGTGGGAAATCGATCTAGCTAGGTCACATGTCTGGGAAACATCGTTTTCTCCGTTTTTTCCCCCTCTGTTTTCACCCGAGCAGAGCTCGGTCGCCCAGGGACTAATCTATTAAACGAGCAATATTTTTCACGTCAATCACGTTCTCGGAAACGGCTCTAATGATTTCGATGAAATTTGAAAAACAGTAGTTTACGGGGGCGAGAAATCGATCTCTCTATCGTCTCATGTCTGGCAAAATTTGTTTTTTCCGTATTTTCACCCGAACTGAGCTCGGTCGACCAGGGACTTCAATATAATACAGTGTTTTGTAACTATAATTTTCATCCTCTTTTATATGACCTAAGGAAGAGCGATGTCTCCAAACACAGGCAACTTTGCTTAATGGGCGGCCCTATCTCGTGGATTTAAAATGTCTTTTAAATTAAATACTCAAAGAATATTGTATTTGTTGTATCTTTGTTTTTTTTTTCTATACCACATATTGCTGACTGTATACTTTTATACTTGTCATGTATGTCAATACTGTTATATACAATATTGTTGTAAATAGTGTTTATTTAAAAAAATACTACTTTAATGAGCACGTTTCTTTATTAAACTATACATTTCAAAAACTTAAAATAGTAGCAGATAAATATATGGATCTTATATAATATTGAAATGTAGTGTTAAACTCGTGCAACATATCACGATGCCGAAGACGATTTATCACTTCGAACCGTCTTCCACAATTATGATGCCTGGGCGACTGTAGTCGAAGCTGCTGTGCTAATTAAAAATAAAGTTTGGAAGTATCTTGATTACCAAATACCTCAAACTCCAAGCATTGCTGAACTTGACGGCGACAGAGAGCCCTCGCAGCTGAAATAGATCAAAAAGAGTACATCTGCAAAAGCTCTATGGTACAAACTGAAAAAAAAAACATCCTAATGTACGATCCTCACCGAACTGCAGGAGCGCGCCTGAGCGCATTTTACCAGTTGCCATTTTGAACAATTTCATGGATACCGTAGACAAGTTGGCAGATATTGACGTAGATATAAACGAGGTAGAACCTACTTAGCATTCTAATGTAATACAGTCTGTCATCTGACTACGAAAAGAGACGCGACTTTCTACCAAATCCTGAAGAACACAAAGCAAAAATTATCTAACAGAGCGATGCTCGACAGACGAGTGACGTCGAGGAACTTGAAAAATTGGTAAGAAATCGGGAAGCATATTTTTTTCAGAAGAAGCTGGGAGAAAAATAAAGACAAATTCTAAAAGTTCTCTCTACGCTGAATAGTCTTTCCTCACACCGAACCAATACAACTATTTTAAATAAAGACAAAACGTTTGACGCAGTAACTTGCACTTGCTTATAAAACATTTTTTTATCAAATCCTGCCCCATGACTCGTTCTTTGTAGACTCTATTGCCACTTAGCTGTTTTTACGGTTAATAGTTCAAAAACGATTTTAAATTCATAGTTTGTTATCAGGTAGATGGCTTACATTGTCTTCCTTGTCGGACTAATGCCACTTCAACCGCTTCAACTTTAAACTTTCTTACTCAAAGAACTTGCAGTACCTAGGTAGGTATATCGATTGTTAAAAAAATAAAATAAAAATTATGTCTTAAGGTACACTCGGCTTGTAAGATCGGATGACCGCAATAACTACTAAAATAGTAGTATTTTTTAATCACTGGCAATACTAGGCATGACGCCATTTCACCCCGCCCCTCTCGCCAGTATGCAGCAACCGCTCAGCCGCACCAGTCGTGTGCTACTCTCTACTGCTACTGCATCCTCGGCTCTCTTATCACGCTCACCTGCGGCTCGCGTGATAATTCCGCCTCTGATGTAATTATCAACGTACCTCACTTGTATCACAATGTACTATTTTGAAATACTCGATAACAGTAAGAATTAAGACACTAGTTTCTTAAAGAAATTAAGTGTAAATCACCTAAAGAACCTTCTCTTAAGTTAACGAAAATGAATAAAAACACGTTGTATATTTCATTACGATAGTCTTTAACATTAAAATATTATTATGCAGATAACGAATTCACCTTGCGTTGATCAATAATTATACTGTCTAAAGTAATGGCATAATATTTAAGTACATAAAAATGACACCATTTACCAGAAACACTTTGAGAACCACAAAATGTCCATTTTCTGTAGTCAAGTATAAGATCGGACTAAAAAACGACAAAAAAAAATTAAAACTTGGTTCCCGCCAAAATGTTACGAAAATAAATGTATTTCCATAGTATAATTTTTAATAACTAAAGATCGGTTTTTTCCATGTATGCACTTTATTCTCCTTGCTTTAGAGTTGAAATTAGATACTAGTCCGATCTTAAGCCAAGAAGGTTTTTCGGTTGGGTGTTTGAAAAAAATTTAGTGCAAGTTTGAGTGTCGATTACTCCTAAGCTACTTTGTTGAGCAGCATCAAGTAAATTTATATTGAAAGCTTGATTTCTTTTTTATCACGTACATCAGACATCTGCAGGTAAAATTTGGTGACAATTAATTTATGATTTTTTTTGTGACGTTCTTCCAACTTACCGAAAAATAGTCCGGTCTTACCCGAGTGTACCTTATATCGTCTAACGAAATTCGTTAGCAGATTGTTCTGTATTGTTAAAATAGGTTTGATAAAAATCAATAAAATAAGTTATATAAACTATTTATCTTTAGCATAACGCCATCCTCGACCGCACGCATAGCGCATGCGTGCGACATCGCAGGTGACTCGCGACCTCTGACACCGCGCAGCCGGACACTCTGTAATTCTTCACATCGCCTACGCAATAAGGTCCACATTCGCTTGTAGGGTCGCATAGGTCAGTCTTATAAGTACCTGACCGATTGAGTTTCGCAAGGATGGTTATTTTAAATAGTCATAATGTTAGTAACAAGTTAGCGTGGGGATTAAGTAGGTACATAAATACTAGGTTGTAACTACGTGGTGCATCCCAGTTTATTAGAAGCATTTTAAAAGGCTGGGTAACATGCTTTGCCTTCGGATTTGCAAACGTTACTAGGCTGCGGTGACCGCTTTTAATCAGGCCTATATATGTGCTTGTATGTCACAAACGTGGTATGGTTAGGACAGTTACATATTTTTTTAGGCGACGTCTGTTTGAATGAGGTTTACGACCAGTCATGTGAAATATAGGATGTTGACCACAGCCAACCGTCATTAATGTCATTATAAAAATCATGTTCTAACGTCCTTCCACCATCTTGAAAGAACGAAGATAAATTTGTTATATTTTTATTTATTTATTTATTTAGTGAGTCGTTAACAGGCACTTGACTTAGACCCAATGGCTTTGTTTGGCGTTTATAAATCTAGCGGACCTATGTATAACAATGTTTGTTGGTATAAAATCCAAATCTGTGATTCAATAGTGATTAATCCTGTATCTTTTTTAAAGCATAATGAATACGAGGATACAACATCCAATCAAAATGCGAATGCCTAAGATTTTACGAGCAATACCATCAAGGGAGAGCACCGAGTACAATCGTGAACAAAGGGATCTCATCACAACATCATTAGATAATACACAGGAGGACAAAGAAAGTTGCTACATTAAGATTCGGCAGAAATCGTTCACTCGCTGGAAAGTCCTATAGTGCTTTTCAGATAGCTTGGCTTCAGTAACACCTTTCATTTAGCTGTCATCCCTGTATGATTTAGAACCTTACTAGCTACTGCCCATGACTCCATTTTTCACCCCCATTTCACCCCCTTAAGGAATGATTTCGGGGATAAAAACTATTTTTTTATCCCCGGGACTCAAATGATCTCTACTAAATTTCATCTAAATCGGTTCAGCGGTTTAAGCGTGAAGAGTTAACAGACAGACACACTTTCATATTTATATTAGTACTAGCTTTAGCCCGCGACTTCGTCCGCGTGGACCCGGGATAAAAACTATCCTATATTTTAATCCAGGCTGTAAACTATCTTCGTGCAAAATTTCATTCAAATCGGTTCAGCCGTTTAAGCGTGATTGAGTAACAAACATCCAAACATCTAAACTTTCGCATTTATAATATTATATAGTAGGATGGATATTATAAAACAGGCGAAAAAAGGACGTTTGTCACCGTAGATAAGCTATTTGAAAAGCACTATAGTTGACAGCAACTACAGTGCTTTTCTAAACTAGGTAGGTTCGTTCATTACCTTGTGCTTCTCAGAGCGAAAAATGGAAGCCCCGGTTTATTTGTCGAAAGAAGAGGCTGTTAACTTTAATTTCCCTGGTGCTTCCAAACTTCAAGTGATATTTTGACAGGACAGAACAGTTACAGACAGGAAAATAATCAAAATATATTAATAGAATACATCTTTGTTCAGTTTTTTAAAATGAAATATCATCCTCTTTCAATTTGAGCAGGCACTACCCTCTGACCTTCTAGTCCAAATGAAAAACTAGACCGTATTGGGATTAGACCGGTTTCTACACGATGTTTTCCTCCACCGAAAAGCCACTGAAATGAAAAATCGTTTTGGCACAAATCTACTTTTATACTGATTTTCGCAAGTTGGTATGTGCACGGGCACATCACATAGAGCTAATATTACCGACGAAGCGAGACAAATTTTGGGGGTTACATTTGCCTAAATAACTTTTTATTTCGGACTTATAAAAAACTAACCCATTATGTTTGCCCCCAAGTGCAACCATCAACTTTCCGCAATACGCCATAACAGTGCATAGAGCCTTTAAAAGCTCCGAGCCCCCATAAAGGGTTAACACCTAATAATTTTACTGGTACGCGCGAAATTCGAAATAATTACTATTGTGTGAGGTGTATAAATAGCACTATGCTTTTTAGATAGGATATAAAGATTGATCCTTTACTTCTATGT
The DNA here is from genome assembly GCA_947049275.1 of Epinotia bilunana. Lineage (NCBI taxonomy): Eukaryota > Metazoa > Arthropoda > Insecta > Lepidoptera > Tortricidae > Epinotia > Epinotia bilunana. The sequence goes on from OX346265.1 coordinate 8,525,819, forward strand.
AACCACGCAACGACGTAAAATATATCATAAATTAAATGTATAATAACAGTTCGCATTTTTTTTTGTGATTTCATTGGAACAATATGAATAATAATAAGATATTATATTTACTAAACGGGAATTAATCGCGTAAAATTAACGTATTTCTTTACCGTTTTGAGGCATCCCGACGATTCGGACGTGTCACAACATCTTTGGTCGCGGGAAGAACTGGCTTAAGCGGGTATCAAGATCTTCTTGCCGCGCGGGTTTTTCCAACTACCCGCACTTTGTCTGCGTTTGGTAAATATAATGTGTGAGAATCGTGAAGGTTTAAATTAATATAATAATAATAATATTCTTTATGCACCACAAATGACAGATTTTTACAAGATCAGGCAGAATAAATAATGGTAACAACAGGCAGTCTTGTCGCCATATACATTTTTTTTCTTAGGAATAAATGTCTTTCACTCAATAACGAGAGCTGTCGATATTATAGGAAAAATACGGTTTGAAAAAAAAACTATTAGCGTTTTTAGCTTATTTAATGTTAAAACTTTGGGTATTCTAAGGATCCAACAAACTTTTCCATCGTGAAGTAAATGCACTGCAGTCTATTTTGGTTGGAAAAGTGATCCCCGTACTTTTACTATTGTTGGGTTTCTTGTTGGTGCAATAGCGCAAAGTAAGAGAAGCCATTTTTTTTAGTTTTGAGTAAAAATTGCACACGAAACGACCGCCTTCACTGCCCGCCACAGACTAAACCAACATACTCTCATGAGAGAACTTATGCTAGGTGATGTCTACTCTAGTAATATAACTCAATGGTTTCGTCAAAGGACATAAAAAGTGATTCTTCTGAACTTTGTTAACGTACCATAATCTATTCTACGTAGTAGTACCTATTTCTGGCTACATGCAGCCATTGACAATATTTTTATCGAAAGTCATTGTTAATGATTAGAACAATACATGTGTACCACCATATTGGCAGGTTATATGACTAAGCCATTATCATATTCAGGTGAAGGACATATCAGATCGTCTGTCTGTCGGTGCACGATACTAAGTTATTGCAAACATTGTGAGGTGAATGTCAGGATTAGTATTATTATAATGTAGTTTGTGGCAAAGAAGCTTATCTCATATCTGATAGCAAAAATTATGAATAATCTTTGCTGATAGTAAGTTGATTATTTATGGTAGGTACTGAGACGAAGATTTTTACCACGAAGCAGAATAGCAGATACTTTCGATTAAAAAATCATATTACAAAATAAAAGGCAAAAGTACGTAGGTACCGTCTGTGGACGCTTCCAACTCTATAGGCGTCACCAGCGCTTTTCATTGGATTTCAGGATTTTTGTAACGAATAAAGCTTCTTCACCACAGGTTACATTACAATCCGTAGGTATTCCGACTATTGCGCAGGGGTACGTGACAGGAATATTAGTACTGGACCTCCTGGCTTTGGCGTCCTTTGCCAGTTTCAACAAAAAAAACTATATATACAATACTAGCTTCTGCCCGCGACTTCGTCTGCGTGGACACGGGATAAAAACTATCCTATATTTTAATCCAGGTTATAAAATCTCTTTGTGCAAAATTTCATCCAAATCGGTTTAGCCGTTTAAGCGTGATTGAGTAACAAACATCTAAACATCCAAACATCTAAACATCCAAACTTTAAATAAGGATTCCGTCGCAAAAACCGTTTGAGAACAGTTGGCTAACCTATCCCATGATGTCGCGTTATCGTTTTAATCAGGTGATTTACTGGAGCGCCCGCGCAAGCTTTCCATTTACAATGTTTTATACTAAATTGGTACGTGTCCAATGTAAGTTGACCCCTAGTCTAATGACAACTATTTGAACTCGGAGACCAGACTTATACCGGTTATTTTGAAGTGGTCGATACGTTTTATGAATAGAGCAGCAGTGAATCATCCGCGTTGGCGGAGATGCGACGATAGATCTTGGGTTAGGTTAGGTTTGTTTTATAATAAGTCAAAGGCTTAGCAAGAACGTGTTAAATTAAACGTGACAGCATAAGAACTGTAGCTACCTATAAATGTATTTTTTTATAGGTAGGAATCTACAGAATTCGAACCTACGACCGCCGGCAAGGTTTGAAAGTCGCATGCGGGAAACACTACAAAATACCTCAACATGCTAGCATCAGAACCACCGGACAAATTGAAAAAAGATCCACAGTCCACTCAATATAAGTGGCGAGCTACCAATACATTAATAACTTTCTTTTTTCACGGGGAAATTTTCGCATTTCGCCTGGCCGGAGAATCAGGGGTCGGCACATTGTTCTTTCCGAAGTTTATGGAGGAACACCGGGAACTCTTGCGCACACTTCCGCTATAGGAAGATTATATGAATTACCTAACCTACTGCATATTACCGTCTTCTTATAATATGACCTTTAAAGCAACAACCCTCATTTTACAGAAATCGTACGTTCAGTCGTGCAATCGATTCAATTTTTAATTTTGCGACATTTTCCTCTTGCGCTGTCAGAATTATATATTAGGCCTATTATGTTTGGGATTGAAAAATGAGATCTGCCAAATCGTTGAATGATGACTAAGAGTACAGTTAGTATGATTAAAATACGAGACAGTGAAAATAATACACGTGACAATCTGATTATAGTTTGATTTCTTGATGTACTGGCGAAGATGTATTTTTTAGTTACGTATTAATCAATTTTTTTTTTAGATTTGGATTAGAGTATATTATATTATGGCATACGATATTATGGAAAATAACAGTTAGGGCACATTAAATTCTGGTAAACAATATTATGGCCTTTGACTATTATGGTTACTGTAATGATGGCAAATGAAATTCTGGCAAATGAAGGAAGAACACGGCCATATTTTGCAGGGAAAAAGAATAATGTGTTTTTGCCGCTGTTCCTGATTCATTTTAAATTCCTTTAAAATGTATAAACAAATATACTAAGACGCCATAGCAAAGCCGTTTCGTGAACAAAAAACAGTGCTACTACATAATTTTATTTGCCGCTAAGTGTAGACTTATCACAAACAATGTGTAGGTTTAGAGTGATTCCGTAAATGAGTGGATTGCGAAACTTATTAATCTGGGAGTGGGCTCAGATTAGATTATCGCGAGGATTGTGTCGTTTCAAAATAGCGCCTCTCTTGGCAATATATCATGGAGATGAGAGGTGATATCTAGGTATAGCATAAGTACACTTGTTCGTATCGGAAAAACATCTGCTAGCTTCTTACTTATTTATTGAGATGGGAGATTAAAGTGTGTGATGATTGGCTGGCTGCCACGAAATGAATAATAGCATTAAAGCTGGCACGTAAATCGCTATGACTAGAAGTCTTTAAGTAAAAAAAAAATGTTTACCTACTTAACCTGTTTGCGTAGACTATCTGCTGCCTATTCCCAGGAGGCCTGTGCCCAGCAGTGGGCCGAAGGTAATATAGGTACAGATCTGATGATGATGATGAGGGTTTTTATGTGTTGAGTTTCCTGAAAATAAATGATTGTTTTAATTGTGAATGAAATGATATGGACTGAAAAGAAAAAAAAAATATTTTTAGGATTTTCTCTGTGTTCATTTCTTAGATTACAGAAATGTTATTGTTGTCGTGAAGCGTACGGATTCTCAAAATCCATGACAGCACATGATTTATGTAGTTATTATAAATATAGTAGCTTCTCACGCGGCTCCACCCGCTTACCTATGACAGAGAATTCGGGCAGAACCTAAAGAGATAAAATATTACATATATCTGTCCAGAAAGTCCGTTCTCTATACTGGTGATTTTTTTTAATCGCATCAGTCATTTCGGAGTTTGCTCCTTACATATAAACTTACTAACAAAATGACAGAGTTTTCCTCTTTTCGAACGAGCGAGAGAGGCGAACGAAATTCTATGCTTCAGCTTGGGCCGAAAATCTTTGGTATGTCCGGTGTCTGTCACGCTTTCACGCTGTTAGGTACAGTCTACAGTGTCTCTAGTATAAGTTTTAGCGAAACAAAACGTTACGATCGCGTTTGCGTTTTACCCTCAATTTGTATGGGATTTGACAGCTAAACGCAAACGCGGTCGTAACGTTTTGTTTCGCTAAAACTTATACTAGAGCCTCAGGTCGCATTTCTCAACAGATTCTCGTGAAATTTTGTGTATAGGTTTGTTAATTATGTAGTTTTTTTGTCGTCACTTTTTCAAGATTAAAAACAATAAAAAAAACAAAACCCAGGCTCGCCAGTTTTACAGTCCGCAGAGAAAAAGAAGGAGTGGTATAGAATCTACAGCCCATGGAACCGCTAGTAGTATTGGTATAGAAGTATAGATGAGAATCTCAAAATCCTAATTGCACATGCGATATGGGATTGCATGCAGTCCGGACAAACACGTCGAGGCTCGAGTGGCCCCCTTGGCTCCTGCACTTAGCTTTGAAAGCTCGCGACTGGTCATTAAGCACTAGCTGTCGAGCTTGTGGCTTTTCCTGTATAATATAATATTGTGTTGTTATGTGCCAATTGTTCAACCCAATTATGCTTAGGGGTGGGATTCTCTCCCCGTTTTCGCCGTCAATTATAATCTAGGTTTCTTTCAGGTATGCGCCGCCCAAACTAAGTGACACTTTGCAGATTTGTAGGCAGACGGTGAGGTTGGAGGCCAAAAGAACGTCTTTGAAGAGAAAACATTAAACGAACGAAGGTAGTCTAGTTTTGGCGTTTTTGGTTTCAGTGGTCCACAAGAGCAGAGAAAATGCAGTGCTTTCTCTTATGCTGTGCCTTGTCAACAACTCCAACTAAACCTGGAATTAATCTGTTCAACTCTAGGCAGATGTTGGGAAGGTCTTTATCACTTCTGCTAATATGAACATTGGACCAATAGACGCATTTCTATATGAATATTGATTATGTATACAGACATACAAACACACAATGCATATCACAAGTAGCCATTATTGTCGCCGGCGCTCCCACTATTTGACTTTGCGCAGTGCTGACAGGATCTGACGCAGACGAAAACAAAAGAACGTAGAACACTATTTCATGTGTTCTGTTCTGAATCTAATGTCTACAATATAAGGTTTAATTTGGATGGTTTTTGTTACTGATCAAGGGAAATGAATGGAAGATGTTCACGTAAACATCGATATCTGAGAGCTTCCGTTGCTTGCGAAGGTTTGTTCGTTTTAATAGCAAATAAGGCTGGTTTGATGGAGCGAACGCGGTGCAAAATAATGTACACTAGCGACCCGCCCCGGATTCGCACGGATACTATATTACACATATAAACCTTTCTCTGGAATCACTCTATCTATTAAAAAAAAAACCACATCAAACTCCGTTGCATAGTTTTAAAGATTTAAGCATACATAAGGAACAGACAGCGGGAAGTGACTTTGTTTTATACAATGTGGTGATGATTATTTTATGGTAAAAAATAAGAACAAAATTAATGGGGAGGTACGTCCACCTTACAGACGACCACATCCTTAATAACTACTAGGTACTTATTCTGTAGGCATGTAATCCCAATAAGCTAGTTCTATTGTCCGAAATTGAGCGCCTACGCCTGAACTAATCTTAAAAATGCGGTAAGGACTTTGCGGTTTTTTACAATTACTTATTCATTTTATTCAAAAAGTAACACATTTTTAAAATGACGAAGCACTCAAATGCTTATTGATGATTATCTATAACGCACATCAATTTTACATAATAGACCTAACTGCCATTCAAAGTCATTACAAATTCAACTTTGTTGGTAAAATAATAAAGTCTTAAATGTGTTGGAGGCTTTATTTATTAGGTTGTTTTTGTTATATTGGCAATATTGACTTGTGCATTGTGCTGTCCGTAGCAGGCACGCGTCCGATCTGCATACAGATGGCCGGGAAAACCACGGCGCGCGGGTGCCAAGAATATCGGTTTTTATGTCACCACTGGGATCTGGACTACAGTAGGTATACATGCCTATATACAGTGTAGGTATATAGGGGGGTTGTATGCTGGGGGCCTGGCACTTGACCTACTAACTTTTGCCGTAATGTTACACTAGACCTGATGCGGTTTTCTTTGAAACAGTGAACTTTTCGGGTTTTCTTTGAATGTCTTCAAATAGAAGTCATTAGGTTTTTTTCCTATAAAGTTTACTATTTAAGAAAAAAAAAGCATTAGGTCTAATGAAACATTAGGTCAAATGAAGCATTTAGTGTCTAACAGGGGAAAAATCTGTCAGTATAAAGGTTGTATACTCAAATTCTTCAATGCTGGCTATACCTACAGCACTAGCATTATTTCGAATCAACTTGTGTGGAAGCTTAGAAATGAAAGATTGAAGACGAAGGAGTTTCTCTTTTGGCTTCTTTAAGAGTCCGCAGTTAACTCGATTCTCCATACAAACGTAGTTACGCTCTCATTTCAAAACTACGTGTTGGATTGTAACGAAACTTTGCATATACATTGACATGAAGTATATCTGTGTCTGTAATTAGTTTATGTAGCTTAGATACCATACTAAAAAAATACAGCGAATTTAAGTTTTTTATACAAAACTTGTTTTGCTGTATTTTGTTTGTTTTATAAACTGGAACCATATAAACTAATAAAGGACATAGATATACCTCATGTCATTGTATATGCAAAGTTTCGTCACAATCCAACACTTCGTTTTAAAATGGGAACGAAACTCCGTTTGCATGGGAAGGTGAAATTCGGCGGAGCTTACTGCGGACTCGTAAAGTTTTAAATATACGTTACTAAACTTTAAGAAGAAACCCATATTCACTAATGTGTGACAAATACCTATTATATTCACAAAGTAGCTTTAACCTGCAAACTGGCATTTTGTTGACAGAAAACATACAAACATACATTGTAATCCTAAAAACTAACTACTTATATTGAGATAATATTTACTGAATGCAGACTCGGCAGACACGGAAAGGTAGCTGCATTATTCTGACGTTGTATTTTGTCTAAATATAAGTCTTAAATACGTTTCTGCATGTTGGTTGTATTGTGTACCATAATTCTCAACAAATTTGCTTACAAACATCATCTAAATTTTGAATAATCTCGCCTTGCATCAACGCTACAGTTGATCTGCGCGTGGGCCGCTTGCGAAACATCAGTGACTCACGGCTGATGAATGAATAGGGAACTTCTTAATTGGTTCACACCTTCTCAGTTAGTCCACTCATAGAAAAGTTGATAATCATTAGGGTAAGTACTTATGAAAAGCCATGATGATGGCATGATCATTTGAAAAAAATTGACGAACTAATGCGACTTTGACCTGTATACTCGTACCAAAGGTACCGTACAAACCTGAGCCTAGAAAAATAAATTTGTATTTTAAGTAGGTATGGGAGTTAAGAAACTATGTATATACTTTTTATCTCGTACTATTACTACAAATTGCATGCGAGCACACAACCGTCGACAGCACATTTGAACGCAGTCGCTGTGGCCGAAATCGGCCGGGAACTCATCATCACTACAAATTAATCCTTTTCGGTTTTCACTTATATTTGAGCTACCTTGCTTATTGTCCTTGTTTGTGTTGTTATTATTGCCTTATTTTAGCTTCTGCCCGCGACTTCGTCCGCGTGAAACTCGTTTTATTGTTTCTCCATACAAACTTTTGCCCGGAGGGGGAGGAATCCCCTTATGCGACAATTACCGGGATATTTTTTTATGTCCTTCTCAGAATCTCAAACTATGTCCGTGGCAAATGTCATCTACATAATTATATCGGTTCAGTGGTTTAAGCTTGAAAAGGTAACAGCGAGACAGAAACTGTAGGTAAATTTTTTATCGCATTATCTTATCCATTTGCTGAAGAGACTAACGGCATAGCGTAGCGCGTTGGCATATGCCCGGATCAACCAAACTTGGAGTTTAGTTAAAATCAGTGTAAAAGCTATTCAATCTTTATAATATTGCTGAGCAATGCCAATTCACATTGTAAAATAATAATGCCCGATAAAAGGTTATAGTTTTTATACATTCACCTTCATTTAGGAAAACGAAGCAATGGTCATAACAATAACCGAGTCACCATATTTAGCTTTAAAATCAATCACCGTCTAATTCATAAACGTCAGTTACATCACGTCAGTTTGGTGAACGTATTGTTTGCCTTTCAGATAATCCACCAAAAGCACGTGGGTTTTACTATTAGTTAGTAGGCGATTTTTCATCTTTGACCTCGTTATTATCAGGGCATCTTTAGCGCACATGTTTCGGCAACATATCGTAATGTATACTATGAGGTAGCCATATGACGACTGCTATAGCTTATTTGGTAGTGAAGTGACCGTGCCTACGAAGCAAGAGGTGCTGGGTTTGAGTCGCGGTAAGACCATGATTTTGTGTGATGAGCACGAATATTTTTTCCTGGGTCCTGGATATAAGTAGGTACTTATTCTGTGTATTCTTGTACTTATTATTTATCTATAGGTATATATATCGTGGTCTTTTACTCATAGTACAAGCTTTGCTTAGTTGCGGACTAGGGCGATTTGTATATTTAGTGTCCAAATATTTTTTTATTTGTATTTGTATGGATGCATACAAACCAGTCCAGACTTTGACGCATTTTGTCTATTAAACAAATGAGTGATTAAAAAAAGTATTCGAAAAGTAGGCGTCTCAGTGGCCCAATTTCGGCTTACAGCTACTCCGGCATGCCAAGAGACGCATGTTTGAATCTCGCTGGTGGCAGATAGAACTTTTTTTTTTCTTATTAGCAGGTGCAAGAAAAGGAAAGAGTAACATTTTGATATGACAACTCACGGGGTTGGTAATGCAATGACTGCCGAGAAATCAGTAGTACGATCCACGCCCGTTCGATTCATCTAAATCATCTTGTTTAAGTTGATTCCGAGATTCTTTATAACTGCGAGTAATCGGAGCTCAGTCTTATACTGGTTGATCTGGACCCACTTGTTGTTAATTACTTATCATGAATGCTCGGGTGAGATTGTAGTTACAGACTGCTTTGCCGTGACAAAAACAAAAACCTAAAACGACGATGAATATGCAAGCGAATCGTCGTAACTCGCCAAACTAATTTTAGTATAAAAGCGCACACATGTATTAATCCGTTTTAAATTCAGCGTGTTGGCACCGCGCGTGCGCGAGCGGTAGCACGCGTCGAGACGCGCAGTGTGACAGCGATTTAGGGATTTACTACAAAAGTGCTGGGCGCTAAAGCTTAATTATTTGCAATTTGTGGTTGACGTTGTATGTTCAGAGCAAATATAGTTAGTTACGCCAAATTTGATCCGAAGCCCAAAATTTCCAGAAAGGGTAAGCAAGCGCGTTGATCCGGGGCTGAGCTGAGTGAGCATGGTTGCATATGATAACGCTTGGTTGGATTTTCTATCACACCAGCCAGAATTGACATATCTACGTTCTGCTCTCCGACTTACATCGTTGGACACATTTTAACGTATGGCACCTTAACATATATCACTGTTCTAACAAAAAAAATGTAGCTGATCTCTTCTATGACAATACTAGTCTCTAGAGAAGCGGCGCCTTCCATACCATCCTACTTCCTACTAATATTATAAATGCGTGTTTGGATGTTTGTTTGTTTGGATGTTTGTTACTCAATCACGCTTAAACGGCTCAAGCGATTTGGATGAAATTTTGCACGAAGATCGTTTATAGCCTGTATTAAAATATAGGATAGGTTTAATCCCGGGTCCACGCAGAAATCGTGGGCGGAAGCTAGTCCTTTACCACATTGTATTTGATAAGTTAGCAAATGTATAAATCGATTGATAACGTAAAATGATGTAATGAAAATGAAGAGATCCTTTAAAGGCATAAGCTCGTCGTTGTACTCCTCTTTTGTTTTCAGGATTTATGTACAATTAAGTGCTACATACATACAAGGGAGACTGTCCCGCGCAATGCATGGTGCCCTCCCGCGCATTCCGCCACTAACTTTATTCCAGATCACGTGCGCCCGCGACGGTTGCGGCAATAACGTATAACGATCGTGCTATTGTTATTGTCACTTGAATTTCAAGTAAATGCGAGCTTTGGGTTTAATATACGAACTTTAGTGTTCAGAAACAATTTCAGTGATAAAAATGTTGGGATTATTGTGGTTCACAGTTCAAGAGGAAACATTACTTACACAGAGGACTATTATTACAAAGAGGCGGAGATCTTACAGGTTTTTGTGATTTTCTGTTTATTAAACAATTAAGTTACAATTAAGTTAAGGAAATGATCTTACACTTTACGACCTCATTATTTGCGTGTTAAGGTTCAAAAATGAAATACCCTCTTTCTTGGTTTACTGTATAATTACGCTACGGGCCGGATTTAGGTTAGATGGTTTTACTTTATTCAGGGTCTGTATTCTATCCTCAATGTTGGTCAAAATGTGACAGACCCCTACTTTAATGTCTCTGTCATGCATGACATGACAGGCCCCTTTTAAAATGTCAGGTTTTCTTAGGACTTGACGACTCCTTTGAAGCACTCGCCGAGATGAATGAACTAATACACGAACTCCTTTGATCCGCAGAACAATATTTGCCGATCCATTACTGGTCTCATTGCGACCAGTAACTCGATCTATTGATCGACTGATCTGGATGCAGTTTACTTTGAGAGAAATCTGGGTTAAGATTGTTTTCCACTTCGCTAATATGAACGGTTTAAGTCAATATGAAATGGTATGTTATGACGAATTGGGCTCATAGGCGAGCGGTTCAAATTAAAACGATCGGTGTGTGTTTCAATAATAAACAATCATTTGCAGTTATTCTCTTACTTACATACAGGTATACGTGCTAATGCTTGATACCTTAATTACATGTAGGTAGTACATCTATTGTTTCTATGATCAAGATAGGCAATGTCAAGTAGCGGGTTAGTGTCGACCACAGGGTGACCTTTGTTTGCCATATCAGTGTCGACCACAGGGTTACCTTAGTTTGCCATATCTGGAAATGCCTTGGAAACAACAGATATACAAGCAGGGTAGAGATTTCAGGGAAATAATTGGGCAACTGTTTTACTCGTAGTTATTTAAATTTTTGTATTTTTATATTGATTTAAACTTTCACGATTCTCACACATTATTTTTACTTAACGGTACTTAATCGCGTATAATTAAATTATTTATTTACCTCACTGAGGTCTCCCGACGTTTCGGATGTGTTGCAACATCCATGGTCACGGGACAACTGGCTTGAGCGGGCATCAACATCTTCTTGCTGCGCGGGTTTTCCGAACTACCCGCATTTGGTCTTTATTAACCACTTGTACACTAGGGTTGTCACCCGTTTTTGTATTTTTGTATGTATTTCGGTTGATGCCCCAAATAAACCAAAATGAATGAATAAATAAATAAACTTAGGAAGGGTACCTACACCTTCATGTACTCAGAACAACTTCGATTTATTTTCATTTTCAACTGCCCTTACCTACTTACCCTACTTACATCATTCTTCACATCAGAGTCTGGCTAATCCGAGAGGGACATAGCAATCGGACTATAAACTAAGATGTTTGCCTTAAATATTCGTTCCTTAAATATTCTAGGTAGTTTCTTATAGGTAAATTCACGCACACTGATAGATTGCCAGATCAGTATTTTACTTCAATAACCAGCCAACCATAATATGTAATTTAAGCGATGACATATTCTCTTATTGCCTTATTATTTCGGGATATGCCCACCCACCACCAAAGTTGTACCTCTAGTAACAGATGCCAAAATATCTATGCAATTTTCGGCCGTTACCACTAAAACGTTGGTGGTAGTGGTAACTATCTTTAGTAGTAACAGCCAGGAATGACCCATTATTTCTACACTTGTGCCGGCGACCGCAAAATTTATTGCAAAACGCAATGACCAGAACCCACATACAAAACAAAAGCAACAATCAATACCTAACCTTCGTTCCCAAAGTGGGTGCCATACAAGTGTAAAATAAAACAATTAACTCACAAATCAATTAATGAATGAATGCCTACATGTGAGCGTGACCTTTGAGTGATTGAACTGTGAATGTTCACTGATTCACTTCGGGGCCTTGGATGGTATAGACAATGCAGCCGGGCCCACGATGAGTTGAAACTTAACCAATAATCCTACACAAACCTACTCAAAGGTTGACAGCATGGGTCTTGCATTGCAATTCGCACGTCCATCGCATCAGTTGGTGTATCCAACCTGGTTCTTACACAAAGTTATCATCTTACACAACCATTGACATGATTTCTTTATTCATTTTATATCACTTTTAATTCTACCCGTGTGGTGTCGGTTTAGAATTGCACCACCCCTTTCTTTCCCGTGGGTGTCGTAAAAGTCGACTAAGGGAGCAGGGTTGAAGTATGTTGTGGGCGATGGGCTAGCAACCTATCACTGCACTATCACATTTTGTCGATCTTTTATACCCACAGTTATGCTAAAAGTGGCGCTGGAACATAAGGTTCATGTGCTCTGCCTACCCCTTTTGGGAATAAAGGCGTGAATGTATGTATGTAATTTAGGGAAAGATCTCTACGTACTCGTAATTCTTGCTTTGCTATATAATACTTTATCTGGTACTAGTAACAGATAAAGTAATAGCAAAGGTAAAGCAGCAAGAATTACCTAGCCGCCCGCGTGGCTCCGCTTGCATATTATAAATAACCCACAGGATATACAAAGCCTATGTACCGAAGATTCATTTAATAATATACTGGTGAACGATTTTAAGAAATCGGATTTTCGGAGATTTCCCACTGCATACATAAATACTTAGCCACAATTATACAGACTTTTCCCATTTATTCTTAGGATACATTTTGCGTATACATCATCATCATCATTATATCAGCCGAAAGACGTCCACTGCTGAACAAAGGCCTCTCCCAAAGAGTGCCAAAGTGACCGGTCCTGCGCCACCCGCATCCAGCGGACTCCAGCGACCTTTACCAGGTCATCAGTCCACCTTGTGGGCGGCCTACCCACGCCGCGCCTTCCGGTACGTGGTTGCCACTCGAGAACCTTTCCGCCCCAACGGCCATCGGTTCTACGTGCTATGTGCCCCGCCCGCTGCCACATAGATTATAGAAAAAACCTATTCCTCTTTGTCTTGTTTTATTTCTGATCGCTGTGAACTTGGCTATTTTGTAAAGATACTCTAGCCAATAGTGTTGAAAACAGTTTTCTGTTGACTGGGCACCTAACCAGTTCAAGGTATATTAGAAAGGACATGTTCATTGTTAGGTGCTTCTATATTTTCGTCACTACATAAGCAAATTCTCTCTTTATCTCTTTAAGTATTTTTATGGTTCGCCAAACTTGGAGAGTAGTTTTCTCTCAACTGCATCACGTCAATTTAAAATCTATTTATTTGATGCTTATCATTTTGATAATTTCAATACTCTTTCAAGAGAGTAAGTGCCACTGCGAGATAACTCCGTTAGATATGTCATCTACATAATTGTCAAACTAAATAACAGTAAATTTGGACCCGTAGACATAATTTGGGCAGGCAAACCAGCTTCTTCAGAATACAGGGGGCGGAATATTTGTCATGGTCTCAATTCCTAACAACTTCCTTCGTAATCTTCGTATCACTTTGACAGGTTGTGACAGCCCCCTGTCACATGGATATGCTAACTGTTAGATGACTACTATCAATTTGAGTGTCCTGTTTCCAATGAGAATGATTTTTATTTGTGAGTGCAACAATTAGCGGAAGAAACTAAAAATTTGAAAATGTTTAAAAAATACATATTAAATTTGACATCTAATTTCCATATAATTATCATAACAATCAAGTTTGTTTGTGTCGAGATCGATAAAAAAATTCAAGAGCTACTTAAAAAAAGTCAACAACTGTGACAGTACAAATCAGGGCACCCAAAAAAACGACCCTTTTTTAACCTCATACATATCCCGAGGCTTGCATACAATGCTTCGTGAACGCATTAGTAAACCCTCTACACATCTCTTATCAAAAAATATTGCAAATTAGACCTTATTGTGATGAAATAGGATTTAAGCAAACCGAACTATTAAGTTGGTGCTTATACACATTAGTCTGAAGAAAACAATGAGACGGTTATAAATAAGTTAAGCAATATTAAGCTTTAAGAGGTATGCGATAAGAAATAATGTGTTTGGATGATTATACTTGGTGAACGTTCACAGTAGGTTGACATTGCCAAGTGGAGACAATGAGTAAGTACACCTAAATAGTTAGACTGTTGATGTACGAAAAGCGAGAGATAATGAAATGAGGCAATTTTACACAGTTTCTTTTCATATTGAAGTATATTTATACTAAATTAATTTTTGTATTAAGCAGTAACGCTTTTAACGAAATTATAAATTTTAAATTAAAGGAAAAATTGAAAAATTGAATGCTCCGAGCCGGATTCGAACCGGCGACCACAGGCATTCATGGCCCGTCGCTACTAACCAACTGAGCTATCGGAACATTCTGTCTCGGCCACTAAATCTTTCAATCAGTTCCTTCCTACAACGCCTTAGGGAGGCGTGTAGCGACATCTACCAGAAGACTTAGGCTTCTTAACATTCAGTCATTCATTAATTTTTCGGAGCATTCAATTTTTCAATTTTTCCTTTAATTTAAAATTTATATTTATACTGTTAAGTAACCTGTATATCAGTTGTTGAACTTGTTGGTCAAAGGCAAGTGATTTGAAGAAAATTGCATATTTTTTGTCACCTCAGCCTTATTACAATCGCAATGTAATAATGCTAATAATGCTTCATACTAATACGTATTTACTTAAAATTCCAAAAACTGCACTGACAAAAACAACCATCATAAAATTGTCGAACCTGATTCATCACTTTCGATAATAAAACCGTTATGGTTTTTAAGATAAAGAAATCTATATTTCAGCTTTTTATTCTGTGTACACGTTATTATGTCACTCATCATCATCATACCAGCCGAAAGACATCCACTGCTGGACATAGGCCTCCCCCAAAGAGTGCCAAAGTGACCGGTCCTGCGCCACCCGCATCCAGCGGATCCCCGCAACCTTTACGGGTAACCTACCCACGCCGCGCCTTCCGATAAGTGGTCGCCACTCGAGAACCTTTCCGCCCCAACGGCCATCGGTTCTACGTGCTACGTGCCCCACCGACTGCCACTTAAGTTTAGCGATTCGGAGGGCTATATCGGTTACCTTGGTTATGCTGCGGATAGCCTCATTTCTGATGCGATCACGCAGAGAAACTCCCAACGTAGCCCTCTCCAGAGCCCTTTGGGTGTCTTTGAGCCTTCTTATGAGGTCCAATAGTAAGCGACCACGTTTCAGTGTCATTATGTCATACACACACACCGGTCAAAGACTCTCGTCTTGAGACACTGTGGAATATTGGACGAGAATATGTGCCGTAGCTTCCCGAACGCTGCCCAGCCGAGTCGGATTCGTCGACTCGCTTCCGGCGAAGTCACTATCCAGATGATATTAGACCTAATCATATGAGTATACCACCTCCAACACAACCGCAAGTTCCTTCATTCATACGTTCTACTTAACTGAACTCAAACGACATAGCAGCCACAACGCGGCACACGGTAGCTCTTTCCGCCTTTAATTAATTAGCATAAAACTGACTAATGCTCACTTTAAAAATTAGAGCTAAGCTTAGAAGAACTTTATGTGAGTGCATTGCATGCATGTCTATTGGGAATTTGCAGTAAATATTAAAACAGGTTCATGTCATTATTTTGTCTTTTAATCAAATCATATATCAAACCACCGCGAAATGGTAAAAAAAATACAAAACTACAGCTCTGCTCGGGTGACAATAGAGAAAACGATTCCCAGACATGAAACCCAGCTGGATCGATTTTGCACCCCTTTAAACCCGTATGTTGTACAGCGAAATCGTTACAGCCGTTTTATATAGAGATTATGTAATACTAGCGTTTTAAAATTCTCATACAAAAATAATAATGCCATAAAAATGTGCATTGTTGAACATGAAAGCACATATTTTTTTAAGCGATTGAATAAATATATGTTACAATTGAAATGTTTTGTAGGTAGAAACGTTTGTATGAAAAAAGTAATATCACAATGTTTACCTACCCAAAGAAGTTATTTATATAGACGATTTAATTGAATAACAAGCTTGTCAACACCTTATTTATCAGGGCATCCAAGTTAATTTGTCTGTCCAAAAAGAGCCCATGACGTACACGTTTTTTGCTTACGGTCACCTTTCTTAGGACAATCGATTTGGCAGTCATTGACATGAACAAGAAAAACATCCGTCTACAAATTTCCTTAGTGCAGTCTTCATTGCGTGATGTGTATCACCGCAATGACGGTAAGCTTTAGAAAACTAGCAATGAATACGACGCGTAGCTAAAATGTAATCATGTGTTATATCGTAGTGGTCGTCCAGAGATCTGAATGTGATTGGTGTGCTAAAAGAGGTGAGCGTATTCGGATGGTGATGGAACGATTTGTTATTTGCATACTAACATTGACAAAGTTATGCCTTTCTAGAATCTTGTACGCTTATTTTTATTATGAGCCCATAATTATTTGGAAAGATATGATTCTGATGATTGCAGTTATAAATCGCTAAAATTATAAGGAAATATCGAAGTCAAATCATATAACTACTAATAAGGAGGTGATTTCTGTGATACGTAAGTTTGTATGTCGGGGGTAATTTGCGGAACTACGAGGGGCGTTCAATAAGTCTCGGTATCGGCATTAAAAACAGAAGTTATCGTATCGTATAAATTTTAATGATTAAATACTCTAATCTTTCTTGTTTTACGTGCATATATAATGTGTTTTAATAAAACAAATCATTATTAAAATTTTGCATCATTCAAAAATAAAATAAAACTTTTGTTCGACGAAATGAAGCTCATTTTTTGAATCAACGCAATTGCACAGATTTAATTGAACAAAGAATAAGCACTCTATTACTTTTAAAGAGTTGATCTAGGTGACAGGGTAGATAATTAATTATATAGAATTTACGTTTCTAAATAGCACCCCCTGGTAATTTGCAATCTTTTCCAAACAGAAACGTCATAAAATTGGCATTTATTTTTCTTTATTTTCTCTTAGTCCTTTAATGGCTATATGATTATCTTGTACTTATCACACTTCCTGGTATTTACATCCATATATTTTTCATTTATACTGACCCAATTTCTAACATCGTGAGGAACCCTGCATACTTACATCCACGAAGAAATTCAAAGGTGTATGTGAAGTCCCCAACCCGCACTGGGCCAGCGTGGGGACTACTGCCCGTTCCCTCTCATCCATGAGAAGAGGCCAGTGCCCAGCAGTGGGACGAATACATTGATTAATTAATTAATTTCTAAAAATAAAAAAAAAAAGATGGCCAATAAAACCTGTGGCTTCAAAAATATGAATAACTAGCTGATGCCCGCGGCTTCGCTCGCGTGGTTATAGGAAAATGTGGGGATTAGATGTTTTCCCGCTGGAAAAAGTAGCCTATGTCACTGTGCAGCTTCTAAACTATCTCCATACAAAAATCACATCAATACGACGCTCCGTTGCGACGTCAAAGAAGAACAAACAAACACACACACACTTTCGCATTTATAATATTAGTAAGGATGAGTTTTTTTTAATTTCCAGGCTTCTAAAAAGACAAATATCTAACTTTAAAATGAATATTCTGGATTACCACACCAGAATTTTACCAAAATCGACCCAAAAATTCCGAAAAAAAATCCTCAAATTTTACCGACGTCAGAATATATGCTGCCCCCATCGTCTTTGTTTAACTATTAAAGAAAACAACTTAATAATATCTTTTTTTACTTATTTAGTGTAATCGTGAATGAAATTTAGTGTAATCAGTGTGAAAAATAATCATACATTATTATCTCATAGATGTAATCATGCCGATACCGAGAACTTATTGAAAGCCCCTTGTACTCATGCGATTGAACCTTCGATTTGGATAATAGTTTGCAAGCTTGAGTTTTGTGCAATAGGCGGTACTTGCATACATAAATACATTTAAAAAGGAAGAGAGTGGTATTAATCTCATATGATTGTAACGTATGAGGAGCGTATGTGAGCATAACCATAACCGTTTCAAAATAAAATGTAAGTAATTAATAAAAATGGCGAAGAACAGAAGTAGATAGCAACTACAATGACACCAGGAATGAACAGCTATTCCCCTGTTCATTATGCATTTTTTAATTACGAAAACAAAAAGTTGCACTTGCACGCGCCGGCACCCACCAAAAACGCCCTACCTATATTACGGGGCTGTATTGAAAAATATTGAGTTGTTTGAATCGCCATTCTGACCATAGTAGCAGACAATGAGGCCTGATTTTCAGATATATGATTCTTGATTATATGTTTGTTGATCCAACCAGATCGATACACGATTGCTTAAAATTTCCTCGATAGAAATAAATCCAAAGTTGCGTCCTAATTTTTAGATTTTTAACCAGTGTACGTAAGCAATATGAGATTAAGCGGCGAAACTTCGTTGAAATGATAATCTATTACTCGTCTTGAATCTGATTTTATAAAATGTACTCCCTTCATAATAATATTTGGAATAATCCCATTATTACTGATTTCGCGTTTTTGAAAGCAAACGCCCCTTTCTGAGGATGTTGTTTACTTGTCTGTCAAACGTTATTGGCGTAAGTTTGTCTCTGACGCGCGGACCGCCCATTGAGCTCATTCGGCGACCGGCTGTCTTCGAGGCAGGACCTATGTTATTCAACGCCGCAAAATTACTTACGAATTATAATTATACTCCAGTATATGTAGGCCTACGGCGCCATTCAACCCGAAACATGTCGGAGGTCTTTTTGTAATGGGCTTGGGCGCTCCTAGAATCGCACTCACACATGCGCAATTAATTTATAATGTGTGCCAGTTACTTCACATTAAAACTTTTTGCTGTAAATGTTTCTATCGGGTGTTGTGATTGAAAAATACTGGCCGTATTAATACCTAAATTTAGGTGTCAAATTTGTTCTACAGAATATCACAGCTTATAACATAGCAGTCAGATAAATAAGAAATATTTTCATTTACCTACAAGTTGTGATAAATTGTAGATTGTGCAAGTGACTTAGTATTTTTCTTTGGAAATTTCTATACACAAAAATAATTTAAACAAGTCCATCTGAAAAGTGGGCCTTGCTTCAATTTCCGTGGTTCTATGGCAGCTTTTGGGCTACCGCTGTAAAAACATACTTACTTTTACCCTCTAGTTTTTTTTTTCATATAAGCAAAGGAACTGAACTACGGCGTCGCTACGACGCTCATTTCATGCTCATAATGTCACATCACATTCAGCGAATATTTCATTATTTTGGTACATACAATGAATTATCTGCCACAACTTACTCTACACTTGGTCTAGTAAAGTTAAAATGTATAGAATTTTGTAATAACCGATTTTCAAAGGAACAGATGAAGACTCCATGACGTCGGGACCGAAATGAAAGGGACGAATGAACATGACATAACTGATCTCTTCTCGATGAGCGTCAAATTTCAAAAGTCAAATTTGTCTACTGTCTCGCTAGGTGACGTGACGTGAGCGGAACGCGTGTGTTTGTGTGTGTAACATGTATAAAAACGAAACTTTTAATGCGGGGTGCAGGCCGCGGGCGGGTTTTAGGGCGTGGCTTAAAATACCTAATGTTGATGCTTGGTAGGGCCTTAAACGCGCACAGGTTGTGACGTCACAATCCATATTCTCGGCGCGTTTACTATGGACTTAGTAATTGACTTGCAATTATCTCCTTAAAATTTGCATGTAAGTCATCTCATACAATCATGGCATTTCTAATCCAATAGTCTAACTGACCCCGTATCATGGTCGGTCTTATCACGCGATAAGTGACGGACGCTCTATCTTGTCACTTATCATGTGATAAGGCCGTCCATGCTACGGGGTCTGTTATGTTATTTTATCTAAAAAAAATAGTAAATTTTAACGTGAGATAAAACTAATACAATAGTTCTTTTTATATGTCTGTTGTATGATATTTTACGTATATCTGGCATCGATTGAGTGCAATTTATTCAAAATTGAAGTCCCATGCATAATCTCTATATTAGGTAAGCAAATGGTCGCGCGTCCTGGTAAAGTGAACGGCGTCTTAAATTTAGTACCTACATAATATACTTATTAACTGAATGGATAGCAATTGTTACTCCTCCTCGTTGTAAAAAAACAGTCACTATAAAAATACGACAAGCACTAAAACAATGGCATTCATCGTGACAATATGATGTACATTGTAACGATTTGAAATATAACTATAAAGGTGATTGACCACCGGAGACTTACACCAGGTGTCAAGTTTAGTTGTTCAATCGAAAAATGACTTCTGCACAATAATGTTACGAAGGCTTAAAAGGCTTTCCACCATGAGTCTAATTATAATGTAAACAAATTGGGTATGTGTACGCGCAACACGTATTTATAAAAGACGATGCCAACGATCTTAAGCGCAGACATTTTGTTTGAGTTCGCTTCTAAATTATTATGATTAGATGTTTGTGACAAGTTTAATTTAGATGTACGAGTAATTGCAAACGAAAAGTTGTCTAAGTTTACTAGTCATTTAATAATTATTAAAAATGTTTCTGTCAAAATGTTCAGTTGGTACAAGCTTTTATTGCAAACTGTACTTTTCTGTACCTTCATTCGTCGTTGAGACGTTTCTAACGAGCCCAAACTCAACGGTGTTACGTCGGTTAAGCTCCGGAGTCATAGTAAATATAGTATTCCTGTCCATACTACAATTAAACCGGAACTTTCAGCGCAATCGGTTGAAGATATCTGCTTCTAAATTGAGTTGCAAGATTCCACCCCAACAAATACTGCGTGTATTTTTAATATTACCTCAAATAGTAAGCAGAGGTAGGTATTAGGGCTATGAACCGATATTGCAAGAAAATTTAAAGGTAGTCTTTAACTATCAAAGTGTAATTAATTTATGAAAATGTATCGAGCAGCAGTGTATCGTTTTACACTCATTATTGACACATGGAAGAAGTTGGTCATTTGTAACAGTTGTAACGTCACGTCAGTAAGACATAACAGTTGTAACGTCACGTCAGTAAGACATTTTTTTTGTGACGTTTCAGAGAGGCAGAGTTAGTTTCAAATGAGACTGTCACTTGTTAACTTTGTTACCGATACATTGCTTGCCGAATAAACTTGTGTGAAAAAAACGCGCTTTTTTAAATTACACTAAGCGTAATTAATTAATTTATGAAAATGAATCGAGCAGCAATGTATTGTTTTACACTCATTATATTGACACATGAAAGAAGTTGGTCACTTGTGACAATTGTAACGTCACGTCAGTAAGACAAAGTAGTGATCCATTGCGTGCTGAATTATTTTATATGGAAAAAAGTTGGTAGTTAACACCTACCTCTGGTTACAATTAGGTAATATTAAAAATACACGCTGTATAGTTAAATAAAATATTTTTGCAAGTTACATAAAAGATTGTAAAAAACGCAAACTCGCGATGTTACCTTATCGCCAAATACTTAATTACTTAAGTACTTTTTTCTTTCAAAAATCTGAATATACCATGCATTGATAGTTTAATCTACAGAAAAGCACCCGTTGCTGATAAACGTGAACGATTGTAATCAATTTGGAAAATAAATATAAAGTCATAGACTATATTTATTTTGCAAAATTGAGTTATAGACTTTTAGCAAAACTAAATTTTATTTTGTTTAATTTTCATTACGTGGTGTGTACGGCAGCTATGTTTGTGATCTTTAGAAAACAAGTAATGCACACGACGCGGAATCATAATGTTCATATATGTGATATATCGTAGTACACGTCCAGAGTCCTCCTTAATTTTGCAAACAAATCTAAAGTCAAAGGTTAACCTGCAAGCTACCGATTCATATTTTTATAGACCTCATTGAAATCGTATAGGGTAATTTATTTTATTTCGAAGCCATTAAACTGAAATCGTGTCAAATCTATAAATGGGCTTTTAATTGATCGAATCGATAATCCGGTAAACGATTCGATTCGATTTTATTGTGGGAATTATGTTTGTCCGCGGCGGAAAGTCAAATAAAAGGCAAAGTTATTAATATAATAAAATTATAAATGTAATAAACACTACTATGAATGCTATTTTATGCGTTTTTAATAAAACCACGTTTATTAATTTCTGGGAAGGAGTTATAAATACTCACGTTATGTTGCATTGCTATTACAAATTGATAATAATTATTAATGTTTCTAGTACTTATCGGTTTAAGGCAAAAATAAATAAATTTAATACGTTTGAATTGTTTTTACTGCATGTCTCACGAAAGTTTAAATTCAATGTTTTTACTGCTTCCAAAAGTTACACTTTAGTTATTCCCAACAGTAATTTGCACGTTTGCAGTTTCAGTGTCTCAAAAACCATGTTCCGCTGAAGGTGCCAAAAAAATAGTTTTTTCGAAGACCCTACAGTATTTGATGTTTTGCCCGACTATGGCAAAGCTGAAAAGAAGGAATAGGTTTTTAGCAGCGAATGTTTATATTTAAGATTATTCCACCGAAGTGTTTAAGATACTGAACCAATTTGACGAAATAATGTTTCTGGCGGTTTCTGGTTTGTAAAAAAAAAAAGTTACTTTTCCGTAGTCGGGTTACAGTTTTTTAAACAGTTTATGGTTGTTTGTAATACTGATCATGTAGCAGGTTAGGTTTATTTCATAGTAAGGTCATCCTGAAAATTTCATGGTGTCAGTAAACAACCATCAATTGAAAAGTTGGACAAATTAAACAGTTAACAATTTGTTGTGATTCGGATACCTATCCGCAAACCTTACCTTATAGTGGCTTGGTTACCTAACCACGCCACTATTGTGTAATATATTGTATTTAAGATAAATGAGACATACAAATTGAACATGAAAACAAAGCCCGAAATAAGCTCAATAAAACTTGTGTTATCATACCAGACGACAATATAATTAAGTTTCTGTCAAAAAAATCATTTTTGGTACAAGCTTTTATTGCCGACTGTACTTTTCTGTATACCGTCATCAACTACTCATTGAGACGATTCTAATGAGCCGAAACTCGATGTGGTTATGTGGTTTTATTACGAAGTTCCTATGGCCACCTTCCAGCTCCATCATCAGATCAGCTCCACGTCATCATAATATTGCATTGTCACGCGATTTGTATATTCGTGCAAAATTTCAACTTAATCGGAAACCGGGAAGTGGATCAAATTTAACTTGCAAGATTTGATTACAGACAGACAGACAGACAACGGGACAGGTGAAAGTAAATAAAAGCTTGTAAAAACATAAATACTTACTCACTCATGATGGGCGACGCAGACGGGGCTGACCTAGACGGAGATGGCGTGACGACCTGCCCCCTATTCTGTAACTTGTTTTAAGCTCACCTCAACGCTCACCCACAAATATATCTTGACACCGCGATGCGTAGTAACTAAGCGTAGGTAGAGGCTTAGTTTCGTGAAGGGTGGACGGCGGGGTGAGCCGCATTAGCGCGTAGCGAATAACAGCAACTGCGAATAACTGGCCAATTGGGCGGAAGATGCACCTAGTAGGGACGCATGGAGATCACGGGGAGAGGCCTTTGCCCTGCAGAGACACGCAATAGGCCCCTGAAAAAAAAAGCTTACAGCCATATAAAACAAAACATCCAAGACTCGCAAACAAATATTCACGCTCATCAAACAACTTCTTGCTCTTACCAGGATTTGAACCCAGGAGTGTTGCGTAATGGGCCGATGTCGAATACTGCGACTTTTGCCTTTACGGACATGTTTATATTTCTAACTTACTTTGTTCATATGCTGCAATTTAATATAAGTTAAGGAAACTCAAGGTCTTAATTGTAAGTTATATAAGGTAAACAAAGTTTTGTTAACGAATTTAATATTTATTTATTTATTTAAAGCTCGTAATCCTTCATTTGTTTTACTTATCGCAGAGTTTCATGATCATATAGTGCTAAAGCCATTGGTTTTTTTCAGCTGGAGGCGTTTGTTTCTTAAATAAAAATAAAATATAAATAAAGTATGTTTAGTGGTTTCTTTGATACTAGATGTGAATCGTCGAAGCAACTGCACTGCACCCATTACTTTTATAAATTTTATTTGGCAGAACGAATTTTCGCACTGTACTTAATTACATACCCTTTTGTTTTACAGCTATCGCGCCTTTCTTTAATCACTATAAAATTTTACCTCCACCATCCTACTTAGATGTCTATTTGTGTTCATCACTTTGTACGTATTTGTACTCACAATATAAGACAGAATTTTGTCTCAGTCGGTCGAGCTATCGATAATATATGCTGTGCTCTACGTACGCGCACGAAATAATTACATCACAAAAGTAAACAATGATGTTTAAGATGAATGAATTTTGATTCCTTTCCCGAGAGAACAGGCAAAAAATCATTCTTAGATGCATTAGCGGAATTAAAGTAGAAAACAACCTAATGTATGACACTACTTATTAATAAACCCATTACATTAAATAAGTTATGGTAATAACACTTTTTTTGGGTTCCGTAGTCAACAACGAACCCTTATAGTTTCGCCATGTCCGTCCGTCTGTCCGGTTATACTAGAATACTGTAATTTGACATGGGTATATAAATCAATTACGCCGCTTTACCCATAGTGTAGGGTATCGTTGGATAGCTTGTTCAAAAATATTATGAGTTTTTTTAAACCATTTTTCAAGTCGGAGTTCGTTCGCGAGGTATTGGGCTTTAAAGCCCTTTGAGTCATCGTCCCTCCTCCCTGCCGGCTAAGCTGAATTTAAAAGGAAAACTATCACGGCTAAGTAGGCATAACTAGTTACCGAGTAATAGTCGACCAACTTAAAAGGCCAACTTTCGTACAAATTCGGCCGACGCAACCGCACCATTTACTTGGCGCGTGTCGATGTAACAAATACAGACAGGCAACTACGGAACCCTACACTGCGCGTGGCCCGACATGCACTTGGGCAGTTTCCTTTCGATTGGTTAATTTTAGCTACCACACGTGTCGAGCAAATGCGATAGATAGAGCACGCGAAACACACGCGAATGCGAAGCGAAAGTTGTGAAACAATAGAGAATAATAATAAAAAATATTGAGAATTGAAATTATTTAATGAGGCCGTTATATAAAACTGCCATTGGAATTGGAATCTTATACCTTGGACTATCGAGTTGCTCTTTGAATGGACTACTTTGATGCAATTTCGCCAACTCAAATAATCTCAAGTATAAGAAGCAGAGCGCTTCTTTATTTTTATTGGTTTTTTAGCACTAATGTTTCGTATAGTTTTATTACACTTGATCGCTTATCAGTTTAATATTTCCCATCTAAGTTTAATTACTAATGTTTAAGCTTCATTAAGGATGTTGTAAAAAATATTGTTTCTAGAAGATGTTAAAATTCTGAAAGAGGTAATTTATAAACCACAAAATATCTTTAGTATTACCTACATAACACGTATAATTATCATTCCAAGTTTACCTAAAAACTTTAAGAGGATTTAGAGTCGGAATGTGGTAGGCCAATCTTAGCGCCGACTGTACTCTTGTTCCAACTCTGATTGTAATAGTCATGTTGTGCAATCAAAACACCGTTGCTTATCACATATGGATGTAAATGATCCGAAATAAAGACTATGTAGTGGCTCTGTGAGCTGTAGATAAAACTCACAAGCCTGCCTTTTTACAAAAAAAAATTTGAAATTTGAATAAGTGTCTTGACTAAGAATAAGCTGCTCACAATATTTCACGAGAATCGGTTCAGAAATGCGACCTGTAGAGCGCGAAAGCGGGCCATCCGGACAGACAAACGTTTATTTAAGTACACTCGCGGGCAAAGAATACGGGTCACCCTAAATTAAATAACTGCCATAGGTTTTTTAAAATATTTAATACTTGTTTTATTTACATAATATGCTATTCTTTACAATACCCAACTGTATTAACAATTTCCTGGATCCTATCATAAAAATATCGATATCCAAAAATCACGATTTTTGCGATATCTCGCTCCGTTAACGTTGTTTTTTTTCATGGGTTTTTACGAGTCCGATTTAAACCTGGTAACGTTATATTTTTTACTGTTATTAGCAGTTTATATGTAAAATTAAATAAAGATCATGACAGGATTAACTATACAACCTCTTACGCACTATTTTAGGAAATATGACGGTATTTTACCGACCCATATTCTTTGCTCCCGAGTGTATTATGTCAAGTAGTTTTAATAAACTGAAGCACGAAACCCAACATAATTTAGCATCCATATTAACGTTCGGTTGTTTGGTTACTTGCTTTATTAAGCAATCGCAGTTAGTACATAATTCTCAAGACGAGAGTAAATAGGTATAGTGTATAGGTATGGATGTAACACTCTCGACCTCATGGGTCATGATCACCTAACGTTAGATAAGATAGTTCTTTAGACAGTGCCTAATCAGTAATCAAATGTATTGCATTCATGTTATTACAAAGATATTATATTTTACGTAGGGAGGCAGTAGAGGTCTCAAACATGAGCCCTGTAAGGGCACCGCAGCTGATCTTATTAGCTAATTAAAGCTAATTTGCTGTTTAGGTCCAGATCGCGCGCAAGGCTTTTGGCAGTCGGAGCCAGAGAGGCAGGTCACTGGCTGCATGCCCATCCTTTACTAAATACCGGTACCTTTCTGGACCCTACCTACTTTCGTCTGGCGACTGGTCTACGGCTTGTCCGAGATGATGGCAAAAGACCTGATGGAGTGTCTCTGGTTCTGTGGAGTTTGGGACGGATGCTTGTGTGGGACGCTACCTGTGTAGACACACTGGCACCGGCCCACCTTCAACGGACTACTTCTAAAGCAGGTGCAGCGGGAAATGCCGAAAATCTTAAACGCATTAAATATAGAGGCCTCGGCAGAGAGTACAACTTTGTACCATTTGGCGTCGAGTCGAGACCCTCGATCCGTGGGGTCTGCTTGACGTAACTGGTGACCGAAGAGCTGGCGGCTTACTCGCGCAACGGGTGCCGGTTAATGTACGGCCCAATAATCGGCGTCCACTATATCTCTATTTCTTTTTAACTCGTGCAAAAAGAGAGAGAGAAAGATAGATGGACGCGGATTATCGTCGTACATTAACCGGCACCGCGCAACGCATTGCAATTCAGCGAGGAAATGCCGCCAGCAGCATCCTCGGTACAATGTCTCTAGGGCCTTTTTGAACTTAGTTTTAATTTAATTTGGTTAATGTTAGTTATCATCTTGTTTACACTTTAGAAAATAAATTGTACCATTTAAATTAATAATAATAATAAATCAGCCTATATATGTCCCACTGCCAGGACACAGGCCTTGTCTCATGAATGAGAGGGAACGGGCAGTAGTCCCCACGCAGGCCTAGAGCGGATTAGGCCAATGAGACAATTTAAACTTAGATATCAAAAAAAAAAAAAAAAGCTGTCATGAATTAAACGATATTTCTTAGTAGCTTATCGTAACTGCTTTTCAGATGCTTCATCATCATCATCATCATATCAGCCGAAAGACGTCCACTGCTGGACATAGGCCTCCCCCAAAGAGTGCCACAATGACCGGTCCTGCGCCACCCGCATCCAGCGGACTCCCGCGACCTTTACCAGGTCATCAGTCCACCTTGTAGGGGGCCTACCCACGCTGCGCCTTCCGGTACGTGGTCGCCACTCGAGAACCCGAAAGCCATCGGTTCTACGTGCAATGTGCCCCATTCAGATGCTTAAAATTATTAAATTAAAACAAAATTGTTTGCAGGACAAGTTTGACAGTTCTCCATAACAGCAGTCGGTGCCTCATTTAACGATTACTAGTCTGTAAACTGTGATCGATACAACCTGCCCATAATCGTTATTAGGTTGTTGACAAAACGTTGCTGAAAATTTTTGTAACTAATTCAGAATAATAATATTAACTATATGATTTGTTTGCTTTAAATGCTGGTTAATATTTTATGATTTAACTTGATAATTCGATAGGTCGATTAGTATATACAACTTTGGCCTCGTCTTTGTAACTAACCGTTTCATTTCAACTCCATTTATAATCCCTACGCAAAATACGGGTGTTATTAGTTTAGTATGTGTATTTGGGTCATCGTAGCTCCCAAACGGATTAACCGATTTCAGTGCAGATTTTTAATCGTAAGTCTTATTATGTATGTCAAGATGGTTTTTAGCTCAGTTTATTGTGTCGGCGTTTTGTATTTTATTACATACATTATAGAAAGGTTGAACTAGATTGCAATCTGCAAAAATAATGGTGAGCCTAACAAAGTACAGTCAAGTCAAGTGTAACAATATGGCTGCATCTTACTCGAAAATATGTCCCATCGCTCTTATGTCAGCGGTGTAAGGTTTCGGTATATATTTTTGAAAGGATTAAATCGGTATGTTAAATCTATCTGTTCATAATAGTGATAATGGTAATGGTGGTCTTCTTTCCCTCGACATTCATAAGTCGAGTGGGCCTGATGGAATCCCCGCGATTGTGCTAAAGATGTGTGCTCCTGAATTAACACCGGTCCTAACGCAACTTTTTCGGCTCTCATATTCTTCTGGCGTAGTCCCGACTTCGTGGAAGTCAGCTTTGGTGCACCCGATCCCTAAAAAAGGCGACCGCTCAAATCCGTCCAACTACAGGCCAATAGCTATAACCTCCCTTTTCTCCAAGATAATGGAGGCCATTATCAATCGCCAGCTGCTTCGGTACCTAGAGGACCACCAGCTGCTCTGTGACCGACAGTACGGTTTCCGTGGGGGTCGCTCGGCTGGTGATCTTCTAGTTTACCTGATACATCGGTGGGCGCAGGCAATCGAGACAAAGGGTGAGGCATTGGCAGTTAGTTTGGACATAGCGAAGGCCTTTGATCGAGTTTGGCACAAAGCACTTCTAGCAAAACTTTCATCCTATGGGCTCCCAGAGAAATTATGCGAGTGGGTCAGCAGCTTTTTAGCAGACAGAAGCATAAAAGTCGTAGTCGACGGTGAATGCTCTGACTCCATGTCTGTAAATGCTGGTGTCCCCCAAGGCTGTGTGCTATCACCCACGCTGTTCCTCCTGCATATTAATGACATGTTGCAAATCAGCGGCATTCATTGTTATGCGGATGATAGTACGGGTGATGCCTTTTACACCGGCCGTGCCAATATTTCTCGGGAAAACGTCATTGAGAGTCGAAACAAACTTGTGTCTGAAATTGAGTCTTCCCTAAAAGAAGTCTCAGAATGGGGCCGACTTAATCTAGTCCGTTTTAACCCCTCGAAGACACAAGTTTGTGCATTCACCGCAAAAAAGTTAGCGTTTCCGGCATCTCCACGATTTGAGAGCACTCCCCTAGCAGCCACAGCCAGCATCGGAATCCTTGGCGTCGACATTTCGAAAGAAGTCCAGTTCCGCGGCCACTTGGAGGGTAAGGCCAAATTAGCCTCGATGAAGCTCGGTGTGCTCAACAGATCGAGACAGTATTTCACGCCGGCTCACCGCCTACAGCTCTATAAGGCGCAGGTCCGTCCACATATGGAATACTGTTGTCATCTGTGGGCAGGGGCTCCTCAGTACCAGCTCCTCCCTCTAGACCGCATTCAACGGAGAGCGATTCGAATTGTCGGCTGCCAGCGTGTTTCCGATCGGCTTGATC
Source organism: Epinotia bilunana (assembly GCA_947049275.1). Lineage (NCBI taxonomy): Eukaryota > Metazoa > Arthropoda > Insecta > Lepidoptera > Tortricidae > Epinotia > Epinotia bilunana. The sequence continues at coordinate 8,555,536 of OX346265.1, forward strand.
CCTTAGCACTGCGTAGAGATGTAGCCTCGCTTTGCATTTTCTACCGCATGTACAATGGGGAGTGTTCCGTTGAATTGTTCGGATTAATCCCCGCCGCTTCCTTCCGCCATCGCCCTACGCGACAGCTTTTCCATTCTCACCACGTAGATGGTTGGCAGTCCTCAACTGTGCGTTTCTCCCGAAACTTTCTGCCTCGCACAGCCAAACTCTGGAATGAACTGTCGCCTGCGGTATTTCCGGACCGTTATAACCTTCAAGCCTTCAAGAAAAGAGCGTACTCCCATCTTAAAGGCCGGCAACGCACCTACAACTCTTCTGGTGTTGTAAGTGTCCATGGGCGTCGATTATCGCTTACCATCAGGTGATTCGACTGCTCGTTTGCCTCCTATATCATAAAAAAAAAAAAAAAAAAAAAAATCTGAGTATAGCAACCTTTGATTTTCAAAAATATGCTTTCCAAATTGTCTTACCAAAAAAACTTTAAAAAGCGAAACCTATTAGCTATTTAAAAGCGACACCATCGGCGCCAACGTCGCCACTCGTGCGCAGATCGCGCGATACGCTATCAGATGAGATCGAGATAGCGCGCGTGCGCACCATTCCCACGATCGAGATCGAGTTGTTCCACGCTGGATTAAAAGCGCGGAGGTGTTTCTAAGCGCAGTGAGGGATCTTTTAGTTTTGGAGTTAATTCGTTGCAAATGTAAGACGTTTATGATTTTAAAAAAAATACCTATATTACTTAATGTCGCAAGCATTATGGGCTGCATCGGATGTGACTTGAAGCGGTTTTTTTTACTAGCACATATTTTAATCGTATTTTTTAAATTAAAGAGACTTTTTCCACTTAAATAAACAAATACATATTTTTAATTTATACTGATCAGCCTATGCTTTCATTTAATACTTAAGATAAGATATTCATAGTTAAAGTTTTAAAGGAGATTTTAATGTAAGCCTTAACTTTACTAATTTTGTAACATCACGATAATAACCAGTAAGCTCGGCCGAATTTCACCTTCCTATACAAACGGAGATAGATTAGATACGATTAGATTTATTTATTTCGAGATAAAAATTACAATATAGATTCGCATACAATGTCAAAATTATAAGAATACTTATCACGATCGTCAATAATAAGAAATAAAAATTAAATAATATTCAAAATTCGTTCGTTCTCATTTTAAACCTACGTGTTGGATTGTGACGAAACTTTGCATATACAATGACATGAGGTGTATCTATGTCTGTAATTAGTTTATATGGTTTCAGTTTATAAAACAAACGAAATACAGCAAAAACAAGTTTTGTATGATAAACTTCAATTCGCTGTATTTTTTTACTATGGTATCTGAAGCTACATAAACTAATTACAGACATAGATATACCTCATGTCGTTGTACATGCAAAGTTTCGTTACAATCCAACACGTAGTTTTAAAATGAGAGCGTTACTACGTTTGTATGGAGAATCGAGCTTACTACGGACTCTTAAGTCGGTAAGTATAGTGTACTAGATTATGGAGTACCTATTCTTAAACTTAGTTTATAATATAATGTTTGGTAATTTTTTGCAAGTTTGAGCTGTCTTCTTATAGCGATATGACAGTAGCAAATTAAACAATATGAAATAATAATTTAATCCGTATGGCAACGTTCATTCATTGTCGTACACGCACAGCTACTACGTAGTTAAAGATAATTCCATAATTTCCTAAACCAATTAAAATTTACTTAATCAAGCTTAAACACTAATAAAAACACATTACTTAAATCATTTCGTTTATCGTCTATGAAATAAATTCCATGCTTAATCGTTCTATTGATACAATCTATGCATCGTTTCAAACAATCGATATAACAAACTGGACCGCTACAAATTGGGACCGACTCGAATCACAATCGAGCCGAACAATGAACCTTTTACACTAATTATCGATATCCGAAACAAAGTGAACACAACTCGCATATGTACGGTGGGAATAAAATAATATCAGGTTTTTGGGAAAGAGAAAAAAGTAACTTAAATCAATTATATCCATATAATTACATTTAATCTTTTTGATCTTTAGGAAACTACTTTGAAGAGGGGTTTTATAATTACATTAAAAATGGTAGTCTTGTCTTAGGCTAGGTGCCAGTGTACTAAATGTGTTTTTGCCATATTTCGACATTATTTAATTTTTCATAGGCGCAGGTGAACTTTTGAAACCATTATATATATTATTATATATAAATTGTATTAACTAACCTAGTTCGCAAGCCAACATGTACTTACTAACCAACTATGGATGATGTCCGAAATATACAATTTCAATTTCAATTTTAATAAATAAATTTCAAGTCCAATTTCTTGCAAGTAGTTACACAAAATAATTAGAAATAAAAACAAAGTTTTTGTGGATAAAGCGTAAATATAAGTAAATTTAAATACCCGCTATCTGCAAAATTAAAACCGCACTGGTCAGTTTTATTGACATAACGGTTTTTCAAAATCGCGATGTCACGTGACTTTAGAAATTAGCCACTCCTATTCCCATGCTGACTGTACAGAAAGAGCAAATCGAATTAAAATCAAGCTCAATCGACACGTCCATGATACAGAATCAATAAAATCATCGGCACTAAAAGCGGTCCCTCAGATCTCGGGTCACTTTTCGGCACTCTTTTGATAATGCACCTTCAACGTCATTAAGACCGATATCCTGTTAATTTGACGGAGCATTCAGCATCTTATTATTATTTCCACAGAGTCTACTTTTGCGTATACAAGAATTGTCCTGTATTCTGCTGACTTTTCACCTTGGTACACTAATTTGAAAGACTTCAACACGCGCCTAATCCACTTTCGATTTTCAACTTTGTGATTTAGATAACCGAGTCTATTTTAATCGAAACAAAAGGTGGATTTATGATCTTTTCAATTGGAATGTTATTGTAATAATGCGGTTGATTTAAGTTAGAAACAGTGTGACGAATTGAGATATCAGTGCTTCGTCGAGTTGTAAGGTGACGCCGTGTGTTATTGTATTGACTAATTGAAGAAACTTGCATCGTAAATTCGGACACATATATATGTTAAACTTTAAAAAAACCGTCAACTAATTGTATAAAGCCTACGGAGAACCTAATGAAAACTAAAAAAAAAACTAGTCACCAGGGAAACACAAGCCTTAGAAACCGTAAATAGTCGTTTAATTTTTTATTCATTCATTAGTTATAATGAGACTCTTTGCACCGGAAACGACGCCAGTAGACCTAGGAATGTCCGCGAATGCCTAGAAATTATAGGGTTCTCTAGAAAATGTAAGTGGGAAATATAAATTGGTCACGTTCACTGTTTTTACTATTAAGGTTGATTGGGCCTCAAGTAGCTTATAAAGTACGAGTAGGTACGTACAATACAGTTAATTTGTAGCATTACCACTAGGAAATTGATCGATTTGCTTTCGCCACTTAAGTAATCAGTACCAAAATATTGTGAATATGAGTAGTCATTGCAGTTTGGTCTAAAAAAATGTTATTATCGATACTAAAGACTTCTGGGGCGCTACCGGGAAATGAAAACGAAATTCGTTCGTGTACCTGCCTCTCTGTCGCTCGAATCAGCAAGTGCGGTAGAGAGCGAACTTGGTTTTCGTTCGCAGTAAGGGCTCTGAACGAAAACTTAAAAGCGAGCTATCGAAAAGCTTTTTGCATAGAATTACAACTAAACTTGTTTTTGTTTTTTATAAAAATCGCTATACTATCCTTAAAACTAGACCCAATTGAGTAAACTTTACGAATAAACCTATGACGTGTCAGTTACTCTGTTGTCTGTAGCTCAAAAATGTCGTACCAATGCGAGTACCCATCCGACAATATTATCAACTTGGTAAAACCTGATAATTGTCGCCTGACACACAATTCGACATACATTTCTGGGAGGATAAGTGCCTAACGATGATATCCAGCAACCATTACTTGTTGACCCTGCATAATGCACAGCAAAGTAGTAGCTGCGCACCTCTGTACCTACTTATGGCCGTATTCATAAACGTTCGTCAAACCAATTTTAGCTAAAATGCCTTTAAAAATCGGCGGTCTTTAACATTTTTAGGGCTCCGTAGTCAACAAGGAACCCTTATAGTTTCGCCATGTCCGTCTGTCCGTCCGTCGTAACCATTACTACTAGAAAACTGTGATTCGGCATGGGTATATAAATCAATCACGCTGACAAAACAGTATAATAAAATCATGTTTTTTTTTATTAGGGTACCTCCCTTACACCTAAAGCGAGGATGTAATTTTTTTTTCTCGTGAAACCCATGGTGTGGGTTATCGTTGGATAGATCGTTCAAAAATATTAAAACCGGCCAAGAGCGTGTCAGGCCATGCTCAGTGTAGGGTTCCGTAGCCCGTTCCGCGAACCGAATGTATGAGCAAGAGAGTTCAAATTCCCAAATCAAATCGACCATGTATTATAGACAGACACAGTGCAAGCAATACTTAGCGAACAATTTTATTATTAGACAACGAACGACCAAAGACAACTAAGACAATTCGGGCACGACAAATTTTCGACGTAATGTATGGGCGCACCTGCTCCGACCCCATTAAATCAGGAAAAATCTTAACAGCGCCATGTACAATGTGAGCGTTCCGCGTACAGCGACATCTATCGGCAAATTAAGTGAACTATTGCGCGCGAGCTTAAAGTATGGAAGATGATTTTTATGGGATCATTCTTTATTGCGTGAACCGATTTACACTGTTTTATTACTTTATTTGAAAGCACGTCATTTCATTGTGATTTTGTAGAAATTACAGGTACAATAAACACCTGCTTATACGGTTAAATTACAAACTTAGTTCAGAAATAATTTTGTAATATTTTCAAAAACTGTTCAACCTATCAAGTTCAAAATAATTTTCATAGAAAGTTTATATAAAGTTCTACTTTTGAGATTTTTTTCATATTTTTAAAAGTTATGGTTCAAAAGTTAGAGGGGGGACACATTTTTTTTTACTTCTGTATCGATTATCTAACTACATTATCAAAAAATGATGTTAGCAAACCCCTATTCATTTTTAAATACCTATTCAACAATATATCATACGTTAGGATTGAAATGAAAAAAAAAACACTCCCCACGTTACGAATAAGGGAGGTACCCTAATAAAAAAAAACACTTTTTATTTTACCACTTTGTCGGCGTGATTGATATAGGTACATATTAGTACCAAATTTCAGCTTTCTAGTGCTAACGGTTACTGAGATTATCCGCGGATGGACGGACAGACAAAGCGAAACTATAAGGGTTCCTAGTCGACTACGGAACCCTAAAAACCATTTTTTTCAAATCAGTGATTCGTTTGCGAGATATTGGGCTTTAAAACTCAAATTTTTGTTTGAGTCATGTCCCCGTCCCCCCCCCTGCCGGCTAAATGGTAGCCATTTACTACTGGGGATGTGAAAAAAATCGTGGTAGTATTACATATAATGAATTTAAAAGGAAAACTATCACGGATAAGTAGGTATAAGTAGTTACAGAGTAGTAGTCGACCAACTTAATGCGTACTTGGAAAGGCCAATTTTCGTACAAATTCGGCCAACGCAAGCGCACCGCACGTCGATGTAACTAAGACGGAGAAGGAAACAATGGAACCCTACACTGCGCGTGGCCCGAAACGCACCTGGCCGGTTTTTTTCTCGTACGAAGGGAACACATTTTAACACATTTTATTTATCAGAAGCATTTCAAGTTTTATGAATCGGGATAGAATCTTAGTATGCTTATATTGTTGGTGAAATAGGAACCAGGCAGTCTACACTTCTACAGTATAGCCAAGTCTGCATTCCCGTAAACAGTTTGTACCCGGCAGCCGTACGTAGACAGTTTACCAGCTACCGACGTACAGATGGACACGCACACGATGCCTTTGTTTTTGAATAGCATGTGGATTTTGCGACAAAGTAGCCATTTGCATTGCCGATTCCGTATACGATTGGATTCCATTTTGTCACAGAACGCAGTGCGTAGTCGATACTTTTTTTGAATACCACGTCGGTTGAAAACAAGCATACGGTCTGTCTGATGGTAAACAATCACAGTAGCCTATAGACGCTTGCCAGTGACTCCGACTTTATTGATTTGACGATTCGTCGTGTTATCTTATCATCATTATCGTCCTAGCGTCATTCCCGGTTGTGCCCCTAAAGGAGCACAAGGTCCGCTTTGACACCTAATCCCAAGGTTTGGTATAGGCACTAGTTTTACGAAAGCGACTGCATGCCATCTGACTTTCCAACCCAGAGGGAACACTAGACGTTATTGGGATTAGACTGGTTTCCTCGCGATGTTTTCCTTCACCGAAAAGCTAACGGTCAATATTCCGTACATAAGTTCCGAAAAACTCATTGGTACGAACCGGGATTCGAACCCACGACCGCCGCATGCCTGAACTACTAGGCTACCGTAGGTTCGGCGTGTTATCTTATCAGCAAGAAATCCAAGTCCCACACTCTCTACACAGCACATCTTCGGGAGTTCTCGCGACCTTATTCACCACCAGAAGCACAACCCGTGTTCGTCTCTAGTTATCAACACAACAAATCCTCAAATCAATAAAGGGTCGGCACCGAGCTTGTGATTATTTTGAAATCTTAACACTTTCGCTACCAGGAACCCGTCTAGCGGGCGCCTACGCTGTAGTCGCTTTCTGCTACATAAGAGGAAAACCACAGGATCGGCTACGAGCGTAGCGCGTAGCGATTCTTGGTCGCAAAAGTGTTAAGCGTCTATAGGATGATCCTTGTCGGGAGATAGAATAATATAAAAATTGTATTTATAGTTGACTCATTAAGTTTTTATTATTAAAATTGACGAACATGGTATAAATTCTTGTAATCTTGACATTTATGCAAATTTTATATTGTCATTTTTATCGTGTAATAAATAAATCTAATCTAATCTAATCTAGGCTACGGTATAGTTTACCATCAGGCAGACCCTATGCTTGTTTGCCACCATCGTAGGAAAATACGGTACTTTCTCAGATTGGCATTCTTACATTTCTTACGTTAACACTTTCACTGCCAGGAACCCGCCTAGCGGGTGGGCGCCTATGCCGTAGTCGCTTTCCGCTGCATATGAGGAAAACCACGGGACGGCTACGAGCCTAGCGCGTAGCGATTCTTGGCAGTGAATGTGTAGCATTGCTAATATTTTACTACTGTATTTTCATTTAAAACACAATACATGTAAATTTGTAGTTTTTGTAACGGGCGATCTCTGAATTTACTCATCCGATTTCAATTCACCTATTTATAAAATGTGATTTCCGATACAGCGTCCACGGGGATGCTTTGTAAAATGCGGACGAGGTCATGAGAATTGCTAGTGTTATATAAAGAGTATTTCCTGTTCGTATTGAATGTTATATCCAAGATGGCGGTAGAAATAGTCATCACTCGCATTGAAGTCAGGTCATTACAGAGCCACGTCTTAATTGAACGGTTATTTAGTTCGAGAGCAGCACTTTCATTGACAACAGCGTATTTGATGCTTTCCTGCCATTGCCAAGAACATGAAAAAAGGGAAAATTAAATGCTAGAAACAAAGGCAATGTTGCCAGCCACATTAAGACTAACAGAGGCCTGTAGCCGCATTTTTTTATATTTGAGATTTTAGTGAATCATCCTCGGGACAATAACAAGTTTTGCGTTGCAGTATTTTCCGATTTGAATTTAGAAAATATCACATTCGTAGTAGCGGTAACAGCACGAGGCAGTCTCCCTGGGAATGGTAATAATCTACACTAATTTATCCTTCATAAAGTATAGACAAATAAGAAAACGTAACACCCGTCGTGTAAGTTTTCTGGTATTGCCGAAAACAAGAACCCAATTAGACAAAAAGATGTATATGTGTCTGTGATATGAAGGTGCACAATTAAATAACAGAATGACGTCTGATTGTTAAAACGCCTGTATGTGATACCTGTGGGTAATTACCTTAGTGAAGTTTTATTTATATTTCATTAAGTGAGAATTTAGATGAGATAAAATACTATGGTATTAACTTGATTCTGACGTAAAATAATGTATTGTTTGAGTAGGCTGAGTAAAAAAAGGAAAATAAAGACACAACTTTGGAATATTTTCTATCGAGGAAATTTTACGCAATCATGCATCGACTAAATCAGATAAACAATCATATAGTCAAGAATCATATATCTGAAAATTAGACCTTATTGTTTCTTGGTTGGTCAAAGCAAGCGATAATTTCCAATTGACCCCCTTAAGATGCAAGTAGGATTGTCGCTGAGATTTGATGAATGCACTTGCTTCAATTTACATTTGCAATAATTTGCAATATAAGACCAGTGACGTGAGCGAAGAATTTTTGTTATCCACACAGAAAGAAGGCGGTACATCGTCTACTACCATTGACAATGTATAGTTGTACCTATGTTCTTCACAGTGTGTATGCATTGCCTAAGAGAATTTTTTCAATACAACAGAGACACCTTTAAACGTTAGCACGTGGTTGCTAGCGTTCATTTCGCATAATAACGTGGGTTAAAAGTATACAAGCTCAGTTTTAAGATACGTGTCCAATCTCCGACCTTACCGCGTGTACGCAAGTAATCGCGTTAGCTCGTAGCGCGCGCACTCTAATAATGATGAATGATCGCTCGCGCCGGAAAAATGCCAAATATTCCATACATCACCTATAGTTTGAATACTGACAGGCGGGCAGAGTAGACCTGCAAGGTATAGAAGTGACGGAGAAGTTAAAAGGGCAATTATTAACCATTGAAGTGACTCGCGCGATAATGTGAGTAGAGACAAATAAACATAGCATCTTTTTTATTCACTTTTACATGTGGCTACAATTGTAATTATTAGTACGTCATTCATTATTTGTCCATTCCCAACTGTGAATATTATGCATTTCATTTGTTTTCCGCTAAGATCACTTGCTGTTTAATTTGCCTCTAAGTGTATTGATTGCATTCTGTACTGTGCTTTCTTTCAGGTATGCAATGAAGATTTGTATTGTATTTTATTGAAAAAGAGTTTTGCTCTTTTTGTACGTTTTGAAACAAAAAAAGAAAGAAGGAAAGGATTTATTCGTGACAATAGCAATAACTATTAATTGTGTAGACATACACATATACATATTTGTCACGAATTGTCACAACTCAGCGTAAAGCTGGCAGGGCCAGCGCTGGTCTTCCGCTGTGGTCACTTAGTGAAAAACGGAGCAATGAAACCACGATCGCGATAAAGAATAAAAAGAAGATCATAAACTATCAAAGAGAAAGAATGCAAAAAAAATTAACAAGACACCTTACAAAATTTGTGGCAAAATGACAACATATTAACGCCATGTGGTTTTGCGTACAAAAAGCTGCCAAAACGTACCTATGCCGCTTGATTTTGAGGAATACCTTTGACTTTCATCAATACCCTTAATAGAAAACATACTCCCTAGTAGAACCTAGACATGGAGTAGTAAAAACTCGTTCCTAAATGGAACGAAGTGGTATTCCCATTCTACACATTCCTAAGTCTTCACAAAACCTAAGCACCGCGTAAGGTCAAAAACGAAAACCTACAAAAAACGTTTGGCGAGACACGAGAGCACTTTTGATTACTATTTGTAACGTTTATATTAATCCATCTGTGCGCTGACGTGATTGACGTGCCGTGTAACGAGGCTATTTTGTGGTCGGATCGGATCGGACCTGTTGGGTAAGGTATGCACAGAGTGGTCAACGCTTTGAAAATGCGTTCAATAGACCTACCTATGATCAGCAGTAAACTAAGATGGGCTGATGATGAAAATGACAAAAAGCAGTACCTACTCTTAAGCGTCGGCGATACGACATCAACAATTTCAAAAAAGAGCCATGTTGAATCATTGGATGTACGCTTTCTTCTTCTTCTTCTTCTCGAGGAAGTAAGCGCGGGAAACGCAAAGCCGATTCCTATTCATTAGGTCAAACAAAAACTCTATTTGAGGTGCATCTTCATTGAACGAGCAAGGGAAGCAAAATAAGTTCTCCCAAGGGCCAATATTCTTTCGTATGTTCGGATGTCCCGATATCCGGCTATTCTCCTCTACAGGGCGCATTACTCAACCAGTTCTCGTAAAGTTTTCAAAACTAAGAAAGAAAGAAAAACGCTCGCGAGTTGTACAGCTCATAGATTCACTAGTAATATTAATATAGATATATCAAAGAATAAGATTTGTTTTGCACCTTGCTGGTCTATAAATGAAACCTCAGTGACGTACGATATTTTGTCTGTTTCTCCTTCATAGTCATTCCGTCATGAATGACTCGGTATGTAACGTCTTGCCCATGCAATTCAGTTCTTCTTCACATGAACCTTCTGACCTAGAATTACCGTGTAGCAAAGTGTCTGGGCCATATTTATTTATGTGCACACTGTCACAACCATTGTATAATTAAAATTTTACGCTTTATTTAGATTATTTTAATTTAGAAAAATATGCTAATTAAGTACTTATTTTAGACATACACATTTAGTATGCACCAAAACGAAAATGGTCCATCTGCATTCATACATAATCTTTGCCGCTATTGACAATGTGCGATACCGACAAAGCGTTTGACTCCGCGACCCCGCGCCTTAATTGATGCGGCTCTGATTATATGAGCTATTGGCTTGTTCCTACGGCGTGGCAGCTTCCATCAGAAGCTAGTGGAAAATTTGGGAATCCATCATTTCACACAGGGAATCATCCATCGAACTTCGTTAGATCGCTCATAAAATTGCTCGTATAACCTTTTACACGAGAATCAACTCATCGAATTTTACTTCATTATTTTATTTGTCCATCGACATAGTCTTTCATCGAATCGCCTTAACTATAATTTCGGTTTAACATAAGTTTCAGTTCCCAAATTCTTATATTTTCGTATGAGGGTTATAATATATTATATTAGATTAGGCCAGGGTACCGGAAGGCGCAGCGTGGGTAGGCCCCCCACAAGGTGGACTGATGACCTGGTAAAGGTCGCGGGAGTCCGCTGGATGCGGGTGGCGCAGGACCGGTCATTGTGGCACTCTTTGGGGGAGGCCTATGTCCAGCAGTGGACGTCTTTCGGCTGATATGATGATGATGAGGCCAGGGTAGTCAGAGAACGGGGGCTCGGGGGACGAAGCCCCCCGCAGTAAAAAAAAAAAACACTTAAATGTAACAACGGTATTATTTGTAGGTTAGTTAGGCCAACCCTCGGCGTGGATGATCTCTCGCTGCACAGCGTAGTGGCGGCCATGTTGGGCAGCGAGAGATCTTGGGAGGCGGTGGCCTCCTTCTGCGAAGTCGTCATATCTCAGAAGGAGGCCGCGGAGCGGGAGCGCGAAGACAGTGCGGATGCGCTCCCCCTCCGGCGCAGACGGATGGGTCGAAGGCGTGCGCGGTTTGCTGCCGCGGGCCGCGTCTTCCCCCAGTAGGGCCAGTGGGTTGGGGACCCACATTGCACATGGCTCTACACGTCTAGGGGGAAAGTCAAGCGTCTCTGACCTTCCCCTCCTGTGGCGCGGGTGCCCTGGCGGGAGTAGCCAGGGCCGCCGGGGGTCGTCGTGGCAAGTAATGCTGCATCCCACGACGCCCCCTTAACGGCAGGAGAGGGTGACGCCGCTGGGGTTTTAGTGGGTAGGCTCCTCTCCTCCCTCCGCTTCATGCGGAGGGGGTTTAGGGAGGAGAGATCCCCACATAACCCCCCACTATGGCCTTCCCCGGGCCGGGGGGTATGTGCAACACATTTCCCCAACGTCAAAAAAAAATATTAAAAAAAAGGTTAAAATGCCAAACCAACCAACCATACCAACCAACAATACCAACTGTGAACCGGGTTTCGATAAATTAATACTATACACAACTGACTATTTTACGAAAACTAAATTCGATGAATCGTTACGCTATGATTTGAGACAAATTCGAAACGATTAACGATGAAAAGTTGTTTGATTAAATAAAAAATAATGAATCGATGATTATGTGATTAGGAAAAACCACTAAATGCAATTCGTGGAATTGTTTTCGGCGATATGTAAATCGACGTTATTCATTTCGATAAAATGATAGACCTTAAAGATAGGTAGGAATGATAGGTCCTTTAAGATATATTTCAACTTTAAAATATATATTTATTTGTGATTACTAGGTACCTAAGTAACGAATTTTATAATATGTTTTACTAAGACTATTGTCTTCGTCTGTCATCTTCTGTCATCTTATCATTTGAGTTTATAGAAGATAAATGTCATTGTATATTTAAGTATCTAACTCTGTGAGCTGTTGATGCTATTATTTTGTCAACGTTTTCAAAAGCTTAAAGGTTAAATAAATTCAAACAAGTTGATACGGTCTTATAAAAAAGCCAGGGCACCCAAAAAAGATAAGAAAAAAAGATAATAACACAGTGACCGGTAGCACTGGGTCCTAATTCTAAATAAAATTATAAATAACGTTCGCCTCCATTAAATTCGTAATTGCTTGATCAACTTCTAAAGTAGGGGTCTGTTTTGTAAATTAATTACGTAACATTATTGACACTACTACACCTACTATACAACTTTGGTTAAGAATAATTCATCTCGAAATAGTCACGTACGCGTGTAACAATATTATATAATATTATAGTATTAATAAAATTTGTGATATGATTCGTCAATTATAATAAAGACGAAGACTGTGTTTACCGGAAAAACTAATATTATAATACAATTATAAATATCAGATTTTTTAAAATATGGTTTAGAAATTATAACAATGTGCATGCAATATAGGTTTGAGTTTCTAGCGTTGTTACTTAAATATTTTTATATTAAAATAATAAATAATGTACCAGCGTGAGTGATGGTTGCTATTAAAAAATATTACGCTTATTCTTTAAGCGTAAGTTGAGCACAAGCTCAAGTAATAAAAACTATTGTTTTGAAGGTACATAATACGTACCTATCTTAAATAAAATAGTTTTTATTACTTATTTAAATCTTATTTACATAATCTATGGCAGAACCTTTGCAACTAAATCCATTTTGTTCGCTCAGTTTTTGCAACGCATCTCAAACCTTTATCACCAAAAAACAGAACCTCCGTCAACATGCTGATGGCACGAGTCATGCAAAAATCCTGTTTTTTTGTCCAATCAGCCCGGGAACACAAAAAACTCATTACTACACTACCTTTTTGTTTCAGTATTTTTGTAATTAGAACAAACAAAATGTGTGCGACGAATACCAATTTTTCTTTGCAGCTGTAAATGCCAATATCTTGCGAAACATTTACTAAAAATCTGTGCGAGACAGCAGGTGGCAAAATTTTCCACTAGATGGCGTAAGTTTGTGAAACTATATTAAAATCGTGATCATCGGAAGGGTTTCTTAGTAAATTCCGTTCTGATTGGATGATGTCAAAAATGGCGGACGTTTAGCGTTTAGTTTTTTTGACGCTAATCTTTTTTGACAGCAATCAACGCCTACGCATGTGGATCACAATTTTAAAGGTTTAATGATCGATAAAAACCATATCAAATTGATTTCGGGCATAAGTTTGGTTGATTATTGTGAAGGTTCGATTTATATTATGACGGATAAACAACTTATGTGAATAAAAAATCGTGAAACAATTCCGACGGAGTTTTGAAACGAAAATGACAGTTGGAATTGACCGACATTCATCACAAAGTTATGCAATTGTTGTATTTTATAGATTTTTGCAAAGGTATATGTTCAGGCAACGGTTGTCTAGAAGTGATCGCCATTTAGCGATTAGACCGCCTGTTGTTTGCATCTGTTTTTATTTGCCACAGCAAAAGCGGTAAATACCACAGTATTTACCGCTTTTGAAATACTATTGAGGTGTGCAATAGGATTATTTTATTGTTGTTGTATTTATATGTATTGTTCAGCGGTGGACTGCAGTGGGCTAATGATGATGGTAGATTGTTATATCCTTATACTTCTTAGTTTAAAATTGTCTTTTTTTTATATTGTATTCCAGAATGTCACAAGCACGTTGCCGACCCTTTATACGACGACCTCTGTAGCCTAATTGGTAGTGACCCTGCCTACGAAGCTGGAGGTCCCGGGTTCGAATCCCGGTAAGGGCATTTATTTGTGTGATAAGCACGAATATATATATGTTTTCTATGTATTTAATTAAGTACATTTATAATTATTTATATAGGTATGTATATCGTCGTCTGGTATCATGGTACGAGCTTTGCTAGTTGCTAGTTGGTAGTGGTAGGTTCTGGGTTCGAATCCCGGTAAGGGCTTTTATTTGTGTGATGAGCACGAGTATTTGTTCTTGAGTCATGGATATTTTCTATCCCCCTTATTCATAAAACTTAAAATGCCTCCGCTAAATAAAATCTGCTCTGTCCCTTTCTGACGAACACAAACGTCAACGAGACAGATAAAGACAAACGAATTTTAACGCCATTTTAGTTAAAATAGGCTTGTAGAACGTTTATGAATACGGCCGTATATGTTTAAGTATTTATTTATCTATACAAGTATTATGTATCATCGTCTAGTATCCATAGTACAAGCTTTGCTTAGTTTGGGACTAGGTCGATCAGTGTAAGATTGTTCCCAAATATTTATTTATTAGTTTGACGATTTGTCTTGTCATAACATCACATACGTACGAGCAAGAAATGGTTCCATTAAGGCTGTGGTCTGTAACGTAGAGGTACTTCGCCGGTTAGGCTGCTCAAAATACGAGATGTCAGGAATGTCATCTCGTATTTTGAGCGGAAGCTCTATGACAAGTTCCTGGATCTAGACTCCTAGCATCGCACCCTTCCCGAGCGCAATCTTGCACCACATATAACCTCAAACTACTAATGTTTCTGTAAATAAAACAGAAAATGTTGCAATCGAATTACTTTTTCCGAGAGGACCAAATGTTTGTATGGGACAAAAGTAAATAAAACGACAAAATGAAAATCAAAGACGGACCTCGCTGGCAACAGCCGTAACGACTCATACTAATTGGCATTATATAAGGACGTCGCAATATGCTATTTGTACTAACTGTTGTATGGAAAATCAGGTAAATTGATGTTAAGCTTCCCTTGCGTATGACTGCGTTGAGATACATAGTATTTTTACAATATTTGTTTCGTTAAAGCATAACTAAGGATCATTTTGGTAGGTACCTTTTACAGTGACACTTTCAAGTTTTAGAAAATCTTATTATAATTTCAACTTTATTTTGTAATTTACTATAAATACAGCAACACTAAGTCATAAATGTTAACATAGGGAAAGTACCCAATTATATTATATTGTCACAATTACAGAAAATGCAGTAACAGGCCCACCTAAGATCTCGATCGAGAACCAAAACGCTTCACACGGGAAAACCCAAGCGTTAACCATATTAATAACTGAATACCTATTAACACCAGCACCACCACTATATCTCGACCTGTGCTGACCTACAAAATTACCCGCCTTTGTGAGAACCGGGAAGAATGCAGTAGGACGCAGGGGTCAAGCAAGAATTGATGATAAAGCCGGACGGGACGGGACAGTAAAATCTTTAGCGCGCTGAGGAATTTTCAAGCTTTATGACAGGTCGATTTTAGAGCAAGTAAATGGTCAATTTAGCTCTGTTATGGTCGGAGTAGTTCGGTCTACATGACAATTCAAGGTGCTTTTCGAAAATGAATCCTTGCTTTGGAAATAAGATTATTAAAAATTGGGATTTAATTTTTTTACGTATATAACTAGACGACTGAACGAACGAAGCTGATGGTCCTGGATTTGAATCCCGGTAAGGGCACATATTTCTGTGATTAGCATGAGTTTTTGTTTGTGAGTTTTTTGATGTTTTCTATATACCTGTTTAAGTATTACTCGTACATCTATTATCGTCGTCCTACCCTTACTAACACAAGACAAGACTTATTGATTTGATTATTATTGAACCTACTTTGGGACTAGTTCGATTCGTGTAAGATTGACCCCTAATATTTATTTATTTATTTATCTATTCTGCCATTGATTGTAAGGGGTCAGTGAATGCCCATATTCCTGACATATTATATATTCTCTACTTAACGTACACTCGCGGGCAAAGAATACGGATCGGTAAAATATCGTCATATTTCCTAAAATAGTGCGTAAGAGGTTTTACAGTTAATCCTGTCATGATCTTATTTAAATTTACATATAAACTGCTAATAACAGTAAAAAAATATAACGTTACCAGGTTTAAATCGGACTCGTAAAAACCCATGAAAAAAAACAATGTAATGGAGCGAGATATCGCAAAAATCGAAAATCGAAAAATCGCAAAAAGGAAATTGTTAATACAGTTGGTTATTGTAAAGAATCGCATATTATGAAATAAAACAAGTATTAAATATATAAAAAAACATATTGCAGTTATTTAATTTAGGGTGTAGGTATTCTTTGCGCGCGATTGTATCTCGAATTTTTCCACTAGCAGAAATTTTGGATTAATGATCCTTTCAGACAAATGACTTCGGAATTTTTGTTTTCCCAATTTACCTATTAATTTCATACGTGTCTTTCAACTGAGCCGGTTTTGGACGAAGTTTTGTACCTCTCTGTTAGCCAGTTATTTATTACCTAAGTTACAAACCACATCGTACAAAACCTGGACCTAAGACAACACTGTCTCTAAGCGGAAAGTAATTGAGTTCGTCTCGTAAAGGCATGGTTAGCCGCTGTATCATTACGCCAACAATGGAGGAAGAAGCGTCACGAAATGTTTAAAATAGATTATATTTTTACACTTCCGCGGTGGTTACCGCAATGAGATTAGTTTTGTGAGGTGCGAAACGTTTTGGTCGTTGCTATTTTACTTGAAGAAAATATTTTTTAGACAATATGTTTATAGACTACGACGGAAACAAGCATACGGCCTGCCTGATGGTAAGTAGACACCGTATGCTATGGGCGCTCGCAAATCAAATCATAAACGCGACGCCGGCCCTTTATGCCAATCGAACCAACAAACACACAACACAGCATATTCTTGGGTGCTCTGGCGACCTCACTCACCACCAGGAGTACAGCACCGAATACAAATCAATACGAATATCTACAAAAGTAGTGGTGCAAAGCATGTACTTAAATATGAGCGGGATGACATTCTGCTGGGCCCCTTAGTCGGTCTATGCCAAGATAGACAAATTCAAGCGGCTTGGAGCGTCCTAACAGTGTAGTTGCCCAATCAAATGACGAGAAGGTCAAAGAAGGTGAAGGAGAAGGTTAACTGAAAGAGATAGCCTTTGAGCCGATTAAACCTATTTTTGTCAGTATTTTTACCTGTGTCAGTAATTAATTACATACTTACGAGACCTGACCGCAAGGAACGACGGAACAACGAAGTTTAGATGACAGTCGCTTCCACAAAAACTAGTGACTACGTGAGGGTGCTACCAGATAGCGCTAAAGTAAAGAAGAATACAGGTAAAGATCACAAACATGGTAAAGATGTATTTCCGAATAAAAACCAGTTTTATATTCTTACAGCTAAAGTTACTTGTAATAAATAAATAAATTTTTGCGGACAATCTTACAGAAATCGACCTAGTCCCAAACTAAGCAAAGCTTGTATTATGGGTACTAGACGACGATAAACATACTTTGATAAATAAATACTTTAATACATAGAAAACATCCATGGCTTCGGAACAAATATTCGTGCTCATCACACAAATAAACGTCCTTACCGGGATTCGAACCCAGAACCTCTTGCTTCTAAGGCAGGGGTCACTACCAACTAAGCTAAAGCGGTCGTCAAAGATTACATTTCCTAAACATGGAGATTATATCAACAAAAAATACGATGTTATTCTACTCCTTTAAAAAGTCAATCTGTAAACTATAGATTCTATAAATAGTTATTTGTATACCTTTTTTTATAAAGTATCAACACTATTGCGTCGTAGTATCACTTAACTAATTTGTTTCTATCTGTCATCTGCCACCGCAGAAAAGTTACACGAACAAGCCCACATAAACTGGGAGAGGCACATAAAATAAATGAAACTCTGGCCGGCCAACGACAGCGGCAGTACAAAACAGGGTAATTGCATAACTTTTGAACGGACGTCAGTGTGCTTCTAGCGAGCATCAGACGAGGACAAGGTTTAGGGTTAACGCTTGGCTTTTAAAAATATTACCCTGAAGACTGGCAACCCATGAAAAATTTGGTTAGCACAAGGTCAGTAGAAATGAATTTAAAGTTTTATATATTTATTTTGTGATGAGAAAGGAAACTGATATGTATTTTATAATGTATAATGTACCTATGCATATCACTATGGATATGGTTTTTTAAGCTCCAAAGATAATAAACACATCAGTTTCAAGAAACTCATTGGTTGCAAGCTAAGTATCGATCAGCACGGCTATCACAAGACGGCGCGCGAGTTCTCTCGATTTTTCTCACACCATCCTCTTATTAGAACACTTAAAACTACAGGTATAGTGCGAGAAAAATCGAGAGTATGTCGCGGCCGTCCCATGATAGACGTGCTGCTGTTTGAAAAGCGCGCATCGAGACGCGCGCTACCACCATATTTTCCCGTGTACTGTTAACACTGTTATACAACTTGATTACCATTTTTTTCTCCCTTTCACGACTTTTTCCATTATTGTAATCTCTACCCATATCACATATTCCTAACCTAAATATTAAGAATTCGCCACATGCCACCCTTCTCAGAATCCGTTAACACTTTTTTACCATCTCCTTTTGTTATGGTGATAATATTTGTTTTTCTTCTTTGTGGGACACGGTTTTTGTTAAAGTTTTGAGGTCTATTTTGTTAAGGTCAGCGGGGCTGACGTCTGTCTGTCTGTGTCATATTGCTAATGAATGTAGTGATTTGGGTCTTCAAGGGAATTTACTTTAGGTACATTAGCTCCTGTTGTTTTGGAAGGTGTTTCTTGTTCACGGGAGACACTTATTTTGTGTGTAGCTAATTTTAAGTCTGATACCTACTAAAATTAAGATATTATTTAAGAAGTGTTTACAAAAAGGAAAATACGCACTTTCCATACCTTTATCCGACTCTATTTCTATTAGGAACACTACGATACAACTCTTTAATAGTGAGGCGGTATTTAGCCTTAATTAAATTTGCCTTGGGAATCATTCGCAACACAATTGACTGCTCGGGATTGGTTGGAGAAGTGGTACGGTTATTATGAGCCATGCGCACGCTCGCTTGCGCCACGCTCCCCTGCTGGCCCGGCCGCGCGCGCGCACCGACCTACTGCAACACGCGCCGCTCCCGAGCGCACTCTCTGTCCTTAACTCCGTGCTGGACGCACCGCACTGTGATCTATTCACAATCAGATTAGCCTGCTTGTTGCAGGAATGCAAGGTTTTTATTGAACAATCTCCAATACAATCAGATTAATCTGTGAGTAACTACCGCGTAATGTTTATATTTATAATATGTTTTAGTTTAAGATCTGTGACGCTTTTGCGGTTAGCTGCAAGTTTCAGATGTAATTTTTAATACGATAAAAAATAAACAATACAATATATGTACACAGGGTGTCCCGGAACTCAACGATAACCTGGTACCGGGGGAGAGGCCAAGGTATACCAGTTATGAAAAAATTAAGAAAAAATACCATGTCATTTTTTTTTTCATAACTGGTATATCTTGGCCTCTCACCCGGTACCAGGTTATCGTTGAGTTCCGGTACACCCTGTATATTTTGGTTGTTAATGTCATGAAATATGCAAGAAACTCCGAATAAACAGACAGTCACGTCACTCTTAAATTTATTACACAGTAAGGGTAGTCCGCCAATAACTATTAGCCACCTCATACTAACAACGAACTCTATTCACCTATAATAAAATTCACTTTTAGTATAAGGTGTTCATTACCGGGTGGCCAATAACAACTAGTCACGTTATACTAAATTGAATTCTGTTTGTAGGGGAACATAGTTCATTTTTAGTATGAGGGCGCCAGTTATTGAAGGGTGACCAGTTATTGGCGATTTACCCTATGTAGGTATTATACGTCTCTCAGATTACGTAATATAATAATATAACAAAAATGTTACAAAAAACAATTGTGATGCTTTTCATATTTAGTAATCAGTGAGCGCTAAAATGGGTATAATTGTTGGGTAAAAAAAATTAAGTTCTGCTGAACCGTCCTAAATAGCAAAGTAATTAATAAACACATTGTGACCGCTAGCTTAATACTAACCGAAAATAATTATGAATTCTTTTTATTTATTTATTTATATTGGTTCACCAACAATTGTTTACACTGTTTACACTAATCCAAATTATATTAACTAGCTACTTGCTAAGTGTAACAATAACTTAAAGGTACCACATGCATTATATAAAAAAGCTTTAACATTAACTAATAAAACATAATGTTTTGAATTGGCACAACTAAACTTTATATTGCCCTTCAGAATATATTTTTTCTCGACTCACATCAACATGAATTACCTTATCGCCACTTCCTTCTGCTTTTTGCACTGTTATGTTATTATAATGCAATGATGTTCATTCACAATATTATTGTTTTATTAGATTATTAGTCCAACAAAAACTTTAATCTATTTTGTGTTTCTTTAACAATCACATTATGACCTTAACGTTGCACTAAGCTTTTTTGTATTTATGAGGCTCAAAAAAGCATCAATAGCAATAACTATAGATGTAATAGAGTTTAAGCGCGCATTAATTTAATTTATCATCATATAAATATATATTATGGGTAAATAGGTAAGCATATAATTATCGCCCAACAAGCTGTCATCATCATCATCATTATATCAGTCGAAAGACGTCCACTGCTGGACATAGGCCTCCCCCAAAGAGTGCCAAAGTGACCGGTCCTGCGCCACCCGCATCCAGCGGACTCCAGCAACCTTTACCAGGTCAGTCCACCTTGTGGGAGGCCTACCCACGCCGCGCCTTCCGGTACGTGGTCGCCACTCGAGACCCTTTCCGCCCCAATGGACATCAGTTCTACGTGCTATGTGTGTAATTTAATTAATGTCTTAGACAAACAGTGTTACGCATCTTCATCTGTCATTATGATTTTATGATGTACTCTGTGAGCAACACTGGCCTGCTCTCTTAGAAAGACGCACGTCAATCACCAGCTTTACAAATATCATAAATAATATTGAGTAAAGCTACTTATAAATAAAACCTCAGAAGAATTCAAATGATTGTTTTAATCAAATAATACTCTAAATTGATGCTGTATTAAATATAACCTACAAAAACATATTACAAATGTAGGTATTTATTACTCGCAATAAAACGCAAGTTTTCGTATGGAAACTAGGTAAACTTAAAATTAAACTACATCAACAAAATTAAACTAAACCCCCTTAACCCTTAAACTACCTTATCTAAACAAGCTCATGTGAATTTGTCTAGGATATTGGCAATTTTTTTCATTAAATGGATACTAATTAATAGGTACGGATTTCTGCCTTTTGTCTGTTATAACTAGGAATGTCATTATTAACTTCATAATTCTCATTAAAGTTTATCACAATACAATTCTTATTTATAACGTAAAACGGATCTATAAAACTAGGAAAATCCATAAACCAGCAAAACATCAGAGCATCTTAAAAGACATTCAAATGATTCGAATTTAAAAATTCGAAACCGTATCGCGTCCTGGCGTTTCCTCTACGTGCCGTTTCCGCTCCGCGCACGCGCTCGAATCTGTAATCGCGCGCGTTTTTTTACTTTTTCAATCATTTTTGTTCTGTTAGGGTTCACTAGGCCGACAAATAAATAAAGCAATTAGTTGGTTTTTTTTTTGCGACGCATGAAGAAACTTTTACCATTATTACCATAACATTGGAAAGTATTATTGAATTGCCTTCGGAATCGTCTCATCAGAATGTATCTAATTATTACTATTTTCAGTTTAATAACTAAGCACTTCTGCAGACAAAATTGAGCTGTTGGTTTTTATTAAACTCAAATGCCCATTTTTTTAACGCAATTTTTAATCATGGTCGTCTGAAGCGTTGAGGTTTTTAAACAGATTTTTGAAATAAAATAATTATTCATTTTTGTTATTTGGAGTTTATATCAACAATTCTTGAGCTTAATCCGTTACTATAATTTCAGTTAAAATGCATTTTTTAATTCGCCGGATCAACACATATATGGAACCCTCAACCCTCCAAACCTCACTCTATAATACAGAAAACATTTTTACTCCAACAATATGTATCCTCTGTTTTGATTGATGAAGAGGAGATAGCATGGCGTCGGCACCAAACACAACTTATAAAAGTCGCAAGTGCATATGAAATATATGCACTTATGTCTTTTTTAAAACGTAAGAATATTACGTAGTCTGAACTCATAGTCTTGATAAATTGGTTAGTTGTATTCTCGACATGTGACGCCATTTCGTTTGCGATTGGTTCTCAAAGAGTTTTTTTGGTTCTAGTCTGACTATAATTTGTATTCTTTATTGTGACTAAAACTGACCAGAATTTGTAATAACTCCTTGATCACAGTGACGGCCTACAAATCCAAACAGATAGAAAAGTGTTTGGAGCGTTCCCTTGTCTTGAGGGTTAACTCGAACCGTCTTTGCAAAATACCTACAGAGGCTCTAGTAAGTATAAGTTTTACCGGAACAAAAATTTACGATCGCGTCTGCGTTTTACCCTTAATTTTTATGGGATTTGACAGCTAAACGTGAACGCGGTCGTAACGTTTTGTTTCGGTAAAACTTATACTAGAGCCTCATTGTGGAAAAAGTCGTGCTTTTATACTCAAGATCGTTTTGCCTTAATCTTTTCCTTAGTCCAAAAGACATTCATAAGGGAAAATGAATACCAAATGGTATTCTGTATCAACCATAGGATCTACACCAACGCATAAATGAGGTTTTAGGTACTTGAGTTCAAAGTCTAGATACGATGAGTCATAGACAACAGAATTCTAGCACGTCTTATAACTATAAATAACGCAACAAAGTACAGCGTGCAGTCTGGATCACGTTTGGCCGTTGACGTCACCACAGGACGTGTGTTAAGCAGAATGCAGATTGCCATGTGAATCCTTTACATAGCATAAAAACGAGCTAATTCGCATACGAGTATGTGATGTATTTCATAAAGTCCTTTTTGCAAAAAAAAACTTTTATTTACGTATAAATACCCATCAAATTTACATTCCAAATAGCCTACGCAGAAAAAAAAGATATTCACTAGAAAACTATTAAGCTGTGAATCCATGTCAACATTAAACAAACATGGTGGCAAAGATATATGAGATTTGTGTATGTATGTATTATAAAGGCTTTTCACCTTTCCGTATATAAAATGTTTTAGTTCCATTCGTGCGTCCTTGCCTTAAAGGTTAATTATCTCTTTAAGGTTTTTGCAAATCAGAAAACCTTTTTCACCAATGATTGCAGTCCTTGTAGTTTTATTTATACTTCGCACTCAAGCTATAATTAAATTCTAATTGTAATTCCATTACCTAATCAAAACAGAACAATCACTGCCACCCCATTACGCGCGTACTAATTCTAATTCCCGGTGTACTTTCTGCTATCAAGTTTGTCTCACCGATCAAATTATGATTATTTGATTAAGAACCCTATCGAAGAACACTCAATGTTCTTTTCAGTTTGTGTTTGTTTAATATCTTTGACTCAAGTTTGCTGCTGGGGGTATATGCTCGTTTGTATTCCTTGCAGATACAGCGGCGCGCGCAGGTTAATACTGAACAATATATGATCTATATACGAGCCGTACACGAGTCCGTGTCGCCTATTGAATAGTAAAGGGATGGCAAAGACTATGAAATAATTAGAATGCCGTTTCTTGCCTTAACTTGCAGCATGACATGCAGACCTAATGAAATCACAAAATTGGAACCAAAAAATGCCAGCTCTTAAGGACTAAGCCTCTGGTTTTCAGGAAGAATGTCGCACTACACCTTATTACCCTTATACAAGTAGATTTTTTAAAAATATGATCGTTCACGCTGTGAATAAATAAGCATGTGCTATATTTAAACCCAAAAGACAAGAGAGACCAAATTAAGTACAACCGACATTTTTTAAATATTTAGTATGGTATCCAATTCACAAATACCGGGTTCATTCATCGGTCATCCGGCTGATGTCATTTACAACCTTTGACTCATTCAAATCTACCGTTAACACAATTTTATCTATTTCGACACTATACGGAACATTGTAAAACATCGTTTCGGTTGATAAAAATGTCTTAGATTGATTGGAGTGCAACCTTACTGGTTTGTCATGTTATCTTTTACATGATTCAAAAGCCTGCCTCATTTATTGTCAACAGTACTTCATTCGTATAATATCGCCATTTTTTTTCTGTATTTCTACGTTAACAATTACATGTCTACTGTCCGGCTGGGATTTCGCTTGCCGAAAGACCATGATCACCTGTCCGTTTCTAAATTGGATGACACGAAAAGAGATTGGCATTTAAATCGTGATTATTTGATTAGTCGTGAATTTCCATAATCATAATCGTTATATGTAATTCATGACAATCTCTGTAGCCTAGTTGGTAGTGACCCTGCCTACGAAGCTGAAGTTCCCGGGTTCGAATCCCGGTAAGGGCATTTATTTGTGTGATAAGCACGAATATATATATGTTTTCTATGTATTTAATTAAGTACATTTATAATTATTTATATAGGTATGTATATCGTCGTCTGGTATCATGGTACGAGCTTTGCTCAGTTTGGGATTAGATCGATTCGTGTAAGATTGTCCCCAAATATTTATTGATTATTTATTCATGATAATTGAATAGCTTACCACAATATCCATACCAACCTATTTTATCAATCATGTGCTAGACCTAGGATTCAACTCTCTAATGAGATAATTTTCAAGTAGTTGAACCCTCTCATCGTCTAGTCTTTGCCAATAAATTCTAAACTTATTCAAATGTCGCATGGTAGTGATAGCATCTTTATGTACGGGATTTCCGGTGTCTACCATCCCTGTCTGCATACACGTGGAATTTAGATTATTTTTGCCTCAGTTATTACTTATTACGATACGAATACATATTGGTTGTAAATAGAAGTCTGGCGGCACAGGTGGTTTGAGTTACGTATCCTTTTTAGTATCAGATAGATTTTTAGTTAGTAACCTTTTTCAATTCTTTTTGAATTTGAAACTTGACTTGATTTTGTACTCGCTTACGCATGTGAGGACCCCTCCATCGCTGGATATCATATCTTACGAGCTTAAAAGATTGATTGCCTGCTATTAGGTCTTATCAATAACTTCATTTTGTTTAAAAAATATAACTATACTATACAAAAATAAGAATTCCAATTTCGCATTTCTATTTGTAAATAACTTACAAACGACGTTACTGATTACAAAAATTTAAGAATGGAAGATAATAATATTAGGTTCATAAACTTAGAACTTAATTCGTATTCATTTAAGGGGACAATTTTACAGCAGGCTTTTGATACATACAATTTTTTTTTGCAGACGATAAAAAATCTTCTAAAACAATATTCACCTTTTTTCCATTGGTATCAAATTATTCTTCAATTATAAAACTTATATAAGGATAATAATTAATCAATGCATTGGCCTGTTTGAGTTATTTTAGTATCGAATTTAATTAATGGTTCATGTCTGATTAAATTTAAAGGTAACCTTTATAAATTTGCAACGAAAGATAAGGATATGTTTTTGCAATAATTTTAGTCAAATATCTAGAATGTTATGCCAAATGTATTCCATATATCCATACTAATATTATAAATGTGAAAGTGTGTCTGTCTGTCTGTCTGTCTGTTACCTCTTCACGCTTAAATCGCTGAACCGATTGAGATGAAATTTGGTATGAAGGTAGTTCGGATCTCGGGGAAGGACATAGGATAGTTTTTATCCCGGAAACTATCCCCGGAGGGGGTGAAATTGGGAATGAAAGTTTGTATGGTGCTACGATATTAAACGAGTTCCACGCGGACGGAGTCGCGGGCAGAAGCTAGTAGTGTATAAAGCAATGATCAAGGATTATTACGAAAATATGTTCGATGGGAATGCTAATTACACTTATTGTGGGGTACATGTATACTGCTCAAAAGAAAATAAGGGCCATTGTAATTATTGGACATAAACTAATTGATAAGTGGCTAATTATTGAACTCCCGTATAAGGATACGAATGTATTCTGAAGGCAGAACCTAACCTCTTTCATGCTAGAGTTTAAGTCTAAAATCTAGAAAAAATATATATTACTGTTTAATATATTTTTCACGTAACGATCACCATACTTGTGACCCCTATTTTCTTTTGAGTAGTATATAATAATCATATTATAAATACATAACTTGGTGTGCTAGCGTTAAGTAATTCGACTAAACGTCAATTCGACCAAACAAGAAAAGCAGGTATTCTAGACTAGCTTTAATACCAAATTTTATCTCAATTGGTTCATCGGTTTGATCGTAAAATGGTAACAGACAGACAGACAGAGTTACTATCGCATTTATATTATTTAAGACCGCCTCTTCTCTACCATTGTTTATGTTTAATTTACCTCTATTTTTCTATTATCTACTATGTCTGGTGAGCAAAAAAAAGAATCTTTGTATTGTATTGTATTGTATATTATAAACTATTGATCTTGACGACGACGTCAAATTTTGAAGTTTAATCCTGAGATTGAAAATCAAAATTATGGCGTCGTTAATTTGAATTACGTTAAGACCTTATTCCTGTATATACCTACTTATTTTAACCGTATTTTAATTAACTTTACGTATATAATCCTACTAATATTATAAATGCGAAAGTTTGGATGTTTAGATGTTTGTTACTCAATCACGCTTAAACGGCTCAACCGATTTGAATGAAATTGTGCACGAAGACAGTTTAAAACATGGATTAAAATATAGGATAGTTTTTATTCCGGGCCCACGCAGAAGAAGTCGCGGGCGGAAGCTAGTCTAACATAAAATAAACTTCGTCCCCATAATTAAAACTTTCTTAGAAGCAAGAATAAGAGATCCAATCGTCTGTTTAGTATGGCGCGCGGGCGGCGTGCGCCGATTTACAAGTAAGTGTGTTTCCTGCGCATTTGATTTGGATCGGCGCGATCTATTCTACGAAACGTGCCGAGGAGTCTTAGTTAAAACAATGAGAAGCCATAGACTAACTGTTAAAGATAATCAGAGGTTAACACAACCATACGAGCGAGTTCTAGTTTCTCTTAGTCATTCCTAATTAAAGTATTTCTGTTCGATCCGACCGCATATCTAAAAGGTGCTTGGTTCTTTATAGTGCTCAATTACTCGTGCATTGAAAAAGGGCTTACTCAATACAATTGTAAGCATAAGATAGATAAGGTAGGCTGAAAGTAAAATAATTTTAATTATGTTCCTAATAAATACTGTAACAGAAAAGTTTGTATTGAGTGTAAAATCAGTACTAGGTTCTGCAATATTTTCAGAGATTTTGTGTTATGTATATAAGAAACAGTACAGGCCAGTGTGTTCTGAGAACCAAAAACTTATTTAAGATGAGAGATGTTCAACAAAAAATGGTAAAATTAACTCCTAATGGTATTATTACGTTTCTATCTCCATGCCTCTCAGATGCTCTCCTCTTTTACTCATTTAACACCCACCACTATAATAACCCATGATCCAAATTGATCTATAATTGTATTATGGATCATCTGTACACCGAGCGTGGGCGCCATAGGGGCGTGACCACGCATGCGGATCGATCCTAATCAATATATATCAAGGAATTAGTAAACAGCGTCGGTGTGAAACAAATGACGTAAGTGTCAAATATAGAAACGATTGATAAGATCTTTTAGTTTTGAGAATAGGTTGTATAATTAATGTATGTAGGGTGACATTTGCAAAGCGTCATGCGTGATTGCAGGACATCTATTTGATCCGAGTAATTGATGTGATATTGGTATGACATTTGTTGCACGCAATAGTTCTGCTTCCGACACGTTATGCTTGGCGCGTGTAGAAGTGAGCGCGGACGATATATATATGTCATTCCAATATAATATCAGAATATGAATTAGAATTATCCTCTAGAATAACGTGAGTCATTTTATTTAAAGACAATGATGTTATTGAGACATTGATTAGAATGATAGGTAGTTATTAGCTGGTGGTGCCACTGTCTACAATGCTACTGTCAGTATTGGGTACATTATATTGTTGTAAATCCGGCGTTGCATTATATTGCTGGATGCGGGTGGCGCCGGACCGATCATTGTGGCACTCTTTGGGGGAGGCCTATGTCCAGCAGTGGACGTCTATCGGCTAATATGATAATGATGATATTGTTGTAAATAGCAACACATGGTGTGCAATTAAAAGATTTAGTTGTTAAACTTGTGTTTAATATTTAGATCTGCAGCATTTTGTACCCATATAAGTTCATGACAAAAGAGTTTACTGCTAAAATGTAATAATCGTAACAATGCGGAGGATATGATTTCGTAACTGAAAGTCATCATCGGCGTGACATATATAACCGCGGATAAGCCAGAACAGAAGCTGTCTTTCCAAAATTCGTATAATACCGACTCATGTTGCAATTTTTCAGTGGCATACCTATTTGTAATTTGTCATTTATGGAAAACTAGCTTCTGCCCGCGACTCCGTCGGCGTCGAACTCGTTTATATCGTAGCTTCATACAAACTTTCACCCCCACAGGGGATGATTTCCGGGATAAAAACTATCCTATGTAAGGACATAGGACCGAAGAAGGCCTCGGGACTCAAACAATCTCTATGCCAAATTTAATCTACACTCTACAGTGGTTCAGCGGTTTAAGCGTGACGAGGCGACAGACAGACACACTTTAGTATGGACTAGTATGGACCCAGCCGAGATAAATGTATTTACCAGCATCGGTTGACCCTGTAGATAGTTTTAGAGGGCTACGTCAAAGCATAATTTTCTACTAGCACCCATACACAATTACACATATTATGCACCCAGAAACAAAACAATAATAATACATAATACCAGGGCCTGAGTAACTTCGTACGGTATCCTCAGTACAACTTAAACCATTTCTCAGCCCGAAGTGTTAATACGTACTAAAATTAATGAAACCAACTTGACGTCTCAACTCGAAGACGGGCAACATATATGAGAACGCAAGCCTTCAACCTATTTACATGCGAACAAATTCATCCAAACGTTTTCTCTATTCGCTAAGGTAATACATCACCTTGATATGTTTTCAAACAACCCGTAGAACTCAAACGCCAGCACAATCGATATTAAACTCTATTACACCTGATTTAAAAATCGAGATTAACTTGTAGGGCGGTCAGAATTAGTCTAGCTTCGCGGCGTTTGATTATGAGCGTTGTACACCGTAGTTATGGTTAGTTTTTGGTTGTTAGTGGTTTTGAACGTTGAGTGACGTTAGGAAATCAAGTGGTGCGCGTAAAAATATTGCCGGCAACATTGCCGGCGCATCTCACTCATTAGCACGCGGCTATCGATCTTGCGATGGTGATGGGAACTGTCTGTGGGTCCTATTAGATGTTGTGCGTTCGTAGATATGTGAGTGTTCTTTGAAAATATATGCAACTTAATGCGGTATTTTGGAAACGGTGTCTATTTTTGATCGATATTTATAGTTTTTTTTATTGTGTTTTCGTTCCCCGGGCTCGTATGACCACTACCCGGAAAAAATGCGAGAAAAAATGCGAAAAAATCCATTTAAACTTATTATAGTACCAAAAATATAGCCAATGTCAAATTCACCAATCACAAATTTTTGCAAACCTTGCAAGGTTTGCAAAAATTTGTGATTGGTGAATTACATTTTTTGATACGGAAATGAAGCCTTGTCTGTTTTTCCTTTGTCATTTGCTTAATTTATTTCTAATTTATTTATTTATTTAATAAACAGAACATATAAACTTAATAATTAACAGGGTCCCACAAAACTGTCGGAACAGTTTGTCTGTGTGATTACTGGCTTAAACTGTTTCATGAATAAAAATGTGAATAAGTTTTTTTTAACTGCCTTTCAATATTGGAAATGTGACTCGAATGTTACCGCATCTAAGTATTCATCCATCTTCGTAATGTATAATTTTATTCTGGAGCATTACTCACATAGTTAGGCGTTCTGGCTCGCGGACCATATCTCACGTTAATGAACGCTTCAGCATTTTGTAACTTCCGACCTTGTCTAGCTGTAACAACTTCAACTTCATACAATATTTTAATCAGATAAGGAAAAGGGTATCACTGCGAGAAATGTAGGAAATTCAAATTCACCTTAATACAATATTTTAATGAGATAAGGAAAAGGGAATCACTGAAAACAATGTCGCAGGAAATTGGCAAGGGTTCCCCTCGCGCATAGAACTAAAAAAAGTAACTACCTAGTTTCTTTTTTTAAGTACCTTACAATCAAAATTGAGTTATATTTCCGTTGTAAGAGAGGCAGAGCATAGCCTACCTCACAAAGGGCCATCGATAATTATTTACTCATTCAAACCATACTTCAATACTAATATTATAAATGCAAAAGTAACTCTGTCTGTTTGTCTGTCTGTCTGTTACCTTTTCACGCTTAACTGCTGAACTGATTGCGATACATTTTGGTGTGGAGAGACATGTTTGGATCCCGGAAAAGGAAATAAGATAGTTTCAATCCCAAAAAATATTTCCTAAGGGGATTGAGAGGCGAGTGTCTATGGAGCTACGATATAAATGAGTTTCACGCGGACGAAGTCGCTGGCAAAAGCTAGTACGTATTTAACACGTTGTATGCGGTACGGGTAGTATTTTCCCGTAACTGACTTTAGCTGGGTGCGGTGGTCAAAAATGTGTTTTCTCCCTCGTTGCGGGAAAGATACAACAAGGTTCTCATGAAGGTATAAAAGAGCCAAACATATATTTAAATATATCTTCATTTTTCATTTACCAGTTAAGAAACCTCATACGGGTGTATAAATATATTAATTAATTAATACCCGTAACGTAACCCTATAGATTTTGCACTTAAGTGCGGTACGAGTACTTACTATTTTCCCGTACTTGCGACCCGTACCGCATCCAGGTTATCTCGTAGTAATTCGTTATTAAGGGGGTAGACGTGTGGGCGCAGGGTGGAGGGCACGTGCCGGGTAAACAATGAGGCAATCAAAGCGAAAACTTAACTTATAAAGAGGTCTTAAAGGCCAGGGAACAAAAGCAGTGATAATATACTCTCCTAGCAAGCATGATAGGAATTAAATAGTTCAGGGCACAAACTGTATAAGCAAAACAAGTGATCCAAATAAATGAAAACTATCACAGGAAAGTTTTCATTTAATTTTATTGGTTAACAGACTGTAATCCGGTTTGTTGTTTGTAAAAGTAGATGGTTATATATTTTTTGTTCGTTTAATAAAATAAAAAGTCGATTATCAACACGTTTTTGCAACACTGTCCCATTCTTACCTTGTTCTTTTACTCTTAGCTTTTTTTCTAAACTAATACACAGAGCCCGGGGCGACCACAGCCTAATAAACTACGTTACATAAAGTACCTTTTTTCAAAATTTCAAGTTTCCACATAGATTTTTGATAATATTTTATAGCTATTCAAAGTACATAGCCTCTACGGGAAAATACAAATCGTAACGCATCACGGTGAACATAAATACGACAAAATATGTTAAAATCGTCGCCGCGCACATTGTGTTAATAAAAGATGCAATACTTAGAACTTCAATTAACACAATACTTTGTATTTAACAATCTGCCATTCAAGCTTTATTTAATGAATGACACTAGAAAGTAGTCAAACAACGTTTATCACAAACTTTGCTCACATAAGAAGCGGTAATTAAAATTAAATGATTCTTTTTCTCATTTATCAACGTCTTTATTAGTTAAACATGAAAGAGACAAGACTTTTCTAAATAACATGCTTACGTTAATGAAATGTGTTCGTTTGATTAAAAACGACATAATTTGGAAAGAAATGAAGATTGATTGAATAGGTGGAACAGTTTTTGATTAATCCAATTTAAGTTTTCTTAATTATCTGATACATACATACATACGCCATATTTACGCCTTTATTCCCAAAAGGGGTAGGCAGATCACATGAAACTTATGTTCCAGTGCCACTTTTAGCATAAATGTGGGTATAAAAGATCAATAAAATGTGTTATTGCAGCGATAGGTTGCTAGCCCATCGCCCACAACACACTTCAACCCTGCTCCCTTAGTCGACTTTTACGACACCCACGGGAAGAAAGGGGGTGGTGTGAAATTCTAACCCGACACCACACCGATTACCTGATATTGATACTTAATTATTTTTGTCATATTGTATACGGAAAGGGACCAAAAATTTAACACTTTCAATTAAATTTAGTCTATTGTGTGACCATGTATTTAATCTTAACGTTTCTTACACACATTACACCCCAGTTCCTTTTCTGATTATCGTCCCATTTCCATTCTTCCTTTTCTATCCAAAGTATTGGAACGACTAGTGCATCAGCAATTAACTTCCTTCTTAAACAGAAATGATATTTTAAACCAATTTCAATCGGGTTTCCGTTCAGGGCATAGTACTAGTACAGCCCTTGTAAAGATCACTGATGACATCCGATTGGGGATGAACGACAGAAAGCTTACAGTTTTAACTCTGTTGGATTTCAGCAATGCTTTCAACACTGTTGATTTTGACATTATGCTCGCTATTTTACGCTCTCTTAACTTATCTCCTGCAGTAATTGACTGGTTTCGTAGTTATTTAAATCATCGTCGGCAAAGAATAAAGGTAGATTCTTCTTGTACTTCTTGGTGTAGTACTCTGGCGGGCGTTCCGCAGGGCGGTGTGCGATCTCCTCTCTTATTTTCTATCTTCATCAATTCCATCACACACAATATATCCTCTCATTATCACCTTTATGCCGATGATCTTCAGATTTATACACAGTCCGTGCTTGGTGATCTCCCTTCTGCCATAGTAAGAACTAATGATGACTTGGTACGCATTCTGAAATGGAGTCAACGATATGGTCTGAGTGTGAACCCAACGAAGACCCAAGTCATTGTTATTGGCAGCAACAATCTGATTTCTAGGGTTGATTTTGTAAATCTCCCTCCAATACTTTTTGAGGGGATTCAGATTGATTACTCGATGCAAGTGAAAAATCTTGGGATCATTATGGATCGCTCTTTGTCTTGGGTGCCTCAAGTGAGTGAAGTGAGCAGGAAGGTATTTGCTGCAGTGGGGTCTCTCAGGC
This sequence comes from Epinotia bilunana, assembly GCA_947049275.1. Classification (NCBI taxonomy): domain Eukaryota; kingdom Metazoa; phylum Arthropoda; class Insecta; order Lepidoptera; family Tortricidae; genus Epinotia; species Epinotia bilunana. The sequence goes on from OX346265.1 coordinate 8,588,863, forward strand.
GGCTTCGTAATATTCTTGATTACGCTGATGTATCCTATCTCGACCTTTCTGAGGAGCAGCTTAATAAGCTTGAACGTCTCCAAAATGTCTGCATTCGGTTCATATTTGGGTTACGCAAATATGACCACGTTTCTAGTTTCCGTTCCAAACTCAAGTGGCTCCCTATCCGTTATCGCCGTAACTCTCACATTATTTCGCTTCTGTTTAGTGTCCTTTTTAACCCTGCAACTCCCCGTTATCTTAAAGAGCGTTTTAGTTATTTGAATTCTGTTAGATCTTCTAACAATTTGCTATTAACTGTGCCTTTGTCATCTTCCAAATTTTACAGTAGTTCGTTCACGTTTAAGGCTATTCGACTGTGGAACTCTCTCCCTCTTCATATAAGACAAGCTAAATCTATCGGCAACTTCAAATCTCTTCTTAAAGAACATTATTTGTCTTTCCCCTAACCCTGACTGGCCTACTATTATTATTATTGGCTGACTGTTTGTTTTATATATTTTTATTTGTGTTATTTGTATATATGTATGATTGTGTATGTATGTTTATATATAGAGCTATTTATGTACGTGCATTAATATAATTATTTTGATTTTTGGCTTATTGTAATCTCTGCACCACCTACTACATAATCTAGTTATCTAATCTCTTTCTCCGATACCCAAAGGTTGTCTGGAAGAGATCGCTCTTCAGCGATTCTTATCGCATCATAACATCATAACATGTAGGTAGGTACCTACATGTTATTGTATTGTTTTTCTTTTTAACTGCTTTGTTTGTGTGAGGTGTGCAATAAAGAGTATTTGTATTGTATTGTATTGTATTGTATTACACAGCCAAAAGAGACGATGGGAGTTGGAGGATCCTAAGAAATCCTAAAAAAGACCTGGAAGCCGAAACAAACATCATAAGGGAGACCAAAGCGCATCTTCGATGGCATGGCCACCTCGTGACGATCTATGGGTGAAGAGAGCATACTTGGCCGACCGGCTGGTCGACGACGTGTCGTCTGGTCGACGCAAACATCGCTGGAAGGATATGGTAGGTTGGATTGGTAAGGTAGGGCACAGCGAAATGCCATTCCGCTCGAATTTGGAGCAGCCCAACTGGGGAAGTACCTCCGCCTTGCAGAAGACCACAGCCATAATAACACTACTACTTGCTCTGTAGTAGTGTTGTGTTCCTGGAGGTGAGCAGGGTCGCCAGAGCTCCCGAGGATGCGTTGTGTTGAGAGCGAGGGAATTTGTTCCTTCAGCTGTCAACCCGGTGAATCCTCAAACATATCAAGGGTCGGCAACGCCCATGTGACTTCTTTGGAGTTGCATGCGTCTATAGGCTGCGGTTTCCGCTTACCATCAGGCCGTACGCTTGTTTGCCATCGTCGTATAAAATAAAAAAGTAGATCTGCGCGAACTCGAAGCCAACGCTAGCTGGCAAGACATTGCGCAGGTTCGAGCAAAGTGGCGTGCTCTTGTGTTGGAGTCATATTAGGTTGTCGTACCAGCCTAGTTAATAAGTCAGTTACAAAGCGGTTTTTTAGATTACCTATCTATCTTTAGTACCTTTGACCATCATCTAACGGAAGTTCAAATTTTATGAACTGCATTCGCATAAATGATCATTCTGCTATGAAGGGTTTTGGTTTAATTATTAGCTGGTTAGACGTCGACCCAAAAATTGTTTATATTTACGTACTTAGTTGCACCTGCAAGGCTACTTCCTCTCCCAAACTCTTGTAAACTATCGTGATTATCATGACCCCGCTTCACCTTGAACACGTAAATATTATCAATCGATTCGTTTAATCGATGACTGTATCGGCCTGTATCGATGATCTAATTTTACTAGCGTGACGAATGCATTAGATTGGGTTTTTGGTGCGTGGGTGTTAAATCGTCTTTAGGTATATATTTGGATTTAATATTTAACGTGTTTTTGCATACATTAGATTATTGGTTATTATTAACTTGCTTGACGTGGAGCATTTACGCAGTAATGTATGGTTAAGATTATTTAATGTGACTACTTTGAATTCGGCCAACTCAAATAATCTCAAGTTATAATTAGATTATTCAAGTTATATTATGATCTGATGGCATGACCGGTAGAGTTCAAATATTTAACATTTCGAATGTACCTTATGTACCTTAAACATCAATTGTCTTTTTTGAAGGGGAAAACGACAGTTGAGCTGTCCCAGCGCTTTTTAACCCCCGACGCAAAGAGAGGGGTGTTATAAGTTTAACGTGTCTGCGTATCTGTGTATCTGTCTGTGGTATCGTAGCTCCCAAACCGATGGACCGATTTGAATGCGGTTTTCTTTTGTGTCATCGATAATTTTTTCCCGAGTGTTCTTAACTATGTTTCATGAAACTCTGATGTTTAGCCGTTTTTGAGGTATTGAACTTTGAAATTAAAATGTCGGGGGTTTTTTCAACTTTTCTAAGTTGTAGTTATTTGACTACTTGCTTTTTATGTTTTCAGTGTTGTGTTCCTGCTTGTGGAGTCAGGTCGCCAGGTCTCAATTGGATTGAGAGTGTTAGGACCTATATTTGTCTCTAGCTGTCAACAAAACGTATCCTCAATTCAGTAAAGGATCGGCAGCGGGCTTGTGATTCTTCTGGAGTCGTAAAAGCGTCCGTAGGCGATGGTGACTGTTTACCACCAGCAGGCCGTATGCCTCTTTACCACAGAGTAGGTACCTAACGTTTCTTATAATTCGTCAAATTACATTCGTACGCGGCGTAACACGGGACACGGTAAGCGATAAACTGCATTCCTAATTATATTTAACTAGCTTCTGCCCGCGCCTCCGTCCGCGTGGAACTCGTTTATATCGCAGCTCCATACAAACTTTCACCCCCCCATTTCACCTCCTTAGGGGATGATTTCCGGGATAAAAACTATCCTTTGTCCTTTCCCGGGATCCAAACTATCTTCATACCCAATTTCATCTCAATCGGTTCAGCGGTTTAAGCGTCAAGAGGTAACAGACAGACAGACACACTTTCACATTTATAATATTAGTATGGATTTAATTTTTTTACTACGCTTTGCGTGAATCGTAGGTACTTGATTACTTTTTCATAAATATTTAACTTAATTTTAAGATAGGAGGCCATAGCAATCATAAATATTATGATGCACAATGACAGGAATCTAATTATGGTTGTTTTAAACTCTCGGTAATCGTAAAGTAAACTCAGTAACATATTTATGTCTGGGAACTTCGACAGTTCAGTATGAGCTGCCAACGCCAAATGTAACATCATTTCCCAATAACTTTATTCACAAATACATGTTTAGTCTACTTTATATTGATTTACTGACTGAATCATAGATAACCGTTTCAAGGAATCATGATTAACACTTGCCGAGTGATTTATTTTCATCGAATCAATCTATAACTTCATGAGCATAGCTTAAGCTGGACATTGACGGCAGCTTCAACAAGCTATGCCAAAATCAGTCCACGAATCCAAAACAGCGGCGTTTAATTTAAAGATAGTTGGCGCGGCCATTCGATACCAATCGCTCTTATGTCAGCAGATTAAGGCTTCGGTACATATTTATAAAAGTCATAAATCGATACATATTTTTGCACTTGACTGGACCAATGTCTCGGTCGAAATATTAGTTTTCTGGGACCAATGATAAATCAAATGCGAATATGGAATAAAAAACCGGCCAAGTGCGAGTCAGACTCGCGCACGAAGGGTTCCGTACCATTATCTATAAAAAAGGAAAAAAAAAACTTTTGTCGTATGGGAGCCCCCCTTAAATATTTATTTTATTTTGTTTTTTGTATTTGTTGTTAAAGCGGGAACAAAAATACATCATCTGTGAAAATTGCAACTGTCTAGCTAGCGCGGTTCTTGAGATACAGCCTGGCGACAGACAGACGGACGGACGGACGGACAGACAGTATTTTTTTTAAAGTGTGTCTTAACGTTAAACACATAAACATCGCTTCTTAAATCCTTTAATCCGGGATCCAGCATTCGTGCAGGATTGATCCCCAATATTTCATGCGGGATTTCGGTATTGCGGAGTGGTATCCCGGTATTGAATGCAATATGGTAAGGTACGATTGGTAAGGGAATGCCCTTATCACGACTAAGTGACAGCTAAATACATGGCGCATCCGTGAATGTAGTTCAAATATTATATCATGACGGCCAGATGCGCTTAAGCGAATGCCTAGCTTTATTTAGTTATTCCATGGACCATTTAAGGAAGTGAGATGTAGGTCATTAAGTCGAACACGATTCTTGCTTAATGAAGCAAACGTAATGACGTCATTATTATCTGGTAGAAGAGCGGGCAATATCAGAGCAGGTTGATGTCATATCATTCTCATTATCCGGTCAATCTTTCTTATACGTCATTCCAGATAACATTAGAATTAAAACGATTGCACAACGTAAACCTGCACAATGTTGTACTTTAATACGGCGAACTAGGTACTATTGTGGTGGTGGAAATAGTAGGTACCTACTCTGGTCATTCATAAAAATATTTTCGTGACATACTTTTGGAATAGTGAATACTTACGGCATTAGAAAGAAAGAAAAAAACATTTATTCGAGACAATAAACAAACCAAGCAATAATTTAAAAAGTGTCAGACGTCAGACATGGCGTTTTGTTAAGAAAATGTTTTTTATCTATCTCATCATAAGTCCGCCTTTTATACAATACAGATTAAACAAACATAATATTCATAACTCAATTAACCCGTCGGACGCGCTAGGGACACACGTCTGGGCCTAACGGACAATAGTAAAGGGCTTATGACACTTACCTGAACACTTACCTGAATTTAGCATCCTAATTAGGGAGCGGAGTTGAGTCATAAGCCCTTTACACATTGTTCTACAGACGACGCGCGTTCGTCGGGTTAAAAAAAGATCAATTCCCAAAAATACGCGTTCTCTTACGTAACTTGAAAAAAAGGACTAATTTATAAAATTAGACTACATCTAGAAATGACGCCCGAGATAAGATTAAGTAAGATAATACTAATCAATACTACTCAGAATTGCAAGGCTAAAGATAATAAATATATCATTTTCGTGTTTTCCTTGACACTTTAATTATAGCGTAGTGATGTTTAAAATTTAATTGATTGAATAGATTATAACTACATACATTTTAAATTTAAAACGCCGTCAATTCTACAAAAAAAATACTAAGAACCAACTAGATGGACAAGACTGTCAATTACTTTAAAAAAAAACAATCAAATCGGTTCACCCGGTTAGGACCTAGTAGGTATTCGTATTCACGAGTTGCCATTTTTATGAACCAAGTCTAAATTCAGCCTTCGTTCGTACGCTACCTGCGTAATCGTAGTCCACTAAACAATTGACAGAGTATCACTTAGAGTTAAGATACCATTTTTATTTTCAAAACGAAACGTCAACATGCACGCCCACTACTTCATGAACAAGAAAATATCATTAACCGAATAGATATCAGGTGCTAACAAGTTTAAAGTTATAAAGTCTTTATATTTCATAGGTTCTTAAGGCTGTTTTCTTTTCAATAGCCCGATAACATCAACAAAGAAATGTATAATCGGTATCCCAATATCACATTAAAATTAATTGAAAATGTTCATTCTAATGTTTTGAAAAATTATAAGTTTTGTGAATGAGCGTGCCCAGATACGCATCGGACAAATTATTAATTTCTGTAATATTATGGGTCCTATTATAAGAATAAATAGTGAAATCGTGTCGAACGGGTTGTTCTCGAGACTTTATTGAATTATAACTTGCGCGATCTTATTCTTTGTGTGAGGATTCGTTAGGCTTGATACTTGAATGTACATATATGAAATACCAGTAATTAAAATACTGATAATAGTCATAAAAACAGCCTAATAACGGGCACCAACATAAAAAAACTAGCTATGGGTACTTATTGTATACCTATAGGAAATATGTCAAAAAACATAGATCTATGGGTGAAAAATTAATATTTTTAATCCCTATCAAACTTAATGTAGCGCAATTTACAACTTGTCACAACAAACCAAAGTCAAGAAGATTACACCATTAATTACAACTTTAACATTTTGGGTAAAATGAAAACTTTATTTGCCGTGATAATTTGAGAAAAATAGTTTGTGAAGTGATACTTGGGATTAGTAATCCGAAAAGTTTATTCTAGGAAATGGAGAATTTCGTGCAAATGGAAAGCCAATTTATGAAAGTTTGTTACATAAGTTTCTTAAAATATCACGCCGTTAGCCTGCTTAATGTCAAATGACGTTTTGTACGGAAATTGAACCACCTTAAAGACTGACCCGAATGCCAAAGTGAAATTATATTGATAAAATGAAGCCATATAAACAAGTGGCTTCTACAAACTCGCCAGTCTATCTTGTTATTATTTCGAAACTCTGAATCCACAAGAATACCTAATAATTATTGAGCCTGCTGACGACATTTCATGAGAATCGGTTGAGAAATGCGACCTGTATGAAAGAGTTTTGGCCCAAGCTTTAGCAGAGAACTTCTTCGCTTCGCTCACTCGTCCTTACTAACAATAATGAATAATTCATGAAATTCACGAAAAGAGACAGCAACCGTAAAGGCCTCCACACACCACCGGTCGCGGTTGCGGGTCGGGCGCGGGCCCGCGCAAGTTGTAAAACATTGAAACTACACTTTAACCAGTCAAGCGCGCTAGTAACACGCGTGTGTTACTAAGGGGCTTATGACACTTACCTGAATTTAGCATCCTAATTAGGGAGCGGAGTTGAGTCATAAGCCCTTTACAGACGACGCGCGTTCGTCGGGTTAAACACACATCGAACGCGGTCCGATCGCGGGCCCGCCGTGCTAAGTTAAAACTCGGGCAGCGCGGCCGTGGGTCGTGCACGGCGCGGGTCGGGCGCGGCGCTTGAGCTGTGATAGTTCCATAAGTATTTTTTTTTGGTCGACTTTTATAATATGAGTACTACTAGTAGTAAAAAAGGTAGTGAATTTTGACGTTGTATTAGGTATTATACAGCGTTTTTCAGCGACCTTTCTAAATCCAAGGAAAAACTATACGTGATGTTTTTTTTTCAATTGAGTATCGCATTTAAGGGTCCGCAGTAAGCTCGATTCTCCATACAAACGTAGTTACGCTATCATTTTAAAACTACGTGTTGGATTGTAACGAAACTTTGCATATACAATGTCATGAGGTATATCTATGTCTGTAATTAGTTTATGTTGCTTCAGATACCATAGTAAAAAAAATACAGCGGATTTAAGTTTTTCATACAAACTTGTTTTTGCTGTATTTCGTTTGTTTTATACACTGGAACCATATAAACTAATTACAGACATAGATATACCTTATGTCAATGTATATGCAAAGTTTCGCCACAATCTAACACGTGGTTTTAAAATGAGAGCGTAATTACGTTTGTATTGGAAGGTGAAATTCGGCCGAGCTTACTGCGCACTCTTAACTACTATAATCTCCCCTTAAGTTTGCTAAAACTTTCATCAAGTGATAACTAACTAACTAACTACTACTAACTAATTTGGCTCAGGGACCCAAGTGATAACGTCAGTATAATCTAAAACAAATAAAAAAGATATACCTATTTCCTCTAAAAGTTAAACTAAGTGAGTTTTGGTCGGCGGCGTCTGGGTGTTCATTTACGCTGGGTATATATTCACGGTCCGCGGCGGGCCCGCGTTGCTACACGCGGCCCGCCTGCGGTGTGAATATACCGCTTCAACCGCGCCCGACCCGCGCCTCTCACGACCCGCGTTCGATGTGTGGAGGCCTCAAGGGTCCTTACGCCTACAGACGGGCGTATTTTCCAAAAGTTGGTTTTTCATTCAAGATTACAACGTAACTATTAGTATTTATTCAAAAGCTGATAATGCACTTAAATAATCATTTCTTAAACTAACTAACACAGTACAAATTTTCATTTTCTCTTTCTAAACCTAAAATAAACGAGTTTTCTTGGGAGTCTTTTTCAAATATTGCAGTGTGAAATGTCGTTTCGGTTCTTAATTTTGCAGTAAACAAGAATCATTACATACATACATGAATGATTACAATTCACATCACCAAATCTTTTATGTGGGGCTGACATGATTGAAAATCAAAGATTAATTTAAAAAAAGACATTATATATTTTTACCGAAAATTGTACTTATATTTTGCCATAAAAATAATTATATAGCAAATTATAACTTTATGTTAACCCCTAAAAAAAAATAACTATTGGACCTACGTTGCCGTAAATTTATATTTTTTTAAAAGACGTAAGTATAAATCATGCTGCAGCGACGCCGCGCGCCGAAATTTTTATTTATGAAATGATGACGATTATTTAAGTACGTTACCAGTTTTTGAATAAATACTAATAGGTACGTCGTAATCTTGAATGAAAAAGGAAGCATTTGCAAAATACGCTTCCGCTTCTGCTTATGTAGGCGTAATGCCTCTTAAATAATCCAATAATCCTGAAGTATGGGAAGTAGATTTTAATAATCCGTCCTTTAAGAATATTTTATAAGTAGTATATTATAAAATTCTTCTTTGCTTCCAACCAAAGTATCAAATTGTTTCATTTCCTCTACTGGGCAGAAGTAAGGAAGACTCTACGCTTTGGTAGTAAAAAATTGAAATATAATAAATCAATTTGGAGGTTATCCGGCCATCTGCGCCTGCGCCAGTTCACGACTGACGGGCGAAGTCGCGGCCACACCAAAGTCTCGAGAAGGGCGTAAGTGCCGTATATATGGAAGTAGCATGGGACTTTTTCTCTAAGCAGAAAAGCATATTTATTGTGAGAATTTAAAACAAACTTGCCACATCGTTACTTATTTAATGAGCTAGCTTTTTACTGTGACTCCGCTTGTTTGTGAATAAATATGACTCTGACTGAGAAATCAGAGTAATAAATATGACTGGTCAGAGATGACCAGTCATATTCATTCACTAGTAGTTGGAGTCACCGGAAAGTTTGAAATAACGTAAGGTCTCCTGTAGACAAAAAAAATAAGTTAAAGGTTCCAAACCCCTTGAACGGAAATTTGTTTGAGGCATATCGCCATGTAGCACTCTTGATATTGTCTTGTGAATTGTGGTTATTTAGTATCCGTATAAACTTCAAACAGGAATTTAACCCAAATAAATAGGCCATTGAGTACCTACAGCCAAGAAACAACATGTGTTTGTCGAATTCAGATCATGAAAATGTTCTAACGCAATTTGATACGAGCTTTTTATTTTATTTTTCAATTTCAAACTGTTCTATGCCGGAATTCATCAGTATACGGAATAGACAATAGTTTTGCAAGTTCTATCATTTCAATTGATTGGTTATTTAAAAACCCATTAGAGTTTAATTTAACACTTTGGCTGCTAAATTGAGTGTAATTGAAAATGTATAAAGTCTGGTAATTGGTTGCAAAGCACCGAAGGCACTGCAATTAATAATCTAATCTTGGTGAGGCGTGGTTTCTGCGGGTTACATTCAAGTTCCAGACATGAATAGGAATTTATATGCTGTTGTGCGCTGAGGATATACTTGGGTATTGGCACTGCGGTACCAAAGCCTACGCTAAAAGATCGTATTCGTATCAAAGAGGACAATCGTTGAATACATATGGATAGATGTGAAGAAAGCATTACGCTTCTGAGCGAATGAAATAAAAGGTCTGTTTCATAAAATTCAAACCATGAGAGTATTTTTTAAGTCAGTTACAAATTTAAGAACAAACAAAGGTCAGCACTAATTATATTTAGAAGCTTTTTTCGACGTTCCAAATTCGGAGACGTGCTTAAGTATTTTGGATTAATAATAGCTTGGTTACGACCGGTTATCATAGTGGGCAGTGACGCAGCCTGAACCCAGGTCCTGGGTTCGAATTCCGGTAAGGGCAAATATTTGTGTGATGAGCATGAATATTGTTTCTGAGTTTTGGATGTTTTCTATAAATAAAGAGAATACAAACACTGTTTGAATACCTACTATATACCCAGCGTAAATAGACACCCAGACGCCGCCGACCAAAACTAACTTAGTTTAATCTTTTAGAGGAAATAGGTACGTTCATATTTTTTATTTGATTTAAATAAACCGTCGCCTAGTACCCAAAACACAAGCCTGATTGAGCTTATTTTGTTGGGGCTAGTTCAATTTGTGTCTTGTAGTATTTAGTTTGTTTGGGTCGACGTAAAAGATGTTACACTTTTTCACCGTATTGCTTGATAATCAATCAGGTAAAAAAGTTATACATATTCTTTAAGTCAACTTCCTTGAGAAACGTCTTGACAGGACCGACAACGATGTAAAATACCCTATAACAGGTTTCCGGGATGGGATGGGACCCAATCTATTAAATGGCATTATGTCATCCAAAACTGTATAATATTACGCCCTTTTTAGATTAGCATGGCAAAGGTCGGGGTCAGTAGGGGGCGGGTATTAATTACACGGGCCTGGGAATCGAATCCGCTATCCTCACGGGCGAGTGATCTGCAATGGAGATTTGAGCTAGTATTCTCTATTAATGAAGTATGAGGAAAACAGGAAAAATATCAACATTCATATTTTAATTTTTTGACCGGAATTTGAACCAAAATAAATAGATCTCTTTAAAACAAGAATTAACTCATAGCATTTTGTTACCAAGTGTATCAGATAGCCTTTGCCATTAAAAAAAAACTGTTCGATTTAAATATTTTCTTTTCGAGAGTCAAACCGAGATTTATTTATCTCAGGCAACGAGGCCCATATTTACAAATACCTAACAGACTAACATACATAAATATAAGTAAATATTAGGGGACCATCTTACACAAATCGTCCTAGACCCATAGTAAGCTTAATAAGGCTTGTGTTATGGGTATACTAGACAATTAATAGATAGAAATAGTTAAATACATAGAAAACATCCAAGACTCAGAAACAAATATTCATGCTCATCACACAAATATTTGCCCTTACCGGGATTCGAACCCACTATGCTAACCGGTCGTCAAAACATATCAACGTATAAAACTTCTCTTATCTTTACGTAGCACAATATCACGCATGTATTCATATTCATATTATCTTTAATGCATCCATGGTAGTTAAGGTCAGGTGGGGTAAAAATGTATACAGTGTCACATGGGTACCTATGATTACTTCATAATATTTATACAATTATTAATCAAGTACCTAAATTAGTAACGCAGTATGCCTGTAAAACACTGACTACTCCCTGCGTGTACTATACGTACACGTTTCTTAACTTTGATTCTTTGTTTTCTGTAAAAGCATCACATAAAAATTAACTGCTTACTTTCTAACTAAAAGTTATTTATCTTTCAAGGACGTAGACCCGATGGTCGTTGGGGCGGAAAGGATCTCAAGTGGCGACCACGTACCACCAGGCGCAGCGGCGTTATACCCCTGACAAAGTGGACTGTTGACTAGAGGGGTGATCACGTAAGTTTTCGAACGCACGTTAGGACAACTCAACTGCCATATTCCCATATAAAAGGTGACATTTAAATCTACCTGACCCCCTAGCACACTAAGTTTTATGTCGGACATAAAGCATTCGTCCCTCTCGTACTCGCATATTTGCCAGAAAGGGACGAATGCTTTATGTCCGACATAAAATTTAGTGTGCTAGGGGTCCTGCACATCTATTATGAGACGGCCGCGACATACTATCGATTTTTCTCGCACTATCTATGCCTCTTGTTCTAAGTGTTCTATTAGGGGAAGTCGGATTGTGCGAGAAAAATCGAGAGTAAGTCGCGGCCGTCTTATGATATACTTGCTGACCCCGTATCATGGTCGGCCTTATCACGCGATAAGTGACAAGATAGAGCGTCCGTCTCGATCTATTGAACGGTGTCAGCCAGTGACGGATGATCTTGTCACTTGTCGTGTGATAAGGCCGTCCATGCTACGGGGTCTGTTGTACTTACGTACAATGCGTTACGTGATCGACCTGCTGGTAAAGGTTGCGGGAGTCTGCTGGATGCAGGTGGCGCAGGAGCGGTCATTGTGGCACTCTTTGGGGGAGGCCTATGTCCAGCAGTGGACTTCTTTCGGCTGATATGAGGTTGACGATGATGATGATGGTGATCTTTCAAGGTAGTATAAGTATTCCATTAATTCGACCGAGAGTTTCAATTGGTTCTCTATTGTATAGGCAAAAATTATTTCCCAGTGTCACTTCCCAAAAAAAATTTCCCAAGTGTTCATTTGGCAAAAAACCACTAGTTAAATTATTGTTTCGCATTTTATCACTTGGCATCATCTTCTATGGCAAAATATTACTTCGCAAATTATTATTTGGCAAAGTTTTATATAGTCAAGTTTCATTTGGTCAAACGTATTATTTGGCATAACATTCTTTTTCCAAATTATTGCATGGCATACGATTTATATCCTAATTGTGTAGTGCATACGAAATATATTTGAGTGGGATTACATATTTTGCTTTTGCGGGTACTTTTGTAATTAACATACAAATTATTACAAGGATTATTATTTAAAATAAAATATTTGGCATAATCAGTTATCTATGGCAATTATTTTAACCTAACCTAAACCTAACCTAACCGCCAGCGTGTCGACGTCACCCCGCTTCGCGCGGTGCCTAATTCCGCTTTGAGGGACACAAGTGAACCCTATCCTAACCTACTTATAATACAATTGTTACGGTTGTTTTTTTTTACTGCGGGGCCTCGCCCCCCGAGCCCCCGTTTTCTGGCTACCCTTGTCTAGTTAAACCCCTGTAATCAGTTGTTGTTTGTTTTTGTAATGGCATAAAATTTCGAAAAAATGAAATTCGTTGTTTTGTTATTCTGCCATTTAAAATTCATACAAAATGAATCATTTGCCAAATAATATTCCCTGAACAGTTATTCTATGAAATCATAAAAATTGGAATGATCTGCTCATGAAATAAAATTACATCAAACAATAATTTTTCAAATATTTGCCAGTTATGCTATGTGAAGTGTGCAAAATGAAAATTTGAACAAATGTTTTGTTTGGAAAACAATATTAGCCCAAACAAAGTGTTTGCTTAATAAACTTTTGTCTTAATAACATTTGATAAAGCAAAATGATATTTTGACCAAATGAAGAAAATGCGGAACCAAAATGTGCTATTTGTTCGTTTGGGAAATGAAACTACTGCCATAAGTTTTGTGCGAAGTTAAATTTGGCGAAAAATATTTTGCCGAAACAGCAGGATACCGTTTCAATTACTTATCTAGTTTTTAGGGTTCCGGACCAATTAGGTAAAAACGGAACCCTTATGGTGCGACTCTGTCCGTCTGTCTGTCTGTCACAAAGATAAATATCTCAGGAATTACAAATGCTATCCATTTGAAATTCGGAATAGTTTTAAAGAAAGATAAATCCACGTGTAAGGAAAATGAAAATTTTTCATATATATTTTTAATATCTATCTATTTATTTATTTATTTATTTATTTATTGAAAAACAGGTTACATAACATTACAGTGTAAGCACCAATGCGTCATGAACCGAACAATGTTTATTTAGACGGCGAAACGGCGTGGCCCCGTTGCGTCGACATCTCGGGTGTTGGATTTGGTAGGTTGCCCCGGAACCGACGAAACACGACACCTTTCGGCCAGAAATCAGCACACGCGATGGTCTCCTGGAGCGGCCGCGGCACGCGCACTACAAAAGAGCTGAAGTGCACGTAGTGCCGGGACCGCAGCTGGTGCACCCTCAGCGAGTAGCCGGTTTTCTGGCGAACATACTGCGTCACTTCTTCAGCGGTGGCAGTGTGATGCAGGCGCGACACGTACAGCGCCTTGCTCGGTGTGGAGACCCGCAGACCACAACAAACCGGGTCTGCAGTACCACACTGACTCTTACGTGTCTTACGCTTTCTTGACACCGTTGTGAAACCCTCCTTGTCCACATTGGTGCGAGGGGTTTCCTCTTTAGGAGGATCCCGAACTTCACGCGCTTTCGAGGGCGCAGCTTTCCGGCAGGCTGGAACAGTAGGCTCACCAGCAGAAACGACGTCAGCAAAACGACGACGTGGTTTCGATGAAGCGTTGACGGGAGGCCCCGCGAGGAGGGGGCCGGGGGGCCGCGGATCAGCATGTACAGTGACATCGCTATGCGCATTGTCAGCTACACGCGAATTGACCGAGTCGGCATTTGACGCCCGGTTACTATTCTTGAAATTTGACGCGGTCGGTGACCGCTTTTCTAGGGCACCGTCGCGCAAACGGATGATTTCTTTGCGCAATACGTCAATAACGGCCTGCGATTTGTCAAATTTCTTTAGAATTTCTGCCATGCCTGCTTTAAGAGCCACAATTTCCTTCAGCAGGCAGCTCACGTCGACATGGTCTGGCGTATTGGACGGCAATCTGGAGACCTCCGTCGCCACGAACTCAGGCATGTCGTGTTCGTTCTCCCTTAGGACCTCAATGATGTCCCCGAGGGTCTTCCTTCCGGCTTCATCTTCTCTGCGATGAGGTACAAATGTGCCGACAATCCCGAGAGACTGGTACAGCACCATCTTCGCAGCGCAGATTTCGTCGACAGTAAAACGCGACGAACAGATCTGAACAGCAGTCACCGCATCCATCTGACCTTCCAGCAGCAGCTTCTGTTGCAGAAAGGCGAGGATCCCGTTGACAATGGGCTCACTTTTATTAGGGTCACCCATTGTTTAACTAGTGGCAGCGGTCGAGCCGCGCTAATTTACAATTAAATAATTAATTAAATCATCGATGCGTCTACTTCGCTGCGCGCATCGGACACAACGTTTGGTGTGGTATGTTGCGATCCGCACCAAACTCCTGACTCTCTATCTGAAATTACGGATAAGAGGGGGGAAAAAATTCAAAGTTTAGTTAGTAGGTCACGTGGGGTATCATATGAAAGTCTTGAAAATAGTTTACCAAGCGAAAAGTTTGAAATAAATATATAAGATTGAGATTAACGTAAATATCACCGGAAAGTTATAATTTAACCTTTATCTAGAGTATTTTTTTTATTTACAAAAAACATTTTTAAACTAAGATTTTAATTTAACACTTTTGTATTTTATATTCATTCTTTAAATTTGTATGAAAGTATTCTGAACGTGCCTTCTTTCAAATAAAAAAAGAATTATCGAAATTGGGTCAAAATAATGCAGGGTCGTGACGGGTCACAGACCAGTAAACCTATATAGACGTCGCTTAGTCGGGCGACACCCGCTGCCACACATACGGTGAATTCACCCTATGTTTGAGACACGCCCCCTTTACTAAGTTCAGTCTGCGGACGGCGTTTGCGCAAGTAACATCGTTACAAAATGCATTATTATTGCGTAAAATTGTGTGGAAAAATCACTAAAACTTCAAGTGTGCAAAAAGACGGTCTATCATTTCACAGGTAAGCCGATTTTAAGAAAATTACATAATAAATAAGCGAGTTTTTATATAAAGTTCAGTGTAGACCGTGCTTGGGGCTCGTTGATGTCTTTTAACAGAAGTCTCTTTCTATCCCGATGCACAGAATAGTCGCTCCTTCCTCGTCTAGCATTAGGCAAAGTAGGTAGTGATGTCCATAGTATGTATTAGTTTACTATCGATAAGATAATTAACGGAAGACGCAATAGATCATAAGTAATTTAAAAATAGCAAAATATTACATATCATATGCAAAATATTTGTGCACAGTGCACAGTTATTTATATACAATGTGGTAAATGATCTTCTCAAGTTGGTGTTGTATTATAAAGTATTCAAAGCATGTTAGCTAAAATGTCCAACCATAAAGGAAATGTGGATTGATGCTACAAAACGACCACCTGCTTGGTTGGTTTCCTTCCCCAAGCAGTGTCGTATGTTCTCGGCACTTTAAATCAGAATATTTTAAATTGCCGACGTCTAATATTAGGCGACTAATATTTCCAAATGCCGTGCCTACGCTTCACTTACGAACTGTCTTAAGTATTGTTGACGTGTATTTTTGAATATTCAACCACATTTTTCTTATTTGATCTAACAGCTATGATATTATTAAACTTATCGTTAATTTATTAATGTGCTGAAAACTCTCGAGCGTCTAGCTTGAAATCAATGTTTTGAAAGTTAAATCTACCCCGTCTAAAATCTAAAATTGGGTTTGCGCAAAATGTCCATTGAAAATATAAATTCTTTTACGTCTTATGTAAAGAAAGTGGTGTTTCGGAAAGTCTACACACTATTATTCCATTGGTAACGAATGCAGCACTGTCTATACCAACAACAGAAGTAAGTTTATCTTACACTGCTATGCTAGTGAGTTTCTGAGTAAACATGTTTAGTTATTAATTGAAATGATTAATTCTTATAGGTCTCGCGTACAGATAATAGGGATCTGGAAAATCCTCACTGTTCCGTTAGTAACGAACGTGGCACCGTTTATGTCAACAACAGAGGTTAGTTTAAAGTCTAATATATAAGAACATTTTGATCATTCCGCGCCGCCTCGCCTTCTCTGTCTCTGTTAGTCAAGGATAGGTAAATCGGAAATTTAAAACCAGAAATAAAACTGTTGTTTTATAAGATTAACATATCTTCTCTATCGAGAGTGGAATCCATTCTATTTGCTTCTATTTCAACATAATTATGTCAGATAAAGATAATTTATGAGTAAAAAATTAATATCCTAAACGTACTAATAAATTATTATTTAGTATAATCATTCTAATTATTATTACTAGTACTACTTTATAAAATTAGATAAAGTATCGCATGTGTCCCATCACTACAGGCAGGCACGTGTTACGCGCGGCCTTGAATGCACCAATCACAGCGCACTAGTCGTGCCCCGCGCTCCACAAGTTTGGCAGCTTTGTTTATAAGTAAAAATTAGGCTAAGCGGGGTCTTTAGGATATATGGTCTGTGTGACGGGTATATACACTTGACCGGTTTTTTTTACCACGCCACGCCGTATTCAACAATGTATTAAAATTGCAAGTCAATTTTCAAGCACTAGTGATTTAATAACATTGCGATTAGTATGTATAATATAGATGGCAACACAAAAGTTTGGTACCATCAAATTACTGTGTTGATGGAGCCAAAAGATGAATGGCATGAAAAAATCTTGCTTACAACTGTTTAAACTAAAATGTTATCCATATTTATGCCTTGTCCAAGTAGGTATCTGAGTGTTGTACAGTTATAACTCTATTACATTGATTCATCCTATTACAATAATAACAATAGGCATAACGTGCTCTCTTTTACATTTTTTAATTAAATATTTATTCGTATTGGGCGGAGCAAGCATACCCTCGATATCGATATTGTTTCTAGATCAAAGATAAAACTGGGGCCATTCAACGGGCGTTTCAACGATCAACGAGCGGAAGCGAAATTTGGCTAAGCAACCATCACTGACTGACACACCCTACTGTGGCTGACCTAAAATTGTACTGAGATGACAGTAGTCTGCGATACGTATCGCAAAATGCGCGTATGTGTAAAGTCCATCTTATTTTTAAGCAGACTTAAGAGGCCTTCGGGCACATTGAGAACTTCTTACGCTCAATAATGTGCACTCACTTGGCAAAGCCTAATCCAAAAGGACTTCTTTTTTAAGTTTGCTGATCCGTCAGATCAGGTTAGATAGCCGAATGGTTTTGTGCCGGTTAGGATGGAATTATTATGGAGAGAGCTTTTTAATATTCTAGGTTAGGTGTCAATTAATGAACTCAACAGCTATAAATTGGTGTTTTGATTACTCAAGTAATAGGGCCATTCTTATTGCCGTGTACTAATGTCAATGCAATTATTAAACGACAATGTATCTAAAATAAGTAGTTAATTAGTGTTTCTGTAATTAAAGAGTAAAAGTTTTAAGTAAAACGTAAAATACATACAAGGTAATGACATAAAATAACACAATCGTTGTTTCCTTTATAAAAAAAAAACTCCCCAAAACCGCTGTTTTCGTAGCCCCCAAAACCCCGACCTCAGTGCGGGCGCATTTATCAAAACAAAGGTCAAGTGTGGCGATGATTTTATGAGATCAGCGAAACCAAGAGTGACTCATTTCAATAACGAACGATCGTGATGTATGGCCCGAATTGTTGCTTGTTATAAATCTGGGTTGTGTGTGGAAAGCCAACCTGAGGCTCTAGTATAAGTTTTACCGAAACAAAACTTTACGATGGCGTTTGCGTTTTACCCTCAATTTGTATGGGATTTGACAGCTTAACGCGAACGCGGTCGTAACGTTTTGTTTCTGTAAAACTTTTACTAGAGCCTCTGGTCTGTCGTTGCACAAAAATAAAGTTTCAATGAATTAACTTTTTTTGTACAATGAACTATTGCTATACTACGTGTTTTTGTCAATTTCCGTTAATTACAAGGGGGTATAGGTTAGATCAAATAAAGTTAATTTCTCCAAGACAGTAGTATCTTAACTCTAACTGTTATCAAGATATTCAATATTTTAATTAAATCAGATTTGCAGCTTTAACCACTGTTAATGCTACATTCATTTTTTTTTTCCAAGTAACAATTATGTTTATTTGTTTCTGTGAATGTACTCTGCATTATGCCGAAGTTAACGGAAATTTCCGGGAACATGGGAATATGTCTCAATTAGTCGAATCATTTGATTTTCATAGGCTTATTTTCCTTATTAGGTTAATGAAATGAAAAGAAAAAAAAATGCTTCGAGCCGAATTAGAAACGGCTGGCGGTTCTTTAATAATATATGTATTTCCGTTAATTTGAAATTCTTATATTTCGTCAGCAGACGTTACTGCTTAATACAAAATTTATAGGTTAAGTGGGTTTATTAAATGTAAAATTTTTGCATGATTACAATTTAATTGAATACATCTCTATTTTTAACCACCATCTACGTATTGATACGAATGCAAAGTATCTTGAAGTATGAAGAGATAAGAATAGACTAGAATATTTTGATGAATATCTATAATACAATTTATACAGTTTTACTTCTAGAGTACCTATCAATATTTTTTTTCCATATTTCTGTGTTCTCGGAAAAAACACGTTGCTTTTGACTTTGTAGAGGAAAATATTCCTCATTAAGGGTGGGTTGCACCAAACTGTGTGTAATCGTAAGTGGTATTCGTTATAATCTCAATATAATATGAAAAGTTTGACACGTTCATATGGAATGACAGCTGCCGGCGTCATATTTAACGTTGATCGGTCTGTAATCGTAAGATGGTGCAACCCGCCTCGTAATTTTAAACTTTGTCTAAAACTTTAGTAACAGCGACTTGTATATGCCGATTAGATCATATCTACATATTGAGTTATAAAAATGCTATAAACAATATAAGTACGTTGTATAGACACTTCATGTAACAACGATGTTTGCAAAGAGCTCTAAAATTAATACCAACACTCATATGATATGTCTTACATACATTTCTAATTATCATATACGCTTAGTCACTAACTGCCTCTAATTCGACAAAGGTTCAACTTATTTTGAATAACATGGTCGGTTACATCCTTGTTCCACCAAGTGTGTAGATTTTTGAAATCAAAGTGATATGAACCATACCTCTAGTGAATTAGGTTTTATTTAGTTCGAGTCATTTGTTATTTAGACATGATGGTTTATGATATTTGCTATTATATAGTATCGATGGAACTGTGTCAAGCTCACCTGCTAACAAACAAGGAATATTGTTTCACACACACTTTCTCTCGGAGTGTGTGATGGGGTAAGAGTATTGATGATCAAAGTTCTAGCGATTGATATAAGTACGTTACTTTGTACCTAGATATAAGTAAGTATGTTACTTTACACCCTACCTTAATAAATCTGCCTATATAATAATATATTATGTCCCACCGCTGTCTTGCCTTATGAAATTTAAAAGGATAACGTTGAAGATTTAAGTAGTTTGTTGGAGTAAGGAAAATAGCTGAAATATACTGAGCTAGACATTCTTCAATACATACATTTGGCAATTAACTGGCAGTCTGTTAATATACATTGTAAAATAAATGCAACTTCCCGCGCGGCTTCGCCCGCATATTGCAAAGAACGTAGGCAAACCCGCGGGATTAAACATGTCGATCTGGATAGTCCATTCTATAAGCAGGTGAAACATTTTTTGAAATCGGAAGTGTATTCCCGACATTACCCATTTAATACAAACATAAAGGTACAAAGCTACAATCTCACAGACTTTTCCTCCTTATAATATTAGTATAGATGACCATGTTTAGATAGTTAATTTGTTTTTAACGAAACCGCGAATTATCGTAAGAATAAGTTTATTTGAAATAATTTCGCATCAGCGAGTTTATGACAGTTCATAATTTGATTGGGTAAGTATCGATAGATCGAACACATAATATATATTAATACAATTATGTCTACGGATACGACAAAGATTTTCCATTTTAAGAAGGTTAAGATTATGTCCCAACGAGCCCCGAAGCGCTTAAAACAAACAGTTACATAAACGACAAGAATTAATTCGAGTGAGCACACGCTCTCTACTCGATTGTACTACAAATGAATGAAACTGGAGAGGTTTTCGACAATCGATAGATTCTGTCGTTGCGACATGTCGTAAATCATAGATTTACAAAACAGAGGGCACACAAATTGTCGCTTTATTGGATATATAAGTAGTAGGGTTTCTGCCAAGAATACTACTGATGCTTAAAATTGTAAAGGATGCCAAGTTTTCAATGATAAAACAACAAAGGAAGACGAAACAAACATGACACAAAGTCGGCCAATAGGTACCTTTGGGTAGATAACTCACTTTTTTTGGGTATTCAAATTTCGGTGGGTACTTATGCTGTCAAATTATTACTCCTACTTCAAATATTTTGTGTATGATTAGCATACCTGCTTATCTCGGGAATTTTCTTCAGTGTCACCAAAGTAAACTAGTTTTACTTTTTATGGAATACTAGCTTCTGCCTGCGCCTTGGTCTGCGTGGAGCCGGGATAAATACTATCCTTTATTTGAATCCAGGCTATAAACTATTGTCGTGCAAAATTTAATCCAAATCGGTTGATCCGTTTAAGCGTGATTGAGTAACAAACATCTATACATTCAAACATCTAAACTTGCAAACGGCTAAACATCTAAACTTTCGCATTTGTAATAGTAGTACCTAGGTCATATGCTACTAATGCGAAAGTTATGGCGTTTTACTTACATTCATCATTATCATATTAGCCGAAAGACGTCCACTCTACTAACACTTTCATCGAATACATCAAATATAATCGTAATATGAAAATAAATGACGACCGCTTTAACCTAGTTGGTAGTGACCCTGCCTACGAAGCAAGAGGTCCCGGGTTCGAATCCTGGTAAGGGCATTTATTTGTGTGATGAGCACGAATATTTGTTCCTGAGTCATGGATGGTTTCTATGTATTTAAGTATTTATTTATCTATATAAGTATGTTTATCGTCGTCTAGTACCCATAGTACAAGCTTTGCTTAGTTTGTGACTAGGTCCATTTGTGTAAGATTGTCCCCTAATATTTTTTTATTTATTTTTAAATAAACTGAATCGAAACCAAACGCAACGAGGCAATGTTAATTCATACACATTGTCATATCTGTTTATTTTTCTTCTACCTTTCTTAATGAGGATGAATTTATGTAATTAAGATACTGTATTCCTACTCTTGTAACGCGATCTCTCACTATGTTCGGACCAAGTGGTCACTTTCGAAACGAATTAATTTGTTTAAAATTATCCCTATTGTTGTATAAATGTTGTTTTAACTAACGGTTACTTGGCGTGATATGAGGCATTTAAGACTTGAAATAAATTACAAACTGTCATTTACGATTACTTTTTGAATTTTTATTGTTATTGCTTTATTTGGGCTCATTAAGATTTTGGTGTTTGAAATATGTGCATTTAATTGCGTTAATAAATAAAGTAGTTGTGATTATATTGTGTCAGGTTGATAAAAAAATATTGAAATTGTAATTAAAACACACATCACTTTCTAAACCTACTGTGAACATTGCACGTGTCGTGGGTTTTTGACTTACACCTAGGCAATAAGCTTTTTTAACACGTGTAAAATGTCTAAACTAAAACTTCAGTAGCTGCCTTCTTTTCTATCATAACGATCCTTCAACGGATAGTATTCTGTATCCAAATTGTTTCAATGGTAAGTACAGTTAGGCCATAATTCGGTGTCAGCACGCCTGCCACAGGCAGTTTATAACTCTTTTCCGTCCTATGCAGGTCTTGCTTAACTTAAATCCTACAATTTTTGTCTTTTGTATCCACAGTCCATGCATCTTCAATACAAGGCCAATTTTGAACCGATGGATGTAGCTTGGATTCACTCCATCTATGTTTCTTTGTCCTTACCATTGTTGTCCCTATGTACTAAATGTATAAGCTTTTAACACGTGTAGCTAGACTGCTAGCGTTAGCCTAAATAGTAAAAATTATCAATACGACTTAATAACAACTGACAACCTTTAAATTAAATATAAAACCTAATTTTTTAGTGTTATAAATTAACTAAGATAAGACCGTTTAATTTTGATTAGACCGGTTTCTTCAAGATGTTTTCCTTCACCGAATACCAACTGTTAAATAGCCCACGACCTCTCGATTAAAATTCGTGTGCGCCACTCGGCTACTTTTAGTCCCATTTTAATAATCTTTATAACATTTATTTTATACTAGCTTCCGCCCGCGACTTCGTCCGCGTGGACCCTGGATAAAAACTATCCTATATTTGAATCCAGGCTATATCTTTGTGCAAAATTTCATTCAAATCGGTTCACCCGTTTAAGCGTGATTGAGTAACAAACATCCAAACATCTAAACTTTCGCATTTATAATATTAGTAGGATCCCAAGTAGATCTCCAGATCGAATCCTAACATATTTCACGTTTCACATAGATGTAGATGAGTTGTACAATTTCGTTATTACCTTACATATTGCTCCGGCGGTTCAAATTACATAGCACATAAATACAATGGCGGTTATTTACAACTGGTTTTAAACTAAAAGCTATCCTGGCCTGGAGAGCTAAGAACAAGCTGAGATGGACTTTTATTACTAGCAGAAGTCATGTTTTGGTAAATTTTATTATCACGTGATAAATAGCCTCCTTCTAACACGTGGATTTGAAACTGCCGAAAATTTTCGTTATGTCTAGCAACTTGACAATGGTCAAATTTTGAATACAGCTTATTTTTTGTTCAAACCCCATCAAATTAGTATGATGATTATAACTCTTGTTTTATCTAGATTCCTTTCTTAGCATTACAATATTCTATGGTCCTAACTTTGAACAATAAAAAAAATTAGGACCGTTCCCTTTCGTCCATGCTACCAGCAATGGCTCTTATTATATAGGCCCGATGATGAAGTAAATCATCTCAGCAAAATTTTGCGTCATCGTCCTATCCCACACGAGACGTTCAACCATAGAAATCTAGCACGGACCCTCTAAGCTTCTTCTTAACACCTCCCATGCAATACTAATGAGCAGCGATGCGCAGGTCACACGCTGACCCGTGCCCGCGCCGACGCGCTGACCGCTGCGCAAACGCGGAACCAAAACGACTTAAGTCAATTACACTTGGCAACATTATCAGCCTTTTTGAATTGGGATAAGAACACTCTCACGCAGAAACAACGACTTATGTCCAAGAGCATTATTAACAAGTTACGACCTGTTGGAATGAGTTAGGAAGTGTAAGATACAACGGACGATATTGCGATGATATTTCAGCTATGAAAAGAAGACGGTACAATTAGAAAGCTTGTTCTAAATTGATTTAGCAGTATATTGGGGATAATTTCAAAGAAGATTTTTTTTTCCGAATGTTATAATATGTCATGTCACTGTGTGTTTACAATTTTGTTTTTATCAGTATTTATTGTTTGTGTGATACAGTAAAAACATTCGACGGAGTATTTTTCACGTTTTTAGAAATTGTAATCCGTTAATTATTTAAAAATAAACATATCGATACCATAGTTCACAATCGTCCTAATTACGGGGAAAAAAGTGGTGTAATTAGTATGATAGTGCTCAAATCATAAAGTTACAATTTCAGTGACAAAAAAGATGTAATTAGTACGACTGTGAACTAGGGTATCGATATTAATAATATCCGTGATTAAAATATTGAATATTTTTATTAAGTTTTTAAGCGGACCCAGGTGTGTGAGTGAGAGTTGGCCTGAAGGCAGCCAGTCACATAGTTCACAGAATCATAAAATCTGCGGAACAATTCGTTATCCAAAAAGTATCCGAGCAAATTCAAAATACCCTTTGTCTGTTTTCACAACCAATCAATATTTTTTTTGGTTTCTTCTTACAAGAGTAGGCAAAGTTCACAGCTGTGGTCTAATAATCGTATATACTTATTTGTGCGCACATAAACCTCAAGAACAAATATTGTACCTACCGAAGGGTATCCCAGAAAAAAAAACTACCTTCTACTAGTATTTTGACATGCAAGCATTTGTTTTTTTTCGTCCACCTTCCCAGAAACATTAAACATTCCGGTAAAGTTATTAAACCGAAAGATATCCGTGCAAACTCGACTTGTCCTAGGCTACTCTTGAAAATGTATTTTTTGGTTCCCTGTTACATAAGGAGGCATAGTTCATAGTGCAAGGTCACAACCGTGGTCCCGCTATGCGCAGATATGCGCGCCGTAATGCACAAAGTTACTTGAACTAGGTATAGTATGTTTCTGACTATATACTTAGTAGTGTGTTTCTGAAACCTATTACTAGTAGTGGTTGTTATAATAAAGATGACTTTACTAAAGAATCGACAGCAGCTTTGGAAAAAGAACTCAGTAGGTACTTTAAGACGTTAGTTGTGCCGTCCGTTTGGCCCCGAACTGTTTCCTGTTTCCAGTCCAGGACATTTCTGTCCTGGACCGGATGGATTACACAACTTTTGGCTGAAATGGTTTCGATGCTCACACCTGCGTTTGGCAACGCAGTTCCAGAAGGCTCTTGAGCTCGGTTCCCTGGCATCTTTCTTGACGACTGGTATCACCTCCCTGCTCTATAAGTCCGGTAGTACCACGGAAGCGAAAAACTACAGACCCATCACGTGCTTGCCTACGCTGTACAAGCTCCTTACATCCATTCTGAGAGCAAAAATTAACGCACACATCGTTGCAAACAACGTTTTGGCCCCTGCTCAAAATGGATGTAGGGTTGGGTCTCGTGGTACTAAAGAGCTCCTCCTCATAGACATGACCATTTGCCAACGAGTCCGGCGGAATAGAGGGGCCCTTTCGGCCGCCTGGATTGACTACAAGAAGGCCTATGATTCGGTGCCTCATTCATGGCTGAGGAGGATCTTAGAGTTTTATAAAGTTGATGCAGTTCTAAGATCCTTCTTAGGCGCTTGCATGGGGCAGTGGACCACAGTCCTTCGTCAACCGGGGGGAGGAGATTGCCCTTCTGGTCCGCAGGACTCTATAAGGATTGAATGTGGGATCTTCCAGGGCGACAGTCTGAGTCCTTTGTGGTTCTGCCTAGCACTGAATCCGCTTAGCACCCTGCTGAAGGATTCAGGACTAGGTTGCCGGCTTCGGAGGGAGGGTGAGGTAATTTCTCATCTGCTCTATATGGATGACCTCAAGCTATTTGCACCGAATGGACATAACCTGTTGGAACTACTGAAAACAACAGAAGTCTTCAGTAGCGCCATCAAAATGGAATTTGGTGTCGATAAGTGTGCGGTCATGCATGTACAGCGGGGGAAAATTGTAAATTCAACAAATTTGCAACTTTCTGAGACAATGTCCCTCAAATCTATCTCCGAAGCAGAAACCTATAAGTATCTTGGTATGTCACAGTCATTGGGTATTGAGTGTGAGGGCGTAAAGCGGGCGGTGAAGGAGCGCTTCTTTTGTCGCCTGACCAAAGTACTTAATAGTCTTTTGTCGGGCGGTAACAAGGTGAGCGCCTTCAACGCCTGGGTGATGCTCTTGCTTACTTACTCCTTTGGCGTACTAAGGTGGACTCAGACTGAGCTGGATGCCCTGGATCGAAGAGTCCGAGTACTGCTTACTGCGCATCGCATGCTACACCCACGCTCGTCTGTTATGAGACAGTATATCTCGCGGAAGTGTGGAGGTCGCGGCTTTTTAAATGCCAAAGACCTCCACAACCGCGAGGTGTGCAGTCTCAGGGATTATTTCCTAAACAACGAGTGTGGGATGCATCGTGACGTGGTAGCAGTAGACGGAAACTTCACCCCGCTCGCCTTGGCAAACGATAACTGGCGCAGACTTAAAGTAATGAGCGCCGAGGACCGCAGGGCGGTGTGGAGGAGCAAGGAGCTACACGGGCGGTTCTACAAGGCCCTCACAGGGCCCGATGTAGATCTGCTCGCGTCGGTGAACTGGCTACATTTCGGGGATCTCTTCGGGGAAACCGAAGGTTTTGTCTGTGCAATTGCGGACGAAGTTATCATGACGAACAATTACCGGAGGTATATCCTGAAGGACGGTACGGTCGACATTTGTCGGGCATGCCGCCGTCCCGGGGAGTCACTCAGGCATATTATCTCCGGTTGTGGTCATCTTCCTAACGGCGAGTACTTGCACAGACATAACCTTGTAGCCAGGATTATTCACCAGCAACTTGCTCTGCTATACGGTCTTGTGGTCTCCGAAGTGCCTTACTATAAGTACACCCCTGCGCCAGTTCTCGAAAATGGTCGTGCCACGCTCTATTGGGATCGATCTGTCATCACGGACAGGACTATTCTTGCCAATAGGCCTGATATTGTGCTGACAGATCGATCGAAACGCCAGGCAGTGCTCGTCGACACCACTATCCCCCATGATGAGAACCTCGTGAAGGCCGAGAAGGATAAAGCCAGCAAGTACCTAGACCTGGCTCACGAGGTAACAGCCATGTGGGATGTTGATTCGAAGATCATCGTCCCGATAGTCGTTTCAGCGAACGGTTTAATAGCGAAGAGTCTCGACCATCACCTCAAGAGACTCTCGCTAGATGGCTGGTCAAGGGTCAGATACAGAAGGCGGTACTCCTGGATACTGCGCGGATAGTCAGGAGGTTCCTGTCTCTGACGCCCTGACCACCGGCAGCTTAGGCCCCGCTGCCGGCGGTGCCCTAGGTTAGGTTTTTATAATGATTTTATGTTTTGTATATAATTTTTATATTTTACTTTTTATATAATTATTGTAAAAACCTAGGCTAAGATTGAAATTAAGTAAAGAGATAATAATAATGGAAGACTTAAACATAACTTAATAAAAAACATAAGGAATACAAAAAAAAAACAAAAGGGCAATGGGTACCCGTCTCAGCCATTTGCTGGATATGTAGGTATAACTGATATTTCTAATATTTAATATACTATTCAATTTAATAAAATTTAATAATATGCGGTCTCCTGCGATACAGGCAAAGCCTAGTGCAGACACTGGTACTTGTGATATACTACGTGTAAACAATTTTCTCAATTTTCATTTTTTTTTCAATTTTCTCATTTTTTTTTTATTTTTTTTTCTGTGTCTTATGTCATAAGACATTTATTCAGCAAAATAAGACATTGTCTTATGTTTTACTTAATACCCAGCGCTGATTTTCAGACGAGTCCTTTTCCTATTGCTACAGGTCGGTCGCTACAATATTTCGACCGGCGCGGCTGTGTGTGCGTGTGCGTGTGTGCGTGTGTGTGTGTGTGTGTGTGTGTGTGTGTGTGTGTGTGTGTGTGTGTGTGTGTGTGTGTGTGTGTGTGTGTGTGTGTGTGTGCGTGTGTGCGTGTGTGCGTGTGTGCGTGTGTGCGTGCGTGCGTGTGTGCGTGCGTGCGTGCGTGTGTTTGTGTGCGTGCGTGCGTGCTTGCGTGTGCTTAATAAAGTACATTATAAATTATTGGTTAAATCCGTACACGGCGGGAATAAGTTGACAACTCGAGATGTGAAATGGAAGAAAAATTTACTTTATGTTATATTTACAGAATTCAAATTTCTTCCAGTTTTCATTTAACTTGTCAACTTATTCCCGCCATGTACGGAAATAAACAACAAATAAACAGATACTTAATTTAACGTTATTATTATTTAAATATACCAAGTAGTATTACGGGATGATTCCTTTTTGTAATTTGAGTAAATGATCTCTCACCAGTTTTTTAAACTTGAGCAAAGACATGGGATTTCGTAATGGTGGTGAAAGATCATTCCGTATCTTCGTTGCTTTACGGAAAAATCTAACTAAAATTCCAGTTACATTTTTTTCAATTTACTGAACTAGGGTAACTAAGTAAAGAGTATCTTCTGCTAGGACAAATGTGATTATAGCAGAACAGAAGTTTTGACTCCGAATGGGATTTTCAGTTTTCCAGACACGCGGAAATTGTGAAAAATTAAAGGTGTAATCGACATAATGCATTCAACTCTCCACATAGTATCACCGGATGGTAGCAGAACTAATGGTATTTTTTAGGTATTTATAAGGATGATATTGCGGTTATATCCTGCAAGTATTAAAAAGCGTTACATTAAGATAAATGTAACAGTTAACCTTAGTGTGAAACGTGGAAAACACATCGATTAAAGCTATAACATTTTAACTCAATTCATTGTCTACGGCTAATTTCATACACTGGCTACATTATACTTTACATCCTAAGCATAACCATATCCACTAGATACAAATTATATCTTAACTAGCTGCACAATTATCAATAAATCAGAATTCCCAGGCATTCGCTGGAACATGAGAGTAACAAGTTGTAGCTTGTAGCGAGCAAGTGCGTAAGCGCTGCTATTTAAAGTTTATATGCCACATATTACGTTTACGGGCATTGTTCCGAAGTTTTATACTTAACGACTATTAAAAAACGTTCAAAGGCGTTAATTATACTGAAAAGTTAAGTAGAAAGAAGTTTACATATCAAATCGGCTACAAAAATAGTATAAATCCTGTCGTTTCTACCATCAATACCTCCAATCTAACGACACTTTATTTTCTTAACTCGGTTAAGAAATTGTTATACCTACAATTTAATGCGTAAATTAGGATAGCTTTATGTCAGAGGGAGAACTCGAGAAGCAAACCTCAATCAACAAAGAGTCTATTTAGGGGTTTTTTTTTTAGTTATGTATGTCACGCTTCACGCTATGATTCTAAATGATCGTTTATGAAATTCGGTAGGAATTTATTATAAGATTTAGCTAACCCATCTAGATAGTATAGAATAGTCGCACCCCTCCGCTCCCGCTGAGCTCCATATGAGCATCAGAATTTAGTATGAAAAACAAATTTTTTTTTCGCCGGGTGAGGAGGGAGGTTTTTCAGAAATCATCACCAAAGTTTACATAATGCGAAAAAATTGCCTTCAAAATATTAAATAAGACCATGTAAAATACCCATGCAAACAAATAATATTTAAATCTGAAAAATCGTGCCGTGGCCGTACCGGACACAAAAAGTCACCCTCTAAGGTCATAGAATAAAACAGGCGCGTAAAACCAAACTCGGCAAAGCTCATAACAGTTTTATGTGCGCAGGCGCAAGATGGCCGCTGAATGTATCTGGTTAAGACTGGAGCTAGTGCGTTACTGGACCAGGTGCATAGTGAAGATATTAGTATCAGTATAGTCACAGATTCACCTGTGCTATGTCAATTAGCGGTTGGTCAGTCCAAGTACCGATGGAGGGATGAAGTGAAAAAACCCATGCCCGAGACCAAGGTCCACTTCGGGTCACTGATCCAGTAAGTTGGTAAGTTGCCCCAACCCGTCAGTAATGGTAGGGTTTTCATTAAAATCTAAATATATGGAAAGTTTGACAAGTTTCTATGCAGCAGCTGACGCTTATTTTACGTTGATCGGTTTGTAATCGAAAGTTGTAGCAACTCGCCCTTAGACACATCGCCTAATCTCAATAGGGTCTAGATCCTTTTGCGTTGGAAAGTCAGATGCCAGGCCCGTGTTTCACTAGTTTGTTCATTGACAACCCAGCAATGTACGTTACAATTAGTCAAGTTGGTGAAATAGGGACTTACAGAAGACCGCAGCCATAATAACGCCACTTCTTGCCCTGGAATCGCAAACGTCCATGCGCTGCGGTGTCTGCTTCAGGCAGACCGCATGGTAGTTTGCCACCGTCGTAGTATAAAATATGGGCCAGTTTCTTCTGTTAAATCTATTAGCTTCTACGACAGTTATTAAAATAGAGTAGGTTGCAACCGGGATAATGCTAACATACATACATACATAGATTCACGCCTTTATTCCCAATAGGGGTAGGCAGAGCACATGAAACTTATGTTCCAATGCCACTGTTAGCATAAATGTGGTTATAAAATATCGGCTAAATATGATATCGCAGTGATAGGTTGCTAGTACATCGCCCACAACACACTTTAAAGAAAGGGGGTGGTACTGTTCTAACCCGACACCACAGGGGGAATGCTAACATCAGACGAGAAAAATAAAAGGGAGTCACCGTTATATCTTGACGAAAAGAGAGAGGATATCGACAACATTATAGCCTTTATAATAAGTCAATGTACTGTATATCCTAGCTATGATAAATCTTCTGGACCATTTAGAGTTAGTCGTTTTATCTGTTTCATTGGGAAACAATATACGACATTAAGAATTTATTTTAGTTGGAATGATCTAAAGTTATAGCGTGTCGCGATAAAATGATTCACAACTGTACACGGCAAAATAAAATTGACTTAAAAAGAAGGTGTGATGAATAAATACCAAGATTGTGCTACCGAATTGTCCACTGATTTTATGATTAGGTATCAGAATAGAACCACTAAAATAGATACACAGGTACATTATGATGAATAGAAAACTAAACCTAATGTTATTTTTTGAAAAGGCAACGAACGTATTTGTGTCGGGAGACAACAGTGACAGAGTTTCTTAGAAGAAATATTATAAATTGGAC
This sequence comes from Epinotia bilunana, assembly GCA_947049275.1. Classification (NCBI taxonomy): domain Eukaryota; kingdom Metazoa; phylum Arthropoda; class Insecta; order Lepidoptera; family Tortricidae; genus Epinotia; species Epinotia bilunana. The sequence continues at coordinate 8,619,803 of OX346265.1, forward strand.
TCCTATTATGCTATGGAGATGCCCCACCGTAAGTGAATGGGTTTAGATACCAATATAACAAAAACACGTGTTTTGTGGATTTCGGCCCCATAAAATCATAGTTCTAAAGAATGATTTTCCTAGGACACGTAACCGTGGCAACAAGCAAAAATAGTTGATTTAATAACTTAAGTCAGAAAGTAAGAATTCAATAAATTTTACATTATCCATGACAAGTTACCTTTCAACCTTATCGTCATCTCATTTCTGAAGTTTCTCTGTCTCAACATGGTCAAAGTCTCGATATAAATTGAACACTAAATATAGATAATTATTCTAAGGCATCAACAACATGAAAATGGCTAAGGAATCAAAAAATCCCTGCACAATCCCTACTATTCCTAATTAACCTCTTACTCTCACCAAAACATCTCAAGCCTACCCATGAATCAGGTCCCGCATTAAGTGTGCCCCATAAATTCAGGCAGGGTCAAGGGAGGCAATTAATAAATTTATCGTGTACCAAGTATAGTACGTTAACAGAGAATATTCATAGCTGGCATAATGTATGATAAATAATAGTAGAAATATGCATAGTCACAGGCTGGGAGAACACAATGCAGTATGGAGCGCGGTCTTCCAAGCATGGTGAGGAAATACTCGTCTGAACTAGCGGCTATCACAGGACGGCCTGCGAGCTGTGTCGCGGCGAGATAGACTATCCGTCTTACTCTAATGAGAAAGCTTAGAAAGAGATTGATAGTTTATGTTGCCGTGACACAGCTCCCGTCCGGCCGTCATGCGATAGCAGTGCTGTCATGAGCATGTTATATTACAAAACGCGAAGGAAGGTTTGTCATATAAGTGCTTCACGTTTAAGAATTTCTAGGTACTGTTAATATTCTGTACATCATTACACATCATTATTTTTGTAACTTGGAATGTTAATTATTACCTTAGTGTTATTCGATCTTAAAATGTTGTTATGTGATTGACGACTTCTTTTTTTGCTTGCTGTTCCCCAGAAATGAAAATAAAATGCGTATAGCGTAGAATTGCGAAATATGACAAGTCACTAGACAACTTTCCACAAAAATAGCCATATTATCGTTCGCCATATAGTAGTTGCAAAATACAAAACCTATATAAGATATCATTTATTTACCTACCTTCTCGATAATGGGGATGTTATGCCTTGGCAAGTCAAGACAGTAAACCCTCTCTCGGCTGCAGGACTAACTTGCGCTCGCGGCGGCGGGCAGCGCGTCCGCCATTGTTTTCATTTTTACACGCGAACAATAAGAGATCATTCGACAAAGCGATACCTGTTGAATGAAGCTCCGACGAAAACGAACTAACTACAAACGATCTCCGTACACACTTACTTCCTTATCCTTTTAGAACGGTAGTTTTGAATAGTGGACGCGGAAATTCTTCGGATAACTTAAGAGGCTCGCATGCTTTCCCTGCAATTTTAGGTGAGTTAATGCGGTACGAGTACAAGGCCCCGAATTTAGGAAAATTATGAAGGAAGAGCTAAACTGGAGGAAGTCTTGCGAAAATCGCCACTTGATATTAATTGGGAGATTAGGGCTGTTTTTTATTACAACTATGGCAAGCAAGTATACGGTTTGCGTGATGGTAGGCAGACATTGTTGCCTATGGACGCTTGCGACACCAGAAGGATCAAAAGCGCGATGCCAACCCTTTATTGATTTCACGATTCGTTGTGTTTACAGCTAGAGACGAAAGCACACTCAACGCAGGGCATCCTCGGAAGCTTCAGCGAACTTACTCACCACCAAGAACACAACAGCAAACAAACTGAAGAAAACTTGGTCAATGTATTCATGGATCCCACGCAAGTGAACAAACACACTTATTGAGTTACTTTTAGATTAAGTAAGTTTAGCTTTATGCTTTAGTGCCTCACGAGGTTTTCGCCTCAATTATGTATACTCATAGGATCTAATCTATGTTTTTAGTTACCTACGAGACAGGCTGTGCCTAGTGTAGGGGCCAGTGAAACCGCAACTGTAACCTTTTAAGGTACATGAATGTCACCAAATCTTAATGTATAATCTTTTTTGTTTGCTCTCCCATTGTATGTGTTGGTTTGCTACGTACAATAAAGAATTTTGAACTTTTGAACTTTGAACTTTATGTATAACTATTAAAATATATTTTATTTTTATTTTTTTATGTATTATCTCAAAAATGTACTTATGTGGTAGGTATGCAACAAATTTCGCCAAACTGAGATCAGTTTGTTGGCGAATAGTGCGCTCACAAATAAGTCGGTGTTTTAATTAAGTGCACGCTTAACTAATCCCGCATTTATTAGTTGTACCCTTGCGCGGTTTATGGAAGAGCGGTGTCTCCTGACACAAGTATCTTTATTACTTAAAAGGAAACAAGTGTCTTTATTACTCCAACCTTGAATTTGTTAACCTTTTTGATAACCAATAAATCATTTTCATTTTTTTTTCATCCTTACCACTGATGGATTATCGTGAGCTTCCTCAGATGGAGTTTAAATACGAAATTGATTCCACTTTTCAAACTAAAATGCTATTTAATACTGCGACCGAAATCGGTTCCTATATTTATAAATTCGGTGTCCTATATAAAGTGAGGCGGTATTTCACACTGGAACAGCTTATATCTTTATAGCCAGCACAGGACTATTTATAGATTTTTTGTAATTAATAAATCACTTTATCACGAGTTGTCACTTAACATGAATAAGACTCTGCCTTTCTTCCCAGAAAATGATAAGCAAGGTTTATTAAAATGTTAAGAAATAATCAAGAAAACATGTTACTCAAGTAACTAAGCAGGAAGCTCTTAATGCATTTGTCATTGATTCCTCTAGTAGCTTTAAGGACCAAATCTCATTCGCCCACGCAATACCGTTCTAAGCAAACATACATATATGTACTGTGCATTCTGAGCAATACTCAACTCAAGTGTTTTCGAGATTATTCTCCAGAAATGAAGCGCTCAGTCCAGTTCGGGCATTAAGTACACTTGAACAGAGCTCTGCCCAAACATAATCATTTTGGGTCAACAGATTTAGATTGGTACGTTGATGTGGGTTAATATGGATGCGTTATGTTACATCACTGTAAAAGGAAGAGTACATAAGGTCTACTGCCTTAGTGATGACGTTAGCTATATAATTTTAGCCTTAAACAATACTAGAGTATACAGTGACGACGCAATCAGAGAAGGTTGTAGACAGATTAAATGAACATCGAATTAAATTATTTTAGTTTACTATTTTAGTATACTTAACATTAATAATACCCTGAAAAAAGTAAATATCCTCCAATTATTATAACATCTTTACCCATTTTAGTAAAATTCAAATACGGCAACTTAGACATATTACTTACAGGGAAGTTAACTAAGGCAATTGTCATGTCATGAAAAATGCGAATGTGTTAGACCTGGTTATATTATATACAGATCATAGAAACACGGAAAACAAAATTGACCTTTTCCAAGATTGTATAATTATGTGATATTGATAAACCGCTCTTTTTTCTCTGGTGCCACATCCATATTTTCCACTCCCCTACCTCTCAAATTTGGTACAGCATTGTTATCATAGAAAGCACATTGGAATGTGTAATACCGGTATTCGAATAAACAGAATTACGTTCGGGTTCACTGTGTGATTGCTCCCGCATGTTTGAAGAGCACTCGCTGTTTATTTAAGCTATGTCAATTATCGACAGGCGATTGTTTTGTGGGATTCTATTGTAGCTTTGAAATTAAAAGAGCAGAAGTTAGAAACTGTAGCTTTTGTTTTATAGTTTATTCCGCAGAGTGAAGACTGAAAGTGAAGTGGACGTGATTTGAGTTAAGGTAATGTGGTCTTCGTTATAATGAACATTGAGTTAGTATTACTAATATTAAGTACTAACGTCAGGACGGTAAGTAACCCTGGCTGTGTGTGATCTCTAAATATCGATATAGATACAATATGATATCGAAAACGGGATCCAAATCATCATTCAAAAGCGATATCTAGAAGTAACCTAACAAGTAATTGCTTTAACTTTTCGAACGAGCGTTATGACAACTTAACTGTAAAATTCGCATAAGTACAGTCAGACGCAGAGAAACATGCCCCCTGCATACCAAATTTATATGCAGGGGGGCATGTTTCTCTGCAGCTGACTGTATATACTAAAAGTGCCATTTAGATTTAGGTAGCTAACGTACATACGAAAAGTTAAGTAATCAACCAGCAAATGTCATTGGTTGAGTTTTAGTGGGAATTTTAACCCTAAACTTTGCAAAGTAAGACAAAATTCGTGCGTTCAAGTCTCGTTTGCGCTGTATAAAGCGCACGAAACCATTTTAGAAAAAAATACAAAAAGCTAAGTAAAAAATGTGTGCATTTTTAGATGCTCTATCAATTTTAGGGTGGCTGAACATAAGAGTTGACATCCTACTAATATTATAAATGCGAAAGTTTAGATGTTTGGATGTTTGTTACTCAATCACGCTTAAACGGCTGAACCGATTTGAATGAAATTTTGCACGAAGATAGTTTATAGTCTGGATTAAAATATAGGATAGTTTTTATCCCGGGTCCACGCGGACGAAGTCGCGGGCGGAAGCTAGTATTAACATAAGTTTTTCATATAAATACATAAATTTAATACTCATCAGCTCATCTCTTTTCGCAAGAACTTCGCCAATGTATACTTTTGTTAATAAGCGTTACACATGCTAGGAAACTACGAATCAGTGCGAATAAAATGTCCTTAGTCATTCAGTAGATTACCGCGGTGGAAACTCCCGCGCACTCGCTACGCAGTACGTGAAAATACAGTAGCGGACTCTATTCGTCACTCAGTTCAGCTAATTTTACAATCTTGAAACGAAGAGACGGCGATCACAGAACGTTTTAAGCTTGAGAAAGTGTTACCCGACACGGAACACTGTGGCAATATTGAAAACCAACATACATTCTCAGGCCGAAAATTTTATAAATGGTTATATTGATTGGCCCTCACAGTCACTAAATTTCCCTTTTTCTGATTGCATTCTATTGGAATATTAAATCAAGTCTATGCTTACATATTAAGAAACACGAGACAGTAAGAACCTTTTTTTGTCACTGTATAAAAATCCACCCTCGTAAATGCTAGAATTTATGAAATACGCTATGAAAATGCGTCGCATTTTTCCACCTTGCAAGGTGAATGTTAGGCAGATACTTATTTCCATACATACACGCCAAGTCATACAAAATTTATTGCTATTTATCACTCTTTATTTTAGTTTTAAGTATCGATTCATAGTTTTATACCTTTTACTCGTGGTACTTGCCCATGCCCATCCCATCCACTTTAAAAAAAAAATCGGCTAAGTGCGAGTCAGGCCACGCGCTGTGTAGGGTTCCGTAGTTGCCAGTCTGTCTTTGTTACATCTACACGCGCCCGCCAAATAGATGGTGCGGTTGCGTCGGCCAAATTTGTACGAAAGTCAGCCTTTCCAAATACACATTAAGTTAGTCGACTATGTGATAGTTTTTCTTTTAAATTCATTATAAAAATTAGGGCTTTAAGCCCCATATCACGCAATTACGGATTAGCGTGTTGAAAAAATGTTTTTATAAGCCCACAATGTTTTTGAACAAGCTATACAATAAACTATAGAAAAAAATTACATAACTATCCTAAAAAAAATCTAGATTTTATTCTACCGTTTTGTCGGCGTGATTGATTTGTATACCCATGCTGAATCAGACAAAACAGCTTTCTAATAGTAAGGGTCACTGAGCTGCCGCAGACGAACAGACGGACGGACGCATAGACGGACATGGCGTAACTATAAGAGTTCATTGTTGGCTACGGAACCCAACAAAGCACAATTTTAAGTGCTCAATATCGCTGTCACTAAACCTGCAAAAGTGACGTGTCCCCGTCGAGTGCCCTGGTATACCCCTTTCGTTCGCATACTCCTGAATCAATTGTGGATGCCGTTTTATTTTTTTAAGCATTTTTAACATCCGAAATCAAGTCAGCGGGTGATCAAAAAGTGACTTTACTGTTCCACCCGTGTGCTGCGGCAAGCTGTGCGCGGGAGCACAATCTAGCCTCGACCGCAACACTGATTTGCGAAAATAAAACGAGACCGGATTACAGACGGCGCCGAGGTAATGAGATAGTGCCGCTTCTAGGCTTGTCGATGGAATTATAAAGGCGTTTATGTTTAGTGCAGTGTTTTTTTTATATTTAAAGTTAAATCTCAATGGGTTTATTAAAAGTTGATCACTACGAATTTCAACAATTCACTTATTGTATTATTCGTTATCAACTGAGTTAGAATAACTAATTTTATATTAAGTAAGTACGTCTCATTTATCACCATTCTAAATTCACATATAAGTTATTGCTGCTACAAACAACAAGATACTTTATTGAAGGCAACCCGGGAACAAGACGCAGCAAAAAAAGAAACGCTGTAGGGAGTACAGTTATACCTTCACTGACCAAATTAAAATTTACAGCGGGGCACCAGTCTTTGGCGGCGCGATGCGATACGAGACGAGAAAAACTACCCTCTTCTTTATAATTTGCAAAGTCTGATTAAGACAAGTAGCCGAGTCGCACTTTGCTGCAAGTTGTGTTAGCCTGAGGCTGATTGCTTAATACTCACTAGTGATTGTAATATTGATGAAGACCTTACGTGGGACGATGAAGTAGTAAAACATTTCTCGAAGACTGCACTTAGATCTTTGAGGGTGCTAAAACAAATTGTCACCAGAAGTAATAATATTACATCACTTCATTACATATCGTATTAGTACCCTATCTTTTTTTAAGTATCCCATGTTTAAAATATTCCGAACATAATTTTATCGATACTTGATACACTTTGCCAACACTAGTCGGCAAGCCCCGCGCAAAGTAATCATTTGTCTACTTGACTAAACTGAATTATATAATTTTTTTATTATTATTTAATAATGGCGGAATAAATTGAAGGTTGGTTCGGCTTCTGTTCTAACTGAGATCTCTGGGCTCATTCGAATCATCGTTGTTAAGGGGATGGTACTAAAAATACTGTTTATATTTGTTTTATTGTGCTTTTCTTTAGATAGAGGAAGGGCATTTTTGTCCAAATGTTTGTCTTATACGCCCTCCAAGTTCTATTCGTCTTTATTTTGAAAACGTTCAGTTTCACACAACGAAAATGATATACTTTATTTACCCATGCGGTCGGAAATGTGTACATTACATATATATTTCACTCCCATATCCACGAAAGGAGGCCTGCGCCTAGCAGTGGGCACTCAATGGCTGGCTACTAGCACTTGTGCTACTAATTGTAATTGTGATGTATTTATGTACTAGACGACGATATGTTTAATAGATACAACTACTTCATGTTTCTCATACATCAACGACTCACAAACAAATGAAACATTAGTACTTCGTGATATTTGAGCCCCGACCCCGTAGCATGGACGTATGTATAATTATAAATATGCGATCAGACTCAAAACCAGGATAAACCTGTATCTTGGCCTTCTGTGACTGCTAATAAACAAGATTTACAATAGTGTTAAGAAAATGCTAGACTAGGCTAAATCAGTCGTCCAATAATAAAAAAAACAGTTGAAATTATCAAATGTAGACCAACTGCGCCTTAAGTCATCGTTATTAGATTACGAATGGGAACCATACGGGTCGGCGTCTTCGCACGAACTTTGTTATTACTCCTCGTGACCGTTCCAATTATTTCATTCAAACGTTTTTATCCAATGCGAACCTCTATTCTAAAAAGTTACACGTCTCTACAGTGAGCAACATATAAGTTTGCGTCTCTGTTGTTAGCTACTAGTAGCGTCGCAGCCCGCAGAGGTGTTAGAGGGGTCGCCGGGTGTACGGGAGGCGACTTGAAGCGAACTCCAGAGATGCTTACTCATATGGCACGTATTGTAACACGTCAATGGCTTATGCGACTTTTTTGAACTGCATGGTCCTTACGCCTACAGATGAGCGTATTTTGCAAAATGCTTGCTTTTTCATTCAAGATTACGACGTAACTATTAGTATTTATTCAAAAACTGATAACGTACTTAAATAATCATTTCTTAAACTAGGGGCTAACACAGTTCAAATTTTCATTTTCTCTTTCTTAGCCTAAAATAAATGAGTTATCTTGGGAGTCTTATTCTAATTTTACAGTGCGAAGTGTCGTTTCGGTTCTCAATTTTGCAGTAAACATGAATCATTTCATGAATGATTACAATTCACACCACCAAATCTTTTACGAGGGGCTGACATGATTGAAAACCAAAGATTTATAAAATAAAAAAAAAACATCTTCCGAGTTTTCTTAATTTTTTTGGTGAAAACAGGAGTACTGTATATTTTTTTCCGCAAATTGTACTTATATTTTGCCCTAAAAATAATATTATAGCAAGTTATAACTTTATGTTAACCCATAAAAAAAAAATCATAACTGTAGGACCTACGTTGCCGTAAATTTATATTTTTTTCAAAGACGTACCTATCGTACCTATAAAATAATCACGCTGCACCGACGCCGCGCTCCGTAATTTTTATTTAAGAAATGATTAAGAGGTTAAGAAATGATTATTTCAGTACGTTATCAGTTTTTGAATAAATACTAATAAATAGTTACGCCGTAATCTTAAAAAAGTTTCTGTCAAAAATTTCATTTTTGGTACCAGCTTTTATTGCCGACTGTACTTTTCTGTACACCATCATCAACTACTCATTGAGACGATTCTAACGAGCCCAAACTCAACGGGGTTACGTCGGTTAAGTACTGAATTCCCATGGCCACCTTCCTTCTCCATCATCAGATCATTTCGATGGTACCATAATATTGAATTGTCATCCAAACTGTACTTATATCCAAATTTTCAGTTCAATCGGTCACCGGGAAGTGGGTCAAATTTAACTTGCAAGATTTGATTACAGACAGACAGACAACGGGACAGGTGAAAGTAAATAAAAGCTTGTAATGAAAAAGGAAGCATTTTGCAAAATACGCTTCCGCTTCAGCTTATGTAGGCGTAAGGCCTTTTAGTTAGAAAAACTGTAACAGCTTTATTTAGTAGTGTTTCCCATGGTTGCTTTGAACAGCAATAGCACCGTAACTTGTGACTTTGAAGGTGAAGGACACCGGTTTTATTCCCAGCATTATACTCTTTCTCCTCAAATTACAGTTAGCAGCCCAGCCTCCTTCAGGGTGCAGTTTCAACAAACTGCACCTTGAAGGAGGCTGGGGATTACTCGCTACCAGATACCAAGAATTAGCGTCGGCGCTTGCTTTTGCGACTGTCATCTCACCATCAACCCCGAGGTCCTGACCGAAACTTGTAACTGCAGTAACAACGCACTTTTGTCATTCCTGGGGTCACAATCAGAAGGTGAAAAGTCGATATGTCCTATAGTACTGAAAAAATGGAAATAGAAGGAGCCTTATTTCAATCAGAACTGACAGTAAGTAAAATAGATGGGTAAATCTAACTTACATTTGACAACCATATTGGTGTACACGGCGAGTAGTATAGGCCTGGGTTCGGGTTAAGGGCATCGATATGTTCGATGAGTAGGTACGAATACTTGTTTCTGAGTCTCGAACTTTTTCCACGTATTTCATTTTTTATTTATCATTATAATTATTTATATATACGTAGTCATGCAGTATACAGGGTTATGCTTAATGTGGTGCTAGCTCGATTTGTGTTAACCTGATATTCATTTATTTATTGAGTTTTACTGTTATGTGTGTTCAAAAATTGTGGCAAGCCGGATGCTACTTACAAAGAAACACAGATCCTTAGAAATTAACATTTCATTTGCCGACGTCGGTAGAAGTATGATCAGATTATATATCTATTTTTAAATTGTATTTGCTATGCATGAAGATCACAGGGCATCTCCCAGCGATAGGACACTATATTAGGCTCAGAAAAATTGCTATAAGGAAATATTTTTAAAGTATGCACATGGAATGTCCATGGCCGTGTGGCCACTATGGCCGGTGCGGTGTGGGTCGTATGTGGCCCATTAAAAACAATAAGCGGTCGCGTAATCACTGTGCTCAAATTGATTTAAGATTTCACAGGCTATTTGTAGATAAGGGAGAGTGTAGACAGGCGAGTTATTTATAATGATGACCTTCAACCTTACCTTATACCTACAGGTCTTGCAAATATATTTATTATGCAATTTGTTCCGCGGCTCTGCTTGCGTATTACCCCGCTATAGGAGATATACCTACCATTAAAATAAAAAAGGGACTTAAATTTTGATCGATTTATGTCGTAATCTCGTGACATGGCAACATTGGCTTTGGCACATTGAAAATTAAAACCTCGTTTGACTTGACCTGGCTTTCAGTCGATTTTTCAGTCATTGCAAAAGCTAAGCTACGACCCATTCATGCCAAAAAGGTCTCAAAACTGTAAAGTCCCAAAGGACTGACTACTAGACTTTTCATTTCATACACAAATCTCGGCCTCTACTCCTGGCCGCGGCGGCAGCAGCAGCGGTGCGCCATACGTAAGGAGCGAAAAGCCGGCTCTCCAATATAGGTATATCACTCTCTCCCAAGAGTCCCACGTATGGCCCAGTGTTGACCGAGCCGTGGGACTTCATTGTGTACCACTCCTAAGACTTGACCCTACGTCCAGTGCCCTCGGTCGCTCCCGACACAGGATAAACACAATCATTACAGCATATTAGCATTATTTGTTACACTCACCATAAGTGTATGTTCGGAAAATTAATTAAAATTGCATGTTATTTATACGAATATTACTGATAATGTTTTACGTTCTTTTAGGCCAGCTTGGATACTACATTTGGGGTAATTATTTTCGTGCACGGCGGGGGTAAGTTGACAAGTCGCGATATAAATAAATATAAATATTTGCGGACAATCCTACACAAATCAATCTAGTCCCAAACTAAGCAAACATTGTACTATGGATACTTGATTACATAGAAAACAATACTTAAATATATACAATTGACGACATTTTAATTTTCTATTTAAGTTTTCATCTCAACTGGTCAAGTTATCCCTGCAATCTACGAATATTAATGCAGTTTTTATTTGCAATCGTTTTCAATTATTCATAGATAGTTATAACGATCCAACAAAGTTTTGAACATTTACACAAACATTCAGAAATAAGTCAACACAAATTACTATGGGTATATATCAAGTTCTGTACTAATTAACTGGTTTTATTACTCTGAAGTAAATAAAACCCCACACACACAGGCATATTGCTGCGTATAGTAATCCAACATAATATCGCCATAAGCTCCCATTTGTTTTTGCGATCAGAAATCAAACCTAATAGTGCAAATGCCCTTTCTGCTAACCGCGAATTAAGAAAACACGGAACAGTGTTGCCACAAAAACAACAATGTTGCCTGACGCAACTCAACTCAAGTGTTGCCATGTTACAAAAACAAACGCACTTAAAGCTAGCCTCGTAAACGCTGTGTTTGAACTGGCAAAAAGTTAAGCGTAGAGAGCTAAGAATTGCACTCGTAAAAGTTTGTTTTCGAGTAGTATTTTTGACACCTTTTTTTGGTAAACATACGTAATGGCTTACAACTGGAGGTCGATTTGACTTGACGTATTGTTTTGATATTGGTATGACATAGCGGTTACCGTAGCCTGTGCGCTCCTAACGCCTGCAACTCCAGGGAAATCGCATTGAACACTCCAGTGTAACCCCTCGAGGAAACCACGCAAAAAAAAAAACCACGAGGATTTTTTTTTTTTTTTTCTTTGGAACCGTGCGTAATACAATCATTCATTGATAAAAATGTCGAAATAATAATATTAGGTCTCATAACAGTTGCATAAATATGTGCAATGCATGCAATGTGTTGACATTTTATTTATATAAGTATGTAAGTACATACATATATTGTACATAGGTTGGTTTAATCTTTTTGGAACAGGAATATCAATCGTGTAGGTATACATTGATTGATAAATCAATAAGCCTTAGGCGCTGGTCCCACCGCCGGCTAGTAAGCTAGAAAAGTTGGGCGAGTAACGGTTCATTGCGTGCTGACCAGGCACAGTGTGATCAATCGACCTTTACAGATCCGCAATGTAATGCTACTCGCCCAACTTTTCTAGCTTACTAGCCGGCGGTGGGACCAGTGCCTTAATTGTGAAAACATCACAGTTTGAAAGTCGTCTATTTTTCTGAAAGCCTGTTCCAAAACTTCTTAGCTCATAGGTTCAAAAACAGCTGTAGCGAGCGCACGTCGACCGCAGAATAATGCGCCTCAATAACTTTAAAATAACCCTTGGGTTATTTTTAAGTTAATAAAAGGTAATAAAAGGTAAAGAACTTGTTCTGCCACCATTATTACAAACGTATTCTATACGTCATCTTTTTTCCTGGTGGTTGTAAATTCCACGATAATTATACTCAGAATAAATAATGATTAGTGCCTCTTGCTACTACTAGGATATATTTTAACCCGCGTTCTTTTCAAAACGCGGGCGGAGCCGCGGGGACAGCTAGTACCTTATAATATAAGTATTCCTATACACCATGTCGTTAAGCTGTTTCAACCTCGCGTTACCTTCAGCTTCTTTGTTCCATTTCGCTTGCTTTGTTCTATTTCATTGATACCAAACATCTTATCTTCACAGTTGGAGAAGTGAGCCAGAAACCATGCACCATCAAAGAGGAGATCCCACTGTCTCCACCACGCTTGATGCCTCGATTAGAACCACTCATGAACTCCTGTCTCCCCTCACGCCTGCCGCCTCTTGAGCATGCGGCTGCCAAACGGCAGTCGTAGGTTCGAATCCCGGCTCGTACCAATGAGTTTTTCGGAACTTATGTACGGAATATCATTTGATATTCACCGTTAGCTTTTCGGTGAAGGAAAAACATCTTGAGGAAAACTGCATACATCCACGAAGAAATTCAAGGGTTTATGTGAAGTCCCCAACCCACACTGGGCCAGCGTGGGAACTGCTGCCCGTTCCCTCTCATCCATGAGAGGAGGCCTGTGCCCAGCAGTGGGATGGTATATAGGGTGATTTATTAGTGCTTCTTGCCAAAGGTTTACTCATACCTTCCTATCTAGGTACTTACTTACTATGTAGGAGACCCCAGACCATTTTCATAAAATGTAAAGTTTCAGTGATGAATACAACCATTAATTTGGTATACTAAGAAATTAATCATCCTCCTAGCGTTATTCCCGGTTGTGTCCTAAAGGAGCCCAAGGTCCGCTTTGACACTTATCTCAAGATTTGGCATAGGCACTAGTTTTACGAAAGCAACTGCCATCTGACCTTCCAACCCAGAGGAAAAACTAGACCTTATTGGGATTAGACCGGTTTTCCCGCGATGTTGTAAGTCCCGAAAAACTCATAGGTACGAGCCGGGCTTCGAAACCACGACCGCCGTTTGACAGCCGCATGCCTAAACCACTAGGCTACCGCCAGTTGTATAATGTGAAATTTAAGTAAATAATATGCCTAGATTTGTTTATTTCATGGTGAGGTAGGGCACAGCGAAATGTCATCCCGCTCGAATTTGGAGCAGCCCAACTGGGAAAGTACCTCCGCCTTGCAGAAGACCACAGCCATGATAACACTACTACTTGCACTGTAGTAGTGTTGTGTTCCTGGAGGTGAGCAAGGTCGCCAGAGCTCCCGAGGATGCGTTGTGTTGAGAGCGAGGGAATTTGTTCCTTCAGCTGTCGACACGGCGAATCCTCAAACATATCAAGGGTCGGCAACGGCCATGTTACTCCTTTGGAGTTGCATGCCTCTATAGGCTGCGGTGTCTGCTTACAATCAGGCGGGCCGTACGCTTGTTTGCCACCGTCGTTGTATTAAAAAAGTAAAAAAATATATTGTTTCGTTTCCGTAATTTTCATACTAGCGTATATCTAAAACTTAAAAGGTGCAATAGAACAATGAGACACTTTTTTTCATGTGAAGTCACAATTACCTACAGGGTAAATAAAACGAAAGAGATGGTGGTAATATATGATGATATACTATATGATGCAATTAGCGACATTTCTACAAAAACAAAAATACATCCACGTATGTTACGCTCTAACTAATCCCTTACTAAAAATGTATTTCGAAATCCTATTTAAGGTAACTTACCTTCCATCTGATCACAAGGAAACCTTTCAACCGATTTTCTACCCTTTCACTTCAAAAATAAAGTTTGAAATTGAAGTTTGTTATTTGACTATATGCGTTACAAATCTATATTGGCCACACAACGATAAATCGTAACATATCTCACACGTAACGAGACCGCTATGGGTGGTCTCACAAAAATGATCGATTCGTAAAATCGATTGCTTCAATTAAATGCGAATACTCACGGACAATAAATAATCGTTACAAATAAATCATTCGGTAATTGGTGCTCTGGTTATTTCTATTATCAGGAGCTTGGGGCGTAGCTTTCTAAGCTTTTGAATGAGCTTATGGTACAGTTTACATACTCACAAAGCTCTGGTTTAAAAAAGCAAAAGTGATCGGTTTCAAGACCTCCTCTAGTCGTTTCAATGTGAGCATAATTTGAACATCACACAGCCTGAAGTAAATATGGCCTCTGTCCTTCTGATCCCAATAGGTATTAAAAAGGTAGCCTCCACTCAATTGCATTGTAATATTTTCTCCAATATGACTATGCTACTGCACATTTATTGAGACATACTTTTGGCAATGAGGATACATGACCGTCCCGTGTTCAATGTAGCCTTAAATAATACGAATATCCCACTTACGAAGATTAAATTGTCCAAGCGAGTGTAAACGACAACCATAACTCATTTTTATAGCAATGCCTCCACAATTGGCAAAAGAAATTCGACAATTCATTTCACGTAAACAAGGTGCTGCCAGTAAATAAAACGAAACGAGATTTTCATTGCCAGTAACAAAAATAATCGAAACTATAATTATAAGTTTCCAGCCAGCATTCAATATAAATCAAAGGCAATCGTATAAAAATTAAAAAGTTAACTTTTTGCTACAATATGTTACAAGGAATGGGCGGAGGCGTGCTGTGATGTACACGAGCATTACGGTTTAAACGATGTTCTAATTTTTAAAAATTAGGAACGGTTGTTTTCAAACGGGTGTTTCGTAACCATTTCGGTTAGGGGCATGTTCTATCTTGATTTACAACGCTGCTGACTTTTTAAACTTACATTGCTTATTTAAAATGTACCAGCCATCATTTCTTATTTAAACTCGAGTCATCTTCATCTCAATCCATCAAAATTAACAAGGTTCTCGTAAAGTTCAAGCTTGCAACGGTCTCGCATGTCAGAAGTTTAAAAATTATAGGTACTCATAAATTTCACAGAAACAATAATTAAGTAATCAGTGAAATTTCGTCAAACCAATGATACAGTTATGCACGACGTGGAAAAATGGCGCCTTAGCAGCCAAACAAATTGCATACATTAAAAAAAACTGCACAACTTACTTCAAGCAACGACCATAGAATTTTTTACCTAGCTCCTTTACAGATAGAGTTGAAAATCATGGTATTTTAAAACTTTAGCTCTGTATTCACAAATGAGATAATAATTTGTATTTCGAACAGTCAAATATTTAAATTTGAAAACGGAACTTTCCCCATACGGATGAGTTCGATAGCTATATTTTGTGTAAATGTTAAATACAGACATTACGACGATCATAACTTTTTGAAGCATACCTACTTGGGAGGCTGCATTCGGATACTGCTATTTTTTGTTATATTATTTATATCAAACCTTTTTTTATTCAATGATTATTTTTCTTTTCAATAAAAAAAGTGTTTTTCAATATCCGTTCAGAAATCTCCAAAATATATACGTAATGCAATATGCACAAAAGTAACCTCTCATTTTTTTGGAAGCCAGTCAAAGATTTACTGCTGAGGGGTATCCGAACGCATTCTGAACAATTACCAGTAACAAGATTGTTATTAAAATTAAATAAATATGAACTCGTTTCCAGAATTGCGTCTGCGCAGACCGTTTATTATTAACTTTGGGCGTTGGTCCTCACGATTACCTACTCGTCGGATGGTGAAATTTGTTAATGAAAATGTGATTTAAGATGTCATCTTATCGATATCTGAGTCTCAGAGTAGATGTACACTGATATAACTATATACTGATGCAATTTTAGTAATGCTTAGGTAACGTTGATTAATGATAGGTGATGAATGATGATCCTAGGGTTAAAGTAGCAAAAATGTAATTCAACAAGCATAAAAAGGTCAAAAGACTGTAATTTGACTACGGAAAATGAACTGAAATATAAAGCTTCCGTTTTGCATGCATGTAAAAAAAGAGATTAAATATTTTTTTTATTATTATTAATAGTGCTTATATTTGAAGCCGCTCAGCCGGCGAAATACCTCCTCTGAACAGACCCAGTCGTGATAGCACAGATACGTAGTCTTATAGCGTAAGGGTAAGTATCTACCAGAGCTGTGCGAGATGGCAAAGAAAAAATCCACTAATAGCATGATCGGCTGGGCTCGCGCATCGCTTCCTATTGGTCGAGTTTTCCTCGCTCACTACTTAGCAACTCCGTCTCAGCTCTGGTGGATACTTATTCTTAAGCTCCCGAAGATTTACGGCAATGACAGTGAAAGATCCGATTATATCTCTTGCTACGAACACAGCAGATAAAGGTACCTCGACAAAATTTGTGTTTGCAATGTGCATTGCCTGCCATTTGACTACGTAACGTCATTTACAGCCATTGCTAAAATACTTACTCAAGAACGTAGAAGATGGCGCTTAGTGACAATACTATTGGCAAAGCATTGGATTCCCAGCATTGGTACGGAGTGATGAATCTAAGTGGACACGTATTAAAATTGTAGGGACCGAGCATGCGCGAACGCGCTCAGATAGATCCGTATCCCGCTCACGGAGGGCGGGGCAGCAGAGTGTGGATGAGACATGAATATACACATATCGTTTTTTGGAAATAAACATTTATGGTGGGTAGAGGGTTTGGGATATTTTTCAGATTCAACAATGACATTACCTTGACGGCTCGGTCACTAGGAGCGAGAGATTGGAGCAAGGCCTCACAGCTCGTCGCTGTCAGGTCGATTGAACAAATGATCTATTTTAAAATTGTAAATTTACCATGTTCTATGACTGCAGTCTTCGTTACCAATACAAGTTAAATTGAGCAAGTTGACTCACTTGCCAAGCCTAATTCCAATAACGTCTCTAGATTTATCTCTGGATTTTTACCTCCTGAGATCAAGAGTACGCTTTTGTATATTTAGATTACGATTTTTTTCAATGTTCAGTTGAAATTCAAACTTAATTTTTGAATGGTTACAACATTTTAAACGCGGGGTCGAAAACTGGTGCTTACGCATTTTTTTCAATATACAGTAGCCCAGGGAATGACGGGATTATATGGATATATAAATTAATCTCAGTAGTCTTGTACATAACCCGCATTTTTTTCAGGAAATAACCTGGCAAAGACTAGAATTCTATAGACAAATAATAAGTATCCCAGTTTATCCATGCTAGTCTATCACAGAGAATTGCGTGGGCGCCAGCAGCGCATCTGCGCGAGCGATAGCATTGTCATGGAACACTGGGCCATATCCGGTGCTATCGTTACGTTGCAGGAAAACAAGGTTTAGGGAAATTTTATTCCTTGAGATTTTGCTTTAGACTGAGAGACAGAATGTTACTTAATCGGTAAGAGACGTTACTACGTCTGAAATGGTTTTCAATGTTCTATTTAAAACAGGTCGGCAAGTAAGCGTCTCCATTGACTATATTATGGGATTTCGACAGGCTTATTGCAATTTCAGTTTATTTAGAAAATAATGGAGCGCTCGTACGTATATAATGTTCGGCATAAGAACATTTTTTTATCAAAAATACTGGAGTAAGTAATATAAAAAAATGACTTTTTTATCGTCGTCGGATGAGGTCGCAAACCTCTGTTTTTTCCCCAAAATCATGTTACCTATGGCATTTGTTGATGGTAAAATATTAGCGACTAGAAAAATTTCGTCCCAACCGCCATTTTTGGCGTTTTTTATTATACCTCTTGTTAAATTGAATCAGATTTAGTTAAGAGCTTTGCAACTTTAGCTGAGGAAATGTAACCAACCGGGTTAGATTCCCAATCGTCTCTAAAGTTTTTTAAATTGTTTAAATACTGTCGTCGTTTAAAATCGACGTCGTAAGTCCTACGTCCCTCTCTATTTTTTACAGTTTATTTTCTTTCACTCCAACTCAAGACTTATGTAATTTTTTTAATTTCATGTGTTCTTTTACCTTATGTTTAGATATACGGTTTTAGCGTTTCTTTATGTCTTAGTTGTATTCATTTATTATCTGTTGATATTGTTGCTCCTGATAGCTGGATAGATTATGTTTACATTGTAAATCAGGTTATTAAATCCTAGATTACTAATTTCGTAATCATCTTCATTGAGCTAAAACGGTGACGTCTGACATTTTGTGTCAAGCTCAAATGTCATTTCACGTTGTGCGCGCAAAGTGAAATCACGATCTCATTATGGTTTAGATTTGTAATCAAACAGAATGTTGCTTTGTTTAACGCATAATGTTCAGGAACGATTTTAGTAATATTCTAGGCTTATTAGAATATAATAGAATATTTTTATCTCAGGTCATAAACCGATATGATGTGTTAACGACAATATGTATAGTAGGAAAACACGGTCTCTATATTAAGCAACACGTTTAAGGGAAGGAGTGACAAGCCGACAGTTTTGGTATATACTGATAAAGCTGTTTAAATGATTTCAAATTAAAAACAAAGTGCTCTATTATTAATTAAAAAAAAAGTATCAGTTTTACAATATGACTTTACCAGGCAAGCCGTAACTGATTAGCAAAAATAAATTGCGGTATGTGAAAAAGTAATACAAATATGCATGTTAAAACTTAGTAAAAATGTAGGCTTTTGTTATGATTATGAAAGGGCTGACGGATGGATATTAAAACTTACATTTATTTATTTATTTAAACTTTATTGCACAATATAAGATAAAGTACAAATGGCGGACTTAACGCCATAAGGCATTATCTACCAGTAACCATTGGGAAAAACAGAAACATTTGATGCAGGCATTAAAATTAAAATTAAAACTCAATCCAAGATAAATTTCTATGAAATACATACTGAAATAAACACATATTACTATTTACACAAAATAATATACATATTACTACTACCTTTTGTACCTAGTGAAAAATACTATGGTGACAACTATTCTACGCGCTTAAATTAGAACGATACTTGCGTAACTTGCGCTTGGAAATCTATTTTCCAATTTTGATCAGTGATTTACGTTTGTATTCTATGCCGATACAATGTTGATTTAAAAAACTGGCAGCTCAGTTATTGTCCAGGTTATTACCTAGTTCCCGTTGTTGTAATAAACATACTTAGTTAGGAATTAAAATCCTCATGTGATCTTATTCCTAAACTCATCTGTACTAAGAACCTTATCGATATTTTCCATTACTTTATTTTATCGAAAGCCTTTTAACGCTAAAATATTGTCATACCTGATAACAATCGCGCAGATTTATACCAGGCTGCTAGATGCGCTGCGCGAGAGCAAGTCACACGCCCACGCCATCTATGGGCTCTAAAAGCAAAATGTCTTAACAGCATTCTAGCTGAATATAATCTTACGTCCTTTATTAACTGAACTGCAGTCTTGCTATATAGGAATAGCAAAGGAAAAAGGTCTTAATACGGTTTCAATTTCGTATTATTTAAGACTTCTTAGACTATCAGGTGTGTCTTAACGATTTTTGAACTATTCCAGGTCAATTGTGCATGCTATTTGGTTTGCTGAAGTTAAAATACCTCGGAACCTGATTTATTTTATTGAACTGGATTCTTGAAATGTTTGAAAGGTTAATTGTAACCAATTGCTTGATTATTATTATTCCATTATAATGCGATATCATAGAGCACAAGAATAAGTCATCTTGTTCAAGTGCATCCCAATTTTCTTTTTCTTATTTTCCTGTTTACTTAAACCTCTTTTTGTCCTTATGTATTTTCAGTAAAAATCATGTTACTCAAAACGATTGAAATAATAATTAATATCAGGTCCCTACCTACCAGGACCTATGAAATTGACGTTTTTTTTCACTGATATTATTTTGTACGTAATTTATTCATTTCTATTGCAACTTCGAAATTATTTTTTAATTTCAATATTAGACTATGTAACTAGGCTTTAATACAAATAATGGGTTTTAATTTTTTATTTAACTGCCGGTTCAAGTGTTTTAATTACGTACTTTTATGATGCGAACTATTTTTAAGTAATTAAGATAAGTGTAACATACTACCAAAATTTTGTTTGGTTTGAATTTGACATTGCTGTATAATCCGCAAAATACAATGTATGAAAAATCAGTCTTCATAAAATTCTCTATACAAAACGCCAATTTCATAGGTAAGGACCTAATAATATTATAATTGTCTTATTGTAAATGTGTCCCCATATTTATTTATTATTTCAATAACTGGAGAAAGGTAACTCCGTCGACTTTTTTGCGCAATAATACCAAAAAAATCAACATAATAATATGAAGTCAAAGTTCGCTCTTAAAGTAAATTAGGTACACAATTCGAATAGAATTCATCATGTCAAATCAATCACAGGCACTAATTACACGTTAGCAATGATTCACATCCTTTGACCTTACGTGTTGGATTGGAAAGCAATTACTTTGAACCATAAGGCCCACACTTGACGGGCGCCCACGCGACTTAACTTGAAGATGGTTAAGTACCTACTCATCTGTAGTCTTTATAGTGCGGGGCTGGCGAGAGATTTCGATAGCGATATCGATATTTGTCGAAGAAATCTATGGGGATTTTACGGTTTCTTTTACCCTCGATGAAAACGAGGGGTGTTATAACTTAAACATAAGTATTTCTGTATCTGTCTGTGACTTCATAGCTCCTAAACAGGTGAACCCTGCGGTCGACTGGATCAGGAGACTGGGAAAAAATCACGCCACTGTCTGGGAAAAATGGTTAAAATTGGGGCTTTAAAACTGTGAATAACTGTATGTTGCACGAACAAACCTTCCATGAACTAAAGCAGGTTAACAAAGTTTTGTAGTCCAGTTGGAACAGCGATTCGACCAATCAGAGCCTTCCCCAGCATGGGCGGGCACCTACGCCGCGGCACCAGCCATGCTCTGGCGTAGTTTATTTCACTTCATTTGGCGTGAAGAGCACGTGTCTCGGCCAAACGTACCAAAAGATGGACTCGTCTCTTTCGAGTATCTCACTTTTGGCTTGGAACTCGAACCCACTCGTCCATCCATTGCCAGAAAGTAGGCAATGGAGCAGCAGCAAGGGCAAGGAGACTCAACAACAATGTCCTCTAGAGGAACGTCGACTAATAAAAACAAATGAAGTAGGTACTGAGTGACCTGTAGAGTTCAATGTAACGTTTGACTTTGTATCTAAATGTACGACGTATCAAGTAGGTTTTTCTTCGAATTATGAACTGTTGACACGAGTAAATAAAAACTTACTTATCGATATCGACAAAAATTCTCTCCCGTTAATCCCACAAATTCATTTGCTGAGAAGCGCGTCCGACATGTGCTCTGTTATTGGATTAAACTATATTCAACATAATAACACTTCAACCGAAGACCTTAAACTCTTAACACGAGGTATTAAAGGTTAACATTGTTCAACTGTTAGTCTCTCATCGGCAGATTTAAAGTGGGAAGTTAGGTGTTTTTTGGTACAATAGAAATAATTAATCCAGTACTCACCAAGGTCGATCTTTTGATATTTAATTGGGCCAACTGTTTGACTGCGGAAGCGTGGGCGGTGTTTTTAAGTAAGAACTTAATGTTACTTAACATATTGCATGCGCTCGTTTGAAGTCATCGTCATGGAAAGTTAAAAACATAATAAGTAATTATGTAAGTAAGTAACTTAGAAAAATATACCTGTTTTTTTTGGGTCAAACGCAAACCATTAGGTATAGGATTTAAACATATATAAAACTAATTTAAACGAACCAGTACGTCAGTAGCATAATACGAATTTAAGCACCGGATTTGTGACACTACATTAAATAGTTATTAGGAAATTGTTTAATTTCGATTTGATCTAACTTTCTGCCATTAGGGGGTCTATTCACGAAACGTGGCGATGGGCAGACGTGCGCAGGCTGTCCCAGTGCGGATTATAGATAGCTTCGCATATAGATAGACAACTTTTAATTTATTCGCAGATCTTTCCCTTCACTGAATAAATAATGGTAAATATTAAATAATTTATCCCGTACAATAGATCCTTCGATAAGGACTGGAGACTGAAGCACTCTGGGGGAGGCCTATGCCAAAGGTAACCAGGTAATGTCTGAGGAAATCGGCTATCAGTAGTCAGTAATATCCTGTACAATAAACCCTGAACAAACGTATGTATGAAAATTGAAATGTACTGACAAAATAGTAAGATAGGTATAAATTAATACGTGGAGGCAATCTTACACAAATCGAACTGGTCTAGTATACCACCGCAGAATTTTATTGTAACGTGGATATATATTTTTTGCTTAGCCGATTAATAATCGACTATAAACATTAGACGCTCACATTATAGTACACTCGATTAACTATGTAAGTCATTCAGATTCAAACTTCTTGCAATTACAATACTTACATACTAGCAAAACTGCAGCTATATCGGCAATAAACTTTCAAGTCCAGCACGGCTATCGCAAGACGGCGCGCGAGCTCTCTCGATGTTTCTCGCACTATCCTTATTAAAAAACTTAGAAAGAGACGTATAGTGCGAGAAAAATCGAGAGACCTCACGCGCCGTCTTGTGATGGCCGTGCTGGACATTTTCAGATTTCGACATGTTGGTACCAAACTGCACTCACATTATTTAGCCAATCGCAACAAACTTTGCAAGATCTCAATTTACGACGACGATTATATAAGATGGCTACTATAAAATAAAACACAGCTTATCCACTATTGTCACACAGTATCACTACTCCCAGAGATTAAACTAATGCGTTGGAACTACTCATCGGAACAAGAGATAACAGACTCAATATGTTTAAAGGTAAAGTCGTATTTCCATTGTTTCAGGATGGTTTAAACGGCATATTGAAATGAATGGCCGAATTAAAAAATGAATAGGAAGGCGAAGGCTCCCGAGCTGAGTACAAATCGCTAATTTCCATATAACAAATTCTGGAGTCACGTTTTCTGGCAGAAAAACCTTAAGTTTTAGCGTAACATAGTCATGCAATGTGAGCCGGGAGAACTATTTTCAACACCATATTGCGTATGGGTTGATCGTTGGGACTATTTATAATGGAGAAAAAATAATTCTCATCCAAGTGGGTTCAGAGGTAGATGTCGTATTTTATATACTTCTCAGTTGAATTATAGAGTATTAAAATGTCTTTATATAAATGTTTTTTTGACTAGCTCACTAATTTGTGTATCTGGTAGTGCACCTACTTACGACATTTTTAAACATAGTTTATTAATTTAAAAAAATGCAGTTTACAAAGTATTAAGCAGGTCGTACAATAGAGGGGTAATCACGTAACGTTTTGACGCGCGTTACACACACTACAAAGAAAATGCTACAAGATCTGTGTTAATTGTCAAACAATGTAAATGTTGTAGTAATAAGTATATATACCTAGGCGTTAATGAAAATAGTTATCAAAAATACCAATCTGTTGACTTAATATTCTTAACCCTCATGTCAAAATATTTTATAGGAAAAACGCTACCCAATTCAGTCACAAAATCTTTATTTGGTTACTTCATAAATGACTAGATACGTAACGTAACGGTCTTGATCTCACGACAATCAGAAATAAAATTGTCCGAAAAGCAAAAAATATCGAACAACCAAATAGTTCTCACAATCTCGATACCTTTGATATCGTAATGATATCATCAACGGCCGACAACCATAGATTATAAACCCATCACAATCTTGTCGATGGTGAGAATACCGGAAGAAGGTCAGTAACGGGTCGGGTACTTCCTTTTTCGACACCTGGTTAATTTGTCACGGGAACTCACACGGTAAATGTTAAAAGATGCGATTTGGCCGATGACAGTTGGAATTGGTTTGTTGATTTGAGTACAAGGAGCGAATCATCCATTTGTATATAGCAAAGTAAACATAGCTCCCTATTATTAATATTTCCTGAAGTTATTAGCACGCTTAAACTTATTTCAAGTGACCGTCAAGAGAGGTGCTGGTGTTTGGGTTGGTAATAAATAAGATATGGAAGTAGTTTAAAAAGGGTAGTTAAGGACGCGGGAGTCCGCTGGATACGGGTGGCGCAGGACCGGTCATTTTGGCACTCTTTGGGAGAGGCGTATGTCCATTAGTGGGCGTCTTTCAGCTGATATCATGATGTTAAAGAAAGGCCAACAAATAGTGGGTGAAGGAAAAACGATGTCAGTGATTGGCACTAAAACGCAAACAACTAAAATTTCGATTTTTAAACACCCAGGGATCAGGGAAATTAGGATCAAGTTGAAGTGCTAAAATGAGTCATCATCCTCCTAGCGTTATTCCCGGTTGTGCCCCTAAAGGAGCCCGGGGTCCGCTTTTGACACCTAATCGCATGATTCGGCAAAGGCACTAGTTTTACGAAAGCGATTGCCATCTGGCCTTCTGACCCAGAGGGAAAACCACCGGTTCCCTCACGATGTTTTCCTACACCGAAAAGCTAATGGTAAATATTCCGTACATAAGTTCCGAAAAACTAATTGGTACGAGCCGGGATTCGAACCCACCACCGCCGATTGACAGCCGCATGCCTGAACCACTAGGCTACCGTAGTGAAGTGCTAAAACGAGTAAATATTATATTATTTTGCGTCATTGCTTTTTTTTGTAACATTTCAAAAATATTCCTTGGTTATGGCGATGTTTTAATAGTGTAAGAAAATATTCTGAAGTCACACCTCCGTAACCTCGTGAACTGGAAATATTTTTAAATTTCAAATAAGATCGGATCCACGACTATTCAAAGCTGCCAGTCCGACCAAATGAATTATCACGGGAGCGTGAAACTGGCCGTATTAAAACATTCATGAGTTATAGGCAAAGACTAATTTCGTGATTGGCAACAGACTGTACTGCAGAACCGTAACTGCAATAACGTTGTATGCCTACATTAATGCGGTTTGCTTACTTCAAAATGCATTAAGCCAATTTCTGGGGGTGTTCGCCTTAAAGCTTTGTGGTGAGGTAGGGCTCAGCGAAATGTCATCCCGCTCGAATTTGGAGCAGCCCAACTGGGGAAGTACCTCCGCCTTGCAGGAGACCACAGCCATAATAACTACTTGCTCTGTAGTAGTGTTGTGTTCCTGGAGGTGAGCAAGGTCGCCAGAGCTCCCAAGGATGCGTTGTGTTGAGAGCGAGGGAATTTGTTCCTTCAGCTGTCGACACGGCGAATCCTCAAACATATCAAGGGTCGGCAACGCCCATGTTACTCCTTTGGAGTCGCATGCGTCTATAGGTTGCGGTGTCCGCTTACTATCAGGCGGGCCGTACGCTTGTTTGCGACCGTCGTATAAAAAAAACCTTAATGCTTAACCGTGTGAGCCCTAAAGATCCAACCGGGAAAACATTTTGCAAAGCTAAAAAACGAGTATATAAAATATTGTGTAGATATATATAATTAAATAACGTCACGTGCTGGTATTGAAAAAGTCACATTTCGGTCCCTAATTATATTGATATCCCCTTATAAAAATTACTTAACAGTCCCGTTATAGTACATTACTTACCAAGGACTGCCCGTAGTGAGTACACAATTTTACGTCTTCACCTGGCCACAATGCGAGTTTTACCGTACGTGCAGCGTGCGGTAATACTCACATTATGGGCAGATGTGACATAAAATATCTTTGGAAAATACATATAAATAAATAGAGCAAATTGGTATTCCTTGATTTAACTAAAATTCTTATTTCTTACTTACTCTATGGCTCGTCTGCAGAGCCCCACGATTCGCGTTCATGTCGCATTTCCGTCCGATACCGCGGGGAACCGGCGCAAGTTTGATGCTTTTAGGATTCTTGCACACTTGGCGTTTCAATGTACCTGTTTAAAACCTGCTGGTTGATTGCGTGTTTCGTACCTGTGTTATGTTATGGGAAAATGACAGTTGAGGTTTCCTAATGCTCGTAAGGAAAACTCCACAATAATGGGACTGTCGGCCATCATTAGTTTATTTTTAAATTTGCACAATCATCAACTACTGTTATCGTTGACAGGGTTCCAATGAGCCAATGATGAGGTGTGGTTTTGTCGGCGTGATTCGTTTTGGACTCTCTGGCCACCTTTTGTCTCCATCATTAGATCAGCTCAGTGATGCCATAATGTAGACCCCGTAGGGTTCAACTGGACATAATTGACACTTCTTAAAATAAATTCTACTTCTCTTATTTAAACATTTTAATATTATCTTGCTGCGTTCAGCTATACTTTCACACTACGTCATCCGTCAACATATTCGCCATTCCAAATCAATTCAGACCACATTCGATCGTTCCTTATTCATCATCTAACAGCCAGCACCACACAAACCATCAATGCCAACCAAACCCACAATTATAATATTGCATTGTCACGTACATAAATATACAAGGAGATACGACTAGAAGCATGTTTTGCATCCATCTTTTTTTTTGCCAACCCATTGGCAATATATTGTTTCATGGACTAAATTCGGTATACAATACTTTTCATCAATTAAACCACCATTAAACAGATGGGTTCAAAACGTACATCTATTCATATCTTAGGCTATACATAACAAATAACAGCTCAATCGAATACCAGAAAATAGCTGAAAAATTATTTACAAATTTTGAAGGACACTTCCAATTATACACACGAACAGTGCAAGTTAATATAAAGCTCAAACCGATATGTCTGTAGCCAGCCTTACCTGTCGTGATGTTTTAAACCCAGGTTCACGACGTCTCCTATTAAGCCAATATCATCATATTATTTTACAAGCTCGTCCACGCGGGTTCGCACGTGAATACATTTAAGAATAAGAAGAAGATTATATTCCGCAATTCTCATTAGCTGTTTAAAGTTTTCAATGTATCCTACATTAGCTACGAAACATTATTATGCTGTGTAGGTAGATGGTTAAATTTAACAATTTTGGGAATACTTCAGCGCAGTCAATATGTCCACAGACAGGCATAAAGGCAATTTTTTGAATGTGTAGACATGTTTACGAATACGAAATGTGATATGGATATACTAACGTCATGAGATGTCGATATACACACATGGACCTATTTTGGAGATCATCTCATCCAAAATAGGTCCATGTTCGTATCTTACGAGTATCCTGTGTTCTCACGAATGCCTCCAATAGTTTTCTAAATAATTTAAGAATTCAAAATAGGTACTAATGATGTGTGTATATCTGAAGTTGACGTCCACAATCTGTCTGCTTTGCTGAAAGTTTGGTGCTGGAGAATGCTTACGGCATTAAGTTCGCCTTTGGTAAAATAAGCTCTTTTTTTGTGCAATAAAGATTGAATTTAAATAAATAATAAAGTTTATACTCACGCCAATTGTCACGCCAGGCAACATGTTTCGACACAACGAGTTCCTCAGGATGTGCACCCTTTAAGAATCTAAGACCTTGCTTTTATTGAAGTTCAGATCAAACCACCCCTAAACAATCCGAACTAT
The DNA here is from genome assembly GCA_947049275.1 of Epinotia bilunana. Classification (NCBI taxonomy): domain Eukaryota; kingdom Metazoa; phylum Arthropoda; class Insecta; order Lepidoptera; family Tortricidae; genus Epinotia; species Epinotia bilunana. Next base: position 8,647,603 of record OX346265.1, read on the forward strand.
GATCTAGTGGGCAACCAATATACCCAGCATTCGAGATCTTATTCCCACAGTATGCCTCAGAGCTCTTAGGAACAAGTAAACCGTGCGGGCTTCTGCAGCAGACGTGCTCGCTTTTGACAAGCACAGGAGCTGTATCTAGTCTAGGTTCACCGCGTCTAAGCGTGATATCAACTCTCATCTCAACGGGATTTTGAAATGCCAGTGAGAAATCAATATTCTTTGCAAGTTAGATTGACGGATTTTTTAGGTTTCCAAATTGAGTCGAGGCGATTTTTTTTTGTAAATGTGATTATAAATTTATATTCACAATTGTAAAAAAAAAACTTATTTTACTTAAATGCCGTTAAAATTAGTTTATCTTCGTATATCACTTTGACATTTGTATTTGTGGGAAAGAGAAAATACACATTTTAGTTAACAAAGGTTCAAAAAAAAAATTAATAAATTGATTTAGTTAGTTGCTCTACCTCCTATTTTTTTATATAAAATTGTTGTTTTGTTGTTGACTTTTTTGATGTTGCATTCAGGTATTGTTTATGTTTATCGATTAAAACACAGAAAGATGCAACGATACGGCGTGGTTCCGAAATTGAATGCCAGTTGTTTTGTTTCGAAAAGATACCAAAATTCGGTCTTCCTGCACTTATCAATGATTCGACAGCGCTGGTCACTCCGTGGAGCAGTTTGCTCCAGCAGAAAGGTTTTTTTAATATCATTGATAGATATTTAAACCCCTTATCCTAAGTTATAATAAAAATGACAAAAATCGTGTAAAAAATTTTTGTTCCGGGTAGGATTTGAACCACAACCTTCTGGCATAAATGGCTAGTCGCTGCGAATAACTGAGCTATTGGAACCAATTACTCGGATAACGAATCTTTCAGTCAGGTTTCTTTTACAACACCTTAACGAGGCGTGTAGCGACATCTACCCCAAAGTCAGGCTTCGTTTAACATAATCATCATCATCATCTTCACATCAGCCAAAAGCCGTCCACTGCTGGACATTTGCCTTCCTCGAAGAGTGCCTTCCACAATTACCGGTCCTGCGGCACCTTTACCAACCTTTAACATAATAATATGGCCTATTTATAAATCATAGCGGTTCCCACAGCGCGGAGTCCCAAAGAACAACAGGGAAACCATGCATCCAATTAAGTACTTGAATGACCATAACTAGGCAATATTTCCCAGCCAATTGACGCTATTGGCTGTGAAATATTGCCTAGTTATGGTCATTAATTGACAGGCAATTTAATTTAAATTCTATTCGGTTAACACTCATATCAGTAGGACAAAGCAGTAGGACCACGTGACCGGAGGGGTTTTTTGCATACTTAATATTATACCAACACACTCTTTATTAAATGTCAATACGGGCCACATGTTTCGAACTCGTCTGAAGTTATTTTTCAGAGGAGTGTTCTGGCTGCCGTATCGCCTCACGCGCATGTAGTGATAGTTAAATTTAAGACTTGAGGTTAACCGTAAAATTATTAGTATCACTTTAAACATGACTTACGAAAGTTTAAATTCGATTCTCGCATATTTGCCTATGCGCTAGTGTAACGTAGACCAACCAATAAGATTTCATCTGATACAGTAGATACAGGTTTCAGAATTTATCCATGCACTCATGATAAGTGTAACAGAGTGAGTGAATGCAACTGGGATTCACGCTTAAGGCTGCACATTCGAAATTTTCGTGAAAATGAGTTGTTTTGTAACCGTTTTATACATTATAACGTAACATTTTTGTTGTCGGAAAAAATATATCATAATCTGAAAGATATGCGACGGGTCATAGTTTTCGTAGAAATCCATTTTACGAATAAAAATTAGAGAAAAAGAAATCTAAAGTCACCCCTATTTTTTCACTTGTAACCATTTTACTGCTCCATTTTTTATCAGAATAATATGAAATTTTATAACTTTCTTCATACAATAATGAACAAGGCCATCATTTTCTTACTTTCTTTATTTTCTTAAAAAATTATCTCGTTTTCTGAAATATTCCGCCAAAGTTCCTACGCCTCCCCGTTTTCGTCCATACGGTCAGTGCGGGACGAGACACGTTGCATGACGGACCTGTGTCAATTTGCGGCGCGCAGATTTTTTTAAATATTTGTGGAAATTGTGGACTATATTTGTTGCATAGAGTGGACAATCCGTTTTGTGATTCGTATAGTAGGTAACTAATAAACATTTGCGTATAGTTTAGTTTTTAGTGACAGATAATTTTGTTGCATAGAGTGGACAATCTATTTCGTGGTTTGTAAAGTAGTAGGTACTATAGACAAGACAGCTGACTGACCATCCGTACACTTTATGTGCATTGTAATAAGGTTCTTGTATAAATACAGGATGGTCAGTTAACTGTGTTGGCGTTTGTACCTAATTAATATTTACGTAGGTATAGTTTAGATTTTGTTTTTAGTTCAAGATGGGAAATAATAATAATAATAATAATAAATTCTTTATTTCAGGCTAGTTTGTCCATAGATTGTTAGTAACATAAAAACTTACGATACTAGAGTTAGTACGTCTTAGCTTAGGTCTCACAAATTTTTCAATAATTATTTTGGGTGTTTGGGGTTAAATAAGCGCAGGAGGAAAATACGTAATATCAAGAAATTTTACGAGAGAAGAGGAAAAAGAATACACAAGTCAACAAATACCTATTCTATCAAAGTATCAAATATTTAAACTGTATCAAAATTGGGAAATCGCTAAAACCAGACATTTTATTAGTAAATATATTTACAATATCTATTGTTTAGGAGCATGAACAATTATAGAAACAATATTGTTTTATCTGCTCGTATTAATGACTGTCAAGTGTTAATAGAATAAGTTCTAATAAAAATAGTGGATTTGGCAAATATTGTAAGTACCTATGGCTAGCACGAGACGGCCGCGACATACTCTCGATTTTTCTCACACTATACCTCTCTTTCCTAATGTTCTAATAAGAGAGAGACCGATAGTGCGAGAAAAATCGAGTGTATGTCGCGGCCGTCTCGTGCTAGCCGTGCTGACGGAACTACACTAATCGTAAGTAAATAGTATTATAATAGTAGGGACATCATTTTTGAACTTAATCAATTATGTAATTTATGTATGACAAATATCACGTTTCAATTAAGCATGACGAATGTCACCCACCCACGTCCACCCTTGCATTGGTAACGATGCGCGATGACGCGTCTGTAACTTAATCTATGTAACGCTTAATAAACGACGGCGGGTTGTGCGACTTGCGCGGGGAGAGGGTCGAGGCTGCGCCCATACGCTCAAGGACTTTAGCGGGTATACAAGCCTTAAGTTGTGCACTCCCGACTGCTTCAATAAGCCGAATGGAATAGCGTCCCGCCCCTAAAATATTCTTTATAGTTCACCAAAAACATAATAACAACAGTAGAACTTTGTTGCGCTATATAACTAGAAAGAAGGTCTTCTTACTGAGTGATCTCTTGCAGTAGTGAAAATGGCGTCAAAAAATTTAAAATATTTTGCTGCTATTTGCATAATTTACCAACCTACATTAATGGGTATCGAGGCATCACAGAATTACCCCATTACTCAATCAACTTAACTAGCCTCTGTCAACTAATATGCGTTTGCTCCCATTCTCACTAACATAAATGTCAGTGTAGATAAAGACAAACAAATTTAACTGCGTTTTAAGTAAAATAGGTTTGATGGACGTTAATGAATAAGGGCTTAAGGCATTATGTGTATATAAGTAAATTTCAAATGCATTTTAATACAAGTCAACGAACATAGAGAGCTCTGGCGGGCATACATTTTATATGGCGCTCGGAGATCTCTTTAAACGTGCAATACTTGTACTTACTACATTTTTCTTTTGAGATGTTTATGTCTGACCTCGCAACCTGGCGGCTCTAGCCGTTATTTAGTTGTTAATCAAAATGCTTGAACAATATCACATTGTTAATTCAGATTTGCAGAGTCGAAGGCAATCTTTGATCTTTTTACGGGTCAATAGGTACTGCGTACCACATGGGAGCTGGTACAGGGTTTGCATTGCAACAATGAACCACATATTGGAACGAAACAACGAACCCGACATAGCTGAACAAGCGAGCGAAGCGAGTGATGTTCTCCAAGTCTGCTGGAACAATCTGGCGTTTGTATGTAAGTATGTATGAATGTTTGTTGGACAAATAACTCGAGTATCGTTGATCGGAAAATCTTAACTATGGTATCCGAATTTTATTGAGATATTAATATTTTGTGAGTACGAACGTAGACCTATGTCACTGATCTAATATAAAAAAAGAGGGAGATACGTGGTCAATACTTATTTAAAAATAGCAGGTATAGGTTAGGTACTTTTAAAATCGAGTTATAAAAAACATAACATTATGCAAAAACAGTTTACAAACATTACGCACCCATTCCAGACCATACAGATAGTAGTAACTAGATGCAAAGTATACTCGTACTGACAGTAGGGTGTTAATAAAAACTACTTTATAATTTTTAAGCTGATGGTATCGGAGTCGCAAATAATTGATACCGTATCAGTAAAGCCATTAACCGGGGTAACAGTTATCGCTTGTTTAGTATAATATGCAGTAAATACAGAGGATACGTTTAGCAGTCAGTGCAGTCGGACCATACGCAAATAGACAAGGAGGCCGAATTTACGATACTCACTTCAAAGAGCGCTATCCCACTTGCGATTTGCAAGCGGTTTACAAACGAGGCGATCAGAGCTGTAACCACGGACTTCGAAAGTCGAAGTTTGGGTATTTCCATCTCTATCGCACTCACACTACTCGAGTGACAGGGATGCATGTATACGAACTACGAGTTGCGATTTTCGTGGTAGCGCCGCTGTACGGCTATCATGCGACGGCGCGCGAGCTCTCTCGATTTTTCTCGCACTATCCGTCTCTTTCTTATTAGAACACTTAGAACAAGAGATAAAGTGCGAGAAAAATCGAGAGTATGTCGCGCCCGTCGCATGATAGACGTACAGCGAGCGTGCTAGCAGCTAGTTCGCGGCGCAACCGCGGCGATTGAGAGCTCTCTTCCCAATCCAACTACGGCGAACTCAAGGCGGCGGCGCGGATGTCATGATGTACACTCTTAAATGATTAACCTCGTTGCGCATCTTCGGCAATCTTGTCGCTTACAACACGCTCGCAAATCGCCAGTGTGATAAGGCCCAAAGGTAGCATTTAATTTCATCCTTTGACAGTTCTCATTATCATCATTATCATTATCAGTCTACAATCGCTCACTGCTGAGTCACTCTTCGACTACGCCACTTATCCCGGTTCCGTTCTTAGTGTCATCCAGGTATGACCCATTATAGTTGACCGCTTTGTCATATTCACATTATATGTTTGAAATACAATACTTAGTACTTTTTTCCATAAACTACTTGTTTAGAACAGTATAATGATCGGTCAAGGCCATTTTTCACAGATGAGGGCAGGGCAAAAATGACTTAATTAACTAACTTTAGCGCGGGTATAGCCTACCCAATGCTGTCAACTGTGATGGAAAATTACAGTTGCTGTGCTGATATGTCCTAACGCACGTTAGACAACTTACGCGATTACCCTAAACACATAAACTAGTCGAATCCGCCTCTGTTTTTCGGGTGCTTATTTTTTACTAAAATTGACAGAAATTTATGTAGAAATTAAAAATATTTTGTTCTGTACCCTGCATAGCCGCATGTATTTCTCGCTAAAGGTGGTTGCATTATCTATACGATTAACATCAATACTACTAATTATGCACAATTAAATGCCCTCTTGATAATAGCAACACGTTCTTATTTATTCTTTTATAAAGTCTATAATAGCTTAGCATTCCTTTCCGTGACAGAATTTAAAAATGAACCTAACCTATCACATTACATTACTGATTTTATTTTATAATAAGTACTTGACGCACTTGTTTTCATTATGTGTTACAAAATTGCAATAGTCCCACACCCTTCACAGTAATTAACAATAAAAAAATGCGTTAAAGCCCATTTCATAGGATAGTGAACTCGATATATTGGCAATTAAGGAGTAAAATAATGCGTTCATTTGTGTGAAACATAACTTAAATGATAATATCATTAATACTACCATTTCATTTTATGTACCCGAGTCGACGTCAAATATTAAGGGTAAAGTAAGACTAAATATTATACTCGTAGTTTGGCGGCAAGTTAGTTTATAACTTTTTCTTGGCACTAGAACTGAGGATTTGCGGAGTCCTAGCAAAATTTAGGGGGTATTGGTTCTCAAGCAACGTCTGACTTAGACTCATTTTTGGCATAAGTAGTGCCTTAATTGTAGTTGGTCACATTGAGAAATTTAATCTTCTCTAAATACATACTGATTTTATAGACATAGTAAAAAAATACGACCTACCTAAGGAAAGTCGAATATACTATAATAATATACTATATAGCAACGGGAAACATTAATGAAAATCTATAGATTTTAGAACGATTTCTCCTTGCGTATCTAATAACTTACGACTATGACAGATTAGCCTACACTATTTCAAGATGGACCCCCGCAGTAAACCGGCGGCGTCTTACTTTTACAGCACTTAAGTATGGGTGTTAGCTCGCAGAGTGTAAAATTTAAATTTATCGTTTGTACGTAACGAGTTCGGTGCAAGCTGTATGGGAGTGTGTGGGGCGGTTTTGAGGCGACGATGCGGAGACGACATGACGATTCGCGATTATGAATGTACTGTCCGCTCTCAAGAAAAAACATCTTCCGGCGCTGTCCTCTTCACTCCCTCCCGAGACCTGTTGGAGATCCTCTGTCACCAGCACGTCTATCATGGGACGGCCGCGACATACTCTCGATTTTTTTCGCACTATACCTTTTGTTCTAAGTGTTCTACTAAGAGAGAGACGGATAGTGCGAGAAAAATCGAGAGAGCTCGCGCGCCGTTGCATGATAGCCGTGCTGACATAACTGCCTGGGTTAATAACTTCAAGGCTTCGCTCTGATTGCCCTCTAATATTGTTTTGAGATGAAATTTTGCACGAAGATAGTTTATAACCTGGATTCAAATATAGGATAGTTTTTATCCCGGGTCCACGCAGACGAAGTCGCGGGCGGAAGCTAGTACATAATAAACATACTAATAAGCATACAAAGTTCAAAAAACTGTTACTGACTACGGGAGACTAACGAATAAAACTGTTACTGACTACGGGAGACTAACGAATAAAACTGTTACTGACTACGGGAGACTAACGAATAAAACTGTTACTGACTACGGGAGACTAACGAATAAAACTGTTACTGACTACGGGAGACTAACGAATAAAACTGTTACTGACTACGGGAGACTAACGAATAAAACTGTTACTGACTACGGGAGACTAACGAATAAAACTGTTACTGACTACGGGAGACTAACGAATAAAACTGTTACTGACTACGGGAGACTAACAAATAAAACTGTTACTGACTACGGGAGACTAACGAATAAAACTGTTACTGACTACGGGAGACTAACGAATAAAACTGTTACTGACTACGGGAGACTAACGAATAAAACTGTTACTGACTACGGGAGACTAACGAATAAAACTGTTACTGACTACGGGAGACCAACGAATAAAACTGTTACTGACTACGGGAGACTAACGAATAAAACTGTTACTGACTACGGGAGACTAACGAATAAAACTGTTACTGACTACGGGAGACTAACGAATAAAACTGTTACTGACTACGGGAGACTAACAAATAAAACTGTTACTGACTACGGGAGACTAACGAATAAAACTGTTACTGACTACGGGAGACTAACGAATAAAACTGTTACTGACTACGGGAGACTAACGAATAAAACTGTTACTGACTACGGGAGACTAACGAATAAAACTGTTACTGACTACGGGAGACTAACGAATAAAACTGTTACTGACTACGGGAGACTAACGAATAAAACTGTTACTGACTACGGGAGACTAACGAATAAAACTGTTACTGACTACGGGAGACTAACGAATAAAACTGTTACTGACTACGGGAGACTAACGAATAAAACCCTTCTTTTTCATACAAAAAGCAGCCTACGTCACCCGGATAGTTTTGAATCGATTGATACCTTATTTATCAAAATCGGTTCAGTATCTTAAAAGCTACGGTGGAACACACGTAAATACAAACATAAAGTGCTAATAAGTTTCTGTCAAAAATTTCATTTTTCAAATCAAACACAACAAAACACAGTATTACAGGACAAAGACAAAATAAGAAATAAATCTGTGCAGTCTCACGAAATGGGCCCTACTCAGCATGATGCTGGCTTTGCAGCCAGCGCTGGTCTTCCGTATATTTTTGGTACAAGCTTTTCTTGCCGACTGTACTTTTCTGTATACCGTCATCAACTCATTCAGATGATTGTAACGAACCCAAACTCGATGGGGTTATGTGGTTTTATTACGGAGTTCCTATGGCCACCTTCCAGCTCCATCATCAGATCAGCTCCACGCCATCATATTGCATTGTCACGCGATTTGCATATTCGTGCTAAAACTCAACTCAATCGGAAACCGGGAAGTGGATCAAATTTAACTTGCAAGATTTGATTACAGACAGACAACGGGACAGGTGAAAGTGAATAAAAGCTTGTAAAATGTGTCCATCTGCGAAAATGTACCATGCTATTCAACTGCTCAATACTTCATTCCCTGCTACACAAAGGTTGTCTGAAAGAGATCTTATAGATATAAGACTGTCTTTGGCTACTATGAGTATAACTACATACACGACTTTTTTTGAAATTTTCTCAATTTTGCAGTGTACCATATATTTATACATTTACTTTTGCTCCAAATCCATTAAAATCGTGCACTTAGAGCTCTTTGAATGAGTACTAAATTGAATGCCCAACATTATAGTCACTGAATGCGCGTCACTAGTCCTTGCATCGTACCCGTCCTTACTAAAGGCATCAGTAAAGACAATTTCTTTATGCTTTCTTGGATGCAACATTGTCGTGAAAACGCGTAAATAACGACCGTAACGAGGTTCCTTATGGGAGTGTCGTAATAGGACTAGACGAGCGGTAAATCTCGCATTATGCCAAATAGTCCAGGATTCACCAAGTACCTACTTTTGATAGTCTTAAGAGCACGGTAAAGGAAGGGTCCATTTCTGGTCATAACTTTGCGGCGCCCGCACAGTGAGGCAATATTGCTGGAACGTAATAGTACATTACATACCTAAAACAAAGAATGTATGAGAACGCAGATATTTGACGCCCGAGCCGAAGGCAAGGGCGATAAATATGCGACCTAAGGCTTTGTTTATTACCGCCCGTCGTGATTACAAAAATTTACGCCCCTCCATGGCCTGGCGTAGCGTGCGGTAATTGCTACTTTATGGCCAGGTATGACGTACCTAAAGACATTTAATCCATACTAATATTATAAATGGGAAAGTGTAATATGTGTGAGTTTGTTTGTCCGTCTTTAACGGCAACAAATTGACGTGATTTTTTAAGTGGAGATAGTTGAAGGGTTGGAGAGTGTATAGGCTACTTTTTGTCTCTTTCTAACCCCCCACTTCCCTAAAATGGGGGGTGAACGTTTAACGGGGGAGCTACGATATAAACGAGTTCCACGCGGACGGAGTCGCGGGCAAAAGCTAGTCCTCTATAAAACTGGTTTCAATGACATAGTGAATAATTTTAGGTAGGTACAAGCTTGTTTTGCCAACTGTATCTTTTTTGCAAAGTCGTCAATTCCGTAAAATGGGGTGAGTAGGGTTCGCGGGGAGAGTTGGGTTATGAATGGGGAGAGAAGGTAGGAAAGGGGGGGTGAGATGGTTTTTTAAGGCTACTGCTACAAAAATAATGTATTCCAATTTAAAATAGAGCTATAGTAATACTCATAATAAAAAAAAACGATCCAACAATCTTCCAAAATCACCTTTGTATGAAAACCCATCTCACCCCAATTACGAGGGACTACGGGGTGAGGTGGGTTTTCCTGTTTATCGTCAAAGTTATGAAACGGAACTACCCAAAATAAAATAAAAACTAAAATACAAACGTTCGTAACAATTATTATATACACCATTCAGTTTGTATAAGTTAAAATAAAATGTTATCGAGGTTTGAATGTCAGTTTTCACCCTACTCACCCCATTTTATGGTATCTTATTGACAGGGTTCCAATGCAATGGGTTTATCTTTTGTAGTTCAGGAGTTATAATGACATCTTGTCTTTATCATCAGATAGTATAGCCATACAAACTTTCGCACCCAGTTCCGTCGCGTAAGGGATGACTTTCGGGAATAAAAAGTATACTATGTCCTTCCCGGGTATTAAATCTATCACCTCGTTTCAATCGGTTTAGTAGTTTAAGCGTCTAAAGTAATAAACAGACAGGCTGAGTTAGCATTTCTAATGTAAGTAATGGAATTCGCTCCCTTCATCTGTATTTCCTGAGAACTGCTCTAAATCTAGGTGCCTTCAAAACAAGAGTGAATAAGCCATTACTGAACCAGTGAGGCCCGACCTATTTTAGACTCTGTCGTCGCTTACCATCGGGTGAAACTAGGGTCAATCACTGGGCAATCTTTTATGAAAAAAAGTATGGATGCCAATTTAGCTCAATCATCAAAGGAATATCGAGGCGAAATAGTAAGGAATATTAAACACCTTGGAACCTTAGATATTGTCTGTGTTGCCAGGACCAAGAAATTCCATATCAATGTCATATTTTCGGGATTTTAACCCATATGTGCCCAGTGGTTCGTAGTAGAACATTAACCGATAAAAAAAAAAAATGCGGTGATAGGTTGATGTGAGCTTAAAAGTCGCCAACAACTTTTCTTTAATTGTTGCGGGCATTATTGACGGCCAATTTTAAAAGTTTTCGGAATTATAAAACGGAAAAACGCGGACAAATAACTCTTCGGAATTATGTAGTTCGAGCTCCATTACTATGAATGTAATTATGTTTTTCATATGAATGAAATTGTGATTTATTATCTGGAATAAATGATTATTATTATTATTTGTATGCTTTTCCATATCTCAGGACCATGCGGTCCCGGACTTTTGGAAGGCATGCGTGGGGCCAACAGCGCAGAGGCCCTTTAAAGCAAATCCTACTAATATTATAAATGCGAAAGTTTAGATGTTTGGATGTTTGTTACTCACGCTTAAACGGTTGAACCGATTTGAATGAAATTTTGCACGAAGATAGTTTATAGCCTGGATTAAAATATAGGATAGTTTTTATCCCGGGTCCACGCGGACGAAGTTGCGGGCGGAAGCTAGTATAATATAAAGCGATTATTATTATTATTTAGGTACTTGGAAAAAACGGAAGTATTTCCGAGATCACTTGGGAACAATTTTTAGTACCTACTACCATAATATGTGTCCGTATTTCATAATCTTAACCTTTACGCCGCCAGATTGCGATCGTGCAACCCGGTAAATAATACGGCCGGCTGAATAGAAGGACGAGAATTCCTTCAAACGTTTGTATCAGTTCGAAGGTTCTAGTCTAAGTTACAAGCTAAAAGGATTATCTGGGAAAGGATTATTTTGGATAGGAAAAGTCTGCTAGTAAGTTTGTTAGTACCCCCTACTTACAAACTTACTAGCAGACTTTTCCTCTCTCTCTCTCTCTCTCTCTCTCTCTCTCCCGAACCACTCATCCGAATAAAACAAAAACTTTGACCAATATTATGGACTTTTGGAATGGACACAGGTTATTCTGCGGCTGTGCATGCGTTCTTTGTATTACACAGGCGGAGCCGTCTGAGCAGTTCGGTTCTTATAAATGACCTTTTACCAACAGGGAATTGGAGGAGTTAGGGCACCACGATATGGTTTTTATGGTAAATAAGTTAGGCTACAATACAACAACGTCCGCACAAACAAATAAAATAAAATAAATAAATATTAGGGGACAATCCTACACAAATCGACCTAGTCCCATAGTAAGCTCAATAAGGCTTGTGTTATGGGTACTAGACGACGATGTATATAATAGATACACTTAAATACATGGAACACTTCCATGACTCAGAAACAAATAGTCATGCTCATCACACAAATATTTCCCCTCACCGGGATTCGACAAATGTGATGCATGAAGTGGTTATTTAATAACTGATTCCCTAAAAATGTGATATAGTCTGAGGCTATACCACATTTTTTGGGAATCTGTTATTTGTTAACTTGGACATTCAATCAGTTATGATCCAGTTTGTATCAAAGAACCCCAACAAGAGCTACCAGCCGGGGCAAGTTGATTCTGAATCTTACACTTTCATAGTATATATGTTAACATGTTCTGAACTCGTTATGACTATCAAACCTTTTTGGTTGAAGTAGGTTGCTATTAATGTCTCAAACTATTGTATTACAAAATTAAGGAACGGCTTCTAAGCGCTTCTGATTTTTCAATAATCGTATTTCCCATCTTTCCCATTTTTTTAAGTAGGAAACGGTGTAACAAAATCGGGAAATTTTTGAGACTAGGTATTATAATTCAATTAATGATGTTGCAAGTGCTATATTTACGTTAAATCGAGCATACAAAAGTATGCATTTACAGTACATTGATTTATGTCATTAAAATGCCACAGGGTTAAATATTTTTGGATACCCATAATATAACGGTTTGACTGGGATATTTTCAGTTATATATATATATATATATATATATATATTCCTTCGCCTGTTACATATGTACCTACACGTAATTAAATAATTCGTTTTTGCTCTTGCTTTAATCCTAAAATATAACTGTGTCTGCCTCCTGAAACTTAATCCACTCACGCGCAGAACAAACAAACTAAACAAAATGGCGCGGAGCCGTGCGCGATGAATGGAACATCGCCCATTCACCGGGAATCGAACCCAGATACCATCCGCTAGCAGACACGCTTCGAGACTTCTTTAAAAGGATTTCCTATTTAATTGATAAAAAAATTAAATGGGTTTAAAATAATATATACATATTTCTATCTTTTGGAAACAAATAATCATTATACTTTCGGAGCGAGGGCTCATATTCAAACTTAAAAAGTGTATTTGGGGATCCTATCGAAAAATTTATGAAATAATTCTAAACATAACTTGATGCTGATATTACTAAAGGTTCATTAAATATAACTTTTTATTAGTTATTGGGTATAACTTTGTTTTTTCTACCAAGTTTTTACTATACAAATATTTCCAACATTAAGCATAAAAGTGCCTTAGACCACTCCTTGACACTAATGGGCCTAAGATCTCGCTTCATTCGGCTGATAAAATGAATACCCACCCATTAAAAACATCATATCAATATTTATATTATAACAAACCCAAGTGCAACAATGAATAACTAGCCGCGATATCGGCCAATCAGTTAAACGCGACAAGAAATATTTTTCAAGCGCGGTGGAAATGCGTTATCGTGTATCGGCGCGCGCGCAGATCGCGGTGGTCTTATCGTCATCGCTGTGACGTATCGCAAGCCATTAGCTTGCGTTGGGGAGGGCTCACATGGGTTAATATGATGTAAAATATTTATACGAGTTTATTAAACAAAAAAAGCTACGTTCATCTAATAATGCTTCACTCATGACTTTCATACATGCGATGACATATATGATGCGACAAGAAAGGTCACAGCGTTACTTGATTATACAATCACTACCTGCCCGCGTAGCTTTTTTTGCTAAGAACGCAGGTAAACCCGCGAGATAAAATATCGCCTAATAACCACTTATGAAGGCCATTGTACCTACAAGCAGGTGAAAGAATTAAAAAAAATCGGATAAGCGTTTCCGGAGATTACCCAAAACATACAAACTTACAAAGCTACAATCTCATCATCACCATCACTGCTCTGCTATAATATTGCTCGATTAAACGAGCCGTTATAATCGAGCATGATCAGAAATGTTGCAACGATCATCCGACGGGAATGCTGTGGCCATAGATGATGACAGACCTCATCAAAAATTCTTATTGCCCCTTTTTGGGAAATTCCACAAAAATTTAATAAAAAACATTTTTTTGGCAAAAAAATCAATGAACGTGGTAAGCTAAATAAGGCTTGTTGACGACATAAATCGGTTATTAAATTGGAAATCGCATGTAAAATTTTTATGTGATAAATAACATAGATTTGTGTTTGGATTAAAACGTCTAAGATAGATCGTTTCATTAGAAACAGCCATTACTGCATACTATGGGTACATCTACTCAAGTCTTACCTATGGTCTAATTGTCTGGGGTAAATCTATTGATTTAGAAGATGCATTTAAAGCACAAAAGAAGTGTATTCGAGCCATCGCTGGGCATACTGCCCCTTGCATGCCTTTACATCAGGGAGATTTGTGTATTTGTCAGCCAAAACCGCCATTACTTTAAATTGCAGTCACAAGTGTCAAAGCGACCTCAAAGGCATGCACATAAACTTGCTGTACCACCTTATCGCCTCATATGCTCTAAAAATAATGTTCATTACATGTGTATATGAATATACAACCAGCTGCCAATATAATAGAAAGAACTACCTATTAATATGTTTAAAAAGAACTTATGTGTCGAAGTGGCTTTTGCAGAATAGTTTTTATAATATTAATAAATATTTTAACTATGGGGTTGACTACTACTAATAATTGATTATTTTATATTAAATTGTTGCTAATTTCTATTTTATCTGGTATATCTTGACATTGTTGACATTATGCATAATTAAATTGTATTGTTGTATCTGAATTAAATTGTATTGTTGTATCTTGTCATCTTCCAACAATTAACTATTAAATTAGCAGGAAATTAACTAATATTTAATTTGACATACATAGTAATTTCAAAAATATATAAACATGGCACAATGGTATTCTAATATAAATATTGACATCATAATTTTAAATGGAATATTGATAATTAGCCTTTATATAAAATTGTTGTTAATTCTATTGTTATCTATTATATCTTGACGTTGTTGACATCCTGTATTACTCAATTCTATTTTGACATCATAATTTTCAACAGATATAATGTAAATGTATTTATAAAAAATCTTGCATGCTTAGTAAAGCAGAATGTATTGGACACCAAATGTTTATACCACCTTGTTTTGTGCTACATTCTTGCAATTAATAAATGATTATTGATTATTGATTTATTGATTAGATTAAAATTTTGACAAATAAGTACATAGAAAACATCTAAAACTTGGAACCGAAATAACACTCGTGATTATAACATTAATATTGACTATTACTGGGAATTCAACCAAAAAACATGGAAAAAGTGAATGCCATAATAGCAATATTTTTGTTTGAAGTATAATAAATATCCTAACATGGACGCCTTAAAGAAGCTTACCCTAGTAATTAAATAGTGTGCTTTCATTAGTCAATCAAGTCAAAGAAAATAACAGAAAGCCACAGAAAATAACAATCAAAACCTAAATAGTGTATGTACTTACATACACTATTTAGGTTAAAAATCTGTTAACTACTTAGTTAACAGATTTTTATGGTGACAGTGAGGCAGCAAAAAACGCGTGTTTCCATGCGCTTAGTAATCTTGGCCCATGTAACGCTACCCTAACTCAGTTAAGCCTATTTATAAGTGGCACAGAACACGGCTTAAGGCTTGACAATAAAGTGCATGTGTGGTTCCTCCGGGAACGCCATCAATTCGGCGTATAATGTAGCGATCACAGCGATGCGTGCCATCTGTCTGTAATGATATCGGGCAATTAGAAGTCAGGAATAGGCATGATGCGTCATGTTCAAATTTATATCGTAGTGATGTAATATGGATAGTAAACCATCAAATTATAGTAATAAAGTATAAAATATAAAATATAGTTAAAATCATAAAACGATATGAACCTTGAAAGTTTAGAAAAAATATGCATTTTTTTTATTGTACAAGAGTAAATTTAAAGCTACCAATAGAATTTTTACGCTTTTATAGAAACAAAATTGTATTACAACTATGTACTTAAACGCAGTATTTCGCGACCGAAACAACAATTAACCTGATTTTCCATACAACGATTAGTACAAATGTACAAATGTGACGTCATACATTGTGTGTCTATCTGTATGAAGCGTTTTGCGCTATCGCCAGCGAGGTCAATCTTTGTCTCAAAATGTTCGGTATTTATGTTCTTTAATTGTAGTTGCTCCCATACAAACATTTGTCCCTCTCCAAAAACTGGTTAAAATGACATGATAAAAAAATTTGATTCATCATCCCTATTGCTCCCAACTTTATTTTCATTATAGTTACCTATGCTACGTGAATCTTATACAGATAACCATTTCTGAAGAATCCTACTTTTTCAGATTCCTAATATTACGACTCCGTTCATCATCATTATCGTCATCATACCCAATACAGTTGTCACTTGACTAATGAATTTTAATTTGATAAAAATTATATCTGTTGACTTGGCATGGGAACAAGTCAGTAGAGCTGGGTCGTTTCGACTTTTCCGTGAAACGAAAAGTAACCGTTTTTTTAAATCACAAAACTGTTCTGAAAAACAGTTTCAAAAATAACTAGTTTCTCGGTGCGTTGCCGTCGTTGCCGGTCGCCAAACGAAGTGAAACGAAACGGTTCGAGTTGCGTTTTCACGTTTTGCATTGCAACCGTTGCGTGCGACTGTCGCCTTCTACTCGTAGCTCCTTGTCATCGTTTTTATAAAAACGGTTTGTGGTTCTAGCCACAAACTGTTTTTCCGTTACTGTACGAGAAACTGTTTTTGAAAACGCTTACGGGAAAAAACGCCCAGATATACAAGTCAGCCAAATTAGGAGCTGCCTAAATGAAAAGAAGGGAATATACCTTAGACAAAAAATCTGTTGAACTAAGACTAATTAATGTTGTAATGCAAATGGTAGATATGATACCTAGGACTAATATTATAGTGGAGTGGGCTATAGTTGCACATTGCGAAACTTTTATTTAATGTAGTTAAATTATCGATGTATATGTTGAAAAAAATAACCTGTACCCCCCCTTCGCCTCGAAAGTTACCAAGACAAATATTAAAAATCAAAAATCCACATGGCCGCCATATCTTGAGCTGTTATCTACTTCGTGCGTCAGCTTAGTATTGAGGCTATAATTTGTATGTTGTATTTATAGTCTACACCAAAAATCTATTCAGCACATTCCAGGATGCTCAGCGTTAACATAACATCTCATACTAAAACATTTCGAAGAGGTCAACTTACGCTGGCCAAAGCCGAAGGTCGAGCATTATTCATACACAAGCGGGCACCTCCACACTCCCACGACCCCCAGGGTTCACAGGCAAATGAAATCAGATGTATCAATCACACAACAATCACTGCTAGTGTGTGTGTGAATTAGGTCGTTCGCCGTTTCAAAGGATAAAGGACTTAAGCGAGTTCCAATCTAGAACATAATTAAGTCTTTTTTATTAGTAACGCTCGTACTCTATGACTAATCGAACACGATGTTCTTTTGTTTTTCAATCCTCGCAACAGGCCGAAATCAGCGGTTGAAAATAGAAACTTGATCCATCGGAATACGACTCATTTTACAAGTGAATGTGGGGATGATATGCGAGAGAGTTGGTTATTGGTGTAGGTATTGGATTGTTCAATTGGCACGACGATTTGTTGGATGACCTTAGTGATTTTGTTCTTTTAATTATTGCGTGTTTCAAAAGTGATCAGAGTTTGCAAAAAAGTTTCAATTTTAAGCAGGTAGGTAACTAGTAAAGTAATCAATAGTTTTGCTATATTACCTACCTAACATTACACAGATAATATTCTAAGAAGTTCAGTAGTAACCTACTTTCATTTGAGAAGATGAAACTGCAAGGAATGATAACTACGTAACAGATATGCAATAAAAATGATTTAGGCAAGATTTTGGGCGAATTTTTTACGACCTTCTGAAATAAAATCTGAACTTATGACTGGACGTCATGTTTATTTCCGGTCTGTGGTACGGTTAGGTTAGGTCTGGGTTGAACCTCACTTTATTCCTAGATGATAGTAACAAAACATAATAGCGGTGTGTGGAATTATCGGACGATTTTGTCGGCATACGTTATCTACATAGTCCGTTTTCGATGTTCAAGTTCACATAGGCGATACCATGGAGTTAGAAGATTAGACAGAGCATATAAATAACCAATATACAGGCATAGATTCCCAAAAACGGTATGCAGAGCACATTAAATAATGTGCCTAATTTTGCTTGTGACAATCAATTTCAAACAAAGCCCAGCCAATACCACATTATTTGTTCATGAGTCATGGATGTTTTCTATCATCATCATCATCATATTCAGCCGAAAGACGTCCACTGCTGGACATAGGCCTCCCCCCAAAGAGTGCCAAAGTGACCGGTCCTACGCCACCCGCATCCAGCGGACTCCAGCAACCTTTACCAGGTCATCAGTCCACCTTGTGGGGGGCCTACCCACGCCGCGCCTTCCGGTACGTGGTCGCCACTCGAGAACCTTTCCGCCCGATGTTTTCTATGTATAATAAGTATTTATTTATCCATATAAGTATACATCGTCGCCTAGTATCCATAGTACAAGCTTTGCTTAGTTTTGGACTAGGCCGATTTGTGTAAGATTGTCCCTCAAATATTTATTTATTATTTAATAGTAAGTCTAACTCGATCAGGATCTCAGCTTCTTTCCAATGTTTCCAATTTCGTAGGGTTAATAATATTCTTAGGCAAGCCCAACCTACTTTTATGTAAACAACCCGCTGGGAACCGAGTTATATAACTAAAATTCTCAACTAGAGAATGTTACTATGTAAGAAGATGTTCCAAAAATTGTCCTGATTGAGACATCTTAAATGGAAACATCCTAAATACAAACTTGCTTTATATCCTCATTAAAGTTTCCTGTATATATATGACAATGTTCTGCAATTTGTACATTACTAAGCCAGACTATAAAGGGATGGAAAAATGGAAAGATGAACTCTAAAGACAGCCAGAGCCATGTGGAGAAGAGAAGCTCTTAATGGAGTCAGGTCTCTGGGAGAGGCCAACAAAGGCAACCAGACGATGTATGAGGAAAAGGTCTATCAGTAATCTAGCCAAACTATATTTGCTGGCTTCGTTATTTCGTCGCTCTAGGGCGCCCTCTGCCCACGCGCAGGTCGGCGATGAGTCGCACGCTCCGTAATAACCTGCCTGTTCCTGCGTACGCTCTCGTAATTCCCACTCGTAATCTTAATATTATTACCATCTAATCTAGCCAAAAGGCAGGGTCGGGGATCAAGCGAAATTATTAAACTGGATACCTATCGTTAAGGAAATGCGTTTAAGATTCAAAAAAAGAAAAGAAAAGCCTGATGATTATATAATGCCAATCTCTTAGATAGAGGATTTCAAAAACGAAGTGCTTAATTGGAGAATCATCAGAAGACTAAATAATAGTCATGTCTTATATACTTAAGTAAGGTTTCATATCCGTGACATCATCGTCAGTTTCATTTATGACATTTCACATTAAGTTTTGACATTTCTGGTGACAAAAAAAAACTGGTGTCAAACACAAAAGGCCTATACGCGATGAGGGACAGGATATATGACATTGTATCTCGTTCCCGTACTGTTGCTATGCTAACACCATTGTCACTCATGTGTGTTAGCCCCTTTATATACGTATTCTTTCTCTATGACCAAAATCTTGTTTACAAAAGGACTCATAAATTGGAAAGCATAAATGCTCGGATAAACTTGCCTTAAGGGGCTACCCGAGGTTTTCATCGATTTATGACGTGTTTTGAATCGTATCTCCTACTTTAGCGCTACAGATAGAATTGTAAGTCAAACGGCTATCGGTTCTTCAATCTTTTATTTCCAGTTTTGTCTGCCGGATTTTGAAAGAAATGAATACTTAATTTTGTATGAATTTTTTAAACATTGACAAAAAAATCTCTATTGACGTGAAAGATCTAACATATACGAATTCTACATATTTGGGTTCGTCTATGACGTCTCTAAAAACGTGTCTAGGGTTTTCATTTTAAACTAATTAACACAAAGTTATGGCCAGAAAGCCAGTATGTTGGCCTAAAATTGTTCAACATTGATGCCAAATATCTCGAAAATGGTTTTTTTGAAGTAAATATGGGATGTTATATTGCTTAAAGCCGTTGTTATTAATATAATAAGCTACAAATAACATTAGAAAACGAAGGGATTCAGATCGAAGGTCATTAGCGTAAGGAAGCACCTTAATAAAATGTTTTGCCTAGCAATATTTAAAGACAAGTGTAGGGTGTAGTTATTAAATATGAAGTTGTAACAAGGTATCGCTGTGTTGACAGCATAAAGTGCCGAGGTACAGTCAACATCATTTATATCTGGCACAACAAAGCGGTCAAAAATCACTTCCAATAATGGCCCAAGAAAGGGAGTCACAATACAATACTTTATTGCTAACCCTTAGTTACAAGTCAAATGGTTAATGTAAACAGTAATAAAATAACAATAATAATTAATTAGGTCATTACATTAGTTATGTGCACGGTAGTTTAAGAAACTCGTCGACACTGTACAGATTTACACCTAGTAGCCACTTGCGTAGCTTCTGCTTGAAGGCGGCCGTGGAAGTTGCATTTCTGACCGTTCGTTGCGGGCAGTCTATTATAGATGGATGGACCCATTATGTAGGTTGATCTTGCAGACTTTGCCAGTTTATGCTTAGGAGTGATAAGGCGGTAGTCATACTTATTACTACGAAGGGCATGGGTTTCATTTATACCCTGTCGCGGTACCCTCATTACGGTGCATTCTAGTAGCGATGAGAAAATTATCCTCCACCATATTCAGAACACCCTTCACCCATAAAACATCTTGTCAACATATCTCTTTACCGCACAAGCAAGTCTTTAATTAAAATAATTTAAGTTTGTTTAAAAATGTTTTTAGCACAAACACATTGTCGTCAATCCGTGTACATTTGAGGGTTTACTGTGATGAGTTCCCGGCCGATTTCGGCCACAGCGACTGCGTTCAAATATGCTGTCGACGGTCGTGTGCTCGCATGTGACTTATGTAGCCAATCTTCTTCGTGAAGGTCCTCGCGTACTGCGGGCATGTGAGCACACCGTCGACATAATTATAATTGATTGCCGCAGGTGGTCTGCCTTTCAGTGTATCGCGCTTCGAGTCTAGATCAGAGCGCCGCTCAGTCCCAAAATCAAATACTTTTGATCTCACAAGCTGTCGCCACTCCGGTCTTGTGGCAGCTTCCTTCTCCCACAGCGAGGGCTCAATCCGGCACTTTTTGATGTGCCGCTTCAGCACATCTTTATACCTAAGGAGTTATCCGCCATGCTTTCGCTTGCCCTCCTCAAGTTCTGAATAAAAGATGCGCTTCGCCACTCGCCTTTCCGCTGAGGGTTTACTATTAAGCTATCGAAGAGTCAAATAATAAAATGGTAGGTACTAAATATTAATAATGGCGCCGTGAGTTGTAGAACAGGAAAGAGCCTTTTTCAAATACATTTTTTTTTTAAATCCAAAAAACTAATCGACACACGAAATCTATATAATTAACGAACGTGCTCACGAAATCTCAAGAGAATCGGTTGAGAAATGCGACCTGTAGAGGAGAACAGCCGGACAGCGGGACAACCCGACATATGAAAGAATGTCGGCCCAGCTGAAACGGAGATTTTCGTTCGCTTGTTTAATTTAAATAATAATTAAAGTGAGTGATTATTGACTTGCAAATTAAATGTCATTTTACATAAGTACATAGATACTAAAATTAATCTCATCGGAAAGGCTTGAGTAAAACCAAAGTTGTCAAGCTGCTTCCGCTTGTATAAACAGCTAAAAGTTACAAATCGTTACACCATAGTCGCTTGAATGTTCCAAGCATTAGACCGCAATATTCAAGGTTTTCTCGCACAAAAACTATCTCATTACAAATTATCCAGGCTGGTGTTAAAACAAGGTAATGATGGCAGAGGTCGCCTCAATCAGTCATCTCACAGTCGCCATGATTCTATGTCATAGCGGTATAAAGTTCAGAGACGGTTTTTTTACATATTTTGTTGACTCGTATTTTACCTAAGTACGTTAGTATACAGCTCCCGCCACTTGCTTGTATCCCATTTAGTTGAAATTCGACATACTTAGATAGGTACATATGTAAGTTCCGTGACAAAAAACAACTCTCCCGTTTATAAGATGGACTATCTGACCCCGTATCATGGTCGGCCTTATCACGCGATAAGTGACAAGGTTTCTATTGAACGGTGTCAGCCAGTGACGGACGCTCTATCTTGTCACTTATCGTGTGATAGGGCCGGCCATGCTACGGGGTCTGGGTAACACAGGCTATATTTTATTCCGCGGGTGCTTTAGTTTTTTGCAATACGCAGGCAAAACCGCGCAGGCAAAAGGCTATATTCATAAAGAGGAAACCTGTTGTTGTCATTGTTGTTGGAGGAGGCCTGTTGCTGGCCGCGACTTTGTCCACGTGAACATTATTAAATTTCGGGATAAAAAGTGTCCTTCGCTTGAATCCGGGCTATAGATCTGTATAACAAAGTTCATCTCACTCCGTTTAGCCGTTTTTGCGTGATTAAGTAATGTATATCCAAATTTTCACATTTACAGATACGAGCGGGGGCCTCTAGTATAGAGGCCCCCGCGGCCTGCGGGATAAAATAAAATACAGCCTCAAACCATCCAAAAAGTCCATTCTACACTCAGGTGTTTTTTTTTATCGGTTCCAGATATTATAAAAATCTTATAAACTTACAAAGCTACGATCCCACTGACTTTTCCTCTTTAGAATATTAGTATAGACATGTAGGATAAGATATAATGTTTGGTTATGCTATATTTTGTTATGCCTTATATTTATTTTTGCCACAAATGATGGCTACCGGAGTAGGTGACACGGGCACTAATGTCAAAACATTAGGATTAAGGACGCCCAGCGGAGAGCGTTTTATGTCACTAATTTCAATGGTCCCCGTGAAACCACGAATACCGAATGGATAAGGTATGGTTGAGACTATTGAACGTGGCTGACTCTTTATGAAACTGGTATTGGAATTGGAATCTTCCACGTTGGGCGGTAGAGTTGCTTTTTAAATGGACTACTGTAATCCAATTCGGCTGAATCAAATATACACAGTAAAGCAAGTCAATTTAGTCGATAGCGTACCCTTTAACAACCTTTAAAGCACTGTTCATATGTAACTTGTCCTCAAAAATGCAACCAATTTTCAGCCATTTGTTGAAAACAATTATAGTTGGTTATATTATGGAATTTTGGATAGTAACTTATTTCAAGAGGATTGTGCATCTAGATACTCGTAATTGGATATTTATATATCATATCGGGGGAGCAAGTACGAATGCCGCCGCGACAACAAAAAGTAACAAAGCATGACTAGAAGAAGCTACCCGTCTCTTTCCAACTGTTCTAAGTTAACACATTCACTACCAAGAATCGCAACGCGCTACGCTCGTAGCCGATCCCGTGGTTTTCCTCGTATGTAGCGAAAAGCGACTACGGCGTAGGCGCCCGCTAGGCGGGTTCCTGGTAGTGAAAGTTCAAAAAGACACGGATGAACTGTCTCGCGCGGGAGGCTGTTTACTCAGGACGGGAGTCGCTAGGTCGCGCGCGAGGCGACTTGGAAAAAAGTTGTGCTAGGCTGTGCCACCTAAAAAGTATAAAAAAAACCACTGACCTGTCGCCTGAATAAATGAATGCCACATCCATCTGCGCTTCTCGCTTCAACGGCGTAGAATCATTACCTCTCAGTTCACAATCATTCTCCTTGACTTTTCGATCGCTATGAAATAATTTGACATAATCCCCTGCATCATTACCGCGAACGTTACTTTACGTGTAAGGCGTGTTGCACACGGTATTATTGATGGCTCTTATTCTTCACATTCTTATGAATAGTGTATTGCAATGGTTTTATAAGAAAGTCTACCCTATTCTAGCGATATCCCTGTTACATAATGGTTTAGTCTGGTGTTCGCTCGGGTAACTTTACAAATGCTAGGAATTCAAGTAGGCACATTAGTTCGCGGCAGCGACTGACACACACACAAACGCAAATCATGCCATCCCGTTCTACCGCATAGCACTTGCTCTTTCGTCTAGTTAAGGTTGTCGCGTTCTGTGTGATATTGACAGTGACAACACACCGACCGCGCCACTGTGCGACTGATAGTGTTTGCACCTCGGTGTATGACAACCGAATTTAGCTGAATTGTAAAGAGGGGCCTGCCTGTCACAGTGCCAGTTTAACTTACTTATATATTTTGAATAGTTGAATATTTCACTTAGACATTTATTCGTGTGACGAGCATGAATATTGTTCCTGAGTCATGAGTCCATGGATGTTTTCTATTTATTTATTTATCTATATATGTGTTGGGACGGTGACGAAGTAAAAATGATGTAAATCTGTACAATTATTTTATTTTCTACATCAATCCCAACTTAAATTAAATCTTATCGAAAATATCGTGGCACAGCGTTCGCTGGTTCAAGGGAAAAAGAGCCCAGGGGCCTTAGACAAGGTTACAATCGACAAGCGCTAACGCCAATGGAAAATAATAAAATGTAGGGGAATGACAGATGCCGACAAAACACTTTTCGTTAACATCTGTCATTCTCATACATTTTATTAGTTTTCTATTGGCGTTAGCGCTTGTCGATTGTAACCTTGTCTAGGTCTCCAGGTCGGACATCGATCCGCTTTATCGACAATTAGCTCCGTCGGTAAAACAGACCGCCGGCGCCATCTAGCGGTCACAGGCTGGACTACTGTGTCGCTATTGCGACAATATGATTGTTTATCGTCGTCTAGTACCCGTAGTACAGTCAGCGTCATATAGTTAGTAGCAACCAATGTAACAAAATATTCCGGTACACGTCTTTATAACTGTAAGAATAAGGGTGTGTTACGAAATATTTGGGTACTCCGGCTGCTACTAACTATATGACGCTGACTGTCTACAGTCAGCGTCCAAACCAGGCAAAGCTTCTAAGCTTTGCCTGGTTTGGGAATAGGTCAATTTGTGTAATCAGATTGTCCGCAAATGTTTATGTATAATTACTATTCCCACTACTTGAATTGTCTATGATTTTTAATAGATGATGTAGTGTATTGCTATCCCATTCTCGTGCGCATACGTCACGATGACCGGAGTGGGAATAGTAGTCGTCCGACCGTTGCCGGGAGTGGTGGTGTGCTGTCGAGCCAAGGGACGTGTAGCAACACAGATATACCTATAGAACGTGCCAATTAAGTGAACACTACAGATACAGTGATTCAAGAGGAAGTTTTATAAATGTATAATATAGTACCCGTGCGAAGCCGGAGCGGGTCGCTAGTTATTATACAAACTAACTTCCACGCGCTCGAAGTCTTACGTGTTAGAATGAGAGCGGACAAAAACAAAACAGGCTCCAATTTGACATGTTTCTGAAGAACCAAATAATATATTTCTGCCAAAAAAAAATAGTTTTGGTACAAACTATTGTTAACTTTTTTTTAACGGTCATGAAGAACGTTCGTTGAGAGGTATCCAATGAGCCCAAACACGACTTGTTTGTATTGTATAGTTCATGAGTTTGTACCACCTTCTCGTCATCAGATCAGCTCTTGCCACCGAATTAACATAAGTATATCGAAGTCCAGCTCAACCAGATAGGTACCAGCAAGTGGCTGGAAAATGGGTGGCAAATTTCGAGGACGACTTACTTACATACAGACAGTGCAATAAATAAAAGCTAAAAAAAATGAAGATCATAATTTTTTATAAGTATTTCGTGTTCTACAGCCTTATACACTATTGATTCGATATTCTACACTACAAGGCCGGTCGTCAGCGCAAAAGCCTGTGTTTAGCTAATGTTTTGACGCTTCGGGTTTTTACTGCGGTGCAAAAACTTGGGTTCGACCTATTTGTACTGCGGTTGACCGGTGCGGGTGCAGTTGGTGCATTATAGCCATGCACTTATAAATTATACGGTCACCTATCCAATTTAGAATTGTAGTTATTCTGGAAGACATGTGTGTCTTCGCCAGCGAGGTCAATTTGAGTTGACATTTAGTGTGCAGATTCTGTGGCATGTTTGTTAGCATTAGAGAGGTAAGCACAGCGGTATTTCATCTCGGTCGTATTTTCGGGATGGATTAATGTACAGTCACGTGCAATAGTATTTGGTAAAACCGTGTTCAGATATTTTAAGCACCGTGTCATCATCATAATAAACTTAAGAGCCGGGCTCTTGCCAGCGGTGTAATCGCCATTCTTTTCTTCTCTCTGCCACTGTTTTGAGCTCTTTTGATAGGAGGAAGAAGATGTGTACTAAAAACTATTGAATACAGAAGGGGTAATATGTTAGGGTACCTGATACGACATGCCAATTACATAAAAACTATAATTTATGGAAAGATAGTAGGAAGGAGAGGCAGGGGAAGACCGCGACGTGCGTTTATGGAACAAGCTAAAGAGGAAGTTAATGTAATGTCATAACAAGAGCTGAAAACAGCGGCAGAGAGTAGTAACGTGTTAGTAGGTACTATTAATTACTAGAAACCTGTAATATAGTAATTCATAGTAAAGGTGCCTCCATCTTACAGAATATATATTCAGCATCCATAATAACACCACATCGGTATGTGGTAAAATCGGCCCAAAAAATCTCTCGAACAATGCAAATGCTTGATAGGAACTTAATATTATTTTACCGAATAAACCTACGTTTCATAATCTAGAAAAAGTCAATAGGTAATTAAATCAGAACCAGATGTCAAATTGATGTCTTTAAAGTTGCTAACTTTAAGTTTTACGACATTCTCACAACTGTTTACGTACGTAAGTAAAATAAGTTGCAGTTTAGTAAAATACTATCTAAACACATTTTTCTTTCACTAGCGAACAAAGTGTTAATTGAGTAATACTTACACTAAAGGCTTGACGGCCATTAGTTTAATTAACAAGTCTACAAATTAACATAAATTTTACTTTAACGTCCTGCTAATTTAGAAAATCGCCCATTACCGAGCTATGGCTAAACTTGTGTCATTTTAACGGTAAAAAAGCCAATTTGGGTGTCTTAATTAATAATGTGACATGGTTTAGTGTTACTCCGATAAAACTACCCACGTATCGGAATAATATACGATTATGTTAAAACTGTCCCAAAAGAATATCATAAATTGATACAGTGGAGGAAAAAGGTAATAATTAAAAATCCATCAATAATGTGACTAACGACTTTTCGTATCCAACCTAAAACCGAATAAATCCTGATTAGTATTTCTAATAATCACTACATTTTTCAGTTAAAATAATAATAATAAAGATAGTTGAGTTCATAGATTGATTTCACTCAGTTTACCCGAAGACCGCAAAGTTTTTGATTATTTTTCAATACTTATCGTGTAGAAAGTAGGTTAGTTTAGGTCATTATAAGCTTTTTGCCGAAATGAAAATTCGGACAAACGAAACAGTTGATTTCGAGGCTAGTGCGGAAAGTATATCATTACGAGAACTGTATTTAAAAAATAATAATTTTGAACAACTTCAATATTTTTCAACTGTATTACAATGATGTTACAGAATTAATATTATGAAAGTTTCGAATTCCTTACTTGTTGCTTTTCTTATTTTTTTCGCAACTGTATTAAAAAGCTTCGTTCGATACACGTGCGGAAATGTCATTCTTCACTCGTCCCGAGTTCATCTCGGTGCTCCTGACGTCATGACATAATTTCCGCACTAGCATCGAAATGTACTATGTATGTATTGTATGATTGTGTTAGGTAAGCCTAAATAATACAGGATGGTGTTATTATAGTATCATTGAATGGGAAAAGTAGTTACTGTAAATTCAAATCATCCCAACTCGGTTTTCTACTATAATTTAAAAAGTAAATCGTATATATTTTATCCCAGAGCCAAATTTAAATTCTAATCTATTGTTAAGTAGTAAAGCACCACACAAGTCGATTGTAGCTCGGTATAATTTGTCGATCAAACCCCGAGTTTCGTAGGTGTTGGACTAGACAAGCTGCTAATGCACGGCTTTATCTAAAGTAGTCCATTCACGTTTTATGTGCGCTTTGAGTGACCCCACAGGTCACTCTAACCAACAAATAATCCAAAATGTCACCCCAAAACTCCATAACAAACATGCTTTAACGTTACAATTAACACCATTACAAAACCAACTCTAAAATGAAGGCATCAAAGTTGAAAATAGAACGATTCACTATTGGTTCTAGATTCGTTTTCGTTTCTTATGCGTCGCCTGTCAGTTGTCTCGACACGTTATCTGTAAATAGTCCGATATAGATTCGAAATCCAGTTTTTGATTCGAAAATTTAATGATTACTTTCGAAACTTCTTATCTCTACTTGACGCTCAACAGAAAGTAAATTCTATTCCTCACATAATAAAGTTGATTCTAGCTAGAAACTCGATTAAAGTAAGGATTATGGGGTAGAAAATAATTGAATGCGTTTTAGCATGTAAATTGAGGCGTTTAAATGATATCGGTAATATTTGGTTATATGTAGTGTACCGTTTGTCTATTTTATGGTTAATTGTTGGAAGATGACAAGATATTAAATATTTTATTGATAGTTTAATGGATTATGAATGTGGTTGATTAAGAAGATGACATGTTTCAAAAGCGTATCTTATTATTTCACACTTAAATAAAAGCATACATTCTAAAGGACATTGCCGCGCATCCATGTATACGTTTGCTTTGTACCAATACAAAACTCATTCTGTCACATCCATATCTGAGATTTTGAGGACAATAAACTACTCTTCCACCACACCAAGTCTTTCTATGAATTATAAATTGAAAACGTAGATATTTGAAATTAATTACGTTATTTTGAAGTTATGTTTTTGTTTACCAACACTTGATTGACATGTCGACTGATATTTACCAACCTACTCGAGTTACAATATGTAGGAGTACTTATTTTGAGATTGGCAACGGCGGTGACGTTTCTGTCGTAAGCCGGGCTGATAGACCGGGAGTTTTTATTGACACAATTATGGCAACCCTTCAGGGGTCTAATTACGTAATGACGAAAAGGAAAACAATGGTCATAGCGCCTGCACTGGCGGCTCAATCGCGTGGGCATTAACCATGAGTGTCGGATAAATCACGAAAGTCGAACGGTTAGTTACACAAAAATCTTGTATACCCTGAAGGGTCCCCACACTTGGTACAAATGAGCGGAAAAATTGTGTCAGTATCTCCCGGTCTATGATATTGACTACGTTTACCGACAATTTACATCACGGCAAAACCAGTGCAAGTCTGACCTCCGAACACACATGGTTGTTATGACTCAAGGAATTGTTATACGTACCTATTGGTTGAATGGTGAGGTGGGTTGGAAAAGGTTGTGAATATTATGACTATCAATCGTTCATTAGACGATGTTTGCAATGACGGCACCGGAAGTTGTTACTGTAGTAAATTACTTTTTTTACTTGGTCTTACATTTCCGTGTACATGTAGCTATAATCAGAGTTGTAACTTATTTGAAATACTTGTATTTAAAATGCAAATACAAAATACGCATTTTATATTTTGTTTTAATTTTTTTTTATGTACCTACTTTGTATTTTATTTGAAATACATTTCGAAATGTATTTGTCAAATATAAAATACTTTTTTACTACTGAGTTTCGAAGCGATTCGGCAAATGGCCAATAGAGTCGCTGCAACTTTGAAAGTCTATGTGCAAAATGACAGCTAAAACAAAATGACATTATTATCAGTCATGATGACGTTACGCTTCGCTTTTTAACGAGATTGACTTCGATTTTGTTTCGATTACTTTTTGTAATTATTTTATTCGAATAAAGTATTTTGAAAATACCTATTTTGTACTTATTTAGTATTTAAATACAAAAAGCAAAAGCACTTTGTATTTTGCATTTGAGATATTAAATCAGAAAAGTATTAGCATTTTGTGTTTAAATAATTTCTTTAAATTAGGTATTTTGTACTTACATCTCTGGCTATAATAAAGACAGATTGGGTAGAAAATAAAATCAAGTTTTATGAGGCCTGTTTGGTTGTGGCACAAATGAAACGTTGGTATGTACAGGATTCGGCGATGTCCTTTAACTCTGTCTGTCGATTTGTCTGTAAGTTACCTTTTCACGCTTAAACTCCGGAACCGACCCTGATAAAATGTTGTATGGAGGTAGATAACAGGTCAAAATACAAAAAAATCATACCCTAAATGGGTCAAATGTACCCTTATTTTACCCATATGTCAGGCATATATTTAAGTTTACTGCCCGGTGAACATTTATTTATTAGTACGATAAAGTGGGTAAAGTTAGTGAAAACATATATTATGTATAGTTATCGGTGCAATACAATAAAAGCAACTTTTAGGCATTTGTGAAGATAAAATGTTAACACGACCATATCACTGCTATGATATTGACCACTGCTTTGACCATATAGAATAACTAAGATATAAGTACCTATCTTTTATTTCTCCTCCTCCTATCATAATTCTATTATTCTCTGTAGCTGTAATAGCAATGAATTAAGATTAAACTGGGATGTTTACCCCGGGAGTTATCAAAATAAATGTGAAAATATGATCTAATTATTTAGGTGAAAGACTGAGATTTATCCAAAAAAAGCTATACCCCCTCCGGGCACATAGAAACTTACAAATAAATATTATGTCGTATTTAGGTCGATTTATAATGACTTGTGTACCTAACCATTCTAATTTTCAAAAAAATATTTCACGTCAGTAGCAGGGTCGCCATATAACACAAGGAAGCCGAAGTTTGGCAAAGTATGAATAGTATAATATACGAGTAGAATACGTGTACGAAAAGTATAATATATATAATAATAGCTTCCGCCCGCGACTTCGTCCGCGTGGAGCCGGGATAAAAACTATCCTATATATTCATTCAGCCTATAAACTATCTTTCTGCAAAATATCATCCAAACCGGTTGAGCCGTTTAAGCGTGATTGAGTAACAAACATCCAAACATCTAAACATCCAAACTTTCGTATTTATAATATTAGTAGGACTAGTGTCTCTGTGAGCTGTAGAACTCGGGAGTATACAATTATCGAACCTGCAACCAGGTTTTCACAAGTACCTAGTAAGGTTGACAAATGCGACCTGTGGAGGAGGATAGCTGGACAGCTGGACAGCTGGACAGCGGGACAGCGGAACATCGGACACCGGAAGATTATCGACCCAAGCTGGAGCATAGAACTTCTTTCGCTCGTTCAACTACAAATTAGAAAAGTTGAAAAACCCCCGCCATTTTCATTTCAAAGTTCAATATCTCAAAAACGGCTGAACCGATTTTCATAGTACATAGCTATGAACACTCAGAATAAAATTATCTATAACACAAAAAATACCGCATTCAAATCGGTTCATCCGTTTGGGAGCTACGATACCACAGACGGATACACAGATACACAGACACGTTAAACTTATGACACCCCTCTCTTTACGTCGGGGGTTACAAATGTGTGAAGGTATCAATCTAGTTGTAATGTCCTCACTAAGCCAATGTATTCTTTCATTTATATCATTATAATTGGATTAATCCTGCGTTTAGGTGCCCATTGTTCTTCCCCGTGTGTTTGTCATCGTCACAATGGCCGCAATCAACTTGGTCCTCCACTATTATTTTTTGATTTTAATTTTCAACCCTATCCCTTTAAGACGGAGTTGCTTTTTGCGTGGTAATAATGGTAGGCTTGAGGGCTAAATGCATAAGTTTTACATGCTGCTAATAAGGTGTAATGTGTTTCAATATGTCATTTCGATAGCGAAGTATACATTTAAATGGATGATTTAAGACAATGGGGTTAGATAAACTTAAAAGGGTCACTTATGAATGACATTTACACTATTTATCTCAACAGACACTCTCTCACAGAGAACTCTCTTAAGACAACTCAAGCAGTAATAAAGACTCAAGACTTAAGAGTTGACGACCGCTTTAGGCACTGGTCCCACCGCCGGCTAGTAAGCTAGAAAAGTTGGGCGAGTAACGGTTCATTGCGTGCTGACCAGGCACAGTGTGATCAATCGACCTTTACAGATCCGCAATGTAATGCTACTCGCCCAACTTTTCTAGCTTACTAGCCGGCGGTGGGACCAGTGCCTTAGCCTAGTTGGTAGTGACCCTGCCTACGAAGCAAGAGGTCCCGGGTTCGAATCCCGGTAAGCGCATTTATTTGTGTGATGAGCACGAATATTTTTTCCTGACTCATGGATGTTTTCTATGTATTTAAGTATTTATTTATCTATACAAGTATGTTTATCGTCGTCTAGTACCCATAGTACAAGCTTTGCTTAGTTTGGAACTAGCTCGATTTGTGTAAGATTGTCCCCTAATATTCGCCTGTTGACAACCAAAAGTCACTATCAAAACTGTCACTGGTCTTCAAAACCTCGTATCTCGATGTCGACTACGTGCCTACGTAGTCGATATCGAGATACGACCTTTGATTTAAGTAGGTATTTGTTAATTAGTGAGTCTTGGTTGTCGCCTGACGATTTTATTTATTTATTTAAGTATCATTTAGATCAACTTGACACACGTACAGTCACGGAATTTGATTTTTGAGCCATTAAGGGGTCACTTTATATTGGACAATTCATATCATATGTATTGGTAAACCATATAACCTTCATCCCTAAATGGCTCAACAATCAAATTCCGTGACTGTACAATGCGTTACGTGCTATATCGGTCCCGGTTATATTGGGATGGAGTTCATCGCGGTTATCGCAAGACAGCCCGCGAACCTTGTCGCGGCGAGATTAGGGATGGGTAGGAATGGATTATGTACCTGTAGGTAATGTACCCAGTAAATACCTATATGTACCCAAATTGGTAAGTATAAATTATTTCGAATGGATTTTTTCAAAAATTTACATCTTAGGGCTGAGTTTTTTTCAATGAAATGTTCAAAGCGTTTTGAAGATTTTTGTCACTGAAATATTCATTATGATGCATAGTTTATGAGAATATTTTTTTTCTTATTCTGTTCTCTATTATTTTTTCCGAAATTAGACAAAGTTAAAACGGGAGGCACTACCAGAATAGTACCTAACTATAAGCCTAAACAAAATGTAAGAAAAATATTGTGATGGGGTTGCCATCTACTTATTGTACAAGAAAATTTTAAAGAAATCTCTAAAAATGGATTTTATTATTGTGTATCAGTTAGATGACCATAATTACTAAACTAGGTACACACTATGTCATTTTGAGTAAATGCGTACAGCTTGGCAAAAAAGTCTAGAAACGGAACAAATTTTTTTCGACCCTGGTACCTTCGTTAAACATGCCTTATGCCCTTATGCTAGTAGACGTATTGTCATCTGTGTTGTTATTTTACTGTATTTATTAAATATCGCGGATTTGTTAGCATTGAAATGGAACAAAAATTCCATACAATGAGCAATACAATACGCAGTTCCTCTCTGAAAGTAAAAACCCACGGGTAAATACCTGGTATGTAATTTCAGCAGTTCTTTTATAAACATTGTCCAATTCCGACTTATTATTCCGCAAGATATCGCTTATTATACTATCAGCAGTCTACCTATTACATTATCAGTTAATTTCCGAGTGGAACTGCGTATTGTATTGCTCACTGTATGTATTATTGGGGTTCTCTGGCCGCATAAAATTATTTATTTTAAATATTTAATTATTTGTCATAATTTCTTTATTTATTTAACCATACAAAATTTATACAGTTTAACAGTAAGAAACCAAAGCACTGTACAATTTATAATTCCGAACATGTAAAAAACCGAAAAAGAAAAAAAAACAATGTATAAACATCCATCGTCTCGCAGTAATACATAATAGTGTTACGCATTACTATTTTTTTGTTGTATTAGTGTTCAGCCTAATCATCTTAAGGCATAACATTTTAGGCATAAACATAGAATAATCACCACAAAGACTACCATCAGATAGCATAAATACAAAAAGTCATAATAATCACTTGGCATAATTACAACAGGCATAAAAGTATTATCCTACAAAATTAACATGGCGACAATAATAAAAAGCGCAACGCTCGACTAAATAGCCAGAGTAAATGATGCACAAAATCATGAAATCATATCCAAACATAAAAAACCACAATCCCGAGCCTGATGCACTATGAGAAGGGTTAGTTTTGTTTGCTTCGCGGACCTCCTATTCTGCATTATTTATGCGAATATCATACTAACCTTTTTTTTTGTTTAGTGGGGAAAATGCGTTACGCATACCACCCGCGCGCAGGGGGTGACCCGAGTGGTTATGTGGGACTCCCGTATGAGCTAATGAGGCCCACGGTGTACCCACTAAAAACCCCCCCACTTGCCGCCTCGCCGCCATTGTGGCGAGGTTACGGGAACGCTTGCGCACACATCAGCGACCCCGCCGGCGGCGGCCGCCCCACAAGCGGCTCCTCGCGGATGCCCTGAGGCCCTCCACGTGAGGCACGCCAGATGTTTTGACGCGCCTGCCTCCTTGATCTCCACCTGTTCAGTAGCGGACCCCCCTGAGTCCGCTACGAGGAGATCGTGTGTGCGGAATATCCAGCACCCGGTGGCGGATCAGGTCTGTGGTTCCGCCACCGACCACGTCTCGGCCGCAGAGGATAGGGAAAGCGGCGCACCGTAATACCGGCATTCCTCCTCCTCTGCGGTCCCACCAATGCCGTCTCGGCGGAACGGTCCCGCCAAGTTCGCAGAGGGTAGGGAGAGTGGCGCACCGTAATACCAACACGCCTCTCCCCCTGCGATCCCGCCTCAGCCGCAGAAGATACGGAGAACGGCGAACCGCAATACCGGTACTCCTCCCCTACGCATCCTAAGCGCAACCTAGGAGCGCCCTCCTCGGGCCAGCCGGCAGCCCAAACAGGTCGGCCCTGGGTGCCTCTTAGCTTCACCGTGGGTGACCAGTCCACGGTTAGTAAGCCCCCCCCGCCCCAACAAGGCGGGCACCCTCGGGGGGGATATCATACTAATCTAACCTAACCTCTTCTAACGTAACCTAATATTTTGTTGTTCATTTTGCAGATTCAATGCGCCCGTAACAAAATAAAAGAAAACTGAAACTATGGTACATGACAAATATAACAAATGATTAGCCCCACACAATAATATTATGCATAATGTGTATTAGTCGAACTAAAATTATTCTAAAAGCGTAATATGCCAAACAAAGTACTAGACCAAAGTATTACTATGCGACAGTACTATTATGATAATCAATTATGGAAAACGATAATAGTTTAAAAAATAATTATGCCATCGAAGGGGATACTTTTACCCGCTACTCATCTCTAGGCGAGATCGAATATCGTCTTTTTTAACCGACTTAAAAAAAAGGAGGAGGTTCTCAATTCGGTTGTATTTATTATTATTATTATTATTTTAATATGTTTAATGTTTGTTACCTCAGAACTCCGTCATTGATGAGCCGATTCGTAAATTCTTTTTTTGTTTTTAAGTTGGTAGTTCCACGTGGGTCCCATTTTTTTCAAAAATTCAATTGGATGATGGGATCCATGAGGAATTGAGGGAACACTTCAATTATATTGGAAGTGCCAAAGGTGATCCTTGTGGAATCGACGGAAGTCCTCAAATATTATCGGGCCACATACAGCGATTGGGTTTTTTTCCCTAATAATCAACGCATTTGCTCTCGGAAATCAGCTCATGTGGCAAATTGGAAAATAAATGTGGAAATGGTCTCATGGCTTGGCGGAGTACTAAATTGAAGTTGGTTAAAACTTTGTTTTTAAAATAAATTATTAATTAGAAAACTTAGAAAGAGACATATACTCGTAGTGTCCGGCTGTTTTCTCCTACAGGTCGCATTTCTAAACCAATATTCGTGAAATTTTGTGAGCAGTGTCAATAATTAAGTATATATCTATTTTTAGTCGAATTAGTTTTTCAAAAGTAACAAAAAGAAGTTTTGAAATAAAAGACAGGCTCAAGAACTCTTGAGTTTGTCTTTTATTTCAAAACTTCAGACAGACACTTAGAGCACACTAGTATTACCTATATGTGATGAGAAAATCATGCTAATCGATTTGAAATCAATACCGAAAACTAGACTGATTCAGAATATGATAACTTAATAAATTGCACTTGTAAGGTACTATGTAGATCTAATAAAACTTCGCTCATAAAGTAATAGCATCATCAAAATCAAACTTTGATTTGCCTTAATGATTTTAAAATACTACATTTGGAGCTTGCCTTCACGAAGTGATACTAAATATGTCAAAGTAATGGTCAATAAAATTAAGATTAAACCAAAATCATTATGTATATATATTTTCCAGTTGAAATTCTAAAAGTAGGTATCTCCCAAGGCGAGATATTAGCACTAATAATATATCATGTAAATATCTTGAATTATGACCAGAACACAAAGGTCAAATGAATTTGTACCAATTATAAAACGTGTCAAAATTCACAAAATAAGGCAATTTGAACGACTAAAATGTCCACTTTGATGACGTCTTTATGGCAGGGTCAAATTAGGATAATGGATATTATTATAATGTTACATCAGATTTAAGAATAATTTATATTAATATCTAATATAACGTTTTTTGGGATAATATGATATTTTTTCTTGAATTGCGAAGATTTGTCTCTTTTTTTTAAATCAGGATTGAGATTCAGAATTTGATATCTCGGAGGATGACTTTTTAATATTTTCATTAGATCAGCAATTTTAACATACGTCCACAATATCATTATTCCCAGTGTACTACGTGGCATCGTTACACATGAACGGACAAGTTTAAAGAACTCTAAACTCTACGTAAAAAATCGAATGTATTGAAAACAGCGGTGGACGGGGTCTAACTAAGGAACACTCCGATTCCACACACAGACTGGAACTACAATCGTCATCAACCACGATAATGAGTCATAATAGATAAGACTAAGAAGAAAATGGAGGAAGAGTAATGAATGCTAACCGTTTGACGAGATTTTGTTATTTGCACTTATCACACCCATAAACCAATTTCCAAATTCACCTTATCATGAACGATTTGACACATTTCGCTTCTGCATTCATAAAACAAATCTTAACATATACGCCGCATAAATTACATCGATACATACCCGATCAGCTCAATAACATAAATCATCGATAGTACGTATAATAAATCACTCGTTCTATCAGTCGATTGAACCGATTCGATTCATCACTCGATTAGGGCAATTTGATCCGGTGCGAAACCATCGATATAGTGCTTATGAACTTTGATCAATTGTTCATATTTCTTGAGGTCAGGGTCAGTTTTTGTTGTTTGGAATAGATTGTAACTTGTTTTTGCTTTGGAAATATTTGAGGCGTCAGTACGTGGAACAGGAAGATTATTACTGGGTAACACGATTAAATTATTCATTTGTTGTAACCGTCCTTGCGATCTATATTTTTTGACGTAGTCCCCAGGGCGTCTGACATTGTAGAGAAGTTACAAAATGAATCACGGATTCTTCATGTTGACTTTAGAACATGCTGTAAATTACAGATAGGCAAGTTACTCTGGTAAACATATTGACAAGCATTTGATTTATCCTGTACTGTACGTGGTAGTCAGTATTTTCTGGGTAGGTGTGTTTCAAATGTCTTCAAAACAGATTGCAAGCAGTTTAAATGGATTTGCAATTATCTAATTTACAAGTTTTCGCCAGTAATCTTACTGTCGAAAAAACCTCTTACTATATAGTAAGGTACATTATCATTTGCTGAGTGTTCCATATCAGTCATTAAAAGTAGCTCTGCATTTAAGTCTACGGAATACGTGTGCAATATTAGTTAATCATACCGCTCCGGCAGAACAGAATGTTGAATTGAAGTATTTAGCGCAGTACGGAGTCTTATTTCCATAGACATCGAAGCGGATATTATCTTATTCTGTTTAGTAAAAGCACAAAGGTTGTTATTCAAAACTTTATTGACAACTCGCCTTTGATGGACTTATTAGTCCATCAAAGGCTAAACTATATTTAGTTAAGACCTTCAATAATACATAGTTATATAAATCTGCTGGAAGCTACGGTAGCCTAGTGGTTCAGGCATCAACTTCAGGAATTTCGGCTTGTACCATTGAGTTTTTCGGACCTTATGTACTTACGGAATGTCATTTGATATTTACTGTTAGCTTTTCGGTGAAGGAAAAACACCGTGAGGAAACCTGCACATCTGAGAAGAAATTCATAAGATGTATGTGAAGTCCCCAACCCGCACTGGGCCAGCGTAGGGACTACTGCCCGTTCCCTCTCATCCGTGAGAGGAGGCATGTGCCCGGCAGTGGGACGGTATATAGGCTGTTTTTTATTTTATACGAATCTAGGGGTCAAGATATACTAGAGACAAGGTGAAATCCTTATACGTTGAAGCGCATTGAATGACGCATACACATGAAATAATCAATCAGCTACTAAGTATGTCATTGCTAAGACGTTAATATGTTTAATTACTAGTATATACCTTAGTGTGTATTTTGGCTACGAAGGTGAAGGTACAGTTGGTTATGCAGATGGCCTCCTAAGAAAGAAGATCACGCTGAGAAAATTTCCGATATAACGCTTGATATGCTAGATGCCGTCTTAATATCCTAATAATCCTTAATGAGTTCCCATCCTTTTCCAGTATTGTTGATCCTGAACAGCCTATGGTTACTCCTTTGAAAACGAGTCTCCGTCGCTGGTGCCACCTGCCGCGTCTTCGTTTCGGGCCGCCAGGCTGCCAGTCAGGTCTTGGTCCAAAGTCCTCTCGGCATGCGGCAAACATAACCACTTGACTAGCCCCAACTCACTTCAACTGAACAGCAGTTAAAATTATTTATTTTGTCACTTTTAAACGTTTTTTAAACGAACTCAAAAAAAGAAGGAGGTTCTCAATTTGTCGGAATCTTACTTTTATGTACGGTCCCATGGTCATTAGTTCAGGATCTGATGATGGAATGCGATTTGGGGTTTTTCTGTAATAATCAACGCATTTGCTGTCGGAAAGCAGCTTTTGTAATTAAAGTGAAAATGTTCATATCTATACAAGGCTTGGTGGAGTACTGAATTGAAGTCGGTTAATACTTTGTTTTTAAAGTCAATCATAGTCGTTAGATCCCAAAACTAGCGTCGTGCATAGCAGCGTGGGAACTTAGGTAAGTCCTTCAAAATTTGGCCGAATTACTGCGTAAGGCACTCCTTAAACATGACGCATGATAGAACTATCAGCTGTCAAACACCCTATTAAAGTGTGATGTATGCCTCATTACGCAGGCAGTCCTAATAAAAATCAGCTACGGCTCGCATTGTCTCGCCGACTCCCACGTCGGCTCTAGATAAATTATTAATAGTGAATTTGTAATGTCCGCCAAAGATTAGGCAGACAGTGAACATTGAAGGGCGAGGCGTCAAAGAGCGATTTTGAGGTTAGCAAAGTGAAGCAGAATTTTATACTAATATTTTGTTATAGAATCTTATAACTTAAATTATAGCGTTAGAGCATATCCTCAATTTGGCAGCTCACAATGCCATTAGAATTTTAATTCCTTTTACATATCTACATCGTGTGTCTCGCACTTGGCTATGTAGGACTCGTACTTACACAAAAGGTAGCAGCCATGACGATATACGTAATGTATTTCCTTCAGGTATAGTTGACTACAAAAAGAAATATCAATGTGAAAATTGAAGGGCGAGGCGTCAAAGAGCGATTTTGAGGTTAGCAAAGTGAAGAAAAATTGTATACTATTATTTTGTTATAGAATCTTATAACTTAAATTATAGCGTTAAAGAATATCCTCAATTTGGCAGCTCATAATGTCATTAGAGTTTTAATTCCTTTTACATATCAACATCGTGTGTCTCGCACTTGGCTATCATGTTCTTACACAAGAGGTAGCCATGACGATATACCTAATGTATTTCCTTTAGGTATAGTTGACTACAAAAAGAAATATCAATGTTTTCACATTATTGCGTCGTAATCAAGTGAAAATCTGAATGTCTACATCTTCTTGTAGTAGAAAGTGAGTAGAAACGACGACAAACGCGTTCCGAAATAGGGATTCCCATAATCGTCAAAGTTGGGAATAAGAACTAGGCGTCTTTTCTTTCCTGTGCATAATATAAATGAATTCGGCCTTAAAATCACAGGTTGCAACAACTTTTTACATACCTGTATGGTTCAAACGCGAAAATTAGGGCTTAAAACTTTGGATGTGTCCACAGGTAAGACTGAACACTAACTCATACAAAAAAATCTTTTTGACACTTATAAATGAAAACCAACGACAGAGATAGTTAATCGTATATTATATAGATGTATTAATCAAATCAACCATACAAGTAAGGGTAAACCAATGTACAAAAATGGACAACGTTCTCGCTCGGAGTCAGGTACTAAAGTGCGGGCTGCAGGTTCTCCCCCTCCTTCCTCGCCTTCGCTTCATGAGAACCCTGCAGGCCCCCACCGCCGCAGCTCGGATGTGACGTCAGCCGACGTCATCGAGTCTTGTCAACCCGGAGCGATAACACACTAGATAAGAGTAGAACACTAACAGGATTATACTTCTCCTTAGACCTATATTAAGATGATCATTTTCTGACAATGTTGTTATTGTTCTTTGATCCTTTCGGTGATCGTGTAAAGTAGTTAGTCACCGTACAATGGGCGCTGTTCTACATAGTGTTACGTATCGAGCTATCGGCTTGTATTTGCATAATTTGCCGGCGCGAGGATGGCGGGGTGCCGGATTTGGGGATACCCGTATATTTCTTTTAAGTATGTTACGGAATAGTTTATAAGGATTTGTATTAAGTACCTAAACAGATAGGAA
The DNA here is from genome assembly GCA_947049275.1 of Epinotia bilunana. NCBI lineage: Eukaryota > Metazoa > Arthropoda > Insecta > Lepidoptera > Tortricidae > Epinotia > Epinotia bilunana. The sequence goes on from OX346265.1 coordinate 8,688,534, forward strand.
GACATGGGGAAACTTGATCCGCGAGAATCTGTTAAAGAGACTTGACCACGACTCAGTAATGAGCAAGGAGGAAACCAATGCAAGGTAGAGGAGGTTAAAATGCAATAATACATAAAAATATACTATACAAATCCTAGTGTACCAACACTTATAATCATCATGGTTGTTAGTTGACTTCAGTCGTTACGTTGATTATGTCTCAACTTTTGAGTCAGGTGTTGATACGACAATGCCTAGTTCAAAAAGGAGTCTTGCTTCCTGCCTGAACCTTGCTGAGAGGTCCTTTAGAGAGAAATAGGACTTTTCCGCAAAAACTAGCCATTTTGGCCTTGCCGGGGTTTGAGCCCAGGACCAGACCAGGAGGCACTACCGACTAGGCTAAACCGGACGTCAAATAACATGGCCATATATATTTTTGCGCGCTTATGAAAATTTTTCACTTGATTGGAGGCCATCATTAAAAAATAGTCCGCAACTTGTGAACCGAGTTACATACAGTAAGTGTACGGCATTGAGGCGTATCGCTTCATTACTGCGATTATCCTTTTAAACTCTTCAATCGTTGTTCGTGATTATTTAAATGCATTAACACGTAGTGAGGTAACATAGCCTTCTAAGGAATGATTTATATGGATAAGGAGATTGATCTAAATAATTCATCGTGTCATGTTGTTTAAGGAAGATTTTGCTTTATTAAGAAGACCTATGTGTTACTTATTTATCTTCGAGTACAAAGATACGATAAATTAAAAAAAATGTATCCGTTATGTGTTTCTTTTGGACTAAGGGTGCTTTATCTTTATGCAAGTTTGGAATGACATCTAATCTTCATGCATATGAAAATTTGGCCTCTAGAAGTGGATGGATTTAAAAAAGGGATCTTCTGTGAATCTTTCACCAGCCCGTTAATTTAAAGAATTTTAATTTTTCAAAATTGGCACCCCAGAACCCATTCGGTTATGCTAATATGAACGTGTCAGATCCAAGAATTTGATTTCAGGCAAAACTAACCTGCAATAAAAAGTCATTATTAGATACTTTGTCCTTACCGGAAATCAAACCTGGGACTGCTAGTTTCGTAGCTACTAGCAGGGGGTCAGTGCCGTCTAAGCTACCGCGTATTTGGCCTGTTACATTATTTATGAACGCTATGTGTATATAATATATGTATGTATATTTTGTCCAAGAATAATTTACACAAAAATTCGAACCATAACACATTCAAGTATAATCATTCCATAACTCCCATGTTATTATTTAAATGTCATATCTCCATACAAGTACGTTCGTGACATATGACTTTTTTAAGGAGTGTAACTCCCAGCACTTACTACCTATAGTGTTGACAAAAATATAAATAACCATCCGAGAGTGTTATCTCCCAAATCCGTAATAAATAAAGATTTTTTTTCTCAATAATCTACATTCCTTGTGTATTGTGTAATGTATGGGGCTGGCATGTTACAAATCATAGCTTTGTGTAACCTTTCTATTTTAAAAGGTCTTAATCGCATTGAAATTTTTATGAAATCCGGTCACTTTGGAGTTAACGTGCGCGTGAGTTTATAGTTTATTGAGGGGCGACGATGTGAAATGATTTATGTGATAAATTACTTTACCGTTATTATCGTTAAGGTCCAGAATAAGTACTAGCAAGGGCGCTTAAAAATACATTAAACATTTTGCGTTGATTTTAATTAGGTACGTATAGTATTCACACGGTAAAATATGTGCAATATCATTAACTTCTTGTTTATGCTGATAGAGACCTTATCCGCTCACTCGCTTTCGGATTTTAAAAAAGGTAAGTAGCCTAAACTGCTTCAAATTTTTCATTATCACAGCAGCCCATACTTCGATTGGCAACCACAGTTGCCACCATCAGTTTAGGGGTCCGCAAAATTGGCAACTGTGGTTGCCGCAAGCAAGTGAGTGGTTATATCGAATGTAATGGTCATATTTTGCTGCAATTTGTTTTCTTTTCATAAACTTACTAACATTTAGTTTGTTAACCGTTTATATCGGTCCTAAATGAGCAAATTTTAAATTATTATTGTGTACGATTATTATTATTTTATTGTAAATTACCGTTTGACATGTAAAAGTGCCCTTGTGGCCTATTTGCAGAATAAATAATTGATTTCATTATGATGTTTTTAACCTTTATTCTTTTCGTGAACAAACCATCGAACGAAAAAAAACCATAGAATGCGAGCTCTTTACAAATTTCTACCCATACCACGTACCTAAAACCAGGTGTGCTCATGTTCGAACTAAAGGCCTCCATCCACCGAACGAGTATCGTGCGCGGCGCGTGTCGGGCGCGGTTGAAGCGGTATATTCACACCGCAAGCGGGCGGCGTGTAGCAACGCGGGGGTACGCGGCGGGCCCGCGCGGGCCCGCCGCGTCAGGTCTCTCTCGTTGCCAACACATTTAATATGTATCTCACTGTCTCTATCACACTTAGCAGCGCGGGCCCGCGCGTCACATCTCTCTCACTACCAACACATTTAATATGTATCTCACTATCTCTATCACATCAGCAGCGCGGGCCCGCGCTTCACACGCGACACAAGGCCGCGCTGCCGAGTTGTAACTTTAGCGCAGCAACATATCGAACGCAGTCCGAGCGCGGGCCCGCTCAAACATTGAAAGAGTGCTGTTTCTCTGCCCGCGTGACGACGGGTTAGCCTAGTGATTAGTGACGCTGCCTACGAAGCTGAAGATCCTGTGTTCGAATCCCGGTAATGGCAAATATTTGGGTGATGAGCATGACTATTTATTTCTGTGTCTGGGATGTTTTCTATGTATTCAAGTATTTATTATATCTATTAAATGAATCGTCGTCGAGTACAATCAGCATTAAAAGTAACTGCGCATCGGAGACGTCATAAGCTCTTAATAAAGACTTTTGACGTCTTTTTTGCGTAACTACTTTTGCTGCTGTACCCACAACACACGACTTATTGAGCTTACTATCATATGGGACCAGTTCGATTTGTGTAATATTGCCCCCTAATATTTATTTGTTTACTAGCTTCCGCCCGCGACTTCGTCCGCGTGGACCCGGGATAAAAACTATCCTATATTTTAATCCAGGCTATAAACTATCTTCGTGCAAAATTTCATTCAAATTGGTTCAGCCGTTTAAGCGTGATTGAGTAACAAACATCCAAACATCCAAACATCCAAACATCCAAACATCTAAACATCCAAACATCTAAACTTTCGCATTTATAATTTTAGTAGGATAGGATAGGATATGAAGGTACAATATTTCGCTACTATATATTTCTAAATTTAAGATTTAAGATTCAGACTGATCATGTTAAATCTGAATGATAAGACCATACATAACATATACTCAAGCCCGTATCCCATTGGGGTAGGCAGAGACTAAGGAACGCCAAATACTACGGTCCTTACATACTTCTTTCGCTTCGATCACATCCATTCATCTTCTCATACAGGCTCGTCTGTTGCGGGTACTACTGACCTGGCCTTTTAACAGTATCGCTGAAATTTGGTCATGATACCCTCGCCGGGACCGCCCCCTACCGACCCTTCCATCCATCTCCTGGACGTAAATCCTCTTAGTCAGTCTACTTTCACAAATCCTCTCGATATGCCCAAACTACCGAAGCATACCTTGGTCAATCCTAGTCACTACATCGTCTTCTATTTCACATTTTTCTCTTATTACACTATGATAAGACCAAACTGGAATAAAGACTTAATCTGGGTTGAAATTGTACCGAATAATCTTTTAATAAACTCTACTCTTGTTAATGTCGAATTGACACATAGTGAATGGTCCCGGTATAGGTCGTTGTTATTTTTGAATTGAATAAAAACGTAACAACAATATCTACTTTAGATACAGTTGTATGTGGCACTAAGAACAAAATGTCAAAATATTTTCACCCCTCAGCTGTGTTAACTAGGGTGGCAGAAGTTTAACTTCTGCTAATTTTATTTATGAAGCGTGATCCCATTTAAACAAGGATAATACTATCAAATTCACGGCAAACAGTAATTCTAACAATCCACCTTATGTGTTCTACATAGAGTTAAAAATTAAAGAGCAAAATGGGTTATAAATTTGAAACCGTCCGATCTCTAAGTGCCTATAAATATTGCATGAAACAGAATTGTAACAATTAAAAAGCTTTGAAGGGGCGCGACAAAAGTCGGCGATTTGTTACGCCTTTTAAATAAGGTATTAATAGAGAACGTGACATTTATGGAGTTCTGAAGCACAATGTATGCGATAAGTAGCTTGGTGTCTCACAATGAGTACGTACAGGTATAAAATATGACATTGCTTTGGCCTAATGTTAATGTACACATTAAATATGGTGTTGTTATTTTGGGTGGTTAATGTTATATGTTGTGATACATATACAAATATGAAATTAGTGCAAGCTTTATACTCTTGTCTCGGCAGCTTAATTGCAAAGCGTTCTTGTCGACTACATCAGTTCATTTCGTTTGAAATTAGATGTAAATCAGGATATGAATTCAGACGACAATAGCGGCTGTTTGACGCCTATGGAATGACCAGACGACAGAAAAGTTATTACGGCTACATTAAATTTAATACACATGAAACTGAGCATTAGACTGGTAATATTTAGTAAGTAGTAAAGTTTATAGCTGCACAGACATGTATCGGTTACAATAGTGTTGTAATAAGATCATTAGTCACCAAACTCGCGCTATGGTAATGAACACGGCGAGGTAAATCATAAACTACCAAGGTTGGGACAGTGAACTACGAACAACTTTCGTGTTTTGTTTTGTCTGTAATTTTTTTTGTTACTATGACAATGGCAAGCAAACGGCCTTTCGGATGGTAAGAAGACACTGTAGCCTTACTTAGCCTTGGAGGCTTGCAACTCCAGAAGAATCACCAGTGCGCGTTTGTCTCGAAATATCATCATCATCGTCGTATCAGCCGAAACACGTCCACAGCTGGGCAAAGGCCTCTCAAGATAGCTAGAGACAAAATGCAGGTCCCTCGGTCTTAAGGGGATGCCTTGATTCGAGTGGACCACGCCCCCTTGACAGAAACACGCTTATGCCTTCCGTGCGCGAGAAAAAGAGATGCAACACTATTCGGGAATGGCTTTTTTGGATTTCGATAAATACCAAGGTAGGTATTTATCGAAACTTCTGAAGTTTTATTTTTATTTCGTTATGTGAGATTTTAGGTGACATAAAATACTATACTTTTGACTTGGTTGTGTCGTAAAATTAAGATGGGTATTTGCTATCAGTATCACTTATATTTTATCTATTTAAACTAAGTGGCCGCGGGCGTAGCTCAAGCACAGGGGTAATGGATTCGAATCTGTACCAATAAGTTTCGATGGACTTAATGTAGGTACCCACGGAGGATAATTTATAGGTTATATTATGACTAGCTATAATTAAGTACCTAGTTTAATTATAGCACATCCATCGTTTATCGTTCCTCTCCCAGAATATTCGCCGACATGAGATACAGAATCATAGCGTGGCTTTAAACTGCGCCCACGCAACGAGTGTGACCTTCTGCTCCAGATCTCATTGTTCATATTATCCTCACGACGAAGAGAGAAGAGAGTAGAGACTGCTCGATCCCACAGTCAAACTGTGCAAACGGTTTTGCGGGACCCTGTACTTGTTTATGTTGTATTATTGTTTCTTTGTTAATAAATAAAAATAATAAAATGATAATAATACATTATATTTCATATTGTCATCCTTGAGAGGAGGCCTGTGGCCAGCAGTGGGACGTATATAGGCTGATTTATTATTATTATTATTTGTACGTTTTTTTCCATATCTTATTATTAGATTTCATACAAAGGGTTTTGTGGTAGTTAAGCATTATTATAAATACTAAATGCTAAAAAACTTTTATGAATAAAGTATGTAATCTTTTCATCAGTCAATTCTATTCCTGACGAGAGATCAAAGTTTTCTAGAGGTCGTCTATGTAACCTCTGCAGCACTATTCTCATTTCAAATCAAGCTTTCTGGAAGTATTTATTTAGAGTTAAAGATGTCAAACAGTCGCCCTCGAGGCTTTGGCCTCTGGGCCACAAAACTCAACTCATACCTCTCGCATCGCTTGCCAATACATGTATTAATATTCTAACGTGTCTTTCTCTACCATCCCGCTCCCTGCCCTTAGTCTTAATTAAAGTCCTACGTTTTAGCAAGTGACCAGCAAGTTTTAATGTGGTTGTCTAAGTCCATTTTGGGTAATACACAGATTTAGGTTCGCGTCTTTCCTGTGGACATTATCAAAGTTAAGTGCTACGAAGCCCAATTTTTGTTTCCACTATACACTGTGTTTATCCAAAACACTGTGTTTGGGTAAACACAGTGTATAGTCCATAAAACAAAATTCGTCTCTCCTGTGGTCAATAATTAAGAGCTCACGTGCATAAATAATGTTTTTTATCGAATAGTAATATAGAAGAGGAGATGCCGTTTATGCGGATTAAGAGTCCAAACAAAAATTAGGCTTCGTAGCCCTTAAGTTTGACAGTGTCTACAGGAAAGACGCGAACCTAAATTTGTATATGACCCTTTTCTACGTGTCACCCGTAAATGCTCACATTGCTCTCGCATCCGCAATCGCCACATAAAACTTCGTTTATATCCCACGTGAACAATCTCATACATCCATATTTGAACGCATTACTGTCTATACACTTTCGACCGCAACGGAACGCCCCAACGGCAGTGCGTGCAATTACACGTATTCACAGATGCGTCGTAAACGCGGTAATGTTGTGGCTAAGTCTAAAGGGTGTCAGGAATAGTGGTTTTGTTTCGGCTGAAATCCCATATGGTACGGTCACGGACTTTAATTGTTGAGCCATTTAGAGCTCACTATATTCTAAACACTTCATAGCTTAACTATTATAAAATTAAATTTATGGACACCTTAATGGCTCAACAATTAAAATGCTTGACCGTACCTTTTTGACTTAGAGTATATTTCAATTTTTTGGTTTTTTTTTTTTTTTTTTTGCCGCCACCACACCGCCCTAAGGCGTTGTAAGACGGAACTGATTTAAAGATTTTAGACATGTTCCTTTAATTTGAAATTTATGTTAGTTGCCATCATCATATCAGCCGAAAGACGTCCACTGCTGGACATAGGCCTCCCACAAAGAGTGCCAAAGTGACCGGTCCTGCGCCACCCGCATCCAGCAGACTCCAGCAGTTAGTTGCCAGCGTTGCTGCTTAATACAAAAAAAAAATACTGCACCTAAAAAAATGGTGTGAGAAGGTAATATTAGACTTTTTAAATTAGCCTAAGAAATTATGTTACTCGACTTCATCTTCATCAAGTAATAAGTAAGAAACGCTTGAAACGAAAATTTTCATTGATGATACCCATGGGATTCATGAAAATGAAAATGAAACAATGTAAATGGATTAAATATACTCAAATCAACTAAAATAAATAATTAAAAAGTTGGTTAAGGGTTGATCGTGTCATCGTGAAACTTATAAAATATAACCGTATCAAGGACTCTCACATTTTATAATGTAAACTGTTAAAAATATTTATTACCCCTCCAAAACAGCCGGGTTACCTCACAGTCTCAGCTGCATTCGCCACAAACCCCGACAATACGCCGATCATTACCCTACACATGCCCCATACAAAACACTCTGTGCACGCATCGTACTTCAAGCATTTAGTCACACCGCCACAGGCAAGAAACAGTAGGTGATAAATTCCGTGTTTCTTGCTCTCGCCATTGTCAATTTTGTATTGAGGACGAGCTATTGTTGGATGGCACTTCGATTTTGCTCGGATTTGTTGGAGTGTGGTGTTGGGTAACAGCGGTATGCCGTTTTTGTTGCCTTTTGCAACTAACAATTTAATTTTGTTTTGTTTTTGATTATATCAGCACGTCTATCATGCGACGGCCGCGACATACTCTCGATTTTTCTCGCACTATATCTCTTGTTCTAAGTGTTCTAATAAGAAAGAGACAGATAGTGCGAGGAAAATCGAGAGAGCTCGCGCGCCGTTGCATGATAGCCATGCAGATCATTAGCGCATTGCACTAACACACACTTGGTTATGCGCTAGCGGAAGAGATAGTGCGATACGTCACAAACGCGGCAAAGAAACCGCACTCTTCATTAGTTAAAAATTACTCATTTTATCTTGCTGGTAGGGTAAATAGGGTGGCAGATAATTTTCTGACATACAAAAATACGTACGGGTATATTGCTCAACTGTCGTCATAATTTTTCATATGTGAACTAATCTTAAAGTCTCTTTGTACGATTTCACAATGCACGAATTATAACACCAGTTGGCAGTTACAGTGGAAGATAGAATTCACCAATCAAAGTAATGATTATTAAACAAGATTAAAATAAGTAAATAAATAAATGATTTCTCACCACAGCCTTGCTAGCTACTATGGCGTAAGTGTTATTGTAGAACGCAACCAACATTCTACAAAAACACTTTTTAATTTTGATTTTATTAAAAATGGGATTGTGTTTCACCTTTGTCTAACCTGACGAAAAGTTAAGTCAAGGCCTAAGATGGATCACGCTCACCCAGAAAATGCCTGCTCGCTCTTGCTGTATCGTTTTGAATTTCGTTGATCAGCAGATAAATGACTCAATCCGCTCCCGCTTTTGTTTTGTGGCACGCTCAAAGCGCTGTGTGTTCGATTTTACTCGGATCTATACCAGCAACAATGTGGCTTCGTTAGAACGCATAGTTTTACGCACTTTTTACCGCCATTATGAGCCTTTATGCGGTATAAACCTCATGGGGCATGGGCCAGGAATTCTCTTTTTGCGCGCCGTTCCGGGCTTACTTAGTAGACGGCATTAATGTTATTCGTAATTATCTGCTTTAGAGTTTTACAGTTGGTAATTAAAGGAATTTGTATGCATTCAGTGGTCTAGCGGATATTCAACCAACTGTCGTAATGATGTTCACATATTTGATCGATTTTTTTATGCTTTATGGAAAGTAAAATTGACAAATGTATTTTTTAAGAATTAGTTAATATTATTACAAGAGCTGTCCGATACAATGTATTTTATAGGAAAAAGCTCTTGGGTACTTTATTCACTTTAATATTTTCTATTGTTATATCCAAAACTGGAATTAGGTAATTAAGTTAGTGATTTTGTGTGATCTAAAGTGAAAAAGACTAGGTACTATTAAGGACCGCCTTTCAGTGGATATTTAGGCGAAATATTACTAATCAAACTAGGTAACTACTTATTATACAATTCGAAACGAAAAACCACAAAATATCAGGGGTCAGAAATCTTAGGTTTATGTCAAAGTTTAAGACCGAAATCTCATTCTTCATGTATACAATACTTACTGTCAATCCTAATCCACATTAGACCTACAAGTTCACAATAAGCATACTCGTATTTTATTACGTGGATTGCAACCGACCTCTGACATGGGTTTAGATTTACTGCCAAATAACGCGTTTTAGCAGACTCCGTTACACACTAAACTCGACGCCTACGCGTTAGTTTCATTGCTGAGGGTGTATTTGACTCGACGAGTTAATATGAAACTGATATATAATTGGTTGTACGCACACGCTATCATAATGGCTTTGAGTCTAAGGAAGCTTTACGGCCGTATTCATAAAAGTTCTACAAGCCTTTTTTTACCTAAAATACCTTTAAAATTAGTTTGTCTTTATCTGTCACCTAGACAAATGTGTTCGTAAGAAAGGAACAATGCACATTTTATTTAGCAGACATTTTAAGTATTATTAATAAGGAGGTTATTCGACAGCATATGGCCCGCCTGATGGTAAGCAGATACCGTTACCAATGGACATTTGCGACTGCTGTGGTTTCACGAGTACGGACCCTTATGATTCCTTGGGAATTCATTGTGCCGACATTTAAAGAGATATCAGATCCTTCCCTTACTTTCAACACAACGCACCCTTGGGAGCTCTGAACTTGCTCACCACAAGGACCGCTAAATACCTACCTACAGGAAGTAATATATTGCTGTTACATTTGTTGCGCACACTCAAACTCAAACTCAAACTCAAATTATTTATTTGTCAAGCACAGGTATTATGTAAAGATCTTAAATTGTAATAGAATCTCTATGTTTCGCCACATGGCACACAAATAGCTACAAATTAGCATGCAGCATGCAATACAAGAAAATAATTTATATTTCAAGACAAATTAGAACTCGTTCTGATATTCGACATGTTGTATGAGATTCTTTGATAGAAGCCTCACTGTTCTCATTGAATGGGTTAATTTGCCATTAAATTTGTCTAGTCGATATAACAATAATGATATACCTCCTTAAAATAACCCTCCTCTCCTCCGGCAGTCGGGTAATGACGTGAATTACAAGCAGGCATATAGTATATGTATCTATCATAGTATCACTTACTGTGGAGACGAAACAGGCCTTAGGTCGATTTTTGGAGTCTTTGGTTCCATTTTCTATAGAGCGAGTGTTTGACAGAAACTAATTAAGTTTTATTTAGTTCCACTGCATATATCTACTAGCGAAGTTGAGAAACTACAGAATGGTTACAATATTACATTCAAGTTCGCTGGATAGAAAAGTGAACCGTAGGTTCTACAAATTAGCCTAAACTTATCTTACCTTAAATCCCTTGAAGTGACCAAGACCCAGGTATCCCATTGTAGACTGATCAAATTGTTATGCATGGTGCGTCGAAGCGAGCGCGAGCGACTAATGTCATATTAATATCATATCACTGTGTTACAGTTAGATATACCTTCTGGTTTGATTTAATAGTCCTGTTTATTCCTCGTGCATAGCTTCAATATCTGAACATACATGTAATGCTAAAATATCAAGGCATATCTTGAACTGATGGAGCATATCAAATATTTTTTACAAATGTTAATTGCAGCAGTTAACGATATTATTATAGACAGATTTATTTTCGACTTGTTAACTTGGCAGCTCTGAAAGTGATGATATCCGATCTGAGGGGTATTCGCGTAACGTTTCGTACGCGCGTAAGGACAGTCTAACTGTCATTTTTCCATAAAAAAATCGACATTTCGATCTACCTAATGTACGTACAATGCGTTACGTGATCGGCCTGCAGATATGAAATTAAAAAAGTTATTGAGGACGTACACACATTACAAAGCTTACAGTCGGTGGATCCTAAACTATTAAAATGTTTTTTTTAAACTTGAACTGATTTTCATGAAACATGGCTAAGAACACTCAGGATAAAATTATCTATGACACAAAATAAAACTAAACGAAAATCGGTTCATCCGTCTGGGAGCTACGATACCAAAGACAGATCAGATACACAGACACGTTAAACCTATAACACCCCTCTCTTTGCGTCAGGGGTTAAAAATACGGTTTTGTTAAACATTAATTTATAATAGCGTTATTTTTGTTGATTCCATTTTAAAATGTTATTCTAAGATGCTTTATTCAAGAATCCGTCAAACTTTCCACCCGGAAGTAATTATTTAGATTTAAATGAAGCATGCATTGTATGTTTTTGTATGATTTATCTTGAATATAGAGCAAATGTAAATGAACCAAAATAAAGAAAAAATGTTTATTAACATTTTTTCTGTCTTTTCACAAGCTAGTTAATTTATATTTTTTTGTTATGTCGGAAATTTTGTCAGATTCTGTCGCTGGGATACACAGAAAAAAAAAACTATTATGAATTATTTCCAAAATTGACATTTTTTCCATACAAGTTGTCAGTTCATTGACTGGACTATATGCCAAGACTGCGTATTGGGAGCCAAGGAATATGTGACACAAAAATGGCTCGTGTTGCAACGGACATTTTAGTAACAAAAGTGAGGTTTAAACATTTACGGCAAAGTGAGATATTTGTAAAGTAAGCACAGTATAAAAGAAACATTATAATTATCTGTGTATGATCTTTCAAAATTTACCATCCATTTTATGAAGTCATCGGAAATATAAAAGGACTAGCTTCCGCCCGCGACTTCGCTTGCATCGAACTGGGATAAAAACATACTTCTTTTTAATGCAAGCTATAAACTGTCTTCGGGATATTTTTTATCCAAATCGGTTGAGCCGTTTAAAAGCGTGATTGAGTAACAAACATCTAAGCATCCAAATTCTCGTTTCGCGTTATCGTCGCGCGTCTCGTATTAGTAGGATATTCTGGCAACTCATATTCCAAAGCTTAGGACACAATCATAAGGTATACTTTTTTCATCACGAGTTCATGTGTCAGTTGAAGTAAGCAATTCCTACAAATTCCAGCGTTATTAATGTTTTATAAAAAGAAGCTGATTTGACTTTATTCCAATACCGTATCATGAATTCATCAAGGTTCATCAAAACGTCGTATAATCCAACTATTATTTGAAACTACGCTAAAACCAAACAAACTAAACCATTTAAGTAATAAACTAGAATTCTAAATTGCCTCGTCGACCACAATGTTCCCATCAAATTTTTTCCAAACAATTTAGACCAACAAAAACCGAACAAAAAGTCGTAAATATCATCGATTTGTCCAAAAATCTGATAAATATTTATAACAACTGTCTCCAATCATAACCCTCAGCGTGCTCCGAGATAGGATCTCCACCTGGTCGATTGGGCCCTCATAATGTTGGGACAAACAGATGGTTTGGGACAAAAGGGAATTCGGTAGGCGGTGACTCGTAAACGGTTAGCGAGAGTGTGGACATGGTTTAATGTCTGGCGGCTAATTTGGTTAGCGTGGACATGACTTTGGGCAGATATTGGTTTACTTTTTGGATTATTTATTCCAATAACACCTAAAAATCAAAATGCAAAAGATTACTACACAGCAGGTAAAGTGAATATTAAAGAAGTAATTTTGGAACATAACCTTGTATGAAATTGACCCAAACGTTATTTTTGTTCCTCTTCCTGTTCAAAAGCTACGTAGCATTGTGTTCTATTTTGTAATATTATTTATTTTTCGTCTGTAAAATAAATAAAATAAAAAAATTACTTATAATGAACGAAGGCGGTGATTGAGGTCAGGTTTTCGGACAAAAATATATTTAAACGAGGAATATAAGGAATATATTTATACTAAAATATACGCAAAACTTTTCTGCTATAATCCACTTTACATAAGAACTTGCGTTTTTACCCTACTTTGTTACATGGGCCTTAAAACTTATCCATACTTACGGAGCCCTATCCATGCTAAGTTAATTTACCGAACTAATCCCACAAATTATACACAACAGTATAAAAAGCAGTGGCAATTTATCTTCGCTGGCCACAATGGTAACGAAAACATTGTCCAAAGTATTGACACGTCGTTCAAAATGTTTGGGGTCCAGACCCTTGATGTTAGCGTGGGCACTTGATAGGTTAAGTCCATGTTACGAGCGGGGCAAACAGCGGAGTAGCTGTTCTGAGATATCTTTCAATCCTGGATACGTAGTTCCCGAATAAGTTAGTTTAGATTATTGTTTGTCCTCACGTGCATTCATATTCTGGTGGGCAATTGCCTTACTTTGTGAACGAGCTTTGCGAACATATATGTATAAGCTGTTAATACCAGGTTACCGACCGAATTTTTGCTAGCTAAGTATATCGATTCTTGCCCCGTAATTCACATTGCAATCATTAGACCCGCTTTCGACAACCCATATACAAGCAATGTTTATACAACTTTACGTTTAGACAGGTTTAGGTTGAAATCGCGTCCGCCTATGAATATAGGCGGACGCGATTTCAACCCGCCACCGCTCATCCATTTTCCCAAAAATTCTGCACCCAATATTGTGCGAGATCGTGTCAACGATTATATCTTATCAATGCCATCGGTTGCCAATGCTTGCCATTGCTCGGCATTGTCCGCGTTGCGTCTGCATTCGTCAAGGTGCTTGAACATTGTCGTTTTTTGTCAGTAACTTATTACTTTCAATTATTTATGTCGGTTCAATTATAAATGGGGTTTCTAAATAGTTTTCAATGAGAGTGTGGTGGTTTTATGATCGCAGTTTTGATGCGTATTGCTCACAAAATATCGCACTAGACTCAATTTTGAGTAGAACCATGGCGAATTTAACATATTTTGTAACTTCGTATGAATTGCATCGCCAGACTTTTTCCGTTTAGTTCACTAAACGGAAAAAGTACGTAATGCATAAATATTAAACTCCAAATTTGAAGGAACTAAATATTTAATCATAAATAAAAATACATTCTTGATTGAATGAGTTCGGTAAGTTTATTCGGGTTGAGCACTTCTATTAATATTAAGTTAAACAAAATATGGCTTACCGTAGGGGCAAATGTCAAAAGTTGGTTCCTCAATAAAACCTATTTCAAGATTCTTTTTTTACCACAATTTACTGCCCAAGTAGATTACTTGGGCAGTAAATTGTGGTTTAGCTGGTTAATAGCTTTTCTTAGGTAGCTTATTTTAAGTAGGTTAATAACTATCATTGTGATAAGCTTTTTTGGCAAAAAAATACCGATTGTTGAGTTTGTTTCGGCGTTTCTTCGTGGTCTTCTTTTTCAGAAATTCTTGTAGAATTTTGACTTGTAAAAGTGCCATTACGGCCTACTTACAGTATATTAATTAATTTATTTCATTCATTTCTTCTTATCGTTTCTAGCGATCTATGCAAATATGCATGTTATGACAAAATTTTATAAAAATTGCAACGATTGACAATATTGTCGGTCATTTGTAAAGGAAGAGAGGTAGTAGGGTAGGGGCGAATATCGGAGCTGGATATGGTTCCACCCCCGATATTTTGTACATTGTTTTAAGCTCTCCTCACCGTTCACCCAGTAATATAGTAGTAACTAAGCGTAGATAGGTTAGGCGCATTAGCGCTTTCAAAATAACAGCCCAGCGCGGAGCGTGAGCCCTGACCCCGTATCATGGTCGGCCTTATCACGCGATAAGTGACAAGATAGAACGTCCGTCTTGTTCTATTGAACGGTGTCAGCCAGTGACGGACGCTCTATCTTGTTACTTATAGTGTTATAAGGCCGTTCATGCTACGGGGTCTGATATGGCTTCCCTAGCCGAAATGCTCCGGTGCATAGACGCAGTAAGGCTGATAGCAGGATCCAGCGGCCAGGCTTGCCTGCGAATGGCATAGAACAATGTCTAGAGGCAGGTGGTGCGAGGCGTCTGTGTAATCCCAACCCTCAGACCCAACCCTTAGACGCAGATTACAGCAAACTACTGAGAAGAAGTTAACAAGACATATTTGTAATCATCGACCTTAATTAAATATGCGGCTAAAGTAAGAATTAATTTAGGCATTAGATCATCAAAGGACCTTTTTACCATATATTTCTTACATACCTAATCACTACATTCTAACCATGGTATCCAAATAAAGAGTTGCATAAGTTTGCCAAATGTTTGGTCAAGTATGAAGTATTGAAATAACAATAAGTCTATATTTTTTATGACTCGCATTCCGCTATACGAATAATGCAAACAAATACAAAACACCTCTACTAAGAAACGGTTCGCGATAGTCCCGAGTATTCCACCCTCCAATAAAAGGATGCTCCCAAAACGATAAAACTCAATAGAGAGCATTAATCAAAACGCGGAGCGCAAAAATGCGTCGCGTGGGCAAGCACATTTTACCAGCCAAGCGTGAGAGGCGTTTAAAATATTCAAATAATTTTCTTGTTCACACAGACAGGTCTATATACATATAAATAAAGTTAAATGATTTATAAATGATATGACGCATCAACATAATGATCATATCATCATAACGATTAAGATTTCATTATTCTAAGCGCGCTGCATTGAGAGTACCCAATAAATAAAATAAATTATTTTTATTCTGCAAGTAGGCTGAAATGGCACTTATACAAGTCAAATTCTACCAGCGTTTCTGAAAAATAAGACCAATGTCAAGAAGGAACGCCGAAACAAACTCAACAATCGGTAGTTTTTTTGCCAAGAACATTAAAAATAAATTGAAAAGAATGCGACTATTACCTAAAATGTTGTATATGTTTTAGTTAATAGTCGCATCTCCATTCTTTTCGATTTTTTTAAGTGTTCCTGTCTTGTATTTTGATAGTATCTGTATTTGTTTTAGCTCGCGACACAAATCTATAATGCATGGGTAATGGGCTTGTGACTCCTCTTTAGTTGCAAGCGTCCATAGGCTATGATGCCTGCTTACTATCAGGCAAGCCGTATGCTTGTTTGTCGTATAAAAAAAGCCATAAAACGTAAAAATACTAAAGAGTGTGTGACCGCTGTCATACGACGAGCTTAAGCAAGCAAACAATGTAGTGAATATCTTCGATGATTTTTACTTTCCGATTGACCCCTAAATATTCGTGACAAGTTTTTTAGCCTCGACCCGCATTGGCCACAATAAAAATATTGAACGCGATCTGTCAACGAAATTAACGACCGATACCCTTTGTTCCCGGTGGTTTATTTTATCTCAAGTTTTTTGGAATTATTGCGCATACCTTAGCACAGACTTTGACTTATTTTTATACGTCGAATTTATTGGTGATCGTCTGATCGTAGCATTAGGGATTGTTTGAAGTCCAAGCTGTGTAGATGTCTATACCAGTTTTTTTTTGTAAGTACGACAGAAGTTAATGCCAAATAAAAAAATCTCGTTAGAAATGATTCGAAAGGACGACCGGTAAGCCTAGTGGAGTGATACTGATGCTGCCAACGAAGCTGAAGGTCCTGGGTTCCGTAAGGGCAAATATTTGTGTAAAAAGCATGAATATTGGTTCCTGAGTCATGGATGTTTTCTATGTATTACCTAAATCGTCGTCTAGTATCCACAGTGCAAGCTTTGCCTAGAATGGGACTAGGTCGATTTGTGTTAGATTGTCAACAAATATTTATTTATTTAATTCACGGTGTCTTTTGGCACCGATACTCCTGGGCCCCGGAGAATCAAGCCTGGACGAGAGACTTCTATTTGTCACTGGTGATCGAAGAGTTGGCAGCTACCTCGCACAAAGATTAATAAGCTTAGCGATTCAGCGAGGTAATGCAGCATCTTCCACACAATGCCGCAGGGGCCGTTTTTAGTTTTTATTTAGTTTTCCGGCCTGAGTTTAGCCGGTGTCAGATTCCAGCATTAAGCAGGCCGTATGCTTGTTTACCACCGTTGCTAAAAAACCTTGAAGAAAGTTATGTTTGCGGATTGTTCACTTGTTTAGTGCAGTCACGTATAGAAATAAACTGCATGATTCCATCAAGGTTGCCTCGTAAAGCAAAAGTATATTTTAGCGTTTCCGAGGACTGACATAAAGACAGATGAACGGTGCAGTGATAAAGTTTATGTCGTTCATGTTGGTGACGTTATGGTTTATAGTTGGTTTTAGTACCGGAACCGCAATTTTTTGCATGATGCATAAAATATATTATCTTTATTCGAGTTTTAGGCAGAAAAAATTCAAGTAAGGCTACCTCCATTTTTCAATGCGGTATTGGTAAGCTTAACACCTGTCATTGTCAACTTTCAGTCAAGTCAGTACCTACAGATTTTTGCGTCTACGTTTTAAATGAGTGCTTCCTGTGGGCGTAGCATGGTTGCCATTTTATCACTTATCGTTGTGGTAAAGACGCCCATCACGCTCTGACAAGTATGCGAGTGCGAGAGTGACGGATGCCTTATCCACAACGATAAGTGATAAAATGGCAACCATGCTACGCTCGCTGACTCCGTAGCATGGACGGCCTTATCACACGATAAGTGACAAGATAGAGCGTCCGTCACTGGCTGGCACCGTCTTGTCACTTATCGCGTGATAAGGCCGACCATGATACGGGTCAGATTGGCGCGAGATGCGCGGAAGTAGAGCAGTACGCAGCCCTTCCGCGCAATATTATACGAATGCAAACAAATATAATAGGTACTACTTGACAGTATACCGACAAGTTAGGAAATCTGCACGGCTATCACGCGACGGCGCGCGAGCTCTCTCGATTTTTCTCGCACTATCCGTCTCTCTCTTATTAGAATACTTAGAACAAGAGGTTAGTGCGAGAAAAATCGAGAGTATGTCGCGGCCGTCTCATGTGATAGACGTGCTGGGCGACATCAGTCGGTACCTATAGCCACTGTTTTCAAATTGGTCCAATTAATCGGGCTTACTCAGACATTGCGTACCAAGCATACATTTTAAATCACAAACTAATTGAAAACCATTTAGACGCGGTTTGGAAAAATAAACTGAGAATAAGTCATCATCGAAGAAAGCAGTGTCATCATACAAGATTCCGAATCAGACTGTCAACGCCATCTACCGCTTCCGCTCGGAACTTCGTGGTGACACTATGCGCGTATGCGTCGATGCAACCTTGCATCTGCCTTGAAACCAAATGCATAGAGTGCAATTTCGAAAGAGGGGAACTGTTGCTCTTGATAAAGGAACACAGCTATAGCTTTGATATTTCGATGCTGGACCCACTTGCGCTGGCTATAAGGTTGAAATTGCAATACCTACACTTGCAGGCATACATACATACATAGGTATAGTAACTAATTTACAGATGATCAAATGTATAAACCCTATTTATATTTTCAGTGGTTACCACGTACTTCCCTTCGTTTGACCTGGGACCCGATTCGACATTCAAAATGTAAGTAAGCACTTGAAAAGAGGAATCGCGGTCCAGGCAGCATGTTCTCGTTTGCCTGTATTTTTTTATAGTTTAAGAGATCAAATACTATACCTTCAACGTGTTTATTGTTATTAAATATAAATTTTACAGGAATTGAAGTTCTGCATTAAATATACTACCTTGCATGTATGGTATAAAATATTTAAAAAAATGAGTAAGTAAGTACGTATGTCTATAATTATACCAACTTTTTTAATAAAACCTTATTGGGAAATAGGAAAAATGTTGGCGTCTCAAATCAACCACTTGTTTAATTTTTTGTTTTAAATCAATTGTTCGCACTTAAATTCACTAAGAGTATGTCCGTTAATATGGTGTTTTTTTGCATATATACCCACCTATACATATTTCATTTTGTATAAGTTTTTGTTTTCCAAAAAATGTGAACATTTTTTTTGGATTCAAAAAATCATTTGGTTTTGGTTTGTTTTATAAAAATCATAACGCATTAAGGGTTTCAGAAAAAAAAAATTGCTAGGGGAAAAAAAGGTAAAGGAAGTAAATTACATTTTCGGAAATAAATCTATACCAAAATTCGGTAGACCCTCAATAGGTCACAAGCTGACGCAAGAGAAGAAGCATAAACAAGACGATTTCGCATAATATTTACCTGTATTCATCAAAAGCGTATTACGGCATGGCCTAGAACAGCATGAAGATATCTTACGTCTGAGAATTAAGGTTGAAAGTTGTATACATATTTTTACACGCAAGAATGCTTATAACTCGGCGTTAGTGTCGTAGGGAAGGCTGTCGCGGCACGCTATCACAGTAAATCGTATTAGTTGACACCCTGCCTTGCTTATTCGAATGGCCGTATTCTGGTTGGGAATGGTCGCACTGGAATTTAGTCGAATAAGACTTCAGGGCGTCACCTTATTAATTAATACCATCAATCTTGTTTTTTTTATATTTCAAGTTATTTCTTTTTTGTAATTAATGTATTGTTTTTTTGTGGCAATATTTTTTTTTTTGTAATGTGATATGCAGGTAATAAATAAATTGAAATTGAAATTTGCTTAGAATGGTTTTGATGATATTTGCTTCCGATTAGAACTGACGGCATTTACGTAGAAAAGTCAGAGCTCATGATTTTGTAACAGTTCTTTTTAATACCATGACGGTAAATTAGCATAGAACCTTCAATATATTCTGTTTGTGTGTGTATTTGATATAAGTGCATGTTGAGTAGTATTTTTTTCTTATTTGTACTGGTTAATATAATACTGAGTTTAAATATTATACATTAATAAAATTACTCTTCTAGAGTCTCAAGCGTACCTATATGTAGATGTTTATAGCATATAGGTATGTAGAGGCTAAGGTTTCTGCTTACCATCAAGTATGTATACGCTATACAGGGCGTCCCAAACTTATGGGACATGAAGGGGAAGTACCTTAAATATCGTAGATAGTGAATTTTGCTCAAAGAAGACTTTATGTTATTTTTAAAAGTTAGTAATTCTACATTCATAGATTTTTTTTTTTTTTTTTTTTTTTTTTTTTTTTTTAAATTTGCCTTCTGTCTAGCTTACAGAGGACGTATTGAAATACTAAGTTTTATCAAATTATCATTTTATCCACACGTGCACTTATAATAAGGAAAACTTATGCCAGTACCTATTTTATGAAGTGGGTACTTATTTACGAATAATCAATGCTATCTTTGGAATGATAATATTGCTACTTTTCGAACGTCGTCTTCGGCAATAAATAACTTTCTTGAAATTTGACTCAATCATTTTATGGTGTTCCTTTATTTTAAAATACTATGTTACTTAAGCTGAGTTATTATTTTTTAGCTGTTCTTTCGATTGGCATCATAAAAAAGGGTGATTTTTTTTTCACATTTTAGTCGGTTCGATTCCCAGACGAAGCAAGTAATTTTTAGAAAATCTATGAATGCAGAATTACTAACTTTTAAAAATAACATAAAGTCTTCTTTGAGCAAAATTCACTATCTACGATATTTAAGGTACTTCCCCTTCATGTCCCATAAGTTTGGGACGCCCTGTATATTGAAATGCTATGGAATATATTGAAAAAGTGGTATGTAAGGGTATATAGTAGTTAAAAGTTTATAACTTTGGAATTCTTGCCGTTATCACAGACGGGAACAAATGACTGGCGTATTATTGAAATCGCGGTCAACAATTAGGACGGCATTAACTGTAGCCTAATAAATATTCTAGCAGGATTGATCATACATTTTCATTAAGTACCATTACATTTTGGTGGAGGTGCGACTGATCCCCGTACTGCAAGCCAAGCGAAAAAACATCTAAACTTCTTATTAATTGTCCTTAAAACGTCCAAGCCTCCAGAATAAGTTCGCATCCCAAACGGGCCGCGCAAAAAACGCCAGGCTGCTGGCAATTTGTACCGCGCAGCGATAAAGCCTTAAACACCGCGAGACAGATTGCAAGACCGACCCATTTTATAATGGTCTCCTTATGTGATCAGGTTTTTCACTTGCTCATTGCAAATGCGTATCTATAGGTGTGTTATTATTGATTTAAATGCGGAGTAAGTGCTAGCTTTTTACGTTTTTTGTTTGTTTTTTGACAATTAAAGTAGGTAGATAAGTTGTGGGATGGAACACACGGACGGAAATAAGACCTACTAAAAAAAATTGCTAAAAAATTACCTTAAAATCACAATTAACGTATAACTAATTGTACGGGATATGAAGACCTGGCTGATATTTTTCGCGGTTTGGTAATCGCCATCATTAGGTAGGTATGACCAGACCACATAGCATGGGCGAACTCATCCCACGATAAGTAACAAGATAGAGCGTCCGTCACTGGCTGACACCGTTCAATAGAACGAGACGGACGCTCTATCTTGTCACTTATCGCGTAATAAGGCGGACCATGATACGGGGTCTGGGGTCGGATATTTCGTCACAATGGTAAGACGTTAGCCATGGATGCTGGAGTTGATATTGAGACAAAATGTACCCTATATTGACACTCAACCGTAATGTACCTACTCTAAAGTAAGTTTAATAAGGTTGAGTATCATTCAGAATATGAATAGGTAGGCTAAAATAAACTGTGTAATCAAATACGACAACATTGATGCCTTTGTCGAAAAAAAAATGTTTCTAGATAAATAATTAAGAAGGAAACGGGACCGTATTTATATGCCTAAGGAACTAGCTTAATAAGTCCATGTGCGCTACGTGATAAGACGTAAAACATGGGTTTATACGATACATCAGAACGTCTCTAGCAGTTAATAGTATCATGTACAACGTGAGTGAACGCCGAGTACCCGTATGGTTGTTGATAGCTTACTAAGAAGTAGCTAAAAAAATGGATATTGACTATGATTATTTGATTATTAACTCCATGTATATGTAACAAAACGAAATGTCCAACCCCTGAACTATTATATGTCATCGAAAATTAACGTTGGTTTTCTTGTAATCTATATATGTTGAAAGGTATTTGTCCTGATAGCTAAATAAACCTCTCTCGTCGTGACTTTTACCTTATTTAAAAAGTATGTATTAGGTACTCTTTTTCATAAAATAAACGCTCTTGTTATACACGTGTTCTTATATATTGAACTTCAAAACAAGTTTCTAACAAAAAATGTCTTCTTGGTAGCTTTTATTGTCCACTGTAATTTTATGTATATCGTCATCAGATTCTCATTGGGACGATTCTAAAGAGCGCAAATGCAACGGGTTTACGTCGGTTAAGTACTGGATTCCCATGGCCTAATAATGTTGAATCGTCATCCAAACTTTACTTATACCCTAAATTTCAGCTTAATCGGTTTAGGTTTAACTGGTTAAAAATCCTGTTTCAAGATTTGTCCCACTCTAACAAATGAACAGGTCAAGTTTAATGGAACCTTGTAAAAAAAAATTGAAAAGTATGCTAAACATACAAATTTACTCCAATTTTCTATGATCATTGGATAAAAATCAAACAAACAAAAATACTAGTCTAATTAGAAATCTTTTATTAAAATACTTTAAATATATGTATTTGAAATATTAAGCAGGCATTCCTCAGTAGAGAACAATGTATTTTTGTATTCAATATAAACATGTATTTTAATGAAAAGTATTGCTACATGATTTACTTTGCAAATATTTTTAAATTCTCCCATAAAGCATCATATTTTATGTAAACTTAGAAACCGTTTGCATTTAACGAGCTACTTGGTAGACCCGGTCTAGACTCAAACGATGTTCCTAACCCACGCGACCTCTTGCGAGACCACGTAACATTGGTACCTACTTACTTAAGGCGACTGTAGTTAGCTCAAATAATGCTATGCTCTGACCCCCTATTCTGTAACTTGTTTTAAGCTCGCCTCAACGCTCACCACACACAAATATATCTTGACACCGCGATGCGTAGTAACTAAGGTTTAGTTTGGTGACGGGTGACCAGCGGGGTGAGCCTCATTTACGCGTAGCGTATAACAGCCCTGCTTTCGCGCACGGACCAATCTGCGACCTTCGAATTCATAGTCCTATGGTGAAAAACTACCTACCTATCACTGCGATATCACATTTGGTTGACCTTTTATAGGTACCCACACGTATGCTCAAAGTGGCGCTGGAACATAGGTTGCATGTGCTCTGCCTACCCCTTTAGGGAATGAAGGCGTGAATTATCTATGTATGTTCCTATGGTGAAAATGGATATTTGTTTTGAAATAAGCTGCCTACGTCCAGACTTTAGAAAAAGTAATTTCTAGCTAATATAGAACACGCGCGCCAGTCTTTTTAAAAATATTTATATATATTTCGAAAAACTGAATTGATAAAAAAAACTACCTACATAATTATTGAACGTGCTGACAAAACTTCACGAAAATCGGTTGAGAAATGCGACCTGTAGAGGAGAATAGCCGCTGAAACAGAGAACTTCGTTAGCTTCGCTCGCTCGTTCAACTAATATTTTTCCGAGAAACCCGCAAACACTGTCGTAGTTTTGAAGCAGTGGAAAATTATAAGTTGGAAAGGTTATTTTCAGTAATTATTTTGACATTATTATTTTGTGTCTTACTAGAAATTCATACGGTCGGATTAATAATGAAATTTTGATGATCTTTGTTAATTCTTTTCAAAAAAAATAATAACTTACCTCGGTGTTTGTTTTTTTTTGTTGGAAAATATTTAGCAAAAATATTCTGTGATATCCTATCAATTCAAGTTGTTTGAGAGGTTGCAATTACTTGCATTTAAATCATTCAGTGCCAAGACCCCGCTAGGTGGCTCTGCCTGTAGGCGCTTTCCTCTACAAACGCTTTTTCCCACGCATAGCGCTACAAAACCTGTGGCCGTGAATGTCTTAAAAAATATAGAAAAGGAAACATAGAGGAATTAACTGGTGTTGCTATGGCTGAAGTCTTCCTTACAGCTGCTCCACATACTTATATGTGCGAGCTGAAATTCCGCCGTACTTTACTTCTTAGAAAAGGACTGAAGTACCTATTACAGTGAACTCAAACCACACATCTGAATGCGTGTTTTCGAAATCTTCACTTAACGAGTGTCTGGCTCTCGTTTGCACTAAAACTAACGTAATCTATGTTTGAAACAAGAACGTACCAAGTCCATGCTTGATTCTGCAAATTTAAATCTTATAGCGTGACAAAAGAGTTTTAAATGCATTTGTTTTGTTGACATGCATTTTGTATTGTTCCGAAGAAGACTTCATGTTTGGTATGCATGAGATGACTTTTGAACCCTGAAACGTCCTACAAAATGCCTTTATTTCCAGCCATTATTATTTACGACCTTATTGCGACATGTCATGTATTTAAGCATTAAAACAGTAGAAGGTAGAAATCGACCGAATGAGGAAGAAATCGTTGCATATTAGTTTTCATCTTCGTGATTATCTTATTTGGACTGAAAACGTAGATACACAGTTTATGCCGACAAATAGAAAGTGCAAGTGATAGAATTTGAGGGACAAGAAAAGGCAACACTGTTATATTAATAAAAAGTTTAAAAGAAAAAAAATCTTTTTACCTACCCAGCACGGCTAGCATGCGACGGCGTGCGAGCTCTCTCGATTTTCTCGCACTATCCGTCTCTTTCTTATTAGAACACTTAGAACAAGAGATATAGTGCGATAAAAATCGAGAGAATGTCGCGGCCGTCGCATGCTAGACGTGCAGGTAGTAGGTAGGTACCTTGTTAAAACGCTTGTATAGTAAAATTCTTTATTCATGCAGATATATAAAAAAAAAAATCATTAGCACCTGTTAAATTTATTAAAATAAGTACCTAGAAATTCACAATAAAATTAGTTTAAAATAATCATTAAAACAATATAGAATGTCAAAAGAAGATTCTTTGATATCAATTGAGTATATCTTTAGAAATTAACGGAATATCTAAATATATAAATCAGTTATGAAGAATGTCAATTCATAATCCATTAAGTTCTGAATGATCATACACTAAACGATTATTCTTCTAATTTCAATGAATGAATTAATGTTTGTTATGAACAGTAAAATAAAAGCCATAATTACCCTGCTATTTAAATTTCTACTCTGTCAGTTGAAAATATAATCGATTAACATTTAATACTGTCCGCACTCAAAGAGTAGGTACCATCCATACAGGGTGTGACCGCTCTCATTAAAATCCAATCAACAAGTGCGAACAATTACCAATGTCACCCCACCACTTATGACGATTGATCTAAATCCCCACTTTTGCCAGTCAATGCCCCCCTGTAACGGTACCGGGCGTGGTTTGTGCGTTGAACGCCAATAGCGCTCGTGCGCGACTCAATGTTCTAAACGAATGATCTAGCTTGCCTGTCATTTCGCGACCACCGGATTGGCTGACGACTGGACGAAATTTGGAGCGGTTTATGTAGATCATAAAATTATAAGTCAAATTTATGACCAGTTAATATTCATTTAAACTTTGACCTACATTTTATTTAATAAACCGTTTATAATACTACTGCTATAACAAATATTTCAAAATAACTAATTGACGTTTTAGTATTTTAACGAAGATTAATAAAAATTAATCTCAATTTTAAAACATATTTCATCGATAAAAAGTCCATATAAACTATTTAGCTGCACTTTTGCGCAAGAAAATATAAATAGCAGACACAAGCCGTCATAGACTACGTGCTTTATGGGCATAGAGAAAGTAACGGGATTCGGACGCGACCTTCCCACCCGGTCGCCTCGTGCCAACTGACAGATGAGCCGAGCTTAACCTTTGATAATAAGAGAGAGCAGCTCGGCACTATAACCGGGCGCCGCGCGCGAGCGGGACGCACGATGTATCTTCTTCGGTGATCGTGAAGTACAAGATGGGTTTACAGTCACACACGGACCACATCCGAGTGAGGCGAGGGAAACTCACGCGCACGCCACGCACGGACGCGTTCGAAATCGAATTACGTACCGCGGCGATTCGCAACATTTAATTTTTTTTAGATGTTCGCAAAAAATTTACAGTATTTTTAGTAAATTACATAGCTTAGTCTCAGAAACAGACGTTTATTTTTATCTTAATAGACTTATTATTGTGATTTATTTGTGTGTGTTTTGTGTAAATATGGAGAACGAATTTTGCAGCTGAGTGGACAACGGTATTTTTTTATTAAAAATCCGGGGATAATCGCCTGAATTGCTGATACTTCTATATCTAAGGTAAGTGAAATCCATGTATCATTTTAGGAGTATTTAGTAAATATGGCATTTTTAATTTGCTAACTGAAATGAACATTTTTATTTTAACTTTACTCATAACATAAACATTTATTGGAATGATGAAGTAAATCGTAGTATATAAAACACGAAGCTCTTCTAAATAATTCTACACGAAGCATTTTTTTACTCATGTTTATCATTTTCTACGGCAATTTAAGTTGACTCTGGACACTAAATCCATTTTACCCTTATCTTTATTACACGATTGGTACACCGTGGGTCGTATCTGTATCGATATCTGAGATTGCACTTATCGGGACATCCCTATTGTTTTAAACCCGTAGGCTATAGAGGCATAACTTACGAATTTAGAATACTTTTGATATTTAACTATGGAGGACCTACGGATGTTTTTTATAGGTACAGTAAACTGAACTAAACTAAACTCAATAGTTCCTCAAAATTTTGACTCCTTCAATAATGAGTCAAAATTTTGAGGAATTACATTTCGTAACGAGGATGTTTCATTCATGTTTTTCTATTCTAGTTACAATAAACTTTTTGGATAGATTCAAAACAAACTTACCAATCAATAGCGAATGATTACATTTTTAAAAGGGATACCTTTTACGGTTGCCGAAAAAAAAGTATTTTTAGTGAAATAAAAAATCTGTAAAATATCGATGAAATCTTTATTGATGTAATACACCCTTAAATATGACGATTCTGGATAGGTTTTTATTATACCCTAAACACTGGGTATAATAGGAAGCTATCGAGTAACATACGTAATATTTAAGGGCGTATCAAATTTTCGCCTAACGCAGTCGTTAGGCGAAAATTTGATACGCAGATTTGTATTGCAGTCAATACAGCCACATCTCAAGAATAAAATACATTTGAGATGTGGCTCTATTGCACAGTGCAATACGGTCACATCTCGAAAGTAAAATACATTTGAGATGCGGCCGTATTGCAGACACTAGGCGTTTTGTACGTATGGCATATTTGTTGTGCGTAATTAGCCGTAAGACTCAAAGGTGAAAATACATATTTTGTAGTCGACTGTACCTACCTAAGGTAGGCACCTCATTTAGGTACAGTCGACTACAAAAATATGTATTTGCACCGTATTACGTTTTTAATAAGGTGTAAAAATATATACTACTTACATTCGTAATACATATTTTAGTAGCCGAAAGTCCCTAGCTAGTGAAGCTTAAGGTCTACCTGTTTGGTATTTTCTTTTCTTGTGTCTCATGTTTTAATAACAATTGAAATATGATAAACTTAAGGCGTTCTCAAAATCAAAATTGGACAAAGCAAAACCAAAATAAATTAAAATGGATTGTACAGATGTTTGTAAATATTCTAAATATAGATCATAACGAATCAACACATGTTATGACAGTATGGCGGTGATAGGTAAATATAAATACAATACATATTTGGGTAACAACCAAATTCTTGGCCAGCTTAACTCACTCAATTCAATTTTCTATGAATTTTTTCCGTTGTGACACGAAAATTACATTTCGAAATTAATTTTTGTGTGTTCCATGGTTAATTTTTGTGTCACAATGGAACTTTTTCACTTCTTTAGTTCGCATGGCTAACTACCGACTAACCAGGCTTACTAATGGACAAGAATTTGGTCCTTACCCATTTTTGACTATCAGAAACGAATGCTACCAGTTTTCATTTTTAATCCACTTGTAAACTTTGTACTGACGATATTTTTGTATCGGTTTTTTTGTGCTCTGCATAACTTATGCTTATGCTGGTAAAAAAGCATTCTAATATGTTGAAAAAAACTTAACGCGTACTTCGAATGTAGCATGTATAATGTAGGTATATGTTAATCTGTAATTTATTTAAATACCGGATAAAGGATCTAAACTTATTTTAGTAATCTGAACTGGTTATTTTAGTTAGTCGACAATAAAATTGTTACGATAACAAAATCTCTAGTTAATTATCGTGAATTGAGATCAAGTGGAAATCGAAAATACAGTATTCCGACGTAATTTCCCTATAACATGCTAACAGAATGTGTTATTTTCATAATCATGCGTAAACTATAGTGTTTTTTTTTCTTTTTTTTGTACTCGTTATATTGTCGACGTTTCGGAGGAGTTGGCATGGTCATCGAATCTAGTAAAAAATAAATTTATCTATGTTTTTCAGCTAATGATAATGGTTTAAAACCAGGTTATCAGACTTCATTACACTGCCACCCACACTCATTTTGTTTATGTCAAATATTTACTTGTACATATGCGAAAATAAATATCACTATTCATCTGTTCATTGAAATACGAAGCTCATACTTTGTATGCGCTAATGTCCTGGCATAAATTTTTTGCACGTTGCTGAATACGCATCAGAGATGCGGCTAGTAACATCAAGAGAAAACAGGAGTTAAGGCTTACTTTTTCTTATAAGGTTGTAGGGCAACGTAATTAAATGTCTCAAGAGAAGCAGTCTGGTGAGATTACATACTAGGTGCTTCGCGGATGCCTCGTAAATCATGCGTGACTTTGGATATCAACGATAAACACGGATCAAACCAAAACAACTCAATCCATCTTATTTCAAACTTAGCCTTTACTCTACACTGTTGATAGACATTTATAAAATCCGCTAGACAAGTACTTGTTACTCATGTGTATCAACCTTTTTCCGAATCCGGAGTCAGATCCGTGACCCATCGTAATCAAATGTAATAAATATAATGTGTTTGTGATCCCTCACATGCGTCAAATATATCACACGCATGATTGATTAAACGTACGTATTTCCTAATCGAATTATGTATATATCGTATTACAAAGTTATATTTGCTGGCGTTTGGGACTTTTCAATAAACATGATGGAGGTGCTGGGATTAAGAAATGATGTCTCTTATTTTTCGCCAGGCGCAAATATAAATTTGCTGCCGTGTTAGACCTTGGTGCTTCTTTAGGTCATTATAACGCAATGGTATATTGACGCCAATTAATTTTGAGATTCAATTTGAGTTAATTAGTTTGTGGTTAAAAATGTCAGTCTGATATTTCTAATGACGCGAGACTAAACATGTGAGCTCTGAGTATAATACGTTTTTGCCGTTTTCTATTGATTTGGTAGTGGTTTTACTTTTATTTTTGTTCATATAAATTCTTAAGATAATGTATTAAAAACATAATAATTACCTATATACATTTCTCTTAGTTTTTTCTTATCAGAACACGATACCTTGATCGGTTCACACCTCATTTTTGGTACACTCTGTATATACCTGTCAATGACAAAACACTTCTTTTTAAAAGTGATAAACATTTTAATTAATTTTCTACTAAATGAGACGGACATGAATATATTTTCCTGGTGTTAATAGGAAGTTCGTGAAGATACTAATTCTGTGAAGAACAAACGTTATGGCCACGGCTGTCTAGTTTGTAGTGAATCTGCCTACAAAGATGACGGGCTTGGGTTCGAACCCTGGAAAGAGCATTTACCTATTTGTGTGATTGAATACAAACATGTGACTTTTAGTATTGGATTTTCTATGAATTAAGCATTATTTTTATTTTTAGCAAGTACTAAGTACCTACGCATATTGTCGTCTACTTTTGGACGAAGTCGATTTATGTACCTAACACATTTGTATGTCATGTTATTTATGCATATTCATGTGATATAAAACGGGCAAACAAACACACAAAATCAAATACAAGCTATACTTATACTTGGTAAGAATATAAAGGTATGAGACCGGAGAACATGCTCTATTTAAAGTTTTCGTTGATCGAAATTTTAGTCACCTAGTAACAGGATTTATCTATAAATATCCTTAATTTATAGGTTACTAAGTGTACCAGTGATCTCATTAACCCTTTAAGGTCCTTTTAACAACCATGACAGCAACAATCAATATCTCAATAATTAACTCAATCGACACATTGTTAAACAACCGAAGGTTTTTCCGACAGGCTTTATTACCAGTCAATCACGTGGAACAATCTAATTAAAATGCTATGGCAACGCAAAGGACGTGTTACTATGACGTTAGTTCAAGGCTATTTCTAAACGTGTCAAAAAAACAAACAAATGTATATTTCGAAGTTAAGGAAATAAAACTATGAACAGTATGTAGACATAAGACTACTTTGCAAAATTATCTTTACGGTCTAATGTGTTTAAGGCGTGTAGATATGCGTAATGTAGATTTTTGAAGCGTAGCGAATAAAAGTAATTCGTGTATTGTTGCGTGAAAGAAAAGTATTGTAATACTTCGTTAATTGATATCAATCTACACACATGACACAATAATTTTAGAAGGCAACATTATATTTTTAGCTCGGTCCCACCTGTGTCAGGGGCCTAAAACAATTTTCGAGCCTAAACCGACCCCGGTCCAATGGCTTGTTGTAATTGGTTAAGCGCCTCAGTTCTGCCAGTTAAAACTTGTAAAATTGTAACTTGTAGCTTCATGAAATGGACCACTGGCAAGTTTTATTTTATTTTATACAACGACGGTGGCAAACAAGCGTACGGCCCTCCTGATGGTAAGCGGACACCGCAGTCTTTAGACGCATGCAACTCCAAAGGAGTAAAATGGGCGTTGCCGACCCTTGATATGTTTGAGGATTCGCCGTGATGACAGCTGAGGGAACAAATTCCCTCGCTCTCAACACAACGCATCCTCGGGAGCTCTGGCGACCTTGCTCACCTCCAGGAACACAACACTACTACAGAGATACTACTAAGGAGTTTTTTTTGGATGTATATCCATTTCTGTAGAGCCATGGAACATATTATGGTATGTTGGGTGTGAAATTAACAGTTCGCATAAGGAATACAAAACTCCGTTCCAAAACGCAAGTAGCTCGCATAGCCCACGCAGTGGCCAAACATAAATAGGATTGGGACGGGCACATCTGCCGCATGGGCGAAGACTTGGAGGCTGAAATCACCACCAAGTGGGTCCCACACAATCGAACTCGGTGTCGCGGTAGACCTTGTCGGAGATGGCGAGACGAGCTTGAGTTCTTTAAGCAAGACTAGTGAAAAGCTGCCCAGGATAGCGATATGTGAAAGAAGTTAAGGCTATAAATAATAATAAAAATATCATTTACTAAAATCATACGTTTTGATACCATGATATCTATACCTATTCAAAGTTCTCCTTTAAGGATTCTAGTCGAACACGCCCCCTAGACAAAGACACGCTTATACCTTCCGCGCACGAGAAAAAGAGATGGAACACTCTTCGGGAATGGCTTTTTTGGACACATTTCGATAAATATCTAACTTCGAGAAGTTTTATGTAAATTTCATAAAGTGAGATTTTAGATGAGATAAAATACTATAGTATTAACTAGATTGTGTCGTAAAATAATGTATCGTTTGAGTATGCTGAGTAAAAAAAGGAAAATACAGACCCAACTTAGAAATTTTTTTCTATCGAGGAAATTTTAAGCAATCATGTATCGGTAAAATCAGAAAAACAATCATATAGTCAAGATTGATATATCTGAAAATCAGATCTTATTGTTTCTCAATCTAGTCAGAACGGCGTTTCAAAGCACGCGATAATTTAAAATGCACCGCCTTAACCGATGCATTTATATATTTCCCAATTCTCACCAAATGCTATATAATTTCACACAAAACTAATCTTTCGCCACACGCACTATATTTAGATTATTTAGACCACATTTCGTAACTACGAGTATTACATCATCTAAGTCAGATTATGGTGCTAATTTGTATCAGAACAGTGTTTATTACGAAATTTCCTTACATTTGACCTTTTATTTTGCACAAACGTACGGTAGACCGCAGGTCGTCATAATGGGTGGTTAGCGCAAGTTGTAAATGTAAGCGAAAGTAAAATACTTATAGGGGCCTACTTTTGTACGACTCAACTTTAATAATATGATCTACTAGCTTCCGCCCGCGACTTCGTCCGCGTGGACCCGGGATAAAGACTATCCTATATTATAATCCAGGCTATAAACTATCTTCGTGCAAAATTTCATTCAAATCGGTTCAGCCATTTAAGCGTGATTGAGTAACAAACATCCAAACATCCAAACATCTAAACTTTCGCATTTATAATATTAGTAGGATTCGGTTCGGACAGTGTCAAAAATATGATCGATGATCTATTACGTACTGTTTTTGACAGTTTTTTTTCTATGATTTCGTGGAATATCAGTTCTACTTGTTTTTATACGACCGTGGTGGCAAACAAGCATACGGCCTGTCTGATAGCCAACAGATACGTACATAGACGCTTGAGATTCCAGAAGCGTCACAGCGCGATGCCGGCATTTGGCAATACAGGCGTGAGTTATTTATATATATATACAAGCTACCGCCCGCGACTTCGTCCGCGTGGACCCGGGATAAAAACTATCCTATATTTTAATCCAGGCTATAAACTATCTTCGTGCAAAATTTCATTCAAATCGGTTCAGCCGTTTAAGCGTGATTGAGTAACAAACATCCAAACATCTAAACTTTCGCATTAAAAATTTAGTAGGATATACAAAGTTTACATTACAATTGCATTACAACATTACAGTTGTGCTCGCCGCCGCTCAAGCGCACAACTTAAGCCATCCACACACACGGTAGAAAGTTTGGAAACGGCAAAGGTTTTTACAATAGGGTGTGACCGCGGTCAGAGTTTCCCCCGGTATTTATGGGTTGCCATCTAATGTTGACAATGGGTGAGGCAATTGCTGTTTATGTGTTTGCTACTTTGTTATTAAGTGTTCAAGAAGTTTATAGTCTATGGGTGCATCGTTCTATGTGGATTGTTAGAAACTAAGTATAACAACCATTAAAATTAATAACATTATGTAGTTATATGTAGGTAAATAGTAACGATTGTAAACATTCAATCAACAAATCGCGAGCCAGAAATCATTGGCAAAATGTGTCAAAGACTCGATAAATATATCCATGCTTATTATCACATAAATATTGGCCCTTACTTAACTTACTTAGAATAGAATAGAAAAACTTTATTCAACATCACATGACAATTCTAGTTACATGGGAACCTTAAAAGTAGACTTAACATATAAAATTTAAAATTAATCCTGCAGTACTTCGAATTGACCCTTCAGCTTCGTAGGCAGTCACCCAAAAGCTCAAAGGCTCAAAGTCACCCAAAGGGCTATGGAGAGGGCTACGTTGGGAGTTTCTCTGCGTGATCGCATCAGAAATCAGGCTATCCGCAGAAGAACCAAAGGTAACCGATATAGCCTACCGAATCGCTAAACTTAAGTGGCAGTGGGCTGGGCACATAGCACGTAGAACCGATGGCCGTTGAGGCGGAAAGGTTCTCGAGTGGCAACCACGTACCAAAAGGCGCAGCGTGGGTAGGCCCCCCGCAAGGTGGACTGATGACCTGGTAAAGGTTACTGGAGTCCACTGGATGCGGGTGGCGCAGGACCGGTCACTTTGGCACTCTTTGGGGGAGGCCTATGCCCAGCAGTGGACGTCTTTCGGCTGATATGGTGACGATGATGATGATGAGGCAGAGTCACTTGCCACTAGGCTAAACCTGTCGTTAAATTATATAACACATATATTTATCAACATTGAAGTACCAGATTCAGTTTAATACGTAACACAGTGTTTTTTTGTTATCATCCGACAAAATGCGACTTTTGATTTCATGCGTACTAGTTAGATAGGCCACAACGAATACAACGCCATGGCACCGCAGAAGATACCACATCGAGTCTAATTAAAAGAACAGCCTCCCTATTATCTTAACTTGTTTTAAGCTCACCTCAACGCTCACCCACAAATATATTTTGACAACGCAATACGAAGTTACTAAGCGTGGGTAGATGTCTAGTTTCGTGACGGGTGACCGGTGGGGTGAGCAAAAGCGGCGTAGCGAATAACAGCCCTGTTGACTTATCTTTACCGCCGTGATATATTACTGTGTAGAACAAGTCCAAATAGAAATCCGATCGGAACGATATGGCTTCCTGCGAGGTGAAAATGTCTTACAAAACTAGTAAGGCAAAAAAAAGTTATATTGAGAGGTTACTTATTGAAGACAGCGATTTAGGCATATTGCCTCTTGACATTGTTTCATATTTTTTCGCATTGTTAATTATGAGTACATAATATTTGCTGACGTCACGTCCCTCAGCCATGACGATACGTCATATAAGGTAGAAGAAGAAGAATATTTTTTCAAACATGCAATGAAATATTGGCGTTGTGTTCTTCCTAATGGGCTTCGAAGTGTCACGTTTTGGGCGCAGCGAGACGAAGAGACCCGTAATGGCATTTCATACAAAATGGAGGCCTAGGCCGGTAAGATGGTCTTTTATAATTTCCATTCCACAATAATTAAAGTTTGATTTCTTGCAGTTTTTTTAATTTATTTCATTGCATGTTTGAGAAAAGTACTAGGTATACATACCTCGGCGGGAAAACGGGTTGCCAGCCTCATAACTAATATAACTATCCGTCTATATGTACTCGGCCGGCAACCCCTTACTTCCCAGCCTCTGTAGTAATGTACTATTGTATAGTAACAACGTTACCTAAGTCAAGAATCCATACTAATATTATAAATGCGAAAGTGTGTTTGTCTGTCTGTCTGTTACCTCTTCAAGCTTAAACCGCCGAACCGATTTAGATGAATTCTGGTATAGAGATAGTTTGAGTCCCGGGGAAGGACATAGGATAGTTTTTAATTCTTTAGGGGGTGAAATGGGGGGGGGAGTGCGTATGGAGCTGCGATATAAACGAGTTCCACGCGGACGGAGTCGCGGGCAGAAGCTAGTTTGTTATAAGATTGATCCCTGACAATTTTGTTGTCTCAATTTTAATTC
This sequence comes from Epinotia bilunana, assembly GCA_947049275.1. Taxonomy (NCBI): domain Eukaryota; kingdom Metazoa; phylum Arthropoda; class Insecta; order Lepidoptera; family Tortricidae; genus Epinotia; species Epinotia bilunana. Next base: position 8,723,735 of record OX346265.1, read on the forward strand.
AAGGAATTCGGCTCCTGTTTTTTTTAGTTAAACTTTTGCTTCTCGTTCGTAATACCTTTTGTTACCTTTTTTAATGCACTAAAGTGGGCGCTGCTAGTTTCAAGCTCTTAGCACCAAACACTTTACCATCCACTTAGAAATAAAAAAATCCCGTCGAAAAACGCTAGGTCTTCAGTTCACGAGTAACGGTTGTATTCATAAACGTTCTACAAGCCTGTTTTAACTAAAATGCCGTTAAAATTCGTTTGTCCTCATCTGTCACTTTGACATTTGTGTTCGTAAGAATGGGACAAAGCACATTTTATTTAGCAGAGGCATTTTAAGTTTCATGAATAAGGGGGTAAGTATATAAGTGCGTGTTAATTAAAGAACTAACCTAGGCATATTGCAAAATCTTATCCTAGAAAATGTCTACTAGTCTTTATTAATTCTATTAGCTCCCCTGGCTCACCTGGTGTTGCCTTTAATAAGATTGCTATTTGATCAGCCACGTAATTATAGATGCGGATGAATGCGTGGGTCCAGCGACAGTAGGGGATGTCAGAACAGTATGAAAAGCCGGTCATAAATACCTTTACCTAATAATGGCGATAAAGCAGACAATTTAACGCTGTACAAGTTACAAAATATGTTATTTGAAAAATAAAATTGATATACCTGCAGAAGTTCAGATTTACAAAAAAATAAATTTTAATTCTTTTTTTTTATTTAACAAAAAGCAAGTGCAGTATTTAAAAAGAATTCAAACACCTGAATGAATTAAATTTAACAAAAATGTCGTCATCTTACAAAAAACTACACTTTGTCCTACAGTATAAGTTCATTCCTCTGTTATTTGTATAGCTAGGGCACCAAGTCCAGAATGTTTATAATTCTTCTTTTACACAAGGGCCATTCTTATAAAAAAACAAATTATAATGTATATTATAATTATAATAATGAGTAATTATTTACATTTAGATTTTTAACCTTACCAAGGCAGAGTATTTATCGACCAAATAACCTAAATATTTTTTTATGATAAGGTATAAAATCGTATATTAGATTGATCTATTTATTTCCTTTACAAAAATTGGCTTCGATATTTAAAAAAAAAAAAAATTGTAAATAATAATGTTGTACTGTTAAACTACATTCCCCTGTGACCAATTTTCTCTACTCACTCCGGTAACTGAGATAGTTCAGTGCTGACATTTTGGATTTATAGTTTTTTTTTATCACCACTTAAAACAAGGCCAAGCAAAGCTCTTTCCTGAATTCTTGCCGCATTCCAGATACTGTTGAGCGATAAGAGAGGTTTGACATATTAACGAGTTTGTTTTTTACCGAGTACAAAAGTACACTTACAATTTCAATTAGACCACTTACTTATTCTTGTGTCGCGATACGAACACGTTACTAAAAATAGGGAGGGAATTGGACAAGATAATACACAAGATAAAGTCGCTAGGTGAAATAAGACCAGTGAGTTGATGTGGTAATAATACTGTTATTACTAAAGTAAAAATAGCGGATATTTCGAATACATAAATAAATATACCCCCTTTCTTCCTGTGGGTGTCGTAGTAGTCGACTAAGGGAACAGGTTTGAAGTGTGTTTTGGGTGATGGGCTAGCAACCTGTCACTCCGATATCACATTTTGTCGATCATTATACCAACATTTATGCTTAAAATGGCACTGGAACACAAGTTGCATGTGCTCTGCCTACCCCTTTTAGGGATAATGAATGTATGTATGTATGAAAAAACCGTTTTGTACATAATAAATATTATTGGTTTTTATAATATCTGCGAAAAATATTGAAGTAAGTATCTATTTATTTAAGAACAGAAAACAAGCTTTCCTTAAGCCAGCTTTCCATATATTCATTTATTTTTCTCGTGTTCGTATCTTTTTTGTGATCGGAGGTGAATGGTGAGTGTTTTTTGGGTGGTCTATGTGTAACAGTGATTAATATGTTTCGCAACTTTTTACAACTGGAAAGTAACTTAGTGTTAAAAGTTTTGATTTCAAAATCTAAAACACTTACCGCCTTATTCATAAAACTTAAAATGCCTCTGCTAAATAAAATGTGCTTTGTCCCTTTCTTACGAACACAAATGTCAAAGTGACAGATAAAGACAAACGAACTTTAACGGCATTTTAGTTAAAACAGGCTTGTAGTACGTTTATGAATACGGCCGCTAGCCTTTTAGGTTTATAGTTAATTCGTAAATTAATAGTAAATTAAAAATTGAGATATTTTTTGTCAAAAACGCTTAATTATAAAATTAACTGAGTATGCTCTACAGTTTGTAGGCAATTTAAACAAGACGAATTCGCGGTAAAGTGGAAATTGAAATTAAATTAACCCGTATTCCTTTATTATGGAAAAAAAAAGCAATACGTATTATTCCTGAGAGAATTATACTATAACCATAATAGAGTTATATTTAATCTGAGATTAAAGTTGGGCGTTTGGTAGAGTCGTGCACGCGTTGATGTCTTTTGTAAGGCGAAATTAGCTCTACCATAATCAGAGGGGTAAACACGCAACGTATTGAACGCGCGTTAGGACAGTTTGTCATTTTTCCATATAAAATTTGACATTTAGATGTACAGTCAGCATCAGAAGTAGCTAAGCAAAATAACAAAAATCTAAATTACCTACACAGATCCTCATTCCCTTGACATTATTAGTGTGTAGATCATTTTTAGCACTAGAACTGCTTAGCAACTTCTGCTGCGGACTGTACCTAACGTACGTACAATGCGTTACGCGATCGACCTGCAGGTTCAAACAGAGCATAATCCTACTAATATTATAAATGTGAAAGTTTGGATGTTTGGATGTTTGGATGTTTAGATGTTTGTGTTGTGAAGACCGCTTTAGCCTAGTTGGTAGTGACCCTGCCTACGAAGCAAGAGGTCCTGGGTTCGAATCCCGGTAAGGGCATTTATTTCTGTGATGAGCACGAATATTTGTTCCTGAGTCATGGATGTTTTCTATGTATTTAAGTATTTATTTATCTATATAAGTGTGTTTATCGTAGTCTAGTACCCATAGTACAAGCTTTGCTTAGTTTGGGACTAGATCGATTTGTGTAAGATTGTCCCCTAATATTTATTATTATTTTATTATTTATTTGTTACTCAATCACGCTTAAACAGCTTAACCGATTTGGATGAAATTTTGCACATAGATAGCTTGCCTGACGAAACGAAGTCGCGGGCGGTAGCTAGTTATTAATATATTATAGTACACTTTCGCTACCAGGAACCCGCCTAGCGGGCGCCAACGCCGTAGTCGCTTTCCGCTACATACGAGGAAAACCACGGGATCGGCTACGAGCGTAGCGTGTAGCGATGGTTGGTCGCGAAAGTGTTAAAAGGCAAGTATGTTTTTAAGAGAAAGGTAGAAATGTGTGGAAAGGAGAGTCTAGGTTTTAAGGCGGTGCATTGGAAATTATCGCGTGCTTTAAAACGCCGTTCTGACTAGATTAAGAAACAAGAAGGTCTAATTTTCAGATATATGATTCTTGACTATATGATTGTTTTTCTGATTTTATCGATACATTATTGCTTAAAATTTCCTCGACAGAAAAAACTTCCAAAGTTGGGTCTGTATTTTCCTTTTTTTACTCAGCCTACTCAAACGATACATTATTTTACGACACAATCAAGTTAATACTATAGTATTTTATCTCATCTAAAATCTCACTTTATGAAATTTAAATAAAACTTCTCATAGTTAGGTATTTACCGAAGTTTGTCCAAAAAAGCCATTCCCGAAGAGTGTTACATCTCTTTTTCTCGTGCGCGGAAGGCATCAGCGTGTCTTTGTCTAGGGGGCGTGTTCGACTCGTATCAAGGCATCCCCTTAAAAGGGTCGGTCCCCTGGATTTTAAAGCTTACCATTCGGTGCGTTTTTGCGCCTGATTGTCACCGAGGCGTTATAAAAGAGCTAATGTAAAACCGAAGGGCCCTATTGTACTCAAAACATTAATTTGAAATTAGTATATTTTCACCAAGGCACTAGTTAACCGACATAGCCCTCCAAATCGACTATACTTAAGTGGCAGTGGGCGGGGCACGTAGCGCGTAGAACCGATGGCCGTTGGGGCGGAAAGGTTCTCGAGTGGCGACCACGTACCGGGAGGCGCGCCGTAGGTAGGCCCCCCACAAGGTGGACTGATGCCCTGTTAAAGGTTGCGCGAGTCCGCTAGATGCGGGCGGCGCAGGACCGCTCACTTTGGCACTCTTTGGGGGAGGCCTGTTTCCAGCAGTGGACGTCTTTCGGCTGATATGATGATTATGATATTTTTACGTCGAGATAATATTTGTTCTTTTATTAGTAAAATTACTTTTTGCATTAGAACTAGTCCTTAAAAAAACCGGCCAAGTGCGAGTCGGACTCGCGCACCGAGGGTTCCGTAAAGTTTTCGCAATTTTTCCTTGATCTGTGCTATAAGACGTTGCTTCGTACCAAATTTCAAGATTCTCAGTTCACGGGAAGTAGGTTTTGATTCCCTTGCGAGTTTCGAAAATTTGCGGTAATTTGCGGCATAAACAGCTGTATCTTTTGATTGCGTTGGCTTAGAAGTTTGATTTTTTCACAGCTCCAAGGGACATTAGACCTGAGTATTTGGTATAAATTATAGCTTGATAACTTTACGCGTTCCTGAGAAAAAGGGTCTTGACAGACGGAGGGACCATAAAGTGATCCTATAAGGGTCCCGTTTTTTCCTTTTGAGGTACGGAACCCTAAAAAGCAGTTTTTGTACTAGATTTTACTGCCGACTGTTTGTTTGCACATGCAGTACTTATTGAGGAGGGTTCCAATGAACAGAATTACGACGGGTTTGTCTTTTGCTGTTAAGGTATTGTAAGTAAGTAACTAAGTAAGGTATGTCCTGTTCTCTCATCAGATCAGATCGATGGTACCATAAATTAATAGAGCTTTGTTGACAAACTTACATTTTACAAGCTTTTATTTAGCTTCACCTGTCCCGTTGTCTGTCTGTCTGTAATCAAGTCTTGCAAGTTAAATTTGACCCACTTCCCGGTGACCGATTGAGCTGAAATTTTGGGTATAAGTGTAGTTTGGATGACAATTCAATATTATGGTACCATCGAGCTGATCTGATGATGCAGACGGAAGGTGGTCATGGGAATTCAGTACTTAACCGACGTAAACCTGTTGAGTTTGGGCTTGTTAGAATCTTCTCAATGAGTAGTTGATGACGGTATACAGAAAAGTACAGTCGGCAATAAAAGCTTGTACCAAAAAATATTTTTTTGATAGAAACTTGTTTCTCCTAGCGTTATTCCCGGTTGTGGCCCTAAAGGAGCCCGGAGTCCGCTTTGACACCTAATCCCAAGATTTGCCATAGGCACTAATTTTACGAAAGCGCCTGCCATCTGACCGTCCAACCCAGAGGGAAAACTAGACCTTATTGGGATCAGACCGGTTTCCTCACGATGTTTTCCTTCACCAAACAAACCCACATAATTATCCTAAATTGCAGCTCAATCTGATACCTGAAAGAAGCTGAAAAATAATTTGCAAAATGTTGAAGGCTAAGTTGCTTATTTACATACAGTGATAGTTGAATAAAAACTTGTGAAAATATCTGCAATAAACGTTAGTGCCCAGCCATTTACAAAACGCACTTGGCACATCGTTCGCACATAGTCTAAACAACACACATAATATTAATACTTGGGGCTCTGTGGAGGAGCGTTTAGTAACAGTTGAGTACTGGTACGAATCACTAAATATACATTTATATTGCCAGCACGGCTAGCACGCGACGGCGCGCGAGCTCTTTCGACTTTTCTCGCACTATCCGTCTCTCTCTTATTAGAACACTTAGAATAAGAGGTATAGTGCGATAAAAATCGAGAGTATGTCGCGGCCGTCGTGTGCTAGACGTGCAGAAAACGTTTCTCTTGTAAGATGAATGTTCAACAAGAATGAATGTTCGCATACCTAGTATATAAAAAATGGATTGTCGCCTGCGGTATTTCCGGACCGATACGACCTTGAAACCTTCAAGAAAGGACCGTACTCCCATCTTAAAGGCCCGCAACGCACTCACAACACCACTGGTGTTTCAGGTGTCCATGGGCGGCGGTAATCGCTAACCATCAGGTGATCCGTCTGCTTGTTTGCCTCCTATGACATAAAATAAAATCGACATAGTACCAAACTAAGCAAAGCTTGTACTTTGGGTACTACGCGACGATATAGATACTTATATCGGTAAATAAATACTTCAATACATAGGAAACACCATGACTCAGGAACAAATATTCGTGCTCATCACACAAATAAATGCCCTTACCGGGATTCGAACCCAGGCCCTCCAGCTTCGTAGGCAGGGTCACTACCAAATAGGCTAAATGGTCGATTTTTTTAAAATTTAAGTTAAGAATTGAGACGTGTAGTATTTGTAATATTGTTACGAAATGACATAACTTATTTCCTCGTAATTGAGAACAATTATTATCTCCAATCTATTTACATATTATCGCCAAAATGATCACGACAAATCGATATAAACTAGACAGTTATCAACGCGGAAATTCACACGGAGTTGTAAGCGTATGGTAATAGCTTAGCATTAGGCAGAATATAAGGTAAAACGATTTATCCCTATAGAAGCCCTAAAATTATTTTGTTTTTTCTAGAGAACAGATGAGACTTCTTCAAGTCTACATATGTACCTATTTAAAGTTACCTAAATTTGTAAACGGCTAATAAACCTTAAAGTTCTCATTATGAAAGAAACAATATTACTTTTTTTTCTACAAAATGTTATTTAATTTATAAATAATCTCAAATATTTTTTTTTATAATGACATAAGTAATTATTTAAGTACCTAATAATCAGTGTTTATTGCTCATTACTGCATCTTCAAGTGTCAACTTTTGATACATCGAGACTTGAGAACTAGGTCACGCTTGCAAGTTTATTGCCACCCAGTAAAGTTACATTAGAGTCTGTTAAGCTTTTGGTGGCTTTGAGAGCTTATTAATTATCAATATTTTAAGTTGCATTATTAAGGCTGGCTCGGTACCTAACTATGAGAAATATGGAAATAAACATGCAACGGTTTAATAAACTAGGCTCAAATAAAATACTGCGGAACTATAAAAATATAGTTTCCCATTAAGATTCTGAAATCACTATAAACATTTTTTTTTTACTTACATGTGATTTGTATGAACATCCGTCAACTGTTTTTTTTTCAATAAAAAAAAACAGTTGACGGATGTTAAAGTCAATATATGCAAAAGTATGTGTTACACCTACATGCCGCATTTAAAATTGATTTCAATCTGTTTTGCGCGCACTAGCTAACATGTCTTATTTAACAAGCGCGAAACACATTATAAAATCTCAATTCGAAATGTTAGTGTCAGATTGAACTCTAATCAACCGTGGAAAAGTTAGTTACCCAATAAATTTAAGGTCACAGTTCTAAGTGTACGAGTACAAGTAAGTAAAGAAAGCACAGACCAAGTTTTGCAATTACGCGATGCCCGCGTTAAGTAACATCGCATGCGCATGAGTTTCCTAGAACGATGCGCAGAATGTGTGGCGTAAGCGCCATTTTGTTATTAAAATAACTAAATATGTGTACAGAATACGGAGGTTTATTTTTGTTGGTCATTTCGCATCTATAACACAGCTCTCGCTGTTTATATAAATACTATATGCCCGGGCGGCTTCGCTCGCGCATGGCAAAGAACGCAGGCAAAGCCGCGACATGAAACCTAGCCTATGTCTATCTAGAAAGTTCATACTATACACAAGTGAAAGAATTGTTGAAATTGGTCCAGTGTCCGGAGATTACCCATTACATACAAACTTACTGAGCTACAGTTTCACAGACGTTTCCTCCTTATAATTTTAGCAATAGATTCAAAAGATTGCCGTACACGTGTATAACGGGTACCCACACTACATAACTCCAAAGATTAATTTGTCCGAAAGCATATTTTTTCCGAATTTCATAATTCCGAAAACGATGTTCCGCTGATTTCTTTTTTGATCTTTCAGGATATAATACTAACCTAACCTAACCTGTTTATGTATTTTATTTAATAATCTGCGTCCAAGTTTTCGTTAAGCAGTAAATAACGTTCGGAATTTTGATATTTCGGAATAATGATGCTTTCGGACAAATGAATCTTCGGAATTTTTGTGTGTCCCCGCGTCTAATGCAATATTTATTAAGCCAGTCAGAAATAAAGGTAAATAAATATTTATTTAATCTTTATTGCACAAAAGAATATCTTATAATACAAAAGGTGGACTTAATACTATAAAGCATTCTCTACCAGTCAACCTTAAAGAAAAGCAGATAAAATGTGGACAGTGCAACTTAATTTAAAACAAAAACTCTATAACATGTCTTATTAACATATTTTCATTTAAAGTGAAGTGTTACTGTTTTTACATCTACCGCTCAAAAAAAATATCGCGTAAGACCAGTGTAAAGTCATCACCTCGCATCTGTTTCGCATTCTCACGTGTAAAAATGAGGTGAAACACAAAAATGAAAAGGTTATGAACCATATTATTCAACAAATTTAACATTGATTGTATGTATTTTCACATGAACATTATTTTTAATTGAATGACGATGCCCAACGGGTTTGACGATCATGATATAAATTATTATAGTTTTGACATGTCAATGCGAATTTATACTGTAATCTTTTATAATGAAATAAATTATCTTATCTTATTTCCTTTAGACCCTGCTGATATTTTTGGATGACTGAGAAGCAGCTCAACTCGAAAGCATAATTGCTATTGTCACCCCCTATTGGAATTGAATCCTCGTAAAGGTTACTTACGTTCTAAACGCAATAGAAAAAAAATGCCTATCAACCCGACCGTCAAGTTGTACAATAATCTTTATCTCACCAATAATCTCGTATATTAAATAAGATAAGTTCAGTCATAAAATAAACTTGACATAAAACCACGTGTCTTAATTAAATATGTGGGTTTATGACGAAAACTATAGCGTACACCATAAAGGTATAGCTAGTTAAAAAACGTAGTCATTTTTAGTTTTATGTAAGAATTTTATTTCAATCACTTTCTAGTTAGAGGTTCATAAAAAGACGAAGATGCATACGAATATTACTCACAGTGGTCACTGGAAATACCTGGTTTTATTGATTTTACATACATACAAACATTCACGCCTTTATTCCCAAAAGGGGTAGGCAGAGCACATGAAACGTATATTCCAGCGCCACTTTTAGCATAAATGTGGGCATAAAAGATCGACAAAATGTGATATTGCAGTGATAGGTTGCTAGCCCATCGCCCACAACACACTTCAACCCTTAGTCGACTTTTACGACATCCACGGGAAGAAAGGGGGTGGTGAAATTCTAACCCGATACCACGCGGGATTTATTGATTTTATTCATATCTATTAAATATATCGTTATCTAGTTCTAGTACCCATCACACAAGCCTTATTGAGCTTACTCAGGGGCTTACTAATATTTATTTATGGACTCAAAGCCACTGCTAAGAAAGTGAGCTTCCTTATAGTACCTTTTTTTTTTGACGGAGTGGAAATGCCCTTACGCATCCCCCCAGCCGGGGAAGCTATAATGGGGGGGTATGTGGGACTCTCGCCCTCCAGCCAACTTTTCCATGTATTTAAACAGAAGGGGGAGGGAGTCTACCCACTAAAACCACTCCGGCGTTTCCATACCTGCCGTTAATGGGGGCGCAGTGGGATCGCGAGCATTCCACCACGACGCCCCCCGGTTCCTTATAGTACCTAGGCTTTTTGAATAATGACAAGATGTGCCTTACCATCTTTGTAAAGATAAAGCTAAGAATCGCGTGAAAGGATATAATTTGTATTATATTAGAAAGAAAGAAAGAAAGAAAACATTTATTCGTGGACAAAACAATGGGTATACAAAACAAAACACAGTAAAGAAAAAGTAGCAGGGTCCACGAAAAGGCCCCGACTCAGCATGGTGCTAACCTAGGAGGCCAGCGCTGGTCTTCCGTCGGAACCTTTACATGAGTTACCTCCTGGAAGGCAACACAAAACAAATACCTACGCTAAAACATATTTTAAAGAATACATAGGTATCCCAAGTAAAAATAAGCAGCATATAAGTGCGATAGAGATAGAGATATCCGAACTTCGACATTCGAAGTTCGTGGTTATAGCTCAAGAGTGGCACGGCAGATTGCAGCGTGTGAACGCGTCGCCAAACTGTGTGTCAGTGTCACTGTCACTGTCAACTTGACAGACCGAAACGCAACTTTTATTTCTGATGGTGAATATACGTAAATACAGAAACGGAAAACAAGTTAAAAATACATTTATGACACAGGAAGAAAACTAAAAACGAATACAGTATGGTGCAAACTTAAATATTGAACGACACAAGCTCAACTGTGCAGACATAAAACGACTGCCTTCTGTATTTATATTACAATTAATCACACGGTTAATTAAACACGTGAAAACACATATCTTAAAGTAGTGACATTTTATATACAATGAGTGTTATTATTGGTATTATTTTTAACATGCCTCACGAAAGTTTAAATTCCATATAAACGTTAGACAAGCATGAATGCTCTTAGTGTGGGGCTAGATCGATTTGCGTTAGGTTGCCGCCCTTTAAATGTATTAACTATTTTACCTTCTCTATAAATAATCCTTGCCAGGATTAGTACACGTGTCAAAGCGCATTCAACACCTAAAGAAGTAAGCGGGGTCGCGCGGTTATTTGCCACCATAGTGTTGTAAAGACTCGGGCAAGCTTAATAGGTCTCTTATAAGCTATATAAAAGCTTAGTAGCCAATTAAACTTACCGCGTCACCAAAGCTCCATAGGAAGCTTGGAACATAAATTAGCCTCTGATTTCAATGAAACCGCCGCCGAATCGTAAAAATATCATATAAATTTTAATATATGTCATTTTATGTCGATTTGTCGATACGCTGCGTAGTTTATGTTTATGTCAATTCTTTTTATTAAGGTTAAATTGTTTATGAGTTTTATGGCTTTATTTTAATAAATTATGAACCTAAACGCTACAGATCTTAGAAACCAAGAGCATTATTTAAGAGCGTCTTGATGGCAGTACGGGAGGGGGCTATTTGTCTTAGGGTATTATTTAAACGAGTGACTGTAAATTAAAGTTTTAAGTGTCAAAAATAATTAATGTACGTTACTAAAACAGTATGTCCATCATCAGTCGCAATTTTTTTTTTATTCGATCGTTTTATAATTCCCCTTTGTTTTAAATGACTCCCAGCTGATTAATGTTTTTTTTTTGTCAATTTATGTAACTTCTAAAACGGCAGTATTTGGTTTTTGCAATGACATAATGTATTCGTACCGAAATTCGATAGTTCGGCAAATGTAACTTTTTTTTAAACTAACTTAATATGGTCATGCTATCTGAATAAAGAAATGAAATTATATTTTATCATATATTATGCAAGCTAATTTAATCATTAATGTTTATTACAAGAATATGGCTTTACTTCAGGTACGTCAACAAAGTCACAGCATCAATAGAAAAAGTGCAACATGTTCTACAAGCAAGCATTAGGTAAGTACCTATACGCGACAAGCCTAATAAAATACTAATCTTATCTAAGTCAATTAAAATTGCAAATGAAACTAATTTAATTGCACTTTGAACTTTATTTCCAGAGCACAAGGCTCAAAAAAATTAAGTGTTCATAAAAAACTGGCCAGCAATTAAAAAGCTAATAAGCCAATTAAAAAATTAAAGCGATCTTCGAACGCTCCAGTTCAAAATTCGAACGACGCGTGACGTATCGTGACTGTCAGGACTGTATTCACTACGCATAACGGTTCATCTCATTTGAACCAGTATAAAGTTTGGTCTGGCGCTTAGATGTTGTAAATCGCGGGGTCGAAATATGCTAGATGTGGTGATGCGAGTCCAGGCCGGTTGTGAGTCGCAACAGCTGTCAGAGTAACGTGACCCGGATCATAACATGGGTGAGAATCGTGCGTTTTGTAAATGTACTTATAGTACATTATGTACAATGGGCGGTAAAGTTTAGAATGACTGATCGCAATCGCTAAAGCAGAATTTTATTAAAAAGTAAAAATTGCGATATATTATGTGCTTTTCTTTACCAATGCTTGTGTATGAAGGGGTATTTTCTATTGAAGCGGGCGGCAATTGATACCTACTTGAGAAGTCTGACGTCTTTTAAGCCCATGGTGACGTCGCAATTTAAAAAATACTTTCTTATTTTATTATTTCTTATCTTATTACATTATGACGGGTCGTGACATAACTACTTAGTCTTCGCGAAAAGCGATTATTTCATTTATCACTAACTCATCAATTCTTTAAAAAAAACTGTTCATTTTGTGTATCAGATACCGAACGGTAGAAATTTACAATCAAAAACGACAAGTTCGGAACATTCACAGCAGCAAATATCCACTAAGTTTGTATACTCGAAGCAGTTCAAACCAGTACCAGAACCACAAATAAGTTACCTTTTTCAACTGTCATTCTGACGCACGTTCTGACATGACATCTCAAATCGTGCCCGTGACAGACGAGTTAATTTGACCGTTTAAGCACTTGAGTTTTTAGGGTTCATTGTAATCTATAAGGTAATGAAAGCTTTAAACTGCGTATTACAAGCCGTTCATAAATGTAGGTCCGTTCCCGAAGGCTCAAAAGTATCTTAGTAACCTTATGCCTGCCCTTAGCAACAAAATCATGTTCACATATTTTGGATCACTTTGTCCGTGCACATTTTTCCAACTCGACGGAAAACGACGGCGGGGGACCTGAATTTGTCAGTGAAGTCTACTTGGCTATACATTTGAGCAGGATAATATGATATTCCCCCCTGATATTACCTTTTTTTATGTTGGCGATATGCGTTTACGCATCCCGTCCTTTCCGGGGAGGCAGGACGGGTATGACGGACTAACCGAAGCTGGACTACCGTCTTAAACCACCAACGACATCGGGCTCCGCTTTTAAACCACAATTTAAAAGCGGAGCCCGATCGCAGGATCGCTCTTGGCATTCGACTGCGTACGTCCCGGCGGGCGGCCCACAGTAGCAGGCCGCAGACATTTCGAGGCGTCAGCTGGGCGAGCGCCTCCAGTCCTGTGGAACCTTTGTTTACAGGGCTTGCCCCGACTCCCTGCACGGTTTCACTACGGTGCAGGCAACAGGTGTGCATAGTGCCTCTGCCTCCAGTCCGTCGTCGGCGAAGCGGATCCGCGAGATGATCATTTTCGCGAGCCCGCTCCGCAGCCTCCTTTTGTGACATTACGTCGTCATAGAAGGAGGCCATCGCTCTCTAAGCCTCCTCGCTGTTGAGCATGGCGTTGGCGACAATCGACAGCGAGATGCAGGTCCGCTGAGGCCCCCACACGGTACACTCTTCCAGAGTGTGAAGCGCTGTGTCGACAGGCGCGCCACACTCGTGACAACCCCTGTTGTTGCCTCTCTCCCTATATGCGATGCAGATACTTACCAAAGCATCCCCTGTACGTCTAGCACAACTTGCCGACAAACCGCTTCGCGCGCTACTGAGCGTCCACTATCTCACTTGCACCGTGCAAATTCGAAAGAGGAGGATAGGATCTTTCTCGACTCGCGTCGCGGCGCGGCGACAGTTGTGCTAGCCCCCCCCCTATGATATGCCTCAACTCTTCAAAAATCTCCGTCAAAATAGATAAAAGAATCCCTTCTATATTTCAGCTCACTACACGCTTGACTTGCTCAACATTAACTAAATAAATTAAACTCTGTCAAGACACGTCATCTCATCTCATTATAAGTTCGCGTAACCAATTTGTAGCAATCATATAACCTTTAATAAACAACCTTACCATGCAACTTTGCACTTTATTTCAAATATAATTAGGTTGCTTACGTGAAGCGTGAAGTGTTTTATGTCAAAAGATTTTGCGATGATGTCAATTGAACTGTGTATTATTTGGTCTCTAGTATTTGGCATGATTATTCAACCATTGACTGTGTGCACAGTATTTAAGTACCTACCCATTTTTTTCTATATTTAATGAATGCTTAAAGATCGGTCGTTGTAAAAAAGGATGAAAACTCGCAAATTACTGCCATTAAAATTAAACCTTGTTCATCATCCTCCTAGCGTTATTCCCGGTTGTGCCCTAAAGGAGTCCGGGGTCCACTTTGACACCTATGCACAAGATTTGGCGTAGGCACTAGTTCCACGAAAGCAACTGCCATCTGACCTTCCAACCCAGAGGGAAAACAAGACCCTTTATTGGGATTAGAACGGTTTCCTCACGAAGTTTTCTTTCACCGGAAAACCTCTGTTAAATATCAACCCATATTGCGTACATAGGTTTTTTTGAAAAATCCAGTGGTACGAGCCGGAGTTCGAACCCACGACCTCCACATTGAAGTCGCGTGCCTTCACGCTCGGCTATAGTGACTTTTAATATTTCTTTAGCATGTAATGCGCAAACCCATAATATTTTTGAACAATCTAGCCAACAATACCCCCACACGTGGGTTTAACGAGATTAAAAATTACATCCCCTCTTTGGGTGTAGGGGAGGTACACAAAATTTATTTATTTTAAATATTTTATTTTACTGTTTTGTCGGCGTGATTGATTTATATACCCATGCCCAATTACAGTTTTCTAGTAGTAATAGTTACTGAGCTAAACCGAAGACGGACGCACAGACGGACGGCCAGACGGACATGGCGAAACTATAAGCGTTCCTTGTTGACTACGGAACCCTAAAAACGGTACAAAATTTACGATACCTATATGCGAGTAACTAGCGATCAAAGTACTCGTATCTTGCATTATATTACCCGAGTCTGACCCCACTATACACTATGTCATACAACCCCTGTCATGCTGTCCACAGGAAGTCATATCATAGCGACTCTTACGCATATATCACGACCATGTTAACTACTTATAGCGTATCTTCTGAGCCATCTCGTAATGAAATATCTTGCAGCCTGGGAACTGGAAATCTTATCTGGTTTCCTTCGCTAATTTTATTGAATCGAGTTTTATATTATATTTAAGTGTATGCAGATAATGTAGTAATTATAAATTAAGTGAAATAAAGGTGTGTAAGTTGTAATATAATATTGAATATATAAAATACGATTTAGACGGCTCATATTATATCTGATATATAATACAATACTTACTATTTATTGCACGCTCATATGAAACGAATAAAGCGGTCCAATTGCAAAAGAGCTCTCTTCCAGACAACCTTTGGGTAGCGGAGAAATTGGAACAATATATTTCAAGTACGTGGCAAAATTATAAAACGAATGATATAGGTATCTAACGTATTAAAAAATATTTTTTTATTCCGCCAATAGGCCACAAGGGCACTTGACATACACAATTACGTCAATAATAAATACACACACAGAAAACATACATATAAACATAGGTACATATTTATTAATACGATACACAACAACAAACAAATGCCTACCCTACTTATTTATGGAATAGGTACGATATATTGTATACATACCGCTAAGTCTCGCCGCCCTCAAATAAGTAGGCTCAAGAAATATATTTTGGTGGAAGATCATTTATTATAGATAGTGCGTAACATAAAGAAAATGTACAAACATGGAGTGACGACGGCAATGACAAAAAGAAAAGATGGGGCGGAGGGGGAGGTTGGTTGTAAAATCTTGCTTAGTTTAGAATTCCTGCTCCGTCTTCGCAATCGAAGGCTTTGATGTGTCTTCTGGTGCCTCTCACTCTCATGGAGACAGCTCGTATGAGTGATATTTGAACTTTAACTTTTAGCCAGAAAATTAATTGAGAGTACGGTTTTTCTCATTTGCATGATAATTTGGATGCTGTTTTTTTTTTAATAAATATATATATTTATATATATAATATATTTTGGTTGAATTTACCATTATTACGACATTATAAATTAATCGATTTCAATGGATTACTTCAACGCCGCGCAATCACTGGATTATTTCAAGTTGTGGCCGAGCCCTAAGACTAAAGTGGCAAAGTTACACCAGCAAACTGTTTCTGCCATTTAAAATGCACTAACTCATAGAAAGTTACCGTAAGCGTATGGCCACTAGCCATGGGATATGGGCATATATTCCAAAAACAGTACATTGTTCGCATAATTACTCTCATAGATAACAAAGTTAACAAACTACTTAAAAACCATGTAAATCAAGTAATAACAAACCGCCGCTTAACAAGACTTAGCCGCCATGTTTTTGTACTGCCCCGTTCCCACATTGTCTGTTAAAGCGATGTACGTAGTCATAACCTGGTCGTAAAGAAAGGCTGCAAGCTGTCACTTTCTTGCGAACGTCGTAAAATGGTGTAAAAGCTGTCAAGAACGCTTCCGTGAAACTTACTTAGTTGGAGCTTAGGCCTTATTTATATTTTCGTGCGATGACGGCATTTTTAAGATTTTGTGTTTTTTTTAAAGATTTTGTTGCTTTCGATTCGTTCTAAGTTTTTATTTTTATTAGCCTAATGGTTAAATTTTAGACGGTATTAAGCACTACGTCTGCTATTTGAATATATTTTGTGGATATTATACAGTGAAGTTTAAATAAATTCATAATTTTTGATGGCCAAGCAAGGTACAAATTAACACTGCTGATTTAGACTGCCTATGATATTGATAGTGCTCTTAACTAAATAATTTTACCATCTACCTTAAAACCTTGGGCTGATTTGAGGTCCAACGTGTGACGTCCCCTGCATTATCATAGAGATATCCCCACTTTAATATCTTTATCTTTCAAAATCAGATAGAGGGGATATATTTTTCAAAAGTGATGTCTTCTAGACTACCCCTTCTATCGATTAAGACCCATGGAATCGCGACATAGACTGTATGACGGATAGCACTTCTAAATTAGGAAGCATTGTTTTAATAAAAAATGCCATTACCGACATCAGAATTCAAGAGCTTGGCCTTTTTCGGTGGCGGAGATGCATTTTTTTACGAACCGATGTAGGCAAGGCTCCTTCATTTGGGAATATTACTAGTAACGGTGGTTTCCCAATTTGCCTTTCGTATATACCACAACAAGAGAGAATAGATGCTCTGGAGATGTGCTGCTGGAGAAAGAAACTGGATATCGTCGACGGAGTTCCACTCCATCGTTGCCATACTCCAAGAGCTCGGCATCACGCAGCATTTATCGACCTTCGTGCAGTCGTGTATACTGCAGTACTTTGGACACGTCTCTAGGCGGGATAACGACTCCATCCAGCGGCTGCTCGTACAGGGAAAGTTAGAGGATGCCAGATCGCGCGAATGGTCACCTATGCGCTGGACTGACCAAGTGAAATCCGCAGTAGGAAACCGTGTATATCTACGCAGTTGCCCGGACAGTCCGCCAACCGGGAAACGTGGTAAGAGGTCGTGCGTAGAGCTGTCTCCGCCTCTACTACCGACGTGGATGCCTTGACGTGACTACGACCGCTCTGCTGAGAGCAAAACAACGGAGAAGAAAACAATGGCTGGTTTCTCACCCAATGCTACCTGCTACCCTATCGGAAATCTTCCCGGATTCTACCTTTTTGGCACTCTGCCAGTATTCACGCCATGCACAGCTGTTTAAAGATAGAATGTCATATATTTTGAAAGTAAAATACCCCGGAACATAAAATAATGTTTAATGTGGCTTTGATTTGATTGGTTTTTCTTAGTAATCATGCATGTTCTTATTTTAATGCAAGTAGTATAATCTAGTCTTTAGATTTTACTCGCTGATTAGTTTGAATGCATAGAATTTAATCAGCGCATAACATCATAAGGTTCCAGTATCATCTCTATATGTAAATAAGACGGACAAATAAATACTAGAAACATAATCCTCAAAACCAAAAAGACTCAACTATTCGTGATTGTTTATGTGATTCTTTAATTAAAGCGTCTAGTAATAAGGTCTACAATTGCAGGTGTAATCGATATGGGATTGGGCCTTCCTAGGTGGACATACCGATCGGTTTCATTTTATTTGTAGATGTTTACCTCCTATCGGGTTCTAGATCAAGAACCTTGATCTAAAACAGTATAACTCAGTAAAGTTATTATTGTCATAGACCTAACGATGAAAATGTCCTAATGCAATAGAGGTTTGAAAGGAAAATCAACTCTATGGAAAATAGTTTAAGGCGCGAATTAAAACTACGAAATTGTACCCGATGGGTCGTTTTCTCAGCTCATTTGTGGATGCGTTTATGGTTTTAGCACAGAATTAACATTTTATACAGAAATGATACGTTTATTAATAATCTAGTTTTATAATTAATTCATATAAGGAATAGTTATATTAAACTTGTTTTTATTAGATAGTTAACTATTAAATGATATGTAGTGTCATAAAATAACTATTCGTATAATATGTACTTACCGCATCGTAGATAATATTATTAAAAGGTAGTACTTTAATTTAAAAATAATCGGTTATGACATAATTTGAAGAAAAAAACTATAAATATATCAGGTGGGTCCCTCCATTTGGCATAACTTTGATTGTCCGAAACGCTTTTACCATAACACAGACTTGGCATATTCGGTTTTTGACGAATGTTAATGTGGCGGAAACCTTATTTGGTATAATTTCTAAACATACCAAAAATGTGTTAGTCCGAAATAACATTCGCATACTATTTGTTAGGACCGATTATATTTACGAATAATTTTGTTTAGCACAAATAGTATTCGGCATATGATCGATTGTCCGAAACTTACTTGGAATACTTACAAGCTTAGCATTTTTTGGTGAATGCAGAAAGCCAATGCGCGAAGAGATCACTAGGTTAGGTTAGAACTACGACTTAACAAAAACAAACTGCTACCAGAAAAGTAGGTTAGGTTAGAACTGTGATCATAACAAAAACAAACTGCTACCAGAAAAGTAGGTTAGGTTAGAACTGTGATCAAACCAAAAACAAACTGCTACCAGAAAATTAGTTTAAAACTGTGACCTTAACAAAAACTAACTGCTACCAGAAAAGTAGGTTAGGTTAGGTTAGGAATGTGACCTTAACAAAAAGTAACTGCTAACAGAAAAGTATATCAGGTTAGGTTAGAACTGCAACCTTAACAAAAACGAACTGCTACCAGAAAAGTAGGTTAAGTTAGAACTGTGACCTTAACAAAAAGTAAATGCTACAAGGACATTCCGTTAGGTTGGAGTGAACACAAATAAAAGAAAATATAAAACTGTGAATCATAACAAGGTTTGACTTTTAATAAACAGTTAACTATAGAACATACAGAAGCCGCAAAATTATTAATGGATTCAGTTATAAAATGTTATGCCAAAAATAAACTGCGAGAATGTTTTTTGCCAAAATAATTTTATGCCCATATATTTTATGCGTGGACATGATTTGGAGCATCAAAATTATGTACTAATAATATTCGGACTAATGTAATTCTGCGTAAGCGAACTATGCGAACCTAGATTCTGCCATAACAGTTTATGCGCAAAGTCACGTATGGCTACATAGATTATCCCATATAAAATTATGACAAGAAAGTATGCCTTAACAGGGGGAACCATATCAGACATATGTGTACATAGTATCGTTCAATAACCATAATTTAAAAACTCTACAGCCTTCATGTGTAAATGTGGCGATAGAATTTGTACATTACCTACCCTTATTCATATTAACAAACCACTGTTAACTAAAGTTTGTCCCTCTCCGTTAAACACAACTGTCAAAGTGACAGATAAAGACAAACTAATTTTAAAGGCGTCTTAGCTATGATGAACGTTTATGACTAAGGCCCTTAGTATGTCGGTACTCAAACCACCCGATCTATTACAACAACTTATAACAAATTTCAACCAAGCAAACTAAAAAAACAATTCAGCTACAAAGCCACTTCGAAGTTGTACAACCTAAACTGTATTGAGTAACCGTGTTGTTAGAAATATCGCGTGTATGTTCACACAATTATTCTCCAACACCGGCCCCTAAATCCTGTACAGAGGTCAGGTGGCAGATCACTCGGCGGGATGCGCAAGAGTGGCTCGCCTATGTTAAGGGGAAGTCGGAGTTAGACCGTGGTCAGCGGCTGGCGTCGCACGCCGCGTACAGCGTATGGTTCTACATGCAAAGTAGCTGCAATAATACTTTTGAGACGCTATACGATGGCTATTGATGTTTCCGTGGACAGCCATGGGAACTAATAATTCCATCTTTAGAGGAATTCGGCGTCACCAGACGACTCTCGGACATCTGCCGGGGCTCTTTGTTTCTTTGGACATATCATGCGTTCATCTAGGCATGATCTAGAAATAATTCTAGGTTCTGTGGAAGGTAAACGCGGTAGAGGAAGGATTCCAGTGCGCAGGACTGATGCAATTAAGAGGGCTGCAAAATGCAATCCCTCATATGCAGTCTTTTGACTACGAACCGATCGATTTCACTGGTTGTTTTATTTATACTACGGCGGCGGCAAACTAGCATACGGTGTTCCTGTTATACAGTAAAATAACTGTACTATCAACTGATCGTCCTCCTCCCGTCTACGGAGACCACCCAAAATAATACGGTATTTGACAAAAGTCAAATCAGCTTCTTTTTATAAATCGTCAAAAGCCCTCCGTTGGTATGGAGTTTGTAAGGATTACTTGCGTGTGACGTCACAATACAACGTCCTTATTGTTAGTTTTTATGAATTTAAAAATCTTAAAATAGCATACTTAAATGAAATATTGATAGTTTCCGAGTATTTTCATAATTTTTATCTAATCCTAATGAAAAACAAATTACTTTCAATGTTGTCACATACCCTATTGACTAAGGGTGCGTTGCACCAAGCCGTCTGTAATGGCAAGCAGTGTTTGTTCAAATCAGAATGTATGGAAAACTAGCTTCCGCCCGCGACTTCGTCCGCGTAGACCCGGGATACAAACTATCCCATATTTTAATACAGGCTATAAACTATCTTCGTGCAAAATTTCATTCACATCGGTTCAGCCGTTTAAGCGTGATTGAGTAACAAACATCCAAACATCTAAACTTTCGCATTTATAATATTAGTAGGATGACAGCTGCCGCCGCCATGTTTAACGTTGATCGGTCTGTAATTGTAAGTTGGTGGAATCCGCCCTTATTCATAAGGTCCATGATTTATGTGTGCCTAAGTATTTTTAATGGTTTATTTTTAGCTAAAGAAGTATTTCATAGACGTAGCATTGCCAACGTGGAACTGCTGATTAAATAATTTCACATTAAATAATTCAGCATATTGTTATAAGCTTTTTCTATAATTGTAGTTATTGTTCATAATTTCTAAGAAGAGCTGGCCCTTAACCAGTTAGAAAGCTGCGCGCGCAGGTCGAGTGGATCTTCATTAGAACTGGCCGTGTCACTGCGCAGCGCCCTTTCTATATCAATATTGAGCATGCACTAATATAAATAATAAAAGGGTAGCATCATTTCCACGAATCCCTAGCCTACCCTCGTGAACAACGTACCAGGCACATCATTATCATTATCATTATCACATTATCACACAATCGCCCACTGCATCGGTCCCGTGCTAGTCTCATCCAGAAATGACTCGCGGTCATTTTTACGTCGTCAATCCATAGTTTGTGGACGACCGACACTTATTTCTCCTATTTTCGTCATGATTGTTAGATGAGTTTATATTTCATGATCAAAAAATACATTTTAGATTTGCACACGTCAAAATTTTTTTTTTATCAGTAGTCAAAAACAAAGAAAAATAAAGGTAAATAATACTAAGACAATCTCACCAAGTAAGAACACAATAACAAGGAAAAAAAAAGCAAAAGAACAAATATATCAACCACTAGGTACCGTCATTCAAATTTACAATATTTTAGTGCATCGGAAAATACATAAATACATGACACAATACATTTAATGTCGAATCATATTCATACAAAATTATACTCTTTAACTGAGGATAATGGATTTTCCAATAAAAGGTATTTAAGACGGCGCCTAAATGCTTCTCTCTAAGTCTAAGATCATTGCCATTCGAATCAAGTGAGATCAAATGCCCAACCTGAGGACTAACTATATAATTAAAGCACAACAAAAGAAGAAAAAGTTGTGAAATCCTTATATTCTCTCTAACTGTTGCACGGTAACATATTGTTTTGGCTGAAATTCTGCGTTCAAATACAATGTAGGTATTTGTTAAACAATTCTTTTTTATTGACACATACAATTTTTATTCACTTTTAAATTACTCTTGCACGATAAATAAAAAATATACACGCATATTTTCGAATATTAGAAGTCTTGCATAATTTTTTGATTTTTGTTTTTTTTTGTAGTTTACAATTAGTTTGATATTTACCATCCATGCAGTGACACCATTAACAATATTAACTTAAATAAATTACTCAACAGCCGGATCGATTGTCGTACATAAAAAAGTCATCAAATTCCAGTCAAGCCCGGTGTCACCGCGGCAACTCTAACCGTAGATTAACTAGTTCCCAGGCCCCAGGAGCAGAGGTCCGGCGCACCCGGTAGCTAACTAATTAACCGTTAATTGTTTCGGGATGGTTAACCGCACGAATAAAAGTTAAGGCATTTTCTAATTAGTGTTTATAGTTAACTTCGCCAGTCGTTTGTTTTTAACGCTTTGTGAAGGTTATTAAATCTGGTGTTTAAAGGCATAGCGGTTATGTTTAAGTTTCATCTGTTCTGAATGTGGTATTAAAGATGATAGAGTAGTAGTTTGTTTTATGTAAATAGGGTGGATTTAATAAAGCTGTTGGCTTGCCGACGTTTGTTATACGTTTTTAATAATCGAAGGTGTTCTACTGTGTGTGTCTGACTGGGTATGTAGAAAGACCTGGACTTTAAATAAATAAATAGCTAAGTTGAATTTTAAGCAGCACACGACACTTGACTCGCGACGCAACCCTATTGGGTCTTGAAACTTCCCGGCGACTTCGTCTGCGTACGCTCCCGTACTAACTTTCATCCCCTATTTTAC
This sequence comes from Epinotia bilunana, assembly GCA_947049275.1. Lineage (NCBI taxonomy): Eukaryota > Metazoa > Arthropoda > Insecta > Lepidoptera > Tortricidae > Epinotia > Epinotia bilunana. Next base: position 8,746,781 of record OX346265.1, read on the forward strand.
CACATTCGGATTTTTGAATGCATAGTAGTGAAAGCTTTATTGCAAACGGAGTCATCTGACGAAACATTCGCCAACTGAGAATCTTTTTATTGAAAAACCCATTTTATTCAGTAAAGGAATTTATGGACATTAAACATTAATAACACTGTTATTGACAATGTAAATTATTATATAGTTATTTGTATTTTTTTAATTTTGTTTCTTATGATATAGTTTGTTATCTAATGATCTTTATGTGATATTAATTAGAAATTGATTAATTGTGACTTTATTTGAATCATATGTAACTTGTCGTTTCATTCATATTCTATTTGACGAGCATAAATTAAATTGATATAGATTAAGCTAGCTTTTATTGGTATTGTAATTGTATATTGTGAAATAAAGAAATCAGAATCTACTTAAATCTATAGCCGACTGTACTTCTTATTGTATTGTCATTAGCTCGTTAAGATAGCTGCAATGTGCCGTTACACGAAGGGGTTATCAGGTTTAATTTAGGAGTTGCCATGGCCACCTCAGATTAACTCGATAATGCTATAATATTTTACTATCACCAAACTTACATATCAGCCAAAAGACGTCCACTGCTGGACATAGGCCTCCCCCAAAGAGTGCCACAATTACCGATCCTGCGCCACCCGCACCCAGCGGACTCCCGCGGTCTTTACCGGGTCATCAGTCCACCAAGTGACTACATATTTACAAACATACAAGCGACCACTCCAAGATAAATAAAACCTTTTAAAAAGTAAACAACACATTTCGTCACATCCCGGCCTCAAAATTGGCAATGTCATAAACAGTCAAAAAAAAATTACGAATCCCGTCCCAGGTTATTTTTAATAGTAGTTTAATGGGATACGGAAGTATATTTTACAAGATAAGTTTAAAAGGTTATAAAAGCTAGAAAGCCAAGCTTGGTGACATAAACATCAAGATATATGGCTTTATAAACTTTAAATGCAATTTTATACAGTAGAATCGCTTTTATTTTGATCTAGATAATTGTAAGGCTGGGTGCACACAGCTGTTTCAGAAAGTAAACTCATCTTAGGTAGAATAAAATCGATTGATACCCAAACGCCAGTGTATTTAATTAACTAATCTACTTTTACACGACACCGGTGGCATACGAGTAGGTACAAGCATGTTGTTGTACCCCATAGATGCTAGCGACTCTAGGGTAGTAAGCGCCTTGCGGATCAATTGATGTACCAAGAACTAAGCTTGGATATGTGAATTCATCCGCATAGAATATATTTTGACCCCCAATTTCATCGTGGAGCTTGGATATTTTTAGATTTTTGGCATCCAAAACATAAACTATCTCTATACCAAATTTCATCAAAATTGGTTGAGTGGTTTAAGTGCGCAAACATACCTACAACTACTTGTAAAACAGTCAATTGCGTCTGCCACCTTGACTTTTGTGTTTAAAAGACAGAGACTTACATAACTCATCCTAACTAACAGATGTTTATTAAGTCTATGAATAACATCAGTGTATACCCAGCATTATAAACGCATCGCCGTTTAAATCCTATCTGTAGAGATCTCGAACCGTTCAATGAAGTCATTTACCCGATTACGCAGACTATTTCAATGAAGTCTCGAGATTTTGGAGATAACTTCTAACTGCCCTGTTTAAATACCTAGGGTTTGATTACTGTCTGAGATTGTACGTTATTAGACGGTTTAATGGGGGGTATAGATATATTAGGTTTAGGCTGAAAGGCTACTGCCGGAGTCCGCAGCGGAGTGGCCATCGGGGATGATGCTTATGGTAAATTCAATAAGCATCCCTCAACCTTTTAGCAGCAGGGTTATCCGACTGTCGTATCGGAAGTCTTAAATGGGGAGTTTCTATATAAAAAAATGCAATATCCATTGAAGAATCCTTGACATGGCGATTAATTGCCACTATTAAATATTAAATAACGCTTTCGGGAGAATGAAGATAGAAGTCTGGCACGGTTCTTAGTTACAGATACCACGAAACATGACAAATCGGGTTTGTTAACTGCGATGTGGAAGGCGAGGAGAAACCACGACACAACACTTCCCTAAATTAGTTATTGAATACTGTGGAAACAGATGATGATGTCAGGTTTTTTGTCAATGTAGTCAGAGTAACATTAGCAATTATAAGCCGAGCGGAAGTGAATAATTTAATTAATTTGACCATAAATAAATCTACGTTTATATACTGATGATGCTGTTGTGCAACAATGTATGACGATCCCATTTGATTATAAAAGTCGTTATCAAAAATATTGTTGTGCCAAAGCATAAACAAAATTAAATAACGACCATAGATTCTGCATGTAACTGGCCGCCTAAAGCAGCGTCATCATTTAAAATTAAACTTTACAAAAGTTGACACGAAATGAGTGCAAATCCGATTAGAACGTTCTTAATTTGAATTTGAATATTTCTCGAATGGTGTTCGAATTTCATAGTTTAGAGATGAGTCATTCTCTTCTCTGATTGGTCAACGAGCTTTGGAGCATATTTTAAACAATCGATAAATAAAGTAAACATAAAGCATTAGGCAGAGCGCATACGATATCTCTTGAAATGTGAGTTTAATAGCAAATATTGTTCTTGTATGGTGGTTAAATCGGTTACCTATCGCAATCGCTAAATGTTATGTTCTAACTTTATCGTTTTTCAGAATTTTCATTTCAGCAAAAAGCTGGTTTTTTTTTGGTTTCAGATTTTTTATAAAACAAACCTAACCTAACCTAATGGGTTTTACACGATTAGTACCTATTTAAAAAGATTCAAAAACCTTGCGGTCTTGGGGAAAACTGGCTTTTTGCCGAAACGACATTTCGGACAAACGAAACAGCTGGGAAATTAAATTTAGTGATTGCGATAGGATACCAGTCGCTTGAATGTTTTTTTGGAAAATTTCTAAGAACAGTAAGTTCCAACACTCAATAGAATCTAATATAAAAAAACACATGTTTCTAAGGAACTGAATTATTAAACACTGACGCCATAGCGTTATTTTTTTTTGCAAAAAACCTAAACGGTATCAATTATTTCGAAGTTCCATTTTTATCGTTCTAGGCCTGAAGAGCGTTAAAATTAGCCAGAAGTACTAACAGTCAAGTAATAAAATAGTTTACAATAAACCTAACTTATGTCATTCATAAATATAAATCGACATTCTACACCAAGTGCTTATATTTATTCAAATTTATGAAAATAAATGGCATTTAGTATATTGAACCGCTTACATTAGGTTAAACGTTGAATTGGGCGAGTAAAAACAATAATTTATAATTAAATCGTTTTTTGCAACATGATAAATGTAAAACACTATTGCCATCTCATTTCAACTTAAGTTATTTCCATCTTCAATAACGACTTAAAGTCGATTTTGGCAATGCTCTTTGATTTTCTTTTGTACATGGCAAGGAATTCCGGTTTGTGTTATGCAATTAAGTTTCAATAAATAAATTACAAAACTTATTCTGCACCAGAGTAATCGAGACATCCTTCGAAGTCCACACATACTCCTTTTGGCTTCATAGACTAAAGACCCATTCGTTAGCCGGTACTTGTAAATTGTCATTCCATGTTAATTTTATGGCTATTTATTGGTCTTTTTATAAACTGCGCCGTCGGCTTTAGGCATTTATACTTGAGGTTATTTCAATTGGTCGAATTGCATCAAAGTAGTCTATTAAAAAAGAAACTTTATCTTCCAAGTAGAAGATTCCAATTCCAATGACAGTTTTATAAAAAGTCGGCCATAATCTCAACCATAACAAAAAGAAAATGACTAAGAATTTCAAATACAAATACTTATCGCAGTAATGTGGAATCCATACTAATCTATAGCAGCAGTATAAACGCGAGTCTGTCTAGACAGATATTAATGTTAAATGTTAAGGCGACAAATGCCCGTGGTATTTCGGGAAACTACAAGTTACAATTTTACGTGCCTAAACTGGCAACGCTGAGCGCTTGATCTGACTTTTGGACAGTGTAACTTGTTTCAATCAATCTTTGGTTTTATGGCTCCATCGATATTGTCGATGATTCTGCCAACGTCAAGGTTAGAAAAGGCACGTATAATAATAGATATTTGACCGGTGACTGAAGATTACCAGGTTCACTCAGGGTTGAATCTATAACAAGAGACAAAACAAACAAATATTGTTAAACTATCTACAAAAACAGGTTGTTAATTTTGATAAATTTACCTAAGACATATACAAAGGGGGAAAATACTAAAGTGAGCAGGAATTTAATGTTGACAGGGCGGGGAATTTCCGGAGGAAGGATATCATACAGGGGAGTGACAAGACGATTACATTCTAAAAATAGGTGCTCGAGGGTGCCTTCTGCCAGACCACACTCGCACAAAGAGTGGTCCCGAACATGAATTTTAGCGAGAAATACTGGAGTACATATGTGGCCCAAACGTAAGCGAATAATAGCGGAAGTAATCTTTTTTGCGAGTGACCTACGAGAAAAAAACCACGGTCTAGAAGATGGGAGAGTGTAACTTGTTTGAACTTATAAAATTGTGAGTGAGCATCGTGAAATGTGTCAAAGGTACAGTAGGTTGAAAACAGGTGCGATAAGAATTTCTACTACCAAAACGAATAATACTGCGTCTGAAACCGCTGAGGCAACTGATATAAAAGGGTATAGCCCTGTATGTATGGGGCATTGGCCCCAGACACCAAATGGTTGCTGTTTTGCCGATTTATTTGCCCAGATGTTAGATGCTATTTCACGTGTACACCTGGAATCTATACAGCGTAAATAAAACAAACTTATGATTTGCCATGCATTTATTGGACTTCACCTATATGGCTAACACGTTACCGTTACGTGTGTGTATAAGTTACAAAATAATCGGTTCGGTAGTTTTGATAAAATAAAATAAAAACCAATTTTCTTTTTTTTCATCTGAAACTTGCAGCATTTTAGGGTTCATGATTGGTGAAATAGCATCTTACGTCTGGGCAAATAAATCGGCAAAACAGCAACCCATTTGGTGTCTGGGGCCAATGCCCCATACATACAGGGCTATACCCTTTGGAATCGATATAAGTATTTTGATCCCCGTAGAAAAACAGTGTTTGTTACATAACCGATCATCATTAATGTGCTAAAGTTGATATGGTTATTAACAGAACCCAATAGATCCTCTATTTGATTGTGCTTTTTGAGGCTGTAGGCGAAAAAACGTTATTTATATTGGCGAATTGATATAACCGAAATAAAAAAACATTTACAGTGTACTTCTTCGTCTTAAACCAGCCCATATCCAATTTTTATAGAGAAAAGCCTAATAAAGAATTTATTTTTACACTTCAATGACGGATTAGATACCATAAAGAGGTAAATCTAACAAATCCGATATTTCCTAACAATATACCACGCGTTCATCATCTGATATGAAACACAATACCGATTTCATTCAATCCGCAACATTAAAACCGGTATACCGCAATCTTGTACGGGAGCATCTGATCTAAATACGTACAACCCTATCTGACGCGTCAATTTATCTCTGACATTATATATGCTATAATGGACTTTATGATGAGATGGTTAAAGGCTTTTGAGACCGCATAGGAAAGTTTGTTCGATGGTACAATGACACAATATAATTTACTGTCCAAATTATTCATACGGAAGCCTACAATGAACCCTTGAACTCGATAACCGGTACTAAACAATGGTATCAGTTCATGTTATAACATTTATTTGGTAGCGCACTTACGGTACAAAAAAGTAATGGGAGTAGCGAGCATTTAGAGGGTTCCCTGATTTAATTTAATTTATTAACTCAATAGGAGTCTATTGGGTTCGTAATTTTTTTTTGCACCTCAGTGCAGTTTTTTAATAAAGGACATGCTTCCACCCACGACTTCAATTGCTTAGACCCGGGATAAAAACTAATCTTTATTTCAGTACAGGCTTTAAACTATCTTCGGTGCAAAGTCTCATCCAAATCGGTTGAGCTGTTTAAGCGTGATTAAGTAACAAGCATCTAAACTTCCAAACATCCAAACTTTCGCATATATAATATATTAGTATGATAATAGTACAGATATTATGCAGATACCATTTCCTGTTAAATACTAATAAAAAGATAAAATAGTTTATTTAAAATATAAAACAATCTTAATTGACAAAACTAAAATATTTTTGTTTTGTAGTACCAAACAACTCATTTTCATTGAGTCTCATTTAAGAAATGGAATACTTCAAGTACAAAAACGAAATGCAAGTTTAATGGATAACGGAATTCATTTTAGAATCTCGGAACCCTAATGTTACTTAGACATTATTAATGTCATAAAGCCAATTGCCACCATTGTTACATATGCACTTTAAGTCTTTACATTAAAGTTGCAAATTGCATTATCCTTTTTTTTGTTACAGATAGGTCTATTATTCAAATATTACGCCACTTAACCTGACAAAGATGAACATACCAGAAGTCAATTTTGAACTGGTTTATGTTTTAATGGTCAATGTTTTTGGAGACAATGGTTTAGATTTATGATTGTATGCTAATGTGATAGTTTTGTTTATGGGAACTTTTTTTTGTTTGTGACTATATTAATGTAAGTACTTTAGAAATGGTGGCAGAAAGGGCGGCAGTACGAAAGTGTATCATTTTGATATTAGGGGTTAACAACTAACACTTACGTGCAAAAATAAAGACATTAATAAAACGTTTCATAAGTAAATATAATATATCAATATTTGGTAACAATCTTACACCCAGACCCGTACTAAAAAAATGTATTAGGTACGGGTACTAGACGACGATATACGGTACCTACTTAAATAAAATAAAGCATACTTTTATTATTTGACGTGTAGTCGGGCCGCAAAACTTCGATTAACTTCACCTCAATATCATAGAACAGTCCATTGAATACTGCGAACCGTGTCCAAACTCATTTCATTTTACCACATGTGTTTGCTCGATTATATCACGTATTCTCATATTTTTGACATGATTTGATCAGCGTTTGACGTGTATTTAGTAACGGTTTTATAACATGAAGTGTGATTTTTTGTGTTATATTTTTTGTCTTGCGATGACGACGAGAGTCATGTGAAGAATTGGCATGGTTTCATTTTGAAAAGCAATGGACTGTATTTTACTGTTTTTTTATGATTTTCCCCATTGCAATTATGATCATAGCACACTACACTCGTATAGGGTATTAGGCATAATGTTTTTAACGATGTTTTCTCCTTTTCAAAAATAGAAAAAGCGCTTTTGAACTGTTTTGGTTCAAGTTTATAATTCGTAGCAGCGTGAGAGAGCAAATGTCATAAACAGACCGGATATTAAAGGCGTCAAGTCATAAGTTCAAATATAATAGTTACGGCAATGCTCCAATTGCCGGCCGCTTCCCACGAATAGAAATGTTACATTACAACCCGCCTAACCCGGTATTAGCGGACGAGTAGCGCTTTGGTTAGTTTGTTCCACTTATAACTATAACTTCCTAAAGCTACGACATCTAAAGCAAAGCTACGTAAGTACTGTCTTACCAAAAAATTTACCTTTCAGAAACTTTAATTTGTAACTTTAGGCATATTTTTGGATAGTGGTTTTAATGTGGAAAAATACCCAAAAATAACTGTAGCAGTTATTTTACAGATCGTTTTCAGTTGAATTAAAACTTTTAACTTAGGTTGGATTTGACATTAGGACTTATATGTAAACTTCTAATCTAATGGACTAATCTGAGAAAATACAATTTTTTGGGTAAATTCACACTTCATAGAATCCAAGAAAATAACAATACGGTAATACGGTATTTGCTATCCTACTCTTAATCTCTAGTGTCTAACCATCATCCTCCTAACGTTTTCCCAGTACCCTATAGGACCCCGGAGTCCGCTTTGGTACCTCTAGTTCACTTGAGATTCTTTCGTTGTCTCAGACGAAATAATCGAAAGTCAACATGAAGATCTTATCAAAGTTGGATGTCAACATCATCAAGACCAAATAAGAACAAACCTCCGAACGATCAGTAATGTTATTATAATAGCGAACAGTGTTGATCGCACCTTAATGATTTAAGGCTATTTGTCCGATCACTGTAATCAGCCCAAAACCTGTGTGTGTAGCTTCACGCATTATACTTTTAGCAAACGGTCCCCATAGATGGAACTATACGTCTTTAGAACATGCAATTCAATTATAATATTTTTGGACTTTAGGAGTCCGCTGGATGCGGATGGCGCAGTACCGGTCACTGTGACACTCATTGGGGAAGGCCTATGCCCAGCTGTGCACGTCTTTCGTCTGATATGACGATGATAATTTGATGATCTTTGGACTTAGTTGAAAGATGCAGTTTCTTACTTATATTTTGCTGATACTTATAGCTGAAAAACCGTAAAGGATCCAGTTATAAAGACAAAGTATTTTTTGTTGGATTTATAAAAATAACAAAATTAAAATTGGTGTAGGCACCTAGTAAGGTAGTGATTTTAAATCGGTCACAGTATAATTTTAACTCATAATATTCGGTTGAGTACTATATTATGTATGACTGCTGACGTAATATTTTTTTTACTATTCGAATTGTTCCCCAAAAACATCCCTAGTAACACCAATTTACAATAAACATGCTAAACTATAATCAAGATGTAACCAAACTCGCTAAAACAAAATTTATATATACTAAATAAAAAGCCGACGTCGATTTTACCGTAACAAAGCACACAATGGCATCGTCACACAATGTAAGTTTACCAACAAAACACTCACAATGCAATGCGTGATTAATTCTATCATGCAGTAAGTGCTCCCTTTTTGTAGTTAAGTGCCCTTTGTAAAGTTTCAATGGAGTTTTTTACTATTTTCAAAATATCGCAACAATGCAATGATATGATACAGAAATTTGGTAATTTGTCATCTTGAACCTTAAGGATCAGTTCAATATGACTCTTCAAATCTTAGTAAAATGATTATTTTCTGGCTACTGCCCGCCCCTAAGTAGGCGTAATAAATACAATTTATAATATTATTGATCAAACTGTACTTGTTACTTTATGCGTGAAAAAGTAACAAACATAACAACAGTCTTCGCAAACATTCGCTTTTTAAATATTTACCTATACAATTCGTTGACAGTTCCTCGTGGTTTCTCAGACAAAATATGGTAGGAGTATAATAAAATGCTAATCTAAGATTTTCACAGATAATTAACATTTAGCTAATCGCATTAGATTTTCTTATAGCATGAATGGAAAACCATTCCATTTTATGTTGAAACATTTGCGCTTTTGCCTTTTATTGCTAGTTATTAAATATTACGATTGCTATAAATAATATGAATAGGTGAATCGAAATGTCTAGCCGACTAAATTATGTCATTAGGAATTGGTTCTATAATATTCTTTAAGACTAGGATTAGTAAAGATATATAGAAGTGTAGCATTTATGCCCATGTTTACAACTTTTAGATATCCTTTCTAATCCTGTGCATGAAAGGGAAACTTAGGTATTCTTGTGGCAGTTTTGAATATTAAATGTAGTTCTTTTTTTTTTTTATGAGGCATAAGTTATTTTTGCTCTATAATGTAGTTTTTTTCATTTTGGATTTAAATTCAGCATTTGATTCTAATGTTTGTAAAGTATACATAGCTGTAACGAATTCTAAAAACGAAGTAATAATGACAAATATAATCTTTTTATACTAAAAATGAGACACGATCGAAAAACTGTACCGCATTTATCATTTTACCTTACAAAACAATCAGCACAGAACATCCGTTCCCTCTTGAGAGCTATGAAGCAATAATCATAAATAATCATAAATTACTTGAACCAATCTGCCAATACGGGACCCTGTAAGGCATCGATTGAGCTATACGTCAGCTAGGAACGTGACTGATCCAAATCTGATACAATTCATTGGTTTTATATAGAAGAAATTGCAGAGCAATCGATCCAAGAGCCACATTTACAACCATCAATGTCGCTTTCAACTTTTTATCTGAAGATGTATTCGTTACTTCATTTTTACATTATTTAAATTATTCTCGCTTCTTTGCCGACTTTTTACGTTTTACAGTTGCTTATCGAATGAATTCGTTTCCATTATAATTTTTGTCTTTGATGAGATCAAGATGTTGAATGAATATTTAAAAGTGAAAAAAATGTAATTAATATGGATTTGTAACGACTTGTAGCTATGGATTCGCATTAATTAAGGTTTTATCTTCGAACAAAATGGTAACAGACCAGTTTTTAACTCGACTTTCTAAAATCAAATTTAAAGTGATCTTATAAAAGAGCGCTTTTAAAACGAAATTGATGGATACCGGATACATTGCATTAAAAGAAGTTAAAAAACTCCGATGTCTGCCTAAGCTTGCATCAAAAAATGACATCATTAGTCATGCTCAGAATTTAAACGTCAATTGAACAAAAACAGACGACGCAAACAAATTGAATATTCCCACATAAGAAGGTGAAAATCCACAAGTAAATATGGGATCAAGTATGATAACAAATGATCTTTTTCGGAATCATGCCAATCTCAACCGTGGTGCTGAATCTGTAGAATTGAAAGTCTTATGGTAGCACGATAATGTCGTTAGCGAAGGTATTAAAGTTTACAATCAAAATGTAGTTTTGTGTTATGCAGTCTAAAGAGTGATCCGCATGTGTTCTTTGATTAATGATGTTAACTCCTGGGCTATTATCAAAAGATAGTGCAGGGACAATTGCTACAATATGAGGTTGTGACCAAAAAGTTCGCAAAGCAATATTTACCGTTATTCTATTCATACGTTCACAGTCCCGTCCCCTATTACCTATTGGTTAGATTCAAATTGCTGCAGCCCTTATTTTTTCATCTGAGAATATACGTTTTGGAATTCGTGCAAGTAAAAAAGTTGACTAATGATTCTGGTTTGAGATCACAACGATATTCATGTGTTTTTTTTCTGGAAGGTGACGCATTTTGTTCCACTTAACGCTTTTTACTGAGCATCTGTTTAATGACGTTAACGATTGCTTTTGTGTTTGTCTAGGATCCTCGCTTTCTTTTTTTTCAATCAATATTAAAAGAAGTGTTACAAAGTTACGCCAGAATGTACGGGATACTTTGCGTCAAATACGGTGGTTCTGATTTTTTGCAGACTTGTTTATGATGTTGGCTCAATTCATAATCCAAGTGACCTCGAGCGCCGAACACAAATTTGCCAAAATTCGAAAATACCTCGAAAACCCTATAGGACTAGTTTTCGATAGTACCCTCCCAGGACGTTTTTAAAGTAGACTAGTCTCTTTAGACTCAATAGTTTCCGAGATAAATCTTTTTTCGTAGCTCGCAATTTTTTTTTGCAATATTTTTGACGTCACACAACTAGCAAGATAAAGTTCTTATTACCCCCGACGGAGTTTGCTAGTGTTGCAAGGTTCGAAAAATTATAAACTTTGAAAGGTTTTATATCGGAAACGATTGAGTCTACAGACAACTCTAGTCTAGTCTAGTCTTTAAGAAGGTAATATCGAAAACTAGTCATTTAGGGTTATAATAAAAACATTCGCGGTATTTTCGATTATTGACAAAGTTGCGTTCGGCGCTCTAGGTCACAAACTTGGATTATTAATTGGACTAATGAATAATCCAACAAGTCAATCATAAACAAGTCTGCAAAAAACAGAATTACCGGATTTGAAGCAAGCTCTGGATGATTAGATTAGATTAGAGTAAAATAGAATAGAATAGAATAGAATAGAATGTTTATTTGTAAAGTCATGTACATGAGGCGTTCAGGTTATACAAAATAGGCTTCCATGACACCCTGTTAGGGCACACAAATGTTCTTATAAGTAACTTAATTCTATATAATTTATTTCATAAAATAATTACATACATACATTCATTCATTAATTGTATGTATGTATGTATGTATAAATTACAGTACAAAGTTAACTTAGTCAAAATTATAAGAATTTACATCAAAATCGTCTCAAAATAACAATATTCAAAATTATAAATCCAATGATCACCAATCAAATATTTCGTATCACCTAATCAGGATCGTCAAAGTACAGTTTATTGTAAAATACAAATAATAATATACGAAAATGTCAATCAATCCTTATAAAATACATCAATCAAACAAAAACAGAGGAAATGTCATTAGCAGAAATAAAGTAATCTTAAATAAAATTAAGTAAATATAATTTCCATAAATTCCAATAAAAGGTTTCTAAGCTTGCGGCCAAATGCATCGTCAGATGTTTCAGATTTTATGTCAGCGGGTAGGTGGTTATAAAAAGTTGGGCCTATTATACGGGGGTGTTTAGTGTCTAGGGCCATTCGACGTGGGAATGTTTTTAGCTGCCCCGAGCGACGAGATTGTGTTCCAGGTGCATGTGTTCGCTCAAAAATTGCCAAATTTTTCCTCACAAACACGATTACTTCATGCAAGTATAGTAGTGGCTCATGGTGCGCTGCGAAGTAAAACATTCCTGCACGAATGTCTACGTGTGACTCCAACGATCTTTCGCACAGCCTGTTTCTGTATTATCAGTACTCTATTGGCATCCGTGGAGTTTCCCCAAATAAGAGTACCGTATGACATTATTGAGTGAAAATGTGCAAAATAAACCTGTCGCAACATGTCGTTTGAGATTAAATGTTTTAATCTTCGCAGCGCAAACACTGCACCACACAACTTTCCAATTTAAATTTCAGTCGTAGCGAGCGAGATTAGAGTGAGAGTAAATCCTAGGAACCGACACTCGTCGCTCACTGGCATTGGACAGTCCATTACACTCCATGGTATCGTAGCGAGAGTTCGACCTGAAAACACCATGATTCCGGACTTTGTGACATTCAACAGCAGCCCACTTACCAAAAACCAATGCTGCAAATCACACTGCACACTTCCTTTATGTTTTCGCCGTGTCGTTCAAATGTTGGCGCGCTGACTATAACAGTTGTATCGTCAGCAAATAATACAGAGGCCAAGCGTGATGTTTGATGGAAGGTCATTAACATAAATTAAAAATAGGGTATTTCCCAGGGCAGAACCTTGGGAAATCCCTACATCAATGGAACCAGTGTCAGATTGAAGAATTGTACCATTTGATGATATTCTAACAATCTGCTTTCGATTAGATAGAATGAGGTAAACAATTTTTGAGTTTCATGTCGGATTCCATACTGATGCAATTTGTTCAAGAGTGGTTTGTGACTTATGACATCGAAGGCTTTTGATAGGTCACAGAAAATACCGGCCATTTGGTTCCTCTCATCCATCCCGGTAACAATACCAGTCAAATACTTTGTGCGCAGCAGTGGTTGTTGACATTCCTTTGCGGTACGCATATTGGTTGTCGGTAAGTAGATGTATAAAGTTACTGGACTATAAACGTTGTAATCTTATATTATATTTATCTCAAATTTATCATTTATCTATAGGCGTCATTAGTTAGTTTGCCTACTACTTCAAAATATGAAAACAACCTGTGTTCGCATTGACAATTCCGGAGTCAAACCTATGTTTGATAGCCGTGGTAGTAAAATGTCGTTGCTTTGCTGAACAGAACTAACAATAAAAGTACCTGTAAAATGTATTTTAGTCTCGGAGTCACCCCCAAATTAACCCCTGACAGTGTGACGTAAACAGATAACGGTACTACTTTACGCAATAGTAAGTCTTCGCTATCTCACTGTGTATGTAAATAGCGTAATCTCAAAGCACCACTTTCATCTAGGTTCCAGTAAACACAAAAGGAGTTATCTTAATAGTGATATCACGGTTGTTACGCCCTACTGTGCAAGAATAGCCACATTATATCACGGACTCGTTCGTTAGGCGCGGGCGCAAGGTCGCGATAAATCGGTGAACTTAGAGCCGAATAGAGCGTGGTAACCAGGAGTGTTATTCACAACGCACCAACAACTGACTGCAAGCCAACCAGTAAAAGTATCACCTGTCATTGCATTTAATTGTTACAAACCCATGGATCAAGTCATATTTGGGACGAGAGACAAGTCGTGTTAGGATGTCAATAATAAGTAGATTATACTACTAAATTTTGAGGTGATAAAGGAGTTGGATAAAAAGTAGAGAATGGTGAAATTTTTTGCACGTTGAGAAAGCTCAAACCAAACCACTAAACCTTCACCTCTTCTTCTTTTTCGTTTCTTAAAAAGGTTATATTGAAAGCAATATAACCTGCTATCTGATAAAATTTGCTGTCAAGGACATCAGAAAACAACTGGATTCAATTGGTAAGCACATGAAAATACGCAAGCTGTGAAAAATTATGGTAGTGCAAATTTTAAGAATGTTAAATCGGGACCACTCAAACATACAATTTTTATCTGGTCTGGTTAGATTTTACGATGACATTGATGATAAGATCAAACAGAATTAGGACCTGCTGCTGCAACCTTAAAGTCGTCAAAGTTACGAGTAACTGTTCATTCTGCTTCTTACGCAATCGCCTCATAAAATAAGCATCACCAGAAACGATTACCGTTCATGCCTCTACCGCTTCACATGCTCCGAATTCGAACTAGAATTTTTATTATAACCCGACTAACTTATCCAATCAGTAGGTAGTCAAGATTAAAACTATCATTAATGCAAACCATTCTAAACCTTACTAAAATAGAATAGTAGTTCATGAAACCGTAAAGGTAGTTTTGCCGTGCGCTATTGCCCTAACATGCAACCCACACAGTTGAAAATAAGAATAACCCTACCTTTATTTATCGACGTAATTACCCCCCTCATTAAAAGATACATCGGAATTGATTCATTGCACTCTTCTAATGATGAAAGCAAACATTTTGTGAACCAATTTGAATACGAAACGAGTAGGTTTGAAATAAAATTTTAAATGAATTTCGGACTTTACGCGTTTTAATTTGGTTTCGTGAGATATTGGTGGTGATTTGAATATTAAGTATTGAGTGTAAGATGAAAGTTTTGAATTATGATTGGATTGATTATAGGTGGAATTATTAATAGCTCAATCAATTTTTTTAATTGCAATGTTAACAGTATTTATAGTATAATTATTAAAATAGCATTGGTAAACAGTATCGGTAATACTGACTGTTTAACAAAAATGTATAAATCAACTACTTATGCTTTATTACACCTCCTTTCTTAATATGTCATTACCTCTGTAATATAAGAACCAGAACCATCACAATATATGTATAGAGTATGCATTCGTTTCGTCGTATACAATTATACCAATTTGTTATTTTTACATTTCATCTTTTTAGGGCCGATTTTTCACTATCAGTCAGATAAATGTTAGCTCTGTCCTTTTATTTCATATGACTTAAGAAAAAGATGGTGATAATTTTAACTGATGGATAATTAATTTAATTAAATATAAGAAGCCCGACATTGTACCAAATTAAGCGCATCAATACTACATTTCAATATCAACTAATAACATTCCTATATCTCTTACAACAAGGTTATCTTTATCTGTTCTCTTGTGTTTGTTTCCTTTATAGTTGTATACCGAATTTTATTGTGATGTTTATATCTGTTTTATTACTCTTGTATGTTCTTGTGTTTCGTGTATGTTCTTACATTGATTTAACGAGGCGTAATAGCCCAGTTTCTACTTTAAGTTACCAGCAGGTAATTTTAAAATATATTCGCATAGAAAAAAAAATGATTTTCAAATGAGCAATTTGAAAATCATTTTTTTTTCTATGCGAATATATTTTAAAATAAGACCGTGTCGGTCGTTAAATGTGGTATCTTTTGATTTGTACTATATTCTCAAGAATAACCACAAGGCTGTTAATGCCACTTCAGGAAAATCCAAAACCACAAAGCTGTGGTTTTGAATTTCTTTTAACCTTTTACATATTTGTATAAATAAACATAAACTTATGAGGATTTTTATTTCAATTACAGTTTATCAACAGAGAACTAGGAAGCCGTTTATATTTCTCCAACCAAGCAAAATTCGCCAGTTTAATAAATAATAATAAATAAAAAATATTTATTTCCAGATTCCTCAGATCCATAGGTTGTTACTTACAAAACACTTATAAAACTATATTAGTTTAGAGAAAAGAAATTATTTACCTATAATTGTATTAGGATATTTATCTTAAAACCATATAAATTCCAACGCACGTGAGGAATAATTTCAGAAGACGTTGGATAAGGACTAGCTGGTAATTACATTTATTGTTTCATGGAAGCGTATGTAGACATACAACTATTTTACAACGGCCAGTAAAACTCGCAGTAGGATGCTAATTTACTGTTATGACAGCTATCTCGTAAGTTTCACTGATGAATACGTAGCCGCAAAACAGTTGGGCAACCAGGAAAATATGGAATTCACACTTATTTTGAAGACACTCACTCACTCATTTACTTTTATTTAGTGCACTTATTTTATTTAAATTATAAAATACACAACTTAATATGACATAAAAGGAATACGGAATGAGTAATGATCAAGCAATTAAGAACCAACAATGATAACGCTGTGAATGGATGAATCAGTGCACCAGAATGATGTAACTATTATTTTTATGATTAAACTGCTTCGATTAAGTATTGCCTCCACTGGTTTCTTCTGGGACTAAATCTGTCTGTGTGACTAAATGTAGTCTCACGAATCGATTTCTAACGACAGGTGTGTTTAGAGCGTAGCCAGATTTGCAAAGGACATAACGTTATAAATACTGAACATGTATCAGATTCGAATTAAATTGTCTGTTGGTGCTGAACTGAGCCGTGATATATTTTCATATTATAGTAGAACATGCATGTCTAGATATGAGCAAAAAAATCAATGATAAAATGTACCATCATACTTACAGAAAATAGAAGCGGAAACGAATACAATTTATTAATTTAATCAGCACAGTTCCCATAACTCCCAGTGTCAAATCGAATCATTTATCAAAATCTAACTTCTGTTCTAGCCTATCTACCACACACAGTTTCAACATGTTCCGCTGTATTTTCAATCTTAATGTCGAAGACGAAAGACTTATTTTCATTGATAAAATTAAGGTGATCAATCAGATGATTCTTTAACATAGTATCAACCTTAACACCAGTACTTACAGTTGTTTCTTCGATGTCATCATGGGTGTCATTGATGCTCGCACGAGATTTTGATTATTGTAGACGTGTCACTAAAGGACAGATGTGGTTTAAATACTTATTAATGATGCTGTTGAAGTTTAAATGGGACTGAAAAACAATTTTTGTGGATCAAAAAATAAACGACAATGGCAGTTTGGAATCATACTCTGTGGGGCGATTTTTTTTTAAATTGTAAAATGTGGTTTTTTATACAAATATTTAGTTTTTTTTATTTGCCACATTATCATCACTGATTAACCACTCTATTTTATCCAATAGTAGATACTATTGGATATTGGACTTTTTATAGATATAAAAAGTCTTTCCAACCTACGTGAACTCTAATCACAATTTGTATACTTATCTACGTTTATGATAAATAACTTTGTTTTCACGGGCTCTCCATAAATTTTACTATTTTAGCATGCCAGCCAGACATATTGGAAATGTGAATTAGAATAAATTTATTAGAATTCACATTTTCTACTTGAACACTACGATTTTACTGCCATCTCTTCGTAACCTTATTACACTTATCTTCCTTCATTTACGACCAAGCTCCGTTACCATTATCGATTCAGCCAGACCACCTAGTTGTGACCTAAAAGAATCTCCTAAACAGGAGATTAGAGCGTCGTAAAATCTGTCAAAGCTGGTTACAGTAAATTTTACGACCGTTGTCACACCAACTTGGAGTTGTTCTATCAAATGCTGTTATATGTTTAGGTCGTGCCATTTGAATTCGATCTCATACATACTAAGGAGCTAAGGTCTAGGACAATGCCTTAGGAACTTCACTTTACAAAATACGGTTGAACTGGACTTCGTATAATTGAAATGCATTTAATCTTCTACCTACCAATCCTTGAAAGTCACTAACGATGTAACGATTTTTTCTTAAACATCCTTTACGAACTTAGTTTGAGAAATGAGAAAAATATTGATCTTTAAATTGTCCTTGTATATTATGCATCTTCAGATGCAATGCAATAATGCAATGCAGATTCATATGCAATAATTACATGAATTAAAAAAAAAAACACCTCCGAAACAACAAACATACTAAACAATTAACCATCTCAATATACAAGCCTTTTGGAGAAAAAAACAAGTTTCTGTCAAAAATTTCATTTTTGGAACGAGCTTTAATTGCCGACTGTACTTTTATGTATAACATCATCAACTACTCATTGAGACGATTCCAACGAGCACAAACTCAACGGGGTTACGTCGGTTAAGTACTGAATTCCCATGGCCTCCTTCTGTCTCCATCATCAGATCAGCTCAATGGTACCATAATATTGAATTATCATCCAAACTTATACCCTAAATTTCAGCTCAATCGGTCACCGGGAATTGGGTCAAATTTAACTTGCAAGATTGATTACAGACAGACAACGCTACAGGTGAAACTAAATAAAAGCTTGTAAAAACTGCACTCAGGTTGGTTCTTACGTTTGGGAGCTATGATGCCACAAACCTCTGTCTGTGGCATCATAGCTCCAAATAAAAGGAGGGGTTTTATACGTTTATCCTCTGACAAACGTATAAAACCCCTCCTTTTCGTAAGGGGTAAAATAAAAAAATAACTAAATAAAACGGTTTACTGAGGCAGTGGTAACTAATTTAAGAGGTCGAGGTTCATCTTAAATGGAGATGCCTTCTTGAATATGGCCAAACTGGCCAAAGAAGTATTGATTATTCATAGCACTATTAAACGCGTCACTGACGGTGTGACAGATGCCCACGCGTTGGGCATTAAAATAAAATTTACACCGATGTTTTTTGCGACTCGTCTAAATTAGATCAAGCTTATTGAATATTGGAATTCCTGAGTAACTATTAGACATAAAGTTACAATGTTGCTCAAGCTGAGTTTACTTGTAGTCAATTTTATATCCTTAAATAACCGTGGCCTGGTTTGAAACCGCCTCTGAAGTAAATGTTCATGGCACTTTTATATCCAGTAGACAAATATAATTTTATGCTTTTATTTACGAGAGCAATAAATTTAAATAGTAGGTAAGCATTCGTCAACTTTGATTTTTATTGGAACATTAAAGTATCAGATTAGTGTTAGTCTGGTTTTTTAATCGTCTCTTTAGGACTTTTAATTGCTTTACTAACCTAATTAGGACAATTGATGAGCATTATGATGCTTTATTTAAAATAATTGATTTTGACGACACCGAGCTAATGATTAGATTATTTTGTAATCAACTAATCATCGTTCCACCACACTATTATCATGCCTTAAAAAACTAAATTAAAGTTGGCCAGTTAGATGCATGCTAACTATTTCAAACAGTTAGTAATATTAGAGCGTCTACAATTATGAACAATCTAAAAAATATACACAATAGAAATAGTACAATACACAGTTCAGCAATAATAGCTTATTTTCTTTTTCATTTTAAATGTATGCATAAACAAAGCAAAGATAGCTATCAGATTGCTGATGTTACTTTCCACACTAGAACATTTCAAATTGCAAATTCGAATTTTGACGATATCGTATCAATTTACACCAAGAAACGAAATGAGTAAAACAATCGTTTACATCTAAACTGACACATTTTATGGCATACGGTTGAGGTTCTATAGAACAGGAACAAATTGTTAGAACCGTATGGGCACGCATGCCTCTAAAACTGGCTTTTACATTTTACAGTCGGCGACAAATAGGTGTAAATGTTAACCTGTGAATATTGTCGCTCTAGCACGTAAAGTTGCGGCTTAAGGTACTAGAGATAGCGACAAGTAGTAGTAAAGATATTTTTGTCTATAACATTTTAAGTCGTCCAGACCATAAAATACCAGAAACATAGTATTTAATTTAGTAGTATACCTTCTTACATTGCAAAATTTTGTTTTATTGAAAAGTCCAAAGGTGAGCTCCTATTAATTTCTCTGATATTATTATGTTTTATTTGAATAAAACATAATAATA
The DNA here is from genome assembly GCA_947049275.1 of Epinotia bilunana. Lineage (NCBI taxonomy): Eukaryota > Metazoa > Arthropoda > Insecta > Lepidoptera > Tortricidae > Epinotia > Epinotia bilunana. The sequence continues at coordinate 8,766,858 of OX346265.1, forward strand.
CACATAACACAACTTTAATGCAATTATGGATTTTTGCATGTCTAAAACTGTGTAGTATTGTGTGATTTCTAAGTCACAAAATTTTATTTAGCAAGCAAATAAAGATTAATAAGAAGGCTTGGCTCTACGAAATATCTCACAACTTTTTACGGTGGATGAGTTTCGAGACTTGGCCTCTTTTTTACGTGGAATGTTTTTTTATGGGATCTCACTTCTTTTTGTAGGTTATTGTGTTATCAATACATACAAATTATAAATACAGTCCCATTCTTGCTTTTTAATTTTTTGTCCCATTCACTGCAAATGTAACTTTGTAATGCTATATATTTAGATGGGATTACATTTTGATGGGACAACAAGTTATTTATGCAGTTGGTTTATCAAGAAAACTGGACCGAAATTGCAAAATATTTAGATTTTCCTTGATACACATGATACACTAAAGACTAATTGTATTTTAAATTTGAAGCTTATGTGTCTGCTAGAAGTAAGTGCCTTAGAGTTTTGATGATCGGTCAGTCAGTCAGTGAGTGAATGAGCGAGTGAAAAAATTAAGAAACTTTGACTAGTTATATATAATTCTTAACTACTGGTTCAAATTGAATGAAATTTGAAATATACTGTGTTTATACAATGCCTGCAGCTTGGTTACTGAAAATTCAAGCTTCTAGTTCTATCCACAACGAAGTTATAGGGAGGTCGAAAATGACCTTAACTGCTTCGGAAGAACACGATGATATACGGCCGTGCCGCTGTTTTGCTCGACTTGGCGGGGGCACTACCGTGCCTCCAGATAATGTATATATATGTAACTTTAATATCATTTCAAACTTTCTACTCAAGTTGTACTAAAATTATCAAAAACATTGTTATAATAATTATAAAAGTTAAGGTTTAAGGTGTCCCACAGGGAACGATTCTTGTACCTATAATTTATATGAACAGTACCAATAAAATCATAGCACAATCTGTTATAAGTGTTATTCTAACAAATAGACTCTCACTTGCACCACAACACCACGTGGGAGGTAACGACCTATAGAATAATATCATCGTTTTCCATTCGCATACGAATTGAGATGCTTCTACGGCTGGTCCGTTTGAACTAGGGCGTAAATTAGTAGAATATGGCACGGTGTTACGTTACAAAGATAGGTTCATGAAGCCCAAAACGTTACTGGTTCCCATTACCATCCAGTTCCCACGACGTGAAAGGCAGATTCACTTTTGATTACTAATGAAAACCAAATAAACTGTAATATTTGTAGAAGTAGAAGGCAAAGTGATGTAACCCGCAAAACTTATCCACATGTGTAATGATTTTTACTACCACTTTCTCTTTCTCACGATTGTTTTCTTAACTATTAAATAACTGCTTCCTATTATTTTAGGAACTTTCGTCTATACACTACCCCACCCCGTAAACATATTTTAAATTAGAGCTTATAAGATTTGTTCTTATACACAAAACTAACAACGAAGATCTATTTTGATTAATGACTTTTTAATTATGTAAGATCTTTAATTAATTTTATGTAAACATTCAAAAACAAATATTTTATGTAACATAAATACTGAAGACACAAACTACTAGCCATGTCAATCTATATATTATTTTCAAAGACTTTAACGCGCTCGTAAATTTCAAGTTCACAATTTGAGATATAAAACATAAGCTATTTTTAATGGCGTCGCTCTCAGCCTGCCCCTTATCTGTAAAAGGGCTATTAAATTAATAATTAGATAGCATTCAACACTTCGCAAATGGATACATAATAAAAAGATAAAAACCTAATTGCAGCGTGCGGGATTTAACCGGCTCCCGCAGCCGAGGACGGCAGATAACTCACCTTATAATGTTACATGTTGTGGCCAGTGATCTCACTTTAGAAATGTTATATTTTGTGGATATTAAGTCTGATGTAACTTTAACACGACATTCGTGTTAAAACAACCTCCATAAATTGGTTTCAATAAAGTATTTCAGGACTATAATTCCGGCACTTTTTTGTGGCCTACCTCCAGCAGTGGATGGCTTTCGGCGTTTCGGCTGATATGATGCTTCTGGTGATTGATTTTGGCTCTGTCTAGTTGACTGTAAGTTTTTATATGTATGTAGCTATAATATTTAATCTATCGGTCTTTGTTGTCTGATGCATCTAACAATCAGTATTGCAATTCTAATTAGGAACGAATTTTAAAACAGACAAAGTTTAATTGGAATAAACAACAAAATCTGATTAGTAAGATTTTTCCATCACTTTTAAACAGCAAACATGAGAACCAGCAAAATTTCCACCAACGTCATCAATTTCAAACAGCTATTACTGATCCTTTACAAATTTGGTGCCACTTCATGAAGCATCTTCCCCAGCCCAGTGTGGTTCGCCGCATTAATAACTTAGATTCGGACGCGATACCACCACTCACACGAGCGGCAATTTTTCTCGAAACACCGATACTTGGTTACAATTACGAGTAATTTATCACTCGGCTCTCACCGTATTAAAAATCGCGTTTACGGGTTCTTGAATAATGACAAGTGGTTTTTGGGTAGCTTAACGATACCAAGGCCCTATAGGCACTACTGCGTTTGTTGCTACGCCTTCGCATCCTTTGTGATCATCACTTATGCTCTTTGTCAGTGTTGGTCGTAAATTAAAACTTTGAGAATGTTGGTACAGTCAAGTGCAAAACATGTATCAAGTAATCCTCTTAAAAAATTTAGGTACTGACTCGTTAATTCGGCGACATATGAGACACTGACATCGTTAGGTGACGTTTACAAGAATATCTAGTATACAACGTGTCTCTACTCTGGACATTGAACGAGACCTCGAGTAGAGTTCTTTCTCAGGAATGTTCTAATATGATAAATTATTTCATTAGATGAACAAAAAAAAGTTAAATTAATTCAAATAAATCATCAATAAATAGAAGCATACTGTATCAGTCGTTCACAATCACTATAAGATTAAAGTGACACTACTGACATGACATACTCTTTAATTACCGTGTATTTACATTTATCATACAGGCTGTTCCGAAGTATTAAATCGTAAATTAGTAATTTCTCCTTTAATACTGTGGGGTTTGGAATGAGACTTTGTGCATAGGTTAGAAATATCCTAATTAAATCGTCCTATTCATCTATGTCCAGAGGGTAGAGTTTATGTAGGTTAGAGTTTATTTAGACACGTTATATGCTTTTAAATATTGTATGTGTATTTTTGTTTAAAGATTAATTTTGCTTGTATTGTATTTTCCGATCTTTCACCTTGTAGTATGGCAATAATTTTATTATAACTTAATTTAGTAAATAATTATTGAATAACGCTTACTTTGCGGAATTCCAGGACGAGTCACTAACTCAATATTCTTTTGCTATTCCACTAAATAACATCTAGTTCTGTTACAGCCATAATGGTATGCGTATTTTTGCATACATTTAATGTTCCCATCCACTTTCCACATATGTTATACTATACATTTTTAACTTTTAAAATAATATTTTATCTATAAAATACTAGCGTACAGAAATACTTACTTATCGCATTTTAGATGATGTAGATTTCGATTAAAGCATTTTTATTTAAATAAGAAAGTTAACTATTAATAGGTGGTCCTCTTAGATTTCTAATAGGAAACTATATCGGCAAACGTGATTTTCTCTGATTGGATTCTGCTGGCAAAATTAAAACTAATTAGAAAAGTAATCCATGGTCAAAGCAGATCAACACTAGATTCTATGAATATATTTCAGAGCGATGAGTTTATTGTACTTTTATGTATCAGTAACACTTCCAAATCAATTAAAACTGTAATAAAAAACGTTGTTATAATATCAATTTGCACGCCGTTTTCAACTCTCGTTTAATCCATATCTCCAAACCTAATCGCCATTATATCGATCAAATTGACCATCTGAATTCGTAACACACTGGTATACTCACTTGGTGGTCAATCAGTGGACTACTGGTCGTAATAAAAAGAAACCTATAAGTCTATTTAGTTAGTGGAAAACGTTTTCTCCCGTAATGGAAATTTCGTGTAAAAAGTACCTATTGTGAGTCGCGAGCTGTTAGCTATACTTACTTCCCTCTTGATTCCCTAGGACAAGGAGTCGCGAAGCCACTTCTGGTCAATCTCATGGCCGCGAATGAGTACCTACAGCACTAGGTTAGGTGTCTGGGTTAGCATATTATGCAACTATGAACCTACGCTTCCAGCTTGCAGAATCCCTTATATATCTGACATATGAGCTTCCACCTGCGTACCAGCTCCATATTAGGTGTGGGGACCTTCTTCCCCGAGTATGTCCTCCACCTCCCCTTACAGACATCCCTTACCACACAACTGGTGCTGTACCAATTCACACGCTATTCTTCTAGTTATAATTACCCAGGTGCACCCTTGATTGATGACCTGAGGCTGATACTACCGAACCTGAGACCCTGTTGTTACACTTGTTACTAATCCTCTCACACTAAAGAACTCCAGGACTAAGAACTGTGTTATCCCATGTACGTGACATGTAGGAAAACGTTATTCATATACATGATATACCGTCACGCCTCCCGAATAGAATAAGACCTGTGAACGCACATAAATACATCATCATAAACAATCATCGTCCGAGCTGTGTAAGCACATGAACTACACACGTGTAAATGTACCAAATCGTTACAATATCATAGGATGCATTGAAAGTGATTATGGAAAGAGCTCATCCTGGTTTTCCTCCAAATCTAACATTAGAAATCTGCACTTAACTGTTCGTACGCAATATAGCCGTTAGGAACTCTGACTATCCGCCTACCCGTCAACATTGTTTATTATTTTTATTTTTATTTAATAAGTACATTTTATTAATACTAAAAATTCAAACAGCCCCACAAAACTGTAGTAACAGTTTGACTGTGGGAACGGCAGTCTAGACATACATTAATATAAATTACAGTGTAGTATAATGTCCATAAATCGGTTATACATACTAATCTTTCTAGGTGTTACATAAGAACATCTAGGTAATGCGTTTTTAATAGTTTTTAAAATGATTTCTTGCCGGTGTTGCTACATAAAATAAATCGGCTGTTTGAGACATGATTATTAACATCAATGTAAATACTATTTATTCACGACACATGGGTTAAATTTAAAAATACCTCCTGCTAACGGTGCGTGATAGTGATACATTTACCAATGTGACTGCGTAATAATCGATACGCGAATCGATATCAAGTAATCGTCCGTAATAACCGAATATCGAGAAGGTGTCGACGTTAAAAGATAGCGGGCCGTTACTTGCAGAATGCAGGTGGTCGGCTTTAGGGATCTTTCGGTAGTCGAGTATCCTTCTTTGAGCCTTATGTCCCTGTCAAGTTAAAATAATATAAAAATACCATAAATATAAATATCATGCATGGGAATGTGTATGTTTTCTATTAAACCACGCAAAATTTACAGAATAAATTTGGATGAAAATTGGCATACAGACCGTTTATAACACAAATTAACACAGTCATATTAAAATATAACCACCATTTATCAGGGATAAGCTCGCCTTTGTACATGTATCATATGTTCCTGTAATAATTGTTTTGTTGTTGTGTTCTGTTCCATGTACAATAAAGAATTTACATCCATACGTCCATACATTTATCAGTGGCGATTCAAGTCTAATAAGATTGAAATGGTGGTTGATGGGAAATAAAACCTTCACGGCATCAGGGACGTATAAGATTGTCTTTGCCGCCATCATCAACATAAATGTATTGCAATATTACCCAATTATTAACGATTTCTATGTTGGCTATTGTGAAATATCATGGTCGGTTCCTATCTAAATACCACCGTAACTATGTATGTAAGGCACCGAAAAGTGATGCTAAAATACTCAAAATCAAAGAACGAAATCATACTGAACCACTGTACGTATACCAACTTACGCATAACCTAAAATTCGACCTGCAATGAACATTCCGCTGCGGTGCATTTTGACGGATCGCATACATCGCCTTTGGTCTTGATGATTCATTTAAATATTAATTCACTTCCTGCACCACAGATATAGCTCTACTGCGCCATAGAAAGTTAAACCTTATTTTGTAAGCGGTAAAATTTGGATTGCGAGATTAGTTTGTAATGAGATATGAGGTTGTCAAAGTACTTTTTATTAGGTAACTGTAATTAAAATTTAAATCTTTAAATGCATTGTATGAGTATCGATTTGATTTTGCATGGTTCGCGATACGATTTTAATCGAGTGAGGTTGCAGCGTGGTTGTGGCTTAATTTTTATACTGTATCATGCAGTTCGGTTGTTTTGGTGACTTTTGGTGACTTTTTCGTCACGATATCTCCTCATGCACAGTGTAGGTTTGCTAAATAATAATAATTAAAGCTAGTTCTAATTTCATTGCAAATATCCCGTTCACAAACAGTTTCACCTCATTCCTAAATATGGCACACAATACAGCTTACAGTACAGAAATTTCACCGGAACACTAAACGCTATTTGTCGAGCGCAAATTGCGTATCGGCAAATTTGCCCCGTACTGTGTGTGCATTGGCTTTTCACACAGCGCGAGCTTTTGTACGACGCAAGCGGGCGGTTGGGACGCGGCGATTAAAAAAACGACCGTTGTCAACAAAAATAAATTTGTTATGCTAACAAGCCACGATCTTTTAAATGACAATCGATAATTTCCAAAAAATGTCTCGTCATTAACTTAAGTGTACGTATGTCAATATAATAATAGGTAATTTCTAAATGTTAACCATTTTGACCTACAAAAACTTTTTCTCATTTTCGTTTTAAGGGCAGACAACCTGCAGAATAAAATATTAAAATAGTTTTTCCCTTTATTTAAAAAAAAAAAAAAAAACTGTCATGTACAAATCAAGTCTGCCTTTGAACTTCTATAATATGTACCAACAAATCCGGTTCTTATGTAAATGTAAAAAATACATTTCTTAATTTTTATCCATATAACTAGATTAGTAGATCGATTTAAATGCCTTACACTTTTCAAATCACTAAAATCAATATGAATTTAACTCTGTCTTCTGTGTGTTAACACATACTCGTACACTGACTAAGGATGAACTTTCATACAGTTTTTACAGCGTATACGACCTTTTTTAAGCGAGTCGGTATTTCAATCGTTTCAATATTCAATATGTTACTTAACTTGTTATTGACGAACGAACTAGTTCTCTCTATATAACCAATTTTAATGAAAATCATAAAATTTTACGTACCGTTATGAATTTAAAGTTAAGGTAGGTCCCTTAATGATGTGTCGCTGTTTTAGTCAAAACATTTCGTCATTTACATATTGATGAGTAGTTTTACATTTCATCAATTTGTTTGTTTCGTAAACTGATATTTGCCAGTGATTCCTTTTATAACTAACACAGACAGGCGCCAGTTATCGAATGCGGAATAAAAATTATATGAAAACATAAAACTTACGCCTGAATTCCCAAAAGGGGTAGGCAATTATTATTATTTTCAGGACAAAGTCTGACAAATAGGTAAGTTTAAAAATCGAAATCAATTTAATGTGTACCTATAAATTTTATAAATATAGTAATGAAAACGGTTTTAAATTATTACAGTACATACAGACCATTAAATAACAAATAAAGTGCAGGTAGAAACAATAAGAACGATTTTACCCTGTCGATATTTTTTGCCTTGTAACAATGATTTTTTTATTGATTCGGGTTTTATCAACAGCCAGTCTGTCCTAAACGTATTTGAATGAAGAACGCGCTTCTACAAACATCGGTTATTTCTGGTCTGCCAGTGTTGACGGACAAGCCATCCCACCAAGTTAAGTAGACCTATAGCAATCACTTTAAAACGTTCACACACACCTTAGAGGACACAATGAAGAAAGCAAGACAGGTCTTTATAAATTGGGAGCATTGTATGCTTAGAAACGAAATCGTAATACCGGCTGTATGACAACTATTAACCGTCCAAATTAATAAAAGCTTTTATAAAAAACCTATTTTAGCCATATTTTAAAATTGCTTGTGGTCAGATTACCCGGAGTGCGTGAGGTTTTACAGGAGGACTTACTATAAATTAGCCATTAAAGAGTTCCACTATGAAGCTCCTAGCTCCTCAGATAAACTTGATACTACTAAATTTATTATCATCTAACTATAGGTACATATTGAAGTTTTAAATTGACACGACTGACGAGACGCATTATACTTACCTTAAGAGGGAAAGTACTAGCTAGCAGCTCGCGACTGACAATAGGTACCTACTTTTTATATCGAATGAATGAAAGAATAAGATTTATTTCGAAACATCAACAACAACAAGTTTACAGAATTCTTATATCTAAAAGTATGGTTGTCTCAAAAAAGCAGAGGGAGCCCCGACGCTGATTTTCAGTGGGTCCTGTAATGAGTACTTAAACTAAAACTAAAATTAAGGAATCGCGGATAATGAACATGCTTACATCTATATTTAATTGCTAAGATTGTACCTACAGTTCAGGTTATTTACCTTAGCGATAACCAAACCAGAAATTGGATTGACATGACAGAAGATTAAACAATTAATAATTAGGCAGGAAGATTGGCGTGTTTATATATGTATGTTTATTAATATTAAATTTCAATTTCCGGAGAAAACGTTTTCCAGTAAGTAACTTAATCTTAACAAATCACTTTGATTTTGATGCCGATCGCTTCAGCACAATAATACCTATCTATGTTTATAAATGTCCCCTAGAAAAAGAAGTTGTTGCAAATTTTGGAAAAAAGGAAAACTTATAAACCTAGTATTTAATTGTGTCAATAACATTTTAAAACATTATTGAGATTGGAAAATATTTAGAAGTGGAAAAAGTTTTTTCTTTTTGTATGGACGAGTACGTAGTATTCCAAAGGTATACTTCCCTCTTAAATGCAAGATTCCCTGAGCATTTGATAACATTATCATTACATTGGCACCTTCTTACTTATCCAGTAACACGTGAATTTAAGGCTTGTAAAAAACAACTTTCAAATTCATCAACTGCGTTTAAAATTGACAGCTCTAATAATTATTAATAATTGATCCGCAAAGGTCAAACTGTAACTTTTAATTGCGTTATATAATTGAAATCAGGTATTGATCTAGACGTTATTTGTCTGCTACCGTATACATCTAATGTGTAATCGTATGATGCGTTTTAGACCATTCATATACGGAATAAGATGCAAAATCGTACAGCAATATGTTATTAGACTTAATGCCAGTTGAAAATTCATTGATTAATAGGTGAACTTTAAACACTGGTCGGTAATTTCATGTGAACTTTGATGAGGATTGAGGTTGATTTCATATTCCGCCCTTGACTTTGCCAATTCATGGCAATTACGGCTGATTGTCTTCAAAATTGATTCGGTCCGATACAATACGATAAGATAAGTGAATAATTTTCGATTTATTAAGGTGTGTTCGAGATGGTACCGAGTGTGATATTTAGATATAATTACGAAAGACATTGCAAAGGATTTTAGAGGTAAAGTAGTATACCGGTGTAAAATGCTTTTCTGATGAATAGGATGCCCCTTAAGTCCCTTTCTACCATTACAACAACTAAAATCGTGATTCAGGACAAGTTCCGCCAAATGCTTGAACTTGTGCGACTGAAATAACAATAAGTAGGATTGAATTTTATTTCTTCTTCTTATTTAAGAGCTAAGCTCTTGTCGGTGTAGCTCAAAGTAGGCCCTCCATCTACTCCGAACCCACGCAACCTATTTGACATCTCGATACGACCTAACATCAACTCTCTTTCTGAGTTGCTCTATGTAGTTTATTCTAGGTCTTCCTCTTCCTCACTTCTCCTCTATCTTTCCTTCAATTATATTGATTATGAAGTTGTCATGTCGTGTGAGGTGCCTTATCATCTTCCCTCTTCTGTTTTCTAAGTTTCTCACTAACTGCCTGGTTTGCCAGGGATTGCCCCACTCTATTCAGTACTTCTTCATTGGTTACTCTCTGTCTAGCTAATTTTCTCCATTCGACTCCAATACCACATCTCGAACGCTTTTAATATCTCCGCATTTTTCTGGTCTTTCTTCTTCATCTTTATGATTAATATTTAGTTTTTATTAAACAAGTGATTCAAGACGTAGTAATAAAAAGTCGAAAGTATGTTACAGGTTTTTTTAGAAACTAGCAACTTTAGGTACATTGTATGACGCCGACAAACAATGCAATGAGAAGAATGCAAGACACAATGCCGTTTTGACAGTACTAAAGTTTTTTGAATCATGCGAAACTTGGATAGCTATTTAATTATTTACGTTTTTACAGTAAACATTTTGAATTTGATGGTTGCAGTGATCTGTGTGCTCGATAAACTTGACGTTTGAGTGCACAAAGAACCCCAAAAATTTGATCTATAAATTAAAAATCGAACTTTTTAACTTCATTGAGTCGTGACCAATCGGGCCCGCTCGTAAACGATCGGTCTTTTCCGCCGAGCTCAGTCCTCGGGCGGCGCAATGAATATGAAATTGATTATTATTTTTTTGTACACAGTGTGTGGACCCCAGAGCAAATTTTTGATCATTGTTAATTTTTGAATGGAGCCTCTTACTTTGGTACCGGGAGATGGTCATACTTCTCAATAAGTCGGTGGCAACGAAGCTGATCAGGCAATGCGACAATTCAACGTTACTTTTCAAACATGCTTAAGGACGTAATATTAATCTGTAATTTTTAGACATACATGAATGAGTTAGATTAACTATAAATTCGTAGATTTAAATCCTGTCCTTGAGCAAACAACCGGAACGAACTTCTTCATATACGGAAGGTCCTTTACTGGCAAATTTTTGGAGATGAAAATACATCGTAAGGAAATATAATACAAACTGAAGCCTTATGCTTGTGGTTTGAAATCTTATTTACTTGGTTTAGTAATTATTCAATGATACGTAATAGGTTCAACAATGATTCCATCTGATTAAATATATATTTACTTTGTTATTCAATGAAGATCCTGAAGTATTTATGTCATTCCTTCGTCTGTTGCCGTTGATTCATTCACCCCAACCACCACACTGTCAATAGTCATAATTAAAAGTAATGTCAATATTACTGATAGTCTGTATCAGTTTTGGCTTATGCATAATTATAACATGACTCTAATGACCTATAAAATAACACCGACGTAATTTATGCCCACTAAATTAGTTCGAACCTAGAAATCTACATTACAAAATTAACATAAGTTAACATTGCCTAATTCAAACCAGATCTTATTTACAGCACCAATAAAACCACAAAAACTGGAATGCCTCAAGACAAATACGTGATATTAGCATAATTATGCACGCGTGCAATATAAGGATAAAGAAGTTTTGATTGACGGGTTCTAAAGTCTTGACATGTTTATGATCCACGCGTGGCATTGCGTTGCCGCGCGGTTGGAATTCCATTTCTGAATACCTAATCCACACCTACTGAGGGAATTGAATAAACTAGCTGCTCCCGATTTGGTTTACTAATCCTCGTCAGTTACATTAACCCCAGGTATACGGATGTCATAATTATCCAATTTGACTTTGAGATAAAACAATCGGTTATGTTTGGCACGTAAGTGCAAATGTGCATCGGGACCCTTTTTCATCCCTTTCTATCGGCTTGTGTAGTACATGTACCTACTAAGAACTAAAAAGACCTAATTCCCGACACTGTACTAGACCGAACTATTCCACAACGTCTCTGCTCTTTAGTACGTTTAGTTCACCCGGAAGAGCGAGCAGTGACACTGACAGCAAAACGATATCTGGTTCAATTCATTCGGTCAAAGGAGCATGAACAGACGTCGTTTCTTAGTGTCTAGTGAACTAAAAGACCGTACTAGTACATTTGAGCGATTGTATTTTTTATATTAATTAAGATCACAGATCCAAGCAAACCAAGCCCTCACTTAGGGTACAATCACGAAAACTCTAAAAAGATGATGACGATTATACATCCAACAATCCTTTTTATTGCGTACCTACTACATTTTTTTGCTCAAAGCATGCGCTGGTAGAGAATGCCATATGGCACTAAATCTACTGTTTCTTTGTCTCACATACTTTTTTGGAGATTCCTCCACTCTGTACACACGAACGCCGGCTCGTCCCGCTTTACACTAAGTCTACTACTTAGCTGTGCAATAAGTTAGAAAAAAATAAAAAATAAGTACCTTTTACTCTGCGTTTATACTTAAATTTCCTCGCTTCAAAACATTCTGTTACACTTTTTTACGCCTAAAACGATTTTCCACTTCACGGCACACGTTCAGAACGCGAACCATGTAACGCGTCCTTTGTGGCCACAGTATGGCTACCGCTAAAACAAAGAATATTTTGGAATTTGAAATTCTCTTGGACAAAACCAAAATAGACCGTCTAAAATCGTTCAGGGTTCATGAACTGGACGAATGTTCTGAATTTTATGCACCAGTTTTGTTTTGGTTAGTTTTGGTATGCGTTAAGCAGTGAGAAAGTGTACAGTTACATTGTGTTTGCAAAACAGTTTGACCACATAAATAAATCACAAGAGCAATATTGGTTTGGTGCATAGACAAAGGCAACTAACTATGAGGCGGAGAATTTTGATTTGTGAGTTTCTCAGAACTTGACACTTACTACGCTCGCTGTTTTCGTTAAACGAAAGAAAGGAGTAGAAAAAACGGGTCAAAGCGTGACGTGATGGGTCCCGTAACAAAAGACGGTAGGTATCTTCATAGGAAACTCACGGCACTTATGCCCTTTTGTTAAGGAAATGCTGTTTTTCAGCTATAGGTAACTCAAAAACAGCACAGGGTATAACCCGACCAAATAAAGTACCTAATCAACTGGCTCAGAAGAAAGCTAGATCAATGAATCTGCTAGTTGCCTTGGGTCAGTTTCGCGTGCTTAAATAAACTCAATATGAAGCTGCCTACGTTCAAATAGACCGTCCAAAATCATTCAGGGTGGATGAATTGCACGAAACTTGAATTTTATTGACCCGTTTTTGTGGTTAGATTTGTTAATAATTCTATTACACAACCTTAAAACGAATATTAATTTTGGTTCAAGACGCGAACTGTCAGCCTCCCGTTAACGATTAAATGGGCTTAATTTAGATCCCTTCAAAATGTATTTAACATGTTAAACCGTATCATTTATTTAAAGTCAACAGCCATCATCCTGTCTTGAAACACCTCTCATCATTCCACTGTAAAGTATACCAACATACGTTTACAGTTGTCGTCCTTTAAGGCCTACAAAACGGATTGCAAAGTTATCTTTGCACGGAGTACCAACTTACACATGCAGTTTTCCACCATTACGGTCAGGTAAACCGACCGCAAAGTTATCTTTGCACGTGCACTGAGGGCCCGAAAAACTGACGAGAGTGGGAATTAATTTTAAAATTAAACAGAACTAAAGTTTCATTGATTTTTTAAAGAATTCGAGTCTCAGTATAATTAGCTTTTGATAAGGGGTTGAGGCTGTCGACACTTTGCTGATGTAAATAATTTTAAAGTTTTAAACGTGCTATTCCAACCTTAAAGACAGACCTCATGAAAATGATCAGTTAAACCAATACAGAATATTGACTGCGCACTGCGCGTCTACATTTAGGTACGCTAGTGATTCCTGATTAGCGCGAAATGCGCGATAACGAAATGAATAACAGCAGGCGTACCGCCCCGCTTACGCGCTATATTAAATCAATAAATATAATACCTACCCTACCCGATTTTGTTCAACCAATTAGATTGGCCTTAGAATCGAGTCGTTGCCAGATTTAGGTTTGCGTCTGTTCAGTGGACATTGCCAAAGTTAACGGCTACAAAGCCTAATTTTTTTCCTTGAACTCTGAAAGCGCATAAACGGCATCGCCTCTTCTGTAATTATTTGCGATAAAAACATATTTTGTAGCTATATTATAAACGTAAGTCCTTAGCTATTGACCACAGAAAAGACGATTATTGTTTTTTTTATTTACAAGCTTTTATTTACTTTCACCTGTCCCGTTGTCTGTCTGTCTGTAATCAAATCTTGCAAGTTAAATTTGACCTACTTCCTGGTGACCGATTGAGCTGAAATTTTGGGTATAAGTATAGTTTCGATGACAATTTAATATTATGGTACCATCGAGCTGATCTGATGATGGAGACAGAAGGTGGCCATGGGAATTCAGTACTTAACCGACGTAACCCCGTTGAGTTTGGGCTCGTTAGAATCGTCTCAATGAGTAGTTGATGATGGTATACAGAAAAGTACAGTCGGCAATAAAAGCTTGTACCAAAACTGTAATTTTTTACAAAGCTTGTTTTATAATAATGACCAAATAGCATAACATTCCATGCCCGTATACAGAAGGAAAATGGCCTAAATTGTTCCCACAGGAGTTATGGATTATATTAACTCTCTAGGGAGTTATGAGATTGTGTGTGATCTGATTGGTTTAAGCAAATCTAGTTGGCGGCGCGCCACTAGAATTCTGCTCTGTGATTGGTTGAAATATGGAAGCAACGCGCTTCACGTCAATTTTTGATTGGTGCGGTTGTATGAAACATAGATTTATCTGTCTTTTGTAGTTATTATTTCCTCGCAAATGTAATGAAAAACATTGTGTGTACTTAACACGGCCGTAAGAATATTGCAAACTCTTCATAGACTTGTACGCAATATTCCACTTACGCCCCTAGTTAAACAATGTACTATTAAGTATATCTACCTGTCGACGCAAAGAACACGCCAATCAATAAAGGGTGAGCATTGCGCATGCGACCTTTCTAGAGCCACAACACGAATTTATAGGCTACGGTTACTGCTTGCCGTATGCATGTTTTCCACCGTCGTGGTATGAAGTCCTGCAGAATATAATAAAAGTCTTGTAAACAAACCCATCTGCAAGTTAACCCATATTTGAAAAGCTTCTTAAAACCAGTTAAAACCAAAGTCCCGAGTCCCGTTTCGCCGTGTTAATATCTATATTGACGAAGCGCGCTCAATTACTGATAGCGATCACTAATTAGCGATTTAACCGAACTTTTTAAGGCCTGACAGTTAAATTACGTCTTTATTTATCTAAAATGTGATTTCCTGTTATTGGGAGCGCGGTGAAGAGTCGAGAGTGAAAATACTTTTTTTTTTCAATTTTATGAAAACGGAACGCACGAATGTATTTGCAATTGAACGCAAACGCTGTGGGCAGCATATGTTCTGCCCGCACTACGCGGCGCGGTAGGCCACGCTTGGGGGATCCATTGAATTCGAAATTGACATGTTTTTATTTTTATACATTTTATTTTAATTAACTTAATATTATTTAATGCAATTTAATTGTGTGTATGGATGAAAATCTGAAATAAATGACCATTTAATTTAATTTATAGGCGGTCATCATACTGGCGCCGCACCCCGCTGCGAAGTCGCGTACAAATGTAGCTGGACGGAAGTGCACTGAAGGCCTCCACCCACCGAACGCGTGTCGTGCGCGGCGCGTGTGCTGCGCAGGCACCGCGCAAGTTGTAAAGCATTGAATCTACACTTCAAACACACATCGAACGCGGTCCGAACGCGGGACCGCGCGGGCCCGCTGCTCTAAAGTTACAACTCGGCAGCGCGGCCGCGTGTCGTGCGCGTGCACGCGCAGCTGCCGCGCTGCTGAGTGTGATAGAGATAGTGAGATACATATTAAATGTGTTGGTAGTGAGAGAGGCATGACGCGGCGGACACGCGCGGGTTAGCGCGGGCCCGCGCGTGCGCGCGCAGCTGCCGCGCTGCACACGCGTTGCTAACGCGTCGCTGACGCGGCGGGCCCGCGTTGCTACACGCCACCCACTTGCGGTGTGAATATACCGCTTTAATCGCGCCCGACACGCGCCGCGCACGACACGCGTTCGGTGGGTGGCCTTTAGGTATATGCATTACAATATTGCGAACCGTCGCTCCGCACTTCGCAGCGGGATTCGGCGGCAGTGTCATGACCGCCACATAGAAAGAAGGATGCATTGATAATCTTCTACACATCATTTGAAATATGTTTAAATGTCAGTAGAAGGATAGAAGCCGACAGATTATATTCAACTTACCGGGGTTAGAGCCCATGACTCTCAGCTTCGGAGCCAACTAAGCTTAGCAGCCAAATTCTAATCAACTTACATTTAAATATAATTAACACCAATGTTTAATAAAACGCGGTAAATGGACTCACGTTAACTGGGACCTTATTATTTCCAAAAACTCGTTGATTGAGTTGTTGCGAGTAAAAAATATAACGACATCTCCATTCCCTATTCGAGGTATTTTGATTGGAACTTTATTTCTTAAATGTCACAGCGATTTTACAATTAAACATTCATATTTTAGTTGTTACTAAAATTGCGTGTTGGTATGACAGTTCGTCACATGATCAAGACTACTACTTTAATCTCTTAATTATATACACAACCGTCTTAGTTGTAACTCAATTGGTTGTTACTCCTAACATGCACTGCACTTACGTTTAATTAATCACTTACATGTTTTTTTCACTCAAGAACACCTACTTACAAGGTAGGAGTAGTATTAGTAGTAGTAATCTATACTTATATTGTAAAGACGTTTTGTAGCTTAAGAGCCAAAAGTTTTCAACATTCTTTCAACAGCAGTCTAAACTAAGATGGTCTGTCGAAACTTTTTTGAAAATTGTATATAATACTATATTATATATTACGAGTATACAATTAAATAGTTTAAGAGTAGCTCTTTATAATACTCGTTCAGTCAGCAGCAGAAGTTGCTAAGCAGTTCTAGTGCTCAAAATGATCTACACACGAACTCTAAAGTCAAGGGAATAAGGATCTGTGTAGGTCATTTTGAGCGTGTTATTTTGCTTAGCTACTTCTGATGCTGACTGTACCTACAAATAAAGGCAGCAAGGATGAAAGTAGCTACAGTGATTGCTTGACATGCCATGAAAGACGTCATCATCAACATCATCATCATCATCAGCCAAAAGACGTCCACTGCTGAACTAAGGCCTCCCCCAAAGAGTGCCAATGACCGGTCCTGCGCCACCCGCATCGGGCTGAATCCCGCGACCTTTACTTGGTCATCAGTCCACCTTGTCTACCCACGCTGCGCCTTCCGGTACGCGGTCGCCACTCGAGAACCTTTCCGCCCCAACGGCCATCGGTGACGTGCCACTTAAGTGATGAAAGACGTAGTCTCCCGGATTCTTCACTTTCTTGACACTTGCTTGCGTGTATAGTTTTCTTTGCTTCAGTCTTAGGCCTTAGCGGGCGTTCATACACTTCATCGAGTTCAATCCATGAACGCCGCTCGACTCCCCGCTCCCCGCTGGCGTCCAGACCGCAGCCTTAAGGCCTGTGATGACGGTAGAAAAAGTCAACCATGATAACGTTCTCTCAGCAGAGCAACGATGCACGGCCACCGTGATCACTGTCGCAAATTTCGCGTCATAATTCGTCAACGATACCTAGGTTTCGTTTAGGACAGGCATTGTACGAGTAATCCGATGTCGTAATTGGGCATGTTTTAAAGGTGTGAATTCAGTACGACAATTAAGACAATACGTTTAATTTTCCTGCTTACTTACCATTTTTTTGTAATCTCAACTTTTTGGAGAAAAGGGTCATTCTAAGGATTAAGAAAATATGGCCATAACGGAACCTTAATTAGTAAAATAGTTATTTTTGTTTTAAATTAAATATAATGGTAACAAAACTTGAATACCAAAAACTCTCTCTAATTGACGTACTTCATTGGTAAAACCCTTAGAAATACATTTTTTCGTACCAATGATATTAATATACGAGCATTATTTAGCAAACAATGAATTCGGTATGTGAATCGTTCACCAAGGCTCACGTCACGTAGTATAAAGTCGCTAGAAATGGATCATAAAAACTAATTCAGGAAGCCCCACAAACCAAAAACGGATAAAACTTTCTAATTAATTAGTTACAACCATTTCCCTATTAGGGTGCTGTACCGTAAGAACCGTCAGTCGATTTGTCAACGGTTGATTGATACTGCATTAGCTTTTTGCTGTACAATAAATGCGGATAAAAACAGTACGTTTCTATTTATGAGCTTTTTGTAGGCTCGGCTATTAAAAATAATTTGTACTAGAAATCTCGAAGCAAAAGAGGGATAATTACCTATATGAAGCACGATGGCATCGTTTTGCATTACATTACTTACCGAGGGCTGTAATAGTACATTATGCACGACCGCAGGTGTTTGTGGCCCGAACCGAAGGTGAGGGCCATAAATATGCCATCTGGGGCTTTACGAATTACCGCCCGTGGTAAGTACACAATTTTAAGTCTTCAACTGGCCACAATGCGAGTTTTACCGTACGCGCAGCGTGCAGTAAAACTCGCATTATGGCCAGGTGTGACGTAAAAGAAAGAAAGTCCGAAATCGCAGGTAGGTATTTGTGACCCGAGCCGCAAGCGAGGGTTGTAAATATGCGATAGAGGGTTTTCTTTTTTACTGCCCGTGGTGAGTAGGTACACAATTTTACGTCTTCACCTCGATGATGATGATTTGATGCGTAGTCTTTCAGTATTTTTGTAGTCCTACTAACATTATAAATGCAAAAGTTTGGATGTATGGATGGATGGATGTACGTTCCAATTAATCACAAAAACTACTGGACGATTTTTTATGAAATTTTCCAGTTATAGCTACTAGAATAGCTATAACTGGATAGGCTAGTACCTAGAATAGGACATAGGCTATAATTTACGTCAAATTTCATCCCTTTTGAGGGACGAAAAAGGGGATGAAACTTTGTATGGAGACCAACAAACAGCGTGAAATGAGAGTCGCCAAACGTAATATATCTATTAGTCACTAGATGGCGCTAGATGTACTTCATAATTAGTACGATAGCATACCTAGCAATGTAGGTTAAAAAGATAAAAGGTTGAAATAATGCTATTTTTAATAAACACATTTTACTAACACTTATTTGAAAGACTTTTTTGACAGCGCATGTCAATGACCGTGAGCCATTAGGCTGATATATATTATTACGTCCACTATTTTACTTTTTTGACCAGTCATTTTATATTGACTACAATACAGGAAATCTATACTAATACATTATTATAAATCCGGAAGTGTGTCTGTCTGTCTATCTGTCTGTTATCTTTTCACGCTTAAACTGTTGAACCGATTTAGATGAAATTTAGTATAGAGATTTTTATCCCGGAATTCATCCCCTAAAGTAATTAATTTGGGGGTGAAAGATTCTATGGAGCTACGATATAAACGTCGCGGGCAGAAGCTAGTTTATTATATACTAGCTTCCGCCCGCGACTTCGTCCGCGTGGACCCGGGATAAAAACTATCCTATATTTCAATCCAGGCTATAAACAATCTTCGTGCAAAATTTCATTCAAATCGGTTCAGCCGTTTAAGCGTGATTGAGTAACAAACATCCAAACATCTAAACTTTCGCATTTATAATATTAGTAGGATATTAAAAAACAGAATTAGGTATGCCTCTTTATTCAGACTGCAGATACGTTGTTTCCCGCGAAATCTCCTCTCAATCGTTTCTTAATTAACGATTTATTTCATTACTTTTATCCAGCAGTTAGTCATATTTCTTAATAACGCTACGCTATCTAAAATCACCATTTAGCCGGTAATGACGCTTTCGTACGTCGTTTCGTATATCCGTGGTAGCGTATCTTGAATCGGCCCCGCCCGGTCGAAATTTATTATTGCATCGAGTTTAAAGCGAAATTGGGTCGAGTTAGGGACAGGTGGGTCCGGGAGTTACAGATTATCAGGATAGAGGCAAGGCATTACTTTATTTTGGGGTGGATAATACATTACATATACGTAGTATTCTAAACTAGGACACAAAATATTTTGTTGTTTGTGTGTGACCCAAAACACGAATGTTAACAGGTTGTAATTTTGTCAACAGTTTTTTTTAAGGTTGGTTCTTTATTTTGTTTTTTTACTTCACCCGAGTCTTAACGATGTAATCGAATTAAAATGTCAGTATTTTACTACATCTAAACCCTCATAGAAGCAAACGTAAATAAAATTAAAAAAATGGAGATTTTTATTGACATTGGTCTAAAAAATCGTTCCCAAAAATAGGTAAATCTCATTTCATCGTGTTCAAAAAACACAAACGTATCTTACACGGGGCGTAGTAGTTTAAGAAAATCAAGGCATCACCTAAGACTAATCTAAACTTTACAGTAAACCGTTAAGCAATTTTAAACGCTTATCCAACGTGCAAGCAACAAACCCACGCGAGTTTGCAATGAGTGTTAAATTGCTAATACGCTCAAATGACCAAGGTCCCATTTAACTGTCCCTCACACAATGTCAGGGCCATACAAGTCGCGACAAGGATTGAGCCTCACACTTTTACAACCGCCTTACAGAGCTCCGTCACTACGTGAGACAATTTCCCTCACTACCATTTTTGACGCGGTCCAATTGGATGGCGTTATGCAGTATGTTGTTAAGTAACATCCTGCCTAACGTTATCGAAGAATGTGCATTCGAGTTGCCATTTTTCGAGCGTCGCAGATATTGAGATATTGTTTATCCTAAAATTGAGCGGTAACCAATTCGACTAGGTAATAACATACACTTTCATTCATAAGAAGAAAAACTGGGCCATTGTCAGTCATTATAACCAAAAATCATCTTTCCAGTGGTCAATAGTTAAGGGCTTATGTTTATATATAATATGTTTTCATCGCATAGAATTATAGAAGAGGCGACGCCGTTTATGCGGATTCAGAGTTCAACCAAAAATTAGGCTTTATAGCCGTTAACTTTTACAATGTCCACCAAAGAGACGCGAACCTAAATCTGACAATGATCCAACTACAATATACAATATATAATTGTTTCAATCATTGCTGGCAACATTGAAATCACATTTCAAGTCTCCTTTTATGTATAAACTCGTTATTGATTTCAGACGTCTATCACTACGAGCCAAACGTGAGGTTTGCAACAGTTCACATGTATTCCAAATTCAGTGTTACATCTGAACACTCGGTGGGCTGTTTAGCTTAGTTGGTAGTGCATCTGCGTAAGAAAGCTAGCAATCCAGGGTTAGAATTTATTTTTATGATTAAAGCACGAATCCATACTAATATTATAAATGCGAAAGTGTGTGTCTGTCTGTCTGTCTGTTACCTCTTCACGCTTAAACCGCTGAACCGATTGAGATAAAATTCGGTATGGTGATAGTTTGAATCCCGGGGAAGGACATAGGATAGTTTTTATCCCGGAAATCATTCCCAGAGGGGGTGAAATGGGGGATGAAAGTTTGTATCGAGCTACGATATAACCGAGTTCCACGCGGACGGAGTGGCGGGTAGAAGCTAGTATATAATATATATTACGTTACGTTGTCCTTAAGTGTGTATAAGTATCGTCACCTGGTACCCATAGTATTATGACACTAAGAGAAGTACTGAATTTAACTGTAAATCTAGGCTGGTACCCTTCTACATACCGCTGGACGTTGTAACTCAGTCCGAGGCATGCAAATCACGCCGGGATCAGGCTGGCCAAGTTTAGAAATTCCTTTTTCGATGTATTCCCTTTCTTGCAATGACGTGTATTGGTTTAAGTTGCCAATTCGAAGCCGTTTTGGATGTCCGAGGTTGCGTGAGGCTCAGGGAGTGAGAGGCAGCGGTGTAGGTTTCCGATCCCGGGATTTTTATCGGCGCCATGCACTGCTTTTTTATTATTTGCCTCTGCACACGAAAATACAAAAAAAACGTATGTAAATGTACAGGGGTTATCCCCTGTGCCCTGTACGGTCAAAAGTGGTCAAACTTCATCAAGTACTTTTTTCTCGAGGAGAAAACCTGCGAAGAATGTGCCTATTCAGCAGGCGCGGGGATTGACATGGTGATGTAGAGTAATGACTAGGTTATGCGATAAAATAGCCGCTAGAAACTCCACAGTGGCCGCCGTCTGCGCGTCCATACGGAGAACTTAAGGATCTCAAAATTAACGCACTAAAGTTCTTATCGCTATCTCTATCTCATCCTGGTTCGCCGTCTTCTTTGGGGTTAGGTAAGTGCTGGCTCCCGCTGTGGAGAATACACGCGACCTCGATGGCCCCCTGGAGGAGATTGTAGACTTATTCTGGACTAAACAGCGTTACCTCATCATCATCATATCAGCCGAAAGTCGTCGTTCTGCGCCACCCGCATGACTCCTGACCTTTACCAGATCATCAGATGACTCATGAGTCCACGCTAAGGCTACACCTTCAACTATTAACCACCTTACAGTCTATGGGATATCCGTAATTGTACCACACCACACTCAGACATATTTTACTGGCCGCGTCAGACATCTTTTGCTTGTTGCAAATTGCATATTGTTTTCGTCAATCAACGTTCCCGATTAGCCCTGGGCGCATGCGCTTAACGACTTCTGGTTTTCTGTTTAACTTGAATTAAATATTGCACCTATTGTTCTGAAACCCTGGATTTTGTGATCTGATATTTGAAAATAATGGTACTTCGGTAGAGCAGGTTCACTCCTTAAGCTAGAAGGCTGTCGACGGGTAAAAAAATATTATCCTACTTAATGTCGTGTTTTGCTACGGGTTAGATTGTAATATTTGTAATGCATTCGATGCAAATATCTTAATATTTATATAAATCAACTCGATATATTTCTGCATTTTTAACTGTCGTATATTTCTTACGAAGTCTAAGACACTACATTAAATGGAAAAATAATCTAGCTGAAATCAACTCCCATAATAATTATATATTAAAAGCCGCATTGGAATGCTTTAATGTTGACTTCGTTTAAGAATGTATCTATTCAGTAGATACAGTCGTTATTAAAAAGTACGATGATCTAAGAAGCAAAATAATTTTAAAGCGAAATGCAAGTTACATCATCATTTAGCAAAACAAAATTTGCAAAGACGAAAACGACGCACTAAAATATACCGCCTTCTTCCTTACAACCAACGCAGTAATTACAGTATAGTTACTGACTGATAAATAACATTCATTTGTTTTTCAACCAAAAACGCGCATTTAAGTATGAATCTCCCGATACAATCAACAATGTTTTTTTTGGTGGCAAAAAATTACTAATTAAAGTGACGTATCTCGCATGGCAATAATCAGATAAAATTATTAAGATTGCAACCTAAATTTCGGACTTTGATATATCATTCATATGATCATTCGTTTCGGAGATGCCTTGTTGAGATAAAATCAGGTCAATTTATAAAATGTAAGTTTGACGTCGTATATCGATCCCTGAACAAATTAAGGACGCTGAGTTATTGGTTGAAATAAATATGGTTTTGAAATTGGACGCGTACTAAGTTGGTTCGCGTTTTTGGTAATGATAATGATGAGATAAATAACAAGTGCTTTTCAAAACGATTGGATGTTTTTATGTTGAAATATGTTGCAAATGCGTTGAAGTTTAACGCGTTGTACGGATGACTTAATGAAAAACTTAAATAATAATATTCCATATACGACGAGATTTGATTAAGATAAAAAATTTGACAACAAGCTCGTAATTATTTAGCTTCTTTTTGTGTTTGACTGGTAAAAAAGAGCAATTTATAAAAATATATTAAAGATTCTGCAGATATTTTTTTCCAATTTCACCCAAATGGCGTTCTTTCACACATATTACAATAAAAGCAAACATTTCACTAAATACTCACATTTAAGCCTACACGGTCCAACATGAAACCCGACTTTTTCGTAAAAATTCCAACGAAAATAATCCATTTAAAGCGACCTGTCTTGTACCGTGCGCCTGCGCTGCACTCAATCCGTCATCGCCTTCTTTGAGCGAATTATTACAAAAGTAAAAAAACGACGGATATGTTAACAGAGGGCAGTCACGCTATCTCGTTAACCGAACGTATTATTATTGTACATATTTTATTTTATTTTTTAAATATGTGAACCCGTTTCTGTATTGGTGAATGAGGAAATCAGTTTAGTAAAATACACATTGTTTGCACGCGATCTCTGTTTTGCGAGAAAGAAATGCCATGAGTTTATTTGAGAATGAATTTTTGGAAATTAGACTATAAATTGTAGCTAAGTAAAAAGTAACATGCCATAAGTCTAGAATTATAATTATTTATTTCAGAAAAAAACGACGTAGATAACAAGTATTAGTAAAACTAATAAAATATGCCTCTTAAAGCCCTGTCTCAAGTATGCTATCATTATCACTCGAATGAAAAGAGATGAGTGAATCAAGTTACTTTGCTTGTCATTAATGCTGGCCAAATTATCATTGATTTATAAAGGCGGCAATTTTTTTATTAATTTACGAATATAAAATGTTAACCAGGACGAAAAATTTTTTTTATCAATTTTCTTTTCATTTAGACCAATTAGATAATTTGACAAACCAAAAATATGAACAGCTGGCAAATATCAGATATGTATTGAACTATGAAGCATCTCAGTGTTGGTAACGACAAAATATCAGTGTAATTGTTGACACAACGTAACTAAATAGCGCTGTGTCATATTGACAAGCTAAGAGCGTGAGAAAAAAGGTGTATTAGATCATTCATATTTGTTCAAGTCCAACATTTGCAATTCGGGATAAAGATAGAACATAAAGAGGTAATAAACTGGACTATTAGGAAGAGTTTTGATCTAACATGTCTTAGTGCTATCTGTGATAGTTCTTGTCACATGGCAACACTGCCCTTATAATGTCGGACGTGCATCAATGTGCCCTACTTGATTGTTGTGAGATATCTTTATAGTAATTACATAAATTCACGCATCTTAACAAGGCGTATGATTTTCCAAGAACCTTACATGGTGTCAGAAGTGGTGGCATCAGAGCGTCAAGATGCCTCCTAAACTTGAAGCTCCGCGCACAACCGAAGGTCAAGATGGTGCCAACGGCGACACGTGTTCAATGGGATTGTCTGTAGGCCAAGGACTGAGACCCTTAGATCTCAAGTCCAACAACATGCCAGTAACATGGAAGAACTGGATGACGCAGTTAAAAATTTACATGCGCGCCAACAACTTGGATCAAGCAAAAGATGACCGCAAGGTAGCCATTTTGCTTCATTTCATAGGCACTGATGCACTTACCATCTTCTACTCTTTCGATATGGACATCGACAAAGTTACGTATAACGAGCTTACAGAAAGATTTACGAATCATTTCATTCCCCAAGTAAACGTAACTATGGAGCGCCACAGATTGTTCAACCGGCGTCAAGGACTGCAAGAGTCCATAGACGAATATATAACAGACCTGAGAAATATCAGTAGGCAATGCAACTTTCAGACCCTACACGATGATTTACTCCGTGATATATTCAGTCTCAACCTGAACTCCAACTATCAGTATATCAAAGAGCGCATTCTTACCAATAAACCACAAACACTAGACGATGCCGTCCAACTCGCAAAGCAGATGGAAACCACAAGGCAGCAGGCGAAAACACTGGAAGAATCTTCATTTGTTGGTCGAGTCGAGTCCAGCTCCACTTTTCACAAGTCAAGACGGATGCCACATATATCAAGACATATAAACAGAGGTACTTCATCTCGTCGTTCACAGTCCACCAAGCAAGAAGAGACGTGTGGCAGGTGTGGCCAAATCCACCGGTTTAGATGTCCTGCTAAAGGTGTAAAATGCAAAAAATGTGGTAAATATAATCATTTCGCACAAGTGTGTCGCAACAAACAGGTATCAGAAATAGATGTAGAACCTATTAGTCATAACAATACTGACCAGTCTCTGTTCTTAGGCACAATAGCTGTTAATAATGTTAACACATCACCCTGGCAGACAGAATTGTCCATAAACAACACAAATGTTAACTTTCTCTTGGACACAGGTGCAGACACTAATATATTGTCTAGGGACACATTCAAAAAATTAAATATTGCACAAAATGTCATAACAAAAAGTACATATAAATTGTCAACTTACAGTGGTGAAACCATACCCACCATAGGTCAGTGTACTTTGACAATATGTCACAACAAACAAACATATGATGTCACTTTCCACAATGTAGATCTTGACAGTCGTGACATAATAGGCAGGGACACATGTAAAACGCTTAACCTCATAAAAAGAGTGCTTAAAGTTGATGTAATTCCGCATAACGCATGTGATAACATATTGTCATCCCATCCTGATCTTTTTCAAGGTATAGGTTGTCTGAAAGATTTTGAATGTGACCTGATGCTCAAACCAGACGCAGTCCCATCCGTAGATGCATGTCGCAGGGTCCCATTCCAATTGAGGGAAGCCCTGAAATCGGAATTAGATGAACTCGAGAGGACCGGAATCATCTGCAAGGTTGAGAAGCCAACGGAATGGGTGAGTTCCATTGTCTTAACCTCAAAAAAGAATGGTAAACTACGCCTATGTATAGACCCGCGAAAACTTAATCAGGCTGTAATGCGATCACATTATCAATTTCCCACTCTAGACGAGATAAAGTCCGACCTCGCTGGAGCTAAATTCTTTACAACACTGGATTGTAACAAAGGCTTCTGGATGCTACGTCTTTCAGAAAAGTCTTCTTACCTGTGCACTTTCATAACGCCTTATGGTCGTTACAGATTTACCCGCTTAGCGTTCGGTATAAACGCAAGCCCGGAGATCTTTCATAGGGAAATGATTAATAGATTCAGTGACATACCTAACGTTAAGATCATGATGGACGATTTTCTCATCTACGGCAGGACCCTAGAAGAGCACAACCAGACTCTCCAGAAAGTCCTAGACAGAGCTATGGAAATAGGCCTTAAATTCAACAAAGAAAAAACAACAATTTGTGCACCGGAAGTTAAGTATTTAGGTCATATTTTTAACCAAAATGGAGTACAAGTTGACCAAAGTAAAGTTCAGGCTATCTGTCAAATGCCGAGTCCAACTTGTGTCAACGACCTTCAAAGGTTTATGGGCATGGTCAATTACCTCAGTCCTTTCATTCCCAATCTGTCAAAAGAAAATGGCACGCTAAGAACGCTTCTGTCCAAACAAAATGAATGGACATGGACTGACCAACACGAGGCTGAGTTTAGTAATATAAAGAAACTAATTAGTAGCGCACCAGTACTCACCTATTATGACCCAAATAAAGTCCTAAATATGTCAGTTGATTCTTCAAAACATGCAGTTGGAGCAGTAATATTACATGAAAATCAACCAATTGCATATGCTTCCGCTTCTCTGACCAACTCCCAACAAAATTATTCTCAAATTGAAAAGGAGCTTATGTCTATCTTATTTGGTTGTACTAAATTCCACCAATACATTTACGGTAGGCAAATCAATGTAGAAACAGACCACAAGCCCTTAATACCATTATTTAAAAAAGCTTTACATGACATACCAGCCAGGCTACAGAGAATCATGCTCCGTTTGCAACCTTATGATCTCAATGTTACATACAGACCCGGACGATTCCTATATATAGCAGACACGCTATCGCGTGCAGCTCTGTCTGAGAAAGCATTACTAGACCTAGAAACCGATATAGATATACATGTCAATATTATCATGTCAAATCTGTCAGTAAGTCAGAAAAAACTTGCAGAAATCCAGGACTGTACTTGTAAAGACCCAACTATAAGCCAAATCGTACAATATTGTCAAAATGGTTGGCCAGAACATAAACGATCAGTAGGACAGCTCTTAAAGCCATACTTCTCGCTTAAGGACAATTTACATGTCATGGATAATGTTCTTTTCATGGGTGATAAAATAGTTATCCCAGAAACAATGAGAGAAAATATAGTAAAATTAAGCCATGAAGGACATCAAGGAGTAAATAGCTCGATTAGGTTAGCTAAAGCTACTGTGTATTGGCCTAACTTACCTAATGATATTGAAAAATATGTAAGTCAATGTCATACATGCCTGACTTATCGCAGAAATAACTCTAAGCAGCCTATTATTCATCATGAATATAAACTCCTGCCATGGAATAAAGTAGGCATAGATATTTTTGAATTCAATGGCACAAAATATCTAATAGTTGTTGACTATTTTTCAAAATATGTTGAATTAGCATTATTACCTACAGGCTCAAATGCAAGCATCATTATAACTCATCTAAAGTCTATATTTGCTAGACATGGCAAACCTGAAACCATGATCTCAGATAACGGTCCTCCGTTTAACAGTAAGGAATTTCAAGTATTTGCAAATGATTGGGATATACAGCTAATTACCTCAAGTCCCTATTTAAGTCGCTCTAATGGAATGGTAGAAAGAGCTATAGGCACAATTAAGAATATGCTTAAAAAATGTGAATCAGACAACTCAGATCCATACCTAGCACTGCTCATGTATAGAACAACGCCTAAAAGAACAGGATTTTCTCCTTCTCAATTATGTATGTCTAGATACTTACGCTCTAATATTCCAATGTCAGAATCACAACTTTCACCATCACTTGTTGATCTGGACTTGCTTAAAACTAACATTGAAAAACAAAAAGAATATTCAGCACTTTATTATAATAAAAACACTAAACCTTTGCCAGATTTACAGGTCAACGATGAAGTATACTTTAAGCATAAACCACACAGTGTATGGGTTCCAGGTAGAATATCCGAAGCAGGTAGTGAGCCACGTAGTTTCGTAGTCTCATCCCCTCAGGGAACGTTCCGTAGAAATCGAGAACACATCTTAAAACCGGCCGCCCCCTCGTCAGACGTTGTACCTGTGAACAAAACAAATGTTAATATTAATAATAATGATAACGACAGTCCTTCTAGCACTAGTAATGATTCTAATCTGCCGAGAACTACGCGATCTGGGCGTATTGTTAAATTTCCGAAACAATATGAAGGATATAAGCTGTATTAGCTTAGTAACTAGGTTAAATTCAAATGTCAATGTCATACTAGTGTAGAGTATAAAATCACGAGTTGTCAAAATGACAGCAACGTTTCGTTTCATGTAATTTAATAGAATCCATGATTGATTAATCGAATCTTAATTTCTTACAGAATAATAAAAATATACTTACCTTTTATTAAAGTACTTATCTTCTTAAGCGATCCTGGATTCTTTGAAAAAAAAAAAAAAAAGGAAGATGTCACATGGCAACACTGCCCTTATAATGTCGGACGTGCATCAATGTGCCCTACTTGATTGTTGTGAGATATCTTTATAGTAATTACATAAATTCACGCATCTTAACAAGGCGTATGATTTTCCAAGAACCTTACAGTTCTTTTGTTTAATTAATTAATTTGTAACCCTTAATTTTATAACCCTGTATATCTTCTATATGTACTTAGAACCACGGGCGTCGGTTGGCTGTGAGGTCAGCGTTTGGACGGATCTAAATATGTTAGCTTCAGGCCGACAATTGACGTCATTCCATTGGAAAAAAATGGCATGCTCCCGTTTCCTAGGACCAGTTAATTTTTGGCTTTTTGTGCTAAAATTGTTTGTTGTACATAAAATGCATGAGCATTACCTAATTAACCCCACACCTGGCCATAAAGTGGCAATTGTAGCCCGATATGCGTGCGGAAAATTCTACTTCCTGACCAGGGGGCGAATTGAACTTTTGTAGTCACCATAGGCGGTAATAAAAGAGCCTCAAATCGACCATGCCTTCGGTCGGGGGGTCAAATACCTGCGATCTGAGCCTTTCCATTTATCGCTCTACGTCAGTAATGAAATTCCATGGTAATGCAATAATCATGATTATTATATCCTATGATATTTATTTTTCTGTTCTACATACATACATTCACGCCTTTATTCCCAAAAGGGGTAGGCAGAGCACATGAAACTTATGATCCAGCGCCACTTTTAGCACAACTGTGGGTATAAAAGATCGACAAAATGTGATATTGCAGTGATATGTTGCTAGCCCATCGCCCACAGCACAACCCTGTGTTTTCTGTTCTAATATTTTTTAATAATATTCATAATTATACTGTAACACATAAAAAACCTGGCTTTACGTAACCAATTACTTAACCTCATGAAAACATGTTAGGTTTGAAATTTTATGAAATACGATAATAGAAAACCGCGATCAGGAAAGCCCCGAGCAAATTCGTTTTTAAGAAATCTGTGCGTAAGTTCTTTGCTGGCAGATCCGAGTAGACTGAAGGTTACATATTTGAAATTTCGCTTGTAAGTATGCATGTAGTATATATTTACGAATATATTTATTTGTGTATGTAATTATTTATTTTATTTATGTATATGCATTTGTATAAATATGTTGTATATAGGACTGCCGTAATGTTACTATTCTTTTTAGTTGTTATTTGCACTGCCCACAATCTTTTCCGCTTTGCCTTAAGGTTTGACTGGTAGAGAATGCCATTTGGCATTAAGTCCGCCTTTTGTACGATAAGTTTTCTTTTGTGCAATAAAGTTTAAATAAATAAATAAATAATAAGCGTGGCTTCTACCCTAATTTACGAAGCCAAAACGTCATATGATATAGTATAATGACACCGACGTACGATTTTCTAGGCAAGCAGCAAAGCAATCAAAACATGGTAACTAGAAATTTCAAATTCGTCTTGACATTTTAAATACTCGTGTATTAACGAGAACGACCTTCGTACTCAATGACACTCAAGTTTACAATCGTGACTACCATATTTGCTTTAATTTTTTAGGCAGCACCCAATTTTTCAGCCTCATCGGCACTCAAGTGCGATAACACTTGAGTGCTGGTCTTCGAGTAGGAAGTGATGCTGTCATGCCCAAGTGCCTTTGGTATGACAATAATCGATAAATATAGGCAGCGTTAAAAAATCGGTCAACGTACGAGGAAATATATGTGGTCGTCCGTCCAAAGAAGAAGAAAAAATGGGTTACATTTTCAAAATTAACTTGTGAAGACGATCCTTGAAGTTGAAATTAAACAAGTTTTTTTTGACAATTAGGAGTAAACCTGGGTCATTCAAATTTTTTTTCTAGGTAGACGGGAGACCACGCGTCAAAGATTCATACCGAAAATGTCACAAGATGGATTTCTAACGTGCTTAGAAGATGGCCCTTAAAAATGGGGTTGAATAGGCATTAAAAACCCTACTTTTGTGAATTTGAGGCACAATAAAAAAATATATATTTCACTGCCTATTTTGACGCCTCGTTTAGCCTAGGTGGTAGTGACCCTGCCTACGAAGCTAAAGGTCCAGGGTACCATTCCTGGTAATGGCATTTATTTGTGTGATGAGCTCGAATATTTTGTTTCTGAGTCATGGATGTTTTCTATGTATTTAAGTATTTATTTATCCATATACTAGCTTCCGCTCGCGGATTCGTCTGTGTAGACCCAGGATAAAAACTATCCTATATTTTAATCCAGGCTATATTAGTGCAAAAATTCCATCCAAATCCGTTGAAATGTTTAAGCGTGATTGAGTAACAAATATCCAAACATCCAAAAACATCTAAACATTCAAACTTTCGCATTTAAAATAATAATTTATAATATAAGTTAATAAATTTAGTAATTAAATAATTAGTAGGATTTACTAAGCATATCTGCGAGAAAGCTTTCGGTCGAAACCTGGGCTGTACTACAGTCTCTACTATATCGAAGTACTGAAGTGTTTGTACGAGAACGCCATTATGTCAGTCCGACTCCAACTCCAGGATCGGAGCTCAAAGCCTATTCCGCTGCAGCGGGGTGTCAGGCAAGGGGGTGTTATTTCCCCAAAACTGTTCACTGCTGCACTGGAGGACGTTTTCAAGAATCTGGTCTGGAGAAGGCTAGGCATCAACATCAACGGCGAGTACATCACTCGCCTTCGGTTTGCTGATGATATAGTTTTTTTTTGCAGTAGTCTTGGCTGAGCCCATAAGTACGATGCTCGATGACCTCAGTAAAGCCTCCGAGCGAGTTGGTCTAAGGATGAGTATGGATAAGACAAATTAAATTAAAATTAAATTAAAAAATCTTTATTTCGGACTCTGGTTCCATAACTTGTTAGTAACAAATTACTTACAACTAGTGTTAGTGACATAATCTTTAAACCTAATATCTGCGGGGAGAGGCACGCACAAAGATCATGTCAAACGTCCATGTAGTACCAACTCCCATTTCAATCGGACACTTTACGCTTGAAGTTGTAGACGATTATATATACCTAGGACAGACTGTCCAGTTAGGTAGGTCCAACTTTGAGAAAGAGATTTATCGTCGAATCCGACTCGGCTGGGCGGGATTCGGGCTACGGCACATCTTTTCGTCCAATATTCCGCAGTGTCTCAAGACGAGAGTGTTTGACCTGTGTGTGTTGCCAGTGATTACGTATGGCACGGAAACGTGGTCGCTTACTATGGGCCTCATAAGAAGGCTCAAAGTCACCCAAAGGATAATGGAGAGGGCTATGTCGGGAGTTTCTCTTCGCGATCACATCAGAAATGAGGCTATCCGCCGCAGAACCAAGGTAACCGATATAGCCGTCCATAGCGCTAAACTTGTAAAACTTGCGCTAAAAGTAGCAGTGGGCGGGGCACATTGAACGTAGAACCGATGGTCGTTGGGGCGGAAAGGTTCTCGAGTGGCGACCACGTACCGGAAGGCGCGGCGTGGGTAGGTGGACTGATGACCTGGTAAAGGTCGCGGGAGTCCGCTGGATGCGGGTGGCGCAGGACCGGTCATTGTGGCACTCTGGGGGGGAGGCCTATGTCCAGCAGTGGACGTCTTTCGGCTAATGATGATGATGATGAAGTTTATCGTCGTTTAGTACCCATAGTGCCATAGTACAATCATTGCTTAGTTTGGGACTATCCCCCTAACTAACATTATACCCCTTTCTTTCGACTACTTATAGAGGGTTTACCTAAACACACAAATTATTTTTTAATTTATTTTTGGTTTATTACATTCAATTCGGTGACATCCCATACAATACATATAACTTTAGTACATTTAGAGGTATTTGAGAATTTCTGGTAACGTAAATGTAAGGCCTACTCTACTAAGGACACTTAGTTTATTTTAGTTGTTCCTATCGCGGTACGAACGTAATAGTTCAATGGTTATGTTTATATTGACCTTGTATCTGATATTTTGTATTGATGAATGATATGTAGCCTAACTTTAAAGCACATGATTATCTAAAATTCCTAAGTCATATGATCTGAATGATGGAGCCGCAAGTGGTTGGACATTTAATAGGACTTTAGGTTTTTTAGAAGTATAAATAAACCTGTATTTAATTTCATGTGCTCTACATACCTCTGTTGATAATACAAGCGTATAATATTGTTTATGTACGTATTATGGCCACTCCGATATAAAGTGTATTTTTCTAAAATTCTGTTTTTCTTTTAATATGAGCTTGAACTTTTGATACATGAAACATGAGTAACATGATATACTTACTTTCAAAAAGGTTAAAGTATCCCGATTTTTTCCTAAACTAAACCCCTATTAACGGCATTTATCACATCTATAGATCCCGTGGGTGTCGTAAAAGTCGACTAAGGGAGCATTGTTAAAGTGTGTTGTGGACGATGGGCTAGCAACCTATCACAGCGATATCACATTTTGTCGATCTTTTATACCCACATTTATGCTAAACGTGGCACTGGAACATACGTTTCATGCGCTCTGCCTACCCCTTTCGGGAATAAAAGCGTGATTCTATGTATGTATGTATAGGTCATTAGTAACCCTGATATTTTTTCAGATGAACCAACAATGCAAAGTGTGCGGTGAGCCTGCTGCCGGTTTCCACTTCGGCGCTTTCACTTGCGAGGGCTGCAAGGTAAATATTTATTTATTTCTTGTACGACATACTTTAAGGTCATACATATCTGTATGTTGATGCATGATGTCCCGGATGTTGGTTCGAAAGTTGGCTAACAGACAGGGTTGAACAGTGAGAACATATTAGAATTTACACTTTAGTCCATATTATTATTAAACGGGAGAAAAAATACGATCAGATCTCCAGTCAAAATAATAAAATGCTTAATTATTTCACCAAAAATATCCATATTTCACAATAAGCTTAAACCATTTCCGGTTTGATCATAAAATGAGATACCTACCTATAAACAAAAAAAAAACACAAATAAAAGTACACAGAATATTTCCTATTTTGTGTAGACATTTGTTTTATACCGAGTCACGTTAATTTGAGTTACATAAATAGGTTATAAAGACATAGTCTAGATTATAAATGCAGTACACCGATTGAATAACACTGAATAATTACCTAATGACTTTAATATTCTAATAACCAAATAATCTCCAAAGCTAGTAGCCCTGGTTGGTATTCAATTATTATTAATTTAATTTTAAATCATTACTTTAAGTTAAATTGCATCGCATGATTAATGGAGCTTGCACAATTGAACGGAATCATTACGTGTCAGTTGTTCATAGCGATTGAATATTATTTTAAGGTTCAAAGCGTTTCTGACTTTAATGTCTCGTAAGTAATTTGTAAGACTATATAAATTCTACGCAACACAAGAAGGTCGGATCTCCAATGGGTACTGAATGCAAAATACGGAATTTTAGATGGCAGAGTCAAAATAATGTTATCGTGCTGTTGGGGTATTTAAGTTTTGCTAATGTAATTATTTATTGATATATTAAAAAAAATAACAATCGTTTACATAAATTGCTTAAATTATTTATTTCTCGCAACTTTGACCAAGAGATTACAATGGTATATGAATTATAGCATATATATTCAACTTATATACTATACTTAGAAATGTAAATTAAAAAAAAACAATCTCATCGCTAATAATAATAATAAAAATAAAACATTCTTCATTCACGACCAACTTGGATCATTGTGTTAGTAACATTTAGAACTTACTATGTATATAGTGTTAGTAAACTAATTTGACCAATATTTACTCATAAATGGCAAGGTGCATAAAAATATTTTATTTTTCTTTTCGTTATTATTTTTACAAAAATATTACGAAATTCAAGCCAAAATCCATAATTACCAAAAGGTAACAACCTACATAACTCGGAAAGTAACATTAAAACAGCAAAAACAATTAATTCGCCAACATGTCAAAAATCCTGTCATGGTCGAGCGTACTCGTATTTTTTACTTCCTTGCAAATTCCCTTCGACTTACGTAATAAAGACGGAGGCACCGCAAGCAATTTGCTACTCCAAATCAATTTGCCAACTTTTTGTCCTTGATAATGTCGCTGATTCAATTTATTCTACTCACACATTCAAAACACTATAAACCTTATAAATAGAAAATTAAGGTACACAATAAGAAGTTCTGAGAGTTGAATCTTCCTGTGGCGTTGTTTTGTAAAAAGGATTGCAGTTCTGACTCGTGGAACTTACTTTGAAGACATGGCAGTACCGTTGAACACATTTTATTTGTATTTGTTTCACAAACTTTTTTACATTTCACGTCATTACGTTTGAATCGTTTGATCGACCGATAAAAAATCTGATTACTAAGATCCAACTTATTAAAATTCAATTGAAATATTTGCCTATAAATGTGATCTTATGTAAAAGTGTCTTTGTCAACACTGGATTACTTTAATGTAATCCCAATTATGTTTTAAATGCTTTTACTTCAGTTTAAAATACACAATTTATTGACGGCGTGAAAACAACAATTATGTTACCACAAATGCACCTTGTCCATATACCATATGAATCATACCCAATTAAGGACCACCCGTTGTCTCCAAGGCAGTTATTATAATATGTCATTGTAAATAAAAAATAACGTTTCATTAAAAATATGATTTAAAAAATTGGCCAATCGATCAGAATTACAAAAGAGCTGTTATGATAGAGAAAAAAATATATTCAAATTTAGAACTCGTTAATTTCGAACAATAAGGTCGGATGGGTTAGTGGAAACCATTGTGCATACGCCCAAGTGATTATAACTTAAAATAATGGATGTGTTATAATATAAATCGTCATTAATGAACCGCAGATAAATCAAAATCTAATTAATTGTCACAGTTTTAAGTTAAACATGTGTTTGCGTAATGCTTTGGTGGTATGTGGGTCATGATAGTTTAAAAGTCTCGTGAAAAATATTTGTAATGAATGGAAGAGAAATTTAATATAAAAAGTGATATTTTTTGAAGACAAATTAGTTTGAGTAAGGGACCAATAAAAATTAGATTTGCTTGTGCCATCGTTTAGTAAAAATAATAAATTTTAGTATAAAAAGATAAGTCATCCAGGCATCCGAATGCGTCATCAACTTATTTCAGTCCACTGCTGGAAATAGGTCTTCCTAGCACGATCATCCGTTAATCTCATCCAGCTAAGAGCTAGGCACCATGTGGTACATTGGCACTCATCTATATTATGTTATTGAAATCGTACTTAGTCTATTGTTTAGCTGTTTAGGTTATCAATATCAGAGTAGGTATACGTCGAAATATGGTTGTTAGTTATTTTAAACAAAAAACTGGTTTAAAATCATAATAGGTAGTGCACGAAAGCTCTAGCGATGAGTTCCACCTACACAGTAGTCAATTCCATGAGTAACAGAGTTGAATGAACGATAGTCGCTCCAAATCAAGTATACATATCCGGAAAACGTTCACTTAGCGATAAAACACTATAATTTTAATTAAAAATATGTCAATTAAAATCTGGTTTGGTGTTGTCAATATTTTAATTAAGTATCCATTATTTACGCCCGTGACGAACAATTTATTCGACACATTCTATCCCATCATTAGGTCTAACAGAGTTTATAAGAATTCCACTGATTAGATATTTAACATAATTAGGTATTTATTCAAATGTTTAAAACAAACACGGCAGGCGTGGGCGGTGGATTTATGTTTGGGGAGTGCCCTTAATGCGTACTGGTGTCATATTTCTCTATCCTATTTTAGAATGCAGCATGAAAACATACTGGTTCCGTACATAAATACAGCACCATTATGTACCACTTGCGCACAAACTCCATTACCGAATGAATTTAAAAGATTATAATATACACAAAGCGTAAAATCCAAAACATGAATAATAACAACCATTATAGTAACGAGCGTATTATCCGCCAACAAACTGTCCTCAGTTGTTGGAACTTTATGTGTTAAACTAGCTGCCCGGCCCGGCTTCGCACGGTTAGTGCGTAGCAATGAAGCATTTTCTACTATGTTCATCAGGGATAGTGTCGGCTTCTAATGATAAAAATAATTTTTCAAATCGGTTTAGTAGTTTCGGAGCCTATTCAATACATACAAACAAACAAACAATCAAAACTTTCCTCTTTATAATATTAGTGTAGACTAGCGTATAAGATTTTGTGAGATAAATAAATAATAAATAGTAGTGTACAAAAAGGAATTGTCATATAATATTACGTAAAATAAGTACTTACATAACCACTCACTTGCTTGTGGCAACCACAGTTGCCAATTTCGCGCACCCCTAAACTGATGGTGGCAACTGTGGTTGCCAAGTGAAGTATGGACTTCTTTGATAAAGAAAAATTGAAAGCAATTTAGGCTACCTTTTTTGAAATCCGAAAGCAAGTGAGATAAGTGTTAGAAATATAAATTCGCAAGTGCGTTAAGAACTTTTTTGATGTTTTGGATTAAACGCATTTTTAAGCATTCATATTCTTACATTTAAATCAAAGAAAAAATATTGATTAATTTAATGCTCCGAGCCGGATTCGAACCGGCGACCACAGGCATTCCTGGCCTGGTCGCTTCTAACCAACTAAGCTATCGGAACAATCTGTCTCGGTCACTAAATCTTTCAATCAGTTCCTTCTTATAACGTCTTAGGGACGCGGGTATGTGTGGGCTGTGAGGGCTAAAATATTGAGAAATGTTTATAAAATATAAATTAAGACTATTTTTTGGAACTATTCACAACAATTAAACTTAATCAAGTCTGAAACATACAAAAAAATAAACCGCCAAAAGTTAAG
The DNA here is from genome assembly GCA_947049275.1 of Epinotia bilunana. Lineage (NCBI taxonomy): Eukaryota > Metazoa > Arthropoda > Insecta > Lepidoptera > Tortricidae > Epinotia > Epinotia bilunana. The sequence goes on from OX346265.1 coordinate 8,804,800, forward strand.
ATACGCCGTTACTACATAAAATTCATATTATTACCGCGATATTAAAGAGACGAGTAGCCGTATGTGGAACATTAAAATTATACCGAAATTTAAGTGAAATTACCCGCCAGTAATCGGGGGCTATTACGGCCGAATGTTATCAAACAGCCTGTAATTTGCACACTTTTCAATAATCGATGTGATACGATTATTTTTTTGCATCGATTTGCTTCAGACCCGATTTATTGGCGGTTGGGAATTAGAAATGATTGGTTTGTTTTGAGGGATTTTAACTTTGAAATTGCAACAATTTCGGTTCAGAATATATAGGTTAATCGACTAAGAAGATAATCAACGATCTTTTTGTCATGAAAAAAATAAACATAGTAAAGTTATAATCTTCTAAAAAAACAATTTTTGACATGAAAAAAATAAACATAGTAAAGTTATAATCTTCTAAAAAAACAATCTTAAGAAAGTATATCTTTTTTTTATTAAGTTTATGCACAGCATTAAAAAATGCTTTGTATAATCGTCACCTGTAAATAATCCATTTTTGGCCCTAAATTTAAGCGTGGAATCTTCATTTCACAATCAATGGGCCAGATACCGGTAAGAAATTGAAATTAAAGATGGTCGCCGCATACGATATCATAATGACGTATAATACGACGACGTGGTATGAATTATGTATTAACATTTTCGGCTGGTGATATAGCTTAGTTTTACTACAGATATGACACTTGGTCCATATAACGCGTGTAGGATAGTTGGGGCAATTATCTAGGCAACCTGCAAACGTAATCGTTGTTTACGACACTTGTTCTAGTTATCAGGTTCAAAGCATATCAAAATAGTCATACGTCCTTGGACCTTTTTTTTCTATCTATGCCCAGTTTTAAACTGCGGCACTTTTTCCAAAAAACAAAAAACAATTTTGTCTTAGATTACTGCGGTTTACTAGCGGGGTTGTTCATCGAATATTATAGTTAATATATATAGTTATATTTATATATATTTATTAACTTGACAATTAATATCCATGCAGGAGTATGCAAGATATTAGTGACGTATTTCCGCAGTTGTTCTGTAGGTAAACTTTCTGTATACTTACGCTGTGGCACCAGTTCGGGCGGGCAGCGTAAATAAAATGCACCGTTATCTTCGAGACTATGTACACGGAAAACGCTGACATTTGAGTCATGTACAGATTTGTATTGTGAAAAGAGGAATTTTGTTTTGTGAACAAGCCGCTGGTTTATTGAACTTTCTTTTAATAACTAGTTTTTTATTGGCGACGTGATATGAGCTTAGTGTTGTAGTATAAATTATTTAATATTAGAATACGTTTATATTGCGTTTAAATAACCACAGACAAAGTATAGCAGTGTTGTAGTAGTATACAAAAGACATCCAATCAAAAATGTACTACGGAGTAACGCGCTACTGTTCTATATTATTATAAGATAAATAAGACAGAACCGTATTAACATTATATAACTAGAGGGGAATCTGACTTTACATCTTCCATATATTGATATAAATGGCATACGTGTGTGGCGCGCGTTCGGTAATGTACCTATCACAAGGTGCGCGCCTAGGACCCTGATAATTATTAAATTAATTTAATAGAACGTAAAATATTGAGCTAGACTATTATTATTCAAAAAGAGACCAGGTTGAAGGCGTTACAAAACTTCTTCTTTTTTGTGCATAATTTTCTAATGTAAAAAGTTTATATTTTAAAAATCATTAGCTTTGACGGCTACGTATGTGCACTACTAAGGACATAGGGTGGTAAAACAAGCAATGTCTCAGATCGCAGGTACCTACAACATGAAGGCAAGGGCGATATTATTATTATTTGCTGCTTTCTATATTACCACCTGTGGTGAGTACAAATGTTTCATGACGCTGGCAGCGAAGGAAAAAAACCATAAGTAGTCCTTACAAATTTCTACCTAATCTCTTGCCTAAAACCCGGTATGCACATGTTCGAACTAAACGGCTGCTTGGCATCGTTTTCACACCCCGCCCTCATCCCCGCATAATGGCAATGCCACCCATTCTGTGTGGTCATTTTGCGGCGCTACTTAGACTTCTATGGTTTTATCGTTTGCTGCTCGCTGGTCAGAAAGTGGAATTTCGCGTAGAGGTTGGTGTTGCTACTTTATGCCCAGGTGTAACGTAAAGAAGGTTGCGTACATGCATTATTTAGGAAGAATCTCTTCTTCCACTAATAACTCAGCCTGAAGCGAATATAAGACGAACATTAAGCCGCACCAGTTAAGGAAAGATTTAAACTCGTAATTTTTAACCGGCGATCAAGGGACATTAAGGTTAAGTAAGGGACATTTTTGGCAAAAAAATGTAAAGAGATCAAGTGACGCGGTACTCAGTGTTTTTATTTTATTGATAAAATTTTGAATTCTGCACGACTGTGATTTGCTTATGCCTATTGTTGTAGATAAGACGTCATATGCTGACGATTTTAAAGACCGAGGATAGCGAAAGTTTTAACCATAACAGTTATAAATGTTGTCTAATTCATACAAAAATGCTGTAATTTAAAATATATTTTTTTATGTCTACATAGCTTATTTCTACATATAATATTAGACAACTTTTTTTCATAAGCCTGTATATAAGTATATAATGTTATTTCCAAATTGATAAAAAGAAAAAAAAGAAATAAGAGTATTGGCTTATTTCTTATTTTTCTTTTTTTTTATTTGAAAATTAAAAAATAAATACAGCATAAGCCAATACTCTTATTTCTTATTTTTCTTAATATTAGTTATACTTGACACGAAGGGGACATAAAATTTACAAGCTTTTTTTTCTTCATGTATCCAGCCCTTAAAGTATTGCTTACATCTTCTTTGGAACAGAACTGTAAAACAACATCAAGCCTTAACGAGCGACTATTCCGATTATTATTATACACTTACACCTTGTTAAACTCAGAGCTAGCCTAAAAAACCAAGTTCATAATTAGACATTTACTTCACTTATATCGTGTAATGATAGCACCTTTAGTCGGACTAAGCCGTCAAATATTATATAAAAGGTAGTAATCATTTTAGTTTTGTGACTAATGTGATTTGCGATAATTCGAGGACTATGTTAGTTTCAGTTTAATCTCGACTGCATTGCACAGTTTCATAATAAATAATTAATAGAAAAAATTGCTTTATATTTTCCTTTTTAAATTCGTTACAACCATGGGGCCGATTTTTGAATTTCGAGCGCTCGAAAATTATAAGTACTCAAGCTTACGATGCTTTTAATTGAATACGAGTGATCAATACAACTGGCTTTTCAATTTCCATCGCTATTTCAAAATATCGTTTCATCGTGTATGATTAACAGTTTTCGAACGAAAGAGTCGATTGCTCGAAAGTCAAAAATCGCGCCCTTGCTATGTATTAATTTACCAAAAAAGTTATCATTACCAATTTTCATTATTATTTGAACACATAATAAACAGTGTACTTATATAAAAAAAACTTGATATTTTCCGCGGTAAACGTAAAAAATAGTTGTAAGTTAACATATTTTTTGCATGAACATGTTAAATTAGCTATTAGGTGTTACACTTTCATAAATTCTTTCTTTAATTGTCTTTGTATTACTATGTATACCCTAGGTTAGGTTTTTTAATGATTTTATGTTTTGTATATAGTTTTCATATTTTACTTTTTATAAATTTATTGTAAAAACCTAACTTAAGATGAAATAAGAATAAAGAGATAATAATTTAATAATAATTTATTTATTCACGAAGTAAACTTAATTCTATTAACATTTTCTTCTGCCAAACCACAATGCGGTTTGTTGGCAGACGATGCTCCAGTTTATGCACAAATATATGTTTACATTCGCGACATTATGTAGTTATGTAAGTTAGTAAGTATTAAGTAGGTGTAAGTAATTTATAGCACAAACAAGTTTATAGAATGTGTTTAACTTAGAGGTATTACAAATTTAATATATCTTAATTTGGATAGTAATTCAGTGCTTGTTTTATATTTAAATGATTGTTTAGTTTTACATGTTCGTTTTATATCTGATGATAAATTGTTGTAAATCTTGGGGACTAGGTATTTTCTACATCTTTGACCATAATAGTTCGTGAAACTAGGTACCAATAACTTATCAGCTTCTCTATTTCTAGTTAACCTATTATTGCTAATTACATTTTTGAATTCATCATTAGAAAAGTGCTCCATGGCCAACAGTAACACTACTCTCTCATGAACTGGCAGGATTTTACATTCAAGGAAAAGTTGCTCATAATTACTATTTTTACATTTGGCTTTCGTCTTTTTGTCAACCATACATTTCATAAATCTAATTTGCAATGCTTTTATTTTATCAAAGTAATGCCAATCCATAAGACAATAGGGCAATAGTGTAAGACTTATATCATGTTTTTGCAGCTGTTGGTACTCCTTAAGTATAAATAAATAAAGAAAGCAAGTTTATAAATATTGAAGCTCATACATTGAAACACCCACATCAAAACCTTAAAGTCTAGCAAAATTGACAACCGCAATGGTCAAGTGGAACGATTCCAAATCCAAACCATCGTTAACGGTCAACACTTTCCATTCCATTGTGTCACAGACAGCCCGCGTCACAATGTCGATCATAGTCCGACCGAAATAATTCCATTTAGTAACGCCCCAAGTGTAAAAGACGTATCTTAACATACGTCCTTATTATTTAGAGTCACATATATGAATCGAGCGTGATTGTCAATAACGGTAGTGATTTTCGAATTTCAAATTCGGAGCCTGATTAGGCTCATTGTTGGTTTTTGGATAGTTCATTAATGTTGTGGTTTGTGGGAAATTTGGAGTAGGTTTTGTATAGTAAGCAGATTTAATGCACGATATTTTAGTTCAGTGAGTTTTAAACATATATTTATGATTGATGATCGAGCTGTGATAAGACAAAATCATGACATTAGTCTAAGCTAGTTTTGGATTGAATATGTCAGCTATGAATTGCGTAAAATGCTTTATAGCATTAAGTCCGCCTTTTGTACTATAAGATATTCTTTTGTGCAATAAAGATTAAATAAATAAATAAAACTGAAAGTGACATTCTTGGCTATATTGACTTTACAATCGAATTATTATTATTTTCTTTTACATCAGATTTATAAAACAAACAATATAGCTATGACCTTTTTCAAAAAGGCTGCTTAATTAACTCAAGTGGTAACCTTTTTAGATCTCACTTTCTCTCTCACACAGAATGTTCCTTTGAAGTGAAATTAAAACGTCAAATACAAGATCGATTCGAACTGAACCTGAACCATTTCCTTTTGACCAATAAAGGGTTACGTTTGCTCAGCAATAGCTAGATTTCGATTATTATATTATAGTATAAGAATGATCATCAATTATTAGTAATAAAAATAATATCCATTGTTCTAATTTGTAGAAAGAAAAGATTAGTGCAATGCGAATTACTCACAAAAAGGAAAACTTATAATTATCTCTCAAATTATTCTTATATGATTCAAACAACAGGTAAATGAGCGCATGCGCACCCATTTCACGCCTGTCACTGGTACAATGTTGAGACCCTATTAGGAATCACGATTAATATTTCGCTTGTCGGATTATCCAATATTAAATGAATAAATGAAATGAAATGAAATGACATGTGCAGAATATAGTTTATAGAAGACCTAGTCAAAATTAATTAAGTTTTAATTTTGGTGGTACCTACTGTATTCCAATAAAGCTTATGTTACAATGAAGCTTAAAGGGTTACTAATGAAATCCATAATTTCATTTGTCATAAATGTAATGTTTGCCATAATCATCATTTTAGTTTTCTGACAACTTTTCAAGATTTTATAATACAAACCTAACCTAACCTACAGGAGAGTCCTGAATACAGATTAATATAGGTAATTTGTCCCGAAACAGTTACGGTTTTGAGAGAGAAACACTCTTAAGGCAAAAGATGATTATGGACATGCGTTATGGTAAATTAAATGATGGATATAGAAGGTATCCGAAGCTTTATACATGCATTTTACAGGTGAACGTTTTAGTATCGATCAGTAATTTATTGTTCCTAATTTTATTCTCTTAGGATTCGAACCCATGACCTTCAGCTTCGTGGGCACCGTCACTACCCACTCTAACCCGTTGTGTATAATGTATAATACCGGATCACCGTGCCCATAACACCTCCAAATACAGATTTCCTTCAGATTGTAGGCACATGTTCCCAGGCAGTAAATACGGGAGGTAGTACATCAGTTTGTACAACCGCTGCTTGTCAAACGCGGCTTATTTATACCAAGCGACAGCGTGTGGTGAGACATCATTATGTTGGTCCACGAGTCGCTAGATGGAATACTCGGGTCTTTACAATGTTCTGAGGATAGCTGTATAATGTTTGGTGTTAAATATTGTAATGCTTGGATTTATAAAAAAATACGAGAAAGGCGATAAATACTCAAGGGACATCAAAAATTACATGTATTTATCGTTATTTAATTTGGTCACATAAAATACCTACTGCGTCTTCAATCTCTGATAAAGACTACATTTTTCTTTTGTTTTTGGTAACTCGAATTGGAGCGAGATTACATGCATACAGGTTGTCTTGAAGCATGAGCATAGATAGTGTTCTGCGGCAGGCTAGACGCGCTCCTGGTTGATGTCGTCGTGTACACGTAAACAACTAAATAAATAAATGTACAAAAAATCGGTCTCTCAATTTGGAGATTCCGCGAATGTGCAGTGGCCAGTTCTTCGGTGGCCTGGTGAGTTCGGTGATTTGAATTGATCCATTTTAATTACAGTTTTCAACCAGTTCATGTGCCTTGCTTTTCCCATCATGAGAGTGTAAGTGTGTAATTGACGCGATGTTTATTCAAGTTATACATATTTTGTTCTACTCAGCGGGATCTAATCGCTTAGGTACCAACTCTTAATTTATGTACCTCGATTTTTCATCGGAATCGTATTGTTAAATAAATGTGTTACTGACACTACCATGACTTCAGCCTTCTCGCAACCTAGGATGTTGCAACACATCCGAAACGTCGAAGTGATGTAATCATTTTGTTGTTGTCCTAAAGCAGTGATGCAAAGGTCCAAATATAATTGTAAATATATAAAAATACGCGGTTTGTAGAAAGTCCCGTTTTGTAGAATTGCGTAAGTTTAGTTGTATATCCCAATGGATGGCGGACTCGAGTTGCGGGCGCGGCGTTTGCGCCGCTAGTGGCAATCCCATCACCTGCTGCGCGCGGTCGATAAATTTGTGCACAACGGAACGTTGGGAAAACGTTCGGGTAAGCCCGTGATTTGTATGAGCAGACATTTTTGCTGCGGAAATTAAATTATGATCCGCAATGTGCAAAATACCCACAATATTATAGAGTGATGTTGAATTATGGTATTTGGAACGCTTTACAGTGATAATGGTATGAATTTTGTGGGTGATTTTTTTCTTGTATCGTATGAGAAGGTTTCAAGGGACTCACTAAAATAAAGTTAAATTAATGCGCCGTAAATTCTTCTCGCCCTCTCACTGAGCATAAGCGTGAGCGAGATGGAAGTGCGTGCTCGGAAGCGCGGATATCATGTTTTTTAATTTAATTTTTATGACCGTTTAAATAAATAAAAAAGTAATAACTGAATTCTCTCAAACATTATATTGCCGATTTTTGGAAGCAATTTTAATATTATTAGCATTTGTGCATAATTTGTTACTAATAATTTAAGTGTATTTTAGACCTAGGTTCGTGATTTTTTTCTGCCGATCTAAAATTGCTTTATCATGTTTGGAATCACTGATCTCGCTGCAGAAAAGCCTCAAGATTACTATTCTTTTTTTTTATCCATATTATTATAAACAGACGCATTATACCGTTTCAAATACTCTGTTCGCTTACCTTCGCTGAACCTACGGCGCCTTAAACAATAATTAAAAAAAAAAATGTCATGTTACCCGAAATGCGTAACAGATATCTTAGTCATTTAATTTCAGAAGAAATTTTGAAATCAAGAACCTACGTTAAAAATATATAAAGAGTATAAAAAATGTAGCTAACAAACATCTCGGCAGACAAGATTTTTTTTAACACGCTCATAAATAGTTTAATTCGTTTGAGAACTACGATTCGACACACAAATACACACGGTAAACCTACATATATAACAAATTAACATACCTAGTTACCGTTTAAGGTTTAACAATATCTAATATTTTAATCATAAAGCGCGTCCAAATATTGTTAACGATAAGATCACAAAATATAATATAAGCAATCGAATTTAATCCTATATTCCACAAAACTTAAACCGAGCAAATATATTAAAAACTCAACATTTCATTTAAAAAACTGAACACACTGACATTGAAATTTTCCTGCACTCCCATTTCACAAATTCACGAAACCATCGATTCAAGCCATAACTTATCGAGAAAGTAATCGATTTCATTACCTCATGGGCGTTGCATTCGATGAATTGAGAATCGGCCGTAAAGTGCTAACTCGGACCACCTCGGTCGAGTCCGGACCAAAATCTCCGGATCTATTCGACTCAATGTATGGGATTGAAATCAGATTTATAACTGTCGCGCGCCCTAGCTTACATAGGCGTCAAAGCCCTATGCCCCTATGCTCTCACATATTCAGCGCTAATCACGACACACATGACAATTGTGTCAGAGGGCTTCGAGCGATTTTCGCTACATACCTACTAAGCTGCAGCGAGCGAACAATAAGTGTACCTATCGCTCGCATTAGGTTAAATTTTTGTTTCATGAAGTTCTCGCACCTATGTACTGTCAGGGGTAGTAATATAAGTACATTAATAAGGACATAAATATCTGTACAGGCCTCAGGGCGTGTACAAATATTTATGTCCTTTTTAGTTAGTTACTTATAGTTTCCCCATGTCCGTCTGTCCGTCTGCGGCTTAACTCTGTGACCTTTACTACAAGAAAGCTTTTATTCCACATAGGTATATAAATCAATCACGCCAATAAAACAGTAGAATGAACATATTTTTTTGTCAGGGTACCTCCCGTATTTGTAATAATGCTAGGATGTTTTTTCGAGTCAACTGGCGCGCGCGTGTCGGTGTAACAAAAAAAAAGTTTTTTAAGTACATAATTAATACCCCTGACTACTAGCAAAACTAGCTAAACTAGACTACGCAAAACGGACTCATTTACATAAATATTTTACTTACAAATGACAGTGAACACATCATAACTATAAAATGTCCTTATATTTTACATAGAAATAACAAAAATTACTAGCAAAGGCGTATGGCACAAATTTGATTTCAACTCAATACGTTCGTTCAAATAGACTCCCAATGTAATTTGGCCCACGCATGATTGCCACAATTTGATACAATTGGTGGTCTTCTGGTATTTCTGATTCGTGGAATGCTTTAAAGTACAACAAATGTCGCTGGCTGTGGATATCCAGTTTCGGCACTAAAACGCACGAGCAAATTAAATTTGGAGTTGCGCGTTATCTCCTGAAACGAAATAATATATATAACCGGGCTCTTTATTACAAGAATCATACCTTTTTCGCAATTAATTCGTTTTTCATAAACGAGAGCAGACCCTCCCCGGAAGAGTCAGGTGTACCCAGTCCTATAATAATTTGAGTAGGTATTCTTCCATTGAAACGTGTTTCATTTTGTTTCATTTATAGGGAAGGTGTTTTCCAAGTTAGCTGAATTCTATGAAACATTTCTGATTAGCGATCTATCATAGAACGCCAAATTATTAAGAAATTAATAACACACTAGCTAAACAATTTAGTATAGTTTCATACTTGCATCACTTACGTACGAAATCGAAAGTAGTCATAAATAATACTAAGCCTCGTTTACTCGCACTAGATTAATCGCTTACCATTAGTCAAGTTCAAGTGGATAGTCAAGTAGATACTTTATTTATTTCTCCACAGTTCATTACGAAGTGTTTCGCATTTAATTTTTATACGTTAGTAATTAAGCTTGTACTTGTTATTGATATGGTAGAGCTTAGTTTCTATTTATTATACTTATTAAGTATGTTGATTAAGTGGTAAGATTTTATTTATTGGGCTAATTTGATTTGGTGGAAAACAAGGTTTGAACTTGTTTTGGCTTAAATTGAGATTAATGAGTGCGTGAACAGGTCATTTCTTACACGCTTTTGCTATTTGTTGTAAGTATTTCAAGATCAGTCGGGTTATGACTGCAACTTTTTTATTTAAAACGATCATTAAAAAATGGGATTTTTAGATTTTATAAATCATTTTTTTAACTAAAATGCTGCTGAACGTTATATGGTCGTTTAACTTGAAATCTGCATAATTTAGCAAGAAGGAAAGATTATCCAAAGTATTACTATTACTAGTAGTATTAGGATTACTCGTGGTATTAAGTAAGTATTTATCATTATGTTCACGATAATGTGCCTGCATGCGTCGATAGTCGATTCGATTAATATGTACGTGTCGCATATCTTTAAACCATTTTGGAATACCGTGCGAGTTTTGAACACAGATTAGTTTAGAAAATTATGATAAGGGAACCAATCTAAATGACAACTTTACGACAGTACCCCTGGGTGGCCGGGTTAACCCTTTATGTCCTGTGGATATTAAGAAATCGAATTAATATTATCATAAAATTTTGTTCAGTACTTTCAAATAATCAAAGCTTTACTTTTTTGGCTAGGTTAGTTTTGATGTATTTTTTTTTTAAATAAAAGTACGATTTTATTACAGTTGCAACCACTTTAACAGCAAACACACGGATTAGTTTATTAATTTTATACGTTTAAGTTTCAGAATTTTTAATCTAGAACTCTTTACGCAATGAATAACATCGAAAATAATGACGGCATGGAACAAGAAACGAATTATGTTGCATATTTTGTTCAATAGGTTTATTTATTAAATGAAATAAATGAATTTCGGAATTTTTATTCTGCAAGTAGGCTGTAATGGCACTTTTATAAATCAAAATTCTACCAGCGTGTCTGAAAAAGAAGACCACTGTTAAGAAGAAACGCCGAAACAAACTCAACAGTCAGTAATTTTTTGCCAAAAATAGCTGTATCGCATCAAATTTATTATTTTTCGGAGCATAAAGAAACTATAAAGTTTAAAAATGTGGTTTTTATATTTTGGTCATGACATGAGTATCAGAAGGGTTACCTACCGTGCCCGCGCATCGTTTACATATGCCACTACACTCGCGCGTAAATTGTCATTATCCTAATCACTGGCCATTCGATTCAGGGTTGCCAGGAACAAAATCAACGTTTTTTAGGGCTCTTGATTGTATTCAAACCAATCAAACGTTTTGCTTATATTCTAGAAAGAATACTTACATCAGAGCTAGATTAACGGGTGGCCTAATCATAGTTATAGTTACTTACTACTTTTTAAAGCATCTTTTTTTTTCAGACTTACAGTAGATGCTAACTAATCAAGTTTTTTATTTATTTATTCGCAAATTAACTTTACCAATAAGACTCGATAGAAAGTTATTTCCAGCTAAAACTTTAAACAACTTAAAAAAACAGTTATTTGGTACTGTTACTGTATTTCCATTCTAATGTAGTTTAGCAATATTTACTAGCGGCCAACCCTAGCTCCTTCACGGTTTGACGCGTCCAAACGGACCGTATATTTCTAAAACTTGGTCCTTTCCTTTTTAAACGCATTTAATTTTACGATACTGGCGGAAATCGGAATACCTACATTGATACGTTTATCGGATTATAGGGATTATAGGAATATCTTCAAACCTAAAATTTTAGAAAATAGTCATAGTTTCCCTCAAATGAGGGATTTGAATTTGTGAAAAGCAGTACCTATGTGTATCTCAGTACATTTTTTTTTTCTGTCTTGGGCCAAACGCTTGAATCCCTTGTTATGCTCAACATTCTATTTTAGAATCCTGAGCGAAGCGATATTGTAGATCTAACCTTTCGCGTGATTCAGGGTTCAATATACCGCCCTCGCCGTTAAAATTTCATTTTGCTTCCGTGAGATACTTTACTCGTAGATACTATTAGATTTTCTGTTTTGTGGTCAGTTACTAATTCAGGAATAATTTATTCAGAAGTATTTTTCTCGCAATGTCAGTTAAGTTAAAAATAGGTATGTTAAAAGTGATTTGTACTCGATCATACGTGCATACATGTGACTTGCAATATGACTTTGCATACACGTTTGGACTGTCCGATGGTGTAAAAAGTACAGTCGGCTACGCTGACTACATTTTTACGCCATGGGACCGATAGCCAAACGTGTCCGAAGCGATTAAAGGCTACGAGATGTTAAGCCACATGACGTGGACGACATACAAACGGTGTCGATTATTGATGATCGCAATGAGAGTTTAAAACGAAGTTGATTTTGAAGGGTTCAGTAAGCGCATCAAAAACAACTTATTCTATTGTGCTTTAAATATCAAATCTAAAAAAATTAGCACACAGGGTGCTGTGATAAATGAAAAAAAATTACGTCTACAAATGTGATGGAATTCAATAGTACAGATTTGTTTTTATAAGTTCTGCTTCCAAAGGTTGTTAAGTACTTACATTAAATGTAAAAAAAACCAATGTTTTCATTTAGTTATCAAAAATGCTTACTTAGCATGATTCTGCATAGCCTAGTAACATAACAATGGTAAAAAAGATATGGAAAATTTGAGTAAAACTTAAGATGGCTAGTCTTTAAACCTCCGCAAAAAACTATGAAAAAAATATGACTTTCTTGTGATTTGGTTTTATGTTGACCAATTCATCTTTTTGATTATACCAATCTGTCAGTAATGGAAGAAAATGACATTTAACATCGATACAAGGACGACTAAGACTAAGTATGGTGTGTTTCCTTCACTACAAAATAATATTACTATCAATCAATTTACTACGGAACACTAAAACCTTACCGAACAGCAGGTACATTGACCTACAAATCCACTTGCACTTACATAATAGCCTACCCCGGGAATATCAATACGATATAAGTATTTGTAACGCGTGCTTCGCCGTCATCGAAGTCTTTAATTATAACACCCGTCACCTTCAAACAAATTTAAACCTTAACTCTTCAACTAACGGCTCAAATTTCATTGTTTACTTCTAAAATTGTATCAGTACTATCAGCAGTACAGGACACGTCAAAAGCCACTTTATTTTTGATATGCTCAGGTTGAAATTGGCTTGTAGTGTGGTTTTGTGAGCGTTTACGCGGGTCGTTCTGAATCACGGAACGCTTACTGGCTATTAAGGTGTTTGGATCTAGTTTAAGTCGATACCATCTTCGTTTGTAATGGCGTGTGATTCGAATTTGAAATTTCTTAAGTGTTTAAGGTCACAAAGCACGAAATCATACACAGTCGTGTTTTGTGTCAGGTAGGTATAAGTCGACATGTATATACCTAAATTGAAGAAAACTTGAAATGATGATGACAATGCTTTTGAAAAACTTGAAACACTAATAAAATTAGAACTATAACTTTTTACGTAGGGAGTAGCAACAGAAACAATATCGTTGTTAAGAATAAAACAAAAAAATAAGAGTACAATACGGTATTTGACAAAAGTCAAATCAGCTTTTTTTTATGAAACGTCAAAAACGCTCTGAATCGAATGGAATTTGTAAGGATTATTTGCTTGTGATGTCACAGTCAAACAACGCCCTTATTGTTAGTTTGTATGACTTTATAGATATAAAAATTATTATTATGTATCTTTCCCGCTCACGGGACAATGACGTCCCGGACCTTTGGGAGGCGTGCGTGGAGCTAGGTACCTACAAAGTACCAACTGAGCCAACACGTAGAGGCCCTTTTGACAATTTAATAAAATGCAAGGAGTACACCGAGCGGATGCTGTCCCTGTCCCTTATTATTATTATTATTATGCCATTTATTCCAAGTAATATACATTACATACATCATTCAATTTATAATATTTCCAATAAATTATTAATAGCATTCAATTTATTACTAATCCTAAGCTAGCAATTTTAATAAACAACATTCTATAATAAATCGTAAATAGGTAAAAGTTAATAAAATATTTAGTTTTCAGGTACATGCTGTTACTTATGTCTAATTTATTTACTAATGTTTTGTTATTATGACGTGTTTGACTTGGGTACCCATCTTTGGGTGTAGGCCTCCTCCACATATATACTAAAATAGCAAACATAAATGAAATATTGATACTTACTTTCCGAGTATTTTCGTAATGTTTATCTATGTAAATCTAAAAAACAGTTATTTTTCACTATTGTCAAATACCCAATTAACCAATAGAGAGCTCACTTAAGTAATGGACAATGATCCATGTTACATAATAAGATAACAAGTTTCATTAATTTAAATAACTTGCAGACTGTCCCGACCATACGTAAATTTTATAATTTTTATCATCCTCAAATAAAAGCGGATTAACTATATTTATTTAGATTCTATATTAATATTAAAACCATAATTCCTGCCATAAAATATAATAAAAACTGCATTCTTTTATATTCCTGCTTATACAAGAAATATATGTTTAGCTACTTTATGGTTCACAAGGTTATTAATTTACATGATTATACCTAATATGACGAAATTTGTATGATTTTCGATATTACCAACATAATCTTAGCTTAGACCAGTATTTATGATAATTATTGACTTTGTTGACCGTACAGGTTTTATTACCGTCGTATAAAAGTATATATTAATATTTAGTTACAATCATAGTATCACAAAGTTGTTCTTAAAAAGCAACCATTGCCAGTCAAATTAACATTCAGAATTTTGTCAATGTAATAAATAATATAGTTTAAAATGTAGGGCTGGCACACCCGAGCACTTGTAATAGAGCATTCAACAGTTTTGTTTAAATAGAGTACCTATGCACTTTTGTAAAGTATGCAATTCTGTTTAAAGTAGAATCTAAACTGAATCTAATTTGCTGATATTTTAACTTTTACATTTCCCAAGTATAATTTTGATCATAAAAAATGAGCATCTGCTGATATTAAGCTTTATATTCACTCGCTAGTAAGTACAGTTCTCAGAAAAGCTAGAGAACATCTCACAGAAACCGTATCGATACAATTTGTCAAATACCATCCGAGATACCAACCAGACAAACTATTCCATAAAACACTCCGCTCCCGACACATTGCCTGGAATCAGACCGATCAATATCGCCATAATTCAATCATCAATCCTATGCAATATTGATGCCAATCAACCGGCGCAAGCGACTCATCTAACACGACTCGCAACTTTGTTGCAATGGTTGTAAAGTTTAGTTTAGCTTGTGCGGTAGAATTTATTGTGAGCGAATAGTTATTTGTAGATTCCTAACACGGGGGAATTATAATACAATGCGTACGAGTAGCGTGTGACGTCGGCGTGCTTGAAAGGCTGCGGGCGACGTTAAATCCTTCAACGGCAGGGCTGCTATGATTTTCTAGTTATTTAAGACATCGTTTAGTAAAACGTCTTGTTGATTGCCACGTTACAATCGAACTTGTTTTTCAGACATTAATCAACCAAAGCCGAATTACTTGTTCATAACATAGCTCTGACATTGAATTGTAGTTAGCTGCTGGGGTTAAGCCTTAACCAGTATTTTTCATTCTTATTCCTATTATTTAATAATTTATAATTTAATATCCTAGACAGAAAACAGCAATGAAAAGGTAAAACTGCAATATAAATAAATAAATAAATATTAGGGGACAATCTTACACAAATCGACCTAGTCCCATAAGCAAAGCTTGTACTATGGGTACTAGACGACGATAAACATACTTATATAGATAAATAAATACTTAAATACATACATAAGAAAACATCCATGACTCAGGAACAAATAAATGCCCTTACCGGGATTCGAACCCAGGACCTCTTGCTTCTATGTATATATATATGTATGTATATATACTGGCAAGTTTAGTGACAACATTTAAGTAAATGCTTCACAAAGTTCTTGACATATATTTTCATATTTATGATATATCTACACAACTTAACTCGCAAATCACTACTTTTAATTAACTGTGTCTAAGTACACAGTTTATTAAAAGTAGTGATTAACTGTGTACTGAGCTACAAGAATATGACCCATTCTATTAATTACTAACCATGCCTGAATAATCCTTTCCGTAAATATAATCTACTTAAGTGTAATACCCGGTAGCTGTCCGGTGCTCCAGTATCGGAAATCTATTATACCAATATAATCGTACAGGGCCCAACTTAGTGAGCCCTAAGTGCGTAATAAAGACATTATGCTGCTAGTGCGTAGTTAGTAGCTAAAATACGGCCGGTATAGCACCTTAACAAATGGTTCTCTGATAAACTAGTAATAACTGCAGACAAAACGGAGCCCATTTTAATCACGTTTTAGCTAAAAGTGCATGGGAACCAAGTTATATCTATAGTCACCTTGTCACTGTGAAAAATATAACTGGGTACTTAAAATCTTATAAAAAGTTGTAATATTAAAATCAGGAATTTATAAAAAAACTCTAAACTTGAAATTTTCACAGATAATGAATTTCTGTTGCCGCTATAACAACAAATACTAAAATAAAATAAATATTTAAGGGGGGGCTCCCATACAACAAACCTTTTTTTTGCCGTTTTTATAGATAATTGTACGGAAAACTCCGTGCGCGAGTCCGACTCGCACTTGGCCGGTTTTTTTATCACTGACTGTTACTTTGATAGAGCGTCACGAACCTAATAAAGCGGTCTGCGTGGTTGGAGAGTAGCCTGGGGAGAATCTAGAGGAAACTTCGGCATGACTACGCGGGTGCTCCCAATCGATACCTAGTTGATGAATGTGCTTCCATCATAGAAGCGCGTTAGTACCGCGTCGTTGTCGCGTGGCACGTTGAGCATTACGCGCTGCTCGAGCAGTAGTCAGTGATGAGTGAAGCCAGCCGGTGATGGAAGCATGGCGTGGCCGGGCGGCTCGCCGGACACGGTGGAGCTGGCGCTCCGGCCGGTGGACAGTCGAGACACGTTGGAGACGCTGAGCACGCCGGGGACGGAGCTTTTCAGAAATTCCAACTTATTTTAGAAAAATCACACGCGTTGTAAATTCTCCCTGTAAACGTACCCTTTTAACTGTCATACTTACGTCACTCGCCGTCGGTTGTCTTAGTGCAGCTCGCTTCCGAGGTTTTTATAGGTAGTTGATGAATGTGCAGTACTGTTTTCTTTGTGGCTGTCAGTATGTTTCACTTATTTACAAAATACCTCCAGTTCAAATGTGAACGACTGTCGAAAGCTCTTAAAAAGCTAGTAGGTACATGTGTATTAAAAAAATACTACTAAACTACGCCTGCCCACTTAGAAAGGCTAGATCATTTGAACAAATAAAACGTCACCCCTAGCGCCGCGCGTGCTCCTGCGCATTACCTAGTCGACGCACGTGCCGTTTTCACGTCAACAAGGATCGACTCCTGCGCAGTCACGGAAAAATAACACTTATAGTATAATCGGTATAAAGACCGTAATCACGTGATTCCTGGAAATCTAGTAAGTTCAGATCTTTGACACATAAGTATTCCTTGAAGTTATGGGCTAGAATTGCGTGTTTGAGTGGGTAATGGAGTAAACCGTTTAGTGTTGTTGATTTTAGGAATTAGCATGTTTCAGTTTGCGGATGTGGGTAGTTGAAGTAAAATGCATTTACGCGTTTAGGATATGTTTAGAAGAAGGGAAGTTTAGAATTAGAATAGGTCCTGTAAATTGCTGTTTACTTATAAAACTTTCATGGTTTGATGCAATTAATTCACAATGTTATACAGATATCAAAAAAAATACGAATTGTTGTAGAATGTATCCGAGCTAGGTATTGAAATCGAGTGTACTTAATGATAATGTATGAAATGAAATAAAATTAGTAATAATGTATGAAATGAACAAAGCGTGATAAGTCATGGAAATGGGATTTGCAACTCGTAAAACTTATTATCATCATCACCATCATATCAGCCGAAAGACGTCCACTGCTGGACATAATCCTCCCCCAAAGAGTGCTACAATGACCGGTCTTGAGCCACCCGTATCCAGAGGACTCCCGCGACCTATATCAGGTTATCAGTCCACCTTGTGAGGAGTCTACCCACGCTGCGCCCGCCGTTACGTGGAGAACCTTTCCACCACAACGGCCATCGGTTCTACGTGCAATGTGCCCCGCCCACTGCCACTTAAGTTTAGCGTTTCGGCGGGGATCGGTTAACTACTAAAACTTATATAAAACAAAAAGTTTATATATAAAGGGGAATAGAAAAATAGTTAAATATAAGAACTGAGCTTCGCTCTTGTAAGTATTGAAAACGGGGGGCCCAGACATCACAAACGGTGAAAAAACTTGCACAAAGTTAGTACGTGGTCTACCTTTTTAAAAACAGCGGCATCGCGGCCTCCTTTATCTCAACTATTTGAATCAACGACAAAAACTTAACAGCTTACCAAGTTAACGTCCAAGCTCCACATGCGAAGCTTTCATCAAGTTTGCTTCAGTAAATTGGCTATAACACCAAATTGCGGAAACACTCCCGACGAAATTGTGTCGACGCAAAAGGATCCTAACACGCAAGAAACTAGCCAAGAAACTTGCTCTTGTGGAATAAAGGACGTGACATTGGTACAGACTCGGACAAAAAGTCATAAACCACGATAGTACAAAAACAGTACAAGACTACACGGGTACAGTCGCGTAAAAAGGAAAGAAGGCAAAGTCGCAAGAAGCTGGAACTATCTGATTTCGTATTTCACGAGCGTGCCGGGCTTACGACAGTTGAGAGGTTTTGGATTTAGCTAGAGTTGTTATATTATTGTAATTTTTTATATGCTATAAATGTACTTTGACTGATAAATTGTATAGCAGTCAGGATTGACTCCCAAAAGGGAGTCAATCCTGACTGCTATCTTTAAAGATTCTAGTAATATGTACATGTGTACATACGTACAATTTATGTGGCTATGTCTGGGCTTGTTCAATACTGACTTGAAAATTTGAATGTATTGATAATTTAAACGTAGGTACATTATGTACCTATATAGCGACTATATTGTTAATAATGTAAATGCCAATATGTTATAAAATTTCACCAAATATTGTTAACTTATTAGTTTCCATGTCACAACATTTTTAAAATTGGGGGCTTAATATTGACGTGACACTTGATCAGTTTACTTTGGTCGAAATCACTATATATAATTTAAATTCCTTAAGGGTAGTTTCTACTCTATACAGCTCCATCTACCGCCGATCAGTAATCAAATCACTCAGCACCCGATCGGCACTGGCTTCCATTAAATTTGTCACAGTACTTCTGCATCGCCTACAATTCAAATCCAACCTTATTACATTACGCTCTAAGTTCATATTAGCATGTTTGTGGTGTCTAGGTACGAAGATGTCACTTGGCAAGTTTTCTTACATATTGATTCAGATAGAAAGTGACGGATGGGGAATGGTCGGTTAAAGGTTCGAACCTGTGACCTTCGTACGTGGACTCTCTACACATAGCTTGTTTATAGAGTAATGGCCGTTCATTTGAACGTCCATACAGTCACCAACATTCAGACGTACAGAAACTATACTGATTTGTTTTATGCATATAAATAGTATGGCGTAGTACTTTATAATAAAACAATATAGTTTACTATTAACTGAAATTCGAAGGCATGAAAGTTCTGACTGCACAGTTAGTTAATTACTCCTGTCACTGAGGTTCCATCTTTAAAATTACCTTTGACGTATTAAAGACGATTTCATTTCGAGAAGTGCTTTCACGAGCCAATCGAACCCGAAGGAAACTTAGGGCTTATTCAGAACGCGCTCATGCGCCTCACCCCACCCATCACGCCTAACGGAACGAGACCTCTGATTACGCTAAGTTACTACGAATCGCGGCGCTAACATACTGCGTGGAACGGAACGATGGACTATCCCGCAAGAGGGGAATTATTGAGCGCTAGTACGTCACATTTTCCAGATAAACTATTTTTTTTGACGCGATTTTTTTTAACATTTGTATGGAGCTCGTCGCTCCAGTCGGCCAACGCTCCATACAAAGGTAAATAAAAAATCGCGTCAAAAAAAATAGTTTATCTGGAAAATGTGACGTACTAGCGCTCAATAATCCCCCTCTTGCGGGAAAGTCCATCGTTCCGTTCCACCTTGTATATTTGTGGGTGAACGGTGATGAGATTAAAACAATTTAAAGAATAGCGGAGCAATATCACAGTAAACAAAAGAGATCTAAAGCATAACGCGCATTCCAAAGCGCGCAAGCTACACAAGCATTGTTAATCCACCGGTAAGCGTCTACTTAAACATCTCCATATCAAACCGGGGTCAATCTAGAACATTAACGGCTCATTGTTAGCATAACCGTTCGCTGTGTGCTTTACTAATGAGCGGTTAACTTTGAGGTAATCACAGGTTTACGGCCGTGTGAATCATTGTGACACGCTCGACTGACTGTTGAGTTTGATTCGGCGTTTATTCTTAACAGTGGTCTGCTTTTTCAGGAACGCTGGTAGAATTTTGACTTGTATAAGTGCTATTACGGCCTACTTATAGAATAAAAATCATTTATTTCATTTGCAGATAAGTAAATGGAATGTAAGTGAGATTTTAATTTTGAGTATAAATGTCACGGTGCTCTATTCATACTTAGAGTCTGGCTAATGAAAGATAAGACCGAGATTTATGTAAAGCTTTTTACGTCACTCTGGGCGGTAAGTGCGATTTACCGCCCACGGGCGCAGCGGCAAATCTCAGTTCACACCCAGGAGAAGACGTAAAATTGTATAGGTACGCACCATGGGCGGTAACTCGTAAAGCCGTACGTAATGTACTATTATATATCATATCAGTAATATCAATGTCAAATGTGTCAAACGTCTCAAATTAGTATGATGTCCTAATCTTGATACTTTATATGAAACTAAGAAATTGACTGTTCTGAAAAATCAAACCATCATAAATTGGACGGTTTTTGCTTTTTAAGGGAATTAAGGAGTGGCTTACAGCTAATGATGTTTACTTTGAAGTTTATTATTTAAAAAAAAAACATTGTAGATGATCTATTAGGTACAACGTTTAAATCTCCTTTTTTTCTTTTTATAGGAGGTATTAGTAGGTATAGATTCACAAGAAACTTTTTGCATAAAAAGTAGGTATGTATTATCTGAAGGTAGTTTACGTTGGTTTTATTAACGTTTACGTTAAATAAAGATCTGTCTCAGATATAAAATCAAATTGTAATCAGCTGTAAAAAATGCGTCAAAAAATCAAAAATGTTTGATGAGGTTAAACTGTGTAGGTACAAGTTTTGTATTGAATGAGGTTAGGACCTCCTAGTAAGTAAAGTATACCTGTCAGAAAATCTAATTAATAAGAATAAACCTAATGAGACTAAAACAAACATTTTCCCACGTACTCTAATTTATAAAAGACATAAAACTCGAGCTTAACGTTGGACATATATTTCGGCGTGCCGATAAAAGATCACGATTTAAAACCGATATAGAAATTCGATTTAATAACCTTCTTAGCTGCATCATTAACAGTTACGTTCGGCACCGGCTGTCATACAAACGATATCTAATTAACATATTTTAAAACAATATAAATATGGCAGATGACTGCCACGCGCGTTACGTTCTTGGGTTTGCCATGTGGGTGGACTTATACATATTACAAATTTTGTGTACTTAGATCAGAGTCAGATCCAGATTCTTCACTTCTTACCTTGCTGATCACCATCGGACTCATCTGTAGATGGGAGTCTACGATGACGTTTCTTTTTTATGTTGTAACTTTCTGAATCTTGGAGTTTTCTTTTATAACGTTCAATTTGTTCACGAGTACTACGCTTTGGCTTCGGCATTTTTGCGAAGGTGTGCTCGTTGCCACGCACGAAAAAGGAATGAGGATTAAATATGGCGGTTAGGAACTCATTGGGTCAGGAGTGGGGGACATAAAAGTCAATAGACGTACTTTTTTACAAAAATGACTCTAAAAATCGTGTGACGTTGCCTAGCAAGTTAAAGAAACTACCTGGTTAATAATTATATCTGAAGAATGAAGCGACGAAATATAAAGTAAACAAAGTCGCTTCCCGCTGTATGTGCCTATATGTATGCTAGATCTTTAAAACTACGAAACGGATTTTGATGCAATTTTTAATAGATAGTGATTCAAGAGGAAGGATGTATGATATAATTTATTGCACAGCTCACACAAATAAAGCAGTTACAAAAGAAAACACAAAGACACGGGGACACAGTAGAGGTAAAACAACAGGCGGTCTTATAGGTAAAGAGCGATCTATTCCAGACATAGTATACATACTGTAGAACTAGTAGAAAACAACATGTTTATTTATGTGATAAATAACTGATACATTCAAACACATTAACTTACTTAATGCTAAGTCACAAATTCAGTCTAGACTTATAAATTAATGCAAAACTAGGTATACTATTCGACCGCAGTTTGTTTAAAACGAAAAAGGTTTGCTCAACCGATATTTATGTTCACATTGAATTTTAATCGATAACTTTTAAAGATCGATATTTTATAAGGCGTTTGGTGTGTATCACCCGGCGGATATCATATCACAGTGTTAATGTATAAATTATACAATTAGTGGGTGCCCGTTAATTTCCTAATGAGACACTTTACGTGGCTATATCGATCGACTACTAATAACTTACACTTACTTTACCAACCTCATATCTAGTTTAATCCAATCGATGCAATTCAAGCCTTTAAAACTGCATAGTTAAGTTGATATTTCAATACAGCTATAGATCATACGCGTGACCTAATTTCTTCGTTGAAAATGAAGTTTTAGGTTATATGAAATAGGATTGATTTTTGAATGCATAGCTGGGGTAACGTGTGATTGAGAATATCGTATCGGTTCTGTATCGGTTAAAATTACGGCGCATCTAGTGTTTGATGTTACCGGCGTATTCCAGGGTTCGCTTCAGACGAACCAGTATTCGTGCGTGCGGCGGCGTCAGCGGCAGCGGCGCACTATAGGTGAGAACGAGAGGTCAGAGCGCGGGGTCTCGCTCCAACGAATGGCACACCGCTGCGTACGTGGCCTGTGCCGCCTCTGGAAGTTGTATAGGATCCCTTAGTCTGACATCCGATTACCTACAATTGTCATACTTGTATCGAATCTAGGTATTAAAATATTCTTCCCGTGGGTGTAGTAAAAGTCTACTAAGGGACCAGGGTTGAAGTGTGTTGTGGGCGATGGGCTAGCAACCTATCACTGCAATATCACATTTTGTCAATCTTTTATACCCACATTTATGCTAAAAGTGGCGCTGGAACATACGTTTCATGTGCTCTGCCTACCCCTTTTGGGAATAAAGGTTTGAATGTTTGTATGTATGTATTTATGTAAGTTGAGAACGCTGCAAAATACAACCTGAACTCTGAAGAATAATGCTAACGTGTCATTATGACACATAATGTCCGATTTAATTTTGTATCACTATTTATATCAAACGGAACCCAAGCTTCCACTCCCAAGCTTTCTTGACAGCTTTTTTTTAATTGAAAGCATTAACTTTAATTAACTTAAGTGCAGTCATCGGATTTGAGGCAATCATCCCTTGCGAAAATGGCCGATTGAACATATTCTATAATAAAGTTATTAAAAATGATTTAATAAGGGCTGAGTCCGTTACTACTCAGAACTTGCGAAATCGGTCGCTTAGTTATTTCAATATATTGGAACGATTGAGATAATATGACTACCTGTGTAGCCTAGTTGGTAGAGACTCAGCCTACGAAGCCGGAGGTTCCGTGTTCGAATCCCGGTAAGTTGTGTGATGAGCATGAATATTTGTTCCTGAGTCATGGATGTTTTCTATGTATTTAAGTATTTATTTATCTATATAAGTATTTATATCATCGTCTAGTACCCATAGTACAAGCTTTGCTTAGTTTGGGACTTCGTCGACTTGTGTAAGATTGTCCCCAAATATTTATTTATTTTAATATGATTACGTACCTATTATACCCGACGCCGACATATCTTAATATCGCTAATAGGGTTTGCAATCCGGATCCGACTTGTATGGAAATTTTCGGATCCAGATCCGCGGATCCGGATATTTCCATACAAGTGGGATCCGGATTGCAAACCCTAATCGCTAATCTTGTTATAATTATGTGAATTCGTACTTTTAAACACTACAGGCTTTGGACTTCATGGAACGAATTTGGCGCGGCCCAGCCCCGCTATTCTGTAAGTGGTAACCTCACATCACCGTTCAACAACGAATCTGTCTGCCGCCGCGATTTATAGTATTAAGCGTATTAGGTTGAGACTTGAGGTCTACTTTCGTTAGGTGTGGGTGAGGTGAGGCGCAGTAGCGCGTTTCGAATAACAACTCATTACAGAATAACGGGGCTGGAGCGGTCGCGAATGCCCCTATATTACTTATCAAATCGGTCACATGGCCGTCATCTCACGAACTGTCATTACAACGCCATGAATTCAGCCTCACGGATGCACTATTCAATTATCTACGATATGTTATGATACGTTTCATCACTACATTGACATATTGCACGCTTGGCATTTTGAAATCTTAGAGTAAAGCGTCTGTACTTCATTTACGACTTACCAGGATATGCAACCTTGTATCGATTGCCATACGATTGAAATTGCTAGAACGCGCGTATGTTGATTTATCTTTATTTTATAGCAACACTTGCTCGCGTTCTACTCGATTTGATTCGTAAATCATATACTTATAACTTTGCTTTTAATTCAGATCCTACTAAATATCAAACATTTGATTTGATTTCTGACCTTTAATTCGTTTAAGTAAGTTTGTACTGTACGTGAGAATTTATTTATTATTAGTTAGGTAAGCTCAAGTTTTGTAGGTCAATTAGAGACATGCAATTTGTATTCTAATTTGGTTCCGTTCTCCCTGACGAAATTACACTCGGTACGTTCTGAAGAAAAGTAAAAAGTATATCTCCAACGTTCCACAGAGAAACCACGAAGACGTCACAGGGGCATTATTATGACAAACGTTACCATGTATTTAAAAGTATACTTACTTGGTAACTTTTTAATAACACACATACATATAAAATGTTAGGTTAGGTTAGGTTAGGTTGTTGTAATTTCTGTGGCATAACTTGTTGTTTTGTATATAGTGTGTATTATATTTTATACTGTATATTTATATATGTATTGGGATGTTTTTATTTGTCTAGAATTAATACCTATTAGGTTTTGTTTTCATTTTCTCTGTGTTTTTGTACACGGTATAAGTTTGCCTATCTCGGTCTACCTACCTTCCTCTCAATTGCTCAAAGGTTAGCTGGAAGAGATCCCTTATAGGGATAAGTTCGCCTTTGTACTTTGATCTATTGTGTGACATGTATATTCTTTAACCTGTTATTGTGTACAATAAAGTGCTTACATACATACATACATAACTATATGCAAATAATGGTTGAAAGAGATTTAAGTTATAACTCAATTAATGACTACAACCATGTTTTGAAAAGTAAGTATATTGTATAACATACGTACGAGCCTTCTTCGGTTCACTCTAGTCTATACAACATCTATTTTTAGCCGCTCACAAGTACAGGAATACCACAACATTACTCGTAAAAAACTAACTTAGCACTGTGTTAAATGACACTCATTATTTTTAATGATAACTCAACTCAGTGATAACCATCAAACAATGGTTAATAAGAGGCGCTGAAAAGTTCAATTTAGAATACACTAGGCGGTTCAGTTAAGAAGCACCTCGTTAGTACAGAACGCTATACTAGCAAGGCGTAAACTTAACTCATCCGTGTTATACACAATTAGAAGTGATTGTGGCCATCATATTGCTCCGTCTGTTATCAAAAACGTACCGTTAACTCTAAAATATAACCAACCAAATCGCCGGTGTGCAGTCTTCCCACGACCTCGCGCTGTGCTCTATCCAATCTTACTTCCTAGTACAAACGAAACTAGACTTTGCCAATAGAAAATAGAACACAGAATCGATCCAGCAATATCGATATCCATTCAAAACCGATGTCGTTACACACATGCGGATCGCAACACCTTCGAAATGTACGCGTGTGCGTTCGATCGGCGGCTCTTGAATGGATTAAATCTATGCCTTTCAATCTAATTCCTACCCTATTGTAACTCATTAAAGTGCATTGCGGTTTAGTAAGTGTTTGTATGTGTGTGTTTATTGACCAATAGTGTATTTATAACGTAGTGGCGGGATGGGAGGTCGCGAGTCGACAGGTGACGCTGCGATGCTCTCTGCTTCGTATGTGTGTGTGGAATGTCAGAGTTTACTGTTTAGATCCGTAATACATTAGGCTTTGAATATATTTTCATATTATTGTATTTTATTTTCATGCTATTCAAGTAAAATGCATTATTATACTTAAACGGTTTTTTATTAACTATGGATTCGTAAAAAGCTTTGTAATCATTTCATTGGTCATTTCGAAGTGACATTGGTTAAGTTGAATGAAGGACTTACCTATTCATGGCATGCACTTTTATGTTCAAGGAAGCAAACTTTTATATGTATTGTGTGTTTTTGTTAAACGGTAATAAATTGTCCGTGCCAACAGTATTTCTACTTGACACTTGTGACCCCAATAACCAGTTCATTTTCTTAATATTTTGATTTATTTATTTCCAAATGATAAAATATAGTACCTATGCGATTTTCTTCACATTAGTTTGCGACTTGCGTGATCATAATAATTAAAACGAATTGCGAGATTGTTTTTTTTTATCACAATATTAATTTAGCAATAATACATTGCAATATACATATAGTTATTATTACTTAAGATTAATGTTAAGGCCAATCAGCCACTTGATGGCTTCAATTTATAATAATTATTGTCATTAAAAATGGCACAGTATTATAAAATATCATGTATTTACGTCAATGGTCACTCTAATCATCTTTCACACCGCTCTCCATAATTTCGTCAAATTAACAAACCCTAATAACAAGTGGCTGTATGAGCTGTACTGCTTGCGGGAATGTCTATTTTTCAAATATTATTAAGAAGAAGTGAATCGCCAAAAAAACTATCTAATTCACGAACTTGCTCACAAAATTTCACGAGAATCGGTTATGATGTGCGAACTGTATGGCAGAACAGCCGAACAGCGGGCGTTGGAAATTCGGCTCAAGCTGAAGCATAGAACTTCGTTCGCTTGGCAAGCTCGTTCGATTACTAATTCCGCCCATTGTGTCCCTAGCCTAACATGTGACAGTGCGCACGAGTGGATCGCGGCAGGTGAACCTGCGGGTGTGAGCGTGAGGTCAGCCCGTGGCTACAAGCGTTGCCGATGTGTGCGTCCGGCGTGGAACAGACGATCACTTTGTAAGGTGCTGTGTACAACGGGGTTTTACTATTTTGATAAATCATTTGTATACATTTGTATATCATACGGTTTTTTTGTCAGTTATAATACCATGGTCAACATTAACATAGTTTAAAATCTACGTTCGGTTTAAATACTTAGGTTATGATACACTTATTTTTTTACCTTTAGTCATTTAGTTCATTGGTTGCTGAATTGCACTGGAATGACGACATGATTTGAAATTAAACGTCATTATTGTACGCATTCATTAATCTTGAAATATACTTTTTTGGTAGGTGAAATTATCAAGTTTTACGTACTTCGTTATAATATTATAATGCTTTGTGCAGCTAAGCGATAAAATAAAGGTATTTTGTCTTGTATACAAAGACAAAATACTTAAACGGCTTTCAAATCTTATAAGGTATTTTTTGTAGATATCTTAGACTACTTTAACAACAATAAGAAAATAAACTTGTAATAATAATTTAAATAATTCAAATTAAGTTAGGCTAAAGCATTTTATCAAATCTTATTTAAACTATAGAAGACTAGCTGATGCCCGCGGCTCCACCCGCGTGGTTATAGGAAAATGTAACATATTGAATTTTCCCGTGGGAATTAGATGTTTTCCAGCTGGAAAAGTAGCCTATGTCATTCTCCAGCCTCTAAACTATCTCCGTGCAAAAAAACACATTAATACGACGCTCCGTTGCGACGTGAAAGAAGGACAAACAAACACACACACACACTTTCGCATTTATAATATTAGTAAGGATATACTAAACAGTACAGTATGAAGATCAGGACTTCGGGGAAAACACATTATGTCAAAAAAAATTAAACACTGTCTATGTCTAGACTTTACCCAGCGACAGGTTCAAATGCTATAATGGTAAAACGCAATAACACGACCTGTGTTATTATTTCACTGCTGACTAACGGCATAGAAAAGGCTTTCACTTTTTGACAAGTCTCCGTGATCGATTTTTTTTAATAATATCCGGTATCGTTTTGAAATCATTGCATTTTATTGCACCAATTTGAGAAATGTGTAATTCTATGTCGGTGTTATAACTACAGGCTGGTGTTCACAGACCGGAGTTCGATTGGAGTTTATCGCCTTTTTTTATTTTTATTCGTTCAATCATGTCTGAACGCATATAAAGTCTTCAACTGGATATTACTGCAATATGGTTCTTTATATTTTTATGATGTCGATGCGACTAAGCATTCATTTTAATTCACTTAAAAAATATGAATCCACAAAATGATTATTTTTCGGTTTTCCAATGTGATCAAAAGTAATCGACAAGGATATAACTTTTTTTTATCATATTGGTTATACAGTTCTTATATATACGTACGTAAACTGCGCGGTACGTACGCAATAAAACCAAAGAACGCCGTATAAAAAACTAAAATTAAGCAATACTGGAAAGCTAATTCTTATCCATCTCAATTAACATACAGTTCATAAAACGTAACATCCAACATTCACCGCAAATAAACTTTCATTAATCTATAATTTTATAATCTCTAATAATTGTCGGCGTCAATAATTACACGATACACGATCATTAATGCGTTGCTTTATAATTTAGCCTAATACACTAATAGACCAATGAGTTCCAAAACGTAACAACTACCTTCTGTTTCATATAATTTTACATCATTTTATTGCTAAGATGTAATGGAGCCGTCGAAAGTATGATCGACATCGATGGGAATATTCTTGACTTAAACTACTTTTTTGGTCGATTGGTTTGACCTTGCTTTTTGTGCGATATTGGCATTTTTGATGCTTGAAGAGTCGGTGTGCATCAATGAATTGTAAAATGTATTAGGCAAATTAGACGCCAAGGCTTGGGAGGGAAGTTGCAATTGTGAAATATTTTGTCATAATAAATATTAATCATGCCCATTGCCTTCTGTTTATTGTCTACTGAGGTCTTAACAGACAATTACGAGACATCAGATCATCGCGTGCTCTCAAATATAATACAAATTAATCCCCTATAATAGCCTGTTTTTGCTTTTTTTTTAATTATATTTGAAGATTTCCTAAAAGTTAATATTGTTGCCTAAAAAGTTTAAAATTAATGGTTTGTAAATGCATTTTTATTATTTACTTGACTTTCGTGTAATAAAAACGTGCATTGAGTTCACGTTTCTGGTAAAACACGAATAATAAAGACTTACTCTCATTTTTGAATACCATACCTGCCCCTAAAAAACATTTAGAATATTTTTGTTTATTTTTCAAATAATTTTTTTTCGATATGTGGGTATATTATTTCAGTACTAACAGTCAAAAAGTTGAGATGAATGATGGCCTAAAATATAATAGAAATATGTTACAAAACTAAGAGGTCCAGCACCAAATTCGGTAGTCATTAGTACCTTATCTCTCGAATCAATACTCGCTAGTTCTCACTCGGCATTTAAAAAAAGAACAGTGCCCGCGGCGCTAACAATTATATCAGTAGCTGCTACCTCATATTATTATACGAACACTTAGATCACAATCGGATCGAAGATACAAATGATAAATTATATCTCACGAACTATAGATCCTCAGAAAAGACAGGCCCCATTTTGAGTTGATGGTAATTGTACGAAGTGTTAATCATTTCTGTACTGGGTTATTAGTTTTTTGTGGCGGTCAAGGGAAAATTGAGGATAGGGAAAGGCGTAGCAGCTATTAAGTAATGATGTAGAATACGTAGTTAGTAAGTAGTTTAGAATATACATACAAATCATAATTCAATAATACATAATTATAATATTTAGGGATTACGAGAATCTTGCACAAATCGACCTAATCCTAAACTAAAATACACGTACTTTTAATAGTTAACAATAATACAATAAATAAGCGTTTTATATTAAAAAACAGTATTTTAACGTTGTCATATAAGAGCTATTAAATCTTTTTCAATAAAGTTAATTTATCTGGAAAGCATGATGATTTTATTATTGTGTTCATATTTTGCATGAAAAATTGACCAATACATCAGTCTGTCTTAAACTTTTTGTTAATTTATTTGGACAAAAAATAGACTGAAACAATAAATAAACTACTTACCATGAAGAAATATTCGTCAAAGTCATATATGCTCTGAAATACCTATCTCGCCCACGACGCTTAAAAATTCCGTTAATTATAAAAGTCGTATTTCTTTCATACTTCATTATTTATCGGATCGCGGCAGTAATTCGATGTAATGATAAATATCCAATTATCGATAAGTTACGCCCGACTTTCAATAGACTGACTGACAAGCCGAAAAATTATAATAAATGTTTAAAATTTTGTAATGGTGGAAACAATTACTTGCTCTTGGTCTATGTACTTTGTAATAAGCGGATTCCGATACATACTTTAAGTTTTAAAGAAAATAGCTTTTTAAATATATTTTTTACTTTGGTATTATTATTTTCTGAAACCTGTATTTTTGTTTCTGCAGCCGGAGTGCTTTATGCTTTATGCTTTATAAAAATATACAGTTGTTTACAAAGGAACAAGAAGTTATACTTAAAGATTTAAAGTCTTTTACAATGCATGTGCTCGAAAAGAGCGTTTTTCAAGCACCCAAATCGTGCGGAAAGTGCTACTTTTTCGCACTAGTGTTTTTTACTTTTCAATTTTTTTTTAATTTTTAAGTCCGTCGTGAGCCCAACGCAAAGAGTTTTTATTACTTGAGAAAAGTTTTACAAATATTGCAATTACTTACTCTTTTTCTTTCATATAAAACGTACATAAATACTAATAATGTATAAAATTAATTGGTAATATTTTTGAATTTTGAATTTGGTCAATAAATAAATTAATTTTAAATATTCACTTAATGTGTTTGGCTGAATGCATATCTTTCTTATGCCTTTTGCGATGACAGTATGGCGACTTGCACATGCGCACATGTTGACCGTGCATGTATTTAAAACTAAGAAACCCACCATTGTTGTGATTGTTGTTTAATTCGGAGTTATTTTATGTAAATATGTTAAAAATGTCGAGTGAAAGTGACTAATCAATAATAATAATGATTTATTGCTTTTCACTAGTGTCAATATGTTTCTTAGAACTACGACGGTACAGCGTCTTTTTGTTGTGGAATATATTGAGATACTCAAAATTAATTGTGTTCCAAAACCAACAATGCAAGTGTAAAACAATGGTTTTAACTTTTAAGTGAATAAGCTTAACAGCAAAAGATGTGGAGGTTGTTAAATGCAGTTCCAGATAATAAGTAGGTACCTGATAATCTACCTAGGTTCTTCAATTTTAACCTATCTATTTTAAACTGACATTTCAACATTTAATATCTCCTCACAAAAGGCATAGTAAAACGTTGTATGATACACGCGCGTAAAGATGATTTCCGACTCGTGTCGAATTATACATTCGCTCGCTTCACTCGCTCATGTATAAAAATGTCACTCGTCGGAAATCACCTACTTTCCACACTTGTAGCTTAAATAACTATTTCCCAAGGCATTCCCACTAGGAGGAGGCAGTTTCCAGATAAAGCATGCAAAAATAATAGAATTTCAATAAAAATGGACAAAGAAATATCTCTCGCTGTATAAACCTTCATAAGCCATAACTCTTCAAGTCTAATCGTTAGTTCATCATTTAGCATCTCAATTCTTAATAAACCTATTCTCATTCATTTAATAGCCTATAACATTTTATGCTCTTCATTTCCGCTTATTCCCGAAAATTGGGCCACAAAACTTCTTTTTTTCACCGACTGTGTGATTGATTTTGGATTCGAAACGAATCTCAAAGTGATATTTGACGGCTCACATCAATTATAACCCGGACGTCAAACGGAAGCCAAAATCACTAAAAAAATACGAACTTGTGCGAAGCTGTATCATACACATGGCGTTTTTATTTTGATCTATTTCCACTAGTTCTATTGATGGACCTAGTTGGAGTTTTAATGTAACTACCTGGAAGATTTTTTTTTAACTCTTAGTTCCATAAATAGAACAGATAATGGAACTAACATTAGTTCCTACTAGAACTAGTTGGAATAGACCTTTATTTTGACACGCAATATATGACAGATCGATTTTGAAATTAGAATTTGGGTGTTATTTTTATAGGTGTTTTTGGATGATGACCTTGGAGTAGGTATTTAGTTTTGACCACTCTATAAACTTTAAAGTTGAAAGCTCGTGCATGGCGCGTTGATGTTTAATATATGGAGGTACAGCTTTTATTAATAAAGTATTTTATATGATAGTATGATTTTCTTTTATCGCTATAGTATTTATAACTTCGCAAAAGAGTCCGCGAGTATTGCGACTGCGCTGTCATAAATAAATAGATAAATAATCGCAACAGAATATATTTCAAAATCAATATAGACGCTACTTGGTTTTTCGTGTGCTTCTTCAATTCTAAGCATAATTTTCTTAATGTACAAACAAATAACTAACGATATAAATCTATACGACAACGATATATAACGATATAACGATATATTCTAGTCGACTAAGGGAGCAGGGTCGGAGTGTGTTGTGGGCGATGGGCTAGCAACCTATCACTGCAATATCACTTTTTTTCGATCTTTTATACCCACAGTTATGCTAAAAGTTGCGCTGGAACATAAGTTTCATGTGCTCTGCCTACCCCTTTTGGGAATAAAGCCGTGAATGTATGTATGTATGTATGAACCTATGTTTAAATCTATAATAAATCACAGTAAACATAGTTCACCGGATCTATATCAAAAAGTTTAATATGTAATCTATAGTTAATACATCGTCTGTTTAGGATTTATTAAACCAAAATAAAAGATTGTCCGCTGAATTTATTACTCCAAATAAATTTATTATTATGGAACAAGTTTATAAAATTAATGAAGCAAGTCATTAGCTACTGAATAAAATATGAATTGATGACAAGGTCATTATGATTATAAAATTAAAAGGCATCAATACATCCGGATTAGATAGGATGTACAAAAATCTTTCAAATGTTTATTATTTTTCATTGAGAGTAGATATCTATATAAATTATAAATAATGAGTGTAATTTAATATGGAAATAGTTAGTACCAACAACCTCACCGCATTAGTTTATAACTTTTGCAAAATGATTATGTGTAGGTACATTATATAAAAGAAAATTATATCCACCAATTGCTGGAGCCCAATTTTGGAAACCAAAAATATCCTACTGCTGTTGCCGCGGAATAACACGAATTAGGTAATAGGATTTATATATACATTTTTACATGATTCAGTCAGTGGTGAGTTCCGAAATAAAACCCCTGGCAGGCTTGACGCAGTTCTCTATTTGAACTTGGGCAAAAATTCGTCCGTATGTCTGTCCGGCGGTTCTCCTCTAAAGTACGCATTTCTCAACCGATTCTCGTGAAATTTTGTAAGCAGGTTTAATTGTTATATTCAATTTTAGGAACTTAAAAAAAACTTTTTTTGATCAAAAAACAGACTCGCGAAGTCTCCAGTACCGGAAAAGCCCGAAAAAGTAAGATCAAATCTCATTCTCAGTGATCCTTCTATAATTTGTCTACTATTATAATTATTTTTACCTCTAGACAAAATACAAGTAATCTAATTAAAAATGTGCGCGCGCGACGATAGTCACTATCAACGGAGGGTATCGGCCGTTACTGCCAGACACAGTTCCACACTAGCGGCGGTCAGAGGTAACGAGGGAGCTTGGTGATGGGAGTAGCGATTTATAAATTATGCGAATTACTTATTATATCATGTGAACTTACTCCATAAAGTAAATCGTTAGTGAAATAATATCAGGATACTAACTTATAATTTATTAATTCAATGATAACCTATATTCGAATTAACTGAACTAAACGATTATGTCAACCTTTAGTCCATTGCAAATCAAAAAAAAATATTTACTTACATTTTTGCCTGAATCATTGCAATGTGATTGAAGCCATTGGAGGAATGTACATTCAAAGTTGATATTATACTTTAATCTGTTAGCTGGTTAATTATATTCGTTGATTATATATGGAATATTTGGATGGGGGCCCGGCATTAAAAATATTAACTTTGCAAATTCTGCGTCTTGGGAAAAAATAACGAGTAAAAATCTTGATCGTTTATATAAATAGGTTAGAGTACATGGAGTTGGGCTGGGCTGACTAGAGTAGGAGATTTGGCGTTACTGACGATCTGATAACTTTTTAATTTTTAAAGCAGTATGACCTAGGAAGTCTTGGCTATTACTTTACATAAAATGTTTTTATGGTACATGGTCTTTGCTAATGATCATTTCTGATCATCAGAGATTTACAATATTACAAAAACAGTTACAACTAAAACCTTATTTTCAGACAATGGCTTTCTATCTTGATGACCATATTATATAAACCAACACACTTGCGTAATTTCTAATATCGCTAACCGCTCCTCGATTGCACTCTGACCTGCCCCTAACTGTCTTAAGCATCGTTAAGATAACACCTTACTTATGGCAACCTTTACCGTGTTTCTGTACATCTGTGATTTTTATGTGATTTCAGTCCAGATCTGTGTGAACGTGACTTTTATATTTTAATTCGACGTCGATATTATCTTTATATCGTCACTTCCTTTAGAAGTTTAAAATATTTTTTTGTTTTTATCGAATGATTATATACATTGCGTTACCGGCAAGTGGGATTTTCTTAAAGCAGTGTAAACTTAACTATGACCTTAATTCAATTAATTGTCAAAAATTCCGACTTCATACATTTTCTAATAACATTTTAATTGCCAGCAATCTGTACAGCAAAGTAAATTGACAAGTAAGTGTAAATGACAGCTCTTCATATATCATTTATAACTTCGACATGCACCTAGTATATTGAAGGTTCGAATTTTGGAAATTTAATTGTGCAGTTAATTTAGATAACTACATATGATTTGCTAATACACATGTAAACAATTGCTAATGGAACCACTTATTATCAGTTTTAATAAATGCCCGCATGCCGGTAACACACTGTATATTGTTTGTTAAATATAACACAACAATAAAATGTAAACGAACAATCATATGCACAGTATCAAAACTGAATAATTTATATAAACGATACAACTATTAAAATAGTAGGTAGGTATTTCTGGTAAAATTTCTGTTTTTTATTGAAAATGCAACATGTCTTCGTAGTAAGAACCGCAGTTCTTGCACGGCTGAAATATCAATTAAAATATTAGTAATTAAATAGGTAACTTGCACTACTATTCACATTAGACACCCAAGCACGTCGTAGCACGTTCAATTAACATTCAATTCATTAAGTACAGAAACATATTGGTTACAATGATCTCATTCCTACACCCACGTAAACAGATGTGAAGAAGCGAGACGCACTTACTCTTAACAGATTAAGTATGAAATGACAATATTGCCGTACTCTTTTCGAAGGTCTGCAACACATCGCTCCTAAAGAATACTAATATCTAGCATAAATTACTAACCTCGATATGCATTTAAGGTACCGAAATGACAGTAAATCTCGATTATCCACGGAAATCAATTTGGATGATAATCGGGGCGGTTTAACGGCATGTCAAGTGGCATAAACAGTCGTAAACTTAATGAGACGCGTGCGCGGGAGTGGGCGGGCTGACGTGGAGTTTTCCTACTTGATGCAATGTGAATTCTGTGTTTGATTATAAAATATTTAATATGGTTGCGTTATCCAAAATTCATGTCGTAAGTAAGAAGGTTTTATATAAGAATATCAATTAGACTGAGTGCTTTGTTAACGAATGATACCCAATTAGATGACAACTGGACCTAAAGGCGGCAGTAAAGACAGAGGTTTATTGGCAAATCGTAATAAAACCAGACCAGTTTGATCATAAATATAATCTATTTTGTGATATGTCGTCCGGTCACAGTCAGATGATTTTATTTTTCTATTCTAAGAAGCAATGACCGGACTAGATTCCCGATATATAAAATGTATGTTCGTGTGTAGGGGGTAATCTCCGGAACTGCTCAACTACCAAACTCATCAACCAGATTAAAAAACTCACCAATTATAGAAGGGACCTATTGACGTAGTGATATTTTATGCCACCGCTCCACCTAGATTATCTGTAATACTATACGCAGGCGGATATTGTTTATGATTGGCGTTGTAACACGAGCCTTATAAATACCAAGAAGTTTTATTAATTAAATCGAGGTTCTGTACTCTTAAAATTTTGAGTGGGCGTGAAAAGTGGGTGTGCTGTTATCTAAAGATCAATGTAGTTGACCTAAAAATTTGTATATTTGACTTTGAATCTATAAATTAGATGAAATCGTTTTAATGAATCATTCAATTCATTCACTGAAGATAACAATCGTCAACTTAATGAGACGCGAGCACCTATTGACAACCTGTCTACACTCAACTGACTAATCGCCTAGTATATCTTGACTCCAAAACTTGTAACAACTACATATGAGCTCCGACTTGTTTTGGTTATTGAGGTAACTAAGTCGATAAGTGTTGCGAATACCAGCTGCGATACGCAATGAGTGGGCGGCCTTTTTGTGTCACGACGACGTGACATGACGATATGCATATGTTTTTTTAAATAAGTGGAAATGAGTGCACGTGTAGTCCGTGTTGAGTGTGCCTTATGATTAAAAATGGTTAAAGGGAGCTGCGCATGAGCGGTTAAAACGTTAAGAATCAATGAGCTGGTGAGAGACGTCCACTGCTGGGCATAGGCCTCCCCCAAATAATGTCACAATGACCGGTCCTGCGCCACCGCCATCCAGCGGACTCCCGCGACCTTACCAAGTCATCAGTTCAACTTGTGGGGGGGCTTACCCACGCCTTCCTGCGCCTTCCGGTACGCAGTCGCCACTCGAGAACCTTTCCGCCCCAACGGCCATCGGTTCTACGTGCAAACGTGTAACCTGGTGAATAAATCTAACAAAATTTATGTTGTTCTTTGATATTTCATTAACATTTCATTGTGTCAAAAAATCATGAAATTATCTTTTCAACTCTCAACCACTTATACTTATGTATATAACCGTATGTATCACTACCTGTGTTACATACGGCCTTTCAGTTTTGGACGTACATATAATGACTTAATGAGCTAGATAAATGCGCATATAGTTGCTTTGGTACAGAGTTAATTTAAGAGACAAAAAAGGCATATCAACATATAAAAGTAATATATGTGCAACATAAGACCTTCTCGCTTACAGCGGAGTAGACATAACGAGCAAGTACGCGTGGGCGGCCATGCTTTCTGTCACATGTCATAACAAGACAGGAGTTTAATACGATACGACACGAACTACAGTACATTATGGCTATGGATTTGATAATTAAAACGGCTCGTGTTTAATTCAGCCAACATACATAGGTGTTATTTGCATGTCTGATGAGGTCTTGGATTTTTCGAGAGATATAACCGTAACATAAGGTACCTACGTGAGCGCACTATGATATGGTGGTCAAACCGATTGCATTCACATTTAACTGGTTTGTCGACCAGTCAATGAGAGAAAGAGATAAATATATAGATACCTACTTACCTACTATCGTACTAATATTATAAATGCGAAAGTTTAGATGTTTGGATGTTTAGATGTTTGTTACTCAATCACGCTTAAACGGCTGAACCGATTTGAATGAAATTTTGCACGAAGATAGTTTATAGCCTGGATTAAAATAAAGGATAGTTTTTATCCCGGGTCCACGCGGACGAAGTCGCGGGCGGAAGCTAGTATACTATATTTGACGACCGCTATAGCCTAGTTGGTAGTGGCCCTGCCTACGAAGCAAGAGGTCCTGGGTTCGAATCCCGGTAAAGGCATTTATTTGTGTGATGAGCTCGAATAAGTTCTTGAGTCATGGATGGTTTTTGTGATACATAATTTAAGTATTTATTTATGTATATAAGTATGTTTATCATAGTCTAGTACCCACAGTACAAGCTTTGCTTAGTTTGGGACTAGGTCGATTTGTGTGAGATTGTCCCAAAATATTTATTTGTTTATTTTATTTATATCAAAGTTAAATCTCCCAGAGCATTCCAAACAAACGACGCTGGCAAAAACTACTAATTTGCCCATCCTACTAATATTATAAATGCGAGAGTTTGGATGTTTTGATGTTTGGATGGTTGGGATGTGTGGATGTTGGGATGTTTGTTACTCAATCACGCTTAAACAGCTTAACCGATGTGGATGAAAATTTTCACGAAGATAGTAAAAAAAAATGTATTAAAATATAGGATAGTTTTTATCCCGGGTCCACGCAGGCGAAGTCGCGGGAGAAAGCTAGTATGAAATAAAATAGCGTACAATATGTCAAAGAAGTGAGCATATGGGTGGATCAACTATTTTCTGTCACTATTTGACATGTTTACGTCTCCGGAGTAACTTTAAATCAATCAGTTTATGTCAGGTTTTCTCGTCAGGTTCGACCTCTTTTAGTATGGATCTTCTAGGCACGTTAGAAGTCAGTATTGTAATGTTTTTCAAAAAAAAAAAAAACGGCCAAGTGCGAGTCGGACTCGCGCACCGAGGGTTCCGTACAAACCTGTAGGTATATAAGTAATAACTTTAAAATTATTATAAATAATTTTACTAAGTATATTATGATGTAACTAAAAATTTTCAGTTTTCGCAATTTTTCCTTTATTTGTGGTATAAGACGTTGCTTCGTACCAAATTTCAAGATTCTGAGTTCACGGGAAGTACCCTGTAGGTTTTGGTTCCCTTGCGAGTTTCGAAAATTTGCGGAAAGTTGCGGCATAAACGGCTGTATCTTTTGATTGCGTTGGCTTAGAAGTTTGATTTTTTCACAGCTCCAAGGGACAGTAGACTTGAGTATTTGGTATAAATTTTAGTTCGATAACCTCCACGCGTTCCTGAGAAAAAGGGTCTTGACAGACGGACGGACAACAAAGTGATCCTATAAGGGTTCCATTTTTTCCTTTTGAGGTACGGAACACAAAAAACGCTGTAAATTTGTCTCATGGCTAACGGAGAATAACAACAAGAAATAGTAGATTGACCCAAATATGTGTTACTTATTACTTTTTCAGCCCGTAATTGGCCACTGCTGAGTAAATGCCTCTCTTCGAATACGCCGTACTCCCGATCCTGTACTAAGTTTATCCAGAAGTGACCCGCGATCTTCCTAATATGGACCACCAATATATACACATGCTAGATGAAAAATCCTATTAAGCTTTTATTTACTTACGATACACTAACACGGATATATCACAACCATTATTAATTCAAGATCGCAAAAATAATGACCTCTCACATCCATTCACCGCTAGTATTTGTCATACCTCACTCTTGAGACATTTCTGTTAATGAATTCAGCTTCTTTATACCTTTCTCCCTTATGTTTATTCACGTTTTATCTCCGTCGCGCGCGGGACGATAACATACCTTCTGTCTGCCCCCGTGCAAGTCATAAGATTACAGCAAGTCCTGATTATATTATATATGTAATTGAACTTTTTTTTTGCTAAATAGACTGGGGCCTAGATTAGTATAGTTTAATTCTAACTTAAAATCATAGACAAATTTTAGAATTTTAGTGAGAATTGCTTTCAATATTTACTGCGTAAAAAAGTATGAGTACCTACTATATACCTTTTAAGAGTTAGTACCTACTAAGATACTCCTTTGGTACTCCTCTGAGGGGTAGTTGAGTAACTTTTCTAACGGGCGTTAGGACAACTCATCTCTTATTTTCCCATACTTACAATGTGGTATCTAAGTCAAAAAATTACGCAATCACCACATAACCTGACAGAAAAACCAGAGGCGTTTCGACTCATCTGTCATTCACCCATACAAAAACATTTAGACCTAATACCTAACTTACTTATGAACCATTACGTGAAGACGAAGCCCAATCGGTGAAACATCTTGATACCAATTAGTAATAGCGACTTTGTATGTTTTTGTATGCGATAAGATTAAATAAATAAATTACACAATCGACCAGCTAAACTTGACGCATGAATAAAAAGTAAATTGACTTAACCGCTTATAGCTTCTTACTCGAACATACCTTTTAGTTAGTTTCGTAAGCAGTGGTTATGGTGGCCATTTTTTATAGCACAGGTCATCGGACACTGTTGGTGCCGTATTGTGTTCTTTATGGAGGAGATTTAGAGCCAAACTAGGCGAGGCGAGGTGATAAATTTATTGGCGCTTATCACACTGGAAAACGATTTAATAGTTTCATTTTGATGAATTGAATAAAGCCGGCCATTGGCATTTGAAGTTGCGTTTTAAATACGTTGCTGTAAATGTACGTTTTAAGTTTTTAGCTTAAAGCAAGGTACCTAATTTAATTTACCTTAATCCTATGACTATGAAGCTAGAATGTAAAATCGGGCACATACCTACACTTAAAAAAAAAACGTAATTATATCGCTAGTCCTATAAAATGTTTCTTCGGAGCTTAGGACTGCATGCACTGTTAATATA
Organism: Epinotia bilunana; assembly: GCA_947049275.1. Lineage (NCBI taxonomy): Eukaryota > Metazoa > Arthropoda > Insecta > Lepidoptera > Tortricidae > Epinotia > Epinotia bilunana. Next base: position 8,845,713 of record OX346265.1, read on the forward strand.
ACAATAGTACATTGTGATACAAGTGAGGTATGTTGATAATTACATCAGAGGCGGAATTATCAGGCGAGCCGCAGGTGAGCGTGATAAGAGATCCGAGGATGTAATTATCAAAGCTCACGCGTTTCATACGACGTTTTTCAACACATTTTGCGAGGAAAAAATCCTTTTCATAAGATGAAAATTTGATAGGCCTGCCAAGTTATTTTCCGTAGTTATTGATGTCAACAGGTTTTTACTCACATGTTGAATACATCGTCAAGAATTTCTAGTGGCGTCCATGCTTTTTATCACTTTTCTAGTCACCACGAATCAACATTTTTGTTAATAACCAAACACGCATTAACAATGTTTACAAATATCTGTGAAATAACCTATAATGGCGCGCATACATTTTTTTTTGTTAAATTTGCGCAGTGCGCGCGCATAAGATGAAATCTCTAAACAGCCAATACAAAATAAAATAAATAATTTCGTTTTAAAATGTTATCTTTATTAATTCATGTTATCAAAAGTGAATAGTTTTACTAAATTAACCGTTTCTATATCATATCCAAAAAGAAATAGTCAAATAACTAACAAAAATGATTTAATTTGTTTAGTCGAGTAAGAATCCATTTGCCGAGAATTAAAAAAAAGCTGTACATTCAGTACAACCCGGTTAGTTTAAGAATGCACCGTGTGCATGCATACATCTTGCTGCACGGTGGCAACGTGACTTAATCGGGATATAACCATAACACACAGGTATCGTAATGTTATTAAACACGCGTGTTTAATATCCAGGATTATGAGCCTAAAAGCGACACAATAAGAGGTACGTTACGAGCAATTGTGTTGAAAAAATATGAAAATTAAAATAAATCTAATAATAGATACGTAATTTTTCAAAACAAAAGATGGGTTATGCCACTCAACATCATCATCATCATATCAGCCGAAAGACGTCCACTGCTGGAGATAGGCCTCCCCCAAAGAGGGCGACATATGCCACTCATGTGGGGTGAAATAATATCTACACCAACTAAAAAAAAATCTTTTACCCTAATTCTTAAAATTATAGCGATTAAAAAATGTAAGAACTTCTATAAAGGTACTTTACATATCATATTGGCGCATGTTGGAGGAAACATTCAGGTTTTATTAACCGATGTCACTGTCAATTACTATTGACATGTTTGATTATACGTTGTGTTGAGATGACGGCGCATAAACGCTTTACGCGCACAAATTAAAGAAATGTCATCAAATGAAGATCAATGGAAGTGGAATTTAAGTTGACAGGTCGCCAATGTGGAGTATATTTGGGCCATTCAAGAAACACTTAACGGTAGGTTGATGATGGCCCATTGATGACTTTTAATCGACTTCCGTAAAATAAGGTACTTATTTAAAACACCTCACATTTTGATTTACTTACTTTAGAATTCCATCGCTTATGCTTTCAATTTAAAGCTTAGTGCCTACTCTGTTGATGGTCTCATTTTGATCAGAGGGGTGATCACCTACTTAACTTTTCGAATGCACGCTAGGACAACTCAACTTAACTCAACTTAACTCATACAAAAAGTGATATTTAGATCTACCTGACTTTTTTTTTGTATTTATTCAAATGAAAACTTGCATACTATACATTTATATTCTCGCCAAACTGTTAAGCTGGGTCTACGCTAGGCGAGCCGAGCACGACCCAAGCACGAGCGGAGCCACAATTCGACTAGTGTGGACCGACTTACAAGCCACGAATCACTTGACGCCGCGAACAGAACGGCTTCGCTCGTGCTGTGCTCGTGCTCGGCTCGCCTAGCGTAGACTCAGCTTTACGTTTGATAGCGAGACGCGCATGTATGTACAATGCGTTACGCGATCTAAAATGTCTTAATTAGTTTAACGAAAAATCGACGGAATCACCTTATTCTTGATGTTTTGAGTCGAATAGGTAATATTATCTAGCGCGCCGTGCGGTTGTCTAGTGGTCAAATTGTATGAAATAATTTGTGTATTTTGAATCCGGAAGATTCCTTTTACACGACGACACCAAACAAGCGTTCGGCCTACTGAATGGTCAGCATATAGCGTAAGCTTTGGACGCTCTCAACGCCAGAGGGATCACCGGCGCGTTACCGAGCCTTTATTGATTTGAGGATTTCTTGTGTTGGCAGCTTGATATAAAATATACGTCCATCACTTACAACGCAGTAAGCCCTAGGAGAGCAGAGCAACGTTGTTATTGAACAAGCGAGCGAAGCGAACGTAGTTCTGCGTTTCAGTTCGGGTCAAAATTCTTTCTGAAGTCCGGATGATCCCTCTACAGGTCGCATTTCTCAACCATTTGTCGTGAAATTTTGTGAGCAGGTCAATCATTATTTAGTTGAAATTAACTTTTTTGTTGAAATTCTTTTGAGTTGATTCTAGCGAAATTATTATTAAACGTAAAAATCCTCACTGACTCACTCACTCACTCACTTAAATCAACGCCCAGCCTTTGGGCCGTTGAACCTAGAAAGCTGATTTTTCACAATAGTTAGTTTATATGACGTAAGTACCCACTAAGAAAGGTTTTTGAAAATTTCACCCTCAACGGGGTAACCTTTTTACCCCGTTGAGGGTGAAATTTTCATTGTTGGTTGAAGTTTGTATGGAGATGGAGTAAAATTTTAAGTGAGAAGCTTGAAACTTTTTGTATGGACTCCTTATTACAACACAAGAAAAGTTGTTTTAGGGTTATGGAAAACCCACCCCTAAGCGGGTTAAAGGTCCCCGGGAAGGTCATAGAATAGTTTTTATCCCGGAAATCAGTACCTAAGGGGGTGAAATGGGGGGTGAAAGTTTGTATGGAGCTACGCTAAAAACGAGTTCCACACGGACGGAGTCGCGGGCAGAAGCTAGTATCTATATATTTTTATAAAGACCGGAGCTCACAGACCCACTAGTTAATTATGTTTTTCAAACTGTAACACCTTTATAAGTTGAACACCTCTACTATTATATATCATGGGCACTATGTTAACAGTTTGTTTTTATACGTGATGTTACTTTTGCTCATGTCACGTGATCTTGAGATCACCCTGTGTAGTCAGTGGCGCGGACGCAACCGCAAAGAGCACTTCAAACGATTCTATATATGCAAACATACCAAGAAATGTCTTGAAACATGACGTCATAGTTCACAGAATCACGTGAAATGAGGAAAAACTTAGAATTTAAAGCGAAATATTGCTGTCATGATTTGTTAGTATTTTTTTATTAGTCTGATTTCGAGATGTCGCGGGATTGCGGTGATATCACTCGTGATGTACCTATCAAATTTTGCCATACGGGTTATTAGCATCATACAATGGCATGCCTCGTCCTGGTCGGTACTACTGTATAGGTTTTAAGTCTAATTTGTACACTGTATGTATAACATGTGATCCTACTATATAATATTATAAAATGCGAAAGATTAAATGTTTGAATGTTTAGATGTTTGTTACTCAATCACGCTTCAACGGCTCTACCGATTTGGAAGAAATTTTGCACGAAGATAGTTTATATACTGGATTAAAATATAGGATAATTTTTCGGGTTCACGCAGATGACGCCGCGGGCAGAAGCTAATTAAGTTAATAAAGTTTATCTACTTATGTCTGTGTCTATTAAGGGCGGGTTTTATATTTCAAGGAGTGCTTCCTAATCGGCGCGAGATAAGTGATCTTGGTTGGGGCAAATATAATACTGACAATATACCGACAAGTAGGAACGCTGGGTGACATCAGTAAGCTCCCAAGAAAGTACATATGACCCAGTTTTGACGACCGGTTAGCCTAGTGGGTAGTGACGCTGCCTACGAAGCTGAAGGTCCTGGGTTCGAATCCCGGTAAGGGCAAATATTTGTGTGATGAGCATGATTATTTGTTTCTTAGTCTTGGAGGTTTTCTATATATGTATTTATATCTTTTAAATATATCGTCGTCTAGTACCCGTAACACAAGCCTTATTGAGCTTACTATGGGGCTAGCTCGATTTGTGTAAGATTCTCCCCTTATATTTATTATTTATTTAGTACAGAACACCGCATAGCGATACCGCCCCGCCGTAGGCTGATGTGGTCAAGTCTGAGTTGAGATAGAAACGTATACTGCTTTATATATATATATATATATATCAAAAGAGGCAATCATTCATAATTAACGAAATCCATGACGAAAGAATAACACCATTCAGCTGGTCGATCACGTAACGCATTGTACAGTACGATTACTGTTAGTTAAGACCTGACAGATGGATTGCCTTCATTTAATTTTCAACTTTAATTTCATATAGATAAAGCATTTTTCAGAATACTGTTACCCACATCTACCGATTTAGTAATAACTATTTTATTTGTATAAGATTAAAGTTGAAAATTAAATGAAGGCAATCCATCTGTCAGGTCTTAACTAACAGTAATCGTACTGTACGCACGTTAGGTAGATCTAAATGTCAAATTTTATATGGAAAAATTACAATTTGGATTGTCCTAACGCACGTTCGGGACGTTACGTGAATACCCCTCTGAACGACATCATAGTTCTCAAAGTACCTAGTTGACAACTAAAGTGGCAAAATCCAATACATTTTGCATGGAATAATAAGACTTAATATGATGTTTGAAATGAAATCGCTTGTAAAACAATATGCACTTGGCTCGTTGTCTAGTTTCTTAACATTCGTTGTTATATCATTCGTCCCGTGCTCGTGTCTCGACAATGTTATTTGCACTGCCGCAAATAAAACACGTGCATAAAGATAAATAGTCGGATATAGGTCAGAACGATCAGGGCGGAATGATGCACCGCTACCAACACGCAGCGCCTGCGGCGGCCATTATGTCGTTAATGATGAGCGGAGAGGGTAGCGGAGCGGGTAGCGGAGCGGTTAGGCTACCCGTTGGCCAAGTGCTGCGCTCGATAGCGTTATGTTTTGTACGTACGTCTGGTAATTAATTATGCTAGTGCCCGACTGCCCCAAAAGTTGCAACTTTTAATCTTAATACATTGTGTGTCGGGTGTTTATTTTTGGAATTAAGCATTGGAACGGTTTGGACAGTTAAGTTGTTATAATGTACGATTGAATAAGTAATAACATACGATGGCTCAGCATTTTCTAATGCTGAACCATAAAATAAAATAAAATGTTTTTGCTTTTCAGACAATATGTCACACTTATGTATACACAAAATCTACGCAGGCGCGAGAAACTTTCCTAACTTAGTAAAACACGCCATACACCGACCAATTTGATTCGACCAAACACGAATCGAGTTTATTTTGAAGACTCATTGGATAATCCTTACTCAAGTTTGGTCAAATTAAGGCTTAATGGTAATAAGTTTAATGGTAACATTTTTTTAACTTTATTTTATCTTGCATTTTAGCAATTGGATTATACAGAATGAGCCATATACAAGTGATACTTAGCTTCTGTTTAATTCCTATTATAAAAAAAACACCACTTAGTATTTTTGTTGTTCAACAATCTTTTTATTTAATACTTATAATTACACGGTTCAACTCACGTATTCAATGTCACTACACACACTCAGTGACACCGCCGCGAAAACACTCACCCTGAAGAAGAACTCCCGAAGAGTTCGAAACATGTCGCCCGTAGTGACATTTAATACGTGAGTTAAACCGTGTATTATAAGCATTATTTCAACATGTCTCACGAAAGTTTAAACTTTTTATTTACCTAACTTATACCTTGTAGCGGGTTTTAGGTAGTTCCTTCGACAAAATAGATAGCTAGTGTTCGGGAGACTCACCTCGAACTCATCCGTCGCTCGGTTTGATGTTCTGGGGGCCCCCTGATGCTGTATTTCCTCACAGGCCGCTAGAGTCTGTTTTGAATAATAATCGCGTGTCGCGTTTCGGTTTTAGAAGTTTTATAGGGTTTTAAGCTCCAGCAGCTCCTGCAGCAATCTCATTGCGAGCAGTAACGATGCGCGGTAAAGCGGGGATTGCCATATCACGCTCAGTGTTGCTAGCTTTTGGAAAAGCGTTTGGTTTCGTCTCCGTCAAACTAGAATGATTTAATATCCATAGATTTCGAAAATTAATGAACAAGACGTTGTGTTTTGTGCTAGGAACGTTGGAATACTGAACATACCTGTATCCGCAAAACATTTCTATTATTCCAAATCGCTCCCTAGAGCACTCTCTCCACACTGTAAGGATTGATAGCTGCAGCGTGAGAACGCAAGTGGCCGTGGCACTCGCCATTATGTTGTAGTATTGTTTGCTCTGCATGCACCATTTATCATAGTGACGTCATATCGTCATATTTAATCAAAACATAATCATTTTTTCACTCAACGAGACGAGCACAACTGAAATTCACGACTGAAGTCGCAAGTCATTAATCAGAGTAGACAAGGAGTAGCGACGCAATCATGCTAGCCCTGTTTATTTATTTAATCGTACGGCATACATTATTTTGGCCAGTAAGCTCGGCCGTATTTCACCTTCCCATACAAACGTAGTTACGCTCTCATTTTCAAACTACGTCTTGGATTGTGACGAAACTTTGCATATGCAATAACGTGAGGTATATATACAACATACACATACGACGATACAACGACATAGGTCTGTAATTAGTTTATATGGTTCCAGTTTATAAAACAAACGAACTACAACAAAAACAAGTTTTGTATGAAAAACTTAAATTCGCTTTTTTTACTATGGTATCTGAAGCTACATAACCTAATTGCAGACATAGATACATCTCATGTCATTGTATATGCAGAGTTTCGTTACAATCCAACACGTAGTTTTAAAATGAGAGCGTAACTACGTTTGTATGGAAAATCAAGCTTACTGTGGACTTTTAAAGTTTGTCACTCTTTAGTACCGCCCAGGGGACATGTGCAGGGTTGTGGTAGGTAGCTCCTGCGGACGCGAGTAACAGTTGTCAAGTGAGTGGGCAACTCGACTGCTAGAAGTTCTTAAGCCGCCCGAAGGCCTCTAACCCTGTTGACATGGAGACACAGAATAAATAAATATTAAGGGACACAGATTCACGCTTTTATTCCCAAAAGGGGTAGGCAGAGCACATGTAACGTATGTCCTAGTGCCACTTATAGCATAAATGTGGGTATAAAAGATTGACAAAATGTGATATCGCAGTGATAGTTTGCACCACAAGATGAGAGGGAACGGGGAGTAGTCCCGGGTCGTCATAGGGTTGGGGACTTCATCGCCGCTCCACACAATGGGCCATCCTGACCCATCATACAGGACGCAACTATGCGTTAAACGGAGTAAGACATATTTATGTCTTGTTCTACCGCATAGCCGCGTCCTGTATGATGGGTCAGGGTGGCCCATTGTGTGGAGCGGCCATCACATACACCTCAAATAAATAATAGTAGGAGAAAATACTAAAGTATCCATTTGAATCTCAGCCGACGCGACGATGTCGATACTCACCATCATTACCATCATTATCATCATATCTGCCGAGAGACGTTCACTGTTGGACATAGGCCTCCCCAAAGAGCCGCTGGAGTCCGCTGGATGCGGGTGGCGCAGTTCTGGTCATTGTGACACATATTTACAAACATAGAAAACATCCAAGCATCAGGGACAAATACACTCTTGTCCATCACATAAATATTTTCACTTACCGCGATTTGAACCCAGCATCACTCGCTTCGAAGGCAGCGACACTATAATTTGGTACACATGCTCGACACCTAGGTGCAAATTTTTGAAAACATAGCTTCGCACATCTCCGGTGAGTATTCATCCTAATCCATACGCTAAAGTGTTTTCAAAACATGACCAAGATACAGACAATTACACAAGTGCATATTAAAGTAGCTCGGCAATTTACTTGAAGCAATAAAACCACGCAAACCACAATTAAATGTTATTCTGATCAAAAGATAGATTGCAAAAATAGCCGGGTACAAACCGGCCGGACAGCACAAAAATGTAAGCTAGAATGCCTAGAATTTGTTTGAAAATGTGGCCCACTTAATACTTGTAATTCTCTATTGAGGACAACAATTAGGGCAGTTCATAGCTCTATTAACTGCTTCACTGTGTAGATACGAACCCCCGATTGAAAATGTAATATTCTGGTAATCATTGTATGCATTCATTGTGTGACTTCTGGATGCTGCCCCAGAGTTAATTATCGTGCGAATCTGTCAAATTAGGTTTCTGTGAGTTATGACAGTGATTGGCTCGTCACGCTGAGGATTACAGTACATATTGTATACGATTATTATGGCGCTAAAGAATCTATTTATTACATAAAAATTACCGCAGTATGCAAATTACAGGTGACAAAATAAGAGGTTTATTATTTTAGGTCAACGGTCAATTTTAGGTAGGTAGACGGTAAGTAGGTATGCATAATTGGTTCACAGGAGACTTATAGCATTGCAAATTATCTAAGCATAGATCGAATTATAACCAATGTTAACTCAATAATATGATGCGTGAAAACTACTTCAATGAAAGTTTTTACGAAAAATCTCAAAAAATATGGCCCAGGCCGGGGCCGCACTAGTGGGGCGATTGGCGACGCGACTGCAATTTCAGTACAACTCGGGCGACTTGATGTATGAAAATCGCCGTTACGTCGCTAATCGCTCAACCAGTCGTTCTAAATCCAAAGCAGCTAAATGGTCTCCGCGTAAACTTTTTAATCACTCGCACACCTCCTTTCTGTAATATGGCGTGCGGTCGGTGTGTGTCCGACTAGCATAAGTCACAGGTTGCTCAAGGGGTCATCCGAGGTCATGTCGCAACGTGGCCGAGCATTGTCGGAGGATTAAACGTTAGGTTTTGTGCATAACATATGCAATATGACTGTGGCAGACGTTGTTCACTTTTCTTCGGTAATGTTGGTTAACGCTTAGTTGGCGCTCTATGACAGTTGTTTACGGATTATAATTAGATTAATCTCTTGGCGGGTGACAATTTAATAAGTAAGTAAGTACTCTTTCGGGAGACCGTTACATAACCTTTATTTCAAAATGACTAAATATTTATAATATAAACAACTTTGTAAGTAAATTGGCGCGTGTCGGATTTGGGAACAACAAAGGAATATTGTATGATATTCTTGCGTTTAAGAAGGCCTTTCTGTTTTTTAAAAAAATAGGTTTGTAAGAAGTTGTTTTTGCCCATCAGATGGTGTGAAAATAATACGCAAAGTATTTGCAAAATTCAACCAAATTATAAGCTCCCTTTATAATTTGACAAGTTAGTTTTAGTTTCGAAGAATGGTTTCTGAGAAGAAATCCTTCATTGTATTTTTTATATCAACATTGCTCTCTAGATACTCACCAATCTAATGCAAACTAACCTTAAACTCCATCTCCGCCCATTCTAACCCCGTGGCATGCATAGAAAGTGAATGGCGACCTCAGCCTGTAATACTTTAATTTGTCAGACATACTGTCCGTCAATCCTCGAAACGATCGGAACTTTTACTTTTGAGTGTCACATAATGAGTGTTGATGTGGTACACGGTACACTACATAATTATTATACCTACAGTTTTTAGTCCGAAGTCATGTTTAAGCATGTGCTACACGGTTGCCAACACGCCCCTCCGACCGAGCGACCTTGGTCCGCACCGACCGTGTAGACAGTAGTTTGCAACAAAATTTCATACTACAGCGGTCGGTGCCGACCAAGGTCGCTCGGTCGGACGGGAGTGTTGGCAACCGTGTAGCAGACACTTTATTCCGTAAACCGATTCAGGATGTAGGTAATACTAACCTTACCTATTTATTTGAATCATCAGCCTCCTAGCGTTATTCCCGGTTGTGCCCTAAAGGAGCCCGGGGTCAGCTGGGACACCTTATCCCAAGATTTGACATAGCCACTAATTTTACGAGAGCGACCATCCAACCTATTTACTTCAATAAAATGCGTCCAAATTGCTAGGAAAAAACGGCTTTTAGAATTTTTGTGTTCCAAAAAAAACATGTTTTTTGGTGTCGACTCGTCTCACTCGTAATTCGACAAAACACGAATGGAGTTTATTTCCAAGACTCTTTGAATAAGACCTTCCTCGAGTTGGGTCAAATTAAGGTTTATGGTAATGCGTTATTTTAACCCTTTTTTAATGACTTATATTATCTTGCATATTAGCAATTGGAGTATTCAGAATGAGCCATAAACTTGTTTAATGAAATATGAAAAAAAAGCTTTCTCACGATTTAGTCTCTCTGGTGTAACTATGATTAAAATAAAAAATAATTTTGTATAGTTTTATTACTATGTAGGGTTATTCACGTGGCTTTTCTATCTCACGTGTGTGTTTGAGTCGCCGTAATACTTGCAAATCAGTACATCTATAAACTCCCAAATTTTACCTTAAGCTTTACCGAAACCGTGCACCTAATTTATAAGAAAGAATAGTTTATGATACATTCACTGCGTGAGAACTGCGCCCACGCGGATTCTCCGGGCATTTGTCACGGGCCTTGTAAAATTAGTGAAAAATGTGTGCTGGCGTAATCATAATGGAAAGGTTTTATGCGTTTGTGGACTTCAAAAATAAGATAAAAAAATAAATATTAGGGGACAATCTTACACAAATCGACCTAGTTCCAAACTAAGCAAAGCTTGTACTATGGGTACTAGACGATGAGAAACATACTTATATACATAAGTAAATACTTAAATACATAGAAAACATTCATCATTTGAACCCGGGAGCTCTTGCTTTGTAGGCAGGGTACACTACCAACTAAGCTAAAGCGGTCGTCACTTCTTTTCGAATTTGTTTGACTTGATGTAAGGAAATCTTGGCTGCATCACTTGTAGAAATAACTACAACTTAGAAAAGTTGAAAATCCCCGACATTTTCATTTCAAAGTCCAATATCTCAAAAACGGCTGAACAAATTTTCATGAAACATGGCTAAGAACACTCGGGATCACATCAGCTTTCGAATTAAAAAAAACCGCATTCTAATAACTCCATTCGTAGGAGCTACGATACCACAGACAGATACACAGATACACAGACACGTTAAACCTATAACACCCCTCTCTTTTCGTCGGGGGTTAAAAAGGGTTTCTGTCATTATTTTACCTCAAAATAATGCATTAGTGAGAGGTTAATTATGCATTAGAGAAACGTAGCTATCGAGCGACTTGTGGTCCAGGGAAAGGTCGAGGTCGAGGGCACCAGACCGCGAGGCAGGTCACTTACGAAAAGGCCATATTAAAACTGCAATAGATTGCACTGCACGCAAGCATAAGGAAAGCGACTATCGGAGAGGAACGGCGGCGTGTTGTGAAGCTTGCGACCAACACCTGAAATGATGACCACCACCACTTTGTCAATTAGTGTGCAAATGACGAAGAAGAAGTACCTAAGAGGTTATGGCTATGACTAACTAGAGACGCAACGGGAGAAAGTAATGCATAACCTATACACTCGATTTCATTCTCGGGCGATGGCGGATACGTTACTTTAAACACAATTAATTTTCAATAAAATTTTGGTATTAGCAATACCGACCAATAAGTTTTTCAGAGATTATGTGCGGAATGTCATTTGATGTGTACCGTTTTTTTTTCGGTCAAGAAAAAACATCGTGAGGAAACCTGCATACACGTCTGCGAAAAAATTTAACGTGTATGTGGAGTCCTCAACCCGCACTGGGCCAGCGTGGCGACTACTGCCCGTTCTCTCTCATCCATGAGGCCTGTGCCCTGAAGTGGAACGTATATAGGCTAATTTATTATTATTTATTAGCAATACCGAAGTTCTGCGGTAAATGATAATGGGAGTCCACTAGCTAAAGGCTGAATGTCTTAGCGTTCGTTTTGGAGGAATGAACAAGATGACCAGGCAATATAAGTGTTACTAGATTCTTAATTAAATGTACCTATCAATCTTGAACTGTAGTGCGTATACAGTATCCAATTCATGACGCACAGTTCCCAGCAAATTAAGTTGTATCTTAACACGATAATTTAATAATATGTACTCACTTTTCCTGCCCTTTCAAAACGTACGGTTAGTACAAATCACACTCAAGTGACCATAAACCTTATTGCATTAAAATAAAGTTCTTTTTGGTTAATAAAGTAACTTTGATGTTACTGCGCAAGCCTCGCCCTATTCAATGTATCTATTTAACATATTCATAAATCAATGGGATTACCCAATTTGGCAATTTAGCTGTATTTAAATATCGCCTGCTGATATCTGATGGTGATATCTGTATAGGAATATATTACTTGCGAGGCCTGGCTACTGCAAGAGGTCAGGTTAAAAGGCCTTATTAGAGTAGATGAAATCAAGTTTAGGGTATAATGATGTATATGCTTGAATCAAATTTGTAAGATTATTGATACAAATATGGGACAAGTTGACTCTAACTGTACGGGGCTAGTTCGGTTTGATTGTAGTAGTAAGATTGTCCCCTAATATTTGTATATTAATTTATTATTTTGAAAACCCGTCAATAATACATAGACGTCAACCATTTATGGTTTTAAAGATAACATATGGTTTCAAGTAATACAGGTATACGCTACGCTACGTTATCCGTTTGCCATCAGATGGGCCTTGCTTTTGGTACCTAGTATCTGTCTATCTTTATGTAATATTGAATTGATATCTATTTCATTTAAATAGGTCGCGAGCTCCCGCTTCCGATCTAATGTGTGTGCGCAATAAATGTTGATATGAAATAGATATAGTCAGGTACCTATAGGTAAAAAACTGAACCCTTTAGTTTCGCAATATAGGTACAGTATTATATACACGATTTTTGACGCATAATACAATTTTTTTTTTGTTCTACTAGATGCGGGAGGAGAGCGTGACGTTTCTCGAGGCTTAAACTCATGTGTTTATTTATATGCGTAGGTACTGGACGCCATTATTTTGAAAAGATGCTTTAATTCTTCCATGTTAACTAGATATACCTATTGACCCAACAATAAAACATGGAGCCACAGCCCAAAAAATACGACACAGTCGTCATAAAATAAATAAGATTATTTTGACCAAAAACTCAAGTCACGTACGGCGTTCCGCGCAGGCTCAATTAGAGCGCTATCATAGCTCGATCCGCGCCCATAAGGAAGAGGGTTTTATCTGAAATTTCTAATCAACTGAGTCACAAACATGCGTTCGCAAAATTACGTTGAAATGGGTTCAGGGTTCCGTGAAATATATCATTGGAATATTACGGGTTACTCACTCGTGTCGGACATAAAAAAAAACGCAAATGTTCCATCTCGTTTAATTTCTCATATCTATTTTTCAGTTTACTCTTTGTACTATCGACAACACAGCTAACTGACCTTCGGTGCACCTTAAGTGCCTTGTAATAAGGTTCTATATAAACACAGGATGGTCAGTTAACAGTGTTGTCGTTTGTACCCCAATTATTATGAAAGAATCCTAGGCCAATCTATGCGATGGTTTCTTTAGGTTGGGGATTAAAAGTATGCTAAATGAAATATATCCAAAAAAAGTTTACCCATTAGAAGGTGAATTTATACTTCAGTTTTATTTAATTATGTTGAAATCGGAGTCGATTATGAAATTGAAGGACAAGCAAAACAAATTGACTGTCCCAAGCGGAATTCTAAGTCATCACCTTATTTACAGACTAGATATTTTCATAGAATCAATAAGAAACCACGATGCAATACTGCAATTAATTGAAGAAAAAAAACACCTTAGTAATAAGTAAATATCAATAATGGCAATAGAGAAAAAGCAATATTTTCATCGCCCTGATGACGTAAACTCCTATTGATGGCTTGAAGAATTGTAAGTAGTTTTCAAGTGCGTAACATTCTTAACAATTATAAAATGCTCCTGTTTTAACTCAAACTTGACCACAGTCAAACACTATTTACTATTTTCATGTGTGCGTCATTAATGTATATAAATAATTTTCTACAGAACCCTTTTACTAAATTCCTTAGAACATCTCCTATTCTAGACTAAGTAAAGTAGTTTAAATGTTACATCTGACTCCAAGCACGTCCATATCTCGTAAACACCGGTAACAAGTGTGTTTTATATGTTATCTCTCTCAAAACGGTTATTATTCGACCAATTTTCTCTCAAATGAGCGTTAAACTCTCAAAAGGATGCACATCGAATTAATTTAAAAGAATGAACCGATTCTCATTTTACTATTAATAACAAATAAAGTAAAATTGGCATTGCCTATGTCAAGCAGTGGACGTGGACGTCTGTTGGCTGATATGATGATGATGATAAAAGATATTAAAAGAACCATACGACTGTTATAATAAATTTAATTTGTCTCTATTGGTTAGAACCTATTAACTATCGCTATAGGTTCTGACAATAGGCATGGTGCCTCGTGTTCAAATTGATAACGTAGTGATGCTAAATGGATCGTAAACCATCAAATTATCTTAATAAATAATTATAAAATATAATTAAATCGTAAAAACATATGAACCTTGAAAGTTTAGAAAAAATATGAATTTATTTTTATTGTCCAACAGTAAATTTAAAGTTACCAATAGAATCCTTACGCTTTTATAGAAACAAAATTATATGACAACTGTGTACTTAAACGCAGTATTTCACGAAAGAAACAACAATTTACCTGATTTCCCATACAACGATACATGTATTTGGTACTAACAAAGGTCGGTTGTGACGTCATACCTGTCTGTCTATCAGTATGAAGCGTTTTACGCTGCCGCCAGCGAGGTCAATCTTTGTCTCAATTTTTTGGGTATTTATGTTCTTTAATTGTAGTTGCTCCCATGCAAATTTGTTCCTGTCCAAAAACTGGTTCGAATGACATCTTAAAAAAAATTAGTCATCATCTGTATTAGAGACACATCAATAATTAAATCCATCCAAAAGTTTAAATACTCGTAATTCTAGGTGATGAAGTATGTTGAAATAGGTAAATATTTTTGTTAATGATAGAAAACCGGAATAATTACGACGGCCTTTATCAAAAATATGTAATATCTAATTGGGTCAAGCGTTAATTTTTCATATATATTTTTTGGGATATTAGGAGCTTAGCACTTTAAAAGGCTAATTTGAAAATCTCATTTCGATAACACTGTAATTTTGACGAAACTTGCGCTGCAAATCGAGTAAAAAGTACTTTATAAATGGGTTTCCATTTGAAAATACGAATTCAAAACACGGAATCAAAGCAATAAATGCAAATAAATATCGTTATAAGCCGAAATAACGAGACAACCCATTATTTAGTCCAAGTGTACCCGCCACAGCCGAAACTGTAGCACAATCACATATTTTACGCTTGTGTATGGATTTAATTGAGAAAGAGGCTCAGCGGGGGAACATCCGAATTTATTTAAAATTCGCGTAAGCGTACCATTACTTACATCGAAAGACGTAACCGAGCCAGCTTGCATCTGTAATATTAAGTGTGAGATACTGCCTTATCCTCGTTGACCCAGATTTTAACGGACTACAACGCTCTTTATGATGACTTTTTGAAAAATGTAATTTTTAATTCCGCGCCCAAACGGATTGAATTGGCCGACGACGATTCTTTTAACTGTATCGATTATAAATTGCTATTTCTTATACGCTAACGGAAGTCGATATTTCAAGCATATTAAAGCCACCGTTTTTAACCAAATTGGATTTTTAATTTCCGTTTATTAAAATTGCAATTTTCTCATTTGTTACAGTCGTTCTTCGGGCGGACGTACAACAACCTGTCTTCGATATCGGAATGCAAGAACAACGGCGAGTGCGTCATAAACAAGAAGAATCGGACGTCTTGCAAGGCTTGCCGGTTACGGAAGTGTCTACTCGTAGGAATGTCTAAGTCCGGATCTAGATATGGCCGGAGATCCAACTGGTTCAAGATCCACTGCTTACTACAAGAACAGCAGCAACAACACATCCAGCACATGCAGACTAGCAAATCTCCACCCTCCTTCAACTCTTCTATCAACTCATCCTTTCCTCCAATAAATCTCCTACCCGCCGCAGCCTTAGCGGAGTACTACAAAAGCTCAGAGAAGACCCAATTTACTGAAGACGTGTCGCGGCAAAGCATATCACCGACAGACTCAGGAGCGTCATCGGCCGATCCAGAAGACGACAACAGCTCCCGAAGCAACAGCGGTCTAAGTATATTCAGACCTGCATCGTCACCGTCTAGCGAAAAAGACGTGAGACTTCACGCTGTTAGAAACCAAAATAAAGATGTAAAAAAAAGGAAACCTTCGACGCTTCCACCATCGCCTTTTGGAGCTGCATCCAGCTTCACCAGAACAGGCGCATATTTACAACCCGTCCAGAATCTTCGATCATTACCAACCGGTATTCCAACATGGCAAAACTGCAACGGTGGTGATCTGATTCTCCATTCTCCAGCAGTAGCAGGAGTGGCCATAGATCAAGAACAACCAATAGACCTGTCCATAAAATCTGCTGTTCTATATCGTAGTCCAAAGAATGATGAGTTGAGCGACTCAGAACCGGAGCTGAGTATCGATATGAGTGAGGAGAGTGCAAAAGACATTATGAAGAATCCATTGGATTTGTCTTTGGTACCGAAAAGGAAGGAAGAAGTGCCTTTAACTGGTTAGGTTTTTAAACTATTTAGGCTTGGATATACGAGTAGTGTGCCTATTTTATGTTGTTTAATCAAATTTACTGACAGTTCACGTCAAAAATATGCATTTGTACCAAGTTTCTTTGCGATAAGCAGAATACTGTAGGTATACATATTTTTGACACTGTAGGTAACTGTGACTAAATTACAGATGCAATGGTCAGTGATATTGTAAGATTGATATTCAAAGCCATGTAGGCCTAATATAAATCTTTTATTTGTTAAGTATTAACTTGTCACGGCCATGTAATTATTTTCATTTAAAAATTTAGGTATTTAAGCTTTTAGTTTTTTGTCGTATACTCTGCCATACAGTATTTATTAAGTCTGTACATTCCTCTCCTCTTAATTACCTGACCTAAATACCATAATTTTAATGATTTCTCGTATTTTTAGGTAGTAAATAGGTATTTTTATATGAATTCGAAGGACAATATTACTGGCAGAATTTGTAAAAAAAAATGTACAATGCCATTTTGTCAAATACAGGTTTTATTTCTTCTTTGATTCTATAGCCCAGTGATTAAAATGCTCGAAAAAAATAAAACGTCACGGTGACGTGTATTGTGTTTTTTTGTAATATATTAGCAAATAATAATGTGAGACATACGCCAGTAAGTTCTATAATGCCAGTGTTGTCTTACCAGATTTAGCAAATTAATAAAATTGATGAAGGGACGAACGGCCAGTAAAAAGCTCAAAATTAAAATGTACAAATAAAATTAAATGAGTCTTGTACTATAACTGCGATTAGGATAGAAGATTTTTATAATATTTATTTCAATAGTTCATAGGCCAGTTTATATTGAGTCATTGTTTAATTATCTTTTTAATTTCTCTTTGTAATTTATGTAGGTAGGTTAGTGTATGTTTTTATTACTTTTTGTTGTTTGTTTCGATTGTTGGAGATTTTTTAATTACTTTTAGACATTCCATTTATGAATTGCTCATTTTGAATCTAAGTTATATTATGATAAGTAAATGAAAATCCAATTACTTTTCAAATTAGCATTACTTTTCGAGGCTGGTTCTTTTATGTCCTTTAAGTTATTAGGTGCCATGCAAAATTAGTATTAATTAATAAAAACAAATCAGTAGTTTATTTAAAATATCGTTACAAAAAGTATTGTTTGGTAAAAACTGCTTAAAAAGTTACCTCTCTCATTCCCTTAATAGTTAAAACAGAATTATAAGTTAAACTCTGTCTCTGTCAAGTAAATATTTTAATTATTGAAATAAAGTTGTTGTTGCTGTGTGATACGATTTTTTTATGTGTTTACATTTTTTTACATTTATAAATGAATCTTAATATATTGGAGGAAATTAAATGTGAGTGCCTTTACCCTTTTGTTTAATTTACGAGAACTTACTTAAATTGTATAATATGTGGTGGCTTGAATAAAACAAAAGTCGTATTTCCTGTGGTTAATAATTATGGGGTTCCCTGCATATAAAAATGATTTGATTGCGTGAAATCATATAATAGGAGACGCCGTTTATGCGGATTAAGAGTCCAACCAAAAATAGGCTTTATAGCCCATAACTTTGACAATGTCCACAGAAGAGAAGGGAAACCACATCTCTGTATGACTCAGTAATGTTCTACGAATAGTTCGACACATCTAATATGCGTGTGTGTATGTATGCGTAATGCGCTTGTAAGTTCAAGTCTAAGGTTGAATTCTATATATTAGATAGACAAAATAATAACATTATAGAGACACAATGAAATGTGTTAAAACGTTAAGATTGTTGTCCAAAACGACGATGCGTCTCTTCTCAGATTACACGCGATAATTGTTAGGTTCTAATAAAGTGGCATGGATTTTAGAGCCCGATATCGCCCGGTAAAAACTAGAATTTCGAGCCTTATACTTATTTATTCCGCCAACTCGAAAACTATGCAAATCATTTTCGTAAAATACATTTCCTCTTGACATGAAATTGTAACACTGGTAAGTGAATCTATAGGTATCAACATAAAGAATCCTCAAATCAATATGGTAAGTATATAGGATACGGTTCCCGCTTAGTAGCAGACTCCTAATTCATAAACTTGACAATTGTCGTCTGCTAATGTCAACTTTCAATTTTGAAAGTTGAAAGTTGACATTATCAGACGACAATTGAAAAGAGAAAAATTGACAGACGCATACCATTCCTTAAAACTGAAATGGCAATGGGCCGGACACGTAGCAAGATGCACCGACCAGCGCTGGACCTTCGGCGCTACCAAATGGGCCGGTCCGACTGGGAAAAAAAAATCGGGCATCCACGACAAAAATGGGCGGACCATATTACTAAAGTAACCGGCAAAAACTGGCTATCAGTAGCCCAGGACAGAACGAGGTGGAAGAATCTGGAGGAGGCCTATACCCTACAACAGGGGTCCCTATAAATTAAATAAAATAAAAAAATAGATGTAAGTTATGTATAAGATATATGGGAAATAAAAAGGCTTTATTATTATTATTATAATGTCAACTTTCCGCACATTTCTGGCTCATCATCTACAGCCTATATACGCCCCGCTGCTGGGCAGAGGCCACCTCTCATGGATGAACAAGAATGGGCAGTAGTCCCCCAGCTAGCCCAGGGTGGGTTGGGGACTTCACATTACACCTTTAAATTTCTTCACAGCAGATTTTCTTCACGATGTTTTCCTTCACCAAAAAGCTAATGGTAAATTTCATATGAGATTCCGTACATAAATTCCGAAAAGCGCATTGGTACTATCGACAACACAGCTGACTGACCATCGGTGCACCTTAAGTGCATTGTAATAAGGTTCTATATAAACACAGGATGGTCAGTTAAAAGTGTTGTCGTTTGTACGAGTCGGGATTCTAACCCACGACCGCCGTTTGACAGCCGCATGCTTGAACCGATAGGCTACACATAGCTTTTTCTGGTTCATGTTAGTGATACGTTTTATATCTGTTGGTTCTCCTTAAAAGAAATAAGTTAATACCGTAACCAGTGACCATTTTACCTGTAGACCCAGAAATTAACCTACAGTTGTAAAGTTGATGAAATAGGGGCGAGCCAGACCCCTAGCTTATTTGTCACTATCGTGGCATAACAAAACAATATTTATGACTTTAATAGAAGTCCAGACGTGCACAAACACAAAATTCAAACAATACTCAAATGACAGTGCACGTTAGTTCTCTTTACTGTTGATTATCATGACATGTAATCCTGTTATTCCTGGACATTGTCGCAATCAATTTTGAACTCTCATCGTATGGCTTTAAGGTATTTTTTGGCGTTGAATGTTCCATATTATTAGCTACTGTTTTATTCATTAGAGCTACCGTGAAATGCGTAGGTTATTGAGTTAGTGTTCTTAATTATCATTGTCTTGTTGGCTCTGGTGCTAGCTTCTGGTGTCAATTCTCTCGAAAATGAATACTTAATTTGTAAACCGTATTTTTAAGTAAGAGGTTCTTTGTTCGATCTCATTTCAGAAAAAAAACTTTAGTCTTCCCACAGACTGGCTCTGCCTACAGTAGCGGTCAATAGTTGATATATATTGTCAAATATTGACCGCCACCGCAGGCCTCAGTGTTTAGCTCTTTTTTTTTCTGGAAGCTTGTTTATACAGTCTTATTTTAATCAGCGGGCGTAGCATGGTTGCCATTTTATCACTTATCGTTGTGGATAAGGAATCCGTCACTCTCGCACACGCATACTTGTCAGAGCGTGATGGACGTCTTTACCACAGCGATAAGTGATAAAATGGCAACCATGCTACGCCTACAGAATTGATATCTGATTTGATAATGATGTAGGAATGAGATTTTTTTTATATTTTTCTAAGACCTAGTAAAGTTACGACAAATAAAGTCGTTGCAGTGTGCGGCGTAAAGTAACTTCCATACCACACAACTTTCGATCTCTCAAGTAAAAAGTCTAACATTGACGCGCTGCGCTGACACTACACAGTGCGCTACAATGACTCGCGTCTGCACGGCTATCACGCTACAGCGCGCGAGCTCTCTCGATTTTTCTCACACTATCCATCTCTCTCTTATTAGAACAAGAGGTATAGTGCGAGAAAAATCGAGAATATATCGCGGCCGTCCCATGATAGACGTGCTGAACTCTAGACACTAAAGCGTCCTCGACTTTACATAAATTCTCGCCTGCGGTTCGGATCAATAAATTGTCTCAGATACAAGTGAAAACAGTTTTTATTTTTTTTCAAATAAACTCAAGTGCTCTTTCTAATATTGTAGCCTATGTCCGTTGTGGGATTATGAGGAAACCAACGACATCTCATATGTCAAAATCTATCAAGCCGTTTCGACTGTAGCCCGTGAAATATAATTTTATAGTCCACATACATATTGTACAGTGTACGCTCGAAAAATATAACCCGTATTTTTCTGGTTTTTAAGATCGTGATAATTAATGTCGTTTTCCACTCAACAGCTTATTCGAAAGCCTAACTTATTATCACTCTTGTATTCTGTATTTTAAAAGGCATAATCATAAAAAAAGAATATTTACTGTCGCAAAAAAAACACAATCTCAACACAAAATAAAATAAAAATGAGGTAATAATAGGGAATATGCATGTTATTTAGAAATGGCCAAAAAAATCATGAGTAGTCTTTATTGCTTAATAAATATACACATGATTATTTTTACAAATGATCATGTTTCTATTAACAAACTTAATTATCTAAAAGTAGTATTTTTCAAATACCCTCGCAAATTTTCAAAACGCAACGCTATTGGCCGAGCGAATCGTGACTTCACCGTGCACTCGGTGTCTACTGTTGACAGGTCGTTTGTATGATTATTGAAAGCTATTCGCATTGTTTTGCCGCTGTTTATGATAAACAATCAGTGTTTTTTGGGAATTATTAACTGAAAGCAGCAGATAGTTTTAGGCATAAGTATATAATTTTTTAGGTTAGGTTATTGTTTATATTGTTCGGGACTCCTAATAAAAAGATTTTAGGTACAAACATATTTAATAATCACTTCGAAATGATGTTCATAACAATATAAACTACTCAAACACGATACATTATATCTCCTCATCGCCTTACACCTCTTTTTCCTTATATTTTGCATCTTTGGACATATGAAAATATATCATGTCAGGTGCAGTTTTAGTGTTATTTTCACAAATAGGGGCAATACAATATTTATAATAAGCTTTTGTGTGCTCTTCCGTTACAATTAGTTAATCTTACAACCTTTAATAACTCACTTTTACTAAAACTGTGAATCAAACACGAAGTGTTTATTTATTCTAAGTGCACGGTGACGTCACAAAATGAGCGCGTCAAAATGGCGGCGTTTTAATCGTCCGAAAATGATAGTAGTTTCAATTATTATTTTTTAGCTCATTCGATAATATTTTGAAAGTGTTATATTTTTTCCGGTTATATAATTACTTATAGAATAGTATAAAAAAATTAAAAAAATGCATGAATATACTCTAATAGGTTCGGGCGTTTGCTGCTGGCCTGTCGGCTGTACAGCGCTGTTTTTCAGCCCGCACCTACCTCACGAAAAAAACCTGATTGTTTTTTTTTTGTTCTTATGTGCAGAAAAATAACCAATATTTTGAAGTTTTTAGGTCTAATGTTCAACGGAATATATATACTGTTATATGTTCCCAATATATTTTATAAATAGGAAAATAGGGCGGTTTTATTCCGCTACCTAGAGCCGTGTGCCTGCATTGTTTTACAAACATATTATATATTTATTATAACACTTAAATGAACATTCAATTACGTTGCTGTTGTTTTTCTTCGACTACGATTATTTAAGATTAAACTTTTACCAATTAGTATTTCATTATTCTTGTCAACAACTTGTTAAAAGGCACTTGGACATACTTAATCCATCAATCAAACCAGTCTAGTCCAGTTTAAATCCAAAGAAAAACATTGTCAACCCGCGGTACAACAGAAAATAACTTCCGCGACCCAACACAGCACCCACTCGTAAATTTGCAAAGTCAATCTTGTTGCAAATAAACTACAGTTTAGTTTTGAGCAAATAAAAACGATAAGTTAAGAGGTTTTGTAAGGCTTCGTTAGACATTCCGTAGAACACATAACTGTCGTTATCCTAATAAGGATCATACAATAAAACCTTAACAGATTTAATTGTCATAATTAAGTTTTCCGTTCCAATTCTGTCACCGTAACTTTAAACATGATTTTAAGCAATGGGTGATTCAGAAAAACTTTTTGACGGTTAATTCCCTAAGTAGGTACGTCACTTTACTTAGGCCTTCAATGTTTGTCTTTATGAATTATTAAAATAAACATTAGCTTTTCAAATTAAAACACTACTTTAATTAAATGCTTTAACTTCAACTTAAAAAAAACACATTGGGAACATTTTCAAATATTTTCAAACTTAAAACAATACTTTCCTGACACAGTAAGGTAAGTTCTAATAATGACACCCTGTTGTTTACCTTTATTGTTATAAACTAGCAATCCGCCTCGGCTTCGCACGGATACTATATTATACACATAGACCTTGCTCTTGAATCACTATCTATTTTTAAAAAAACCGCATCAAAATCCGTTGCTTAGTTTTAAAGATCTAAGCCTATACCTAATACCTAGGGACAGACAGCGGAAAGCGACTTTATTTTATACTATGTAGTGATTAATGGTGAAGGTGTCAAGTATATTTAGAGCAGTGTCAAACGAAATTTTACTCTAGCAAGTAGGTGGACCGCAATAGCACGTCTTTTGCAAGTCAACATCTACTATTTTTTTTAACACTCCAGATCTGTCAATTGTTAGGAAGAGGAAGTAAACTATTAGAAATTAAAGTACCAAACTTTGGAACGTTGGTACATACCTTTAATTACCTAGGGTACTCAAAATAACATGTTGTTTTCGAGCAAATTCTGCGGATACACCCATTTGTCCGAGCGACATACGCACGTACAAAATTTTTGTCACTCAATTAAACGTACGCGTCGGTGGTAACAAATCATTATTTTTTGGGAATGGTGACCGTTTCCGCGCGGAGAAATGTGCCTCGTTAGTGGGGTAATGGTTTTGCACGAGTACTGACGTGTAGGAAAAGTGCTTTTAAACCTTAACTTGACATAAATAGTTAAAGATTATTTAGGCTTCGCCGACACTGGTTAAATGCAACACTGAAACATCGCCTTTATATTTCGATGAAAAATAAATATAGAAATCGTCAAAGAGTTTGTTCATCGATGAACAACGTCAAATCAATGATTTACTTTTATGCTACCAGGGGAAGTAGTCCATAAATGCACGTCTAGATCTCACCCTTTCTCTTTTTTCTTTATTCCAGTGTAATGTAAAATAAATCACAAGATTAGCGGGGAATCGAATATGTTCCCTTCAAGATAGATAAAAATTGTTATGTTAAACGTACATGTTGAGTAAATCTCTTTGTATATAACGGAGTTCACCAATAAAAGATGGGTTTTCCGCATGGCGATGGACTGACTAAAGGACAGAAGGTAAGTAGAAAGTGTAAGTTTAGAATGTTGGGAACTCAAGGAATACCACAACTAGATTGTTCCCCTGAAGATTTTTAATAAATGGTTTTCTCTTTTGTTTTTCTACGACAAGCTTTCAATACAAACGACCATTGGCCACGGTTGTACCATTGAAAAGGTCCAGTTTGCTGAATTTAACGAGGAAATACATCGCCCTAATTGAGATTGCACCTCGCTCTGACGTCCAAAAAATCATGTCATTATCACCAAAGACGGTGCTGATTTATTAAGACACCGTCGAAATAGACAGCAGGGAACGGGAGCAGTGACCTTTTAAGCTTTTACGCTTTCTTTCACGACTGTATTTTTTATTTGGGATATTCATGAATGTAAATACATTGTGCATGGTGTTCATGTTAAAATCTCTACACCCTATTATATACAATATTAGAAAAATCATGAGTTAAGTCATGCGATTTGAAGTAAACCATTTTTAACGAGGGGTGTTGTATTATAAGTTTAACGTGTCTGTGTATCTGTCTGTGTTATCGTAGCTCCCAAACGGATGGACTGATTTGAATGCGATTATTTTTGTGTCATAGGTATATAATTTTATCCCGAGTGTTCTTAGCCATTTTTCATGAAAATTTGTTCAGCCGGTTTTGAGATATTGGACTTTGAAATGAAAATGTCGGGGGTTTTCCACTTTTCTAAGTTGTAGTTATTCATTGGTCTGTAGGCCTGGCTCGCATTCAAATCGGTCCATCCGTTTGGGAGCTACGAAGCCACAGACATATACACAGATACACAGACACGTTAAACTTATAAAACACCCCTCTCCTTGCGTCGGGGGTTAAAAAAAACAGGCCTAGTCATAGTCACCGGAACAAACTAGAATGGGAGGGCAACAAGATTTGAAAACTATTTTCTGTAAATCCTACTAATATTATAAATGTGAAAGTTTAGATGTTTGGATGTTTGGATGTTCACGCTTAAACGGCTAAACCGATTTGAATGAAATTTTGCACGAAGATAGTTTATAGCCTGGATTAAAATATAGGATAGTTTTTATCCCGAGTCCACGCAGACGAAGTCGCGGGCGGAAGCTAGTATATGATAAGGTTTTATGGTAGACTCCTTAACTATTTAAATCCTAGTCCTAGGTAGGGTAACTTGTCCCACCGCCGGCGAGTAAGCGAGTGTTACTACGTGCTACTCGCTCAAGCGAGTACAAGCGAGTAAAAATTGCTATGAGACAAGTGCCTAAGATAAGTATTCCTTGTGCATTTTAAGAAATGCCAAAATTACAACTGTTTTTAAAACGAAACCTATAGCGTCTACACATCTACGAGTATCTACTGATTCAGCAACGTAACTGATGTCACACAATATGTTTCGTCACATTTGGCTGAAAACAAACATATTTGAAGCAGAAAACAAACCTCGCAATAAAAATTACAAAAAAATATCAGTCGTCTATTTTGGTCGTTCTTGACGTAAGGCACGTAAGGAAAAAAACCATCGGTGAATACCTAGCCTACAAGTTACGATTAAAACCAAATTTTAATTTTGTATTTATTGCAGACAATAATAATTCTGAAAGTGCTTGCTTAAAACTAAGTAACATTACGTGTTAATAGGAACTAAAACTCATTACTTTATTTAAGGTCTGGTTATCGTTCTAAAAGCGCGTGTTTAAAATGGGGTTCCAAAGACGACAATATTCTGAAATTCGTTTGTTTAAAATGTAGCGTGCCTAACCCTTGTTTACACATAATTAGTAGGTACGTCAATTAAGACCAACTTATAATTTTAATATTTTGTTACATTCTCTTTTTAAAGTTAAATGAATAATTATTATTTCTAATACACAATTTTTCCAATAATTTGTGACAATATTGGTGTTGGCACGGTTTCCACATTTTATTGAATTTTTAGATAGATTTTCAATAATCACAAGCGACTAAAAACCTTATTGGTCGAAAACTGGCGTATGAGTAACATTTCCAGTGTGCTGGAGTGTTATGAAACCCTTCTCAAGCAAATGTGATGAAAAAAAAATTAAACAGTCCGCAATCCAATTCGAAATATCTCGTTCCATATTTCTTGTCCAATTGCAAATAAGGGTGTATTGTGCAACTTATATAAATGGTATTGGTATTCAATGCATTTCCTTTCCTTTTGAGAGGCCGCATTAACAAGAATAAAAAGATAAACGGGATTGTTTACTTGGCAGCTTTTTGTGGCAGTAGTCTTGTTGAATTTGTTCGCAAGTGTAACGAAATTGTTACGTGTTTACTGCCTCGCCATTCCGTAAGTTGTTTTAACCCTTAATGCCGCGATGCGTAGTCTTATTTCGTTAGGCGTGATGGGTGAGGTGAGACGCACTAGCGCGTTCCGAATAACAGCCCTGATGAGGGCTTACCGCGAATTGAAAACGAACTTCTTTCGTGTATCTCCCTCTCTTTCGTACTTTCTAGTTCGAGCGACAGAGAGGGAGATACACGTTTCGTTTCGCGGTAGCGCTCCTGATATCAGCTTAAATAGAGCGCTTATCGCGAACGACCCAAGACCGTTCGTCTATCACTCGATACAGCAAGTCCGATGGAGATGGAGATATTTTCATGGATATAGCTTAGTAAACGATGAACAGTGTTAAGGGCAGTAGTAGCTATGTCAGAGAGAAACAACTTCGGTATTTTATTAATTTGCAATCCTGCACAGCATAACCATTTCATTGTATGAGTTATCCTATGGGATTAACTTGAACGATATGATAAAGTTAAAACACCGATCCAATCTGTATAATTATCACAAAAACATTAGACACCTACTGCTACCGATATCAAAAACACAAATCGAAACGTATCAATGATAATTATGGCCGCGTAAAATGTCACGATCCAAAAACATCTGACAGCGCGTTACCAGCCCATCCTCTTTTTAATTACAATATTGGTTTACATAACCGACGATCGAACTTAAAGATATGGCATAACGAGTTACAATATGCCATGCAAAAAACCGTTCCAATCGTAAAATGGTCCTCGCAGTGACAATTTTCTGCAATTTTTACATCATATTTACATTTTTGTACGTAATAATTACTGGTTTGTCACACTGTGCAGTATACGTCGTATAAAATGTGTAAAACACAGCTTTTGATTTCACACTTCAATTTTACATTATTGGGGTTTTTTCCTTCATTTCATTTCATTTCGTAGGCACTACCAACTGAATGACATTGAGGAAAATATATATAATTAAAATAAATTAATAAATAAATATTAGGGGACAATCTTACACAAATCGACCTAGTCCCAAACTAAGCAAAGCTTGTACTATGGGTACTAGACGACGATAAACATACTTATATAGATAAATAAATACTTAAATACATAGAAAACATCTATGACTCAGGAACAAATATTCGTGCTCATCACACAAATAAATGCCCTTCCCGGGATTCGAACCCAGGACCTCTTGCTTCGTAGGCAGGGTCACTACCAACTAGGCTAAAGCGGTCGTCAAATTATACCTATAAATTAAATAAATGAATGAAATAAATGAATTTTTATTCTGCGAGTAGGCCGTAATGGCACATTTCACATTCAGAATTCTACCAGCGCTTCTGAAAAAAAAGCACTGTTCAGAAGAAACGCGGAAACAAACTCAGCAGTCAGTATTTTTTTTCCCAAAAAAAGCTTATTACAATGATAGTTCAAATCAAATCAAATTATTTATTGCATAAATCACATTACGTTATAATTATTAGGTGGAACAGTTAATAGCTAGGTATCCATGTGACGCCCTGCAAGGGCACAGCACCATACTTAAAACTAACATGCTCAAAATTTAACATATTTTTATAGTAAGGGAGAGTGCTATCAAAAAATTACTCATTGTATTTATCGTTAAAATACTCATTTAAGTTGTCATAGCATTTGTTATTTAAGAATGTTTTTAGATGTTTTTTGAAAAGAGATATTTTTACTATATTTTTAATTGAATTCGGTAAGTGATTATATATTTTAATAACCATATAAGGGGGACTCGACGTAACTATTTTTAATTCTTAACCTACTTAAAATAAGACATACTGAATATGAATGAAAGGAAAACATACGTTGTGTTGCGTATGCGTTGTTCTAGAAGAATACATGTCCGAAACTGTGTTACACGTGTACTTCATTGCACGTTTGAGTAAAGCACTATACATACCTCGGCGTATAACCCCTCTTGGTTGCCAGCCTCATAACTATCCGACCTCGCTACGCTCGGCCGTCTATATGTACTCGGCCGGCCACCCCTTACTTCCCGGCCTCTGTAGTAATGCACTATTAATTTGGTCTGCCTTCCGTTTCTGTACATATCTATAGTTGAACGAGCGAGCGAAGTGAACAAAGTTGTCCCCTTCAGCTTGAGCAAAAATGATTTCGGATGTCTGGCTGTTCTCCACTACAGCACGGCTCGGCTATCAGAAGACAGCGCGCGAGCTCTATCGATTTTTGCCGTACTATCCGTCTCTCTCTTATTAGAACACTTAGAACAAGAGGTATAGTGCGAGAAAAATCGAGAGTCATGTCGCGGCCGTCCCATGATAGACGTGCAGGGTGCACTTATCAACCGATTCTCGTTTTTTTTTTTTGTGGATTCAGTTGTTTGATGTTTTATAACACAGACTCGCCAGTTCTACACCTCACAGAACCAATAGTATATTAAGCTTATTTAAAAACAATTGGCTATCATAGTCCTGGGCCAAATACCTACTTAGTATTTTAATAAATTATACTTAAATACCTCAACAAATACTTACTCATGAACCATCTTCAAATGCCATGTCACTCAATGCTCACGATTATTAATGTCATAACCTCCATCTATGACTGATATAGATACCTACTTACAATTTGAATATTTTAATGCATTACGTCCATACACGTCTAATAAAATGCTAAAACACAGATGTGACTCACATACATATTTATGTTTGTGATTATCATAGAAACCATTTGACCGAGCAGGCTTTTGTCTTTATTGAATCTATTTATTACGACATAAAATATTAATAGTGCACCGTTATAAAACGTGTTTCATATTCCGCTTGGGAGTGCATGTACGTCGTGAATGCTGTTAGTGGTGAAGCATTCTTTCTTCTACTTTCCATGTCATGTAAACAAGAACAGTGACCACTTGGGCATCGATATGACCCGACTTATATAAAAATACTAGCTTCCGCCCGCGACTTCGTCTGCGTGGATTCGGGATAAAAGCTATCCTATATTTTAATCCAGGCTATAAACTATCTTCGTGCAAAATTTCTTTCAAATCGGTTCAGCCGTTTAAGCGTGATTGAGTAACAAACATCGAAACATCTAAACTTTCGCATTTATAATATTAGTAGTATTACATTCATACATTCACGCCTTTATTACCAAAAGGGGTAGGCAGAGCATATGAAACGTACATTCCAGCGCTACTTTTAGCATAAATGTGGGTATAAAAGATCGACAAAATGTGATATTGCAGTGATAGGTTGCTAGCCCATCGCCAACAATACACTTCAACCCTGGTCCCTTAGTCGACTTTTACGACAGCCACGGGAAGAAAGGGGGTGGTGAAATTTTAACCCGACACCTGGTAATAAAAATATTAAATATTTGAAAACAGTCTTACACAAATCGACCTAGTCCCAAACTACTGCACTATGGGTACTAGACGACGATATATAAATACTTATATAAGATAAATAAATACTCAAATATATAGAAAACATCCATGACTCAGGAACAAATATTCGTGCTCATCAGACAAATAAATGCCCTTACCGGGATTGGAACCCGGGACCTCCGGCTTCGTAGGCAGGGCCACTACCAACTAGGCTGCAGAGTAGTCGTTATATGCCTGGTATTGCCCGTCCTAGGGAATGCAATCTCGCGATATTTCAGATCTAACCGAGATATCGTGAGACCCCAAAGCCAGTCAGGTCACAAAGCCAGAGACTGCGTTTTTCACTGAAAACGTATGCAAATGCTATGAATTCCATTTAATTATCGACATGTGACGTAAAAGTTAAAACTGTATGTGGGTAAGTACCCAACGCACTAAGCACGCACTAAGTAGTGGTTTATAATATACGTTTTATTTAGGAAATACACAACAAAACTGTTTTTGAATAGTATTTACTTAATGATCATGTTTCAACATAGTTAAAAGTACCTAGGTAATAAAATTTGAGTCTAATAATAATAGGTTTTAATTTGTCAGTCACATGAAACTTTTGTCATGCTGTTTTTATATGTAAATTCAATCTCGCAAACTCGTGAGATCTCGAACGAGACTCAGTCTCGATAAATATCGAGATTGCATTCCCTAGACTATCAATTTGAAGTAGGATGTAAGTGGCGTGTCCTAGGATGCAATACATACAATTCACGCCATTATTCCCAAAATGGGTAGGCAGAAGGCAGAGCACATGAAACTATGTTCCAAATTGAATAAATTAGAAAGGTTCAAGGTGAAAATAAAGTTTTATATAATTTCACAACTGGACTTATATAGGAACCAAACTTTGTACAGTCGACTACAAAATAATGTATCCCTTTTTCAAATTAATATCTCTAAGGTGAGTTAATAAATGAATGATAAGGGACAATCTAACAAATCAAACTAGCTTGTGTTATGGGTACCTACTAGAAGGCGATACCTATAATGAATATAATAGGAATTTTATTTGAAAAAACATGCTAGTCACTACTCCACCTGCTAGTGACAGAAAAATCTAAAACAAAGACATTGTATACTCAAACAAACACCGACAATCTAAATCTACGACCAAAATGAGTAGCAACAAATCTGGCACGGAGCGAATAAATCTTCCCGATAAGTCGCTAGGTGGCGCTAGCATCGCGATGGCGCGGGCGCCGATGGCGATAGGCTTTTGTTTAGTGGATATAGAGTTACACGCGCACACGCATACGTTATGGGATTTGATGGAGTTCTAAGATTGGTTTTGATGACGATATCTTACTTGTTCTTGATTAGTTGATGGCGTTGGGTTGCAGATATTTTATATACTTACTATTTGACATCCTAATCAGATTATTAAAATGATTCACGCGCACGCGGCCTTATCACGCTTTGGCCTAGTTGGTAGTGAGCTGCCTACGAAGCCGAAGGTACAGACCCCGTATCATGATCGGCCTTATCACGCGATAAGTGACAAGATAGAGCTTCCGTCCCTGGCTGACACCGTTCGATGGAACGAGACGGACGCTCTATCTTGTCACTTATCGCGTGATAAGGCCGACCATGATACGGGGTCTGGGTTCGAATCCCGATAAGGGTATTTTTTGTGATTAGCTAGGAAGCTTGTTCCTGAGTCATGTATGTTTTCTTTGTATATACCTATAAATATCGTTGCCTGCCACTATGAGTATAGTACAAGCTTTGCTCAGTTTGGGACTAGGTTGATTTGTGTAAGATTGTCCCCCAAAATATTAATATTTATTTATTTATTTACTAAAACGAAACAGGTTTAACTGGGATTAGGATCAGAATGTCTAACGACGAACAGAAATAAATCTCCTTCTTATGTTTTCATCGCTGTCCTCATCTAAGATTGACTCCCTTCCCTCCTGAAGAAGCTCATGGGTCAACTTTATAACTAATCTCAAGAATTAGGGTGAAGCGAAGCGAAGTGATTCATATGAAGCGATACAAAAACATCAGCATTCGCACGATCTCACGGAGGGAGATTACATACATACATACATTCAGTCTTTATTCCCAAAAGGGGTAGGCAGAGCACATGAAACTTATGTTCCAGCGCCACTAAATAAACGTGGGTACAAAAGATCGACAAAATCTTATATTGCGGTGATAGGTTGCTAGCCCATCGCCCACAACACACTTCAACCCTGCTCCCTTAGTCGACTTTTACGACACCCAGGAGAAGAAAGGGGGTGGTGAAATTCTAACCCGACACCACACGGGTACGGAGGGAGATACCTCCTACAATACAAATGAAGGAGTGGACAAATTTAGATATCTTGGATGCATCGTCGTCACAGATACCAAACAGAGGAAAGAGAATACAAATCCGGATCCAAGACGCTCTTCGTTGTATAGCTGCCCTACATTTAAATCGTTGGTGTCCAGGCTTCCAGAAACATCAAACTTCGCATACCTACCTATATAAAAAGGTAATAAGACCATCTTGATACGGATGCGAAGCCTCGACTCAAACACAAAAAGATGAACAAGCACTGCTAGTGGCGGAACGGAAAACTCCGGTAAATTGTGTAGGATTGGACCTTCATGTTTAATTATCTGTAATATTTATTTCTTCCATTCGATTCGGTATTGCGTAGCAGTTTGTATCAATTTCCCTCACTTTAACTGGGTTATATAACTTATATACCCACCACACCATACTTACGAATCCAGCTACAATCTACTCCTCCGCTTTTTCCTTACCGCCATTAGTTTAACGAGCATGGAAGTGAGTACATGACAAATAAAATTTTAATACCAATTCAATACATATTTTTTAAACACCTCCAAGACGATTGTGTTTATGGCAATGAAAATAACAACATAAAAAAATATTTCGGATTCACCGCTCTTGATACTGACATTTTAACGCCTGAGAATGATTCTATCATCGAATCTAACATTTGAAAGGCATTCAAAAAGGAATAATGATCGCATTTGTTTTCAATTTGAACAAACAAACTGTCAAAAGATCGTTATCAGGAGTGCTACAGGTTATAAAGGAACAGACAGTTCACTATTCTTCTTCTTTCTCATTCTTTCTTTAATCTAGTCTTCTCTTCGTTCTTTAATATAGTAAGGGTTTCATCGACCCCAATTAACCAGCAAACGTTAAATATGGCGCTAGCAGCTGTCATCTTAAAGAGAATTGAC
The DNA here is from genome assembly GCA_947049275.1 of Epinotia bilunana. NCBI lineage: Eukaryota > Metazoa > Arthropoda > Insecta > Lepidoptera > Tortricidae > Epinotia > Epinotia bilunana. The sequence goes on from OX346265.1 coordinate 8,878,732, forward strand.
AAACTTCCCATACAAATAGGTTTTAATGGAGGTAGTTTAGGATTACCGACGGTTTAAAACAACCGACCCTTAGGGCGAGTTGCACAAACATACGATTATATAGAAACATTCCATTCCATAGAAACTTGTCAAACTTCCCATAGGTATATTCTGGTTTTAACCAACACCGTTTACGATTAGATATAGTTTCGCGCAACCCACTTTTAATCCCTTTAACGATTTAAGTAGGTATAATAAATACTACCAACGTTTGTAGATAGAATTTCAGGCTTGTCTTGAAATTACAAGATAAACCTAATCTATCACATTGCTATAAAAATCCTACATATATTACATACCTATAAAAAATATTTACAGTGATACATCTGTATTTTAGACTCAGGCCCAGATTAATATCGCTCAATTCATAGCAAAACGACCTTCGCCATATCGATGACACCGGCTGTGAACCTGCCATTGTTTGGACATGATCGCCTTTACCATCGTTAGTGGCAGAATACCATAACAGTCAATATTTTTATACGAAGATACGACGTTTAGTACTAGGAGAGTTGTATGCGGATCTGATTTAAGCTGCGTTGAATATTTATGTCTAAATCTGCTGCCTTAGCTTATGGAGGAATGGATAAGCGAAGGAGATCAGGCATTACCCGGGCAGCTTGGTATTTTTAACCTCAAGCTCGGTTTTTCAAATCGTCGGTCCTATCGTAAGTTACGTCCCTTAAAATCTGATTCTACGAGCATTGACAGTTTTCTATGTGATGACAGCTGCCGACGCCAAAAGTTACACAATAGGGGGGGTGTAGACACTAAAAACAATAAACAATTATTTCTCATTTCAGTTGTATTTTCTCGCTGCTCTCTGTGAGTTGTGACCCTGTGTGCTATGCAGCACCTTTGACAGCAGTAAATTAAACAAAAGTTATACAAATGCACTTGAAAGGTTACCAAATCAATGCTTATTTAAGAGGGTAATGTCAAGGCCGTTAAGATTCGCCGATAACTGGATAATAGGACATATAGCCTGTATCTAAATAATGCATTCCTTAGCTTCGTGTTGATTCCGAAGGAAGATTTTTTTGAATATTTGCGAACAAAGAATGGGTTAGATTCCAAGCTCAATCGCAGTGGTGACTTTCTTGAAAGTTATCGGGATCGTACAGGCTGAATCCATACTAAAATTATAAATGCGAGAGTGTGTCTGTCTGTCTATCTGTTACCTCTTCACGCTTAAACCGCTGAAACAATTTTGTATGGAAATTCTTTGAGTATGTATGTATGTATGTATGTAAGCACTTTATTGTACACAATAACAGGTTAAAGAATATACATGTCACACAATAGATAAAAGTACAAAGGCGAACTTATCCCTACAAGAGATCTCTTCCAGCTAACCTTTTAGCAATTGAGAGGAAGGTAGGTAGACCGAGATAGGCAAACTTATACGGTGTACAAAAACACAGAGAAAATTAAAACAAAATCTAATAGGTATTAATTCTAGACAAAGAAAACATGCCAATACATATATAAATATACAGTATAAAATATAATACACGCTATCATAAGTAATATATATCGCAAATATACAACAAATAAATAAATACTATATTCAACCAATTCACAGGTCATTGGAGAGCTTCTTCAAATTCATCTTAAGTGACGCAACAGACGGTGACTGTCTCAGCGACAAAGGCAACTTATTCCACAACTTAACAGCACGCGCGCGCGGTAAGAGATCTGGAGTATGTTCGCGTCTTTTTAGACGGTACAGCAAGAGTAAGGTTAGCACTCGTCCGCAAGCGGTGGCCACTGCCGTCTGGCATATAGTTAAACCGCTCAGAAAGATAACGGCCATTCTCATTGCGGGCGTTCTCAGCCTAATTGCCACCACTCTTTTTATTCCTTTATTATTTCCAAACAATATGACTGAAAATGGAATCCTTACACGACAATTACCTATTTAATTACTTTAGCACTGTAATAGCATACGCGGTATTTGAGTAATGTTGATCTTAATTTCTCTAGGATCCTGGCGATTAGAACATTGAAATTCGCTCCGTTCCGGCGATTAGAAAATAATAATTTTGTTATGTAAACAACGTATGAAAAGTCTTAAATGATCGCTATACTGGGAAGAATACACTTTTCAGACAAAATAAATGTAATGGCAGTTCTGTCTCGTTAGATATATGCACTTAGAAACTTTGACCGTTAACATTCTTACAACATGTTAAATCCAGTAAAACATATTGATAAAAAAAGGCAGTGCTCGACATTAGCATCCCTCATTACGAGAAACTCGTGAAGGCCGAGACGAGAAGGAAAAAGCCAGCAGGGAGGATTAGGGCGTACCAGAATGCACCTCCTGACCTGACTACCGACGCAGTGACCAGTAGTATATAGCCTTCTGTCTCTGACCCTTGACCTAGCAATCTGCGGGAGAATCTATTGAACTGTTGGTCGAGACTCTTCGCTATTAGACCGTTTGCATAAACAACTATCGTGAAAATAATCGTTGAATCAACATTCCACATAGTGGTTACCTCATGAGCCAGGTCTAGGTACTTGCTGACTTTGTCCTTCTCAGCTTTCACTAGGTTCTCGTCGTGGAGGATGCTGACGTCGACAAGCACTGCCTGGCGTTTCGATCGATCTGTTAGCACGATATCTGGCCTGTTGGCTAGAATAGTGCTGTCCGTGATGACAGATCGATTCCAATAGAGCGTGGCATGACCATTTAGAGTTCTGATATTTTTTTTAAGAAAATTGTATTTTATATTAGTTTATATTTTATATTATCGGTTATATTTAATATTATATACCTAATTATAATATATTTTAACACTAAATCAATACGATGGCAATTAGAAAAATCCTGGCAATTAGCGTCGTGGCTCTTAGAGAGAAACACATTTTCGTAGAAAAACAGCTGTTAAATGAAAATATAGCTTAAATATATAGATCAGAACCAGCGAAGCCCACTATTCTGCTTTCTTTATAATAAGCTGTAACCCACTGACGATAACAGATGAATTATTTAACATGACAACATGAATTAGAAATTTCGAAAACCCAAAGTCGAGGCAATTCGATGTGCAGTCCCGCGACAACACTGACACAGATACGTCCGCACTCATCGAGCACCTCGACACAACTGGTGGCTCGCGGCCTGTGCTACAGTGATGTGCTAGATAGTTTTGACTAGGGCTGTGCGCCCGCGATTGTAAGCGGTCCAGGCAATTATTCCTTTAGGCTGGACAAGATTTTCATTAATTATTTTGTTAAAGAAAATTTAATGTATTTTGTTGTATTTTTTATAAGTCGTAGGTAAACTATTCCTTTATTTCAAATGCGATAAAAAATAACAAAAATCTGTACTCTTTCAAAGTTTAAGACAATTTCGTAAACTAAGAAAGCGCGTGGACGCGTTGTGGTAATTTGAGAACAGGGCTTTGAAAAAACATGTCTATTAAACAACTAATGACAAGGCTTCGATCTAAGGTGCAACACCTAGGTATAGACTTACGTCTATACCTAGTCGTCTGTTGTCGTCGTCCTAGTAGTCCTAGTAGTTCGTTCCGTGTCGTCGTAGTCGTAGTTTACACTATCCTACAAAAAAATACCAATTTATTATAAGTTGGTTTACATACGAATTTAGGCCCGGACGTGCAAAATTTAGCTCTCTGAGAATGACCCATAAGGAGGGGAAGTAGGGCTGAACAGCGTGTTGAAAAGTAATGACAGGATATGCACGTCCCTGCGCCGGCGAATCGGTAACCATCGAAGCTTAGAACGGAATTCAGAGATATGATCATACTTGCGTAGACCACAAATATATCTGATACATACATTTTTCAGGCGCTTCAGCTTATCAAGCAGCTCCTTGTTGAGGTCCAGAAACGGAATATCGCCATAGTCCAGAAGAGGAAGCATCTTTTGCTTCCTCCTTCCTTTTTGATTGAGTCCCTGGGGATAGTTTTTATCTCGGAAATCACCCCCTAAGGGAGTGAAATGGAGAGTGAAACGAGTTCCACGCGGACGTGGTCGCGGGCAGGACCTAGTATGTCAATAAAGCCAGAACCGGTACTTATTATGACACGATTTGCTAAATAAATGACTTATGTCTATTTTAAAGTATTGCCTACCCTCCCTTGTGTTACAGTCAACACCATACACTTAAGAGCTGCCAAAGTAGCCAAATAGGTAGGATCGTCACGTTTGCGTGTCATCGACGTAGTAAATCGCCCGCCGCGGTATAGTTGAAATAATTTCAACTGAGCTGATCTTAAAAATTTCGATATCGTGAAATTGTTGTCAGTACAAAATGGCAATTAACTTTTCTCTGTGACCATCCGTTTTGGAAATAAGGGGAATTAAAAGTATTTCGGTGCACGGCTTTACTATTTGGCTTCTTTGGCTGCTACTAACTGCTACTGACTGTATAACCCTGGCTGTTATGTTTTTGAAAGAAATAACAAAAGAAGAGCGGCCGCGTAGATATTAAAATATTGATCGATCACTAACTTCCGCCCGCGACTTCGTCTGCGCGGACCCGGGATAAAAACTAACCTATATTTTAATCCTGGCTATAAAAAATCTTCGTGCAAAGTTTCATCCAAATCGGTTGAGCCGTTTAAAAAGCGTGCTTGAGTAATAAACATTCAAACATCTAAACATCCAAACGTCCAAACATCCAAATTATTAAGTAGCAGGATTAGCAGCATAGTATTATACTGTCTTAACGTTACACTGACCCTGTCATAATTAGAGACGTACGCTTGTTAGCCACCAACGTAATACAAGCTGGTGAGATGTTAACAGCTGTTCACATTTTTAAAGCTCAAGTCTAAGCTGTTCTTAAAGCTATATAAGCACAAACCAGTCCGATCGCGGAAGAGTATACCGTGGCAGAACGATTAATTATACGCGCCAAAGATTAGTGTGTTAAATAGATCAGACCGGGAGAAAAAATGTTCAAGCTAAGTTTGTGCGCGAACTTAATGATTGTTTTATTTTTGCGTATTAAATCTGTAATCTTACCTTGGCTAGAGCACCAGCCTAAGTATGATTGCCTGCCCCTTTTGTGATTTTATATATGAATGTCATATTTGTGTTTCATTTTAGTAAACGAACTTAAAACGTTAACGTCCGAGACTCAGTAGAACCTACACGGAATCCGGAAACTAGACTTATTGTTTAATTTCATTGTTGTTTCAACTTTCGCACTTAGAAGTTTAGTCATCTAAAGATTGAAAGTTTATATCTTTGTCAGAAAACAAATGATTGATTAATAATATACATGGCTTGGTATTATTTTTTCTTCTCATTATTTCGTACGTATACGAGATCAATGCGACGTTTAAACGCCAATGCCCATAACTAACTCAATAGAAACCTCTCTGAAGCATCCATCGACTGTCTACAAAGCTAAACTAAAACTCCAAATAATCTTTACCCATCCAATCATATCTATCGAAAGCCCATAAAGTCCATAAAGGCATCTAATTACGGCAGTGTCGTCACAACAGCTTCATTACACTGATGGTTGCTTTTGATGTACCGCGAGTGCCCAAGATTACATATAGAAGGGTCGATTCAAAATCTATAAGCTACTATTACTTGACCCACAGATTTGTATACAAGTATACGAGACTGGAGACACGCTTATACTGGATTTCTGAAGTGATGTTAGTAACTCCATACTCTTGTCTGGTTGACTCCGTTCGGAGTCTGTGGGTGCTTCGATGTAACATAAGACGAGTTTGTGTGGGAATGTGATAGATGAAGTTTTTAGGATTGTGTATGGCGAATAGGAGCGTGGGAACTTCGAGTTTTGGCGCTTTTGGGTTTCGAATTAGATTGGGTTTCTATGTCTTTCATAGGCCAGCAGATTGACAGTTTATAAATTATTGCAAAATTCAGCGTCATTCGATTGGCACAAAAAAATGTATGTTGATATACCAACAGCAATGTTTTACAATGATTTGTTGACTTAAAATTGTCATCTTATTGCATACTTTACCAAAACTTTATTGCAAAAAATGGTATTTCATGTCTTGGATTTTCTTCCAGATGTCAACAACTATAGTTCCGAAAACTAGACAGTCAGTCAGATGGAAGGCTTAGGTCTAGTTAAAGTACCTTTCTCGTTACAACCCTTTGGGTACCCTTAAATGGACTTTTAATGTCTTCAGGTACAAGACCCTAAAAAGGATTACCATATTGACACCTCGGAGCTTAACCTCTTTAACTAGTCCTGGAAATTGCTAGAAATAAATTTCCTTACTCAATTTACTATGGTATGGTCTGTTCAGGGCGCTATAACAATAAATAAGGAGGTAAAACACGGGTTACGGTCGTGCAACACTAGCTTTGTCGATCGCCGCTCCCGCGCTACCAGCCAGGCGTCGGCAACCTTCAAGTTTTTTGAAAGGACGTTGTGTGCTAGAAATGTAAGAGGGCGCTCAGTAGTGAGTTCACTAAGCGTTTGCCTAATGAACAGATTTTCATGAAACATGGCTAAGAACACACGAGATCACATCAGCTTTCCAATAAAAAACCGTATTCAAATCGGTCCATCCGTTTGGGAGGTACAATAACACAGACAGATACACAGATACACAGACACGTTAAACTTATAACACCCCTCTCTGCGTCGGGGGTTAAATATGCTCCACAGTACACAAGCAAAAACGAATCTCTTCCCATATCTTGAGCGAAATATCCCGACAGCTATTAAAAACTGTCAGACGCCTTGATTTTACCCTTAAACTTAAGACCCTACTGAAGGCCTATTATTCGGTAGCTAAATTCCTGGGCGAACAATTTTAATTATCTGAAACATATAATAACTTTGACTGCCTGGTATTTTATGTGCGTGTTGACATTGTTTTTAAAAATGTTATTATGATATTTTTAATGTAATTATTGAATATGTTCTTTTTTAAATATTTATGAAATATTATTTTTTTATATTATTTCCCTCTGCATGTGATTAACATCAAGCAAACCCATTTTAAGATTATAACATTTCTAATATACACAAAAGCAACAACAATGTGAATGTTACAATTAAAAGCATCACTTAATTATGAAGTCACCAAATCATTTCGTTTTAACTAGATTGCAGTTAGTATTAATACAAAATAATCGAACCACAGGTTTGTGACTCCTGCGACTCCCGCTTACCCGTTCGTGTGCCGGCGACTTAATTTTCGCAGGAATCGAAACGGCGATCGATCAGCGGCACGCAACCCTCGGTCTAATGATCTTTATAATTAATTCCTGCTCTTTAGGCAATTTGTATAGGACTTGATTTGGATTTGTTGCCTCGTTATAATGTGTTTGTTGTTTGTTAATCCATTTCAGGCCTTAAAGCTGAGTAAAAGCTATGTTTAGAAATAATGTAGAAACTCGCGGGCTATCAAGAACTAAGAGATAGACTGAACTGTTTCTTTATTCATATTTAAGCAGGCTCAGGATAATATATCGTTCACGTGGTCATTGTGGCACTCTCTGGGGCAAGCCTATGTCCAGCAGTGGACGTCTTTCGGCTGGTATGATGATGCGATCAAATTGCACTTTTATTATCTGAGAAGCTTAGCAAGATGACATATAAATAAATGTATGAAATTGTTTATGCAACTAACATATTGCTATGCCCTACCAGGGCCCATATGGAACTAATATAACTATAAGATCTTGTACACATTACTATCGCAATAAATGATATGACTATGACTATGACTATGGCTTATGGCAGAGTACAGTACAACAACGCGTTTCGTGTGATGTTACGGCTGCCGTGGCGGTGTAGCGCTTCTGGGATGATCGCCGTGAACAGAGTGGACGACTTTTACGCAATTATGCGTAAAAGGCACTGGTCCTTTGTCAAGAGGGTGAGCGAATCGACAAACAGTATTGTTAAGATAGTGCTCACGACCGGTTCAGTTCGATTACGAGTAACTTTTAATTTTTCTGTAAATTTTGTTTACGTACAATACATGCATATAATTAACGTCATTGAATTTTGAATTGGCGTTTGTTCTGTTGCATGTTTTTTGTGTATCAAGAGATCCTAGTCAAAAACAGATGAGGTGATTCGCAGCAGAACCAGAACCATCGCAACAGAAACTTTCTTTTAATTGTATTTTAATTTTGTTAATTTTGTTAATTTTGTTAATTTTTGTAAATGGGTTATTACCTTAATAAACAACAATTTTATTTAATTTTTATTTATTTATTTATATCGAAATATCATTTGATGTGGCTTTTTGCTGAAGGAGAACACTATGAGGAAACCAGTGTAATCCCAATAATGGTCTAATTTTCCCTTTCGGTTTAGAAGGTCAGACGGTAGTCGCTTTCGTAAAACTAGTCGCCATCATCCTAGCGTTTTTCCTGGTTGTGCCCTTAAGGAACCCGGGGTCCGCTTTGACGCCTCATTCAAAGATTTGGCATAGGCGCTAAGGCGCTTTCGTACAACCTGTTGCTACGACAAATCTTGGGGTTAGGCACCAAACCAAACTCCAGGCTCATTTAGGGCACAACCAGGAAAAACGCTGGGAGGAGGATGAAACCTATGACCTCCTCCTAATAATTTATTTAGATTTCATTTTGTATATGTATAGCATTCCAAAATGTCTCTATGTACATCAAATAGTACAGAATATATCAAATGCAGAATTATCATAGGTGGTCGTAATACCCAAATTAGGCCCCCGACTTCGAACCCACGACCCGGCGCATTTGCCTCCGTCCTTATTCACCGCTTATCTCATGTCATTTCCTGTTCCAAAATTATCGTCGGAATTCCGTAACATCATCATCCCAAAATACGTGTACAGTCCTTTGCGTAAAACATTGCAATTTTAACTTGGCATAATTGCAAAAATATTATCAGTCACACGGTTAAATTCGCGTATTAAATGTCACTACGGACGAGTCAACTTTGGGAGTTAGTCTTCAGGATGATAGTTTTTGCGGCAGTGTCGTTTGAATATCTATAACCTAAGTGCTTCAATCGACCCTGCGGCGAAAGTGTAGTGACATTTAATACTTGAGTTTAACCATGTAATTGTTAGTACTAGAAAGTGTTATTTTAAAACATGTCTGACGAAAGTAAAATAAATAAATAAATAAATAAATAAAGTTTTATTTTCAGGCATAAAACACCCATATCAAATAACACATCAAATAAAATACATTTCAAATAAAGTAAAAATAAAAAAATAAAAATAATAATTCATAAAATTGTTAAATTCTAAAACTACTACGTTTTGTTATTTTTCTGGTGAACCTAAAGATAGGGGTGTTCATATCGCGATATGCGTTTTCCACGATAGTATTACGTGAGCGTCGCATTCCCTCCCAGAAGGAGGCAATGCGGGCGCAGATCACGGCGAAGAAGTCGGGGACTCCGGCTTCGGCGAACATGGAGGAGGCACTACACGTACGCGGCAGCCCCATCAAATCCAGTAAAGCTGGTGGTGTATTTGATATAAAAGTTGACACAAAATTTTTATGATTGAGAAAGGAATAAAACATTGAAGTGGCGAGTGGAGTACCCTCGCGTGCGGGAAATCCTAGTTCTTGCTCCGCTGTTCTGTAACTTGTTTTAACCTTAGCTGACCATGACCCACAAATATATCTTGACGCCGTGATTCGTAGTATCTAAGCGTAATCAGATGTCTCGTTTCGTTAGGCGTGAAGGGTTAGGTGAGGTGCATTAGCGCGTTCTGAATAGCAGCCCTGGCCAGAACATGAAGTATTAGGTAATACATTGATTGTACACTACGGGCGGCAATAAAGAAAGCCTCTGATGCCACGATCACGTAACGTATTGTACGTACGTTAGGTAGATCTAAATGTCATGCAATTTTTATATGGTAAAATGACAGTTGCATTGTCCTAACGCGCGTTCGAACGTTACGTGACTAAATATACTTACTTCTGATCATATCACCGTGCATTGAATGTGTTTTGTGTGAAATACATTCATGTTGGGTGCATATCGTTTGCCTAAATTATATTATAAAGAACTTCGAGATAACTTTTAACGAAAGACCAGCACTGGTTATCACGTTACATGCTCAGCTTTGACTATATCGTGACATGTTTCTATAGTAAAGTTTTCTGTTTGTAATTGTGTGTACCAAGAATAAATGCTGTTCTTCTATAACTGCTCCATAACACATTGTCTGTCAATGTCAAACAAACTTTCGTTAAATTTGCATTTCACGGGGCGAAATCGGTAAGCGGTAATTTGTACTTTACCGAGAACTTACTGGTTAACTTTGCTCATGCAGTACCGCCACACCGCCTGTTTTCCCGCATTCGCACGCTAATCAGGAAGCGTACTGAACACAAGAATTTCTACCATGATCGTGATTTATAAAACGCAAATGGGTCAATAAATTATTCCTTGTTGTTATTCTGTCCCATTGGCCAGGAATTAGGCAGAGTTTCTTAGAAAAATTGTTAAAATATGGACTTAACTAACATGCTTAGAAGATCCATACAAAATGGGTTCGAACATGACAGGAGTTTCAAAAGTGACGCAGTTTTAAAGTACCCGGGAGCTGTAACCATGGCAACTTGTGACAAAAAATAACCCAAATAACAAAAAGAGTAGCATTAAACTATGCATAGTGCTTAATTATACTCGAAGTTAGCTCAGAATTAAGACGCTGAAGACCGAAGCGCCCAAATATGCTGTGAAAAACTGAGCCCGACTGTACTCCATCGTAATTTTTTTGTGCAAATCATGAGCGAAATTGATGACCCGCACTCATCAGATAGCACTAACAAGTAGCAGATGTGCGCGTGAGATTGCGTCGGTAACTGTAAGGATGACATGTTCTTGTTTTTAGGGCGCATGGGCGCGGTTTTGATTTCTAACATGTTGTCACGTAGCCAGATTTGAAGCCTAGCGCCATGTGCCTACTGGCACAATTTTTTATTTGTATTTTAGTAGGTCTATAAATAACGCATGTACTCAAACGAGCTGATGGTCTACTTTCAGAGAGATGGTAGGTACGTACTTACAGACCCAGCAAGGTATGACGAATCGTCATCGTCAGGGGAGACTTGTCAAGTATTTTTGTAAATACCTAGGGGATATATCTGACTCGACATTGCTATAATATGTCAGAATAAGTGCGCGTAACAAACGTTGCATCACGGCAATACGTCGAGCCAAATAGAGCTCCAAGTGTTCAAGGAGTCGATTCTATATTCAAAATGTGACGTCTATGGTGTATCCCCACATCGAAGTTTTCTATCTTTCAAAATCTAAGTAACGTGAGAGTTAAGAGAGACATGAAAACACTTCGATATCCTTCAGCTGTGGACTAGTGTGGGCGCGATTTAAGTTTCAAAATGTGGCATATACCTTTTAATATCTCAATTTTTCTCAAAGAAGTTGAAAGAGAGAAAAGAGAAAAACAGTGCTGCAGCCACCATGATGTAGCACCGAGATTGTTCCCTTTAACTGCATGACTAATCTTCGTTTTATTCATTTCCTTTAATTTTGAACACCATAAAGTACCTAAGGGAATTTCTATCCCAAGCGAGCAATATTTGTAGATATATTTGAAATCCCGTTGTCAAAATCGGCTCTAACGATTTCGGCGAAATTGCGATATGGGGGTTTACGGGGGCGAAAAATCGATCAATCTAGGTCTAATATCTGGGAAAAATAGTTTTCTCTATTTTCACCCGAGCAGAGCTAGGTCGCCCAGGCACTCAAGTTGATACGTCACAATTTGTCAGTAGAATGCTGTTGTCACCTAAACAAAAAATGCTCCCCTTAAAAGCCCCGTTAGCCCCAAATTAATCTTTTAAGGTCCAAACGCGTTCCGAGATCCAGATTGTCGAGTAAATTGACGTAAATGCGTATAAATGCCGCAAGAAGCAAATCATCAAGCAATTAGCTGATTAATTGTTTAATTAATTGTACAGAGCGCCGACATTGCGGCTGTGGAGGCTTTTTTGTCAGCGAGGGGACAAATTTTTGGTGTAGTTTGGCGGTGGGTTGAGTTGATAGCGAAAGCGGAATTAACTGGGCCGTTATTCCATTTGCCTATTTAGACCAATATCGATTTAATGGTAAGTGATGATTAGGTTGAGGGTGATACCAGCATACGTACATAATGGCTATTTATTCTAGTTTGCGAGAAAACTACATATAAGGACGCTCCGTGCGAATCAATTGCATATCAATGAAATAAATGAGGGTGGAACCACTGTTCGAGCCTATGCTCCCAAGATGCTCAATACTGAGGATCGGATTTACATTTTCCGAAGTCTCACTATAGAAGTGTAAAACACCTTCTTAATTAACAGAAGTGGATACCCAATATAATAATATATGCCTTTTTTTGTGGAGAAAACCTATGAATCATCCTTCCATGGGGGAGGAATGGGTTGCATAAATATAAAAAAAAAGTGCGTCTTCCACTTCCTAACATGTTTGCCCTACTTGTCCTGCGGTGGTGTAATTATATTACTTATCGTATCACTGTGAATAAGATATCTGTCACGTTCCGACAAGTATTTACTCATGCGAGTGCGATAGTGTATAGTATAAAATAGTTACCATGCTACGCCCGCTATTTCAACAGGTGTATTATACTAATTTTACAAAGTAGTATTTAGTTTGTATGAAACCATTGCTACCAAGAAACAAGTTTAGAAGGTGTATGTTGACTATTTTGCATTTACAGTTAGGCAGGTGTTTAGGTAAGGTTATTTCCGCTCTTGTTTAGGATTTTACAACTTTGAATCTTCATAGATTTTTCTTGCAGCTTATGACTTTGGCCACGCCACACCTTACCGCACCGACTAGCTTTTTATGTTTCTTCACGTTTAACGGCGCTGACATTTTCGCATTAGCTCAAAATCAAAAAGTGTTGTAAAAACTAGGCGTGCCAGTTATATCGGGTGATGTCACTGTGATATTTCGTTATCTTTGCTCTTTAGATATCTAATGACTGTTTAGTGCTTGATGAATTTCGAATAGCTAACAATAAAATTCGGTTCAGTAGGTAGTGTAGTTTGGTATTTTCAATTGCTTCAATACTTTTAAGTTCAGGAATTTTAAATGATATTCACATATTTAGCCTGAAAAAACTTATTTTGTGCAACAAAAACCTTTAACTCACTACTTGTAAAATTTTTAAATTTTCCCAACTTTGGATAATATAAATGACAGATAACGATCACAACCTCAATAATTTTACCAACCCAATTTGCCTTCCCACGCAACGCATAAACCATTGCCCGTGCCCGACCAAGTGACCACTGTGCGGACATACCTATCATAAGTCAATGTAATCTGCGAAGAAGCCGCTTGACTGACAGGCGCTATAAAACTTTATGAGGATCGAACGCGGCGCAGTGGGCTGAAGTGTGCATTTCTTTGGACAAAAAATGGAGCATGGACGTTTTACTCATGAAAATTAATAAGTTGAATTCAGGTTTGGGGTTCTTTTCGATTTATTTTGGATAAATTAAATACTGTCAGTTTGGTTCACTGTTTTTTGATATTTTTAGTTAAAATAGCTTCTTAAAGGGTGGATAATATCTAATTATATAGAATCGTTATTTGTACCACATATTTTTTTAAGTCTTGGGGCAAGCTTGCATAGCACGAGCCTGACGGTAAATATTATTATGCTCATCATCAATGGATGTAGATACGTTTTATAACAATGAAACATAAACGTATCATATGTTTTTACTACTGTCAATCAAAATACATTTTGACCAACCTCGCAAAACAATTTCAATATTTCTTCCCCAAAAAACCGTTTCGGAAAGTCATCCATCCATTTTTCCCGAAATTAAGGTGAAACACCGGCGCAGCAGGTCATCGCGACGCCATATTTGGCCGCCGATCGGGCGGTCGGCATAAATGATTCGAAATTGTTTCCGCGAGTAACCAACGGCACAAAAAACACGTGTCACAGCAATAAATCATTCGGACTCGCCCGAGCCGAGTTTACTCGATTAAACGACCGATTCGATTGCCGATGCCACGATTACACATATGTGTTTATAGAGAGAGTTGTAAGGAAGAATGTCGTCGGGCGTTTTTTTTTTGTTTTAAACGCTTTTCGAAACTGCTTGTACACGTTTGCTCATACCGTCTTTTGTTTTAATTTTATACACGTCTTTATATAATTCAGTTTTGTAAACCGTTGTGTACTTTTGTTCAAAATCATTGTCAGTTAAGTATATCAAGATTATTATTTTTTGTTTTCATTAAGATATATTTTCAACGTTTCACGTACGTAAACCGTAAGCTTGTACCGAATGAATACTGTATATTTATTTACCGGCGTTCTCTTTATAAATTGTTCTTTATATTTGTGTGTATCTTTATTTGTTACCTATAATTATTTCTTGTCTATCACTTGAGAATGCTTGTTTCGTTTGAAAGCAATAATTGCAATTAATTGTATTTACACTTAGTTGTTCTTGTTTTGTTGCATTTTTATTTAAGATAATCTTGTCGTCATTTTTTGAAGTTTTTTATAAACGCCTTTATAAAATTACATCTGTAGAATGGCAAATTTTACATTTTATTGTTCTGAATTATTGACAGTATTTGCAAAGCGATAAATTATCGAGTTGCCGTGTAATTAGCCCTACAATTACGCTTTTTAAATGCCACGTCGACCGACGGAACTTTGGTCTCTTTGCACATATATTCAAGAATAATTATCATATGTCGCATAAAGATGTTTTATGTTCACCGGTTATATGCGACAATGATAAATTATAATAATTCTCTTGTTGACAGTACCGACACTAACTTGAAGGAATTTTGTTAAGAGGAAATGGATTGCTTCGCTTCTTTCTTTAAATGTGTAATTATTTATAATTTATGACGAGTGTCTTTTAACAGAAACAAGTTCGCGCGGCCTATTTCTTTGTGATCATCACATGTCACCTTATTAAACAAGATTAACACCTTCACTACAATACTAGCACTAATTCTACAAATGTGAAAGTGCCCTTGTGGCCTATTCGCAGAATGAATAATTGATTTTGTTTTTTTGTTTTTGATCTAAGTACTGTTTTTTCTATATAACGCTCAATGTTCAAAAGTGTTATGATTACGTTATTAAATAAAAGATATGATTTAAAATATTTTGGTTTATTTTAGATTAAAAACGGCACAGAAGTCAAGTTTCAGGTTTTTAAAATTATAAACGAGTTGTTCATCTCCCATTATGCGATTACCTACGTCTTATTTAAACTTCAAAATGTTTTACTCCTCTTTCGACTACTTATTTGCTAATTGGAGGCCGATAATTAAAGTCTCACACGAATTTTCGGACTTGTTTAAAATTAATTTTAAGAGTAGGTATTTTTTGTAATTTCTCACGATAGTGTGAGATTGTCTGTGACCTACTTACACCGCATCCCCACTTATATTATAATATTATCGCCGTATAACGCAATTTAAACCAAACTAACTATATCACTACCGCACTTAAATAAACGAAATCGAACCACTTTTAAACAAGTGCTTCCAAGACTTCATACTTCGTAATGTCGGTATCATTCCACCGCATGTGGTGACAGCCCAAAAAGCACCGCTCGTAAATAACAAATGCGTACGCGCATGTACGAGATGCACTGCAAAAAAATCGACTCCGTAATTAAACTTGCTAGTGCTCTCACGAAAAACGAGCGAGGCGGACTAAAAGTCTTCTGTAGAGTGGTCACTTTTTTGCAATCTGCCAAAAAAAATGTGAAAGTTTAGATCTATTGCACGGGTCTAAACGTTTACATTAATCAAAGTTCTACTTGTATTAGACCCATAAATTTACCTTTTTTGCTACGATGGTAGCAAACAAGCACGTTATCCGCTTCGGAAACAAAAACATTGTAGCCTATTCATTATTGCAATTACAGGGAAAATATACGTGTTCCTGACTCTCTTTAGGTATATGACGTATAAAGGATACCTAATTGACGTTTGGGTCATTTAGCGCATTGTCACGAAGAGATAGTTTTATCGTTTGGTTCAAATACTTTCCAAGTGTCAGTTGAATATAGTTCTTTTGGTTTTATCAATATACTTCTCGGCTGTCACACTTTTTAAATTCCACAGCATGGTTATTACAAGACAGCGCGCGAGCTGTTCCGCGGCGAGATATAATATCCGTCTCTCTCTAAGTGTCCTACTTAGAATATGCCATAAATATTGTTAGCAGGTATAAAAATACACATATTTTACAAAAAATATAAAACTAGTCCCGAGCTAGGCAATGCTTAAACTATTGGTTCTATATACTCGTACAGTGATATATAGAGATACATACCTACCCACTAAAAATTCAGGAAGAGGGCTTTTCAGGCAGGACCAGCTTATTGCATAATAAGCTAAATTAATTATTAGGTAATTTCATTTCATATATTTTTTTCATCATGATAACGCAAGCAAAGTGCAGAATATTGAATAAGAATGCTTGAATTCCAAGACTTTTGTTAAAACATATTGTTACTTTTCACAGGCATTAGTACCAACATACCATATATATTGCAATGGTATCTAAGATAAAATTTAAAATTGTAACTGAATGAATACCTTTTCGTCAAGATTCGACTCAAAACCTGCCTCCATCCAGCCTGACGGTTCGTGCCTGCTGCAACTTAGATGCTTGTAGCAGTGACAGAAACTTTCCTACTCTTGGCAATATCTTCGGCAACACGACCACTTGTATCTTACAATGGAATCGTAATCCTATTCCAATACTGGTAACTGACAAAATGTAATACCCTTACTCAGGATATTGGAATATTAATTAAATAGGAGAAAACGATTCACCTTCAGTCAAAGCGTTTCTACGATTTTTATTAGTTTAAAAGGTAATTTATTTTTTTTAAAGTATTTCTAGTTTTTATATATTTTCATAATAACTCGCTAAACGGCGCATAATGTGACATATTGCTTGCCAACCCTATATGGACTCACGTTGCTAAGAAGTTTTTATTTAAAACCATCTCCAAGTGACTGCTCTGCACTTTTTAATCATAAGAGCCTAGCGGCCTCTCGAAACTGCTTTCATACTTTGAATGCCTCGGTGCACAGTGCGTCCGAATTCACCGCATTGTGCAGTGGCCAAAATTGAGCCATAAATATTCTAGACTTAATTTTCGATTGTGAAATTTTGTCTGCATCATTTGCATATTCAGACCATTGGCCAGTGCTGGACTAAAAAGGTTTATTTAGTGTTATTTCTTTTTTTTGCGTTTACGGCACTTTAAACGAAGGTTTCATTTTGTATAGGGCTCGTGTAAATTCTGAGTCGTCTGTTTTGATAACATTGGTAAATAGAACAGAAAGTAAATAATGTTGCAGAAATAAGTTGCATAATTGTATGCAGAAATTGACGAAATGCCAGAAAAATTTCCATGATAAAACAATATTTTCCATAACTGACAAGTCAACTTGTATTTTCAGTATTGGTAGACCGCCAGGGAATAAAAAAAATCGCCATATCTACAATTTCACGTGCTGTCATCAAAACAAATTGATTTCAACCCGTCACAATATGGATATAAATAATTGCAATAATCTAACTCGTCACCTAACGCAATACAAAACCTGTTAAAGTACGCCCGCCCGTCAGTAAGTCAAGTAATATGTGACACGTTTTATCGCTCGTGCCAAATAGACACTCTGTTGGTGGGCAGACAAGCTCAATTAAATGCAGCCAATCGTAAACAGTTTTAAAATTAGGGGCCAATCTTACACATAGAAAGCTGAATAAAGCTAGTTTTATGGGTACTAGACGACGATCAATTTAATAAATACTTTAAACATCCAAGACTCAAACACAAATACTCATGCTCATCACGCAAATATTTCCATTACACGGATTTGAACTCCGAAACGTCAGCTTCGTAGGCAGGGTACCTACCCACTACCCACAAGCTAAACCAGTCGTCTAATATAAATAAGACTACACATGAACTACTGAATGAAGTTCAACGCACCGTGCAAAACAACGCGTATCTCGAAAAACCACATAGAACACAAGCATAAAAAAAAAAATAACTGTATCCCGACTACTGAAAAAAAATTTTTTCATAGAAAGGGTCATAGGCTACCGATCGATACCTCATTTGTCAAAATCGGTTCAGTATTTTAAACGTTACGGTGGAACACACGGAAATACAAACATAGACTGGTCTACCACAATCATGTATCCTTCCTTTCGGCTGTGCCGTAGTAGGGCAAAAATTGTGGTCTACCGACCTTTGAACCTTAAACACACAGATACTCGTCGCAAGGGTCGAGTCGTAAATTGCTGTCCTTTCTTGGCTGACTACGTGTCGTCGATTTCGGTACGGAACACTAAAAACATAGCTAAACAAATTACCAGATCGAGCGTTAAAACTTACATTGCTTAACAGATCAAATCCATACGCCGTCGTAATTCAGAGCGCGTAACATTAAGATCGAGGCGCCGTACATGGCGGCCATCTTCTGTATTTGGTGCTCACTGATTTATTGGTCGCGAGTGATCTGGATGCGTGGAATAGATACTATATCAGTATCGATCGTGGAGTTAGGTCGGTGTTTGCCACTGTAACCCAACGTGCTTGAGAATTGACAGTTTAGGACCCCTACACCAGTACAGCAAGATCCAAGTAGTATAAGCACACGGATTAAGGTGACGAGATTAAGTTTTTTGAATAAGAAAATGCCAGTTGAGTTGTCTAAACGTGCGCTCGAAAAGTCACGGAACTCATGGAACCAAGGAATCCTACAATAAGGAGATAGGTACTATATTACAAAACAATTCAACCTGTTTTGGATCAGTAAATTATGATTGTTATTAAATGTTTTAAACGACATTTTTTCTCATACAAGGTTGCCCAATGCTCTTTGTTATTGCATAGCCCATAGCCCACACAGGGGTTGTGTGTATACAGTATACCAAGTATTTATTATATATAATATCTATCATACCAGATATTATGTACTTATAAGATCGTTTGTGCACACAAAGCAATCAAATTAAAATAATGCTTGTTTTTCAAAAACTCTTTTCTAATAATAATAATAAACCGGATCAGTTGTTATCACTGTCAAGGTTCTAGTTTTTGATGTAAGGGACATTCCCAGCTCCTTAAACGTTGCGACTCCAAAGCGTAACAAAAAATAACTTTTTTCAACTAGACTCATAACATCATAAATAACCTCACTTACATCGGTACAAAGTAGAGCACACCTCACCGCGTACGGTAACTTTTTTCTCCATTGCTAATATGCTACCCCAGTATGGATCAATGATATGTGTGGCTCGCATTTATTTCATACTATGTCCATACGGCGACCATGATTGAAACATGCATCGAACATGTTAAATGCAGGCGTGGTACGGAATTTGGATATTAGTTAGCTAACGGCGATTTGTGGTCTAATTAGATTTAAGTGTTTTCCTTGTCTGTTTAGCTAGACGTATTGATAATCCTATCACACATTTCTTGCACTATTTCATCGATTTTGCATTTGTTTTGCATTTCAATCGGTCATTGACGATTCCGAACAAAAATGAACGCCGAAACCTTGCTAAGTTACGTGCTCTGGCACCAGTGCGCATTGAAGCTGACGCGGCAAACACGTCAAAATGCAAAACAGATGCGAAACGAAGCTATAACGTACAGAAAACTAAACTGAAGCAGTAATAACTCCAATAAGATTAAGATAAGATAATTACCCATCTCACTTCTGAGCCATGTCTATAAGTTGTTTTCGAGGGTCATCGTTACAAATCTTCTCGTACGCAGGCTAGATGACTTCCAGCCTCCCGAACAAGCCGGTTTCCGAAGAGGCTTTAGTACCGTAGAACACATCCACACGCTTCGTCAGGTTATACAGAAGACCGACGAGTATAACCTGCCCTTCTGCTTAGCATTCGTGGACTATGAGAAAGCCTTCGATTCCATTGAAACCTGGGCTGTCCTACAGTCTCTCCAGCGGTGCCAAGTTGACTATCGCTATATCGAAGTGCTGAAGTGTTTATACGAGCACACCACTATGTCAGTCCGACTCCAGGACCAGAACTCGAAGCCTATTCCGCTGCAGCGGGGACTCAGGCAAGGAGATGTTATTTCTCCAAAACTGTTCACCGCTGCACTGGAGGACGTTTTCAAGACTCTGGACTGGAGAAGGCTAGGCATCAACATCAACGGGGCGAGTAAATCACTCACCTTCGGTTTGCTGACGATATAGTAGTCTTGGCTGAGACTATGGAGAACTTAAGTACGATGCTCGATGACCTCAGTAAAGCTTCCGAGCGAGTTGGTCTAAGAATGAACATGGATAAGACGAAGATCATGTCAAATGCCCATGTAGTACCAACTCCCATTACAATTTGATACTTTACGCTCGAAGTTGTAGACGATTATGTATACCTGTTAGTTAGGTCCAACTTCGAGAAAGAGGTCAATCGTCGAATCCGACTCGGCTGGGCAGCGTTCGGGAACCAAGAGAACCAGAACCAGAACCAAGGTAACCGATATAGCCCTCCGAATCGCTAAACTTAAGTGGCAGTGGGCGGGGCACATAGCACTTAGAACCGATGGCCGTTGGGGTGGAAAGGTTCTCGAGTGGCGACCACGTACCGGAAGGCGCGGCGTGGGTAAGTGGACTGATGACCTGGTAAAGGTTGCGGGAGTCCGCTGGATGCGGGTGGCGCAAGACCGGTCACTTTGGCATTCGTTGGTGGTGAGTATGGCCGCCAGAACTCCTGTAGAGAAACCTGCATTAGGTTTACTAAGTTTTGGCATAACATAATTTCCGAAATTATTTATTTCGCCTTAAGTTTCATTTCTATATCTATTTTTTCTCCGCTTACTTTCAGACAGACCTCATATTATTTGCCGCCGTCGGGTTAAGTATAAAAAAATAATTTAAACGGATATTATGTGATATAAACACGAATCAAATAATTGTGAGCCCTAAGATTCTATAAGTTTTTATTCTATAGTATAATTAAGAATAATATTGTCTACCATGTTGAATGGAATATTTCAATGGCTTTATATATCATTTTATTCATAAATAGCGTCGCAATTCTAGGTTCCTCATTGAACTGTCAAAGAAGAGATACGTGGAAGATCTTTTTTACATGCCTTAACTACCTTACTTTGTAAATTTTAATGACATTAGGATATTTGAAAATGTAACCGAATGAATACATAGGTATACCCGTGTTGGTCGTGAATTTCCTTTCAGACCATTGATGCCAGCAGCGTTAGACTACATACATACAACTTGGCAACATTTGGACAATAGTATTTTCCAAGTGGTTTTTGAACCAATATAAATTCCAATATTTTAGTCACATTGACTTAAAAGTTAAAAGGTAGTCAAATACAGACCCGACGACAGTAATATATTTGGAAAAATTAACTTTTTATGACCTTCACATGGTTCATGGTCACTTTGAAACTTTGTTTAAATCCACGTACTATGGACACTTCAATCCTATCCCCATAGTCATCACTAATGATACCCATGGGAAGAAAGGAATAGAAGAAGAAAGAGCCAATTCAAAGTACCTAGATCAAATTAAAACATTCAATGGGCTTAACAAAAACAATTCCAAAAGTTATATTCTTACACAGCCAATAAACAAAAATCACAAAAATACTCGGAATAACTACGATAATTGATTTTATAACGATTTTTACATAAGTCCATTTTTATTGATTGCCTTACCTTGTTCCTATCCTGCAAACTTCGAAAGAGCGTTTTTGAAGTTTCGTAGAAATTCCTGATTTGACCATCAATGAAAAGCGCTATTATTAAGCATACGCACATTATAAATATTATCATCTACATTTAGCTTGACTCTATGCAGTAATAATTGGTACCAAGTAGGTACCGCTGGATAGATAAGTCCAAAAAGACCTTTGCCGTCTTCAAACAGCCGACTATGATTGGTGACAATCTACCCAAGACACAGACAGGGTTTCTTAGTGTCTTAGGCTGAAATCCACTTCAGGTCGCTGAGCCAGCGTAGTAAGTAGTATTTTTTACCTACCAGTTGTTTACATGTGATCTTTATTCGATGTTCTCATCGGATGCATCATAACGGCATATTGACATTACCAACAATTAGGTTTTTAAACGAAACCAAAGGACAACTTTAATGACACTTAAAAGTACTCTTTATGCGCCGGTTTGACAGAAATCGTCATACCTTACTCCGCGAGCGTTTCTGAAAACTTTTGAATAGAGCTATACTTAACCATGAACTTCGAAAGTTGAAGTTCAGGTATTTCCATCTCTATCGCACTCACATTACTCGAGTGACGCATGTATACAAACTTCGAGTTTCGATTTTCGTGGTAGCACCGCAGGTCTTATTTTATCAACGAAGCATGGCGGTGAAATGTATGCAGATGAGCGGTGCGGAGATGTATTGCTAACTTGCTAGGCTGTGAAATGTGTACAAATGAGCGGTGCGGCGATGCGTAGCGAAGCCGTGAAAGGGTGTGACCGTGTCCACGAAAGATGTGCGAGGGAAATGAGCGAAGCAAGGACGCGTAGCGAAGCTGTGAAATGTATGCAGATGAGCCGTGCAAGGATGTGTTGCGAGGCTGTGAAATGTGTGCGTTTTGTATTTAAAAAAGCTGCTCCACTGAACCCATATCCACCACCAGTACTGTGTTAAGCGAGGATAGGAAAATGAAGCATTCATGTCGATTGATTGTTTCCTCGCTCACCGCTTAGCAACCTTGCACACATCTGGTGGATACTCACCCTTAAGCGCTGTTGCGGTCCTTATTTATCTGGGGGCACGGCAGTGCCCCCGCCAAGACGAGCCAAGCGAAGCGCAACGCAAGGGCACTACCTACCTTTTCTCGAAGCGGTTCGTCGTTTTTTTGAACCCTCGTAACTTGGGTTTGGTTTATACCAGATAAACAAAATTCTCGGGATATGATGTCAATAGTGGACTTATTCAACACATAAAGTTTCAGTAACATAGCTCTTATAATTAAAATTTTATTGATATCTAAAAAACCGGCATTTCGTCACCGACTCACTGACTCACTGACTGATGTTGATCATCAAAACCTCTCGGGTACTTCCTGAAGTCCTAGAAAGCTGAAATTTGGTATGTAAGCTAGTATTAGTACACAACCAACAAAATAATTTAAAAAATTGGAACTTCTACCCCCAACCCCTCAAAATAGGGGATGGAACTTTGTATGAGACTTCCGCAAATGTTGATGCTAGGGGTCTGAAAATGTATATAGGGACTCCTTGTTATAAATAATAAAATACATATTTCAGGATTTTTAATAAATCACCCCCCACTCTTTAAATTAGGGGATGGAAGTTTGTATGGGTTTTCCCATTCACTTCTTTAGTAATTACATTACAAAAAGGAATGAGATCCCACCAAAAACATTACATGTAAAGTGATGCCAAGACTCCATAGCTCATACAGATTTCAGCGTGAAAAAGATATCAGATCGCAATTAGCGCCAAGCTTCCTACTCCACACGGCGTAACTCTACCACTGCCAGCCACGCTCTACAAATTCTATATCTTGGCTAAAAAGTATAGACCCGTCACTTTTTAATATCATCATAAATTCATTCGGCGTGCAAGTCTATCCGGCGACCGGGATGTTCCCAACAAAGCTATACTTTTTAGCCAAAATGGAGAATTTGTAGAGCGTGGCTGGTAGTGGTAGAGTTACGCAGTGTGGAGTAGGAAGCTTGGCGCTAATTGCGATCTGATATCTTTTTCACGCTGAAAGCTGTATGAGCTATGGAGTCTTGGCATCACTTTAGATGTAATGTTTTTGGTGGAATTATATTTTCCTGGGCTGGCGTTGTCTGAGGTGTCGTGACATGAAGCGTAGGTTAAATAACAGCCCAAGTGAAGATGATAACATGTTGAGAATCACCCCATCCCTAAATCGAAATTAAACCGTGTTGATTATTACATTGTGGGCTGGTATTTAAAATGACAAGGTCCATTGTGTTTATTTATCATTTGTTTATTAAGCGTTAAGTTTCGGTAGTAATGTCTTCCGTTATTTACGATCTACTGTGCTATAAATAATATTCTGTAATTTTTAATTGAAACGAGCATGAGCTTGCCGTCCAGAGGTTCCTCAACATTAATATTCAAAAAAGTTTTTTTTTAGTTTGAATGCATCGATCGAAAAAAAAACCAACAAAGCAATGACCTAAGTGGTATTATTATTATTACTGTAGTTGTTTATAAAGATGGTGGTAACTCCCCAGAGGCTGTTCTGAATTTGAGCGTGACGAGGTTCCGCTGTGCTCTACCTCAAACTCTATTTATCCGCCGTTCAATATATCCAGATCGATATAGGTACAAATAATAACAACGAATTTCCATTGCGATTCAGAGAGGTAATGCTGCCAGCGTAATGGGGTCCATGCCGCAGTCTGACCTCCTCTATAGGCGGTGTTCTTTTTATAACTTCCTTTTTTATGCTTCATTATTAGTTATAGCCAATTTTGTTTTTTTTTATTGTTTATGATTATCTTGTATTTATGTTTAAGCTAGCTTTAATTTATATTGTTCCTAATTATCTTACATGAGAACAATAAATATTTATAAAAGTTACCTTTGAATACATCTACTTACCAAGTTTCAACAGTAAATGAAAATGAACAAATAATTGTGCACTCGTTATTTTCGAAATCTATGGAGCAAGCAATGGGTTATTTGTTGCTTAGTATCTTACTATTGGAACATAGTAAAGGATAAGCTAATTTTCTATGTAGGCCATTTCTCGTATTTTATTAGTTTGCAACTGTATAGTAGTTCGAATGCGGAAGGATAGCAAACTTGGGGTAAAATATGTAATTCAAATTAAATTCATAATTGACGATCGATTCGGCCAAGTATAGTTAGCCGGCCTAAGCAGCGGACGGTCCTGGGCTCAAATCCCGGTAGTGGCAAATATTTGTGTAATGTGCATGAATATTTGTTTCTGAGTCTAGGATATATTTCGTCGTATAGTAACGTAGTAGCTGTGGGAATAGTTCGATTTGTTCAAATGGTCCTCTAATATTTATTATTTTAAAAAGTTAAAATAAAAATTCTGAAGGATCAACGACAGCGAACAGTAATTTTCAAACTCAATCGAGTATGCAAGTTTTTGCTACTTTGACGTTTTTAGGTTTCAAATCTCACTGATTCATCAAATATGGCCTTGGCACCTTGGCACCCGGCACAATCCTGTGGCCGGTTTTCATATAATTTATACAAATATACACAGTGTTTGGTATGGCGTCTACAGCGGTCACCATTCTTAAGAACTCGGAGTTTTGAATACCCACATATTGAATACAGGCAAAAATTACCCACAGTCCTGTTTTAAGCACTCAAATACAATGTGCTTCATAAATGCCGACCACAGAGGTGCACCCCTGCCTCGTCGCAAACGCTGTCTCATAAGTTCCCATAAACAACCGATTTTTAGTTCATGATTTTTCTGCCAGCCATACTTTTTTTGCGCAATCAGCATTTACTGGTTTTTGTGTAGTTTAGAAGTAGTTACCTATCTGAAACACATTTTTTTTGTCCTTTTTTCATTTTAGTCCTTCGTTTTACCTTTTTTTTCGTTTGTCCGACATTTTACTTCGAACGTTTACAATTGGTTATTTTTTTGGTTCCGCTTGTGTATTTGTTTGACAAATATTATTATTACGACATAACGATTCAGTGGATAAACTGTTTGTGTTTTAGCAAATCCGCTGTATTATATTTTACATGCTTAATCAATCCTTAATTAAACAAAAGTCCGAAACATCACCCTTTGCAAATTGTACTTATATAATACATATATATATATGTAAGTATTAGGTAGTAAAAAAGTGTTCGGTTCTGGTGCTTCGCTGGCCACTGCCACGACACGCTCGCTTCGCTCGCTCGGCTCGCGCGCTGTAGGGTCGCGGTTAACCGAACACTCCTCCTCGCTTCGCTCGTCGTACCTAAACCGACCTGGCTTAGAGTCTGTCTGAAGCTACTTTGAACTTCACTCAAAATGAACACTCAAATTATGGAATGCGGAAAGTAATGATGGATAAGCAAAAAATTGGCTGTGAAACAAAAGTTGTAAAAAGCCAACGCTCAAACGACGACGAAATTATTATACGGTATAAAAGTGGGTAAGTGTTGCACTAATATTAACAAATAGCGTAACGGGTAGAATGTTATCAAGCAAAGAATTACACGCAAGCGTCGCCCGCACAAAATCAAAAAATATTTAGATACTGTTTCCAGGATCGTATTAAAGTTTCCAGATGTATTTGCTGACCATACACCCTTGACCACGAAGACACCCGAACAATGCCGAGTATTTACGAGCGTACAGTCAGCAGCATAGGTCGTATAGCCAGAGGTTTATGGAACTACTACTAATGTAGGCTACTTTATGCAGCGCGCTGTATTTTCCACACTTGGTTCTCATTGTATTTACCACTGATTTGTTTCCTTATTGAGATTCCTGGAGTTTCTAAGAAGTGAGACCATGATAACCGTCCCTTATATTCATAAAAGATTCATGTAGGGATGATAATCAATCAAAGATTAAGCTAATAATATCTCATAGCCCGGAGCAGTGCTCATCTTGATCAAAAAAATATTAATGGTCATAATTGAAAACCGATTTTCTTTTCTTTTCTCCAAATTTTAACAATCTTCGGTCTTCACTGTAGTGTCAGCGTCATATAGTTAGTAGCAGCCAGAGTAGCCAAATATTTCGTAACACACCCTTATTCTTACAGCAATAAAGACGTGTACCGAAATATTTGGCTACCTTGGCTGCTACTAACTATATGACGCAGACTGGGTACCTACTTATAAGACGGAAGAATAACAATAAAAACTAAAAGCAGAACATTGGATTTATAGATATTGCTTGCTTGCATGCTTCCTGTTTTTGGACTTTTCCGATCGATAAATAGCATTAATTCGACTAGCTAAATATTCGATACAGTAATGAAATAAAAATAAACGATATGATACAGGGAACGAATATAATGGGAAATAAACCATCATCGTCTGTAGCCCTAGACAGGACTCGAACCTGTGACCCCTGTATTTCCGTGATCCCTGTTTTTGGATTCATACATAGATTAGCGCCTTTATTCCCAAAAGGGGAAGCACATGAAACTTAAATATGTTGTAGTGCCACTTTTAGCGTAAATGAGGATATAAATGACCATGAAAATGTGATATCGAAGTGAAAGTTCTGGTGAGGTAGGGCACAGCGAAATTTCATCCCGCTCGAATTTGGAGCAGCCCAACTGGGGAAGTACCTCCGCCTTGCAGAAGACCACAGCCATAATAACACTACTACTTGCTCTGTGCACACAACAGTGTTCCTGGAGGTGAGCAAGGTCGCCAGAGCTCCCGAGGATGCGTTGTGTTGAGAGCGAGGGAATCTGTTCCTTCAGCTGTCAACACGGCGAATCCTCAAACATATCAAGGGTCGGCAACGCCCATGTTACTCCTTTGGAGTTGCATGCGTCTATAGGTATCCGCTTACCATCAGGTGGGCCGTGCGCTTGTTTGCCACCGTCGTTGTATAAAAAAAAGGTTGCTAACCCCTCGCCCACAACACACGTCAACCCTCCTGCTTCTATTTATTCTATTATCTTTTCTTTTCTTTCAAGCGAAAGTGTCTTGTTGTCAACATCCAGAGTTTAAGTATAATTAAAACCACATTGTTACAAAAACATACAATATACTTACATATAATGTACGTTCCAGTGCAAAACTTAAAATCATTTACATTACATAGGTATGTTACATATTCTTTGTTTTTAACCAGAAGATGCACCTTAAACGGTCACTGACCCCGCGAAATTAGTTTAAAAACCCGCTCAGCACGACACCGGCTGCAGAAATCAAATAATCATCAATCATACGTTCAAAATCAGCGCTCGGCGGATAATTATTAAAAAACTATTAAGTTAAACTGTGTTGAGCGATTTTGCAAGTTGGGCTGGAAAGCGAGGTCGATTGCTAATTGTATTAAAATATATCCGAAATGATTACAGAATAAAGAGCGCCGTTTGATGAAATATCAGAAGGCCGGAGAAAATATAAAGGTGAATACCACCAAAGATGTACCATGTTTTTTTTAACCGACTTCAAAAAAAGGGGAAGTTCTCAATTCGGTTGTACTTTATTTTATCATTTTTTTAAAATATTTTTTTCCTCAGAACTCCGTCATTGACGAGCTGATTCGCATTTTTTTTCGTTTGTTAGTATATATGCTTTCAGGTGGGTCCCATTTTTTAAAAAAATCAGTTGGTTGATGGGATCCAACTCCTCAATTATATTAGGCACGCGTGTAGTGATTTTGGTATTTTCTATTACATCTTGTGTATTTACACCCGGAAATCATAAACTTGGTGGAGTGAAATTGATGATGAAGACCACAGATGACTTATGGAATTCCTCAATAATGTACTTAAAGTACAAAAGTATATCACAGATTCTGATAAGATTCCGTTGAAATAGCAACTATTAGAAGTGCCAAAGGTGATCCTTGTGGAATCGACGGAAGTCCTCAAATATGATCAGCCCACATACAGATTCGGTTTTTTTCTCTAATAATCAACGCATTTGCTCTCGGAAATCAGTTTATGTGGTAAATTGGAAAACAAATGTGGAAATGTTTTCGTGGCTTGGCGGAGTACTAAATTGAAGTCGGTTAAAACTTTGTTTTAGAGTAAATTATTATACTACCACGGTACCAAACAAGCATACGGTCTGTCTGATGGTAAACAGACACCGTACCATATGAGTGGCCGACCCTTTATTAATTCGTGGACTATCTGTGCTGATAGCTAGAGGCGATCGTGGGTCTCTAACTGTCAACACAACACCTCCATGGGCGCTCAGACCCCGTATCATGGTCGGCCTTATCACGCGATAAGTGACAAGATAGAGCGTCTGTCTCGTTCTATTGAATGGTGTCAGCGAGTGACGGACGCTCTATCTTGTCACTTATCGTGTGATAAGGCCGTCCATGCTACGGCGTCTGGGGACCTTACTCACGCCAGGAACACAACATCAAATACCCACAGAGCAAGTAGTGTCGTTATTATGGCTGTTGTCTTCTGTAACGTGGAGGTACTAACTAGTTGGACTGCTCCAAATATGAGCGAAAGGACATTCTGCTGTACCCTGCCCCTCTTAAAGAATGTCATGAAAGTTTTCATATATTTGATACCCAGCTATCATGCATGCGAGTAAAAATTTGCTTCAGTTGAAATTATAACGTTATCACAGTTTGCTTGTAAACCGCCGTTATTCGGTAGTTGGGTCAAAGTCGTCAATAATTCAGTCTGAAATATTTAACGGTAAACTTGCCCTTGCCGGCTGTCATGGCGGAGCTTCAGTACTTCTGTAAAGGTTGTCACATATGATTTGTAACGCTCCCGACGTGCTACGTGCTTACATGAGCAGGGTGAGGGCGTAGTGTAGCCGAGAGCGATAGAAAGTTAATCTAAATACAGTAAGGATTTTTCATAAACTAAATAGGTTACAATATCCATGTAACTAGACACATAGATTACAAAATCCATTACAGTGCTCATGCTCACAACATGTGAAGTTGTTTATCCACTGACCTTTATACAATCTTGTCAATGTTATTCACGCTCGGCTAGGCCAATTGACCGTGGTTACTTGCGGTGAAGAGTTGTCTTTACAATAAGCTTAGCAGTCGAAGAATCGAGCTGTCTCTTCGTCATCTCATTCATCATCATCATCATAGTAGCCGAAAGACGTCCACTGCTGGACATAGGCCTCCCCCAAAGAGTGCCACAATGACCGGTTCTGCGCCACCCGCATCCAGCGGACTCCCGCGACCTTTACCAGGTCATCAGTCCACCTTGTGGTGGGCCTACCCACGCTGCGCCTTCTGGTACGTGGTCGCCACTCGAGAACCTTTCCGCCCCAACGGCCATCGGTTCTACCTACAATGTGCCCCGCCCACTGCCACTTAAGTTTAGCGATTCGGAGGGCTTCGTACATTACTCTTAGAAATTTCGCTACTGGCGAAAAGGAAAAAATTGAAAACTGATCCACAAAAGATGACAACTAGTGTGCAAATTGATGTAACACAAAAGGATTAAGGAGAGGAGGAAGATCCCTGGAAAAAGTTGGATAACGCTAGGTAAAATAACACTTATCTTATCACACACATACACTAAGACCCAGTGGGATCTTTTGTTCATCTGCCCTCTCCTTTATGCCTACTCCCAAACTCGCTTCATCATTTCTACAAAACAAAAAGGATGATGCAGTTCAGCGGGAGCACCTTGAATTTCTTTGGTTGCGTATAGTTACCAAAGTAATTCATTCTTTGTCTGGCAAGGGCATGCAAAATCAACAGGTCCACATAAAGCTGTTTGAGGGTGTTATGCTTAGTTACAAAGGCATTATTAGTAGCATTTGTTGAAGTCGAAGCGGATTCAACTGGTTTCTCACTAAGACTGCATTCTCAGTAATACGCCTACGTTAGGTACCTATCAAATAATAGTCGACTATTTTACCTGTCTTTGTTGTTGTGTACTTCTGAATTTGTATTTTTTGTTATTCAATGTGATCCTAAGTAGTTAGGCGAAATAAATCAATTTATTATTATTATTATACAGTCATAGAAATAGCCGTCCGCTGTGCTTATCGCTACGCTCATCACTATTCCTATGTTACACGGGCAGATGTCGTGGGTCGGCTACGTGTGTCGTAGCTTGTCTGCAACTAGTCGCAACGACAGGTGACTGCTTAAGGATTTACTACACGCATTACCCGCCAATCCAGATGAATAAGTTGGGGATATAAATATACATGCTTATTCCAAAGAAGGTTATGTAGAAATCCAGATGAAAACGTTTGGGAATTAAATAAATATCTAACTTATTCCATGTAGGGATTTATGTAGAAAATGCCGGGAAAATTGGTATACCTTTTTAGCATGTGGGTAAGAATCCTGCAAGATATTATGGCATTGAGAAGTGTCAAGCTGGTGATATGTCGCGCGCGCGTCTCAGTGGCTCCTCTCTCACTCACACAGTGCAGATTAGAAAGAGGAGAGTAGTATATATATTTTGTCACCTCACGTTGCGTCGCGGTGTCAGTTCAATAAGTGTCACGCGTGTAAACGTGCAATTTAGTCATCGAGTTTAGTAGAATCAGCAGGCCGATCACGTAACGCATTGTACGAATATAAGTAGATCTAAATGACAAATTTTATATGGAAAAATGTCAGTTAAACTGTCATAACGCACGTACAATGCGTTACGAGATCGACCTGCAGGTCTAAGTCGTAAAACACAGCTAGGTCTACTACTGTAGCCAGTGCCATATCGCCATAATTAGGTACCTATATAATATCGCCGCCTACCCCGCGCCGCCAAGCCACGCTTTATCTAAACGATCCTTCGATCCATATGGTTTACATTTTTTGTCTCAATTTTACTGTTATCTGTAACCCGTGACTCAGATCACCATACTCGTCGGAGATTGTTATTCATATTTCAGAATGCTCATGTAAGCTTACTCTACATTTCGTAACAAAAATCTTTCGGTTCACATAAAGGTGTCCCATTTCATTCTATTGAGTGTTGCCTAAATTGGAGTGCGAGTATGACGTTATTTTAATTCATTGCCTTTTTCCAAAGCATGTTCACTCAAGACTAATGTTTAGTTTAGTTTAGTTTATTTCATTTCGTTGTACAATTTTCACATGATACAGTACATTTGACTTAAATTATATTACTTATCGTACAGCGATCGTCGAGGAATGCAATAATAATGAAAATCATGTATATAATAAGGTATATACAATAAATGTATATACCTACAATTCAAATCAAATTAATATAAAATAAAACGTAATTTCATATACAAATGTAAATTGGATTATGTTGACTGGCTTAGTTTAGTGGGTAGTGAACCTGATTACGAAAATAACTTCCTGGCTTCGAATCCCGGTAAGGGCAAATACATACTTGTGATGAGCATGAATAATTTATGGATTTCTGAGTCTTGGGTACTTTTAAGTTTGAAACATAAGGGCCAACCGAATATGAAAAACGAAGATACCTATAATGGTAAAAAGTACTGTAGTGTAGTGTATCTTCGTAGTTTAAGATTTCATTATGTAGGTAACGATACAACGAAGGGTTTGTACGTGTTTTGTTCAGTATTAAATGCTTAACCATTTATTTGACTCGAGCTCTTCTTTTTGTCTCTGATTTCAAATTAGCGATTTAAGTAGCTGCTGCTAAGAAGACGCCTAGAGAGTCCGTTTGTCGCACAAAATGATTCAAAGCCAAAACCGCGCATAATATTTCGTCGCACAGCCCACAACCGTCTCAAAGGCCACAATAAATTGTCCAAGTGCGCCCGTAACTTATTTCCGGAGATGTTCTTATTTTAAAACGCACGCGCACGTTTTTGGGCCAAGAAACACGGCCGCCGTTTCGCATAAATTTTAAATTTTTAGACCCCAGCCTTTAGGCATCGGTTTACGTTAAAGGTGAAATCGGAGTAAGGGCCTTTTTAGTGTACCTTATTTAAATTTAAGTTTTTATGTATTTGAACGAAATCCATGGTAATATGTACTAACATTACAAATTCGAAAGTAAATCTGACTGTCCGTCCGCCGAAATCCATATCCAATCGTTTAAGTAATTTCCAGAAAATAATAAATAAGTTTTATACCGTAAATTATTCCTTGATTGGAATGGGGTGAAGGGTTCTCCATCTTAAGTCCATAAACTGGCTGAAATGGTCCAATGGGACAAGTGGTTGCGACTTGTCCCGATATTGGACCGTTTTTTTGGACTCGTATTGGAGGCCAAAGCTCGCGATGGGTCATGGAAGATAGTACCTATAGTTTGTTTTACTTAAAATGATGAAAAGTTCCTAAATCCAACCATTACCGATATCTGTTGTTTAATTGTTGGCTTCAAGTAGAATTGAACAAACAGTAGCTGCTCCAGTACACATGCCACACTTCGGTCAGTTTTATAACATCCCCCTGTTATCTTTTCCTTTCATATTTAACAGATTCTTTATTGCGTTCGTCTTGTAACAAAATAGGTCTTGACGCTACATAGGTTAGTTCTAACATGAGCTCTGTCGAGTAGTAGTAGCCAGAAAACTTGAAATTCTATGTTTACACTAAATACTATTTATATATAATGTAAATTAATTTACAAGTAGCTAATTATTCCACGATATTGCATTAACTTTATTAAAATATACATAATATGCCAATAAAATTAAAATTCAGGCATAACAAAATAAGTAAAAATTACTAATCTTAATTATGTCAATTATCACTAAACAATTCGCTAATAAGTACGCCTTTTTCAATTGCATGTTATTTTGCCTCTCTTTAATAGAAACGGGTAGCTTACAAAAAAATCTGGGGCTCATTCCCAAAATGCTTTTGGATAAGAGAGCTGTCTTAGTTTGTTCCGTTGCCGCTCGCTGTTGAAACCTTGAAATTATTTTTTTTTATGACACAACACATAGGTACATGCACATAAATCAACATACAAAAGAGTAGACATTGCCACGAAACGGTTCCATCTCAGCGTTGTGCTGGCCTGGTGGCCAGCGCTGGTCTTCCGATGGAACCATCCGGTGATTCCACGGCGTAAGACACATTTTACACTCGCAAAAAGTGATAATAATAATCGTAATAAGAAAAAAAAACAATACAGTAAACAAATAATAAAATTTCCGAACGCAACCATAACCGCGCCAACCGACCCACTAGCGCCATTTTGACAAGTGGATGCTCCCGGCAACTAAAATGTCAAACAAGACAAACATGTGACGCGGGCGCTATGCCGATTTGACAGGCTATATAATTATGGAGAAACAAAACAAATATTGTATTGTATTGTATTTGTATTGT
Organism: Epinotia bilunana; assembly: GCA_947049275.1. Classification (NCBI taxonomy): domain Eukaryota; kingdom Metazoa; phylum Arthropoda; class Insecta; order Lepidoptera; family Tortricidae; genus Epinotia; species Epinotia bilunana. The sequence goes on from OX346265.1 coordinate 8,912,712, forward strand.
ATTGTAAATATTTTAAGCAAATTGATACAAAGACAAAGCCAAACTGAAAGCAGTACAATAACAAACATTAAAACTAGAGGGACATAACACAGAGGTAAGACAACGTTATCATTTGAGTTCCTAAATGCAGCTCGTGTCTAGCCTGCAAGTTTTCTGGCGCTTTTTATGGTTGAATATAAAAGTTTTGAGTTTGATTCTAAAGCTGCGCACATTTCCTAGGTCCCGTAACGGCGGAGGGATGACATTCCAGCATTTAGTTGCTACGTACCGAAAACTACCACGGCAAGCCGCCGATACGTGTCGGGGTGTCAGCAACTGTATCCCACACCGCCGTGTACCATGCAACCTAGAGCTGCACAACTTTTCGAAGAGATACTTAGGGGCCTCGTTCTTAATTACGCCGAAAAGTAAACAGGCCAGAGGCTCTAGTATAAGTTTTACCGAAACAAAACGTTACGACCGCGTTCGCGTTTAGCTGTCAAATCCCATACAAATTGAGGGTAACTTATACTCGAGCCTCAGATGTATAGGTAGTTTACGCCGATGGTGCATTTTAAGGATGCTGTGTTTATTTAAAAACGGAGTGACATGAGCTCTCGAAGGAAGACTTTAATTTTTGTCTTATAAATAGAGCCATTTCGGATACCTCCCGCCGAACCGCATTAAGATTTTCACCAAAAATACAAAGAAACACTAAATTTTGGGGGTCCCCATACTTAGAACTGAAACTCAAAAAAGTTTATTTCATCAAACTCGTGGATAGGTCTTCAAAAATGATATTGAGGTTTCTAATTTTTTTTTTTCTAAACTGAATAGTTTGCGCGAGACACTTCCAAAGTGGTAAAATGTGTCCCCCCCGCCCCCTGTAACTTCTAAAATAAGAGAATGATAAAACTAAAAAATATATATGATGTACATTATTATGCAAACTTCCACCGAACATTGGTTTAAACGAGATCTAGTGAGTAGTTTTTTTTTTAATACGTCATAAATCGTAGACCGCAATTTACCTACCATTCAACGGATAATGGTACGGAACCCTTTGTGCACGAGTCCGACTCGCACTTGGCTGGTTTTTTAGAGTTCCGTACCCAAAGGGTAAAAACGGGACCCTATTACTAAGATTTCGCTGTCCGTCCGTCTGTCTGTCACCAGACTGTGTGTCTCAAGAACCGCGATAGACAGTTGAAATTTTAACAGATGATGTATTTCTGTTACCGCTATAACAACAAATGCTAAAAACAAAATGAAAATAAATATTTAAGGGGGGCTCCCATACAACAAACGTGATTTTATTTGCCGTTTTTATAGATAATGGTACGTAACCCTCCGTGCGCGTGTCAGACTCGCACTTGGCCGGTTTTTTTGGTAAAACAAACTATAAGTTAGTTGAGAGTTTTATGCGAGACTAAAAAGAGATAGCTGCTTACATTTCGATTCTTCACAAATGTTCGCAGCATTGCAATTCAGCGAGGAAATGCCGCCAGCATCCTCCGTCCAATGCCTCGAGGACTTAGTTTACTTATTTATTTGAACTATTTTATTAGAATATTGAAACTTCGCACCTCAAATGCATTAATTATCAGTCCAACGCTACATGTAAGCCAAATAATATTAAGCGCTATGCAATGTGCAACTATTTATCTAACTGTCATTATATAATATATGCAAAGACAACATACTTATATGAAAAATTTGCATAGGTAATAAGAAAACAAGTTTGTGAAACATCTATTTTTAATGTGCAGAGCTGGTGGCAGATAATACGTCTAATATTCTAAAAGGTTCTTATGCATTTAGACTTAATCCGGGACACAGTAAAATAATAACTACCTAAATCTTAATACAATTTATATTGTTGTCTCGCTTCCATTCACTTTAGAACTTTTCGCTCTTTTAATGGTATGTTATTGAGGATTGCAAAAAAATACAACTATCTAATGAGTTATTGTTATTCTTTTTTACCGTCTACTTCGGCAATGGACTGTAATTACAAGATTAAATAATGCACGAAAATGGCTAAATTAATGGTCGTGTGGAACAGGGTCGCATTAAGTCAATCAAATTGAGCACTTACCATGCTTGTCTGCGATTTTAGCATGCCGTACTCGGTATCAGCAAGCACGGCAGAATACCTAACTAATCGTCGGATCTCCGACTTAGCTACAGTCCCCGAAATACGTTTCCTGAAGCTGTCGCCGATAAAAGTCGCGGGCACACAACTTAATCGATAAATTAAAATCCTATTATCCACAACAGCGACACGACATTTAGTCGCTTTACGGAATAATTTAGAGCAAGCCAATCGAAAACGACTCGAATTCAACTGGTCATTCCATAGACAAAACTTTTTAAAATTTTAGACCGATGATGTTGCTAGGCGATAATTGGTTAATTGCAATCTTTAACATTTAGTATCATCATAAAAAAAAAAATATTATTATTTATCATAATTTAAGAGTTCTTCAATAGCGACATCATGACCCCTTTATTTGTTTAAATTCTGAAAGTGGTCCATGCCTAACAAAAGTTTAAGAACCACTGAATTAAACCAATAATGTTTCGGTTAAAACCCGAAATAATTGGGTTCAAAATTGTAATCGCATCGTGTGTGGTCCAAAAAGGCCGAAAACGAGTGTGATGCGCAAACACAAATTAGTAATTTCTGTGTGTCCCCTTGTTTGCTCAAGTCTTTAGAACGTACTCTAAGAACTTCTTAAGTAGCTGTCTTTTCAATATTTATGTCTTCCGTTTGACTTATCTCCTAGTAGAATCATAGAAAAACATTAAGAAAATTGTGCACTTGCAGTCAAAAATTTACAGATTGATGACTGAATCATAGCAAGTACAATTCAACTATTTTAACTACGACACGATACGATTCAGACAGAGGTTGTTTTAAACCGATGCTACTGCTTCTATACTTTAATGAGTTATTACGGTTTTTACGAAAAAAATATTGGTAGTCCATTGATCTAAAATCGGAACGTGTGATATAATTTATATAATCATAGATGTCATTCATTAAATAATTTGTTTCTGAAATAATAATTGAAAATATAATTTATTATTCTGATTTCGCGAGGTTGGTCTGTGCGCTGAGGAGCTGAAGATCACAAAGCATAATAGAACTACCATGAAAGAGCCAGCCTCCTTTAGATTGTTCAACAACACTTAAACCATAATTACTTGGTTTTAAAACTAAACTAAACTAGCTACATTCTCGCTTTTATGCGAAGAGATTAATTTACACACATTATTATACAAGATTTGTTATAAACTGAAACAATTAAAACTGTGCGAAGGTAAAGTTTGTATGGAGCTACGATATAAACCACCTACGATAAAAACCGATATAGACCACGGTACGATCGGATCGGTGTCCGCGGGTAAATTTTATGTCCCAAGAATTAAAAACTATTTTGGATGAAGAACTTTAAAAAACGCCTGCCATATATTCTCAACAGCCTTCCTGAGGATCATCCGACTCGAACCTAATGTACGTATTTTTAAAAGGAAATTAAAAAATATTCGTTAGATACCTATCTTAGACTTATATAAATATGGTATAAATGTCGAACTAACGTAGGTATTTATAATGTAAAAATATTTTTGTTTTAAAAGTCTTCCTGCGGTGAAACTGTATAAAACAGTTTTGCAGGACTTTTGTTTCAAATGTAACCTTGTAGTTAGATGAATAAATACAAAAAAAACGAGTTCCACGCGGATAGAGTCGCGGGCAGAAGCTAGTATCAAATAACCACAAATAAATTATTGGGTAAGTATGTAGATATACATTTATGTTTCCTAATTTTAAAAGTGAAATATCTTATGGCTTATAAGTTGTGGATAATACAAATTAATAGGTATTGTTTGTAATGCGTAGGTCTTTCTGGTGGCTTGTATTGATTACATAATCTTAGCTAATTAAAATACTAATGAGAATTGACAGTTTAATTCATATTACACATAAGATTGCCGAAAAATACTTTGTAGATTTTATCTGAATGTTTGAGTAATAATTATGGTGCACTGCAGCTTCTGCCCGCGACTCCGTCTGCGTGGAACTCGTTTATATCGTAGCTTCATAGAAACTGCCAACCATATAGAGGATAAACTATCCTATATTACGTTATTAAAGCAATTTACCGGCAATAGAGGGTTCGTGTCCTGTCGGGAAATACAGAATAAGATGGTTTATTTTTCCATTATATCCTTTCTCTCTGTATCCTATCGTTTAAAATATGATCGGGGTAACTTCCTCGTTATAAGTAACACGACACAAAATATTTAAATAAATAATTTGTTTCAAGAAAGCATATTATAAAGCAATATATATGTGTTATTTAATACAGATTTGGTGACACTGCTGACACATAGTCACATTTATTACAATATCTGGTTTGGTACACTCGACGCGAAGATATGTTATACAATTATCTGCTTAAAAACCTTATTTAACCTGATTTAATGTTATTAAACTTACGGTACATATTTTAAGTGTGAAGTTTGTAGTTTGTACACGGAACTTTATTTATATTTGTATAGTACCTACAGACTAGCTGCCCGCGCGTCTTCGCCCACGTATTACCAAAAACCCAGACCATTTTTCCTCTATATAATATTAATATAGATGGGTTATGTTTTATCGCTATGGATGGTCGTTATCACAGGCATATTCAAACATTTGCGCCAGTCTTTTCAAAATGATGGAAAATGTATAAGTCTTTGATGACGCCTGCAATTTTCCCAACAAAAAATAAAAACCATTAGATCACTTTACAAATAGAGACCGCTTTTCAACGATCAAATACGCCGGGTACAAATTCAGCGGGCACTTTGACAAAACAGTCGAGCATCGGCGCGTCACAAAAAGACGATAAATTACCAGATACACAAGATGTCAAAAGTATTTACACACTCTTCGCCTTATTACAACGGGTTAAAGCGTAAAATGGTAAAGATATATTTGACGTCAACCGTACATGTGGAATTAAATTTAATTACTTTGCCGACATCGGTTTTTTAGACCCTAGCCTAGTTGAGACAGACGGGCAGACACATAGGGACATTTCCCTAATTAATGACCTGGGAGCGCACTGATCAAATGAAATAGAACGCAAAAACGATCGATAACATACTGACGTTGGTCTTGCAGCCATAATGATACAATGTTATAAGATGATTAAAATATATTTTGGTTCGAAAAAAAAATACTGAAATATCAAACGATTTTTTACTTTGACAAAACGTGGGATTACTAAAAGTTTAATTGAGTAACTTTTCGAACAAATTTCGCTTAATGAGATATGAATAAAACTTCACTTAGGTTGGTATTTATCGAAATTCTAGAAAAAGCCGTTCCCGAAGAGTGTTGCATCTCCTTTTTTCGTGCGCGTGTTTCACAAGCATGTCTCTTACTTGAATCAAGGCATCTCCATAATTGACATACTTAGTACGTACCTTAATTGGTCTTAAGTGGACAAACGAATTTACAAATGCTCAAATCAATTTCCGTGCCTCCACTCCAGCTAAAAATCTTCATGGATGCAGGACAACATACACAGCGGTAGTATCACAGGAACCGACGGACAAATTAACTGAAGCTAGTAAAAAGATTGGCCGCCACCGGATGAAAAATTCACCGCACGGAGGAGTTTATGTCGTCCGCTGCCTGACAAGGGAATTGCCAATGCGATGCGATGTCACTAGAACTTTAAGGGTGACTTTCGATTCGTTATTTTTGTACGTTGAAAACACTTTTTTTTGGGATACCTATCCCAAACTTGGAACCACATAATTTACGGAATACAAGTGAAATCAAAAGATTTTTTAAAAAACTTCAATGATTTTTTAAATATTAGCCTACGTCACTCACACGATAATGAGAAATCCAACGACACCTCATATGTCAAAATCCTTGAAACCGATTGAACTGTAGCCCGTGAAATAGAATTTTCTTGTCCATATATAATACATGCGATTCGAGATCAAGATTAATCCGAGCAAAACCAATTTTTTTGCTTCTTATCCAAGTCATTCGATGGTCTGACAAGTCGATTTTATATAACAATACAGGAAAAAAAAACACTTTCTTCTTTTTTTTATACAAAACGACCTAGTCCCAAACTAAGCAAAGCTTGTACTATGGGTACTAGACGACGATAAACATACTTATATAGATAAATAAATACTTAAATACATAGAAAACATCCATGACTCAGGAACAAATATTCGTGCTCATCACACAAATAAATGTCCGTTACCGGGATTCGAACCCAGGACCTCTTGCTTCGTAGGCAGGGCAACTAGGCTAAAACGGTCGTCGAAATTACTGCTGACTGCTATTCGCTAATTTCAAAAATGTATGTTCGTGTGTATTCAGTATCGATTTGCGAACAAATAATTTTTAGCCCGGGAGGGGAGGGAATCGATTGCTAAATCGCCGCCGTCCGTATAAATTTCCGGAATCATACAAGTTTGATGTCTTCCAGTCAAGGGTGAACAGTCATTTTCTGGGTGCGCGTGATCCATCTAAGGCCTTGGCTTAACTTTATATCAGGTTAGACAAAGGTCAAACGCAATCTCATTATAACAAAGCATTCTGTAGGTATATACAGACCGACCTATAAAATACATAAAAAACATCTCGATCCCACAGTCAAACTGTGCAAACGGTTTTGCGGGACCCTGTACTTGTTTATGTTGTATCGTTTCATTCTTAATAAATAAATAAATAAATAAAAAATTAGAATCGTTAGACCAAACTTAATGGTATACTTTTCAATTTCACGCAATTAGTCCCTGTTTGTATACGTATGGAAAGCTACACCCAAATTATTCCCCTTTTGCATTCTTACCCTACACCTGGCTGTGTGTAAAATCACACTTAGATTTGTTACTTTTTTGAACCTATTTTAAGAACAAGTAGATTAGTAGATCTGGAATTGGTAAAAATACCTGTAAGTACACTCGCGGTCAAATATTTCGTGTCACCCTAAATTAAATAACTGCAATAGGTTTTTTTAAATATTTAACACTTGTTTTATTTACATAATATGCTATTATTTACAATACCCAACTGTATTAGCAATTTAAAATTTTAACATTTTAAGCAATTTTGCTGGATCCTATCATAAAATATCAATATCCAAAAATCAAGATTTTTGCGATATCTCGCTCCGTTAACGTTGTTTTTTTCATGTTTTGTTTTTTTTTCAGGTTTTTACGAGTCCGATTTAAACCTAGTAACGGTGGAGTGTACACAAGATGCTTGTTAGGTTAATGCCATTTTTCTTTTTATACTATGACGGTGGCAAACAAGCGTACGGCCCGCCTGATGGTAAGCGGACACCGTAGCCTATAGACGCATGCAACTCCAAAGGAGTAACATGGGCGTTGCCGACCCTTAATATATTTGAGGATTCACCGTGTTGACAGCTGAAGGAACAAATTCCCTCGCTCTCAACACAACGCATCCTTGGGAGCTCTGGCGACCTTGCTCACCTCCAGGAACACAAAACTACTACAGAGCAAGTAGTAGTGTTATTATGGCTGTGGTCTTCTGAAAGGCGGAGGTACTTCTCCAGTTGGGCTGCCCCAAATTCGAGCGGGATGACATTTCGCTGTGCCCTACCTCACTACCATATAACTCAAACGACATTCAAGAGGACAGTTCACACTTTGGCCTACAACGGCACATTATCTAACCTCCCACTTGCAAGCCGCTACCCCTCCTCATTACGCTAAACAGCCTAATTAAGACCAGCTAATGGTGTGGCCTGGCCTATATAAGGGGTAATGGTTCCGTAGCCTTAGACGACCGTAATGCCAATTCCGTCAAAGCTGTAGATGTGAAAAATAGTCCAAGTTCGATAATGAACAGGTTGACGTGTCAGACACGTTACGCTTGACTCAATATTTGCTAAAGTCGGCAGAGATTATGTTTATGCTAATAAGGTGGATTTGTGCGTGCTTAACAATAAAATTGAAGTTCAGCGGTAACTGACAGTTAAGAGGCCGCAATAAGCTCGGCCGAATTTCACCTTTCCATACAAACGTAGTTACGCTCTCATTTTAAAACTACGTGTTGGATTGTAACGAAACTGCATATACAATGACATGAGGTATATCTATGTCTGTAATTATTTTATTCGGTTCCAGTTTATAAAACAAACTATATATCTAGTTTATGCATTTTAGAACGTAGAATTTATTCATTTTTTATTTTTGATTATAATTTGTAATTTGCATTACACTTAAATGGTGAATTATGCTGAACATGTTATTTCGAAATCCATCGATTATGTAATGTACCATAATACTGCAAATAAATAATTTTGACTTTGATTTTTGACTTTTGACTTTAAATACATCAAAAACAATTTTTGTATGAAAAACTTAAATTTGCTGTATTTTTTTTACTACGGTATCTGAGGCTACATAAACTAATTTCAGACATACCTCATATCATTGTACATGCAAAGTTTCGTTACAATCCGACACGTAGTTTTTAAATGAGAGCGTAACTACGTTTGTATGGAGAATCGAGCTTACTGCGGACTCTGTGTGTATAAAATGTTTTATGAACCTATGTTATGAAAAATGTCTTAGCGGTTTAAATTATTTAGGTTTACTTTATATTTAGCTCAACAGTTTAGCTTTGATTTTTTATTTAGTTTAAACCATAAAATATTTTTAGGAGTAAGTATGAATGCAAAGCAAAATGTACGACACAATTGGCTTATATTATTTAGGGTATGTATATAATACATTGTTAATTTAATATTAGTTTATACGTAAATTAAAACAAAACTGATTTCTGTTTATTTTTGTTCTACCAGTAGTTGACGCATAATCGCTTTCCCAAATCGCAATGCCTACATTTAAAACAACCTATTTGTTGACCGACATCGGCTATTCCTGTAAAAGGTCTAAGCAAACTTGGCCGACACACTTCCTTGCGTATCCACTGATGGGTGGTCTGGATTTATAGTTATTGTACTCCGTTATACAGGGTAGGGTGTTTCTGGATTAGTTTTTGCCGTGTACACGTATGGCAGGAGAAATGTCTGACAAATAACCGTATTAGGAGGAAACGCTGATTAAAGTCTAAGATGTTATGTATAAAATGCCGTTGATATATTTCTTGTTAAAACTCAGGTTCAGTGGATCATGAAACCTATCAATGACATAAGACCGTAACAATAATATTACCTATCTCTTTTACATAGGTACTCGGGGACCTGCCCGTTATCCTCTAGACAGGCCTTTTATAATATAAGTATTCTCCTCTTCAATGGAATTTAATCATTCTGAATTTGGATAGTTGCATTTGTTTGGTTCCATCGATTTTAAAACGTAACTTAATCTTAATGTTTTTTGTAATTTTTTTCTTGCATGGTAGAAAAGCTAAAAGCATAATAATTTCAACATGAATATACTCATAGAAAATGTGGAAGGCAATTTACCCGCATTAATAAGTTAAAATTATAAAAAGAAAACATTCGGTTTCGAAACTTTTTATATTTTAAGATTAGCAGTTAAGATTGTGATTATACCCAAAAAAAAATAAGTATGTTTATTTTATTTTAAATTGTATTGTTTTGTTTTAAAACTTAGATATTAACTGTAGTGATGTTTGAAAGAAAAATAATTTAATAAACGTGCATCAAACTTTATTAATTAAAATGCCGCTAAAATACGTTTCTTTTCCCTTTACTTTAACAGTCGTGTTTATTCCCACAAAGTTTCGTAAATCTCCCGATTTACAAAACTCGAATTAGTTAGACGTTTGTTAAGTTACGTGAATGACTAGTTAAAATGTCTGTCTAGGTACCTAACCTAATGAGTCTCTCAGTAGGTATTGCTTCTATCTTTTTCGGCTTGGGGCAAATATCGATTATGTCAGGGTGTCCAGATGTCTGACTGTTGTCCTCTACTGGTCGCATTTCTTATCCCATTCTCGCGAAATCTTGTGAGCAGCAGGTCGATCACGTAACGCATTGTACGCGCGTCCGGTTGATCTAAATGTCACTTTTAGTATAGCAAAATGACTGTTGAGTTGTCCTAACGCACGTTCGAAACATTACGTGATCACCCCACAGGATCGTTAATAATCTTATAGAATTTTTTGATCGGTTTTGATTTTCGAAATTAGAACAATTAAAAAAAAACAGGCTTGTGCAGCTCACAGAGCTGCTAGCAGACTATACCTTTACCGAAAAATTTTACTTAATTTTCATCTCATTACGTATTGCTTCTCATCAAAATATTTTGAAAGTACAGTCTCTCGCGAAAATAGATGACGATGACAGTGAAATTAGTGGAGAGATCGGTTATTATGTTCAAAATACATACATAACCATTATTATTTGAAAATACGAATACCCATGTATTCCACCACTATGTAATCTATATACGAATAAGCCTTCATTTTAACTTTTATTGCTGACGAGTGTAAAATTAACGATATTTTGGACTTTATTTAATCAGTGAGAAGGAGTAGAAAAAGTTTAATGAGTAATGTTTATATGACAATAAATACCCGAGTTTATTTTTAATTGCGTAATTTAACATACATTTTGGCTTTGGTTACAAAAATATTAAAAAATAAAAGAACTCATATACAGGTACAAACCTTTATATTTCTACGCAAACTGTACCCATTTTAAGACATTTTCAATTAAGGTACCTACATCCTTATCCTTATATTTAAAGTTAATTTAGGCAAATTGTTCGGTAGGTGTTGCAAATTTCTCACTGTCGGACCAAGGTGTCGGTATGGAAATAATAAATAATTAGTAAAATTAACTCGCTGGAACGTTGGAGGTGGTGAAAAAGGTTGAACCGCTTCAAAAATAGGGTGGGCGGTGAAATCAATCATGTAAGGGGAACATGCGATGTGGAACGTGGAGTTTATTGTAAATTGGTCAAGGGTGAGTCATGTTATTTGTAATACTTGTATAGGTACGTTTTATATAGGTACTTACTATTATTATATAATATAGAGACGTAAAGTTTGTGAGTTTACATGTAGCATAATAACCTAATCGCCGGCACTACTAGTTCGATTTCAAAAAGTATTGACGGCCTCTGTAGACTAGTTGGTAGTCATCCTGCCTACGAAGCAAGAGGTCCTGGGTTCGAATCCCGGTAAGGGCATTTATTTGAGTGACGATCACGAATAGTTCCTGAGTCATGAATCTTTTCTATATATTTAAGTATTTATTTATCTATGTATATAAGTATTGTATATCGTCGTCTAGTACCCATGGCTTTGTATATTTATTTATTTATTTCACCGCTAATATGAAGACCATCAGGATTTATTTATTTATTTAATAAGTACAATTAATTAATACTTAAAATTAAATAAATCCCCACAAAACTGTAGTAACAGTTTGACTGTGGGATATATGGTAGGATATATTTGACCACGCGGCTCTGCCTGCGGTCTTTGTTATTCGCGGGTTTGAGAACCGCGGAAAACTGGTATCTTCTATAAGTATTTTGGGCTACTTGCTCAATTATTCTTTATTTTATACTTTTTCAACGGCGTCATTTTATTGCGAGCAGCGAATGAAAAAACCATAGAAAGCGAGCTCCTTAGAAATGTCTACCCAAACACGTGCCCTAAACCCCGGTATACGCATGTTCAATATAAACGGCTGCCTGGCATCGTTTTGACACCCTGCCCCCAACCCCGCATAATAGCAATGGCACCCATTCTGCGGGGCATTTTGCAGCGCTACTTAGACTTCGACGAAAAACGACACAATAGTATAAAATAAGGCCGAATACATTGCCTATATCAAAACTATAAATAGATTATTTACACAAAACTTCTTAAAGTTTCGTGTCGCAACTCTTGTATCTTTAAATTGATCTCGGATTGATTTGTACCGTAAATCAATAAAAGTTGCCCTCACTATTAACTGTATACAACATGGTAGTTGGTGCCATATCCTGAATGACAGACGACTTAAGGAAATTAATAAAAACACTTGATGAAAGAACGGACAGTTTTATAAATGCAGTGAATTTTAATTATGAATAAAGTAGGTGGCATTCATTATTGATTAACAAGGAAAATGGCCCTATTTTAATGAGCCTTAATTTAAATTACATAAGGTTGAAAACTCCCCGTCAAAGTGCCATGTGTCATCGTGAGTTCTAGATGACAATCAGCATCTTTATTTTTAAAGATGGCTCCCGAAATGCCGAAGGTATGACGGATTGCTACAAGATCTCAGATTGTTAACATTAATTTTAATTCATCAAGTAACTCCATAAAGCATTCGTGTTAACCTTCAAATTTAAGATTTCGGCGTTAAAAGAGACTACGAAAGTTGACACGTCCTTCGAAAAGTGACTGTAACACAGGGCCCAAAGGTTTAAATTGAATTGAATATCTCTTTCGTCATTTATTTTTTCATCTTTAATGTATTAACTTTAATAAGCCATAAGAACTATTTCATGGCCTGTTTATTTTAGTGATACACATCATACACAGCACCACTAAGAAGTATTTATAATTTAAAGGGGCTTCACGCGCTTTTTGTCGAGGTTTGACGAGTTTTGAGTTTTGGCACAAACGCTTATTGGTTCTTAAATCCTTTATCTACGTTTGCATGAGTTTTTTAAAGTTTTTCTATTTTATTTAAAACACAAACAGTCACATAAACATAAAAACATATGTATATATGGGGTACACATACTCATAGAGTACCAACAGACAATGCCGTAGACCTGGAGGTTCGTTAATATTATGATAATTATGTTAACAAAATAACTTAATAATGCAACAGAAAAAAAATATGAATAATGGTCTTTGACGCAGTATCAGTGTGCATAAGTTTATATATACAGGGTGTAATCGTTAAGTGTAGCCAGGCGATTATTCCGTAAATATAACAGATATCAGAAAACTTGAAACTGACATCGAAAGTACGTTAACCAATGAGTAAAATCACATCAATAACTTTTTGAAAATAAAGCTAGAAATATCCAAAATATTAAGTTGAAACGTTCCGATACATTTAATATCTCACTCCCTCTGATCTTTTCTTTTGGGGATTCATAAAAGATTACGTGTACGATGAGCTAATACACAACCTAGAAGAGCTAAAGAATCGTGTACGCCAAGCCATTGCTTTAATTACGCCGTAAATTGTAAGAAAAGCATTTAGGAACAGTAATTGCATTTAGGAACAGTGAAGAGGGCCCGTTAATGTAACGCACTACAAGGGCGTCACTTAAAGCAACAGCTGTAGGTAAACAAAAAAAACTTTCTTAAAAGTAACATTAGATATTTTTATTTCATGCGAGGAAAGTTTAATTCCTTTATTATAATTAAATTGTATAAATAGTGAATGTTAAATATGAGTATCTTTTACAGTAGTGAAATTACAGCCCCTCAACGAACGTCGTACTAAATGTATGAGAGCGTTTAAACTTAATATTTTGGATATTTCGAGTTTTATTTTTAAAAAGGTATTGATGTGATTTTACTTATTAGGTAACGTACTTTCGATATCAGTTTTAAGTTTTCTGATATCTGTTATATTTACGGAATAATCGCCTGGCTACACTTAACGATTACACCCTGTATATGTAAAAATCCTAAAGAGTGTAAAGCATCGGAGATAAAAGAGTCAAAGACTGGCACAGACACTCACTTCGATTTATCATACATCAAAAAACCAATGTTGACATTTTTACACACATTTAGTAACATTTACATTAGGTAATTATTATACTCATATGGATGAACTAAAAATTACTTACATTTTACTAACAATTTGATACTTAACAATGATTGATGAAAAGGATCAATATCGATCAGATACTTATTATAAAATCTAGGGACTGGGGGGATGATTTATTCCAAAATAGTCGAAAAAAGCTCTGTTTTCGATATAAGTATCTTGTTTGGGCACTTTTATATATTAAATCTATTTATAACTGTTTCTTATGATGCCTCTCACAACCCACGAAAGATTTTTATTTTTTAACTCATTTTCACAAAAGTTACGTCCAAAAAACTGGTTTTCTGGTCTAAAATTGACAAACTTTGGTGCCGTATATCTCGAAAACTGTGAGTGTTGAATAAAAAATGGGATGCTATTTCGATAAATCTCGTTGTTGTTATTACAATAAGCCATAAAAAAACACGAAAAAACGGAAAGTTATAGATCAAAGGACATTGGGAGCTAGAAGCCCCTTAAATTGAAACGTGGTACCTACTACCAATGAACAGTCATTTTCTATCAACTTGAGAAAGAGGATTACAAAGTCAACAAAATGTTGTGTGTGCAGATGGATTTTTTCATGCTTTGGATGCAAATTTTGTCACAAACGCAATGGTCTCATGTTTTGGATAATCACTTTCGCATCCCAATCGCAACATAATATGTTTCACGAGCTATCGAATGCGAGTATAATTTGGTTTGAGTTGCCTGTACGTTTAGTTTATTAACAGTCTACTTTTTTTCTCGCTCTCTCCAATTACATCATCTATCCAGTAACGGATGATAAATACCCTCTTAAGAAAATATCTGTAAGTAGTTATCGGGGTTAGAATAGCATCAGTCTTTATTCTGTGAGTAGCAATGCACCGCGGAGAAGTTTTCAAAGTTGCGACTAGTAAGGAAAGTTCTCAGAACTCAAGAACAGAAAACTTGTCAAAAACTCTCTGGATACCTGTATTATCGGCTGTTTAATTTGACTGCCTAAAGAATTATAGATTGTAGGTACAAGTAATTAAGTACATCCTCATTATATATCTCAAAATTCACATCAGAAACTTCCTACAAGAAACTAATTTTTCAAATCCCGTGAAAGTGAGGTACCGGAATTTTCGGAGAGCTTTTCTGATATTTTGAAAATGTTCTGTACTTACACATTACTACGTGTGGGTATGTATTAAAAAGTAGAATATGGGAATAGGGTTTGTAGAAGTTTGTATGCAGTGGAATCACGTTTCTCTGCAGTTAACTATACCTATGTGCCTATGTATAATTTAATATTCATAACAGATTTCCGGGACGAAACCTATTGGTTGCGTACGATCTAAGAGTATTTCTATTAAACGCTCTGGAGTTCTTTTTTTGCAAGGATTTTTAAATGTCGTTACATTTTGCATCTCGGTATTTGAAGACACGCCCAAACAGGTTTCGTGCATTGAACCTGAAAAAATCAATTACTTAAAGAAAGACGGTCGACCCAAATTTGTACAAACCATTCATCTTCGGGCCATATCGAGATCGGAAAAAGGGCTTAACAGACCATGTCCAAATTTAGGGTACAAGAAAGAATGATGAGCCTTGATAAGGTTTTGCTTTTGGCAAACGCGGGCACGCCTCCGTAAACACTTGAGGACAGAACTGTGCTAGTGTTTGTTTGTTTTACTTTAAATGAAGAAAAGTTCTTAAATAAACCAAAACCGACATCTTTTGTTTTATTGAAGATATTCAAGTTTTGTTGTGAAACAATTACGCATAAACAATAGAAAAAACACTAGCTGCTCCAGTACAAGTCCCAAACTTCGGTCAGATTTATGACGTCTCTTTGTTATCTTTCCTTTCCTATTTAACAACAAAATAAGTTGTAAAATCCGACGTTAAGTGCATTTTCGTCATTTTAAGTATAAAAAATTATAGTAAACTGTCATTTTATGGAATTTGCCAACTATGTAAACAAACAATGTATTGAAATTGACATTTAATGTCAATTTCAGTATGACGGTTTGTTTACATTGTTAGCGAATTCCATAGAATGACAGTTTACAGAGAACTCGGACAGAGCCGCGAGATATATATAGCCCATATACATTCTCAAGATCAATGGATCTTTCTACAGTATGTATAATGATACATACTGGAGAAAGATTTTTTCCAAGCGTCCTCGCGTCGGGGGACCGTCGGGCGACTGAAGCGGTCCCCCGACGCGACGATGCTTGGAAAGTAAAAATATTTGAAGTTACATAATATATGTGACGTTAATAATTATAAGAGGTTTAGAATACTATTTTTTTGTTTTTAGGGTTTATTTTTTGTGTCGGGGGGGTTTTAAATTTTAAATTTTACTTGTTTTTGTCCTTTATAAAAAAATTATCTTCAAACGGCTGATCAGGTCATGGTTACCTTACCATATACTTTCAATATCATTGAAGTAACACAATACCAAGTTTCGAATCGATAGGACATATGGATGATAGTCAAATCCCCTCATCATCTATTAAAGAGCTGATGATCTTCAAACGGCTGATAAGGCCGTGGTTACCTCCATATACTTTTAATATCATTGAAGTAATACAATACCAAATTTCGAAGCGATCGGACATAAGGAACCTAGTCAGATCCCCTCATCAACTAGATCAAAGTCCAATATCTCAAAAACGGCTGAACAGATTTTCATGAAACATGGCTAAGAACAGTCGGGATAAAATTACCTATGACACAAAAAAAACTAAAAGAAAATCAGTTCATCCGTTTGGGAGCTACGATACCACAGACAGATACACAGATACACAGCCACGTTAAACTTATAACACCCCTCTCTTTGCGTCGGGGGTTCAAAACCGGGCCTTAGTGTATTGAAGACCAACTAGTATTTTTTTCGGCTGTAGTCGTTGATATTAAAGCAAAAGACGAAAAGAAATGAGACATCAAACGGTACTTTTGATTACTTACGTTATATATATCCATTGCTGGTTTGTTTAGAGTATCGGCAGCCAGGTCCGCTGCGCCGTGTTTTTGATGTTTTTAAACATCTAACATGTTTTGCCAATCAAAACAATACCCTATTTGTTTGCCGATACTGACGGATGACATGTTAGATGTTTGAAAACATCGAAAACATAGCCATATAATTTACTTTAAAAACAAAGTTTTAACCGGCTTCAATTTAGTACTCCGCCAAGCCACGAGAACATTTCTTTTCCAATTTACCTCATGAACTGGTTTCCGAGAGCAAATGCGTTGATTATTATAGAAAAAAACCCAATTGCTGTATGTGACCCGATAATATTTGAGGACTTCCGTCAATTCCACAAGGATCACCCTTGGCACTTCATTAGTTGCTATTTCAACGGAATCTTATCAGAATCTGTGATATACTTTTGTACTTTTAAGTATATAATTGAGGAATTCCATAAGTCATCTGTGGTCTTCATCATCAATTCCACTCCACCAATTTATGATTTCCGGATGTAAATACACGAGTTATAATAGAAAATACCAAAATCACTACACGCGTGCCTAATATAATTGAGGATTTCCCTCAATTCCTCATGGATCCCATCATCCAATTGAATTTTCAAAAAAATGGGACCCACCTGGAAACATATACTTACCAACAAAAAAAAATATTATGAATCGGCTCATCAATGACGGAGTTCTAAGGTAACAAACATTGAAAAAAAAAAAATACAACCGAATTGAGAACCTCCTCCTTTTTTTGAAGTCGGTTAAAAAGTGAACAACATGGTGTCCACTATTGGAGTAAAAGTGTCACGGGAACTTATTCTGATTGTAATGTCGAAAATTTGGCTCTTGGCGCTTACGCCGTTATAATTCACAACCGTTGCTCAATGTTTTTTGCAAATGCTTTCGCCGAATTGAATCGATAAAGCTGCGCTCTGATTATAATTATAATGAATGACTTTTTGCAATCGAAATGTTATTGAACTGTCATCGATATAAAATATAGTTAAACAATATCATCTACCTTTAATAATGCTATGAAAAGGGAATGTATTGTGCTTTATACATCGACACGCGCGAGCCAACTAAATGTTGCGGTTGCGTCGGCTGAATTTGTACGAAAGTACATTTTGAGTCGACTATTACTCGGTATCTAGTGCCTTCTTGGCCGTGATAGTTTTCCTTTTAAATTCATTATATGTACTACTGCCACGATTTTATTTACGTCCCCAGTAGTAGGTAGCCATTTAGCCGGCAGATGAGGGGGGCTCTTGACTCGAACAAAAATTAGGGCTTTGAAGCCCTCATCTCGCAAACGGATCAATGTGCACTGAGTAAACAAGTTATCCAACAATACCCCACATCATGGGTTTGATGATGACATCCCCAATTGATGTGTAGGGGAAGTACTTAGGTACCCTAAAAGTAATATAAAGAAATATATATATATTGTTTGTCGGCGAGATTGATTTATATACCCATGCCGAATTACTGTTTTCTAGTAGTAAGGTCTGAGTCGCAGACGGACATACGCACAGACGGACATGGCGAAACTATTAGGGTTCATTGTTTACTGCGAAACCCTTAATTATAAGGGTTTCGCAGTAAACAATGAACCTGAATGAACAATGAATTCTGTTTATGTGCTTATTAAAGCACATAAACAGAATATACGCACAGGAGTGACAGAGTGCATAAAAATATCGAGTAGCCTTTTTCGTCTAAAACAATGAGTGAGATAGAATCCTAAGCAGTCCTTTAGCAGCACGCAACAAAGCTGTGTTTGCACTCGTTTAGGATGAAGTTGTAGCGGCGCATCCTGCACCCACTTAATTCTTGCGCGTACGATGACTTAGTAAAGCACGCGATGGGGCCGACCCACACGGGTGAGTTCTGTGTTAATAGATATCAGAAATACATACATACATACATACATATAATCACGCCTCTTTCCCAGAAGGGTAGGCAGAGATCACGGATCTCCATGTGCTACGATCCTGACAAACCACTTTCGCTTCACTCACTTTCATAACATTTCTTATACATGCTCGTCGATTTAGGGTACTTTTGACCTGGCCTTTTAGTAAGATTTCTCCAATTTGATCGGAAAAAGTTCGCCTAGGTCTTCCCCTTCCAACTTGCCCTTCCACTCTTCTTATATACACTCTCTTCGTTAATCTTCTTTCATCCATCCTCTCTACATGCCCAAACCACCTTAACATATCCTTCTCAATTTTCGTGACTATATCTCCATCAATTCCACACTTATCTATTATAATACTGTTTCAGAAATAAATAAATGAAATAAATGAATTTTATTTTGCAAGTTGGCCGTAATGGCAGGCACTTTTAGGCGTCAAAATTCTACAAGCGTTTCTGAAAAAGAAGACCACTTGAGAAGAAACGCCGAAACAAACTAAACAGTCAGTCATTTTTTGCCAAAAAAAGCTTATAAATAAGTCAAACTGAATATGTAGGTATACAAAGAAAAAAAAACATCATAATGCGTTGTTCTATAAGAAAACATGTCCGAATAATCTATATGAATGATTAAGCTATTTTGGGCTCTGATTTGGGCCATGCATTTCTGTCAGTTAGATAGTCCTCAACCCTGTAATAAGCCTTTGAACATCAAGTATTTTTTAAGAGCTGGAAAGGGTAGAGACACATTTAGGTAAATTATTATAAAAATGGATACATTGACCCGAAAAGACTTGTATCCTACACAGAGGTACGTCGCACCTTGTCTAACTGATCGGCTTGCCCGATGAGTAGACTACGATAAAAATATATAGGTATATGATAATTCCACTGATATTACAAATGCGAAAGTTTGTATGTTTAGATGTTTGGATGTTTTATATTTATTATTACTCAATCACCTTTACTGATTTCGATGAAATTTAGCACGAAGATAGTTTATAGCGTGGATTCAAATATACTATACTTAGTTGTTATCCACGATCCACGCAGGAGAAGTCGCGGGCGGAAGGTTATTGTAAAAGTAATTATAAAATTATAAGACATCATTTTCTTAAAACATCAGAGATTCAAGAACGAATACTCGTGATTTTGACACTTATATTTGTCCTTAGGCCTAAGGCCGGGTCCGCATTGGTAGAGCGATTAGCGACGCGACGGCTATCTTCAGACATCTAGTGGCCCAAGTTGTACTGAAATCGCAGTCGCGTCGCCAATCGACCCACCAGTAAGACTAGCACAACTTGTTGTTCAGCCGCTTCGCGCGTGACTAAGCGTGTCCTATCTCACTCGCACCGTGCAAATTAGAAAAAGAATGGTAGATCGTTCTCGACTCGCGTTGCAGCGCGGCGCCTTTCTGATTGGCGAGGGATGCCCAGTAGCGTGGCAGTAGGAATGCCACGCTACTGGCTGCGTGCTGCATGCGAACAGCGCCCGCTTCCGTGCAATATATTCTCTTCTTCTTCTTTGTCGATTCCCTCTTGTCAGAACGGTCGTGGTCGTAAATACCAACAAGTAAGGAAATCTGTGCGACATCAGTAAACTTTTGGAAAAATACAAAATGTATCATAAATTCAGCTTCGCAAAACGCAGACGCCTTTTGCGACTTTAATATGGGGTAAACGTCCCATTGCATGACACCTTAGTGCCTAATAGATGACACCTATTGTTCACCATTGTTGTTTTGACATAAGATTGAAAGTGTCCAGTAAAGGGCAGTGGGACGTTTACTATTAGAAAACTCAATAAAAGTCACATAGAGCGTGTTTATGCACTATGAGGCAAGAAATTCAGTTGCGCTAGCCACCACGTGTGACTCGGCCTACGTTAGACTAAAATCTAGAACTAAACTAGGCTATCTGCAGATCGCAGTTACTGCACCTCATTAATTAGAGGCTTCTTAACAGTTTTATCACGCGCTTTGTTAGCGTAACGAGCTATTCACCGTTTCTTATTACGATGTATCAAAATATAGTGTAGGTATTTACTTTACTGGATCTACGCAGGTAGGTTATGAGAAAATAACAATAATAATGATATATCTTGATAGCATCTCACAATGTTATGGCGGGTGTCCGGAACTCTTGCAATAGCTCATTCATTTGTCACTTTGCACTAAACCTACAATAGCCACCAATCGCCTGTTCGTTCCGATTCATGGGTATCTACCGATGTAGGTATGTACCCGTGAATGGGTTCTAGCTGGTATGCTATATACATTAAACTTCCCCAAAAGGCATCTACGTGTTGGATCTGTATCCCCACGCATAGCTAACAAATGACCGGGCTTTAAAACCAGTGATTTTAAAAGGATATTAAATAAAATAGAAGGTTGACATTTTTATTTGTTGCCAATGAATTAAGACTTTAAGACACAACACACTATAAAAAAACAAAGCAAAATCTTAAGAGAATTTCCATAATTGAAAAACTTAATATAGAAAGTTCTCGGCTAGTTTAGCTCTTTTTAAGGGAAACCTTTTGAGTGTGAAATAACTGGAAGTTTCGTGAAAGTTTCAGGATATAACTGTGAACATACATTTGAAACATGTCACACATTTAGACGGTTGAAAACCTGCACTACTCGGAAATTCGTTTGAATGGTCTACGAAGACATTGCGAAATAAGTATAGGCTCCACAAATTTACAATCTAGAAAAGCTCATTGAAACTGATTTAAATAGATTGACAATGGTCACTTCATTTGCCTACCAAATTACACTTCAAAGATAACCAAAAATACCTCCGTTATCGTCAACCAACACCTTTTAAGTAAATCCAGTTGCACACCCGAATCTGCCCTGTTTATATAAAAAAGGATTACTTTATCGGGAAGTAATCGGTACTTACTACCTTTTTAACAAATTCTCCTAAAAAACACTGGCCGCTTGCGCGTGCGTCGCAATTAGTACTTTCTGCCGATCGGCCATCTTCGAGCCTTGTTTGGGGGTGTACAAGGGATCGGGGTCTCGAGATTGATCTGAAGGTATATTATTAGATTTCATATTGATCAAACGAAACCTAGTGGGGTGAGAGGTATCTCTATAAACTTCTCTAAAGGACGGGACCTCACTGGCTTATGATCGGAACCCCTTCAATATTCTGCGAAAATTGATATGCGTGTAATCGGTAGCTGTTGAGGTACCGGGACGACTCGGTTCCAGGGGATCGAAGTTCGTTCGTGTATCTTCCTCTCTGTCGCTCTAATATGCAAGTGCAACAAAAGATCCCATACACGAACGTACTTCGAGTTCGTTTCGCGGTAGGGCCTCAGAGGACTTTTCTCTCCTTCAAGCAAGAAGTGTACAGATTTATAAAGGGTCGGCAAAGCGCATGCAAGTCCCGAGAATTTGATAACTGTTTACCGTGCCGTACGCTTGTTTGATACTGACTGTATTAAAAAAGTGTAGGTAAGTATACAGTCGCCAGATAAACCTAAAGACCTCAGTCTCTTGTATATCCGTACAAGCACAATAAATCAATTGTGGGAGCGGCTTCTGACGCAACGAAGAAAGCGCAGCCGTTTTTATTGTGACACTAGCGGTATTAACCGTGGACGTGCATTTCAGACACTTTAGGGTTCCGTGGAGAAAGGGCTTACAAATATGCTTGCTCAGTCTTTGAATAATGCTGAATGTTCTCCAATAAGGATTAAACACATAGTCAAACTAGTCACTCTCCAGCTTCTAAACTATCTCCAGACAAAAAATCACATCAATACGACGCTCCGTTGAAGAAGGACAAACATACACACTTTCTCATTTATAATATTAGTAAGGATGGAGAAACAAGTAACGCAAGAGATATATTAAACACAAAGTTATTAAGTGTCGAAAGTTATTTAAGAGGGGGTATATTCTGTTTAACGCAAAATGCACCTTCATATGACACGATTGTCATTAACTGTGACGCTTGAGTGCAGTGACATCACGCCCTTGGAGCGTTTTCTCTCTAACAAGCAACATTCAATCGGTTGTAGGTCCGTAATTTTCCAGTTTTTAAAAGTTCAATGTTCATTTAGCTCCATTCGTTCTTGTAGTTCTGCTTGTTGATTATGTAACGTTTCGTTAGGTACTTAAAACTAAATGTATTTTTTTGGTGGGAATATGACGATTTGTCCTAACGTTCGTTCGAAATGTTATGCAATGACCGCTTTGGACTACTTATAAAAAAGGAAAAACTGAGTTGAAAAAAAAAACTTATATTTCTGGAACCTGCCCACAGAAATTCACAAGAATCAGTCGAGAAATGCGACCTGTATAGAGAACAGCCGGACAGTGGGACACCTAGACATCAGGATCACCCCTCAGGCCTGATATTCAGAACGCACTACTGCGCCTCACCTCACGTCACGCCAACGACTGATTTTGTTTAGTGACTACGAATCACGGCGTCAAGATATATTTATCGATGAACGGTGAGGCAAGTCTAAAACAAGTTAAGTACAGAAGCGGGGCTGTACATACGAAAGAATTTTGTCCCAAGCTGAGAAGGAGAACTTCCTTCGGTTTGCTCGCTCGATGAAAAACTTAAATTCGCTGTATTTTACACCTGAGGATAGTGAGTGCCCGTCGGGCTCGCCCTAGGGCCTTCGGACCTGGGTCCCCTATAGGGAGCGCTCTCTAAATGGATACTTTGGGCATCTCTATAATGAATATTATCGACGACCAAGTATATTTGTGACGGTGAAGATTTTTTTTTTAATTTTGAATTTCTCGTATTTTTTGTATGGGTGACTGACAATTTAGTCACAGAAATAAATTCTTCATCCTCGAATTATACGAAAAAGACACCAAACTTGATATAGTTGCTAGATGTACGCAGATATAAAGCTTAGAGTGAGGCGCGCCGGGGGCACTTCCCCCCCTCCCCTGCCTACCTGCTGGGGGGAACCTCGTGGCAACCGGGCTAAATCAGCTCAGATCACCCCCAGGAACACCTGTTCCAAGCGGTTTGCTTTGTCTCAAAAATGCAAGGTCCCCTTAGAAAACGGGCCCTAAGATCTCCTACTAAATAGACATACCTCATGTCATTGTACATGCAAAGTTTCATTACACTCCAACGCGTAGTTTTATTCAATTATATATTTATATTCCCCGTGAAAATAACCATCTTTCTTTCCATGGATGTCATGCACGAGTTTATAGACTTTGGAAATAGGGTCGCAGAGTGTTGTGATCTTTAAAGCTCAATTTGCCAGAATTAAAACAAATTCGAAATGTTCTGCCTATCCCTTTAGGAAATACGGGGTTCCATAGCGGCCGAACGCAGACATGTAATCTCAAACAAGTTTACACTTTAAAATTCAGCATAAAGCAAAAGGCAAAGAAATCCAGATTAACCCTATCTCTTCCGCGTTAAATTAGTCACTTTAAAATTTAAATTTAATTTTATCTTTGCTACATTTTTTTAATCGGGCTTGTTATGCGACGACTCGTTAAGTCGGTTAAGCTGTTATCTTAATGTGGTCACTTTATTTGTAAAACCGTAAACTCAGGCAATAAAGTAAGCAAGACGTAATATGCATGCACTTAAGAGGTAGTTCTAATTTTTGTTGTTTTTTTTAACATTACTATGTTAACATTACTATACATTACTATTTTAATTTCAAAAACTTTAAGGATGATCCACAGTTCACAGTGTTGACTCCGGTAAAATTATTAAATCTTTTATTCGTCCAACGCAATGCCAACCTGAGGCGTAATTACGTAACGTTTCGAACGCGCGTAAGGATAATTTTACTGTAATTTTTCCGTATAAGTGACATTTAGATCTATCTGACGCGCGTACAATGCGTTACGCGGTTATGAACTGCTGCAGGACGATCACCTAACGCATTGTACGTACAGTCACGGAATTTGATTGTTGAGCCATTTAGGGATGAAAGTTATATGGTTTATCAATACATATGATATGAATTGTCCAATATAAAGTGACCCCTAAATGGCTCAACAATCAAATTCCGTGACTATACGTTAGGTAGATCTAAATGTAAATTTTTATATGAAATAATGACAGTGGAGTTGTCCTAACGCGCTCCTACGCGCGCTTACGAATATTACCCCTCTGTGATGACTTTATTTAGTTGGATATGTTACGGTTCAGACTCGGCATCTCGTCATGATGTTCATGTGTTTAATAAGTGTGTAGTTACTTCACAAGTTCCAACTATAGGGTGCTACATCAACAACACAAAAAATACCGGGTTGCACAGCACTCCAGGAGTGCTGGCAGAAGTGAAAACTTGAATAATTTGAATTTTGCAAACCCCCCCGCTGCCATCTGATCTTCCAACCCAGAGGGAAAACTAGACCTTATTAGGATTAGATCGGTTTCCTCACGATGTTTTCCTTCACCGAAAATCTAACGATAAGTTCCGAAAACTCATTTGTATGGGCCGGGATTCGAACCCACGACCGCCGCTTGACAGCAACCACTAGGCTACCGTAGCTTTCATTATATGTAATTTATGGAAACATATACGTATAGTTGTGTCTGGAGCTACGCCTATCCTTGGTTGAAGCTTTCTGCTCGCCAAATTTTAGGGTTAGCAGTTTAGCCTCGAAAATGTAACATACAGTCAGACAGAGTTATTTCTACGTCAATAATTCATCATCATCATCATATATCAGCAGAAAAACGTCCACTGCTGGACATAGACCTCCCCCAAAGAGCCACAATGACCGGTCCTGCGCCACCCGCATTCAGCGGTGTACGTCAATAATTGAAAAAAAAAAAATACTGCGCTTAAGGCGCAGTTGTTTGTACAACTGCGCCTTAAGCGCAGACGTCTGAGGATCTCAGAATGATACGCGAAACATACAACGCCGTAAAGCCTTCCCTGATATTGATAATGAAGTGTAAATATGCATTAACACGTTCGTATTGTAAACTGCGGTATATAAAAACGATGTAAACTCGGTACTTACTTTGATGTGTGATTTGATCAAATCTGTGAGCAAGGTTTGTTTGGTGCCTGACTCGTATTTTCATTTTATTTGCTCGCGACTTTTTCCACGTGTTCTCGTTACTTGCCTTAAGAGTCCGCAGCACGCTCGACCCAAGATGACTCTCCATACAAACATTGTTTGGTTCGCCTTTTAAAACTACAATTATGTTGCTATAAATTACTTATAATAGAAACATAGTAGAATAAATTTTAGGCGATTAGAAATGTATAAATAAAGTTGTACTCGCTTCATTTTTTTTTCTATTTTAATTTCTAGCAACAGGAACTAGTTTCCGATCTAAATATGGCGGAACCCTACACAGTGGGTTCCGCATACTACATAGTTTCATGTCATTCTAGCATGTTGTATTAAAATGAGAACTAAACTACGTTTGTATGGAGAGTCAAGCGTAAAATGTGATAGCAAAATCGTATTAGAATTCCCACAGGTGCGGTTTTAGTTAATATGACAGTTTGAGACCCTAGATAGGATACAGGATAGTTTTTATCCCGGAAATCGCCCAAGGGGTGAAATGGGGAGCGGAAGTTTCTATGGGAGTGCGACGATGGATGCTGCGCCTGTGGGTAGGTAAAGGCGTATTATTAGGCTGGGTTGCACTTACGATTCCAGACCGATCAACGTTACATATGGCGCCGGCGGCTGTTATAGATGGACATTTTCAATAATTTGTGACCCAATTCGCGTGATTTGTTAAATAAAAAATTAACTCAGTGTCAGTTTTGTGACGACAATTAAGTATTCTGTATTTATGAAAATTAACGTTTTCCTTTCTATGAATAAATAAAGCGTTATTTAAATGTGAAACTACTCAATTTTCGTCACGAAATTGACACAGAGTAAATTTTTGTTTAACAACTCACGCTAATTGAAGATAAATAGCCAAATTTCATATGATATTTAGTTATTATTCGAAGTAATTAAAGCAGTCAATTAAAACAATATTGATAGTAAGTCAACTACGAAATGAGGTCCGTCTATTACTTCTCTATATATTTTTTTTTATTATTAGTAAAACTTCATTATTTTGTCTTGCGACCGAAACCAAATTCGCCTTTACAAGCTTTACCCAACTTTACCCAACCATTTTTATCCCATCCGAACATAACATGAGCAAACATTAACACAAATTAACCGAACAACTATACACGCGATCGGAATTTAAACAACAGGAGTCGATTCCGCAAAAGTGTCCTTAATTACTGTCAACAAACGCCCGCCGGGCGGAAAACGAGCGTTGTTGGCTCCGAACGGAGTCCTGGGCGTTTGTGGACATCAGAAGTGGGACCGTTAAACACTGCGCGTACGACGGCACGATGTTCTCGCGATAAATTTGTTATTTATGATAGGACGTGACGCGCGGTGCGCAATGTCGACCAATTGTGTTGAGGCGACTTATTCTGAAAGTCAGAAAAATGTGATGAGCAACTAGCTGTTCTGTTAGTCTGCAACTTCCGTATTTGGCGGGGCGGAATCGGTATCCGGTATTTTATTTACCGATAGCTTACTGATGTCACTCAGATTTCCTTCCTAGTCGGTAATACTGTCATTATTACAATTTCGTAGTAGCATTTCCATGGCGGTCGCCTCTTCCGCACATCCCGCTTCAACCAGGATGCACTCGTGTAAACAGTAGGGCGGTAGGTATATTCCATATATAAGTTTCGAAAAAACTTACTGGTTCGTATCTACCAGCAATCTAGGATTCGAACCCACAACCGCCGTTTGACAATCGTATTCGTTGGACCACCAAGCTACTTTAGCACGTATCAGATTTTAAAAGGTTTAGGAATCCAGAATAGTCCCGTGCTCTTATTGACTCGGATTACTGGGAACAGAGCGAAGGCATTTCAACACTGAGCGCAGGAGTCCTGCTAATAAGCCTTAATGCGTTACAATTAGTCTCGAAATGTCTTAGAAATGCCCTTTTTATGGACACCCGAGGACAGACTGATTTATCTGTCGCGTTATTGATGATTTGGAAGATTTTCGTTATGACAAAACCTTTTCGGCTTTGGTACAAAAACACATTGTTGTTGTACTGATTTTGAATAAATTATTAAAAAGAACGTATGTATTCTTATACACTTTTATTTAAATAGAATGTCGGTGTCATCTTAACTGCTTGATGGTTAAACAGACGTCTATGGCCGCGTTGCCGACCTTTTTTTTGTTGAGACAGCTAGAGACTAGTAAATGAGATAAATTGTTTAATATTTAAGCCCTTTCACGTATTATTTCCAGTGTAATATTATCTATACTTTCGAGTAGTACCTACTTTCACTTACGGTTCTCGTAAAGTTCGTCGTTATGATTTAAGGTGGCTGCATGATTTTTTTTCTGCCGCCTTTCTGCAACACACGAAGTCGAATCTCGCGTGTTTATAATGATAACACAACCTTTTTTCGTTTTATTTACTCAAAATCGAAGTGAGAACTAGAGCATATAAAATAATACAAAATATCCTCAACTTTATATCAACCCTTGACTGCCGCTCGGATCTTTAAAGTGTGTCACATAAAGTGGCTTCTTTTATGCGGTTGCTGTATAATAATTTTGCAATTCACTCCCAATTTACTACACAATCTTCTTTTATAACACTAGCACTATCCTATAAAAAAAACCATCTCTTAGCACAGCCGTTAAAGTATATAGTTATCTTAATTTTGACATAATTCCTACTAAGCTACTGACAACATAAAAATAAATAGATCAATAATTTTCAATATAAATAGCACGCGCCCATTAGAACGACTATTATATTTAAATAATTGGTCCACAATAATTAACATATCTTAATGGTTAAGTTGTTTTTTCACAAGTAGCTAAGTGCTGTCATAACCTATGGAGTAGAGGTAGGTAAGTTAAACCATATGTAACTTGCTTTTAACTCCTTTGGCTTTTGGCTTTATGAGATTATTACAATCTTGCACCAAACCATTTGTAAACGTAAGCTGTGTTCGTAAAAATTTGATTGTATGGAAAGTTTGTCAAGCCTCTGGGCATTTAATAGGTATTTGTGTCACAAGGGAGCAAATAGTATATTTACGGCGAGGGCGGTGTATTGAATCCTGAACGTAGCGAGGGATCCTACAATTAAATCCTGAGCGTAGCGAGGGATTCTAATGTAGGATCCTGAGCGTAGTGACGGATACAAGTGTTAACGCCCGAGACCAAGATAATTTTGCTACCGAGTGACACATACTATTTTTCACACCGACTATGAAGAAATTAAAAACGATGCTGTTAAAATTACTTAACAAGTTTTAACAAATTTGGAGCAAAACTTACTTTTCCGAATGAAAGGTGTGAAAAAAAAAATTGTGTACCCAATTAGCGTGATTTGTTAAATAAAAAATTAACTCAGTGTCAGTTTTGTGACGAAAATTTTTAAGTATTCTGTATTTATGAAAATTAACGTTTTCCTTTCTATGAATAAATAAAGCGTTATTTAAATGTGAAACTACTCAATTTTCGTCACGAAATTGACACAGAGTAAATTTTTGTTTAACAACTCACGCTAATTGGGTACACAATTTTTTTTTTCACACCTTTCATTCGGAAAAGTAAGTTTTGCTCCAAATTTGTTAAAACTTGTTAAGTAATTTTAACAGCATCGTTTTTAATTTCTTCATAGTCGGTGTGAAAAATAGTATGTGTCACTCGGTAGCAAAATTATCTTGGTCTCGGGCGTTAACACTTGTATCCGTCACTACGCTCAGGATCCTACGTTAGAATCCCTCGCTACGCTCAGGATTTAATTGTAGGATCCCTCGCTACGTTCAGGATTCAATACACCGCCCTCGCCGTAAATATACTATTTGCTCCCTTGTGACACAAATACCTATTAAATGCCCAGAGGCTTGACAAACTTTCCATACAATCAAATTTTTACGAACACAGCTTACGTTTACAAATGGTTTGGTGCAAGATTGTAATAATCTCATAAAGCCAAAAGCCAAAGGAGTTAAAAGCAAGTTACATATGGTTTAACTTACCTACCTCTACTCCATAGGTTATGACAGCACTTAGCTACTTGTGAAAAAACAACTTAACCATTAAGATATGTTAATTATTGTGGACCAATTATTTAAATATAATAGTCGTTCTAATGGGCGCGTGCTATTTATATTGAAAATTATTGATCTATTTATTTTTATGTTGTCAGTAGCTTAGTAGGAATTATGTCAAAATTAAGATAACTATATACTTTAACGGCTGTGCTAAGAGATGGTTTTTTTTATAGGATAGTGCTAGTGTTATAAAAGAAGATTGTGTAGTAAATTGGGAGTGAATTGCAAAATTATTATACAGCAACCGCATAAAAGAAGCCACTTTATGTGACACACTTTAAAGATCCGAGCGGCAGTCAAGGGTTGATATAAAGTTGAGGATATTTTGTATTATTTTATATGCTCTAGTTCTCACTTCGATTTTGAGTAAATAAAACAAAAAAAGGTTGTGTTATCATTATAAACACGCGAGATTCGACTTCGTGTGTTGCAGAAAGGCGGCAGAAAAAAAATCATGCAGCCACCTTAAATCATAACGACGAACTTTACGAGAACCGTAAGTGAAAGTAGGTACTACTCGAAAGTATAGATAATATTACACTGGAAATAATACGTGAAAGGGCTTAAATATTAAACAATTTATCTCATTTACTAGTCTCTAGCTGTCTCAACAAAAAAAAGGTCGGCAACGCGGCCATAGACGTCTGTTTAACCATCAAGCAGTTAAGATGACACCGACATTCTATTTAAATAAAAGTGTATAAGAATACATACGTTCTTTTTAATAATTTATTCAAAATCAGTACAACAACAATGTGTTTTTGTACCAAAGCCGAAAAGGTTTTGTCATAACGAAAATCTTCCAAATCATCAATAACGCGACAGATAAATCAGTCTGTCCTCGGGTGTCCATAAAAAGGGCATTTCTAAGACATTTCGAGACTAATTGTAACGCATTAAGGCTTATTAGCAGGACTCCTGCGCTCAGTGTTGAAATGCCTTCGCTCTGTTCCCAGTAATCCGAGTCAATAAGAGCACGGGACTATTCTGGATTCCTAAACCTTTTAAAATCTGATACGTGCTAAAGTAGCTTGGTGGTCCAACGAATACGATTGTCAAACGGCGGTTGTGGGTTCGAATCCTAGATTGCTGGTAGATACGAACCAGTAAGTTTTTTCGAAACTTATATATGGAATATACCTACCGCCCTACTGTTTACACGAGTGCATCCTGGTTGAAGCGGGATGTGCGGAAGAGGCGACCGCCATGGAAATGCTACTACGAAATTGTAATAATGACAGTATTACCGACTAGGAAGGAAATCTGAGTGACATCAGTAAGCTATCGGTAAATAAAATACCGGATACCGATTCCGCCCCGCCAAATACGGAAGTTGCAGACTAACAGAACAGCTAGTTGCTCATCACATTTTTCTGACTTTCAGAATAAGTCGCCTCAACACAATTGGTCGACATTGCGCACCGCGCGTCACGTCCTATCATAAATAACAAATTTATCGCGAGAACATCGTGCCGTCGTACGCGCAGTGTTTAACGGTCCCACTTCTGATGTCCACAAACGCCCAGGACTCCGTTCGGAGCCAACAACGCTCGTTTTCCGCCCGGCGGGCGTTTGTTGACAGTAATTAAGGACACTTTTGCGGAATCGACTCCTGTTGTTTAAATTCCGATCGCGTGTATAGTTGTTCGGTTAATTTGTGTTAATGTTTGCTCATGTTATGTTCGGATGGGATAAAAATGGTTGGGTAAAGTTGGGTAAAGCTTGTAAAGGCGAATTTGGTTTCGGTCGCAAGACAAAATAATGAAGTTTTACTAATAATAAAAAAAAATATATAGAGAAGTAATAGACGGACCTCATTTCGTAGTTGACTTACTATCAATATTGTTTTAATTGACTGCTTTAATTACTTCGAATAATAACTAAATATCATATGAAATTTGGCTATTTATCTTTACTTTTGGTGATAAACTAAAAATATGAATAGAGCGCAAATAAAATAATCCTTTGAAACTGAATAAAACGAAGCATAGCACACTGAGTTATTTAAATGACATCAATAAATAAACATAAAAAGATTAAAATCTCTTCCGATGGCTATCTGCAATGAAGACATAAAATATAAATGGAAATCAAGATATTCCTTTCAAACTTCGCAAATAAGCGAAAGCAAACAGACAACACGAACTCATAGCGTTCAAATTTCGAATCCCAATCGGAACAGAAAAACAAAGCCTTTTCAATAAAAAACCATGTTCGACTTGTTCAGATTCCGATCGATAACAAGCTTTTATCTATGAGCGCGAGCACCACTGTGCGGTCCAAGGAGTTAATTAACAAAATTCTCTTTGTCCGAGACACATAAAATTTTACGAGGATCAAGATCTGTGCACAGTGGTTCGACCGCCGCAGATTGTGAATATAGAGTGCTGGATGGTGCGAGATATAAATCTGTGGACTGGTTTGGACTTTTGGAGAGGTTTGATATATAGTGATAAATCCAAATAAAAATTATCCGTCGAATTTATAATGAATTTGGTGGAAGGTTGTCAATCAACTATTAACGGGGCATTTTTGTGCAAACATATTTAAATTAGATTAAGATTTGTGTACAAGTGATATCAGTAAATCACATAATTATCTCTACCTACACAAATCGAAAATGATTTCAGAGCTTCTGTCTGACTAGACAGTAAATATTCTACTATTTATATATCTGATTCGGAGAGATTTATATGCTGCCCACGGTTGCGTTCTAGCACTAGGGCTGCAGTGGCAGTTAGGCAACATGTCAACATCCCCGTCAGAAGGGCGTTTGGTCACACCCATGAAGTTTCTCCCGCGAACGTCCAGGCTGTTTAAGTTATCTTGTCGAGACTTCTATACGGGATTCCTTATCGGAGTGACCAAAACTTTAAAAAAGCGCCTGCTTCGCGCCTGCGACACATGGAAAAACGTCCCCCGTGACGAAATAGCCACCGTCTTCCATTAATTGAATACCATCGATTTTTGAAAACCCGTCACTTCCAGTACCATATAGCCATTCCCCGAAACGTACTTTCTTACGTACGAAGAAACAAAAAATTGGAGCAAGCAGGTATGGAAAAGAACCATAAAATTTAATAGGTTTTCCTCCAAAAAGCACTTACGTGAGGCGGTTGCTGATAGCGGGGCAGGGTTCAGTAAGGTATGGTGACAATGCTGACATGGGCTCTTGAGATACGAAGTGCCTTTACGGATATCCTATCAGTTTAATTGCAGCTGCAATGTGATGGTTTGGTTTGATTTGGTCAAAGTATTGTAGCTTATTTCTTGACGACGCGTTAGGCTACTTGTACACAGTCTGGCTGCCTAAAAATATTCATGTAATTAGCCAAAATATGAAACAACCACTTCGAGGAATTTGGGCGGCTTGTGAATTTGTAACAGCTGATTTCCCCACTCACTTATGATGCTGTCAACACCAAAATGCCTTTGAGGATTCGGTATATGGCGCACACTGTCTATTTGTATCGGAGTAAACGAGACCGAGTGTTACTGGGCGACCAGGTTTTAGAAGATACGTAATAAATAAATATTGAAACAAAAAAGTGTGGATTATTTGTGAAATATCACTCGTTATCGGTTTAGGTATGAATATGTCGACTTCATGTTTTTAATTGCAGACCCATAGGTCAAAAAAATAAAGACAGAACTGTTTACTGATGATTTTACGACCAATCTTAGCATTTCTTTTCCATTTTCGTCCAATTATGTATCGAGTCCGTCCACGGTCTTTGAAATATGATGAATATTAAAAAAAAAAAATTGATGTGCTAGAAAAATAGTTTTTTTTTTAAACTGCTTGACTAACATCAAGTTCCACAAAAATAGGTCTTGTCAGCCTCTTAACGATGTTCCTAACAGTCCTAACCCCTACAAGGTCTGGTTTCCCAAGGCGGAGCCGGAAGGTCCTACGGCAGTCGCTTACGCAAAATAAGTGTCTACAACCATACTTGGGATCAGGTGGCAGGCAGACTCCGGGCGCCGGTGTCTTTTAGGATGCAACGGATAACAACACTAAGATATGGGGAAGAATATATCTACAGGTGAAATTAAATTAGTGAATTAAAATAGCAAAATATGAATCAATCCATGATTCTAAGCAACTTTTATCGGATTCGTGTTTCTCGGATTTAATTTTACCCTGTACACATTATTCTCCGATCTGCAACTTTCTAAACCAGACGGAGGTATATGAACCAGCGTTCCTTTTAACCCTCTCGCGCTTGGCTCTCTTAATAACTGCGGTGTAAATTGGCGGATTGTTTTGGGACCCGCTTGCGCATCATTAATAATTTTACTTGTTTCTGTTTTTGCACGCTTTCAATTGAGCGCACTAAGACGGCGAATTCAATTTTAACTAAATAACTTGAACTTTGTGTTTGGAGTGCCCTGGCCTTGCACATTCACGATTGCTGAACCGATTTGAGTGGTTACTAGATAGTAATCACTCAAATTCTTGCCATAACTCGAAAAAAAAGATTTTTTTTCGAGTTATGGCAAGAATTCTTTCGTATGTCTCTCCGCATGCTCGACTGTTCTCCTCTACAGGTAGCATTTTCAACTGTCATGAAATTTTGTGAGCAAGTTCGATAATTATATAATTTAAATATATATATATGTTTACGTAGTTTCAGTTTTTACTAATTTAATTTCCATAGGGTATTTCTAGATAGTTGTGAGGCACTTATTTCAATAGTCATAAATTCTTTGCAAAATCGCGATCGTATCTGAGCGTTTCTCAAAAAAAATGCCACTACATTTTTCCGGAGATTTTCTGCAACTTTTATGTTATTTCTACTCAAAATCACGATGTCTTTCCATCCCAATAGGAGAAAAACAGTGTCCCAAAATGTCCATACATTTTTGAACTTTCCTATTGTGTTACCACCATACAAAGTGTATGGTAAATGGTAACACAATAGGAAAAATATCTTTGGGACAGTTTTTTGTCCTACCAGGGTCGAAAGAGCTCCTGATTCTGAGTAGAAATAGTTAACATAAAATTCCTAGAAGTACAATTAATAATAGTGGCATTTTTTTTGAGAAACGCTCATCTAAGCTCTAAGCTATATGCACAAAAGATCCCGCCGGGTCGAAGTGCATCCGAAAGGGCCCTCATCTAGGTAAGATAAGATAAGATAAGCTCTAAGCTATCACATAATGTTATATATAGGGCCTACCCTGTTTGAAAATAAGACGAATCAACTGACCAGAAATATTATTAAAATGAACATACGTATTTAAAATACATTTAAATAACTAGCGAAATCAAGTTAAAATTGCCGACGAAAAAATAGTACCCGAACTCTTTTCAAACTTATCTCAGTCTAGATTCGTTGTAAAATATATGACACCTAAAGACCTTATTATACCACCATATAATAAGGTCCTTATTTGCATGCAAACATTTAAAAGTCTCTTATAAATATGTGAATGCGGATAGATGACATTTTAAATGGGATATATGTACATTTATAATAGGTTAAGCCAAATGGCAGTACCTACCAGTAAACAAAAGAAAAAAACGAGAATTTAAGTCCGGCCTGATGCTGTAGCCATGGGACACTGTATCAGTATTAGATATCAGTCGTAAGCCTAACGTGACTACTATAGGGAGTGTTGGTTCTGTTTGGTATAACATCGATACGAAGATATGCAGACAGTATGGGCAAAGGTTATCTCTTAGGTCGGCAGATGAGCCCACTTTCACTTTAACCTTTTTACGCAACTCTATTGTACAAATTTCAACCTTATTTTCAGTAGTCACTGTCGATATTACGGTGTAGATTTATCTCAAATACAAAGCAAGTAGCTCTCGTTCTTTCATCTCATTTTACATTATTTTTAAGGTAACCTCGCAAATGGGGTTAAGTCGAAAATCGCAAATATCGACTAAACTAAAAGCAATTTAAAATCTGGCAACACTTGCTAAAACGCCATGTTCCCCGCTTCTGTTCGCTCCGGTCGCTAGTTGTGGAAATACGTGTGCTACGAACTCCCACATTACTGCACTTTGGTTTAGTTTGTCACTTTTAATATTCAGAGCAATGACGCGTCCAAGAGGCAACCGGATGGCTCGCGGTATTTGAGCTCCCGAAGTGTTATGGAATCGCCCTGTGCAACCCGAACTAAGCCAACTAGGACTGGAGCGGAAATAGAAAAAAAAATTGAAAACGTTTTTTTTTGTCGCGAATCAGCCGATTGAAACAGCAGTTGCCAGACAGAGTGTACGCTGATTATATAATCAAATGCTGTTTCAATCGAATACCTGGCGACATTATTTTTTTCTCTCCCCCTCCAATTTCCGCTCCTGGACAAGTTGGGTCAGTTTGCGTTGCACAGGGCGGTTCCACAACGCTTCGGGAGCTTAAATACCGTGAGCCATTTGGTTGCCTCTCGGACTTGGATTTACACGTCATTGCTTAACTATAACGCATTCTTGAGTAGGACATAACGTCTAACTGAAGTTTTAAAGAAGCCTTCGACTTTACCCCACGGATAAAATTCGAATATAAAGAGGAAAGTAGGTACATCAGTTGGAGTCAGGTAGGCCGTTACTCAATAATGCGTTAAAAATTACAATCTAACGTTAAAATAACCAGACAATTGTTTAACTTGTCAGGTTGATATCGATTTTTTTATTATAAAATATTAAAAAATAAAATGCAATTTAAAAAAAAAAATATTTAACCTTAAACTGATATTGCAAAAGAACCATTTTTGCAGTACTTCGAAATCACCCCACGTGTTTACGAAATTTAAAAAAAACCGGAGGGGATTTTTGCGAAAAGCTATTCAGAATATTTTAATTTTTAAATTACATTGATTTTCTAAATTCAGCATTATTTAAAAAAAGATTTTGACCAAGTTGTGATCAATAAGTAAGTATATATATGGAAGGCATACTTCAAAACATTGTATGCAAAGAAATTATTAGGTCAGATCGACGCATCCAAAACATGACACCTCTACGCAAGGCCAGAGTGTGCTTGCCTTGCGACTCCTTCCCCGTAAATAAAACCATACAAACAGATACAGCTGTTTTCTAATTTCACCTTTTATCCCGATGCACCTTTTCTAAGCCCATAAATAACAAAGAGAGCTTTGTAAATAGGTACTACATCATTAGAAATAATTATCTACGTAGCGGCGGTAGCAAATATATGCGACAGCTAATCAGTATTGTGTGGAGGCAATTTGAACTGGAATGCGCAATTTAATTTGAAAAGACACTAAGAATGGAATGCAACTAGAAAGCACTAAATAATCCACTATTCCTAAGTTCCCCTTGCAATAATTATTTCCTCGCATCCCAAATACCTAACTGAAACGAATATATATCAACTTCAGTCCTACAGTTACATTTTTCCATCAAATTACCTTTGGGTGCTGTAACTGTCATTCTAAAAAACACCTTATTTTTGAAACGCCTAGGCTCATTTTACAATGGTGTATCAAATCGCAATAAATCAACTTAGGTATGCCGGTGGTTACAATTTAGCAATTTTCTTGTCACCATGATCTAGCCCTATTAACGCGTGGGTATAATTTACAAGCAGTAGCGTTTAATAGTGATTTATTAAATGATTTATCAATGGCTTCGAAGGAACGGATTTAGAACGGAAGGAATACTGGGCAATCTTTGAAACCCTGAGCTAAATAGTACTCGATATGACAACGTATTTACTCATCTTGGATATTAGTAGGTAGCATTGTAAATAGGGACATAATTTGATATTCAATAAAGATAGATATCTTGATTCATTTGTTATTTAATTGTTTGGAGCTTAAAAGTGATAACAAAATATTAATTATTTAATTAATAACATAAATAACGAGGGAAAATATTAATAGATGACATAACGAAAAAAGTATACTGCATCCTATGCTTAATAGAGTTGGCTAGGTCTAAACGAAGACAATAAATATCAAATTTAACAATTTTATAAGTATAAAGAATGTATCGTTAAGTATAAAGACAGGTCAAACCTGGTCTAACTGTTGATATGTGTATTATATGGTATTACTATGTTCTAGGGGTTTGATCTGAGGGTATTTTTAAGCCATATCTGATATAAGGTTTTTTTTCTTTTTTTATGGACTTTATGATGCTTTCAATATCATCTAGCAAATTCATTTCTATCCTATCGAACTTAAATTGAGACCGATCAAGGGAATGTTCGGTAGCGTATTGCGATTCCAAAAATGCATTTGTTTATATTTAAAAAATTGATTTGTTTTTGTTTACATTAAAACGTTTGTTTTTGTTGACATTGTTTGTGTATGACATAAAAAACGTAGAAGTTATCACCTGCGTATCAAAAAAAATACATAAAACATTTGTTCTCATAAAACAGCTGTGCGCGTAGTGGTTGAAAATGAAATAAACCCTCCCACCCATTTCCCTCGCGGGGGTATGTCATACACAAGCAATGTCAATAAAAACAAAGACTGTAATGTACTTAAAAGAAAACAAAAATATCAATGTAAACAAAAATATTAAAAAAATAAAAAACAGATAGAAATGCATATTTGGATTCGCAATTCGCTACCGAATATGCCCTTGCTCGGTTCATACCCCATTTTTGATACACCCTGTATATCGTCGTCTAGTTTCCATAATAAAAGGCGTCGCATTGAGCTTACTAGCCCGATTTTGTGTAAAGTTATCCTTTAATATATCTCGTTCAGTTAAATTATGAAAAAACCGTTTCGGCTCTCGCTGTCGCTCATGATTTAAAAACGCTATAAAATATCGTATATTTTCTAAAGTGAAATAAGTAATTACCAACAAAAAGTGCACAATTTAAGTTCTGAGTAAATGACGTCTAGTTAATTGTGAGTCTAATGGCGCCAAGCGTCAGCTCCGCCTTTGTATGGTATATGGACATGAAGCCATTAATCCTATTTACATTCCTAATTGATTTGCTTTTATACTGTAATTATGCAAACGATCGTATAAATACGAGTAAGTTTATAAATGATCCCTTAGATGAGAGGAAGTAGGTTTATCAAACAACGTGGCGTACATTTGACTGCAATATTTTATTTTTAATTTAACCTTATAACAGTTATTTTTTTAGTTGTATGTGCAAGTGTGCATAGGATGATAACTATCAGCAGTATAGTTAAATCAGTTTTTGAGATAAGTTCTAGGTGTAACTGTCAGAAAATTATCATTACCTTAATGCAGACTTCTTTATTTGATTCCTGATTTATATTCGCTACTTATGAATAAACTTATGGATGCTCTGATCTTGAGTCTTCCACCTTTAATATTTTCGTCTTAAATAAGGTCGGTATGTGATGAAAATGTAAACATTGGTTGGTCAAATACTACTGTAATTTAAAACTAGGTGGTGCTCAAGATATAAGTCGGGCTTCTCAGATGAAAGTCTAACTCGTCCCGCCTTTAGCACATAATGAGAAAAACCGTATATTTTTACAATTAAACACCAACACCACGACTATAAATTTCACCACTCCACGATTCCACGTCAACATTGTATAGCAAATAATGAGCGGGGACCGTAATTTAAAGGAATAGGGTCTATAATCGATTGACTAGCTTAGTGTTTCAAGACAGTTCGTAGTAAATTACCTTAAACCTATCGCAAACCAATTAATAACACCTCTTGTAGACAGTGGGCCCTTAAGGCGCGAGTTTAATGATCAATTGAATAAATTTCTTGTACATCTCATTGAATTCAATGGACTGTTCACACTATTTGATTCAAATGGCTGAAGAAAAACCGCAAATGGACAAATTTAGATAAAAAGTAAGCGAGCGTTAGTCGTTTTGCTCCAAGATGGCGCTGGATGCCAATCCTATATGTAAATTTGTTCCGTGGATGCGATATATGGGATCTGTCGATGTGGCGTAGGTCTTAAAAATTCAGTGGCCTGCAACATTGCTGAGGTAAGTACCTCACCGAATTATTTTCTTAAACCATTTTTTCTTGAAAGCTGCAAGCCTTTTCAAATAGGGAGTGAACAGGCATTACCTTGGTATTAAAGCTACATCCTCAATCTCTTTGTGATTTACTATCAGGTAAAACTGTTATCAAATGCTTACTTACCTATACATCATGCTTAATATTTATCTTGAAAATTTTCTAGAAAAAGCTGCAGTGTTTTCAGCCTTGTAGGAGTTCACTGTGGGATTTTCCTCAAAGAGAACCTCGTGATTTTTTGGAGATGTACCTATATTGGCGACCGCTTTAGCCTAGTTGGTAGTGACCCTGCCTACGAAGCAAGAGGTCCTACTGGGTTCGAATCCCGGTAAGGGCATTTCAGTGTTCTAATTCCTTTTTGCCATAACACGTGAGAATATGTAAAATACTTCCTAAACTAGTACACAAAGTAGTAAATTACAGCTTATCGCGCGCTCGGTGGAATAACTTCATAAGTATCTTCAGAGCCCATAGCCGCTTACAACGTTTTATTTAAAGCACGTCACTTGCCCGGGCAAGCTAGCTAGGATCAGTTGGACCCATTCAGTGGTCACTCAAGAGACGTCTTCGCTATAGTAGTTTAGGCATAGTCTAGCACGCATTGGGATTAAAAACAAAATTAAATTATAAAGAAAGAAGAAAGAAAGAAATATATTTATTTGGTGTGATATCATGTTACATGTGTGTCTTACAATTGGAATTCACCAAAATGGATGCCACTCAGCATAGGCCACCAAATACATGCTAAAGGCGCTGGTTTTCAGGGCATCCAGAGAGATATACAGATAAAGATCTTACTATATAACTTATAACTATAACTTAAACGTAACAGAACTTAATAAATGAGAAGGAGAGGTCAATGGTCAATCAAGTGTTTACAAATCAGGTCTAAGGTAAGTAATGTATGATGAAATGCAGGTGTATACCAGTAGAAGTTTACTTTACCTTAAACGTGTATTTCGAAACACTTAGTTTCGGTCATTATCAGTCAGGATATCATCATTATAATCATAGTTTGACATGACACAGCTTCCTGAAGTACCTGAACAACTGTTGTCTTTATAAGAACAGTGCTAGTACGTTATGTATGTAGTTAAAATCATAGCATAACATTTATTGCAACCATAGGTTGTACAGATCTTAACAATATGTACATTTAGTTTCTATGATAATAATAAGTCCATATCCTTTAGTTATAGAACAAAACCCGTTTCTGTGTTAGGTACACTAGGTACTACAATAAATGAAGTTATTACATCTATAGACACAAAGAAAACAACGTGGTAAAAACCTTTGCAATTCGTAATTTTAGGTCACTCAAATAATTTTGTCAACGCAAAACTGTTTATCGCCTTTCCTTACGCATACGACACCAACATTCCCGCGAACCAATAAAACCAGACAATACATCGTACAACTTAATCTACAGTTAACAACTGAACAATTACTTACGAGACAATTAAGAAATTCAACAAATTACGCGCCAGGTCAGCAATAAAGCAAGCAGGCACGCGGAGCATCCTCATGTCTCTGGGGTTATGTCGGTGTGATAGTTATCTTCAATGGGCGATGTCTTAAGGAAACGTCTGGTGAGTAAAGATCGGTATGCCGCCATTCGGCCGTGCGCCGTATTCGGATGGGGCGATGTGAATGCGATATCTTTGGAGGATCTTCTAGCTCAATTCTATTAGGTTTAAGACTCGCGACAATGGAGGATGGTTGGAAACACACTGCAACCTTACAGCTTTTGATGGTGAAGTACGTTCACCAAAGCTCCCGAGAATGTGCTGTGCTGAAGGTAAGGAACCTGCATTTGTCTCTAAGTAGTTGTCAATACAACGAATCTACAAATCCATAGTAGGCATATCCAAGGGTAGGTCACGCGCTGTGATTCCCCAGAGTAGGAAGCCTAAAAAGGGCTACGGCTTCTCATCAGGCAGACTGTATGCTTGTTTTCCACCGGGGTAGTATTGAAGAAAGCATTTCCGGGGTATCCTGCAGCACTCTAAAGTACCAGGTATTGCTGAATCCACTCAGTTTAGGTGAATAAAATGCATTAGCACATAGCCAGCAGTTGGCGGAAAACCATGAACAGCGTTCACCATTTCGTCGTGGGTCGCATTCGGGTCATACACAGATTTAGGTTTGCGTCTTTCCTGTGGTCATTATTTCCTGAAAATGATATCAGGAAGGTGGGATTCGGACATTCTCCGCCAATACACCATTTTGCATGTCGTACGACCCAAAAAATAGATGTTTTAAATTGTAGTTATACTAACATAGTTCTTAAGTGTTTCTTTTTGCTTTTCTGTTACTAACAATCTATGGATCTGAATAATCTGGTTTTTTTTTTTTTTTTAATTATCAAAGTTAAGGGCTACTGAAGCTTAATTTTTGTTTGGACTTTTAATCCGCATAAACGGCGTTTCCTCTTCTATATTACTATTCGATAAAAACATTATTTATATGCACGCCGTGAGCTCTTAATTATTAACCACAGGAGAGACGAATGTGTGTGTTTACCCGAACACAGTGTATAAAACAAAATTTAA
Organism: Epinotia bilunana; assembly: GCA_947049275.1. Taxonomy (NCBI): domain Eukaryota; kingdom Metazoa; phylum Arthropoda; class Insecta; order Lepidoptera; family Tortricidae; genus Epinotia; species Epinotia bilunana. Next base: position 8,954,946 of record OX346265.1, read on the forward strand.
CAAGTTTCTTATTCGCGCCTTTAATCCAACAAGGACGTCGTCGAAACTCCATCAACAAAATCGATATCGTTTCAGTACCTCCTCACAATACGGCTGCGCCCGAGTGATATGTTGGTGCGTCACAGGCCGGGATTTAAGGGACGTGTAAGGATGCTATCAGCACTGCGCAAGCTCGGTATTTAGCTCCGAGATCCGGGTTCGATTGCTGGACCCAGCGTTAGCTCGACATGGGCATGACCTGGGACCTTTACCCCTATTCATATTATTCAATCGCTAGGTTTGGGAATGGAATAGCCGCCAATTCATACAAACCTAATTTAATGGCGAAACTGTCACCTTCATTCTCAAACGTATAATGTGGTCAAAACATTTCGCTTGTTTCAATACGCTAAATATATGACTTAGGCGGTCGTTTCGTCCTTACAAAAATGGTTATTTCGAAGTTTTTTTTAATAAATAAAATAAATAAATAAAAAACGAGGGTGTTAAATGCATACTTAGATATTGCCTATTCACTATCGTCTTGAAAGGGTCTCCAAGTTATAAGTAGCTGGGAAAAGGTTTTCCGGAAGTGAGTAAAATACTCTTAAGCTGTCATCGCAAGAAAACTAGAAGTAAAGCGCTTCGTGCGAATCAGTAAATCAACAACGTAAGGGTGGCATCCACGTCCGCGCCTAGTCCTAAGATGGCAAAATGGCGAGGGAAAGATTAATTCGTGTAACCCTAGCACACACTCTCAGAAATGTATCCTGTAGAACACCGATAGGCAGGCATGTTTGCTTCCACCTCTAAAATCTTTTAACTATTCTGTGTATGAAAAAATGGTTTATAGGTGATTATAGGGGGAAAAACAGAGCTGAGACGATAAGGAGGACTCGAAAGCCAGTCCGTTTAAAACTAATACCTACTCAGCCTGCAGTTGCTTATTTCCATGCGTCGACAGTAATGTACTATTTCTAATCAAGGAAAAAGTATTAAATATTAACGCGAGGAACTTGATAATAGATAAGTTTATATACGCTAATTATAATTAAATGTTGCAGTCACAACATAACATTTTAAGTAACGCACATATACTTCAAAAATAATGTACTTATTTAAAAATGTTAAATTCTTAAATCTATAACGATCCCACCATTCGTTAAATGTGTAATTTATGATAGCAGAATCGATTAAATTAATTAAATGATGCGATATTGACATAATTTTAGTAAGTAAGTAATGACCATTGAAATGTTCAGTTGTAAATCGAAATCATTAAAAGCGCAGCATTGAAATTAATTTTAAACAAAACCAATTTATTGAGGTTACAGCGATATAGGGTTAAACACTTTAGGTCAAACCCTTGATGTTCATTATTTGGGCGAGGCGTATATTTAACAGTATGAATGTAAGATTGCACCCATCTAAAACATAAATGTGAAAATGGGAGCCAAGTTCAATAAAGGTATGCCGACAATAGGATCGAGATCTAAATGGGTCCCAAGTTCTTTAGATAGTTAATCCCTAACAGTCGGATTATTTACAAACAGCAGACTTAAAACAAATTGTAGCTCAATGTCTTGGCTGCTATTTAAGAGCGACCATAGGTTTTGGTGTCAATTGTATTTCAGAGCGATCATAGGTTATGGGGTCAACCTATGATCGCTCTGAAATACAATTGACACCAAAACCTATGGTCACTCACAACATAAGGATATTACAATGCATATTATTTGCAATACTTTAAGAGTATATGGAGACTCGTAGTCTATGGAGACTACGGTGGCAATTCTAATTAAGTTACGGTGTTGATTGTATTTAACAGCGCCAGTAATAACTAAATGGTAACTTTTGGTATCTAACTATAAACACCGTAAGCGTGAATCCCTTAATAGTAAATTGTATGCCGGTAGAGTTCTACTAACAGTGGATGGAATGATTTATGAACTCAGCTGGTGTGTAAAAATGCGATTTTTAGACGTTAATATCTCAGGAACCGTTTTATTAACCGTTGTATGGCAAAGCACGTAAATTGCTGTGTTGGATTTCCCAACAGGTCGTGAAACACTACATACATGTACATTGTTTTTAAATGAAAGTGGTGGGTTTTAGTGGTATCTTTCAATTGGCTGTTAGCCCAAATGAATCCTTTTTTTAACTTTCAAGTCTTATATTTTATAGTAATAATTTATTGCTTTATTTGAGATTTTATATGAGAAGTGTACCCAATTAGACATCTTCAAAATCCGTATAATTATCAGAATCTCATAGCTTGGGACACTGAATAGGTGTCCTTATTGTATAAGTAGGTAGTACTCATTATCGCAACTAAAAACATTGAAACTAAATGTCACAACCCCTACATTGACGGCATTTAACTTTTAAATTAATATCACTTCGAAATCTCATTATAACCAACACAATGAAGATTTTTTCTTTATGAGGAATGACAGTTTCACGATTGCCTGCTACTAAATATTATTGTTGATTGCTCGTTTCATTGCAATCATTTACAATGATTACTATTATTGTAAATGATTGTTCGACCACAACAGTGTCAGAATGTGTAGTTTATTTTAACGGTATGGCCGGTGAGAATTCAATTTTGTACCTGTCACGTTTAACACTTCTTTAAATATGTTATTAAGCTCGTGAAGTAGTAGCTATATTGTTTTTCGCATTATTTTGTTACCCTTTAAGTTGGAACGACAGCGTTAACTTTCCATACACACGTTTTTTGGACTACGTTACTATGTTTCAAAACATTTTTATGGTTCACTAATGTTCGACCAAAAAATTATTGACAAATGGTAATTTGACAAACAACGTTTCACCAAATGATCATTTGGCAAACGAGATATTTGACAAAAGTATCATCTTACAAAAACTCACTTAGCAAATGATCAATTAGCAAACACTACACTTGGTAAATGGGTTAAATAATAAAATGTCAATTGACCTTTTTTCATTTCAGCAAATAATATGATTCGCAAATTAAGCATTTGTCCAAATGTCATTTGACAAAATGTTATTTCATAAAAAGAACTTCTTTAAAAATAGTCGGTTCTGGCGCTTCGCCGGCCGCTACCGCGGCACGCTCGCTTCGCTCGCTCGGCTCACGCGCTGTAAGTTCGCAGTTCAACCTAACACTCCTCCTCGCTTCGCTCGTCGTCGTACCTAACGGAGACCTAGGTAGACAGACATTCCGCAATATTTTGAAAAACACTTTGTGTCCCTGACTGACGAAGATAGCATAACAATTGCGTATTGGTTTAAAGAAACCAAATTTTCCAAATAATGTGTATTAATTTGACCCAGACTATGATTTTGATTATGAGATTTATTAATAAACGAACCACTTGTCAAATAATACATTGTACCAAACGTTTTTAGACCAATAGTAGTTTTGTCTGATAACTCAATTGCTAAATGTTCATTTAGTCAAATAATTATTTATAAAATGTAAATTTAACTGTTGATCATTTGGAAAAGTGAGTCATTTGTAAAATGACTAGTAGTAAAATGATCAATTGGCGAAACATTTTTTTGCAAAACGTTGTTTGTCAAGTGTAATTTTGCCAAACGACTTTTGTTCAAACGGCAGGGCACCCATTTTTATGTTAATATTCTTAACATGAAAATGTTTTGTTTTTCATTTCAATCACATCACCTCATTCCCTCAAAATCAATAAATTCATCAACTAGGCGCGAATAATAAATACCAACTTTATTTATGAATTATGACGCCAATCAGTTCGGCTCGGTATTTGGCATTTTGGTTTGAGAGATAAAATTAGTAACCATTTTATAAAAAGTTGTAAACTGACTTTCTGACAGAGTCGCTGTCGCCGGGCACGGCAAGGAGGACTGTATTTCAGAATTTTGAGACCTGACGCCCACGTAGAAGCATAAAAACTAGGTACTTACCTTCATCTTATCGGAAAAAAGAGGCTCAAGTTTACACGCTTGTTGAACGGAATGGAAAAAGTAAAGTAGAGTGAACAATTCGGTACAGGTTTTCACCCATTATGAGTGTTATGACGTAACTCCCAGTATGGGTATCATGATGTATAGTATTTTTACCGGACTACGGCGAGCCGAAAGGAAGGGATATGATTTTGGCAGTGCATGTTTGTATTTATATGTGGGCTCCACCGTAGCGTTTAAAATACTAGACCAATTTTGATGAATGAGTGATCAATCGATTCGAAATTATGCTAAATGCCGGGTAAATTAAGCTACCTTTTGTTTGAAAATAAACCAGTTTAAGTAATAGTATACAGTTTTTTGTTCCTAACTTTCTTCAATCCCTGTCATACAATAGTATTTAAGCTCTTCGTTGTTAAGGTTGTCAACAGGGTTGTTGTTGTTGTGGGACATACACACATACATACATACATACATTCACGCCTTTATTCCCAAAAGGGGTAGGCAGAGCACATGAAACGTATATTCCAGCGCCACTTTTAGCATAAATGTGGGTATAAAAGATCGACAAAATCCACACCCTATATAAAGTAGGTAACAACGTATATACAGTCGTATTTTCATAAGAGCATTTCAAAAATGAAATGTATCATTGCAACTTTAAAACTTCCATTCTAGACCAGCATTCAAAAGAAAGCCGACAAAGACCCTCATTATACAGAACTGGGAGATCAACGAAAACAAATCATTGCACTATTATCAAGCCCATTCAGCGCATTAAAGGAATCGAAAACAATGTTCATTAAACGAATACCAAAGCGAGCCACCAATAATTGCTAGGTCCATTTAGACATAGCATAAACCATTGAATAGGAACAATTTGTCGCTACTCCTAAAGGAGCTCTGTGAAGCAGACATTTCCAAGGGCCCGCTTGGACCGTTCTGATACCTCGTTAGTTATCTTGCGTTGCCACTAAATAATTGTAGCAAAATAACTGAGCTCACAGCAAAAATGAAAACCTACCTTAACTTCCAAAATTTTAAGTGCAAATTTGAATAAAGAACAGTGTGGTTGGAAGAATACTGTTAATAAGATTTCTAGCTTAGCAGTTGGAAATAGAATTGAATATGAATTGTAGGACTAGATTTTTCATTCCAAACACGAGTCAGCACACAAACTATCTAAAGTCAAACTATTTAAGGTTGATAATGGATCGGATGATAATTAGAAGAACTTACTGGTGATATTCCGCGTGGTACGGAAGCGAGAGCAATTTAGCTGTCCACGGACTTTATTTACTAGTGTTGAGTGATATACTTATAGACAAATGTGATGTTTTGAGCAATTCAGCTGTGTCGGACGATTCCACAATCGATACTCTGGCAAGGCAGTGCTGCTTGAATTGTTTTTAGAACATGAAAGGAAATAACTGTTACTAGTTTAGTGCCGGTATATGATTTAATGTTTAAATGTTGCTCCCGAGGATTCGTTGTGTTGAGAGCGAGGGAATTTGTTCCTTCAGCTGTCAACACGGCGAATCCTCAAACATATCAAGGGTCGGCAACGCCCATGGTACTCCATTGGAGTTGCATGCGTATATAGGCTGCGGTGTCCGCTTACCATCAGGCGGGCCGTACGCTTGCTTGCCACCGTCGTTGTGTAAAAAAAAAAGTTTTAAATGACTGAAGAAGTTTAATATATGGATAGAAGTTTGATTGGATTTTATAAAGGTCATACAAAAAAGTGCTGATGTAAAGATTCTATTCTACGTTATTTATAAACAGGCAATGAACATTAAGTTTTTTTGTTTATGATTGAATGGTATTGGTATCAGTATAATTATTAATTTAAATTGTCAAATGTCATTTAAGTTGTCAAATACAGTATCGCATTTTTTTTTATTTCTCATAACTGATAAAAAATAGCGATCATCTTTATTATTGTGTATTTTGAGAAATTCACCGTACATTGTTATGTACGGTGAATTTCTCAAATTGCATGATTAAATTATGAATGGCTCGAACGCCTATTTTATACTATAAAATACACATTCAACCTACTTTATTCGAACGAAACGATACTATGAAGGTAACTTATACGACGCAATTTACTATGTCGCGCGCGACATATTTATCGCACCGTATAAATAAAACATATTTATCCTTTGATATGTTGAAACGGTAGATAAATGCGACGGTCCAAGACGCTCTTAATACTATGTCGGATTAAGGACGAATTATGAGTTCATGTATTTACATTAATACATATTGATGTGTGAATACATTTTTAGAAAAAGTGCCCTTATAAGGCAAAGTATGTGGAATTTATGAAAGAGTTATAAAACTTATAAATTCAGCATATTATTACGTCCTCACATACTATTATCTGGTTCACCTTCACACAGACCTTCGAAATCTTTACGTGTCTTACGTGTTACGCATATCATACTATAGTAATGGCGAATTTCATATAAGACTACGAACGTCTAGTTTCAAAAAATCGTAAAGACACCTGTATTATGCGGAGCACATGAAACCTATACCTTTCAGTTCCATTTAAGCCGTGTAGTTGTCTGGAAGAGATCGCTCTTTAGCGATAATATCGCCTGACCCCGTAGCATGGACGGCCTTATCACGCGATAAGTGACAAGATAGAGCATCCGTCTCGTTCTATTGAACGGTGTCAGCCAGTGACGGACGCTCTATCTTGTCACTTATGGTGATCAGATCATCATGGTCCGATGTTTTACCTGTGTATATCCTTTCGCGAGAGTCCGCTGGATGCGGGTGGCGCAGGACAGGTCATTGTGGCACTCTTTGGGGGAGGCCTATGTCCAGCAGTGGACGTCTTTCAGCTGATACGATGATGATGATCCTTGGGTACCTGTGTATTCTTTTGCACCTGCCTAAGTTGTATGGGGTGTGAAATAATAGTATTTTATGCAATCGTTATATAATGTATTCCTTTTTAGTCGAGTACCACGTTTAGGCCACGAAGCTTGCTGAGTGGCCTAATTAAGGCACGAGACTGAAAAAGCTAATTATATAACTATTGTATACAATACTTTTTCTACGAGTTGACTGAACTAATTAAACATACTTGATATCTATTGAAAATCGTCTGAAATGAAGTGCAAGAAGTGCCGGCAAATATAATGCGTTGATGTCTAATTCATTTCAGGTCAGTAAAGGCGCCACGTGTTTGGTCAATTTCATTTTAGTTGTCTCAACAGTTATGAAATGTTGAGTTGGGAGCTCCATAGTAAAAAGTATGTGATTTAAGTTTGGTGTATGAACAAACATTAAAGTCGACGAGTATAAAAAGGGTATTTGCATTGACTTATCTGATTACGTAGCTACTGTACGGTGTAGGTATCGAAAACTCATCGCTGGGAATCCAAACCCATACCACATCTAAAGTAACACAAAGTAACCGTTATCACTGACTTCTTGGACAATGGAGTGTCAACAAAAGTCAAAAGAAAGCAACGCGGCAACCACAAATAGCCAACACGAAGCGTTGCAAAAAACACGTAACGTGTGGTCTTAAAACAGTATTTACGCCTCACGCCCGGAATCGAAAAACCGCCATAAGACCACTAACAAATTGGAATTCCTCTCCTTCATACTTCCCAGTCTATCTCGTTATAAACATAAACGGGTACGAACGAGACAAAATATAATACATTGGTAAATCAATAGCCTGGTTTATACGTGAGATATGAATTAAATGATAAAAGATAAGCTTCAGATCTTGTAATGGGACAGTATATCTTTTTAATTGGATGAGTTTTTGCTCTCACGCGTCGTTTCTAGGCGTTATGTGAGAAAAAGGCATTCTTGAATGTCTGTCGTCCATCGCAGCTCATAAATTGAATGTTAAGTTATAAAAGGTAGCGGAGTGGCGACGATAAGTCCGACGTCGGAACATATAACCCGACTAAATAAAATATTCGTCCCATTCACACATTTCGCCTATTAATTATTGACCGTGTGCCGCCGCACGTGTGAATGTATAAAAAAAACTGGTAACCGGGTGTCTGGGCTCGACCTGCTTACTATTTATTATTACAATTTACTACTTATTACTTAACTGACTGATTTCTTAACTCGTAACGGGACTCAGAACGGTGACGAAGATTTTCACTGCAGTCATATTGTTCTGGCACGTTCTCGTCATTTCAATGAAGAAATCCATACTCTCCTTTTTATTTATCGGCACGATATAACTGAAACTTGACTTGGTGGTGATTCTTTTTTATTTTTTCATTTCTCTCTTCTTCTTTTTAGTTTCTTCTTTCTTTTTTACCGGAAAACGCTGCAAGATAAAAAACGCACTTCTCTTCTGTCTTGTCCGTCGTTCGCACTCCATGGTAAATTAGTACATCCGAAGAGACAATGTTTCCGCTGGTACAGAGCGGTGTGACATACCTTAGCCATGATCTTGCGCAGAAATTTGTAGCTGCCTTCTTTAGATGCCAGAAGACTGCCATGTGATGTTAAAACGTCGTATCTGTACAGTAGGATGCATAGCAACATACAACCTTTCAAGCATGGGAAAAACTAGTCCGTAGAAATTTTATGGATTCACCGAAGTTAAGACTAAAAAAGTGGAATGGTAAAAACGAATTACTTTTAACAATACCTTACCTTGGGCATGTAGCTGGCGGATTTGAATAATGATAAGGATTCGTTCGTTTCGTGTAATGAGCACAAATATGCAATTTTATTATCTTGGAAGTTAAAAATAGCTACAAACTGTCATCTATCCGATCTGATTCGATATTTTTTTGATTAACTTTTGAAAATAGTTAAGATGTTCAAGGAATCCTGACCATTTCTGTTATAAGATCTAAAAATAATTGGACCATTCATTTCTCCTTCAAAATCAGTCCACAAACGACGTCTTAGTAAAACATTTCTATAGAAAACCTTGTCTTTTTTGGAAGTCTACGGTATTTGACTGAGTCAAATGAAACATCAAAAATGCCCTGTTAGTTTGAAGTTTGTAGCGAAAGTCACTTAGTTACGTCACATTTTTAATTGGTCACGTGTTTAATTTTACATTTCAATAAATACCTACAGTAGCGAGTTAACTTGCAGCATCGGCTAGTTAAGTCGCTTTTGCCGTTTGAACGGCAAAAGCGAGTTAGGTTGTAAGTTGTTGTAAGTAAACGGTGAATAGATCGCGATCCTATTTTTCGGTGAGTTTAGTGCGAAGTAGCCCCCTCTCTCGCGTCTCTCGCGCCCCGCCAACTTAACTAGCCGGCATGTAGACGGGCTAGTTTATTACCAGTCTATACGTTTGTAAACTGCTGCCGCAGGAGGTGTTATTTTTTTAGTATTTAAAATGAAGTGGACTGATAAGGATAACTACTCACTCGCCTACGTTTGGACGCTACTTACAATTTACTACTTATTACTTAACTGACTGATTTCTTAACTCGCTACTGTACTTATTGAAATGTAAATCTTAACAGGGCCGTCTATTGATCTTTATGTACCTATATCTATGTACCAGTCTAAAAAAACTAAAAATATTTTTCGAGATACTGGTTAAAACATATAAAAAATATTTAATTTGACAGTTCTCAAATACTGTATTGCCTTATTATTGAAGCACAGCGAAGGGACATATATCAACTGTTATTTCAGAGGACGAAAATGTCAGATCATCTAAAATAACAGTCGATATGTCCTAACGTACCTTCAGAAATGATTTACCCATCAGTAAAAAAAAATGTGATACGTGATATACAATGTGAACCAAAACCCAACTTCGAAGTCGGAAAAATACCCCACAGTAATAACATTCAAGTCAGCTCCTGCAAATTGCCCTTCCATACTTACAAATTACCCCTACTAATGGTTTTTGTGCTGACATCCGCCTGGGAGGTGCCAATTTATTCCTCTCTAATTGGCCCTATAACCGCGGGAGTCCAAGTTCGATTCCCGGCACAGATAATTAGGAACTAGGGTTATTTATGCCTTAGGGCGTAAGGGTCTGAAATTTCTTATTAATTTACGTCTATTTGTATATACGGGGTTGTATAGTTGTAAATTGAGCTCGTACGTCAATAAGGTAGATTGTTATAGAAATTATGATGCTTTAAGAATAGTAATTACAAATTATAAATGATCACATATTTTGTTAAGAGGATAACACCCCACTGTTATGTTAACGACAGTTAATTAAATAAATAATAAATTAATATTTGCGGACAATCTTACACAAATTGACCTAGTCCCAAACTAAGAAAAGCTTGTACTATGGGCACTAGACGACGATAAACATACTTGTATATATAAATAAATACTTAAATACATAGAAAACATCCATGACTCAGGAACAAATATTCGTGCTCATCACACAAATAAATGCCCTTACCGGGATTCGAACCCGGGACCTCCAGCTTCTTAGGCAGGGTCACTACCACCTAAGCTAAACCGGTCGTCAATTCAGCGAGTGAAGTTCTCCGTTTCAGCTTCGGCCAAAATTCTTTCGTATGTCCGGTTCATATGAATTCATCCCAGCTAAGCTACCAAGCTAAACGTATTAAGGCCTCCACCCACCGAACGCGTGTCGTGCGCGGCGCGTGTCGGGCGCGGTTGAAGCGGTAGCAACGCGGGGGTACGCGGCGGGTCCGCCGCGTCATGCCTCTCTCAGTACCATCACATTTAATATGTATCTCACCATCTCTATCACACTCAGCAGCGCGGCAGCAGCGCGGGCTTCACACGCGACGCGCACGACATAGTCCAGTCAATAAACTGACAACTTGTACGGAAAAATTAATCAATTTTGGAAATCATTTATAATAGCTTATTTTTTATGTGTAACGGATAAATTATCAATTAAATAGTTAAACGGCGACAAAATCCGACAAAATTACAGACATCATAAAAATGATAAATTATAGCTTCTGAAAAGTCAGAAAAAATATTAATTGATATTTTTGTCTTTATTTTGGTTCATATACATTTGCTGTATAATATTCAAGATAAATCGTACAAAAAAGACAATGCAAGCTTCATTGAAATCTACATAATTACTTCCGGGTGGAAAGTTTGTCGGATTCTTGAATAAATCATCTTAGAATAACATTTTAAAATGAAATAATAAAACAACGCTATTATAAATTAATGTTTTTCAAAACTGTATTTTGCCTGGAGTAACGCGGCCGCGCTGCCAAGTTGTAACTTTAGCGCCGCGGGCCCGCGTTCCGACCGCGTTTGATTTGTTTTTGAAGTGTAGTTTCAATGCTTTACAACTTGCGCAGGCCCGCGCAGCACACGCGCCGCGCACGACACGCGTTCGGTGGGTGGAGGCCTTTTGCAAATTAAATCCAACTTAGATGGCTCGATAGCATAACCAGTAGCGCCGCAAAAAACGAGACATGATCACGCGCATGTAATAAATTGAAATCGGATATTCATAATAAATATGGTGGATCCATACGTGACGACATGCGATGTCGTATACGATATCGTAAAATGTCGCCCGGTTTGTAGTTGAGGTTTATGTAAGTGTTGCTTTAAGATATGGGGTGGATTTTTAGGGTTACGCATGTGAAAGGTGCAATGGGGCCCTATTACTAAGGAGATTTATCTTGCGCTCTTCTCTACTAATATTGATTAATAATGTAAGTATTCATTTATTATTATACCCCACTTTGGATTTTTTTCTATAGAAGATACTTTAGGCAATCATGTATGTATCGATTAAATCAGATAAACAATTATATAGTCAAGAATCATATATCTGAAAATCAGACCTTATTGTTCCTTAATCTAGTCAGAACGGCGTTTCAAAGCACGCGATTTTTTCTAATGCATCCCCTTAAAATCGGTCTATTCGTTTAGGAGCTACGATTTCACAGATACACAGAAATAAACACACGAGACACGTCTCACAAAATAACCATGATGCACGAAGACTTTATTTTGAGCGTTTTATAAATCTACTAAACGAATACTACAAAAATAGTATACACAATTATTATTTATAATTCAAGTGACTCAAATGACGTTATTAACTAACAACAACAATAATTTTAAGATAATATTTAATAATCCCGCGATGCTGTCCAAAAAATATTTCTTATAATTTTGATATAGGTATTATATTTATTTAAATTTAAATGGTTCAACTCACGTATTAAGGATGACTCACGCTAGAACGGGACGTGTCCGGCCCGGGCCGTCAATGTCAATGTTTTTGTTAATGACATTAAATTGCGGAAGCGGCCCGGTCGCTGCCCGTCGTAATTGACACGCAACGCTATGCTCGTAAAGCGGCCCGGCGTCGGCCCGGTGCGAGCTCGGTGACGTGCCGTTTGCATAATGTACCGGCCCGGTGACCGAGCTGCGGACGGGGCTCGGCTCGGTGCAGGCTCGGACACGGCGCGGTGGCGAAATGTGACAAGCAAATAAGCTCGTTGACGTCTCGTCACGATTACGGCCCGGGCCCGTCACGGCTCATTCTAGCGTGAGTCATCCTTTAAAAGTCACTACGGGCGACATGTTTCGAACGCTTCGAGAATTCTTCGTCTGGATGAGAACCGAACCGTGGAAACCGTGAACATGTCTCACGAAAGTATAAATTCGAATTTAAATTAAATCTACAAGATTATTTGCCACATTTTGTAACTTTGTAGTTCATATTAATAATCGCCATAAAACCTTTCAATAACTATTGTATAGAGTATTGGAACCCTTGTTGTGCCAGGGTGTTTGATCAAAGTGTATAAGATTGTATTTATTAGGTTGGTTATGTCTTATGTTAGTTTTGTATTTTATCAATGCTGTGTTGTTAAGTAGCTGGGCAATTTTATAAAAAAGTTGTACTGTTGTGATGCTTTGATATTCAAAGTTACTCCTAACGGAGAATTATAAACATTATTCGTCCTTACCTATAGGTATGAGAAAAAAGTGTAAGTATTTTTTTTAATATTTGCATTCCGTTACAAATACAGTGATTCTGCTAAGTCGAAACCGAATACTCTAAATTTTGGAAATAAGAGTCAGTGTACTTACATATTTTATAAATGGTTCACTAAACTTTTGTACTTTTTTCTTATATTTTTGTTGGTATATCGAGTGAAAATAGGGTTTGTTCGGACCTGGTTCATAAATACGGTAATTCTAAATATTTAAATACGTGCGTTATGGAAATTAGTGCGGCTTTCCTTGTTTTTTCCTTTCAAGAGCGCTATCGAAGACGTTTTGCAATGAGGGTTTCCAAAATGTATTATGTGTTGACATAAGCTGGCAGCACCGTGGCGAGAGGTGGGTCTAGGTGTCAAAATCCACCAATCATATTTAATCATCATCAATTTGATTGGTGGATTTTGACACCTAAACCTCTCGCCACGGTGCTGCCAGCTGGTGACATAATACATTCTGGAAACCCTCATTGCAAAACGTCTTCGATAGCGCTCTTGAAAAAAAAAACAAGGAAAGCCGCACTAACTTCCATATCGCACGTATTTCAATATTTAGAATTACCGTATTTATGAACCAGGTCCGAACAAGCCTATCCTCATTATAAACATCTACGAACATGGATAAAACGACTTCGCGTGTACTTCAGATTACCTGACTTGACCGTATTGCATCAAAGTAGTCAATTAAAAAACCAATTCTACTGCCTAAGTATAAGATTCCAATTCCAATGACAGTTTTATAAAAAGTCGCCCACATTGAATAATTTCAACTGTAAGTTTTTGTTGACAAATTACTCCTTTGACGACAGGTAGTTTTTCCCCTGACGGCTAGATTTCCACACGAGCGGTCTATTTAAATCAACTTGTTGATTTGATATTGCTATGATAGTTGAGGTAAACTGTAAGTATAATATGTGACCCTTTTAGTAACGTATTTTTCGTATTTTACATCGTCCTCCTAGCGTTATTCCTGGTTGTGCCCCTTAAAGCAGCCCGGAGCCCGCTTTGACACCTCATTCCAATATTTGGCAAAGGCACTAGTTTTACGAAAGCGACTGCCATCTGACTGGGGAGGATAAATTTTACAATGTGAATTATTACAAAAAATATTCAAATCAAATCTCGGGTGTCAATTATGTTTTTATACTCCTTATATATATATAGTTATACCTTAATGTGTCTTTAATGTGTAATTTCATAACTGTTGAGACAACTAAAATGAAATTGACCAATCACGTGGCGCCTTTACTGAACTATAATGTATTTGCCCAATAGGACGCCGTCATGAGAAAGTCAAAAGGTAATAGACATCAACGCACAAAAAGAAAAAGCCGTTGGTTGCACATCGTTTTCAATAAATAGATACCAAGTTTGTTTAATTAGTTCAGTTGACTCTTAGAAAAAGTATTGTATACAATAGTTATATAATTCGCTTTTTAAGTCTCGTACCTTAATTAGGCCACTCAGCAAGCTTCGTGGCCTAAACGTGGTACTCGACTGAAAAAGCATACATTATATAACGATTGCATAAAATACCATTATATTATCCCTGATACTTTAAGATCAATTTAACTCGACATTCCACAACTTCGATATAAATGTTTGAGTGCATTTGCATCTCCGCGTCACAATATACAAATCATCATATCAGCCGAAAGACGTCCACTGCTGGACATAGAGAGCCCCCAAAGAGTGCCACAATGACCGGTCCTGCGCCACCCGCATCCAGCGGACTCCCGCGACCTTTACCAGGTCATCAGTCCACCAGGAGGGCCTACCCACGCTGCGCCTTCCGGTACGTGGTCGCCACTCAAGAACCTTTCCGCCCCAACGGCCATCGGTTCTACGTACAATGTGCCCCGCCCACTGCCACTTAAGTTTAGCGATTCGGAGGGCTATATCGGTTACCTTGGTTCTGCTGCGGATAGCCTCATTTTTGATGCGATCGCGCAGAGAAACTCCCAACATAGCCCTCTCCATTGCCCTTTGGGTGACTTTGAGCCTTTCCGTGCCATACGTCATCACTGGCAACACACACTGGTCAAAGACTCTCGTCTTGAGACACTGCGGAATATTGGACGAAAAGATGTGCCGTAGCCTCCCAAATGCTGCCCAGCCGAGTCGGATTCGACGATTGACCTCTTTCTCAAAGTTGGACCTACCTAACTGAACAGTCTGTCCTAGGTATATATAATCGTCTACAACTTTGAGCGTAAAGTGTCCGATTGAAATGGGAGTCGGTACTACATGGGTATTTGACATGATCATTGTCTTATCCATGTTCATCCTTAGACCAACTCGCTCGGAGGCTTTACTGAGGTCATCGACCAGCGTGCTTAAGTCCTCCATGGTCTCAGCCAAGCCTACTATATCGTCAGCAAACCGAAGGTGAGTGATGTACTCGCCGTTGATGTTGATGCCTAGCCTTCTCCAGTCCAGAGTCTTGAACACGTCCTCCAGTGCAGCGGTGAACAGTTTTGGGGAAATAACATCCCCTTGTCTGACACCCCGCTGCAGCGAAATAGGGTTCGAACTCTGATCCTGGAGTCGGACGGACATAGTGGCGTTCTCGTACAAACACTTCAGCACTTCGATATAGCGGCAGTCTACTTGGCACCGTTGGAGAGACTGTAGTACAGCCCAGGTTTCGATCGAATCGAAGGCTTTCTCGTAGTCCACGAACGCTAAGCAGAGACGCAGGTTATACTCCTCAGTCTTCTGTATAACCTGGCGGAGCGTATGAATGTGGTCTACGGTGCTAAAACCTCTTCGGAAACCGGCTTGTTTGGGAGGCTGGAAGTCATCAAGCCTGCGTGCGAGACGATTCGTAATGACCCTTGAAAACAGCTTATAGACATGGCTCAGAAGTGAGATGGGTCGGTAGTTCTTCAGCAGAGTGTTGTCACCCTTTTTGAAGAACAGCACCACCTCACCTCTGTTCCACGCCTTTGGCGTTCTCCCTTCCAGTAGAACGGTGTTGAATAACTTCTGAAGGGCCGTAAAGATCGGTTTTCCACCCGCCTTCAGGAGTTCGGCTGTAATTCCGTCTTCACCGGGTGCCTTGCTGTTCTTAAGCTGTTTTAGAGCCATTCTAATCTCGCACAGGCTGATGTCCGGGATGTCGTCGGTGTAGTGTCGGGTAAGTCTAGCTCTAGGGTCTTCTGCCGTACCAACTTCGGGTTTGCGAGTTGACGTGTATAGGTGTCCGTAAAAACGCTCTATCTGACTCAAAAGCTCAGGTTTGGAAGAAACGACTCTGCCGTCCTCAGTTTTCCACCTTGCAAGCTGGCTCTGCCCAATAGACAGATCTCGTGCGAATACTTTTGAGCCCTTATTTCGCTCGATGGCCTCTTCGATACGGTTCGTATTGAATTGGAGCAGATCGCGGGTAAGGGACTTGGAGATCCGTTTATTGAGCCGCCGGTATAAAGTCGCATCGGCTGAAGACTGCAGAATCATTTCACTCCTTTCCTTCATGAGCTTCTGAATGGAGCTAGAGAATATACAAATATTTCGTGCAATTTTGGCAACTGTTAACTAGATGGCGCTACACATTATCGAAGTCGTCTACATATGTGTATGACACCTAGATATTATATAATATCAAAACGGTCTATTACAAAGCTATCTGAAATAATGAAAAAATATACATATAGAATGATAATATATGCATTCTTATTCTAACCGGTAGTGATTCTATTTTACGTAAGCACTATTAATGTATAGCGCCTTACAGGGATATTTTCAAATTCTTAACTATTTTATTTTTTGCCAGAATTAGATAAAAGCGGTAGGTCAGAAGAATTCGTTATTCTGTGTCATATAAATACAATATCTTAACTATGTACCCTAAAAATTACTCTGCGTTACTACATACCACTAAGTAAGGTCGGTTTCCACATTGATTAATGATTAGTGCGAGTTCATACAAAAGCTACTCGCACTTGCAGCAAATGTATGGACTCGCACTAATGTACACCGGCCCTTAGTTTCGTCACTCAATGTACCGTATTTGTAGGCGATTGTGCGAATATTGTACAATCTTCCAACTTAACAAAATGTATAAAATTCAGATAAAAACTAAAATTGATAAGAAAATAATTTTTCACCTAATTATGGTAACCCAATAGCGCGCATCGTATATTTTACACAAAAGATTCCTTGGAGAATGCAACATATACGTGCATATACTTTAATTCAGTGTTACAAAGCACTCTCCATCCCCGTTAAGATGCCGTGCGCGCGCACATTAACATTTGTCACTCGCGGCTCAACAATGACCAGTTAACTTAACTGGTTAACTGTCTGCACGTAAACTGAGTTTAAGGTGCGGTGTACACTGTGGGTGATGGCGTTTGAGTAATCTTTTTCGCACTAAAGTAGTGTCGTACCGTAAATGTGAAAATAGTTGCATCATGTTAGTGCATATATTTTTGTTTTCGGGAATCATCCGTTAATTAATCTACACTATAAATTAATAAAGATGTAGTCCCCTCATTTAAGTTTAGCTCATCGACGCATAGCAACGTGTATACATATAACACGACTGGCCAATCGTATTATCACCCTTGGAATAGAGTATTTAAGAGCAAGTTCGGCCTAGCCAGTCACATCAGGGGGGTTATCACGTCGTTACGTGATAACCCCCCTGATGATGAAACGTTTTTCGAACGCGCGTTAGGACAGTTCAACTGTCATTTTTCCATATCAAAATTAACATTTAGATCTACCTAAAGTACGTAATGTGCGTTACGTGATCGACCTGCAGAGCTCATAATAGGGCTAATCCATAATTGGGTAGAGTCGGCCTCATCGAAATCGATGAGGCGGACTATATAAGTATATATAAATATGAAATCGAATGTAGACTGATTGATAATGATAATATTTTCTAGATAAAAAAGATAAGTATGATATTGATTGGTTGCTAATATACTTATTGTTAATATAATTAATTTGGATGAATGTCTGTAAATAGTTAATTTGTGTAAACTTTTTTAATTTGTTGCAACTGCATAAACAAAATACTTGAAAAAAATAAAATACACTAGCTAATGGTATGATTTTTTCACCGTACTCACGTATGATCGCTTCAAAAATTGAACATACGTACTTAGTACTTTTCTGTGGACTCGAAAATATTGGCTTTCTGTGGACACAGTCTCGCCCGGTTGTGCGGTCTCACGGTCTGCTTTCAGCCCGGCCGCGGTCGCTCGGTTTTGATTCATGCACAATTGCACACGAACCAACAGGTCTACCTATGCTAATATTGTCTTTTCCACGATTCATGCGAACCACAAAAAGAGCAACGAAAATGAGCATATTTGTATAGGTTTTCCTCTCGTTCTATTTTATTGCTGATTGTTATTGACACACATTTTTTAAGCGTTAGCATTTTGTTTATTAAATGTTTGAATCGAATTAAAAATATAAAACTATACAATCATTACCTATTCAACGACGATGAACTGCTCTCATAAACAAGAATCGTAATAAATATGGTCGCGTTTAAATCAAAATATGTAGTTACCCTCTAACTACATGTTATTGTTTTGTTTCTTTTTCTAACAGTTTAATTTGTGTGAGGTATACAATAAAGGATATTTGTATTGTATTGTATTGTATTGTATTGTATAGTTATAAATACATAACGAGCCCTCTTTTTTATTAAAAAAGCAAAAGCATTTTACCAAATTGATCATTGTCACCTGACTATGACAATACGACGTACATTACTGAGTCCAAGTAGGTACTTAAAGAAACCCAGTAAATACGTACTTATGGCAAATTGTCAGATGACAATTGTCAAGTTGCTTCATTTTATCTTTCAAGATAAACGTGACAATCATAAGCCCGCTGATTATAGTAACATTCAATTCAATTCATAACATTTATACGTGACCAATCAATTAATAGGAGCTTAAATGACAAATACAATTTGCAGCTGATCATGATATGACAATACGACGTACATTACTGAGTCCAAGTAGGTACTTAAAGAAACCCAGTAAATACGTACTTATGGCAAATTGTCAGATGACAATTGTCAAGTTGCTTCATTTTATCTTTCAATATAAACGTGACAATCATAAGCCCGCTGATTATAGTAACATTCAATTCATTTCATAACATTTATATGTGACAGCAATCAATTAATAGGAACTTAAATGACAAATAAAATTTGCAGCTGATCAAATTAATCGCAGTTATACTTCTAAAGAACTAAATTGTCAAATGTATTACAAATTGATTGCAACACCTACTTAGATAAAAAAGAAGGCCCTTTCAGAATCCATCATTAATTTCCATCAAAATTATTAATAACCGATAAATAATTCATAAAGATCGATACCGCATGCGCGCGCGCATTCAAAGATGCGCCGGCGGTGCCTTATGCGGGTAATTGTAGGCAAATGCGGAGGTGCCGGCAGGAGGCCGTTTTTTACTCTAACTACCCAGGAGTTCTTGTTACACCGCAAAGCAATATCTTAGACAGTAATAAAAGTAAAGTTCACATTTTATCAATCCAACCTACGACTGCTAGAAGTTGGACTCAAAATCATTTCATGCGCTTGACGCCTAAAATATTTGTACGTGTTTTTCACCTTATTGCTATGTAATAAAGTACTAAAAATGGATCATCGTTATCATATCAGCCGAAAGACGTCCACTTCTAGACATAGGCCTCCCCCAAAGAGCGCCAAAGTGATCGGTCCTTTGCCACCTGCATCCGGCGGACTCCCAAAATCTCTACCAGGTTATCAGTTAAAATGGATATATTTGTATTCGACTGTATATATTACAATATCACGTACAGTCCGTGAGTTAAGCCCAGGAGGGTAATTTCGTAACTTTTCGGACGATTGCTAGGACAAATCAACTGTTATTTTCCCGATAACAAATAGCATTAAGATCTACCTAACGTTCGTTCGAAACTTAATGCAATCGGTCAGTTGGGTGTAAGTGAAAGCGCGAGAGGAACGCAAACCCAGACCCGAATCCTACTCAAAGTGCTCAAGGACTGTATCATAATGTAAAAGTGTGTTGTTTATATCCATTATAATCATTTCGTGTCCAGTACGAGTTGCAAAATAACACTTGTTAAAATAACGTGTAAACTGCGAGGCTACAATCATAACTTAACATCAAGTAAAATTATGACAAAATATTTATAACATTGTTATTTACGACGCTACGGTGTGACAGCACGCCATTTTAAATTAAACTTTGGCATTTTTGTAAGTGTAAAGTATTTAAAATATGTCCATCCTCGTTACGACGTTAAATGTGCTTATTAACTTGAGGTCTATATAATTAAGAGGTGTGTGCGATTGCAAAATAGCCATTTATATGATAAAGCCAGTGTTGGCTCAGATGCTAGCTAATAAAATTATGTTCAGGTGGGGTAAGAGGAACTACCGGGAAAGCGAAACAGTATTTGGTAACTACTAACTACTGTTTCACTTTCCCGGTAGTTCCTCTTACCCCACCTGACCTTAATCGTATTCGGTCTGTTATTTCGGTGCTATCAATGCCTACGTTTTAATTGCTATTAAAATAAACGAAACTATATTATTTTTCACGATTATTACAAAACTAACCAAGTAAAAAGGGCTCTATAGGATGTTTTATATTTCAACGTTCGGGAAATAAAACTTATGCGAAATGATAACTAATTGCTACTAATGATTTGCACATTGAAACTACTTGGTCTTGTACGTCGATTTTCCAAGTATTTATCTATGATCCTAGCTAGCTCTAAGATAGTATTATCTTCAATTATTCAAACTATCCATACAAACTTTATATATATTACTTTTACATTCTTAAAACGCTGATCCTGATATTTGGTATAGAGATAGTTTGAATTCCGAGGAAGGACATGGGATAGTTTTAATCCGGAAACCGTCCCCTAAGGGAGGAAATGGGGTCTGAATGTTTGAATGGACTGTATGGAGCTACGATATACCTAAATGAGTTCCACGTGGACGGAGTCGCAGTAAGAAGCAAGTTGGTATATTATATAAAAATCTACTTATTTGTCTTATTATGTTTTGACCGTCCATGATATTTACATACAAACTCGCATTAAAAGAGAGCATTAATGGTATATAACTTTAGTCCATATGTTCATAATATATCTACCAGTGCCGATGGAATCAAGTAAATATGTACTCGGTCTTTGGCAATTACTGGGGTTGTAGCTATTTACTCTGCGAAGACGAAAGTGAATAAGCGTCAAGTGAGAAGCTATTTAGCAATACTTTTTTATTAGACAGACATAATGAAATGATATCGTTTCTAGTGCAAAACCTGTCCAAATCTGTTCAACATTAAAATATCGCAAGCATTATTAGGCACCTTTGCACATGACACGATGCGGATTATTTGAGTAGTTCAGCATCAACTTGGTGGCTTCCATAAAAAAAAAACAAGGAACTTCACACCACGAAAACCAGGTTCGTTATGGGCAAATCACTCGAATTATCATTCGAAATTTCATGGAGCCCGTACTTAGCGTAATGAACGAGCACGAAATTGTGATGCGGCGTAAAATTTCCAGAATTCGGACGCCATGATTATGACACTTAATTGAAATTCGGTTATCGAGATTCTTTTAAGTGCTTTCGTAGAAAAGTTGCAGCGGTGCAGGGTTGGCACTGCAAGCGGCAAATGTAATTTAAAGATACAAGAACATTATTTCTTTGCTATTCCGCAAAAAAAAGTGCAGGTCTATTAGCGATGATGAAATTCTATTTGTGTATTTTTGCATGCAGTTAATGCGAAGACCGCTCCCGCACGTGCAACCATGCAAATAATTATAACAGCGTGGAGGTGGTTACCAATAATAACAAAACCTCGACACGTGTTTCGGCTCTACGAGGCTCTACTTGTCTCTGACTGTAATGCTCTTCCATTGCAGGCTAAAACGTCATGGTTCAGTAGTTCGATGAAAAAGAAGTTAATTCGATTTGAGCATCAGAAACTAAGACTCCGTGGTTTGAAACCGTTAGTTCCGTCCTTTTATTTCTGATTGTATGAGCTTGACAGTTCACTTTGCGATGACAACTGCCGGCGCCATATTTAGCATTTGCCGGTCAATAAATTCTGGTCGATGCAACCGGCCGGCCCTAAAAAAATAGTCCTAAAATAGTAGGTACAAGCAACCGTTTTTGTTATACTTGGCATTGTTGAATTGATATTTCATAATTAAAGTTCCAGTTTAGACAGGTTGACTAGAAGGGAATACCTGTAGGCATTAAGTCCGCCAATTATACTTTGTTTTATTTGTGCAATATAGTTTAAATAAATAATTAAATAATATTGATTTTTTGCCTAAAATCATATCGCGAAGTAGAGATTTTCCGAGATAATTAATTAATCGATTTTTTTTTTGTTGCAGCCCTAACACTCTTGGTCTAAGTAATGGGTGCCAAATACCAGCTTTTAGTTGTCAGTGTAAACATGAAAATTGATTCTGAAGGAATAAGTTATGGGGCAAAGATTGTACGCTCGTAAGTTCATGGAAATGTATTACCGGGCACTTGAAACCAACGGTTAAAAAATATGGCGGGGCTAGTCGGAAAGCATCCGCAGACGTTATTTAATGTTAATTAAGAAAATGCGTTGTAATTCATGAAATTGTCAATGAAATGTTCAGTTTTTCCGACATTTGAACTAATCTTCTTTTATAAAAGGCGTGACTTAGTCTAGTGATTGCATGGTCCTTTTCTCTCGAATAAAGCATTTTTGACAGCTCATAAAATACCAATTATATGATCATTGAGATAGTTTAAGTAAACAGTAGTATTTGGTAAAACGGGGCAAGAAATTGCCTTCCGCAGATTACGTCATTATTCCCATTTGATCGAATCCGGCTGCAGTGAGCAGGGAGGGAGTGCAGGTACCTATACTCCTCCAGAGATGTGCAAAGCCGTGTTTTCGTATAGGTACTTATTTGGCACCGTCTTTTAATTTAACATTATGAATAGCTCTCATATTTTTCAGTTTGAGTTTCAATTTTGATAAGTGTTGCACGTACAAAAATCAATCTGAAGAAGCGTGGCAAAAAATAGGTAGAATTTCACAGTTTCATATTTATATCTACCCAAAATACATCAAGTCATATTTACAGTGTGCGGTCAATATAGGTTTATCGCAATTGCGGGGTAGCTAGCGTGGCATTACGAGACGTGTAATTATAAAAAACAACTGAAACTTATTAGGAACGTGAAACCAGCTTGACTTGACATTTATTGCCACTAATATTGATGGATTCTGACTTCAATAAAAAACATTCAGAGAGTGGTCTCAATACGAGCCCGAGGGCCTAAGGCCCGAGGCCGAGCCCCCGCAGATACTCGTTATTCCGTACTTTGCTTCGAATAGGTAGAATTTCACAGTTTCATATTTATCATCATCATCATCATCATATCAGCCGAAAGACGTCCACTGCTGGACATAGGCCTCCTTCAAAGAGTGCCACAATGACCGGTCCTGCGCCACCCGCATCCAGCGGACTCCCGCGACCTTTACCAGGTCATCAGTCCACCTTGTGGGGGGCCTACCCACGCTGCGCCTTCCGGTACGTGGTCGCCACTCGAGAACTTTTCCGCCCCAACGGCCATCGGTTCTACGTGTAATGTACCCACTGCCACTTATGTTTAGCGATTCGGAGGGTTATATCGGTTACCTTGGTTCTGCTGCGGATAGCCTCATTTCTGATGCGATCGCGCAGAGAAACTCCCAACTTTGCCCTCTCCATTGCCCTTTGGGTGACTTTGAGCCTTCTTATGAGGCCCATAGTAAGCGACCACGTTTCCGTGCCATACGTCATCACTGGCAACCCACACTGGTCAAAGACTCTCGTCTTGAGACACTGCGGAATATTGGACGAAAAGATGTGCCGTTCATATTTATATCTACCCAAAATACATCAAGTCATATTTACAGTGTGCGGTCGATATAAGTTTATCGCAATTGCGGGGTAGCTAGCGTGGCATTACGAGACGTGTAATTATAAAAAAACAATTGAAACTTATTAGGAACGTTTAATCAGCTTGACTTGACATTTATTGCCACTAATATTGATTGATTCTGACTTGAATAAAAAACATGCTTTCTTGTGTGTTCCGGTCGAAAAGTGGGTAAAACTAGGTATGCATATTTTTAAAACATACAAAATACGTCTAAACTTTTGGCTCGATTCGCATACATCTATACTAATATTAAAAAGAGAAAAAGTCTGTGAGATTATGCCTAGTTTTGTATATGTATTTATAAATGTATGTTTTGGGTACTCGCCAGAACCACTTATCATATTTCAAAAATACTTCCACCTGCGTGTAGAATGAACCCTCTAGTTCGTTACGAAAAAAAAATAGCCTATAATTTTAGAAATAACATGCTTAAATTAGAAAATAATTCTTAATCAACCTATTGTACTATCACATTGGTTATAGGCTATATTTTATCTCGCGGGTTTGCCTGCGTTCTTTGCAATACGCGGGCGAAGCCGCGTGGGCAGCTAGTTTTTTATAAATTAGGTAAGAAATTATACTTTACATGATATCGTTATTAAATTTCTTTATACACATGCATACATACATACATACATACATTCACGCCTTTATTCCCAAAAGGGGTAGGCAGAGCACATGAAACGTATGTTCCAGCGCCACTTTTAGCATAAATGTGGGTATAAAAGATCGACAAAATGTGATACATTTTCTTTATGCAAATCATAAACCACACTCAAAATATAAATAGGCGAGCGAAACTAGTCATATGTTTATCCCACTGTTATTTTATTTTATTTTTTATTTATTTATCAAAAGTACAAAACAATTAACACTGTTATGTTACTCGCCAAACTGCGATAACAGTTTGGCGAGTAACATAACATTGTTAATTGTTGTAATTATGGGTCGTACATACAAAGTGCGTGCGTACGTGTAAGTTATGTATCTATCTACGAAATATAAGAAAGACTTTATCCTTAAACTCGGCTATTAAATAAAAATCGTGTGTTCGTATCAGTCGCGCTATATAGAGCAAAAATGTTATTAATTAAATGCATACTTTAAAAAAGATGTCTAAAATTCTGATAAATGTGAAGACAAAGAACTCATCATCATCATATCAGCCGAAAGACGTCCACTGCTGGACATAGGCCTCCCCCAAAGAGTGCCACAATGACCGGTCCTGCGCCACCCGCATCCAGCGGACTCCCGCGACCTTTACCAGGTCATCAAAGAACTCGCTTTATCTAAATTCAGCCTCCTTGCTCCTAATATTAAAGTAATTGAGAAGAATAACACACTTCACCTCTTGACATACTGATAGACTTGGTCATACTTACGTAACCCAAATATGAACCGTATGCAGACGTCAAAACAAAAAATGCGCTTAAGCTTATTAAGCTGGTCTTCAGTGAGATCAATGTAGGTAATATCAGCGTAATCTATAGGGAGGATGTTATATAGTGATGAATATTAACATATTTTTTTTGATATGCTAGAACAAATAGTTTTTCCTATAAAACTGCTTAACTAACATCAATTTTAACAAAATTAGATCTTGTCAGCCTCTTAAGTTAGACTATGTATGTCCAAATAATGGGCCATTGCGTCCCTCCCTATAACAAAATTTCCGTATGACCAATTTATTTGGATTTTAATGCCAAAAGTCCAAACAAAATAAAAGTTAACCCCAATTTCACACCAGCACTAACAAATGGCCGCAACGGATTTGTAATTCAAAATTGGAATTACGTAACATTGCAGCCAGTGCGTCGATTATTCGAATCGATTTTTCATTCGATATTTGTTGGCCACCGCGGTGGTCTGCGCGTGAATATGGGGCGGGATCGATCGGTATCGATCGGTAATTTTGAGGTACGAAAATTTTCTATATTAATCGATTATCGGGGAACGTTCTGACTGGGATGCTGGTTGGTTGCGTTTAGATACGGAAGAAAATTATCATTATAAACTTGAGAGACGGTCGGTCGGTCGGTGAAGTAGTCCCTAATTGCCATTCTGTTCTTGACTCTATACAAATAGCCATTAGTTGATTGCAAAGATATTTATTTTTATTTTATAGTATTGTTTAACTGAAGAATACACAAAAAAAAAACAAATTAAACACTTATTGACTTGCTAATATTTTTTAGCAGTTCCTACAATACTACTTACTACAATAAAAAACACAAATTGTAATAATCGACAAATGCAAAACTTACACATTAAAAGGTCTGATATATTCAGTTAGTAGAATTATATATGATCAATTTTAATCATTTATATCTGAGAATATAGTACGATACAGGTTAGTAAAAATGTTAGCTAGTTCAGCATATTCTGCGAGCATTGGCGTACAAATATTTCAATATTTTTATTTTATAATTTAATTATCACTATTTCACGCAAACCATATTTTCTGACCATTTAGAATCTTATTATACAAGCTTTTAATTAACTTGCAATCTATGTCTGTCCGGGTGAAATCTGGCAACTTTTTGAAGCAGATATCTTCAACCGATTGAGCTGAAATTTTGGGTACTTAAAGGTATAAATAGTTTGGATGACAATTAAATATTATTGTACCATCGACCTGATCTGATGATGGAGACAGAAGGTGGCCATGGGAATTCAGTACTTCAGTAGTAGTTGACGACGGTATACAGAAAAGTTCAGTCGGCAATAAAACTTGTATCAAATGAAATATTTACAGAAACTTATTTAAGTCCCTACGTTGGGTCACGGTATAAACCAACCCATACTTTAAAATAGGCTCATTTATAAAATCGCCCATCGAGCCTCGCCCGAATAAAAATGATGCCCATTTGCGTTATTGATACCGGATTGTATAGTGACCCAATATTGGTATCGGTTGTGATATGAATACAGAGCAGTCGAATTAAAAAAATTACAGTTTAAATTTTTTAACACATATACAAAATTGTTAATGTGCCCTGCTGATGGTCGATTACGTAACGTTTTCTACGATTTAAATGTAATTTTTTGTATGGGAAAATGACAGTTGAGTTGTCCTAACGCTCCTTCGAACAGTAACGTATTCACCCCTTTGGTCGGTGCCATAACCGTTCCATAAGTTTCTTACGTTCAGTATGTAATTATTGGTATGCGTAAATGACAGTTTGTCTCAACGCTCGTTTGTTCGAAAAGTCCGAAATTGCCTTTCGAACTCCCGTAAAAACAAACAAACAACATCAGAGGGGTAATCCTGTAATGTTCCGAACGCGCGTTAGGACAATTTAATTGTATTTTTTCCATGTAATGAGTGATCGACCTGAAGAATACGGTAAAAATCTATGTATTCATAATTAAACAGGAACGGACGCGTACCTAATGAATGTTGAATAATCTGTCCTACTAATACTACAAAAGGATAAGTCTGTTATTCAGAGCAATGACGTGTAGTTGCAGCGTCCAAAAGGCAACCGGATGGCTCGCGGTATTTGAGCTCCCGAAGTATTGTGGAACCGCCCTGTGTAACCCGAACTGAGCCAACTTGGACTGGGGCGGAATTAGGCGTGATTATATGTATGTGTATGTAATTCACGATAGTTCACACTTCACCGTATGCATGCACTGTCCGAAGAGATTTGTAGGCGGCTCCGCACGCCGTAGCGGGGTGCGGCGGCAGTGTATGACCACCATAGACAACAATGAGGAACAACGACACAGCGTGCAATTTAATTCAACCTCATCATCATCATTAATTTAAGAGTTATCCTCTTGTCGGTGGAGTATTTTCCATTTCTCTCTGTCGTACGCCAGCCCTTTGATTTGCTGATACGACACGACACCAGGTTTTCCTTTATTTGGTCTATATAACTGCGTCGTGGTCTTCCCCTGCCTCTCCTTCCTTCTATCTTTCCTTCCATTATGGTTTTAAAGAAGTTTTCGCGCCGTATCAAATGACCAATCATTTCCCCTCTTCTAGTGCTGATGGTGTTCAAGATCGATCTCTTCTCTTTTACCCTTCTCAAAACGTCCTCATTTGTTACTCTCTCAGTCCAGCTTATACCTTCCACCCGTCTCCAACACCACATTTCAAACGCTTCCAGTCTTTCTCGGTCCCTTTGTGTCATTGTCCACGTTATAAGTAATTCAACCTATGCCGTCGTAATTCATAACTTTTACATTATTTTAATGCGCAGGCGTTATATATTTCGACTATTATCGTTAAGGACTCTGAAACTAAACCAAACCGTAGCATCGTGAGAAAACAGCGGAACGTGAAACTTTTAATGCACTCCCAGATATTATCGGGCCGGCGATGACGAACGGCCGGCCAAACTGCGGATTTATTCATAGGCAGCGAGAAATCGAGTTCCCGATGGGTCACGATCTATTGTTGCCATTCGGATAGATTTTAATGAGTGAACAGAAGTCTGACTAAGCCAATTATGTTAAATCACGCTCTTAGGCACTGGTCCCACCGCCGGCTAGTAAGCTAGAAAAGTTGGGCGAGTAGCATTACATTGCGGATCTGTAAAGGTCGATTGATCACACTGTGCCTGGTCAACACGCAATGAACCGTTACTCGCCCAACTTTTCTAGCTTACTAGCCGGCGGTGGGACCAGTGCCTATATGTAAAAATAAAATTTACCGTTTCTATGTAGTTTAGGAAGGAATACATTTTGAGTTGAAAGCGTGAGTTCGATAATTCACTGATTGGAATATGAATTATTATGATTTCATTCTTATTTCCCAAAGTTTTTAGAGAACAATTTGAGGTGTAGTGCGCAACATTGTATTAATAACCTTGAGTCATGCAGGTGTTTCACGCACGTGCACTAGCTTTTTCTAATGAATAACTATCCTATTGTTAGATCCTATTTCATAGGGCCTCGAAACCTGATAGTATGTCTCACATAACCAAACCTAATTAATAGTAACCTCATTCCAGTAACCTTCATTGTTAGAGTATGCCTATATAAACCCATGTATTTCCTAATAAAGCAATCATTCCATATCCGAGACTCGTTGTATTATTTACTCCTACGAACCACATCTCATGGCGACCTTGCCAGGATGAGGAGGAGGAGGTTGCTTGCTAAGAACGCAAAAATACAAGACTACCTATAGGTTAAAAATATCTATTTAAATTTATTACGTGTATTAAATATATGTATAAATCTAAGCTATGGTAAAAAGGAGGAAGGAAAACGCTGGTGTCGTGTGTCGTATCAGCAAATCAAAGGGCTCGCGTACGACAGAGAGAACTGGAAAATACTCCACCGACAAGAGGATAACTCTTAAATTAATGATGATAAGCTACGGTAGCCTAGTGGTTCAGGCATGCGGCTGTCAATCGGCGGTCGTGGGTTCGAATCCCGGCTCGTATGTACAGTCAAGTGTAAAAATATGAGTGCATACAATTTACTCATAAATATGTCTTAGCGGATTAAGGTTTTGCTACTTATTTATGAGAGGAATTTGTCGATACATATTTTTGCACTAGGCTGTACAATGCACACTGTACCAATGAGTTTTTAGGAACTTACGTACGGAATATTTACCGTTAGATTTTCGGTGAAGGAAAACATCGTGTGGAAACCGGTGTAATCCCAATAAGGTCTAGTTTTCCCTCTGGGTTGGAAGGTCAGATCGCAGTCACTTTCGTAAAACTAGTGCCTACGCCAAATCTTGGGATTAGGTGTCAAAGCGGACGCCGGGCTCCTTAAGGGCACAAGCGGGAATAACGCTGGGAGGATGATGGCATCTATTAAATATATCGTCGCCAAGTAGTTTCGTTTCCAATTGTTATTCAACATTGTTAGTTAAAATCGGTGACCATATTTTTAGTTCCTACGGATAATCCAAAAGGAAGGGTTATGATTTTAGCAATCTCATCATCATCATCATATCAGCCGAAAGACGTCCACTGCTGGACATAGGCCTCACCAAAGAGTGCCAAAGTGGCCGGTCCTGCGCCATCCGCATCCAGCGGACTCCAGCAACCTTTACCAGGTCATCAGTCCACCTTGCGGGGGGCCTACCCACGCCGCGCCTTCCGGTTCGTGGTCACCACTTGAGAACCTTTCCGCCCCAACGGCCATCGGTTCTGCGTGCTATGTTCCCCGCCCACTGCCACTTAAGTTTAGCGATTCGGAAGGCTACAATCTACTAAATGTATATTTATAAATATATAGATATATCAGACTCATTAAAATACCATTGACAGCCATCTTAGCAGCTGTAGGTAATATAGTCGTTAAAATGGTAGTGACGTAAGTACTGCATTACAGGACCTAGGCCAAGCACTCATATCCCAAAGACTACATTTTTTTTCATGTTTATCCAACTTTTACTGCTAACTGGCCTGGCATTTATTTTTATTCATCAAAATTATTCCGTAAACCTAGACCCAGCCTTGCGTTGTTTCTCCTTCCGACTTGAGTAGCTCTCTGACATAATCTTAATAGATCGTCTTCCGATACCTACTTCCACAATTTTGACTCAATCGAACTCTGTAAAGTGTGTCAAATTAAAAATTAAAATTATTTTACCCACAGGACAGACAAAACTAAAAAACTTGTAAAAGACCACCAACTGCTCTTTAGCAGTTTACGTTAACTCAAAGGTTGTATGGTATCGCTTAAATCTCTTCCTAGATACAATCACTATGACCAATAACTATTAAGTACCTTAAGTGTGAGGATGAACGATGATATTATGCGACCTTACCAACTTATCGGCACATCTTCCAACCCGTGAAACATATAAATACCATGTTAAGGTTTTTAAAGTATAAAATGGGTATGTTGAGGTATATTTTAATAGTTGCAAGCATGTTTACCAGCTGCATTCGATTTTTTTGGCAGTTCGTAATGTGGCCGTTCTTGCGATATGGTATTTACATATATCAGAAACCATATGAATGTCCACTTTAATTTTACTTGACTTAATGTAATTCGAACAGAAAAATCGCCAGATTCTGCTGTCACCAGGTTCACGAGTGGAAAAATAAGAAAGAAAGAAAATATGTTTATTTAGCATATAAGAAATAAAAGACACAAGATATTACAGACATAATCAAAACATGCTAAAATGGTCGCCACTCAGCTGTGTGCCACGAAATAAGCCGTAAGGTTATATTTCGCAGCGCTGATTTTCAGTGGCGCCTGGCTACCGGGGTAATTGTCACTTTCTGGTTTGTGTTGATTTCATCTACAAATACAATTTTACATAACTTAACTAAGACATGCAGTAAAATAAAACATTAGGGTTTGTGTGTGTGTTTGTGCGAGCGTTTGAACCGTGGTGCGAAACCGGTGCAACCGTCAAACTTCACTATTCGAAATAGTTCTCATAATCATAGTCTACTATAGCTGATGCCCGCGGCTTCGCCCACGTGGTTATAAGAAAATGTAACATTGAATTTTCCCGTGGGAATTAGATGTTTTCCCGCTGGAAAAAGTAGCCTATGTCACTCTCCAGCCTCTAAACTATCTCCATACAAAAAATCACATTAATACGACGCTCCGTTGCGACGTGACAGGAAGACAAACAAACAAACAAACAAACACACTTTCGCATTTATAATATTAGTAAGGATTTAGTTCTCTCTTTTACTCCGCTACCCAAAGGTTGTCTGAAAGGTTGTGTCACCTTACCGATAAGACCACCTGAGGCTCTAGTATAAGTTTTACCGAAACAAAACGTTACGATTACGTTTGTGTTTTACCCTCAATTTGTGTGGGATTTGACAGCTAAACGCAAACGCGGTCGTAACGTTTTGTTTCGGTAAAACTTATACTAGAGCCTCTGTTGTCTTACTCTACCTACATTTTATTGTTTTGCTCTGTCTTTGTAACTGCTTTTTTGTGTGAAGTATGCAATAATGAGTAAGTATTTGCATTGAATTGTAGTTCGAGTATCATTCTTAAACAAGAATACTGTTTATACCTAGTTTAGTCAAACAATTTCGACGTTAACTGTCAGACAAGTTCTTATTCCTGTTTGATCCAATCCAGCCGTAATCGGAATACGTTATTTGGCTGGGTTTGAAATATGGCGACCATTTATGACATGAAATTTACTCATGAAACTTTATCAATGTCCAGAAAGACGCGATCGATATGTATGCATTCCTGTATGACCAATTTATTGAGAAAAACACTGTCTGAGCTCGTGTGCACTTCCATACAACGCCACACATTATATTATGCTTATAGATGAGTCGTCTGAACAGTATTTAAATCAGCGCGCGTGCCGGTATGTGGTTCACTGAAGCCCTATCAGTAAATCTGCCGCCTCACAATGCATAATTGTGCATTAATCAACCTACTGTCTTGAAAAGGATCTACATACAAGCCTATACTTTAGGCCAGTAACAGAGTAGCCGATATTTCTAAGTTAGTAAGTGATGAGGGAATGTCGCTTTGTCCACATTTGCTCAGGGTTATAATGATAATAAATAACCCCCGATATAACAAATATAGATAAGAATCATGAATGTACAAGACTTTCCATAAAATAATTCAGCATTCAATTCGACCCATTCGTTTGGGGAAACGATGTTATATCGGGGGTTATTTATTATCATTATAACCCTGAGCAAATGCCACAGAAAACCACACATATACACTGTATGTCCCTCTATTTCGTCGGGGGTTAAAATTGGCCATTTTTTATTTATTCTAAAGATTAATTTATTATATATTTGCCCAGCAGTGGGACACCTTAACAGGCTAAGGTTTTTTTATAAACAATTTAAATTGATTTTAATTATTTTTACGTACTGCCTCCCCCCACCTAACAGTATTCACTATATTATTCCTATTATCAAAAATCTATTGAAACAATATTACCTGTCTCTCCCTTCAGTTGACTTTTATGTATTATATGTATGTATATTGTATGTATGTATGGTTGTATTTATGTCTGCATATTTTATTCATTTATTAGGTATGTATTTTAAAGTGTCCTGTTTTAGTAATATTTGAAAGATTGATATGTTAGTATGCTCTTCTTAATTAATTCGTGCACTACCTTTTACTTATTCTGAAATAACTCCACCAGCAAGAGCCCACCTAACTTAGGTCTAGGTTTCTAATGTAATGTAATGTTTTGACTGTTTTTTTTTAATAAATTATTCTCCATAAATAAAACCTTACTTAAACTAAACAAAGCTCCGCTAACTAATACGTATTTTGCCCCTTTCTCACAAACGAAAATGTCAAGGAGAAATAAAGACAATTGAATTTTAACGTATAAACAAGACCTTCACTAACTCTGTCTCCTTTCATAATCCACTATAGCAAATAACTACTACCGTATTCAGTTCGACTCACCCCATACATCCAAATGCTGCTCATTACGCCCCGTTACACAAATCAGCACTCCGCGACCATAATTCGACTGATTTTATGACGATGCCCACCAATTATCGGACAATCATACCATTAAGAAGACGTGTCGTAAACAAAGTAACAATGGAACCGCGGACAGATTTGTTTTGATGTTCGACTGGCCGTTTTGTTGATTATGATTATGATCAATGAAAAGACCGACTAG
Source organism: Epinotia bilunana (assembly GCA_947049275.1). Lineage (NCBI taxonomy): Eukaryota > Metazoa > Arthropoda > Insecta > Lepidoptera > Tortricidae > Epinotia > Epinotia bilunana. Next base: position 8,988,353 of record OX346265.1, read on the forward strand.
TTGGATGACGGTATTCAAACGGTGGTCCATCAGGACAGTTTTTTGTCAACAAGATGGCTGACTGGCTGGATTGATTGCCACACAGAACAATTCTCATTCTGTGGTTTGCCTTCATATAATAAATATCGCTACAAAGTATCTTTGAGCATACACATGTTATATGCTCTGCTTTTATTATTATCGTGTTATGTTTTATATTGTTAATAAGTGAGCGAAGAGTTGTTCTCCATTTCAGCATGGGCCAAAATTCTTTCGTATGTCCAGCAGGTTCTTCTCTACAGGTCGCATTCTCAATCGATTTTCGTGAAATTGTGTGAGCATGTTCAATAATTATGTAGTTTTTTTTGCTGATTCAGTTTTTTTTATTAGGTAATTTAATTTTTGGACAGGCTTGCGAGCTCTGGGTCTCACACAGCCACTAGTTTTGTACTGATTTAAGCAATTATAATATCTTGCACGATTAAACGATACCTTATTGTCGTGGCATAATGGATAGAACTTAAAATTGTTATTTTAACAAAACAATAAGTTGTAGTTTACTTCCACTTTACAGAACCTAAACAATTTAAGATATTTAAAATGGTTACATTTACAAAAAAATCAAATTTTCTCGCAAGCTAGAAACAAAACAATCGCTAATTTAAATCCCATCAAAGACACTTCGACTTCGCAAAATAACCCCAAAGAAGCTCGCCATAGCTCAATAATTAAATGCAACCACAAAGCTCAGCTCTAGAGCTTTAATGGCCCTATTAAGTCTCGAAAAGGCAATTATTGCTTCGAAAACAATTAGTTGGTCCCTCGTTGGCCACACGGAGTGGACATGCGGGGAAAATACCTATAGTTTAAGGAGAAGACTCAACAAAAAGTGGAATAAATTTGTTCACTGTATAAAGAGGCTTAGGTGATTTCCTTGCCGGAGATACCTACTATAGAGATAGCAACACAGTAAAATTGTATTCTTTCCTTCTGTGAAGTGATTCAGGATTCGTCACGTCCTATTCGGATTATAAAAAGTCTACATAGTGATGTAAACGGCAAGTTTTTGTAACACATGTCGGTACAAAAAGTATGATTTGTAATATTTCTTTAGAATCGAGGAGGCACACTGAACTAGGCAAACTAAGTTTTTGAAGAGTTCCATAGCTATGAAATCTTTTTAACAGGTAAAGTGTTTTAGTATGGGTCAACTCTATTATAGCATTGGGTATTTGTAAATATGAGCCTTGATGCCAAAGACAAATAAAAATAAAAAAATAAAAAAACTTAATGTCGCATAAAATAAAACACAAAACCAGACAGAAATTTTAAACAAAACGTATCAATGTTTGACAGCTTAATGTCCAATAGGTTACACCTACACCCATTGTTTACTTTCTAGGAAATAGGCACAGGAAGATTATTTTGACTTGGGTAAGACAAAAATATGTATACAGATTCAGTTGCAAGTATTTCAGCAAGTCAATCACGTAACGCCAATGCGTTACGTGATTGGCTTGCTGAAGTTACGTACGTACGTACGTACGTGAATTACGTACGTTAGGTAGATCTAAATGTTGACTTTGATATGTAAACTTGCCAGTTGAATTGTACTCACGCGCGTTAGAAAGTTATGTGATTACCCCTGAGGAGTGATATACGCTTTATCGTTGGCACGCAAAGTTGGATTATTGTTGAATGTTTATATACTTTGAATGTATATGTAAATATGAATTTTTGGATGTAATATTGTTTTGAACTGTTAGATTGAAGTGCACTATTCAAGGATATAAAATTATATTGAATGAATGAAGTCTCATATTAACCATTAGGTACAGTAGCTAGAAGCTAAAGTCCTATTGATTGATTTGTCGAGTAAGGGCACATCAAAGTTAATTGATATGATCTAACACGGTCAAAAAGATTACGAATGCTGGTCCTTATCTCTAAAGCACAATTTACACCATTTCACATCACCTTAACCATAGACCGTGGAATCCTATTGAACTGGCGATACCATCTACTTCACCCCTCGATATCCAGACAGATTGACACGAAAGTACCCTACCGACGGCATGTGCAACCAACCAACATTTCTATTACAAAGTCAAAGAAAAGTAGGCTCATTTGCCCAAGTAATAAGGTTCTAGAAATGTAGCCGATAAGTTGGTAGGTTAAGTGATTGACACACCGTGTTAATAGTGGAGGATTGTTCTGGAAATCCGCATTAGGTATAGGTATAATAGGACGTTGCGTTACGCTTTAGTAGTTTATGGCTCCGATTTAGATCTGCTGTCTCATTTGTTCGTTTTGGGAGTGTTAAAGACGCATATACCATAGAGTAGGTAAGCGGAGCTATATAGTGAGAGTTATACGATTATATGTAGTTACTTTTTTATGTCCGAGTTTTAGTGAGGTGGTACTACACCTCACTAAAACTTGGATATTGTGTAGTAGGCTTACAACAGTGAATGGGAAATGTTTAAAGCATAATATCAATTTTTTTACATCACAACGGCGAAAGATAATCATAAAAATAAAAATAATCAATTAGCCTATATACGTTCTACAGCTGAGCATAGGCCTCCTCTCATGGATGGGAGGGAACGGGAAGTAAAAAAAAAAATGTATAGTCCGACCGCTTCACTTAGTCCTCAAGTACCCCCCGCGCGCCGCGCAGGCGAGGACTGAGTGAAGCGGTCGGAATATAGCGTCGCAATAAACCAAAATCGAATAGCAACGCACGGTCTGCCTGCAGGCACTGTAGGTATCCCATAGCCGCTTGCACTTCCAGGGGCAGCACAAGCGCGTTGCCGATCCTTAATTGTTTAAGGATTCATTTTGTCGGCACGGCAGTTACAAGACAAATACGGGTCCCTCAATTACATGGCGCATCCTTAGGCAACCTTACTCACCTCCACAATACCACAAATGCCATAATGGTGTTATTAACGCTGCAGTGAAGGAGCGGCCCCAGTTGTTGAGCTTCTCTAAATATGAGCGACATGAAATTCCTTTGTACTAATTAAATTCTCTATTAATCTTGCTAAAACATGAAAAAGTCGGTGTCTAATATCAATATTATCACGAATACCAATATTGGCAACTTCCCGAAAATTTCACCTATCAGTTTTTATTCAACAAATCCCAAGCCATCGAAAAATATTATACAACGTGTCAGTAACATATCACATGAGATTCTCATATTTTTGAAAAAAGAACTTGATATTCCGTTCGACGCAATATACTGCAATCTTTTTTTAAATGCCGTGAAAAAGGCCGCGTCTACGGTGTCCTCAAAATCGAAAGATCTCGAATCTCCAAATAAATTTCGATACGTAACGGATCGTTCCACCATATTTTTGGTCACTCAACAAAGAAAAGCAGACCTTTTGGAAACACCAACTTATCTTTGACATCGCTATTAAGCATGAGAGTTGTAATGTTTACTGAATAAGGTTGATATTTGAATGGTTTTTAGTTTGACAGCTATAAGTTTACGTGGTTTTATTGTATTTTATAGTCTTTTATGCCCGTATCGAGTGCCCGATAATACTCATTGAGTGTAAGTTATTTTGTATGGGTTGAAAAAATATCATATGAATAATGCTTTTGTTTCATTAAGCTTATAAGGCATGTTGGGTGACTTAAAGTATCATGTTGGGTTGCTGTTAAAGGTGGGCGTAGATAATTCGTTAATTGGCAAGTTTTCAAAATACGTGCGGTTATAAATAGTTGGGTGAAGTTTATGATAGTTGAAAAGTGTGAAGGCAAACCTTAAGATATTCTTGTTTCATACTTGGTAGTAGTAAGGTATTCTAATTGTCATTCCATATTTGTAATATGACGTATTTATACTCTACTCCATACAAGATTATAAAAATCGTCCTTTAATCGTCATGCAATTTTAAAGAAAACCATTTTGAAACGCAAAAGCTTTTTGACACAGTTTTTTTTACATAACGGTTCAGAATCCTATCCTATTTTTTACTGAAACACACACTATGATGCGAACTTCAAGGGGTGTAATAATAAGCGCAGGCCGCCTCTCTAGACATGCCGCCTTAAACGACATTATCCGCCGTACTCTTGCCACTGTCAGCACACCATCAATTCTTGAACCAAACGGTGTGTCAAAAGACGATGGCAAGAGGCCGGACGGGATGACCCTGGTCCCGTGGAAGATGGGGCGAGTGTTAGTGTGGGACGCTACATGTGTTGACACTCTGGCACCGTCCCATCTTCCACGAACTACTTCCAAGGCGGGCGGCGCAGCAGAGGCGGCCGAAACAAAAAAGGCCACAAAATACAGGGGTCTCGGCTCCCAATACCATTTTATGGCATTCGGTGTCGAGACCCTTGGGCCTTGGGGTCCAAGTGCTCGAAAATTATACAACGAGCTTAGTAAAAGACTTGTCGACACTACAGGTGACCAAAGAGCTGGCAGCTTCCTCGCACAGCGGATTAGTATTGCTATTCAGCGAGGTAATGCTGCCAGCATCTTTGGTACGATGCCACGGGTGTCCTTTTTAGAGATTTTTTAAGTTAGCTTTAGATTCTTCTATTTTCGTTATTGTAAATAGTTTTATATTCGTTCTCTAACTAAAATTAAATATCCTACCTGCGTAGGTACAATGCGGTACGTGAATTACGTGATCGACCATAAGTAAATAAGTAGTATTTATTAGTTTTTTAAGTAAATGTGTTTATGTTAAAGTGTGTTGTGGGCGATGGGCTAGCAACCTATCACTGCGACATCACATTTGCCGATCTTTTATACCCACATTTATGCTAAAAGTGGCGCTGAAACATAACGTTTCATGTGCTCTGCCTACCCCTTTTGGAAATAAAGGCGTGAATGTATGTATGTAAATAAATAAAAACGGTAGAGAATAGGAGAGGGAAAATCCTTGGTCATCTTATAGGACATGACGCTTTTGTTAATTATATCATAGAAGGCAAGGTAGAGGGCAAGCGAGGAAGAGAAGGCCAAGGATAAGTTACATGAAACAAATATAAGAAAAAGTAGCAGTCACGTCGCGTCGTATAAAGAGGTCAAGGAGGCGGCCCTAGACAGAGTCAAATGGAGCGAGATTTGCCGAAAAGATACTCCAGGCAAAATACGGTTTTGAAAAACATTAATTTATAATAGGGTTTTTTTGTTGATTTCATTTGAAAATGTTATTCTAAGATTATATATTCAAGAATCCGACAAACTTTCCACCCGGAAGTAATTATGTAGATTTCAATGAAGCATGCATTGTCTTTTTTTATACGATTTATCTTGAATATTATAGAGCAAATGTAAATGAACCAAAATAAAGACAAAAATATTTATTCACATTTTATCTGACTTTTCAGAAGTTAGTTAACTTATCATTTTTTTGATGTCTGAAATTTTGTCGGATTTTGTCGCTGGGTAACTATTTAATTGATAATATATCCGTTACACATAAAAAATAAGCTATTATAAATTATTTCCAAAATTGACATTTTTTCCATACGAGTTGTCAGTTCATTTACTGGAGGACTAAGAGTCTAAATCTTAAATTTATGATGATGGACTAAATAAAATATACAGTAAAATTCAAGCGAGCACGTGGTAGATAGGTGGGAAGGTACGTCTAAAATATGGGTGATAAAGTCTTATCTTAGTCTTATCTAAACTTAGTCAAGTTACCACTATGTTTTTTCTACACCACATACACCAATGTTTGTGGCCAATGGTAGAGAATGCATCATGGCATTAAGTCCGCCATTTGTAATTTATCTTGTATTGTGCAATAAAACTTCCAATTAAATAAATAAATATATTTTGGAAAATACAAATTCAACAAGCAGATTGTTCCTCATTTGAATCATGAGCATAGCAAGAGATTCTAGAGTAGAATCTTGAGCGTAACGAAGGATGGAAGCCCGAAATGGAAATAATTTAGCCACCTACCCTACCTACCCTAACTGTATTCATAATTACTATGAGGAAAATTAAAATCCCTCACTTGAGGACAACAATTGTTTTTAGGGTTCCGTACCTCAATAGGAAAAAGGAACACTTAAAGGATCACTTTGTTGTCCGTCCGTCTGTCTGTCAAGACCCTTTATCTCAGGAACGTGAAAAGGTATCGAGTTAAAATTAAAACTATGTACTAAGAGGGGTAATCAAATCACGTAACGTACCGAACGCGCGTTAGGACAATCTGTCAACTGTCATTTTTCCATATAAAAAGTGACATTTAGATCTACTTGACACGCAATGCGTTACGTGATCGACCAGGGGACCGATTTTTGACTTTCGAGCGCTCGACTCTTTCACTCGAAAACTGTAAAAAAATATGAAATTCTATTTTGAAATGACGATAGAAAATTTAAAAACGTGCGGTATTGACCACTCGTATTCGATTCTATCGGTAGAAAGTAAGTGCCTGTGATTATGACACTACAGTAGCATTTACTTTTATTTAATTTTCGAGCGCTCGAAAGTCAAAAATCGGCCCCCTGCAGGTCTACATACCCTTGAGCTGTGAAAAAATCAAACTTCTAAGTTAACGTAAAAAAAAGATACGGCCGTTATGCCGCAAAAAACGTAAACTTCGACACTCTCAAGGGAATCAAAATTTATAGGGTACTTTCAGTTGACCTAGAACTAAATAAATTTGGCAAGTAATATCGTTTTATACTACAAAAACAGGGAAAATTTTGAAAATTATACATTTTAATTTTGTACGGAACCCTCGGTGGGCGAGTCTGACTTGTTATTAAAGGGCAACAATTACTCTTTTCTGTATAGTAGCAGGCCGATCACGTAACGCATTGGACATTATGTAGATCGAACTGACAATTTTTATATGGAAAAATGACAGTTGGATTGTCCTAACGCGTTAGAAACGTTACGTGATGTGTGAAAAAAGGGTTTCATCCTTTTCTCATAATAATAATAATAATATTAGGGGACAATCTTACCTAAACTAAGCAACGCTTGTACTATGGGTACTAGGCGACGATAAACATACTTATATAAAAAAAAAAACTATATTCGTGCTCATTACACAAATAAATGCCCTTACAAGGATTCGATCCCGGGACCTCTCGCTTCGTAGGCAGGGTCACTACCAACTAGGCTAAAGCATTCGTCGAATTTCATCAATCATTTCTAAACAATAATACCTGCCTTCCTGGAAAAATTCGAGCATGGCTTTTCACTTTCTAGTAAACGAAGAAATGAACTTAACTAAACATGGCTGTACACGTTTCCGCCAAACGATACTTCCGGTGTAACTGGAGCGTACCAGAACACGGTTCTTTACTTTGTTTACTATGAATATTTGTATATATATGAATGTAAATACTTTACTGTATATGTATCCTCGTACGTAGAAGAAATAGAAGAGAAGAACTAAATAACTTATCCTTATAAGATTTTTTTGTCATAATCTTAATGCTTTAGGCATAGTACGTGCGAATAAATCATAATTTGAAATATTTGTTTTTATGAAAGCAGTGGAGGTCTTTCGGCTGATATAAGGATGATGATGATATTTTTTATGAAGCTGCAGATTATATTCTACTTGCACTTTCTGAGAATGTTCTTCGCGGCCTACAAAAACACAAGAATAAAAGAATATGCAATTAAAAAAAGATATTGTATAAGTTGCGTGTCGGCATGTTTGCCGATGCCCGCGTAGATGGTTTTCACGCCATCATGCGCAAAAAAAGTCGTGTCAATCCGAAGCAGAATCCAGGGCAGTCCCAACACCATACTGAACATGTTGGCAGACACGACAGTCCTTTGCAAAGGTTCTGGGTGTCCGCATTAATAAACCCTCGCTCTGAGCGGGTTTGTTGTGTCCACTAGGCGTTTGCTTCGTTGATACAATAAACTTGCTCCTACCAGTGTATTTTAATTAAATTTAATGTATAAGATAACTAACCTAGGATAAGTAGGTACATATTAACATCACTGTGGACCCCAGTCGTCTGAAATAAAGGATTTATTATTATGATCTATTTATTCAATTTTAATCTTAGGCTAGGTTTTTACAATAATTATATAAAAAGTAAAATATAAAACTATACACACAAAACATAAAATCATTATAAAAACCTAACCTAGGGTACCTCCGGCAGCGAGGCGGGGCCTAAGCTGCCGGTGGTCAGGGCATCAGAGACAGGAACCTCCTGACTATCCACGCAGTATCCAGAAGTACCGCCTTCTGTATCTGACCCTTGATCCAGCCATCTAGCGAGAGTCTCTTGAGGTGATGGTTGAGACTCTTCGCTATTAAACCGTTCGCCGAAACGACTATCGGCACGATGATCGTCGAATCAACATCCCACATGGCGGTTACCTCGTGAGCCAGCTCTAGGTACTTGCTGGCTTTGTCCTTCTCGGCCTTCAAGAAGCTATTATTATTATAACTATGATTTTATGGTCATCGTAATGTTTTGATCATAAAATAACTTTTATAACTTCATTTTGCAATAAAAAATCACCAAAAGAACGGCACCTTACGATGCCTTCATTTTCTAAAATCATTACACAATGATTATTAGGTGGAGGAACAAATTTATTCAGCCCCGTATAGATGGGACATTGTCGATAGTTGTAATTGACTTGTCGATAGATCAGAACTTGGAATTGTAAACTCTCTCTTTTTCTTGTCCTCGCGTTGATAGTCGATATTTTTTTTTTACATTTATTTCGTATATTTTAGTTAGGTACAATATTAACATAAAATATCTTTGTTGTTTGAAGATATTAATAGGAAAAAACGCATACCTTTATATGTTAATGATACAGATTCTTAATAACTACACATTCCTTTCGTTTTTATTTTGTTCATTAGTGATTTCAGACTTTACAGTTACGATTTGTTAATTATAGACGATAGTCTAAAATAGGTAAAATAAAACATTATTACAAGATTAACAAGGCAACATCCACATTTTGCAACCACTGCACAGCGTCGAGTGTCAGGTCCATAAGGCTGTCTGGGCTTCGTGGGTAGGCGCCGAGAGGACACCTTTGTATAATGTGTTCCATGGTCCAGTCTTCGGTGCCACATTTGCAGAGTTCGCTCCTTCCCCACTTATGTCGGAAATAATTGCACCACCCATGCCCAATTTCTAGGCGGTTTATGCGGCACCATTAATTACTTAGGGACACCTAAGTCCCTAACCCGCACTGGGCAAACGTGGGGACCTGCCCGTTCCTTTTCCTCCATTAGAGGAGGCCTGTGCTCATCAATGGGACGTATATAGGTTTATATATGTTGATTTGAAGAAACAGGTACAGAGCCATCGCTTTTAACAAAGTGCATCCTTGGCCGACCTTATCACCAGGAATACGACACCACATACTTACCCCAGAGCACGAGTATTATTGTTTTGTCTACGGTCTTATGACCTCTCTTTCTAAACATCGATATTCACGCTACCATCATCACTAATTTAAGAGTTATCCTCTTGACGGTCGAGTATTTTCCATTTATCTCTGTCGTGCGCCAGCCTTCTGATTTCCTGATACGACACGACACCAACTTCTGCTTTATATGTTCCATATCACTGCACAGTGGTCTTCCCCTGCCTCTCCTTCCTTCTATAATGATTTTAAAGAAGTTAGATACTTAGTTATACAGATTATTTTCCCATCACTATCGAGCTCGTAAATTTCCCAGCGCGCAACCGATGACAGCTGTCATTAAGCAGCCATTACCGACGAATCGCGGCGAATTCACTTAACTCCTTTATAATTTTCATGCGATTCCCGGACGTGACTCCGACACCCGGGTCAGGCGCATGTTTTTGGGGCACATTCATACATGCTGATAGTAATTCTACTTGTATAGATTGGCTACAAATGCATCAAGAGAAAAAAGTACAAATGCTCCCAATATTATATTATGTTCATGTTATGTCCCAAATGTTTCGCTAGCTTTAGAAAAAAAATGTTTCGTTTTGAAGCTACTTTAGTGTCATAAATTGCTATTTATTATCCTTAGAAGACGACGATAACGATGTTGCCCGTTTTAGCTTGGGCCAAAATTCTTTCGTATGTCCGAATGTCCTGAGGTCCAGCCGGATGTCCGGTTGGTCTATACAGGTCGCATTTCTCAATGTTTTTTTTTATGTAGATTCAGTTTTTCAATTTATAAAAAAAATTGGCTTGCGAGTTCTACAGCTTACAGAGGATTATCATTATCGTAGTTAAGAATGAAAACTGCCATTACAATACATAATTTACTCAATAAGAATTGTAAACAAAAATGCCCCGGACTTAACGTATAAGTAACTACTCTTTTTACTGACAAAAGTACAAACAGTCGACCTCCTTAAAACATTATCTGAGAGCTGACCGTAGGTAGGTCGTCAAAGCATAAAACCAAGTCTCCATTATCAGTCACTAGCTTCCGCCCGCGACTTCGTCTGCGTGGACTCGGGATAAAAACTATCCTATATTTTAATCCAGGCTATAAACTATCGTCGTGCAAAATTTCATTCAAATCGGTTCAGCCGTTTAAGCGTGATTGAGTAACAAACATCCAAACATCCAAACATCTAAACTTTCGCATTTATAATATTAGTAGGATCTATTTTGAATGAAACTTTTGCATCATCCTGTGTACTGTGCAACTCCCTCAAACTCCGAAACGAGAGTACCTAATTGAAATTAAACAGTCCCTGTACCCAGCAATATCGTAATGGGGCCCAATACAAAGGCATTCAATATTTCAGTTAAAATATCACGTCGTAATGATATCGCCGACGACTCGTATCGATTCGGTGTGACGAATATCGAGTGAATCGGTTAACCGAAAAGTGTGCTCCACTTAGGACCTCACTATTAGGCACACTGTTTTATTAATATGTTGTCACTTGAAGCGCGTTCGGCCCCTGAGGGTTCACCTCAGTGAACGGCGAGGCATGCGAGGCGGAAAGCCGAGCTTGTATATATGTATGTAAGATCCTACCCCCGAGTCTCTTATTACTTGGCTGCGCAACTAGTAATTGGCAATTTCTGAAACATTTAATAATTTGTCCAAACTGTGAATCATTTCCGCTGTAGAAACCTGTGTAATGAGAGAGTGTATAAGTCTTAAGTTAAATTCAAATGAAACTTTCACTTTGGCAAATTACAAGCTGCCCATCGCTATGCAATGCAAAACATGGATCTCCACGTGTTAAGTTTGATAGCTTCCTACAATTGTATGCGATACGCCATACGATTAAGTAAATAAATTAATGTTTGAAGAAGACAAAGTGTGAAGAAAGTACTGAGGTGGCTGTCATATTCTTTACTTTCTTAGGAAATATGTTATCCGCACCGTGCTTTGATGAATACCAAAAATAATAGTATGGTGTCAGTAACAAAGTAGCATTTGATCATATTTTTCTTGCGCTTGCCTTGTTATTGCAAATAAAACAAATTATAACCCTATTCACTATAGGAAAAACTGGATAGGTAAGGATGCAATAAAATAAAATAAATGTGTTATCGAACGAGGAACGAAACGAACGAACGAAACTTAGTTCTATTCTTCAACTTGGGCCCAGAATCGTTTGTATGTCCGAATATCCTTATGTCCGGCTTTCACGCTGTTCTCTTCTACAGACCGCATTACTCAACCGATTATCGTGAAATCTGGGAACAGGTTCGTCAACTATATGCATTTGCTTTTGTATAAACTAGTTTTTCGAAATGTTTTTTTTTTTAAGCTGTAAGCGAGTGCTATGCTCACAGAGTTATACGATTTTAATGACACGATTTTTCATCGCTTAGTTCCTAGTAGAACACATCAAATCTGGCACCGCGACCGGTCATCAAGGCACATTAAGGTTAATACAGAGTTTTGGTGCGAACCGATTTAAATGGATCGATGAAAGTTCCTTAATCGATTACATCGATGGCTGCGGGCTATGACCATCATGTTTAAAAAATACTTTTTTCTTTAAATTTAATTAACACTAGCAGTCAATGAAAAAGATAACTCACGAACTGTCAGTAAAGTATGCCCAATCATTCATATACCTAGATACTCGTTGGTGTAACACCTGAGTAACATAACACAATGGTTTTCGTGCCTATAATTAATCGTGCATGAGATTTACAAAGTCATAAACTTTACCTCTTTATAATTAACTAGCTGCCCGCGCTGTTTCGCCCGCTTATTGCAAAGAACGCAGGCAAACCCGCGGGATACAATATAGCTCATAACGAACCAGAAAGTATACACGCAGGTTAAAGAATCTTTGAAATCGCATAAGCGGTTCCTGAAATTAACCAAAACATACGAACTTGACAAACTTAAAAAGCTACATTCCACAGACTTTTCCTCTTTATTATATTAGTATAGTAATAGATAAAATATAGGCATTAAATTACGTTTTATTGTCTTTTTATGTTTTAAGAACACGATCGATTATATGATTATTTTGTTGATCTCTTTTGAAATACATAATTTTTGAGCCTTTTTATTAAGATAAACTCTGAAACTTGAGACTTTTGGCGTCAAACCCAATTATCAACTTAAGTGCAACAACCTGGCAACCGTACCGTCTTTTCGAAGATCTCACGGCTCTACGCACACCGATTTGCCATACGATAAATAATAATCACCTTCCGTTTATCTCGAAGCATAAAGTTTAGTCATTATAAGTAGCTAAATAAATAATGTCTTTAGTGTTGATTTCAAATGCGTGCCTTAAATTGTAGAGTTCCGTACACAAAGGGTGCCAACGGGACCTTACTATGTACTTCAGACTGCTGTTGTTATGTCAAATTCGCTAACTAATAAATTTTGAGAAAGTCAGATTTTAAGTAAGTTCAATTAGAACGAAAACAAATTATGGCTGCGTCGAATTCATGAATAAAGCCTTTTCTGATGAGGTCAGATACTGGATACGTTTAATTCATTCATAGGCTATTTCTATTTTAGTTAGATTTTGATTACGTTAAACTCTCGTAAGTGACATTTCTAGTGTAAGTCAATTTCATTTCAACCTAATAAAAACATGATCTACCCAGAAGCTGACTAAATAAGAAGCTGGAAGACTCAGAATTAAACTTATTCCGAATTTGGTAACCTCCGCCCAAACCGTATCTTTGAACCAAATCTCGGAAATAGATTACATTTTCGATTTCGAACTCTCCTCACAATATCCACCTCGAACTTGGACATATTTTTTTCATTGAACTCTCTCCTATAAACCACATCCCGTTAGCAGGTTATCGCTCGAGATCTAAAGCGTACTGACCTATCATAAACAAGAAATATCGCGAGATTAAGATAACTCCATTCATGACTGGTTCATTCATAACTAGGTACATACGCCCTGACGCAAAACAGCCGAAGAGCGTAGAAGCGATAAAGCGGTTACGTTCTTTAGGTTTTATTCGTACTCACCCACACAGTAATATAAGCGCCGTATAGGCAACGATTATACGCCTTTTCGGATTTTTTTTCTTGTGTTTGGTCGATCTTTAGTGACACTGTTTATAAGCTTTTTTTTTATCATATCATAGCAAAATGAGAACCTTATGTTAATGAGATAAGAGCGACATTTGTCTAGCTGACATGGAATAATAAATGAGATGAAATAATAATCAACAAAAGTTTAACGGCAGTTTTATGCAAAATAGATACATGTTAATTATGAATATTTTGCATGACTGTAAAGACAAACACACACAAACAAAATCTTACGGCTCGGCCATGACTGACAGGCAGCGGCAGCGGCATAGGCAGCAGTCACTCTTATGCTTTGTCCCTTTCTTACGAACACAAATGTCAAAGTGATAGATAAGGACAAAAGAATTTTAACGCCATTTTAGTTAAAATAGGCTTATAGGACGTTTATGAATACGTCCGATAGTATATACTTTTGATCAAGTAGCTTAAATTCTGGTGTTGATCAGAGGGGCGATTACTTTTAGAACGTACCTACCTAAGGACAACTCAACTGTCATTTTATCAAAAATGACATTTTGATCTACCTGGCGTGTGAACTAAGCTTTACACAATCGATCGCAGAGGGGTAAAGGATCGCCCACGCCAAAGCTTATAATACGCTGACGGTGCAGTAACGCAGAAAAAAATGTGTACAGAAATAATGTCGCGCGAGCCGCGTCAGCGCATATAGGCGGTTGCATCGAGCTGCAGTGTGTTAGGCTGGGCTCACACAGTCAGAATTCATGCACTGAATCATAATCTGAAACACTCACGAGCAGAAAAAAGGTACACCCTCTGGTAGCAATTTTGCGCAAAGTGTACCGTTATGTTTACTAGTGAGTGTTTTATGTAGATTATGAATCAGTACATGAATTCAGACTGTGTGAACGAGCGTTAGAATCACTACTGTATTATCCCATATAAAAAAAAACATTTAAATTATCCTAGTGCAGGGCCACGATTTTCATTATCCTCCTAGCGTTATGCCTGGTTGTGCCCTAAACGAGCCCGGGGTCCGCTTTGGCATAGGCACTACCTTTACAAAAGCGACTGCCATCTGACCTTCCAACCCACTGGGAAAACTAGACCTTATGGGATTAGACCGGTTTCCTCGCGATGTTTTCCTTCACCGAAAAGCTAACGTTAAATATTCCGTACACAGGTTCCGAAAAACTCATTGGTGCGAGCCAGGATTCGAACCCACGCCACGACCGCCGCTTGACGGCCGCATGCCTGAACCATTAGGCTATTTTTTTTGTCAGCAAAGCCACGACTCTATTGGTTTTAATTGGAAGAAAAGATCAGTTCTATATTGCTTTTGTTTCATATCTGTCTGAACCTTACGAGTAAGTACGTGTTTAATGTAAAGTTTAACGTAATCAATATACTTCCAACGATATAGAATTCAAGTCCATAAGAGTCCTATTGAGATGAAATTTGATATTAACTAGAAAAACTTGGACAGCTATGCTCAATATGATAAGTAATAAATATTAATAAACAGTTAAAGAGAACTTACACACTGTACTCAAGTCGTTCAGTCCAAAAAACGTGTCCGCATAATGTAGGTATATCAAAACATTACCTACACTATTACTAACTAGCTGTGCCGCTATGCCCGCGTTCTACAAAGAATGCGGGCAAAGCCGAGAGATGAAATATAGCCTTAGTCCACCCTGAGGACCCATTCTTTAGGTATGCTAATAAAATATTTGATTTCCTAGGTGCATTGTAATTTTTACCCGGCTGTCTCAGAAGGATGGTTATGTTTTTCGAGTGTATGTATGTATTGTATGTGGACAAGCAATACGTTTACCGGCTACAGTCTAAATGGCTTTATATATTTTGACATATAAGCAGACCTTGGATTCCTCGTAATCGTGTGAGTGAGATAGGCTATAATATCTGAAAAATCCTGTTGAGGTTTACAAACAATCTTCTGATTTCACTAAGAGGCTGTGTTAAACATCCGAAAACGATATGCCATATCTCCGATTCTGATCGGATAGTGTACATATACCCTTACTTTACTAAACCCCTTTAAAAATGCCACATCTATGTTCCAATTAGACGTGGCAGAAAAAGCACCGCTTCCACATATCCCCGCCTTCACAAAGCGCCTTATACGGCTGTTTTATCTCCATCTCCGCTCTTATTAAGACTGACGCTGTACAGATTAACACTTCCGCATAAGAGCTCATAAATAAGTATGATTTGCTAAACGATTCAGCGGGAGGTTTGATTTTTAAACAAGAATGTTTTTCTATTTGTTATTATAAGCTGCCGAAGAATATTATAAGGGTGAAATATCTCTGTTTTTCTATGGACTCAGCCCCCTAGTTTAGTAATCCTATAAAAAAATTAACGTTACAAAACTAAGTAAAATAAAAAATGTGTCAGACGACGCTCTGTTTTTTTTAGGGTTCCGTAGTCGACTAAGAACCCTTATAGTTTCGCTTTGCCTGTCCGTCCGTCCGCGGATAATCTCAGTAACCGTTAGCACTAGAAAGCTGAAATTTGACACTAATATGTATATCAATTACACCGACAGTGGTAAAATAAAAAGTGTTTTTTTTTTATTAGGGTACCTCCCCGTAACGTGGGGAGTGTTTTTTTTTTCATTTCAACCCTAACGTGTGATATATTGTTGGATAGGTATTTAAAAATGAATAGGGGTTTGCTAAAATAAATTTTTGATAATGTTCATATTTTTGGAGATAATCGCTCCAGAAGTAAAAAAAATGTGTCCCCCCCTCTAACTTTTGAAACAAGTTTTAAAAATATGAAAAAAATCTCAAAAGTAGAACTTTATAAAAACTTTCTAAGAAAATTATTTTGAACTTGATAGGTTGAATAGTTTTTGAAAAAAATTACAAAATAATTTCTGAACTAAGTTTGTAATTTAACCGTATAAGCAGGTGTTTATTGTACCTGTAATTTCTAGGAAATCACAATGAAATGACGTGCTTTCAAATGAAGTAAGAAAACGGTGAAAATCGGTTCACGCAATAAAGAATTATCCCATAAAAATCATCTTCCATACTTTAAGCTCGCGCGCAATAGTTTACTTAATTTGCCAATAGATGTCGCTGTACGCGGAACGCTCATATTGTACATGGCGCTGTTAAAAAATTTCCTGATTTAATGGGGTCGGAGCAGGTGCGCCCATACATTAGGGCGAAAATTTGTCGTGCTCGAAATGTCTTAGTTGTCTTTGGTCGTTCGTTGTCTAATAATAAAATTGTTGGCTAAGTATTGCTTATATTGTGTAGGTCTATAGTACATGGTCGATTTGATTTGGGAATTTGAACTCTCTTGCTCATACATCCGGTTCACGGAGCTGGCTACGGAACCCTACACTGAGTGTGGCACACGCTCTTGGCCGGTTTTTTGTTTTTTGTCATCTTGATAAAGTTCTTTCAGGGCTGCTATTTCATCTGCAATATTTGACAGACGATGTGTTACTTTAATGTCCCTGTCATTCTGGTTTTGATAGACAGAAATGGTGACATAGATATTATTATTATAAATCAATATTAGGGGGCAATCTTACACCAATTGAAGTAACTCAATCCGATAAATGACTGCATTTATGCATTTTGCATACCGAAAACTAAGTAATATTGTGTGATTGCCAAGTCACAAAATTTTATTGAGCAATCAAATAAAGATGAATAAGAATGCCTGACTTGGCTAAACGTAATATCTCACAACTTTTTACGGTGGAAGAGTTTCGAGACTTGGCCTATTTTTTTTTTTTTTTATGGGAACACTTCTTTTTGTTGGTTAATATGTCATCATTACATACAAATAAAGCAACAATTATGAATGCACCTGAATATTATATTTATGCATAGACTTTGCATGGGGCTTCTGTCAGTCCTCGCCGAGTCACCGCAGGGCGCCCATTTATGCCATCTTGACACCTATTTGTCACCGTTTCCTGACTATTTATTTTATTACTTTTTATTAACTACGCTGAAATTAGTAAAAAAAATAATAATAAAATAAAGTAAGTTATCTTAGGCGATTCTCCCACTAGCACCGCGTCCCGCCGCGGTATGCGGAGCGGCAGATTTTACCACCTTATGCAAGAATCTCAATTATATAGAAAACACGCCTAGTACTTCACACTGCCGACGCGGCAATGCGCGTGATTCCGCGTGTAAAAAACCTGATTGTTATTTAAGAAACCTTAAATAACATATAGTTTGATAGTGCATTGTATGTACACCTGACACTAACCGCATGCAACATTTCAAGTTTGTATAGGTCCGCTAGAATTACCTTGGAATTTAATGATACGTAATGCCCTCTTGGTCACTGAACATTTAGGCATCTAGTTTTTTCCACGACCATAGTTAGTTACAGGGGGTTGAAAATGGCCCTGTGTATTGAAATTGGCTTCCAACTGATGCTGGTCACCACATTCCTCTGCACAGTCTTCACCTATTAAGACTAGTCCATCAGTCACTATCTGTCACAAGTGTAACAAAAAGCTGTCAAGCAGAAAATCCATGCCATAATTGTGCCAATTATGGTCAGAATTATAACCAATTACGACCGTGTCATAATTAACAGTAGGATTGCAGTGTTAAATGTGGAATCTGACGTTTCATTTTTTATTTCGATTGATCTCTATCAGAGATATTGGCTTAATGTCAAACCTGTCTTGGCACGTGCACTAGTTGAACGAGCGAGCGAAGCGAACGGACAAATTGGGCCAAAAAGATAACGTATATCCGGATGTCCCGCTGTCCGGCTGTCCGGTTGTTCTCCTTTACAGTTCGCATTTCTCAACCGATTCTCGTGAGATTTTGTGAGCAGATTCGATAGTTAAATAATTTAAATGATTGTCGATTCAGTTTTTTTTTATAGACTCCTTAATTCTTCCAGCGCCTCTAGTTGATACACATTTTAAGAGACGGATTAGCTAGGGAGCTAATCCGTCTATGTGTATCTTGTGTGTTGTGTGTGCATTTAAATTATTTAACTATCGAATCTGCTCACAAAATCTCACGAGAATCGGTTGAGAAATGCGAACTGTAAAGGAGAACAACCGGACAGCCGGACAGCGGGACATCCGGATATACGTTATCTTTTTGGCCCAATTTGTCCGTCCCAGTTGCCCCCTGACAAAGGTAAAACCGTGTCGGCTCGGACAAGAATACGAATACGGCCTCCCCCAGTCACGAGAGTTTGACGGAGGTTTGGGCACTCACCTAAGAATTCCGGAGCTAGCAACGAAGATTGTATCACCGGATGAGGCGATCTCTGCATGAGAACGCAGTCTGCATAGGCCCTTAGTGGATATAAATAATAAGATAACCTAATCATCCAGGTACATATTGAAACGAACCCCCCCTGTTTCTTCTGGTTAAACCTCATGCCCGTTGAACTCAGACGCTAACACCCCGACATGAAGCTAAACTTTACTTAATCCCACAACGGAATGCTCTAGCAAAGCCGTAGTCCCCAAAGTCCCCAAAGAACCCTAACATGATCTATCAAGTTATTTTTAAATGGCCTCGAAGAATGTGTTTGTGAACATCTAGTATATGGCTAGGAACCCACGTCGCCCATAATAATCCAGATTCTTTTTAGATTATGAATTCAACTGGAGTTTAAACTAAGCTAAAGGTTAATATATGCTATGTAAGGTTGCCTACTAAGGATATAAGTTTATAAAGGGCTTAAAGTGGAATCCGCTGTATTGAATATGGCTTATGTAGTATGAATGAAGTTACAATATGGATAAGAATAAATTATAAATATTTTGGTTTTATAAAAGCCCCGCCCCATGGGCTTAGTATTGGAACACTGTCTAAATACTAACTCCATTTGTCCATCCACCTCAAGCAGAATATGATGTTCTTATATACCATTCTTTATATACAATATATTGTATATTCTAGGGATATTTTAGCTGAATTTATACACAGTTCACAGTGATAATGCTAAACATTATTTCTTACACTTAGAGAATGGTTATATATAATGCTACATAATAACATTATATAAAGAGGTCCGCTCTTGTTTTATAATATGTTGAGCAGCGATTTTATGGGCACCATGTTCTCCCATTGGTCAGGGTGGGGTGTGGACATCCTAATTATGATCAACTGATGGTAAATGGACCGTTCTGTGGCCTTCTTTTATTTAATATGGACCTTTTAAATGGTCATTTTGACAATATAACAAGTGTACTTTACTTTAGAGTTCTTTTACTCGTCATCAGAGATTAGTCTCATATTCACTACTCATAACTCTTCATAAAGAGCCATAAGGATGTCAATGTCTGTTAAAAGACTATTACTCAAGCGTTCGAATATGTGAAATAATCTGTATTCCAAGTATAACAGATTTATCTCTTAGCATCGCGTTTCGCTAGCTTAAATATTGAACCCTTAGGCAAAAAATGTCGTTATAATAATTCCCTTAATTAACATTATAAATTTAATGCAAGACTTGTCTCGAACGATAAAGATAAAACTCTAGTTTAATTCATCTTAAAAGATTTTGTTCTACTATAACAATCCACCTGGCAGACCACAATCCTACGACCGGAATGTTCGCCTATGCTCTTTAAAGGTACTTCCAACTGATATAATTTAACTTTGAACTTTTTCTCAAGTAGCATACTGCATAAGAGATCTGAAACACTGCAATATTGAAACCCATCCTTAAATGCAGATATAATTTGATAACTATAGGCATTGAACTTTCAAATCACTACAAAACCAGCTAAGGAACTTGTCTAATTCAAACAAGATTGGCTTAAGTTTACCTTTTAGGTTGAACTTTAGCCCATAAAGAATCCCCACCACTATTATTCATTCGAAATATTAGTACATTAAATACATAAAATTATAGATATAGAATATGTAGGTAACTAGGTCAAAACATTGACCTATACAGCAGGGTGTAACTCCATTAGTTTGTAAGTAAAAGAGTTCAAATCAAGAATGAGATCTTAAAAGCATTATTCAATTCCAACTGGTAAAATCAATAAGTACGTCAAAATATATGGGAATGAAAAATATAAGAAGTAGAATACAGGAATAGTTATAGGTTAAAAGTTTAAAATAAAATGACACATAAAGCTTAGATAAAGATAATAATAATCCCGGAGATCAGGCACAAAGACTACACGCACTAAGGTTTGTAATGTTCCGTATCGTCCACGATTTTAGTACTTATATTAATTTATTCGTTAATCCGTTCCTGAAACTCCGTCACTAAGATATACGCATATCATCTAAATATGCGGGAAAAACACAATTCCGTCATCCGTAAATAAACCATCTTTTCCTTGGGAAAAACACAACATAAATCACTATAAATCGAAGTATCAGTCTCTAAAGGAACACAACACATATATAAATACAAGAAACTATTTACACAACCAACTTTGCCATTTGATTAAAGATATCATAATATGTTTCCCCTAGCTCATAGCAAAACAAGTTTATGTATGCTTTAAAGGACATCAGTTACAGTTTTATTACTCTAGTAGGAGAGATAAACTCTAATCTAAATTTCAACTAACATCTGTCCGTTAACGCGTAATTTGAAAATCACTTACCCTGCCGCTACCAGCTTCCGCGTACGTATTTGAAAGATACTATGTCAATCTGACTTAAATTAGTATACTAAACTGAGGGCAGTTTAGTATACTAATTTAAGTCAGATTGACCTAGGGAGATCTAGATATACGTCTAGATACCTATGTCAATCTGACTGAAAATCACTTCAACACAAATAACACTCCTGAAATGCACTCCCTGCTTTGTTGGCAGTGTTAACTTACGCAAAGGTAACTTCCGAAGAACTATATTTACTCGAAACTAGGATACGAATTTCCGAAATCTAGAATTAATTCGTTCTAAGGAGCTTCCTTTGCTACTGGCAAGAAGTGTTAATACATAGAAATATGATTAGTATTAATAAAATAATGATTATATTTCTATTCTGTTATGTGTTCAATTAATATTTAACAGTTAATAACATTCAATGAATAAGCTTTTGACTTAATTTATTGCTTATTTACCTGGTATCCAAGAATCAGGATTCGAACCATACATTTTCTGTTTAAGCAATCAACACTCTATTTATCTATAGCTTTTAATTAAAAAGAAAATTATTATCTCACTAATAATCAAAACACAGTTATCCAATAACTGAAACATCAACTAAACTTCCAGGGCTTAAGTTAAAGCAAAGGACTCACCTAATTATAGTCGTCGCCTACACCGCCTCCTCTACGTCTGGACTCCAGCTACAGCCTCGCTCAAGCCTCCACACCAGGCCTAGCACACCGGCATCCGTAGTTATAGCGCCTACTCTCCTCAGGTCTTCATATACACTCGTCACTTCACTCCACTTCTAATTGAACGCACTGCTTCTATCTCTAATGTAGCTCTAATAAATATTCCAGGAAATTAATCAAAACCAGAAAGCCAAACCGCACCCCCAACCGACAGCGATTTGATCTATTTACTCTGAAATTCCAAACCGGACTGATCCCCCAACCGACAGCGATTCAACCTAACTCAATGAAATTCTGAAAATGAATGCTTCCCCAACCGACAACGATTCGACCTATTTACTCTGAAAATCCAAAACGAACTAACTCACCATCCGATGTCCTCCCCTTTTATAGACCCCCCAAAATTTCCGCCTTTTTTTGAAAATAGAACAACGCTAATCTCTTCAAATACTTTAGGCACTTTAGGAGGTTTAGGAGGTTCATTGAACCCGATTCGCTCCCGCGCTCCTATCGCCTATTGTCTATTAAAATAAAATATTAATTTATGTAAGCGTAAATATTTCTACAGTTTTAATCATGTAATGTATTTACTTAATACTAAAATAAAACAAGTTTGCTTTATTAATTCATTCCTTTATTTATACTTCTATTCTGTAACTCTACAAACCTATAGTTTACCAAGTCTTCCTCTTGGAACATGATTCAGTATTTAACTGATCTATTGACAATTGATTGTATCTTTGTCAATGGATTTTGATCTCTATAGCCTATATAGCAGTCAGGTATATTTTTGATTGTATTACTTTGATGTAATTCTCCCTAAACTATAAGCAAGACAAATATTGATATTCTTGTAATGATAACTAGTTTACTACATACATAAATATGAATGAAAACAACGTAGTTGGATTCGTTTCAATATACAGCTCCATCATTTCATATATTTTATGTTAGGATACATAAACTCCGCGGAAGGAGTCAAAATCAGGCACAAAACACGCGACTTTCCTGTACGTCCGATCAAAATACTTATAAAGACAATATTTTAACCGACTTCAAATTAGTACCCTAATCGCTTTAAGAGTTCCCTCGATTTCTCCACGATCCCATTATGAGATCCAGACCTGATGACCATGGAATCAAATCTACCCATTCTAAGTAAAAAATAATTTTCGAAGTCATCTTCCTGGCGTTTAGTAGTCGGGGGAAAAACACAAAAAGATTCCGACGAATTGAAAACCTCCATCTTTTTGAAGTTGGTTAAAAAGTCCATAAAACTTTGGCAGGAAAGACTGATAATTCCATACAAAATGGAACTTCAGACATAAACGAACGCGCGAAGCATATCGAACGCGACGAACAAAATGTAATCTTCTATGGATAGCTATGTGTATCTGTAGGTTTGTGGTGTTGCGTTCCTGGTGATCAGTAAGATCACCAGAGCTTCCGAGGTTGCGAGGATCCTGCATTTGTCTCTGACAACGCATTCTCAAATCAGTAATCGCGTTGGCAATGCGTTTGTAAATTCTTATATAGTCCCAAGCGTCCATAAGGCACGGTAGCTGCTTACCATCAGGTAGGCCAATTCTGTGATGCATTACTGGTCGTTCCAAGAGGCTCATACAATGAGTGCAGAACATATGTGCTCGTATTGGTTTCAGAGTCCCTCTCGGGTCCCAAACCACTCCATACTTGAACGCCGCTAACTTGCTTGCCTGGCCACTCTGCTGTTCGGGATGGTAAGACGCTGGTAATAGTTTCGCCATGTCCGTCTGTCAGTCCGTCTTCGGCTTAGCTCAGTAACAATTACTACTAGAAAACTGTAATTCGGTATGGGTATATAAATCAATCTCGCCGAAAAAACAGTAACCTCCTCCTATCCAAGGGGCGCTTAACAGATACACGTTTAAGCGTATGCTTTAAGGCTATTTGTTGACGTTCCATAAATCAAAATACATTAATCCCCAGCACTGTGACAGCAATAAATATGCAAATTGCTAATTTTTTATCTAGTTTTTATTTTTAATGTAAATAGTACTGTACTGTCAATACTATTTTATTGAAGCTGCATCTAGGTAGTGTGTACATTTTATTATTACATGTATTATCTCACTTTGTATTTATATTTATTTCTGTTTCGCAAGTCCCAATAATTTAGGTAGTTTATATATTCCATTTAAGTATGACGTTTCCGTAGTGTCTCACAGGACGGTGCTGGCTGAAAATCAGCGCTGTAGGTGTCTGAGGGTCATTCTTTAGAATCGCATTATTCATCTCATTCCTTTGGCGTTTTTTATTTTAAGAAATTTCTACTAAGTTACAATAAAATCCAATTAAATATTTAATAATGAACATATTTATAATTAGGTACGGAAATATACAAATTCAAAGTTTAGCTGCCAGGGGAATGAGAAAAATGATACGGGACTGATAAAAACTACAAGCTAATGATAAAACTGCCAAGGGAATGATAATCTTTGGTAGTTAATAAATAAATTGTTGAATAAATGAGTCGATCATTACATTATGTTATGCGTTAGGTATATGATAAATTGTTATAATTTCAAAAAAACTTCAAAGTACTATCATTAGTATCATTACTCTATTCAGAAAATCGGGTGAATGAGAGCCAGGGGAATAGGAAAAAGTATGCTTCTTGTCGATTATGCCGAAACTGTTATTAATATAAGAGTCAATTTTAAATCAACTCATGCAAATATTCATGTGTTATTCTCTACACTAAACATTGTATGCCCATTGCAGGAAATAGATTTTATATGAAAATACGGGGTAATGATAGTGAACCAAAGTCAGGGGAATGACATACCTACCTTCATTGCTCAGAGCTCCAGCGACGAGACGCGTCCTCTCACCGCGGCGTTGGTAGCGCTAAGCACTACTGAGAAGGGTGAGGCATGGCACAGATTACGCGTCAGAAGACGTTGCAGATAGTAGGGATGTGCGCGTTGTTTAGTCAGGCATCAGGGGAATGATAAATTAGCTCTGGACAAACCTTTGATATATATTCCTATAAAAACTACGATGAATAGGGGAACCATAATTTTATTTATAAATCATTAACTTATATTCTAACGATTTAACTCGATACAATATTTGATTTTAATCCATAACTAGTTCTTTTCAGAGTAGATTGTTCACAAAATGGCTGATAGATACGCCAGGGAAATGATGTTTTAGGTGTTTGCCATTTTTTTATGGCTAATTCTCCTTACCTTACACAAAAAGTAAATCGTGCCCCAGATGGTGTTGAACTACAAAAAAAATGTGGCAGGTCAATTATTTTATTTTTTCGGGTACTTTTTCCCTCTGGACGCTGAAAATTGACCCTCTCAAGAGTCTCAAGAGTCACGCCTGACACCTCAGCATAATACTGAGCCAGTGTCCGGTTCACTGCCGCAAAGACACACTTGCTTCATGTTTTATCTGTTTTTTGTTAATTTTGTTGTTTAATATGTGTGTCCTGTGTGTTTGTGAATAAATGTATCTTTCTTTCATTCTATTCTAGTTTCCATTGGGTATTCATAAAAATCTGTTTTATAGAGTGCCCTTTTAACTCATTTCAAAACCGGGAAGTGGCTTTCATTAAAATAATTATTTCAAATTCAATTAAAAACCAGACTGATGATAGATTGAGTCGGGTTTTATATCATTACCTGGCTCCCGTGCTGCGCCATTTGATGATTGATGATTGCCGAATGCTCGAATTGATGATAAATGATTACGGAATGAAAGTAATTATCATTACCTGCCGTGTTTAGAATGGGGTACCTACTTAAATAAGCTGCCGAAGTTTGAAACTAGTATTAGTAATTAGATGATTATCATTAAATATGGTATTATGTTAAGCATTATTATTGAATTGTTTTAACTAATTGAAGTAAATAGCGGTAGCTATTCCGGTGTCGACGGATTACTATCAGATATGATGGTTAGCACCAATTCGGCAATTGTCATGTGACAACGATTATATTAAATTTATTATTAAATCCAATTTATTTTAATGTGTAATTATGAAGTGTTTTGTTACACAAACAAACAAACATGACAACGACAAAGTGCCTCCAGTGTCTGGCACGAATCGGTTCAGTTTAAAATGCAGACCCAAAATTATGCGTAACTTATCATTGTCAAATGTTCTAATTGTTGCAATAGAAATTCAATCTTACTTCAATGTCATGATAACTTGATCGGCGTCGTTGCAATCTGTGTCGCATACTGAGTGGACTCCTTTTTTGAAGCAACCTTTGCTAGATTTCAGCCTTATTTGAAGTTTGAAGTTGAAGTTATAATTATGACAGATTTATTTTTACAAGATAGGAGGGTGGGGGGGGGGCATAGTGGGGAAGCTAAGGAATAGAGGGAGTTCAAATTGGATACACCAATATTATTGAAAGACAGATGTACTTAAATTGACTTAATGTGACGGTACATAAAGCACAATTTTGTATATTTCTTTTTTCATAAATCATATTATGTTTAGCTATATATTATGATTTGACCTAATTTATCCTAAAATCTTTATATATAGTAGTAGCCGTGAGTATTCACGTCGTTGTGGTTTTACTAGCCCGTTTTTTTCACAATCGCAATTTTTAAGATATATGACCGTATCCAAGTTTGAACACGCTGCAGAGACCACCATTTTTTGTGGTTTCTTATTTAGCTACCGTCTAATTTCACGGTTAATTTGAACCTTCAACTCACCGAGTTAAAATTAGTGCAGTTTATCTTCTTGACATTATAATGATCTGGTAAAATCCTATGTGGTACAAAAAACAAGAAGGCAAACTTAGCAAAACTGCTTAAGGACTTTGGTGATAAAATAATTTCAATGTAATTCTTAATTGTGTACAATATACTATGGGCATCATAAACAATTCCAGACCCCGTAGCATTGTCGGCCTTATCCCGCGATAAGTGACAAGATAGAGCGCCCGTCTCGTTCTATTGAACGGTGTCAACCAGTGACGGACGCTCTATCTTGTCCATGCTATACGGGGTCAGATTTCTAAAACACGTAAAATCCTATCAATCGCACGGACAATGGCTAATTGATACATTTCTATCAACTTTAGAAGTACAAGATATTATTTTAATAACTGAAATAGGATTCGTATCAAAACATTATAACATAATACTAGTCTAACCATGTAGGTACGTACATCCTGTCTAAACTAAACTACCTAACAAAATAAATATAAATATAACTTTGACCCCTGTTTTTGTCTTTTTACATGCTCTAATTGTAGCTAGTCCCATACAAACATTTGATCCAAATTAAAAAAAAAACAGCTTGATTGGCACCGTGAAAAAAAATTACAAGTACCCAATTGCAAATCTCATAACATTCGTTAAATTCTGTTCAACACTACTTTTGTGTCGCCAATGGCGGCTTCTAGATTAAATGTGTGGACTCTTATGTTTTGGTCTACATGGCCAATCAAACATATTTGTATGGTACCTACTGACTGACGTCATAGCATTAATTTTCCGGCATTAACACAAGATAATAATATATGTCTCGTAGCACAAATTAACAACTTATAAAGCAAATGTTTGTTCAGTTGTGTATTGGAAGTAGGTAAGTATATAAAGGAGTCAGCTAGTTTGCTGCGTTGCTTAAACTATTGTGGGAGTGATGAAGGAAGGGTAAAAATGGCGTCTTTAAAAATGTGCGTAGTGTTTATTCTGAGTTTACTTGGAGAAATACGTGAGTTGTTTCTAATTTTCATTTTGTAATTGAATATCAACTTTATTTTAGTTATAGTTTTTTTTTATATAAAATGTTTCAAACTATGTCTTGTAAAGATGTTTCTTTCAAAACTTGACTCGGAGCATTTTCGTTTCGAATTAATGTTACAGTTTGGTCAAACGTTCCCTTACAAAAATCTTCAAAATATTCAAAACCCCAATTTAAAATTGTTTGCAATGCTGAATTGGTAAAGTCAAAACATGTTTTCAGATCCATGTTTTCAGGTTTTTTTATGGAAAACGCTTAAAACGAAGTCAAAAATATCAAGCCACTTTTAACCCTTAAATGGGTAACGGCAACATATTTGCCGTTATAGATGAAATAAAAACCAATGTATTCTCTATTTCAAATTTAAATGTGTTGACAAAGTTGTCAAATAGTCAAAGGGTTAAGAAGTATCTTTATTGTATCCTATAATTTCAACTACAATTTCAAGTTAGGATCTACCAGGTAGGCGTCACGCAGTCAGTGCCTGTCTTTATTTAAATCTGTATGCAATATTTAAAGCCCACGCCAGAGGATTGAGATATTATCACTTGATGTAAATATGCATATGTACTCGTATGCAACTAATCTGACCCATTTTATTTCAGGCGCAAATATTGACTTAGACGCGGCAACAAAGCATGTAGCAGGTAACCAAATATTAATTTAGTTATTTCTTTAGTATTTTACGAGGTCAATTTCCTACTATCATATTTATTTATTTCAGCGAACCAAGTACTGCCGCCATCAATACTATACTTACTTCGTTCACGACCAATTGATCGCTCGCAACCGTCACCAGTCGCATCGACATCGCCATCGGCTCCTCAAAACCCAGTGTCTTCAAATGCCTACCCAGCCGTACCGTTTTCACCACCAGTAGGCCGTACAGCGCCGGTACCCCCTACTGCACCGGTACCACCTACTGCACCGGTACCACCTACTGCACCGGTACCACCTACTGCACCATTACCACCTACGCCGCCGGTAGCTCCAACACTACCAAGTGCACCAACTTCAGGTAAAGTGAACTATTCTTGATAACGTTGATTTCCCAGAGATGAGATAAGCCAAGAATAATAAGGTGGATGGACAACGATAGGAAGTCAGTGAGTGACGAGATGGGGGATGTCAGAGGTGTGAGAGAAATAAACATGCTGCGTCAACTCTATGTTAGTGGATATCAAATAATGTTTATTATTATGAATTCCCTATTAGTAAGTGCTGTCACACGTACGAATTCGCAGAGGCAGGATAATTAAACATGGACCATTTCGTACTTTCTTGTCATAGTCACAAAATTAACAAAATCTTTCACTCTATCCTTATCGATATCGAAAATATACAAGGTTGCTTTCTCTGTTACAGGAGCATCGTCAGTAAAACATGTACCAGGTAAATAGATTTCTAAAGTGCTAACGATTTGGTTACAGTATATATTGGCAACGCTACTATGTACTTTATTTTTTTTCAGTTCATCATATGTTGCCGCCTTCAATTCTGTACTTGCTAAATCACACACCAATTAGAACACAGTCATCTCAACCATTTAAGCCAGTGCCTTTATCGCCCTCAACTGCTCCACAACTTCCGAATAACGAACAATACCCCTCTTCACCTTCGCAACCTGGACCTCGCGTTTCTCAAACTTCATATCCAATAGGTTTAGCTCCACTTCCTGGCCAGCTTTCGTACGATAACCCTTCAAATAATAACCGGAAACTGCTTAATGTTGTGCATGTACCTTTAACCAAACAAGCAGTCCCTGCGTCTCATTCAGATAACCCTTCAAGTAGTAACCGGAAAGTACTTAACGTCGTGCATGTGCCTTTAAATAGCCAAACTGTTCCTAATTCTCAACCAGTTCCTCAAAGCACCGAAGCTAAATCTGACAATGCTCCGCTTGGTCCAGCCCCATTATCATCTGAAGTTCCTTCAACTTCTCACATAGAGGATTTATCACCACTTCCATCAGATACAGTAGGAGCATCCCCTATCTCTGCCAAACCCGTAACGGAAAACGAATCAAGTGATACCCAAAATACAAACACACTTAACGTTAAAGACTTACCATTCCAGCCGGTTAATAATATAGATGCCTCTCCGATCCCAGTAAGGCCACATGATAAAGCTACTAGCGGGACGGAAAATACCGATACATCCAAAGATTCTATTAAACTAGAAGATTTATCACCAGAACCTGTGAATAACGTGAGATCATCTCTGATACCGTCTAAACCTAGTGATATAGTTACAAAAGAAAACAAGGCTGACGATACTTCAAATAGTCCACCATCAACTTCAGAAAATACTACCCGAGACAGTGTTAGCAATGATAATTTTGAAGACAATACGGAGCCTGTTCAAGGAGCACCGACTGAAAACGAGTCCGATAAAAACAACGCTTCTGAAAAATCACCAAATGCAACCGCCGATACTTCTAACACAGAAACTAGGACTACGCAAGATGAAACAAATAAAGAGTCACCAGACAAGAATAAAGAGCCTCAAAATCCATTAGGAAACGTAATTCTGAATGGTAAGTTTATTTTTGAAGAGAGTAGATGTAGCCAGACCTTATAGGTTAGGTTATAGGTGTACGCGGGCTGGGTTTCTGCAACTCGACGTCATATCTGCGCCTATTTTGCGTGTTGGTATTGGCACTACTGTTATTCGTGCCAGCCCAGTTCCACCAGGAAGCCTAGCAGACCCTTTATGTTGCCGACGGCCTCCGGTAGTGACCCCGGTGTTCCAAGGTGCTTTGCCCGGTATACTGCCACCCCAGGGCACGTCAGGATGACGTGGGCGGCTGTCTCTTCCTCTTCCGTGCAGGCTCTGCAGAGAGGACTGTCTGTAATACCTAAGGTGAAAAGGTGTTTGTTAACCAGTTATGGCTCCTGTCAAGAGACGGAGTGCCGGCCTCTTTAGCTGTTTTAGCTTCCTTGACAATCTGGGGTTGATTGTCGGGAGGGCCTCCCTGGTTTGCCTGCAGGTATAGGGTATTCCAAATTTTTTGATGTTCTACCTTGGTGTTTAGTCGCAGTGTGCTCCGCAGCCATGCAGGGGGTAGAGAGATCATAGGTTCCGGTCCTATGGGTACTGATTCTGAGCCTTCTCTAGCTAGTGCATCCGCTGCGTCGTTACCACGTGAATTGCTGTGCCCTTTGATCCATTGCAGGGTTATGTCGCAGTTGGTACATACCTCTGATAGAATTTTGTGGCACTCGTGTATAAGCCCAGACGTTGTCGTGTGAGCTTGCAGGGCTTGCAGTACAGATCGACTGTCGGAAAGTATGCGGATAGGATATCCCCTTACCTCCCTGGAGGTGATTGTATGAGCGGCCATTATAATGCCCATACACTCTGCCTGGAAGACTGAGTTATGGATTCCTAATGGTGTCGAGATTTGTATGTTTAGGTCCTTCGAGAACACCTGACCTTGTCTTGGACCCATCCGTGAATATTCTTAACTCCCTGGGGTTAAGTCCTTCCTGGAGGGTTTCGTATAGTTCGATTTTGTACTTCTTGTCGAAGACGAACTGTTTGGGAATGATGTCGGTTGCTGCCTCTATGAGGGGTTCCCTACCTACAGCCTCGTAGAGTATCTCGGTGTGTGGAACCCTGGGCGGTCTCCAGAGATGCTGTTTTTTGCCAGGGCTTCTTGCCTGATGAAGAGGTGTAGCGGCGGAATATCTATGATGGCTTCCAGGGCTGCAGTCGGTGTGGTCCTCATGCAGCCACTAGCCGCCATGCAGGCCAGTCTCTGGAGGCGTTGTAGTTTAGCTTCGACCGTGGTTAGTGTAGTGCGAGGCCACCATACTACGGCTCCGTAGCTTACTATTGGTTGGATTATCGCCTGGTAGAGCCATAGAGTGATCTTGGGATTTAGCCCCCAAATCCTACCTACTATTCTACGGCATTGCCAGAAAGCGACTGTAGCTTTTTGGATTTTGTTGTCTAGGTGGCTGCTCCAGTTAAGTTTGGCATCTAGTATTACACCCAAATACTTTACCTCTGCTGACAATTGGAGCTCTGTATTGAACAGTCTGGGTAGGCGGTAGGTCCCCAGATTCCGTTTGTAGGTGAACATTACCAGTTCGGTCTTCCTTGGGTTGACTGTTAGTTCGTTGTCGTTGCACCAGCGTTCCACCATGGCGAGTGCGGAGCGGGTGACGTCGCACACTGTACCTGCATGGATGCCACTGGTGAGTATCGCTATGTCGTCAGCATACCCGATGGTGTAGTGATGACTGTTGTTTAGCTTGGTGATTAAGTCGTTGACCACCATGTTCCAGAGTAGTGGCGAGAGGACGCCTCCCTGGGGGCAGCCCTCCGCTACCCTTGCCTGCATTGTCTTGTCTTCCCCGAGCCTGATGACCATAGCCAGACCTTATTATATGTAATTAAATATGTCAAACATTTTGTTATTAATTAATCTGAAGTAAAAGTTAAAAATCCAACTTGATTTATTTCAGGTACTTCGTCAAACGGTAACAAAAACACTCAAACTGAAAAACCAGACTACAACCCACTAAAAGATGTCGTTGTAAATGGTAGGTTTTATTTATCAATAATATAACATGAAACGATTGCTAAAACCCTTTTGGACTATCATTTTCATTGAATAATACATTTAATAATACATTAACCTGCCTGTTAAAATGTAGGTGCTTCATCAAATGCCAACAAAAACATTCCAAATGAAGAACCACAAGACAGTGGTGGTAAGCAAATTTTTTACTTATGACAAGTTTTTGCCTATTCCCTAACAAAAATGTGAAGCTTTGTGGCGTGACTGGCAACAACTCTAATAAATTGGTCCACCAAAGGAAAATCATTGAATAATTACTTAAACATATTCAAACGTGCTTTTTAACCGACTTGAAAAAAGGAGGTTCTCAATTTCTCGGAATCTTTTACAGTACGATTACTGTTAGTTAAGACCTGACAGATGGATTGCCTTCATTTAATTTTCAAGTTTAATCTTATACAAATAAAATAGTTATTACTAAATCGGTAGATGTGGGTAACAGTATTCTGAAAAATGCTTTATTTGTGTGAAATTAAAGTTTAAAATTAAATGAAGGCAATCCATCTGTCAGGTCTTAACTAACAGTAATCGTACTGTATATTTCTCCAAGACCTGAACTGATTTGGAAAAATCTTTATTAGTTTGAAAGAGTATCCTTCCCAGGTGATCCCTTGGTCATCTGGTAAGGATCTGATATTGGGATCCTGGAGATATCGTGGGAATCCTTAAAATAAGGTGAAGTTCTAAATTGAAGTCGGTTAAAACTTTGTTTTCAAAGTAAATAATTACATTTCAGATTCATTAAATATCGATAAAAACACTCAGAATGAAGAATCCCAGGACAATCCGCTAAAAGATGTTATTGTAAATGGTAGGTTCTAAGGGATTGTAATATTTAACTAAAACTAAACTACTACCCATAGTGGCCCCTGAAACGCATTGAATATAGAGGTCTCAGCAGAGAGTAAAACTTTGTACTGTTTGGCGTCGAGACCCTCGATCCGTGGGGTCCCAGTGCGCAAAAGTTATTTGCGGAAATCGCGAAACGTCTGATTGACGTAACTGACTACCGAAAAGCTGGCGATTTTCTCGCGCAACGCGACAGCATTGCAATTCAGCGAAGAAATGCCGCCAGCATCGTCGGTACAATGCATCGAGGACCTTTTTTAGATTTTATTTAGTTAATGTTGATACCAATGTCGAATAAATTTATCATTCAAATGTTTAGCCTTTAAAAATATATTGTTAACTTGATGAATATATTTCAGATGCTTCGTCAAATAACAGCGAAAACACTCAACCTAATAGACAACAAGACAACCCGTTAAAAGATGTTATGTTAAATGGTAGGTTTATGCATGTTTTTTAAGGCACTATGGTGACAAACTAGCATAAGACCTACATTATGGTAAGCAGATACCTAAATTTATGGTTGCTCCTGACCCCTGAAGTGTCATCAGTTGCCTACCCTTTATCACTTTGACGAAGTGTTAACAGATAGTCGAATGTAGTTCCCACTCTCAATATAGCGCAGCGTTGATATCGGCTGATTAACAATATAAGATACTAATATTGTTGACACCCGTGTTATATAGGTATATTATTTTCAATTAAAATATAAATCTATAGAAATGATAACGTGATAATTTCATTTCAGATCGATCGTCTAACGGTAACGCAAACACTCAGTCTCAACATTCCAAGGACAATCCACTCAAAGATGTTATTGTTAATGGTAGGATTTATGAATCAACAACATTTATATGATAACTGTGATATAAAATGACATCAATGCAATGGCAAAGGGCGACAAGTTTTGTCCATTTTAGTTCTTTAACTACCTGTAATGTAGACTTTATTATGTTTAATAATATAATGAGAAAACAAATTAAGACCGTCAGTTTAATAATAATGTTAAACCCAAAAATATTTCACGTGTATATTCAATTTCAGGTGCTAATTGTAATGTCGACGAAAACACTTCAAATAATATACCACAAGATAACCCTCTAAAAGATATCACCCATAAAAAAACATTCCATGTAAAAAGAGGCCAAGTCTCGAAACTCTTCCACCGTAAAAAAATGTGAGATATTTCGTAGAGCCAAGTCTCTCTGGCATTAATATTAATCTTTATTTGCTTGCCAAATAAAATTCTGCAACTTGGCAATCACACAACTTTACTGCATTTATGGATTTTTGCATACCTACCTAAAACTATGTAGTATTGTGTGATTGCCAAGTCACAAAATTTTATTTAGCAAGCAAATAAAGATTAATATTAATGCCAGAGAGACTTGGCTCTACGAAATATCTCACAACTTTTTACGGTGGAAGAGTTTCGAGACTTGGCCTCTTTTACATGGAATGTTTTTTATGGGATCTCACTTCTTTTTGTGGGTTAATGTGTTATCCATACATACAAATAATGAATGCAGCCCCATTCTTGCTTTCGAATTTTTTGGCCCATTCGCTGCAAATATAACTTTGTAATCCTGTATCTTTATATGTGAAAACAATGCTATTTATGCAGTTGGTGTATCTAGAAAACATTATTTTTTTGTCTTGATTTATTTATACACTAAACACTAATTGTATTCTAAATTTGAAGCTTATATATCTGCTAGAAGTGCCTTAGACTTTTGATGATCGGTGAGTCAGTGAGTGACAAAATTAAGAAACTTTGGCTAGTTATAATTCTTAAACCACTGGTTCAAATTGGATGAAATTTGAAATATATCGTGGTTATACAATGCGTGCTTGGTTACTGAAAATTCAGGCTTCTAGTTTTATCCACAACGAAGTTATAGGGGGGTCGAAAATGGCCTGAACTGCTTCGAGAAAAGAATGGTACGGCCGTGCCGCTCGCAGTTTTGCTCGACTTGGCGGGGGCACTGCCGTGCCATAAAAATCCAATAGGCCTTACGTATCCATTAAAATGTTTAACTTAAAAAATATGTTTAACTTAAATATTAAACTTCAGGTGCTTCATCAAATGCCAACAAAAACCCTCAAACTGTAAACCCACAAGACAATCCTCTAAAAGACGTCATCATTAATGGTAGGTTTTATAAATCAAGAATATGTATATAACATTAAATGATAAAAATGGTATGAGATACTAAATAATTTTAAAAATGCAATAAATGCTTTCATAAATATTATGTTGTCAATATTTAAAATTGCAGATGCTTCATCAAACGCCCATAAAAAAACTCAAACTGGAAATCCACAAGATAACCCATTAGAAGATGTCATTGTAAATGGTAAGTTTTGTGAATATATTGGTTTGACAAGAATGACAACAGTGGTATAAAATACCTAATTGATACCGTTTCTATGAAAATGATTTGCTTACAAATTATGGAATCGTGATTATTAAATTTCAGATGCTTCATCAAATGGCAACAAAGACACTAAAACTGAAAAACCACAAGACAACCTGCTGAAAGATGCCATTGTAAAAAGTACGTTTTAAGAACATATTTTCATAGGCCTAGTAATACCAACTACAAAAATACAATCTACAATTGATTGTTGATTCATAATACTTAACATTTATCATTGTAAATGTTAAGTATTATTAATCAACTATATTTATAAAACCCAATAGGCCTTGCATATCTACCAAATTTTGTAACCTAAAAATTATGTTAACATGAATACTCAACTTCAGGTGTTTCATCAAATGCCAATAAAAACCCTCAAACTCAAAACTGGTACCGGTAAATGGTAGGTTTTATAAATCAATAATAGATATATGAAATTTAACGATAAAATTGGTATGAAATACAATAAGGCGTATAAATAATGAAATAAAAAATGCATTACAAAAATATTATGTTGTCAATATTTAAAATTTCAGATACTTCGTCAAACGCCAACAAAAACACTCAAACTGGAAATCCACAAGATAACCCGTTAAAAGATGTCATCGTAAATGGTAAGTTTTGTGAATCAGCAATATTGGTTGAACAAGAAATGACAATAAGGATGATATAAAATACCCTACCGTTTCTATTAAAATGTTTTGCTTACAAATAATTATGCTATCTTGATTATTAAATTTCAGATGCTTCATCAAATACCAACAAAGACACTGAAACTGAAAAACCAGAAGACAACCCGCTGAAAGATGTCATTGTAAATGGTAACTTTCAGTTATACTAACTACGAATCACATTGACGATTGGACTGTTTGACTATCCGCGGCTTTTCAAAATTTAGAAAAAAAAAATGAGTCGTAAAATTTTCTCTGTTATTTCATCAGATACCAAAGCGCAAGGAGACAACAACAAATATTCAGATGAATCATTTTATGAAGTTTCAGAAGAAGGAGAGAAGCACGAAGAAACTCAATCAGAAACAAGTCAAGATTCTTCACAAAAGTCTACTTCTCATAATGAAGAAAACACAGATGCTTCCTCCAATTCTTCGAGCAACAAGGAAAGCAATGTTAATGAAGTATCCAAACAAACAAAAGCCTGTTAATTTCATCAAAACCGGTCTATCCGTCAAGAGACCAAAATATGAGTTTGAGAGAGGTATAACATCTGAAATCTATGTGTTAAAAACCACATTTTTACCACTGGTGTTAAAATACCTCAAAGCAATTTAATTAAAGCAGTTAGGTACTCTATCAATTTTATTTTACCTCAAACTAAGCAAGCAAACTAAAATAGGATTTTATACAGCCTTTTGTTTTTCACCAGTGATGATTCATACAATTCACAATGAAGTTGTTACAAATAGTTAGCGTAAGTATTAATGAATCAGAAATTCTTAGAAGCACATCTAGAACACATAAATACATGAATACAATAAGTATTTGGGTTCAAGGAATCAGATATGGTCATTTCAATGACAAACTAATATGCGTCAGGTTTAACGGTGAATTTTCCTGAAGATGAATATAAGTGTACAATTATATTCGTGGTAAACATTATATACGCAATTTGAAATGTCCCTAATTAGGGGCTATTATTAATGTTTACCACGAAAATAATTGTACACTTATAATAATAATAATAAATACTCTTTATTGCACCACAACAGGAGAGAAACATCTTACAAAAAAAAAATTGCTTAATAAATAATGGTAACAACAGGCGGTCTTATCGCTTTAAAGCGATCTCTTCCAGACAACCTTTGTATACACACCACCTTTGCACTTATATTCATCTTTTGAATAATAATAGCTGTTTTTTGTGAAGTTGGGTATAGTATGTGTGCAACTTCACAAAAAACAGCTTTTATTATTCAATAAAAACTTCTTCCGCCCTTTTTCCCTACCATAACAGGAAGCTAGTATCTAACAGGGGGAAGTGAATACTTTGGCTGATGGATGAATAGAACATTTGGAGAAGTCTCCTTACTCGCAATGAGGCAGTTTTGTTTACAGAAGAAGAAAATTGGGAAGGCTAACCATCGGTAGTAATTAATTTCCTTTCTACTCGTATTTTAACTTTTTCTAATTTACACACTGAACGAGCCAACTGAACCAAGTAACCGATATAGTTATACTAATTTGTGTTTTTTTGGTAGGTTAATTAACATAATTGCCTTCGAAAATATATTACAAAAATTAATAAACCAAATTAAAAAAAATACAAAAAAATATTTGTAAGAATACAATGGTCTTAGGTTATGGTGTATAAGTCCTCGTATTCACCATCTAAGCAAGCATAGAAATAATGGATTTAAGCAAGTTAAAATAACATGTCAATTAGGTATTAATTAACTATTGCAATAATTTCGTTTGTCAAATATTTTTATAATTTAAATAGTCCTTGACGCTGTAAAAACATTGTTTTAGTAACCATTTGGTCAATTTCCGCTTGAAAATTTGTCCCGACAGTGCTCGTAATTTATTTAATAATTGATTATATAAAACAATTCTCATATTTGCAATATTCCTTTTGTACATATCTTTGCGACAGGGTGGTTTGTAAAATAAATGATATGTAATCTTGTCTGCCATTGTATCACTACACTACGTTTTATAAAGAGTCCTTGATGGCAATTGACAAATACACATAGGTGTCTAATATAAAAACATGGTAATCGCAGAATATTTAAAACTACCGCTAATCAGCAGCTCAAATAACAAATTACAATCATTCCAAGCCTCTTAAAACTGTACCAATGAAATGTTGAATTACCCATAAGTCACCGTTGATTCCGTGCGTGTATTTGCACAACTAGTGTTAACTGGGTATGGCGTGTTTGTGCAACTGCTGAACGCGCGTGCGCATAGACGTCAAGCGGCGCGTGAGTTGACGTGGCCATAGCGAGAGAGTAAAGAACTAGAGCACTGTCTTCGGTAGAGATTTCATTTATTTTAAGTTCTGATATAATTAAGCGTTATCGCTGTAAAGTTCAGAAATAGACTTTTATCCTATAATAAAGCAGCCACTGGTTGTTGTGTTGTGTACACCAGCTCTGTCAAGACAAAAAGAAAATGACTAAAATGACAATCGTAACATAATTAACTAGACCAAGAATTAAAAGAGGGATACAGTAAAATTCGATAATTTACAAAATGTAACTGCACAAAATATTTTTGTTCAGGTTCACTTATTATGAATAAATTAGTTTAAAATGTTCATTTTTACACAAATTAATTTCAATTTGTGACTGAATGATTTCTCAGCTGTCTGTAACTTATGTCATAACAGGAATGGCTTGTTCTAAATACTTCATCAGATGTTAAAAAAATTGTGAAAGAGAATTGAACATTAAATCTGTAATTAACTGAGAAACATATATATTAATCTTAGTTAAAATTTTAGTAATCAACATTAATCGATCACGCCCTAAGCCAATACCAGTGATTTATTGCTATTTTATGACACGTACGTGATCAATATGAACAGTTTACCGCGTACTAAGGACCAAGCTCTCCCTATAGAGTCACACCAGTTTTTGCGCATACCGTTTGGTCTAAGCACTGTTCCACTACAACGTAATCGTAATTCTGCACACGTAATATTATTTGTCTCATTTTTGTGATATATTCCCAGTAATGAGTGAGAGGGAAAGCACATTAACTAACTAGTAACTATGTCGTATCGACTGTTTTGAATGGTGGAACCGATGGCTACTTTAGGACACAGGTCGGTAATTAAACGAATTAGCAGTCAGTTTGTTAAGTATGGGCAAAGAAATTAGTAAGTATTTATATGGAAGAGTTAAATTGTAGTAGTGTTGAAGAATTTGGCTGAGATTTTCAATTACGACATTGCACACAATGGCACAGGACTGGTAATTGTGGCACTCTTCGGGGGAGGCTTATGTCCAGCAGAGGACATCTTTCGGCTGATATGATGATGATGCTGATGATTCAATTGTTTACTTTTTTTAATTCTAGATTTTAGTATTCAATTCATTTTCAATACCTACCTAGAAAAATGCGTATTACGTTGTCTCCAGTGTATTTAATTTACAGGCCTTGTGCAGGTATTTCTGGTTTTTAATCTATATTGAACTTTGTATACAGTCGTCTAGTACCCATAGTAAAAGCATTGTGTGTGTGACTGTGTCGACCTGTGTAAAATTGTGCCCCAATTATATTCATTTATTCTATTACTAAAAAAGTCTTTTGTAAAAGCTAAGATCCAAAGATCCAAGCACAAATAAAATACCTATATTTAATAAACTGCCGAAAAGTTTCCATGGCATGAGCATTAATATATTTAAAAATAAATTACATTTAAAATGGTTACCGGAGAAATGTTTTTATTCAATTAACGATTACATTAGCCTAAATGAATGTAATTAAGTAACTTATTTAATATTACGATGTTTTAATTTCAAGTTCATTTTAAGACCAAATGTTGCACGCCGAAGAAGGCAGAGCATCAATAATGTGATATAATTCACCCGTGTACAGCAATAACTAGTTTCATTTCATTTAAAACAATGTAACGCGCACACCACCATCGGAGTAGAAGACCGTGCCAAAACGTCTCCACCACCGCTTCGCAAAGTATGCTGCTGAATTTTATGCTTGCAGTTTCATGTGACAATTGAAGGCTTCATGTAGCTATTTTAACCTCAGTGCTAGATGACGCTATTACCCATAGATATAGTGCCACGATGTTCTTTTGTTAGAGTATAAACGATTCCTGTTAAGTCCGATCGCGTCGTGACAAAGTTTAAGGTGCGCGAATAAATCAACCGTAGCCAACAATCATAGTTCGAGGGCGAGCGATATTGCCTAAACTGGAGAAACGTTGGTTCCCACGGGCTCCAGAAAGATAGAAATAAAGGTTAAGGCAGATTTTTAAACAGCTTCAGAATGGGAAACTCACTTAAAGTAAGTTTAAGATAATTAATATTTTTAACTTACACAGGTATTATTTCATTATTACGTGTTTTCATTTATGACATATAGTAGTGTTACTATGTTAGGAGTATAAAGTTTTATATGAAATGATTTAAAAAAAAACATTTTTGGTACTTTGTTATTCAATCTGATTCATTCATCGTTTTTATTTCAGTACGATGCATAGGTATAGCTTTTTATTTTATTGTTATTTTTCGGAAGCAATTCACCAGTCAACATAATATATTTTTGTTCTTATATGCCTCATCCTACCGCGCACGCGTCTTTGGCCTGACAGCAGAGAGATCTATATTAAATTGCCGCAGGGCCAAAGGCCGTCTCTTGTTGAACTCGGCCAGTAATGCTCCCATTGTGGCCAAATCGGGATGATTGACCGGCCGTGGGATCTGATTGATTGTGTGATCAGTTTTATTGATGGACTCGCAAATTGTAATTTACTAACTTAACTTCTTTTTCTTTTGTGCGATTTCTTATATTGGTGTATTCCACTTTAATGCACTAAAATGTTTAGTGGGTTTAAATTGCGAATGAGCTTTCGCGATTTTTCATGGTTTTCAAGTAGGTATTAACTTACTAGAATTTGCATATTTACTTTCCCAGGACTCAAACTATCTCTATTCCATCCAAATACAACATTTTTTTGTTTATAATGAAAGTAACTTTTTGTGAAAATGAAGTCATTTTCAAAATAGAACAAATTTGGGGAATCATAAATTATTCCTTTTGACAAAGACAGTAACATGAAGCAACGTTTTGATTATATCAATTGAGGCGTTCTAAATGGTCGCATCTATTTCTTAAAAAATCATACTTTTAAATGTTTATTGTAAGTCACTATAATGCCCTCATCAGTCACTATAATCCCAAACGAAATGCTTCACCTAAATATTTATAATAATACTGAACATTCTTGCTCTTTGACTTGCTCCTTCCATCCTTTATCATTAATATCATTATACACCAATCCCATTAACAATTCCATCAATATTACCCGTAACAAAATAATCGAACGATCCCATTTCGTCCAATTTTATCAATATCCTTATCACTTCCGAATACGAATTTACCAAAACCTATAACTGGCCGTCATAATCAAAAAGGTTTTACATGTCTTGATTTTGGGTGGACTTGGGTCTTTTTGGGTGGTTAGTGTGGGTAATGTCGACGTTAAACGTTACGATCGGTGTTAACATTTATGACACTTAATTTGGTTGGAGCAGGGATCTCCGGTAGCGTTGTAATAAAGGCAAGCAACAATATGCGCTTTGGGCTTCGAGCGGGCGATGCAGGCTACTTATAGCCTGCATCGCCCGCTTACGCCCAGTGTGGCTAGCACAAGCGACTGGACTTAATTTTTTGAGAACTCGTGACATGTTATGATTGGCCTCAGAATGTGTTCACTTAAGGCTTGTATACCCGCTAAAGTCCTTGAGCGTATGGGCGGAGCCTCGACCCTCTCCCCGCGCAAGTCGCACAACCCGCCGTCGTTTATTAAGCGTTACATAGATTAAGTTACAGACGCGTCATCGCGCATCGTTACCAATGCAAGGGTGGACGTGGGTGGGTGACATTCGTCATGCTTAATTGAAACGTGATATTTGTCATACATAAATTACATAATTGATTAAGTTCAAAAATTATGTCCCTACTATTATAAATATTATAATACTATTTACTTACGATTAGTGTAGTTCCGTCAACACGGCTAGCACGAGACGGCCGCGACATACACTCTATTTTTCTCGCACTATCGGTCTCTCTCTTATTAGAACATTAGGAAAGAGAGGTATAGTGTGAGGAAAATCGAGAGTATGTCGCGGCCGTCTCGTGCAAGCCGTGCTAGTGAAAACGAAATTCGCTCGAATAACTCTAATTGTCGCTCGAACTAGCAAGCGCGACAGAGAGGGAGATACACGAACGAAGTTCGGTTTCGTTTCGCGGTAGGCCCTCAGCACGCCTAGCACTAGACGGCCGCGACATACTTTCGATTTTTCTCGCACTATACCTCTGTTACTAAATATTGTAATAAGAGAGAGACGGATAGTGCGAAAAAATATAAAGGTAATAATAATAATCCA
Source organism: Epinotia bilunana (assembly GCA_947049275.1). Classification (NCBI taxonomy): domain Eukaryota; kingdom Metazoa; phylum Arthropoda; class Insecta; order Lepidoptera; family Tortricidae; genus Epinotia; species Epinotia bilunana. The sequence continues at coordinate 9,030,760 of OX346265.1, forward strand.
TACCTACTGTTGCCCTTAGGCCATTTTTTAATGTCGCTATTAATAGGGGCCCATCTAGCAGTTAGCGAGTCACCGTCTGCCAGAGATAAAATGTGAAACAGTTTTATTGGGCAGGTGTCCGATGTTTCATCCAGTAGCCCAGCTACTAGTCCATCACCAATAACCCGTTTTATTTAGATTCCATCAACTAGCAATAGACTCTTACACCCCAGCGGGTGCTGTTTCTGTGTGCGTCCCATGACACGGGCAGAGACAGCATCCGCTTGGTGTACTCCTTGCATTTCATTATATTGTCAAAAGGTCTACGTCGTCTACGTGTTGTCTCAGAACTCCACGCACGCCTCCCAAAGGTCCGGGACACCATTGTCCCGTGAGCGGGAAAGACATATAATCCATACTATCCATACTTTCATATCCATACTCCATACTAATATTATAAATGCGAAAGTGTGTCTGTCTGTCCGTTACCTTTTGTGTAAGTGTAAGGTTGTTAAGTTTTAAACTAATCGGTATATTTATTACGTTCTACTTCCTTGATTTGATGATGATGGCGTGTACAGTCAGCATCAGATAGTTAGTAGCATCCAAAGTAGCAAAATATATCGTAACACATTCCTTACTCCTACTTATAGTAACAAAGACTATTTCGATTAATGTACGTTCCGATATATTTGGCTAACTTGGCTGCTACTAACTATATTATGCTGACTGTACAGAAATCGGCCTCGGGTAAATATATACTTATAGATTAGTTGTACGTTAACCATACTTTGTTCCATATCAAATAATAACTCTGTATCGAACTTGGAGTTGGCATGCAACCCATAGGTAGGTACTTACAATATTTGCCAAGCCCACTATTTTTATTATAACTTATTCTATTAACACTTGACAGTCTTTAATACGAGCAGATAAAACCATATTGTTTCTATAATTGTTCATGCTCCTAAGCAATAGATATTGTAAATATATATACTAATAAAATGTCTGGTTTTAGCGATTTCCCAATTTTGATACTGTTTAGATATTTGATACTTTGATAGAATAGGTATTTACTTGTGTATTCTTTTTCCTCTTCTCTTGTAAAATTTCTTGATATTACGTATTTTCCTCCTGCGCTTATTTAACCCCAAAGACCCAAAATAATTATTGAAAAATTTGTGAGACCTAAGCTAAGACGTACTGACTCTAGTATCGTAAGTTTGTATGTTACTAACAATTTATGGGCAAACTGGCCTGAAATAAAGAATTTATTATTATTATTTCCCATCTTGAACTAAAAACAAAATCTGAACTATACCTACATAAATGTTAATTAGGTACAAACGCCAACACAGTTAACTGACCATCCTGTATTTATACAAGAACCTTATTACAATGCACATAAAGTGCACGCATGGTCAGTCAGCTGTCTTGTCTATAGTACCTACTACTTTACAAACCACGAAATAGATTGTCCACTCTATGCAACAAAATTATCTGTCACTAAAAACTGAACTATACGCAAATGTTTATTAGTTACCTACTATACGAATCAAAAAACGGATTGTCCACTCTATGCAACAAATATAGTCCACAATTTCCACAAATATTTAAAAATTTCGGCGGAGCGCAAATTGACACAGGTCCGTCATGCAACGTGTCTCGTCCCGCACTGACCGTATGGACGAAAACGGGGAGGCGTAGGAACTTTGGCGGAATATTTCAGAAAACGAGATAATTTTTTAAGAAAATAAAGAAAGTAAGAAAATGATGCCCTTGTTCATTATTTAATGAAGCAAGTTATAAAATTTCATATTATTTTGATAAAAAATGGAGCAGTAAAATGGTTACAAGTGAAAAATAGGGGTGACTTTAGATTTCTTTTTCTCTAATTTTTATTGTAAAAATGGATTTCTACGAAAACTGACCCGTCACATATCTTGCAGATTATGATATATTTTTTCCGACAACAAAAATGTTACGTTATAATGTATAAAACGGTTACAAAACAACTCATTTTCACGAAAATTTCGAATGTGGAGCCTTAAGAGCGCAGTAAGCTCGATTTTCCATACAAACGTAGTTACGCTCTCATTTGATTGTAACGAAACTTTGCATGTACAATGACATGAGGTATATCTATGTCTGTAATTAGTTAGTTAGCTACGTAGCTTCAGATACCACGGTAAAAAAAATACAGCGAATTTAAGTTTTTCATACAAAACTTGTTTTTGCTGTATTTCGTTTGTTTTATAAACTGGAACCATATAGACTAATTACAGACATAAGTACCTATATACCACATGTCATTGTATATGCAAAGTTTCGTCACAATCCAACACGTAGTTTTAAAATGAAAAGGTGAATACGGCCCAGCTTACTGCGGACTCTTAATATGCAGCGTGGGGGTTTGGATGGTTTATTTTCTTACATATGTATACTAAATCTTAAATAAATATAAATTTAAATAAATATGTAATAAAAAAGGAAACTAAACATAACAGTAGTCAGTCCTATGATTCCAAGCATTAAATATTAATTTACAAAAAACTCTTTTTTCTTATGACATGCACCACATCCACTGAAAATATAAAATTTTATGTGTTTCATCGAGAGCGAAACGACCTTTTATGTAACAGTTAGTGTTATAGCTTAATTTCAACTTAAAAGTATCGATGCTTCTCTGACCCCATACTTATTTAGTATATCTGAGATGGCCCATACTTATTTAAAGTGGAGCAACCCAAAATTTTCGTGAATAAACAATAACGCGTTTGAACCTTGCGGTATGTCATTATGTGTACTAAAATTATGTTTTGATACCTATTAAACATGCAGTTGTTTGACGAACAATGTTTCAACTGAAAAACTTTTAGTCAGGTTCATAAACTTACTTTTTGATAGAAAGATTTTAGCATAAATGTTTTTTTTTAACCTCCTTTAATGTATTAATTTAATATTAGATTGTATCTATTCGCCTCATTCTATATAAAATTGTGCAAGGAAGCAAGAAAACATTTAATTCCGATAATTCATTATACAAGCAATTTATAAATGACTGCTTCCAACAAATATATATATATAAGTTAAAAATATTATATTTATGTTATGCTATCAATTGAGTTGATACATCTGACGTTTGAAAGACAATAAATAGTAATTAAATAGTGACGAATGCTATAAATATTCAGCCCTCGCTGCGGCTTCGTCTTCCGTTTTTACTTTGATAAATTGCCGTTCATCATAAACAAATATATTTAAGATATCCGTTCCCTCAGGGCCAAACAGATCATACACCAGCTCATAAAAATAATAACTTTTAATTACTAACAATAATTTAAGCACAACGTTACCAGGGTTTCACTCAAAAACATTAAATTAAAAATTCTGTTACGCATTTATAATTAATCAACCCATTTCGGCCAATAAATCGGTCCGCGACGAATCGGTTCGTACGCGTCGATGGTAGTGCCATCTGTGGATAGAATGGCGTAACTAAAAGGGATTTAGTGTGAAGATACGCTTTTAAGAGTAAGCAAGGCAGGAAAGGAGTCTGTACCAAAAATGAATCGATCCGCGGGCTGATTGTAAAATGTTATTGTTCCAACACATTATTTTTCATGATACGCTTTCACTGCGCGAATTCGGGGTTCCGTATTCATAAAACTTTTACAAAATATTATTTTTATAGCTTGATTTATCAGAATAATGTGAGAGATTGAGATCTATTCATGTTATAATTGTCGGTAAGGTAAACGTCCGAGTGCTCAACCAACAATTTAAACGAAATATTGTTTCAGCCGGACATCAATATCAGTATTATTTCCCTTATTACCTTGTAGTTACGCAAAGGAAGCATGTGAACCTAGAAAGTTATGTTTTAACACGCCATAAGATGAAAAGCGTTGGTAAAAAATGGTAAAAAAAATAAACAGTGAATGATCATAATGAGATTATGGTATATATACATATACCATATGTTACTACTACCTTTTTCAGAAGCTTACGTTGCTATGTTCTGAAGCGTTGCAGTTTTTAAAATGATACATTGAACACAGTAAAGCTTTCTGTTTTATTGAAAGTTCAAAAATTGGTTAAGATGCCTCTCACACTTGACGCAATTTTTTCGTTTTAAATTAAAATACATTAACATGCGTGCAATGTCGTAATTGATTTTTATTGCATTTTTATGCTGAGATATCGTTCATATCGGAGAGATATATTCTGATGGCCATAAAAACCGTGTTTAACTTAATGTAAATATTATTAATGGCACTTTATAGGATACGTCTGAAATTTGACGGCTATACTTACAAGAAATCCAAGTAAGTTCGCTGTCAACTTTACAGTTATTCATTATATAAAAATATATAAACTGACACCTGTATACGTAAAGGAGTAGGCAGAGCAAATTTTATGGAATGAAGTTAAATGAATTTATAATAATATAATTAGGAACGATTTGATTGGTTACGGGGCGTGGCTGGGCCGGCGGATAATGGTGATTCACTGCATTATTAACGCGAAAGAACTGTATAGGACATTCCCTGACATCCACAAAAAGAAAGGGGATGGTACAACAGCATATTTTGGTTTCTGGTACTCAAGTAAGATTATTTTAAAAATATAGCCCATGTACGCCCACGCCTCCAGAAGATACATATGTGCGATGTCGATCCTTTATTGATTTTAGTATTCGAAGTGTTGACAATATAGCCCTGTTTACACATTGATAAGTGATCAGTGCGAGTACATAGGTGCATTTATTGCAAATGCAAGTAATGGCCTGCATTCACTTTGATTAGTGATTAATGCGAGTTCATACAAAAGCTACTCGCACTCGCAACAAATGTAGAGTATGAACTCGCACTAATCACTTATCAAAGTGTAAGCGGCCCATTACAAGTCCCTTACACTCATGACAGGGCATCTCCAGGAGCTCAGCACGGTTAGCACAAGACGGCGTGCGAGCTCTCTCGCGGTGAGATAGACCGTCCGTCTCTTTCTAAGTGTTCTAATTAGAAAGAGACGGATAGTGTATGTCACCGCGAGAGAGCTCGCACCGTCTTGTGCTTACTGCTGTCGACATAACTACACAACCCTACATACCTGCATTACTCTGGAATTCTCTGGGAAAAACTCTGCTAAATAAAATATACGTGAGTAAATCTAGTAAAGTTAAAAAAAAACACGTCCACTCTTGACTTTGTGGTCGTGGTCATCAATGCGTCGCCATTTGGCTCTGTTTTGGCGGAGTGAGAGCATACATTCATTTTATCTTCTGTGACCGCTTTGATGAAATCTGTCCATCGTGTTCGAGAGCGCCCACGAGATCGTTTGCCCTCGACTTTTCCTTGCATGACCAAACGTTCCATTGAATAGTAAAAATAAAATATGTCGTAAAATTACAATTAAAGTAGACCTTAACTGGCTTTTAGTGATTTAGTTCCACTCATCAGTAAGTCAATTAGATACAGGAACCCACGACATCCTTCCCACTATTTATTGCAGAAAATTAGTTCTAATTCCCCATCACTCCCTTTGCCGACATTCTGAGAAATAGTTAATGCTTTTTTACATGCGCATTCCTCTGTAAAATGTGTGCGAGGTGAGAAATTGCCTGGACTAATAAGAGTGGGTTTTGCGCGGTAATTACACTAATGTTGCCTTAAATAGAGCTGGTGTTAGAAGTGGGGTGGCAATTCTGAGGCAATGTTAAGGGGGAGCTAGTTTGCGGTTATTTTAATTTTAATAGAATACTACTAGCAAAACCAATTATGTAGTTTCTAAAATTGTAGTTTAACTCTGTCTAATGTAATGGATAATACGCTCGCGGTCAAATATTTCGGGTCACCCTAAATTAAATAACTGCAATAGGTTTTTTAAAATATTTAGTACTTTTATTTACATAATATGCTATTCTTTACAATACCCAACTGTATTAGCAATTTCCTGGATCCTATCATAAAAATATCAATATCCAAAAATCTCAATTTTTGCGATATCTCGCTCCGTTAACGTTGTTTTTTTTATGGGTTTTTACGAGTCCGATTTAAACCTGGTACTATTATTTTAGCAGTTAAGATGTAAAATTAAATAAAGATCATGACAGGATTAAAAAAACTACAACCTTGCACTATTTTAGGAAATATGACGGTATTTTACCAACCCGTATTCTTTGTCCGCGAGTGGATATTGCACTTTAGTTTTCATTTTTATTTATAAAAGTATATACTTATACAAGGTATTTAAGAAAAGTTTGGGTGTTCAAAAAAACACACTTAGTCAAATAACCCGCCCCGTGTCATTCCGGGTGCAAAGGTATTGCTTGCCGCGTTGCCACGTAGAATTGCGATCGACAACCTGCAATTTTGAAATGATTATTGTGTAAGATTATTATTATTATTTTATTGTAAATTACCGTTTGACATGTAAAAGTGCCCTTGTGATCTGCAGAATAAATAATTGATTTTATTGTTCAAGTTTTTAACACATTGATTTAAAAGTTATTCATTACCTACTTACTAGGTATTTTAATTGATACAAATGTTTTTTTTAGGTTCTCTTCTATAGTCCTGTTTTCTATGCACAGTCATCAGTTATATTAGATAGAAATTCGTTGTTAAAATGTGGGTTCCTACTCTCTGGCCTCACTACCCGCGCGGTTTCGCCCGCGTAATACAAGAAAGCAGGTGGATCAACGGGATAAAAATGGCATATGTCAATTGTCCATCTCAATATTTAATCTAGACACATGACATAATTTAAAATAAGTCATTCCAGTTTACTACCCATGAAATAAAAACACAAAAATGTACTCTTTACGATATTAGTAAACGGTATTTAAGGGTAATTTATTGGAACCGCAACAATACCTCCCCTTTAACAAAAGCTTAAAAACGTCTAAATGTGACTAAACGCATATTGCCCATAGATGCGCCGCTTTTAATACTCACGTGCGTGATTCTGAGTAAATTAACGACGAAGGGGTTTTTCCACCGACGAAGAGAGGCGAGGCGATGAGGGAGATAAGGGTCTGGTGGCAGCACTCTGGCGAGAGATCAGGTTGTAAGAGAGCACGCGGCGGCTTTTTGCATCGATAAGATAAGACAAGATAAGATAATTAAGATAAAGATAAGGCGCTGATTTTCAGTGGGGCCCTGACTAAAACTATTAGGTAAAATATGATTAAAACTAAAATTAGTACTTAACTACCTCAATAAATGACATAAGAAACGCCAACACGCCCGCATTAAAAAAAAAACGATACAAATGCGCGTTTCTCGAACACGCAACACTAGCCATACTTACTCTTAAATCATTACCCGACGACATTAGCCTTGGACAGCTATCGCATACCGTCAGGGACACTCAGGGATAAAGAAGTAATTTGTTTTGTCACTAAAAGTATGAAACTTTTATCCGAGGCACAACTAGATCATACGCATCATCATCATCATATCAGCCGAAAGACGTCCACTGCTGGACATAGGCCTCCCCCAAAGAGTGCCACAATGACCGGTCCTGCGCCACCCGCATCCAGTGGACTCCCGCGACCTTTACCAGGTCACCAGTCCACCTTGTGGGGGCCTAGCCACGCTGCGCCGGTACGTGGTCGCCACTCGAGAACCTTTCCGCCCCAATGGCCATCGGCCTTCATCATACGCAGTTCCTACGAAATGTTTGGGTGTCCCAGAGCCGTCCCCGGGCGGAGCGACAGGGCGGCAGCGGCCGACAGGCATGCTGTCTATGCATGACGCCATACTGGTTCAATCTAGGTACCGAAGACATGACGCCATATTGGTTCAATCTAGGTGCCGAAGACTAAACTCGCCTCGTCTCGCCTTTCCTCTTCGGTGGACAAGCAACTTAATAAACTTGATTCTTACTGGGCTGGTACCTGTTGCCTGCTAATGGGTGCAATCCAGCCTCTTACATAGACTTCTACAACCATAGTCAGCCGTTGAATCATCAGCCAATTAAATTGAATGAAATACCTTAATTGATAATTAGTTTTTGTAATGCAGATCATTTATTATTATGATATCTATATCGTAACAATTGTATCATTTGTGAGGTTAGGTTAGGGTTAGCTTGTGTCCCTTAGTGCGGAAATAGGCACCACTATTCGTCGACACGCTGGCGGTTAGGTTAGAATGGCGACTGTATACATATATAGTTAAAGCAATATCGCGTAGTTTCAGTGTGAGAGAGGCAACCGGATGGCTCGCGGTATTTGAGCTACTGAAGCGTTGTGGAGCCACCCTTGTTGGCAATGTATTGATATAATATGTGACACCTCCAGAGTTGCCAGCGGTACTGGACTATTTATTAACCGACTTAAAAAAAGGAGTTTCTTAATTCGTCGGGATCTTTAATTTTTAACCCCTGACGCAAATAGAGGGGTGTTATAAGTTTAACGTGTCTGTCTGTGTATCTGTCTGTGGTATCGTAGCTCCCAAACGGATAAACCGATTTTCGTTTAGTTTTTTGTGTGATAGATAGTTTTATCCCGAGTGTTCTTAGTCATGTTTCATGAAAATCTATTTAGCCGTTTTTGAGATATTAAACTTTGAAATGAGAATGTCGGGGGTTTCTCAACTTTTCTAAGTTGTAGTTATTAAGTATGTATGTTTCCCGATTACTCGAAGACACCTGGATCTATTTTTATTATTTGTTTGAAAGGGTAGTTATCTTTCGCAGGTGATCCCATGTTCAGATCAGGATCTGATTATAGGAACCTGTAGACATCGAAGGAACTCTTCAAATAAGGCGGAGTGCTACTAAATTATAACCGGTTAAAACTTAGTTTTTAAAGTAAATTATATTTTATATACCTATATAGGTACCTAACTAATGTGGGTCGTAATTTGAACACGGAACCATTGTCGATCAGTCCACTAACAATACAAGTTTAAACCAGTTCAACGTTGTATATTTGACTAACTCTTTATCACAATTAAATTGATATTTAATGCATGCACTCGCTTCCAATCTATATACTAGTTTAATCCGATTATCAAATATTCTTTAAATTTAATATCGCAATAACAAAAAAACAAACTTACGGCTTGATGGTAGTGGATAGAGCAAGCAGACACCGGAGTCACAAGCGCGTTGCCGACACTTACCTGATTCGAGGATTCATTGTGTCAATAGTTAGAGACAAATGCTCCTTCCCTCAACACAGTATACCTCCTCGGAAGCTCTGGCCACCTTACCTAATCAGCACCAGAACACAACAGCCCATACGAGTAGAAAAACTGGTGTTGTTATTATGGCTGGTCGGTAAGGAGGATTTGTACCGTACCAAGGCGGGCAACAAAGTCCCCATTTAGAAATAGAGACGAATCATCGTGTCAGATATTTAAGCGTGCTTTAGTGAGGCATATACTTGACTTGTGCTGATGACTGTCCTTGATGACTGACCCACTGACGGACATAGGCCTCCCCAAAGAGTGCCACGATGACCGGTCCATGCCCTACCTCTGTAAAGAGTGCAGCAGTGCGCTCGCAGTACCCTCGTGGTAAACCCCGCTTAGTCAGTGAGTCGCTCAGTGTAGACAAATATCAACCTGATTTCAATTCAATACTCTTATTTAAATAGGCTCACCGGTGTTACAGATACTAAATTGCTATCAAATTGTAAGGATATTACAATGTGCCTAATTAAATCTGTTAAGAAACATGACGCGGCAATTTTGACAAAAGATCTTTGTTTTTTTGTCTCGCGTGGACCTTTCTTTAGTTTGACTTGACCGACTGGTTGTTAGGAGATCAAAGTTTTAGGGTTCATTTCTTTAATTCCGTCGAAATCCCACAATACATTTGCAATCGGATTGGTATTTCTGGAGGGTCACCTACGTACTTTCGAACTTACAAAGACCACCACAAAGCTACACACTTACAAACTTAAGTATAACCGAGTTGAGCGTTATTTTTTTGCCATTAAAAGTATTGTGAGCCGAAATGGTTCTGAGCTATGTTTCCTTTAAAGGGTGCTGTGTTATTCCATTCCTTATTGGCCCGATATAAAAAAAAACGCATTTCAATACATAAGTTTGAAAAGAACCCATTCGCAACCCGCTCGTTTCACTCCCCACAAACAGCTATAAAACCGATCAATACAAACAGTTATTCATGCAAATGATATCTTCATACAAAGTGTGGGAACTGACGTGGTTAAGGTAAACGTAACACCAACAGGAGTGATACAATTATCTACAGTTCCTTGCAAACGTAATAGCGTAGCGATACAGTTGTGGTACAACTTAGATTGTAGAAGAAGGACCTTTTAGTACACTTGAGATTATTTGAGTTGGCCGAATAGCATTAAAGTGGTCCATTCAAAAAGCCACTCTACCGTCCAAGGTAGAAGATTTCAATTCCAATGATAGTTTTCTTTAAAGTCTTCAAAGATGTGCATACATTTTTTTGCATTAATTCCAAGGAACAAGCTGTAAAAGTGTAAAGAAAGATGACTGACATCCACCTTGCACCAGCGTAGAAATGGATTAAGTGGCTTGTACGTTTTTGCAGTTCTTTGAATATTTACCAGACGGAATTGGGGAAAGTAAGAATAATTATCCTTTTACAATACATTTCCTAATGTAAACTATTTTTTTTCCTAATGAACGTTATAATTATTTCATTTATCTACATCAGTCTACAGTTGGGATGTTTGGTGGCATTGGGGTGAACAAAGAGCAATGGAGTCGTAGTTATATATTTTTTGATTGAATGAATGAATAAATAATTTAGTTGATAAACCAATAATGTATAAGTAATTAAATTTATTGGTTTCATACAAGTAAATTGATTCATAAAAAACAATGAAAACATAATATATTGTTGAAATGCATAATGTTATACCTATTCAAGATATGAACAATTTTTCATTGGAATAAGTTTCAGTATACTACTGTAACATATCAGACTTCATCTGATTTGTTTCAAAAATATGTCAACATAATTTTAAATATTATTTTATTTTTAATCAGTTTAAATTATTACACATTCCAAAGAATAATATTTCACACATATCTCGAGTAGTGAAGGAGCCAAAATTTATGACATTAAAAACTTAATTTGTTATTGTATCTTAGAAAACAAAAGATATTTTACCCAAAATTGAACTTTATTACAAAGCTTTAAGGACTTTAGATCATTTATTCATTATTTAGCGACAGCATTTTATTTTGTAAACTATACCTTGGCGACAGAACGTTTCTTAAGTACTGAAATATGAACTACAAAAACAAATTAAATTTTACAGTCGAAGCACATATAAACAATAAATATTTAACCTAAAATGAACTTTACCTTTAAAGGAATATGACATTGGTCAAAATAGTTTACTTAGCTTATGACAGCAAAAAAACTATTTGGAAAAAGTGTCAAGTGCCTCTAGCTAGTCGATAGTGGTCTTTCGCACCGTGAGATTGTTGTTTACAAATTTAAATTGATTGTTTAGCATAGGTCATATTTGATGTAGGAAATAGAGTTTAAAATAGTCATACTTAAACGTAATTGATCTTTGCATTTAATTTCAGACGCTTGTTTCACGGGGAACGGGGGGGTGTTCTTGGACTCCAGAGAGTCAGGAGAGCGTGGTATTTGGGGATTCTGATTTTAGACGTTGGACGTATCGGACGAATTCTCTTAGCAGGGTAAATGGGTGAACTAGGATACCTAAGTTGTGTCTGGACATGTATTGTATTAGTATTTTATTGTGCTGTTATAACCTTTGTTCGGATATAATATATGGTACATTAAATGGGGTTTTCAGTGTGTTTATTTGTGTGGGATACTTCTATTTAATTTGGTGATTTCAGTTCAATTAATTATCGTAGATTTTAAAAGTTATAGTAAAGCTCGTTCTTTCGTGATTCTTTTGCTAATCATATTTTGTGTTCAAGTTTGAGTGATTAAGGTATTTATTTTTGACTAGAGTTAACTTGTCTAAAGCATAATAGGTTGTTGGAGTTTAATTTAATTTTAATAAGTGTTTTCATGGGGTTAGTTCGTCTAGGAGAATTCGGTCTGATATTCAAGTACAGTTTACTTGGACTTTTTAGGGAGATTGAGACAGGTCACCCCAACGGTGTCAACGATAGTCTTAATCGTTCTAAAAAGGGTCTTTAATTATTGTGGTTAGTTAACTGTCAATTCTGGAGTTGTTGATTTTACTGAAGAGACGGTAAAACTCCCGAGTCGCTTGATAATTTGGAATGTCACACCAGACGTTTTAAATTCTCTAGTTACTCTGACCTCATAACATATCTATTTATTTATCTGCAAGTTTGGTTTCCCAATCCCCTGTCCAGACTTGTAGAAGCACACGAGGAATTAGGACGTTAGGGTATCAGGGCGATGCTCACCCGACTTAGGTTTAGATTTAGTCCGGGAATAAATATCTCATTGCACACCGAGATATTTTTATACACGTTTAAATTAAATGTGAGACCCGGGTCTCTAGTTTGCATTATAAATCGGCAGATTAGATGGATAGTTTAGCTGCTAGGGCTAGCGAAAATTGTTTAGGTGATGATATTTCGTATTGGGGTTATATTTCAAGTCGTTCTGTTAGAAAAGCCTACACTTTACTAACTTATTTTATTAACTAGCAAGGTTTATCTTTCGATATTATTTATTTGGCTTTTGGGGTAGATGTGGATGCTTAGTTGTAGGTAGATTTAGGGCTATTGGGATTTACTATTTTAGTGAGCTAGTTTTGTAGTGGGTTAGGAATTATTGATAGGCTAGGGATTTTATGTACATTTATATATGAACACTGACTAACTTACTTGACAAAACTGTTCAGTTTTGTCATTCTTATACAATATTGAATACAATATTGAGTATATTTTTGCTCCCTTTTAATTTCTACTGGTAGATTGATATTGTGAGATAAAATTAAAATGAATAACTCGCAGTATATTAAAATTGTAAATTCAATTTATTATGAATAATGAAAATATTTGCTTGCTCTCTTAGCAGTTGTGATTGATTTTATTCTAGTTTCTTTGGTTCTGTAAATAAATGAACGCACTTTCAAAATGATCTAAAATTTGCAATGACTCTTTTATCTTGGCTAGATCGATAAATATGATCGTAGTTCATTAAGTGATCCTAAAAATATGGGTGATCCGAAAGACTACATTAAAAGTCTGGATATAATATTTCATTGAAAATTGAAACCTCGCCTAGATCTAAAAGTAAGATCTTAGTATTTTTGGCTATCCTGAAAATGTGGTGCTCCAAAATACTATCTCATCGGATATTAAAATAATACTCAAAGAAATTCAAATTAAATTACAGAATACTTAGAGCTGGAGTAGATCTTTTGCTGCTGCTTCTACCAGTATTTTGTTATTCCGTAAATGGCCCTTTTTGCAAATGTCCTCTCAAAAATGACTGAAGTCACAAAATTTATTAGTGACAACAAAATAAAATAATGAAAACAATAAATAGTCCTTCAGACTATGTGGACGAGTTTTGTCCATGCAGCGGGTATGAGAAACACTGAAGGTAGCGAGGAAGGGCTCCTTCTTTACCACAAAAACAAATTTTGTTAATTAATTCTGATTAATTATTGACTTCAGTAAACTAAGAATTCGATTCGTGAGACAATGACTTCATTTGACTAACTATTTCAATACTCTACATAAATAGGGAAACTCTATTTATTCACTACGTATTTTAAAAGATGAATATATATTTTAATAGTATTATTTTGTAGGTATTTATTCCAATTAGATTAGGTAGATAAATGACTCCATTTCTTCACGTGAAAAGGATTTTGGTTTACTATTTCCGGACATAACTAGGGGTTCTACGTACACACTAACGATCATTTGGCCAATTTACTGATCCAACTCAAGATATTAACTTATTTACTACATTAATTAGAATTTAGAAATAGTTTAGGTATTCATTTGCATTTTCTTATTGGAATATTCTTATTAGAATATCTAGGTAGATAGCATTATAGAATTAGATAAATAATTAGTAGGCGTCGATATAAAAATATAATATATATAAGGAGGGGGGGGGGGGGAGGGTATTACACTACTTCCGTTTCAGTCAGTATCAGTAGTAGCATATAATATTCATTCGAAATACCCTCTCTTACTACGTTAATATTAATTCTTGTTTGATTTCACTTGTACTGTACAATGATATAATGATTAGGGTCAGGATTTACGTGGCACTCTAGCACGAGAAACTTAGTAAATCCGCCGTTAGTTATTCATTTATTCAAAAATAAAAAATATACAATGGCGATTCCACTGCATTACTTGTGCTAAACTGCCAGCAGAATCCTAACCCTATACATCACTGTTCGTAAGTCATTAATTCATTTTTAAAAAGAAAGAGACAAAAACGATTTATCCAATGGAACGTTATTCCGGACTATTTTCTAAATCATTTCATCCGATAAACCAACTAGGCTTTTATTACTAACGCTATTCAATCTTCACGCCACCAGTAATATTGGTATTAAATAATGCACGACAATGATTCGCACTTGTATTCCAAACCCTACCCTATTCCCAGGCACCAAACTTCAATTTCGCATAGACTTGCTAAAGTTAAATGCACCTCAGGCTAATACGGAAGCGACAACATAAATGTTTTATTGTATGGAGAGATGGAAATTAAATTATTGTATTGGGAGCGTAGCGTGAAGACTAAACTTGTTAGGCACTCACGAGCCCCTTAAGGAGACAACCATATTTACTTTTCGGCTAGGAATACTATTATAATGAGACTAGTTGCTATGAACAGATCAGGGAACAAGGTTACAATCGACAAGCGCTAAATAACGCCAATAGAAAATAATAAAATTTAGGGGAATGACAGATGCCGACGAAACACTTTTCGTTAACATCTGTCCTTCCCATTTATTCGTTTTCTATTGGCGTTAGCGCTTGTCGATTTTAACCTTGTCTAGGCCCCCTGTATTCGTAATTTATTCGACTGTGATACATTTGCTTAGTTTAATGAGAGCTGGTTGTCACTTGTATGGACACACAGCTTAGCACCCATGATACCAGGTCATATCATCATCATCATCATATCAGCCGAAAGAGGTCCACTGCTGGACTTAAGCATCCCCCAAAGAGTGTCACAGAGACCGCTCCTGCGTCACCCGTATTCAGCGGACTCCCGCGAGGTTTACGAGAGGAGCAAATCACGTAACGTTTCGTACGCGCGTTAGGACAGTTTAACTGTCATTTTTCCATATAACATTTTACATATAGATCTACCTAAAGTGCGTACAATGCGGTGCGTGACCAACCTGCAGGTCACCAGCCCACCCTGTGCGTATTGTATGTACCAATCCCAAAAGGACACCAGGTACCTACTACCACTCAATGTTTGCATTATTTTTAAACCATTGACTTGAAATGCCATTATTTGATGACTCCCGATTATAGCTAAGTTTACTAAATCATTTACTGTGTAACCCAGTTCCCATAGGACCGAAAATCGAGCATTTATCAAGGAATGCAGTAATGATTTCCTTAATGCCCTATACATCATTGCGTCGCGCTAATATTTCACTCGCTCGTTATGGGAACCGTTATGCATTTCATATTATGCGCCTGCTCATGTGTAATGATAAGTTGAAATAAAATACAGAGTTGTTGGTTTGTGTTGTCATAGGTCTTTATTTATACTACGACAGTGGCAAATAAGCATTTAACCTGTCTTATGACAAGCGGACGCCAGAATTGAAAATTAAAAATAACACGAATGAATATGGTGTGATGGATGTAATGTAATACAAATTAGTTTCATAATAGTACATTGTGATACTCGTACAAGTGAGGTATGTTGATAATTACATCATCGAACCGCAGGTGAGCATGATAAGAGAGCCGAGGATGTAATTCCCCATCGGCACACAAACCTCTCCAAGGTTTTGCCTAGATGGGCTTTATAATGATATTCTTTGTTTTTATCTTAATTAATAAATTAATAATAAAATAATAATAATAAAGAGGATGTAATTAAAAAATCCATTTCATAAGATGAAAATTTTATAGGCCTGCCAAGTTATTTTCTTTACTTATAATGAGGGCAACAGGTTTTTAGTTACATTTTGTACATCGCCAAGAATTTCCAGTGGCGTCCATTCTATTTTTCACTTTTCTAGTCACCACTAGTCAACATTTTTGATGATAACCAAACACGCATTTAACAATGTTTACAAATATTTGTGAAATAACCTATAATGGCGCGCAAAAGTATTTTTTCGTGAAATTTGCACAGTGCGCGCGCATGTGTTAAACCAGACTTAGGTAAAAGCTCTAAACAGCAAATACAAAATAAAATAAATATTTACGTTTTATAATGTTATCTTTAATAAATCATGTAAAATTTTATCAAAAGTGAATAGTTTTACTAAATTAAACGTTTCTATATCATCTCCAAAAAGAAATTGTCAATTAATTATAAAAATGATTTAATTTGTTTGGCCGAGTAAGAATCCATTTGCCGAGAATTTTTAAAAAGCTGTTCTTTCTGTACAGCCCGGTTAATTTAAGAATGCACCGTGTTCATGCATACATCTTGCTGCAAGGTGCCAACGTGACTTAATCAGGATATAATCATAACACACGAATGTCGTAACGTACTTAATGTAATAAAACACGCGTGTTTAATACCCAGTATTATGAGCATAAAAGCAACATAATAAGAGGTACGTTACCATCAAATGTATTGAAAAATGTTTACAGTGTCTGTCAGAAATTGATATCCATTAAGTTTATAGACATAAACATCATATTTTTTTAAGTATAAGTAACGCTTTATAGTTCTAACATTAATGACTTATAATATTAAGTATTATAATCACAAAGGTCAGAAAATTGATGTCCATAACGATTAAAGGTCTATCGATAATTATTCATTAATATTCTAAAGCATATATTTCAACGTACTAATGGTTATTATTCATATCTTTTTAATGCCTAAAGTGAATTACGTCTAAGAGACCAAATCTATAACATCCATAGTCATATAGATAATTACTCAAAAACATTTCCAGACATGCATTTGAAAGGCGGTACTAGGTACTACTGTGCGGTGTCATTATGGCACTTTTTATATTTTTTATGAATGTTTCGTAAAGAATACGTTTAAATAAGCATGTTTTGTTAGAAAAAAAATTCTGAAATTAAAAATGGCCAAAATATTGGACCTCTAAGGCAGGTCGGTGTAGGTACGACGACGAACGAAGCGAGGAGGAGTGTTAGGTGTACTGCGACCCTAAGCGCGCGAGCCGAGCGGCCGGCGAAACGCTAGAACCAATAATGTCACAACATCCATCGAAATTTTTACAAGTACATATTTTTCCCAACTTTCAGGTCAAATATCTCGGCCATTTTTGATTTTAGGGATAAAAGTTTCAAGCGTGCGTTTGAGGAGTGTATTTATAGGCTTTAACATTATGAAGTGTGACACAACCATGACATTGAATGATATGACTAACTAATCAGATGACTACCAATCACTATGACTTGCGAAAAAAGACCTTACCACAATTTATATAAACTAGATTTTTGCCTTTAACATTATGTTATTGCATACCACCGGGACACTAAATGTTATGGATAACCAATTGTATGACTAACAATAATGATGACCTGTAAAAATCGGATCTCGAATCGGAATCAATAAAATATGGTGGAAAACGTTATGGACTGAAAAAATCGGATCTTATATTTAATGGGAAACAGATAGAGACCCCTCTGTCTATGGGAGCATATTTCAAACAACTTTGTCATCAATCATTATTCATAACCTAAGTAGTTAGTTAGCTAACTAACCTTAACCTTCTATAGTCACAAATATAAACAACTTTATTTATTTGATTAAAAGATTGAGTTGGCCAGTCCACGTCAATACCATCATAAAGGTATAAAAATAATGCACTTTTTTAATCCTTGCAGAGAATGCCCTGTGGAATAATTATATCCACCCTTTCTACTTATTATTGGGGCGAATATTTTTTTTGCTAAAAATGTGCGTGTAAACTCAAGATATATTTCTAATTCCACATCACACAACATGAATGAAATATAAATCCTTTATTTAACTATATGACATTGACTATGACTAAGGCTATGACATTGACAAAATTATATAATTTACTTTAAAAACAAAGTTTTAACCGACTTTAATTCAGTACTCTGACTAGCCAGATGAACATTTCTACATTTCCTTTCCGCTTTACCACATGAACAATTGAACATTGACTTGCCTGAAACACAGGGTATCCTATCTCAGGCACATGTGTTATTTATCTCTAATAGTAAGCTCCTAGTCTATAGTAAAACTGATGTACTTTATGTTTTATCAATAAATTATGTTTATGTTTATTGATTATTACAGAAAAAATCAAATCGCTACGCGGGCCGATAATATTTGAGGAGTTCCGTCGATTCATCAAGAAAGGTGATTCTGAAACCTTTGGCACTTCATTAATTGCTATATTTCAACGGAATCATATTACAATTTGTGACGTACTTTATAGATTTAAGTAAATCATTGGGGAGTTCCAGGAGACATCTATGGTCTTCATCATCAGTTGCACTTCACCACATTTGTGATTGTGGTATTTACGGGTGTAAATACACGAGTCATAATAGAAAATACCAAAATTACTACGTGTGCCTAATACATTTGAGGAGTTACCTCAATTCCTAATGGATCCCATCATCTAAGTGCATTTTTGAAAATAATGGGACCAATCTGGAAGCATATACTTACAAACAAAAAAAATACGTATAGGTTCCTAAATGACGAGTTCTGAAGTAACAAACATAAAAAAAAACGAATTGAGGACCTCCTTCTTTTTTTGAAGTCAGTTAAAAATTAGGTCTGCCAATGAAGTAAACAGTAGATAATCTAGAATTGGAGTAATTCAGATTACTTAAGTATTTGATTACTGAGGAATCAAGATTACAGTAGTGGTTTACAGGGTTTACAATACCGATTCCAAAGACAAATGTAATCATAGTACTAGTATTACAGTAATTTTTATTATATAAGTAATCGATTACTGAGGAATCAATATTACTGGAATGAAATCGTGTAATTAATTTCAAAAGTAATTTATTACGCCCATCGCTGTCATGATGTCATTTTCTATTTGGGATCTGTCCCTTACAGGCAATCTGTCCATCAAAGTTAACCGGTGATTGCTACAAACACGCAGCTCGGCCCGCACCATTGAGACACTTAGTCGATAAACTGGCCCCTTCTACGACGACGCAGAACCGTCCGGGCTAAAGGGGACGCATCACGTGTCGACGTCTCCCTATAAACGCAATATTATGAAATTGTTATTGTTGTGCCTCGTTGTGACTATTACTTATGTCGATAGCAAAGGTGGCGGGCGAGGTAGTGGTGGGCGCGGGCGCGGGGGCGGGGGACGTGGAGGTAGCTCTGGCAGCATCTTTCAAGGTATCTTCGGTGGAAAGAGCTCCGGATCACACACTTACCCAGCATCTTCCGGCTATTCTGGACATGGTTCTGGCGGCTCGCATGGCTATCCTTCGTCGAAAGGCCTGTCCGGGCTAGGAAACCAGAGAGGTACCAGATACGGACAAAAGTACGGAGGATACCATGTACCGAGAGTGCCTTCTTATTACACCGCACCGCAGTACGCGTATGTGAGTCAGTATAGACAATCTAATAGTCGATTCAACACTCTGCTGCTTGGCTTGACGATGTATAATATGGGCCGATCACATAATGTTCACCATCATTATTATCACGATAGTTACAACAGGCGCAGCAGCTCTTCTACTTCAAGCAGCATAGAAAATCACAACTCTTCATCTTCAACAACTACCAAAGCGAATGAAAATAAGGACGAAGCAACTTGTCTCATGAGAATTATAGAGAACGAAAAAGAGGAAGTGTTAAAGATACCTTGTGCTATAGTGACGACTTTTGCAGAAGGCAAACGTAAAGTGCCCGATCCAAGTGAAAATACTACAACCGTGTGTTTTTTTAATCCATCTCAGCTTAATTCAACTGTATTAGAATCCAATGTGAGCGATATTTATGTGAATAAATCCGAAACCAATGACTTAGATTCTCAAGAAAATACAATGATTTGTAAATCTGACGTACAAAGTATTGATCCGTTAGCGGTGACAGGTTCACCATTGAACACGAATGGAATGGAATGCACGATTGAGATTTGGACTTCTCAAGAAGTTATTAGCAACGAAGTGGAATGTGACACTCTGTTGCGCTACGCTAAAATGCCGGTGCCGGAAAACAAGGATGCTATTATCATGCCACCAAGAGAGGAACTGAAAGAAATGTTGGAACATCCTCCTTGGTGGTTGTCTTTGTTCCTGGCTGTGTAGTTTTGTGTTATGTATAATATGAGTAGATTGATCTATCTCGGAGGAAGCTCTTGCACCATACTCTCTCTCATTGCATACCTACAATTCGGTTTCGATATATACAACAGGTCTTTAATTTTATATAAAAGTTTTACAGAATTTACTCCAGACAACAGTCACATTGCATGGAAGAATGTTTTCTTGTTTACTATCACTGTGTTTTTTTTATTCAAGTTGTAAGATTAATACCAATTTTCCAAAGTCCAATCGAGTTGAAATTTTGTAAACTTATGCGAGTCTGATGACAATTTCATGTTATGGTACGTACCATGAAGCCAGTTTAAAGATGGAGGCGAAAAATAACCATGGGAACGTCTCAATTGCACTAGATAAACACTACGTGTTTAGGTTGGTTAATATCCTCTTAATAAAAAGTGCAGTGTGCAATAAAAACATGTACAAGGAAAGTTCTTTTTAAACTAAATAGTTAAAAGACTACCCTGATTCGCTGTTTCATTAAACTTTGAGGAAACCTAACCTTACCTCACCTTATTCAATAATAATATATAATTATTTTAATGACGATATAATTATGGAAGAAGGGAACCTCCTGGGGGTGTAGCATGGTGGGCATTTTATCACTTATTGTTGTGGATAAGGCATCCTTCACTCTCGCACTCGCAAACTTGTCAGAACATGACGGATATCTTATCGACAGCGATAAATAAGTGATAAAATGGCAATCATGCTACGGCCGCTAATACAGTTATATTGCTTACTTACAGGGAGGACTTTACGTGTTATACACCTATAAAGTTTAAACTGTTTATTGAGTTTAAACTTTATAGGTATATAACACGTAAATCTTTCATCACTAATTTTCATGAAAATTTTAATTCATAAGAGATACAGAGAACTTCTGTTGACATGTAAAATGGTTTTACAAATATTTTTTCCCCTCACTGCCTCGGATAGTCGTCTTTTATCTTTTAAAACCAGTGATCAAAAACGCATTTTATCCACTAACTAGTGGGGAAAGAAATTTGACCTTGCAATGAGCGTGTTCCTTGAGTGTGTGTATTTGACAGTATAACAAAACGTAAAACGCTCATAATACAGAAATATCACAGATGATGTATTTCTGTTGCCGCTATAACAACAATACAAAAAACGGAATAAAATAAATATTTAATAACATTTCAATAATTGCTTGTTGCCTTCATCAAATCATCAGGCGCTGAGTCTCAAAATGTATGGGAAAACTAAAATCCGACTCGCACTTGATCAAAATTCTATTTGATATTACTTAACATTATTATTACTGTTAAAAAATTTAAAAAATAATATTTTTTTTATTTTTTTATTTATTATTTTGTAAAGCCATGTACATTGTAATTAAGGTGTTACATTCAGTATTCAGGTCAGACCATGGCGCCCTCTAAGGGCACACAAAACTTAATACTAGCATGCATAAGATAACAACATTAATAACATTTTTGCATTACATACATATTCATACTATAATTATAAGTTTGACTTTCATTTCATAATATTTTTTAGTAATATAATAATAATAAGAATAGATTAATTTATGTAATAATATTTTCCCGTTATATTATTTAAGAATAGGGACTAACAATTTAGGAATGTCATTCATAAAAAATTTAAAGAGCCATCATTTAAAAAATCGTCTACTGAGTAATAGCATTTCTCAATTAAAAATTTCTTTAATTTATTTTTAAATATTTTTTCGTTACGTTCTTGTTTAATTGGTTGCGGGATTTTATTTGTAATTAGAGTACATTTATAATGTGGACTATTTTTATACATTGCCAAGTTAGCTTTTGGTAGCAATAGCTTATTCCTATGCTGCGTTCTGGTTGTCTCGACATCTTTTTTTCTTTTGAAACAGAAAAGGATTTTCACGGACAAAAAGAGCGGCTTGTAATATATTTAAATTTAATAAAGTTGTTTTGCATGTTGCACTTTCCTGTAGCGAGGAGGGAGGTGAGGAGAAAAGTTTTGTGTTACACATGGGTGCAAATGTATTTTACTTCTCGTGTGCTGAAACACTCGCTACGCTCAGGATTCTACTTTAGAACTATATTTTTCAACTATAGCATCCTTTCGCTTGCTCGTGTTTCAATTCCACACTCGCAGGTAAAATACAACTTTGCACCCTTGTATAACAAATAACTGTTTAAGAAAGAAAGAAGACATTGTGGTGTTTCAATAACGAGAGCACTAGATTAAATATTCAAAGTATCAAGACTTGGTAAAAAAGGCAGGGCTAAAACAGTGCCTTTAGGACCGGTCACTTTGGCGCTCTTTGGGTAGGCCTATGTCCAGCAGTGCATGTCTTTCGGCTGATATGATGATGATGACATTAATTCGTAACAAACAAACGTTAAACAAAAACAAGTTTATATATATATATGATGATTCTGAAATATATTTCATAATAATTTACAACAGTAAAATATTATTATACTTATCTGAAAGGTAAAATAGTAGCCATGTAAAGAATTTAAAACAAAACTACTGACTCGACCCGCTGCACGCTGACCAGGCTCAAAGTGTAAGGCCTGAGTGCACGCGCCGCTGTGAGCGGGGCGTTCGTGCAGCGTCAATATAAAACAAATCTGGGGGCACGGCAGTGCCCCTGTCAAGTCGAGCAAAACACGACCCCCCTATAACTGCGTTGTGGATAAAACTAGAAGCCTGAATTTTCAGCAACCAAGCAGGCATTCTATAAACACGGTATACTTATTTCAAATCTCATTCAATTTGAACCAGTAGTTTAAGAATGATAACTAGTCAAAGTTACTTTCTTTGTCTCACTGACCGATCATCAAAACTAAGGCACTTCCAGCAAGCTAAGCTTCAAATTTAGAACACAATTAGTGTTTAGTGTATAAATCAAGGGAAAACTAAAATATTTTGCAATTTCAGTCCAGTTTTCTAGATACACCAACTGCATAAATATATAGGATTACAAAGTTACATTTGTAGTGAATGGGACAAAAAATGAAAAAGCAAGAATGGGAATGCATTAATAATTTGTATACTCGTGGAACGGAACGATGTACTTTCCCGCAAGAGGG
This sequence comes from Epinotia bilunana, assembly GCA_947049275.1. Taxonomy (NCBI): domain Eukaryota; kingdom Metazoa; phylum Arthropoda; class Insecta; order Lepidoptera; family Tortricidae; genus Epinotia; species Epinotia bilunana. Next base: position 9,054,221 of record OX346265.1, read on the forward strand.
GGATTATTTAGCGCTACTACGTCACATTTTCCAGATAAACAATTTTTTTTGACGCGATATTTTTTTTACATTCGTATGGAGCTCCTCGCTCCAGTCGGCCAACGCTCCATACAAAGGTAAAAAAAAATCGCGTCAAAAAAATAGTTTATCTGGAAACTGTGACGTACTAGCGCTCAATCATCCCGCTCTTGCGGGAAAGTCCATCGTTCCGTTCCACGCAGTATATTGATAACACAATAACCTACAAAAAAAAGGGAGATCCCATAAAAAACGTATGGATTTTTGCACCTATAGGTGTTCACACAATACTACATATATGTAGTATTGTGTGAACACCTATAGGTGAACTTTGAGCTCGTCGCTCCAGTCGGCCAACGCTCCATACAAAGGTAAAAAAAAATCGCGTCAAAAAAATAGTTTATCTGGAAACTGTGACGTACTAGCGCTCAATCATCCCGCTCTTGCGGGAAAGTCCATCGTTCCGTTCCACGCAGTATATTGATAACACAATAACCTACAAAAAAAAAAGAGATCCCATAAAAAACGTATGGATTTTTGCACCTATAGGTGTTCACACAATACTACATATATGTAGTATTGTGTGATTGCCAAGTCACAACAATGTATTTAGCTAGCAAATAAAAATTAATACCTGAGACTTGGTAACACGAAAAGTTTCGAGACTTGACCCGTTTTTTAGATGAAATGCTTTTTATGGGATGCAATTTATATGAACACACCACGCCCCGCCCGCGCCCGTAGCGGAGCGTGCACTGAGGCCAGCCTTCAAGACGGTACATCTCTCTTCTGTTTGACATTTGTTTATCTATATTATTTTATGGTCGTTATGTAGTTTCTTAGTGATTTAGTTTCTACTGTAATGCTGTGTAACTATCTATTTTTAATTAATAAATAAATACGGCCAAAGATTTTTTTGTGCCGCATCATTTCTTTCATAAAAAAATAAAAAAATAAATACAAAAAGACAAAAACATTGCCAGCCCAATGGGTCTCGAACGTAGTACCTCAGCAGTGTTAGGTACTCAGGTCTGCGTTCAAGCTACCACTCGACCAGGACAATGTGTACTGAATACGTCGAAATTTACCTTTGGCTTGTACATACGATGTTATTCAAGTTACTAACTAACTACTTCTTTACTGCGGATGAATGTTTAACTAACGGATTTGAAATTAGATCTATAAGAATGTATATAAAGGGAACCCAAGTTTGATACCTGCCTATATCTAGAAAAATATCGGAAGACCTAGAAACAAAACATGACAGACACGAAAGTGAGGGCGAGTCCCTTTCTGTGTCAACACCGGCCTGAATTGGTTATATCCGGCCGAAATCATTGTAAAAATCAAAGTGGAATCAAACAAATAAAGTACGTAACAATTGTGTGATGAGCACGAATTTTGTTTCCGAATCTTGGTTCTTGCTGTGTTATTAAAGTATTATTTTATCAAAGCACATATAATACTCAAGTATGAACAAATGTCAACACGCTTAACTGACAGTCCTGTATTTATATAGAACCTTATTACTATGCACATAAACCACGGATGGTCAGTTAGCTGTGTTGTCGATAGTATATCGTTTTGTATCCATCGAGTTAGAGATTAGGTTGATATCTGGGTATTATTGTTGTCCCAATCTAGGTATTAACTATCCCATTCTAATATTAGAAATGCGAATGTCACTCTGTCTGTCTGTTAGGCTTTTTACTATCCGTTTATTTGTATAGGTAAGCATTCGTTCGCGGGGCGGCCTGTGATAGCCGTGCCAAGTTCTTTACAAAAATACATATACCGATACGGAATACCTAAATAAAATAATGCGTAAACTTTATGAGGACTTGTCTAAACGTAGGTAGATACCTACCACTTAAAACTTTTCGGTTGTAGTACATCACTGTTTAAGAGATGTATAAAACTGACAACGTAACAACACATGAAACGTTATTTCACTCCGTCGAATGAATGAACAGACCTTACTTACATATATCGTTACTTTTCATACATTTTTTGAAAGAAAAAATACAAAAAGACAAAACATTGCCAGCCCAATGGGTCTCGAACGCAGTACCTCAGCAGTGTTAAGCACTCAGGTCTGCGTTCAAGCTACCACTCGACCAGGTCAATGTGTACTGATGACTTCGAAATTTACGTTTGGCTTGTTACATACCACGTTATTCAAGTTACTAACGACTTCTTAACCGCGGCTAATTGCCTGTTTAGTCTATGATAAGTGGTACCTAATTGACATTCGCACTTGCGATGAATGTTTAACTATCAAAAGATCTGTATTAAGGTAGCACCCCAACTTTAATATATCCATTTATATCTAGATAAATACCTACTGACAGGCCTAGAAACAAAACATGAGACATACAACACACAAGGGAGGAAGAGTCCCTTTCTGGGCAACTCCGGCCTAACATACATACATTCACGCCTTTATTCTCAAAAGGGGTAGGCAGAGCACATATGAAACGTATGTTCTAGCGCCACTTTTAGCATACATGTGGGTATAAAAGATCGACAAAATGTGATATTGCAGTGATAGGTTGCTAGCCCATCGCCCACAACACACTTCAACTCCGGCCTAAATCATTGTAAAAATCTCAGTGGAATTCGGAATGAACCGACCTTACATATAATATCGTTTCTTTTCATACATATTTTGAAAGAAAAAATACAAAAAGACAAAACATTGCCAGCCCAATGGGTCTCGAACGCAGTACCTCAGTGTTAGGTACTCAGGTCTGCGTTCAAGCTACCACTCGACCAGGTCAATGTGTACTGATGCTGACGAAATGTACGTTTGGCTTGTTACATACCACGTTATTCAAGGTACTAACGACTTCTTAAACGCGGCTAATTGCCTGTGATTGACAAGTGTGTAATTGACATTCGCACTTGCGATGAATGTTTAATTACCAAAATATATGTATTAAGGGAGCACCTCAACTTTAATATTTCCGTATATATCTAGATAAATTGACAGATCTAGAAACATAACAGCTTAAATTGGTTATATCCTGCCGATATTGTAAAAATCTGAGTGGGACCAAACAAATAAAGTACCTAACAAAACATACTGCGTGATGAGCACGGATTTTATTTCCCATTCTTGGTCTTTCCTATGTTTTAAAGTATTTATTTATCGCAGCGCATCTATATCGTCTTGTATCCATCGAATAAACCTTGCTAAGTTTGAGATTAAGTTCATATTCATTACGAATATGATGGTCCCAATCCATACCCTAGGTATATTACATACTATCCCATACCTATTAATATTAGAAATGCGAGAGTTACTCTGTCTGTCTGTTACTTTTTCACGCTCAACCCGCTGAATCTATTTAGATGAAAGTTATGGATATAGTTTGAAACTCTGGGAAGGGCATAGGATATAAATAAGTATGTTTCATTACTGTTATGCTGTGTAGGTAACTATTTTGCATTAGTATAAACACTAAAAACTTCCAAAGTTTATTTATTTCTTTGTGCTACTAACAAGTTTTTATGATAGATGAATAGCTGCGATAAAGTTTGTATGTATTGTTTATACAAAATATTGTTATAATTGTAACATCTTAACTATTTCAAGATAATATGAACGAAAAAAACAAAAAGACTAAACATTGCCAGCCTAATGGGTCTCGAACGCAGTACCGCAGCAGTTTAGGTACTCAGGTCTGCGTTCAAGCTACCACTCGACCAGGACAATGGGTGCAGAAGCCGTCGAAATTTACATTTGGCTAGTACATACGATGTTCGATCTTGTACAATGCGGAGTATCCCGACTAAACGTGGGTGAAATCGTGGGCAGAAGCTTGTTTTTAACACGCTTTTATTAGGTCGACCTGTATGTAACTACGTAATGGAATCTAAGGTAGTAACTAATTTAACCATCTTCCAAGGATCGTAGCATCATGAAAATTGGCAATTGTATATGTAGTTCTGATGACAATACAATAATATGGTACTGTCGAACTGATCTGATGATGGAGCCGGAAGATATGAACTGGAACTTCATGATGGAACATCGTATCATAGCTGTGTTTGGATTTGTTAGACTCTTCTAAGTCTTGTAATGAACTTTGACCACGATTAGGTTTCAAGGTCTGATGATGAAGCCGGAAGATAGGCACTGGCATTCCATGATGGAATCTCGTATCATAGTCGTGTTTGCACTTGTGAGAAAGGTCACGTAATGGAGTTTGAACACGATCAGGTTTCAAGGTTATAACAAACCTATTATATATAATATTGACTAGACTAAAAAGTATAAAATAAATTAATAGTTTAAAAAACACTAGAAAAACACGCTTTCATAAATGCACATAAAAACCAAAAATAAATTATGGATCGTTCAAGTTGTCTCTATTTCTGGGCTGAAGTGTAAATTATTGTGTTTCTAATTATAATATTTCATTGTAAAAGTGTGGGGCGCTGGAACAGGAAAGACTATAAACGTTAAACGTTATACTGTTGTGCGACCTCATGCAGCTTCCGCCAGGAAGTTAGTATTAGTATTTGTTTACAAGAAAGTATTCCAGTGCACCACGCTTTTACAATCAAATATTATAAATAAAAGCACATAGTTTACGCTTCAGCCTAGAAATAGAGACCACTTGAACGATCCATAATTAATTTTTGGTTTTTACGTTCATTTATAAAAGCGTGTTTTTCTAGTGTTTTTTAAACTATCAATTTTTATATTTAATATTCATAGATCTGTTCTGTAATACTACAGCCTCGCATGCACGTTGCACGTCTAGAAATAAACATGACAATCGTCCCTAACTATCAATTATTTCCATATCAATAGGTGCGCAGGGGCACTCGATTTATTTATGAATGTTCACACATTCCTCGCGTGTGGAAATCGGCTGAGGAATTCAACAGGTGAAGAATTGTATGACTATAAAGTATACCATTAATGGAATAAATTTATTAGCCAGTAATAGTTTCGTACTGTTTTGAGATCATATTGTTTTGAAATAATTATGAAGACGAATTCTGTTCTGCAAACTACCAAAAGCGGGTAGATTGGGGCTTCGAACTTTCTTTTTCTTACACAAAATATACTATTTATTTATAAAGCCTATAGAGTGTCTCACTGCTGGGCAAGGGCCTCCCCTCTCGACTTCCACTCGTCCCGGATTTGAGCAATCTCTGGGCAATCGTTACAAAATGCGTCCAGGTGGTCCCGCCATCTCTATCTCGGCCTGCCGTGTCGGCTTGTCCGAAACTCAAAAACCCGCATTGCCGACGTTGGGGTTAAGACCTCCAAGCTGAAATGGAAATGGGCTGGCCACGTCTGCCGCATGCATCCACAGAGGTGGGCGAAAATAGCCATGGACTGGGTGCCACACGATGGGCGGCGGCGACGTGGCAGGCCGAGACAAAATATACTAATCACAATTTTTTGTTTTAATGTTGTTCGAATTTTTTTATTTTTTATTTTAGCAATAAAAGTGCCTTTTTCGTTAGGTCGAGTTGACTAACGATCTCTCATCATCCTCCTAACTTTATTCCCGGTTGTGCCCTAAAGGAGCCCGGGGTCCACTTGTATGTGACTAAAGACCTCTAATTATCATTTTATTTATACCTATATAAATATCAATATTTATTTTTGTACTTATTTTTTTATTCCTGATTATATACTGTGTGATAAACAAGCCGGCTCATTTTCAAATAAGTAATGAAACATAAATTGATCAGTAAAATAAAGTCACTTCCAACCCACCCCGCTGAACTCCGCTGAACTCCGCTGTTATATCATCGGAAAGACGTCAACTGCGGGACATAGGCCTCCCCCAAATAGTGCCACAAACACACGGTCCTGCGCCACCCGCATCCAGCAGACTCCCGCGACCTTTACCAGGTCATCAGTGGACCTTGTCTACCCACGCCATTCTGCGGAGTTTACTGATATCGCCCGATTTCCTTACTCTACTGTGAGTATTAGTTTTACTTGGATGAGTGCATCCCGCGCTAATTCGGAAGCCATTTAAATGTAGGCACGCAGTAAAATAATCTGTACTGTGTCGACTGATAGCTTACCTTACTGAATCCGCACCGCGAAATGCTACGACGGCCTCACAAATATTTAACCGGGATAGCTACTTACTACTTTTAAGCTTTGGTGTGTGTCCTTCGTATTTTCCCAAGAAAACGAGTTTTCGCAGATATAAGACCTAATTAAATTGTAAACAAATTAATATACAAATGTTAGTCGTTTAATTTGGGTACAACAATCAGATAGGACCGGCGCAGGACCGGTCATTGTGGCACTCTTTGGGGGAGGCCTATGTCCAGCAGGGGACGTCTTTCGGCTGATATGATGATGAATAAGATAGGACTCGGACATGGCACTTTGCTTAAAATGATATATGATTTTTAACTTTTGAAGGCTTCTACTCCTTGGGCTGACGTAGTCTACAGGATCCTGGTGGGAGTCTAATGTAAGGATCCTCACATTCCATGTGGGTCCTATCGGCCACACCAATTGAACTATTAGATATCAAGCTGCGGAATACTTATAGTCGCAGAAACCCATATAAACAAATTCGCAGGTAACATTGACTATTGACTATAGTCTAAAACAAATGATGATAATGATTCATCAACCGACAACTAATGTCTACCAGTAAAATGCTGTTGTAATTTAAAACAATTAGCATGATGGTTTCTGACGCGAGTCACGGGGACGGCCGTGGCTCGAAGTATTCACAGCATCTCTTTTCAGCCGAGCCAGTATGAGTCTTAGCATGACGAAACCTCATCATCATCAGCCGAAAGACGTCCACTGCTGTACATAGGCCTCCCCCAAAGAGTGCCAAAGTGACCGGTCCTGCGCCACCCGCATCCAGCGGACTCCAGCAACCTTTAGCAGGTCATCAGTCCACCTTGCGGGGGGCCTACCCACGCCGCGCCTACGTTAAGAATATGGTGAGCGGTGAAATGGCTCAAGATAATTTATGAATTGCAAGGTATCGATTGACTCGTAAGTGAGAATGTGCTGAGTTGCAACTATGACCTGATCGCCCATTGTCACTTGTTTTATTACAAAATATAATGGGTCAGCTCGTGGTATCTTTTTCTCTCTTTTTTTTCTTCTTGCTTCTATTTGTACTTATTTATTTTCCCGTTATGAAAATGTATTTGCTGATATGTCCTGATCCTTAATTAATTATACAATTTTAAGCATTTTATTAGTTTTTAATATTTTCTAACACAATTTAATATTGTTAAAAAGAATGAATCAACAACAACGTGGCTTATTCATGACCTGTAATCATCGACTAACTATCATAAACCCTTGCGACAATTGTTGCGGAAAAGTGTAGGTATGCAAGTCAACAACACGGAAACATAGTGCTCAACATAATAGATACAGCAATTGGGAGACAGATGGGGGGATGCCATCGACGTTGGTCAGAATGTAAATAGCTGGGTAAAGTTTGAAACCAACGTCTTTTAAAATGAAATAAAATTATTCCCTATTAAAAAACACCCGGTTCTAAGCTCACTCATCGCGACGAAGAACTTAAGAAAACCTTATCGGAATAGTTTTGCGCATAGTTGGTACAACATATAGGTATCTCGCAGTTTGAAACCTCAAGCAAAAACCAGTATTCCATTAAAAATATAGAAATAGAGGTACCGTATGAAGAGGTGGCCACACGGCAGTTTGAAATATACCCTCATTGGCATGCGAGGTGTTGAGTTATGCCTTCGACCCCGCGACCGTGTTGCACGCTTACACTGTATTTCAATACGAGCCAGCTGTTGGAAGTATTTTTAATGTAAAAAGACACGAGAATTGTTAAGTTCTAATAAAACCATTGAGCATCCATTCAAAATAAAAATAAAATTTAAAACCGACCAAGTGCGAGTCGGACTCGCGCACCGAGGGTTCCATACAAAGCTGTAGGTATATAAGTAATAACTTTAAAATAATTAAAAATATTTTTATTATATGATGTAACTAATAATAAGACACGAGAATTGTTAAGTTCTAATAAAACCATTGAGCATATTATTATAGTAACTAATAATTTACGGTTTTCGCAATTTTTCCTCTATGTGTGCTATAAGACGTTGCTGCGTACCAAATTTCAAGATTCTGAGTTCACGGGAAGTACCCTGTAAGGTTTTGATTCGCTTGCGAGTTTCGAAAATTTGCGGAAAATTGCGGCATAAACGGCTGTATCTTTTGATTGCGTTGGCTTAGAACTTTGATTTTGTCACAGCTCCAAGGGACAGTAGACCTGAGTATTTGGTATAAAATTTAGCTTGATACCTCCACGCGTTCCTGAGAAAAACGGTCTTGACAGACGGACGGACGGACGGACGGAACAAAGTGATCCTATAAGGGTTCCGTTTTTCCTTTTGAGGTACGGAACCCTAAAAACGCATTTTTTTCTGAAAGTGTCGTACAGTAGATAGCTTATTCTATAGGGAAATCTGCGTGAATTCAATTGAACATTAAAAATACCATCACTAGTTAGAGGAAATGAGCCTGCCTATGTAGGTTGGGGTCTCCACAGACACAGACACCCTTGAATTTCTTCGCAGATGCATTCCGTCTTCCTCACGATGGTTTCCTTCACTGAAAAGCTAATGGTAAATATCAAACAATATTCCCTACATAAGTTCCTAAAATTCAAAACCAGGACCGCCGTTTGACAGCCGCATGTATAGGTACTTAAATTACTAGGCTACCGAATTTTTATATAGGTTTAACATCAACGTCATGGTTCGACTTATTATCAAAATTAAATATAATGATTGACATAAAGATGTCGATTCGTCGGCGCGTCGTTAAATCAACAAGTTTACCGTCGAAACCTGGGATGACACAAAGTTAAATTATTTTTTATGTTTATAGCCTTTGTCGTGGAACGGTCTTCGACAATATTATCAGGTGACATCGTGACATAAAAAGCAATGACATCATTATGATTATTATTTTTAAAAAATAAATTGGTCCACAAGTGACTAAGGGCGAGTGTATCAACTTACGATTATAGACCGATCTACGTTAAATATGGCGCCAGCAGCTGTCATTCCATAGAAACTTGTCAAACTATCCAGTTTCAGACTTTAACGGACACGTTTACCATTATTGATGGTTTGGTGCAACCCACCCTAAGTTGTGACGTCACAAGTGTCACAACATATTTAGGTTAAAATGATGTAGAGCTTTTTTATAAAATATAGTATTTAGCTACTGTCGGTATATAGAGTATAAAGATATTTTTTAATTCATATGTATTTGAGAGGAATTCCCTTGTTTGGCCTAATAACGTTATGTCTAATTTCAGTTTGTCTAACAACTTTTAGTATAATGCATTGTTTGTCTAAAGTCAATTTGTATAAATTTTCATTTTTCGTAATAATTGTTTGTTCGAAATACGTTTACCCTAAATGTCGATTTTCATAACTCTTGTTATGCTGAATATTATTTTATCTAAATATAAATTTGTCGATTCTTATTTTAACTAATCATCACATTGCCGGATAACGTTTTTACTTAGATTTATTTGTCTAATACTGAATCATTATAATATTTACTTGTTAAAAAGTACTCATTGTACAAAAGACGGTTTACCATTGTTATACTTAATAACTTTTTTACTAATTCCGGTCCAGCTGCGGTGAGCGAAACACTGGTGTTATACACGTCTATAGCGATGTCCCGCTGGCATTTTGTACATCGGAGTGTAAACCGCGTGGTGTGGTAATCGTTTATTATCAAACACAACAGTCATGCCATTCTTTACACCGACTGTTATGTACATGTGGCATGTACTCTTTATATATGTATTGTACAGAATAGAAACTCTTTTCTCTAAAATCAAAAATGACCGAGATATTGTACCCAGAAGTTCAAAACGACCTAGGACTTAAAAATCAAAATGGCTGCTCTCCCCGCAGCGCCGGAGCTAAGGCGGAGTCCTGTCATTCTCCAACTATATCTACTATGAATTTTCTGGGTTCGGGCTTTAATCGCTGTCTGCGTTCGGGTTTTAATTTGTACCTTGAGGCAGGTCGGTGTAGGTACGATGACGAGCGAAGCGAGGAGGTGTGTAAGGTAGAACTGCGACCCTCAGTACGCGAGCCGAGTGAGCCAAGCGAGCGTGCCGCGGCAGCGGCCGGTGAAGCGCCAGGAACGATTTTTTTTAGAGAATTTACTTAGCGAAAGCTTTTATTCAAAACCTACATTCGTAATTGGCGACAGTCCGAGCGGAGGGCAGGGAGTGATTGGACACAATGAAATTATGCGAAATGTATGTTAGACAAAATGTGATTATGTCAGTCAAACAGTATACAAAATTATATTATACAAACTAAAAATTAGGTAAAATGAAATTGGGCAAAATAAAATAAGGTAAAGGTAAAGTGAGTAATAGACAAAATGATTTTCGCACAAATGAAATTATATAATACGAAACAAGGTTAGTCTAAATAAAATTAGGCAAACTGAAATAAGGCAAAACGTTGTTAGGCCAAACAAGGGTAATTCGTATATCTGAGGCGATGATACAAAAGTATTGAATTATCTTCTGTATAATACATATATACTAACTAACCAAAAGAGTTAAAATCCATTAGAAGCTTGAATTTTTCCGAGTATTTCTGAAAGTTTAATAATGTAAAATAATATCCCACTGACTCTTAAACTGCAGCGCAGAAATTAATGGGAAACTACTGCACAATCATCAAAATCTTGTAGCTGATAAGTGAACTGCCCGGATAAGAAGTACCTTAGTCTTAAAATAATGTTAAAGTAATTTATTTGAACTGCAATCAAGTACCGTACCCCTGCTCCCCCTGCAGCTCGCGTGCCTGTTCGTAACCCTGCGTGTCACGATTCCCTTTTTCAAAAATTAATAACTTACCAATACGGAAGTACCTACCCACAAAAATCCAACCTCACTGACAAAACTAAACGTTAAACATTACGATAAATTATACGAACAAGGATGTCGTAAACTCGACTCTATATGAATCGGAACATAAAATAATACGAGCACGCGTTAGCGTCAATTATAATGATTGTTCAATAATTATTGCTTTATATTTTAATGATTCTTTTGTCATTAATTTTATGGTGCTGTTAAATTTAAGTGTCACTTTTGACACCGGTTTACGATATTGATTGTTTATGTATACTATCATGTTAATGCCGACACAAATCATATTTTGTGTAATCTGACACTAATTGTGTTAGCATTAAAATTGATTTTATGTGTCATGCCTGCGTCGTTTGTAATTGTTGAGTTTGATTTAAGTACTAACCTTTTACGTGTATTGTAACATTTATAACTGAAAATATCCCTAACCAAGTTGTAATTTTCGATCCCTATAAGATCCATTATTACGAATTTAATGACGATGTCAAACACTAGCAACGCGTACTCAAAACACATTCACACCAAATTTTAATACGAAATGGAACTGTAATTGGCTTCAAACGACGCGGGTGGTAAGTCTGACTACATTTTATCACTAGCTATTGATTACAACTTCATCCCCAGGGCACTCCTTTATTTTGCACATCCATGCAAACTTCCAATCTTCATTTCACCCCCTTAGGGAATGATTTCCGGGATAAAACTACTTACACACCAAATTTCATCTTAATATTCTGTGGTCAAAGTGTGAAAAGGTTCTTACGGACGGTCAGAGTTATTTTCGCATTTATAATATGTGTAGTAATATAAGTATTTGGGTAAATCAGTCATACGCTATATACTTAAACAACAAGATTATAACCGCTAGGCGTACATGAACCAAAAACAATCGCGGATCGCGGCCACCACCAACGCGGGAGTCCTCCAATGATTCCGATTCGACTATCGACTGCCGTGGCAGGTGGCACGCCTACCGCTATATCTAATAATTTTCCTCACACGCATTCGATTCCGAATAGAATCGACTGCATCCGAATGAATCGATTCTACTGTGACATAAATTTTACTAGCAGTGACGGGCGACCGTGAGAATCAAGGCGATAATTTAACCGCGCCGCGAGAATTTGTGTTGGATTTGTTGAGGTTTAGCCGTTTGTAGTCATTTGAATATTTGAAATAGCTAAACCTAGATTGTACTTATAGTATTCAGAAGTGTGGAGAAGCTACAAGTACAGTCATGATCTAATTTATGGCTCGTTTAAATGGTGTAATATCGTAAAGCAACAACCATAAGTACCAATATAACTAATACCGTAAGTAATTACATGATTAGGTAATTATTAATGATACCACGCTGTGTTGAAAGTTTCATGTAATGATTAGCGGCCACTAATTAGTAAAATATACAATATGGTACACATATTATATTTCATAGGTAGAAATAATTTTAGCCACTCACTTGCTTTCGGATTTTAAAAAAGGTAGCCTAAATTGCTTTCAGTTTTTCTTTATCAAAGAAGTCCATACTTCACTTGGCAACCACAGTTGCCACCATCAGTTTAGGGAGCGAAATTGGCAACTGTGGTTGCCACAAGCAAGTGAGTGGTTAGTAAGGATCGTACCTACATGTAGGTTCAATAAGATGTTGTTAGCTGTATGGTTTATTGAACTTAAAAGGAATACCGAGGGGAAAGTATGGCGAAGTTATTCAAGGTAATGAATGTCTCTTCCAAAAGCATTCGGCCCTCTGACTTGGTGCCCCGCGCATTTGTTATTTCCGGATGATTCGTGGAATATTAAGCTAATTCTAATTGAGCACGACTGTACAATCCGCATTATATTAAAGGTTGACCAAAGCCTGACATCCGACGACAAATGACGGACAAGCAGGTGCGCCTATCTCATGATGGATATCAGCTATGCCATTCACAATATCCTACCTCGTTTCACTAATCTCCGTGGTATTATTTGACCTCGAGATTAGTACCAACTATGCGTTTTTTTACCTTAGTTTGGCCTACAGCAGGGGCCATTAACATTTTGGTGAAGCTGCGCGTATAGCAACTCTACGTCTCATTGTATCTTTTCTTGAAGGATTAGGATAATTATAGATAATTACAGATTGTTTGGTGGAATTTTCCCTCCTAACCGGAATTGTGGATATAAAAATGAGCGATGACGGCCTTATTGATTGATTGATATGTACCTCAATAGCTTGTTCCACTATCCCTGATGACGGACTTCCATGGTAGCGCTTTGAAATTGTTTGATTCTATGTGGTTAGACCTTTCTGGCGTGGGTATGACATCTACACAATAGGCACTCTTCTGACGATGCAGACCCCGTATCATGGTCGGCCTTATCACACGATAAGTGACAGGATAGAGCGTCCCTCACTGGCTGACACCGTTCGATAGAACGAGACGACGCTCCTATCTTGTCACTTATCGTGTGATAAGGCCGACCATGATACGGGGTCTGATCTTTTTAAAAGTGGATGAGTTACTCTCACTAACTTAAAACAAACGAGTCCTTGTCACATAATTAAAAAGGTCGGATCTAGAACCAAAAAGTTCCAAATTCCTTCTTTTTTGTCCTAATTTATCGTCTCGTTTAAATCTACATGTACGCGACAGTTCAGACTTATACTGGTGTGCGTGAAGCACATTTTCGAAGCGTTGTGATGTTACTTGCAGATATCGATCGATGATCTCTCCCACAAGCATTACAATATTAATGCCCGTATTCTGCTTGCGAAATGTTTGTTGAGCGGTTACCATCTGGGGAATTCTTCATCATCATATATTTGTAGAATACCTATGCTAAAGAAACCTATGGCAGCATAGATAGTTTAAGCATGCGGCTGTCAAAAATGGTGATCGCGGTTTCGAATCTCGGCTCGTTCAAATCAGTTTTTTTACGGATTATAAATTAATTATTAGGTTTTCGGCAAAGGATAATTACGTGAAAAAACCTGCATTAATATCTGCCAATCATTTCGTAGGTGCACTGTGCCAGCGAGCAGTGGCGTGTTTATATAGGATGTATTATGATAGAACATGCAATCCGCATTTTGCACATGAAAATCTTTTTTCATTGCGTTGTAATAACTTGCAGACGATTTTGGTTACAAGTGTGTGTGCGTTTTGGTGGACTTTGTAGTAAGCTACTTAGAGAGCGCACTCAAGCACCGCTCCAAAACAAACACGTTCCAATTGGACGTCATTAGGAACAAAACTGTATCGGCATATTGTCACGCGCAGATCCCGTACAATATAATAGCTACGTGACGCGCACGCGGCTAATGAGCTAGGTCTGTGGACCGTTCGGATACTCCCCGCACCTCCACCAAGTATCCTTACTCTACACTGAGCTAAGTAAATAGTAGAGGAACACTTGCATACTTCGTCTTTTATATTATCATATGATTATTTACATACAACGTCTTGCTTGTTAAACAGTCACACGTTATCAGAAGCAGTCAGCTTTTTCTTTATCACTGACACAGTTACTAATACTAAATTGAAAGTTATTGTTATTTATTAAGTTTAGTTTCGGAAGGAGATCTGTAAAAGGTGTTTATACATCGCTTCCCATTTCAGTCGTATCTTAATGTATTCCACTCACTGACTACCGCTAACGAATCAGACCGAGCACGTGAAGGACAATCTTATTGATTTAGTGTTTTTTATTTATTTGATTCATATTCATACATTTAACCCCCTATTTCTGATGCCTTATTAAGCTTACTATCGCGCTTGGTCGATTTTTGTCTAATATTTATTTTTATCTATAAAATCAACACATCACCTGTTTTTCTGATGTCAAAGAAAGACATCTTCTGGTGGCAATAGTTCTTCCAAAACATATCCGAACGCAGAATTCCATGATTTATAACGAGCGCAACTAGATCTATGGCGATTATAGCCAACTATGCGCCATGATCGACCATCGACTCGCGAGTTATTACTGTAATTATGTCCTTTATCAAATACTAAAGAGGCGGTGACATAAAGAAAAGGGGTAGAGCAAAATGAGTTGCCAACTATTCTAGCTATTCATTGGGTGCAGTTACGATATGGATTAATTAGTTGTACCTACGTAGAATTCCAGTACCAATGGCAGGATAAATTGACAGATTATTTGATTGGCATCTCAGCATCACAGCATTGTTTTTGTCAGTACCTAAGACAATAAGACCAATTAGACACGGCGAGTTTTTGGAGCGATATAAACGCGATACAGTAACGATGCAGGTGATAAGGACATTAGGACATGTATGGCTAGTGTCACGATACAATCGCTCACTTGCATCGCTGCAAAAAGTCGCCGTATGTAACCACTCTAAAAGATATGCAGGTATCTGTTCCAGTTTTCATTACATGACGCTGGTGATAAAACACAAACTATTATAAGACCAAAATTGACGTGCCGATGGGGTCATAAATGATCTACGTATTTCTGGCACTCACTGTCTCTCGCTACTAATATGCGCAATAACTAAAGTGGGAGAGAGACTTTCGACCTAACTTTTTATGGGCCCATCGGCTAGTAAATTTTATTATTATTACGCCCTTTGCAAGACAAAGCTAAGTTATAAAAGTGACTTCTCAAGTCTGCTCCTTTACACCCTGAAATCATCCGTTACAATGCATGTTGTTACGGGATTCCATCAAACAAATACTTCACTTTCGGATACCAACTCCATCATTTAGTTTGTTGTTAGGCATGTGTTTTGGACCCCAAAAGTTGCTGGGAGACAATTTCTAAAGAGTCGACGTCCTAAGAAATGACGTCATCAAAATCGTTACGAATCATTAAGGCGACTTACACTTTATGCGAAAGGAAATCGCAGACCAAGCTAGTGTGTAATTAAAGTAAAAAAATAGATTTTGTTTACAAAATCTACTTGCAAAATAACGTTTCCTTATTTTCTATACATTAGTGTAGCGGACAGGCACAATCTGCTCGGCTTCCCAGGAAATCTTTCATGACAATTTGCGCAAGCCAATCACGGGCCGACAGTTATAGTGTGACCAAATAAAATTATAATTTCCTTCTAGCCAAGGAGTTGGAACACTTTTTTTGACGTTAAGTGAAAATGCTAGTTGTTGTTCTATCTATGAAAAAAGTGGATAAGTGATCTTTAATGTCAAGTTGTGAAAGGACCGTTAGTGCGTTGGGCTCGTCCACGTCCACCTCATTTTGAATACATCAATCCTTTTGCTTTGCCATGATGGTCCATACAACTCCCCAACTCCCGTCTCTACTCATATAAGTAGATGGAAAATACAAGTGCCTGAAGCAGTGGCGTTTTGTGTGTGTCACTAATAAATGTTTTTTTTTCTTTCTTTCTTCGTTTCAAATGTGTATGCCCAGATTCTTCAAATTCCAAAGCGTCATTGGGTTTATGTCCATGGCTCTCCGACGTATAATTTTAAGGCATTTATTCCGTCGTTGCAGATATACTAAAGTATATAAAGTATGCAGGTGGCCGCCGGTCCGGTTAAAGTCTTCGTACCTATGGTCGACTATCAATACTACTTATCACCATCTTGGTCTTACTTACTCTTCTCTCTACGTCTACTGTCTTACACTTATGCGCTCACGGACTGTACTTTTAGTATTCGGATTTCGGTGAGATCGTTTAATTTGGTATACGGACGTGTAAGACCAAGCGAGCGATAATTATATAGATCAAAACCTATTTAAAATAAAAACCGTCACAGCTCCCGTGCCGGCTCACTGCGTTTATCGCCGCTAATTGCGCGTTAAGTTTAAACGACGATTAAGCGCTAAACGGCGCCGGTTAACGGCTTCATCGTAAAAAAACGGACAAGTGTGAGTTGACGCGAAAGCTGACAAGGTCTGCAAAGTCAATATCACTATATGCTTAGATACGCATTGTTAAAAATGCCTTCAAGTAACAAAATGAGAAAGTGATTACTTTTATTACCAACTTTAGATTATCTTACTTGCCTCTGGCCCTTGTAGTATTCTATTAGAAAGTCAAGGTACTTTACTCTTTGATTTAGGCATCTATGTCCTTAAACTACCTCCGGTTCTGAAACAGAAACCTCAGCCACGAGGAGAATCGGCATAAACTCGGCGTTTACTAGATTTTTACGTATTCCATCTGCGTAGGGAACCCTGAGAATCGCCCCCTAGGAGTGAAAATCGAACACTGTCACCGAATGCCGACGGAATGATTGCCGCCCGCTCGACAATTAGTAGTTCGAACGTATTGCAAATCGCTCGACACTTAATGTAAAGGCGTTTTCTCACTGTCCATGTCTTTAGTCAAAGCCGCAGCCTTAACTTTTTGGATGCTCCCTAGGCGATTCTCCCACTATAGCACCGCGTCCCGCCGCGGTGTGCGGAGCGGCAGATTTTACCATCGTATGCAAGAATCTCAATTTATATAGAAAACACGCCTAGTACTTCACACTGCCGACGCGGCAATGCGCGTGATTGCGCGTGTAAAAAATCTGCCACTCCGCGCACCGCAGCAGGACTAGTGAGAGAACCGCCTTATCAGGGTAAAAGTTAAATGTGGCGCCGGCAACTGTTATTCTTTATTTATCGTTAACCGGCCTGCAAATAGTGGTTGATGCAACCAACCCTTAGTCTGTCACTGGCATCAGCTTCTATTGGGCATTAATAAGACAATAAAATAATAAAGTATTCTATAACAGAAGGACACACCGCCCTTCATATACACAGAAAAAAAAACTATTTCGGACCAAGACATTTTTTTGGAATCGCATTGTGTATCTAATTAAGTCTTGAATTAAATTAATTAGTTAGTTTCAATAAGCACTAGGTATGTTTCACGTTTCAAAAAGCTTTTTGTGTAGTAGTAAATTTAGTTACTTAGTAAAATTTATCAGTAAAAAGTAGTAGATTTTTGGTATCAATGTTAGTTTCAATCATTATTACGTATATTATACGTATGTTTCTATTATTTCAGACTAATTATCATTTTCAAAATTCCCAGGTTTTATGGTCCAAACACGCAGTGAGCAACCGCCTTTACTTTACGGTCAGTTTTTTCGAACCATTTTTCGAATTTGGAATACGCTCCTACTTTCATTTTTACCGAAACGTTTTTATTCATCGTTAAATTTTTGATTTAATAATGAAATAACGTTCCGTTCAACGCATTGATTTCTTTCGTAAGAAGAAATGTATGGGATTAATCATAAGGTACGGTCTCATCAATTTTAATGAGAGTCTTTATGGGGCCGTGTAAGTTACATTTAATAATAACATATTGGTCGAAACACATGTATTATAAGTCATTTACTTTCGGATGTCGATACGTCGGATATACTGTTTGGTTAACGATACTGCTAATTATGAATGGATTTAAGGTTTGATGTTCATTTATAAATTGTCTGGCATAATTGCGGGTGCCGTACAGTTAAATTGAATGAAACGTTATGTTTCGGACTCCAAATTTATAATATATGCATCCGTCTCTGCCCCTTTCTCCCATCAGAAGCAGTCCCTTGGCGACCGAGCTCTGCTCGGGTGAAAACAGAGATAATACGGAGAAAACAATTTTTCCCAGACATGAAACCCAGCTAGATCGATTTCTCGCCCCCGTAAACCCTCATGCTCCAAATTTCATTGAAATCGTTAGAGCCGTTTTGGAGAACGTGATTGCAAATATATATACAAATATTGAATTGAATTGAATTGAATAATAGTATAGGATTACGAGTGCTAGAAGCTACCCGATAATTTTAACCATGTAAGATGATAAGGTCTTCGGTTTCCCTCGTCTGTAAAAATAGGGTCTTGAGGTGGGAATCCGTTAAAAACCCCAGAGATTGGAAAAGTTGAAAAACCCCCGACATTTTCCAGATACAAGTCCAATATCTCAAAAACGGCTGAACAGATTTTCATGAAACATAGCTAAGAACATTCGGGATTAAATTATCTATGACTCAAAATAACCAAACGAAAATCGGTTCATCCGTCTGGGAGCTACGATACCACAGACAGATACACAGATACACAGACAAACACGTTAAACTTATAACACCCCTCTTTTTGCGTCGGGGGATAAAAAAGACGAAGATTGTTTTCTGGAGTCCTCCTCAGACCACAGATTTGCGGCCGCCGTGAAATGATTCTTATAAATATCACATAATCTAATCATCTGCACGGCTATCACAAGACGGCGCACGAGCTCTCTCGTTTTTTCTCGCACTATGCGTCTCTCTCTTATTAGAACACTTAGAACAAGAGGTATAGTGCGAGAAAAATCGAGAGTATGACGCGGTCGTCTCATGATAGACGTGCAGGGGATGACTGACTGGTATATACCATGCTAGCAGGTTTTCTCCACGAAAAAAATACCAGAATTTTTACCCTTACCCTACCCTATTTAGTATGTACCTACTTTCTACTTCTTACTTCAGTTTAAAAGGAGATGTTATTAATCCAATGTGAAATTAGATACTGGTAAGTACTGTATACTGTTAAAGAAATACCGGTAATAATTTAAATATAACTACCACCTCCATACTTATTTTACCTACGTGAAAATAATTCATAGAATACAGGTACATAATGAGTGAAATTACATTGCTATAAAATTGCATTTCAAATGGTTTTTTTTTATTATATCTGTAGCATAACGAAAATAAACGATTTATGGATATTTAGTTGAAGGCCCCTTCGGGGCCCAAATCAAAAAGGCAAGTTCGAAAAGAGGAAATAAACGAAAGAGTGTAGGCACATACAGAGCACACTCACTGTAATAGAATATCTAAACAAATCAATGGTTTAGGTACGCAAATTTTGACACATACAGGTCGCGAGCAAAATTGAGTCCTATGGGCACATACTAATAAAGTTCTAATTGTGGAATAATCGTTTGACTAATAACGCTACTCTGTCATAGTATCTAAAGTATTATGATTCATAATGTGGCAAACGGCAAGTCCTGTTGGTTGATTTCCGTCTCAATTTTAAAGGCAATAGAGTCTACATCTTAGTAGTCACATTTATAAAAGTGATTTCTTAAGTTGGAGCCCCTATTTAAGTTAATTTTAGCTTCTGTATTACTTTAAGCGGATTATGACGAATTGATTTATTCACTCGAGTTACTGGATACATCACAATTTTATTCAAAACTGGTATAATGGGTCTTGAGTTTTTATTACCACGTGATAAAGATCTAGTTTAAGGATTAAAATGAACAACATTTATCTTTATTTTCCACGGTTGTTATTTCAATTCCAAGGGACCAATTCCAGAATATGATTTTGTTTAACTTGGCCAACCTTTATAAACGTCTAAGATTTTCTTTCCAATTGCAGTTTATTTAACGAAAATACTAAAGTAAAGTAAAAATGAGTAAAGAATGCACGCAGTTGTTGGATGAAATAGATAATATTCAACCATTTGCTAGAAATCTCATTTAATTGTGCCGGTTTCAATTAGAATAATAAAATTTAAATAGGTATAAGTAGATAGGTACCTTTTTTGACATTTTTGACTCCTCTTAAAGTGTCACTCGGTATATTCGTCTCCATATTAGGGTAGCAATTTAATTTACTTCATTAACGGTTTGGACTAGTATTAGTAATAACAGGTCTCAATTGATCGCTCTACAACCTATTAAATATTAGTTTCCCTGTTTTTTTCTAGTTGACTAACTTCTAACATAGTGTAAAAGGGGGGGGTTACCGAACACAAGTGTCATTTCACGAGAGTATCCAGTGGGATCGTCGAATCCTCAAACCAATATTGGGCTGGTTACGCGCTTGTAATTTTTATGGAGTTCCAAATGTCCATAGGCTACGATATCTGCTTACCATCCGTATGCTTGTCCACCGCCGTGGTGTAAAAAATAAAAAACGTTAAGTGCAACTTTTACAATCGGGTTTTTCGCATTGTTGATAAAGTCCAGGGTTTCACAGAAAGTCAAAATCCCAAAAACATTAACTCGCCGGCGCGGCGCGTACGCACCCTCGTAAATAAGATGAACATCGGAACGGGATCAGCCGCTCCAATAAGCCGATTTTAAAGCCTTTTTTAAGTTGGAGCAGGCGGCAAACCAGAAGTAACAAACCCACGATTTTTACATTTTTAATTCAGTTTTCTTTACGCTAAAGTTCCATACCGAGTAGATTTTGTCTATTTCGGCCAGCGACCTCCACTCTCTTTTTATACCTACGCTATTTACTATGATTCCTTTTGTGTATCTTGTTCATGTTTTATCACGGTTGCCCTGAATATTGAATCATCTTTAGAACTTTGATGACATTGTGCTGAGTGACATCCATTTTGGTATTACTTAAATACTTCTACTGTGTATTGTTTTGCATGCTACTATTTTATCATCTAGTCACCCCCACCAATAACCCCCAACAAGAAAAATGCGAATGGAATTTGAATCTTAAATATGTATAGGTAATGACTTTAATGAGTCGATTTTGTTGTGCTTAAAATTTTAACGAAACAGGAGAAACGAAACTTTGTTCCGATTTAGAATTATGCCTATAATATCAATTAACAAGGAGACTTTAAAATCCGTTGGGTGGATAAAGGTTGAAAGACTTTTTTGGTTTCTTTATTTTAAATGCGTGAAACTCGTCACATTAAACAAAATCAAGGTTTATTCGCTAATGTGTGACAGATATCATATTTTACTGGTTTCATGTAATTTTAGCAAAAGATGTGACTATAATTATTTCTTGCAGCTATCGAAATGTGTAACGTTATTATCAATCCAAGCGATCATATACATAATTAAAACCTATAAAAGGTTGCGAATTCCTGAAGTTACACATACGGAACTCAGAACCATATTTCAGTGAGGGAAACAAGAAAAAGGTCTTACTTTATTACTGAATGAACTAATAAATTCGATTTACCGAAGAGCGCTGCAGATAATAACCTATTTTATTTTTAAATGCGGTTAAAAAATATACTTTCGTGTCCATATCTTGCGAGAACAATTGCTTGTTTTGCGGCAAACGATTACATTGGCAGATTTAATGTGGTCTTCATAATGATTTTGAGATAATCAGACAGTTTGTACCACTACTTGAGTTATTTTGTATTACGGTCCTCATTAATAATATGAAAGCGTATATATTTATTTGTCTTTTGTAGGTTATGGCAATTTATGGTGACGGACCAAAATGCGCGGCCCCCCTGCGTCAACGAAAGCTAGCGTAGTCGCGAGATAAAATATACCCTATATTCAACCCAAAGGTCGATTCTATACATTTGTGAAATCATTTTTTTTATCGGATGAGTAGTTCCGGAGAATATTAGTCACGTATACAAACTTAAAATATGATTTGTATAAGTTTTTTCTAATACCTTTGCGTTGTCATATTGATCTGGAGTCCACCTTAACTGTAATATGCCTCAACCCGCCAGAGATGCTAGGATCAATTGAAGCGTGATGGGCATTGCACCGGGTACAACCCGCGGGGGCTTCTTTGACTAGACTTAGGCTATGAATGTCATAAGTGTATGTTTTTGCTTGTGTTTTTTATATTTTATGTTGTTTGTGCGATTCTTGTTATTTTGTGTTTTCTAATAAATTATTTATTATACTGAAGTGTCATAATCAATACAATGGGGTATTACGTTGAGATTAATTGAAAAAGCCACAAAGATCTCACCGTACACGTGCACGTGAGTCTACCTACTACTAACTACTACTAAGAGAGAATAGAAGAGAAATGGAACTGTACAGTCAGCATCATTTTTAGTAGCAGCTAAAGTAGCCAAATATATCGTAACACATCCTTACTCCCATAGTAATAAAGACGTGTCGCAATGTTTTTGGCTACTTTGGCTGCTAGCAACTATGTGATGCTGACTGTACCTCTCGCAGATACGCTTACCATGAGTTTGACAATGACGGCTTACGCTAACGAGTATCGAGTTTTCTATCTGTGCATCCCGCTCGTACTGTCAAAGTGCAATAGAGATGCACAGATAGAAAACTCGATTCTCGTTAACAAAAAATGACAACGTCAAACTCATGGTAGCCGTACTGAAACCCTCAAAATCTTGACTCGTTCGCTCGCTAATGTTAGCTCGACATGCTGTGCGTTGAATAAAAATATATATTGTCAAAACAAACGATTATTTCGGAATAAGCTACGTTCCAATTTTAGATAAAGAAATACAGCATATTTCAAAAACTAGCATTTTGCGGATGACAACAATAAAATTGAAACATGGTCTAAAAACATAGGGTCAAAGATTGATCCTATTATTAATTAACTCCAGTTTAATGAATTACAGGAAAAATGTTTTTAAATGATGATCGATGTCTTAACTAGAACAACAACTAATCCAGTTTAACCAAAAGATAAAAAGATCTAAATACGATGCCAATTTGCAACCACTTCAAAAAAATGTTGGTCAACTGAAAGGATGATTTGTAGTTTTTTTAGTGGAGTCCTACGAAATAACTTTAAAAAAATGTATATGGCTGACTGTTTTTAGGGTTTGTAGAATAGTTCATTGTTGGAGAGGCTAGAAAGTAGGCTACTGTGATTGGTCGAATCGCTGTTCCAACTGGATTTAGGTACAAAAACAATGTTGGACAGTTTGAATGCATCGAAGGCCATTCGTGCGACGTCCAGCTAACCACAGTTTTGAAGCCTCAATTTGGAACATCTTTCGATTCATTTCCGAGCAGTCTTTAATTACCTTTAAATATCTTGTCCTTCAGGTGGTGGCTAGGTGTAACTGACCCCCTAGCACACTAAGTTTTATGTCGGACATTAAGCATTCGTCCCTCTCGCACTCGCATCTTTGCCAGAAAGGGACGAATGCTTTATGTCCGACATAAAACTTAGGGGGTCTGGTCGCGTAAAAGGTGGAATATCATCCGTTGAGTCCAGTTTGGATTGGGCACTTTAAGGTACTTTTACACCTATGAATATCGGTTTCCATAGGAACAGAGTTATAACACTACTGAATACTACTTTTTTGCCATCAGGCGAAAAAGAATCGGATCGATGCTAAGGCGGGTGCGCGGCAGCAGCATTGCCTCCTAAGGGTGTTGGCCGAGCGCCTAGACTGCCCGCTCACCAAATATTGGGTGGAGGTGGCTGTGGGCAGAGCCAAGTAGAGTTAATTGTTCGCTCTGCTTGGTACTGCGAATAGCCTGCCTCAACTATGTAGGTAAAAGATAATAGTAATATAAGCCAGACTCTTAGTTTATAATTCTAACATAGTATTTAAGCCTCTCTGTACTAACCACATATGGATCAAACTGGTCTGAAAAAACAAGACTATTGTCAGAGTTAACATATAAAAAAAAAAACATAAGTTTTGAAAAACTTAATGCGAGAAACCAGAGCTAGTCAATTCCTTAACGTTTTGTACGTTCGTTAGACAGATGTAAATGTTGAATTATTCTAGCGCTCGTTCGAAAATTTACGCATTTGCCAATCAGGATCCACATCGACGTCTACGTCTGTTTGAAAGTCACAGCTTGAACCACACAACCATCATTTTTTAAATACTTTAAAAATCAGAGCATTTTTCGCAAATTTATAGCCAATTGAGCCCAAATGTCACTTGACTCGTAACTGCTGCAAACGAAAAGCAATTGAAGAGCTCTCGTAATACGGTTGAGATTCGGTAAGTGGGTGTTAAGTGAATCGCTTAAAGCATCAAATATATCGGTTTGAGGTATGTTATTTGGGGTTTATTTAGTGGGCCGTGTTCGCGTGTTAATTTGTAATAATTGCACGGCTGTCCTTACAAATCAAATGTAAACTTGGACTTATAAAACTTGAGTCTTGGCCATTTTTAAGTACCTACTGAAATAATCTATTACATTTGTTTCTTTTTATGCCAGTTTCATTGGTATGAAGTATGTGTCTTAACTAGTAGATTATACAACAACCTGTTTAAAACTTGCCTTAAAAAAGTGGTTTATACACACAAGTTACACATATATTCACTAGTTTTAACTACGTTTTTATTTTTTTATCATTTGTTATTGAGAAAAAAATATATATAATGAAGGTTGATAAACTAATAATTGAAACGTGGTTTTTAGCTGTGTAAAGCTAAAGCTATTTTATTAAAATAAAAGAACATGACTTTTTAGGTAGCGTACAAGAAGGTGTGACATTGTATTCGATATTTAACAAAGGTTATGTTTTCTCTTCCTCTGACTGCCTTTTTCAAAATGCAACAAAATTGGTCACGAACATAAGTAGTGTCGCTAAATGTTTGTCACGTGACGTAATTACCGAACATTTTTATTCCTCGAAGTATAAAGTAAAGGTGCTCAGTCAACATTGCACTAAGTAGTATTATGGCATGGGTACGTTATGTCAAAGCAGGTTAAGAGGATTTTTCATCATTCGAATATAAGCCATGTAACTTTTACATAAAGTGCCCATGTAATAAACTAGTCGACCTAGTTTACCTAACATCGTTCTAGATTTTATTTTCTCAACTTCGAAGTGTTTGTGGTCACCGGATAAACAGACGTCTTTATCTTATAAGCCACTTCTCGAAATTTCCTTTAAATCTTGTCAAATAGATTACAGACCTGTTTCTGGTTAAAACATCATTATTTAGTGCTTTATTTCGCCAGCGATAAACGCAATGTGTGGTTGTATGGAGTTGTAAGTGTGATGTTTATGGGCCGCTAATTCATACTTGGTAATTTTAACCTCTGAGGTGAGACATCAGGCAATATGAAGGTCGTGAGAACAATTCTCAATATTCACAGTTAACAGTTTCAACAGTTTGCATGCAAATATGGCGCTTAAATTTTTAAGTTTCTCAGGATTTTTCTTAACAATCTTTCAATTATTTGAAGTCTTCTTGTAAATCTGCATGTATGTACATCGAAGAAAATGTTAAATATCGTAGTTACTGAGTGATTTCGAGTACTTCAATTTATAAGGCATATTTCCGACGCCACCCTATAGTACAACTTTCTGCCAAGTCGCGTCTTGCGCGAAACAGACTGGAGTAGACGGCTCAGTCAGTACAAATAATAATTAGTCGGGGCTGGGTTCGCACAACTGACGCTGCGACGTGACCCGAGACAAGAAAGTCTACTATCTTAATCTCATCATCATCATCATGTCAGCCGAAAGACGTCCACTGCCGGACATAGGCCTCCCCCAAAGAGTGCCAAAGTGACCGGTCCTGCGCCACCCGCATCCAGCGGACTCCAGCAACCTTTACCAGGTCATCAGTCCACCTTGTGGGGGCCTACCCACGCCGCGCCTTCTGGTACGTGGGCGCCACTCGAGAACCTTTCCATCCCAACGGCCATCGGTTCTACGTGCTACGTGCCCCGCCCACTGCCACTTAACTATATCGGTTACCTTGGTGCGGATTGCCTCATTTCTGATGCGATCGCGCAGAAAAACTCCCAACATGGCCCTCGCCGTTGCCCTTTGGGTGACTGAGCCTTCTTATGAGGCCCATAGTAAGCGACCACGTTTCAGTGCCATATTTCATGTCAAAGACTCTCGTCTTGAGACACTGCGGAATATTGGACGAAAAGATGTGCCGTAACTATCTAAATCTGCACAGTGCGAAAAGAGATAAACACAAACATCTTCTTTGCCTTTAGCATAGGTTGGTGGCTTTGTCGCCAGGGGCAAAGTAGCATGCGTAAGCGAACCGTTGAGCATCCTTCTACACCACAATCGTTAGGGATTTAGTGGGTAGGCTGGGCCTTCTGCGCGGGAGTCCCACACACCCGTCCGGTCCCCCACCGATCGGGTGGACGGTGCATCAAAGCATGGCAAAATGAAAAAGAGCACCTCATTAAAGCGATGCAGCTCAGGGTGGCTTGGATCCCCACTCCCAATGCAGGTGAACGATGTTAACCTCTTAATTGTAGTCATGTGTTTTATCATATCTGATGGTGTATTATTATGTGTAGTATATAATGGTTCAGCAATACACTTCTAACTTTTGTTCATACAATTTATTTTATTTTTGAGATAAGCACTTTACAAGCCTCGACCATAACTGCCATGGCGTCGTATTATAGCTGGAACGCCTTCGGCTCGGCCGGCCAAATCATACTCGCCCAGGATGGTTTACTTACTGGTCTCTGCAGTAATGTACTAAGTATTTACCTTTCGTGAAATTTTAACGCTTGAAGAACAAGATGGTAGAAAATCAAGATTTTTATAAGATAAGTCTGTCTTTAGTCAAGTTATAAAAAAATCAATGAGATAAATATGTACAAAAGAAATGAGAGCGTGTGATCAAAGTGGTATACAGAGTCTACATTTTGCGCTGTTCATGTTGAAAAACAAAACCTGGTAAAAACTCCAAAGTGCCAGCGAAATAATTCCGAAAATGCCAAATTACGGAGGCGCTGGCATATAATAGAAGGTCGGTCGAATAAATCCACGTAAATTGAATATTCGGACGATATTAATTACAGAAAACTGTCGATCCTTTCGGGCGAACTTGATTAAATCTGGTTCAATGAAAACGCATAAATTTGCCACGGGCGGTCACCCGTCATTTTGGACGGCCTTATTCCGAAAAAGGTTTTCGGCTGCTTACAAAGTGTACTAAACGGCCCATACATAGCATAATCTAGATAATGGCCCACCTGATGGAAACTGACGCCTATGGACATTGGCGACTATAC
The DNA here is from genome assembly GCA_947049275.1 of Epinotia bilunana. Classification (NCBI taxonomy): domain Eukaryota; kingdom Metazoa; phylum Arthropoda; class Insecta; order Lepidoptera; family Tortricidae; genus Epinotia; species Epinotia bilunana. The sequence continues at coordinate 9,081,800 of OX346265.1, forward strand.
AGGAGTCCCAGAGAGCATTGGCAACCCTTTATTAATTTGAAGATTCGTTGTATGACGAAAGCTAAAGCCAGAAACAATTGCAGGTACATAGGACAGTAATCAACTACTACAGTCACCAGCAGAAGTAGCTACGCAAAATAATGAGATCAAAATTATCTTAAACAGTCCTTATTCTCTTGATATTAGAGTCGTGTATAGGTCATTTTAAGCACTTGACCCGCATAGTTAATTTTGCTGCTGACTTTACTAATCACTGGAAGCCCATATTGGCACCGAGTGACTTCGACCTGCCATAAACGGACTGCTTAGAGCAGTCGAGACCAACGGCACGAGAGCAGTCGTCATATTAAATGAAGCCTCGACTGCTCTAAGCAGTCTGTCTATGGCGGGTCTCGACTGCTCTAAGTAATCCGTGTAAGGCGGGTCAGCTTCAGCCATGTTGGCCTCGCGGATTACGGACGATACACAGCCGCCGCTAAGCTAATATGAGCGCTTCATAAAAAGTTCTACTGCAGCAGTTGAACGGAATAGTCTTCTATCTGATGCAAACGGTAAAAAATTGGTTCAACCAATAAATATGGGCCTTCCGTGAATCAATTAAGAGTCATTACGGACGTTTACGCATAATTCATATTGCTGACTGTAATTGTACATGAGTTAGGCGGAGATAGGCTTTGTGCTGCATTGTGGCAAGAAATAAGTAACATATTCTTTATAAAATTAGAATTTTAACGGAAGAATTAGTCTACATGTCTTCGTTTATCTAAGATATCAAAGGGAAATATTGTACTAATCGTTAGATTAGTTATAAGTTATTATAACGATCATTAACTGCTTTTCAAACATAATAAATAATAATAGAAGTGATTAAAAGTTACTAAAACAATAAAGAGAAAAAAAACAATAAATTAAAGTATTGCATTTTAATATAGTTTTCCTTGAAATAGTATGAAGATTAATGGTATCAGTGGCGGAGCGCCCATTCCATACAACACGATTTCCACCGGCTTGGCAAAAATTTAATTTTAGGCAAGTCTATAGTTCTTTATCTCTAAACAGAGAGGGATATCAAGGATGTATTAGGTAGTCTTCTGATCCTTCTCTATCCCGTTTGGGCATTCACTCCTTCTACCTATTAATCGGTCGTTAAAGAGAAAAAAAGGATTCGTTACTTTGCAAAAGCAAAAAGGTGCGTGTTTCAAGTTTCTTGTTCGCTGCTGTCTCAAATTGACCCCATGGAAATGACAACTTTTGTTTTATCTTTTTTTTACTTTCAGATTCTGTCACACATTGTCCAACCGTTCCGCGAACCGTTTAAAAGTCATTATGGATGTATTGCTCTTAATAGTATACGGTATTTATCGATATTGATTTTTTGCACGAAAATATGTCGCTCCAAATTGAGGTTGCATGTTTTAAAGACTTTAATTTCGGTTAGTGGTTACGAAAGATGCACATCGTATTACGTCACAGTTTTCTTTTAAAATGAAAGTGGCAAGCGAATGTCTTTAAAAAAAAATCTTTAACAGTGCGAAAAAAATATCTACGTGAACGACTAGTAAAAACTAGTAACTAATAAATTACGCGTCTTTATAATCCTACATCGTATACTTCCAACATTTCCGCACAGCAAGTTCTGGCACAGAATACACACTATATACCTAGTTGTGGCTCCACAATACGGCAGAAAACAACACAATGCTGTAATAGTACATTACGTACCTAGGGTGGTGAATTCGTAAATGGCCCAGATCGCAGGTGTTTGTGGCCCGAACCGAGGTGAGGGCCATAAATATGCGATCTGGGGCTTTACGAATTACCGCCCGTGGTGAGTACACAATTTTACGTCTTCATCTGGCCACAATGCGAGTTTTACCGTACGCGTAGCGTGCAATAAAACTCGCATTATGGCCAGGTGTGACGTAAAATATAGTGGCTCTACCGCCGCGACATTAATCAACTCATATAATATTTAGCGTAATAATAGTTATAGATTAATCATTGGAGTAGAAGCTGCACTTCGGAATTACATGGCTCGAACAAAAATTAGGGCTTTAAAGCCCAATATCTCGCAAACGCATCACTGAGTTGAAAATTGGTTTTAGAAGAACACATAATATTTTTGAACAAGCTATCCAACGATACCCCACACCATAGGTTTAACGATTTTTTTTTATCAAGCTTTTATCCTGCTGGTTGTGGGCGTGATTGATTTATATAAATGCTGAATTACACAGCATGGGTATATACCCATGCTGTGTAATTCAGCATTTTTCTAGTTGTAAGACTACTACAAAGCGAAACTATAAGGGTTCCTTGTTATGACGGAACCCTTAAAAATGAATGAAATTAATAGGTCTATTTTATATTTACTTGTGTATATTTAAAACTGTTTCCAAAAAAAGATACACATGATTGAACGGGAAAACCAAAAATAAAGTACTTTTAAGTGCCTTTCTGAACGTACTCTTTGACAGCTACCGCAGGCCGCGGCAGACTAGGTACCTACGATCCGTGATTAACTGCTGAATTACTCGCTTCGACTGACAACAATGCCTCTCTTAATACACTTTTCAGACCATTTCTGCTATGACACACCATAAAAATAAACGTGCCTGTATTCCCAAAATGGCCCACGCCTACGCATATGACATTGTTTTTTTTTAATGGCTCGTATTTAGCTTAGATATTATTGCCATAAATAAATGCGGCGTGCATGCAGGACTGTTACACGTTTCAGCCAAGACGTAGAATTTCTGGGTAGAGGGTCTGGTAGGGTTAACCCATGTGAAGTAGGAGGTTGGGCGATACTTGCGATCTGATAAATTTTTGAACCTGAAACGATAACTTTAAAATTAGGATAATATTGAACACGAGAAAACTACCCAATTGAGACGAATATTAAATGTAACAACTTGCTTCTCATAGTTAACTAAACGAGCGAGTGAAGCGAGTTAAGTCCTCTGTTTGAGCTTGGGCCGAAATACATTCGTATGTCCGGATATCCAGGCGTCCGGCTGTTCTGCTGTACAGATCGCATTTCTCAATCGATTCTCGTGAAATTTTGTTAGCAGGATCAATAACCATAATATACCTAAAAAACACTGTCTATTCAGTTTTCAATATATATTTTAAAAGTCCCGCGAGTTCTACAGCTCAAAAAGCAACTTAAGTATTTTTTTACGTTAGTTTAGAATTGACCGAAATTGAACGGAATTCTGGAAAAAACATAATACATTTATAATAATAAGAATATAACCCACAAAACTTGTGCTCAATGATTTCATAAACAATAGACAGATCGCTTATATGATCATACAATAGCCAAAGCTCACGACGGATAAACCCAATAAATTAAATTAAGCAAACATTCTCCAACATTAATATTAACCAGGCCAATAATTACAAAACCCTAATTAATAACCGAGGACTGTAATCAGAATCAATGTGAACGTTCTCACGTTAAATAGCTAATGGTAATAATTAATCTATATTTTGACAAGAGAACGCCAGACTGATCTAGTTGGGTATAGTTTGTTCTATCAATTAATGTGCGCATTGGTAATAAAAATTTAAATCACCAATAGATTAAAAAGTGTTTTAACAAAACAAAAGAAATCTGAAAGTTTTTCGCGCAAATGTAATGCATGCATGATATATTTATAGCTTTTCGATCTACATTTGAATTCAACACCAAGAACTAACTATTGACACTAAAACTCGACAAGGGATTAAACTCATTGCTTAATAAATTATTTTTTCTCAAACATGCTCGGAAATGCATGCGTTAATATCACGAAATGAAGACATGAAGTTACTTATTTAAGGCTCCCTGCTACATTTCTTCTTGGCTTTACGCCAAGAAGTAATGTATGAAAACCCTAAGTAAAACCATTATTGTCCACTACTCGAACTTTTAAAATTTGCTTACTAATATTAAACTGACAAAGGAAAAATTACAAACTGCCAACCACCACTAGACTCTATAAGCATGCTTGCGACATAAAAAAAAAAAAACAAAATCTATGGTACTATACTAAACATGGTGCTCGAACGGCTTGTTAAAAAATAAAAAAGGCGGCAAATTACCTATTATTTAATTGATTACCTTGTATTTATTTTAATTTAAATATTTCCTCACATCGTTTGAGAAAAGCACTATACAATCCTCGGCCGGAACAGGAATTGCTGGACCCGTTGTATCCGGCCTCGTCTACGACTCGGCCGTTTACTCCAAACTCGTCCAGCAATCCCTTACTGCATGGCCTCTGCAGTAATGTACTACTTATTAATGAAAAATAAGTTATAATAATTATAATATTTTAACAAAAGCTGTTTTGATCGTAACTTTAGGTATTATAGTAAACTAGCTGCTCTTTAAATATTATGTTCGTATGGAATACCTGAAGACGTTGTAGAATTTAACACAGGCAAAGAGTATACTACTTTACTTTTACTTTTCTGAATAACTTAGGTTATAAAATTGTTTGATATATTTCTTTGGTTAAATATTGTAAGTACCACATACTTGTTTGTTGTAGCTGAATAAAGTTATTATCTATATATCTATAATTACGCGCATCGCAAATTGTTAGATATAAATGAGTAATATACCATTTTTGGTTAGTCAACTTTTTATGTTAAGGGGCATTTTCAATAAAACGTGTACCAAATTAGCGTGAGTTGTTAAATAAAAATTAAGTCAGTGTCAGTTTTGTGACGACAATTAAGTATACAGTTTCTCTTTACAATTTATAAATGCTGTGCATATACACGTTATTTACATGTGAAACAAGTTCAATTTTACATAATTGGAATGCTTAATTGTCGTTACAAAACTGACACTGAGTAAATTTTTATTAAACAACTCGCGCTAATAGGGATCACGAATTTTTAAAAATGCCCTGAGGTGGTTCTCAAAAGCGCCTGGGTAAAATGTAGAGGCAATAAACAGAAGCCGTTTCTTACTAACGGCATTGGGGAAGGCGCTCCAATAAAATCCAAGTTTAGTATACGCACATTATAACTATTTTATGACAGAAGTTTTATGAGAGTATATTCAGTCTAATAAAACCCCTGAAACACCTGGAAAAGTGAAGTATGATAATCTCATAAAAGTCACAAAAATACTAGACATATTATAAAAAGATATTAAATTATTAAACTTTTTAAAAAGCTAAGCTACGTGCTCATCCGGTACTTTGCTGACCGTAGGGCAGACATTTTCCTCGCACTGTGAATTAGCAATGCCATTCAGCGAGGCAGCACAGCCAGCCTTATGGGCACTGTCTAGTGGCAGCGAGTTGGGGTTTTTTTTTTTTTTTTTTATGATATAGTAGGCAAACGAGCAGTCGAATCACCTGATGGTAAGCGATAATCGACGCCCATGGACACTTACAACACCAGAAGAGTTGTAGGTGCGTTGCCGGCCTTTAAGATGGGAGTACGCTCTTTTCTTGAAGGCTTGAAGGAATATACATATAGTTTAGGTTCACATAGTTTAACCCCTCGTATGCGGATATCAAAACTGGCTAATCAATAGACGACATTGACATTTAAAACTATAGGTTCAAATGCTCGGCACGGATCCGTGTCTAAGTATACGATGGATTAAGTTAGGTTTCGTTAGTTTCTTATTTTTCTTTCCGTTTCTTCTTTTTCTATTGCTATGCTATAAAAAAATAGCATTTAGATGCTTGGTTAGCCAAACTAGTACCAATTTTGATTATAAGTAGATTCTCACCTCAATTTAGCCACCAACCTGTCCGGATAAAATAATGAACCACAAACAATAGTCCACAAGGCGGTTCTACTAAAATAAATCACGCATGCGCGTAGGTGGCCGCAACCAGCAATTACCAATTAACCGCTTCGAACGTTCCAAATCCAAAATTCAAATTTCGAATTCATTCGGACGCCGCCCGTTGCAACGGACGCGCGTCTAAAATGGTAAGTTTAATATTGAAATGTGGGCGTTAAAAGGCGGTTATATTTAAATTCGTAATTTATCTGACGAGATGCTCAAGGAACTTCGATGCAATTTAAAAGTAACAGCGGCGCTACTACGATTCGAAGTTCGTATACATGTCTCTGTCGCTCGAATACCATAAACCATAAGTGCGATCGATACGGAGATATCGGAACTTCGACATTCGTTTTTCGTGGTTATAGCTCTGGTTGCCCGGGCAACCCAACAACTCGGACAGCCGCGGGATAAAATATAGCCTGGAACCTTCTATATACTGATGAAATATACACCAACCAGCCGACCAGATTTCTACAAAAGAACTTAATGGCTTTGCTACGTAGGCAGAGTCACTATCCTTATTAATATTTGTAGAATGTAAAATGACTATTAATGTAATTTGTAAATAAATGTATTCCTTGTAACTGAAATGAATTTTATAATGATTATTAATTAATTAATCATTGTAGAATGTAAAATGACTATAAATGTAATTTGTCAATTAATGTATTAATCTTTAGTACGTAATTAATATTTAGCGACACCCCAACGGGTAAAATTGTATCCTGCAGGTTTGAAGCTAAATAAATGAAATGAAATCCTCAGCAAAAGACCGATTGCGGAGGAGGGGGGGACATATAGAAAGCCCATTCTATGCAGTGCGGTTTTTAGGGTTCCGTAGCCAAATGACAAAAAACGGAACCAAACCAAGGATTCGTCATGTCTGTCTGTCTGTCTGTCCGTCCGTATGTCACAGCAACTTTTTTCCGAAACTATAAGATCTATACTGTTTAAACCGTACTAAGATTTTCACACATAAATAGAAAATAAAAACAATAAATTTTGGGGGTTCCCCATACTTAGAACTGAAACTTAAAAAATTTTTTTTTCATCAAACCCTGTTCGTCCAACTATGGATAGGTCTTCAAAAATGATATTGAGGTTTCTATTTTTTTTTCTAAACTGAATAGTTTGCGCGGGAGATACTTCCAAAGTGGTGAAATGTCCACCGTGAATTGGTTTGAACGATAGTAACTAGTAAGTAGTTTTTTTTTAATACGTCATAAATCGTAAACCGCAATTTACCTTTCATTCAACGGATAAAGGTACGGAACCCTTTGTGCGCGAGTCCGACTCGCACTTGGCCGGTTTTTTTTAATCGATTGCGTAGTTCCGTTTGCATTTTACCCTGTAAAACTTACAAAGCTACTCGCAAACATTACTGGCCGTATTCGTAAACCACAGCGATCAAAAATTAAGCTAAAAGCTACGAGTATTTTAGCTAAAATCCCGTTACAATTCGTCTGTTTTTATCTGACACTGACATTTGTGTTCGTATTATTTAGCAGAAACATTTTAAGTTTTACGAAATAAGAGGGTGTATCATTAGTACCATCGCCAACACAGTTAACTGACCATCCATGCACTGTATGTGCATTGTTATAAGATTCAATATAAATACAGGGTGGCCAGTTAACTGTGTTGGCGTTTGTACCTATAGGATGAGATGGAAATTATTAGTAGAAAACAAATTGAAATGAAACAGTTTGATTATCCAACATCACTTTTATTAAATTGATAAAATCTTCAAAATTATAATCTCTCAGAACTAGCTTTCAAACTATCATTAGGGTACAGGTAAAGTGAGAAAACTTTTTCTACTGGCTAGGGAAAAATCAATCTTAATATGATCATGTCATAAAGACTCTTACAGGAAAAAACTTTTGTCGCTTTATCTGAACGTATATTAGTTATAAATACGTAAAATTATCTATACGAGTAAGAGTTCTAACACCAACATTGATTATAGTTTGTGATACTTGTTAAACATTTTATGTTGCAGAACGCTTTTCCTTTGGCTTGACATTAAAAAAAAAACTTAAATCGTAAAATAACAGGTAATTAATGTTATTGCATCCCGCGATCTGGTGATGCCTGAGTGTTTGATTAAAAGTAGGTATACGTATGAATCTCGCACTCAAATAAATTACTAGGAGTCAAATAACTGAAAAGGTGGTTTGGGCATGTAGAGAGGATGGATGAAAGAAGATTTAACGAAGAGAGTGTATATAAAAAGAGTGGAAGGGCAAGTTGGAAGGGGAAGACCTAGGCGAACTCCCTCCGATCAAATTGGGGAAATCTTACAAAAAGGCCAGGTCAAAAGTACCCTAAACCGACGAGAATGTATGAGAAATGTTATGAAAGTGAGTGAAGCGAATGTGGTTTTTCAGGATCGTAGCAAATGGAGATCCGTGATGTCTGCCTAGCACTCTGGGAAAGAGGCGTGATTATATGTATGTATGTATGTATGTAAATAACTAAAAAAACTTTTTCGCTAACGGATGGTAGTAAAATATATGTACCTACTTACTAAAATAAATAATTTAAAATTAGGCTACTTAATAATTTAGCACCATACTGCTGAGTATTTAAAAATAAAACTCCTAAATATCAAACCATTAACTATTAAATGCAAAGTAATTGTAATGTCTACTTTAGCCATTTAATTTATAAATAATATTGTCATACTTATTCAAAATAATTCCTAGTCTCACCTTTATTTACAAAACTATAGAAAAATAGATGGAACCATCAAAACTTACTAGGTCTCATATACATTTCTTAAATATTGCTTGATAGTTATGTTTGTTATTGAATATAAATAATTCAATAACACTAGACAAAAACTTAGCTACGTGGGTCTTAGGTAATCAACGTTTCCCGATCTAACTTGTGTGGCGTGTCAATTAGAAATTATAATACTCAATTAAAAAAAAGTCATTTCACATATCGTACCGCCCAATATGCATTTCAATTGAAATTAATCCTCTTATAAAATAGCTGTAGTCGTTTTTCTTTTGTTTCATAAAATATTAAAACAAGCGAAATTGTGCTCTATTTTCTAAAAGGTTTGATTCAAATTTCGCGAAATAAACATTGTATGGTGGACGGCACAGGGTACATAACTAAACCTGACTGTTAATTACCATTTTGTAACAAATTCATTCTAAGTTTTAAATCATATTTGGCATTGTGTTATATAATAGTAATAGGTCTTGGACCTTTTACTTAAAAATAGAGAGATAGCTTAAACACATTATCATAATAAATTACTAGGCTTATGCACTCTTTATACTTCTATACTTAAGTAAGTACTATGCGAGCCAAATAACATTAGTATTTTCTAAGTACCATCCTGTCTTGCATTGCTTGCCAACTTTTCTCTTAATGTTGCTAGGTTCTATTTTTTGTAACTTTCGTTTTCTTTTTACGAAGTGAAGTGGGACGTGAGGTGAAATGTTAAACACAAACGAAATATACCGCTACTGGTTTTGAATTTCCATACAAAGTAAACCCGATTTGTTGCTTATGAGTGTAGGAACAGTCAGCATCATTAAGTTAGTAGCAGCCAGAGTAGCCAAATATTTCGTAACACACCCTTATTCTTACAGGAATAAAGACGTGTACCGAAATATTTGGTTACCTTGGCTGCTATATGGCGCCTATATGATGCTGACTATACATCACATTATAAATGGCCGAAAATAACACCTTTCAGTTTACGAAAAAAAAATGTCGTAGACGAAAAATAGACAGAATATTCTATCACACACGAGCTGGTAATAAAATTCTAAAATTGATAGGTACCCTGAGAATTTCTCTGCAAATTCAATCCTTATGTTATTTAGCTAGCATAGTAGTAATATTTAGTCTAAAAGATAATATTTCATATTCAATTGTAAAGATTAGGATATGTATCGGAGTTCCAAAAATATGACTATCTATATATCTAAGAGAAATATTATCCGATTGTAACTTTCTGTTACTTATTGTTTTAAATACATCTTGTTAAGTATAGCCATTTCTCTTGTGTATGTAGTATCCATAACATAATAGTGTATTGTTAGCAGCAGTTCCAATTTTGTGTAAATATTTTATTCATATAAGTAGTATGTTTCAGCTGCAGGTAGGTAAAATATAGCGCAACTATTTAACATAAAAACCATCTCTTAACTTATCTATATTTACAAATAAAACATTATAGTTTCAGCGTCGATTCCACCAATCAAGAACATAATGTATGCTAAGTTCTATACAAATTTTTGATGCTTCACTTCCGATTATGTCGTTTTCCTGTGCTTATAGCTTTATCGGATCCTAAAACCCTACTGGGTTTTCATTAACAAAACAAGGTATCTACTTGGTACGCCACGTACAGTCAGAATCGTATAGTTGGCAGCAGTCTAAGTAGACAAATATGTACTTATATCGATATAAGGTTGTGTAACGATTTACACAACCTTATTCTTCCAGTAATAAAGACATGTTGCGATATATTTGGCTACTTTGGCGGCTACTTACTACACTCGCGGACAAAGAATACGGGTCGGTAAAATACCGTCATATTTCCTAAAATAGTGCGTAAGAGGTTGTACAGTTAATCCTGTCATGATCTTTATTTAATTTTACATATAAACTGCTAATAACAGTAAAAAATATAACGTTACCAGGTTTAAATCGGACTCGTAAAAACCCATGAAAAAAAAGCGAGCGAGATATGATATTTTTATGATAGGATCCAGGAAATTGCTAATACAGTTGGGTATTGTAAAGAATAGCATATTATGTAAATAAAACAAGTACTAAATATTTTAAAAAACCTATTGCAGTTATTTAATTTAGGGTGACCCGAAATATTTGACCGCGAGTGGATAAGATGCCGACTGTGCCTTGTTTTTCGTCAACAGAAAGTTTTTATTTTACTGATACTTTGATTACCGTAAACTTAGGCCATATTCACACCAAATTATGCATGACGTGAGGCCATGGATTTGTAATCTTAAGATTGAGATCCCTCAGGTTTCCTTACTATCGCCAAACAAGACTGCTTGATGGTAGGACTGCTCAACTAGTACGGTAATCCGGACGCAATATATACAAGGTGTAACATAAATGGGGTATGAACCGATCAAGGGCTTAACAGGTATCGTGTTCTGATAAGAAAAAACAGAAAAAAAACAATTTTGACGCGATTTTTTTTTACATTTCTATGGAGCTTGTCGCCCCAGTCAGCCAACGCTCCATACTAAAGTAAAAAAAATCGCGTCAAAAAAATATTTTTTTCTGTATTTTTCTTATCAGAACACGATACCTGTTAAGCCCTTGATCGGTTCATACCCCATTTTTGTTACACCCAGTATATTATACTTACCTATATATATGCTCCTGCTCCGATATAAAACCTGACGTTTGCAAAAACGTTGACATTCACATTATTGTTTCTTTCGGATGGCGCGTTGGCACATTGTGCAGCACGGCTATAACAGAACGGCCGAGCTAGACTATCAGTATCTTTCTAAGCTAATGAGAAAGAGACAGATAGTCTTTCTCGCCGCGACACAGCACGCGGGCCGTCCTGTGAGCCGTGCTGGCTTTCCATCCGTATGGATATCCAACGGCCGCCAACAATTTTCAAACGCTGCCTGCAGTTTTGACGTATTGTCCCGATTTGCATTGTTGGAGCGGACGAAAATACCTTTATGTAGATTATATACGGCATTGTCTTTCAACCTTTTTACGGTGCTTTTTAGCGTAGAAAACTATGTGAACCAACCGCATCGCAGTGTGTGTATTGCAACCTCCCTTGTTCTACATTTATATACTTAATATCAAATCTTCAGTAGTCTTCTTAGTAACTGCGAGCGACTTCAAGAGGCAACACGTCCCCGCGGTCGCTAACCACTGGTTGAAAAACGCCAATATATGGTACTAAGTATAATCGGCCGTATTCATAAACGTCCTACAAGCCTGTTTTAACTAAAATGCCGTTAAAATTCGTTTGTCCTTATCTGTCACTTTGACATTTGTCTTCGTAAGAAAGGGATAAAGCACATTTTATTTAGCAGAGGCATTTTAAGTTTTATGAATAAGGGGGTATATCATTACATTCCCCCGCTGGCTGTGGGCGGTTTGACATAGTACGTGGTGAGTGTGCCTTTACCCTTCACGAACGTGGGCCCGCGGCACTCGCACGTGTAGCCGGCGTTCATGAGGACCCTGCGACACAAAAGAAACATTTGAATGGACTTTTTTAGTAGTATGTATGTATGTATGTATGTAAATACTTTATTGTATACAAGACACGGGCGAAAATACAGACAAAAAAGTTAAATCGGTACAAAGGCGCACTTATCCCTGTAAGGGATTTCTTCCAGTTAACCTTTGAGCAATTGAGTTGAGATCAGGAACAAAAAGATAGACAAACTAACACGTACGTACAGACGTATTTACCTTGACGCTACAGTAAATTAATCTTTTAATAAATATATATGCTACATGGAAGTACAAATAAAAAATAAATAGGTACGCGCACTGTGCATATATTGTCAACTCGGTCGAGTTGACACGTGGCGCTCGTACTTTTCAAATGCAGAGGTAATTCGACCGAGTATGACAATTGTTTTCTTTTTCTAATCCGTGTCTTTTATTAGTTTTTACCGAAAACAGTGAGAAGGGGATGATACATTTTAGCTGGTCCATAGTCTTACAGCGTCGAAGGAGCGGACTACTGGAAAAAGCATTGTAGTTCGCATACAGGTGCGGACTAAGAGGAATCCATACTAATATTATAAATGCGAAAGTGTGTCTGTCTGTATGTCTGTCTGTCTGTTACCTCTTCACACTTAAACCGCTAAACCGATTTGGATGTGGTATAGAGATAGTTTGAGTCCTGGGGAAGGACATAGGATAGTTTTTATCCCGTAAATCATCCCCCAAGGGGATGAAGTAGGGGGTGAAAGTTTGTATGGAGCTACGATATAAACGAGATCCACGCGTACGGAGTCGCGGGCAGAAGCTAGTGGATTATAAGTTTAGTTTCAAACAATAACCAACGCCTGGAAGAGTAGTAGAGCAAAACTTACGAAAGTGAGCTACTTTCAACGTAGCTTCAGGCGTCTCTCTTGTTGCTTTGCTTGGATTAATGCTCGTATACGCAGGTCAAAATTAGCTTATCAAAAGATGAGGCGGTGAGGTAGGGCACAGCGAAATGTCATCCCGCTCGAATGTGGAGCAGCCCAACTGGGGAAGTACCTCCGCCTTGCAGAAGACCACAGCCATAATAACACTACTACTTGCTCTGTAGTAGTGTTGTGTTCCTGGTGGTGAGCAAGGTCGCCAGAGCTCCCGAGGATGCGTTGTGTTGAGGGCGAGGGAATTTGTTCCTTCAGCTGTCAACACGGCGAATCCTCAAACATATCAAGGGTCGGCAACGCCCATGTTACTCCTTTGCAGTTGCATGCGTCTATAGGCTGCGGCCTCCGCTTACCAGGCGGGCCGTACGCTTGTTTGCCACCGTCGTTGTATTAAAAAAAGATGACCTTGAGATTTCAGGATAGGAGGAAACTTTAGGATCAACTCTTAGCTCGAATCCGTAGAGCAGCTGCACAAGGCTAATTTTTGCAGCGACATAAACGCGCGTCTGTATCACGATGTTCGTATCGCGTTTGTATTGGTTCAAAAAGTCGCCGCCTGTAACCGCTCTTACAACTATTGGTGCCAATGGTAACAAGCAAGATAGAGGTTTGTTCATTCAATGGCTGAAGGGGACGAAACAAATGACGTTGTGTTGATGACCAGAGGCTCTAGTATAAGTTTTACCGAAACAAAACGTTACGACCGCGTTCGCGTTTAGCTGTCAAATCCCATACAAATTGAGGGTAAAACGCAAACGCGATCGTAAAGTTTTGTTTCGGTAAAACTTTAGAGCCTCAGAGCCCGGATTTTCCACGGCAAAACAAAACACTATCGTAATCTAGCCAGTGGTAGAAACGATATTTTATCGATATCGATAATTGTGTTGTAGAAGAAAAAACGTCCCCAATAAAAATAAATATTTAATACAAAAATACATGAAGTTTGTATGAAATTATATATTAGAAACAGATGCAAATTCTTCTTCGTAATCCACATCAGAACGCACAGCAGCACATGGCATTTTATTTGTGTAATGGTGATTGGCTGTATAAGTGGGTCAATAAGGAGCAGACACCAGAAACACTTTTTAGTTGGCTCAAATACCTTATGGCGTTTTCGGAAGAAAAATATACTTCTAGTTTTTTATTAAAAAATATAAAAAGGTTTTTTTGCACACTGTAAATTGTCAATAATGTAAAAATATATCGGCATGTTATTTTTGTACCTGAATCACCTAATCATACTCGATATCGATAAAATAATGTTTCTATCACTGGCTAGATTACGTTAGTGTTTTGTTTTGCCGTGAAAAATCGGGGCTCAGTTGATGACAATAAAGATGATCTCTAGACTGTAAGTAAGTAGTCAAGCAGCACTGACTTGGCGGTGTCCTCGGTGACCTGGATGCGGCCCATGACCCCCGTGGAGTCCATACGAGATGCCACGTTGACGGTGTTGCCCCAGATGTCGTACTGCGGCTTTTGGGCGCCAACCACGCCGGCAATCACTGGCCCGTGGTTAAGACCTACAAAAAACCGTGTAAGTGAATGAATCCCAACTGAAGTAAGTATCGACAGGTAATTGTGACGGAATGTGATCTTATTACAAATATATCAAAGTATAAAAAAATACCTAGAAAAATACCTATCGTCCTATTCGTCATTGTAATAATTTATATTCCAAATAATATTTATATGTACCTATATCTAGATTTATCTTTAACCGACACACTGACGATTGCAACCCGTTTTAAAAACCAGTCAGCAGTATAGGTAGTATTCTATATCAGTTTTGAAGACTTCTCAAACTACTATGAAATTCATTCAGTAGCATGGATATGGCAGGCTAGACAAACACACACACATGTACAGTTTGTATGTGTGATATTTATAGTGAATACGACCTATACCCATTTGTAAATATTCAATTGTCGAATAGCTACACACCTATCCTAAGTTTAAACCGCTGAAAGGACTCCCGGTTGATCTGATCTAGGATCGTCATCAGAGCAAACGCAAACTCCACGACAATTGCTACCGTGTGCTCTTCTTTGCCTTTTGCGTCCTGAAAAAAATATGTGAAATTAGGATAAAATATAACAAAATAGATTATATTTAGGGCTAGTGTTTATACAGTTTATTGTTTTTACCTTATAACATGGCATTAAGGTAAATTAATGTAAACATGTCTTCCTAAGCGATAAGTCAGCTATAGTTAGGTAAACGTAACTGCCCCCCTTGCATACAATCATGCATCCAAACTTTCGCATTTATAATATTACTAGCTTTCGCCCGCGACTTCGTCTGCGTGGACTCGGGATAAAAACTATCCTATATTTTAATCCAGGCAATAAACTATCTTCGTGCAAAATTTCATTCAAATCGGTTCAGCCGTTTAAGCGTGATTGAGTAACAAACATCCAAACATCTAAACTTTCGCATTTATAATATTAGTAGGACTAGTTAACTTTCGCTCACGACTTCGTTTGCGTGAACTTTCATACAAAATTCCCAAAAAAACCATTCCATGATTTAAAATATAGATAACTAGCTTCCGCCCGCGACCTCGTCCGCGTGGACCTCGGATAAAAACTATCCTATATTTTAATCCAGGCTATAAACTATCTCCGTGCAAAATTTCATTCAAATCGGTTCAGCCCTTTAAGCGTGATTGAGTAACAAACATCCAAACATCCAAACCTCCAAACATCTAAACTTTCGCATTTATAATATTATAGTAGGATAGGATTCATCATTTTTCATTTATGATATTAGTAGGAAAATATATTAGATAATATAAATAGGGATGTGGGATGTTGATTCAACGATCATTGTCCCTATAGTCGTTTCGGCGAACGGTTTAAAATCGAGTCTCGACTAACACCTTAAGTCTCTCACTTTTTTTTTTTTTAATTTATTTTATTACTAAAACAGGTTACATAATATAAATTTAACCTTATCTGTCAAACTGCATAACAGTTTGTTGGCAGAAAACATGAACCCTCAATGATTACACTACGAAGGTGTTTATATATGTACCTTATAATATAAATCGTATAAACTAATTAAGTATATTGACATAATATCTACTTAATGCATACTCGGTCGACACGGAAAGGTAGCTGCCGCCGCACGCCCGGCTTGGTCCAGTGGTAGGTACTTATTTATACCCTATTCCATACAAGATCAGTAAGTAAGTAGTAATAAGTAAATCTAGGACAGAATTTCCTTTTGATATCCTAAATAAACGAGCTAAATGGCTGGGTCAAGGGTCAGATACAGCGCGGCGGTACTCCTGGACACTGCGCGGATAGTCACGAGGTTCCTATCTCTGTCGCCCTGATCACCGGTAGCTTACTTAGGTCAAAGAGTAATATTATATACTGAGAATAGATATCAGTCACCAGTACTGACTAGCGACATCTAGTGGTATACGTTAGGACCATTCCGTATCTATAACATATTTATGCGGTACTTATTATATGCTCCTGTATACCCGGCTTAGGCCCCGCCTCGCTGCCGGCGACACCCTAGGTTAGTTTGTTACAGGGACCGGACAACCCTTCCCGTGGTAAAAGCCTTTCAATGGGCATCCCTTAAACACGGCTAACCCATTGAAAGACTTTCCAGTTTGAACTGCTAGCCCATTCGTTTGACTACCCCTTATCGAAAAACTAAGCAAAAAAAAAGCTAGCCCTTTGCAATTGCTTACTGCTATCCTATATGCCTTGCAATCCTTTAATAAGGGTTACCCTTATCATTTAGCGCTTTTTATAAAGCATTCCCTTTAGTAATGTCGTAGTTGAGCCTTGCGTAAAAGAGACAGGGTTAGTGTTCTACGCTAGTGTGCGGAAAGGAAAGAAAATACTTGCCTAGGGAAGGGTTTGTAAAATTAATTTGTTCGCCTACCATACCTACTACATACTAGTACGATTAGAACTACCAGTTACTGCGCTTACTAATGGATTCGGAGTAATGTGTGCTTTATGAACATGGTAGACGATTTAAATTAGCTTGCTTATATGCTAAAAGGGAAGCCCTTTATAAGGCTAACCCTTCTAAGGTATTGGTGAGCGGGTGATAAGGGTTTTGTACGGGTATTAGGATACCGATTGCTCATATGGGTTAGCGTTTATATAAGGGCTTTAAAAGCAAAATGAATGGGTTTCGTCGGGCATAGGGTATGGTGAGTTAAGCCTTATGCAAAACCCATACAAAACCCTTTATAAGGGATAGCAGGCCGGTCCCTGGTTTGTTATAATGATTTTGTATGCATGTAGTATAATTTTACTTTTTATACATTTATTGTAAAAACATAACTCTATTTGAAATGAATTAAAGGCTTAGAATAGGTAGTCAAACTTAATGAATAAACTTACAGTTTGATCCTCTTTCCCAGGCCTGAGCCCTGAAGCGATCATGTAGGTGCTGCCAATGGTTTTGATCTTCTCTATTCCGCTGAACTTCGGCTTCAATAAAAGCTGTAAATAACATTATATACATACAAAAGGGGTAGGTAGAGCACACGTAACTTATGTTCCAGCGCCAGGTGTAAAAGATCGACAAAATGTGATATTGCATTGATAGGTTGCTAGCCCATCCCCCACAATACACTTCTACCCTGGTCCCTTAGTCGACTTTTACGACACCCATGGGAAGAAAGGGGGTGGTGAAACGGGCATTAATTAAATTATTATTATTATCAAGAGCCTTAAGTGTGCCACTGCTAGGTAAAGGCTTCCCTCCCTTTCTTCCACACATCCCTGTCCTGGGCAGCCTCCCACCAGCCCAGTTACATTAATAAGTTTCAAAATATAATAATGTTGCATGCAGTTCCATCACTCTCAACACAGCCCATCCTCGGGAGCTCTGGCAACCATAGTCACCACCAGAAACATAACACATACAGAGCAGCAGTAGTGATGTTTGGCTGTATGTGTACTTTACCAGCTGGGGGTGCTCCAAATATAAGACAGGATGCCATTGCACTATGCTGTAAAACATATTTTTTAATTGAGTATGTAAAGTCCCTAACCTGCACTGGGCCAGCGAGGGGACTTGCCCGTTCCCCTATCCATGAGAGCAGCCTATGCCCAGCAGTGGGACGTATATAGACTCATCATCATCATCATCATATCAGCTGAAAGACGTCCGCTGCATAGGCTTCCGCCAAAGAGTGCCAAAGTGACCGGTCATCAGTCCACCTTGTGGGGGGCCTACCCACGCCGCGCCTTCCGGTACGTGGTCGCCACTCGAGAACCTCTCCGCCCCAACGGCCATCGGTTCTACGTGCTATGGAGGCAACCAACCAACTCCCATTATAATCGGACACTTTACGCTCGAAGTTGTAGACGATTATGTATACCTAGGACAGACTATCCAGTTAGGTAGGTCCAACTTCGAGGTAGAGGTCAATCGTCGTAGGTATATAGACTAATTTATTATTATTATTATTTTGAGTTCGAGATGAAGTCGTATCCGTCTTGATTGGTTCGCAATATACAATCAGTGCAAAGAAACCTGACAGCTGCATAGTAGTTGGGGGCCACTTTTCTCTGCAGCCGTGTACAGTCAAGGAATTTGATTCGCGCACTACCTTAAGTCTAAATTGCTGTTGACAATCAATAATACTAAGGGTTATCTTTCCTTGAAACCAAACATGACGCCTGAGCCGCAGTATGAGATGTTTATTGCTATGGGTGATTTAAAAATATCAGCCGTTACGTTTGCTTATAATAACGTCAAGAATTTTGGACTAGCCTCCGAACATTCCCGTCATCAATTGTCGTTGTCAACACTTTCACTTGCTGAACCGAATATAAACCTTAAGATATGTCCATCTTTCAAGCAATAAAATGAATCAGCGAAACGGCACGCGAATCAAATTCCTTGATTGTACCTAAATTACCTATAGAGTCTAACCTTGTCAAAGTCGCAGATGATCTCATTAAGTAGCCGCAAGCACTCCAGCCCCTGCTTGTTCACGTCTGTTTCATCGTAAAACTCCTTGTAGTTGGGTATGGACGCGAACATGACAGCGATGGTGGAGTAGCGCTCGTGGTACAAGTCCTCCTGAAACCAGCACGTTGAGAATGAACACGCTATTTATTCAATCATGTGGCGATTTGTAGAATACTTATACGTATATGACTTTGACTGTGATATTTTTATAGGAGTGCCTAATTCACTGAAAGTGTTTTCGCTGATTTGGAACCAGCCAGGGGACAACACACTATAATTAACTTTCACACCAATTTACTGTAAACATATATCATTTCTAGTGTGTCTTAGAATAATTTTTCCTCTGTGTCAATTTTTTTTAATCAAACGTTCTTTTTTGTTATTTATGTTAATTTTTTAGCTTTGTTTTGTTTGTTCATAGTTAATCCCAGTTGTTGGCGTTTGTGTCGTACGTTTATGTAGTACTTATAATAGTTTTAAGTTAGGTCCCCAACAAAATTCAGCGCCTCGGCTTGCTGTGTCTTACCGTGGCTTTATGCTGAGTGGAGATAACGGGGAAATAATCTCAATGGTATCATAAAACAGTACAGAACACAGCGGATATAAGCAGAGACAAACAATTGGCAATATTATTGCTAAAGAGCGATTTCTTCCAGACAACATGTGGCTGGGTAGCTACCTAAGTAGCCTGCCTAGTGACTAAGCTTAGTCACTATATAAGAGACTCTTTCATAAAATCAAACAAAAACTCATCGTGTAACGTACCTCGGACGCTACAGAGGTCAAGAAGTGTTGTGCTACGTGAGCTGGGAGTATATTTTCTAGAAGTATCTGCAAAAGAACAATAATTGAATAAATAAATTAATAATGAAATGATTGGTTTGTAATAATAAATATCTCTTTATTAATTAGTTACTTCTACTGGGCATTTTCCGCAAGTTGACATCAGACTTGCCTATTTTGCGTGAAAAGGGGGTAGCGCTACTCTAACAACCCCAGCTTGTCCAAGTAGTTATCAATGCTGTATTATTTACTGCTTCGGGTAAAGAGTTTGGAGACTCTAGGGGAGTTTCGGTGGTTACCCATCTGAATCACTCAAAATTGTTTCCCAACTGTATCGTTTGTCCGAATTTTCATTTGTCCTAAAAGCCGTGATATTTTCAGAAATATTATAAAACAAATCTAACCTAACGGGTTCTATGCGAGTATTAAAAAAACTGATAAACTTTTGGGTTTTCGAGATAATTGGCTTTTTGCCGAACTGAAAATTCGGACAAACAATACAGTTGGGCAATTTAATGATTGCTATAGGATATCGTTCTAGTTGCTTTTTCTTTGTGGCTGAGGAAAAATAAAAGTAACACCTAAAAACGTGTTCACGAACCTTATTGATCCCCCGCATGGTCTCCACCTCCTCCTGCTCAAACTTGAGCTTGTCCTTCCAGAGGAAGTCCGTCCTGGAGGTGAACTCGATCTGGCGGTCCAGGATGTGCAGTAAAGCTGCCACGAAGACCAGCACCAGGCCCGCTTTCGTCGCGTACGGGAGCATTGGGAACCTGTAATTGGTGAGCAATCATATCAGGGAACAGTCGACGTCAAATATATGTTATAAATTTTTCGCCGTAAAAAATAGGGTGCGAAAGTATAATATTGCGTGTGCGAAATAAGATTTATAATTGATGGCGTATACGCCATAATAATATTTTATAATAACATATTAAGCTTAATAACATAAGCTTAATAGCATTACACGTATGTAGAAAGTTGACATGTAATTTTTTATTATCAATAAAGTATGAGTATGAGTATGAGTATGAGTATGAGTATAAACATTTTTCTAACGTCAAATATACAATGTGGCTACTGTACCCGAGCGATAAGGCACGCGATTTCCAGTCTAATGGCCGTGTGTACGAAATTTGTACCAACGACCGACCCCAGGCTGAGTTTTTTTTTTTTTACTGTACCCACCGGTGTTTGTACAACGAAACCCGGATCGTACCATTTAAAAATATATATACTTAGCCTACTAATTCTACTAATAATATAAATGCGAAAGTTTAGATGTTCGTTACTCAATCACGCAAAAACGGTTAAACGGATTAAGATGAATTATGGCATATAGCCTGGATTGAAATATATAATACGTTTTATCTCGGGAATCATCCCCTAGGGGTTGAAATGGGGGGCGAAAGTTTGTATGGAGCTGGACGAAGTCGCGGGCAGAAGCTAGTACAAAATGTAATTTGATATCTAACAGTCACTTTTTGGTGAAGGAAAACCTCATGAGAAAATCGGTCTAATATACGTCAACTTTTCACTCTGGGTTGGAAGTCGTAGGTAGTAAGAAATTGGATGAGGGTCCTGCACGGCTATCACGCGACGGCGCGCGAGCTGTCTCGATTTTTCTCGCACTATACGTCTCTCTCTTATTAGAACACTTAGAACAAGAGGTATAGTGCGATAAAAATCGAGAGTATGTCGCGGCCGTCTCATGATAGACGTACCTACTGGAGATTCCCCCTAGGTACCCGTAAGGAAAAATAACCATAGTTTATAGATAATTCAATATGTTATCTGGCAACTTTATATTAGACTCATTCTGGGTCTCGAGAGCCGTTCGCGACCGAATGAACGACGTCATTTGTCTAATATCAATTTCCAAGATGGCTTAACCTCATGCGTTGCGCAGTGCTATTTTTCATGTATATTGGATACCGTTTTACCGCAAATTTTCATGTATATTATATACCGATGTGGTTCATAACGTGCGCGGACGCATAGTTATCTCAACAATCCGTTGAGGATTTCATTTTTTTTAATAATTATTTATCAAAAGTACAAAACAATTTACAATGTTATGTTACTCGCCAAACTGCGATAATAGTTTGTTGGCGAGAGCGCGCTCATTTTAACTAATGTTAAGTACCTATGTTAAAACTATGTTAGGTATGCTATATGAGCTACATACGATCTTAAAGACTAACTTACACACTAAACATGACAATGCCTGAGCACTTCACCTCTGCACTTAAAGTGCTATACTTTTACAATTATTTATTTGTTTAGTTATTTTTTTACTGCGAGTATTCTTTTTTACCTATGTAAGTATTAATTCAAACCATCATAATCATTTTGATGAAATATTCAAATCACGCGTCGCCATCTTTGTAACCTAAGTTCACATTACAATTTATTATTTAGATTAAGGTCTGTCTGGTCTGTCAACGGCGTGTCCAGATCAGTAAACCTCAAGTACCAATCAACTCAATTGTTTGAATCAAATCATCACCAAAAATAACCCAACTACGCGGTATCGGAGTCACGGGCGGACCAAGCTCCAGCGCACATATTCGGCGAACCGTGGAATCATCTATTCAAATCTTCAATCGTCGCGTCTACATAACCTGACCCCGTATCATTATCGGCCTTATCACGCGATAAGTGACAAGATAGAGCGTCCGTCTCGTTCTATTGGACGGTGTCAGCCAGTGACAGGTGCCCTACCCTGCCACTTATAGAATGATAAGGCCGACCATGATACGGGGTCTGTTCATGATCACTGCAAAATCAAGTGGCTCAAAAGGTGACTGTAGTCAAATCTAGCTTTAATAACAACACTTACTAAGTTTCTAAGCTACTATCTCACAGACGTTTCCTGTATAATATTAGATTAGACCAGTTTATATTATGCATGTAGGTTAAGTACCCAAAGAGATGGAGTATGGTCGTGGATTGAACGGTCTATATTATTATGTGCCTCTATTATTATTAGCGGTAAAATAAAAACTTACTCATTAGAGTGTGGATCCAGCGCTTCCAGAACTGTATTATGGAAAATTAGCGCGATGTGTGTGGTCAGGACACAGCTCATCACTACCAGCTTGAGCACGAAGCCGACGCGAAGGAATACGGATATTGACGCCAGCGTCAGCACCGAGCTGTACAGGTAACTCTGGGAATAATACATGATTTATATTTTGATGGTGATGTACACAACAAGCAGGTATATTCGAGAAATACAAAATACAAATAAAAATTTCTTTACTAATGCAAATGTATTCAGCAGGTCATCCAAAGCCTTCTTCTCGCTGTCCCGTCCTCTTCAAAATTTATTTAATTGCTCGTTTACGTTCAAAGCCATTCGACTCTGGAATTCTCTGCCCGTGGACTTAAGACGTGCCAAATCTGTCGCTTTTTTCAAAGCTCACCTAAAGGAGCACTATCTGTCTCTGCCGTGATTCCTCATAGTTACTATTTTTCTTTGTTTGTTTATTTTCCGTCTCTATGGTTAACACATTATATTTATACGTATTTATGTAGGAATTTATGTTTGTTTATTTGTATGCTTTATGAGTGTATGTTTATTATTGATGTAATTGTGTATGTCGTAAGTTCTTTTACTTCCAATTTCGCCACCTACCTGTTTTGTAATTTTTGTTGCTATTTCTCCGCTACCTAAAGGTTGTCTGGAAGAGATAGCTCTTTAGAGATAAGACCGCCTGTTGTTAACATCTTTTTTTTTTAAGTTGTTACGTCTATTTGATTTATGTTTTGAGGTGTGCAATAAAGAGTATTTGTATTCTTGTATTGTATTGATAGGTCATACAGATTCACACACAAAAGCTAAAAATATCAAAATTGCTTCTAAAAATCGGCAATATTTTTGAGAAAACTCAGTGATAACGTTTTTATTTATTTTAACGGCCACAAAATTAAAATTAAATAACATGATATCCGCGCTTCCGAGCACGCAATTCCAAGAGGAGTTACGTTAAGTTGTTGTTTTCGATTGTTGTCTATGATGCCTTCAAGAGAGGTTCGAAAACTTCTATCACTCAAGTTACCCGCTCATTTGACGAAACTAACTAGGTCTAGCTTAAGCCTTTGCAGCTGACGAAAAACTAGATCAACGCGCGTTGTGATTAGCAAGCAAGTTTAGAGGACCCCGGATCTTAGGGCTCGGACAACACCACAGAAATATATCAAGATAGAAGGAATACTTTGTATGTACTTCGCGTGGCGAAATGATGGTTCGGTAGAACCATTGCTCGCCGCGAACTTCAGTCTGCTCTCGACCGCGGTCTGCGTGCGACGTCAGGTTTTAAAAACAAAATGGTTGTTTGCGCAATAATTAGTTGCTCAAACACTTCCACTGTTAATCGAGGTGTTTCCTTTCATTGGTAAGTACAATTTGCCCTTAAATATCTGTTATTAATTTAAAAACCATTTATTTCATTATTTTCATCAAAACAGTAGCGTGCGATTGTGTGCCAACGCCAGTTTTCCATTACGGCTTTAATTTGACGAGCCAGACTTGGTGTGCGTTCAAAACCAGCGATATAAAAATAAGCTATTCAAACTGTCGTCATGTTCAAGGTAGATTTCTCATTTTTTCTGTCGAAAGTAAGAGTAGTGCTGTACACTGCGATTTTCTTACTCGATTATTATAATCGTTTTTGAAAACAGAGGAAATGATAATTACGTTCTTATATTAATGCAGCTATATAATGTACGTAGTGCAAAGCAAATATTATTAACAAACAGGTTATGGCTACTTCTATATTGCAATTTTATTTCAGTTTTCCGAATGATCCTGAAATGAAAAATAAATGGATTGAAGCAACTGGTCGTAAAAAATGGTTTCCTACATTTTTGGTTTCCTTCTGGCCATTACCTAGGGTATCTGGTCGCATATTTAGAGAACTTATGATATAGCTCGGCCAGTGATTGAAATGTAGCGTCAGTGAGCAGGAACGTAAGCAATCCATTCAGAAATTTGTTCAGGATGCTTAGGGACTGAACATACTAAACGTCTCGACAAGTTCTTTCCTTCTATAATGTAAAAAAACTAAGCCCTTTTTAATTTTAATATTTTTAATTTCCTCTGTTGAACCTAATTATCATTTCCTCGGTCGGTTCTTATCGATATTTTGAATCGATACAAAATAAACCTACTAGTTATTGCAACTGCTGCGTGCTAATCGATGTTGACGAATCGATGTCGCGCGGCTTATGTTTCCCGTCACTAAATTACGCTCGTGACGTCAAAGTACCTACGCAAAATGTTACACGCTCGGTTCCCATACTAATGGACGAGCTCTTTCCTTCTATCTTGATATAGTTCTGTGGACAACACGTTCAGCGGCGCCGGCGGCAATGGAACGAGAGGCCGGGCTCTGACCTGTCGCTTCCACGTATGGGGCACCGCTGCCAGGGCCGCAAAAATTCGTGGCTGAGACGTTAGGTTTTCTTTTTTTTTGACATGGTTCGATTGCAGCAGCTGAGGGGCTTTTGCTGCGGGTCGTGGCAGGCATGTGGGTAGACGCCACTACGGGGCTACCAGACAGCCGAAATTGAAAGCGCGAGCATCTCGAGGCGCGCGGGCGCCTCGAGGCTGTGTAAGGTTTTTATCTTGAGTGTAAGTTACATTGAAATTCGTGTTAATAAGCAATACTAATGTGGAGTGAGTGTCGGGGTGGGAGACGTTAGGGTGACACCGGGATGACCGGAGTATCGCTGAGGTGATAAGATGAGGGAAGCACTCACCCGCGCCTCATCTAATTCAAACCGCACTTTGTCAGCTGTCACGTCAGGAGTAGTAGTAGTAATGTTAGTGATGTTCTGTTGCAACAAGGACCTCATGGACTCAGGCGGATCGACGACATAGTCGGGCTGAAACTAGAAATGATACCAAATTAAAGGTAAATAAAAAAAAGGGATTGCACTTTAACATTTTATTAGTAGTATCATTTACGCATCTTACGGTCACGTAACCTATCGAAATCTGTGGCGAGTTTAAACATTTTTCCCCATCCCAAAAAGTGTACAGCGCCGCTAAAGAAGTTTTCACTTCAAAAATCGCCCCGGGCACATAGCCAACTCAAGAATCGGAACAATCATGCTCGGTCGAAAAATATTTTAAACAGCTCCCTCTTACAGCGCCTTAGGGAAACCTGTTCGAAATGTGGAAGTTTCGTTAGCATAATTTACTGCTTGATACAAAAGTAAGTAGAAATTATGTTCTACCTGAAGCTAGGTTATCAGGAAGTAAGTACGTTATAGGTAAGTACAACATTATTTTTAGGTCATACATACTGTAGACCCGTAGAGAACAAGAAGTTTAAAAATATACTTACTAAGTTTATAATGGCGCAAGCACCTATCAGTAGAACTGATACTAGAAACATTGTGATTCTGATGTATCTGTTCTTTGTCACCACCTGGAAATACGAGATATGTTCAAGACAGTCATTATTTAGTAAATCTCGTAGTCTTATTCCCATCTACTATTATAAAACATATGTAGTGGGTGAATGTGAATGGAAACATTTCGATCCGCCCACATGAGAAAAAAGCGTATTGAGCAAGCAGGCGCTCGATATTATGCATCTCGTTTTAATCACAAAACATATGTGGTGGGTAGATGTGAATAGGATTATTTCAATCCACCTACATTTGAAAAGAGCACTGAGCGAGCAGGCGCTTGATATCTTGCGTCTCGTTCTAATCATAAAACATGTGTGGTGGGTAGATGTGAATGGGAGTATTTCGATCCACCTACAATACGAAAAAATAGGTAGTAAGCGCGGCGCGCGATATTTTCATCTCGTATTAATCGATACGTAAATATGACTGCAGCGCGCGCTTCAGTAGTTCCTGAAAATTGATGTACACGCATGTATTGTAAAGGTGAGAACGAAATTTGGATTGACAAATTCATACTCATATTTGTTCGATTAAGCTACCTTGGTTAGCATATTTCTTGTGCTTACGTATTAAGGGGAGACTGTTCAAGGCAGCCGTCTGTAAGACAAATACATAGCTTTGACTCTTTATTTTACCATCTCAACAGCTCTCTTTGGTTCATAGGTTTCGGACTTATGTCAAGGTACTTTCCCCTACAGTTAACATCTTATATGAGCGGATTGGTTTAGTTTACTAACCATCCAAATATACCCGGACTTGACAATAACGTGTAGGTAAAAGCCTCCGTTAAGAGCTTTAAGCTCCAAACATAAATAGGTAAACGAAGTTGCACCATTTATAGAGGTCACACCTTTGGTAGGTGTGCCTTATGATCCGAATATTCCTCATTGATTGTGACTTTGGCCTGGCCGCCTGAAAAGCCGGTGGCTGCGAAGCCTTCAGAGTGCGCTTTGCAAAGCTTCCAGTCACATAACCAAAGCTGGGTTCATTTAGTTTTCATACAAGGTTGTTTCCATATTTTTCTAAATTTATTTAATTAACTTAATTTACATTCGACAGTAGAATCACAAAACAACCTTTGCCTCCTCATTCCTCATTAATTCTGCTTAAAACGGCAATGCGCCGAACGTAGTTAAGGATTTGCACAAGCGGCACTATGCCACAGTAGGTAAAGCTCTTTAAGCTAATTAGAAGCATGTATTATAGTCATTTCCTTTGCATAGCTCATATTATGGTAGTTTTCGCTTGCACTATGCTCATTATTCATAAATATTAGACAAGCCTTAAGCTTAATATAGTCAACTTTACTACATCATTAATCTACAGTAAGATATTAATCTGATGAAATAACTGAGAATAGTGCTTACGACCTCTGTTAGATATAACAAAGGAATCAAAAGTATTAATTTATATAAAACTACAAAAGTTTAGTGTTTAGATAGGTATTTCACCTAAACTATTTGAAATGTATTCATTTAGCCTATTAACAATTATGCACTGAGTAATTCTGTACAAGATTAACATAACTTAAGACCTAGATTTACCTAGATTAAGACGGTACTGGAATGCAAACGCTAAAACCTAAGATGAATTTGTGTAAAGAAATGATTGTTTTAATTGAAATAAAGATGTTTCACTTTATGGTAATGCTGGAAGGTTTATATATAAGGTGGAGTACAAGCAAAATGTTCTCTCATAACAAGCTCAACTATCACTAGAGCAACATATACCCATCTCGCTCCAACCAACCAGCCGTGCCATCAAGCTTTCTCAAGAGTATCGGAGTTTTATTTCCGCCTGTGGATCCCACTTGTGTGTGAGCGCGACGACAACAGAGCTCCCGTCACGCTCGCACCGTGCCTCCGCTGCTGCAGTAAACAGTCGACGGCCACACATGCCAATTTGTGGGCGCGTCGACCCACTTCCGCGGTTCGGACCGGCGACCTCACTAGGTCAGCCCCCTTAGTCCGAGGCTATCGAAGCCAGGCACCAGACGTCGCAACCCTCTTCCCGTGATGTAACTACGGGGCACCGCGCCGTTCAATGGTCCTTCAGAAGCCGGATCCCTGACGAAGCAAGCAGTTCAAGCAGAAGATTTGGCTTTAAAGAAGATTCTTCTAACAATCAAGCAATAGATTGGCCCTTTAAAGAAGACATCCTCTAACAATCTTCAAGCATCGTACGAGAAGCTGCCATTTGAAGCAAGCAGTTCAGCGCGAACAGATTGCCCTTAAAGAAGACTCCTTTCGAACAATCTGCGCCGTACGAAGAAGCTGCCAGGAGATAAGAACAAAGAACTCTCAAGCAAGAAAAGCCCTCAAAAGGGTTAATGAAACAAGAAAGCTCAAGCACGAAGAGCCCTCAATAGGGATAACGAAGCCTCAAGACCGAAAAGCCCTCAATAGGGATAACGAAGCCTCAAGACCGAAAAGCCCTCAATAGGGATAACGAAGCCTCAAGACCGAAAAGCCCTCAATAGGGATAACGAAGCCTCAAGAACGAAAAGCCCTCAAAAGGGATAAAGAAGCAAGAAAAGGCGTACCAGCGAGGAAGACACACCAGCGTGGAAGACTTCGAAAACGAAGCGTCAAGTCGTCGTGGTCATCGAGCATCAGCAAATCCTATCAGAACCGGGTATAAGTCAATCCCCGTTGTTTTTGGTAGGTGGCGTGGCTCTGGCCTAACGGTGTCAACCAGAGCTCATAAACACGTCTTAGTGCGGTATACCGAGTGGTTACCGCAGCGCTCTTTTCAGAGCGTCTTTATAACTCGGCCGTTTGCTGGTATTGATACTTTGCGGTGTTTGGCCACAGGTTGGCAAGCTGAAGGGCGTGGCGTTCCACCACGTCCCGAGCACCTATATCGCACAGTAGTCCTCTGCCAGACGGTACCTATCACCTCCTTCCTCCCTACGTTCCCATTCTCAATCGGCATCAATACGGTAGTACGCCGAGCGAGCAGATAGGGCCTGTTAGTGCTAGGCAGGTAGGGACTGTTAGTGTTAGGGGGGTAAGGTTAGGATGACAGGTAAGGGGGAGGGTCGAGTAACGAGGTCGAGGAGTAGACTGGATCAGCTGGAGTCAGTCAGCGGTGAGAGTTCCAAAGGTAATAGTGGTGCGTCTTCTTATGACACCACGACGTCTACCCATACGTGGAGCCATGGTACCGACACTGCGGATTTGACAACTATTACGGTATCGCCGCAGGCAGGATCTAGCAGGTTAGGCGATATCCCGGTCAGCATGAGTGAACCAATTTTAGGCGAGCAGGAGAACCCCGTTTTAGCCAATAACGGTGACATTTTAGACGCCAACAGTATAGGCGCGAACGTTAAAGACGCCAACCCTTTGGGCGCAATAAATTTAGACGCCAACATTAGGCAACTAGGCGCGAATATAGGCAACGTAGTACACGCGGGCGCTGTCGATCATGTTGTAAATCCGCGTAGTGGTTCGAGAACCGGTTCAGTAGTAGGTGAGCGGGCACAAACGCCGCCTAGGGTCACTGACGCCACTGATTATGACGCCGTAAGAGCTGAAGACAATAGGTTAGTTAGACTACGTGCGGAGTCAGAACTCCGCGCGTCGCAGCTGGAGCAAGCTAGGGCCGCCGCCGCTTACGCCGCTTCTAGGTACGAATTGTTGTTAGCTGAAAGCCAACATTCGGTTATAAGAGCGCCGCCGCCCAACGTATTTAGTTTGCCCAACGAAGCCACGCATGGTAGAAACGTAGCTAACGCCTCTCCCATTCTGGGACAGCCAGGTAGCAGTAGGCCACCACAGCATAGACCCCAAGAAACCGAGGGTATAGATAGGAACCACAGCCCAAACAATGCGGCTGGGGAAATTAGCGCTCTACGCGACGCTATAGTGCAAGCCATCAGTATGAATAGGACTGACAACCACGTTTCACCCATGCCACAGCAAATCACCTCGGGCAAATATATAGGTGACTTGCCCTTTTTTGACGGCAATCCCTCGGATTGGATTGCATTTAAACGTGTTTATTTAGATACGGAGAGTTCGTTCTCCAACATAGCTAATATGGGACGCCTTCGGAAGGCAGTCAAAGGGCAGGCACGTGAGTCAGTAAGGTCTATGTTACACACATGCAGTAATCCTTATGAAGTAATTGCCGCTTTAGATAGAGCTTTCGGAAAGCCAGACGTAATTATTATGTCTGAAATTCAGAATGTCAAACGGATGCCGCGAATGAGCGATGATAGTCGGAACATTTCTGAATTCAGCAATCGTGTGTGTAATGTAGTAGCCTCTATTAAAGCCCTGAATAAACCACAGTACCTATACGCTCCTGAGTTAGTTAGCCGTATAGTAGAGAAGATGAATAATATAATTAGATTTGAGTGGTATAGGTACAAGGGCAACGCTGATGATGTGCCGGAACTCTTATCATTATCAAGATTTTTGCAGGACTTGAGTGAGAACTTTAACTGTATGTTCGCATATGAACAATCCAAGGTCAAGTCGGGTGTGCGCTCACGTAGAGTGAATAACATTAATTCGCGGCATAGGTATAGGGAGAGCTCGGTGTCGTTCGATGATGAGGGAGGTAGTGATTTCTACGATGACAATTCCGTATCAAGTCACGACTCTCGCGCGTCTGCGGCACATAGGCAGGATAGGAAAACTCTACCTATATCACAAGATTCTGATAGCGAAGCCGAGTCCGAGCAACATTATGTTGCGGCGGCAAACAAGCGCACAACGCGAGGCGGTTTCAAGTCTAGGCGTAATAATGATAGGAAGTTTAAACCACAAGAAAATAGGAATAACGTCTCTGCTAATAACAGTCAGAAAAGTAAGTGTGTAATTTGCACAGGCAATCATCCTGTAGCAAGTTGTGCTGACTTTATTAAGCTGAGCGTTAACGATAGATGGGACGCTTTAAAACGCTATAAGCTCTGTTTCCGGTGTTTAGGTGACTTGCATACATCCTCATACAATAAATGCAAATATAACCCATGTGGGAAGGGAGAATGCGAGGCATCGCACCATGCTTTATTGCATGGCAAGAAGAAGAGCTTACAGCGTAAAGAAAAGACCGTAGCGACTAAAGAGCAGGTTAGTTCGGTTAACCACGCGAACCAGTCACAAGCGTATTTAAAAATAATTCCGGTAGAGCTAAAGGGTTCAAAAGGTACCATCTCCACATACGCTTTGATGGACGAAGGCGCGACGCTATCGTTAATCCAGAAGGATATAGCTTTGCAAGTCTCGCATCCCGGTAAACGGGAAACCCTCTCCTTCGAAGGAGTAGGTGGTCACGAGGTGATAGACAACGATTCTTCGCGAGTAAAACTTAGAATTAGAGGTATCTCTAGTAGAGAGTTTCATGATTTTACCGCGCATACGATAGATAAGATGAACCTTGCGTCGCAAGCTGTAGATAGGTCGGTCGTTCGTAAATGTGCTCATTTACGGCATTTAGAAGATGAGTTGTGTTACGAGTCAGCACAACCTACTATACTTATAGGTCAAGACTCATGGCATTTGATAGTGAGTAGGCAAGTATGTGAAGCAGGTAGAGCTTTACCCTGCGCATCCCTGACGCACCTCGGTTGGGTGCTTCATGGGGTTAACGATCTTCCTCGTAAATTGCTAGGGGCAGTTAATCACATTAAACCTACTTGCGATAGTCAAAATCCAGCTCTAGCTTTGATACGCGAGCACTTTAGTATAGAGTCATTGGGCATAGAGCCGCGTAAACAAATTAACGATCCAGAAGATAGAGCTATTAAGTTGTTAGAATCTACGTGTAAGCGTATACCTAACGAGGATAGGTTTGAAGCAGGTTTATTGTGGAAAACTGATGATGAGACTCTACCGGATAATAAAGCTCACGCATTGCGACGCTTATACACGTTAGAGAAGAAATTAGATAGAGACCCGGAACTTAAGGCTGAATATAATAGGCAGATGGATGATCTCATAGAACAGGGTTTCGCTGAAAGAGTCGACTCTATCACGGACGCACCGCGCGCCTTTTACCTCCCGCATTTTAATGTTATTCACCCCCAAAAGGGAAAAAGTAGAGTCGTTTTTGATGCTGCTTGTAAAACAAGCGGTAAAGCACTAAATGACGCGATTCTACCTGGACCCGATTTAATTCAATCGCTTTTCGGAGTTTTAATAAGATTTCGTGAGGGCCGTATAGCGGTAATTTCGGACATAAAGCAAATGTTCCTTCAGGTTAAAGTCATAGAAGCGGATCGCGATAGTTTACGATTTTTATGGCGCGGGGAGAGCAGAGACTCGCCTCCACAGACTTATAGAATGACGTCTTTGATTTTTGGTAGTGCGTCGAGTCCTGCTACGGCTATTTATGTTAAGAATAAAAACGCAAACGAATATCGCGATACGTATCCTGAAGTAGCTTTACGCACGGAACGTAACTTCTATGTAGACGATTTTTTGGGCGCATTTGACACGGTAGAGCAGGCGCAGAAAACCATTAGCGACATGGACAAGGTGTTCAAAAGGGCCTCGTTCACGCTATGTGGCTGGGCATCTAATGAACCTAGAGCTATATGCAACGTTAAGGATGTGTCTAAGGACTCTACCACGATATTAGGAAAATCGGACCACGAGCGTACCTTAGGACTTTTGTGGAATCACCACAATGACAGCTTAGGTTTCAACTTGAATCTACGCAATACACCTATAGACATAGTCAAGGGACTTAGGGTACCTACGAAGCGACAGGTCACAAGCGCAGTGTTTAGCGTTTTCGATCCGACTGGCATGGCGACACCAGTAACGATTTTAGGCAAAATGCTAATTCAAGATTTATGGAGAGCGTCTTGCCAGTGGGACGAAGCGATACCCGATCATCTAAACAAAGCATGGCGCGAGTGGTTAGATAGTCTGGACTTATTACAAGACCTTGCTATACCTAGGCATATACCTAGATCGAAAGGACCAGCTTATCTGCACGCCTTTTGCGATTCGAGCGACAAAGCTTTTGCAACTGCCATATATATTGTAGTCACCGACTCTGACGGCAATAAAACATCACATCTGGTCAGTAGTAAAGCTAGGGTAACACCTTTAAAGTGTATTTCGATGCCCAGACTTGAATTACAATCAACCATCTTAGCTTGCAGACTGGCAGACGCAGTCCGGCGTGAAACGGACTACGAAATCTGCCAGTCCTACTACTGGACTGATTCTCGAACCGTACTCGCTTGGATAAACTCGGATCCTAGGACATTTAAACCGTTCGTGGCACATCGCTTAGCCGAATTAGAGACTTTTACTAGACCATCCGATTGGCACTGGGTACCGACCAGTGAAAATGTTGCGGACATTGCGACACGCGGTATAAAGTCAGATTTCGATATAAACCACCGGTGGTTTAGAGGCCCTCAGTTTATTTTAGAGTCTCCAGATAAGTGGCCTAAAATTAAAACGATAGTACAGGCTACGTCTAACACCGGTGAGGAACGTAAACCGGTTAATACTGCCACCGCTGGCAATGTTACCAAGGATAGGTTCGCTCACCTGCCAGATCCGCAGCGTTTTTCACGTTTCGTCAGATTGCAGCGCGCTCTCAGTCGTTTGTTGGTGGCTGTTGAAATTTTTATCTCTAGGCAAGTAAAGAATACGTTAGGTAATGACGTGACGCCTAAACACCTGCTGATAGCAGAACATCTGTTATTAAGTAGATGTCAAGAAGAAGACTTTACCGAGGAACTCACTCGCTTGCGTGGTAATGAAGCTGTACCAAAGTCATCAAAGTTGTATCGGCTGGCAGTAAAGCTGTCCACAGACGGGCTGTTAGCACTCGATGGCAGATATAAGATCAACGCTGCTAACAATCAGAGGCAACCGATAATATTAGATATTAAAAATCACATAACTCGATTGCTTGTGCATCACTATCATGAGCAATTTAATCATGGAAATCATCATACCGTGATTAATGAGTTACAACAGAAATATCACATTATCGGTTTGCGAAGCTATCTACGTAATATATACGCAAGGTGTCAGTGGTGCAAAATAAGAAAAGGTAAACCCGCTATGCATCAGCAGGGAGATTTACCACAAGAACGCTTTATGCACCACCAACCCGCGTTTACCGCCATAGCTACCGATTTTTTTGGGCCATTAAGGGTCACAATTGGGCGTCGCGTAGAGAAGCGATGGGGCGCTTTGTACACTTGCCTAACTACGCGGGCAGTGCACATAGAGTTAGCCAATTCTCTCTCAGCCAGCTCTATGATTCAAACCCTTAGACGCATGATGGCTAGAAGAGGTACGCCCACCATCATTTATAGTAACAATGGTACCAATTACATTGGAGCTGAACGCGAAATAAAAGAGGCAGATGGATAGCGTTGAGTTTAGCGACTTTATCGTAAATAAGCGCATTGTCTGGAAAAAGATACCGCCAGGCGCACCATCCATGGGCGGCGCTTGGGAGGTCATGGTCAAGGGAGTAAAGAGTGCCTTATATGCAACCCTTAAGGACAAGGTTCCATCTGAGGATACGCTCCATACACTTTTATTGGAAGCGGAACACATAGTAAACTCCAGACCATTAACACCCATAAATGCCAACCTTTCAGAGGAGCAACTCACGCCAAATCATTTCCTCATACATAGGTCTAACGGTATGATGCCCTTCGGTAGTTTCAGCGATAAAAAATCTCCTAAAAATAGCTGGCAGGAAGTTCAGCAGCTCGCTGAGAGATTCTGGAAGAAGTGGCTCATAGAATATAAACCAACTTTGTTACCACGCAAGCGGGCCTCCGACACGCCAAATTTGAAACCCGGCGATATTGTTTTAATAACGGACAACACTTTGCCTAGAGGTATTTGGCCCCGCGGGCGTATAGAGAAAGTTTATCCTGGACCTGATGGCAAGGTACGTGTCACAGAGGTAAGAACATCAGCTGGACTCATCCGTCGCCCGACCTCGAGACTCGTACTGATAGATTCGACTAGTCTTGATTAGTTCTTTTGTACTTGCGTACTGGGGGGAGATTGTTCAAGACAGTCATTATTTAGTAAATCTCGTAGTCTTATTCCCATCTACTATTATAAAACATATGTAGTGGGTGAATGTGAATGGAAACATTTCGATCCGCCCACATGAGAAAAAAGCGTATTGAGCAAGCAGGCGCTCGATATTATGCATCTCGTTTTAATCACAAAACATATGTGGTGGGTAGATGTGAATAGGATTATTTCAATCCACCTACATTTGAAAAGAGCACTGAGCGAGCAGGCGCTTGATATCTTGCGTCTCGTTCTAATCATAAAACATGTGTGGTGGGTAGATGTGAATGGGAGTATTTCGATCCACCTACAATACGAAAAAATAGGTAGTAAGCGCGGCGCGCGATATTTTCATCTCGTATTAATCGATACGTAAATATGACTGCAGCGCGCGCTTCAGTAGTTCCTGAAAATTGATGTACACGCATGTATTGTAAAGGTGAGAACGAAATTTGGATTGACAAATTCATACTCATATTTGTTCGATTAAGCTACCTTGGTTAGCATATTTCTTGTGCTTACGTATTAAGGGGAGACTGTTCAAGGCAGCCGTCTGTAAGACAAATACATAGCTTTGACTCTTTATTTTACCATCTCAACAGCTCTCTTTGGTTCATAGGTTTCGGACTTATGTCAAGGTACTTTCCCCTACAGTTAACATCTTATATGAGCGGATTGGTTTAGTTTACTAACCATCCAAATATACCCGGACTTGACAATAACGTGTAGGTAAAAGCCTCCGTTAAGAGCTTTAAGCTCCAAACATAAATAGGTAAACGAAGTTGCACCATTTATAGAGGTCACACCTTTGGTAGGTGTGCCTTATGATCCGAATATTCCTCATTGATTGTGACTTTGGCCTGGCCGCCTGAAAAGCCGGTGGCTGCGAAGCCTTCAGAGTGCGCTTTGCAAAGCTTCCAGTCACATAACCAAAGCTGGGTTCATTTAGTTTTCATACAAGGTTGTTTCCATATTTTTCTAAATTTATTTAATTAACTTAATTTACATTCGACAGTAGAATCACAAAACAACCTTTGCCTCCTCATTCCTCATTAATTCTGCTTAAAACGGCAATGCGCCGAACGTAGTTAAGGATTTGCACAAGCGGCACTATGCCACAGTAGGTAAAGCTCTTTAAGCTAATTAGAAGCATGTATTATAGTCATTTCCTTTGCATAGCTCATATTATGGTAGTTTTCGCTTGCACTATGCTCATTATTCATAAATATTAGACAAGCCTTAAGCTTAATATAGTCAACTTTACTACATCATTAATCTACAGTAAGATATTAATCTGATGAAATAACTGAGAATAGTGCTTACGACCTCTGTTAGATATAACAAAGGAATCAAAAGTATTAATTTATATAAAACTACAAAAGTTTAGTGTTTAGATAGGTATTTCACCTAAACTATTTGAAATGTATTCATTTAGCCTATTAACAATTATGCACTGAGTAATTCTGTACAAGATTAACATAACTTAAGACCTAGATTTACCTAGATTAAGACGGTACTGGAATGCAAACGCTAAAACCTAAGATGAATTTGTGTAAAGAAATGATTGTTTTAATTGAAATAAAGATGTTTCACTTTATGGTAATGCTGGAAGGTTTATATATAAGGTGGAGTACAAGCAAAATGTTCTCTCATAACAAGCTCAACTATCACTAGAGCAACATATACCCATCTCGCTCCAACCAACCAGCCGTGCCATCAAGCTTTCTCAAGAGTATCGGAGTTTTATTTCCGCCTGTGGATCCCACTTGTGTGTGAGCGCGACGACAACAGAGCTCCCGTCACGCTCGCACCGTGCCTCCGCTGCTGCAGTAAACAGTCGACGGCCACACATGCCAATTTGTGGGCGCGTCGACCCACTTCCGCGGTTCGGACCGGCGACCTCACTAGGTCAGCCCCCTTAGTCCGAGGCTATCGAAGCCAGGCACCAGACGTCGCAACCCTCTTCCCGTGATGTAACTACGGGGCACCGCGCCGTTCAAGATAGGTGTTATTGTATATTATTAATTAAAGTACTCGCTAGTGTGGTAGGTAATATGATTCCACCATACATAGAACTCAGCCGGTCGATCCTCCAATAAAAATGTTAAAGTACGGAACTACCCCGTATGTGGCATACTTTTGTATCTTCGGCCGCGTACGAAACCGCAGGTTCGTAACTAGTTACGATCGAAGAATTTTTATTCATTGTACGAAACTACACTTCATTTGACACCGGCACATTGAAGTGTATCCGGTAATGAACGTTGCCATCGTACCACAACATGCAAATAAGCATCATAACTATCATAAGAGAAGACTGAATATTGTCAAGCTAACCATCCGGTGGCATTTACCCATGGTAAATGCGGCGAAACACCAGCCAATCGAAGAAAATATCGCCATACTAGAATAGTTGGCTGCGAACAACAATAAAAAAAATCTGTTTCTTCGTGCTTTTGCAGGTCATAATTAATGTGCTGTTCGACATGCTTGCGTACCTATCATTATCTGCGTAGCTAAACAAAATGTTGGTATTTTGGAGCCACTGTAGCCGAGCGGTAAGGCACGTGACTTTCAATCTAGAGGTCGTGGGTTCGAACCCCGGCTCGTACTATTGGGTTTCTTCAAAAACTTAACAACAAAATATCATTAGATGTTTGTGGCTTTTCGGTGAAGGAAAAGATCGTGGAGAAACCGGTCTAATACCAATTAGAGCGAGTTTTCCGTCTGGGTTGGAAAGTCAGATTGCAGTCGCTTCTGAAAACTAGTACCTATGGCAAATCTTGGGATTAGGTGCCAAAGCGGACCCCGGGGCTCCTCTACCACAACCGGGAACGCTAGGAGGGTGATGGAGTCTACGAATATTAGACTTGTCATAGAGTAGTAGAGCAGGCACAGCTCAACAAACATCGTAAGAAACAAGAATAGGCTCACCTGTCCAGGTTTCGTGCAATTGTCCGCATACAAGTCATCTGACCCAGGCACGTCGGACTGCTGCCGACGAGGGAGCGTGCCGTCATGCCACGACAGGTACACGAAGACCATGAGGGTGAACAGCGTAGGCCCAAATGAGGCGTATAGGATGATGCCCCTGAAAATGTATGTTTTTTTTATGAAATTGACGGATTTATCATGACCATGAATCTAACACTTTTCCGAGTATACAGCATGGAACGGAACGATGGTCTTTCCCGCAAGAGGGGGATTATTGAGCGCTAGTACGTCACATTTTCCAGATAAAATTTTTTTTTTGACGCGATTTTTTTTTTACATTTGTATGGAGCTCGTCGCTCTAGTCGGCCAACGCTCCATACAAAGGTTAAAAAAAAATCGCGCCAAAAAAATAGTTTATCTGGAAAATGTGACGTACTAGCGCTCAATAATCCCCCTCTTGCGGGAAAGTCCATCGTTCCGTTCCACGCAGTATATTTACTTGGGCTATCTTTATTGATTCGAGCGTAAGCGAGGGTAGCGATGCATATCAGTGGAGTTTTTTATCGCACACCGCTCGACCACCTCTGACAGCTAATAAGCACGATTATTACAAGACGGTGCAAGCTCTCTCGCGACGAATAGACTGTCCGTCTCTTTCTAGTTAGACCGGTCAGAAAGAGACCGACAGTCTATCTGCGTGCGAGAGAGCTGGCGCGCCGTCTTGTGGTAACCATGCTGGTGTATAGAGCGACAAATATTTGTCATTAATTACCTAGACGTGAGATAGACTGCTTAGTTAACCAGGACCGGTATTTTATTATCGATGTTTGACAGAAGTGGACCTAATGCGCACTTTAACGTCTTTTTCATTCTGGTTTTCATGACAAGGATATCACTGTTGAATCTTTTGAAGTGTCTCGGAACCCTCACAAATAGTGATGTAGACTCAAAATGCATTATAACTTCACAAGAAAGAAAGCAAAAAATATGCCTAATGAAGAAAATCCCATTCAAATACCTCAAAAATTACGAAGCTCCAACCGTTTTAATGTTCCTTATTAGAAAGAAAAAACGCTAGCCCATCGTGACATCATGATCCTCGAGCGTCATAGTAAAGGACAATAGTTTCTATGACGGTGCCATTTGCGGAAAAGGGACAGAACGGGGTGTGTTCTGTCCCTTTTCCGCAAATCAACTCTTAAAATTTTGGACACTTATAACTGTAATTATTTAACCTCTTGTGTTGCTTTTTTCTCCATTGGACTACATTCTTAATGTTTCCAAGAAAATACATAATAATTGATTATTTATTTAGTGTCTACACCCCTATTGAAGAATCGTGAGACCAATATTGATACCTAAACGATAGCTAAAAGCTACTAGTGCATAATGCTCTGATTATACTATAAGGCCGTTTTTTGCTTGCGTTTTAAGAGAATTTAGTCTTACAAGTACTGTACTACCCATCACGCTCTAACAAGTAAGCGAGTGCGAGAGTGACGGATGCCTTATCCACAACGATAAGTGATAAAATGGCAACCGTGCTACGCCCGCTGCAGGCTATACGACTACATGTTTTATAGCCTTGTCGTCATAAAATTATGGTTATTCAAAACTTCAAAGACCTTATCAGTCCTTTAAGTAAGTATCTAAATGTTTAAAGCTTGTTTGACTTAACTTTATGATGAAAAGGTTGAGTAGATTGAATGCCCCCGTTTCGACTTCAAAAGCATGAAATCTTTTGCATGAATATTAAATTAATCTACATAGTCTTTGCATATTGAAGATAATATTATAAAGATTAAACTTTGTATGTTTGTATCCGGAACCGCATATCCGATATCTAAAATTATTTCCCCTGCGTATAGAATGGACTTATTATATGCAATATTTTATCCCGAGGGCTTCCCTGCGTTGTTTGCAATACGCGAGCGAAGCCGAGCGAAAAATTAGTAATATAATATCAGTCAATTACTAAAAAGCCGTAAAACTGCTTTAAATAAAGTATACTTAATAAATCCTATTTAGGTTAAGTGTTCGTCCCTCGCGGTCGCTGCAGTTAATTTTCTTTCGGTGCTAATTGAGATTTACTAGCGTACCGTGATTTGCTGTTTAAGTTGTAGTTGATAAAATAAAACGTGGGCGTGGTTTGTGGGCTTAAATTTAGTGAATGGATTAAATCTTGGTACAGTCACCGGAATTAATATCTGCCACAACAAAAGCACGGATAAATATGTGACATTTCTAGGGCCGTCAGGACATGTCACATAATTTCGAGCGCTTTATTAAGGCAAATATCAATGCTGGTGACTGTACGTAAATACCCAGCGATGTTCACAAAGGAAGAATTTTGGCCGAAGGGCAAGTTTTGGCATTTTGGCGGCCGGCAATAGACATTGTGTATTTGTGCAGTACAATTTGCGAAGGTGTACATAGTGTGCTAGTTTCTAAGTTTAATCATTTTTAATGAATTTTGATTTTTATAACAGCGTTTCAGTCTAGACCACTATGTAAGTAAATCATCGAAAAGCAAAATAAGTGATTGACTCAAACAAAAGTGGAAACCATTGGACGCGGTCATTCAAAGTACAAAGTCATATTTTCTGTGTTCAAAAGTTAACACGTTTAAGTATTTATGTATTCGCTTAGATTTAAGTTTATAAGACGGGACGCCGTTGATACTGATTGAGGGTGGGTTGCATCTAGGGTTGCCATCTCTAAAATTTGGCAACCAGGACAAGACGCGTGAAAACCCCGGATTTTGAAGCCCAGAACCCGGACATGTCAACGGGTTTTTAGGAAACTTAGTACTTATAATAAAAAACTACAAATGAAACGCCGCTCGGACGCTCCCCGGACGCCTTTTAAACTAGGACAAATCCGGGGAAACCCGGACGGATGGCAACCCTAGTTAGATCAAACCGTATAAGCGGGGTTCGTTAAAATCGGAACGTATGGAAAGTATGGCAAGTTTTTATGGAAT
Organism: Epinotia bilunana; assembly: GCA_947049275.1. NCBI lineage: Eukaryota > Metazoa > Arthropoda > Insecta > Lepidoptera > Tortricidae > Epinotia > Epinotia bilunana. The sequence goes on from OX346265.1 coordinate 9,122,849, forward strand.
GACAACTGCCGGTGTAATATTTAAAGTTGATCGGTCTGTAATCGTAATTTCGCCCGCCCTAGTGTCCAACCAAAAGTTAGGCGTATCCTTTGGTTTGAACAAAACGAAAAACATAAGCAAACCTAAATCTCTGTATAACTCAGATATCAAAGCAACAAGTAAGTATGTACATTGAGTCAGACAGATTTCTAGTATACTCACGTAGGCACAGAAGTTGGATAACAGATAGGAGCAGGAACAGTAGCGCAGCGCAGGCGACGTTGTACTTGAAGTGTTCATCGGGCTGGTTCGGGTACTGTCTCCCCTGGCTGCCGCGGGCGAACCAGACTATAACTCGGTTCATGTCTTCTGGCGTATTATACTAGACTTCTTGTTGTACTCACGTAGGCACAGTACGCAGTTGGATCACAGATAGCAGCAGGAACAGTAGCGCAGCGCAGGCGACGTTGTACTTGAAGTGTTCATCGGGCTGGTTCGGGTACTGTGTCTCCTGGCTGCCGCGGGTGAACCAGACTATAACTCGGTTCATGTCTTCTGTCGTATTATACTAGACTTTTTGTTGTACTCACGTAGGCACAGTAAGCAGTTGGATCACAGATAGCAGCAGGAACAGTAGCGCAGCGCAGGCGACGTTGTATTTAAAGTGCTCGTCGGGTTGGTTCCGGTACTGTCTCTCCTGAGTGCCGCGGGTGAACCAGAGTGTTACGCGATTCATATCTTCTGTGTTACTGCTGAAATGAGAAAATAACAACATATAAATACCTAACATCGGTTTGTTGGAACATATATGGAGTTCGTATATGGCCCAATACATCTAAACTCTTTCTGTATTAGGTTTTTACAGATTAAGACAGATGTCACCATTCATTGTTTACTTTTATGAGTGCGGGCCGCATGTAGTGCATTCACAATAAATTCACAGAACAGATAAGGTGTCTTAATGAATATCCCGGCTTCTCCAATATGGTAGCAGACCATTCAGAATTCACCTAGTTCCTGAAGTAAATCTATCAAGTTATTTTCCAAATTTTCTCGTATGAAACGAAAGACGGCATCTGCCAGTCAAAATGTTTCCGTGGAAAAATTGTCAGGAATTCAAAACTATAATTCCTGAAAATTCATCATGAAGATGGTGCTTATCCACGACGATCTCTGGGATTGTATAGGAGAGACAGGAAATCAATGTGAAGACGCCAAGAAGCAGAAAAAGGCGCTCGCGAAAATCGCTTTGTCTGTGCAGTACAGTATTTCCACAAATTCGAAATGCGAAGACGGCACGTGAAGCATGGCAGAACCTGCAGAAGGCATACGAAGATCGAGGTCTGTGTCGACGACTCGGCTTACTTCGAACGCTATTCGCAACGAAATTGAGCGAAGTGCGAGTATGGAGGCATACGTGAACAGGATCATGGATGCATAGCAACTTTTGAGCGATATTGGATCGGCACTAGAAGACGACTTCCTGGCCGTAATATTGCTTAGCGGTTTGACAAGCGATTACGATCCGTTAATTATGGCTCTAGAACATTCGAACGTGTCACTGTCAAGCGAAGTTGTCAAATTGAAATTGCTCCAAGAAAATTTACGACGTGATGAAAAAGATGAAAACGTAACGGCATTTAAAGCTCATAAAGTCCGTAAACCCATTAAGTGCTTCAAGTGCAAGAAGATTGGGCACTGCATGAGGGACTGCCCTGAAAAATTGAACGGCAACAAGAGTGGCCGGAAAAATACGTCGCTTCTTACGGCGTTGGCTGTAGGAGTTCAGCGGGATGTTTGGTACGTGGACAGCGGAACAACGCTACATCTTTGCAATGATCGCAGTGTGATGTCAGATTTCACAAGCGACAAGCCGAAGAAAGTGCACATAGCCAACGGTGAGGCTATGATGACGGCTGGAAAAGGCACGGTGCAAGTTGTTTTGAAGGACAATTGTATAAGACCAATAAGTAATGTATATTTAGTTCCTAAATTAACTGCCATGTGCAACTTTGTAGCCTTTATTGACCATGGTCAATAAAGGCTACAAAGTTGTGTTTCGTTCTGGCGTGTGTACGGTTACTGACAACGGCGAGGTTTTAGCCACCGCTACTCTAAGAGATGGTATTTATCAACTTGATGCCATAGAAACAGTGTCTGTTTTGTGTAGCGAGCCATCTTCGCAAGCCATGTGTTCGTCTTTGTCTGTAGGTACTGGTGACAGCGTGACATCAGCGCCTCAACTGAAGGATGGAGGTCGTCTTGTTGAGAACGTCATGCAAGCGAAGTCTCCTGCAGCACCAGGAAGCCAGTCTACACAGCATGTCTGGCACCGCCGGCTAGCACATCTGAATACTAGAAGCATGGAGTTATTGCGAAAAGGTATGGTCACTGGTATTTCTTATGACAACAATGACTTTCAATCGTGCGTTTCCTGTATTGTAGGTAAACACAGTAGATTGCCATTTCCTAAGAAATCGGTGACCAGGGCTAAGGAAATTCTTGGTTTAGTACACAGTGACGTGTGCGGACCATTGCCATGCCCGTCCCTTGGTGGGAAAAGATATTTTTTGACGTTTATTGACGATTGGTCACGAAAAACATTCGTTTATTTTCTTAAAGCGAAGAGTGAGATTTTCGAGATATTTATACAATTCAAAGCTCTCGTAAAAAACCAAACTAATAAGAAAATAAAGATTTTTCGCAGTGACGGAGGTGGTGAATTTATCAATTCTAATTTTCAGAGATTCCTGAAGAAGCACGGGATCCGACACCAGACCACAGTTCCGAGATCAGCACCCCAGAACGGAGTTGCCGAGCGCGCGAACAGGTCTATTATGGAAAAGGCCAGGTGCATGCTTCAGGATGCCGGTTTGAAAAAGGAATTTTGGGCGGAAGCGGTCAACACTGCTGTTTACTTAAAGAATCGCTCTCCCACTAAGGCTGTTATGGGATGTACTCCAGAAGAAAGATGGACAGGTAAAAAGGAGAATATTAGTTACCTGCGCATTTTTGGTTGTCAAGCCTACGCCCTTCAGCATAAACGGGACATAAAAATAAAAGATTTAGGGCCAGCACACCACATTCTCGGCATGAGGATTTGCAGACAGAATAATGAGATTACTCGAGACCAATCAAGTTACATTAAGAAGGTACTAGAACGTTTTCAAATGTCTGATTGCAAGCCTGCGCGAACACCCATGGAAACAGGACTGAAGCACGTGAAGTCTACAACGAAGGATTGTACTCACGACTACAGAGGCCTGATAGGCTGTCTCATGTACATCGCGATTTGTTCCCGACCCGACATCGCGCATGCTGTCAGTTCTCTGAGCCAGTTCAACGAAGCATATGATGAGATGCACTGGAAGGCGGCAAAACGCGTCATTCGTTACTTGAAAGGTACAATTAATTATTGTTTAACCTTTCAGAAGTCAGGGCTAGACATCGCCGCATATGCTGACGCTGATTATGCGTCTGATGAGGTCGATCGTCGTTCTTATACCGGTTTCGTTTTCAAACTTGGAAATTCTACCATCTCTTGGGAGAGTAGGAAGCAGAAAACGGTCGCTCTTTCTAGCACGAAGGCGGAGTATATGTCTCTGTCGGATGCTTGCAAAGAGGCTCTGTTTCTGCGCAAGTTCCTGTTTGAAATTTACGGGGTACAGTACAGCGTAACTTTGCACAATGACAATCAGTCGGCATTAAAGTTATGCACTAATTCCATGTACCATGCCAGAACCAAACACATCGACGTCAGACACCATTTCATTAGGGAAATTGTGGACGAAGGTACAGTTACCCTTAGGTATCTCTCTACTGACCAAATGGTGGCCGACGTGTTGACCAAACCATTGTCAAAAGAAAAACACGATAAGTTTTTATCTCATTTATTTGTTATGCCTAATAAGTGAGATGTTGTAGCTTTCTAAGCAGTGTACTAGTATAAAACTAGTATAAATTATTTTAGATCCGTTTCATATATCGTTTATAGTTTTTACGGTTTTATATGTTACGGATGTATTTTATTAATTTATACTTTTTTTGCTACTGTGTTGTTTTTTGTTGTAAGGACAGCAGATGTGTCATTGCTTTATTGTGTTGTGTGTTAACTTTTTATGTTGACGTTGAGTTTATATTGGTCCACGGGCCAGTGTTGGAACATATATGGAGTTCGTATTTGGCCCAATACATCTAAACTCTTTCTGTATTAGGTTTTTTACAGATTAAGACAGATGTCACCATTCATTGTTTACTTTTATGAGTTCGGGCCGCATGTAGTGCATTCACAATAAATTCACAGAACAGATAAGGTGTCTTAATGAATATCCCGGCTTCTCCAACACGGTTAACATGATATTGTACTATTTTATTTATTATTGTGTTGTTACCGTAGTTTTAATACTCTTGTAAAATGAGTTGATAAGTTGTTGTTGATAACCACTCAATGAAAACGAGTGTTCTTACAATTATAAGTCTTAGATGTGTAGACTGTGTGTCATCGATTGTGTTTTCTTAAACCATGAAACTGTCATTTCGAAAACTTGTAATGTAGGTACGAGTAAGCATCTTAAATAGCACTTTTAAGTGAGAAACTAACCTGCAATCACAGCATGTTGTCCTTTGAGGTAATAAATTGTGCTCTATCATAGCAAGGCTCTGAAAAAACACAAATTATTGATCTTGTTAAGAAAGCCAGGCAACTTGTCTTAATAATGACAACTTAAAATTCTGGTCAACTTACAGAAATTCCAATGTTCTTAGCAAGAGTAGAATCGGTGATGTTGGCAAAAGGCTTATCGGCACCCCAACACTCCACATATTTAGTCATTTTACTAGAAGGCCTTGACCTACTGGGGACACCAGGTATTGCTGAAACAGTAACGAAATTAGCTGCCAACTGTATCATAAATATTGCAGAGAAAGAAAGAATACTCAAATTACATACATGTAAATACAAATACATGTAAAAGATTTCAAAACGATTGGTAGAAAATGTATTGTTCAAACGATTGTTCTATGTGATGTTGTGATGTTGGTTGTAATAAGCACCAATCTTGAAGTGAAGTGGTTGCAATTAGTGATTCTGAATCCTTAAATATGGAGCATGAAGGATGATAAAGACCAATCAATAAAATCAACAGATGTGTACCACACAAATCACACAATGATTGAGGATCAAGTTTTATGATACTTGGTATAAACTAACATTGCAGTGAAGATTCGGTCGAAATAGTACTTAACATTCTAGAAAATACGGTAGGCGGTAGTGAGTCCAACTCAATATCAAGAGTGAGTTCCAATCCAGAGGTATTCTCTGAAGAAATATAAAATAATTTTAAAGAAAACTTTACGACGACAATACTTTTGGTTTACTCTCAGAATTGCAAAACATGCAACTTTTCTCACACTGCTAACTTATTTATACTTGTTCTATATGACATAGTTTAAACTTGCCATAAAAAATAGAAATGTAACTTTCTTCTTTTTCTTCTGCTTATTTAAGAGCTGAGCTCTTGTCGGTGTAGCTCAAAGTAGGCCCTCCATATACTCCGATCCCAGGCAACCACTTTGACATCTCGATACGACCTAATATTAACTTTTTTTTTGAGCTGCTCTATATAGTTCATTCTAGGTTTTCCTCTTCCTCGCTTCTACATAATTAGCATTATTTATTTAAAGTTATTCGAGTTTCAGTTATCCTCCTATTTAGCTCGATTATGGTTTCGACATACTCACTAACTGTAATATTTTTGTTTTTAAATTGTAATCATCTTTAATATAGAGAGGCATACAATAAAATAAGTTTCTGTCAAAAATTTCATTTTTGGTACAAGCTTTTATTGCCGACTGTACTTTTCTGTATACCGTCATCAACTACTCATTGAGACGATTCTAACGAGCCCAAACTCGATAGGGTTATGTGGTTTTATTACGGAATTCCTATGGCCACCTTCCAGCTTCATCATTAAAGCTTGTAATAAAATATAAGATTAGGGCAAGCGAATTATGATCACTTATATTTTTAACATTTACTTGTGTTCCTAGTATATATCTTCATGTACTTTTCATCGTATAACGTTACCTACGGATTAGGGTAATTATGTTGGACATTTGCTTACCCGTTCCCATAATGGGACTTATAGCTCCAATGATAGAGCCACTCCGACTCTTGGGTTTAGTACTAACTGGCGCTACGCCATTGCCCAATCCTTCTCCTGGACTCGTTGCTTGACTGTCAAATGCCACCATTTTAGCACATTCAACTTTCACTGAAGCTCGCCTAATGAGGTCTGTGGAATGTTTAAGGTTTGAGAATTATCATTTTTAAAACTACCAAAAATATATTAAGGGGCTTTTAGCTCCCAATGACCTTCGATCCGTAACTGGCCGTTTTTTCCTATTTTTTTATGGCTTATTGTATAATTAACAACAACGAGGTTTACCGAGATAGTATCCCATATTTACTTCAAAACTCTCAGTATTAGAGATATAAGGCACCAAACTTTGACAATTTTAGGCTTTTTGGACGTAAGTTTTGTGAAAAATAGTTAAAAATAAAAATCTCTCGTGCGTTTGTAGATATGTCAATAAGGAACAGTTATATGTAGATTTTATATGTATAAGTGCATAAACGACCTCTTTTGGACCATGTTTGAATAAATCATAAAAAAATAAATGCTCCTTGTGCAAATGTAGATCAAGGATTGAAGAACCGATGAGCGTTTGTACTTTTATTATATGTAAGTATATATAGTTTTGACGGAGGAATATCAACTCAAAACTCGTCAAAACCCAACAAAAAGCGCGTGGAGCCACTTAATGAGAGATTGTAATAGTTCGAAATTCAGTTTTGACTTTATCTACCGGCGAGGAGAGGTGAGCAAAACTTCGTACTATACTATTCGACTAGTTAAGGCATCCACACACCGGTCGCGGTTGTGGATCGGGCGCGGGCCCGCGCAAGTTGTAAAACATTGAAACTACACTTCAAACACACATCGAACGCGGTCCGAACGTGGGCCCGCCGCGGGTCCGCGGCGCTAATTTACAACTCGGGCAGCGCGGCTGCGGATTGTGCGCGGCGCGGGTCGGTCGGGTGCCGCGCTTGAGCTGTGATGATATTCCGTAAGTAAAATGATTGCACCTTCGATAACTCCCAAGTGCGCGATTTTTTTGTTGACATTTATAATATAATGAGTACTATAATGAGTAAAAATATATTAATATATAATAAATAATACGTTGATTTAGGTATTATACGAGTACAGCGTTTCCTCCGCCACCCTTCTTAATCCAAGGAAAGAGTATACAAGTGATTTCTTTCTTCAAGTGAGATCTTTAATTGATCGCATTTTCAAGTTAAGTCAAGTCGCATCAAGTTCTAACGTCAGTATAATCTAAAACAAATAAAAACGATAAACCTATTTCCTCTAAAATATTAAACTAAGTGAGTTTTGGTCGGCAGCGTCTGGGTGTCCATTTACGCTGGCTATATATTCAAACAGTATTTTTATTCTCTTTGCCGTCCCTTTGGGACCAACGCGTGTCCAACGTGGTAGTAACGCGGGCCCGCGTTGCTACCGCGCTGGACACAGGTTGCTACCGCGGCGGGCCCGCGTTACTACACGCCGCCCGCACGTGGTGTGAATATACCGCTCCAACCGCGCCCGACCCGCGTTTTATGTGTGGAGGCCTTTAGATTTAAAATGCCCTTGAGGATTCGGGATACGGCGCACACTGTCTATTTGTATCGGAGTAAACGAGAGCGAGTGTTACTGGGCGGCCAGGTCTTAGAACATAATAATAAATAAATATTGAAATAAAAAAAAGTGTGGATTATTTGTGAAAAATGACTCGTTAGCGGTTTAGGTATGAATATGTTGACTTCATGATTTTAATTGCAGACCCATACGTATAAAATAAAGACATAGAACCGTTTAATAATGATGATTTTAAGACCATCAATTACTTTCTATCGAGCCGATTTCGTCCAATAATCTATTAAGTCCGTCCACGGTCTTTGGAATATGATGAATATTAACATAGTATATTTTTTTGATGTGCTATAAAAATAGTTTTTCTTAAAAAACTGCTTAAATAACATCAATTTCAACAAAATTAGGTCTTGTAGGCCTCTTAATCCTTTAATTCGCATTGCCCAGCCGGCTAGACATACCCGTTGATCGTCTTTTTTTATTTTTTTCCTGACCAGTATCGTTTGGGCAATTTAGCGACACCAGGACTTGAACTATAAACCTTGGCTATTTTTTGCGAATTAAAGGGTTATGATCAACATTATTTTATCAGCGGTATCCATTCGCTAGTTCTGAGACGTCATGCGTTTTATCCTCGCGGAAACGAGAAACAATTACAAAAGCGATTCCAATTCAGTACTTAAATAGGTACATTTAGTCTGAAAGAGCCTCTGACTTTATTTATAACAATAAGTTTGTGTGGAATACATTTTTGAGGAAGAGAACGCCACAGCTCGAAATCTAAATTATTCTCAGTAATGACTCGGCCACGTCCGCGATGGCGCACAACTGCCGCTAGAAGGAAGGCCAGCCTCTTAGCTCAGCCACGACCTTGAACGGCAGCAGAACGAAGCATCTGCATATTACCTTTGATGCACCGCTGCCGGCCCCCGTCGCCGCTGTAAATCGTGACTGGCCCGTTAGTCAATCCTCCGAAGATATCTCACCTCCAGGCGGCCCAGCAGTCGTCCTCATAGACTCCGTCCTCAACACTCTCGGCACGACATCCTCGAAGCTGTTCGTCGACGGCGCCGGGCTGATGTTGTCGCGCGGCTTTGTAGGCGACACGTCGTTGTAGATGGACGACACGATGCTGGCCTTGCGGTCCACGGTGCAGACGGATAGGCGCCCGTTCTCTGATATGCCGGACGGTTTCTGGAATATTAAGCGTTTAAGTATAAATAAGTACTTAGGTACCTACTCAAAAACTTACTGTCCCACTTTTTAACGGTCGGTCCAACATATTTTTTTCTTCGATACCCTTCTGTAATATAATAAACGGCCTATTTTCATAACTATCAGAGCAGCACTGCTGTCACAGGACGACCCGCGAGAGACCCTCTCTTATTAATTAGAACGCTTAGAAAGATACGGATAGTCTATGTCGCCGCAACACAGCTCGCGGGCCGTCTCGTGTTAGCCGTGCTGCTCTGATGGTTATGAAAACTTGTCATTATACTTGTTGTATAAATGGAAATATAAAATACCCATTTTTAATATTTTTTGAGACAAAAATATAGCCAATGTCCACCCGGATATGTTTCTTGATAATGGTATAACAGCGACCGAAAAAACCATTTTCAGTTTTTTTTTATCGGATCGGCAGTCCTTTAATATTAAAACTTACTAGCTCACAACCTGACACAATTAGGTAAAACCTAACTAAACGACTTTTCCTCTTCATAATATAAGCATCGACAACGTATGTATCAATGCTATTCACGTAATAATAAATAAGCCTTATAAACTTAGACAGAGTAAATTCTATCGGAAATGTCGGGACAAGCCACGCAGTAACCAAATAACAAGATACTTCGTCCAAATTCCCGTCGTAAACCCGAACTAGGCACAATTAAGACGATGCGGCATCACCGCTTTGATCTCATCGAATTAGGGTTGGGTTGTCTGAAGCAATTCAGTTCTGGCGCGATAAGTTGATGACCCTGAGATAAGGTATAAAATAAGGATTTATTGGACGGTTTTAGGGCTGTTAGTTTTGTGGAAATTAAGTCAGCTGAATTTTACGCAGGTCCGGACCGCATATTAAAGACGAAGCCGCGGGATAAAATATAAAATATTAATTTATATGATGGTAATGGGATTTTTTTAATCCGGTGAAGTGTGACGGAAATTACCTCCTACATACCAACCTGCGAAGGTATAATCTCGCAGATTTCCTCTTTATTATATTAGTAAAGATATATCGTAAATCGTAACTGTTTACTCGCGCCACGCACGAACGAGCTCGTCAGTACACGCCGGCGGTCACGAATATTGCCAATTTCCGACTATTGTCCATCCAAATATGTTTACCTGTCCTGTCGCTCGATTTCGATGGAGATTGACCGAAGCTCCGGAATAATGAAGTCTGTTGTTGGCTATACATATGTGCCTTGTTGTTAAAATCACAATATAGTCCCCGTTTAAACATGAAGCATTTGTCACAGTTTCAAATTTGTTTAGCGATCTCGTTGAGTAGAACAATGTCATCATTCTCCTAGCGTTATTCCCGGTTGTGCCCTAAAGGAGTTCGGGGTCTGCTTTGACAACTAATCCCCAGGATTTGGCATAGCCAATACTTTTTACGAAAAGACTAATTAGGACAATGAGTAATTCGTTTTTAAGACAATGTATTGACTCAAAAAGTACGAAGTTATTATCATTTCTTAAACAGCACTGACATCACAACGTGTAATAACTTAGCAGTAGATGGCAAACCTCCTTCTGGTGCCAATTAGAAGTGAAGTAATTGAACAATTTGCTACCACGACTAGACCCTACGATAGCTTAGTTGGTTCAAAGCATCGCACGGAACGCAAAGGTCGCGCATTCAAATCCCGCTCGTGTCGTCAACAACTTGATTAACGTTATATCTCTCTATATCTGCCAAAATCTCTGATCGCTTATTTTCATAATGAACCTACGTGTTTCGTCTTCATTTATCTTCTATTCTTAGTGTAAGAGCCTGCCTCATCCACGGAGAGTGAGCATTAATCTCGTGTGTGAAATGAAATGGTCTATTTTATCGGCATGAAATTTTGAGAGCCTCATTGTTTTCAAACACAGTGAACGTCTGTTTGCACACAAATACAATCCGATAGATCTCTAAACGCGAATCGAAAGACAGAATTGATAAATATAGCCGCATTTTGAACTCTTAAGTGTTCTATTGCGTTCAATTTAAATATATACCAGAAGATTCGAGAAAACTGTTGTTTAACTTATACTGTGACTTCCAACTTTGACTTCGTTCCTGACCCTACGAGTAAGTAACAGATTTTACGCGCTTAGAGGTGAAAGGTAGCAGTTATCTTGTGGTAGCAGTTAGTGTACTACCTACATATAGCTACGTACTGCGTATAGGTATGCTACGATTACTCTACTAAACTACGAGATACCACGCTTCTATAAATTAAAAACAAAACGTGACACAACTGCCAACTGCCAACGAAAAAAGAAAAAGAAATAAAACAACAACTGGAGATATTTACCAAAATAACTGAATATACTAACAATTCTAGCTTTAACTTATTCAAACTGCCCAAAATCTTTTTCGCTTTGCCTTAAGGTTTGACTGGTAGGGAATGCCATATGGCGTCTACTACTACTATGTACGTCTTTTGTACGATAAGTTTTCTTTTGTGCAATCAAGTTTAAATAAATAAATCAACTTGAGACAAATAACCTCTACAACAGTATGTCACAACAGACGGTAGATTACCGAAATAAATCTGAACTGCAGACGTCTGTTCAAAGAATACACCGTTTTCAGACTAAATAAATGATCTTTATTTGAAATTTATGTGTAATGCAGATAGACATGTATGTTCTTGCTAGTTTAGCTGAGACAGACAGCTAAAAAAGTAAGGGTTTCTTTTTCCTTTTGAGGCACGGAACGAAAATATGTCTTTTTATTTAACACCTCACATGCTTGACAGCTACGTTTCAAACATATGAAATCATAGCTTCGGACATCCTCATACTAGCGTTATACCTGGTTGTGCCCTAAAAGAGCCTGTGGTCCGCTATGACACATAATCCCAAGATTTGGTTATTTACGAAAGCGACTACCATCTGACCTTCCAATCCAGAGGGTAAACTAGAACTTATTGGGATTAGACCGGTTTCCTCACGATGTTTTCCTTCACCGAAAAGCTAGCGGTAAATATTCCGTACATAAGCTCCGAAAAACGAATGGTACGAAATGGGATTCGAACCAACGACCCCCACTTGACAGCCGCATGCCTGAACACACACAATATTGAAATCACATCTCTGGTGGATGTTCGATTGTTCGCCCTCAGTGTGGTTATTACAGAGGCGTCGCCTCGTCGATTCTAAGCGAGTCCTTAAATTGCACAGTGCTCAGAGCCAGATATGAATAATGTACTGTGGGGCCGACGACTGTGTGAATTGAATGGCTGTGATAAAGGCTTGTTAAACGGCCAATTTCACCTAACATGTTACATCTTGTGATACTGAAAAGCTTTTTTGCCAACGAAGCATAAGTATTTTGTGTCAAATTGACCGACCTGGTTAAAGACTCAATCTAGCGCTCCAAAACTAAAGTCGATGCTGTCCGGGCCGCTGCTAGACTTAATGGGAAAGGCTATGCCAGACGTTTTTCATAAATTAAAGCTCTTAAATGCGCGAGTGAATAAATCTGACAACAATATATCCTTTGATATCTCAACAATAGTCTGAACGTTTGAATTTCTTGTCGAATTGATATTGATGCCATGTCAAAAAAAAACTTGAAATGACGCTTTTTCATCTTAAAATTTGCTATTAACCACGGAGTGGTATTTTCACGGCTCTTTCGAAAATATGAAAAATAAATTAATGTATAATCTGAGCGTTTAATATTCCACAACAATGATCCGTTTTGATATGAATTCTTATTCGTGGGTTGATCCGTATGAGGGCGAAGAGCACAGCATATTTAAATAACATTAGCGAACGAATAAGACAACATTTTGTGGGCTTTATTCGCCTTAAGTGAGATTGCGCCACCAAAAGCCTTGTGGGCCAAAAAAACTGTCAATAGCATCCCACCTAATAGAGTTCGATGTCGGACAAGATGATGGAGATGGTGGGATGCCCTGACGCATTACGAAAATGCTACAATTAGATAGACACGCGTGAAGGAAAGAGACGAATACCTTGCTCAGAAGTGGGGCATTACAGGCTGAAAATAAAATTGGTTATATCCCTGCGCGCTGTGTTCCCGTGTTAGACCGAATACAAGTAACACCTTGATAAAATACCAATAGGAATGCGATATGACGAATGACGAGTCAAATTGGCCTCTTAGCGCAATGTAACTAGCTGCAAGTGATTTCGCAAGCTGCCACAAAATGGGTCGAACTGAGAACTTTACCGCAGTTAACATCGTACCCTACCACTGTTGCATAATGTGTCACATTACAGCGAACGAAAAAAACTTTGATTAGTTAACATGGTACACATTTATTTTTAGCCCAGGCATCATTTATAACATATCTTAAGACTATAACGACAGCAGCAGGCGGACAGACGGACACGCAGCAAAACTATAAGGGTTCCTTGCTGACTACGCAAGCCTAATAAGTTTCTGTCAAAAAAAATATTTTTGGTACAAGCTTTTATTGCCGACTGTACTTTTCTGTATACCATCATCAACAACTCATTGACACGATTCCAACGAGCCCAAACTCAACGGGGTTACTTCGGTTACATACTGAATTCCATGGCCACCTTCTATCTCCATCATCAGATCAGCTCCATGGAACCATAATATTGAATTGTCATCCAAACTATACTAATACCCAAAATTTCAACTCAATCGGATAACGGCAAGTGACTGAAAAATCGATTGCAAATTTTGACGGACAACTTACTTACATACTTACATACTTTTATACTTACATACGAACAAGTCAAGTTAATATAAAGCTTGTAAAAAGGGTAAATTATCTATCAGACATGCGGAAAGATGTATTTTCATATACATATTTAAAACCTCGCTTGCGTGACAGCTAATTGCTATATTCACAATTACTATTTCCCAGGTTCTAGCGTGGGCAAATATGAGGTAAGTATAATTTTTTTCCGACTTAAATTTTTTTTGGTGGGAAACTTGAGAACATGTTCAGATGTAGACAAATTTTCAGGTCGAAAATCTTAAAAACCATCAGGGATACCTACCCAATTTTTACTTCTTCTGATTTGCTCTAGAGGACTATCTAAAGCCACGTGTGTATGTTTACATAATAAAATTATCCTGACACAGGAAAAGCGGAAATTTCGAGTCACTGTAAAAAATCTGTCTCGGAAATGCAGTCATGGATGGAAAACGCTATGAAAGCTCGTGGCAAGGTGGATTTCAGAGAAATATCATTCATCATTTATCATTGTCAAGTTGTAAGAATGCATCATTATCGTTACACAAATGTTTGGTATTTATCGGTTACTTTTGTAATCATATGAATTTAAGGTTGCATATCACTTTTGCCTGGCCATACCAAAAAATTACAAATTTCTATGCAATAAAAATCAGGGCTTGATAGACATACAAAACAGGATCCCCCGCGACGAAGACACAAACGCTAAAATCTTTATTCTTTCATGATAATTAAGAGACACCAAGTGTATAATTATACCAATTCCAGGCTTACCTTCGGGGGTATAATGAGGAAGGTCTCCACTTTGTGGTCGGCTAAGTAGCCCTCCCTGGAGGCTCCGTCACCGGGCTCGACCTCGAACCTGCCTCCGAGCTGCAGTTGGGTCGCTTTCGTGATATGGACGCGGCTGCGAATAAATATTGGCCTCATTGAGTTGTAATGATGTGCCTTCTCGAAGTTAGAAAAAGGAGAAGACAATTAAACCCCCGCCATTATCTAATGCACAATTTTCCTGCCACCATTGCGGAAGACAATACCGCTCCTGCATAGCCATTTAAAAAGTGCTCTTCTAGATACTCACTAAGCGCTGCTTGAATCGTCTGATAAAGACAGAGTTCAGTGATGATATGAAGTCATTTTGCACACAGGATGTTGTGATAAATAATAGTTATTTTAACGAAGCTTGGTACCGAACATTAAAAAACGGAAAATCGTAACAATATTGTTGTAAAGATGACATTGTATAGCAACTTTTTATACAGTAGTAAAATAAATAATACATGTAATTGTGAAAATACAATAACTAAACAATTAGTTAGTACGAAAAAATATAAATCCGTTTTTTTTAATGGAAATAGTGCTTCATGACTTATATTCCTGAATACTTACAACAAGACAAAGAGTGCGATTGTAAAACCTTCTGGTACTATCGACAACACAGCTAACTGACCATCGGTGCACATTAAGTGCATTGTAATAAGGTTCTATATAAACACAGGATGGTCAGTTAACAGTGTTGTTGTTTGTACTAATATTCCAAGATGGCGGCCTGATGGACGACAGATAAATGGATAGCTTGTCTACACGTAGTAATAGTAAGTCAATGATTAATTCTAGACTTGTATAAAGACTGCCAAAGTCTATACAATATCTCGTTTCAAATAATGAGCCTAGCTAGTTTCACTCAAAACATTACTTTTCGTTGGTGCTGTGATCTCCTACAATAAGATATTATACAATAACCAAAACAAGAGTTTGTTTAATTAGGTAAAGAAAGTCTATCCCGGTTTCTGAATGCGCTGCTAAAGGTTTACAATGTCGTAGGGGTCTATTATTGCATAAATTCGTTCGCAAAATTCGGAAGCAACAAAATTAAATTAGGCATATCTTTATTATTTCATTAATCATGGGAAGTTGTTAAATTCCTCGGTTCACGAGTCACTAGACTCGGATCGATTATCATCAATTTTAATTTGTACAGCAGACATTGTCTTCCATTAATCGTCCCACTAAAGTGCCCTGTTTAATCGTGATCTGCAGAATCCATTTAACTTTCTAGTCATTGCATATTCAAATCTATGTTGGTTCACATAAAGTTTGAAGTAATTAAATTTCCATTTTACAACTTGTAGGATTTAATTTGCTTTGCATTATTGGAGATTCCTATACTTTTTCATTACGTTCGGGAAGATGTGTGTTTGTGTGTGTGTGTGTGTGTGTGAGAGAGAGAGAGAGGTTGAAGTGTTCCTCGTGAGGTATTTTCAATATTCCCTGCAATTCCTAGCAACCATTATTAAAAAATGATGCAAAAACAAGGCTTTTACTAGCATTCATAAATGCATTTTCCTAACCTAAAGCGGAAAGCAAACTTTTTCTCCCCAACTGCATTAACCGTAAAAGCTTTCCGTGGCCGCATCCTGCCGGAAAAAACTAATTACTGGACAAAGTAAAAGCTTTTCCGTTTGATATCATATTTTAGTTTGGTGTCACCGGGAATTGCTCGAAGTTGGTTTAATTGGAAGAGTAGCCAGATTTTAATAAAAGCACGCTTTATCTCTTTATGCAACTAACATATTTATTTCAGTTTGATACCAATCCTATCATAGCAGTCGCAGTCTTTCACATTAGAATGTGAAAGCAAATGGGAACGTATTTGTACATAAGATTTTAAGCCTTTTTTGTATCTCATCGGTGGCAAACAAGCGAACGACTTTGACACCAGAACAATCCCAAGTGCGTTGCCGGCCCTTTTTTGATTTGAGTATTGGTTGTATCGACAGACAAATGCAGGCAATAGTATTCAGAAAATAGGGTTACCGTAGATTAGAGACACATTTTTTTATATATTTTTTATTATTTGAGAGGCAACTGGCGGGGTCGCGGGGCAGACGTTTATTGTATATTTAGATAGATGGCACTAGTAGTCGCTCGGAAGTCGGATAAGATGGGGAATCATTTTACCTCGAGGGATCGTATTATACACATGTCCTGCTTGCGCTTACGAAAACTTGCCGTGTCACTGCTGCACAAATCAAAACTGCATGCTGTACGAGTAAAAGGTACAACACAGGTACCTACAACAAGGTAACCAATAATCAACATACGTAAACGTAACTAATAAACAAAATGAACTTCTTATTCGAGTCAGAGAATATCGAAATTCAAGGAAACTATCACAATGATCACGAAATTTTTATAATTAACTAAAATAGATTGTTTCCTAAAATCATCATCAACACAACTCCACATACTACACACCACTATGCTTGGTGAGGTAGAGCACAGCGAAATGTCATCCCGCTCGAAATTGGAGCAGCCCAACTGGGGAAGTACCTCCACCTTGCAGAAGACCACAGCCGTAATAACACTACTACTTGCTCTGTAGTAGTGTTGTGTTCCTGGAGGTGAGCAAGGACGCCAGAGCTCCAGAGGATGCGTTGTGTTGAGAGCGAGGGAATTTGTCAAACCAATTCCATTTTTTAACCCCCGACGCAAAGAGAGGGGTGTTATACGTTTAACGTGTCTGTCTGTGTATCTGCCTGTGGTGTTATAGATCCCAAACGAATGAACCGATTTTCGTTTAATTTTTTTGCGTCACAGATAATTTTATTCCGAGTATTCTTAGCCATGTTTCATCGAAATCTGTTCAGCCGTTTTTGAGATATTGGACTTTGAAATGAAAATGTCGGGGGTTTTCAACTTTCCTAAGTTGTAGTTATATCCGATTCTGACAAAAACAAAAATCAACAAGAACGTTAAAATTGGTGCAGGTAGGTTTGCATTTATTCTTTAATAGCTGATATGCCAGTGGCTTCGCCCGCGTGGTTATAGGAAAATGTAACATATTGAATTTTCCCGTGGGAATTAGATGTTTTCCCGCTGGAAAAAGTAGCCTATGTCACTCTCCAGCTTCTAAACTATCTCCATACAAAAGATCACATCAATACGACGCTCCGTTGCGACGTGAAAGAAGGGCAAACAAACACACACACACTTTCGCATTTATAATATTAGTAAGGATATCAGCACGCTCACCCCGCGATCCCGCCGGACTCCATATGGTTGGCCAGCGTGACGTCATCGCTCCAAACGTCGAACTGCCACTTGCGCAGGCCCAGCACGCCGCAGAGCACGTTGCCCGTGTGTATGCCTATGCGCATGTCCACGTTGAACCCGGTCGCTTCGCGGACGAACCTGGTGGGAATTACTAGGTTAAGGCTGTGCATTTGAAATTATCGCGTGCTTTGAAACGCCGTTCTGACTAGATTAAGAAACAATAAGGTCTGATTTTCAGATATATGACTCTTGACTATATGATTTTTTATCTGATTTTATCGATACATGATTGCCTCGATAGAAAAAATTCCAAAGTTGGGTCTGTATTTTCCTTTTTTTACTCAGCCTACTCAAACGATACATTATTTTACGACACAATCAAGTTAATACTATAGTATTTTATCTCATCTAAAATCTCACTTTATGAAATTTAAATACTTAAAACGTCTCTAAGTTAGGTATTTATCGAAATTTGTCCAAAAAAGCCATTCCCGAAGAGTGTTACATGTCTTTTCCTCGTGCGCGGAAGGCATCAGCGTGTCTCTGTCTAGGGGGCGTGTTCGACTCAAACCAAGGCATCGCCTTAACAAGAAAGGAGGTAAATCGAGTATGTTTACACAGGTTAGCAGATCTATGGTTGATATTCACCGCAACGGTGTACTTAGTTCACAGGCTTTCGCGAGAAGCTGACCGACTTTAACAACTTTTTTCTGTCACTAGGTGACATGGTTAGTGTTTATGATAGTCAAATAGAGTGCAAGGTATCTAAAGCCGATATCGAGAAGAAAGACAGGGCGAAGTGGTGAAGAAATATAAGGAAAGCTTTTTTGAGTCATAATCCACCAAGTGTTTTCAACGCCTTTCTAGAGACAATCTAGTAAACTTATTAGAAGTAAAAAAAACTGCCAAATGGTCTAAACGAACGGAATAACAACAATAAATAGTTAATTCATATTCATATTCATATTTTTTTTTGGTAAAAGTATAACATTTTACAAGTCAATTTGTTACATTTCTGGTTAGTATTGGTTACGTTACATGTGTGTGGTTACATAAAAAACCGATTCTAATATACTTATTAATATATCTTTTTTTTTTCCTTAAGATAAATTCATCTATGCTATAGCATGCTTGGTCAAGTATTTAGTAAAGTTTTTATCCTATCAATAAATATTGCATTGCTTGCCGATTTAACTGGCAAAGAATACGGGTCGGTAAAATACCGTTATATTTCCTAAAATAGTGCGTAAGAGGTTGTACAGTTAATCCTGTCATGATCTTTATTTGATTTTACATATAAACTGCTAATAACAGTAAAAAATATAACGTTACCAGGTTTAAATCGGACTCGTAAATACCCATGAAAAAAAACAACGTTGACGGAGCGCGATATCGCAAAAATCGTGATTTTTGGATATCGATTGTTTTATGATAGGATCCAGGAAATTGTTAATACAGTTGGGTATTGTAAAGAATAGCATATTATGTAAATAAAACAAGTATTCAAATTTTTAAAAACCCTATTGCAGTTATTTAATTTAGGGTGACCCGTATTCTTTGCCCGCGAGTGTATTTCAGAATTGACCCACCTAATAGCGTCGATCATTTGAAGCCCCATATTGACGCAATTGTACGCGTGGTTGGGGCGAGACACAGGCAGCCCTGACACGCAGTAGTAGCAGTCTCCTAGGATCTTAATCCTCATGCACTGGTTCTCCTGTAGACAAAGAGTATGGATTTAATGTGATGAGATGACTAGGCACTGAAGATGACTACTAATGGTAGTACACTTTGTTATAATAAGTTACCCAGTGCCATTACAAGTGTGCCAGATAATAAATTTAAGGCCTTTGTAAAACAAACATTAAGTAGTAGAGCGTACTATAAATTAGACGAATATTTGCTAGACAAACACATATGGTCAGATCCAGTCAGTTATCCCTAATACATACTCAAGTATAAATAAATAAGTATTTGTTAATTATAATATAATTAATAGATCATATTAAAATAAATGAGTGTTTGTTAATTAAAGTTAATGAATGGACTAATGTAACGACTCCACCTCTAGATGAATATCATTTATAAGATTTTTGTAATTTTAGACCTTCGAAAAGTATTCTGTAAGAATCTACTTTGAATAAAAATATTTTGACTTTGACTTTGACTTTAATTAGCCAATGATTAACGGTTTTTGGATTTATCCCTGTTCTACTTCTTCTGCTACAAGACTGCTGGTTCTTGCCGTTCTTTCAGTTCGAGGTCAACGAGAAGTAAGGAGTTTTGTTTCTTTCCCGAGTATCAACATATATGGTACTAGCTTCTGCCCGCGACTCCGTCCGCGTGGAACTCGTTTATATGGTAGCGCCATACAAACATTCACCTCCTTAGGGGATGATTTCCGGGATAAAAACTATCCTTTGTCCTTAACCAGAAATCAAACTATTTCCATACCAATTTTGATCTCAATCGGTTTAGTGGTTTAAGCGTGAAGAGGAAACAGACAGACAGACAGACAAACAAACAAACAGGCAGGCAGAAACACTTGCATTTATTTATAATGTTAAATAAGCGTTAGTAAGGATAAATGGACATATCATTTGATTGCGTTGACTTTAGAAGTTTGATTTTGTCACTGTTCCAAGGAATTGCATACCTGAGTTAAGGTGCGACCACACCGCTGCTCAAAATACGCTAACACACCGTAAAACGCAGCAAAATGTATGAAGAATACGTGACGCTTACGACACGTCAACGCGTATACGCAGCGTTAAGTACCGGTGTGGTCGCTCCCTCATATGATATTATTTTCAGTCTGATAAACCGATGTGATCCTGAGAACAAGATTTAACTGGACAAGCTAAGGATGCTAATGATATAATTATCAAGAAGCAGAAATACGATTTTTTTAAGGTATTTTATTTTTAATCTTATTACAAAATGTTCATTAGCAATCCCCATGAATAGATGATGGATATCATTACCATTACGGTAGCACTGTGGTAGCTAGGTAGGTAAGTAGATATCCTAGTGCCCATATCAAATTCCTAATGCACTCTGTACTTAAGTGATTGAGAGCTAAGAAGCAGTAAATTAAAACCAATAGCAGTGGACGCTGCCCCTAATGGAGTTCAAAGGGCGACAGATCAAAGGCTTTGAACAGTTTAAACTTACCTAATAGATACAGCGTGAAGATAGATAAATTTAACGTATCGTTTGTGGAACGGTTACTTAAAATATCGGGAATAACTTTCAATAACATTTCATAGAACAGTAATTATATTCGGTTAGTTAAACGCTTCTTAAAGCTTAAGGGGGGTAATATTCGGTTTTTACAGTGCTAAGGTTCTTAACACATTCCCTGCCAAGAATCGCTACGTGCTACGCTCGTAGTCGTAGCCAATCTCGTGGTTTTCCCGCGACTACGGCGAAGGCGCCCGCTAGACGGATTCCTGGCAGTGAAAGTGTTGAGCCGGTAAACAAATCACAAAAATACGTATCTAATTCTTCAATATTTCATTCACTTCTTACATCATAACATAAACCATAACCGACTAAGCTAAAATGCAGACTATGTCCCGAACAGGACATAAATCCTCAACTCTCCGCCCGCTTCTTGATATTGCATCTCACACGAAGCTTTCACATTTTACACCCCTTGGGACATAAAGAAACTCGTAGAATACCAAGCGGGTGCTAAAGTCATCATTGTGATACCTTCATGAAAACGACTTTCCTTCAACCTTTGCCAAGCGCGCGTATTGTTGGGTGCTACGCCGTAGGGCGTAGAAGCATTTTTGCAGTGTACCGAAAATGGACGAACACTGGCCTAGTTCGTAGCCTAGTGCCTACGAAATTCGAAACACGGTTAGGTCATTTATTTGTGTCACGAATATTTGTTCCTGAGTCATAAAACTGAAGACACAATAAAAAATTATGATTCGCTCCGGGCACTGAATTCTCGTTTGTGCAACTGAATCTGCAATTGCAACGAAAGCCATTGAAAACTAAAGGAGTCATTCCGTTTCTGTCTGCAAGCATTTCAACGAAAGCTTTATCTCATCTAAAATAGGGTTTTAATTTAATTGGACTTTTATACATTGTGTGAATTGAGACGGATGTTGAAAAAATAAACCTTCTTTTGTTTTTAAAACAATTCCGTAACCCGATGGAAAATCAAAGAGGCGCGATTAATGGAAACTGATTCCATCAAATAATTTAATTACAGTGCAGTTGAGTTAAAGCTTAGCACAATACGAGACGGATTAATTTGTAGTTATTATCGCACATTTATGTACTTCCACCTGCATTGTTTTCTACACCAGTCGATAGCGGCCGCATTTGGGGGCCAGATTTCCAAAACGTCCGAGTAGATTCGTTTACTGATAGATAGAGATAGTTCTCTTGGATGCGTGTTCTTTTATAGGTACTACTCTAGGAAAAATGCGGTTTTAGAAAACGAATCCATAATAGCATTATTTTTGTTTATTTCATTTTAAAACGATATTCTACCGGGTGTTTTTATCCATTCGCTTTAACTTCGACACAGTGCTTGGTACATTTATATAAGTTATCCTGTATATCGGTTTAACGATATTCAAAAAAAAATTTTTTTTCAGATTTCAGATTGTAAAAGGTCTTTTAGAGTTAAGGAAGTTAGCGTCAATTTGGTGTCAACTACGTCAGTACCTTAAACGTTGTGCGTGACAGCATTGACGCTCATTAATAAAAGGTCACTGATAGTGCAATTGCTTAATACGTACAAGGTACGGGGCTTGGTTATGAATTAAGAAGATTTTACACTGGTTTAACTTAAGTTAGTGATTAAATTTCGATTTGAAATATTTTGAAGACGGTGCGAGTTAGGACATACGTTTCTTTGAGTCTAGCATGTAATATCGATTTTAAGACTGTCCTAGAGCAGTAATAAACGGACCTTATTACACAACGTGCATGTCTATAATTAATCCTCCTCACATAGCCACCTCAATAGTTAAGGGATAAGAGCTTATTTAATATGTTTTTAGAGGAGACGCCGTTTATGCGGATAAAGATTCTAACCGAAATTAAGGCCCTTAACTTTGGCACTATCCACGGGAGACACGGGAACCTAAATCTCTGTATGACTCATTTTTAGGGTTCCGTACCCAAAGGCTAAAAGGGACCCTATTACTAAGACTCCGCTGTCCGCCCGTCTGTCGCCAGGCTGTATCTCATGAACCGTGATAGTTAGACATTTTCACAGATGATGTATTTCTGTTGCCGCTATAAGAACAAATACTAAAAAACAGAATAAAATAAATATTTAAGGGGGCTCCTATACAACAAACGTGATTTTTTTGCCGTTTTTATAGATAATGGTACGGGACCCTTCGTGCGCGAGTCAGAGTCGCACTTGGCCGGGTTTTTCCTGTAATAAAACTCCTAATTCGGTCTTTATTTCAATCAAATCCTTTTTAGGTACCACCGTATTTCGTTTTTTAATTACAATTTGTTAATATAGTCACTTGAAGATCTTCAGTGAGATCAAACAAACCAAAGTCAAGTAAAGAATGAATGAAAGTTTGATGGCTTCCATCGATTGTAAACTTTCCAAATGGCTAAGTTGCTCTTTGCTCAGAAAAAGAAAAGATTATGTCCACATATCTTAAAGTTCGTGATTGCCGTCTTGCTTCAGACTAAATTACGGTCTGATCCATCAATCATACACTTTCTTGTTTCCGATACTAAGTTATATAAGACTTTTAAAGAAAAACAGATGAGAGTGGATGTGGTGTCCTGTAATAGAGTTTTTCACTTGTTTTGTTCCTCGGTCAAAGGATTTATTTTGTATCTTTGCAATCAAAAAAACGGACCGTTAATCAGTTTTCGATTCAAGTCAATTTTGCTTTCTAAAGAGTAATTCTCCTGTTAGTGCCGTAATACTTTGCAATGGGAAATGCTTTTTCTGAATACTGTGATAAGATGTGACTTATGGCGTTTTCGGAAGAAATATACACTACCAACTTATTATTAAAAAAGGCGGCTCGGCACAATGCAATAATTATTCTGTTTGGACATATAGTAGCTAGTTATTTTTTCAGAAAATATTATAAATTGACGTGAAAATGATTCCAGATTTAAAAGAAGCTGCAAGTTCAGTTATTGATAATTTGTTCCCTGCAAAGCCAACAAACAAATATCTAAAATTGTACGACAATTTCATGAAGTGGCAAGAAGAAAAGCATACCTCATCATTTTCAGAAAGTATATTTTTGTTTTCTTGCACAATTTTTGAGGAAAAGCACTATATTTGTCAGGCGGAAGGGCAATTACTGGCTTCGACTTAAATTAAAATTTGTTAAAATTGATACTCAGCAAGCAATTACCTGTATGCCTGTATGCTCTCAACCAACTGATCTATCGGAACAATCCGTCTCGGTTACCAAATTTTTAAATCAGTTCGCACTTACAAGGCCTTAGGGGGGCGTGTAGCGACATCTACCTGGAAGACTCAGGCTTCCTTCAGAAACGATGGTCTCGGAGCATTACATTTTTAATTTTTTCCCTTAAATTTAAAATAAAACCAAATTAAATTGTATTTTTTTACCGCAATTACATTCAATTTCAATTCAATGCTAACCTCGCCGATGAAAACTACCCAACCCAAGCTTTTTCCAAATCGATACTATTCATTGTTCAGCGATATAAATTCTCCCGAACACAACTTGTCGCAAAGGAATGGTATGTTATTCCGAATGCTTCATCTCACCTACGGCCTACCAGTGTACGACAGACCTCCCATTACACGTGTTATTGCGAATCTCGGGAATCAAGATAAACTAGAGGTGGGCAGTGAAGCGAGGTGAAACTATTTGTGAATAGCGTAGATGATGTTGTGGGTATTTTATACCACAATACGACCACAAATCACTTTTATCGTTCCAAAGCGTGGTGTGAGCCAATAAATAACTTATTTATTGGCAATTCCCACTTGATTTGGCAATATGGACGGCAATCCCATTTCATAATATACAAGCGAGATAATTCACTTAAATCGGGGCGGACTTAAAGAAAAAAAATATTTTGTATGGTAGAAATTTAAAACACTACAGATTTAAACTCATTCCCTTGCACGTTTAAAATATGTGGTTTTGAATTTTTTAGTCGACTCCCACCTATATCTATTTTTCAAATATTTCAGTTTGAAACCGAGCTGAGGCAAACGCATTTCTATAGCTACCAGGATGGTAGCAAACAAGAGTTTGGTCACCAGTCATACCCTAATGGTTGGTGCATGACAAATACCATGACGTAAGTAGTTAAATAATATTTTTTGAATATTGTACCTTTACCTACTATTTTGGGACCCCAAATTCCCAAATACTACCACTTGGTAAGTGGTAATACACACAAACAAAATGTATTAACGCACTGGGTTATCTATTAAAATCGTACAAAAAAACGAACTATCAACCTGGTATCATGATCTCAGGAGAAAATACTAAAGCGTGATTCAGAAACCTACGCACACGGTACGGTAACTACTGCGCCTTCTACCTTAGACGACCAGTCGACCAATCTGTAAAAGGTACAGTCGAATTAGAGGTTCAAATATATCTGAGCAACTTTATATATTCCCTTAACAATAAAGTCGTATACATTCGATCAGTTTCTCCGCGCACATATTTCCGAACTCGACCGTACATTGATTGATGGAGAATTTTCGCGTGACTGAACACTAAACGAATTTTAACGGCATTATAGCTAAAATAGGTTTGTTGAACATTTACCACCACGTACCATAAACGTGTTGTATACGGCCATAAATGTGTCTGTGGTTTCTTACTGACTAAAACTGGGTTTCAACAAACCTATCTTGTAGCTAAAATGCCGTTAAAGTTTGCTTTTACCTGTCACTGACAATTAGTGTGTGAGAAAGGGACAGATCACATTTTATTTATCAGAAGTTTGTTAAGTTTAATGAATAAGGGCCATCATTATTTTTTTTCTAAATAGAGAGCAGTTACACAGGGTGGGCCCTGTAATAGGAGCAAAAAATTTAACGGTAGATTACTGAGCTTGTGAGCAATTATTTCCAAGTGAATTTAATAAAAAAAAAGTATTTTTATTCTACTATTTAGTTTGTGTATTTATTTATTTTAAAAATAAAAAATAACAAAAATCCAAAAAAATCACAAAAATATCTTTTAAAAATCAAAAATGCATAAACTATTATGACTCATTACAATATGTTACCTCAAAATCTGCATTGACTGATGTGCTATGATCTCGTGGTGCCAAGACACATTACTTGCGGTCATAACTTTAGATCGTGCGTGTCGGGGCACGCGCTGTTTAGGGTTCCGTAGTTGCCTGTCTTTCTTAGTTACATCGACACGCGCGCTCCAACTAAATGGTTGCGTCGGCCGAATTTGTATGTAAGTTGGCCTTTCTAAGTACTTACATTTTAAGTTGATCGACTATTATTCGGTAACTAGTTATGCCTTCTTAGCCGTGATAGTTTTAAATTTTTGTTTTAAAGCCCAATATCTCCAACGATACCCCACACTATGGGTTTAACGAGAATAAAAATTACATCCCCACTTTAGGTGTAGGGGACGTACCCCTAGCAAAAATTAGAAGGATGGGCGGACGGAGGGCCAGACGGACTTGGCGAAACTATTAGGGTTCCTTATTGACTACGGAACCCTAAAAATGTATACAAGGTGCAGTAGCAGATGCTCTGAGGAAGCGACTTCTTAAATATTTGCTCCTGTTACAGGGCACACCCCGTATATTTAACTAAAACAATATCCAACTTTGATCCCGCGCTAACATTTTCTTTCACTCATTGTTGCCCTCCATTAGTATCGTAACGCTCGACTCATCAGTTGTTTTGTATTTTACAATTTGATATTTTACCAGCTCCGTTGAGTTCGTAATACCTATTATGCTCCCAGACTTAGACGGGGGTTATTCAATTTCACAGTTTCTGTTCAGCGGAGCTTGGATAAGAGAATTAAGAGTCCGCAGTAAGCTCGATTCTCCATACAAACGTAGTTACGCTCTCATTTTAAAACTGCTTGTTGGATTGTAACGAAACTTTGCATATACAATGACATGAGATATATCTATGTCTGTAATTAGTTTATGTAGCTTCAGATGCCATAGTAAAAAAAATACAGCGAATTTAAGTTTTTCATACAAAACTTGTTTTTGCTTTATTTCGTTTGTTTTATAAACTGGAACCATATAAACTAATTACAGATATGGATATACATCATGTCATTGTATATGCAAAGTTTCGTCACAATCCAACACGTAGTTTTAAAATGAGAGCGTAACTACGTTTGTATGGGAAGATGAAATTCGGCCGAGCTTACTGCGGACTCTTAAGACTTTATTATAGTGTGCATGAGACGAGAAACAACACAAAGTATTATATTAAAAGTAGAAGCAGTTCGGTGTAACCACAGAACACCTCCACTAGAAGCCTAATGTTTCTCAGTTTGTTCGCGACTCGAGTCACCAAGCGTTGGTGTTGTTGCGCTTATTTAATCCGCGGTCGCCCGCCTTTCCGTTCAGTTGCGTCCATGTTAACGACCTGTGCGGAGTGTGCATGACTCACAAAAAAAAAACAAAATAATAGGATTTTCGCGGCTAATTGTGGGCTTTTGTAGTGTGAGGTGGTGCGGAAAGTCGTCAAAGACTTCTAATTACAAAAAAGATGGAATTTCATTCCACAGTTGTCAAATTCAATATTTCAGTGAAAATATTTATAGCCAGCGGAGGCCATTTTATACTGGCCGGCGCGAATACTGAGGTACAGACACACTATGTCTGTCACTTTTCATCACTTTGAAAATGCAATATGCTATTCCTTTCTTACGAAAACACGTCACGACTAGTGATGTCCCGATGATGCTATGA
The DNA here is from genome assembly GCA_947049275.1 of Epinotia bilunana. NCBI lineage: Eukaryota > Metazoa > Arthropoda > Insecta > Lepidoptera > Tortricidae > Epinotia > Epinotia bilunana. Next base: position 9,150,435 of record OX346265.1, read on the forward strand.
TGGTCAATCGACAAACCACGTGCTTTCGTTCCAACCGGTTTGAAGAAATGTAACATAAATACAGATTTCTCGTTTATTTTGGTTTGAGTAGTTATTCTGTAGATTAGAACTTAAATTTAGTTTTATTTATTGTTCGTTATTTAAAGTAAATAGTGTAATATATAATAAGTATTAGTAGTACTAGTAGTAGTAGTTACTTTACTGTTTTAGTAACTTCTTAGAATCCTCTCGGTGAGCAGTTGGGTCCAGTGCCACAAGATGAGCCTGATGATGAACTTCGAGAAAGTGCGAGGGAACTCGGAGTTGGTGTGAGATAGATATACGTTGTGCGGGCTTCTTATAATCCTCTCAGTGAGCAGTTGGGTCCAGTGCCACAAGATGAGCCTGATGATGAACTTCGAGAAAGTGCAAGGGAACTCGGAGTTGGTGTGAGATAGATATACGTTGTGCGGGCTTCTTAGAATCCTCTCAGTGAGCAGTTGGGTCCAATGTCACAAGATGGGCCTGATGATGAACTTCGAGAAAGTGCGAGGGAACTCGGAGTTGGTGTGAGATAGATATACGTTGTGCGGGCTTCTTAGAATCCTCTCAGTGAGCAGTTGTGTCCAGTGTCACAAGATGGGCCTGATGATGGACTTCGAGAAAGTGCGAGGGAACTCGGAGTTGGTGTTAGTTAGATATACGTTGTGCGGGCTTCTAAGAATCCTCTCAGTGAGCAGTTGGGCCCAGTGTCACAAGACGGGCCTGATGATGAACTTCGAGAAAGTGCGAGGGAACTCGGAGTTGGTGTGAGATAGATATACGTTGTGCGGGCTTCTAAGAATCCTCTCAGTGAGCAGTTGGGCCCAGTGTCACAAGATGGGCCTGATGATGAACTTCGAGAAAGTGCGAGGGAACTCGGAGTTGGTGTGAGATAGATATACGTTGTGCGGGCTTCTAAGAATCCTCTCAGTGAGCAGTTGGGCCCAGTGCCACAAGATGGGCCTGATGATGAACTTCGAGAAAGTGCGAGGGAACTCGGAGTTGGTGTGAGATAGATATACGTTGTGCGGGCTTCTTAGAATCCTCTCAGTGAGCAGTTGTGTCCAGTGTCACAAGATGGGCATGATGATGAACTTCGAGAAAGTGCGAGGGAACTCGGAGTTGGTGTGAGATAGATATACGTTGTGCGGGCTACTAAGAATCCTCTCAGTGAGCAGTTGGGCCAAGTGTCACAAGATGGGCCTGATGATGAACTTCGAGAAAGTGCGAGGGAACTCGGAGTTAGTGCGAGATAGATATACGTTGTGCGGGCTTCTTAGAATCCTCTCAGTGAGCAGTTGTGTCCAGTGTCACAAGATGGGCCTGATGATGAACTTCGAGAAAGTACGAGGGAACTCGGAGTTGGTGTGAGTTAGATATACGTTGTGCGGGCTTCTAAGAATCCTCTCAGTGAGCAGTTGGGCCCAGTGTCACAAGACGGGCCTGATGACCTACCATGATTTATCAGCAAAAAATTACGGTACCAGTTAGGATTCCTAACTTACTGTGTATTAAAATGGTAACAAAACTATCTATACTTTACCTTAACTTAAAGATAAAAGTATAGTAAGTAGTTACTTACTTTACTTTAAAATGTACCTAAAAAATTAGGATGCTTGTACGTGAACATGTCCCATCACTACGCATTCCGCGCGCGAGCGCATCGCCCAATCACAACGCTGTTAGCACCCGCCCTTCCCCTCACCTCTTCCTCATGCTTTGGTGACTCGCGTCGGGAACAAAATTACAAACATTAGGCTTCTAGTGGAGGTGTTCTGTGGGTGTAACAGAGTAATTTTTCTGGAATGAATTTTTGATGTGTGAGAGGCTTAATCACATCCCCCTCAATTTTAAATTTTAGACAATGAATACAGTCTGTTTTACTTTTTTTAATGAATAATAGATAGTTTATTTAGAAAAACTTTGTCTAGAGCTTTTACATAAGTACATGACCAATCGTGGCAAACATTTACCTACCTGTAAATAGGATGTGATCTTACTTATTAAAATATTTTGCTTCAATCAGTTAAACATAGTACCAAAGTAGTAGCCAGCAGCAAATGTAGCTACGCGGGTCAAGTACTCAAAATGACCTACACACGACTCTAATGTCAAGAAGATAAGGACTGTCTGGATCATTATGAGCGTGTTATTTTGCGTAGCGACTTCTGCTACTGACTGTACAAACCTTTTTCAGTGCGTTTACTAAATTATTGAGACTAAACATTTTTTGTATGATTTTGTATGATACATCCAAACTTTTAAGCCCATTAAAGGCCTAAGTTACTTTACACAATATTGAACGAGTTCGAGTTCGTTTCAGCTTGGAAAAAAAATATTTCGTTTATCCGGCTGTTCTCCTCTACCGGTCGCATTACTCAACCGATTCTCGTGAAATTTTGTGAGCAAATTCAATAATTATGATGATTTGATACAGAGAAGCAAAGGACAAAATAAACCGTGATCGTCTTCAGCCAAAGACAGAACTCGAACCTGCCCACCTGTATTGCCGGGTACAGTATTTCGTTAAGAGGTGTAGGAGTACATAATCAATAATCATATAGTGTTTTTGGTCGATTCAGTTTTTCGAAACTCTATTTAAATGGATTAAGTAGCTTAGAACCGTCAATTAGAGATCAAAAAAGTGTAATTAGATTAAAAATTGCGTCCAGCTTCCGTCAGCGTCAGCGATGTCATAAAGTTCGGGCGACAAATATCAAACCGAACCGAGTTCAATACGTTGACTCAAATAGGCCCCCAGGACATTAAATCCGCTCAACGTGAAATGTCCGCTCCGTGTAAATAATCACTTGGAAAGTCGGGTGCGAGTTCCGGACTACCATAGTTCTGCTTGTTATATATAGCAGTGGCTCCATGACCTTCGCCAACTGGATGTTTAGGTTGTGGTTAAACTTTGTGACGTGTTGGAAAACTGTGGATTGTTTTGAATGTAAAATGTGCTGGCAACTTTATATATAGTTTGTATGAATGATTGTTGGTTAGCCTTGATATAAATTCGTCATTAAGGTAATTTGAAATTAGGATTATTGCAATAATTATTAATCACTCACTAGTGATTAGGTATACGTAGGCGTAGAACATTCTTTACAGAGCCTGTATTATGCGACAAACACTACATAGGCACATAGGTAAGTCCCTTATCTGTTTAATACGTTTGTAATTTTGATTAGATACCTCTATATTTTTTTCGCCTTATTACATCATCCTAGCGAGCGAGAGCTACGGTAGCCTAGTGGTTCAGGCATGCGGCTGTCAAGCGGCGGTCGTGGGTTCGAATCCCGGCTCGTACCAGTGAGTTTTTCGGAACTTATGTACGGAATATTTACCGTTAGCTTTTCGGTGAAGGTAAACATCGTGAGGAAACCGGTCTTATCCCAATAAGGTCTAGTTTTCCCTCTGGGTTGGAAGGACAGATGGCAGTCGCTTTCGTAAAACTAGTGCCTATGCCAAATCTTGGGATTAGGTGTCAAAGCGGACCCCGGGCTCCTTTAGGGGCACAACCGGGAACCCTGCTCCCAGCAGTGGGACGTATATGTATGGGCTGATTTATTATAAGGTGCTAAAGTGAAAATGTTGATGATAATGATAATGATGATGATGATGGTGATATTGTTGATGATGATGAACGTCGTCTGTACAGTGGACTACGAAGACATGTATCCATTATTTAACGATTATCTTTACTATAATATGATTATGTACGCAGTTCAGAGCACAGCAGGAACATTCTCGTATTTGTCTCTTTTACAATCGCAGTACATAATTACAATATATCACATATTCTCTGCCTCGACTCGGCACAAACAAACATGATGTCCTCCTAACGTTTATACCTTCGCAATATTTAGCATTCTCTCAGCAAACGTTTTGCTATATGATAATTATCAGGCGCTCGTATTCTTAGTGATCATTATTTCCTAAAAGTAACCTAAAGTGCAAAGTAAATGGGGTTTAAATTCGCGAAATGTGTGGAGCATGATGTGCGAAAATACTTCAAAGGTGTTTCTCGACACCAATGCTGAATTGTTAGCGCTTTGAGAGTTAAACTAACATTGAGTCCGCGATTGAATTTTCAATTCACATTGACTTGAGGAGCTTGAAACTAGTGAAATACATCATAACTTTGTTTGGATCATAGAGGTAAATTATATAAGTTTCGGTAGACGGGTTAGCGAATAAACAATTACTCAAAGCACAAGAGTTTAAGTTAGCTAGTCAGGTTGAACTATCCAATCCAAAACAACAGTGCTTTTAAATTATAGTAAACTGGTTAACATTTGAGTGCGCCGCGCAGGTATGCTATTCTAGTGCAAGTAATTAAGATTAAGGATCTCTTATGACCCATGTACTCTCACCTGAGCGATCTGATCGAACCGCCCAAACAGTTCATTGAGTGTTTTCACCAGGTCCGAGGCGCTGAGCCGCTCAGACAGCGGGGTGAAGTTGACGATGTCGGCATAGAGGATGCTCACGTTGTTGTGCCGTTGGACGTGCATCTCGTGGAAGCGTGTCTGCTTCGAGCTGTCGGCGCAGGCGTCCGCCATCTTGAGCATGATTGAGCGTTTTACCTGGAACAAAAGAATAGTATTTATCATAAACCGTTCTCCAAACCAATGGCGAGACCGCAGATATGGATAGGGTAGGGTAGTTGTTATCAAGGGTAAAGTGGAAACCAGCGTGTGTGCAGCCTAGTCTGTAACGCAGCAAACGTTGAGTTCATTCTAATATGGTCACACTACTATACTTCGTAATTTTTTTCTTGATAAGTTTTTATGTTAATTTTAGTTAACTGGTACTTTGTGTGACAATAAATTATATTCTATTCTATTCTATTGTTACCACATGTAACGGAAGTATGCGCAAGCGATCCCGTGGTTTCGCCACATGCAGCGGGAGGAAAAACCCCAATTTTTTTGGTCGGTAAGAATCTGTTACATCCTCCACGTCTAACCGAGGTGTGATGTATGTTTTTGAAGGTAAATTCCCGGGCATCAGAAAACCTAACACAGGGTGAACATAGGAGATCGAAGTTCGTATATCTCCATCTCTATATTACTCGAATTTAGCAAGTGCGAAAGAGATGGACACACTCTTCGGTTATCGTGGTTATAGCCCAAAGCAGGTTCAAAACAATCCAATGGCAGAATAAACCAAAACGGTTTAAAACGAACACTACTATAATTAATGATACACATGGAAAAATAGTAAAGTAAAATTTAGATGCGCTAATTTTTAATGGTAATTTTTAACGTATATTATCAATGCAAAAAACATTGCTGAATTTTACAGCCACCAGCACTTTGCCCGCTTTGTTACGGCATTGATCAGTGCAACAATGGAATGGTATTTGTTGGTAAACCCGAAAAGTCATAATTACATTACAGTGACCTTTTAATACGATTCTAACTGTCAAAGACCAAATCGGAACAAGAACCACACAAATTGTGTTGATTGAAAGGGGTTTCCAAGTTCCGAAGTTATAAATAAACTTTTGACATTTAAAAGCATAATCAAATCAACGATTGTCTGAGTTTTAATCCGCTTGGGAAGCTCGGCGCTATAAAAGTTTGACTTCACGTGATGACACTTTTTCCAACTTTTGTTTGCCGTTGACAGTTCGATGGCGGCAGGTAATTAAATTAAAAATAAAACTTTAGCCCACATTGTTCATTTAATCTCAAGTCACATTTCAAAATAGGTAAGTATACCGTTTCTACCAGCATTGATATCAAAACAATTAAAGCGGACATCATACTCGTCCCTCTCGCACTGACATACTTGCTAGTAAGGGACGAATGCTTTACGTCCGACATAAACGCGATCATGCTAGCTAGCTACTCAGCTAAGCTAAGTACCTACCTTCCTACCTCAAATAAAAAGTGTTTTTTTATTTTAATCAGCTGCAAGTGCTTTTCTTATTCTAAGACCAATTCATCATATCAGCCGAAAGACGTCCACTGCTGGACATAGGCCTCCCCCAAAGAGTGCCATAATGACCGGTCCTGCGCCACCCACCTCCAGCGGACTCCCGCGACCTTTACCAGGTCATCAGTCCACCTTGTGGGGGTCCAATATTCCGCAGTGTCTCAAGACGAGAGTCTTTGACCAGTGTGTGTTGCCAGTGATGACGTATGGCACGGAAACGTGGTCGCTTACTATGGGCCTCATAAGATGGCTCAAAGTCACCCAAAGGGCAATGGAGAGAACTATGTTGGGAGTTTCTCTGCGCGATCGCATCAGAAATGAGGCTATCCGCAGCAGAACCAAGGTAACCGATATAGCCCTCCGAATCGCTATACTTAAGTGGCAGTGGGCGGGGCACATTGCACGTAGAACCGATGCCCGTTGGGGCGGAAAGGTTCTCGAGTGGCGACCACGTACCGGAAGGCGCAGCGTGGGTAAGACCAATTACAATGTCATTAAAAACGTAGGTTTCAATTATATACCCACACTGTAATTTATCCACCAAAGTTAGTTAAAAAATCTTGTACGTTTCAAAAGCTTTAATCGAAGCGTTTGGAAGCCAGTGTCGGGCACCTTCTATAGGTACTTTTGATATTGTTAGAAGCGAAACGATTAAAACGGACTTTATTATGCATTCAACGCAGTACGGGTAGGCCTTCTGGCGGGATCTAGGTACCCGCTAAATAATGAGCGCTACAAAGGGATCAAAACAAAAAAGTCAAAGATATTAATTCTCCAATTTAAGCATATTACGAGTACATGCACGTATGTCGTCGAGAAGACGTAGCTATCGAGCGACACGTGATCCAGGGAAAGGTCGAGGGCACCAGTACGGCTACCATGAGTTTGACATTGTCATTTTTCGTTAACGAGAATCGAGTTTTCTATCTGTGCATCTCTATTGCACTTTGACAGTACGAGCGGGACGCACAGATAGAAAACTCGATACTCGTTAGCGTAAGCCGTCATTGTCAAACTCGTGGTAAGCGTACTGACCGCGAGGCAGGTCACCAATGAGTTGGACAGACCAGATTAAAGCTGCAGTAGATGCATGCACACGCAAGCATAAGGAAGGCGACTGTCAGAGAGGAATGGCGGCGTGTTGTGAAGCTTGCTACCAACACCTGAAAAGCTGACCACGAACACTCTGTCAAGAGAGAAACGACGAAGAAGAAGACCTATGAATGTCGATAAACTACCACCGGTTCGGAAAGAAAACCTCTGCCTCGAGAAGAACCGGCGTAAAAAACTCGGCGACGTATCATTTTTTCAAAACAAACAATATATAATTTCAGCATGAGAGTATTATAAAATGAAATTGCTACAGTAGAAAATGTATTTATTAGAAGTGCAGGACTTTATCACTGCAGGACTCAATCGTTTATTTTAAAATATGCTTTTGAAATAAGTGTCTGTTTCAGAAGCATATTGTAAAAGAAACGTCAGGATTCCTACACTATTTATCTACAAGATACAATTCGTTAAATCTTATCAGTTACTTAACGAGTGATAATAGCGTAAACCGAAGCCAATATTATGATAATATTGTTTTATTTTGATAGTATTGGTATAACAAAGTTGAGTTAAAAAATATATTTACACGTCTGTCTTTGCTTTTCCTCACAGTTTACTTGTTGTGTGTAAACCATATAATAAGTCCCGAAACCTAAGAAGATTAGTATCTTGAAAATTTTCCTTGTGCGGCTAAATCTTGTGAGTTACTTAAGATCTCAGAAAAAGAATTCCGTCGAGAAGCCCAAGGCATGACACCACAAGGGACGGAAGAGCTCCTTTGCAGCTAAATTAAGAACTTGTTTTAGAATGGCGAGCGGCTTACTATAAAAAACCTACCTACTTCATTTGGGCGGTTTGTTTGCCACAGTCATATCATAGAGATTGGCAAAGAAATAAAATTGAAACTTTTACAAAAACAACAAATGATACTAACAGGGTGTACCAAAAATGGGGTGTGAACCGATCAAGGGCATAACAGGTATCGTGTTCTGATAAGAAATAACTAAAAGATTTTTTTGACGCGTTTTTTTTTACATTTGCATGGACCAGGTCGCCCCAGTCGGCCCTTTTTGGTACACCCTGTTCTCTGTCTGTCCCACTTATTAGGGTTTGTGTACGAACTCTCTTAGTAGTGGTATTATTGAACGAGCGAGCACAGCGAACAAAGTTCTCCGTTGCGGCTTGGGCCAAAAAAAATCGTATATTCGGATATCCAGGTGTCCGGCTGTTTGGATGTTCTCCTCTACAGGTCGCATTTCGCAAACGATTCTCGTTAAATTCTGTAAACAGATTCAATAATTATATGTAGGTATATTCCTCCATTTTTATGTGGATTCCGTTTTTCAAAATTGAAATGAAATATTTGAAAAAAAGACAGTCGCGCGAGTCTTGGGTCTTAGTTCCTAGTTGGATATTTCTTGTTTTACATTCCAAGTAGGTAGCTGTATATCACAAATAATTTTCATTTCATTTCATTTTCATAAACACCCATGATAGACCGACGGATAAACTGAGATACAAGAACGGATGTTCCACACGTGTTTATTGCTCAATTTGCCTTTAAGGAACACTAATAAACCATTTACGTAATCATTGCCGCAAAACAACGCAATACAAATTTGCGTGCAAATGACTTGAAGTTAACCCTGTAAGTTAACCTTACACAATACACAATGTGCCTACGTGCTATTAATCACATAGCTATAACTCATCACCATAAATACGAACGCAAGGCATTGACGCGAGGGCCAGTTTATTACCCTCGATTACTGAAAAAATCGATTATTCTATAAAAAGTGTCATTTGAGTACCTTAACAAAGTGTGTTTCAATTCCAATGAACCGGTTAAGTGCGATTCGGACTCGTAAACGAGGGTTGCATACCGTCCTCGCACGATTTTTGTAGCTACTCAAATTTTAATTGGGCATGATTAGTGTAACGTAAACTCCCGCCAAGAAGTGTTTACACCCTGACGCGCTGGTAAACTTTACGCTGATTTCGATCAAACAGTATTTTTATGCAATATGGTTAAATTAGGTTATGAATTTAAGTTTTCAGAATTATTTATTTACTTGTAATTATGGTTCTGTGTCAGCAGGAAATACTGTACTTATAGCTTTTTCATCCAAAAAATATGTTATGTTGTATGTAATATATCACATCACGTAGCATAGTTGACTACCATAAAGCATGGAATGTCTAAGGTCAGACATCAACTTCACGTCTATGCGTCACCGTGTGTCACCGTCTGGCCCACTTACGCTCCGTGACTCGCCACTTTGCCGGCTAACGGTGTCATTTTCCACTTTCAAAAATGTGATGCTTTTGTCTAACCGCGTTTTCCACGAAACTGTGTGACGCTGAAAGCGGAATATCAAGTTGCGGAATTCTTTTTAGATAAATTATATAGAACAGGTTTCTGCTTATGTTTTTATAGGTGTTTACGTGTTTACGGGTCAGGTGCGCAAATTCACATAAGTCTTTGTCAGTCCTACGTGAGGTCGTTAAAGCTGTGACTTATAATAATAGCATACATGACAGCCATATGACGAAATATATGCCGTATGTACATTACAGCTTTGTATAACTTAAAATATCTTTCACATTTTTATGAAAGTTTGTCATGCAAATTCAATGTCGCTAAAGACATGTTCTTTTTATTGACTTAGGTCTAACAACAGCTTATGTAGTTGATATAAAATTACAAAATGTAACTGCTACTAAATACAATTACAAGAAAAAGTTATAGAACATTCAATCAAGAATTACAATTACAAAATGCAATGCTTTACATAAAATATTTTTTTTATTATTAATTACATTTTTAATTAAAATTTGTAGCTAATAAGGTTATTCAAATACAAATTACCTTTATTTCATAAACAAAAATTGAACATGTTTATTTCCCAAATCAGCTTAAAATATGAATTAGCTTTAAATTTGACTAACCTCACAATGTTTGACTTTTCATTTTAGGAAAAAAGTAAGTCCGTTTTTGCAAGATTTTGTACAGGGGGAAATACTTAATTAAAAAATCATTTTTTTAGGACAAAAAACGGGGTACCTATTGTCAGTTCCATGTATGGAAGTTCAAACTTTAGGCTTTTATATTTTTATGCCATCGGGTTTAGTAAATAATATATGAAAAAAAAAATAACAGTTTGACACTGCTTGCAGTAGTCATAGCCAAAACGAAGAGTGAATATAATAATTATTATACTGTATGTTTTTCTTTATAATATAACTCCTTCATTACTCCAAGTCAATTTTCTCCTCTTCTTCTATTAAAAAAAGGTGAACATAAAGTAATTGAGTAATTTAATAACCAATTAGAGCCCCCGCAGACTGCAGACTTTTAGTCGGCCGATAGTTTGGTCGGGCTCTTTAATTAGTATGGAGATGTATGGTAGTGCGCATACTAATCTCCATACTGATTAAGAGCCCGAACACACTATCGGCCGACTAAGGCACAGGTCCCACCGTCGGCTAGTAAGCTAGAAAAGTTGGGCGAGTAGCAATACATTGCGGATCTGTAAAGGTCGATTGATCACACTGTGCCTGGTCAGCACGCAATGAACCGTTACTCGCCCAACTTATCTAGCTTACTAGCCGGCGGTGGGACCAGTGCCTTAAAGTCTGCAGTCTGCGGGGGCTCTTAATGTGATTGCTATTATTATGTGTACCAGTTTGGTGATGACAAATGCATTGTGTCGGCGCATAGAGACGCAGGAGTGGCACAGACCATAATGCAATTCGATGTTAGAAGAAGAGATCCGAGAATTCGATCTGATGTGTAAATGGGCACACGGCGTTAGTTTATCTATTAACCGCTCACTTGATTTCGTATTTTAAAAAAGGTAGCCTAAATTGCTTTACATTTTTCTTTACCACAGAATTCCTATTCGCTTGGCAACCACAAGTTGCGATCAATACATCACCCGTGGGTGATGTATTGATAATTTTTGTTATTAGCTCCTCAAAACATTGCAAAATGTTTTATAATTTTTCTAATAGGGAAAGGAATATATATGTAAACTTAAATTATAATGACAAAAAATCACTACGCTTTTATTTTTTCCTCGTTTACCAACGAAATGATAAATAATTTGTAGTTTATTTGTAACGTCATTTCGTTATCGATATTTATTTTATTACATTACTATCTTTGTCTTTCCGGCCAACATATATGATTTCTGATAAAGTAAATGTAGTAATTCATATTTTCCTGGTCGAGTTAATATTAAAAATAACGAAAGTGATATAAGAAGATAAGCAATTCGTTTGAAATGCTTATCTATTATATTTTCCTTATAAACTTAAAAAAACATAACCGAGAAGAATATCATTTTTTTATCGGTCTAGTAGATATAGGTAAATCTTTAAACAGATTCTTGCGCATTTTTTTTTCGTTGGGCGTTTCGCGCGTTTTGCGTTGATGCACCGTCCGCCCGGGCGTGTGTGGTACTCCAGCCCCCCTATTCCGTAACTTGTTTTAAGCTCACCTCAACGCTCACCCACAAATACAGGATGAATTTTTAATGAGTGTCCAAATTTTTTGTAGGCATTTGGTATCACTAATAGACTCCATTAAAAAAAAAAAATGGTAGGTATTTTTTTAAGTATAAATTATCCGTACAGCGTGGTTACTCGGGATTCAGTATCGCGCGGAGCGTGGCGGGGGCGGGGGAGGCGGAGGCGTGCCGTGTTAACCCTACTACCGGCTGAGGTGCCCGCGCGGTAAAGTTTTTTTGGGATAACTTTAACACTTTCGCTACCAGGAACCCGCCTAGAGGGCGCCTACGCCGTAGTCGCTTTCTGTTACATACGAGGAAAACCACAGGATCGGCTACGAGCGTAGCGCGTAGCGATTCGTGGTCACCAAAGTGTTAAGCAGCAATTACTAAAAATTTTAGTACTGAATGATATGAAACAAAAAAACATATTTTATATTTTTTGCTGGAGAATCTTATACTTGAATTTGGACACTCATTAAAAACAATAACAACAACAATTGCTGATATTCACGCGATATTCATGTTTTATCGCCTGTAAGTACTTCTACCTAAATAATTGATAAAACTAGAACAATTGATGTCCTAAATGAAACAAATCGGGTTGTTAACATATTGAAGATAAGATAAGATCGCATGACCCGGTTAACATTGTTTTCCTGCTGTGTGACGATGACTGATGTCTAAAAAGTTTGCCGACAAGGAAACACAAGTTAGGATAAAAATATTGATATTCCTGATACTATTGACGTAAACAATGTCACATATTAAATTAAAACCCTTGGTTAAAATAATGTGATTTTTTTATAAAATATGTAAATCATGAAAAGATGAAATGAATATACCTCCGTAAACCTCATTTTGTATGGGGTCACAATAGCTACGGTTCTATTTGAGAAAACATTTCTAAAATTAAAACTTTGTATGTCATTGCTACATCAATGCATTTTTTGCCATATGATAAATAATAATTACAAGTGTACCTAGGTTTTAACAAAAGCAGGTTTGGGATACCTAGTAAGTAAATAATTATAATAGTATCAGATAGTCTTGTTCTTCTTTAATAGGTACATAAATAGAAACAGGTTTATGTTTATCGTGAGTGATCACTTCGTGAAAGATTTGCACGCCTGTTCGCAGGCTAGATAGTGTGCGGCATCTTTGTAAGAAAAGTAACCGATGAAAGTAACGTTAGTTGGGTAATGGTATGTTAGCAAGTAACGTTAGTTTTTACTACCGGTACCTAGGTATTTTTATGATATTAACGTTACTTAACGTTACCTATAATGGGAATTTGGTAACGTTAACAAGCCCTGGTAAGAACTCTTGACTGTATCTGAAGCAAATACATTTTCTGATTGCTGATTCGATTTTACAGAAGACCGCAGCCATAGTAACACCACTATATTAATTATTATAAATCTGATAGTTTGTGCCGATATTATTACCTCTGAATCGCAAAAACTACTGATTCTGTATAACTTCCCAGGCATATGTTACTTTAGGAAAAATACGGTTCAGGTTACAAAAAAAAAACGCTAGTATAAATTAATGTTCTTCAATTTATACTAGCGTTTTTTTTTTGTTTTTTTATCTTATTTTAAAACTTTAGTCAAAGATGCTTTATCCGAGAATCCAACAAGCTTTCCACCCGGAAGTAATTATATACTACATTTAAATGAAGCATGCATTGTCTTTTTTTGTGTGATTTATCTTGAATATTATAGAACAAATAATAAAAAAAACAATGTAGCTTTTCAGGAGCCAGTTAAGTATTTTATTATGTCTGATATTTTGTTGGATTTTTGTGTTTACGTAGGTAACTATTTAAATGATAATATATCCGTTACTTATCTCCAAAATTGTCATTTTTTCCATCCAAGTTGTCAATCCATTGACTGGACTATGTAGTTTAGACAGGACATGTGCTACAATTTTAGTGTAGAATGCTAATTTAATGTCCGAATGATTCTTGTCTTTAAACATTTACTTACTCCGCTCATGAATCGATACTAATATTATAAATACGAAAGTTTGTGTGTCTGTCTGTCTGTTACGTCTTCACGCTTACACCGCCTAACCGATTTAGATTCAATTTAGTAAAGCTATAACTTGAGTCCCAGGGGGAAAGTTTGTATGGAGCTACAATATAACATACTAGTTTCACGCGGACGGAGTCGCGGGCAGAAGCTATATTTAATAATAAGCAAATCTCACTGATATTATATCAAATCTCATTGATCCAAAAATCAAGCCAGTAGACACTCCGTAGTAATTACATACATACATACATTCACGCCTTTATTCCCAAAAGGGGTAGGCAGAGCACATGAAACGTATGTTCCAGCGCCACTTTTAGCATACATGTGGGTATAAAAGATCGACAAAATGTGATATTGCAGTGATAGGTTGCTAGCCCATCGCCCACAACACACTTCAACCCTGGTCCCTTAGTCGACTATTACGACAACCACGGGAAGAAAGGGGGTGGTGAAATTCTAACCCGACACCACACGGGTGTCGGGTTAGAATAATTATTAGTATATAGTGTATAATTATTACCTGCTATTTATAACTCGTAAATCAAGTACCTATATGCCTATGTTATTTAATGTAAAGTACATAATTTAAGTGCTTGCTCATCGGAGACAATGGAATTACATTTATCAGTATTCTAAGCTGAAGTAGTCATTGCGCAAGAAATCACAAGTGCGACGCATAACGTTTACACTTATCCTAGATACATTATCAACATGAATTAGGGATTTAAACTCAAAAAATATAATTACATCAAAAGAAAGAAGCCAAAAAATATGCCTAGTGACGAAAATCCTATTCAAATATGTCATAGACTTACGATGCTACAACCGTTTTAACCCTTTAATTCGAATTGTCCAGCTGGCTTAACACACTCGAAGACCGTCTTTTGTATTTTTTTCCTGGCCAGAATCGTTTAGGCCGCATTAGCATTTTTTGCGAAATAAAGAGTGTTGCTTGTTAGAAAGAGAAAACGTCATAGTAAGTAAATGACAATCGTTTCATACGAAGGTACGCTTTGCGAAAAAGGGACAGAACATACCCCCTCTTAAAACTTTGGACACTTATACTTTGTGCCTTGGTTATTTCTCCATTTGGCTACGTTTTTAATCCTCTTTCAAGAAAAACATCATTATTGATTATTTTATTTAGTGTCTTCACCCCTATTGAGACTTAATTGAATTTGAATAAAACATAAAATTATAGACTCCCTACATCCACGCCTATTTCTATTTATTTCATATGTCAAAGAGGACCCCGGGAATAACGCTAGGCAAGGGGTCAGCAAACTTTTTAGACAAAGAGCCAGATCCCGGAAAAATTACGATTTTTCGGAAGCTCAAAGAGCCACAGTACAAAATTTTAGGGAAAATAATAATTTCGGGTGAGTCTGCAAAGTGGAAATGCTGTGTTTGAGTTTGATAAAAATAATTACATTTGCCTCGCGCTATTTACGTTTTTTTTCGTCTGATTTTCATAAAAAAACTATTTTTTTGGGGAACCTAAAGAGCCGCAACAAACCTTTCGAAGAGCCGCATGCGGCTCGCGAGCCGCAGTTTTCCGACCCCTGCACTAGGCGGATGATGACTCCTACTCCTAATCCTCTACCCATGCTTTTTCACGATTCCGTTCGTACAAGTTTTTAGAGAGAATCTTATGTCGGTTTGAGTCCAACTAACTAGTTAAAAATTATAGCCAAAGCTAGACGTTGCGTTTTTGTTTTTTCCTGTATTGTTCATGAATAATAAATAATAAGACTGACATACCCCCTTATTCGAATAAGGGCGGCGAATCCTCAAACAAGGGTCGGCAACGCCCATGTTACTCCTTTTGAGTTACATGCGTCTATAGGCTGCGGTGCCCGCTTACCATCAGGCGGGCCGTACGCTTGTTTGCCACCGTAGTTGTATAAAAAAACATAAAATGTCAAAGTGACAGATAAGGACAAACTAACTTTAACACCATTTAAGTTAAAACAGGCTTGTAGGACGTTTATGAATACGGCCGGAAGTATTTATTTCTTTCTTATTCAAACTTTCATAAAAGAACAGGTCTATACAAATGTATACTTTAATCTAGTCTAATAATGTGTGTAGTGTGATGCTCGTTATAAACTATTATGTGACAAAAACCTCTATCCAAAGAAAAAAAAGTAACATGTATTTTTCCGTTTTTCAATTTATACATTTAGTTAGTAACACATTAAATTTACGAGGAGTAGGGCACACTAGAATGTCATATCACTATACATATTATACTATATTTGGAGTAACCCACAGACAATTAAGGAGGTAGGTTTGTCCATGCATCTTACAGGAGACCGCAGTTATAATAACACTATATATTACCTGCTCTGTTTGTGGTGTTGTGTGCCGATATTAATTTAATAATAAAATCATACTGAATTTTAAAATAAAAAGAATAGGTATTCTAAAAAAAGTTAATTTACAGATTAGGTTATTTTTTCCACAGACAAAGGATTAATCGAAGAACGACAAACAAAGCAAGTGATTACACTACTGTTTATACGTCATTAAACTAAGTACTAATTGACTGGAATAGAAGGGATTACCAGACAAACCAGCAACTATTAGCGAGAGCGGTTTTGTGAAATGACAAGCATTGCTGCTGCACA
Organism: Epinotia bilunana; assembly: GCA_947049275.1. Lineage (NCBI taxonomy): Eukaryota > Metazoa > Arthropoda > Insecta > Lepidoptera > Tortricidae > Epinotia > Epinotia bilunana. The sequence goes on from OX346265.1 coordinate 9,166,638, forward strand.
AGAAAAAACAGGGAAACCAATATTTAACAGGTTATAAAGCGATCAATTGAGACCTGTTATTACTAATACTAATGCAACCAGTAAGATTAAAGTAGGTACAAAGGACATAGATAGTTGGTACACTAAGCCAAGAAAATGTTATTTAGCTAGTATTAAAATTTTACAGCCTTGTCAGTCCGCTGACAAAAGGGTGATGATGTAGGATAGTTTAGCTAACCTAATTCGATGGTTCATCGACCCAAAGTGAGTCGTAGCTTCCAACACGAGTATCGCCATTCCTTCTTGCGCTATTTTCCGCCGCTTCATGGCTTAAACTTCACGACGTATCTAATTCAAACGATACACGATGACGTCGCTAGTACCTACGTTTTATTCCATCACGCGTAGGCGTCAATGTGGTTTTCTGTTTAGGTGTTATGAATTTTTCCTGTTAATTCATTTTTGTGGTAACAGAAAAACACCGCTTGTGTTCGTCGCAGCACTGTCGTGGTACATATAAAGAAATACTATCTTTCGCCGCGACTTTGTCTGCATAAACTCCCTTGGCAACTTTCAACTTGTAAAAAGTATCTAATAATTTAATGCAGGTCAATGATTGACCGCTTTGCATGATTGACCAAAATCCATACAAACACATTTATAACATTAGCACAAATACAACACAACACATTCATATTACAATTTGTGATACTTTTGACGAGACCCCCACCATGCGTCCCTCACTGGTAGCAAAGAGAATCCTTAATATCTTCGTATTCAACAACACTTATTGTCTATAAATTAATGTTATGCTAGCCAGGGTGAGATGTTCTACCTTACACAAACAACCTCAGACAAATTCTTTAAGTCCGTCCGACATAAACGCGATTAGGCTAGGCGGAAGTTACAAGCGTCCCACTGGCTAGTTGCCTTCACAAAAGCGTTTTGCAAGTGGTTACCTATCTGAAACACTAAACTTTTTTGTCCTTTTTACATTTTGACATTAACTATTCGACAAACTTCGTTTCACTTTTTTTTTCGTTTGTCCGACACTTTAGTTCGAACGTTAACAGCTGGTCCTTTTATGGTTTCGCTTTTGTAATTGTTTGACAAATTAATGATTCCCAATTATTAGTATACCCATAATACCATTATTCCTACCGAACGATTCCGTGGATAATCTGTTCGTGTTTTGTAAAATCGGCTTTATTATATTTGTCATATTATTGTTTATACGGAGCAAACATGTTACTGATTTACAATCCGCATGCTGTTTTTTCATCTCTATGAATATGAATTAGTCATCATGCTATGCAAGTTATACTTATAAAATACACATGTAAGTAATTAGGTAGGTGGTAAAAAAGTGTTCGGTTCTGGCGCTTCGCCAGCCGCTGCCGCGGCACGCTCGCTTCGGTCGCTCGGCTCGCGCGCTGCTGTAGGGTCGCGGTTCTACCTAACGCTTCTCCTCGCTTCGCTCGTCGTCGTACCTACACCTACCTGCCTTAGAGCCTCTATGAACTACTTTGAACTTCACTCAAAATGAACCTTTGGCTAAACGTATGGAATGCGGAAAGTAATAAAGTAAGTAAAAAATTGGCTGTGAAACAAAAGTTGTAACAAGCCAAAGCTCAAATGTGTTAGTTTTTCGGACAACTGAAACATTTAGATACCATCGAATAGTAAATGAAAAATGTAATGCATTGTATGCAAGAAATTATAAAAATACGATACGTTTTCGGGCAAACAATATTCGGTCAGTAAACTTTAGTGATTGCGATAGGTTACCTTTGCAAGTCTGTACTTATATCACCATCATTTGCGATAGTTATGTTTTAATAAGATATATTTTTTGGCAAGAAGAATATAATTTACACATACCTTTTTTGATTAGGAAACAGGAATTTTCGTAGCTATTGCATTTCCTTATTTTCAATGTGGATTGTATTTTAAATATTCACTTGGTGATTATGACCACGTTTTATAATTTTCACTTTAAATTACTCCTTAATACCTGATCTAAAAATTAATTATGTTAATCATTTGCCGACTTACATTTTGAACTTCCGTCATTAAAATTTCGTCGAAAAACGGTTCAGAATTGTAATGAAAAATAATTAACAGGGCAATTTTCTTGCAAATTATTATAATAAGGTCTTAGTTTACTTTCGGAAGTAATTTCCAAAGGCGTTGCTTGTGTTTTCAGAGAAGAATTTTGTTATCAGAGTTAGAACAAAACGAGACATTAAACTCTGTTAAAATGTTCATACAATAGCGAATATTTGCTGGTGACTATGCACATTTGAAAGTAATGTGTACTATCAGGCCTATCTATCCCACAGTTCACATTTTGGCACGACATGGCGTAATTTAACTGTGTACCTACGGATATACGGTTCAATATATCTTCTCCCTGATCTACGGATCATCATCATCATCTTCATATCAGCCGAAAGGCCTCCCCCAAAGAGTGCCAAAGTAATCGGTCCCGCGCCACCCACATCCAGCGGACTCCCGCGACCTTTACCAGGTCATCAGTCCAAATTGTGGGGGCTTGCCCACGCTGTACCTTCCGGCACGTGGTCGCCTCTCGAGAACCTTTCCGCCCCAACGTCCATCGGTTCTACGTGCAATGTGCTCCACCCACTAAATTGGTACCGTTGCTACCTTGGTTCTGCTACGGATAGCATAATTTCTGATGAGACCACGCAGAGAAACTCCGAGCACCCCGCTGCCACGATCTACGGATGTAAGTGTCAATATATTTTCTTCATCCTATTTACGCTCTGCTGGGATGCAGAGGGCCTACCGCGAAACGAAAACGAACTTCGTTCGTGTATCTCCCTCTCCGTCGCACTTGCTGGTTCGAGAGACAAAGACGGAGATACACGAACGAATATCGTTTTCGTTTCGCGGTAGCCCCTCAGGGCTCGAATCAACTCACTCCGTTTACTTCGGTCTTTGGTAGTTTATGCAACTTCTTCCTATTTTATCGCCAATCACATCTCATGCTCAGGGGACGGCCAAGTTGTTCTGAGACGACCTTCTTCCCGCTTAGAGGGTATCTGCCACGTCAGGGCATACTTGGCCAAGCAAGAGTCGGGTTTCCCAAGGGATCCATTCCCATGACCAATCCATTTGTGTTAGGAATGTTGGCATCTATATAGAGCCTTGAAGTACGTAGGCAATTAACCCTCCGTAAAATTCATTTTCTGATTAATCTGATGCCTAGGGACCAGTCCGTGATTATTGCAATTTGTATATTGTAAAGTCACACAGTCAGAAGTACTTTTAGAAACCCGCTTGAAACCGCTATTTACACTTAATCATATGTATTAGTAAAAATAGAAATCTATTAAAATAGCTCCGGTTGTTGGATGAGCTAAATTCTTAAAATGTCGGCAACTCACATTTCACACCCGTGGAGCTGCAAGCAGCCATAGGCTACGTTGACCGCTTAGCATCAGGCGGGCCGTAAGATTGTTTGTCACAAGTATTTATTTATCTAAGTATATAAGTATGTATATCGTCGTCTGTCGTCGTCTGCATGTATATCAGGCGCGGCGTGGTTAGGCCCCCCGCAAGGTGGACTGATGACCTGGTAAAGGTTGCTGGAGTCCGCTGGATGCGGGTGGCGCAGGACCGGTAACTTTGGCACTCTTTGGGGGAGGCCTATGTCCAGCAGTGGACGTCTTTCGGCTGATATGATGATCGTCGTCTAGTACCCATAGTACAAGCTCTGCTTAGTTTGGGACTAGGTCGATTGGTGTCAGATTGTCTCCAAATATTTATTTTATTTCTAAAATTCACAAGCGTACACTTTGTCTGTTTACCATCAAGCGGCCTTTACACTGTTTTGCTACCATCGGGTATAAAAAACTTAGGAAGTAATGTTACATTTTATAAAAGATTAATAATATGCTAGGAGCATTCTCAAATATAAACAACGAAAATATTCTAACTAAGTTAGAGAAAATAAATAACTTTAAAAGTGAAATCCTCTCAAAATTAGCTAGCTATTGTTAGTTGTTTTGCATCCTTTTTAGGATATGAGGTCAGCAATAACGGTTACCGTCGTCTCGCGACCCGGCCGCGAAACTAGCACTTTACAAATAACATGTGCAAAGACGTACTCATGAAATGTTTTATCACCTGTATTGGTCTCAATATCATTAACAAGGCATTGGACAGAAGAGAACATCAGTCACTGATTCTACCGAAATATTAGGCCGCGCTGTGTACAGTTAGCAGCAGAAGTAGTTGTGCAAAATAACACGCTCAATTATTTACAGTCCTTACTCTCTGGACATTAGAGTCTGACTGTACGCCAGCGGGCATCGGGGCGACGAGCGGCAATTCATGCAATTTGCAGTGCACCGCATTTGTTACTAAATTCCAAATTCGTTATAATAAAAACGGTTTTAAGTACCAGAATACTAAGTCCGTTATTTTTAAGGTGCTTACATAAACATAAAGTCAAGTTGAGCAAAAGAAACAAACAAAGACACAACCGTGCCATAATTTACTCGATATTTTTTATTAGAAACAACAAAATACAAAATCGTTATTAATTTTATAAGATCGATCCAAGTGCTTAACCTAAACCTCAATTAACTAACGAGGTTGAACGGTGTCAACACTGGTACTCAAATGATACATATATAGTCATCTTCTAAACAATAATTTATCGTTTCGTGCATTCCAGATATTTCTCTCAGTCTAACATCGAGTAAAAGTTCCATTTGAGACAATTTGCCCTGCATTGTAAAATTTCAAATGACTGTGCTGAATTGAAATATAAGTATTAAAGATAAGTTCCTACTAACTGACTGCTGAAAATCCTTGACTTTTTTATATAGTAATATAGGTGCCAATTCGGCCACGTTTGTACAAAATTAATCCTTAAATGTCCTAAAACATTTAGAGCACTTCTGTACATCATAAGAAGAAAGTCTATTATTATATTCTCCAGATCTTAAAATCTAGGCTGAACATATTCATACTTAATCAAATTCACCAAACAAGAATTGGGTTTATTTCAAGAGGATACTAATACCTTAGACCCCAGAAATCCTTATTCAAGTTTTGGTCTTATCCGGCCTTCGTATTTCTACTTGGTTACTAGGTTATTAAAACATCGACTACGCTACAGTATGACTGAATAATAAAATTTAATGAGGGGTCCGTTTAAACGACGAAACTATTAAAAGGCACGATTTAGCATGACTTGGCGGGAGCTCTACCGTGAGTACCGTGCCTGCAGATAATTATGTTTTTTCGACTGCACTTCAGTCCGAAACGGGATTAACCCCACCGTTTTGCAAATTTCCTTTCAAGGCAAACCAAACAAAAGATAAAGGACTCCCCACCATGATTCACCCGTACTGGCAGCAAGCGCACTCATTCGCGTCTCACGCGTCCACTCGCGCGCATGTCAGGATTGTATGTGTGTTCAGTGTTGTGATCGTGCTGTGTAAACATCATTGTATCGAGTTTTGACTGTTGGAAGTTTTGTTTTTGGTGCACAATGTTTCCTAGGATACAAGGATTGGTGAGTTTTAAATTACTGCTTTGTTTTTGTGTTTGCAGATTGACGATGCGCAGTAGGTTTTAAATTAAGCTTTTAAAGGTAAAATATGCGTTTAGTTTTTATGGCGTTTTTCTGTCAGTATATGTGACTTCACCATACTAAATAGGTTTTAAGTCTAACGTCTGACAATGCATTCTATTGCATATTTATTATCGTTAAGTTACACGTGTTATATTTCTTCAATGCAATAGATTTAATGAAATCAACATGCATTTATTAATTACTTAGAGCATGCAGACACGCATCGATGCATTTTTGCGATTTATTTTGTTATTAAAATTTTACTGCACAACAAAAACGTACAAATAGTGGGCTGACTGGCATGAGGCATTTTCTACCAGTCAACCAGTGGGCTAAAGAGAAAAATTTGGTGCAGATGCAGATAATTGCGTACTTAGTAGGATAACCAACTTAAGTTTCATTTTGTCACATGCATCTGCGCTTCCTTTAATGGTGTGTGGAGAGGTTTAATTGTACATACTCATATTCGAATTTTCGTGTCATGGTTTGTACCTGCCAGATTCATATGGCATAAAAACGGAAAGTCTCATCTCTAGGAGTTTGTATTTTAAAGTAGCCACAACCTTCATTATTTTTTGCCCACGTGGTTTTTACTAATTGAAATCGCAATTTAATTCAATCTGCATTAAACTCAACCCAGTTATAAATAATCAGAACAATCCGTGGAACTCCGTGTGTATTATGACCACGTACTTATAATATAAGCACTCACCCTTATGTATAGGGATTAAGGTTTAGATTTGTATATATATTTAAACAACACACGATTTCACTATACAGTCACGTACAAGATAGAGATTTGTGCCTCCGGGAATGGTGGTAGACAATATCGGAATAACGAGCAGTATAACTAGGGTGAGACGTGATTGGATCATTAACGTGAAGCCTAGGCCTACTAGAGGCATCCTCCTGTTCAACTGAATATACAGCGTGGAACGGAACGATGGACTTTCCCGCATGAGGGGGATTATTGAGCGCTAGTACGTCACATTTTCCAGATAAACTATTTTTTTTGACGCGATTTTTTTTTTACGTTTGTATGGAGCTCGTCGCTCCAGTCGGCCAACGCTCCATACAAAGGTAACAAAAAAAATCGCGTCAAAAAAAATAGTTTATGTGGAAAATGTGACGTACTAGCGCTCAATAATCCCCCTCTTGCGGGAAAGTCCATCGTTCCGTTCCACGCAGTATAGCATTCGAAATTAGAACAGAGTTGCATTTGTTTTGTTTCTTCGATTTTAAAATAAAGTTGATTCAAATATCATCGCCATGCTTTTGGCGGCCGGCTCAGGAGAAATCCTAATTGTGCAGGATAATACTTTCGCTCATTTTAGACATTAGAGTCACGCCGGGTAGGTTTTTTACATGGTGGTATTCAAACATACGGCCTACCTGACGGTAAACAGATACGGTAGCCTATGGATGGATGAACAATAACGATATTTTTAAATAATAAAACATATTTTTTTTACCTCTTAGGTACATAAAACACACACGGGAAAAAGTGACTTAGGTATAAATAACAAGGTCCTAATATAGTGCATCTCGCTGACACATACATGACTACTTTAAAACGCTATCTTAAGGTCAAAACCAGGTATACACCAAGGTTATGTCAGTATTACATATTCTAACTTGGCAATACATGGGCTATTTAACCCTAATACGATCGAAGACTTAAAATGGCAAAGACAAGTGGGCAAGTGTTCGCATATTTGGCCCCCGATAACGTACAACCAAACTGGAAAAATCTCGGATAAAACGTAAGATTTCATGTACTGTATAAACTCTAGTTTATTCCTAGATAAGCCCACTAAAGAATAAATTCGATCTGTTGTCAATTAGACACGTTTGTAAAAGATGGATTAACAGGTAGGTAAACATTCCGTGGTAGTTAACAAATCACCAGAATGGTGATTAAGACCCATTAGGTAAGTTCTACGTTACGAAGTGGTTTTTATTTTCTCAATCGGTTGTAAGCCAAAACTACTAGGAGAAAATGTCGCATTTAGTTGATGTCCATTTTAGTTTCATAACTTAAGTCCTGAATCAACGCTTCAATTAACAAAGAAACACCATGTACCTAAAATACCACGTCTCAATTCATGGTCAATAAAAATCCCTAGAAAGATGTTTTTATCGAAATACAGTATAGGAACAATACATAGCAGGTAAGTAAAACCGGAGTTGGGAACCAGTTTTTGTAGTTGATGATAATTAGATAACCTGTAAAGAGGTATCGAATGAGTGTGGAGTATACTTTGTAGCACCTTAGTGGTGCACAGTATTACTGTCGATGTAATTGTTACCATGTAATAAATACCAACTTCTTATCCAAATCCAAATTCGTATTTTCTAAAAGTAGTGCCTCTGTCTGCTGTAGCACCCGCGTGCATTTATTTTTGGAAATAATCATTTCGAAAAACTGAATCGAGGAAATAAATTCTATATTATTATTGAACCTACTCACAACATTATTTTTACTAAACGGGACTTAATCGCGTATAATTAACTTATTTATGTACCTTACTGAGGTCTGGTCTCCCGACGTTTTGGACGTTTCGCAACATCTACTCACAACATTTCACGAGAATCGGTTGAGAACTGCGACCTGGGCTGTTATTCTCTACGCGCTAAATCGGCTCACCCCGCCGTTCACCCGTCACAAAACTAGACCTCTACCTACGCTCAGTTACTACGCGTTCGCGGTGTCATGATATACTTGTGGGTGAACGGTGAGGTGAGCTTAAAACAAGTTACAGCATAGGGGGGCTGAGAACAGCCGGATCGTCGTCGAACGTACGAAAGAATTTGAGAACTTCGTTTGCTACGCTCGCTCGTTCAATAAGGACAGCAATTGCACATGGTTTAATAAATAATTTACTTTAAAAACAAAGTTTTAACCGACTTCAATTGAGTACTCCGCCAAGCCACGAGAACATTTCTTTTCCAATTTACCTCATGAACTGATTTCCGAGAGCAAATGCGTTGATTATTATAGAAAAAAACCTAATCGCTGTATGTGACCCGATAATATTTGAGGACTTTCGTCGATTCCACAAGGATCACCCTTGGCACTTCATTAGTTGCTATTTCAACGGAATCTTATCAGAATCTGTGATATACTTTTGTACTTTTAAGTACATAATTGAGGAATTCCATAAGTCATCTGTGGTCTTCATCATCAATTCCACTCCACCAATTTATGATTTCCGGATGTAAATACACGAGTTATAATAGAAAATACCAAAATCACTACACGCGTGCCTAATATAATTGAGGAGTTCCCTCAATTCCTCATGGATCCCATCATCCAATTGAATTTTCAAAAAAATGGGACCCACCTGGAAGCATATACTTACAAACAAAAAAAAAATTATGAATCGGCTCATCAATGACGGAGTTCTGAGGTAACAAACATTGAAAAAAAAAAAAAATACAACCGAATTGAGAACCTCCTCCTTTTTTTTGAAGTCGGTTAATAAAAGAGCATGACGGAGAAAATGGGAGTCGGACTTCAAGTAATCATACTAACTTTTAATATTGTGTAGGGTTTCCACGATTAACAACTATTTAAATAAAATTGCCTATTGAAACTCATAAAACAAATCTTCAGTTTGTATATGTATATATAGCTCTTGCGCTTTGATAAATTAAACATACAAGTATATAAGATCGATGTGTACGTATGAAATGCATGAATTTTCAAATAACTCTGAATAATAAGGACATAATACTACAAAACGGAAATGACGTATCATACAAAGTTTAGAAGAACATGATTCATCTTAAAATTAGGATGATGGCAATATTGGTACAGTTAACAAAGATGAGACAACAAAGAATTAAGAGCATGATTCACATCTATAAACTTCCTGTCAACGTTTAACAAATGAGTCTACGTTGCAAATTAGTAAGACTACTGGTGAGATGTTGCAAGAATACTCGTTAAGATAATACGTTAATACAGGATTGCGTGATGGCGATCAATTATAAATGTTGCTTGTGGACAAGGAAGATCTTGCTGTTATGCATTTTTCAATGAACCAAGACAACGTAAGATCGTAATTTGACAAAGTTTTATTGAAGGCCTACGTGTCATGGCCGTCAAATAATTTGTAACTAGCTGACCCCCCGAACTTCGTATGGCCAAACAAAATAAATGAGAAAATGAAAATACCTATTTTTTTTCCATGTTTTAATAGGTAGTTCCGCTATTCGGAGCGAAGACAAAACCAACAAAAAAAACATCATAAAAATCGGCTCAGCCGTTCTTGAGTTATAAATGGCCTAACTAAGGGTTATTCTGCTCTCAGTAACAGATTTTGCCGAGGTGAACGATGCTGATAATACGAGTATCGATATAAAATGTAACCTAGCCGGTTGCTACGTGACTTCAAACACGTTAGTCTCAAAACAAGGTTGCCTACAAGGGACCTGTGAATGGTGTTACGTCAGTTTGATTTGGAATCGTCCCAATATTTATTGTTTGGTATCATGTACTCTGCTTCTGTTTATGTTATGATGTGGCTGAGTCATGTGAATTTAAACATAAGTTGCAATTCACAAGCGGTAATGCCAATGTAGCGATTGTTGCAACAAAAACTGCAAATCGATTTCCTCTTTGCTTTTGTTTTCAATTGATAAGAGCTCTCATTTAGGTCTCTGTGTTCGCCAAGAAACATAATATTATAAGACTATGAAACACCAGGTTGCCTTTTAATTGACCAGTGACCATTAAGCCGAGCTATTTAAGGACTAAGGAACCCATTACATGTTAAATATAAATGGTGATCTTAGTAGTTTTTTTTAAATAGCGAATTGACCTTGTTGTTCACAATCTACTTAACTGCACCATATTAAATAAGAATGAGCGAAAAAAAACTTTTCAATTATTTTGTTCATATCTTTGGTGGCTCTGTCCATACCAAATATCGACACTAAAATGAGGTTGTCTGTTTATAACAACTAAGTACCTAGCTCTACATTGCACGTTACGGCTTAGTATACAACCAGCAGAAAAGCAGTCTATGCAAACCTGTGTAAATCTAGTTTTATTCTCTCGATTCTGCAAGTCACTTGAACGTAAATCCTGTATTATGTATGGACTTCTAATTATAGTACCTATTTCTACAATTGACGTCAAAGATAAGTCATCTATCGTCTATTAGAAACTAGTAACGTGCAAAAGAAACACGTCGTCGATTGTCACACGTCTGCAAAGTATAGGTCTTGGAACTAAAGTCTAAGTAATAAAAGTCATAGTTTTGAAGATATTTTTAAAGACCATGCATGAAGAGGGATAGGAGATAGCGTGTTAATGAACAGGGAAGTGGTACCACGCATCCGCTGGTTATCGATACTGGTAACGTGATAAATGAGGGGAGGGAATTAAAACTAAAAGGATGTGAGTACTGGATAAGTCTAGTTGAGGGGGGAAATGTCAGCGGCAGAAGTCTCTAAAGACGGATACGGACTTAAGTAATAAATACTGCCACTGAATTAATCAAGATATTACCTAAGAACCCCTTCAGTTTTGTCTTTTGATTCTTCTCTTTGGCCTGATGCTAGTGACAAGGAAAAAGAAATGCTCTTTAAATTACTTTTAATAAACGTGTAGGTTTGTAAGGATTTATGGAAGTTGTTAATAAAATTCTTCTCGTCATATTTTATTTAATTTTTATTTGATCTTGTTTTTTTTGTTTGAATTCGATATGACTATATAATTTTTAATTGTTTATTTGTTTGTTTGTTTGTTCATTTTATAATAATTATTATTATAATTTTTACTGACTTTATTTCATTATTACCAATACTAGTTTACTGCATTCCGAGCAAATAAAATCTTTGAGTCTTAAATATCACATATTAATATTGTTCAAACTTTTCAGCAATATATTAAGTTAATTCATTAAAACAACATAGGTAGGTCATAAGTCATAATATTTATATCCGCGAAAGATGCGAACAGAAGCTACTATTTATTAAATATCAACCTCATTAGCTAAGTTACGCGTCGCTTTTGAGCCTATACCCAAACTCTTTTTTGACAAAGGCGATTGTTTTCGGGAAATGCTAAGGAGAAGTTAATTATTTGTCCTTTAAAATAAAAATGTCTTAATGCCAATAAAATAAATTATCGTAAAAACGATATAACAAGGCTATGTAAGGTCAACAAACTTACAACTTTAGTACCAGGATCAAATACTCGCACACCACCTGTCAATAGTCCCCAGGATGTCACCAATTAAGCGCACTCTGGCGCTCCGCTACTCCACGCCAGTTTTTCATAGGGCACCAAGTTGATTCAAACTTTTAGAAAAAAATATTACAACCCCGTTATGGCGAGGACGGGAATAATTAATTCACAGGTGTGTCTGTAATTATACAAAGTTTAAAGCAAGCCTTGCGACTAAATTGTCGCCTGGTCCTTTTCCATCTGGTCTTTTATAAAAAGAACGCAAGATAAACAAGAAAGAGCGATGACTAGTACTAGCTATGCAGGTTAGACTGGGTTTTGTTTATGTTAAGAATTTAATTAAATTTAATTTAACCAGACACAAGTAAGTGTAAAAAGCGACATAGTTAAACGTCGAATTTGTAGTTGGAATCTTATTAAGCCCTTGTGAAGGACAAATTAATATGTTTGACCACGACCTAGTACGTAAGGCGGGTAAACGTAATAATATACCTACATACATTTAAAGCCAATGCAACTTTAGCTTTTAATAATCCAATACCTTAAAAATATTAGCAGTTGTATTACAGTATCATTGTATATCCGAGTAGGTAACTAAAGTAGATATTTTTTTAAGTGATGTGGACAGTTGTAGTTAAATTATAAATATGAATTTTGTGTACAGTCGACGTCATATAGTAAGTAGCCAAATATATCGTAGCACATCCTTACCTACAGTAATAGACTTGTTGCGATATATTTGGCTACTTTGGTTGCTACGAACTGACTGTAAGTACATGCATGTGATGATAAGATATGTCGTTTTTAAGTTGTAAGTTGTAAATAAATATAATATTTTTTTTATAGAAAACGAATGCAATACAGATTGGTAGTGGAAAATTAGTGGGTGTTCGATATTTAAATTATTTTATAAAAGTTGGGACTTGTCACGAACATAGTTAATTGGCTCACCAATCTCATCAGTTCGATTTGAGTAAGAAAGATTGTTCCCAAAATATTGATTTGTTCGTACTATAAGTACATCACTATTATTCTCTATACATCTTTATTTCCATTTCTAGCTTTTGCCCGCGACTTCGTTGGCGCTGACTTCCTTTTGTTGAACTTTTACTGCGTAAAAAGTATTATTTATGTTAATCCAGGCTATACTCTATTTGTATACTAAAATTCATTTTAATCCGTTCAGCCGTTTTTGCGTGATTTAGTATTAAATACCCAAGCTTTCGCATTTATAATAACCATGAATATTAACTTCTATACCAGCCTAATTCTATTGAATTCCGGTTGCGGAAAGTCAAAAAACCGGTATTATTAAATAACAGTCATAAAGCTGTTGAATAATGTACAATACAAAGCATATCGCAATTAACATTGACTTTTCTAACCTTCGTTTACTGTTAAGTAATAAAAATAACCATAATATGCATTCTTACTAAGTACACAACGTGGTGGTCACATAATATTTATTCATGTAACATACTCGTATTTGTACAACAAGGTCACATGACATGACAGTTAAGCTGTACCTAAATTGAATACTAAGCGAACTGAGATATTAAATTCCAGACAAAGAACTTAAAATTCACATTGCACTACGAAATATTCCTCCGAGGTTTAGCACATAATCTTGAATGTCATTTTTGCAAACAAGTTATAAATTGAGTAACCTACTTGTAATTTAAAACTATTTAAACCCCAAAAATGTGTTACTGGCTACAGTTTTAAATCATTCAGTTAGGTACAGGTTATTAAAAAACATCAAAGTAGTTATCATATTATTAGTAACACTCAGGCGGTCATCTTGACCTCCGCACATAAAAACAGGTTAATTACATCCCACCATGGAATGCGTTTATAAATTTAACAAATACACGTGATTAGGTGATTTAAACCCCATAAAATAATTATTTTTAAGGAGTGACCCACGAGACGTAACCTTGGCAACGAGCAACTAAAAATTGTTGATTGGCCCTCAGTATTAAAATTGTAATACATTTTTGGTTGGACCTCCATTCCGCGGTCAAAGTTGTATGTTTGAAGAGAATATTTGAAACAATAAGGTACCAAGAAGTAATAAGACGACCCAAGATAGACTAGAATGGAGAATGCTGCAACGACAGAGGGCCAGGCCAGGCAGTTATTAATAGAACGATGGATAACAATGAGAGAATAACTTTTTCAAACTATTTACCAATTCTGCTAATGTCTACGTCTGCATACGCTAATTTTGTTTCTCAGATGTAATCTACTGATGACGTAGACATACACGGTTTTTTTTAACGATCTACATACTTATAGAAAACTCCCGTGAGAATGAGACATATTATAATATAATGAAAACGGGTCACTCACGTATTTTATATCGAGAAACGCGCCGGCAACGCGTGTGCTCATGACTATAGGAACCGCGAATAAGTTCGAAACATGTCGAGCGTTTCTCGATATAAAATACGTTATTTTGGTTTATAATATACCTAGATTGATTAATTTACTGCATTACTACACAGTGCAATTGTATAGAGATATATTAAGTTACTCAAGGGATGACCAATATAGAGACGCTCAAATTCGAGACATTCTCGCCTATGTATCTAGTTATATCTAACTGTATATAGTGGGCCGCGATTCCAGTCTATTATTTAAGGAAAGGTATCGCTTTTCTTTCATGTCTTTGCCATTCTGATTTTTGAAAGATATGACATGACAGGGGCATGATATGGCACCGGGCCTCTGCACAAAATTATTAATTAATAAATATATTGACATATAAACCGAGTTAAAATGTCAAATTTAGCGGTGCTCGTTCGAAATCCAATTTTCTAAGAGCGAGCGACTAACCAGTTTATTAGGACTGTTTGCATTTTAAATTCGAATTTAGAACTCCGACTGCCACTTGGCAGACATTGTCTATGGTCGAGTGTTTACAGTAACGATAAATGTTGCATAAAGGTGTTGTTTGCGCTTAGAAATTTATATTAAGTGTTCCTTTTTAGTGTTCCGTAGTCAACAAGGAACCCTTATAGTTTCGCCAAGTCCGTTTGTCCGTCTGCGGCTTAGCTCAGTAACCCTTACTACTAGAAAACTGTAATTCGGCATGGGTATATAAATCAATCACGCCGACAAAATAGTAGAATAAAATGTGGGAGTTTTATAGTATGGGGTATCGTTGGATAGCGTGTTCAAAAATATTATGGGTTTTCAAAAAAAAACAATTTTTCAATTCATTGGTTCATTTGCGAGATATTGGGCTTTAAAGCTTTACTTTTTGTTCGAGTCATGTGCCGTATATCGTACATTTTTGATATAACTATAGGTAGTTATATCAAAAATGTATGTGATTAGGATCAATACCTACAGATTACGACAAGAATAGATGTTGTTCACTCAGTGTTTTGACAAAGCATTATTGAAATGTATTACAAGATTAGTCCACGCAATGTAATTGTTTATCCTCAGACAAACTTCTTATTTCAGTACACACACGATAACATCACGTCTGTCTCTGTATTATGTAGATTCTTCACAATATTTGCTGTTTTTTTGCTCTTTCAACAACACAGTTTACACAGTGCAATGACTTCAACTAAGAGCCTGTTCACACCAATCCATGACTGTCAGTGATGCATCTGACAACGACACTTATTGTTTGGAGCACGCTCCGATATCGGACTGGGCCGAGTGAACAGTAAGCATGCATTTCATACATGGGTAAGGAAAAAATTCTTGGCCAGCTTAACTCGCTCAATTAATTTTTTTATGAATGTTTTCCGATGTGACACAAAAATTATCCATACAATTCTACGGTTAATTTTTGTGTCACAACGGAACTTTATTCACTTCTTCAGTATGGCTAACTACCGACTAACCAGGCTAACAACTAGCCAAGAATTTGGTCCTTACCCACATTTACTTGCCCTCCTAAATCTTTACTGCCCCCCTATTCTAGCCCAGCCCCCCTATTCTGTAACTTGTTTTAAGTTCACCTCAACGCTCACTCACATAATATATCTTGACACCGCGATTCGTAGTAACTAAGCGTTAGGTAGAGGTCTAGTTTCGTGACAGATGACCGGCGGGGTGAGCCGCATTAGCGCGTAGCGAATTCTCGGTGAGCGTTGAGGTGAGCTTAAAACCAGTTACAGAATAGGGGGGCTGGATCCGGCACCATGTCGTTAATGGATTGGTGTGAACCGGCTCTTAGTTGAAGTCATTGCACTGTGTCAACTGTGATGTTGAAAGAGCAAAAAAAACACGGAAACGCAAGTATCGACCGTCCTTGTCAATGAGGTGAAGGTTTGTCGCCTTGAAATTGTGACCTAGTAAGTGAAATGTCGAGAAAAAAGATTGAAAGCGACATGTACCTACGCGTAATCTGCTAATTAAGTACAGACAGTTAAATTTATACTTGGGGCTGGCTTGGGATGCCGAAGGTAACGTAATAAGTTTTTGTTTCTGAGTCTATAGAATGTATTTAAAAAGTAAGTCTATGTATTTATATAAGTTTGTATATCGTCGTCTACTACATATAACAAAAGCCTTTTTCTCCTGATATTTCTTTTTTATATTAAATATATCCGTCTTAAATGGACGTTAAAATGACAAAAATATTTGTATTTTGTTCAGGCTTTGATAGCCACACAAAGCCATGTTTGCCTATTTTTTATCATTCTGCATTATTTGCATATACATACATATATTAACATGTATAAATTGTTTGTAACGCCTGCTTCTCGTGACAAATAATAGATTTATGTAGCAGTAAGACCCGCCTCTTCATTGTACTTACTAGGTGTACCTAACAAAATTAGCGCAAGATTTGTATTATAAAGAAACCAGTTTTATTTTCGATTTAATTAAGGTATGGTATGGACTAGTATATGGCACAACGTTCAGGGGACTAACACACTCTCGTCGAAAGCATGACCTATTTGCATTTAAGTTTCTGATTTGCTTTGAAGCAGCGTTGGCCTCCTTCAATACACGGTGATGATAAATCCTACTAGATTTTCGTTAAAGGTGTACACAAGAAACTTATAACCACCCGCTCCTTGAAGGAGGTCATTCAACGCTGCGCCTTTTGCTTATATAATATATCATTCAACTCCTTATTACCGGAATTATTACTCCATAATAATTATTTTAAACGACCGGTTAGCCTAGTAGGTAGTGGCGCTGCCTACGAAGCTGAAGGTCCTGGGTTCGAATCCGGTAAGGGCAAATATTTGTATGATGATCATGATTATTTGTTTCTGAGTCTTGGATGTTTTCTATGTATTTAAGTATTTATATCTATTAAATATATCGTTGTCTAGTACCCGTAACACAAGCCTTATTGAGCTTACCATGGGGCTAGCTCGATTTGTGTAAGATTGTCCCCTAATATTTATTATTTATTTATTTATAAGGCACTAAGTAAATAAAATGTGGGGACGGGGCTAACGAGGCCTTTCATGATTTTACAATTAGCCAAGTAGTCTTGACTTTGTTCATTTTTAAATGGTTTGGACCCAAATATTGACTGTCATAAAATTCGTTGTCCTATTGTTTATTACACCATCCTTTTGTATTCATAATCATCACTCGTCATAATTTTTTTCGTCATAACTTTTTAGGGTTCCGTAGTCAACAAGGAACCCTTATAGTTTCGCCATGCCCGTCTGTCCGTCCGTCCTGGGCTTAGCTCAGTAACCATTATTACTAGAAAAACAACTCATAATTTTCTTTTTCTTAATGATTTATGACTAATGATTATTATTATGGTGTAAAATTTGATGAAGAACATTTTCGGAGTTTAAATAATAGGACTTATACATGGTGTAACAAAAATGGGGTATGAACCGATCAAGGGCTTGACAGGTATCGTGTCTGATAGGATTAAAGAGAAAAAAAAAAAAGACGCGATTTTTTTTTTACATTTGTATGGAGCTCGTCGCTCCAGTCGGCCAACGCTCCATACAAAGGTAAAAAAAAAATGGCGTCAAAAAAAATAGTTTATCTGGAAAATGTGACGTACTAGCGCTCAATAATCCCCCTCTTGCGGGAAAGTCCATCGTTCCGTTCCACGCAGTATAAGACTCTTACACATTTTTCCCCTTTTAAACCACGAAAAAGAACAATTGAGGAAGATTTCATATTCTCTTTTGAGAATTAAGAATGTACGTTTTATACGTATGTATGACTGCACCATTTCGCAGTGCACGTGCACGTTAAAATCTAAAGGCATGATTCCAACTCTTAAATGCATCTCTGTCCAATTTTAATACTACGCGGGAGACTACTTACGACTATGTCGCTTCATTACCCGTGTACCAACGCTTTTTAAATTTGGAGTGATGTGTATAGATTAAGACTTACTTAACGAAGATACAGACCAAAGGACGGATATTTTTTTTTATTCTCTATGTGAACGAGTAAGTTTTACAAACAACTGCAACGATAAATAATTTCCATGGTTTTTGTCTGGGTGACATTTAACATACATAATTAATTAATTATAAGTAGAAAAAAATATATTTTGCTTACGCCTTCAATTGTTATAATTCACCATCCGTCAAACTCCTCGCAAATAAAGCGAAAAAACTGTCATTGTCTTTGTCAGGGAAAAAACTCACTGCATCTGCAACACCTTCCAATAATTAATTAAGAAACAATATATTATATTCAAAGTGGTATGGCACCACAACAGGAAGAGCTAAAATAATGTCATTGACATTAAATACACGGTAGGGGAACGAGTAAACATTATTCAATTGATTGATTTTACTCGTTGCTATCCATGTTTTGCTTATGCACTCCCACGCTCTCTTGAAACAAGCGAAACAAATAAAATAACAATTTTATCAGCTTTCATTTTCATTATTCGCATAACATTTGATCGGAAATTAAATCATTATTAACAGAACATAAAGCAATTAATGCATAGAACATGAAAAAAGAGGAAGCATATACGCCGGTACGATTTTAGTGTATCTATAATATGAACTTGTCGAGTAGGTAGCGGTAAAACTGTTGAAATATACTCATGACATTTTATTTTCCACGATAGTAATAAAGACATTTGCTAAGCATTTGGGTGCAGTAGTTTCATTCTATATTTAATTGTATATCTAGTCTTAGGTGGTAGGAACCTTCTGGATGTTAATGTAAAGGACGGGGTCTACGTCCAAAAAACCAAAAGCTGAAGGTTCTTTTCCCATTTCGATACAACATAACTTAATAGTAGAATATTGTAGATTAATTTAATTAGAGTTTGTATAGAATAAAGTTCGCATGCAATAACCATAGCGTTAGTTTTAAAAAATAATATTAAAAAAGGACATAGCCCTAGCCTCGACGAGTCATCATTGCAGATTAAACTTATCACTATCCAATAAAGTGCTTATTGCAAAACATGCAATATCGATGTTCACTTTAAAGGGGCACGTTTATATGTAATTTTACTCATCGCATAATCATCATTAATTTAAGAGTTATCCTCTTGTCGGTGGAGTATTTTCCATTTCTCTCTGTCGTACGCCAGCCCTTTGATTTGCTGATACGACACGACACCAGCTTTTTCCTTCATCTCATCGCATACAACACGAACATTTGCAAAAATCCATTGCCATTTCGTGACACGGGATATCCTCAAAATATACCTATATAATGAAAAGAAGTAGAGACGTACACAGTCGTGTATAATAGTTTACCTACCTAGGTAACCATGTATTCAACTTTACATAAAAATATGTTGCGTCGATTTTATTCCGGTTATAAAGGACACTCAACATTTGAATAAAAATTCATGCTTTTTGGATTAACGATTACTTCGGAATAGACTACATTCAGATGTTAAATAAATGAATAACCAATATTTTTTTTCGAAAGAACCGCTGAAATATCACTCGTAGTTTTGAAGCAGTAGTAAAATTTAAGTTGGTGACAGCCTATTTTTTTTTTACTATTTTTAAATAGTAGCTATTCGGTATCTTTATATTTAATACAAACGACGTTACCATTGACGAAAATTCAATCCAACCATCCAACGAGTATGAAACCATACGAAACCAAAAAAATAGGATGTCTTTGTTCCCCCAGCTGGTTTAAGATCCTTTAAAAGCAGTTTTTTGCATTTACTGAGGAACCAAACTGTTTACATATCAAATGCTTATTAGACGCGGAAGACATTTTCAGTTGTAAGACTTATTAATAAGAAAAAAAACATGTCAATTAATTATACAAACATTTAAACATGTGGCCATAGTTTTAATTCAGAAAGCACTTGTCAAAGTCACGTGGATGAAGCATGCATTTGACAGGGTTAGCTACAGCGCGGTAACGAGGGATGGGTATCCAATACAATCCATTACAACAATATGTGGAAAGGTGCACAGAAAAGTTAGAATGAATTTGAAACGTTAAAGAGTGCGTGATATTGACTGAGGGTTTAATATAGTCTGGCTCATATCAATGGATTTACTATAGCTGTTTGCAGTGCCTTTTACAAAATACACGAGTTAAGGCGTATATTAAGTTAGGGTCAACCAAATGACCGATTTTGAAACTCTAAAACCAACGAAAAAGCATCTCGAAACAGTAATTGTTCTGCTTTTACTTGGTATAAAGAAGATCACCACTTTCAAGGAAATATTCTTCATACATGTCTGCGATATTCCCCATACATACACAATTACACAGATACATTAACTTCCAGTCTGGCGGGATGACACATCCGGGATGAGTCAGCCGCGTTGTTCCCGAAATATAGTTTGTCTGCCTGTATCTACCGAACTATTTGTGGGTGTGGTGAAATATGCTTACGCTATCCAGATTATAAAATCTGTAACAGGAGTTTGATTATCAATATCATGATACGAGATACGTGTATTGAATCATATGCAAAATTACGATTATAACTTTTCTAATAGAGATGTTTATTGAGAGAAATACGGAGTTAATGAAGATGCAGTGATAAAATTAAGAGGAAGATGCAAAAGGAAAATGGGCGAAGAACAATTAACAACGATAATGTATCAGGGAAATATAGATGGTACAGTTTGAAGGGCCTCGACGAACATGTTTCAACCAAAAAGCAGTCCAGCATTCTGTATGAATGATGTAATAAATATGATATTGTGTGTGTGAACTAGATAATGAAACACGTGGTGTAGGTGACTTTATCATTCATGTGGTATTTCACAATAGCTAGGTAGCTATTGTGAAATACCACATGAATGATAAAGTCAAAAAATGACCACTTAGGTAAGTGACATCAGTAATCACTAACTTTTACGGACTTGACTTTGCATGACTACCTAGTATTTTATACAAAACACACTCGAAGTTTATCGATGTTTCCCTAGGGAAATCCCAATTAGTGCCAACATACTCGTATTATGTAACCTAAATGAAATGATTAAAATAACAAACGGTCTCGTGTATATTGCCAGTAAGTACAGAAATAACTCGCATAGAGTCCAATTTTTAATGACGTGGACATTGGCTATTCGGATGTACATTGTTCGTGTTTTTCCCCATTATTTTTTATTCTTATAACTTATTGGAAATAGATAAAGGTTCCTGTTAATTTTACCTTATCACGGCGAGTTGAGAGATATAGCTCAGTAACAGAGTAAAAATAAAATAAATATATATTTGGGGACATTCTTACACAAATCGACCTAGACTATACTAAGCAAAGCTTATATGGGTGCTAGATGACGATATACATATTTATATAGATAAATAAATACTTAAATACATAGAAAACATCCATGACTCAGGAACAAATATTCATGCTCATCACACAAATAAATGCCTTACCGGGAGTCGAACCCGGGACCTCCTTCGTAGGCAGGGTCACTACCAACTACGCTACAGAGGTCGTCAAAGTGGTAATGGTAGATTTGCAACCTATGCGAATCGTACGACAAACAATTTTCATCGGAGCTTGGTTCATATGACAATTGCCTCAGTGCACTTTAAAACATTAAAGCGTAAAAAAGTACTGTGACCAGAGCGGTTTTGAAAATAAAATGGCAAGCACATTAGCAGAAAGACATTTGAATTGAAGATATAACGAGAACATCACACTTATGATTACTTGAACAAACTTTAGAAAGCCGCATGATATTATCGACAATTGACTTGCAATAAAAAAAACACTCCAACACGTCACACGACGTCACACCAAAATCTGGAACATGTCTCAACCTAAGACGCTATTCACAAAGCATCCCGAACACATCGCTACAGGAAATCCAGTAGAAATTTGATCTTCAACGTGTAGTTGAGAATATAGGAGTTCATATCTGGGATTTGCTCACGGGCGAGTATACAACTGTGGGAAAAATAGGCTGACAGTTAAAGAGGAAAGCTGACATTATCTGTAGGCACATGCCAGTGTGATTACAGATAAGACTCAATTTAATCGATAGTGCGGTGAGAATATTGTGTCACTTTTTATATTGTTAGCGCCAAGAGTATGTTCTAAATAAAGTGTAATTAAAATACTTTCGAAATACATTAGTGTATTGGGAACAACCTTCTGAAGGAATAAGGATGGGCATCATCATATCAGCCGAAAGATGTCCACTGCTAAAGAGTGAGACCCAAAGAAATTACCGGCCCTGCGCCAGCCGCATCCAGCGGGCACGGTGAGTCCAAATTGCAAGAATAGGCATGTTATAGGTGTATAAGTTATTATACACACACTGTTAGGCTTTCAAAGTAAGTAGCACTAGCTTACTACAACTGGTAACTATGGAAAATGGGCAGATATAAAAATAAATTAAGTTTCTGATACTGGTAATTACTGGTAGTGTTGAGATTATTTAATCTGGCTGACTTCTTATTTCGCACACTCGTCAACCTGTAGTACCGATTCAGAGCGTGCTAATGGAATGAAACATGATGGGTTTCTGTTGAGTAATTCAGGAGTTAGTATGGCCACTTTCTGTCTCCATCAAGAGCTCGATGGTGCCGTATTGTTGCGTTTTCACCGAATTTATACGCCATCGGATAACAGCATGTGGCTGAAAAAATATTATGTATTACATTTTGAAACAGTAAAAGTTAAATAAACGATTGCAAAAACTTGAAAACCATAGCTTGGAAATTACTAGTTACTGAATTAAAATTTCATTCAGCTGGTAACGTGAACATTAAGTAATTTCACGGGTATTTTGCCTGGCAATCACAGAATAATGTGAACGTATTACATACTTGCAAAAGTGAAATCACTAGCAGACTGTCAAATGTTGATAGCTGAATTGAATAAAGTCAAGAAGCTTCTTTGACATTCTACAATTAGAATGCGAAGTTACAAACCGACATAAACATTATTATAATTATTAAATTGAATTTGCGTTACGTTAATGTCTACGCAAATGTATGACGCCTTAAAACAACATGGGTAATGCAATGAATTTTCTGTAGATATATTTAGTACCCTTGTAATAAGTAGAACGGACATAATAATAATATGCAATTGTGATGTATACTCGACGACCTCTATAGCCTAGTTGGTAGTGACCCTGCCAACGAAGCCGGAGGTCCCGTGTTCGAATCCCGGTCAGGGCATTTATTTGTGTGATGAACAAGAATATTTTCTTGAGTCTTGGATATTTTCTATATATTTAAGTATTTATTTATTTATAAATGTATGTATATCGTCGTCTAGTACCCACAGTACAAGCTTTGCTTTGTTTGAGACTAGGTGGATTTGTGTAAGTTTGTCCTCAGGTATTTATCTACTATTTATTTATTTATAATATGTGATATTTATGTGGGGAGGGGACGGAACGTTATGGCGGAGAGGTGACGTCACGGGGAACAGAAGCTATATTATTGCCTATAGTCCTTATAAGGCCTGACGGAAGTTTGAAGCATAGTATAGGCTCGATCGTTTTTTTTCGTTTCTACAAAATGTCAAATGAAGATATGAAATAATAATGTTTTTAGGTGTGTTTTAAAAACATCTTTATCTTCAGTCTATCATTAATATCTGTATCTACTAAAACTACAATCCAAAGACTAACTTAGATCTAAGAGTTACCAGTCTTGCTTCTTCTCGATGTAATATTTCTGTACCTAATATTCTGAATAAATTTGTGTGTTCATCCTCTCATCTGTATTCCCACAAACAAATATCCCTTCGCAGCTGTGTCAATAGATTATAGGTAAACAATGGCAACTGACATAAATATAAGCCCGCGATTGAGATTAGCGTACAATGACATTATCAATGATAAGAAAGCGATAAAATGCTCTATTTTTATATTGCGACGTAGTAGTTAAAAATAGAAACAAAGTCCACGCGAAACGCGTAGAGTGAATTCTCCTGTTTAAAGCGCTCGATATAACTCATGTAAACAGGTTCCTCGTATGTGTATGGAGCTGTAAACATTGTCTGTGTGTGCAATGTCAATGTACAATAGGTATACATATCCAGATAAGTATGAAAAGGGCATTTGTCGTATGGTTTTCCAAACAACAACAACACTGCTTGCATATTAAAGCAGTGTTGTTGTTCAGTTGTCAGAAAAAAAATACCTTATCTACGTCATCAAACTAGATGTCTTGGTTCATAATTTTCATATGTCAACAAATAAAAAAACACAGTATTCGTTTCTACATTTGTAAACAACACACAATACAGTAACTATGAGCAATTTTATCTAATTACTTATCCGAATGTAAAATAACAATTGTAACCTAAACTCTTACGTATTGAGAGCAGATATCAATTCAAGACTGTCATCTGATAGTGTCGCTCGATGTGGGTCAGACCAATATTCGATGAGTATGTAGGTGATAAAGTAATACGTAATAGGGGTTATTGATCAGCTTATCGAAAATACGAACACGGCCCTACTCTACATGTGCCTGCTGGTTTCAAGACTGGCAAGTAAAGTTGCCAAAGGCGCACAGAAAACTTGATGCAAAGTAAATGTTCTTGAACCAAGAAATGGACACCAGTGCCCGGAAGCCGCTCGGTGGGCCATCTATTCGAAGGCGCTTTGCTCTACTTAGCGGGAAAACCACGTATCGTCGTATCGGCTACGAACGTAGCACTACGAAATGGATGGCACTAATGTTTAAAGACGTTAATGTCGAATAAAGCGGTATTTAACTGAAGTAACTTTTTTAGGTAGGTGCTTGACCTGCGGGCTACTTTACTAATTATAAAGTTTACTTAGGTAGTGGTAATTATGTCAATTTGAATCTAGTACAAACTGACGTAGAAAATACTTCTTTGATTCATCATCATCGTCATATCAGCCGAAAGACGTCTACTGCTAGACATAGTCCTCCCTCAAAGAGTGCCAAAGCGACCGATCTTCGCCGTAGATTTTTAGCACCCCTGACCTCACTGGTACCTAGTCCGCTACCCACAACCAGGCTACCAAGTCATATTTCATATTTCATTTATTGCATAATCATGAAAATAATTACATAATAAGATGTTACAGTTAATTTAGTCAATTCATGACACCCTGTTAGGGCACACAATATTTACCTTATTATCTAATAGTAGTAGTCTCTTTGATTATAAGTACCAAGATTTCCTACCTACTCTAGCGTCTATGAATTATGTTTTCGTTGTTTCAAATACTGTATTTGAATTTCGAATTTCATGGAAGGCGGTTGCTACCTAAAACAAAAGTCACACCGCCGTCTGTTTACGCATGCGCGGAAGGAATAACACTTCATTCATACGACGAAGTCCCACCGCTCACGTTTCCTTCCAACGTACGCACTTCCTTTTGTAACGGACCAAACTGTATACCTCCTCATACAAACATACAGTATAGGTAGGTACACATTTAAAACATTCGTAACATAAATGATCACGTGTTGTCTGAGACTATGGCCGGTGCAACCCGTATTGAAAGGTCACAAACATAGGTAAGTATATAAATATCACGTAAGTAGATAAATATCACGTTAGACTCGCGTAAATGTTTTAATTATGTATAAAACACGACAGTTTTAAGTTATAAACTATCGCTTTTTGCATTTCGAACATTAAACATTTCTTTATTACATTTCTTGTAGCAGTGGATTAACCGAAATAGATAGCACTTATTGGGAAACAATTTTGACACAAACTTAGCCGCAGACAAAATAAGCAGTATCAGTAAAAACTCAGCCATTGTTGCACACACAAAGGCTTACGTACTCATTCTGGGCTATTGTCGCTTGTGAAACTTTTTCTGATCAACCGTTACCGTCAGTAGCAACTATTCTTGGAGCCCAATCGGTCGTGATCAAATCATATCCACCAAGAAAACTTTTAAGCCTTTTTTAACCAGCCAATGTTTTGAAACGTTAAATTTTAAAATCAGAACCGTTTAAGCGACAGTTACAAAAACAAAAGACTCACATTCTTCGTTCGAATTATGTAAATCTGTGTGTTTGCAATACTTGTTTTTCATTTCGGAATGAGACGCCGCGTGGTATATTATCATGTTCCTTCGGATGATGAGGACGAATGTTTTTGTAGTGGGAACTATCGGAGCGTACGGCGGGAGACCAATATGGTGTTTCGGAGATCCGTAAGTTTATTTAGAAATGTCAAGCACAAATATCTTGTGTCAATATGTACGTTTAGACATTAGATACTAAACCTAATGAGCAGAGGCCGGAATTATCGTGGCACTTTCGAGCTGTCATAGGGACTTCTCATATATCGACTTCCGATATTCATATTATATCGATACATTTGACTCTAAAAGAAGTAATTTAAAACCAGATAATTTGGAAAAAATTAGGACTAAGTATCTATTTCTTTTATAAAGAAACTAATGTTAAAATTCTTGTTAGCACTAAAACATTTGAACATGAATTTGATAACACACTGAACTGAACTGATTACTGACAATGTTAACTTTTCATTCTTTTCGTTTGGTTGCATATATATTTAGCGATAGGACCGCCTGTTGTTTACCTCTAATTTCAATCTTCTTTAATATGTTGTGTTATATAATGTATCGATATAATATGAATATCGGAAGTCGATAAATGAGAAGTCCTTATGACAGCTCGTAAGTGCCACGAGAATTCCGGCCTCTGAATGAGTAATAAATGATTTACTTTTGTGACTAGGGATTTAGAAACATCAGACACTGAGCGATAGTAGATTTATATTTATTATCAAACATATCAACAATTATATTGAAAGCAGTAATCAATCCCAGCCACGATAAAAGATTTAGAAAATAGAGGAATGATACAATTTTATAAAGGATTACTGGGCTGACTTCTATTAGTCTTCTTCTCGTGACACGTGTATTGTATGTATTATATGCTACTGCACTATATTCCTCGTGGCATTGAATTTACTTATCCACTATCTTTATTACAAAAGCCCTTAACACATACACTTAAATCATTACGCAAATAAATCCAATGATCACTTTACGCCACGTAGTCACCGCATGTCACTTAAACCAGATAATTCAGGTAGGGGCAGAGATGTTAAACGCCTTAATGTTAAAGTTAAATACGGTATATAAACTACATATTAACGCTATATTAACGACACGCACGATGTAGTTATCATACGTGTATTAATTGCATTTCGTTTATGATATTCGGATAGTTAACGATAGTCCGGTAAGGAGTTATGCGAAGATGAACTCCACTTAACAAGATATCACGCACTGAGCGAGTGCTTCTTAACTAAACTGGAAAAATACACGGTTTAGGAAAATATCTATCGTTTTGTCAAGATAGAGACATATTACTTTATAGGTATAACACAGTGGCGCGCACACTTGAGTAGAACTATCTACAACCTATGAAAGTCATAGATCTCCATACACCCCCTAATCAAAACACAATCTCAACACGTTCCATTCCATCCCTCCCACACATAACAAAAAAACCAATTCGTATGAACGTGATCCTTCCAGGTCAATGACTAGTCAAACAAGTCTAACCCTAGCATGGTCTTTTTGATACAGCTTGGAGTTTGTCGCTTAGAGTAAAATTATATTATTGCATTATGCTAGCCCAAACGGGCGGTAATAACTTTTCTTACTTGACTGCATGTAGACAATGGGTTTCGTAATAGAGCGGATTGATTGTGCTAGGTCAACCGAAACAGAAAAAAATACATGGCAAAATATTACGTTGCTGGTGATATGATGGCAATAAAGTTGTTGATTGCGTTAAGTTAGAAATCAACTTTTCTAGGATAATTTTCGTATCATATTCGGTAATGATTCAGAGCAAAACATATTCAGAAAGATGGCGTTTTTTGCGAGTAAATGAAAATTCTTCATCGCGCAAGTAGTTTTTAGTGTTCCGTACAAAAATTGGTCCAACGGAACACTTATGGATCACTCGGAGTGGGTCCGTCTGTCACAGGCAGTTTTTTTTGTCAGTCGAAGTCGAAGATATGACTAAGCCATAAACTTAATTAGAAAGAAAAAAGGTTCAAAAATGTAATCAATTCTGAGACGCCGTTATCGTTATATTGAACCGAATGAAGTAACCTATTGCAGTACAAACATACATTAACCAGAGTGTGTATCAATTTGAGAACATGGTTTTTTTTTTAAAGTGGTTATTATAAAACAAAAATGCACTCCTATTATCTTCGTGCCGTATCCTTTCCCAGCGTCGTACAAAAAACAACTACCTCTGCATCCGGGGATAACCTGCTTTGGTGCGGTTAATCACTTATGACCTTTTTTATCTGCTGATACAAGGATATGGTCCAGTAACCAAGAGTGAAACTTATGACCGTGAAATAAGGATAATTTTGTTTTAGCTGCTTGACGTGCGGGTCTTTGTTTCAATGTTTCCTGATGTTGATTAGGTACATATGGGCGTATAATTTGCATTAAATTAATTAATCATGCTCAAGAGTCAATATTGTAAGGAGTTCTTCAATGCAAAGCCTACAAATTAGTAATTTAACCGTGTGTATATAAGAAAATATACTTTTTTTTCGATCACATTGACATAAATACAATGAGAGTGGAAATTCTTTGAACCATTGTTAATTTTAGAATTTATAAAGATTTACTTGAAATCCGATGAGAGGCTGATAAAGAACAATCATAAATGGTTTTCCTGTGTTTTTTTTTTGCAAAAATAAAACCACTTCAATCTGTCGTGACGTACGTAGAAAATTAACAACTTCCTGCTCATTAAGATAAGTGTATCAACGCCCTTTCCATAACTGGTCTTGTACTAATATAGTTTCCTTATATTATTGACATTTTACTTAAAGATATTGACGTCACATAGGATATATGCTCCAGTTATGTAGAGAACGTTAAGGTGCGTTGAGTACCTAAGTTTTCTTACTTTCAGAGCAGTTGATTGTGAAGCAAGGTGGTCAAACAGATGAATACATCGAAATGTCGCATTACCTTTGTCTTCAATTGATTTTGCTAATACGACTACCTACTTATAAATTTCTAGTTTCTACTAGAATCTACATGCTCGGGCTCGGAAATGTTGATGCAAATGCCAGATAGGATAGGAGTAATGGGGAAGAAAACAGATCAGTTTTTGTCGTTTGCCGATTGATACATTTATCGCATTAATCCCATAAAGGACTAGTTTCTCGTACGGGCCGGAAGGTCAGATGGCAGTCACTTTTACGAAAACGAACGCCTACGAAACCTACTTCTACTACTAAGACTAAAGAATGTGCAAAGGAAACGTGCAAATGGGTAAATCAACTTTTTCTGTCGCTGTTGCCATGGCTACGCGTCCTGGGTCACTTTTTAAAACGGATTTTATTGGTTTACATTCACCAAATCCAGGGTTAAGATGACATTGTCAGAAGTCCATTTGTGCCGTTTTTTCTATAAAACTCTGTCTTAGTCTCCCTGCTAACGGGATATAATATCGACAAGAAATAGTTGATTGAGCCAAATAAAAGGTTGAGATGAACTCGATGGTAAAGATAAGTAGACGTATGGATTACGTCACTAATCGCATGTTGCAAAACTCTAGATCAGCCGTGCGTTGCGCAAGCGCCAGCCTTTCATAACAGATGCAGCCGACAGATTTATACCGCCATTATAGTGCAGATGACAATGCTGCAGATTCAAAAACAGTCATCAGATGCTAATACTCGTAGTAGCAACTATTACCTGAATCCAAAAAAAGATGCGCTACGATTCTTTGTTTCGTGATATTAATTTTCATCACTAGGGGGCAATTTTTTTGATTCATATGACAAAATAGAAGCAATCTAGTATAAAAAAAGGATTTTTTTTTGTAGTTTTTGTAGGTCCATAATTTTATCGTCACTAGTGACTCGTTAACATAACATCAGCATCATCATATCAGCCGAAAGACGTCTACTACTAGACTATATTATATCTAAAGGCCTTCCCCTGAGACTTTTTATTTTATTTATTTACCATATGTAAAGAATAATACAAAAATATATATTTGTACAGCGGACAGAGGCGTAAAACTTTAACGGCCGTTGTATTCGCTTTTTCTAATTTGGAATATTTTACAGTTCTTTTTTAACTAGGTACTTACAATACTTAGCGAATTACTTATGGCCGTATTCATTTACAATGACCGGTCTTGCATCACGCTCATCCGATAATTATACGTCACGTTTATATGACACCTATCATCATCGTCAGCCGAAGGACGTCCACTACTGGACTAAGGTGTCCCCCAAGGATCTTCACCGTGACTGGTTTTGGGTTTCCCTCATTCATCGGCTCCCCGCGATCTGACCAGATCGTCAGTCCACCTTGTCAGGGTCCTCCCACGCCCGTTCCGTTACGTGTTAAACACATTCATAACATCGCACCTATAGAACATAGTCGACTAGGTTCTTCAAAATCATCAAGAATATCCTGGCAACAAGGTCTTAATTGTACACTTCGCTAACTTATTACAGCGAATAATCTAAAAAACGAATTTCAAAAGATTGCAATGCGATTATTACTTGTGTTTTGCGAATGCAGCATATAGCAGCTATATACAGCGTGGAACGGAACGATGGACTTTCCCGCAAGAGGGGGATTATTGAGCGCTAGTACGTCACATTTTCCAGATAAACTATTTTTTTTGACGCGATTTTTTTTTTTACATTTGTATGGAGGTCGTCGTTCCAGTCGGCCAACGCTCCATACAAAGGTAACAAAAAAAATCGCGTCAAAAAAAATAGTTTATCTGGAAAATGTGACGTACTAGCGCTCAATAATCCCCCTCTTGCGGGAAAGTCCATCGTTCCGTTCCGCGCAGTATATCTATCCACAAGTGTATCTTATGTAATTTTTTTTGTCTACAGTTCCATTCGGTGACGGAAAAAAGACAACACAATGACTGCGGAGAAAACAGTGTGACGATAGTCACTGAGAAGAAGATGGAGGACGATTCGTCAGACTCTTCTAGTGGAGAAAATGTCGAAATCGATGGTAAGTTTTTCCCATTGATTATCCACATGAATCATAAAAGCAGCAAAATAATAATGCATGTTGTAATTACATGAGTAGTTGTAGCACAGATAATATATAATAACTTACGTATAGAAGGCTCTCTATACGCAAGTTATTTTATACATATAACAAAACCATTGTTTGACAGCTAGAAAATCCAAATCATGGTATCCAGCACAACCGCGTAACGCGTGCTCTTTCATCTGGTTAGGGTCGCCGTGTTTGTTATCTTCGTGGTATACAACGTCGGCCACGGTAAGATGAGTGACACTAGCGTGTCAACCGCGTTTGGGTGATTTGCACCTCGGAGGTGCATGATAGCCGAAGCGGCAAAACGGTAAAGCCTGGTCATACTGTTAAGGCGATGCCTTGATTTGAGTTGAACACGCCCCCTAGACAGAGACACGCTGATGCCTTCCGCGCACGAGGAAAAGAGATGTAACACTTCGGGAATGGCTTTTTTGGACAAATTTCGATAAATACCTAACTTAGAGAAGTATTATTTAAATTTCATAAAGTGAGATTTTAGATGAGATAAAATACTATAGTATTAACTTGATTGTGTCGTAAAATAATGTATCGTTTGTGTAGGCTGAGTAAAAAAAGGAAAATACAGACCCAACTTTGGGTTTTTTTTTTCTATGGAGGAAATTTTAAACAATCATGTATCGATAAAAACAGATAAACAATCATATAGTGAAGAATCATATATCTGAAAATCGAACCCTATTGTTTCTTAATCTAGTCAGAACGGCGTTTCTTAGCACGCGATACTTTCCAATGCACAGCCTTAATGAAGAACCTCAGGCTCCGAGTATCTTAGCTTTCAACAACGCTGCCAGTGCTGCCCCGTGCACTAACCAATATACAAATGTACATTTTGAAAGATTGCTATCGTTATTTATAGTGACGTATACTTTGAATATCTTATAAGTCTAAATACTTGTCAATTGATAACTATCGCTTCTAGAAAATCTTTATAATGCCGGTACCTAATTAATTGGGATTCTATTTAATCTCATCGACACAAGTATTAGTTATTTGATTGGCCTTACAACCGCGAAATTCAATTTAGCAAACCGAATCCGCATACAATCGGTGAAATTCAATCAATTGCGTTATTAATTTCAATGCCATGCCGTTTCGCAAATACTGAAATGAACATTGTCTCGAATTTCACCCAGTAATTTTTTAGCCTTCAGTTTTTGCTGACTGTAGCAAATACTATAATGTCATGTATGTTTTAATTTAATTAAGTTAATGTCAGTTATCAATTTATCATCTTGCGTATACTTTTAAATAAACAGTTTTAGTCCATTAATAATTAATCTAATGTCAATATTTAGAAACTTTACCATTTGGTTCATCAAATCAAGGTGGGCGTTCTCCTTCGTTATGAATGACGTTATAAATAATCTCATTATCCTTTTTTGATAGCATTAGAAAAAGTTACATTTTACATTATTTTTTGATAAGACGGACGGACGAACAGAATCGCACTAAAAGGCAGGGACCGGCCCGCTATCCCTTATAAAGGGTTTTGTATGGGTTTTGCCTAAGGCTTAACTCACCATACCCTTTGTCCGATGAAACCCATTCATTTTGCTTTTAAAGCCCTTATATAAACGCTAACCCATATGAGCAATCGGTATCCCAATACCCTTACAAAACCCTTATCACCCGCTCACCAATACCTTAGAAGGGTTAGCCTTATAAAGGGCTTCCCTTTTAGCATATAAGCAAGCTAATTTAAATCGTCTACCTTGTTCATAAAGCACACATTACTCCGAATCCATTAGTAAGCGCAGGAACTGGTAGTTCTAATCGTACTAGTATGTAGTAGGTATGGTAGGCGAACAAATTAATTTTACAAACCCTTCCCTAGGCACGTATTTTCTTTCCTTTTCGCACACTAGCGTAGAACACTAACCCTGTCTCTTCTACGCAAGGCTCAACTACGACATTACTAAAGGGAATGCTTTATAAAAAGCGCTAAATGATAAGGGTAACCCTTATTAAGGGATTGCAAGGCATATAGGATAGCAGTAAGCAATTGCAAAGGGCTAGCTTTTTTTTGCTTAGTTTTTCGATAAGGGGTAGTCAAACGAATAGGCTAGCAGTTCAAACTGGAAAGTCTTTCAATGGGTTAGCCGTATTTAAGGGATGCCTATTGAAAGGCTTTTACCGCGAAAAGGGTTCTCTGGTCAATGCCCTTTTGGATACGAAACCCTAAAAATTAAATTGTTCTTAATGATGTTTCATGTTTGTTTATGAAAAAGATGTTTTAGATACATCTGTATCTAAAACATCTTTTTATAACATTTATAGTGTCACCTTGTATTTTCCACGTTTGATTCCTAAACAATGTGTACATTGCATCCTGAAGTTTTCTCACAATATAATGAGAACAAAGTAATTTTGTCTATCATTCATTGATACATCTGACGTGAAACAATAGCCATTGTGGTTGTATTTAGAAGTCACACGTGTTTGGACATTGTATGCGTGCTATTTTTGGTTTTAGGTTATACTTACTTTGATCAATTGTACACTTTACTAACGACCAGTCAAATAAAGAATACTACAAAAATACTGTCCGCTGTTGGTTTAAATCATGCTTATCCAATAAACTTTATCTTGAGGATAATAAACTCTAATCATAAGTAGTTATACCTTTCGCAATGTGTACAACAATGCACTCAAGTGCAATAACACCTTTTGAAATTCAATGGTGACTACAAAAAGGATCAGTAGCATATATCTTTCGGATCGATAATCTTAGGGCCGGATTCATAGTCATCTGACGTGATACTCTGATTCTGAAGCCTCTCTCTCACGACAGGGAAGCGTCACGTCAGAGAGTATAAAAATACATACGCTTACAAATGCATCAAATGCATGATACCGATATCATAGGCCGATTTTTATTTTCTTGACCGTTTTTACTGAACGTCAGAATTGAATAAAAGTGGGCGGGTTGGAAGACTTTGTGATTTTGTGCAATATTCGCAACAATTTCAACAAGTTTATGCTATCGAGTGAGAAAACTTATCGAAATATCTAATTCGTACCTCAAAGCATTGTTAGCACAAAAATTGAGGATACTATACCCATTAGGATACCGTATAAATTGATATCGCTAAAATTGGCCTAAATATGAATCCGGTTCATATTTAAGTTCTGTATCTGTAGTCTCTATACTGTTTTGTTGGAGAACAGCATTGCTTTCAATTGTAATTTTTTTTCATTGCCACATCACACTTGCTACTTGGTCATGCATGACTGTATATATCTGACCTAGAGACAGTTACTTGAATTAAAGAGGAATCCCTTCAAACTTGAAACTTTTGATTAAAGTTGTTTAATTGCCTTATCAAACCTCTCACTAACAAATTATATTTACAACACAAATATTAACATGAGATAAAACAATTTCAGTAATTCTAATCTTATTCATGATATAGCATGACGAACCTAATTACTCATTAAAATTACGAGATATGCCTATCAAATAACCGCTGTGTCAACACTTGTGTGACTTCATCTGATTCGACTTTGACATCTCAGTGTACTGTGACGTCACGTGTGGGTGTTTCTAGAGAAATATGACCGTTAGGGCGTTAGCGGTACGTACAGCGCGTGAGTAAGCGGATGCTAGTGCAGAGTTAATATCGTCGGTGAGATGGTTATTAACTGCATTTTATTGAAATGTTGCGGTTTTTCAAAGAACTCTCCTTTTAAGTGGTAGGTAATTATCGAATGATTTACGAACTCACTTAAGTAAGTATAAAAACTTATAGGCGCTAGGCGTTAATCAGATAATATTCGGAACCAGAACAATTTTTTGCTGTTATAATATCCATAACCAACGCTTTTACAAAAACATCAACAAATTCCTTTGTTGCTGCACTAGAGCGCTAAGTGTAAGGCCTGAGTGGAACGCCCCGCTCTGAGTGCAGGTGCAGCGTCCATATAGCAATCTCTATATGGACGCTCGATGCCCCGCTCCGAGCGGGGCGGCCACTCAGGCCTTACACTATTGAACACCTGACACGATATCCGCCAGGACTCTTGAGTTATAAGTGTGTTCTTCCACGATCCGGGCAGGTAATGGTTGTCCATAACAGTAATTCCTTACGACATCATACTGGCCACCGAGGTTTACGCCCGAGCAAAGTAAATATCAAATTACTACCTAGAAAGACTATGTCCCAACCTATTGCAAATCTCCGCTCCGGACATTAATGTGTCATAGAGTACACGTAACTAAGACATCGCACATTAAAAAATCAGACACACATAAACATTAGTGTGTGACACGGGTCTAAACGGAAGAACAATAAAAAAACAGTTTCTGGATTCGGTGATAATGGATTTTCAACGTCTACAAATTAATGTTCTGTACGCCGGTTTGTTCTTACCCTTACTTAATACTAGAACTATCGTCGTATAACCTATTATATTTAATCTTCAACCACCTGTTATTCTAAACCAGTCGCATTTTCTAGGTCAACGGTCCTGAGGCTAACAGCGTTTGTACCAGTAGCATGTTATTGGAAAATGTATAGATTTTTTTAATTGCATTTTCTTCGTTTCTTGCGAATCAATCTCGTTCCATTTGGTTGTATTTGTAGAAAGAGGATTGACTTAAATTGAATGTTGAATGCATTGAATGATTGCGAAGTAAAATCGATTGTACTTCGCAATTATTCAGTGCATTCAACATTCAATTTAAGTCAATCCTCATCAATAATCGATTATTGATGCTTATTTTTTCGTAAATAACAATGTAATCTTACGGGACATTACGTATAAAAAGATTTAGAAGAAAACCATGATGTTTACACTTACAAATCATTTACATTACATTACGGACGTCAAATGATTTCTTTCTGCAGGTTAAAAAAACCTTGATCTACAGTTAATCTTGACACCGCATTACGTTTACAACACCGTTCATAATTAGTGGCAGTTTCTTTTTCTACCAACAACGTCTCATTTAGATTGAATAACATTTGAAAACCGCTTGCAAGGTTGCATTTGCATTTGTGGTGTCCTCAATCTCACTAAATTGTTATGCGGAGACTTTTTTTTAGTTTATGACCGGAACTAATAAGTTGGCGGAAAATGAAGCAAGCAGGTTGTTACATGTGTATTATGTAACGCACAACCTTGACTGAGTTCAGTATTCAGATCTAGATTAAGGTAGCTATCTATATTAGGATTATTTTAAATAAGTACCAAGATTTACACCTTTTTAGTATGAAGTCTAAAGTTATATAACACTTCAAACTTTCGCGCTTTGTACACATTTTTATAAAAATACTATTCACGGCCGGCTGGTTTGACACGATATTTATTTACCTTCATTTCCGACTTCCGACATTTCTTCGACGCAGGTTGAACCGGCCTTGGTTTTGGATAGCTCACGAACCGCTTCATTACGTCGAAAACAAAAGTATCTATATATAAATTGATAAGTATATTTTTAACTCTAATGTTATCGTCCGCGACTACGGTGTTATAATACAATGATATAAATGAAATAAATAAATGTTATCCTGCAAGTAGGCCGTAATGGCACTATAATGGCATTATTACAAGTCAAAAATCTACCAGCGTTTCTGAAAAAGAAAACGCCGAAACAAACTCAAAAGTCAGTTATGTTTTGCCAAAAAAAGCTTATTACAATGATATTACAACGATTCTAAGTATTCTAATCTAACACACCTCTTTACTCCTCGCTCACGTGTCTCGATTACGCATTGATTCCGGTCAAACTAGAATCACTGTTAATTAAACCAAGAAAAATGTTGAGCATATTTAGAACCTATTCACGTAATACTAAAATTAACTGTTTTTCTTGCTTTATAATATTTCTTTGTTTGCGCCTTTATTGGGCTCGTCCAGAAATCATGTGATCGTTTATGGAGGGGGGGGGGGGGGGGGGGGTGAGACAAATATCACAAACGGTCACGATGGGGGAGGGGGGGAAGTCCGAAAAGACGTCAAGTGTAATTTTTTACTCAATAATTTTCTCAACAATCTATCAAAATAATCCGCGCAAAATGATGGTGCAGAGTGGCCAGACGAAGATGTTAAAGATGGTGATGGTGAACTCGACACCCTCCGACGACGTCTGTCCAGGCATCCATGGACCTATAATACTAGTATCATTGGTCCATTCAAAACATTTGCGAAAACCCGTGGACCGAGGACATGACGTAGCGTGACATGGCTTAAATTGAAACCAATTTTTTTTTAAAACGACCGAGCGCGTAGAAACTTTATTTTTCAACCAAAATCTCCGTCCATATCCAATTTAAAAATTATGATGACAGGACACTAAAAAAACGTGCTCAACATTTGGATATCCGTTTGTTTTAATAGTATATTCATATTTTTTTTATTAGTATAGATTAAGTAAACTCTTACTTAATCTATACTAATAATAAAAACAGGTGAGTAAAATGCAAGTGTATCTAGCATTGTAAGATTTGTAAGGTTGTATATGGGGGATCTCTGGAGCTACTCATCCGAGGTTTTTTTTCTTCAGTATCTATAGTGGGCCCTCAGGATGGACACAGCCTATTGTATCCCGCGACTCCGCTTGCATTCTTTGTAATACGCGGGCGCAGCCACCCGTAGAGCCGGTTATAATAGATAAAGGTACCTTTCGTAGGTAGCGCAATCAGGTCATTCAGATGAAACCGTTGACCAGGCGCAATACCTAGCTTAAGCTATGGCACTAAGCTCTCAAAGGCCAGAAACAGGTTATAACACACCAGCATAAAAGAAGTATATGATGTTCGAAGTTCGAACAGACTTATTACCTTTCGGTTCTGAACTGCCTAGACACCGACGTACTTACTGAAACGACGTAATATGTTCTAAGCCCGTTCAGACTTGTGAGTTTTCGGCTCTGGGCTGCATGGACCGTTAGCTTAGCCTTAAAACCTTTCTCTCCGTAGTCGCCGTGACCATTGCGTCACGTGTGTTATAACATTTATAACGCTATGTTATCGTTGTTAATTGTAATAGTTGCGTTTGATGACGTAATTTTGATGTTTGTGTATCACGCGCCGTTTGCGTAAACTAGAAATATATCTAGGTATTTCAATAAGAGTTATATGTGGTCTAAATAAAGTGTTAGATGATTCGGGTGGTTATATAAAAATTTATTAGGTATAGCTTAAATTTACATGCTTGCAGCTTCTCATATTTAAAAAAAATGCAGTTTACATTGCATTTCCTAGTCACATTATTAAACGCATAAAAAATAGTGAAACCTTATCAGTTATCACGCATCAAACATCTAGACGTAGATCTTCCAATTTAAAATACAGACCAAGCTGATAACTAAAACAGGAACAAGATACCAATGTCTGTTCATATATTTTTATTTTATCTGCTTATTTAATTTTAACTATGTAAAATATTATCCATTGTCACATACTAAATGGGAACGAATGCGAATGTGATTATTGGGATCAGCAGGGCTGCTATTCGGAACGCGCTAATTCGCCTCATCTCACCTGTCACGCCTATAGAAACTAAACCTCTGCCCCCCTATTCTGTAACTTGTTTTAAGCTCACCTCAACGCTCACCCACAACTATATCTTGACACCGCGATGCCGTAGTAACTAAGCGTAGGCAGAGGTCTAGTTTCGTGACAGGTGACCGGCGGGGTGAGCCGCATTAGCGCGTAGCGAATTACAGCGCTGATTTCGCTTAGTTACTACGAATCGCGGTGTCAAGATAAATTTGTAGGGGAACGGCGAGGTGAGGTTAAAACAAGTTACAAAATGCACGTCGAATTCGTAACGTGTCGTACGAAATAAAGTATATTTTTATTTGTCGTACACGTGTGAAGTTAATCTAAATGTAAGGGAATATGACAGTTTAGTTGTCCCAGCGCTCGTTCAAAATGTTACAGAATCATCCCTCATATCAATTCGATGTGACCCTGACCTACACATATACCTAGCTTTCAACAACGATATGTCTTCATTCCCACTGATTTCCGGTAATCTAAAGAAGGTTAGCGGCCGGTCTTCGGACATCCATCGGAAATATAAACATTATATTACCAGGAAATAAATAGAATGTCTACGCTGTCTTAGCCTGTATGATATTTTATATATGAGTAATCGTATATCTAATCTACGCCATATACCTAAGATACCTAACATAGTGGCGTGGAAGTCGACATACCAAGTACATAGGTTACGTCAGTTTTTGAACACTTCTATAGCCTGCTCTATACAGTGGGCCATCACGACCGTACGCAACCACGTCGGTTGCACAGGACGCAACTATGCGTTAGACGGAGAAAGACATCGCCGCGCCATAAGCCATCTGACACCACTACCCTCTCCACACGCTGGCCCATCCTAGTGGGCCATTAGGATGGGACATCATGTAGAGGAGCCATATAATCTAAATCACAGATGAGATCGCTAGTGATTCTACTCGTAAAGTATAAGTGATATTACGAAAATTATCAAACTCCTTTTTTAATAATGATCTGTTTGTACGAGCAAGATTTTTTTAAGGGTACAATTGTAGTAATAATATATTCAGGTGTAATTATGCAAACGAGGAGAGTTCCGATTGCTCGCGGACCGCGGAGGTAACGTTCTTCATATAGTACTTCTAAGTAAGTACTACAATCTATGACGCACTCCTAGACTGAAATAGGAATAGAAAAACGTGACATAGAATACATTTATCGCAACAGTTCATATTATGTAAAAGCATTTCATAGTACCCAACTGATAGTGAACTAGATACTCGTAATGATATTAAACAATGAGATCATACAGTAAATACTGATATAGCGTAAAGCCATAGTTTGTATGTATATAAATAAAATTAGTAGTATCAGTGCCAGTATAAAAAGTAATACTATCGCTGAACTTAAATCATTCCTTATCCGAGCGTTGAGGAATACGTGTCACATTTGGTATTCATATCTATATAAATAATTATATGGTTGAATTTAGTGAGTCAGTGCTAATTGAGTGTCACTGAATCTTTTAAAAGCGTCAGTTTAATTCGAGGAGCCATAACTGGCAGACTAATCGACACTGAATTTTGTGAAAAGTGGAACACATGAGCACAGAATGAAGTTCGTTGAATTCGATCCCGCTGATTTTCTGCCGGAAAACAAAGGCAAGTTATTTAACTGAAACCCATAACGTTAGGTGAAACATTGTAACGTTAAACAAAATATATTCATATAGTCTATGGACAAAGTAGTGAAGTTAGTTTACTGCTAATTGAACTTTGAAATTGCTTTTAAATTTATGTGTTGTTAACATTGTGCGTAAAATTAAACGTTATTTTGCTAGAGAAATTGTTATTTTAAAGAAAATTGGTATTATAATAATAGCTTTGGAAAGTCACACAAAAAATAAAATTTTGTGTATCTGTATGGTATTTAACTATATAAATATTACAAACGGTTTTTATTGCACACCTCTCGTAAATGAAGCAGGTATACAAAATAATTCATGAAAGATACGGCAAGACAGGTAAAACAACATGCGGTCTTTTAGCTAAAGAAAGTCTTCCATACCACCTTTATTTATTTAATGAAAATTAATATTATAATTTAATGAATGTAAACGATAAGTTTATTTAAGAAACGTTGTCTACTTTTTATTCATTAATAACAAGTCGGAGTAAAAACACTAACCACTTCCTCTTTGATAAGAGTATAAAGCTACGTATGTTAATTATCGACATAAGTATAATATGTTTAACCGTAGTGAAAAGCGGCCACATTTAGATAAAATATATATCAAAATAATGTAATACACATTGTAATATTTTTAAAAGACAGATTTATATAAATACAAACCTATCTAAACATATCTTGCAAAAAAATGTAACCTAGAGTTTAGCCGGCAGCGAGGCGGGACCTAAGCTGCGGCCTGCGGCTAGGACGGCAGAGAAAGGAACCTCCTGACTGACGCCTTGCCTAGCCCCCCTATTCTGTAACTTGTTTTAAGCTCACCTCAACGCTCACCCACAAATATATCTTGACACCGCGACGCATGGTAACTAATCGTAGGTAGAGGTCTGGTTTCGTGACGGGTGACCGGCGGGGCGAGCCGCATTAGTGCGTAGCGAATAACAGCCCAGAAGTGCCGCCTTATGATTCTGACCCTTGAACCAACCAACTTAGCGAGAGTCTGCAGGTGTCGGTCGACTCTTCGCTATTAGGCCGACTATCGGAACAATGATCGTCGAATCAACATCCCATGTGACGGCTAGTGAGCCAGCTACTTGAAGGCTTGGTCCTCGGCCTCGACGTTTTTTGTCATGGTTGATGGTGAAGTCGACGAGCACTGCCTGGCGTTTCGATCAGGCTTGAAATAAAGTTATAAAGTCGTGTAAATTGACCTAGGGTAATTTATATTCTATTTTTATATAGTATGAAAAAGAAATTTAATCTTTGTCTTTGTTAAGGCCGAGTTCACAAGGGATTTTCTGAATTATGCAAAACAACCCAATTACCTCGAATTTTCATTCCTTCTCGTCCCTCAGCTGATATCATTTAGCTTAACTATGAGCAGCGTTCTGATTTCCCGGGTTTATTTCATGTTGTTTTAGCAGATATGAATTTAAATTATAATTTTAGAGACATAATTACACGTTGTGGGGAGTAGAAAAATCAAACCTCGTTTTTTCTGCGGCCTTATCTTGATGTTCCTTTTTTACGCCGCTAACTGATATAATACAGTATTGAACGATAAATAATTTACATATAAATAATAAAACTCTACCAAAGATATTTATCGGCATAGTCCAAAAACGACATTTGGACCGAGTCGCATTTCGTTTTCTTGTGCGCTGAAACACAACGTGTATCTTACACGGAGCGTGGTTAACAAGAATTGAGGTATCCCCTTAAAGTTACCATAAGTCCCTTTTCTGTTCAATATATTAAGTAAGTGTGTAAATAAATAAATAAAGGGGAGAAACACAACTCGACCTAGTCCCAAACTAAGCAAAGCTTGTACTATGACTATAGGTACTAGACGATTATAAAAATACTTAGATAGAGACAGGAACAAATATTCGTGCTCATCAGAGAAATAAATGCCCTTACCGGGATTCGAACCCAGGACCTCTAGCTTCGTAGGCAGGGTCACTACCAACTAGGCTAAAGCGGTCGTCAAGCGACATATCCTCTGTATGTCGGGTGCTGTTGTGTGTTAAATTGTATGCAAGCTTTGTATTGTGTAACCAAACCTAATAATTAAAATGTAAATGTAACTAACAATTCTTATATGTCGGTGAAGACCTGAAATAAAAGATTTCATTAATTTTCTTTGAGTTTATTTTAATATGTTCACCATAATTGTCTTGTTTTTGATTAACATAATTCTCTTTCCAGACAAGCCGCTGCCGATCGTGGAGCCGCCTGCGCTGGAGTCGACAGAGGAGGGTCACGCTGCGCAGTGCGCATGCCCGAACTGTGACGAGGTGCTTACACGATTCTCCGAGTGCAGTATATGTTTGGAACCGCTACAGGTAAGATATTGTCGTAGTGAAGCCTCAGACCTGACAATTTATGAAAAGACACTAATACGGGAGCTGTTGTTGTCCTGGACTTACGATACAATCAGGCTGAAGAAACCCTGAAGTAAATAGCTACTTGCATCCTTCTCTCTCCTACACTCACACTACAAACACTCTCCTACATTCATTCACTATATGAACACAGTCACACTATGAACAAAATCAATATTTGGCATGTTTTATTGCCCCACAAATTGTTAACAAAAAATATATATTTAGTAATAGGTCTTTACATTCCTTTAAAAATTGCTAAAAGCCGCATGCTATTTGTACTCGATACAGACTGTGCCTAGTTAGGTAGTAGCTGTATCTATAAAAAATTGTTGTTAAAAATTATGGTGAATAAATTATTGTTAGTCCTTATATCGCATAGACTTTCGTCGATGAACTGTTTATTATGTACCTACTAGCTATCACCGGGGCTTCGCTCGACTCGTCTGTGAAGAAGGTTTGCGCCTATGTAATCTCCGAAAATACTCATGCGATAAAATAAAAAAAAACACCACTATAGAATAGATTTTTGGAATAAACGTAGGCTTATCCATACTATACTATTTAATACTATAAATACGACAGTGTGTCTGTCTGTCTGTTACCTCTTCACGCTTAAACCGCTGAACCGATTTAGATGAACTTTGGTATATAGTTTGAGTCCCGAGGCCTTCCTCGGGATTCAAACTATATACCAAAGTTCATCACATCACATAGGAAAGTTTTTTATACTTACCAGAAACCATTCCCTTAGGGGGTAAAATGGGGGCTGAAAGTTTGTATGGAGCTACTATAATATAAACTAGTACCACGCGGACGGATTCGCGGGCAGAAGCTAGTATTTCGTACCGCGGCTCTCAAGTTTTCTGCGGAGGCGTAGCCGCGCGGGCAGCTAGTGTTTATGAAGGAAAGAAAGAAAAACATTTATTAGTAACACACACAAAACGACAAACATTGAATAAAAATACAAATAAACACGTCACGAAATGGTCCCAACTCAGCATGGTGCTGGCGATTACCAGCGCTGCTGGCCGTTTAAAACATTGGTGAAACCACGGGGGGCAGCGCACACATTGCAATAAAAATATAAATATAAAAACTTACAATAATAATAACAACAATAGCACAGTCAAACAATTGAAAAAATAAAACACAAAATAGATCTATAAAAGAGATAGAGATGACAAGGCTTTAATAAAGACGACGATGACGAGCTTTAATATTTAAGAATAGAACTGCTTGGAATCGGTAAGGTATTAATCGTGCGCACTCTTTCTGATATATATTTTTTAATATATCAGAAGGAGTATGAGGATTGAGGATGTCCCGCGGTTAATACCCGTCTTAGGGGCTAATCCTCTCCTCCCTCAACATCGCCTAAAATATCGCTAATTCCGCAGACAACCCCACATTACCATCGCTATTAGTTAAAAGCCCCCAATCCTAAGGGATTGCATTTACAAATCGTTGAAAGCAATTAATCTCGCATATAAACCAAGTGTGTTTAATAATTATAATAATATGCTTATAAAAGTGCGCGTGAATTAATTTTATTACGATTACAAGGCAGATTTTTAAGTCGTCGAACAATCACGGGTAAATTGCTGAAATAGAATCTAAACGCGCTCTAAAGTCTTCAAATAGATTCGTGTCATTATCTCATTATAGGTATACATGGACTTAATACATAGATTGTCTCCAAATATTTATATATGTTTGTATGTTTATTACTGATCAGTGATGGAGAGTCGATTCCTTACGCAGCAAAATTATTAGTTCTTTTCCCCATGTTTAATATACCATTTAATTTTTTTCACTTATCTAAAACACTTCCTACATTCTTTTTTTTTTGTACCAAACAGCACGGCTATCATGCGACGGCGCGCGAGCTCTCTTGGTTTTTCCTCGCACTATCCGTCTCTTTCTTATTAGAACACTTAGAACAAGAGATATAGTGCGAGAAAAATCGAGAGTATGTCGCGGCCGTCGCATGGTCTACTTTTAAAATACCTAAAATAGCAATAAAACTAAAGGTAAAATAACATACTTACCTTTAAATATTTTCCTTTCAATAGTTTTTATCAAATTCTT
Source organism: Epinotia bilunana (assembly GCA_947049275.1). Lineage (NCBI taxonomy): Eukaryota > Metazoa > Arthropoda > Insecta > Lepidoptera > Tortricidae > Epinotia > Epinotia bilunana. The sequence goes on from OX346265.1 coordinate 9,211,514, forward strand.
AGAACTCTCCGAATGAATTATATTAACTTGAAATAACGTTTTATGTCGCTTTTACTTTATTCTGTCACAGTAAACGTCTAATAATCAATTTATTAGAAAAGTCATTCAATGCCATTACAAAGTTAATTTCATGAAATTAACTAACAGATGGAATCATAAGGTACTTTGTCACGAATCAAATTATTTTATTAAACATTTTTGATTCGTATTACTTTAACGGACACTGCTCGGGTCAAGCAGAGGGCGCGGGTTCGAGTCCCGCCTTAGGCTACGTGCGATCACGGTATTTTTTTCTTGGATAAGTTATTCAATCTATACGTGTCTATACCGTTCGCATATTACAAATAAAGCAGGCGGAACCACGGGACAAATTTAACCTATGTCCATCCCGAATGCCCAATGTAACTGGTTTAAGATTGATTGAAATCGTATGAGTAGTTCCGGAGATGACCAGTAATGTAGGTACGTACAAACTTACTAAGTAACAAAGTTCCAAAAATTATTTCTGTCTAATATTGGTGTGGAAGTATAAGAAGTATATGATTACAGGCTTATTTAATAATTAAATAAAGCCAGCAAATCCATCTCCTTTCGGCACTGGCAATGACCGCATTATTGATTTGCGTTAATGCGGAAATACTTCGGTTTGCGATATCGTCATCGCGTGCGATTTTTTGCAATGCTTTAACTTGATGTAATGAAAAAAACGGAGAAAAAGACAACTACATTATTCCATACGTTATGAAATACCAAAATGTGACTGGTTATAAGAAATATGATCAAGAAAAAATAAGACGACAACTATGACCTGTAAGGAAACGACAAACCGGACCAACTTTCTTCCTGCCCAAAATATGCAAATGGAAATTTCGAAATTCAAGGCCGTACTTTAAATAAATTCAAAACAGATATCTCTACAAAGAAACGAAATAACACCTCAAATCGACTTAGAAACTTATGGAGAAATATGTTGTTTAACGATGTAGTTACATAGTGGCACTTTGCGGCCGCATTGACTGTTATTTGTGCGTTATATCTTTTGCATTGTGTCATTGTGACCAGTTAAGTGTACTTAGACATGAAGATAATAAGATGTTAGATAATCTTCATAGCATCAGCCTACAATGTGTTATTAATTATGATACGAGTGCAGTGAGTAGTACTTAGTAATATAATAATTGTTTAGTGCTCTGAGAATGTACAAAATGCGGAAGCCAATTATTTTTCATATCTTGGGAGAGAAAGGTCAAGGTTGTTATTTATTTTATCAATTTCTATGTGCGTCACAGTGTTTTATTAATTAGTAGATATGATCTAGCAGATTTTAAAATCAATAAAAGAAAACAGTAACATAGGTATATGATTAAAATCATTAAATAAACAGTGGAGTCTCCACTGGAAACGAAGGATATATAAAAAAAATACTCCCTACTTCTTACTCTATTCCTGTACGGCTATCAGCCCGGCTATCAAATCACGGCTATCACAAGACGGCGCGCGAGCTCTCTCGATTTTTCTCGCACTATCCTCTCTCCTATCAGAAAATTTAGAAAGAAACTTGGAGTCGTAGGCGTCCATTGCCTACAGCGTCTACTTTTACTTCCACGTCTTCTTTACATATAATAAATAAATCCTACTAATATTATAAATGCGAAAGTGAAAATTTGCACGATCATAGTTTATAGCCTGGATTAAAATATAGGATAGTTTATATCCCGAGTCCACGCAGACGAAGTCGCGGGCGGAAGCTAGTAACATATAATATTAGAGGACAATCTTACACAAATCTAACTAGCCCCATGGTAAGCTCAATAAGGCTTGTGTTATGGGAACTAGACGACGATATATTTAATAGATATAAATACATAGAAAACATCCGAGACTCAAGAAATTCTCTCGAACTCAAGAAGAAGAAACAAATATTCATGTTCATATAAATATTTGCCCTTACCGGGATTCGAACCCAGGACTTTCAGCTTCGTAGGCAGCGTCACTACCCACTAAGCTAAACCGTTCGTCTAGTACCATACATACGGTAAACAAACCAGTAACGTTTCATATTCCCCAAACAGATCCTTCGCAAGCATCCGTATTAAAATTTCAATATTTACGCAAGTCCATACATTTTTAATCAGCTTCGTTCTTCTGAACTTGAAAACACGTAACGCGTATTACATGATAACTCATAACTGATCGCCTTGGCCCGAATTCATCTTCAGGGCTTGCCGAATTGTGAATCTTATTTAAATGAAGCAAGAGTCCATTTCGCAACTTGGCCGTCCTCTTGAACTGGTATTGGTGAACACAAATATTTATGAAGAAGTTTTACTTGAATATGATAACCTTTAGACATTTTAGGTTAGTTTTGTGTTAAGTATTGCATTTTCATTTCACACATATATTTTAGTGTCGTCAGTATAAAACTTCAACTTTTGGGCTAACATCAACTACTACAAGATTTCTTTAGGACATTTATTTATTTCAAATTATGAGCAAGTTTGTACCGGAACACATTTTCAATCGTACTCACATAGGTAGGACCAACCTGTTGTATCCTACTGTAAATGCTCTCAGGACAAGAAGTACAATCTTAAAAATGTAAATATGGTGCCCAAGGCCCAAACAATGGGCTGAGATGAAATACCGGGTTCGGATGCTTGTAATTTATTAACCCCAAATCAAAATACAGACATCTTCGACATATAAACGAACACATTGCGGTCAACGGTCGTCTTTTGTTCTCTTCCACCCGAATCGGGACATATCATACTAAGTTGCGTTTCCCAGTTCCAGAAATAAAGAATTGTTGACCTAAATTATAATAACATATACAATGCTTTTTCCCCAGTGCTGTGGCCCCTGCGTCTGCCCCTGGTGCGGCGGTGTATGGTGCGCTCGCTGCTCCCGTCGCATTTCCCGATGCGCGTGGTGCAGGGGAGCGTTGCGCGCGCCTGCGGCGCCATGCCTGGCTTTGCAGAGACTTGTCAACGACCTCATGCTGCCGTGTAGAAATTACAGGTAAATATCAAATTGATGTAGTTCTTATTACATAAGTACACAATAACAACAATGTCCTTTTAAGGAGCAATCCTAGAATTATTTTTTCTCGTAGAGTTGCTCATAATTAGTTGACACCATTCCAAATGCAACCGTTTGATATTCCATGATTGCATGAGTAAATTTCTACGACAATGTCCAGCCGTGCATACTGCGAAAAAAGATCAGGTTCGGGTGGGCACTTTATTGATCTGGAGAGCGGCGATCATCAAAGGCGTCAGAAAATACAATTATAGGTTCAATAAGTAACTTCGATATAAGCTTTAAAATCATGGATTAGGATTGCGTGGCTAAGTAGGAAATTAATTAAAATAGGTTTAAGGTTGCGTTCCGGACACATTCCGCTTAATAAATTTGCCTATTTAATGAAAAAAGTACCATCACCGAATTGTGAAATTTGTAACATGTTAGATGTTCAGCACATATTGACGGAATGTGCCCGGAATGAAAATCAAAGGCAAGTATTGATTAGATCACTCAATCTTAATAAGTTAGATGTAGGTGCATTTCAATGTATACTAGCGGCACCGATCTCAGAAGAAGCTAAATTGATATATTTATTTGTGCTAGAATACCGTACACAGTATAATACCAATACGTAGGTAGATATACATAGTTTTAGTTATCTAGGTTAAGGTACAATGGAACTGACGTAATCTTAAGTGATTAAATGTTCCTAAAACAATAAATTATATAATATAAATTTCTTGTATAATGTATCTGTATATTTTCACTTTATATTTGATAATAAATATATAGGCTTCTTACACATAAAACAAGGCCTTTCACATAAAATAAGTATGTTTAAACGTAATATTTTGACTGAAAAATAGTACAATCTTGACTTCTATAAGAACCAGTAAAGTAAGCACCTATTACGTCCGTTGCTAAGAATAACGACCTCGCCCTATAAACCTAGTCCCAACACATAAACTTGTGCACTTTTAATCTATTTTACGATTTATTTGATACTTATCTGGATCATTGCATTGGACGTCAATGTTACCTTTAAAAGTTTTTTTTATGAGGGTGTTTTAGGCCGCTGTAAATATAGCCGTATAAAGATTTGATCTTATTTATTTGTTTGAGGTATTTTATGAGTTAAGTCATGAATTGTTTATAGGTAGTATAGAGGTAACTCATATTCATTGACTGGACATACCTATTCCGTTCACAACTTACTGATATAAGAAGATGTAACTTTGATATTTCTTAATATTTCAATAATGTAGTTCGGAATTAATATAAATCAACTAAGATTTAAGACAATAAAAAACTAGTCTGACCCGCGCACCGAGGGTTCAGTACAAACTATCAATTAACTCAAGGTTAAGAAAATGTCCCTATATTTAACACCTTCATTCTGTAGCTAGCATGATGAGCAAGAATTGCATGAAATTTATCCACGCAGTCATCTTCGATGTAATTATTTTCAATTACGTAAGAAAAACTATCAACATCCATATAACATTTTCTCTTTAAGCTTTTATAAACCCGTAAAATATAAATTACCCTCGTATGAAACAGAAGAGAAAATAACCAATTCTAATACCTCAATGTATCAATGAGTATATTTTATTTAGTTTTTTCCTAGCCGATCCGCTTCAGTTTTTCCCAATACGAAGCCAAAGCCCAACGAATACGACGACAAATAGACCGAAGTAAATTTCGCCTGTTAAATTACTTATTTTAACCCAACACAACAGAATTCAATTTCAAACAACGAATAACTTTTACACCAAGAGCATCGAACTACCACGACAATTGTATCACGAATTCTTTGTGACCTGCTATTGAAAGATACCTGTCCCAACCCCATTCATTCTAGAAAAATCTTAAATCTTAAATCTTAGCGCCATCTATCGGCCCCATTTGGTACTAACGTGCAAGGGCAATCAGCTTAGTATGTACTAACTCAGCAATAATCGCTAAAACACCAACATTTTAGCGATTATTGTTTATCACGTGAACCAATCTCGATTATTATTATTTTATTTGAAAGAGAGTACTTCTATTATAGTCTTATAGGAATTTCAAAAGAAAAAAAATACTTATAAAGTTGATTAAATTGCAAACTTAACTAGGAAATGATTTTTGAAAATAAAACAAAAAATACGCTAGATATAGAAAAAGTTATACTTTTCCAGTAATATTTATGTCTATCTTAATCACAAGTAATTATTTCAAATTTTTCGCTTGGATAATTGGAGATAAGGGGGGAATGGTATTTTTTTTACATTTTCCTTCATAAATCAAAATTTTACCAATATAGAAAAAAAAAATCTGTTTCAAAAAGTACAACTCAAGCCCTTTCATATGATACCCCAATTGACCTAATAGTTAAATTTTTTTTTGCCCCCCCCCCCCTCATATTCGTAATTAAAAAAAATATTTAAATTTCTCATTTTCCATGCACGTGGATAACTCTCATTTAAAACCATTCCAAATTTCAAATTGATAGCTTAAGTAGTTCGTGATATATTTCACTTTGTGACCGACAGACAGACAGACAGACGGACGGAGTCGCACCATAAGGGTTCCTGTTTTACCCTTTTTTGGTACGGAACCCTAAAAATGTTACGGTAACCTTCGTATTTCTAGATATTACATTCCTTGGGATTAATCAAATCATAATGAGATTTAAAAAGATATTAAAAATACAGAGTAATTAAACGTAAGAACTCCGCTTACGAGTACATTAGCAAAAACCTTAACACGCTGCTGAATCTGCGCCAGTGACCCACAATGTCAAATTTACTGCACTAGAAAACAAAATGAGTTATTAACCGCTGGAATGGAATGCCAGGCACAATCATAGTAATGTTGCTATTACAACCCATCCACATAATAACCGTTAGATATTATAAAATTACCTACAAAATTGAGAAACCCATTTCGATGATTAACATTTAGTTAGATATTCAAGTTTTCAATCTGGTTGAATTCCTGTTGAAATATTTAATCGCACCGCTTTTATTGATTAATGCTTAACAGAAAAGAGAATAGAGAAAATAGAGGCATTTTTTGTCATATAGATTAAGGGGAATGTAATAATACAACAGGCCTAAACCTAGACTTGAAGAGTTAGTAGCAAACAGCAACCATCTCTATCTATTTAGTGCACTGTAAAGGAGACGGGTGTGATTTCTCGTAGGTACAATACGATTTTAGCCGGACTTAAAATGTAAATTTTCGCAATGTGAAGTTAATTTCGCATATAATCAACTTCATAAACAACTTCAAATTCATTCGGTGTTCATTAAATCCTGTTTACTTTTGTATCCTCTTAAGTTTGAATCGTCTAATTAGATTTTAAAACACCGTTTGAACAGAGACCATATTGTATATACCAGTTTGTTTTGTGTCTGGTAAATAGAAACCTATAGTATTTCATGTTATATTTACTTTGGTGTTATTTGTTTTGTCGTCTGCTAACGTTCTTGTTCTTACGACTGGACAACTAAAATTATCGAGAGAAATAATTATGTACATGCTCCCAATAATTATGAATGAAAGTGTATCGGACTTTACACCTGAGGAATAAGACGTAGAGTTATTTTAATCGAATCTTAGCAGTAGATACCTCACCAATCGAGTAAATTTTTTATCATTATTCAAATTTTAATTTAGTTAACGACAACATCAGTCTCCACCAATCCAAAAAAAGGAAACCCCTAGAGCTAAATCGTTTTTTGACAAGACCTGTTGATTAAAGTAATTTATTAATACTGGAATTGTTTTTAATTATGCCCCGAATAATTGAATTCAATGTTCGCCCCATAGGGCACATAATAGAATGGAAGGCCACTTGTGCAGTCTGCCATTGTACGAAACTAATGATGAGAGAGAGGAAGAGAGACTCAAGAAATTAATTACGAAGTTGGTTGTCACAGTAAAAGTTATTAAAATATGTTTGTTTACAACAGGCGGTAATAATATGACTTCTTCGGTTAAACAGGGTTTAAGTTTGTGAAATCCTACTATAATATTGTTTGGATGTTTGTTACTCAATCACGCTTAAACGGCTGAATCGATTTGAATGAAATTTTGCACTAAGGTATTATAGCCTGGATTAAAATATAGGATAGTTTTTATATCTCGGGTCCACGCGGACGAAGTCGCGGGCGGAAGCTAGTGTCAAATAAAAAGAAAGTTTGTATATATCAATTGAAGATTGTGGGAAATATTGATCCTATATCATCATCATCATCCTCATCATCATCATCATCATATCAGCCGAGAGACGCCCGCTGCTGGACATAGGCCTCCCCCAAAGCGTGCCACAATGACCGGTCCTGCGCCACCCGCATCCAGGGAACTCTCGCGACCTTTACCAGGTCATCAGTCCACCTTGAGGAGGGCCTACCCCCGCTGCGCATTCCAGTACATGGTCGCCACAACGGATTGATCCTATATAAGAATACATAATCTGTTCAAAATGTCTAGGGGAATACTTATTCCATTTACTTTCACGGTACATACTTATTAACTAAGGTTAATCACTAAGTTGCCTGTCAAGTATACTTTGACAACACTGAATAATACTATAAATGTATGTACTCATGCAGCAATTAGGAGTACAATCGCATGCAAAACGAAGATACAAAAGTATTAGAATAAAATATAGCTAGACTCACGCAATGCTTTTAGGTTTAAGCAGGTATAAACTCACCGTATTACTCAAGTGGCATACGTGACTATCGCCTTTTATGCTGTGCATAAGTGGTGTGTTTTAGTAATAAGAACCGTCAATTTATGCGACCAAGGTAGACAAGTTCTCATATACCTATTTCATTATAATGTGCCTTTTCTCATATCCATAAGTGTAACAAAACAGTAACTAAAAAATAAGAAAGATCTAACTTCTTAGGTCAAATGAAACTTGTAAACTTAACGACTTCATCAGCATACACGTGTTGTAGTGCATTGCTGGACATTGGATTACGAATACAGTAGTTCAGCATAATATGACTGGCTTCTATTTATAAATTAACCTCATAAATTGTTCCATCATCCACAGACGTGGCTGCACAGATCTCCTCACAGCGGCCACAAGACCGAAGCACGAGGAAGACTGCAAGTTCGACACAATGACCTGCCCCATAACCGCCAACTGCTGCTCAATCCCCTTCGAAGAACTCTCAGCCCATCTCCAGAGCAGTCACAACATCATCGCCGTTTACTCACAAAAGATTAAGATCCTCATAGAGAACTTCCAAACTAAACTCAAGAAAACCGCCTGCTGCAGAACCAAGTACAAGATCATACTTCTCCACCAAAAATCCGCTTTCATCATCAAAGTCTGCATCTACAACTACCACGTCAGAGTAGAGGTGATGAGGAGGAAACTAGGTTACATCGCAGATGCCAAGTCTGAATCTAGAAAAAGCGACTACTGCGCGCTAGTAGAGTTCCAATCTAAAGCACTATGTACAAAGTCGGCTATTCTTATTGAGAATGAGAATTATAGCAAGAAAGCCGAGATTCAGTGGAATGATGTTATAATGAAATCTGATAACGACGAAGCAATTACTATTCATGTCAATATTGGAAAATCCGATGCTGAAAGGAAAGATTATGCGGAATCATAATCGGTGTGACGTTGAATAATTTGAACTTTTAATTGAACAGTTACGGAAAAGTCCAGGGAGACTTGAACGTGATATTAGAAATGAAGCATGTTGGTGCTAGCGACCAACCCAAACAGAATGAGTTAACAAATAATCTGAAAGATGATTTTGACCAATCAGAACGCCGTATCGAGATCTTTAGGCGCTAGTACCATCTACATGCTAGGCTTGACATATCTTTAGACATTTTGCTCAACTATATCAGTGAGTTTTTTGTCTCTTTATAAAGCGAAAAATTTTCTTTTAACGAAGGCCAAGTCAGAAAATTGGCACTAAGGTGGCCTTGATATGAGAGATCTGTGAACTTATAATTGAATGATTTCTTACCACAAGGGTCAGTTTATTTTCGATTAAGCGTGTGATGCAACATTTAATCAGAGTCATCAATGAAAAGTAATTAAATACTTGATAATTGACATCGATAAGATAAACTTAGACGAATTTCAAGTAACACATTCCAAATAAACACCTCTATATTAAAGTTTTATAATTAATTAAAGCATCGTCACCGGGTTTATTTTGGACATCGAAACCCAACACATTAAAATGGTTGTAATGGCCAAGTATTTTTAGGTTCTGGCTGTACGTAGGTAAATATTGTACAAGCTGGTTGTATATTTATTTGTGGCAAGTCGTGTTCCGGATTTTATAATGTAAACGACCAATTGTGACTGATCTAGTTTTAAAGTTATAGTCGTAATTTTATTATTAAGATGCGTATATTAATAAACGAGTACTTAGATTTTTTTAACTAAATGCATTTTTATTTTGTTGATAAAAAGGTCCTTACAGTTGATGGAAGCCTAGAAAAATCATTACTTTACAGATAATTCAAAAGTCACATTTGCGATTTATATATTTTGTGGCACAGCACTACTTACGGAAAAAACGCAACAAATAAAAGTACATTCTTTAACGAGAGGCGTAAGTGGAATATTGCGAACAAGAGGCTTTTGATGACTCGAGTTTGCAATATTCTTACGCCTGTGTTATATGATGAATGTTTGTATATATATGTTTCACAATGTTTTTCATTACATTTGCGAGGAAATAATAACTACAAAAGACAGAAAAAGCTATGTTTCATACAACCGCACCAATCAAAAATTGACGAAATTGACAACCTCACTTCCAGATCAGTGCGAGTGGAGCGCGCAGCTTCAATACTTCAACCAATCACAGAGCAGTACAGTAGTATTCTTGCGGCGTGTGGCCAACTACATTTTTTTCAACCAAAGTGCAGAATTCTAGTGGCACGCAGCCAACCAACTAGATTTGCTTAAACCAATCAGATCACCCACAAGCTTATAACTCCCTAGAGAGTTATAAAAATCCGTAACTCCCGTCGGCACAATGTAGGCCATAGTCCTTCTGTATACAGGCATAGAATAACACCATTTACGAGAAAGTGTGATGAAAAAGTCATTTTAGTCTCAGCTAGAGTACAGTCAAGGAAATTGAAAGACCTACCTTTATCGCTCTTGTCACTATTACACGCGAATGAGGCATAAAAAGGTAAGTTTTCAGTTTCCTTTACCGTACATAAAGACTAACTTGAGTCAGCAGGTTGATTGCGTACCTAACCTTTCGTACGTACGCTAATCTGTATGTCATTTTGTTTAATGGGAAAATTACAGTTGAGAAGTCCTCACTTTCGTTCATAAAGTTAAACAATTACCCCTCAACATTCGACATACCTACCAAATGTCCAACGCGTCCCCAGCATGTCTCGTTTACAATTATTGGGTACGATTGTGGTAAACAAGATTCGTTGCAGACAAGTCCAAAGCACGTTGCCAACCTTTTATTGATTTGAAGATTCATTGTGTTGACAGCTAGAGACAATCGCAACCCTCAACTTCAATACAGCGCATCTTTGAGAAGTGTGCCAATAAATAATTTTGGAAGATTACGTTACGTCTTTATAAGTATGATTTTATGGGGTTTAAATCCACAAAACATGTGTTTTCTAATACTGCTAATCCATTCCACTCTGTTTCTTAAAAAACGGTTTCTGTCAAAATATTCATTTTTGGTAAGTACAAGCTTTTATTGCCGACTGTACTTTTCTGTATGCCGTCATCAACTATTAGTCATTAAGACGATTCTAACGAGCCCAAATTCAACGGATTACGTCGGTTAAGTACTGAATTCCCATAGCCACCTTCTGTCTCCATCATCAGATCAGCTCGATGGTACCATAATATTGAATTGTCTATACTTAGGCACAAAATTTCAGCTGAATCGGTCACCGGGAAGCGGGACAAAATGAACTTGCATGATTTTACCTTGTCCTTGTAGGTAGTATAAGACGATATTACTCGCCTTTCAGAGTTCTAGGTCAACCAAAAGTAAGTTTAGATTCCCTTGCGAGTGTTGAAATATACGTTTTTGTGGCATAAACGGCCGTATCTTTTTTTACGTCAACTTAGTAGTTTGAAATTAACATAGCTTCTAGGTACTGCAGATTTGAGTATATGGTTTAAATTTCCACTCGATCCTCCACGTGTTCCCGAGAGAAAAGGTCTTAACAGAGAGACAGACGGACAACAAGGTGATCCTATAAGGGTTCAGTTTTTTTTCCTTTTGAGGTAAAAGAAAAAGTTGATTGACCCAAGTAAAGTAAACGTTCTAGTGCCTTCTAGTGATTCTCATCATAGCCACTCACTTGCTTGTGGCAACCACAGTTGCCAATTTCGCCCTGAACTGACGGTGGCAACTGTGGTTTCCAAGTGAAGTATGGACTTCTTTGATAAAGAAAATTGAAAGCAGTTTAGGCTATCTTTTTTAAAATCCGAAAGCAAGTGAGTGGTTATTCCATAACAATAGAGGTGAACAATAGGTGTCAACTATTAGGCGATAATGTGTCAAAAATTGAGACGTATACCTTAATATCACTGTGTTACAAAATTACGCTAGATTGTAGACCACTTAGACCAAACACTACTTGAGAAAGGTTAAAGATGGCCAGGACTTCCAGCAGCAGCGGTGACGTGAGCAAGAAACCGTTCACCGACCTCTCGCTCTAACGTATGGTGCACCACTGCCGCCTCTCGAGATGTCTCGTTAGATCCAGGTTTTTCTCCATCTGACCCATTCTCAGAATAAACACATATATGTATAGATATACTTAGTGAAAAAATGTCTCCCTATGAAAGTATCTATATAGAATTAACATTAGATTGAATCTCAGGCCCGTGGAAACATTTTTTCACTATACTTAGTGAATTCCACGCTAGAAGCGCCACTGGAAGGTATATGGTTGTTTCTATTATTCATTTTTATGTAATATTTATAAAAAATAACAACCGAATGTAATTACAAAAACCAAAATTTCAAGCAAAAACGTATCAAAGTTTTTCCCAACTTTGCGCCAAATAAATGAACAAACTTGATCTCCAGGTTTTCATATCGACTTCTCAAGAAGTTTTTGTTAATTAACGAGGGACATGACCCAAAGAAGTGTCGAAGAAATGTCATTAAAAAGTGTAATTGTATCAAAACCATGTTCATCAGCCTATACATCCGCATACGTCCTACTGCTGGGCACAGGCGCCCTCTCATCTACGAGAGAGAATCATAAATTCAAAGCCTCGCTCAATAGTTAATTGAATGAATTAGGTGTTACTTTACGGGATTCCATGACGTCTTCTTATAATGATAATGTCTTCTTTCAGCAAAATATCCTATCTACGATATTTAAGGTACTTTCCCTTGATGTCCCATAGCAATGGGACGCCCTGTATATTCCCAGCGGTGAGGTTAAAAAATCGCTATCATCGCAAATTTTTAGCAGATAGTTTAATACAACTGAATTCCAATCACGCTTGAGTCTCTTATTTGAAGATATTAGAAGTAGGTACCTTGAATACCGGGGATATAATAGAAACCTCAATAATCCGTTCGAACGCCACGAAATTTCAATCAGTTCTAGAGCTACACATTATTATACGGTCTTCGGAGCCTACCCATTTCAGTATTTGTGTGATTCAATAGACGTATAATATGTACTTACTCGTACATCAATGGAATTTATACCACTACAAATAGGTGAACTACTTACCCTAGGGTGGGTCTGGGACTGGGTCTAGACAACTGTCAAACTAAATTGTTTTTTCATAAGCAACAGATAAACATTGCCAAAATACTCGGAAAGTATCAACCTTTTATGTATGTTTGCTATTTAAGTTTTATATTCGTAATAACAACTAACAATAAGGATGTTGTTAGATTGTGATGTCACAAGCAAGTTATCCTCACAAATTCCATACTAACGGAACGTTTTCGACGTTTCATAAAAAGAAGCTGATTTGCCTTTTGTCCAATACCGTATTGAAACTTGAAACAGGCTTGCATTTGTTTCATTTTTGACGAAACTGGCATGATGGACGTCTAGAGTTCACAGTATTATTTAAATTTAGTGCTACTACGAGAATTGCGACCCTAACACCTCCATAATCACGTTAAGCCATGTGGTCACTAACCACATGACCCCATTACGCGGCCTTGAGGCTAAATGGTAACAGACGGCCTTAATGCACCTGGGGTAACGGTCAGCTACTCGCCATGCCGCGCACGGATCGGTCGCGGCTCCATTGTAGCACGGTAAGGTTAGGTTAGGTTATTTGCCGAAATTTAAGCCTATTTTAAGCTATAAGTCGAGTCAGCTAATATTACCTAGATACCTATTCTTTCCACTACGCGGCAGAAACAGCCATTTTGCACATCAGTTGGGCCGCGATGAATGATTGAGCCGGTAGATCGCCGTTTTGTATGGGACTCCTTACGAACATCGGTAAGAAATTGAAAGAACATCTTAAGGGCATAAAACCTTTAAGAGGCCATTTTATGAATTAAAATCGGGTTTGCGGGGTTATTATTTAATTGGTTTTAGTTATTTGTGCAAACAAGTTCATTTAGTGCAGTCATATTTGAAGAATTTAACTAAAATGTGGATTCGGTGATGGGTCAACCCTCGTTTTGACTTGAAGGTTTCTACGAACAGCGAGCGTCCGGAATCAGGGAGTTGTAAGCCTCAATAGACTATTATATTAAAGACTTCCAATCAGAATAAATAGGCCATCCTCCTAGCGTTATTCCCGGTTGTGCCCTAACAGCGCAGGGTTCGCTTTGACATATAATCCCAAGATTTGAAATAGGCACTTGTTTTACGAAAGCGACTGCCATCTGGCTTTCCAATTCAGAGGGAAAACTAGACCTTATTGGAATTAGAATGGTTTGCTTCACCGAAAATCTAACGGTAAATATTGCGTACGTTCCTAAAAACTCATTGGTACGAGCCGGGATTCTTACCACGACCGCCGCTTGACAGCCGCATAACTGAACCACTAGGCCTGCCGTAGAATTTTCTGGATAAATAGGTATATATATTTATTATATATATCCTTCAATGCACGAAGGCGCACTGCACTCCATCCTATTAAAATTATTTCTCCTGCCACGCGAGACGTTAGCTTTACGAGAATAATTAACGTTTATTAGTGTTGGATTAGTGTTGTGCCGTGGATTTGCCGTTCCCAGTAATTTTCCTATGGGTAACTATTACTATTCGAGTCAAACTTTCGTGAAAAGATAAATTACGATCGTAGATTCAGATCCAAACATTTGTTCATAGATCCTAGACCAGAACACTACAAAAATGCAGCATGCATATTATACGTCATTAAACAATTGCCGACTGTTGTTGCATTGTTGCATAAATAACGTTTTGTTCGCACGAGAGTAATTAAAATTTTTGGGAACGAAAACTGAGGCCGCGTTAATGCATAATTAAGCCCAACAAGAAACGCTGTTTTGAACGGATGCGGCAGATTTTTTAATGATTCTTTGCAAACAAGTTAGGTCTAGTTTTGTTCAATTCAATTCAATTCAATTCATTTATTTGTCTGTAAAACATAGGTACATGTAGATTGGTGTTACAGGAATCAGTATAGAATCACTATGTTCTGGCCATGAGGCGTACAAACAGTCATTAGCAAATGACAAATAATTACAATAATATAAAAACCAAAAAATATTCGGTAAAAAAAAGGAAAAATGGTTACAGAGAAAAGAAATGTCAAATGTTTGTGTGATTATTTATTTATAGATTGAACATAAACTATTTGTATAAACGAATATATTCACTTTTCAAATAACTAAAAGCATAGCAAATATTATGAGCAATTACCGAACATTGATAACCTTGATATATTTCTGTAAAACTGTGTTTGAAATGAATGATTTTCAACACTTTTTGACAAGGCGATTGTATAAAAATCGTAACATTTATTTTACACCAATAGTAGCAAAAGCCGTATCTATTTATGGTTTCGCAATAAGTTCTTATTCCTTGTAAAGTATGTAGTTCTTTGTTAGTATAATTTAAGGTTTGTAATTATATCATAATTATTACGATTTAAAACACATTGTTTTAAATTATGTTTGCGTGATAGGTTCCGCATAATTTGCTTGTTCAATTCACCGAACAGGCGTTCGGTGAAACGTACCCGTAATGCCTTGTAGTACTACCGAATCCACGTTTACCTCACTTAAATAGTTAAGTGAGGTAAACGTACTACTATTTGGACTATTTGGTGTTCATTGAAATATCAACCTTATGTTGTATTATTTTTCGAACGTTCTTGTAAAGCGTATAAACATTTAACGCACGTCTGCACAGCTGCGGAGCTAGGAACAAACTCGTACGATGCTAAATATACAAGTACTTACGAATTTTTAATTTTATTTTCATACAATCTATATAGTACAATAACAATATGATTAATAATTGTTCATTTGATTTTTATTATATTCTGTTATAACATTTTATTTTGACGTTTGAAATCATTGTGAATAAATATAACTCATGTGTCATCTGAACTAAAGTTTTATTTCCAAGTTTAACATCGCGCTAAGATTTTTGAAGTCAATAATAAATCTAAATCATCATCATATCAGCCGAAAGACGTCCACTGCTCCAGCAGTCCACATAGGCCTCCCCTAAAGAGTGGCAAAGTGACCGGTCTTGCGTCACCCGCATCCAGCAGACTCCTGCGACCTTTACCAAGTCATCAGTCCACCTTGTGTGCCTACCCACTCCGCGCCTTCCGGTACGTGGTCGCCACTCATAACCTTTCTGCACCAATGATGAATTTGGCCACATATCAATACCAAATTAATTTAACTATATTGTAGTATTGAGGTAATCCTTCAATGGAAGTCAGCTGAACATTCTTATTTCTCATTTAGTATAAAAGTAAAAGACGAGTTTCAGATTTCACGTTGTGCGACAATGGACACACATAAGAGTTTTGTCATTCACAAAGCAAAATGTAGCCCATTACGATTCATCATTTCGGGATAACGTTCTTCTGAAAACACGGATAGGTCGGATAGGTAAGTAATGCTTTCTTACTTTGTTCACTCTCATTTAAGCCGCTTTCCCTTGGTTTAAATTGTTATGTTTTCACTTGCCTTGCTCCATTTTCAAACAATAAAAAGTCTTTCAGTAAAATGACGTCACTGACGTCATCACCTTTGTCACATGTTTACATGAAGGACTCATTAAAGTTTTTTTAATTTTACTTGCCTATGTAGAAAATTAAGAGATAACGGTTCTCCCTTTTCGGCCAAGGCAGATAAACTAGTTTGTGCTGAATTGGCGCCGATTAACTGTACACAAGTCTGACAATGGCCATTTTTAACAACGCTATTGGTCTTTGACTAAAGAGCCTACAAAAGGTAACGCCCACCGAAAGCCGACGAGCCAGCAATAACAAGGCGCGAAGGGTCATCTTTCTGAGATCCTTGAGATGCAAATGTACAATTGGCTTTCGCCAGGGTATTTTTAATGGATACGCCACATAGCCCACTTTCGTACCGGCTGTTAGACTACCACAACTTGCTGCCAAATCGCGCGACTCAGCGACTCCTGTTTCATTCGCACTTTATACAATAGAAAGAGTAGGGTAGATCCGTCTAGTCACGCTTGGCGTCGCAGTGTCAGTGGTGCTAGCTAATGCAATAAAGACTTACCTCCGCAGCGATATACGCAGGTATCACAGAGAGCAACAGCCTCTCCTGCTGCTCTCGCTCGCACTCCAGCTTCACCCGCTGCTCCAGGCAGGTCCTGGTGCCAGCAAAGGTGTTCCTGTGGGCTCGCTCGGTCAGCGCCCGGTAGTACAGGCCGATGCCGCTTGCAGATATCAGGAGAGCCAGTTCACAGAACAACTGTCAAAGAAAAAGAAATAAATGTAGAAGTTATCATTAACTTGACAGGACAGGATGGCGCGAGCTTAATATTATATATGCCTTTTGCACCTCAGGGGCGTTCTAGGACTACAACATCAACAACAAGAAGAATTCTGGTGACAAAGACATTGTGGTCTAGTGGACTGGCCGATGATTCGCGAGGAACACTATTCAATGGGTTCTCTTATTTTTCGCAGAAAATTGTTTGGCCAATTATTAGTTCCCAACCAACGTTTCGCAGAATATTATTTCGCCAAATAATCACTTGCCAAATTGTCATAAGATTTCGTTTCGTTTCCCAACCTCACAGTTGCCAACTGTACGTTTGGTCTGATGATTATAAAGTAAACTTTCAAAATGCCAAAAATCGTTTAACAGAATGTTTTAGTTGGCTGAATAGTCATTTCGTTGTATAACGTTTCCCAAATGTTTCACGCAGTAGGGTTCGTACAGTTACTATGTAATATAATTTACAATGTGGGTAAGCGCAACTGCTCACGTTATTACTTGCGGGACGTTGCTTTGTATTTTTCATTACTTATTTTGAATATTCAATAAGGCGATTTTGGCACTCGCCGGCCGCTGCCGCGGCACGCTCGCTTCGCTCGCTCGGCTTCGTGCGCTGTAAGATCGCGGTTAACCTAACACGCTCCTCCTCGCTTCGCTCGTCGTCGCACCTATCTGGACTCTGTCACAGTTATTATTTCTGTTGCTATACTTATCACGAAACTGTTATTTGTTTCAGGCAAGTTCAACAGATGGGTTTCGCCAAAAGATACGCAAGTGACGTAACGATTCACCGTAACTTTTAAGTTGGCTTATATGTTAAAACGTAACTATTGCACTGACGAAACGTTGTTCGTTCAATAGTTGTTTGGCCTAGTGAAATAGTTGGCAAGTGATAAGTTTTCCAAACATTTTTAGTCATCGTGATATTCTGCTTTATAAAAATTCGACCAAGTGTCAGGTTGTCATACAAAAAGTTGGTAATGGTTAGTTGTCAAAGTGAATCATTTTCGAAATGTTGGTTGGCAAGTGATGTTTGACCAAAGGAAATTCTGCGAAAAGGCAGAACACCATTCAATGCCCCAGTTTTCTCGGTGTTAACATGCAAAAACCAGTTCGTAGAGAAAAGCGCATATTACGAGCAGAGCGTTCACGTAGCGGTTTTCTGACACTGAACTACCAACGTCAACTGCGGTCTGTGGATACAATTTAGTATCATCTCCGTGCTTTGGAAGGCATGTTAAGGCGTTAATCTCCGTTGTGGCTTGTAACAATAACGTCTTAGCATACATCCGATAACCGACCTCGGCCGACGTAGCCCAAGTTTGCAAGCGATGCGTAGGCATGTCCGTTTCCGTGTAAGTGTACAACTTGGTTACAGGTTTTTGTTTTACAAAAGTCAATTCTTTAAATCTGGCTGTTCGTTAATGCAATACATATGGGTATTTATGATAAAACTCTTGAAAAATACAAACAAATAATCTATAACGTAATTTGCCTACTTTGTTTGACCTACTTTTTGTCCCGGCGAGCATAGGAGGAAAATTTTGTGATTGAAGGTGACGTATAAACCACGTAAAGTAGGTACGGATTTCAGTCATGGTTGGTTTAATTCCGTTTTTTTTTAATCTTTTTCATGGCGCGAACCCGCCTCAACCCCCTTTCGCTCCGACCCACAGTTTGAAGAACACAAATTAAATTTTAATTTAATGAAATGATTCGACTTTGTGGGTCATACACGAGCTTACGTGCATATAAATGTTTATTTTTCGAAGCTTATAGTCCCACTGCTGGGCAAAGGCCTCCCCTCTCGACTGCCACTCGTCCCGGATTTGAGCAATCTCTGGCCAATCGTTACAAAATGCGTCTAGGTCGTCCGGCCATCTCTGTGGTGCATGATGACTGCAGATGAGGTTTTATTTACTTATGGGATTAAGTTTCGTGCTTTTGTTTTTTGACAGTCCCCACGGAGAAAATGTTGCAATACGAGTTTTAGCAGTTTTTACGAGTTTATTACGTCGGTGATAAACAAGTATACAGCCCGTCTGTCGGTAAGCGGTCAGCGTAGCCTATAGACGCATGCTTGCCTGGCCATCACATTAATGTGTTACCGAATATCTGCCATTGTGTAACATGAGTTTAAGCAGTTTTTACGAGTTTAGTACGTCGGTAGCAAACAAGTATACAGCCCATCTGATGGTCCTTGAATTCTTAGGAATGGAATAGTGAGAAATCCATACCTCCTAATATTGACTAATAGATAAATGCGAAAGTGTGTCTGTTTGTCCGTCTGTCTGTCTATCAGTCTGTTTGTTTGTCTGTTCACATCCCCTAAGGAGGGGTGAGAGTTTGTATGGAGCTACGATATAAACGAGTTCCACGCGGACGGAGTCGCGGGCAGAAGCTAGTTATAAATAAAACTGTGCCCAGTTTATTGAAAGGTAAAGTTGCGACGTAAATTACAAAGTATGGACGCATATGCGTCAAATGTACACTATTCTGTATTAGCAGTGTACATATGCCTAGTGCGATATTGTGTGCTAAGTGTGTCAAACATTTTTTTTTTTCTATGCCATTTCTATCTGTGAGTTCCTTTAATTGGCTTTGTAAAACTTATATCATGTTTTTGCAGCTGTTGGTACTCCTTAAGTATAAATAAATAAATAAATGTATGTCGCCTGTTCACAACTATTAATCCATACTAATATTATAAATGGGAAAGTGTAGACCCGTGTGCTGTCGGGTTAGAATTTCACCACCCCCTTTCTTCCCGTGGGTGTCGTAAAAGTCGACTAAGGGACCAGGGTTGAAGTGTGTTGTGGGCGATGGGCTAGCCACCTATCACTGCAATATCACATTTTGTCGATCTTTTATACCCACATTTATGCTAAAAGTGGCGCTGGAACATACGTTTCATGTGCTATGCCTACCCCTTTTGGGAATAAAGGCGTGAATGTATGTATGTATGTATGTATGTATGTATGTATGTATGTATGTATGTGTGTTTATTTGTCCGTCTTTCACGGCAAAACGGAGCGACGAATTGACGTGTTTTTTTAAGTAGATAATTATACTCGTAGTTGAAGGGATGAAGATAACATAGGCTACTTTTTGTCACTTTCTAGCCCCCCACTTTCCTAAAATGGGGGGTGAAAGTTTGTATGGAGCTACGATATAAACGACTTCCACGCGGACGGAGTCGCGCGCAGAAGCTAGTATAATAATAAAAAAGTCTTATAAATGAAATACTTACTTATAATGGTGAATATCCATCAGAAATGTGCGAAACTGTTTTCTTCGCTTATACTCACACAAAACCTCGTAAATAAAAGGTGTAGGTAGTCATTAAACTAATGCTTTTCATTCTTGAAGTCGAGGGTTTAAACCTCCTTGAAACGAATGTCTCTTTAAAACGCAAGGCACCAAAATCTCGCATAGTCAAGATGGTTATAATGGCCTTACCTTCTGTGCTCGATATAATTAAAAGTTTTATTGAACCAATTTTTAAAGTTTCTCAATTGGTAAACCGGTTTAAAAAAATCCTCCGATATCAATGTCTACCTATGAAGAAGTTAAAACTCAGACTATGGAAAAATACCTCAAACCACCTTAAATATTGACAACCCGAATTACCCACAATAACTTAATTACCTACAAGATTCTGTATGCACTGCGAGTAAATTGAGATA
This sequence comes from Epinotia bilunana, assembly GCA_947049275.1. Classification (NCBI taxonomy): domain Eukaryota; kingdom Metazoa; phylum Arthropoda; class Insecta; order Lepidoptera; family Tortricidae; genus Epinotia; species Epinotia bilunana. The sequence goes on from OX346265.1 coordinate 9,232,149, forward strand.
ACATAATTTAACCCTTCTACTGCGTGGCGATACCCTCTGAATATTGAGTTGCTGAGCTTATGAGCCTTCCAAGAACGTATAAGTAAGGGTTATTAATTTAAAGACGTGTCTTCATTAAAGCCTTCTTCTGACCAACTTTCTCGAAATACGTAGAGCAGCGGTTTACATAAGACGACTTTTGGCAGCGATACAAATACGATACGGTATCGATGGGAATGAATGAGAGAGTGAGAATCAAAGTAAAAGTTAGGCATTCTTCAATTTAGGCATATTACATAAATTACACCTAATGAATGTCGATAAACTACCAGCAGTTCGGAAGAGAAGGATCGGCCTGATGTCGGGGTGTGGCCGTATCCTGGGATTCTCGGGCATTGATAAAAGACGATGACGTTAAGTTTATTTGGACTTTATTAAAGCATTAGTACAAAAGTAATGTGAAATACAGGGAACTAGCAAGTACGGTTCTCGGTTTCTATTACCCAAACCATGTCGCACCCAGAAAGTCCATTCTACACGTAGGTGAAAGATTTTTTTTTAAATCGGATAAGCTGTTCCGGAGATTACCCATTACATACAAACTTACATTTAACAATCTCACAGACTTTCTGAAATTAAGTACAGATAACAACACGGGTCACTCGCGAGTCGCGCCTTTAAGGTCGAATATCGCTCGATATGTTAAGAATTGATCTCCATAATTCCTCGTATGTTTAGGTAAGTACGGTATCCGTGCCAAACATTTGAACCTGCTTTACATTTCAAAGTGCTCATTTGATTGGGAAATTTTGACATCCGCATTAGAGGGGTTAATTTGGTTAGGACATTTTCCCGTACAAAAAAATACGTTTTATTTATTTATTTCAAAACGTGCATAAAATAGACCGTAATCCAAATGAACAAAGAAATACATACGAGTACACTTAAGACTAGATTACAGTCCAAAAATATGACTATGAGTTATAATTTAGAAATGAAAGATGTATATATATATATATAATATATAATAATTAAAATACAACACAATACAATAACAGATTTTTCTCATAAATAAATATATATATATATATATATATATATATATATATTTATGAGAAAAATCTGTTCTTTATATAGGTATTAAATTTAGAATCAATTTTAATTACTTACAATGAAACGAAAGTGATAAAAAGAGGTAAAACAAACACTAGTTCTTAACAGTTATTAAAAAAAAAACTAATTATATGTGGCTATATATAATACACTGATTTTTTTTATTCAGAAATTTTTGAAACATAAACGTAAAGATTCTTCCAGACGCGTACAAAATCATTAAACTTCCGAAACATGAGAACAATTGGATTATAATATAAAGTATACCGCCAGAGTAAAAGTATTTATAATAGTATCTGTAATTTATGGGAATTATTATTTTATATAAATAAAGAAGATAAAATTGCTTACGTCTTACTTCTAATGATCTGACATTTAGTGCTAGCGGTACACCCTGAAATTCAGTAAAAAGATAAGATCTAAGATCAATTGTTCCGATTTTCATGCTTTTTACTTGACTTTTTTTTGCGTACCGCTAGCACTAATTAAACTTTGCCACACGCTGACTATAGGCTGAGATAGACCGTCCATAATGACAACGGAAACATAAAGTCCTAAGAAATTTTCTTTGCACACTCGATTTTATTAAAGTGTACAGCATAAAAACGCGACCATATAACAGATCCATATTCTAAAACACTTTTTATTTGCCTGACGTACGTACTAAACAACACGTAATCGACCTTACCTTACACCTATGCATACATGTAGAAGCATAACTTCACTTTGTTATTATAGTATGTATTTACGTAATTGTTTACTAGATCGATGTAACAAATAATGGCAGAGCAAAGGTTCTAGTTGCCTGCACATATCTTCTGCATTTGACTATCGATTAGAGTCACGTGGCTATTAAAAACCGAAGAAGTAGGGACACGTGACAGAGCTTGAACACTAAGCACACAAAATGTTTTCTATACAGAAACGTCCCGTAAAGAAATTCTAAATTTCGATCAAAATGAAAAAATATTTTTGTTCGCCATGAGCGGTATTCGAACCCCGTGCCCGAACCCACGACAGCTCAGTTGGATAAGAGCAATGGACGGATTCCAGAAGTTGCGGGTTGAAAAGTTGATTAATCCAACAGGTACCTTTATCATTTCAAGAAACATTTTGGAGGGATACACTCGTACCTGCGCTAAGCACTATCGATATTTTATAACAAAAAAATAGTACAAGCCTAAAATTAAAGCGTGACATTGTTATAAAAATCCGTTATTAGGTAATCAAGGTATTCCCTGAGGGCTTACTATTAGCCATTGAAGAGTTCCACCTGCGGGCTCCATTATCAGGACTTGATGCTATAAAATTATACTATTGCCATATATATTATACTTGCTTGAGGAGCTGGGGTGGTTAGAGTAGCGCTACCCCACCATTTCACGCAAAATAGGCACAATGGATGTCGACTTGCGGAAAAAAGCCCAGTAGAACTAACTAACTAACTATACTTGCTTGCAAATTTCAAAAAGATAGGACTTATGAAAGTACATGGGTGAAAATTGACAAGCAACATAATGCATTACCTATACATATCTACTTATCGTTCAACATATGCATAATGCAGATTTTACATGGATAATTAGTACACAGGCATGCTCAGTTAACACATATAAGCCTTATTACAATAGTATTAGGGGCTAAACATACAAATATGTATTAATTAAGTCCCGTGCATTTGCAGTCGAGACTTAGGTACACGTTGCAAAGTTTAGAACCTAAAGTTGGAAATCCCGAAGTTCTGTTTTACGTTTCCTGTTTACCGCTTTAGACTAGCTGAATACAAAGTATAACATTATGATTTTCTAGTGACCACAAATATACCTGAATGATTGACATGAATTATTAAACATTTGGGAACAATATATTTTTAAAGCCGACCTCTATTCCTGATATTGACATTAAAAAATATATTTTAGGGTGGCTTATACAATAGAGATGTGTGGAAATGATAGAAACCTCACATGCTTGATCGTTTGTCTGTCCGGCCGGCGTCCGGAGTCTGTCCCGCTGCAGGTCGCATTCTTCAACCGATTCTCGTGAAATTTTGTGAGCAAGTTCGTTAATTATGTTTTTTTTTTTGTCGAGACACTCTTTTACAGTATTTTTTTTTACAAACACAGACACAGACATTCTCGCGAGTGTTACAGCTCACAGAGTCACTAGTTTAGTAAATTCTCAAAACCTTGTTATTTGTGCTAGCAAACATTATATGCAGACAAATCATTTCAAAATGGTTTATTTACTGCGGAGACTAGAAACGTAGATCAATTTAAAACCAGACGTAGGTATCGTGTCTCGGGTTCATTGCACCGAATTAAATCCGATCACGCGAATACGCCAAGTAAAAAAATAAACATCCACATTTGAGTTTAATTTTTTGTCTGTTGTTGAATATAATATTCTGCATAGATTTTTTAATAGCGTCCATTCGTAAAAACGTATAAAATATAAATTTATACGTTTTAAAACTCCAATAGGTACCATACTCGTTGGGGATACCTCTTGTGGGATAAGAAAGTATCACATATAATGGCCGCTCCACACAATGGGCCATCCTGACCCATCAATCCATCATATAGGACGCGACATATTTATGTCTCATTCTACCCCATAGCCGCGTCCTGTATGATGGGTCAGGATGGCCCATTGTGTGGAGCGGCCATAATGTCCTTTTCTGAGCCTTAAACTGTCCATAGAAATTTTCATCCAAATCGGTTTAGCCGTATCGGCTTAGGGTGGAAATCAATTTTAACAGACACTTTGTATTTCCATATTTTTGTAAAACTAATTGATATTAACTATGACTTCGTATCTCACGCGTACGAATCAAATCGATAAGAGCAACAAAACTAAATTCATATTGGCGTCAAATCAAATTTTTGCTAAGTCATCAAGACCAAATATTTTATACCGTCAAAAATATTTCTTGCTTATTACAAATATTTAATCACAATGTGGCACTCAATGACGACTTATTACGCATCGCGACTATTTTTACACCATGTTTACTGCAATGATAATTTATGGGCAACCACGACCACTCGGGACAATCCTCTGAAAACTAAGACTATTTATAAGCAAGGATACCTTCTTATGCTCATAACACTATAAAAGCTTTTTTTTCTTCAAAGTTTAAAATAACCTACGTAGCTGCTTACTTCGTTTCTTCGAGAGCGTATATGTTTTTCTCTTTGAAACGTAGAAATCCTAACTTCATGAATACGGTTCAGGAACGTTGGTCCCGAACTTCGACCTGATAGAATACCTAATAAGTCTAGAAATTCATAGTATTTTGCTACATATTACAAAAAATACTAACATTTGAACCCGGGAACTTAGGTCCCAGAAGTGTATTTTTGGCGAAGATGAGACGAAGCCATGATGTTACTAATGTATTATCCCATTAGCAATCTTAGATTTAATTCTTGTAAAACATTCATATACAATCTATAATATTCTTGAACAAATTACTTGTTGACGAAGACGACGATATAAAGTTTAATGACAGCATATTTAAATCCAATCCTTAACAAAGTTTGCACACGGCACGGGTGTGAAGTTTGCGCCACTTTGTACGATGCATATGCAGCGCCTGCACAAAATAAATGAGCAAAGATTTTCAATTACGACACGTTGCTTATCGCGCTCCGGCAGGTGCTAGCTGTGAACAGCTAAAAAGGTTCGCAACTTCGCATGTGAAGATATGAGAGATACGGTGGCTGGTTGAATTGTATTTGTAACTGAAGTTTTATTATTGGTATATATTTACCATTAAAATGACATAAATGTTTAAAATGTCACATGTAACAGTCGACGTCAAAGATATTTTCATACTTTTGGCCGTTTTCCTTTAAGTCTCTGGGCGACCAAGCTCTGCACGGGTGAAAATAGAATAAACGGAGAAAACTATTTTTTCCAGTCATGAGACCCAGCTAGATCGATTTTTCACCCCCGTAAAACCGTAAGTATTATATTGAAATTTTCATTGAATCCGCTGAATTAGATTGAACCGTTTCCGAGAACGTGGTATTAAATATATATATATATACAAATATTGCTCGTTTAATCGTATGGGATAGGATAGGATAAAACATGTGTACATTCTTGGACCTCAACTGTACGTATACAACATGCAGTTACATCCATGGATCAAAGCTAACCAACTCTATTTAGAATAATTCATTTCTCTTTCAAGCTTTAACAAAGCACGGCTTAAAGCTTTCGTATTCTTGAGAATCTTCGTAAATGTTTCGTGTCATTTTACACGAAGGCCGGTATTCGACTTACAAAATATCGTCGTCGTATTTAATGTCTTTGTCATTTTTGTTTTGAAATATAACGAAATGATGGCGGGGACATCACTATTAGTCCAGTCAATGAACTGACAACTTGTATGGAAAAAATGTCAATTTTGGAAATAATTTATAATAGCTTCTTTTTGATGTGTAACGGATATATTATCAATTAAATAGTTACCCAGCGACAAAATCCGACAAAATTTCAGACATCAAAAAAATGATAAATTAACTAGCTTCTAAAAAGTCAGAAAAAATATTAATAAACATGTTTGTCTTTATTTTAGTTCATTTACATTTGCTCTATAATATTCAATATAAATCGTACAAAAAAACACAATGCATGCTTCATTTAAAGCTACATAATTACTTCCGGGTGGAAAGTTTGCCGGATTCTTGAATAAATCATCTTAGAATAAAATTTTAAAATGAAATCAACAAAAAAAAACGCTATTATAAATTAATGTTTTTCAAAACCGTATTTTGCCTGGAGTATATGCCATGCTGGGGACATGTCACCTTTTAGAAGTCATATCACGCCATACAGACGTGCCAGCTAGCTAAACAGTAACGACCGTATTCATAAACGTCCTACTAGCCTGTTTTAACTAAAATGGCGTTAAAATTCGTCTGTCACTTTGACATTTGTGTTCGTAAGAAAGGAACAAAGCACATTTTATTTAGCAGAGGCATTTTTAGTTTTATGAATAAGGGGGTAAGTGTTTGGTTAACTTTGACGTTAGTTAATCAATTAAGTTATAATGTGACCATTCCTAAGGCAACGCGTGTAGCGGAGTGGGTAAGATTACCCACTCTGCGTGGGCTCGAATCCCGCCTTATAAACCAGTGCAAATCGAAGATAAGAATATCTGTCCTACCTAATAGATTAATGCATACGCATTGGACAGAAATCCTTAACTGCGTCTTGTATAATAAAAATGAAATCTACCAAAGGCAAAAGCACCCATCAATCAGAAACTCTATCCTGCCAACGCCAAATTATCGAGGCAATATTAGTTCCAGGCGTTAGCAACCTTTAACCTGTAACATGATTTAACTGTCTCCTACACAACCGAGCCGTAACGTAAGCCCATTGTTCGCCACGCCTGCCAGGATTTTCTCTGAACTCGAGATAAGGGCAAACAATCACAACAATAACCTTATTTTCCCCCTTCATTTGTTTTCTTTCGTCTACGCTGCTTATTTTCAAAGGGGATTATGATCTGATTGAGCTTATTTGATTTCTTGCGGAAAAATCTAAGGGACAAAGCTGATTATAGAATTATAGATAGGAATTGAAAACAAATTCCGTTCCTGCTGACACGGAAAATTACAACAACCAATCGAACGTTTGTAAAACAGGGTAAGTAAAAAGTGTGTGCCGTTTCAACAGCCTGCTTGGATCATATCATAGCCGAATGATAGTGAAACCGTGCGCTTGATTCATATTGTTTAGAAGGTCTAGAATGGTCACCTGTGAACCGTAGTATATTATATAGTATTGTACTATACTCGTATCTTGACTCTTTGTACTATATTCTGTTGAAGAAATATGTAGTACGCGAAAATACTATATTTTGGGGGACCTTACGATGTGCTTCAAACTGTCGAGGCTTTTACTAAATAGCGACATTGCCTAGTACCATTATTACCTATTATTTTAAGAGTGTATACTATATTAGGTTGTACCTTGTTTTGCCGAGAAATGTTCCATCGATTGTATGTTTCGCTGAATTTTAAGTTTATCGAAAACCATTTTTTTCAAAATCAGCCAACTTTTCAGGATTGTTATAAAACAAACCTAACCTAACCTAACGGGTTCTACAAAATGACCTTTTAGCTAGCTAAAAGGTAATTTTGTAGAAGTACCTAAAAAGATAACGGTTTCTGAGTAACAAAAATTCGAGGAAATGAAAATTCGGCGAAACAATGAATTCGGTGAAACGTTTGTAATAGAAAATGGTGTGAACGGTATCCAATTATTTCATAAAAAAACGTTTCACAAATATTCATTTGATTAACAACGTTTGGCAAACTAACGATTAACAAATTAGTCGTTTCATAAAATATTGTTCTACAAAGAGTTCATTAGACAAATTATTTAATTGAAAAAATATCACATTATAAATAATTATAAACAATTGGCAAAGTAACGTTTGGTAAAATAACGTTTAAGAAAATGCATTGTTTTGTAAATACCTTATTTAATAAATCATTGATCGTCTTAATAAAGTTTTAAACCACAAGTTGTATAATTCTATACAGGTATTGTATAAGTCTGTATGAGCACACGGATAAGTCTAAAAGTGTTTAGCAAGTAAGTTATTATTCCTAGCCTAAAAAACAACTTTTAGGTCTTAAAATGTAATGACATAACAGGTGGATTACCTATCTATTCTACTTTAAGGCAGGTCAGTGTAGGTCCGACGCCGAGCGAAGCGAGGAGGAGTGTTAGGAAAAACCGCGACCCTACAGTGCGCAAGCCGAGCGAGCGAAGCGAGCGTGCCGCGGCAGCGGCCGGCGAAGCGCCAAAACCGATTTATTTTTAAATTATATACTTTTTTATGAATTTACTACACGAATATTTCTTGGCCAGTCCGCTAGATACCGTGATATGACAGATATTTACTTTTATGAAACAATCATTTATCAATCGACGATTTGTAAAATGACCTATTTTATAAACGATTTAATTGGTAAATGATCATTTTTAAAATGTCAATTTAACATTCAATGTTTTTTTAAAGTGTAAAATTTTCTAAATTAATATTTCTCAAGTAATTATTTATAGTATAAGCATTTTGAGGAAAGATAGGTTTGTGAAATGAACAGTTTGTGAATCGTTGTTCATAAAATGATCATTTATGAAAGTTTTTTTATGAAATAATGGTAAACCGGTGTGAACATTATCTTCTACGTCCACTGCACTAGTCAAGTGCAATCAAGGCATTAGAACTGCCAGAGCTTCCGAGTATGCGCTGTGTTGAGAGAGAGGGATCTGCAGTTGTCTCTTGCTATCACAACAAATACTCAAATCCTTAAAGTGTCAGCACCGGACTTGTGATACTTCTGGATTAGCAAGCATCCATAGGCGACGCTGCCTTACCACCAGGCAGGCTGTATGCTCGTTTGCCTCTATCGTAGTCTATATTATAAAGGGGTAAAGTCTGAGAAATTGCAGCTTTGTAAGTTTGTATGTAATGGGTAATCTCCGGAACCACTTATCCGATTTTAAAAATTCTTTCACCTGCGTGTAAAATGGACTTTCCGGATGGCTATAAGCTATAGTTTATACCGTGAGTTTGCGGTCTTTGGAATACGCGGGCGAAGCCGCGCGGGCAGCTAGTATAAAAGTAAACTTGACACGTGCAATCAAGGTATTTGAACTGACCTGCCGATGGAACTGATTCTCCACGATCTGTGGCCTCAGGCCTAACGCTAGACCCATGTAGGCCACGGTGAGTGCCGCAGACATGGCCAGGGCTATGGAGCGAGCTATGGGCATCATTGTGTGCACCATCTGTAACAAGAATACATTCATGAGATGATGGTATGATTATGACGATCATCTGAACCTTATAGTTGGTAGTGAAGTGAACCTGTTCGATTCGAACCCGAGCCGGCAGGTTGGTGGACGGCTCGAATCCCGGTAAGGGCAAATATTTGTGTGATGGGCTTGAATATTAGTTCCTGATTCATGGATGTTTGTTATTAATATATGACATAATGTATTTATTTGTTTACCTATATAAATATGTATATCGTCGTCTAGTACCTACCCATAGCATAAGCTTTGCGTAGTTTTGGAACTATGTAGAGTTGTGTAAGATTCTCCTGAAATATTTATTTCATTTACTGGTACGAGGAGATGTAGATTTTTAAATTCCTAGGTCTATTTCGATAGTCTGATGATCATGACGATGATTTTGAAATCATCAATGCGTTAGCATTCAAAATAAATTACGTATAAATGAGGCGATAGTCTTTCCAGTCCATTATAAATAGTCGGTCTTGGTATAAATGAATTTCTTTACTTCATGGCTCTAAAGCATTACAGCTCCCTATTTTTGCACCGAGTTTAAATAAACAGCGGAGCGTTGCATGCAATGTGCGATTAACTGCGAAATGTCCGTAAATATTTAAACTTTCCCGTCCGTAGAGTCGGCAAACACTAGAATAATTTAGATTAATTCACGCAAAAAATCTCTAGGGACCAATATTATGATGAATTTGTTTACTCGCGCGCGGCCTTCACATACTGCCGCCCCACTGTTGTGTGTGGAGCGACTGTTTTCTCGTTGTATGAAAGTACCTCAGTTCTTAATATGTATATGTATTATAAATATTAAGAACTGAGACTGAACTGCTTATGTATTATATATTTTTATTTGTGTTATTTGTATATATGTATGATTGTGTATGTATGTTTATATATAGAGCTATTTATGTACGTGCATTAAGGATATAAGGATAAGGATATAAGGATATATAACGGGACAATCTTACACAAATCGACCTAGTCCCATAGTAAGCTCAGTAAGGCTTGTGTTATGGGTACTAGACGACGATATATATAATAGATATAAATACTTAAATACATAGAAAACATCCATGACTCAGAAACAAATATTTATGCTCATCACACAAATATTTGCCCTTACCGGGATTCGAACCCAGGACCGTCAGCTTCGTAGGCAGCGTCACTACCCACTAGGCTAACCGGTCGTCAAATATAATTATTTTGATTTTTGGCTTATTATAATCTCTGTACCACCTACTACCTAACTACCTACATATAGTTTTATCTCTTTCTCCGATACCCAAAGGTTGTCTGGAAGAGATGGCTCTTCAGCGATAGGACCGCCTGTTGTCTACCTCTACCTACATGTTATTGTATTGTTTTTCTTTTTAACTGCTTTGTTTGTGTGAGGTGTGCAATAATGAGTATTTGTATTGTATGGTATATATGAATAAAGAAAACAACACAAGCTATTTAGGGATAATTCAAAAGAACAAAATTGGGCAGTAACTCGCCAATCTCAGGAATGGTGCGGCCATACAACCATATTCCGGACTCCAGAGGTATTGATATCTCCCACGTAGTAGTTTTAGTATTAAAAGTAAATTCAAAAAATCTGTTATCTCATATGGAGTCTGGTGCGTGATTGCCATTTGTTTCTTGGTTAGCTTCGGGTACCTCTAATTTCCTGTAACTTACTACTTGATTTAATCTACATGTTGAGTGATTACTTTAATCAATATAATATATTTAACTTCTCCAATTTACAAAGATTCTACATTTTTTATAGGCGAAAATTTAAATGTACCTACTACTACTATTTAAAACTTTTGCCAATGTTTACTAATCTGAAAATCTGAATCTTCATTCATGTCATTTTATGTTTTTTTTTTGTTTTGTTACTCTTGATTTCACACATGTGCGAGCTGTGGCCACTTATAAGTGGCTAAGCATCTTACTTAGTTTTTTTGCATTTAAGCCAAATGTGTTGTTCAGATGTGTTATCCGTTGGTGGTCCTTAAATAAATAAATAAAGAAAATAAATTTCTTTGTTATGATTTTGTATTCAAGTGCACAGCCCATGGTCGTCGGTAAAACAGAAGGACAGTCGTTCTTTCGAATATCAAAAGATGGCGTTTGTTACCGCCAGTAGCGAAATGTCGGTAAAGTAAAACAGAGATTGTTTTGAAGATGGTGATTGTGATTTGTTATGAACTGAAGATGTTTATTTTATAATTACAATGCAAAGTGGGAATCGACATAAGCCAATGAATAGACTTTAAATGTCGTTTCTTTGTTTTTCAGGTAAGTATGATGGTTGTATACGCAGGACTATAAGGTTCTAACGTAATATTTGGTTCTTAAATAAAACTTTGTTTTTCAGAGCAACTTTTTATTTTGGCCGGTTCTTAATCATTCCTGAGAATAGTCTTATATATGTATTATAGATTCCGCACGATACGGTGCGGTGTGGTGCCGTGCGGGAGCCTCGAGGCGCACTTTCATTTGTCAATAAGTCAATCGATATATCGTGGTGAATACTTACTTACGTTTCATCTGAATAGTAATTACGATTTTTCCGGAGAGCAGACCAAAAGTATCAGATTAAAAAAAAGTGTGAGCCCAACTTTAGAAAACACCCTAGAATAGAACGCAACATGCAAAGAAATTGCCGCAATTTACACAATGCAAGAAATTGCATGCAAAATTCATTATATTGCGGGTTACTGAGGTACTTAGTTCAATTATTCTGTCAAACCTGCGGGGTTGGCGGGGTTGCATCTGTGAATTGCGCTTTACGTAAAAGTACCTATTCAAAACAGTTTCCTTTAGCAATAAAAATCTGCATCACTAAGTATCGTCAGCAGCAGCTGTGCTTCCATTCACGCTAAAAAATATTTCCCCCGTGTCCACTGGAGTAAGTTTCACAACTCGTTTTCACTATCTGCAACCGTGTCAATTCAAAAAGGTCGCAGCTTCGTTCAAGTTTCATACTGTCATACATCGTTTTCACCCTTAGGTTGGCAGTATCGTTAACGATACTTCGTTATTTTCTTTGTTGACGCTATCCTTCGCTTATTGCGTTGTGTTGGGAATTCAATTTATAAAATGCATTGTTTGAACTAGTTTTATTTTTGCAGATATAACTTTGTTGGGGAGATACTGTTCCATTTTTAACCCGCGTCGAAAAGAAGGTGATGATATTATGTATTTTTATATATATGTCTGTTTGTGGGAGCGTAGTTCCCAAACGGCTGAACTGATTTGAGAGAAAGGTGAAAATGAGAGTTGGAACAACTGTAATCAATCCTTTAGAACTTGCTATCTGATAACTTTACTGAATAGTTAAATTAAAAGAGAAGATTAAGTACAATTACAATAAAAAAATCTAAGTAAACCAAATTAAACCCGTTGAATATTATTTTACAAATTGTACCTCATCGCATGGACATTAAGGGTTAGTTGAACCAAACCCTGTGTAATCGTAAGCGGTGTTCATGAAGATCGGAATGCATGGAACGATTGACTCATTTCTATGGAGTGACAGCTGCCGGCGCCATATTTAACGTTATCGGTCTGTAATCGTAAAATGGTGCAACCCGCCCTAAGTTTATATTAGAAACACTCTGCATTACTACATTATTTGCTTTTTTTATGAGATTCCGCATTTCAAATTACGCAACCATAAATGCTCCGAAAGCGATCGCTGCAAATTGAATTCGGAATGCATTTATTTTTCAACGATTGTTTTATTTTTACTCGCTGGATACAAATCGCAAGCATTTGAAGTTCGAAAGGTTACCTTCAACTGTTTCTATTCGACCGCACTTTTACAATGAAATGATTTTCAGTATTTGTTCTGTGATTTTCAATCTCCTGTGTAACATAGTTTGCAGTTTTTTATACAAGCTTTTATTTAAATTGTACCGTTCGTACTATAGCCGTCAAAGAGATGTTTACACGTTTGCACTTTATTGTAATAAAGCGAAAATTCATAGGCAAGTAAATAGTTATAGTCGCCCTTCAAATCTTGCAAGTGCAAGGATATTTACGGCAGCTTTGAAATGAAGGGTAATTATTCAAGCGAACGAACTATGCTTGGGCTACTACTAGAAAACTGTAATTCGGCATGGGTATATAAATCAATCACGTCGACAAAACAGACAAATAAAATCTTGAAAAAAAATTGTTTTTGGTGTACCTCCCCTACACGTAAAGTGGGGATGTATTTTTTTTTCTCGTTAAACCCATAGTCTGGGGCATCGTTGAATCTGGGGGCACGGGAGTGCCCCCGCCAAGACGAGCCAAGCGAAGCGCAACGCAAGGGCACTACCTACCTTTTCTCGAAGCGGTTCGTCGTTTTTTTTGAACCGTCGTAACTTGGGTTTGGATTATACCAGATAAACAAATACCAGATAAATCTCGGGATATGATGTCAATAGTGAACTTATTAAACATATAAAGTTTCAGTAACATAGCTCTTATACTTAAGATTTAATTGATATCTAAAAAACGCCGATTTCGTCACTGACTCACTGACTGATGTTGATCATCAAAACCTCTAGGGTACTTCCTGAAGTCCTAGAAAGCTGAAATTTGGTATGTAAGCTTACTAGCTAGCTAGTTAGTACACAACAAGTTAATTAAAAAAAAATCTAACCCCTTAAAGTAGGGGATGGAACTTTGTATGAGACTTCCGCAAATTTTAAAAGGGACTCCTTGTTATAAATAATAAAATACGTATTTCAGGATTTTAAGTAAATCGCCCCCCACCCTTTAAATTAGGGGGTTGAAGTTTGTATTTTTCCGCAAATTTTGATAGGGATATAAAAAAAAATGATATTTCAGGATTTTTTGCAGTTCTCCCCTACCTTTTAAATTGGGCGATGGAAGTTTGTATGGGTTTTCCCATACAAACTTAATTTAATTAATGATAAAGATTCGAAAATTATACAAGTGACGTGTTCCCCAGCGAGTAAGGAGTAGGGGACTGGAGCGGATGCACGGTTTATTAGACTATAGTTAGCCCCCTAGGCTATAATTAACAATAAATCGTTACCCTAATATTCGATACATAACCAATTCCAGTCGGCGAGCCTAACCAAATTTCTATCGCTATGGGACCTGGTCTTTTTCCGTTATACAATAGTTCTTATCGTTTTCTAATACGTCAGTAGCGCCAAGCTTCCTACTCCACATGGCTTAACTCTACCAGCTATGCTCTACAAACTCTATATCTTGGCTATCGGTGGGTACCGAAAATACTGGAGGCGTTCGAACGGAACGTCACGTTGAATCTTCTCAGGCGTTTTTAGAACTGTGAGAAGATGGTTTAGATGAAGTTTGTTCCCGAATAGTTACCGTTGATGAAACATTGATCAGACCGTAAAAACAAAACACATAGATAAGACTGTCACGAAATGGATCCAGCTCAGCATATTGCTAGCTTTACAGCCAGCGCTGGTCTTCTGCAGGGTCCATTCGGTGAAAGGACGGTGGGTAACGACCCCATCCGACCTGATTTCACTTTCTAACCCAAAGTGATCTAAGGGTTCAGCCATGACTCAAGGCCTCCACCCACCGAACGCGTGTCGTGCGCAGCGCGTGTCTGGCGCGGTTGAAGCGGTATATTCACACCGCAAGCGGGCGGCGTGTAGCAACGTGTGTGCAGCGCGGGCCCGCGCGGGTCCGCCGCGTCATGTCTCTCACTACCAACACATTTAATATGTATCTCACTATCTCTATCACACTCAGCAGCGCGGCAGCCCCGCAGAAGCTGCGCGGGCCCGCGCGGGCCCGCGCTTGACACGCGACGTGCACAACACGCGGCCGCGCTGCCGAGTTGTAACTTTAGCGCCGCGAGCCTGCGCGGACCGTGTTAGATGTGTGTTTGGAGTGTAGTTTCAATGCTTTACAACTTGCGCGGGCCCGCGCAGCACACGCGCCGCGCACGACACGCGTTCGGTGGGTGGAGGCCTTTAGAGCGGCGGCGGCAGCGACAGCGGTGCCATACGTGGAAGCGAGAGGCCGCGCTCAGATCTTTCGCTCTGAGCCGTAAGAGCTCACGAACAGGGGCCCATTTCACAAAGGTTTGTTACTTGCAAGGTTTGCATGTAAATACTTTATGGTACACAAGATACAGGTACAAGTACAACAGACAAAATAAGTTGTCGGTACAAAGGCGAACTTTATCCCTGTAAGGTGGATTTGTAATGCAAGCGGAAAGCGGAAGCTTCTTTTCAACTCCTTTTAAACCCCCGACACCAACGAGGGGTGTTAAAGTTAAACTGTATCCGTGTGTGTATCTGTATCTGTCTATGGCATTGTGGCTCCCAAACGGATGAACCGAATACACTAAAAAAGTATTATTACTCTAAAAGAAAGAAGGCAAAAAATATGCCTAGTAACAAAAATTCCATTCAGTTCTCAAAGAATTACGAAGCTACCCGTATTAATATTGCTTGTTAGAGAGAGAACGATCGAACGATGTACGATCTGCGAGTGTCATAATAAATGCCAATCGTTTCATATGAAGGTGCGTTTTGCGGAAAAGGGACCGAATATGCCCTCTTAAAACTTTGGAAACTTATAACTTTGTGATTATTTAATCCCAAACTTTACTTTTTTCTCAATTTGACCTTTTTAATCCTTTTTCGGAAAATTTTAACATTGTTAAGAGCGTTTCTATATTAAACACTTAGAAACTAATATTAATTTACCCTTACCGAGATTTGAACCTATCTGAAGGACCTTCAGCTTCGTAGGTACTGAAACGAATCACTTTCCGGCCCTGCTGGATACCCTCGGGAGACATAAATAACTATGTCCTCAGTTTATCATTTCGGGTAATATAATCCTGCGTATCACTTTACTCAATTTAAAGTATTTTTTCGCGGAACGAACCAGTCTATACATATATATTGGCACCTGAAGTTTAAAGCGTCCATTGGCTACGGTTTCCGCTTACAATCAGGCGGACCCTACGTTCGTTTGCCACCGTTGTAGCATGAAAAAAAGATATTATAACAGTGGCAAAAAAAAAGAAAAAGAATAAAATTCTTCCTTTGCCTTGCCTGCGTAGAAATATGTTATTTTGTTAGGTCACATCCCACGTACTCGTGTTTTAAAACACGTTGCGAAGTTCTCGAAAGACAAACGGCTAAAAATAATGAACGTACAAGAAAAACGTGTACGATATGTGCATTGTTATTGCATTGTGATTAGCGGGAAACGCCCTTAAACGCAGTCTAACAAACTGACTAGTCTAAAAAACACCATAAATATGGTTAAAGATAGACTGGCTCGTTCAACTAGTGTACATTGCAATTTATACTCAGAATAGGTACAGCAAAATAAGTGTTTTCTACCTTAAGCCTTTATAGAATGGCATGTAATCACCTGATCTAAAACATAATGTTTCCTCGTTTTAATACCACCGATATTATATTTCAAGACCCTTAAAAACTGTCCGTAAAAAGTTCCAATCAAACGAACGCTTCAGAAGGATCAAAATGCCCATTTTGATAGATTGATTACTTACTGTAAATTTTTAAATCTATCTCGAACGATATTGAAACAAAATTATGAGTCTACAGTGCTCCTGTTCTTCGGAAGATACGTTAGGCCATTGATCTCCATTGTTGTCTATGACAGCTGTTGTTAAGCATAAGAGACCTTTGGGCATGAACCTGGAATACTCTGGACATGTTATGGTAATAATAATACTACGTGGGACCGAGCTGGTAGCATACAAATCTCGATAAGTGTGACAGAAAGGGAAATATCATTCATTGTCCTTGTCATAGTTCCACTTTTTTTTATTTGCCACAACTGATTTAGTATGAAGTTTGTGACATAACTGACATCCATCAACAGTGTTCTGAAAGGCGAATTTAGTTAAAAGCTTATTGAACTTCATTATTGATGAAACTTTTCATGAAACTTGGTTAGATGGCGTTAATATTTAGTTCAGTTATTAAGTTAAATGATTACATTCAAATATTTCATATTTTAAGACTATTTACTTATTGTTAGGTTATTGTTTTGATAGCTTAATGTTTATTTCTTAATGAATGCTAGTTAATATTTAAGTACGGAGTAGTTAAATTATAGAATCGCTTTAAGAAGTAGTAGTTAACTCGATGTAAATGGTAATATTGATAGACAATTGACGTTTGCAGGGTAACCTATTCGTATACTGGGCGTGTTAGCGACATCTATCAACAACTAGCTAAACTACGTGTTAGTTTAGACAGCTAGCCGGTCAAGTGAGCAATCAATGAATAATTAACAGGTTACCCGACCACGACAGGAATCATTACCGTGTCTGTGTACTTAGCTGTCTAAATTGCCAACTAATACTGGCCGGGTTATATTTAGTTGTGTAGTTCAAGTTAAGTGACATCTGAGGGCGAGTAGACGAATTAAATTAAGTTACGAAACCTAACTACCCTACAAAACTTAGAAGATATTAAAAACTAGATAATCAGGTTAAATAGGTGACCTTTTCATTCAGCCGTGTTTAAATGAGCTAGACGTAAAGGGAGGCATCTTTTGTTGAGTAGGAAAACATTGTACTACAGCATATCGTTTCAAACCAATAGGAAACGAGAATCGGGGCGCGATCCAATCAATGGCCTTCCCGCTAGAATCGCGTGATATCATGGTGATCGGAAGACATTAGGGGTTCTCAAGGGGGGATGAGGTTTTATAAGGGCTTGCACAACGGTTTTATGGACTTTTTGGGAGATTTGCCTTCACGAGAGCATTGGGGTCGAGGATCAGTTCATGTGAGTGTTTTCAGTGTATTTGCAAATATAGGATTCACGTAGGGCTAGATTGTTTTAGGATGTACTAGGATTTTGTGTGTGTTTAACATTTTATTTCCACAGATTCTCGTCGGTAAATGTTTTAACTTCATGTGGCATATATTGGTGATAGTTTAATGTCTTCCGCGTGTGTTCATACACATTGCTACATACATTAACTTTTGAGTTTATAATGTCCGTTAGAAAGTTCAAATGGTGTTAACAGTGTGATTGCTTAGTGACGAATATCCCTTAATGGTTATATGGTAAATTCATATAAACGTACGTATGGCGTTTAGCTTTTTAGATTCTCCGGTTTAAACATAACTCGCCTTGATATTAATCATGAACAGTTGATTCATTAACTATTGCCTAGTTCTATAAGTTTCTGTTATCCCTAGTCGTAACCGCGCGTAGTTTCATATGTAATTAGTGAAATTTTCAAGCAACCAATATTTGCCAACATAAGTATTCATCGGTGCAACGAGGGCGTACTACGTACCTGATTTAATAAAGAGACAGTGTTTTAATCGACCCATTTATTCTATTGTGCATGTTAATTTAAGATTAATGGTGGTGGTATTATTAATTACTAAGTATTTGTTGAGTCTTCCATGAGTAATTGAGTGCTATTCATACAAGCTGGTTATAATTGAGTTGGATATTGCTTTTAGGGTCCATTATTTTAAATTATAAATAATATTTGATGACCTTTGAAATCTCTTCATGATCTCATTACTATTTCATGCATCAACTATGTAGTATTAATTAATGATAGGGTCATGGACCTACGTTTGTTGGTATTTAAATAACATATATGCTGTTACACTGCCGTGTACATTACTTTATTAGGTACTGGTTTAGGTCTGCGTTAGTGGTTTATGTACAAATTACATAATTAAATTGCAAGTAGATTACCGATTATTCATGATATTTATATCTTACGCTTTCACGTCAATACGTAGATACATAATATACACAATTTTTATGAATGGGTACAGGTTCCATCTCTGTATTAGTATTTCTTTTAGTCTTTAAATATTCCATTCATAATAACATATCTATATAATAATGCCTTAATGACATGGTTTATGCGTTTGGAGGGCTTTGCGAAAATCAAACCTTTACGAGAAAAGGATATATTGCGTCGGATACAGTACCGTTCTACGGTTACTTCGAAGAGACCTCGTCATCACCGTCACATCATCGACAACAGTATGGCATCCATCGGCAACTCTACGAGACATCACCACATATCACCACCACGTGCTGCCAGAGGCTTCGTTACTACTGCCAGATGAAGAGAAGGGAAGGGGTGCTGACATCGCTCGAGCTGAAACTGTTCCTCAATAGCGGCGATGATCCATACAACTGTTTGAACGCTGATGAAGAGATCCTTAAATGGTTTTCTGAATTTCGCAAAGCTTTCTGACTGCGTGAGCTATGTTACTCGTACATGTTTAATATTCCCCTTGCGCTTTAAATGGCATAAATATTGTTACCTTACTGGTAGGCCGAAATGCTATCGTTGTGCTGTGTGATCTGGTTTAGTTATTTCACGTACAATTGAGATCGAGCGTCTTGCTTACTTATTACTTTTAATTGGAACTTGGATATCCAAATAATATTTGTACAGGTCGTCATAAATATGACGTCATTACGGCGTAGGCTCATCCGAGCTATACTTACTTATAGTACCTACCTACGATTAGGTACTATTTCAACATGTCATATATATTTAAATATATATATATAATATATATACCAACATATACATCTACTCATCAATTGTAGTTGATCGGATTTGGTCACAGTGGCGTTTATTATTGCTGATCATTCCAGTAAGGGCGTAATATCACTAACTGGACTGCCAATCGTTTTTATTACGATTCTTTGTAGTACGTTCCAGCTATGATAAAGATTTGGGTAGTACGCGTAGTACCCAAATATACCTAATAACTAATTGCAAAGCTATGGATTTATTCCAGATCGATGAAATGCGCTCATCAAGGCGATTAGGGACAGTCTTATCGGATTCCGCCGCCCGACTTCATCTTTAGCTCTAACCTACAAGACGGGCTTTGAAAAGGGCTGCAGTCTTGGCTAGGTCCTGGTGTGCCTTGGGCTGCTTGCGTGAAAGTAAAGTAAAGTAAAGTAAAGTATCGTTTATTTGCAAGAATATGTACATTAGATGTTAACATTATATGATGAGTCTCAGTATTCAACCTTCAACGGCATGCAAATATTAGCCTAGTAGCCAATTATAAATAATTTCAAATAACACAATTAATAATAATAGAAGAAAAAAAATACAGTAATGTCTGTTCAGGATTGCAAATTAAATTATCGCCTAGCAACGTTATCGGTCTAAGATTTTAAAAAAAAGTAAAAAGAAATCTATATTCATTGTCTATGCAATGACCGGTCGAATTTGAGTCGTTTCGTAGCAGCCAAAGTTATCGTGTCGTTTTCGATTGGCTTGCTCTGAATTATTCCGTAAAACAACTGATTGTCGCGTCGCAGTTGTGAATAACATAATTTTGATATATAAGTCGTGTGTGGAAGCAGAATCCAAGCATTAAGTCAATTCAGTTGAGTGCCGACGAGACTCCTATCGGTGGAAGCTTCAGGAAAGGTATTTCGCGAACTATAGGTAAGTCGGCTAGCTGAAAGTTGGTGAAAGTACTCTGCCCTGGTAGCTGACACCGACTTCTGCATACTACAATCGCAGATAAGCCTGGTAAGTGCTCAATTCGATTGACTTTGAGACTATTCCACACAAACATTATTTCAGACATTTTCGTACGTTTTAATATCGTAAAATACAGTCCATTAGTAAAAAAGACATTTGGTCTTCGAGCCTTGTCGTCTGAGGGTCACTTCTTCTATATACCTCATCAGGGAATTTTGCGTGACTCACTTACAACGCCCCTGCGCACGGTTTTTGATGAGAGTTCAGTGGATGCTACCGGGAAATCCTTGAATGCTACCTTGCTGCCAGGTCCCAAGTTACAAAAAAGTATATTCGATTTGCTGGTTCGATTTCGGTGGCATGCTATAGTCTTCACTGGGGACATCAAGCAGATGTATCGCCAGTTCCTTGTCGATCTGCAAGACTGCAACTATCAACGTATCTTATGGCGTCCATCCCCTGATGATCCTGTGAAGGACTATCGCTTGCTCACCGTTAGTTATGGCGTATCCTGTGCCCCACGCCAGGCGCTCTGGTGTGTTTCTAAGTTGGCGAAAGAATTCTCAGCTCGCGCTCCCCACGGTGCCGCAGTGCTGGCTAGGGATACATATGTCGACGATATTGTTTCCGGGACGGATTCGGTCGAGAGTGCGATAAGCTTGCGCAAGGAGTTGGTGGACATTTTGTCATCCGCTCAGCTTCACTTGCGTAAGTGGACCTCTAATAGTCCTAAATTCCTTGAAGGTCTGCCTGGGTCGGAGCTATATTCGGAGCTACTTCATAACTTCGAAGATGTTCATGATTTGTCGCTGAACATTTTGGGTCTTTCGTGGCTCCCGAAGGAAGATATTTTCACTTTCAAAACAATTCAGAATGACTGTCGCTGTACGAAGCGGTCGATCCTCTCAGACATCGCTCGTATTTTCGACCCATTGGGTTTGTTGTCGCCTGTCGTATTTTTCGCAAAATACTTAATATAACGCTTATGGGTTTCGGGTGTCGAATGGGACGGTGAAATCCCTAGTGCTATCGCTCAAGAGTGGAGTAAGTTAAAGTCACAATTGTCGGAATTAAGCTTACTGTCCATTCCCCGTAGAATGATTGAAACTTTCGTGTCGTTGCAGCTCCACGGGTACTGCGATGCTTCGGAGAGGGGCTACTGTGCTGTCGTTTATTGTCGGGTCGTTCAAAATGACGGCTCTACTGTCGTGCGTCTTTGTTGCGCAAAATCGAAGGTAGCTCCCCTTCGTAAGTGCTCGATACCTCGTTTGGAGTTGTTATCAGCCTTTTTATTGTCGGACTTGCTAGCTTCGTTCACTGAAGCTTTAAAAGATTTCCACACCTTTGACAGTGTCTATGCTTGGTCGGACTCCACTGTAGCCCTGACCTGGATTCGGTCGTGTCCCTCGAGGTGGAAAACCTTCGTGGCAAATAGGGTTGCGCACATACAGGAACAAGTTCCCCCTGAACGTTGGCATCACGTTTCTGGTTTGGAAAACCCAGCGGATTCCGGTTCTCGCGGTTTGCTACCCGCTGACTTGATCCAGAACCCGTTATGGTGGGCGGGGCCTTCCTGGCTGCCCCTTCCCCAAAAGTATTGGCCACAATCAGAGATGATTCTGGATGAGGCTGCTTCCAGTGAACAGAAGATTTATAGTTTATTCACAGCATCTAACGTCTCGTTTATAGACACAATTTTGAATCGTTTTTCGTCGTTGCAAAAGGTATTGCGCACTTTGGCTTATTGTTTTCAATACATGTATAACCTGCAAAATCCTTCGTCAAAAAATACAAATCCTAATTTGTCGTCTGAAGAACTTAACAGTGTTCTCCATTTTCTCGTGAAGCATGTCCAAGAATGCGCTTTCGCTTCAGAACTTCGTTGTTTGTCGAAGGAGAAGTCGCTCCGCTCTGTAGCCAAACCGATTCGGAAATTGTCGCCTTTTCTGGACGAATCTGGTTGTTTAAAGGTGGGCGATCGCCTTTCCAAAGGTACTTTGTCGTTTGATGTTAAACATCCACTCTTGTTGCCTCGTGATCATAGGTTAACAACGCTGGTCATTGAGGATTATCACAATCGGCTTATGCATCCCGGATTGCAAACGCTGCAAAATCTAATAGCCCAAGATTTCTGGATCATGTCGTCAAAACGGGCTATAAACTCTGTGGCTTCATCTTGCATGAAATGTTTTCGCGCTCATCCGAAGCTCGCTGAGCCTCCTATCATGGGCAATTTGCCAGCCTTTCGAATCAACCAAGTTAAACCCATTTCGTCTTCGGCGGTTGATTACGCGGGTCCATTTGACACTAGTCTAGGTCGCGGTCGCGGCTTACGCACATTCAAATCGTATATTTGCGTGTTCGTGTGCACGGTCACAAAAGCAATGCATCTAGAGCTTGTTTCCGAGCTTACGACGGAAGCGTACTTGGCAGCTCTGCGCCGGTTTATCGCGCGTCGTAGTCGCTGCTCAAGACTCGTCTCGGATCAAGGAAGGAACTTTGTTGGTGCCTCCAATGCGTTACACGGTTTGATGTCTAAAGCTGCGCGTTCTGAGCAAATCGAATTCGTTTTCAATCCCCCGGGGAGCCCGCACTTTTCCGGCTTGGCAGAAGCCGGTGTAAAATCGGTAAAAACACACTTATCGCGTGTATTAGGATCGCAGCGCCTCACTTTAGAGGAATTGTACACCGTTTTGACTCAAATAGAAGCCATGTTAAATTCGAGGCCTCTATCACCCGTTAGTTCAGACCTTAACGATTTTTCGGTGTTAACAGCTGGCCACTTTCTGACGATGGAGCCGCTCACTATATTACCTGAAAGTAATTTAGTTGATGCAAAGTTAGGCCCCCTTCAGAGGTGGAAATTGATACAAAAAATCCACCAAGATTTCTGGCGTAAGTGGCACTTAGAATATTTGCACACTCTACAACAGCGCCACAAATGGTTCGATGGTCAAAACCAAATAGATGTCGGGACTCTTGTTCTCATTGTTAATGAGCAATGTAGTCCAATGAAATGGAAAATGGGTCGGGTGGTTCAACTCCATCCAGGAACTGATGGTATCTGTAGGGTTGTGACAGTTCGCACCGAGTCTGGTGAACTTAAAAGACCAGTTGTAAAACTGTGTCCTCTTCCTTTACAAAATTAATTCGTTTTATCGTCGCTCTTATTTAGTGTAAGTTATAGATAACCTAATAGAATCGTACTTTCTCTAAAGAGATACAACCCATAGTAATAGTAAATCTTAAAATAACTTGTATTTTGGTGGGCGGAATGTTCAGGATTACAAATTAAATTATCGCCTAGCAACGTTATCGGTCTAAGATTTAAAAAAAAAGTAAAAAGAAATCTATATTCATTGTCTATGCAATGACCGGTCGAATTTGAGTCGTTTCGTAGCAGCCAAAGTTATCGTGTCGTTTTCGATTGGCTTGCTCTGAATTATTCCGTAAAACAACTGATTGTCGCGTCGCAGTTGTGAATAACATAATTTTGATATATAAGTCGTGTGTGGAAGCAGAATCCAAGCATTAAGTCAATTCAGTTGAGTGCCGACGAGACTCCTATCGGTGGAAGCTTCAGGAAAGGTATTTCGCGAACTATAGGTAAGTCGGCTAGCTGAAAGTTGGTGAAAGTACTCTGCCCTGGTAGCTGACACCGACTTCTGCATACTACAATCGCAGATAAGCCTGGTAAGTGCTCAATTCGATTGACTTTGAGACTATTCCACACAAACATTATTTCAGACATTTTCGTACGTTTTAATATCGTAAAATACAGTCCATTAGTAAAAAAGACAATGTCAATAAATTCACAATTTACATTCAAAATAGATTAATAATTACAATTTAAGGTTCTAATAAATTATTTTCGTGCAATGTCCAAATATTCCTTTACAGAATAAAAACAACGTTCATGGAGCCATCTCGTCAATTTTGTCCTAAATTCTAAATTGCGCAAAAGTTTAATTTCGTCTGGTAGGTTATTATATGTTGTTATGCAAGAATAGTAGGCATTGCGTCTATATATATCAGCGCAGCATCGAGGTTGGTACAAAAGATTTCTGTACTGTGCCCTTAGTATCCCGAAAGACACATCGGAACGTAGTTGAAAATAGTCCCCATGAGCCTTGACAAACAAACAAGCCTTCCTGATGTACATACATGCTAATGTTAGTATATTGTATCTTTTAAAGAAAGGTTTGCAACTGTCCATTAGCCATGTGTTGCTGATGGCACGTATGCACTTTTTTTGTACTTTAAATGCCCTCTCAACCTGAACCGTGTTACCCTACAATAAGAGACCATAATCTAAAGTAGACGAAACGAATCCATAGTACGCTGTTATTGCAGCTTCAGTAGAAACTGTTCTACTGAGTTTTCTTAGTGCAAAAACAAATCTATCCAATTGGGAGCAAACGGAATCAATATGGTCTTTCCAATTCAGGTGGCTGTCAATGGTTAAACCTAAAAATTTTATGCTACTGGTTTCCTCTATTAAGGTGTTGCCATACCTAATATTTAGCTGTTTAGGATTAGATTTGTAAGAACGAAATTGCATGTATTTGGTTTTAGTCAAATTGATGTTAAGATTATTATTGCATGTCCATGTATAAATATCTCTTAAGGCTTTGTTTATATTGGTCTCGTATTCATTGACGCTATCACCTTTTACCATGAGCGTCGTATCATCAGCAAACAGAATGCACTTTTCATTTGTTGCTTGTGGTAAATCATTTATATAGAGTAGGAATAGCAATGGGCCCAAATTGCTCCCCTGAGGTATTCCAGAGTTATTTGAACGGAACTCAGATCTGTAGGTTTTCTTAACAAAACGATTATTTTCGGGGCCACTCTTGTTATTTCCGTGCATTGCTTCCTATTTCCTAAATAACTTGTAAACCATTCCAAAGCTTTTCCTCGGATTCCATATGATTCAAGTTTGGAAAGGAGTATAGTGTGGTCAACGAAATCGAAAGCTTTACTCATATCTAGGAAGATGGACATAACAGGCAATTTGTGATTTATTGCATCTGTGATGAATTTAACGAAGTTAAAGCTAGCTAGTTCTATCGTAAGACCCTTTCGTGTGATCTTTCTGTGATCATTGTATCATTGAAGACACCTTTAGGCCCGGGAGAGCGAGAAGTCTGTACCGTTGTCAGCTGAAATGTAATCATCAAAGACCCCAATATATTTATCGACTTATACACTAGAGTGTATGCATAGTAGGTAATAATAGATTATATGGCGAGATGAGGTGTGAAAGCTATACGATGGTACAGGCTATTGATGACTTGAGAAAAACTCCTTGCCGACGCAAGAATCTGGTCTGTGCTGAGTCCTTGCGGCTGCATGGCTCAGTAGTGATATTAAGACTGATGGGCATACTATATTGGGGATGACTGTACGATTCGATTTGGATACTAAACCTGAATGGCAACAGCTTGTCTTGTTTGCATAGTACAGTGTACTGTACTTATTTGGGTGCGACGTGAAGTTATAATTCCATCAATTATGGTGTATACATAATCTAATACACACAGTCGCTGTGGCCGGAATCGGTGAACATATCATCATATACCTAATACAACTGGCTTCTAATGTAGCTATAGTTGTTCATCACTTTTGCTTATGCAATATAAAATACTGATGGTTGTGGCCGGAATCGGTTAACAAATTAACATATCATCAGCAGCACCGTCGTCATCACATACCTAATCCAACTGGCTTCTAATTTAGCTTACAGTTGTTCATCACTTTTGCTTTATGCAATATAAAATGGCTGGTCTCATAATATCATGGGCTACGCTCTTACTACTGCCATGTACCTATATACTGTTCATTCGTCAGGCGCTATTGTCACATATCTATTATAGTCTCTGATATGAGGATATTCCGTTTGCTCGTGTTAGGTGTTAGGTAGGGACATGCCCGAGTGGTTAGCTTGACGCGCCCAGGGGGTTAGCATCGGAATCGGTCCTCGTGAGACTCGGCCTTCGACTTAGTTGCCAATACATATATGACTTATGCATGGTAGTCTTATGAGGTCTTGTGGCTTTATGGTTGCTTGCAATCAGCTATTTTACACCTGCAATGTTCTCACATCTTTTAGATTGAGATTTGTATTACCTTCATTTGGTAAGAAGCCAGATATTACCTTTCCAATCCTGCCTTGTAGGAAATATCATCGCCGTCTCGACTTAATACGTTCTAGCTTTAAGGTTTATTAAACATTATTTTTCATAATAGCAACTCCACATAACTATATCCGTCATTATCTTATTATATTAACCATTCTGTACTTTTAACTTCTAGGTACCTACATATACTTTATCCACTTTAAAATATTTTATAATGATCTACTTCGCTTTGCATTAAACTTGTCTACTTTTGACCACTATATAAACTATAACCTGCTTATCCGACTTAGCCAACGACGGTATTTTATAAATAGGTTAGGTTCTGTGTTTCAGTTTTTAGTATTGTGTTCAGTTAGTAACATTTATAATTACGATATTGTAGGGCGTGAATACATTTAGTTAAGGTAATTTTATTTTAGTATAGTTATTATTTAGCTTTATTAACAATGCTTGTTTGGACATGGTCTGGCTCAGTTACTCGTACATTTCTCACACCTCAGAGAATTCTGGTTACTACATTTCACAACTAGGTTTTTAGTCCTGACATTAGATGATCACGCTTGAATTGTTTACTTATGTAGTTTTCCAATTAATAATATGATTGCGTATTTAAGAATGTAGCGAAATTATTTTAATAGTATAATAATGCCAGATACATAAAAGTGTACTAGAATAAGGTTGGCAACAAGGGTTTTTGTTAAGTCCGCATTGTTTTCCCTTGTTTAGGAATTGGCCTAGGAATCAACGCGGATGTCTCATAAAGTCCTCACCGGCTTTGTTAGATAAAATAGTCAAAGTTTCGAGTAAAATCACTTTTCTGAATAAATGTATTGTTAATTTGTTTTCTCTCTCTCATTCCTTGTTTGATTTATTTTCTTTCCCTTCAGTTAGAACCCTATAATATAGATTTCAGCAGCTTAAAGCTTCAGGAATTTAAGATATTTACAGAACTTTATAACTTCAAGTTTTCCAGAGCTTCAGAGCTTCAGATTTTCTAGTAGAGTAAGTATGAAGGCTGAAGTAGGCTTTTAATGTTGATACTAGGGAGGATGTTACAAGTTGTGGCACATAAACCATTACCCGTCCAAATTAAGTAGGTTGTTTATGGCAAGTCATCAGCCATTTTAAGACCAGTTCTTAATTTAGCTGCATGGGAGCCTTTCCGTTTCTCACTGTGGCATCACGTACAGCCTGTCCAGAGTATCAAACTAAGAATCAGAATCTGAATATTTATTTTGTTAAACATAGGTTACAGTGAAAGATGTTACATGAACAGATATACTATTCGAGCACTATGTTTTACCCGCAATGCAGGTGTACAAAAATAATTGCATGCAACTATGCAATAAGCAAGTCATTCACTTATGTAACTAAAATAAAGTATCAATACAATAATAATCAAAAAAGTAGCTACACTAGTACTCCTATCAATACATAGTTTTGACATCATTATCATTAAAAAAGTCATTTATTGAATAATAGCATTTGTCGATAAGGAATAATGTCAACTGTTTTTTGAAGTTACGTATGTCAAGTGATATATTTTTATCTGGAATTTTATTAAATATTCTCGGTGCCATGCCTAAGACACTTTTTCTCATCAGCGCCGTATTGCAACATTCCAGAGACTTTGTTATGTATTTGTATTGCTGCCGCGTTGGAAGTCTCCGGCGTTGTGAGACGCTCATGAATAAGTTGGGGTTGGACTAAGCAAAGCTTTTACTGTAGAGAACACAGCTAACTGACCATCTATGCACTTTATATACCTACATTGTAATAAGGATCTATATAAATTCAGGATTGTCAGTTAACTGTGTTGGTGTTTGTTTGTACTATGGGTACTAGACGACGATAACCATACGTATATAGATAAATACTTGAATACATAGAAAACATTCATGACAGGAACAAAATATTCGTGCTCATCACACTAATAAACGCCCTTACCGGGATTCGAACCCAGGACCGAGTAGGCTAAAGCGGTCGTCAAGTCCAGGTAACCATGACCTTTTATGGGCAGCCCGTAATCATAAAGATATATATATAAGTATATATCCGAATTTTACACTAACACGTGTACATGTCAAACTACTTAGGTACTACATAAATGAAGAAAGGGGTAACAAATAAACCACTCGGAAAGAACCAGAGGGCGGAAAATTGAAAAATAAATCCTGCCAGTAACGGTACATTACGTTTGTCAGTGAATTATTATGGGCAACAAGGTTTTTGGGCAAAGGGTTTTGTTTGCCCATTTTCCCATGAAGTGCATATTAATCATATTACACTATTGACGAATTTTAATACCTAACCTAGATATGCAGTGGAACTGTTTAGTACTTTAGTCTAATTGTTTCAAGCAGGGACCGGTATTTTTATCATCATTATCATATATTTAAGAGCTAAGCTCTTGTCGATGGAGCATTTTTCTTTCCTCTCTATTTTCATTATTCATAATTTCAGCCGAAAGATATACTCTGCTGGACATAGGCCTCCCCCAAAGACCGGTCCTGCGCCACCCGCACCCAGCGGACTCCCCCGACCTTTACCAGGCCATCAGTCCACCTTGTGGGGGGTGTAACCACGTTGCGCCTTCCGGTACATGGTCGCCACTCGAGAACTTTTTCGCCCCAACGGCCAGCGGCTCTACATGCAATGTGTTCAGTATTATCAAAATGGTATTCTTATAAAAATAAAATATTTTCCTTCCACTCGCCACTTCCTTGGCCGTGCTCATCCAGCTTTCACCAAGTTGTTCCATCGATTTCGTGGAATGGTTCCAAACAAGCATACTATCTGATCTACCTGCCACTAGTACTAAACTAGTGTCTCTGGAAGCTGTACTGTGGAAGCCTGTATTTTTGCCTTTTTTTCGATAAACTGAATCGACCGTGGCAGCCAGCCGTACATAAAAGTACAAAAGAATTTTCGGCCAGGCTCAAACATAGAACTTCATTCGCTTCGCTCGCTTAACGTTAATAACAGTACTTACCTAGGTACAGAAGATCCTGTCTTACACAATCGATGTTTGACGACTATAAAAATCAAATTACGGCATTCCCCACTCACACGTGCTCGCTGCGTGGCACTTGTTTTTTCGTTCTTAACGCGATCGACTGTATCGAATTAAAGATACCTCCGAAGTGTGCGAAAGCCGAGTTAAGGAGATGCCTTGATTCGAGTCGACCACGCCCCCTTGATAGAGACACGCTTATGCCTTCCGCGCACGAGAGAAAGAGATGCAACACTCTTCGGGAATGGCCTATTTGGACCAATTTCAATATATACCTGACAAAGTTTTACTTATATTTCATGAAATGAGATTTTAGATGAGATAAAATACTATAGTATTAACTTATTGTGTCGTAAAATAATGTATTGTTTGAGTAGGCTGAGTAAAAAAAGAAAATAAAGACCCAACTTTGGATTTTTTTCTATAGAGGAAGTTTTAGGCAATCATTTATCAATTAAATCAGATAAACAATCATATAGTCAAGAATCATATACTTATCTGAAAATCAGACCTTATTGTTTCTTAATCTAGTCAGAACGGCGTTTCAAAGCACGCGATAATTTCCATTGCACCCCCATAAGCCGAAGCGGCCAGCGGAACAGGCCTGGTCCTCGCCTAAATCATAATAAAAAAAAATATTAGGGGAAAATTAACCTATACCCATACTAAGCTCAACAAGGCTTGGGTGCTAGGCGACGATATATTTAATTAATTTAGCATTACGCTGAGTTGTGACCATTTCGTGGCAAATTGCGAAAGTTTAATGTCATTGTCTGTAAATTGTTTTTTGTTTTGTCATGAATAAATGTTTATTTCTTTCTTTCTTTCTTTCTAATGTAAATCCATACTAAATTTAAATATTCATGCTCATCACACAAATATGTATGCCCTTACCGGGATTCTAAGCCAGGACCTGCAGCTTCGTAGGCAGTTCTAACGTAGCCTGATGGTTGCGACTCCAGAAAAGTAACAATGCGAAGCCAACCCTGGATCGATTTATGGAATCGTTTTATCGTTTGGATTTTCCGGGACAAATATACAACAACAAAGTACTTACTTAAGACTTTTGTATATAAAGGATAAAAAGAAAAGTTTCAAACCAACGGAAAGTACTATTAAGTTAGAAGCGCCCGTGTTAATTCATTTATCCCTAGGGAGCTAGGGATAGCCCGTTGCTGATGAAAATAAGAGGAATTGTTTATCTCTATCTCCTTGGGGTACAACCGCTCTTTCAGGGTATTGGATTGTAGCCAAGGTTAAGTATAATGATAATGATAATCCGAATAAAAGTTCCAATGTGGATACCCGGATCGACGTACAATTTTTTCCTTCTCAATTGATCTAAAAGTTTCTTAACTAGTATAATTCGACTGTGATTTTACTACTCAGACCGGATTCGATGTTAAAGAGTTATCTACGAACCTGCTAGGTTATTCTATTATGTCAGAGACGTTAAAAAACTTGAAGGATGGCAAGAGACGTCCCATTCTGCCCTTAACTCTAACATAAATAAACTCGCACAAGTACACTTACACATAAAATTTTAGCATTTAAACATAGTAGCTACTAAGTATAATAGAGATTCGTAACTGCAGGCAAACTGTTTAAACAGTTTTGTAGGAAAATGTATTAGAATAAGATTTTGATATCTTTGGTTTATACATATATACTAATATTATAAATGGGGAAGTGTATGTGTGTGTTTGTTTGTCCGTCTTTCACGGCAAAACGGAGCGACGAATTGACGTGATTTTTTAAGTGGAGATAGTTGAAGGGATGGAAAGTGATATAGGCTACTTTTTGTCTCCTTCTAGCTTCCCACTTCCCTAAAATGGGGGGTGAACGTTTGTATGGAGCTACGATATAGACGAGTTCCACGCGGACGGAGTCGCGGGCAGAAGCTAGTAAATGAATAAATAAAAGACTGGAATTGCGGACTCTACGTACCGCCAAGAAGTACCTAATAACTGTGTGTTTGTTTCATGGGCTTTAAATAAAAAGATAGTGTTCATACTATTTATAGAAGTTGTCTTGACAAAGATGATATAAAGTGTTTCTTAATATAAATAATGGAAACGTGGAAAAGGAAAATGTCTTGTATTATAAATAACACGTGTGGAGCTAAATAAATACACTAAAGTAGTATATAAGTATATTATTTG
This sequence comes from Epinotia bilunana, assembly GCA_947049275.1. Lineage (NCBI taxonomy): Eukaryota > Metazoa > Arthropoda > Insecta > Lepidoptera > Tortricidae > Epinotia > Epinotia bilunana. The sequence continues at coordinate 9,263,876 of OX346265.1, forward strand.
CGGAAGATCCATTGCGATTGAACCACATACTTACTGCAAATTATTATTTAAATTCGGATCAGAACAATCCACATCAAAAACTCTTAGCGTAGCGTTTGTGAACACGTTCTCGAAAACGGTTCATACGATTTCGATGAAATTTGCAGTAGAGGGCTATATGGGGTTGAAAACTCAATCTATCGGTCGCCCAGGTACTTGGAATTTAATTGTGTTAGAGATACATACATAGATTCACGCCTTTATTCCCAAAATGTGTAGGCAGAGCACATGAAACTTATGTTCCAGTGCCACTTTTAGCATAAATGTGAGTAAGTATAGAAGATCGACCAAATGATCATCGCAGTGATAGGTTGCTAGCCTATCGCCCACAACACACTTCTCTGCTCCCTGCTCTGAGTCGACTTTTACGACACTCACGGAAAGAAAGGGGGCGGTGGAATTCTAACCCAAACCCAAAATGGAGTCCACGCGGAGAAAATTGTGCTATTTCTATATTAATATTTTAGTCCACTCTTTTAATACCTACTTATTACATTGATTCAAGAAAATATATCGAATAGGCACGTAGTTTTGGACACTTGCAAGAGTCGAAATTTGCATCACAAGAGTCTTCCATTCAGTAGATATTCTATTGAGAACTGTTTGCTCTTGGAGTTCAGACTTCAGACACTGCACTTAGATGCTTGCTAAGTGCAGCTTACGTGTCGGACCTAGTGAACACTGAGGGGAGATTATTGGAAACTACTTAGAACACCTAGGACACCTGAGTCCATTTGAGACATAAATATTCGCATTTCAAATTTGATTTTAATGTGTCGCGTGCTCGCTTTGACGCACGCCAAACTAACAGCCAGAACAGGCCCGATAATGTTCATTTGTACAGTCTACGTATGTATTTGCATCTTATTCCATTAAACGGTAAAAAATTATACGTACCAAGTAATATATTTCTACCTAGCACGGTTGCCATTTTATCACTTATCGTTGTCGATGAGACATCTGTCACTCTCGCACTCACATACTTGTCGGAGCGGGAGGGACATCTTATCCACAGCGATAAGTGATAAAACGCCAACCATGCAACGCCCGCAGAGAAATTTCACGGCAGCCGCCAGCTTTCGCTTCTATTGCATTCTCAAATACGGCCCACCGCAAATCCAAGAGTTCACTAAAAAGGAACGCACCTATTGAAGTTCTCCTCGCGCCTCGATACTTCTATAGCTCACCCTAGTTCACCATATTCCTTGGGGTCTGTGTTGATCCCAGTGACCCCCTTTAGTCAGCTTTTACCGCACGCTGAGACCGTATACCTGTTCCTGACCGGGGCTTCAGATTGACTCCTACAGAGATATCAGAGACGTACTAATTTGATGACAATTTGATATTGATGTGTTTTGCGCGCTCAACGTAACAGATGCGTGAAACACAGTAAAAATTAAATGCGAAATGCATGCTCATATTGACTGACTGCATAATCTTTGGGCTGCTGCTTCTGCTGAGAGACTGCATAACAACCATTATTTATATAGCAACCATTTACTGTCAGCATACTGCAACAACCATGCCATTTTGCAAATAGTCAGACAACATCAAATATATCTGTACTTATTCTTTAGGATCAAAATATTCCAATATGCAAGAACGCATTGGCAATAATTTTTTTCAGATATTTGTGAACACCTTATTCAGTCCGATTTATATGTTTCGCGCAATGTTTCAGTTTTTAACGCACTTAATATTTTCTGTCAAAGGGCCCGAGAGACGGGACAAGAGTCCAGCGGGCGTAGCACGGTTGCCATTTTATCACTTATCGTTGTGGATAAGGCATCCGTCACTCTCGCACTCGCATGTCAGAGCGTGATGGGCGTCTTTACCACAACGATAAGTGATTAAATGGCAATCATGCTACGCCCACTATAGCTTCCCTATGCCCAGCAAGAGCGAGGGACATCTCAATTAAAAACCTAATTTGAAGGAACCTTCAAATGCTTCCATCTAAACTGGCCTTCTACGACCAACATTTACCTGCGTAACTACGCAAGTGTTTAATTTGTTGCGTCCCATTTAATGTATAAAAATAAAATCACAATACACTAATTATAATATAAATAGGCAAAATAGAGTGCAATCAAAGCTACGGAGGTACGGTAGCCTAGTGGTTCAGGCATGCGGCTGTCAAGCAGCGGTCGTGGGTTCGAATCCCGGCTCGTACCAATGAGTTTTTCGGAACTTATGTACGGAATATTGACCTTAGCTTTTCGGTGAAGGAAAACGTGAGGAAACCGGTCAAATCCCAATAAGGTCTAGTTTGCCCTCTGGGTTGGAAGGTCAGATGGCAGTCGCTTTCGTAAAACTAGTGCCCATGCCAAATCAAAGTGGATCCCGAGCTCCTTTAGGGGCACAACCGGGAATAACGCTCGGAGGATGGTGAGAGTGCAATCAAATAATGCGTCAGCTAATGCTAATAATTGCACAGTTCAACTCACGTATCTTGAATTAGTCAGGCGACACAGCCGCGAAAACACTAATACTGAAGAAGAAAAAACCTTCAAAAAAAGAGCGTACTCCCACTCCCATCTTAAAGGCCGGCAACGCACTCGCGACACCTTTAGCATTGCAGGTGTCCATAGGCGGCGGTAATCGCTTACCATCAGGAAGGATAGGTGGCAAACGGGCATACGGATCTCGTTTGCCTCCTAATCCTTCCTTCTATCCTTTAAGCTAATCTTGGTAAAAAGCTGCGTAGTTACCTTGTCAAACGTATAAAATAATTATTGTACCTATAGACGTAGATAAATAGTACTTATAGATAAATATTATAAATAGAAGAGAGTAGAGACTGCTCGATCCCACAGTCAAACTGTGCAAACGGTTTTGCGGGACCCTGTACTTGTTTATGTTGTATTATTGTTTCTTTCTTAATAAATAAATAAATAATAATAATAAATAACATAAAAAAAGAAGAACTCCCGAAGAGTTCAAAACATGTCGCCCGTAGTGACATTTAATACGTGAGTTGAAACGTGCAATTATTAGCATTATTTCAACATGTCTCACGAAAGTTTAAATACGATGCGTCAGGTATATCTAAATTACACTTTTTGTATGGGAAAATGACAATTGAATTGTCCTGACGCTCGAAAAGTTACCCCTCTGGCGTTCTATTACGTCATATCCCAAAGTGGAGTCCGTAAAGCTAAGATATATTACCTTGGACTAAGTATGTCTAATGGCAGAGTAACATTTTCCTTCGCAATCTGAACTGAATCTTTACTGAACATTACCTTGTCCGTAACAGTCCAGTTTCTGTACTAAATGCTACATGTTTCTACCATAATAATGGTAATAGTACATGCACCATACAGGGTGGAAACGATAAGTGATCTCACTTGATTATTTCTAAACTCGTAGGTACTAAATACGGCACCTTCGTAGTAAAAGTATTTCACCAGTAAATGTTGTAGTTAATAACCTAAACATTTACGGAATTTCAATAAAGAAGTGCTTTAATCGGGTACCTATTTACTAATCACAGTAATGATAGCTGACATTCATGAAATAAACCGGAAGATGTTGGTAAGAAAATTCAAAGTTTTAACTTACAATATGGAGTATTCAAGTAATATCAATACATCCATAAATATGTTGTCAAACTAAAACACTTTCTCGCAGTACGGGCAACATGCACTTCACACTTCTACACTAATGTGCCGTGTTTTTGTAACGAGTATATATTTTTTTACATTCGAGTAATAAAAAAGAATAATACATTTATTATAATAAATTAATAATCAACGAAAATTCCAAGAACGAACTCGGATACATAATACAGAATAAAACAAAAGACAAATGCATCGCTGAAAATTCATCGAATGACAGTCGGTAGCTACGGTGTCAGGAAAACGGTGATTTTTCTGATCATCTGTGGTGCCGAAAACTAGAAACTAACTTTATCTTCCGCTATAAAACCTCTGAATGATTGAAATTGAACGATGCAATGTAATTCATCATATATTAAACATAGTATGGATGTGTAATTGTCCGAAATAAATGCTTTCATTTTCAATTCAACAATCACTTTTCAAAACCACAAACTTCAATCGTGCGCAAGATATTGGAAAACAAATGGTCCATTCCAGCAATTTTCGATACATCTATCACCTGTCCAATTGTCTGTCGGGGCAGAAAACACTTGTTTCCTGCCCGGACTATTACTGTGACAGTTCGTGTAAATATTCACGCCTTTTCGAACAGAAATGTAGGAAGGCGGTCTCTATTTACTTGGCATTGAATAATATATTAGCCGTCTACCTTTTGATATCACGTTTAGGATTTAAGTATTAACCTGAACATTTTTGATTAATTAAAAGAGTAGCTCAAACTGCAAAACGGCCGGTTTCACTTCAACCATTTACAAGTACAAGTTTACAAGTATATTCACAATTTTCCGTAGTGTTGAATATTTATAACGTATAGGACCAGCGAATTCCAATGTCACGGCATTTAAACTACTTAAAGAAAAGTCCGAAGACTTATTGATATATGGTATCTAATAGGCGGCTTTACTACCTACTCTATTTCACCAACTTTACGTCATTTGTTTTACCTGACAAATAATACTCCCCATACAAGTCTAATTCAGTTTTTTGCTTTATTTCACAAATTTCAGGTGCCAATTGTCAAAACGAAAAACGGGCCAACAAAAAAAAAACTAAAAATGCACGGCCTACCCCAATCGTGAACCCGAAATAATGTTTTTCCTCCCAATACATTTTACAGGTACGTATTACCCTTTATAGGTACGATTCGGCGTTAGTGTTGTTAACGCAAAACCAATATTCCCAACCTGAAGTATTATGGTGGAAAATTGCAGCGGTCCTATCGGATGGAAATTAAATGTGAATCGTATGACCAATATTTGCTCTTACGAATATTACCCATTTGCTTCTGCTTACACGCCACCAAATAGGCGAGTCGTAAGAGCAGGACACACTTATAAGTAGGTTTATTGTGAATGGAATACATTTTAGCCTTCAGGGAAACTTTTCGAACGACCAATAAATAAGTCACAACTACCCATTCCTCCAGTCTAATCCCTTGAGAGCCGCGGCCTGTTATCCGCAAAGCCACTCCGGCCGCCGGCGACGTACATTCAGTTATTATCCGGATCATCCCAAAATAAGAGCATATTCGAGTCTTAAAATCTGCGTGGAAACCGAGGTTCGGCTAGTGCCATAATTTTGGATTGGATGTGTTATGGATTTTCGGTAATGTTCAATTATTTACTTGCAGCCGCAGCGGTCAGGATTTGTTGCGTTTGCTACACAAAGGCACTGTTTATAGAGGCAGTCGCATTGTTTTGTCTGCCAAATACAGTCGCCGCATTAGTATCTATAGTCCAGCCAATGAACTGACAACTAGTATGGAAAAAATGACGATATTGGAAATAATTTATAATAGCTTATTTTTTATGTGTAACGGATGTATTATCAATTAAATAGTTACCCACCGACAAAACCCGACAAAATTTCAGACATCAAACAAAATTATAAATAAAACTAGTTTCTGAAAAGTTGGTAAAAATATTAATAAATATTTTTGTCTTTATTTTGGTTCATTTACATTAGCTCTATAATAATATTCAAGATCGCGCAGAGAAACTCCCAACATAGCCCTCTCCATTGCCCTTTGGGTGACTTTGAGCCTTCTTATGAGGCCCATCGCTTACAAAACTAGACACTGCATGCTTCATTTAAATATACATAATTACTTACTTTCCGGGTGGAAAGTTTGTCGGATTCTTGAATAAATCATCTTAGAATAAAATTTTAAAATTAAATCAACAAAAAAAAACGCTATTATAAATTTTTATTTTTTAAAACCGTATTTTGCCGTAAACCGTATTAACCATATAAAGCTATAAAAACAAATCGCGAAACATATACAAAAATACCAAACCCTGTGAAATAAGTTCGCTAATTTGGATGCCCCACTCATCAGTCGACTTGAGAACAAGTGCTGGATCGCAGCTGCGAAGGGTCTCTCACAATCACATTCTGTATTGTGTTTGATCGCAACACAGAAAATAAAATCAGTACCATTGCAAAGAGCGGCAACGGCGCTACCCTACCTACTTACTAAGGTGACGTGGGTACTGCCTCTCACCATCCAAATATCCACCCGGGGTTGGCAACAAAAGCTGAGAGCACTTAGCGTCACCTAGATGTAACATACTAGTGGGTCTATGAGCTGTAGAACGCGCGAGCCGGGCTCAATCACATTTTTTTAATTTCGAAAAAGTAACTTGGTGAAAAAGTTATGTATAATTAACGAACCTACTCACAAAACTTAACAAGAATCGGTTGTGACCACCTGTAGAGGAGAATAGCGGGAAAGCGAAACATCTGGACATACAAACGATTTTCGGCCCAACCTGAAGCATAGAACTTCGTTCGCTTCGCTCCCTCGTTCGATAATGCTTTACTCTTGTTCCAACTCTTTGATGTGACTTGGGAAACTTAACGGTAATGATGCCGATGTTGATACGAGGGACGTTTGATAAGTCTTTTTAAAAGAAAATTTTATAAAACTTTTTTTGGTAAATTGCATTAAGGTGGTTCGACGACCATACAAAAAGTCTTTTGACATTCGTAGGCTAACGGCGTAATATTTTAAGAAACTTATGTAGCAATCGTCCATAAATTGGCTTTACATTTGCGCGAAATTTCCCATTTCCTAGAATAAACTTGTATTCGTTTTGAAGACGAATTGTTGGAAAAACTACCAAAATGACTCCCCACGAAAGTCCTTTCATCAAGACAATGCCCCAGTGCACACCTTAACTTACTAATAAGCTAATTAGGCTTCGAGCTGGTTCCTCACACTCCGTATTCACTGGACATTGGCTCCGTGTGATTATTACCTATTGCCAAATTTTAAAAGATGGCTTGGAAGACAAAAAGAAATGACAAATGAGGACTGTATCGCAGGCGTGAACGGCTATTTTGCAGATCTCGACAAATCGTATTTTTCGGAGGGAGATAAAAAAAAATTGAAACTGGTTGGAATAAGTTTTTGGCCCTTTAAGGAGATTATGTTTTGAAATAAATGTAATTTGTATAAAAAAATATGTTTTTTGACTAAAAAAAATAAACGGCGTTCCTAGCTCATGAAAACCCCCACTCACCAATATTAGTGCGAAAAGCGGCAACGGCGCGTGATACGTGGCCATCAACGTGCCTGCGCCCAAGCACGACGTCACCAGCACCGAGCCAGACAACGCTAGTGCCTCCCACTCCGGCGCAGCTGGCAACAGCGCCATCGCTAGCACGATGGACAACACGAAGAGGATCACGGAGAGGGTGGCCAGAGATTCGACTTGTTTGGAGAGGGCCTGGAACAAAAGTGAATGGGCTATCAACATGCTTAGGTACAGATTTTATCAAAAATCACGCTCCGGTGTATTTTATTTTCGGTAGCAAAAAGAAGAGTTGATATTTGTGATTTAGCGTATACGCGTGTGAATAGGCCAGCGTGGGATTTAACCCATTCGACCCATACGCCGTTGCGTAGTAACATACGCAGTAACGGAAATTCCCATTGGGCCTGAATGGATAATGCCCATCCTTATTCGTTCATTTTGGATTTAGCCATGGGAATTATATCCCGTTAGACGATCCTGTGTAATGGCTCGAAATACCAATTCAACAACATCATTTTGTAAGAAAAATAATGTTTGAAATCTCAGTTCGTATCTAAGTTTCATATTATCTTACCTTTTTTTTATGAAATGTAAGATATGCAGGTTTTTTTCTCAGATTCAAGTCTCTTTTTATTCATCCATGCTATCACGGAACTTTATTGCCCAGGGTGGTTTAATAAATTCAAATAATTAATGAGTTACTTGTCTCTGCCGTGTAATTAAAAGTTAAAAGCATAACAAAGAGAGAAGCCAACCGCGATAATTTAATGAATTTCATTATCCAGGTGAAACGAACGTTGGAATAGATAATGACATTAATGGTAGTATTAAAAACCAAAAAGCTTTTTAAGGAATAAAGTTTTAAGGGTTCTGAGGTGGCAGAAGTATGTGTTAAAAGAATAGTTATATTTATATATATCATGCTCATTTAATTTTAAAGAATCGCTATAATATCTAAGTACCAGCTAGAAATAATTTAATTATAGTATAGTAGTTTTTTAGCTAGGGCCCTACTGAAAATCAGCGCCACGGCTTGTCGTGGCAATATGCTGAGTGGGGCTCCTTTTAGTTGTTGCATTGATATGTTTTGTGTAATCGTTTATTGTGGCGTTAATAAAGAATTATCTTATCTTATCTTATCTTATCAATATTTGTGTAAATATTAATACTTGCCTATTTGGTTTGAAACTTTGTTTAATTTATAAATATAGGACTACTTATATAGAAGCTACGGTAGCCTAGTGGTTCAGGCATGCGGCTGTCAATTCACACATTAAGATTTTATAAGTGATTGTGAAGATAAATGTGTAAGTACGTTCCTTTTAAAATGGACGAAGATGAAAATAACTGCACTCCTAAAAAACCCGCGAAAGTAGAAAAAAGAACTAACGGATAACTTTCAACCTGAAAACTCCAAAAAAATCGTTATTTAAAACTAGTTTTAGAATAAATATTGTACGCAACGATGTATAACTGGTCTAAAAACGCTCATGTCGTCTTTAATTCTCCACGCTACTCGCGTTTTAAGACCCTACTTATACAACAGTTGCATAAAATACTATTTTGTATAACCGTCCTGCTAGCTAAGGCCTATTATAATCAATAAATTTTGCACGACGAACAAATAAGAATACCGCTTTTTCTCTATGCATGCAAGGCAGTCATGTTTCCATAAGGAAATGCCGTCTCCACGTGAGCGCGTTCTAAAATGAAGGTTAGGTTAGTTAAATTGGCAGTAACTGCGCCAGATGATCGTTTAATGATGCAGACTGAGACAGCGTAGAAAAGTAGCCTGATTATCCGTGTTCTACAGGATACATTTCAAAGAGTGTACGCTAGGATTACACGAACTAATTCCGCCCTCACCATTGCGACTCTCGGGATCTTGGGACTAGGCGCGGTCGTGAGTTCCACCCTAATGTTGTTGATTTACCACTGATTTTGATGAACTGAGTTGGTTGACCATCAACCCATTCGATGCCACGTAACGCTACGCGTGCAGTAGCGCACAGCAGGTAGCACTTTTCCGGTTTGTACCGGAAATCGCACATAGAGGCATGACTCATATGTGATTCGTTGGCTCTGAATTGGTTAAATACTATGTCAAGAAATCTTGAAATCAGCGTGTTTGAAACATAGAATTCGTTACTGCTAGTAAACCACAAGCATTATTTTTACGGTTCATTCGATAAAAGTTTGGTAATTCATGTAGGTATCTAATCTGAACGTTTGATATTCCCAAATAATAATAATAATAATGTTGTGCTCTCGGATGTGGTATCCGCCATGTGTATCCCTCGCTTAATATTATATTTGTTTTAAAGGGCCTCTGCGCTGTTGGCTTCGGCCTCACGCATGCCTCCCAAAAGTCCGGGACCCCATGGTCCCGAGATATGGAAAAAACATACAAATAATAATAATAATAAGAGACTAGATGGCTGGATCAAGGGTCAGATACAGAAGGCGGTACTCCTGGATACTGCGCGGATAGTCAGGAGGTTTCTGTCTCTGTCACCCTGACCGCCGGTAGCTTAGGCCCCGCCTCGCTGCCTGCTTCACCCTAGGTTAGGTTTTTATAATGATTTTATGTTTTGTATGTATAGTTTTATATTTTACTTTTTATATAATTATTGTACAAACCTAACTTAAGAAGAAATATGAATAAAGAGATAATAATAATATTAATTATTCTGTATACTATGAATTTTAATTCAAATTTCGCAGTCGGTCCTTGCGCAAGCGTAAACTCACCACACCAGCATATCGAGTCAACATAAGGGAGCAACCGAGATAACAATTCGGGGGTACCATCTTAACTTTTTATTGTGATCGGAATACTTACACAACAAGGTATTCCAGAGCTTTCCTTACTTATTTTCATATACAGCCGCGCGCGACGTAAGTTGAACAGCGGGCGTAGCACGGTTGCCATTTTATCACTTATCGTTCTGGATAAGGCATCCGTCACTCTCGCACTCGCATACTTGTCAGAGCGTGATGGGCGTCTTTACCACAACGATAAGTGATAAAATGGCAACCGTGCTACGCCCGCTGTACACTCTTTTTGTTATTGTAACGAGTATCCCTACACGAATATAAAGTTTCCCACTTGCCCACAACCTCCCAAATCTTATTAACACACTGTGCGCGCCAGGAAGAGACCCTGCCGTAGAGACAAATGAGACCTCTGGGAACAATAGAAGTAATTTGATAAAACCATAATAAGCAACCATAATAACCATTTGATAAGGACCAAGCACATCGCACGTTCGGTGGAAGAAAGACGTAGCCGCCATGATTTCTGTAAGGACACAAATCTTTCCTACATCGAGAGTGAAACATACCTACCGGTTTAAGGTTATGTAGTAAGCTCTCGATGTTTTAATTGATAGTGGTTGAATTGGCAGTAGGGATATGGGGTGTGATAACAATTAGATTTTAATTAGACCCTACTCGCAGAGTGCGCTTATTCATAAGCGAAACCTGGATCTATATGTGCTTATAAGAAAGAGATGAAGCATTAATTGTACTAAGAAGGATATACTAATAATATTATTACTTCGCGAATCTTTACCCATTCAAAGTCAAGAAACGCTACGTGTAGCAGAAATTTTTCTGCCTTGTAAAGGCATGACTCGTATGCGGGCCATGTGACCTAAATGGGTTAAAAAGTGACTTTACACGCACACGTACCCGTTCTCAGTGTAGCAATGACCCTGAAAACTTACACTACATAGGGCAGTTTTTGGCAGCGTAAGGTTTAAGTATGACATTTGTTTGACATGTTAATTTAATAACAAACAAATTTTATATAGAAGATGATAACTAACATTAACTAAATTAAATTATAACTAAGTTAAATCTAAAAAAGGCCCTCGAGGCATTGTACCGAGGATGCTACAGGGTAATTTAGATTATTGTAATTTAGATATTGATTTTTAAATTATGGTCATATTATTTTCTCAATTGTATTTTAAATAAATTATGTATGTTACTGAATTTGAATATGCAGCATAGCATTTTATGGAAGCAAAACGTGGACAATGACTAAGCGTCATAGAGAACGGTGGGAAGCCTTTAAAAAGTGGTGCTGGAGGCGAATGGAGGGTATTAGTTGGACGGATAAAAAGACGAATGTGGAAGTGCTTGAAAAAAGGACGTTGTTAAAAACCATGGAGAACAGAAGAGGCAATATGTTTGGACACTTGCTACGACACGATGATGACGAGTACATAAACACTACACCGGAGATGAGGATGCAACGGGGCCACGCCGTTTCGCCGTCGCCTAAATAGTTTTGATATGATATGATAAGATTTATTTAACTCTGACAATATACAATTTCACTTAAAACTAATACACTTATTTTAGGAATTTATATTGTGATTGTCAGTTATTTTACATTTCAAATTACATAACATTTTAAAAACAATAACAAATAATTAAATTAAAATTATTTAATTTATTTTAATTATTATTATTTGTTGTTTTTAGTTTCGTGACGCATTGGTTATTACTGTAATGTCACGTAAATGTATTTGTCAATAAATAAATAAATAAAAACCATAATAGAAGGGAAAATAGAGGGAAAGAGGAAGAGAGGGAAAATTAAGGAAAAGTAAACAGCGTTTCGTATCAGGATATCAAGAAGAAAGCTGAGAAGAATGTTATTAAATGTGTTTTTTTGAGTCTATTAATTTTATTGTTTGTTTCTAGTTATTTTAGCTGCGTACATTATTATTGTAAGTTATTCGAACACAATGTAAAATGGCTATGACTACCGAATACATCGCACAAAATAATGGAGCACGCGAAACACACTGGAATCAAATTGGCATACAAAATGTACGTCTTAGGTTGACCCCTGGCGAATATCACTCAGACGATGAATGGCGTCAAGGCAAGCTTGCTGCAAATGATCCAGCTTTGTCAATACTACGGACAGTAATATTTGAAACTGTTCGCATTGAGGTTTTTTCGTCTCCGCAAGACCATAAAGTTAAGGTATAAGTGAAATGGGTCAATCAACTTTTCCTTGTTATTACTAGACCGTAGTAAGCCAGAACAGTATTAACAGAGTTTCTAAGAAAAATATATATCCTACTAATATTATAAATGCGAAAGTTTGGATGTTTGGATGTTTAGATGTTTGGATGTTTGTTACTCAATCACGCCATACGGCTAAACCGATTTTGATGAAATTTTGCACAAAGATAGTTTATAGCCTGGATTAAAATATAGGATAGTTTTATTCCGGGCCCACGCAGACGAAGTCGCGGGCGGAAGCTAGTAAGTATATATATTGGACTCCTAGCGTGTTTAGGCGATGCCCCACCAATCCCACCATGCAATGGGTTTACCTACCAATCTGACAAAATCAAGTATTTAGTTAATGGATTAAAATACTATAAAATAACAGTTTAAACAGTGACCCAGGAGACGTGACCTACAACGAGCAACAAAAAATAGCTGATTGTTCCAAATCAGTTTCCATCAAGAAAACATCATTTTTGGTGCAAGATTTTATTGCATTACCGTTAACTTTCTTGAAGGAAAACTTTTTCATGTATAATGTTTTTAAAAGCAACGTAATTTGGGATTCCAATTATGAGCCAACATCGTCTAGCATAGTTGAAGATAAATTCACAAAAACCGGCCAAGTGCGTGTCGGGCCACGCGCAGTGTAGGGTTCCGTTGTTGCCTGTATGTCTTTGTTACATCGACGTGCGGTGCGGTTGCGTAATTTGTACGAAAATTGGCCTTTCCAAGCACGCATTAAGTTGGTCGACTATTGCTCGGTAACTACTTATCCGTGATAGTACTGAGAACCTCCTCCTTTTTAAAGTCGATTAAAAATGCTAGAAACCATCATAGGGCAAAGGAGGCTGGCACATAATATTATCTACAGTGTGTGGCCTGTTACAAGAGCAAATATTTATAAGGACGCTTCCTTAGAGCATCTGTAGTAACTACTAACCCCTTGTATCCAATTTTTTTTTATTTTATTCGGAGTAATGTTGATCTAAAGTAATGACCTTCAAGTAATGTATCTTGGCACCCCGAGATCATAGCACAGCACTCAATGCAGATTTTGAGGTAACATCATGTAATGAGTCATAATAGTTTTTGCATTTTTGTTTTTAAAAGATATTTCTGTGATTTTATAATTTTTTGTTTTCTTTTTGGTTTTTTAAATAAAAAAAAACTACTTGTGTCACCCCAGAAGAGTAAAAAATACACGTGAACTTACGTTAAAGAAATAAAAATAAAAAATTCCCAATAAAACCACCTGGACCTTATTGCTCACAAGCTCCATAGTCTACCGTTTAATGTTTTGCTCCTATTCCAGGCCACACCCTGTGCAACCATTCATGTGTGTAATAATAGTGTGATAATGAGGTTCTCGTGTTGCTGCCGATAGGAATGATTTAGAACTATCACGATAAAAAATATAGTTTACACAGAAAATAGTTATCCTCCTTTCGTGCAGTACTTTAACTCTGTACTAGTGTGACCTCTAATTTCACAGCGACGGTAAGATGTTACAGGTAAAAAACTTGAAAAAGGCGCTTTCTACACGCAGTAGTGAATATACAATCTCCTTAATCCTCCTTATTTGAACAACGAAGTTTGGGACAAAATTCTTTCGTATGTCCATTTGTTCAGCTGTTCTCCTCTACAGGTCCCATTTCTCAACCGATTCTCGTGAAATTTGGGAACAGGTTCAATAATTATTATCATATATTATCATAAATTATTTTATTACATATTTTGTTTCGTGTTATTTTAACGAGGAAGTTACCCCGATCATTTTTAGACGATATGATACAGAGAGAAAGAATATAATCCTACTAATATTATAAATGCGAAAGTTTGGATGTTTGATGTTTGGATGTTTGTTACTCAATCACACTTAAACGGCTCAACCGATTTAGATGAAATTTTGCACGAAGATAGTTAATAACCTGGATTCAAATATAGGATAGTTTTTATCCCGGGTTCACGCAGACGAAGTCGCGGGCGGAAGCTACTGGAAAAATAAACCAAGCGGGAATGATTGAAAAGTATACAACTTCAGTCACTGTTCTTGTAGCTCAGTTGGTCAAAGCAGTCTAGCATTAATAGAAAGGTCGCAGGCTCGAATCCTGTCGGGGGCTACAGACGAAGATGGTTTATTTTTCCATTGTATTCTTTCTCTCTGTATCATATCGTCTAATTATAACGTTGTTTTTAAATACAGTCTACAGCTCACAGTGTCTCTAGTATTAGAGTATAGATAAATAACGCCCTGGTCATGTATTGTAACTGACAAGTAGTCAAGGCTCTGTAATTAATAGTTTACAATGCCTCATAGCATTAGCGTCAAGTGCCTACGGCTAGAAAAATACAGTCGTATATTTAGATAATACTAATATCGTTTATTAGTGTTAGACACGTCGCGACATATACGAGGACAAAGGACAGCGCGTAGGTGTGTCGGGCGATGAAGTATTATAGCAGCATGATGGGACAGGCAATTTACACTTAGGTACAGAAAATACTGTAACTTTAGGATTACAGGAAATAATACTGAAATAAACAAGCATTTAAATGTTCCCACGGGGTGTTATGTTTTAAAGTTTAACACTTTCACTGCCAGGAACTCGTCCAGCGGGCGCCTACGCCGTAGTCGAGAGGAAGACCACGAGATTGGCTAGGCGTAGCGTTTCTTGGCAGTGAAAGTGTTAATACTATAGTATGTGTTTATTTGTGTATCGACGTGCCTATCTGTGGCATCGTAGCTTCGAAAGGGCTGAGCCGATTTGAGTGCGATTGATTAGTTGGAGTCTTGTCTGTCTCACTTAAAGGTCTTGGGTCACGGTGGTGTCATTGATCGGGTCGCAACCTTCGATAGCATATTGTTGAGGAAAGTGATGGCTGAGATTGCACATCATTGTTTTATTACAGTGTTCAATGCAGTTCAGCGGAATTGACATGGGAGAATTCACTCGGTTCATATTTGATTATATAAATAATTTACTTTAAAAAAAAAGTTTTAACCGACTTCAATTTAGTACTCCGCCAAGCCACGAGAACATTTCTTTTCCAATTTACCTCATGAACTGATTTCCGAGAGCAAATGCGTTGATTATTATAGAAAAAAACCCAATCGCTGTATGTGACCCGATAATATTTGAGGACTTCCGTCGATTCCACAAGGATCACCCTTGGCACTTCATTAGTTGCTATTTCAACGGAATCTTATCAGAATCTGTGATATACTTTTGTACTTTTAAGTACATAATTGAGGAATTCCATAAGTCATCTGTGGTCTTCATCATCAATTCCACTCCACCAATTTATGATTTCCGGATGTAAATACACGAGTTATAATAGAAAATACCAAAATCACTACACGCGTGCCTAATATAATTGAGGAGTTCCCTCCATTCCTCATGGATCCCATCATCCAATTGAATTTTCAAAAAAATGGGACCCACCTGGAAGCATATACTTACAAACAAAAAAAATTGTATGAATCGGCTCATCAATGACGGAGTTCTGAAGTAACAAACATTGAAAAAAAAAAAAACCGAATTGAGAACCTCCTCCTTTTTTTTGAAGTCGGTTAATTAACCGGCTTCCGCACGCGACTTCGTCTGCGTGGACCCGGGATAAAAACAATCCTATATCTTAAACCAGTCTATAAACTATCTTCGAGCAAAATTTCATCCAAATTGGTTAAGCCATTTAAGCGTGATTGAGTAACAAACGTCTAAACATCCAAACTTTCTCATTTTTTAACCGACTTCAAAAAAAAGGAGGTTCTCAATTCGGTTGTATTTTTTTTTTTTTCAATGTTTGTTACTTCAGAACTCCATCATTGATGAGCCGATTCGTAAAATCTTTTTTTTGTTCGTAAGTATATGCTTCCAGGTGGGTCCCATTTTTTTGGAAATTCAATTGGATGATAGGATCCATGAGGAATTGAGGACACTCCTCAATTATATTAGGCACGCGTGTAGTGATTTTGGTATTCTCTATTATAACTCGTGTATTTACATCCGGAAATCATAAGTTGGTGGAGTGGAATTGATGATGAAGACCACATATGACTTATGGAATTCCTCATTTATGTACTTAAAAGTACAAAAGTACCTATATCACAGATTCTGATAAGATTCCGTTGAAATAGCAACTAATGAAGTGCCAAGGGTGATCCTTGTGGAATCGACGGAAGTCCTCAAATATTATCGGGTCACATACAGCGATTGGGGTTTTTTCTCTAATAATCAATGCATTTGCTCTCGGAAATCAGTTCATGTGGTAAATGGGAAAAGAAATGTGGAAATGTTCTCGTGGCTTGGCGGAGTACTAAATTGAAGTCGGTTAAAACTTTGTTTTTAAAGTAAATTATAATATTAGTAGGATTTTCAATTTAGATACTCAAATTTGGAATCAATAGACTTCAATAATTGACCTGTAAAAGTGCCTTTGTTGTCTATTTGCAGAATAAATATTTTGGAGTTGGCGGTGTTTGCATTTATGTATTTTCTCATGAAGTTATAAATCTAATTATGTCCATGTAGTTAAGTTACTATATATAACAACATACTCGTAAGTTCACTTCAATGAAAACCTAATCGAATCGGATTGGAAAGATTGCAATTGCATTTTTCTTAATCCAACTTAAGTTTCGATATCCACCAGAGAGGCTACGTGGCTGCAGCGTAGCATTCGTAGCACGCGCGACCGTAGCATTTCGTAGCGGATATTTTATCTATGTTTTTTTTTACCAGTGTTTTTCAATCTTTATCACGCCGCGAGTACAGAATAAATATTTGGCGACCCCCACCCTACGCTGTTCTATACTTATATTGTTTATCGTACTAACATCAAATAATTACTGTAACTTTAAAAAGACGAGTAGCCGCGACCCCCCATTAAAAGGCTTCGCGACCCCCCTGGCCCCCCACAGTTTGAAAACACTGATCAATACTAAGTAATATTATAGCACATTCAGGGCCAACGATTTCGTATTGAAAAATCGACTGTAGATAATACAGCAACCGCCTAGCGAGTTTCTGCCACTCATTGTGATAAAGTGAAAAATTTTTTTTGTATGTTTGTAAGAATTAACTTGAATGTGTAACGTAATTATTATTTTATTGAAGCTGCATGTTAGGTAGTGGGTACATGTAATATCTTACTTTGGATTTATGTTTATTTCTCTCTCACCTATCCTAATAATGGTTTATCATCAAATTGTCGACACTCACGTCGTCGAATTTCACTTCAAAGTAAACGTTTCATGTATTTTCATTTCGTCGACAATTCAGTTCGTGGAATGGTCATGACAAGATTACAAGTAATTTTAAATCGTGTCAGATGATTCATTAAATAGTTGAATTATGTCATGGAAAACGTTGTGTGATTTATTATTCGAAGTATTTTTAATTCACATACAAATTATTACAAGGATTATTAATTAAATTTAAGATGGTTGGCAGCTTACACAGTTATCTATGGCACGGCACCTTTTTTTCTTGTTTTCCCCGGGGAATTCCCTTATGGATCCCACCCGACTCGGGAGAAGCCGAGTGGGTATGTCCGAATCGCATGGACTAAAACCCCTGGGGTGTTCCACCGCTCGCTTTTAGACAGAGCCCCGGGAACGCTATTGCACACATCCGGAACTCTGTCAGCGTTGCCCTTGCCTGGGCCCACGTTGGTGGCAGGGTATTTTGCCCTACCCACTCCACTGTTGGCAACCCAGAACACCATGGGGGCCTTCCTGCTCGGGGCCTTTTCTAGGCGGGTGGTGGAACTCCCGACCCATCACCCGCAGGTCCCCGTTATGGCGGCAGCATAAGGCCTGCGAAGGCCCTTCGCCGCCTGCCTGGCCGCCTGCGACGCTGCGGGGCCGAGTTGACATCGTCCTCGCGAGTCCGCTCTGCTGCCTCCTTCTGCGTCAAGACCGCGACGCTGAAGGTGGCCACTGCCGCCCACGCCTCCTCACTGCGAACCATTCAGCTGATCAAGGCCGGCAGAGAGAGGTCTCTACCTACAGCCGTGAACAGGGCTACGCGGGGCTCTGCCCATGCAGGGCACTCCTCGCGCGTGATGGCACGGCACCTAACCCAAACTTAACCTAACCTAACCGCCAGCGTCTCGACGTCACCCCGCTTTGCGGGGTGCTTATTTCCGCTCTGAGGGACACAAGTGAACCCTAACCTAACGCACTTATTTTTTTGATTATTTTGTAATGTTGTAATAAAATTTCGATTAAATGAAATTCGTTGTTTTGTTATTCTGCCATTTAAAATTCATACAAAATGAATCATTTGCCAAATTAAATTCCCTGAAAAGTTATTCTATGACATATTAAATTGGACTGATCTGGTCATGAACTAAAATGACACCAAACAATAATTTGTGAACTAAATGTTACTTGAAACGTTTTCGATGAAATTAAATTCGATGAAAAGTGTGTCGACAAAACAAGGGACACCCCCTAATAATATATTAGTAAGTGGTTTATATAATACAATAGGGAATATGCATGTGATTCAGAAATGGCCAAAAAAAATCATGAGTAATCTTTATTGCTTAATAAATATACTCACATGATTATTTTTACAAATTATCATGTTTCTATTAACAAACTTAATTATTTAAAAGTAGTATTTTTCAAATTCCCTCGCAAATTTTCAAAACGCAACGCTATTGGCCGAGCGAATCGTGACGTCACCGTGCACTCGGTGTCTACTGTTAACAGGTCGTTTGTATGATTATTGAAAGTTATTCGCATTGTTTTGCCGCTGTTTATGATAAACAATCAGTGTTTTTTGGGAATTATTAACTGAAAGCAGTGACTCTTTGTGAAAAAAGACTCGCCACAATGACTGGAAGCGGTTTTATCATGGCAAAGTCGGATAATCTGCCTGAAATTGATGTGTTCATGATGACTAAGTACGTACCTCGTAGGTGTCTTTCTTAAATAAGTGGAATAAAAAACTAGTACATATGTTCATTATATACCTAATCAAAGATATGTTGGTATTAGGAATGTTACAATGGTGAGAACATCTTTATAAACATAACAAATTATGTTGTTTTCGTCAAGGCTTATAAATAAAACAAATTTGTGTAGTACACTCAGTAGAAAGGATTAAATTCTTTCAACTTCGATCAACAGTGCAAACATAGAAACTTAGCTAAAACGTTTCGTGATCAAAATCAACACTCGTAGTCAGCTGTTGATCAACAAAAATCATAATATTTTGTAACATTAATAACTAAAAAAATGGGAATCAGAATAGTTTTATGAATAAGTATATACATTTTTAGGTTAGGTTATTGTTTATATTGTTCGGGAGTCCTAATAAAAAAGATTTTAGGTACAAACATATTTAATAATCACTTCGAAATGATGTTCATAACAATATAAACTACTCAAACGCGATACAATTATATCTCCTCATCGCCTTACACCCCTTTTTCCTTATATTTTGCATCTTTGGGCATATGAAAATATATCATGTCAGGTGCAGTTTTAGTGTTATTTTCACAAATAGGGGCAATACAATATTTATAATAAGCTTTTGTGTGCTCTTCCGTTACAATAAGTTGATCTTACAAGCTTTAATAACTTACTTTTACTAAAACTGTGAATCAAACACTTCGTTGTTTATTTATTCTAAGTGCACGGTGACGTCACAAAATGAGCGCGCCAAAATGGCGGCGTTTTAATCTGCATGATAGTAGTTTTAATTATTATTTTTTAGCTCATTCAATGATATTGTGAAAGTGTTATATTTTTTTCCTTTTATAGAATAGTTAAAAAAAATAAAAAATGCATGAATATACCCTATTGTATGACGTCTCCGTGAGGCTGAAAATCAACGCTGGAGGTGTTTGACACCTAAGCATAATGCTGAGCCAGTGTCCGGTTCACTGCTGCAGAGATACACTTGACTCATGTTTTATCTGTCTTTATTTTTAACCGACTTCAAAAAAAAGGAGGAGGTTCTCAATTCGGTTGCATTTTTTTTTATTATTATTATTTTTAATTTAATGTTTTATTCAGGTTATATATAAACGATGACAACAGTAAATAGTACCTATAAAATAAAACTTAACACTAACACTTAAATCTACTTAACTACTAGTATATGCACTCTCCGAGGTCGCTGCCCCTGGGAAGGGTGCCCATAAGGCTGGCCACATTTCCTCGTTGGATAGCAATTCCAATCCGTTGGCCGAGGAAGTAGCCAACTCTATAGTCAGCTGTATTTTCACCATTTTTTTTTAAATTTCTTTATAAAGACTGTGGGCATCCAAACTCCACGGTCCGAGAGTTTCTACAGCGAAGGCCGCAAATATGTAGCAGTTTGTCAGGGCGGCTTATTTGCGGCGCTTCGCTGCTTCTGCCGCTGTTGCCGCCCCGCCCGCTCTCAAAGAAGTTGCGGCTAAATGGGACGGGGCCAGGGTGTCCACGCAGGTGGCATCCCAGATAAGGGGCCGACCCATCCGCCACGGAATGAGTGTCAATCCATCGGGTCTCCTGCCATCATCACGGGCCAGACCGGGAGGTTCCAGGATGGCTGGCACGTTTACTTAATTTTATTATGTTTAACGTTTGTTACCTCAGAACTCCGTCATTGATGAGCCGATTCGTAAATTCTTTTTTTTGTTTGTAAGTAGGTAGTTCCAGGTGGGTCCCATTTTTATCAAAAATTCAATTGGATGATGGGATCCATGAGGAATTGAGGGAACTCTTCAATTATATTAGGAACGCGTGTAGTGATTTCGGTATTTTCTATTTTAACTCGTGTATTTACACCCGGTAATCATACATTTGGTGGAGTGGAATTATGATGAAGACCACAGATGACTTATGGAATTCCTCAATTATGTACTTAAAAGTATAAATGTACGTCACAGATTCTGATAAGATTTCGTTGAAATAGCAACTAATGAAGTGTCAAAGGTGATCCTTGTGGAATCGACGGAAGCCCTCAAATATTATCGGGCCACATACAGCGATTGGGTTTTTTCCCTAATAATCAACGCATTTGCTCTCGGAAATCAGTTCATGAGGTAAATTGGAAAATAAAAATGGAAATGTTCTCATGGCTTGGCGGAGTACTAAATTGAAGTCGGTTAAAACTTTGTTTTTAAAGTAAATTATTGTTTTATTGTTTAATATGTGTTGTGTGTCCTGTGTGTTAATGAATAAATGTATCTTTCTTTTTTTCTTTCTTATGAATGTAGTGATCGACGAAACGACTCATCCGTTTCCAAAAATTATTTCAGCTGTATATAGAATGGACCTTTATGATAGATAAAGGCTATAACTTATCCCGCTGCTCTACCTGGTTACTCTGTCATGCACGGGCAGCCATTTAATTAATGCCATTGGAAACATGACTACTTCAGGACACAATAGTTCCAATTCAAAGATGATCAAGTCCAATTGGAATGTGTATCGTACCGGATCTGCAACCTTGTTAATCTAATTAAGGGGGTGCTTTCGAAATCATCGCGTGCTTTGAAACGCCGTTCTGACTAGATTAAGAAACAATAAGGTCTGATTTTCAGATATCTGATTCTTGACTATATGATTATTTATCTGATTTAATCGATACATGATTGCCTTAAGTTTCCTCGATCGAAAAAAATCTAAAGTTGGCTCTTTATTTTCCTCTTTTTACTCAGCCTACTCAAAGAATATATTATGTTACGACACAATCAAGTTAATACTATAGTAATATACTATACAAATAAATAAAACTTCACTAAGTTAGGTATTTATCTAAATTTATCCTAAAAGTGCCATTCCCGAAGAGTGTTGCACCTCTTTTTCTCGTGCGCAGAAGGCATAAACATGTCTCTGTCAATTAAATAGGGCGTGATCCACTCGAATCAAGGCATCCCCTTAACGAAGCAGAATAGGGTTGTAAAAAGCAATTACTACTACTTTCGCATTTATAATACTACTAATAATGTAAATGCGAAAGTTTGGACGTTTAGATGTTTGGATGCTTGTTACTCAATCACGCTTAAACGGCTCAACCGATTTGGATGAAATTTTGTGTTCGATAATTCAAAAAATGGGCTGAGAAATTCGACTCGTTCAAAGAATAGAACTGTAAAATTGTTTTCCACTACAAACTGCATTAACAATTCTAGAAAAAAAGTTTCAATTAGAAAAGGCAATCCCATCAGATTGCGGCGACAGCCCGATAATTACTGAAGCAATGAAAACATGGACAAGACAGGAATTCTAATATCCCTACAGCCGCCCTCG
This sequence comes from Epinotia bilunana, assembly GCA_947049275.1. NCBI lineage: Eukaryota > Metazoa > Arthropoda > Insecta > Lepidoptera > Tortricidae > Epinotia > Epinotia bilunana. The sequence continues at coordinate 9,286,369 of OX346265.1, forward strand.
GCCCTGAGTGTCTGGGTAACGAGGCTGGTTGAGTACAAGCTTAAAGTCTGTTTCATAAGTTATACAGTTTGAAGAAATGTCAAAAATATGCAAATATTGACTGCATTTTCAGATTCTGAAATTGACATTGATAGCGCTCAGCCACAGATTTTGGGCGCTAATTGGGTCATTTGGACACATGAAAATGTAAAAGATGTCACAATGGCCGGACGTTTTACTGTCCACGTGCGGAACAAAGACCATGTAACAAAATACAGTAAATTACAGGTTTCAGATAGAATTTCCCCCCCTCGGACGCTCCGGTTGTGGAATGAGCTCCCTGCCGTGGTTTCCCCGAGGGATTACAGTATGGGGTTCTTCAAAAAAGGAGTGTATACATTCTTAAAGGTTCGGCAACGCGCATGTAACGCCCCTAGAGTTGTAGGCGGCCATAGGCTACGGTAACTACTTCCCATCAGGTGGGCCGTAAGCTTGTTTGCCACCGACGAGGTATGCAGTAAAATCAGCAGATTAAGAGTCCGCAGTAGGCTCGGCCGAATTTTACCTTCCCATACAAACGTAGTTACGCTCTCATTTTAAATTTACGCGCTGGATTGTGACGAAACTTTGTACATACATTGACATGAGGACCATGTCTGTAATTAGTTTATATGGTTCCAATTTATAAAACAAACGAAATACAGCAAAACAAGTTTTGTGTGAAAAACTTAAATTCGCTGCATTTTTTTACTATCGTATCTGAAGCTACATAAACTAATTACAGACATAGATATACCTCATGTCATTGTACATGCAAAGTTTCGTTACACTCCAACACATACTCGTAGTTTTAAAATGAGAGCGTAACTACGTTTGTATGGAGAATCGAGCTTACTGCGGACTTAAGAGTCCAACCAAAAATTAGGCTTTATAGCCCTAATTTCGACCATGACCACAAAAACGACCCGGCCGTAAAATCTCTGTATAACCCAGTCGCGATGAACATCAACTAACTAGATAACAACATTAGAGAGTTGAAAATAATCGTTACCCGCAGGCTGTCTGGGTCAGTCGCGGTCGCGACATCCCTTTTTGCAAAAAAACTTAATAAACCTAATATCACGGTCTCGGAAATTTAATAGGCATTAGTATTTTAATTAAGTATTTAATAAGGCTATCTATAAGCTTACAAAGTCGGAGTCGGATAACCCGTTTCTTAAGTTCTGTGGCTATTTTTGAATGTGATATCTATACCGTGTGTCATCATCCTCCTAGGGTTTTATTCCCGGTTGTGGCCTAAAGGCGCCGTTTTGGCAACTATCCTGCCATTTTTAGTGTTCCGTACCAAAATTGGTCCAACGGAACACTAATGCGATCACTCAGACGCTGTCCGTCTGTCACAGCCAGTTTTTTATACGCGGGCAGTAGTTTACGCTTATATTACTAGATGGCTCTGTGAGCTGTAAAAATTGTAAGTATGTTTTTTTTCTAACAACAAATCAATACTTAATATTATAAAAGCAAAAGTGTCTGTCTGTCTGTCCGTTTGTCTTTCTGTTATCTCTTCACGTTTAAGCCGCTGAACCGATTTGGATGAAATTTGATATAGAGATGGTTTGGGAATTGGATAGTTTTTATCCCGGTAATCTTCCCCTAAGGGTGTGAAATGGGGGTTGAAAATTTGTATGGAGTCGCGGGCAGAAGCTAGTTCTTTATAATTTTCGAAGCTGCTCACAAAATTTCACGAGAATCGGTTGTCGGAATGCGACCTGTAGATGAAAACAGCCGAACATCCGGACATACAAAAGAATTTTGGTCCAAGCTAAAACGGAGAACTTCGTTCGCGTCGCTCGCTCGTTCAATAAAGAGGCAAAGTCTATGACAATTAAGCTTTGTAAGTTTGTATGTAGGGGGTAATCTCCGAAACTACTTACCCGATTTCAAAATATCTCTCATCTGGAACGGACCTTCTGGATGAACATAGGTTATATTTTGTACCGCGGGTTTTTCTATGTTCGGATATTGTTGAAACGTCTTGACATTGACCAAATTGACCCGGTAGTGACCTTCTAGTTGGTGTCCACTCATGTCATGTTCATGCATTAACCGGATTAGGGTCAAATGCGAGCCTTCGGGCAGTCAATTATGACTTTATGGGATTACTGCATGCTCCACCAGCCTCCACAGAGAGGAGACACTCATCACTTCAAAACAACCGCGCGAGTGCTGGACAACAACACAGTGGGCACCCACCACCTAAAGGCAGGTGGGTAAAACATATGCATACATACATATATCTTATCATACAAATCATGTTGTCAATAATCTTGTTATGTATTTTTATGGCAGAATTTAAAAATACAATAATACGCTGACACGTTAATTAATGTAAGCAGCAATGTTACAACTAACAATGCAGCAAAATGTCAACTCGCTCATATTTGGACACCCCGACTGCGTACCTCGACCTTAGAGAAGACAACAACCATAATAGCACCACTTGCGCTGTAGGTATGTGATCTGTTTATTCATTTATTTTATGAATGAACTCCGAAAACCATTTTATGGATTCACGCTGTCGTTCCACCTTAACGCACAGAATGAATATTTAGTGATACTACTCGTATTATCAGTGATTCTTCTCCCACTAACTGTCATCCTCATGACACAACTAACATGTACTGGAGACGACAGATCAAACGCCTAAAGGATGGCCTTGACCTTTCCTTTCAATCGGTGGTTTATACGAACAACGGCGGGTCTGCGCTCCCTGGCCGCGCCGGGTTTAGTGCCGTTTATTTAGTTAACATATAAGGCTTACGTCCGGGAAGTTCTTGATGAAGTTGAATACCTAAGCAGCTTAAAGCTCCCTAAATGCATAGCCCGACTACTTTATTTTCGACCCTAGCCACGTTGCGGATTTTTAATGAAACTAATTTATTTTACTGGCAAGGGTACTCTTTGACAACAGACTTTAGAAGTTATCGAATGTCACCGATGTAAACAAACAGAAAGGAAGACGAAATACTATAAATATGCCGAAAGTAAGCCTTTTTTGAATATAATTAAATACTTACAGCAAAAAAGGATGCCGGATTGTCTAGTATTTCTGTAAAAAAATCTTTAAATTGTTTGTTAACATGACCGCTACTGACATTTTATAATGCTGTCGTAAATATTGACTGATTTAGTTAGTTTGGTTGAAGTTTACTAGTAATTTTTTTTCTCATTAAAATATTAATACAATATGTAATAATGACGAATATAGAAAAAGATCCTTTAGTCGAAACCCAGACCAAACGTGTTATAATTGAGGTCGGCAGTCTTGAAAGCAACACATCAGAGGCAGAGTTTTGGAAGTACTTAAGTATCGAATACAGAAAAATACTTAAGTATCGAATACGTACTTGGAATCAGATGTCGATGATTAGGTATTTATTATAAAGCATAGAATTTTTACATTCAACAAACAACGCAATGCCAATACATACTATCCCGACTATAGATACATGACGTTACATTATTACATTATTGCATATATTAATGTACATTATTGCCATGTATTATGCGGCTTACAGCGACACTACCTCGGGGTCAAATAGTGGCTTGTCAGGCTATACGTTGTAAATAAGACTTATTTTTCTCGCAATTTCTCAGCTAATCTTTTAACCCACTCAGCACCAATCTATTAATCCAAGATACACATGCGTCAGAGCGCTACGGGAGCTTTTCGTTACAAATAGATAATAAAATTTGACGACAAGCACGGCTATCACGCGACGGCGCGCGAGCTCTGTCGGTTTTTCTCGCACTATCCGTCTCTCTCTTATTAGAACACTTAGAACAAAAGGTATAGTGCGGTAAAAATCGAGAGTATGTAGCGGCCGTCTCATGATAGACGTGCAGGACCCGCTAGGTGGATGCGCGCTCTGCTCACTGAATGTGTTATACGTGCCAAAGATTCCGTAGCGCTACGCTCGATTCCGATAACATGCGGAACTTTGTATTTAAGGGCAAAGTGTTAACACATTTACTGCCAAGAATTGCTACGCGCTACGCTCATAGCGAATCCCGTGGTTTTTCCCGTACCTCTTATATCGTCTTAGCGGCTACGGTGTAGGCATCCACTAGGCGGGTTCCTGGCATTAAAAATGTTTTCATCACACTTGCTCGAAACGGGCTTCATAATGCGCAGAAATACAGAGCTGCATAGCCTATGTTACGCCCACGGGCGTAATGGTTTTTTTCATAAATTGTATCTGTCACTCATGCGGCAGTTCCAAAGCAAAGAGGTTTTATATCAAATACGATGTCTGAAAAGGTATTTATAAATAAATTTAAACTTAAAAACATTACTAAAACATGTTTAACAGAATTATTTACAGATTTAATATGTAAGTAGTTATTTAGTGTCTATGTAAAATGTTTTTCAAATCGTGGCTGTATACCGAAGGGTCTTTGCCATACGCGTCACGTCAAATTCAACAAAATGGACGACTGACATGTCGCAGTTTTTTTAACGATTTGTATTAATTTCATCTAAAATGTATTTGTTTCCTCGCAAATGTGATGAAAAACATTGTGTATAACATGGGCGTAAGAATATTGCAAACTCGAGTCATCAAAAGCCCTTCTGATAGTCTCTTGTTCGCAATATTCCACTTACGCCCCTCGTAAAACAATGTACTATTAGCTGCTACGGACTACAGCATGGCGCAACGAGCTTAGCAAAGCGGTGAATGAGTTATAATCTTTACGTCACTCTGAGCGGTAAGTGAGATTTACAGCTCACGGGCGCAGCGGCAAATCTCACTTCACGCCCAGGAGAAGACGTATAATTATGTACGAACCACGGGCGGTAATTCGTAAAGCCCCTGCCCACAAACACCTGCGATCTGGGGCATTCACGAATTCACCGCCCTAGGTACGTAATGTAACACTTGCTCGTAAATGGTGTTATTCCATGCCTGTATACAGAAGGACAATGGCCTAAACTGTCTTCTCTAGTTATTATTTCCTCGCAAATGTAATGAAAAACATTGTGTATTACACGGGCGTAAGTAAATTGCACGCCCCTCGTTAAACAATGTACTATTACAACAAAATCGCCTTTAATTGTAATTATCCCCGGCATAGAAGGGCTTAGTTAAAGCGGAGCGCACTAAGGCCGAGTTGTTTGATTTTTCAAACTGTCGGTAAGTAATCGCTAGTTACTTTTTTATAAAAATCTTATTGTACGGGAAATGACAGCTGCCAGCGCCATACTTTTCGTTTACCGTTTATAAGCCTCTACAATAAAGTATTTAAAAACGAAACTTGTCTCAACTTACGTCCCGAATACTTAACTCGTACTAATCCCTTATTCGCCATCCTTGAAGCTCTTATAATTAGTGTTTAACTATACAACTATGCAGATCCTAATCTCATGTTGGTGAAGTTTATTAAGTTTGCACACTGGTGTGGATTAAATTCGTTAAGCACCGCATGTACGCGGGTTGTGGCTGAAATTAGCGTGAGCTAACAATGTGATATAACGTGGTTTTTGCGGCCGGGACGACTAGGTAATCAAAATACCCACATCACACACGTATTTACATTTTATATGGCGCCCGGAGCTACGGTAGCCTAGTGGTTCAGGCATGCGGCTGTCAAGCGGCGGTCGTGGGTTCGAATCCCGGCTCGTACCAATGAGTTTTTCGGAACTTATGTACGAAATATTTACCGTTAGCTTTTCGGTGAAGGAAAACATTGTGAGGAAACCGGTCTAATCCCAATAAGGTCTAGTTTTCCCTATGGGTTGGAAGGTCAGATGGCAGTCGCTTTCGTAAAACTAGTGCCTATGCCAAATCATGGGATTAGGTGTCAAAGCGGACCCCGGGCTCCTTTAGGGGCACAACCGGGAACAACGCTAGGAGGACGATGATGGCGCCCGGAGCTCTTTTTAATTGTATTCAAGTATTTATTGCAATCATGTTGTTACAGTACGTTACATAGTTGACACATTTTACAGTCAATCAAAAAAAGAACAAAATCAATTATTTATTCTGCAAATAGGCCACTAGGGCACTTTTACATGTCAAACGGTTATTTACAATACAATAATAATAATCTTACACAATAATAATTTAAAATTTGCAGATTAAGGACCGATATAAATGGTTAACAAACTAAATGTCACTAAGTAAATGAAAACAAAACAAAATTGCAAAATATGACCATTACATTCGATATAAGGTCTGTCAGTATTCCAGAGATGTATATGGTCTCTGAACGTCCAAATACAAATAATGATTATTCTAATATTCTTAGAGATATATACGGTGTCTAAGCGTCAAAACAAAAAAAAAGGAACATAAATGTAATATTGTTAAAGATGTACAAACGACAACACTGTTAACTGACCATCCTGTGTTTATATAGAACCTTATTACAATGCACTTAAGGTGCACCGATGGTCAGTTAGCTGTGTTGTCGATAGTACAGGGTCAATAACAATAAAACGTGTCAAGATCAGAATGATGTCTCTCGTTAATACGATAATAATAATTATCTATATATATAAACGTAAAAGTCCTGACTGACTGACTGACTCACTCACTTAAATCAACGCCCAGCCTAAACCGTTGAACCTAGAAAGCTGATATTTTCACAATAGGTAGTTTATATAACTTAAGTACCCACTAAGAAGGGATTTTTGAAAATTGTACCCTCAAGGGGGTAAAAAGGGGGTTAAAAGTTTGTATGGGGATGGAGTAAAATTTTAAGTGAGAGACTTGAAACTTTGTGTATGGACTCCTTATTATAATACAAGAAAAGTAATTTTAGGGTTATGGAAAAATCCACCCCTAAGCGGGGTAAACAGGGGTGCTAAGTTTGTATGAATCATTCGTGTAATTTTGTTTTTTTTTTCGTTTTGTTACTCTTGATTTTATACATGTGCGAGCTGTGGTCACCTATGAGTGGCTAAGCACCTTACTTAGTTTTTAGTAGATGAAAATTATAGAGATAGTTTGAGTGCCGGGGAAGGACATAGGATAGTTTTTATCCCAGAAATCATTCCCTGAGGGGGTGGAATGGGGGGTGAAAGTTTGTATGGAGCTACGATAAAAACGAGTTCCACGCGGACGGAGTAGCGGGCAGAAGCTAGTAACTAGTATTTAAGTAGTTAGGTACTATGCCCTTACTAGCACGAACGGTCCGGACTCCACAAACAGCACCCGATCACGAGTATGACGTATATGGCTCAGCCATCGCCTCCCTCAACCATATGTTAGGGAAGGTGGTGACCCGATCAACGATGCCACCGTAAGCAAAGCCCTTTCAGCGAGCATGATATATTCAAGCCACCGGACATTGATAATAGCAAAGACTTGTTCGGCGAGAAACAGTAAGTCTCAAACATGAACCCTGTGAGGGCATCGCAATGTTTCTAAATTAACTTAACCACTAAGTATGTTTATAACATAAAACATTATAGATCTATTCTATAGTTAACAGAGCTAGACATATTTTTTGAGTTATTTTGTTGTAAGTATTTATATCGTTGTGTTGCTAATATTAATGTATTTCCTTATTATTTAAATGCATAATATACGTTGATTTGTGTTTGTGCCGATGCCGGTGATGGATGTAGCTCCATAACTTAAATAAAACTTCGATGACAAGTTGACTGTTTTATAATATCCCAAAAGACTCTGATTACAAAAATTGTTTTGGCCGAAAGATACGCAGAAGTAGTATAATACGGCATGGTATATGAAAGGTAAACAGCGACTAGCTAGATTTGACTTATTTCCTGTTTTCTCTCTGTATTACTGTGGTTACTTAAATCGGCGTGTAAGATGCACACGGCGCATAGCAGCATGGCCGTGAACAGAAGCGTGACGCAAAGCGCCGACACGAATAACGCGTGTTTCAACCGCACGCAACAGCGACGATACAGTGCTTCCAGTTCAAGCTCTGTGCCCTCCTCTTCTATGGACACTCCTGTACTACTCTGGTTACTTAGATCGGCGTGTAGGATGCACACGGCGCATAGCAGCATGACCGTCAACAGAAGCGTGACGCACAGCGCCGACACGAACAACGCGTGTCTCAACCGCACGCAACAGCGACGATACAGTGCTTCCAGTTCAAGCTCTGTGCCCTCCTCTTCTATGAACACTCCTGTATTACTGTGGCTACTTAGATCGGCGTGTAGGATGCACGCGGCGCATAGCAGCATGACCGTCAACAGAAGCGTGACGCACAGCGCTGACACGAATATCGCGTGTCTCAAGCGCACGCAATAGCGACGGTACAGAGCTTCCAGTTCGAGCTCAATGCCCTCCTCTTCTGTGGACACTCCTGTATTACTGTGGTTACTTACATCGGCCTGTAGGATGCACATGGTGCATAGCAGCATGACCGTCAACAGAAGCGTGACGCACAGCGCCAACACGAATAACGCGTGTCTCAACCGCACGCAACAGCGACGGTATAGAGCTTCCAGTTCGAGCTCAATGCCCTCCTCTTCTGTGGACACTCCTGTATTACTGTGGTTACTTACATCGGCGTGTAGGATGCACATGGTGCATAGCAGCATGACCGTCAACAGAAGCGTGACGCACAGCGCCGACACGAATATCGCGTGTCTCAACCGCACGCAATAGCAACGGTACGGAGCTTCCAGTTCGAGCTCAATGCCCTCCTCTTCTGTGGACACTCCTGCAGCAGCAGCATGACGGTCAACAGAAGCGTGACGCACAGCGCCGACATGAATATCCCGTGTCTCAACCGCCCGCAATAGCGACGGTAAAGAGCTTCCAGTTCGAGCTCAATGCCCTCCTCTTCTGTGGACTCTCCTGTATTACTGTGGTTACTTACATCGGCGTGTAGGATGCACATGGTGCATAGCAGCATGACTGTCAACAGAAGCGTGACGCACAGAGCCGACACGAATAACGCGTGCCTCAACCGCACGCAACAGCAACGATACAGTGCTTCCAGTTCAAGCTCTGTGCCCTCCTCTTCTATGAACACTCCTGTATTACTGTGGTTACTTAGATCGGCGTGAAGGATGCACGCGGCGCATAGCAGCATGACCGTCAACAGAAGCGTGACGCATAGCGCCGACACGAATATCGCGTGTCTCAAGCGCACGCAATAGCGACGGTACAGAGCTTCCAGTTCGAGCTCAATGCCCTCCTCTTCTGTGGACACTCCTGCAGCAGCAGCATGATCGTCAACAGAAGCGTGACGCACAGCGCCGACACGAATATCCCGTGTCTCAACCGCCCGCAATAGCGACGGTACAGAGCTTCCAGTTCGAGCTCAATGCCCTCCTCTTCTGTGGACACTCCTGTATTACTGTGGTTACTTACATCGGCGTGTAGGATGCACATGGTGTATAGCAGCATGACTGTCAACAGAAGCGTGACGCACAGGGCCGACACGAATAACGCGTGTCTCAACCGCACGCAACAGCGACGATACAGTGCTTCCAGTTCAAGCTCTGTGCCCTCCTCTTCTATGAACACTCCTGTATTACTGTGGTTACTTAGATCGGCGTGTAGGATGCACGCGGCGCATAGCAGCATGACCGTCAACAGAAGCGTGACGCATAGCGCCGACACGAATATCGCGTGTCTCAAGCGCACGCAATAGCGACGGTACAGAGCTTCCAGTTCGAGCTCAATGCCCTCCTCTTCTGTGGACACTCCCGTATTACTATTGTTAACCGACTTCAAAAAAAAGGAGGAGGTTCTCAATTCGGTTGTATTTTTTTTACTTACATCGGCGTGTAGGATGCACACGGTGCATAGCAGCATGACCGTCAACAGAAGCGTGACGCAAAGCGCCGACACGAATAACGCGTGTTTCAACCGCACGCAATAGCGACGGTACAGAGCTTCCAGTTCAAGTTCTGTGCCCTCCTCTTCTGTGGACAAAGAAATACAAAAAATATATAAATATTTTCCGTCGAGGTTTTTTTGAGACAAGTCTGTATTGCTAATAGTATTATAAAGCGCGGGAGCGGGACGGTACGCATACAGTACTGTGAGCTCATCGCTCACCAATCAGGAAGATGAAATGTATATCTCGTAGTAAAGTATCTGTTCTGTTTCGGTGACGACAGCTTACTGAAGCCGCACCGATTCCGCACCGGTGAATGGGAATAAGCGGCCTAAGTAGAGGTATGCACTTTCCATAGCCCACTGAACACAATCCACCTTGATTTTTTCTCAAAACTGTATGTCAGAGTTAATTTAAATCTGGCAACTTTACGTTTAACTCCGACTCCGGTTAGCCTAGTGGGTAGTGACGCTGCCTACGAAGCTGAAGGTCCTGGGTTCGAATCCCGGTAAGGGCAAATGTTTGTGTGATGAGCATGAATATTTGTTTCCGAGTCTTGGATGTTTTCTATGTATTTAAGTATTTATATCTACTTCAAATATAGTCGTCTAACCGTAACACAAGCCTTATTGAAGCTTACTATGGGCTAGTTCGATTTGTGTAAAGTTGTCCCTTAATATTTATTTATTTAACTCAGATACAATACATCGCAAATACCTCGTATCGCGCACCGCAATATATGAAAGTTATATTATATTACTAGCTTCCACCCGCGACTTCGTCCGCGTGGACCCGGGATAAAAACTATCCTATATTTTAATCCAGGCTATAAACTATCTTCGTGCAAAATTCCGTTCAAATCAGTTCAGCCGTAACAAACATCCAAACATCTAAACTTTCGCATTTATAATATTAGTAGGATACAGAACATATTAAACGTAAAAGTAGTACGGATGTTGTACGGATCCGAGTACTGGGCTACAAATAAACCCCACCTGAAGAAGCTTCACACCACTGAGATGCGCATGTTACGTTGCTCAGCGGGGGTCACCATGATGGACAAGACAAGAAACGTGTATATGAAAAGCTGACGGAAAAACGTCTGAATTGGTACGGTCATGTACAGAGGCGTCCAGTAGACTACATGGTTAAGGTAGCGCTCGATATTCCAACGACGAAGCGAGGACGCGGACGACCACCTACCACCTGGCTGACGACGGTTCAGCGCGACCTGAAAGATCTTAATATAGACGCCGACCTTGCACTCAATCGTGCAGAATGGAGAAAAAGAACAGGGAAGGCCGACCCCAAGTGAATGGGAAAAAGGCCTAGCAAGATGATGATGATGATGATGATGATGATGATGATTAAACGTAAAAGTAGAAAAAGCAAATGGCATTCTTACAGTGAGAGAATAATCTCTAAATGGATTCATGCTCTTGCTAAGACCACAACCCGATTAATATGAATTATCAGTGTAAGAATCAAAGTATCCTAATCTCGTAAGGCATACTGAAAGGACTTATTTTCTTAAAGGAATTTAAATCATTTTCAAACAATTTATGATTCAATTTGTATATTGTATGGTGGGCCTCAAGAGGTTAGGGAAATGTACTATCCCTGAGAAATGTATCCTTCAAGTTATCGGAAATGAGGATAAACATTTGGTATACTTGTAAACCTTGGGTATAACATAAGTTAACCACAAACTCACTAATTATAATGAACGGCGCTTATAACGCTTGTTTTGAACCAACAACACCTGGCACCCCGCTCTAAAGGTACGGAAAGGTATAACCGACATTTATAGTGCTATGCGATTCACAACCTGGGGCCTATTTCTGTAACAACTTGGAACTTGTAACATAAGCGTATCTCCTAATAAAAGGGGTTGAAAAGAGGTTTCCGTTTGCAAGCAACCAGCTTATTTTATTTATTTAACAAAACAAATAATTACACAAGGCGGACTTAATGCCTCAAGGCATTCTCTACCAGCCAACCACAGGGTCAAACAGTGAATTTCAAAAGGCACTTGCACCCGGCAAGATACCGACTAACAAACACTTAATTAGGAACAAGAATTAATAAGAATATCCATATAACTATACAAATTCTAGTCATTATTTTACAGGTTACCTGGGACATAATAAGCACTCTTTTGTCAACATTTTACATGAATGTTTTGCAAACATCCTCTACTATAAAACGACCAATATTTGTATAAGTATAAATATATTTATAAATACCTTTATGATATATATTTATTTGTAATTACGTTCTCGAAAACAGCTCTAACGATGTGTGTAGGGCTTTATGGGGGGAAAAATCGTTTCATCTAGCTCGGTCGCCCAGGGACTGTTTCTGAAATACGTTGAAACGTTGAATGTGCTCCTGATACGTAATCCTTTGCATGAGTTTTCAAATAGATGATTAGTGGAAGGTGGAATTGAACTACTTAAGGTCTACCAGGGTTAAAACGTCAATGGGGTAAATGCGACTTTTGAAGATATCTTCGAAACGCAACATTTTAGAACTATAGAACAGCCCTTGATGTTCAAAGTGTGGTTACCAAACTTTAAATTTAGATAATTGTAATAGTTCTAAAATGTCCCGTTTCGGAGATATCATCAAGAGACGCATTTACCCCATCGACCCATTTTCCCCGGTTGAACTCACTTATTTATGTTGTTTTTTTTGTGAATTTTGGTTGTGAATTTAAAAAATACCCTTTTATTGTGGATTCTTTTCGAATGAGATACCAAGTATGCTGACCAGTTGGAAACCAGCGCCTTCAGCTTATATTGCTGCTTGCATTTTGGTTCATTTCAGTTACAAAAACAGCCAAATGTGTAATTTCTTTATCACACCAAATAAAATTATTTCTTTCTTTCTTTCTTCTTTCACAAAACAACGTAAGTTCAAACCTAAGCCTTTCTAAATATCAGCCTAAGCCATATCAAACTCTCAACTCAACCAATTGAACAAAGACAAACAGATAAGAATCCAAGAGTTTGGCCAATAGCGCTATCTAAGATTAACACTCCGGGCCAAATTTAAATTACGTCGCTTCCTTAGTAGGACAAGGTTGTAAGTGACGGCGAAGCTTACAGTAAGTTAAGACTATGTTGCACCAAGAATACGAGTTGTCAGTTAAATTGCCAGCTAGCTAAGCCTGAAACTTTTTAAGCCTTTTCACTTAAGGCTTTCCGATTGGACGAAGTTATGCGAAAAAACCTATCACATTGAAATAAGAACCTTATTGTTCGAGCAATAAGATGAAATTTTGGGGAATGTTTTCCATAATTTATGGCGTTCTATTAATATTATTATGCTGATCCTGCTTATTTTAGTAAAACTAAGCTTGAAATTGAATTGATCTTAACAAAATATAATTATTTTATTATAAATTCCCGCCATGCCGGTAGAAAAGCTGCTTCAAACGCGTTTAAATTTTATACCCATGGACGGGGTAAGGACTAATAATACAAAAAAATGCGAAAGTGTATTTGTCTGTCTGTCTGTTACCTCTTCACTCTTAAACCGCTGAACTGATTGAGATGAAATTTGGTATGGAGATAGGGTCAATTCCGGGGAGGGACATTAAAGTTTTTATTCCGGAAATCATCCTCTAGGGGGTGAAATGAGGTTTTTATGGAGCTACGATATAAAAAACAAGTTCCACGCGGACGGAGTTGTGGGCAGACGCTATTTCTATATAAGACTAGCTTCCGCCCGCAACTTCGTCTGCGTGGACCCGGGATAAAAACCATCCTTTATTTAAATCCAGGCTATAAACTATCTTCGTGCAAAATTTCATCCAAATCGGTTGGGCCGTTTAAGCGTGATTGGGTAACAAGCATTCAAACATCCAAATTTTCGCATTTATAATATTAGTAGGATTAGAAAAATCGTGCGTTGATCTTCAATTTTATTTCAAGATTTCAAGGTACAAAACATCGGTATTGTTATGTTTGCGAGGCACTTAACGATCGAAATAAGTAAAATTGCTTAAAGGTTAACTGGAAGAGATCCCTTACAGGTATAAGTTCGGTTTTATACCGATTTAACCTATTTTGTCTGTATTTTCTACCCGAAGAGACGTATTTGCAATGTTATAGTATGGTCTATTGAAATTCATGAGGCGGAACCTTTTCATGATTAGATGAGATTAGATTACATTAGATTATTTTATTTCATTGTGAAAATTTAGCATGGATTCACAAAAAAAAGTATAAGAATAAAAACAATAATAAATAATAGTCAATAAAATGCAATTTTGAATTAAAATAAACAAGAGAAACAAAAATACTAATAATAAGGCAATAGAAACAATTTAAATATGCTCGTCTTTGTAAATAATGTACAGTCCAGTAACTTTATATATCCAGAGTTTGGGTTAAATCTGGTAGTTCTGATTTTTTACAAAATTGTCTAGTTATGAGGTTGGCCCAATGAATAATCCAACTTTGTGACCTCGAGCGCCGAACGCAGCTTTATCAAAAATCGAAAATTTTGCGAAAGTTTTGTTATAACCCTAAAGGACTAGTTTTTCATAATATATTTTCAAGACGTTTTTAAAGTATATTTGTTACAATATGAGACTAGATTTGTCTCTGTAGACCCAATAGTTTCCGAGATAAATCTTTTCAAAGTCACCGTAAACCCGTGTTACTTTGACCCTGGAGGGTAACTTTGGGTTCGCGAATTACTGTGTCCATAGCTTTTTATGAATTTTAACAAAGTCATATCATCTTACTGCTAACTGCTCATGTTGTTTCTTTTTATGTGACATTGCTAGGAGTGATTTTCATGCGGGTCAAAGTAACCCTCGATTGGGTTAATGTTACCCGAGTTAACGGTAATCATTTTTCGTATTTCGCAAGACTAGCAAACTCCTTCGGGGGTTATTTGGAACTTCATTCCGCTAGAGTTGTTCAAGTGACGTATAAAATATTGCAAAAAATTGCGAACTTCGAAAATATGCTGGATTGTGAAAAACTTTTGCTCGGAAACTATTTGGTCTACAAAGAATATTGTAGTCTACTTTAAAACGTCCTGATAAGGTACTATCAGGAACTAGTCCTTGAGGATGTTCGTGGTATTTTAGATTTTTGTCAAAATTGCGTTCGGCGCTCGAGGTCACAAACTTAATTTGGATTATGCATTGGCCCATCATAAGCAAGTCTGCAAAAAAAACAGAACTACCGGATTTGACGTAAAGTACCCCGTACTTTCAGGTGACCTGGTTACTGAATTAGTAAAATATTATTAAACATTGGCGTGAGGACCAAATTCTTGGCCAGCTTAACTCGCTCAATTAAACATTCTATGAAAGTTTTCCGTTGTGACACAAAAAATATCCATACAATTCTACGCTTAATTTTTGTGGTACAACGGAACTTTGTTCACTCCTTCAGTTTGTATGGCTAACTACCGACTAACCAGGCTAACTACTGGACAAGAATTTGGTCCTCACCCATTTAATCACCAGTTTACTTAACCCAGCCGATCAATTAGGGAGAGGTCAAGCCCTAAGGACGTTATCAAGAAATCTATTATAAGACAATGTAGGCCCAGTAAGCCCTTGGCATTGTGTTCGTCCTTGGGTCGAGGGTTCTTGGAGGGCGAGGACTGAGGGCCCAAGTATGTGCGTCAGTGCTGACGGTTTTAAGAAATTTTATTTTAAGATGCTGCTAATGTTGCTATACCTACACGATATTAATGCTATGTTTTCAAACGGGGTCCGATAAGATCAAATATTTCTACATCTGTGAACTTATCCCCTTATTCACTTGAAATGCCTCTTATAAATAAAATGTGTTTTGTCCCTTTCTTATGAACACTAATGTCAAAGTGACAGAAACGAATTTGACAGTTTGTTGTAGTCAAAAGTTGCTTATCTTTGTTTTCATTGACTCCATACACTCAAAAGCAAAAAAACAGTATGTCCGTAACATTACAATTCTAAATTGACAAATTGTACCTACTCATTTCCATCGTACAGTCAAGTGCAAAAATGATATATCCTGAAACCTTAATGCACTGACATAAGAGCGATGGGATATATTTATAAGTAAGTTGTACTGTACTTGAGAATCGAATTTAAACTTTCGTGAGACATGTTGAAATAATACTAATTACACGGTTCAACTCACGTATTACTGCGTAACTGGGCGGAACGTCTCCACGAGATTGCTGGAACACATACGCAGCGTGAACAAGATGGATGTTAGGAACTCGGCGGTAGCAGAAAATGCGTGCGATACAGGCGCGTCTCATTTCATTCGTTTCGACAAGGCGAGATTGCTGGTACGGGAGAAAGGTTATGTGCCATGCAAGATTCGTGAGACGATTGAGATTGGGCGCCGATGCATGGTAGCTGGGTGTTACCGCCAGCATAGAAAACTATTATTCCTAAATTGAAGTGGACAGTGTGTTGTGACAATCCCGTGGACACAGTGAGTTCAGTGTGCGTATCGTCTCTAGGAGGAGACGGCCTCCTGCCGCAATCTCACACAACTACTCCAGCGCAATGCTGCGTTCAGAACGGGCGCGGGCAGTTATTCAAGCGACACCGTCGCGAAAACACTCATCCTGAACAAGAACTCCCGAAGAGTTCGAAACATGAGCAACATTTGTATGTTTATTTACAGTTTAAAAGCTAGGTCTCTTTTCCGAAAAATATAGATCGTGAAAAGATGTGTTACGATATACTTGACTACTTTGGCTGCTACTAACTATACGAGGGACGGCTGAAAAGAAATCTACCTAAGTATGAAACAAAAGACTGTCATCTATGATTTTTTTTTATTTTTCAATATAGTCCCCTGCTAGTGAAATACACTTATTACATTTGTCAAATATTGACATTAACCCATGAAAAAAAAAATCTTTCGGCTTCTCGTCAAAAAAGTCACTAACTGCAGCCTTCATTTCGTCATCGGTCAGAAATCGTCTTCCTCGGAGATCTTTTTTGAGGTGTCTAAATAAAAAATAGTCGCATGGGGCTAGGTCTGGACTGTAAGGTGGATGGTTAACGGCATCGAACCCTAATTCCTTCATGGTAAGCGTCGTTGTGCGGGCGGTATGCACAGGTGCATTATCGTGTAAAATCAGGATCCCTTTGCTAAGTTTACCCCTCCTCTTTTCTTTTATCGCGTCTCGTAACTGATGCAGTAAGCTGGAATAATATTCAGCATTCATTGTCCTTTTTTTTGGTAAATAATCTATTAGTAAAATTCCTTCTGTATCCCAAAATACGGTAGCCATAAGTTTGCCTGCCGACGGCCTGACCTTAAACTTCCGAGGAGGCTTCTCATCCTTGAATTTCCACTGCAAAGACTCTTGTTTGCTTTCGGGGTCCCACTGTCGAATCCAGGTCTCATCACACGTCACCATTTTAGAAACAATTTCTTGCTCATTACCTCGACTCATTTCCAAAAACTCCTCACAACATTTGACGCGTCGGTCCTTGTCAAACGCCGTTAACATTCTGGGGACCCAACGTGCACTCACCTTGGACATATTCAGATGCACATGAATTATCTCATTGACTCTTTCTTTACTGATGCCCACATCTCTAGCAATCTCCCACTGCTTCACTCGTCGGTCTTCTAAAATTATTTTTTTTACTTTGGCTACATTTTCGTTCGTAACGGCAGAAACCGGCCTTCCACTACGAGCGTCATCTTCCAAGCTCTCACGACCGAGTTTAAATTGTTTAGACCAAAACTTTATAGTAAATTCGGAAGGGCACGAACTACCGAACACACACATCATACGTTCTCGGATCTGTGAGGGAGTATTTCTTTCTTTTGTTAGAAATTTAATCACTGCACGATGTTCAATTTTAGCAATATTCATTTTTTCAACCGATATGTCGCAAATATTCGAGAATTGTAGAAAAATGGAACAGAAAAAACAAATGAACGTCAAATAATTCAAAAAAAGAATAACCAAAGAACAAGAATGCATTTCAGCCAGTATCATTTTCGCATATTTTTTTAACCAAGGAGATTACTTTCCAGCCGCCCCTCGTACGATACTGACTGTACAGGTCAGGCTGGAACCACAGGTAGGTAATTATAATTCCCTGATATACAAAATTAAAAATGCGAAAGTTTGGATGTTTGTACTTATATTTAGATGCTCAACCGATTTGGATGAAATTTTGCAAATAGATATTTGTAATCTTAAGATTGAGATCCCTCAGGTTTCCTTACTATCGCCAAACAAGACTGCTTGATGGTAGGACTGCTCAACTAGTACGGTAATCCGGACGCAATATATACAAGGTGTAACAAAAATGTGGTATGAACCGATCAAGGGCTTAACAGGTGTCGTGTTCTGATAAGAAAAAACAGAAAAAAAAAATTTTTTGACGCGATTTTTTTTTACATTACTTTTTTTTACATATTATTTTTACATTTTTTTTTACATTCTATGGAGCTTGTCGCCCCATCGGCAATGCTCCATACTAAGGTGGAAAAAAAAATCGCGTCAAAAAATTTTTTTTTCTTTTTTTCTTATCTGAACACGATACCTGTTAAGCCCTTGATCGGTTCATACCACATATTTGTTACACCCTGTATATATTCAAAGCAATGACGCGTTGTTGCAGTGTCCAAGAAGAAACGGGATGGCTCGCGGTATTTGAGCTCCCGATGTGTTGTGCTAATAGATGTTCCGAATCCGATGTGTTGAATTAGACTACTAATTCAGTTAGAAAAAAATGCATTATCACTAGATGATGCATTTTTTTCTAATTGTACATTTGAACTCGGAAATATTGTTACAAGGTTGACCACGAATTCAACCTATTCACGAATAGATCCCTTTATTTTATTTTATCTGCAAGACAATTTTCCACCAGCCTGAATTTTCACAAAATACCTCACCCAAGGCGCAAAAAGGGATGCTTTGCAGAATTTCCCTCCCCGAGGATATCAAAGTTTCAGAAATCCACTATTGCAGATAAATCTTAACTTTTTCACAATGGGATATTGCACAATGGCAAGATTTTTCTTTCAATTACCTATACAATGTACAAGTTGAAGTATAAGTGTTTTAGCCTTTTCTTTTATAATACTTTTTTTTTATCGGTTCTATCGTATGCAAAGCAACTAAAGCCCGGTAAAGCGTAAGTGGAAAGAAGGGTCGGGGCACATAAAAAAATAATTTTGTTTTTTTTTAAATATATGGTGAATGTATTTCCTGTACCACTAATCTAATACCAACCGGTTGGAAGTCATAAAAGTTTTGTTCAGTATCTGATATTAAAAAGATGTGTGTGATATGTCTTCGTTTTTTTCGATTCAAATTCAGACATGGTCTACACAGGTGACGAGGAAAGATTGGCAAAACCTAAACTTATAGGGTCTTATTAACCCAGAATAGAATTGCATGAAAAACGATGATCCTAACTTTCGTAAAAGTATTTTAAACTTTACCAACATACCTATGAAATGGCATTTATTCAAGTATTACGTTAAGTACAGTCAGCATCAGAAGTAGCTAAGCAAAATAACACGCTTTAAATGACCTACACAGATCCTTATTCCTTTGACATTAGAGTTCATTTTGAGCACTAGAACTGCTTAGCAACTTCTGCTGCTGACTGTACCTACACAGCCGAAGTCCCCAAAGTCATTTAACTAGCAACATCTATTGTTTTTCTTAGAAGCTTGTGCGCTGCCAAACAACCCTTTGCGCTGCCAACTTCCTTTAAGTCTTCAGAGTCGTAACAACTTGTAAACATTTGTATTTTAGGGAGCTTTGGTAGCTTGTTTGTGGAGTCAGAGGAGCTTTAATTAAAAAAGTACCTATGAAGTATCTGTGAGAATATTACAAAACAACAAAAATATGTTTATCCTTTTTTAACTTATTTCATCGCTAGCATCTGCCCGCGACTTCCTCCGTGTGGAACTCGTTAATATCGTAGCTCCATACATATTTTCACCTCCCATTTCAATCCCTTGGGGATGATTTCCGGGATAAATACTATCCTATGTCCTTCCTAGAGACTCAAACTCTCTATACGAAATTACATCTAAATCGGTTCAGTGGTTTAGGCGTGAAGAGGTAACAGACAGATGGACAGACGGACACTCTTTCGCATTTGTAATACTAATAAGGCAAACGTCGACTGTAGGCACAGTCCGTAGTGCGTCGTACGCAAAAGAAAATAAGTTAACAAACAAATATTTGCCCCTACTGGGATTCGAACCCATTAACGTCAGCTTCGTTGGCAGGGTCAGGGTCCTCCTGGAGGTTGACCTTCAACATTTGGAGAAATTAATTTCAACCTTAAAAAAATGAAAAATAAGGGTTCCTTGTTGACTACGGAACCCTATATATATATATAATACCACTACCCACCAGGCTGACCCCGTCTTCATTAGATGCAAGAATAATAGAATAATGTTGAATAGCCGTCGGATCCCAGTGAAAACCCATTTAAACCAGCTCTAAGTCTTGAATCCAATATATAATAGTAGATTGTATGACAAGGGGCTAAAATAAGCCATATTACCACGAGATGGTTATTTTCCCGAGCGAAGTGAGGGAAAATTGTTCGAGTGGTAATATGGCTTTTAGACCAGAGTTATACACTCTACTTTTCACTTAGACTGCGAGAAAATAGTGAAAACAAACATTATCCATCATCAATAATAAATTCCACAGCGAAAAGATTGTTCAATTTAGCGGCATGATTTTTTTAATTAACTGTTTGACTCAGATACAAAATTTTGACACCACGAATAAACGCTACTTACCGTATATAGCCGGGTCCAAACGGCCGAGCGCGGCGGACAGCATACGCTGCATAGGATAAAGCGAGATAGACAGCAGTCTATCCCGCTCATGTCATGTTTGCAGGCCACCCCGCTTGAACGTTTTTGGACGAGGCTATAGACGGCCAAAGGCGTTTATTTTTTTAATGTTTGTGAAATCGGGAATAAAAAACGCCTAATATTTGAAATAAAATCTGTTTTCTGATTGGTTGATTTTAATATATAGCTGTATTCTGATTAGTTGATAGCAAATAAAAATGGTTTTTTAAACAGTTGTGATTGGTGGATTTAATACTTTGAAGTGCTTTGATTGGTCAAATTAAAATGTTTTAAAATCATAAATATGTTTACATATTTTCCCTAGGGGCTAAATGTACTACTTTAGCCCCGCTATCTAGGCCTAATATGACACACTTTTCGAGCATGAGAAGTGAAAAATAATTAACGTCCTGAGGGCCCGTGCACTAGGACTACTTGCCATTTTTTTTTTAATTAAGGTTCCAGCTAGGAGGCTATAGAACATCGTAACAATATTACTATAACGAATCAACAACCAACATGTCCAAGAAATCAGTTAACAAGTTACTTGAAATGGAATTTGTGTTGGCACAAAATATAATAACGGAGTAACGTAACTTCTTTGACGGCGGGACAGTCTAACGTCCAGAAACAAAGGAAACATATTAAGTTAGGTACTGTGAAAATGGTACATCTTGCCATGAAGCTTGTATGTTGATAAGCCTTTATGTCTTTCTGTGTGACTGGACGTGAACTTTGTTAATAAAGCTAATCATCTGGATTTCGGAGCAAGGGACATGCGGGGCATTTATACGGCAGAAAAATAGCGGCTTTTATACTCACTTAAATAACAGCACGGCTATCATGCGACGGCGCGCCAGTTCTCTCGATTTTTCTCGCACTATCCGTCTCTTTCTTATTAGAACACTTAGAACAAGAGATATAGTGCGAGAAAAATGGCGAGTATGTCGCGGCCGTCGCATGGTGCCACAGACCATATAGGTTTACTGGTCTGTGCATGGTGCAGAAATGATTTTACTGTCTTTTTATTGTTTTGTATTGAGTTTGAAATGCGTATATCTAAGGTAGTGAATACATAATAAGGTACCTATCCATGATGCTCTTCAGTATCAAAGATAAGAAAATAAGTATGGAGCGATAATCAGATAATGAAGAAGGATTTTTTTTAGGTATAGGAATGACATCGGACATCCTTCCCAAAGTGAGAGAAAAGCACAGGAACAAAGAGATTTATTGAGGTTATTTAGTTATCCCGGGATGTCCACTTTACGAATATCGGTAAGTACGCTTTATGAAACTGCACAATATAGATTGTCATCGACATTTGTCCAAAAAAAGCCATACTAATTTCCGAAGAATTTTGCATCTTTTTCTCTCGTGCACAGAAGATATACGTTTCTCTCACACGGGGTCTACTTCATCATCGTCATATCAGCCGAAATACGTCCACTACTGGAAATGGCCTCCCCAAAGAGTGCCAAATTAATCGGTCCTGCGCTATCCGTGGCACTTATAGTTGATCTTGTGCCAATCTTTCCGGAATAATGTGTGATTGTCCGCTCTAAACCGAGTTTAATATAAACTTAATGGACTATGGCGAGAGGTCTGGCAGAACCCTAAAAACTAGAAGTAAGTATTAAAACATAAAAGATTTAATCAAGAGTTTGGAGGACACTTGCGCTCGGGTTTTTGAAACTTTTTGTAGAGGTTTTTTTATTACTGAGAAATCTTTTATTGTAGGTAACAGCAAACATGTAACTTGCTTATTACGTTACTGTAATACATGTCGTCCGGATTGTTATATCTTACAATAGTAATTAAATTAAAATTGCAATATTCTTACGCCCGTGTTATACACGATGTTTTTCATCACATTTGCGAGGAAATAAATAACACCAAAAGACAAAATAAAAATGTTTCATACAACCGCACCAATCAAAAATGAATCGCAAGTGAAGTTATCAATTTCGACAAAATTGACAACTTCACTTCCAGATCAGTGCTTCAATATCTCAACCAATCACAGAGCAGTACGGTAGTATTCTTTCGGTGCGTGGCCAACTAGATTTTTTCCAACCAATCATAGAGCAGAATTCTTGTCCCGTAAAATAATAGTACATTACTACAGAGGCCGCGAATTAAGGGGTTGCCGGCCGAGTACATATAGACGGCCGAGCGTAGCGAGTTCGGATAGTTATGAGGCTGACAAGTGGCAACCCCTTTCACGCCGAGGTATGTATAGTGCTTTTTTCAAACATGCAATGAAATAAATAAATAAAACTCCAAGAAATCAAACTTTAATTTTCGTTACATATCCCTGCTTCTGCGGCAGTCGGGTAAAAATTGATAAAAGTGAAATGCGAGAGCGAGCGATTTCAATTTTAAGACACATCGGCGCGACACGTGATCCCTTTGAAGTATCTCCATTACACTTCATTGTTCATATACATCACGACTAATTATGGTCAAGCAACAATTACGAGTTTCGTAACATGGCGCACTGTATACCAAAGCTGATTCATCTAGTTATTACCGCATTGAATGCGTCAATTATGGCAAAAGTATGATAAATATTTGCACTCGTAGGTATGGTGTCCTGCCGTTTGAACAAAAGTCGTTTGGCAAAATTACACTTGACAAACAACGTTTTGCAATAAAATGTTTCGCCAATTGATCATTTCACTACTAGTCATTTTACAAATGACTCACTTTTCCAAATGATCAACAGTTAAATTTACATTTTATAAATAATTATTTGACTAAATGAACATTTAGCAATTGAGTTATCAGACAAAACTACTATTGGTCTAACAACGTTTGGTACAATGTATTATTTGACAAGTGGTTCGTTTATTAATAAATCTCATAATAGATATGGTCTGGGTCAAATTAATACACATTATTTGGAAAATTTGGTTTCTTTAAACCAATACGCAATTGTTTTGCTATCTTCGTCAGTCAGGGATACAGTGTTTTTCAAAATATTGCGGAATGTCTGTCTACCTAGGTCTCGAAGCGAGGAGGAGTGTTAGGTTGAACGCGTGAGCCGAGCGAGCGAAGCGAGCGTTCCGCGGCAGCGGCTGGCGAAGCGCCAGAACTAGAACCGACTATTTTTAAAGAAGTTATTTTTATGAAATAACATTTTGTCAAATGACATTTGGACAAATGCTTAATTTGCGATTCATATTATTTGCTGAAATGAAAAAGGTCAATTGACATTTTATTATTTAACCCATTTACCAAGTGTAGCGTTTGCTAATTGATCATTTGCTAAGTGAGTTTTTGTAAGATGATACTTTTGTCAAATGTCTCGTTTGCCAAATGATCATTTGGTGAAACGTTGTTTGTCAAATTACCATTTGTCAATAATTTTTTGGTCAAACATTAGTGAACCTAAATATTTGCACTCGTAGGTATAAATAGTATTCATCTCAACATCATCATATCAGCCGATAGACGTCCACTGTCCAACAAAGTGACCGCTCCTGCGCCACCCGCATCCAGTGGACTCCCGCGACCTTCACCAGGTCATCAGTCCACCTTGTGGGGGCCTACCCACGCCGCGCCTTCCGGTACGTGGTCGCCACTCGAGGACCTTTGCGCCCCAACGGCCATCGGTTCTACGTGCTATATAAGGTATTATTAAGGATATATATTAAGGTATATTTTGAAGCTACTGTAGCTTAGTTGTTCAAGCATACGACTGGTCAAGCGGCGGTCGTGGGTTCGAATCCCGGCTCGTACCAAAGATGTTTTCGAAACTTATGTACGGAATATCATTTGAGATTTACCGTTAGCTTTTCGATGAAAGAAAAACATCGAGTTGAAACCTGCATGTATCTGCGGAGAAATTAAAAGGCGCATGTGAAGCCCCCAGCCTGCTCTGGACCTCTCACCCACGAGGGGGGGCCTGTGCCCAGCAGTGGGACGTATTTAGGCTGGTGATGAAGATGAAAGTATATTTTGAGGACAATCCTCTACAAATCGACCTAGTCCCAAACTAAGCAAAGCTTGCAGGTACCTATCATGGATACTAGACGACGATATACATAGGTACTTATACAGATAAATAAATACTTAAATACGAGTACATAGGTAATAAAACCTCAATGACCCAGGCACAAATATTTATGCTCATCACACAAATAAATGCCCATACCGGGTTGCAAACCTAGGACCTTTAGTTTTATATGCAGGGTCACTACTACAAACTACACGAAAGTGGTCGTCAAATATCTAACTGGACATATCGTAAGTGACTTTTTAAACGCAATTCTTGAAACTTGTACCATTTAGCAAAAGTTTTTATGTTGTGGCTTTCAGTATTCATATCGGAATCTACAGAATCCTACGCCCATAAGCCATAACCCATCCTGAGGTTAATTGCCGTGATGCGGACACTCCTATAGGCAAATAAACTGATGTCACACGCGATCGGTATCATCATGTACGAAGTCATGGATCGAATCTAGTTTTTACAGCTACGACAAAAACTTTGTAATTTTCGCGTCGTTTGCACGAAAGCATTATCTTGAAATTCAGTTATTCCGAACGCCATTTTCCTTGGACGCAGATGATTCAACAGAATATTTGTATAAATACTTTTGATTAAGTTATTATTATATAATTATATAAGATTACAAATTCCTTCAGAGGAACATATACCGTGAAACATGCCTACATTGCCCGCTTTTTTCGGAAAAACACGAATATCTCATATTTTTTATATGAGGAACATATACCTAGGTAGTGTGGGTTGTTTGGATTCCGCCTAGCTAATACTTCACTTTCGGATACCAGCGCCATTTTTTAGTATGTTGTTAGGCATGTCTCCTGGATTCCAAAACTGCCGGGAGTCTCTAAGGAGTCGGTCTTCCCAGTAATGACGTCATCAAAATCGCCGCGAACGCGTTTGGAAAAGTGTAAATTAAACCCAAACCATGCAACGTACTCATGTGCGGTATCAAATGAAAGTTGAATAATTTGTCCATAGTTCATTTATACATTATATTTCAATACATACGCTAGTTTAAGTACAGTCGACTAGTCGACGCCAAAGTTACAAAAATATGTATCCACGACCGTAATGTTAAGGCAATAAAATCATGTATTGATCTCTTTGTAGCCGACTGTACTTAAACTAGCGTATGTATTGAAATATAATGTATAAATGTATTAAAAAATCAGAAAAAAATCTGAGGACTTTCAGACATTACGGCAAAACTAGAAATGATACACGAAAGTAATGTAAAACACATATGATAGCTAGTATCAGCATTACATTCTGGTTTATTATTTTAAGACATGAGCAAAGTTGGGAAAACCATGCTCGAAAAACCAACAACGCAAATGAAGATGAAATTTATCGAAATTACTATTATATTTTTCAGAAACCAGCGCCAACTTTTATTATGTCGCAAAACATTTTATGTGCCCCGCAAAACTGCAAGGAGACGGTCTCTAAAGTGAGGTCATCAGACGTAATGTGCATTGCCGCAAAGGATTTTTGAAAAGTGGGAATTTTACCTGACTCATGTAATATATAAAAACGTGTGTTATATTATTTAAAAGCTAAACAAACATGCTACAATTCTTGCTCATATTGTGACTCCATATGTACTTATATATTCATAAAAAGAGGTATTAGCAAAATAGTAGAGAAGAAAAGTAAAAAGTCGGCTAATATTAGATTTTCTGGAAAGATTAGGCATTGTGCAAAATTTTGTGTATTACTGGAATAATACTGAACTGTTAGGCTGTAAAATATTCAAAATCGGGTGAAAATTGTGAGTGGCAATTAAAGCGACAGCTCTAGAGGAACTTACAACCCTCTCCCGCTTTTTGAAGTCTAAATTAAACCCAAACTATGTAATTTCTGAATGCAAATCTGATATCATATGAAAGCTTACATAAGCAACTCGTTCTTAAATTGTAATTCAATATATTTATACGTTTCAAACGCCTACTGCTATGGAAGTGATATTTTTAATTCTAATCGCTGCTCGAAGCGGAGCCTGCATGAGCCTTTGCGGCCAGCGTTAAGCTGATTTTCCACCAGAGGGGCGAGACGAGACGAGGCGAGGCGAGAATTGAAATTCGTATGGCAAATTTTCAATTCTCTCCTCGCGCACGCTCAGCGGAAATAGTAAGTGCCATACAAATTTTAATTCTCGCCTCGCCTCGTCTCGTCTCGCCCCTTCGGTAGAAAATCAGCTTAATGGATGTGTTTCACATGCACAACGAATCCCCGCCCCGCTCCACGCTCTACCCGAGCGGACACTCAGGTGCCAACGATTATGGAAGCAAAACTCGTAACTCGCAATTATTACATTTACGGCTACTTTGGCTATTTTCATATGAAAATATTAAAAAATATCCGAGTTTTTTTGTAATATTTGTTGATTTACTATTGAAGTAGGTACTCTTTTATAAGTGTGCAAATTTATAAATATCTTGTTGACAACAATCACGAGTCATGAACTGAAATCATAAACGCAAATTGACACATTTAACATTAAAACTGATACAAATTGTCAAGTCCGCCCGGACCTAATCAAACCAACGCGTTTTCAGTAGTGGCATTGAAATAGCAACCTTATTCTTTGGAGTTAAGAACAGTCCAATCTTCATAATCCGCAAAACTACGTTGGGTAGCTGCCAAATCCGACCCAAGGCCAATGACCGGGCGGCACAGCAATATAGAAGGAACAGTATGTCATCAGCAACAGGTTCGGCCTTAGATATAAAACTGCTCCTCGCATCGGTGTCCTCGTTACTAAGGTGAAGGTCATTTCATCGGAACATTGTTTCGAGTAAAGTGTCGTGGTTATCTCCTTCTGTCTATAGCCGAATATAGATCATAGTGTACGTCATGGTATCAAGGCCAGCCACGAATTTGAGCTGTTCAGCTTATCGGATTCCAATCTCTTGATATTTTGTTGGCGTACATTTTTTTTCACTTAAAATTTCTTGGAATTATTACTGTCTTTCCAGTAGGTAACATGAAGCTGACGCAGATCTGCCACCACACTATTTTTATTATTTCCCATTAAGTATATTCAATGTATTGACGATCACAATCTCTCTATCTTTAATTGACATGAATGTAATTTAAATGAAGTCTTGTAATGTGTACAACATTCTTTGAATGTTAAACAATGTCTACCCAGTGATTGATTATTTCTAGGAATATTTAGTTAAGTACAGAATTTGAGGAACGGTAGATTCTACTATTCTATAATAATAACGAAGGATAGATTATTTACTGTCTACCGGTAAGATTGCCACAACGGAAGCTATTCTCCTGCAATCTTACCAATAACAGTATAAAACCATATTCATACTTATCTGACGTGATGCACTCTGACGCCGGAGCCGGACATTTATGACGTCACGTCTGAGCTTATCACATCACTGTGCTGTGAACCTATTCGTAATAAATGTATAAACCCGATGTCATTCTGTCGCGCTACGTTCGGACACGTCAGATCAGTATGAAAAAAAATGAAAAATGTTCATTGTATACGAGGGCAACATTACAATATAAATCACGATCCTGTGTCCTGAGCTAGTGTTACAGGACCCAGTTTCGTCGTTCCAATTACTTAAGAGTCCGCAGTAAGCTCGGCCGAATTTCACCTTCCCATACAAACGTACTTACGCTCTCATTTTAAAACTACGTGTTGGACTGTGACGGAACTTTGCATATACAATGACATGAGGTATATGATATATCTATGTCTGTAATTAGTTTATATGGTTTCAGATTATAAAACAAACGAAATACAGCAAAAACAAGTTTTGTATGAAAAACTTAAAATCGCTTTTTTTATATGGTATCTGAAGCTACATAAACGAATTACAGACATAGATATACCTCATATCATTGTATATGCAAAGTTTCGTTACAATCCAACACGTAGTTTTAAAATGAGAGCGTAACTACATTTGTATGGAGAATCGAGCTTACTGCGGACTCTTAACCTACGTATCTATACTAAGTATGAATAAGGTATTAATGTCACACCAGTAACCGTACCGGCCAATACATATCGACTGCTGTACGCAGATCAAGTATTTTCACCTTGACTAACAATCGTTGTCACTCGTCATTGATAAACGCGAGACTGATTAGAACATTACTCGTGGACTCATGAAATTCAAGACGAGGTTTAGTTCCCATAGCACTATGCGAAGGTCAGTTGGGTGATTCTCAGAAAATCCAGCGACTGAACGCTGTGATATTCACTCTAGGATAAATTTTACGAATTCAAACACTGAATTACTAGTAGAGTCAAAACAATCTCAAAATGATGACCTCCACTAATCATCATGGTTCAACCTGTGAGAAGAGACAACGTGTGAAAAAAATATTATATACGTATTTATAGTGTAACCTAGGTCACATAACGCTAAAAGCTTATAGAAAATACATCGCAGTAGAATCGAATAGTAATGATTACACAAATACTGCAAGCGAAACAAAATTATTAAATAATACATTAATATGATAGCACCAAACATAATTCATCTTTGTAACTGTTAATGTTTACCATGACAGACTTGTTTCTCGGTAAGTTGTCAATTTCACGGTTACTTATTCAGGGTTTAAGCAAAATTCGACTTTCCGCTGACAGTAATTCCTGGCATCCCTTAAAAGATTGTTTACCAGTGATGGCATTGGCCTTATTCTCCGTTAGAGTTGTAATATGCAGATTTTTGCACAAAAGTTTGATGAACTCTAACTTGGAAACGGTCAGAAATATTAACATAGTTTATTTGGCAAATTGTAAGCACTAACGCTAAACAATCCGCCTCTTGCGGGAAAGTCCATCGTTCCGATCCACGCTGTATTAATTGCAACATTTTAAAATAATACACACCTACAGAGCTGAAATAAATAAATCTCCCAATATTATTTCTGAAGTGTTGCAATTTTGACTCACACCATTTCAATGCCAATTACTGGAGGGGCGGTCATTTTGAGATTTGATTTACTATATACGCGCAGTAGCAGTAAGGACAGTGTTCAAACCCTGAAGAGAATGACCCTGTTGAATTCGTTGTTTACAAACACAATATTTGCTTTGATCATATGTTAAATACGGATACAGTTTGGGGAATACCGTGACTTATTTCTATGAATTGGTATACGCTGGGTACTTCTTAATCATAAGGCCATTTCGCAGTTTTTTTGTGACTTCGATTCTCTATCTTCGATTTGTTTGTTCTGTTTTTATCAGAAGTGGGTGTCAGGTCTGGTGATGTTGACGGAATTTCTCAAGTAGGGTTACCTATCTACACGTGTTGTTTAAATGTGTTGGCTTTCACACTCGGTTGACAATGTTAACACGGGTTGAACATTCAGCCTTATAAGTTGCTAAACACCTAAGTACCTTGTTGTTTTCACTCGTTTGTCAAATTCATATGGCTGTTTAACATAACGCTTAATGCGACACGGTACAAAGGTGTTAAGCCCCTTGTGAGGCTGACCTCGACGACGAAACGCAAACGCGACGACCCTAACTAGAAGATAGAGGACGTGCTATGCAGTAGAGCGGGACGCTATGTATTGAATCTTCTAGCCGTCGCTAGACAGAGGCCCTTCTGTACGTAAGGATTGTTATTTATTATATCGTTCAACAGTGAGTTCTTATACGATCTCAATGGAAGCGTTAGAAAACTTTGAACCTATGAGAGAGAGGTAGAACGATTCTAAAAACTCGTAGGGTCGAACTTACATATCGTGAAACGACGCGTGCGGTGCGTGCAATGAAACTTGAGTGGCTCTCACACACTGTCCGTCTCTTTCTAAGTTTTATAATAAGAGAGAGACGGATAGGTAGTGCGAGAGAGCTCTATTATAGTATATTCATAATCATAAAAAGTTAAAGTTTGTTAGTTCGTATGTAGATTGGGTCTTCGGGATAGATTTAGGCTTTATTAATTACATACTGCGGCTTCGCTTGTGTTCTTTGTATGCAGGTGGAGCCACGCAAAAAGCTTAAACGAAGCTTTAAGTGTCAAGTAAAGTTGCATTCAAAGTTTTCTATAAAACCCATATAACAAGACACGCAGCCGAAATGGAATACTTACCTACGTGAATATCTTTATTAAACCTCGTATCTATGATCAAAAGAAAATGCTGCTCACTTAAGTATTTGCTAAATTAGTGTAAAAGGAATAACAAAGGGTGGGGTGCGCCATACAGTCGCAGTCGCGAGTGAATATAGGTACCTACTTATAAAGCTCTCGTAATTTTAGCAGTTTTTATAGGTACTAGCTGCCCATGCGGCTCCGCCCGTTTATAAAGAGAAACACAGGTGAAGTTACTAGACAATTATATTTTATAGCCTATGTTCACCCTGAAGATCCTTCCTGCATTAACTGGTAAAATTAAAGGTATTTATTTTCTAAAGTACCTATATGTATTGTATATAGTTTCGAAAATAAATGATAACTAACACTAACTAAATTAAATTAAATCTAAGTAACATGTGAAAAATTATAAAAAATATCGGATACTTAGTTTCAGAGTTTACCCGTTACATATTGCATGTAATCTCTAAATATGCTAAAACTACCTCTTTAAGGTATTAAATTAAATACAGATAGGGCCGGTATGTTTTACCAAACTCCCCTGAAATTTACTAGTGAGCTCAAAAACTTTAGAATAAGTAAGTACCACCGATAAACTGAGCTATTTTTAATATTACGTAGAGGAGGGACATAAATATCTGTACAGTTCTCTATTGTCAATGTCATAACGGCGTATTTAATATCGTCTTTGTCTTCTTCCTCAAAATATCCAATAAAGAAGGAAAATATAAAATCCTAGAAAGCTTTTTCTGGTTTGTTTTGACCGTGTACAGTATCATATATTATAAGTATAATATATCATAAGTATTAAATATTAATACGTATAGTTATTAAAACATACCCTCCAGATCGTCCTCCTTGTCTAAATCAGCCATTATTTCCTATTGAACTTAACGAAAACCCACAAAACTCATTATGTCAACTCTCAATGAAACAAACATAACAACTAAGTACAACAACGGAATCAAATCACAGAACTAAAACCCAATAAAATTACGCGACGCAACTTATAAAGATTCGGGAGCAATGGAGCGCGACCTCTCTCCTAGAGAGCCGGGGCGATACTGGATTGGAGGGAAAACAAGAAAACCGTTGCCATTTTAGCGGGAAAATCTAGCCAGCCAGCTTTGTATTCCAAACTCGTGTTGTGAATTAACTTTTTTTATTTGTCATAGTTACACGGACGAAGGAAATTTTAAACCCAGTTGGCATAAAAGGTAACACGTATTTGATATAAAAGGGTAAGTAGGTAATAAAAATACGGACTCATTTCGTTGTTGGTTTATCCGACGGCAGATAGAGTACCTAATGAAGTTCATTGCATAACACCTGTTACGCGGTCGAATTCAGCAGGTAGGATAGGCTTAACGGTTATTCGTTTCAGGAGTTTGCTTCGTGTCCCTCGTGTTCGGGAAAAAGCTGCGCAAAAATGCGTAAATATTAGCGATCTCAAAAACCAGGGATAATGCCGGAAACAGATAGAAAAACATTAAATCGTTCTTTTTTCGTCTAATTAAAATTATCTTTTGATCTTTAACCTTGGATCCGGAGCCCCCATAACGCCTTTAAATAAATTTGCTCACGGCAAATGCGCAATAAAATTCGTAATAAGTAGATCTGTGAGAAACGATTGGATGGACATTTAAGTCGTCTCAATTGGCTTTTTCAAAAAAACCCACACAAGTTAACAGATGTAGACATGTCTGTGTCTAGGCTTCATTTGGGGTAGTATTGTTGTTGGGGTTGACGACCGCTTTAGCCTAGTTGGTAGTGACCCTGCCTACGAAGCAAGAGGTCCTGGGTTCGAATCCCGGTAAGGGCATTTATTTGTGTGATGAGCAGGAATATTTGTTCCTGAGTCATGGATGTTTTCTATGTATTTAAGTATTTATTTATCTATATAAGTATGTTTATCGTCGTCTGGTACCTATAGTACAAGCTTTGCTTAGTTTGGGACTAGGTCGATTTGTGTATGATTTTCCCCTAATATTTATTTATTTATTTATTTACTATTATATTATATAGTATAAGTATATTGTTTATACCACACACACACTGTTTTTGACAGTAGTGGTGACTGAGAATGGTTTTAATTTTTTATTGTATGATATTTTAATTGAAGGCACTTAGTTGAGTTAAACGTTTCAAATAGTAATTGACAGACATCACGTACTCAGTTCGTACCGTACAGTCAGCAGCAGAAGTAGCTACCCAAAATAACACGCTCTAGACAGTGTTTATTCTCTTGAGAGTCGTGTGTAGGTCATATTGAGCACGTAACCCGCGTAGCTACTTTGGCAGCTAACTGTACAACTAATCAATTATTTCACCTATTTGCATAGGTGAAATAATTTATTTATTTATTACGAACTTGACTGTATCTCTAATTTTAGCCCAAATTTTCAGTCAGCCGGCTTGTCTCAGTCATCACTACATCAGATATTGACGATTCAGAGCAAAATATTGCTCAATCGACACCATGCTTTGATCCCTCAGCGCCAAACGATTGGGCCTTATTACAACTGAACAAGCGCTATTTTCGGCTGATTATGACGCGCACGCTTTAACCACTAAGCCATTAGAATGAACCTTATCGCAAACGAATAAGCACTATTTTCAACTGATTACTAAAATGGAGATTAGCCGTTTGTTTTACGTATAGGAACATCGTTTTCAATGGACCGTATTACGGTGAAGTACTTAAGCGCTAACTCCAACTGATTACTTATGATTACCTAGATGGCCAGTATCTTTTACAGGACAACCGTCATTCGACGAACATTATTGTGACATAATTGGTATCGACGACCGGTGTAGCCTAGTTGGTAATGACCCTGCCTACGAAGCTAGAGGTCACGGGTTCGAATCCCGGTAAGGGAATTTGTTGCCGAGTCACCGCTGTTTTCTTTGTATTTAAGTATTTCTTTATCTATATAAGTATGTTTATCGTCGTCTAGTACCCATAGTATAAGCTTTGCTTAGTTTGGGACTAGGTCGATTTGTCTAAAAATTTCCGCAAATATTTATTTATTAATTTATGAGTAATTTCATCGCATTTCATTTCATTTATTCAGTCGCATAATAAACTTACAGTGCAGTCACCAAGACGTTTACATGCTATAAAACAAAAGCAATTGACACACAACATACGAACAAGATTAATTTACGAAAATGTCAAACATTGTACAAGTCACAAGATTCAAATTATAAAATATTAGTGTTAAAAAAATAAAAGTAAAAATGTTCTAATTCATCAAATCAACAAAAAGACAAAAAATTACAAATTCCTCACATATAGAGTACGTACGACGTATGTCTCAAACTAAAATATAAAAATCACAAAATTAAAATTAAGAACATGAAAAAATAAAACAGAGCAGTAAAGAGTCAAATTATAAAATCTATTAGAGAATGATAAAAAAATTACGAAGCTTCATGGCGCTGGTGTCGGGATAGAATGCGCTAACGGAATGTCGAAGTAGAATCCTTAGAGTCGTGCAAAATATCATTCGGTGTCTCTTGTTAAGCGCAAGTTCTAATTGGTTAGCTGCTTTTAAGTTCTTGAACACCTTGCTCAGCTGAACCATCCGGAGTGCTGTACGGAATCTCGGTCGAAACGCCTACTGTGACTCAGTTCTAAGCATAGGTTAAGCTACTGTACGAGTTGGAATTAAAATCTTGTTACCCGACGTCAATTCCTTACGAAGAGGTAACCACCCGTACAATAGTTATTTTTCTCTCCTTATTTGAATTGAGGTGGCCAGTATCTTTCAGGGGAAAATGTTATTCCATGGACTGTACTTCAACTAAATACGTGATACTTTTAAGGCTTGTATACCCGCTAAAGTCCTTGAGCGTATGGGCGGAGCCTCGACCCTCTCCCCGCGCAAGTCGCACAACCCGCCGTCGTTTATTAAGCGTTACATAGATTAAGTTACAGACGCGTCATCGCGCATCGTTACCAATGCAAGGGTGGACGTGGGTGGGTGACATTTGTCATGCTTAATTGAGACGTGATATTTGTCATACATAAATTACATAATTGATTAAGTTCAAAACTAATGTCCCTACTATTAAAATACTACTTACTTACGATTAGTGTAGTTCCGTCAGCACGGCTAGCACGAGACGGCCGCGACATACACTCGATTTTTCTCGCACTATCGGTCTCTCTCTTATTAGAACATTAGGAAAGAGAGGTATAGTGTGAGAAAAATCGAGAGTATGTCGCGGCCGTCTCGTGCTAGCCGTGCTAGTGAAAACGAAATTCGTTCGAATAACTCTCATTGTCGCTCGAACTAGCAAGCGCGACAGAGAGGGAGATACACGAACGAAGTTCGGTTTCGTTTCGCGGTAGGCCCTCAGCACGCCTAGCACTAGACGGCCGCGATATACTTTCGATTTTTCTCGCACTATACCTCTGCACGTCTAGCACACGACGGCCGCGACATACTCTCGATTTTTATCGCACTATACCTCTTCTTCTAAGTGTTCTAATAAGAGAGAGACGGATAGTGCGAGAAAAATCGAGAGAGCTCGCGCGCCGTCGCGTGCTAGCCGTGCTGTTACTAAATATTCTAATAAGAGAGAGACAGATAGTGCGAAAAAATATAAAGGTAATAATAATAATCCATACCTACTGTTGCCCTTAGGCCATTTTTTAATGTCGCTATTAATAGGGGCCCATCTAGCAGTTAGCGAGTCACCGTCTGCCAGAGATAAAATGTGAAACAGTTTTATTGGGCAGGCGTCCGATGTTTCATCCAATAGCCCAGCTACTAGTCCATCATTTTCACCCAATAACCCGTTTTATTTGTGCGATGCGAAAGTGTGTCTGTCTGTCCGTTAACTTTTGTGTAAGTGTAAGGTTGTTAAGTTTTAAATTAATTTTCGGTATATTTATTACGTTCTACTTCCTTGATTTGATAATGATGGCGTGTACAGTCAGCATCAGATAGTTAGTAGCATCCAAAGTAGCCAAATATATCGTAACACATTCCTTACTCCTACTTATAGTAACAAAGACTATTTCGATGAATGTACGTTCCGATATATTTGGCTAACTTGGCTGCTACTAACTATATTATGCTGACTGTACAGAAATCGCCCTCGGGTAAATATATACTTATAGATTAGTTGTACGTTAACCATACTTTGTTTCATATCAAATAATAACTCTGTATCGAACTTGGAGTTGGCATGCAACCCATAGGTAGGTACTTACAATATTTGCCAAGCCCACTATTTTTATTAGAACTTATTCTATTAACACTTGACAGTCATTAATACGAGCAGATAAAACAATATTGTTTCTATAATTGTTCATGCTCCTAAGCAATAGATATTGTAAATATATTTACTAATAAAATGTCTGGTTTTAGCGATTTCCCAATTTTGATACTGTTTAGATATTTGATACTTTGATAGAATAGGTATTTACTTGTGTATTCTTTTTCCTCTTCTCTTGTAAAATTTCTTGATATTACGTATTTTCCTCCTGCGCTTATTTAACCCCAAAGACCCAAAATAATTATTGAAAAATTTGTGAGACCTAAGCTAAGACGTACTGACTCTAGTATCGTAAGTTTGTATGTTACTAACAATCTATGGGCAAACTGGCCTGAAATAAAGAATTTATTATTATTATTATTTCCCATCTTGAACTAAAAACAAAATCTAAACTATACCTACGTAAATGTTAATTAGGTACAAACGCCAACACAGTTAACTGACCATCCTGTATTTATACAAGAACCTTATTACAATGCACATAAAGTGCACGGATGGTCAGTCAGCTGTCTTGTCTATAGTACCTACTACTTTACAAAGCACGAAATAGATTTTCCACTCTATGCAACAAAATTATCTGTCACTAAAAACTAAACTATACGCAAATGTTTATTAGTTACCTACTATACGAATCACAAAACGGATTGTCCACTCTATGCAACAAATATAGTCCACAATTTCCACAAATATTTAAAAATTTTGGCGCAGCGCAAATTGACACAGGTCCGTCATGCAACGTGTCTCGTCCCGCACTGACCGTATGGACGAAAACGGGGAGGCGTAGGAACTTTGGCGGAATATTTCAGAAAACGAGATAATTATTTAAGAAAATAAAGAAAGTAAGAAAATGATGCCCTTGTTCATTATTTTATGAAGAAAGTTATAAAATTTCATATTATTCTGATAAAGAATGGAGCAGTAAAATGGTTACAAGTGAAAAAATAGGGGTGACTTTAGACTTCTTTTTCTCTCATTTTTATTGTTAAAATGGATTTCTACGAAAACTATGACCCGTCGCATATCTTGCAGATTATGATATATTTTTTCCGACGGCAAAAATGTTACGTTATAATGTGTAAAACGGTTACAAAACAACTAATATTCACGAAAATTTCGAATGTGGAGCCTTAACGGATCCTTTGGATTCGGATGCGATGGTGGCTAGTATCATTCACACGATAATTGGTTAAATTATGGGTTTGTACTTGTCTAAAATAATATGTTTACATACACGAAGGTTATTAGATAGTATAGTTTGAGGAAATGTAGTGAATTTACCTGTTTATAAAAGTTTGTGTTTTTGATGTATAGCAGGTTTTTACTCCAATTTTCAAATAACAACACTCACGAGGAAAAATAACGGGTACACTTTGTATGATATATCCAAAAAAAAGTATCCCGTTATTTTATTTTAGCTAGATACATAAATAAACAAATCAAAACACACAGCAAAAAAACACATAGCTACAGCTTGGCAAAAAAGTCTAGAAACTGAACTAATTTTTTTTCAACCCTGGTAACTTCGTTAAACTTGTTAATTAATAAGCAAGACAATACGCAGTTCCGCTCGGAAAGCCCGGCGACCATGGGTACCAAAGAGAATATAACCACTTCGTTTTAAGAGGCGGAACTTCATACATTGTTTAAGGATTCTCTTATGGTCTACTACCAACGTAAAGAAAAATGAGTGCTCTTTATTGCCTTGTAATAAGGTGCATTAGTTCTGTGCTTTGTTAGGTTGGCTAAGATGCGTTAACTATCCCGTACATTTTTTCATTCTATGAGAGTTTCCAAAGGCTGATGAGTACAGAGTGGAGGTATCTCCAAAAAGTATGAGAAAAGAAAAAACCGGTCGGAAAGTAATTTATACTGTATACAAGCAAAGTCTTGCGGAATATTAAGCCAGAATCATTTTGTCGGAATTGTACAATGTTTATAGATGAACTAATGGAATGACAGGTTTTTAGTTTTGTAGTCTACTATAAGTGTTAAATTATGAATGGTTACATTAGGTTTATTTATTCCTAACGCTAGTATAGTGGCGCCCCTATTATTATCTATATTTTTTTGCCAGACTATAAGGATCTTCTTAACAGACAACACTTTAGTTCAACCGTTTGAGAGCTAGATGTCACAGACGACAGATAGACGTCTTAAACTTATACCAAACACCCGTCGTTTTCGTCGAGGGTTAGATATTAATTTTGTTTACGTGTGAAGTTTTACTCATATTTTTGGTGTTACGATTTTTTTTGTGATAAAATATTGTCATAATATTGAACTTGATTATGAGTTAGTTGAGATAATAATTTACTTTAAAAACAAAGTTTTAACCGACTTCAATTTAGTACTCCGCCAAGCCACGAGAACATTTCCACATTTCTTTTCCAATTTATCACATGAACTGATTTCCGAGAGCAAATGCGTTAATTATTAGAGAAAAAAACCCAATCGCTGTATGTGGGCCGATAATATTTGAGGACTTCCGTCGATTCAACAAGGATCACCTTTGGCACTTCATTAGTTGCTATTTCAACGGAATCTTATCAGAATCTGTGATATACTTTTTCAATTTTATGTACATAATTGAGGAATTCCATAAGTCATCTGTGGTCTTCATCATCAATTCCACTCCACCAAATTTATGATTTCCGGGTGTAAATACACGAGTTATAATAGAAAATACCAAAATCACTACACGCGTGCCTAATATAATTGAGGAGTTCCCTCAATTCCTCGTGGATCCCATCATCCAATTGAATTTTTGAAAAAATGGGACCCACCTGGAAGCATATACTAACAAATAAAAAAAAATTACGAATCGGCTCATCAATGACGGAGTTCTGAGGTAACAAACATTGAAAAAAAAAAAAAACAAAGAACAACCGAATTGAGAACCTCCTCCTTTTTTTTGAAGTCGGTTAAAAAAGGAAGATAAAGACCGAACATTTTTTTTTGGCTTCTGGCAATAATAAAAGACTAGGCACAGAATTAAGACACAGAATATATCCGATAAATTATTATTTTGGTTCTGTAGTTGAAAAGTTACGATCAACTTGTAAATAAAGAAGATTTTTTAATTACAACGTCGTTTTATGCAGTTCTATTCCCGTAGTAGGTACTATGTTTGTTGTTTAAAATGTTACAAAATACTCGACCAACTGGACTAATAAGACTAATAATTTATTCATAATGAAGAGTATCATTTGTATGCATTGGGAAATATGTCGGACTGTTCAATCAGGGGTTTTAATTTTTTTACCGTAACCACAAACAATGACTGGACGCAATAGGTAAGATTACATGTAAAATTATAATATTTCTTTGTTTTATGATGACACATACCTACAGTCAATAATTAGCAGCATCAATTTTACCTTATTTATTTATTTATGTAATCTTTATTGCACAAAAGAATATCTTATAGTACAAAAGGCGGACTTAATGCTATAAAGCATTCTCTACCAGTCAACCTTAAGGCAAAGCAGATAAAATGTGGGCAGTGCAACTTAATTTAAAACAAAAACTACTTTAAGTGAACACATGGATATTTAACAAAATGTATCCTTATTGTGACATCACTCTTTAATGGAAACGAGTTTTTGGGCCATTTTACGGAAAGTTGTACACTCGTTTTTTTTTGTATTGATAAAATCGGGATATTTTTCCTCAGAATCGAAAGTACTTTCGAAGGAGAAGATAAGTGTCCTATAGTTATTTATGCTACAAGTGTGGAAAGTAGGTGAGTTCCGACGAGTGTCATTTTATACATGAGCGAGTGAAGCGAGCGAATGTATAATTCGACACGAGTCGGAAATCATCTTTACACGCGTGTTACAACGTTTTACTATGCCTTGTGTGAGGAAATAGATGAAATGTTGAAATTTCAGTTTAAAATAGATAGGTTAAAATTGAAGAACCTAGGTAGATTGTCAGGTACCTACTTATTATCTGGAACTGCATTTAACAATTTCTCCACATCTTTTGCTGTCAAGCTTATTCACTTAAAAGTTAAAACCATTGTATTGTGGTTTTGGAATACAATTAATTATGAGTAACTCAATATATTCCACAACAAAAAGACGCTGTACCGTCCGTCGTAGTTCTAAGAAACATACTAACACTATTGAAACGCAATAAATCATTATTATTATTGATTAGTCACTTTCACTCGACATTTTTAACATATTTACATAAAATAACTCCAAAGTAAACAACAATCACAACAATGGCGGGCTTTTTAGTTTTAAATACATGCGCGGTTAACATGCGCATGTGCAAGTCGCCATACTGTCGTATCGCAAAAGGCATAAGAAAGATATGCGTTCAGCCAAACACATTAAGTGAATATTCAAAATTAATTAATTTACTGACCAAAATCAAAATTCAAAAATATTAATAAATCATTTTATACATTATAAGTACCTGTATATGTACCTTTTATATGAAAGAAACAGTATAATTAAAATATTTGTAAAACTTTTCTCAAGTAATAAAAACATTGACTTAATAATATTAAAAAAAAATGCAAAGTAAAAAGCACTGGTGCGAAAAAGTGACACTTTCCGTACGATTTGGGTGCTTGGAAAACGCTCTTTCCGAGCACGTGCATTGTAATAGTACATTACGTACCTAGGGCGGTGAATTCGTGAATGGCCCAGATCGCAGGTGTTTGTGGCCCGAACCGAAGGGGTGGGCTATAAATATGCGATCTGGGGCTTTACGAATTACCGCCCGTGGTAAGTACACAATTTTACGTCTTCATCTGGCCACAATGCGAGTTTTACCGTACGCGCAGCGTGCAGTAAAACTCGCATTATGGCCAGGTGTGACGTAAAGATTGTTTATTCCTTACCGTTTCCATGCTTCAGCTTGGACCGAAAATCGTTTCTGTCCGGCGTGCATAGTGTCCGGCGTCTGTCCCGCTGTTCTCCTCTACAGGCCGCATTTCTCAACCGATTCTCGTGAAATTTTTTGAGCAGGTTCATTAATTGTATAGTTTTATTAAGTGTCACTTTTTCGAAAAAAAAAAGTAATGAAGGTTTACAGCTCACAGAGCCACTAGTACTGTACGGGTCAGATGACGTCATAGTGCTATATTTTTTTATGGAGCGTAGCTATCCAACGCTCAGTATATTAAGAACGCCCTACTTTGACTCTCATTTGCAAGTAAGAGCTCATTTTCACTGGTCGTTACAGTCCACCTCGCGCGTGGTGTGGAGCTCGCGTTAACTTGTTTTTTACATTTAACAAAAATAAGGATAGCACGAGCACATGCGAACTGTAACTACTATTGAAAATAGGGTCCATAACAGTTTTACTCTAAACAATTAATATTTAGTAAAAAGGCCATTTTACGGA
Source organism: Epinotia bilunana (assembly GCA_947049275.1). Lineage (NCBI taxonomy): Eukaryota > Metazoa > Arthropoda > Insecta > Lepidoptera > Tortricidae > Epinotia > Epinotia bilunana. Next base: position 9,327,762 of record OX346265.1, read on the forward strand.
AAGTTGTAAACTCGACTTTCTTTTAAATTTTGATAAAGTTGGGTTTTTTCTACTTAGAATCGGAAGCACTTTCGGACCATACAGGAGAAAAAAGTATCCAAAATGTTACATTCAATTTTCGGTTACCGTTCCGTTACCACGGATTTGTCTGGTGGTAACGGAACGGTAACTTGTTTTTTTCGAAAAAGTGACACACTTAATAAAACTATATAATTAATGAACCTGCTCACAAAATTTCACGAGAATCGGTTGAGAAATGCGACCTGTAGAGGAGAACAGCGGGACAGACGCCGGACACTATGCACGCCGGACAGAAACGATTTTCGGTCCAAGCTGAAGCATAGAACTTCATTCGCTTCGCTCGCACGTTCAATTATGTATTTTTGCCCTTAAAAGCTTGTAGCCCTCGTTAAGTAATGAAAAAGTAAAAATGCACATTGTAACAGTGTAATAGTGATACACGATGATTTTTAATTCGTGATTAGGAATTTATTTTTCTAACTCAGTTATTGATGCCAAACACGATTAACTAAGTTATCTAAAACAAACGTTATTTTGTTCCTGAATAAAACTGAATTAGATATTACTTTTTTATTAAAAAATCACTGTCACCCTAACGGTAGTTTTTTATGAAACTAAAAGCTACTGTAAAATGTTTTTCATAAACCACCTCAAAAACCCTTATGTCCAATTATTAAATTTAGATGAATTAACTGTCAATTGTCACATGCATGACCAGTAGATGTAAGAGTATTGACGTAAGTCCTATTAAATTTACCGCAAAAGCGCTGAAATTAGACGCATGGATGTAGGTACTATCGACAACACAGCTAACTGACCATCGGTGCACCTTAAGTGCATTGTAATAATAATAAGGTTCTATATAAACACAGGATGGTCAGTTAACAGTGTTGTCGTTTGTACTTAACGTCAAGAAATGTGGGTTGGCCATACATTCAGTGGGTTAATAGTAGGTTAGTTAACATTACCATTCAATTTAATTAATTAAACAGAGGCGTCATGAGACATCATCCATTGATATTTCTTTTGCCTGGTTATTCATATTTTTCGATTCCTGGTGAAGTGATCACAGATTAAAAATCACCGTGTAGGTACGTATGTAGTATTTCGCATGGTGTACAAAATAATCAAAGTTCCATTATCGAACTCGACCCATCCCAGGATATCGGATATTGATTAATTTTCCAACGCTTCAAACTTCAACTATGCAGTAAATTAAACTCCTTTAACGGAATACCCACTTTAAAGTCACGCCTGCAAGGTTCAACATCTAACGACAATTGCGAAGGAATTGCCTTTGTTGGACGTTTCGATATTCCAAAGGAAGGTTTCTCGATAAAGGGATTTGTAAGGTGATGTTTAAATTCCAAGCTATACGTAAGTACCTACTACTACCCAAGAACTACGACTAAAAACGATTATTCTCAAATTATTTTAGTTTAAGTATACAAGTTTATTCTAGGAAAGGGGCGCAAATGGATAGCCAATTTATGAAAGCGTGTTACATGAGTTTCTTAAAATATCACGCCGCCATTAATCTGCGAATGTCAAAAAACGTTTTGTATGGTCGGTGAACCACCTTAAGAGGCTGACAAGATCTAATTTTGTTGAAATTGATGTTTTTAAGCAATTTTTTAAGAAAAACGATTTGTTCTAGCACATCGAAAAAAATATATGTTAATATTCACCATATTTCAAAGACCGTGGACGGACTCGATACATAATTGGACGAAATCGGCTCGATAGAAAATAATTGCAAAGATTGGTCTTAAAATCATCTTAAACGGTTCCATGTCTTTATTTTTTTGACGTATTACCGCTTACCGCTAACGAGTCACATTTCACAAATATTCCACACTTTTTTTTATTTCAATATTTATGTACTATTGTCTTCTGGAGTCCGCTGGATGCGGGTGGCGCAGGACCGGTCACTTTGGCACTCTTTGGGGGAGGCCTATGTCCAGCAGTGGACGTCTTTCGGCTGATATGATGATGATGATGATGATTATCTTCAAAAACCGGGCCGCCCAGTGACATTCGCTCTCGTTTACTCCGATACGAATAGACAGTGTGCGCGCTATCCCAAATCCTCAAGGGCATTTTGGTGTTGACAGCGTCTGAAGTTCATCATTAACACATTCACTGCCAAGAATCGCTACGCGCTACGCTCGAAGCTGACCCCGTGGGTTATTTGCCAACTACCAGCATAGGCGCCCACTAGGCGGGTTCCTGGCATTTGAAGTGTTAATATAGGCCACACCTCACCACGCCATCGCCACGCCTATTTTGCAAACGCATAGAACAATTAGAGAAACACAAACTGAATGAAGAAGTAACCTGTTCTGTTGATCATTATTTGACTCGTAGTAAGTAGAATGGTGTGGGTCGATTACTATTTTATTTTATTTATTTTATTTTATTCATAAAAATATATGTATTGAATATTATTTAATTTGTATTTTTTATCTATTTATACCGCCCTTAATAAGAGGCGCGCAGTATGCTGTCCCGCACACCTCACTGGATCCACAGAAAACCAGCGCCGTTGGCACTGCTGTCAAAGAACTGCATTGCTGAGTGGAGACCTTTTCGGAAGCACATCCCTATTTGTTAGTTCTTTAGGTGCATTATGTGAATATGTATGTGTAATGATGTGTAATCCGATTAAATTTCTATTCTATTCTATTTGATCTTCCAAGCTAAAGGGGAAACTAGAGAACTAGACCGTGACTGGACCTCTTCCGATGCAATGACTAAACTTTCCATTTGACTAACTGCTCGTACTACTTAACCAGAGACTTGCTTACGTACTTACGAGACTTGCTTACTTACTTACCAGGCTGGCTCAGCGAGCCGTAGTGGATCTTGGCCTCCGACACTAAGACACGCCACTGTACCTTGTCCTGGGTAGCTTGTCAACATTCAAAGTCCGCTGTCTGACGCTGACAAAGTTAGAAACAAGTACATTTTAAAGACTGATATAGCATAAATAGTTAAAAAAACTGACACCCGAATACGGAAAACTAACTGTTTTTTTTTTCAAATGTAGCCTATGTCACCCGGAGCATGATTTCGAATCGATTGACACCTCATGTATCAAAATCGGTTTAGTATATTAAACGTTACGGTGGAACACGTGTAAATACAAACATAGACTGCTAAAATCATATCCCTTCCTTTCGGCTCTGCCGTAGTCCGGCAAAAATTAGTTATAATTATCTCTATAGAGAACTCCCCATAGTGAAATTAGCTATAATGATCTCTATAGAGTAGAGACCTCCCCATAGTGAAACTAGCTATAATGATCTCTATAGAGTGGATACCTCCCCTAAGTGAAATTAGCTATAATAATGATCTCTATAGAGTAGACCTCCCTATAGTGAAATAAGCTATAATGATATCTATAGAGTAGAGGCCTCCCCATAGTGAAATTAGCTATAATGATCTCTATAGAGTAGAGACCTCCCCATAGTGAAAGTAGCTATAATGATCTCTATAGAGTAGAGTAGAGACCTCCCCATAGTGAAATTAGCTATAATGATCTTTATAGAGTACATCCCCTCCCCCCCCACAGTGAAATTAGCTATAATGATCTCTATAGAGTAGAGATCACCCCATAGTGAAATTAGCTATGATGATCTCTACAGAGTAGAAACCTCCCCATAGTGAAATAAGCTACATCAGGATCGTTGTCTTAAATGCGTGCGACACAGTAGCCATTGGTAATCTATTATATAGAAGTCTCTGACTAAACTAACTCAAGTAGCCAATTGAAATAAAAGTACTTAATCTTGAAAAAGGAACAAACGCTATTATAAACTTTAACTGCTCTAAACAAGGTTGATATTAAGATCACATTTTACCCAATTCAATGTCACCCGTGTGAGACCAAATGGCGCCCAAGAAAATAAGCCATTTTAAACTCAGACTTTACGCAGTCCACGGTACGGTCCATTTTACGATAAAGTTGGACTGTGGTTGAAACATTTTGATGTGGACGTGTACATGCTGGCGGGATGCCAGTTATCTTTTTCAATGGCAAGGTTTGATTGTGTATTGTTTCCGGTGTATGAGATCGCCGAGTGTTATAGCAGAGGGGTCTATAAGTCTAATCTAAAGTCGATTCGATACCGAGTGTGCTTTTTGGCGGGCTCCATGCCACTCACCTTAGGACCCTAGAAAACGCGACAAAGCGGAACACATAAAAATCCGAAGAGCCATTTGTCAGAAAGCAAATCATAATATCCGTTCCCGTCACAGGCTGTTTCTTCACTTGGCGGAGCGGAATCTGTATGCGGTATTTTCTACTCTTCACTGAAACCTTACTGATGTTGCCTAGATTTATTTACTTACCTACTGTTAATACTGGTCAGTATGTATTATATTTGCTCGGTATATGCAGTAGCAGCAGGTGCTGCATGCGTACCACCTGCTGCTTACTGCACCGACTTTGCACAGCCAGATGAAAAAAGCCTACGTGTTCTAATTAGAAATATATTGATAGCCGATCTCGTGTAGTCAGTGCGCGCCCTATGCCGAAACAATTGAAGCGAGGCGCGAGGAGGCCTCCATTGCGTTCAGCTTGAGATCGCAGATTTTTTGAGTGCGTAAACGCGGCCTAAGGCCGGCCGCCCATTGGACACGATTTGTACGAAATATACTCGTCCGAACACGCACGAAGCCGTGCGAACGATCCCGACCTTGAAAGTACTACGGGAGCGCGCTCACTGGATGCGAATTGGTCGTACGTATACACGACACGCACGCGTAGGTACGACGTCCGCATGAATCCGAACTTGTTGGGATTTTAAATACATTCGTGCGTTATTTGTGTACTGTAGTTAAGCAAGGAAATGGATGTTGAGAAATTTATTAACTTGATTCAAAGCTATAAGTGTTTGTGGGATCAAAATGATTCTAGTTATCATTTGCGCGACCGCGTGGAAACAAATATCGGAAGAAATGAAAATATTAGGTATACTCATATCGGCATCGAGAATATAATCAAAAGTTTCTTTCTTCATTCGTACTATCGACAACACAGATAACCAACCGTCGGTGCACCTTAAGTGCATTGTAATAAGGTTCTATATAAACATAGGATGGTCAGTTAACAGTGTTGTCGTTTGTACATACTTTTGAAACAGAATGGGGTCATCATATAAATCTTCCATAATATGATGGAATTCACCAAATTCGTTTCTTTTTAAATATATTTCACGCACCCATTCAGTTCTACGATAGCGACGACGTCGCTGTCTTCTAATTAGAAGAGAATCATCTAAAATTTGTAATTATCTATGTTAACCAAACCAATCAACAATAGAAAAGTACCTACTCTATGCCAATCACTGACATCAACAGACATTTTTCACGCAGGTAAACGCATTCAATGTACGCACTCTATTCGTACGACCCGCATTGTACGACAGGAATTCGTGTCCAGTGGGCGGCCGGCCTAAGAATGAGAGCGCGCGATCAATATAAAACCAATTATATTTTATACATTCAGCCCAATAGCTCGGTGACTGAAATCCAACGTCAAAGAAAAAAGGCGGCCAAGTGCGTGTCGGACCACGCACAACGAAGGGTTCCGTGCCTATTAAAAAGGTCGTATCGTATCGTTACAATTTAATAAGCCCTATGTCCATGATTTTGTTCATATCTTTAAAATACACGGTTCAAAATTAGAGGGGGCGATTATCTCCGACTCTATTCACTTAATCAAAAAAATGGCAAAAAAACTTATATTTATTTTGAAAGGCCTATCGATTGATCGATGCCACACTTTTTTTTAATTTCAGTTTTTTGTATGGAGTGCACCCCTAAAAAATTTTTTTTTTGTAATTTAATAATAATAAGTTAAAATAATAGTTTTCGAGTAAAATACCTGTAACGTACGGACGGACAGACAGACATGACGAACCCATAAGGGTTCCGTTTTTTGCCATTTTGCTACGGAAACCTAAAAATGTGCCGAACATTCGTGAAATCTGGTGCTCTATACATCGTTGACACCGATCAGTTTCATAGTTTTCTTTGATTTGTCGCTTTTCCAATCGTAAATGGGATAGATTTGTTATTATTGGGTTGGGGTCGGGTTGCATAGTTTAAAGTCATATTTTTGATATAACCATTTGTGTTATAATAATCATTACGCATAACCGACCGATAAGTTATACATTAGTTCGCATATATTTTAACCATAATATTTAAGAACATAACTAACAATTATCATAAATTTATTGAGCATAAAATCTAAGCATAAAATATCAATCGCCATAATAGGTTTGCGCATAACGTTTCCAAGTCATAGGTACCTATAAGATTTGGTAAAAGTAAAGGTAATAGTAAATTATTTTAGTAACCTAAACCTAACACAACTATTTTTTAAACAAACACACCGGTAATTATTTTAACCTAACCTTGACCTACCCAATCGCTAGCGTGTCGACGTCACCCCGCTTCGCAGCGTGCTATTTCCGCTCTAAGGGACACAAGATAATCATAACTTACCCTACCAAAAATTAAATTTTTACGATTGTCTATTTTTTTACTGCAGGGCTTAGAGACCTTAGGAAGTAATGAAAATACTGTTTTTTTGCCAGTATGTTTTTAATTCTAGGGGTATGTAATAAACTTCTAGCATCTTTTGGGACAAAATATGTTTGGTTTTCTCTTAATATTCCCAATAAACCATTTAAAGCATTATGCGGTATCTGATATTGTAGTGCCCATTACTGAAGCTTATCCTTGAACACTAAACGGTTATTCTCATTTGCTTCGATTTCCAAATCTTCTGAAAATATCTCATCATGGGATTCCGAATATTCTGCATGAATCATGGGATGCCGAATGTTCTGAATGTGTCTCACTATGAATTTCCGGATGTTTAGAATTATTTATTACTCTCAGCATTGTCATTGGGACTGGAGCTACTTTCTGAGTTAATATCGTGGTGATGGTGATCACTGCTGTACGATGGACCCACATGAGCACTATTCATTCGAGATTTTACTGAGTTGACGATAATATGCTGAGGAATGGCAAAATGGTTTTGTTTTCCGATTCACTTTTACGGTTCCGTAGTCAACAAGGAACCCTTATAGTTTCGCCATGTCCGTCTGGCCGTCCGTCCGTCCGTCTGTCCGTCCGTCTTCGGCTTAGCTAAGTAACCATTACTACTAGAAAACTGTAATTCGGCATGGGTATATGGATGACTAAATCTTTAAAAAAAAAATATTGGGGTCCTTCCCTACACCTAAAATATATATTTTTTTTCGTTTAGATAGCTTGTTCAAAAATATGGGCCCAAATAGTGGTTACCAGTTACATTGTGTAAGGCGGATGTCAGACTGCGCCGCATCTCCGGACGGAGATGCGGAGCTCGTTGTATGCAAGTACCTCAGTTTCCATATAAATTCCGTGTTATACGACACACTGCACCGCACCTCCGTCCGGCGAAATTTGTATGCAGCTCCGCGTCTCCGTCCGGAGATGCGGCGCAGTATGACATCCGCCTAAGTATATTTTGTTACGGAACATTTAATGGTTTAATGGTAAACATGAAATTACCGTATTAATGATGATTTTCCTATGAATTATGCTATAAATAACTCAGTATCTGCCCACAGTATCCGTTGAATCACCATTAAACTTTTATGTCGTTGACAGCCAGGCGATATGAACGAATGCTCACGGGTTTTATCCAGCTTGTTCATTGAGACTTTATAATTTTTAAAGAGGGTAAATTGTATTTCATATTTAATACGGGTGTAGACGTCGAAAATTATTATTACTCCAAAAGAAAGAAGGCAAAAATATGCATATCTAGTGAGGAAATTTCTATTCAGATATATCAAAGAATTACGACGCTTCAACCGTTTTAATATTGCTTGTTAGAGAGAGAAAACGCAAACAGTGTGTGACGTCACAATATGCGAGGCTGCTGTAGAGCGAGCATTTTTTGCAAAATTAAAATTATTAGTTTTCACTTCTGCCGGCACTCCCGGAGTGCAACCCGGTCTTTTTTTTTGTCTGTGTTTTTGTACAATCAAGTGTAAAAATATGGGTGCACACAACTTACTCATAAAATTGCCTTTATACTTTGATCTATTGTGTGACATGTACATACACATGTACTTACATACATACAAATCTGTTTACGGTTATAAGGTTGTACGGGGATGAAGTCGCGCGGACTCGGCCACGAATTCAAGCGGCAGCGGCCCACGATTAAGGTGCGTGAGAGCGAGATATAGGAGCGCGGCCTCTCGCTCGCACGTACGGCGTACCGCTGCCGCTGCCGCTGCCGCCGCCCCGCTCGAAGTAGTGAGGACTGTAATAATTAGTAATTACTAATAATATAAACCGTGGTATAGGTACACGATGATTTTTAATCCGTGATCAGGAGTCGAAAAATATTGATAAACAGCCAGAATCGATTTCAATGGATGAGGTTTCATGCAATGAAATCACTGTTTAGTAAATTAAATTGATAATGCTAACACTAATGCCCACTGTTTGGTCACCCTACATTTCTTGAAGTTAAGTAGATACGTCAAACACACATACGTCAAATTTACTAATACTAATACCTACCTACCGTTAGGGTGACAACCTTTTTGAATTATAAAGTAATGCCTTATTCAGTTTTATTCAGAAAAAAAGAACGTTTGGTTTAAGTAACTTCGAGATAATAGTGTTTGTTATCAATTACAGAATTAATATTTTTTTTCTCCTGATCACGAATTAAAAATCGTCGTGTATATTTTATACACAGGCAAGACCCGAAATAGCTTAAATAATGTTACACTAATAGTTGGCTCGCCCAGATCGCGCGATAAATATGGGTGACGTTTGCGTGCTAATCTGTATGACAACAATTTACACCATAGGGTTGCTTGCCAGTACACTACGTGATTTATACAGAAAATATTTTTGCATGTTTGGCTGTTCCGAAAGTTAACTTGATGTGTGCGGAATGTCATCTCCGCGGAGCAGCCCAAGGCCCATTGTAAAACACCTTACAGACTCTATCATGACACTGATTATTATTTGGGCGACGAAACAGTGTGGCTCCGTTGCGTCGTCACGTCCGGTGTAGAATTCTGTAGGTTGCCCCGGAACCGCCGAAACACGACACCCTTCGGCCAGAAAGCAGCATAAGCGATGATCTCCTGCAGCGGCCGCGGCACGCGCACCACAAACGACCTGACGTGCACGTAGTGACGCGAACGCAGGTGGAAAAATCTCCTCAGCGAGTAGCCACTCGCTGAGGGTTTTCCACCTGCGTTCGCGACTGAGAGTTCGAGACTGACTAGTCTTCTGGTTAATTTACTGTCAATGTGGTGCTGTGTTCTGGTGGTGAGTAAGGTCGCCAGAGCTCCCGAGCATGTGAGTTAGGAGTACCCGTAAACGTCTCTAGCTATCAACACACGAATCCTCAAATCAATAAAGGGTCGGTAACGCACTCGTGCTTCTTCTGGAATCGCCAGCGTCCATAAACTACGGTGTCTGCTTACCATCAGGCAGTATCCTTGTTTCCCACCCTCATAGTATTATTGTTATTCTCGTTTTAACGTAAGTACCTACCTACCAGGATTATGACATAGTGCCTGGGAAAAGTACCTACAACTCTATTCGGTATTGAATACAAGTAAAAGCCCTTAAGAGAGCTTTTCATTGGATTAGGCGTTAGAAAGCTGTCTTAATTTGAAGAGCTTTTAATAAGCGCGGCAGTAAAGTTTAAGGGTCGGCCTATTGTTTACATTGTTTAACGTCGTTTGCTTTGCTATAACTGGCTATTAGGGCTGTCTACTCGCTAGCTCGGAGTTTTGTTTTTTTATTAACTTTTACTTAGTCTGCGTCAAATCAAAAAGATAATACCCCCATTACACACAATATTGGCGGAACCTTTATCAAAAGCTGCAAACTGTGTATAAGGTTTTTTTTGTAAATGAGTTAGAGTTCGTATTTATTGTTTTACCTTTCAAGGTTTGTATTTTTTATTTATTTTTAAATTGACTGGATGTACTATTACTAGTTGACACCTACTCGTAGGCTACCATCGTCAATATGACGAACGTTCACAAATACTTAAATCAAGAAATGAATACAACCCAAAACAGGCGGATAACAAACGATTCGTTCTTGTAATCTGAGGCTCTAGTATAAGTTCTACCGAAACAAAACGTTACGACTGCGTTCGCGTTTAGCTGTCAAATCCCATACAAATTGAGGGTAAAACGCAAACGCGATCGTAAAGTTTTGTTTCGGTAAAACTTATACTAGAGCCTCAGTCTGCAGCTGAATGTAGTTAGCTTATTTGTTTATCCACCGCATTATGAAAAGCTTTTATTTAACACTTTCACTGCTTCGCTTTCCGCTACATACGAGAAAAACCACGGGTTCGGCTACGAGCGAATCGATTCTTGGCAGTGAATGTGTCTTAAATCGACACCAACTTATGATAGTGCAATAACACCAAACATCCAATCAACGTCGCAAAATTTCGCGTTTTAATATTATCACGACTTGTTGGATAAAGGCAGCCTTAGCTCAGTGTCAAAAATGTCACAGTGCTCAGCGAGTTGAAGTAGGGGCAATCTGTGTCTGACTACAAACACAAACAAAGGAAAGTAACATGTCTAGAGGGACATTTTTATGTACCTACTTTATACGTTTCATAACAGGGTAACTTATCAGACATAGGCTTGGGGCCAGTTAACTTTATTCAAAAATACTTAATCACAAGCTTTTATTTAACTTGCACTAATTCTTATTGTAACTTTCTATGTTGTCCTTCATTTGCAAATCATTATTTAGCCGAATCGCTAAACTTAAGTGGCAGTTGGCGGGCCACATAGAACCGATGGCCGTTGGGGCGGAAAGATTCTCAAGTGGCGACCACGTACCGGAAGGCGCCGCGTGGGTAGACCCCCCACAAGGTGCACTGATGCTCTGGTAAAGGTCGCGGGAGTCCGCTGGATGCGGGTGGCGCAGGACCGGTCATTGTGGCACCCTTTGGGAGAGGGATATGTCCAGCAGTGGACGTCTTTCGGCTGAAATGATGATTATGATGAATGAGCTGCTACAGGAACTCCTAGTCCAATCTACACAAGATAAGCACGTCGTGTTTGTACTCATTGGAACTTCTGGCTCCAAATAAGAACAGTCAGCAACATAAGCTTCGTATTCATAAATGAGTTTTTGATAGAAAAACCACCGAAACCGAACGAAAACATACTCTCTCTAATATTAATATCTAATTGCATTTTCTATCAGTCCTTACAGTACCATAGCACAGAAGAAATTACAGTACTTACGTATAGTCAGATCCTTGTATAACAAAACCAATCTTTCACACCTAGGAAACTCGAGTGATGGCATCCCGCTCAACCACATAACACGTGCTCGTCTAGTTAGTCGTCACGTCACGTTTTACGTGTCATCTTCCTGAAAGCCAGCACAACTTACTGCATAGTCGCGCCCGCTCAACGACTTCTGTCTCACTCGCACTACATAAATTAGAAAGAGGAGGAAGGATCCTTCTCGTCTCGCGTCGTCAGTTGTGCTATAGCCGCGCTGGTGCTGGGTGAAATGCGTCAAGAGGTACAGGTTTGACAACAGAGTTAAAGAAAAACTTTCCCTCTCTTCATAACCCTCAAAACATGCTCAAAACACATCACCCTCTCTCCGCAGCATTCGGTTAAATCACCAGGAAGATAGCGAAGGCGAAGTAGCTTTCTAAGTCGTATTATTAGTTCGGTTTAGCAGACTTAATCCTAACCTTCGACTATTTCGGACAGTCGCAGAAAGTAATAAAACCAGACCATCGTGCATCGGCCAAATAAAACCGAGACGAATGCGTAGGGACAGCAGAATTGTTTCTACAGACAATTTTCAAGTCAATTAAAAAATCGGTGAAGGAAAACATCGTGAAGAAACCGGTCTAATCCCAATAACGTCTAGTTTTACCTCTGGGTTGGAAGGTCAGATGGCTGTCGCTTTCGTATTTATAACTAGTGCCAATTTATAAGTACGCCAAATCTTGGTATTAAGTGCCAAAGCGGACCCCGGCTCCTTTGTGGCACAACCGGGAATAACGCTAGAAGGATGATACGGAATTAAGACAAAAATAAACACGAAATTTGTGAGCAAGGTCCATTCTTTGGTTGTTTTTTTAGTAAACTATCGACTATGCTTTACGATTAATAATCTCTTTTATCCGCTTTTTGTATTTGTAGGTCAAGTTGTAAAAAAGTTTTATTTTATTTTAGGTATTAGGTACGTAACATTTTACTTTAGTTACCCGCAAGTCTTTAATAGACGAGTGTTATTTTTAGAACAGTCCTCATCAACGACTCATTGAGACGATTCTAATGAGGCCAGACACATCGGGTTTATCCCATGTAGTTTAGAAGTCGCTACGGCCACTTTCTATCTCCATCATCAGCCCTTAATATTCAGTCATATGACTTACCTTAGTGCAAGTACAAGATATCAACTTGATTGGAAGCTAGTCAAATTTAACTTGGAAGACCTAACTAAGCAAACGCTGCCACTTAAATAAAATCATGTAATAAAAATAAATCTTCGGCAAAATTGCATAGACTTTTTTATTATTATTGCACCAAAACAAGGATTACCTACACAGCATAATTTACAGTAAATTGTACCCCAAACTGCATAACACAGTTTGTTGCCAAACAGCACTCTATTATCTTCCTTATCTACTGTGTAAAAAAACTTGTCAATCACAATAACGTGCAAGACAAGGCAAGCACTGCATCCCTTTTTGTTTGTGCACACTGTATTTTACGCGTCATAATTTATTTTGTTTGGATACAGCGCCGTTGCTTACTGTACCTACAGCTACCGGCCTACACAAACATTAAGGCACGCCACTTGTTGCTAAATCTTTACGGACGTGTCGTCTACGTTCGTAGTTGAGCCATAATTCGATTGGATAGGTGACAATGTGATAAGTATTTGTGCGAATAATTATATTTATTATATGTATCACTAGCTTCCGCCCGAGACTTTAGTCTGCGTGGACCGCGGGATAAAAACTGCATCATATAAATTAAAACTAAACTTAGTTATAAACCTAAGTTAAACACCTATATATTTACCTAACAGATGCATAATATTAAGATAATTTCAGTGTAATCTAACCTCTCCGTTTGAATAATAAAAAAATGGGGTACACTACATAACTCCGAAGAGTCATTTGTCCGAAAGCATATTTTTTCCGAATCTCATAATTCCGAAAACCATGTTCCGCTGATTTTCTTTTTGATCTTTCAGGTGTATTTTATTTAATAATCTGCGTCCAAGTTTTCGTTAAGCAGTAAATGGCGTTCGGAATTTTGATATTCCGGAATAATGTTGCTTTCGGACAAATGAATCTTCGGAATTTTTGAGTGTTCCCAAAAAAATGAGCCAAGAAAAAATATAATCATTCATGATACATGTATGCAGAGGTTGAATCTTTTCAGCAACAAATTAAAGACATATGGAATCGCCGTTGGTGTCGGTACTGCCGGAATAAACGTAACCACCTGTTGCATGATATTTACGTGTAGGTATTGCGATTAGTATGTACCTGAAGCTCTAGTATAAGTTTTACCGAAACAAAACGTTAAGACCGCGTTCGCGTTTAGCTGTCAAATCCCATACAAATTGAGGGTAAAACGCAAACGCGATCGTAAAGCTTTGTTTCGGTAAAACTTATACTAGAGCCTCTACACGGTGTGATACAAATAATGAGGCGTTGGTTCGCTTATTTCCTTCGTATAACACATTCACGGCCGGCTAGGTCATACTCGTAATGTAGAATTCTCGTTTTGGGTGATCTCAAGATTTAATTCATATAGCATAGAACGTTAGGCATATACATATATTTGTATATGTCTATGTTTACTACTACTAGTTACTTGGAACATTTATTTTATTTCACGATAAAGAAAGAAAGAAAGAAAGAAAGATACATTTATTCACAAACACAATTTGATATGAACAAACAAACAATAAAAAAAACAATAAAATAATCAAAAAACAGAAAACAGATAAAACATGAAACAAGTGTGTCTCTGCGGCAGTGAACCGGACCCTGGCTCAGCATTATGCTGCGGTGTCAGACACCTGCAGCGCTAAAATGTTCATACATGTATGTCAAATTTATAAGACGGTAAATAGAGCAAGATATCTCATCAAACCAAGCACCCGAGCAACGCGCTCCGATGACTAACCGTCACAACGGAGCTACGAGTTTCCACCCTTATAACTCTAACGGCAGACATGACATTCACATTAATATGATTTCGCTACAGAGAATCCACTCCAATAGAAACTTGTTTAACTAGTCTACATTCGCAAATGGTCCGTATTTTTAACTCGTCCTTATTCATAACTTGTCGTTTCGCAGAGCGTAATAATTTATCGGGTAAATATTTTCCGCAACCCAATCGTTTTCTCTAATATTCCACGCGTAAATCCTGATAGGATACTTTGGCTCGGTGTACGTAGAAAAACGCGCGAGGTAAACAAAATAAACCTCCGTTATTCAAATACGAATAATCAAAACATAAGGTCAAACATCCCAGTGGTTAGCAATGGCCCAATACTTGATACTCAAACTTAATTCATATTCATACCAATAGTGGTAGTAGCAGTTTACCTTATAGTCATTCGTGCAATGCACTCGACCTCAATTATAAATACCCTATGCAATCATTATAAGTTAAGTGACATGGTGTCAATTTGAAGCATTTGTTTGTGAAACGTTCCTTCAATCCGTCAATAGGTGACGCTAGAGAGGTCACAGAAGGTTTTACTAGGTTTAGTATGGAGTGACCTTGCTTTGGCTGGCCGCCGTGCTTCCGACGGCCTGCATGCAGTCCTGCCGGTATCGGCCCGTGTAGAGTCTACTATAGTCAAATCCGACGTGTTCCGAATCACGCTATTGCGGTTCTTAAATCGGTTGTTGAACAACTTCCAAGAAAATCTCGCTGGATTTCAGTCCAAGAAATCGCTCTATTGATCGTCTCATCCTGTGTATCCTTATCTATTGTATATTTGTATATGATCTTTCCTGTATATTATAAATGTTCTTCAAGTTTATAACTATGAATTCGTGATTCTCACGTAGCGTTTTTTAAACGCTTAGCTACCGCGATCATTAGCATTCTTTGTAATATTGTGATTAGGTACTTATTCAAATTAAAATCAGTAAAAATGATATGGTATCGAGAATAAATTCTGATTTTGTAAGAGTAAACTCAGTTAGCTACTGAACACCACAGTTAATATGACATAGGGCTGGTAAGGATAGCGTTTGAAACGCCGGTTAGATTTTATTTAGAATCACCAAATTTTCTACAACTGAACAAAAATTTAACAAGAGTGGACCTTCTTCTGTATTCGTACGCTACGTGGAAGCAATTTCACAAATGCGTTGAGAAGGAAACGCAGATAACGTGACGTAAGGTTAGCATTTTGATTGCCGGCTTTGATTTAACAGGGACTCAGTGTTTGACAGTTACGCTACAATCTAGCTTGATTTGGCACTAAAGTGCAGCCATACAGTCTGATCAACCAACTGAGAAGCAAAGTATTTGAGAGCATTCATTCTCTTACGCCAGCACTGCTACCCGCGATAAAGCACGGATTTATGAATCAATTTAAAATATTAATGTTGACGGTGTCAGCAGGTAACATGCTCCAAAATAATATTATAGTCACTATAAAAATACTAATCGTTGCAAGTGGAAATCCGTAATCTCTGTCTACCCCTCCTGTTTATAAGTAAAATTTTATTTAAATCCAATGTGTTGCCATACCCAATATAATTCTTGTGTTACGCTTAGTTTGTAATGCTTGTACTTATGTTGGTATAATTGATTTTATTTAATTAATTTGTTTATTAATTTATTGACATAATTGGATATTTCGTAAATTTTATTCCATTGATTTTATTAATTTCCACAAATAATGCTGATTGTTATTTAATATTGATATTGTTATTTTAATTTCATTTCAATTTGATTTCTATAGTCAATCAAAGTAGAATTCCAATTAAATATAATTTCTAATTAAGTATATGTCCTCGTAAGTATAAATAAATAAAAAAGCTTTATTAATTCAATTTCAGCGTTTTTTACAGTCTAGTATGTAAATAATTGAATTTCTGAGCTAAACATGCAAGACTAAAAAAGAATAAAAATAAATTACAAGACATGTTAAGTAGATGGACATTTTCGGGAGAAGAGATACGTCGTTAGTGACGTCAGTGTTCCATTAGGTAACTTTTATTTGACATACAAATTGTATATATATTCTCGGTGACGTCACTAACAATGCATCTCTTCTGGCGAAAAATGCCCAGATTGCTGAATGGACCCCTCGCGGGTAAAAGCCGGGTATTTAATATTGTTATTTTAATTTCATTTAATTTTGATTTCTATAGTCAATCCAAGTAGAATTTCAATTAAATATAATTTCTAATTAAGTCTATGTCCCCACTATGTACTACTCCCTAATTAGTCAATAATATGTATTCGCTAAATGTCGTAGAAAATACCTTTTAAGAATAATTTCAATGATGTAACAAATGTGATGTGGTACTTATATAAATAAAAGAACCGGCCAAGTGCGTGTCGGGCCACGCGCAGTGTAGGGTTCCGTAGTTGCCTGTCTGTCTCAGTTACATCGACGTGCGGTGCGGTTGCGTCGCCCGAATTTGTACGAAAATTGGCCTTTTCTATTACACATTAAGTTGGTCGACTATTACTCGGTAACTACTTATGCCTACTTGTTCGTGATAGTTTTCCTTTTAAATTCATTATATGTACTGCTACCACGATTTTTTTCCCATCTCCAGTAGTAGCCATTTAGCCGGCAGAGGGAGACACATGACTCGAACTAAAGTTAGGGCTTTTCAGCCCAATACCTCGCAAACGAATTACTGATTTGAAAAATGGTTTTAAAAACCCATATTTTTGAACGAGCTATCCAACGATACCCCACACCATGGGTTTGACAAGAAAAAAAATTACATCCCCGCATTAGGTGTAGGGGAGGTACCTACGCTAAAAAAAAATCTTTTTCCAAACTGTATCGTACTGTTTTGTCGGCGTGATATTGATTTATATACCCATGCCGAATCACGGTTTTCTAGTAGTAATGGTTACTGAGCTAAGCCGAAGACGGACAGACGGACATGGCGAAACTATAAGGGTTCCTTGTTGATTACGGAACCCTCAAAAGGGTTAGTTCTTTTATTGTCAGTATAAATATGTTTGCTGATTAAATTGTACTACTTGTTGTATTTGTCAGGTTCCGGCCGGCGTCGATGCGTAGTAATTGGAGGAGGCGCTCCAGAACTACAACAAAAAAAAAACTGGGATACTTTGCGATATAATAAAAAAAAAAGTCTAACTTCTTACTAATAACATACAAAATACAAAGCACCTTATAAACTAGTGGCTACTCTGTGAGCTGTAGAACTCGCGAGCCTATCCTTTGGCCAAAATATTTTTTTTTATTTCCAAAATGTAAATCGACAAAAAAGTCTATATACTGCACCTGCTCACAAAATTTTACGAGCATCGGTTAAGAAATGCGATCTGTAGGTAGATGAGAACAGCCGGACAGCGAGATAGCGGGACAACCGACATACGAACAATTTTCGGCCCAAGCTGACGCACAGAATTTCGTTCGCTTCGCTCGCGTGTTTAATAAAAAAATTGACTAACTATCTGCAAGACATAACAGTGTTATAACCCTGTCACGACGTGTTCAAACCCACACCGAACATAAATTGTGCAAATCATAGCATCAAGTAATTTGTGACTCTATTCAACATTAAGCAGCTTCTTGAATACAAATCTGCTCTGCCCTTGGCACGTCTTATTTATTCAGCAGTGAGCGTTGACTTGAACGCCCGACATAAACTAAAACCATATTAAACCACCAAGGGTGATGTAGGGCCGTCAAAACATCTTCACTCCAGTTATATTACTTGACCTTTAGGTCAGACATGCCAAGACACAGACTAATATAATTACTATATATAACATGTCAGAAGATGTAGGGGTCAAAACTGTACCCCACTATTTGGTGAGGCGATTAAGAGTGGCCTAGTTTACCAGCCTAGCTGGTGCTTAATTTTCCATTATAACCACATTATGCAATGAGGAAAAAAAAATATATATATTGAAAATAGAAAAACATACCAACAAAAAGAGACTTTAGCTTTACTAAACCCACCCAATTTAATTTAGCTGCCGCGTTGGAAATAACTTTACTTACCCCAAATTAGGCAAATTGACAGCGAATGTTGTTACTTTTCTATGTTTTGTTCAACTAATGTAATTGTATTTATTAATTAATCAAATACTTATACGAAATGATTCGGCGAGCCATGGTTTCAGCCAATATACCGTGCCTGTTGGAGCCACCGGGCCTCAGCCGTACAGATGACAAAAGACCGGGCGGCCTTACGCTGGTTCCATGGCGGAGAGGGCGCTGCCTTTTATGGGATGCTACTTGCGTAAGCACTTTTGCAGCATCACATTTGAGACAGAACTCACGTTGTGCCGGCTCGGCAGCAGAGACTGCTGCCAAGTTGAAGCACACTAAATACTCCGCCTTGCCGGTGTACGACTTTGTACCGGTAGCCATAGAAACCGCGGGACCCTGGGGCTCGGAGGCCCGCCGACTTTTCAAAGAGTTAGGCCGGCGCTTATACGAGAGGAGATGTGACCCCCGCTCCGGGTCGTACTTAGTTCAACAGGTCTCCATCGCCGTTCAGCGGGATAACGCCGAGTGTGATGCGGGGTGGGGAGTATTCGTTTATATTTATCTTTATATGTATATATTTTTTAATCTATAATCATATTGAGACTTGCTACTTAGTTATTAACGTTATTTTTATTTAGTTTTCAGCCTTTATTATCTACTGTTGTGTTTTTACTAATAAACAAATTGCATCAAATACTGAATTCTTTAAAATATTCCGTAGACAGTTGGGTAATTTAACTTCCAATATTCGTATGTGAGTTGGCCGTCTTAAAACATCGGCTTGGTAATATAGACTTTAAATGCTGGGAACATGATTTAATATCGTTTAAAGATTGTAAAATCCGTTCTGGCCCGATGCGATGCGTGCCGTTTGGAGGAAATTATCCTTTGACAGGTTCACTTTGTTGTCCGTCTATCTGCCAAGGCCCTCTATCTAGGGAAGGCGTGGAGATATCGAGTTGAAATTAAAACCATATAGTCAAATCTACAGTCCCTTGAAGCTGTGAAAAGTTAACGTAAAAAAAAGATACGGCCATTTATGCTGCGTATATAATACGTATAATTCGGCACTCTGAAGGGAATCAAAATTTATAGGGTACTTTCCGTTGACCTAGAACTATGAAATTTGGCAAGTCATAACGTCTTATACTACAAGTAGGTACTTACAGGGAGAAAAATCTGAAACTATACATTTGCAATTAAGTACGGAATCCTCGGTGGGCGAGTCCGACTCGCACTTGTCCGGTTTTTTCCCCGATACGCTGAAGCGGGCGGGATACGTTTGAGCCAAGGTAATTACGGAGTGGACATCGCAAGGCCATTGAGATTGGCGGCACAATTTGAGCATGCAATTTAAGCGCCAAGAGGACGAAAAGACCCCCAACTAAACATTTGCTACAGTAGTTGCTGGTATTATATCGAATTTGCCAGTAAGTAAATCAGTAACAATGCAATATCATGGGACCATCCAGCTGATCAAATAAGGTTAGAGGATAACCATTGGAATTCCTGGACTACACGCGATAAACCCGTCGTATTAGAGGTAGGTGGGAGTTGATGACTTTTGCAGAATAAAGTATTGTCGTAAGACTGTACTTTGTTTTACAAACTCAACTTGTCCACTCGCTTGAGAAGTTCTAATGGCTAGAAATGAAGACTTCTTAAGACCAAGGCTATTGCAACAAACCTGAAACGTCGAGGTAAATAAATATAATTAGGTATATGCAATTTAGTCCCCCCAATTCTTCGGATTGGGTAAACAAAGCTGTTCAAATCGTTAACCACGATTAACTAGTCTCGAACGAACCATAATTCAGACCACCATTTACGAATATCACAAAATTCAACGACAGGTTACTAAGGAAGAGACAACTCCCGAGAGAAAAAAACGCATAGCACCGACAGTGAACTTGAATCATGCACTAGGGCCGAATAACCTGGAAGCCGGCCAACAACAGCGCTATTCCTGGCCCATGTCACCGAACCGATGGTGTTCAGGTGCCATCTCGACTGTCAATGGAGGTTAGTCTATTTATTACTTGCACATTTCAGTAAGTACCTTAATTTTCTGGGTATTCGATATTTTATTTCTACAGGGTGATTGAAAAATAGCTCACAGATACTGAATGAAAAGATAATATAATATAAAAGTTGAAGGCGGTTACTATTTTATTTCAGGATACTTATTTAAGAACGCATGTAGGTACATGTAGTGTTTGTGTGCTTTTTAGCTTGAGAGTGCTCACACATATGCAGTGGGGTCGCTTGACCTACCAACTTTTGTCTTAATGTTTCTTTGTTTGTTGTTTTGAAACAGGGAACTTTCGGGTTTCTATGAATATCATCAAATAACGCATTGGGTCTAATAAAACATTAGGACTAATGGAGCATTGAGGGCTTCATTTGATCTAATGTTTATTAATTGGTAATTAATTACCTAGGCGTAACAAGGGAAAACCCTTTAGGATCGCCAGGATGTTCGTCTTTCCATACAAACGGAGTTTGTGTCTCGTGTCTCATTTTAAAACGACAGGCTAGAATAGCACGCAACTCTGTAAATACAATGGGGTACGCCATATCTTGGTCGGAAACTAGTTTCTGTCACTAGAAATTAAAATTCACCCTTCACGACTTCATTCGTGGCAGTAAAATATTCAAAAATTCTTAAAAACACTAGGTGGGTAAAGAAAAGTCAGGATATACCTAGCCAAATTTGTGACAAGTGTAAAAAAAACTTGAAGCGTGTCAGGTGCGTGGAAACTCTACATTACAATTCAATTAGCCGTGTAAATAAACAAGTCATTATCGAACACTCACATGGAAAGTGACAAAACTTACTTTTGGCAACGTTTTGTTTACTTTTATTGTACTGTCGACTACAAAGAGATCGATACGGCCGAAATTACAAAAATATATATACACGGCCTTAATGTTAAGGCAATAAAGTAGTGTATACATATTTTTCTAACTGTGACCGTATTGATCTCTTTGTAGTCGACTGTACCTACACTAGCTGCTTTCCGGGCCGGGTAAGTGGGTACGGTACCGTGTAAAATTCATTCACCAGTAGGCTACTGGCGAATGATTTTTTTACCCCTTACATTAAACTTGCGTACTTCCAAAGCTACAATCTCAGTTACTTTTCCTCCTCATCTATACTAATATTATAAAGAGGAAAAGTCTGTGAGATTGTGGATTTGTAAAATGTTACTTTGTATGTAATGGGTAATCTACAGACGCTTATCTGATTTCGAAAATTCTTTCACCTGAGCGTAGAATGGACTTTTTGCATGGTTATAGCTATATTTTATCCCGCGGGTTTACCTGCGTTCTTTTCAATATGTGGGCAGCTAGTAATATTAGTTAAGGTGCAGGAGGCGTGGCTACGCCCGTGTATTACTAGAACCCAGGCAGAGCTGCGGGATGACATAAATTCTGTCCAATAAAGGTCCATTGTATGATACTGGTTAAAGATTATTTTTTTTATCAGATGTGTAGTTGGGTTATGGCGTCAAAATTAAAGATTTTTTTTGAAGCGATACCTATCTGCTTTCGTGTTACATTTTGTATTGCGTGTAAAACAAATTTTGTGTCACGAATAACACAAAAGTATCACAAGAATAACAAACACTAAACAAAACGTAACATTTATGAACATTACCCTCTACATATACTTAAACTTTACATAGGTACTCACATCCCACAACATACTCAGTATTGATAACTAGTATAAACTGGATAATTGTATTATCAAATTGAAATTCTGACAGTGTGTACCTAAAGATAAAATACGTACAAATGCGTAATAACTTAATAAGCATATTGTTTTCCTGTCAAATTAGTCGAACAATGTAAGTACGTATTTATATTACTATCTTCAGTTTTCTCAACGACATGCTCAGCTTCCTTATCAAATAATTGGAAGTACAGGTAAATTACTTTCGAGACGTTTTTGCATTTGTAGTAGTATTTGTATATTTACAGGGGTACACGTTGACGTACACAGACACACGTGTGTGTGTGTGTGTGCGGCTGGCTACAGAGGTCACAACTACAAATGCAAAAACGTCTCGAAAGTAATTTACCTGTACAAGCCTTGAGTTTAATGTTTAACATATGACAGCGACTTGTATCACAATGTCAACATCACTTCAAGATTATAATGACAGGTGTCGGATGTAACTTCTTACACAAATGTAAAAACACTAAAGGCCTCCACCCACCGAACGCGTGTCGTGCGCGGCGCGTGTCGTGCGTGGCGCGTGTCGTGCGCGGCGCGTGTCGTGCGCGGCGTGTGTCGTGCGCGGCGCGTGTCGGGCGCGGTTGAAGCGGTATATTCACACCGCAAGCAGGCGGCGTGTAGGAACGCGGGGGGTACGCGGCGGGCCCGCGCGTCATATCTCTCTCACTGCCAACACATTTAATATGTATCTTACTACCTCTATCACACTCAGCTGCGCGGGCCCGCGCTTCACACGCGACGCGCACGACACGCGGCCGCGCTGTAGAGTTGTAACTTTAGCGCCGCGGGCCCGCGCGGGCCCGCGTTCGGACCGCGTTCGATGTGTGTTTGAAGTGTAGTTTCAATGCTTTACAACTTGCGCGGGCCCGCGCAGCACACGCGCCGCCCACGACACGCGCTTGGTGGGCGCGCCTTTAGGGCCTATGCACACCGCGTTAAACGCGCCGTCGACGCTCATTCGTTTCCAATCACCTGTTTCAACAAAAACGCACGTCGTCTGCGTAGGCCCTCACAAAGCAGTAATTTCTCGAACCTTTTAAAAAGACACCATTCGCCACATACGAAGGTCTCACCTACTCGCCAACTGTGTCCCACTAACGCCATAACACCTATAGTTGTTCTTGGCGCCGTTGGTACAGTCGCCATCAGATATATCGGGGCGGCCAAGGTGCTCTCAAACATCTGAACAAGTCTCCATTGTCAAGGCATTAGAGACGTGTTAAGATATTTTTGAGCGCTTTGTCCGCACCGGTATATCTGGTGGAGACCGTACGACAACACGCAACAACCACACCCTGGCGTTTTAACCCGACTGCGGCAGAGCCGAGAGGAAGTGATATGATTTGGCAGTCTATGTTTGTATTTACATACGTGTGTTCAACACTGTCTGGTTTGTTTACTAGAGCTTTAAATTAACCTCATTTTGTAGTGTTGATCATCAAACAACTTAATGGGCCGTCAAATTAGTAGTTAGCACTTAAATCGGCCGTTCGTGTTTTATAGGAAACCAAACGACTTACGTTTAGATATTATAAGTCTAGTAACCCAATTTTATTGGTACCTATTAACAAAACCGAGAAGTACCGAAACTAGGAATACATAAAGTAATAATAAATATAGGGAGCAATAAGATCGTATTAAAAAATTATGATTGACAATCAACATTTTTGATCCCTGTCCAATGAAGCCCTGATGAATAGGCTCACTCAAGTATGATTGATTGATATAACAAAAAGTCTCCACTGCCCAATTCAACTGAAATTTTATTCTAGGAAATTCTATTATACTAACTTGCGACCTGAGATAGTAGGTATAGAAAACTATGGTTGCTCGCGCTCTATATACCCTATTCCATACAAGGATAGAAAAATCGTGCATGCGTTAATCGTCATTAGTCCTAGCGGTACGCAAAAATATGCTGCAAATGGTGTTAAAAGCATGAAAATTGGAGCGATTGATCTTTAGGTCATACGAATCAATTTGACCCGTAGCACGAAAAAAAAAACAAAAAAGGAGAGGAGTTATAACGTCAATTTTTTAGTAACTACAGGAAAAAAAATGTTTGATTCATGATGATTTAAAAATTATAAAAAAATTATAAATGTAAATATTTTCAAAATTGCTTTCTAGGGGTTGGATATGAGGCTATTACATATAATTTTAGGTATATTTTACAAATAATGATTCAACCGTATCATATCTGGAGGTGCCCAAACTTTTGGCACCTCCAGACTTTTGGTGCCCAGATTTTTATTTATATTTAAAACAAGTGACTGAAGAATGATGATGTGATATATTTTTAGAATCGGCTTAGTAAGCTCTTTCATTACATACCACACACAATAGGTTTCAGAACATTTTTTTTCCCGTACTAAAAAAAGATGACGTTATAACTCCTCTCCTTTTTTGTTTTTTTTATTCGTGCCACGGGTCAA
Organism: Epinotia bilunana; assembly: GCA_947049275.1. Taxonomy (NCBI): domain Eukaryota; kingdom Metazoa; phylum Arthropoda; class Insecta; order Lepidoptera; family Tortricidae; genus Epinotia; species Epinotia bilunana. The sequence goes on from OX346265.1 coordinate 9,352,266, forward strand.
ACTGATTCGTATGGCCTAAAGATCAATCGTTCCGATTGTCATGCTTTTAACACCATTTGCAGCATTCTAGTGAATTTCTGGGTGTACCGCTAGGACTACCTACATGCGATATCAAGGAAATCCAATTAGAAACGCGAAAAAAGTAGGTATTGCTGTATTTGAAAAACACTTACGTAATGGTCGAAATAAGTAAAACTAGTATAATATTTGATATCCTAGATAAATGAAGAAACGTACGAATTTGTCCGCAAATATCATAATTTTATCCCGAATGCAAAAGCAAAGCGCAATAAAAATTTGATACGAATATGACCGCTTCAGTCGCCCGACGGTCCCCCGACGCGACGAAGTTTGATAATAAAAATATATGAATTTACATAATATGTGACGATAATAATTATAATAAGTTTAAAATATTATTTGTTAGTTTTTAGAGTTTATTTTCTGAGTCGGGGGTTTTTAAAATTTTAAATTTTACTTTTATGTTTATTTCAATAACATGTTATCTATTTTAACAGTTTTGTTCATGTATATTATGTACAAGATTTTTCTTTGCTTCCAAAATAAGCCAAATAATATATATCTTGCAGGGGTCGTACTTTGAATAATTCTCTGCCTGATTGTTGTTGTTGATCCATTCCATCCCCCTACTGAATAGGTACATTTAAAGTTACCTACACATGATATAGGTAACTCTTTACACATGCCACGTTCATCAAGTATGTACTCAAAAACCTCAAACGAAGGCCCGAATCCTGTCAAATATTTTATTTCGAGTTATTAAAAGCCCAAACAAACGAATCACAAACGGGAAGCAATGGCGCTATGAAGGAAAGTGGGTTTAGGATTCAGTGTTGGCGGCGTGCCCGAATGTCAGTCGTTTAATAGAATTTAGTGTGACATTTTCGTACAAGTTCATCTTTTTAGAGCCCACGACTTTTATTATTGCAGTAATACAGTCACGTATATGTTCAGGATTGTCTTTAACTTGTCCATGCAGATACCTCCAGTGAATCATTATACTCGTACTCATATTTATGATGCACAAATACATTAAACGTCAAAAATTGCATACCTATTCGATTAAATTAAATTAACTGGAATTTATTTAAAATGTCAAAAAGTAAAATTATTGTTAAAATGTACACGTTAAATGAAATAAAATGTATAATCTACTCTCATACTCACTTACTCACTCACTTAAATCAACGCCCAGCCCAAACCGTTAAACCTAGAAAGCTGATCTTTTCACAATAGGCAGTTTATATGACGTGAATACCCACTAAGAAGGGATTTTTGTAAATTCCGCCCTCAAGGGGGTAAAAAAGGGGTTGAAATTTTGTATTGGGATGGAGTACAATTTTAAGTGAGAGACTTGGAACTTTGTGGATGGACTTCTTATTACAAAACAAGAAAAGTAATTTTAGGGTTTTGGAAAAACCCACCCCTAAGCGGGTTAAATAGAGGTGCAAAGTTTGTACGGGTGAAATTTGGTATAGAGATAGTTTTGAGTCCCGGGGAAGGCCATATAATAGTTTTTATGAATGGGGTGAAATGGGGGTGAAAGTTTGTATGGAGCCACGATAAAAACGAGTTCCACGTGGACGGAGTCACGGGCAGAAGCTAGTAAAGTTCTAGTTTCAGAAGCTAGTAAGCTAGTATGAATATGTAATTCTAAATATGAATTTAGAATTACATATTCATCGTCATCGTCATAATTCCCAGCCTGTAACAGCCCACTGCTGAACCTCTCACCAAGGCCACGCCTCTCATCTAGGAGTGACCCGCGATCTTCCTCATATCGCGGGTTAGGCACTCCATTACAAACCCATAGGATTGGGCACCTTAAATAACGAGCTAAAAGTCTAATCCGTTAATTGACAGGAGATAGTGGGCCTCATGAAGCCTTCTCAATCGCGGAGCAGTTTGCATTTGGCACTCTGGACATAATTAAGTTGTTACGTGAAATCCCGCATTGATATGACTGAAGTCAATAGATACACCATTCATATAAATGAAAGCACCATCAATCGATATAAGCGATTTGAAAGTTTAAAGAAAACGTCAATGATTCTTCATGACTTGGAAATTATAACAGGGAACACGTAATCAGTTAAACTGATAAAATACGTCCATGTTTCCTTTTTTTAGGCATTCATGCCCGAGTAGTGACAGCGAGATATTATTCATATTTTCATCACACTTTCTTGTAAAGGGCTTCATAACGCGCAGGGATAAAAAGTCTAGTCCGTTAATTGACAGGAGATAGTGGGCCTCATGAAGCCTTCTCAATCTCGGAGCCGTGGGCTCTTGGCAGTCAACTACGATGACTCGGCCACGACTTAGAGCGCCTGCGGTGCGGCATGCGTGGGAGCGAGACATCTGAGCGCGTCCTCCCGCTCCCACATGGCACTCCTCTGTATGTGTGTGACTACTATTGTGTTGTCGTAAGGCTGAAAAGGTTCAGGGTCTCCACGCCCCTGAAAAACTCCCTAAGATAACAAAATTAAAATTAAATTACAGCAGCTCAAGTTAGCAGTACAATCACCGCTGTATAAACCATGAAATTGCCGGTGTTATGTTTTGTGTTATGACTGGGTAACCTGCTGTGAAATGAGCAGTTTTATGAGCCACCTACTTACCTATGTCATACCTAGACACATAATTGTACCTACCTAATTATTACAAGTGTAAGCGCCGCTTCCCTATTTTAAAATAATATATTAAAACCTTTTTGGTACATGCCATATGCGGCCGTTAGATGGAAAAAAGATAAAACAAGAGAGGTTATCTATTTTTATCTTTTTATATCTGTTATTGTGTAGGTACCTACAGGAAATAAAGAGTATCAGTTATCAGTCATTAAGCTCACATTGTCAGGCATATATTGTTAGTGACAAAATTGAAATAACCACGCACCTGTCCTGTAACATAATAATAAATAATAAAGAATTATATATCATAATTATATTATCCTGTATAATAATAAATAATTATCGTGCTACCAAAGATTAAATAGTAGGTACGTAGTACTTTAATACAGAAAGGTCACCATCTCTAGGATGACATCAGATCCGACCTTTAACATTAAAATTTACCGGAACACGCCCTTTCTCTTCGTCGCATGACACACCCTGTTTAAAGTTCGCTTCGGTTGTTAATTTGCATTTTACGTGACATAAAATAAGGCATAACGTTTGGTGCGGTGCCTTGCCTGAAAATAAACCTAACTAAAGAAATAATCTAAAAAAAGATTCTCGGTGTTTCAACCACAGTGTAGTAGGTACAGACAGTACTTGTGGTTCGAAAATTTGTGCACGGAAAAAAGAAGCAAATGTGTGACCACGTTTTTATTGTGAAGAACGATGGTAAAAATATTTTTGAACCGAATAAATACTACTTACTCCCTGCTGTATCGTACCTACCTCTACTTATAATTACAATTAAAATCTAAATTACACTGAACTAGTAAAATGTATCCCACTTGGCAATTGGTCATCGCCTCGGGTGGTATGGACATGTCATGTGATAGGATGATAGTCATGTCACTAGAAATATATTAGGGTATGAATGTGGAGGGTTTGAAGAGAAGCCGTAGACTTAGGACGCCAACGCACTAAGCGGCTAGCCGCGTGCGGCTTGCCGTGCGGTTGAACAAAACATATGAAACCGTAAACGCAAAACCTCTACGCACTAAGCGGTTGGCCGCAACCGCAAGCGGCTAGCCGCTTAGTGCGTACAAGGGCAAAAAATTAAGCTAAGCCCTGAGCCCGGGGTGCCGGCAGAAGTGAAAACTTGAATATTAGTGGACCCCCCGTCCCCCCTGCCCCAAGCCTCGTCCCGAATCTCTCGCCTTACGAATCTTACCCATCCCAAAAAGTGCACAGCGCAGTACAAGTGGTGCGCAAATCAACCTATTCAAATAGACGCCATCTTTGGAGAGAGTGAAATAGAGCATCACTAGTGAAGCGGTGTGTTCCGATTAGGGCTGGTATACGGTGTGGTGTGTGAATACCAGCTGGTTGAGGCCACAGTACACGCAGGTTTATATATTCCTAACAATTACCTCAAAGCTGCAAAAAGTTTTGGAATTATTCGTGTACATGCTCGGCGTTGGTACGCCAGGCCTGGTCATACATAAACCAATTGATTCCGGCTTCGACATCCGTGTCTTGTTTGTTCTCAACGTAGTGAGACCAGCTATCGTAAACTTCAGTCTTGTCGTTTGAAGGCTATTAATGGCACTTCAAAGACCATTCGAGACGCTGAGGCATTCCGTGTCCAAACATTACGACAGGACCTGTGAGCTCATGTGTGTTCTAATTTTAAGTTATTTTTTAAAGGTATCAAATTCAGATTAAAGTGTTTTTACTGTAGGCTAGGCAATAGCAATCGCTGTAGCGACTTCATCCTGATGTCACATGTCATATATGTACTTCGTTCTATTAACAATTCGATAGTTAACGGTTTAACGCATCGGATTTCAATACCTCACCAAAAGGAGAGCTATCGTTAACGAATTAAGACTTCGGAATGGAAGCCACGATAGCGATCGCTATTTCCTAGAGACCTGGAGGCCGATTTCTGACTGACGACCGCTTGAAAATTCATCATCATCATTATCATTTCAGCCGAAAGATGTTGACAGCTGGACATAGGCCTCCCCAAAGAGTGCCACAATAGCCGGTCGTGCGTCACCCGCATCCAGAGGACTCCCGCGACCTTTACCAGGCTCGAAAATTAAATAAAAAAAACAGCATTATTTCAAAATAGCATTTCATAATTTTTGACAGTTTCATATTCATATTATTTTATTCATTGTATTGTATAGTAGATGTAGGTACAATAATGTTGGTGTTTGTTTACATTTCAAGAAAGTCTGTATATAGTCAGCATCAAAAGTAACTGCGCAATCGAAGACCCTTTTAACAAAGACTTTTGACGTCTTCGTTTGCGCAGTTACTTTTGATGCTGACTGTGATGTGATTTGATATTAACTTAATAATGGTACCAGTTATACAATGCGGGCAGGTACAAAGTTTATGTATTTATTCATCTTTGTCATCAATGAATTCATTTAACGAGTAACTCTTCTTTATCAAGAATGCCTTTAGGCGGTTGTTGAAGATGTTTCTAGAACTTAGGCATTTATCTCGTCGCTAATTTTATTAAATATCCTTTTATACACATCAGGTTAGGGCTATTTCTATGCAGTGTTAGTTTAAATAATGGGGTGCGTGCTAGTTTATTTTTATACCTGACCCGGTCGGCCTTATCACACGATAAGTGGCACGATAGAGCGTCCGTCTCGTTCTGTCGAACGGTGTCAGCCAGTGACGGACACTCTATCGTATCACTTATCGTGTGATAAGGCCGACCATGATACGGGGCCAGTGGGCGTAGCATGGTTGCCATTTTATCACTTATCGTTGTGGTAAAGACGCCCATCACGCTCTGACAAGTATGCGAGTGCGAGAGTGGCGGATGCCTTATCCACAACGATAAGTGATAAAATGGCAACCGTGCTACGCCCGCAGGTCTCGTATCGTCGCGGTTGGTCGGCGATCGAGTCTAGTGAACAACTGCGGGTAATTTCTTACAAATTTGCAAACTTCAAATATTTAAATTGATGTTAAATTGAGGATACCGTACTTTTGAAAATAGAGTTAACTTACAGCTTTCGGTGTTTTTAATGTTTGCAAGTATGCGAACGCACTTTTTTTGGAGGATGAATAGGTCATCTACATTATATTTCCCCATAGTAAGATACCGTAGCTAAGCCGGGAAAAAACGAACACGTAATATGCCATAACAGCAGTTTTTAAGTCTGTGGACTTTTTTAATTCTCGCGGGGCGTAAATAAATTGGGAGATTTTAGTTTTTGTACATGTGTCTTCCAATTGACGTGGGTGTCAATATCTAAGCCTAAGAGCGTAAAATTGTCTACACATTCCAGCGCGATACCATCGAATTTTAAGTAGTTTATATTTAAGCCTTAAGGGTTTTTTCCTAAGTTTTTCATTTTATTATATTACTAGCTTCTGCCTGCGACTCCGTCCGCGTGGAACTCGTTTTTATCGTAGCCCCATACATACTTTTAACCCCCTATGAGTTGGAATTTTCAAAAATCCCTTCTTCTTACGTCATATAAACAGATATTAACTACCTGTTGTGAAAAAAACAGCTTTCTACGTTTAATGGTTTCGGCTGGGCGTTAATTATAAATCATTCAGTCAGTCAGGACTTTTACGTTGATATATAATCATAATCATCATTTATTTTCAGATAACTAAGGATCCATCAATATATACTTATAGATTATCTACTGAACTCAATTCCGATGATTCTTCTAAAATATATTAGCGATTCAAAACAAGCGTTATACATAGATACATATATACAACGTACAGCCACGAACTTTAATTTGGAACCCACTTCAGGTTCACAGTCCTGTCATATTGTAAAGGAATCCTAAGAATATTTTTGCGAAATGTGTCATGTATTAAAGAACGAGACCGTAAAACTTCTTTGAACACACGCATTCAAATGACAAATATAATTTATCGCAAGTCCGTGTGAGATGTTAACCCGTCGTGTTCGGAACTTTCTGTATTAAATTACAGAAAGTTCCGAACACGACATTATATTTGTATATTTATTTAAGGTTGTCTGGAAGAGATCGCTTTAAAGCGATAAGACCGCCTGTTGTTACCATTATTTATTAAGCATTATTTTTTGTAAAATGTTTCTCTCTTGTCGTGGTGCAATAAAGAGTATTTATTATTATTATCTCTTTATTTAATGTTCATCTTATTATTATCTTTTTATTTACGTTTTCTCTCAGGGTAGGTTTTTACAATAATTATATAAAAAAGTAAAATATAAAACTATACATACAAAACATAAAATCATTATAAAAACCTAACCTAGGGTGGAGCCGGCAGCGAGGCGGGGCCTAAGCTACCGGCGGTCAGGGCGACAGAGACAGGAACCTCCTGACTATCCGCGCAGTATCCAGGAGTACCGCCTTCTGTATCTGACCCTTGATCCAACCATCTAGCGAGAGTCTCTTGAGGTGATGGTCGAGACTCTTCGCTACTAAACCGTTCGCCGAAACGACTATCGGGACTTATTATTATTATTATTACAATACAACTTTGTCAACTTATCAACTCTGCCATATGCCATAACGTGTTTATATGTATTATGCTATGTAATGGATTGACATTTAATTTGAATTATTGTGTAATGACATATTGAAATCTAAATTGACTATTATGCATTGTAATAAATTGAATTTTTAATTTAAATTATTTAGTTAAGTAGTAATAAGGATGATTTTAATGTAAGGTTAAGGCACTATTGTATTAGGGTTACCTGTAAAGATAGTTGCTGTGTGTGTAATAAATAAATAAATAATAAATAAATAAATATTTTTTTTTTTAAACGGCTCACCTATTTATATTACAGAACTTTACAGAAAAAGAAACGATATCCTATTTATTTTAGTGTAGTTAGAGTACCAACAGTGCCGTGTAATAATTACAGGAAAAAAACACAGCACTGAAAAGAGGACCACTTAGTCCGATGTCACATCAGGATTTAAATTTCATCTCTTTCACATCCCAACTTGTTATATATGTTTCGCGCCCTCATTCCGACACAATAGAGTGGGGACATGGAAACATAAGTATTTAATAAACTGTAATTGAGATGAACAAATTGAGTTCGGTGTAGGTACTTATAGCCCGCATCACACTGGCGCGGCCTGGCCGCGGCGGACAATAGTAAACTTGTCATTAGCTCTCAAACTTACTATTGACCGCCACCGCAGGCCGCTCCAGTCTGTGAGGTGCCCAAACGCGTAACCCAGACGGAGATGGCGGGATGACCTCGGCGCTTTTCGGGGGGACTAGTCTCGTTTAGAAAAAAGAGTGGGAGGCATTTGCCCAGCAATGGGACAGTACGGGCTAGAAGAATGAAATGATATTATGAAATCGGAAACAACAAACAGAAATTACCTCCAACCCATAGCCCTCCAAACCACACATCGCGCACTTTTTATTTTCAATCCGAACCAAAGACATGAGCTCATTCTATGAATTATTAAACGGCCGGAATTGCGTCCCTGCTTTTATAATTCATGCGTTCAGCCGATTATATTCGGCCAGTGATACGGGTGGACTGGCAACAAAGACCGGCGCTTCGTTATTGAAAAGTTTTATAAATAAGACTTGACATTGATAACGACCAGTCTCAATGCCAATTGGGATGGACACATTCGATTATTTTTACAAACTTTTATTTAATTGGCACTGTTAGTACCTATGTAAGCTGCAAACCACTTTTCAGCCATTTCTTGTAAATGTGGTGGGAACGCAATATTTTTGCAGCACTAAGCTCATTACATGATGAAGACAGAAGATGCCTATAGTAACTCCGAAACTACACAAGATAAATCTGCCGTTGTCGTCGTTGATACTCATTGGAACAATCAACGACTAGTTTATGATTGCAGAAGTCGGCAATTCAAAGCTTACAAAATTATTTTTGTCATAATTTTATTTGACAGAATTTTATTCACATTATTTTTTACAGCAACACTTAAATCTTTAACACGGGAACAAATTACGTTGTGGTTTTTATCTAGAACATAAAATAGATACATCAATTACACTTTGTTGTACAATATTTAAATTTTGTAAGCAATAATCAATAAACATCATAGAGATACAAAATATTTAATCGTCATGTGTTAGTAATTACAAAATATGACATAGAGTATCCATGCAAATGATGACTGCAGTTGCATTTCGTAACACAATGTTAGACAGCTCAAATATTTCTAACGTTATGATTTTGTTAATCATCCAAAAGGAAAGGACTTGGTAACTGGGTCGTTCTTATTTTTACCGACAATAGCTTTTCCCTTACCCATACTCAGCGAGTCAAATTGGAGTATTGATTGTTATGTTTTATTCATGAATGTATATACCTCATTGTTCCTTTATACATTTTTTACCACATCATTCTTCATTTTCTTTGACCAGTAACTCTTTTAGAAACTTATTTTTTGTAGAATCCTGTGACAGTGCTAAGTTGAATAGGAAAAATACTTCATTTACATTAAAGGACACATTACATAATGCCATTAAAAAATGCAACTTTCTTTTATTGGGACTCGGTTCTCCATTACATCGTCGGTAAAAAAGAAGAACGACCCAACTATTTTTATTTATTATTGTGTGGTATTGTGGGCCTTTATATGCCGCTTCGACCAGCAGGTGATCTATTGTGGCAGCCCTTTGTTTATATTTCACCGTTGAGACCCGTTGCCTCTAGGAAATTCCAGATTCTTTGGGTGGTGATATGTTGTACCTCTTCTGGGTGCACGATGTGCCGCCCTAGGTAGATACTTTTTTTGTGCATGAATGTTCCGCAGGAGCAGAGCTGCCTCCTGGCAGAACCTGCAAGTTGCGTCCTGTTTCATACCCATTTGAAACAGGTGCTTGTTTAATTTGCAATATCCTGTCAGAATTCTCGTCACTGCGCAGGTTTTGTGCCTTCTGAGTTGCAGTAGCTCTTTAGACAGTTTATTATTGTACCCTTTGATCAAGGCTTTAGCATGTTTTGTCCTTTGGCGAACTTCCACAGCTTTATTGCCTCTGATTTTTCTGTGTTGTTTAGCAGAGAATATGCTTTCCGTTTTGTGATACTACAGAACGGTTCTGGGCCGACCAGGGTTGTGTCCGCGCCCTTCCTTGCAAGTTCATCTGCTTTTTCATTTCCTACTAAGTATGTCGGAATGTCCTGGTACTAAGTATGACTTTGTTGGTATTAGCCAGGGTGTTTAAATTGTTTTTACAGTTCTGGACTAGTTTAGAGTTTAGAGGACGACCCAACTAACACGTTATTCATAAACGCCTCATTCTAAACATACCAATTAGACGGGTGCCCCTCATGGTTTGGTAGTACCTACATAAAAACTGAGGCTCTAGTATAAGTTTTACCGAAACAAAACGTTACGACCGCGTTTGCGTTTAGCTGTCAAATCCCATACATATTGGGGGTAAAACGCAAACGCGATCGTTACCTTTTGTTTCGGTAAAACTTATACTAGAGCCTCTGTACGGTACGTTTAGCAGCAAAAGTTTATAATCCATATATGACCACTTCATAAAGTAGGATACTATTGTCAAGGTTTCATATAAAATAGAAAATAGCGGTAGCTTAGTAGCAAAGAAAACTTTTTTGTATTCAATTACAGGCACGGCTTAACTTTGTGACTAGTGTTTTAAAGTAAGCTGGCTGTTATTAAACTGTGCTTATCCCAGACAACATAACTACAGCACTCGGTGCGGTGTATATCCGAATTCTTGGAACCGACATTTCAAACATATGTTCCACTTTTACTGAATAATTAATAAATCCGTACAACTTTACTCCGAGCCGTGGCAAAGTTAATGTATACTTTAATCTAAAGATTCATTCAAATTATTCATTAGAGGCCACATTTATTAAATTTACAAGTCAAATTAGCTCTTGTAGGACTTTGATTGGAATGGTTTGGTAGGGAAATAAAATAATATTGCCAGGAAGTGGATATATATATTATATTACTCCATGAATAGACGTTGCATCAGTGGCATTGCATTAAATTGCTACGCCGGGTGTCGAAATTTATCTAAGGATAAATAATTTTAATTAAATTCCATGACGCACTTTAGTTTATTCCGTGGAAAATATTCACGTTTCTGGAACTGGCCCTTTGTGAAATGAAAGATTTTTTTCCATTTCAAACTTTTCAAACTTAACATATTTTCTTCAATATCAATATCATCAGTCAATAATAATAAATACTTGAAATGCAGAATACATACCGAAAACGCTGAAAATCTTGAACGTAAGGGCCTTATCACACTTGCGATTTGTGAGCGAGTTGAAAGCGAAGCGAGCGCGCAGCGAGTTCGCCGCGTCTAGAGTAGGGAATTTCCCAGCGAGTACGCAGCGAATTTGTTGCGCACTCGCGGCGAAATCGCTGCGCACTCGCAGCGAACTCGCTGCGCGCTCGCTTCGTTTTCAACTCGCTCACAAATCGCAAGTGTGATAAGGCCCTAATAAACAGAAACCTAGGGAGAGAGTAGATACAACTTTGTACCCTTTGGCGTCGAGACCCTCGGTTCGTGGGGTCCCAGTGCGCATAGCTTATAAGTTTCTGCAAATTTGCGGAAATCGCGAAACGTCTGGTGACTATAGTATCCGCAAAACCAAGTGGCGAGTCAGGCAATAAAAGTCAGTACTATTGTTGCACAGCCCGCTCCATAAGGCAGTGCAGGTGCGAAAGAGATAGTATGATCCAATGATTTATGACCTGACTCGCCACATGGTTTTGCGGATACTAAGTATAGTGGTGACTGAAGAGCTGATGGCTAATTCAGCGAGGAAATGCTGCCATTATCCTCGGTACAATGAACTACAATGCCTGGAGGGCCTTTTTTAAATTACTTTAGTTAATGTTAATTATTATCTTGTATATACTTTAGAAAATAAATGGTATAGTTTTCCGTAATAATAATATATCATTTAAATATAATGTTAATAATGTCTATTAGGTACCTAAATTAAAGATATTGAAAATTACAATATTTTCAACTATAAAGCACCTAAAAATACCAATCAGCTCAGAACACATTGACCCAACTGTAATTTAAAAACATAACTTTAGTCTAACGTCCCGTAACCATAGAAGAAAAAAAAATCCGCCAGTTTTGTCGCCAAGGAACTTTTATCCCGCCGTATAATAAATAACCATGTAATGGAGAGTTATTTTTATTTAAGAGCCCGCTATCAAAATACAAGTACATAGTTATGAACACGAGTATAATATGTTATCATTTCCCAAGGTTTTCGTCTAATAGCTACTTCTTGGAAAACGAAGATTTATACGTTGCGGTGTGTGTAGGTATTTAGCGGTATGTTTGCCGTTGAAGAAATACCAAACTAACGAGCAATTAAAAGAGACCTTCGGAATCTCGGTAACATTTTCAACAACACGTGTTTACCTTCATTTTTCTCCACTGGATTTTCTCCGTCAGCCATGTTAACGGAACTATAACATAGAAATCACACACAATTCACCGGATTTATTATGTCATCCACTATAAATTGTCACTAAAACGACCTTGTCACGCATCGCTTCACACGAAAACATTAGGGTACGATTTTACGAGTAGTCATATTTTAAATTATGATTCTTATTTTTATCACGAACTCCGAATGTCCGCCAAAAAAGAACGTTTTCGAATATAAGCAATTTAAAAGCGCTCGCGCCTATGTATTTTCGCGCCAACTCGCGATTGTTTTTTTTTAAGTCCGACACACACGTCCCTATGCGACAGACGTTGGTCAAACACTGTTCTATTTCAGTTGATTGTACAAAATGAAAAGATTTATTCGCACGTGCAATTAGACTGAGATATTATTGTTTGTATACACCGCCGCGCCGGCAATTGCACAGAACGAATTTGATTTATTATAGTTTACTTTGTGTGTCGGGAATGTCTGGATCTGTTTTTAATTGCCGGGCCTTCGTAAAAACGCATCTGTAACTGTAACCGGGGTAATATTGTCTCTGCTTTCCACGATTCTTAATCATTTAATAAAGATTTTAAAAGGATTTTATCACGTATATTATGAAATATAAATATATCCGAGTCCTCGCAGCGCTCGTGGTCATAGGGTTAAAGTATAGTCTAACTACTACCTTTCATTTCTTAGAGTTGCCATGCCAAAGTTAAATCTCCAAGTAAGTATAATAGATGAACGTAATGGTTTGTTTCGTAGAATACCAGACGTAGACGTGTCATTAGTATTCACACACTTCAAAGAAGATTAATCCCCTTTGTTTATCTCCAATTTGAATAATGGGAGACGTCGGTTTTTGCGATGAGCATCTGCGAATATTTTTTAAACTTCGGTCGATTTGTGTAAGATTGTCCCCTAATATTTTTTGGCATCAGCCATCACCTATTGGCGATCTAGCGGCGGCTGATCTTCGACTGGGGCTACAGGCTACCAAAGAGGACACACACACACACGCACGCATGCACGCACGCACGCACGCACGCACGCACGCACGCACGCACGCACGCACGCACGCACGCACGCACGCACGTACGCACGCACACACACACACACACACACACACACACACACACACACACGCACACACACACACACTTTGGTAAGATGATATCCAAAATCGTTGGAATCATATCAGCTGAATCTTGACCTAGCGTTATGATTTATTTACGAGCGAGGCGGTTCTGCATACAAATTGCCGTCATTAATCTATTGCCGGGACATCCTGCATCTTGCTCTTCATGTCTATCTGAATCAACGTTTTGATTTGCATCATATTTATATTTGTTACGCGTACTCGTTTTCGAATTGTATTCACGTGATGCTCTCTGATGCGCTCTGACGATCACGTCAAAATTCATCAGATGAGTGTGAATCTAACCGAACTAACTGTATGAAACCAATATCATTCTGTCGCGTCAGACATAATTAAACGGGCTTCGGGTTTTAGTCTAACGCTTTATAACCTCTCAATTTATGATGTGTATGTACCTAGTTGGTGTGTGACACTATGAACTTCAACTATGACATACCCAACGATAACCTCCTGGAGGTTATCTGTGGACATACCTAACCTTGTTAAAACATGGATATCGTATCGACTGGTTAAAAACGCAAGGAGACGAGAGGAGAGTGCCAAAATACGCAATGAGTTAAAGCCAAAAAATAAAACAAACGATCGCTAGTTGGCGTGTCCAGCCAGTTGATATGTAACTGCATGACAAGGTTATAGCACTTATAGCGATAAAGCTTTTTACGCCACTGCTCGGAAAAGTGACAATAGATGGTCAGAATTTAGGCTTCACAACTGGGGTTAGTTGGACGTCGCACGAACAGGCCATCTATGAATTCAAACTGTCCAACAATGTTTTTATAGTGCAGTTGGAACAGCGATTCGACCACTCACACACTCCTTACTGCCGGGCCAGCGAGCCGGGACCGCCGCCGCGCTCTCTTGTTTAATATTATGATCTTCATTTTAATTTAGAATTATTTGCAGTTTGCGTCCATCTCTTGCTTTCTAGCCTCTATCTACAACACTGTACTATTCATACAGGCTGAGTGAAATTGTGGTGTGGTGGGATTGAGGTCTAGGCTTGTACTATGGACAACACAGCTAACAGACCACCCGTGCACTTTTTGTGCATTGTAATAAGATTGTTTATAAATACAGGATGGTCAGTTAACTGTATTGGCATTAGTACTTGGCGCAAGCAGATGCAAATACCACTTAGGTACCTAGTCAATACGTTAAGTATGGGAGACCTCTTGTCAGGACATCCTCGTGTAATGTTTTGATGGATCAACGACCTTAACGGTTATTTCTATTAGCATATTTTTGCCGTGCACGTTCTGGTTAACCCAAGATGTTGGGATGGTTTATGGATTATCACAGGATAATGGAAAAAGCTACGGTAGCCCAGTGGTTCAGGCATGCGACTGTCTAACGGCGATCGTCGGTTCGAATCCAATGCAATTCTTCTAAGTACCTAATTCTGTCAAAAAAATAAAGATCAGACAATTCATTTTCTATTTCTTATCGAGCAAACATTTTTATTTAATATTATTTAGTCATTCTTGTAAGAAGTTTGTCCCCTAATTTCAGTGGTTGCTTTGAAGGTAACTCTAGTCACATAAAATTCATGACATTAGTACCTACCAGTAGTAGTTTCGGTTTCGCTAATGCAGCTTCTTTAAATTATCATTTTCGCCTTCAAATTTACTTTGTTGTCTACTAAATTAATAGGTAAGTAGGTCAGCGACTTAGCTCCTTTGATTTGGTAGACCATGAAATACTTATGCGGAAATTAGATTTGTATGGTTTTAAGGGTCAATCTTATAATTTCCTGAACAGTTAGCTTAGTAATCGGAAGCAATTTCTAGAGCTAAATAGCCTTGTCATTAATATTGAAAGTTCCGTTAAATCGAAGCTTGTTACAGTAAAGAAAGGGGTCCCACAGGGATCAATTCTGGGTCCTATTCTGTTTATCCTATTTACAAATGACCTAGCCAACTAACTATATTTCTAACACCATTCCCGGATGCGGAGTAACTGTTTTTGCGGATGACACTAGTTAGTTGTTAAATTATTATTGTTGCTGCAAACAGTATGTCCGAGCTTGTCGAGCTGACCACAAATGCATTAACGGCTTTCCAAAATTGGTTCGATATCAATAACTTGCGTTTTAATACTGACGAAACCCAAATTATGTTATTAATCATAAATAATGTTATGTTAGATGTAGTTGATAGTGTACAATTTCTTGGTGTACGTATTGATGCAGGCCTTAAATGGAAAGAGGAGCTGGATGCCGTTGAGAATTCCATTTCTTCAGCCTGTTATGCTCTGAGGAGCCTGAGGGAGGAACTCACTATAGAACAACTTAAAGTCATATCATATGCGTTAGTACAATCTAAGCTTAGGTACTGTATCAGGCTCTGGGGAAATAGCCTTAAATATAACCTTAACAAAGCTTTGGTTGTTCAAAAAAGGGCCACGTATGTATGACACGTATAATAAGTTAAATGAAATGTAAAAATATAGTTATTTAATAGTACAGTTATATTAGACATTTTTATTTTAATATATTTCAAACATAATATTTGTATTATTTCGGAATAAATCAACCAATCAATCAATCAATCACAAATTTTAATCGTATAAATACTTTTCAAGCAACTGTATTTCAAGTTATTATGATTCAGCGTGGTGATTACTAATATATAGCAACTAAATTTGTAACATAGGTCTACATTTTATGCTTTTAAAAAGTGTACCTATCTATTGGATCTATACGATAAATATAATTGGATCTATAAAATACAAAACACGGATTCTAATTTCACATTTTCACCTCTACTTTTAAACGTTAGTATATGTCATTGACGACTGAATCTACTATTATTGAACATGAAATTTACTTAATATTGTCTTAGTGACCAATATTTTTATACGTTAGCAAAGTAATTGACGACAGAATCTGTTTTAGTTGAATATGAAGTTTACTTATTATTGTCCCAAAGTAATGGGCAATGATAAATCTAATTTCAATAACCTATTTGCTCCCACTTTCCGCTCTGAAGGACACAAGGTAACGAACTTCCCATCACCGGTAAAAACAAATGTTAAAACAAACGTATACTAGGCAAAAATGCCCCGCCAGCAAGTTGACGAACCCCCGCTTTCTCGGGGATCCTACTTTCTGCTCTGAGGGACACAAGGTAACGAACGAACCTATACTTACCCGTTTTTATATATAAAACAATTTTATGGAATGAGTGAGCTTGTGTACGGGGAATTAAAATCAAACAATCATCTCGCGAGGTGTGTTGCTTTGCAAATTTTCAGTTGACCTATGCAAATTTTCATTAAAAAAGAATACTATTTATTAATTTAGTTGTTAAATTATTATGTGCGATGCCCTTTATAGAGGCTAGATTATGATTATATTAGTAGACAGATGTTGAATGTTTAAAATAAATAAGGAAGCTGACGTAGGTACATCATCAGTCGCCAAGTTATCAATTTAGAAGATAAATATTTTATCGGTAGCTGAGATATGAGAATTGTTGTTTGTAAATGGACGCTGGAATTTTTTATTATGTTGGGATAGAAAATATAGCGTCTTAGTTTAATAGAAGCTGTTCTATTAACCCGTTGCTAACGTACAAAAAACCGGCCAAGTGCGAATCGGACTCGCGCACGAAGGGTTCCGTACCATTATCTATAATAACGGCGTTTGTTGTATGGGAGCCCCCTTAAATATTTATTTACTACTGCTTTTTAGTATTTGCTGTTATAGCGGCAACAGAAATACATCATCATCTGTGAAAATTTCAACTGTCTTAACTATCACGGTTCATGAGATACAGCCTGGTGACAGACGGACAGACGGAGGGACGGACAGCGGAGGCTTAGTAATAGGGTCCCGTTTTTACCCTTTGGGTACGGAACCCTAATAAAGACGTTAAGTTGCAGGTGCTAATGAAAACTTTAATCGCTTCACTTATCATTTCCCTTTTTATACTCTGTACCTCGCTACTTATAACCAAAGGAATGCGTATTCTTTCTAAAAACGCTAATAAGTTATATATATAATATATATAAGTATATGACGTGTCAAAACAAACAGTTGGTTTAACATCATCATCTGATCAGCCGAAAGACGTCCACTGCTGGACATAGGCCTCCCCCAAAGAGTGCCAAAGTGACCGGTCCTACGCCACCCGCATCCAGCGGACTCCAGCAACCTTTACCACGTCATCAGTCCCACCTTGTGGGGGGCCTACCCACGCCGCGCCTTCCGGTACGTGGTCGCCACTCGAGAACCTTTCCGCCCCAACGGCCATCGGTTCTACGTGCTATGTGCCCCGCCCACTGCCACTTAAGTTTAGCGATTCGGAAGGCTATATCCGTTACCTTGGTTCTGCTGCGGATAGCCTCATTTCTGATGCGATCACGCAGAGAAACTCCCAACATAGCCCTCTCCATAGCCCGCCATGGGTGACTTTGAGCCTTCTTATGAGACCCATAGTAACCACGTTTCAGTGCCATATGTCAACACTGGCAACACACACTGGTCAAAGACTCTCGTCTTGAGACACTGCGGAATATTGGACGAAAAGATGTGCCGTAGCTTCCCGAACGCTGCCCAGCCGAGTCGGAGTCGACGATTGACCTCTACCTCGAAGTTGGACCTACCTAACTGGATAGTCTGTCCTAGGTATACATAATCGTCTACAACTTCGAGCGTAAAGTGTCCGATTGTAATGGGAGTTGGTACTACATTTTAACATGCATTTAATATATAATTTTAACCACTAGTTTATCATACACACAAAGCTGCGAGAGTCACGCGCTAAATAACTAGGCGGGTTGGAATGGTGCAGTAAATCCCATCGTTGTGCCGAGCTCCGGAGAAATATTTTATGACTTCACGTGTTACTGAAAATCCGCGCCTAGAGTTAGTCGGCAGCCACAGAAATTTTGCGGCGGGAACGGATACTTCGTTCGTTCGGGTATCTCCATCACTATTGCACTTGCGTACTCGAGTGACAGAGAGGGAGGAAAACGAACGAACGAAGTAGGCGAAATAATTATTGATGAGTCCAGCCTGTACGGTCGATTTCCGCTACGTAGCGGTAAAAAGCTGCTACGTGCTGCTACTGCTACGCCGTAGCGTAGTACACGTAGCGTTGCCTGGCCTCGAATGGCTTTTGCTGATAGCTGTACTTATACATTTTAACCCCCGTTGCAAATAGGGGTGTATCTATGTGTCTGTTTGTGGCATCGTAGCTCCTAAACGAATAGACCGATTATAATGCGTTGTAACAAAATCGGATCTGCCGGTTTTGAGATGAAAATGTCGAGGAATTTTAACTTTTCTTCGGTTTCTATATTACTGGCACAGTTGCTGGCCACACTATTATGGCCATTCCCAATAATCAATCCACGGATAGTTTTCCTTACCAGCAGTTACATTTTGACACATTTTCTACGGGTAATCTGTCAAAATGTAACTGCTATGGTAAGGAAAGCTATCCGTGGATTAATTATTGGGAATGGCCGTTAGTCAGTAGCCGCTCGTTGGCCCAGTAAAAACTTGTCGTAACGAGTAAACTCAAACCCACCGCAAACATGTCCGTTTCGTGATTATTGATAGCATTCATCATGCTCCTAGCGAGCGTTATTCCCGGTTGTGCCCTAAAGGAGTCCGGGGTCCGCTTTGACACCCAATCCCACATTTTGGCACAGGCACTAGTTTTACGAATGCGACTGCCATCTGACCTTCCAATCCAGAGGGAAAACTGAACATTGGTTGAACTGAATATTGATAACGTTGATGTATTAAATTGAATCCGAGGGGGAAAACGTGTTTGAATGATACTTGAATTAGGAATTGGAAATGTGGAATATGGGTTGTCGTCAGTTCACTCTCAGCGTAACGATAATCACATGGAGGTGCTTAGGCGGTCGTCACACTGCTCCGCATCTCCGGACGGAGGTGCGTCGCTGCATACAAATTTCTCCGGACGGAGGTGCGGTGCATTGTGTCGTACCACATGGAATTTATATACAAACTAAGGCACTCGCATACAACGAGCTCCGCGTCTCGCAAGGAGACGCGGCGGCAGTGTGACAACCACCTTACATTGCAAGCCCATTCGACACAAATATGAAGCATGCCTGTACGAACGATTTCGGCTACACGGCGGGGAAATGCTGCTACACGCTACGGCGTAGCACATGTGGCGTCACTTGGAATTGGTTAATGCGGTCTACAATGGTAACAATCTCATTACCAACTTGTCGTTCCAATCTGTTGTAAGTCGACCGAATGATATGTCGGTATCACTATGTCACTTCTACTCGCCTTACGCCTACAGACGTAAGGCGAGTAGAAGTGCCTGGTACACTCAGCAGCAGAAGTTGCTAAGCAGTTCACTAGAACTGGCATGCAATACAATACAATACAATACTTTATTGATAACCCCATAGTTACAAGTCAAATGGTGAGCACTAGCTTAAAATGATCTATCTTTAGGTACATGAACTCTAATGTAATGGGAATAAGGATCTGCGTAGGTCAGTTTGAGCGTGTTATTTTGCTTAGCTACTTCTGATGCTGACTGTACAGGATCATACCTATAGATTGCTGGCTCAACTGCCAAACAAGTTGTGAGCCGATAAATTGCTACATACGCAGGCATATTGTGGCTTGCCATTTCGACTAGAAACTTACCTTGAGTAACGCCAGGATCCCAAAAATGTTGCGTATCACTAATACAAAAGGATTCTGCGGATAGTATAATTCGGGAACTGCCCAGTCAATTATGGATTGCTATTACACACACGTTTTCTCAACAGAATTTTAGACTAACTACTGAATATTAATTGTTTACATACAATACACAGTCCTGATAACGAAAAGCTTTCCTTTGTTTTCACACGGCATGATCTGAATAGGGGTGTAGACACTAAATAAAATAATCAGTAGTCATCAACGCAAAAGGTTAAATAATCACGAAGTTATAAGTGTCCAAAGTTTTAAGAAGGGGTATGTTTTGTCCCTTTTTTGCAAGACGTAACTTCATATGAAACAATGACGCTTGTAGATTGTGACGTCACTATAGACGGCAACGGGCCGCGCCCCGTCGTGTGCGGCGCCGCCGTCGATGCGACCCCCCGCAGGCTCGTGTAATGTGACGTCACACACTGTTTGCGTTTTCTCTCTTTTAACAAGCAATATTAAAACGGTTGTAGCTTCGTAATTCTTTGCGATATCTGAATGGAATTTTCGTCACTAGGCATATTTTTTTGCCTTCTTTCTTTTGGATTAATAATAAATTTTGAGTACACCCCTATTCTACACTTACAACATCTTATCTTATCAGAGTATAAAACTCTACTAAACCTCAATAATATTAGTGGTATTCGTCTACCAATTTGTTGACAACTAATGACATATGACGTACGTCAACCAACGGCCTCCTTCCTAACATACTTATTAATACTCTTTGAACTAAGTAGGTACACCTACTCAAAGGAAACTACCTACTTTATCATCATCATCACCATCATCATTTTCAGCCCGTAATCGCCCACTGCTGAGCATAGGCCTCTCGAGTACGCCACCCCGATACGCAAAGCTTCCGCGTAAGTACTCTACATCATACTAGATTGTTATAACTAGGGTCTAAAATAAGCAATATTATCACGAGGAGGTTAATTTCTCCAAAAAAAAAATGTTCGTGGGGTAACCAATAGCTATTAGACCAGAGTAAGTTGTTACACACTATATTTTGTATGTATGTATGTAAGCACTTTATTGTACACAATAACAGGTTAAAGAATATACATGTCACACAATAGATCAAAGTACAAAGGCGAACTTCTCCATATTTGCACTTCGATTGCGAAAAAAGAAACCACCCATAAATGAATAACAAATTCCACGGCAAAAATATTGTCTAATTTGGTGGCACGCTATTATTTTTCTCAAACATGCAATGAAATATACACATTGTGTTCTTCATAATGCGCTTCGAAGTGTCACGATTCGGGCGCAGCGAGACGAGAGATCCGTAATGCCATTTCATACAAAATTAGAGGCCTAGGCGGGCAAGATAGTCTTTTTTAATTTCCATTCCACGATGTGGCACAGCATCACGGCGTTCAGCCATGAAAATTAAAGTTTGATTTCTTGGAGTTTTCTTTTATTTATTTCATTGCAAGTTTGAGAAAAGCACTATACATACCTTGGCGTGAAAAGGGGTTGCCAGCCTCATAACTATCCGACCTCGCTACGCTTGGCCGTCTATATGTACATACTCGGCCGGCAACCCCTTACTTCCCGGCCTCTGTAGTAATGTTAGTACATTATAGTACATAATAGTTTATATACTCGTGTTTTTTTCCTACGCGAGCCGAGGCCACCTTACTATGTATATAATACTTGTCTGGCACAGCTAAGACCGGGCTCATACGGATCACCTTTAGTGGTAACCGTAAAACACACGCTCGCGATCCAAGCTCCTGAATAAGGCATTTACTTAATATAATTCAAGATTGTACACTATGGCAACACTGAGGCCTTTACTCACTGCAACATTATGGCACTTAAGCGCCATTATATTTTCAGCAACACTCCAGTCTTTAACTAAATCATATTAATTGAACACTTATTCTGTTTTAATAACATAACAACATTTAATATGTAAAACAATTTGTTCAGTTTTATCGGGAGTTTTAAATGACTGTTTGTCAAGTGGTCTGTTATATGATAATAATTACTGTAGAACTTATTTTTTATATGGGGTTGTCCGTAACATATTACGTCATGACAAAAGAAGGAGTGAGGGAGGGGGGGGGGGGGTCTGACCATGGGATGACGGTACGGTAGTCAGGGGGGTCAAAAATCGTCCAAAAACGATGAATTGCGGAATTTGCGGGAAGACTAAAAATTAATAAACAAAACGGTAAGTCAGCAATAAAGTCCGAGAGGTAATTGGCGTTATCTCAGTTGTAGAGGTGAAAGTAAAGAGGGTCAATGCAAATAGTTTAGCAAGTGTTCCTTAAAATTAAGTCTCAGTAAAAGACGTAATTTAAAATACAGTCGCTGTCTCAATTATACAGGTAATTATGACACGTCGTCACACAATCGAAAACACTGATCCCAGATATTGAGGTTGATTTGCTTTTGGAGTATGGAATTCTTACTGTTCCTGCTTTATATGTTCTTATAGTTCTCAGTGATTTGATATAAAAAACCTGAATTATATTGAAACATTAGTAGAGATACAAAAACGCCTATCAACCAGAAGGATGGACCTACCACAAACAGTAAACACCAAACTCAATACTGTCAAGCACTCCTCGGGCTATCAGGCGATTGCCCTCTTTAATAAGTTACCTGTTGAGTTGAAGTCCATTGCGAGTAAGGGGATGCCTTGATTCGAGTTGACCACGCCCCCTTGACAGAGACACGCTTATGCCTTCCGCGCACGAGAAAACGAGATGCAACACTCTTCGGGAAAGGCTTTTTTGGACATTCGATAAATACCTAACTAAGTGAAGTTTTGTTTATATTTCATTACTTAAATGAGATTTTAGATGAGATAATATACTATAGTATTAACTTGATTTTGTCTTAAAATAACGTATTGTTTGAGTAGGCTGAGTAAAAAAGTGAAAATAAAAGTACCATTTGGATTTTTTCTATGGAGGAAACTTTAGGCAACCATGTGTCGATTAAATCAGATAAACAAATGAAAAGAAATGAAATGAAATGAAAATGAATATGAAATGAAATGAAATATTTTATTAATAACATGGTTACAGGTCATATAGTAATATTACTCATAATTATCATTTTATTATGTACATACCTACTATTTTAGGATTATCTAATTACATTAGGATAGGTAGATTCAAAAATTCATCGTAAGTATAAAATAATTTCTCCATAAGCCACATATTGAGTCTTTTTTTAAACGCTGGGGTTGTAGCTGCATTTCTAATTATGTCGGGCAATCGGTTATAAATTGTCGGACCCAAATAATAGTACACGGATCTTTCCGATTTAGCGAGTCTATGTCGCTCGGCGACCAACCTGTTCTGGTTTTTGTTACTGCGGAGGTGGTATTTAGTGTTTGTACCTTTGCGCTTGAATATACCGATGTTTTCCCGTGTAAACAATGCCACGTGTTGTATAAATAGACAAGGCAAGGGTAGGATCTTAAGGTAGCGCACCCCCTTAAATATGTTTAAAAGGAATCTCAAGGCTTTTTTTAGGGTTCCGTAGCCAAATGGCAAAAAACGGAACCCTTATGGATTCGTCACGTCTGTCTGTCTGTCTGTCTGTCTGTCCGTATGTCACAGGCATTGTCCGTATGTCACACATGGCTTAACTAGCCTAAAACTAAATAGTCTAATTTTTAGACATAATTTAGGCGGCAGATTAAAAACGACATATTAAGAATACCATTTAGGCAGCTAAGTAAGTTGTATAGACCGCCTAAAATAAGAAACGTCAGATTCAAATTAGCGCTGTCATTTGATTATAACAGCTGCTTATAGAATAGCATTATTTAGGTGTCGCTTAAACACAGCGACACCTAAATAAAATTAGGAAGTTTAGAGGCCACTGTAGAATCGGGTCCATTGCCTGATTGCACTCTTATTTATGCTATGCAGGACGGTCTGGCCTGCGCCTTATTAGAATACATCCATTATTATTTTCTACCCGAGCAATACTCAACATGTGTCAAAGCAGCTGATATACGTCAAAAACGTCAAATCAAGTTTGCATTGTTGCGCGCTTATTTATTTGTGTATTTGCACCGTATTCAGATACATAAATCTCAAATGAGTGATGAAACTCTTACCTGCCGTGTTTTAATAAATTATCGTGATTGATAAAAACATCTCAAGATGTCCGATGGCGAAGAAAACCTTCATCGTTTAGAAGGCACGTCTGGCGATGCAGTTGGTGGTTTAATCATCAAAAAGAAGGACAAACCGGATGATTTTCAGTTCGCAAGGCCTTCATTGCTAGGCCTGGATAAACTAGCAGCGGCTAAAAGGAAGCAGAATAGGCTAATTTCCTTCCAACAAGAAGACAATGAGGACGACAACAAACCAGCGACTTCCAGTGTAAAGGAGCGTAAATACAGGAAGCATAATGAAGAAACACCGACATACACGGGTGGCATCTCGGAGGCAGCCCTTTTGAGGCAGTTGGAGAGATCACAGAGGTATTACTCACATGTATTCTTGGTTTTTGAGGTTATGTTGTCTGTTATTGTGGTGAAATATGTACAAAAATCGCGAAATTGGTACATCACTTCTTAAGACCCTTATATAAAAGTAATTTGTGTAAATTTTCCCACATCAAACACTTTTTACTAATAGTTTTTCATAGTGCAAAACCGTGTTTCTGAATACAAAATATTAAAGAATTTTGTGATCTTTTCTTTCATCAAAGTCAGTTTTTCTGTTCATTAAATTATTTAAATTTATTTTCATTATTTCCAGAAAAGAAAAGGAGGCCAAAGAGAAAGGTGTCCACAACTCCACTCAGGAGGAGAAAAAAGTTCGCTCAAAAGATGAATACCATCCTCACTACCGACACCGCTATGATCATCGTGATAGAGATAAAGATGACCATAGGAGAGATAGGGATAGAGATAGAAGGAAAGATGATGATAGGAGTGACAGAAGGGATAATGACAGACGTAGGGATGGTGACAGAAGTGATAGGAGTGAGAGGAGGGACAGAGACAGTGAGAGGAGTAACAGAGATAGCTCTAGGAGAAGCTATTATGAACCTAGGTTCAAAGATGAACCCAGGACACCAAGGTAAATTATAATCTTTAACTTATGAAGAACAAAATACAGTAGGTATTTATATTTCAGTTTAAAAACCGACTGCTGGTCCGAAAGCCTTTTGAAAGCCTTCAATGGAATTCATATCATAAAAAAATTGAACAGAGTGGCATTTCCTTTTTTTTCATTTGATTTAAAAGGGAAGAAATTACTTGATTTAAATAAAAAGCACATATAGCACTCTTATAACTAAACATAACTAACATGAGGGATTTTAATAAATATTTGATTTTTTTTAGTTACAAATAATCTACACCAGAACTTCTCCCCCTGGGTCTTCCTATATGGTTGATTGGAGCATCCATTTTTAATTTCATTTCATTTCGTTTTCAATACTTGATTGCCAATTTTACTTGCATGGTAGGCAGCTAGAGGATATTATATTCAATTCAAACCATTTTGTGCAATTTTTGAATTTAGAATCTTCCATCTGTAGATTATTGTAACTTAGAGAAAAGAAGTAAAGTGTGTTTGTATGTTGGGCTACTCTAGAACTAGTCATATAATTCCAAAAAATCATTCACCAGTATAGCTAGAATGTTTGTGATGGACATGGGTCGTTTTTTATCCCGCGGTTCTGCCTAAGTTGTTAGCCGTTGCCCGTTTCACACTGCAGGCTTGCCTCGGGCGAGGCGTGCGGCCGAGCATGCGGACCGTTCGGTTTGCCGTTCCGTTTCACCTTCTGTTTGCCGACCTGCAACCACACGGTCAAGCCCAATTAGGCCTGGGTTCCAATCCCGGTAAGGGCATTTATTTGTGTGATGAACTCGAATATTTGTTCCTGAGTCATGGATGTTTTCTACGTATTTAAGTATTTATTTATCTATATAAGTATGTTTATCGTCGCCTAGTACCCATAGTACAAGCTTTGCTTAGTTTGGGACTAGGTTGATTCCTTTAATATTTATTTATAAGTGGACCAATCGTCATTCTGTTTGCCGAACGGCGTGGCTCGTCGAGGCATGTCTACACTGAGCGCGCACGCTCGGGCGAGGCTTGCTCGGCCGAGGCGTCCAGTGTAGACCGGGCTATTTGTAATCGGGCAGAGCCAGAGCTTGTTTCAATTATTTAAACCGTATTCCTAATTCAAGCAATGATTTCAGCATGAAAGTCCTAAAGCCCCCGGAGAGTACGGCCTGGGACGACGATGACGACGACCGCGCCCCGCCGCGCAAGTCCAGCTGGGACTTCCCCACGCCCAAGCCACGCGAGCTAGGGCCCGGGTCGGAGCGGTCCCAGCGCCGGCTGAGGGACTACAAGGGCCGGCCATATGACAACACTCCCAGGGCTAGTCCCCACAAGTAAGTCGATACGATCAACTTAAGGGGCTACCCGAGGTTTACATCGATTTTTGACAAGTTTTGAATAGTATCTCCTACTTTTGCACTGCAGATAGAATTATAAGTCAAACAGCTATTGGTTCTTCAATCTTTTATCTCCATTTTTGTCTACCGGATTTTGAAAGAAATTAATTCTTAATTTTGTATGATTTTTTTACACATTGTGTGAAAAAAACACTTATTTCGTATCTCTATTTATTTATTAATTTTATTTATTTTTCTTTATTGGGGAAAAAACAGAAATAGAAACATACAGATATTTACAAAGGAAAAGAAGTTAATGCTTAGATATTTAAAATCTATTCCCTAAGGCATTCCCACTAGGAGGTCTATTGACGTGAAAGATCTAATCTAAAGATCTAAAAACGTGTCTAGAGTTTTCATTTTAAACTAATTAACACAAAAATTATTTAACTTTGATGCCAAATATCTCGAAAACAATGAACTTTGAAGTTAATATGGGATACTATATTGCTTAAAGCCGTTGTTGTTAATATAATAAGCTACAAAAAACATTAGAAAACCAGAGGATTCAGATCGAAGGTCATTGGCGTATGGTAGCCCCTTAACGGCCATTCCCAATAATCAATCCACAGATAGTTTTGACAGATTACCCGTATAAAATGTGTCAAAATGTAACTGTTGGTAAGGAAACTATTCGTGGATTGATTATTGGAACCGACTATTAGTGCAGCACTGAAAAGACTGCGTTAACCCTTACGGCTCAAGTCTTTACACATTCGGTGCCGGGAACCCGACTATCCCCTTGACGCTGGCATAATTGTCCCACTGGACAGGAGCCATTAAAACAAAAATCGATCGAACCCGACTATGGGGTGCCTACGCCGTAGGCGCTTCCCGCTACATACGAGGGAAACTACGGGATCGGCTACGAGCGTACCCCGTAGAAAAAATATCAAAATGAAACTGTTGGCCACAACACTACGTCATAGCGGGGGTGGCTCATTTCGACATTTCGTCGCGCCGCTACAATTACAGTCAGCATCAAAAGTCACTGCGCAATCGAAGACGTCAAAGGCTCTTATTCCCTTTTAATAAAGACTTGACGTCTTCCCCGGCTCCGGCCGGATTGTTATCGCTACTACGGCACGCACGCGTTCTCTCGCAGCGAGTTGCATGCGATATCATTATTTCTTGACGTCCGGTTAGTCTAGTGGGTAGTGACGCTGCCTACGAAGCTGAAGGTCCTGGGTTCGAATCCCGGTAAGGGGAAATATTTGTGCGATGAGCATGAATATTTGTTTCGATTCTTGGAAGTTTTTTATGTATTTAATTATTTATATCTATTATTACAAGCCTTACTGAGATTACTATGGAACTAGGTCGATTTCTGTAAGATTGTCTCCTAATATTTATTTATTTATTTATTATGTGCTCATAGTCATGTGTTTGTGTCAATGTGATTCTGATATATATTTTTATGTACAGATGGGTGAGCTCTCGCCGGGGCCTGGATGTGGACGACACCGATTGGCAGGAGGCAGAGAAGAAACTGGACAGAGAATGGTACAACATGGGAGAAGGTATGAATACACACCAGCCTAGACCCCGGTCAAACGCAATTGGGTAGTTGTTTCATGTTAAAATTCAAAGCAAAGTGGCACAGTGTTTTTTTATTTAAGTGTAAACTTTCAAGTTGCATATCTTTTATGATTTTGTTTATAATTTGCAATTTACACTTTATTGCAATAATTAGATGGTTTACTAACCATATAGCAGCACTATGTTATGAATTTTAACATAAGGAAACTACCCTATCCTCATCTATGTTCTAACATCACTTTGCAGGCGAAACAGACGAATCCGACCCATTCGCGGGCACCAGCTCCGAATACATCGCTAAGAAAGAGGAGCAGATAGAGAAGCGACGGAACCGCAAGGTGTCCGCGCAGCGCCAGCAGAGCGACAGAGACAACGAGCTGTGGGAGCGGAACCGCATGCTGACCAGCGGGGTGGTGCACGCCGTCAACGTGAATAGCGACATGGACGAGGTACCATATTTAAATTTCGAATGTTCTGAATTTGAATCTCGATAACGAACATTTTTAAAAATTCGTGTACCCAATAGGGGTACTAACACTAAATTAAATAATCAATCATGTCGTATTTTATCGAAAAAGGATTAACAATGTAGTCAAATGGAGAAAAAATCCACGCAAGAGGTTAAATAATCACGAAGTTATAAGTGTCCAGAGGTTTGAGAAGGGGTATGTTATGTCCTTTTTTCACAAAACACAACTTCGACGCTTGTAGTTAGTGACGTCATTAGAAGACGGCAACGTGCCGTGCCCCGTCATGTTCGGCGCCGCCATCGACGCGTCCCGCCGCGCACGCGACGCGCTCTGCGGCAGCCTCGCAGAGTGTGCATTGTTCGCTACCGGAAAGCGTGGACCGAGTACATCTATTGGCCCTTAGTTAACGAGCATGTGCATTGTTCGCTACAGGAAAGCGTGGACCGAGTACATCTGTTGGTGCACAACATTGTGCCGCCGTTCCTGGACGGACGGATCGTGTTCACCAAACAGCCCGAACCTGTCATACCGGTGAGTTAAAAGTATCATCATATCAGCCGAAAGACGTCCACTGCTGGACATGGGCCTCCCCAAAGAATGCCAAAGTGACCGGTCCTGCGTCACCCGCATCCAGCGGACTCCAGCAACCTTTACCAGGTCATCAGTCCACCTTTTGGGGTGGGGTACCCACGCGGCGCCTTCCGGTACGTGGTCACCACTCGAGAACCTTTCCGCCCCAACGGCCATCGGTTCTACGTGCTATCTGCCCTGCCCACTGCCACTTAAGTTTAGCGATTCGGAAGGCTATATCGAGTTAAAATTATAGCCTCTAGCTATCCCATGCAAGTAAAATTGGCAGTGAATTTTGTATCAACTATGATAGGAGTAGAGTTATCATGTTTTAAAATCGATCGAAACAAAATAAATGCAAGTGACGACCGCTTTAGCCTAGTTGGTAGTGACCCCGCCTACGAAGCAAGAGGTCCTGGGTTCGAATCCCGGTAAGGGCATTTATTTGTGTGATGAGCACGAATATTTGTTCCTGAGTCATGGATGTTTTCTATGTATTTAAATATTTATTTATCTATAGAAGTATGTTTATCGTCGTCTAGTACCCATAGCACAAGCTTTGCTTAGTTTGGGACTAGGTCGATTTGTGTAAGATTGTCCCCTAATTTTTATTTATTTATTTAAGTATGTTCCAATTTAACTATACATTTAATGTAACTACATGAAATGTAAATCAACGCTACGAGAAGCCCTACAAAATATGTCCTATGATGATACAGAGAAGTTATTTATCGTTCTAAAATATATTTTTTCTATCTTTTATAGGTACCGCCTAGGTTATAACTTTCTAACTATTTGTACTATCGACAACACAGCTAACTGACCATCGGTGCACCTTAAATGCATTGTAATAAGGTTCTATATAAACACAGGATGGTCAGTTAACAGTGTTGTCGTTTGTACTAGTTAGTCAATAAGAATAATATTGTATTATATTTTGCATATGAATAACATTTCCAATTATTAGTTCTTTTTAGCCTGAAACACAGGGTATCCTAGCCCAGGCACGTGTTATTTGCCTCTAATAGTAAGCTCCTAGTCTATAGTAAAACTGGGGTCCATTGCATAACAACTTGTATTATTAGCGGAATTCCCTTTTTAACTTCTTTTATCAGAAAGAGACTTCCGCTTGTATTATAAGTTGTAATTTATTATGCAATGGACTAATGTACATTATGTTTTATCAATAGATTATTATATTATATTTATTTTATTACAAGCTTTATATTAACTTGACTTGCTCGTATGTAAGTATAAAAGTATGTATGTAAGTAAGTTGTCCGTCAAATCTTGCAAGTTAAATTTGACCCACTTCCCGGTGAGCGATTGAGCTGAAATTTTGGGTATAACTATAGTTTGGATGACAATTCATTATTATGGTACCATCGAGCTGATCTGATGATAGAGACAGAAGGTGGCCATAGGAACTCCGTAATATAACCACATAACCCCATCGAGTTTGGGCTCGTTAGAATCGTCTCAATGAGCAGTTGATGATGGTATACAGAAAAGTACAGTCGGCAATAAAAGCTTGTACCAAAAATGATTTTTTTGACAGAAACTTATTATAATTTAGAATAAAGGGTGAGTACTATTAAATTGTCGCTAACATTTTCCGTTCTATTTTTCTGACCTTGCAACCTGTTTTGATAAAACTTTTCAGATATGAAATTTAAACTTTTTTTCATCTTAGATTTAAAAAAAAAACATTCGTTTGTTTGTATCCGTCAAGATGTCATCAAGAGAAAAAAGCGTTCGCGAATTAATTCTGCAAAAATTTTCAGTAAATCCCAATGTATCTACTTCAGAGCTTGCGAAATCGTGCCATACAAGTCAGAGAACAGTGCAAAGGACCCTAAAAAGGTTAAAACAAGGTTTAACTACTGAAAGAAAGTTGCGAGAGGGTAATCCGACAAGAAAACGGAACAAAAAGTTAGAGTCAAGGGTGTGTAGGTTATTTGATCAAAATCCAGCAATCTCTTTTCGAGATGTGGCCAAAAAAGTTGGTACTAGTCAAACAAATGTACAGAAAATAAAAATAAAGTGCGGTATTTCTTCTTACAAAAAGCAAAAAGCCCCGAAAAGAACGGTAGAACAATATAACAGAGCAGTTAGACGCTCTAGATTACTGTACACCCTGTTAGTTCAAAATACAGGTTGCTTAATTATTGATGACGAAACTTATGTAAAGGCTGATTTCAAATCGATACCAGGAAATCAATACTATTCTTCTCGCAACGTCCCGGGTCTGCATGAATCAGAAAAAGTAATTCCAGTGGAAAAATTCGCAAAAAAAAATCCTCGTGTGGCAAGCGATATGCCAGTGCGGCATGCGGAGTTCGCCCTTTGTAACCATTGGCACTGTCAACACGGATATTTATATATCCGAATGCTTAAAAGAAAGATTATTACCGCTCATAAAAAAGCACATTTCTTCGACATTATTCTGGCCCGATTTAGTGAGCTGTCACTATTCATCCCGAGCTTTAGAGTGGTATAACCTGAATTCTGTCGATGTAGTACCGAAGAATACTAATCCGCCAAATTGCCCAGAACTACGGCCGATAGATAAATACTGGGCAAGTATTAAAACAAAGTTGCGTAAAACGTGCCAGCCGGCCACATCATTACCTGATTTCAAAAAAAAGTGGATGAAATGTTCTAAACTATGATGAAATGATTTTGTGCAAAATTCTATAAAACGCGTCAAGAGTAAAGTTCGAAAATTCTCTCGTCGTGCTCTGATCAAAGAATAAAATTGTGCTAACGGATCTATTTTATCTTAAACTTTATTATAATAAAGAACTTTGACTAACTTGTATGTTATTTCTTTAGGAAACTTGAATTGAAAAGGCGACAATTTAATAATACTCACCCTTTAGTCCTCAT
Organism: Epinotia bilunana; assembly: GCA_947049275.1. Classification (NCBI taxonomy): domain Eukaryota; kingdom Metazoa; phylum Arthropoda; class Insecta; order Lepidoptera; family Tortricidae; genus Epinotia; species Epinotia bilunana. The sequence goes on from OX346265.1 coordinate 9,384,125, forward strand.
ATTTAGAAGAATAGGGATGTGGACACCGAATAAAAGGTAATATATGTCGAAAAAGGATTAAAAACAAAGTTAAGTGGAGAAAAATTAAGTGTCCAAAGTTTTAAGAGTTGTCATATGAAAGTTCAACTCATAGGTAGACTGACATATTACTAGTAGAGCTAAAACGTGTAATTTTCAGTCACTACATTTTTGTAGAATTGTCGAGTGTCCTCAAACTAACTGGACATGTCTGGACAAATTTTTCAGGTGAAGGACCCGACTTCGGACATGGCGTTGAACGCCCGCAAGGGCTCCGCGCTGGTGAAGGCGTTCAGACTGGAAAAGGAGCGACGCAAGGCGCAGAAGAAGCATTGGAAACTCGAAGGCACCAAACTCGGTAAGTAGGGTTAACCTTTAATTTTCCCGCGGGTAAAACAAGTGAGCCAGGTACCTATGGGGAAGGTTATGTGGTATTTTTGATGCCGGTTAATGTACAGTCACGTACACGGTACGGTACGGTACGGTACGGGCACGGTACGGGGTAATGCACGGCCAAAATAATCTAAACCCCAATAATCCGCGTCCATACTGTACATGGATTATCAGGCTGTACATTTTTGGGCCGTGCATTATCACCCTGAGCAAGCTTGGTCCGGGGCAATAATTGAAAGCCAATTTTGTACGAGCTGATAATGCACGGCCCAATAATCTGAGTCCCTATGGGCTCGGATTATCAGGCTGTACATTATCTGTGCGGACTGATAATCTCCAGCGAGTCGACGCCACCTCGCTTCGCAGAGTGTCTATTTCTGGTCTGAGGTACACAAGTGAAACATAACCTAACCGACCTAACACACGAGTTCGTTTATGACATTATGACAAACCATTTTTGTCCGCCCTGACAATGCACGACCCAATAATCCGCGGATTAACAGGCTGTACATTATTGGGCCGTGCATTATCACCCTGAGCAAACTTCCGGGGCAATAATTGGAAGTCACTTTTGACCAAGCTGATAATGCACGGCCCAATAATCTGAGTCCACAAAAAGTAGACGCGGATTATCAGGCTGTACATTATTTAGCCGTGCATTATTGGCTCCCGTATTTCTACCCACTGAAAACTCTACGTCAGCCGCTATCTCGCTCCCACTTATGGTTCGCCGCTGCCGCCTCTGCTGGAAGTCATGGTCGAGCTCTGAGCATCTGACGTCCTGGTTTCTAATCCCGGTAAAGCTGGCTACTAAGTATATCGTAATCGTATCGTAAGCCTTATTGGGCTAGTTTGATTAAGTTTGTCACATAATATTTATTTTTTATTTATTTACTAGCTTCTGCCCGCGACTCCGTCCGCGTGGAACTCGTTTATATCGTAGCTCCATACAAAATTCCACCCCCCGTTTCATGCCCTTGGGGGATGATTTCCGGACTAAAAACTATCCTATGTCCTGCCTACTATCTTTATACCAAATTTCATCGAAATTGGTTCAGTGCTTTAAGCGTGAAGAGGTAACAAACATACAAATATCCAAACTTTCGCATTTATAATATTATATTTATAGTAGAATGCAACTTCTAACTCATACTCAATATAATTGAAGGAAAGAGAGAGGGGAAGCGAGGAAGAGGAAGACCTAGAATAAACTACATTAACTCTTTATAGAGTTGATGTTAGGTCGTATCCAGAGTTGTGACTTATTTGAAATACTTGCAATTACAAAATTATTTTGTATATTATTTGAAATACTTTTCGAAATGTATTTTATATTTCTCAAATATAAAATACTTTTTTACTGCTAAGTTTCGAAAGTAGGTATTACCTTTACCGCTTAATAAGGGAATGGGTCAGTGATTCGGCAAATGGCCATTAGAGGCGCTGCAACTTTGAAAGTCTATGTGCAAAAAAAAACAAAATGAACGTTATTATCTGTGAAACATGACGTTACGCTACGCTTTTTAACGAGATTGACTTCGATTTTGTTTCGATTACTTTTGAAAGTGTACTTTTTTGAATAAAGTATTTTGAAAATACCTATTTTGTATTTAAATACAAAAAGCAAAAGTGTTTTGCATTTGAAATATTAAATTAGAAAAGTTTTTGCATTTTGTATTTAAATACTTTTTTAAAAGTATTTTGTACATCTCTGGTCGTATGGAGATGTCAAAGAGTTTGTCTAACCATTAATCTTATTTTATTATTTTGGAGTTTAATATTTTTTTGCGCAGGTAACATCATGGGCATTCAGAAAAAAGAAGACGAACCAGAAGACGGACCTACCAAGGAAGCCTACAAGTACGCCGAGCACTTGGACAGTAGTGAGTGTATACTAATATTATACAAATATAAAGTTTGTTGCAGTGTAATTTACTGTTCTTATCTTTTTTCGAGTACCGCACCTCAAAAGCAAAAGAAAAACGGAACCCTTATAGGATCACTTTGCTGTCCTTCTGTCTGTCTGGCAAGACCCTTTATATCGGGGACGCGTGGCGGTATCGAGTTGAAATTAAAACCATATGCTCAGGTCTACAGTCCCTTGAAGCTGTGAAAAAAACCAAACTTCAAATTAATTAAAGAAAAAGATAAGGGCCGTTTATGCCGCAAAAAACGTATGTTCCGACACTCAAGGGAATCAAAATGGGTAACTAAGTACAATATGGGTACTTTCCGTTGACCTAGACTAAATTTAACAAGTATAGGGAAAAAACTGAAAACTATACATTTGTAATTAAGTACGAAACCCTCGGTGGGCGAGTCCGACTCGCACTCGTTCGGTTTTTTTCATTCGCTGACTTTTAACTTAATTTAAGACGAACCAGCCTTTGAACCAATAAAATAACTGCAATGATGCGTGGTAGATATAGGCAAAATTACGTTTTAAGTGTTACGTACAGTTCGATGTTAGATGCTGGTTTAGTCAAATGAAATCGGAACAGGTATGATTCCACTATGGTTTCAGGCGTTGTCCTTATTTTCGCTCTCCCGTAGAAACTTTAACTCGCATCCTTGGGATGATTTATATCATACGTCCTTCTCCGGGACTTAAGGTGGTTTTCCACTGGCGAGGCGAGGCGGGGCGTGGATAGGCGAGAATTGAAATTAGTATGGGACTTACTACCTACTTGCACTGAGTGCGCGCGCGCGCTTTGGGAATAGGTAGTAAGTCCCATACTAATTTCAATTCTCGCCCATCCACGCCCCGCCTCGCCTCGCCGGTGGAAAACCACCTTTAGTCTCTCAATATCAAATTTATCTCAATTGCATCAGCGGTCCATGCGTGAAAAGGTATCAAACAGACAGGTAGAGTTACTTTCGCATTTCTAATATTAGTATGGATTTTCAGCCACAAAAGACGGCAAAGAGCCTGAATCCAAGTCTGCATTCGTGAAGAACATGACTATACAAGAACAGCGACGGTTCCTGCCAGTGTTCGCCGTGAGGGAGGAGTTGATGCAGGTTATAAGGGAGAACAGCGTCGTCATCATTGTCGGTGAGACTATCATCTTTATCACCATACGTTCTCGCGTACGCGAGCGAGAGATCTAAGCGCGACCCTTCGCTCCCTCGTTTGATACAAGAACAACGAAGGTTCCTGCCAGTGTTCGCCGTGAGGGAGGAGTTGATGCAGGTTATCCGGGAGAAAAACTTCTCCATTAGCGTCGGTGATATTATATTTATCACAAGACGTGGAGCGAGATATCGGAGCATGGCCTCTCACTCCCACTCGTTACCGGTCGAATTTGTGGCCGAGTCCTAATGGCCGTTCTACACTATCGGCGATGATCGGTGATCGTGTGGTCGTCTATAATCGGCACGATCATCGTACAAGCATCCACGCGATCGTCTGTAGTAGGCGATTCCCTTTAATTCCCTTTGATGCGTGTACGAAAACCGACAAATCACGGATCGCAGGCGATCATAGGCGATGATCGCCGAGTACAGCCGAATTATCCAGTGGCTCCTCTACACTATCGGCGATTACGCACGATCGTGTAGAGGGCATACTCGGCTGTACTCGCCGATCATCGCCTATGATCGCCTGCGATCCGTGATTTGTTGGTTTTTCGGACACGCATCAAAGAAAATTAAAGAAAATCGCCTACTACAGACGATCGTGTGGATTGCTTGCACGATGATCGTGCCGATCAACAACAGTCACACGATCAACGATCATCGCCGATACTGTAGACCGGCCATATAGGTGCCATAACTCAGTACTTGCTCTATAGCTATTGCGATGTTGTGTTCCAACTGGTGAGTAAATAAGGTCGCCAGAGCTTCCGAGCGTGCGCTTTGTCTGGCTTTTAACACAACGAACTTTTATTTATTTAAACTTTATTGCACAAAAGAAAACTTATCGTACAAAAGGCGGATTTAATGCCATATGGCATTCTCTACCAGTCAAACCTTAAGGTAAAGCGGAAAAGATTGTGGTGTGACGATTGTGAACATTCACATCAATGAATATTTATTTATCTTTAGTCGCAAGCGTCCATAGTCTACGGTCGCTGCTCAACATCAGCAGGCTAGTTTTCCTGGTACGGAAATTCACCCTTTGAGCGTTGGTGCCATAGCAATCTTAAACGATACAATTTACTACTCTTCGACTTCCGTCAAAGCGGTATCTTTTTCCTGCAATCGATAAGGTGTTGTAAAGGAATTTCTCGAAAAAAAACCTTTTGTTAACAAATAATGTTACTTCCATCCAGGTGAGACCGGCAGCGGGAAAACGACCCAACTGACACAGTACCTTCACGAAGAAGGCTACAGCCGGCTCGGCATGATCGGCTGCACGCAGCCTCGACGTGTTGCCGCCATGTCCGTCGCCAAGCGTGTGTCCGATGAGATGAACACCAAGCTAGGTAATACAATGCAATTCTCTAAATCCTACCTTTCACTCTCTCTACCCTTCCTGTGCCTTCCATATATGTCTGTAATTTCCGCCCGCGACTTCGCCTGCCGCTATACTTTTAAGGCGGTGCATTGGAAATTATCGCGTGCTTTGAAACGCCGTTCTAACTAGATTAAGAAACAAGAAGGTCTGATTTTCAAATATATGATTCATGACTATATGATTGTTTTTTTTATTTTACCGATACATGATTGCTTAAAATTTCCTCGATAGAAAAGAAATCCAAAGTTGGGTCTGAATTTTCCTTTTTTTACTCAGCCTACTCAAACGATACATTATTTTACGACAAATCAAGTTAATACTATAGTATTTTATCTCATCTAAAATTTAAATAAAACTTCTCAAAGTTAGGTATTTATCGAAATTTGTCCATAAAAGCCATTCCCGAAGAGTGTTACATCTCTTTTTCTCGTGCGCGGAAGGCATAAGCGTGTCTTTGTCTAGGGGGCGTGTTCGACTCGTATCAAGCCATCCCCTTAACTCGGAGCAAGGCCGCTACTTTCCCCCTGCCGTCTCTTTCGAAACGACCCAACCGGCCCAGTATGTAGAGGGAAGTCCCTAAGCGCTCTAGCATTCCCACGGGTTCCTTGCGCTGGATGTGTTAACCTTATTGTTTATTGAATACCAATCTTTCTTACAGGAGACGAAGTGGGCTACGCGATCCGCTTTGAAGACTGCACGTCACCGAACACCGTCATCAAGTACATGACCGACGGTATACTGCTGCGCGAGGGCCTGCGCGAGCCAGACTTGGACAACTACTGCGCAGTCATAATGGACGAGGCGCACGAGCGGTCCCTGTCAACGGACATGCTGTTTGGACTGCTGAGAGAGGTAAGTGGACAGCGCTATCTCTTGGGACTATGTCATAATTCTAAACACCTAGCGAGAACGTGCAATTTTTAAGGTTCCGTAGTCAACAAGGAACCCTTATAATTTCGCCATGTCCGTCCGTCTGTCTGTCCCGTCTTCGGCTTAGCTCAGTAACCATTACTACTAGAAAACTGTGATTCGGCATGGGTATATGAATCAATCACGCCGAGAAAACAGTACAATACAATTTGGAAAAAGATTTTCTAAAACCATTTTCCAAATCAGTCATTCGGTTGCGAGATATTGGGCTTTAAAGCCCTAACTTTAGTTCGAGCTTAATGGCTACTACTGCTTAGTTGTACATATAATGAATTGGAAAGGAAAACTATCACGAACAAGTAGGCATAAGTTAAGTAGTTACCGAGTAATAGTCGACCAGCTTAATGTGTAATTGAAAAGGCCAATTTCCGTACAAATCGGCCGATGCAACCGCACCGCACGTCGATGTAACTAAGACACAGGCAACTACGGAACCCTACACTGCGCGTGGTTTTTTGCATTGTTTTTCCATCGCTCACCGTAGCCTCTGGACGCTTGTAAATCAGACCACTTTGAGAATAAGGGTAGAGCAAAGTAACTAGGTACCATTTAAAAAACGTACTGCAAGTAATATATTTGAAGTTATGAAGAAGCACGGGGGCAGAACGAAGGTTCGTACCTTCGTCGCCCCCGCCTTCACTGACTCATTAGTTAACTAGTGTAACCAATGATATCATATAAAAAAGTGGTAGATAAATACGTTGTCTATACGAAATTCCGTGTTTAAAAATAGCCACCAAATCTCACAGCTGAGACACGTTTATACGTTTCCATTGACGACGCGAAACTGAGGCAAGTTGGTACAATAGACTTAGTTTTAGTGTGCCACTTTTGAAACGGTATATAATATAACCCATTACACGTGACAGATCGTGTGAGCCAGTGAATGCCAGCTCAACTCGGAGTTGCACCACTATTGCGCTGTAATCATAAAATGTTAAATTTATGAACTCACAAATTTCGCTCTTTTGATAATATAGGGATAACCCAAATTTATTTACAATCGCCATGGACTTCAGGGATATGCATCATCATTCATCAACAACTTTTCGTCGGTTTATTTAGTGACTAAACCCCATCGCCATCTACCGGGAATATGTGGAACTTTTTAATACGCGAGGGAACCACAAGTGCTCGTTGTCGGAGAGATGTTCGACATAGCTTTACGTCACAGCGCCATCTGTTAGCGTCGTATCAAAACCTAGCCTCGCTAACTTATTAGGTGACAACTAGGTGGCGCTAGCTCCACCTCGTTAAAAATAAAACTGGTGTAAAAGCGATTCGTTATTGATAATTTCAACTTTCGTTTAGGCACGCATGGGCCGTACTCTGACTTATTTTTAACGATTCACTACAATACCTTTACCGATTTGAGAAATTTTAAAGCGTGACCTTTAGTTTGACCTTTACGCCTCATTCGATAAACATCTAGTACCGACTGAGCTATGGTCATTGCGAATTCATTTGATCTATTGTTAGGTTGGCCACGAGCTTCTTCCCTTGAACTTTTATTCAAAATAGCTGTTTTAAGGTCACAAGGACATGCAATTACTTTGCTGCTAAAGTATTTAAAAAGCAACGAATCGTATACTTACTCGATCAATTACTTCCATAACTGTAGAATTACTACGGGGGAAAGCATTTTATTCGATTTGCTTACTTGTAAATCCAATTGGCTGATCTAAGTACGCCAATAATATGCATACCTTTTTATTATAAAATATATGCATATTATTGGCGTTGATAATTTTATAAATATTACGGGGACAATCTTGCACAAATAAAGTTAGCCGCATAGGTGCTAAATAAGGATTGTGTTATGGATACTAAACGACGATATATTTAACAAATTAATACTTAAATACATAGAAACAACCATGACTCAGAAACAAATGTTCATGCTAATCCTGCAATGCTAATTCCCTTACCGGAATTCGAACCCGGGACCGTCAGCTTCGTAGGCATGGTCACTAACCACTACGCTAATCATGTCGTCAGCATTGTAACGTCATTCTTGCAAAGATACAGTTTATATACCGGAGAGTATATTGGGTATTGAGTGTATTAGGTCATTTTATATGACGAAAATGCACAATTCTTGAGAATTGTTAAAAAACTCCTTGCCTCATCCACGAGGTAAGACTATCGTTTTGCTTCCTAGTATGGATGTTAAATAAATAATACCAAATTATATTATGTCATTATTTATTTATAAAAATGCTTCATTATAAATAGAACATTTAAATTACAATACTCTCGGATTATTTAGGCCCTGGTATGCAGATATAAATAAATATAAATACTCTCATACTGCGCCACAATACTCTCTCGTAACTTTACCCGACTATGAATAGAAGATATATGCGTTTAACAAGTACAACAGTCTACATAAGTTTTTAAAAAACTTTAAGTATATTTAGAGATTTCGAAAAACAGCAGCTAAATATTTAAAGATCAAGCTCATAGTCGGTTTTATAATTTTCTTAGAAAAAACAGAACAGTCTTTTTCGATCAGAATTATGAACGTTTAGAAATACTCATAACGTAAGACTAGGGTGTCATCCCTGACCACAACAAGATATCTATAAATTATAGCCTATGATAGACACAATTAAAAAGTTACATAATAGGTTAAAAAATATGTCAACAGTTAAAAAGTAAGTCACGGGTCTGTCTTAGTTCAGGAATGTCTCAAACGTTTTTGTCACAAAGAATCTAATAAAATTAAAGCTTCCAATCCATGGAGCAACATACTGGCAGTCATTAAAAACTTAGATTTTAAAAAATGGACTGAAATGAGAGCTTGAAAATCGTGTTCCAATTCCAGATTAAAACAGCGTTTCCTTTTAAATACTGGCAGCCGTTAAAAAACATTTGAAATTACAAAAGGAACTCAAGTGACAGCTCAAAGTCAATGTTTTCAGATACTGGCAGATTAGAAAATGTTTATTCAGTAACTCAAGCTACAAGACCGCGTTCCAAATTTGAATTGAAACATCGTCAATGCTACCATATACTGGCATTTTAAGAAACATAAAACAAACTGAAGTGAGAGCTGCGTTCCAGATTCAAACGTCGTCAATGTTTTTAAATTTCGGCGGCCAGAAGCAGGCGTAGCAAGTGTTGCCAGCGGTGCCGCTGGCCGGCTGCACTCACACCGACTTTGCCTTGGCCCGTGCGTTGTTCTGGCTGACGAGCATCACGCCCATGTTCATTCCGATGTTACCCCATTTGAGCGACTCGCTTATCTGCAACAACGGAAAAATTGGCGTTATGGTTTTGTTTTGCTGTTTTTGGGGCATACACACGCCTAATTAGGTTAGGTTAGGTAAGGTTATCTGAGCTATGATCTTGAAAATTGAAGATTGAAAGCGTGTATTTCTCTATCGCCCATTTACGAACTATAGAAAAGGTATACGTAATTAAGGTCTACCAGGGTTAATGTGACAATGGGGTAAATGCGCCTTTTGAAGATATCTTTGAAACGGAACATTTTAGAACTATTATAGCCCTCGATGTTCAAAGTATGCTTACCAACATTTAAATTTAGACGATTGTAATAGTTCTGAAATGTTCAGTTTCGGAGATATCATCAAGAGACGCATTTACCCATCGACGCATTTGCCCCGGTTGACCTTATGATCTTCAATAGGTATTTGAATGTCATGAATAAATTAAAAAATAACTCTCCTACCGAAATATAAACTACAGAACCCTGAAAACAACAATTCCGAATCCGTACTCATGCGAAGTCGAGTACCTATGTACTAAGATTCTGTTTTTTCAGTAGCTATGTACGTAAGGCATTTTAATTGATTAGAAACGATAGGTACTCAAATCCAACCGATAAGTACCATTCAACATATATATGAACATTGAACATGATTAATGCAGTTATTAATTACTCGTAATATAAGTAATATAACCGTATAAGTCGTTTGTGGTTGAGATTGTATTTTATATTACGCATTCTATAGAACCATTAAGAGAACAATAGTGATGAAGTTATTATCGAATGAACGCGTTTTCTTATAAGTGATTTATATACTGATCGGTATCCGATAGGCGTGATCGTATGAACTTAAAAAAAAACACTTAAAAAAACACTATGAAAGTATTTACTTAACTAAGATACGACTAATTTATATTTATTATACTTATGATGATATCTGCCTCAAAGCAGTCTATTTTGAGTGAAATAACTATTTCTCTATCTAGTTATAAAGTAGAAATATTGCTCGTTATATTTCTAAAAGATAACAGATAAACTAAGCTTGGGAGATTAAATATGAAATATTCTTTGTTTAATTTAGACAAAGTAATAAAACTTTTTTACAGCTCGGTCGTGTCTTCATTCAGATAAAACTACTTACGTAAAATGTAATGTACGGTCGGTGGCGTCGCAGTTACAATTTTGCACCTTATTAGTGTGTAATAAGGCGATAATAGTATGCATATCCATGCCATCCACTGTACAGTTACTTGACACTGATATCGAAGCATGTAAAAACTAATAAAAAATAAACAATCAGTAGTATCATTTATCTGTGTACGCAGTATTGCTGACGGATAGCTATAAATATACGACCTTCACGTTCAATTGAAATAAACATAACTGTTCTAAGTCAACTTAAGTCAAGGCTATTCATGTAACAGCGAAGTTGGGTAAAAAATTACAGACTAGAACATGCCGATGCCGACTGTCAGTGGTATCACAGACAGTCGCGGTAAGGCATAATTGACTATATTCTTGTTTTCTAAATGTATTCGACTGTACCCGACTTTTCTAATTTTTACAACCTTACTTAAAGAACATGACAACTGCTAATATTACAAAATGAATGTTATCAGTACTCCTACTTCTATATTAATCTAGTTTTAAGTTTTAGATTTTAAGAGTTGCAATACCCTTACAGCAGGGGTTTTCAATGTAGGGGGCGCGCCCCCCTAGGGGGGCGCGGGGCCTCGGGAAATTTGAACACGCTAGGAAGATGATGTTGATTTGGCTAGCTAACCCGTTCACTTCCGTTTCCTTGCATCGAAGCGAAGGGGGGCGTGGGAACTTCATTTTAGGCAGCAGGGGGGCGTGCCTATAAAAAGTTTGGGAACCCCTGCCTTACAGGGTCCCATGTTGTACTGTTAATTTTTCAAGACCACCTGTATGCCAACATGACACCAGTAAAGTTATTTCTATTTTTACTCGTTGAGTTTACGATTATAGACTCTTTTTACAAGCTTTATATTAACTTGCGCTCTTTGTATGTAAGTATTACTTCTGTTAACGTAGAAAGGTCATTTAGCAATTTAAAATTGATTTTTTCCTATCGACGTGAACGACTGACAGCCAAATCTGTTGAACAAATTTTAGTCGTTTATTCGGTATAATTTGGATAAGTGTTTATAAATATGTATATAAATATCATAATTTCTGAAAGATACATCTAATGTTTATAAATTATAATATAATAATACGACCGCTTTAGCCTAGTTGGTAGTGACCCTGCCTACGAAGCAAGAGGTCCTGGGTTCGAATCCCGGTAAGGGCATTTATTTGTGTGATGAGCATGAATATTTGTTCCTGAGTCATGGATGTTTTCTATGTATTTAAGTATTTATTTATCTATATAAGTATGTATATCGTCGTCTAGTACCCATAGTACAAGCTTTGCTTAGTTTGGGACTAGGTCGATTTGTGTAAGATTGTCCCCTAATGTTTATTTATTTATTTAATACTTGTGTATTTTTTTGTCAACCATACTTTGCTACCAATACAGCACGAACGAAACGATCATTAGTAAGTAAGTAGTCCTTAAAAGTTTTGCAAACATTTTTTCAATTCCCGATATCCAACTGAGCGGAAATTTGTCATACTAATGAAAATTTTGTGATCACACAATATTACTAATACATATCATACGGCACGGCATACCTCCTGCCATTATGATTAGGCATCCCTGCGCTAAAAGGAGGGGTGTTATATCTCCGTAATAACGTATCTATTTATGTAATGACTTAATATTCTATATCAAAGATGATTTATTCAACGTTTAATCCTGCCCTTCGTTAGTAGAAATCAAAATTAATCTACGATTTGTATCTTTAACTTTCATCAAAAGGCAGTGAAGTTCCAAAATATAAATTGTTAGGAATTTTCACGCAAACGTGTTTTGAGCATTCACCAGTCATACGTTACAAATATAATATAATAACACATATATTATTATTATTATATCTAACTTTAAAAAAACATCGTCCAAAATTATAGCATCCTAGCTTCCGCCCGCTACTTCGTCTGCGTGGACCCAAGATAAAAACGATCCTATATTTTAATTCAGGCTATAAACTATCTACGTAAAAAAAAACATCCAATTCGGTTGAGCCGTTTTAGCGTGATTGAGTAACAAACATCCAAACATCTAAACATCCAAACATTCACATTTATACTCGTAACTAGCTTCCGCCCGCGACTTCGTCCGCGTGGACCCGGGATAAAAACTATCCTATATTTTAATCCAGGCTATAAACTATCTTCGTGCAAAATTTCATTCAAATCGGTTCAGCCGTTTAAGCGTGAATGAGTAACAAACATCCAAACATCTAAACTTTCGCATTTATAATACTAGCTTCCGCCCGCGACTTCGTCTGCGTGGACTCGGGATAAAAACTATCCTATATTTTAATCCAGGCTATAAACTATCTTCGTGCAAAATTTCATTCAAATCGTTTCAACCGTTTAAGCGTGATTGATTAACAAACATCCAAACATCTAAACTTTCGCATTTATAATATTAGTAGGATTAGTAGATAATATGTGTGGGATAAAATTATACATACATGTGGTTGGATACAAATCTACTGTTTCTAAATACGACTTTTTCGACTAGCTGTTTGTTTATTGCAGCTCTTGATACGAATGAATGCAACCCAATTAAGGGAAAATAAATAAAAAAAACCTTAAAGGAAACAAAGTTATTTTTCCTCAATGAAGTTACCGCGGCTTGCTGACGCAAATGCAAAGTTGGTTGACGACCTGTGTACTTTGTTGTTGCTGTTTTATGTCTATTATCTATATTCTAATACGTTTTTAGCCGCTGATTTATAAAACTATTAATATTGCCACTTACTAATTGGTTATTGAATTTTAAACAAATGTTAAAAGGAGTGTTTAAAAAAAATGTTGAGATGAAATGAGTAATGACTCAAATCAAGGAAGACATACACTTTCAATCCAGAACTATTATCTTTTATACTGGTCTATATTAAACTGATATAAGAGGAAAAGTCTGTGAGATTGCAGCTTTGTAAGTTTGTATGTAGACAGTAATCTCCGGAACTGTAGTTCCGAATAGAGTTTCGGATATATAGAATAAACCTCAAGATGACCATAGACATTGCATATTTTATCCCGCGGCTCCTCCTGGGTTCTGTAAAATGCGGACAGCGCCGCGCGGGCAGCTAGTGCAAACCAATGACGATATAATGTAATGTATTTTGGAATAAATCAGTAAATAAATTTAAGCTACTAACAAACACGAGAATAAAGTCACATGAATTTTACATACGCACATACTAGCAGGCGAAGTCGACGGAATGACGAACATAAACCAAGCTGATTAAACATTGCCGTTGTTGTGGCAAGGTGCGAAATATCTGGTGCTTGCATAAACCTTTTGTAGGTAACTTCATTATAAAATGCCTTGAAATATTTTGAAAGAGACCGTTGAATAAATAGCTAATAAGTATATAATATAATATAACTACTGAGTTGAATGTACTAAAACTGAATTCTTTTACTTATCGCTCTATTGATACCAATATTTTTCCCCATCATTAATAAAATTCCAAATTTTTGTTTAAGAGGCACTAAATAGTTATTCACTTTATAGTGACTTTAATGTAGTAGAACGGGTTTTTTACCATTCATTCATTTTTTGCAAGTTGCTGCTCTATGACTAAGTAATAATCTGAATTTAACTATCAATACTATGCTAAGTATAAAATCACGTTTAGACATGTATTGTCTCGGGCGCGAAAATAAATATTAGTAGATATATCTAATCTAAAAGTTAGAAAACACATACACATATAAAGGGCCACATTTTCCGGTATAGTTTACCAATCGGTATTAAAAATAAAACCTCACCGGTATTAAAGTTGCCAGCTGTAAGTCCAAAGCGCCTCAACGATTACCATCAAAAGATGATAACCATGGGTGTTTTCGACGTCGTTAAGCTGATCTGTAACAGAATGGCTACGTTGTGCGATCTCGTTTTTTTATTCGTTGACCCCAGTGCCATGCCTGATGATGCCCCATGCACTCTGTGCACGTATGATCGCCGCCTCTGTCCACTCCTCCAATGAGAAAGCCCCGTTGAAACATAGACTTAACTTAAAAACTTAAGATTAGCATAGACAATCACTATAAGCATTGATAAAAAAAAAGTTAAAGAAGTAAAAAGATTACATGCATACGGGTAAGGGACTGTTGAATTATTCCGTTTATGCATGCAATCACATATATCAATACTAGAACCGAAAACGTACGGATCGAACGTTGAAATGTCGATACTAAATTAGATTATGCTGCAAATGCATTCGCGCAAATTGATTTACGCCAACCGGTAAACCGAGACCGTTATTGAAGGTTCTAGAATTCTTGTTCGGAATTTAAAATTTACTTTCAGCATGCTTAGCAGGAATGTTGGTTACCTGTCTCATGCGAGCTTCTTGTGGCGTCTCCCCATACCGGCACCAGTGGACGAAGTGCAGGGTATTATGCCAGTTCCTCTCGAACCTGGATTTAGTAGCCATGTCCAGCTGCAATCAGGAGAAGCTCCTTAGTAGCTCCCGTCATACTGTTCCCACGGTTTCCAAAGAACGAAAGCCCCTCAAGGCTTTCGCAATCTGAAAAGAGAGTTTTCCAATTCTGACGTCGCACGCCTAGACATGAAGGAGGAACGTTGAAGTTCGATTCAAGATATTGATGAGACCATTCAAGGTTCAGAAGTTAGTTAGACATGCATTAATGTATTAGAACTCGGGGGAGTGATGCGGTAAACAATAGAGTGCCGTATTGAAACAGATGACCTATTTAAGGCGTAAACGAAGCATGACAATTACGTCGGCCAGACTGTCGCGTCTGCTAACAGGGTCATTACAAATCTGGATCTAAAACGAGGTTTCGCCAATTGAAACGGAATCTAATTCGAGGCGTGTTTTCAAATAAACAAATGCAACTGAACAGGGATTGTTTGGAAAACAGAGTTACGCATAATTATGTCTCGTTTGTTGGAAATGTCAACGATTCGCGCGTTGCATGAGCTCCGAAAGCAGTATATTGAAGGCTGTTCGGTAACCGATAAAATTGTGTTGTGAAACCTCGCCTCGTCACTGTTAAAATATGCGAGCCGTTAGACTAATCAAGGACGTAAGAACGATGACTCCGTTAAGCAAGATAATGTGAGAAGTCATAGTGAATTGGAAACTCGTTGAGACTTGTTTTTGGGTATGTACACTCATCATTCCGAACGGTCAATCTCACAAAACACATTTTTAATTTTTTTGATCCTTTATTTAGAAAAAAATGTTCCACTGTATATTTTTTTTATACTTACCTAAGCTATACACGTTTAGTGGAAAATTACTTTCAGGATTTGGAAAAAATATGCTTTATCGAAATGACTTATCGGAATTCGTGTGTGTTGCCCTTGTTCCTTGTTTTGTACCTTTGCTCGAATGTCCTTTTCGCTGTTCGGGGACTCCTGTTTGTCATCCACGTTGTTGATGCGTATCACGGAATCTTTCTTCCAGAATGCAGCGAGTGTAGTCTTCACGACACGTTTTCTCACACCTTTCTGTTGCACCGTGAACACCTCTATCTGTTCCGGGTTTTTTGTTTTTTCTGTCGATAAAAAAGTTTATGTTTAATCGTCTTGACCTTAGGTAATACGCGATAATAGGTTGTGTGGCCGGCCGCGAGCGTTCTCCATTCATCTGTTGTATTATGGCGAGTGTTACGACATGATTTATTTACAATACGGTGCCTACGTGCGAAGCTAAATCCAGTGTCGCAGCACGCGCGAACGTTATCGCATGTCCCAATTACAATGATAAACTGCGATTTCAAGTACGTGTTGTTTTGTGCAATGCATCCGCAACGCATTCCGAGTGATTTTTACGTACCTTTACCCTTCTTCCACATGGCGATGGCGTACATATGGTAATCTGGAGACAGGCAGGAGTCCGGTGGCAGCTGATCTTCAGCTCGGACTTCAAGGATGAACCCAGTTTCGAGGACTGCGCACAGGATGTTCTGTTCTTCATGTTTGAACCACTTTGTTTCGCGGAGCTTGTGGATCGCTACTGATGATCCGAAACGGGGTTTCTTCGGCGCGAACAGAGCCTGGGCCTGGCTTCCGAAGCGAGACAGCAGCCCCTTGACCGTCGGCGGCGGCGCGAGGCTCTTCTCAGGCGGCTTGATCTGCTGGAAGCTCCGGCAGGCGACGAACCTCGCTTCCATTGAACCACCTAGGATTTTACAAGTTCAATTCACACTCCCACCAAGACTATAGTCAAACTGCTTGAATTGCTGTGGGCGCGGTACTCTCGCTGTCGAGAAATCGCGGTTTATATGCAACACTTTCACAATTTGGTTCGCGTGAGATCGCGTTCATGGGACGTACGTGCTATACGGCGGCGGTGCGGCGATAGACGCGGCGCGCGTGGCCGGGCGGGGTTTTATACGGTAGAGGGGGCCGCGGTAGGGAGGAGGGGCCGCCTTCTCACTGCCTGACCTCTCTAGTGATGGGCAGTATATCGTGGGACGCGACGATTCATATGTGATATTTTATGGTACACTTAGA
Organism: Epinotia bilunana; assembly: GCA_947049275.1. Taxonomy (NCBI): domain Eukaryota; kingdom Metazoa; phylum Arthropoda; class Insecta; order Lepidoptera; family Tortricidae; genus Epinotia; species Epinotia bilunana. The sequence continues at coordinate 9,400,787 of OX346265.1, forward strand.
CTTTTATCTTTAAGAACCAGATTCTGTTATTTAGGGTTCGGACATCAACTGAGTGGATGTTTTCTACTGAATTATGACTAATGGTTGCTAGTTTATGTCATTGTACTTTCATTATATGCAATGTCGCCTAATTTACAGGTGATTTTAATTTATGAAACTAGAATGGTTTTAATTACATTTCTTTATTACAATAATTACCTTATATTTGTGATATTTTATTTTGACATTTGAATACATAAGCAATTTTCTCGTGAATGTTGTCAAAGTTATTATCAGTTCTGTTAAATTGTGTAAGTATCATATCCGGTCACTTGATTTCGGTTTTTAAAAAAGGTAGCCTAAACTGAAATTTGCAAATGTGGTTGCCACAAGCAAGTGAGTGGATATTACAGTGATTCAAACATTAAATTATTGTTTCAAAGTTATAGAATGAAGTTTTTTTGCTGTACCTACGTGTAACTTCGGCGGTATAAAGAAATATTCAATGAACCTCTTTTACATGACATGATGAATTAAACAATGTCACTCTAACATTGTTTAATTTCGCAAAAGTGTCTCTGACCCAAGACTCGTCATTTATTACGTGTTTCTAGTCAAAAATGGTACAAGTGCCGTACCTCTTTCACTAGAACTTAGCTATCTAAAGTAGAGCTCTCATAGTCGGTCCCAAATGAACATTACTGACACAATAAAAGATGAAATCACACACGACGCAGGGGTCATCAATTATAAAACCTCTTCTAAATAAATATGCTAAAACAATTTAATCGACATCATAGCATCGAAAACTATCGATAACGTTGCCGCCGAGCTTCCGCCATCCCTACGTTCCGTTGCACCGAAGCTGACCTCACAGGCCCCCACCATCGCGACATGCCGGCGCCAGTTTTTTTTAATTCGCTATTCGTACCGTAGTGATTAATTATGTAAATAAAAAAACTACTTCCGCTATTCGGTATGAAGACGTGAAAATGAGAGTAATGTGTGTAAACATTTGATTGTAAATAAACAGGGCTTTTAGTGTTCTGTATAAAAGCTATGGGTTAAGGCATTGTAACACGTACTGAGTGGACTCAGTATATTTTGTTAAAGATTTATGTAAAGATATTGGTGCATTTCAACCTCAATAATATGTATAATTCAATTCAATCTTTTATTCATAAAGCATAAATTTTATATGTCAAAAACTTAATCTACGATAGTCGATAATATAATCGTTACGTTCATATGATCTGCCACGATGTAGGAACGTTATGCATACAGAGAAGAAATGAAAAGGTGCGAAGTAACCGATCCCCACGGGCCAGCGTGGGAATTACAGCCTATTACTATGCTCTCCTACACGAGAGGAGGCCTTTGCCCAGTTGTGGGGCTTTTATCGACCTTGTTAAATTAACCTCCCGAGACCGTAAACCAAAATGACTACAATGATATTTTAAATCAAATCAACCTATCGTTCATTCCAGATAACATTAGACTCTACAGTGTCAAAGAGCAAAGCAGGGATTCTAAATATGATCAATGAAGTTTATATATGCATTTGAAATGGGATAAAACTGTGATGGTGTTAGGAATAGTGTGATTAGGGGAATTGGTCCTTAGTTCTGGAGACCTTGACATTTGCACAGCGTTCGTTGAAATCTGCGCTGTTAACATTAATTAAGCTTACCTACACATTACTACATTCGTGCCAGCACAAGTCTAGCATTCGATTCGGCACAGTTACTACGAAAATCGGGGTCAAATTATGCAAGGGACGAGATCAGAGTAGAGTAGAGTGTTTTGTGAATACTCTGCTGTAGGGTAAGGCTCCTATTGATTATACCGGTTTTTCCCCTTCCATATTGCTTTTAAATTAAGTTGAACGTATCCACAGCCTGGATGTGGACAATAAATAAGCTATCGAATTACGGATTAATGAATAAACATTAGGACAATCTTACACACATTTTAAGTAGCCGAGCCCTATAGTGAAATCCTCCCCCGGAGGAGGTAGGACTTATAGTGAGATCAATAGTCTTGTTTTATGGTATGAGTGTAATAAACTACGATATAATTCTAAGTATGTAGTGCGGTAGGAATATTTCTAAGTACCAATGTGCTAAAATATTGTATTCGCGTTTATGCGAAGAGCCTTGAAAATACTTCACAACTTACAGAAAAACGGTACAAAAGTTCCGTTCCAAGCATGGAAATACGTACTACAAGTATTCTCAGAAGTCGTCTCGGTAGGTGCTACCTTACAGTCCAATGCAAGGAATATGTGGACCATTAACATGTAGGTATGCATTTTGCTACTTATGTCTTTGGGGTAAGAGTCACATTCGTGTACATATTTTTGGACGTGTCCGTACCAGAATGTTCACCGATATGCTGCGTCAGGGGGCATATCTTCCGAGTACGCATCGGAAACTGACGGTGTTCGAGTACATGTATTTAAATGGTATCAAATTGATATTAGTAGTGCGTGCTCGCTTCCACCCGGGCCAGTGATGGCGTGTCAGAAAGAGTCAGTGGAGCACTACCAATTTAATTACAATTTAATATGTATATTCGAATAGACACCTGTCGGAAGCGGGGTGGCCGGCCTCGGTGGCATTCTGATGGATTGTCTGTATTGCCATAAGTGGAGCTCGTTGTGCGTAGTAAAGGGGGTTAATTCCGGAATGCACTGTTGACGCACAATCATACTTAGGTATATAAACTCACGCTTTAATTCCCGAAAGGGGTAAATTGTAGGTTTAGAGATGTGGTATTTCTTTTGACGTGTTTAAATAAAATGAATTAATAAAGCATACACAAATCTAACTAGGCCAATAAAAAGCTCAAAGAAGCTTGTGTTATGAGTGTGCAGTATCTATATATATATGTAATATATATATAGATACTTAAATACATAGAAAACATCCAAGACTCGAAAACAAATATTTATGTTATCAAACTAAATTAAACTAGTACTTCGCAAGTGCCACTTAGATCGTGTATAAGTGGCCATTACATTGTTTTTATTTCAAAAAGAAACCCACAAATATGATTTACAACTCTAGTTCATCGACTTGCTCTGAACTTCAGGGCTGTTATTCTTTACGCGCGCATGCGCCTCCCCGGGGTGGGGACCCGTCACGCCTAACGAAACTCGACCTCTACCTACACTTACGCCTTGGCCACGACTTTGGTCTTAAGGCTCCACATTCGAAATTTTCGTGAAAATGAGTTGTTTTGTAACCGTTTTATACATTATAACGTAACATTTTTGCTGTAGGAAAAAATATATCATAATCTGCAAGATATGCGACGGGTCATAGTTTTCGTAGAAATCCATTTTAACAAAAAAAATTAGAGAAAAAGAAATCTAAAGTCACCCCTATTTTTTCACTTGTAACCATTTTACTGCTCCATTTTTTATCAGAATAATATGAAATTTTATAACTTTCTTCATACAATAATGAACAAGGGCATCATTTTCTTACTTTCTTAATTTTCTTAAAAAATGATCTCGTTTTCTGAAATATTCCGCCAAAGTTCCTACGCTTCCCCGTTTTCGTCCATACGGTCAGTGCGGGACGAGACACGTTGCATGACGGACCTGTGTCAATTTGCGCTGCGCCGAAATTTTTAAATATTTGTGGTAATTGTGGACTATATTTGTTGCATAGAGTGGACAATCCGTTTTGTGATTCGTATAGTAGGTAACTAATAAATATTTGCATATAGTTTAGTTTTTAGTGACAGATAATTTTGTTGCATAGAGTGGACAATCTATGTCGTGGTTTGTAAAGTAGTAGGTACTATAGACAAGACAGCTGACTGACCATCCGTGCACTTTATGTGCATTGTAATAAGGTTCTTGTATAAATACAGGATGGTCAGTTAACTGTGTTGGCATTTGTACCTAATTAACATTTACGTAGGGATAGTTTAGATTTTGTTTTTAGTTCAAGATGGGAAATAATAATAATAATACATACATACATACATACATACACGCCTTTAGCCCTAAAAGGGGTAGGCAGAGCACATGAAACCTGTGTCCAGTGCCACGTTAGCATAAATGTGGGTATAAAAGATCGACAAAATGTGATATAGCGGTGACAGGTTGCTAGCCCATCGCCCACAACACACTTCAACCCAGTTCCCTTAGTCGACTCTTACAACCCACACGGGAAGAAAGGGGGTGGTGCTATTCTAACCCGACACCACACGGATAATAATAATAATAATAGAATAATAATATAATATTATTAATATAATAATAATAATAATGTTTTGTGTTTTGTATGTATAGTTCTATATTTTACTTTTTATAAATTTATTGTACAAACCTAACTTAAGTAGAAATAAGAATAAAGAGATAATAATAAATTCTTTATTTCAGGCCAGTTTGCCCATAGATTGTTAGTAACATACAAACTTACGATACTAGAGTTAGTAGGTCTTAGCTTAGGTCTCACAAATTTTTCACATACATAATAATAAATTCTTTATTTCAGGCCAGTTTGCCCATAGATTGTTAGTAACATACAAACTTACGATACTAGAGTAAGTAGGTCTTAGCTTAGGTCTCACAAATTTTTCAATAATTATTTTGGGTCTTTGGGGTTAAATAAGCGCAGGAGGAAAATACGTAATATCAAGAAAATTTACAAGAGAAGAGGAATAAGAATACACAAGTAAATACCTATTCTATCAAAGTATCAAATATCTAAACAGTATCAAAATTGGGAAATCGCTAAAACCAGACATCTTATTAGTAATCTATTGCCTACTAACAATATTGTTTTATCTGCTCGTATTAATGACTGTCAAGTGTTAATAGAATAAGTTCTAATAAAAATAGTGGGCTTGGCAAATGTTGTAAGTACCTAACTATGGGTTGCATGCCAACTCCAAGTTCGATACAGTTATTATTTGATATGAAACAAAGTATGGTTAACGTACAACTAAGCTATAAGTATATATTTACCCGAGGCCGATTTCTGTACAGTCAGCATAATATCGTTAGTAGCAGCCAAGTTAGCCAAATATATCGGAACGTACATTCATCGAAATAGTCTTTGTTACTATAAGTAGGAGTAAGGAATGTGTTACGATATATTTGGCTACTTTGGATGCTATTAACTATCTGATGCTGACTGTACACGCCATCATCATCAAATCAAGGAAGTAGAACGTAATAAATATACCGAAAATTAGTTTAAAACTTAACAACCTTACACTTACACAAAAGGTAACGGACAGACAGACACACTTTCGCATTTATAATATTACTCACGGGACAATGATGTCCCGGACCTTTAGGAGGCGTGCGTGGAGCTCTGAGCCAACACCTAGAGGCCCTTTTGACAATTTAATGAAATTCAAGGAGTACACCAAGCGGATGCTGTCTCTGCCCGTGTCATGGGACGCACACAGAAACAGCACCCGCTGGGGTGTAAGAGTCTATTGCTAGTTGATGGAATCTAAATAAAACGGTTTATTGGGTGAAAATGATGGACTAGTAGCTGGGCTACTGGATGAAACATCGGACGCCTGCCCAATAAAACTGTTTCACATTTTATCTCTGGCAGACGGTGACTCGCTAACTGCTAGATGGGCCCCTATTAATAGCGACATAAAAAAATGGCCTAAGGGCAACAGTAGGTATGGATTATTATTATTACCTTTATATTTTTTTCGCACTATCCGTCTCTCTCTTATTAGAATATTTAGTAACAGAGGTATAGTGCGAGAAAAATCGAAAGTATGTCGCGGCCGTCTAGTGCTAGGCGTGCTGAGGGCCTACCGCGAAACGAAACCGAACTTCGTTCGTGTATCTCCCTCTCTGTCGCGCTTGCTAGTTCGAGCGACAATGAGAGTTATTCGAACGAATTTCGTTTTCACTAGCACGGCTAGCACGAGACGGCCGCGACATACTCTCGATTTTTCTCACACTATACCTCTCTTTCTTAATGTTCTAATAAGAGAGAGACCGATAGTGCGAGAAAAATCGAGTGTATGTCGCGGCCGTCTCGTGCTAGCCGTGCTGACGGAACTACACTAATCGTAAGTAAATAGTATTATAATAGTAGAGACATAATTTTTGAACTTAATCAATTATGTAATTTATGTATGACAAATATCACGTTTCAATTAAGCATGACGAATGTCACCCACCCACGTCCACCCTTGCATTGGTAACTATGCGCGATGACGCGTCTGTAACTTAATCTATGTAACGCTTAATAAACGACGGCGGGTTGTGCGACTTGCGCGGGGAGAGGGTCGAGGCTCCGCCCATACGCTCAAGGACTTTAGCGGGTATACAAGCCTTAAGCGACCTGCGGCAGCGTTTTATCTGTTCATTGCGCGGTCGAGACGCGCAACGCACTGTGGTTAGTTGTGATCACGCGCAATGAATTAGAAAAACCGCAGGTCGCTTAAGACCAAAGTCTTGGCCAAGGCGTTAGTGTCTACGAATCGCGGTGTCAAGATATACTTGTGGGTGAGCGTTGAGTTGAGCTTAAAACATGTTACAGAATAGCGGGACTGGGCGTTCGGTCACCCGTGTTTGCACAAGCTAGGATAATGCGCGGCTTCATGGGTAAACCTAGTATATATATATAACTTTATTACACAAAGTACACAAATGTACAAATGGCGAGCTTAATACCAGATGGCATTCTCTACCAGCTAACCATTGGGTTATATCTATATTATCTAAACTTAACATCCTAATTATCCTGCTAATATTGTAAATGCGAAAGTTTCGATGTTTAGATGTTTGTTACTCAATCACGCTTACGCGGCTCAACTGGTATGGATGAAATTTTGCACGAAGATAGTTTATAGCCTGGAGTAAAATATAGAATTGTTTTTATCCCGGGTCCACGCAGACGAAGTCGCGGGCAGAAGCTAGTCATAACTAAAGAGGAAAGGTCTGTGAGATTGGAGCTTTGCAACTTTGTATGTAGGGCGTAATCTCCGGAACTACTCGACCGATTTGAAAAATTCTTTCACTAGTGTTTGGAATGGTTTTCTAAGATGGGCATGGGCTATGTCATCCCGCGGCTGCGCCTGGGTTTTCTGTAATACACGGGTGATGCTGCGCGGGCGGCATTCTATACTCATATTATAAAGAGGCAGTGACTGAGATTATAGCTTTGTAAGTTTGTTTCTTTGTATGTAAATTAATCTCCGGAACCACTTATCCGATTCCAAATATTTTTTTATCTGTGTATAGAATAGACTTTCCGGATAGTCATATGCTATTTTTACAAGCTTTATATTAACTTGACTTGTTCGTATGTAAGTATAAAAGTATGTATGTAAGTAAGTTGTCCGTCAAATCTTGCAAGTTAAATTTGACCCAATTCCCGGTGACCGATTGAGCTGAAATTTTGGGTATGAGTATAGTTTGGATGACAATTCAATATTATGGTACCACCGAGCTGATCTGATGATGGAGACAGAAGGTGGCCATAGGAACTCCGTAATAAAACCACATAACCCCATCGAGTTTGGGCTCGTTAGAATCGTCTCAATGAGCAGTTGATGATGGTATACAGAAAAGTACAGAAGGCAATAAAAGCTTGTACCAAAAACAATTTTTTTTGTCAGGAACTTATTACAACCTTTTATTTAACTTGCAATGTATGTAACTATGTTTGTTCGGGTGGAATCTTGCAACTCAATTTTAAAGTAGATATCTTCAACTGATTGAGCTGAAATTTTGGCTTTAAGTATAGTTTGAATGACAATTCAATATTATGGTACCATCGAGCTGATCTGATGATGGAGACAGAAGGTGGCCATCGGAATTCAGTACTCATTGAGTTTGGGCTCGTTAGAAACGTCTCAACAAGTAGTTGATGACGATACAGAAAAGTACAGTTGGCAATAAAAGCTTGTACCAAAATTTCAATTTTTGACAGAAACTTATTATCCTTCGGGTTTGCCTGCCTTCTTCTATAGCTAGTATAATAGAAATAACTTATTTACTTAATTAGAACGTCAACGTAAAGTAAATGACAGCTCAGTGTTAATTGCAGTCGTGTCTTTGCTATTCTAATTATACGATGTTTCGTATAGTGTGATTCACTCAAAAGTCCTAAACGACCTCGCCTAACACATGACAATCGTATGTATTTGTATCGGGATAAGGTTCAACATAGAGTAAACACCAATATGTGTGTAAGGTTATTTTGTGGCATAATTTGGTCATGCTTTTGTCTTGTCACGTGCTAGATCCAATTATTTGTGACTGACGTAGTTTTTGTGTGCCCGCTAAAAATGTCCTCACGTATTTGTTATGTATAGTTGACTAATGTATTCAGCAAATTTTGTTTCACGGCATATTACGTTTCATTGCCTTGTACGAACAGTCAGCTAGGTTTATCAAGTTCTCAGTCAGTTGACAAGAAATTATAGAAAGTCCCTGGACGACCGAGCGCAGCTCGGATGAAAATACGGAGAAAAAGAATTATCACAGACATGAGACCTAGCTACATCGATTTCTCGCCCCCGTAAACCCCTATATTCCAAATTTTAAATCGTTAGAGCCGTTACCGAGAACGTCTAACTAGTGCCTACGCCAAATCTTGGGATAAGGTGCCAAACCTGGGCTGTAACCGGGAAAAACTTAGGAAGGATGCTAATGGCACTGTGCGATATTCGGTATGGCAATGACGTTAAAACTTAGATCTGCGATGGAAGGCTGTATAGAGGCCAGCTACTGCGCAGTAATTGAGCGATCCTCTTATTGAGATATCGAGAATTCGAGACCCCTTATCCGTCATCGAGACAGATTGAGGTTCTGACCTATTTACTACTAAAAATCTTTCGGGAAACTATTTTATCCGTTCACAATCCACCTCGAACTCACCCCTCGTCCAGACTATAATATGAGCACAATAACTATATACACGCGTAATCGAAGGTTGGAATACAGTATGATCCAATCAGCAACGTTTTGCTTTTAAAAAGATAGGTAAAGTTTGTTTGTAACGGGTAATCTCTATAACTACTCATCAGAAAATCATTCACGTGTAAATGGAATGGATCTTTGAGATGGACATCCATACTAATATTATAAATGCGAAAGTCTGTCTATCTGTATATTACCTCTTCATGCTTAAACCGATTCACATGAAATTAGTTATAGGGATAGTTTGAGTCCCGGGGAAGGACATAGGATATTTTTTACCTCGAAAATCATACCCTAGAGTGTGTATGGAGCTACGATATAAACGAGTTCCACGCGGACGGAGTCGCGGGCAGAAGCTAGGCTAGTAGGCTATATTTCCCGCGGCTTCGCCTGCATTCAGTAAACGCTCGGACAGTTAGTACTACTTATACAGAGGTTCAAGTTTTTTCACTATGATCTGTTTTCATCAGCGAACGAAAAAACCATAGAACTCTAACTAGCGCCGCAAAACGGCCCCAAAGAATGGGTGCCTTTATGCGGGGTTGGGGGCGGGGTGTCAAAACGATGCCAGGCAACCGTTTAGTTCGAACATGCGCATCCCGGGTTTAAGGCGATGCCTTGATTTGAGTCGAACACGCCCCCTAGACAGAGACACGCTGATGCCTTCCGCGCACGAGGAAAAGAGATGCAACACTCTTCGGGAATGGCTTTTTTGGACAAATTTCGATAAATACCTAACTTAGAGACGTTTTATTTAAATTTCATAAAGTGAGATTTTAGATGAGATAAAATACTATAGTATTAACTTGATTGTGTCGTAAAATAATGTATCGTTTGAGTAGGCTGAGTAAAAAAAGGAAAATACAGACCCAACTTTGGATTTTTTTTCTATCGAGGAAATTTTAAGCAATCATGTATTGGTAAAATCAGAAAAACAATCACATAGTCAAGAATCATATATCTGAAAATCAGACCTTATTGTTTCTTAATCTAGTCAGAACGGCGTTTCAATGCACAGCCTTAAGGCACGTGTTTGGGTAGTAGATAAGGAGCTCGCTTTCTATGTTTTTTTTCGTTCGCTTAGTAGTACTACTTATATAGAGGTTCACGTTTTTTCACTATGATCTGTTTTCATGCATCTTGATGTCATCCTCGTGTGCCACGTTCCGCTGTGTTGGGTAATTGGAAGCTTTGCGAATGTTGCAACGTGCTCCGGCTGAGTTTTTATTGTGAAATGTTCCCGTGAGGTATTTCTAAGAATGTTTGTTCAATAGAAATTGAAGAAACATAAGAGTCCGCAGTAAGCTCGACCGAATTTCACCTTCCCATATAAACGTAGTTACGCTCTCATTTTAAAACTACGTGTTGGATTGTGACGAAACTTTGCATATACAATGACATGAGGTATATCTATGTCTGTAATTAGTTTATATGGTTCCAGTTCATAAAACAAACGAAATACAGCAAAAACAAGTTTTGTATGAAAAAATTAAATTCGCTGTATTTTTTTTACTATGATATCTGAAGCTACATAAACTAATTACAGACATAGATATACCTCATGTTATTGTACATGCAAAGTTTCGTTACAATCCAAGACGTAGTTTTAAAATGAGAGCGTAACTACGTTTGTATGGAGACTCGAGCTTACTGCGGACTCTTAATATATAAAGGTACTTTGAGAGATATAGTTAAATCTGCCGTAGAGAGAAGAGTTAAGTGGTAGGTATTCCTTATTCATAAAATTTAACAAAGCTCTGTTAACTAAGACGTGTTTCATCCTTTTCTCACAAACAAAAAGGGATTATATTTTCAAAAAAAAAACAACAATTGCTCATTTTAGTTATTACAACTATTTAATTTAATTCTACAACTATTCTATTACCTTCAACTATTGTAACTCTTGTGTTCGATCTGACTCCCACGATATAAAATTTGCCTAATAGTGTGGAAGGCACTGTATCTAAAGTAAATTATTATTTTATGTTATGGTAAATCAATTATTCTTATTCTTGCTTTCAGTTGTTTTTCAAATTGGCATAACATATAAGTATAGAATTCTCCAACTTGCTGTAATGTTATATTTTCTGCAAACTTGGTTCGTTAGTGCACTAATTAAATTGTTATTTTCAACTTGAACGCCTGGGACGCTACGGCGAGCTTTGTTAAGTTAATTAGAGGCTGCTTTGAACTGTAAAAACAAGTATTTATTAGAACTGGAAATTCTTCTTCATTAGCTACCAAAGCTAAAGGGTGTCTTAATAAATGCACTAAATTAACCCGTAAGGTAATTAGTAGTTAGCGGTTCGACGGGTTAGAATTTCACCACCCCCTTTCTTCCCGTGGGTGTCGTAAAAGTGCCAACTGCCTACCCCTTTTGAGAATAAGGGCGTTAATCTATGTATGTATATGTACGTAAGTAAATTACATAATGTACCTAATGGTCAAGTGCCTCAGTGTTGCGAATTCAGAGTTGTAACTTGTAGGTTCCTGAAAGGCCCACCCGGGCCCTATTTCACCATCTTGACAATTGTCACCTGATCAGCTATCCAGCAACCAACTTAACCTGTCGACGCAACCATATAAGTCAAATTTCATTGTCAGGCGATAATTGTCGGTTTGGTGAAATAGGAGCCTTGTCTTACCTGTCGCGCAACGAGATAAAGGTATCGTATTTTCACTCCTAAAATTAAAAACCTACGTACTACTGTTCAACCTTTATGAAACGTTCGCTGTCAACACCAAAACGCCCTTGATATATAGGGATAGCGCGCACACTGTCTATTTGTATCGGAGTAAACGAGAGAGAGTGTTACTGGGCGGCCCGGTTTTTGAAGATAATAGTAAATAAATATTGAAATAAAAAGAAGTGTGGATTATTTGTGAAATATGGCTCGTTAGCGGTTTAGGTATCCATACGTCAAAATAAAGACATAGAACCGTTTAATGATGATGTTAAGACCAATCTTTGCAATTATATTCTATCGAGCCGATTTCGTCCAATTATGTATCGAGCCCGTCCACGGACTTTGAAATATATATGATGAATATTAACTTTTTTTTTTGATGTGCTAGAACAAATAGTTTTCTTAAAAAAACTGCTTAAATAACATCAATTTCAACAAAATTAGGTCTTGTCAGCCTCCAGAAACGTTAACTCCTACTAATATTATAAATGCGAAAATATTGATGGTTAGAGGTTTGTTACTTCATCACGCAAAAACGGTTTAACGGATTAAGTCGAATTTTGGTATAGGTTGGTTACGTTTGGTACATATAGTGTACATATATTATAAAGTGTACATATATGATATAGCCTGGATTATCATAAATAATACTTTTTATCCCATCCCCTTAAGGGAGCGAAACTTGGTATGGAGATGGAGCTACGATATAAATGAGTTCCATGCGGACGAAGTCGCGGGCAGAAGCAAGTGTTTAATATAACCCATCAGCACTGTCAGCGCCTAAGCATCCAAAAGGTCAAGGGATGTTTGTCATAACTATTTCTCGATGGACTTTAATTTGTAATAGAATTTATGAAAACCGACAGCTTCACCGGCAATCTACCAAAGTGCAACAGCGTCTTCTTGCTCGAATGTGTTATATGAAGAAATCTAGTTGAAATGGATTTGAGGTACCTGCATATTGTCTGACATTCATTCTTCTAGCGTTTTTTGGGTTGTACCCTAAAGGAGCCAAAGTTGCGCTTTGGCACCTAATCCCAAGAAACTCCTACTAGTTTTACGAAATCGACTGCCATCTGACCTTCCCACCCAGAGGGAAGACAAGACCTTGTTGGAATCAGACTGGTTTCCTCACGATGTTTTTTGACGTAAAGCTGCAGGTCAATATTGAATGATGTTTCGTGCATAAGTTGAACACAACTACAGTCTGACAGTTTAGATAAAATAATATGACCTCGAAAAAAACAACACTGTAAATAACTCGTTAATGAATACAGTGACTCAAAGAACTTAACGAGACTTTCTCCTTAATCCTAATCCTATACTATTAGACGAGAAATATTTGTATTTATAATATGTATATCTATTTGTATCCACGAACTCGAAAACGGCTCTAACGATTTCGATGTAATTGGGGGGCGAAAAATCGAACTAGCTGGGTCTCATGTTTGGGGAAATCTGTTTTCTCCGTATTGTCACCCGAGCAGAGCTCGGTCGCCTTGGAACAAGAAGAAATGAGACTAAATTAAGTAGAATAAAAAAAAGACCGGGTTGCACTCCGGGAGTGCCGGCAGAAGTGAAAACTCAATGACATTATAACGGTTTTCGATCAGGTCACGTGTCCGTCTTACGAATTTTAATCTGTCGAGTGTCGAATCTTACGGTCACGTGACCTGTGGCGAGTTTAACATTTTTTCCCCATACCAATAAGTGCACAGCGCCGCTAAAGAAGTTTTCACTTCAAAAACTATGTAGTATTAAATGTACCTAATTGTTGTAAATTGTAAAATTGTTCCAATGTCCTTGTTATATTTATTTAGAGATTATTTTCCAACCGTCTTGAGACTATTAACGAACATCTGTTCAAATAAACAACAAAACAATGTCAATCAAAATCTCGTATCACTCCTTTAAAGAAGTTTGAATCACAACCTTAGTTATACTGCCCAAAGTTCAATTTCCGACACTGACGCGAATATTATAACAAGCTAATGATTAACTTAAATTTCGTACTAGGGAGGTCATCCGGAACTGTGTATGACACGTGGGAGTCCACTAACTCAAGGCGAGCTAGCATTAGGCTAATGTTCACAATGCTTTAAACTAAACGACAACCAGTATAATTCAGACCTTGTATAAACACCTTTACAGATTTCCTTCTGAAACAGAGACTGGCAGGTAATAAGTTTGGAATTCGAATGGTAACCGTCTCTTTTTGATGGAGAACTTGCTATAACAGCTTCAATTTACGGCCTGAGTTCACGCTCGACAACGAGCGGGGCGCGGAGCGTCCATATAAACTGCATTTGTTTTATGCACGCACTCGGGCCGTCCCTTCAGACTTTGTACGAGACATTGTATTATATGAGAAAATTATGTGATAATAGAGTAGACAATGTAAGTGTACGAGCATTTTTTCTACCATGCGTAACTCGGTTCTCTCACATCTCATATGGTGGAGGTGCGGGGTACAAAAAAAAAGAATCTCATAGTACTATAAAAACAGATTTCATTCCGTAAAGCATTTTCTACCAGTCATCATTAGGGCAAAGCAGAAGCAGACACATTGTCCTAAATTAGGGATGAGATATCGTGTGAGTCGAGATAGTTTATGAATAGCCGGATCGGTACAAGGTCGGATTATCACAAATTGCCATCGCAGACAGTGGCAACCATTTGTAAACAAACACCGGCATTTGCATTTTCAGTTGTGGCGTCACATCTCTCAGCTGTCAATTTTGACATGTTTAAGTTGGTGCTATGGAAGGTTTATAGGTTATAGTTATAGATAGTTCAACTCATCTTTGCGCGTCTGTTCGGAGGTGGCGGCATTTTCTTACATGATTGTTTCATACATTCTCTTTATTGCTCTGTTTTATTTTTTCATGTTTTTAATTTTAATTTTGTGATTCTTATATTTTAGTTTGTGACGTACATACTCGTTATGGGAGGAATTTGTAATTTTTAGCCTTTTTGTTGATTTGATGAATTAGAACTTTTATACTTTTATCTTTTTAACACTAATATTTTATAATTTGACTCTTGTGAGTCTTGTGACTTGTACAATGTTTGACATTTTCGTAAATTAATCTTGTTCGTAAATTAAGCATCAATTGCTTTTGTTTATAGCATGTAAACGTCTTGGTGACTGTAAGTTTATTATGTGACTGAATAAATGAAATGAAATGAAACTCGATATATTTTTACTTATTCAATATCTTTGGAGACGGTCAGTGATTATAACCGTGACTTATTTCTTTTGTTATCATATCATTCGAATAGCGAATATGATAAAAGAAAGCCCTTTTATACACCTGTCACGACAACAATGCTATAGTTAGAATAAGACGGCAATATAATCAATAAATACCAATTAGAAGACTGTGACCAAAAACGTGATCATCAGCGAATAAGACCGAAAACTAACAAGAGAAATGCAACATGTGAATTTAGAAGCAACAGAATGGGACGGGAAATGGGTCTATAATAATCTGTCAGTGTATGTTTTCGCTTTACGACGTCAAAAGTTACCACTATCTACTGCATACCATACACATATCAGGTGGCTTGGATAAAATTTGTGATAAAACTAGAAGTTTCATCAAAACATGTACATTATATCTAAGTATTGTAATGATTAGATATGTGTGAGACTAAAGGCGCCATTGCACAGCATTCCAAGGTTTTTCTAGACATGACACATCGCGAATTTTATTAGCACCGAGCCACGCGCGCGGCTCCGCCTGGGTATTAGGCTGGAAACAGTGCTCGACCGACGGTGAGCGCTGACATCGGTTGGACGTAGCTATATCAATGGAAATGTATGACGAAATACAGTGCAGCGTTGATAAACTGCTACGCGCGTACAGCTACGTCGCGCGTACCGTGACCGTCGGTCGAGCTCGTCGGTCGCGCGTAGTCGGTCGACCGACGAGCTATGAGATTGTATGGACTGACCGTACATACTGCACACACGCGTCGCAGTTCGCCGTCAGCGTTGCACTGAATGCATTTTCGCAACCGACGCTCAGCGCTGACGTTCAGGACGTACGGTCAGGACGTACCGTCGGTCGAGCACTGTTTCCAGCCTTAAAAAGAACAAATCGAAGCCACTGGCTAAAATATTAGTCTCTATCTATCCCGAACGACCAATCTATATGCTGAATAAAGATACCCTACAAACAAAAATACAAATGTAAGTTTATGTTGACATTTTTAACGTGTTGACGCGCTCATGTCGATGTAACAAGGGTCAAAGACAGACAGGCAACTACGGAACCCTACATTGCGCGTAGTCCAACACGCACTAGGCCGGGTTTTTTATTGTCTCCTAATGAGACAGAATTAGAACAAGAAATTAATTGAGCCACCTACTTATATTTAAGTGAGAGGGACAATTCTATCTGAGGCTCTAGTATAAGTTTTACCGAAACTAAACTTTACGATCGCGTTTGCGTTTTACCCTCAATTTGTATAGGATTTGACAGCTAAACGCGAACGCGGTCGTAACGTTTTGTTTCGGTAAAACGTATACTAGAGCCTCTGTATCACCTTCGCAAACCAACGGCGTTTCGTTATTAGCTTGTCATCGGATCACATGAGTTTTTGCGCAATGATACGTCACCGCAGCACTGGGATGATTTAGTGACATAATACCGAGATTTACATGATTACCAAACGTAAACATTAAACAACATGACAGGTATGGATGATTGATAGACGTAATAATAGGCATGATGCCTCATGTTCAAATTGATAACGTAGTGATGCTATATGGATAGTAAACCATCAAATTAACGTAATAAAGTATAAATTATAAAATATAGTTAAAATGATAAAAAGATATGAACCTTGAAAGTTTAGAAAAAATATGCATTTTTTTTATTGTCCAAGAGTTAATTTAAAGCTACCATAGAATCCTTACGCTTTTATAGAAACATAATTGTATGACAACTATGTACTTAAACGCAGTACCGAAACAACAATTTACCTGATTTTCCATACAACAATTAGTATAAATGTCAGTTGTGACGTCATACCTGTGTGTCGTCTATCAGTATGAAGCGTTTTGCGCTGCCGCCAGCGAGGTCAATCTTTGTCTAAATTTTTTGGGTATTTATGTTCATTAATTCTAGTTGCTCCTATACAAACATTTTTTCCTCTCCAAAAACTGGTTCGAATGACATAATAAAAAAATCTTAGTCATCATCCCTATTCCAATAATCAATAAAGCGCGTTAATGAAGTATTGCGATAAACATTGTAATATTTTTGGATGATGCGCTCTCTCTTACGTCAGCACGTACCCATTGAATTTTATTTAGGACTTAGTTGGCAATAAATGATATATCGCAATCTCAAACATTTGTTATATGATATTTTAAACTTGAAATGCCAAACTGCAAACTTGAATGCGTGTCAGTCTGCAGTTTGCAACCAAAATATACATGCATTATGTACCATCAGGCACTCTACGTGCTTGTGAAGTTATAAAAAACTCTTAACTTAAAAACTTTTAACTACTTTTGAAAATGCCTATACATGTTAGAAGAAAGAAAATAATATGTTAAGTTATGCTAATTGTATTGCATATTTACAAAGTTCTGACTAATATTGAATGTTCAAACATTAACATGATCCTCTGATATGTTCGCAAAAGGTTTTACTTAATTAATATTTATGAAAGGTTCTTGTTGCTTTTACCTAACATTTGAGTTATGTTTCTACGAATAACTTTCACTAGGTACTACTACTTTTTGGCGACCACGTACTGGAAGGCGCAGCGTGGGTAGACCCCCCACAAGGTGGACTGATGACCTGGTAAAGGCCGCGGGAGTCCGCTGGATTCGGGTGGCGCAGGACCGATCATTGTGGCACTCTTTGGGGGAGGCCTATGTCCAGCAGTGGGCGTCTTTAGGCTGATGATGATGGTGATGATTTATTTATTGATTTATTTATTGATACATGGAAAACCAACAGCGCAACATATTTATAGACAAAATAATAAATCCATATACCCAATTACAGGTTCTCACTTATAAACTAAACTAACACTCAGAAATCTATAGCCAAACTTAAACTTAGCGTACATTACGACGCACAGTAACCATCGCGCACCAATAGCAAGCATGGCAATGGGAAACTCTAATAACCCGAGCCTACACCTGAAGTATCACACATGAATGAAGAATCTTATCAATTTGGATTTTATTGCTTGTATGCTATCACAAAATATGTCTATATCTAATTTAACTACAACTTTGTTTAAACTCCTGCCTGCTCTGCACAAAACTATTCTTTCTATATTTAGTGGAAACATGGGACATGCTAATAGGACGAAAATGGCGGAATCTTCTTATGGGAGTATTGAAATAATTTTTTCCAAGTAAATTAGGACAGTCAACATTGCTTCTTATTATATTTAACAAAATTATGATGAACTTTCACTATACATGTGAGAAAAACTTGAAAACCAGGTTGTTTTATGTTAAATTCAGGAATTGGACGCAAGAGGGTAATACAGATATTATTTTCGCGTCTTTCCTTTAGACGTAGCCAAAGTTAAGATTTATACGTAGTGATTCTTCAAAAGACCGGTATTGCCCGCAGTTTTATGATATTTAAAAGATCTGCTAAACATAATGACGGAACCACACATGCTTATCAATACAGTACATAAAAAGAAAAGCACGGGAAAGTTCCAGTGCGCACGAGTTTAAGCGTTATCAATCACATATGACAAGATTAGATCGCTGTTATCATGCGCTGACAGCATTTTTTTCACTGCAACGGTGACACCACAAATAAGGTACGGTAGTCTAGTACAGTCGCCATCAGATATATCGGAGCGGCCAAGGTGCTCACAAATATCTGAACACGTCTCTAACGCCTCGACAATAGAGACGTGTTCAGATATTTGTGAGCACTTTGCCGCTCTGATACCTATATCTGATGGCGACCGTATCTAGTTCTGGCTCGTACCGATGTGTTTTTCGGAACTTATGTACGGAATATTTACCGTTAGCTTGTTGGTGAAGGAAAACATCGTGAGGAAACCGGTCTAATACCAATAAGGTCTTAGTTTTCCTAATGGGTTGTAAGGTCAGATGGTAGTCGCTTTCGTAAAACTAGTGCCTATGACAAATCATGGGATAAAGTGTCAAACCGGATTCCGGGTTCTTAGGGCACAACCGGGAATAACGCTAGGAGGAGTGCTGGCAAATGAGTACTCGTCTATAGACGCTCACGACTCCGGGTGTCAATTTTATTCATCACTGCCTGCGACTCCGTCCGCCTGGAATTTTATATCGTAGCTCCACCTTAGGGGATGATTTCCGGGATAAAAACTATCCCATGTCCTTCCCCGGGACTCAAATCATCTCTATACTAAATTTAATCTCAATCGGTTCTGCGGTTTAAGCGTGAAGAAGTAACAGACAGACACACTTCCGCATTTATGACTCCGTCCGCGTGGAACTCGTTTATATCGTAGCACCATACAACTTTCACCCCCCACTTCATCCCTTTGGGGGATGATTTCCGGGATAATCTATCCTATGTCCTGCCCCGGGATCCAAACTATCTTCATACCAAATTTCATCTCAATCGGTTCAGCGGTTTAAGCGTGAAGAGATAACTAACAGACAGACAGACAGACAGACAGACAGACAGACAGACAGACAGACAGACAGACAGACAGACAGACAGAGCCAGACACACAGACAGAGACACTTTCGCATTTATAATATTAGTATGGATTAGTGTAGATATCGCATTTCATTGTCTTCCGCGCGCTCCTCCCGATACGTTAGTTCCACCTCTATGCCATGACTTCTTTTTTTTTTCGTTGGGGGAATGCGTTGATGCACCCTCCGCCCGGCCGGAGGGGGACCGGACGGGTGTGTGGGACAGAAGACCCAGATTGTCAAGCCATTTCACTCACAACGAGGGTCAAAGTTTCGCTTACGCATACTATTTTACCCTGCGACTAGCCCACTTTGCAGGCCTAGCCAAGAAGACTCCCGTCTTTGTATCAAACTTCTTGTTTCTAAAAAACAAGGATGTTGCTTATTACAACAAGCACAATGGCAAGTGGTTCAACAATACAGCTTCGTGATTGAACTTCCCCAGTTGCAATATCCCTATAGGGGTGTTGACTCGAAAATTATTATCACTCCAAAAGAAAGAAGGCAAAAAATATGCATAGTGACGAAAATCCCATTCAAATATCTCAAAGAATTACGAAGCTACAACCGTTTTAATATTGCTTGTTAGAGAGAGAAAACGCAAACAGTGTGTGACGTCACGTTACGCGAGGCTGCCGGGGGGCCGCGTCGACGCCGGCGCCGAACACGACGGGCCCCGCTCGTTGCCGTCTATTAGTGACGTCACAATCTTCAACCGTCATCGTTTCATATGAAGTTGCGTTTTGCGAAAAAGGAACAGAACATACCCCTTCTTAAAACTGGACACTTCCTGATTATTTAACCTTTTGCGTTGATTTTTTCTCCATTTGACTCCATTTTACAAGCTTTTATTTAGTTTCACCTGTCCCGTTGTCTGTCTGTAATCAAATCTTGCAAGTTAAATTTGACCCATCATTAAATGTGACCGATTGAGCTGAAATTTTGGGTATAAGTATAGTTTGGATGAGAATTCAATATTATGGTACCATCGAGCTGATCTGATGATGGAGATAGAAGGTGGCCATGGGAATTCGGTACTTAATCGACGTAGCCCCGTTGAGTTTGGGCTCGTTAGAATCGTCTCAATGAGTAGTTGATGATAGTATACAGAAAAGTAGACGGCAATAAAAGCTTGTACCAAAAATGAAATTTTTGACAGAAACTTTTTAATCCTTTTTCGAGAACATATGACATTAAGTATTGATTATTTTATTTAGTGTCTACAACCCTATTTTGTGTTAGATGACATTCCGCTGAGTGCTGTCCGTTTTTGGGGCTGCAGGTGCTATCACTGCAGCCGCAAAAACGGACAGCACTCAACGGATGAATTTATCATAACTGTATTTGGGGCAAAGTGACATTATCTCAATGACATTACGTATACCTTTGCTATCTTACTTTCTATACGAATATGATGCATTAAAGTATGAGAAAACGGCACCTAAACATGTGTCCTTACCAGGAGTCGAAGCCATGACTGTTAACTTCGTAGATAGCCAATAGGCAAAACCGGTCGTCAAATTGAACTTAAGATTGATTTCTACCTCAAAAATGACAGAATCTATTTCACATCGTGAATAAACATACGAAAGGTCGTTGGGCCGGTTACGCGACTCTAATAATGATGTAATTAATAATGATGTTTCTAATTTATACGGACTAGTTTGTCTCCGGAATTAATTATTTTCATCACACTTGCTCGTAAATGGTGTTATTCCATGCCTGTACTAAGGACAATGGCCTAAATTGTTCCCACGGGAGTTTAGATTTTCACTCTCCAGGGCGTTATGATATTGTGTGTGATCTGATTGGTTTAAGCAAATCTAGTGGCCACGCGCCACTAGAATTCTGCTCTGTGATTGGTTGAAATATTGAAGCTGCGCGCTCCACTCGCACTGATCTGGAAGTGAAGTTGTCAATTTTGTCAATTTTTGATTGGTGCGGTTGTATGAAACATAGATTTTTCTGTCTTTTGTAGTTATTATTTCCTCGCAAATGTAATGAAAAACATTGTGTATCCGCCTTCCACTTTTGCTATCAGAAGCCTGAAGCTAAGATTCTATACTCTTGTTCGCAATATTCCACTTACGCCCCTCGTTAAACAATGTACTATTTCATTTCATTTAATCAAGGAGCCGTATGCAAAACCAAGGTAATATATCCTTTCGGTTCACCTTTCACCTGAATGATCGCAAACCGGCACACTAAATTGACCGCTAACCGGCGAAATTACCCTAATTTGGCCGGTTTTGGTTGTTATAAAATATCTCAACGTCATTCCAATCCAATTCGGTATATGATATTGCACTGTTCATCAGAAATTGTGCAATAATCATTTGGGTTCCAAATACCTATTCTTATTAATCATGAAGAATCATCATCATCAAGTAAATAGTTACAAATAGACGCATTTATTTACGTATGAATCACAATTACAATGATTCATAAAGTAAAGTTAATACGACATCTATTGCATTTCGTTGCATCTGTTATTGAATACATTAATAGGTGTAACTACTACATAGATAGGGAATACCCACTTGGGATTTTTTATGCTCATGATATTGTTGGGGATTTACCCTGATTATGATTGGTGTGTATCATCACCATAAAACAGGTAGAGGCACAGGTAAAACTACAGTCAAAATAGGTTAAATCGGTACAAAGGGGAACTTATCCCTACAAGGGATCTCTTCCAGTTCACCTTTGACCAATTGAGCATTTTTCTATGGAGCTCCCAACTCAACTATAATAAATTATATTATA
The DNA here is from genome assembly GCA_947049275.1 of Epinotia bilunana. Lineage (NCBI taxonomy): Eukaryota > Metazoa > Arthropoda > Insecta > Lepidoptera > Tortricidae > Epinotia > Epinotia bilunana. The sequence continues at coordinate 9,422,826 of OX346265.1, forward strand.
CGTACAACTGTTTAGACAACTAAGTATAATGAATTTGACCAATCAGTGACGCCTTTACTGAACTATAATGAATTTGACCAATAGAACGTCGCCAGGTCTAGAACAAAAGATATCAACGAAACACTGAGCCGGCAAGCTGCGCTTCTTTACAGCTGGGCTTAGATTTTCAATGGATACCAAGTTTGTTTAATTATTTCCGTTGACTCTTAGAAAAAGTATTTTATACAATAGTTACACAATTACCTCTTATATTCTCGTACCTTACTTAGGCCACTGGCAAGCCTCGTGGCCTAAACACGCTCTACTTTAAGGCCCCTTATTGTGTAACGATTGTTTAAAATACTATTAGGAATAAAAGTCGTCCATTTTGTTGACTTAAAGTCGGTAAGGACTTCTGCTTACAGACACGATTTCGAAATCACCGCTCAAAATATTTTACAGACAATAACTAGATTACACAAACTTATTTAAAGTTGATTAAGTAATTCAATTGAACAATTTTTCGTACTTCGTAGTAATTTTACATTTATAATTATTTAGAAGAACTAAGTTTTAGAATAATTATATAAACGTAAAAGTCCTGTCTGACTCACTCACTCACTTAAGGCTGTGCATTGGAAATTATCGCGTGCTTTGAAACGCCGTTCTGACTAGATTAAGAAACAATAAGGTCAGATTTTCAGATATATGATTCTTGACTATATGATTGTTTTTCTGATTTTACCGATACGTGATTGCTTAAAATTTTCTCGATAGAAAAGAAATCCAAAGTTGGGTTTGTATTTTCCTTTTTTTACTCAGCCTACTCAAACGATACATTATTTTACGACACAATCAAGTTAATACTATAGTATTTTATCTCATCTAAATTCAAACTTTATGAAATTTAAATAAAACGTCTCTATGTTAGGTATTTATCGAAATTTGTCCAAAAAAGCCATTGCCGAAGAGTGTTACATCTCTTTTCCTCGTGCGCGCAAGGCATCAGCGTGTCTCTAGGGGGCGTGTTCGACTCAAATCAAGGCATCGCCTTAAATCAAGGCATCGCCTTAAATCAACGCCCAGCCCAAACCGTTGAACCTAGAAAGCTGATTTTTTCACAATAGGTAGTTAATAATATGACGTAAGTACCCACTAAGAAGGGATTTTTGAAAATTCCACCCATGGGGTGTAAAAAAGGGGTTGAAAGTTTGTACGGGGATCGAGTAAAATTTTAAGTGAGATACTTGAAACTATATTACAATACAAGAAAAGTAATTTTACGCCTTTGGAAAAACCCACCCCTAAGCGGGTCAAATAGTGGTGCAAAGTTTGTACGAGTGAAATTTGGCATATAGATATTTAGTTGGAGTCCCGGGGAAGGCCATAGAATAGTTTTTATCCCGGAAATCAGTCCCTAAGGGGGTGAAATGGGGAGTGAATGTTTGTATGGAGCTACGATAAAAACGAGTTCCACCGGGACGGAGTAGCGGGCAGAAGCTAGTAAGATATAAGTGACAGATACAATTTGAGAAAAAAGTATAACTGTAATAGCTCTGCATGCCTGCGCGTTATAAAGCCCTTTACGAGTAAGGGCGGGTTGCATTCGCTTTTTGATTACAGACCGATTAACGTTAAATATGGCACCGGCAGCTGTCAGTCCATAGGAAGCTGTCAAACTTTCCATACATTCCGATTTTAACGAACACGCTTACGATTGGAGACGGCTCGGTGCAACCCGCCCTTAGTGTGATGAAAAACAACCAACTGTCAACGGCAATTAATGGGTTAAGTGTATAGATGCCTCTTATTTATATTAAACTAGCTATCCCACTTCGTCTGCGTGCACCCGGGATAAAAACAATCCTATATTTTAATCCAGGCTATAAACTATCTTCGTGCAAAACTTCATCCAAATCGGTTGAGCCGTTAAGCATGATTGAGTAACAAACATTTTTTTTTACTTATTTCAATTATTAAGTGTTTTTCATACATAGCGATATATTATTTTGCGTTTCAAATTGGTTTTCCTTGATAATTCATGACGATTAAGGTGGTTCGACGACCATACAAAACGTTTTTTGACATTCGCAGGCTAACGGCGTGATATTTTAAGAAACTTATGTAACACACTTTCTAAAATTGGCTTTCCATTTTCCATTTGCGCGAAATTCCCCCTTTCCTAGAATAAAATTGTATAAACTAGAATAATTTGAGCGGCACGTGATATTTTGGGAAAACTATTATTTCTTATATGGAATAGGGTATAGTAAAAGTGAGACAGGGCTATACAGATGTATATATTTTTCTCAAACATGCAATGAAATATTGACGTTGTGTTCTTCATAATGGGCTTCGAAGTGTCACGTTTCGGGCGCAACGAGACGAGAGACCCGTAAAGGCATTTCATACAAAATTGGAGGCCTAGGCCGGCAAGATGGTCTTTTTTGAATTTCCATTCCACTATTTGTGGCACAGGATCACGGCGTTCAGACCCCTTACTTCCCGGCCTCTATAGTAATGTACTATTCCTCCTCATCTATTTCGATGAAGGCGACCCTAATAAAATAATGGATTAGCCCTATTATGAGCCCTGATCTGATAAGACTGGCTAGGCCAAACTTGCTCTTAAATACTCTATTGTAAGGGTGACATTGGATTGTGAGTGGTTATACAGATGTATAATGACACACAATCCAAGTTAACGTGTATTTTTGTGTGCCGTGAGCATTTGCACGCATTCAGGTCCGTGAGCTGAGTCACGTAAGCTGCCAACGGTCCCTAAACTGCTCCGCAAAGCCCATTCCAAACTGAACTTTAGGATTAAGAGTCAAAGTCGGTTTTATAATGCCGGCATCGTGTGTCCAGTACATTGTAAACTAAGCTTTATTGTTAGGTATGAAAGATAGTTTTGATGTGATGCGTATTTTTTTTTAATCTTGTTAAGAGGGGAATAGTTTTTATTTGAAGTAGGTACCTACTAGTGTGAACGACGACGGAGTCTGAGATTGATGATCACGTATTAGATATAGGTGCCACGTTATCTGCACCTTATTTTTTGAAAACATTGATACGACCGGTCTAGCCTAGTTGGTAGTGACCCTGCCTACAAAGTCAGAGGTGCTGAGTTCGAATCCCGGTAAAGGCATTTATTTGTGTAATGAGCACGAATGGATGATTTCTATGTATTTATCTATCTATATAAGTATGTTTATCGCCGTCTGGTACCCATAGTGTTTACAAGCATTGCTTAGTTGGGGACTAGGTCGATTTGTGTAAGATTGTCCGCAAATATTTATTATTTACATATTTATTATTATTATAACAATGTCACTTTTTTCACACCTGCTTTTTAAAATAGATGCATTGTTTGTTGCCCTCGAATCAGGGATCAAAGTTGTGCTTTTCTTCCCTGATATTCCTGATATCCCTCTCTAAGCTAAGGATACTAAAAACCATAGAATGCAAACTCCTTGCAAATATCTACCCAAACACGTGCCTAAAACCCGGTATGTAATGTTCGAACTAAACGGCTACCTGGCATCATTTTGTCACCCCGCCCCATCCCCGCATAATGGCAACGGCACCCATTCTGTGGGGCAATTTTGTGGCGCTACTTAGACTTCAATGGTTTTTTCGTTCGCTGTTCTATTGTATTCATCTTTTCGACCTTTGGGCAGCTCGAGGATAACAGTATTCGACTCCCTGTCAACATTAAATTCCTGCTCACTATAGTATTTTCCCCCTTTGTATATGTCTTAGGTAAATTTATCAAAATTAACAACCTGTTTTTGTAGATAGTTTAACAATATTTGTTTGTTTTGTCTTGTTATAGATTCAACCCTGAGTGAACCTGGTAATCTTCAGTCACCGGTCAAATATCTATTATTATACGTGCCTTTTCTAACCTTGACGTTGGCAGAATCATCGACAATATCGATGGAGCCATAAAACCAAAGATTGATTGATTGATTGATTGACTTCAATGGTTTTTTCGTTCGCTGTTCTATTGTATTCATCTTTTAGACCTTTGGGCAGCTCGAGGATAACAGTATTCGACTCCACGTTTTTACAGATTCATTCAAATCTACTGGCACTTGGCAGGAAACATATGTCAACTAGTCCTTTGCGTGACTTAATAGGTCCTTTCTTAAGCAATGTCGAATTTCGCACGCGATGATACCAAGGAGGCACTTCTATTATCTAAAACCATATCGTTTGTCTTGATTGTTATCAACGAAGCTTAACATATCGGTCGTAAAGTTTTATGCCGAATAAAGCTAGGCCTTGTCCCACATAGTCTAGAATAGCAAGCAAAGCAGGTTTAAACATCCAGCGATAAGGGCCTCTATGACGACGTCTTAAGCGCGAAATTTCTCAGTTAGATTTTACGTGTGATGTGTGCTCGCTGAAACGGAATGGATATGGAGTTGACTCTGTGGAAAGGTCTCTACGATTAGAAATTGATTTATTAACCGACTTTAAAAAACGAGGAGGACCTCAATTCGTGGGAATCTTTTATTTTGTATGTATGTTCCCCGGTTACTCGAAGACGCGTGGACTAATTTGAAAAAATCTTTTTTTGTTAGAAAGGGTATCCTCCCAGGGGGTCCCGTGGTCATCAGGTCAGGATCTGACTATGAAATCCTGGAGAAATCGAGGGAATTCTTCAAATTTTCTAAGCTATACAGCGATTCGGGTTTTTTTTGTAATAATCAACGCATTTGCTCTCGGAAACTAGTTTATGTGATACTTAAAGTGGAAATGTTCATGTGTCTTGGCGGAGTACTGGATTGAAGTCGGTTGAAACTTTGTTTTTAAAGTAAATGATTTATAACCACGGAGTACGTGGAACAAATCGAACTAACCCCTTAGTAACCTCAATTCGCAATAAGGCATGTGTTATGGGATGGGTATTAGACGGTGAACCGAGTACCATCAGCTTCGAAAGTAAGGCGCGTAGAGACATATACCTACGTCTAAATTGTAGCCCATGAGTTCAAAACTACATATGAAGTACGTACCTATATTACTGGAGAGTTAGGAAACGCCTTTTGGCGCGGTTGATCCTGATTTATCCTAAGCCGATTTAGCCCTGTTGACAAGCGGAAAACTCAGGTCCGACGCATTGACTGCCAAGCCGGGGGAAGCTAAAATAGAATCGATGGTGCGAAAGTTACAATCGAATTCAATATTTTTCTCGAACAGACTTTCAGTTTTTAACATAAACCATTGCAACTAATTTAGTTATAATGAGCCTTTTCCGTGAGTTGACTGCCAACGTCTTATTTTTCGTGAAAAGGGGGCAGCGCTATTCCTAAACTAACTACGCCCTGATTCCTCCACCAAGTTTATAAATAACATTGCTTACTTCGTGCAGGGTGTTCGGCGAGCTTAAGTTCTTTTTCCCGTATAATGGGGTCTGGGTAAAAATGTTGTAATTTTTTTAAGATGAGCGGCCATTCGTAAAAGTGGTAGATTATGGTAGATGTACTCAAAACAAACTTATTTTATTATCAAATGTAATACACTAAGCATCGGAACCGAGATTTTTGCAATATATATTTTCACAGGTCATATTGAAAAGTTATGAACAAAACCTCAAACTTAAATATCTCGGCTCCGATATTGTTTAACGCGTTTAATTTTATACTTATAGATATGCGTATTAAGAGATCCTCTAAACGATTATTTAAAAAAAAACATTCTTTGATCGCTGCAAAAAATAAAACCCATTTTTTTTTCTCATACAAGGTTACCCCATGCATTTATTTATTTATTTATTCCACACATAACTATCTGTACATACATAATATATGAACCGATAAATATACAGTACTTACTACCTGCTTACAATCCAGTAAAATGTGGCTAGACGTTTCCTCCACCTCCATGCATGGGCTGTCTATGTATAATACCTAAGTTAATTATATAAAATGTTTGTCCAAGGGGTTCGGTTGGTCACCTACTCGAATTCGTGAATATGTTGCATTATCTCCGCTACCTTATGGTAGTCTGGAAATAATCGATCCTTAGCGATAAGACCGCCCATTGTTTGCCTCTGCTTTACGTTCTGTTTTGTGTTCTTTTTTGAGATGTCTTATAAAGTTTAATTATATAGTATTGTAGTATTAGATACTTCCTGTTATTATATTATCCGTACGACATTACCACGGTCTGGCTTATTTTTGAATATTTAATCATAAATTCGAGGCTTTAAAGTTTGATAGGGATTGAAATTGGGTCAAACTAGGTCGGACGTTAATAATATGTCAATCGTTCATATTTTATTGATTTTAGACGTGATGTCAATTAATGACACACGTTTGTCATATTTATTCTTTTTTTTTTCAATAACGATTTTCTGGAATTTAAGTAGGTATGACATTGAGTTTGTACTTTATTATTTTCCTTGTGTTTCTTTTGACTGTAGATATTTGTTCTAGGAACATTCTAGACTAATAATTTATATATAATTTTTATTTTTTATGTTGTGACAATCTTTTTGCGAAATTATTATTCATTATTTGGGCATACAGTAGTATCAATTCAAAATATTTGAGGAACAATAGTTGAATTAATTAATTGCTCTAAAAAAAAGTCTGTTTCTAACGGACGATTTGAAAGAGCTTGTTACTAGGCCTACTTAAATAAAGATTATTTGGAGTTTGATATTGAATGATAGCATTCAACAGGCGACTTCTAAACTCTCTTCTAAACAGCTATACATCGTGTGAGTGATTCAAGAGGAAGGCGATAAGATACAATTTAATTAAAGTATTCTTAAATTTACCTAAGAGATCCCACTCCCCAGATTTCAGAAAATAAAAACATCCAGTCAGTTCGTAAAAGAGCCACAACACTGATAAAACTTGTGTTTATCGGGTAACTAGCTTCTGCCCGCGACTCCGTCCGCGTGGAACTCGTTTATATATGTATCGGTTCAGCGGTTTAAGCGTGAAGAGGTAACAGACAGACAGACAGACACACTTTCGCATTTATAATATTAGTATGGATTTAAAGATGGTGGATTACACCACCTAAAAGCAGTATGTAAATTAAACAGTAAACATTCCACAAGCCTATATCCATACACGTGTTTTGGTCGAGGAGATTTTATAAAAACTGGAATACATGACCTTGTGATACGATACCTACATTCATACCACTTTAGTATTTTTTGCTGAAATGTCGCAAAAAATGTTTTTAAAGTCTCACATTTATACCCGACACGTTTTCACCACTTTTTGTCGAACATAAACAAGTTTTATAGTGTCGATATAAAGTTGTATTGTATCTTTTTACAAGCTTTTATATAGTTTCACATGTCCCGTTGTCTGTCTGCCTGTCTGTAATCAAATCTTGCAAGTTAAATTTGACCCACTTCTCGGTGACCGATTGAGCTGAAATTTTGGGTATAAGTATAGCTTGGATGACTATTCAACATTATGGTACCATCGAGCTGATCTGATGATGGACACGGAAGGTGGCCATGGGAATTCAGTACTTAACCGACGTAACCCCAGTTACGAGTTTGGGCTCGTTAGAATCGTCTCAATGAGTAGTTGATGATGGTATACAGAAAAGTACAGTCGGCAATGAAAGCTTGTACCAAAAATTATTTTTTTGACAGAAACTTATTATATTTTTAGTCAACATCAACTACAGTCAACACTACTAATAATCTAGTTTGTCTGTCTTGCGAACAGAGAAAGGAATCGTGTTCCGGCTTTCGCTGAAAACTAGTTTTATTCCTTTGTATGTAATTAGGATAATTCCGGGGTCGTTGATCTTGACATGAGGGAGAGATGGCCCATCGAAATAATTCCGGGGTCGTTGGTCTTGACATGAGGGAGAGATGGCCCATCGAAATAATTCCGGGGTCGTTGGTCTTGACATGAGGGAGAGATGGCCCATCGAAATAATTCCGGGGTCGTTGGTCTTGACATGAGGGAGAGATGGCCCATCGAAATAATTCCCGGGTCGTTGGTCTTGACATGAGGGAGAGATGGCCCCCCGCGAAATAATTCCGGGGTCGTTGGTCTTGACATGAGGGAGAGATGGCCCATCGAAATAATTCCGGGGTCGTTGGTCTTGACATGAGGGAGAGATGGCCCATCGAAATAATTCTTGGAACCGGTGACTAGGTTTCGGTATTTACTGTTCAATGAAACGCGTCGTCCGTGAATCACGGTCAAAAATGCAAAGGAAAAGCCAAAAGTATCTAAAATCATTGTTATGGCCATCATACCCCGATACCTTGGGAAAGATGGGCAATTTTATGTAAAATGTTCGTTTTGGCAGTCTCACCCCGATACCTCGGGAGAGATGGCCAAATGAAATAAAAATAAAAACATTTTGTTTAATGTTGATCTCAATCAAATTGTTATTTCTGTTCAATCGTACTAATATTATAAAAGCGAAAGTTTGGATGTTTAGATGTTTGGATGTTTGTTACTCAATCACGGCTCAACCGATTTAGATGAAATTTTGTACAAAGATAGTTTATAACCTGGATTCAAATATAGGATAGTTTTTATCCCGGGTTCACGCAGACGAAGTCGCGGGCGGAAGCTAGTATATCATAATTGTGTGTTCAAAGTTGAATTGTAATAACAATGTGTCATAATCATAACATAAGTTAACTTAAAATTGCATCAAAAAAAACTATGGCTATCTGCCCCGGACTTACACTATTTAAAGTTTTTTTTTAGTTTGTTATTCCTTTTTCAAATTGTATAACTTGCCCATGTACAGTCAATATCAAAAATATATATTTTGATGGCTGCATTCGCCTTAAATTTAGCCATAATGCAAATAATAAAAACTTTATTTAGCATCAGATTTTATATGTATACTAGCTTCTGCTCGCGACTCCGTCCGCTTGGAACTCGTTTATATAGTAGCTCCATACAAACTTTCACCCTCCCCCTCCATCCCCTTGGGACTGGGGGATGATTTCCGGGATAAAAACTATCCTATGTCCTTCCCCGGGATTCAAACTATCTCCATACCAAATTTCGTCTCAATCGGTTCAGCGGTTTAAGCGTGAAGAGGTAACAGACAGACAGACAGACACACTTTCGCATTTATAATATTAGTATGGATTGTACAGTCGAGTTCTCCAATGCGAATTTTTATTGTTACCGAAATAACACGAACGTGTTGATATTTTCGAAAGGTGGTCTGTATAGGTATCTAAAAATCAAACTTAATAAAAAATAAAGATATACCTAAGTACATTTTCATACAAGGCATACCACTGTGTGATGCTTACAAGGGTTTTTACAATGGAATATAAATTTATAACATTATGTTGATAATAAGTGAGTTATCATTTAGAACGCCATCTTTGCAATGCAAAAATCCCCACAGGAAAAATCTAAGCTTCAAGTAATGAAGTTAGTTTATTATGTGGAGTGTATGCAAAGTTTCATATTCAATGCCAAGCACGTGATTCATACAAACACGTTTATAATATGATGTAACTCAACGTTACAGAAACGTTATGACGTGTGTTATCGCAATCTGGGGTGTCCTGGTACCCAAACGAAGCAATGAATTTCTAAAAAAAAATACTTTCAGTTTTATCTACCTACACAATTAAAACACTCGCAACACAAACATTGCTAAATGCGCCTTGTCATTGGTCCGATGTAACATATCGTACAGCATGCGAGTGCACCCCGCAGACGGGATAACGACTTAACGACAAATGGAACTCACCAGCACCTGTTCTAAGTGTCATAATTAGAAAGAGACGAATACTTAGTCTATCTCACCGCGACACTGCTGGTGCGCCGTCTTCTGATAACCGTGCAGTCGATAGCACAGCCGCTTTATATAACGACCAGTGTAAGTTTTCGGTAAATTTAAAGCGTGCGGGAGGGAGAGAGATGGGATGAGAACTCCCGCCCGCAACAATGTCGATTGAGTTGTCAATATCCCATCACACCTTCGTCACAGGTAGTCATATGACATATCACGCATTAACAAAAGAGAATCGTAACTTTCATGGCGGCTTGACAATATCATAAATATCCTGATGAAATGACGTCACGTGCCATTTCAGTGGGCGCTACTGATGCCTATGCTAACCTGCCGCTATTTCTGTCTGCGACCTTCCCTTCCTTAATCACTGAATGCAAATGGCGAGACAAGTGTAAACACGCTGAGATACGAGACTTCGAGGACGCTGCGTTTTACGATGGATAGATCTTTTTGCTACAGCGTGACTATAAGTAGAAATTTGTATGGAGGTGTAACGTTTCTCTGCAGCTGACCGGACACGTGTTGGACACAAAATAAGTTTTTCAAGCATCTTTATATTTTTCAGTATCTTTTGTGAAATATCAGCATTTCATCAAATGTTTCTGTGAAAAATTAAATTAAAAAAAATATATATTGCCGACTGTACTTTTCTTTATACCGTCATTAACTACTCATTGAGACGATTCTAACAAGGCCAAACTCGATGGGGTTATGTGGTTTTATTACAGAGTTCCTATGGCCACCTTCCAGCTCAATCATCAGATCAGCTCCACGTCATCATAATATTGCATTGTCACGCGATTTGCATATTCGTGCAAAATTTCAGCTCAATCGGACACCGGGAAGAGGATCAAATTTAACTTGCAAGATTTGATTACGGACAGACAGACAACGGGACAGGTGAAAGTAAATAAAAGCTTGTAATATTAATAAATAACAATACCTAAATACAATGACGGTTCGCCCACCTCAATTAAAGTAAACAAACAGTATAGAACATAGGAAATATAAGCAAGAGCCAAACAACTGGTGGTTTCATCGTTAAATAAGTCTGTCAAAAATTTCATTTTTGGTACAAGCTTTTATTGCCGACTCTACTTTTCTGTATACCATCATCAACTGCTCATTGAGACGATTCTAACGAGCCCAAACTCGATGGGGTTATGTGGTTTTATTACGGAGTTCCTATGGCCACCTTCTGTCTCCATCATCAAATCAGCTCGATGTTACCATAATATTGAATTGTCATCCAAACTATACTTATACCCAAAATTTCAGCTCAATCGGTCACCGGGAAGTGGGTCAAATTTAACTTGCAAGATTTGACGGACAACTTACATACTTACATACTTTTATACTTACATACGAACAAGTCAAGTTAATATAAAGCTTGTAAAAACTGGCTGTGACAGACGGACAGCCTCCGAGTGATCGCATAAGTGTTCCGTTGGACCAATTTTGGTACGGAACACTAATAGTGCAAGAAACTACTGGCATGCAAAAACATAACGTCGCATGTAAATGTCTAGTGAAAAAACATCTTCCACACGCCAGGTGAAATTCAATCTTGGGTCTTTGCCAGGAAAACTTTTTTTTCACTTCATCTATAATTCATCATCATCGTCATATCACCCGAAAGACGTCCACTGAGAGGCTGGACATTGATCTATGACCGGTCCTGCGCCATCCGCATCCAGCAGACTCCCGCGACCTTCACCAGGTGATCAGTCCACGTTGTGGGGGGCCTACCCAAGTAATACCCACACTTCGCCTTCCGATGCCCTTCATTACCCTCCTTTTTTTAGCAGTAGGTACCGGATTCCTGTCAGTAGCTGATTTTTTACAGTATCATGTCATTTAAAAAATACTGATTACAAAAATGTACTTCGGAAACTTTGATGCCAAGACTTACTGATATTGTGTAAAACCTCATTAAGTTTTGAGTGAACACAGCGTGATACAACTTATCATTTCGACATTCGACCGTACTACTTGACTTTCGGCTCTAGTTATCTGTGGCGGGTCAATGTCTAAATTTCGAGCAAAATTGGTATTTTCCATCAGTTTAATGACCAAACAACTAAAAACTAACATTCTGTTTGCACTAGATCGCACTTAAGTCAGATTTTTTTTATTCCATTTATGTCAGCTCTAATTGGACTGCACTATCGACAAAAGATTTCTGACCTAACTTTGTTTTCGTAATTTGATTAGGCTCCTATTTCTAGGCGGTTTGCCCTTCGTGCATCTGAAACTACCAAACAAACCGAACCTAACTACCTTTTGCAATCACATGACTGTTCTAACATTCGAAATTTCTAACTGGAATCCAGCTAAGTTGGCAATAAGATATTCCACTTACGTTGGCTGTGTTAATTTTCTGACCTACATAGAATTCCATCTGGATGTATGAAAATTAATTATCTGACGAAAAATTAAAAACTGGGCGTTGACTTATGTGGAATCTTTCACTTCCTCGTGGGCCTGCTCTAGATTCGAGTGAGATGATATTTCAAGCCCTAGGTACCTCTAAACACTGAATCGATGATAATAACAGTCCGTATTATAATTATCTACATTTTATGTCTAAGAGTTCGTTTCTTGCACTTTGTTGTTTGATGTTTACAATACCCAGTGTTTGTTATACACATCTAATATTTGTTGTACTGGATAGGTCAAATTGTTTTTACGAAAACGTTGATTATTGACATAACGTCTAGTGTAGGTATACATGAATATGACACTAGAAGTTGTTTGGTTAAAATTCAATGTTATGCACTTATTTATACGGAGATTGATATACATAACTTCGCAGTTATGTTTACGCGATCTTTCTGTTGCATTTTTTGGAAGAGCGAACATTAAATACAGGGTTAAGATATAGTAGTGTGTCTCGAGGGAGCAAAATGATATATTTACGTCGCGGGCGGTATATTGAATCCTGAATGTAGCGAGATATTTTACCATCAAATAGAATCTTGAGCGTAACAAGAGAGTCTAGTGTTTACGCCCGAGATGGAAATAATTTCGCTACCGAGTTACATTCAAGATTTACCCTCGCTCCGTAAATATGTCATTTTGATCTTGAGACAGAATTTAGTAAAACCAATATCATTCTGTCGCATCACGACACGTCACGTCAGACAAATATCAATCCGGCTTTAGTAGTTATAGGGTTCTGCACAGAATGATTGTCCACAGGCCAATAGGCGAATAGGTGTATTACCTATCTACTAGGTACTAGGTTGGTGAGGTAGGGCACAGCGAAATGTCATCCCGCTCGAATTTGGAGCAGCCCAACTGGGGAAGTACCTCCGCCTTGCAGAAGACCACAGCTATAATAACACTATACTACTTGCTCTGTAGTAGTGTTGTGTTCCTGGAGGTGAGCAAGGTCGCCAGAGCTCCCGAGGATGCGCAGTGTTGAGAGCGAGGGAATTTGTTCCTTCAGCTGTCAACACGGCGAATCCTCAAACATATCAAGGGTCGGCAACGCCCACGTTACTCCCTTGGAGTTGCATGCGTCTATAGGCTGCGGTGTCCGCTTACCATCAGGCGGGCCTTACGCTGGTTTGCCACCGTCGTTGTATAAAGAAACAAACTGAATAAAGGGAATATTTCAAAAAAATCTTCGATTCAGATCCAAAACAGCGACCTTTTGAGTTTAAAGCACGGACGTATAAAATAGTTTCCTGTAAAAACAAAGTTTATCCGACTTCAATTCACTACTTCGCCTTATTTGAAGCGTTCCCTTGATTTCTCGTCTCCTCCCGATGACCATGACCGTGGGACCACCCGGAAAGGATAGCCTTTGAAACAAAAAAAAAATATTTTCCAAATCGGTCAAGGTGTCTGAGTAAACCTCCTCCTTTTTTGAAGTCGGTTTATAAAGAGCTCCGGCGGACTGACGACCTCTGGTAGCCTAGTTGGTAGTTGGTAGTGACCCTGCCTACGATGCCGGCGGTCCCGGGTTCGAATCCCGGTAAGGGCATTTATTTGTGTGATGAGCATGAATACTTGTTCCTGAGTCATGGATGTTTTCTATGTATTTAAGTATTAATTTATCTATAGAAGTATGTATATCGTCGTCTAGTACCCATAGTACAAGCTTTGCTTAGTTTGGGACTAGGTCGATTTGTGTAAGATTTATACCCCCTAATATTTATTTATTTATACATATTGTATGACGACCGTAGCTCTTTTCACGTGCGGTTTTTTCTATCTGACACTGACTTCAGGCACTGGTCCCACCGCCGGCTAGTAAGCTAGAAAAGTTGGGCAAGTAGCATTACATTGCGGATCTGTAAAGGTCGATTGATCACACTGTGCCTGGTCAGCACGCAATGAACCGTTACTCGCCCAACTTTTCTAGCTTACTAGCCGGCGGTGGGACCAGTGTCTTACTCAACGCTCTTAAGCAGACGTCTTATTAAGATTACATGAAACGTGATGATAATTATTAATTAGATAGTGTAATCCCTCTGTTTAACTTATCTTGATTAACAAATTAAGAACACATAACAATCGATAAGAAATCTGCGTCGTTCACCTTGAAGCGCCGCTTATCTAGTTAGTAGTTCGTGACCTAGGCTGTATATTTACTGAGATCTAACAATAAATAATGTTGTCAGTGCCCGCAATTGGTTGATACAGACGACATCAAAAATATGTGTTTGTCTAATTATGCAGAACAAAAATACAAACTTGTTACGAGGTAAATATTCTGGAACCACGAAATTAACTAGGAAGCTGATATATTATCTCAAATGAAGCGAAATTATCTTGAGCCAAGATCTTTTATCGTGATTCGAGGGAATCATCTCAATTTTAATTTACGATGATGTCTGTGTCATTGAACTAAAATATGGGTGGGTTTCCTTATTTATTTCTTGATTGGATGCAATGGGGAAAACAAAACAACTACGTGGTTGCGATTATTTAATGTGGCGGATGTTTTATAACTGTCATTAGAATTGGAATATTTTACCTTGGACAGTAGAGTTGCTTTTTAGGGTTCCGTAGTCAATAAGGAACCCTTATAGTTTCACCATGTCCGTCTATCCGTCCGTCCGTCCGTCCTCGGCTTAGCTCAGTAACCATTACTACTAGAAACCTGTAATTCGGCATGGGTATATAAATCAATCACGCCGACAAAACAGTACAATAAAATAGGTATTGAAAAAAAATGATTTAGGGTAGGTACCTCCCCTACAACTAAAGCGGGGATGTAATTTTTTTTTTTCTCGTTAAACCCATGCATACCCTACCCGGGTATCGTTGGATAGCTCGTTCTAAAATATTTAAATGGGTTTCCTAAAACCATTTTTCAAATCAGTGGTTAGTTTGCAAGATATTGCCTTTAAAGCCCTAATTTTTGTTCGAAACATGTGTGTTCCAGTCCAGTGGGTTTGCTCACTTTGCAATACGCCGTGTGGGCAGCTAGTTATTATTATAAATCTATTAGCGTCGCCTTGAAATCTATTCTAGGCTTCTCTCCCTCAGTGCCTTAGGGGACTTAGGGGAAATAACAACCCATATTACGACGCTCCGTTTTGCCTCAGTGTCCTCAGACCTATTTTTGTCCCGCTCTTTATTAGGTTTGGTACTCTATGCCTCATATTTCCAGTCTACCTCATTATTCACCAGACGATGCACGTCCCAATTAATTTTGTTTGGCGTTGCTAGTTGGTCATTTAAGAGTCGCCATGACGCTGGACTTGTCATGCAAACGCGGTTTAGTTGTAATTTTAAAACGACGCGCTAGAATAACATGAAACTATGAATTCATAGTGGGATAAGTAATTAAAATATTAAAATATTAGAGCGAGAACGTCTTTAATACAAAGTGTGTAATAGCTTCATTTTGTTTCTAATATAATTTAAAGCAACAGAAATTAGTTTCCGATCTACATATCGCGGATTCCATTGTGTATAAAAGGTTTAATGGTATAACAGTATGCAGTTTTAAA
The DNA here is from genome assembly GCA_947049275.1 of Epinotia bilunana. Classification (NCBI taxonomy): domain Eukaryota; kingdom Metazoa; phylum Arthropoda; class Insecta; order Lepidoptera; family Tortricidae; genus Epinotia; species Epinotia bilunana. Next base: position 9,438,545 of record OX346265.1, read on the forward strand.
GTGAACATCCATTAAACAATACACTCTTTCACTTCTTGCCAGTATTACACACCCAGACTTATCTCCCTTTGAATTTGGTTTGATTTCACCGCAAGAGACGCGTGCCATTCTCAAATCTGTTAAGAAATTCCATCAAAAAGGATGTCAGGACATCCTTTTTGATGGAATTTCTATTCCTTTTTCCTCTACTGTCAGGAATTTGGGTATCACCATGGATCAGACGCTTTCTTGGTCACCCCATATAGCTGAGGTGAGTCAGAGGATCTTTAGATCCCTTCACTCCCTAAGGCGTCTCCAGAATTTCCTTCCTCTTCGTGCCAAGTTGATCCTTACTCAATCTCTTTTGCTTCCTCTTCTGGACTATGGTGATATTGCGTTTCTGGACCTCAACGAGGAGCTGCTTGATAGGCTGGAGCGCCTGCAAAATGTATGTATCAGATATATTTTTGGTCTACGCAAGTATGATCATATCTCTGAATTCCGCTCTAAGCTTCGATGGTTACCGATTCGCCGGCGCAGGGACGTGCATATCCTGTCATTACTTTTCAACACACTGTTCAGCCCTACTTCCCCTCCTTATCTTTCTGAGCGGTTTAACTATATGGCAGACGGCAGTGGCCACCGCTTGCGGTCGAGTGCTAATCTTACTCTTGCTGTACCGTCTAGAAAGACGCGAACATACTCCAGATCTTTTACCGCGCACGCTGTTAAGTTGTGGAATGAGTTGCCTTTGTCGCTGAGACAGTCGCGGTCTGTTGCGTCACTTAAGATGAATTTGAAAAAGTTGTGGCTTCCCAATGACTTGTGAATTGGTTGAATATAGTATTTATTTATTTATTGTATATTTGCGATATATATAGTGTGTATTATATTTTATACTGTATATTTATATATGTATTGGCATGTTTTTATTTGTCTAGAATTAATACCTATTAGGTTTTGTTTTCATTTTCTCTGTGTTTTTGTACACGGTATAAGTTTGCCTATCTCGGTCTACCTACCTTCCTCTCAATTGCTCAAAGGTTAGCTGGAAGAGATCCCTTATAGGGATAAGTTCGCCTTTGTACTTTGATCTATTGTGTGACATGTGTATTCTTTAACCTGTTATTGTGTACAATAAAGTGCTTACATACATACATACATAAAGTGATAACCAAACTACGTTTGTATGGAGAGTCGACTTTACTATGGGCTGACCGTTGCTGTAAGGCTCATCCACCAGAGGCCGACCGCGAAACGCAATGATGCTCGCAGGAGTGAATCCTAGAATCAGTAAAGTTCTCGTGGTTCTTCAGCGTCAGGTTACAGTCTGCTTACCATCAGGCAGGCCGTATGTTTATTTGCCACCGTCGTGGTCACCATCATACTCCTAGTCATTTCCCGATTGTGCCTCAAAGGAGAGCCCAGGACACCTAATCCCAAGATTTGGCGTAGCCACTAGTTTTACTAAAGCGACTGCCATCTGAACAGATCCAGAGAGATCATCAATCCAGAGATCTGCAATCCAGAGGGATAACTAGACTGAAGTGGGATTGAACCGGGTTCCTCGCGATGTTTTCACCGAAAAGCCACGGTTCAATATCAAATGATATTTCGTACCTGAGTTTTTTTTTAACCCGTAGTACGAGCCGGGGTTCGAACTCACGACTTCCAGATTGAAAGTCGCGTGTCTTACTGCTCGGCTACAGTGGCTCCTGCTGCAGTCGTGGTATTAAAAAACATTATGATAATAAATAAAATTGCGGACATTCTTACACAAATCGACCTAGTCCCAAACTAAGCAAGGCTTGTACTAGGGGTACTAGTCTACGAGAAACATATTTATAGAGATAAATAAATACATAGAAAATATCCATGACTCAGGAACAAATATTCGTGCTCATCACACAAATAAATACCCTCACCAAATTCGAACCAAGCACAGGACATCTTGCTTCGTAAGCAGGGTCACTACCAACTAGGCTAATGCGGTCGTCAATAGTATTCGCCTGATTCGTCATGGCGGATTATAAAATCATTAAAACGCAGTAGCGAACCGGTCTCGACAAACTTAAACATAATGAATGCCGTTTTGTACCCAAACTCGGATTTCCGCCGTAGGTACAGTATAACCTCCACTGTTTTTTTGGGATTTTCAGCGATCATAACAATGCGATAGCCTTTTAAAGAAAACGTTTAATTAATATTGATTATTTTTGAGTACTGACAAGTTTATTTATATTAAACCACGCACTTTTAGTGTTTCATGTGATATGTATATACATGATAATGTCTGCCACAGCCTTTTCTATTTCATTTAAGATCGTCAAGTTAATGAAGGAATTTCTTGATTTAGGTAGTTTTTCTGCACCAATTTTCTGTACAATCAAAAGCACTGGCGTATCACTGACCCCACGGATGTCATGTTTATTGAAATCGGCCCGATCATTTAAGTACTAGAAGCAAAGTTATTGTTTTTTTTTAAACTCGATTTGCGCCAACACATTGTCGGAATTAAGTGAAATCTGACACCACCTGGAGGTGGTAGCAAACTGTCAATACTAAACGATCAATTTAATGCATTACCGTGATAGGATTTAGCCGTAGTCGGGTTAAATGTTAATATTAATTAAGTTCTTATCCTATTCTATAAATTAGAGTGCATTTAAAATTCTCCCGAGCTTCAAATTCGGATAATCTTCCCTGGAAGGACGTTGAGGGAAAATCTCACATGTGGATGCATTTTTCTCCATGAAGACACGTTTTCTCTTCAAGGTTGTGTACTACAGGCTTGTGCAGAATTAATTCAGATTTAATGTTGTTCTAGACCATGTTTTCATAGAGTATTTAGTTTTTAAACAAACCGTGAATTTCTTACGAAAGAAGTAGGTACATTTTCCAAGATGGCGGCCGTTCTACAATGTCCTGACCCGGTGATTTTTGGGAGACGAAAACGGCTTCCAACGCACATTCGTACTAAATTTGATCAAACTCCCCAGGATTTCGAGGTTAGACAATCTCAACCGTACAAAAATCTATAGATATAGTTTTTGAAACTGCTCACAAAATGTCACGAGAATCGGTTGAGAAATGCGACCTGTGGAGGAGAACAGCAGGACAACCGAAAATAAGAAAGAATTTTGGCCCAAGCTTAAGCATAGAACTTTCGCTCGTTCAAGCAAGAAAGCAAAGACAGAAGAGTGACTACAGAGTCAGAAAAGTCTGAAATTTTTGGTTTTCCCTTTAGATTATGTTGTTTCTGTCTACTTACAGTTGATCTTATCGACACTTTCTAGAAGTTGTGTGTAACAGCTTAGCGAATTATCTAAAAGTGAGTCTCGTGATAATGTATCAGTATCAATTGATATCTGTATTTTATATGTAGGTACAAATAAGGTTATCAGACTTTCTTGCATTATGCATTCCTGAACTACCAACTCTTGTCGAAAATTTCCTGCTACCCAAAGGTTGTCTGGGAGAGATCGCTTTAAACTGATAATACTGCCTGTTGTTACCATTATTTATTTAATCTACTCTTGTAACATGCTGGTCTTATGTTGTGGTGCAAAAACATATTAAATCCCTTCATATTTTAAGCTTATGGATTCATTAAAATTCATCTTTAGTTATTTAATTAGATTAGGAAGCGCAACTAAGCAAATCTATGATATTCAAAAATGCATATCGAAGTGTTATGATCACGTTTTTAAATATGCTATAGTAGCTTCCGCCCGCGACTTCGTCTGCGTGGATCCGGGATAAAAACTATCTTATATTTGAATCCAGGCAAACTATCTTTGGGCAAAATTTCATCCAATACGGTTAAGCCGTTTAAGCGTGATTGAGTAACAAACATCCAAACATCTAATCATCCGAACTTTCGCATTTATAATATTAATAGGATCAGAATTCAGCCACAGGTTTTACTGACCACAAATGGCACATCCGTATCTGTTTCTTAGTTTTATTCGGTGAAACTGGCATTCCATTGTGAGTTCTGAACAGTCTTCCATAAAAAGGCCTTATAATAACTTAAAATGCACGTGTACAAATGTGTGAAATTGTATGCATGCACCCTTGTGTTGTGTCCTACGCGTATTACGTTTATGACAATCATTTTATTTTAACTGATATACAATGGCTGTCGATATTGATCCATAACGAATGGAACCAAGTCAATTCGATCAACCAAAATGTTTATATCCTAAGATTAAATCTCGTAAAAACCTGCAATCCAATTTGGTGAAATTTGGTCCTAAGTGGAAAGGCTCATGTGAACTGTTGTGTTGTTATTAACCGGCGTATGCGCGTGTATCGATCACGTAACAATCGAAGGTGTGAGACCGGTCCCCAGAGACCCGTGAGAACTGACACTGCGCAACTTCTGTGACCATAAAATCTTGTTGCACGGGATATTTCTGAAAACTACCCATATGCGGGGTTTGTGAGATGGACTGGGTAAGTCGAATTAACCAATAATATTACCAAATATCAATTAATTTAATTCTGAAGCTTTCATACGTACTTTACGTGTACAGTCAATAGTGTGATTCGCATCCCATATACTCTTATGCAGTGTTTCAATCGTGAGTAATGGTCTACTGTTCATACAAAATAGCAAAAGCGTAATAGTCAATCCACAAAGTACTCGGATTTACCAGTTTTGCCTTGCATAAAATCCTTAAATATTTAAGTAACATTAAAACAGCACACCGCAACGGTTTCTATAACCAGCCATGTTTTATTATTATTTATGTAGCAGGTAAATAAATATACCTACCTATAGATGGCCACCAACTATATCTCCTCTAAATAAGAACCCCATCTCATCTGTTTGTCTCAACATCGTTACTTAAGTCTATTCCCTAATAGAATTGATTCAAGGTCCTTGAAAAATATTTCCATACGTGAATTGATTACCGCAGTCGTAGGTACATACAAAACTACATAAGTTTTACATTTTACATAAGTCTTTTAACGCAGCCAGAAAGTCTATTATCGCTTGTTCATACTCCTCGCTTTCTTGGTTCTTCTATAAGCGTTTTATTTCCACGAAACCTGCATAATGGCGCCCTTGAGCCCGCTTCAGGATTCCTTAACAGAAGATTTGCATTGAGCTCGGATGGAAATACTAGGAAAATATGCGAATAGGTTTGGATTATTTCTTTCGCATTGTAGTTTATTCCATAATTGAATTGAAAATTTCGTGTCATATTAGAAATTATACCAATAATTATATGGTTAAACTCACGTATTTAATTACTTCGGAATAATACTTATCTGATAGTAATATACATGAACGTTTCTCGGCTCCAGACCAAAGTTCAGTTATGTAGTTCGAATTAGGACCTAAATAATTCGGATATTGATATATTATCAATATCCGAATCTCATTAACAAGAAAAGTGAATAATAAATGCCGATATTGCGTCATCTGAAACCAATCCTGTTTAAAATTAAACAAATCATGGTTTCCCTTGTCTTAGCTATGCTATGTGAAATCTAATTAGTGCACCAATAAGTTTACGACGTTCTGCAGTTTGAGATTATGTCAAAGAAGTTTGCGAGTGGAATGTTTGTAGATAAGAAGTACTAACTTGCTCGTAAATTATACCCATTCAACCCCTTGGGAGATGATTTCCGAGATAAAATGTAGGTACTCGTAAGCTCTGTTTTTCATCAAGTTAGGAATATTCTCGGTATTACAATTAGTTACAATCAGTTCATTAGAACTTTAAGTCAACATTGAATTTCCGTGGTGTGTAAATTAAGTTATATCTAGAGTCTCGCTATCGAAAGTTAAACCTACCTACTAGATTGAATCACGCGGCAACACCATCACTGTTATTCAAAATGTAAGCATATAGCGTTCAGTAGATTGATTATCCTAATATTACCAAATTGAACGGTTATTTTAGTTCACTCTTATTCAGACACCCGTTATATATAGGTATCGATGCTATTATTATAAGCCTTTATTATCCATATCTTAAGAAACTGCAATATATCTATGCTAACCAAGTTAGTGTGACGTCAGAACACACTGGCTCCATGTTAGGAATATTTCGATTTGGACGAGATTTGATGTGTAAAATTTTACTACTTGAACGCCATTTTATCATGTAACTAAGTAAATTTATGAGAGCAAATCGCCTACTGTGTTATGGACATAGGAGGGATGATACTCATGTTACTAGAATGGCATTCATTATGGCATTTGTTATGAATGTGGAGGGTTGTAAGAGAAGAGGTAGACCAAGTAAAAGGTGGATGGACTGCGTGAGAGTCGATATGAATATGAAGGAAGTGTGTGATGAGCTGACGAGCGACAGAGAGGTATGGAAGAAGAAAAACATGCTGCGCCCACCCCAAGTAAACAGGATAAAGAAAAGCGAATGATGAACTCTAAATAAATTGGTGACAAATATCTGGGATGTCTGTAGTGTCATTGAGACGCAAATACCGCTGCAAGCATTGTCTCAGGCATTCCCGTTATCTTCAGAGCTTGTACAAGGGTCAATCTCATCCGTCATACACTCTATATTTACTTGTTGTGTAACTGTTTGTTTATGTTGCCACGCCCACGGATGATATGACCGTCGAGCGTCGCTTCAATGCTGATATTTATCCTATAGACGTCTGGTCTGCGTTATTTAAAGTCAAGTGCATACTTCAACAGGTTGATTTCCATTAGAGTCTCTCTCTCTCTATTGCTCTATCCTAGTTAGTACAATTTATATATTTTAACAAGAGAGCACAACGAAGGAAGTTCTCCGTTTCTGCTTGGGTCAAAATTCTTTCATATTTCCGGTTGTCCAGATATCCGGCTGTTCTCCTCTACAGGTCACATTTCTCAACCGATATTCGTCTAATTTTGAGAGCAGGTTAAATAATTATATAGATTTTATTGTCTCACTATTTCGCAATTTAAATAATTATTTTAGTTACAGGCTCGCGAGTTCTACAGCTCACAAAGCCACTAGTTTTACATTTTAGGTTTCAAATTGTACTGTCTTTAGAAACCGGCGAATGTCCAAATCACTAACCTCGTTTTCACAAATTGTACGTATTTTTACAAAGTTTTACACTCGCTCTGTTAGTAAGCCTTAGAATCCGGAGAACACCTTAAAGACTCTAAGCAAGCTTAGACTCAAACCGTTTTTCACCAAGTACAGGTAACGGATGGAGCTGAAATATCCATACTCATGTAAGTTCCATGAACCCTCTCAACGAGTAGTTGATGGCTGTGCATAAAACCTGGTACCAACAATGATAATTTTACTGTAAAAGTCTTAAGTAGTAGCCTTGTGATTACACGTAATTTTTGGGGAATTTCTTTATACTTAATCTATAATTGATTATATGGATTATACCCTTTGGAATGGACTGTTATCTTGGTGATCAATTAATTTGCCACTGATAATTTGATAACTTATCTAGTGTACTTAAAGGTACAGCTGGGCTACCAGCTTCGCTTAACACACTTTAATCGTTTTCTCATAGTTACCACTAAGGACCCTCTCTCTCTACTTCATTCCTTAGTCTCCCCCTTCATTATCATATCAGTTGAGAGACTTCCATTGATGGACAAAGGCCTCCCCCAATGAGTCGCACAATGACCGGTCCTGTGCCATCCGCATCGAACGGACTACCCCGACCCCCTCCCCTAACTCCCTCTCTCCCTCTGCCGAAGCACAAAAATCAACTAAGTATTATAAAGTTACACAATACCATATAGTCCCTAACACCAATTATTTTTCTAATATAGGTAACTACTGACTATACAGCGACAGTGAAAGAAAGAAAGAAACATTTATTCGAGACAAAAGTAGTGGTAATTATTATTCGCGACTAGCTCTTGGTCCTTCGAGCCGGATCGAAGTTGGAATTCCGGCCAATATCTAAATTCGCGGAACGCGGTCACACCTCCGCAGCATTTTTACGACCCAATGCTGTTAGCATCGCACATACAACAGCTTAGGCGAATTTCTATGGGGTTTGTTGGGAATTTGGGGCAACCCAGTACTTCCCTATTCATTAATGAGAGCGCAGCCGCAGTACGTTAGAACATAAAACTTAAGCCATGTAAATGAAAGGTTGTGATTCTCATGTCTTTCATAAAATTGTCGACGTGATAGCTACACGTTCTGATATAAATGTTTTGAAGGATTATTTATGGTAATAATTGAAATGCATGATGACTGCGCAAAAAGGCACTGCTCTGAGTATGTTCAAAGGCCCTCGCAAGTCAACTTAAATCTGGCATTTTGAAAAAAAATTGTAACACCGATCATATGTCTTCCCGGAACTGTTTAGTCCTTCGGGCAGTCTTTCAATAATGAAACGATTAAAAAACATAGTAAAGCCCATCATGATCATTGTCATCATATCAGCCGAAAGACGTCCACTGCTATACGTAGGCCTTCCCCAAAGAGTGCCACAGTGAACGGTCCTGCGCCACCCGCATCCAGCGGACTCCCGCGACCTATACCAGGTCATCAGTCCATCTTGTGGGGGTCTACCCACGCAGCGCCTGCAGTACGTTACTACTCGTACTCATCCAATCAAACCAATCATCTTATCAATATTCTCGTCATAAATACATCAGAAAATGCCCTCCACGCGTGTAGCGTTATACGTCTCATATGACGCGACAAACAACATGACTATAATTAACACATAATGTTATCGTTATCTAGTGCGCATTTCGCATCATTGCAGTTTCGACCTTCACGTAATCTGATAACATTTGAACTAATATTTGTGGCCCTTGCAATGTTCGAACTGGCCGATTTCACCCATTCAAATATTGTTACAAAAGTTTAAATTGCAATAATTTACTTTAAAAACAAATATTTATTGTCTTCTAATCAGTACCCAAATCGTTCCCGTGTGCATATAAAATTTGAATAGTTCCCACGATTTCTCAACGATCCCTCAGATCCTGACCTGATGACCATGGGACGACCTGGGAAGGAAACCAGTTCAAACAAAAAAAGAATTTTCGAAATCGGTCGAGGCGTCTTCGAGTAATCGGCGAACATACATAAATAATAAAAGATTCCGATGAATTGAGAGCCAGCTCCTTTTTTGGCTGTTGTCCACGTTAATCCTCTAGCCTAATCTCCCAGGGAAAAAAAACGGTTAGGTTGTTAGTTGAACTACGACCCTACAGCGCGCGACCCGAGCGAGCGAAGCGAGCGTGACGCGGCAGCGTCCGGCGAAGCGCCGTAACCGAACATTATCATTTCTTCCTAGTTGAATATAAAATAATTGCCGCTAATTCCCCTGGGTGATCGGGGTCAGGTAATTAACGTGGATAACGTGCTTTTTTGAAGTCGGTTAAAAAAACATAGATTTTGTTTCCTAGTTCAGGCGCTCATAGCCTTTGAAAAAGCTCATAATTTTCCAATTCATGCCCAGAATATTTTGTCCAATATTGAAACTATTGGAAGCAGTGATACGCGTCTTTGTGGATAATAAATTACTAGCTTCCGCGCGCGACTTCGTCTGCGTGGACCCGGAATAAAAACTATCCTTTATTTTAATCCAGGCTATATGCTATCTTCTTGTAAAAAACATCCAAACATCGAAACATCCAAATATCTAAACATCCCAAATTCGCATAGGATAAGTTGTATGGTACAAAACCGAAACGGCGGTGTTTTGCTGTGTTGTCCCAACAATGATTGGCTCAGAGTACGAATCCAATAATTTGATCAAATATTGGCCTGCACTTTGTACTTCAGCGATGACATTGACCAACTGGGGTGCAGGTGTTTTCGTTTACGGACTTCCGCGGCTCAATTAGAGTTCTTAATATGTTTTTATCTTCCCTATTGGTTGCTAGAAATAATTATTTCCTGGGCGAATAACATATTGTCATTTCTTCAATTAATGTCTATGTTGTGATTAATTAATTGACAAAACAAAGACAATCATTGTAATCTTACGATTTATTTTGATACCTAAACACGAAAATCGTTTTGCCTGGGCAGTACACTTCTGCCTTTTCATCTTTCAACGCTTTTAAAAAGATGTGATGAGACTGTTTTGTCAATCCAATAACCACTTTTATATTTTGAATTAGTATTTATTCGTCGGAAATATTTAATGAATCGGATGTTTATTTCTAAAATGGACGCAAAGCCACTCATATGTGTCAATAACTTAAATGTTCGTCCATATCAAATGATCTCAGTCTAGATCTGAATCATGTCCTGAAGTAGATAGTCAGTCAGAGTGACTAAGAAACTTAGCAATGACTGTCGATTTTCTTGTACTAGATCACTCTTGAATAAAGGGGTCTGTTTTCCTTTTGTTTTATATTAGGACTAGCTGCACGCGCGAGTCCGCGTGCGTCCTTAGGACCATTCCATATCCAGGTTTTTTTTTTATTGGAAATGTATAGTTCTCTTTATAATATTAGTATAGAAGAATTGATAAGATGCGACCAGTGTTAGTATCTGTACAGAATAAGTAATACGAGTATTACCTACTAAAGTACAGAAGGTTAACGTTAGCTGTGATATTTACACCATAAACAATACGAGAGTGACATGAATTAAACACGCACTGAAATTATTTTCGTTCTAAGTCAACTATTGAAATAGGCAACCATAGGAATATTCGGTAAATACAAGAGCGAGCGAAGCGAAAAAAGTTTCTGTGGGAAAGTATTTTGGTTTGGACCAAAATACTTTCCTATTTCCTGCTGTCCAGCTGGTTTCCTCTACATGTCGCATTTTTCAAGCATTTTTCATTGTGAGCAGGTTCGATAATTAGGTATATAGATTTTTTGTCAATTCAGTTTTCCAGTTTTTTTTTTTTTTTTAAAGGCATTAAAAATAGAATTGCAAGTTGTACAGGTCTTAGAGCCGCTAGTAACTAATAATACATACTTGAACCTGCCCAGTTTATGACGGGTCGTGGGTTATGAACCTTTGAAAAATTTTAACAGTGTTATACCTTTGTCACATCGACTAATAGTTAAGCAAATAACGTGTTAAATCGATAGGACACCCACGTCATGACGGGGTTATATCATTTTTCAATCTTGCAAAGTATCCCAGACACACGACTTGCAAATTATAACTGAGAGCTCCCTAGGGTGCGCTGTGTTGAGAGTGAGGTACCAGCAGCAATGCTCTCTAGCTATCAACACGGCAAATCCTCATATCAATAAATGGTTAACAATGAGCTTGTGTTACTGCAGGAGTCGCAAGAGCCCATAGGCTACTGTGTCCGTTTACCATCAGACAGGCCCTGTTTCCATCGTCATAGTATTAAATAAGTTTGTGACAAAAAAATATTTTTGGTACCTATAAGTTTTTATTTCCAACTGTACTATTCCGTATACCATCATCAACTACTCATTGAGACGATTGTAAGGAGCCCAAACTCAACGGGGTTACGTCGGTTAAGTACTGAATTCCCATGGCCTTTTGTCTCCATCATCAGATCAGCTCGATGGTATCATAATATTGAATTGTCATCCAAACTATACTTATACCCAAACTTACAGCTCAATCGGTTGAGGTTACATTATTCGGTTGAGGTTACATTATTCGGTTGAGGTTGATATAACACCAACACCGCCATAATGCGCCAGTTCTCTCATATTATGGTGTATAGGAAATAGAATAAGATATCATTTGTATATAAGTACTAACATCTAGGTTAAGTCTCTGTAACGAATTAATTAATTATGGACCAAAGTTGTCTGATGAATAAATGAATTATAATTATAATTAACTGATTCAAAATGCAGTTGTCATTCCCAGTGGGCCCGCGGCTTCAAAACATGAGCCTGTAAGGATACAACCTAATAATGACCCATTTTAGCGTGCCAATTCACTTAGCGTGTATCGTTTTGAGTTTACTACGTTTTTTTATCTAACAGACAAGTATAACTGCGGTTTGAAACCCTTTAATGCCTAATTGCATCTTAATTTAGGTCAAGGCCAAGAAACATATGTCGCCAATCCATTATTCTCTGTTTACCAACGATTTAAGGTGCGCCATGCAGCTACCTCACTCCAAAAAGTCTCAACTACGTAACACTAATGACAACATACGACATTCAAGCTTAAGACGAGAGCTGGCGATTTGGCACCTCTGCGTCGTGATATATAGCAGAATATTTAGGGAACAATGTTTACATACGGTTTTAATGAGGCTCCATCAAATATCACGAGGATTTGGCTTGGGACAATTGCTCAGAAATGAAGTTATTCTGGAATCTCTCCAAGTAGTCCAATCTGGGTGGACCATTTTATATGATAACGCAACTCGCGAGGGACTGAATTGGTTTTGTTATGCGGCGTGTTTTCGTTTACATTTTTGCACAACAAACTGTAATGCTGCATTCCCAATTGGTTTGAAGGCATGTACAATACTACTACGAGACAAATCTTGGAACTGAATTTTAAAACAGTTAACAACCGATTGACCTGACATTTTAGGTATAAGTATAGTTTACAATTCAATATTACCATCTAGCTAATTTGATGATGGACACAGAAGGTGTCCATGGGAATTGGGTTCGTTCGAATCGTCTCAATGAGTAGTTGAATGGCGGTCGGTATACAGAAAAGTGCAGTTGGCAATAAAAGCTTGTATCATAAAATATTTTTTGTTAGAAACTTATTTTAACTGTTAATAAGGCTAACTTGAGCACGAACAAGTTGGTCCTGAGGGTGTGCTTTTCGATCGACTACATGGAAAGGTTCCCTAAGTTGAAGTTTTGGAATTCTGTAGGCGAACACTTCTCTAATATTGTAGGAAATTACTCTACTGACAAGTCCATGGCTCTTAAATGTTATGATGATTATGACTGATGAGGGTTGGCATTGTGTATATAATTCCCCTAAAGTTGCAAGCATCCAAAAGCTACGATGGCCGCTTATGATCAGGCATGATTATTTTTAGCTGATGTGTGCGACATGCTTAAAAGCATTTTCTTTTTAATTTCAGGTAAGTTCTATTCAACGCTGTTGTATTAAAATATGGAGCAATTGGAGCCGCCTTGTGTGCGTGAGTAATAGAGTTTCAATATTTATCTTCCACGTGCCTTTGGGATTCGATTTATTTTCACAAATCAGAGACCGACTTTGATCCACAGAATTAACAAAGCTATGTTTGTCAATGGTTATATGCGTTACCTCCTGAGGGAAAATATTATTTACTAATCCATAGAAGTAATTATAGTATGCTGGCTGCATGTGTGTTTATTATGTTTTCATGCTTACGTAATTTTAGATGGATGAAATATAAATCTAGTCCGAGTCCGGGAAAACTCACACAGATGACCAGCCAATCCCAGAAATCAACCGTTAACAGGGTCGAATTAAAATGAGGGATGGAAGTTTTATGGGCACTGATTTTACCTAAGAGCTACTGGGTCATATCAGCTGTGTCCGCAACACCAATATGCAAGCGTAGGACTTGTCCCGTCCCGATCTATCTCAAACAAATAACCTCAACTGTTAAGGAATTTTCCGTAAATCTGAATCCGCTTAGCCCAGTTCCAATCTTTTCATAAATAGACGTATGTAAAACGGTAACTCTGTGCGGTTAAACCGTTCTATCTAATGCTGACAAAGGTAGTGTCGATTGTTTAAGCTAGGCGTATTCCGATACGTTCTGGATTATAGAATGTGGTATGACGCTATAAAGACCTAAGCACTTGCATCTGTTTGGAACTGTGTTGTGGTTGGACCGCATTGGGACTCTTATCGGACAGTCAATAAATTCTATTTATATCGGCCGGGTCAAATGCACGCGATAACATTTGACATCATAACAATTTATTGACGCTCGAGTATAAAGTGCTTGTGTGGTTAGTTTTATTATTTGTATATCTCGTTTTACCTGGATCTAAAGTGATTAACACACATACATTGACACATACAAAGAGTGAGTGGAGAAAAGATTCCCATACCCAATGTAACCCTCTTAAGGGTTGAATTTAAAACTCTACGTAGATTAAAATATCATCATCATCATATCAGCCGAAAGATTCCCGCCACTGCTGGACATTGACCTCCCTCAAAGAGTGCCACAATGGCCGATCCTGCGCCCACAAGGCGGACTAATGATCTGGTAAAGGTCGCGGGAATCCACAGGGTGCGCGTAGCGCAGGACCGACCGGTCATTTAAATACCTAAATGTGTTCCAAATGTCAAGATGCAGTACTTCAGTTGTTTATTATTATTATTATTCTTTATTTCAGGCATTGCCCATATCACAATACAAAAAAAACAATACAAAAAACATATAACATAATACAATTTAACTCAATTAAAAATAGAAAAATAGAAACATGTCAAATAAGAATGAAATTGAAATTAATAATAAATAAAACAATAAAATTTAATTAATTAATTGAAAAACATTGTCTCGACTACATGTGGATGGAGTTCCAGTGCCTCAATAGTGGGCTGATTACATTTTCAGCAATGGCTCTAAGGAGGCTTATTAGAATGTGCGTTGTCTGTCAGTAGGTAGTTAAGTAACGGTACTGTTTTATATGTGTAGACCATTAGGAATATTTTGCAACAGTGTGATAATTTCCATTTTACTGCTTGTCGTAAATTTGCAATTTGCAATTTTAAATGGTATTGTCAACATGCCCGTTATTATGTTAGGTCAAGGTCGTGGCTTACCACGTGTTCTAAATTTAATATTGACGTGTTAAACTGCATGTCTTGGCATTATTAACTAGAGAATTTCCAATAAAGGTTTACTTTATACCACGATCGTGGCAAACAAGCACACAGCCTTCTTGTGTTGTCTAGTGCAGAATGTTGCAGTTGCCGTCGAAAAGTGGCATAATTTTCCAATGTATGCTCCGGAACAAGTCGTTTTCTGCCTTTAGTATAGATTAGAGAGCCTTTTACCATTGCATATAGTATTTTAAATTTTCTCTCGTTTTTCTTTCTTATACGGCAATTTCCGCTTTCTAAAAATCCTTTACCAATTAATCGCATGCTCCTAGTCCCATAGCTTATATTGCAGCGAAACCAATCAGACTTATTTAAATACCCATTACACGCTCAACCTTCATCAAGAATGCCTACATAGAAAAAAATACGTACTCGAGGTAAATATTTATTAACCAAGAAATTAATCAAGTGAGATGATGTAAAATTATCTCGAACTAAGGGGAAAAAAACACTTGAGCTAAGCTCTTGGTTCGAGAGAATCATCCTAATTCAAGATTATATCTGTTTAGTTAAATATATTGGCTGTCTTCCTTTTTTATTTCTTAATTTAAGGAGTCAAAAGTGGCTCCAAATGGTTTGTGTAAATAACACACGGTTGCTGCGTCGCCGGTTCATTTTGGCTTTGAACTTGTCTGGACATGCTTTCGCGTGTCTAGATATACAGTGCCACAAACCGTCATAGCAAAAGCAGCGACCATTGGCAAGAGGCACAACACCGATGGAGACCCACCGAGTACACCACAAACGTGACTGTACAACACTGACAGAGAAGAAGAGATATACAGTGTGGAATACATTTATTTTGGAACAACAACAAGAAATCTATAAAATGAATCTAGTGTTGCCTTAAAAAAGGAGTCCACTCAGCATGGGTCCGATGAACTAATACTAAAATTGAAATAATCAGCGTACACACTTTCAGGCAACCTTTGTTTCAATCGGCTGCCTCGCGAGGGCGGTTTCTTAACCCTTCGGGAGCTCAAATACCGCGAGCGATCCGGTTGCCTCGTGGATACTGCAACTACGCGTCATTATTCTGAATATAAGTTCTTTCATAACATCATTAAATGGAACTTCAGGATTGACATCGGTTTTTATTTTATAAAACAAGATCGACCGTGTAATGGTGACTGCAACCTCCAACCAGTCTCCGTCTGCGCTGGTTATATTATGCTAGTCACTTTCTAATTTATTTATGCTGTACCGGTGCAAATTCCATCGATACCTGCACGTGGTATGGTATTGGTCATATCAATTACCGGTTTCTTGATTAATTAGTGAGAAAATACTGCTGCCAGACACAGTTCAATATGTGTTTGTAACTTAGTACAAAACGCACCTCGTGAAAGAGGTGTGTACTACGGACTGACTTAAAAATCAAATATGTTTAATGACCGAAATAAATTAAAAAAAACATGATATAATTATAACACATTTAGTGCTAACGATTTCGTAGAGCTCAATTCGTAGGCGATATTCCTCGCATGCAAAAAGACATGAGAAAATCGCCTTCAAGAGTTCAAGCAGAGCGGAGAGTTCTTTTTTATGTTTATAAAAAAGAACTCCGCTCTTATCCAATCCCAATGATTTGTAATTTTCCTACGAGTAACTTTAAGACTTCGATTCGATGTTTATTTCTTAACGATCCTACAAAAACTGCAGTTTCGAGGAAACATCGAAATGAATGATATTTCGTCTGAAGTTAGCATTTCTTTTATTTTCCTTTCGGCGCCCCAGGCTTGTTGTTCGGTGTAATTCCGTTTCTGCAAAACAGACGTTCGATATTAGGTATTCAGATTGGAGGTCGTTGTACCAACACACAAACAGCTTGAATTACGCCCCAGTTCTGTTGCATTAAGCCAGTATCTTGAATCGGATCTATAGAAATGGCATTAACATCTGTCACACATTCGTATAAGTGACAACCGTAGAGGCAGAAGTTGTAGTGAAAGTTGGCGGCATTTTAGGGCATACATATCTTAAAATTAGAAGTATTATCGCGTGTTTAACACACTATATCAAAGGGAGCCCCTAGACTAATATAGTAGAGTCGACTGATCGATGATTGCATTGGTGTCGTATTAACCCAGTACATTTACTATACTTCTTTTAAAATTAGCTACTGAATAACTAGAATGACTTTCGAAACTCGTGTAGTTTATTAGCTGGCTTGGTTTTTCCAGTCACTTTTCCCGGTAACCTGCCCACTTTTATGAGGTATCTTCCATGTAACTTTCATAACCTGTTTTTGATCTCCCTGGAGGAAACTCCCTGGAGGAAGAATTTTCAGCGACCTAATTCTTTCTCAGCCTTGCCCCAGCCCTTTTTTAATCTTGTTTACTTATTTAATTCGACTGTATATTACCCGTACTCAGTTGCGTTATAATTATAGACCTTCATATCGCTCCTTATATTTGTGATATTTGTCTTATCAACAAGCCACTGCGTAAGACCTTCACCATCTCCGCCGCGGGTCATATCGCAACTGTGTCCCTTTTTAACGTTAGGGAAATGAATTTACACATATCGGGTATGACGGACTAACCGAAGCTAGACTACCGTCTAACTAAATCCACCAGCGATATCTGGCTCCGCCTTGTAAACGGAGGCGTCGCAGGATCACTTGATATTCAACTGCGTACACGCAACTGTGTCCCGGGTCAACCTCAAGCATTGTCTGTCATTACATAAATTTCAAAGTGTTCGTTCAAACCGACATCTTCAAAAGTTACATAATTACTGTAAAGATCACAACTCTCGGCATAATAGCCAACACTTAAGTGTAATTCACTTAACTCCATGTATAGCCCCACTCGCCGTCGCCTGGGAGAATGCGGTCTGTGTCCTTGTTAGGTATCAACTCGTTCTTAAAATAGCTTTGAAGGGAGCCTTTATATAGCGTGAGATACGAGAGCGCTCGTTATTTTATTCCAGTTTAAAATAGATGTTACATTATATCCACTGAATATAATGATATAGGGGAGAACGGTTAATAGGAAAGAGGAAATTGCATCTTTCAAGCAAATCAATTTCAACAGGAGCTTGCGAAGAACTATATATTGCTCCATAAGGGTGAATATCCAGACATGCGCGAAGATGTGTTTCATATTTGACTACTCGCATGCTTCACAGACCCTGACACGGTTTGCGTCTTCAGGCTTATAGCGTTTACAAGTCATAGTTCAGAGCACATTATCAAAACTTTTGATAGCACTCGAATATAACAATATGCATACGCGACGCGCGCCATAGTCCTGAAACCGTGTCAGAGAACCTGAAGTGATTGGTCGTCTCTTAATCTTAATCCAAATTCTCGTAAATTTTACGCCAATATAAACACCTGATTTGTCTAATATACAGTGTGCCTATGACCTCGAGGCTTTCATTTCAAGATTAGAATCTACTCGTGAATCTGAACCACTTTTGTTCTGCAACTTTGTAAAATAACTATTATTTCTATCATTTATTAGTGTTTCAAGTTTAAATGTACTTACCATAAATTAATTGCAAACCTCGGGCCTCATTATTTGGAATCCATGACAGAGACAAGTATAATAATGAAACTAATGGATGGTGTACATTAAAAATAAAATTTAACTAGTATGAAATAATGAAAATATAAAAAGATCATACTCGTATTTTTGAAAAGTTGTAGTACAAAAGCAGTTCTGTTTTAGGAGCATAATGGATATGTGCATTTAAAGCACCACGCTCAGAGGCACCTAGAGATGGGTAGGGGTGGGTACATACCGGGTAAATACCCGGTATTTACCCAATGCACCCGGTAAATACCAGTATCTACCCAAATTGGTGGGTATAAACTATTTCGAATGAAATGTTCAAAGCCTTTTGAACAACTTTTGCCATTATGAAATATCCGTTATGATGCATAGTATGAGAATACATTTGTTTCTTATCCAAAATACGTATTTTTTTCCGAAATTAGACAAAGTTAAAACGGGAGCCACTACCAGAATTGTAACTATAAGCCTAAACAAAATGTAAGAATAAAATTGAAGTAGTGTTGCCATCTACTTTTTGTGCAAGAAATTGTTAACGAAAGCTCTAAAAAAGGATTTTTTGTAGTTTGTAAAGTCTAATTATGGTTATCAGTTAGATAACCATAATTACTAAACTATATCATTTTGAGTAAATGCGTGCAGCTTGGCAAACGAGTCTATAAACGGAACAATTTATTTTCGACCCTGTTAACTTCGTTAAACTGGTCTTGGGCTTTTATGCTAGTAGACATATTGTAATCTGTGTTGTTCTTTTACCGTATTTATAAAATTTCGCGGATTGATTAGCATTGAAATGGAACAAAAATTCCGAACAATAAGCAAGACAATACAGTTCCGCTCGGAAAGTAACATAATGTTTACAAGCGATATCATGCGCAATATTAAGTCAGAATCATTTTGTCGAAATTGGACAATGTTTATAGAAGAACTGCTGAAATTACAAGGTTTTATATATTGTAGACAACTTAGTGTTATATTATGAATGATTATAATAATATTATTTATTCCTTACGCTACAATTACAGTAAATTGATCATTTTCGTCTTGTTTACATAGTAAGTTTAGAGGTTATGTTTACATATACTACTCAAAAGAAAAGAGGGGCCACAAGTATGGTGATCGTTACGTGAAAATTATATTAAACAGCATTTTTTTTTCTAGCTTTTAAACTTAAACTCCAGCATGAAAAAGGTTAGTTTCTGAAGGATACGGGAGTTCATTAATTAGCCAGCTATCAATTAGTTTATGTCCAATAATTAACAATAAAATAGAAAAATATAAGTGGCCCTTATTTTTTTTTTGAGCGGTATAGTACTTGGAAATTTTTTAATGAGTTTTAATTAAGTGTAATTGTTACAAAGTGGAATATTTGGAGAAGGAAGAAACTGGATATTGTACTATTAATAAAATTGGTAAACAAAACTTGTATGTAAATTACTAGCACATGTCCCCTAAAACATTCGTTTGTGAGTTTGTATGTCTATACCAATACGTATTTGATTGCAATTCTTCTAAATTAGGATCCAAATAAAAATAAATGTCCTAGTGAACAGTGAAGTATCAAAATCTCTAGGTCGTACTATTCGTGCCATATTAGCGCTAGTGGCGCCCCTATTATTTTACAGGCTTATTTATGCTTAGTTTTACAGAAAGCACATAAATAAAATACTTGAGTAAAATTCACATGGTGGCACTTAGTTAATAATAATATTGTCCAATTTGTGAAGTCACTAATGCAATGCTAGTAAGTTCAACAACCAATTAGATCAGCCCTAACCGGCAGGTAGGTAGCGACGTCGCGATCGTGCTACCTGCGACGCGCGAATATTTCACCGCGTCCGACCCGGTCAATTAATGTTTATCAGTTATACGACGAACTTATAAGACTGAAGGTCCCTCTCCCAACTCACATTTTGGAACTTATTCAAATTAAGAATAAAGATATATTGATGGCCTTGGGATCTTTTTGCCAAAGTAACAATCTTAAGATTTAAGCTATAATTTTATTTGTATGTATTTGTGTTGTCTCTACATGTTACTAACTTTGTAGTTGTGTCTCGTTACTCATAACTGTGTGGTATTTATCTGGGCTTCTAATTAACTGATTTGTTTTTCAGGAGTAGTAACTATTTCTGTTATTGAGTCCGTTTAGTTATTTTTCTTTTTAAATATAAATCGACATGACACTGGCTAATCGATACAAGTAGCCACAATATAAAAAAAAAAAAAAAAAAAAAAAAAAAAAATGTTTATCAGTTGCCCGGTTGAGACGGCTATTGTGCGTTAGATAAGTGCCACGTATGTACGTTTGACCCGTGCTTTAAATATGGATTTTGTTTTGTTTTGTTTGTGGTAAAAGCTCACGTTATTGAATTTTATTTGGATTGGCGGTTGGCGGTACAAAAAATAATATAAGATACTTACCTACAACTTTTATTTTTCCATCCCAAAGTTATTTAAAACTCACTAAGTAATTGATACAGTTCTTTCTGAGCTCGGATGAATGTTTAAATACAAACATTTAATTTTCTTTTTATTTATTTTATTAACAACATGCCTAATTTCAATGAGAACAACGTTTATACATTCCTATATAACTTAAAAACTTTTTCATTATAATATTTTGTAAAAAATACGCATCAAAAGAGTTTATACTAGGGCTCCCGCTACACGTGTAAACCCGCCCGCCCGAATACCCGTGTTCTTAAGCCCGCGGTGCTAAGCGTCCGTTCTACACGGTCACGCCCGAACCCGCCCGGTCCGCGGGCGGGTACTCGTGTACCCGTACACACGTACCCGCGGGTTCGGACCGTACGTGGCCGTTTGAGTTGAGGCAAATAGAATATAATTATTTCATTTTACTCAATTTGCATTAGCAACTCTGTGGGTTTGGTGTGTATGATGTTGTTTTATATTAGGTATGTGACAAAAGGAAACATCGCAGGAAGCCTATGTTTACTCTATTACATTCCCGCCTTTATTCCCAAAAGGGGTAGGCAGAGCACATGAAAGATATATTCCAGTGCCACTTTTAGCATACATGTGGGTATAAAAGATCGACAAAATGTGATATTGCAGTGATAGGTAGCTAGCCCATCGCCCACAACACACTTGAACCCTGGTCCCTTAGTCGACTTTTACGACACCCACGGGAAGAAAGGGGGTGGTGAAATTCTAACCCGACACCACACGGGTATCGTCGGGTTGCGTCATAATATTGTATATACCTAGTATTTTATGTAATGATTGCCCGACAAAGAGCACGCAAACTGTTTAACTTTTATTATAGCCGCTTAAAGATATGATAGCTAAACAAAAACAGTACCTAGGTAAGTAGAGTCAGCCAAGAAAGTGTTCTACCGCTTTTCGACTTTATTGCATGCAAAATAAGGTCCAAAAGTGGTAGACCACTTTCTTGGCTGACTGTACATGAGAACTATTTAATTTTAACCGAGCGCTTATTTATTGTATTGTACAGTCGAGGAAATTTAATGTTTAGCACTTTTGATCCTTAACGTCATTCAAATAGAGTTGACATTTGCCAAACCTTCATTTTCCTCGACCGTATATGCCATTATGGTTCTAAATAAGGGACTGAATGTGGTATCGAAATTAAGGGTTTTAATTAACGGTACTTAATAAAGGTATTTGCAAGGTATACCGTTTTAAACCGTACCTTTGCTCACGAGGTTGAATGTGAGCACCGAATAAAGGCACTGAATCAAAACGATACTTGCAACATTACTCTGCCTACGATACCTATATCTTATCTTATCTTATCTTATGTAGATGAGGGCCCTTTCGGATGCACTTCGACCCAGCGGGATCTTTTGTGCATTTGCAATCTCCTTTATCCACTCACTTGCTTGTGGCAACCACAGTTGTCAATTTCGCGGACCCCTAAACTGATGGTGGCAACTGTGGTTGCCAATCGAAGTATGGGCTGCCTTGATAATGAAAAATTAGAAGCAATTTAGGCTACCTTTTTTAAAATCCGAAATCAAGTGAGCGGTTATGCCTACTCCCAAGCTCGCTCCATCATTTACGATTTACGATACCTTTATAAAGGATACAGTAATCATTTTAAAAGAAAGGTACTCGAACAAAACCATATTGTGACAATTTGCTACAGCTTCAAAATTTACCGTTATTATATATCCGAAACTAGAGAAAATTCTATCAAATGAATGCAAGCAAAATACGATTTTGTGCACTCATGATAAAGTCGTTTTCTGCTTGCGCTTTTGACAGGATTTTATCTTACAATTTCGGACGTACTAAACATCGTTTAACGAAGTAAAAATAATTTGCAGCAACGAGATTATAATTTGGATAGGCATTATCAGTGTCTTGCAACTTTTTTTTGGATAAACCCAAAAGTCGTTGAATTCCAACGCAATATTAAATTTTATGCGTTTGCGATAAAGTCGAAATTTCAACATAAAAATTGAAGCTAATTACTTACGTCGTAAGACTCCGTTGTTTGTTTTGTTCGTCGCCTGCTGGCGAAAAGGGTTAACAGGTTAAATAGGCACGAACTTCATCGTTCTAAAGCAGGTAATAATTCTTTATCTGTTATCTTCGCCGACCTGAGTTGTGGTGTTTTACCGCTGAACGGATATATTAGGGAGGTGGAAGGGGTCACACAATACTACATAGTTTTAGGTATACAAAATTTAATAAAGGCAGTAAAGTTGTGTGATTTCAAAGTTGCAGAATTTTATTTAGCAAGCAAATAAAGATTAATAAGAATGCCCGAGACTTGGCTCTACGAAATATCTAACAACTTTTTAAGGTAGAAGAGTTTTGAGACGGCCTCTTTTTTCGATGAAATGTTTTTTATGGGATATTACTATCATTTACTACATTTGTTTAGCTATTCACTATGCTCGCCTCATTACAAAGATATGCAATATATATTTATACCTATGTTCTGTTTATTTATTTATTTAATCTTTATTGCACAAAAGAATATTATAGTACAGAAGGCGGACTTAATGCTATAAAGCATTCTCTACCAGTCAACCTTAAGGCAAAGCAGATAAAATGTGGGCAGTGCAACTTAATTTAAAACAAAAACTCTATAACATGTCTAAAGATGCGATGAATAATAATATGGTAGAATACGATACAATACAATATAATATGATATAACAATATATACCTATTAATACATACATATACATACATATGAATATAGATGAAACTTACAAAACTGATAGATTATTTTTTAGTTCTGCCAGCAAATAAATTTTGTAAGGACTTTTTGAAGACAAGCCTGTTTGGAGATTGCCGAATTTAGACAGGGAGATGGTTCCATAGGCGAGCTACTTGGACGGAGAAGGAATTGGACATAAAACCAGTACGGTGAGGCGGAATAGATAAGGAAAGGTTGCCAGAGGAGCGAAGTTGACGGACTCGAGAGACACAGTAATACTGAAAAAGAGTTTTGAGGTATTCGGGAGAATTTGGATCGTTTAGAATGGAGAAGAGAGTGCAGAGCAAACGTATTTTGCGGCGTAGGCGGATTGGCAGCCAGCCCAATTGGGAGCGGAAGGAAGAGACATGATCGTATTTACGAAGACAGAAAATGAACCGAATACAATTATTTAGAAGACGATCTAACTTGTCAAGAAGTTCTCCATTCAAGTCAGGATAACACATCACCATAGTCGATTATGGGCAATATCAATGTCTGCACTAATAAAATCTTTGTTTTGATGGGTAAGAAATGCTTTCTCTGTTCAACAGTTGTGATTAAAAAATGACATCGTTTTGTTGCGATTTTCTTAGTTTTTTTCTGTCAGATACTGTAGTTTATATTTAATTTGTGATATTGAGTGTTCGTAAAGGCCCACACAATCTGAAATAAATGTGACCAATTCTTAATAGATACATGCTTTTTATTAACTGATTCCTTCCCTTTGTGAGGTTATAAATAAATGGTCGTGCTAATCTCATCATTATTTCTAATATCTACTATTAGAGCTAGTGGTCTAAAATTGGGACCGGCCAATTTTAAACCACCAGCTTCGTAACTATTTTGGGTCAAAACCAAAACTAGATTAATGCTACTACATTATTTTTCATATTTTAAGCTCAAATAAAAGTGCCCCCGCCAAGTCGAGCAAAACAGCGGCACGGCCGTACCATCTTTTTTCGAAGCAGTTCAGGCCATTTTCGACCCCCCAATTACTTCGTTGTGAATAAAATTAGAAGCCTGAATTTTCAGTAACCAAGCCGGCATTGTATAAACACGGTATATTTCAAATTTCATTCAATTTGAATCAGTGGTTTAAGAATTATAGCTAGTCACAGTTTCTTAATTTTGTCACTCACATACACACTGACCAATCAACAAAAGCGCTAATTTAGAACATAACTAGTGTTTAAATCAAGGTAAAACTAAAATTTTTTGCAAATTTCGGTCCCGATTTCTAGATACGCATAAATAACTTTGTAAGCCCATATAAATATATAGGATTACAAAGTTACATATGCAGTGAGTGGTAGAAAAAATTCAAAAGCAAGAATGAGACTGCAATCGTAATTTATAATTATGTATTGATAACACAATAACCTACAAAAAGAAGTGAGATCCCATAAAAAATATTTCATGTAAAAAAGAGGCCAAGTCTAGAAACTCTTCCACCGTGTGACTTGGCAATCACACAATACTGCATAGTTTTAGGTGTGCAAAAATCCATAAATGCAGTAAAGTTGTTTAGCTAGCAAATAATGAATAATAAGAATGCCTGAGACTTGTTACTACGAAATTTTTTTATTTTTTTTTGAACCTGACTGTTGCTATAATAGGACGAACCCAATATAGCGGTCGAATTGCGTGGTTGGAGGGTAGCCTGGGGAAAATCCAGGGGGAGCCTGCGGCACGACCACGCGGGAAAGTTTGTACACTGGAAGCTACGAAATATCAGTCAACGACCGCTTTAGCCTAGTTGGTAGTGACGCTGCCTACGAAGCAAGAGGACTCGGGTTCTAATCCCGGTAAGGGCATTTATTTGTGTGATAAGCACGAATATTTGTTCCTGAGTCATGGATGTTTTCTATGTATTTAAGTATTTATTTATCTATATAAGTATGTTTATCGTCGTCTTTTTTTCGTCGTCGTCGTCTTTACATGGAATGTTTTTTTATGGGATAAAACTTACTAGCTTCTGCCCGCGACTCCGTCCGCGTGGAACTAGTTTATATCCTATGCCCTCCCCCAGACTCAAATCTCTATACCAAATTTTATCTAAATCGGTTCAGCGGTTTAAGCGTGAAGGGGTAGCAGAAAGACACAGGCAGACAGACCCACTTTCACATTTATAACAGTATGGATTCGTACTTACTTTTATTTAAATCTGAATTTGAGAAAGCGAACTTTACGTACTTTGTTATTATTTATTACATTTCTTAATCTGCTATTTTTATTCGCAAAAAAAAGATGTTATAATTGCAAAGCTACGAACACTCATTTAGTACTTGTATGTACATTCTTAGAACTACGGGATAGCTTCACACCTCAAGGACGGGTAGTACTACCCGCGTGTAATTAGCGCACGGTTACCCGTGTACACGTGTACACGGGTACCCGTGCCCTAATTACACTGATCCGTTCGGACCGGTCGCTTAAACCCGCGGGCGTGTTACACGGGCACGGGTACCCGACACGAATACACGAAACCCGCCGGACACGACCGCGAGCCCTAGTTTATACCCACCTTTTTGGGAAGAAACGGGTAAATACGGGTAGATTGGGTAAATACCAGGTAAATACCCGGTATTTACCCGTGGGTTTTTACCCACTACCCATCTCTAAAGGCACCCAGTATCTTCCCACATACGAAATATAAATAAAATGTCGGATTAGTTTCCATGGCAAAAATTGGAAAAACTTTCTTATAACATTTTAATAAGAATCGGTGTCTTGTCTAATTTGGGTCCGTTTAATATACATATTCATGAGCTCATTTCGGTATCGATTATGTATAAATTTACTTAACGAAGTCAATGAACTCTGTGAAAAGACTCATGAATACAAGGAAAAACGTTGTCGTGTTCCCAAATGAACTAAAGTAATTTGCAAGTCTGGAAAAAAGGTCATTTTGTCATCCATTTACAAGCAAATAATTTTATGGTAGTAGTTAACATTAAAATGAGTCACACCTAGGACGGCAAGGAATATTTTACAGGTCATGTATTTGTACAAGCTTTACTACCTACTGCCCAGTCTTTGAACAGAACTACGTCTTCAAATGGATATGAAATTTTGTATTTAAAGTTTTTTTTATTTAAATATATGAAAACCTAAGTACATTCCCTCTTTTTATTTTTACAAGCGTTATATTAACTCGAACTGTTAGTATGTCAGTAAGTATGTTGTCCTTCCAAATAATGCAAACAAATTTTCAGCCATTTACCGCTGAGTATCTGATTTGCCTGAAATCTGATTCGCATAAATGTAAGTTCGGTGACAACGCAATATTAAGGCTCCACCCAGTCGATCTGATGGTGGAGACAGGTTTCCATAAGAATTCCTAAGCTACACGAGATAAACCGGTCGTATTGGGTCCTTAGAACCTTCTTAACGAGTACAATCAGAAATAAAAACTATTATCTGACAGAAACTTATTCTACTAACACTCACTCACGCTCACAGTCACATTCATATCAACACAAATTAATTTCACCATGCCGGAGGTCAGTAGTTTCTCACTGATAATATTCTCATTACTAAAACAATTATCGAGGACATTGTAACTAAGAGCAACGACCGTCTGATTGGTTGCGGAGGGGGGGAGGAGGATTTATTATTTACTATTTATTTCAACTTGATTATGAAAAACAAATCAATGTAAAAGGCGGACATAATGGAACAATAACTGAGGAAGTATACCTACGATAAATGTAAACGCCATTACTATTAAAACCATAATTTACAGTCAAATGTAAAAATATGGGTGCATATCGTAATCTAAATAAGTCCCATCGCTCTTATGTCAGCGGATTAAGGCCGCTGCCGTACCCAAATGAAATCTAAAATCGAGCCCCTCCTCACGCCACCCGTCCCGCCCCTCGATACAATGACGATACAACAGCGCCACGTAAGAAGTGGCGACTTAAATGAACTAACAGGATACTGATTTGTAAAACGTAGTACTAAAGACCGAAAAAAAGCATAGTGGAACTTATAGATGGCGTTAAAATTAAATTGGAACAATAAAATAAAACAAAGTGTAAATAAAATATTCATTTTAATAAAGTCCTCTTATTTGAAAAACATTAAAAAATTTAAAAGGTAAGTACGATAAATAATAACAAAAAATAATATTTCTGTAAGTAGGTACATACAGTTTATATTTAAACAAAATGACGGGAAGTTTTATATAATATAATTATTAGGTGTACCTCTGCAGGTATATCATCGATATTTATAAAAAGTTGGGGCATCAATAAAATCTAGTATTTTTAGGGTTCTGTAGGATCGTAAGATCACTTTGTTGTCCGTCTATTTGTTGGTTCAAATTACACAGTTATTATTTTACTTATTTACTATGTCCCTTCCAACGAAGTGTACCTAATTCAGGTAAATATTGAGTTTTGGTATGTAAATAATTCTGATATGTGATAAAAATGAGTTCTTTATCCCAGATTCCGAATATTTAATTTTATTTTATTATAAAGAAGATTCTGTTAATAATTCAACATAATTTTCAAAGCTTTTAGCTTTTATAGCATAAATCCCAAAAATCCGCATTAATATCGAAATCCCGGGATTGGCACTCACTATCGGAAATCAATCCCGGAATTGATAATGATCCGTTATTGCATGCCCTGCCCATGTTTCAACCTAACAACAAATAATAAATCCCGGGATTCCGATATTTCGATATTGGTCCTTCTCAATACTGATATTGAAATACCGCAAAAACCATACGCATGTTTAACTTCATCATCATTATCATCATCATATCAGCCGAAAGACGTTCGCTGCTGGACCCCTTCCCCAAAGAGTACCAAAGTGACCGGCCCTGCGCCACCCGCATCCAGCGGACTCCCGCGACCTTTACCAGGTCATGAGTCCAGCTTGTGGCCTAAACACTAATAACACACTAAACGCGCCGCGTATTCCGGTACGTGGTCGTCAAGGACCTTTCCGCCCCAATGGCAATCGGTTCTACGTATTGTGCGCGCGCGCGACTTCCTCCGCCGCCTCCTCGAAGTCACGACGTCATCGCTATGCTGACGTCGTTGCCGGACAGCCTGTCGCAGCCAACCGGAGAGACGCACCTTCAAGAGTGCGTGAAGATCGGAGTCCTCCAAAAGAGAAGGCCCCTCACACCGATGTGGATGTGGGTTTCACGTCGGTGTCAAGAAAGCGCAAGCCGCGAAAGACAGCCGGTTGGTTCTGGTCTGCGGGTTACCACACCTAGTAAGGCGCTGTACTCGTCGCGCCTGCATTACTCTGCCACGGCTGATGACATGGTAGAGTTTATTCACCAGAAGACTGGCTACTCGTTGAGGGTTTTCCAGCTGCGGTCGAGCCACTACGTACACTTCAGCTCGTTTATGGTGCGCGTAACTTCTGACTTCTGGCCGAAGACACCCTTCGGGTGTTTCGGCGGTTCCGGGGCAACCTACCTAATTCTACAACGATCAATCGATCGTAGTTTTGTAAAAAAAATACTAACTGCGACAATTCTTCGACCAACCGTTTTGTCAGGAACCTCTTCTTGATATTTGGAACTGAAAATATATTGGATGTGTTAGTTTACAATTTGTCATGTACATACATATAAAGCACCGGAGGTAAGGAACCAACGAGATAAATATAATAGACTATAAAAATCCTGTGATAAATCAATTTACGACGCAACTCTAGCACACGAAGTTAAAACAATGTTATTCTAGCTAGGTAGTAAATACAAAGGATAATATTGATATCTGCATACTATCAATAAGCATAATTAGCATGAATCACCTACTTCATGGATACCTTCTTCCTCTAATAGACTAGGAACCTGATAAGTGTCATCCATCTGTGCGATGCGTGGGTTCAAGATGTTTGAGCTGGTCGCCTCACTGTTAAAACCGATATTAAATAAATGGATTCACTCATTAGTCTATTGCTATTTATTAAATCTATTTACAAACATGGACCCATGGAATGCAGCATTAAACTTCTATTCAGAGGAAAGAACAACTAAACACGGAAAAGACAAGTAGACGATATCTTTGAAACAATTTTAAAAGGAACACAATCTTTCCAAAAAGTCATGCTGGTCACTTATTGACACTGGGTTATCTTTTCTAAAATGAGAAATTGAAAATGGAAATAATTGCCCAAGGTGATCAGTTTTATTTTATTGTTGAAATAGAAAACTGCTCAACACTCTCAAGAAAAGGAAATCCTACATAAAATAACTATTAGTTCATAGAAAAAATACCTAAAAAATTACGAAAATACGGATAGCACGTCCCGGGATTTTCATTTCTGGGACTTACTCAGGCAACCCTATTGCATTTTATCAGTGTACATTTACTTTCATAACAATACATACACTACTAGTAGGGTATAATAATATATAAACCACCTTCATAAAAAATAACGAAAGTATGGATAAAAGGTAAGTCCCGGGATTTTATTTCCGGGACTTACTCAGGCAA
This sequence comes from Epinotia bilunana, assembly GCA_947049275.1. NCBI lineage: Eukaryota > Metazoa > Arthropoda > Insecta > Lepidoptera > Tortricidae > Epinotia > Epinotia bilunana. Next base: position 9,468,441 of record OX346265.1, read on the forward strand.
CCCTATTGCATTTTATCAGTGTACATTTACCTCTTCAATAATCTTGGTCAATATCAAATGACTGGATGGGGGCCTTTATTCCTTATAATGTACCCCGTACGATATTATTGACGACATTTTATTTAGTTTTTGGCGATCATTTACTAAGTAGGTGTACTTGTAGCAATTTAAGAAAATAAGTAGGTACAAAATATGTCCAAATATTTGAGAAGTTCAATTCGAAGTTCGAAGCATAAAGAAATAAGCATCAGGGGACCGATTATTGACTTTCGAGCGCTCGACTCTTTCACTCGAAAACTGACAAATATTATGAAATGCTATTTTGAAATGACGATAGAAAATTTAAAAACGTGCGGTATTGACCACTCGTATTCAATTCTATCGGTAGAAAGTAAGTGCCTGTGATTATGACACTACAATAGCATTTACTTTTATTTAATTTTCGAGCGCTCGAAAGTCAAAAATCGGCCCCCTGCGCCGATGGAAAATCATTAGGTATCTAACCAATCTTTTCGTATGCCGCCGCTATGGGTAGGGAGGTATTTATCGCAACGCACGAAGTTACGCGCGACGTAGGTAGGTGTTTTTATATCTATAAGGATAAATAAAGTCTATTAGAACTTACTCGTTACTTTGTCAGCGGTTGATAAAATGGGAGATTCCATTTGCAGTCTGTAAATAAAGATAAATTGTATTGTGTTACGTAGGTAGGGGCAAAACAGCACATAAGTCAAATAATTATACTCACTCCATGTAGTCCGAAGATTTAGTATTTTGTTCGGCTGTGAAAATATTCTATTTTCTCATTTTCTCGAAGAAAAAAAGCAAAAAGTTTAAACCTGCTGAGATTCGAACTCTCGACACGTTTGAAGGTCGCCTTTATTCCTATCGCTGAAACCATTGCGCTGCCTATGCTTACCTTTAGCGGGTGAAATTCTAAAGTATATGCATAGTGAGGATTGTAATGTTTATTCTTAGTAATCGTAAAGCTAAACAAATACTCTTTTCACTGTTTAGTAAATATCAATTTTTACTTACGTTAGTTCCATTGTTTTTTGTAATCGAATAATATCTTAAAATATATATTTTTGGCAAAACGTAGTACAGGTCCGTCTGGCACGACCGCTCAGCGATCACTGTCACATTGCGAAAGAGTGACGGAGAAAGACATTGCAGGCCGTAAATCTATATCTTTAAACGATTGAATTTTTAAATTATAAAAATATTGCCTCAAATGATTGAAATTCGGAAGCTGACAAATTACTAGTTTAGTTATGATTGATTTTGTTCCTTTATTACTAATATAGTGTCACGTAGTAAAAAAGCAAGTAGAGTTGGAGTAAACATTCGAATTTGAGGTTACTTTGCGAATTAATTGTATCGAGCGAAGTGTTATGAATCGTGTATCGAAAGCTGTGTTATTAAAGATAATATAATCAAGAATGATATATATTTTTCCCACGTCTACAAATATCAACATTTCGTAGATAAATTGGATAATTCTTGGGGTATTTTTGCATATCTGGCTCAGTGAGCGGCCTTAAGGTTTCGGTACATATTTATGAGAGTATTTAATAGATACATATTTTTGCACTTGACTATGACAACCACTTGATGTACAATGTACGTTGTAATATAACATTCCGAAATTGTTTATACATTTCATATCTTTCTACACGTGATGGCAGCACTATTTTGAATGTTTATAGCTTCGTCATTTTTAAGAAATTAATAAAAATTTGCCTATTTTGTGAACTGATCAGAAACTTATTTATGTACATAAACTCCAGTTTATGTTACTTAACGTTGAAACAACTTAACGTATGTTGCGACTGAGATTTACGAGAAAATGCAATACAAAATAAATACAATCTCAGATTTCGGAGTAAATTTTGTGTATAAACATTGTGTAGCGCCAACGGATAAACTGCAGTACCATTAAGATGCGAATCTTAATTTCTACTGAAATTAATAATTATATGTAAAGACACTCCCCGTACAGAGACGGAAGACATTACCCGGTGCAATGCATGACCAAGTGAACTTTCTTACATTTACATTGATTAACCCCAATTTAATATTGTGTTAACCTCTTGACATGAAATGTCAGGTCTATTGTTTTGGGCCACCTGGCATTGTGTGTAAGTATGTATTTCTTGTGGTAAAGCTTATGGTCAATTTGCTTCTCTAACTTCGCTAGTTGAACGGAGAAATATCAAATTAACTTCAGGAAAGTTAAACATTTCCATAGGTCGCCGCGACAATTGAAATAGATACATTTTTTTAAGATACTTATATTGTTATCCAAATTTCTGATCCCTGTTAGTAATAAGACTAATAAGATTACTGACTAGGTACATTTTCTAAACCGATGAATTAAAACGTGCATGACATAATGTCAGAAATTATACTTTATAATACGGGCTCAACATCACTTAGCTTCGCCCTTATCAACAGTTGCCGCGTTGACTTGCTCGAGTACATTAGTACCTGAGCATATTACGATGTATGAACTATTAATAGTAACAATTGCATTCCCTGCAAGCATTGCAGTACCACGCACATTCCACTGACTCTCTAACACAAAGTTCTATGTTAGTAGTGCCACAATGTCGTGTAGGACCTTGTGCCAGTGAGCGAGATACTTGGCAGACGCCACGCAAACACTACGGTAGTAGTATGAGCTAGACTAGACGGGCTTGTACTCATCTTGGACATCTTTATTTTAGCAAGCGAGCGCCCGGCGCTGATGGCTTCATGCCAGAAATAGAAGCGTCACAAAAACTTTGTTTTTCGTGCTACAAGTGATTACGTCCTAGTCTGTAACTAGCCAAAATCAACCTTGGTGTTCCTCACATACCTATGAAACTTTGGTGTGCCCCAGGGTACACTATTAGACCGCTCCTGAATAATTGTTATCAATCAATGTTCGTGTGCCGAATTTTTCGAAGCAGATATCTTAAGCAATTTGTTGACGAATCAAGATGTCGTTGTTAACAAAAAAATTACAATGTCGTCCCGAAATTGTTCCTGCGTTTTCGCACTGCACTCCATTTTAATTCAAATATTTTGAGTAGAAATTTTGGACGTTTGCCAAGACTCTGATGCATTAGACGAAACTGTCAAAACACTCTACACCTAATAATGTTTGTGAATGAATTATGATAGACACTATACGTTTAATAGCTTTACGTAAAAGCTGAAGCAAATGGGGATCATTTGCAACTAAAGGCGCAACATAATTGGCTTATTATTGAGATGAGATGCAATTATGGACAAGTGTTTATTTTATTAAAATGCTAAGTTGTTAATGTTTTGTTGTATAATTACGTTTATTTCAAATATTAAAATTGCTGTTTCTAATATTAAATTTACTGCATTCCAGTAAACAAGTTGGTATCTCAGCTCCTGCACTCAAAACCGCGTATTCCTTTGAGAGACTAATCAAATGTGCAATCCACAAAAACTTCGTGTCTTTTGTATAGGCACCCACTTTATTGACAATGGACGCTATTTGCACTTAAAAATACGTTCAACATGAAAAAATGTGCAAAAACAAGAGTATTATATACCTACTTTCAAATCAAGTGTAGAAACTCGAAAGCTAAAGATCCTAAAGAACATTAAATCTCATGCAAAAATGAACTCTGAAGCTAATTTGGTTAGGTTACATTTGTATTTTTATATATTTGCGTATGTTTGTCGCGTAGTAAATCGTGGGCTCATGGCAGACAGCCAGATAAATTCACGTACACATTTCAGGGCACGCACCGCGTTAGTCACATGGTTGGGATTAATGACAGTTTGGTTACGTTGCGTTCTTGACATTATTTGAAGCTTTACACGTTGAACAGCGTTTCTTTTATTGGGCGATTCTATTGTATCAATTCGATACAATAAACATTATCGGTAGCATAATGGAATCCTTTGTTATCACACAATTTGATTTCATATTTACAGTCTGTCGTGTTGAGTATTAATGGTCCACCATTAAATAAATTATGTATGAACTTATTCTTAAACATTTATTACCTATTTTAGTTAAAACGTAGTTTAGTTTCTCTATATACGTGACTTGACATTTGTGCTTGAAGTAGCGTAGCGTGAAGATGATATGTAAAGGAATTTCATACAGCCTAATACACCTAGCGTCATATAGCCCCCCTGGCCCCTAGCCCCTTAAGCCAGTACACTAATAGAGTTTTGTTAAGTTTTATGATTAAACAGAAAGCAACAGGGGGTTAAACAGTAAGGAACACATTTCTGGTCATGTGTATATTTCCTAAATCATCTAGACATAGGCATCTGACATATAAAACCACTATTAGTTTAACCAACATATGTAACAAGTTTATTATGACTGTTTGTGTTTCTAAATAAATTAAAAAAAAATAGTTTGTATTGAAAATATATATATAAGGGTAGTTTGCACAATATAAGTTAACAGGCGATTTTTTTATTTTTCATTACAAGCTTCAGGAAAGCCTCGGATGATCGGAATGTATTTGATGTATAATAAGCGCGATAAAATCTGTCTAAATCGTTTTGTTCATTGTTGATGTCCCTTGGGTAGGGCACCCCAGAGGTTCGTGGGGCCTTCATTATCTCGCGCCACGCCTTCCTGTCCTCGGCGACGCCCCTGGCCTCGCTCCATGAGTCAAATTCACTAAAATCCATACTAATATTATAAATGCGAAAGTGTGTCTCGGTCTGTCTGTCTGTCTGTTACCTCTTCACGCTTAAACCGCTGAACCGATTTAGATGAAAATTGGTATCGAGTCCTGGGGAAGGACAAAGGATAGTTTTTATCCCGGAAATCATCACATCAAAGGGGATGAAGTGGGGTGTGAAAGTTTGTATGGAGCTGCGATATAAATGAATTCCACGCGGACGGAGTCGCGGGCAGAGGCTAGTAATCATATATTTCGCGACGGCGTCCCAAGACATCACCTCCAGCTCAGGCCAACTGCTCGCAGTTCACTCTCAACTGTTCGCCATCCTACCGCCTACTTATTTAGTTCCCCTCTTCGAATCAAATCGTTTCATTTAATTTCTATTAATCGCTGAAACCAAAGACAGTATTCGGGTGACCCAATTGTAAGATTCCAGAGTTCGCGTGTTCGATTCTCGTTAACCTGATGTCTTGGTTTACGGTGGCATGACAACAATGTGACATGCAAAGAACAAACGTCTTGAAGCTCTTGGAACATTTATTACGGCCTTCATATCGGTCATATTCAAGTTTTGGATAGATAATGATTATCGCCATGATAAGAAGTTTGGATAAGAAGATTATTTGGAAGAATGATTTGGAAGATGATTTTAGAGTTCCGTACCTCAAAAGGAAAAAGCGGAACCCTTATGGGATCACTTTGTTGTCCCTCTGTCAAGACCCTTTATCTCGGCAACGCGTGGATGTATCGAGTTGAAATTAAAACCACACTCAGATCTACAGTCCCTAGAACCTGTGAAAAAAAATCAAACTTCTAAGTTGACGTAAAAAAAAGATACGGCTGTTGATGCCGTAAAAAACTTATATTTCGACACACTCAAGGGAACCAAAATTTATAGGGTACTCTCCGTTGACCTAGAACTATGAAATTACGCAAATAATAACGTCTTATACTACAAGTACAAGGAGAATCTGAAAACATTTAAAGTAAGGTTACTTCGTGGGTTGAACGGCGTTATAACTATTTCTATACGACCATATGGAAATAACCTTTTATGTATTCATCTCGAATAACGTAACGTACTCACGTGATATGAAAATAACAGCCAAGTTGTTTGCGGCAAGGCCTTTAGTTGTTAGTGTTGTTACGGTGAATAGCAAAATAACTGTTAACTATCGTTTTCCCTATTAAAGTCTGTGAGCGCTATAGGGGCCACTCTTGCGTATACGACATCGGATATTAGACTTATCATTTTTCCACTGTCGATTTAGTGCGTCAAAATGGCGCTTTTCCTTTCTTAGGGTTCCATACCCAAAGGGTAAAAAACGGAACCCTATTACTAAGACTTCGCTGTCCGTCCGTCTGTCACCAGGCTGTATCTCATGAACCGTGATAGTTAGATAGTTGAAATTTTCACAGATGAGGTATTTCTGTTGCCGCTATAACTCAAAATACTAAAAAACCGGCGAGTCGGAGTGGGCCTCCCATACAACAGACATGATTTTTTCGCCGTTTTTATAGATAATGGCACGAAACCCTTCGTGCGCGAGTCCGACTCGCACTTGGCCGGTTTCTTACCCGATTACGGCAGAGCCGAAAGGAAGGGATATGATTTTAGCAGTCTATGTTAGTATTTATTGGTGTTCCACCGTAGCGTTTAAGGTTCAAGGTGTCAATCGATTCAAAATTATGCTCCGGGTAACATTGACTGACTTTTGTAGAATAAAAAGTAATTTTTCAGTTTGTTTTAACTTTTTTGCTTGTTGACGTTTTAATCTTCACCAAGCTATTGATACTTGATCGAAAGATACCTACCATTGGTGGCATAAAACATATTGAATATGAATGTGAAACTGAATTTTCCGGCGCCGTGGTGCAAACTGTACCGAATACTGCGTATATTTATTGTGTTAATAAATAAATAAAATATCCTTCAGACCAATTATCACGTCTCCCTAACAACATTGCCGTCTGAAAGCGGTTCCATGTCCTTAATATTTGTATGAAGGCCAAAGAAGTAGCCCAAGGAAAAGCATTTTAACGTTAGCTCAAGTCACGTACAAACTACGACTTAACTTTAGTGATCATTAGTAAACCTTAGCTCAATGCAGTAAGGTTTAAAACAGTCGCTGAAGAGTGTTTTTAGTTGTATTGGGGTTAAATATTATATGCAGGGGTAGATAGCTAAGTCGCGTGGGAGTGGATATCGTGCACTGATCTTTAGTAGCATTTTACTTACTACTGGGTACTTTTGCTGATAAACATCATATATATTTCCCAACTAGACCACCGTAGGGACCAAAGAATACGCCATAAATTGCGTACATACATTTTTGGAGTAGATGATTGAATTAAATATATAATTAGATTAAGTTAGGTTAGTAATATCCTGAAAAAACAGAAATTCCTTCAGCGAAACATAGTTTTCAGAATTATGGAATTCTGAATAAATATGCTTTCGGACAAATGATGCTTCGGAAATTATGTAGTGGACCCGTAACGAGTGAGGTTAAGCAAGAATTTAACAAGCCTAACTTTGGTCATGGCTTAGGCCCTAGGGAGCACAGCACGGCTATCACGAGACGACGCGCGAGCTCTCTCGATTTTTCTCGCACTATCCGTCTCTCACTTATTAGAATACTTAGAACAAGAGGTAGGTATAGTGCGAGACAACTCGAGAGTATGTCGCGGCCGTCTCATGATAGACGTGCTGGGTTACCTACGGCAATATTGTATGAACATCCATTGCGTCTCGTTCACCAGCTTCCAAAACGTAGCCGCGCGGTTGATTATCCTTCATAACGTCTGTAAGGACGATATTTCCGTCCAAGTATGTGCTAGTAAATCTTGTAAGTAACATAAAGGTCGTGCCCGAACACAGAAATTCCGGTCGGACTAGATCGCTTGCTCCTGGACATTATACGAGCGTTTCTTAAAAAAAATGCCACTACATTTTTTCGGAGATTTTCTGCAACTTTTTTGTTATATCTACTCAAAATCACGATGTCTTTCCATCCCAATAGGAGAAAAAAAGTGTCCCAAAATGTCCATACATTTTTGAACTTTCCAATTGTGTTACCACTATACAAAGTATAAGGTAAATGGTAACACAATAGGAAAAATATGTATGGGACAGTTTTTTGTCCTACCAGGGACGAAAGAGCTCCTGATTCTGAGTGGAAATAGTTAACATAAAATTTGTAGAAGTACAATTAATAATAGTGGCATTTTTTTTGAGAAACGCTCATACATCCCCAGACATAGTTGTCCGATATCCACACAATTCAGCTGCTTCGTTTATTCCATATAGTTTTCCTTAATATCGAGTAAATAACCCACTTGCTTACAAAACGTTTGATGGATTCAATGTTCTATTATTTACTAGCGGCCCGCCCCTGCTTCGCACGGGTACTATATTATACATATAAACCTTCCTCTTGAATCACACTATCTATTTAAAAAAAACGCATCAAAATCCGTTGCGTATAGATTTGAATATCTAAGCATACATAGGTACAGACTGCGGGAAGCTACTTTGTTTTATACTATGTAGTGATTATTATTACTAAACAATGAGATAGAAAAAGAATCTATGACGTGTCCCTGATGCAAAACTAAACTGTTTTAAATAAATAATAAATAAAAATAAAAATATTTATTTCCAGATAACTCAGATCCATAGATTGTTAGTAACAGAAAAGCAAAAAGAAACACTTAAGAACTACATAGTCCAAAAAATAGATGTTTTAAATTGTAGTTATACTAACATTAGTATAACTACAATTTAAAACATCTATTTTTTGGGTCGTACGACATGCAAAATGGTGTATCGGCGGAGAGAGTAGAGAGGAAAAGTCATCCATGCTAGCATCGGCAAACATCCCAGAAGCACTGCAGAATCGAGGAAGCCCAAAGAGCATCCTGAAAATGTTATTATATTGGATTCGCAGGGTACTATAGGGCTTTAGCCTGAAACTCGTCCACAGACCGCACGTGTAGAAACTTTGGCAGTAGGCTCTAAATAAAGTAAGCTTCACTTGAACACTACAACGTGCGAACCTGTGGACCAGCATCCCGCCGCGCACCGCCAGTTTTAACAGTTTGTCTGCAGGTACGAGTCTCTATAAAAACTATCACAATGTTTGAAAATATAAGGTGAACTTCGGAATTTAGGGCCATAATATACGTATTAAAATGACAATCGATTAATCTGTTTTTTTGTGTGTTGTGCCAATTAGTAATTGACACAGGCATTGCCAAATTGGAAGTTTGTACAGTCAAGAAAGTTTTTTAAATGTAATGAAACTAACCACAATGGCTCACGAACCCAAAGCGAGTTCAGGGCTTGGAGATCACGCAGAACGAAGTCTGATGTGACGAAGTTGTTCCAACCAATTAATAAAATTAACGATACTGGGACGTCCAACGCATCGACGTTCTACTGGAAAATGTATCTTTACACACAATATCTTTTTATCAGCCATGCAATGAAATATTGACGTTGTGTTCTTTAAAATAGGCTTCGAATTTGTACGCCATCAGGCAGGGTATAGTGCTACATATAATTAGTTACCGCCACTGTAATCAGATTTACATATACTCACAAATAAAAAAACTTTGAACTTTGAAGCATCTCGTCTCGCGCGCGGCGAGACTAGAGCGAGACAAATTTCATGCAAAATAGGAGGCTACATAGGATAGGCCTGCAAAGCGACCTTTTTTGTTTCAGTATCAATTCGTGACCCAGTATCGTGGCGTTCAGACATTAAAAAAGTTTTATTTTATTTTATTGCATGTTTGAGAAAATCATATCTCGGCGTGAAAAGGATTCGCTTGGCGTCTTTATAGATTTGCCGGCCAAGCGGTTATCCGGCCGGCAATCCTTATTTTCCTGGCCCCTGCAGTAATGTACTATATTTCACAACGATTGTAGCGGAACTCGATTTATGTTAATGGTTAAGTGTAACATAGTGACCATAAAACCAAATTGATGATATCTCCAGTAATCTATCAAGAAGCGTTATATATTCGACAGGGGCGCAATTCCATTCGTCTTAACTATCAGAGGGGGCATCTCTAGGATATCGTTTTTTACTCATGTCTCTATCTAAAAGTAGGAATACCGTAGGAACACGCCACATTTTTAAGAAGAATGCGCGCAACAATCGTCTGGTCTCATTTATTTCTGAACCGAAATAATTAAATGTTTTCGACTGTACCTTATACATACTATACACTTTCTCGAAGGATCCATTCAAACTTATACACTAATTGACTGTAATATTGATTTACTATAACTTACACAATATGCGACCGACTAGTAGGAAAACCGCCTTTTATTTATTTGCTATTAATAATTAAAATGCACTTGACATACAAATAAACGCAAACGCAATTCTATTTTTAATCCAGCAGTCTGTCGCAGTTGATATTTCATTGCATGAATTATTGGTCATGTGTCTACCTACATTTAAATTTATTGAACAAGTAACTTATGCCCGTGACTTCTTCCGTGTAGAACTTGTCTCTCTTCACTAACTCCAAACGTCGAATTCCGCTGGGCTGACCCCAGCTATTCCATACAAAATCTATATGGCCATTCCAATAATTGCTATGTCTTCGTCTGATAAATGAATAAAGACTGGTGATCTCGCCGCCATATAAAATTACGAAGTTAAAAGTTCATATTAAACCTCTAAATTGCCCGCGCTGTACGTAGATTTACGTATACGTTCTTTATGTACCTACTACAGTGGCGGCGCGTGAAAATGTTCGATGTGCAAGCGGAACAAAAAAAAATTGAAAAAGTTCAGAGAATAAACTATGTCATCTTTACTAATATTAAGAAGAAAAGTCTGTCCTGAAAGATGAAAAGTGAGATTGTAGCTTTGTCAGTTTGCATACAGCGGGTCATCACTGGAATTAACTTAACTGAGATTTTATCTGGCTTTGTTGTTATGGCTATTAAAACGGTACAAGTAGTCAATAGCGAAAGTTCTGCCACGTGATTAAATTGATTAGGTACATTTTGTAGGGCATCGAAACGCTGGTGTGAATGGTAATCGCCTATTCAAATATACGAGTCGGACATGCGCCGTACCGTGAATAATTACACCATGATTCATTTTGTCATGTTTCTCGTGATTTATCCCCGACATTAGAATGAATAAACATGAATTGACATTGTACAACCACATTTATAAACATTGAATAAATTAGTGGCAACTACGATCTCGACAGAAGAATTTTGATTAAATATATACTCCTCACTCAAATCAGTTACTCACACCCACAGAATTAGTTGCGTAGGGGTTAAAACCTGCTCAAAGCACTAATCCGAGAGGAAGTACAACATGTCATTTCTTCTCGTTAACTTCTATTTTGTGAACTATCTATTGTTAGGGTAGGGTAGTTTTTAGGGTTACGTGACAATAAGGCAGAAAGGAACCCTTACTTTGTCCGTCTGTCATAACGTTAAATATCTCAGGAACTACCTATTACTAGGGTTCCCGAAGTGTGCGTCGCGTCCGTAGAGAATATAATATAATAGAGTAGAAATTTATTCGGATAACATCATTACACATACCTACATTCACATAATGCACCTAAAGAACTTACAAATAGGGATGTGCTACCGAAAAGGTCTCCACTCAGCAATGCTGTGGCGACACAGCAGTGCCAATAGCGCTGGTTTTCTGTAGATTTATTGAGGGTGTAGAGGGGCGAGAGATTTTCTAATATTGGTTTATAAGTGCGCCGTGACCTATACTATCAATTTGAAATTTGGAATAGTTGTTAAAAACGCTAACGCACGTGTAACGCACTTAGAGTAAATGGTCTCTACAGCTTTTCTGGGACCACCCTTGTGTCGAAAATTTCCAAACTAGTTGTCACTTGTAATTCTTAGAATGTCTTAGCTGGACATCCTGAGGGTTTACTCATTAACTTAATCCGATAAATCCTTCGCAACCCCTCCCCCGCAGACCCAGACGGCGCCCACGCTGTTTGCCACGTGCGTGACCGGCGATCCGATACTTGAACACATGACGTATCGAATATCCCAACGATTTGTCCCTTTCAAACTACATAGGTCGATGATCAGATACCTTCAAATATCAAACTTAATCGTATTCTAATTAGGTGTATAATGGCTGCAACTTGAGCGTTGCTCTTGTATTTTTCTACCTTGCCTTTGGACAGTTTTTTGACGATTATTTTGTTTGTATACCTGTTCGCTGTTCAACGCCAAGGTTATTGCGCCGTTTTGACATGAGTAGTAACGTAACGTGGGCAGGCCAACAAGGGCTAGAAAAATGACTAAGCACATACAACAACGCGCTGCCAATGACCCTCCCCGGCCCCTGGGCTGTTATTCAAACCGCACTCATGCGCCTCACCCCACCCGTCGCGCCTAACAAAACTAGACCTCTGATTACGCTTAGTTACTACGCATCGCGGCATCAAGATATATTTGTGGGTGAACGGTGGGGTGAGGTTAAAACAAGTTGCAGAATAGTGGGGCTGTAACTACGCTGTTATGGTTTATCTATGAAGCTTTCAAATGCATTTTAAATGGGGCTGTGTGATGGATTTAGGATTAGTCTAATTAGGAACCGTTGTGGAATGAAAGATAGAATACTTGAATAGGTTTGGCTATGTTGTATGCAATAATGCAATAATAAAGTATATTTCAATTGTTGAAATGAGTAATTATTGGAGGAAAATCTCGGCGAACGTTCGAAATTAAGTCACAAAAACCTATCTAATAGTGCGTACTTAAAAACTGTACATCTTTGAAGTAGAAATATATAATCAGCCATACGATAAATAAATAAATAGGAGTAGAAAGTAACCGAGGGCCCCATTCGAGATTTAAAATGTGAAATCCCGACATATCATAGAGATACTCCACTTTCATAAGAGGAAAGATAAATCAATATTTATTTCGTCTCATTATTCAATCCCGACTTTTAGAAAAATCTATCGACCGGTGATACATAGGTATTTCGCAGTTGCGGAGCCGGTGACTGCCCTCGGCCCCCGTAGCTACATTGGTAGAGTCACTTATACAAACGTGACCCCTGATTGAATGAGAGTAGCTACCTAGTAACTCAGAATGTCCAAGTCTTTGGGATTCCCCAACTAAGTACTCGCTGTACTCGCTAAGGTTATATGTAAACATTGTTAGCAGCTTATAGCTGTTGCTCCTTATTCTTTTGTAATATAGAGAGAAGTGTACACATATCTCTGAGTCAGACTGTACATCGAGTTGTTTTTAATTATCTATTAACAGATACGAAAACAATATTCCTTTGCTATTCTTTGCGTATTTTTGAGATGCAACTATTTGCGTATTTTTGCGTGCGGTTAAGAGTCCGCAGTAAGCTCGGCCGAATTTCACCTTCCCATAAAAACGTAGTTACGCTCTCATTTTAAAACTACGTGTTGGATTGTAACGAAACTTTGCATATACAATGTTATGAGGTATATCTATGTCTGTAATTAGTTTATATGGTTCCAGTTTATAAAACCAACGAAATACAGTAAAAAAAAATTTTTGTATGAAAAACTTAAATTCGCTTTATTTTTTTTACTATGGTATCTAAAGCTACATAAACTAATTACAGACATAGAGATACCTCATGTCATTGTATATGCAAAGTTTCGTTACAATCCAACACGCAGTTTTAAAATGAGAGCGTAACTACGTTTGTATGGAGAATCGAGCTTACTGCGGACTCTTAATACGCTCCACCCTCCTTCCGCATATGCAAATAATTACAGCAAACCCCCACCAATAATGACAAAACCTCAAAGGAATATGTTTTCGTAACATAACATGGACGCCCCAGTCCTGGGTTGGCACAGTTCGGGTGGCACAGTGGCGGCTCCCCAACACTTCGGGAGCTCAAATACCCCGAGCCATCCGGTTGCCTCTTGGACCCTGCAACTACGCGTCATTGCTCTGAATATATCTTTTAACTATTATCGTTTGTCTTCTCACGTGTGATGAAGTCGTCGGTAATATTATCAGTGCACTATTAGTAATATGCAAGCTTCTGAAAGTGTAAACATAACTACACTGTACCGGGCGACCGAGCTCCACTCGGATGAAAATATAGAAAACGAAGTTTCCTTGAAATGACACCTATTACCGAAATGATTTTTCACCCCCCTTAACCCCTATAACTCTAACGATTTCGATGAAATTTGCCAATTTCATCGAAATCGTTAGAGCCTTTTTCGAGAACGTGCTTACAAATATATATACAAATATTGCTCGTTTAATAGTAAAGGATTAACACTAGTCTACAATAAACACCTTCTACTTCGTTACTAGCTACCCATGCGGCACTGCCCGCGTATTACACACAACCCAGACGAAGCCCAAGATAAATGGCAGTCTATGTCAATTCCAAAGATGATATACTGGTGAAAGTTATATCATATAAGTAGTTCCGGAGACGACCCCCTACAAACAAACTTGCAACCTTACAAACTTACTACCTCACAGACTTATCCTCTTTATCATATATTACAGATTAGTGTCACAAGAATATCAGCTTGTCATTGTCACTAGATACGTTTATTGACTCAGGTTTAATAGCTTGATAGAACAGCGATAATGACAGACGATACACATTTGTCTGGAAAGTAAACGGGGTTGATAGTGATTGCTCCAGTCCAGATTTACCGCGATTGCCACTATCGCAGTTGTCTGACAAGAAAGCAATTCGTTTCGACTTCAATACGGACAGGTCTAGATTACTCTCATTTCGTATATCAATCTGGCAAAGCGGTTCGACCTTTTTTATCCAACGACGATGGAAAACAAGCCTGCAATTCCTGTGAAGACACAGGCGTAATATTCCGAGCTTGGGACATAAGATTATAGTTGATAAACATTGAAGTAACACACCCATTATAAGTTTCTTAAAATATCATGCCGTTAGCCTGCGAATGTCAAAAAACGTTTTATATGGTCGACGAACCACCTTAAGTGTCCCTTCTTAAAATGTCGCGCAGAGAATCATTGACTCTTAACACTCTTCAGTTTGCCCTCTTCAATTGTCTGAATGCGAATCCAGTCTTATAATAGACCGTCGTGAGCCCGTCCGGCGCGCCTATCAACACGAGAAATACCGAATTTAGTTATTCATTTTACACTGATTCATTTGGGTCTTACAGCAGTTGGCAACATGATATCAATATGCGAGACAAAAGGCTAATTAATTAAATTAAATAAACGTTTATTTCAGGCCGTGGCCCATATAGTTGTTAGTAGGTACAGACTTAAATTAATTAATGTTAGTAGTGGGTACATTCAAATTATTTATGAAGAGAAAGAGAACAGGACCGGCGCATCATTAAACATAAAATAGAATCATACAATTAAAATTAAAATTTGATATTGGAAATAAATAAAATAAATAATAGTCACTTCTTATTACTTATTGACCGCAAGCAAAATACATATATTCTTGTCGTAGAGAGATTATGATGCTTATTGCTATTTACTGTTACATATTTGTAACACGCATTGTGATAGCATAATTAAACTAAATCGTCATCAACATCATTATCAGCCTGTAATCGCCCACTGCTGAGCATAAGCCTCTCTTCGAGTACGCCACTTATCCCGGTCGTCAATCCATCGAGCTGGTGGACGACCAACGCTTCTTTTTCCTATAAGTGGCCACCAATCCGTTAACGTTTTGGTCCACCTACCGTCACGCTGCCTGGCAATATGACCTGCCCAACTCCATTTGAGTTTGGTCATGACTTCTCCGACGTCACGCACCTTAGTGCGACGTCGGATCTCAATATTCCTCACTCGGTGCTCCATGGCTCTCTGTGCTACCCGTACTTTATGCACAGCCTCCTTTGTGAGCGTCCGTGTCTCAGCACCATGCGTCATTGTGGGTTAATTAAATTACACCTGGGGCGATTTATGCCTATCTTCGATTTGGTGATTTAATCGGCGCATCCTCTGGAGCTCTGGGGACCTTATACTCACCACCAGAAACAAAACACCACGTACTTATCTACTAGTGGTCTCATTATGGTTGCGGTCTTTCATTTTTAGACCAAATGGAAGAAAGTGTATCCATATGCACATAAAGACTTGAACTACTAACGAGTGTTGGTTTAATTAGTGTGACTAATAAAAATATGTGAAGTTTTCGTGACGTTATCATCACCTGTGTAGTCGTCTTATCTGTTCATAACTTAGACAGTTATTTAATGAGCTACCTCAACGCTTACTTTCGGTTTCGACTGATCGAGAGTACCGTCACGTAACGATAACACAATCAGATTCCAAACACTTCATGCGTCATCGCGGGTCATATAGAGATGTAGCTTCCCGTCTGTCCTGTGGAGAATACTTAGAGTGTAAAGCCCAATATTTGGTTGGCCCCTTCTGGAAGGTGTCTATTGCGAGCCATATCAGGGCGCACAAGCGAAACAATGCGCTATTTCTAGGGTCACCATCTTTGGTACCCAGAAGTTAGTGTTGTGAAACATTACCAAAAAATGGTAGTGTTGGTGAAACACACGACCTCTAACCAAAAACGCATTCCTTTCCAGTCTGTAGTGGGTAAAAATTGTCTTAACTTACGTTGGTTATATCACTAACTTTTTTAAAAGTATCAACAACATTGAATAACATTGTAAAAAATAATCGGTTTTAAGTAGTTTTCGTAGTAGGTCTACTATCTACTAGGATTATTTTAAACTTAGAAGAGTGCGTTATGAGATAGTTTCGTATGAATAGTCACACTGTTCAAGTTACGCGAAGAAGTTTCCATGCTCCAAATAAGCCAGGTCATATTTAGTACATCTGTTTAGACATTCGAGAACTGGACCACGACCTTCGCTTTAAAAACTACACGTCTATTATAGAAGTGTGGACTAGTTTCATTGCCGGCCCTTCGAGGTTGAAGTAGCGTGACCATCTGTAGCAATATTCTTTACCTATATGTAACCCCTCTGTTTTGAGTTAGGTGTATTGTCCCTGGGATATAAAAGCTTACTGGGCGACGCAAATCCTTTATGCGTAAAGTGTCCGTTATGTACTTGTACCTATTCTAGATAAAGGTCAGCAAAGTTTGGTTATCTTTATCTGTCCTTTAAGTAGGGTTGCCAACTTTTTTTGGGGGAGTATAGTATAGTATTTTCTAGGAAAAATCGAAAAAAATATAGTACACTGTAAAATAAAATAGGACAGTCGAGTTCTCCTATATCTACAACCTTTCAAAAATATCTATACAGATACTTTATTGTTACTGACATAAGACGCATGTGTAGATATTTTTGTAAGGTTGTGTGTATAGATATTGGAGAACTCGACTATACTTGGCTGGGCAATGTCGCTATTTAGTAAAAACCTCGGCAGGTGATTTTTGGCAGTCGTATTTACATATCGTCTTATCTGTATTTATGTACTGAATCTATCTATTCGTTTATCCATTTACTTAATCTTATCACAATTATTTTATATCTAAATGTAATCGGGTTTAAAGTCGACGGGAGGTTTCAAAATCCTAGACAAAGAACTGATTATAATGTTGATATCTAATTTACAACATTGAACAAATCGCTAACATCATAACATTACGAATGTTATTCCATTGAATTTATGAATTTCTCACATATTCTTGATCTCATTTCATGGTAAGACCTGATTTACATCGTTAAATGCGAAATCGGTGATCCAATATCCAACATCGTATAATTGTAGTCCTTTCGCACTCGTACAGCCATATTATTACTCGTCAGTCAGTCGTGTAATAATATATATGGGTGAATATGAATACAACTTACTCATAAATATGTCCCATCGTTCTTATGTCAGCGGATTAAGGTTTTGGTACCTACCTACATGTCTTTATGAGAGGGTTAAATCGATACCTACATATTTTTACTAGACTGTATTTTATATACTCAATCGAGTTTTTGACTACTGGAATTGACGAACGTTCCAAATTCTAATTCTCAAAAATCAATGACCTATCGAACTATGTTTGTGTGGAATATAACCCTGACCTCATTACGTAATACTAGTAGAAACGAATTGAATAGCCACACCAAACGTAATTAATTAACCGAATGCTCCTATTTTCACACGCAATTGGGTACTTAAAGCCGTCGTGAGCCCATTTTAAATGTCAATATTATCAGCCTAATGAAGCGACTTCGTTTACATGTCAGTATACGGATATCAAATGGGTTTTTTTCTGTCAAATGGGGAAACAATTTTTAGAAAGGATTATTTGAACGCAACTTTATTATATGTCTCCCTCTCTGTCATCATAGCGATAACCCCACTAGCATCCTTAATTCTTCAGCTATTTGAGTTGTACTTGACCTGACAAATATTAAAGTGACTCTTGCTCCCATAAGTTACGGCAGCTGGAGCACAAGATCTGGCCGTGAAGTATATATATCTACCTATAGCACTTTCGGCATAGTTTTGATTTTCATATTGCTAATATGCCAGCAATATGTAAATCAATCACTAACATAATTCCGTTAATGACCCTCTAGCCGACCGCGTATTGTAAAGAACGCAGGCAAAGTCACGGAATAAAATATAGTCCATTAAATACGACTTTTTAAATCGGATAAACGAAGCTCGCAACATATCCCTCTCTGTGTCTTGAATAAGCAAGTGCGACAGAGATAGAGATGCACGAACGGACGAACGAAGCGTTTCTTAGTAGCCGCACAGGGCTGTTATTCGCTACGCGCTAAAGCGGCTCACCTCGCCGGTCACCCGTCACGAAAGTAGACCTCTACCTACGCTTAGTTACTACGCATCGCGGTGTCAAGATATATTTGTGGGTGAGCGTTGAGGTGAGCTTAAAACAAGTTACGGAATAGGGAGGCAGGAGAAGCTACGCTACATAAAAAAATACAGAGTTACAATCTCATAGACTTCCTCTTTATAATATTCAGTAGATATAAGTAGATTTGCTTCATAGCCCCAAATTCGGTAGGTACATCAAACACGGTTGATGAAGTATAATGAAGAATGATTATAATTGCGATCAGCTAGACATCTTTAACTTCCTGTTATGTGTTGAATGTTCACAAAAGGTCTATTTCTGGAAACGCCACATTATCGAAAGCGGTGTAAATACCATTTTTAACGGCGACCACCGCCGCTTCTGCGATATGGTTATCGGTTAGATATTATTATATAAAACGATTACTTTCTCTGTAACTGATTTATTCGTAGAAATAAACTTACGAAGGTTGTTAAAATACCTTGTAATTTAAGCGTTACGAAACCAAGTACTTTGCCGGTTTTCAACTAACCGTGTCTCCATCAGCTGCAAAAGCATCAGTATTGCATTGCTGAGTGGATACCATTTCGGTAGCACATCCGTGTTTGTTGGTTCTTAAGGTGTATTATGTGAATGATCATATGTGTAATGTGCTATCCGTTTACACGTCTTTCTATATATTCTATTAGGCAGGACTTTCTTGATAGTGACTCGAGCATCTAGAAGTGGTTATTTTGAGGAATCAGTAGGTCTATCCACCACAGCCTCTGCGTTTGGAAGTAGGTGCGTTGGGATCTTCTGAATTTACTCGAAATTCAGGCGCTTTCATTGTAAAGCTATGTGTAGACTTTTGTAGTAATAATACCTCATCATCATCATCATCATATCAGCTGAAAGACGTCCACTGCTGGACATAGGCCTGGTAATAATACCTATTGGTTGGCAATAAAACAATATATACAAGTACACCCCGTGTGGTGTCGGGTTAGAATTTAACCACCCCCTTTCTTCCCGTGGGTGTCGTAAAAGTCGACTAAGGGAACAGGGTTGAAGTGTGTTGTGGGCGATGGGCTAGCAACCTATCACTGCAATATCACATTTTCTCGATCTTTTATACCCACATTTATGCTAAAAGTGGCGCTGGAACATACGTTTCATGTGCTCTGCCTACCCCTTTTGGGAATAAAGGCGTGAATGTATGTATGTATGTATGTATGTATGTATGTGTATGTGTATGTATACAAGTACATATTTAAATTTAATTAAAAAACATATATATTACGTAGGTTCTCCATAACTCTGTATCCGACGTCTCCTATGACTTGTTCATCATTATAATTCCCATTGTTCTCGACTTATGTGATCGCCCACCTACTTCCGTTGACGCACTCTGGCTTGTGAATGTGACGTCAAATATTGACTTGCCAAACCTGTCTTAAATTCTTGACGTTCTGTAGAGGCGCTTGGTTCCGATTCTTAAAGAAATCAACCAAAGTTTGTGGACTCAGTTGAGCGCTGAGGCCACGACTTATCTACAGCGGCAGCAGAAGAGGAACCACAGGTGGCCACAAGATGCTGGGTTCTGGTCTCCCGCTCGCACGCATGGCGCACTGCTGCCAGGCGTAGCAGGTATCGATATCAGCTCGTAACATGGTGACTTCTTTGAATGTTGGTCACTATTGTTGGTTCCAACGCGAGTCCAGCTCTGATTATAGCCAGCTACTTTCAATTACATGCTGAGTTGGGACCATTTCGTGACATGTTTCTTTGTTTCCTGTCTTGTCGAAATAACGAATAAATATATATATACAGTAATTTTGAAGATTTTACGTACTGTTACTAAATCGACAAAAATAGAGGGCTAGAATTACCGAAGCACACGTCGGAGAGAGACACATGTAATAATCATCATCATCAAGATCTTCTGTCTTAATTTAAACTTAATAGGTGTATGAGACGCACTTGGCTTCGGCCCGTGCTTCCCATTACACCGGTATTTACCTAAATACTGAGAAATTTAAAGAAACAAAAATAATAGTAATAATAACTTCTTTAGCGGCGGTGTGCACATTTTGTTATGGGGAAAAAATGTTAAACTCGCGTCAGGTCACGTGACCGTCATATTCGTAAGACGTAAGACGTCAGCGGCCCTAGCACACTAGCAAAATGACGACTTTTATGCACATGTTTTATGTCCACAACAGACGTATAAAATTTTACCGTCATGAGCTAACATGGTATACCGTCATCTACGTAAAATGTGACCATTTATATGTCTTGCACATAAAACTATTTTTTTTACGTCAAATGCTAACATGCTCTTGATTTTGGCACATAAAACGTGACGATATGAACCGTTGACGGACGAAATTTTATGTAGGTCACTCGAGACCCCAGATAAATTTTAACACTATGAAAACGATACAATTGGCCGCAGGATATTTGTAAAATTTCTGTCACAACACACGGTTTCAGTTTCAAAACTTATTATTATTTGTTTGCTGTTTGGATTGATTACTTTTCTACGACTTTTCGCTTGACCATTGGATTTCGATATCGCATATTAATCGTACCCCGTGTTTACGTATTTTGGACCTGACTGTTTCGCACCGGAACTTACAAGATTATTTTATTTTATTTAAAAGGCCTACGAATACATATATATATATAATATGCGCATCTTCAAGAAACCTAACCAACTCCTACATTGATTTCAGGATGGCATCACCTTACATCAGTTACCTAATATCTCGGCAGGCCGAAAACAGGCAAGGAAGTTGCACCGGCGTCAAATACGCGATGCGTCCAACCCTTTCGAGTGGCCGGAGCCGGAATTTAGACACATACGATTATAACAGAACTTAATACAAGAGTACAACTATTTAGTAGCAGTGCAGTGCTTATCATTACTCTTTAATTAAGTAGTATTATATTGGGTCTCTAACCATAGACTACGATTGAACGAATGAAATGAATGTAATAATTGGTAGAAATTCGGTTGTACATATTGGCAACACTATAGTACAGTAAACTCCTTTTTCCTACATATATTTTACGCTATGGCATAAATATATGTTGCGAGATTATCATGTTAGCTAAATAACGTAAAAATGGGCACAATCGTAAAGTTATACGTTCGAACATAAATATATGGCCGATTAGTGTGCTAGCCCGGCTGAGGTATGGAAGTAGATTTTTCTGAGAGATAAACTTTTTAATGTTAAATAATTGTAAGTTCTAAAGTGTTAAATTTTTTATGTAATATAAATTGTCATGTTCGTGTACGCTAGCGCAATAAATGAATAATGTATTTTACTACACACATGAAAATTAGATTGAAAATTCATAAGACGGACACGTGATCTGATCGAAAAACTGTTACAATGTCAATGAGTTTTAACTTCTGCCGGCGCTCCCGGAGTGCAACCCGGTCTTTTTTTTATTTTAACCTAACTCTGTTTTTTTTAATGATAGTAAACGCCAGGACACGTATTCGTTTGCTTGGTCCAAACCCGTCAAGGCAGGAAAAACGAGCCCACGCATCTTGCATTCCTGTGCAATTGCGTGGGTTGGACTTCCGCTTTAAAACTTTGTGCAGTCTATTACTACTCCCGTAGCTATTTCCACTGCTGACTATCATAATCATTATCATCATATCAGCAAAAAAGACCTCTAGTGCTGAACATAGGCCTCCCCCGAAGAATGCGACGGTGTCGAGGAAGCGCAAGCCGCGCAAGAGTCAGTGTGGTACTGCAGAACCGGTTGGTTCCGGTCTGCGGGTTGCCACACCGAGCAAGGCGCTATATGTATCGCGCCTGCATTACACTGCCACGGCTGATGATGTGGTGGAGTACGTTCGTCAATTTGTTTTTTTAAATTTTGAACTGTTTATTTCAGAGAAAGATAAATATGTTACATTTCCAGCGATAAAGGCTTAATCTTATTATTTTAAGATTTTGAATTGCCTCATCGAATTTTAATACTTAGTATTTTTAGTATTTTTATTACATGATAAGAATTCGTTTAGGAGTGTAAGTTAGTCAGAAGACCGGCTTCTCGCTGAGGGTGTTCCAGCTGCGTTGGCGCCACTATGTGCACTTCAGCTCGTTTGTGGTGCGCGCGCCGCGACCGCTGCAGGAGACCATCGCATGTGCTGACTTCTGGCCGAAGGGTGTCGTGTTTCGACGGTTCCGGGGCAATCTGCCGAATCCTACACCGGAGATGACGATGCAACGGGGCCACGCCGTTTCGTCGCCTAAATAGTATTTTTTGTTGTTTTTAGTTTACGCATTGGTTATTACTGTAATGTCACGTAAATGTATTTGTCAATAAATAAAAAATAAGTAAATGACCCCGACTCCTGCGACCTTTACCAGGTCATCAGTTGCTGCACCGTCCGGTACATGCGCTACCAACTATACCTTTACCTAATTGGACTGTAGGTTAATTAAGACACCAAATGACTGACAGGGTTATGGGTTGTTTTATAGTCGCCAAATGCCAATAATTCAACTGACATGACATTTATGAAAATGTTCCAACTGACAGTTATTATCTGGACGCCTGCACTCGTTATCATAAACCTCATTTCACTTTTACATCCTTATTATCTTACTGTACTAAATCTAAGAAAGGAAGCACTAAATTATCATTTTCAATTGCCTATTTGTACCAAGTAGTGTAGGCCCTAATTATTGAGGAAATTGCCACCTGGCCTTCCAACCCCAAGCCCACTCATTTGACTTCAATAGATCCTTTTTGGATCTATAGAAGTCAAATGAGTGGGCAACCTGCGGCGCTACCACGAACTTCGAAAGTCGATATTATTAAGTCGTATTTCTATCTCTATCGCACTCCCTTACTCGAGTGACAGGGATGCATGTATTACGAACTTCGACTTTCAAAGTTCGTGGTAGCGCCACTGACTTTAGAAGTTCTAAAAGTCCTAAAGGTCTATTTCTTGGGTTACCTATTGCTGTGGTAGACAACAACTGGGACCAACGGCTTGAAATAAAAGTGAAACATACTTATAAGAATTTTTTCGTGTCCCAAATTCCGTATTCTCGCCGGGAACGATTCGATGACCGATCAACATTCACGGTTTAATGGTAATCATTATCGTTACATGCAACACTGACCTTATCGTTAAATTTAATGCCGTGTACACAATGAAGGAGATTGCTTCCTCCATTCCACTTCCGCGGTGGAACGCCAAATTCCGACCACGTTATACATGCTTCAACAGTACGTATACGTGAATCGTACAAGGCGCCAACAGGAATGGTCTGGACTGAATTAACGCCGACATTGAATTGACATCACTAATGAAATCTTCAATTATTGAAATTCAATTTTTTTATATTCTTACGTTTAACCACCAACGGCGTGTAGGTGAGGTAACTTTCTTTTACAAGCTTTTATGTCTATTAAATATATTGTCAGCTAGTCCACATAAAACAAACACAAGCCTTATTGAGCTAACTATGGAGTTCGATTTGTGGAAGATTTTATACAACTTGCCCTGCAAACACTTTTTTTATAAACCATGTAAACATTCCTTCAAAATTTGCAGGCCATTTTTCAGCCATATGAAGGTATTGCAGCGGAAATTAGCATACTTATATAAATTCGGTTACAACGCAATATTATGGCACCAGCCAGCCAACCTAGCTGATCCGAAGATTGAGACAGAAGGTGGCTATAGCAACTCCTAAACTGCACAAGATAAACCTTTATTCAGCTACTGCTGAGAAGCCCACGGAACGCTTTCTGGCTTCTAAGAACTTCAATCCCCTCTTACCTGTCTAACTGCCATGTAGTGACTTGGTGTGCCATAGACAGTTTATCTATACTAATATTATACAGAGGAAAAGTCTGTGAACTGTAGTTTTGTACGTTTGTATGTAATGAGTATACTGAACGTCATATCCGATATTTAAAAATCTTTCACCTGCATGTGGAATGTACTTTCTGAATGGTTGTAGGCTATTTTTTTATCGAGGGCGAAGCCGCGCGGGCAGCTAGTGTATTACAAAACTCCTTGATGATACAAAGACTGATGCTTGGTAATTCATTGAAGAGAAACAGACTAATGTACTTACGAGCAAGAATAATGAAGTGTGTGACACAACGGGTGTTGGATGACAGCTTGTAGATTGGACCGAACTGATCCAATCTACAAGCTGTCATCCAACACCCGTTGTGTCATGCCTGGTAGCTGCTACTGCACGGCATGAGCGAAAGCGAAGCAGTGTCGGATACAGATGTCACAATTTTATGACTAAATGTCACATGTAGACCAGCTATTCCCTGATTCGGTAACACAGTATCCTGGTAGTTTTTACATTATTACAAAACTCATTCTTGCCTTCTAACAAAATAAAAATATCATGTTAGCCGTAGTTTGATACTTATTTTTTAATTAGTCGTAGCTGTTATATCTATAAATGTTTCTTTCTAACTCCATATCTCTAACCAATGGATAAATTAAAAACGTAACCAATAAAATACTTGATATCGAACCAAATCCAACGAATGGACCTCCTAATGTCCTTTTTTCATTTACAGCTTACAAACAAACCAAAACAAACTTAAGTGACACGTAGAAAACCAGTTCTTTGCGCTAAAACATGATCACAAAACAACAACTACCAGAGTTATCTCAATCAATAAATTATTTCCAGTCATACGAATGCTTATACTTATAACTTGCATTCAAGGACTACTATTCACAACGCTTACCATCAGTAGACAAACCCGGCAATATAAGTACTACCTCCGATTACACATACCTGGTTATTACGAAACTCAGCAACAAACTTGTTGCAAAGTTATTCTAGAGACGAGTGGTGAGATGAATCGAGATGGGTTGTGAATCGCAGTTGCAGAGGTGTAGGCTGTTACTGAATAACAATCATGGGAGTCGTATTATAATCGGTTTATTTATATGTCGTACAACCGACCAAGTCGAACCGGTATACAACCGGCCTTTTTAGATTTATTCTAAAAACTGGATTTTATTCCCGTGGGAGGCACTAGATAGGATTGTACCAACTTATGAGCTTACTCGTACATCCAGTTCCAACTTTTTATGGATGAATCTGTAAATATTTCGACAGCTTTAGAATGACAGTTCAAAGAAACAAGTCAGAGGCATGCCAAACACTCTTATTTTACCTTGTAAATAATGTTAGAGACAAGGAGAACCACTCTATATAATCTCCCACTCGTGAGCATAAGCCTCTCTGCGAATACACCAATTGCTCTGCTCCTGAGCTAATGTCTTATCCAGGAGTGGCCTGAGATCGTCCTTGAACCGCAGACAATTTTCTTGAAGAAGCTCTTTTCGAGGTGGCTAATCCAACGTTTTGACCAACATCATTTTAGTTTAGTCATTGCCTTTTCAACATCGCAAATCTTACAAATACTATACGTCCGCAATGAGCCAATGACTCATGAAGGCGTAAACGCATAAACAACAGTCCCATACCTGCATGGTACATATCCGCGTTTAGATATCCAAGTGGTAGAAAACCCACAAGCACATGATGCGCACCGCCACAACATCCTGCTTCCTACCAATTACCTCAACAAAGGGCCAGCAATGCATTCCACACGGAACCGGTGTCAACCGACACAAACTGGTATGCACCTAAATGGTAATAACGCTCTCATGTTCTGTGGTGTGCGACACAATGTACCATTGGTAATTGATCGTGGCGTGTTTGACCTGATTAAAGAATGCATAACATTTTTGCTGGTAAAATCTCGCGTTGCTCGCGTGGCCGTTAACTTAGTTCTGGTGGTTTAACTGGGGAAATAAAGTTCCAATAATAATCACTGTGTTTGCGACACGGTATAGATATATGTATTTCTGACGCTGGACAATATGCAAAATAGACACATAAATAACAATTGGCGAAAGTAACTTGCTGGTATTTCTACTATTCTCCTTCATTTTCTTTACTTAGTCCTGCTACGGTCTTCTCAGAAACATTAAAAGTGGCGTCCCTTCGCTTTTGTCGTTTTGAAACAACTTTAAAACTGCAAGAAAATATTTGTTTTCCTATTTCGGTATTTGATTAACATAATCAAATCAGCAGCTGATTTTTTTATGAAACGTCAAAAACACTCGTTAGTGTGGAATTTGAAGGGATTACTCTTACTAGCTTGTGACGTCACAATCAAACAGTGTCCTTATTTTTCTGGTTTATCTGTTGCTAATGAAAAAGAAAACATTTTTATTTTTATTTTATCATACCCTATTGTCTTCCGCTTTACTGAATTGGTTAAATATTTTAGTATACAGTAGTAGGTAGTATACAGGCATGACTTCTTTCCTACCACACAGTAAGCTAACCGAGGGCCTACCTCGAAACGAAAACGAACTTCGTTCGTGTATCTCCCTCTCTGTTGCACTTGCTGGTTCGAGCGACAAAGGCCCCAGGTCTTGAGAACTGGTTAGATATTAATACGGTTTTAATCATATAAAGCGTACCAGTTGCAGTATAAGCTCATAAACCGTGTGGACTTAAACTTGCTAATGGGTTTTCTCCCTGTCTGATATCAGTAATTACACCTGTTCTGTTATATCTGCCGAGATCATTAAAGTGTAAAATATGAAAGCGGTAGGTTCACAAAAATATTAATTTCATCCGTACTTCTAAATTTGTAATAAGGTTTTAAACATTGAAAGGCAACTATAGCTACAGGGCATTTATATGTGATATTGTAGTAGTATACAAAACTTATATAACACGTTAAGACGGCGCATATTCACGCTCGGCGTATTTTCTGGGAGACAAATAACCGGCCTCAAAACCACTTGAAAAGCACACCGGCATCTTTCATCACCACCCTTCATCTCCTACACACACACACACATATATTTAACTTAAACAATTATGCAGGCACACAGGCCCGCATTCTAACTAAGATGCAATTCCCTTTTAACGCCCCAAGTAAACTCTACTTACAGTATGTTAATTAGCCCTTTTCTAAATGACATGAAAAGGGCGTAACTGGACGTATTACAATTATCATCCAAGCCAGATGTTGGGAGTTTCTCTGTGTGATCGCATCAGAAATGAGGCTACCCGCAGCAGAACCAAGGTAACCGATATAGCCTTCCGAATCGCTTAACTTAAGTGGCAGTGGGCGGGGCACATAGCACGTAGAACCGATGGCCGTTGGGGCGGAAAGGTTCTCGATTGGCGACCACGTACCGGAAGGCGCGGCGTGGGTAGGCCCCCCACAAGGTGGACTGATGACCTGGTAAAGGTTGCTGGAGTCCGCTGGATGCGGGTGGCGCAGGACCGGTCACTTTGGCACTCTTTGGGGGAGGCCTATGTCCAGCAGTGGACGTCTTTTGGCTGATATGATGATGATGATCCAAGCCAGACCAGTATATAACCTATCACTTCAAACAATTTCACAACCCAAAAAGGCATGGCACGGGTTCTATGCATCAGCGCATTGAAAACATAGTGGTAGCCTGTAGTCCCTTTCGCTTCCACTCCACGCGAGACGAGCGTAACGTGCTACGAGTCCGCACAACAAATGTCATTTAAATATGAAATCAATACGTCGAGACAAATAGACCTCCATGTCGAGGTTGAAAAGCTGGCTAACGCGGCCATTGCCCTATTTGCCGCCGCTTGCTGGCTAGACTATAGATTTAGTCACAAAAATGGGTGCGCTTCACAGACCGAATGGCATCCACCGAAAGTCCAAGTTGCCTCTACCTGTTCCTTGCGTTCACGGTTCTGTATTAGTATAAAGAGCATATAAACGCGCTTGTATTTAGTTAGAGATTGAAATTCCGACATCTGTTACACAACTGCAATTGCAGCAAAACTTTTGATGGTAATATTATTCTCAGAGGCAGGCATGGGTCGTATCCTAAATCTTTATTTAAACTGAAAGAGGAGCGGTCTCTCATTAATAATTGCTTGGTGTAAACATGTCGACGTTCTTTTGTCTTAAGTTTAGCCATATTACATTGCTTCTATTTGCTTGCTTCTATGCATGTATCGTAACATTTGCCGATTACGTCACAGAGACTTCAAGTGACCGCTGCACTTGACTCCTAGCTCCCACGGACAGAGAAATTAGAGCAATTGGAGTGCCGATGTCATTTTATGCGGCCAAATGTTGACGGCACTCACTCGTGGCAGGAGAACTCATGAATAATTAAACTGTTTAAACACCATTGCTTACGAATTCCTGTTCATCTAAGGAGCCAATGAAGATGGTGTTACTGTATAAACATTTAATAAGGCTGTTCGTAGCTAGTTTAATAATACTTCTATACTAAAAAAAAACCACCAGTATTAGAATGGACCGGGAATATTTTATCCCGCCGCTCCGCCTGTGTTCTTTTCAATAAGCGAGAGAAGCCGCGCGCGCAGCTAGCATCCTAATAAAGTTGAATAACATTCGTTGGTTATCACAGGGACATCTTCACGTGACCGCTGCACTTGACTCCCACGGACTGAGAAATTAGAACTAGCGTAGATGCGGCGGTGTAAGTAAGCTTGCCACTGCAGATATGAGACGAACAAAAATGAATCTTAGGTTTATGAAGTGACAGTCGTAAAATGCAGATGCCGCCTTAAGTCAAGTTTTGTAATTTATTGCACACCGTGTCTGTTTGAACAAAGAAATCACAGTTATACCTTTAATTGTGATTACTTTGTCTTTGCACGAGTTCATTGTACCAATATTTTGTATAATTAAAACATGAACTGAGGTGCAGGTACAGGTACTGTCAATTTTAATAAAACTGCATTATGTATAAATAGTGCAGCAGAGTAATAAAGTAGTCTAATTTATGTTCAATATTGTATATGTAACCCTTTACAAAAGAAATTTCAGAAAACGATCATCCAGGTTTTTTTTTAAATCGCTGAAGGCTTTGGCCTTGTTTCTCATAGGTACCTAGTACAAAGTCTACACGTTTGCCAATTTCTATGGTCATATCGCTTATCACATAAAAACATTATCAAAATTTAGGTATCTAATTTCGTTAATTGTAAATCAATTTTCGTGTGTCTCACCGATATTTCTGCGTCCATCCGTTGACGAATCTAATGTCGTTAATAGACATCTCTCGTATATTTCTGGTTCAGTTAGTAATATTTTATCCCACACGACACGATACATCAGTGTCATGACCATTGACGTCACCTCTGACGTCACATTCTTTTGACTTACTCTACTGAGTATTCGCATATATTAACATTGTTGCTACGTGCACAGTTAATAGTACATTGTGATACATGTGAGGTATGTTGATAATTACATCTGAGGCGGAATTATCACCCGAGCAGCAGGTGAGCGTGATAAGAGAGCCGAGGATTGTAATTATCAAAGCTCACGCGTTTCATACGACGTTTTCAACACATTTTGCGAGGAAAAAATCCTTTTCATAAGATGAAAATTTGATAGGCCTGCCAAGTTATTTTCTTTACTTATTAATGTCACACATACAACATGTGAGTAAAAACCTGTTGACATCGTGAAGAATTTCTAATGGCGTCCATTCTTTTTATCACTTTTTTAGTCACTACGAATCAACGTTTTTGTTAATAACCCAACACGCATTTAACAATGTTTACAAATATCTGTGAAATAACCTATAATGGCGCGCATCAATTTTTTTTGTGAAGTTTGCGCAGTGCGCGCGCATTAGATGAAATCTGTAAACAGCCAATACAAAATAAAATAAATAATTTCGTTTTAAAATGTTATCTTTATTAATTCATGTAAAATGTTATCAAAAGTGAATAGTTTTACTAAATTAACCGTTTCTATATCATATCCAAAAAGAAATAGTCAATTAATTAACAAAAAGGATTTCATTTGTTTAGTCGAGTAAGAATCCATTTGCCGAGAATTAAAAAAAAAACTGTACATTCCGTACAACCCGGTTAGTTTAAGAATGCACCGTGTGCATGCATACATCTTGCTGCACGGTGCCAACGTGACTTAATCGGGATATAACCATAACACACAAGTATCGTAATGTTATTAAACACGCGTGTTTAATATCCAGGATTATGAGCCTAAAAGCGACACAATAAGAGGTACGTTACGAGCAATTGTGTTGAAAAATAAATTAAGTATTCGGTATCCACAATTGTCTCGCTAAGAACAATGTTAGTCTGCTCAAGTTGAAATACGTAACTTTATTTGACTTTGGTTAAAATTCGATAGTGTTCATATGAGGATGGCCCGTGTATTTGTTATTTCAGATGTTTCTATGGTTTTTGTTACTATGTACGAAGCTGAAGTAAATAAGACACCATAGATATGTAAATTACGAAAGAATGCTGTATGATATGGTACACTGGTTGTATTTAACGATATTATGTGTATCCTTGAGTAATAGTAAATGACTAGTTATCAAAATGATAATCAATTGCTTTGTGACATCTGCTATATGATTATCCTATACTATTAAACGAGCAATATTTGTACGTATATATATATATATTTTGGCAAACACGTTCTCGGAAACAGCTGTAACGATTTAGAGGAAATTTAGAATATAGGGGTTTACGGGGCGAGAAATCGATCAAGCTATGTCTCATGTCCGGGAAAATTAATTTTCTCCTTATTCCCTCTATTTTCACCCGAGCAGAGCTCAGTCGCCTAGGGACTTTCTTTTAAACCAGATCACATACTGGATTAAGTTAATGTAGAGAAGAGATAATATTATTAACAGTACCATAAAAATCACACGGCGACCGACCTCTAAAAGTTATAATTATTAATATATTATCGCTAACATAATAAAGTGATTGTTCTTTAAGGCATGCTCCCATTTCGTAGATATTTTGTCAAAGCACGATATTCGGCAAGCTGCCGAGCAATCGAACCCATTCTATATTTAAACGCGCCAATGGGATGCCTTCGTTTGTTTTCCGAACGTTATTTAAATAGCATCACGTGATTGGGGGCTCGTCGTTGTGGAATGTTCTTATTTTAAACTTTGTTACTCGATCAACGGTCTCACGACATGTAAACTGATAGTCCAATATTTGTTGGCCATACATTCGTCACGTGATAGGTAAAGGTTGATCAAACATTTGAGGATTTTTATTTCTGTAAGTACATAACAGTTTCGTAAGCCAAAAACAATGCGTAGGGTAATTCAATTAATCCTGCTTTATGGGGGTGACTTGTTATGTCTGGGTACAGACAAATATGTAGATATGTAGTAGTAGTGTGTGTAGACGTTTCTCTACTTATGAGAATATCATATGAGTATCTGGCTTGTACCGAGTGCACCGATACGAAATTAATTTGCTTTTTGAAACTCAACTCGTACTATAACGACCATATTCATCGATTTAAATGGAAACAATAACAAATATCGTGATGTAGGAATAGAGATATCACAGGCTTGTTGAGCTGTCATTGGCGCAAGTCGAATAACGGCCCTGAAACTGAAAAAGCTCTGACAGTTTCATTACCTATACAATTTCGAAATTTTCAGTACACTTATTTAGTAAACAATAAACTTTGTTAAACTCAACATAGATTTCAGGCAAAAACTATCTGAAAGTTCCTTTCCCTTTTGACAATCTTCGTAAACAGTGCATAACGTGACTCGCACATCTCTATAAAGGCTTATATACCAATCATCTTAGTGTATCCTATCCCCATGTACTATGGTTTAAATTCGAATGTTTTAGTCCTGACCATAAGTTTGGCTTCGGGACGTCTACGTCGGTGTGACATG
This sequence comes from Epinotia bilunana, assembly GCA_947049275.1. NCBI lineage: Eukaryota > Metazoa > Arthropoda > Insecta > Lepidoptera > Tortricidae > Epinotia > Epinotia bilunana. The sequence goes on from OX346265.1 coordinate 9,500,651, forward strand.
ACATGACAATGCGATCATGACAACCACACTCGCTTTCTACAATATCACACTGCTGGGATAGAAAATATGACGCGGACGTCATTTCGCAGTTTTGTAATGATGTTTGGTATTGTTCACCGACGTGAAAGTGTCATGAGATTGGAAAGAAGTTGGGACTAGTCCGTGTCTCACGAAAAGCGGATGGCATACCTACTCGTACCTAGATCGTAAATGGAATTTCCTCATCATGGGCCTTTGGGTTGATTTCAGAGGACATCGTTTTTGGAGACTAAAGACCGCTACAAAACCGGCACGATCTTCCACTTTTTTGGCAGAGTTGCAAACAGGATTCATGCCAGAGGTTCTTCTTTCTTCTTCTTAATATATTTGTAACGAAACTTACATGTCAATTTTATTATACATATTTATTTATTTACATACTATGTCTATATTATATTAACAACAATAAATATCTCATTTTAATAATCACATAACATTGTTTTAACTCTAGTTCCAGATAGATGTGTACAGTCAATGGGTTCATACAACTTACGCAAAAATATGTCCCATGGCTCTTATGTCGTCGAATTAAGGTAAATGTGGTACATATTTATAAGAGGATAAGTCGATATATGTTTTTGCACTTGACTACGTGTAAAATATGCTTCTGGACTGACTCTTCCGAGTCTTTTGAATTTTGTAGTTAAGCACGCCGCGGTTGAATCCTCAGTTGCTTTCGTCACCGCAGTTCAGAATCAGAAGGCCCCTTCATAGTCCTCTGCTATCTAGACGGAAGGCCTAACGGAATCTACTTCTTCGGCCCTATGCAAGTACCAGTATCAGCTGTCTGATACTACGGGAATGCTTATTCGGCATTTATTCGCCATATCACATATTTCACATGGGACTTGTGTGATATTTTATAGGTAAGCCCTACTTGATTTCCCAACCAGTCCTGCTAATCATGCCGCTTCTTGGTTGGGAACTGCTTACCTCTACTGAAAGGTTGTTATGTGTCGTTATTTTAATGTAGAAAAACACCACAATTTTATTGTCTCTTTGATACAAAGACCAAAGCACAAAGAAAAATTGAAACGCGAGAATCGAGAACCGTACTCAGTGGCTGTCTCTGGGATTCCCGATCCATCCTATTATACGCGTTTCAGTATTTATTTGCGCCTGGGCCTGCTTATTCACCATATTTGCAGCTAACCATCATATCTAGTGACCGTCCACCAAGTATCCACCACCTGTGAGCCCGTCGGTCAATCAGTCAAGATTACAGCTCATCCCAAGACAGACATAGACTAAGGATATCTGTCGCGTGACAAACAATCGCGCGAACTGTTCCGCAAGGGTGTTCACCCCGCATGTTACTATGTCAACATCGCGTGCTCCGTCATACCAGTACACTGGCCTGCGACTGTCGCAACGCCCTTGTGACACCCTCTTTACATTTGCTCATCTGTGCACATGATTTTTTTATCTCCTATCTTGCGAAATACGTGTAGAAATCCTAACTATTTAGAGTCTGACAAACGCAAGTTGAGCCCACTATTGCGAAAGAAGACTGAGAGAAAGATAGGGAGGGAGCGAGAGACAGAAAGAGTCTGTGTCTGTCACACGACAGATGCTTGTTATAGATTTAATTACGCGGAAACACTAAGTGTAAGGCCGCTCGGAGCGGGGCGTGCAGCGTCCATATAAAACAAATGCAATTTATATGGACGCTCGACGCTCCACTCTGAGCGGGGCGTCCACTCAGGCCTTACACTAAGCATTATATGCTTTCATTTTGACTAACAGTGTTGCCGCGTAATTGAATCTAGTGGGTTTAACTAGTAATCCGTGTAAGATCTAAAAGAGATCCACTATAGGTACAGACTTTAGTCTATCCAGCGCACTGTTGGACCGTTTCGTGCATGTGGACATAAAGTCTATAATCACGCCAACATGGTAAAGTTAAGTAAAACGTGTGATATGTATGTGAGGGCGGATTAACCAGTTTCAATATCTCCCAACAACAATATCACGCAAATGCCTTTAGAAATAAAATAAAAAACCAATTTATACGGCCTGACGAGCGTTGATAAAACGAACCCAATCATCTGGTCCATTAAGTTCAAATTGCCATGAAACTCCCCGGCTGAGGCTCGCGATATTGAATCTGGTGTAATCAAGGGTTGAAATGAGACGCTACGGTCTGCGGAATACTGATAAGGTGGCTTTGTGGGTCCCACAATAGAGTAAAACCAATCCTTAAATAAATGCGCCTCACGCGCCTGAACTTTTTTTGTTGCTTAACAAATGCTTCATTATAAATGTATAAGCAATATTCTGATATATTTAATTAATCTTTAGTATCATAAAGTAAAATTTTGTTTTAAACTTTCACGATTCTCACACATTATTTTTACTCAAAGGGTAAAATTATTTTTACCCGTTGTCCCGTGAGAATGGATGTTGCGACACATCCGAAACGTCGGGTCGAGGGACCTCAGTGAGGTGAATAAATAAGTTAATTATACGCGATTAAGTCCCGTTATAATGATGCTCAGAGCCGAAATAATGATGATAAATTGAATTAAACAGGAACATGATAGCCTATACATATAAACCTAATACCTCCATAAATGTTTTGGATCGTTTTTTACTAGCCACGTTCTCAACACTTGCCAGTCGAGAATCCTGCTAGATCCAGCGGTTAAACCAACATTCACCGTTTTCAGTTTTTTGAACAGCTTCGAATGACTACTATTCATCCTCGTTGTTGTCTATTTCATCCGTTGCCATCCAAGTTATTAAACCTACTTGATGACTTAACATTCAACTTGGCCAATCTTGACTTAGCCTATTCCCACGACTAAATTTTATTTTTAATCATGGCCAAATGCGTGACGGTTGTGCTAAAATGTGCTAACACGAAAACGAAAAAACGGTTTATAAATACATTCGCATTTCACAATAATACAAAGGTCAGGAAGAACTACTGATAAAAAATATATATTCAAAGGTTTAAGGTAAAGTTTAGGTTTAGGTAATCCTGCCAATCAACTCTTTTCGAAGCAGTATTCATGCACGAATGAACCTTATGACATTTGGAATTAGGTGCATAATTTGGAATTAAGTAAAGGAGAAACACGAGTCGTTTTTGCGGGTTGCGCAAGCATATAGCATCCGAACTGACGGAGCGTGAAATTGTGCTTTAATTGTAATTGCTATTATTAACGGCCTTTCGAATTTCTGCGCGCGCATCATTTAATTATGTACCTACCTACTCTAAAGCTGAAATTATACAGGCGTTGAAATGTTGAGATTTGAGAAGATGCTGACTTTGTTTAAATTCTAATGTAATGCTTGTGCGGTTAAATAAAATTAACGATTGGGTTTAATATGTAACTCACTCCAAATTTTTTTTTTAAATAATTTTAACGGACAAATTCGTCTACGTTCCTTTATTTATCTAGGATATCAAAGGGAAATATTTAACTAGTTTCGATCGATACCTAAGTGCTTTTCAAACATCAACTACTACAATACTAAAGTTTCTGTTTTAAAATGATTTTCCCTGAAATGCATGACGCATTCTGACGATCAACGCATGATTTTTCTAATCTTATATGGAATAGGGTATAAATGGTCGCGTAGGAACGTTTCCTGTTAAGAATTTTCCTTCTTTAAACGCTCCGGTTGTGGAATGAGCTCCCTAGCAAGGTTTTCCCGGGGGACTACAGCATTATTGTTTCAAGAAAGAAGGGTATACATTTTTGAAGGCTCGGCGACTCGCTTGTGACACCCCTGTTGCAAGCGTCTATAGGCTAGGATGACGGATTGCCCTCAGCAATATGCTAAGAAAAAATACTATTTTAATAGTTCCAGAATGTGGTACAGAATATGAAAGTGACAAAGCCCTGATGGCTTGTTCGTAAAATGATGGCTTAGGTATATTTCTTTTCTGGGCGGTCAGTTTAACCTGCTTTTATAACATAGATACAAGAAATGAACTGATTTACTTACTTACTATTTATAGATTTTCATTAAGAGTATCACAATGTGATGCCAACAACACATCACAACAACTAGCTAATTGACCAGACAGTCGTTTACTGTTAGTATGTTATTAACAATGGATTTTTTACTGTATTTTCCAGGTGGTAGCTCGTCGCAGCGACCTTAAGCTGATCGTCACCTCCGCCACAATGGACTCCACTAAGTTCTCCACCTTCTTCGGCAACGTGCCCACCTTCACCATCCCCGGGCGCACCTTCCCCGTCGAGACTTTCTTCGCGAAGAACGTCTGTGAGGACTACGTCGACGGAGCTGTTAAACAGGTACCTAGTTACTCGGTTAGTTATAATCTTCCCTGTCAACATTCACTTCGAATAAATGTTGACAGGGTACATTAGTGTTGCAAGGTTTCATAGGTAACAGTGACGACTTGGCAACATCAGTTGGCCCAACTGCGTGTTTGCCATCTTTGCGTAAAGTAAAAGGGAAAATTTGTGAGCTGAAATGTGTTGAGCTTACTCAGACCGCATGCAACGAAAACATGTCGCCTCCACGATTGGTGACGCTCTGTGACAAACACGAGAAACAAAGGAATGTAGACTTAAAAAAGAACGACTTCAATTTTTCAATAGCACGTTCAATAAGCTGTCGGAATAATAATGTGTATGTTCATTCTACTGCAACCCTTGGCGGGAGTTGATTGTATTAACTTGGAATAATGTGTAAAAAAATACATTTACTATTACTAGACAGAGGAGAAAAGAAATACCGTACCGTAGGTACCGATTTCTAAAACTGAGATGTCTTACCTCATCATTTTATCATTTCATCCAGTAGTAATATTGAATACCGTATGAAAATTGCTGACCTCAACGAATCCGAAATCTTATTTCATAGTGAGTTCGAAAAGAAGGGCGGTACGTATTTGGTCGACAAGTAATCATCATCATAGCTTAAACTTCCGACTATAGGGAAGATTGCCGACCTGATCTGTTAAGGGGCTCCTAGCTGCCAATGACCTTCGATCTATAACTGTCGGTTTATTTGTGTTTTTTATGGTTTATCGTATTAACAACAACGAGGTTTACCGAAATAGTATCCCATATTTACTTCAAACCTCACAGTGTTCGGGATATATGGCACCAAACTTTGGCAATTTCAGGCCAAAAAACCAGTTTTATGGACGTAACTTTTGTGAAAATGAGTATAAAATAAAAATCTCTCTTTGGTTGTTAGAGACGTCAATAAGGAACAGTTATATGTAGATTTCATATATAAAAGTGCATGAACAACATAATAATATCGAAAACAGACCTTTTTTGGACCCTGTTTGAATAAATCATAAAAAAATAAAAAATAATTATTTTCAAAAAAACTCTCGTGCAAATGTAGATAAAGAACTAAACAACCGATAGGTGTTTGTTCCATAAATATATCTATAGTTTTGACGGAGGAATATCAATTCAAAACTCGTCAAAACTAGCCAAAAAGCGCGTGGAGCCCCTTAACTTTTATGTGAACCTTGCTGTCAATGTCAACATTGTTCCGCCTTTAGCTTCAAGCGAACATAGGTTACTGTAGGTACCCAGGGTAATTGCATCTAAAAGTTATATAATAGATATATAGATTCATTTATTTCCTCTAGAAAATAAAATATTATTTATTGAATGTGACAAAAGTACATACAAACCATTTCCACAACGCAGGTTTCGTCAATACATCCAAACAGCAAACATCTGCAACATGCTTCGTCAGTATACAGAAACAAACATATTATTAAACATATGAAACATATTATTTTACATCAAAAATAAGATGAATTCACTAAAAGATCGTCAATGAGTACCTATAATCATTTGATAATTTAAAAACAATAGGAAATTTCACACGTGAAAGTCAAAAATAGAATGAAAAAGCAATATTATTGTATACATAATTAGGATATCCTAAGAAATGTCATAATAAATAACTAACTAATTTTGTTAATTATCAATAGGTACCATTTCTAAATATAAATACAACGGTAAAATGTCAAAATAGTCTAGAAACAAAGACACAAATAATAACTTAATGGTAATCTTTTTTACAATTTGCTTTCGTTATCCTATGGATAGTATTAGTTATAATATTTATTTATTTGAGTCAGGCAACAAGGCCCATATTTACAAATACCTTACAGACTAACATACATAACAATATAAAAAACTTATAACATAACACAAAAACACGTTAACGGCGACGCGCGGCGCAAGTTCTGGGTGTCAAATAGCCGGCCTCGAAATCGCCGGAAAACGACACCCTTCGGCCAGAACTCCTCCTTCATGAAGGTCGACAGCTTGTCAGTTGGTACTCTCGCCACAAATTAATTGAAACTCGGTTTGTGGCGGGACTTCAACCTCTCAACCCCCAGGATGAGCTTGGTCTTCAAACGCAAGTACTCGGTGATCTGTTCGGCTAATATGTCTTGATATCATCGTAGACCACAATATTCCACATGTTAACGACATGCACCATTATTGATTGTGTTGTGTTGTGTTTCATTCTTTTTAACTCCCACAGCTACACACTAGAATGTAAGCTAATCTCCGAAACTACCCATCGGATATGTACACTGCGGACCGACGAAAGGATAGAGGAACTGGAGGAAGGGTTGAGCAAGTTGCGTTGGGATGTCATAGGGTTATCTGAAGTCCGAAGAGAGGGGGAGGATACGATAACCCTCAAATCCGGCACCTTGCTCTATTTCCGGGAGGGCGACCAACAGTCCCAGGGAGGTGTCGGGTTCCTTGTCCACAAGTCCCTCGTGAATAACGTGGTGAAGATCGAGAGTGTGTCGACTAGGGTGGCGTACCTAATACTCAGAGTATCCAACAGGTACTTATTGAAGGTCATACAGGTTTACGCGCCGACATCGGCACACTCCGACGAAGAGGTGGAGGCTATGTATGAAGATATATAGAGGGCCATGCATAGTTCCAAAACCTACTTCACCGTTGTCATGGGGGACTTCAACGCAAAACTGGGCAAGAGAGATGGTGAAGAGCTGAAAGTGGGGCAATTTGGAGTTGGAAGTCGGAACCACCGGGGCCAACTACTGGCTGGTTTCTTGGAGAAGGAGGGACTCTACATGATGAATTCCTTCTTCAAAAAACACGAGCACAGAACACTTTCTTTCTTTCGTGTTCGTGGACCTGGATGAGTCCCGACGGTGCAACTAAAAACGAGATTGACTTCATCATGTCGACGGGGAAGCATATATTCAATGATGTCTCTGTGATCAATACGGTCAAAACCGGGAGCGATCACCGTCTGGTAAGAGGCACATTGAATATATGCGTCAAGGAAGAACGCTCTCGATTGATGAAGTCTTGATTGCCTAGGCGGCGATGTGGACGAATTGAACGACGGGTTTGTGGAAGCTGTCCGTTCCACTGGGTCTAAGTTCTTCAAGGCCCAAGGGACCAACAAAACTAAAAGGCTCTCTAGCTCCACTCAGAAGCTCATGAAGGAAAGGAGTGAAATGATTCTACAGTCTTCAGCCGATGCGACCTTATACCGGCAGCTCAATAAACAGATTTCCAAGTCCCTTACCCGCGATCTGCGCCAATTCAATACAAATTGTATTGAAGAGGCCATCAAGCGTAATAAGGGCTCTAAAGTGTTCTCAAGAGATCTGTCTATAGGGCAGAGCCAGCTCGCGAAGTTAAAAACTGAAGATGGTAGAATCGTTTCTTCTAAAACCGAGATTCTGGTCACCCAGAATCTCGGTTTATCTCACGATAGAGCGCTTTTACGGACAGCTATACACGTCAACACGCAGACCCGAAGTTGGTCGGGCGGAAGACCCTATAGATAGACTAACCCGGCACTATCCGACGACATCTCGGACATCAGCCTGTGCGAGATTGTAATGGCTCTTAAACAGCTCAAGAACAACAAAGCACCCGGTGAAGACGGAATAACAGCCGAACTCCTGAAGGCGGGTGGAAAACCGGTCCTTACGGCCCTTCAGAAGTTGTTCGATTCCGTCTTACTGGAAAGCAGAACTCCAAAGGCATGAAACGGAGGGGCGGTGGTGCTGTTCTTCAAAAAGGGTGACAACACCCTGCTGAGGAACTACAGACCCATCCTAAACCATGTCTATAAGCTGTTTTCGAGGGTCATTACAAATCGTCTCGTACGCAGGTTAGATGACTTCCAGCCTCCGGAACAAGCCGGTTTCCGAAGAGGCTTTAGTACCGTAGACCACATCCACACGCTCCGTCAGGTTTTACAGAAGACCGAGGAGTATAACCTGCCCCTCTGCCTGGCGTTCGTGGACTACGAGAAAGCCTTCGATTCGATTGAAACCTGGGCTGTACTACAGTCTCTCCAGCGGTGCCAAGTTGACTATCGCTATATCGAAGTGCTGAAGTGTTTGTACGAGAACGCCTCTATGTCAGTTCGACTCCAGGACCAGAATTCGAAACCTATGCCGCTGCAGCGAGGAGTCAGGCAAGGAGATGTTATTTCTCCAAAACTGTTCACCGCTGCACTGGAGGACGTTTTCAAAACTCTGAACTGGAGAAGGCTAGGCATCAACATCAACGGCGAGTACATCACTCACCTTCGGTTTGCTGACGATATAGTAGTCTTGGCTGAGACCATGGAAGACTTAAGTACGTTGCTCGATGACCTCAATAAAGCTTCCGAACGAGTTGGTCTAAGAATGAACATGGATAACACGAAGATCATGTCAAATACCCGTGTAGTACCAACTCCCATTACAATCGGACACTTTACACTCGAAGTTGTAGACCATTATGTATACCTAGGACAAACTATCCAGTTAGGTAGGTCCAACTTCGAGAAAGAGGTCAATCGTCGAATCCGACTCGGCTGGCCAGCGTTCGGGAAGCTACGGCACATCTTTTCGTCCAATATTCTTCAGTGTCTCAAGACGAGAGTCTTTGACCAGTGTGTGTTGCCAGTGATGACATATGGCACTGAAACGTGGTCGCTTACTATGGGCCTCATAAGAAGGCTCAAAGTCACCCAAAGGGCTATGGAGAGGGCTATGTTGGGGGTGTCTCTGCGTGATCGCATCAGAAATGAGGCTATCCGCAGCAGAACCAAGGTAACCGATATAGCCCTCCGAATCGCTAAACTTAAGTAGCAGTGGGCGGGGCACATAGCACGTAGAACCGATGGCCGTTGGGGCGGAAAGGTTCTCGAGTGGCGACCACGAACCGGAAGGCGCGGCGTGGGTAGGCCCCCCGCAAGGTGGACTGATGACCTGGTAAAGGTTGCTGGAGTCCGCTGGATGTGGGTGGCGCAGGACCGGTCACTTTGGCACTCTTTGGGGGAGGCCTATGTCCAGCAGTGGACGTCTTTCGGCTGATATGATGATAGAATGGATATATACTCGTATGCAGATATCTGCATTGTTTCTTTATAATATGCTTTATCTATACTAATAATAGAGAGAAGTCTGTGAGATTGTAAGTTTGTATGTGGGGGAATATCCGGAAACACTTGTCATTTCAAAAATTATTTCACCTTTGTATAGAATGAACTTTCTAGATTTAGCTTAACAATTCAGCCATAAGGAAGAGCGGTCGCGCTTCAACGGTTTCGATAAACCACGGTTATTATATTAACCAACGGTTAAAATTGACGACAGTGCGTAACGCAACCATAACCCGGCTGTCTAGGTATTATGCAAACAGAGGTGCATAGACGACAATAAGAAATAGAAGATATATTTAGCAACATTCATCCTCAAAGGTCGATAAATTCGAAGTGTGTTGCATCACAGGCGAAGGCAATCGAGTTTACTATTACGTAGAAGCGAAACTTGATTTGTTTTGATTAATATTTTCCTAGACCTATCAAAATTCTTAAACTGAGATCGGCGTCCTGAAATCTACTATTCACAACCTGCCTCAATTCAAAACAGAACTCATCACTAGTACCTACAACCTGACTTTTTACTATATTGTTTATTATAATTATACGTAATCTCATCATCATTCGCTTTCACTTATTCCATTTACTAGGCGCCAGCGCAGTATGTATTTTTCTTCCATACCGCCCGTCACCATGTCAGTTACTTCCTTTCTATTCATATCGTCTCTCACACATTCCATCCTTATCTCTTTACCTTGGTCCACCTCTTCTTACAACCTTCCAAATTCGTACCTAATATCCATCTAGTGTGACTATTATCCCTTCCCATGACATATCTATAATAACCGTAGGCTTTTGCTCTTAGCTTTTCAGCTATGGGTGCTACTTTCATAGTTCCTGTAATATAAGAGGAGACTCATTCTTTATCCGATTCATTCTCGTCACGCCACGCATCCATGTCAACATTCTCATCTCCGTAACATGCAATCTGGAGTCCGTTTTATACTTGTGGCCTTGGCGGTTTGTCGCTAAGCGGTGTATTATCAGTCGTACATTGCACTCCTTTACTTCGTGAAGTCAAAGAGTATTTTTACCAATTTTAGGTACTGACAATTGTACCATCATTACCTATCAATGTTCGATCAGTGTCAAAGTTGGAAGGCAAATCATAATCGACACCTACATAGTACATGTATCCTTACTTAAATCAAACCGTATCACAATTGTACAGGGTTCATATTTCATCACCCAATCTCCAAGTTCATCAACTTTGCGCTTATCGCACAAACATAATATCTCGTCCAAAGGCCGTTCTCAGGTAATAGCTATGATGAGTCGTCATTATCATGTGCAGCTACAATCAGTTACATAATATTTAATGCACGAGTTATGTAATGCATGTCGTGATCAGCTCGTGCAGAAAACGCTCGGAAATTACTGCATTGTAATGTTATCATTTTAAGACGTGAATTGGAAGATTATAAGATCCATGGAGGCTGCCTGGACTTCAAAACAAAATGGTTTAATTGGTATCAGAAGACGAAACATAAAATTCTTGGCAATAAACTCCAGAATGTGAGCAATTCATCCTTGACTATAATTTCGTTTGCGTATATAATTTGACAAACTATCTATTTCAACCCAAATTTATCGCAGCTCTGAACCAAGTCTCTCTTATTCGCTCCAGTTTATAAATCGTTTTGTCACAGTACAACATAATTCATAACTACTTATTGAAAAATATGACAACCGACTTCCATCGATCGGATCTAATCAGGAAATGTATACTTTTCTAGTGTAAATGTTTAGACTTTAGAAATAAAATTTACTATGTGTGCGCTTATAATAATAATATATGAGTGAGTCATCTGAGTTAGTGAATATCATTTATTCCTCCTGGATATTTTATCCTTCTCTGATAATAGTATCAGATCTCCGTTCTGAGCTGGATCATTCAGCAAGCTTATAAAAAAAAATCAGTCATCTGTCTGGACTCTAGAGCATGCAAAACTATCGCGTTATGCTCAGATTGCAGTCCACCTACCGGTGCTAGAGTACAACAGCATAAGCGACTGCCCCATAAACGCTTGCCGTAGTTGCCGTGCATTATTCAAATACCTTTTAAGGCATGCTATCTGATATGTGGTTTGTTGTTTGGTCAATTTTCCCTCAGCACAACTTTACCACGTGTGCCTTAGGATTTTTTAAAACCAAACAAGGATAGAGTTTATCCCCAGATTAGTCCAAAGGGTTTTGAGATGCAACCCTAGGTTAAGTGCTTAATTCGGTTTTTTTTTTAATCTACTCGAAAAGGACATGGCATTCGGGATGCAAATTTGCAAATCATTATTAGTAGCACCTGCCTTTATTTAGTAGCAGGCGTAAGTAATGCAGCAATAATTGTTTGACATTATCATCTGACATCACGTGATCATAAATACGAGGGATATTCTTAAAAAAGGATTCTGCAAAACCTATACATATGATATGGGGCGGCATATGTTTAAGCTAGCTAGCTGTGCTAATCTGTTTCGCCGGTGTCAACGACCCGCAAGGCCCCCGCGCTTTAGTTCTTGTTTAACAATATCACGTAAACAATGTTAGTATTATGCAACTATTCCATAACTTCCAACTTTACGGCACGCTCCCTCGCTATTCGCGAATCGTTGCCATACCCAGGTTGCGTGATGCACTCACAAAATGTCGTATCTTTTTTCAATCAACTTAGAGAAAGATTAGTTTTTTTCGATTCACCCATTCCGTATGTAACTGTTTTAATAGTACAATCAGTACGTTATTAGGGTATTAGTATACGTACATAACAAAATACATAAATATCTGTACACGCCTTTATGACATAGACGATACAGTCCTGTACAGATGAGATTTATGCCCTTATTTATTTATTTTTTATACCACGTCGGTGGCAAACAAGCTTACGGCCCACCTGATGGTAAGTGGTTACCGTAGCCTATGGACGCTTGCAACTCCAGGGGCGTTACAACGCGTTGCCGACCCTTTAAGAATTTATACACTCCTTTTTTGAAGAACCCTATACTGTAGTCCCTCGGGGAAAACCTCGGCAGGGAGCTCATTCCACAACCGGAGCGGCCGAGGGAGGGAATTTCTCTGACACCGTACGGAACGCGACCATTTAGGTTCCAGGGTGTGAGGATGAATGCCCTGCCGACGGCGAGCGGTGTGGTGGTAAAAAGCAGCCGTAGGCACATGTCGAACAGTTCTTCGGAACACAACCCGTTATACAAGCGATAGAACACGCACAAGGAGGCGAAGTCTCTCCTTAGACTCAACGGTTCGATAATCGATCGCTTGTAAGTTTAGGATCGTCCACGATTCGCACGGCGCGTCTTTGAAGCGAGTCGAAAGGCCGAAGCTGGTATCCAGTTGCTCCCGCCCAGAGATGACAGCAATACATGGAGTATTTTCTGTCATCTTGGTCATGTCATGTTGGGACGGACTTGAGACTTATATAATAACGGCCGTATTCATAAACGTACTACAAGCCTGTTTTAACTAAAATGGCGTTAAAATTCGTTTGTCCTTATCTGCCACTTTGACATTTGTGTTCGTAAGAAAGGGACAAAGCACATTTTATTTAGCAGAGCCATTTTAAGTTTTATGAATAAGGGGGTAAGTCTCTGTCCCGGGGAGAAGGCACGCTTTGCTCTGTTAAGCACACCGAACTATTTGGATGCCAGCTTGGCTTTGCCCTCTAAGTGTCTTCGAAACTGGACGTCGCTGGAAATGTCAACACCAAGGATCCCAATACTCTTTGAAATCGAAAGAGGAGTGCCTTCTAACTGTGGGCTACAGAAAAGGGGGTTTTCTTGGCGGTAAACGTGCATACTTGCGTCTTCGCATTTATGTACGTGTATTATACCCCTGACTATATTCATTATTCACCTAAGACGGAAAAAATATGTCTCAGAGCGCAGGTATGCTCTGAGGGTTTTTTATTACCGTCCGTGGTGGGTTGGCCTTTGGCCAGGAAGTCTGATTTTCCGCAGCGAAACGAAAAAAACAAGGGCTTCGACTCTCAGACATCGCTATAGTGTCTAAACTTTATCTCCGTGCTAACCGCTGTTATACAATTATTTTAACAACGTACTATTTGCCCGCGCGACTTCTCCCGCCATCACGCAGGCAAACCCGCGGGATAAAATATAGCCTATTTAACCATCCAGAAAGTCCATTCTACACGCAGGTGAAAGAACTTTTGAAATCAGATAAACGGTTCCGGAGATAACCAAAACATACAAATTACAAAGCTACAATCGGCCAGACTTTTCCTGTTTATAATATTAGTAGGTATAGAAGAATCTTATTGGTAATATGCAGTTCTCTTTTGGACAATTTTTTTGAATTTTTTTGCAACTTAAAAGTCGCATATCTTTTTTTATTTAGTTTTTGTTGTTGTTATATATCCAAGTATTTACTCCATGTTATACATTTTGACATACAGAAGCTGTCCAATATTTATTTCATTTAAAAATGGCTGAGTAACAAGTTACAAATACAGAAGGCGAACATAATTCAGTTGATTCTTGCCAATTATCGTGTCAAGTTACTAATGGCGCTTGTAACGGGCAGTGGCAAATATCATCTGTCAATGTCCATCAACGCGGCAATGACTTGTGAAGGTAAGTCTTAACATTATAAAGGCTTGGCCAGTTCAACGCTCGGCCTAGGCACACAGAGGCTCAAGTATAAGTTTTACCGAAGCCAAACGTTGCGACCGCGTTTGCGTTTAGCTGAGGGTGAAACGCAAACGCGATCGTAACGTTTTGTTTCGGCAAAACTTATACTAGAGCCTCAGCACATAATTAGTTACTTAACCCAATCAATATGTGGGCGCGGCTGTGTGGAGAGGCGATTTCGTCTCAATATTTACGGCAGTGGTTCGAACTGTCAGTTCTTAAGTTCCGTTTGCCAACAAACTGCAGTTTGGCGTAAATTTTACTGTTAATTATGCTGTGTATCTAAGCCTTGTTTTGGTACATACAATAAAAAATAAGTATGAGAAGAGTCAGATTCCCGTACCTACAGTCGGTTTATCAGTTTTCAATGGGATGACAGTTGCAGGCACCATCTTAAATTTGGTTTGATGCAACGCACCATAAGAACACATGGACCACTGTACCTTATTGCCATTTAAATCTAGTTGTATTCGTAAGAGAAATAGTATCTATGACAAGAGCATCCATTACAGATGATCGTTGCAGCATCCAAGAGGTAGGTAAAAAGTAATTACGGCGGCAGTCCACACCGGCTGGTAAAGCCCGATAGCAGACCGACACACCCTTCCACATCGATCGCAGACATGCCGTGAGTGCTGCTTGTAAGGTTGTAAAATTATATGTATGGGGTAATGTCAGGAACTTCTCATCCGACTTAAGAGACCCTCAGTTGACCCTCAGTTGCATCTTGAGTTTTAGCATACTTATGTAAGTTCGGTAACAACTCAATATGGTACCACCGAGCTGATATGATGATGGAAAAGCTTGCAACAAAAATAAAAATATTGTCAGTAACTTAATACAAAACTTATATTAACTTCCCCTTTAACTAAATTAGCAACATTGTAATCAACAATTCTGAATCGTTGTGATGCATGATGCTTTACTCGCGAAATACCCTCGAGGGCTTGCAAACACTTTTCTCACGCACTTAAAAAACTGTATCAGCAAAATAGGCAACATTTTTATTCAGCTAACACCTGGGAAATTTCTGAAAGCATTTGCGTCTGTCTGGGGATTTCAAGTTTGTAGTAAGGCCCGAATAGTTGTACCGAAAGTAAAAGTTTCCTGTTTGTAAAGTAATTAAAATTTTGGGCTAAATAAAGTTAAAAAAATAAAAAATGTGTAAAAATATGGATGCAAAATCTGAAATAAAGGACTGTTTAATTTATTTTTATTGTATTACTTACTTCAGATTATTTACGTTGGCTAATGGCATCAAAGTCATCTATTCAAAAAGCAACCCTACCGTCTACGGGAGAAGATTCCAATTCCAATCACAGTCTTATAAAAAGTCGGCCACATTAAATAATCTCAATCGTAGTAAAGGCCTCCACACACCGAACGCGGGTCGTGCGCGGCACGGGTCGGGCGGTATCTCTAACTCTTTCGCACAGTAGCGCGGGACCGCGCCACTATGTGATAGAGATAGTGAGAGAGATATTAAATGCGTTGGTAGTGAGAAAAATACCTACCGACCGGCGCCGCGCACGACCCGCGCCGCGCCCTACCCGCGCCCGCCCTAGTATTGTCTATGTACACTAATATAACAAAGAGGGAAACTCTTGAGATTGTAGCTTATTTATATAACGTGTCCCAAAATTCAACGATAAGCTGGCACCAGAAGATAGACCTGCTCATGACTACTCGAGGAAAAAATATATATATATATCTCTCATTTTATTATAGAATAAAATAAAATAAAAATCTCCCTGTCTACAATTTTTCAAATATTTCAGTTTTTTTTTTTTGTATCGGCAACCTTAGTAGCACTGCTATCCACCACAACCCTTAAAAATACATGTAGTTTTTACGCAAAAATTAATCAAAGTTATTTTTTCCCTACAATTTTAACTTTCAGGCCACTTTCACTCATCGTTGTGTACAAAAAAAGTACTCGCACTACTATGGCAAGTGTTTTAGAAAGTTGACGCAACTAACTAAGGTTCCAAAATGGTATACTACTCTAGGAAAACTAGGCCTAAAATGAAATAAAATAAATCTAAACAAGAACCGACACTTTTTAATGTGATTAAGTCAAATTTTTTGTGCACAAAACAGGATTTTTTTTGTTGAAAAATGTATGAATTTTGGGACACGTTGTATACAGGGGAAAACACACTTTCTATTTCAAAAATTCTTTCACCGGTGTATAGAATGAAATTTAGAGATGTGCATAAGCTATATTTTATCCCGTGTTCTTTTCAGATTTCGTTCAGTACGCTAGTGAACCGCGAGCAACTAAGAGTATCTTTAGCTTTGTACCTATAGTATGTATATTTTTTACGGACAATACTTTATAAAAAACATAAAAGTTCATCGCACTCTCCCAAGTCCCAAGGACAGATTTTTAATACAAAGTTTCGCACCGTTTTGCAAATGAATTAATCCTGAGATTCGTGATTGCAATAACCTTGCTGTAATAATTCTTGAAAGCGAAATGTATTTTCAAATGCTTTTATAAAGTTCTCTAGGTTCTCAGCAAAACTCAAATTAACTTCTGACTTTTAATCACGAAGCCGTCTCGTCTAAAGGCGGGATTCCACCGGTGCACAGTGAATCGAGTAGAACAAGCATATGGGACAAAATTATTTTAGTAGTTTTTTGAGCTTATACGAGCTCATTATGTATGAATATACATATACGTATAGTTTATGTACTTTGGTTCGTGACTTAGAGGGGTAGGGTGGGGGTTCAGAAAAAACAATATTATAAAAGTGAATGTACAATAATGAATTATATATTTTATTACATGTACACATAAAATACTAAATCTACTGTTGCAGTAATCTTTTAATCAACATCATTTTTAACATTATCATGCCATTACAAGGAAAAGTAAAACTAATTAGGAACTACATTTACATAGGATTCTTAAGTAGGTACATATAAATCAATTAGAGTTAATTACAGCGGTCATTTTATTAATTACTTTCACCGTCATCATCTTCATCCTGCGAATCATTAATTGACGTGTCATGATCATCTACACTAAACAAACTAGACACTACATCTACATTAGTTTCATTAACTCTAGGGGGTTTCAACAATGCTAAAACATCAGAAGCCAACGAGTTTACTCTTTGCCTTGGTACATTTCTAAAACTATTAATTAAAGGGTCAGATGTAATCAACAGCATATTCATTAAATCTCTATTCGTGGCTTGACGAGATCGTTTTTGTGTGTGATGTTCCCTAAATCGTCTGCAATCTTTGTTTCGAGCTTCTTGTGCTTCCTCGGATAACTGTCCAATCGGCAATAGTGCTGATCGGATAATGTCGCTACTGTGAATCAATAATTTGTGTACTGTAACAGGCATGTAATACCACGAATAGAGATTTAAATAATGTTTTCTTATATCCCGTGTCAAATTTTCAAACGCTTCTAAATTTATTTCATAGCCCGATGATAGAACTCGAAGTATTATATCAAATTTTTTAATGAGTGATACATCTAACCCTGTAATTGCAGCACTAAGCTCCGGGTTTTCAAAAAATCTTCTAGCTGTATTTCCATCATTAGTATTACCAAAGCCTGGTTTTGGTTTATCAACGATCAGTCCCATTTCCGTTTTAAATCTAGTTTGAATTTCTAGTGAGCGTTTCTTTACATTCGCTTTATCGGCTTCTCCTCTAAGTTGCCACTTTTTTACTTCAAGGCGATAGCTTATGTGAAGTAAACACTCAAAACATCTAATCCAAGCATGGAGAGTTGATAAACCAAAACCAAGATTATCATTATTTGCAATATATTCCCTAGATTCATCATTCATAACTTTTGGAGTAGCTCCACAAATGAAACATTTTTGAGCAGAAGAAGTTTCGGTCATAGTATTGCAAATTTTTCCGTCAACCATGGTAAAAAGCATAATGTGTTCAACAGAAACTTCCCTTCCCATCACCTTGCATAATGTTGGCAATAAAGCGTTTATCTCTTCCAAGACTCGATTTGTTTCGGCAATAGTCAATTCTTTTGTTTCCTTGGAAAAAATAAACTTTATTGGACGACAATATGCAGTAGATGAGGGGCGTGGATTCTGCCAAACGACATTATCAGCATCATCCCGTAATTGAAGCGGAACGAACGAATATACAAACAAAAATTCATCAGTGTCATTACTATTCGTAAACTTTTGTTTGTATGTACTATGACCGGAACTTCCATCGCAACCCCATTTACTAATTAGTTTGAATGATGAACAAGGGGACACTAAATTATCTAAAACATCTTCCAGTGATAAAACCAAACGTTCAGCGGTTTTATCTAAAACTGCCTGAACGTTGATTTCAGCACGCGTTTCATTAATCAAAAAGCTATCTTCAGGAGGATAACATGCAACTTTAGCCTTTTTTAAACAATACAATGATGGAAATACGGTATGCCCTACCTTACTAGTCGACTGCCTTATGATGTTGTATGTGCATGTAGTCAATTTGCTATCTATATAGCACGCCAAAGCTTCTTCATTCGTCAAACATCTAGCGTTTTCTTTGCATGACTTGGTGTTTTCTTTGTTGCCTGAGGTGTCGCCGCTCTTGTTATCTTCAATTATGTTCTTCATTCTTCTAGCCACTTCCTTGGAGCCCGATTGACGTGACGAAATTTCTGCTGCAAACAATAACTCCTCGGAACTTGTAGATTGAACTAAATTCTCTACTCGTCGCCGTTTAGTCTTCAGGCTAGTCCGAGAATTCCTTCTGGGGCCTTCCAGGGCCTGCTACAGCTTCAGTGGATGATGACGGCATCGTCGTACGTCTATGAACTTCAAACTTGATAGGTTCACCATGAAGCCAGTCAGAGTTCTTCTCGAGAAATCGCTGTCTACATTTACCAGCAGCATCCCACTTCTGAGCTATCCTGGATGAAAATTGGGATATCTTTACCTTAATTTGTCTCTGGGAGTCCTCGGTTATTCCACTTAAATCATGCTCAGATGATATAAATGTATTTATTTCGTTGTTTCTCGCTTCCTTCAAATGTCTCTGCCATACATCGAAGAAATTGACTTTTGAAATGCAAAACTCGAATTTGAAAGAAAAAATAAAAAAATAGTTGTACTCAAAAGTTGGATAGGGAGTTTATTAAATATGACGGTTTATAGTTATAAGTATATTATATATAAATTTCACAGAGTAGACAGATGCCGACATGTAATTTCTTGTCCATGAAAGTCAAAGTTAGGGTAAAATTCCAATGATTATTCGGAAACATGTTGATGTTTTACAAAATACAATGAATATTTTTATAATCAATATATGTCTAAAAATACTACTTACCCTCCAAATTGGAATCCATAATAATGAAATAAACACAAATAACTTGGAAATGCACACAATTATTTTTAAGCCAAGAGCAATTACGCAAATGAATGCATAGTAAATTTGCACTCATCCTATATAGTCACCTTAATTACTCATGTAAGGGGGGGTTGCAGGAAAAAATAACACGTGGGACTCTTAATGTATACTCATTAGTAATGACCTACCATAATGAGTTTTTGGATATTTGATAAGGGTTTTTGTCCCATTTGCATGTTCTACTCGATTCACAGTGCGGTGTGCGGCACTGTGCGGCCCAAGCATTTTTGCACTGAATATGCTTGTGCCGCACACCGGTGGAATCCCGCCTTAAGGAAAACCAATAAACGTGCAACGCTAGTAGAGGTCAGGGTTACCTCAAGGGCGACCTCTACGTCCCTCTTTATATATATACTATATAGTCCCTATAAAAGTCTTCGGCGAGCATTGGCTCTTTATCTAATGGTGGTCTATGGTTTTAAGTTTAAGCCTTTATTTACTCTATAACAGTATTTTACGAGATGCTTCCAATATGATTTTTCTAATTTATTCGTTATGACTGAATTTCAAAATGTCTTAATAATCGTTCGGTTGAATTATTTTTTGAATATAAATGATTTCTGAGTAGTGTTTTTTGTTTGTATTTATTAAATATAATGTCTAGTAGGTACCCATAACAAGCCTTATTGAGCTTCTTATTAGTTTTTGTTTTGTGTGAAAGATTGTGCCCTAGCTCGATTCGTATACGTTTGGCATGTCTAAAGTCATACACAAAACTCAAACACAAAATAAATTAAAGGGTGTAAGGGAGCGACCACACCGGTGCTTAACGCTGCGTATACGCGTTGACGTGTCGTATGCGTCACGTATTCTTCATACATTTTGCTGCGTTTTGGTCGCACCTTAACGGGTGCGGGGCACTCTTGAATAATGTGTCGGATGCTCTGTTCCAATGCTTTCTGCCTCGCACAGCCAAACTCTGGAATGAACTGTCGCCTGCGGTATTTCCGGACCGTTATAACCTTCAAGCCTTCAAGAAAAGAGCGTACTCCCATCTTAAAGGCCGGCAACGCACCTACAACTCTTCTGGTGTTGTAAGTGTCCATGGGCGTCGATTATCGCTTACCATCAGGTGATTCGACTGCTCGTTTGCCTCCTATATCACAAAAAAAAATAAAAAAAATAAAAAAAATAAAATGCGTAATGTCGTCCCCCATAGTATTTAATGCGTAATATTGTCCCCCATAGTATTTAATTCAATATTTATAGACACGAGATAATTATGACGCATTTACTATCACATACAAGTATATGAAACACGGGTGCCTGTAAATCTCCCGTATCACGATTTGCTCTCGTAATCGCGTAATAACTATGTGGCTTAATTGTGACGTCAGGCACCGGTAACTAATCCTATTGAACCGGGGTTCAGCGGATTACTAAGTAAGCTCGAACGGTTATTAGATTAGGTTTAAGTAGATTTTGTCACGTGCGCTTTTATCTGTAGAAAAACGTGCTGAAATAATGCACAGGCAGACCAGACCAAAAATTATGAATCTGTTGCATAAACCTCGTGCTCATAAGGCGATTTACGGCAAAAATGTGTTTAAAATGTGTATAAAACTGTTTGAATACCTACCTGACGAAATAAAGTTGCTACGGGGTAATAGTTTTAAACACAAGTTATCCACTTGGCTCCTGGACAAGTGCTTCTATAGCGTAAAAAGTTATCTAAATCAAAGGTGACATAGAATTTGTAATTTAGTAATTTTGACTCCGTGCTTATTTAGACATTTATTTTAACATTTATTTTATAATTACTTATTAATAACTTTGTGAACTCAACTATTTTGCTATTGTATTCTTTGCCTATTTATTAAAGCTGACATATTGTTATAATTATAAATGATGTAATCGTAACGTACCTAGCACTCGGAAATGTTTGCATGCCTGCATGCAGGCTAAATACATGGAACTGTATTTTAATTAATAAGACCTATTTTCATTACTGTATTCCAGCAAATAAACGATTTGATTGATTGATTGATTTGATTGATTGATAGAGTTCGTTTTGCGTGGCAGAACTGAATGGAGAATATGAATGAATTGATTATTGACTTTATTACCTAACAAAATATGCCGGAGAGTATTATTATTATTATTAGGAGCCTTAACCCTTTTATTCGCATTGTCCAGCCGGCTAGACATACCCGTTGATCGTCTTTTTTATTTTTTCCTGACCAGTATCGTTTGGGCAATTTAGCGACACCAGGACTTGAACTATAAACCATAGCTATTTTTTGCGAATTAAAGGGTTAAGTGTCCCACTGCTGGGCAAAGGACTTTCTCTTTCTCTTCCACATATAGGGATATGTCCAGTGTAGTAGTCATGTGTATTGTGTATGTGTGTGTTCTTCTCTTTATACTATTAGTATAGGTTAGTCTTCGCCAAGACTGGTGTGAGGCTGCCCACACTGTTCCGGGTTTTATAATGAGGAAAAGTCTGTGACATTGTAGCTTCGTATGTTTGTTTGTTTTGGGAAATTTCGGAACCGCTTATCCAATTTCAAAAAATATTTCACCTGCTTGTAGAATGGACTTTAGATGGTTATAGGCTATATTTTATCTGTCGGGTTTGCCTGCATTCCTAGCTATGCGCGGGTAAAGCCGCACGGGCAGCTAGTAATATTATAAAGGGGAAAAGTGTGTGATTATAGCTTTATAAGTTTGTATGTAAAAGGTAATCTTCGGAACCGCTTAAACGATAAAAAAATGTTTTCACCTGCTTGTAGCACTTTCCGGATAGTTATAGGCTATATTTTATCTCGCAGGTTTTCCTGCGTTCTTAGCGATACGCGGGTAAAGCCGCGCTGGCAGCTAGTAATAATAATAAGGGTGCTGGGGGCAGCTTGTGGCGAGCTCAGGGTGAGTGGTGGACGAACCCCTAACTAGCCTAACAAGCTAATAGCATTGGTTCCGCTCATGCCAATGCTCCAAGTTGAACCCGTAAAATGTCGTAAAGGCGCGGCCTGCTGAATCATTAGAAATTGGCTGGAAAGTGACTTCCACAGACTCTCTTCTTGACAACCTTGCAGCTGGTCAGATTTTGCCCCATTATCGCACTGCGCGTGTAAACTAATTGACTATTTTGGGGGGCCCAGTCAGCGAGCGGTGAGCCACTACCCGCTTTTTTATAATAGGGGTGTAGACTCGAAAATTATTATTACTCCAAAAGAAAGAAGGCAAAAAAATATGGCTAGTGTCGAAAATCCCATTAAATATCTCAAAGAATTACGAAGCTTGTTACCGTTTTAATATTGCTTGTTAGAAAAACGCAGTGTGTGACGTCACGTTACGGGATGCTGCCGGGGGGCCGCGTCAACGGCGGCGCTGAATACGGCGGGCACGGCACATTGCCGTCTATTAGTGACGTCACAATCATCCAGCGTCAACGTTTCATATGAAGTTGCGTTTTGCGAATAAGGGACCCCTTCTTAAAACTTTGGACACTTATAACTTCGTGATTATTTAACCTTTTGCGTTGATTTTTTCTCCATTTGACTAAATTTTTAATCCTTTTTCGTGAAAATATGACATTATTGATTATTTTATTTAGTGTCTACACCCCTATTATGAAACTGACGTCACGACTGGTGTCCGCTTGTCTTCTCCCGTATCACATTGTCTAGACCACCTAACAACCAACTCAATACATGGGGTATTGAGTTGGTTATTAGGTGTGGACATGTATCCATGACCTTAGTTTATATCGCAAGAGGTCATTTCAATTGTATTTGTGATTGTTTCAGGCCCTGCAAATCCACCTGCAGCCAGAGGAAGGTGACATCCTCATATTCATGCCCGGTCAGGAGGACATCGAAGTGACCTGTGAGGTAATGACGACCGCTTTAACCTAGTTGGTAGTGACCCTGGCTACGAAGCAAGAGGTCCTGAGTACGAATCCCGGGAAGGGCATTTATTTGTGTGATGAACACGAATATTTCTTCCTGAGCCAGGGATGTTTTCTATATATTCAAGTATCTATTTATCTATATAAGTATGTTTATCGTCGTCTAGTACCTACAGTACAAGCTTCGCTTAGTTTGGGACTAGGTCTATTTGTGTAAGATTGTGACCTAATATTTAAAAAAAAAACTAGCATTTAACGAAAGCCTAGTGAGAAAACGAACTATTTTAACATAATTTGACCTCAAAGGGTGAAACACGCATCGTTAGCTACTCTAGTATCTTTCACAACCCAATAAAGTTATTAATCCAGACAAACAAATGAATCATTTTGTCTAATTGATATTTATTCAATACTTATTCTATCGAATAAACGAGCATTACAAAAAAGTTGAAGATTTCGTTAACATTTTTTTTAGTAATTTTATGTACAGTCAGCGTCAAAAGTAAGTGATCAAAATCAATATTTCAAAACATGTTCTAGCATGACGTCCCAGATATAACTAATTATACCAGTGTAATATTTAACTGAACATTTATATATTCAAAATAAAATGATCCTAATAACACCGGCACACCGAAACGAAATGTCAAATCAATATATATCAAAGCCGAACAAAAGAAAGTCAAAATTTCAAAATGTCGAAATCTGAACTCGGAGGATTTATTTAAAATGTTTCTAAAAAATCAAGCTGAAGTAATAGGAACTCATTTCAGCCCTTGACAGACACGAGGGGTGCTATAGTTGTTTCGCGTGTTTATATGATGAATATAACCGACATTAATCGAACATATGACTTGTATTCCGAGGTAATCTTGCGAGGTCATACAGTCCCAAAAGCCCGTATTTTATAGATAATCAGTGTAATTTAACACACTCAATAATGACTGACTGTTTGAATGGCATGTCACTTACTTATGCCACATTTAGAGTTCATTTACTGCTCATAAACTACAATAGACATCTGACTTTATTTACCGTATATATTGGGACCCTATTTTATCAGTTTCTTTTGCTGTTGACTGTACATTACTTCATTGATAATTAGGTTCTACGTATACTTTCTTACTACAGAATAGTAGCAAAACATTATATTGAGATGTTATTTATTTATCTATACCTATACATATAAAAACTACTCTACACGCCTGCCTGAGAGAAATGGTTGAAAAATAGTTAGTGGAAGCGAACAAGGTTCCGATAGCTCAGTCGGTTGCATGAACATATACTTATGTACATAACCAGGGCTCAAACCATAATCAGGTATTTTTTTCCCCAGGTGTTGACGGAGCGTTTAGCTGACCTGGACAGCGCGCCGCCCCTCACGGTACTGCCGATCTACTCGCAGCTGCCGGCCGACCTGCAGGCCAAGATCTTCCAGCGCGCGCCGCAGGGGCTGCGCAAGTGCATCGTCGCCACGAATATTGCAGGTGAGGTGGCTAGCGTATCCAAGGGTGGCTACCCTTGGATAAGGTGAATGAAGATCCTTATTAAAATCTAATATAGAGTTGAAATAGGGTCAAGCCCTTCCAAACGAAGATCCTGGACTGGCCGTGTGTGACCGTGACCTTGAACCAGGCTGGTCTCTTTTGCCGCTTCGGCTAAACTCCAACACCTCCGAGGAGCAAATTCACCCGAACGCCTAGCTCCGCCGGACAGTGACACTATCGGTAGTTGCTCGGTCGGCGTTGTCACTATGAGTCTCACATAACATGACATCTCTAACTATAAGAAAGAGCACGTTTTACGCGGTAGAGCAGGATAGCTAGCATGATCCGAACATCGGTTTTGTAGATAGAAGACCTGTAGGTACGTCCTCCATCCAGCCATGTCATACCATCTGACCATGCAACTCACACCTGCTCAATCCTGCTATAAGTCAACACACGTAAAAAGAGCTCTGCCGGTCATGTTGTACGGCGGCCGCAGCTTTTTTACGTGCGTTGACTTTAAGGATTGTAACGTCAATTCGGTCGCTTAAGCGACAGGAATATTTTTTATCTTGAACCGATTAAGATTTAAACAAATGTATCATGATTTCAGAAACATCGCTTACCGTGGACGGCATCATGTACGTGATCGACTGCGGCTACTGCAAGCTCAAAGTGTACAACCCCAGGATTGGTATGGACGCACTGCAGGTACGTTTAATTTCTATGTTGTTTGTGAATAAAGTGCAAGACACAAAACGCCCTACACTGTGTTAAGATTTAAATTTCTAACCATCATCCTCATCATGTCAGCTGAAAGAGGTCCACTGCTGGACATAGGCCTCCCACAAAGAGTGCCAAAGTGAGCGCTCCTGCGCCACCCGCATCCAGCGGACTCCCGCGACATTTACCAGGTCATCAGTCCACCCTACCCACCCAACTGCCTACCCACGCTGCGCCTATAAAAAACACAAATCTTCAAATCAATAAACGGTAGGCAGCCGGCTTGCGATTTTTCTGCGTCGCAAGCATTCCTTTTTCATTTAAATCAGATAAGTAGCACGAGGTAGAACTACCAATTTAAGAATAAGAATAAGAATTTATTCATTTAGCACACGAAACACGGAAAAAGAAATTTTCAAGGCAATAGTGCTGAAAATGCAGCAAAACCCGACGACTAGTATATATATAAACGGTATTTTGTCCTAACATCCATATAAACATTTGTGTAATGTCATACTACAAACTATGCAATTTGTCACACCCAACTGGTTATAATTAGAATGAAAGTTATGATAAAAAGGTAGGTGTATTGTACCGCATTATTAGGTGTCAAAGACCCCTAGCTCCTTTAGGAGCACAACCGGGAACAACGCTAGGAGGATGATGAATTGATGATGTATTGTATAGCAGATTGGTCTGACAAATTGGTAAGTCATAAGTCATAACTCATAAGTCATTTATTAACAATATTCAAAATATTACATGTCATCATGCTTAAATTAAGTTGTACACGTTTATGGATATTCATTATTATTGTAGTAACTTGTAAAATTCTTTGATGTCATAAAAAGAGTGGGTGATGAGCCACGATTTTAATTTTTTTAAGAAAGATGTGATA
Source organism: Epinotia bilunana (assembly GCA_947049275.1). Lineage (NCBI taxonomy): Eukaryota > Metazoa > Arthropoda > Insecta > Lepidoptera > Tortricidae > Epinotia > Epinotia bilunana. The sequence continues at coordinate 9,527,099 of OX346265.1, forward strand.
CTATCCGCACATTTTATGTTCGCGGGTAGTTTATTGAATACTTTTGGCCCCACATGAGAGATGATTTTAGTTGACTTGGTCAGTCGAGTGGTATGTGTGAGGAGTTGGTTCATGGACCCCTGCCTTGTGCGAGTTATCTTTTAATGGGGAAAAGTGTCGATGTTCTCTACGACGTATTTGGCAACGTTATATATGTACTGCGAGGGCAGGGTGAGTATATTGTTGTCTCTAAAGAGATTTTGAGCTGCAGTTCGTGGAGGGACAAATGAGATAATACGCACGGCACGCTTTTGTAGTATGAATACACGTTGCCACTCCCAGCCGTACCCCATAATTCGAGACCATAGTTGAATGTTGCTGAGTGAAATAGTGAGTAGTAACAATATCTTAGTTGTTTTTGGGGTAAAACGTGTGCTAGGTTTGTAATGGCCTTCAGTGATCAATAGATTAATTTCTAATCCAATTCAGCATCCAAATCATGAATTAGATGAGATAGAAATTAATGTTCTAAAAAATAAGATAAATATAAAAAATATTGTTGGTTGTCGTCAGATCTACCCGGTGAGCCAGGCCAACGCGCGCCAGCGGGCCGGCCGCGCGGGCCGCACGGGCCCGGGCCGCGCCTACTGTCTCTACACGCAGCGCCAGTACACGCACGAGCTACTCTCCTCCACCGTGCCTGAGATACAGCGGACCAACTTAGCCAACACGGTGCTCCTGCTCAAGTCGTTGGGAGTGGAGGATCTACTGGCGTTCCACTTCATGGATCCACCGCCCCAGGTGAGTTGATACGCAAGGTGGTCTGCTATAAGCAGTGCCAGTACATACGAGAGCTACTCGCCTCCACCGTCCCTGAGATATAGCGGACTTATAGGTCGACCGCTTAACTCAGTCCTCGCCTGCTTGCGTGCGGGTGCAGGGTTATGACGAGAGTATGCTTACCTCGTGTGGTGTAATGTTAAAATAGCAGCACCCCCTTTTATCTCAGGGGCGTCTTACTTCGTATGTCTTAGAACTGATCATTGCTTTTGATAACAGACTCTGTGAGAGAAGTGAAAAATTTATAATCCTTCAGCAACGTCGGTCAAAGCATCCGAAAGGTAAGACGTTCTTGTGGGCAATGTGCTAGTAATTTGTCACTATAAATCGCAGTTTCTTTCTCAACTTTAATGGGGAAACAAGCGGGACTCGTCACGTCGTGTTCCTCATTGCTGAGGCTCGTGATTCCCCGGTCGGGGGTCGAGTTCGCCACCTGCGTCCGTCCTTTGCATGGTGTTGAGTGATGTGCGGACTTGGCATGGCTGGGCCATGTAATGTTATGTGTTTGTGGTTGCAGGACACAATCCTGAACTCCATGTATCAGCTGTGGATCCTCGGCGCTCTCGACGGCACGGGCGCGCTGACGCCGCTCGGGCGGCAGATGGCCGAGTTCCCGCTCGACCCGCCGCAGTGCAAGATGCTCATCGTCTCCGGCGAGATGGGCTGCAGCGCGGAGGTGCTCATCGTGGGTAAGTGTACTCACGGGGAACATACCAGCTGAAGAGGTATCTTTAGTCAAATGGACTCGGGACTCACGAATAAATGATTGAATTGAATTGTATCTCAACTAGCGTCGATAGACCTTTCTACACCTGCGCTCCTTGTAACACCATTTTTAGGAGCCCCTGGCACGCGGACTGATATACCGCCAACTATCCCGACTTGAAAATAAAGATTGCTATGTCGACGCGTGCCAGTGTGAATGCGTCGCATCGGTCGTTTGTACGAATTTCTTTTAGTGCTTGTAGCCGTAAAAACTGTGGTGTAGTGTAACTGGTTCTGTCTATCTGAAGTCTTAAGTAGCGCCGCAAAATGGCCCCATAGAATAGGTGACATTGCCATACACGCGCATACCGGGTTTTAGGCACGTATTTGTTAGACATTTGTAAGGAGCTCGCATTCTATGGTTTTTCTTCGTTCGCTGGTTCGGACATGGAGAATCTGAGAGATGATCGTGCTGTTAAGAGAGCGTGTCTCCGGTCCAGTGCAAAATGTCCCGTTACCTTCCCGATGTTCTCCTAAATGAAGCATATCTGACCACCCTTATTGTCCGCCTGCCGTGAAGCAGCTTAGAAAGGGGAAGTAAACAGCTATAGTTGGACATCATCGTCTGTAGATCTTCGCTTATGGTGGTAGTTCCTACTAGATCCGCAATGCAACGTGTTAAGAGGTGTATGTATGTATGTATGTAAGCACTTTATTGTACACAATAACAGGTTAAAGAATATACATGTCACGCAATAGATCAAGTACAAAGGAACTTATCCCTATAAGGGATCTCTTCCAGCTAACCTTTTTGTTGTCCTCGTCATCTTGTGTTTTCACGGTTGCATCTACTGTTACTGCTTACCGGCAGGGTAATAGCCTAGACCTATTCTCATGGTGCTATTCGTTTACCAGTTTTTCAGCATAATTTCTGTGGGACGCTAGATTCAGCACAACGTCATGTCACAAACCCCCCGCGTATCTACGCCCTTTTCGACAACAAAATTGCGACATTTACCCCAGCGAATACCCGGAATCTTTATTACATTTCAACTTAATGTTTGTTTTACTTTGTTGTTTCCAGTGTCCATGCTGTCAGTGCCATCAGTGTTCTACCGGCCTCAAGGCCGCGAGGAGGAGGCCGACGCGGTCAAAGAGAAGTTCCAGGTGCCCGAGTCCGACCACCTCACCCTGCTGCATCTCTACAACCAGTGGAAGTCCAACAAGTAAGAAACTATACTCCCATTGGCTCGATTCCAGACACGCCTCAGACTCGGTTGAAACCGCCTCAAGCATTTGCTCTTGGACTCTTGGACCACTCAAAATAAAAATGATAGTATTTTTGCAAATAAGCCACAAGGGAACTTTTACATATCAACATTTATATATATCTGTTAATTCTATAGTATGATTTAAAAAAAAAGGATGCATCATTCAAAATGAATTAGATTATCAAAGTTTCACATATCGAGAAAACTATAGAGAAGAAATTAACAAGCCACATGTATTAGAGATGTATAAGTTGTCGAAGTGTCAAACTGAAATAAAACAATAAAATACACTGATGAATCCTGAGAGACATCTCCAAGCGTCAAAACTCAAATGTGTACTTAAGTACCTATTGGGAAATTAGAAATGAATATAACCCGTAACGTTTGAATCTCTGTTCCAGTTACTCCAGCTCCTGGTGCACCGAACACTTCGTGCACGGCAAAGCGATGCGCAAGGTGCGCGAGGTGAGACAACAGCTGAAGGACATCATGCAGGCGCAGCGGCTGCCGCTCGAGTCCTGCGGCACCGACTGGGACACTGTGCGGAAGTGCATCTGCTCTGGTTAGTGTTCAAGGGGTATCAATGGTGTAGTGTGCATGTGCAAGGTGTACCTGTTGGATACTCTGTAAACGCAATACATCCTTACTCTATGGTAGCTGTTTATGTCAACAGCAATGTCTTTTCATTTTTGCCTCAGTGCTAGTCGAGTTCGCTGTACGCTCCTCTCCTGATCCCGAATACATTACATAACTAAGCAACTTACTGTTTCCTACACCCATCAGTACCATTGGCACAAAATGTGCAATGTGTGGCAATGCTCCAAAATGTGCGGGTTTGCATGAATACGCTTGCTCTGGTGTTGTAGCCCTGGTGGTGAGCTCCCGAGGATGTGCTGTGCTCAGAGTGAGGCCCAACAGGTCTCTAGCTACTATCAATAAAGGGTTGCACCGCGCTTGTGATTCATCTGGAGTTGCAAGCGTCCATAGGTGTCTGCTTACCTTCAGGCAGACCGTAGGCGTGTTTGCCACGTTATAGTAATAATAATACCGGCCAAGTGCGAGTCGGACTCGCGCACGCAGGATTCCGTACCATTATCTATAAAAACGGCTAAAATCACGTTTGCTGTATGGGAGCCCCCTTCAATATTTATTTTATTCTGTTTTTAGTATTTGTTGTTATACCAGCAACAGAAATACATCATCTGTGAAAATTTCAACTGTCTAACTATCACGGTTCATGAGATACAGCCTGTTGACAGACGGACCGACAGCGAAGTCTTAGATTACTACCCTAAAAGCGTTTTGCAGACTGGACTATAAATAAGTTGACATTCCGTTGACATCGTTGTCTCAAGACGAGAGTCTTTGACCAGTGTGTGTTGCCAGTGATGACATATGGCACTGAAACATGGTCGCTTACTATGGGCTTCATAAGAAGGCTCAAAGTCACCCAAAGGGCTATGGAGAGGGCTATGTTGGGAGTTTCTCTGCGTGATCGCATCAGAAATGAGGCTATCCGCAGCAGAACCAAGGTAGCCGATATAGCCTTCCGAATCGCTAAACTTAAGTGGCAGTGGGCGGGGCAGATAGCACGTAGAACCAATGGCCGTTGGGGCGGAAAGGTTCTCGAGTGGCGACCACGTACCGGAAGGCGCGGCGTGGGTAGGCCCCCCACAAGGTGGACTGAAGACCTGGTAAAGGTTGCTGGAGTCCGCTGGATACGGGTGGCGCAGGACCGGTCACTTTGGCACTCTTTGGGGGAGGCCTATGTCCAGCAGTGGACGTCTTTCGGCTGATATGATGATGATGATTGTATCCATCGGAGAAGTCACATGCCAGCCAGTGGACCCACCATTAGTGCTTGTTAATTTATTCCTGTTCCGCAGCGTACTTCCAGCAAGCGGCGCGGCTGAAAGGCATCGGCGAGTACGTCAACTCCCGCACCGGGATGCCCTGCCACCTGCACCCGACGTCGGCGCTGTTCGGCCTGGGCGACTCGCCCGACTACGTGGTGTACCACGAGCTGATGATGACCACCAAGGAGTACATGCACTGCGTGACGGCTGTCGACGGCCGCTGGCTCGCCGAGCTGGGGCCCATGTTCTTCTCCGTCAAGGAGACCGGCAAGTGAGTACCACAATTTTATTAACTAAGTCAATTTTGACACGACTAGACAGAGATGTCGCCAGACGCACCGAAAACGCCTGGAGGTCTGTGATGAAGTACATCAATACATGATACCTTCTAGTTAGGGAGCTGGCGAGCAAAATTTCGATATGATCAGCAAACAAGGCAGACGTTATTAATAGTGATATTTTTGCCCTAAGAAACATCAAGGACCTTGTCTGCCACCATGGTGGCGCTGCGTTGTAAATTTACAGCGTTTCAAAAATGTAAAAAAAGTGTGCTATATTATGCGCACACGTCTGCTTCTGGGTCTGATGATCACAGTCATCCTGGAAACACAAAGAATCGAAAAGGCAGACATCCAGGGCTCTAACTTTTGTAGTATTCAATTTTTTAATTTATTTTTATGATTAAAAAAACTGTATATGAAGTGCACACTTGGCAGATTTGAATTGTTCGATCAAAAACAATGAGAAGAACCACGGAAAAATAGTCTACTAACATGTTGCCTCTGCGTTGTCTATTGACAGTGCTCCAAAAATGTCAAAAAAACCGGAGTATGTCATTGACAAGTTCGAGCACTTACAATCAGTGAGCAAAGTGTCTGCCACATTTTTTTTCGAAGTGAATGAATCGAATGGGCGCAATGAGAACCGCGTTCAAATGACTTAGTAGAGATTTTTTTTTTACATTTTTACAACTCCGTCCCATGATAATGCAGAGTCCTGAATGTCTGCCTCTTCGATTTTCTTCATTTCCAAGATGATTGTGACCATGAACTCCAGAGGCATACATGTGCAAATGATTTAATACCCCGATTTTTTTAAGCAACTTCAATCCGCTGTAACGCGAAAACGCAGCGACATAGGACCTTAATTGATTGGACCAAATCAATTCGTAATGACGTTAACTGCAATCCACCTCGACGTGAAACGTGTGCAAATCATATACCGAAATGCTCGCTAGCTCCCTAACTATTCCGATATCATTAAAACGCAGACTCATGGACATGTGCATTCTTCCAATCCATCAATTAATTAATTAATGTGTTTATTATTAATATTATGTAGGATAAGTTGTAATAATTCAGACACAATTTATATTGATTTTATGAATAAATAAATGAAATGAAATCCTTACCTGCGGAGCACAAACTTGGTCTTTGACAAAAGTTCAGAAATCTTTATCCATGGAACGCGGTATTTTGGGCGTGAAATTAACGGATCGTATTAAAAATACAACTCGGACAGCTGACGTAGCTCACACAGCCGCCAAACTTAAATGGGACTAGGCCGGGCACGGCCGAATGCCGGAAGCGTTATGGGCCACAATTACCACCATGTGGGTCCCAGTAACCGCGGCGTCGCGGTAGACCACGTAGGAGATGGGCACGATTGATGCCTTTGACCAAGACCGGTCGGAGGCTGCCCAGGACAAGGATATGGGGAAGAAAAAGGAGACCTTTTCCCAGCAGCGGGACAATAAAGTCTCATAATAATAATATAATTTTAATGAATGGAATCTAGTTACATTACATAAAATGCGCGCTTCCGTAAAAACCCCACCTTCTCATGCTCTCCATTATACTGGTGACCTAAAAATGCGTCCTAAACTCAAAGGGCAGCCGCAGACTGACATACAGAGTAAAGCTAGGCGCTCATAAGGACGAGCATCAGTGCCGCCTTAATAATCCGCGTAAAATCTGTATTCTTGAACCATAGGTTATAGGTTATAGGTGTACGCGGGCTAGGTTTCCGCAACTCGACGTCATAATAGCGCCTATTTTGCGTATGGGTTATTGGCACTACTGTTATTCGTGCCAACCCAGTTCCACCAGGAAGCCTAGCAGACCCTTTATGTTGCCGACGGCCTCCGGTAGTGACCCCGGTGTTCCGAGGTGCTTTGCCCGGTATTCTGCCACCCCTGGGCACGTCAGAATGACGTGGGCGGCTGTCTCTTCCTCTTCCATGCACGCTCTGCAGAGAGGACTGTCTGTAATACCTAGAGTGAAAAGGTGTTTGTTTAATAGTGCATGACCAGTTATGGCTCCTGTCAGGAGACGGAGTGCCGGCCTCTTTAGCTGCTTTAGCTTCCTTGCCAATCCGGGGTTGATTGTCGGGAGGGCCTCTCTGGTTTGCCTGCAGGTACCTAGGTTATTCCAGAATTTTTGATGTTCTGCCTTGGTGTTTAGTCGTAGTGTGCTCCGCAGCCATGCAGGGGGTAGAGGGATCGTAGGTTCCGGTCCTACGGCTTTTGATTCTGAGCCTTCTCTAGCCAGTGCATCCGCTGCGTCGTTCCCACGTGAATTGCTGTGCCCTTTGATCCATTGTAGGGTTATGTCGCTATTGGTACATACCTCTGATAGGATTTGGTGGCACTCGTGTATCAGCCCAGACGTTGTCGCGTGACCTTGTAGGGCTTGCAGTACAGATCGACTGTCGGAGAGTATGCGGATGGGGTATCCCCTTACCTCTCTGGAGGCGATAGCATGAGCGGCCATTATTATGCCCATACACTCAGCCTGGAAGACTGTGTTTTGGGTCCCTAATGGTGTTGAGATTCGTATGTTTAGGTCCTCCGAGAATGCTCCTGCTCCGGTGCCTGACCTTGTCTTGGACCCGTCCGTGAAAATTCTTAACTCCCTGGGGTTAAGTCCTTCCTGGGGGGTTTCGTATAGTTCGATTTTGTACTTCTTGTCAAAGACGAACTGTCTGGGGATGATGTCGATTGTTGCCTCTATGAGGGGTTCCCTACCTACAGCCTCGTAGAGTATCTCGGTGTGAGGAACCCTGGGCGGCCTCCAGAGGTGCTGTTTTTTGAGCCGTATGGCTGACGCCAGTGCTTCTTGCCTGATGAAGAGGTGAAGCGGCGGAATGTCCATGATGGCTTCCAGGGCTGCAGTAGGTGTGGTCCTCATGCAGCCGCTAGCCGCCATGCAGGCCAGTCTCTGGAGGCGTTGTAGTTTAGCTTCGACCGTCGTGAGTGTGGTACGAGGCCACCACACCACAGCGCCGTAGCTTACTATTGGTCGAATTATTGCCTGGTAAAGCCATAGAGTGATCTTGGGGTTTAGTCCCCAGGTCCTACCTACCATTCTACGACATTGCCAGAAAGCGACTGTAGCTTTTTGGATTTTGTTGTCCAGGTGACTGCTCCAATTAAGTTTGGAATCAAGTATTACACCTAGATACTTTACCTCTGTTGATAATTGGAGCTCTGTATTGAACAGCCTGGGTAGGCGGTAGGTCCCCAGGTTCCGTTTGTAGGTGAACATTACCAGCTCGGTCTTCCTTGGGTTGACTGTTAGTTCGTTGTCGTTGCACCAGTGTTCCACTATGGCGAGTGCGGAACGGGTGACGTCGCACACTGTACCTGTGTGGGTGCCGCTGGTGAGTATCGCTATGTCGTCAGCATACCCGATGGTGTAGTGATGACTGTTATTTAATTTGGTGATTAAGTCATTGACCACCATGTTCCAGAGTAGTGGAGAGAGGACGCCTCCCTGGGGGCACCCTTTCGCTACCCGTGCCTGCCTTGTCTTGTCTTCCCCGAGTCTGATGACTCGTTGACTTAACATGTTTTTTATCCATTTTGTAATAACCCCACTCACTCCGTGTCTAGTCAATGCTGCGGTTATGCTGGTGAATTTAGTCTTGTCAAAGGCTCCCTCTATGTCAATGAAGGTACCTAGGCACATTGACTTGTTTTTGATTGCGACTTCAGCCTTGGTGACCACAGCGTGAAGCGCAGATTCTGTTGATTTACCTGAACTGTAGGCATGTTGGTTCTGATGCAGAGGTACACGCACCAGCACCCTCTCTCTCAGATGTCTATCACACAGCCTTTCCAACGTCTTCAGCAGGAAGGAGGTTAGGCTTATCGGTCTAAAGGATTTGGGGTCCGTGTAGTCTCCTTTACCTGGTTTTGGTATGAAGATAACCTTGACTTCTCTCCACTGTCGAGGCACAAACGTATGTGCTAGACAGGCGCCCAGGACGATAGTAAGCCTGTGCGTTAGCGGCGCCCCACCCCATTTCAGTAGGGCGGGGAAAATTCCATCTGGCCCTGGAGATTTGTAGGAGTCAAAGCTGTCGATGGCCCATTGTGTTCTTTGGGGAGTTATTACCTCGCTGGCCAGTCGCCACCCCTCTTCTGTGGGGGTGGTTTCCTCATCCAGTTGCCTAATTGGACTCGATATCTCGCAGTCCGGGAAATGCGTCTGAACTAGGACGCGCTCTGTTTCCTCCGGCGAGTTGGTGAGGGTGTCGTCAGGTTTCCGCAGGGTTCCTAGAGTTAAGGCTGTATTGTTGGAGAGAACCTTCCTTACCCTGTTGGCCTGTGTAGTTGACTCGATGTTGGTACAGAAGTTGTGCCATGAGCTTGTGCTCCTGTATCTGAGCCGTCTTTTGTACCTGGACTTGGTGACCTTGTATCTGTCCCAGTCCTGGTCTGCCATGGTGTTCATTGCCCTATTGAGTTGCTTCCTCATTTTCTTCCTGAGTCTCTCCAGCTCAGGTCCCCACCAGTTGGCCTTGTTTCCTTTGCCTGTTGGTGGGGTTGATAGAGGGCAAGTTTGATGGTAACAGTCTATGATGGTATCCGTAAGGATTCCTACCTGTTTGTCTATTTCTGCGACGCCTAATATTTCCGGAGGAACCTCGGTACGCGCAAGTGCCCGACCTATTTCCTGTGCGTACTGGGCCCGGTTCGTTTTCCTTGGGTTCCTCCTGGGTGCTGCCGCGAGTGTATTTACCTGTAAGTCGAATCGAATCCATCTGTGGTCTGAGCACGAGAGTTCACTCGATACGTGCCAGTTTGAGATGTGCTTCGATGCTTCTTCGGTTGCTAGTGTCAAGTCAATGATTGTTTTGCTACGTCTGTTCACAAACGTTGGAGTTGAACCTGTGTTGATTATGTTTAGGTTTGTAGTAAATAGGTATTCGACAAGTTTCTTACCTCTGTCGTTCCCTATGGCCATGCCCCAGAGGACGTGGTGTGCGTTCGAGTCGGTGCCCGTGATGAGCTCGAGTCCCGCCTCCTCGCAGTAGTTGACCAGTCTCGTCATGTCGTGTGGCGGTGGGTCGTCGGCTTCCGGCATGTAGGCCGAAGCCATTACCACCTCCTGTAGTTGGGAGTCCTGCACTCCTCGCACCATTATGGCGCACAGGTCTCTGGAACAGAAACTTGTTAGAGGATGCGCTTGTATATTCTTTGTAGTGTAGATGCAGGCCCGGGGGTTTTCCGGTCCCGTGTGTACTGTCAACTTACCTTCTGTGCGGCGGAGACCGCAGACAGTGCCCTTCCTGACCCACGGCTCCTGGATCAGTACTATGGCTGTAGTGTTGGCCTCCATCCACTTCCGTATTTGAGCCGTTGCGGTTTCGCTGTGGTGGAGGTTGGCTTGGAGGATTTTACAAGTTGGAAAGGAAGGGGACAGCGACATCGTCGTCAGTCTCCTCCGTCGACATCTCCTCTGTCGACGTCTCCCTCTCCTCCTTGCCCTCATCTCTACGGATGGCCAGCTTCTTTAGCTCCTCTGCGCATCCCTCCTCGCTTTCCGAGTGGTCGCGAAGAAGGAGTTCTTCTTCGTCCGTCTCGGGAGCGGGGTCGGTCTGCTCTGGAGCCTGGAGAACTGGTTCCGCGACTACCTCAGCAACTTTCGTTGCCTTGGCTGTCGCCGTAGGAGGGGTGTCTGGGTTGGTGGCGTCCGTCGAGTCGGTGGGTTTGGCAGGGGGGTTCTCCCCAAACTTGCCACGGGGTCCCTCGAACTTGACGTACACCGAGCCCAGCATAAAGCTGAGTCGGCGTCCATGGTCCATCAGGGGCCCCACCACCGTCTCTGGGATGCTGAGCGTGGCGAACGTTTCCGTTGCCTGTACCTCGAACCGGATGACCAGCCATCTGTCGATGTCTGCCCATCCGTTCTGGTAGCGCAGCATGCGTGCTACCACGTTCGGACTCTCGTGGATCCCCGGTAGCAAGATGCCGACGCGCACGCGCTTCGGCAGCTCGTCCGGGCGCTTCACCACGAGCTTCTGCCCGTCGGAAAGGGTGATAGCAGCCACACTGCGCTTCAGCCACTCGAGAGTGGTCTTGTTCTCGCACCACAGCCTCAAGGAACCGTTTGTGAGCACCGGCTTTCCCCGAAACTGTGGACCCTCGGTCTGACTGCTTCCAGGCTGCATTGCCTCTTTAATAAGAAGACCTTGCATCTGGTGCTGTATTTCCTCGGATTGCTGCGGGCTCAGGTGTTCCGCTGTGGCAGTGGTGACGGCCACTAGCAGATCCGCCTTCACGGCATCCGCGTACGCAATCCGGGGCGTTTCGCCATGAGGCTCGATCCTCTGCCTTGATTCTTGAACCATGCATAAACAGAGATATAAACATACGTGGACGCGGATTATTCGGCCGTACATTAACCGGAGCCTATGACCGTGCTTCTGCGGCCTACACACTATAGGATCAGCCAAATGCAGATATACGAAGCACGCTATGTGTGCTCAATAGTGCAAATATTATAGGAACAAAAGCAAGGGCGCCGCCAGGATTACTTTCAGGGAAATGCATCTACACATGAATCCAGTAACTAATATATATAATATAGAATTATACATGCAAGTTGTAGATAAATGCAATGTCAAATTGAAATAGCGTGGTTTTTGTTTTGACATCGTAAACATACTTAGTATCTGTAGTTGGTACTTGGCTGGCATAATTGCTCGGGGAATGTTTTGATTTGCTGGTTTTTACGTAAAGATGAAATAATAATATTGAGAAAATGGCGAGAAACTACGTAAAATGTGTATTTGTTCCAACAGTGTGGTACCTTGCACCCCGCTGCCGGCGCCCATAAACTCAAGGTAGTTTATCCGTTTCAGATCCCACCGCGACAAGCGCAAGGAGGCAGCGGTGCACCTCGAACGCATGGAGGAGGAGATGAAAGCCGCCGAACACAAGATGGCCGAAGACAAAAAGATACGGGATCAAGACGTGCCCATCAAACAGGAGATCGCTACTCCTGGACTCGGCACTCCAAGGCGAACGCCCTCAAGACTCGGGCTGTAGGTTTAAAGGAGATACGAATATAGGCACGACCTTCACCCGTCTGTTTTATTGCGATACCACAGCGTTGGGAGCAAGCGGCGCGGCTGAAAGGCATCGGCGAATACGTCAACTCAACCGTTGAATTTTTTTCGAGAGTAATATTAAGCTTGTATTTAGTTATACTGTAAGTGACCGAAATAAAACATGATTTACAGAACAAAACTTTTTATTTTCGCCTTCATATAAACTTGAACAGCTAAGTAATATGGCTATGCTAGAGATACTAAAGTTCTTATACAACTTAGTTAATAGCACATGCAGCTGTCTTTACAAGAATACTTTTTTATACATTTTGAGCTCAGCTGTTGGGATTAGTAGTTAAAGCAATAACGCATATTTTCAGTGTCCGAGAGGCAACCGGATGGCTCGCGGTATTTGAGTACGTTACTATGTACGTACGTTTGTTTATTTTTTATATTCCGGATACATAAGTAGCAGCCCTCGTATTAGACGACAATAAACATACTTATATAGATAAAGAAATCCATACTAATATTATAAATGGGAAAATGTATGTGTGTTTGTTTGTCCGTCTTTCACGGCAAAACGGAGCGACGAATTGACGTGTTACCTTAAATGGAGATAATTGAAGGGATGGAGAGTGACATAGGCTACTTTTTGTCTCTTTCCATAGGTGAAAGGGTGAAAGTTTGTATGGAGCTACGATATAAACGACTTCCACGCGGACGGAGTCGCGGGCAGAAGCCAATAGTACCTATATACATAGAAAACATCCATGACTGGAACGAATATTCGTGCTCATCACACAAATAAATGCCCTTACCGGGATTCGAATCTGGGACCTCTTGCTTCGTAGGCAGGGTCACTACCAACTAGGCTACAGCGGTCGTCATTCGAATTCTGAAAAAAAAAACTGAGCCAACTTGGACTAGGGCGGAAATTGGGGGAGTGAAAAAAATAACCATCGCCAGGTATTCGAATTAGACCAGCATTTCATTATACAAACACACTTTCAGGCAATCGCTGTTTCAATCGGCTGCCTCGCGACAATATTTTTTTCCGATACATTATTCTGTATTCGCCCCAGTCCAAGTTGGCTCAGTTCGGTTGCACAGGGCGGTTCCACAACACTTCGGGAGCTCAAATACCGCGAGCCATCCGGTTGCCTCTTGGACCCTGCAACTACGCGTCGTTGCTCTGAATATAGCCTCCATGCCAATTGTATCAAATCGGGTCTAGATAACGCCACGTCGCGCACAGACGTTCTTCGGACAGCATTGCTTAGTTGCAAAACAATTTCAGGCTCTTCAGGCGCTCTTATCGCTAAAACACAATCTCTTCCAGACAACCTTTGGGTAGTAGAGATGCTGCAAAACAATGTTTCATCATCATTTATCCGTCATTTCAATCAAGAATAATTCCTGAAGTTATTTTAATAGCTTATTTTTTATATGTAACGGATATATTATCAATTAAATAGTTACCCAGCGACACAATGCGACAACATTTCAAACGTCAGAAAAGTTATAAATTAATTAGCTTCTGAAAAGTCATATTTATAAATATTTTGTCTCTATTTTGGTACATTTACATTTGCTCTACAAAATTCAAGATAAATCATACAAAATAATTATTTCTTCATTTAAATCTACATAATTACTTCCGGGGGGAAAGTTTCTTGAATAAAGCATCTTAGAATAACATTTTAAAATGAAATCAACAAAAAAACGCTATTATAAATTAATGTTTTTCAAAACCGTATTTTTCCTAGAGTACTTCATTCCAGACCTTGGTTTTAACAGGACTTAACTGCGGCTAGCATCTGTCGCCGCGACGCGACTTGACGAGATAAATCTACCTTTCTCTTTGGCAGAGGTCCCACGCACATTGGCAGCAAGTTGTGTAAAACCCCAAAAAAGAAGGAAGGCGTCTTTTTAAAAATTTCGCAGTTATTAGATGAACTGATTGACTAAATAAAAATTCTACTATTGTTTACGTTCAATTTTGTCTTCTAGTGATTTTGGCCAGTAATAAGAATATTTGTCTTGTATTATTCTCGTCTCCTTCGAGGTCCTCACCTGGCGGCTCAGACCTCGAACCCACTCGTCCATCTATTGCCTACTTTCTAGCCTTTACAACAATGTACTATTACTATGTAGTCTTTATTGCAATGCGTGAAGGTGCACTTTTTACTGAGCGTTTGAACTTATCGATACATTTTATTCAAGAACTAGTCATAAATCACGAACGAAGAACTAGTCAATAGGCGAATTGAGGAATGTACACTAAATTGCAACAATATTAGGTATTAGTAATTTAGAAAAATGGGTACATGTCATTTTTGTATAGTTCGTAAGCACTTAACAATTTTTCAAGTCAGGAAGGAGGAATCCGGTAGATAGGCGCTTTCCTCTACAAAGCAGAAAAACTGCCATATCGGCTACGAGCGTAGCGTTACGAAATCGTTGGCCACGGACGTGTTAAAACAATCCTCGCTTGCTTTTACGGGTGATACAGATTCAGTAAAACAAAAGTTTTATTTTGTGGTCCATAGTTACATGTTTTATGCCAAAATAAGCTATTCTATTCCGAGCCGAACAGTTCTATTGCTCAAAGACTGTACATATTAGTCTGTCATTTTTAGTAGGATCCCTAGAATGTACGTTCCAATAATCCGCGTCCAGGAATCTTTCTTTCTCTTTATACATCGGTTAAACAGAGACAGATAATGTTAATTATTGAACCGCACATAAAAGGGATCCTTTTTTATTTTACTGTTATATTTACTAACAAAATAAGTCATTTAACATCATCACTGCCAAGAATTACGAATACATCCAACTGTGGTAGCTCCCCACCTGTCTACCTTTTGCAATAAATACAAACACTTCACACAAAAGTATTTTCAACCTAATAAGTATCATAACAAGGGTTTTTAAAATCTTACTCAGTTGAACACCGGGGTAGTCTTAGTATCAGCATCCTCCAGTCAAAAAACCTAACAACCTAAAAAATACTGATTTGCACAGCTAAAATACAAATCGTTCAACAAGATTCGATTTTGATGTGCAATAGGCTATTCTACGATTTTTTAAAATATATTTTAAAATGTTCGCATAGATTCCGATAGTCAACTGGTATTTTTATTTCCTCAAAATAATATCCCTTTAAGCAAATAAATAATGGTTGAAATTTGAACATTATATATTCGGGGCAAAAAGGCAGCCGCCATTATCGTGACGTCATAACTGCAATAACAAACCACAGACTACTAAGAAGATACACGTCAAACGTGCATGTAATTCTTTTACTTCTAATCTATGCCTTCTGATAGTTCTGATTTTTCATGGATTTTCTAACTAAATATGAGCTTTCATACTCGTTTTCGTTGGTGTGTTGCGCCAACTTGTAATAGTTCAACGTTGAAGACTCCTCAAAACATGTAAACTTATCATCGGAAATATACAATAATATATTGTTCTAATATAGTTTCGGAAAATGAAACAGAATATACTTACAAAGCTGTTTTGATATTTCTGCATTCAGTAGAAAAGAAATCTGTATTATACGCAAAGAACTTTGCAATCGTTACTGCTATTTTCGGTAGATTTGTATTGTCAGCTTTTACAAATCCAACCTCCATCGTAGATGGCGTAAAATAGCGTATCAAATCGGAATAAATACAATTTGAGTCCACAATATAAATAATTTTTAACTTTTTGTTGTTGTTTACAACGAAAATTTGTTTTTGTACTTGCTATTCTGACGTCACTCACAGAAGACAAAATGGCAGTCAGCGGTTTTGGTCACGTGACATACATATAATAAATATACGATTTTAATTTTGAAATCAAAAATATTTCTTATGTTTTCATAACAAAATAGTATTATATTCGTATTTCCTAAAGTCAAAACTATAGAAATAACATATAATAACATATAGCCTATTGTTAAATTTTGACGAGCATTTCAGTATTTTTTGGTACGCAGTCAGTATTTTTTGGTACGCAGTCAGTATTTTTTGGTAAGCGATAATAAAAATCCCATTTTTATATAACCATTGAAAAAAATTCTCGGCATACTGTTGCAACTCATGACGTCATTAATTCTAAAACTATTATTGCGGGTAGGAATTACCATGAGGAGGCAAAGTTGCCAATGTAGACGGAACCTAACTTAATTTTATTATTTATACGTACACTACTTACAGCCTCTTAACTCGACGATTTACTAGTGAACAATATGAACAACATGCAGCATTTAGGCACATGTATACTAAAACTAACATTTAATTCTATCATAAAAATACTTTCTCTATTTCCAAAAAGCTGAATGTCTGATAAGTAGTTACTCTCCTTTCTTATGAAGGATAGGGCTAAATCAATTGCCAGATTTATCTGGATATTAATCCCATATCCCTGTCAGCCCATAAAATATTGATAGTTATATTAGTAACATTTCATCGGTCATGCCCGTCCTGACATAGCCGTCAGTACTATAGTCGTAATATACGAATAGCGGACAGCGGTGGTCAAAAAGTTTATACGCAGTTATAAAAACAGTAGTACTTATTTAAACTGGGTTTTCGATTAAGACAAACAGTAGGAAATAACCTGTTTTATTTATAGAACTCATGTAAATCGAGGTACAGTACAATCACGTTGATAATAAGTCTCCATTTTGACGTTTCAATTCGTTACCACCTTATTATCGGTTATAAGATCGTAATTAGCATACATATGAGACGTAATAGTACATTACGTACCTAGGGCGGTGAATTCGTGATTGGCCCAGATCGCAGGTGTTTATATATCGCCATAAATATGCGATCTGGGGCTTTACGAATTACCACCCGTGGTGGGTACACAATTTTACGTCTTCACCTGGCCACAATGCGAGTTTCACCGTACGCGCAGCGTGCAATAAAACTCGCATTATGGCGTATGTGACGTAAAATAATATAGCTATTATCGCTCGTCAACTACTTTAATTTCAATTTAATCCCTTGAATATAGAGATACAAGATATTTCTAATATAAATTTGAACATTATTGAATGCTTTTTTCATTCATCGTAAGACGGAAGTCACGCAATTTCATTCACTCAACGCCATAAACATGTAGACAAACATGTATTGTTATGGAAATAAAGTGAAAATATATGTACCTATGTTTGTGACCTGTATAAGGATTTTGAAGCTAATCTAAATTTATCGAAATATTCATGCGAGGCAAGATCGAATCTGATTTTTCAAATGACTGAATACAGTAAAAAAAGAGGATCTTAAGTAAATAAAATAAACAGCTACATAAAACTAACTTCCGCGTACATTCTAGTGAGCAGAATACAGTAAATTGGAAATATATCGAAATGATGACCTATCTCTACCAATACCCTAGATCACCCACCATAGCAAAATTGGCAATGAGATATGAATCACCTCAAAATGAAAAATAGAAGAATTTTAATGTTTTCAAAATCGATCGATGCAGTTTAGATATTATTTAAGTTTTAAATTACATTACGTTATTTCTGTTATCCGTTTAGATATATTTGCACTCGCATTTACGTAGGTATTATAACTCTGTCATATAATTAAGGTTTTTCCATAGCTTATATTGGTGTTTTTACTGAATACATGTACCTAATTTCATAAGTTATAAGTTATAAATATATTGTGTCATTGTATCCGAACATTAATATAGAGTTTAAGATTAATGAATTTTTATCGCAGTCAGTCAACAATCCCATTTCCACATTAAGAAATGGGAAACATAACAAATGTTTTAACGTTAAATTATATCAAATAAAGGTATACTCTTCTATACTAACCGCAGTCACGCTTATATGACAACGGTCAAATGGTTTACGGGGTCGATCGAATTTTCTCGGGACTCGTAGCCGCTATAAAATTACTTTACAGGTACAATCGCTATCAGATATATCGGAGCTGCCAAAGTGGTCACAAATATCTGAACACGTCTCTATTGTCGAAGCATTAGAGACGTGTTCAGATATTTGTAAGCACTTTGGCCGCTCAGATATACAATGGTGACTGTACAATACGAAGTTATTTAACTGATTTATTAGTTTTATTACATTCAAGTTACAAAATTGTTAGATTCATTGGCCGTTTCTTCAGTTGATGCTGATCGTATGCGAGTTATGTTAGCACTGCTAAAATTTACTTCATAATGTCATATTGTAGCGCGCCCTAAAGTAGGTATGTCGCAACGTAAATGGAAAAATTTACAGTGGTGACACTGAACAGAGGCCCGCTCTCTTATAGATTATATCGTTATGATGCGGTCTACAAAATCGACCCGGCGGCTAGAATTAAATAAGAAAATATCAAACAACCCAACGTGCCGCGCTAGCCGGTCACCGTGAGGTTTAAGCTGTGCTTCTCTATATACCTCTGGCGCGCTTCGGCGATCATCTGGGTCTTCCGGTCCTGGAAGCTGAGTTGGCGCTCCTTGGCGCACTTGGGGAAGGGGGCCTGCGGGGCGGGGGCCACGTAGCGCGGCCGCGAGGGCCCCGCCAGCGCGGGGCCCGTCGGGGGCTCCGGCGGGGGCTCCGGCGTGTACGGACTCACGCCTTCCAGGAAGTTGGTTACTGTCACGTCCACGCTGCGAGTTACAGCTGAAAAGTACACGCATTTGTTATTTTGCTTTGGGTGGCGTCCCATTTGGCGTAATGATTAAATACAAAAATTTATAACACTCACAATACACGTATAATATATTCATTAAGGATGCAAACAACTTTACAAAAATGGTATTGTCCAAGTTGGTTAATTATAAAAATAGGACACTTTTACACAGCCTAAGTCAACGTACCCTAAAAAGACCGCGTACAGTAAGCATGGTAATGTCGAACGGAGATTCTAAACAGAACTCGTCTTGCAAGTATACGGCAAATGCCGGAATATTTTAAACCAGATTTACTGGGCCGTTCGCTGGTAAATGCCACAAATAATGCGTTTGCGCTTCAAAAACTCGTTAGTAAGGCTAGGCTGGTCAACTTTCAAAAGGTGATTAATAAATGAGGCGTGGATGGAATGAATGTAAGGCGAGAAATGGATGGATGAAAGCCAAAACGAGAAACAAAACAAATCAGTACACGTTAGCGATCTAATGCTTTTCGGAATTTCGGGAAATCTGGTAATCGGATGATAATAATCCCGATGTATAGTTGCGCCCTGCGATCAGTTCGTGCTTGGAAAGTAAGCGAGCGCATGTTATGCTGCGTAAAATCTAGACTACGGTTACACAACTTATCAAGATTTTGTAAATAAAGGTTAAGACGCTGTCAACACCAAAATGCCCTTGAGGATTTGGGATAGCGCGCACACTGTCTATTTGTATCGGAGTAAACGAGAGCGAGTGTTACTGGGCGGCGCGGTGTTTCGGTTTTTGACTCGTTAGCGGTTTAGGTATGAATATGTTGACTTCATGTTTTTAATTGCAGACCCATACGTCAAAAAAATAAAGACACAGAACCGTTTAATGATGATTGTAAGACCAATCTTTGCAATTATTTTCTATCGAGCCGATTTCGTCCAATTATGTATCGAGCCCGGTCTTTGAAATATGGTGTAAAAACTGCTTAAATAACATCAACTTCAACAAAATTAGGTCATGTCAGCCTGTTAACAAGTTCCCGGAAACCTCCCTTGTAACGCTTGGAATGAAGAACTTGGCCCGCTGCGATGACAACACGCTATCGTCGATCAGACCGTGCACACGAATCCGCTTCAGAGTGAAAACTCCAGAGCGTGGCTTCTCGTATCCTCGTGGAAATTATAACGAAGGCTACTGCCCGACGAACATTGGCCTTATATCCCGTACCAGAAAGCTACGAATAAAATAAAAAGGTAAGTACTACGTCACTACTGATGCAACTACGAGCCGCCACGAGACATAACCAAACCATGCTTACCCAGAACGCTATCAAACGACTGGCTTTCGTATGCAATAAGATGTGAACCTCCTGTTCACGCTGTTCCTCGGTTAAAATTGCGGTGACTACTGCGACTTCCTTAGCCTAGAAGTGAGCTGCCAGCTTGCAGCCAGAAATGCTCTCAACGCCTCCGAAAGTATTGTAGCACGACTTGCACACACAACTTCAGCACTTTCTGTTGTAACACAGCTGTATTATGGCAACAGCCAATAAGCAACATTTCAATGGAAATGAGACTTCAGACAGAAGAAGAAATGTGTTTTCTTGAACAGTAAGCTCAAATGAATGACCCATTTTTATCCGTTTGGCAATTTTGAAAACCTCAAATCCGAATCTAGAAAATTCCCATTCAAATTTTAAATTACTTTTTTTTATATGCGGGGGGGGGTATTCTAGACCTCAAAATAAGTACCCTAAATCAGACAATACCGATGCATAACGAAAATGAATAAAACCGCCACCTATGAAAAAATCCTGACACCTCGAGCCACGCCTGCTGTGTTGACATACACACTGATGGAACTAATACACTACAAATGCGATAGATGGCGCAGAAGTAAACGGTCCCATACGATAGCGAAACATTCAAACAGCGTCGATATTAACACAGTATAGAAGAATAATACAGTAGGTAATCTGAGGCCGTTTAGGAGCTTTCGTTACCTACTTTCGCTCGATGCGCAGGGCTGTGTCAAGTTTGTGGCTTGGCATACCTATAATACTAATTTTGCTTTTAAAGTATGCAAAGTATTTCTGTTACAGTTTAATAGACAATATTGTATACACAAAGTAATAATATTATAGATAGTTGGGTATGTGTTTTTATTTTCCCACTTCATGGAATATTTTAATACCACTATACTATGCCTAAAATATTTCCTAGCAAGTATAATAGGTTGGTAGGTGCTTAGTTACAAGCCTATTCGGCTCCTTTTGATATCGTGGCACTGGCGGCTCGCTGTCTTCATACCTACGAGGCGGCTTCCTTTGACGTAGCGAGTGAGAACGAGCGAACACCGCAACGGCGCGGCCCCGATTGAAGCATTCTCCATCATTCCCGAAGGCTATGTGTGTGTGCGTACCGAACACGCGCGCATGTGTGCAGCCGTGCGATGTACCTTTGTTCGAAGTTTATCTACTGTTCATATACTGTGATATTAAATCCCTTGCAGTTAATGCTGCAGTAGGTACTAGTTTACAAAAGCGACTGCCATCCTAGATCCAGAGGGAAAACTAAACCTCATGACCATAATTGTGCCATCTAAACCCTTCCAGCAGGTAACAAAATGCATCCTTGAAACCTTCAGAAGCAACTGCGAAAACAACGGTTCGTAATATTCGCCGTGAAGCATATTAGATAGTTACCCAGGTCCCTCATGATGTCCTTGAGCGGCACCCTGGGCAGCACCTCCTTGACCTGCTGCGCGCGGCGCTGCAGCTCGCGCGAGGGACCAGCGGTCACTGGTCGAGTGGGAGCCGGCGACCGGCAAAGCTGCGAGTACTCGATGTCTGTCGCCTCTATCTGTGATGCAAATGGGAATAACTTATCACTAAATC
The DNA here is from genome assembly GCA_947049275.1 of Epinotia bilunana. NCBI lineage: Eukaryota > Metazoa > Arthropoda > Insecta > Lepidoptera > Tortricidae > Epinotia > Epinotia bilunana. Next base: position 9,548,605 of record OX346265.1, read on the forward strand.
ACTAAATGGAAAAGTAATTGAGAAAAAAAAACGTTTTTTATTTATACAGCTTGTAACGAAAATTGGGTGTGAACCGATATAGGCCATGTTCAGTAGCGTATTGCAATTCCAAAAAAGCATTTTTTTTAAATATGTTTTGTTTTTGTTTCCATTTAAATTTTTGTTTGATTTCACAAAAAAAAAATGTTTTTGTTTTTAATACCAATAATTACACGGTCTCACGAAAGTTTAAATTCGAGTTTTTGTTTTTATTTACATTGCTTTGTATGACAACAATAACGTAAAAGCCGTCACCTGCGTATCAAAAAACCAACCCAAAACATTTGTTTTCATAACACAGCAGTGCGCACGGTGATTGAAAATGAGATTAACTCTCCCACCCTTCACCCTCGCGGGGAATGTTGTCAACAGAAGTAGACTGTAATGTAAACCAAAACAAAAATCTCAATGTAAAAACAAAAACAAACGTATATTTGGAATCATAATGCGCTACCAAATATGCCTTTCAACGGTTCACACCCCATTTTTGGGGTCTCTCATTCATCAAAATCGGCTCAGTATCTTAAACGCTAAGGCGGAGCACACATAAATACAAACGACTGTTAAAATATATCCCTTCGTTTCGGCTCTACTGTAGTCGGGCAAATCATAAGAAGCGCAAATGTACATAGGCCACACTGAAAGTTTTGCACTCCTGGGTATTCACACTCATTCCAATTTCGAATTGATTATTTAAAAAAAATATAGACCTTTGTTTATGGAATGTACTAAATATTGGCGGGAAATCGATAGTCATTTGTTTTTTTTTGTCAGTTCGAAATAAACCGATTGCATTCAAAATGGATTTGACGCGTAAAGATTTTAGAGCAATGATTTTTTATGATTTTAAAAGTTCTCTTTCTCCGCATGAGTGTAGTACTCGCCTTCAAAATGCATTTGGTGTTGAAGCACCACATCTGAGCACCGTGAGACGTTGGTACGCTGAATTTAATAGGGGCCGTGTTAGTCTCGATGACGAGTTTCGTGAAGATCGACCGTCAACCGCGGTCACTGAAGAAAACGTTGCTGCTGTGAGACGACTGATAGAAGAAAACCGACGAATCATTTACGACGAAATTCGAGGACAATTAGGGATTGGTATGAGTCAAATACAAAAGATTTTACACGAAAATTTAAAAGTCAGGAAACTTTGTTGTCGGTGGATTCCTCATGAACTAACTTCAGGCCAAAAACGGGCACGTGTCGACTGGTGCCAAGAAATGCTGCGGAAATATAAGAACGGATGTTCAAATGGTGTATATAACATCGTAACAGGAGATGAAACATGGATTTATTGTTACGATCCAGAAAAGAAACAACAGTCTAGTGAATGGGTCTTTGAAGGTAACAGTAGGCCAACAAAAATTCAACAACCCAAAAGCGTTGCCAAACAAATGATCGCTTGTTTTTTTTCAAAAAGTGGCCATGTCTGAACAGTCCTTCTAAATAATAAAAGAACTGTAAATGCCGAGTGGTACACCACAACTTGTTTGCCCACAGTCTTTAAAAAAGTTCGCGAGACACGACCACGAAGCCGCATACTCCTGCATCATGATAATGCGTCCCCCCACACTGCAAAAAAAAACAAAAGCGTTTTTGAGTTCCGAAAATGTGGAGACCGTGGCTCATCCGCCTTATAGTCCAGATCTTGCACCCTGTGACTTCTACCTTTTCCCGAAAATCAAGGATTTGATGAGAGGTTTAACATTTAAGACGCCCGAAGATGCAGTGGCGACATTTAACCAACACGTCGAAAACATGCAGTCAAGCGACTGGGTATCATGCTTTGAAAAATGGTTCGAGCGGATGAATAAATGTATAAAATGCAAGGGAGAATATTTTGAGAAGCAGTAAATGTATTAGTTTTGTTTTAAATTTTATTTAAAAGTTACGCAAAACTTTCAGTGTGGCCCTCGTAATCTATAATTTACTTTAAAAACAAAGTTTTAACCGACTTCAATTTAATACTCCGCCAAGCCACGAGAACATTTCCACATTTCTCTTCCAATTTACCACATGAACTGATTTTCGAGAGCAAATGCGTTGATTATTAGAGGAAAAAACCCAATCGCTGTATGTGGGCCGATAATATTTGAGGACTTCCGTCGATTCCACAAGGATCACCTTTGGCACTTCATTAGTTGCTATTTCAACGGAATCTTATCAGAATCTGTGATATACTTTTGTACTTTTAAGTACATAATTGAGGAATTCCATAAGTCATTTGTGGTCTTCATCATCAATTCCACTCCACCAATTTATGATTTCCGGATGTAAATACACGAGTTATAATAGAAAATACCAAAATCACTACACGCGTGCCTAATATAATTGAGGAGTTCCCTCAATTCCTCATGGATCCCATCATCCAATTGAATTTTCAAAAAAATGGGACCCACCTGAAAGCATATACTTACAAACAAAAAAAAATTATGAATCGGCTCATCAATGACGGAGTTCTGAGGTAACAAACATTGAAAAAAAAATTTAAAAAAAATACAACCGAATTGAGAACCTCCTCCTTTTTTTTGAAGTCGGTTAAAAAACTACATCGCCCTGAGTCAAAAAAATGAGTGCCTTATCGCCGTTAAACGTAAGTTTGGCGAACCTAATTTAAGCCTAAAATGTACCATACTTTTTTTGAGAAAAAAAAATCGTCCATCTAAGCTATTTTAGTTAGAATGTTGATATAATTCGTTTCGTGTTTAGTGATTCTTTTACTAGACCCTGTCTTATCTTAAAACCGATGGGTTTTATGATCTGGTCCAATAAAGGCACAATAACCACGTGCCACACGCAATACTTTACTCCCGCACCATACTTTGATAGACAAAACACAGTTCAATTGACAAAGTTTGTAAAGTTTTGTAAATAATGTATATTAAACGATATGATAAATAGAGAAAGAATATAATGGAAAAATAAACCATCTTCGTCTGTAGCCCCCGTCAGGACTCGAACCTGCGATCCTCTATTGCCAGTACAGTGCTTTAACCACTAAGCTACGAGGGCAGCAACTGAAGTCGCGTATCCTTCAACTATATTCCTGCTACGAATAGCGATATCTCTGTATTCTCTTGAAAGGCTCACCCTCCAGGCCTCACCAGGCCTTTAGGACACAGAAAGTACAAGTTATATATTTGACAGAGCTCTTGTGACACTAACCTGCAAGTGTTGAGCGATGATGCCGGCCAGCTCGGCGGCGGCGGCGGCGCCGGGCGCGGGGGGGGACACGGGCGGCAGCAGGGTGAGCCGGTAGACGGTGGCCGGCGCCAGCAGGAACCACAGCGCGTCGCGCCACGGGAAGCCCGCGCCCGGCGCGTGCGTCGAGTGCACCGTCACAGAGGTGAACGCGCGCTCCACCTCTGGACAAGTATACAATACAATATACAATATAATAGTACATTGTGATACAAGTGAGGTATGTTGATAATTACATCAGAGGCGGAATTATCACGCGAGGCGCAGGTGAGCGTGATAAGAGAGCCGAGGATGTAATTATCAAAGCTCACGCGTTTCATACGACGTTTTTCAAAACATTTTGCGAGAAAAATCCTTTTCATAAAATGAAAATTTTATAGGCCTGCCAAGTTATTTTCTTTACTTATTTATGGCAACAGGTTTTTACTCACATGTTGTATACATCGCCAAGAATTTCCAGTGGCGTCCATTCTTTTTAAATCACTTTTCTAGTCACCACGAGCCAACATTTTTGTTAATAACCAAACACGCATTAACAATGTTTACAAATATCTGTGAAATAACCTAAAACTTAAAATGGCGCGCAACAATTTTTTTTCGTGAAGTTTGCGCAGTGCGCGCGCATTAGATGAAATCTCTAAACAGCCAATACAAAATTAAATAAATATTTTCGTTTTAAAATGTTATCTTTATTAATTCATGTTAAGATGTTATCAAAAGTGAATAGTTTTACTAAATTAAACTTTTCTGTATAATATCCAGAAAGAAATAGTTAATTATTTAATAAAAAGGATTTATTTTGTTTAGTCGAGTAAGAATCCATTTGCCAAGAATTAAAAAAAAAGCTGTACATTCTGTACAGCTTTTTTTACGACACTACGACACTTGTGTGTTCGTAATGTTATAAAACACGCATGTTTAATAACATTACGATACTTGTGTGTTATGTTTATATCCCAATTAAGTCAGGTTGGCACCTTGCAGCAAGATGTATGCATGCACACGGTGCATTCTTAAACTAACTGGGTTGTACAGAATGTACAGCTATTTTTAAAATTCTTGGCAAATGGATTCTTACTCGACTAAACAAATTAAATCCTTTTTATTAAATAATTGACAATTTCTTTTTGGATATGATATAGAAACGGTTAATTTAGTAAAACTATTCACTTTTGATAACATTTTACATTCATTAATAAAGATAACATTTTAAAACGAAAATATTTATTTTATTTTGTATTGGCTGTTTAGATTTCATCTAATGCGCGCGCACTGCCCAAACTTCACAAAAAAAACTGTTGCGCGCCATTATAGGTTATTTCACAGATATTTGTAAACATTGTTAATGCGTGTTTGGTTATTAACAAAAATGTTGACTCGTGGTGAATAGAAAAGTGATAAAAAGAATGGACGCACCCAGAAATTCTTGGAGATGTATACAGCATGTGAGTAAAAACCTGTTGTCATCAATAAGTAAAGAAAATAACTTGGCAGGCCTATAAAATTTTCATCTTATGAAAAGGATTTTTTCCTCGCAAAATGTGTTGAAAAACGTCGTATGAAACGCGTGAGCTTTGATAATTACATCCTCGGCTCTCTTATCACGCTCACCTGCGGCTCGCGTGATAATTCCGCCTCTGATGTGATTGTCAACATACCTCACTTGTATCACAATGTACTATTATTGCATACCTCAAACACGAATCAAATAAAAATGCATAAAAATAGAGGTTAACAACAGGCGGTCTTATCGCTAAAGAGCGATCTCTTTCAGACAACCCGAGAGATAGCGGAGAAATTGCAACAAAAAAATTACAAATAGGTAGGTGGCAAAATTGGAAGTAAACTAACTTCAACATACACAAAATAAATATACACACATAAAGCATAGAAATAAACGTACATACATTCCTACATATAAATAAATAAAGAGAAATAGTAACTATGAGGAATCACGGCAGAGACAGATAGTGCTCCTCTAGGTGTGCTTTGAAAGTAGCGACAGATTTTAGCACGTCTTAAGTCCACGGGCAGAGAATTCCAGAGTCGAATGGCTTTGAATGTAAACGAGCAATTATGGAATTTTAAAGAGGAGGGCGTGACAGCCAAAAGAAGATTTTGGGATGACCTGGCCGCATTAAAAAAAACTGAACCGTTCTTTGAGTATAAGTATAATCCTTACTAATATTATAAATCGTCGGGGATAGTGCAATACCGCGTAACTAGCACTGGTAAATAGTGCGTATCTACACAACACCCATAGTGCGAAACCGCGTAACTAGCACTGGTAAATAGTGCGTATCTACACAACACCCATAGTGCGAAACCGCGTAACTAGCACTGGTAAATAGTGCGTATCTACACAACACCCATAGTGCGAAACCGCGTAACTAGCACTGGTAAATACTGCGTATCTACACAACACCCATAGTGCGAAACCGCGTAACTAGCACTGGTAAATACTGCGTATCTACACAATACCCAACTTTACAGGAGAAGCTTGGTATAATTCTAATCAGGATTTTACGTTCGTTGGCGTGAAAATCTTAGTTTGACTATTTTTGTTAGATACGCGGTATTTACCAGTGCTAGATACACGGTTTCGCACTATGGGTGTTGTGTAGATACGCAGTATTTACTAGTGCTAGTTACGCGGTATTGCACTATCCCCGACGAAATGCGAAAGTGTGTGTTTGTTTGTCCTTCTTTCACGTCGCCACGGAGCGTCGTAATAATGTGATTTTTTGTATGGAGATATTTTAAAGGCTGGAGAGTGACATAGGCTACTTTTTCCAGCGGGAAAACATCTAATTCCCACGGGATAATTTCAATATGTTACATTTTCCTATAACCACGCGGGCGAAGCCGCGGGCATCAGCTAGTTTGTTAATAAAATGCTGTATCGCTGGAGGAATGTGGTGGAAGCGGACCTGCTAGAACTCAGACCCGGCGCTAGCTGGCAAGACATTGTGCAGGGTTGTCAACTTTTTTTGGGTGAGATATAGTATTTTGCAGAAAAAAAAGTCAAAAACAGTACCCTGTCAAAAATCTGGACAATTTGAAGCACTTCGTAAGGGCCCCTAAAATATAGTATTTTTGCGTACTATATATTTCTTCAACAGTCTATATAGTACAAAAGTCAAAATATAGTACAATACTAATATAGTACGGTTGGCAACCCTATGGGACCGTGCAACGTACAAACAACGTACTTGGTTGCAAATAAATCTTATCTTATCTTATGGGTGGCGTTAGTTAAGTTACCAATGGCGAGTGGTTGGACGCGCTGCGCGACGGGGAAGGGCCAGTCGGCGAAGCGGAGCAGCCCGCGCGCGCTGCCCGCGCCGCCCTCGGGCTGCAGCAGCAGCGGCGCGCTCGTGCACTCGCCGAAGTGCTCTCTGCAACAAGCGCTCCTATAATAGACCGAGAGCCCACTCCCAATACATCTAATAATAAAATATAAACATATAAACAATAAATACGTCGCATGACAACATGATAAAATGCATAGCAGCAGGTCGAAATAGTTGTGCTCAGCAAGGGAAAAATATATAATATCGTACCGATTGTTGCCAGTAAAAATCCATACAGGGATCGCGTAGAGGGATGGATAATCCAGAGAGAATGATGGTGACAGTGACAGGGTCATTAGAAGGCAAAAGACCTCGATGCCGAAGTCCCCCACAATGGTCAGATCAGATATTTGAAGAGCTAGAGATCAAAGTCGGCTTCGACAGAGCCCAACCGTTAAAGACAATTGAATGACAAGATCAAAAACAGTCACGATCGTCAGCAGTGAGGGGACGATTAAGAAGAGATAGAATTCTTCCTTGTATAATTGGATGACCCGTTTCACCTGTATAAAGTTGCACCATGTCACCTGTATAAACTTGCACCATGTCACCTGTATAAAGTTGCACCGTGTCACCTGTATAAAGTTGCACCGTGTAACCTGAATAAAGGTGCAACATGTCACCTGTATAAAGTTGCACCGTATCACCTGTATAAAGTTGCATCGTGTCACCTGTTTAAAGTTGCACCGTGTCACCTGTATAAAGTTGCACCATGACATCTGTATAAAGTTGCACCGTGTCACCTGTATAAATTTGCACCATGTCACCTGTATAAAGTTGCACCGTGTCACCTGTATATAGTTGCAACATGTCACCTGTATAAAGTTGCATCATGTCAGCTGCATAAAGTTGCACCGTGTCACCTGTATAAAGTTGCACCGTGTCACCTGTATAAAGTTGCACCATGTCACCTGTATAAAGTTGCACCGTGTCACCTGTATAAAGTTGCACCGTGTAACCTGAATAAAGGTGCAACATGTCACCTGTATAAAGTTGCACCGTATCACCTGTATAAAGTTGCACCGTGTCACCTGTTTAAAGTTGCACCGTGTCACCTGTATAAAGTTGCACCATGACATCTGTATAAAGTTGCACCGCGCCACCTGTATAAATTTGCACCATGTCACCTGTATAAAGTTGCACCGTGTCACCTGTATATAGTTGCAACATGTCACCTGTATAAAGTTGCACTGTGTCACCTGTATAAAGTTGCACCATTTCACCTGTATAAAGTTGCACTGTATAAATCGCGTTTATATCGTTGCAAAAAGTCACCGTGTCTGCCACTCTGATACTCTTTTTCTGATTACTTTTTTTTGTATCTTGTATTACTGTGATTGTCTTTACTTTGATTACATGTATGTATTCACTAGGTATTTGACGCAATATTTTACTCACTTTCTAACAAACTGGGCTGCGTTCCTGATGCCTAACGTCGACGCAAAAAATGGCGGCACCTTCCATTTTCGTAACTGCAACATATTAATCATCGTCATCAGCGTCATATCAGCCGAAAGACGTCCACTGCTGGACATAGGCACAACATATTAATACAGCTGATTAATTTATTTATATCCCCTCTCCACTATTTGCATACTTTCAGGTAAACGGTAAGAATTTCCGGTTGTAACGAAAGCGCCAGTTAGTATAGCATTTATGGCTCGAAATATTAGGCTTCAATCATGCACGTCAATCAGTCAGCCGCAGAGAAACGTGACTCCCGCAGCATTGAAGTTTGTATGCAAGGGTAAGGTTTCTCGGCAGCTGGTAGTACCATCAGAAACTAGTAAAAGGTGATATCAATGTGTTTAGCACAGGTGTAAGTGCCATACTTATTTCTTATTCTTAATTCTTCTTTCTTAACTCTTCCAGTTATTTCTTAATTCTTATTTATTTTTATTAGGTTTTCTTTTGTTTCTAAGTCAAGTTTCTGCTCATATGTAGATGTAAACATAAAATAATAATAAATATAACCATACTTATGATCTAGTTCGCATGCTTAAGGGGATGCCTTGATTCGAGTCGAACACGCCCCCTAGACAAAGACACGCTTATGCCTTCCGCGCACGAGAAAAAGAGATGGAACACTCTTCGGGAATGGCTTTTTTGAACAAATTTCGATAAATACCTAACTTAGAGAAGTTTTATTTAAATTTCATAAAGTGAGATTTTAGATGAGATAAAATACTATAGTATTAACTTGATTGTGTCGTAAAATAATGTATCGTTTGAGTAGGCTGAGTAAAAAAAGGAAAATACAGACCCAACTTTGGATTTTTTTCTATCGAGGAAATTTTAAGCAATCATGTATCGGTAAAATCAGAAAAACAATCATGTAGTCAAGAATCATATATCTCAAAATCAGACCTTATTGTTTCTTAATCTAATCAGAACGGCGTTTCAAAGCACACGATAATTTTCAATGCACAGCCTTAAGCATATTGTTATGTATTATTTTAGTGTAGTTTTAGGATAGTTTTCGCTCGTTGTTACGTTGTTGTACTTGGTTGCTTTAGGGGGCAGCTTAAGCCCTTAGCCCCGCTCTCCGCTAGTACGTCGCTGATACTCACACTAATGGTGCCAAGCGCGTGCGCTGCAGCCAACGAGTCCAGACAGGACGCGTAGTTGGCCACCAGCATGCTGCATCGCGAATCCCGCTGCCCCTTCACTTTCACATACACTCCTGGAATCACACACGATCATATTGTAAAACTGAGGGTTGAGCGGTTGGGGTCCCACCGCAACGTGAGTCTCGATACGGGTAGACTCGAAAATTATTATTATTCCAAAAGAAAGAAGGCAAAAAATATGCCTAGTGACGAAAACCCCATTCAGATATCTCAAAGAATTACGAAGCTACAACCGTTTTAATATTGCTTGTTCTAGAGAGAAAACGCTCGCAGTTAGTGACGTCACAATCCGCGAGGCCGTGTCGATGGCGGCGCCGAACACGATGGGCCACGGCACGTTGCCTTCTTTTAGTGACGTCACTAACTGCGAGTGTCAATCGTTTCATATGAAGTTGCGTATTGCGAAAAAGGGACAGAACCTACCCCTTTCTTAAAACTTTGGACACGTATAACTTCGTGATTAATTAACCTCTTGCGTTGATTTTTTCTCCATTTGACTACCTTTTTAATCCTTATTCGAGAAAATACGACATTATTAATTATTTTATTTAGTGTATATCCGTCCCCTATTCATTTGCGATGAGAGTGCCAAATGATAAGCTATCGACCTTTATGAAGGAGATCTGGCCGAACCGATATCTGGCCCAGGGCTCGTTTAGAGCACTAGGTACCGGGAAAGACGTGGACGTGGGGCTTAGAGCAAGAAGAAGTCTTCTGGTAGATGTTGCTACACGCGTTGTAAGAAGGAACTGATTTAGTGGCCGAGACAGAAGGTTCCGATAGCTCAGTTGGTTAGTAGCAAAGGGCCAATTAGAGCAAGAATCCCATGGAGAGGATGGCCTCTCTCGGGTATGGACCCGAGCCGCCATACGAGTAATAGACGGAGCTCCTGTGCAAGCTATACTTGAGATTATTTGTGTTGTCCATTCAAAAAGCAACTCTAGCGTCCAAGGTAGTAGATTGCAATTCCAATCACAGTTTTATAAAAAGTCGGCCACATTATATAATCTTAGCCATAAAATGGGAACTTGTTGTTGTTGTCGAGTCTAGTTAGTCTGAAGGCTCCTCTACAATGGGCCATTATGGCCGCAGGGCAGGACGCAGTTATGCGTTAAAGTGCGATGGAAGTATGTCTTTCTCCCTCTTGACGCATAGTTGCGTCGTGTATGTACCATTAGCCTTGAGACAGGGCTTCCCGTCACCCGAGCCACAGGGGAACTCCATGTCAAATGTCACAATATTGACGTAACAATGCTGCGTGCGTTTTGCCTGGTTGTATGGATATGCCTACGTTCGTGTACCAAAAGTAGAGCTTAGAGTGCTGTAATTCTGATTGAAATATTTAATTTCTATTCATTGTTACTTTATTCTGGCCAAACGATTGAATTCGTGCCATTATGAACTTCGGTGATTAGGTAAACTTAGCTAAAATAACGTTACTCAAAATATATCATTATCATTCTGAAATTATTGTATCTAAATATTCCAAAGATATCTGAAAGTAGGTTCAACAGGTGCCCCCAAAATACGTTGACAACAAATAAAGAACATATTTTTGGGCCAACCTGTATAGTTATAGTTAGCCATGAAGTGAACGCCTGTTGTGACGGCACGAGCAAAACGATGTTTCTTTGAAAACTACAACCTTAAGTAAGTAAGGTCTATGTTTACAGCTCTTCATTCAATGCAAATTAGTGGCCACAAAAATTATATCTTAACAAGGAAACCCAACAGGCCTAACAAGCCTTGTCAGTGCTAGTAGGAAATGACCAGCGCAACCCGCAACCTCGTGGTCATGTCTCGCGAGATCGGTGGTCTTGGCTTTACTGTCTGGGCTAAGAGGAAGAAAACCTCTACAAAAACTACCCTAATCCAACGGTGGGAAACGCGCCAATTGGATGCATGACTGATAGGGTGATCAGTCTCTAGCGCCAAACTCTGCAGACCTGGCAAATGCAGTTGTACTTCGCCTTCTTAGGGAATAGCGTCACCCCTAAGTGACCTATGTTTCGTCCTTACTCGTGGGAACAAAATGCACAGTTCTGAAAATAAAATAAATCCAACCCTTATACAGCAAACCTTCCATAAGAGCATGTACATAAGAACGCGCTGTAACTCCGATGGATCCATACCGAACGTAAAACCGGCTACAAAAACCACATTTCAAATAAGTGAAGACCGCCTGCAAAATAAGCAGTCGTGGCAAAAAGACCGCATCCCGCCATCAAAAAGGAAAAGAATGGAAAATGGCCAAGCGCAACAAGTGTTAATAAAAAACCAAATACTACCTCATTCGCAATTCCAACCCAAAACCAATTTGATGACCTAGACAAATTAGATGCTGAAGAAAAAAGCACAGCCAACAATGAACAGGATAGGCCACCTAAACCACGACCAATATTTGTAACTGGAGTTATCGATATCAACCCATTAAAAGAAGGAATTGCTAAAAGTGATGAATATACCACGACCACACTAAAAACCGGACACATAGTGAAAGTTATGCCTGCAAATATCGAAGCATACAAAACTATAAGAGAAAAGCTTATCGCAGACAACATAAGTCATCATACATACAAATTGAAATGCGAAAGATCCTACAGAACAGTACTGCGTGGGCTTCATCAAACAGAGGACACCACCGAAATTATTGAACAGCTTAAACAACTGGCCATGATGTCCGGCAAATTATAAACGCACTCCACAGAGCCACGAAAGAGCCTTTGCCAGTCTTCTACGTGGACTTGGAACCCAAACACAACAACAAAGATATTTTTAATATAAAACTATTAAATCACTGCAAAGTCTCGTTTGAGGTCCCTTATAAGAAAAGAGAGGTGCTACAGTGCAAAAGATGTCAAAGGTTCGGTCACTCTAAAAACCAATGTAACAGGCCATATAGGTGCGTTAAATGTGGCGCCGACCACTCTAGCTCCAGCTGTACCAAAAGTAAAAACACTCATGCTACATGTGCTAACTGCCAGGAAAAACACCCAGCCAATTATAGAGGCTGCTATAAGTATAAGCAATACAAGGAACACATACTTAAACTTAAACCAAAAGAGACACTTGACAAGTTGAAACATCACAGACCTCAGAAGGAAGATCAATCACAACTCATAAAACATAACCCACATAGACAACCTTCCCAGACTTACGCTGACATAACAAAGGGTAAAAATAAAGACAAAAACTCAACACACGAAAATAACAACCTTGAAGGAGTACTTGACAAAATGTTCAACAAATTTCAAACTATCATGATTGACATGATGGACAGCATGATGAATCGTATGATTCAACTAGTTAGCAGCCTGTTAAAGAAAAATGATCCGTAACCTAATAATCATCACATGGAATGCGAACGGGCTAACCGAAAGGAAACTGGAGCTAGAGACGTTCCTTCATACAGAAAAGATAGATATCGCATTAATATCAGAAACTAGATTTACTGCTAAAAGCCACATGTCAATTAAAAATTTCACCCTATACACTACTAACCACCCATCGGGAAATGCACATGGAGGAACAGCAGCCTTGATTAAATCAAATATAAAGCACCACCCACTGGAGTCAGATAACGCTGAAGAAATTCAAACAACACAGATAAAAGTACACGACGAAGGCGCTGGAATTACTCTTTCTGCAGTATACTGCCCTCCTAGATACACAATAACCAAAGAGCAGTTCATAAGCTTCTTTTCGAAACTGGGTCACCGGTTCATAACTGGTGGAGATTGGAACGCAAAACACACTTACTGGGGCTCCAGACTCATAACCACAAGAGGTAGGCAGCTGTATCAAGCTGTTGAGGCCCTTAATCTGGAATGTACGTCCACTGGCGAACCCACCTACTGGCCTACGGATCACCGAAAAATCCCGGATTTATTAGATTTCTTCATAAGTAGCAACGTTCCCAACGACCATATGCACGCAGAACCGATAATGGACTTGTCCTCTGACCACACCCCAATTATCCTCAATATTACCGAAAATGCTATCCTTACAGAAGTATCACCTAAATTATATAACAAAAACACAGATTGGAACAATTATCAACTTCATATCAATACAAATCTAAACCTACGAATCTCACTGAAAAATATCGAGGAAGTAGAACAAGCCATAGAAATGCTTAACATAACTATACACTCAGCAATCCACGAATCTACCCCAGCCCGAAAAACGGGAATAGCGAAGGAACACGTGTACCCGGCGTATATCAGAAATAAAATACGAGAACGAAGACAACTGCGAAGGGTATGGCATACAACAGGCTGCCCAGTTGACAAGGCAGCATTTAATAAATCCTTACAAAAACTTAAAAACCTTACTAAGGATATGAAAGACAAAAGCCTACATACCTACCTTGCGGCTCTGACACCGACTATAGATACAAATCATTCATTATGGAAAGCCACCAAGAACCTCAAAAGACCAAAGTCTCAAGCAACGCCTGTCAAAACACATACCGGAGCCTAGGCCCGATCAGATTTAGAGAAAGCCGATGCCTATGCAGAGCACTTATGTAAAGTGTTCCAACCCTATCCTAGTATTAGTCAAGAACACGACAAAGAAATAAAAACGCATATGCACACAGCACTTCAAATGAGCATGCCGCTAAGGTGTGCCACACCTAAAGAAATCTACAAAGAGATCCACAAATTACAAGATGGCAAAAGCCCGGGCTATGACTTAATAGATGCTACTTTACTAAAACACCTCCCTAAAAAGGGAATCCTAATGATATGCACCATGCCATGTTTTTAACGCATGCCTTAGATTAAACCTGTACCCTAGTCAGTGGAAAATAGCACAGGTGGTGATGATTCTGAAACCGGGTAAACCACCTCAAGAAGTTACATCATATAGACCTATAAGCCTTCTACCAGTAATTGGGAAACTGCTAGAAAAGATCATACTTAATAGAATGCGCGAGCACCTCACCGACATCATACCAACTCATCAATTTGGGTTCAGAGAAGGCCACGGAACCATCGAACAAGTGCACCGTCTGGTAGACATCATATCTAGAGCATTTGAAATAAAAAAATACTGCTCAGCTATATTCATAGACATTAGTCAAGCTTTCGATAAAGTATGGCATGATGGACTTCTTTATAAGATTAAACAAAAGTTACCACACTCATTCTTTCTCATCTTAAAGTCGTATATTGAGAATAGATGTTACGAAATAAAACATAATACTGAAACATCAAAAATGCACCGTATCAAATCAGGCGTGCCCCAGGGCAGCATCCTAGGACCAGTGCTCTACCTCATCTACACCGCCGACCTACTAACTGGTAATAACACCACGACAGCAACATACGCAGACGACACGGCATTGCTCTCCGTGCACGAAGATCCCAGCATAGCCTCTCAAAACCTTCAAACGCACTTACAGTCAATCGAAAAATGGTTTGACAAATGGCGCATTAAAGCAAATAAGGATAAGTCCGTTCATGTTACATTTACGCTCAGGAAAAAAACCTGCCCTGCTATTGAGTTATATAAAGAAGAAGTCCCGCAAAGCGAAGACGCCAGATACTTAGGCATGCACCTCGATCGCCGCCTCACATGGAGAAAGCACATATGGACCAAAAGAAAACAACTAGATTGCAAGCTGCGCAACATGTATTGGCTGACCGGCAGGAAATCACAGCTATCAGACACCAGTAAAATGGCCATCTATAAAACTATACTGAAGAATATATGGACGTACGGCATCCAGCTGTGGGGAACAGCCAGCCATAATAATATCGAAATATTGGAGCGTTTTCAAAGCAAGGCAATGAGGACTATGTTCAAGATTCCACCGTACATAAGTAACAAATATATCAACTTGGACCTCAATCTGCAAACAGTTAAAGAAGAAATTGCAACCTATAGCAAGAATTATCAAAACAGACTAAAAAATCACAGAAATGAATTAGCTGCGCAGCTGCAAGGAATTGGCAGCTTGCGGTTCTCCCGACTAGGGAGGAATAGTGTGGTGGACCTGGCGAAGAGATTCGCGGACGGGCAGTGAGGAGGGCGTCATTGGATGGCTTCCTTAATGTAGAATGTATAGCCGATGAATGCCATCAGACAGCAAAAAGGATTATTGTTTTTGTAAAAATAAAACAGATTGCCAATCTCTGCAGGATATATAAAAAAATAAATAAAAAAAAACAAGGAATCTATTGTAAAATTAGCCAATATGGTAATCTGTATTTGTATGTTTATTCATAGCATTTGGACGTTTTCTTTACATATTTTTAGCAATTTATTTTTTATTTTTCACTAGTTTTATTTAACTTGCAGACAATTACACAAATATTACAAAGATCAAAATTACATTTAATTTGCAGTGTATGATAGTTTGTTTTGGTCAGGAAGTAAATGTTGTACACTTGTGAAGGTCAGATGGCAATTAACTTATTTTGTTTTTATTGATAACACAATAACCTACAAAACGAAGTGAGATCCCATAAAAAGCATGTAAAAAAGAGGCCAAGTCTCGAAACTCTTCCACCGTAAAACGTGAGATATTTCGTAGAGCCAAGTCTCAGGCATTCTTATTGATCTTTATTTGCTAGCTAAATACAATTTTGTGATTTGGCAATCAACAATACTAAGTACATCGTTTTAGATATGCAAAAATCCATAAATGCAATAAAGTTGTGTTATTGCCAAGTTGCACAATTTTATTTAGCTAGCAAATAAAGATTAATAAGAATGCCTCACAACTTTATATGGTGGAAGAGTTTCGAGACTTGGCCTCTTTTTTACATGGAATGTTTTTTATGGGATAGTGTATTGTTTGTAACTTACTATTCACTAATGAAGACTGCAATAAAACTCTAATTGCCAACTATGCTGATAACTACTGCACAGTGATTTACACCAACACCTCACTAACAGATAAGATCAGAAGGTGGCTGTCAAATTATAAATAACAAACATGCTTTATCACATCCGCAGTTTGGCGAAATGATGTATTTACGGTACACATATTTTACATTTTCATGTAAAAAAAAAAAAAACCATTACGAAATTGATAACAAAATGCTATAGCTGAAATAGTTCATACAAGCCGGAAATCATACTATAAACCAGGGTTCATTTTGGATAAATTAGAGCTACTTTGAGTATAAGTTTTGAGTAAATAAAATGCTGGGGTGCGTTTTATTGCCGACTGCACTTTTTTGCAGTCGTTAACTTGTTGAGAGGGTTCTAATGAGCCTGATCACAATGGGTTTATGGTATGGCCACTGTCTTCTGTAGCCATCAGGCCTAGTAGCATATGTTTATTGGTTATGCTTCGGAACAATTAGGGTGCAAATATTGAAGGACAATTTAGCTACATACTTGTAATATAAGCTGTACAATTTGAAATTAAGTATCTAGTTTAATCAATATATATATTTAGTATCCCACTGGTCATCCCTACATAGTATAAAACAGTCGCTTCCTGCTGTCTGTCCCTATGTATGCTTAGATCTCTGAAACTACGCAACGGATTTTGATGCGATTTCTTTTTAATAGATAAAGTGATTTTAGAGGAAGGTTTATATGTATAATATAGTACCCATGCGAAGCTGGGGCTGGTTGCTAGTGCAAAAACCATGTTTAGGACAAAAAACTGGTTAGATCTGTCACACCTTGAATCAAAGTATGTCAAAAATAAACTGAGGAGAAGAATCAGTATTGAACTAAAAGCTGACTGGCCCATCTATCCCTGGTAATTAGCTCTACCAATATTATCAATGTAAATATTATAGGTTTATGTATTTTAAGGCAGGACCTAACCCTTTAACTATGTATTATAGACTACAGTTGGAATATAAAAGCAGGAAATACTAATTTAAAACTGAGGTAGAGATATGTGAGAGCACTTTGTTTTGTATCTTATTTGCATAAAATACAAAACAAAGTGAGCATTAGGAATACTCACCAAATGTCCAACAGGCGAGGGTCGTCAGCATCTGCCTCACCGAGGATTTGTTGGGCAATATTATCGAAGCGACCCATAAGATTAAAGCCAAAATTATCCGAAACACAAACAGGCATAGTCCAAATGGCAGAAAAAGAAGAAATTGCGTAACATTCTCGCCAGGAAACCTGAAAATAAACACTCCTATTACTGCGCTGCAATTAAGTGCCTTAATTACAGCACATAAGATCGATAGCCAAATTTTATTGCAAACTTTCCCTCGAATATCACAATACGTAAGTAGAACGAACGTAAGGATCAGTACCTGTCGTTGTTTCTAAGCCTCTCCGCTGTTAAAGCCATGTTTTGAAAGTGAGATCATAAACTGTGGATTACTAAGGTTTACACTAATTTGTAAAATAATGAATGAAAGGAAGTGAATTATTTCGTATAACTCTTCTAAAAAGTCGTGTACGTGATGTATTGTACAATATGGACCATAAGCTAAGTTTAGTTTTTTTTTCCGAAAAATTTGACGTTTCTAGTGCGTCCCGTAAAGGTCGTTACCGGTTTATTTGACGTTGACCAACATGGAAAGTTATCGCCGCTATCTTGATACATGTTTGTTTTAAGGTGGTTTTAACAGTTTTAAGCTACGTTATCTGCACGGCTAGCACGCGACGGCGTGTCTCTCTTATGAGAACACTTAGAAGAAGAGGTATAGTGCGATAAAAATCGAGGTATGTCGCGGCCGTCGTGTGCTAGACGTGCAGTGTTGAAAGTGGGTGACGGACGATGGACGGTCAAAGAGAATATATAAATACGTAGTAACTTCTTAGTAGTCTGTGATATATAACCACTACGACGTTTGTTCGTAAATGTGACTTGACTGAACATTGTAGTAGTGTCTGTCAAATCATAAGAATAAGAAAATGCAGTGATTTAATTGAATAACAAAGGGCGTAAATCATTTATTATACCATTAAATCTACATTATCTTGTTAGTGACAGGGCTGTATGAATATCAGCTATTTATGGATAATAACCAATCTGCCTATCTAAACAAAGACGTGAGTGCCATCTGAGCTTTGTTTATTTGCGAATAATTATAATAGAAGCGATAGCAATGGAGGGTATAAGCTCATCGCCAGAAGAACGCACTGCTTCCGAAGGGGAGGAAGAGCGAAAAATGACCGGGAATCCACCAGGAAGCAACGGCAATCAAGGTTTTCCTCAAGCGACCACTACCGCGAATATTTCACAGTTAGAAGAAAAAATGCGACGCAAGCTGCAGTTTTTCTTCATGAACCCGATCGAGAAGTGGCAGGCCAAGCGGAAGTTTCCATACAAGTTCGTGGTGCAGCTGATCAAGATAGTGCTCGTCACGCTTCAACTGTGTCTGTTTGCACACAACAGATACAATCACGTCAACTATACTGAAGATAACAGAGTTAGTTTTTCACACTTATTTCTGCTTGGCTGGGACTCCACGCGCGAGATCAACACCTACCCTCCGGGCGCAGGACCCCTGGCTGTCTACAAGTTAGATGAGTTCTATAATACTCTAGATTATGCGTACTCTGGATACTACAACCTTTCCAATGCCATCGGCCCATACTCTTACAATGATGAAAACAACAACCCGCCCCCTCCAGTGTTCTGCCAGTTCAACTATAAACAGGGCATCATTAATGGATTTAATGAGAGCTATGAGTTTAATGCAGAAATTGTATCTTCATGTATCAATTTTACTAACAATGAAGCATTGTTCAGTTCCAGAAGTTTTATCAAAGAATCTAACTTGAATGTGGATTTTTCATCTTTAGTGCGAGCTGAGCTTATGTTTTCCATTAAAACTATCAACTTCAGAGCCGCTGGCCCCATTACTCCCCCGGACTGTTTCAGATTCGATGTTGCTATAGTGTTTGACAATGAAGACCATGATGGTCAGCTGTCTTTGAGCTTGCAAGCTGAACCATACAAACTGACTTGTAAGGGTGACAAGGAATATGTGACGGATAACAAAATAGATCAAATATTACGAAGCATCCTCAATATCTTTGTAATTTTGATTTGCTCTATATCCCTAGTTCTTTGCAGTCGGGCAATCTACCGAGCTCAACTTTTAAAAGAGTTGACGGTTCAATTCTTCAGACAAGCCTACAATAAAGAACTGAGTTTGGACGGAAGACTAGAATTCCTGAATGTATGGTACATTATGATCATAGTCAATGATATTTTAATCATCATGGGATCGGCTATCAAAGAACAAATAGAGCGAAATCAATACACCAACGATCAATGGAATGTCTGCTCATTGTTTCTGGGTATCGGAAACCTCTTAGTCTGGTTTGGAGTGCTAAGATATTTGGGCTTTTTCAAAACATACAATGTCGTTATTCTAACATTGAAAAAAGCAGCTCCTAAGATATTCAGGTTCTCAATTTGCGCGCTCCTTCTCTACGCAGGTTTCACATTCTGCGGCTGGTTGGTATTAGGACCGTATCACATGAAGTTCAGATCCCTGGCCACCACTTCAGAGTGTCTTTATTCTTTAATAAATGGAGATGACATGTTCGCTACCTTTTCAGTCATGTCCAAGAAGTCTCATCTTCTCTGGTGGTTCAGCCGCATATACCTGTACTCATTCATCAGTTTGTACATATATGTTGTTCTGAGTTTGTTCATTTCTGTAATAATGGATGCGTATGATACTATTAAACAGTACTATAAGGAGGGCTTCCCCAAGAGTGATCTGCATACGTTCATGGGCGCGCCGCGTTGTGATGAGGTGTCCTCGGGACTGTACCGCACTCAGAGCTCATCCTCGCTCAATGCTACTATGAATTCATTATTTTGCTGTAATTTCTACAGAAGCGCGTACTCAAAGATAGAAGGGGGCGGGTCCAGTTTGAACCTACTGTAGATACTCAACTACTACAGCAGATTTGTCTCTCGTAGATAAACGTACATTCCCGCTGTCTATAATAATTCGCTGATAGTATTCTTATTGTAATTTAACTTTTTATCTTTACCACCAAGCAAAATCAATGTTGATTACTTGAAATGAAATCTGTAAAAAATTTGCCCACCCTGCAAAATATCAAGGCTGTGGACGACTTGTTCGGGAGAGTACGTAGTTCTTATCGAAAGTGGCGCCAACCTGCTGTATGTACCCTCTTATATGTATAATTAGCAAAAAAAATTATGAACTAAATGTACATTATGTTATCTATAAGCGTTTGTATGATATTGGATGTTATCTGTAAATGTCGCAACCTGTTATTTTGTATTAGAATTAGGGCAGTTATTAGGTAGTTTCGAGGCTGATGTGTCGAAATCCCCTAATCCCTTAGTTAAGGGTTCAGTGTACTTGCTGTTCAGTCGTAGCGCAGGGCAATAGCAACGGGCGAAGAGCTCAAAACCATGTATCAGTAGGCGTGGTGTCCATAGAACTCAGTTTCCGTTTACTTACCTATTTAAAGTGTACCATAATTCTACTTCTACAGCTATTGAAATAAAAGTTAACCAATTGCGCCTTGTTTCGGATACGATGTACACGCCACTGGTCATTCGTGTATTAAGAAATTGAGAATCTTTGAGCTTCTCATCTGTGTACATATACATATAGATATAGTACAGCTGACACGGCACAAAATAAGTTACCAAAGGAATATTGTACCTTATAATAATATATCGGAAATATCTGTGCACCAGCCTAGCCTAGCATGATCGCGTTTATGTCGGACGTAAAACATTCGTCCTTCACTTGCAGATATGTAAGTGCGAGGTGGAGGAATGCTTTTGCTAGCCGGGCAGGTTCCATGATCTCACTACGGCGCTGCCTAGTTATCGCATACCAGAAAAGTGCACAGACATTTACAACGAGATCTATCTTAGTCAAATTGATATCTACGCCAATATTTAGAATTTAAATTAATTTGATTTAAAATTATTTGTTGTTCTTCTGGTACCTACTTTGTGTACCTAACCTTTTTATTAGGGTGTTACCTATCTTGATTTTGTTTTGATTGTAATATAATTTACTATTTATGGAATTACAAAGTTGCCGTGTAATTAACCTGGTGGGTCCAGAATAGCAATGCAGAAAGTAGCCAAATGTCTTAAGATAAGTATTTGTAGTAATGAGTTTTGAACTGCAAACTATAGGTACTTATTTATAGTAAGCATCATTTTAATATTATTTTATGTTGGCAATGGTATATGTAATTTTACTTTTATTTCAGTTGTAATACAATTAAAGATTGTTTACCTACAGTAATTTTCATTTTATAAACATTTAAGAAACTGCCTGCCATTTTATATTGCCAAAGTAGGTAAGCCGGCAAGGTTTACTTAGTAATGATATATTAATCATTTTAATGTAGGTACATAATCCAATACATATTTTATTCCTGGGTCAATTGCATAAAAATGTACATAGTTAAAGACCTTAATCTAATCTACGCATTGTTTTCCAGGTACTAGTATTTCTCCTAGCCTGTAGCTTATCGTATGAAACATAATCAGTCATAACAAGTGTATTATTGTAGAGAAATACATAATATACCGATTTTTGTACCTACCGATCTGTGTTTGACTATTGTTAGCACCCACTGTCAACCTTACTATTTGCGGCTGAATATGCAATGGAGATATCTGACAAACAAATGCACTCAGATTAATTAATCAGTGATGCAATGAGGTGCAAATGATGTTAACTCTTACACACCGAATTAATTATCAGTGGGTATTATGACCAATTCGAACTTAAGAGTCCGCAGTAAGCTCGGCCGAATTTCACCTTCCCGTACAAACGTAGTTACGCTCTCATTTTAAAACTAAGTGTTGGATTGTGGCGAAACTTTGCATATAAATTGACAAGAGGTATATCTATGTCTGTAATTCTCTTCAAACTTAGTGCTTGGATAGAAGACCAAATTTGCTTTATAATTGTTTGAGATACGAATTTACAGAAGTTATTACTTTATAAGACCTCAGTATCAATTGCATGAGTTGAATGGCTTGTGTTTGCGGTTGAAATTCGAACCTTTGACCCGAATCATAGTACTTACTGAGGTGTATCGTTGCATTGCATATCATTACATTGCGAAAGTATTTTACTTTACGGCAACCGTTCACAGTAATGATACATGACACCCCATAAATGCAATTCTAATGAATTTATTACTTTAAACCTTTACGGAATTTTAGGTAGGTAGGTAAGTTCGCGCCACGCATGCGTCTCTGATGTTAGCTACTAGGTAGAGGTTCGACGGGTGTGTGGGTGGAGACTTGTGGGCCTGCCAGTTTGTACTACCTATTTAATAAAAAAAACCCGCCAAGTGCGAGTCGGACTCGCGCACAAAGGGTTCCATACCATTATCCGTTGAATGAAAGATAAATTGCGGTTTACGATTTATGACGTATTAAAAAAAACGACTTACTAGATCTCGATCAAATCAATTTTCGGTGGAAGTTTGCATGGTATAATGTACTTCATATAGTTTCAACAGTAGGTATAGTTCTTATAGTTTCGAAAAATAGTGGCTGTGACATACGAACGGACAGACAGACAGACGGACATGACGAATCCATAAGGGTTCCGTTTTTTTCCATTTGGCTACGGAACGCTAAAAACTATTTAGCAGGATTTCAATAGGGGTAGGACAGTCTTCTTCAACGTATACGGCCCAATGCTGGGCACAGGCCTGCTCTCGGGATTGGTAGGACTAGTTCATACTGCTCGCTCAGTGCGGGATGGGGACTTCACGTATACCTTTGAATTTATCAGCAGTTGCATACGGGTTTCCCCCATCGAAAAGCTGCACAGGGATTTTAACCTACAGTCAGCATTATATAGTTAGTATATTAGCAGCTAAAGTAGCCAAATATATCGCAACACGTGTTTATTACCGTAGGTGTAACGTATAAATAAGGCTGTGTTACGATATATTTCGGTACTTTGGCTGCTACTAACTTTATGATGCCGACTGTACACAGCCGTTTGATAGACTCATTCTTGAACTGAACCACTAAAGGTGGGTTGCACCAGACCGTCTGTAATTGTAAGAGGTGTTAGAATCTAAATGTATGGAAAGGTTATCTGAA
Organism: Epinotia bilunana; assembly: GCA_947049275.1. Lineage (NCBI taxonomy): Eukaryota > Metazoa > Arthropoda > Insecta > Lepidoptera > Tortricidae > Epinotia > Epinotia bilunana. The sequence goes on from OX346265.1 coordinate 9,571,857, forward strand.
TGTAGGTTAACCCTTTGACTATTTGCCAACACTGTCAATAAAAAATAACCGTAAATCAGTCAGAATACCATCGTTCTTATTTCATCTATATATGGCACCAATATGCATAAAAGTACACCACAGTCTCAAAAATATGTAGGCAGACCTTATTTCTGCAACAATAAGGTTGAAGTATTCATATTTATGAAACTTTGAGTCAATACATATTGGTGCCCTTGACTGTACCTACCTATAGCTTTGTAAAACGGGTCACTGGTGGTGAGCAAGGTACAGGGCCCGCAACGTCACAAGATAGCTTTAAAATAGATTGGGTTAACAAGTTTCTATGGAATGACGGCTGCCGACGCCATATTCAACGTTGATCATCGCCATCGGTCAGTAATCATAAGTTGGTGCGACCCGCCCTAACTCGGCTACCGTAGCTAAAGGCGTGAATTAATATAGGTGCCAGAGCTTTGCCTCACAGGCTGTCAATGATGTAACATAAAAAAGAGGTAGATAGCTAGGTTGTAAGCGCTCCAAAAACTTATTAAATTGCACCAACTTGCCTCAGTTTCGCGTCGTCAATGGAAACGTATAAACATGTCTCAGCTGTCATAAGTATTTATATAGTAAACACGGAATTTCGTATAGACAATGTATATGTACAGTGTTTTTATTTGCCTAGGATTAATACCTATTAGGTTTTGTTTTCATTTTCTCTGTGTTTTTGTGCACGGTATAAGTTTGCCTATCTCGTTCTACCTACCTTCCTCTCAATTGCTCAAAGGTTAGCTGGAAGAGATCCCTTATGGGGATAAGTTCGCCTTTGTACTATGATCTATTGTGTGACATGTATATTATTTAACCTGTTATTGTGTACAATAAAGTGCTTACATACATACATTACAGCCAGCAGCAAAAGTTGCTAAGCAGTTCTAGTGCTCAAAATTATCTACACACGAACTCTAATGTCAAGGGAATAAGGATCTGTTTAGGTCATTTTGAGCGTGTTATTCTGCTTAGCTACTTCTGATGCTGACTGTACCTCTTTTTATATTACATCGTTGGGCTCAGTAATAAAAAATACAACTAAATACTTTAATATTCAACATTTTATTGTGTAAATAAAGTTAAACTTAACTCTAATTAACAATATTAAAATAATTCACAGCGCGCGGCCACTAAGCTATAACGCAGACAGTCAACTTAATCTACGCCAAGAAACACGCAAATCAATATCATAAGTTGTAAACTAAAATAAAAGTATAAAAATGTATGAAATTGTCACTGTTTTTATGGTGTAGGTACAAATTGATTTAAGTAGGCAGGTATGTGTATGTTGTGTGATGTTATGGCAAATTGGCAAGTCTAAAAGACCAAGATATACATAGTTACCAGAGCAAGCCACGTATACTTAGGTGAAAACTTAAGTAGGTAAGGCCTCGCTTGCATATACCTAGAACTTTATAGACTTGCGGACCGTTCGAATCTTTCTTTCTTTCTTCAATATTTTCATTGGATATAATCACTCAAGGGACATAATAGACTTTAGGTATAACAACAATCAGTAAAATTTCATGGCGTATAATGTTCAAATAGTATAATACATTTTTGATATAACGTTTACTTAATAGATATAATATATATTGGGTATAAGTATTAGTGTTATAATTTTTTTTTCACACACGTTAATTATTTTAACCTAACCGTCAGCGTTTCGACGTCACCCCGCTTCGCGGGGTGCCTATTTTCGCTCTAAGGGACACAAGCTAACCCTAAGAGCCCGTTCACACAGGGTCTTCGTTTTACTGTTCCGTTTTATCGTATACTTTTTTTTTCATTGATGGCGTATGGAGTTGTATGAGCGACTTCACATATGACACAGTATTCAGTATACAGTAAATAGTTGCAGTCGTATCCGTTAAAACTGGTACCGTAAATACGGAGACTGTGTGGACGGGCTGTAACCTAACCTACAAATAATACCATTGTTACAATTATTTGTCGTTATTTTTACTGCGGGGAACTCCGCCCCCCGAGCCCCTCTTTTTATAGCTATAATATTCTATATTATAATCCTTATACGAAAATATACTATGTGCTACCTGCAGTTTATCAGTGGCTATTATACTGTTGTGTGTCAGTGGTTACTCGTCGTCGTACCTACACCAACCTGCCTTAGAGTAAAATAGGTAAGAAATAATAGTAGTAAGTATTCCAGATTATGCCATTATACCAACTGAGTTTTATATCGAAAAAAGTTATATCCCATGTATGTTATACGTTATGTTATGACTGTTAGATTAATAGTTGTTATATTACAAGTTCATTATATCTGTTGATAATTATATTACATGAGAATATATCAAATGTTGTTATATCAAAAGTGCATTATATCCTTTAATCGTTATATCCAGTGAAAATATATCAAAAGTTTTTATATCGATCATTACGCACCCCTGGCCACAGCTAGGTATATGCTACATACAATACGCGCCTTTTTTACCTATCGTTAAACGACATGGATCGTCAGAACAAGGCGCTCAAAAATTATAATTACTTCCTAGAGCTGCTAGCACTTTATCAGACAATATTAAACGAATTCAGGCGACTGTATCTGACAGGGACAAAGTTCATCTAGTCTAGTTCTTATTTCACGTAGATATAAGCCGTTAAATTACGGATGAGAAATAATGTAGGTAAAGCCACGGCACATAAAAAATCTTACTTAATTTTCTTCGTAATGTATTTTAGGTTTAGAGAACATCAACCTTTAAATTTTTGAGCGCCATCGGTCCCAGACTCTTGCTATCGCGGCCATTTTGCACATTACCACTGTAGGTAGACACTACAATAGTTCCGTAAACCCTCAGTCTGTCTTCGTCCTATTTATACAACTAAGAATAATTGTGCATTGAGTTGACATAAAACGTTCAAATAGTTGATACGTATTACAATATGTTTAATATAATTTACACAGCTATAATATCAATTTCACTTGGCCATTGTGACCACATAAATAATTCATATATTATCCTATTATGTTTAAATATTACGCTACATGTATAACCATGCTGATTACAATATAATATCTCAAAATATATTATTATAACAACGCATTTCCTTCTATATTAATATAAAAACTACAATGAACATTATACGAACTTGTAGCGGTTTTTTAAGAGTCCGCAGTAAGCTCGATTCTCCATACAAACGTAGTTACGCTCTCATTTTAAATTTACGTGTTGGATTGTAACGAAACTTCGCATGCACTGCACATGAGGAATATCTGTCTGTAATTAGTTTATGTAGCTTCAGATACCATAGTAAAATAAAAAACAGCGAATTTAAGTTTTTCATAAAAAACTTGTTTTTGCTGTATTTCGTTTATTTTATAAATTGGGACCATATAAACTAATTTCAGACATAGATATACCTCATGTCATTGTATATGCAAAGTTTCGTCACAGTCCAACACGTAGTTTTAAAATGAGAGCGTAACTACGTTTGTATGGGAAGGTAAAATTCGGCCGAGCTTACTGCGGACTTAATTTGCTTACATCTAGTACAATCTAGTAACTCTTGTGAATATTGTATGCTTTGATATTTGATGATATGGGTTAACGATGTCGCGATAGTCTAACAAAGAGGGGGTTTGAATTGTTTCTTACTGCCGTTGGTCTTTTAAAGCTTAGCGTGAAAATTATAACGAAATTCGTTTAGTTTCTATAATATAGAACTCCAATCATATTTTCTAATCTTACTTGTAGTCTAAACTAACCTCGGAATTGACGTGTTTTGGCAATACTGAGCCACGTCAGCCATTTTCACCGTTCATCAATTTTAGGATATAAAATTAACTATTACCGACGATCTTCGAAACTGCTTTCTGAGGTTGACTACCAAATAAGAAGAGAATGAAAGAAACACTACATACACACGAATAGGGGTGTAGACATTAAATAAAATAATCAATAATGTCGTATTTTCTCGAAAAAGTATTAAAAAATGTAGTCAAATGGAGACACAAACAACGCAATAGGTTAAATTAGTAATCATAAAGTTAATAAGTGTCCAAAGTTTTAAGGAGGGGTATGTCCGGCCCTTTTCCGCAAAATGCAACTTCATATTAATCTATTGTCAATTACTATGACGCTCACCCCGGCGTGTCCCTTCGGGAAAGAGTATAAGAAAACAAAAAACTGACGCTGGCAGATTATGACGTCACTAACTGCGAGCGTTTTCTCTCTCTAACAAGCAATATTAAAACGGTTGTAGCTTCGAATTCTTTGAGATATCTGAATGGGATTTTCGTCGTTCTTTCTTTTGGAGTTATAATAATGTTCGAGTCTACACCCATATTATTGTATAAATAATTCCATGTTCTCAGCACACAACCATCAAGCTGCCACAGATATTCAAACAACATACAATATATATTACAATAATAAATATTTTAAAATCAAATAAATTCCACATTTGGACTTAACTAATCGGCCACGCAGCGCAATGGGACAAGTCTTTGGTACTCGCAGAGAATAAATAAAAACCACTTGAAGCGTCGTTCGATCAAAGAAGCAAAGACACATTCATATTTCGGCAACGTCTAACCTCGATTTATTATTTTAGACCAAAATTGATGATTTATGGCATGTAAAACAGAGTTGATGATGTAGACTCATTGTTTTATTAACTCATAGTAGTTTTAGTCAAAAAAAATCAATTTTGAGGTAACGAATCCAAAATAAGAAAGGTCTTTAATGGCAAAACACCTCGAGTCAGTACAAAATATGTAACTCAGTCTATTTATTTCTTCTCTTCAACGCGTGGCCGCCGTTCAGCGCCGAGCAACACTTGAATCTCGTCCTCGCTGCGCCCCTTGGTTTCAGGTACACCAAAGAAGATAAACACAAAACCTAGGAGCATAATGCCAGCAAATAACCAGAAGACTTGCCCTCGGCCGATGCTTAAATTTAGAGAGTTAAATGTACTAGTCACGGTGAAAGCTAGAAGCCAGTTTAGGGTACCGGCAGTTGATCCAACGAAAGCTTTAATGTCGATTGTGCATAGTTCACCAGCCATCATCCACGGGATGGGTCCGAACCCGAGCGAGAACGCCACGATGAAAAGAGAAAGCGAGAGCAACGGCAGCCAGGATATAGACTGCACTATCGGTGCGTCCTTACCGTGAGTATCTAGTAAGAAGAAGAAAACTCCCAGAGCCGTCGAGCATATACACATGACTAGAGCAGACAGCAGCAGCAAGATTCGTCGGCCCAGTTTGTCGACTACTAAACTAGACGTAAGCGTTGCTACTACTTGGATGACACCGATGATGATAGTGGCGATGGCCGCGTCGATCGTAGCGCCGGCGGCAGAAAAGATGTCCGAAGTATTGAAGATGACCGCGTTGATACCAGAGAGCTGCTGGAGGAACATGAGCGCATAGCAGATCAACAACGCCTTCAAGGCAGTCTTCTTCGTTATGGCGCTCTTGAACGAAACTGGGTTATTCCTGGAGTCTTCAGTCTTCGCTCGCAAGTTGTTCAGCTCTGAATCAACATCGTAGTTCCTCCCCCGAAGCCGGATTAGGGCATCGCGTGCTTCGTCCGTTCGATTCTTCACGACTAAGTAGTTTGGACTCTCTGGCATGAAGAAAAATACCACGCCGAATATGATAGGTATGCAGGCGCAGAGGACGTTGAACACTAGCACAGAGACGTAGCTTCCGACCGCATAGGCAAATAAGATTCCAACGGTGATCATGAGTTGGAAAAAGCTTCCGAGGGTGCCTCTGATGGAATCCTGGGCGATTTCACTAGTATACGCCGGAGCTGTCACACAGAACGCTCCTCCGGCTATACCAGTGATAAACCTGCCTGCTAATAACATAGTCAAGTTCGATGCGAAGATGATCAAAAGCCAACCAATGGTGAAAGGTAATACTAGAAACAGCATGGTTTTTTTACGGCCTATGGCGTCCATGATGAGACCTATGGGGAAGCAGACAGCTGCAGCACCCAGGTTCACCAAGGAGGAGACCCAGTCACCCTGTGATTCGGAGACCGAGAAGTCATAGTCGGTGTTGTTTTCCTGCTTGAGCCTGAAGACTACAGGGGAGGACCAGCCCAGCATAGAACCCGCTGCCAGCGCGCCCAGGGTTGCTGGAATTGAAAAATGTTTGTTAAATACAATGGGAGTGCAATGCTATAATATAAAAAAACGAGTTTTTTTTGCCATTTTTATAGATACAGGTAGGGAACCCTTCGTGCGCGAGTCCGACTCTTGCCGGTTTTTGCCGGTTAAATTTAGATAGTAAGCTGACATGGATAAATCAAACTGACTCAGTAAGTATGTCATAAAGGAAATAAATTTTTATATGCTTTGTATAATCTTAGAAAAGTTGTTAACACATCAACAGTATTTATGGCATCATGCATATGTCACGTCAACATTGAAATATTATGTTTTGGGGGACCTCAACGGAAAGTGACCTGGTATTTAGAGGACAAAAAATGTCTAAGAGCAGTTTGTGGTTTTCAACCAACAGAATGACATCTCTGTGCCTATACATTTATGAAGTAGCTTTATATGTAAAAACAAATGGTCCGTAGTTTTAATAGTGCACGTCAACAAGTAAAATAACCCAAACCGATGAAAACCGCTTACTTACTCGGAAAAACTGTATTTGGTATGGCACCCAGAAGTTTTAACAATTTGCCCAAAGCCATACAACATAAATCATAATAGAGGATGAAGTAAAATAAAATTCAAAAAAAGAGCTATACAGTTATTTGTCAAAAAAGGCGTACTATTCATTCGCTAAAAGAGTATTTAGTTGAGAATACTTGATACTTTATATTTAATACTGTTTTTGCTTATTTACCAATTAATCAAGACATTTTCTAGTTTTTAACGTATACAATTGAAATTACGAGTTATTACTAAAGTGAATATAAAGGTTCCTCTATACAATGGGTACAAATTATCATGGCCGCAGGAGAGGATGCAATCAATGCCAATGCCATGGCGGAATAAGTATTTCTCCCCCTAACGCACAATTGCGTCCTGAACGATGGGTCATGCTCATGATGGCTCTGGGTGTAGAGGAGCCTTGAGATGAGGAACCGATTGGTCGATGGTTATGTACCTGCTAGCGCAGCGATGTACTGCGGCAGCTTGCGGCCGGTGTCCCGCGGCTCCACGAGCACGTCGTGTGACACGCCGATGTTCGCCATCCCGTCAGTGCGCTGAAACATGAGAAAACCAGGCTTAAGGCAATGTTGCAATATAAAAACAATATAAATTCTCCATTTTGAAGCACAAAAGACTCCATAATTAGTAACGAACCAAATTATATTATATTGGTATCAATACTGATTAAATTAAAATATGGATTCAGTTGGGGCAGTTGAAAGCTACCCCTTTAATAAGTCCAACCCAGTGCTTAAGGATTGGGCAGTCATACCTATTGGCAAACACATTTAGAATGCTGTTGGCATTCTGCATAACTCTGCAGCAGGCAGCAATATTGAAACTTATGCTGCTAGCAGCAGGACTATGGGTGGTTAAAGATAGGTAAACTTCCAGTATCAGTAACTGGTAAGTTCCTAAGCTTTAAAGGATTTGTTGTGCAACACAGAGAATTCTCAAATCAATTAAAAGGTTGGCAATGCACCTGAGACTCATCTCGAGTTGCAAGTATCCACAGGTTATGGTTTCCGCTTATTACGAGGCACATTCATCATCTCTTACTCTCTCTACTCTTTATTTCCATAAACTGTGTTCATTCCTTAATGGAGACAGACAATTTTCTTCTAAAGATCTTCATAATTTTCTGATATATTTCTGTATACATTTTTCGCCACATCATAATGATAAGGTACGAAGTGTAAACAACATATTAAGTGTGTAATGTTTAACTAGAGAGGAGACTGTTTGTGCTAATTGTCTTGTGGTAAAGGTCAATCGAATTCATAAATCAGTACAAAACCATTATTGTTAACTAAACAAAGGTATTGGAATGACCTAGAAATAAAGTTCGAACTTGTTATTGTATAAAAAGCGATTGCTATGATGAAGGTTACTATAAAAAGTAATGGCATTTTCCATGGTCTTCGTCTAATGGCACGTTAATTACCTCATTTTGGAAGGTACTGGGTCCAGTCACCGCAGGAATCGCCAAAAGTGGCTCAGTCTCAGTATCACTGACATGATTACGTCGGAATAGAGACGACCTCATTTTAAATAGTTATTGTATTGGCACTGTGAATCAAACGTCCATTTCATGAATACGCTCAATGCAAACTGTTTAGTTTACTATTTGCAATGCACAGAAATAAAAATAACAAAATTCACAAGTTGACAGCGCGATGAAAACAACGCATTAGACGTATTTTCACTTCACTTTTAATTTTCAAGTTTTCATTGACAAATAATGTTGAACAACCAATGAGACGTAGTCAGGTCCTTTTCAGTGACATTCCGTTCACGTTCCGTTTGACGATTGCTTACAAGGAACAATACGTCAAACAGGTTGCTAAAAGCGGAAAAACCATGCTATGGAAACTTAGAACCTATTGCAAATCCAGATTTTGATTGAAAACTGTGCTGCCACCTACTCGGCAAGGTCTAAGGTAGCTGATGCTGTAGCGAACTAAAATATCAGTGTTGTTACATTCAAATATTTTATTTGATGTAGGGAGATTGATATGTGCTACGTAAATGAATATGAGGAGTGAAATAATGAAAAATCTGTAGTATTCAGGTTTTAATAAACATAAAATTGTACATCATTTGACATAATACACGAGGAACTATTGAATGACAGTGACATAGCAGGCAGGACTAAAATTAGAGGTTGACAAGGAAGGAGGTTGCAAATAGATCATATCGCGTCAAGGAGAATAGTATATTGTATAATGGTAACACAACATTGTGTCTGCTTGACATAAGTATAATGTCGTTTTGCGTGAAATATGTTGACATAATTTGCATCAATAAATCCAATTCAATTTTTAATATTCAACAAAGTTTGTTTGTGATTTGTGCATTTATCTATTAATGGAGGACCTGGAAGGGCTATAGACACCGCTAGTCGACCGAGCGCGGCGGGCTGTTGAGAAATATCTAGGAAAATGTAGTACCGAGTGACCTTGGTTTTGGATGAGCGTGTCTTTTTAAGGTTTCTTGCTTTATATTAATAATATGCTCCTTTCTATGCATGGAGTTACTAACGTATTGTTAATAACTTAAATAAATCTGTGTATCCCTCACTTTTACGTTTCATTTCACAACAGTTATTACAAACATTGAAAATACTGATAAAAAAATACGACCGAATTGAGAGGTTCCTTCTTTTTTTTATCGGTTGAAAAGTTTTGGGGGCCAAGGAACAGATGGCGCTTGCACGGAAGCATAAAATGTCTTCTCAATTTGGTCGAGTTGCCTGTCTATCTCAGTATGTATATATGTCGTAGTCTTTGGGAAAAACGTTTCATAAATGTCACTTCGCTGTCAACTGTCTTTTTTTTTTAATTCGACCATTCGGACAGGCTAGGACCATAGGCCATACTGCCTGGTCTTGAGCTCTCTGTCAACTGTCAACTTGTTTGTCAACTAGGGAGGCGAAAACCGGTAATATTGGGTTGAACATTTTTCTTTTTACTATGTTGGTAGAATGAGAATAGAAAATTTCCGTAAAGAAATTAAGGCAGCGATTACACAGCTGCACGTCTATCATGAGAATCCGCGACATATTCTTGATTTTTCTCGCACTATACCTCTTGTTCTAATAAGAGAGAGACGGATAGTGCGAGAAAACGCGAAAGAGCTCGCGGGCTGTCTCATGATAGCCGTGCAGGGTGTACTATCACGCGATACCCTTACTCATATCAGCAGCTTTTCCGTACAATTTTGAGCAAGCTTTATAATATGCACGCTGAAAGTGATTTTTGGTCAAATCGGGACTGGATGATTAATTGGTCTAGTATAATGCGATTGCGAATTTAATAAGATTCTAATATTTTGTTACCTCACCAGTCATTGTGGTCGGTCACTTAAAACGCCTACAAAACTATAATAACAACGAAGTTTCTCCTGTACTATCTCAGGCACTGTTAATTTAAATAAAGAAAAGCGTTTATTTCGTGAAATGTTGATAAATATTTTAAGCACAAAATTTCACTAAGAATTAGGTACATCATCAATCGGGCTTGTCTCTCGCGCAAACTATTCAGTTTAGAACAAAATGATACTAGAAACCTCAATATCATTATTGAAGACCTATCCATAGACATCCCACAAGTATGGGTTTGAAGAAAAAATTTTTTTTTGAGTTTCAGTTCTATGCCCCCCAAAATTTATTGTTTTATTTTTTCTATTTTCTGTGAAAATCTTAATGCGACTCGTTCACAGAATACATCTACTTACCAAGTTTCAACAGTATAGTATAGTTCTGGAACCCTGGCTGTTATTCGCTACGCGCTAATGCGGCTCACCCTGCCGGTCACCCGTCACGAAACTAGACCTCTACCTACGCTTAGTTACTTCGCATTGCGTAGTGAAAATATATTTGTGCGTAAGCGTTGAGGTGAGCTTAAAACAAGTTAGAGAATAGGGGGCGCTGCGCGCTTGGGGCACTAGGTCATTAGGGTCGTTATAATGCCGGTAACGCGACCAGCTTCAGTTAGCGACCACTGGAAGGACATGGTATTTTCTATTGAAGATAAGAACAATTTAGCAAATTGAACCAGAGCTGTATGCATTTTTTTGTAGTTGTAGAATAGGAATCTGCTAAAAACGAGAAAATATCCTTTCAGTTCACCAACTTTACTCATCTCACAGTGGTCACTAACTGGCACATGAAATTAGACCTACTCATTTGAATTTATCTGGTACATTTTCTCATTTCTTTGGAGCAGTCCTAATTTCTTTGAAAATCGATAAAATAACTGCAAAAACTTAAAAACTCCTTTAGATAATTAAGGCAGAATAACATATGTTTACATAAGATGAAAGTCCTTCACAAGGTATGTTCTTTCATTTAGTGAATAGGTATAACAAAAAAATGCGTCAAAATACCATTGAAAATTTAACTCATTAGTAAGTATAATGAGTACGTAAAAAATCCTATTGGCACGGTCTGCCAATAGGGCGTTCAACGGGTTGTCCGCAGTAAGCTCGATTGTCGATACAAACGTAGTCACGCTCTCATTTTAAAACTAAGTGTTGGATTGTAACGAAACTTTGCATATACAATGACATGAGGTATATCTATGTCTGTAATAGTTTATGTAGCTTCAGATACCATAGTAAAAAAATACAGCGATTTTAAGTTATTGAAACAAAACTTGTGCTGTATTTCACTTGTTTTATACACTGGAACCATATAACTAATTACAGACATATATATATACCTACGTTTGTATGGGAAGGTGAAATTCGGCCGAGCTTAGTGACAGTTTCCACCTCATCGCAACGGAATGATATCATGATATGTATTGTACCTAATGCAAAACAGTGTTGGTTCAAGTCTTCTTGCATTATTGGTGTGTGCGTGCGTGCGTGCGTGCGTGCGTGCGTGCGTGCGTGCGTGCGTGCGCGTGTGTGTGTGTGTGTGTGTGTGTGTGTGTGTGTGTGTGTGTGTGTGTGTGTGTGTGTGTGTGTTTTTTAAATAAGATTTTTTTCCCCTCACTGCCTCGGAAAACCGTCTTTTATCCTTTAAAACCAGTGAGCAAAAACGCATTTTATCCACTAGTGGGGAAAGTAATTTGACCTTGGAGCGTGTCGAGTAGCTTTTGACAGTATTAACAAAACGTAAAACGCTAATAATACAAAAAAATCACAGATGATGTATTTCTGTTGCCGCTATAACAACATATACTAAAAACAGAATAAAAATAATATTTAAAAACTTTTAAATAATTGCTTGTTGCCTTCATCAAATCATCAGGCGCTGGGTCTCTAAATATATGGGAAAATTAAAATCCGACTCGCACTTGACCAAAATTCTACTTGATATTATTATTGACGTTATTATTATTAAATTACTGTTAAAAAAATATAAATAAAATATTTAAATTACATAAAGTTGTTTTACATGTTGCGCTTTCCTCGCTACAGTGAGGAGAAAAGTTTTGTGTTACACATGGGTGCAAATGTACTTTACTTCTGGTGTGTTGAAACACTCGCTACACTCAGGATTCTATTTTAGCATCCTTTCGCTTGCTCGTGTTTCAATTTCACACTCGCGGGTAAAATACAGCTTTGCACCCTTGTATAACAAATAACTACCTATTATTTATTATGTTTTAACTGGTGAAGAATTTTAAACTTCAAGTGAAAAAAATATATTGCGCCGGTTACCGACCACCTTATTTAGAGTATCCTACTGGTTTGCGACCACTTAGATGAGTTGGTTAACTGGAAAGGATAATATTTAGTTTTTTATTATCCTACTATTCAAAATGAACTACTTACAAGAATATGGAATCTTGAAATGAATGAAATGCTGTACTTCAGGTAGCGGCTAACTGAAGCTGGTCGCGTTACCGGCATATATGAAGGGACCTTAGGTAGGACTACCTTGGATACACACACATTTACACAATAATACTTAATAATTAATTATATTCAATACTTATCTGCCGACATGTATCCGTACATGTACTTATAAGAGTCATAAGTAATTAAAGTCCCTATAATCTGTCCTTTATTTTATCGCATGTTTATTGGTACCCACCTACCCATCATTATTGATGCCATTCCGATAACTCGTAAAGCAATAAATTTATGAGTGACATAAAGTTTATAAGCATATATAAGTTTATATAACTACAACTTAGAAAAGTTGAAAAATCCCCAACATTTTCATTTCAAAGTCCAATATATCAAAAACCGCTAAACAGATTTTCATAAAGCATAGCTAGGAACATTCGGGATCACATCAGATTTCGAATAAAAAGAACCGCATTCAAATCGGTCCATCCGTTTGGGAGCTACGATACCACAGACAGATACACAGATACACAGACACACAGACACGTTAAACATAACACCCCTCTCTTTGCGTCGGGGGTTAAAAACCAATGAGACTTACTTACACATAGTAACTAGATGAGTGCGGTACCTAAATATGCATCCTTGCTTGTACCTAGATATCTATTTGTAAAATGGAGGTTATCTTCTCTTCTTCATTTTATTTTCAACTAGCGCCCGTGTATTACAAAGAATATTTACAAAGTAGCATCCTCAAAAAGTTAGACGGTCACAATGTTGACCTCATTAGTCATTACCTACTTAGTAAGTATAGATACTCCCTGCTTGATGTTTCTATTTGCAATATTATGTGAACATAATCACTTATTTAAGTTTTCAATTCGGGTCGGGCGCGGTGCGGGTGCGGGTGGGAAGCGAAGCTGTGATAGTTCCGTAAGTAAAATGAATGCACCTTCGATAGGTAACTCCCAAGAGCGCGCTTTTTTTGTTGACATTATAAGGTAAACGCAGGTATTAACGACCCCCTTAAGGCAATTTTAAAATCAACCTTACTTTTTAAGTATACTGGTTGCCATCACATTTTGTTTATTAATTTTATATGCTAGTGTTAAGTATAAAGATTATATTTACTGAGTCAAATTCCTACAAATAAAGAATTATCTTATTAAAAAACAAATAAGAAGTGACGAAGTCGTTTGTTGCTATTACCGCCCCAAAATAACGGCCATGTTTCTATTAACGATTTTTATGGAGCTATTACCGATCGTTAAATAATATAAAGATAATAAATTGCGTCGATAATAGCAACCATAATAAATCATTACCGACCCATAGAAGTCGGTAATAGCACCATAAGAAGCTATTACCGATCGTGACTGTACGATCGCTAATAGCTTCTTATGGTTGCTATTACCGACTCCTTTGCTCAGGTTTGGGTCGTTAATAAAATAGGTAACGACAAACATAAAATTAATTACCGACTCATAAAAAGAAGGCAATTTTAATTAATTTGAATTTCTGACTACAACGTTTGTTAGTGATTAATATCACAAAAAATATGAACAAAATAATACGGCTTTAAACGAGAAACAATCATTTACGAAGGTTACAATAAAATATCGATCTACCTAAATTATCATAATTTTCCTTAAATTGACAACACTAAAATATGAACACTGGACAACTATTTATGTATCGCTAATAGATTTATACAAAGACTGATTATTTAGCTTCAAACTGGTAAAAAAAATTGTGTTATGATACAATATAATAACATAAAAGACAGAAAAACTAAACATTACTTTGCGGCCATTACCGACTCAGGGGTCGTTGATAGCTGCCACAACAAAAACTGGCGAAGCTATCACCGTCCTTTTTTAATTTATAGTTTTAGCGGTTAAAATTGTTTATTTTCAATAAAATGTGGTGAGAAACTAAAAGCTGACACTTAAACGGATATAATTAATAATACGCGATTAAGTATAGGGTTCACAAATTGGTACAAATGTCTTAAGCAGAAAAGTCACGTACTTACTTGGAGGAACAAGAGCCAGTATGGCGTGACCTGCGTCCGCGCTTCCCCCGCAGAAACTGACGTGTTTTATCTCTTTTGCCCACTGCTACACACACTAACGTTAAAGTATACGATTCTCAAGGAACAAGCGCGTGTACAGCTTTCCCTACTTATAGCTAGAATAGTTCTGGAAACGTAAAAATAACGAATAACTATAATAGGTCGGTAATACCTTCCGATTTTCGATGGGTCGTTAATAGCTGCGTTTACTAATGAATACCTACCAGTTACTAGTCGTAAAAAAGATAGTGAATTTTGACGTGTTGATTTAGGTATTACACAGCGTTTTCTCAGCGACCCTTGTAGGTAAATCCAAGGAAAGATTATACAAGTGATATTTTTCTTCAATTGAGTATCGCATTTAACCCTTTCGTTCCGGCAAAGTCATACACAAAATCTACCCAGTTTTCCAGATCCAGTGAAATGATACCTGCTCCTCAGTCCTGTAGGCGAGTTAACTCGTTAACTCGAATTTATACTCTTACGTCCGAAAAACGACTTAACTCGGCCACGTAAAATGCTTTTCAGAGCCGGTAGACGAGATAACTCGTTAGCTAATATTGTCAAAATGAGGGTAATGTGGCCAGAGGCCTAGAGTACAGGACGCAATGTGTCCGGATGTGCAAGTGACTGTCGATTGCCCTAATCCAGGATGTAATGACATTTTTTTTAAAACGAGTATACTCGTCTACCGGATCTGAGAGCACATTGCACAAGACGAGTTAACTCGTCATCCGGAACGAAAGTGTTAACTACTTACTATAATCTCGCCTTTAGTTTGCTAAAACTTTCATCAAGTGATAACGTCAGTACAATCTAAAGCAAATAAATACGGAACACTAAAATATATGTTACACCTATTTCCTCTAAAAGATTAAACTAAGTGAGTTTTGGTCGGCGGCGTCTGGGTGTCCATTTACGCACGACCCGCGTTCGGTGTGTGGAGGCCTTTATGGGCGATTGTGCACTAAAATGAATTTTATTGTCCGGCAGTCCGATTTTTTGCCGGTCCGATATGGCACGCCATTAATAGTATATAGTAGTTAGTGCACTACAATGAATTTTACCGTCCGACATTTACATACATTTATATCGGACCGTAAAAAATCGGACTGCCGGACAGTAAAATTCATTGTAGTGCATAATCGCCCTATTTGTATTCTCTTTGCCGTCCCTTTGAACGCGGGGCCAACGGACCGCCGCCCGCCTGCTGCTGCGGTGTGAATATACGCGCCGCGCACGACCCGCGTTCGGTGTGTTGAGGCCTTATGTACAGTCGCCGTCGTTGATCATTCTCTCCCATTATTTTAACCTACTTACCTAGCCTACCCTACTTATCTACTTAAAGGGTAACTAGGCACTTTGAGTAGAAGAGTAGTAAACTTACTGAGATTTAAGATTAGAAGAAGTCCTTGTTTCTGTTTAGTAGAATCCGGCCTAATTTGATAAATTAGTCTATCGGAATCTAAACGAACAAATTGTGTTGAAACGAAATTACCTGTATGCACACATTCCTAAAAACGTAAAAAGACACGCAGCAAAATTTCGCCCCCGCAGTCATTTATTTCGTTTAAAAATCTTATATTGAACGTCTTGTAGAAAACCATAATGAGTGCAATTTTAACGCGACGGCCTCGTGCCTACCGACAATAGTTCGAGACTATTCAGAAATATCTCCTTGCCCTCCAGACTTCGTCAAACCTTGGTATGATATAGTTGTGCAAAACCAAACGCATACATTATGCACTAATCACTAGAAAAGTTCTTAAATCCTCGAAAACGCGCGTCCACCGTCTTTTGTTATGGTAACGTTGTTGATATTTTTCATGGAAGTGAAACTGAAACTAAAGAAAGCTTAGCTAAAAACGTAACTCGTTCTCAAAGACGCATGTTTACAATACATATTGTGCAGTTTTACGCGTTATGATTTCACTATTACAAGAGTAAAAATTTCGCAATACGTCTGTTGACTGCGTTCAGTTTTTATCATCTTTCGAGAAACAAAGATAAAGTAGGACCTACCTAACCTACCTAACAGACTCAACCCCGTTAACTGTAGCTTCTAAGTAGGTACATTACTTACATATAATACATAAGTATATTTACTTAGCTACATTTTAAGACTGAGTTGAGTCTCCAAGTCTTGAGTTGTACACAATCAACATAAAAAAAAACCGGCCAAGTGCGAGTCGGACCCGCGCACCGAGGGTTCCGTAAAATTTACGGTTTTCGCAATTTTTCCTTTATCTGTGCTATAAGACGTTGCTTCGTACCAAATTTCAAGATTCTGAGTTCACGGGAAGTACCCCGTAGGTTTTGATTCCCTTGCGAGTTTCGAAAATTGGCGGTAGTTTACGGCATAAACGGCTGTATCTTTTGATTGCGTTGGCTTAGAAGTTAGATTTTTTTACAGCTCCAAGGGACAGTATACCTGAGTATTTGGTATAAATTTTAGCTTGAGGTATCCACGCGTTCCTGAGAAAAAGGGTCTTGACAGACGGACAACAAAGTGATCCTATAAGGGTTTCGTTTTTTCCTTTTGAGGTACGGAACCCTAAAAATCGCACCTTTTCTAGAATCGGATACAAGCGAATGTGAACGAGTGTATAGGTAGGTGAGTGAGTCGAATGATATTTTTCATAATGTCAAACGACTGATTTTAAAACTTCTATCATATAAGACAAAGTTTTTTAACGGCTTTATTTCAATTGATACCTACCCATACTTATTAGACAGTACAATTGCTATTAAACCCGTGCAAATGTACCAAGTAGGAGTAGGTAAACGCAAAAGCAATCTCCAGCCAATCACTAACATAGTTAAAGAGATAGGTAGGTGTATTTACCGTATTATGGGATCCAGAGCCAGAACACATGCCCCCTTCGCTCATTACCCCACTGAAGACTCCAACCGTCCCCCTAACCACCAGGGCTCCAGCCAACGCGGGGGCCCCGAACAGCGAAACCGCCCCCAAAGTCGCCACATCTGACCCGAACCGGCCAAACATCGCAAACAATTCGCTTATCAATGAAATGTGTCAGTTTTTTAAGCACTCTTGACACTATTTTGTAAGATGATATCGGCTTCGAGGATTCAAGTGAAATGCTGTAGAAATTTTGACAACAAGATAGGATATGATTGCAAGCAATGTTTATAAGTAGTTTGTTATGTTATGTATGAGTATTTTTAGGGATCCGTAGGCCTGTGAGGAAACCTTGAAATCGACTTTCTAAATGTCCAAGTGTTCACTCTCCTTTCTATATGGATCATGTAGGTAGTCTCTGCTATTCGTTTCGGACGCTCAGGACCAAGGTTGTATTATATTATGTAACCTAAGTTCCACTGGTCAGTAACATTTTTGATAAACTATTTATGCAGCATATCCAGACTTAGCCCCTTATTCATAAAACTTAAAATGCCTCTGCTAAATAAAATGTGCTTTATCCCTTTCTTACGAAGACAAATGTCAAAGTGACAGATAAGGACAAACGAATTTTAACGCCATTTTAGTTAAAACAGGCTTGTAGGACGTTTATGAATACGGCCGTTACTCTTTAGAATTGATTGTTTCTTTTCGTCATTATAAATGCAAAAGTGTATGGGGGGTAGTTTGTATGCGAGTGCTAGTAATAGCTCTGGGACTGGGAGTTCTACACGGAAATAAGTAGGTAGGTAGTCGCGGATAAAAGATTTTCAACGAAATCGACAATAGACGGCATCTATAGAATTGATTCTAACCCACTTAAGAGGTAACATTTGTTGAACCATAATCTATTTATAAATGGGTTATTTAAGCATTGTTTGAAATAACCTAATAGCACTTAACCTACAAATAAGAATATCAATAAAAGCATAACATACATTACAATTATATTGGTCTTATTTGTAAAAATAATTCATCTAAAGTCAAAAACCTGGGAGGAAACAGTCGAGAACGTTTGTATGGCAAAATAACCACTAAAGTTTCCTTTTTCACCGTTGAAACTTCAAACTTACCTAATTTGTTTTAGCCAGAAAGTTAGGCTCCTTATTGCTAAACTATACGTACGTCTCTTAGCATCAGATGCTTTAAATCAGATTTATTTTTGCAGATCGATTGTGCAAGTTATAGATATGATACAAATGTTTATCAATCCAAGTGTCAATCGTGATGAAGACCTCACTGCGTTATCGAAGAGGTAAGATTATGTATATTATCTGTAGAGAGATTAAGTGCATCTTTAAATCTGCTGCCTACCTAAGTGGGGTAAGGTCGAAAAGAGCGCTCCAAATTCCACTCGTATCAGTTAGTACGCAATGCACCTACCACATTAGTAGGTAGGTTAAAACATGGGTATCCCATAGCGAACACTAAATATCATCTATACCACAGACAGATACACAGATACACAGTACACAGACACACAGACACGTTAAACTTATAACACCCCTCTCTTTGCGTCGGGGGTTAAAAAGTGAAGGGAAACAGACAAAATATATTGTAAAGCGACCTCATCGTCTAAGTATGTCGAGATATTGTCACTAACTTAGTTGCTAAATGAAATGTTAATATTGTTAATTGGCTCATGTCATGTGTAAGGCGGTTGCGCGACATGAAGCTGACATGTCGGCCTCTGCACATCCGCATCCGCATCCGCATACACATTTTTACATTTTTATCCTGTATTTTATATAAAATGGACTTCCGCTTGATTCTACTATTGCAGCAACTTTAGCAGAAATCCAATTTCCTGCCGGGGGAGTAAAATAGTGTAAACATTATACAAAGTGTAACAATAATGGGGTATGAATCGATCAAGGGCTTAACAGGTATCGTGTTCTGATAAGAAAAAAAGGAAAAAAAAATTTTTTTCGACGCAATTCTTTTTTTTACATTTCTATGGAGCTTGTCGCCCAGTCGGTCAACGCTCCATACTAAGGTAAAAAAAAATCGCGTCAAAAATTGTTTTTTCTTATCAGACCACGATGGCTGTTGAGCCCTTGATCTGTTCACACCCCATTTTTGGTACACCCTGTAATTGTTTAATGCCTTCACCTTCCGCTCGTGAGCTGATTGTATGGCTCTAGTGATGCACGAATAGGTTTGTGCCGATAATTCATTCATTTCCCGTAATGGGGCTTTGTCTATATTTACTGTTTGATTCAGTAATGTGAGTCAGTGAGGAGTGAGTCGTTGACACTTAAGGGTTTGCAATAAATAACTTGAGACGGTCGGTTTGTTTTGTTTATAAATAGGTACCTATGATATTAATCATTTCGTTTCGTATTTTTTGTTTGTTTGTTATTCCTCGTTACCAGCCTTCCAGAATTTCTATAGGTTTAGCGAATGAGACTTGGCCAGAAAAAGCATTATATTGGAGCCATTTTTGACCTCATGTATACAAAGGCGTTTAAAATTAGCAGGCTTAGCCCCTTCTTCACTACAATTGCAATAATGAATACAATACAATACAATACAAATAACTTATTAAATTTGTATTTCGTTTAAAATAAACTATTAAAGAAATACTGTTTAAAAAAAAAAAGTAAATTAAAACATAATAAATCAATTCTTGTAATCTTCACATTTATGCAAATTTATATTATTTTTTTATCGTGTAATAAATAAATCTAATCTAACAACATGTAGGTAGAGGTAGACAACAGGCGGTCTTATCGCTGAAGAGCGATCTCTTCCAGACAACCTAATAACAAATGACAATAGCAAATGACTTCGAAATATTCCGTTAACCATGTCCAGAATCGGAGATACAGTACAAATTACACCCAACCCAAAGAAGCCTATTACCTCCCCGTAATCGTCAAGCGAATTGCTCTTCATGTAATTTTTTTCTCGCATAGTAATTATGTCATTTTACTTACATCTGTCATGTTCATGTCATCAGAGCCGGTTTAAAGAGGATATTGGGCACGATATTTTTACATATTGTTGTAACTCTACCGAGGGTCTCGGAGGGGATAGTATCATTGACATATTTGTTTATGTCCGTCCAAGGCAGGTAAAGTTTGTGGTGAACTGGTGACATTCGTTTATTTTCTTGAAAATACTTCGCTAGGAGCTTCTTAGCTCTCATTTGAGTGCATTTATGTCTATCGTAATTCGTATCACTATGACAGTCGATCTTTCATTTGATAGGTACCTATTCAGTAGTCGTCAACAACGAAGATTGAAAGCACTGTACGGGTAAATGCAAAATTGTAGTTCGAGCAGATACATATTTCAAACCCTTTTTTACATTGAACAATTTACTTCCAAACAAAGTTTTAGCCAACTTCAAATCAGTACCCGGATTACCTCAAATGTGCCTGAAAAGTTTGAAGAGCTCCCTTGATTTGTCCAGGATCCCATCATCTGATGACCATGCGACCACCTAGGGAGCATACCCTTTCAAAAAAAAACTTTCCAAATCGGTCCAGGCTTCTTCGAGTAATAGGGGAAAATAAATAAAAAATAAAAGATTCCGACGAATGGAGAACCTCCACCTTATTTGAAGTTAGTTAAGAGGCTGACAAGACCTAATTTTGTTGAAATTGATGTTATTTAGATTTTCAAGAAAAAATATTTGTTCTAGCACATCAAAAAATAAATATGTAAATATTCATCATATTTAAAAGACCGTGGACGGACTCGAAAAACTCGATACATAATTGGACCAAATCTGCTCGATAGAAAATAATTGCAAAGATTGGTCTTAAAATCATCGTTACACGGTTCCATTTCTTAATTTTTTTGACGTATGGGTCTGCAATTGAAAACATTAAGCCGACATATTCATACCTAAACCGCTAACGAGTCATATTTCACAAATAATCCACACTTTTTTTATTTAAATATTTATTTATTATTATCTTCTCTAAGACCTGGGGCCCATTTCTCAAAAGCTTGTAACTTGTAATACAAGCGGAAGTCACTTTCTAATAGTTGGAGGGGAAACGAGGCGTCCGTACCTAACACTCGCTCTTGTTTACTCCGATACTAATAGACAGTGTGCGCCGCGCCGTATCCCGAATCCTCAAGGGCCATTTGGTGTTAACAGCGTCTTAAACATTAAAAGGCAACAAAATAACATGTGACTGATGGGATAGGTACCTACTCAAATCAGCAACTTTGAATAAAACATCAAAGCCGTGCTATGAAGTTGTGTAGGGAAATACAGAGGGCCTACCACGAAACGAAAACAAACTTCGTGTATCTCCGTCTCTGTCGCACTTGCTAGTGCTAGTGGCAGAGGGAGATACACGAACGAAGCTCGTTTTCGTTTCGCGGTTGCCCATCAGAGTAGTAAGTAACGAACGTCACAATTTTCTGCGATCAAGCAGTCACCACTTTAACGCAATTTATTTAGAGTTAAAAATGGTGACCGCAATCTGTTTTCAAATACTTACCTACTATATTAACGTTGACGGCCCTTCACAATGAAATGAACTTCCGATATAAAAGCAAAGATGCATAAAAACCAATACAATAAAATTTACTCAGTTCCGTATTTTTTACCCACGATTTTTATTCAGCAATGAATTTGATATCCGTATTAATTTTACGTAGATTGATGTTTCCTTAAGGCAAAAGGTCGACGACCCTGCGTGATCCGGTAAATATGCTAAGGTGGCAACTTTATGATTATATGACAATGCATTAAGATCTAAAGTCATTTGGCAAATAACTTTAAACGTGTAGTTTACTTTCCTCAACATGACATGTAGGCAAGGGCAAGGACTCAGGGTTGTCATGCGCTGACTGCATAATAAATACATTTTAATTACCTATACAACTTAAAACAGGTCAGGTACCAATTGTTTTGAAGTTGCATGGATATCGATAAAAGTACCTACCTATTTTATTAGAAATAAGTATAATTATGAGTATGAGAGTATGCTCTTGCACGCGGTGTCGTTCATACTTAACTTTTCCGAGGCTCAATCAAACTACCTGTCTACATAATGAGTCCTATGAGTAGGTACAATATCAAACATTAAAATCGCTATGATATTACACTTATCATACGAACAGACATATTGTTTTACCTTACTTTTGCATTAATAATATCACTAATAGTATGGATAGATAGTACTTATCACTTCAATCCTATTATTTTTTCAAAAAACAATGCGATCAATAAATTATAAGATGCTAGATTAAGATTACACAGTAGGAAGTAGGTAATTAATTACCTATTTTAACAGGTACGTTATAAGCGAAGATTTGATATATCGCTAATAACTAATCCCGCAATAATTATTCTTTTGATAACTTCAAGTCAAGAGAACTTGACAGATAGATGACAGATCGATTTGTCGTAAATTCATTACAACATAGTCACATGTTTAAGATATTGAACGATAGATAATAACTAAGAAATACCTCACGATTAAGTGGATTTACGGTCTATAAAAAAAGTTTTAAAGTGTCTTCGAAGGAGATAGTAAGTATCGCAACGAGCATCAAAAAAAGTTGATTCGCCCTTATGCACTATTTTCGCCACTAGGTGCAACCCTAGTGGTAAGGTTCGGAACTCACTGCAGTTTTTATCGAGCATGTCCGGTTTGAGCGAAATTCCTTTCCTTCTGTTGCCGCATGCAGAGCTATTACCACGAACATCGAATCTCGAAGTTCGTATATCTACGGCTCTATCACACTTACGGTTTATGGTATTCAAGCGACAGACAGAGATATACGAACTTCGAGATTCGATTTTCGTGGTAGCGCCGCTGGTGTTTTTCCGATTGTTGTATATACATAGGTACATACTTATACGTACGAAGTCGCAATAAACAGATCAATGACACTGCCAACATTAAGCTGGGTGCACACAAGACTGCATCATTTATGATATATGTATATATCTTTTATAAAGGTAATTAAGGAAGTATTTTTGTTTTAGGTTCTTAATGCTTTGCTACTATTCTTATTCAATAATCCGAAAATTCAATGTTTCCAGCTTCTATACATTTAGTACAGCCACTGAAGCTGGAAACAGAATTTTTGGATAGATCCAGTTTATTCTGTAACCTCTTATACCGTTTGATAGAGCTCGTGAAGCACTTTCAGGATCAGTAACCAGTTTTTCGATATCTTGTATAGTTTAGAAAAAATCGAGTGAGAGTCTCCATCCTGTATACCTATGTCTTGGATAACTATAATAAATACAATTTCACATAAATTTATTTAATTCCACAGTAAGCTCCATAAGGCTTTTAAGTACATAGGGAGGAAAGGAGTACCTAAATATAGATAAATACGAAGAATACATACATGAAAACACAGTTTAAGTGGGAGTATTTTTGAATTCTTAACTCTTGTTTGATATATTTGTACATTGGATCCTTTTCTCTTAACTACGTCCATTTAAGACCCATCGTAATATATCATATTATTACACAAAAAATATGCCTAGTGACGAAAATCCCATTCAGAAATCTCAAATGATTACGAAGCTACAACCGTTTTAATATTGCTTGTTAGAGAGAGAAAACGCAAACAGTGTGTGACGTCACAATATGCGAGGCTGCCGCAGAGCGATATGACATTATTGATTATTTTATTTAGTGTGTACACCCCTATAAAACTACTGGGATGGGATAAATTTGAGAGTAAGTGTGGAGGTAGCCTTATATTATTTCTTGTTGGGGTACGTGAAATCAAAACAGATGCCCATTACAGTCTGTTAGGTGTCTGGTCATTATACCGCGTCTGGTTTTTGGTATCGTTCAATTATAATTTTGCACATCATTTTATTAGTGGGTCCTACTTGTGGTTATGGCACAGAATAAGTATACTAAGTAAATACAGAAGGTCCTCTTATTAGTGATGACATTCTGTCAAATTTAAGAGAGGGTTTTCGACCGATCAAATTACTACTCAGATATCAAAAACACCTACCTACCCATCGAAATCTCAAAAACGGATATTAAAATAGAATAAAAAATTATTGGTTACTTATGAGACGCCTCCTTCTTTTCGCGCATTCTAGCGGTGCATTGCAGGACGAAAATCGAACTCGTTTATGCGGCCGATTTTTTCCATATTGTACATGGTACATAAATTATCTATTTTTCTTTGTAACCAGCATTTTAAAGTGATTGAACCCGTGTGGTGTCGGGTTAGAATTTCACAACCCCCTTTCTTCCCGTGGGTCTCGTAAAAGTCGACTAAGGGACCAGGGATGAAGTGTGTTGTGGGCGATAGGCTAGCAACCTATCACTGCAATATCACATTTTGTCGATGTTTTATACCCACATTTATGCTAAAAGTGGCGCTGGAATATACGTTTCATGTGCTCTGCCAACCCCTTTTGGGAATAAGGCGTGAATGTATGTATGTATGTATGATTACGAAAAGGTGAGTTCTTGAAGTGTAATTAAAATAAGTATATTCCTTCTTTATTTACTTTTATAAACGTATTTACATTTTAGACGTAGGTATCACGTTTATAGTGCGGCTTTGTTATAAGCTAATAAGAAATTATGTCCTAAACCAGATTAAAGAGTTATAACTAATCTTTTTATTTCGTCACTATAAAGATCACAAACAAGATAATTTCAAGTTGAATAAAAAGTAGATAAATGATCTTAAGTGGTTATTATGTTAGGTAGGACTTAAGATGTAGGTACTTGTTTTTATAAGTTGATACAAAAACATCTTTACAAATCTACAAATAACCATCTACTGGCGTTTTGTTTACATGCAGAAAAAAAAACAAATAATAAATTAAACGCTGCATACTAATAAGATGAATAGAGCGTTTTGACTTACCAATTTAATACAAACAGTCGAAAAATACCGCTCCAACTCGAAAATATCTGGCCAGTAACAAAACCGCAGTTTACAATTAGAACAAAACGAAATTCGAACTATTTAAAAGTAAACTTTCGATTTTTTTAATGTTTTTATTTTTTTATTCAGGCAACGGCTGCCGGTCGGCGGCCTATTTTCCTGAATATCGCGACGATACTGACCGCTTGTGCGGGCACGGCAGCGACTGAAGCGGTGCAGTACACATGTATGGCGTATTTATCTCAGCCCATGGCATATCGCATGTAGTTATTCTGTTGTGTAAGGGCATATTGACATTAAGTACTTACCTACTCAGCGACGTTACTAATATACCACTGAGTGGTAAGTATCTAGCTAATAATTGTAATTAATTTGTTGTTGTTGTTGTCTTCTTAAGGGCACTTGATAGTGTAAAACTAGTGATAGTAATCATACTCGTAAATGTTATAAATTATTGGTTCCACTGTTTTTAGCGAGTATTGAGTTGAGAGGGTAAGGTGCTACTGTATAGGAACTGTATCGTGTCGTACCTATCTGGCATTGACAGGTATTTCTGTACTACAGTTCGCCTAGTGTCTGCAATACGGCCACATCTCAAATGTATTTTACTTTCGAGATGTGACCGCATTGCACTGTGCAATAGAGCCACATCTCAAATGTATTTTATTCTTGAGATGTGGCTGTATTGCAGACACTAAGCGAGTTGTCCTATAAGTAAAATATGTAAAGTGACTGTAAGGAAAGGAGCTAGGTAAGAACCTAGCTACATGAATAAAGATGGATTGTTCACAATTCCTATTTTACAACGAACGACCAAGTGGCTATAGTGATTATTGATAAACACGAAGAACTCATCGAGTGTAAACCGTGTCGGTCTCAACAAATGTTATAGTGTCGATGTTTTACTGCATAAAGTTATTCACACTTCTGGTGAAACAATTTTTGTATCTACGATACTTCAAAAGCCGGTATACGAGATTCGATGGTTATATCCCATCAAAAACATAAATGTGAAATGAGAGCCAAGTTCGATATTATGATATGGCCGCTCCACACAATGGGCCATCCTGACCCCATCATACAGGACGCAACTATGCGTTAAAGGGAGTAAGACGTATTTATGTCTCGTACTACCGCATAGCCGCGTCCTGTATAATGGGTCAGGATGGCCCATTGTGTGGAGCGGCCAATATACATATGCCTTGGTGGTTGACATCAACGACAAAAAAAATGAGACTTGAACTTGGCTTGACACGCGGCATGACTTTATAAAAACTTAGTATTAATTTGCGCCTGTTGCCTGACGAGACCTATATTTACATACAGATGCCTTACAACATAAATAGGAAGGTAGGGTCATTTCGCCGGTTAGCGACCACTTAGCTGACTTATTGGGAACTGGATAGGATATTTTCTAATTTTTTTTGTAGATTTGTATTTTTAAACTACAAAAAAAAAAATGCATGTACGACTAACTGTCTTAATAGGGTCTTGTCTGTACAACCTTGTCCTTCAGGTTGTTAACCCAAGGTTGTTGCATAACCAGCATAATGACCCTATACATATCATTCGAAACTTAAATATCTCAATAACACGTCTATCGTCATCAATTATTATTCTGGGGAAATATAGCTGGAACCGTAGATAGTATAATATTAGTTTAATTTTCCTATTTATAACATTAGGTTTTGCGATAGCTCTCTGTGGCATCTTTCCTAAAAAAATATCTAGTTATTTACATACCTAACACCACTCTTTGTACACACTGATCTTATGGTACGAGTATAATTGCCGGTGGCAATGGCGAAGACGGCTCTTCACCAGTTTATTTATATATTATATTAAACATATTTAGGACAAGCAACATATACCTAATTATGTCGTTGCTTAGAGAGTAAGTACCTATTGAGTTTACCCTAAATTGATCGGGGTCTTAAGGGGCTCCACGCGCTTTTTGGCTAGTTTTGACGAGTTTTTAATTGATATTCCTCCGTCAAAACTATAGATATATTTATGGAACAAACACCTATCGGTTTTTTAGTTCTTTATCTACATTTGCACGAGAGTTTTTTTGAAAATATTTAATATTTTTTTTTTTATGATTTATTCAAACATGGTCCAAAAAAGCTCTGTTTTCGATATTATTATGTTGTTCATGCACTTTTATATATGAAATCTACATATAACTGTTCCTTATTGACGTCTCTAACAACCCACGAGAGATTTTTATTTTATACTCATTTTCACAAAAGTTACGTCCATAAAACTGGTTTTTTGGCCTGAAATTGCCAAAGTTTGGTGCCATATATCCCGAAAACTGTGAGGTTTGAAGTAAATATGGGATACTATTTCGGTAAACCTCGTTGTTGTTAATACGATAAACGATAAAAAACACAAATAAACCGACAGTTATAGATCGAAGGTCATTGGCAGCTAGGAGCCCCTT
This sequence comes from Epinotia bilunana, assembly GCA_947049275.1. Lineage (NCBI taxonomy): Eukaryota > Metazoa > Arthropoda > Insecta > Lepidoptera > Tortricidae > Epinotia > Epinotia bilunana. The sequence continues at coordinate 9,599,631 of OX346265.1, forward strand.
AAGCGATTTCAGGGCGCTGGCTGAGCCATGGCCATCCAACAGGGAAACGCGGCGAGCGTCTTCGGAACGATGCCCCGGGCAACATTGGGGTGTGTCGAGGGCGGGCAATTTTTTTTGTTATAAATTGTTTGTTTTAAGTACCTACTCAGGGCCTGATTTACCCAGCCTAGAGCGCAAGGACCAAGCAAGGGGTCGGCGGGGGGCGCGGCACTGAGCTGAGAATTACTTACTTTTCATAGTTAGCCTAGGGCGGTCAGAACTCCAAATCTGGCTCTGTACCGAACGACTAAGGTGGATGTCACACTGCGCCGCATCTCCAGACGGAGATGCGGAGCTCGTTTTATGCAAGTACCTCGGTTTGTATATAAATTCCGTGTGGTACGACGCACTGCACCGCACCTCCGTCCGGAGATGCGGCGCAATGTGACATCCACCTGATGCACCTCACCTCTCACGCCTGACGAAGTAGAATTACGCTTAGGTGGATGTCACACTGCGCCGCATCTCGCGGTGCGGAGCTGCATACAAATTTCGCCGGACGGAGGTGCGGTGCAGTGTGTCGTAGCACACGGAATTTATGTTCGTCAAATCATATCATAAGCTAGGCATGAATACATTTGAAAATATAATTACATTTTATGAATTAATAGAAAATAATGTCAAATAATTTACATCACTTACACAAATGAAATCACAAAATTATCGAATTATACTTAAACATAAGGATATTAATTTATATTACTAGTATTTATAGGTTTAGAAATATATCGTTAATACTATAGAAACATCCTTCTATCAGGAGAACTTTGAGAGATTCCTTGAATTTACGGTGATCTCGTATTAATCTTAATTCGCTTGGCAGTCTGGTATATAAGCTTACTGCTTGGTAACGTACGCAGTATTTATTAGCCACTTGCAACTTGGGGACAGAAGTCGTTACCAACACTCTTTTTACGTGTTGCCAAGCGAACTTGTCTAGCCTCCTCCGTTTCGTCTAGGTTTTTTACAAAGCAAGTAAGCAGTACGTGCACATACATATAATGTAATGTAATGGTAATGGCCTAAGGTAGGTACTTTACTATTGGCATTCATGGCAACTAATACTTAATGTACCTAAAAGGAAAGTCAAATACGGGAGAATAAATTTGCGAAGCTTCAAACATGGTTGCTGTTTTATGAATACATTCTGCTTATGTAGTCGTCCTTGATATTCGAGGCTTGCGGGATCATACGAACGCTATGACGCACGTTCTGAATATTCACAAAACGATTGTTTATGAGCTAGACCCTAGTTAGTACCTATAAGTTGAACCCTAGTTTCATAACAAGTATGTTTTACCGGAGACCAGGTTTGTTCTGGTCTGTTTGTGAAGTGGCGTAAGCAATGTGAATAACAGCGGTCACAGAAAAGCAAATATTGAACATTACAGGGGCGCAGCTGTGTACTTATTTATGCACACAGGCGACAATTGGGTTGTTTTTCCCATCAGAGCTAATTCTTGGTGGTTTTTGTTCAGTTCTAACCATTATTCATAATTCCCTTGTGCTTATCCCATTCACTTGGGGTCGGCGCAGCATGTTTTTTTCTTCCACACCTTTCTATCGCCCGTCAACTCATCAGAAAGAAAGAAAAGAAAGAAAACATTTATTCACTACACAAAAGACACACAGAGACAAAGGGAGTACAGATACAATACAATTGACACATAATGTGTGTGTCTTCGCGGCAGTGCATCGGTCACTGTCTCAGCATTATGCCAAGGTGTCAGAAAGACACCTTCACATACTTCCTTCCTATTCATATCGTCTCTCACGCAGTCCTTCCATCTTTTCTTGGTCTACCTCTTCTCTTAGCCCTTCAAATTCATACTTAATTGCCCTTCTAGTAACATGACTATCATCCCTCCGCATAACATGTCCACCACCGTGCCACTATAGGCGATTTGATCTCAGCTTTTCAGTTATGGGTGCTACTGTCAGTTCTAACCGTTGGTGGTTTTTATTCAGACCTGAGTCTGTGAGGTGTAGAACGCTAGTAGCGAGACTGAAAAATGTTCGAAAAACTGAATTTACAAAAATCCTACTAAGTAATATTTTAAATGTGAAAGTTTGGATGTTTGTTACTCAATCACGCTTAAACGGCGCAACCGATTTATTACATAGTTTATAAATAAACTATAGCCTGATTAAAATATAAGTAGCATACGTTTTTATCCCGGGTACAAGCACACGTAGTCGCAGGCGAAAGCTAGTACTATATAATTATCGAACCTGCTCTGGTTGAGAAATGCGACCAGCACGGCTATCACAAGACGGCGCGCGAGCTCTCTCGATTTTTCGCGCACTATACGTATACGTCTCTTTCTGTTTTCTAATAAAGGAAGATGGATAGTGAGAGAAAAATCGAGAGTTCGCGCGCCGTCTTGTGATAGCGGTGCTGTAGACTTTTACCTAGAGGAGAAAGGCTGGACATTGGACATACAAAAGAGTTTTGGCCTAAGCTGCAAAAGAGAACTTCGTTCGCTTCGCTCGTTCGTTCAACCAGTTACAAGTAACGTTACAGACAATGGCAATGTATCCTACTAATATTATAAATGCGAAAGTTTCGATGTTTGGATGTTTGTTACTCAATCACGCTTAAACGGCTGAACCGATTTGAATGAAATTTTGCACGAAGATAGTTTATAGTCTGGATTAAAATATAGGATAGTTTTTATCCCGGGTTCACGCAGACGAAGTCGCGGGTGGAAGCTAGTATAAAATATTTCTACGTTTAGGAAATTATTGTTGTGCATCAATTCCAAAATATGTGTCAAAGTGACGCTATTTGTTTCGAACACAACACCGGTTTCGAACGGTTTCAAATAGTACCACAAGAGTGCGCCTCGTGCGCGGACAACCGTCATAATAAAATTAGTCAGACGAGGAGTGTCTGTGCATTGTCGACCGAAATGTGCGCAGACAATGATGTATGTATGTAGATATGTATGTTATGAATAAACTGAGAAACTGGGAGACGACATAACAAAAAACGCAGGTCTATTCCAGTCCCTAAATCCTTCTGGATTAGTCTCATTACTTATAACGGACAAGAATAGGCCTAAGGTCTCCCCCGCCTGTCGTACAAGGCGACTAAAGGGGGTCATTGGGGTCGCAGTGTTCTGGCTGGGGCTGGGGCACTCGCTTAAGAGCCCCAGGCGCGAGGGGGGCTCCAGTGCGTTCAGCCTGAGATCCTGGAGTCCCCTGCATGAGAGCGCAGATGCAGGGCACCGTGGTGTTTTTAGTGGATAGAAATCCCACATACCTAACCCTTTCATCCCCCGGTGATTGGCTACCAGGTTCGCAGGTTTTCTCCACGAAAATAATAATAATCATAATAATTGAGGTATGTATCAAATCAATCCAACATTTTAAAGTGTACGTAATGTATCAAGTAACTAGGAATAGGAAGAAGAACCGCCAGTTGTGTCATGCCTTTCCTCTTTCCATAGTACCTATTACTAAGTACCTACTGTCCTTTTACAAACGCGTTTTATTTCTTGTTACTTAATGCATTTCCTCAATTCCATATTCACTAACATATATAGTTGAAAATATTATAGCGATTAGATTGTTAACTTGCTCGTTTTACTCTTTCGGTTAGGTACGCATAGAAGTTAGATGTGTAGGGCTTTATTTACTTTTAATGTTATTGGGTTTCCAAAAGTTGAACATTTGAATTAATCCGTAGACTCAAGACAAACGTGCCGTTGATAATAGATGTTCACTTGCAGTGCATATGACTTTGGCGCGTGTCGCGTTGAGGCCTGCGCAGGCGCGTGCCACTACGCACGTCTCGCTTGCACACGAACGCGCTTTATCCACCAAACCACGATTATACTAGACCATGTCTAGTCTTATCAACATCGTGTTGGTATTTAGTAAATGATTAAAAACATACGATTATAAGATTAGTATGAGTGCGAGAGCGACGAATGGTTTATGTCCGACATAAATGCGATTATGCTATCTAGGCAGAGGATATAGGGGGTTATTACAAACTACAGAGATAAGATTCGGTTGAATAGAATGGATTAATAAATTTATTTTATTTTACTATTTTTTAACAATTATTAGGTATAGATACTTTACTAGGATTACATGTAATTCACATTGCAGTCTTTTTATTAATAACAGGAAGAAGAATCTTAATATGTTGGTAGAGTTTGTATTCATGGTGCAGCAGTGATTGATATATCTATGACTTGTACATACATAATATGTACCTATGTATTAAGGCCGTATGTGCAAACGTATGTTCTCCACTCCATATTAAGTGTCACAAAGTTATATAAAACAATGTAAAGCCATCATTTCGCAAAAGAAGTTATAAATCCGTGCAAAATTAAATATAAAAAAAATAACTATCTGTACCTATTTCCGCATAATATTAAACAGGAAAATAATTTATTTTAAGCTTAAAGGAAAATGCTTCTAACAAGCCAGCTACTTGAACTCTACATAGCAACACTACCAACAGAGACACAGTTAAAGACGATTTAAACTCTACCCGCTTTTTAACACTTGACAAGCATCTATAATGTTTTGTCTCTTCTTTAAGAGCAAACAAATTTAACTACAAACTAATTTTTAAATACAAACGAATTTTAACGCCATTTTTTTAAAGTTCTAAAAGAGGGTTCAAGATGATATCACTTTCAATTATTTTAATAGGTGGTTTTGTACGCCCGATTGTCCAATTTGTGATATTTGTATGCCAATCCGGGGCTATACGATGCTGGCACATATCACGTGATATATGACAAGAAAAGGATTCGTTTTTTTCTCACTTAATTCTTCCATATAACAGGAGGTAAATCTGGTTCAACACTGCGCATAGTATTTGTGTGTGCATTGCATATGTGGCCCTGTATCTATAGGTCAAAATCCCTAACACCTTGGCCACGACTTTGGTCTTAAGCGACCTGCGGCAGCGTTTTATCTGTTCATTGCGCGGTCGAGACGCGCAAAGCACTGTGGTTAGATGGGATCACGCGCAATGAATTAGAAAAACCGCTGCCGCAGGTCGCTTCAGTTAAGACCAAAGTCGTGGCCAAGGCGTAAGGCGCGCAGTCGCTTCCACAAGCACCGAGCTAACATATTTATCAGAGCGAGTGCGCTGAACATACTGATATCTTATTTCGCAATATATGCGAAATATTGTAACAAAGTGACCTTTGGGATTTCTAAGACTACAAGATATTTTACCGTCACGATTCTTACTAGCAATGTTTTTTTATTGGAATCGATTGAGAATTCCACGTCAGAATTGGCGAAAAACACTCATGCAACTAATACAAAGCAGATGTCAATCCAAAACGTTCCTCGAATATATTCCAGGGTCTACAATGTATCATTTAACATCACTCAACTGTCTTTGCTGACGTACATAAACACACTATTGGCGTGTCTGTCAGTACATTTAATAGTCAACTACAAGTAATAAGGCAGTATGTATTCCCCAAGTGTCTCCGGTTAATCTTTATTGCTGCTCGTATTTGTCGACGTCGCAATCGCTACCATCAAGCTAAATACCGTAAAGATAAATATTATCTAGGTTCTGTTTAATAATTTACTAATCTAATGACGTGGGTACCCCTAGATGGGTTTCTATTACCTATTATATACTCGTAATTGCACCTTTGCACCGAAGTGTAAGTGCATATCGTAGCACAGATAACCTCCAATAGATAAAGCCTATAGGGCGACGTGCGGTCACCACGCATATATGATTTTGCACTGATAACCCCCACTACCCCGCGCCATATTGTCAATTTCGACCAGGTACGCGATCTGTACATGCGTGAAACAACCAGCAAATTAACATTGATTTTGCGCTATAAAAATGAGTACTTGCTGAAGTTGAAGTGTTGTGGAAAAATCTCCCGAACGTTTAATTACACAAACGAAAAAAATGGTTGAAAAAGATGGTATAAAGTGTGCACAGAATTTTGAGTTTATACACCTTACTTCGCATATGTACATACTGTCTATTCAGGTTTCCTCACGATGTTTTCCTACGCCAAATTCGCTCAAAAACGCTCTTTTTTAAATACCTATCGTAAAATTTCAATAATCACAATTATTTACCAATAGCTCTAGTGAGCACGTTCACGTCCTTTTAAATGATGATGAGGATTATCTATCATGAACGACATAATTTTATCACATTGAATAAATATATGTACTTTTTTATGAAATCGTTTTTATTTGTCTTCCTTACCTAGCTATACCAATATTAAAATAACATAGATAAGCCTAGCTAGCACATTCGCGTTAATGTCGAATAAACATCGCATTCGTCCTTTCCTAGTAAGTATGTAAATACGAACGGGACGAAGGCTTCTTGTCCGACATAAACACGATAATGCAGTAAATGTTGTAAATAACTACTCGATGTGATTAACATACTTTTTATGTTGCGTGGTAATCAAAATAGTCGATGATAATAATATAGCAGTGACAGCCGTTCAAAAATTTAAACCATGTTAACCGTGTACCGAACCTACGCCATGTAAAATATTCTCCTAACAATTAATTGCGGCACCGCTAAAAACCGTTAGCGAGCAACGCGTCCCATCACTTCGCTTCTGGAGCCATGATGTGACAAAGCGCGCTACTTTCGAAACAGCCAATCGCAGCGCCGTTACCGACCTCCCCGCAACCCGCACCTTCCGCCAACTGTGGTGACCTTTGCGTCGAACTAAATCGCTTATAGGCTCTATCTATTGGAGGTTATCTGTGATATCGTAGCAAATTTCTCTTCCTTATTTAAAATTACCTGAAACAAATAAAAGTAAGGTTAAGGTTGTCTTATACTTATCATATTAATAAAAAACCAGCCAAGTGCATGTCGGGCCACGCGCAGTGTAGGGTTCCGTAGGGGGGGCAGGAATCTTGACTAAAACAAAAATTAGGGCTTTGTAAGCAAGTGTAGGGGAGGTACCTTAAAAAAACGATTTTATTCTACCGTTTATGCCGAATTACAGCCACAGCTTATATGTTACAGCTTTCTCGTAGTAAAGGTTACTAAGCAAAGCCATAGACATACAGACGGACACACGGACATGGCGACACTATAAGGGTTCCTTGTTGACTACGGAACCCTAAACACTAAGGGTAGCTCCCTTACTTACGGTACTTAAGGCTCCGGTACTGTAAGGTGAAAATACATTTAACATAAAGAAGAGTCTCACAACCGGGCTCCACGTCAGATCAAATTGATGGTAATACCAAATTATTGTGTTGTCATCTATTATTCACAATTTCACATAGTTATTGCAGTTACAAATCGATACGGAAATGGCCTAATGAAAGTAGGTGAAAATCAATTTGCATGTATGATTAAATTAGATTACTTTACATCGTTACTACGTTTGAACATAGAGAGTTACCGCCTACCGGTGAACATATATACTGCCACGAAATGCTGGAATAACATCCCACCCCCCATCAAAAAAGCTTCCACATTGAATTCATACAAAAAAAAACGTGAAAATGTATTTACTAGATCAGCAAATAAATCCAGCGTAGCCTTCCAGTGTCTTTATGTGTATAATTATATTTCTTTCCTTACCTAGTTGGCAATTTATTTTCAAATGTAAGTTCTATATTATGCAACTTTATTAAGAATATTAGTGTGTATAAATAAATTCTTTAAGTAGTAAGTAGTATTATGTAACGTGCAGTTCTGTAGCGCACCACATGTTAATCCACATAATACCAGCGTCGGTTCGCCTTCTGGGGATCAAAATTATGCTGAGTGCACTCCAATTTCGCATGTAATCTTGGTTTTAATATAGCATCTAAGTGTAAATGTACTTCTACTGTTATTTGCGAAATATAGTTTTTCTATTGTATATATAAAGATTTTCAAAACCCCACTACTTTAAAGTTAGATTTTCGACTGTATATAGTACATTCAGATTCAAAAGTGGTTGACTAATTCCTTCGATGTACAGTAGGTAAGTTAAGGAAACTTACCTACTGTACATCGATTTTATTATGTCGCCAGCGTATGCAAATTAAGTATGTTTCCGCGTCTAATTTTCCTCAAATAAAAAACCATCCGCCTCAGGCTTATTAAAATGTTTCCATTGTCCATTCCTATATTCACAACCACACAATGCCTGTGTAAGTAGCCATATTATCTCCACAAATATTTTACGTAGGTATTTAGACACGCCTCTACAATCTACATTCCCGGATACCTAATTTACGAAAGTAAACATCATAAAATCTTATGTATTTATTTGTATCAGGGCGTCATCGTTTAAAAAACATTTTCAGCCAGTTGTCGTTATCGTATTGGGCTGTGGTGTGGCATACTTATGTAAATTGGTGACAGCGCAATGTAGCACAGAGTTGATCTCAGAGGTGTCTCTAGCCCATGTAAAGCCCAATGGCAATCATTACCGTAGCGCCCTCTAGCACCCCCAATTGCGCAGTGTTAGGGCGCCCGGCGAGAGGCGTCCTGTGAGTGGCCCGGGTGCAATTATTACCGTAGCGCCTTCTAGCACTCCCCCACTTGCGCAGTATTAGGGCGTCCGGCGAGAGGCGCCCTGTGAGTGGCCCGGGTGCAATCATTACCGTAGCACCCTCTAGTGCCCCTTCACTTGCACAGTGTTAGGGTGCCCGGCGAGAGGCGCCCTGTGAGTGGCCCAGGTGCAATTATTACCGTAGCGCCCTCTAGTGCCCCTTCACTTGCGCAGTGTTAGGGTGCCCGGCGAGAGGCGCCCTGTGAGTGGCCCGGGTGCAATTATTACCGTAGCGCCCTCTAGTGCCCCTTCACTTGCGCAGTGTTAGGGTGCCCGGCGAGAGGCGCCCTGTGAGTGGCCCGGGTGCAATTATTACCGTAGCGCCTTCTAGCACCCCCCCACTTGCGCAGTGTTAGGGCGACGGCGAGAGGCACTACAGGTAAAGCCGCCCCTGGCTGATCTGATGATGGAGACAGAAGGCGGCCATTACAATTAACCCCCGACGCAAAGAGGGGTGTTATAAGTTTAACGTGTCTATGTATCTGTCTATCTGTGTATCTGTCTGTGGTATCGTAGCTCCCAAACGGATGGACCGATTTGAATGCGGCTTTTTTTGTGTCATAGATAATTTTATCCCAAGTGTTCTTAGCCATGTTTCATGAAAATCTGTTCAGCCGTTTTTGAGATATTGGACTTTGAAATGAAAATGTCGGGGGCTTTTCAACTTTTCTAAGTTGTAATAAATAACCGGAAAGTGTCTAGTTTTATTATTCGAGAGCGGTTTCACACGGCGACTATCTGCAGTGATATCATCAATATTAAGAGAGCCTGGTTGTCTGTCATTGTATTCTCCATTCCAATCTATCTTGGACCCTCGTATTCTTGGTATATGTGGCTACAGCGGGTATCCATCTAGTCGCATAATTTTGATTGTCATACAACTTTACGCATAAAGTCGTTGCTTATAAAAGTCTTTTGTCATTAATGATTCTGCGCATAATACTTTCATCGTCATAATTGTACTATGTCATATTTTTTTACCCATTATGTTGTATATCATACAATTTTTTGTCATTGTATTGAAGCTCATAATTATTTTTAGTCATAAGAAATGCTATGCATAACCTGACAATAGACTGTTATTATGATTAAATCACAAAAATAACAAGCTATTAAATTAGTTGACCAGCGTTTAATTAGGTTAGGGAAGCTGGACTAAGGAGCACTCGGGGGGCAAAGCCCCCGCAGTAAAAAATCAAACAATCGGTATCGTTGTATTTTTGTTAGGTTAGGTTATGGTTATCTTGTGTCCCTTAGAGCGGAAATAGGCTTCGCGGGGTGACGTCGACAAGCTAGCGGTTAGGCTAGGTTAAAATAATTGGCACGCGTTTGTTTAAAAAAAAAAAGAAAGTTGGGTTAGGTTAGGTTACAAGGAGACAATTTATTTTTACCAAATGTATAGGATTAAAAATGTTTGTATTAAATATGACTTGAAAACGTAATGCGCAATGAATTTATGATAATTAGTAGTTATGCTAATACAACTATGGCTTTAAATATTAGGCAACCCAATATGGACCCGGCTACAGCACCATGCCTTCACCTGTACCATCTCTTAATTGTTCCATCTATTTTGCGTTCTAGGATAATAACGTTTAACACTGCATGTCTCAGTAAGTGGCCGATGAGCTAAGTTAGTATCGCGATGATACTAGCCATAATACTCTTATAGTCACCTGCATCCGATACTGTATCGATGCAAAAAGTCGCCGTGAGTATTCGTTGTAACATAACATCTACGCCTATTTGTGGCCCGTTTGACGAAGCTACGTCATCATCCTGGCGTTATCCCTGGCTGTGCCCCTAAACGCGGAGTCCGCTTTGACACCTAATCCCAAGATTTGGCATTGACACGTTTTACGAAAGCGACTGCCATCTAACCTTCCAACCCAGAGGGAAAACTATTAGACCTTATTGGGATTAGACCGGTTTCCTCACGATGTTTTCCTTCACCGAAAAGTTAACGGTAAATATTCCGTACATAAGTTCAGAAGAACTCATTGGTACGAGCCGGGATTGGAACCCACGCCCGGCGCTTCACAGCCGCATGCCACCACTTGGCTACCGTAGCCATTTCACGAAGCTACAATTTACAATTTTACAAGTTAAACTGGCAACCACAGTGGTTATTGATCAAGCGCTCTGGCGTTGCCAATTTAAAATTATAGCTCAGTGAAACGGGTTATTAGTGATCGACGGTTCCTCTGGCCCTGACTTTGCCCTAGCCACGTGATCGTCGCCACGTGCGCGGTAAATGGGCTGTATGCACAAAGGTGCGGTGAGCTCACATCGTGGTTACCATTACCATCATACACGGTAGGGCTGACAAACATCAAACAAATGGTGCTAATGGGGGACTGTATTATACATGTCTCAATGACAGCACGCGATATCACCGTTTTGTGAAACGGAAGCCCATGAATCTATTTGATCTACATATTCGGAAGTTTGAATGTTTTGGGCATAAGTCGTGAATTTGAGTCTACCTAGGTAGGCAGAATACCTACTAAATAATGACTTATGGGCTGTTTACACTTTGATTAGTGGTTAGTGCGAGTAGGACTGTATGGTAGAGGGCTGTATGGACTCGCACAAATTACTAATCAATGTGTAAACAAGCCTTTACTCTACTTATTTTGAATTTGATATAGAAAAAATACGTATTTTTTCCTACATTTATGTTTTTTTACCAATGAAAAATGACATTTATATATTTATTTATTTATTTATTATTCGGAGAACCAACAGCTAACAATTCAAAATAATAATATAAGCTAGTTATATAACTTAAGTAACAGAAAGCCAATTAAAGGTTCCCACCAGTAGCAACAGGTTAACATACAAATTAATAATTAATTGGTTAATTTAGCTACTTATAGATGTAATGAAATATGGGAATAGTAAAACCCCAGTGGTAGGTAGGTATTAGAAAGTATACTTTTGGGAAACTATCTTTTCAAAATGGATTCAACATGGTGTTTGACTGATGATATTTATGAAATCTTATAAAGGCTGTGTGTTGAAGGAAAGATAGAGGGGAAGCGAGGAAGAGGAAAACCTAGAATAAACTTACATAGAGCAACTCAAAAAGAGAGCTGATGTTAGGTCGTATCGAGATGTCAATGAGGTTGCGTGGGATCGGAGTAGATGGAGGGCCTACTTTGCGCTACACCGGCAAGAAGTACTTAGCTCTTAAATATGCAGAACTGAAATCTGTAGGGAAATATAGATTAGTGACGTCACAAATCCTTATAAGTACATTATCACTTTATTCCCTTTAGGATGGATGATTTCAAGCAACAAAGTGATCATAACTACATGTTCACACTATACGACCCGACTACCTACAAGATTACCCAATAGTGTAGCTAGCAACTTTTAATAGAAACCTAAGTATGTATATAACGTTGCTTGAGTAATTTTCCGGCTATTTTACATGCGCTCTCTGCATTTAAATAAGATACAATTTGCAGGTTAGTACCTAATATTCTGTTCTGGGATTCCCAGAGAGTATCAACATAAATTATAACAAGTTGTTCGCTAACTTGACGAAGTTCCTAACCCCCAGAATAATTTAAACCCTAGGGTCGTTTCCAATGTCTTTATTCAGAGATCAGAATTATATTATACCTACAGGGTGGAACGAATCCTCGGGCTGATAGATACCCTAAATTGCTTGATTTAACCGGTATTCGCGTAACCGAAAGGACCAAAAGACGTTATGTACTTTTTTGAGATCATTTGCTAGGTCTAACCATGGGGATAAAATCAAAATCTGTGCATGTTTACCAACTTCGAAAAAGGAATGTTTCTGTATTGAGTAAGGCTGTACCTTTAATTTTTTAGGATTTTAAGCTCTGATGGTAGCAACTAGCAAGCATACTTGGCTACCTTTTCATATTTTATTTGTACTCAGATATTTACTTTAGGTTAGTTTAGTCTTAATGAAGTTTTTTTTTGTTATTAATCTGTTGCTATTATTTTATAGATGTAAAATAGGGTAAAATCTATTAAACGTGTCACATTTCAAGTTTCGTTATATATTATCCATTAGGTAATTTAATACCACACTCGGTCACTGTTGTGTGTGAAAGTTTTAGTTTTGTAATTCCTAAAATGTTATATCAAAACTTACCTCTTTTTCAGGATCTTCATAAATTTTGTACGTCTTTAAGTCCAAGCCATAATTTTCGAACTCCATGTCAACCCACAAATCACGTAATACACTAGAATAGGGAACAAAGTCAAATGGACCAGCGCCGTCGGCTACTATGCTTATATGTAGCTGGTTTTCCTTATTTTAAACAAGTTATGGTTGTGGCGCAGTTTTCGAAAACCCCCTGAGTCGTTCGGAATCACCGCGAGTGCGTATGCGCTGGATCGTCCAGACAAAGTCACCTGGCGGCATATCTGACTCAACACGATGGTTGCATATCAAATTTGTATTTGTTGCGCCCACTCATTCTGTCTGAACGTCAGGTTTCGGTGTGCGTGGATGCGAGGGAATGAAATTTAACTTTTTTTTAATCCAATACGTTCAGTCACGTAGACCCCCGGTTGTGATCATCTCGGCTGTCTAAATATTTACACATTCCTGCACTTATCAACAATTTGTTATTGAAGCTGACCACTGGCGAATATTTCAAAACAGTTGGATTCGTTAAAATGATCAAAGCCATGACATGAGTACCTACTACATTTATTGAATGCATTGAGAGAATGCATTAGAATGTTCTGTTTTGTTAATAGCATCGGTTAATAGCATAGATCGGTTGCACTTAGGAAATGCAATCTCCATCTCGAATCCCACAGGCAGAGAATCACGGGCCACGCAGAGAATCACCAATATAAAGATGAGGATATAATCGGAGTCGCGAACGAGATTTCAGTTCATTGTGCATGTTTATCATTCCTGTCGGAATGTCCTTGGCAAGGCTGAAATACTTCTTTGTATCGAATAACTTTTTGTCAACAAACATTTTGTTCAATATTCAATAGATATTTTGTTTCATGTTCAAAATACAATAGAAATAGTAGCAATACCCTAATTTCATCGAACTCTGTCCATTTTACCAAATTTTGGTTAGCGAGATCTAGAATCTCATAATCTTGGACAGACCGGAGGTAGTGTGACAATTTCTCCGGTCATTTATACCAAGTATGGCGACCCTTCAGGGGTCTAATTAGTCTAATTACGTAATTACGAAAAGGAAAATGATGGTCATAGCTCTGGTACCGGCGACTCAATCGTGTGGACGTTAATCGAACGTGTCGGATAAATTAAAATTGCAGTATTTGAATCTTGAATCTTTGAATCATGAATCTTGAATCTTGCAGTTTGGTACCTACATAATGTATTGGGGCTTGGATCAGGAAAGATCAAAGCACACTACATTTACGATGAAATTTATCATGACTGACAGAGATTATGAGAGAATGTGAACTCGGTAATTCCATTTGATTTTAGCAAATCGTGATTTATGATTATGTTCATTACTTTGATTATATTCCTTTGATAATGGTCCGGCATAACCAGACCATTTTCCTTATTCAATGATATTCGCTGCCAACCCAGGAACATGTCTATCCTAATACCAAATCAGAATCATCAAATTACATACATACATACATATAAGCACGCCTATTTCCCGGAGGGTTAGGTAGATAAATTTATAGTTATAATTTTCAGTATTTTCCTTACTCTAAGTAACTATGGTCGAATAGATTTATTTCATTGTAGTTAGAGTATTAGATGAGGCCTGTGCCTGAGGCTGTACCTTTATATGTTTCTTGAAAAATAAACAGGAAAATAAAGTTATTTTCAGAGTTGCGTTTCTTATCACATTTCTTGGTTTTTCCAGCCGAATCACGTTTTTGCATTTTGTTATCCAAACCAAGAATAATTGAGGTTAGGTTTGTTTCATATTTTTTCCTTGATGTATAAAAGTTGGAAGTAATAACATACGGAGTTTATAGTTGTTTTGAGCCTCGCTGTGCTTTCTGGTAACCTGGGGCTTATCAGTGTTGGTTGGGAAGTTTCATAAGTTGTTCCTTTTACGTAGCAAACATACCAGCTCCGTAGCAGCGCGGCGAGTACAGCTGTGATGGGATAGTACAATATTATTTTTCTCCATCAAATGATATAAATCTGTTTTATTTGATACACTCATCAAAATAGAAATGGTCAATTGATTAAAAAAAAATATACGGAGAGAACTTAATTTATTTCAAAATAACGACTATATATACTGTAATATTATAAATGCGAAAGTGTGTCTGTCTGTCTGTTAGCTCTTCACGCCTAAGCCTGAACCGATTTAGATGAAATTTGGTATAGAGATAGTTTGAGTCCCGTGGGAGGACATAGTATTGTTTTTATCCCGGAAATCATCCTCTAAGAAGTGAAAAATTGTATGGAACTTCTTAAACCGCTGAACCAATTTGGTATGGAGATATTTTGAGTCGCGAGGAAGGACATAGGATAGCTTTTATCCCGGAAATCATCCTTTAAGAAGTGAAATGGGCGGTGAAAATTTGTATGGAACTTTTTAAACTGCTGCACTTACGATACGATACGCTGACTTAGATGAAATTTGGTATAGAGATAGTTTGAGTCCTTGGGAAGGACAAAGGATAGTATTTATTCAGTAAATCATCCTCTAAGGGGTGAAATGGGGGGTGAAAAATTGAATGGAGCTACTTAAACCGCAAAAATGATTTAGATGAAATTTGGTTTAGAGATAGTTTGGGTCTCAGGGAAGGATAGGATAGTTTTATCCCTTTCTGATCCCTTAACGGTGTTAAAAATTGCGGAGACGTTAAATTGTCTGAAGTTGCTAACACCCATGGGTTACCGTAGCCTACCATGCGTATGGTACAAACGACAACACTGTTAACTGACCATCCTGTGTTTAAATAGAACCTTATTACAATGCACTTAAGGTGCACCGATGGTCAGTTAGCTGTGTTGTCGATAGTACGACCCTCATTAACATTATAAAGATAGCAAAACCTTAAAGGGGTGTGTACGTGATATATTGTAATATTGACTGCAATTCAACAACAGTAAGTAGTAATATTGCTGCGGTTTCAGTTGACGTTAAAGGGGCTCGCCGTGGTTTACCCGCGATACAGGATATCAAGTCGGGACACGCCTTTTCACGCCAAGCTCAAAACTGTACAATTTTGGACCTTGCTCCATTGTAATAAGGCGAAAGTGGATACATATTTTTGGTTTGGACTGTACACAGCTTAGTCATAGTAGGAAAAGATGTGAGTGTGAATAGTATTTATGAACTTTGTAACGCCTAAGTAATAGTAGCGCTTATAAGTATACACTGTATATATCGCCTAGTGTCTGCAATACGGCCACATCTCAAATGTATTTTACTTTCGAGATGTGACCGTATTGCACTGTGCAATAGAGCCACATCTCAAATGTATTTTACTTTCGAGATGTGACCGTATTGCACTGTGCAATAGAGCCACATCTCAAATGTATTTTACTTTCGTGATGTGACCGTATTGCACTGTGCAATAGAGCCACATCTCAAATGTATTTTACTTTCGAGATGTGACCGTATTGCACTGTGCAATAGAGCCACATCTCAAATGTATTTTATTCTTGAGATGTGGCTGTATTGCAGTCACTAGGCGATATAGTGTATAGCCCTTAATCCATTCGAGGCCACCACGCATCGCTATGTGATGTGATATGTGTGCTACGCCGTAGGGCGTAGCAGTGTTTTCCCACTCGGTAGCGCAAATCGCTCGTGAGGCATGACTCGGTTAGTTAAAGCAATGACGCGTAGTTTCAGTATACAAGAGGCAACCGGATGGCTCCACGGTATTTGAGCTCCCGAAGCGTTGTGGAACCGCCCTGTGCAACCCGAATTGAGCCAACTTGGACTGGGGCGGAAATAGGAGGAGGGGGTGATAAAAAAAATGCCGCCAGGTATTCGATTGAAACAGAATTTCATTATATAAACAGCGTACACAATTTCAGGCAACCTCTGTCTCAGCCGGCTGCCTCGCAACAAAAAAAAGTTCTTCATTTTTACACGACTGCCCTACGAAAAAGAGTGTAAAGTTTTTTGTTTTGTTTTTCCAGAAATCTCATGACAGAAACGCTACTTTTTTCAAGTACCTAATTGTAAGTAATCTAAATAGCAATAATATCTAATTGACTAAGAATGGAATTGTTTGGTGACTGGAATCATAAAGAATATTACTTAAAGTGTGTAAAATCGGATCATGCCGACATCATCATCCATCCAGACAAAAATTAGATGAACTTTGGTGTGAACCAACATATGCCCTCAATCTCATGTTCCTGGAGCTGACGGCTGTTACTGGTCGCCACTTGCTTAAACGTCACTCCACCAGCCTCAAGCCACAGTATTACCCAGTGAACGCAAATACCCCTGGGCTGTTATTCGCTACGCGCTAATGCGGCTCACCCCGCCGGTCACCAGTCACGAAACTAGACCTCTACCTACGATTAGTTACTACGCATCGCGATGTCACGATATATTTGTGGGTGAGCGTTGAGGTGAGCTTATAAAAAGTTACAGAATAGGGGGCTGCTTCCCCTAGTACGCAATTAAAGTGGGGCGCCTCCTCGTGTAATGTATGAGCTATAAACGTGGCGACACTTCGCAATTATCTGCTATAACGACAAGAGACAATGAATTAATAATGGAGCTATTAATTTATTGAATAATTGCCATTCTACATGGCAATTGGTAACACCTCATTATCTGCCATAATACCACCATTAATACCATATTTAGGTCATTTAGTAATGGTTACTTTGTTACTAAAATATTAACTGAGTAATTAATTAGTGTTTAAGAACACAATTTGGTGTCGAGTATTGTTTGACAGATCGTATTGTTTATACAATGCATTCTCTATCTTGCTTTTCAAGATTCAATCTCGTTGGCAGAAAATCTCGCGTTGTGAAATCTCGAATGAGTTGTTAAGTGCTTGTTAGCTAACAAAATGCTAACCCTGCATGTACTGCGAGTCTGCATGTTTTTTACGTATATTGCACCTAAGGAGAATTACTTTGTTATTTTTTAAAAAATTTGGATAAATATTCTGATTTATTTCCAACATATGCCTGCAACGTAGTAAGCATTTTTGGTTACCCAAAATCTCCATATTGTCGAGATTGAGATTTTTGACTGACGAGAGAGATATCGAGTTGCTTGTCTCTGCTGTTGATTTATTCGTAGAAACTCAAGACTATAAATATGAAAACGAAAACAAATTGAAATACTTACTACTTAAATAAACATTTACAAAACCTTAAAACTAAAAAACATCTAAATAAGGTCACCGCGGCATCGTGCTAAAGATGCTGGCAACATTACCTCGCTGAATCGCAATACTAATGCGTTGAGCGAAGAAGTTGCCAGCTCTTTGGTCACCAGTAGTGTCGACGAATGCATTCGTTAATATCGTGGCATAAGTCGCGGGAGCCCGCTCGTTGCGGGTGGCGCAGGACCGATCATTGTGGCACTTTTTAGGGGAAGCGTATTTACAGCAGTGGACGTCTTCCGGCTGAAATCATGATGGTGATGATTGATCACTGATAAGATGACTATAATATCACGAATTTCATCATCAGCTCTTTCTCCGCTTCAACTTAGCAAACTTTTAAGGGTTTTTCATAAAATTGTTTATATAGGTATACCTAATATAAAATGTCACTAACAACCGGTAACACAGATGTGGGTGTAGTTTTCTGTATTCGCCTTTAGGATCGCCAGGAGCATGTATCATCCCAGCAGGACTAGAGTCAGTTAAGGCGGGGACGTGAGACGAGTAAATCTACCTTCCTCTTTCTAATTTGCACAACGCGAGTGAGACGGGATTCGCTGAGTTGCGCGCGACGCAACTTGGCAGCAAGTTCTCCTAGACGTGACGTCCATACGGTGTATAATTGTGGTATAAAAGGTGGTAACAATATGTTTCTATTTAACTTTGTATATGTATTTATTTGGACCCGGGTATGTCCTAAAACTACGACCAGGAACACCGGGGGATGGGCAGCAGCATCCCTGGAGTTCGGTGGAAACACTGTGATCGCCAACCCGCATGCCAAGCTTGGCGATTATAGCATATACCCCCCATGCAGAATACAACAAAGCCACGGCCCCGAGGTTCCGGCGACCCCCGGTACCCTGGTAATGGTAGCGGCCAGGGTACTAGCGGGGTCAGGGGTGCTAAGAATCTCCGGCGAAGATCCCACCGACGACCCCTGGCCCTGGCAACATACAACACGCGCACACTGCGGACCGACGAAAAGATAACAGAACTGGAGGAAGGATTGAGCAAGTTGCGGTGGGACGTCATAGGGTTATCGGAAGTCCGAAGAGAGGGGGAGGACACGATAACCCTTAAATCGGGCAACTTGCTCTATTTCCGGGAGGGCGACCAACAGTCCCAGGGAGGTGTCGGGTTCATCGTCCACAAGTCCCTAGTGAACAACGTGGTGAAGATCGAGATTGTGTCGATTAGGGTGGCGTACCTTATACTCAGAGTATCCGACAGGTACTCGTTGAAAATCCGCTAAACTTAAGTGGCAGTGGGCGGGGGGCACATTGCACGTAGAACCGATGGCCGTTGGGGCGGAAAGATTCTCGAGTGGCGACCACGTACCGGAAGGCGCAGCGTGGGTAGGCCCCCACAAGGTGGAATGATAACCTGGTAAAGGTCGCGGGAGTCCGCTGGATGCGGGTGGCGCAGGATCGGTCATTGTGGCACTCTTTGGGGGAGGCCTATGTCCAGCAGTGGACATCTTTCGGCTGATATGATGTATTTATTTTATAGTCGCGGGGTTTTCATTAAGTATGGTATTTCATAATTTTCCAATTACATTCGATCCGTAATGGCTTTTTTCAAAAAAAATAGTTTATTTCTCAGCTGTTTTTATTTCTCAGCTACCATCGCGGATGTCATAATGTAACATGGCGTCATCCAACGTGGAGCGTATAATCGGTTTGAACCAGGTCGAATCACTTTTTTTTTTTTCCATGATTCTGTTAAAATAAATGACATAATCGAAAAAAGAGAATTATATGACCTTGTTTGTCCGACTTTGTCGTGTTGTCAGACTTCAAGGCGACGCTTCTACTTTGATTGATGTTATCGACTTTCTAAAGTCTGGCAAGGGCCAATCGTGGTAGAGTAAGGTGCAGTGCGTTGTGGGCGATAGGGTACCAACCGATCACTGTAATATGACCTTTTCGGCATCTTTAGACCTACAATTGAGGAGGCTCTCAAAATTTAATTGTATGTGGTCTGCCTAACCCTTCTTATACAGGCGTGTATGTATGTATGTAACTAGAGTGTAGACGGTTAACAACTTATGTATGTAAGCACATTATTCTATACAATAACAGGTAAAAAAATACACATGCCACCTAATAGATCCAAGTACAAAGGTGAACAGCCCTATAAGGGATCTCCTCCAGCTTACCTTTGAGCAAATTAACACTGTAAGATCGCATTTTCTCCATCTCCAAACCTACAATAAGTTCCCTACCCCGTATGGGACCACAGGCGTGAGTGTATGTATGTATCTACAGCTTCAGAACAACGTGACCTCCTGAACGCACTTCTATGCATGTTCGCGGTTCGCCATGACAAGTTGCGTTGTCAATACGAGCACTGGGGCCCATATTTTGACATATTTTAGGGCTCCGGACCAAAAACGGAACCATAAGGGTGGTTGGTGCGACTCTGTCCGTTTGTCTGTCTGTCACAAAATGAAATATCTCACGAACTACTAATGCTATCAAATTGAAATTTGGAATTATTTTAAAGAAAGCTAATCGACGTGTATATGGAACATGAAAAATTTGAACATTATACAATATATTTAATCCTACTAATATTATAAATGCGAAAGTTTAGATGTTTGGATGTTTGGATGTTTGTTACTCAATCACGCTTAAACGGCTGAACCGATTTGAATGAAATTTTGCACAAAGATAGTTTATAGCCTGGATTAAAATATAGGATAGTTTTTATCCCGGGTCCACGCGGACGAAGTCGCAGGCGGAAGCTAGTATTTAATATCTACCAAAAATTACGGATCCCATAAAAAACATTTCATGTAAAAAATAGGCCAAGTCTCGAAACTCTTCCACCGTAAAAAATGAGAGATACTTCACAGACTTAAGTCAGGCATTGTTATTAAATATTAATCTTTATTAGCTTGCTAAATTAAAGTTTTATAATGCGACTTAAGTTTAAGAAAAATGCCAACATTGAAAACAAAAACGAAACTGGTTGACATTAGGGTGATAGTAATAAACAATGCAGGGTTAGGATTCTGGTGGCAGTTTAGCACAAGTAATGCAGTGGAGTCGCTATTGTAATTTTTGTAATGTAATTTGAATAAATTGTATAATATAAAATTTTAATAAATTTTACTTGTTTGCTAAAATGTTTATGTATTCAAGAGCTTGAACAACTTGCAACTGAAATTAAAGTCAAAATCTTGCATATTATCTTCTTCTGATGTTAAACGGTTGTCAAGATTATGAAATAATAATATAATTTAAATGACTTTTATAATAATAATAATTGGATAATATGTATAAACATGTCTTAAATTTAAATGATAATATACGCAATTGTGATTCTAATAATATCATTATGTGACATGTAATATTTATATAATATTATGAATAAATGAGTATGAGTATGAAAAGCAATGCAAATGCAGCAATGCTTCAGAATTTGAGCATGATTGCCAAAATCAACCATGTCTCTCACTACGTCAAAGTCCGGACTTCTATTTAATACAAATTCTAACTTATTTCGTACAGTTTCAGTTCCATGCGAGGCCAGTGTACTCCATACAATGTCAGTTATGTGGATTGGAATATGTGTACACTCAGTCATAAACAGAGTCATGTTGTTCGCCGCAGTTCAGTCTGTGTTGATTACTGTTAATATGTTTTAGAACGTTATACAAGGTGTAACAAAAAATGGGGTATGAACCGATCAAGGGCTTAACAGGTATCGTGTTGTGATAAGAAAAAACAGAAAAAAAATTTGACAATTCTTTTTTTTACATTTCTATGGAGCTTATCGCCTCAGTTGGCCTACGCTCCATACTAAGGTAAAAAAATCGCGTCTAATTTTTTTTTCTGTTTTTTCTTATCAGAATACGATACCTGTTGAGCCCTTGATCGGTTCACACCCCATTTTTGGTACACCCTGTATTTGGTCATCTGCATGAAACGTACGTTACATGCCGAACAATATATAGAATTGGTCTCTTCGCTATAAGCAAGTTCTTGGTATGGTTCAATCCACCGCAGATTGTTACAATTAGAGGAGAACTCATTTTATTTTAATGTTGAAGATAAACCGAACTGTGCGTTATACCCTACTAAGTAATTAAAATAAGACTTGTGAGAGTTATCTAAATTGACAGAATAATAACGTCAATGATATAAGAGTAAGTTTTTGGTCAACCAAAAAGGTCCAATAGGTATGTAATATAATTTATATTAGAAATTCTACATAAAATGTTTTTACCATTCAGTCATTCGTTAAATTATAAAAGTATATAATGGCGCAGTTACTACATTTCTTGTGCTAAATTGCCACGAGAATCCTGACCCTAATCATTATATCATTGTACAGTACAGGTGAAATCAATATTGACGTAGTAAGAGAGGGTATTTTGAATGAATATTATATGCTATTACTGATACTGAAACTGAAGTATCAATAGTATACTGAAACGTATTCCAATGAAAAATTGTTCAAGACCTTGAATAGGTATAACATTATACATTTCAACAATATATTATGTTTCTATTGAATTTTTATGAAACAATTTACTTGTATGAAACCAATAAATTTAATTATACATTATTCGTTTATCAATCATTTATTCATTTATCATTCATTCATTCAATCAAAAAAATATAACAATGACTCCATTGCTCTTTGTTCACCCCAATGCCACCAAACATCCCAACTGTTAATGGGGTATTAAAAGTTATATCTAAAAGTGGTTCTGGATTGTAGATCCGCTTAGGTACAAATGTTTTGTTTTTAAATTAATTGATTAAATTATTTATAGTTTGGTGGACCACACACATGGCGTCATATTATTTATATACTGTTTATCGCTTATTGTTGTCACAGTAGTCGTTCTTCTTGCTATAGGTATTTAGTGACCGCACTTAATCACGAATAGTACCTACTAATCGACTTGTGCCTGTTTTCGCAGGAATTACATATGCTATCCTTTGATATTTTAATAATAATCTGAACGTTTCAATCACTTGTAAAACAATAAATAATATTTTTAACTTATTATTTGTAACTGCGTCTAAGTTATAAGTGGTATTTCCACGGTTCTTTCGAAAACCAATTAGTAAGCAGGTAACTCATTTATCTAAACTGTGTTCGTTTGGTATTCCGAAATAATCAGCTGAGCTTCATCTTAGGCTCTGTCGTCGCTTACCATCAGATGAGACTAGGGTCAATCTCTGGACAGTCTTTTATAAAAAATAAAAATAAAATATTTTGTTTTGTTTTATTTATTCAAAATCCGCAAGTTGATCCTTGCGCGGGTGAAGGAAGAGCACAACTTATCAAACAAACATTAGCGAGCAAAAGATAAGTGTGGGGGCTACGCTACGTCACGTCACCTTAAAACCATCCACCAGAATAACGTTTCGTGAAAACAAGGTTTACAAATGTATACCTACAGTAGCTTCGGAGTTTATGGCGAACATACATAGGTACGGTGCAATCCACTTTATAATATTCATAAGGAGGATTGATTAAATGGTATGCTGTAAATAATGTAAACTGCCTAATCCATCCATATTCCAAGGTTTACTTTGCAGAGGTTTATGCTAAAGGTTATTATATCCGTAAAAACTCAGTGATGCGAACTTTATCTAAATTACATCATAAGAATTACAGTGATAAAATATATTTACTGGGATAACACATATTTTATTGAAATTTGACGTGTTATCTTAATGGTTTAATAAATAAGATTACAATATAGGTAGGTATTAATATTGTTTACTCATACATGTCCAATTGACACCTACATTTTCGTTCTGATCTTGTAGACTGATACCAATGGATCCTCAATATCACACACACAAATGGCGGTTGTATACTCCAGGAAAATTAGTTTTGAAAAACATCAATTTATAATAGCTCAACTTTAGGAGCGAATTAAGCTATAATTTCTGGTTACCTACCTGAAACACTAACATTTTGTCCTTTTTTCATTTTGGCATTAACTTATTTGACAAACTTCTTCACTTGTTTTCGTTTGTCTGACACTTCATTTCGAACGTCAATAGCGAGTCCTTTTATTATTTCGCTAAATTGTAATTGTTTGACAAATCAATGATTCCCAATTATTGGTATACCCCTAATATCATTATTCCGACATAACGATTCTGTGTTTTATCAAATCGACTTTATTATATCTGCCATATTGTTATTGTTTATACGGATTACGGAGCCAACATATGTTACTAGTGCACAACCCTCCCATTGTTGTTTTTTCATCTCTATTGATATTAATTAGTCATCACGCTTTGCAAATTATACTTATATAAATATATAATACATATGTAAGTATTAGGTAGGCAGTAAAAAAATGTTCGGTTCAGGCGCTTCGCCGGCTGCTGCCGCGGCACGCTCGCTGCGCTCGCTCGGCTCGCTCGCTGTAGGGTCGCGGTTCTACCTAACACCTCCTCGCTTCGCTCGTCGTCGTACCTACACCGAGCTGCCTTAGAGTCTCTATGAAACTACTTTGAAGTTCACTCAAAATTTATGAACATTTGTCTAAACGCATGGAACATGCGGAAGTAGGTAATGATGGATAAGTAAAAAATTGTCTGTGAAACAAAAGTTGTAACAAGCCAAAGCTCAAATGACGTAGGCGAACGTACCTAGTAACCATGGTAGGCGTAGAAGTTTTTCGGACAACTGAAACAATTGGATTACATCAAAAGGTAAATGAAAAACCGGCCAAGTGCGAGTCGGACTCGCGCACGAAGGGTTCCATACCAGTGTCTATAAAAACGCCAAAAAAAACACGTTTCTATTATGGCAGCAGCTTATTATTTTTTTATTTGTTGTTATAGCGGCAACGGAACTACATCATCTGTGAAAATTTCAAATGTCTATCACGGTTCATGAGGTACAGCCTGGTGACAGACGGACTGACAGCGGAGCCTTAGTAATAGGGTCCCGTTTTTACCCTTTGGGTACGGAACTCGTTTCTCTGCTGACTGTACATACAAAAAAAGTTTCATTCTATTTCTAGTTCATTCTATTCTATAAAAAGGCAGTGTTGAAATAGTGAGCTGTTTTATTCCATCGCAATGTAATCTAAACACAGCGTCTGAAAACAACTACATCCTGTTATTACGTAGGTAGGTACATATTTAACTTCACGCCGGCGGATAACAGTTAGTCATTCGTCACTTGACCATATACCGTAAGTTTGTGAGCCACTTAAAGATGTACTGATTTACTGATTATGACTACTTAGTAAGAGAGTCGTTTGGATAAGACCTTCTAGAATAGATATAATAACTTATTGACAACCGGAGACACGGCCAGGATTTTGCTTTGGGGGGACTCGACCCAGCTGAGGTTAGATACAATAAAATACAAATCTCAGCGGTACCATAAATATAAGGCCGGTGCGGCGGCAGAGGCTGCCGAAGCGAGCAAAACGCGCAAATACAGGGAGCCTTGATACCGACATCGACATTACCAACTACAATTTAGTTGTGTCGAGCCGCACATGAACTATACCGTAATCTTATGGCTAAGGAGCTATCTATTCCAGACAACTTTTGGTAAGTACGATACGAGTGAGTATCTTGCTGAAGGACTGGACACTACGATTATGACAACTACTTGTTGTTTTTATTTTCACGTTTTTCTCAGGACGTTTCGATTATTTTACGTTGAAGTTGAACCTCGATTAAATAAACAATTTTGCCCTACTACGAAATTAGCTTATGTTATGCTTAATTTTTATTTAACCGAGAAATAGCTGATTATCTGTTTAGCTACCATTTAGTTATTCCTCTACCTATTACTTCTATTACTATAATAAGCTGTCGTGTGCGTCTGTCCGTTCCGCCGTGGCCTCAAACCTGCTGCAGTGTCAATGTCGAGGCCAACGCATAATGGCACATAACAAGCGCTGACGTCACTAAGTGGATCCGAATGTATATTCGGATCCACTTAGTGACGTCGTCAATTACTCATAGTCCAAGCTGAAATTAAGATTAATGAGGAGGTCAAATTAATGGGAACATACGAAAAAACAAGTTAAGGATGAAATAAACTAAAAAAAAAATGGCCTCAAATTTGGAGCCTGGTGGTAGGTTGCCTGGTGCCCAGAAGACTGGCGGCATTGCCCCGCTGGACAGCAATGAGGTCCTCGCCAGCCTTCAGGTCAGCTGTCGCGTCGACAAGACGCTTTGCCAGGCTCTATAGTGTTTCCATCCCATACGGATCAAAAATGCAGCCAGCATATATGGCTATGCATATTTGTGCTTGAGGTGTTCAGCCGTGTCGGCGTCAGTCCTAGCCCTGATCGAGATCTCTGCGGGATGGCTTAGTCTGGGACGCCACATAAGTAGGGTCCCAGACTAGCGGCCTTCCCAACGTCCTAGGAGTCAGGATCGTGCTATCCGGCCTCTTGCCATCGTCCCGAGCTAGACTGTCGGTCGGCTCTAGGACCACACCGGGGCTGGCAAGGCTTTAGAACAGGGGTTCCCAAACTTTTTTGAGGCACGCCCCCCTGCTGCCTAAAATGAAGTTCCCACGCCCCCCTTCGCTTCGATGCAAGGATAGGAAGTGAATGGGTTAGCTAGCCAAATCATCATCATCTTCCTAGCGTGTTCAAATTTCCCGAGGCCCCGCGCCCCCCTTAAAATGTGGTCACGCCCCCCACTTTGAAAACCCCTTCTTTAGAATATATTTAATGGAGGTAGGTCGCGCCATACGGCCAGCACTCATGTCACCGGAGAGGCTTTTTTTATGTTGATTAGATTTGGATTGGTAAGGTAGTTTAAAACAAATGTTATTTTTATAATCTTTATTCTTGCTATTCATATTTAATTGCCTCTCCACATTCAAGTTACCTACACGTAATATACTTTTAAATGTCACAAAAAGTTTGTTCGGCCATTAAATTGTGTACAATATTGAAGCAGTCAGTTCGGCATAATGGGAATTTCGTTTTCAAATGTCTTAAGGCAATGCTGCATTTGGTAAATTGTTCACGTTATAAGTCACCTACCTATTTGCAAATATCATGAACTGTGTCATAAATGTTGTAAGTTAATACTTATTTAGCAATGTTATACATAATTATGTACCTCGTTGCTGAAGAAAATATACACTCGCCGAATATTATTTTTTATATGAAACTTAGGTACCTATTTCTTTACTTTTCAACCATGGGCAAACGGTCCGAACAGATAATTGATCAACAGGTCAAGGGAACCTTCTGCGTTCTAGTTTTCACTCACAATTGGGACACATTGATGACGTCCTTGAGTAGGTCTCGCTGGTTAAAAGAGAGCATTACGTTGAAAATGTATGAGATTAATCTAAACCACGATGACAACGCGTTCAATGATTTTATTAAAAAAATACAATGTACAAAACCAATTTTCGCTAATCCGATTCGGACTAAATATCTTGTGAAGTAGGTATTTATTAAAAAAAATATACCCACAGAGCAAGATTGTATTATATGGCTGCAATCTTATTCGTAAGGTAGAGGTGCCCAGCATGGCAGATATCACAAGACAGCGCGCGAGCTTTCTCGGTTTTTCTCGCACTATACACCTCTCTTTCAAATTTTTCTAATAAGAGAATGACGGATAGTACGAGAAAAGTCGAGAGAGCTCGCGCGCCGTTCTTGTGATAGCCGTGCAGCCCCCCTATTCTCTAACTTATTTTAAGCTCACCTCAACGCTCACCCACAACGATATCTTGACACCGCGATGCGTAGTAACCAAGCGTAGGTAGAGGTCTAGTTTCGTGACGGGTGACCGGCGGGGTGAGCCGCATTAACGCTTAGCGAATAACAGCCCAGGAGAGGCCTACTATATCTAGATGACGAGATGACTTTTTGAGTAGGTATACATAGTTTGTAGGTATTCCATTATATACAAGTTTTCCGCACAACCTTTCGTAATTTAGGAACAGATTACTAAAAGCGTCTTTCTTCAACAGCCACGAATGATTTTCTTATAATGGTAGGTATATTTATGTACAATGACGACACTTTTACACACACCCCTTTTCCTAAACACGTGCCACCTCTCCGTGGCAGATGCTGAACTTACCTATTTAATAAGTGTACTTACATATAATATTATCTGATTCACATTGTACTGATGAAATTAGCACCGTGGCGCATAACAAGTTTCTGGTTAGACATACCGTGTCTAATGTGCAAATCAAACTATGGGTGGAAAATATGAACCGTTGTAAATAGAAGGGTTGACGTTGATATGTGTGGATTAATAACGTTTGATTTGAATTCAACGTTATATTACAAACTTAGTGATTGTAGCTTTATACCGGACTAGCTTCCGCCCACGACTTCGTCTGCGTGAAACCGGGATAAATACTATCCTATATTTTAATCTAGGCTATTAACTATCTTAGTGCAAAATTTCATCCAAATCGGTTGACCCGTTTAAGCGTAATTGAGTTAACAAACATCCAAACAACTGGTGGTTATTAGCCTGAATTAAAATATAGGATAGTTTCTATCCCGGGTCCACGCAGACCAAGTTGCGGGCGGAAGCTTGTAGTGTAACTAAAACTAGGCACAGACGAATAACGACAAAATCTCTCTTTATAATATCAGTATTATGTACAAGAATATCTTTGCAATAAAGCACACATATTTATGTCCTATCTTTAGACCTACTAAAGTATTTTTTCTCTAAATAAAGTTGCACCGCCCACACAATTGCTTTGCCTTAAGGTTGACTGGTAGAGAATGCTTTATATCATTAAGTCCGCCTTTTGTACGATAAGTTGTTCTTTTGTGCAATAAAGATTAAATAAATAAATAAAATCAAACTGAAAAAAAATGATCTAAATCGCTGTCCGCTGGAAGTGTGCTCAGAAGGCTGGCTGCATTGCCACACGGAAAAAAAAACTTAGCTGTGGTAACTAAAATTTAGTTGTTGTAGCTAAATTCCTTCCAAACTATACGGACAACTAAGTTTTTAGCTACCGTAGCAAAGTGTTTTTAGCTACCAAAACTTAGCTGTTATAGCAAATATTTTTAGCTGAAATCACTCCGAAAAATAGAAAACTTAGCTGTGGCAGCTAATTATATTAGCTAAATTTAGCTGGGGCTGCTAACGATATTAGCTATATTTAGCAGGGACAGCTAATTATTTTAGCTAAATTTAGCTGTGGCTGCTAACTATATTAGCAGTGGCAGCTAATTTTATTACCTATATTTAGACGTAAGTGCAAAAGAAATTAGCCGCAGCTGCTTATTACTTTTGCTGCGACAGCTAAAATAATTTTTAGCCATAGAAAATAGTGTTAGCTGTAGCAACTAAGTCAGTTTGATGCTCTGTCGAATTAGTTTAGCGGCATTTGCCAATGAACTTAGCTGTAACTGTGAATCGGATTTGTGACTGTAACTAAGAAATTTAGTTGCGAGGTGTAATCGCTTTAGCTGCGACAGCTAAAATAATTTGTAGCCATTGAAAATAGTGTTAGCTGTACTGACTAAGTCAGTTTGATGCTCTGTCGAATTAGTTTAGCGGCATTTGCCAATGAACTTAGCTGTAGCTGTAAATCGGATTTGTGACTGTAACTAAGAAATTTAGTTGCGGGGTGTAATAGCTTTAGCTGCGACAGCTAAAATAATTTGTAGCCATCGAAAATAGTGTTAACTGTAACAACTAAGTCCGTTTGATGCTCTGTCGAATTAACTTAGTGGCATTTTACAATGATCTTAGCTGTAGCTGTAAATTGGATTTGTGACTGTAACTAAGACTTTTAGTTGCGGGGTGTAATCGTTTTAGCTGCGACGGCTAAAATAATTTGTAGCCATCGAAAATAGTGTTAGCTGTAGCAACTAAGTTCGTTTGATGTCGTGTCGAATTAGCTTAGCGGCATTTTACAATGATCTTAGCTGTAGCTGTGAATTGGATTTGTGACTGCAACTAAGAATTTTAGAAACGGGGTGTAATCGTTTTAGCTGCAACAGCTAAAATAATTTGTAGCCATAGAAAATAGTGTTAGCTTTAGCAACTAAGTCAGTTTGATGCTCTGTCGAATTACCTTAGCGGTAGTCGACAAAAATTTTGCTGTAGCTGCTAATTGGGTTTGTTACCTTAACAAGGGGGTTTAGTTGCGTGATGTAATTATTTTGTTGAGACGACTAAAATTATTCGTCGCATGAAAGATAGTTTTAGCTGTAGCAACTAAGTAAATTTGATACACTATCGAATTCATTTTAGCTATGGTTGTGAATTGAGTTTGTTACTTTAACTAATCTACTTAGTTAAAATAGCAAACTCAATTCACAACCATGCGGAATTCGTTTTAGCTGTGGTTGTGAATTGAGTTAGTTACTTTTACTAATTCACGTAGTTAAAGTAACAAACTCAATTCACAGTTACAGTTAAAACTCATTCGATAGAGTTTCAAATTTACTTAGTTGCTGCAGCTAAAACTATCCTTCATGCGATAAGCCGCAGGTAAGTTTCAGCTGTGGCAAATAAGTCAATTTGATACTCTATCGTGTCGTACTGTAGTCACACTTAGTACGATGCCGCAATGATACGATTGAGTCAAGATAAACTTACTGCTACCGCTGCTACTAAAACTAACATAGTACAAATAATTTTAGTTTCCATAATTAAGTCATCACATCACACAAGTAATTTTCATGTTATGAAAAAAATCAAATGCAGAAATTAAATTAATAACATTATATTTATTGTGAAAGGGTCATAGTGTATCTTAGGGCACTTACTCACCGCGAGCATGCTCGTGTAATATAACAGTGTTTTACTTGTATTGGCATTGACTTACTCACCGCTGTAAAAGCTCGTATCTGAGCTGTTATATTAACAAGCGTATGCTCGCGGTGCGTATATTCCTTTAAACAAAGATCTTCAGCAAGATCAAGAACAAGTGTTACAAGTCTTAAAAAGACTTTCGTTTTCGGATCGCCAAACATAGGATCTTACCTCAACCGTAAGATGTCGAATCTATCGCATATCCGATGTTTGGCGACTTGCACTGTCTAAATACTTACTCACTAAAAAAACAAATACAGTAAGGTGGCGTAAGTGGAACGCATGGAGGAACTGAAACACACCACCGTAAAAAGTAAAGTATTAGAGATATATACATCTGTGTTGGAGCATTGAAATTAGTTTGTCATTCCTGTTTTATCGTCACACTGCCTCAGAGTAAATCTCGAATAGTTTACTGTTTATGGTGGTGTTTCACATTCTACATGCGTTCGACTTACTCCACCGTACTATACTTTACAAATATTAAGAGATTTAATCCCAGATCAGCAACCATTAAGGGTAGGAATTTACTTGCTAATTACAGCTTTTCTGAATGTCATGTCTCGGTTCTTGTTTAACAATTTCGTCAGCCAGCTTCTGCCTGAAATAGTCTGTTAGTCTATTTTCCGTTTTGTAGTAAGACACAATCATTTTGCCATCCGGTCCCTTTAATAGGTCTCCAAGTGTCTGAAAAAATTTTAAGCAGTACATTACATTGTTGTCCAACAAACGAAAAACTTTGAACTGTAATAAGAGTTGATAATCTTAGAACACCGTACCGATTTCACTAGCAAACAAAAACCACACATTTAATGTAGTTCTCCCAATTAGGAGCTATGATGCCACACAGAGACAGACCGACGGCAGACAGACTGATGGCAATCGTATGTCTGTTTTACGTTGAGTTGGGGCTTTAAAAAATAAGAAACGTGTAACTTTGACATACTTGCTTGAAAAATTGGTGGCGGCTGAGGAGGTTGACGCCATACTGTTTTCATCAGAATCACATGACATTTTTCTCCTCTTTGCTTGTGTTACCTATTAAAAAAAAACTCATTAGCAGTATATGTTGAAATTGCTACAAACTAAGTGACTGAGTATATATTGTTTTCGTTCACTGTTTATATTCTTTATAGATTGCCAAAGACATTTTGAGGAATCTTAAAGCTTATAGCCCAATGGCCACATATTACATAAATTGCATTTCAAATACCAAGTCAACTTGAATGACAATAAGTTTCAAAAGTGCTAATCATTCAATTTCCTCGACCATACATTAATTAGTGCTATTGAGAATACTAGGAGGAAGAAAAGACTGTTTATATGCAAACGTAAAGAATTTTTTACCTGGATTTCAAGACTTTTAATTTTTTCCATGAATGACATCAAGAGATTTAATCCCAGATCAGCAACCATTAAGGGTAGGAATTTACTTGCTAATTACAGCTTTTCTGAATGTCATGTCTCGGTTCTTGTTTAACAATTTCGTCAGCCAGCTTCTGCCTGAAATAGTCTGTTAGTCTATTTTCCGTTTTGTAGTAAGACACAATCATTTTGCCATCTGGTCCCTTTAATAGGTTTCCAAGTGTCTGAAAAAAAATTAAGCATTACATTACATTGTTGTCCAACAAACGAAAAACTTTGAACTGTAATAAGAGTTGATAATCTTAGAACACCGTACCGATTTCACTAGCAAACAAAAACCACACATTTAATGTAGTTCTCCCAATTAGGAGCTATGATGCCACAGACAGACAGCCCGACGGCAGACAGACTGATGGCAATCGTATGTCTGTTTTACGTTGAGTTGGGGATTAAAAAAATAAGAAACGTGTAACTTTGACATACTTACATGAAAAATTTGTGGCGGCTGAGGAGGTTGACGCCATACTGTTTTCATCAGAATCACATGAAATTTTTCTCCTCTTTGCTTGTGTTACCTATTAAAAAAAACTCATTAGCAGTATATGTTGAAATTGCTACAAACTAAGTGACTGAGTATATATTGTTTTCGTTCACTGTATATATTCTTTATAGATTGCCAAAGAAATTTTGAGGAATTTTAAATCTTATGGCCACATATTACATAAATTGCATTTCAAATACCAAGTCAACTTGAATGACGATAAGTTTCAAAAGTGCTAATCATTCAATTTCCTCGACCATACATTAATTAGTGCTATTGAGAATACTAGGAGGAAGAAAAGACTGTTTATATGCAAACGAAAAGAATTTTTTACCTGGATTTCAAGACTTAATTTTTTCCATGAATGGCATCCTCTCCCCAACTTTGGGAAGAGTTTTTCCATTGAATATTCGGTCATCACTTTTAAATGAGACACTTCAATCCCTTCATCTAAAAAAAAAAACTGAATTAGTTTCTAATAATGATAATACATATATAATACCTAAGTGATGTAAAACTGCGTACGAACTCCAGAGGCGGTCTTTTGCCCGTATACTCAAAGGCGCCTCAGTGTGCGTGCCTCGCGTAATTTGGACGTGTATCCAAGCTTGCCGAGGGCAGAGCGACACGTTCTCGCGTTCGGCGGGTAGGCGCGTATGAATTTAAGCAAGTGGATGAGCCGTGCATGTGTAATCGAGTTATTTCGTACATTTATTAAATAATTCGGTGAAATATGATAAACGCAGCCGCGGCTCTCATCGTGCCCGACGCCTGCATTTTGAACAACGCACAATGTCGGCTCGCCGCGTGCCTCACTCGCGCATGTTTATATGCAACAATTTGGTTCACGAGCAACGCGCCGCGCGGGGCGAGCATGCCTCAGGGCCTGTATTCACTTTGATTATGCTGGTCCCACTGCTGGAGACAGGCCTCCTTACATTAGAAGAGAAGGCACGGGCATTAGTCCCCACGCTGCATGGTCCAATGTAGATCGGGGACTTCACACGTTACACAATTGAATTTCTTCGCAGATGTATGCATATTTTCCATCACCGAAAAGCTAACGGTAAATATACAATGATATTCCGTACATACCCAAAAATTACACACAATACGGCAAAAAACTGGGCCAAATTTAGTTCGGTTTTCATACATTTCTCTACGATTTTGCGCCAAGGCTAGAAGCCTTTAGATTAGACGTGTCTTACACCTGACTTGCTGCTGCCAATGCCGGCATAGAATAGAATATACATGAAAAACGTGCATTATGCTAGTTACTCATCTTTAAATCTATCAATTATTTTTTCGCCCCAGCCACGTAATAGTTGGCAAATGTCCTCCATTGTATTCACTATTTCTATAGATATATATATATTACTTAGACTATTTCACTTTACTTACACTGCTAAGCGAAGCCCTGATTACTTGCACCACGAGTAAAGAACTCGACGGCGGGTACGATACGAGTCGAAACGAAAGAATGATGATGCAATGCAATAATAATCCAGATATAATCCTCCCTCGTTGCTTGTTGTCACGTGACGTGCGTGAGTGCGCCAGTGTTGCCAGCGCGGTTTTTTCAATCGCCGTGTGTGGTAAGCGAAATTGCTGTGTTCGTTTGGAAAATGGCATGTCGGCTGCCGTGCCAAAGAAATCCAATAAAAAATATATGATGTACTAATTTAGGATAAGGATTAGAAAGAAAGAAGAAAGAAGAGCTGTTACCAGGTTTTTGTATCTTTGTGACTTATAAACTAGGCAATTTGTAAATATGCTACTAATAGGGGTGTAGAAAGTAAATAAAAGTCTCAGGCATTCTTATTAATCTGTATTTGCTTGCTAAGTAAAATTCTGCAACTTGGTAATAACACAACTTACTGAATTTTTGTGTGATTTTTATTATTATTATTTATTTATTAATTAAGAAAGAAACAATATACAACATAAACATGTACATGAGCATGAATATTTGTTTCCGAGTCGTGGATGTTTTCTATGTATTTAAGTATTTATATCTATTAAATATATCGTCGTCTAGTACCCGTAACACAAGCCTTATTGAGCTTACAATGGGGCTAGTGCGATTTGTGTAAGATTGTCCCCATATATTTATTTATCTATTTATTATTTATTTATTTTTGCGATGATTGCTTTTACGAAAACAAACAATAGCTCATTTTAAGGTCATTAATTGCGCTTTTAAATGATATTAATCTTGTTACGGTAAAATAAATTATATATGAGCTATATTCGCTCAAAACGAAATATTCGAGATGTGCGATTTTTTTGAAGCCGAGTGTATTTATATGGGATTATTTATATATGTAGAAAACTGGACCGAAACTGCAAAATATTTTAGTTTTCCCTTGATTTATACACTAACCACTAATGGTATTCTAAATTTGAAGCTTCTATATCTCCTAAAAGTGCCTTAGTTTTGATGATCGGTCAGTCAGTCAGTCAGTCAGTGAGTGAGTGAGTGATTAAATAACTCACTAGTTATAATTCCTAAACTACTGGTTAGAATTTAATGAAATTAGAAATATATCGTGTTTATACAATGCCTGCTTGCTTACTGAAAATTCAGGCTTCTAGTTTTATCCACAACAAAGTTATAGGGGGGTCGAAAATGGCCTGACTTGCTTCGAGAAAAGGATAGTACGGCGTATTTTCTCGCAAAAAGGATTAAAAATGTAGTCAAATGGAGAAACAAAGCAACGCCAGAGGTTAAATAATCTCAAAGTTATGTGTCCAAAGTTTTAAGAAGGGGTATGTTCTGTCCCTTTCCCGCAAAACGCAACTTCATATGAAACGATGTTCATTTACTATGACGCTCGCCGCTTGTGACGTCATTAACTGCGAGCGTTTTCTCTCTCTAACAAGCAATATTAAAACGGTTGTAGCTTCGCAATTCTTTGAGATATCTGAATGGGATTTTCGTCACTACGCATATTTTTTGCCTTCTTTCTTTTGGAGTAATAATAATTTTCGAGTCTACACCCGTATTATGAATACCTATTTTACCAGCAAATAATAATTTTGTAGAAATCTCAGGAATATTCTTATTTTTGTATTACCTTACACATTAACTTAGTACAGTCGGCCTCATAAGTTGCTGAACACCTAAGTACCTAGTCGTTTTCACTCGTTTGACAATTTCGTATGGCAGTTTAACATGACGTTTAATGCGACACGGTACATAGGTGTTAAGAGTCCGCAGTAAGCTCGGCCGAATTTCACCTACCCATACAAACGTAGTTATGCTCTCATTTTAAAACTACATGTTGGATTGTAACTAAACTTAGCGTATACAATGACATGAGGTATATCTATGTCTATAATTAGTTTATATGGTTCCAGTTTATAAAACAAATGAAATACAGGAAAAACAAGTTTTGTATGAAAAACTTAAATTCGATGTATTTTTTTTCTGTGGTATCTGAAGCTACATAAACTAATTACAGACATAGATATACCTCATGTCATTGTATACGCAAAGTTTCGTTACAATCCAAAACGTAATTTCAAAATGAGAGCGTAACTACGTTTGTATGGAGAATCGAGCTTACTGCGGACTCTTAAGCCCTTTGTGAGGCTGACCGTACATTGCATACGGACAAATAAGTTTTATTTTTACACGAGTACGGTGGTACGGAACCCTCGGTGCGCAAGTCGTACTGGCACTTGGCCGGTTTTTTGTAGACGAATGTAACCACACCTCATACTCATGATAAAATACATACATATACATACACTCGAAACACATAACCCTTCTTCTTTTTTTATACAACGACGGTGGAAAACCATCTCACGGCCTGCCTGATGGTAAGCAGGTACTAAAGGACACTTGTGACTCCAGAAGAATCACCAGCGCGTTCCCGAACCTTTATTGACTTGAGGATTCGCTGTGTTGGTAGATAGAGGTATGCAGCTCCCTCACTCTCAACACAGCACATCCGAGGGAGCTCTGGCGACCTACTCACCACCAGGAAAGTTTAATTTATTATTATTATTATTTTATGTACAGGCTGTTAAATAAAATGTACCTATTACCCGTCTTTTACTGGAAAGTACTAGCGTTTATATCTGGCCACACTTGCTACGTTACTTTTCCCGCGTGAAACGCGAAAATATTCGTCGCAACAGCAAAATGCATTTTGGCTACTACAACAAATATGATATTCGTTAGCACAGCTAAAACATTCGGGCTTTTATGTGCAGGTGGGCACGTGTTGCTGTAGACATGCCTCCAAATGGTAATGGTACGTAGGGTGTAAGGAATAACAATAAAACTGTGTTTTTTTTTGAATAGCTTAATATGGTCACAAAATAGTACAAAAATTTGTGATCATTTTCACATCAATTTTAGTAGTATTCAAAAATCACAATTTTATTGGTATTCCTTTACACATATTCCTCATATTGTAAGTAATCGAAATATGACATAATAGTAGGTACATTACTGCAAAGGGCTTGTGCACAAATCACGCGAGGTTTTTTCGGCTACTTTTTGGTGATTTTGTCAAGCTAGGCCCTCCACAAATCGTTACATAAAAGTGCGGCGGTTGAAAGTATCTACTCTTGTGGTAGATATTTTTTCTTAAACGCACAGAGAGCGGCGCGGCGCGGTGCGGCGCGGAGGCGGCTTTGCGGTAAAGCGAATGCGGTCCGGAGGACGTCGCACCAAAATCCCGCCCGGTATTGGACAGTTGACAGATTCGGAAAGATCAAAACTGTTATTCTCAGATTCAGATAGCGATGACGAGATTTTGCTCTTACTTGCCTTATGGCAAAACAAAAAGGAGCAATCTAAACGGACATCCGGGTCCATGAAATAAATAAAAAAGAGGAATATTTGGAGTTCCATCATTTATGCCAAGAGCTGACTTCGTATGAAGATCGTTTTTACAATTATTTTCACATGAGTAAAAACAGTTTTGAAGAATTACACGACATCTTAAAACCAAGGATTGATAAGTAGGGTACCTACTAAGTTTCAGCAGGGAAATATTTTTTACAGTTGTATTTATTGTTAAAGTTAATAAAATCTGAACTGAAGTTATAAAAAAAATACAACTTGTTGCACCGCTCTCAGCACGCCTCCGCACCGTGCCGCGCCGCCACCACCGGTGCGCTCCGGTGCATTGACAACTGCGTAACACAACTTCCCGCCGCAAAATCGCCCCGCGCCGCGCTCGCCTATCTGTGCACGCGTTTCACCGCCTCCGCGCCGCCGCCGCCACGCTTTTTTCCCGGCCGGTCTTCTATGCGGACCCTTTCATATTATTAGCTCGAACATTACAACCGGTACCGCCTCCGCGCCGCTCCGCCACCGCTGTCAGTGCGTTTCGGCCTTTAGTTTCGTTCACTGTAGAAAAATACACGTGAGGTCTCCTAATACCCCCCCCCCCCCCCCCCAACGTAATCTGTCGTGTTTTTTTTCCTGTTAACTGACCATCCTGTGTTTATATAGAACCTTATTACAATGCATTTAAGGTGCACGGATGGTCAGTTAGCTGTGTTGTCGATAGTACGAGCATTTGGCTGTTTGTAATAATTTGTCTTAGTCAAAAGCAAAACATATGGTTAAGAGGTAAAAAAGTATACAGTAATGGAATTTTATACATTTTCCTGGCCGTTGAAACTGTACAGTAATGACTTTTAACTTTTAAAATTTGCGACATCGTCGCTGGGCCTGCAAAAGTCGCTATGTGTTTTGGACCAACTTTTCAGGAGAAACAAAAAACAAGTTTTCTCAGTTTGCATTGCAAGTAAGTAAAAAAGAAAAAAATGGATATCAGAGACTTTATTTTTACGTAATTTAAGAATATTTTTAAAGTAATATAATGAAAAGTAAATTTTATATTTAAAAAAACCTTAATTTTGCACATAGCAACAAATATTTAAGTTCTGAAATAATCTCTATGTGTATGGTTAGTACATAGCGATTTTAAATCGTTATTGAGGCACTCTGAATTGTTGAAAACGATGTTACCATTAGAACAACCAAAACACCAATGAACACTTTACTTTAATAAATACGCATGTGTCAGTTCATCGGATCCTAACGCGACGTGCGACAG
The DNA here is from genome assembly GCA_947049275.1 of Epinotia bilunana. NCBI lineage: Eukaryota > Metazoa > Arthropoda > Insecta > Lepidoptera > Tortricidae > Epinotia > Epinotia bilunana. Next base: position 9,638,305 of record OX346265.1, read on the forward strand.
GTCAGAACTTGTAGTAAAATGTCGCTATGTGCCGAAGATCACATCGCGGGCGCAAACGACTCGATCCAACTAGTACGAATAATTCGCTATGTGGTTCAAAGCACATATCGGCCACAATTTTGTTTTAAAAGTATATACCGGTGTCACAGTTATGTGATTAGTGACACTTAGCTATTTTCTAAGGCACTTTTAATGTATGAACTTCACATACTTATTTTTAGCACGGCCAGAAATAATGATGCTAGCTTTATCGCTGTTTTTTGACCATATGCGTATTGACGTAAGGTTCAAAATGATGTCAAAATGAAAAAAATGAAAAAATGCACAGCTACTTTTTTTTTTTTTCATTGGATTTTACATAGCGACTTTTGCAGAGGAACTTCACGTACTTACTATTTTTGCTACAGTAAGGCGCACATTTCCGAGCATATTGGAGAAAACTCATTTTAGCTCATTTTCGACCACAAACTTGTTTTTGGACCTGGGTACTTGTTATAGTGTACTAGTGAAGACATGTTATCACTTTACCATATTTTTAAATAAGACAATTCAATGAAAACGAATAATTGGAAGCATTTTACAAAATTAGCTTTCATCTATTATATTCGTTCGAACGGAGACGTGACTGGAAATACGCTATTAATATCACCACTGCAGTGAATTGGTATGGGGATTGCATGGCTCAAGCAAATACCTACTTGTTAATCGCTCCCTACTCGAGTTCAAGTGGATGTCTTGTTTATACAGCGCTCATCAGGGGTATAAAAATATATGTCCCATGCCATATAACCATTAGGTACTTTTCATCTTTAAAATTATCAAAACTGTTTAGGGCAAAAATCCGGTCCCACTATTGAGCTAGTAGTAATATCATGCGCAGAAGCGGGTCGGAACTGCATTTTTAGCAACATCGGCGACATTTTATTTAGGTGCAGTAAAGAAAGTTAGCAAAATTTTGTGAAAAAGATAGTCACAGCTACAAAATATTCTTAGCAGCGTTACATAAATCTGATTTGCTACTACTGCTAATATATTATTTCTGTTCATGACAGAGAAAATTCGGTGACGTGACTAAGATTTTTAGCAACATTAACGAATTATTTCTTAGCAACTGCAACAAAGACTAGGTATTAGCTAAAGTTCTGCAAAATGTTAGTCACAGCTACAAAATATGCATAGCAGCCTCACATAAGTCTGATTTGCTACTACTGCTAATATATTATTCCTTTTCATTGCATAGAAAATTCGGTGGTGTGACTAAGATTTTAAGCAACATTAGCGAATTTTTATTTAGCAGTTGTAGCAAAGAATATTAGCTAAATTTTGTGAATAAGTTAGTCACTGACACAAAATGTTCTTAGCAGCCTCAGATAAGTCTGATTTGCTACTACTGCTAATATTTGTTTGCTTTTCATTGCATAGAAAATTCGGTGGTGTGACTAAGATTTTTAGCAACATTAGCGAATTTTTATTTAGCAGTTGTAGCAAAGGATATTAGCGAATTTTTGTGAAAAAGTTAGTCACTGACACAAAATGTTCTTAGCAGTCTCAGATAAGTCTGATTTGCTACTACTGCTAATATTTGTTTGCTTTTCATTGCAAAGAAAATTCGGTTGTGTGACTAAAATTTTTAGCAACATTCGCGAATTTTTATTTAGCAGTTGTAGCAAACAATATTAGCTAAAGTTTGTGAAAAAGTTAGTCACTGCTACGAAATCTTCTTAGCAGCCTCAGATAAGTCTGATTTGCTACTACTGCTAATATATTATTGCTTTTCATTGCATAGAAAATTCGGTGGTGTGACTAAGATTTTTAGCAACATTAGCGAATTTTTATTTAGCAGTTGTAGCAAAGGATATTAGCTAATTTTTGTGAAAAAGTTAGTCACTCACACAAAATGTTCTTAGCAGTCTCAGATAAGTCTGATTTGCTACTACTGCTAATATTTGTTTGCTTTTCATTGCAAAGAAAATTCGGTTGTGTGACTAAAATTTTTAGCAACATTCGCGAATTTTTATTTAGCAGTTATAGCAAACAAAATTAGCTAAAGTTTGTGAAAAAGTTAGTCACTGCTACAAAGTGTTCTTAGCAGCCTCAGATAAGTCTTATTTGCTACTACTGCTAATATAGTATTGCTTTTCATTGCATAGAAAATTCGGTGGTGTGACTAAGATTTTTAGCAACAATAGCGAATTTTTATTTAGCAGTTGTGGCAAAGAGTATTAGCTAAAGTTTGTGAAAAAGTTAGTCACTGACACAACATGTTCTTAGCAGCCTCAGATAAGTCTCATTTGCTATTACTGCTAATATTTGTTTGCTTTTCATTGCAAAGAAAATTCGGTTGTGTGACTAATATTTTTAGCAACATTCGCGAATTTTTATTTAGCAGTTGTAGCAAACAATATTAGCTAGTGTTTGTGAAAAAGTTAGTCACTGCTACGAAATCTCCTTAGCAGCCTCAGATAAGTCTGATTTGCTACTACTGCTAATATATTATTGCTTTTCATTGCATAGAAAATTCGGTGGTGTGACTAAGATAGTTAGCAACATTGGTGAAGGATATATTAGTAGATGAGTATGAAAATAAAATTAGCAGCTGTTGCAAAACTGTTGTTCGTGATTGCAAAATATTTTTATCAAAAGCAACAAAGATATATTTTTGCTGCCTTATACATGTACAATTAGCAATAGTAACAAAGTTGTTGTCCACTACGACTAAGAATTATTAGCTGTCACAGCTAACAGCAATGGCTAATTAAAATTTGTTGATGCGGATAAAGAATTTAGCTTTAGATGCTAATCAATTAGTAGCGGTAGCAAATTATTTAAAATTACTTTAGCTAAATATCGTTTGCAAGGGTAGCTAACTGGTTTTAGTTGCTATTGACAAGGCTTTGTTACAGTTGCTAAAAAATTGTATGCAGCAGCAAAGGAAATTTCAGCAAAGCGCGCTTAGCTACCACAACTAAATCATTTCTTTCCGTGCATGGTAACATACAGTTTACTTCCAAACTAAGATTCTATGACGTCATAGAAACCGGCGCAAACAGTGCATCAAGGCTCCGGGTAGTCTAATTAGTGTGTCGACGAATATAGATTGTCGCTCGAGTTTCCCCACACCTGTCGGATGTATGCACTTTCCATTTTTATGCGGTACAACACCACGACAATATAGCTAAGTAAGGCCAAGACTAACACGAAGGTAATGAAAAAGAAACTATGGTCATAAATTCACTCTTAGTGGACTCTTAAGGCTATTAAAACAATCGTTAAAATATCTATTGAAATGATTCTAAGTTGTAAACACTATTCCTAAAACTTAGTAACAATTTAGAAATAACACGAGTGAGAGTGCACACTAATTTGTACGCCAGAAGCTACATATTAATTAAGACATAAATAGGTTTCTTAACGATTTATTTGGCCTAATTCAACATCAACAAGGAACCCTTATAGTTTTGCCATGTCCGTCTGGCCGTCCGTCCGACCGTCCGTCAGTAGAAAAATACGTGAAGCCGTTGAAATCAAAAAACATCGTAATTTCAACCGGGATGACGGTTTTAAGATTTTATCTTCGTGGAACCCTATCATAAGTAAATGCCAGAGTCAAAAACATCGTTCGTTATATCACCGGACATTATTAGTGTTGTGTGTCGGCCGGGTGACAACCCTAGTGTACAAGTGGTTAATAAAGACCAAATGCGGGTAGTTCGGAAAACTCGCGCAGCAAGAAGATGTTGATACCCGCTCAAGCCAGTTGTCCCGTGACCATGGATGTTGCAACACATCCGAAACGTCGGGAGACCTCAGTGAGGTAAATAAATAATTTAATTATGCGCGATTAAGTCCCGTTTAGTATAAATAATGTGTGAGAATCGTGAAAGTTTAAATCAATACACAGATATAGATATACACTAGATAACTTAAACACCCCAATCTGTATGAAAACCGACGGTGTCGCTTTTTCCTACCTACTGTAAAGTCACACGGGCGAATTAGTGATGTGAATTCCCCGTTGTCCGCGCAAAAGCGATTCTGCAAAAAGGCATTTTCTTAATATTCACGGACAACCGGCTACCACAACACAACAGACGCGCGCGGAATCTAAGTCGGAGTGCCAACTCGGAGACCGAATTCGGACACGCGAAGTACATGCATTTGCGTGATCTATGTATATCTATATCTGTGTAGAAAACCGTAATCCGGCATGGGTATTATAAATTAATCACGGCGACAAAACAGAAGAATAAAATCTTGAAAAAAATGTTTTATTGGGGTACCTACCTCCCCTCTCCCCTGCACCTACAGTGGGGATGTATTTCATGTCAACATTTCATTGCAAGTTTGAGAAAATGATTTTATTAGTTTTTAGGGTTCCGAAGTCAACAAGGAACCCTTATAGTCTCGCCTCTGGCCGTCCGTCCGTCTTTGGCTTAGCTCAGTAACCATTACTAATAGAAAACTGTAATTCGGCATGGGTATGTAAATCAATCACGCCGATAAAACAGAAGAATAAAATCTTGAAAAAAAATCTTTTTGGTTTTTGGTGTCCCCCCTTTTTGCGACCCCCTACACATAAAGAGGGGATGATTTTTTTTCTCGTTAAACCCATAGTGAGGAGTATCGTCGGATAGCCTGTTCTAAAATATTATGGGTTTCTTAAAACGATTTTTCAAATTAGTGATTCGCTTTAAAGCCCAAATTTTTGTTCGAGTGACGTGTCCCCCCCCTGCTGGCTAAATGGCTGCTACTGGGAATGTGAAAAAAATCGTGGTAGTAGTACATAATATAATGAATTTAAAAGAAAAACTATCACGGCTAAGTAGACATAACTAGTTACCGCGTATTAGTCGACCAACTTAAAATGTACTTAGAAAGGCCAACTTTCGTACAAATTCGGCCGACGCAACCATTTAGTTGGAGCGCGCGTGTCGATGTAACTAAGAAAGACAGGCAACTATATACAGAACCCTACACTACGCGTGGCCCGACACGCACTTGGCCGATTTTTATATTTTCCTTCACATAAGGTAAACGTTAAGCCGGCAAACGTTAAATGTCACTTTGACATAGAGTGCCCATGCCGTACACTAGTACAGCGTCGAGGACGCGGACGTTTACCTTAATTATAAATGGTATGTTTCAGATTAGCGTAAGGTTAGTACCATTTACTTATTCTGTGGTAAGGTACATTTTTGGTACGACGACGAATGGACAGCAACATTTTACAGCTAGATTAGTTAGACTGTTATAGCTACGGTAAGTTGAAATGACAATTACGAGAGTTGCTATTAGATTGGCAGCAAATTATATAACTGGGACATTAACAAAAAAATACCTAAAAGGGTAAGGAAAGTAGACGTTTGTAATTCCACAGGTACCTGCCACATAGGCGTTGCCGAACTTTTAAGGGTTAATGAGGATTCGTTTTCTCACAGCATTTTAAAAGAATAAATGTCCCTCTATTTCTAAACATCCTCAACCCATGAGCTTTCTGAACTTTACTCACCACTAGGAATATGCTAGGTACCTAGTACCTACACCAATCAATTGTAAGTAATGTGTTCTACTAGGCAATTATTTTTATCTAACTTTAACTTTAAAACATAAAACAACAGTTCGACAATCAGGCGACGTGGGCAATCAAACCAATGAACACAATTAATTTATAGATGATTCTACCTTGAAACATTGAAGCACAAACCAACTGTTAAAGGCTCAAACACACTGCATCGGATGCGACAAAAAGGGGAATAGGCTTCGAATTTCCTTTTCCTCGAACTTGTCATTTGTCTAATATTTTTAAAACCATTTAACCCGTAAGCACCCGTAACGTTAGATTCGGTTTGTTTTATTTTTATTATAACAATAATGAAAAGTAATTGACTTCTGAAACGACTCATTCGGAGATTTAAAAAAAACTAGGTTGTTGTGGTGTGCAAGCAAACTACTTGGAACGCAACTATGCGTTTAGCGATTTTTTGCAGCGATACAAATGAGATACAGTCGTGATAAAGTCTTGATGCAGATAAATATTTATATTCTATGGCTGATAGTATGATACAGAGCCGCGTTCATAAAACGCGCGTTTGTATGGCTGCAAGAAAGTCGCCGAGTGTAATTGCTCTATCCAACTACGAGTAAGGGCGTTTGAGAAGCTTATCTCAGGAAAGAGAGTTGATTGTACCTAGGTACCTACTTGCTAACAAGTACAGTTCCTAATGAAGTAATGACTTGGGTACATTATAGTCATTCAATGACTCCGCGTACCTTAAGCTCGATAGAGCGGGGACAACTCAGTGTCACTGAGAGACAACTTGCATATCAATAAGTACTTTTTTGCTTTCTGCACTATAGAATAGGTACAACTCCATGACTATGAGTGTGTGCCTTTCTTCAGTACTTCATACCTAACGGTTCCATACATAACAAAACGGTGGGACGTTGCCGTGTTTTCAATGTGTAATGGCCCTTACTCGGACATACACTGCATCTTACTGCTAATATTTCACCGTCACAAATCCTGATTAAGAGATGTGACTTTATTGGTAAAAAATCAGGACGTGAAGGTGCATAGCTAGTCAAAAAGTCATAGTCAAAAATTAAAAACTTTGCCGGCTCAATTTTGCTCGACAACAATGTTGCATACAAATCCCATTATTTGTCGTTGTACAAACTTTTTAAAAAGTTAAAACGGCCATATAAATAAGAGGCATAGGTCCTAAACAGCCAAAACGGAAGCAGTAGCTGTGACTTATCGCGACTTTTTAGTTGTCTCAATAACTTATGGCGTTTTCAGAAGAAAACTACACTTCCAACTTCTTATTAAAAAAAAGGCGGCAATGCAAAAAAAAATCTGTTTTTACATAGTGGCTAGTTGCTTTTTCGGAAAATTTAGGTGAAAATGATTCCAGATTTATATGAAACGGCAAGCTCAGCTATTCATAATTTGTTCCCTGCATAGCAAAAAGACAAATATCTAAAGGCGTACGACAATTTCATGAACTGACGAGAAGAAAAGCATGCCTTATCTTCTTATAGTTATCATTTTCAGAAAGTATATTTTTGTGTTCTTGCGCAATTTTTGAGAAAAGCAATATATTTGTCTTAGCCGGAAGGGCAACTGCAGACTTCGTATTAAATTAAACGGATTCCCAAGGTCGTCGGTTTAAAATTAATACTCAGCCTGCAATTGCCTACTTCCCTTGCTTCGACAATAATGTATTATGACGGGCTTTGTTCCACTGTGTGACTTAACGTAGAAAAGTCTAAATTTTAAGTGAAAGGGCGGACGCATTATTTCTGTGTCTAAAATAACGGCACTGGACTTTGGGTAAGAAAAACACAACATTCTCCAATTTTGAAAAAAAGGAGTTCACTTTTCTTAAAACCAATTCAGAGTTCTCCCTTAGGTACTCAGTGACAGTGGTCAATATCTTCAGCACGAAGACAGAGACCAATAAATTGGATTGGATTACAGCTATTTAATTTTGCATAATTTAAATGAAAGAAAAGGAAAATGTAAACTAAACTTTACATTGTAAATGAATAATTGCGTACCTAAGCGGAAAACGGCGCACGGACTACCGCGCACTCAAATATACACGATTACACGCACGTCAATGTCTTGAAGGTCAATTTTTGTTCGTCGCTTCCGTTCTGGATCAATATGTATTTCGCACTTTCATGCATACCTAACGTGTTTGTGTGAAGCCCCTATAGACTATTAATATGGTCAATTGCTAAAATAGGTCCAGCACATGTAACACAACTTGCTGAAGGTCCATTATACTCGTATAGGTATAGGTACCTATAATTTTATAAAGTTGCACTGCCCACACAATTGTTTTTGCCTTAAGGCTGACTGGTAAAGAATGCTTTATATCATTAAGCCCGCCTTTTGTACAATAAGTTCTTCTTCTGTGCAATAAAGATTAAATAAATATAATTATATTTGTTGTAAGATATGAGGGTAGTAGGTCGGTAACTATACGTGTACAAATCATTTTGACGTGTAAAACGCGACCATATTAATTTATGCTATCTGGTTTTAACGCTTTAAAAAGGTTATGTTTCAATCCTAATATAACATACTCTAAATTAACCGTAACCTATTTTTCTGGCCAGTACTTACAATTTCCAGTTTCCACCGTGACACGCATTTAAAGTTTCATAACGGTCGCGCGGCCGTCTACAGCTATATAATTAAAGAAGACTTTATTTCTGTCAACCCCTTACTTATAAGTATATTCCATAAAATATGCCAATGAAATGCCAATTATAGATAGCCGTATACGCCAATGAATGGTTCGGAAGTTAATCAATTAATTATGGATATTATCTCTACAGTAATGGATCTTATATGTATACATATCATAAGAGTTAATTTAAGTACCACCGGTCGTTTACCTGCACTATCAGCAATATTAATGCTGACTAAGGGAGCGACCACACCGGTGCTTAACGCTGCGTATACGCGTTGACGTGTCGTATGCGTCACGTATTCTTCATACATTTTACTGCGTTTTACGGTGCGTTAGCGTATTTTGAGCAGCGGTGTGGTCGCACCTTAAAGCGTGTAAATTTCTTATGACCGTTGTTGTGTTCGGCAATCTACTTCTTCTATTCACATACGGATAGAAAACAACTGAAGACGGATGAGATATTTTTTTAAAACGACGTTGTAGTTCTCTTCATGCGTTTATCGCTAATTAGCCCAGTCAATGAACTGACAACTTGTATGGAAAAAATGACAACTGTGGAAATAATTTATAATAGCTTATTTTTTTATGTGTAACGGATATATTATCAATTAAATAGTTACCCAGAGACAAAATCCAACAAAATTGCAGACATCAAAAAAATTATAAATCAACTAGCTTCTGAAAAGTCAGATAAAATATTAATAAATATTTTTGTCTTTATTTTGGTTCATTTACATTTGCTCTATAATATTCAAGATAAATCATCTTTGAATAATATTTTAAAATGAAATCAACAAAAAAACGCTATTATAAATTAATGTTTTTTCGTATTTTGCCTGGAGTCTGCCTACAATGCTCGCTGATTCAAATCATATGAGCGGGACGAAGTCAGACTGATCGAATCATAATAATGGTTGGTGGCAAATATGAATACTTTTTTATGCGCTGTATGGAGGACCAGCTAAACCTGCTGCAGCTAAACACAGTATGAACCTTACCTATAATATAAGTACCTATGCTTTGTAGGTAGGTACTCAAAACAAAATGCACGCAATCAAGTGAAATTACCTTAAATTAAATTCGGGAAGCTTCAAGTTCAAGCCAAAATTGCAGATAAGTGCATGGCTTGGCTTGTATTTGACTTTTTCTTTTGACAGCGAGTGACATGGTCGCCATACTACAATATTTGTCATAAATACAATTTTTTTTTATGCATTCACCGAAATTATTAATTATTCACCGATGACTTCGACACTCTTATAAAAACACAGCGCCTTACTTCTTCGCGTATGCTGAGTCGGCATTGTTTAGGATTCCGTACCCAAGAGGTACAAACGGGACCATAATTACTTTCCGCTGTCCGTCCGTCCGTCTCTCACCAGGCTGTCTCTCATGAACCATGATAGTTAGCAATTGAAATTTTCACAGATGATGTAGGTATTTCTGTTGCCCGTATAACAACAAATAAAAAAAAATATTTAAGCGGTCCCATACAACAAACGTGTTTCTTTTTTGCAGTTTTTTGGGATAATGGTTGGAACCCTTCATGTGCGAGTCCGACTCGCACTTGGCCGGTTTTTTATTTATTTAATTACACATATCACTTACAGAATATCCAACATGATGTGATACATATTACAATAATAAATATTTACAAACCATAAATGAAATGAAATGAATAGTACCCTTGTGGTATCGGGATACAGTTTCACCACCCCCTTTCTTCCCGTGGGTGTCGTAAAAGTCGACTAAGGGACCAGGGTTGAAGTGTGTTGTGGGCGATGGGCTAGCAACCTATCACTGCAATATCACATTTTGTCGATCTTTTATGCTAAAAGTGGCGCTGGAACATCCGTTTCATGTGCTCTGCCTACCCCTTTTGGGAATAAAGGCGTGAATGTATGTATGTATGTAGTTTATTAATAACAATTGTTAGGTACAGGTCATTTGTAAGTACATTTGTATCATAAGTGAAAGTAATTAGGTTTATAAGTACATCATTAAATAATATATACAGGATGGTCCAAATAGCGACGTCAATAATATTTTTTTGAATTCGTCCCACAATGGGGTACCCGGAAAGTCCGCGATTTTTTGTAGTTTTCAGGTTATGATTTTTTCGGAAGAATCCAAAAAATATTTATTGTTTGGACCACCCAGTATATATGTTATTATCTTCTTCTTATTTAAGAGCTAAGCTCTTGTCGGTGTAGCTTAAAGTAGGCCCTCCATCTACTCCGATCCCACCCCTCTTCTGTTTATGTATATATGAATCAAACAATATATATATATGTATGTATATATAGGTTTATACATGTTTACATAGCTATTTTTTTAAAAGGATAACATTTTTGCCGATGTGCTTCAATGTTATTATGTCATGATGCGTTGTCGATAATTTATAGACAGATATAATTTCATTTACCTGCAGTCGAACTTATAAATAAGTAGATGAACACCTTGTTACCTAGTCGCTTTCATCCTTATGACAACTTCGTACCGGCAGTTTAAATATGACCGTACAAAATAATCGGCCCCGGGAGACCCGGACCGTAAATATTTATTTTGGTTATGATGACTGTCACGTACTGAGTTGTCATTAAAACTAGTTTTCGCTCTCAAATCGGTCAACCATAATCGGTGCACCATTGCAATGTCCGTCAAAATGATGAATGCTTGGTGTTTTAATATTGATTGGCCATAAATGTGGAACACGCCATTTTTTGCTCATTATCAAACCAGAGAAACAACACGCGATTCTTGGAGAAACTAGGCACATCAAAAAAGCCTAACAACCTAAGAAATATTGTTTTGCACAGCAGCTAAACTAAGGTACCTACTTACTTAATATTTCTCTGTGGGAAAGATTCCAAAGTCCAGTCTATATTTTGCTTTCTTACCTCAGCCAATTCAAACTACCTATATATTGTGATTGTGACAAAACCAAGTTAAAAGTGTGTCCCAGAAATTGATCGGTGTTTTATGGCTCCTCTACATGATGGCCCATCCTAATGGCCCACTAGTATGGGCCAGCGTGTAGAGAGGGTAGTGGTGTCAGATGGCTTATGGCGCGGCGATGTCTTTCTCCGTCTAACGCATAGTTGCGTCCTGTACGATGGGTCGTGATGGCCCACTGTATAGAGCAGGCTTCAGGCAATTCAGGCGATCTCATACTTCGCCCAAAGACTGAGCCTGGCCATCCAACAGGGAAACGCTGCGAGAGTGTTGGGATGCCCGGGCAACATTGGGATGTGTCGAGGGCTTACAATTTTGTTTGTAATAAGTTTTAAGTACCTACTTATGATGTTTATAATAAACGTGTTAATCGTTCGTGTAATTCGTCGGCGAAAGTAATTAGTTAAAATTACAGTATTTTACCCCATCTAAATTCAGAAGCAAATATGAAACTAAAAACACGAATTTAATTATGCCCATTTTAAATCAAAGACTTTATTAACAAATATGTATTGTGGCGGTTTGTTAACCGATAGGCACGCAGGTTTCAACCTGTTAAAAGTCATTGTAACTATTAGGTAGTCTCTTTTGGTTACAAACAAAAAATGTTGTGTAAGAAAAATCCTCCTTGTTCGAATTTAACCCATATTGCTTCGACATAGAGTGCCCATGCCATATATAAAGCGTCGAGCACTCGGACGTTTACCTTATACTTTTATTCTTGGTTGCCACTTTTCTAACTTTTTCTCTTCTTCTTTAAACTAGACTTAAGTTAACCTACGATTAGTAACCTTAAGATAAAAATCCGAAACAAACGAAGTAAACTCGATGACCTAATTTTATCGAATTAATTTTATACATTACAAGGTAACTTCACGCTCTAAAGTGTCCAAACAATTAGAATCGGACACCGATACAGATTAAATTGCAAAATAATGTCCGATACCAGAAGTGGGTAATCGGTGTTGACATAACAGCTCGTTTATGGGTTACAGCTCATTAGCGCGTAAAGGAAACTTTCCGGTCTTCTAGAAGCGTATTGTGTATTGACTACACGTGTTTTACATATGAAAAATATGATATCGGAATTTTAATCTAGTCGCGAGTGCGTTTTATCCCCGACTAGCCCATTTTGGGGCTGATTTTCGAAAATCCTATACGGAAAAACGTAAGTAAAGTTACCTCTAGGCTCGGACTATGTGCACGAAAAATTATAAGTCCACATTGAGGGTCCCGAGCCAATTGATACCGTCAGGTGTTAAACTTAGAGCCCGTTCACACGGAGACATTCGGTTCTTTCGATTTATTTTCAATTCCGATCCGATTTAGTGGCAACAGTATCTCAATGCACTCGTTCACACAAGCATTGCTTGTTACCGGATCCTGCAACCGCATCCTTATGTGAACGTTTGCATTGAAATGCTGTTGCCACTTAATTGGATCCTACAAAAAACAGTTCGCGCAAAGAATCTGATGTCTCCGTGTGAACGAGGACTTATACAGATCTTCTGGAGGCCCCGAGTTTGAGTGCAGGAGGCCGAGTTCTATGATATGTTCCTCTTCGCCCCGGTCACAGAGAGCGGAGTCCCACCAGCCCCACCTGAGCCTGTGCTAATCTATAACTATACTCTCTATCCTTACCCCTCCCGCTCCAACGTCCCAAATCCCGGACCCCTAGAGTGTTAAACACAGCAAACTCTTTAATTAACTTAAAATATTAGTAAATAAATATTAGAGGACAATCTTACACAAATCGAACTAGCCCCACACTAAGCTCCATTAGGCTTGTGTTATGGGTACTAGACGACGATACATTTAATAGATATTAATACTTAAATTAGAAAACACCCAAGCCTCAGAAACAAATATTCAAGCTCATCAGTCTCATCACACAAATATTTGTCTTTACCGAGATTCGAACCCAGGACCTTCAGCTTCGTAGGCAGCGTCAATACCCACTGGGCTAACCGGTTGTCGAAATTGACTGCTACGAGAATAAAATGGGGCGATATTTCTTTAATATCATACACCGCCATCGTAAACCACTTAATACACCACACAATATTTCACGCCTCGGTATCTTATTTATGATGTGATGGGATTGCGCTCCATTTTTTATTCGTGTAGTACAGTCGACTAGTCAAGGCTCCTCATTAATGAGTTTCCTGAATTTAACATTCTAGGGGACCGGGATCCGGGGCGGTGGAGCGGGAGGGCAAGGACAAAGATAATGAATATACAGTCCGGCTAAGGCAAACTACAGGTTTATCTTCGTCTTACCAGCACGTCTATCATGGGACGTCCGCGACATACTCTCGATTTTTCTCGCACTATACCTCTTGTCCCAAGTGTTCTAATAAGAGAGAGACGGATAGTGCGAGAAAAATCGAGAGAGCTACTATACGATCATGTCTCTTCCTTCCGCTCCCAATTGGGCTGGCTGCCAATCCGCCTACGCCGCAAAATACGTTTGCTCTGCACTCTCTTCTCCATTCTATAGGATCCAAATTCTCCCGAATACCTCAAAACTCTTTTTCAGTATTACTGTGTCTGTCGAGTCCGTCAACTTCGCTCCTCTGGCAACCTTTCCTTATCTATTCCGCCTCACCGTACTGGTTTTATGTCCAATTCCTTCTCCGTCCAAGTAGCTCGCCTATGGAACCATCTCCCTGTCAAAATTCGGCAATCTCCAAACAGGCTTGTCTTCAAAAAGTCCTTACAAAATTTCTTTGCTGGCAGAACTAAAAAAATATCAGTTTTGTAAGTTTCATCTATATTCATATGTATGTATATGTATGTATAGGTATATATTGTTATATAATATTATATTGTATTGTATCGTATTCTACTATATTATTATTCATCGCATCTTTAGACATGTTATAGAGTTTTTGTTTTAAATTAAGTTGCACTGCCCACATTTTATCTGCTTTGCCTTAAGGTTGACTGGTAGAGAATGCTTTATAGCATTAAGTCCGCCTTTTGTACTATAAGATATTCTTTTGTGCAATAAAGATTAAATTAATAAATTAATAAAATAGCCATGCTGGCCTATCCCCACTGTCATTTTAGCAAGAAGGGATTCTAGGGCTGTGCAGCGTATCGCGTATCGCACAATGACGTTTCATATATACGTTCCGTTGCGTTGTACGCTTATAGCATTCAACCAACCGGAGCCGCCATTGACAGACGTTCCCCTCTGCCGAAAATATATGACCAGTGGTCATACACATTGTATGGACTGACGTTTATCTGACGTAGCTATTTTGACGTTACGTATACATTTGACGTTCCCCTCCCCCGCAAAAATCGGCTGACTCTTTATGTATAGAAAATGACACATGGCCGCTCCTGTTGGTTGAATGCTCTAAGGTTGTACGTAGTAACAACATAATTTAATTGATCGCAACATCATTAAACGAATTTCAATTTAACTTTAGCTAACATGATGAAAGAAGTAATCCCATTGCAAAATATGAATTGTATTGTAAAAACTTAATCAGTCTTCATGTTTTATTTTACTTAATCCTGACTTTCCAGATTTCGTATATTTGTATTATCATATTATAATATTATTTCCAAAATGGATGATTATTTCGATAAAAAACATAGAAACTACAATAATTATAATTTTGGATGTTCAACAACAAACGGTTCATCGAATGTATGTTTCGAAGAAATTATTTTTAGAAACCGTCAACATTTGAGGTTTAGGTATAAAACAAACCTAACCTAATTAATGGATTACACAATGTCCTTTTAACGGTAGATACCTAAAAAGTTAAAGGTTTCTGAGGAAATAAAAACGAAATTTAAATTCTGCGAAACAATAGATACATTCGACGAAACGTTTGTCGGTGAAGTACGGTATAGGACATTGAAGTAGGTACTTATTTTTTTGTCTAGTTGGTAAACACTTGAGTCACCAGCAAATTAGTAAACAGAAACAATTAACTGCAATCGCTGAAGCGGCACGTTTTAGCCAACACGTGCGGAAGAGAACTTCACGTGGATTTTATACATCAGCCGATTTACAATAAACTAAACTACAGCAAGTATTTATTATTGATTTGATAAGTATAACTCGAAGTAGGTAGGTACTATACTTACTTCGACGGACCTTGAAAAGAAGAAACGCAACAAGAAATTTCAGTAAACTTCTCTCTTGCCACGTTTTTCTGGTGCCTATAATTAATTATAGTATGTTCCAAAATTTATTATTTATTCATTATTTCATATACTAAGATAGTAGTACCCGATTGCCTACCTGCCTGTATTATCGTTTCAATTACTAATTGATAGATAACGGTTATTAAAAAAGGTTTGTCTAAGTTGATTGGTTTGGTTTGGTTTCTTCTTGTGTCAATACGCTCTTGGTAAACGGTTGTTTGGTCGAATCGAAATCAGTACATGAGAGCTTCATTACCAAGGTAGTTAAATAAATAGGTTACAAACTTTTCCGTACTATTCATACCTGGGCAAAATCGATAGGGGGTGTGTAATGATCGGTATAACAACTTTTGATATGTTTTCACTGGATATAACAACATTTTATATAATTTCGTAGAATATAATCATTCGGGCATAATAAACTTTTGATATAACAACAAATAGATAATTTCATGGTGTATAATGTTCAATAAGTATAAAAGTCATTAGATATAACGTTTACCAAATATTAGAATATTAATAAGTATATGGTATAAGTAATTAGTGGTATAATGTG
This sequence comes from Epinotia bilunana, assembly GCA_947049275.1. NCBI lineage: Eukaryota > Metazoa > Arthropoda > Insecta > Lepidoptera > Tortricidae > Epinotia > Epinotia bilunana. The sequence continues at coordinate 9,654,190 of OX346265.1, forward strand.
TTGAAAGATAAGAATATAAAGTCATAAGATAAGAAACGTATAGGATTGTAAAAAAAACTGTTCTGGCGCTTCGCCGGCCGCGGCCGCGGCACGCTCGCTACGCTCGCTCGGCTCGCGCGCTGTAGGGTCGCAGTTCTACCTAACACTCCTCCTCGCTTCGCTCGTGGTCGTACCTACACCGACCTGCCTTAGAGTAGAATAGGTAGGCAATCCGATATGGATAGCGGTGGGTGTTTGCATAATATTTCAAATTTATTATACCAGTATTGGCAGTACTTCGTCATACCCATTGAGCGTTATATCGAACATAGTTTTATCACATATTTATATGTTATATCATATTACTATTAGATTCATAGTTGTTATATTACCAGTTCAGTATACCTGATGATAGTTATCCTATCAGAATATACCAAATGTTGACATACCAAAGGTCCCTTAAACGTTAGATCGACTAAAAATATATCAAAAGTTATTATATCGACCGTTACGCACCCGTGTAGATACAGTCAAGGACTTTAATTGTTGAGTTTTTTTCATAGTTAAACTTTGTAGTGACCAGTATAAAGTAAGCTCTAAATGGCTCAACAATTAAAGTCCGTGACCGTACCTACTGATAAGAAACCGGTATAGGTATGTTAGAAGATTTAAATAAAACTATTCCTACAACTTCAGGGCAGAACTAACGCTAAAACAGAGCAACCTGCAGGTCGATCACGTAACGTATTGTATCTACGCGCGTCAAGTAGATCTAAATGTCACTTTTTATATGGAAAAATTACAGTTAAATTGTCCTAACGCGCGTTCGGAACGTTGCGTGATTACCCCTCTGATATACACCTATACCTACTCGCATCAGTTGATTTCAATCGAGTAATCTGATTAAATTAACCGTCATGCACCAGAGGTCGCGGTAAGCGGCAAGGTCAAAACCAATTTCGTATTTACGATCCTTGCGTCAATTCCTGAAGAAATGCCCATTCGCTGGCCACTCGACAACGCCTACTTATTATTCCTTAATAACTCACCTTCTTTGGGACCCTTTCCTTCTCCGTATACACGAACCCGGCATTGTCGAAGCCACACTTCTCTTTTTCCTTTTTCTCCACAACAAACCCAATTTTTTCACTGATCATAATTCAAAATTCACTAGAGAATACTGTTGTTTTCTCACTCCTTAGTTCCACGCGTTAACCGATTAAAACTAAATTTCACTGGATGCCCGTTGTCTACGGTAGTTCCCGCTAAATTGTGACAAACGTCAGTTGCGGGAGCGGGAAACCTGCTCGCCGTGTAGCCCGCGCGTTGACTGGCGCGCGGCCTTAGAAGAGGTTAGTCCAAATAAAGTGTAAAACTTCCATTAATGTGGAGAGATTTGTTTATCGCGTTCAATGCCTTAATCATTGGTTTTCACACTGCAGTGGCTGCGCGCTGCAGTTCACTATAATAGCTAGTGTAGTGTGGGTACGACTAGATTGTGCAATGTTTACGTTCTTGCACGCTGGCGCGGGTTTCGATTGGCAAACCCATTTCGACGTCATTATTTTCCAGTAAGTATATATTTAGTTTACTTATGTATGAAAATGTAATTATAATTGTATTTTTGGGATGTGTACCGGTTGATCGTTTCATCTGATGTTTTGTAGTTATGCATTTTATCTGACATTCACATAGGGTTAAATAACATCAAAAGCTAGACGAATTTCTTATATTGGTTTGGTTCATATAAATTATGTTTGACATGCATTCCTGTATCGGCCTAGCGCTAGCGTCAAAAGTAGGCCTTAAATGGCCTCTTTAAATGTGCCTACAGGAATGACTCGACACTAACTCATACGTACTAATGTGTGGTCCCATATGTGTCCTTAACCAGCTCCGTAACGTAAGTAAACCGTTTGAAATTAATTTTCACAAAGTATCGGACCGCTTACAACGAAAGTGTCGTGAGGTTGTGACCTCAGGGTCAGGTAATCATAAAGCCTACCAATATCTAGCCTAAGGATATCCAGTATAAGTCTGACCTCCGATCACGCGCACGTGTTACGCATTTCAGGGCCAAGTTGTTCTACTGACGTGACGGACTACGGGTGAGATGATTCGAGACATGTTGTAATAGTACGACATGAACATGTCATGTTTCACGTAACTGCATTATTAATATTTTTACGTCACTCTGGGCGGTAAGTGAGATCTAGCGCCCACGGGCGCAGCGGCAAATCTCACTTCACACCCAGAAGAAGACGTAAAATTGTGTACGCACCACACGGGCGGTAATTCGTAAAGCCCCAGATCGCATATTTATGCTGGCCCTCACCTTCGGTTCGGGCCACAAACACCTGCGATCTGGGGCACCCACCATCCATCACGAATTCACCGCCCTCGGGACGTAATGTACTATAAACGAATACATAGGTAATGATAAATTACGTAAGTATTAAAGGATAATCATGAGCTACGTCAAATAGATACATTATACTCCAGGCAAAATACGGTTTTGAAAAACATTAATTTATAATAGCGTTTTTTTTGTTGATTTCATTTGAAAATGTTATTCTAAGATTATATATTCAAGAATCCGACAAACTTTCCACCCGGAAGTAATTATGTAGATTTCAATGAAGAATGCATTGTCTTTTTTTATACGATTTATCTTGAATATTATAGAGCAAATGTAAATGAACCAAAATAAAGACAAAAATATTTATTCATATTTTTTCTGACTTTTCAGAAGTTAGTTAACTTATCATTTTTTTGATGTCTGAAATTTTGGCGGATTTTATCGCTGGGTAACTATTTAATTAATAATATATCCGTTACACATAAAAATTAAGCTATTATAAATTATTTCCAAAATTGTCATTTTTTCCATACGAGTTGTCAGTTCATTTACTGGACTATTATTATTATTGAGTTAATTGAATCTAAAACGGTGTTTAAAAATGAATGCTTGTTGACGGTGAAATTGTTTAGCTACACTTTTATTATAACGATTAAGTACTTAATTAAGGTAAGTACCTTTAAGGATAGTTTTCCCAGGATCTTTGGATATCTATATACTTCTGAACAGTCACCAGCATCAGTATCTGCCATAATAATGGCAGCAAAAATATCTGTCACTTCCTACGACCCTCGAAATAAAGTCGTGTCAGATATTTATGCGCACGTTATTGTAGCAGATATTAATTACTGGCGACTACTAATATTATGAATATGTAAAGTTAGTGAAATGAAAGTCTGTAATTTTGTTAGTTTGTGTTGTAGGGGGTAATTTAATAATTTCCGAAAGTACTTATCCGATTCCAAAACTTCTTTCAACATTTGCCATATTAAAAAAAAACATCTGGTCACAGAACAGGATCTGGTGGAGGTCCACCAACGGTCTTGTAATACGTGGGTATCATCATCATACCCAACCCAGCTTAGTTTAGTCACTGCTATTATATCATAACATATCGTTTATTCAGTAATAATCATACATTGTCATAGCTGGTCATCAGGCTATCCACACACGACAGTATAATTAATAACGACCAACGGCCGTTGGATCTATGAATTAAAGATACGCTCCATATACGCCATGCGCTCCTCGTTTGGTTCGCCACTTACACTAGACTTATTTAACTTTTGGAACGCTAAGATATTTTAGTATTAAACTTGTTAAATTGGGGGTCGTAGGTCATCGACCTAGCGTCACAGCACGTCACAAAACGATTAAGTGCGAACATTACGTTTAAATAATGAATAACGCAACCAGACCCCGTATCATGGTCGGCCTTATCACGCGATAATTGACAAGATAGAGCGTCCGTCACTGGCAGACACCGTTCGATGGAACGAGACGGACGCTCTATCTTGTCACTTATCGCGTGATAAGGCCGACCATGATACGGGGCCAGAACGCATGCAGACTTCCCACGAACTAAATCTGAACCAGTGACCCAAATGTCTTCCACCACTGTGCCACTGGGGCATCCCAGTATTAAATATCGATTAAAGATATAAAATGTATGATGGATTAAAAATTAATGTTTCAAGATAACAGTGTTACGTTACAAGGACGAGTGGATGACGCGGAAGGAATTTGGAATTAGTGATCGTAAAATTTCCTTTAGTTAATTGGTTTGTTTATTAGGTACAGGCTGTCAGTTTTTATTTATAACTAGCTTCTGCCCGCGACTTCGTCCGCGTGGAACTCGTTTATATCACAGCTCCATACAAACTTCCACCCCCTTTTTAGGGAAGTGGGGGGTTAGAAAGAGACAAAAAGTAGACTATGTCACTCTCCATCCCTTCAACTATCTCCACTTCATCACGTCAATTCGTGGCTCCGTTTTGCCGTGAAAGACAGACAAACAAACACACACATACACTTTCCCATTTATAGGGTAGACCGGGGGCAATAGTACCACGGGTCAATAGTACCATCGTCCATAATTCTGCAACTACATCGAAATATGCATGTGTGTGTATACACGATTGTGCCTTGAGCGTGTCTCAACCTGCTCACTAGTCGGGCACTCGCTGCCGCGCGAGCCGCACGTACTAGACGACGATTTGTATTTTTGACTGACCAAGGTAAGTATTTACGATTTACGTTTTGTACTACTGTATATAATTAAATAGTCGTAGTATGAAAGTTTTAATGAAGTGTGATTCTCTTGTTATTAAAGTTTGTAATGTGTTATAGTGTGGAGGTCAGTTAGATATAGAAATCGAGATTTGTGAAGTATAGTGAGAGTGAGTAAAAAAGGCCAATTGTACCACAACACTCGGGGTCAATTGTAACGTTACAATTAACCCCGTGCTACAATTGACCCAGAGCAGAGATGGGCATTATTCGAATAACATTTTTATTCGTGCTGATTTATTTATTCGGCAAATAAATCTTTCGTGGCCGGTTACAAATACGAATAATTAGTCGAATTTTTTTATTCGTCATTCGCGATTTTTTCATTCTTATTGCAATAAGCCTTAGATGCCATCACGCTCATCGCATCGCTCCTGTCTTTGAGCCAGCGGTTACTGTGGGACTAGGTCAATTTGTTTTAGATGATCATATCTGCCAAACTACCTATATACGTTGTTTGTCTCACAACCAAAGTATAACTTATTTTATCTGACCTTTATAGATGCCGCGAAATAGGCCAAGAAAGACAGATCGAGGTACGAAGGATCTCCTATTGTACGAGCAAGCTTATGAGGAAATTTTAAAAGGGCGATCAGTAAGAGCTGCAGCCCAAATGTTTGATTTATGCCATGTATCGCTGCTAAGATACCAAAAAAAAAGAAAAGATCCTCTTAATGAAGCTACAATGGGCTATAGACCAGCCACAAAAGTTTTTTCAGAAGAACAGGAGAAGGCCATGATCAAATATCTTATAAAGTCGGCTGACATCTATTATGGCCTTACTCCTAAAGAGGTTAAAAGGTTTGCGTACGACCTTGCAATTAAATATGAATTAAAGATGCCTGATTCATGGGAACGCCAAAAGATGGCAGGAGCAGATTGGTTTTCGGCATTTCTCAACCGAAATTCGGAGCTAGCAATTCGTTGTGCTCAAGCTACAAGTCTGTCTAGAGCCACGAGTTTTAACTTAACAAATGTCAATTTATTTTTTGACAACCTAGAAAAGATTATGAATAGAGACAGTTTTGAGCCACAAAACATTTATAACATGGACGAGACCGGGATCACAACGGTTCAGAAACCAGATCGCGTCGTGACCAAAAAGGGAACGCGGCAGGTCGGCGCATTAACCTCTGGAGAACGTGGTACACTGGTTACAGTTGCGGCATCTGTAAATGCGCTAGGGAATGCTTTGCCACCAATGTTTATATTTCCGCGCCTGAGATACCAAGACCACTTCGTGAGGGATGGACCACCTGGCTCTGTAGGAGCTGGCAATGCTTCTGGATGGATGGAAGAAGCCCAATTCCTAATATTCCTTCAGCATTTCCAACACCATACAAAATCTGCTCAAGATAGCAAAGTTTTGTTGCTGCTGGACAACCACGCGTCCCACATATCTATAAAAGCTTTGGATTATTGTAAAAACCATGGCATTGTAGTACTCTCATTTCCGCCGCACTGTTCCCATAAACTCCAGCCCCTTGACCGATCCGTTTATGGGCCTCTTAAAAAATACGTTAATACTGAGTGCGACGCGTGGATGCGGTCCCATCCTGGTCAGACAATGACAATCTACAACATACCGGAGATAGTGGCATCTGCTTTTCCACTAGCATTCACACCACGGAACATACAGGCAGGTTTCAGAGTATCTGGGATTTTCCCGTACAACCGAAACATATTTGACGATAGTGACTTTGGGCCGTCATTCGTTACCGACCGGCCTGCGCCTGATGTGACCAACACCCTTCAAGATCCTGCGACCACTGGCACTGCACGCATTACTCCAGAGAGGCACCAAATAAGAGAATATTCACCGGAAATCACACCGCGACAAGTTACCTATCCCCCTTCAGCCAATCCAGCACTGACTCCAGAAATTGGACTACGTCAAGAGGATCCTAGTTTTGAACTTGTTTCCAGAGAACATTCCTTGCCTTATAAACTGGATCCACAAGAAATTGAAGAGGAAGGCCTGCCCTTCGATCTTCCAACTCAGCCAATTGTAGATCCTCTGACATGTTTAGACGCACCTTCAACATCTTCTAAACATTTCAGCCCTGAACAAGTTCGCCCGCTGCCGAAGGCACCTCCTCGCAAGACTAGTAACCGCGGAAGAAAAACGAGAAAGTCAACCATATATACTGATACTCCTGAAAAGGCTGTCATTGAAGAAGAAGCCAAAGAACGTGAAAGAAAAAAGAGGATAAAGAAAGTGAACAACAATATTGAGGCCTTGAAATCAAACGAAGGAAATGCTAAAAAAGACAAAGGAAAGGGAAAAGGCAAGAAAACAAAAAAGAACGATAATATCAACCAAACCACTGATATGGTAGTAGAACAAGAGTGGTATTGCCTTGTTTGTGCAGAAGCTTATAGTGAAAGTAAATCCGGTGAAACCTGGATTCAGTGCGATAAATGTAAGTTATGGGCTCATGAGGATTGTACTGGACAAGAATTGAAATTCACTTGCCATAATTGTGAGTAGTTTTTTTTAGAAAATTATTTATTCACCGTTGTGTGTATAGTCGGGGAATGAAAAGGCTTTTGAGCCTTTGACATAGAGACGAAAATTGGTCAACCTTTTCATTCCCCGACTATACCAAATTTTTTTCGTTAATTCGTGTTTTCATCGTATCGATATTTTTTTTCATAATGGCGAGTAAAATTGAACTTTCTGTGCAGAATTAGAATTATTTTTCGTTTTATTTTTATAACTTATGTCTAGTAGGTAGGAGTACATACCTATAGAGTTGGCGAGGTGAAATATTGTACGTTATGCATCAAAATGTTGGATAATGTGTGTTAATTTTATTTTGATTAACACCGAATAATGATTGATCTCTTCGATTTAAGCTCGTAATAAGTGTAAAATATTTTTGTAACAAGTTACATCTTGGGTATTTCTATTTATACCTTTGATTCATCCCGATAATTCATTTCGATGCTTCGGGATCTATATAAATTATAATACCCGCAATGTTACCTGTTTCTACTGATTCGGATAATACTGGGTACTGTTTTATAATAAATAATTTAATGTGAAGGACGGGGTTGATTGTACCAAGGGTCAATTGTAACTGTATGGGATTAGTAATTGTTAAATAGTTCGATAGTTTTGTTTTATTGAGATGTTGTTATTACTGGAAAGGTGTGCTATGTGCACCCTTACCTGGTTTTTATAATAAGTCTACATAATAAGTTTCAAAAACTTGGAGAATATTATAATACGTTTAGTTCAACTGAAACGCTAGCTTTGTCTAGTCTAAATACGAGTCTCTATAATTAAGACTGATGTAACGTAACAGACTGATTCGTCTTAAGAAATTAACAATAAATAGTGATTGATTAGTGCATTATTTTGTGTTTTATTTACCTTTGTTTTTCTGGTACTATTAACCCGCACTAGGGGTCAATTGTAACACAAGGACTTCATGAACAAAAACTCAATTTGCACCATTCTGACGCAATCAAATGAAAATTATTTTCTAGATTCTAATAACCACTTAGACTAGAATGTTATATAATAAGCTATTTTTACGTGGTGGCCAACGATTCTGACTTTACAGGTCATTATTTAGAAACTGGTACTATTGCCCCCGGTCTACCCTAATATTAGTATGGATATGGATTAATAGAAAAACCTACTTTAAGATGTATCGAACAATTATTTGATTACGAATTAATGAAGACAAATGCGGATTCATTTTTTTATCATCTCTTTTTCTAAATGTACTTTTGTACGCACGCCGCGCGTTAAAATATTAACTACTTAAGATCTCTGCAAAACGCTGAGCTGAAAATCACATTTATAAGTCGGATATCGTCCTTTAACTTTACAGTATTCACATCCATTTTTTTGTTAATTATGCTGATGACTAATATTGAGATTTCTTGAGGGCCAGGAAAGACGGACACTTTGGGGATTTTTCAGAAATGTCCTGGCTCCTAATCAATTACTGCTCAACTGTGTGGAAATGTGGCATTAATCTTATTAAAACAACGTGTGTTTTATCGAAAGACAAAATAAAGAGTCACCTCAACATGTTGTCCAAATATTATTCACTATTTAAACAATTTCTTTCAAAATGCACTTGAAGAAAAAAACCAGGGTCAATTAATGAACTTCTCTAAAATTGCACCCCAAAAGTTTGTGTGTTGGCTGTGTAATAGGATCTTATACATTATTCCAATAGTCAAGATCCCATTAATTAAGAAGACCGCATTTTTTCATGATTAGGTACTTGGGTTCCATTTACTAAATTCCAATAGGTAACTTTAATAATTAATTACGTAAAAGCATAATTCTCCTGGCTCACGATTCATAGTGGCAAAACAATCCGCAATGTTCAAAATACCAAAACACCCATTCCCATGTTCCTCGCAGTTTCCAAAAACTAAAAATCTCTTTATAAACTTAAATCCTCCACAGGACACCCTGTACCTACTTGAGAAAATATGTACTCCTCTTGTTCTAAGTGTTCTAATAAGAGAGAGACGTAAGAGCAAGAAAAATCGAGCTTATGTCGCGGCCGTCTCATGATCGACGTGCAGTACTTTTATTTTAACACTTCAAATGCCGAAGTGACAGATTTATCGACAAGGTATTTTTAACTATTGCGGGTTAAATAATAATTTGTCTCAAAAAAATATACATTTCACTTATATGAGAAACTCTTTTTTTTACATATTGTGATTATAAGCTATTTTTCTAAGGCTATATAAACATATTCATTCCAGTGAACATGCAATTGTAATTTAGAAATTATCTTATTTATATCTAAGTAATTTTTTATACAATAAAAAGGGTAGATATAAAATTGCATCAAGCATAGTCGCGCAAACAAGTACCACATAGTGGTAACAGTACTACAGTAGGCCAGTTCTAACAGAAGATTATATTGCTTTAAGACATGGTTTTTTAAGTTTGTTTTTAAATGAAGTTAAGGAGTGTGCATTTTTAATATCGATTGGCAATTTATTATTTAACTGTGCTCTTGCATAACTTATCACTCTCTTACCGTTGGCGGTTTTTGTCTGCGGCAACACTATGTGGTCTTTTCTTCCACTACTCCGTTTTATTATTTCGTGGCTCTGTATAAATGTTATTTCACAGTGTATAATTTTAGTTAATATTTGTTTAATTAATTAACATGTAGTAGTACTTCTGTAGTTGTTTAAGGTTCATAATTTTTGTGTCTTTGTAAATTTGTTTAGTGGGAGTTCAATACTCAATTGAGTAACATTTTGATAATTTTATTTTGTGTAATTTGTAAGGTTTTTAAGTTTGTTTTGCCAGATTTCAATTATTGAGTAGAGAATTATATATATTTTGACATACTCGACGTGGGAGGCAGTGGACAATTCTACGAAGTGATCCCAATAGAGCAAGTACTTTTGACCTCACTTTGTGTGTTTGTGTTTGACTTTCTTTGTCTTTGTTGTTCCAATTCAAGGAGGTGTCTAAAGTTAAGCCTAAATATTAATCCTGTTTTTTGTTTCAGAACTTCTCCATCTATTTTTAGAAGCGTAAGTGTAAGTGGTGGTATTTTTTTATTCTTGGATTTGAAGATCACGTAGTATGTCTTAGAGGCATTAATTGTTAAAAGATTGTAACGAAACCAAGAGTGCAATTTATTAAGGTCCTCTTGTGCCTCGGTAATCAGATCAGTGATAGAAGCGCCGAAGTAGAGGCAAGTGTCATCCGCATAAAGAGAGAGGTGGCCATTTAGTTCCACTCCATGAATGTTGTTGATGTACACGGTAAATAGCAAAGGCCCCGAGTATGGATCCTTGCGGCACGCCAAAATGGAAACACTGCGGTTCACTCTGATGATTGCCTATTTTGACCACCTGCTGCCGGTTTTTCAGGTAGGATTCAAAAATCTTGTGAGCGGCATCTGCTACTCCAATCCGGTTGAGGTTTCTGAGTAAAATGTCATGACTCGCGGATCAAACGCTACTTTGAAATGAAATGAAATGATTTATTAAAATGCATGCGGAGATTGGGTTACAATTGCAGTTACACTTTACAGGCGTCCATACATTTACAAACTATAGGTAAGAAGCTACGTATTACAGAAGCTACGCTAGTGATGGTGTACGCGAAATTATTAGCGAAAAACTCGTAAGACAAAAGTTCGACGCGTATGATTGGACATCATTACTTAATATAACATGCCCGCTTACGCTGTTTCGAAATTTATGTACAGTATTTAACAATATTTATAGAGAAAGTACAATTGTTATTTAAAAAAAACTAATAATAACGGTAAGCGAGATAAACAGCCTTGGATAGATAAAAAGTTGTATTTAATGTTATTACGTAGGGACTATCTATTTAGAGTTTGGAAATTACAGCCCAAGAATATGAACAAAAGACTAGAATATACAAAGTTTAGAAATAAGGTCAATAAATTAGTCAATGAGGCAAAAAATACATATAGACAGTCGGAAATATTAAAATGTAATGGGGAATTTTGAAAAAAAGGGCAAATATTAATTCATGGCTAGGCAGACGTAAACCTGGCTTAGATGATATTATATTAAGATATTTGGGGAAAGCAGAAAGTATAAGTCAGATTTGTACGAACTTTTCGAACACATTCACGCAAGAAATAAGGGAAATTAAACATGTTTGTAATATACAATTTTTAGATAGAAAGCAATATGTGAAACCGTGTGAGGTAAGCTTCAGATACAGAAAGGTGAGCGCAGCAGATGTAGAAAAAGTTAAAAATTTGTTGTCAAGTGAAAAAGCGCCGGGGTTAGATGGTATACGGGTAAAAGACCTATTGGAATTGGGTATGCCCTATTATAGCTAAATTAATTAACGCCTGCCTCACTCGTGGTGTTTATCCTGACCTCCTAAAAAGTGCAATTATATGGCCAATATATAAGTCTGGGAACCATCTGGAATACGCAAATTATAGACTTATCGCTATTCTGTCTGCTGTAGATAAAATTATCGAAAAAGTTATCGTCGGTCAAGTCAGTCAATTCTTAGAGCGTCATAATATACTTTCGGACTCGCAACACGGTTTTCGTAAAGGACGCAGCACTGTCTCGGCTCTAACGGGGTTTGCGGACTATGTGAACGACTGCTTAGACTCGGGTCAACAGCTAATAGCTCTGTTCATAGACTATAAAAAGGCATTCGATACATTGGATCACAATATTTTATTACAGGCGATGGATTAATGCGGAATTCGTGGTCCCACGAATAAGTGGTTTAAAAGTTTCTTGTCGGGCAGGGTATTTTCCTGCCCGACAAGCATCGCGGGGGAGACGGGGCAGGATGCAGCGGTGGAGCTCGGGGTTCCGACCGGATCCGTGTATGGTCCCGTGGGATATGTGATGCATGTCAACAGCGTCGCAAATGTTGCGAAATGGTGCCGGGCGTTTATGTACGCGGATGACATGTGTCTACTTTATGCTGCAAAAGATATAACGGAGGTGCAAAAGTGCATACAAGACGACTTCGAAAGTATCACTAAGTGGGCACATGATAACGGAATTATCTTAAACTTCAAGAACCAAATGCGTACATATTCACTCGCCGTATAACCAGGTAGCCAAAAAAGTAAATAAAGAAAAAATGGATATAATAGGGCATACATACGATTGCCTGCATGCAGATAAAAGTAATTGTAGATGTGCTAAACTGAGCTATGTGGAAACATTCAAATATTTAGGTCTAACTATTGACACAAACTTTAATTGGAAACCGCATATTAACGATGTTTGTAATAGGCTAAGATCTGTGCTAGGCAAATTTTACCAATTAAGTCGAACATTAAATAAAAAAACACTAATGGTTGTATATTACGCCCTTGCTGACTCACTTATTAGCTACGGTCCAGTCGTATACGGGCGAACATTCATAACATATATTAGAGATATACGAAATTTACAAACAAGGCTGATTAAATTCTTAGTTAGTAAAAAGGTTAAGAAAGATTGTGAAAAAGATTATGATAAAATATTTCCCTTATGTAAAATTTTACCGATAGATAAGAAAGTCACATACCTCTTAGGTTTAGAGCATTATTACAGTGAAAAGTACAAATTATTAATTAACAATAAATATAATACTAAGAGTGTAAGAGAAAAAAAGATAGTACAGCCGAAAATGAAAAACTATTATGGCAAAAGAAGTTCAAAGTACCTAGTACCAAAAATATTCAATAAAATTAGTTTACTAAGAGAAAGTCCTAAATTAAGTAAATTTATGATAAAAACTAGACTAAAGGAATGTCTTCTCGACTTTTCATGATTGTGTGGGTGTGTGTGTATGTATGCATATATATATATATATAATTACTTTTGGTATGGGGCCCACGAAATTGTTACCTAATTTATCTTATAAGATGAGTTTAATAGGTTAAGTTAAGTTGTATTAAAATGTAGCGCGTCTCGCCATCAAACGTAACAGTTTGGCGAGAATATAATTGTATAGTATGTACCTAAGTTTTCATTTTAATAAATAAAAAAAAAAAAAAAAAAAAAAAAAATCGTATTTATACATACGTCAGATTTTAATATGAAAATAAAATGAAATAATAGTGCAATACAGAAATTGGATTTAAAAATTGTCATTCAGAAATTCATTAATATTATGATAACATTGAGATCAATGAATACTCCTAAGGCTATTTGTTTTTTATCAATATTCGATTTTATCTTTGTCACTAGGTCGATAGTGGCTTAAAGGGCATTTGATTGGGGTCGAAATCCGTACTGGCGTCTGTAGATAATAGTAGATTGTTAACCGAGGGTTGAAAGTCACCTATTCCTGACGAGATATTTTGGCGCTCGAACGAAGTGAGAGCGCCAATAGTTCGAGGCTGAAATGGGTGGCTTTCCCCGAGTTAAACACTATACTTTTCATTTCGAATTCCAGGAAATGAATTGAAGGACAAAAACTTTAATATTTTCTAAATATGATCCTATAGAACCCATTTAAAAAGCGTTTGTGAATGGACCATTTGGGCGGGAACTGTTGACAGATTTTAATAATGTTAGTGTGTGGACCATTTCCTGGACGCGCTTTTGTAGTGGTTATGTCGAAAACTAATTTTAATTATTGTTTGGATGAAAAATTCAATTAATAATTTTATTTATATACACCATATAAGTAGTAATGAAGAATGAAAACCATCATAATTATCAACAAGCTTCAAAAATCAACACAATTTTATGGAAGTGTGGCAGTATAGGTTTTTGTCATTGTTTTTTTTTTAATGACTAGGAAGCTGTTCTGAAGCGGTCACATTGAACTACGAAAACTTAAAAAATATCCAATCGTTTTCAAATAGTAATAATAGTCATACAATAATTAATTTATAATCAATATTTAAAAAAATAACGCATGATTGTCAACGATTTTCAAAATCATTACAATTTTCTGAAACTGTGGCTGTCCAGGTTTCTGCCATTGCTTTTTTATTTTTTATTACTTTTCAGCCCTAGGGGCGACATGCCTCACTTTCAACCCGCCGCTGTTTAGATAAACAATGACCTACTTTCAGAGTATGAGAGATGAAAAGTTTATGGATGCTAGATATTTCTCTAGGCGCGTATACAAAACTCTCAAATATTTTAGATGTTACAGGCAGCACCGAGATGGGTCGGTAATTACTGGGATCCGATTTTGATCCAGATTTGAAAATTGGTGTAACACGGTAGTGCCCTCGCCAGTTCGAGCAAAACAGCGAGCGGCACGGCCGTACCATCCTTTTCTCGAAGCAGTTCAGGCCATTTTCGACCCCCCTATAACTTCGTTGTAGATAAAACTAGAAGCCTGAATTTTCAGTAACCAAGCACGCATTGTATAACTACGATATATTTAAAATTTCATCCAATTTGAACCAGTGGTTTAAGAATTATAACTAGTCAAAGTTTCTTAATTTTGTCACTCACTGACTCACCGATCATCAAAAGTCTAAGGCACTTCTAGCAGATATAGAAGCTTCAAATTTAAAATACAATTAGTGATTAGTGTATAAATAAATCAAGACAATACTACATAGATTTAGGTATACAGAAATCCATAAATGCAGAAAGTAGTGTGATTGCCAAGTTACAGAATTTTATTAAGCAAGCATATAAAGATTAATAAGAATGCCTGAGACTTGGCTCTACGAAATATCTCACAACTTTTTACGGTGGAAGAGTTTCGAGACTTGGCCTCTCCATGGAATGTTTTTTATGGGATTTAAGAATGTCTGGAAATTGCCCACCTCGATAAGATGCTTGTTGATGCAGGACGTCAGGTTATCCACTAGGTATTAGTTCAATAATACACTTTTCACTTCTCATGCTCGAAAAGTGTGTCATATTAGGCTTAGATAGCGGGGCTAAAGTAGCACATTTAGCCCCCTGGGGAAAATATGTAAACATATTTATGATTTTAAAACATTTTAATTTGACCAATCAAAACACGTCAACATATTAAATCCAACAATCACAACTATTTAAAAAACCGTTTGTATTTGCTATCAACTAATTAGAATACAGCTATATATTAAAATCAACCAATCAGGAAACAGAATAAATTTCAAATATTATTAGGCGTTTTTTATTCCCGAATTCACAATCATTAAAAAAATAAACACCTTCGGCAGTCTATAGCCGCGTCCAAACGTTCAAGCGTGGTTGGCTGCAAACATGGCATAAGCTATGAGATTCAGCGGGATAGACGCTGTCTATCTCTCTTTATCATATGCACAGTATGCTGTCCGCCGCGCACGCACAGTATGCTGTCCGCCGCGCACGCACGGCCGTTTTTGGACACGGCTATTAGACGGTCAGAGGCGTTTATTCGTGGTGTCAATATTTTGTATCTGTGCTAAAGCAGTTTATTAAAAAAAATATGGCTCCAAATTGAAAAATCTTTTCGCCGTGGTAATTATTATCGATTGTGGATGGATATTCCTTGTATTACTATTTTCTCGCTGTCGAAGTGAAAAGTACCTTCTTCTTCTTTAGACCAGAGCCCACCTACCTAGGTGGGCTCTGGTCTAAAAGCCATATTACTCCTCGAACTATTTCCCCGCACTTCGTTCGGGAAAATAACCATCTCGTGGTAATATGGCTTATTTTAGACCCTTGTCATACAATCTACTATTATTACTTTGGTACTAACCCCGTCAATGCCTACGCTTGATTATTTCAGAGGAGAAATCACGTAACGTTCCGAACGTTAGGACGCGTTAGGACAGTCCAAATGTCATTTTTACACAATGCCTATAGGTACCTACTATTTTAAGCGAATTTATTTTATTTTATACTTTCCACATTAGTTAATATAATAATAAAGTAGTAGGTACGCAATTTCGTAGAATCCGCCAAAATTCCGTTGGTTATGGTTACTTTTTAACCGACTTCAAAAAAAAGGAGGAGGTTCTCAATTCGGTTGTATTTTTTTTTTTCTATGTTTGTTACCTCAGAACTCCGTCATTGATGAGCCGATGCATATTTTTTTTTTTGTACTCAATTATGTACTTAAAAGTACAAAAGTATATCACAGATTCTGATAAGATTCCGTTGAAATAGCAACTAATGAAGTGCCAAGGTGATCCTTGTGGAATTGACGGAAGTCCTCAAATATTATTGGGTCACATACAGCGATTGGGTTTTTTTCTATAATAATCAACGCATTTGCTCTCGGAAATCAGTTCATGAGGTAAATTAGAAAAGAAATGTTCTCGTGGCTTGGCGGAGTACTAAATTGAAGTCGGTTAAAACTTTGTTTTTAAAGTAAATTATAATTTCTAACATTGTCTTTGATACCGCAATGCGTTTCTACTTATTGTTTGTTCCCACTTTGATTATTTAACGACTACTAACTAAATCACATGACTAAGTTGCATAAATTTAAGTTATAAATACCCCAGCTGACCTTAACACTTACAGGTCCTAAGTAATTTGTTCAGAACATTAGTTGCGGCGTCCGTCTACTGTATTGCGAAAGTATTCCTTCCTGCTACTAATTCTCGGAATAATACTGAAGATGTGTACGATGACAAAATGCTTAAGACCTGCTAATGAGGTATTAGCTGGCTAGATTGCGCAGCCGCGGAAATCTGATTAATTATACCTACCGGTATCCGCGCCCCGCGCGAACATTCTGCGTTTACTTTGTTAGGTACTTACTTCCATGGCATCTTAAGTTTCCGCATCTTTCGACAAGGGTATTTTTATATAGACAAAGAATAACTATGCACGTTTCCATTTCGATACCTACATTCAGTAGAAATAGTGGGAGTAGTAGGTATACTCATGTATACTCAAAAGCAAAGCACGAACATTCTATGGAAACTGTTTCCGATTTGGTCTCGAGTAGGTACTTATATTTTTCATCAAAAACATAAGACTACAAATAACAACAGGAAAAAACGAAAATCAGAAAAAGGATTCATTGGTAATCAAACAAGTTAACAAGAGCAAGGTTGGAATCTCTTTTAAAGTAATGAAGATTGTGTCAGAAAACACCGCTCTTCCATAAACCGCGTAGGGGTAGTTACAACCAATGAATGCGGGATTAATAATTAAGCGTGTGATCAATTTGATTTGATCTATTGTGTGACATGTATATTCTTTAACCTGTTATTATTGTGTACAATAAAGAGCTTACATACGTACATTAATTTATATTTTAACAGTTTTACATAAACATGAAACAAGAAACTTAATGGCAAACTTATCCCTTTGTTTTAGTAAGGATCACATGTTTATTATTGAATCGGAAATTATAGAGAAGGCTACATGGTTTATCATTGAGTAGGATAAATAGAAGTGAAAAAAGTTAAAGTACCTACCCTTAATTTTAAACGATCAACCCCCTGCCTAGTCAATGTGTGCACGTAAATACTACCTTAAGTACTTGCACACATTGACGATCTATTGATGTTTCCATACAAAAGCCGATTGAAAGATAAGTATGTCAGGTCACGACCACGTTTTAGAATAAAAAGTTTCTATATACACTAATGCTATTCCAGTGAAAGATATAAAATCGAGGTTGGATGGGATTGCAGAGTTGAGTCTGTCAAGTGGAACTTTGACGGCGAAAAGTTGCACTCTGATTCTCGCGGGAAAGCTTTTAGTGACGCTGACGTCATCACATGTTGCACTGTAGGTTTTAAACGGGTGGTTAGTATGGGTGGAGAATATTCCAATACTTACTCAATACTATATTGCAATTTCATATTTACCTCTTAAGTATGTATTTATTTCTGTGTAAGTTCTATGTATGGATGACGTAAGCATTCAGAAGTAAGTAGTCCTCTGGAAGTGGTCGTCCCACGTCGCGGTGGCGCGGCGGGCGGATGTCACTCATCACGTCACAGCATCCATTGTGCTACTTAACTAAATATAGAACAGACGGAGATCGATCGGTATATAAGATCCTATTGTTGTTAATACAGTAAGGCGCTTCCAGAGGCTCCTGCATTGCGTGCAAGCTATAAGATAGAGCGAGATGGGGATATCAATCAATCAAGGTCTTTTCCATCCCTATCTCGTTTCAAGTAGCGTGCAGTCCGTAAAAGGAAAATAGCTAATGCTGGACTGGAACGCCATTCAACTAATTTAATGGCAGGAGAAAAAGAGGCAGTGTCACTGACGATGATCGACGAATTGTCACTGTTATTGAAAAATATTTTTGTTTCCCAATAATTGATTAAATACAGCAATCTATACAATTTCTGTATTTCAGACTAAGGTACTCTAGGTAGTTAGCTATAAACCTACTTATTCTACGAGTGATCCAATATCACCTTTGCTGAGAAACATAATTTTTAAAATAAAGGATTAAAATCTCCTTTTCGTTCATTAAAGACTCTATCTAAACCTATTTATTCAAATACACATAAATAATCGTAATGTTTATGTTTGCGCAACTTGTTGGCTCACTCTGTTACAAATAGTTGTAAATTCATGTAAACAGATCTATAATTACTCGCCGATAATCAGCAATATTAGGTTTCCGATGTACCTAATTAACGCGTCGTTGATGACGCGTACTTGACGAGTAGATAGGTCTGTGCTGCACACATCGAAATATGACGTCCTAGGAGCGGTTGTCTCTAACTAGTAAGGGTGGGCTCACCCAGTCTGAATTCAGTACATCTGGACCACTTAAGACCAAAAAAGACCACCATTGGTAGCAATTCAGCACAGTGTACCGTTTTATTTGCTCGTGCCAGCCTAAAGTTACCTACCGGGTACGGGTTAGGTAAAAGAGATAGGTCGCATTGGAATGTCGCTTATACTTATTTGGAGGTTTTGGACAGCCCAACTGGGGAAGATCCTCCACCTTACAAAAAACCGTAGCCCCAATACCACTTAGAATGGGGCACCTGCATTTGTCCGAACGAATCCTCAAATCAATAAATTGTCGGCAGCGCGCTTGTGATTCTTGTGGTGTCACAAGCGTCCATAGCGGCGGGGTTTGCTTACCACCAGACGGGTTTCCTTGTTTGCCACCGTCGTAGTATAAAAAAGTAACGTCCGTTAAAATCTGATTGTATGGGAAGTGTGATAGTTCTCTTTGGGATGACAGCTATTAGCTGCGTCATATGTAACGTTTACCGACCAGGGCTGTTATTAGCTACGTGCTAATGCGGTTCACCCCGCCGATCACCCGTCACGAAACTAGACCTCTACCTATGCTTAGTTACTACGCATCGTGGTGTCAAGATATATTTGTGGGTGAGCGTTGAGGTGATCTTAAAACAAGTTACAGAATAGGGGGGCTGTTGTGCAAAGCAACCCGCCCTTAGCCTGAAATATATATATATGTATACTGTATCGGATCCATGCTTTCGAGTGAAATGTCACCTACTTACTTACGTATGCTATTGTAATATTTGAGGAGTTAAAGCTGCCTCCTTTGGCACCGTCTGCCAAGTACTTCCGGCCATTTCAGGACTGACAGGCTTGGTTTACCCTCTCTACGATGAAAGTTTTTTTTTGGCGAGTCAGTTTTTCACATTTTTTGAAAAATGGCGGAGATATGGGTTGAAAACGTAAAAAATTACAAGAAAGGGCTCAGCGTTGACTACTGACTTGGTACAAATTTTATGTTCCGTCCACTGTATCTTGAACCGTTTTGAAACAAACCCGCGAGGTATACAGCCCCCCTATTCGCTAACTTGTTTTAAGCTCACCCGCAAATATATCTTGACAACGCGATGCGTAGTAACTAAGCGTAGGTAGAGGTCTAGTTTCGTGACAGGTGAACGGCGGGGTGAGCCGCATTAACGCTTAGCGAATAACAGCCCAGCTCACAGTCACTAGTTGAAAGTCATTTAGGTAGATACCTACTGAGTTTGATTTGCTTAGGGGTGCCGCACTAGATATGAACCCTACCCTATCTTAGAACCCTATCTTAGAATCGAAGATGAGACTAATTTAGTATGTAGGTCTCCTTTCAGATGCAATTACCGCGTAGGTATTTGGCAAAGTAGGACCGTGTGGGACGACAAAACATTCCGCTCTCAGCCTGTGGGTAAGTAGGTGAAAACAGAAGCCCTATCGCGCTCAGTGAATAAGTACGCTGCCCTAACCTCTTGACGGCATTAGGGAAAAGCTAAAAAAAAGCTTAAATAGGTACTTGCAGACCTAGGTACAGACAGTATCGTATAGTTAAATAGTAGCAGCCAAAGTAACCAAATATATCGTAACACATTCTTACTCTAACGGTAATAAAGACGTGTAGGTACCGAAATATTTGGCTGCTACTAAACTATATGATGCTGTACCTCTTACAGCTAATCGTGTTTTTTTTAAACTAACAAGTTCAAGTAAACGTTAAATTCAATAATTTTCAATGTAAGAAAATCACTGGCTATTATATTATGAACACATTTTTAGGTGACGAGTGAAAATTTTGATAGGTACCAACATTAATATGCTTAGGTACTGCTGTCTTTATAGATGAATATAACGTTTTAATATAGAAGGGATGGACCTAACTAGGATAATATCAAACAAGTAAATAATTAATGTTTTGTTTATGTTAAGACGTGACCAGAGAGACAAGTAGGTAGGGTTGCCATATGGAAGAATTAAATGTCCGGATAAAAATCCTGACATCACCCTAAAATTCCTGACATTTCTTGTAACAGAGATTTGGTCCTTTTATTCATTAAAACTGTGTAAACTTCTTAATAAATATTTCATGTAAACTTTTTTTTGAGCTCATTTCTTAAAATCCTGACACTTGCCAAGTCCGGCCGCAATCCGGACAAAGGGTCAAAAATCCTGACAGGTCCGGACAAATCCTGACGATGGCAACCCTACAAGTAGGTAGGTACCATAGAGCCCATAGAGGTGACTTCAGATAAAAACAAGCTGACCCCGTAGCATGGACGGCCTTATCACACGATAAGTGACAAGATAAAGCGTCACTGGCTGACACCGTTCAATAAAACGAGACGGACGCTCTATCTTGTCACTTATCGCGTGATAAGGCCGACCATGGCACGGGGTCTGATTTGAATTCGATACAAAAACAATAGTACATTTGTAGTTTGCAGTGGCAAAGGCCGGGAAATAGCAATTCAGCTTCGCTTCATCCGACAAAATCAACTCATTCACGAATTCCGAGGCAGATATAGTGCTTTTATCCAAAAATGCGAGAAAACCAAATAATATTTTCAATCAACAATAATGTTTTCAAACAGCGTGTATGTCAATAACCTCAAACTCAAAACTCAAAATGATCTTTATTCAAGTAGGCCTAGTAGCAAGCACTTTCAAATCGTCAGCCAATTTTTTAGAATAATTTATTAAACTTAAAAAAAATATAGTTTCTAGAAAAACAATCTTGTCAAAAAAATATAACGAGAATAATAGATGAAAAATTCAGTCACAATTAGTTCCATGGAGTTTTATCATTCATGTAGTCTTGTAGCACAGGTCTTGTAGTCACCTATCAAGTTCCCACACAACTTTTTTTTTGTAAGTAGGTACAAGGCATGCCTTGGTGCCAGTTTCAATTGACATAAATAAAAACATCAAAATCGATCACAATTTTAAATGTTTTATGTTTTAAAATTATTAAAGAGTAAACGGGATTGAAAATTTAATTCGTTATGAATTTTATTTCGTTAATATTTTTATTTCGTTATTTAAAACTTTTTGAGACATTTTTAATAAAAATGTCACTTCGATCACTTACAAAAGTAAGCGCTTTGTCAATGAGAATTTAAAAAAAAGAAAACGCGGGAAACTTAAAGCCCACTACAAACGGGCGCAATTTTTCACACCAACTTGCAATAGTTCGAAAGAGCATTAACATTACTAACCATTCTAACTATAGCAAGTTGTGACAAATTGCTAGGCCTTTATGGGGTATACAGATTATGTGATTTTACCCCAATTTGTCAGTAGAACATGTCGAAGTCATAATTGGGTGTAGCGTACAGATGTAACAATCCGACCACATGTGCATGCAATTTCTCAGTACAACTCGTTTGACAGTTGGACCAACAGTGCAACATGCCCCCAGACGATAGCAATTAGTCAGCTTCTGATAAATTGGGGCTGTCAAATCATGACATGTTTACACCCCATAAACGTACGAGCATTTGGCGTTTGTAGTAATTAGTCAAAACATATGGTTAAAACGTAAAACAAGTATACAGTAATGGAATTTCATACATTTTCCTGACCGCTAAAACTGTACAGTAATGACTTATTAACTTTTTAAATTTGCGCTCGTCAGTAACGAGGAACTTCACGTACTATTTTTGCTACAGTAAGGCGCACATTTCCGAGCATATTGGAGAAAAATACATTAACACTTCGCTACTGCGTTCTGGTAATCGGTAAAAAAAAACCTTCAATGCATTAACCAACAAAATATCAAAAGAAAAACAAGCGGAACCCACCCCTAATAACTCGGCATAAGAACCATCCCTGTAAAGCAAATGACCTTTCCGTGACATTACATCACTTAATCAAAAACTTACCTTTTTCTCCAATAGCTCTACGGTTTCGCCAGGCTCGGCCGGTCCGTTCATCTTCCCGGGCATTTTTCACACAAAACTTTTTAAATGTAAAGAGGTTTTAATTTATGTTTCGTTAAATTTCCTCGAAGGAGTAGTAGGAGCACCTATATCCGACAACCGGCGCGTCGAGTTCGGGTCGGTATATATTCGCCCCGCGGTCAGAACACGCATGCGCGAGTCCCGGACCCTTATTTGTTAGTAATGGCGGACTCCGCTTGTCTCTTATTATGTTCATACCGCGAGATAACCTTTGCACTATCGGTATGGCAGCTTTGATTTGATAAGCATATTGTTTATGTAACAGTTTTGATGTTGATTATGGATGTTACGCAACATTGCCAATAATGTTGCACCAGGATACTTCAGGATTAACGTGAGTTGCTGGGAAATACGAGTATATGATGAAATTGGTGAAATAGTTGCACAACTTTCGGGAATATGCGAATTTGCATCAGCGGCGATTAGTTTAATTTAATTAGCTAGATATCTACGTAGTTACGCGGCGCTAACTTGATGTCACGTAAACATAATAATGTGGGTACTTAAAGGTACCTAGTTCCTAAGTTACGAAAAGTATCAACATCAAACAATGCAAATCTTTACTCAGGGAACACACATAAATAGACGTAAAGTTTTAAATTTGCTGCGGGGGTGCAGTCGGGGTTAATACCTATTCTCGTACCATACTACCTACTTATTACGTAGGTACCTGCTTATTTAGTTTTAACCACTATTAGCTTCGCAGTTTGAGAATTTGCAAGTGGGTGCATATTGCTTGACATATTAGTATGTAAGTTAGTTATTTACAGTCAGCGTCATTTAGTTAGTAGCAGCCAGAGTAGCCAAATATTTTCTTACTTCGTAATTGAACTTCCGGTTACGACCGGTTAGCCTAGTGGGTAGTGACGCTGCCTACGAAGCTGAAGGTCCTGGGTTCGAATCCCGGTAAGGGCAAATATTTGTGTGATGAGCATAAATATTTGTTTCGGAGTCATGGATGTTTTTCCATGTATTTAAGTATTTATATCTATTATATATATCGTCGTCTAGTACCCATAACACAAGCCTTACTGAGCTTACTATGGGACTAGGTCGATTTGTGTAAGATTGTCCCCTTATATTTATTATTTATTATAATTTTATATCGTAACACACCCTTATTCTTACAGTAATAAAGACGTGTACCGAAACATTAGGCTACCTTGGCTGCTACTAACTATATGACGCTGACTGTAGGTTCGCCATGTCCGTCTTCGGTTTAGTACATACTAAATAAAGTAGGTATCTAAGATTAATCTGACTTGTAGTCTCGTTAAATATTTCGTACCCAATAGAGCTCGTCCCTACTAAACGGATTTCACCGTCGTGGAGTTAATAGATATCGAATCAAAGTGTAGTGAAATGGTATCAAGGTGGGCCATTGTCACAATGGTTTATTATTTTTTGTCTCGGACAGACCGCTTATACATAGATAACTTCCTTAGTAAACCCCGTTGAAAAGTTTTGTCATCATACAAGCCTGACGTCACGATAAACCACACCACATGGATGTTACGTCATCAATGGCCTTTGCATATGACCTTTACACTTTTGGAGGAAACCTACGGGTAGTGTACCTATCATCCGCAGTTTTTTTCCCGACTACGGCAGAACCGAAAGGAAGGGATTTATTTTTAACGGGTAGGTAACATAAATACGAAATCTAAATTCCGAAAGTCGGAATCACGAATTTCAAAATACCAATTTTTTTGTCCCGATTGTTTTAAAACTCCTAGTATCTAGAACTATTCCATAACTATTCCGATTCTTCATATATCCGATTTTTATTAATCCGAAATTAAATGTCTATCGGTTACAATTATGATGATCAAAATCCGAATTTAAATACATCGCACAATAAGAAGCACGACTCAATAATAATCCGAAATATCAAAAATACGAATTCGGATTAATTAAATACCGATTTCCAATATTCCGAATTTCACCGACCGAACAAACCGACTGAACAAAAGTACCAATAAAAAAACATACAACATCCGAAAATATTTTCGGATTTTTGAACCCCGGTGTAATCATGTTTGGATTACACCGGGGTTCAAAAATCCGTATTTCATAATTCCTAAGATATAATATTAGGATTATTAATAACACGAAGCTTATTTCGTCGAATGGCCCGAACTAGCGATGAAATTTCGGAAAATTGATAATCGGAATTACTGTTTTTCGGGCCAATGACACTTCGCGCTTTTCATTCCTCGGAGTTATAAAAATCGGTTAAAAAATAGATCGAAATTGTGACACTCGGCAACATAAATTTCGTGTTTTTTTGTAATCCAAATTATCAATCTTAATAATTCTGACATTAGGTGTTTTGAAAAACGGAATTAGCAAGTTCGGAATAAATGGTTTTGGAGTATTTGGGTGTTCCCATTTTTAACAGTCTGTTGGTATTTAAACGTGCATTCCACCGTAGCGTTTAAGATACTGAACCAATTTTTATAAAAAATGAGGCGTCACTCGATTCGTAATTATGCTCCGGAGACATAATAAGGCTCTTGTATAAAAAATAAACCTTTTTTGTTAGTTTTCCGGGGAACAGTTTTTTTGAAGTGTTTATGCTTGTTATCTATTTGAAACCTCTCTCTTAAGGACCTCATTTGACCGTGGAAAAATATTCATACTTAAACAAATGTGTCTCCTTCTACTACTCACAGTGAGTGTGAGTGAGTAAAAAACTCTCTGGGTATACATACGCTGTATTTTATTCTGCGGCTCCGCCTGGGTTCTCTGTAATGCACGCACGGGCGCGGGCGGTACTTATGAATAATATGAATTAAATGAGACAACTGTCAGCGGACAGACAACACCATATTTTCCTGTTTGAACTTTGAACCTAAATGTACCTACACGTGTAGCGGGGTTATCTCTTTTTAAATTTACAATCAACTGCAAGTTAATTGTTAAACAGATATAGGAGCTAATTAAATATAGACTTGTTTTGGCGTCGTTGCTATGCTAAAACAAGTGCCTACGTATCTCCTGCCTAACTATAGTAGGATATCATATCCGGCAGTAGTTAACAAAATATAAATAGGACTAACTCTAAGATTTAACATCAACATTGTAGGGACTAATCTGAGATTGAAAGGTTCTCGAGTGGCGACCACGTACCGGGAGGCGCGGCGTGGGTAGGCCCCCCACAAGGTGGACTGATGACCTGGTAAAGGTTGCTGGAGTCCGCTGGATGCGGTTGGCGCAGGACCGGTCACTTTGGCACTCTTTGGGGGAGGCCTATGTCCAGCAGTGGATGTCTTTCGGCTGATATGAAGATGATGATGATGATGAATCTGAGATTAAATTCTATTTTGTTTGATGAAAGAAATTATGGCTTAGAAACAGTTTTGTAAACAGACACGGCAGACTTATAGAGGGGAGTTGATGCATCTCACTCCATCCCTGTCGTCTGTGACCAAATTAGGACGTGTTAAGGATGAGTATGTACACCAGAGCTATATGATGAAACAATCCACCAATTCCACAGAATTAATTCAACAGACATTATATCGTAGTAGTTTGTGTTTTGTTTTTGCAAGTTTGTACCAAAGGTTAAGAATAGTTTAAGAGTAGATTAAGAGTAGTATGCACGTGCATTGATTGTTTTTGCATACTATTGTTGTGACTAAAATAAAAAAATAGAAATATTGTCAGTAATCGGCAAGTGTAGCCGCGTCGTCGGCGACCTGGGGCATGCACCTGGGCCACAACGGAAGGACAGCGCTGGCCTTGCCAGCTTCATGCTGAGTTGTGGCCCTTTTGTGACAAACAGTGTTCGGCCTATTTGTGTAATTTTTGTTACCTACGTGTTTGTCACAAATAAATGCTTTTCTTTCTTTCTTTCTTTCTTTCAATAGCAGTGGGTTTTTTCCCCGCACACCGCTCCGCTGCCTTGCACAGCTCTGGTGTACACTCACCCTAATAAACCTGTTCAGTCATCTTTTCTCCAATTACCATAAGTTAATGGGCATATCCAATAATTTATGTCCCTTAAACGGATAGTTCCGTCAAAATAAGGGCACTAGAGAAGCTATAAGTACTATCACTAAGGCAAACTATTGACAGGAGAATGGACCTAGGATTAAACACATATACCTTTAGTAGATCTGGAAAAAGTTTTGATAGTGTAGATTGGAAGAAAATGCTAAAAGGCTCAAAAAAATAGGATTAGATTATAGGGATAGAAGGATCATATTCGAAGAATTCGAGTATAAGGACCAGGAAACTATAATAACCGTTGGAGAGGAGAAAGGATCAGCAAGAATAAGAAGGGTGTAAGATAGGGCTGCCCACTCTCCCCGCAATTTTTTAACGTTTTCATTGAATCTGCCATAAGAACAATACATGAGAAAGCAAATGTAGGTGTTTTTTTTGGACACAGTATTAAGTTCATAAGATTTGCAGATGATATAGTCGCAATAGCAGAATCAGCTGTGACCCTACATGTTTTATTTAACTTCCTTATATTTGATAATCCCCTGGACTTTTGTACCTACCTATGTAAATATTAGTAAAAAAAATCGGGTCGCAGTACATCTAACAATCCTCCTCGCTTTGCTCGTCGTCGTACCCAACGGAGACCTGCCTTAGGGTAGAATATAGGTAGGCTACATAGCCCGCAGCGCCGGATATTATTACTGTCGTGCAGTAATATGTCGTACAATTTAACTTCGCAATTAGTACCCTCGTGCAGTAATATATCGCCACAATTTAACTTCGCACAAAGGTACTGTCGGACACTAATTTGTCGAACAATGATTCGTCGCACAATTATTATAACCTATCGCAGAATTTCAATAGGATTGTCGCACAATCGGGGTCGCACTCCAGTAATATTCCCCTAAACAGTAGTAACTATCTCGTCTTCACGTACCTACCTACAAATACGAGTACGTCACTGCAGGGATAAAATAAGACACACACATCAACTCGCATATGTAATTTATTTTACAATAAAAATACACTCATTCATTACAGACCGCACTATTTTGGGGCCTTATTCTAGTTTGGTTAAAATATATTTACAATGAAGTACGACTAACTAAAGTTACTTGAGATGGCGTTTAATATACAATACATTACATACAATATAATATCAGTCCACATCACAAGTGTACAAATAACATCCAAGGGGTGCGTTTATCGAATTTCGATATACAAGTCAATATAAGTAATTAAATCTGCATACATTTTATAGCGCGTAACTTATCTTAACAGTTTATTAAAAGTACTAAAGCAGTGACATTAAAGTCATCACTAATAGCCATGCTTTGTCACTGCCTGATAAATTGATAATGTAATAGGTAGGTATAGTACTGGTTCGCCGACCATAGGAAACGTTTTTTGACATTCGCAGATTAACGGCGTGAAATTTTAAGGAACTTATGTAACATTCTTTCATAAATTGGCTTTCCATTTGCGCGAAATTTCCCATTTCCTAGAATAAACTTGTGTAAACTAGAATAATTTGAGAATAATCGTTTTCCCAAAGTATCACGTGACAAACTAATTTCTCAAATTATTCTACTTTATACTTACAAGTTTATTCTAGGAAAGGGCTATAGGAAAGATGCAGCTTGTTACTATACACTTGTACAAATTACGATATTTCGTATCACCTAGTTATTGAATTGGCAACACAATGAGCATTTTTTGAAAGTGGTATCCTATGCTTGTTCCAAAGCAAGTTAATGTTTTAGAAAAGGCATTATTATTTTATGTAGCTGTATTTATTCGATTCTTTAATAGGTTCTATATGGACAAAATTCACTTACTGAAAGCTAATGTAAATAATAGCTTCAATTTATATTTTGAGCCAATATTTTAAATTGGAATTTATAAAGTGAGCATCTAAACGTGTTGCAGAGTGGTGGCAAGAATTACCCTAGAAACGAATTAAAGCTGAACTTATGTGACTGTAATTATTTTACAATAACATACATAAAGAAAATGACTGCCGATGCCAGCAGTCAGCCCAAACTAAAGTATTCCCCTGACTGGCAAAATCACTGATAGGCAAATTTGAAGTTTACGTAATGTTTATTTTACGGGCGACACGTTACGCGCGTTGTCAGGCGAGTATCTAAACGTAATAACGCTAACGCGCCTCTTATCCATAAACGCTACCTAAGTGTGTTTAGTGTCTGAAGATTAGCTAACCTTAGGTTTGTATGTCCACATAGAGCATGTAACATTTTGAAAGAGGCGGGAGCTAGTATTCCGTTTCATCACAACAATGGTCGATTCATGTATTATGATCGCTTTAACTAAACTGGCGCCGTTGGGCCTTTTAGTCGATTATTTTACAGACAAATGTAAACTTAAAATTTACCCAAACACATCTTCGTTCATGACTACGATTGTCTAGGAATTACAATGAATATATACACAATAAATAAGTATATATGTAGCTATAATTATAATAACACATTTCGAAAGTTTCGACGTTCTACTAATCATTAGGCCGGTCCGACTACTCGATGCTTCCGTTTACATACACATGTAACTATATTAATATACAATTATTCCAATATAATTGACGTGCCGCAAATATTTAGAGAAAATACAGTATTTATTAGGTTCTGTTTTATACAAGTCTGTTAGAGTTTAGAGATACAATATGCGGAGATAGTTCCACGCGGCTAAATGTGCGAGTGCGCTTGTAACGGTCACTACCACGAAAATCAAATCTCGAAGTTCGTGTACCTGCATCCCTGTCACTCGAGTATAGTAAGAGTGATAGAGATACCCTAACTTCGAAATTCGAAGTTCGTGGTTAGGTATAAAACAGCATAGTTACATGCGCAATCCACACACACAGCCACGCGCAAAGATGAGTTACAGTACGATTACTGTTAGTTAAGACCTGACAGATGGATTGCCTTCATTTAATTTTCAACTTTAATTTCATATAGATAAAGCATTTTTCAGAATACTGTTACCCACATCTACCGATTTAGTAATAACTATTTTATTTGTATACGATTAAAGTTGAAAATTAAATGAAGGCAATCCATCTGTCAGGTCTTAACTAACAGTAATCGTACTGTAATCACACTCTACAGACACTTCACGCGTTCACATGTTTTTGGGCAAGTTTGCCTGTTGCACTGTATTGAATGGCCACTGTACAGGTAAAGTTTTTCACTGTCAAAGTCTCTACTACACCGATATAGGATTGAATTGCTGCTTTGAAAAACCCTATATACCTGTACTCGCTTTAGAGTGACAGAGACGGACGCTTTACGCAAGCGATCTATTTGAGTGCATAAAAGCACCTTGTTTGAAGAGTCAGATAAAACAAATCTACTTTAAATAATCTTATTTTCTATACAAATATTATACACTTATCGGCAGGTACATGAATGATTATCTTTCCGTATTTTCTAGAGAATATGATATGTTTTATATGTTTATATTTAAAACGCTCATGATTAAGGCTTAGTTTCCATAGGTTTCCTTAGGTACTAGTAACAAGTGCTAATTTATTTACAACAAATATTTACAATATGTGTAACGGTGGCCGTAGTTTCTTTTGGAAAACCTTGTTTTTTTTAGTAATACTATACTTTACTTAGTTGAATCAACCCTTTTATTTATATGCTGTACACGCCGAAAATGAGGCTTGAATTCTATTTTTTTGGGCCAAGAACATTCTACAGAAAGAGTGAGCACTTTTATGGAATATAGTGATAAACGCCGCATTTTCGTAACAAGGTAACATGTTTTCTACAATAGGCATTGATATGCCCGGATATAACTATAATTTACGAAAGTTTATACGACAGAGATTGTTTCTAAGACAGCAGCCAGCCGTTATAAACATGTGGACGTAGTATAACATAACTTATTAATTTAAAAATATACATAATTTTATTTACAAGCCTGTGTCTTTAATTAAGGTATATGCAAACAAATACTTCGAGCGCACATAGCATTATCGTTCGTGGAATAAATGTTCCATTTATTCTTTCTCTCTAATACGTAGTTCCGGGAATAACTTCACAGTAAATTTTGAGATTCGAGTTATTACCGTTCAGAGTATATACATATCTATAACCTTTAACCGAATAAAGGCTTTATAAAAGGCCTCTTCCTTTTCAATGCAATTTATATCATTGCATTGGAACAAATTTGCATTTATTTTGTTTTGTTCGATCTTAAAACAAAACAAATTATATTCTAGTTCTTAAAATTTATTTGCCAATTATTATTTAATTGCCAATTTTGCTTGTATCGTGGGCGGCTAGAAGACGTCTGTTTTTTAATCCCAGATAATAAAATTACATAACACGTGTAGCCCGTTTTTTTATATTTCTTGGATACGTCGCAGTGAATCGTCGCAAAAAACAGGATATATCTATAAAAAGGCAATAATACCTACTTTAATTATTGAAAATTAATGCAATCCTACCTGTCAAGACATGCGAAACATGGCCACTCACATCACAGTACAGCTAGTCAACAAACTTAAAAGTCGCACAAAGAGGTCCAGGTGCTCGGTATATCTCTCCACCACACAATCCGTAACGAGGAGATCTGGCGGCGGAGCGAAGTAGTAGACATCGAGCGACTTGTCGCTACTTTGAAATGGGCCGGACACGTATTCCACCGAAACGGGAGGCGGAGCAAGAGTGCACACTACATCCTCCTTTTAAAAAAAACATGGAGGAAAAATAAAGTAATAAATAACTGGTGTACATATGCCAAATTAACCCGATGTTTGGAAGTTGAGAGAACACATGCGTTCTGGAATGGGGGCCTCGCTCCAAGACCAAGAATGTCGGCAGTTCCACGGCTAGATGGTCTGACGACATAAGAACAATTGCAGGGCCCGTTTGGAGGCGAGCTACAGCAAATCCGGCTCAATGGAATATTGGAGACGCGTATGCCCGACTGGCGCATACACGCGGAAGAAGAAGACTAGAATATTCAGCTTGTGCAAATTACAATGTCTTAATTGGAGACACTCCTTGATGCATTTAGCCTGTTGACTAATTTGAGAATGTTATATAATTATAGCAAAATTAGGTTCATTTGTCAGTAACCCGAAACACGCAGACGGCAGCCTTCAAACCTTTTGCTTCCATGACAACTTCCATGACAATCCGTGTGCTACTAACTTAAAGTGTTGATGGAACCCAGAAAATTAGGTTCATGTTTCGGGTATGCGAAAATAGAATCATACACATGCCACCAGACTTTATCAGTAGCATGAAAACCAAGGCCCCGGATTTGAGGCAACAGAATGAAACACTTGCCACCTGACTTGTCAGTAGTTTGAAACACCCATGCCTCGGATTTGAGGCAACAGAATCACACACCTACCACCCGACTTTGACAGTAGCCTGAAACACCCATGCCTCGGATATGAGGCAACAGAATGAAACACTTGCCACCTGACTTGTCAGTAGCTTGGAACACCCATGCCTCGGATTTGAGGCAACAGAATGATACACTTGCCACCCGACTTGTCCGTAGCTTGAAACACCCATGCCTCGGATTTGATGCAATATAATCACACACCTACCACCTGTTTCCATGACAATCCGTGGCACTGTGCATCCTAACTTAAAGTGTTGGAGGATGTCAAGAGAATAAGGTTTAAGTTGTGGTAATACGACATCAGAATCAGACACCTGCCACCAAACACTCGGTGAGATGGAGGATGTCAAATGAATTAGGTACATAGCACAAGAAAAAATAGTAAGGAATGCAAGGTTGTGTGAAATTCATACCAAAGGAAAAACAGCAAGAAACGGCAAGTATACTAGGTTGTTGCTACACAACAAAAGAATCAACTCACCTGCCGCTTGACTTTGCCAGTAGCCTGAAACACACAGGCTTGAGACCTTTTAGTTTAATGACAATCCGTGGCACTGTGCATGCTTGCTTAAGCCGTTGGAGGATGTCAAGAGAAGTGGGTTCGTGTTGTGGCTATACGACAACAGGATTACCCACCTACCACCTCACTTAACTTCGTCAGTAGCCCGAAACACTCGGGTAGTTGAAGCATGTCAAAAGAATTAAATTCATACCAAAGCAAAAACAGCAAAATACGGCAAGTAAACTATGTTGTGGCTACACAACAGCACAACTCGCCTGCCGCTTGACTTTGCCAGTAGCCTGAAACACACAGGCCTTAAGACCTTTTAGTTTTATGACAATCCGTGGCACTGTGCATGTATGCTTGAGCCGTTGGAGGATGTCAAGAGAAGTGGGTTCGTGGGGTGGCTATACGACAACAGGATTACCCACCTACCACCTAACCTCGTCAGTAGCCCGAAACACTCGAGGAGTTGGATGATATCAAAAGAATTAGGTTCGTACCAGAACAATACATAGTTAAAAAAAGAGGGAAAACCTTTTTCGTTGTGCGTGCAAAACAACACAATAACACATCTGCCACCTGACTTTGTCAGTAGGCTGAAATGAAACATGCAGGCGCCGACCTTGAGACTTTTTACTTCTATGACAATCCATGGCACGACACGCAAGTGATGGAGGATGGTAAGAGAATTGAGTTCGTGTTGTGGCTATACGACAACAGGATCGCACACCTGCCATCTGACTTCGAAAGTAGTCTGAAACTCGCAGGCGCCAGGCTTGAGAACGTTTACTTCTATAGCAATCCTTGGCACTGAGCATACTAGCTTGAAGTGTTGGACGATGTAAAGAGAATAGGTTCATGTTGTCACTAGCCAACAACAGAATTAGTCACCTGCCAACTGACTTGGTCCGTAGCCTGAAACTTGCAGGCGCCAGCTTTGAGACCGTTTACTCTATGATAATCCGTGGCACTGTGCATACTAGCTTGAAATGTTGGAGGCTGTCAATAGAATTAGGTTCATATTGTGACTGGCCAACAACAGAATTACTCATCTGCCATCTGACTTTGCCAGTAGCCCGTAACTCGCAGGCGCCAGCCTTGAGACAGTTTACTTCTATAACAATCCTTGGCACTGTGCATACTAGCTTGAAGTGTTGGAGGATGTTAAGAGAATTAGGTTCATGTTGTGGCTACACAACAACAGAATTACACACCTGCCACCTGATTTTGTCTGTAGTCTGAAACATATCGGCGCCGGCCTCGAAACCGTTTCCTGCTATAACAAGCCGTGGCACTGTGCATACTTACTCGAGGGGTTGAAGGATGTCAAGAGAGCACATGTGACTGTTGTACATGACGAAGTACAAAGCCCTAGTGCGGAAAAGCTAACATACTTTACGTTACAGCTACGAAAGGTACCCACTTTTAGAGCAAATAGGTTCCCTTTATTTTTAATCTTGACTACGTTTACCTGTCTCTTCGGTTTCTGGGATTAAAAATCGGAGTCTCGTAAACTTTAGTGTACACATCGAAAGATGCATTTCGTGGAATTATCTAATGATGTTTACAGACTGCTTCCAATCACCTCTACTCTTATTATAGGCACATTATACGGCAGCCTATATAATCCGGGTTATTCATCATGCAATTTATCACAACAACTATAGTTGGAATGAGACAGAAATCATTGAATTAATTGCAAGATGAATTGTGCTCAATGCAAGGTTTTAGTTAGCATATATGTTGACTGTCTCTTACTAACACCAATATGACAGATAAACATCGTTTCATGGACACCCATTAATAATAGCATAAGGGAAACATTAGGTATTATCTGTATCGAGTCTGACCCTATGTCCGATTTATACATTTATACACCCAGGATCTAATTTTGAGTTGATATAAGTACCTATACTTACCCTTTACCCTAGTAAGACGTATTTAAAACAAGTGTTCGATCAAACAGTTGAAAATTAGTAGAAACCGCTGAAGATAGCGACACTTTTAAGCATTCCAAACAATGGCCATAAAGCAGTAGCATTCGAAGTGATAAACCCGTTTATCACTTCGAATGCTACTGCACATTGATTCAATCGTAGATATCGTCAGCCATTTATTTATGTGGACTTTGGAAACGACCTTTGCGGAAAGTAACGAAACCACTGGCAATGAATGAGTCATGTGATGTGATCACTCCGAACACCTTAGCTACGATCTGCCTTCATATTCTTCTTGTTCTTCGTCGCATCCTGATAACTGACTCGTGACTACACGAGGTCGTCGTTTTGCACACTATTGCTCTCCAGGCCAATCGGTTTTCGGCCATCCGGATAGACGAGTTCAATAATTGTACACCCCAATAGCCTCACACGCCAGTTTCTCTAAGATCAGTCCACGCTATGAACCGTCTATAACTGCGGCTATAACCCAACCCTTACCGAGATCGCGCTGAGCACGTCAGCAACGCTCCAGCGTCATCATAACCTCACATCATCATCCAAGCTGCCGTCGGCCTCACATGACACTAGTTCCTCGAAGCTCATGCCGTCCAAGGTCATGCTGACGGCGCCGATGCTGCGGAACAGGGCTTCGGCGTCCAGGTCGTCGGGTAGCTTGGTTAGGAACTGCGCTGCGGAGATGAAGTCCATGTCTCGGAGTTCGTCTTGGTATAGGTGGAGGATGCCTGGAAACGAAGATTTACAATATTATCAAGAGGCAGTACTCACGGTATTTGCCCAAAACAGGTTGTCGATCCCCTTGGAATGTGTATTCATCCGAAGTGTACGAGGTAGCGGATCAGTGTGCGAGGAAAACATCCACCAATAGTATTGCTAGTCTCGTTGACCCATGTCTTCCCATTGGTGTTTTTTTTTTGGGGTTTTCGTGGGGAAATGCTTTTATGCATCCCGCCTGGCTAGGGAATCAAGACGAGTATAACGGACTACCGGGTAAAACCCCACAGTGCTCTACGCGTTGCATTTTGGCAGGGCAAGGGGAATGCTTGCGCACATTTCCGCGACTCCGCCGGGCTGCTCCACTACCTGGCATAAGTCTTGTAGATACTCATTCCTTGGAACTATTGAACCACGCTCGTATAAGAGTATCCACCAGAGAGAGTGCTAAGCTATGTTTAATAATTTATATAATTGACACTTTGCATGCTTTACCGCTACATGTACCGGCTCTTGTTCAGCAGCAGCTAGGTGCAGCTAGGTCCCATGCCCACCTTAACTATTTCTCCAGATGCCGTCGTTCTAATCGATCAGGATGGAATGATGATAGTCATTATTATTATTGGTTTGTTGCGCGCCTTCTATGCCACTTCGACCAGAAATTGATCTATTGTGGCAGCCCTTTATATTTCATTGATTATACCCGTTGCTTCTAAAAATTTCCAGTCTCTTAGTTCTCTGGTTGCATGTTGTGCCTCCCCCAGATACAAGTGAATGATATTCCTTTTACGCATTAGTGGTCCACTGGAATGATGATAGTTACTTAGCACCGTATTGAAGAGGAACACGCTTCCGTCTGACCGTCTCACACCCAGCAACATCCTGGCAAGGTCGCCATGTGGAGATAGGTAGGGGTGTACTCGAAGGAAGAACACGTCCTTATTTGTCAAGCGGTTTATTACGACTGTAACTTAACCTACGTACATACATTAATCTGCCCACTACAAGGAGGCGTCCAGCGGCATGGCCTTGACGAACAACATATACAGCCATCCCAGCAAGTACAGCTCCAGCTCCAGAGCCTCCGCCAGGGACGGCAGGTTGTGCCTGAGTGGCCGGGTGTATCCGCAGCTGTGTCCCCAACAAGGATAGTTACCTAGCGCGGTGTTGAAGAGGAACACGCCCCCGTCCCGCAGGAACACGTCCCAGACGCGGCAGCAGGCGTCCAGCGGCATGGCCTTGGCGAACGCCGTGTACAGCCACTCCAGCAGGTACAGCTCCGGGGCCAATGCCTCGGCTAGCGACGGCAGGTTATGGCAGAGTAGCCGGGTGTACGCCTTCCACAGCCGCTGTAATGAGCATACGGGTGTTGAGGTTACGACGGGAATATTGATGGGCGCTCTGCTTATTGGCGCTTTCGTCTACATAATCATCCTCCTACCGTTTTCATGGTTGTACCATAAAAGCACGGGACCCACATTGAGACCTACTGACCGCCTGACCTTCCAAACAGGGAAAACTCA
Organism: Epinotia bilunana; assembly: GCA_947049275.1. NCBI lineage: Eukaryota > Metazoa > Arthropoda > Insecta > Lepidoptera > Tortricidae > Epinotia > Epinotia bilunana. The sequence continues at coordinate 9,690,918 of OX346265.1, forward strand.
CTTTTCTCTACATCGTGCAATGATATCGTTGGCACGGCAAAGCACCGTAAATCAACGTGATGGACGTTTGTTTTTTGCTATGAAAATTCCGCTCCCTGATTAAGACCCATAAAATCACAGTTTAAAGGTGACCCAGGAGACGTAACCATAGCAACTAGCGATAGAAAAAAGTTGATTCACCCAATGCAGTTTTACATGTAGTAAATAGTATATCATCTGTGGTATACTCACTTGCATGGTGTTGCCGTCGCGCGTGAAGGCCGCGCGCAGCACCGGCTGCTCGAGCAGGTTGGCGAAGCACACGAACGCGCACGGCGCGTCCATGTTCAGGATCAGCACCGCCGCGATGAACGACATACCCTGCAGACGTACATCTGTTTAGTCACAGAATTGATAGACTATAAACGTTTTTTTATACTACGACGGCGGCAAACAAGCATACGATGGTGTCTGCTTACCATACTCACATAGCCTACGGACGCTTACGAGTCCAGAAGAATTGCAAGATGATTTGAGGATTCATTGTGTTGATAGCTAGAGACGAACGCGGGTCCCTCACTCTCAAAACAACACATCGTCGGGAGCGCTGGCGACCTTACGAGGAGCACACCAACACACAGAGCGAGTAGTGGCGTTATTAGGGCTGCGGTATCATGTAAGGTGGAGGTACTACCTTGGTTAGCTGCTCCAAATATGTTGTACTATCGACAACACAGCTAACTGACCATACATGCACTTTATGTGGATTGTAATAAGGTTCAATATAAATACAAGATGGTCAACTGCCCATCAGACAGTTAACTAACTGTGTTGGCGTTTGTACTGTAGAGGGGAGTAGTCGGACAGGGGGATGAAGTCACAACATGTTTTAACTCAGTATTTGATTGAGGTGCGTTTTGCGAAAAAGGGACAGATTACACCCCCTCTCAAAACTTTGGACACTTATAGTTATAACTTTGTGATTATTGAATCCCCTGCTTTACAATAATATTTTTAATCCTTTTTCGGGAAAATTCAACATAATTGGTTATTTTATTTGGTGCCTACACCAATATTGGTAATAAAGCTTGATTTGAAATAGTTAAGAATCCGCGAATTTTCATTAGAATGAGTTGCGCATTAGCGTTTGCATATATCCTCATAATGCGATAATTATTTCGCATCAGCGCATAACTACAGGAAAGCTAAAGTGACAACAAAACATTTGCTGGTCTCTATCCCCCTTAATCATTCAACTTGACAAGCCTGTGCCAACGGGAATGTGGCGGGTGTCACACGGAATTTATATACAAACTGAGGTACATGCATACAACGAGCTCCGCATCTCCGTCTGGATATGCGGCGCAGTGTGACATCCACCTATGTCTGTTTTGTTTCTTTATCAAAAACGCAATTGTCAAAGTGACACATAGAGAGGAACGAGATGGACGTTTATGGATAAGGACATAAGTATGAATGTATCACATGGTTTACACTCATGGGATAGATATCGAACTGACCTGTATATAGCCGACGTCGGGCCTGTAGCACACATAAGCGGCCAGCAGCTCGTGCAGCACCGTGAAGTACGGCCCGCCCGGCTGGAAGATACACAGCTGAGGGAACGTCCGCGCGATATCCAGCTCTATCAACTCCATCGAACACTCATCGCTGCGCTCAGCCAAGTCTGGATTCGACTTCGAACAACACTTCGGCGTCGCGTCACTGTGACACTTCAGATTCTGCTCGCTAAAATTCCTCGGTAAGCCTAGGCGTTCTTTGTCTTCAGTCTTTTGTTCCTCTTCCCGGTGGACCTTCAACCGTTTCCTTCGGAGTTGTGCCTCGTGTAGCCGCTGCTTGGCTTTGGCGACGAACTCGCGGTATTGGTGGTGGGTGATTTGGAGATGGTTCTCGATGGCGAGCTGCCAGACTTTGCCTCGAATGGAGGGCGGGAGCCCGCTCCACCAAAGTTCTTGGGTGCGCTTTGCGTTTTTTCTGGAAATTAAAAAGGATGTAAGTGCAAATTGTGCCTCTGAAAGTCATTTTATTTTGATTCGTCGTATAGTTTCTTGGTACATTTATAGAGTTGACAGCAGAGGAATGCATACTATTGGACTCAAACTCCAATCCTATTGTTTACTTTGCGAATGTACTCCAGAATAACACAGGCGGTACTGGCCCCTCGCCCTAGCCTAATACGTGTAAGGATAAAGTACGGACCTGGACTCGTACGTACGGCTATGGTCCGTACTTTATCCTAACACGTATTAGGCTAGGGCGAGGGGCTAGTACTGTGTAACACAGGTGTTATTCTGGAGTACTGTGGAGTCAATTTTAGTATAACGGCACCGCTTAACGCTTATGATGTGATAAACGATAGATGCAGCAACATAAACTTTCTTATCTCCTTCGTCAAATAGTGTAAGATGACAGGGTGCTTGACCTTGTTTTTATCGCGCGACAACGGGTGTAACATAACAGGTCATTAGGCGAACTATCTTCTGTATACGTTTGAAAATATTTATGGAGACGCTATACAAAAATCCTCTGTAATAATAATTATTATATCGTACGATACGACATTTCCGCACCCGAGGCAAAATTGTTATTTAATTAGGTTCCATGTTTTTACACGTCAATACGGTAGACTTTCCTAGAATTAAATATAGATAATAACACGAGCCAGAGACGAGTAGGTATTTACCTGCTCAAATAGCTCAAATTAGCATGTCGGGCGCAATAACATCCGGCTATTTATTCTCGTGCAATCATATTATGTAGCTCGTGCTTGCATGCAGCATTACATTGCGGATCTGTAAAGGTCGATTGATCACACTGTGCCTGGTCAGCACGCAATGAACCGTTACTCGCCCAACTTTTCTAGCTTACTAGCCGGCGGTGGGACCAGTGCCATAAGGATAAACATCAATAGGTGCCCAGGTGAAATACGTTATAGTACAGTCGGGGGTATTAATACACGTACATAAATATCTGTACTGGACTCTATTGTCAATGTCAATTATTATTTTATGTACGTATATTAATACCGCTGACAATAAATTGTAAATATAAATATACATATGTTGACCTGTCTGTGTCAAAACAACAAGAACGCTGTTATTGTTGTTCCACACAAACTATTCACGACAGACAGAACAATAGCAACGAAACGGGAAAGAGAGAGTGCCATTTGCTATCGCGGCAGAAAAGTATTATGGCAGCAATCAGATTCGCTTCTTGTCACGACCGTTTGAAGATAAATCTTGTGAGAATCTCATACATTTATCACGATTTATTTGAACGGCGTGCCTGTTAATCACGGATAAAATATAAATTATCTGTCACTCCTGCGCTTCCATCGGTCAGCCAACAGTAGACAGTGACGGAAACATTTGCTGATTATATTATCCATTATCCATATTATCCATTATAAATGCGAAAGTGTGTCTGTCTGTACGTCTGTCTGTTACCTCTTCACGCTTAAACCACCGAACCGATTGAGGTGAGATTTGAATCCCGGGGAAGGACATAGGATAGTTTTTATGCCGGAAATCATCCTCTAAGAAGGTGGAATGGGGGTTGAAAGTTTGTCATGCCATGCTATAACCGAGTTCCTCGCGGACGGAGTCGCGGGCAGAAGCTAGTAGTACCTATATATTTTGATCACTGGATTACACGCTTGTACTCCCCCGAGCTCTTTCTTTCGCTCGACTCGACAAGAGAATAATATTTTCTCGTAATGTTGTTATAATAAATGTTCTCTTATCGATATCGCACAAAGAATCCAATGCATTCACACCGTTCTGGTAGCGACAATACGTGGTAAATTAACTCGTCCATTGATACTACTGTTACTAAGTAGTACACAATCTACTACAGGTGACCGAGTTCTGATAGGACTGTGGGTAATAACTAATGGACTCGTTTGCAATGTCGCTAACTGACCTCATGCACAAGTTCATAGAGAGCTTGACTTGTGGCGGAGTTTTATGTAGGTACTACCTTCTGCCCGCGACTCCGTCCGCACGCAGTGGAACTCGTTTATATCGTAGCTCCAACAAATTTTCACCCTCATTCACCCCATTAGGGCCCTTAGGGGGTGATTTCCGGGATAAAAACTATCCTATGTCGTTCCCCGGTATTCAAACTATCTCTATACCAAATTTCATCTAAATCGGTTCATCGGTTTAAGCGTGAAGAGGTAATATATAGACAGACGCACTTTCTTATTTATAATATGTATTAATACGGATATAAACCTATAGTAAATATAGTAATATACCTACTGCGTCGGAGAAGTCATAACCAACCTCAAATGGAGTTGGGCAGGACATATTGCCAGGCAGCGTGACGGTAGGTGAACCAAAACGTTAACGGATTGGTGGCCACTTACAGGAAAAAGAAGCGTCGGGCGTCCGCCAGCTCGATGGGCCGACGACCCGCGGGTCAGTTGTAGATGAGACTAGCACGGGATCGGGATAGGCGGGATAAGTCAGGTACGCGACTTATCCCGGTCGAAGAGCGGCTTATGCTCAGCAGTGGGCGATAACAGGCTGATAATGTTGAATACTCACTGCGCAGGCCAGTCGGGCAGGATGTTGACGGTCCACTCGCGGGCATGCCTCGCGAGCCGCTCCTCCTGCCGCAGGGACTCCTGCAGCCGCGCGAGCCGAGCTGCCGACTCGCGCTCCACGCGCCTGCGCGCCGCTTCCATGATCCGCGCGTGCTCCGCCTTGTGACGCAGTGCCTCCTCTGTCGTCTTCGCGGGCAGGTTCGACGGTCTAGAATAGACAAAAGGAATTTTTAGACTCAAAATCAATTTAACATTGTCAGTGAGGGATTTCAAATCATCTACCTGGACTTGACGCCTGCGCATGCAGGGTATAATCGCTTAACTTTTATTTCTTGATGAGGTCGAGGGTAGGCATAACATGCATACATATATAGAGTATATTTGCTCTCGTTTAGAAATGAACCAGCCAACCAGCAACTACTGGGAAAAGGTTAGCCGGAAGTGAGATCCGATCCTTAGATATACTCGCGCGAATACTAGAAGCAAAGCGATTCGTGCGAATTAGTCGCATATCAACAATTCAGGGTGTAATTACACTAGCTATGTTTAAGGCGATGCCTTGTTTTGAATCGAACACGCCCCCTAAACAGAGACACGCTGATGCCTTCCGCGCACGAGGAAAAGAGATGTAACACTCTTCGGGAATGGCTTTTTTGGACAAATTTCGATAAATACCTAACTTAGAGACGTTTTATTAAAATTTCATAAAGTGAGATTTTAGATGAGATAAAATACTATAGTGTTAACTTGATTGTGTCGTAAAATAATGTATCGTTTGAGTAGGCTGAGTAAAAAAAGGAAAATACAGACCCAACTTTGGTTTTTTTTTATCGAGGCAATTTTAAGCAATCATGTATCGATAAAATCAGATAAACAATCGTGTTGTCAAGAATCATATATCTGAAAATCAGACCTCAATGTTTCTTAATCTAGTCAGAACGGCGTTTCAAAGCACGCGATAATTTCCAATGCACGGCCTTAACACATTCAGGGCTCATGACGACACATATGCGTCAGACCGCCGTAGTCGCTTTCCGCTACATACGAGGTAAACCACGGGATCGGCTACGAGCGTAGCGCGTAGCGATTCTTGGCCCCGAATGGGTTAAACGAGCATTCCAAAAGATCCAACTACTCAGCTTGGCTCGAGGTTGCGTTACCTCCACACCTCTATCACTCGATTAAGGCAAGAAATCGTAACATTGATATTGAATCTGATATCCCGGTCCTACCAAAGGCATCTCATTTCCAAACCCTCATTGCTTCAAAGGAAAGCATCTGCTTGTCGCTTTCTCAGACGATACCGGAAACCTATTTCGAGTAAATCACCGAAGTCTCTGACAATATAATATGTAGACGGAAATAATGTTGGCCAGGAAAAGTAATGAAACTGAGTTACACAAACCAATACCTACGCATTCAAAACCGCGGTAGAATTTCAATTTCAAAGAGCTGTGTCCGATTTCACAAATTGTTTTGCTACATGGTCATTGACTTTCTACAGCCGTCATAACAAAAATAGACAATTCAAGTGAAAAACGACGTCTCTGTATCTATTTACATGGTTTACAATTCGACGTACGAGTAGGTTACGAGTTTGTAAAAATTAAGGACCACGTTAAAAGCCCTTTGAGGTAACCAAACCAACAAATTGCAGTCTGCAGCTAATGGAATCGTTAACGAGTTGGCGCGTCACGACAGCGATGCGATTACTTCCCTGAGCGAGTTAAACCTCACGAGCGGGTGCACATAAACTCTCTTATTTCTGAGGCTCTAGTATAAGTTTTACCGAAACAAAACTTTACGATCGAGTTTGCGTTTTACCCTCAATTTGTATGGGATTTGACAGCTAAACGCGAACGCGGTCGTAACGTTTTGTTTCGGTAAAACTTATACTAGAGCCTCTGGATGTGGCAGTTTGCACTGGAAATAACCAAACCAGTAACAGGGAGTCCATAGCCAGAAGGGTACTTCCCGGCTATCGTACTTTTTTTATCATAAAATAGTACTCTTTCCGAAATGTAGGATTATTTCGATGACAAACATAGAAACTAAAACCATTATAATTTTGGATGTTCAGTTATGTGGTCCGTCGACAACCTTATCCCACTCTATAATTGTCTTTTGTCAAAAAAATACAGCTAACGTCATCACTTAGGCAATGGACCTTCTGTACCTTAAGGTACTATTAATTATTCTGTGGTATTAGCTGGAGCAAAAGGTCAACAGCGCAAAGTTTAATATAAGACTAGCTGCCCGCCACAGAGAACCCAAGCGAAGCGGCGGGATCAAATATAACCCATGTTCATCCCGAACGTCAAAAAACAGGTGAAAGATTTTTGAAATCGGATGAGGAGTTCCGAAATTACCCCCTACATACAAACAGATTTTACTTCTTTATAATATTACTATAGAAGAGCACAGCACGCACATAATTAAAACCTGTAATAACACTTATGTATGACCTTTAATTAGTTCGTCAAGATTTGCGTGCCGACATGAAATTAATATTCAACCCTGATGGATACCTACTTATAAGATAACCGCTCCAAACTAGTTACGCGTGATTATGTGCACACGATTCTCGAGTTCACGGGAAATACTAAAACTATTAGTCAAGTAAACTGGCATGCTCTTTGAGTTAGCGTTTGTGTACCTTCTTCATGGTATTGCGTTTGGCTCTAATGCAAAGTCTCTTGTGAGTTTACAGAAAACAAAACAATAGCATTCCTTGCATTGAATTTTCGCTAAGAAAACTTGACATATCATGCTAGATTCGCTCCAACGATAAACCCGCTATGCTAGTAAAAAGCGGACTTCATAAAAACATTTAGGTATAATAGTTATACAACGTTGTACAACTTTTAGAGCTGACACATGTAAGGCCATTACCAATACATCGCCGAAATTGTTGAGACAACGCTAATATCTAATACCTTATTCATCATATCAACCGCATTTTCTCTCTCTTAGTCTTAACAGATTAAGACTCGGTCCTTAAGTTTCACAACAAAAACACAAACGAATGCTTATTAATCATTTGATTAAAGTCACGTTTCCTAATTATTTCCAGCCACAACTCTTGGTTAAAACTTAGTTTAGGTTCATCGACATTATGGCCTTTCATAATAAAGGGCATATTTTTAATGTCAATTCGGTTAACCAAAAACTATAGTTTATTCTAAGGTTAAGTGGCCATTTACTTGGAGAGTTGAATTTGCAACGCAGTGCTCTTGTATAAGGATTGCTCCACGGGTTTAAGATCGGTTTATGGACTTGCGGATGATGAATCGTCCAGATCAAAGAAAGACAATAATTTGAAATGGCTAACTTACTTCTTAACCGCTGGCGGCACTGGTGGTATATCCATAATCCATAATATTATAAATGCGAAAGTGTGTCTGTCTGTCTGTCTGTTACCTCTTCACGCTTTAACCGTTGAACCGATTGAGATGAAATTTAATATAGAGATAGTTTGACGCGGACGGAGTCACGGGCAGAATTTAGTTAATATTATATATCGCATCGCATTTATAATATTAGTATGGACTAGTATGGACTAAGTATGAAATATTTGGCATGTTAAACGTTGTTGGTGTAAACCATATTTTCCGGAATTTCGTATTTCCGAGTGAATGACTGCTTTACAGAGATGACATGCCGGGAGGCGCATAGGATGCGACACTCAACACCGTGCATCCTGCGCAAGAGTGCATGCATCTCCAGTTGTAAAATACTCGAGATGATCGGATCAGATTGCTGCTTCTTGCGATAAAATTGAAACCGGCGTATCTTATTGAAATATTGCTTGGTCATCGTTTCTTTTAATTTGGGCTGGACATTATATTAGAACAGATATACTCTACTTAGTCTTGTTACACTGCAGTAGAGTCTCTTTTATTATAGAGAATTGAGTATTTTTTTCCCATCAATTATTAATGTACGCAGAGGTACAGAAGCCGCGTTTTACGACAAATTACATGATGGCCGTCTTACGGTAAACTGCAGTACCTATTATTTATGCTCGGTGTATGAAAATTACCAAGACATACTTAAATTAAAAAGTTTGTGGTGGACACAGACTTTTTGGTGTAGAGGTCAGTATTAAATGATGCAATAATTACTAAATAATTTTGATTTCCCAACTAAGAGAACCTAATTTTTTGTCAGCAACTAACTAAAGAACTACATATCAGATAATTAAGTACTAACTTTTAGAACTATAAGAAAAATAACCTTTTTAATGTTGAAATCACAACTAAATCATGGCGGGATTCGATTTATAAATCGACTGGGCTCGCCTCTTCCGTTTACTGCAATCGGGCAACTAGTGAAATACAATTTGCACATATATGTATATCGATAACTACTTACAATACATTAGAGAATATGATTTTGCAACACTTTTAAATAACATACAGTTTCTAAAGTGTTGCACGAAACATTTCCTTTGAAACATACACTTTCTAAAGCGTTACAAGATTATTTTCTCTCATAGTTTGAAACCTGCCGATGAGCGGGAGCAGCGTTCATTTTAAGATGGGTTTCACTTTATTGGCTAAAACGAGACGATCAATGAACTAACTTACTTAATATTCATTGGTACTAAAATGAAGACTCCGTTTCATGAGTTTCGAGTAATTGGACCATGCAACCGCGTACCGGTCTACTAAAACCGATTGTATTCGTACTAAATTAACTTTCATTTATTATTGAAAAGGTCAGGACCCCGTATTAACTACATCGCATTCCTATCGGTCGTTAGTAAAATTCGCTATTGTTGTTATTAGGAATTCTGCTATAATAATCAATTTCCTTGCGTTTATCAGACAGTACCCAGCCAGCATTATATAAACTTAGCTCGAAAAAAATACCAGTACCTGGGCGACCGAGCTTGGCTCGGTGTTCATCGAGTTTTTCAGAGAAAATCAATTTTCCAAGATACCTAGCTAGATCGATCCTTCTACCCCGTAACCCTATGTTGCAAATCTCACCGAATTCGTTAGAGCCGTATTCGAGAACCTAATTACAGATATACATATAAACAAATACGTATTGCTGTTTAATAGTATAGGATACTTAGGTACTTAGATAGGTTAGGATACTTAGGTACTTAGATAGGTAGGTAGGAACTAGAAAAACACAGTTAGCTGTGTTTTTCTAGTTATTTAATATCAGTACTTAGTTTCCAATAACGGAAACGGCCTACATTTTTTATAGGATTGCACCTACTTCCTTACCTACTTTCAAAACGGTGATATGTATGAAATACCAGCAAATGGTCAACTAAACAAGAATAGTTAATTTACAAGATGCGGGTAACATTGAATAGCTATTTCATTTATATTTATGCTCAACAAATACACATTCATTATTTTTTGCAATCAAAAAGGTACCTTTTCGTGTATTGTTGTCAGGAATGTGGGCTTCAATTATTCGGGATGAATTCATTGTGTGTCGAATAATGAAGCTCATCTAGGGCCTCGTTTGCCCTTCAAATATGGAGAAAGTATTTCATTTGCTTATTCATAGACGCATACTTAAATTAGATAATAGAATGGAACGTTGGTTTACTCCGGTATCATTGTATCTGTAATACGTATAGTTAGTTAATTGCCGTCGCTTTGACATGTTAAAACAATACGCATTAATCTGACATTGCGCAGTTAGTATCCGCGCAACTCTTCCTGTTGCGTCGTCGTACGTAGGTACGTGCGTAACTCTTCGGTAAGTTGACCCAAACTTCACTGTTTCTTCAGACAGCCAGCTGGTAGACAAACCAACCGTTAAATGATTATTCATCTTACGATTTAGTACTACAACTTCTACTGATTTTTACCTGGGACCGAGATTTCCTCGGCTTTAATAAAACGAAAAATCGATTTCTATACAAAATTAAACAAAAAACCAATAACTGATCGAGTACCAAAAAAAAATTACCAAATAAACTGGAAAGAAAAGAAAAAACCTCATCGCTGGGGTTCCAACTCGCAGCCATCAGCAAAGAAGATTAGCCATTGGTAGTAATCGTAGAGTAAGCCTGCCGCCTCTTGCGCGTAAATACGGAAAAAACAAATTTTCTCGAAAATCAGTTACAAAGATCGGTTACTCGGCCCCGTAAACCCCTATACTGCAAATTTCATCAAACATTATCAAAAATATGTATAAATATGATTACAAATATATATAAATATAGGTATAGTATATACAAATATTGCTCGTTTAATAGTATCGGATGAGACCGGTAGCGCCATTTGGAGTTCTTCATTCTGGATTTCTACATACAAACTTTCAAGCAAGTTCGAAAGGGTTTTTAAAGAATTGAATGAATTTTAAAAAACGCTGAAATTATTTTTCTTGTGTTTTAATATCGAACCATTTTACGAAGTTTCAAGTCCCTAGCTCGAAAAAGAATTCACTCTCCATACAAATTTTCAATCCATTTTTGACCCCCTTAGGGATTGAATTTTTAAAAACGCTGAATTTTTTTTTCTTGTGTTTCATCAAAGAACTTTTTACGAAGTTTCAAGTCTGCATCTAAAAAAAACCCATACAATTTTTCAAACCTTAATAGACTTAGAATATGCATGGAAATTGGTGATTTTCTGCATCGCGCTATTGAAGTGTTTAAGTTATGTTGTATAAATACAATTTCCTTCAGGTTCTCCTTATTATGTCTCTCTGACAACATCAAGGAACTTTCACATTATAATATCAGTGTGATGTTAGGGTGACGACTATCAGGCGGTCGGTATAGGCTTGTTTGCCAAAATCGCGGGTTATCTAATTGAACGTCCTGTGTGTGGCGGTTTTTGGGGCATTGAGCGTAGTCGCTGCTGCGACAGGCGACGCCATTACCAGAGAATGCTTTATTATTGTTGGCGGAGGACGTTCTATTCTCATCTTGTGTTCGTTTGCGAGTCGCCATTTCAATGCCAGCGCCGACGTCGTTTATATACGAAATAAGCTCTTGGCAGAGAGAAGACCCAAGGTCATGAGCAGAGTTGAAAGTTAGTAGTTACTTGGACAGGCCTTTTTATAATTTATATTGAATGATTACTTCATCATCATCATATAAGCCGAAAGACGTCCACTGCTGGACATAGGCCTTCTCTCCCCCAAAGAGTGCCAGTGACCGGTGCGGCAAAATGATTAACTATAACTATTATTTAAAATAGTAATTGAACAATATGTGTCATTCTAGGCTAGTAAAACTTACATAATAATGTATGCAAATGTGATCTAACATTTGACATGTAATATTTCTATCATTTTCAATGCTTATCAATATATAAGTATAAATGCTGAAGGCCGAAAAACGTATTATTGGATTAATAACGTCATACTCTACCAGCTTCTGTCACAAAGTCACAACCATGATCCGTATGTCTTAGGTTTAGTCCGACAAGACAAAAATAACGGCTTCCAAGACAAGATATATTCACACGCATATTGCCGATCATCTGTCTCACTCCAGTATCACTTTTTTTTCTAAGAGAGGCCTTCATGCGATTCACAATCTGCCTCTACTCACTTCATCTTGCCTACTATATCTTGACCACGAGATTTGTAACTATGCGTAAATGGAGACTTGACTTATATTGGTTACCTTGTGGCGAGTTCTCGGTAATTGTTAGAAGCACCTCTTAGCTGGAGGGGCCACTGATTGTGGCGTGCTGGAAGCCAAACAAGTTAGGCTAAGCCTGTACGACGGAGCTGCGGCTGCTAACACGTGATATTGAACGAGGGCGGGCACACTTATGTAGAAACTAGCTTCTGCCCACGACTCCGCTAGTGACTCGTTCATTATCGTAGCTCGATCCAAACTTTCATCCCCCATTTCACCCTTTCAAGGGATGATTTCCGGGATATAAACTATCCTATGTCTTTCCCCGAGATTCAAAGTATGTATACCTTTAATCCCAATCGGTTCAACGGTTTAAGCGAGAAGAGGTAACAGACAGACAGACCGACACACATTCGCATTTATAATATTAGTACGGAGTAAGTATGGTTTATTTTATTTCACCTCTTAAACACTAAACGTAACATGTATTATGCCAATTTTCAGCTCAATCGGTATTAAATACCTGCTTTATTATTCAATTGCATGATTTACATACATTGCATGTAAAAAAAAGCTTGTGTAACCTCCTGACGCCCCGTGTACTACACAAAAAACAATTGATTGTTAAGTAACTATATATACATTTGTTAAGGTAAAAAATCGTTTTGCCAAATTTTGAATGTTCAAGCTTCAGGAGGCTATTATTGACAACCCCTACCTAAAGCACACCAAATCCAACAAAATTGGCCCTAAAGTAGTCCGAAGTGGCCGGCGCGGCGGCCCCGCGAGCGTTCACGACCAGCAAATTGTAGGGCTGCCGACGGTTTTTAAATTATACAGGCATTTCCGCTTCTGTGGACTCAACATGGCATTCTGTCTTTGAAAATTGCTGTAATAGAATTTTAAATCGTTTCGTGTTGGAAAATCCTCTTTTTGTTGTGGCAGCTAAAGTAATAGCTTTTGAGATCATGCCATACAAATAGTCAGTGGTCGAATTGACCGATTTCAAAAAAGGGGAAGGTTCACAATTAGGTTGTTTTTATTATTATTATTTTTAATGTGTTACCTACCTCCGTCATTTATGATTCGTATTTTTTTTATTTGAAAGTATATGCTTACGGGTTGGTCGCATCGTTCTTAAAACTCCGTTGGATGATGGGAACCATGAGCAATTGAGGGAACTCCTCAAATATATTAGGCACGCGTGTAGTAATTTCGGTATTTTCTATTTTATAACTTGTGTAGTGTGGAAATGGAACTGATGATGAAGACTACAGATGACTTATGGAACTCCCAAACCCTCTCAAAACTATACAAGCACGTAACAGATTCTAATATGATTCTGTCCGTGAAGCGCCAAAGGTGAATCTGAGATCTCAAATATTAACGGCCCACTTTTTTTTCTGTAATAATCAATTTATTTGCTCTCGGAAAGCAGTTCATGTGGTAAAGTGGAAAGGAAATATGGAAATGTTTGTGTAGTTGGCGGAGTACTGAATTGAAGTCGGTTAACACTATGTTTTTAAAGTAAATTATTCTTATGCGTGATATCACACTCTTTGACGCCTTCACAATAGTCGAGTACAGATGCGTGTGAGCACCTTTAGCGCTCTTCCTTATGCATGTAAGAATACAATACATATCACAAGCTTGCTAACTCTAAACAAAGATGTATAGCTAAATATTATTGTAATATTGTAATAAACGTCCATAAATTCAGATTCTTACAGAAAAGGCGCGGTCTGTCGCATTAACCTAAATTATTGACCACTTAATTAATGGCCACTCCAAACGGTGGGCCATCCTGACACATCATACAGGGCGCAACTATGAGTTAAAGGGAGTAAGACATATTTATGTCTCGTTCTACCGCATAGCCGAAGCCATTTACGAAGATGGTTCGTCATAAAAATAAGTTTTTATTTCATAACATTTCTCCAATATAGTATGTAAGACGTTAAAGTTATATTTTGTAGTTGGAAAAGTTAATTGGTTGCGAAGCTTTATGAATAACAGCCTCACCATGAAATTTTCGATTTGTCTCGGCTCATATCAGCACTCCCTCGTGCCTAGTATATTTCGACACCAAGGTCTCCGAGGTCCCCAAGGTACGATATCACTGAGGAACTTATAACACCACATACTTACAGAGCAAGTATACCTAGGTGGTGTAGGTGTTATTATGTCTGCGGTCTTCTTTAAACTGGAGATACTTTCCCAGATAAGATAGGCTCTTCCGTACATATGAGCGAGAAGTTGTGCTCTCTCTAAAATTGTGAGTTCAACTGTACGTAGTCGGTCCCAAAGTTCTGTCACTGGCATATTATTTTTAAATTTAGAAGGTGATTTTAAGAAAATTGTATTGCATTCCATTTTTGAATGTTTGACAATTATTTTAAAACAAAAAACAGTCATTCGTTGCAATTTCTCACGATGGAGTGGACATAGAAAGAAAACCGAATAGCTGTTTTAGCATTGCACCGCTGTGGGCACTCGCCAAGTACGATTTTCAAGTTGCTCAAAAATTTAAAAATAACGCTTAGGTTTGTGTACCGTACTATTGATAGGTACAATGAAGTCTCCAGTGTTGAGGACAAGAAAATAATTGGCCGGCCTCGCTCCGTACGAACACCAGCAGTGATCAAAGCGATCAAGGCGCGCATAGCAAGAAATCCTGTCCGAAAACAGAAATTGATGGCTTTGCAGATGGGTGTCAGTAGAAAAACCGTCAAAAAGGTTTTAAACGAAGATCTTAGTCTACGAGCATACAAAAAAAAGCGTGGGCACTTACTTAATGCCCGTCTAAAAACAATAAGGCTTAAAAGATCCCGGAAGTTGTTAAAGCGGTACGCGAAAAATCGACACCGTGATATCCTCTTTACAGACGAAAAGATTTTCGATATTGAAGAGAAGTACAATAAACAGAATGATAGAGTGTACGCTAGGAGCTCTGAAGAAGCAGGAAAAAGAGTTCCGCGGGTGCAACATGGGCATCATCCATCATCAGTGATGGTCTGGTTGGGTGTATCTTATTACGGGCCAACTGAGGTTCATTTTTGCGAAAAAGGTGTCAAAATCAGTGCGAAAGTATACCAAGAGACAGTTTTGGATAAGGTTGTCAAAGATCTGCCCAACACGCTATTTTCGGGACATAATTTTGTGTTCCAGCAGGATTCTGCGCCAGCACACAAAGCCAAGACCACTCAAGCCTGGTTTGACCGTCAAAAAATCGACTTTATAAGACACGAAGATTGGCCTTCCTCTAGTCCGGACCTTAATCCTTTGGACTATAAAATTTGGCAGGTCTTAGAGGGGAAGGTCTGTGCTAAACCACATAAAAATTTGGAGAGCCTAAAGTCATCTTTAAGAAAAGCAGTCACTGAGATAGATATGAAAATGGTGCGTGCTGCGATAGACGACTGGCCGCACCGATTAAGGGCCTGTATTAAAAACAAAGGAGGTAATTTTGAATAATTTTGAGTAATTTTAATTCTTTATTAAATGTACTTTAAATCGGTATATAATTTATTAAAAATTTATTGCTACTTTTGTTTTTATCATTATTTTCATTTGTGACAGAACTTTGGGACCGACTAGGTAGGTACACGAACACAAGGGGTTGAACACTTTTTTAGTCATGCATTAACCATCGTCATATATATTTAAACGGTCATACGAAGTTTTCAAACGGGTGAAGGTGACTAGGTTTCAAGTCAAGGTGTATCAGCTTCTTACGACTTCGACTGTACTGTTTTCGGGAAGCCTTGTGAATACCAGCCCTAGAGGCATCTGCGGGCTTACACGAACCGGTACTATAACCTGCGCCAGAGCAGCTCGCTTCCTGCAGCAATTACCCGCAGCATGTGGTTATGTAATTATAGTAAACATGTCTTTACACGGACAGCGGCTAATCTGCGTGGACGGTTCGAGCAAACAGAACTCCGAAGCCATGCAAATTGCAGTTCACAGTATATGAAAATTGCAGGCGAAAATATTTCACCCGTCAACTATGATAGCTCTAAAGAAACCAGGATTCGGCTTACATAATTGATCGTTCATCGCAATGATAAAATTATATAAAAAATACAAGTTTTCGTGGCCATGTTAGTTCTTCAGATTGGAAACTCCCAACATACTGATGTTAAGGGAATTTTAGAACGGTAACATTTATATTTGATTCAGATAAAACCCAAAATGCACTGTACTCAGATGATTTTCCTGTTTGGTTTGCGCGTTCTCGGAACCGTGTGTACCCAATCTCCGGCGGGATCAACACTAGCCTGCTTTATTGCTCAAGCCAGGATGTGGCCATTTAAGGAATAGGTATTTATTTGGGAACCAATATCAAGGGTGGAACCAATTTAAGTGTGCTCAGGATCGACGGATAAGTAAGTCGTAAGTCCCGGGTACTTATACAAGTACAAATTCTAAACAAGTTAACGAACTCTAGAGGAATTACCGAAGGTAAGGTCAGGGTTCCAAATTCAAAATTGCAAAAAAAATCCGGGAGTTTAAGCTATATTACATAACTAGCTTCCGCCTGCGACGTCGTCTGCGTGGACCCGGGATAAAAACTATCCTATATTTTTAGTCAGGCTATAAACTATCTTCGTGCAAAATTTCATCCAAATCGGTTAAGCCGCTTAAGCGTGATTTAGTAACAAACATCCAAACTTTCGCATTTATAATATTAGTAGGAATTAAGCCATCCTGACAAGCCCTACCAAATTAACTGCAAGTTGTATTATAAGTATAAAAAACTAGCTTTCCGTATTTTGTACTAAAGCCAGTCGCGTCTCTGACGAATTATCGTTATGTAAAATCATAAATAGGGACAACAAGTGCAAATTACCAAAAGGAACATGCCAATGAACAAACCACTTTATAATGCTAATGACAGCTAACAGAGCAAAACCGATGCGAATAGTACATTGTGATACAATTGAGGTATTTTGATAATTACATCAGAGGCGGAATTATCACGCGAGCCGCAGGTGAGCGTGATAAGAGAGCCGAGGATTGTAATTATCAAAGCTCACGCGTTTCATACGACGTTTTTCAACACATTTTGCGAGGAAAAAATCCTTTTCATAAGATGAAAATTTGATAGGCCTGTCAAGTTATTTTCTTTACTTATTGATGTCAACAGGTTTATACTCACATGTTGTATACATCGTCAAGAATTTCTAATGGCGTTCATTCTTTTTATCACTTTTCTAGTCACTACGAATCAACATTTTTGTTAATAACCCAACACGCATTAACAATGTTTACAAATATTTGTGAAATAACCTATAATGGCGCGCATCAAATTTTTTTTGTGAAGTTTGCGCAGTGAGCGCTCATTAGATGAAATCTCTAAACAGCCAATACAAAATAAAATAAATAATTTCGTTTTAAACTGTTATCTTTATTAATTCATGTAAAATGTTATCAAAATTGAATAGTTTTACTAAATAAACCGTTTTTATATCATATCCAAAAAGATATAGTCAATTAATTAATAAAAAGGATTTAATTTGTTTAGTCGGGTAAGAATCCATTTACCGAGAATAAAAAAAAAAGCTGTACATTCTGTACAACCCGGTTAGTTTAAGAATGCACCGTGTGCATTTGCCGAGAATTAAAAAAAAGCTGTACATTCTGTACAACCCGGTTAGTTTAAGAATGCACCGTGTGCATGCATACATCTTGCTGCAAGGTGCCAACGTGACTTAATCGGGATATAACCATAACACACAAGTATCGTAATGTTATTAAACACGCGTGTTTAATATCCAGGATTATGAGCCTAAAAGCGACACAATAAGAGGTACGTTACGAGCAATTGTGTTGAAAAATTGTTTATGGGTCGTGGCGGCAGGTCACCTTTTTGGAGCAATGAACATGGACAACATACGACATATACAGTTACAGAGATCGCTCCATCGACAAGAGCCGCGCTCTAAGCTTTTAAGGGGATGCCTTGATTCGAGGCGAAAACGCCCTCTAGACAATGAGATGGAACACTCTTCGGGAATGGCTTTTTTGGACAAATTTCGATAAATACCTAACTTAGAGAAGATTTATTTAAATTTCATAAAGTGAGATTTTAGATGAGATAAAATACTATAGTATTAACTTGATTGTGTCGTAAAATAATGTATCCTTTGAGTAGGCTGAGTAAAAAAAGGAAAATACAGACCCAACTTACGATTTTTTTTCTATCGAGGAAATTTTAAGCAATCATGTATTAGTAAAATCAGAAAAACAATCACATAGTCAAGTATCATATATCTGAAAATCAGACCTTATTGTTTTTTAATCTAGTCAGAACGGCGTTTCAAAGCTCGCGATAATTTCCAATGCACCGCCTTAAATTTATGGTGATAATTGTGATTGTAATAACGTCATAGCGTTTCATAATAGGATGAAAGTAATTTTACTCGATCTAGCACATCATCTAAATTATTTTTAACAGTAAGGAGTCTGAAGGGTTCAGCCAACTCATGGCAAATCAATTCTTTTAAGTTTTCTGAGGTGACTTCTTCACAGAAACACCTTATTACAATAACTCTGGAAAGAGGTTGATTAGTTCGTTGAGTCTAGCGCGCGTCACTCACATAAATAATGTCTGACGTAAATGGTAAGATGTCACGTCAATAAGGAAATACAATAATCATGTTTACTTTTTCCCATCCATTGTCTTCAAACACAGGAAGTGCAGAAATGTTTTCTCCAAAGTTAGGTCACACCATTGTGTGTCGCTGTCGGCCTACTTCATGCTACTTTGACTATCACATCATGGCCCCATGAACTGTCAGATACGTCATTTTTAACGGATTACAAGCTTGTTGTCGGTTGACGCCCTGTGCCCATTTAATCCGTCACAGAATGTCGGCTATTGTTGCCCAATTACTTTCGTTTTATTTCTAGGGCATCGACCCTCGAGCCTAGATTGAAATTAGTTTTAGCCTACCAGTTAGGTACCTAACGTGCTGGATTGATATCCGGTTGGTAACGAGTGTTTAATTAAAGGGCTTTGCTGGAAATGTATGGAGAGCCTTTTTTTATGGCACACTAATGCCACCTTGTTAGATGTGTAGAGTATTTCTATACAAACAATAGTTACTATAGCAGCTCAGCTCTAAAGTACATCCGTCTTAAGTTATGCGTCCTAATCTATAACGCGTTCGACCATTAAAAGTAACTCATATTCTCAGTTTTCATAATTAGATACGAGTTATAGATTAGGACGCATATCTCAAGACGGATGTACTTTAGAGCTGTGCTGCCATACTATTTTTTTGTATGGAAGTACTCTACACATCTAACAAGGTGGCGTTAGTGTGGCATCAAAAAAAAAGGCACCAATTTAGAGCAAAGCCCTTTGCGACTCTCGACGGCGGATTTGACCGTATTTAGAAGGCAGTATAAGCTAAACAAGACTACTAAACATCGTTGATATACTTTAACTTTTTCAACGAAACACAATACGCAAGTTATAACCTACATTCGATATAATTATTTCATCGCACGTTTTGTCCAAAACGTAACGTATGTGTTGAAATCCAATACCGCGTTCGAAAGACCTCTCAAAAGGAAAATAATCACAGATTCCGTCGTAAATACCGGTGAATAATGTTCCTTAAGAAATATTTTAAATGTAAACTTCGATTCATCGAAAACTATTAACGTACACTCGTATAGTCACGGTTTTAAATATTTACACGGTTCGGAAATGATGTCTGGGGAATAAGATTAAAAGCATGGTTATTTTTAGAACTGATCTTGCGAGTATGCCCAGTCAACCAGATTCGAGAACTCGGTGCAATGCAAGTATCACAAACACTTGGCCAATTAAAATCCCTTACGAGTGGATGGGCCTGGTGATACGAGCAAACAGAGGCAGCAGTCTGTTGTAAAAGTGTTCATGAAATGAAATAAACACATCTGCATAAATAAGCGATAAATGAGGATATGTCCTTATATTTTTTGCAGAGTAATTGGTAATCGCGTAGGCAGAAGGTACTTATGATTATAACCATATTTATAGAGCCATTCTAATGCATTTCAGATATTTTTTACACCTTTAACAGTGGGATATTATTGTAACGCGAATGTTCTTTACACAACCCTTGGAAATAAAACAGGTTCTTAACTGTTTGTAAATTCACCACACGCATAAACCAGCGTATCGTTATATTTTACGTGACGTCTCAGTACATTTTCGCTGTAAAACCTATCGTGCCCGGCCTCTGAGGCTGCCAGCTGGGCTAAGCATCCTTACCGGCTTGTGAGGTCTCTATCTCAAGACGCACACGCAGTGACTCAGTGGTGGAAAAGGCCCGCATGAAAGATTGCTGTTGTATATAGTGCCCCGACAGAAACAGATGCAACTAACCTGTCATGCTGTATGAGGGCGATGGAGCTGGCCACGAGGTCCTCGAACTGCTTGTCGCTGGCGGAGCTGCCCTGCCGGCGGTGGTGGTGCGGCGTGGCGGGCGCAGGTGCTGGCGCCGGCGCCGGTTCTCGCGCCGCTAGGCTCCCGCTAGACCGACTGCCGAAGAGACGCCAACTTGGCGATGTCGGCGAGGTACTCGCTTTTGTGGAAGTACTGCTTTTCCATGGGAACACGCCTCTGTAACAATAGAGATGGCCTGATTACGTAATTGTCAATTATAATAGTACATTGTGATACAAGTGAGGTATGTTGATAATCACATCAGAGGCGGAATTATCACGCGAGCCGCAGGTGAGCGTGATAAGAGAGCCGAGGATGTAATTATCAAAGCTCACGCGTTTCATACGACGTTTTTCAACACATTTTGCGAGGAAAAAATCCTTTTCATAAGATGAAAATTTGATAGGCCTGCCAAGTTATTTTCCTTACTTATTGATGTCAACAGGTTTTTACTCACATGTTGAATACATCGTCAAGAATTTCTGGTGGCATCCATTCTTTTTATCACGTTTCTAGTCACCACGAATCAACATTTTTGTTAATAACCAAACACGCATTAACAATGTTTACAAATATCTGTGAAATAACCTATAATGGCGCGCATCAATTTTTTTGTGAAGTTTGCGCAGTGCGCGCGCATTAGATGAAATCTCTAAACAGCCAATACAAAATAAAATAAATAATTTCGTTTTAAAATGGTATCTTTATTAATTCATGTAAAATGTTATCAAAAGTGAATAGTTTTACTAAATTAACCGTTTCTATATCATATCCAAAAAGAAATAGTCAATTAACTAACAAAAAGGATTTAATTTGTATAGTGGAGTAAGAATCCATTTGCCGAGAATTAAAAAAAAGCTGTACATTCTGTACAACCCGGTTAGTTTAAGAATGCACCGTGTGCATGCATACATCTTGCTGCAAGGTGGCAACGTGACTTAATCGGGATATAACCATAACACACAAGTATCGTAATGTTATTAAACACGCGTGTTTAATATCCAGGATTATGAGCCTAAAAGCGACACAATAAGAGGTACGTTACGAGCAATTGTGTTGAAAAGAAATAAAACGCTGCTTTTCTATTCTCAATTGTTCGCATCCACACAGTACACTCGCCAGTGAATCTACATATATGTATATATGTAGCTTATCTGCTGTGACTATGTTATGCTACTAGCTTAGCAGTAGTAGAAAATCAACTTAATTGAGGGCGACAATTTAACATGCTAAACGAGTAGGCGTATAAACCGAAAGGATTAAAGCCCATTTTAATACGTTTCTGATAAAATTCGCAGATCATTTCAAATGTATTTCGTTTGCGCAGTCAAAGGCTAAGGTTAATAAAAGGTCAAAAGACTGAGACATTTGTACTGTAATGTCGGATTCAATTTTAAACAATAGGTTAACTTTACATACACAATCGCTGTGTGCTTATTAAATACAGTCACGCGCCGTGTTATAGGTTACATTATCGACTGATAAACATACTGCGTTGCTTCGTCTGAAAGTCGTTTCAAACATATGATAACTGGTTGGTAAACTGTTTTTTGTTCTGTTAGTCCCAATGACATGGTATGGTATTGATATAGAAAACGGCAAATAGGTAAGATCATGAATATGACGCTTTGTAACCCTTCGAATCAAGCCAAAGTAGGTACGGTAATCTCGCTATACCCGCCCGTCTCTTTCCGAGTGTTCTGATAGAACAAGACGGTCTAGCGGTGCACAAATATTGTCGCGAATGAGTAGCGAGCACGAAAATAAGTTTTATTGCAAGAACCGAGAATGCCGGGAAAGTTTAACAGCATCGCAACAACTCCATTAAGCTACTATAAACATGGTGAAGGTAATTGACCGTAACGTTCTCACAGCGTACACAAAACGCTAATAATGCTAAGCTATTTGCTAAGTCGTGTGAGCGTCGCACGGCGGAACTTGGATACTGTGGGGAAGAGGTCCCCGTTGTGGAACGCTCCAGAACAAACTCCCTTAATTCATATATTTTACGAACGATTAGCCTCACTAGGCTGTCCCACCCTCCCACTACCCACTGGTAGTGGGAGGGTGGGACAACGATTCTTGAGTACTGGGTTCGAATACCGGTAAGGTAAATATTTGTTTGGTGAGCATGAGTCTTGTGGATGTTTTCTGTGTATTTAAGTATAATAATAATATACTTTTCAACACAATTGCTCGTAACGTACCTCTTATTGTGTCGCTTTTAGGCTCATAATCCTGGATATTAAACACGCGTGTTTTCTAACATTACGACACTTGTGTGTTTATGGTTATATCCCGATTAAGTCAGGTTGGCACCTTGCAGCAAGATGTATGCGTGCACACGGTGCATTCTTAAATTAAACGGGTTGTACAGATTGTACAGCTTTTTTTTTAATTCTCGGCAAATGGATTCTTACTCGACTAAACAAATTAAATCCTTTTTGTTAATTCATTGACTATTTCTTTTTGGATATGATATAGAAACGTTAAATTTAGTAAAACTATTCACTTTTGATAACATCTTACATACATACATACGCAAACTTCACGAAAAAAAACTGTTGCGCGCCATTTGAGGTTATTTCACAGATATTTGTAAACATTGTTAATGAGTGTTTGGTTATTAACAAAAATGTTGACTTGGGGTGACTAGAAAAGTGATAAAAATAATGGACGCCACTGGAAATTCTTGGCGATGTATACAACATGTGAGTAAAAACCTGTTGCCATGAATAAGTAAAGAAAATAACTTGACAGGCCTATAAAATTTTCATCTTATGAAAATGATTTTTTCCTCGCAAAATGTGTTGAAAAACGTCGTATGAAACGCGTGAGCTTTGATAATTACATCCTCGGCTCTCTTATCACGCTCACCTGCGGCTCGCGTGACAATTCCGCCTCTGATGTAATTATCAACATACCTCACTTGTATCACAATGTACTATTATTGTGCCCAACAAAGAGATAAAACTTTATCTCTTAAAAATATCGTCGCCTAAGAAACCATAACACAAGACTTATTGAGATCACTATGGGGCCGATTTGTGTATGATTGTCCCCGAATATTTATTTATTTATATAAGTCTTATATACCTTACCTACTCAAGAATCACCTATTACACAATTCAAAGACCTCGGCCGGTATTCAACTTACAAAATGTGACCGCACGCGACAGAGACATGACAGTTAGGATATCCCAATGACATACTGTGGAAAAGTCATATTTCTAAAACGAAATTGTGCCTGTGATATCACATATCGTGCATAGTTAAATGTAGACTATTTGGCAATGAATCCCAGAAGCTTAAGATGTCTGAGTCAAGTTAGAGAATTTCCATCTTCGAAATGGCGCCGCTCCAGGACTAAGCGAAGCGCTTCCCGTTACGAATCCCCCAGCGCTCGCCTCAAGTATACAAAGTTTCATGTTATTCTAGCATGCCGTTTTAAAATGAAAAACTAACTACATTTACTAACGAGAATTAAGAGTGTTGGCGACTCTTAAGCCCATATCTCTTTTTTATTTTATTTAAATCAGGCAACAACGGCCCATATTACAAATACATTATAGACTAACATTCATATCAATATCAGCTTATTAAAAACTACAACAACACACTACTGCTGAGATGTGTTGCGCAATTTCGTGGTGTCAGGCAACCGACCGCGGAAACGCCTGAACTCGACTCTTTCAGGCCAAAATTCTTCTTTGGGCCGTAGTCTTCGCTTACAGCCAACTTAAATACGCCAAAGGGCAGATATATCGTTAGTCAGCACTCAGCAGTCAATAACTAACGACTGACACACTAACTGTCTGAACACATTATCACATTAATCACTTCGGAGCGGAAGCGGAACGACAACGTTATCAACTTTTACAAACGAGTTATTGTTGCATCAAAGTTATTGGACACGTTATTGGCTTGCAACATTGTTTATAATTTGTAAAAAGTACTTCTTAATATCTATAGTCATTAAACCTGCAGGTCAATTGCGTTTCGAACGAGCGTTAGCTATCAGCTGTCATTTTATCATAAAAAACTTACAATTGATTAAACAGTCTGTCTCTTGGTTCAAAATACAAGCACAGTTACTTTTGCATTTATAATATTAGTATAGAAATATGGATAACATAACTTTTTTATTAAGTATCCTACCTATTGTAAATGGTGTAATGCCAAAGCGAATAAATAAGGAAAATTTGCGATACCAATCAATTAAAGATCATGAATAGACTTTATCGATACCATCACGAAAACGTCACGTCCACGTCTGTATCAGCTAATTACTAAAATAACCGACTGTTAGCCCATAATACCAGATAATAGCGATTAATTTCTGGATGAGCACAATCGTACAATTACGTGGCAATCGAAAGAGTAAATAGTACTATAGTGCACAATAAATGAAGTCGCGATTTCATTGGCTAGAAATGTAAATTAATACTTCTATGAACTAGGCCATCGCTATGGACTTTACACTTTTGATATCACAGCTGCTCGTGAAATTGCGAACTTGGCAAAGACAAATTTCTTTGGTGCTAAGTGTGTTTCCTTTACAACTAAATGTACATGATCGGCGACATAGTTAACTGCACACAAGTAAACCCTATTGCAATGAGACAAGGTATAAATAGTATAGGTTGTACTATTATCTATTCTGTGGTATAGGTCTACTAATGGTGTATCTTGCATACACTTTAGCAGGTTAGCAATGCATTGAGGCATTCAGTCCCTTTTGTACTTACTTGTTTTGTGCAATAAAGTTTAAATAAATAGATACATATATACATAAATGTTGCTAGCCCATCACCCACAATACACTTCAACACAGCAGGGGAGCACCCTTAGTCGACTTTTACGACAACCAGCACGGGAATAAAGGTGGAGGTGAAATTATAACACGAAACCGCAGACGGCAATCAATAAATAATTGTCCGCTAATAGTTTCGCTATTTGTACAATCAGCAGCAGAATTAACTATTCGAATCATCATCATTTATAACTCAGACGAAGAAAAAAGATAGAGCATTATGAACAACCCAGTGAAGCTGAGTTTTCAATCAAGCCAAATAAGTTCACCACACGCTCACACACACATATTCAAACAAAATTGTACAAAACTCTTCAGCATGTGTCGTAATGCTGCCAAGATCACCTATTTAGAGTTTTGCGCAATACAGTTTGTTTATGTGTGCGTGAGCGTTCGTCATGCTCCGTCTTTCTTTTTTCTTGGTCTGAGATTCATTATTAGTCCTGAGGATCGTGACAGCATGTACTTTACTTGCTAGCCACACTCCGCCATAGGCTCCTATCACCCAATTTAGCTATGCGAACGACGTGTTCTAAACGACCTATATTACCCGACCTCAAGAAAATGAGACTTGCATTGATATGCATTTGGACTTTTAATTTTGACCATGTTATTCTACTAAGCTACCTGCTTCTACTACTAGAGAGAAGTACGATGGTACTTCTTATAGAAACAATAACATAATTATACATACCGACCATCCAACTTGATTATTTTATCTTGAATTATTATTAAACGCACTTTGAACTGTCACTATCGCCTGAACTGGTTTTGTTAGCAACTCCGTCACATTGTATTCCACGTGTTTCAGAAAACTAGCCATTGATATTTTAATTTCAAGTCACTAATTACCAAATCGTTTTTTGTTAAAATAAGAATTTATATTTTAAATGGTACTGGAATGCTTTGCGCATCCGTTTATCAGTGTTCGGTAATCACACTGTCGGAATGTTAACGGACATCGGCCAGCAGACAAAACATGTGAGTGGGAGTAAACTTCTGATAACTGGCCAGAGGACTTTAATAACAGTAGAGAAATAACAATGTTGAAACAGTCGGATGCGATAACATTTAGTTGACGATTAATCTGAGGAAATGTTATTGTTCTGAAATGAGTCAGTAATTTCATCCCTCTCTTTTGGACCTGAACCTGAATCATCCTAAACTAAACATAATAGGTGTCTCTCACAAAATGATATTTTGGTTCAAAGTGCATTTGCATACTGTATTTTTTTGCACGGTCCTAGGCAAATCTTTGAGGAAATTAACCCAAAAACGACAGCTCTATCATGTGTCGTTTTGACCACAACTTGATGGTAGCATAATATTGCATTGTCATCTGACTTACATTAAGTCGTGTATACACACTATTTCAACTTTAGGAATTTGACCAATTTTATTGTGACTGCAGGGTTTGAAGGACCATTTAAGTAGGTACGAACAATGCAAGTTAAATAAAAGCCCTAATATAAGTCCAACCTTTTTCAGTAACTTCTTTATTTCCTTGTACCTGTGTCATAAAAGGTCAAGAGCTCGACCTTACTTCGCGAACTCCGAGCCAGTCATCAATCAAATTAGTACTTAAGCGTTCAAGTTCCCACCCAGCTATTTAAGGCCTGCCACGTAATTTGTGTGGAAAGTTTGTATGCTGAAGTACACTGCTCATTACGCGGTAGGGCGTACTCGACCACTATTTCCCACCTAGTACACCTAGTCATCTAGTCTATAATTGTAAAGGTTTGAAAAAGTTTTATGAGCCTAGACTATACCTCTATCTGTGTAACGAATCTTACCTGTCGACCCGGCAATGTACGTCGAATTGTCATTGTCAGGTAACAATTGTGGAGTTGGTGAAACACGGGTGATAGTCCTGATTAAAGATACCGCCATGTCTTCGTGCAATAACCATGTCAATAGGTATGAATATCAGCACATTATTGTACGCAACAAAAGGTTAAAAAGCATATACATGTCACATACAACTAGTATCCAAAAGAGAACTTATCGCCATAACGGATATTCCAGCTAACCTTTGAGAAGTTGAGGTTACTTAACTTACCCCACCTTAATGGATACTATCTTAACTATGTTTATCGCCGTTTAAGATAAGTTAGTTAGAAAACGAAACGAAGAAGCCAGGTGTGGCAATAATAAATATTAAATATGCAGATCACCGATGTTCCATAAAAACTATATGAACGATTCGCTCCACGCAAGAAGCACCTATTACATACCCGTACAGTCAAATAACATACGACCTTCGCGTATTTGCGCACAAACATACTCGTAATAAACGAACATAGAATAATAGGCGTTATTCGATCTGCAATATGATCCCCTATTCCGATTTTAAATTGATGCTGTGCACGATATAAACGAGTATAATTTATGTGTAGATGTAAGAACACGCAATTAGAATAGATAATGTTTGAAACAAGTTAGTTTCACAAAAGCAATGTTGTTTCGCATAAGACTGCGTTCAACCAAAGTTAAGAATAGAATACGTATATGATTGGACTAATCTGATTGTAGTAGCAAACGTATCGCGATTTCTTCAAGAACATGCTGAGAAACAAACGATGCTTGGGGAATGAACAAAATAATGAATAGGCTTAGGGCTAAGATTAGGTTGCCAGAGCTGAATTTTTTATAGCTGTCAACAATTTTTTTTTTGGAATATTTTTATACTCGTAGGTTGAATTTTAGAGGAGAAATCAGTCGATAGCCGAACCTCGTATTTGTCTTTTTTGTATGGACCGGACGGCTCGTTCAGCCTCCTCTAAAAGAAGTTTACGACTAGTTAAGTACGTTTCTTTAAGATAATCGGACGCCATCTCGGCAATTACTTAAGCGGTTAATTACTTTCACTGTTGCGAAGACAAAGAGCAATTAGGTAACTTTAGTACAAGGCACTCTTTTGTTCGTAACATTCTTCATTAATATAACCCATCATTAGCGCTGTGCCCTAAAGGGGCCCGGGGTCCGCTCTGACACCTAATCCCAACATTTGGCAAAGGCATTAGTTTTTACGAAAGCGAGGCCATCTAACCTTCCAACCCAGAGGGAAAACTAGACACTATTGGGATTAGACCGGTTACCTCACCTTCACCGAAATTAAAATAACCATGTGATAGAAACATGTAAACATTTTGTGTCTGATATCTAGGTAAAGATAATTCGGTTCACCTCTTTCACTAAGTTTTGCATTTTAATATGTTTTGCGTGCTCATTCATGCACGTAACTCGGCACGCGTGAAACCCATTGAAATAAGATCGGAAGCAATCACAAAAAAAGACCTTTTAATGCTGTTTTCGTTTATTAGCCGAGGCGAATAGTAAACAAAAACTAAAAAAAGAGCTACACACAGAAAGCATACACGGAGTACAAAACATTGCATAACGTCGGTGTCGTTTCATTCAATTGTGCGCGGGAGTGGTGTAAAAACTTGGTGGGGAGCGCTCGGAGCAGCGGTACCGGGGCGTGCTTGGTACGCGGCGCCGGCGCACACTGCTCGGAGGATTACCAGACACACAGACAAAGTCTTAATTCTGATTATTGTTTTAAAATCCTGACATAGTGCTGCCACGCTATGCAAATTGTTCAACAAATTATCAAAATTCCTGGTATTTAGTTACCAAAATGTAATGACACCCCTTCTAATGTTGGTCGAGAGTCGAGCTCAGTGGGTACTTTTAGCATGAGCGTAATACAGTATTCTGAATTCCAATAGTTAGCTATGGAAAAATGCTATTCACTAACTTCCGTGATTGAGTGATGCTTCTTCATTGCGAGCATGCGACATAAACCAAATTGCAATAGACTTCTTATGTAGGTATAACGTTATTCTGATATACCTTTATGATGTGTCAGGGTTTAACCTTGTCAATAGGTAGCACATACGTTATTCTATTTTACAATAATATATATGTGTAGCAAAAAACTCAAACTAGCTCATCTCGCTGAATCGTTTTATCTAGCTAGTACGTATGAATAATCTCGGACCCTGTCACCGCTCGGCACGATATGTGACGCTTATTGAAATAGCAAATAATTATAATATGCTGTTGCATATAGGTAGCAATAACATTGTACTAACAAAGCTGCTAGGTCAATATGTACGTACACCTTCGTTCGTGTAGCCTAACCATATACAACAATTTACGTACAATCAATTACGTACAATTTATCTTTGCTTGTGCGGTCCATATACGACAGGATTTATAACGTTTCTAGCCAATTCTACTAATTGTTAGTGTACCTATGTACATGACCCTATGGTCATCAGGCGAATTCGTTGGAGGCCTTTGCTTTTGTAATAGCAATATCGATTATAGTATCACCTGACAACGAATATCCACTAGAGATGCACGAAGCTGAAAACACATCTTTACACATCTCTAGAGGAGATTCATTCACCCTAATAAGGTCAAAACATGCTATCTGTACTGTATGCTTTGTTACGTCATTGCAGTGCTATCGGGTTATCGGTTATCGCCAACCAGCGAGGTACAAAAATAATTTGACCGTGTTATAAAAATTGAGAGTATAATTATCGCATCACAACATAGTTATTAACTAATGGAGCCACTGCTGAGTCCATCCGTTGTTTGAAGCAGGCATTGGAACAGGTTTTCTCATTAGCCAACTGACGTAGTGTGCAAATTATATTTATCAGTAAAGCAAATCGCCAGATGTTTCCTAGAACAGCTGGGCTTGTAATTCATAACAATCATAACGCTTGGCGTTCACAACGCAGACCAAGATAAATCAGACCTCCGGAATCCGGAACGCATTGATATTGGCAATCTACGGATCTAACCTATTTACCTACGGACTGTCTAGACCAGGGATAAGGACTCAAAGACAGTGATGAATTTAACAAGACAAGAAACACGTTATGATTTCAAAGTTTCAAAGAATTAAGATGTTAGAAAAAGAACATACATATGAGAAGCAGTAATTCATCTTTTATGGCATATATTCACTAGAATAACTGTATAAACATGGATGATTAAGTCAAGCAATCGAACACGCATTCTGGCATGACATGTGTAAATTTTCGCTTATGACCAAAAATATCAACCACAATTTCAGTTTTCTTTTAAAGTCATCATTTTAACTGGCATTTACACATAAGGTGTAAGTGCACTGTTATTCGCCGACGGGTTGGAAACAAACACCTGTACCCACTTCACCAGTTGAGCAACATGGTTTACTCAGAGACAATCCCATCGAACTAGCATGTGGCAGGGCGCGCCTACGCGAGGTCGCAGGTCACGCCAGTAATGTGGGCTGTGGGTGTTTCGCGCCGAGAGGCGTTGGTTACTGGTCACAATTTTAGTTACGTTACAAGGGAAGGGCCACATTATTCCGGAATTAAACGATATACAAGTATCTACAGATCAATAATCACATATGCTATATGGTAGACTGAGCAGCCATACTGCTGCATGCCCGAAGAGGAAAAGGCAGGGCACATGGAAATTACTTTAGCCCTCGTGGGTCTAAAGATGGAGAAATGGGATATTTTAGTCATAACTACATATTCATAGGCCACGTTATTTTTGAGGCATTATATTTTCTGGGCAAATCGAGCATTCGACCTACTTTATGCCGATTGAACTAAAATTATAAAAAAAACACAAGGTACAAACGCCAACACAGTTAACTGACCATCCTGTACATTTATAAAGAACCTTATTACAATGCACATAAAGTGCACGGATGGTCAGTTAGCTGTGTTATCTATAGTATGTTAAACTTAATAAACTAGTAAAATTTAATTTTCATTGCGCATAAGAAGAACTTTTAATACAAAAGGCGGACTTAATAGACCTTAAGCATTCTGTACCTTTCCTGTCTGCATATTTTAAATTTGGTCGACGCAAATTATGCAAGGAATGCATTGGTCTTTCGAATTACAAAACCATTTAAATATTAAAACTGATCAATAGCTTATCGGCCGTCAATGTATTCGAATAGCGTTCGCCGTCTATTGTTGCATGTAATACATTCCATTGTGCACGTGACCTTCTGTGCATCATTGGTTGTGTTGGTCCGTGTGGTAGCTATACAAACGACAAAAAAATATATAATTTGTAGTCCCTATCCGATAGTAATAAAGTCTATAATGGTCACTAATCTGACTTCACTGCAGCTGTTTTATTTAGGAACATTCGAAGAAGAACAGCATCATTCCAACCAGAGATGTTGCAGACATTCGAATCCGCATCCGCAACTGCGGATGTTCCGCATCTGCAAAAATTGATGCGGAGTTTTTGCAGATGCGGATGTAGTACAGTTCGCGACCAGATAGGCGCCACGCGCGTGTTCAGAATTTTCATAATTAGTCAATAAGAATCTTAATTTCGTTTCTGTAATGCAACGATTGTAAATCAGTCGCGACGTGTTCAAGTACTGCGTGACCGTAAAGACGTTGCGTATTTATGTTTTGAGTATTTTTCTTAAGATCCGCATCCGCATCCGCGGATGTGAGCCTAGAAATATCCGAATCCGCTTCCACGTCCGCGGATGTCTAAAAAGTCGCATCTGCGGCATCCCTAATTCCAACATCGACGTCATAACCACGACCAAGTTGACCGCCTGCGAAGATTAATCCTATTACCACGTCTTACATTTTTGCGTAGCAATTGGGAATTAACCATTGAAAACATTTACTTACTTGGTATTAATATGCCTGAACCTGTAGATGTATCATTAACACTTTTCGGGTAAGACGCCCGTCAGAAAAGAAAGGAGTCTTAATTTTTTTGAGTAAGCGGAAGTTAAGACAAACGGTTTTTTACCGGTAAAGCACTGTTGGCAACAACTTCACAAATTTCATAACGTTAAAACCTGCCCACTCCTAAAACCCATTAAATCTATCCACTTCACCAGAATTGGAATTGTTGCTTTACACTAATCGACATTGAGAAACACAGTCAACTTCGAACTTAATTCGCGACCTGTTTTTAGTTTAGCTTAATTTAGTATCACCGAATTAGACGTTTAACAACAATTCCCACGCAAAGGCGGATTCTTGACAAGGTCTTTCAACTTGCTCCGTCCCGGGCGGGCAATCACAACAATTACCGAAAACTGACGATACAGTATAAGTTAGACCTCTAATTACTCTTAGTTGTTACGAATTTGGGAGTCTAATAATACTTGGGGCTAGACGTGAATCGAGAGAGGTTGTGAATGGCGCTGTTGAGTCTAACGCGTTTTTTCCATCTTGACTTTTTTGTTGAACTGCAAAAAGTTAATGACTGTTGCAGAAAAACAAGTGCTAAAAACATGCGTTTGCACAGTTTTATAAACTCATCAACATCATGACCTTTACTCATTGTCAAGTATCTATATACAGCGTGGAACGGAACGATGGACTTTCCCGCAGGAGGGGGATTATTAAGCATTCGTACTTAAAATTTTCCACATAAACTATGTCAATATTTCCAACAGTTTTCAAGATAGAGCTTTCTTCTTCTTCTTTAGCATCAAACTTTTGTGCAGAAAGCTGCATATTACAACCCTAACGGCCTGGCCACGACTTCGCGCGACTAGCGGCGGCGACCGCGGTGAGAAGCGAGCATTGAATGGTTGTAATATCCAGCTTTTTGCACAAAAGGTGATGAACTCTAACTTGAAAACGGTTGGAAATATTAACATAGTTTATCTGGAAAATGTGACGTACTAACGCTCAATAATCCCCCTCTTGCGGGAAAGTCCATCGTTCCGTTCCAAGCAGTATACCTACTATCATTACCATACTAACGGACAGTGTTGGGCGTAATTAATGATTTTTTGTAACTTAATTACAAATTACACAATTATTAATTCAATTACGTTAATTAAATTGAATGTAATTAAAATTTCATGTAATTGAAATTACTTTGTAATTTGTAATTGTAATTACATTTATTTGTAAATTAAATTACAGCATACGTGTTTACTTGGTCTGATTGCAATGATGTAATAATCAAAACAATAAATGTGTGTACCTATATTTATATTTATTTGAATTGACTGAAATTTGGCACGCAGATAGTATATTTCCAGAATATAAAGTACCTAAGCATATTTTTTATCCCGGAATACTAAGAAGTTGCGAGCGAATACCCGGATATTAAGTACGAAGGAATGCTCTCAGATAAAAGAAGGAAAATACCTGAAAAACAGCAGAAGAGGGGGGGGGGGGGTTTGGGATAAAGTAATAAAACATTTTTATCAATTAAATACGTATTATTAATTTTAAAAAAAACACGCTTTGATTTATGATATAGATTATTTTAAATTAGACTTTAACACTACTCTCATTTCAAACATTTCGTCCGACAACCTGTGGGATTTCGGTAGATTTATCATAGTTGCGTACGAGAAAAGTCTTTCAACAGGTCCTGAGGATGGCATCAATGTATTATATTTTTTTAAATATTCATGATTTCTGGGTGTCGACGTAACATCGAGTGGTTTTTATCATCATCACTCAGAAAGTTTGCAAGTAATACATCTGACCGTGTCGAACTAAGGGCAGACCCAGCTCCCTCTCCTTCGGAAGAGTCTGTTTCAAAGTCAAAATATGCGTCATCTTTCGTTCACTCAAGCACACCATCAACCATCAAGCATGCCATGGCCCATACCTATCCGGCTTTCGTTTCACCGATCGTTTTTATTCAAAAAATAAGTGATCAAAAATATTCTATAAAACAAAATTAATTTGTAATTTAATAAGTAATTAATTGCAAAATGTAATTAATAATTCAATTAATAATTACATTTTGTAATTGTAATTGAAACTTATAATTACAATTTCATTTTCCCTGTAATTGTAATTTGTAATTGCAATCACTTTTTGTAATTGTAATTATTAATTAGTAATTCAATTACGTTTTGCCCAACACTGCTAACGGATGGATGTCAGATGCTCTAAATATGCGTTTGTTTCATCAACAATATGTTAATTCGAATAAGTGACTCGACATAAAAACTATGCAATTAAATTAGCGAACCTGCTCACAAAATTTCACGAGAAGCGCCACCTGTAAAGGTATAAGTTGTAGGGTGTAATATCCAAAAATACATACACAAACGATTTCAAAAATTCTTTAACCAGTACATAGAATGGACTTTCAGAATGCATATAGACTTCTTTGGATATAGACTGCTCTATCGGGGTTCTCTGTAATAGGCGCGTGGAGCCGCGCGAGTAGCTAGGACATAATAAAACTTGGTACCGTTTAACGTACGCTATTAGCACAGTATATGAACAGTAGATAAACTTCGATCAAGCTGCACACATGCGCGCGTGTTCGGTACGCACACACACATAGCCTTCGGGAATGATGGAGAATGCTTCAATCGGGGCCGCGCCGTTGCGGTGTTCGCTCGTTCTCACTCGCTACGTTAAAGGAAGCCGCCTCGTAGGTATGAAGACATCGAGCCGCCAGTGCCACGATATCAAAAGGAGCCGAATAAGCTTGTAACTAAGCACCTACCAACCTAGTACAGTTTAGCAACTATTATACTTACTAGGAAATATTTTAGGCATAGTATAGTGGTATTAAAATATTCCATGAAGTGGGAAACTAAAAACACATACCCAACTATCTATAATATTATTACTCTGTGTATACAATATTGCCTATTAAACTGTAACAGAAATACTTTGCATACTTAAAAGCAAAATTAGTATTATACATAGGTATGCCAAGCCACAAACTTGACACCCTGCGCATCGAGCGAAAGTACGTAACGAACGCTCCTAAACGGCCTCAGATTACCTACTGTATTATTCTTCTATACTGTGCTATTAGCTACAGTAAATGATAATCTGGCCACCTTTACACTGAACACAACACAAATAAAAAGAGAGATCACTCGTTCGATACTGCGCAAAGCTAAGCGCATTTCAATTTATGGCATAACATTGGACGTATTTGAATCGCAGTTTTTGTGGGCGTTTGTATCATCGCAAACACAGTAAACTGACCATTCGTGCACTTTATATGCATTGTAATAAGGGTCACGAATGGTCAGATAACTGTCTGGCGTTTATACAGCGCAGACAATTTTAACAGGCAAGATGAGTCTGCGATTCGCGAGGTATTACTATATAAAAACAAACAAGTGAATCAAAGTACTGTCTGCTTCTCCGTCTGGTTTGATTAACAGTTGTTGGTTGGCCAAATACAAATGAGATCTGCAAATAACAATGTTCCGCTTTAAGATCCTATACTGCCAACATTTCTATATTTATTTGTTGGTATACATTACGGGAGCGAAATCTCAATCTAGATTTAATTCCCAGGAAAAAATTGGGGGTATCTCCGGAAATATTCACTCAAAAAAAAGAATGCCGCTGGGCGTAGGCTATATTTTATCCCGCGGGCTCTGCCTGGGTTCTCTATAATACGCGGGTGAAGCCGCGCGGGCATTTAGTTATAATATAATCCACACTTGAGGTCAATTTCAACCGGTTAATGATTTATACTACCGCAATGAAACCTCTGAACATAATGCTCGACGTGAGACTGCAGTCCGCGGAACGCGACATAAATAATACATTTCTATTCCGTCTCCTTTGCAACAACAGATTTCAATGGGAATAAATCATTACAAATGTACGTGGCTTTGTTATTTGTTCAATTTTGTCGGCTAAGAAATCAGAATTCGAACATCGTATAGTTTCACATATGATGTATTTCTGTTGCCGCTACTAAAAACAAAATAAAAGAAAAATATTTACGGGGGGCTCCCATACAACAAACGTGTTTATTTTTTTGCAGTTTTTATAGATAATGGTACGGAATCCTCCGTGCGCGAGTCCGACTCGCACTTAGCCGGTTTTTTTATAAACATGGACGATAAAACGGGAGAATCTAGACTTTCGAAAACCCGTGAAGGCTGTTTCAAAATTCCTTTGTAAGCTGATATATATCCTAACTCCTACCTATTCATTATTAGTCACATCATGAATAAAGTATCAAATAACTGTCACCAAATTATACAACTTTAAATTTGATATTTGGTATATCTACGTGCGTCAAGTTTGAACATTGTAAATACAGCTTAGGACCATGGCCGCATATAATATAAGCCTGTCCATCGCACAAATTGACATTGACTGACCCATTTACAACCGGTTTGAGCAAAGGCTGCGTACGTAGAATCCAACATTACTATTCTCATCAAGCAATTTACTTACACGGGCTTTATACTAAGTAATAGCGTCCAATTACAATAAAAAAGAGTCGTTTAATTTTCTAGATGTATCAAAATGTTCGTCCGGTATGTTTCGAAACGCGCATGTCAACATAGTTTGGCAACAATTTGCAACCTCCGGTCCCGGTCCTAAGGCAGGCGTGCCAACCGCGAGAAGCGAGGTCTGACGTAAGGAAACGTGATCATCATTACTGTCAACTCATACTTTATTACTACATTAGGGCTGGAAAGTCTAGAAAATAACTGCAGCCCATCATGGAGATCCCGTTGTTATTGTCAGATGCATTGTTTATTAGACGTTCATGTTTTTACCCACTTAGATCAGGCCCCTATTTCACCAACTTGACAATTGTCAGCTGACAACGACAAATCTTCGTACATTGCTGGTTCAACAAGTAACCTATCGACCACCTTAACTTCTAGAACAATTATCACCTGACAATGACAATTCACCTGGCCCCTATTTCACCAACTTGACAATTGTCACCTGACACTGACAATTCGCCATACATTGCTTGTTCTAGAAGTTTGTAATAAAACGATTCAAAAGAACAGAGATAGAACTTGAGATAAGATGCAGCGATGAATAAGATCGTGAATATCGTGATGTCGACTGCAGATGACTATCATGTTAATCAATAAAATAATTATGTACAGAATGCAATGAATAGCTATAGTCATAATTATAGAGCTCAATATGAACCGTCACAGCCAGTTGGCAGAGATAATTAAAGAATTCAGTTACATACAGAAGATCAGTTCTTGCGTCTTATCTTTTAATATCATCTTTGATTACACGGAGCGAAATATTAGCCACGAAGTGTTTTAAGAGCGGTATAAGAATATCTTTAGAGAAGGATCCATCGCCAAATTTAATGTACCTATAAACATTTCAATTCCAAGATGGACGATTAAAAATATTTGATTGCTGCACTAATACTGCCAGCTGCTCCACATCTAATAAATAACCCGATGACGTCATAGCATTAAATTCACTCCGAAGTCCGAAGTCAAGGCTGCGAGACAATATTACAGGTATTAACGGTTCTTTACTAGTTTTACCTGATCGGGAAAGCCAAGGTGAGGTGATTATGATTGGCTGCATATTTTGGATTTACTAATCAGAGGAAACCATTACAAACCTTTGAATAAATGATTATGTTTGTTGGGAAAATAAACATTATCATTAACATGTTCGCAACCAAGAACCCGCCTGGTAGGCACTCGTAATGTTTGCTCATATGCTCGCTCAGCGCGCTAGGCGGGCAGTAGGTATAAACCTACACGCCTAGCGAGTTCTGTCGAATTCTGGTGTTTTGCTCCATTTTTAGTCCGGTTGCGAAAGTGTTAAGCTAGTGGTTCAGGCATGCGGCTGTCAAGCGGCGGTC
The DNA here is from genome assembly GCA_947049275.1 of Epinotia bilunana. Taxonomy (NCBI): domain Eukaryota; kingdom Metazoa; phylum Arthropoda; class Insecta; order Lepidoptera; family Tortricidae; genus Epinotia; species Epinotia bilunana. The sequence goes on from OX346265.1 coordinate 9,728,902, forward strand.
GTGGGTTCGAATCCCGGCCCAATGAGTTTTTCGGAATTTATGTACGGAATATTTACCGTTAGCTTTTTGATGAAGGGAAACATCGTGAGGAACCCGGCCTAATCCCAATAAGGTCTTGTTTTCCCTCTAGGTTGGAAGGTCAGATGGCAGTCGCTTTCGCAAAATTAGTACCTATGCCAAATCATGGGATTAGGTGTCAAAGCGGACCCCGGGCTCTTTTAGGGCACACGAAAATAAACATTTCCAGTTATTTAAAACGGCCAATAACGAGCGATGAAGTCACTATATAGGTTACTGACTGTTTATTCCACTCGGAAACATTTATTTTCATGATGAATAATTCATTTTTGGTTAAAGGAAATTGCCTATGTATACATCATCACCGTAACCTTGTCCAGGCGGGAGTGGGGCCGAGACCTATTTACGTGGCCCCCGCAGCGCCGAATCGAATCGGAAACACAATTATTTGCGAAATATTTGCGATATAATAAGAATACATTAGAAGTATCCTAGTTGCCTTTTTGAGATACATTCAATCACTTGAAAGATAGATTTTTGGCTAACAGTGTAACCAAACCAACGAACAAAAAAGTTTTCTTCCCTCGCCTCGAGCTAAAACGTATAAAAGTACGCTAGGATGCATTCCACGCCATTGTTTGGAAGTTAGGTACGTAGTCTTATGAGCGAAGGGACAACGAAGTACTAAATTTATGACAAACTATTCATTCAAACACACCATTTACTTACACAGTTTTCGAGCACATTCCACACAATGTACAGTACAATAACACCACTCGGGAAATTAAAAACGCAAATATTATTTGGATAACGGCACGAACAGACCCGAGAACTCTTTATGTACAACACAGCGGTGATACTGAAAACAGATGTCGAAGTGACGATATTAAATAGGTTAATATTATTGCCGTTATGTACATGTCACTCGTTTTCTGCCTATATCGATACAAATTTTCACAACATTTCTTGCAAATGAGAGAAAGCGTGTAGTTACTTGCAATCGTTTCAGCTGTTATACTGAGCTCAGGAAATTAAACTTTCTACGTATAGATAATTCAAGTTGATTGCAAGATTTATATCTTTATCCCCGGCCGTTTACTATGATTGAAAGGCGGGCAGACAGCGACTCTAATGGACGATTAATCTAACATCAAAGAATTTGACGTGCAATATCGAGTCTAGCATCTCGTTTGGAATCTTTGACAGACTTTTCCTTACGACCAGATGAAGCCATGATAATAAAACATAATTTATTGATAAGAGTTTTACTATAGACTAGGAGCTTACTATTAGAGGCAAATAACACGTGATACCCTGTAAGGAAGGGGCAATGGAATGATATCCGTCAAGATGGCATCTTTATTCCACCGACATATACCTGCTATTTTTACTTCTTCCTATTTTTCGATAAACTCGGTTTTCGCCTCATTATTTTCATTTGCTTTCTTAACTGCATAAACTGCGTATTAGTGGCTAAATCTTAGACATTAAATGCGATAATTATTCACACTGCCATTTTATGGTCCCGCACAATAGAAAATTTACCTAATGTCGTAATAAACGAAAGTAACGAGAGAATCCGTGGAACTGTTTACGTAACGTACATTAATTTAGCCGACATCGTAAGGTGGTGGCTGAACGAGTTAGTGCAATACAAATTTTACGCAAAACCGGTGGCACGTTAATTAATGAAACCGCATGTAATGCGGTCATTTAAATAAATAAAAAATAGTTTTAAAGAATGTTCGACAGTTTGTTTTTAATTCGTACTCTACAGTAGAAGTATACAGAAGCATGTATTTTTATAATTAGGTACTGTAAAAATACATATATGCTAAAAGGGGCAATGGAACATAAGTTAAATGTACTCTGCCTATCCCTTTTGGGAATAAAGGCGTGATTTTATGGTATGTATGTATTAAAATACATGAACACTAAGTTTTTTTTTAATTTTATAAACGGAACGGAATAAAACATTTAGTTGGATGACCCCCGAATGTTCTGGAAGAAAGATCTCACCAACCACAAATTTGTTATAGTGTAACAAGAACTTGCTTTAATGTAACCTATTTAAGTAGCGTTACATATTCATAATGTTGGTAATATGGTCGTCTCATTGAGTTCACACGGTTTATAAACGAGTTAAGTTAGTTCAATGACATCATCGCAGTATCTACAAAAATCTTACAATTTACAACTCGCACATACTTAATAGTAGATCTGGTTATTTGAATATCGAGCTTCCTTTGAAGTGCTCTAGTCTCATCAGGGCTCTAATTTCGAGACTTTTCTTTATAAATTCCTTTTTACTTGCTTTTATAGGCTTGTTGTTTTTCTACTATTTGTTGTGTGTTGTGACTTCTCTTCTTGTATCTATTATTTAGATAATTGCTGGGTATGATGTATAGTTATTATCCCACTCAAAAAGAACCTTTTCTGTTACTACGGGTTTGATATTTTATTATTATAGTTCAGAGGCTCTAGTATAAGTTTTACCGAAACAAAACGTTACGACCGCGTTTGCGTTTAGCTGTCAAATCCCATACAAATTGAGGGTAAAACGCAAACGCAATCGTAAAGTTTTGTTTCGGTAAAACTTATACTAGCCTCAGAACTGAATCCAAACAAACAGAATACGCAACAACCACAACCATGAATCATAGTAATGCTAAAGTATATATAGCGTTGTTATATACATACGCTTTACTGATTACAGAGCAATTAGCGTACAACAATTATGCCAGTGTCCTTACAGTTACAGGTAGGGAAGTCTATTATTATATAAGCTACTTAATGGACTACTTCCGTTATAAATTAATTACAAGTTCCCATCAAAACTACGTCAGAAAGCATACCAATTAACTCTTCGATGTTTCTTTCATGTTTCGAATGACGTGGCTCTGACGTGGGTGGCCGCTAAATAATTCTGCATCGGATATTACGATGTACTAGGTCAACTTTGTAACCCAGGTCCGATCGTCGTTTAAATTTAAATAATGAGGGGAAGTCACTGCTTGACCTCGTCCCAAACTAATTCGGACTTGTAATATGTTACTGGATGAACCAATAGGAACAAACGTTTTCAGGACTGGGGCCAGGTACTGGCAAAAAAGGCTAACCATGTCCAAGTTTACTCCCTGAGCAAAGGAATAGGTAATATCGGCACGAGTATGTTCACTGATAGTAAAATCAGCAACTTTATATGAAAGGTCAGAAACGCGCTGTTATCATGAAGTTTGTCGAGAAATAGAAACAAGTGACGTACGATTGATTTGATTTAAAAATCTTTCAAATAGCGAAAAAAGTTGAACTGATAAAACAGAGGTGGTAGATAGTGACACGGCCACCCTGTACGGGGTTCACTGATCACATGCGAATACAGTGAATAGAATAAGCAGTCCCTAACCCCAACATTATAACCAACTAGAATTAATTACCTAGGTCTCGACTAATGGAGATATGCAATTGGCAATAGAATACGTCAACCCCGATAGGACGGCCGTTTCAGTTCACATGCTACTATGCTCTCATTATTCATAACTAATAAACAGTTTCTTCTTGTGAAATTGCCTATCAAATCAATAAAGTGCGTATCTCTGATCCACTCGGAATTGTACCTATGTTGCCTGCCTCTAAGGTTGTCTTAAGCACACTACAAACGATTTAATATGTCACACCAACTGATAGAGTCGCCGCCATGGTTAGAATGAAAGGTATTTTGTAATGCTGTCTCATTCCAATTATAGCAGCGGTTGTTGCGACAAATTAGTGAGCTTTAACTTTCGACTAGATTTGCTTCAGATCAACCTACCACAAAATCATGCAATGTATTTTTTTTACAATCAAGCTAAGTGTTCTACTCAGGTATGATAAAGTGCGCATCGAGACGCAAAGCACGTTCTGATGAAAATTTACTCCGATCCGGCGGAATAATGCGGATGGATTCCTTTGTATTGGCTCGAGGCGGGTCAACACACGGAGACTCGTTAAAATTCCAATCTGTTTCTGCTCCACAGGCATTCCTATTTGACTGCACGCTATTCCGGATTTATAATACTTCATACTTAACGTGCAGTCCCAGACCCAGATAAGTGCATTTATTACTGTGATGAGCACGAATATTGTTCCCGGGTCTTGGATGTTTTCTACGTATTTAAGTATCGAAATTAAATATTTATACAGTGTCCTAGTACCCATGCTACAAGCTTCTACTTGGTTGAAAACTAGTTTAATTTGTGTTAGATAGTCCCACAGTATTTTTTATTTATCATCATCATCAGCTCAGCCGATACATGCGTCCCACTGCTGGTGCCGGGCACTGAGGAACATGTCAGCTCAGCCGATACATGCGTCCCACTGCTGGTGCCGGGCACTGAGGAACATGTCAGCTCAGCCGATACATGCGTCCCACTGCTGGTGCCGGGCACTGATGAACATGTCAGCTCAGCCGATACATGCGTCCCACTGCTGGTGCCGGGCACTGAGGAACATGTCAGCTCAGCCGATACATGCGTCCCACTGCTGGTGCTGGGAACTGAGGAATATGCACAAATTAAAGTTTGCATGATTTTATTTCTGTGACATTTGACAGAGGGACCGGTCGGATTTCTATACATTATCTTCAGTTAAAGACAATGATGTAATTTGGTATTAGAACGGTATCGTTTTGGTTGGCCGCGTGTCCACTTCAGCCTCACCGCAATCGTTTTAAATTGCCTCAATTTGATTATAAATAGACATTCCGTTCATTCATTCAACATTCGAACGACCTTAACAATTGAATAGTCCTTAATGGGACACAACCAACGCTCTTTAGAAGTGTTACAGACACGAAGGCTCTGTGTCGACCTCAATTTGTTGACACTACAAATTAAACTTAAAAAATTACAAACACAGCTTGTCGCGCAACTTCGGCGTGGTCAAATACAAAAGCTAGCATTAGCAAATAGCATTATTCCTGGTTGTGCCCTAAAAGAGCCCGGGGTTCGCTTTGATACCTAATCCCAAGATTTGGCATACGCACTAGTTTTACGAAAGCGACTGCCATCTGACCTTCCAACCCAGAGGGAAAACTAGTCCTTATTGGGTTTAGACGGGTTTCCTCACGATGTTTTCCTTCACCGAAAAGCTAACGATATGAAAAATAACATACCTCTAGCTTTTGCCCGCGACTCCGTCCGCGTGGAACTCGTTAAATCGTAGCTCCATACAAAGTTTCACCCCCCCATTTCATCCCCTAGGGGGATGATTTCCGGCATAAAAACTATTCTATGACCTTCCCCGGGACTCAAACTATGTCTTTACCAAATTATCACCCAACTCGGTTCTGCGGTTTAAGCGTGAAGAGGTAACAGACAGACAGACAGACAGACAGGAACACTTTCGCATTTATAGTATCAGTATGGATACAAATAATATTCAGGAAATTCGAGACTTCTGCGTACGATCGCCCTCACAAGGAACTGTGTACAGTGTCGCTTTAACATCATGTTTAAACTTCCATACATACGAAGTTGTCAAACGGGTGCAGTGACAATGTACCAAGGTGCTCAGTCAATTAAATTAGTTCGACTGTACATGCTTTTGCAAATAAAATTGTTACTGGAGTCGAGTCCGTTCCTTTTTGAACCCCGACGCATACGAGATACTAGGGGTGTTATTTATAAGTTTAACATTGAATGTGTGGATTTTTCGTCGTCGTCTCTCCCAAACGATGCACCAATTAAAGTGCGGTGTTTTTAATCAAAACTGTCGTCTGTTCTTAGTTGTTTTTGTCGTGTCAGGGTGAATAGGGCATTTATAAAAAATGTGTGCACCCAATTAGCGCCAGTTGTTAAACAAAAAAGTACTCAGTGTCAGTTGTGAAGACATTTAAGTATTCAGTATGTATAAAAGTTAACTTTTTCTTTTAAAATTACAGTTTATATGCCTAAACACATTATTTAAATGTGAAAATAGTTTATTTTAACGTAATTTATATGTCACAAAACTGACTGAGTATTTTTTTAATAACTCGAACTAATTGGGTACATACATTTTTAAAAATGCCCTTTACATTTTAAAGCCTTAGCACTTCATAAACCAAAAAAAAACATTACTACTCTTAAATAAACCGTTTCAGTCTTACACAAGCGAGAAAGCAGTATTCAATACCAACTAAAATATCATATACCTATAAACGGCATTTGTGCAAGGCCATTAAATACTTAGACAACGTTTTTAATACCATCACAGCGCAGCCAAGCCAGCTTTATAGCTATTACGTTCCATAACAAGTGTTGAAAAAGTTATGAATGAGTTTCATAACTTTCATAACTTCCGCGAGTTTGTATGGCGAATTATTCTACTGGCCTGTACCACGCCTTACCATTACAAGTAGATTTACTTTCACTGGGGAATTCGTTAATTTCACGACTTGAGATGTCTTTGTGCTGATGAACTGATACATATTTAGGTTTCTCACGCGACTATTGTCCATTTCGAAATAGAGATATCATGCAATATAAGATAATAGGTTGCGTAAAGAGAGAATTGTGGAATGTTACCTAAATATTATCGGCATACGCTTTTGAAATCCGCATCAGTTTTCTCTATTAGAGCATACATAATAGAATGTTTATCTATCGTTTGCCCGAATTCCATTTGCCCGAATTTTATATTCCATAACGTGTAATTTTCCATAATATTCATTTGACATATATTTTTTTCCATAATGTTGTATGCCCGAATCATACATATGTCATAAAAACTTTATTTGCCATAATTTTATATGCAATAATTTACTTGACAGAATATTCATTTGCCATAAAGCCATAAGAAACATTTCTGCGAGCCGTTCAAATGTTACGAATGTTCGGTTCTGGCGCTTATATGCCTTTTGTATTTTAAATTATTGTTACGTACAGAACACGTCAAAATAAGCATCTTGTACGTGAAAAAATAATTTTATGGCATATGAATATTATGGATTATAAAGTTTCTGCCAAATTATATTATGGCATATGATATTATGGAAAATAACAATTCTGCCTTGTGAATATTATGGTGAATAACAGTTATCGCACATGAAATTATGGAAAACAAATATGGCCTGTGAATATGACGGCAAATGGAATTCGGGCAAACGAAGGAATACCTAATAGAATATAAAAATAATGTTCTCCTTTAAAGAACTTGCACGCTCAAATGCATATCAACTTATAAGCAACAATTGTCATTGAAAGAAACACAGAAGTATCTTTTTTTTCGTAACCTACATTTGTGAGTCAGTCACATTGGTAAAAGTATCGAATAACTTATCGTTCATTGTTCGTATTAATAGTAAACATAAATATGTAGTTCCCGGCCAAAGTACAGCCTAACATCATCAGCGATTCTTTGTTTCTCTTGTCCCATGCTTAAGTGAGTCAGTCAGTGTGTTATACAAATTGTAACAAGTGTCTTGTTGACTCAAGATTAATGAGTCTAAGGTTAGTCATCACTTCCTTGGTGGATAATTAGCATATAATTCCCAAATGATTGAGCTAATTGAAACATTACGTGTAGCACCACCCGGAAAAAAGTGCGACTTTTCGTTTGGTCGGAAACTGGAAAAACTTTGGAAAAAAGCCCTGACGACTTCTTGGTAGTCTTTTGAGGTTTTTCTTATTAGGGCAAATAATCATCTTAATAAGACCGAACACACAGTTATAGTAGAGGAGATATAGCATTTGGGGTCAAAATAATTACCGCACAAACGGGGTTTGATTTTTTTTAGTTCTTTATTTGTATCTTTTATGGCATCAACCACGAAATTGCGAAAAAATAAGAGCCAATGAAGAGTTGCGATTTACTGGTTAGTGTCATGAAAACCATAAAAAATTAAAAAGACACACTTGTACTGAACAACGTTTGTCAAAAAGATACAAACAAAAAACTAAAACAATGAAACAAAATATTTGGGAATTATAATTGACGAATCTCTCTCATTCAAGTATCATTATATATGTTTTCAAAAAACTTCGCTCGATCGCGGAACCACGTTTAATCAAGCAAGTATATTCTGGGATATGCCAATCGATACTAACATCTGCATTTCTTCATGGGGTGGTATAGCTAAAACTACGCTACTTAACCTAGAAAGAGCCCAAAGAGCTAGAAAGAGTCCTAAAAGTATCTACATTCCGCTCTTTCCTCTACCCTACTAACCTTCTCTATGCGTCATGTGAAGTGCTCGCTATTCGCCAACTATTTATATTGAGCACAATATTAAAACAGCACTCCGCAACCACTGGTCTGTGTCCGCAACCCCTGGTCTGTCTCCGCAACCCCGTACAACGCTGAACACGGTAGAAAAAGACGAATAGATTTTTATTTATTTATTTATTTTTATTTATTTATTAACCACACTTACAACTATTATTACAGGTACTACGCCTAAGACAATAGTGTAACTTAATATTGTACATCCCTAGATATTGGTTTGCCTCTAAAATTCACATAGGAAATGTGTATTCTCCTCCAGATTTTACGTTTTCTTGGGTCCGTTCCTTTACAACAGATTAAATGCCAAGTTAGATCTATACTCTCTCATCTATACTAAATGTAAGAAAACTCTCCGAGATGCCCTTCAAAAAATGTCGTACGAAGACACAGAGAAGAGAACCTATTTATTGTTCTAAAATGAATCTTATTTATGTTAATAAAATAAATACTCTGTATACTGTATAGTTGTTAAGTACTGTATTTAAACTTAGATTGTTTATGGTTTGCAAGTGTGTTTAAAATAGTTATACTGATCTTTCTTACTGCCTGAAACACAACCCTGTGTTCCTAGTTCAGGCCCTCGTAAAATGTATCCCGTAATATAATATTTTAGTATTAAGCCAACATTCTGTAAAATACGTTTTTAATAATAAATGAATTATGAATGAAACCCTGTTTGTGTTGTGTGGGAATTACCTATCACCTATTATTTTTATATTCAGACAAAACAAACAAACAATTTCCTGTGGACATCCCTAAGTGGTCCCAAAGTACCTACTTTACTAATACACACTAGATAAACTTTTACACGTAACGTCACGGGTGCTTAGCGCTTACAAGAAAAACAAGATCGATATGGATAAAACCTCAAAAGTATGCATTGTTCACCAAAACAATAGTCCAGTAGTCATTATAATGGCGTCCGTTCTTAGCATTATTTCAATTAAAGGCAACAATACCATTCCAAACACGCAGTGACGTAACCCATGCGTATTGAGAGCCGGCAGCTGCAAAACACGTAAATGGCAAAATTCCGCGTTACAAAGGAATTAATAACAGTCACAGACTGAGAATTAGTCATATGCTCTGTGATTAGTAACAGCAGTAATTTAAGACAGAATGAACTCAGTCAGGTGAATCATCTAAATTCTAAAGTTCTAAACGCAGTACGTGACATAATTAGGCTAAAAGTTTCCATATAAAATGTGGTTACACAATTAAGTTGCATAAAATGGGTACTTCTGAATGGATAAACCGCACCGCTAATGCATATTTCATTGATGCGACATTGCCGTTTGGGGTCAGACGCGGGCGAGACGCGGAAATCATTACAATGTGACCCTCGAATGAATTTTCTTTCAACTTATTAATTCATCCTCGTCTTGCTAGTTTTTTTGTATGCAGTGTTGGATAATTTTGCAGGTATCGTTGTTTGTATCTTTGCTTCTGATATGTTACTAGGGCGGTTTTAGTTTAGTAAATCCACTTTAAAGATAAATACCAGATGATTTGGTTACGCTATGCGGCCAGCCAGACTACCCTGCGAGACGTAAGCATTCTGCGTCGAACATAAAGACATCAGGTGCTTTTATCAACACCTGCTTCGAGTGCATATAATAATGTACCTGCATTCATAATATTGCAACAGTGAACAATGCCATTCCTTCAAGAACATGCCTTTGTTTGATAAAATGCTAATTTAAAACTCTTTTTTTGAAACCCCTACAAATATCTGTGGGGTTTACATTGCGGTTGGCACGTAAACATTATTTACAAAGTGTTGTAAGAAGAAGCAATGAATAGAGGTACACGACTTATGCCAAGGTCAGGGGTGCCGGTGAAAGGGACTGGCCGGTCTGAAACAGGTTTTCCCGGTCAAGTATCGGGTGTAGGGGATAGGCCATTGTACTTACATGAGAGTTACGTAGAATTATGTAGCGCGTCCAATTATTGTACAGATTATCCTTGTATTACAACCAGCTTTCGCCAGGTATATAATAAGATAATAACCTAGTATTTAATAAATAAACTAAAATTAGTATGGACTATCCGCACTACTCTCATGGCAATTAAAAACGCGTTCAATGGCATCATTATCATACTATAAGAGATCATTATTATAAAATCAATTAAGCCTATAGGATAATCAGAGTAAATACTACGTGACGCATTGCATATAGGTACAATTTCCACGGAGATAGTGTCGTTGACCGAATATACTTGCACTAATGTAAGGGCAACCATGTACCGAACAACTTTCTTCGAATCGGTGCAAACTGCATTCCGTAAATTTGTAGATAACTTTCAGGCTCGAGTCGGTCAGGAACTCAGGAATTAAGAATATTAGGAATGCATTCCCGTCGCTGACTGAAAAGAACTAGATCATAGCATGATCGAAATCGGTATTTGGCTCTTTCACTCAGTAGAATTAGGAATCGAGGAGTGTGTGAACGGGACACGGTGAGTAAATGACGGTGAATCTCAAAGCCACGGACAAGTATAGCACAAGTGCTTTGACCGATAGAACGAGATCAGAATCGATCAGTTTAAATACCTAACAGGCATAACTTTAGGTACCCTTTGATATCATGTCAACCATTTAAGGATACGTGGCTGCGTCGATCGTCACCGATATGCGTTCCTTTGCACCAACAACAATACCGAAGCTTGTGCAGTTCGCGTCACGCTTGATTACTGCAGTTCCGTTTGATAGCTGTTTAGAGAACTGCGTAAAAACGCTAGTCGATACGAAGCGGAATAACTGTAACCCTTAATTATACCTTAACACACATGTTTGCCTAACAGTTTACCTGATTTAGGTGACCACGCGCGGCCACATACACTGCACGGCACATTGAAATCCGTCCATACTGAAAATACTACCGAATTTTGACAGAAGTCTGCTCTGTAGAAGTCAAAACCCTTTGGCTCTCCTAGGTTCGAAAAGCCTTAGCTAAAGCGATTCGAAAGATTAAATAAGGAAAAATTTTCGGAATTAGATCGAGCTAAAATTTTGATGTCAGTTTTGTGACTGCGGGTCTAATAATGCGGCCGGTAGGTTTCATCGGAAAATCTACAGAATCCCATAGTTTTTGCTCGTTACATTTGTCTTAATGACTGCCAGAAGAAAAGTGCAGTCAGCTTTCTAAACAGGTCACACTTTTATTTACAGAAACTTGTTTCTAGCCACATTTTAGAGACTAGTTTTGGTAAGGGCGTCGACTCCTAGGCATGCGGACTACAGAACCGTTAACCCTAAAACCAGTAACACTGCGATATAACCATCTCTATCCGGTTCGTTTGACACGCGAATTCCGTAAAATTATGGAATTCAATTTGGTATTATAATTTTATAATACCAATTTGATAACGCGACCTAATTACAGTAGGTACACTTATTTTATTTTAATAATATGATTCATTCGCATAAATACGCAGTTTTCCTGGAACGAGACTGTTAGGGCAAACACATTAAGGTGATTATTTGAGTTTGGTCTGAGGTCAGAGCTGGCGTGTTAGCTTCTATTGAAACGTGGCGTCATAGTCTGTCGGTCAGTTCGTGCGTTGCGAGTGAAAAGATTCAACATAAAGTGTTCTGTTATTTTAGCTCAGTCTCTTTCTATACATATTTTTATTCAATTAAATTCGAAATCTGCCTTGACCTTTTTTCAGCTCCAGAATGACAGAAACTACGATTTATTCATCGTTCATGATAACGTTTACTTCAGTCCTGTCCCGCCGATAGCGATAAACAGCGGAGCTCTCGGATCTCGACAAAATAAACTGTCAAATAAATCGTAAGTTAAACCTTAGCTCCACATCGAATACCCGTGTAACGGTACACAATAAGAATACAAACACGAGGGAGAAATCGTCGATGATTTCCAGCCTGGTGAAAGCAACCGTCAGTGTGAACGCCGCGTCGCGTCGGACGGACGACAACATAACCTCAAAATGTCGCTCGCAATCGTGTCCGCCGTCATAGTTACTAGTGTTATAAGCGTTTATTGGTACATGAACAGACACAAGCCAATAAAGCACATTTTGTGGGAGGTGCGCTACACTCTCGACATGCAGGGAGCGGGCGTCGGCGGCCTTATCGACGACTTGGTGAACATGACAAGAAACAAGATAGTGTTGCCTGACGCGAACAGGAGAATCGCCGTCATCACGGGAGGGGCGCGCGGCATAGGCGCTGAAGTCGTCCGGGGATTGTTGAAAGCGAACATGGTTGTGATTATGGGAATTAGAAAACCAGAATTAGCTAAAAAATTAGCGGAACAATTCGAGAATGGAGAAAGTCTACACGCATTTCAGCTGGATTTACTGTCTCTAAAATCAGTAAAGGAGTTTGCTGATACTGTTTTGAAGAAGTTCCCAGAGATCCATATTTTAGTAAACAATGCTGGAATTATGTTTGGAGATTATAAATTAACTGAAGATGGTTTAGAAACTCAATTAGCAGTCAATCATCTCGGACATTTTTATTTGACACATCTTTTGTTGCCAGCGCTGAAAAAGGGTAGCAATGTTGGGGAATGCTCAAGGGTTGTAAATGTATCCTCATGTGCTCATTATCCAGGAAAAATATTCTTTGATGATATAAATTCAGAAGAATATTATGATACATCAGCGGCCTACTCTCAGTCCAAGCTAGCGCAGGTAATTAACATATTCTATTGGCCTTAATGCATATTAACATAAGTTAGTTTCTTAGGAAAGTTCAGTTTTAAATAATGTATTTTATTTTTGTTTCAGTTAATGTCTGCAAGATATATTAACAAAACTCTAGAAGAAAATGGAGACAGGGTGAGGTGCTTTTCTGTGCATCCTGGCATTGTTGATACAGATTTATTCAATGGTACCTTGTTTAGGACCTTGTTTCCATGGGCAATGAAATTGTTCTTCAAGAGTCCAGCTAAAGGAGCTGTGTCGATTCTCCACGCGTGTTTCAACAAGGACTTGGAGAAGAAAGGAGGACTATACATCAGCAATTGCATTGAAGGCATCAGTAACCAGTTCTCTAAGAATGTGGACCACCAGGAAAAACTGTTTGAAATATCTTGTGAACTAGTTAAAATAAATAAAGATAGTTTTGGTATAGCATAGTTACACTGTTAGTTAAGTTATGATAATTTTAGAAGACTGGTTATATCATATTTATTATCAAATTAGACTATTCTTAATACATTTTAGAGCTTACTTTTTAACGAGGATTAGTCTTATATTTAAGGTTGAAATGTAACCTTTATCATTTTTGAACTAACATATAAATGCACTTGCCAGGTATGTAATACCATGGCAATTCCAGATGTATATTTGTTTGTATCAAATTAATCTTTTTACAAGAATGATCTAAGTACTTTAGAATTTAATAAATATTTTTTTCAAATATTTTCTTGTTTTTTCCATCTACATCATCTAAGTAATATACCCTACAGATTGTTGGAGCATATTACTTGGATGACAAAATCAAAAGTGCCTTTTATTTTTTTGGGAGGATCCAAATCATGGATAGCCTTATATTTTTCCACATAATGTAGTTTTTTTTTTTTTCGTGGGACAGAAAACTTCTTTTAATTCTCATGATTTAATCATTTACATACAATATATAAGATGGCACGGTAATTATATTGAATAATAAGTAGCAAACACTTGCATTATATCAGAGAGATAACCTTATCATATTACACTTGAAAATATTCCACTGTCAGGCGTGATTTAGATATGTACAACAATTATTATAATAAGTCTGTGACATCCATACATTATTTAATGACATTCAATGACAAGCAATGTAATCTTTAATACTATGATTATACAAATATATGTTTAACGAAAATATACATTTGCCAAGTTTTACTCCACCAGTTCTTCTCATGGCAGAGGTTTTCTTTCCGAACCAGTGGTATTTTATCAACATCCATGTGTTCAATATAGGCATATTAATGAAGAATAAATAACATTCACTTGGTTTAATCTTACATTGACTCTATGCAGCATTACACCTCTTAATGAAACCAATTATTTTATTAAAACTTCATTGAGATTGTCTATTCAGCATTTCAAAAAACTTGATGTTACAGTTTTTCTACCATATTGATATTTTAAAACACAATGTCCAATTATCTTTTGTATGGCACAATGGAGATGCAGGATGAAATTAGCATATTTTATTACCTCTGCAAAATTGCTATGTGCATGTTCGAGAGAAACTGATATCTTAAACAAAGATCTAGTTTCTTTTATCTTTAAATTAGCCTTATTCAATCATTTATTTTGCAAGAGTGGCAACGAGAAATAAGCAAAGCACAACTTACCGGCTAAAGAATCCAGACAATCCTTTCTTCTTTAACTTTGCTTGCTCTTGATCTGATGTCACCTCACCAATATCCTCCTTAGAGGCACTAGATCCCAAAGAACACTCTGAGAGACTTGACACTGTGCTTGAAAACGACCCACCATCTTTGCCTCTCTGATGACCACTCACACTGCCACCCCAGTTCAAAGTGCTTTTTGGGGAGTCACTTGTATCACTCTTCTCACATGTTGATATCGAGAAGTTGCCTTCATCACTAAAACTGCTCTTTTTGGACAACTTGTCGAGGTCGTCTAATGTGTCTTCCGCGGGTTTTTCCACCTTGGGGCTCACAAAATGCAGCTGCTTAGTGATCGGGTTGTAAGCTAACTGCATGTTGTCGAGAGCCTCGCTCAGGCGCATGCCGCCCTTCTGGCACGGCGAAGCCATTGCGAATGTTTGAATTCCGAACGCGCTCAGACGCTCGGGCCATGTTTACGCGATATAGGGTTTCCCAGAATACCCATTGCTGATAATTTCATCAGACGATCATGTCAGCACTCGGTTCGATGTTTTCATTTCGGTTCTAACGGATCACTTAACGAAAACATAGCACTTAATGTTAGTGTATGATAGTCTAATTAGGTTTGCATAAAGATAAACACAACAACACAACCTTCGTTTACGGAAACACAAAGTGTAAAAATATTTACAGTTTTTTGATGAATATTTCTACAAATAAGCTAATGTTCCGTGATAGGTATAATTATTATTTACACTGTGAACTAATTTTTATTTCGTCTTATCTTAAGATACTAAACGCAAAGCACACACCCATCACCTTTTACTTTCTACTGTAAATAAATTGACATTTGCTTTGCTATTGCTTAGCTTCTCATCGCTCGGCTCGGCTCAAATGGGGGGGGGTCCGTGTTGTACTAAATACCAAAACAATATACTCCATTTCACTCCTCTTACGATCATGATTGCTAAGTACAAGCGGGACAGCATGCGCGGTTGCACATAAGGTTAAATTCGGACCAAAACATCTAATGTCAGGTTGATTCTGAAGTTAGCCGAAAGTTGAATATGCTACCAAATTACAAAAACACATTGTATGAAGAGCGGGACTTTCAATGACGCGTTTCTTGTATTTGTTAGGGTAAATTGAAATATCACACCGATTGTAGAGAAAGGCAGATAGGCCCTAATAAATTGAACGTTCTATACATCCGATCTCTTCTCACTTACGCACTGAACGTCGAGTAAGAAAGGGCTAGAACCATGTTATCTGACAGATACGTCATTATCTCCGCTTTCTCGCTCGCTGCACGATGTAATTCGCTCTCGCTCGCTCGAGATTTAGTGTAGCGAAAGATATTTTGTTACAAGATATCGACATCGATATTTACTTTTCATAATATTCCTCATCTGCGCCAGTCGTAAATAAATTGTATCTCCATACATTTGTATTGAGCTACAGTTTAACACATGTATACAAAATGTCATTTACGGTTCACGGCATTGACCACAATAAAAACAAAAACCATAGGTACCTTAACTTAACTACCTAAGTCCTGTTTCTGAGACACAACCACCTACGTGAGGTGTAGATAGCTACTTGATTCGGACTTTAAATAAATACTAAAATGTAATTTAGTAGTATTTAACAACTATAATAATAATCTATGTAGTTTCAGTTATCTACTGAAATAAACAATACAAAAGTTAATGTGGTAGGTATACGGAGTAGCAAAATAAACCTCCAGCTGTAGGTACTGGCCACCGCGCTCTCGCGGCAAGTTTGAATTATAAAATGCAAAAGCTGTCACGTCAAATACATTAATCTGTCTGGTGTGTTTTGGAATAATAAAATATGCAAATATATGTTTACTTATGAGTTTATTGTATAATTACTCTAACAAATTGGTAGCAGAGCGTGGTTTGCACAACTGTAAGTAAACAATACGTAAAATGGCATCGACGAGTTATCGAAATATTGAACCGCTGACCAAGTCAAACTATGACACATGGTGCTTACAAGCGCAAGCCGTCCTAATTAAAAATGATTATTGGGATATCGTAAGCGGCGAGAAAACATTGCCGCCTAGCGCCGATGCGGCGGCGAAGTTAGCGTTCGACAAGGAGGATTTGAAGGCAAAAGCTGAAATTTTACTTTTGTTGTCACCTTCCGAGCTGAAACAAATAAAGATCTGCCCGTCATCTAAAGCAGTATGGGACAAATTAAAAGCCACGTATCAAAGCACCGGGCCTGCGAGGAAAGCGACTTTGCTTAAGCAATTGGTTCTGAAGCGAATGACCACTAATGAAGACATCCGTGATCACATAAATAATTTTATGGATATTGTGGATCAGCTCGCCGATATGGATATAAAAATACCGCCAGAATTGCTAAGCATAATGTTACTCTACAGTTTGCCTACGTCATTTGAAAACTTTCGCATAGCCATAGAATCCAGAGACACATTGCCCAATCCTGACGTCCTGAAAGTTAAAATCTTTGAGGAATATCAGGCCCGGTATGGTAGTGAACAAGCCGAAAGCTCTGAAGCATACCACTTTAAGAAAGGTAAACAAAAACCATTCTGCAAGAGTTGTAAAAAGAAAGGGCATTCTACCGAGGCATGTTGGGGCAACAAAAAGAAAACCGCAGATGAGAAATCCAAAGAAAACCAATACAGAAATTACAATATCTGTCTGAGTACCGCACATTCAAGCGTCAATGAAGATGTATGGTGTCTTGATAGTGGATGCTCGTCTCATATGTGCGGCGCCAAGCCGCTGTTTTCCACCCTGACTCCTCAAAACGGCAGCCTGAAGTTGGCATCTAACAAATACACAAGTCAGATAGAAGGAAAGGGAAGAGTAACAGTAAACACAGACAAAGAAGGTTACAATTTCAATGACACCTTATTTGTTCCTGATGTGTCAGTAAATTTGCTATCCGTAGGCAAAATAGCAGATAGAGGAAACAAAGTCGTTTTCGAAAAAGACAAAGCTTATATAGTGAAGAAATTGACGAAATGGAGACATTCGACGATGCTTCTGAGATCGAAGAGTTACCAGAAAGTGGACGACCACAAAGAGCAAGGCACCCACCTTCATGGACAAAAGATTTCTTATTAGGTGAGAATGAGGAAGGTCATTTACTCACCGAGATCTGCAACATGTCTGACGGAAATGAAAATGAAGAATACTGGCATGACGCTATCAAAGCTGAAATCCGTGCACACATTAAAAATGGTACATGGAAAATTGAAAAGAGAAGCAAAGATACAAAACTTGTGGACTATAAGATGGTTTTAAGAAACAAAGTTGGACCCGACAACAACGTCACAAGAAAAGCCAGGCTTGTTGCAAGGGGCTTCACACAACGACCAGGAATAGACTACAACGAAACGTATGCCCCCGTAGCTAAATTAAGCTCGATTAGATCTGTCATTGGCATAGCCGTAGAAGAAGGGTTACAACTAAATCAAATGGACGTTACAACAGTATACCTAAATGGTGAAATACAAGAGAACATCTTCATGAAACTACCGGAGTATGTAGAACAATATGTTACAGAGATAATGGTAGAGGCTTGTGACGAAGATGATTTAACTTTATACAACAAGGCAAAGACGATGCTAGAAGATATAAAGAGCGTAGAAGGAGAGAAAGTATGTCACCTCACAAAGGCTATCTACGGTTTAAAACAAGCGGGAAGGCAGTGGTATACTAAATTAGATACAGAGCTAAAGAAACTCGGATTCAAAGCATCAAAGGCTGATCCATGCATTTACATAATGTCGAAAGGAGGAGAAAAGGTGATTATTGCCATATATGTAGATGATATACTTATAGCCTATTCTTGCCCGAGAAAACTTGCTGAAATTAAGAAGTTATTAAACGAAAAAATTGAAATGAAAGATCTGGGAAGACCAAAGAGACTCATCGGCATAGATGTACTATACAAGAAGGATGAAATTGAAATCAACCAACAAAAGTTCGTGGAAGATACTCTTAAAAAATTCAGAATGGACGATTGTAAACCAGCATCTACGCCCATGGAGCCTAGTCTCAAACTAAAGAGGAGTGAAGGAGACGAATCTCAACGCTCTCAGCTTCCTTATAAAAATCTAATAGGTACGCTTATGTATCTGGCAGTCGCAACTCGACCCGACATAATGTTTGCCATAAGCTATCTGTCACAGTTCAATGACTGCTACAACGAAGAGCACTTCAAGTGTGCTAAAAGAGTGCTTCGTTATTTAAAGTCGACTAAGAGTGTCGGCTTGATATTTAAGAGAACGGGTAATAAATTGTACGGCATGGCAGATGCGGATTGGGGCGCATGTAAACTCGATCGCAAATCGTTCTCAGGCTACGTTTTTAAATACGCGGGAACAGCTGTAAGCTGGATGGCTAATAAACAAAAGAGCATCGCTTTATCTACTGCTGAGTCAGAATACGTTACATTGACCGAAGCTGCAAAAGAAGCAATCCACTTGAAAAACCTGTTTAAGGATTTGGGAGCAGACTTCGAACGCATACTTATTCTAAATGACAACCAAGCAGCGCTGAAACTAAGTCAAAACTCAATGGTTACCGCAAAGTCGAAACACATTGATTTAAAAATGCACTTCATAAGGAATTGTATCCAAGATGGATCTGTAGAGGTCAAGTATCTGCAAACCGAAGACATGGAGGCAGACCTGCTGACCAAAGCCCTAGCTGGCCCACGACTGCAAAAACTACGCAGCAGACTAGGAATCTTCTGATGGCCACGACACCGCCGTGAAGAGGAGTGTAGGTACTGGCCACCGCGCTCTCGCGGCAAGTTTGAATTATAAAATGCAAAAGCTGTCACGTCAAATACATTAATCTGTCTGGTGTGTTTCGGAATAATAAAATATGCAAATATATGTTTACTTATGAGTTTATTGTATAATTACTCTAACACCAGCTCACTCATATCTGTATTTCCAGTTTCTGTATCTCAACCCTAGTAGCATTTTAAGTTGGCCCCACGTTGAGCCATTGATCACCGAGTTGGCCCAACGAAATGCCAACGAAAATGCTGCTAGGGAAACGCCTCGCCTACACAAAATTCACACCGATAAACGTCGATGAATATAAACTTTAAAATAAATCAACACTATAAGTGTCCACTTGACGTTGACGTGACGGCGAAATTGTTTACTATTTTTTTTAACACTGTGGTGAACACTAGATGAAGACGAGTCGTCAATCGACTCAAAATACCATACTATTCGTCTCATTCTAACTCAAGTGAGCTGACCATAAGAAGTGACAGAGACAACTATATGAAACATCGTCTTGCTTTATACTGCGCGTCTGTATTAGTCTGTGAAATAGGACAGCACGGCTAGCACGCGACGGTGCGCGAGCTCTCTCGATTTTTCTCGCACTATCCGTCTCTCTCTTATTAGAACACTTAGAAGAAGAGGTATAGTGCGATAAAAATCGAGAGTATGTCGCGGCCGTCGCTTGCTAGACGTGCTGAATCACACTTGAGCGCCTGCGGTGGCGGTCAATAGTAAATTAGACAAGTAGTAACAAGTTTACTATTGACCGCTGCAACCAGGCCGCGCCAGTGTGATGGGGGCTTAAAGCCTCTCACAGACTAGTGCAGCCTGGCCATAGCCAGAGGTGAGCGAATAGGCCTGCACGTCTATCATGAGACGGCCGCGATCTTTCTCTATCTCACGATTTTTCTCTTACTATAACCTCTTGTTCTATTCTAAGTGTTCTAATAAGATAGAGACGGATAGAGCTCGCGCGCCGTCCTGTGATAGCCGTGCTCACACATAACCTCCAATAGATAGAGCCTATAAGCGATTTAGTTGGATGCAAAGGTCACCACAGTTGGCGGTAGGTGCGGGTTGCGGGGGGGTCGGTAACGGCGCTGCGATTAGCTGTTTCGAAAATAGCGCGCTTTGTCACATAATGGCGCCAGAAGCGTAGTGATGGGACGCGTTCGTTGTTAACGGTTTTCAGCGGTGCCGCAATCAATTGTTAGTAGAATATTTTACATGGCGTAGGTACCTGTTAACATAGTTTAAATTTTTGAACGGCTGTCACTGATATATTATTATCATGTTTCGTTCATCGACTGTTTTGATCACCACGTAACATAAAAAAGTATGTTAATCATAATTACATCGAGTAGTCATATAAAATAATTATTTCTAGCCATTTTACAACATTCACTGCATTATCGTGTGTATATATGTGCCTTCGTCCCGTTCGTATTTTACATACTTACTAGGAAAGGGCGAATGCGATGTTTATTGGACATTAACGCGAATGTTCTAGCTAGGCTTATGTATGATATTTTAAGATTGGTATAGCTAGGTAAGGAACGAAAACGATGTCATAAAAAAGTACATATATTTATTCAATGTGATAAAATTATGTGGTTGATGATAAACCTCGTCATCATTCAAGAAGGCGTTAACGTGCTCACTAGCGCCACTGGTAAATAATTGTGATTATTTATATTTAACGATAGATATTTAAAAAAGGAGGCCACTACACACTGTATTTTGTAATTAAGCTACACAACTAACCACTTCCGAGATCCCTCACACGTCATCGAAGTCCAGCATGAGGTCCATCTCGTGACACTAGTCCTAATTGCTCTCGAAGACGATTCTAAAAAACCCAAATGCCATGGCTCCATCACTAACCACCTCCGAGAACATACTACCTATGTATTCATTATTACATTCTATTTCATTCTACTTTATATGAATGAATACTAATACATAGCAATAGCTAACTTCGACACTACATAATATTCTACAATACTCTAAATTACCCAAAAAATAAAATAAAACTACATAATATCTACTCTTAAATCAACAAAAAACTTCCACCACGGCTATCATGCGACGGCGCGCGAGCTCTCTCGATTTTTATCGCACTATCCGTCTCTTTCTTATTAGAACACTTAGAACAACAGGTATAGTGCGAGAAAATTCGAGACTATGTCGCGGCCGTCTCATGATAGACGTGCTGTAGGTACTACAATAAGATATTCCGTTAATTAGCTCTGGAAGCTATAAAATAGGGCGAGATAGTAATTTACTACGTCTCCCTCTACCTCATAGCTTGTAAGACGGTTGCAGTCCGCCACACTGCCTTCTTGGTGCAGTTTAAACCTTATAGTACATCGTATACATTATCTATGATTTCTTACAAAATAATTTTGACAAGGCAATGACAAGGATATAAGTATTAATAATCTTTGTTTGGTGAATTTTCGTATTGAAATAGTACACGAAAGCACGGATGAGTTAACGTATTGTTTCCTTAAATGAATCTGAATTGGTAAAAATTCGAAAGAATCACTAGCCCATCACTAGAATGTCACGTGCTTTCGTGAGAAAGGAACAGTATATTGCCATTTCCATTTGATGAAAAGGGACATGGATACTTCACTACTTCTTATGGACCAGTGTAAAATGAACTCCGCGTGACAGACTGAAATTTACATTTATATGATAAATTTAACTTACCTGTGAAATGTTATTCAGTGGGTTGTGTAATTAGACGTTCGGGAGTTTTTCCATCACCACTTCACACAGCAAGAACTAACTTTTGTCGCAAAATCAAGTTTAATTTATTGGTTGTTTTACGCACGTATAGATCGCGGACCTGGTCGATACTGACAATATGGCGCGGGGTAGTGGGGGGTTATCAGTGCAAAAACATATATGCGTGGTGACCGCACGTCGCCCTGTAGGCTCTATCTATTGGAGGTTATCTGTGGCCGTGCTGAATCACACACACAGTGAAGATGCACTTTGTTTGTTAGACAAAAAACAGACAGCTGCAGCACGTCTAGCATACGACGGCCGCGACATACTCTCGATTTTTATCGCACTACACCTCTTCTTCTAAGTGTTCTAATAAGAGAGAGAGACGGATAGTGCGAGAAAAATCGAGAGCTCGCGTGCCGTCGCGTGCTAGCCGTGCTGGCCATTCTTTAAAAAACTGAATATTCTACCGCTACCCTGTATGTACATAAAAAAGCATGCTTGTTGAACATTTTAGCAAGCAGAACATTTTAGCAAGCAGTTCTTACGATAGATCGCAGTGCAGCAAAGGCAGCTTCGGCCAAAGGCAGGATAAAGAAATTGAAAGACGAATCCAGAACGCCTGGAGAAGCTATTGGTCTACAAAAGAGCTTCTGAAGCGAGATCTTCCTTTAACCCTGAAGCGAAGACTTGTCGATATGTGTATTCTGCCCGTCTTAACCTACGGTGCCCAAACATGGTCACTCACCGACGCACAAAAGACCAGATTGAAGATTTGCCAACCGGCTATGGAGCGTAGCATACTGGGAGTGAAACGGATCGACCATGTCCGAAACTACGCTGCGCTCAAAAACCCGCATTGCCGACGTTGGGGTTAAGACCGCCAAGTTGAAATAGGAATGGGCTGGCCACGTCTGCCGCATGCATCCACAGAGGTGGGCGATACACAGTGGATCTGATTGATGAATCTTATGAGACAGATTGGAAAATAGCCATGGAGTGGGTGCCACACGATGGGCGGCGGCCACGTGGCAGGCCGAGACGGAGATGGCGGGCCGACCTGGACGCATTTTGTAACGATTGGCCAGAGATTGCTCAAATCCGGAACGAGTGGAAGTCGGGAGGGGAGGCCTTTGCCCAGCAGGGGGACACTCTATAGGCTTAGAAAAAAAAGACCGAGTTGCACTCCGAGAGTGCCGGCAGAAGTGAAAAGTTGAATAATTTTAATTTTTAAAAACCCCTGCCTCTCCGTGCCCAGCGCCGCTAAAGAAGTTTTCACTTCAAAAAAAAAAGCAACACCCCCCTGTAGATCTACGGATTTTTACAGCGGCCACGCCCACACCCTCCGGATTTTCAAAAATCCGAATTGGCAACACTGAATCTTACCTTACGCATTCTTCCAATATTACGGTCACGTGACTTGTGGCGAGTTTAACAATTTTTCCCCATCCCAAAAAGTGCACAGCGCCGCTAAAGAAGTGTTCACTGTCAAAATTAAAAAAATTGTATGACAAATTAAATGGGTTTGGATTCTTTGGATAGTTTTTTTTTGTGCTATTGAAATACATTAACATTACTATTCATTTATTTTTAAATTTATTAAAGCATATTGGTTAATACATTGTACGCTATATGATAATTATTTTAGTCCTGTATAATTTTTGCATGTCGTTCACCGACCGAATACTGTACTGCTGAACCTCGACACCCTGTACTACGTTTATAAGTATTCTGGCAAATAAAATAAGTTTATTCTATTATATGCGGGTTGCGCAGGACCGGTCATTCTGGCACTCTTTGGGTGTCCAGCAGCGGACTTATTTCGGCTGATATGATGATGATTATGGTCTCTTGAAATAAAAGTATATTTTTTATGAAAATATTTTAATCTTTCCATTTCCATATCGAAAACAATATTTTCCATGAATCAATAATTCTTCCTGTTCCTGGTCTGTTTACAACCTCAATTAATTATTAAGGCCAGTAATAAATATAAGTATTAATTATTACAAAAATATAATTATCTAGTATAATACATCGTTCATCATCAATATTTACAATTTAGGGCTTATTAGTAGAGTGCCGTAGTCAACAAGGAACCCCTCTAGTTTTGCCATGTCCGTTTGCCTACATGGTTGTCCGCGTCAGTGACTCTGTGTTAAAAAGCTATTTTGGGGTACTTCCTCTACTGGTAAATAATAATATTAATCCCACGGTGTGCGCTGTCGTAACAAAAGTTTTGTTTTTTTTGAAACATAAACCGGTTCAGAGCCTTGTTTGCATTATATTGAGCACACGCCAGAAAAAAATACTACCGGGTCGGGTGGGCATTTTCGCGAGAAGAGATGCATCGTTAGTGACGTCACCGAGTATAAGTTGAAAACGTTCCATTTTGTAACCAAAATCAACCTTATAATTTGTATGACAAATAAAATGGAACACTTTTAAGTAGTACTCGGTGACGTTACTAACGATGCATCTCTTATCTCGAAAATGCCCGGGTATGTGAAAAAATGCAGACAAAAACGATCCCGGTTGACCAAATTAAAAAAATTACGTCTTAACTTTGTTGGACGGGCAACTACGGAACCCTACACTGCACGCGTGCCCGACACGCACTAGGTCGGTATTTTTAATCATCAGATAAATAGATATTTTTTGGATAAATGGATGTTTCCTTCTTTCACACGACACAAAATTTACTTTATCTGACGATTGAAAAATTACCAATATGATGCAGTAGGTGCAGTGCATACATACAATGAAGTCTGCAAGATAGTTCAACCTTTTCTCCACCATGCGACTTAAAAATTAATGTAAATGTGGTCAAAATGTTTGATATACTACATCTAACATCCCTGCAAGTCTTTGTTTCCAAAAAGCCTTATTCATAACCGATCATTAAATCTATTATAGCTAAAACGCCGTTAAATCGCGTTTATTTTTATTGGTCACGTTGAAATTTGTGTTTAGGAGAAAGGGATAAGACATTTCAGCTACCGTAAAACACCCTATGTTCGCCTGTCATACCAATCTTCGCCTAAAAATAAAATGTTGAAAATTCTCCTAAAATGTGTACCGAACGTCGCCTATAAAACTACCATATCTGTTAGGAAATTTATCTGTGGCAACATTTTTGCGACAGTTTCGTGACTAACTTCAGCATTTTGACTTTTAAAGCGTCTTGACGTGTGTTGGGTGCGACCACGATTTTGTTCGGTGTGCAAACTTCTGTCTGTAGCGGCACATGCACAACAGGTGAGTCTTTATAGTAATACATCTTGTATTTCAAATTTAATGCTCTTTCACATGAATTTATTAGTTTTCTCGTATCACGCGTAATTAAAGAGTTATCATTGACAATGTCGTCGTCAAGGTCAAAACGCCATCTGCCTTCCGAACTTTGCCTACCCGTAGGGTTGTCACTTCAGTGTAAAGAAAGTAATATTATCCATTGTGTTATTGTATGTATAAAAAAATAGTTTTAAAGCTTTCCTCTCCTCCCCTACCATGTGCGTGTGGTGGGTGCGCGTGCGTGTGTGTGCGTGTGAGTGTGTGTATGTATGTATGGGCGTGTGGGTATCTCTCTCTCTGCCTGTGTGTGTGTGTATTAATTTTTGTATTTATTTCCCATGTATCTTTTACATATTAAAACACAAGACCCTCTTTATTTTGTAACAGTCAGGTAAAACAATATTTTTGACAACCCTGAATCATCGTTGCCAATTGTATGAAAACTCGCTAGATGTCGTCCTATCTTCGCCTATGATGAAAAAGTGTGGTAAATGAGGCCTTCAGAACGAGGGAGTTAGGTTAAATATACATTTCCAGTATCGTACAGGAGGTAGAACTTAATTTCAATGGCGTGTGCCTATATTCACTCATGTTAGATGGGGTAGGCGAAGTTAGGCAAAAAGACATAACCTCGCCTACTGACTTCGAGCTTGTATTTTAGACCTTAATAATGATACGATTCGGTTGTTTCTAAATTAAATATAAGCGAAAACATAATCTACACCATTTAGACATTAGTGTTGCCGCAATAAAAAAGTCGTTTAAGAAAAAAAACAAAAATATGTCAAAAACCAGGCGAAGATAGGGTGTTTTACGGTAACTGTTTTTTTTGTTAAGTTTTATGTATTATATTGCTGCAAAATATCGCCGGGACAGCTCTCTTTATCGTTGCGTTTGACTCTAGCGGTGAAAAGGTTGAATAAAGTGGGCGTTGTTTACATTAGCCAATATGATTCAAAACATACAATGTAAATTATAGAATAGCTTAGAGCTAAAACAAAACACATTCCAGCAGGTTAGTTCCCTTTTGCTAAACTACGCTCATAATATCAATAATTAAGCGAGCACTTGCAATTTACAAAATGCATAGGACGAATCTGATAATACTTAATGAAACATAAAATTTAGATTGTTTAGCTGTAAAGTGGCTGTATAAGTGTATAACACTGCCTCAACTCTTTGGTTCATTCGGTGATTGGTTTTCTGTGGCACTTAATTCCGGAAACAGCTCCATAATACATAAATCGAGAAGATTGTACACCAACTGCAACAAAAATGTAGAAAAAGTACGGTTACACAGCAGTTGTTTTATGTTTAGCATTTATAAAATGAATCCGATGCAATAACGGAACGAAACATACGTCGCAAGGGCTGGGCATTTACTGGCGCCATCTAGTGACAGTAATAGGGTATACATTTGACAACAGTGAAAATAAATTATTTTTGCGTTAGCAACAGATAAACATTACAAAAATACTCGGAAATTCTAAAATATCTTTCATTTATGTTTGCCATTTTATAAGATGTTTACGTACGCAGCTATAGGTTACGAGTGCACTAATAGAAAAATGGCGGTCCAGCGCCTATGTACAAGACGGAATTTTTAGTACGCCCTCCGGATTTTCAAAAATCCGAATTGGCAACACTGAATCTTACCTTACGCATTCTTCCAATATTACGGTCACGTGACTTGTGGCGAGTTTAACAATTTTTCCCCATCCCAAAAAGTGCACAGCGCCGCTAAAGAAGTGTTCACTTTCAAAATTAAAAAAATAGTATGACAAATTAAATGGGTTTGGATTCTTTGGATAGTTTTTTTTTGTGCTATTGAAATACATTAACATTACTATTCATTTATTTTTAAATTTATTAAAGCATATTGGTTAATACATTGTACGCTATATGATAATTATTTTAGTCCTGTATAATTTTTGCATGTCGTTCACCGACTGAATACTGTACTGCTGAACCTCGACACCCTGTACTACGTTTATAAGTATTCTGGCAAATAAAATAAGTCTATTCTATTCTATGCGGGTGGCGCAGGACCGGTCATTCTGGCACTCTTTGGGTGTCCAGCAGCGGACTTATTTCGGCTGATATGATGATGATTATGGTCTCTTGAAATAAAAGTATATTTTTTATGAAAATATTTTAATCTTTCCATTTCCATATCGAAAACAATATTTTCCATGAATCAATAATTCTTCCTGTTCCTGGTCTGTTTACAACCTCAATTAATTATTAAGGCCAGTAATAAATATAAGTATTAATTATTACAAAAATATAATTATCTAGTATAATACATCGTTCATCATCAATATTTACAATTTAGGGCTTATTAGTAGAGTGCCGTAGTCAACAAGGAACCCCTCTAGTTTTGCCATGTCCGTTTGGCTACATGGTTGTCCGCGTCAGTGACTCTGTGTTAAAAAGCTATTTTGGGGTACTTCCTCTACTGGTAAATAATAATAATAATCCCACGGTGTGCGCTGTCGTAACAAAAGTTTTGTTTTTTTTGAAACATAAACCGGTTCAGAGCCTTGTTTGCATTATATTGAGCACACGCCAGAAAAAAATACTACCGGGTCGGGTGGGCATTTTCGCGAGAAGAGATGCATCGTTAGTGACGTCACCGAGTATAAGTTGAAAACGTTCCATTTTGTAACCAAAATCAACCATATAATTTGTATGACAAATAAAATGGAACACTTTTAAGTAGTACTCGGTGACGTTACTAACGATGCATCTCTTATCTCGAAAATGCCCGGGTATGTGAAAAAATGCAGACAAAAACGATCCCGGACGACCAAATTAAAAAAATTACGTCTTAACTTTGTTGGACGGGCAACTACGGAACCCTACACTGCACGCGTGCCCGACACGCACTAGGTCGGTATTTTTAATCATCAGGTAAATAGATATTTTTTGGATAAATAGATGTTTCCTTCTTTCACACGACACAAAATTAACTTTATCTGACGATTGAAAAATTACCAATATGATGCAGTAGGTGCAGTGCATACATACAATGAAGTCTGCAAGATAGTTCAACCTTTTCTCCACCATGCGACTTAAAAATTAATGTAAATGTGGTCAAAATGTTTGATATACTACATCTAACATCCCTGAAAGTCTTTGTTTCCAAAAAGCCTTATTCATAACCGATCATTAAATCTATTATAGCTAAAACGCCGTTAAATCGCGTTTATTTTTATTGGTCACGTTGAAATTTGTGTTTAGGAGAAAGGGATAAGACATTTTAGCTAACTGTTTTTTTTGTTAAGTTTTATGTATTATATTGCTGCAAAATATCGCCGGGAGCGACAGCTCTCTTTATCGTTGCGTTTGACTCTAGCGGTGAAAAGGTTGAATAAAGTGGGCGTTGTTTACATTAGCCAATATGATTCAAAACATACAATGTAAATTATAGAATAGCTTAGAGCTAAAACAAAACACATTCCAGCAGGTTAGTTCCCTTTTGCTAAACTACGCTCATAATATCAATAATTAAGCGAGCACTTGCAATTTACAAAATGCATAGGACGAATCTGATAATACTTAATGAAACATAAAATTTAGATTGTTTAGCTGTAAAGTGGCTGTATAAGTGTATAACACTGCCTCAACTCTTTGGTTCATTCGGTGATTGGTTTTCTGTGGCACTTAATTCCGGAAACAGCTCCATAATACATAAATCGAGAAGATTGTACACCAACTGCAACAAATATGTAGAAAAAGTACGGTTACACAGCAGTTGTTTTATGTTTAGCATTTATAAAATGAATCCGATGCAATAACCGAACGAAACATACGTCGCAAGGGCTGGGCATTTACTGGCGCCATCTAGTGACAGTAATAGGGTATACATTTGACAACAGTGAAAATAAATTATTTTTGCATTAGCAACAGATAAACATTACAAAAATACTCGGAAATTCTAAAATATCTTTCATTTATGTTTGCCATTTTATAAGATGTTTACGTACGCAGCTATAGGTAACGAGTGCACTAATAGAAAAATGGCGGTCCAGCGCCTTTGTACAAGACGCGAGGGCGGCGGGCGGCGCCGCGCGTCGCAGCTGCGTGAGTGCTACTTGACGTTGTTCCCTCGGGCAGTCGTCGAGCAGAGCGGTGTATCGTGACTAGTACCTGTTTGTTGAGTGCTGGCCGCTGCAGCAGCTGGAACGCTGCGTCGAGCGCGCGGCCGCCGCCGAGCGCCGCGAGGGCGGCGGGCGGCGCCGCGCGTCGCAGCTGCGTGAGTGCTACTTGACGTTGTTTGTTAGCTGGCAACCGGACGGGTATGGATTTCTTGCCGAATAAAAGATCTGTTAACACGAAAAAAGTACAGTCAGATTTATAGGTTTTTGACGTGACATCCTGTTTTTAAGTACAACATTTTCGTAAATGTAATAATCAGCCTACGCATATATTTTTTTAATGGTTGAGAGGATTGTCACATTGATCTAACGAAAAATATATCTGATTTCCATTGCCCAGTTTTATCAAGATCCGTTAGAGCGTACAAATATTGCATTTCGCGGAGACGAGTGGGCGCGTTTCTATTATTATGACGTTAAAGTCCAATTTCTTAAGTATTGTAATAAAAATTATAACTCGTTTGTGACGTAGGGGACAACGTCACCGAGCAGGGCGCGCCGCGCAACACCCGCCGACCGCTGAGTAAGCGCTGCGCGACCGCCAGCATCAAATGTGCTAACATGTCCTCCGCCACACCCCAGAAAGGAGTGTGGCCGATGTCCACACGACATAGCGTCAGACCCCCAGCACCCAGATGCGTGGTACTCCGCAGATAGGCCAACGACACTCTCCAATATTGACCGCAAAGCCTAGATGGCCGTCGATATCATCGAACAAAAGGCAAGATGGAAACTGATGACCGGCTCATCGCTACGAGTCGAGGAAAAGCGCCGCCAAAAAGGATCCAAACCAGATCTGAGGCTCTAGTATAAGTTTTACCAAAACAAAACTTTACGATCGCGTTTGCGTTTTACCCTCAATTTGTATGGGATTTGACAGCTAAACGCGAACGCGGTCGTAACGTTTTGTTTCGGTAAAACTTATACTAGAGCCTCTGGCCACCCCCACCCTTCAGAAGGAGAGTGTGTGAGAAGACCCGCTGCTTGCCGCTTGGATCCCGAGTGTCAGCCTGAGAAGCGAGTCCGTTCGATATCCAAATTACTGCCTGGCGACTTGGTTGCCGAGTGTCAGCCAGAGTAGCGAACCCCTCCGATAACCGTGTTATTGCTGGCCGCTTGGCTCCCGAGTGTCAGCCGGAGTTAGACTTACATATTTTCGATACTCAGTACTCTTTTCAGTATGTACTCTACGCGCTACCAACATTAGAGAAGTTAAGCGTTCCCGTTTAAATATGCGATGGAGGGCTTTCTTTTTTACTGCCCGTGGTGAGTACACAATTTTACGTCTTCAACTGGCCGTAATGCGAGTTTTACCGTACGCGTAGCATGCGGTAAAACTCCTATATATGGCTATATACATTTAGCTTCTAGGGGAAATATGTAAACATATTTATAATTTATAAAACATTTCATTTAACCAATCAAAACACTTCACCGTATTAAATCCGCCAATCACAACTCTTTTGAATAACATTTGTATTTGCTATCAACTAACCAGAATACAGCTTTTCGCCGTGAAATTAATTATTGATTATGGATGGATAATCTTTGATTTTACTATTTTCTCGCAGTCGAAGTGAAAAGTAGAGTGTATATCTCTGGTCTAAAAGCCATATTACCCCTCGAACAACTAAAATAACTATCTCGTGATCTCGTGAAGAATAGTAGATTGTACGACAATATGTGTATTACTCACCATGTCCAAGTCTAATGAGGTGCGCCAGCCGGCGCTCGCACAGCCTGCGCGCGAGCGCGGCGCGCAGCCAGCTCTCCGTGACGTCATCGACTGCGCGCCGCACGCTGCCCAGTACACCGCCCACTACGCGCACTACCCAACTGCGCGCATTCACCACTTTTATCACTAGAAACAGAGTTATCGGACCGTTCAATAACGACGTGAATAAGTCGTAAGAGTTATGCCGAAAACGCTGGACCAATCAACCTTGTCTTGTTGCCTGTTGCTATTGTTACATATCATAAGTTACTATTTGGAACTGGTACTTTACACCTTATGATTGTAATCTGATTGTAAACTCATGTTTATGGCTAGGCAAGCATGTTAGGATTTATTTTAATTATGAAACTCTTGTTCTTTTATCTCTTAGCTTACAGAATAAAGGCTAGAAAAGTTGATTGACGAATAATATGTCTTTTTCGATTTTTCGTAGCGTAAATAGAAAATATTTCGGGTCGCCAAAATTAACTGTTGCCGATGATATCATGTCTGGTAAGTCCGATCGACGCATTTTAAATCCTCAAATAGCGAGTTATACATATCGCTATATTAATTTCATTGTAACTTTCAAACACTTCATTTTAACAAGTCAAGAATACAAAATTTGTGTACACATGGACATACAACATTGCCGTATATACTGACATCCTATTTGATTACACTGGGCCTTAATGTTTACTCACATAAATACATGAGGCACTGCGTGAACCCGCGCACTTTGTCCTGGTAAGCAGCGTCGACGATGTCCGCGCTCGGCTCCCGCTCCCAGTTGTTCCCGAACACCTGCTCGCGGATGTCGCGCCGCCGCCGCTTGCTCGCCTCCTCGCTTACTTCCAGCGCTTCTTCGATGCCTGCGCCTTGCTTGCTGAAATCAAGGGCACATGTAACGGTCTAGTCTCTAGCGGATCCATGGTCTAAGAAGGGGCTCAAGCACCCTCGTAAAGCGTCTGTCTTTACCAAAAACTAACCCCAGCAGTAAGTTTACAGCACACAATACCACCAACACACTTGCACGATAAATTATTACATATAACAGAACACAATACATGTCAAAAAGAAAAGGTCTATAAGTTGAGAACATTCGGAATTATAGAATACATTTAAAATATGTTAAAATATTAAAGAATTGTTCATTAAAACTGTCGAGGAACTGCTTAGCAATACGGCATAATCTAGTAAAGCGATCAGCAAACATGTCAGCCTCCTCGTGCTGAGCGAGCATTTGGTATAATAAAGATATTGCGGGCGCGGTGGGAGCGTATCGAGCGCGGGCCGACACGCGTCGCCACCGCCACGCAACACAAACCCTGGGGACCCTCGTCCGAAACACCAACCCGATCCTCTCGAGCACAACCGGGCTGTCCACTCTGTGATGGACAACAGATAGTGGACTAACAATAACAACTTCCTCCTCATCCGAAGCGTGTCTAGCCCAACCATCCCGGAGACAAACAATCAAGGGTACAGGTATGGGTAATACCCGTAGGATTTGCGGTATAACCAGCGGGCGAATTTACGCTGTACTCTTTCCGCCAACAGAGAGTATTTATCCTCGTAGGGATCTTAAATAACAGCCCCAAACTCCAACCTACTACGGACATAGGCACTGTACAAAACCACAGCGTCTCCGGCATGGAACTGCTCGGCGCCCTCATGACGAAACCTAGGGTTTTGCTAGCCCGTTTACAAATAATAGATACGTGTTATTGGAAATCTGGTTTTGTATCTAAAACTAAACCTAGGTCGCTGATTTCGTAGACTCTTTCCAAACAAGCGTGCCCCAGGCTGTAATCGGTTAAAAGTGGCAAGCGCTTACTTGAAAATGTAATGACCTTGCATTTTGCTTCATTAAAAGGCAAACGAATGCAACACTCCACTCAGCTGCCGCATTGATGTCGCTCTGCAACGCAGCGCTATCCGCCACACTACTGATGCCGAGCAACAACTTTAGGTCTTCCGCAAAAAGCAGACACTCGGCTGAACGAATTGTATCACGCACATCGTTAATTATTAAAAGAAATAACGTAGGCCCTAGACTAATGTCCTGACTCACCCCAGACAGCGTGCAGTAATCGTTTGACTCGAAGCCGCCTACCCTGACATATTGCTGCCGTTCGCACAAGTAACTGGAAATTAATCTTAAAAACTTTGGCGTGAAGCCCAGTAATGCAAGCTTTTCCAGCGTTCCTGGCGTCCAGCGTCCATCTCCTTGCAGACGTAGTCAGCGAGGGCAACTAGGTTTGTGGTGGTAGACAAGGCTTTACGAAAACCGTGTTGACTGGTGAGCAAACGATTAGACAGCTGTTGACTTATATGTCGATTAAGGGTCATCTCAAATACTTTACCGAATACGGATAGAACTGCAAATACTGCAATGCGTCTAATAGAGGTGACGTATGGGATCCGATATGGATCGGATCATCCTTTGGGAACTAGCGTTACTCTAGATTTTTTCCAACGAGTAGGATAGATGGATTGTTTGAGCGAGAGGTTAAAAACGTACAACAAGGGAGTCACCAAGGCGGAAGCACAATCCTTGGCCAAAAACACCGGAACACCGGGATACCATCATCCTTGCCAAAATCCTGAATCCGTCACTGGGGCATGCTATTAACTTTAGTAGTTAAAACGTTCTTTAGCTTTTGGATATGGCGTCGCAGTCATGGATTTATAGGGTCTACACGATCGTCAGATGCCATCAGAAATATCACACGGGCGTCAATATCCAGGGGGTGTCCACCTGGCGCGCCGATGAGATTACACCAAAACAGAGGGGTCGAAATCTGTTGCAGTGATAACCTTCAGTCTTGAGGAACCGACGGAGCAGGTTTAGTTATATATACTCACAAAGCTTGGGAACGGTTCAAGTTCGAAGAGACTCTCTGTCCCTTCCCTTCTCTTTCCACAACCAATGCGTGACGGCGGCGACCATAATGTTAAGGTAGAATCGACTTTTCGAGCACATTGGACGACTAATTACTTATTGAACTGTTCACAAACTAATTTACTTACAGCGCCTGATACCGCTCCATATCAGCAGACAGCAGGAAATTCCTCAGGAAAGACTCCAAATGCTGCCCCTTCTCTTTCCTCAGGCGATGCGTGACCGCAGTAACTATGTTCCCGATATCAGGCCCGTTGAGAGCGGCTGCAGCAGCGGCTAGTGCGAAGTCGGAACCAGAGAGGAATAGCCTAAGCAGAGCGCTGCTTTGGAGGAGGGGGGCTGCTAGGGCGCGCTGGAGGAAGTCCTCGTATTTGTAGCGCAGCGTTTCCAGAGGGCTGTTGTCTCTGCAGATGTAATACATAAATATCACAATATAGTCGTAAGTTTTGGATAAAACACAAATCTTCTCGTTTCTACAGGCAGTTGATAACATATTTACGTTGGGATCATTTAAGATTATTCCGAACCAGATTCTGATCGAGACCTAGGATAAAATATTTTAATCCAGACTATGAACTATCTTCGTGCTAATTTTCATCCAAATCGGTTAGGCCGTTTAAGCGTGATTGAGTAACAAACATTCACACATCTAAACTTTCCCATTTTTAATAATAATTATTATCATAATGCTAGCAGGATTAAGAACCGAAAATCTCTCAAATAATTATCGTAAAAAACCTCGAGAAAAACGAGGAAAATTATTCCGAAGAGTTAGAGTTGCCCTGTAAATGGCAGCGGCAGGACACTAAGCGGGGTCTTCATACGTTCGTAGTAGATCGCATGTATTGCAACCATCATCTTGAACGGTTTCTGGGTTTAGGTTTCGTTCTGTAACTTCTTCTGGTGTGGCGCAACGAAGTGGATGACCAGAATGCGGTCCCCGGACTGCACGGTCGTCGCATACGGGCTGAGGGTAAGGTTAGGTCCACAGGCAGGGCAGGGTTACCTCCTCGAGGGCAGCGGCAGCTCGCTGAGCAGGCGCTCGCCGTGGAACTCGAGCAGCTTGGCGCGCAGCAGGTGGAAGTCGTGCTCGCTCCTGTCCACGCGCCACAGGCGGGGCTGCGCGCCCTGCTCCACGCAGCACACGCAGAGCGTGAACACGCGCACGGTGCCTTGCCGCGGCGGGACTTGCTGAAACGGGCAACAATACGTCTGATTGACGCTACTATAGCTCCAAAAATGTTGTCGGTTGCTCGCAAATGTCAGCCCGTTGTGATGTGTTGCCTTGCCTGGCAAATGCGCACGCAAATCTGAGAATTTTTTAAACGAATGATTATTTTTGATCATGATACGTTCGGAACCTATAATAACACATTGCGGCCACTACTTTATTTTCCACAAAAACTTTCATTTAATCACGAACTAAAAACGACTCTTTTTACAACTCGTATCAACTTCCGCCAACAGTTTGTTGGCAGAAATAAGCTCCCTTTCTGTACATTACTGTTTTAAGTTAGCTATTTAGTTAAGTATATCAATTGCAAGTACTAGTAACGAGCGAGGGCCACAACCGCAGCTTGCCACAGCCACCAGTGTACTCACCATCCTGATCTCCACGTCGGTGAGCACGACCTTGTACGTGTAGAGGTCGTCCAGCTCGGCGAGGTCGAGGCACGCGAGCAGCACGCCCTCGTCCACCTCGCCGCCGCGCTCCAGTATGAGCCCGGACACGGGCGCGCTAGGACCCTTGGAGCGGGTTGGAGGCACCCTGTCACAAAGGCTCATATTTAGAAAGGATGCCTTAATTTTTCGGGTCCGTGCCTCAGGCGGAAAAAGGGAACCCTTATAAAATCACCTTTTCTGAATGTTTGCTATAATTATTTGCTCTTAGCACCGAAAAATCCTATGATCGATTAAGAACTTAGAGCGGAACTAGCGGGCTGCATCAGTTTTAACTGTACAGTCGACCTGTTCAGTTAAAACGTATGAGTGTAAGCAAAACTGGGATGTAAACAAAGTCACACATACGTTTTAACTAAACACTAGGACTGTACAGTTAAAACTGATGGTGTGTAACAATTCATTTTCTTGTCACACGTAGGCAGAAAAAAAAACTGAAATAAGTGGCGCATTTTGGCTATAGAGAAGACCGTTACGACACTTTCGTACTAACTCGCGAATCCACTGATGAATAAGTGTGAATATCCACCAGACATAAACCGAGCTATATTTTCATATATTTGTCATCTAGCTGTCATTCACCCTTGCTTAACAGTGGGTGTCGAGGTAAACCGATAATTTGACTAACAAACTTCGTTCCCATCGGGATCTTGCTAAACCTCTCGATTTTTTGTTCGAAATGCAGTTGAAAATGAAGAACCTTTCGGACGACGCTTGCTGACTGAGCACATATAATATAGTAATTTAGTTGAAAGTATTTCAAATTATAATTTGGTATTTGACCTAAATGTGCAACAATGCACAACATGTAACAACATATTAAAGTTGGTATGGAACTATGGATTAGCGACACCAGTAATCTCACCTCTTGTTCGGTTTTTGGTAGCCCGTCGGTATTCTTGATCCAATTAATAGTTTGTAAAACTGAAACAAATATATTAGGTTATGCATGCTATGTAAAATTCCTATTGAACACGAGACGTAGAAAAATAATTATTTATCAGCTAAATATTTAAATATTAGGGGACAAATAAATAAATATTAGGGGACAATCTTACACAAATCGACCTAGGCCCAAACTAAGCAAAGCTTGTACAGTCAGCTGCAGAGAAACATGCCCCTGGGGGTAGGGGCGGGCATGTTTCTCTGCAGCTGACTGTACTCTGGGTACTAGACGAAGGTAAACAATAAAAACATACTTATATAGATAACTAAATAATTAAATACATGGAAAACATCTAAATATTCGTGCTCATCACACAAATAAATGTCCTTACCGGGACTCGAACCCAGGACCTCTTAGTACTCTAAGTAGCTCCGGAGACCTCCAAACAAAGTTACAATTTCACAGCTTTTTGCTCTTTATAATATTAGTATATAGAGTACTTACTTCCGCCCGCGACTTCGTCTGCGTGAACTCGGGGTAAAAACTATCCTATATTTAAATCCAGGCTATAAACTATCTTCGTGCAAAATTTCATTCAAATCGGTTCAGCCGTTTAAGCGTGATTGAGTAACAAACATCCAAACATCTAAACTTTCGCATTTATAATATTAGTAGGATAGAGGAAGGCTTGTATTGATCTACGTAAAAGCATCCTACTGCTAGTTACTTATAAGGACGGAGTGGGGCGTTTATTTAATGATATATTCAGTACAAAGTTGAATCTGGGTTGTTACTTAACCGATGTGGCCACTTCGCGACAGCTGTAGTAGCCTAGTCCATCAACCGGCAGGACCTAGTCAGCCCCGTGAGGGCATACCAGTCCTGGGCAAATGCCTATACACTGCCCACTTTCCCTATTAAGGCGATGCCTTGATTTGAGTCGAACACGCCCCCTAGACAGAGACACGCTGATGCCTTCCGCGCACGAGGAAAAGAGATATAACTCTCTTCGGGAATGGCTTTTTTGGACAAATTTCGATAAATACCTAACTTAGAGACGTTTTATTTAAATTTCATAAAGTGATGTTTTAGATGAGATAAAATACTATAGCATTAACTTGATTGTTTCGTAAAATAATGTATCGTTTGAGTAGGCTGAGTAAAAAAAGGAAAATAAAGACTCAACTTTGGATTTTTTTTCTATCGAGGAAATTTTAAGCAATCATGTATCGATAAAATCAGATAAACAATCATATAGTCAAGAATCATATATCTGAAAATCAGACCTTATTGTTTCTTAATCTAGTCAAAACGGCGTTTCAAAGCACGCGATAATTTCCAATGCACCGCCTTAATTAGCTCGTGAGGAATGTGCGGCAAATGGAGTACCTAAATCAATAAAGAGTCAGAAACATGATTCTTCTGGAGTCACGTTGTCTGTTTATCAGGCAGACCTTGTGCTTGTGCGCCACCTTCTTCTCTTCTTCTTATTTAAGAGCTATGATCTTGTCGATGTAGCTCAAAGTAGACCCTCCATCCACTCCGAACCCACGCAACCTCTTTGACATCTCGATACGACCTAACATCAACTCTCTTTTTGAGCTGCTCTATGTAGTTTATTCTAGGTCTTCCTCTTCCTCGCCTCCCCTTTATCCTTCCTTCAATTATATTGAGTATGAATGTATGTGTGCCAGCGTAATACTATAATTTTGTGAATGGTGTGCTCACGTGCCCGTTGTGTACTCGTGTTTTCGTAAATAAGATCGGCTACGTGAACCACACCAGAGCACATGAACGACATCAACGCCAGAGTTGAATCAGTCGCCGTGGCCGAAACCGGTCAGGAGAGTATAAGACTGTACAGTGTGTGGCCTGTAACAGGAGCAAATATTTAAAAGGACGCTTCCTTAGAGCGTCTGAACCACGGAATAACAAACCATTGGAAGTGGCAGTCAACCGATTTTCATAGAGAACCACTATCGCCGCACGCACACAACCACACTTCAATAAATTAACGAACACACAATTGCGATTAGATTTTATAAATGCAATAAGTTTGTTAACGGTAGCAAATTTTATATGCAAAAGGTACTTTAACCTCTACTATTTACGGTCTAATTTAGAGTGTCAAGCAAATATTTCTTCTACGTTCGTTAGCATATGCGTTGCAAGACTTGCTAGAGACGTGGTATTGGGCTACTCGACGCCAGATGGCAGTGAAACCAGAAACCAAAAAGTCGCATATACTGCGAAATGCGTACGATACGCGTATGATACGACTACTTGGCTATAACGGAATAGGGACGTGGGTATGATTTGGCCTATCGATATTTAAGACTTAGGTTACTTATGACTTAGTTACAATTTGTTTCTAATAAAATCTTGTTAATTTATTATTATTAATACCATTTAATAGGTAATTTATTTTTTCTCCATTATGTTCGGAATTTGCCTTACTGTAGCAAAAATAGTATGTAAAATTCCTCGTTACTGATGAGCGCTAATTTAATAATTTACAAATCATTATTGTTCCACCAACAAAGTTTATGAAATCACATTAGTATTTTTTTTTACCATTTAATTACAATGTTTACCTAAGACAAAGTCACTGCCAAAAAAAAACATAATCATTCATTTCAATCAATCATGGTACTTAATTGATTTTTGATGATTTTCCGTTTTTAAAATATTATACATTTTACGAATTGAAATAATCCAGGAATTGCTATTTCCCGGCC
The DNA here is from genome assembly GCA_947049275.1 of Epinotia bilunana. Lineage (NCBI taxonomy): Eukaryota > Metazoa > Arthropoda > Insecta > Lepidoptera > Tortricidae > Epinotia > Epinotia bilunana. The sequence continues at coordinate 9,768,407 of OX346265.1, forward strand.
TCTGCAATAATGTACTTACTATTATTATGAATTATGAATGTCGTTGCAATTTTAAAAAAATCCTTATTAGTTGTGTCGTTGGGAAGACTGTAATAATTATTTTATTTTATATGCATATTATTTACATTAATAATGTTCATAAAATATAAAACTATTAAATGTTGAGTTTTCAATTAATCGACAATAATTCTCGACCTTTGCCAAATCATTTGTAATACTTTTGCATTTTTGTTTTTAATAGATATTTTTGTGATTTTTTAATTTTTTTGTTATTTTATTAGTGTCCTTAAAATAAAATAAAAACTACTTGTGTCACCCCAGAAAAGTAAAAAATACACGTAAACCTAATTTAAAGACACAAATAAAAACTGTTTTGTTTTCCAATTAAAACCACCTGGATTTTGCTCACAAGCTCAATAATCTACCGTCTAATTTTTTGCTTCTATTCCAGGCCACACCCTGTATATGCATACAATAGTATAAGTATGTGTTGTCTCACCTCGTCGCTGTGCAGGAAACGTGGCACCAGCACCTTCTCCAGCGCCGCGTGCGTCTCGCGCGCCGTCTCGAACAGCGCGGGGCTTGTTTGCAACCTGCACAACAATCCATCAGTTACTATCGTCATCAAACTTAACCAGTCTCCTTCAAAATGCATACCAACGTGACAGATGAGGGCAAATGAATTTTCGCAATTTTAACTAAAATAGGTACTGATGGACGTTTGACTATGATTATTTGCATTAGGTGTCATTATGTCCTGCTAAAACCCAGGTCATAATCGTAGTCCGAAGCTCATTCCTAGGGTTGATTTTATTAACTTACCAGCCGTAATGTTCAATGGTGTTCAAATTCCATATTCGCACCAGGTACCTGGTAACCTTGGTATCATAATGGATCGCACATTATCTTGGGTACCCCAAGTGAGCGAGGTCAGCAGGAGGATGTTTGCTTCGATCGGTTCTCTTCGTCGACTTCGTAACTTTTTGCCACTCGCTACTAAAATTGCGCTAGCTCAATCTCTCCTTCTTCCCATTCTAGATTATGCTGATGTGTGCTATCTGGACCTTACTGAGGACCAACTTAACAAACTTGAGCGCCTTCAAAATCTGTCTCTTAGGTTCATATTTGGTTTGCGCAAGTATGACTACGTTTCCTCCTTTCGTTTTCAGCTCAAGTGGCCTCCGATTCGTCTCAGTCGTGATTCTCACATTCTTTGTTACTTCGTTACTCTACAGCATAATTTTTGTTACCTCTACTTCTCCATATCTTAAAGAGCGTTTTAATCGTCTCACTTCCATAAGATCTTCCCAAAAACATCTTCTCGCTCCACCAACTTCATCTACCAAATTTTATAATAGCTCATTTACCTTTCGGGCTGTTCGGTTGTGGAATGCTTTGCTTTTCCTATTTTCAAAAATCTGTTGAAACAATATTACCTGTCTCTCCCTTAAGTTGCCTTTTATGTATTGTATGTATGTATATTGTATGTATCTATCTATGTATGATTGTATATATGTCTGCGTATTTTTTAATGTATTAGGTATGTATTTTAATGTGTCCTGTTTAGTAATATTTTAAAGTTTCCTGTTTACTAATATTTGAAAGATTGATGTGTTAGTATGCTCTTCTTGATGAGTTCCTGCACTACCTGTTTAAATTTTTCTTATTTAAATGTTTCCTGCTATACAAAGGTTGTCTGGAAGAGATCGCTTTAAAGCGATAAGACCGCCTGTTGTTACCATTATTTATTAAGCAATATTTTTTTTGTAAGATGTTGCTCTCCTGTTGTGGTGCAATAAAGAGTATTTATTATTATGTGCAGTCGCGGAAAATATTAATACGTCACTTTAAGGCCTTTACTGCATTGGAATAAAGTCGATGTGGTGAAGGACGTAGACAAGGAAGGGTTTACGGTGCGACTCTGTCGAACTGTCACAACGTTAAATATCTCAGGAACGACTTATCCTTGGATAATTGTAAGCAAAGTAGTATGGAAAAAGAAAAATCTTGTTACTGACTACCCGTGTGTTACCTTGACAGCGCCGCCTGCTCCTCGGGACTCAGCGCCGGGTGCAGCAGCTAGTTGCTACACAACCGTGTACTACCCGCGTGTTACCTCTTGACGTCCGTGTCAAGTAGGTCCGCGCCCTCGCCCCCGCGGCGCGCCAGCAGCTCGGCGCCCTCGCGGCACAGCGCCGCCTGCTCCTCGGGACTCAGCGCCGGGTGCAGCAGCTAGTTGCTACACAACCGTGTACTACCCGCGTGTTACCTCTTGACGTCCGTGTCGAGTAGGTCCGCGCCCTCGCGGCACAGCGCCGCCTGCTCCTCGGGACTCAGCGCCGGGTGCAGCAGCTAGTTGCTACACAACCGTGTACTACCCGCGTGTTACCTCTTGACGTCCGTGTCGAGTAGGTCCGCGCCCTCGCCCCCGCGGCGCGCCAGCAGCTCGGCGCCCTCACGGCACAGCGCCGCCTGCTCCTCGGGACTCAGCGCCGGGTGCAGCAGCTAGTTGCTACACAACCGTGTACTACCCGCGTGTTACCTCTTGACGTCCGTGTCGAGTAGGTCCGCGCCCTCGCGGCACAGCGCCGCCTGCTCCTCGGGACTCAGCGCCGGGTGCAGCAGCTAGTTGCCACACAACCGTGTACTACCCGCGTGTTACCTCTTGACGTCCGTGTCGAGTAGGTCCGCGCCCTCGCCCCCGCGGCGCGCCAGCAGCTCGGCGCCCTCGCGGCACAGCGCCGCCTGCTCCTCGGGACTCAGCGCCGGGTGCAGCAGCTAGTTGCTACACACCCGTGTACTACCCGCGTGTTACCTCTTGACGTCCGTGTCGAGTAGGTCCGCGCCCTCGCCCCCGCGGCGCGCCAGCAGCTCGGCGCCCTCGCGGCACAGCGCCGCCTGCTCCTCGGGACTCAGCGCCGGGTGCAGCAGCTAGTTGCTACACAACCGTGTACTACCCGCGTGTTACCTCTTGACGTCCGTGTCGAGTAGGTCCGCGCCCTCGCCCCCGCGGCGCGCCAGCAGCTCGGCGCCCTCGCGGCACAGCGCCGCCTGCTCCTCGGGACTCAGCGCCGGGTGCAGCAGCTAGTTGCTACACAACCGTGTACTACCCGCGTGTTACCTCTTGACGTCCGTGTCGAGTAGGTCCGCGCCCTCGCCCCCGCGGCGCGCCAGCAGCTCGGCGCCCTCGCGGCACAGCGCCGCCTGCTCCTCGGGACTCAGCGCCGGGTGCAGCAGCTAGTTGCTACACACCCGTGTACTACCCGCGTGTTACCTCTTGACGTCCGTGTCGAGTAGGTCCGCGCCCTCGCCCCCGCGGCGCGCCAGCAGCTCGGCGCCCTCGCGGCACAGCGCCGCCTGCTCCTCGGGACTCAGCGCCGGGTGCAGCAGCTAGTTGCTACACAACCGTGTACTACCCGCGTGTTACCTCTTGACGTCCGTGTCGAGTAGGTCCGCGCCCTCGCCCCCGCGGCGCGCCAGCAGCTCGGCGCCCTCGCGGCACAGCACCGCCTGCTCCTCGGGACTCAGCGCCGGGTTCAGTAGCTTCGTTTGAAACAGTTCTGAAAACAATCGATCCATAAGTATAAATAAGCACGATCGCGGACACGGATGCTATAGCATTCGAGAAACCCCTTTGTTGTATGTTCAATGACAGGCACTGTCACTTACTTTCCGCGAACTTATTAATTCCGTCGCGTACTTAAACTAAAAAGTTTGCCATTCTATTAAACAAATTAGATTTTTTGCCACCGTGAATTCCTATGTATACCTATAAAAAAATACCCACACCAGGAATTAAAACGCGATCGTTAAAAAAAAGACCGGGTTGCACTCCAGGAGTGCCGGCAGAAGTGAAACTTGAATATTTTGACATTTCGAATCGACGAATACCGTAGCGACAGAAGTAAACTATTTCACTTTCAAATTAGCGCGTGAGAACTGATTGTGTGTGCGCCGCGGATTGCATGGCATTTGCGCCCTTTTTCTCGCTAACTCGAATGGCGCAGCCAGTCTCGTACTACGGCATCGGGGGGCATCGTCCCCCTCCCCCGCCCTCAAGCCTCATCCCGAATCTCCCACCATCTTACGGTCACGTGACACCTGTGGCGAGTTTAACAATTTTTCCCCTATCCCAAAAAGTGCACAGCGCCGCTAAAGAAGTTTTCACTTAAAAACCGTTGTATTTTGCTCCAAAAAACACAATATCATAGTATATTTTTCAGTAATTTTACTGAATTAAAAAAGGAAACCCCTCTTTATAACCAAAAAATGATTTCTATGAATATAAAAGTTACGATAATCTGTCATAACTATATAATAGCGAATGCTTGAGAATACCTTGACCCTAGCATTATGACTACCGTGTCATATCGACCAGCCCTCGCCGTGGGAAATGCTTGGTTCGGCTACAAGGTCGCCTGGTGAACAATTTAATAACATTTCGCCTGCTGTGAAAGATTCTATACTTGCTGAAATAAATATCATCATTCATCATCATTAACGCATTATGTTATTTATTATGAATAGGTGGCGACAAAGTTTTCTCTTTACATTGAGGGCAATCTTATACAATTTGACCTTGCTCTAAAGTCTAAACTAAGAAAAAAGCTTGTAGCTATTGGTACTAGACGACGAAATAAATGCTTACCTAGATAAATATATAGAAAGAAATAATGGTCCACACGGACACCACAAGACTTCCTGATGTCCTTGTACATCTGCAGCTGTCCGGTGGCCTTGACGTGCTGCATGACGTACAGGTACCACGGCTTCCAGAAGTCCCAGGGCCCCGCGACAACACTTACTGATGCCCTTGTACAGCTGCACCTGTCCGGTGGCCTTGACGTGCTGCATGACGTACAGGTACCGCGGCTTCCAGAAGTCCCAGGGCCCCGCGACAACACTTACTGATGCCCTTGTACAGCTGCACCTGTCCGGTGGCCTTGACGTGCTGCATGACGCACAGGTACCGCGGCTTCCAGAAGTCCCAGGGCCCCGCGACAACACTTACTGATGCCCTTGTACAGCTGCACCTGTCCAGTGGCCTTGACGTGCTGCATGACGTACAGGTACCGCGGCTTCCAGAAGTCCCAGGGCCCCGCGACAACACTTACTGATGCCCTTGTACAGCTGCACCTGTCCGGTGGCCTTGACGTGCTGCATGACGTACAGGTACCGCGGCTTCCAGAAGTCCCAGGGCCCCGCGACAACACTTACTGATGCCCTTGTTCAGCTGCACCTGTCCGGTGGCCTTGACGTGCTGCATGACGCACAGGTACCGCGGCTTCCAGAAGTCCCAGGGCCCCGCGACAACACTTACTGATGCCCTTGTACAGCTGCACCTGTCCGGTGGCCTTGACGTGCTGCATGACGTACAGGTACCGCGGCTTCCAGAAGTCCCAGGGCCCCGCGACAACACTTACTGATGCCCTTGTACAGCTGCACCTGTCCGGTGGCCTTGACGTGCTGCATGACGTACAGGTACCGCGGCTTCCAGAAGTCCCAGGGCCCCGCGACAACACTTACTGATGCCCTTGTGCAGCTGCACCTGTCCGGTGGCCTTGACGTTTTGGTCCTCGCGTCATTACTTACTGATGTCATTGTACAGCTGCAACAGCTCAAACTGGCTGGTAGCCTTGACGTGCTGCATGAACGCGTACAGGTGCCGCGGCTCTCCTACTAGCAGTTCCAGGTCTATTCGGAGCAGCTGCGCGCGGTCCTTGTTCCACTTCTCCGGCTGACGCACCAGTGTCGAGAGGAACTCCACCTGTGGAATAAAGAAATGCTATCGAAAAACTACATTCGAATGTCAGCCTTATCTCGTACAAACTACGTTACATTGACGGCTCTGCCCGAAAATGGGTTAGGAATCGGTTGTTTCAAATCGGTAATCAGACCGACCTGTATATTAGACGACCTGTTTAGTCGGGTAGTGAACCAGTGGCCCTGCCCACAAATCGGACGGTCTTGGGTTGAAATCCCGGTAAGGGCATATATTTGTCTGATGAGCATGAATGTATATTCATGGATGTTTTCTATTTACCTATTTAAGTATTCATACCTGTTAAATACAAATTTATTTACAAAAAAGTATGCAACCAAAGTAACGCTTAGATAAATGTGAGTATTGTGAGTATCACAGTGAAGCAGTATGTGAGGCCCTAAAAAGTGACTCACTCTATAATCGGGCGTGTCTGGCAGCCGGGCCATGGTCTCATCGCCGGTAGCCAGGATTATTAGCGCGTTTATGATGTACGGGTCGGCGAGCAGGTCCGTCAGCGACAGGAGCACCCAGCCGGCGAATATCTCGCGGACCAGCATGCGGAACACTCTGGACAGACAAGTGATCCATGACAACCAGCATAATCAGCATCGGAATTATTTTAGGAGTTCTAAAAACTTTGTATACTTTTGTTTTAGACATTTTGCGAAATCCCATAAAAAGCTTAATATCGCTTTGGACTAGTTATGTAACAAGACTTGTTCTGCACGCTCCTCCGTCAGTTCGACAAAAAATTGCTAATCGCTATAGTTCAAGCCTCGGTGACGCCGAGTAGTCAAAACGATTCTAGTCAAGAAAAAAATACAAAAAGGCGGTCAAAGCTTATGTCCAGCCGGGTGGACGCCGTCGAATCAAGGGTTGACCATCTTTAACCTATTCAGTCAACAATACGTACCTATAAAGATGGTGAAGTAAATGGAAGAATATCGCTCCAGCTTGTAGTAGCTTCTAGTCCCGTCCTGGTCCGGACTGTGAATTGCAGGAGCTAAACGCTCCATCAGACGCGTGTCCTGGGCTTTGTCCCAGATTGCTAAATCTACCAGTAGCATGGCGGTGCGACAGAAATAGAAGATCTGTCTCCATCTTTATAGCACTTGAATATTGTCTAGCTGCCCGCGTGTATTGTATTGTATTGAAAAAAACGCAAGCAAACCCGCGGGATGAAATATAGCCTGTGTCCGTCCAGAAAGTCCATGCTATACACAAGTGAAAGAATTTTTATTCCGAGGATTACCCACATAGTTACATACACACTCGCTGATTTTTCCTCTTTATTATATTAGTATAGATAAAGATGTAGGATCTTAGTAATTTAGTATCGACAACACAGCTAACTGACCATTCGTGCACTTTATGTGCATTGTAATAAGGTTCTATACAAATACAGGATGGTCAGTTAACTTTGTTGGCGTTTGTACCGCACAAGTTTTATATGGTAAGTCAGGAATACTCACGCATTATGCAGCTCCCCATCTTGCAGCAAATAGGGCATGATGGCGTCAGTGACGCTACGCAGATACTTGAGCTCAGCGGCGCGGTTGCTGGCGGCGGGGTGCACGGCGAGCCGCGCGCCCGCTGTCGCTCCCGCCTCCGCTCCCGCCTCCGCCCCCGCGCCCGCGCACAGCGTGTAGTGCCGTAGCGCGCACGGTATCACCCGCTCCATTAGGAAGCGGGAGTAGTTCACCTGAAAACCTTTTTTGTATACTATTGCTCTGCCGTTATGTCAACATGTAAAGTCATAACACCGCTACTTATCAGCATTTTCAGGCATTGTCTGGCAGGAAGTGCATGAAGTCATTCTTTAGTTAAGTCTCTCTTTTTATGACATACTAACACTAGTAATAAGATTTCATTGTTTACTAACCATGTATGGACCTTGGTCTGAATTATTATATTTATTTTATTTTATTTATAAGGTTTCTTTTAAAGTAAGATTTATGGAAGACTACGTTAGTCACGTAGGTACTGATATCAGTCAGACCGGCAGGACCGGCGGTAACATAATTTAGTTTCGGCAATGAGAACATCCAATCTTTTAGAAAGAATACCGAATAAAAAAGAAAGAATAAGAATTCATGAATACCTCTCAAAATAAACCAAGGGTGTTCGATTTTTTTTAATTTTACTTAATTTCATCATTTTAATCTCGTATGTCCCAGTTGCTTCTTCGATGATCTGGAACCCTACGTCTCAGGGCGGGCAACACATTTGCTGTCCCATTTGAACTTGCGTCAGAGTTCTAGTGGGACAGTGGATGGTATAGGCACTTTACCATCAGGTGGCTCGTCTACTTGTTTGCCCATAAGAGCAGTTATATAAAAAGCGCACGAAACTCAGTTTGAATTCGTACTTGTATTAGTACGCACTACGCGGGGACTTAGCGTAACTATCCACCAGAGCTGTGCAAGGTACGGTTGCTAGCTCGATGACGCATATTTATTAAGCACGCACGGCTCACTTATTTCGCTCAAATTCGTACGCGCTCACGCGCTGTGCGCGAGCAGCCCGCGAGCGGCGCGTGGCGTGCCGTCCAGAGGCGGTCTTTTGACCGTGCTCAAAGGCGCCTCAGTGTGCGTGCGTCGCGTAATTTGGACGTGTATCCGAGCTTGCCGCGGGCAGAGCGACACGTTCTGACTTGTTTGTGGGCGAGGCGCGTATGCATTTGAGCAAGTGGATGAGCCGTGCATATTTAATCGAGTTCGTTCGTAAATTTATTAATATAATTCGGTGAAATATGATAAACGGAGCCGCGGCTGTCATCGTCGTCTGAAGCCATTTTGAACGACGTACAATGTCGGCTCGCCGCGAGCACGCTGCCTCACCCGCGCATGTTTATGTGCAACAATTTGGCTCGCGAGCAGCGCGCCGGGCGGGGCGAGCATGCCTCAGGCTGAGCCGCTCAAATTCGTACGCAGCTTTAAATAAATGGGCGGATGTTTTCCTCACACACCGCTCCGCTACCTCACACAGTTCTGGTGGTTACTGGGTTGAGTACTTAACATGACATGATAAGTTATCAGTGTAGTTTACAGTCAGTTTATTGAGAGTACCTGGAGCGCCCTGCGCAACAGCACGGCGGAGGCGCGTCGCAGCTGCGTCCGCAGCTCGTCCAGGAAGAACGGCCGCGCCGACAACCGGGCGTGCCACGCGTTGATAAACTGCTCCAGGATCGAGTTGTAAAACTGAAACACATCAAGGATAAGCGGATGCCACAGTTGCGTCCGTCCGCCTGCCGCTCAACCCGCTTGCCAAAGAAATCCTTTTACTTTAACCTTAAGAGAAAAAAAGTCAGTTAGATTTATAAGTTTATATGTAGTGGTAATCTCCGCCAGCGCATTTCACAAAACGCATGCGAAGCCGCGGGATAAAATATAGTCGATGTCCATCCTGAAGGTCCATTCTATAAACAGGTGAAGGATTTTTGGAAATCGGATATGTGGTTCCGGATATTTCTTTGTATGTAATGGGTACATACAAAGAAACATAAGTATAAACTAACAAAGCTACAATCACGCAAACTTATCCTCTTTATATTAAAATATTGGTACGACTTTAGTGTAGAATGTACATAGGTACCTACATAGATCCTCTCTGTCGGCCTATCCTAAGTACGGTTGAAAAGTTTTTTTAGAGAAAGAAATATATAAATATATTTATTACCTATACATCGTCATGTGTCACTTCTATTCTCTTGATGCGCCGTCGCGAAAAAAGAATAAAAATTAAGTAAAATGGAGAAAAAAACAACGCAAGAGGTTAATATCACGAAGTTATAAATGTGCAAAGTTTTAAGAAGGGGTATGTTCTTTCCCTTTTTCGCAAAACGCAACTTCATATGAAACGATGACGTTCGTAGTTAGTGACGTCACTAATAGACGGCAACGTGCAAGTTTACATCCCATCGTGTCCGGCGCCGCCATCGACGCGGCCTGCCGCGCGCGCGACGCGTGACGCGGCAGCCTCGCAGTTTGTGACATCACAAACTGTTTGCGTTTTCTCTCTCTAACAAGCAATATCAAAACGGTTGCAGCTTCGTAATTCTTTGGGATATCTGATTGGGACTTCGTTACTAGGCACCAGGGACCGGAAAACCCGTTCTTTGGCTTAAGCCGTTCGATAAGCTTAAGCCGTTCCAGGGTTAATCGTTTATTTGGGTTACCGTATCATTGGCTTAACTTATATACGGGTTAAGCCCTTCACTTGAGTTAAGCTTAACCTACCTTAGGGTTTTGGGTTAGGGTTTTGATTGGGTTATTGAAGGGGTTTTTAAGGGTTTTTGTAGGGGTTATGAAGGGAGTTTTATTTGCTTAATTTAAGCGCTTACTTATTGCGCTTATGTGGCGTTATCCCTTCCCGGGGCCCGTGACGAGCGAGTCTAACCTTCTTAGCGTTGGTGTTGTAGACCATTTAGTTTGTATCAACGATTGCTTCAGCCGCACGCGCCATGTTTTTTCGTAAAAAAATATTCTGAGTATTTTTTTTCTTCATCCATTATCATTATTATCCGTCTCTCTTGTGGTACCTAGTCCACACACTCTTGTGCTGCGCATTCAAGGTCAAGCGACTATTTAAGCGCCGCTAGCTGTAAATGCCTACCTGTCCGAAAACAGTCATTATATTGCTTACCTTTAATTTACTATTACATAGCTGACAGGAGCTCGTATTAGACACTTCATCATATACAAAGTAACGATGAACGGCATCTTTTTTAGCTTGTGGTATTGTAAGTACCTACAATACAAGGCAATATCTATCCACATCCAATGCAGGCACGGCAGCACAACTAGTTTATTAACTTTTTCCGAATACGACAAGACGAGACACGATTTCAATTAGGGCTCGCGGTCGTGTCCGGGTTTCGTGTATTCGTGTCGGGTACCCGTGCCCGTGTAACACGCCCGCGGGTTTAAGCGACCGGTACGAACGGATCCGTGTAATTAGCGCACGGGTACCCGTGTACACGTGTACACGTGCCTGTGTCTTTCTGTTACCCCTTCACGCTTAAACCGCTGAACCGATTTAGATAAAATTTGGTATAGAGATTTGAGTCTGGAGGAGGGACAGGATATAAACGAGTTCCACGCGGACGGGGTCGCGGGCAGAAGCTAGTAAGTTTTATCCCATAAAAAAACATTCCATGTAAAAAAGAGGCCGAGTCTCGAAACTCTTCCTCAACCAACCTCAACCTTAAAAAGTTGTGAGATAAATATAAACATAAAATAAATATATTAGGAGACAATCCTACACCAATCGACCAAATCCCTAACTGAGCAAAGCTTGTACTATGGGTACTAGACGACGATAAAAATACTTATATACTTAGATAAATAAATACTTAAATACATAGAAAACATCCATGACTCAGGAACAAATATTCGTGCTTATCACACAAATAATTGCCCTTACCGAGCTTAGAACCCGAGACCTCTTGCTTCGTAGGCAGCGTCACTACCAACTAGGCTAAAGCGGTCGTTGACCTTGATATTTCGTAGTACCAAGTCTCAGGCATTCTTATTATTCTTTATTTGCTAGCTAAATAAAATTCAGCTACTTGGCAATCACACAACTTTACTGCATTTTTGGATTTTTGCACACCTAAAACTATGCAGTATTGTGTGATTGCCAAGTCACACGGTGGAAGAGTTTCGAGACTTGGCCTCTTTTTTACATGGAATGTTTTTTATGGGATCTCACTTCTTTTTGTAGGTTATTGTGTTATCAATACATACAAATTATGATTGCAGTCTCATTCTTGCTTTTTAATTTTTTCTCCCACTCACTGCAAATGTAACTTTGTAATCCTATATATTTATATCGGCTTACAAAGTTATTTATGCGTATCTAGAAATCTGGACCGAAAATATTTTAGTTTTAACTTGATTCAAACGCTAATTATGTTCTAAATTAGCACTTTTGTTGATCGGTCAGTGTGTATGTGTGACAAAATTAAGAAACTTTGACTAGTTATAATTCTTAAACCACTGATTCAAATTGAATGAAATTTGAAATATACCGTGTTTATACAATGTCGGCTTGGTTACTGAAAATTCAGGCTTCTAGTTTTATTCACAGCGAAGTTATTGGGGGGGTCGAAAATGGCCTGAACTGCTTCGAAAAAAGATGGTACGGCCGTGCCGCTGTTTTGCCCGACTTGGCGGGGGCACCGCCATGCCCCCAGATTTTTATTTGAGCTTAAAATGTGAAAAATAATGTTGTAGCATTAATCTACTTTGGTTTTGAACCAGAACAGTTACGAAGCTGGTGGTTTAAAATTGGCCGGTCCCAATTTTAGACCACCAGCTCTGATAGTAGATATTAGAAATAATGATGAGTTTAGCGCGACCATTTATTTATAACCTCACAAAGGGAAGGAATCAGTTAGTAAAAAGCATGTATCTATTAAGAATTGGTCACATTTATTTCAGATTGTGTGAACCTTTACGGACACTCAATATCACAAATTAAATATAACACTACAGTATCTGACAGAAAAGAACTAAGAAAATCGCAACAAAATGATGTCATTTTTTAAATCGCAACTGCAATAAATATTTATTGCAGATCATTGTAATGAGGCGAGCATAGTAAATAGTAAATAGCTAAACCAAATGTAGTAAATGATAGTAATATCCCATAAAAAACATTTCATCGAAAAAAGAGGCCGTCTCAAAACTCTTCTACCTTAAAAAGTTGTTAGATATTTCGTAGAGCCAAGTCTCGGGCATTCTTATTAATCTTTATTTGCTTGCTAAATAAAATTCTGCAACTTGGAAATCACACAACTTTACTGCCTTTATTAAATTTTGCATACCTAAAACTATGTAGTATTGTGTGACCCCTTCCACCTCCCTAATATATCCGTTCAGCAGTAAAACACCACAACTCAGGTTGGCGAAGATAACAGATAAATAATTATTACCTGCTTTAGAACGATGAAGTTCGTGCCTATGTAACCTGTTAAACCCTTTTCGCCGGCAGGCGACGTACAAAACAAACAAAGGAAACTTACAAGTCTTGAGACGTAAGTAATTAGCTTCAATTTTTTTGGTGAAATTTCGACTTTATCGCAAACGCATAAAACTTAATATTGCTTTGGAATTCAACGACTTTTGGGTTTATCCAAAAAAAGTTGCAAGACACTGATAATGCCTTTCCAAATTATAATCTCGTTGCTGCTAATTATTTTTACTTCGTTAAACTACATCAACGATGTTTAGTACGTCCGAAATTGTAGGATAAAATTCTGTCAAAAGCGCAAGCAGAGAACGACTATCATGAGAGCACAAAATCGTATTTTGCTTGCATTCATTTGATAGAATGTACTCTAGTTCCGGATATATAATAACGGTAAACTTTGAAGCTGTAGCAAATTGTCACAATATGGTTTTGTTCGAGTACCTTTCTTTTAAAATGATTACTGTATCCTTTACATAGGTATCGTAGGCAGAGTAATGTTGCAAGTATCGTTTTGATTCAGTGCCTTTATTCGGTGCTCATATTCAACCTCGTGAGTAAAGGTACGGTTTAAAACGGTATACCTTGCAATACCTTTATTAAGTACCGTTAATTAAAACCTTAATTTCGATACCACATTCAGTCCCTTATTTAGAACCATAATGGCATGTACGGTCAAGGAAAATGAAGGTTTGGCAAATGTCAACTCTATGTGAATGACGTTAAGGATCAAAAGTGCTAAACATTAAATTTCCTCGACTGTACAATACAATAAGCGCTCGGTTAAAATTAAATAGTTCTCATGTACAGTCAGCCAAGAAAGTGGTCTACCACTTTTGGACCTTATTTTACATGCAATAAAGTCGAAAAGCGGTAGAACACTTTCTTGGCTGACTCTACTTACCTAGGTACTGTTTTTGTTTAGCTATCATATCTTTAAGCGGCTATAATAAAAGTTAAACAGTTTGCGTGCCCTTTGTCGGGCAATCATTACATAAATACTAGGTTTATACAATATTATGACGCAATAGAGTAAACATAGGCTTCCTGCGATGTTTCTTTTGTCACATACCTAATATAAAACAACATCATACATACCAAACCCATAGAGTTGCTAATGCAAATAGAGTAAAATGAAATAATGATATTCTATTTGCCTCAACTCAAACGGCCACGGACGGTCCGAACCCGCGTGTAATTAGAACCCGCGGGTACGTACACGGGTACCCGGGTACCCGCCCGCGGATCGGGCGGGTTCGTGCGTGTCCGTGTAGAACGGACGCTTAGCACCGCGGGCTTAAGAACACGGGTATTCGTGCGGGCGGGTTTACACGTGTAGCGGGAGCCCTAATTTCAATGTACACAGTTCGCTATTCGCAAGAAAAGTGACGAGTTTCATAGGTAAACAAACAAAATGCCGAAACAGGTGCAATAAATTTATGTTCAGACGAATATGGCATCTCTTACTATGGTAGCGGTGTTTTTAAAAGGTTTGAGACACCGCCGCCGCCTGCGCTGCTGTGAGGCGCGGCGCGTGGCTGGCTCGATTCGGCGAACCACAATAAAAAATGAAACGTATATGTGTAACGCTTAGGAGCAATATCGATTGCGTTTGATGCTCTAAGATAACTTAAAAACCATGGAAAGGGTTTTGATAGGGTTTCGGCTTAATTTGAATTAATTCAAAGGAACGGCGCGGCCATTTCAAACCAAAATGAATTGAATAACTATGACGATAAGGATCAATTTAGTTTGCGCTTAGTCCAGAACCGCTTACCGCTAAAACCCTTAACAGGGTTTTGATTGGGTTTTGAGTTAACACGAATTAACTCAAACAATCGGCTTAGCCGTTCATCCAATAACCCCTTCATAAGCTTAACCTGAATGATATGGTTTCTCAAAACCAGCGTTTCAAAAACCCGCTTAAAAACCCGCGTAAGGGTAAGCGGTTCCGGTCCCTGCTAGGCACATTTTTTTGCCTTCTTTCTTTTGGAGTAATAATAATTTTCGAGTCTACACCCGTATTGGTGCTAGTATTGCCTATTCGATTGCTGAACGAACTGTAAAAAGAACGAACTGTGAAAAGTGTGGCCCAGGCATTACACCGAGCGCTGGGGTGGCGGCCAGAATTCGTGGTATCCACTAAGTAGTCTGTGGATGCTCATTGCTCAGCTGGCTGTCATTGCAGTCGCACGGTGGCCGATGCTGCGCTCGCACCTCACGTGTTGCGGTGGGACGCCATAATAATTGTTTAATTATCATTCACTCCAACTATTGTGATTAAACCATAACCAAGCTATTCCGGACAAATTTGTTTTCTACAAAACCGCGCGGGTCTGCTTTCCCGACTACCCAGCACTAGTATGAATTCTTCGGATAAAGACCGTGCACACAGCGATCACAGTTACGTGTCCTCATACATGTGTTTCCGCTTCGGAGAACTCCTACATAATATAACAATACAGACATTAAGTACCTCTTTACAATACATATTTGTATAGATTACGTATAAGAATAGAATGAAGAGACAAAACTATTGAATGCTTCATGTAGGTATTGCTTCCTCCAAATATGAATAATTATCAAGCTGCCCTTGACAACCGTGAGCAAATAACGACGTACAAAACGGTACAAAGTGCATTTTCCTTAACATTTGTTTAGTCGTCGCATTATTGAATGCTACCTAGTACAGGAGCACAAGGAAAGTGTGAGCCGTTGTGCCCCAAAATTTATAGCAGCGGTCGCCAACCTTTTAGCAAGTGGCTAACGGAATTGAAATGGGCCGCAATTCTGCATAAATTGCAACTTTATCAGACAATCAATATCAAATCTCAAAGTTCTGGATCTAACCTACTTTTATATACATAAAACAGTCAGGTATTTATTTTGCAAGTAGGGCCATTTCACATGTCAGATCTTACAAATACAATTCATTAACAATGGTATCATTAACATAGCTAGCGAGCGACTTGTGGTCCAGGGAAAGGTCGATGGCACCAAACCGCGGGGCAGGTCACCGATGAGATGAACAGTCCAGGTTAAAGCTGCAGTAGATGCAGCACGCAAGCATAAGGATAAGGAAGGCGACGCGACTGTCAGAGAGGAATGGCGTGTTGTGAAGCTTGCTACTAACACCTGTTAGATACATCTTGTGGGAGTGACACATATAATAGTAATTATTTTCAAAATGATTATTCATGGCTCGTAGCCATGGGCTTCTTCCCTTAATTCAAATTGCATAAATATGTCTGCTAACAATTCATATCTAGATATCAAAAAATTTTGATAAGCTTATAACAACAAAACATTATCATAATGATGATTAATCACTTTTAAGATATAACAGTAAGTTCAGGGGGCGTAGCACGGTTGCCATTTTATTTATCGTTGTGGATAAGGCATCCGTCACTCTCGCACTCGCATACTTGTCAGAGCGTGATGGGCGTCTTTACGACAACGATAAGTGATAAAATGGCAACCATGCTACGCCCACTGGAAGAGGTCATAATCATAACTTAGGTAATAAGGGGCATAGCATGTGATCGTTTTAAGTTTAGTCAGTTTATTATATTACAGTCGGCTGTACACCAGTGCCGGAGCGCCCATACAAGCCTATTCCCACCGGCTTGCCGAAAAATCCATACTAATATTATAAATGCGAAAGTGTGTCTGTCTGTCTGTCTGTCTGTCTGTTACCTCTTCAAGCTTTAACCGCTGAACCGATTGAGATGAAATTTGGTATGGAGATAGTTTGAATCCCGGGGAAGGTCATAGGATAGTTTTTATCCCGGAAACCATCCCCGGAGGGGGTGAAATTGGGGATGAAAGTTTGTATGGAGCTGCGATATAAACGAGTTCCACGCGGACGGAGTCGCGGGCGGTAGCTAGTTATTTTTATATACTCTATTTCTTTCATATTTTTGTTTGTACCGGGTTGCCCATCTAAAAGCCTCACGCGCCGCCACTTTGATTTGATACATAATAACTTCAAAAAATGTCGTACGGAGAGACAGAGAACCTATGTATTGCTCTAAAATGAATCTTGATTTATTTACTAAATACATTGTATAGTTGTTATTATTATTATTCTGGTAGTGGCTTCCAGACTGAGCCCTTATATCACGGCGACCATCGCTGATCTATTGTGATCGCCAGGCGCTAGTATTTTATCACGAAAAACTATATCACGAACAACTTTATCAGGATTTTTTTTACCACGAATAGACTTTATCATGAAAGACTTTTTCACGAAAACTTTACCACTAAGGACTTTATCACGAATAGACTAGATCACGAAAAGACTTTATCACGAAAAGACTGTATCACGAAAAAATCTAAATAACGAAAACTTTATAACGAAAAGACTTTATCACGAATAGACTTTATCACGAAAAATCTTAATGAGCTATTATGCGAAACAAGATGAGTCTAAATAAAATACTTTACGTCACACCTAGCTCCCGCTTTCGTCTTCTAACCTATCCGCGATCTGAGTCGGTTTTGTCACTAAGTCCCTGTTCTCACTTCTCTGTATGTCTAATCGCTCACTTAGTCGCACGGATAGAATTTTAATATCTGGAATTAAAGTTTATCCGTGATATAGGTAGTATTTTCGTGGTAAAGTTTTCCTGAGATTTTTCGTGATAAAGTCTATTCGTGATATAGTACTTTCGTGGTTAAAGTTTTCGTGATTGAGATTTTTCGTGATTAAGTCTATTCGTGATTAAGTTTTCGTGATAAAGTCTTAAGTGATAAAATTTTCGTGATAAAACTTCCGGGATATGGTCTTTTCGTGATAAAGTTTATTCGTGATAAAGTTTTTCGTGATAAAGCCGTTCGTAAAAAGTTTTCGTGAAAAAGTTGCTCGTGATTTAGTACTGACGCGGTGATCGCCACTGTATAGTTGTTAAGTTTAGTAATGTATTTAAATGTAGTTTTTTTTTTGGTTTGCAAGTTTGTTTAAAATAGTTATCTTTCCTATTGCCTGAAACACAGGGTATCCTAGTTCAGGCCCTCTTAAAATGGATCCCTTAATATAATATTTTAGTATTAAGTCATCATTCTGTAAAATAAGTTTGTAATAAATGAATTATTATTATACAAACCTCGTACTCGCACCTATACTCTATAGTCCAAATAAGTGTAGGCAAAAAATTCTTTTTTGTGTCACTTTTTTTACTTGCCTGTTAGTATGTTGGTAAGCCGATACTGTTGCCTATGAATGCTTGTGAGTCCAGAGGATTCGATTTTTTATTGGGCTGCTCATAATAATTTTAAATTGAAGTTTTCTTAATCTGCTACAG
This sequence comes from Epinotia bilunana, assembly GCA_947049275.1. Lineage (NCBI taxonomy): Eukaryota > Metazoa > Arthropoda > Insecta > Lepidoptera > Tortricidae > Epinotia > Epinotia bilunana. The sequence continues at coordinate 9,786,446 of OX346265.1, forward strand.
ATATTTAGGGTAACTGCTATATTGGGGGAAAAATTTTAATGCTATCACAGTTTAGTTTCTAGGTACTAATATTATAAAGAAGAAAGTTGTGACTTAGTAAGTTTGTATATAATCTCTGGAACTACTCATCTAATTTCAAGACATCTTTTACCTGTATATAGTACAGACCATCTGGATGGATATGGACATAGGCAATAGTTTACCATGTGGCTCTGCCTGTGGTAATTGTAATAAATGCCTTGATGTCCCATAATTAGTAAAAAAAATCTAGAAATGCTCTAATATTATTATTATGTATTAATTAATAATTATGAATTATGATATACAGACCCAAGTAACTCAAGTTACTTTAGTTAAGTTAATTGACACTTGAATTTCTACAAAAAATACATCAACAACAGCGAAAAACAATAATTTTGAATAAGTCGATCCAACCCGTGCGAGCGGCAAACTGTTTTTGTTGACAAATACATAGCTCCGATGAGCGGCTCGCGAGCAGGAAATTTAAATTGATAACTGATATAAGCATGGTGTACGGTTTTGTACAGGTCTCTCCTAATTGTTACAAGACTGTAACGAAACCAAGAGCGCAATTTATTAAGGTCCTCTTATGCCCGGGTAATCAGATCAGTAATAGAAGCGCCCAAGTAGAAGAGGCAATGCTATCCGCATAAATAGAGAGGTGGTTTTATAATATTTTCATATTTTCAGTACTTTTTCTCCATGTAGGTAGGCTTAGGTATTCATCATGGGTCACCTTTATTTTTCCTGTTGTATGTACATGTCTGCTAAGTTAAAGTCACTTACCTCTTCAATGGCCTGATCCAGTTGCTTGTGTATCTCGAGCCCGACCCAGGGCTCGGAGGAGGCCGAGTGTTGACGCACACAGCTGCTGGCGCCACATGTAGCACAGTCCTGCAACACACTCATGTATTGTAAGAAACAAATATCCTACATATGTAAATGTTTTATAGACATATTCAGGTATCATTTGCTTTGTTAACTGAAAAAAAAATTACTTATTAGGAAAGTATTAGATAACAATACCAAAAAGACTGCTCAAGTTTTATCAAACTTGTATTTTACCAACAGAATAATTTGCACAAATTCAGATCGGCACGGGCCTAAGAGTTTGACCTGACAGTTTTTTTGTAATTGTATGGTTTTGACAGTTCCCCATTATTAAGCTACAGCCTCCACTCTATATTTAATGCTAAATGATCTCCAATTTATCCATACTGAAAACCAGATGACTTAGAAATCAACAATTGCAGTGTAATTAAACATTATTCTGTACTTAATGTAACACAATAAAAATCATTTGTAAGGTTCTGCACGATTGTGCTAAATAATGAGCTCCTAAGAAAGAGGCGTCGACGCAAATTAACTAACTTAACAACAAGGTAAACAAATTGTGTCAACTCACAATATCACCGCTCTCCTCCGCTTCATTCTGGACGCCACTCACCACTGAATGGCACTTTATTTTATTCACTAAACTGTCTAAAACGTTGGAATTCAGCCCATAATAACAAGCCACACATCCCAACACATAGCTAAATACTATCGTCGCGAAGTGAAATCTGCAAAATATGCAACGGCGTTAACAATCTATTATGCAACGACAGAACTTATTGGTTAATAATTACAATACTATACCTATAAAAATATAACACGGCTAACGAAGCAACAAGAATTCCCACGTAAATAACATAATTTTGATTTTCAAATTTTTCTGTAAACTTCGTTTGACATCTTTCAGTCATGGCTAAGCGAACAATGGTGACGTTTGATTTTTCAATGTGGCAAGTGGGCATGTCTATGACCATAACGAAAAAAAAACAGTAAGGCGCATCTAATGCTACATTTACACGCTTGCGGTGGCTTGGCAAGCGTCCGCAAGCTCCAAGCCTTCACAAACGTTTGGATGGCATTTACACGCTTGCGAGTGCGTTAGTGTGGTCCGAATAGGCAAGCATGACAGACGTGGAAGTTGTGTCGGCTATTGCGATCGGCTCGCTGTGGTATGCCTCGAGAAAGCCAAGGTTTGGTCGTTTGACCATACAGCACTCATGGTAGATACGTCTAGGCAGTAAAGAACGACTTCTGTCGTCTAGTCACCGACTGACCATGTCCTCCAAGACAACAAAATATGCACGTAATAGGTCCCAAGGTGTATAACAAACTACCTGAAGATATTACGATCGAAGAGTGCACAAACACCTTCAAAAAAAATAAAAAAATGGTTATTTGGACATGCCTTTTATAATTTAAATGATTTTTATAATAATAATAATTGAATAATATGTATAAACATTTCTTAAATTTAAATGATAATATACGCAATTGTGATTCTAATAATGTGACATGTAATATTTATATAATATTATGAATAAATGAGTATGAGTATGAGTACGCGGTTACATAAAGGCCATATAAATAAGGCGACCGACCGTCGCGAGCTCGCGAGCGACGCTGAACACGCGCCAACGTGTAAATACGTCGCAAGCGCTTGCCCAAGCTTCCTTTGATCTGTGTTCAAAAACCGACACTAGTCCGGATCGGGCCACTCGCAAGCTCACGCAAGCAAAGCCAAACACCCCCGTTTACACGCTTGCGCTTGTGGAGGCTTGCCAAGCCACCGCAAGTGTGTAAACGCACCATAACTAACCACAGTGCGTTGCGCGTCATCTTCCCTATTCATTGCGTGAAGATGCTGCTAATAAACATAAAATAATAGCTAACGCTTTTACTTTAGTTTATACGAATTTCAAACAAGACCTACGATTTGAAGTAATGTGAAACGGAACGTCATGGTCGGCCTTATCACGCGATAAGTGACAAGATAGAGCGTTCGTTACTGGCTGACACCGTTCGATAGAACGAGACTGACGCTCTATCTTGTGGCCTCTGAGGGGCTACCGCGAACCAAAAACGAACTTCGTTCGTGTATCTCCCTCTCTGTCGCTCGAACTTCCAAGTGCGACAGAGATGGAGAAGCACGAACGAAGTTTGTTTTACTTTCGCGGTAGGCCCTCTGCACGGCTATCACACGACGGCGCGGCGCGCGAGCTCTCTCGGGGGCTACCGCGAAACGAAAACGAACTTCGTTCGTGTATCTCCGTCTTTGTCGCTCGAACCAGCAAGTGCAACAAAGAGGGAGACACACGAACGAAGTTCGTTTTCGTTTCGCGGTAGGCCCTCGGTGGACAATTAGGTACGTAAACAAAATTTGACAGATGAATTCACTCAAAGCAAAGCACGATCGGCACGATCAGGGTACACAATCTCCATACCTATCAACGGGCAACTGACAAGCCGGGCTGGTTTGCCCGATATATCATTTAAGGAGCACACTGCGTTCCAAACGGTTGCATGGAAATAAAGTGATTTTCGATTTGGCCGTATTACTTTTAGGTGTATGGAACTTCACGCTAGATAGCGTTCTACGGCCTTTTGTTGGTTCAGTCGCTACGTAGTCAATTCGAAATACGTGAGATGGCACTGTAATTAATAAGGTTCACAAAGTTGCCAGCCTCACCAGCTATCAGTTATACTTTTCTATATGTTAGTATTTACTAATATTGTTTGTAAGTCAGTTGTAATATGTTTAATTAATTATTATTAAATAAAACCAGGATAAAGCCATAACTTCCATTATACATTTGTATACTACTTATGCATTTAGGTCGCATATTTTTAAGCAGTCATGTAAGTCTTTGACAGACGCCAAATTTCTACAAATTTTTCCGGAAAATGTCGAACAAGAAATGGTGTGTCCCAGGATGCTTAAATAGTTCAGGCGGTTAGTGGCAAATACTTGTGTCGCACACAAAAACAACAGTATTCCATAATTTATTGCAGTTTGCATGATCTGCGCCAAGTCGAGCAAAACGGCGGCACGGCCGTACCATCCTTTCGACCCCCCAATAACTTCGTTATGGATAAAACTAGAAGCCTGAATTTTCAGTTACCAAGCACGCATTGTATAAACACTATATATTTCAAATTTCATTCAATTTGAACCAGTAGTTTAAGAATTATAACTAGTCAAAGTTTCTCAATTTTGTCACTCCCTGACTGACTCACCGATCATCAAAAGTCTAAGGCACTTTAGCAGGCATAGAAGCTTCAGAATACAATTAGTGTTTAGTGTATAAATCAAGGGAAAACTAAAAAAAAATGCAATTACAGTCCAGTTTTCTAGATACACCAACTGCATAAAGGCCTCCACACATCGGTCGGGCACGGTTTAAGCGGTATATTCACACTGCAGGCGAGCGGCGTCTCTATCACAGAGTCAGTTCATAGCGCGGGCCCGCTCTTTCTTACATGGAATGTTTTTTATGGTAAGACTTTTGGCCAGTCCCCAGTGGAGCTTGTCGCACATCTAGACCATTAGTACCACTACACAGCTTCGGGAATTCACAAAATCATTGTATCTACGTGTACTGTGCGTGTGTTTACATGTATGTGATTGAGCTGATATCGAGGTTATCCCCGCGCCTGTGACACATCTGGGCTGTTATTTGGAACACGCAAATGCGCCTCACGTCGCGCCTATCAAACTCAGGTAGACATCTAATTACCCTTAGTTACATATTTATTATTATTAGTGAACGGTAAGGTGAGCTTAAAACAAGTTACAGAATAGCAGGGCTGGAGTGGTAAGCTGCGCATAGGCTACGGTGACCGCTTACCATCAGCATCAGGCGTGCCGCGGGCTAGATTGCCACCGGCGTGGCATTAAAAAAACATGTTCTAACATCTAAGTAGTGTATCTACGTCGGGACGTACCTAGGGGTTAATAAAACAAAATCTTGTAACTACTAATATAAATAAGCGAGTATTTTTAAAATAAAATAAGTTGAAAAGAGGCTTATGCTTGAAGCACAAGTTACAAGCCTTTGTGAAATGGGCCCCATGGTACTTACTGGGGTCAAATCTTTTGTCAGGATCCAAGGACATTACATAAATTGCCTAAGTAATCCGGCAAAAGAGTAAGAAGCAAGTATTAACGGCCCGCACATAGATATAGCGATTTGAACTTTTCCCGTATTAACCAACGCATTTCCGTATTAACCAGCGACAGAGAGGGAGATATTCGAGCCGAGTTCGTTTTCACTTCGCGGTAGCCCCTCAGCAGAAAACGTAACACCTACTCAAAATGGTCTCGCCGGAAGACCAGCGCAGCGCTCGCTGGTTCGTGAGCCAGCATTATGCTAAGGCGGGACCATTTCGTAGCAAATAAATAGTTTTAAGTACCTAATTAAATAGTCTTATATGTGTGTATGTGATATTTATATTTGTTTGTTACGAATAAATAATTTTCATTTTCATTTGCTCTCGGGTAAGCTTTATTTACGCTTAGTGGAAAAGTTTAATATTCATATGGGTAGGTATGTGGCTTACCTGGCAGGGTACCTCCTATGGTACATAAAGAAGGGATATAATTTATACTAGGGATGTAATCACTAAGCTTTGCTTAGGTTATAGGTTATACGTGTACGCGGGCTGGGTTTCCGCAACTCGACGTCATATCTGCGCCTATTTTGCGTATGGGTATTGGCACTACTATTATTCGTGCCAGCCCAGTTCCACCAGGAAGCCTAGCAGACCCTTTATGTTGCCGACGGCCTCCGGTAGTGACCCCGGTGTTCGGTGTTGTCAGGATGACGTGGGCGGCTGTCTCTTCCTTACGCTTGTCCTTCCCTTTGCTTACGCATTCTCGCTTCTCTCAGCTTCCTCGCACATCCATGGTGGAGACGCGGTAACACCTTTTCACAGCTTCGCTTCGCATCCTAATTACGTTTTTTTTTATAAAACTGCACGTGTGTATCTCTGAAGTTCAAAATTGGTAGAGGGAAAAATAAAATGAATTAAACAACCCGAATTCCCGGTACGCGATTACGACTTGACCGTTTTCTGTTCATTTTATTTCAGAACACTCGGTGAAATTTACCTCCGCCGATGGTGTGGTTTTACCACCAGTTCGAAATGCTGTGGCTGGGACTCCAGAAGCGTCGACGTCAAAAGGTTGGTACTTATTACTGTTATTACAATCTAATAAGTAAGTATGTATTTATTATTTTTAACCCCCGACGCAAAGAGAGGGGTGTTATAAGTTTAACATGTCTGTCTGTGTATCTGTCTGTGGTATAAAAGCTTCCAAACGGATGGACCAATTTGAATGCGGTTTTTTTTTCCAGAAGCGTCGACGTCAGAAGGTACTTATTACTGTTATTACATTCTAATAAGTAAGTATGTATTTATTATTTTTAACCCCCGACGCAAAGAGAGGGGTGTTATAAATTTAATGTGTCTGTCTGTGGTATAAAAGCTTTCAAACGGATGGACCAATTTGACTGGTTTTTTTATATTCGAAAGCTGATGTGATCCCGAGCGTTCTTAGCCACGTTTCATGAAAATCTGTTCAGCGGTTTTTGAAATATTTGACTTTGAAATGAAGATGTCGGGGTTTTTAAACTTTTTAAAGTTATATTATAAGTGTTTGTTGAATTAACCACAATATAAGCTTAAGTTTAAGTTATAAAACATAGTTAGCCCTACCTACAAGACACTACAGATTTTAATGGTATATATTTACTAGGTTTATACTTTTACTTACATCAAAGTTAAGTTTTGTCGTTTACAAGTATTATTATTTTTTGTCTTTGATTTTACCAGAAAGCAAAGGATACGAGCGACTGAATCTGCGATTACCGTCAGGTAAATGATTTCTAATGGAATAAGTGATTTTGTGTATGAATGATGAGTAGGTATAAATATGGTTGTAATAGATGATGCGTGAAATGAAGAATGAACTATGTGCCATTGAACTTTTTCAGGTTATTAACTATGGAGGTGGCGAGTTTGCAAAAAGAGGCTATTGTACTTTCTTTACGAATGATTTCCTGCGGGTTATATGGTTCTACTAGCTTCTGCCCGCGACTCCGTCCGCGTGGAACTCGTTTATATCGTAGTTTTTCATCCCCCATTTCACCCCCTCAGGGAATGATTTCCGGGATAAAAACTATCTTATGTCCTTCCCCGGGATTCAAACTATCTCCATACCAAATTTCATCTCAATCGGTTCAGCGGTTTAAGCGTGAAGAGGTAACAGACAGACAGACAGACAGACACACTTTCGCATTAATAATATGAGTATGGATTATAATATATAGCTTCTGCCCGCGACTCCATCCGCGTGGAACTCGTTTATATCGTAGTTTTTCATCCCCCATTTCACCCCCTCAGGGAATGATTTCCGGGATAAAAACTATCCTATGTCCTTCCCCGGGATTCAAACTATCTCCATACCAAATTTCATCTCAATCGGTTCAGCGGTTTATGGCGTGAAGAGGTAACAGACAGACAGACAGACACACACTTTCGCATTTATAATATTAGTATGGATTATAATATATAGCTTCTGCCCGCGACTCCGTCCGCGTGGAACTCGTTTATATCGTAGTTTTTCATCCCCCATTTCACCCCCTCAGGGAATGATTTCCGGGATAAAAACTATCCTATGTCCTTCCCCAGGACTTAAACTACCTCTATACCAAATTTCATCCAAATCGGTTCAGCGGTTTAAGCGTGACGAGGTAACAGACAGACAGACAGAAACTTTCGCATTTATAATATTAGTATGGATATGGAGATTATGACAGGTGATTTCGTGGTTCAAATCTCGGGTTTGTGAATTTCGGGCAGTCTTTTAAAAGGTGGTCGACGGATTGTGAGGTGCTTCCAATAAGTAATTAAAAACATATAATTTGCATGTCTTTGAATTTTTTGATGATTGAATTTACCTAACAACACTCTTAAGTTTCTCAATAGGGGCAACTATATACCCATGCAACTTTTCGAACGACCGTAATGATAAATCAATACTATTCAATACCCACAAAACGTTACGCAATCGACTAGCAGGAGAAATGATCATATACTTTCATTCAGACAGTTGGTACAGAATTATAATCTGACAAAATATTTAGGTAGAAGGATGGATATAAGTATATATACGTGTGCGCGTATAAGTGTGGCTGTATGTTCCTGACTGTCTAGTACAGCCGTATTTCGCTGGGCTGGTTCCGTTCCCAGCTGCTCGGTATAAAATGTGTCACAGACAGACAGACATATCGACAGCGCCATTGACTTAAATTTTAGCAGCTTCGAGCGGAATCAGCAGCGGATTTCAGCCTATATGTGGCAGCACGGAGTACAGCCTGTCACAAACTGCCGCAGCCTGCGGTGGCGGTGTAATGAAACGATATCGTCCAAATTATTATTTTTTTGGATAGTAAAAAAGGTAACTTCAGAGTGGTCCCAACTACAAATATTTAGTGAATGTCTGATGATGGGATCCTGGAGGAGTCGACGGAACTCCTCGACTGTGACAGGCAGGAGGCAGGATATGGTGCTTTTGGTATTTTCTGTAGGTATATTTAACAGTGTATTCGCTCTCGGGAGCCACAAATTTATAGCGAAGTGGAACGAATAAATGATGAATGATCACAGATTCATGACATACCTGTTACCAATGGTGTGGTGTGGTTCAATAATGTATGTATAGGTACTTCAAATATTCTCATTAAATTTCAATGATGAAATTTGCTGGGAACTAATGATGAGGGGCTCAGGGTAAGTAGGTAAAACGAATGTCCTCAATTATCATCGGCCTATATATTTTACAGCGACTTGGCTGTTTACTGTAGAGCCACCGCATTTGATATTGGAAAGCAGTTCATGCGGTGATGTGCGAAGTATTTTTTTTATTGCCGTATAAATAAAAATATAAATATACGTGTTAATAAAATAACGCAAAACCTGAAAATTGTTTGTTCAGAATCGACAGTACAATGTGAAAAAAAATAGGTTTTTTTTGACGAGTTGTTTTTACCTTTGTATGGAGCTCTGGCCGACTGGGGCGACCTGCTCCATACATTTAAAAAAAAAGCGTCCAAAAAAAACATTATTTTTCACATTCTATACTCTTGATTCTGAACAAACATGTTTTCAGGTTTTGCGTTATTTTATTAACACGTTGTATAATAAATATTAAGGGAGAATCTTATACAAATCGATCTACTCCCAAACTAAGCTAAGCTTGTACTATGGGAACTAGACGACTATAAACAACATATACCTATATAAATAAATACTTAAATACATAGGAATGCATCGCCATACGCTAGTTATACCATACAAACGCATCAAGTCATTGATTTGGTAAAAGAAAAAATTAATGAAGAAATTAATATATTACTTAGAGCGTTGCAGACCGATGTATTGGTTAGGTTACGACGCACTTTCATTTGAAACTACATGGCCCGTATAAATATCTACATTTCCATACTAATGTTATAAATGCGAAAGTGTCTGACTGTTACCTATTCACGCTTAAACCACTGAACCGATTTAAATGAAATTTGGTATACGGATAGTTGAGTCCCGCTAAGGGGGTGAAAGTTTGTATGGAGCTACGATATAAACGAGTTTGACGCGGACGGAGTCGCTGGCAGAAGCTAGTTTACATAGGTACATATAGAAGCCAAGCTGTAAGTAACCGAGCGCCACTTTCAATCTAGAGGTTGCGGGTTCGAACCCCGGTTCGTGCCGCTGGGTTTTTTCGTGAGGAAACTCTGGTTTGGAAGGTCAGATGGCAGTTGCTTTCGTAATACTAGTGCCTACACCAAATGTTAGGATTAGGTGCCAAAGCGGACCTTGGGCTCGTCTGAGCACTACCGGGAAAAGCGCTGGGAGGATGACATTCATAGCCATACTAATATTGTCTGTGTCCCGGGGAAGAACATAAGATAGTTTTTATCCCGGAAATCATCCCCTATTAAGTGGGAACGTTTGTTTGAAACTAAGATATAAAAAACGTTCCACGCGGACGGAGTCGCGGGCAGATGCAAGTATATAGCGATATATATAGGTAGGTACTTAATTGTATCATAGGGATTATTTCATTAAATAACTTTATGTTTGGCTAAGTGCATATTCTCGGAATAAACGTAGGTAATAAAATAGCTACGATACACATAAAAGACTTGGCTGGGGACTTATAGGTATTGCAGTGAAACTCGGTTGTTAATTGTAGAATACTGGAAACTGGAATAATTTATTTACAAATATGCCTAACTTTATACAATAAAAGAAGCTTACAACTGGTGACAGTATTAACCAGCAACAATTACGTGATTACTGATTAGAGCGGGACTGATGCGCGAGAGCGAGAGAGAAATAGGCGATGAGATGCTGCATGAAGATGTGCATTGCCGGCTTCTTTACAATTATAAACTGTCCTTTACGGGACAACCAAAAAACTGCTCTTGTCAGAGCAATCAGCTGTTCTTATCAGAACAGCTGTATTCTAAGGTCAATCACCTGTCTCCGTTTCTTGCTGAGACCACACACGTCAATCTCTATACCTGCAGGATAATATTTGTTTTTATAGTCGGGAGTTACTTATTATTAATCAATACATAATGTTTAATGCAGTATCCCAAGGACAGCCGCATCCTCAAGTGGTGGCTCCAGCAACAGCTGCACGTGTAGAGGATCTTGGTGATTGCGTCGAGACCTGGAATGTCTCCTCACGACCGAAAGGTGCTTGATGTTCAGCATGATATTCTACGCCCAATCCTCACATTCACGTCATCTGATGATATATAGGGAACAAACCCACGGATAAAAGCCTACTACTAACTATAGTAGTAGAAGAACTTATATTACACGTGCCCTTACAATTTTTTTGAATACTACCAAGTGGGCAAACATGCACACAGCCAGCTTGATGGTAAGCAGACACCGTCGTCTTTGGACGTTTGCTAAACCAGAACAAGCGCGCTGCCGCCGACCCTTTATTGCTTTGAGAGCTGGAGACAAGCAATGCGCAAGCATTTTCTCAACAGTTTAGTGACATAGGTTTTTGCAGTGGGTACGCAAAGTAATATGTATGTATGTATATTAATGCATATTTTTTCTAAAGTTTAAATGTCCATAGGTACCTTTTTTTGACTTTTATAGTTTTTTTTAATGAAATGAAATCTGATTTATTTGCGTTAAGTGCGATTTTATTAATTACATTCAAAAAAATCATTCATTGTATAAAAACATTTTTATTTCAACCATATAAATAATTATTTTCTAAATTTAGTTTAATGTCGGCAATTGTCTTATTACTAATGGTATGTGATTAAATTTCTTTAAATGCATGTCAATTATTTCTCTGGAGCGCACTTTTACACTGTGGAGCTATTAATTTTGCTGGATCTCTTATTCTAAGTTTAGAGTTAGTTTTCACAATCGTGTATAAATTTGGATTTGACCATACAAATATTCCAGCATCCCAGATATACAAACCGGTGAGGGTTAAAAGGTTAAACTTCCTAAAGAGTGGTCTACATGATTCTAAACGTCCTACTCCACTTAAGGCTCGCACACATTTCTTTACAATACATTTTTTACGCTGCTAGAATTACCCCAAATAATGAGACCATTTGTCATTAATTAACCTTCATACAAAGATTCAAGTCTATAACTTTCTAAATGATCGATTTCCATACAAAGGTTCGACCCCTATTTCACCGCATTAAGGGTTGAATTTCGAAAAATCCTTTCTCAGTAGACGTCCACGTACTGTAAAGAATATATGTTCCAAATCTCATGCTTATATCGTTAGTGGTTTAGGCTGTGCACTGCCTGTCAATAGATTAGTAACGCAAGAGTTTTATCTTACTAATATTATAAATGCGAAAGTTTAGATGTTTGTTACTCAATCACACTTAAACGGCTGAACCGATTTGAATGAAATTTTGCACGAAGATAGTTTATAGTCTGGATTAAAATATAGGATAGTTTTTATCCCGGGTCCACGCGGACAAAATCGCGGGCGGAAGCTAGTACCTAATATACAGTGTAGGTACTAAAAATGGGGTGTGAACCCCCTTAGGGATGGCATTTTCTAAAACGCAGAAAGCACTTTTTTGTATTCTAATAAGTAATCTTTCTACAAAGTTTCAAGTCTCTAGTTCTAAAAATACTGTTTCCCCTATACAAACATTCTACCCCTATTTAACCCCCTTAGGGGTGGAATTTTCTAAAACGCTGAAAGTACTGTTATTGTATCATAATAAGTAATCATCCTACAAACCCCCTACAAACTTTGGACCCCCATTTCAGCCCCTTAGGGGGTGAATTTTGAAAAATCCTTCCTTAGTGCTCCCCTAGACCTTATAAGGAACCTACTGCCAAATTTGGAATCTCTAGAACCAGCGGTTTGGGCTGTGTTGATATGTCAGTCGTCAGTCAGTCAGTCAGTGAGTTTCTTCTTTCATATATTTAGATATACATATATATAGATTTACTTGTATAATAAACGGGTCGTCTTCGGGGTCGTTATGTATGTATGTATATAAATTCTTTATTGTACATGAAACAGAACACAACAACAAAACAATTATTACAGGAACAGAAGATACATGTACAAAGGCGAGCTTATCCCTGAGAGGGATTTCTTCCAGCTAACCTAACCGTTATAACCGTCTTTATGAGCAGTACATGACAAAGTTTGCAACAAACGCTTGTGTGTGCCGACAACGTGAAAAAATGAAATGATTTGTGATGTATGTGAGTTTTTATTAGAAGTAACGAGCCTCTAGTACCAAGTACCTACCTACTAAACTTAACCTTTTCTTCTTACGGTCGTATTCATAAACGTCCTACAAGCCTTTTTTAACTTAAATGGCGTTAAATCTGTCACTTTGACATTTGTGTTCGTAAGAAAGGGACAAAGCATATTTTATTTAGCAGAGGCATTTTAAGTTTTATAAATAAGGGGGTTAATCATTATCATAATCATTTTCATTTTCAGCCTGTAATCGTCCACTGCTGCTGAGCACTTCCCGATCCTGTGTAACAGGAGCAGGAGCAGTATCCAGGAGTGCCCCGTGATCTTCCTAATATAGTCAAACCATCGAGCTGCTAGCTTTTTATTATAAACAAAAAAACCGGCCAAGTGCGTGTCGGGCCACGCGCAGTGTAGGGTTCCGTAGTTGCCTGTCTGTCTTAGTTACATCGACGTGCGGTGCGGTTGCGTCGGCCGAATCTGTACGAAAATTGGCCTTTTCAATTACACATCAAGTTGGTCGACTATTACTCGGTAAACACTTATGCCTACTTGTTCGTGATAGTTTTCCTTTTAAATTCATTATATTTACTACTACCACGAATTTTTTCACATTCCCAGTAGTATAGCCATTTAGCCGGCAGGGGGGGGGGGGAGACACATGACTCGAACTAAAATTAGGGCTTTAAAGCCCAATTAGATCCCCGCTTTAGGAGTAGGAGAGGTACCCTAAAAAAAATTTTTTCCAAATTGTATTGTAGTGTTTTGTCGGTTATTGAGCTAAGCCGAAGACGGACAGACAGACGGACGGACATGGCGAAACTATAAGGGTTTTCTTTGTTGACTACGGAACCCTAAAAATTAATAAGTCCAATGTTTTTTTTTCAGCGATAATTAATAAATGAACGTACATTAACATTCTTCACCACGTTATCCGATTTTGATAATTATCATGGTTGGTCAAGATCTGATGATGGGATTCATAAGGAATGGAAATAAACTCCTCAAATATGGTAAGCATATGGTGATGTCGGTATTCTCTCGGAGTGACAAATGCTCATCAAAATCCACATTTGAAAGTGGAGCAGATGAAGAAGTAGGAAAGGTGGAAATGGGATTCTTAAGTAATCGGCTGAATCTCATATGTAGGTATATATTATCGGTCCACATAAAAGCGGTTTCGGTATTTTTAATTAGGTATATATATATAGATATACTCTTGAAGGAACGTACTCACTTGAAGGAACTCCTCTACTATTATACGCAAGATAACCGGTACGGTATGGTGTACGTTTGGTTTGGGTTGGTATTTTATATTGTAATATTTGTTGATGCATTCACTCTCGGGAGACATGTATTTGGTGAGGTGGCGGTGGGTAATGACCACATACACTACGGAACTTTTTAACGATAAGTAGGTACATCAAGGATTTCATTTAGTAAAGGCACATTGAAAAGTGGAACTAATGGTAATGCTAATGACCTCTTGGAAGAATCTGAAATAAAATTGCCATATTGCCGCGTATATGTGCCTGCAATATCTAAATATTGCAGGCACATATAGAGCTTTGTGTATTTCCAACTGTACAGTAACGCAGGCGATCTGGGATTGGGTATATGCAATTATAGGCCCGATGATGTAATTTTTTTCGCAATTGCAGGGTTACGTTACGGCCCTGCGCGTGCGCGCAGAAGCAGCATTGGACCGGCCTACTTGGGTCGGAAACTCTGAATGAACGCTGTGCGTGTGCGTGACTCTTAGACAACACTGGTAGGTAGGTATATCGTATGTTAACTATATTTTACTTATTTTCACATGTATAGTTGCTCGTACGCATTTATGTACACTTAAAAGTTTAAGTCAAATCAGTAAATCAAGTCCTACTTGGTAATTTTTAAGGTTCCGTAGCCGGAACAACATGACGGAAGAAAATCGGAACCCTTAGAGCGGTTTATGGTTTCGCCATACCGTCTGTCTGTTCGTCCGTATATCACAGCCATTTTACTCGAAACCCGTAAGGTGTATATAAATGAAATTTGGAATACAGGTGTATTTTGTAACCCGCTGTATAGTTCTGAAAAGGACGCAGGCTAACCCGCGGGATAAAACATAGTCTGTGTACATCCAGAAAGTACATTCTACGAGTATGTACTACATAAGTATGTGAAACAAATTTGGAATCGGGTGAGTAGTTCCGGAGATTAGTATCTCTACATACAAATTTTCATTACAAAGCTACAATTTCACAGACTTTGTCTCCGTCTCCGTTTGTTTATATATTATAAAAATAGTCTATATGGTGGCGCCGGCGCCGGGCACAGGCCTCCTGCCAGGGATGGGAGGGAGTGGGCGGTAGTCCCCACGCTGGCCCGGTGCGGGTTGGGGACTTGTCATACACGTTTGGCATAATAATATAATAGTCGAGTTATTTTTAAGGTTCCGTGGTCAACAAGGCACCCTTATAGTTACGCCATATCCGTCTGTCCGTCTGCGGCTAAGCTCAGTGGTTTTTACTACTAAGAAAGCTGCAAATTGGTATGTGACAACTTAATACGAGTAAACTCAGCAGAGATGCTCGAACTAGTGATTGGCTGTCTTTAGTTGCCGTTGTCAGCTGTAAGTCACCGCCTAATTCGTTATTTTTTTATATGCAGGGTTCTAGTAGGCAATTCAAAGCGAACATGATTGCGAAGCGAGCGGATGCGGTAGCAGACACATTCCTCTCGCGTCTTCGTCGCCACCTTTGCTCAGAGTGCGCAGTACCTACACTTATAATGGATGGATGGAAGTAAGTATTATTTAAGAATACATTTAATAAATATCAAATACTCAATAATGATGTATGGCGGAGCAGTGTACCTATAGCGTTTTTACAAGCTTTTATTTTCTTTCACCTGTCCCGTTGTCTGTTTGTCTGTCTGTAATCTAATCTTGCAAGTTAAATTTGACCCACTTCCCGGAGACCGATTGAGCTGAAATTTTGGGTATAAGTATAGTTTGGATGACAATTCAATATTATGGTACCATTGAGCTGATCTGATGATGGAGACAGAAGGTGAATTCAGTACTTAACCGACGTAACCCCGTTGAGTTTGGGCTCGTTAGAATCGTCTCAAGGAGTAGGTGATGATGGTGTACAAAAAAAGTACAGTCAGCAATAAAAGCTTGTACCAAAAATGAATTTTTTGACAGAAGCTTGTTCCCAGTTGTGCTCTAAAGGAATCTGGTGTCCAATCCAGAAGGAAAACAGATTGTAGATATTGGTTATTGATAAATGTACATCTCATTTACAAGTCTTTAATTAATTCGAATGTTCAGTTTTTCAAAAGAAACTCATTACGAGCTTTTACTAAACTTGACCTGTTCCCTTGTTTGTCAGTTTGTTATAGTGTGGGACAAATCTTGAAACTGAATTTTGAACCAGTTAAACTCAATTGTTTAATCTGAAATTTTGGGTATTAGTATAGTTTGGATGATAATACAATAATATGGTACCATCGATATAATCTGGCGATGGAGACAGGTACCCATGGGAATTCATAACTTAACCTTTGTTACCCCGTTGAGTGTGGGCTCCTTAGTCTTCTCGAGCTTGTACCAAAAATGCAATCTCTGTCAAAACTTATTTTAAATAGTATTAACATCAAGAGCATGTGAATAATCATCATTGTTATCATCATCATCATCATCAGCCTACACCGTAGGCACATCCAGAGTGGGGCACAGGCCTTCTCTTCATGGGTGTAATAATTATGTAAGTGCGGGTGTGTGTGCGGTCATATCTAATCATACTGAATTTGTTTAGCTCCTCGTATGACCTATGTTATGATATATAAAATACTCCCACTAGTATCAGACCCGTATGTGACCCGTTTCGTTCTATTTAAATATTTAATAAAAGTCAAGAGTGTACACATTAGTGTTCAGGAACAGCGCGAGCCTTAGCCGGGCGTCGGCGCGTAGGGTGGGTTGACCATAGGTTTTATAGTTATGTACGTTTTACCCTTATTTATTATAATCAGATTGAAATATTACCATGTTACTTATTTCACAGACAAAGGCATGCTGCCCTTGGAATCCAAATAGATGGCAGACATGTCAATGTTTTTGACCGTCTATTTGGCTCAGTCAAAGGAAGCTTTGTCAAGAAAATCCAACATGCCAAGCCGGCCTGAAGACTTGATAACGAGGGGAAACCAAAAGTGTCTCCCCAGTTATATTCATGTTAACATTTTATTTCGGATAAGTACATAGCTAGTAAATATTATAATGTATTTTATGCATGGAGCATATGTTTGTTTACCTCGGGACCAGGGCGGCAATACACCTCCGAGTTCACTTCTGATAGTCGTCCACTACTTATTTATTGCATTCATTCAAGACAGGGCAGATTCTTGCATCTGATTTTTTCTGAACTACCTAGCTATCTCGTATAAGCTGTTATTCGTGCGTGTCGTGTATTGTATTGACAAATGATACATCCCTGCAAAAAATGCAATGCCTTCTGAAAATGATGGGGTATACAGATATTACAGATTAACCACACTTAATTACTCAGTATAACTCGTTTGACAGTTGGATGAGCAGCGCTACATGCCTCCAGACAATAGCAATTGTCTGTTTCTGATAAATTGGGGATGACAAATCATGAAATGTATAGACCCCATCAGATCGGCAATGAAAACGGAAAACGTATTATCCTTCCTACAAATATATCGCACTAATGCCATCCGTCCTGTCGGAATACGTGTATTGCCGCTCTTACCGTGGTGGCTGAGTTGGACAATATGTGTGAGTTTTGGGGTTGGTGTAAATTTCAAACTTTTATAATGATGTTTTCTCTCAGTTTGTACCTCTTCTCAGTTCTGTTTTAAAGGTAACTGTTTTCATTGTTCTTGAGCGCAATTGGTAATATAATTGAATATATATATATTATGCGCCGAGTGCTTATATAATATCAAGTACATAATAATAACAATGCTAAATTAATTTTGTAATAAGCAGTAACGCTGCTAACGAAATTATAAAGCCGGATTCGAACCGGCGACCATTCATGGCCCGTCTCTTCTAACCAATTTTAATTTACTTTAATTTAAATTTATGCCGATCTATTTATAATATTAATACTGATCGGCAATGATAACTTTATCACTGATAGTAGTTATGAAATTTCCCGTTCTCTCGTCTCGCTTATTCTGTGCTTCTCGTGTGAAACTACCTGCACGTCTATCATGGGACGGCCGCGACATACCCTCGATTTTTCTCGTACTAGATTCCCTTTTACCTTCCATGGTAGTCACTATATAGCAGAATAATAGATGTATAGCATACAAAGATATATATGAAAAAGATGTACATACATTTTCTATTTATGTTGATGGTTTATACTAATTGGCAGCATATCATACGTAGTTTAACAGAAACTGAGCGGCTACCGCGAAAAACGAACGTCGTTCGTTCGTGTATTTGTCTCTCTGGCGCTCAAATATGCAAATATCAATGATTTCGGGCTACATTACTGAATTACAAATCATTTTCATGTTCATATCGTACTTAGTCAATCGTATCATGAAATTTTCCCACAAAAAACCATGTTTGTCATGAAGAATACCTACTACTTAAAGTATGTTTTGAAAATGTTTTGTAATTTATTTAAGTATTCAGTCCAAAAACCTTTGTGTGGTAAGTTCAAGCTGTCGTTTCACTTTATTAACTATTGATTGTAGAAGAAGCGCTATACCTACAAAGCTATTATTAGTGTATGAATAAGATTTCATATTTTTGCTGTTTTCTTACTTTATTCGATTTTTAAAAAGATGAGAGAGAACTTGTATTTAAGTATGTAATTGATTCCATTTTCTATCGACCGATCTTTATGTTACACGTGTCAAATTTCATCGTTGCAACACACCACGGCGCCAAGCAAATTGTAGCCTCTGGCCTGGCCAATCTTACCACGAACAAGCAGACACAACGTCGTGTGTTATTCACCCGTGAATGTGGCCTAAATATTACGTCCATTCATCGCGGAGACACAGCGCTGAACAGTTTCAGAAGTAGTTTCGCTTGTTCGGAACTTCAAGTAACCTATATCTGAGCGATTCTCAAAAAAATGCCACTATTATTAATTGTACTTCTAGGAATTTTATGTTAACTATTTCCACTCAGAATCAGGAGCTCTTTCGACCCTGGTAGAACAAAAAACTGTCCCAAAGATATTTTTCCTATTGTGTTACCATTTACCATACACTTTGTATGGTGATAACACAATAGGAAAGTAAAAAAATGTAGGAACATTTGGGGACACTTTTTTTCTCCTATTGGGATGGAAAGACATAATGAATTTGAGTAGAAATAACATAAAAGTTGCAGAAAATCTCCGAAAAAATGTAGTGGCATTTTTTTTTTAGAAACACTCATCTACGAAAACCTACAATTGATTGTCATTTTTGTGGTGCTTAATCTACTACTTTCGCTGCCAGGTTGTGTCACACCTTTTTTTCCCCATCACCTTAACAAGGCGTAAATAGTAATTGACTTTCTCCTTGCAATATGTAATTGTTATGGCTCGGGATGAATTTTGTCCGAATTCCTATTTTGCAACTATCCTACAATTTCAATTAGTTACCTGCCGCCATTTTAACATGTCAACATTCCTATGTGGCCCACATTCCTATTCGTATCATCCACATTTCTAAACATGTGTACCTACCGTACTGCGGTCGCCGAAAATTGACGCCATGGACGAGTTAGGATAATGTAGACTAATTCATCCTGTGCCATCGTTAAACTTATTAAGCTGCTCGATCAAATATAGGTACTTACGTTTTCACATGTAAACATAATACATTGTTACGGATAATTTTTCGAAAAATATAAATGAACATTGGTATATTATTGGAGTTTTTCTTCCTAGTTTGTACTGTAAATTAGGATAGGTATATAGGTCTATTTGGAAAACTGTTGCACCCTGCAGGAAATCTATTTTCCCTATACAGCATTGTTACATCCCGATCGAAATATCTGCAGATATTTCGGCCGAGCTGTGCCTGCTGTACCTGTATAGGGCATTGACGTTCACAAATATATATACGTCATAGTAGTTACAAAACTTAACGCATGAGAGCGACACCTTACCTCTTACCCATTTTGACCCCCGAGATAGGTCTCTATTACTATATATAGAAAAGTCCTCTGTGGGCACGATCAGCTGCTCATCTAAAACTGAATTCAGTTACGCGAAGATTGAAATACCGACCAATAATTAATTGCATTCTATTTCTACCACAACTACTCCTAGAATCAGAGCGACGCAAATACACATCAATAAGTTATTTTAAAGTGGTTACATAATTTAACTTCGAAAATGGCAAATTTGAAAAAAGCCTTAGTTGGTTGGTGTCTGTATTTTTATTGTAGACTCGAATATTTACCACGAGGGGAAATATTATTTATAGTGTTTTTTTTCGAGGTGGTGGTACCGGCTTCATCGGTCGCCGCCTGGGCGATCTCATATCTAAACATGGCTACGAAGTTACGAATGTATCTCGAATGCCGGGTAGTAAAAACATATGCTGGTCGGACATAGCCATGAGAGGCTTGCCCGACAACACGCAAGCTGTGATCAATCTGGCTGGACAACAGTTCATGGATTTCACCAAGTCTTGGACAGCAGGGTATGAATTAAATGCTTTACCAGTATAGTATGTAATGTAGGTTGATCTTAGTATTATAAAAAGGTAAAAAAAGTAAAGTTTGTCACTGCACATGTCAGCTTCCATAGGCTACTGTGTCTGCTTACTGTCAGGCAGACGGCATATGGTTGGCCACCATCATAGTAAAAATAAATAAATATAACAGGTAAACCTGCAAGTCCAGGGGCCATGCATACACATTGCTGACCCTACTACAAAACTACCCTGATTATATTTCCTCAGTATATTTCTAACTTCTGGTTTGGTGTAGGCATTCATTCATCATCTCTATTCTGTAATTCCATACATTCATTTGTAAGCGCATTGTATTAGTGTTAATTAATTCCTCTGGGGTTTGCTACTTGAGAAGAAGAAGATTTTATTCCTGTAGAAAAGACGCCTATTTATGTTCCTGCCTTTGACTCCAATATTCAACTAAGGGAGACTTGTTTTCATCTTTTTCAGGTTTAAACAAAATGTCCAGAATTCTCGAGTGTTCACTACTAAAACACTAGTGGATGCCATAAACAAGGCTGCGAATAAACCGAAAGTGTTGGTGGTGGTCACTGGAGTAGGTGCTTATGAGCCATCGCCTTCTAAAGTGTATGATGAAGAAAGCACCGTCACTGGCTCCGACTTCTTCTCGAGATTAACAATTGAAATGGAAGGAGCAGCCAGCGAAGTGGACCCAGCAGTTAGACTTGTACGTAGTTAATTTATTATTATACAGGGGTCCTTCACAGCTCTTACCTCACTCACCGCCAAGAACACCACCTTATACAGCAAGTATGATTGTTGATCAGCCCTAGACTTTATAGTTATCCCAACTTTTGTCACTCTTTTTTACAAGCTTTCTATTCAATTGCAATGTATCTACTTGTACCTAACTTGACTATGTAACTATGTTTGTTTGGGTGGAATCTTGCAACTCAATTTTGATGCATGAAAATTCAATATTATGGTACCATCAAGCTAATCTGATGTTGGGGACAGAAGGTAGCCATGGGAATACAGTACTTAACCGATGTAACCCCGTTGAGTTTGGGGTTGATAATCATCAATCACACAAACTGTTGAATAAGTTTAGAAATATCGTCACTACTTTGAAAAATGGTCATTTTATAGGAGGAACAAAATCATCCTGTAAATTATTGTGATTGATCAAATAAGTTCATGTTAGTTTCATGCAATAGTTTGATAAGAAGTCATTAATTTTGAGCTTCAGCATTTTATAAACTTATTTATAAACACATATTTTTTGATTCCAGGTTATCATAAGGTCTGGTGTAGTGATCGGTCGTGAAGGCGGTATGATAAAGAACATGATCCTACCATTCTTCTTAGGCCTGGGCGGCCGTATTGGCTCCGGCCAGCAGTGGCTGCCTTGGATCCACATCGACGACCTCACAGGAATAATCAAATTCGCGATTGAAAATGACAAAGTTGATGGAATACTTAATGGTGTAGCTCCTCAAGTCATTACGAATCAGGAATTTACTTCGGTAAGATATAAACTAGAGTGGAATAAGATATTTTTACGATGCCATTCAAACAAGTTTTAGGAGAGGAACTGTTTGTATGGGAGCAACTACAATTACAGAACATAAATACACTAAAATTTGGTACAAAGACGCAGCCCAAACGCTACATACCTACTAGTTGTTGTATGGATAATCAAGTAAATTGCTGTTTCGGTAGCGAAATACTGCGTTTAGGTTCATAGTTGTCGCGATACCCCACACTATGGGTTTAATGAGGAAAAAATTAAATCCCCACTTTAAATGTAGGGCCAGTCAAGCCGGTCTTTTTTTTGGGGTACCTCCCCAAAAAAAAAGACCGGCTTGCACTCCGGGAGTGCCGGCTGAAGTGTAAACTTGAATATTGTGATATTTCGAATCGACGAATAAATACCGTAGCGACAGAAGTAAACTATTTCACTTGCAAATTAGCCCGTGAGAACTTATTGTGTGTCGGCCGAACGGGTAAGCGCCGCGGATTGCATGGCGTTTGCGCCCTTTTTCTCGCTAACTCGAATGGCGCAGCCAGTCTCGTGCTACGGCATCGGTCCCCCCCCCCCCCAAGCCTCGTTCCGAATCTCTCACCATCTTACAGTCCTACACCTGTGGCGAGTTTAACAATTTATCCCCATTCCAAAAAGTGCACATCGCCGCTAAAGAAGTTTTCACTTCAAAAAACTAAGATTTTATTCTTCTGTCTTGTCGGCGTGATTGATTTATATACCCATGCCGAATTACAGTTTTCTAGTAGTAATGGTTACTGAGCTAAGCCGAAGACGGACGGCCAAACGGACATGGCGAAACTATAAGGGTTCCCTGTTGACTATACGAACCCTAAAAAATATATTTCCTTTGGTCACCTCTGAAGTTTACAAAGCGAAAAATACAGCCGTTTATGTGCATATTTACATGGGTTTTCGGGAGGATACTCGGTTCCCGAAGTATTAATAGGTATGCCTATAAGTTTGTACGGAACCCATGGTGCGCGAGAGAGATATCTATTATATTGGTTCCTACCAAAAATATGACTGAATATCTGATCAAGCGTGAGAGAGACAGATAATGATTTGATAGTATGCCGCCGAGCCCGTGTACAAGTAGCCGCAATATTCACCATCTAACCTGTTAACCCATTCAGGGCCCATGACGACACATGTGTCGTCAGACAGCCGTAGTCGCTTTCCGCTACATACGAGGAAAACCACGGGATCGCTACGCGCTACGCTCGTAGCGATTCTGGGCAAGAATGTGTTAATAATTTATTTATTTATTTATTTATAAAGCCACTTATCAATGCAGTGTCCCACTGCTGGGCAAAGGCCTCCCCTCTTGACTTCCACTCGTCCCGGATTTGAGCAATCTGTGGCCAATCGCTACAAAATGCGTCCTGGTCGTCCCGCCATCTCCGTCTCAGCCTGCCACGTCGCCGCCGCCCATTGTGTGGCACCCACTCCATGGCTATTTTCGCCCACCTCTGTGGATGCATGCGGCAGACGTGGCCAGCCCATTCCCATTTCAGCTTGGCGGTCTTAACCACAACGTTAATAATATGGAGTGGAAAAGAAAAAAAGAAAAATTCCGAGCTGTAATAAAAGTGCGAAAATCTTGGAAACTAAAACCGACAAAAATGCCGCTTTTCATAGATAACGCTACTTATATTGCGTTATTTCAGAGAGTTATGTATAATGTATATTATGTATACTATTGTATAACATCTTACAATAGTAATCTGCAGCTTTATCCATTTTAGTTATATTCCGTACCTGATTCACTATCTAAATATCAAATTCCAAGTTCAGTTATTTTAGAGTGAAAAGGTAACATACCTACTTATTTACAGACAAGAGTTTTTTTCACGTTTATAAATTGTATATACCTAATATGACGACGGTTAGCCCAGTGGGGACGCTGCCTATAAAGAAGGTACTGGGTTCGAATCCCGGTAAGGACACATATTTGTGTGATGAGATGAGCATGAATATTTGTTTCTGAGTCTTATGGTGTTTTGTATTGTATTTTAGTATTTATATCTAATAAATATATCGTCGTCTAGTAACACAAGCCTTTTTGAGCTTACTGTGGGGCTAGTTCGATTTCTGTAAGATTGTCCTGTAATATTTATTTATTTATAATATTAGTAGGTAGGTATCCATAATACTTAGTAGGTAGAATTACAATAAGTGTAATTATTTTCCAGTCGTTTGCCAAAGCTCTCAATCGGCCAGCCTATATTCCCGTTCCTGAAAAAGTTCTGAACATCTTGCTCGATCCCGAGCGAGCCATGTTGCTAACCAAGGGACAACATGTCGCGCCTTCAAAAGTGTTGGACCATGGATATTCGTTTAAATTCAACAATATAGATGACGCGTGCAAGGATGTCGCGCATCTATTCCCAAAGAAATAAGAAGGAACAAGCGGAACCCCCGATTAGGTACCGTTTTACTGGCATTTATTTCTTAGGATCTCGGTTGATAGGGGTTATGTCGGACATATAACTTTCGTCCCTCACAAGCAAGTATGGCTGAGATTATTATTTAATGTGGCCGCCTTTTTATAAAACTGTCATTGGAATTGGAATCTTCAACCATGGACGGTATAGTTGCTTTTTGAATGGACTAGTTTGATGTAATTGCCCCACTCAAGTAATCATAATTGGGACACTTTGCCAGGCAGAATGATGGTAGGTGGACCAAACAGGTGTCAGATTTGTAGCCACCTCTAGGTAAAAGGAGCGTCGGCCGTCCACCAGCTCGATGGGTGGACGAAATTAGGAAGATCGCGGGTCACTTCTGGATAAGATAAGCTCAGGATAGGGACGGGTGGCGTACTCAAAGAGACCTATGCTCAGCAGTGAGCGATTACGGGCTGAAAATTATGTTGATGATACCTACTTATATGTACCTACCTAGATACGAAAGGATCGAATGCCTTGTGTCCAACAAAAACGTGATTATGGTAGCTAGGCTATGACGCATATAAGAATACTGCGCAGCTATTCCCGAAAAAATATAAAGGAATAGGGTAGGGAAATCGCCAATCGCCCTTTTAATATAATTAGTATAACGTGGCCAGTTATTGAACGGTAGCCAGTAATTAACAGCTTATACTAAAAATGAATTAAATATTCCCCTACAAAAAGAATTCAAATTAGTATAACATGGCCAGTTATTTAAGGGTGGCCAGTAATTGACAGCTTATACTAAAAATGAATTAAATATTATAGGTGAGTTCATTTTTAGTATGCAGTGGCCAGTTATTGAACGGTGGCCAGTTACTGGCGATTATTAACATGATAGGACACGGAAGGATGAATAGACTTTAAGCGTAGGCACTAACTAGTTCTAAGAAATCTGCCATCATGGGTCATTACGCTGGTTACGCGACCACCTGAAGGAGAAGGTTTTTTCTATTGAAGATAACATCAATTCTACAGACCCTATTGAGACAATTAGTTGTACATGCATTTTTGTTGTTGTTTTAGAATAGAAATCTACTAAAAAACCGAGGAAATATCCTTTCAGTTCACCAACTCAGCTAAGTGGTCGCCAACCGGCACATAAAACTAGGTGGTCGCTAACCGGCGAAATGACCCTATCTTGTTTAGGATTAGACCTGTTTCCTCACGACGTTTTCCTTCGCCGAAAAGCTGTCATTCAATATCAAACGATGTTTCGTACGTGAGTTTTTAGGGTTCCGTAGCCAAATGGCAAAAAACGGAACCCTTGGATTCGTGATGTCTGTCTGTCCGTCCGTATGTCACAGCCACTTTTTCCCGAAACTATAAGAACTATACTGTTGAAACTTGGTAAGTAGACGTATTCTGTGAACCGCATTAAGATTTTCATACAAAAAAAAAACAATAAATTTTGGGGGATCCCCATACTTAGAACTGAAAATTAAAAAAAAAAAATCATCAAACCCTGTGTATCTGGATAGGTCTTAAAAAATGATATTGAGGTTTCTAATATCATTTTTTTCTAAACTGAATAGTTTGCGCGAGTGACACTTCCAAAGTGGTAAAATGTGATCCCCCCCCCCTTCCCCTCTAACTTCTAAAATAAGAGAATGATAAAACTAAAAGAAATATATGATGTACGTTACCATGCAAACTTCCACCGAAAATTGGTTTGAACGAGATCTAGTAAGTAGTTTTTTTTTAATACGTCATAAATCGTAAACCGCAATTTACCTTTCATTCAACGGATAATGGTACGGAACCCTTTGTGCACGAGTCCGACTCGCACTTGGCCGGTTTTTTAAGAGAAATATATAAGCCGGAGTTCGAACCAAAGACCTCCAGATCCTTGCTTGAAATTAGACACACCTATTCGACTTATCTATCTATAGGTACCTACTAATCTATCTATAGGTACTATCGACAACACAGCTAACTGACCATCGGTGCACCTTAAGTGCATTGTAATAAGGCTCTATATAAACGCAGGATGGTCAGTTAACAGAGTTGTCGTTTGTACCTACTAATATTATAAAGAGGAAGGGAGGGTATGTTTCGGGTAATCAACGGAACCGCTATCCGATTTTTTTTTCACTAGAATGAATGATTTAGAATGGACTTTCTGGGTGGTTATAGGCTATCCATACTAATATTATAAATGCGAAAGTGTGTCTGTCTGTCTGTCTGCGTCTGTCTGTCTGTTACCTCTTCACGCTTAAACCGCTGGACCAATTGAGATGAAATTTGGAATGGAGATAGTTTGAATCCCGGGGAAGGACATAGGATAGTTTTTATCCCGGAAATCATCACCTGAGGTGGTGAAATGGGGGATGAAAGTTTGTATCGAGCTACGATATAATCGAGTTCCACGCGGGCGGAGTCGCGGGCAGAAGCTAGTATTTTATATCGCGGGTTTCGCCTGCGTTCTTTGCAATAAGTTATACAATGTCCATAGTAATAATCACTACATAGAATAAAATAAAGTCGCTTCCCGCTATCTGTCCCTATGTGCATGCTTAGATCTTTAAAACTACGCAACGTTTAAAACTAATTTTGATGCGGTTTTTTTTTAAAGATAGAGTGATTCAAGAGGAAGGTTTATATGTATAATATAGTACCCGTGCGAAGCCGGGGCGGGTCGCTAGTAATATTATAAATGCGTAAGTTGTTACCTCTTCACGCTTAAACCGCTGAACCGATTCAGATGAAATTTGGTATAGAGATAGTTTGAGTCCCTGGGAAGGACGTAGGATAGTTTTTATCCCGGAAATCATCCCCTGAGGAGTATGGAGCTATGATATAATCGAGTTCTACGCGGATGGAGTCGCGGGCAGATGCTAGTAGGCTATATTTTATCACGTGGGTACCGCCCGCGTTATTTGCAATACACAGGCCAAGCCGCGTGGGCAGCTAAAATCTAACAGTATTTTTTCGTTTATTTTCAGTCTTTTGCGAAAGCCCTGAATCGACCAGCCTTCTTTCCGGTGCCGGAAATGGTTATAGACTTCTTGCTCCATCCCGAACGGGCTATGCTGCTCACCAAGGGGCAAAATGTGACGCCTAAAAGAGTTGTTGAAAGCGGATATTCCTACAAGTTCACCAACATAGATAACGCATGCAGGGATGTCGCACACCTATTTGCATAGATCAATAAGCAGACAGAAAACCTCACAACTAGAATTTAAGGATGTCAAGGAGTAACGATCAATTTTCGCTATATATTGCGCTGGCAGCCGCCATCTCTGTGACTGGCAGCTGCCATCTCTGTGAATATAAGCCGGTAAGCCAGTAGACAACAGTGATAGAGTGTCTAAGAAAAAATACTATACATTGGACTGTTATCATGCTAAGGGGTATCATGAAATGGGTTTACCAATATGATAAAACACATTTTTCGTTGTTTAAATTCCATAAAATCCAAGTCGTCCGTCTCGTTCGTCTTAAACAGTGCACATGGCAACGAACAACAGAAAATACTTGGTCCATTTGCGTTTGTCAGAACAACTATTATTTACCGCGAGTGACTTTGGAGACGTATGTATTAAACACATTTTTTCTAACTCCATCCGGTCACCATTCCAGTGCATTAATAATTAGGTATGATTGTGTTTCTTTCCAAGAAGCAATACCATTACTTAATACTTAAGTCATGGTCACTCGTTTACATTTGCTACATTCTGGATACGTAAATTAGATAGTCACATAAGGTCGTGCGGTGTAGGCTGACCAAATTTTGTGAAATAGTTTTTTTTTAATTGGATATCTGTAAAATGTAATTAATATTGAAGAATAATTTCTTTCATGACGTTTTGTTACTTAATCTAATCTAAATCATGAACTAAGAAACATTAAAGAACTTTGTTACCTAATTCAAAAAAAATAGGTATATTCGAGATGAGATAATTGAATCTTGTACCCTGGACGGTAGACTTGATTTTTGAATGACTACTACTTTGATACAATTCAGGCAACTTAAATAATCTCAAGTATTCCGTTTCTAAAATCGTGTAGATTTTTAAATAATGTTGTTTTATGTGCAATAATTAGTGAAATATTTTTATTAATTTATAATTTAATGATTAACAAGCAATAAAGTAGCTAGATTATTATACATGTATGCCTTGCTCTTTTAATTTCATTAACTTGGTTTGTTTAGGTTACCCGCCTACTGTCTCGTGATTTAGTTGACGTAGGGAAAGGCAGCCAAAAATGAACCACCAAAAATTCGTACCTTAAAAAGTAAGTCAGTCTGAAAGTAAATATTACAATATTTTATATACCGGATTATTTATTATTTATCAGGCTTTCATTTTGCATTCGGATGCCCTTCGACCCAGCGGGATCTTTTGTGCATTTGCCCTCTCCTTTATGCCTACTGCCAAGCTCGCTCCATCATTTCTACAAAGCGGATGATGCAGCTCAGCGGGAGCACCTTGAATTCCTTTGGTAGCGGATAGTCGCTACCAAAGTAATTCATTCTTTGTCTGGCAAGGGCATGACATTCACACAGTAAGTGTTCCATAGTCTCATACTCCTCGCCACACACTCTACAGTCTAAACTATCTTGGCCAAGAGATCCTTGACCCCGAAGTGACCTGTGAACACCCCAGATATGATTCTGAGTTGCTTCCTACTGGATTTCCAGAGCTGGTTAGTCCAGCCCGAGTTCTATGAAGAGCTTAGAGTGCCTTAAGCCCGCCTCATTCCTCCACTCGTGTTGGTGTTTGGTTTTGGCGTAGGCTTTAAAGGCCGAAGTTATGGTTCTCTGCGAGAGTCCCACAAATGGTTCTAGACCTACAAATTGATTTGTAGCCCCCCTCTTGCAAGCTCATCCGCTCTTTCGTTGCCGATGTAGCCTTCGCGCCCCGGTATCCAAACAGGTTGCACCTTATTGTGCTTTCCAAGCTTGTTCAGTGCCTGGACGCCATTATAGACTAGTCTAGAATCCACTTTCGGCGCCGTAAGCGCTTTAAGGGCCGCTTGACTGTCGCTGAGGAAATAGATAGTCTGTCCTCTGGTTTGCCTGTCTATATTCTCCTGTGCACAGGCAATTATGGCGTATGTCTCAAACTACCCATGCTTACACTACTACTGTAGTCATCGCATAAATGCCTGCTTCCGTACCGGATCCCATTTTTTTGCTAGGTATTCAATGAACCGGCTAAGTACACAATGAATCATTGCACAGATTTTATTTAAATAAAAGCTGTGTATGCAAACCAAATAATAAGGAAAACGTGTGGCCATTTAATAAAATATAACATATATTATGTGAAAAAAAAAACATTTAAGTTAACCCGCTGGTTAACTTAAATATCGCAGCAAACTAATATTTGATCACAATAGCAGCATGAAAATGTTAGCCTTGGACTTCAAGAAATGCACAAAAATATGCTAGCTTTAGAGATATCGCAATTTTCGTACTATCAAACCAAATAACAATATTAATGAGTAATAATTTAGTAGTATATAAACTCTTAAACTTCGCAAAATTTATACTAATTAGACTTACTACTATAACTTATACCAGTAGTAATGGATCATTGTGTGCTCCATATTTGTGGGCCCTTGTGTGCCAGATATACCTTTCGATGTTTTAGGCCAGGTAAATAATAAACTTAACAAGAGAGCCACGTTAGTGAATTTCTAATGGATGGCCAAACAGTTACCTAAATACAATTGATTAATTAAATGTATTAAAATTGACAGCATCGTTGGAAATTAAACAACGAGATATATTTTTTTGTTCTTTTGATATCGAAAATCAGAAAATACTTCACCAATTGTGCGGTTTCAACGCGGTTCTATGTTCGTAGGACGGTTTGGCAACGTCGCAATTTCGTTGTGGCGTCCATTTCGTTCTTTATAAAGGATGCGCGGATCCAGGAGATATAATTAGATGCTATTATAACGGGTGTCTCAAAAAGAGTAGGTATTCTATCTCATTTATATACAACGTGTCCCAAAAGTCAACGTCAAGACGAAAACGGGTGATGGGCCAAATTATAAAAAAATACAGGCATTAAAAAATATATTTTAGAATGCACACCCTTTAATTAGGGTAATTAACAGTGCAATCTTATTGAGGCAACCGTTACAATTATACTATTCACAAGATTATCGACAACACAGCTAACTGACCATCCGTGCACTTTATGTGTATTGTAATAAGGTTCTATATAAATACAGGATGGACAGTTAACTATGTTGGCGTTTGTACAAGATTGTTTAACAGGATCAAATGAAATTACAAAAATGGTTATTATGAGTTTATTATAAATTCATAAATTGCTCTATTTAATAAGGTTATATAATAATAGTACGTGTCTATTTATAAATTATTTAAAAGCACGAGGAACCCGCTGGAAACGTGATATTCAATACAAAACAAGTATAAATAAAATAAACCTCGCTTAAAAGAATTACCTACTTAACTATGACGACGATATATTTAAAAAAAGCTGTTTTTAACTGGGAAAAACCGGTCGTCACCCTTTGTTCACTTTTGTATTTTTGCTATATAATAAAATAATGAAAGTAATATTCCATAGGTACAATATGAAACTCTCAATAAATATGAACCAATCAATCACAATCGATGGTGCGTGCTTAATTCTACTAATTGGATTACTTATAACTAGGTATGAAATCTAACATACCATCGTTTTGCAGAAGGCGACCGAAGTCGTAACTACCTTAAATGTACTTAAACGGTAATTTTTCGCTATGTATTATGCATTATTAAAAAAATGGCTTCACTCTAGTCTCCTTTTGCAACACTACGATTGACTGACTGACTACTGACTTACATATTCACTGCATACTAAGTAATTTTATAAGTAAATATTTACTGAATTCACTTTAACATCTAGGTATCTGTTGGGCTTTTGTTTTTCAGTTAGAGATTCACGTCAAGTGCTGATATCTTCATACTTGGTGATCAGTAAAATTGAATATCTATCGATACATGTAATTGTAGGTATCCTCATATCGACTAAACATACCTACTAGAAGACACCACAAGCTGGTGTCCTCAATATCATTCAATAAAGGGTCGAACACACAGCACCGTCGCGGGCGCGCAGCGCGATATTTCCCTACAAACCGCTAGCGTGGTCAAACAGGCTGCGCCCCGTCGGCAACGCGCCCCGCTTCTGTCGCGCCCCGCCAGCCTCAGTGTGACGCCAGACAGCGGAGCGCGCGGTGCGTACGTGATGCTGGCGGGTCGATGGGACGAGGCCAGCGCGAGGCGCGCGAGGCGCGCGGGACGCGCGCGCTTTGCTGGCTGGTTGATGGCGCGATGCGCGCGTGCTCTGTGTGACCGGCCGTCCCGCGCGCATCACGCGCTCGTCAAGCCCCGCTACCGTCCCGCTGGCAGTCTGTTCGACCCTTAAAACTTATCTGTCGAAAAAATATATTCAGCTTTACCTACGTCATGATACCTAGCATCCTGTTTCAAATGTCATTTGAAGATTATCAGTTATAACTAGACCCCGGATTGTTGTGGCACTGACGTCACAATAGGGTGATTTGGGGAGTAAATGGAACAGTATTAATTAATACGGATTTATTAAGATAAGATAATATAAAAAATATCATATAGTGTTAATGAATACGAAATTGTACTTATTATTTTTTGGTATACATATTATTGCGAATCAAACTGTATATAGGTTTGCATAGGTTGCATACATTGATAAAGTTAATTCTAATATATGTATGTTCCATTTCCCGAATGGAACAGTGGAACGAAATATTCGACCGCTCAGTTTTTCGAAAACTAGTAAACGTAGAAATTTAAGTCTTGCAGTTATATACCAAAAATGTAATATCGATCGATTCACTGGGAATTTTTTATTGTGACTTTATTAAATTTTATTCGATTACGTACCGTAAATGAAATTATGTTTTTCTCTGGTGAAATGAATATACATTTTTATCTTATCTTATAATTTATGTATCATTTTGTTCTACCATTCCATTTACTCCCCAAATCAGCCTATTGTGACGTCAGTGCCACAACAATCCGGGGTCTAGTTATAACAATATGCTGGTTTGACCCAGACGACTCAATCTGATAAGAAGACAAAACGATCATGACACTGTTAGAAATCAATAGCTCGCGTGGATTCAAACGTGACTTGAATTGTTGAGTTGAACTACGCCATCTCTTGCGCAATCCTAGTAGGCACATAAGTAATACAAGTGATAAGAGAAGGTTCATTCATGATGACGTAGCAAAAAACCCAACTAAGAATTTGGTGTGCTTTGTGACAGCTAAAATGATAAATAATGGTAAGGGCATCGCAGTGCTCCCGAGGAAGGTCAAGGAGGATCCAGTATGGTGTGACCTTGGTTTTGCCGTACCTAAGCCGTGCAGCCTGCAACCGTCTGAATGGACCAAAAACACTGCCATGCTCGCCCGCTAGTCCAGTCAATGAACAGACAACTTGAATGGAAAAAATGATAACTTTGGAAATTTTACTTTTCTGTGGAACGGATATATTATCAATTAAATAGTTACCCGGTGACAGAATCCGACAAAATTTCCGACATCAAAAAAATGATAAATTAACAAGCTTCTGAAAAGTCAGAAAGAATCAATATTTTTGTGTTTATTTTGGTTCATTAACATTTGCTCTATAATATTCAAGATAAATCTTAAAAAAAAAGAGAATGCATGCTTTATATAAATCTATATAATTACTTCCTGATGGAAAGTTTGTCGGATTCTTGAATAAAGCATCTTAGAATAACATTTTAAATTGAAATCAACAAAAAAAAACCTTATTAGAAATTAATGTTTTTCAAAACCGTATTTTGCCTGGAGTACGTCGGGATGCGCTTATACAGGTGAGGATATGGAAACATGTGACGGCCACAAAACGTATGTGAATTTGTGATCGAGGTCAGAGACTCGAATTAAATGAGCTTTGCTACCGACTAATAGATTTCCTCTTTGATTCCGCTCTGTTCTCTCTTTTAGCAATGGCAATTGAGATAGTCATTTTCATGTTTACCTACATTATCTGCTAGCAACTCGCGGTTAAGCCCTTTGAAGCAGTTTTATCAAGCTTTCAAGCAAAGTTACTTATAACTAGATACTTGTGAGTAGCACCTTGCAGGACAGTTGTTTACTAGTCTGTAGGTATGCCCACGGATCGTCATCGATGTTGGTGAACCACGTAGAGCTACCACAGAAACGAAATTCGAGTTCGTGTACCTATCTACATCTCTTCCACTCGAAAATAAGTGAAATAGAGACGGAGATACCCGAACTTCGATTCGTGGTCATGAGTCATCCATCAGATTTACGCCAGGCCGTCCACCGCGGCGAATCTCTCGATGAGCTTGGACACGTATTTGCGGAGTATCTCCTGCCGCATGCGGCCTACATCCAGCACCTCCTCGTGGTTGGCCTCGTCGGTGGCGTGTTCGCACGTCACACACTCGTTGGTGACCAGTGACATACCGAAGACTTTCATGTCGCAGTGCCGGGCGATGATTACCTGAGGGAAAATAAAGATCCTAAGAGTTGCTCTGTAGCCATGTGGCTAGTTATTGAGCTAGCATACACAACGCCACATGTTCATAAAACCTATGACATTTTAAGGTCATGTTTGGCGCAAATGGCCGAAAAGTCACGTAAAACAGGATCACAAAAGCTATCATGCTAGCGGCCCCGGTGTGTCGAGAGTGAGATAGCTAGCCTAATATATATATTAGTACATTACGGCAGAGACCAGTAAGGAAGCCACACTGGCAGAGTATGAATTCGACGGACCGAGCCGCAGGCGAAGTCCGGCTACAAATCTAGGCCAGGACGGCTATTACGGCCGAAGCAATTGTTATAGTTCTTTTCTCAAAAGTTAAACAAGAAAATAAGAAAAAATATATATTTAAGAAACATTAATGGTACCAATATTCGGGCATTTGTTAAAGGATATTTTTATTGATTTCCCGGGGACATTTATATTCGTTTGTTGAATGTCTGAATTTGACTCTTAGGAGAAAATCTTAAATATCGTTATGTTATCAAATACTGGCAGTTATTTACATTCATCGCTGCTGAATATTTGTGATTTCTTTCTTTTCTCGCCATCCGATTCTCTTTAACCATGCTATTATACATTTGTATAGTTCTTATTTTAACGTTCTCTTTGTTGAGTATATCGACTGCATTATTTGGCGCAGATGGTTGAAACACGCCAGAATTACATTCTCTGACCAATTATAAGCTTAATTTTCTTTCTTCCACTTAATGAATAACTCGTAATTTTTTAAAATAACAATCCTTGGATTTAGTTGGACGTAAGCTTTATTTAGCTAACTCCGCCTCCGCTTTTAAGTGAGGAGGATTGCCGTATTTCGGTATCAGACTAGTCTCAACAATTTTTTGCAGAATTGTAATAAATCACACAAATTATACCCTTTTAAATCCCGCCTTAATTTCATTGCGTTTTTTGTTATTAATACGGCGTTTAATTCTTTGCACTGACTTTTTTGCACTGTCTTAACTACCAATCTAATTTTTTAATGATAAAACTTAATTATTGTTACGTTTAATACATAGCTTCCTTTCGCTTGCTAGTGTTTCAATTCCACACTCGCGGGTAAAATACAACTTTGCACCCTTGTATAACAAATAGTATTTGTGTATAAGTACCTAAGCAAAATCTGTAGAATACCGCTGATATACAGCTTTATTTGTTTGTAGTATTGCCTCATGTAGGTACTTTATTATAAATGGCAAAGTATTTATTATAAAAGACTCACCTCATGTACCGTCGACATCCCGACGGCATCGACTCCGACCATTTTCAACATTTTCAATTCTGCTACGGTTTCGAAGTTTGGTCCTCCGAGGCAAGTGTACACGCCTTCACGCACGATATTATCTATGTTCAGCTCTTTCGCTAACTGAAAGCAAAGAAACAGTTAACATTAGGTGGTTAGATAGGTCTGACTTTCAGATATTTGATTGTTTATCTGATTTAATCGATACATGATTTGCTTTCCTTGATGATGAACTTTCCTCGATAGAAAATAATTCCAAGGTTGGATTGGATCTTTATTTTCCTTTTTTTACTCAGCCTACTCAAACAATACATTATTTTACGACAGAATCAAGTTAATACTATAGTAATTTTATCTCATCTAAAATAAATAAAACTTCACTAAGTTAGATATT
The DNA here is from genome assembly GCA_947049275.1 of Epinotia bilunana. Taxonomy (NCBI): domain Eukaryota; kingdom Metazoa; phylum Arthropoda; class Insecta; order Lepidoptera; family Tortricidae; genus Epinotia; species Epinotia bilunana. Next base: position 9,821,941 of record OX346265.1, read on the forward strand.
TATCGTTTGTCCAAAAAAGCCATTCCCGAAGAGTGTTGCATCTCTTTCTCGTGCGCGGAAGGAATAAGCGTGTCTCTGTCAAGGGGGCGTGGTCGACTTGAATCAAGGCATCCCCTTAAGGTTTCCACTTTCCAAGATAGGCGTACCACGCAACGCCACTTAATTAGTCACACAGTCACAAGTAGGGTCTCATAGAAATATATCTCTTACAATACGTAATTACTAGGTAGATAAGATACTAACTATAGATACTATACATTTTGACGATCGGTTTAGCCTAGTAAGTAGTGTACTTTATAGGTAGACCGCTTAACTTAACTCACAGAAATATTTACCCTTAGGTACCGGGACTAAAACCCAGGACCGATAACTTCGCTGGCAGGGTCACTATCACTATAGGTAGACCACTAACTTAGTCCTCGTCTGCGCGGCGCGCGGGTGCGGGGGTACGACGATAAAGGGGCGCGGGCGGCGTGCGGGCGCCGGTCTTCGCCTCCCTGTGTTAGGGGTTACTGGTCTACCTATAGTATTAGTGACCCTGACCCTGCCTGCGAAGTTATCGGTCCTGGGATTAAGTGCCGGTACCTAAGGGTAAATATTTCTATGAGTTAAGTTAAGCGGTCTACCTATAAAGTACACTACTCACTAGGCTAAACAGTAAATATTTCTGTGATAGTAATGGCATTGTTTTGTTTCGTGTGTAAGTAATATGTAGATACGGCTAGTATCAATAATTTCGTCTCATCAATGGTCGTTAATATCTTGACTCCAGAATGTTTCGTATGATAAAATACTGGCAGCTGATTGCGTTATTTATATTACTGTACTAGTGGAACCTATACTAACGCATCGTAAATAGATAAACCGATTTGTTATGTAAGTCCAACGCACTTCTTCACAATATCAACCGACTAAATCGCTACAGACGAACCATTTTACGTCTGACCTTTGATTACGCATATTTCATACCAATCCTAGGGTCATGTTAGACTGAGGACAGATAGATAGCTCGCGGTGAATAGATTGGCTGGATGCATAATGCCAGTAACCTAAGATAACCTCGAGTTTAATAAGGTGACGGTTGCATCAACCACGGGCGAACCGTTTTTTTAACCCCCAACGATCTAATAATAATAATAATGATCGGCAATTGTTATTTTAGATAGCGTAGCGTGCTCTTGGTGTAGGCCACAAATCTGCTGACAACGTCAATTAAATTTCATCATCAACCGCCTGTATATGTCCCACCCACAGCTGGGCACATGCCACTCATAAATGGGAGGGAATGGGCAGTAGTCACCAACCACCAAGACGCTGGCCCAGTGCGGATTGGCGTCATATATACCGTACATAAATTGTGCACCTACTTGTTTCGCTATTTTCCTAAATTCCAAGTTGTACGCCTGGTTCATGGGTGGGAACCGAGGTCCGAATCTCTCATCATTAGGCCCGTGGAGGGGGTTGTTTCCAGCGAAGCCCATAAGGTTGATGTGGTCCTTCACTATCATGAGGTCTCCGACTTTGTAGTTAGGGTTGAGGCCGCCCGCTGCGTTTGTTGCGATCAGAGTCTTGACTCCCAGCAGCTTCATTACACGGATGGGTAGGCAGCACTAGAAATGAAAATAGGTATTATAGCATTATATTGCTAGGGAGCTGTTAGGCATATGAAAGGAATGAAGAGGATTTGAGTTATTCACGACCGTTATTTATGGTAGGTATTACCGTTCCACTTTTATCATGCATTAGGATGGACATGAATTTTGGCTTCATTTAGAGATACGGGACAGTTGTTAGTGAGGCTGGTCAGGACCCTTACTTTGTAATCAGATCTATTTATAAAATCTCATCACGTGCTGATACTGATTTGTTTTGACACTGTCGCATTGGATTGCAGATCAATTGTTGAGTCGGAAGTATAATTCCTGATTGCTTCCTCAGGATCACGCTGTATAAATACCTAGTCCCTGGGCGACCGAGCTCTGCTCGGGTGAAAACAAAATATGGAGAAAACGATTATTCCCAGACATGAAACCTAGCTAGATCGATTTTCCGCCCCCATAAAGCCCTATATTCCAAATTTAATTGAAATCGTCAGATCCGTAGAATATAATTATAATTAAGTACTTATATAGGTACAAATATTGCTCGTTTAGGAGTATATTTTTAATTAATACTTGTATTATCTACGCTCAGAGAACCCACTAATAGAATAAATCAATAGGTATCAATTTAATTAGTTCGGTAGGTAAGTACTAGTTACTTTTCAATCATCCTTACCCAAACTAGCTACTTATTCGGCTTATCGAAAGACAAAACACTATCTTAAAATGACGTTTACCCGCTCATTGTGGAGCTAGTAAACACGCACGATAACCTCGTCGCTGGGGGTCGAGTTTGGTTTACATCAGCCAGCCGCAATATTTTCCATCCAGTTTGATTTAATGTCTCTGTTATATACTCAGGCTAATAACATTCATCGTGACTGGCATACGTCGCCCAGTCATGTTAGTGTTGGTTTCACGAACAGCGTAATTAGGTTTGTTTTGTAGAGATATATTGACTAGACAGAATAACTATTCGTTGAGAACGAATCAAGTATATTTTCGTGATTTAAAATATTTAAATACTAGCTTCTGTAGAGATGCGCAAAACGTGTCACTGAAGTGAAAGGAGCGATTCATATCTTCATGTCGTAAAGATATGTATCACTCTTTTCGTTCATTTCGTTCAATTCGCTCAGTTCATCTATAGACTCCTAACAGCTCTCGCTCAGTTGATCTGTGGACTTCTAACAGCTCTAAATCACTCACACACACAAGTATAAATGAGTGACTCACACATTGACATGTTTTTCTATCAGTAACGTAAGCGTGCACGCGTGAGCGCGAGATAGGTTTATAGCTTCGACTCGTAAGTGCGAAGAGCGCAACCCACTCGTACATCAGTTGCTCGGTTGAGTTGAGAGCGGAAGAGCGGGGGAAGGACGCATACTGAACTGACATAGTGAGTTAGTGAGTTGTTTCATCCTTCAGTGAACGAGTGAGCGAGTGACATAAATGAAAAGATGCAGTTCATTTGAATCTCTCACTCCTGAGTTACACACCTCTAAGCTTCTGCCCGCGACTCCGTCCGCGTGGAACTCTTTTATATCGTAGCACCATACATACTTTCATCCCCAATTTCACCCCCTCCGGGGATGGTTTCCGGGATAAAAACTATCCTATGTCCTTCCCCGGTATCCAAACTATCTTCATACCAAATTTCATCTCTATCGGTTCAGCGGTTTAAGCGTGAAGAGGTAACAGACAGACAGACAGACAGAGAGACAGACACACTTTCACATTTATAATATTAGTATGGATTTCGTCAGCCAGGTACCTATCGTGGATGTCACACTGCGCCGCATCTCCGGACGGAGATGCGGAGCTCGTTGTATGCAAGTGCCTCAGTTTGTATATAAATTCCGTGTGGTACGACACATTGCACCGCACCTCCGTCCGGCGAAATTTGTATGCAGCTCCGCACCTCCGTCCGGAGATGCGGCGCAGTGTGACATCCGCCTAAGAAAAATAAGGGTGCTAAAGAAAAAAATACGGCAATCTGAATGAAGCTCTGCTATTGGTAGGGTCAAGCCATACAAAATATATGTATATGGGAGAAGTGGCGGATCCAGGACTTTAGTTTAGGGGGGTTTGAGATTGACCCTGTTGTGATTGTATAGTTTGAGATGCTTTCGGGACACTTTATTTATGGGAGGGCCTAAGGCTCAGTGTGAAACTGGATTTTCAGGCATTTTAATATTTCTAACTCTAACTGTTATAATTGAACGAGCGAGCGAAGTGAACAGGTTCTATGCTTCATCTTGGGCCAAAACTCATTCTTATGTCCGGCTGACCCGTTGTCCCGCTATTCACCTCACCAGGTCGCATTTCGTAACCGATTGTCGTGAAAAATTTGTGAGCAGGTTCGGTAACTATACATAATTTTTTAGTCGAATCAGTTTTTGGAAAGTTAATAAGAAAAAAAAGTTTTCGATAAAAGGCACCCTCGCGAGTTCTAATGCTCACAGAGCAACTAGTGTAACAATAACTCACCATCCAAAGCGGGTATCCTTCATAATAGTGGAATCTGCCCTGCATGGCGACCACGGGAACTCCTGATATTTTTCCAAACACCAGCCGGCCATGATGGCCTTCGACTGTGCTTACTGGGAAGTTGGGAATCTCTTCGTAGTCTATGCTGTCCGGATCTTCAATGTGTTCAGCCAGCGAGCCTGAATAAACGAATTAAATAATAATAATTGTGTTGTGGGTATTTAATAGATATCAATACCTATAGGTATATAAATGCAAACTGCACTGTCACAGTCCCACCCTTTGATTCAAAACTTTGCATGCAATGTGCATTTGTCACCGATATATCTACAGGTTATACGGAAACAACAATTGGAAGTAAATGAAATTTTAATAAAGTGTCATTGAAGAGCTACCTATTTGATCAAGATGTGTCGGGAGCATCGCTGTTTATAGCAATTGCTAGCCAAAGGGGCCAATGTCGTCTTCAAGTTCATCACAAATATATTGACCCGACTCGTATGTATGTACCAATTACGTAAAACTGTTTTTTATTTAGAGATTAGATGCTTCGCTGCTATCTACAGTGCTTGTCGAATACTTCGAACAAACAGTCCAGTATATAACGAGACTAGTTACGCGTAAAATTATAAGTAAAATTCGCGTGAACTTGATGAGATAATCGCGTAGTCGCGTTGTATTAGGACGATGGCCAGTCATATTTGACCAGAAAAATCGCTAAAATCGCAAGCTAACGACTATTTAGTTGAGATTTTTTAATGGATAGTGGTCCTAACAACATGTAAATGTTCGATATGACTGTCCTATAAATCTGACCCCAACCCCAATTACGCCCTATTTTGAGGCTCGAGCTGAGTCTGATCAAGCAATAAAATACAATAAGATGAGATTGCAGTCGCACAATTATAACTCGTCAAATTTTCGTTGTTAAATATCGAAGGCTAAAATGATTGGTAACTAATATACTCCGCTGTATGATATAAAGGCCTCCACACACCGGTCGCGGTTGCGGGTCGGGCGCGGGCACGCGCAAGCTATAAAACATTGAAACTACACTTCAAACACACATCGAACGTGGGCCCGCCGCGGGCCCGCGGCGCTAAGTTACAACTCGGGCAGCGCGGCCGCCAGTCGGGCGCCGCGCGGCTAGGGCGCGGTGCGGATCGGACGATTGATATCTCGCTCACTACCAACGCATTTAATATCTCTATCACTATCTCTATCACACAGTAGCGCGGGCCCGCGTTGCTGCCGCGGCGGGCTCGCGCTACTGTGTGATAGAGACGCCGCTCGCCTGCGGTGTGAATATACCACTTCAGCCGCGCCCGACCCGCGCCGCGCCCGTCCCGCGCCGCGCACGACCAGCATTCGATGTGTACTGTGTAGAGGCCTTTATATCGACATATAGAGAGGTTTAGGAATCTAAATAGGACGAGAGTTAGAGTTTAGACACACTTGGACAGATAATGTTAATAGTCATTTATTTCCCGAAGCATGCCTAATAATAAGATTAATAAGGCAATGATAAATTACCCTCTTTCCAATACGCACCCAGCCCAGACCCGCAGATGATACCGATGTGGGGTCGCACCGAGGTGCGCGACAGCAGGAAGTTGGCCGTCTCCTCGAGGGTCTCGTACGAGTACGAACTGAAACCAAGTATTCGTAAATTGAAACAGACTGAAAGACATTATTTTCCTCTTCAAATCAAGGTTGTAAAAAGTGACACTGAAAAGATTCATAATGCCATGGAATTACGAAAACGAGCAGACACAAGCCACCTCATGATGCTTTAATGAGACAGACTTCTTAGGAATATGCAACACTTTTGGCTATAGTTTAAATCAGTTTTTGCGACGCTTATTGAATATTAAGTACCTACAGTTAATTCAAACGTGCTTACCTAGAAGAAGACAAATCCGGCCTTTCCAAAAAACTTAAAAATGCAACCATGTCGTGTAAGTTACGACTCGTAAGTCACAATGAACCTAGTATACCTCTAGCGAGTACAAAATACAGCTAAGTAGGTACTAGAGAAATTATAATATTAAACACGTGGTCATCTCAAGTTTCTGAAATTCTGATGACATGATTTTTCCATTAAGTATAAATATATATCTAGGTATGTTGTTTTGTTCGTGAGGTTTAACCTACAGGAGATTGTAATCTTATTATCTGCTCACGAATTGTTGGTACGATATCTGACTTTATTGTGTAAAGAATACAGTTCAAGCACATTTCTGTCCATTCCAAAGTGCCTAGTGTTGAAGTGATACTTCTCATGATTACGGTCATTTTGTTCTTCCGTGCAACAGCGAGGTTGTCCTTAACAACTTGATACGTGATTGACCAGATTCCTTTGAGGGTATTGGTACTAAAATACGTTAAGTTTGTACGCCGTTATTGACTCGTTTTATTGGTTTTGCTTGGAGCCTCCCACACGGCATGACCTACCTAATTATTTATTTCGCTTGTGTTCATGAATCGAAAACGAATTATAAATGGTTGAGAAAAATATACTGAAAAAGGAAATATTAAAATAGCATTGGAATGTGTTCAATGTATCTGCCTCACCCCGGCTACGTTATAAAAGTGGAAATTAACAAGCACGGTACTTAACTTCAATCACTGATTCACTGTCACTGATTCACTGACTGACATAATATAACAAAACATAAAAAAAATCCGATGAATGTAACGGAAAGTATGAATAAGTATTAATTACTTAGATTGCAAGATGTAAAATAAAGAACTCGAAAATACACTATGCGGTATTATAAAAAACCTACTAAGTACAATACTGAGCTATAATAAGCTAAATGACTCGAAAAAAATATTTTGCGTTTTGTGTAAGTAACACCCTATACTTATGTGTCGTTCCCGGGTTCCAAATGTTTGAGGTCTTTTTATTTAATTTACACATTTTGCTGTGATATGTTTTATCTCCGTTCACCACACATCTTAATAATACGTTCCAGAGAAATTTACAATTTTATCAAATGAAATTGTACAAACGGAACCCTAGATGGGATTTATTTTAAGAGAAGACTAAAATGTCACTCGGTAATAGATAATTATTTTTAACCTATTACCAACCCAAACAAATATTGAATGGGTCGGTAAAAGGTTCCCATAGTTACTATTACTGAGTGTTATGGGATCGTACTATCGGTAATAGACTTAATTTGGAATTTTATAAAATCTAATTCCGACCCATAAAAACTTTAGGATACAACTGTATTTTCATTACAAATCAAACATATATTACAAGCTTGGTATAAAACCAAAATCACATAACTGGTAAGTAAATATAGTTAATTATTACAATATTTAAACGACATGACAAAATAAGGGTTTCCATAGAAAGTGCAGATTCAGTACTAACGTTTTGGTTAAAAATTAAGGGTTTGTTGAATACTTTCCATACCACGGAAATAGTTCTTTAATAGCGTCAATAGATCAAGATTCCAATAATAATACTCGCTACGCTCGTGATTCAATTTTAGAATCTTTCGCTTCCTCGGGACTCAAAATCAGCACTCGCAGCAAAAACAAACTTTGCTCTCTTGTTGCACAAATAACTATTGATTAACAGAACATTATTATGTAAGAATCCTCGATCTATAATGTTTAAGAATTATTTGTCTTATTGATATGAGTACGTAGCATGTTCTTTTGATTGTGCCCAATTAACCCTAGTTGACATTATGAAACTAGTTTTTATCATATGCAATATTCTAGAAAATATGCGTGAAGTTCTTTTATGTATCCACTTTCTGGAAGGGTAAGTCATACTCGTATTCGATAAGGTACCCTCATTAAAAGAGTTGTTTACGCAAAACTCGTACGGAATAATTGCGGGAAAATAAATATGTAAAAGTAAAGTACTTATAGGTACATACGTGGTCGATACGCTTCCATTCCCGTTTCCCTCTAACTCAACTTCCGGCAGGGCTTTCTTCGGCGGCACATATTCGCTGCTACGATTATTATTCACTTTCTCGGTAACTGGGGCCATGTTTAGGTACGTTCACGTATGTTTAGGGAGATAAGATCTTGGGCAAGGTTCAGTAACGTTCAGTGTAATGTCCGAGCATGCAATGCGGGGTCCGCGGTGTATCGGTTAGTTTTATATCTCACGCCTTTCCAGTGATAATGAGTAAATTACAATCGAGCAAGATGTAGTTCGATGTCAATCGTTTCTGCCCGCTTCAGTGGACCAACTCTGATTGGATAAATTTAGGATATAATAAGTATGTAGTAACTGAATGGCAATAGCGGTAGGTACGTTTTCTGAAGAGAAGACACTCTATCTGCCATATAGAAAATATTAATAATTTCAGATCAATTTACTTACATAACGAATAAATGGCATACCTACTCTGTAATAATTTCATTATATACTTAACCAATTGAAGCTTAGTTTACAATGTGGTAGTCGAGTAAAATCATTTTAATTAAATAGGACTTTCAGACGTCGAATTAATTAATTATTTGACACGAGTTAATTTCATATATATATAACCTGGATTTAAATATAGGATAGTTTTTATCCCGGGTCCACGCAGACGAAGTCGCGGGCGGAAGCTAGTACTCTTCATAATTATGACACCAGGTTTTCCAAATCAAAAGATTTTTATGTTAAAAAGCCTACTGTATTTTTGACAAATATTATTAGCTTACAAGAAAACCCACCTTTTACTTGGGTGTTAACTTTAAAAATGTGATTGATGAGTTTTATTATTTTAATTTCCAGGCATCTAAAATCTAAATAGACAAATATCCCACTTTATTATCAAAACACCAGAATTTTACTCAAATCGCCCTGGAAATTCCAAAAAATATTCTCCCATTTAAATTACGTCAGAATATTTGCTATACCATCGTCATTGTTTAACTATGAATAATATCGTTTTTACTTAGTTATTTAGTGTATTCATGAATAGTGGCACAGTATGAAAAGTAATCAGAAATTATTATCATGAGACGCAGATAGTCATGCCGATGATGAGAACTTATTGAACACTCTACATATTATGTCATTCTCACGATGATGAGGAATCCAACGACGGCAACGACACCTCACATGCCAAAATCTATACTCAAGCCGCTTGGACTGCAGGTAAGGTTTTGGATATTAAGTATATTATGCAAAAGTTGTTGTTAAGTCAACATTAAATCTCTGTTAAATCCTAAACGGTTATGTTTACCAAAAAAATATGAAAGAAACCTAATCTTGTTTTTAAAATACCTATTCAACGATACCCTACATAACATAGTTCATGGACTTTTTTAACCGACTTCAAAAAAAAGGAGGTTCTCAATTCGGTTGTATATATTTTTTTTTTCAATGTTTGTTACCTCAGAAATCCGTCATTGATGAGCCGATTCGTCATTTTTTATTTTATTTGTAAGTATATGCTTCCAGGTGGGTCCCATTTAAAAAAAAATTCAATTGAATGATGGGATTCATGAGGAATTGAGGGAACTCCTCAATTATATTAGGCACGCCTGTAGTGATTTTGGTATTTTCTATTATAACTCGTGTATTTACACCCGGAAATCATAAATTTGGTGGAGTGGAATTGATGATAAAGACCACAGATGACTTATGGAATTCCTCAATTATGTACATAAAAGTACAAAAGTATATCACAGATTCTGATAAGATTCCGTTGAAATAGCAATTAATGAAGTGCCAGAGGTGATCCTTGTGGAATCGACGGAAGTCCTCAAATATTATCGGCCCACATACAGCGATTGGGTTTTTTTCTCTAATAATCAACGCATTTGCTCTCGGAAATCAGTTCATGTGGTAAATTGGAAAAGAAATGTGGAAATGTTCTCGTGGCTTGGCAGAGTACTAAATTGAAGTCGGTTAAAACTTTGTTTTTAAAGTAAATTATTCTTTACAATAGGGCGTCTGGTGGCCAAAATTTTGAATTTTGATTGGGTACTGTATTGTCTTCAGTGACCACCCGCAAGATTAAAACAAATCGATTGACGTAATGATTCATTAAAATCGACCCACGCGTTTGATCTCTACTCTAAAGTGCAATAAAGGAACAAACATACATACATAGACTGGTAAAGACATCCTCCTGCTTTGCGTCGCGCAATCGGGTAAAAAAAATCAAGTAGAGTACAATAGAATAGAGTAGAAATTTATTCGGATAACACATCATTACACATACATTCACATAATGCACCTTAATAGTTAATAGGGAATAGGAAAATTAGGAAGTGACTAAATGTACAGTTCAGATCCTAGAAAAATACCTAAGTACTTACTTTTTTACCTGAAAAGATGTTTTAAGCAGGAAATGACAGGTTTGAAACCTTTTAGCGTCTGCCAAGCTCTGCCTTTCAATTAGTTTCCATTAGAATTCGCTTAAAAGTTCCACACCACTTGAAATAATATTTCATCCTAGGTGACCTACTTGGAGAGATGAAAAAAGGCGACGATCATTTTCGATTTATACGGTGTTCCCGGGAATTTCCGTTAACTTCGACATATATTGCAGAGTACATTTACAGAAACAAATATGCATATTATTACATGAAAAAAAAAAAAAATTTTACAAAATAATTCAATGTAGCATTGACAGTGGTGAAAGCTGCAAATCTGATTAAATTAAAATATTGAATATCTTGATAACAGTAAGAGTTAAGATACTACTATCTTTGAGAAATTAACTTTATTTGATCTAACCTATGCCACCTTGCAGTTAACGGAAATTGAAAAAACACGTAGATAATTAAATAAAGATTAAAGGATAGCTACTTTTATCCTGGAAAATACAGAATCAAAATCGTTAGCTGTGTGCATATAAACTACCTACGTAACCAGGGTCGACATATGTTTTTTGGCAATCAGCCTTGATAGTAACGATTAGTATCTACTTATACGTCGCGATGCTCACATGTTTATCAGATACATGAGGCAGGAAGCATACTTCGTGAGATAATTCAATATCAACTGAGTAAGAATCTGTTATTGTTTTTGCCAGAATTTCGAGATAAAGAGCTAAATTTATTATCTCCTTGCCTTGACTTAGTAACAGACACGCCAAAGTTATATACGTCAGATAAGTTCATCCATATCGATTTGTGGAAAGATGTACAGTCAGCATTAGAAGTAGCTAAGCAGAATAACACGCTCAAAATGACCTAAACAGATCCTTATTCCCTTGACATTAGAGTTCGTGTGTAGATCATTTTGAGCACTAGAACTGCTTAGCAACATCTGCTGCTGACTGTATTAAGTAATGATGTACGTTCACGGTCCCTATATCAAATGTTTCGTGTACACTGCCAATCCTCCATATGTCCCACATAACTTCGAGAAGTTCGACATATATTCACCATTAGATACGTCACTTCGGAAGCTATCGCGTGGGACATAATGAATAGCTGCCCAGCTAGCACGATAGGTGTTGATGTTGTTTATCGTCACGTTTTACGGCGAAAATTTACTGAAACATCTCGTAAAATGTAACGATAAAACCTATCGGGCTAGGGTTGGGCCTCTGGACCTGAAAATTGGTAAATACTTTTCAATAAACATACCTACCTATCTCTATCTTACTTTCTCTCACGAAGGAACGAAAGATGTGGAGGTGTACAAGATGTTCAGATCTTTAGCTACATGTATGTATGTGTAGATGCTGGAGTGGTATCAAACTATTAATCAATGCCAGGCTTCTGGTGCGGTTAATTAGCTGCCAATGCAAGGTCGCCTAGATCAGTGTCATAGGAGACTGTCCGATACTGATTAAATATCAAGTAATGTCTTTACTGAGACGCTTTACGGAATCAAACTGGCACAAAAAGATTTACATTGGCTGTACTGACTATTTACTCTCACATATAGTGTTCCCTTGTTTCATCGACAACCCTTTAACAGCTAAATGGGTCATAGTATAGAATTATAACAAATTAATAGGTTAGGTTTGATTACACATAACAATGATCACAAGTTAACTGTTTATTTAAAATAATCTGCGAAAAACAGGATACATTCGATGAAACATTGTTGTCGGTGAAACAAGGTGCAACCATTCTTTCATGTTGTGTGTTCAAGAGTATCAAGAGATGGTCTTTACTTCACTTTGGTACAGAAATTTCCCCTGCAGGTATCATTTTTTACATGTAGTTTGGATTACAATTCAATATTATGGTACCATCGAGCTGATCTGATGATGGAGACAGAAGATAGCCGTGAGAATTCAGTAATTAACCGACGTAACCCGTTGAGTTTGGGCTCGTTAGAATCTCTCAATGAGGTTGATGACGGTCGGCATTTTCTGTCAGAAACCTATTTTTTCCTTATTTTCCTCGCTTTAGTGAGGAGAAACGATTTGTGTTATACACGGGCAGCAGGGGCATGAGGGGCAGTTATTTTACGTCTTGTGTTTTGCAGAACTCGCTACGCTCAGGATTCTGTTTTTGAACCACCCGTTTCGCTCGTGGTTCAACCATAGAATTCATTCGTTAGCTTGTATTTCAACCCAAAAAGCCATTCGCTAACTCATGTAACATGTTTCAATTCCACACTCGTGTCGTGGTTAATATACAACTTTGCACCCTTGTATAACAAATAACTATTCTTAGAGAAAATATTAGCCAAAAGCTTTTCCTGACAATACCACCAATAATTTGTCTCTTGCAAGTGGAACGGTGACAGGTCATGAAGTCACATAGCGGCATTGAACCAGTTTTGTTGTTTGGCGAGGCAAAGGCAAGTGGTTTTAGTAAATTAAATAGGTACTCATGCCTGTTTCTCAGCAAGGCCCTTTAGATTGAAAGCTCAGTGGGCGTAGCATGGTTGCCATTTTATCACTTATCGTTGTGGTAAAGACGCCCATCACGCTCTGACAAGTATGCGAGTGCGAGAGTGACGAATGCCTTATCCACAACGATAAGTGATAAAATGGCAACCGTGCTACGCCCGCAGGTTAAACTAACGTTAAGTATTTCGGTTATAGCAGTAGGTAAGCTTTAAAAACATCTAAACAACATAAACTCGTCTACTCACATGTAATCATGTTATCCATCTCATAGAATGCAGCTGACAATGGGAACATCCTTTGTGAACTATTTGTGTTTTTTGAGACTGACTGATTTGAGATTTCAATGGTAAGATAACCCCAACACAAGTATTGTTGTGACTAAAATAATTCTAAGTCGAACATATTCATGGAAATTAGTTTGGTATCTGCATCGGAGAAGGGTCTACCACTGTTCTCAGTTCGTACTCGGTCAGGAAGCAGTAATAATGTGGATATTAACCATTTCTATTATTTTACTCTACTGTTTCTTAATGATTAAATTTCCGGGACGTTCGCGACTTTATCCTCCAGGTTTGCAATTACAATGTCATAACCTTTTAACATATATATGTGTGTGTGTATATATATATATATATATATATATATATATATATATATACCTAATACCTGAGATACACGCAAGCGGGTTTATAATGTTTAATTGCTGTATTCGTATTTAAGGGTCTATTAAAATCTTTTAACAGCCAGTATACCTAACCTACTAAGTTAAGTACCTACTTTAATTATGTAGGTACTTAGTGTCGGAACTAGTTTGAATTGTCAACTAGTTTAATTTGTCGATTTGGTGGTTTTGCTTTTTTTATGTGTTAACAAGGAAACTTATATACAGATGTATTGCAAAATTATTTTCCTTCGGGAAAACTCGGATCTTTATCGGAATACGATGACACCCGAACTGTCAATGAATTATCGTATTAAATCAGCGACATTCTCATACCCATTAATATGGAACTTTATTGTTAAGTGTCAAATGTCAAAATGAATAATGTTGTTGTATAATATAGAGATGTTACAACCGCAACATTATTAGGTACTGAAAATGGGATTTTTAAAACCACTTTCTGTAACTTGGAAAATAATCAGTTTTATTGTCACTACTAAACAAAACATTATCTCCGCTTTAAAACATAATTAAAAGGACAACAAAATAAAGCTTATCGGGAAATATTTACAATGATAAAATTCAAAACCTGTCTATATTTTATCTTTGGCGTCCCTCTCGTACCTAAAAATAACCTGCGTGTGAGAGGAATGCAATCGATTCAAAAGGTTTCATAGGCAATTTCACGAAAGTTATCGCCACGCACACAACCGTTGTAATGAATGATAGAGGATTTTTAAAATTGGTGTTTTTTTTGCGTACCGATTGCAAGTTCAGCAGCGAACTGATGGGATGACAAAATGTTTTTTGTTAAGATTCTCACATTGACTCAATCACTTCGCGAATGAACGAAGCTTTCTTGCAATCAGTACGTAATGTAACTGGGTGTGGTTTCATTAATTTCAACTTTGGTAAAACTACCTATACCTACCTAACATTACAATTTCATCGTATTTGGATCGATGTTTTCAATATTGTCCATTTCACAATCTGAGTCAGTCATATCATCGTCAGATTCGTCAGTGCTGTCATTGACGTTAATAACAATCCTATCAATGCGATCATCCATAGAGTGTTCCTGTGAGAGGTATTCATTTTCACATTTGATAGCATGATCACAAACTTTCTTCCATTCATGCGGGCCAATAATATTTATTTTTTCTTCAATAAATTTTTTTACTGTACCCAAATTCATATCTATGTTTCTTTTTGATACATAACCTTTTATCTGTGACCATATATTTTCAATAGGGTTGAAGTCGGGGTGGTATGGAGGGAACCTTAACACTTCGTGTCCATGTTGATGTAAAATTTTGTCAATGGAATATTCTACAAAGTCTTCTTTATGCCGGCAAATAATTTCGTATAATTGTATTTTGGTTGACGATGAATTATGTGGAATATTGTATATTTTTAACCAGTTTATCATAAGTGGCTTTGCGGTATTAGAGTTGGGCGGACATTCCACATATTTATTGTGATAAGCAGCATTGTCTACTACTAGTACAGAATTTGGAGACAAGTTGGGAATAAGTTGATTCCGTAAGCATTTTTCATAATTAACATTATTCATGGCATCGTGATAATCACCAGTTTTATCAGTAGACTAATACATAAGTAGAGCACCCGGTACAAATCCTTTGGCACTACCTACATGTACTATAATTAGACGTTGACCTTTTGAAATTAACTGTTTCACTCCTTTATCCGTAGAATCGATCCAGCACTTTCCTGTTAAATGGGATGTGTGAACATAGGTTTCGTCAGTATACACAATATCTCTGCCTTCCGATCTGTACTTCCTTATAAGGTCTATGAACTTTATTCTTTTAAGTCTAACGTCATCTTTTTCCATCAGCATTTTCCTATTATTAGTAATTTTCTTGAATAAAAAACCCATTTGGCGAAGTATTTTTTTTAGTGTAAAATCGCAGCCCTTAAAATTCATCGTTTCTATTAATTTGGACTTTAGTACTTTTATAGTAGGGACCTATTTATAAATGAGATGAAAGTTATAAACCATTCGTCGTATCACTGCGTAGTCAAAATCATCAAGATCTAAATAGAATTTCTTGCGTGGTCCCAGCTTAATTTTGTTTGTGTTGGAATTTTTCATTACTTCTGTATTGTTCTTCCTGGTTCAAATATTTTCTAATTGTTGGTCTAGATATTCCTGTTGCGTCCGAAATTCGCTGTTGAACTTTCCTAAAATACTCTGAGTCGTTTCTATTTTTGAATTTGCTATTTTCCGATATGAAGTACAGGTAAATATTAAATATAATACCTTGAATTGGATTTTTTAACCGTTTTCGAGATTTCGGCATGGCTATACAACCTTATTATAAGTAATCTGAAAATATGATTAAAATTACATCGAATTTTTAAATTGCGGATTATCCACTCTATATAAGAAGCAATTTGAGAGAGCACGATAAATACGAACTTTTCCGAATAATTACGAAGGAAAATAATTTCGCACTACATCTGTACTCATACTAATATTATTACCTACCATAATGTTAGTATTCTTTTAAGTTGTTATTTGCACTGCCCACAATCTTTTCCGCTTTGCCTTAAGGTTTGACTGGTAGAGAATGCCATTTGGCATTAAGTCCGCCTTTTGTACGATAAGTTTTCTTTTGGGCAATAAAGTTTAAATAAATAAATAAATAAATATTTAGCAATAATACCTACAGTCCAACGTCATGGTGTTTGAATTGAAATATAAAATATTTATTTATCTGGAGGCACGGCAGTGCCCCCGCCAAGTCGAACAAATCAGCGGCACGACCGTACCATCTATTTCTCGAAGCACCATTTTCGACCCCCCCATAACTTCGTTGCGGATAAAACTAGAAGTCTGAATTTTCTATAACCAAGCAGGCATGGTATAAACACGGTATATTTCAAATTTCATTCAATTTGAACCAGTAGTTTAAGAATTATAACTAGTCAAAGTTTCTTAATTTTACTGACTGACCGATCATCGTAACTTTAAGGCACTTCTAGCAGACATAGAAGCTTCTAATTTAGAATACAATTAGTGTTTAATATATAAATCAAGAAAAAAATAAAATATTTTGCAATTTCGGTCCAGTTTTCTAAATACACCAACTGCATAAGTAACTTTGTAACCCTATATAAATAGGATTACAAAGTTACATTTGCAGTGAATGGGACAAAAATGAAAAAGCAAGAATGGGACCAAATTCATAATTTGTATGTATTCTAACACATATCACATAATAACCTACAAAAAGAAATGAGATCCCATAAAAAATATTCCATGTAAAATAGAGGCCAAGTCTCGAAACTTCCACCTTAAAAAGTTGTGAGATATTTCGTAGAGCCAAGTCTCAGGCATTCTTATTAATCTTTATTTGCTTGACTTGGCAATCCACTTCATTGAAAACAATATTTAAAAAGATTGTTTTGTTTTTTAAGATTATTTTTAGCTACGGACTATAGATTTTAATGTTTAAGGTCCGCGCTCCCTACCAGTCCTCGGAAACCTTGTATCCGTTTGGCGCGGCCTGAGAAAGCAGAAATACCATCATCGCCTCTGGCAGTCTTGGTCACAAACGTACGGAGACATAGTTGGCCTGCAACTAGGCTCTATGAACGTGGTTGTGGTGTTTGGGAAGGATCTGATAAAGGAAGTGTCTTCGAAAGAAGTGTTCGATGGGAGGCCCGGCGGACTATTTTACACGATACGGTCGTTTGGCAAAAAATTAGGTAAGTACCTAACCTAATTAAACCATCCAGCATCCTAGCGTTCTTCCCGGTTGTGCCCCGAAAGGAGCACGGGGTCCGCTATGACATCTAATCCCCAAGATTTGGCTAAGGCACTAGTTTTACGAAAGCGACTGCCATCTGACCTTCCAACCCAGAGGGAAAACTAGACCTTATTGAGAATTAGACCGGTTTCCTCACAATGTTTTCTTTCACCGAAAAGCTAACGGTAAATATTCCGTACATAAGTTCCGAAAAACTCATTGGTACGAGCCGGGATTCGAACCCACGAACGCCGCTTGACAGCCGCATGCCTGAACCACTAGGCTTCCTTTGGCGGTAATTAAACAAAACTGCCCAATTATAATTATTTTATTTTTAAACCCCGACGCAATTGGAGGTTTTAAGTTTGACATGTTGTGTGTCTGAGTCTCTGTGTGTCTGTCTGTGGCATCGTAGCTCCTAAACGAATGGACCGATTTTAATAAGTCTTTTTTGTCCAAAAGCTGACGTGATCAAAATGGTCCTAAGCTACGTTTCAACTAAAGGTGCGACCACACCGCTGCTCATAATACGCTAACGCACCGTAAAACGCAGCAAAATGCATGAAGAATACAAGGGCTGCTACTTATGTATCCGGAATCCAGGATTCTAACTTTCTTAAACACAATTCTTGACCTCCATGGTAAAATTTGAACTTTCTTTTAATACTGACCGCTATATATTTTTTTCTTGAGTACGCTAATCTTTTGTTTTTGGCGGGTTTAAAATGTTATCGTTGCAAGAATGGAACTTACTCGTGAAAATATTCGTGCTATGATTTATTACGATTTTCGGCGTGGCTTAACGCAACAACAATGCATATATCAACTTTGACTTTTGATGATGAAGCTCCATCAAAAACTACTGTGTATCACTGGTTTAGTGAGTTCAATCGTGGACGTAGTATGCTTACGGACGAAGTTAAGGAAGGTCGCCCGAAATCGGCCGTTGTTGTACCACAAAATATTGAAGCAGCGCGGAAACTTATAATGCATGACCGTCATGTTACGTATCGCGAGATAGAGGCAATTCTGGGGATATCTATGACGAGCATTAATAAGATACTACATGAACATTTAGTTGTAAAAAAAAATTGTTCGCGTTGGATACCGCACAATTTAACTAAGGATCAAAAAGAGGCTCGCGTCGAATGGTGCAAAAAATGTTGAAAAAATATAACCGTGGTGACTCAAAAGCTGTTTATAATATCCACACAGGTGACGAATCTTGGATACATGCGTATGATCCCGAAACTAAACAGCAATCAACAGTGTGGGTGTTTCAAAATGAGCCGAACCCTACGAAAGTTACTCGTGCAAAAAGCATCTTGAAGCAAATGGTCGCCTGCTTTTTTGGTATGAATGGCCACGTGGCTACAGTGCCACTAGAAAATCGTAAAACGGTTAATTCGGAGTGGTACACGACCATTTGTTTGCCAGGAGTGTTTGAAGAAATACGTTAAGACAACCAGCGACGCAGAATCATTCTTCATCATGACAACGCCAGCTGTCATACATCACGCGAAACAACTCGATTTTCGGAAGGTCAAAATATAGAATTAACGGGTCACCCACCGTACAGCCCTGATTTGGCACCCAATGATTTTTATTTATTTCCAAATGTAAAAAATAAATTACGTGGTCAACGATTTTCGACCCGTGAAGATGCGGTGGACGCGTTCAAACAACACGTTTTGGAGATACCTCAATCAGAGTGGCAAAAGTGCTTTAAAAATTGGTTTACACGTATGCAAAAGTGCATCGATCATCACGGAGAATATTTTGAAAAACAATAAAACTATATTTAGTAATGTACTTTTGATTATTTTTTCTATTCCGGATACATAAGTAGCAGCCCTCGTACGTGACGCATATACGACACGTCAACGTGTAGGTATACGCAGCGTTACGCACCGGTGTGGTGGCTCCCTTAATCGGTTCAGCCGGTTTTGAGATATTGAACTTTGAAATGAAAATGTCGGGAGTTTTTCAACTTTTCTGTTGTTTCTTTTTTTTTACCTTGTAGGTATCCGCCCCGTTGGGTCTATTTAGGTATTTCACGTTATTTGCTCACCCTGCATTTACGCAACCATTGTGTCAAAAGATTTTTCCGGAGTGACCATGATTGATCGAGTTCTTTGTAATTTATCCTTCAGTGAAATTTATTCCTATTTATGAAAACAAGACGTGACAAGCTAAGTTTTAATATATTTCCAGGAATAGTATTTTCGGACGGTCCATCCTGGCATTCGACGCGGAGGGTAATCCTGAAGTATTTGAAGAGTTTCGGTTACGGCAGCCGCTCTATGGAGACGTACATAGCTGAAGAGTGCACGGCACTTGTCCAGCTCCTCGCGAACAGTCGCCAGCCTGTCATTGTCAACGACATGTTTGACATTTCAATCGTCAATATCCTGTGGCGACTGGTCGCTGGCATGAGGTTTGTCTTTGTCTCTAGGCCCCGTCAGGCAAGCGAGGAAAATCAAGGTTCCCTTTGATCCACGGCGCGCTTAGGACGTCTGTACACGGCTTAAGCGGCTTTTAGACCTGCACGGCTATGACGGTGCGCGAGCTCTGTCTATTTTTCTCGCACTATACCTCTCTTTCTAATTTCTCTAATAAATAAGAGAGCCGGATAGTTCGAGAAAAATCGAGAGAATCAGTGAGAGTGAGTGCACTGCATTTAGACTAAAGACCGCTTTTTAAGGCTGCACTCCAGACCGCGCTAATGACAAACTGAGGTAAGAGTAACATTTTTCCACACACATGGCTATGCTATAGCGCAGGGGTCTTCAAACTTTTTGACTAAAGGACCACACTGCTCTTAATATAAATTCGTGCGGGCCAAGAGTTGGTGGTGGTCATATGACCAGCTCATACCCCATCGCTATCGCGGGCCGAACTCTCCGCTTTCTTTCTGCGGGCCGAATTAGAAGGATTCGCTGGCTGGACTTGGCCCGCGGGCCGTAGTTTGGCGACCCCTGCACCTGCTATAGCGCAAGGGAGAGGAAACAATTGGTATGAGAGATGGTATAATTTTAAATTGAATGCCCCTCTACTTAGTATTTATGCTTGAGTCGTAGGCAAAGAAGTGGACCGAAGAATAATTGGTGCGTATTGCGTAGTTTCTGCAAAATAAAAAATCCTTGACCCACATGAAAATTACAGTTACTACTCTAGCAGATAATTTTAAGACTGGATTACCCAATAGGAACTATCACCCTACCGTTCAAAGGAGAACCTAGCCAATTTATAAAGAACCTTTTTTCAGATATGATTTGAAAGACATTCGCTTGAAGAAGCTGTGCCAGTTGATCAAACGGGTGTTCAAGATCGTAGACATGAGTGGCGGGGTCATGAACTTCATGCCGTTTCTGCGTCACGTCATCCCTGGAGCCATCGGATACACGGAGCTGACTGAGCTCCACGAGACTCTTTACTCATTTATCAGGGTAAGTATCTTAAGGGGATGGCTTCCATTCTTATAAACCAAGCCGAACTTCCCTTCCCATACAAACGGAGTTTCATTCTCATTTTAAAACTACGTGTTGGATTGTGACGATACTTTGCATATAGAATGACATGAGGTATATCTATGTCTGCAACGTCTATCATGGGACGGCCGCGACATACTCTCGATTTTTCTCGCACTATATACCTCTTTTTCCAAGTGTTCTAATAAGAAAGGGACGGATCGAAAAGAGAGCTCGCGCGCCGTAGTTTATATGGTTCCAGTTTATAAAACAAACGAAGTACAGCCAAAACAAGTTTTGTATGAAAAACATAAATTCGTTGTATTTTTTTTACTATGGTACCTGAAGCTACATAAACTCATTACAGACCTGGGGGGCTAGTACGCTAAGTTTTGTGTCGGACATAAAGCATTCGTCGCGTTCTGGCAAAAATTGCGAGTGCAAGGACGAATGCTTACGTCGGACATAAAATCTAGTGTGTCGTCATTGTACATGCAAAGTTTCGTTACAATCCAACACGTCGTTTTATAATTTACTTTAATAACACAGTTTTAACTGACTTCAATTTAGTACTCCGCCAAGGCACGAGAACATTTCCACATTTATTTTCCAATTTACCACATGAACTGATTTCCGAGAGCAAATGCGTTGATTATTAGGGAAAAAAACCCAATCGCTGTATTTGAGGACTTCCGTCGATTCCACAAGGATCACCTTTGGCACTTCATTAGTTGCTATTTCAACGGAATCTTATCAGAATATGTGACGTACATTTCTACTTTTAAGTACGTAATTGAGGAATTACGTACTTAAAAGTACTCATCATCAATTCCACTCCACGAAATTTATGATTTCCGGGTGTAAATACACTAGTTAAAATAGACAATACCAAAATCACTACACGCGTGCCTAATATAATTGAAGAGTTCCCTCAATTCCTCATGGATCCCATCATCCAATTGATTTTTTGAAAAAAATGGGACCCACCTGGAACTACCTACTTACAAACCAAAAATAAAATTACGAATCGGCTCATCAATGACTGAGGTAACAAACATTAAAAATAATAATCATAATAATCATAACCTTGTAGCCAGAATTATTCACCAGCAACTTGCTCTGCTATACGGTCTTGTGGCCTCCGAAGTGCCTTACTATAAGTACACACCTGCGCCAGTTCTCGAAAATGGTTGTGCCACGCTCTATTGGGATCGAACTGTCATCACGGACAGGACTATTCTTGCCAATAGGCCTGATATCGTGCTGACAGATCGATCGAAACGCCAGGCAGTGCTCGTCGACATCACCATCCCCCATGACGAGAACCTCGTGAAGGCCGAGAAGGACAAAGCCAGCAAGTACGACCAAGTAAGACCTGGCTCACGAGGTAACCGCCATGTGGGATGTTGATTCGACGATCATCGTCCCGATAGTCGTTTCAGCGAACGGTTTAATAGCGAAGAGTCTCGACCATCACCTCAAGAGACTCTCGCTAGATGGCTTGATCAAGGGTCAGATACAGAAGGCGGTACTCCTGGATACTGCGCGGATAGTCAGGAGGTTCCTGTCTCTGGCGCCCTGACCACCGGCAGCTTAAGCCCCGCCTCGCTGCCGGCTGCACCCTAGGTTAGGTTTTTATAATGATTTTATGTTTTGTATGTATAGTTTTATATTTTACTTTTTATATAGTTATTGTAAAAACCTAGCCTAAGACGGAAAATGAATAAAGAGATAATAATACAACCGAATTGAGAACCTCCTCCTTTTTTTTCAAGTCGGTTAAAAATGAGCGCGTAACTTGTATGGAGAATCGAGCGAGATGCAACACTCTTCGGCAATTACTTTTTTTTGAAATTTAATTTATAGTTGCTTCTATGAGATTTTAGATGTGGCATAATACCGTTATTTTAACTTGATTGTGTCCTTTAATAATGTAGGTATCGTTTCGTTTGAGCTGGCTGTGGTTAAAAACGGAAATTAAAGACCAAACTTTGTAATCGTGTTTTGGCTTTCAGGGAGTATACCGGGGTACCCAGGTCTCCCGGTTGACAAATAGACAGGGTTGAAAAAGGAGTAGTCGATTATTAAGTGATTTCAAGTTGAAGTGCTTACTAATCAGTCAAACAAAACCATTTACGTCAAGCTTAGGTTTACATAAAAACAAAAGTTCAAGTTCAGATACGGTTTAATATTTTATTCGCAAATAGTGATAAGTGTTCAATAACAATGATTATCATTCAGATCACGGATGTAATAAGTTGCCTATTTGTTATTGATTCTCGAACAAATCATGTTTAAATTATAAGTCGGTACCTGAGAGTTTGGCCTTGCTAGACGTCGTGGGTGAAAGTGAAAACCCGGAAAAGCCGATATTCCCAGTAAATCGTCCAAGAGCTCAATTGATATTTCCCCGGGTAGGTGGACTACCAATTTTTTTTTAAACAAGGAATACACCACCTGCACGGCTAGCACGCGACGGCGCGCGAGCTCTCTCGATTATTCTCGCACTATCCGTCTCTCTCTTATTAGAACACTTACAAGAAGAAGTATAGTGCGATAAAAATCGAGAGTATGTCGCGGCCGTCGTGTGCTAGACGTGCTGGTCTTTTTTATTTTTTTATTTATTTATTAAAATGCGCTATTTTATTGGTGTTATAGGCGGGGTTTACTTGTTTGTTACCATTTTGTTAGGTACTCAGGCTTACAAGTAAGATGCATCCAAGTGTAATAACAGCCTGTAGGCAATAGGCATGTAAACTTGACCTAAGTGTAGATTTAACAACGTGTAACGTAATAGATACAGTCAGGGCTATTAATATACCGTCATAAATAAGGACATACATATATGTACAGGACTTTGTCAATGTCATAAAGGCGTGTACAGATATGTATGTCCTTATATATGTACATGTATATAATATACTCGCGTATGTTAATAAATTCAGTAGATTCGTATTTTTTTAAACTAAACAAGAGTAGGCCAATATTTAAAGTGAATTGAAAACCTATGTATAGTCCAGGAATGAAAAGCTTCGCCAATTTTCCACCTTAATTTAAAGCTGTTAACTAAACTCCTAAAGTCCTAAACTCTAAACAGACGAACCCTTTCGTTCTGCGACTGTACAGTCGGGGGTATTAATATACGTACATAAATAAGGATATAAATATGTTTTCAAACCACATGCTCGACAATGCCGAATTATAGGTCATGTAAACCCTACCGAAAGCAAAACATTAAATCCCTTGGTATTAGCCGGGTTATAATGTTGTACTGAATTTCATTATAACCCGCTGGTTAATAATATGATTTCACTTTTCATAATTCTTATTACTATATGCATAAAGTTTAATTTTGCTAAACACAATTTGTCCTAGGCCATGGCCTACTTGATTTGACAAAATAAATGAAGTTTGCCTCCGTGTGAACCCCGGTCCGGAGGAGCGCGGTGTTCGAAATTCGAATTTCGAATCTAGGACCACGGCTTGTGCTTTCGAATTTGGAACGTCGCGCGCCTTCATTTGTTCACGCGTGACGAACAAATCGAGTTCTTGTAGGTGCCTATAGAAGATTTAATTTCAAAAATAATATTGAAAATGTCGAGTGATGAAAGTGTTTTGACTCCTGAGTTTATCAAATTAGATGCCATAGGCATTGTCAACAATCTGCTGCCAGAGAAGTCAAAGGAAAAATACCTAAAAGCCTACAACGATTTTGACAAATGGAAAGCTGTAAAAGGCGTAAAGTCATTACCTTATCTTTCCATAATTGGACTAACGTGTCTAATGTTACTATGTACTTTTAATTTGCTAAATAAACATTATTTATCTACTGAGCCTGTTTTTTTGTCTCGCATAAGGTGTGAAAAGTAGAGTATACACCTCGGGGATAAGACTGTTTTAGTCTTGGGCGGTTGAACCCCTCACTGCACTCAGGACTCAGTCTTAATTCCCTCGCTTCGCTCAGGAATTAACTTATAACTCCCTCGCTACGCTCAGGAGTTAAATTATGAGTCCTTCGTTACGTTCGGGATTCAATTCGCTCCCGTGACATAAAACAGTGCTTTATCCCCTTAGTGTATAATCTACTATTACATGACTCTATTGTCAATGTCATAATAGTTATTTGTGTCACAAGGGAGCAAAATAGTATATTTACGGCGAGGGCGGTGTATTGAATCCAGAACGTAGCGAGGGATTCTAACGTAGGATCCTGAGCGTAGTGAGGGATAATAGTGTTAACGCACGAGATGAAGATAATTTTGCTACCGAGTGACACATACTATTTCTCACACCGACTATGAGGAAATTTTAAAAAGATGCTGTTAAAAGAACTTCCTTAACATGATTTAACAAATTTATTTTTTAACTTATTTTTAAATATTACGAAATATTCATATATTTTCATACAACGCTGTTAAAGTTAAAACTTGAAAAATGTTCGTTTTAATCGATTACGATGAAATTACAATCGATAATTTTATTAAGATCTGTGTTCAATTGGCACATTGCGTAAATGCTACATGCCAATGAATAAATTAAAAAAGTAGCTTCAACAGAAAAGTAGCATTTTGATCCCTCTCGTCGTGGAGCAAAACTTACTTCTCCGAATGAAAGGTGTGAAAAGGTATAAGTATTAAGACCCCTCACTGTACTTATTCGAACTTTACAGGAAACTATAGAAGAGCACGAAACAAACATCGATATAAAAAATCCGAGAGACGTCATCGACGCCTTCCTGATTGAATCCATAGGAAACAAGACTGACGCAAGTATGTATATAATTTAAATCTTACTCCACAGACATAAGGTCTAGTATATTTACGCATTATTATCACCCGGCTATTTTCGATAATTAAGCATCTATTATCTGTGTACGGCTACACACGAAGATCGACGACACGATGTTACTCCTAGACTTAACTAAGTAGAATATATTATTCACTTCTCATGCTCGAAATGTGTGTCATATTAGGCATACATAGTGCATAGCGGGGCTAAAGTAGCACATTTAGCCCCTAGGGAAGACATGTAAACATATTTATGATTTCAAAACATTTTAATTGGACCAATCAAAACACTTCAACGAATTAAATCCACCAATCACAACTATTTAAAAAACCATTTGTATTTGCTATCAACTAATCAGAATACAGCTATATATTAAAATCAACCAATCAGGAAACAGAATAAATTATTAGGCGTTTTTTATTCCCGAATTCACAGTCATTAAAAAAAATAAACACAGCCGTCTATAGCCGCGTCAAGCGGCTGCATACATGACATAAGTTATGAGATAGAGCGGGATAGACGCTGTCTATCTCGCTTTATCATATGCACCGTATGCTGTCCGCCGCGCTCGGCCGTTTGGACGCGGCTATTCTATTAGACGGTCAGAGGCGTTTATTCGTGGTGTCTGGCTGTTTTGTATCTGTGTTAAACATGTGTTAAAGCAGTTTATTAAACAAAATATGGCGCCAAATTGAACAATGTTTTCACCGTGGTATTTGTTATCGATTGTGAATGGATATTCTTCGTTTTTACTATTTTCTCGCTGTCGAAGTGAAAAGTAGAGTGTATCCAGATACACTCTACTTTTCAAAAGCCATATCCCCCTCGAACTATTTCTCGAAGTGAGGGAAAATAACCATCTCGTGGTAATATGGCTTATTTTAGACCCTTGTCGTACAATCTACTATTAAATTAAATATAAGGGGACATCTACTATTGTAATTAGTAATATTTAACACATTTGTGAATATTTCGTATATTTTATATTTTGTAACTTTGTTGTTGGAAGGCGCAGTGTGTGTGTAAACTCCCGACACGGTGGACTGATGACCCTGGTAAAGGTCGCGGGACTGCTCGATGCGGGTGGCGCAGGACCGGTCACTTTGGCGCTCTTTGAGAAAGGCCTATGTCCAGCAGTGGACGTCTTTCGGCTGATATGATGATATTGATGATGATATTTTGTAACTAGGTATGTCCTAGTAATAATATAAAATGCGAAAGTTTGGATGTTTTGATTTTTGTTACTCAATCAGGCTTAACCGGCTTAACCGATTTGGATGAAATTTTACACGAATACAGTTTACAGCCTGGATTAAAATATAGGATAGTTTTTATGCCCGGTCTACGCAGACGGAGTGCGCAGTGTAGGGTTCCGGAGTTGCCTGTCTGTCTTTGCTACATTGACACGTGCGCGCCAACGAAATAGTGCGGTTGCGTCCGCCGAATTTGTAGGAAAGTTTGCCTTTCCAGGTACACATTATATATATGTAGGTACTACTGCCACGAATTTCAAAATAAACAAACAAGATTTTTTTCTACCGTTTTGACAACGTGATTGTTTTATATACCCATGCCGAATTACAGCTTTCTAGTAGTAAGGGTCATTGAGCTAAGCCGCAGACGGACAGACGGACATGGCGAAACTATAAGGGTTCCTTGTTTACTACGGAACCCTAATAATAACGAGTTATAAAGATTGGATGCATCTTGTTAATGCGACCTGTAGAGGAGAACGGCGGGACAGCGGGACATCCGGATCCGGACATACCGACGATTTTCGGCCCAAGCTGCGGCGCTACCACGAAAATCGAAACTCGATGTTCGTATACATGCATGTCACTCGAGTAATGTATGTGCGATAGAGATGGAGATACACGAACTTCGATTTTCGAAGTTCGTGGTTATAGCTCTGAATCTTAGAATTTCGTTCGCTTCGTTCCCTCCCGATCGATAATTAGCTACTACATGACAGAAACAATTTTCATGTATGAACACACTTAACTATGATTTAAGATATATGCGTAACTGCTCAATATGTAAAGCGCCTAGATAAAACCAAGAAGCAACCGCATCAATTTACCCAGATATGTAACCTAAAGGCCACACAACGGGCCATCATGGTGCAGGGCAGGGACGTCGTTCTCCGTCTAACGCATAGTTGCGTCCTGTATGATGGCCCATGATGGCCGGTTGTGTAGAGAACCCTTAAAGTTTAGTATTCATTCGGATTCATAAAACCACGGGGAGAATATAATTAGGGCTCTTTTTTAACATAGGTTTTTAACGATTTTTCCGCTCTATACAGCGCAACCGAGGCTTGAACGCACGTTTTTTTTAACCCAAAATCGCAGGATTTATCCAGTAACATTTTTGTATCCAAGTTTCAGACGAAGAACTCCAAGTAGTGTGCCTTGATTTGCTGGAAGCTGGCATGGAGACTGTCGGCAACACCGCCGTGTTCCTGCTGCTGCACGTTGCCCTGAACCAGCACGTGCAGGCGCGCTTGAGGCACGAGCTCGACGAGGTGGTGGGTACGGGGCGCACGCCAGCGTTGGGCGATAGAACTAGGTATTTAATGTACTCGTTACGCTCAAGTAGATAATAATGCCGGATGACTAGCGAACTGCGAGTATGATGGTGCTCCCACACTGGCTGTTACAAACAGGAACTATCTTCCTTCAACATCATAGTGTTACCTATGTAACACAGGCTATCCTTACTGTACTTGTTCCACTATGTTACCCATACTAATACTACTGGCTCTGTGAGCTGTAGTACACGCAAGCCCGTTTTAAAAAAAAAAAATATTTCGAAAAGTGACGACATAAAATCTATAGGTATAATTAACGAACCTGCTCACACGATTTCACGAGAATCGGTTGAGAAATGCGACCTGTAGAGGAGAGCAGCGGGAAAGCGGGACATCTGGACATACAAACGATTTGCGGAATTTGTGATTTTTTTGAGAATGTGTACTACCTAACGTACTACGTACAGTCGAGTTCTCCAATATCTACACGGACAACCTTTCAAAAATATCTATACAAAGACTTTATTGTTACTGACATACATAAGAAACATGTGTAGATATTTTTGAAAGGTTGTCTGTATGTATATTACTGTACTACGTGTAGCTGTAGCTACGATATAAACGAGTACCACGCGGACGAAGTCGCGGGCAGAAGCTGGTATTATATAACATTCATAACAGCCAGTGCAGGAGCTCCATAATCGAATAAATACTGAAGCGAGTTTCAAGTCTGTACGTCGGTGACAAACAAGCGTTCGGCCCGCCTGAAGATAAGCGCGTTGCCGACCCATAAAAAAAAAATACACTCCTTTCTTGAAGAACCGTGTGTATATCTGATTGCGAGCCGTTTGCGAACCATGGAATCACATACTTACATACTGGTTACATTATCCGTTCAGTTACAGTCAAGTCACAGCTCGCTAGTGAGTTACCGACTCAAACCATCTCGTTTGAAATGTTATGCACACGTCCTGTTCACTGCCAGAATGGTGTACACCGAGGCAGTGCTAATGGAAGCCCTTCGTGTCTCGAGCGTGGCGCCCGTGGGGATCCCCCATATGGCGCAGGATGACGCGCGACTCAAGAATTATATAATTCCTAAGGTACGCTGTAGCTAGGTAGACCTTTTTTTTTGGACCCGAATTTGCAGCAGCCTGAGGGGCTTTCGCTGCGGATCGTGGCTGGTTGGTGGGTAGATGCCACTACGGGGCTACCCGACTGCCGAAATAGCAAGGTAGACCGTTCTATTCAGACCTCGCCTGTGCGGCGCGCGGTGCGTGGGTGCGGGGGAAGGACGAATACGGGGCACGGGCGACGTGGGGGAGGCGGAGCTGAGTTTAGCGATCTACCAAATCTACTGCATTCGATGTTAAATAATACATTGTGGCGTCACTCCCGTCAGCTGTCGAATCTGACGAGTTCTTCATCGCGCTATAGAAGTTTCATAAATCACTTTGCATAAATATAAAATCCAAAACAACTCTCCCGGGACTTCGGTCCCTGAGAGATCTCTCTATTGCCGTGACTTCTACAACATGAAGCTATATTGCTTTGCCCAAGTTAAGGGTTTGCCTTTTCGTTAATAATGATATCACGATATTACGTTTGGTACAAGTCAAAACTACCTACGACGTAAGTCGTAAGCAAACAATACTTTAGAACCAAAACTTGGGCTCTATTACCTATAATTGTTTTTTTACGGAAGTCGTAAATTGTCCAAGTCTTAGAACCTTTAAGAGTCCGCAGTAAGCTCGGCCGAATTTCACCTTCCCATATAAACGTAGTTACGCTCTCATTTTAAAACTACGTGTTGGATTGTGATGAAACTTTGCATGTACATTGACATGAGGTAATTCATGTCTGTAATATTTATTTAATTTAATAGAAGGGGATAAAAAAATGTATGAGATGAGCAAAAGAGATAACAACTAAAGTAATAATAATAAACTAAATTAAAAATGAAATAGAATAGTACTAAACTAAATCTAAAAAAGGCCCCTGCGGCATTGTGCCGAAGATGCTGGCAGCATTACCTCGCTGAATAGCTAAGCTAATTCTTTGTGCGAGATAACTGCCAGCCCTTCGGTCACCGGTGGCATCTGTAAGCCTCTTCGATATCTCTTTAAAGAGGCTTAGGGCTCCAGAGCCCCACGGGCCAAGGGTCTCGACGCCAAAAGGTACGAAATTATATTCAGCGCTCAGACCACTATATTTGCCCACCTTCGCAGCTTCGGCCGCCTCTGCTGCAGCTGCTGCCCTCATAGAGGAACGGTGGAGATGCGACGGGGCTAGTGTGTCAACACAGGTTGCATCCCACACCAGGACCCGTCCCAAACTCCACGGGACCAATGACATCCCGTCCGGTCTCTTGCCATCGTTTCTTAGAATGCCAGAAGGCTCTAAAACAGCCGGCACGTTGGCCGATGCAAGAGATCGAAGAATGATGTCATTAAGGGCAGCATACCTTGAGAAGCGACCCGCACTTTTCTGGCAGGAGAGCCCGTGGTGCCCAAGCCGATCTACTTCGCTTCCGCAGGGGCATCGATGTGGGGCGCAGACCGGGACCCCAAGACGCAGGCAAACTGAAAAACGGAGAGTATTTGGATCTAAGAATGTTCCAGTGCTTGCAGAAGGGTGTGCGTGGAGCCAGTAACCAGCCTCTCTTGTGTTTACCGCCAATAGTCTGGCTAGTTCTGCGGTGGTGCACTGGATAGCTAGGGAGTCAGCGGTCAATTTGCACGTTGAGTCGTCCCAACACCATTGTGATTTTGGATGGTCAAGCAATTAACCAGGCACTTTTTGCGTCCTCCAAGCCCGATGTCTCATAGTGTCTAGGTAGGATCTTACCTATGAGACTAGACGAGCTGTGGCATGACGACAAAAAAGCCGGTAACGCGATACTAGTAATTTTGCGAATCCCTAAACCACCGTACCGGATGGGAAGGGTTCCTTGGGTCCAGGACTGCTCGCTTAGCTGAATATTGAGGATGGATTCTAAATTAGTTTTGATCAATGAGTCAATTTGTGATAAAAGATTGTAATTAGTTTATATGGTTCCAGTTTATAAAACAAACGAAATGCAGCAAAAACAATTTTTGTATGAAAAACTGAAATTCACTGTATTTTTTTACTATGGTATCTGAAGCTACATAAACTGATTACAGACATAGATGTACCTCATGACATTGTGTATGCAAAGTTTCGTTACAATCCAACACGTAGTTTTAAAATGAGAGCGTAACTACGTTTGTATGGAGAATCGAGCTTACTGCGGACTCTTAACTCCATGGTATACTAAAATGGTTTGTACCTGGTACTCCGAGGCTGCTGCTGAGAAGGTAGGTATGTACTGCTTTCTGCCACAACAACGCTAGTTATTGGCAGGTTCATCAATACACCATTTCAAGGTGTGAATATGAACCTTGGCACTTAAATGGCGCCGCACAAAACAGTTTTACAGGAATTCCTCTCGCGGACGCTCATATAATAAATAGTACATTTAATTTATTTTAGGGTACATTCATCCTTCTGGCGCTGCACGACCTTCACAACGGCTCTCATTGGATGGATCCGCACGAGTTCCGGCCTGAAAGGTTTCTCACAAAAGAGGGCAATCTGTTACAAGACGAATGGCTGATGCCCTTTGGGACAGGTACCTAAATCCTAACACTCATGACTAAGACTGACTCATGAAATGGAAAATAGTACAGGACACTCCAGCACGGTTAGCACAAGACGGTTCGCGAGCTGTCTCGCAGCGGGATAGACTACTAATCTCGTTCTAATTGGAACACTTAGAAAGAGACGGATAGTATATCTCGCCGCGAGACAGTTCACCTTGTGCTGACGTGCAGAGCTGCTATGTGATTCTTAAACCCACGATTCCTAATCTAGAATAGTCGCAAGCAAAAGCTCAGGCCCACTTTACTTTTCTGCGAGGGGAGCCGAGGAGCTGCGAGATTCTGTGTGCTAGGTCGTGCTACCCCGACCCGAACGCGCACTTGGGGTCCAATCCGCAACGTACGTTTTACATTCAGTGTATTTCCCGCGCTCGTTCCAACATATGCGCATAGCAAGTGGAAGAGAGCCGGCAAAATTAAATTAAATTGTAATGCTGAACCTCAGTCTTCGACCCCCTGAACGATAGACACTTTCAATTCCAGGAACCCACTAGTGGCAACTCTGCTCGTAGTGGTTTTTCTCTACATACCGAGTTCGCCATGGTGATGAAATCTTTGGCACTCAACGTAAGACTTTTCAGGTAAACGCCGTTGCATCGGCGAAGGGCTGGCTCGCTCCGAACTTTTCATGTTCCTCACACATCTGCTCCAGAACTTCACTCTGGTGCTACCTGAAGGAGACCGCGTACCTTCGACGGAGCCTGTCAACGGGGTGACACTCTCGGCAGAACCTTTCAGGCTTATATTTAAACCAAGGCGGTAGATCAAAGTATAAGAGATACGTGCGTAATCGGCAGCCTGCAAGCATGCGGCCGCGTCATTTCAGCCCATGTGGAACACATCAAGGTAACTCCGTACTAGATTTTCTGTGACCTTGTGCGCCAATTTGGTAAGTGAAGCGTCTCATTATGCTAGCTGCCATTAAAGCCGTACCCGTACTTATCTGACGTGATGCTCTGATGCGCTCTGACGGCTAACACAAAATGAGCTGTCACGTTAGAGCGCATTAGATGACTGTTAAGTTCGCCTTTGTACCGATTTAACTTTTTTTGTCTATATTTTTACCTGTGTCTTGTGTACAATAAAGTAATTACACGGTTACCTATCATAAACCCGACAATCGTAATTCCGAATATTAAAATTCCGAAAACGTTTCCCTTTTTATTAGTTGGCCGAATTTTTGTTTGCTCGAAATTTCATTTCCCATATTATTATTTTCCCAATTCTCAGTTCGTGGCAATTTTATTTCGCTTACGATTCGAATAGACACTTATTAAAATTCCGAAGGATCATTTGCTAACTAGTTTTGAGTCCGAAAAGTATTAAGTCCGAAATATTATTATCCCGCTATACCAAAAGATCGAAATTGTAGCATGTCGATGCAAATCAAACCTAACCTAACCGCCAGCGTGCCTATTTCCGCTCTAAGGGACAGATACTAACCCTAACCTATCCTACAAATAATACCATTGTTAGGATCATTTGTTGTTTTTTACTGCGGGGGAGCTTCGCCCCCCGAGCCCCCCCACTTTGCGCGTTTTGGGAGCTCGTGCAACACTCTAGTTGTTATAATGTTTGGACCTAATCTAAGCCCCTTTTCTATGAATTGTTTATTTTTTAAGGTCACAGATTTAAATGTAACCTAACCCAGTTTTTAGTCAAAGTTTATTTTCGCATTGCAATTTTAAAATACACTTCTGTAGGGTTTTTAGCATATCTGAATGTTTTTTTAATCGTGGCGGTAAAATGATATTAGGGAAAATGAGATTTGATTTTACGTAGCATCGGAATTATGAAAAGGTGGTTAACAATTCGGTTGTCAAATAATAAAGTTGGCAATCGTTCTTCGGGTTTTTGAATTTCGGGAAAACAAAACGATAATGTGGCAAAACAAAGTAGCGACATTTCAAAAGGTAAACAAAGTATATGGATTATAAGAATTCGGTCAACCGTTTTCGGACAAGTGAAAATCGGGCAAGTGTTTTTCGAAACTTCGATAGGTTACCATTTACATACATACTATAACTAATGGCCGCATTCATAAACGTTCACCATACCTAATTTACCTAAAATACCGTTAAAATTAGTTTGTTTTTATTAACGACCGCATTAGCTTAGTTTGCAGTGACCCTGCATGTCTACGAAGCTAGAGGTCCTGGGTTCGAATCTCGGTAAGGGCATTTATTTGTGTGATGAGCACGAGTATTTGTTACAGGGTCATGGATGTTTTCTATGTATTTAAGTAAGTATTTATTATCTACTTAAGTACGATTATATCGTCGTCTATAGTACCCATAGTACAAGCTTTGCTCAGTTTGGGGCTAGGTCAATTTGTTTAAGATTTAATTTAAGTGTTTGTAAGAAAGGAACAAAACACATTATAGTTGTCAGGGATATTTTAAGTTTCGGTCGCGTCACGATCACGACAAGCGAGTGACACGACAATGTATTTCCATTTCCACGCTACGCTCGTAGCGCTACGGCGTAGCACCTTAAACTTCACATGTAGCGAAAACCGTGGCGCCCGGCGACGACATTGCTTGAATTGCGGCGCGGCAAACGTTTTATCTGTTCATTGCGCGGTCGAGACGCGCAACGAACTGTGGTTAGTTGAGATCACACGCAACGAAACCGAAAAACAGCGGTTTTTACTGCCGCGCCATCTCGTGGCCAGGCCGTGGGGCCGCGGACTGAGCGAGCGACTTCAATGTATGGGCAGCAACCCAACCGCTCGTCGCTCCGCTGCCCGCTGGCCAGGCCGACGAGTATTTGTCATAAAAATCTGGCATTATGTTCAGGAAGTATGGTATAGGTTTATGGATGATAAAATTATAATTAATTTATCACACACATCTATGAATGTAGAGATAGGTATAAGGTGATAGGGAAACTTACCATTTGCGTATTATGTGCAATGCATAATTTTAAGCAAAAGTGTCTGGATTCTCTTTTATGTTTTGGCTAAATTTGCGCTATGGTTGACTGGTAGAGAATGCCTTGTGCCGTCCTTTGTACTTTTTTATTTGTGTAATTAAGATGAAATAAATAAATAAATATTAAATACTACCATGGACAAATAAATGACGCAGACCGCCAATGTCTAATGTTGCTTTGGTATTTTAACACAAAGACCTCTTAATTATATTATAATTTTACACGGGTCTAACGCGATATTGACTTACTTATACTTACCGTTATTTCTGACAGCATATGGATTAAGCTGAAATAAGCGAGAGTTTAATGTGTTATATTTAAACCACTGTTTAACACAAGGCCCTGGGAGACCGAGGTCTGCTCGGGTGAAAACAGAGTAAAGGAATTTTTCCAAACATGAGACCTATCTAGATCGATTTTTCGCCCCCATAAACCCCCAATCTCCAAATCCCATCGAAATCGTTGTAAAATCTTTATCGAAAACATGAATGCAAATGTATATTATATACAAATATTGCTCGTTTAATAGTATAGGATATAGGGCCAGTTTATAGGTATTTTGTCATTGAGGTCACAGATGTCGCTGTGTGTGTAAAGTAAAGCAAGAAATTAAGTAGTGGTAAATGCAAATATCTCTTTGTAGTGTAACAAGCTACGCAGGCTTACTATTGTTTTCAAGAAACGCGACATCTTTTAAACATTGGCTGTCCTCTTGATTTATTCGTCCACAGTACAACCAAAAAACAGCTGAATACTTCGTTTTGTTTTGGAATCATTTATTTACATTTAGATGTCATGTTAGCACATTAATTTATTTAATATTACTTAAATAAAATTATTTTTGAGTTTATTTTGTTTTAGAGTGATCCTTGGATGTTGATTATTGAACCTATACCTTTTAGGTATTAAAAAATAAAAATGAATATCACGATGTTCATTATGTACATTTATACACATTATTTTACAGTCTACAGAACTAGCATTTTAAATTAAATAACTGTCCTTTACAACAGTAGGCAAAAATTTCAAATAGGTAACTATTTGAAATTTTTGGCCGCTAGGTATACCTTTTTCAGATCTATTTAAAAAATAGACAGGACAGAAAGATAGTCATTGCACGTATTTCTAGTCAAATAATAGTTTTACTTCCGATACCTGAGGGCCTACCACACCAACGGCATTCGAAGTTTTCCCTCTCTGTCGCACTTATACGTACGAACTCGCAAGTCTGACGGAGAGGGAAAACTTCGAATGCCTTTCGCGGTAGGCCCTCAGATCCTTACTGAGCAGTTTCGTGCGCGAGATAAACTACTTACCCGTCTCTTTCTAACTGTTCTAATTAGTAAGAGACGGATAACCTATCTCGTATATATCGCGCGCGGTCGTGAAAATAAGACCCTAAAATAAGTGCAAAGCTCGAGGAGGCCGCTAAACAGGAGTGGTCCCAATCGCCTGACACGCTTTCTCTATCAGCGAATTTCGAGCACTGAAAATCAATGTAGGTAGAGCGCGCATGCGCGCGGTTTGCGCTTGACAGCCAGCCTAGCCGGTGATATTTTGTTGATAATTTCCCTAATAACGTTATAAAACAATTGAAATCACAAACATCCAATACAAACAAAAGAAAAAGATGTTCAGAGAAATAACTTCACATGTTACTTGAATGTAACAAAAATATCGATGGGCAGTGGTCATTTCTAAAAATACATTCCACTATGTAAAGTGATAACATTTGAATCAATCAGGTTTTTGTGATCAATATAAAGTTGCATTGAAAGTGCTTAATTAAAAAAAACAGCAACAAAACAAAGATGTACGGGATTAATGAAACACTCGGATCGAATCCTAATTACCTCTAGTTACCGTAAAGTCGTAAAGGAATTTAATAGGCAGTGAAGCTAGTTTTAGAAATGAGTGGTTGTAAGTGAGGTACTTATCATGAATGAGACACTTGGACGGGGCTACGCGCGTATAGAGGCGATCCGCGCCGCGCGTGGGGAGCCCCTAGCGAGCATGGAGCCCGGCGCTCCGCCCCCGGACCGGTACAACTCGGTGTACTTCACTCTGTTCGTCGCTGGCGCTGCTTTCCTGTTGCCTTTTAACAGGTAAGTAACTGTTATTTTTGGACAAACTTGAAAGATCAATGTTGACATACTTAATACCAAAAGTATGAATATACCTACCTACTTCTAATGATTTCCGAAAGCCGAAATGCCGTTTCGTCAAGTAATTTCACTTTTAACTTAAGTACCTAAATATTTCTAACGGGAATTATCCCACCAATGCGATGCTTAAACAAGTAGGTATGTATTGTCGCATTGAGATTTTATTGGCATACCTAGTAGGTACAATATCTCGAGATTATTTAGAATTAAGGAAGCCATCTATATGTAGGTAAGTATAACAGAACAGAACAACTACTTATCAGTAGCAATAAAGTTTATATAAAACACAAAAAAGTAAAGAGAAAAAACTCAAGTATAATACCTATGCTTTTACGAGTATTGACGTAGGTAATTGACAACATTTCAAAATATCTTATGATACCTAAATCGAAAACCATTTGAGTAAATATGTTATCTGAATGTAATAAACGAGTTTTCCGATTTTTTTTCCAACTCGTTTTGAAGAAAATCGCTAAAATGTATAAACCGGAAGTGTGACGTCATTCTTATGGCTGTAAAAGGGCAGTACTTTAGTCCACTAAAATCAGTAGCCTTAAGAAAATTCAAATCATTTCCGGCTGTCACAAATTTTAAATTAAGCCTGCATCACACTGGCGCGATCTGGCCGCGGCGGACAATATTAAACTTGTCATTAGCTGTCAAATTTACTATTGACCGCCACCGCAGGCCGCTCCAGTGTGTGAGAGGCCTTAAGGTGTCAACTGTCAGTGTGATTGTGCCTTTTCTGCGTTTGTTTTAAGAAATTGGCAAAAGTAATACAGTCTAACAGCCATAATGATGACGTCATAATTTTCTTACGACCTTAAGGAATTAGCTACTTTTAGATTTAATATTTTTGAATGAAAACAAGGATTTGAGAGAATTGAAAAAACACGTATACGTAAAAATCTCGTTTTCTATAGATCTAGAACATAAAATAACCCACTTGAAAATATGAAATGTTGTCAATTATTGGAACAGACTATTTTACAAGTGTTTACATTGATTCACAAAGCTTAGTCGTGCGCCTGAAAAATTACAATAGCATCATCAAGTTCTAATGTAATCGCCGCCCTATTCTGTAACTTTTTTTAAGCTCACCTCGACGCTCACCCACTAATATATCTTGACACCGCAATGCGTACTAACTAAGCGTAGGTAGAGGTCTAGTTTCGTGACGGGTGATCGGCGAGGTGTGCCGCATTAGCTCGTAGCGAATAACAGCCCAGCAATAGTTGGCTTAGGCGGATGTCACACTGCGCCGCATCTCCGGACGGAGGTGCGGAGCTGCATACAAATTTCGCCCGACGGAGGTGCAGTGCAGTGTGTCGTGCCACAAGGAATTTATATACAAACTGAGGCACTTGCATACAACGAGCTCCGCATCTCCGTCCGGAGATGCGGCGCAGTGTGACGTCCATCACCTTAGGCTGCATTTACGCATCCAGGTGTAGGCAAGCCTGTGCGTAAATAAACCAGCGGGGCTACCGCGAAACGAAAACGAACTTCGTTCGTGTATCTCCCTCTCTGTCGCTACTAGCAAGTGCGACAGAGACGGAGGTACACGAACGAAGTTCGTTTTGGTTTCGCGGTAGCCCCTCAGATAGGACCAGTGCTTAGTAGTAGATAGAAATCGATTCACACCGGCTTACCTAATTGAAAACCTTGTCTTGAAGACAAACGGCCGTATTCATAAACGTCCTATAAGCCTGTTTTAACTACAATGCCGTTAAAATTCGTTTGTCCTTATCTGTCACATTGCCATTTGTGTTCGTAAGAAAGGGACAAAGCACATTTTATTTAGCAGAGGCATTTTAAGTTTTATGAATAAGGGGGTATGTACTTAAGCCATATTTCACATCACACATATTTCATTTAGCTCCGGCTATCCTAAGTATGATATGTGATCCCACGTCACCACCATATCAAACCGACTTATTCCGCTTTCACAACTTTACGCACCACAATCAGTCAAAAGTCAAAAGTCAAAAATCATTTATTCAAAATAAATTCTTCGAGAACACTTTTTGAAGGTCAGGGGTTAAACAATATTATATATTTACAGTCTGCTTCCGTATAACGATGGCCTTTGCCCATATGTCTTTATCGTCTAAGTATTCGCTGAGTTTATAATAGGCTCTTTTTTCCAGCGTTTGCTTTACAATTGCCTTAAATTTATTTTCTGACATAGTCAAAATTTGGTCAGGTAGTTTATTGTAGTAGCGTATACAGAGACCGACAAACGAATTTGAAACTCTACTTAATCTAGTTGAAACTGCTAATAATTTAAATTTATTCCTAGTATTTCTATCATGAATGTCACAACCTCTTCGAAATAGCGCTTGGTTTTTTCTTACGTACATAATGTTTTCGTAAATATATTGACTTGGCACGGTCATAATTCCAATTTTTTTAAACACCTCTCTGAGAGAGTCACGTCCTTTCAAACTGTATATGGCCCGAATTGCTCGCTTTTGTACAACAAAAATGGACTCGATATCAGCTGCTCTGCCATATAGTAACATGCCATAACACATAACACTATGAAAGTAGCTAAAATAAACAAGTCTTGCAGTGGTTACGTCAGTAAGTAGTCTAATCTTTTTTACAGCGTATGCAGCTGAACTCAGTTTTTTTGAGAGAGCTACAATATGAGGTCCCCATTGAAGTCTAGAGTCTATTGTTATCCCCAAAAAAACAGTGTTGTCTATTATTTGTAGCATTTCATTATTGATTTTCAGTCCTGTAATATGATTGTTAACATTTGGTAACTTGAAGTGTATACACTTTGTTTTATTCGCATTTAATACGAGATTGTTGGCAGTAAACCATTCGTGAATCAGTTGAAGGGCATTATTTATGTCGGATACGTCCTGGGCTAATCTATTGATTTTAAAAATGAGTGAAGTGTCATCTGCAAAAAGAATTATTCGAGATAGGTGTTCCGCCATAAAAGGTAGGTCGTTGACGTAAACCAAAAAAAGAAGAGGAGCTAATATCGAGCCTTGAGGCACGCCGATTCTAACCTCTGACCCCGCCGACCGAGTCCCATTCACTAGCACCTTTTGAACTCTGCCTGATAAGTATGATTGTAACAAGTCCAGAGCTTTTCCTTTAATTCCGTAGTGATTTAACTTGGTCAGCAATGTGAGATGATCTACACAGTCGAACGCCTTCGATAAGTCACAGAAAATGGCGACGGCGTCCTTCTTTTCCTCCCATGCTTCGAAAACATTCCTGATCAGAGTAATTCCCGCGTCAGTGGTAGACCGACCTCTGGTAAAGCCATATTGCTGAGAATGAAACAGTTTGTTCCTATTGAAATGATTAAGAAGTTGTGTCATTACTACTTTCTCTAATATTTTACTTAGCACCGGCAAGACAGAGACCGGTCTATAGTTACCAGGGATTTTGGTATCACCAGCTTTAAACAATGGAATTATCTTGCTTTCCTTCATCAGGTCGGGAAAAACGCCCTCGTCCAAACACTTATTAAATATAAAAGCCAAGTGAGGTGCCAGTGTGTGTATGACCGCAGTACATACTCTCACTGACATCCCCCACAAGTCTTCAGTAGATTTTACTTTAAGCTGCTTAAAGGTTCTAACGATGATTTCCTGATCTATGTATTCAAATTTAAATTCTGTTTGACATTGACTTACATTATCAGCTAGTAAAGCTTTAGCCTTATAACAAGATGAATTGAGTGCTTCAGTTGTTTTAATAGGAATGTTAGTAAAAAAGGATTCAAATTCTTGAGCTACTTCCAAGTCAGATCTGATCACTCCTCGAGACGTGGTCAATGCAAATTTACTATTTGAATGCTTAATTTTTCCCGATTCTCCTTTAATGATATGCCAAATGGTTTTGACTTTATCGTTAGCTGATCTAATCTTGTTGCTAATAAAATTTACTTTCGCGGTCCAACACACTGTTTTAAATATTTTTGAGTACTTT
The DNA here is from genome assembly GCA_947049275.1 of Epinotia bilunana. Classification (NCBI taxonomy): domain Eukaryota; kingdom Metazoa; phylum Arthropoda; class Insecta; order Lepidoptera; family Tortricidae; genus Epinotia; species Epinotia bilunana. The sequence goes on from OX346265.1 coordinate 9,862,788, forward strand.
CTGACATGTTCCTGAAAGTTCTCGGTATGAATTAGGCATTTTAGCTCATACAGTTCAAACAATTTTTTTCTGCTTTTACGAATGCCCGCGGTTGCCCAATCACTAAATTTAAACCCTTGAGTGACTTTCATTACTTTAACTGGAAAGCTTTTTTCAAATGCTACTAATAGTTTTGAAAATAACCTGCTGTAGAGATTGTTACAAGTGTCATTTACAACTAAACTCAAATCCTGATACAACAATTGGTTAAGTAGTATGTTATTAAATTGTAATAAGCGGTTTCGTGTTATTGGACGAGTTTTAATTTCTAATTTGGTATCTACTATTTCATGCAATAAGACAATTTCTTGCCCAGAATGATCAGATCGTATGATGTTTACAATTTTCTTAGCTGATATTTCACAATTAGCAATATCAATAAAACCGTATGTCCACAGTTTCATCATGGCAGTCGACTACTTCCAGCACCACTACCCGAACACGACCATCATGTTCGACATGTCTACGGTCTACATCGCCTCGGCGTGTGTTGCGGTGGTCGCTAACAATCTAGTCTTGGACTTGTTCACCTACAACACTAGGATAACTTTCGGTGAGTTGAAATTGACAGTCAATCAATCTTTGTAGGTATATTATGGCTTATGTTATGGCCCTATCGGTATCCTAGATAAGTATTGATTTGATCGGTATTGTCGATGATTTCGCCAGCAACGTCAACGTCAAGGTAAAGCAATTGACCGGGGACTTGGGGTTGCCAGGTTCACTCAGAACAGAAGACACATCGAACATTTTTAGGGTTCCGTACCTAAAGGGTAAAAACGGGACCCTATTACTTCGACTTCGCTGTCTGTCCGTCCGTCCTCCGTCTATCTGTCACCAGGCTGTATCTCAAGAACCGCGATAGCTAGACAGTTGAAATTTTCACAGAATAAAATAAATATTTAAGGGGGGTCCCATACAACAAACGTGTTTTTTTTGCCGTTTTTATAGATAATGGTACGGAACCCTCTGTGCGCGAGTCCGACTCGCACTTGGCCGGTTTTATTGTTAGCCGAACTACTTAATACTACAAAAACAACTTGTTAATTTTAATAAACTTACAGAGGACAATATACAAAGGGGGAATAAACCAAAGTGAGAAGGAATTTTGTGTTAACGGGACGGGGAATTTCTAAGGGTATGATATTGTACAACGGAGTGACAATGACAATACGGTTACAATAAAGAAATAAGTACTAAACGGGACTTTGAGGTCTCCCGACGTTTCGGATGTGTCGCAACATCCATAGTCACGGGACAACTTGCTTGAGCGGGCGCAGCAAGAAGATATCTTCTTGCTGCGCCAGTTTTCCGAGATACCCGCATTTGGTCTTTATTAACCGCTGGTACACTAGGGTCGGCAGGTGAATAAGTCTGCGATAGCCGAGCATTTATTGGAGTCAGGACCAAACCACTGCGAATGTGGTCTAGCAGAGGCTAGACCACATTCGCATAGAGAGAGAGGTCTTGAACACGTTTCTCTGCCAGAAATACAGGCTTACAAATGTGGTCCAGCCGTAAACGGAGTTGAAATTGTCGTGTGTGATAATCATCCTCCTAGAGTTTTCACGTTTAGAAGCCCGGGGTCCGCTAGTTTTACGAAAGCGACTGCCATCTGACCTTCCAGCCCAAAGGGGGAACAGACCTTAACTTGGGACTTGACCGGTTTCCTGTTCCGATGTTTTCCTTCATGAAAAGTTACTGTTGAATATCAAATTATATTTAGTACATACTTAAGTTTTTTTTAAAAAAAACTCATGGCATATGTTCAGATCGAAAGTCGAGTGCTTTACCGCTTGGCTACAGTGGCACGGCTCGTGTGAAACGGATATTTGGAATTCCTTAACAACGGTTCTTTTTCACGCCGAGAACACCATCATTGCAAGTAGGTACCTACCTGCTGATAAACTGTAAATACTTACGGCCGTGTTCATAAACGGTTTACAAGCCTATTTTAACTAAAATGGCGTTACAATTTGTTTGTCTTCATCTGTCACTTTGACATTTGTGTTCGTCAGAAAGGGACAAAGTATACATTTCATTTAGCGGAGGCATTTAAAGTTTTATGGGTATTGTCTACCTAGGTTTAGATTACCCCGGTAGACAGCCCACAATGTAGTTACCTACCTGAACTGAACGATTAGAACTGTTATTCACAACGCCTGCCGATCTTAGTTAAAGGGACGAGCCCACAATCACGACCATTTTGCAGGTATCCTAGTGTCCCTGGCAACCATGCTATTCGTGGCCGTCTGTAACATCGGCTGGGACGGGTTCTCCACTCGAGTCTCGTACACGATCAACCTGGTGGCCATTGGCGTGGTCGCATTCGGCTGCACCGTGCAGCAGGCCTCGTACTACGGCTTCACCGGGTGCCTGCCGCCGAGATATACGCAAGCTGTCATGGCGGGAGAGAGTAAGTCGTAACTTTATGAATAGGGTTGCTTTGAACTACACCTACAGTTTGATTGATTAAATGTGTTGGACTGAGAGAAAAGGCACCTGAGGGGCTACCGCGAAGTGAAAACGAACTGCGTTCGAGTATCTCCCTCTCTGCCGCTCGAACTAGCAAGTGCAACAGAGAGGGAGATACACGAACGAAATTCGTTTTCGTTTCGCGGTAGGGCCTCAGATTGTCGTGGGCGCTAATGCCATTGTTCCGCCTCGTTACTAATGGTTAAGCGCCAAAGATGATATGGTCCATTTTCTCAAATGATCAACTACTTTCCTACGTAGAATTCCTACCTGTTACAGTACTGGGTTCATAAAGCTGTAAATGTTTTAATCCAATCAAAAAGGGATACTAAAAAGTAAGTCCAAAACATATTTTAAACTACTACACTCGCGTGCAAAAGTATCGAATCACTTTGCAATTTTTCGTCTGCATCCGATATCTTTGTAGTTTCCCATTCGAATCTGAAAATTATGGTATCAAATGAAAGCTTACAATGTAACGCTTTGGAAAATGTGCCAACTCAATAATATTTCAGATCCAAAAAAAAACTCGAATACCGGAAGTAGCTCGAAAATGGCTTTAAAAACAACAAGGGAAACTCGAAATAAAAGGCTTTTTCAGAATAAAATTCAATTTATTATGAATACGCTAGTAACGGGTATAACCCCCCCCCTAGCCCTACCGACACAAAGTAAACGATTTTTCATTGATTTTATTAACTTCCTGATATAATTTTGAGGAATCGCTTCCCACTCCTCCAGCAAGGCAATCTTCAGCTCGTCGACAGTGCCTGGAGCAGGATTCCGGGCCCGAACGTTCCTCTTAAGACGGTCCCACATGTGCTCAATGGGGTTAAGGTCCGGGCTCATCGCAGGCCAGGCCATGGTATCGATGCCCACCTCGTGGAGGTAGGCAGCGGTGACCCTTGCGGTATGACAAGGGGCATTGTCCTGCATTAGCATGAACCCCTCATCAAAACTACCAGCATAAGGGACGACGTGGTCTTCCAAAATCTCCGTTATGTACCTGGCAGCAGTTAATCCACCGCCACGACCACCACCCGGTATAAAAACCAGCTCAGTCCGTGCATCGTACGAGATGCCGCCCCAGAACACGACTGAGCCACCTCCATAGGCGACCCTTTCGGAGAAGCAGCACTGAGCGTAGCGTTCTTCTGGCCTCCTGTAGACTCTTCCTCTTCGGTCGCAGCTATTCAAACACATTCTGCACTCGTCCGAGAACAGAATCGGGGTCCATTGGTCAAGGGTCCAATTTTTGTGAATCCTGACAAATTCCTTTCGGGCTGTGCGGTGCCTTGCCAGCAACCTGGGCCCAGTCGCAGGCCTCCTGGGTGTCAAGGTCGCCGCCTTGAGTCTTCTTCTCACGGTCCACTCGCTGGCAACCACTCCTCGCACCTCCCGCAGATGCTGCTGGATGGTAACTCCAGTCTGGTGACGATTTCGAAGAGCCGTCGACACAATGAAGCGGTCGTCTCTCTCCGATGTGCACCTTCTGCGGCCGCTTCTTGGTCTTGCAGTAAGTGATCCTGTCAGCTGAAACCTCTGGTACAGTTTACAGACTGTGGACTGGCTCAGATTCACTTCGGCAGCCACTGAGCGTTGACTACGCCCTTCTTGCAGGAGCTTGACGACTACGGCGACTTGAGCTTCGGTGGCTTCCATTTTTTCAGTGTATTCTTCACAGGATAAGATGCGGAGATGTGTGCAGGTCGACTTCTGGTAAGTGACTGATAAGAAATACCCCACCACCCCCGTTTTATAGGGGTCAAAGGTAGTGCAACTTGTGGGTGTTAGAAGCCGCAACAACACGGGAAACCGGCAGATTGGCCATAATCTGAATAATCTAGGGCCAATGCTCATGTTTCATAGCTTTTTATAAAGCTAATATTCCAACAAACATAATTACATTTAAATAATTTAGAAGAATTAACCGATTTACAAAGATATCTGATGCAAACGAAAAAATGCAAAGTGATTCGATACTTTTGCACGCGAGTGTACTACTACCTACTTACTAATAAAATAATTTTGTCTAGTGGGAAGTTAATTTTTTTAGTTATTTTCTTGATCATAGTAGGGGAGAGTGGGGCAAGGCGGGGTGACGCTGGCGGGTAAGACGAGATAGCGGCCTTATATGCCGACACAACTGAGTAATCAGAATCGCGCTAGTGCCTGATGATACTGATGATGCGCCGCCATTATGTTAATCAGTTCGCACAATGACCGGCTGGACAAAAGGTGTCATTATTTTTTTTAATTGCAAAAAACAGGTTTTTGTGATATCCTTAAACATTTTTGAGTTGTATTTGGCTCGCGTTTGTTGCCCTAATAATAACCAGCACAAATTTGGTGTTAATTTATTCCTATGGACCAACTATCAAGCCAACAGATAAGGATTTGTCTGGTTTCAAATACGTAATTGTTATTTTTTTTATAATTTACCGAATTTATTTAGGCATGCGGGGGCAAGATGGGGTCTTGGGTAAAACGATGGTTACTAAAACTAAAGCTCGTTAATCGACGTCAAATAGCAATAAGTTAACAGGTAGCTTTTCGACTACCTATGGCTTTTTGTAAAATACTTTAAATATGCACCATGTCTCAGTAGGTACCCCATCTTACCCCAAAGGGATACCCCATGTTGTCCCATATGGGTACCCTATCTTACCCTATCTACGGGGCCAGATGGGAAGAAGGCAACTTTTCGGGATTTTGTGATTTTTAAATTGAATTATCAAACTAGGGTTCCTATAATAGGCATTGATTTTGAATGACTAGGTACCAGAAATAAATATTATTTTCATAAAACCACAAAAACAATAGTATTTTTAGTTTTATTGGACTTGAAACGTTACCCACACCGTCTTGTAAAAAACCCAGTAGTACGAGCAGGGATTTTGGAGCCACGACCACAAGGTTGAAAGTCGCGTGTCTTACTGTACAATGACTGCAAATCATAAGTTGCCTATCGAATCACAAACAGCAATGACAGCCACACATCTCCCCCAGGCGCCGCCGGTTTCTGGGTGTCCCTCGACCGCATCGTAACGAAGTACGGTTTCCGGCAACCCCGCCGCAGCACGTTCATGTTCTTCGTATTCTCCATCCTCATCCTGCTGGGGCACTCAATGCTCCATCATGTGATGATGAAACATCCACTTGTGCTCCATTATCTGAGGCTGACGAACGAGTCAAGGCATCGCCGGCGGATCCAGTTGCATCTTAATCCTAATGAAGATGCTACGTTGGTAAGCCCTTTTTCGTTTTAGCACAGCACAATCTATGGCGAAAGCTAATAGGCTTAGGCAGCGAACGAAAAACCCATAAGAGTCTACGAAGCGCTGCAAAATGGCCACTCGGAATGGGTGACATTGCCATTAAGCGGGGATGGGCGCGGGGTGTCGGCTCAAAACGATGCCAGGCAGCCGTTTAGCTTGAACATGCGCATAAAAGGGTTTAGGCACGTGATTGGATAGATATTTGTATCGCATTCTATGGTTTTTCATTCGCTGGGCTTAGGACTTTTAGTAGCATACTGTGATTCTAGAATCTATGGAGTCGCTATTATTTATTTATTTAAGGACCACCCACGGATAACACATCTGAAAAATACATTTGGCTTAAATACAAAAAAACTAAGTAAGATGCTACTACTACTACTATGCCACTGAACACAGCTGAAAAAAAACAATATGAAATGTAATTAAATCGATATCTGTGTATTCCCTTGTTTCGAACAAAATATTTCAAAGTTAAGCCAAAAATACTGACGCACACAAATTATGTGTCACACTAAATAAATCAAATTAAATATACTGTTTAATCGTATTTGCAGAACTGTTTTACTGAACTTATATCAAAATAGTATATCTAACAATGCCTTAGTTCAACAAACATATTAGAACTTTTTTTAAGGAAAACCATCACGTAATTTACTTTTAGGAACATCGTTTATTCTAAATAAAACCCAATTTAATCAGTCATCTTTATATAATTAAGTACACAAAAAAATAATCAAGTGCTTACGTAGCACTAAACACTGGCACACTGAGTGGGTCAGACTCAGTTCACGTCAAAATCAGCATCTTTTATAAAAAATACTTTTCTCTAAAATTAATAATGTCATAGAACACGAGCACGATAAAGGTTTTCGTCACTGACCCGTAACATTTGACCGCGAGTGTATTTAATTTTTTATTACAAACATATTTTTCGGCTCTAATAAAAAAAGGCTGCACCTGGAGCAAAGTTCCCGCTTTTGGCTTTTTACCTATCCGCGACCCGAGTCGGTTTTGCCACCACCTAAAATGTACCCTAGGGCCATCCGGGCCATGGCCCGGGGCGCCAATCCTCCAGGGGCGGCTACAGACGTCCCTGGCCAATTGCATTTTCTTTGGTTTTAGCGTAGCGCCATTCATTGACTTCTGGGGCGGTCATACTTATTGGCCCGGGGCGCCAAATTTCATAATACGAGTACACCCCTGTCTATGTTCCCTAGTGCCCACGTGATAGATATCAGTTTTAGAAATTCCGTAGTAAGATTGTACAATTTAGAGTGCCAGTTAGTACTTTTGATAAACAATTCGTAATTCTGTTTTATAAATCTTATAAATTTTCTGTATATGGCAGTTTGTTTCCTAAATGAATCAGAAAAAAAGACATATCCGATGTACGAACCACCTTTTTAGTGTGAATTCGATAAAAAAAGGTCATCTCGTTTTGTGTGATTTTCTTGTTTTTTTTTGTAGGACATATTTAGTTTTATAAAATCAATTGGTTTTTTTGCACAGCATTCATTTTCCTGGTATGCATTCAGTTAATTAGTGAGAGTTACCTAGTGTGCTGAAAAATTATACAGATGTACATTTTAAAATATCCCTTATAAAATTATCAATCGGAGTCGAGGATCGTAAATCGGAGGTTAAATATATTATATTGATTACTTTATGTAGAGTAAATCTAGTAAGTTACTGGAAATTATATCTTTAAAAAAATTTGAAAGCCGCAAGTTCCTGGCATTCATTAGCAATTCTGTGTAAAACTTTTTTGGCTTCAAGTTAGGTACTATCCACTTCTCACATTTATCATGTCCATTATGGTCAATGTCACAACCACAGTCAAAAGTCACCGATTTTCAGATGGAAGGAGAACCAGGCGATGGCGGTTACGGAGTATTGAAATTACAAAGTCCAGCTTTATCAACCGCTGGACAAGGTTAGTTTTAAGTAAAGTTCATATTAATATATGTAGATACCCACATTACCCACTAGAGGCCGACCAGAAAACGATCCATAATAATTTACTTTAAAAACAAAGTTTTAACCGACTTCAATTTAGTACGCCGCCAAGCCACGAGAACATTTCCATATTTCTTTTCCAATTTACCACATGAACTGATTTCCGAGAGCAAATGCGTTGATTATTAAAGAAAAAAACCTAATCGCTGTATGTGACCCGATAATATTTGAGGACTTCCGTCGATTCCACAAGGATCACCTTTGGCACTTCATTAGTTGCTATTTAAACGGAATCTTATCAGAATCTGTGATATACTTTTGTACTTTTAAGTACATAATTGAGGAATTCCATAAGTCATCTGTGGTCTTCATCATCAATTCCACTCCACCAAATTTATGATTTCCGGGTGTAAATACACAAGTTATAATAGAAAGTACCAAAATCACTACACGCGTGCCTAATATAATTGAGGAGTTCCCTCAATTCCTCATGGATCCCATCATCCATTTGAATTTTTGAAAAAAATGGGACCCACCTGGAAGCATATACGTACAAACGAAAAAAAATTTTTACGAATCGGCTCATCAATGACGGAGTTCTGAGGTAACAAACATTGAAAAAAAAATTTATAATAATAGGTACGTAATAGCTACTTTATAACTGGCAAAAAATGCTTGTGGCGCGACTGCCTATAGTTATTACCAACATCCAAAAGATTGATATGATCAATACACATTTTTCACTTCTCATGCTCAACATGTGCGTCAAATTAGGCTTAGCAAGCTGGGCTAAAGTAGTACATTAAATTTAGGCCCTAGGGAAAATATGTATACATATTTATGATTTATAAATCACTAGTTTCCGCCCGCGACTTCGTCTGCGTGGACTCGGGATAAAAACTATCCTATATTTTAATCCAAGCTATAAACTATCTTCGTGCAAAATTTCATTCAAATCGGTTCAGCCGTTTAAGCGTGATTGAGTAACAAACATCCAAACATCTAAACTTTCGCATTTATAATATTAGTAGGATATACTTTGACCGCTCAACACAGTTTACCGTATTCCATCCACCAATCACAACTCTTTAAAAAACATTAGTATTTGCTACTACTACTTGCTACTTAAACTTTATCTTAAACTTAAACTAACCAGAATACAGCTAGATAGGTAGTCAAATCGACCAATAAGAAAACAGAATTCATTTTAAACATTAGGTGTTTTTTTTGTTCCCTAATTCACAATGGTTCAAAAAATAAATGCCCCTGACCGTCTATAGCCGCGTCCAAACGTTCAAGCGTGGTTGACTGCATACATGGCATATGAAGATTGAGCGGGGATAGACTGCTGTCTATCTCGTTTTATCGTATCCCCCGTATGCTGTCCGCCGCGCTCGGCCGTTTGAACGCGGCTATTATTAGACGGTTAGAGGCGTTTATTCGAGGTGTGAATATTTTGTATCTGTGTCAAAGCAGTTAATTTAAAAATAAAGGCGCCAAATTGAACAAGCTTTTCGCAGTGGTATTTATTATTGATTGTGGATAATCTTTGTTTTTACTATTTTCTCGCAGTCGAAAGTAGAGTACATCTGGTCTAAAAACCAAGTTACCCCTCGAACTAATTCCCCTCACTTCGTTCGGGAAAATAACCATCTCGTGGTATGATGTGGCTTATTTTAGACCCTTGACATACAATCTACTACCTATTGATAACGTGCCCTTTTCAGGAGAAATAGAAACCAACACATTCAGCTTCGCAAACCCCCTCTACTCGCCCACGGCGCCAGCGCCGGTCCCGCTGCCGACGCCCGGCGCCTCGGAGCCGGCCACGTCTCCCCCCGCGGCGCTGCGCACCCCCCGCCCCTCTTACAAGGTCGAGGATGTCGTGTTCGAGGCTCCCGAGAGGCCTACTTCGTGGAGGGCCTTTAAACGTAATCTATCGTCTTTTATTTTCGTAATATTTACCTTTAACCAAATAACTGTAATAGTTTTTATTCCACTGACGAGTCGAGATTTTCGGACATCTACGAAAATAGAAAATATTCGCCACGTCTCGAAAGACGAAACCACCGATCTTGTTGGTCAATGAAACGCAACGTTATATTTGGAAAACAACTCTTTTTATGAAGGCTCATACCTACCACACAGAATGGATAAATTTTTCACGAAGCTATTAGGTAGGTAGATGCTAATATTTTCAAGCAATAATATCAACTACATCGGAAAATTGGACCAGAGTTTTTGGAATACCAGAGGTCCATAGATCTTTCATAAGCTCGCGCCGCACCTTCCTGTCCTCGGTGACATCTTTGGCCTCGCTCCAGCTCAGTCTAACTGCTCGCAGCACCCACAATAGATAGTCGCCATGTGTGCACACTGCACAGGAGGTTCTCGACACGGCGAGATTATGAAAACGCTGGAGTTACTATGAAAATATATAGAAATCTTGTAGCAACTAAGACAACACTAATGAATTCCCGTATACCAGGCGGCGTACTGGCTCGGTGGGCGGTAGCTCAGTCCATCTACCCGTACATGGTGTCCATCGGCCTGGTGTACTTCACTACGCTGAGCCTGTACCCCGGCATCGCCTCGGAGGTGCCGTCCTGCCGGCTCGGAGACTGGATGCCCATCATTCTCATGTCTGCGTTCAACCTCTTCGATTTTATTGGGAAGGTGAGAGCTTCGGAGGATCATTTTACGTGTGCTACCATAAACTGTGTCACAGCTCCGTCACAAGTAATAATATAACATTTTAATATAAATCGAGATCTCCGTGTGTCCATTGGATAGTTGCACAGCTTACCTATTATTGAACCGGCAGCAGCAGCGTCTTCCTGTGAGGCAATTCCCTTTCAAATCCCATGATTTGCACAATTACGTGGGCGGTCGGTTCAAACGTCATTGTCGCCTCAAGATTATTTCAGCAGAGGTAAAGGTAAAACATACCGCGGGAACTAATCAAAAAAGACTCAGTACCGTCATTGGCTTACGTTTTCATTAAAAGTGGACTCTGATATTCATAATCTTTTAATAGTATTCTCTGTCGACGACAATACGAAAAAAAACGCCTTCAAAACGCTGAATATTCGCCCGCATATTTGCGTTCTTCACCTACACAGCGCTATAGGTAGGTACAGTATGAAAAACAAGGAAAGACAAATACCCGTTAAAATAGGTCAACACTTTTCGCAGGCGGATTATGGCATACTAGCTTGTGCCCGCGACTTCGTCCGCGTAGAACTCGGAAGAACCGAACGGCCAAGCCAATCAACGATCAGTTTATTTGTATTATTTTATTTGAACCAATTTAAAAATGTTTTTACTTTTTAGGGAAACCCAACGACCCAACCATGCAACGACTACTACCAAAGAACTGAAACGAAACAGTTATTGACGTTTTTGTAGAGGCAATAAATAGCATACGTGACCCTATTAAACCAGGAATAGTTATTTGTTATGTTATAGGTACAAGGGTGCAAAGTTGTATTTTACTCGCGAGTGCGGAGTGTGACACACGAGCAAGCGAAAGGTTTCTATAGTTGAACCACGAGCGAAGCGAGTGTTTCAACACACGAGAAGTAAAATACATTTGCACCCGTGTCGAATACAAAACTTTTCACCTCACGGTGGCGAGGTCAGTGCAACATGCAAAACAACTTTATTTAATTTAAATAACATTTTTTTTTGTTTTTTTTTAACAGTAATAAAAACGTTAAGTAATCTGAAGTAGAATTTTGGTCAAGTACGAGTCGGATTTTAGTTTTCCCATACATTTTGAGACCGCCTGATGAAGGCAACAAGTAATTCTTTTAGTTCTTAAATATTTATTTTATTCTGTTTTTTAGTATTTGTTGTTATAGCGGCAACAGAAATACATCATCTGTGAAATTTATGTATTATGTGCGTTTTACGTTTTGTTATCTGTCAAAAGCTACTTAAGAGTCCGCAGTAAGCTCGGCCGAATTTCACCTTCCCATACAAACGTAGTTACGCTCTCATTTTAAAACTACGTGTTGGATTGTGACGAAACTTTGCATATACAATGACATGAGGTATATCTATGCCTGTAATTCGTTTATATGGTTTCAGTTTATAAAACAAACGAAATACAGCAAAAACAAGTTTTGTATGAAAAACTTAAATGACCTGTATTTTTTATACTATGGTATCTGAAGCTACATAAACAAATTACAGACATAGGTATACCTCATGTCATTGTATATGCAAAGTTTCGTTACAATCCAACACGTAGTTTTAAAATGAGAGCGTAACTACGTTTGTATGGAGAATCGAGCTTACTGTGGACTCTTAAACACGCTTCAAGGTCGAATAAAACAAAACGGCTGCCTTACGGCATATTTTAATTTTTAAAGGTTTAACTTTGGATTGCTGATTGTATTATAGTTACCCTTACTTCGATAGACCCCGTAATGCAGTGAACGTGGTAAATCAATTGAAATAATTGAAGGCAATACGTATAAAGAACGAATTAGGAAGTACATCTAGCGCCATCTAGTGACTAATAGATATATTACATTTGACAACTCTCATTTCACGCTGCCGCTGTTTGTTGGTCTCCATACAAAGTTTCATCCCCTTTTTCGTCCCTAAAAGGGATGAAATTTGACATAAATTATAGCCTATGTCCTATTCTGATATATAAGGTACATAACTGGAAAGTTCGTCCTGTAGTTTTTGAGATTAATTGGAACGTACATCCATCTATACGTCCAAATTTTTTAAACAATTTATAATATTAGTAGGATTAGTAGAATAGTAGTAGGATGGTAAACCCACGGATATGGTGAACATCAGAATGTGCATCGAAATTACTGGCTCTATCTAAACTCGTCATTGTCCTCACCCTAATGTACTTCTATTCGATTTCCTCTCATAGTCAGACGACGACCTTTGGAATTCGCAGATATTTGCAGGTTTACGCAGGTAAAAGACCTTGGTTGTTTCTCAGATAGCAGCAGCATGGCCGTACGAATGGAGCCGAAGTCAGCTACTGATGGCTAGCGGGCTGCGGCTGCTACTGGTGCCTCTCATGCTGCTATGTGCCGCGCCGAGGCACTCGCCTCATATCGTGGGAGATGTAAGTATCTTCCTTCTTGCTCTAGCATGCGAGTAACAGGAACCCCCGTAGGACCTACGCACCTAAGGCGTAGGTGCTGGCCATTTAATGATGTGAAATGATGCTCGCCTAGACGCACCAGAAGTACCTAACGCATCTTGCAGGCGTCTTGCTCTAGCTTGCGAGTAAGAGCAAGACACTTGTAGGTGCTGGTCACTTAATTATGCCAAATTTAGGATGCATGTATTCATTATTAACTACATATTCTATGAATTTCTAGTTCTACCCCATCATGTTCTCCGTCGTTCTCGGGTTCACCAATGGGGTGTTTGGATCTGTGCCTATGATTCTGGCGCCATCGCGAGTCGGCCGCGAGCACCGTGAAATTGCTGGTATGAATATAACCTATCAATTATCCATTCTTTAAAATACTACAATCGTCTGATGTTTCAGTTTCAGCCTAGTAATAGCTAGCCCAAGCACCGTTATTGAATTATCGTCATGGGAGGAATTTTCTGGGTCTTCGTTGGAAAAGTTGTAACGACTCTTTGAAACATCATCATGGCAATCTGACCCCCAAAAAATTTCATAGATTCACTGCCAAATAAAGCTACGCTTGTAGCCGATGCCGTATTATAGTTTTCCCGCTTTGGGGCCTACAAAGAAATGTTCCTGGCAGTTCACTCTAGGCGCCCCGGGCGAGTAAAGCTACTGCTTTCATACTTGAATGAACGTAATGTAGAGAGCGCTATGAATAAACGTAAAAAAGGGTGCCTAACACCCTTTTTTACGTTCATTCATAGCGCTCTCTACACCTTGTAGAGCGCCCTGTACACCTCGGCGGCGATGCCTCGGACGCTAAAAGTTTAAAAAGATTGAAAACTAAAGCACGATCAGAAAAATAAAAAAAAACCTGCTCTGGGGGCGCTGAATTAGCAATAATTATGGCAATACTAATTTATTTCCATTGCACTTACTCTATGATGTACGTAGGCTACCAGTCATGTTGACAAGGTCGATTTTTTCTTTTTTTTCTTTTCTGCCTACATTACGTCCTAAGTCGGGCCCCGAAGGGGCCCTCAACTAATTGCCGATAACATAGGTGGTATAAAATACACACCAAAAATAAATGAATAGTTTAAAAAACACTAGAAAAAACGCTTTTATAAATGCACGTAAAAACCAAAAATAAATTATGGATCGTTCAAGTTGTCTCTATTTCTGGGCTGAAGTGTAAACTGTGTGCTTTTTATTATAATATTTGATTGTGAAAGCGTGGGGCGCTGGAACAGGAAAGACTTTCTTGTAAACAAATACTAATACGAACTTCCTGGCGGAAGCTGCATGAGGTCGCACAAGAGCATAACGTTTAACGTTTAAAGTCTTTCCTGTTCCAGCGCCACAAAGCGCGACTTAGCGAAGGATAAAAAGGTATAAAAGAGGATAGAAATTAACATAATAAGTACATTAAGTAGAAGTTGAACCGGAAGGAGGACGAGTAAAGTGACGGACGCTACGAGAATGGAAGTAGCGCCTCGTCAAGGAAGGCCTTTAAGGAAAAGAAGGGACAGTCGAAGATGGAGAAAGAGAGAGGTGCCATCGTCAGGTGGGTGGGTGAAGCTGCGAGCAAACTCACCCACCACGTCATCGTCCATGTTGAGGTCGTCAAGGGATAAGCCCGTGAGCCCAGCGGCGCCTCTGCTGCCGTTCCCGAGCGCGGAATTCTATGTCGTAATCAAGTTCAGCCTTCTGCCCCCGGGTGATGGTATCGCACGGGTCGCCGAGGACGTGTCTTGGCGAGCCGTAGCGCCGCAGCAGCCTAGGCGCGTAATCAATCGCCCTTTTAATGAGCGGTTTTCCACTAAGCGCCGCCTTTTCAAAGTACCTAGTGAAAATCCGCTTCATGTGATTCGCTACGGAGGGCATAAATAGATCTGCGTGCAGCCTGACATTGCGCACGTAAAATGGAGCGTTTACAGACCGCCGCAAAAACTTGTTTTGCAGGGTCCGCAAACGCCCCAAGTGCACGAACGCAACGCTAGCGTAGCAGAATACCGGCCTGATACAAGTCTTATAAATTAGCAGCTTGTTCCTAACTGAAAAGCTGCTACCAGACCTGAGGAGGTGGAATAGCCTAACTAAGTAATAGGCCACCCTGTCCCGCACGGTTTTAAGGTGCTTGGCGGAGGTCAGTCGCCTGTCCAGGAGGACCCCCAGGTAACGCGCATGCGGCACCCACGGTATAGCCCTCCCGAACAGGAATACCGCCCCATGCCGCGCGGTCAGGGCGTCGTAGCCGGTCTTTAGGGAGAAGAGTACACTCGGCACTCTTCTCCGGATTAATCTCAATCCTCCACCTGCAGCACCAACTCCCGAGGGAGTTGACCGCAAGCTGCAGGAGACCCTTGATTCTGTCAAGACGGACGGAGGACGTGTAAAGAGCCGTGTCGTCCGCGAATAACGCGTAGTGGACACGGCCTAACTTATAGGCAAGTCATTAACGTATAACGCGACAAGGCAGGGAGAGAGTGCCCTCCACACGATACTGGAAGGCTCTGTTCGCCAAAAAAACACCAATCAGGTGCACCAGCCTCTCCGGCATATCCATGCCGAACAGCTTGAAAATTAGTCTACAGTGCCACACTTTGTCGAACACCTTTGCGATGTCAACGAAGACAGCACCAGTGGCGCTGGCGACCGACTGCCGTGTGGCAGTGAAATAGTGCAGGATATGCTCCACCAACCGGTGCACCTGATGAGTGCAAAAGTGTGTCTTGTGCTTGCTAAGGAAGTCCCACAAGCGACAACAAGGTCGGTGATGTTATTTAGAGGACTATCCTTCTGACATACTTTCCGACAATTACTTCGTCATCTTATAAATTAGGTATATTAATATTACATTACGTACCTAGGGCGGTGAATTCGTGAATGGCCCAGATCGCAGGTGTTTGTGGCCCGAACCGAAGGTGAGGGCCATAAATATGCGATATGGGGCTTTACGAATTACCGCCCGTGGTGAGTACACAATTTTACGTCTTCACCTGGCCACAATGCGAGTTTTACCGTAAGCGCAGCGTGCAGTAAAACTCGCATTATGGCCAGGTGTGACGTAATAGTACATTGTGATACAAGTGAGGTATGTTGATAATTACATCAGAGGCGGAATTATCACGCGAGCCGCAGGTGAGCGTGATAAGAAAGCCGAGGATGTAATTATCAAAGCTCACGCGTTTCATACGTTTTTCAACACATTTTGCGAGGAAAAAATCCTTTTCATAAGATGAAAAATTTATAGGCCTGCCAAGTTATTTTCTTTACTTATTTATGGCAACAGGTTTTTACTCACATGTTGTATACATCGCCAAGAATTTCCAGTGGCATCCATTCTTTTTATCACTTTTCTAGTCACCACGAGTCAACATTTTTGTTAGTAACCAAACACGCATTAACAATGTTCACAAATATCTGTGAAATAACCCATAATGGCGCGCAACAGTTTTTTTTCGTGATGTTTGCGCAGTGCGCGAGCATTAGATGAAATCTCTAAACAGCCAATACAAAATAAAATAAATATTTTCTTTTTAAAGCGTTAGCTTTATTAATTCATGTGAAATGTTATCAAAAGTGGATAGTTTTACTAAATTAAACGTTTCTATATCTTATCCAAAAAGAAATAGTGAATTAATTAACAAAAAGGATTTAATTTGTTTAGTCGAGTGAGAATCCATTTGCCGAGAATTAAAAAAAAAACTGTACATTCTGTACAACCCGATTAATTTAAGAATGCACCGTGTGCATGCATACATCTTGCTGCAAGGTACCAACTTGACTTAATCGGGATATAACCATAACACACGTGTCGTAATGTTATAAAACACGCATGTTTAATATCCAGGATTATGAGCCTATAAGCGACACAATAAGAGGTACGTTACGAGGAATTGTGTTGAAAAATAGTTTACAGTACATATGGTGCTACTTTCCCGCACTAGTGCGGAAAAGAGCACTTTTCGTGCATATGTCGAAACTTTAAATAGCCATATGTACAGTAAAACGTTGTACGATATACGTGCGAATAGGTAATTCGCAACTCGTGTCGATTTAAAACACTCCCAATCACCACTCGTTGCGAATTTCCTATTTTTGGCACTTGTATCGTAAATAACTATTTTGGCATTTTAATTTTAACGCACAACATCCACGAAATACATCACGTAAAAACGACACGTCACTTTGACAGCAATCGACAGATGGCACTAATGACGTCTCCAAAGTTACTGTTGCCAGTTGAAGAAATTAGTTCGTATAATTTTCCCCCATATTGCGTCGTAAGTTTTTGATTTTCCTGGTGGGGCTTTACTAAGTGTGCGATATTTGCAGGCAACATGATGACGCTGTCGTACAACGGCGGGCTGCTGTCCGGCTCGCTGGTGTCGTACCTGCTGCTGAGCATGCTCGGCGCGCCCGCGGGCGCCCCGTGCCGCGCCTACCCCACGCCCGTGCTGCCCACGCTCGCGCCGCTCACCACCCCGCACCCCAACCTCACCCATCTACCTGCCTTTGTACACTAAGGGGCTGTCCATATGTTACGTCATATCTCAATAGGGGGGGGCATTTAAGGAATTAACAGGAGTCTGTCCCGCGTTCATGAAATGTGCGTCTGTATCGCTGCAAAAAAATAGCTGCCGGATTCATATTTCAGGACTACCCACCGGTCAGTCCACGGTACCTGATGATGATGAAACACGAAACACATGGTGGCACATCTCAATATCGGGATGGGTGTGCGTGTGTAAAGCTAAAGCCGGATTCCTAATTGCCTGAAGTGACGAGTCGTGACGGAAGATAACAATATCGGTTTCATGCTTTTATTATGGTTATTCACATTCATCTGAAACGCTCTGATGACGGTTCCTGATGTGTCAGGCGTCAGAACGCGGCAGAGAGCGTCGCGTCAGATAAGTATGAATCCGGCTTAAACCGTTGTTCCCCCTACCCACAGCAGTATCGAGGTCATATATCAGCCATTCTTATACTACAACATTTCCGTAAATGATCCGGACGAAGTAGAGGGTGCAGAATTAAGGAGCGACCACACCGGTGCGTTAATTACGCTGCGTATACGCGTTGACGTGTCGAATGCATCACGTATTCTTCATACATTTTGCTGCGTTTACTGTGCGTTAGCGTATTTTGAGCAGCTGTGTGGGCGCTCCTTTACTGTTTTTTGTATTGTGAACACGCATTTTCTATGGGGTAAATGCTCCTCACAAGACAGCTAAAAGAGTTCATGACGAGACGAAATTTCATAAATAAGACTCGGGCTTGTGCAAGAATGCAGCGTATGAGGACGAGCCTTTTTGTCAATGTTTGTCCCAACATTGAATGTTAAGTAATTGTAAGGCGGCACTCAAATATAGGAGCCATGGATTGGCAGAGGAATGTTGGGGCCAAATTGTGGATTTTGCCATGACTGAATGTAAAGATTTCCATGCAAATAAAGTGGCAAACGAAAGTTGAACCCACTAAACTCAATTACGCGAGAACACTAAACGTCATACGCAGACATTTTGATCAACAGTGTTGCCGCGTAATTAAGTTTAGTGGGTTCAACTATCGTTTGCCAGACTACTACAATGTTCATAAAGTAAGAATAAGTAAGTTTTTATCAGTAAAATACAGTAATATATAGATGTAATAGGAAAGCACACAAATAATCATAAACTTAGTAATTAAGATTTTTACGTTTATTTTCGTACTCCATGTCCGTATACTGCCTGCACTCAGTCTTCAGGTGTGTCCCCTGCTGGCCCGGTCACATGCTCGTATGAGATTACAGTGAAAAAATGTACCCAATGGACCCGATTCTACAGTGGCCTCTATACTTCCGAATTTTATTTCGGTGTCGCAAAAACACTTTGCTATTCTATGAGCAGCTGTCATAAACAAATGACAGCGCTAATTTGAATCTGGCGTTTCTTATTTTAGGCGATCTATACAACTTACTTAGCTGCCTAAATGCTATTCTAAATATGTCGTTTTGAATCTGCCGCCTAAATTATGTCTAAAAATTAAACAATTTAGCTTTAGGCTAGTTAAGCCATGTGTACGTAGAATCGGGTCCTGTTGATTACTTGGTAACTACTTATGCCTACTTGTTCGTGATAGTTTCCCTTTTAAATTCATTATATGTATTACTACCACGAATTTTTTCACATCCCAGGCAGGGGGGGGGGGACTTGACTAGAACAAAAATTAGGGCTTTAAAGCCTAATATCTCGCAAACGAATTACTGTTTTGAAAAATTGTTCTAGGAAACCCATAATATTTTTGAACGAGTTTTCCAATGGGTTTAACGAGAAAAAAAAATTACATCCCCGCTTTAGGTGTAGGGGACTAGGGTACCCAAAAAAAAATTTTTTTCAAGATTTATTTACCCAAGCCAAATCACAGATTTCTATTAGTAATGGTTACTGAGCTAAGCCGAAGACGGACAGACAGACAGACGGACATGGCGAAACTATAAGGGTTCCTTGTTGACTACGGAACCCTAAAAAGGAAATGAGTCAAACTTGACGTTATTTTGTTGAAATTTGATGATACATTTATTGAAATTACGCCTTAGATCACCTCCAGACCACAATATTTACAACAAGCGAAAAACAACCATATGCTTCGACAATAAGGTACCTAGTTCTTTTTCCTTGGTTTAAGTGCTACGACCTGCTACGACCGTAGACAAGGTGAATATGTTTTTTATTTACGATAAGAAGTAATTTACCTTAATGACCACTAAGTTCACAACGCTATCTAAGTATTATAAAATTATAATTGTCTTTTCACTGGCAAATTTCTGGCCACGCGCTTGACACGACAATACTATGGGTATGTTATGCTCGTCGTTGTGCAAATAATAAGTACATTTATTGTATAACATGTAATAGTGAAAAAAGATAACTTTTAACCCTAGCGATTGTTGAACAGATTGGTGTCGCAGAATCTTGTCACGTAATGTATCAGTGAGTGATATACTCATAGATTATGAGTACCTAGAGTTCAATGTACAATATTATATCGTGCATAGCGATACAACGTCACTCACTACCACTACCTAAAATTCAAATCCCCGGCCCCCCTATTCTGTAACTTGTTTTAAGCTCACCTCAACGCTCACCCACAAATATATCTTGACACCATGATGCGTAGTAACTAAGCATAGGTAGAGGTCTAGTTTCGTGACGGGTGATCGGCGGGGTGAACCGCATTAGCACGTAGCTAATAACAGCCCGGGTCTAAAGTGGCCGTCTATAGAATTTGCTAACTATGTAAACAAACCGCCATAGTGAAAGACAATTTCAATATGGCTGTTTGTTTACATAGTTAGCAAATTCTATTGCGAAAATAGGCTTTACCAGCATGTTGTCTGACGGGATATGAATTCCATTTTACATTCCAGATTATGAATGTTCCGATGGTTCGGTCCTCTAGAAAAACATTTTCACCACCTACTATCGGGCACAAAAATACCCATTTAAATGACGCGTGACGTGATGGATGACCTATAACAACAGTAACCTATGTGTGGAAATTACTACGTGTCACCAGCGAACGAAAAAAAACATAGGCGAGCTCCTTACAGGTTTCTACACAAATACGTGCCTAAAACCCGGTATGCGCATTGTCAACTGCACATCCAATCACATCACAGCTACCCAAAATATCAGCCATTACCCAACACAAATGGATGCGATTCGAATGCATTGCTGTGATTAGCCGTCGTGCGTCATATCGGACGACAGCTATATGAGCACGGAATCACACGGAATAAAGAATCCATTGGAAGTGGTGAGTGGGCGTTCCGGTGTCGCCGAACATGAGCAATAATAAGCTCACTTCTTGCGCATTATTGTCAGTCACCTAGCAGTCGCCCGCGGCGTTTGACATGACATGAGTGAATATTTGTTTATTTTAGGAAAATGCCGTATTGCGTTATTGAAAGCTGCTCCAATAACAGCACATAAAAAACATTAAAAAAAATAAAACGTATAAAAAAATATTTAGTTTTCAATTCTTAGACACAATTTGCGTCTGTAGTCAATGAAATATGAAATCTATTTTTCTAACAATAAATTTCATAATCCTGTGTATTATTTCGCTACTCGGAACGTGAAATGCACGGCAAATTCCCCGAAGGTTCGCTACTCAAATGCTGTGGCTAAGGTCGATAATTGTTATCGATAAACCTAAATGAAAAGATTATATTTTTATGAGTAATATGCAGAGCTCGGAATTCTCGTAGCACTTCAGCTGTCCATAGGGACTTCTCGTTTATCGACTTCCGATTATACATATGTATATCGATAAATACAGAATACATGTGTAAAATATGATTATGAGTAGAAGTAAACAACACGCAGTCTTATCGCGAATGAGCGATCTCTTCGAGATAACCTTTGGATACCGACTTTTAGGAAATTATAAATAGAAATTAAAATAATAATAATTTATTGTTTCTTATCAACGCATTATTTTATATTTCAACGCATATGGTAACGGACGTAAGAAATATTTACTTGACACTCTAAATAAGACCGTAAATAGTACTAGTTAAAGTAGATTTTGCATATAAAATTTGCTTCCGTTAAGAGTCCGCAGTAAGCTCGATTCTCCATACAAACGTAGTTACGCTCTCATTTTAAAACTACGTGTTGGATTGTAACAAAACATTTGTATATACATTGACATGAGGTATATCTATGTCTGTAATTAGTGTATGTAGCTTCAGATACCATAGTAAAAATACAGCGAATTTAAGTTTTTCATACAAAACTTGTTTTTGCTGTATTTCGTTTGTTTTATACACTGGAACCATATAAACTAATTCCAGACATAGATATACCTCATGTCAATGTATATGCAAAGTTTCGCCACAATCCAACACGTAGTTTTAAAATGAGAGCGTAACTACGTTTGTATGGGAAGGTGAAATTCGGCCGAGCTTACTGCGGACTCTTAACAACATATTGTCACAGTAGGTACGTTTTAACAAATCGAAAGCGTGTTGCAATTGTGTGTTCGTGTATTTATTGAAGTGTGGTTGTGTGCGTGCGGCGACAGTGGTTATCTATGAAAATCGGTTGAATGCCACTTCCAATGAATTCTTTATTCCGTGTATATGACAGTGACAACGAAAACTAATCATTGTTGAATGTTTACTTGCACCAAGAAGCTATTTATTTAGTTGTCATAACATAACGTTTGTGTAATATGTTTAGTTTAAGAATTTTTATTTTTATTTTAGCTACCTACCTACTAAAAGTACAAACAAATAGGTACTGCCTTGTAATCCTTTCTACGATGACCACAATGATGCAGTCAACTATAGATTCTATTCTATATTGTTAAACTATGTAGTATATTTATTTGTAACCACGTTTCTTAAAAACGGCACCAACGATTTTGACGAAATTGGCAATGTAAGAGTTTACGGCGGGGAAAAATGTATCCTAGCTGCCGAGTGTCATGTCTCATAATCGTAACAAGCAAAATTAGTTTGCTCTATTTTAACCCGAGTGGAGCTCGGGCGCCCAGGTACTAGATAAATAAAAATACCAAATGATAAATTCTGTGTTTAACTTACTTATTAAAAAAGTATTAATGTCTGTTGGCATAATAAATACCATCCCTATACAAAATGTGATCCTAACAATAAAATCAAAATAATATGTGTATTGCTTTAGTTACTTGTGAAAAGTGATTTCATCTATTTTTATGTGCTTGTCTGAACGACTCGTACAACATTTTACTGCACAAGAAGGCACATTGTTTGAATATGAACATATTGGTTTTATCAACAGTTTGACAACACTGCCATGTCCGAATTCTAGACGGCTGCCTGGCATCGTTCTGACGGCCCGCCTACCATGGCACCCTTTCTGTGGGGACATTTTACGGCACTAGTTAGACTTAGACGGTATGTTTTTTTCGTTCGCTGCGTATAACACTAAGGGATTTGCCACACTGGACGCGTTCTGCGGTCTGCGGTCAGGTCTTCCCTACAATTTAGTATGGGAGACCTGACCGCAGACCGCAGAACGCGTCCAGTGTGGCAAAGGCTTAAACGGCCAACATTGTGGGACTTATTTGTTGCGTGATGGGTTTTAAAAAGGAAACGGCTCAAAATGTTTTATGTGACGTTTTGAGCCATTTCGGCCTTAAAACTTGACCATTAATCCTATCGTGCTAGATGGGCTGATGATCATCTATAGACTTCCCTGCGACCGATTCCGGCCCGTGTGGACAGTTGTAAGCTGCACGGCATCCGACAAAACGATATGCCTATCTCGCTCTATCTTATAGCTTCGTAGCGCTCATGCTGTCCTCCGTACTGGAGCGTGGGGATGCGGCGGTTAAGATATTGGCCTTTTGCCGTGTAAAGATCCTACAGATATTATCATTTATCTTCCGAAATCTAGAAGACTAAAACTTACTCAAATAAAAATAGACCTAAGACCTAGCACTACCATTAAGAAAGCCCAGAGTTACCTATCTACATATACCTACTTAATATATGCATTTATTTAAGATTGTTACTAACTACTACTTTGGATTTCGTACCATCCTACTTATGTAACAATTTATACGCAAACTTGTACATACATGTAAATATGTAATACTTACTGTCTAAGCATCCTGTTTTTGTAATATGTTCCTGCCTAAATCGAGGATATTATATATAATACATAGGTGTAACAGTATGTATAGATAAGGCTTTCATTATTGCATAAGATTTTTTTTGTTTTTACGCAATGTGATGGTTACACACGTTATTATTTATTCAAACCGCATGTCAATATAGGCCATTAGGCCATTACACACCTAGCAACTTAGGTAAAAGGCCCGAATCACACTGACGCGGCTGGCGGTGGCGGTCAGTAGGTATAGACAGTTAATGTCAAGATTGTCAAATTTACTATTGACCGCCATCACACGGATACCCGTGTGATTCAGGCTAAATGAAATTTATGTATTGCTGTCTCATTACAAATTCCAACCATAGCAAGTTGTTGTGAGAAATTGCATCGTTTGCAGTATGCTTTACGGTCGCTGTTCTCGACAATTTGAAGGTTGCTCTACAAAATGGTGCATCATGGCCGATCATACAGGACAAGAATATGCGTTAAAGGGAGAAATACCCACTTGTATCACATTCCACCGCATAACTGCGTCCTGTCCTGCGGCCATGATGACCCATTGTGCAGAGGAGCCTTGACATTGAGTCTGTTGTAAATCTCATACCAACTATAACTGCATGTCTGTCGGTTGTTGTGATAAATTGCGTGTGTAATGGCCTTGACTTCACCGGCCATGTTTTCTTCTTCCTACAATTCTCCCAATCAGACTGGTAGAGATTGCCCACGTGCCTACCTTAAGTGGCGCTGCGCAATGTAAAACTTCAACCCAATTACACTAATTAATGCTAGTGCTCGTTATGCTTATGGGTTACGGGTCATTGTGATTACTTTTGCTATCCCAAGTGATACTATTTTTACAGATTTTTCCTTTGTATTGGTATTTTGTCTTGGAACTTCATGTCCCTCCTAGAAAATCACTTAAATAACTATTAATCTTAGTACCTACATAAGTATATTCGGTAAACCACATTCATATCATAAGTCAAATAAAAAATAAAAGACAGGAAGAAAATACTTAAGCAGATTACTGACTATCTTGTATGATATTGTGAATCTATTGTTTACTGCGTTATATAACAGATAGTATACCTATATGTCTAGATACATACTTTAAATTAAGTCATCCATTTAGATCGCGAACTATCAATGTAACTAGTCACTACAGTCTAATAACCTTATTCTGTGATTATGAATAAAACAGATTGTTTAAAATTAAAGCTGTTCGTAATCAGACTGCACGATGTTGTTATTTAATTGTTTTAAGAGTCCGCAGTAAGCTCGATTCTCCATACAAACATAGTTACGCTCTCATTTTAAAACTACGTGTTGGATTGTAACGAAACTGTGACGATACTTTGCATATACAATGACATGAGGTATATCTATGTCTGTAAGTAGTTTATGTAGCTTCAGATGCCATAGTGAAAAAAATACAGCGAATTAAGTTTTTTTACAAAACTTGTTTTTGCTGTATTTTGTTTGTTTTATACACTGGAGCCATTTAAACTAATTACAGAGATAGGTATACCTCATGTTAATGTATATGCAAAGTTTCGCCACAATCCAACACGTAGTTTTAAAATGAGAGCGTAACTACGTTTGTATGGGAAGGGGAAACTCGGCTGAGCTAACTGCGGACTCTTAACACGTTTATTGTCTGTGTCATTTAGGGGGAATAGATATCACCGAGGTACTATTACAAAATCCCATAGATTTCAAACTATAAACTTGAACAGTGAACGTGTTAAGTGAACCCTTACAAAAGGAACAGGATAAAATGAAACCACGATTTTATAACGCATTCCATTTTATATCGCAATTATTATTCAATAGCATATCATCAGCGCGTAGAATAAATTAAAGTAGCACTTTTAAGACATTTTTCACCGATTAAATCACACGATGAAAGGTCGCTTGCGCGTTTAAGGATAGACACCCATAGACAAATTCCAAAAACTGACGCAATACATCTATCTTTTGCGTCGACGAGTCGTAGAGCGGTTGGATGACCTCGAGCTCCACTCCTGGCTGAGGTCGCTGTACGACGGCGGAGTCTCGGGGAACTGCGCGTCGGACGTCCACCGACACGATGAACAAGCTGCTTTAGGAGCTTCCAGAGTCTTCACAGGCGCTCCGGTACCGCTGCCATAAGATTCTAGTATATGCTTGTATGCGCACTCTAGAGGTTCAGGCCTCCGGCCGCGCGCAGTGCACAAACGTATGCGCACACACGCGCTGCAGTACCCGCAGGTTTCACCACGCAGAACATTTTTAACCATCGTAGCACGATATTGCCGTATGTCACTTGGAAGGTACTTGGAAGACTGATGCGGGCGCTGTCGAAGCGACGTATTTATTTGCTATATCGTGGCGTCGCGCACGCGCCGTACTGATAACCTAAGGTCCGGCGCCAGTTGCCGCGACTAATTTTGAACTGTCGTGCTCGCAAGATTCGCGAGCGATATTGTCTGGCTAAGTAGTTACTATGACTACTAGGTACATGACTGTGCCGGTGGTAAGAATGAAGTTTATCGAGTTGAACTCATTCACCAAGGTTTCCCGTAAGTATTAAAACATTTAATTAAGAGTCCGCAGTAAGCTCGGCCGAATTTCACCTTCTCATACAAACGGAGTTTCGTTCTCATTTTAAAACTACGTGTTGGATTGTGACGAAACTTTGCATATACAATGACATGAGGTATATCTATGTCTGTACCTAATAGTTTATATGGTTCCAGATTATAAAACAAACGAAATACAGCAAAAACAAGGCTTGTATGAAAAACGCTGTATTTTTTACTATGGTATCTGAAGCTACATATAAACTAATTACAGACCTGGGCTGTTATTTGCTAAGCGCTAGTATTAGCCGGTCACCCGTCACAAATTAGACCTCTACCGACGCTTCAGTTACTGCGCATCACGGTGTCAAGATATATTTGCGGGTGAGCGTTGAGGTGAATAGGGGGGCTGGATATACCTCATGTCATTGTACATGAAAAGCTTCGTTACAATGCAACACGTAGTTTTAAAATGAGAGCGTAACTGTTTGCATGGCGAATCGAGTTTACTGCGGACTATATCGACCTAACTAAAATAGCGCCTTATTTGGCGCCTCCCAAGGATTATTGGACAACCTTGCACAAATCTAACTAAAAAGAATAAGGCTTGTGTTAGGGTACTAGAAGACGATACATTTAATAGATATAAATGATTCGGAAAGAAAATATTCAAACTCATCACACGAATATCCTTACCGAGATTTAGGACCCAGGACATTTAGTTTTGAGGTGGTGTCAACTTAACAATAGAAATAAGTACCTATGAAGGGGCGAATGGCACTTACTTTTCAATTCAAATTTCCCATTTAGATACAATTCGCAAAAAAAAAAACTCACAGACCACAAGCACGATTAGATACATCCAAAAGATTAGCTCGACACTTAGCCGAACTTAATGAGATTAAACAAATAATCAACCGGCCTGAATAGCAAATAGGGCTCTACAACACAGACGGGGTGGAGCCCGAAGAATTCTTTTTTGGCTGTAAGTTGCCGCATAATGAAATTTGTTCGACTAAGTAATTCCGTTATTTTGTATGGGCTCACTTTTAGGGGTTCCGTAGTCAACAAGGAACCCTTATAGTTTCGCCATGTCCGTCTGTCCGTCTTCGACTTCGATCAGTAACCCTTACTACTAGAAAACTGTAACTCGGCATGGGTATATACAAAATGTTTTTTTAACCGTCTTAAAGCCGAAGCTTACTTAAAGTATCCAAAACGTAGTAATCATTCGTGAAAAAAAAATGTATTAGTTAAGTTTTTAGTAATAAAAGTAGAAAAAATCGTGGCAGTAGTACATACAATAATGAATTTAAAAGGAAAACTATCACGGCTAAGTAGAAGTAGGCATAACTAGTTACCGAGTAATAGTCGACTAACTTAAAAGGCCAACTTTCGAACATATTCGGCCGACGCAACCGCACCATTTACTTGGCGCGTATCGATGTAACAAATACAGACAGGCCACTACGGAACCCTACTCTGCCCGTGACCCGACACGCACTTGGCCGGTTTTTAAATCGGTAAAGTACCTATCATCAATGTATACCGAAACTGGGAGTCCCTTATTTCACCGACAAAGGTTTCACCGTATGCATTTTTTTTTCATTTATCGTGTTTTTCTTTTCAGAAACCGTTTTAACTTTTTAGGAACTTTTATCGGATGGTTTACCCATTGACTTACTATTACTACGTATAGACTGGCAACCCAGAACATTTTTCTTGACGTCTTCCAATCTTGGAAAATCAAAGAGTATGTAAACGTGCAGTAGATGCGACAATTTTCTGAGTTCGGATTCAGTTATGGCCATAGCGTGATTTAATACACTCGTATTAAAAAAAAAATGGTATTTGTAATTTTTTTATACTGGATATCTTTAAAGTTCCCGAGGATGCACTGTGTTGATGCAATTTGTTTCGGCAATTTGTGTCAGATACAATGACAAAGTCCTATTTAAGGTCCATGCGGATCCTCAGATATCGATTTTGATAGCAATCGCAGCAAGACAAAAAAACTAAATTACGACCATTTTCAGTTTCAGTCAGATCCATCCATATTTAAGGTCCTACGGAAACCTCAGATATAGATTTTGAAAGCAATTGGAAATTAATGTAGATGGCGGCTTGGCGGCTAATGTTTATTACCTATTCTCCTAAATTGCTAATGGGTTCATATTCGGAGACCATAGTCACGTCGCGTACATTATTTATAAAAAAGAATTGACCTAGGATTTAAATGAGTAGAACTTAAGATCTAATAGCAACTAAACGTTGCCAATAAAATTATTCATAAAAACGATTAAATAAAAAAATGGTAATTGTTGCTGCTATTTTGCAGATCTTTAAAGCTTCAAATAGTCAGTCTATTAAGTTTAATGTTCCACTAATAAGGCAAAATACTCTTAGGAAATTGTCACTTCTATATGATAATTTTTTTTTAAATAAAGGCATCTTAATAAATTACAGAAAATTCATGTCATTTAAAAAAAACCGTATATTTGACGATGAAAAGCAATTCCCGTGCTTTTACTATTATTGTGTTTGTTGTTGGTGCAATAGCGCAATGCAAAAGAAGGCATTTTTTAAAGTTTTGAGTCAAATTACACTCGAAACGACCGCCATCACTGCCCGCCACAGACTAAACCAAGATAAGAGTATGAGAGTATGTTGACATGCACAAACTTATGCTAAGTGATGTCTACTCTAGTAATATAACTCGATGGGTGTGTACCCATGTTTGAACGACAAACGCTCATGCGTACAGTGGAGGAATCTCCAAAAAAGTATGAGAGAAAAGAAAACAAAAAAGAAAAAAAAAAGACCGGGTTGCACTACGGGAGTGCCGGCAGAAGTGAAAACTTGAATATGGACGTTGTGCATTTTTAATATTTTGGAATGTTTGGGGAATAAATTTGCACGAATTGCTTTGATTATCAGTGCTTTGATGACACATTTTTTCAGAAACACTTAACACACTTAGGTACTTGGTAATAGTGTACCAATTAGGTTAGGTTGGGTTTACACTAGCGACGTCGTGGATTCGAATCCCGGCTCGTACCAACGAGTTTATCGGAACGAATGTACGGAATATTTACCGTTTGCTTTTCGTTGAAGGAAAACATCGTGAGGAAACCGGTCTCATCCCAATAAGGTCTAGTTTTCCCCTCTGGCTTGGAAGGTCAGATGGCAGTCGCTTTCGTAAAACTAGCGCCTATGCCAAATCTTGGGATTAGGTGTCAAAGCGGGCTCCTTTAGGGCACAACCGGGAGTAACGCTTAGTAGGATGATGAATAAATTATTGGTTTAGATGAAATATATATATGTATATTACTTTTGTGGCCTTTTTGCACAACTCATGTTTTGTTTAATGATTTTGATACATGTTTACAATAACATACTAAAATATGAAGTACCTAAATGAGTTAATGAATATGTAATTGAATGTACCTATCTATCAGTGGCGGCGCGTGAAAATTTTCTATGGGCAACCCGGAACACAGTAAGTTATGAAAGAGTTTATAGTATATAACAAAATACATTTTAGGCAAACCGGTAGGAATCGGCTTGTATGGCCGCTCTGCCACTGGCTGGTATCTATGTAATTTGTTTATTATTGACGTCATAGCGGAATGCCAGTGTGGCTGCCCAAATCAGACGGTACACCATAATTATCATCTTTGAGTGTCCCATCACCAAATTTAGCGGGAATTCGGCTGATTTCAATCTGAGCAATTAAATATAGATGTAAGCCTGTTAATTAAACGCGATTCCTTAATTTTAGTTTTAGGTTAGGTACTCATTACAGGACCCACTGAAAATCAGCGTCGGGGCCCCCTCTGCCTCGACTCATGCTGAGTGGGTTCCTTTTTTGAGACAACTAAATAATATTTTTAGATATAAGAATTCTGTACACTGTTAACTATTGTTGTTTCATAATAAATCTCATTCATTCATTCATTCATTTCAAGACTCTCTAGACGGATGCAGTTGCTCACCTTAAATCTAATATCAACATTTAAGTAGATAAATTTTATGCCATACGATACTCCTCACTAATATTATAAATGCGAAAGTTTGTGTGTTTGTTTGTCCTTCTTTCACGTCACAACACAACGGAGCGTCGTATTGATGTGATTTTCATTTTTTGTATGGAGATAGTTTAGAAGCTGGAGAGTGACATAGGCCACTTTTTCCAGCGGGAAAGCATCTAATTCCCACGTGAAAATTCAATATGTTACATTTTCCTATAACCACGCGGGCGAAGCCGCGGGCATCAGCTAGTAAATAAATAAAGAGATTATAGAATCCAATTAATTAATTAATGATATGATAAGACATATATGACCGCCTGTTGTCTACCATTGTTTATGTTTAATTTACCTCTATTTTTTTATTATCTTCTGTCTGGTGAGCAATAAAGAATATTTGTATTGCATTGTATATCACACTCACACACACGCGCACACAAACTGAGACATTTCGTTCCCGACAAACACCGAGCAATGTAAAATGGATTAATATAGTTACCAGGGTGTGCCTGAAAACCAGCGTTGCAGTGGCCTTACTACTGTAACATTATGCTGAGGCAAGCCCCTTTTTAACATCACATAATGATAACTGTATTTTAAATTTATATGTTACGTCTACTTTTAAGGTTCCCGTGTAACTTGAATTGTCATATAATGTGATGTTCAATAAAGTTTTTCTATTCTTCTATTCTATTCTATATATGGCAAATGGCAATAACTGTCACGTCACATAATATAGTTACGAACATGCAATTAAGGTCCTTTCAAACTCCTCACTTTCCTGCTATATTTCACTTGTTTTTTTTTTCAATACATGCTAAGAAAATATCTTGATTAGCTAAGCTAATAAGATTAGCTGAATATTTAACCGAAATGTATTCGGGTTAAACAAATAAATACCTAATCAATCGTTCTAAATAACAAGTTTCGCTGCAACGCAGATGGAGTGGAGTCCACGAAGTGGTACAGTCGCCCTCAGATATATCGGAGCGGCCAAGGTGCTCACAATCATCGGAACACGCCTCTATTTTCGGGCATTAGAGACGTGTTCCGATGATTGTGAGCACTTTGGCCGCTCCGATATATCTGATGGCGACTGTACCTACCACTTAACGTTACCCACTTTATGCTAGCGTGAAGTGAAACGTGTGTGAGCGGGGCACATAGCACGTACGTGCTATGTGTCGTAGAACCGAATGGCCTTTGGGGCGGAAAGGTTCTCGAGTGGTGATCACGTACCGGAAGGCGCGGCGCGGGTTATCAAAAGTGTAATTTCTACGCCATGTTTTTTAATCATACAACTGAATAAATTATGCATAGTACACAGATAACCTCCAATGGATAGAGCCTATAGGGCGACGTGCGGTCACCACGCATATATGTTTTTGCACTGATAACCCCCCCTACCCGCGCCATATTGTCAGTATCGACCAGGTACGCGATCTATGCGTGCGTCAAACAACCAATAAATTAAACTTGATTTTGCGACAAAAGTTAGTTCTTGCTGTGTGAAGTGGTGATGGAAAAACTCCCGAACGTCTGATTACACAACCCACTAAATAACATTTCACAGGTAAGTTAAATTTATCATATAAATGTAGATTTCAGTCTGTCACGCGGAGTTCATTTTACACTGGTCCATAAGTAGTGAAGTATCCATGTCCCTTTTCATCAAATGGAAATGGCAATATACTGTTCCTTTCTCACGAAAGCACGTGACACTCTAGTGATGGGCTAGTGATGCTTTCGAATTTGACCGATTCAGATTCATTTAAGGAAACAATACGTTAACTCATCCGTGCTTTCGTGTGCGTGCTTTCACTAAAGAAAGATTATTAATACTTATATCCTTGTCATTGCCTTGTCAAAATTATTTTGTAAGAAATCATAGATAATGTATACGATGTACTATAAGGTTTAAACTGCTCCAAGAAGGCAGCGTGGCGGACTGCAACCGTCTTACAAGCTATGAGGTAGAGGGAGACGTAGTAAATTACTATCTCGCCCTATTTTACAGCTTCCAGAGCTAATTAACGGAATATATTATTGTAGTACCTACAGCACGTCTATCATGAGACGGCCGCGACATAGTCTCGATTTTTCTCGCACTATACCTATTGTTCTAAGTGTTCTAATAAGAAAGAGACGGATAGTGCGAGAAAAATCGAGAGAGCTCGCGCGCCGTCGCATGATAGCCGTGGTGGAAGTTTTTTGTTTGATTTAAGAGTAGATATTATGTAGTTTTATTTTATTTTTTGGGTAATTTAGAGTATTGTAGAATAATATGTAGTGTCGAAGTTAGCTATTGCTATGTATTAGTATTCATTCATATAAAGTAGAATGAAATAGAATTTAATAATGAATACATTAGGTAGTATGTTCTTGGAGGTGGTTAGTGATGGAGCCATGGCATTTGGGTTTTTTCGAATCGTCTTCGAGAGCAATTAGGACTAGTGTCACGAGATGGACCTCATGCTGGACTTCGATGACGTGTGAGGGATCTCGGAAGTGGTTAGTTGTGTAGCTTAATTACAAAATACAGTGTATAGTGGCCTCCTTTTTTAAATATCTATCGTAAAATTTAAATAATCACAATTATTTACCAGTGGCGCTAGTGAGCACGTTAACGCCCTCTTGAATGATGACGAGGATTATCGTCAACCACATAATTTTATCACATTGAATAAATATATGTACTTTTTTATGACATCGTTTTTATTTGTCTTACTTACCTAGCTATACCAATCTTAAAATATCATACACAAGACTAGCTAGAACATTCGCGTTAATGTCGAATAAACATCGCATTCGCCCTTTCCTAGTAAGTATGTAAAATACGAACGGGACGAAGGCACATATATAAACACGATAATGCAGTAAATGTTGTAAAATGGCTAGAAATAATTATTTTATTCATATAAAATCATAATCACATCACTCGATGTGATTATGATTAACATACTTTTTTATGTTATGTGATGATCAAAACAGTCGATGAACGAAACATGATAATAATATATCAGTGACAGCCGTTCAAAAATGTTAAACCATGTTAACAGGTAGGTACCTACGCCATGTAAAATATTCTACTAACAATTGATTGCGGCACCGCTAAAAACCGTTAACGACCAACGCGTCCCATCACTACGCTTCTGGCGCCATGATGTGACAAAGCGCGCTATTTTCGAAACAGCCAATCGCAGCGCCGTTACCGACCTCCCCGCAACCCGCACCTACCGCCAACTGTGGTGACCTTTGCATCGAACTAAATCGCTTATAGGCTCTATCTATTGGAGGTTATCTGTGGCATAGTATAATCAATTAATCATACGTATATCTATCTTATGACGCAGTATGTTAATAATCCTAATTGGAGATATATTGTAATTGGTCGCCTGCAAAATATCTTTTAATAAGTTTAATTAATGCATTTGTTCCATAGTTTCGTGTTTTGAGAT
Organism: Epinotia bilunana; assembly: GCA_947049275.1. Classification (NCBI taxonomy): domain Eukaryota; kingdom Metazoa; phylum Arthropoda; class Insecta; order Lepidoptera; family Tortricidae; genus Epinotia; species Epinotia bilunana. The sequence continues at coordinate 9,896,360 of OX346265.1, forward strand.
CTTGTATCTATTGAAGGTTGAAGGTGAGGTCACAGATTATATTTTGATAGTTCTACGAACAGAAACTCAGGTCTGATTATAATTATAAAAATGCCTACCGTTTTTCGTGCCTACGAAGTTTAACAATGGAGCGACCTTGAACGCGCGGGTCGTTGCCCGCACGTGCCGTCCATCGAGGTTGACACCGCTTATTTTTTTATTTAATTTTAATACATATTTTTATTATAATGTGTGAGTAACTACATCAAAGTGAAGCAATTGTTTACAATTGCTTCACCTTATTAAATAAAATAATAATAAAATTCAATAAAAATATTTTAATTTAAATAAATCCCGACGACAGTACGAAATAAAGTTTGGTAGGTACCTATACCTATCTTCGTTATTTATAACGTAAGTATATAAATTACTGACCTCGTTATTTCAATTGAGAAGTTGTTTCATAAAAGAGTTACTTAAGTAATTCGAATTTTAAAGTAAATTAGTAATAGTATATTTTCTCGTCTCGCGTCGCGCCTCAGCATCAGTGCTGGTTATACATTGGTGTGTTATAAAAATAATCATATTTACGATTATTTACGAGGGTAAGCTATAATAAAAACCCCAAGAGCCCCTTTTAAGTCCGCGTTCTGTGACAGACGGGCAACTACGGAAACCTACCCTGCGCGTGGCCCGACACGCATTTGGCCGCTTTTTTTTTAATACTGTGCGCGTAACCAGCAGCGTCCGGTCGTGAGCGCGTGTGCCAATCAACTGGCTGAATGAACCGACAGCGGTGCGCAAAGTTTAGGTATAATTCTGAGTTCCCACGGTGCAGCTAGGTAGCACAGGTGAAAAGGTAGGTAGGTACCTATGCTTCTTGCATGTCACGAACACGAGCGTATCTGATGAAATTAGACTTTAATGTCATAACAATAGGAACGCGAGCGCGAGTGGACGCCTTTTGTTTTGCATTACCGGATTGAATCACTTTAATCAAAGCTGGGATCAAAAAAAATTATTGTGAAATAAGAAAAACTTTACAGCGTGGAACGGATCGATGGACTTTCCCGCAAGAGGAGGGTAGTTTAGCGTTAGTGCTTACAATTTTCCAAATAACTATGTTACTATTTCTAACCATTTCCAAGTTAGAGTTCATCAAACTTTTGTACAAAAATCTGCATATAACAACTCTAACGGAAAATAATGTCAAAGCCATCATTGTTAAACAATTTTTTAAGGGATGACAGTAATGACTGTCACCGGAAAGTGAAATTGACAAATTATCGAGAAGCAAGTCTGTCATTGTAAACATTAACAGTTACAAAGATGAATTAGGGTTGGCGCTATCATTAAAATGTATATTATTTGTGTTACAATTCGATTCCACTGCCCTTGTATGACAATATATTTTCTTTAAGGTTCATGGAAAATATCCACCCTGTATAAGTGGCTCTGAGAGCTATAAAACTAGCGAGCCGGTCTTTAAAAAAAATGTTTTGATGGACTGAATCGACGAAAAAAACCATAGGTACTAATGCATACTAATCCATACTAATATTATAAATGTCAAAGTGTGTCTGTCTGTCTGTCTGTTACCTCTTCACGCTTAAAGCGCTGAACCGTTTGAGATGAAGATAGTTTAGATCCCGGGGAAGGTCATAGGATAGTTTTAATTCCGGAAACCATCCCCGGAGGGGGTGAAATTGGGGATGAAAGTTTGTATGGTGCTACGATATAAACGAGTTCCACGCGGACGGAGTCGCGTGCAGAAGCTAGTATAAATGCGAAAGTGTGTCTGTCTGTCTGTCTGTCTGTCTGTTACCTCTTCACGCTTAAACCGCTGAACCGATTGAGATGAAATTTGGTATGAAGATAGTTTAGATCCCGGGGAAGGTCATAGGATAGTTTTAATTCCAGAAACCATCCCCGGAGGGAGGTGAAATTGGGGATGAAAGTTTGTATGGTGCTACGATATAAACGAGTTCCACGCGGACGGAGTCGCGTGCAGAAGCTAGTATAAATGCGAAAGTGTGTCTGTCTGTCTGTCTGTCTGTCTGTTACCTCTTCACGCTTAAACCGCTGAACCGATTGAGATGAAATTTGGTATGAAGATAGTTTAGATCCCGGGGAAGGTCATAGGATAGTTTTTATCCCGGAAATCACCCCCAAGGGGATGAAATGGGGGTGAAAGTTTGTATGGAGCTACGATATAAACGAGTTCCACGGGGACGGAGTCGCGGGCAGAAGCTAGTTTATAATAATTATTGAACTAGCTCAAAAAAGCAAAGACAATGTTCCTACAATTAAAATATATACATATTTCTACAAACCCTAATAAAACAGTGAGCCACGAAAGATGTTTACCTAAGAATGAAATCTACCTAAAGATGTTTTTAATACAACCGAGAAAATCGTCTTTTATAGGTAGCTAGGTACTCAATAAATTAGTTGGTCGCTAACTGGCGCTATGACCCTAACGCGCACCCACAACAATCGTTATTGTATTATCGTACACACCTACGCAACAGCATAGCAAATGACTTGGATTTGTAGAATATCGAACGATTTAATAGACTCCACAAACAAATAATTTACTTAAAAAAAACAGTTTTAACCGACTTCAATTTAGTACTCCGCCAAGCCACGAGAACATTTCCACATTTCTTTTCCAATTTACCACATGGACTGATTTCCGAGAGCAAATGCGTTGATTATTAGGGAAAAAAACCCCAATCACTGTATATGGCCCGATAATATTTGAGGACCTCCGTCGATTCCACAAGGATCACCTTTGGCAGTTCACTAGTTGCTATTTCAACGGAATCTTATCAGAATCTGTGAGGTACTTTACCTCGATTATGGTACTTGTACTTTCAAGTACCATAATCGAGGAATTCCATAAGTCGTCTGTGGTCTTCATCATCAATTCCACTCCACCAAACGTATGATTTCCGGGTGTAAATACACGAGTTATAAGTAATAGAAAATACCAAAATCACTACACGCGTGCTTAATATAATTCAGGAGTTCCCTGAATTCCTCTTGGATCCCATCACCAACAGATTTTTTGAAAAAATGGGACCCGCCTGGAAGTATATACTTTACAAAGAAAAAAAACGAATCTTTTTATCAATGACGGAGTTCTGAGGTAACAAACATTGAAAATAATAATTAAAAAATACAACCGAATTGAAAATCTCCTCCTTTCTTTTGAAGTCGGTTAATAAGTACAAATACTTACGCAGTCCGAAGTCTAGTTGTCAAACATACCGGTAAAAATCCGTTGTAATCCTTGTTGTTCAACTTATTGCTATTTTCCTTTCTCGAAACGTAGTTACACCCCGAGTTCTAGATCTTTACCAGAATAAACTGGCACCGGCTTATCAGACCTCGTTTATGTTATGATAGCGTGCACTTACGAGTATTGCTCCTAATTCGACACCCAGTTACTGACGACGTTATTAAGAGTCCGCAGTAAGCTCGATTCTCCATACAAACGTAGTTACGCTCTCATTTTAAAACTACGTGTTGGATTGTAACGAAACTTTGCATATACAATGACATGAGGTATATCTACAACTACCACTAATTTTGACCACCCATTTCACCCCCTTCGGGATTGATTTCCGGGATAAAAACTGCCCTAGGTCCTTCCCCGGTACTCAAACTATCTATATACCAAATGTGATCTAAATCGTTGCGGCGGTTTAAGCGTGAACAGGTAACAGACAGAAAGACGTACAGACAGACACAGTTACGCATTTATAATATTAGTATGGGTGGATTGAATTACCAACTACCTATATATCTAGATTCTAGACGATGTAGAGCATTTTATTTTTAGTCTACATATTATGGTATGTACAGGTATCCTCCTAAGGCCCATGGATAGGACGTATTCAGTCGAAAGAATTTGTTTTGTTTCGGGAACTTTTTAAAACAAACGAAAGTCAACTCGCTGTCGATCTTTTGTTGCGTTCATTATGGATTACCATAAATTCAGACAAGCGCGCGTGTGTAAACGCGGCCTTAGCCTATAGTCGCATCGTCGCACTGTGAATCGAGTAGAACATGCAAATGGGACAAAAACCCTTATCAAATATCCAAAAACTCATTATGGTAGGTCATTACTAATGAGTATACATTAAGAGTCCCACGTGTTATTTTTTCCTGCAACCCCCCCTTACATGAGTAATTAAGGTGACTATATAGGATGAGTGCAAATTTACTATGCATTCATTTGCGTAATTGCTCTTGGCTTAAAAATAATTGTGTGCATTTCCAAGTTATTTGTGTTTATTTCATTATTATGGATTCCAATTTGGAGGGTAAGTAGTATTTTTAGACATATATTGATTATAAAAATATTCATTGTATTTTGTAAAACATCAACATGTTTCCGAATAATCATTGGAATTTTACCCTAACTTTGACTTTCATGGTCAAGAAATTACATGTCGGCATCTGTCTACTCTGTGAAATTTATATATAATATACTTATAACTATAAACCGTCATATTTAATAAACTCCCTATCCAACTTTTGAGTACAACTATTTATTTATTTTTTTCTTTCAGAATTCGATTTTTGCATTTCAAAAGTCAATTTCTTCGATGTATGGCAGAGACATTTGAAGGAAGCGAGAAACAACGAAATATATACATTTAAATCATCTGAGCATGATTTAAGTGGAATAACCGAGGACTCCCAGAGACAAATTAAGGTAAAGATATCCCAATTTTCATCCAGGATAGCTCAGAAGTGGGATGCTGCTGGTAAATGTAGACAGCGATTTCTCGAGAAGAACTCTGACTGGCTTCATGGTGAACCTATCAAGTTTGAAGTTCATAGACGTACGACGATGCCGTCATCATCCACTGAAGCTGTAGCAGGCCCTGGAAGGCCCCAGAAGGAATTCTCGGACTCTAGCCTGAAGACTAAACGACGACGAGTAGAGAATTTAGTTCAATCTACAAGTTCCGAGGAGTTATTGTTTGCAGCAGAAATTTCGTCACGTCAATCGGGCTCCAAGGAAGTGGCTAGAAGAATGAAGAACATAATTGAAGATAACAAGAGCGGCGACACCTCAGGCAACAAAGAAAACACCAAGTCATGCAAAGAAAACGCTAGATGTTTGACGAATGAAGAAGCTTTGGCGTGCTATATAGATAGCAAATTGACTACATGCACATACAACATCATAAGGCAGTCGACTAGTAAGGTAGGGCATACCGTATTTCCATCATTGTATTGTTTAAAAAAGGCTAAAGTTGCATGTTATCCTCCTGAAGATAGCTTTTTGATTAATGAAACGCGTGCTGAAATCAACGTTCAGGCAGTTTTAGATAAAACCGCTGAACGTTTGGTTTTATCACTGGAAGATGTTTTAGATAATTTAGTGTCCCCTTGTTCATCATTCAAACTAATTAGTAAATGGGGTTGCGATGGAAGTTCCGGTCATAGTACATACAAACAAAAGTTTACGAATAGTAATGACACTGATGAATTTTTGTTTGTATATTCGTTCGTTCCGCTTCAATTACGGGATGATGCTGATAATGTCGTTTGGCAGAATCCACGCCCGTCATCTACTGCATATTGTCGTCCAATAAAGTTTATTTTTTCCAAGGAAACAAAAGAATTGACTATTGCCGAAACAAATCGAGTCTTGGAAGAGATAAACGCTTTATTGCCAACATTATGCAAGGTGATGGGAAGGGAAGTTTCTGTTGAACACATTATGCTTTTTACCATGGTTGACGGAAAAATTTGCAATACTATGACCGAAACTTCTTCTGCTCAAAAATGTTTCATTTGTGGAGCTACTCCAAAAGTTATGAATGATGAATCTAGGGAATATATTGCAAATAATGATAATCTTGGTTTTGGTTTATCAACTCTCCATGCTTGGATTAGATGTTTTGAGTGTTTACTTCACATAAGCTATCGCCTTGAAGTAAAAAAGTGGCAACTTAGAGGAGAAGCCGATAAAGCGAATGTAAAGAAACGCTCACTAGAAATTCAAACTAGATTTAAAACGGAAATGGGACTGATCGTTGATAAACCAAAACCAGGCTTTGGTAATACTAATGATGGAAATACAGCTAGAAGATTTTTTGAAAACCCGGAGCTTAGTGCTGCAATTACAGGGTTAGATGTATCACTCATTAAAAAATTTGATATAATACTTCGAGTTCTATCATCGGGCTATGAAATAAATTTAGAAGCGTTTGAAAATTTGACACGGGATATAAGAAAACATTATTTAAATCTCTATTCGTGGTATTACATGCCTGTTACAGTACACAAATTATTGATTCACAGTAGCGACATTATCCGATCAGCACTATTGCCGATTGGACAGTTATCCGAGGAAGCACAAGAAGCTCGAAACAAAGATTGCAGACGATTTAGGGAACATCACACACAAAAACGATCTCGTCAAGCCACGAATAGAGATTTAATGAATATGCTGTTGATTACATCTGACCCTTTAATTAATAGTTTTAGAAATGTACCAAGGCAAAGAGTAAACTCGTTGTCTTCTGATGTTTTAGCATTGTTGAAACCCCCTTGAGTTAATGAAACTAATGTAGATGTAGTGTCTAGTTTGTTTAGTGTAGATGATCATGACACGTCAATTAATGATTCGCAGGATGAAGATGATGACGGTGAAAGTAATTAATAAAATGACCGCTGTAATTAACTCTAATTGATTTATATGTACCTACTTAAGAATCCTATGTAAATGTAGTTCCTAATTAGTTTTACTTTTCCTTGTAATGGCATGATAATGTTAAAAATGATGTTGATTAAAAGATTACTGCAACAGTAGATTTAGTATTTTATGTGTACATGTAATAAAATATATAATTCATTATTGTACATTCACTTTTATAATATTGTTTTTTCTGAACCCCCACCCTACCCCTCTAAGTCACGAACCAAAGTACATAAACTATACGTATATGTATATTCATACATAATGAGCTCGTATAAGCTCAAAAAACTACTAAAATAATTTTGTCCCATATGCTTGTTCTACTCGATTCACTGTGCGTCGTCGTGGATTGGCGCTTGCAACCTCATGGGCTGTTATTCGCTACACGCTAAAGTGGCTCACCCCGCCGGTCACCCGTCACGAAACTAGACCTCTACCTACGCTTAGTTACTTCACATTGCGGTGTCAAAATATATTTGTGGGTGAGCGTTGAGGTGAGCTTAAAATAAGTTAGAGAATAGGGGGGCTGAGGTGTACATACGCCTTCCCGAACGTCCATTAGCGTCTACACAAGTTAAACTGAGGAAAGTGATTTTGTGTATTAAGTAGACTGGAATAAACTCTAATGAATTACTCATTTACTTAATTTTTAGGTAGAAGCAAGCTTTAGAAGCAGTATTAACAAAACTCCGGTAGTAAAGTTACAGTCTCTCAAATTACGATATGTAATGTACATCTACAAAAACGTGCTTTGATTGAACGTGGATTTCAACACCAATTGCTTTTAAAATTATCTATACCAATTAAAATTAACCACTACGTCACATCAAATACAATTTAAAAATCTTACTTTACATATCCGGTTCGAGCGACCAAACGAATTTTGCTAAAATATTAGAGGAAAGTTAATTTAATTCTCCTAAATAGCGTCAGCGAACATTTCGTTTCTGAATAACACTGTTCCCATGAACCTGTTTAATTTAATATCAGAGATATTTCTAGAAATTGCCCATAAATTGTGGAATCGGCAAGCTTCGCGCCCTTATCGAACACGCGCGCGAGTAAACAACCCAGTGCTATTTATACCACGAGTAGGTACTTGGCGGTCATTCATCAAGTTGCTACACTTTCCCGTCTAGTGAAGATGGCATACAGTCAGCTACATAACTAGGTATTTCTACCTACGCAATTAAAAAAATTTTTATCACAATTATTAATCTGTTTATTTTCTAAAGTATATACAAGATGATAAGTAACATAAACTAAGTTAAATCTAAAAAACTGGCCAAGTGCGAGTCGGACCCGCGCACGAAGGGTTCCGTACCCTTATCTATAAAAACGGCAAGAAATCACGTTTTTGTATGGGAGCCCCCTTAAATATTTATTTTATTCTGTTTTTTAGTATTTGTTGCTATAGCGGCCACAGAGAAATACATCATCTGTGAAAAGTCAACTGTTTGACTATTACAGTTCATGGGATACGGCCTGGTGACAGACGGATGGACAGCGGAGTCTTAGTACTTAATAGGGTCCAGTTTTACCCTTTGGATACGGAAAAGGCTAGAAAGGCCCTCGAGGCATTGTACCGAGGATGCTGGCGGCATTTCTTCGCTAAATTTCAATGATGATGCAATGCGCGAGAAAGCCGCCAGCTCTTCGGTCACCAGTTACGTCAACCAGACTAGGACAAGGACAACGAATGACATATATATGCCTTTCTGTCACACTTATAGAGATTAAGCTCGTTCGGTCGTGGTATTATTTAACTTGTCCTGAGTAGGTCTAGGTTTGTAATTCGCAGCCTAGATATATATTCAAAACGAACTGACTAGACTAGTTTCCAGAACGTTTATGGTGTAGAACGAGATTGACCTGGCTGTATTGTGACTAAACAAGCATTTACTCGTACCAAACTAAGGAAAATATTGAAAGGGTACTGAGATTTTTGGACAATCCTTTTTTCACCATCATCAGATTATTTTTCATCAGATTACGCGCATTTTACGCAATTTGTTTTTTTTTTTTGTTCGGTGGGTGCATGCTCTATTCAACTTCGGGAACCACTTGCTCTATATTATATACTCATGAAATAAATACCTACCTATCTAAATATATTTTCGTCTCTATAAAGTTTATACAAGGTGACTGGTAATTCGACCTATTCCTTGAAAGGGGTTATACTAGAGCTAATTTGCAACAATTTAGGACCAGTCAACCAGGGGTCGAAACTCGCTGGTTTCCGAGTTATTCGAGTTTTTAATTTTTATTGAAAAAAATCCGCCTTGCAGCATTAAACTCGTGATTGTGACAAAAATACGTACTTACATTTGGGTGGTAATAAGACACTTTTTGGATAGCCTATGAATAAAAGATTACATACGAATACATTATTTTAAGTAAAGCAATTAACCGTAATTAAACTAATTAATCGACTATTAAACAAGCGGTAAGTAAACTAATGATAAAACTGTGACTATCAAGCACTGTCATTGAAGACAATCATTTTTTTAAACAGTTTTAGTAATTGTGATAGTTTTTGAGAATACCTATACCTTCTGAAAACGAAACCTTGTCCGAACAAACATAGTTTGTTAATATTTTTAAACAACACTAACAGTAAACGGTCAACTACATTTTGGTGGTTATTACGACGGCATTTTAACTCAAGTAAACATTTATTTCATCGCTCATACTCTGAAAGTACCAAGGCCATTATTTATCTTAAGGCCTCCACACATCGAACGCGGGTCGTGAGCGGCGCGGGCGGGTTGGGCGCGGTTGAAGCGGTACATTCACACAGCAGTTGACAGCAGGCGTGCGGCGTGTAGTAACGCGGGCCCGCCGCGGCAGCAACGCGTGTCCAGCGCAGTAGCAACGCGGGCCCGCCTTACTACCGCGTTGGTCCCAAAGGGGCGGCAAAGAGAATACAAATACTGTTTGAATATACCCAGCGTAAATGGACACCCGCCGACGCAGACGCCGCCGACCGAAACTCACTTAGTTTAATCTTTTAGAGGAAATAGGTATATATTTTTTATTTGTTTTAGATTATAAATACTGACGTTATCACTTGATGAAAGTTTTAGCAAACTAAAGGGGAGATTATAGTAGTTAAATGCGATACCCAATTGAAGAAAAATATCACTTAATAATCTGTATATTATAATATAATTTTTACTTGGATTTAGAAGGGTCGCTGAGAAAACGCTGTATAATACCTAAATCAACGTCAAAATTCACTATCTTTTTTACTACTAGTAGTACTCAGTATATTATTATTATTTTTTTTTATCTTCTTGCAATCTGTTTCGTGCGAACATTTAGCATAGGGTTAAGAATTTCTTAATTTATCTTGAAGGGCAGTCAGTCCAGCGTCGTGCGCCCATTACGTATGATAAACCCTACAAGTCTCTAGGTGACTTTCTTTTTAGCCTCTTGAATGTTGAATGGTTATTCAGTAAGTGCATAGTCAGTACGTTTGGATGGTTGTCTAATCTATTCCTGTAGGATTTCATGAGTTTTTAATCTCCTCTTGGACTGTTCTGATTTCAACGTCGTGATGCAATTGTTTGTTTGTTATAAACCATGGAGCGTCTGTGATAATCCTCAGCATTTTAGATTGGAAGCTCTGGAGTATCTCCAGGTTTGAGTTGGAGGCTGTGCCCCAGAGTTGGACTCCGTAAGTCCAGATTGGTTTCAGGATACACTTGTATAACAGCAGTTTGTTTTCCAGCGACAACTGTGTTTTTTTTCCGGGCATCCAGTACAGTTTCCTCAATTGGATCCCCAGTGCTTTTCGTTTTGTGAAAATATGTTTCCTCCAGGTAAGACGACGATCGAGGTAAAGCCCAAGGTATCTGACTTCGTTTGCTTGGGGTATCTGTGCTCCGTTGAGCGTAACAGGAGGACATGTGTCGCGTCGGGTCGTGAAAGTCACCTGTATCGACTTTGTTTCGTTTGCTTTTATCCGCCAAGTGGTTAGCCATTCTGTGATGTTGTTTAGAGAGCGCTGAAGCATGGTACTTGCTTGAGCCGGATCATCATGGACAGTTAAGGCTGCTGTGTCATCAGCAAAGGTACCAATCACGACACCATCTGTCGTGGGCAAGTCTGAAGTGAAAACCAAGTAGAGGATCGGCCAAGGACACTTCCCTGTGGTACTCCTGCGTGGACTTCGTGCAATTTAGTTATTTCTTCTTGTTTAATGTAAAAATATCTGTCAGCAAGATATGATTTTAGGAAAATATAATAGTTTGATGGGAGTTGTTGTTTTATTTTGTATAATAAACCTTTGTGCCAGACTCTGTCAAAGGCCTGGGCTATGTCCAGAAATGCGGCGCAGCAGTATTTCTTCTTTTCGTATGCATTATGGATTTCTTCTACCAGTCTATGCACCTGTTCTATAGCGCCATGTTTTTTTCTAAAACCAAATTGGTGGTCAGGTATGATCTTTTTTTCTGCTATTACTGCGTTTAATCTCTTTAGGAAAAGTATTTCCATTACTTTTGACAATATAGGTAATAGACTGATCGGTCTGTAGGAAGTTGTATCTTCAGGAGCTTTATCAAGTTTGAGGATCATTTTAATTTGGGCTACTTTCCATTGTGATGGAAAGATACCCCAGATCAGTATGCAGTTAAACAGGTGCGTCAAGAAGCGTATTGCTATTTCTGGTATTTCGCGGAGTATTTTTGCAGTAATCAAATCGTATCCCGGGGCTTTATTTCGCTTTAGTTTTCTAATTGTTTCTATGACCTCACGTATCTTAATCCTTTCGATTGGCAGGTCGAGTTATAAGGTGCACTGAGGAAGTTAGTGAGTTCTTCACTGTTGGTTATCATTTCGTTCCGAGTAGGGTTTGGCACAAAGACGTCAGCCAGATGAGAGGCAAAGGCTTCACCTTTCTCTAAGTCAGTATATTATAAATGTCAACAAAAAAATCGCGCTCTTAGGAGTTATCCACGGAATAAAGAATCCATTGGAATTGGCATTCAACCGATTTTCATAGAGAACCACTGTCGCCGCACGCACACAACCACACTTCAATAATACACGAACACACAATTGCAATACGCTTTCCATTTGTTAAAACGTGCTGTGCCAATATGTTGTTAACGGTAGCTAATTTTATATGCAAAATCTACTTTAAGTAGTACCATTTACGGTCTCATTTAGAGTGTCAAGTAAATATTTCTTACGTCCGTTACCATATCCGTTGCAAGACTTGCAAGAGGCGTGGTCGTTCGGCTACTCGACGCAAGATGGCGGTGTTTTCAAAACATCCTTCCATTCATAAGATGCGACCGCTTGAAACCGAAAAGTCGCATGTACTGCAAAATGTGTATGATGATACGACTATTTGGCTGTAACGGAATAGGGATGTGGGTATGGTATGAGTTTGACTATCGATATTTTTATGATATTCATACGGTAAATATTAAGCTAAGACTTATTTACCAATTGTTTCTAATGAAATCTTGTTTATGATATAATAAGTAGTAGGTAACATTTATACTAAATTACTTTTGTTATAAATTTAGTAGCAATTAAACACAGATTTCTAATAAACAAAGAATATAATTTGTTTAATTCAATACAAGCACATCTCAAATACTATATAGAATTATTTTAACAGCAATCTACACTGCCGACGTTGTGCGAGTGCGGTTTAGTGAGAATTTACCGTCAAATTTGTTCGTTGTGCGGGATAACAGGAAACTAAATGTCAGTGTTCGCCGTGCGTATTGCGAATTGAATTAATTGTTCGTAATTATGCTACATACAATACTCTGCGTGGGAATTGAATCTTCATGAATGAAGCGATTTCCTTTTGCGAAACTCAAATATGAGTTGCATCAAAATGTTTCGAACAAATGGTGTTGAACAGTTGCGGAAACCAATCCTTCCTCCCCGTGGCATCAATGCATTTTTCCTTAGTATTTGTGTCTTTAGGAAAACTATAAGATTATAATAGTTATTTTATTGTGTATGACACAATATTCAGATACATATTACCAGAGCCCGGAATTCTTTTGAGCTGTCATAGGGACTTCTCGTTTATCAACTTCCGATTATACATTATGTATATCAATAAATACAGAATACAATATGTAAAATATGATTACGAGTAGACGTAACAACACGCAGTCTTATCGCGAATGAGCGATCTCTTCGAGATAACCTTTGGATACCAACTTTTAGGAAATTATAAATATAAATTAAAGTAATAATATTTTATTCTTTCTTATAAATAATAAAAATGGTCTTTGTCCTGATTAAAAGGCATAGGTAAGCAATCCATAAATTATAAAAATTAAAAAGCAATAAAAGGTATAAGCAATAAACAATAAAATATTAATATTTTAATTTATATTTATATAACACTACAATACTTCCGATTATACAATAATACATATGTATAAACGGAAGTCGATAAACAAGAAGTCCCTATGACAGCTCAAAAGTGCTACGAGAATTCCGGGCTCTGCATATTACTCATAAAAATATAATCTTTTCATTTTGGTTTATCGATAACAAGTATCGACCTTAGCCACAGCATTTGAGTAGCGAACCTTCGGGAAATTTGCTGCGCATTCACGATCTGAGTAGCGAAATAATACACAGGATTATGAACTTTATTGTTAGAAAAATAGAATTGATATTTCCTGGCGCAAATTGTGTCTAAGAAATTGAAAATTAAATATTTTTTTATACGTATTCTAAAATATTACTTAACGATGATAAGAAATACTTCGATGAGACAAGTTTTTTATGTGCTATTATTAGAGCAGCTTTCAATAACGCAATACGGCATTTTCCTAAAATAATCAAATATTCACTCATGTCATACGCTGCGTGCGGTCGCTAGATGACTAACAATAATCTGTGCAAGAAGTATGCTTATTATTGCTCATGTTTGGCGACACGGGAACGCCCACTCACCACTTCCAATGGATTCTTTATTCCGTGGAGTTATCGAAGGTGCATTAATTTTACTTACGGAACTATCACAGCTCAAGCGCCGCGCCCGACTCGCGCCGCGCCTGACCCGCGCCGCGCCCGACCCGCGCCGTACACGACCCGCGGCCGCGCTGCCCGAGTTGTAACTTAGCGCCGCGGGCCCGCGTTCGGACCGCGTTCGATGTGTGTTAGAAGGTTCTCTATTGTATGGGCAAAAATTATTTCCCAGTGTCACTTCCCAAAAAATGTTTCCCAAATGTTCATTTGGCAAAAAATCACTAGTCAAATTATTGTTTCGCATTTTATCACTTGGCATCATGTCCTATGGCAAAATATTACTTCCCAAATTATTGTTTGGCAAAGTTTTATATAGTCAAGTTTCATTTGGTCAAACGTATTATTTGGCATAACATTATTTTTCCAAATTATTGCATGGCATACGATTTATATCCTAATTGTCTAGGGCATACGAAATGTATTTGAGTGAGATTACATATTTTGCTAAGCCGGTACTTTTGTAATTAGCATACAAATTATTACTTACAAGGATTATTATTTAAAATTAAAATAGTTGGCATACTCAGTTATCTGTGGCAATTATTTTAACCTAACCTAACCACCGGCTTGTCGACGTCACCCCGCTTCGCGGGGTGCCTATTTCCGCTCTGAGGGACACAAGTGAACCCTAACCTAACCTACTTATAATACAATTGTTACGGTTGTTTGTTTTTTTACTGCGGGCGGCCTTGCCCCACGAGCCCCCGTGTTTTGGCTACCCTTATCTAGTTAAACCCCTGTAATCAGTTGTTTGTTTTTGTAATGTAATAAAATTTCGAACAAACGAAATTCGTTGTTTTGTTATTCTGCCATTTAAAATTCATACAAAATGAATCATTTGCCAAATAATATTCCCTGAACAGTTATTCTATGAAATAATAAAAATTGGAATGATCTGGTCATGAAATAAAATTACATAAAACAATAGTTTTTCAAATATTTGCCAGTTATGCTATGTGAAAACAATATTAGCCCAAACAAAGTGTTTGCTTAATAAACTTTTGTCTTAATAACACTTGACAAAGCAAAATGATGCCAGATGATATTTTGACCAAATGAACAAAATGCGAAACAAAAATGTGCTATTTGTTCGTTTGGGAAATGAAACTACTGCCATAAGTTTTGTGCGAAGTGAAATTTGGCGAAAAATATTTTGCCGAAACAGCAGGATACCGTGTTAGAAGTGCAGTTTCAATGTTTTACAACTTGCGCGGGCCCGCGCCCGAATCGCAACCGCGACCGGTGTGTGGAGGCCTTAAATAGCAGGTTGAACATGATGCATGTCACGTCTAAGGCTTATAAGTACCCAATTAAAAAACTATCAAGCAATAGCAGAAGCGACTTTCATAAAATTGTATTGATTTTTAAAACTGGTAGTAAATTATTTATGCGTTATTTTTCATTACGTTACTACATTAACTATTACCTATTGTTATTTGAAGACTTTTGAATACATTTTAATCGTTTGTAGGTACTTCAATATACCAGGGGGTGATAGTTTGTATGGAGCTACGATATAAACGACTTCCACGCGGGCGGAAGCTAGTTTATAATAAATATTATTGTATCTAACCGAGTGGATATTCATACATACTTGGCAGGCGGATGAGACAAGAATTCCATGGACGCCTGGAATGGATATATTAATCGTTGTATCCATACAATGATTACTCGACAAAGGTCAGTGTCGTATCAAAGCACGTGCTGTTTGCGTAACATTACGTTCTCGTAATATAATAATGTCTGCAAAGTGTCAAAGATAAAGGTCAACAAGAGAGTGAACCTTACAGAAAAATATCAGTTATGAGATTCACTACTACCTCTTGAATTCACAAATCATCTCTAGAATTATTTGACCTCCAATTTTTACATAACTACTGCTTAGTTGAAATGAGTTGTCGGTAAGTTCTACCTGCGACTGCGCTCGCGTGGAACACGTTTATATCGTAGCTCCATACAAACTTTCACCCCCTTAGCGTATAATTTTGGGGATAAAAACTATCCTATGTCTTTTCCTAGGACTCAAACTACTTATACCAAATATCATCATAATCGGTCCAGCGGGTTAAGCACGAAGAGGTTACAGACAGACAGTAGATAGACACACTTTCGCATTTATAATAATAGTATGGATATAAATACAAACCGACCGACCGATTCACTGCCGCGAAGACACACACATTATGTGTCAATTGTATTGTATTTGTACTCCCTTTGTCTCTGTGTGTCTTTTGTGTAGTGAATAAATGTCTTCTTTCTTTCTTTCTAAATACCAACCAGCACGTCTATCATGGAACGGCCGCGACATACTCTCGATTTTTCTCGCACTACACCTCTTGTTCCAAGTGTTCTAATAAGAGAGAGACGGATAGTGCGAGAAAAATCGAGAGAGCTCACGCGCCGTGGCGTGATAGCCGTGCTGATGTGAACACGATGTTTAAAGTCTAAAGTACTTGCCACCTACTCAAAGAAGAATTTCTGTCTGCTACCTTTTCACGCTTGAAACGCTGAACCGATTGTGACTAAATTTGATATGGAGATAGTTTGAATCCTGGGGAAGGACATGGTACAGTATTCATCCCAGAAATCTTCCCGTAAGGAGGTGAAATGGAGAGTGAAAGTTTGTATGGAGCTACGATATAAACGAGTTCCACGCGTACGGGTAATAAAATTAGTGTTTTCGTATATTTGTCAGTTTTGACACCTAGCATGCGAAGTGTATAATAATGTGCGGGTTTGGGTTTTAAAACCAAATATCACGCAAACGGATCAATGCACGGACAGACGGACATGGAGAAACTGTAAGGGTTCGTTATTAACAACGGAACTCTAAAAAAGGCTGCCTAATGTGCGATGGCTGCAAAAGACGGCTTTTCGAGGCAGTGAGGGAAAAAGCCTTGACTTTATTCCTACCTATAAAACGTTTTCCGAAAATTTCACACTATACGTACGGTACGTACGGTAGATATATGGTGCAACTAGCTTCTGCCCGCGACTCCGTCCGCGTGGAACTCGTTTATATCGTAGCGCGATAGAAACTTTCCCCCCCTCAGGGGATGATTTTCGGGATAAAAACTATCCTATGTCCTTCCCCGGTATTCAAACTAAGGTACCTGCGTCGAATATGGCCACGTTAAGGTTAACACCAGTTATAACGTACTGTATAACAGTTGGAGTTACAATTCCGTATTTAATTCATAATGAATTTATTTAAATAACTTATTGTAGGCACGATAAGTAATAGAATAGAATTTGTGATATATTTTTTAAACTTGGGAAAATGGCCTTTTTACGCGTATAATCAAAGTTCTAGATGGCGCTATAGCTTTGGCCGTGTAGGAGTGTGGCCATATTTTCAGGCTGGCCATATTCGACCCAGGTACCTTATCTCCATACCAAATTTCATCTCAATCGGTTCAGCGGTTTAAGCGTGAAGAGATAACAGACAGACAGACAGACACACTTTCGCATTTATAATATTATAGGATGGATAAAGAACACATTATTTTACAATTTATTGATAGCAATATAGCAGATTAGGTCAACAAAATTGAATAATTCATTAATTCAAACCACGCGGTAGCAACACCAATTATACTATTTAATTATCATTTTACATATAGGTAAGTAGTCACCACTTGATAACATGTTTGACGCTAAAGTATTTTACAATTAAATACAATTAGACTGTTGCCTAGCGGCCGAAAATTATTTATACTGTGATATCAGATACACCTCTGAACCAGTTATTTTTGTATCTTTGGGCAATAAATACCCCACTACTAAAAATACTTGATAAGCTGAGAATAATATACTACATATGCATATAATAAGAATTCAAGTCTAAACAGGAAATCTATACCACTATACCAATACGTGATTGCTTATGAGAATAATAGGAAGAATAGTTATAACTGATAAGTTACGTTCCTGGTGATGTATATGTATGCTGATTGATGATGATGAAAAAACAGCCGAACTTTTGCATCGTTCTCTTAAGTCATATATATACCTACTGACCCTACTGTAGAGCTTTGATGTTTAAGGCGATGCCTTGATTTGAGTCGAACACGCCCCCTAGACAGAGACACGCTGATGCCTTCCTCGCACGAGAAAAGAGATGTAACACTCTTCGGGAATGGCTTTTTTGGACAAATTTCGATAAATACCTAACTTAGAGAAGTATTATTTAAATTTCATAAAGTGCGATTTTAGATCAGATAAAATACTATAGTATTAACTTGATTGTGTCGTAAAATAATGTATCGTTTCAGTAGGCTGAGTAAAAAAAGGAAAATACAGACCCAACTTTGGATGTTTTTTCTATAGAGAAAATTTTAAGCAATCATGTATCGATAAAATCAGATAAACAATCATATAGTCAAGAATCATATATCTGAAAATCAGACCTTATTGTTTCTTAATCTAGTCAGAACGGCGTTTCAAAGCACGCCATAATTTCCAAGCACAGCCTAAACACCAAAGACTAAATTGAATGGCTGCGAATATATTGAAGTAGCTGTCCGCGCGGCTTTGCCCGCGTATTACGGAGTACGCAGGCACACGCGCGGGTTAAACAATAGCCTATGACCGTCCAGAAAGCCCATTCTATATAATAATAATAATACATCAGCCTACATACCGTCCCACTGCTGGGCACAGGCCTCCTCTCATAGATGAGAGGGAACGGGCAGCAGTCCCCACGCTGGCCCAGTGCGGGTTGGGGACATCACATACACCTTTTGAATTTCTTCTTGGATGTATGCAGGGTTCCCCACGATGTTTTTCCTTAACCGAAAAGCTAACGGTAAATATCAAATGATATTCCATACATAAGTTCCGAAAAACTCATTGGTACGAGCCGGGATTCGAACCCACGACTGCCGTTTGACAGCCGCATGCCTGAACCGCTAGGCTACCGTAGCTTGTAGCCATTCTATATACAGATAATTTTTTGAAATCGGATAAGTGGTTCCGGAGATTACCCATTACATACAAAGCTGTGATTGGGGAATCGCTGTTCAAACTGTCCAGCAATAACAACCACTACTACAATGAAACATTGTAGTAGTGGTGGTTCAGGTGCTACAGCTATTGCCTACTTTCCAGCTTGGTCTTAGAGCATCTATTGCCACATTTCCGAACGGTGGCGTGAAAATTAAATTCATGAATTGGTTATGAAATGACCCACATACGTTGTTTTTTAAGAACGGGTTATTTAATAATGAGCCGTGGGCCCGAAAAATTAGGTACAATTTACGACGAATACTGAATATCTATCTATATGATACTTTTCTCCTTACATACACTAAATAAGTCTCCAGAAATTAAAACGAGTTTTCTAGACTAACTATAGCAACAATGGGCAACCAACTGTGTGCCAGCCCACCAAGATAGCACCTCTAATGTACGACACGACAAATGTACTAACTAACCATAATTATACCGTATTGTAAACTAAGACATACTTACCTAAATGTTGTAATAATGTATAAATGTTATTTACGATCTTGATAAAAATTGACATGTAAAACTACGTTTTATCAAGGAATAAATGAAATGAAATGGAATAATGATAGGAAGATGGAAATTGGAGTTAAATACAAAAATCCTGATTTTATATTCATACCTAGTTTAATAAATTGACAGTGCAAATCAAACAATCGATTTACTTACATTTATTAATATTTTACTAGTATGCCGTACTTTGACATAAGCAATAAGATTATAATATTATTTAATTGAGCTCTATACTTTAAAAAAAAATACGGAGGCCTTAAAACATCTCTATCTGAGCTTATTATTATTTTACATTCTTTGAGGTCTTGTTGAGGTTTAACTTCTAAGTTATTACATACAACTAAACATTTCCGAACAGGAATTTCCGGTTCAAGCACACCACTCCAAAACCGTAAATCAACAATTAAGATTAGCCTATATAAACTATTTTCTTTTTACGATGTGTACCTGTAGCTTTTTCATTTCATTCTCAACAAAGCTAAACAATGAATACAATATCGTTGTTTGCTATTTTTCCTTCTAGTCTATCTTTATCAATCTTCATAATATAAATGTCCGACAATACCAATATTCATGCCGTCATAGTTGTATGGACCAATAGGTTTATTTATTCGATTTTCATGATTAGATTGATTAGTGTTTGTTATTGAAATAAAAACCGGAAATAGTAAAAAAACGCAAACGAAAATAGTAATACAATTTTGATTGCCGAGATATTTCGTACTATGACGTAAGAAGCAGAATAAGGGGAGACGAGCATTTTGCTATAACTGCTATAACTATATATGTATAGAACTGAAAATAATTTATGAAAGAAATCGTAGAAAGCAGAATAAACTACCTAAAATTAACTATATAAACACAAAAATATGTATTACAATTCATAAGAAAGTTGCAGTTGCATGAATATGTTCCCTTCATCAACCATTACGTAATTAAAATTATAAATAAACAGAGCGTGAAAAAACTGTAAAAATATCTGTGAAATACAAGAGGTGGGCAGTTCAAAACAGCCCCCCAAAACTCCACAACAGCAATCACATTGATAACACTTTCAATTTCAAACTATCTACATGTACAGTCGAGTTCAAAAATATGTACACGGATAAATGTGAACACCACTTTATTGTGAAGGGCATAAGGTTGCTCAGATATTTTAGAACCTTTGGAAACGTAGGTACATATATTTATGAACTCGACTGTACAGTGGAGGAAATTTAAACAATATGACAATATACGGGATATAAAGTTACGTGTTTCAGTTTCCTTTACCCGTACATTTAACTAAAAATATACTTTAACTTGACGCAATTACGGTAGAGTTTCAATCACCTCCCTCTTTCACGTTTAAACTTTCGCCGAGTTTATCGAACACGTCATTCTTACACATTATTTTGAGAGATCTGAGGTAATGACAAAACCGATTGTTTCTTTTTGAAATAGTGTCAATTTTCGCTTTCTCAAACCTGCATATCGCCCGGCAAGACGACCAGTAGTCTAAAGCGAGTGCTCTCCTGTCCAGTGTAGTACCTGGGTTTAGATGAGTTGATATGCTGTCGTGCCGTTTGACTATCCTGTCTCTGTTTCTGGAATATAAAAAATATATGTGATTGTACCGGAATATAATGTAAGTTACCACCATATTGTACCATATTTATAGCAAATAAAGATTTATCTTATCTTATCTAATAACATAAGTACATTTAATCTAAACTACTGCTGTATGTTATAGTAATGATGCCAGCCAGAATCATCAGCCCTAAGTATTTTAGATGAAGTTAATTACAATTTGAATCACACCAACCTTTGCACTGCCATGCTCGTTGGTTTGACATACAATTCCTCATTGTATTGTAAGCATTTCTGTGTGTTGCAAATTGATCTAACTACAAGAGTCTTTGAAATTTCATCATTAACTTCGTAGCTCTTGTTGTAATAGCTGAAGTTTTCTAGTTCTGATGAACTATCGCATTCCGTCGAGTACCACGGTTGGGAACAAATATTCGTTTTGGCATCAGGCCTCAATTGTCCTAAATAATCTGCAGCCGAAATATTGTCAAAAACATTGGCTATTGCATGCAGCTCGCCACTTTGTCGATGTTCTTTATCAGAATCTTCTATCTCTTTGCCATTTTTAAAGGTATTATTTAAAAAGTTTGGTATATTCCACCATACATGCCACAAGTCTGAAGGAAATTTGATGTGTAGCAATTGAGACTGTCTTTCCATAAAATATTTCCATAATGTGTCAGCCAGGTGTAGGCTATCTTCACACGCTGTGTTACGTTCCTCTTGGTTTTCTGACCCAGCCCATGACATACTTGAATTTTCATCGCACAAACTTTCTATGTTTGGTGAATTTTCGTCCCTCTTAGAAGACGCTTGCGTGTTTGTGGTTGAGTAGAATTGGAGGCAGTTTATGGTTTTCCTAATATCTCCATTGTATAAATCTAATAAGACTGTGCCTAAGCCTGGCCAACAAGTGCCACTGTCAGCCAAACACATTATATCTAACCATGTACCAAGCATTCTGGGTAAAAGAGGTTTCATAGACATAATTTTCGCGCTTTGCAGGAATCGTTGTAGATGCGCGCAAACCAAAGATGTTGTAACTAATATAACAGGTCGTTTGGAATACTGGACTAATTGACTGATGGCAGAGCAAAAACCATCATCTTGATCGAATACAATGTCAGCATCATCAATCAAAATAAGTGACATGCAAGTTCTAGTATTTTCCTGACTGTTAGTTGCCTGACTGCCTCCATCACATTTAGGTTTAGTTACCACAACTTCTTTGGATTTTTTAGGCCTTCCTCTTTTCTTAGGCTTTATAGTCAAGTCGACTTCAATTATATCCTGTGATTTTTGAGAATTTTCTGCACTAGTACTTTTTCCTCTGTTAACTTTGTGGGACTGTGTAGCTTCTTGCAAATCCTGTAACATTATTTTCCCATTTCTCTTACTACTCGCGTTTACCTCAATGACTTTGATCGCTAAATCTGCTGCCACTGCGTATACACATGATGTTTTCCCGCAACCAGTAGGGCCGGTCAAAATAAGAAGGTTATCAATAGTACTGACACTATCTCTGCTGTCTGGATCAGAGTGATAGAAGTCAGAGGAGTCAGAATCAGCGTCATTCGTTTTTCGTTTAGCGTCATTTGCAGACCAAGATTCTAACCACTTTTTTAGTTCTTTCGTGGTTGCAAAGTTTCCTATTATCTGATTAGTAACCATAGGCCTATATTTGTCAGTCCAATTCAATTTATCCACCTGTACCTTATTGATATCTACTACGTTATTTATAATTTCTATACTATTATCAAACTCAGGAAAGTAATTGCAATCTCCAAACTCTCCTTTGCTTTTTTCTTTCAACAAGTGATATGTCCGGTAAACTGGAAATTTAGGATATGATTGTTTTATATTTTGCAAAACTTTCTGAATGTTGTTGTCTGGTTTAACAATGTCAGATTGTTTTGCGGGTTTTTCAGGACTTAATATGGTTTTGAATGCCTTGCCTCTACATTTCACTGGGCTCAAATCAGGTTCTGAGTCACTTCTCTGTGAATCAATCATGAGGTTGCTAGATGTAGTATTTTCAAAGGCCACAATTTGCTGTACATGGAGAACTGTGGGAAAACAATTCATTCCTGTATCAACTTGTTTATGTTGGCTAGTAATTTTCTTCAGTTTTTCTGGAACTCCACTTTGAAGAAATCTTTGTTTTGCTTCCAATGCTGCTGGATCTAACTGTGGTTTCGCAGAAAATATAGGTGCCAACTTGACATTTGTCTTTTTGTTAGTATCATTACTCTTTGAAGGCTTCTTAATGTCTTTAGTGTTTGCCTTACTTTGTGTTGTGCTACCACTCGTTTTAGGTTTGGAATCTGTAATCGATTTCGGAGTATTTGTCTTAGATTTGGGTTCTTTCATAGATTTTGGAGTATTACTTCTATTATCACTGTGTTTCTTCTTTTTAGGAGTAAATATGTGATATTCTTCATCAGAACTAGATAAGAGACAATCGTCTTTATATTGTAAAGGCCTTTGAACATTTCGCTTTGGTCTTCCATTTTTAGTTTCAATTTCTTCTAAATCACCATTTTGACTTTCATTGATTTCAATTAACTTATCGTTTTTTTCTAAAACTATTTGCGAACGCTTACGTTTTCTAGTCTCATTTTTACTGTCAGTAGGTGTATAAGTAACAATGGTATCTAGATCTTTAGGGACTTCTGCAGTACTTTTGTCTTCCAAATCAAGTGAATTCTGGCTGGTTAAACTTAATTTCTTCTTTTTTATTTTTTTCTTGTTCCTTGCCCCAAACTTAACTTTTATTATAGGGCTCATTTCTGCGTTATCGGTGTTGACAG
Organism: Epinotia bilunana; assembly: GCA_947049275.1. Lineage (NCBI taxonomy): Eukaryota > Metazoa > Arthropoda > Insecta > Lepidoptera > Tortricidae > Epinotia > Epinotia bilunana. The sequence continues at coordinate 9,919,979 of OX346265.1, forward strand.
GAGACGTAGAATCGCGATCTTTGTCGAGCTTTTTAAAATAACTAAGCATATTTTCTTTCTTTTTTATTGATGGAGACAGCTTTTTGAGAAATTCTAAGTCTTCTTTGGGTACAAATTTGTCCTTAAGGCCGTTTGTAACATTTGCATTTATTGGATCATCGAAAATGTTGATTAAATGAAGTGCACCATTGCTTTGCTTGTTTATAGATTGTTTTTCATTAAGTGGTTTTTTTTTATTAATATCAGACAATTTGGTATCTGTTACTTTTTTTACTAATTTTGTTGGTTCTTTTCTTGCTTTCACGTTTTTGTTGCCATTATTTACAAGCATATTAGTCAATCTTTCTGCTCGTTTATCCATTTTTCTTTTAATAGCTTCTTCTAGTATTTCTTCTTTTTCTTTTTTCTTAAGATATCCTTTTTGTTCAGCCATCTTTTGTAAAACCAAAAGTCTCTTAGCTTTACAGTTTTTCTCTTCTATTTTTAATTGTATTTCAGCCTCTTCAACAGGTTTTTCTTTCCCCGGGGAATTCCCTCCAATACTTTTATTTCTAGACTCCATCATCAGTTTAAAAGCATTCTTTTTATCTTGACTATTAGGAGACTGTTCTTGATTTTCTGTAATTTCAGTATGTACAACTGGAATGACTGTGTCTGTAGTAATATTTTTCTCTGGGAGCTCTTTAAACAAAGTTTTGATTGATTTGACATTTTCAACATCTTTCTTTCTTCGAACCATTTTGAACAGATAATTCTTAGGTTTTTCAATGTCATAGATATTTAAAACTTCATTATTATTATCGTTAGCTGATTTAATTTTTAAAGCACTCTGAAATGTTTGAGACACATTTATAACGTCTGGGTCATCTTTGCCGTCTCTTCTTAGTTTATATTTCTTTAACTTATTTTTAAGTGCTTTATTGCACTTGTGTTTAAAATAGTTTTCTTTATGTTTTATGCCATGTCCTGTATTATGCCTGATGGTTTGCAAATTGTCGTTTAATCTTTTTGTTGAATTCTGGTGTAGTTCCCAATCTTCAATAATTAGCTTGAGCGCAGTTGACATTACTTTTCTGCAAATAGAGAATTCAAACTTTTACAATAAATCCATAGTATAGAACTCAAATCTATGGTAATAACTGTCATAATTATTGTAAGATGGCCAATTTTTGATTAAAATCATGCTTCTTTTTTTCTATCTATTGTATATTAATAAGGGGAATAAGGGGTTAATAAGGGTCTGAAACTACTCATCCAATTCCAAAAATTGATTTACCGGTATAAAGCCCCTTTGGGTTAGTCTATAGTTAGACTATATTTTAACGCCCTGCTACACTTGCGTTCTTTTTAATACGCGGGTGGAGCCGCACAGGCAGCTAGTTATTGAATAACAATATAAATTCACAAATAAGTCGGTCCGCTCAAATAATCTGAACTACCTATTAGTATACCATGTTGCTATTTTTTTTTTTAATGTCAGTTACACAAATCGACCTAGTCCCATACTAAGCAAAGCTTGTACTATGGGTACTAGACGACGATAAACATACTAATATACATAAATAAATACATAGAAAACATCCATGACTCAGGAACGAATATTCGTGCTCATCACACGAATAAATGCCCTTACCGGGATTCGAACCCGGGACCTCTGGCTTCGTAGGCAGGGTCACTACCAACTAAGCTAAACCGGTCGTCGAATTCTCTGTAGCATGCTTCCACATTTCTTATCTTAGATATATCTAATCATCTGTTTTTAACCGACTTAAAAAAAAGAAGGTTCTCAATTCGTTTTTTTTTTTTTCAATGTTTGTTACATAGGAACTCCATCATTGATGAGCAGATTTGTAATTGTTATTTTATTGGTAAGTATATGCTTCCAGGGGGGTCCCATTTTTTTCCAAAGTTCAGTTGGATGATGGGATCCATGAGGAGTTCCCTCAATTCCTCAATTGAGGGAACTCCTCAATTATATTAGGCACGCGTGATTTTGGTATTTTCTATTTTAAATCGTGTATTTACACCCGTAAATCATACATTTGGTGGAGTGGAATTGATGATGAAGACCACAGATGACTTATGGCATTCCTCAATTATGTACTTAAAAGTACAAAAGCATATCACAGATTCTGATAAGATTCCGTTGAAATAGCAACTATTAGAAGTGCCAAAGGTGATCCTTGTGGAATCGACGGAAGTCCTCAAATATTATCAGCCCACATACAGCGATTCGGTTTTTTTCTCTAATAATCAACGCATTTGCTCTCCGAAATCAGTTCATGTGGTAAATTGGAAAATAAATGTGGAAATGTTTTCGTGGCTTGGTGAAGTACTCAATTGAAGTCGGTTAAAACTTTGGTTTTAAAGTAAATTATTCTTTTTCTTGACGTAATTAACAGTTCTGTTATTGGCCTCCTATTATTTAACGAAACATATGTAAACTTACAGCTGTTGTTATCCAAAATACCAATAAATAAATAAAATAAAGCAAAAAGGATTATTTTTAGAAATCTTTGTACCCTGGTCAAAACTGGAGACAAGATGCTAGGGACAGAGAACAGTTATGGATATAGCTAGACTAGAAGAAGGACATAAACCCATCCCCCCAAGATGATGGCAGTTTGGGAGTATAACTAAAGTCCATGTAGATGAAGTTTTGGTCAAAAACCAGCTGCAGAGGAATGTAAACTCCACTGCATAAAAGTTAGTATGCAGGGAGCATAACATTGTGCCACAATTTACTGTATTTACAAAACATATAAAACTGAAATACACCTATTACACCCTAGTCTCAGGTACATAATCAAATTTATAAAAGGTACAGGCCAAATGCGCACACTACAAAATAACCCACAGATACACAGCTTGGAATGAGACAGCAATACATACCCAAAGTTGCATCTTTGTTAATTACAAATTGTGTAATGGCCTAAATATTTTGATATGAGCTGAACAAAAGAGGCCAATAAACAAAAGTGAATCATACACAGATGAAAATAAAGGCTCCCAAAAACGGTGTAGTTTATTATTATTATTATTGTAACTTGTAACGTGATTTCGTTGTTTGCTTGTTTTTTGTTTAGCTTTTAATTATTATTTTCTTTTCGTTGTTTTATGTTTTATATTTTAATTTGTCATCGGTTTTTTTTTATAAAAAAAAAAAATAAAAAAAAAAAAAAAAAAATATTATTTCTTCTTTTGTCTTTGTCCTGTAATACTGTGTTTTGTTGTGTTGTGTCATGAATAAATATATTTGATTTGATATTTGATTTGATTTGATTTTTGAGATGAAATAACAAATCAATATTTGGGGACAATCTTACACAAATCAACCTAGTCCCAAACTAAGCAAAGCTTGTACTATGGGTACTAGATGACAATATACATACTTATATAGATAAATAAATACCTACTTAAATACATAGAACACATCCATGACTCAGGAGCAAATATTCATGCTCATCACACAAATAAATGCCCTTACCAGGATTGAAACCCGGGACCTCTGGCTTCGTAGGCAGGGTCACTACCAACAAGGCTACAGAGGAAGTCAGGCAACCCAAGTGATTGCACTAAAATTTAAGAAACAATCTCTTATGAGCTCATCAAACATAGGAAACAAACACATTTTAAAATTAGGGAAACCTGTCTAAGTATGCTCCGAATATAACAAGACCTCTCCTGCTGGCAACAAAGACAAGAGTAAATATAACAAATTCTCAGGATGTCACATAAAATGCTTTGTAGGTACATCATAATATTATAAACTAATTAGACAAGATCAGGACAGAAGTCATCGCTGATGCTGATTGTAATTGTGAGGTGTAAATAGGTTACACAAAAAGATAAAACATAAGACTTGGGAATATAGCATACCCATACAAATCCAACTGGTAAAACCGTAAGGTTTTCAATACTAGCCATCCTGGTAAGTCTAATGTAGCGTATATGATCACAAAATTTAAGAAATCTGTGCACAATCGAATAAGCCACGCATACTAAACAAATGAACTGTTTCAGCTGAGCCAAAGACTACAATATACATACTGAGCTGAGCTTCCCCTCCTGGTAAGTCTAATGTAGCGAATATGATCACAAAATTTAAGAAATCTGTGCACAATCGAATAAGCCACGCATACTAAACAAATGAAAACTGTTTCAGCTAAGCTTCATATAACATAGAGCAGTGTTAATGTGTTACCTAGTTATAACAGAATAAACGAGTACACTGAAATAATTAACACGTACACAATTATCGGTGTCGTTTTCTTTTCGTCATCACCTAAATTTAAGCGTTTTCTTTTAAAAACACCACAATAATTAAAAGAGCAAAATAAATTGGCGGTAAACAAAACTGTCAAGTGTCGAGTCAAGTATATAGATAGAAATTAGAAATGTCAGTGACCATACTGACAATAATGACATCTCTTATTAGTCTGTGATACAGAGAGGCTACCGCGAAACGAAAACGAACTTCGTTCGTGTATCTCCCTCTTTGTCGCTCGAACTAGCAAGTGCGACAGAGAGGGAGATACACGAACGAAATTCGTTTTCGTTTCCCGGTAGACCCTCTGACCATGTGACAAATATGCTGTTAAAGCTACTTTAAAACACGCCCTTTCCGGGTCCCAATATTATGTAACCTTACTGGCTTAGAAGGCTGGATTTCGGTTTAGAAGTCGTATCAAAGGCAAAAAACTGATTGTTATTAGAGCCATTTTATTTTTATATTTAGTAAAAACTATACAAAATTCTACTTTTTCCGTGACCTAAAAACTAGGAATCTAAAGATCATTTGTACAACAAACTGTCAAAAAATTAAAAAAATATTTTTTCGATCGAATTGGTGGTCGTGCCACTACCAGTGCGAGTGCTCGAAAACCTTAAATTTTGGCAAAATGGCATCAAACGCACTGAAAAACTCGATAGTTCGTCATGTTGGGGTAAATATCTCCATGCGATTAAAACCTGTGGTTAACATTTGAGTTTCGTGTTCACCTAGAACCTATCTGTCAAACGCCTGTTATGTAAAAGATTTACTCGATTATTTTAGTTATATACTATGGAGTTATTTCCTAAATATTTAATATATTTCAGGCGAGAGGTTATGCCCAGGCTGCTCAGGCTGTCGCGAGGCAGCAAGCCGTCATTCAGCAAGGTGTCGCCCAGAACAACACATTTGTTGCTGCCTTGGACAACGGTTCTCCAGTCACGAGAGTGACTGTAGCTTTCAGGTAAGCGAAAATAATTTCGTATTTTCAAATAATAAATTAATTGAAAAAAAAGTCAAGTTCAAGGTGGTCAGCAGGATAAACCTGAGAAGTGTCAAGGAATCTCAAGGTTGTCGAAAGAAATATTATAGGTTCTTGATTGTTGTGCTAAAATAAATTATAAATAAATTACTTTACTTACTTCCTTTTTTGTGTGAGTATCAAGAAGATATTCGGCTATTGGCATCAGCTTCCTATAAATATAGGAAGTTGATGCCAATAGCCGGGTCCACACCCGACCAGCGGCTCGCCCGAACGGCTTGCCTGAGCCATCAAGAGCCGAACGGTTCGGGCGAGCCGTCAAAAGACTCGGCCGCAAGCACTTGGTCGGTGTGGACGGACGTTTGGGCGAACTCGCGCTATTTACCTACCGATAGTTGAGCTCACGATCGCGATGAAGCCGGACATGCGCACAGCTGTCGCTGCGACAACATTAATTTTGCTTCTGCTAGTTCGAAATCGGAGGATATGTATTTAAAAAAAAGCCGGAAAAAGTGGATGCGCAAAATGCACAGATACTCGTAAAATTTTGTGAGTGAGTTTGATATTTATGATTTACTTGTGTCTCCCTCTCGGTTTCTCAGAAGGAGACACAACAACATCGATGATAAATCTAAAATACCTACCTATTGAAATTCCTATTAGGTAGGTACTACAAACCCATGCGTGTCGAACTCAGTTACCCAATTCCCAAATCCGCCTCAACTCGTCTTACTACCAAGTTACCAACCACCAGTAGGTATAACTTGATCCCTAATTTCCCAATATCAATATGTAATGTAGGGTATGTAATGTAAAGTAAAAAAAAAATATGTCAAGCTAGTTTTGACCTTTTCCAACACAGCGACTTCGAATGAACTTTAATAAGTTACCTGGATAAAAAAAAGACCGGGTTTGCCGGCAGAAGTGAAAACTTGAATAATTTTAATTTTGCAAAAAAAAGAACCCTTCCTCCCCCTTCTCCCCCTGCGTGCCAATATCTTTATCTTTATAGCCTTTATTGCTGAGACTAAAACGGTATTACATTATACTTATAAACAAATTTACTTAAAAACTAACACATCGGAATGTCCGGATTAGTGGTCAGCGTGTCTTGTGACACATAGGCCTCTCCCAGCTGTTTCCATTCCTTTCTATTAATGGCTTTCCTAGTCCAGGTGGCGCCCCCTATAGACTTGATGTCGTCCATCCACCTTTTAATTGGTCTACCTCTTTTTCTGTTACCGTCTCGTGGTTGCCATTCTGTAATTATTTTGGTCCATTTTTCCTTACTATCCCGTGTCATATGTCCTGTCCATTGCTATTTTAACTTTCTTACTTTCTTAATTACATCTTGTACTTTTGTTTTGATCTTATTTCTTCTGCTCTTTTACGATCTCTTAATGTGATGTTCATCATACTTCTTTCTATTCCTCTTTGGCAGGTTCTAAGCTTTTGGAGATGTTTCTGAGTCAGTGCCCAAGTTTGGCAACCATAGGTTATACATGGGAGGATACACAAGTTAAAAACTTTTTTCTTGGCTGACATTGGAAAGTGCTTACTCTTAAGTATCTCCTTAAGAGACCAGAATCTCTTCCAAGCACTTGATACTCTTCTCTCTATTTCTAAAGTCGTCTGGTCTTTGAATGATATAATTTGTCCTAGGTAAGTATAGTTCTGTACATATTCAATCTTTTCATTATCTACCACTATGTTCCTTTCTTCTCTGTTTGTCATTATGTTAGTTCTTGATTTATTTATGGTGAGTCTGACTATTCTGCTTGCCTCTGTCAACTGTTGTAGCATGTGTTGGAGCGTCTGAGCGTTGTGAGTTACCAGGACTAAATCGTCAGCAAACCTCAAGTGGTTAAGTGTCCAGCCGTTAATATTTATGCCAAGTGTATCCCATTGGAGGTTTCTGAATATGTCCTCCAGTAAGGCAGAGAACAGTTTAGGTGACAATGGATCTCCTTGTCTTACCCCCCTAGCTATTGGAAACTCTTCGCCGACTGTTTCTAATTTTATTTGTGCTTTGCTATTCGAATATACGTTTCTAATTAAGCGTATGTATTTTTTTGGCACTCCTTGCCGGATTAGAGCTTTCCAAAGCGACTCATGATTGATCGAATCGAATGCTTTGCTATAGTCTACAAATGCAATGTACAAAGCCTTTCTGTATTCTTGACATTTTTCTATAAGTTGCTTTATAACATGCTTATGATCGACAGTTGAGAATCCTGCTCTAAAGCCAGCTTGTTCTATGGGTTGTTGATCATCCAGTATAGTTTTTATTCTATCTAGCAACAATTTAGAAAACACTCTGTAGATGTTAGACATAAGGCTTATGGGCCTATAGTTTTCAATCATGCTTCTGTCTCCTTTTTTATGTAGTAATATAATGACGCTCTTGGTCCATTGGGATGGTATAAGTTCCGAACTTAAAACGGTGTTATATATCTGTGAGTTTTCTCAAGTTTATCGGAATAGTTATAGAAAGTTTGATCAGCTCATTTGTTATCTGGTCTGGTCCTGGAGCCTTGTCTTTTTTTTTGAGTGCTAACCGCTTTTTCTACTTCTGACTGAAGAAATGGTGGTATGGACTCGGACTCGTCGTCTACTAGACATATACTAGGGATCGAGGTGCTATCATCTGCTGTGTAGAGATTCTTATAGAAATCAGTTGCTGTTTGAATTATATTATTTCTTGTCCTTTCTTGCTTTCCTGTTTTATTTTTAAGATTTGGTATCCATTGTTTTGTTTGTGACAATTCTTTTAAGGCTTTTTTAACACCTCCAGTTTTTTTAATATGTTGGTTTAGCACGGTTGTTCTTCTCTTCAATTGGTCCTTTTTAATAGAATTACAATTTTTTTTACTTAATTCTGCAATATCCTTAAGATTTTTCCTGTCTTTTCCTAATTTTAGTAGCTCCTTTCTTTGTTCAATTAATGATCTAGTCTCTTTTCCAATTTTTTCTATGCCAATATATCTAATAACAACTATAGTTCAACTTAACTCAGCAAAATTGACGAAGGAGACGAAGCAATAAAATACCTATTTGTTTTTGCCATTGCCAAATATTTTTCAAAGCCTTATCTCTTTACAAATAATGTCCAAATTCGAACTATTCGAATTTGCTCAATAGCAAAACGGGAAAGGACGCGTGGACAAAATTACTTTATTTGCAGAATATGCAATTGCAAAAAGTGTTTGCTTTATACTCTTACTTAAGTCGAATCGGCTAGCAGCAAAATATAAAAGTTTGATAAAAGAAAATGGGATTTGCATTTACGGAAAATGTGTTACGACCTTATACATATAATTTGTACTTTATTGTTAACAAATAAAGTACAAATTAGAATAATAATACGTAGGGCAAAAATCTCCCTCGCCTTCTGTCGTTCGGCCGAACAAAACCACCGCCCACATAGGCTGAGCCGGTCGCGGCTCGGGCAAACTGTTCGGGCAAGCATTCGGAGGCTCGCCCGAATCACGTCCACACCGGGCGAGCACGTTTGGGCGAACGGTGTTCGGGCGAGCCGCTCGTCCGATGTAGACACGGCTAATGGCAACCAAACAATGCCTGAGGAAAATGGTTATCAGTAACCACTGTAATCAGGAAGATTTAAATTGAAACATGAAATTTCAGGAGTTGCCAATAAACATTTAAGGAGTTGATCAACCTCCCCTTCCTGTTATTCGGTTTTGTTAGAGTAGAAGATGCCCTGTGAGAATATGGGGGAAAAACATATATTTGAGAACTCTAACCCCTCATATGCGGATGTCCTTCAGATGGAAAACTATAGGTTCAAATGCTTGGCACGGATCCATCCGTGTTTAAGCATATAAGGAGATAAACTCTATGAAATCATAGTTTAAAAAAATAATCTACAAGGAGATAACTAGGAGTTCCAATGATTCCAAAAAAAAAGTTAATCAGTATTTCAAAAATTTTTTGTTTACAAAATTTCTGTAACAATAGTGACTACCAAATTTTTTGTAACTGCCAAGAAACCTGGCTTTGAAAAATACTCTTAAGGTTCTTGAGAGTAAGTTTTTAAATTGATTTGTAATAATATTTCTAGTCGGCGTATGCTATAAAGCAAGACCAAATAGAAACAGAAGAATAGTTAATTACATATATTTAAATATGTTTGGTTTATTAAAGGCTATATTATAATATTTCCAGGGCTGGTGCTCGTTATGAGTCTCCAACTGAACTTGGGCTGACCCATGTCCTGCGCACAGCGGCAGGTCAGACCACAGGCAATGCTAGTGGCTACATCATTGCCCGCAAACTGGCCCAATGCGGAGCCTCAGTCACTTGCTCTGGAGATCGCGAGTTCATTTACTACACACTTGAGGTAAGGGGGATATCTATTTAGAGCAGTGGTTCTTAACCAGTGGTCTGCGGACCACTGATGTTCCCTAGAAGCACCTGAAGTGGTCCGCGAAGCCATTGATCAACAATGAGTCGATACAATGACTCCCAAACAGTAAGGGCCGGCGCTCACTGTTGTGGCAAAGGATTTTATTACTAATCAAGTTATTTTGAATCTCATTTCAATGAGTTTAGAATTCATGTTACCTTATCCCGTGGCGCGTCGCGTCATGCCGCAGCATCCCGCGGCACGTCGCGTCATTTCGCGGCATCGTGGAATCGAAATAAAGTAACATGAATTCTAAACTCATTGCAATGAGATTCAAAATAACTTGATTAGTAAAAATCCTTTGCCATGACATGCCGTGCCGTGCCGGCAGTGAGCGCCGGCCCTAAGTCCCTTCTAACTAAAAGGTTAAGAACCACTGATTTAGAGGTTATACACAAAAAAATTGCAAATTTAGATTGGATGAGAATGGAGATGAACCATACATTGTAAAATAAAGAATATACTATCAAAACAAATATCATCATCATCACTATCCATAGTATAGTATAGTTTCTCTAGTCCCATAGACTAGAGAAATTACTATAATCTGTATGATGACTGATACTTATAAGGTGTCGTTTCAAATTGCACAAAGCCACTCATCTTACATCTGGACATATAGCTATCTCACTCCACAAGGATGGCACGGCACTGTTTTAAAGCTGCATACTTATTTAAGCCTGAGGCATGCTGGCCCCGCGCGGCGAGCTGCTAGCGAGCCAATGTGGTGCACGTACACATGCGCGGGCGAGGCAGCGTGCTCCCGGCAGCGAGCTTTGTGCGTCGAACACGATGACAGCCGCGGCTGCATTTATTGTAATTCACCGAATTAGTACCAATGGTGGATAAAACTGTTGCACAAAAATCGTAATTCATGTGGTGCCATTTACTTCACCAAATTACATCGTTCTGTTCGCGACACGCTCGGATACACGTCCAAATTACGCGAGGCACGCAGACTGAGGCGCCTTTGAGCACGGTCATAAGACCGACTCTAGGCGGCTAGCCACTGGAGCGGTGATATAGGTGAGCCGTGCGTGCCTCAACTTTTTCATTTTCTTAAATAAACCTTTAAGGCTATAACCTTTTTTTCTAGAGCTCTAAAGACAACCTGAGCCCAGCCCTGGAGTGCCTGAACAACTTGATTTCCTGCCAGGAGTTCAGGCCTTGGGAGCTGACCGACAACACTCCCCGCCTGAAATACGACATTGTTGCCCTCGCGCCTCAGGTAAATGCCTCATCATCATCCTATCGTTTTCTCGGTAAAGCCTATCACGAGGCCAGGGTCCGCTTTGGCGCCCAATCGCAAGATTTGGCGTTGGCACTAGTTTTTGAATTTTCACCTTGTTGGGGACGATTTTTTTAAATTTTCCACATCTTATTTAACTTTAATTTGTTAATTCTAGTTAGGCTAATGAGTATACAATGTTTCAAGTTTATGCAACCCCTGAACGTTAGTGACGTGTTAGGATGCAAGATTTAAATTAAACTTGCACGTAGATTAAACAATGATTAACCTTTTTCACGGCGCTCCACCCTCTACATTTGTTAATTTCTTACATAACTTAAATTTTAAAAATACAAATAGCTGTGACGCTTCTAGAGGCTCCGCAACCCCGTAAGAGTGTGATTTACATTTTTTTACTTAAAGGTGCGCGCAGTAGACCTGCTCCACAAGGCTGCCTTCCGCCGCGGCCTGGGCAACTCTCTGTTCATCTCGCCGAAGAAGATCGGCAAGATCTCCTCCGAATCGCTGCAGCACTTCGCCGCCTGCTCGCTGACGCCCTCGCGCTGCGCTGTTGCTATCGTCGGGGACACCAAGGTCAGTATAGAACCTGGGTTCGAAATTATCAAGATAACTATACTCCTCGAGTCCTTGATAAATGATAATTATCGGATGGTTATAAATTATCATTCGAGGGATTTCTTTAAATTTAGGATTAATACAAAATACAGTGAAGAAATGCTCAAGAAACTTCTTTCGACTTCCAGTCAAAAGCCATCATTTTATAATGATGTTCAATGAATGCCGCGAATCTGCGACTGTCTGAACGGACTATACACGAGTTTCTGCCAAAAATGCAATTTTTGGTACAAGCTTTTATAGCCGACTGTACTTTTCTGTGTACCATCATCAACTACTCATTGAGACGATTCTAACGAGCCCAAACTCGATGGGGTTATGTGGATTTATCACGGAGTTCCTATGGCCACCTTCCAGCTCCATCATCAGATCAGCTCCATGTCATCATAATATTACATTGTCACGCGATTTGCATATTCGTACAAAATTTCAACTTAATCGGAAACCGGGAAGTGGATCAAAATTAACTTGCAAGATTTGATTACAGACACACAACGGGACAGGTGAAAGTAAATAAAAGCGTGTAAAAATGTTCAAATGTTCGTCGAGCAACATACGGATGTGTGAAAGTACGGCTTTTATCAATGCGATAATTGGGGCGTAATAAATAAATAATAAACAATAATGATGTATTTTCTTGAAAAAGGATTAAGAATGTAGTCAAATGGAGAAAAAGTAACGCAAGAGGTTAAGAGTCCGCAGGACCGCAGTAAACTCGATTCGCCATACAAACATAGTTACGCTCTCATTTTAAAACTACGTGTTGCATTGTAACGAAACTTTGCATGTACAATGACATGAGGTATATCCAGGTCTGTAATTAGTTTTTGTAGCTTCAGATACCATAGTAAAAAAAATACAGCGTATTTAAGTTTTTCATACAAAACTTGTTTTTGCTGTATTTCGTTTGTTTTATAAACTAAACTATAACTATAGCTCATTTCATTGTATATGCAAAGTTTCGTCACAATCCAATACGTAGTTTTGAAATGAGAACGAAACTCCGTTTGTATGGGAAGGTGAAATTCGGCCGAGCTTACTGCTGACTCTTAAATAATCATCCTACTAATATTATAAATGCGAAAGTTTAGATGTTTGGATGTTTGTTACTCAATCACGCTTAAACGGCTGAACCGATTTGATTGAAGATTTGCACGAAGATAGTTTATAGCCTGGATTAAAATATAGGATAGTTTTTATCCCGGGTCCACGCCGAAGAAGTCGCGGGCGGAAGCTAGTAAAATTATAAGTGTCCAAAGTTTCAAGAGGGGGTTCTGTCCCTTTTCCGCAAAACGCACCTTCATATGAAACGATTGTCATTTACTATGACGCTCGAAGATCGTGACGTCACGATCTGCTAGCGGATAGCTCTGAATGGGAGTTTCGTCGTTAGGCATATATTTTTGCCTTCTTTCTTTTGAAGAATAGTACATTACTGCAGAGGCCGTGAAGTAAGGGATTGCTCCAGCAATCCCAGTTCCGGACGAGGATTGTATAGTGCTTTTCTCAAACGATGTGAGGATATATAAAAATAAAAATAATTACAATCGGAACGAAAGATCAGAAAACAATTGTGTAATTGGCCGCCTTTTTAATTTTTTAAACATGCCATTTGAAGAAGTCGTTCGAGCACCAAGTTTAACCGCACATAAAGTGTAGCACCTACCATAGATTTTGTTTTTTTTTTATGTCGCAAGTATGCTTACAGTCTAGTGGTGGTTGGCAGAATGTAATTTTTCCTTTGTCAGTTTAATATTAGTAAGCAAATTTAAAAAGTTAGAGTAGCGGACAATAATGGTTTTACTTGGGTTTTCATACATTACTTCTTGGCGTAAGGCCAAGAAGAAATGTAGGGAGCCATAAACAAGAAACTTCATGTCTTCATTTCGTGATATTAACGCATACATTTCCGAGCATGTTTGAGAAAATTTTTTTTTTTGAGTTTACACCCGGAGAATACGGCAGCTCTAAGCCTGTTCAGAACAGGTAGGGTGGTAGGTGCTTAGGTTGCATTTCTGTTGGGTCATTGTCGTTTCCCTGAGAAGAGACATAATGGGATGAGTGTAATTGGCACCTTTAATTTCCACAAAAGGAATTTCATTAAGTTCCCTTCATCCAACTGTTATAATATAATGAACTGTATTTGGGTCAAAAATAACTATTTTCTTAATAAAACTGTTGTTATTTTTAGGAAACTGCTGTCATGATCGCTCAGGCCTTGAAGTTGAATGCTCCATCTTCAGATTCTAAAGGCGAACCTAGCAAGTTCTACGGTGGAGAACTGAGGTAAGCCTAAACTAAACATAAGTTATACAATCTCGTATATTATTTGATTAGGTTTGACTCTCAGACCAAGAAAAAAAGACAGACGGAGCGTTACGAACAGTCAAGTGATGCCAAACCACATACAAACAAAACCAAGCTACATCAAGTTTAGCACACGCTCACGCACACATATACAAACAAAATTGCACAAAACTCTTCAGCACGTGTCGTAATGCTGTCAAGACATTTATTTCGAGTTTTGTGCGATTCAATTTGTTTAGCGTGTGCTAAACTTATGGGGCTTGGTTGAAAACCGGTTGGCTTCACTAGACTGTTCGTAACGCTCCGTCTGTCTTTTTTTCTTGGTCTGAGGGTTTGACTGTATGAATTGTATTTGACCTGACATCTTTAACCCAGGGATGTTGCAGACATTCGCATCCGCATCCCGTTCCGCATGATTTTGAACATCCGCATCCGCAAAAATTGATGCGGCGTTTTTGCGGATGCGGATGTAGTACAGTTCGCGACTATCATTACTACTTCATTTCGTTTCTGTAATTTGATGATTCGCCGTATTCGCTATTGGTGATGCGTTAGGTTTGCAACGATTGTAAATCAGTCGCAACGTGTTCGAGTCCTGTGTGACCCTAAAGACGTTGCTTATTTATGTTTTTGAGTGTTTTGCCTCAATATCCGCATCCGCGGATGTCTAAAAATTCGCATCCGCGGCATCCCTGCTTTAACTCCCGACGCAAAGAGAGGGATGTTATAAACTTATAAGTTTAACATGTCTGTGTATATGTCTGTGGTATCGTAGCCCCCAAACGGATGAACCGATTTTCGTTTAGTTTTTTTTTATGTCATAGATAATTTTATCCCGAGTGTTCTTAGCCATGTTTCATGAAAATTCAGTCGTTCAGTTCAGCCATTTTTGAGATATTGGACTTTGATCTAGTTGATGAGGGGATCTGACTAACTTCCTTATGTCCGATCGATTCGAAATTTGGTACCATGTTACTTCAATGATATTGAAAGTATATAGTAAGTTAACCATGACCTGATCAGCCGTTTGAAGATCATCAGCTGTTTAATAGTTGATGAGGGGATCTGACTAACTTCCTTATGTCCGATCGATTCGCAATTTGGTACTGTGTTACTTCAATGATATTGCAAGTATATAGTAAATTAACCACGACCTGATCAGCCGTTTCAAGATCATCACTTTAAAAAGGACAAAATAAAAGTAAAATTGAAAAAAGTAAAAACCCCCGAAACAAAAAATAAACTCTAAAAACTAACAAATAATATGTTAAACCTTTTATAATTATTATCGTCACACCATCGTCGTATGTAAGTTCAAATATTTTTATTTTCCAAGCGTCGTCGTCGCGTCGGGGGACCGCTTCAGTCGCCCGACGGTCCCCCAACGCGACGTGCTCCCAACGGTCATCGTGCCACTCTTTGGGCCTATGTCCATCAGTGGTCTTTCAGCTGATATAATGATGATGGTGGCGATATGGCGGGATGCGCCGAGAATTTTCCCGAGAGCCGTACGCACACGAAGACTAATAGTGATTCGTGATTCGTTCTCCTGACGTGTGTTTGGTTCGCACTCGCAGGAAGGAGACGGGCGGGGACTTGGTGCACGTGGCGCTCGGCGCGCCGGGCGCGGCCGCCGGCTCCGCGCAGGCGCTCGCGCTCGCCGTCGCCGCCAAAGGTAAACACGCACTCCGTACATCATCAAGGCGTCAAACAATCAGCCGGCCCCTGAATAGTGACCGCCATGTCACTGTCGGGAAGGGCGGATTCCTCGCCAGCAGCGAACGAAAAAACCGGCCAAGCGCGAGTCGGACTCGCGCACGAAGGGTTCCGTACCGTTATCTATAAAAACGTCAAGAAAATCACGTTTGCTGTATCAGCTGTATAGGAGACCCCTTATATATTTTTTTTATTCTGTTTTTTAGTGTTTGTCCGGTGACGTAGTCTAGGCTACTTGCTAAAATACTCATAAATGTGCGAACAAATATTAGAAGCTACTTATCCTAAAGGAGCCTGGAGTTCGCTGACCTAACCATCTTAAGAAATAGGTGTATGCGGTTGTTTTTGCGTAGGTGCCATTTGACCTTGCAACCCAGAGAAGTCATTGTGGTCAGACTACATACACATTTTAAAAACTATTTCATGTTTTATCTATAGTGAGGGTTGGTTTTTGGGTGAGTTTTTGGGTTGTTGGTTTGGAGGAGTAAGGCGCTTGATCGTGTATTTAAATATTTATAAACGACTAGCTTCTGCCAGCGACTCCATCCGCGTGGAACTCGTTTATATCGTAGGTCGATACAAACTTTCATCCCCCATGTCACCCCCTCGGGGGATGATTTCCGGGATAAAAACTATCCTATGTCCTTCCCCGGTATTCAAACTATCTCTCACCAAATTTCATCTCAATCGGTTCCGCGGTTTAAGCGTGAAGAGGTAACAGACAGACAGACTTTCGCATTTATAATATTAGTATGGATTAGCTTCTACCCGTGACTCCGTCCGCGTGGAACTCGTTTATATCGTAGCTCCATACAAACTTTCATCCCCCATTTCACCCCTTCAGGGGATTATTTCCGGGATAAAAACTAGACTATATGCTTCCCCGGGATTGAAACTATCTCTATACCAAATTACATCTAAGGGAGCGACCACACCGGTGCTTAACGCTGCGTATATGCGTTGACGTGTCGTATGCGTCACGTATTCTTCATACATTTTGCTGCGTATTTTGAGCAGCGGTGTGGTCGCACCTTGAATCAGTAACAGACAGACACGCTTTCGCTTTAGTATGGATATGATATGTATTTATGGATCAGTAAATTCTCGAAGAACCTTCTTATTCCATGCTAGTTTGTTCCATCCACAGCGAAGCTCAAGCGCTTCTTTCGTTCTTTCTCCAGCATCTTCTTTCTTCGCTAGCTATAAGATCAAAGCCCTTGCGCAAGTTGCGCATATATTGTTTGTTCTCGCCAAAAAGCTGTTCTGGAAGTTTGGTGGGTAATTTCATATATGTACTACTTTTGGAGATAAAAATGACAATTCAAATTCAATTCTGTTCAAATTATTTAATGCATAAAAGGGCACATGTCAAATACACAGAAAAATAGCATTAGAATAAAATAACATTAAATGATATTAAATGTCTTAGTTGTACAAAATAATAGTAATTGTAATGTCGATAAGTATGCTTTGATTAATATTTATAAAATTCCTTAATACTACAAAACGCCTTGTCTAATAAAAAATCCTTAAGCCTCGAGATTAATGCTCGTATGAAGAAGCTTCTTTGATTTCGGGGCTCAAATTATTAAATATTTTTACCCCGACTACCCGCAAAGAATTTGACGTACGCGCTAATGGAGCAGGCACTGGTTTCAAATCACGACCCATTTTTACCCGACTGCCGAAGGAGAGGAGGGTTATGTTTTTCGACCGTATGTATGTATGTATGTGACCTTTTTCTTTGGCACGCCCTGCAGCTTAAACCGTTTGACGGATCTTAATCGTGGGAGTGACATAGGCATAAAATTTGAAAAAAGCAGTTGGGTTTTTTGAACAATCTTTTAATTCTCTGGTCTGCTACAGGTCCTCTCTAATAACAATATCTTCCTTTTAGCATTGGGCAACGGTCCGATCACCAAATGGGGTTCCGACAACTCCGCCCTGGCGAAGGCGATCGGCAATATCGGGCCGTTCGCGGCGGCCGGCTTCAACGTGTCGTACGCGGACCACGGCATCTACGGAGCCGTGCTGACCGTGCCTAAGGATGAGGCCGCTGCGGTAATTCACTACAACTTTGACAAGATGGCTGTGCCATTACGTAGTCATATCTCACCAGGGCCGTATGTTGCCTATAGCTACCTTAGAGTCTCAAGGCTCTTCTATACAATGGGCCATCATGGTACAGCGAAAAAGACATACTTTCATCGCGATCCGACGCATAACTGCGTCCTGTCCTGCGGCCATCATAGCCCATTGTTAGACTGTAACACCTGTATAAACTGAAGAGATGGCGTTATTGACCCTCTATTTGAGCATTAGCTGTTTCTGCTTTTGCGCGGTACCACGAAGTCACGAAAATCAACGTTCGTGTATTGCAGCACATGTGATCTTAGGAGATTGAAGAGAGAGATTATGTAAGCCAACAGCGACGGCGGTTATACAGCCGACAGCCGACAGCCTAGCAGCAACCGCTGAGCTCCGAGCCTATTGTCGCACTAATATATTTCTGTTTTGTGTTGTTTTATACCGGGTGATTTTGGGGTCATGAACAGCTGTTCCGTACATTAACTCTCAATTAATTCACAGTTAATACGGCTGTTTTTTTTGCGATTTCGTGGTTGGTTCCGTGGAAAAAGTTGTTCAGTATGACCATTTTATTCGCACCTAGATAATTTTTATTTTTTGCTTTTTGCGACCATATTTTTATATTTATTTAGTTAAATCGTTTACTTTGTTTTGCAGGCTGTCAAGGCTGTAGCCAAAGCCATCCGTACACCGCCGTCCGCCGAAGCAGTGAAGGCCGGCAAGGCCCAACTGAAGGTCCAGCTGCTGAGCGAGATGGACGCCGGGACCAATCTCGCGGAGACCATCGCCGCGCAGGGCCTGCACGGCGGCTCCGCCAAGAGCCCCGCCGAGCTGGCCAGCGCTGTCGACCAGATCTCGGCGTCTGATGTCGCTCAGGTAATTCGAACGCTTCAATTGGATTAGGCTGGTAACACTCACTTTATTGATGATAAAAAAATACGAGAAAGAAAGAAAATAGAAAAAACATGAGAAAAGAAAGGCTACACATAATGCGTATTTTATTATACGTATTAAAGTAAGCTTAAGTTATTAACACAGTTAACGCGACGCTTGTTCATTCATATTGTATCTTGAGCGGAGCGAAAGATTCTAAAGTATAACCTTGAGCGTAACGAGGGATTCATTTGTTTACACTTAAGACAGAAATAATTTTGCTACAGTGGCACATGGCTTTTGACACCTTCCGTGAACAAAGTTTGGAATGATAACAAGTGTACGCATATTTGAAATTGGATGGGTATTTCCGGAGATTTCCCTGTACTTACTAGATTACAAAGCCACAGTCTCACAGACTTTTTCTCTTTATAATTTTTAGACCATACACTATTAGGGAAAGGCAGCATGTCTGAA
The DNA here is from genome assembly GCA_947049275.1 of Epinotia bilunana. Lineage (NCBI taxonomy): Eukaryota > Metazoa > Arthropoda > Insecta > Lepidoptera > Tortricidae > Epinotia > Epinotia bilunana. The sequence goes on from OX346265.1 coordinate 9,938,985, forward strand.
GTATATCTGGCAAATTAAATATAACTGTCTGTTTCAGGTTGTTTCGGCCGTCGCCAAGAGCCCGCTGGCGATGGGGTCCGTTGGAAACCTGGCCTTCACTCCATACACTGACGAACTATAAGAGTATTTATATACCACCATAGAAAAATATATAATGTATTGACAAGATAATTTAATGAGAACATCTTAGTAATCATGGGATAATTTATTGTTTTTCCTAAATAAATAAATGTTTTGTTATAGGTAAACTGTTTTCGTGAATGCTTATGCTATCCTAATAAAGGTACATTCCCTTCCTTCCATGTGCCAAGCGTACTGATAGGATACAATGATTTTTGCATCACACTATGAGACAAACATCTAAAGTGCAAGCCTCCGACTTCGTGACCTTCGTCGGTGGCACGACGTGAGTTTTCTGGCTAGACGGTTGGCCGACCACGCCACACTCCTCACGGTCGCTAGCGCGCGCTCGACGACCAAGGCCGTCCGAAGATGGAGCGAGATTGCGCTGGAAACAGCTGTCTACACGGTCCGTCCGGACTCCGGACCAAGGTCGCTCGGTCGGAGGGGTTTGTTGGCGACTGTCTGGCAGGCGCCTTAGATATTGGTAGATCCTCTACGGACGGGCAAAGTGTTGCGGGGCGCAAGGAGGTATGGCGAAATATGTGCAAGCATTTATGTAAACACATACACAAAAAAAGGAAGGTAAAATTTGTGTCCCTACTTGGAATAATGGAGTACTATGGACAGTTGTAGTGAATATTCACCACTTCATCAGAGATGTGTGAGGGTGCGTCTCACGAAATATAACAACATTATATGTATATGATATCATATTAATACAGTTTACAAGATATAATGAATGTTAGCTATAACAAGAAAATCAATACTTTTATAAGGAATAACGGTCAATTGACATAATATTCATATTTCATAACACTCATATTGACTAATTTCAGTTCGTATAACATACATAACACATATTATATTTTCCGTAAAGGTTTATAATAAAGAAGATTAGGTTAGGGCAGCTACAAAATGGGTATCAGGAAAGGGTACAATAAAATAGGGAAGTGAGGCTCCGCCTGCGGGAAAAAGGCCTCGACCCCCGTTCCGGGTCATTCTTATTGCAAAGGTTGTCCATCGCAATCCAACACGGCAAATGCGGCGAGCGTGATGGGCACCTTTGCACCGGGAATGACGCGGGGTGGGTTATTTGAGTAGTTTTAATTTAATTTAATTTTTTTTTTCTGCCTTGTACCTATATTTAATGTCGTTAGGTTAATTTAGTTTCTAAATGTTTATTTCCTTGTATAATTATCCAGAATGTTTTTAAGTTTATTTATGAACATATTATAATTATAATAAACGTCTTCGTGACTTATCAACTCTAGCCAATTTATTTTTTCCAAGTGTTCTTTAAGTTTATCTATATTTTGTTTACTAATAAATTAAACATGTGGGTATAATATATATTAAAGTTTGATATTATTTGAAGATAAAAATGAATATAAGGCCTTAAACATATACAAGGATGAGTCATTAATATATATAGGAGTGAAAGAATGGATACAGGAAAAGGAACTTTAAGCAATGACAGCTGGATTAATAATATTGAGTGATCGTATTGGATTTTGATAGTAAAAAAAAAAATGTGGTTTAGGTCACCGGGATCAGCTGCCTAATCTTGAAAGATGCACCGGTGTACACAAGTGACCCAGTCATGCGGATTAACATACTGGTTGCTGGTTTTAAAGTTCTAAACTGTAGGTGTTATGAATATCGATCATCGATCAATCGATATATCAATTGGTATTACATCTAAGTTTATTTATTTAATCGTATGGGAAGGCAAGTCGCTTACTGAAATAACATATTAATTTATACTTAATCTAAATTTTATAAAAACTATGGATAACTATAATTTTATATCTAGCTCCTTCACCCATTTGGCTGCGTCCACATCAGGAGAGAATAAATCAAGGGATGCCCCAGCATATTTGCGTTTTGGACAGTCATAGATGATGTGGTGGATAGACTGCACAGGTGCTCCGCAATCACATGCCGGTGAAGTTTGCCCACATTTGAACATATAATCCCCACATAGTCCATGTCCGGTTCTTAGTCTGTTCAACTGACACCACTCCCGTCTGGGGGCCGAGGAGTCGCTGGGCTTTTGCGTGGGATCGTGGTTTTTATATCTAAGTAACATTATACTTTACGAAAATATATATTTTGAAATTATGCCTTTTGTTCATTATATGCAGTGAATGTTAACACAAAGTGAGTGTATATATTATGACTGTTATATGATAAGTCCTTATACCTTGTGTTACTTACCATTTGTGAAGCCGTGTTTTCATACTCTATTGATAATTATAGCATACAAGGTATACTAGTTATTTGACACCTTCTATGCTTCACTAAGGGTCAGATATGCGAAAACACATTACCTTGTGTTACTTACCATTTGTGAAGCCGTGTTTTCATACTCTATTGATAATTATAGCATACAAGGTGTCAAATATACTAGTTATTTGGCACCTTGTATGCTTCACTAAGGGTCAGATATGCGAAAACACATCTGTGGTGGATCAGCTTTATTCTTATGCAAAATCATGTATGGACATTTTTGTCATCATGTATGATTTTGAAGTCCCCGTAAGTTATTGTGTTTTATAAATGTCATAATAGTGAAACAGCCTAGTCCTTTATACATGCAATCATAAGTGAGTTTTTACACATTCTTGGTGAAGACAATGGCAGAAACAAAATAATAATGAGCAAGTCAGTGGCATTTTTAGAGATATATGAGGTGGCACTGAGTGTATTATAATATATTTACAATGTCAAACTGATTCTAGAGATAGCTTCCATGAAAGCATGTGGGCCATGTTACTAGTCTGTTATCTAGTCTATGCCACAGAATCATATTTATAGTATTCATAAAAAATAATACAATAATGAAACACAGATTAATATTAACTATTTTATTGCACTTCAGCTTCTGTTAAAAGCATATTAGGGATTCCTTTTGTGATTGGGAACTGTCTGCCTGTCTCCGGGCAAGTGAGATGACCTTCCTCAATTTCAACTTCTAGTAAAACTCGGTGAGCTTTCTTCAAAAAATCCTGGTCTTCCTTAGTATTCTCTAAAGTTTTAGGTAAGCCTTCACTGTGTCCTATACTATCTGCTGCATTCCATAACACCTGCCAATCCAATTTAGGAATAACACGGGTAACAAATTCAGGATTAAAGTCTACTTCCATAATTTTTACATCGGTAGCGCTAATGGCAAGTGGATAGCCGGTTGAAACACCTTTTAAGCACTTGGATGTTAACATGTTGTGGGTTATGAGCTTCATTGTACTTTCTTCTGCGACGTTTATACTATTTTCGTGTGATAAATACTACAACTTGTTCGAAAGAAAGTCCACCTGAGCCTTGCGCTGCTGCTTTTCAAGTTTTCAGTTTTCACTGCTTTTAGCGAAATTAGTTTTTTTTTGGCAAGGCAAATCAAATCGAATTCGGCATGCAGCTTTGACAGTTTAAAGTACGTTCCTTTATATTTTACCCAAAGAGTATAATAAGCATATGTTTTACCTAAATGATCGTAATGGCACTATTCGTTTGTAACATTTTCCCATCAAATATGCATAATCAAATTTTGGGATTGAAGCAGTGTTATCTAGTTTGATCCGGTTGAATTAAAAGTGGCAAGTGGCTAAAAATATATAAGTTTAATAAGGAATAACCCAGGTTTATGAACGCTTTTACTTAAAGCCACACTAGACCGTCCTGCACAGCACTCCTGCAACCTATGAAGCACAGTGGAAGCGCTCCATAAGGGTATGCGCGCACGAGTAACTTTTGTCGCCGGCGACAGTAAATCTGTCTCTTTTGTACGCTCGAAGTGAGATAAAGAGAGATGTACTGTCGCGGTGACAAAAGTTGCTCGTGCGCGCATACCCTAAACTATACGTATCGCGGTGAATCTTGTTCCTTACGACAGATGTCATCTCCGTACAATGTATAACCTTAATGCCTGCAACACACTGGCGCGGCCTGCGGTGACGGACAATAGTAAATTTGACAGCTAATGATAAGTTTACTATGGTCCGCCGCAGCCAGGCCGCGCCAGTGTGATGTGGGCTTAAAACGTAAAATTCTATTCTACTGAGATGACAGCTGCATAATTAGGGATCAAGATTCACCGCGATAAGTATAATATGCAATATAGTTGGAATGAGACATGCAACTATACCCTTACTACTACCCTTTTATTCTAATAGTAGCAATAAATAAATATTTATTCTTTAGTACTTTTTTTACATTACACTGCATTGTGTTTGAAAATCGAAGTTCGGGTATCTCCATCTCTATTGCACTTACGCTACTCGAGTGACAGGGATGCATGTATGCGAATTTCTATTTTCGATTTTCGTGGTAGCGCCGCGTTGAGGGCCTACCGCGAAACGAAAACAACTTTCCTTCGTGTAGCTCTCTCTCGGTTGCACTTGCACGTTCGAGCGACAGAGAGATCCTTATTCCGAGAAATAATCAATGCCACCAACATGACATTTTATTTTTGATGTATATATAAATATAGACAGCGTTTATCTGTAGTCATAGTATTGTACTGTCTGTGTCATGCATGTCATTGTCATTTGTCATTATTTGTCAAATTCTGTTAGGTCAGCTCAGTCAGTTGGATTGGAAATAGTAGGTAGCGACCAAAAATATCTACGTGTCGTGAAGGTTTTTTTTGTAATTTTTGATCCCAAATTAACAGTCTTGTTTTTTTGTGAATAAACAGCACTTAACTTTGGACCATTATGGCTAATAGTGAATTTTCAGCAGAACAGGAAGCAGAAACTAAAACTCCGTCAGCATCTACATCACATGCCCCTGCGAGTACTAGAACTCAACTCTTTCAGGCATGCGCTACTCCAACTGTGAATGTTCATGAGGGTGAGCTCTGCCGACTCACTGAAGAATTATCATTGCGGCGATCAACCGTGAAATCAGATCATGGTCAAAATGGGGCAGAACCTTCGAAGCCATTGTTTACACACGTAAGTGAAACTAACAATGAAATTCCGAGCACTGCAGTCGGAGCTGCTAATAAGGCCGAAAGTTCTACGCCTGCGAGTACGAAAAAAAAGAATGCAAAGAAAAAGAAAAAGCTTAAACAGTTGCAAATGTCACGAGCGAATGCTCCGCCGCAGCAGCCGCAATCCGCGCCAGCTGCACCTGAAACCTTGCCCAGGCCGTCCCCGCCCGACTTCATGCTGCAGAATAATCTTACAATTCAAGAATTATTCAACAGACAGTTTACCCCACTGTATGCACCATCACATTACTTAGAGAATATGAGTCACCATCCTCAATATCAGTTCATGTATCAGCAACAGCTACATAATGCTGCAAGTACTCCTAACTCACCACATGGGCTACCCATGTTCGGCAGTCCTCAACCAGACATGGGACAAAGACAGGTAGATGCAATTAGTCCAAGATATGTACAAAATGTGATGCAACACCCTCTGCTCAATAAGTCATATTCAGTTGATAGTTATAATCAGTATCAACAACAACAACAGCAGCTACAGAGGCAAAGTGTGGGGAACATAGAAGACCCAAACTCAGACAGACACACACTGCGGAAGAGACTACCGCGCCGTATCGTCGCCGCGGATAACAAACGAAGCAGCAGAACTAAAAGCAAAGAGAATAATCAGCATGCTGATGATAAAAGGTTTGGACTTTATATGCCTGCTAGCGAAGTAGAACTGGGCTTGAAGAGCAAAACACTGATTGAAGGAGTTTTGCGTATTAACCCAAAACAGTTCACACATGCATATGTATCAAGTAAAGATAGATATGAACAAGACATTCTGATAGAAGGGATCAAAGACAGAAACAGAGGTTTGGAAGGTGATGTTGTTGTTGTGGAAATTATCTCTGATTGCAGCAATGATGAGGCTGATACAGAAACTGGTAAAAATGATTCAGAAAATGCTGACGATGTTGACAAAGATGTTGAAAATCAGAAGTGTTATGCAGGAAAAGTTCAAAATATTGAAAATGACAAAAGTTTTGGTGAGGATGCCAAAAATGATACTGAAAATTCACCTAGACCAGAAAACAAACAGAAGCGAGGTAAAGTAGTGTATCTCAAAGAGAGAGTGCACAACCGGACATGTATTGGGGTTTTAAAACTGATGCCAGACAAAAATAGGCAAAAAGCCCTTTTCGTGCCGCGTGATCACAGAATACCACGTCTCAACATCCCATTCACAAGTTGGCCTGACAACTTTTATAAAGATGCAAAAAGCTATGAAAATACAGTGTTTTTAGCCCAGATATTAGACTGGTTTGATTCTAGATTTGCTACTGGGAAAATTATACGAAATATAGGCCAGTCTGGGGACATGGTGACAGAGACAACAGCTATTCTGGCACAGAATGACTTGGATGTTACTCCATATGGTCAGAAATATAGTCATCTGTACCCAAGACTAGACTATGTAATACCAGAAGAGGAAATAATGAAGAGGGAAGACTGCCGCAAACTCTGTATTTTCAGCATCGATCCGTCCAATTGCCGTGACATTGATGATGCTGTATCTTGTAGAAAACTCGAAAACGGTAATTATGAGATTGGAGTACACATATCTGATGTTGCTCACTTTTTGACTGAAGGCACGGAGCTAGATGCAAAAGTAGCAGAAAAGGCTACAACTATTTATTTAGTAGAGAGAGCTTATCACATGTTGCCAGACGAGCTGTGTATGTTATGCTCCTTGTTTCCGGGAGTTGACAAATTAGCTTTCTCAGTGTTTTGGGAAATAACTGATAACGCTGAAGTTCTGAGTCACAGATTTGCCAAAACTGTGATTCATTCTTGTTCACAGCTGGCGTACGAACATGCTCAAGCTATTATTGAAGATAAAGACGACTCTGACTTCCCAGAGTTGTACAATGGTTTCCAGTATAAGGATATATATGAAACGGTTAAAATTTTAGGCAAAATAGGTGCCAAATTCCGACGGAGCCGTTTTGAAAACGGTGCTTTACGCATTGACCAACCTAAGGTTGCTTTTCATTTGCACGCGTTTAATGGATTACCAGAATCATTTTGGATTTATGAATCGAAAGAGAGCCATCAGCTTATTGAAGAATTCATGTTGCTTGCTAATATGACTGTTGCGGAGAGAATACATAAGGATCATCCACAGTTGGCATTTTTAAGGTGTCATCCTCCACCAAGCGGATTCATGCTGAGGCAGTTAGCCAAATCGCTAAAACCCATGGGAATTGATTTAGAAATAGGATCAGCAGGAAGTCTTCAGAGGTCAATCTTGCCATATGTAGGTCCTGACAATGAAGACAAAGGTAGAGCTATGGTGCTAAGCATGCTCTGTGCGAAACCTATGGCAAGAGCGAAGTATTTTTGTGCTCATGGCGTTGATGACGATGATTTTCACCACTATGCTTTGAATGTACCACTCTATACACACTTCACTAGTCCTATTAGGCGATATGCGGACATCATGGTACACAGGTAATTAAATCTTATTCTGTATTCAGGTTACTGTAATATTTTTTACGTCACACCTGGCCACAATGTGCATTATGGCCAGTTGAAGATGTAGAATTGTGTACTCACCACGGGCAGTAAAAAAGAAAGCCCTCTATCGCATATTTACAACCCTCGCCTGCGATTTCGGGCTTTCTTTCTTTTACAGCCCATGGTAAGTAATGTACTAAAACATGTCCGGGGGGCCACGCTCATGCGATAAAATATTAATTACATACTAATAGATTGTGGATCATAATGCGAATATATGTTTGTGTCCATTTCACATTTCAATAATGTTTCGTGCGCTTGCCTCCACACTCGCCCCGTGACACAACGCGCGAAACATGAACCAACTGGATGCCCAATTCAATTGTTTTATTCATGTTCTCAGGCTACTAGCAGCAAGTCTCAGAAACAGCGGTTCACCAGAATGGGAAGTCGACAAGGTTCGCATGATAGCAGCACAGTGCAACAAACAAAAGTACAACGCCAAGAAGGCTGGTGAGATGTCCTCCGAACTGTATACGCTGAAGTACATTGAGATGCACTCGCCCGTGGTGACGGATGCTGTGGTGGTCGAGGTGCGGGAGAAGTACCTTGACGTCATCATAGTTGCCATGGGGCTCAACAGGAGGGTCTACTTCAATAGCGTAAGTTTGCATTTATCTTGTTGTCAACACAGTCCATCCTCAAATCAATAAATAAATATTAGGGGACAATCTAACACACATCGAATTAGCGCCATAGTAAGCTCAATAAGGCTTGTGTTATGGGTACCAGCCCAGCCAGCAAGATTTACGGCCAAAATATTATTATAAATACAGACGATTGCTTTAGCCTAGTTGGTAGTGACCCTGCCTACGAAGCAAGAGGTGCCGGGTTCGAATCCCGGTAAGGGCATTTATTTGTGTGATGAGCACGAATATTAGTTCCTGAGTCATGGATGTTTTCTATGTATTTAAGTATTTATTTATCTATTTAAGTATGATTATCGTCGTCTAGTACCCATAGTACAAGCTTTGTGTAAGGATGTCCCGTAATATTATATATATATATATATATATATATACATAGAAATCATTACAACACTCAGGAACAAATATTCTTGTTCATCACACAAATATTTGCCCTTACTGGAATTTGAACCCAGGCCCGTGAGCTTCGTAGCCCCAACAACACGTTTCTGACTATTTTGTAGTCACAAGCGTGCATAGACTACGGTTTACCGCTTTCCACCAGACAGCGGTACGCTATTGCCTTCATCATCAGATCATATTCATCTTGGACATAACTGCGTTACTAATATTTTTGTTACCCTAAAACGAGCACTACGTACCTACCCCATAAGTAGGTATAGCGTATCTCCCGGGGACTCCCCCTGATGTGTACCTACAGATACTTAGTCTGTGCTCCTACTATCAATCGCTTCGTTTCGTTCATCTATCTGTCGCCTTTGCATATTCAAGCGACAGAGATAGATATTGCGCGCTTCGACTTTCGATTTTCGTAGTAGTGCCGCTGCTGTTTCCGGTTAATCGGTGACGGGTATTTCTTTGTTTGATGGTGCGTTTACACCGACAAACAAAACAAGGCACATGTGAACTATAAGGTCTATAAGTATAGGTATATATGTGACTAGCTGCCCGCGCGGCTTCGCCGGCGTATTTAAAAGAACACAGGCAAACCCGAGGGATAAATATAACCTATAAGCATCCAGAAAGTCCATTCTTCATGCAGGTGAAAAAAAAACGGCTAAGCGGTTCCGGAGATTATCCATTAGTCATTACATACAAACTTATATTATACACTTACAAAGCTACAATCTCACAGACTTTTCCTCTTTAAGTATAATATTAGTATATTACGCACAGTTGTTACGAATATTGGGGTTAACTGTATATGATTAAACTAGCTTCTGCCCTCGACTCCGTCCGCGTGGAACTCCTTTATATCGTAGCTCGATACAAACTCGTCCCACATTTCACCTCCTCAGGGGATGATTTCCGGGATAAAAACTATCCTATGTCCTTCCCTAGGACTCAAACTATCTCTATACCAAATTTCATCCAAATCGGTTCGGCGGTTTAAGCGTGAAGAAGTAACAGACAGACAGACACACTTTCGCATTTATAATATTAGTATGGACTAGCTTCTGCCCGCGACTCCGTCCGCGTGGAACTAGTTTATATCGTAGCTCCATACAAACTTTCACCCCCCACTTCATCCCCTTGGGGGATGATTTCCGGGATAAAAACTATCCTATGTCCTTCCCCAGGACTCAAACTATCTCTATACCAAATTTCATCCAAATCGGTTCAGCGGTTTAAGCGTGAAGAGGTAACAGACAGACAGACAGACACACTTTCGCATTTATAATATTAGTATGGATTAAAATAAGGGTTGTTTCAAACCGTCGGTATTTGTGAAGCCCGCCACATACATACGGAATTCCGTTGCTTAATTCCGCTGGTCCAGCTACGCCTAGAAAGACAAACTGCTGCAGTTTGGCGAAAGGCTCCTCTACACAATAGGCCATCATGGGCCATCATAAAAGGACGCAGCTATGCGTTTAGAGCCGTCATACTCAACCTTTTTTTTTAAAGCAAAGACATTTTAGCTAAGGAGCGCTGGGCCACAAGGTACATATTTAAGGTTTTTATACTAGGATCGCATGGTGTTTGGCGGGCCAGTCGGGCCACTCGCAAAATCTCGGCGGGCCGCGGCCGCAGGTTGAGTACCTATAGCTGCGTTAGTGGGAGAAAGACATACTTCCAACGCATAACCGCTTTCCTGTCCTGCGCTATGATGGCTCTTTGTGTAGAGTCTGTTGTTTTTGGTAATACACATACAAAAGGAATTCATACGCAACGCATGTCTGTGTTAGGGTCATATTTTGAATGAAGTAGTTGCAGTCGGAATCATACAAGGAATTTCGTATTGACTTTCGATTGTAGAGTTGAGCCTGTATGTGCTGGGCATTAAACGGTTGTATCGGAAGTTTGTCAGTTTTCTATGAGATGACAGGTATAGTGAGATGTTTTTAAGATGTCCGAATGATCATAAACTACTTATCAGTTCAAAATGAAAGAAAGAATTAATAAAATAATGCACCTGAACAGCTATATCATTGTTTCCGATAAGCTATAAGGTCCAAGTTGTAATCCATACTTAAATTATAAGTGCGTCTGTCTGTCTGTCTGTTACTTCTTCACGCTTAAACCGCTGAACCGATTTAGATGAAATTTGGTATAGAGATATTTTGAGTCCCGGGAAGGACATAGGTTAGATTAAAAACATCTCAACCTTAAGGCGTATACTGACGGTCTTCCATCGTTCGCCGCTCAGTAAGGTGTGGTCGATGCAGTTTAGGGTTAACGGCCCGGCCACGACTTCGAGCGGCGGCGGCAGTGGCATCGGGTTTTCTAATTCATTGCGTGTGATCCCAACATTGCTAACCAACCACAGTGTGTCGCGCGTCTCGACCGCGCAATGAACAGATAAAACGCTTGCCGAACCGCAATTTGCGCAATGTCGTGGCCGTGTCTTACGGCAGATGTTAATGGAACTTTCTTTTCTACAGGACTTCCCGGGTGATTACGAGTGCGTCAAGAACGACGCAGGCGCCAAATTGTCCCGGATGGAAGTGGAATGGCACAGTAAGAAAGATACACCGAATGCCCCGCGAATCAAACAAGTAATAGAGGTATTCTCCATTGTTACAATAGAAATGTGCAAAGGCAACGACATGGTGAAGGTTGAAACCAGGCTTGTGAAACCGGAGGTTACTATGGAAAACTGATACCAGCTTCAATCCTGTGACTGCAAGGCAATCTTGCAGGTCAGACTAGTTTAATTTAAAATACTGTTGCAATGGAATGTAAAAGTTCCATATTAGAACAATTTTAACCTACTGTACACTTATTCTGACTGTAAAGTACAACTTAATTAGGTGATTCTGACTGTTGTTAAGTAGTAATTTAACAATCAATGTTGACAAGCAAAACTTGATAGTTTAAAATCGTTGTTCAAATTTGACGCTGATGTTTTCTTTGACATTAGCTTAATTAGAATAATTTGTGTCTTTTATCTCTATTGGAAAAATTAGATAATGAATTGATAATGTGATCTATGTATGCACAGCAAACTAAGCTAAGATGTTCAACTATTTTGTAACATTTATTGTATTATTTTATATTTAAGTGTTTTTAATGACATGAAATTTGGAGGGTCTTGTAATATATGATAATAGCCAATGTGGCATGATGGCATTTTTATTAATTATGTATGAAATTATTAAATATGTTTTACCTATTTTTTATGAGTATGTACTGGTTGTATAGAATTATGAACTTCAATGTGTCTTTGTTTTAATTTGTTTCAATATTTCAAGGTGTTCTTGAATACTCTAGATTCAGTAGAGATATTACTTTTCTACTACTATTGATGTGATGAAATGCTTCTTGCCTAAAACGGTAAAATTGAATTGAGTTGACAAATACTCACAGTCAATGCACGGTTATGGTTTCTGTTCTTTTTAACATATATGATATTAATTAACCACACATAGGTTTTTGTCATTTGTGTGAAAAGATCCAACCTAGCCAACTCGTACATATGCACATAAAGCACTCGTCCCGCTGGCACTTACATACTTGCTAGTAAGGGACAAATACTTTATGTCCGACATATATATGACCATAATAGCTGGGCAGTGGGCAGGTAGTGTTGTTAGCAGTCTTGCCTTTTTTAGACAACCATCTCAGGGTTAAGTTCAAATGCTCAATCTGCATGTTTGTAACTTCCTTCAACTGTTGTAGACAGATCACCAATACATTATTTGAGTAATATTTGTGTTTTCTTTTTAAACTATATTTTATAGAGCTTGTGTTTTCCTCCTCCATCCAGTATGGAGGAGGAAAACACAGTTTAAGGATGAGGAACGTAGTTTGAGGATGAGATAGTTAAGGCGAATGTCACACTACGCCGCATCTCCGGACGGAGGTGCGGAGCTGCATACAAATACGGAGGTGCGGCGCAGTGTGTCGTACCACACGGAATTTATATACAAACTGAGGTACTTGCATACAACGAGCTCCGCATCTCTGTCCGGAGATGCGGCGCAGTGTGACATCCACCTAATATCAATATCATACAATTCTCGTGCTAAAGACAGGTACACTATATATATATAGAGTAGAGTATAGACTCTACTCTATATATATATATGAAGGCCGAATCGAGACGATGCTGTTTGCATAGTTAGGATCACGATAGAATGGCTCGTCATGACTCGGGTGTGTATGCAGCTTAACAGGTAGCTGCTTCCACGCATCGCTGAGGCGCTGAAGGTATGTACATTTGTGATTGTGACATCGATTTTCGAGACTTGAAACACATTCCACACTTTGCAATTTGTTATGATTAAATTTAATGATGATAATCTCATTCCAAGTATAGCTGCATCTCTGTCGGTTGTTGTGACAAATTGCAAGACGACTAATGGTCCGTTAGGCGACGAAACTTACTAAAGTTATTGCGCTTGGGCTTCAAAAATAGATGTTTTAAATTGTAGGTATACTAACATAGTTCTTAAGTGTTTTCTTTTTGCTTTTCTGTTACTAACAATATATGGATCTGAGTTATCTGGAAATAAATAATTTTTTTTTTTTTTTTATTTTTTTATTTTTTCAAACTGCATGCATGTGCATCTGTTTCGTTAGTACAGCGAACCGGACCCGCAGAGCCATATTTGAGCAAATAAAAAAAGCGAAAAAATAAAGCGAATGAAGCTTTTTCGCAGCATTGCTTTGGTAATTTTGACATGTGTATGGTGTATATTGTGTCAATGTCAACGTCAAAAAAGGCCGGCATAAATAGTAATATGCTGTGCTCAAAGGTTGTGCTGGGAAGCCGGTCGTTGGTTTCAAAGAGAATATAACCACTACTGGTTTGTTTGATACGATACATGCTAGAAAAGTTGCGAGTTTTCATGCGATTGCGATAGGTAATTCAAAATTGTTGGCTGACGATTAGCACAAGGAGCATGGAAAATAAACTAATTATTGATAATATATTTTACAGTGAAAACTGTGAAAAGTATAATAGTATATCATCATTAGTGAGCCAATTGCAGTCTGTGTTATACAGAAATTTACAAACATCAGATCCAATCGCCACAGACCTTGTGGATTCAGATTATTTAGATGAAATAAGAAAGTTAACCAACGAAACTGATGTGATTGTACACTTCGGGACATCATTGAGAGACTTGAAATGTGTGATAACAGATGCAACCAGTTTTAGAGACCACACAGTTTATATTCGTTACGATGGACCAAAGACATTGTGTATCACTGATGCAGCTATACCACACTCAGAATTGCAAGATAAAGAGTATGAAAGTATTAAAGATATCGTGAGAGCATTTGAGGAACATATAAGTGGGTTATCCAGTTATTTTTATGAATTGGAACGGATTGATCAATTCTGCACTGTGATGGAACCTTCAAAGCCAACTTTTAGAGATAATTTTAGAAGAATACTTCTAGGTGACCATATAACTTAATCATTACATACTACTATTTAGTACATTAAGCTTTGCTTTGTTTCGGACTAGGTTGATTTGTGTAAGATTGTGATATTAATTTATATTAGGTACTGAGATGTTACATGATTTTTGGAACTACCCCTAAAGTTAGAGAATGAATCCCTCAAAAGCCATGTTTGGGTTTTAAAATGAAAATGGCTTTATTAATTTGAGTACAACTGACACATCATCACATCTGATTACATTAATAATTATATCCATCTCTTTCTGTTCAGAACAATGTGAAAGAGTCACATCAAATCAGAGGTGCTAAGTTGTGTTAGTCCCACTACTCTGCAAAGCCAGCCTAACTATAGCTGTTTAGCTGGTTGCCTGGCTTTTCTATTTTAATAAGTCATCCATCAATCATCATATTTAAATGTCTTAGTACTTACCTATGTCTGGGAATTAACATGTTCACAACCAAGAAACCGCCTAGCGAGCACTCATAATGTTTGCTCAGATTGAGCTTGCTAGGCGGGCAGTAGTATGAACACACTCCTATCAAATTCTGTTGGTTTCTGGTGAATTGTTCCATTTTTAGTCTGGTTGTGTGTTAAGATTCAAAATTACATACTTTTTAGAGTTGCCATAAAAGTACCGTTGATTGTATATTAATATCTAACAGACATTGTTGTACATGTTGCATTTGTCTACCTTTAATCATTTCTAGTCTCATCTACTCAAAGGTTAACTGGAAGGAATAAGTTTGCCTTTGTACTTAACATCTCTTGGTAATCATTAAACTATGATTATTATGTACAGTCAATGTCAAAGAGACATATTTAGTTTTCGCCTTATTACAATGAAATAAGGTGCAAAAGTAAGCATAGCTTTTTCGTCAACTGTACAATAAATAGTTATACTACCACAACTAATAACAGATGATAGAACCTGGCTGCATGTTGAAGTCACCCCCAAGGGCCTGGCAGCAAACGTACACTTGCTGGGTCACTCGGAACAATGGCAAGACAAATTACAAAGCGGGCTGCTTAACTGGGACCATGACAAGGACATTGTTGAGAATATTACAACCATGTTTGGTAAGAAGGAATATTTTACAAATTACTGAGAATTTTCATACAATACAAGCCCTACAGTCACTACTCATTTTCAACCAAAACATTTTTTTCTTAACTGAAGTAGGTACAAAAGAAAACAGAAAATAAAGTAAACTTTTTCATGCTATTTGTGAATATTCTTTTTTAATTCCATATTGATCTGATGATGGTATCCAAGATTAGATCAATATGGAATATGGAATCAGATGTCAATCTGATCAGTTCAAGTCAGTTTTTTTATTTTCATTTAATAGCTTTTAACATACTGTGTCTTTTAATAAATAGAAAACCTTTCAAAGTTCTAATTAAAAACACTATATTTCAGATATAGTTGATTTCCCTGAACGGGCCAAATCACCAGTTACTTTAGATGGGCCAGTAAATTCACCTGAAGAAGCAGTTTGCAACATTTGTCTGTGCTCGGAATTACCTGATGTTCCTGGTCTTCCTCAGCCCTTGTGCCAGAACCCACAATGTGTAGTTTACTTCCACAGGAATTGTCTGTTCCAGGTAAGTAACTATAAAATGATTTTTGGGGGTTCCATACCAAATAGGTAAAAAACCGGCCAAGTGCGAGTCGGACTCGCGCACGGGGGGTTCCGTACCATAATCTATAAAAACGGCAAAAAAAAAACACTTGTTGTATGGGAGTCCCCCTTAAATATTTTTTTATTTTGTGTTTAGTATTTGTTGTTATAGCGGCAACAGAAATACATCATCTGTGAAAGTTTCAACTGTCTAGCTATCGCGGTTCTTGAGATACAGCCTGGTGACAGACAGACGGACGGACGGACAGACAGCGAAGACTTAGTAATAGGGTCCCCTCCCGTTTTTACTTAAGAACTACTTGTTCTATCAATTTTTTTGGAACTATTGTAAAGGTGGTAAAATTTGGATTTATGAAGCTACTTGGAGTGAAAAGGAAAATGTTGAAATAAATCCCATACCCTCCCTTAGCTCCGATGATTAAGAGTAATAATACAGCAAAAATAAAACAACTAGCTCTATCTAGCGTATTTTTTTTATTCACCAAAAATCTTTTCTTAGCTAATTTTGTAATTTAATTACTTTTGTAAGTGTGTAATTTTGTCTTGAAATTTCTATGAGATTATTGTTAAAGTTCCTTCTTTTAAAATAAAAAAATATAGGAAATCGGTACACGTGATAAAAAAATATCGCTGACAATCAAATAACAATCATATGTCTAGAATCATATATCTGAAAATCTGACCTTATTGTTTCTTAATCTATTCAGAACGGCGTTTCAAAGCACGCGATAATGTCCAATGCACCCCCTTAAGCAGTCAACCTATAATAATATGATTGTTTCAGTGGCTGGTTGCCTGTTCCGGCGGGCGCCCACCGGTATTTGGAGTAGCTACTGGAAGCTGTCCCACTTGTTTACAACCAACTACTTGTAGTGATAACGATAATTAATGTATATGTTTTTTGTAAATGAAAACCTAATATAAGATTAAAATGTTTCTTTGTTTTCTTTTATAACGAGCAGATTAATTTATTTGAAGACAGTTTAGATACTATGGATGAATAAAGTAAGAGTACTAGGTACTTCCGTGCTAGTCTCATCCAGAAATGACCCGCGGTTTTTTTACGTCAACCATCGATCTGGTAGACAACCGACGCTTCTTTTTCCTTTAAAGCCACAAATCCGTTAACGTTTTGTCTGCACAAAAACACGTTCCTGCAAAATTGAAACCCTACTGCTGCTGTAGGTGATGGTGCCATTTTAGAGAGGTCTCTGTTGGTACAGAGACCCAGCAGAGCAGAGATCTAACTCCCATACATAATTAATGGTTTAATTATGTATGGGAGTTAGATCTCTGCTTGACACATTCGGAGGCAGTCTCATAGCCGATAACATGCGATAAACCGTTTGTGAAAGCACCTACGAGCACAGCGCCCACCTTGTGGGTTCCTAGCACTGATAGTGTTTACTTAATGATTCCCACCAAACGGGCCGCGCTTGCTCGCTTAGCGCCGCCGCATCGCAACGGATGCACGAGCACCCGGCGGTAGCCGACCGCGTTTTAATAGAGCGCATGCCCGCTGCACAGCCTTAGCCGAACGGAGCCGGTCAGATGCGACGACATCCGAGCACAGCTGTCCGCGTCCGTGAAGAGTGAAGAGGGAGGGAGTATCGGGACCCAATTCCATTTAAATATGAAATGCAACGTCTGTATTAAAGCCTCATATTTCTTTGGAAACTTGTAAAATGCGCTCAAGCGCTCTCCGGGTCGGTGAGAATCCATATTTCCATACTAATATTGTAAATGCGAATGTGTGTCTGTCTGTCTGTTACCTCTGAAACTTGGTATAGAGATAGTTTAGAGTCCCGGGCAACGACATAGAATCCTACTAATATTATAAATGCGAAAGTTTAGATGTTTGGATGTTTGTTAATCAATCACGCTTAAACGGCTGAACCTATTTGAATGAAATTTTTCACGAAGATAGTTTACAGCCTGGATTAAAATATAGGATAGTTTTTATCCCGGGTCCACGCGGACGAAGTCGCGGGCGGAAGCTAGTAATAAATATTTGGGGACAATCTTACACAAATCAATCTAGTCCCAAACTAAGCAAAACTTTTACTCCATGGTACACACACTAGACGACGATATACATACTTAGGTATATAGATAAATAAATACTTAAATACATAGAAAACATCCATCACTCGGGTACAAATCTTCATGGTCATCACAAAAATAAATGCCCTTACCGGGATTCGAACCCGGGACCTCCGGCTTGATTGACGGAAATCATCCCTTAAGGGGGTGAAAAATTGTATGGAGCTACGATATATAAACGAGTTCTATCCACACAGACGGGAGTAAGTTTATTATATTAGAGAAGCTAGTTTATATAAATACTAACTCAATCAAAACCCTCCAAGGCTTCTTCACATTGATGATTACATTACACCCTTTAGGCCTGTTTACACTTTGATAAGTGCTAGTGCATACAAAAGCTACAGCTACTCGCAAAAAATAGAACGGGCTCCTAATGAACTCGCACATATCAGAGTGCATACAAGTAATTAGGTGAAAGTAAAGATGTACCTCAGTACATCTTACGTACCTAGTGTCACGTTCGTGTGTACGTCATCGTACCTGAGAGAGAGAGAGATCTCAATCTCTCTACAAAGCCATATACACTAGCTTTTTCATCTTTATTTATTCGTCCGAGCCCGTGGTAATCAATGTGTTATCAACTGAGGTCATTACATCCATTATCTAAATGAAGTAAGGAGAAATACTAGGCACCGAAGTGAAAGCCTGATAAGTAAGAAAATCATTGTAATCATTGTTTTGTGTATGTTGATTGAGTCTGTGAGCAAGTTTTGTGAATTGTATTGCTATTTATAATACTTGATCATGATAAGTGAACAGGAAAACATGTAAGTCTAATGTCTTTAGAGAATCAATAAAACCCAAAATGCTTTTCTTTTTTAATTATATTAAAAATTACGTAGACATAATATTTTGTGGTTACATAGACTAATTCAGTATAAACAATGTTGAAAAATGCTTGCACCAGCCGTTAAGTTTTGTGATTGCCGATAAAACATTTTACTTAAATCAATTATAGCAATTCGCGGTGGTAATATTGCTGAAACCACAGAGCCTACCCTCCAACTCTTTAAACAAAAAAACATAAGCAGGTTTAGTATACAATTATTTTTTTTCATACAAGTCCGATTTCACATGACAACGTAATTACTATTTTAAGGCCAGTTGCAACCCTTTGCTGACTGCACTTAGAATTATATTTACATAATTCTTGTAAATTCACAGAGTTGAATTTGCACGAGTGCAATTAGAATTGTCATGTAAAAGCATTACTAATAATTGTTAAGAGTAATTTCATGACAAGGGCACAGTGTCGATGGTGCGGAGCGTCAAGCTGGTGCTGGAGCCAGGTGCTTGGGGTCCCGTCTCGCGGCAAATGTTCTGTAAAAAAAGAATAGCTTGCTATAGTCCATTTTACAGTTTAGCTTCTGCAGTAAATAATAGTTTTGTTAATTAGCAACACATAAACATTATGAAAATGCTCGGAAAGTATCAAAGTTCCACTTATGTTTGCTATTTTTAGATTTATAAAAACTAACTATAAGTACGTAATTTGATTGTGACGTCATCGTCACAAGCAGGTAATCTCACAAATTCCGACTAACAGAGCGTTTTTGACGTTTCATAAAAAGAAGCTGATTTGACTTTTGTCAAATACCGTATTATAAATTATAGCTAATTATGAAGTTATGATGATGGATGACGTATAAGCTATATTAAGCCGGGTAATCATTAGACAACATTTGTTAATAAACATTGTTTCTTCATGTTTCATCATCTCTGTAAACAGTTTATAAATAACGTTGATGAAACATTGTTTATTAAACATGTTGCCGTGTACCCCACTTCCGAGTGGAGAGCAAGACGAAACATCTAGTTTATAGCAAAAACCAACAGGTGTGGACGTGTGTTGCGCGAGTTTATAAACATGGAAATAATGTCTAAGGTCATCATCATCAAATACGTAAGTTCTATTCAAGAGCTAATATCTAATCCACCACCTTTTTTTTGTCGTAGATACTCTTGTCAATTGTTATATAAGCAGCACAGAGCATCACTACTTCCTCGGGTGACATCCTGGCAACAACTGACTAGTGTGGACTGCCAAGTTTCAGAAACAGTGTTTACGTTAAACTTGTTGGAAAACATGATGATCAAATTCATAAACAGTTTATTAACAAATATTGCCTAATGAATACCCGGCTTGTTTCACCGGAGTTTCACCAGAATTAGTTTGGTATCTTTATCTGAAAAGATCACAAATGAAAAAAAAGACTTTCATGTTTATATTATAAGTAGGATGTGTAGTTTTAAAATGTATGAGCAAGCAAAGCCACGTCATAAAATATAGCCCATGGCCATCTAGAAGATCCATTTTAATTATTGGTGGATTTAAAAAAAAAAATTGGATGAGTAGTTCTCCCTACATACAAACTTCCCTACATTAAATAGTATGTTAGATTATTATTATTATAGTTTTATTTCCACATGAGTGGCCCTTAAGGGTAAAAACATTAAATAGTCTGTTAGATAGTATAGAGTATATTGTCAATTTACCTTCACATGTATTTGATTCTTGAGCATTGCAGCACGTAGTATTAACATAGACGTTCTTCGTTGATATTCTCTACCCATGGTGAGACTTCTCTCAAAAGTTGTGCTCCTTTGATCAACATCTTTTGCATATAAGATCTTGTTGTGGGAATCAATGCGAGCTTGAATTTGACCATCCAGTATAAGTTGCATCAGCTCGTCTTCCAATGCAGTCACGGTGCGATTAAATGCTGCTGCCATCAAGTGCATGTCAGCTGACAAGTACGGACTAAAGTACTGGATCAGAGCCCGGTTGCGGATTTGCATGTACAATGAATTTAAATGTGGGGATAAATACATATCTAACAACAGATTGTCCCTTATCTCATCCAGTAACCTTAAGCAAGAAGCATACTTTGATTCATAGAATTTAAATATTATGTCACGTAACTGCGGCTCTAGCTCTAAAAATAATTTAAAAGAACTGCTAACTATGACTTGCTTCTGGAGCTCTGAACGATCAAATGTGGCCAGCGCACAGAGTCCTCCATAGATGGCAACATTGTTACTACTGAGCAACTCCGGGTAGTCACAATGGTCAATGCTGGCAGCCAAGAAATGTTTGGCTGCAGACTTGTACTTTTTTGTAGCCAATTCTGCAAGCCCAGCAGCACATTTTAAACGAGTCAAAATGGTTTGGTTTGTATCTTTACCAGGTACTTCACTGAAATCTGGTGTGCTCTCAGCCTTTGATACATAATTGAGGACATGGGCCCAATTCTGCAAATATACTGAGACCTTAACTACATTGAGGCACATCATGATGATGTGTTTTCCACTTGTGCAGTAATCCCTGGCTCTGGAGTAACACTTCAGTGCACTTGTCAAGTCACCACAATCCAAATAATGGTCCCCAAGGTCATCATGCCCTCTCCGAATGCTTTCTTTAATAGAATTTGTTTTATAATTTTTAAGATCAGTGTCTAATTTTTCCAATTTTATCGCCGCCTTTTTGGTCTTTGATTCCACCCATATGGTGTCTAGGACAGGGATGTCCTGCGAACCCATTTGTACTGCAATATCTGGCAGGCCAGCACTAGCTATTGCGTCTGCTAACTTCTTGTGTAGGGACTGATACAGGCTTACATTATATGTTGTCATGACATAGGATATAGCCATTTTGAGAGCTTCTAATCTCAGAGAGGGACAGTGATCTGCTACAAACATTAATCTGTACAACTTTGCGAAACCTGTGTAAGCTGAAGCGTAGGTTTCGAGGTCCAAGGTGGGATTTTCAACAACATAGCATTCAGATTCATTGTTTTCATTGTCTTCCAGGGGAACATCCACCTGCATAGGCTCTGCGGTGTTCTGTAATAACAACATTTTGATGTAATACTTACGAGCTACGACAATAATATAATGAATAACTTAGGCTTGATGAGAAATCTGCTTACCATTTCGTACATTTTACAACGAGAGTTATTTACGATAGTACGCGAATTCCACTGTCAACGCAGGAAACCAACCTAAAACACAACGTATTGCTGTAAGTTCTTAGTTTTTACAATACAAGGCTGGATGCTTCATGAGACTTTAAAACCGCACTCACTATTGTAAAACAGTTATTAAAACTATTTTACAGCAACAATTAATACGAAAATACCTTTATCATTACGTTTCTTATTGGCAGCGGCATTTTTCTTTTAATTGAACAGCGAAAAGAATCTGTAATGACGCACACACACGCTCAGAATACAATTGCAGATTTTAATTGTGACCGATCTACATAATATAATAAATAAAGTTGAATGTTTAATATACTTTATTTTTAGTGTATAAACGGCATGATTAATTAAATCAACTGATAATTTTTCCTCTTTTAATATTATATCAGTTAATGTACATACAGCTTAACCCCTACACTACGTCAAATTGTCAGCCATTATTTCTGCTTCTATTGAATCTGTGGTTGTATCCAATTATCCATAGAGTAGAGCTGGGTAGTTTCGACTTTTCCGTGAATCGAAACGTAACTGTTTTTTTTTTATCACAAAACTGGGGGGCTATCGCGAAACGAAAACGAACTTCGTTCGTGTATCTGTCGCTCGAACTAGCAAGTTCGACAGAGACGGAGATACACAAACAATGTTCGTTTTCGTTTCGCGGTAGGCCCTCAGCGGCGCTACCACGAACTTCGAAAGTCGAAGTTCGGGTATTTCCATCTCTATCGCACTCCCTTACTCGAGTGACAGGGATGCATGTATTACGAACTTCGACTTTCGAAGTTCGTGGTAGCGCCGCAGTTTGTGATTCTAGCCACAAACTGTTTTTCTGTTACTGTACTAGAGATTTTGAAAACACTTATTGGAAAAAACGCCCAGCACGGCTAGCACGCGACGGCGCGCGAGCTCTCTCGATTTTTCTCGCACTATCCGTCTCTCTCTTATTAGAACACTTAGAAGAAGAGATATAGTGCGATAAAAATCGAGAGTATGTCGCTGCCGTCGTGTGCTAGACGTGCAGCTCTGCCATAGAGAAATCCTCTGTCTCATGAATACTCTGGACAGGTTATGGTAATAATAATACCACGTGCGAGCGAGCTGATAGCATACAAATCTCAATAAGTGTGACAGAAAGGAACAAACGTCAATAAGTGGGAAAGAAATATCATTCATTGTCCTTGTGATAGTTCCACTTTTTTTTATTTGCCACAACTGAGTTAGTATGAAGTTGTGGCACATAAACCATTACCCGTCCAAATTAAGTAGGTTGTTTATGGCAAGTCATCAGCCATTTTAAGACCAGTTCTTAATTTAGCTGCATAGGAGCCTTTCCGTCCCTCACTGTGGCATCACGTACAGCCTGTACAGAGTATTCTAGGTTCATGCCTCTGTCTACGTATGTATCCGTCTTGTCTATAAGATACAAATTCCAATGCTCTGATCACGATTGAAGGATTTGGTCTATTGAATAGAGCATTGAACTAAGTAGGTAGATAAATACTTACCGTATTTCTTTTGTAATACCTAGCGTACAATTATGTAATACCGTGACGGTGGCAAACAATCATATGGACTGCCTCGGCGTCATAGCATTATGTTGATTGTTTGACTGATGCTTTGCAGATTTTCTTTTTTAATAATTTTAGGGACCGCGCTGTTGACAGATTGTGTGTGACCAGTGCTTTGCTTTTGCTTTGCCGATGGTTTTTTGAATAATTTTAGGGTTTGCGCTTTTTTTTTCTCCTTACATTACTTCCTAAGGCCTTACTCACACTGGCGCGGCCTGGCCGCAGCGGGCCACGGTAAACTTGTCTTTAGCTGTCAAATTTACTATTGAATGCCACCCACTCACTTTACTCTTTGCCGCCACCGCAGGCCGCGCCAGCGTGTTGCAGGCCTAAGTTGGGCCCCGAAGGGACCTTCATCTAATTGCCGATAACATAGGTGGTATAACATAGGTACACTCCAAAAATAAAAAAAACAAGCAAACAAGAAACGGCAAACAATAAAAAGGACAAACTTAAAACTATATACAAGTACAGATACTACCTTAAAACTAACAAAACAACACTAAAAAACACGCCGCCGGACGCGCGACCGGCACCGCACCTTACTCCAGGCAAAGTACGGTTTTGAAAATCCTTATATAATAGCGTTTTTTTGTTGGTTTCATTTTAAAATGTTATTCTAAGATGATTTATTCAAGAATCCGACAATTTTTCCACCCGGAAGTAATTATGTAGGTTTAAATTAAGCATACACTGTGTTTTTTTGTACGATTTATCTTGTATATTATAGAGTAAATGTAAATGAACCAAAATAAAAACAAAAAAAAAATATTTATATTTTTTCTCACTTTTGAGAAGCTAGTTAATTTATCATTTTTTTGATGTGTGAAATTTTGTCGGATTTTGTCGCTGGGTAACTATTTAATTGATAATATATCCGTTACACATAAAAAACCAGCTATTATAAATTATTTCCAAAATTTACATTTATTCCATACAAGTTGTCAGTTCATTGACTGGACTACCTACAAATCAAATCAAAATATTGATTTTGTAAATAGGCTTAAGCTAGCTCTTACACGTCATGTTTTAACTTAACTACTCAACTTAACTAAGCTATTT
Source organism: Epinotia bilunana (assembly GCA_947049275.1). NCBI lineage: Eukaryota > Metazoa > Arthropoda > Insecta > Lepidoptera > Tortricidae > Epinotia > Epinotia bilunana. The sequence continues at coordinate 9,963,478 of OX346265.1, forward strand.
TACATATAAATGCTTCTTTGTCATCTATAAATTCTTTTACAGTATAATAAGATTTCTCTATAAGATGGCGTTTAACGCTGAACTTAAATCTATTGACAATTTCAGTATATCAGAAGGTAACTTGTAAAATCGTACACAGTTCCCCATAAACGACCTATTCACTTTGCAGCGACGGTATCCGGGAATGGCTAATTTATTCTTATTTCTAGTATTATAATTATGAACATCACTATTTAATTTATACATGTCAAGATTTTTACGAATATACATTATATTTTCATAGATATATTGTGAGGCAACGGTGAGAACATTGATTTCTTTAAACCTATCTTTCAGAGAAACGCGTGAGCCTAAATTATAAATATTGCGTATAGCACGTTTTTGTAAAATAAAAACTGAATCAATGTCTTTGCCCCACAATAGAATACCGTAGGTCATGATATTATGAAAATAGGCAAAATATACCAATCTTGCCGTCTCAACGTCTGCAAGTTGGCGAATCCTTTTAACTGCGTAAGTAGCTGAACTCAGTCTCCCTGCCAGAGTAGAAATGTGTGAAATCCATAGCAATTATGAATCTGAGGTAATGCCAAGAAAAACAGTTTTATCCTCCAATTCAATAACTTCGTCTTTTAGAATAATTTGTGTGTTATTTTTATGCTGTACATTAGGCAATGAGAATCGAATACACTTTGTTTTTTTTTGCATCAAGGAGCAAATTATTAATGGTAAACCAGTTAACAATAGACGACAGTACATTATTTATTTCACTAAAACTGTCTTGGTTTCATTTGACTTTAAATATCATCGATGTCTGCAAAAAGAACTAATTTATGTTTTCCATTCAGTGCATAAGGCAAATCGTTTATGTAGACAAGAAATAAGAATGGTCCCAGAATAGACCCCTGGGGGACTACCATAGAAATAAGAGACCCAGCTGATTTGGTTCTATTTATGTCTACTCTTTGAGTTCTGTCATTCTAATACGATCGGATGAGATCAAGTGCTTTGTCTTTTATGCCATAATGGTTCAGCTTTCGAATTAGAGTGTCGTGATCCACGCAATCGAAGGCTTTAGACAGATCACAGAACACGCCTATTGCATCTAGTGATTGCTCCCATGCTTCAAAAATATATTTAATTAAGGTCGTGCATGCATCAATAGTAGACCTGCCCCTCGTGAACCCGAATTGATCTCCATGAAGTAAATTATTAATATTAAAATGGGATAGTAATTGATCGAGGATAATTTTTTCAAATACTTTGCTTATGGCAGGCAAAATGGATACTGGTCGAAAATTTGTGGGGTCTGATTTTGACCCGGACGTAAACAAAGGAATGACGCGACTGTGCTTCATTAAATCAGGGAAGATCCCTGCATCGACACATCTATTGAACAATGAAGCTAAATACGGTGCAATGGGATCCAAAACTGCAAAACCTTTACAGATAAGCCTCAAAGATCTTCAGTATTTTTTAAACGTAAAGACCTGAATGCCTTCGTAACCATTTGAGGGGTGACGTATTTAAAACAAAAAATCTTAGAACATTCAGGCAAATTTGTTTTTAACAGTGACAGCCATGGGAGAAGAGGAATTCAATGATCTGGTTGTTTCAAGGGGGATATTTCTAAAAAAACGTTCAAATTAATTTGCAACTTCTAAGTCAAATTCTATAACTTTATCACATACTAGCAGACTAAATTTAGGGTCACGTGACTTTACCTTACCAGTTTCACTGCCGATAATTTTCCAGACGGTCTTAATTTTGTCTTTTGAATTTTGAATTTTACGTGCAAAGTGCTGGGATTTGGCTATGATATATATTTGCTTAAATAGTTTACTATAGGATTTTACATACTCGCTAAGGTCAACATCCCAGTGTGATGCTCTTACCTAGTACCTAAGTACTTACCTGCATAAAGGACAAGGGCAAGGCCGTAAAATTGGCCTTATTTCGTTACATACGAAATGAAACAAAACTTGCTCACAGTTTTCATAAAAACTGTTCATGCTAGCGCTAGCATGATGCCTATCTTTGTATATAATAAAATTGTATTTTGAGTAGCATTTTATCACCTCTCATTACGATAAAATAAAGACTTTACCTATATATTTTTTGGATTTTAGAAATATCAGCACGTCTATCATGAGACGGCCGCGACATTCTCTCGATTTTTCTCGCACTATCCGTCTCTTTCTTATTAAAACACTTAGAACAAGAGGAATATGTAGTATAGTGCGAGAAAAATTAAGAATATGTCGCAGACGTCTCATGATAGACATTAAGGATTATATGCTGGTGTATAATTTACCTCATACAATTTTAATCGATTAAAAATAGAAAAGATTCATCATACTTCAGTGTATGTACGATCCATACCTAAACTGTTACATAGTTTCTTATGCTACCTACTTTTATGATGATATAAGGCCAATTTTACGGCCTTGCCCACAAACACTTGAGTTAAGGGGATGGCTTGATTCTTGTAAAACACACCCCCTTGGAAGAGACACGTTTATTCCTTCCGCGCACGAGAAAATGAGCTGCGACACACAACTTCGGGAATGGCTTTTTTGGACAAATGTCGTAAATATCTAAAGTTAGGTTTTATTCATTATTCGCTTTTACCTATGACATTTAAGATGTGGTGGCGATTTCGCCGCCTTCCATACATGGGTAGATGCAGGTACATAGGTATCTACATAGTTCATTGAGTAAAATGACGGCCGTTACATAATAAACTGATTGACTGACATATAGTAGGTACCTAAACCTAACCTACGTCCAGATGACCTAAAAGGATGAAATCTGGAATCCAGCTCGGTAATTGTGTGTAAGCGTAGGAAAAAATCTAAAAATAAAAAGAAATAAAAATAGGGGGGGTCCCCATACATTTTTTTTTATTGTAGCGTCGGAACCGTTAAAAGCAGATATTTGAAACTATCCCAATATATGTATTACTATATTTGCTATATAACAGAACTATACAAATAAAGTTAAGTCAAAAAAGAAGCGGGTTGTGTCGGAGATACAATACAACTGTTAATTAAGCTTAAGTGGATACTACTTTGTTGGCTATGGAACCCTAATAAAAAAAAACTGGCCAAGTCTGCTATTATGGTGTACCCGTAAAATATATATCTGAATTAATTCACTAAAATCTGTATAAGTACAGATAAATCGGTATATATGGCAACATTAACTGACGTAGCTCATTTGACTCGCGATACATTGAAAATGTCCGCCACATAAACTAAATAACATTTTGTGATTAACATCTAATGGCAAATAAAGAAGGATTAAAACACGTAACAAACAATTATTTGAAATCAGATTAGGCTTCTCTACAAAAAGTTATTCCGGAAGTCACGTGATACATTTTGAACTGTACCCCTAGACAAGAACGCGAGCAAAGAAGTATCCACTTCAAAAATAAGTGGTGTCCCCATACGAAAAACTTGTAATACGCGCTAAACAACCGGCCAACGGTGTCGTCGGCGGCGCGCGGCACCACATAATTATACACAGAACAGAAGTAAATCAATACCTACCTAGTTTTCTTTACAAAAAGTAATGATATCCCACCAAAAACATAAATGTAAAAAAGGAGAGCCAAGTTCAATACAAAAATTAAGCTTGGCTGTGGGCTTCGCCGCAAAAAGAATGGAGATCTAAATGAGTGCCAAGTTCTATGCAAAATCCAAATACCTATGTATTTATGGGAACAAAATAACATTATGAACAAGTATTAAACTCTATTTCTTTGCTTTATTGGATACCTATAACAATTGCTGTTATTTTAAAATGTGAGATCTTAAAGTAGGTTAGATTTGGCCAGTTTTTATCAGAATTAATATATATATATATTTAAATACATATTTCTTATAAATTACATATTTGGATTTTACATAGAACTTGGCACTCACTTAGATCTCCATTCTTTTTGCGGCGAAGCCCACAGCCAAGCATAATTCTTGTATTGAACTTGGCTCTCCTTTTTTACATTTATGTTTTTGGTGGGATACGTTATACTAGATTAGACTTCCCACAGGTGCATCATCAATTATTATACCTACTTCCACAGAAACTTCCACTCCTTTAACCTAGGTCCCTCCCAGGGTCTCGAACTTTCTCCATATTTTTTTGAAGTGAAAACTTCTTTAGCGGCGCTGTGCACTTTTGTGATGGGGAAAAATTGTTAAACTCGCCACGGGTCACGTGACCGTTATGATTCGAGAGATTGAAAATTCGTAAAGTGGTTATTACATTGTCCGGAATTTAGGCACTGACGAGAGGGACGCCGCAATACGTTAGATACGATACGAGATATCTCATATCGTATCAAACGTATTGCGGCGTCCCTCTCGTCAGTGACTGAATTCCGGACAATGTAATTACCACTTTAGATGGACACGTGACCTGATCGAAAAACTACATATAACCTGAACCTTAAGGCTTGTATACCCGCTAAAGTCCTTGAGCGTATGGGCGGAGCCGCGACCCTCTCCCCGCGCAAGTCGCACAACCCGCCGTCGTTTATTAAGCGTTACATAGATTAAGTTACAGACGCGTCATCGCGCATCGTTACCAATGCAAGGGTGGACGTGGGTGGGTGACATTCGTCATGCTTAATTGAAACGTGATATTTGTCATACATAAATTACATAATTGATTAAGTTCAAAAATTATGTCTCTATTATTATAATACTATTTACTTACAATTAGTGTAGTTCCGTCAGCACGGCTAGCACGAGACGGCCGCGACATACACTCGATTTTTCTCGCACTATCGGTCTCTCTCTTATTAGAACATTAGGAAAGAGAGGTATAGTGTGAGAAAAATCGAGAGTATGTCGCGGCCGTCTCGTGCTAGCCGTGCTAGTGAAAACGAAATTCGTTCGAATAACTCTGTCGCTGGAACTAGCAAGCGCGACAGAGAGGGAGATACACGAACGAAGTTCGGTTTCGTTTCGCGGTAGGCCCCTCAGCACGCCGCAATATACTTACGATTTTTCTCGCACTATACCTCTGTTACTAAATATTCTAATAAGAGAGAGACGGATAGTGCGAAAAAAATATAAAGGTAATAATAATAATCCATACCTACTGTTGCCCTTAGGCCATTTTTTAATTTCGCTATTAATAGGGGCCCATCTAGCAGTTAGCGAGTTACCGTCTGCCAGAGATAAAATGTGAAACAGTTTTAATGGGCAGGCGTCCGATGTTTCATCCAATAGCCCAGCTACTAGTCCATCATTTTCACCCAATAACCCGTTTTATTTAGATTCCATCAACTAGCAATAGACTCTTGCACCCCAGCGGGTGCTGTTTCTGTGTGCGTCCCATGACACGGGCAGAGACAGCATCCGCTTGGTGTACTCCTTGCATTTCATTAAATTGTCAAAAGGGCCTCTACGTGTTGGCTCAGAGCTCCACGCACGGACATCATTGTCCCGTGATCGGGAAAGACATATAATCCATACTATCCATATTTCCATATCCATACTCCATACTAATATTATAAATGCGAAAGTGTGTCTGTCTGTCCGTTACCTTTTGTGTAAGTGTAAGGTTGTTAAGTTTTAAACTAATTTTCGGTATATTTATTACGTTCTACTTCCTTGATTTGATGATGATGGCGTGTACAGTCAGCATCAGATAGTTAGTAGCATCCAAAGTAGCCAAATATATCGTAACACATTCCTTACTCCTACTTATAGTAACAAAGACTATTTCGATGAATGTACGTTCCGATATATTTGGATATTTGGTTCCGATATATTTGGCTAACTTGGCTGCTACTAACTATATTATACTGACTGTACAGAAATCAGCCTCGGGTAAATATATACTTATAGATTAGTTGTACGTTAACCATACTTTGTTTCATATCAAATAATAACTCTGTATAGAACTTGGAGTTGGCATGCAACCCATAGGTAGGTAGTACTTACAATATTTGCCAAGCCCACTATTTTTATTAGAACTTATTCTATTAACACTTGACAGTCATTAATACGAGCAGATAAAACAATATTGTTAGTAGGCAATATATATTGTAAATATATTTACTAATAAAATGTCTGGTTTTAGCGATTTCCCAATTTTGATATTGTTTAGATATTTGATACTTTGATAGAATAGGTATTTACTTGTGTATTCTTTTTCCTCTTCTTTTGTAAAATTTCTTGATATTACGTATTTACCTCCTGCGCTTATTTAACCCCAAAGACCCAAAATAATTATTGAAAAAATTGTGAGACCTAAGCTAAGACCTACTAACTCTAGTATCGTAAGTTTGTATGTTACTAACAATCTATGGGCAAACTGGCCTGAAATAAAGAATTTATTATTATTATTATATTAATAATATTATATTATTATTATTATTACCCGTGTGGTGTCGGGTTAGAATAGCACCACCCCCCTTTCTACCCGTGGGGGTTGTAAGAGTCGACTAAGGGAACGGGGTTGAAGTGTGTTGTGGGCGATGGGCTAGCAACCTGTCACTGCTATATCACATTTTGTCGATCTTTTATACCCACATTTATGCTAACAGTGGCACTGGACACAGGTTTCATGTGCTCTGCCTACCCTTTTTAGGGATAAAGGCATGGTGTATGTATGTATGTATTATTGTTATTATTATTATTTCCCATCTTGAACTAAAAACAAAATCTAAACTATACCTACGTAAATGTTAATTAGGTACAAATGCCAACACAGTTAACTGACCATCCTGTATTTATACAAGAACCTTATTACAATGCATATAAAGTGCACGGATGGTCAGTCAGCTGTCTTGTCTATAGTACCTACTACTTTACAAACCACGAAATAGATTGTCCACTCTATGCAACAAAATTATCTGTCACTAAAAACTAAACTATACGCAAATATTTAATACTTACCTACTATACGAATCACAAAACGGATTGTCCACTCTATGCAACAAATATAGTCCACAATTTCGACAAATATTTAAAAATTTCGGCGCAGCGCAAATTAACACAGGTCCGTCATGCAACGTGTCTCGTCCCGCACTGACCGTATGGACGAAAACGGGGAGGCGTAGGAACTTTGGCGGAATATTTCAGAAAATGAGATAAATTTTTAAGAAAATTAAGAAAGTAAGAAAATGATGCTCTTGTTCATTATTGTATGAAGAAAGTTATAAAATTTCATATTATTCTGATAAAAAATGGAGCAGTAAAATGGTTACAAGTGAAAAAATAGGGGTGACTTTAGATTTCTTTTTCTCTAATTTTTATTGTTAAAATGGATTTCTACGAAAACTATGACCCGTCGTATATCTTGTAGATTATGATATATTTTTTCCTACAGCAAAAATGTTACGTTATAATGTATAAAACGGTTACAAAACAACTCATTTTCACGAAAATTTCGAATGTGGAGCCTTAATCTTAATATTAAAGACTATCTTCCGCCCGCGACTTCGTCCGCGTGGACCCGGGATAAAAACTATCCTATATTTTAATCCAGGCTATAAACTATCTTCGTGCAAAATTTCATTTAAATCGGTTCAGCCGTTTAAGCGTGATTGAGTAACAAACATCCAAACATCCAAAAATCTAAACTTTCGCATTTATAATATTAGTAGGATTGTGCGTGGTCTCGGTTAGGGACTGAGTTGCTCACGCCTTATTAATTGTTTACAATTATTACTTATTACTTGTGCTTGTGCTTATTATTGCTTATTATTTATTGTGTGTCCCACTGCTGGGCATGGGCAAAGGCCTCTCCCCATGATCTCCATGCTCCTTGCGTCCCTACTAGGTGCCTCTTCCGCTCAGTTGCTGAAGAATACACCCCCCTAATCTGTAACTTGTTTTAAGCTCACCTCAACGCTCACCCACAAATATATCTTGACACCGCGATGCGTAGTAACTAAGCGTAGCTAGAGCTCTAGTTTAGCGACGGGTGACGGGCGGGGTGAGCCGCATTAGCGCTTAGCGAATAACAGCCCAGCCCCCCTATTCTGTAACTTGTTTTAAGCTCACCTCAACGCTCACCCACAAATATATCTTGACACTGCGATGCGTAGTAACTAAGCGTTGGTAGAGCTCTAGTTAAGTTACAGAATAGGGGGGCAGGTCATCCCGCCATCTTCGTCTTGGTCGGCCCCGTCTGCGTCGCCCGTCATGTGGCACCCATACTATCTTATTTAAATTGATTCAGCGTTTTAATCGTGAAAGGGTAACAGTAACACAGACAACAAACCGAGACACATACAGAATTACTTTCGCATTTATAATTTTAGTAGGTACCTACCTATTTATTTATTTATTATTTTGTAAAGCCATGTACATTGTAATTAAGGTGTTACATTCAGTATTCAGGTCAGACCATGACGCTGACGTGACATGACCCTGTAAGGGCACACAAAACGTAATACTAGCATGCGTAAGATAACAACATTAATAACATTCTTGCATTACATACATATTCATACTTTAATTATAAGTTTGACTTTCATTTCATAATATTTTTTAGTAATATAATAATAATAATAGATTAATTTATGTTATAATATTTTCCCGTTATATTCTTAAGGATAGGGACTAACAATTTAGGTAGGTCATTTATAAAAAAATTCAAGAGCCATCATTTAAAAAATCGTCTACTGAGTAATAGCATCTCTCAATTAATAATTTCTTTAATTTGTTCTTAAATATTTTTTCGTTACGTTCTTGTTTAATACAAATACAAATACAAAATACAAAATAATTTATTGTATGAAAGTGAGTACAAAATAGTTATAATACAAAGGTAAGATCTTCACAATCAGCCAGTGGTTGGCGTACAATAATTTGATTCTATAGCATGTCATTAATCATATTTTATTCTCAAATTTTGAAATGTGTGTTGCGCGTAAATGTCAATAATAATCAAGAATATAGTGAATAATAATAGTAGGTAAGTATCAATGTCATGCTTAGAAAGAAAAGAGAAAATTTTAATAACTAAATATGTCCAAAAAATATATCAATGTCATGCAAAATAAATAAAAATATGAAATTAAATTACATTATATATCCATGTCATTGTGATGCGTTGTCAAAATGCTCATTAACATTATAATATAAACGAGCTAAGCACCACGTAAATAACTTATTTTTAAATTCTGGAAAGTCTAAGGTTTTTAAGTCGTTTGGCAAATGATTAAATATTTTTACAGTCATATACAGAATACTTTTTCTGAAGTGAGCGGAGTTGTTGGTCGGATAACTGAGATTAAAACCATGGTGCTTCGACGTTGACCTTGGATTGGATGGCATAATTTTGAAATCATTGATATGGGTCTTTACGAACAAGCACGTTTCATATATGTACAGTGTAGGTAACGGTAGGATTTTAAGTTTATTGAAGAGTGGTCTACAAGAGTCGGTAGTTTTAACACCGCACATGGCTCTGACGCATTTTTTTTGAAGTATGAATGCCCGACTAGCGAATGTAGAGTTCCCCCATAAAATGAGGCCATATCGTAGATTGGACATAATATAGCCATGAAAAGCCAAGAGTGCAGCCTTTTGAGAGGCAACTTGTGTTATCCTACGCAAAGCAAAAACAAACCTGTTTAATTTATTCACCAAATAATCTACATGAGTTACCCAATTACAGTGGCAATCCAACATGACTCCTAGAAATCGTATGGATTTGACGCATTCTATTGTGTCTGGCTTAAATTGAATTGCAATGTTTCTCGGATTACTCTGCGGTGCATAAAATTCCATGTATTTTGTTTTGCTTAGGTTAGCCTTCAAATTGTTCGTATTTAACCAATTGATTATGTCATTAAAAACTAAGTTTACTTCCACCTGATAAGTTTCAGGGTTTTTACAAGGAATAATTGAAGAACAGTCATCAGCAAAGAGAAGGACTTTGTTACTAGTAACATTAGGGAGATCATTAATGTAGATCAGGAAAAGCAATGGAACTAAAATGCTTCCCTGAGGTACACCCAGCTCAACAACCGTTTCATCAGAAAGCGTTTTGGTCAGATATTTGGATTCAGCGCAGTAACGACTAATCTCAGTCCTCTGTTTCCTGTTTGTTAAATATGTCTTCAGCCATTCGTAGCAGTTTCCTCGAATCCCGTAATGATACAGTTTGCTCAGGAGTATGTCATGGGAAACGCAATCGAAGGCCTTAGACATATCCATGAAGATAGTGGTTACTGGCATTCTATTATCTCTGCATATGGTAAGGTCTTTTATCAGTTCATAAATTGCCAGAGTAGTAGATCTCCTTTTACGAAATCCGTATTCGTTGGTGTTCAAGATTTCATGTTTTTCTAGGAAGTTCAAAATTCTAATATATATGACTCTCTCGAAGATTTTTGACAATATGGGTACAATTGTGATCGGTCTGTAATTGTCGCATATTTCCTTGTCCCCTTTTTTGAATAAGGGCTTAACAATACTAATTTTTAGGCGATCCGGGAAAACACCCTCCATCATAGAAATATTGATGATGTAACTTAGTGGACCTGCAAGTGTAACCGCGTTTTCCTTTATGAGTGATGTTGTTAAATCATCATATCCTGCCGATTTCGTGTTTTTGAGAGATTTTATGATTTTAGTGATTTCAATTTGGTCAGTAGGACCTAAATAAACTGTAGGTGCGACCGAACTGCTCATACACTTCATGAAGTCACGGCGGTTTGACCGACTATTGCCATTTTCATACTCAGGCTGCCGGTTGAAAACGCTGTTGAATGTATTGGCAATATCCTTGCCATTAGTGATTAAATTCCCGTTTAATTGAATTTGGTTTATTGTCGACTTTGGCAGGGACTTACCAGTACTTTCATCAATGATTTTCCAAGTGGCAGTTGCGACATTTTCTGAGTTGCGAATTACCTTCATATTGCTAAGTTTTTGGGCTTTTCTCAAACACTTTTTGAGCAATCTGGAATACTTTTTGTGCTTATTTTTCAGACATGACTTACTTATATTGTCTCTTGCTCGAGTAAACTGCACATTCGAAATTTTCGTGAAAATGAGTTGTTTTGTAACCGTTTTATACATTATAACGTAACATTTTTGCTGTCGTAAAAAATATATCATAATTTGCAAGATATGCGACGGGTCATAGTTTTCGTAGAAATCCATTTTAACAATAAAAATTAGAGAAAAAGAAATCTAAAGTCACCCCTATTTTTTCACTTGTAACCATTTTACTGCTCCATTTTTTATCAGAATGATATGAAATTTTATAACTTTCTTCATACAATAATGAACAAGGGCATCATTTTCTTACTTTCTTAATTTTCTTAAAAATTTATCTCGTTTTCTGAAATATTCCGCCAAAGTTCCTACGCCTCCCCGTTTTCGTCCATACGGTCAGTGCGGGACGAGACACGTTGCATGACGGACCTGTGTCAATTTGCGCTGCGCCGAAATTTTTAAATATTTGTGGAAATTGTGGACTATATTTGTTGCATAGAGTGGACAATCCGTTTTGTGATTCGTATAGTAGGTAACTAATAAACATTTGCGTATAGTTTAGTGTTTAGTGACAGATAATTTTGTTGCATAGAGTGGACAATCTATTTCGTGGTTTGTAAAGTAGTAGGTACTATAGACAAGACAGCTGACTGACCATCCGAGCACTTTATGTGCATTGTAATAAGGTTCTTGTATAAATACAGAATGGTCAATTACTGTGTTGGCGTTTGTACCTAATTAACATTTACGTAGGTATAGTTTAGATTTTGTTTTTAGTTCAAGATGGGAAATAAGAATAATAATTAATTCTTTATTTCAGGCCAGTTTGCCCATAGATTGTTAGTAACATACAAACTTACGATACTAGAGTTAGTACGTCTTAGCTTAGGTCTCACAAATTTTTCAAAAATTATTTTGGGTCTTTGGAGTTAAATAAGCGCAGGAGGAAAATACGTAATATCAAGAAATTTTACAAGAGAAGAGGAAAAAGAATACACAAGTAAATACCTATTCTATCAAAGTATCAAATATCTAAACAGTATCAAAATTGGGAAATCGCTAAAACCAGACATTTTATTAGTAAATATATTTACAATATCTATTGCTTAGGAGCATGAACAATTATAGAAACAATATTGTTTTATCTGCTCGTATTAATGACTGTCAAGTGTTAATAGAATAAGTTCTAATAAAAATAGTGGGCTTGGCAAATATTGTAAGTACCTACCTATGGGTTGCATGCCAACTCCAAGTTCGATACAGAGTTATTATTTTATATGAAACAAAGTATGGTTAACGTACAACTAATCTATAAGTATATATTTACCCGAGGACGATTTCTGTACAGTCAGCATAATATAGTTAGTAGCAGCCAAGTTAGCCAAATATATCGGAACCAAATATCCAAATATATCGGAACGTACATTCATCGAAATAGTCTTTGTTACTATAAGTAGGAGTAAGGAATGTGTTACGATATATTTGGCTACTTTGGATGTTACTAACTATCTGATGCTGACTGTACACGCCATCATCATCAAATCAAGGAAGTAGAACGTAATAAATATACCGAAAATTCGTTTAAAACTTAACAACCTTACACTTAAACAAAAAGTAACGGACAGACAGACACACTTTCGCATTTATAATATTAGTATGGAGAATGGATATGGAAGTATGGATAGTATGGATTATATGTCTTTCCCGCTCACGGGACACTGATCTCCCGGGCCTTTGGGAGGCGTGCGTGGAGCTCTGAGCCAACACGTAGAGGCCCTTTTGACAATTTAATGAAATGCAAGGAGTACACCAAGCGGATGCTGTCTCTGCCCGTGTCATGGGACGCACACAGAAACAGCACCCGCTGGGGTGTAAGAGTCTATTGCTAGTTGATGGAATCTAAATAAAACGGGTTATTGGGTGAAAATGATGGACTAGTAGCTGGGCTATTGGATGAAACATCGGACGCCTGCCCAATAAAACTGTTTCACATTTTATCTCTGGCAGACGGTGACTCGCTAACTGCTAGGTGGGCCCCTATTAATAGCGACATTAAAAAATGGCCTAAGGGCAACAGTAGGTATGGTATTTTTATTATTACCTTTATATTTTTTTCGCACTATCCGTCTCTCTCTTATTACAATATTTAGTAACAGAGGTATAGTGCGAGAAAAATCGAAAGTATGTCGCGGCCGTCTAGTGCTAGGCGTGCTGAGGGCCTACCGCGAAACGAAACCGAACTTCGTTTGTGTATCTCCCTCTCTGTCGCGCTTGCTAGTTCGAGCGAAAATGAGAGTTATTCGAACGAATTTCGTTTTCACTAGCACGGCTAGCACGAGACGGCCGCGACATACTCTCGATTTTTCTCACACTATACCTCTCTTTCCTAATGTTCTAATAAGAGAGAGACCGATAGTGCGAGGAAAATCGAGTGTATGTCGCGGCCGTCTCGTGCTAGCCGTGCTGACGGAACTACACTAATCGTAAGTAAATAGAATTATAATAGTAGGGACATAATTTTTGAACTTAATCAATTATGTAATTTATGTATGACAAATATCACGTTTCAATTAAGCATGACGAATGTCACCCACCCACGTCCACCCTTGCATTGGTAACGATGCGCGATGACGCGTCTGTAACTTAATCTATGTAACGCTTAATAAACGACGGCGGGTTGTGCGACTTGCGCGGGGAGAGGGTCGAGGCTCCGCCCATACGCTCAAGGCCTTTAGCGGGTATACAAGCCTTGGATTTTATTTGTAATTAGAGTACATTTATAATGTGGATTATTTTTATACATTGCCAAGTTAGCTTTTGGTAGCAATAGCTTATTCGTATGCTGCGTTGATGCATATTGATTTGGTGTCCTTAACTTTCGGGAACTAGGACTGTTTTTTTTTTAATTTTATGCTGTGCGATTATGATTTAATACGAAATGTTAAAAAACTTCAAACTGTCTCTGACACACTTTAGGTACCTATTTATTAAGAAAGCATTGAATTTGGAATCACTATAAATATTTACCGTATTGGCACAGAGAGTGTTTCGCCTAACGGTAGAACTATTTTGGTCAGTACAGAATGTGTAAGGTCTCGTAAGTTAAAAATCCTCCCGAAATTTCTAAACAATAGCCATGCCTTTTCGAGACAAAAGATCGCATGTACCTTATGGCACATATGGGTTTACGGCTTTTTATTAACCAAGCAGGGTTGAGCTTTAAGCGTGCTGGCCACACGTGAGTTAAAACTGGCAAATAAATGACTCGTAATAGTTCGCTCGTGAGAGGTATTTTGGCTGCTCTATTATTTGTCAAACAATAGATTACGAAGCGTTGCTGGAGGGTGTTATGGATCACCTTTGTTACGATTCGCGTAATTTATTTAAATACCCACCCACACCTACCCACGACACACTATTGTCGTAAACTATGCCGAATGACATTGAAAGAAGTGGATAAGTTACACTTTTAAAGCTACGGTAGCCTAGCGGTTCAGGCATGCGGCTGTCAAATAGCAGTCGTGGGTTCGAATACCGGGTCGTACCAATGAGTTTTCGGAACTTATGTACCTACGGAATATCAATTGAGATTTACCGTTAGCTTCGGTAAAGGAAATGCCGCGTTCACATGCACTCCGTGCAGCCTGGCAATCAGCTTGGCATGCAGCCCGGCAAGTAGCCCGTGCACTTCTGCGGCCCTAGCAGGCTGTTCACACACTCGCGGGCGTGCTTGTTATGCAAACATGGGAGATTTTTTTATTTTTGGAATATTTATTCTAGGGGTCTCATATATTGTTGGGTCCCACTGGTAGCCCCCCAGAAAGAGAAAAATGTCTTTCTTTGAACATTTTTTTATCTTCTGACGACTCCAATTCCGACATGTTTACTAATGCACGCGAGCGTGTGAACAGGTACAGTCGAGGTCAAAGAAATGTTTACACTTTTGCACCTTATTGCCTTGTAATAAGGTGCAAAAGTGTAAACATATTTTTGACCTCGACTGTACACAAGCACGAGCACATTCCGTCGGTGAGATTGCCAAATCCGTTATGTGCACGGTTTGAATTAAGAGACAATACCATATGTGTAATTACTAGAGCATTATTTTCTTCGACGTAAATTATGTACATAACGGATTTGGCAATCTCACCGATCATCACCCTTTGATCTTTGTCAAAAAACCGACAGTCGTCCCGATCGGCGGCATGCACGAGCACGGGCACGGGCGCGTGCACATTCAGCCTGTTCACACGGTCGTGCCCGTGCCCGTGCACGTGAATGTCGCTTTGAACGCGAGCATGTGAACGCGGCAGTAGTTCGTGACGTGGCCTCTGCCTATTCCCTGAGCCCATTCCGTGTCCAGTGCCACAGATTATATAATTGCCTGTGCCCAGCAGTGGGACGTACCTATTCATATACTTAATAGACACATGATGCTGGTGAAAAGTATCTTATTCCAAATGGGCGTATTTAAAATACACAGTCAAAACAACGCACGCATAAATAGGTACATCAGACACGAACACGACTCGTATTTCTAGGGTTCTTATAGCATAACGACTAACGAACCAAATATTTTTGTCCGCTATGTTATGTTGGCTGTACATACCTAGTTTAATTTTTTCTTCCTAAAAGTTAGAATCTTTCTAAAGCATTCAATATTTTTAAACTTACAGGAGATGGACGCATTGCGCATGCGTCATTTTACGCCATTGATTCAGTTGTCAAGTGGAAACTAAATATTTTCAGCATTCAGATGGTGCATTTAGGTTTCTAGCTGTAAAGTGCAGTTTAACATGTTACTATTATTAAAGAAAATATATTCATTGGATTTGACGTAACTACAAACAATTATTTGAACGGAAAATGGAGAACGTATGATTTACTGAGAATGATAGGGCTTGGAGGTGACAGTAAGTTAATTTTACAGGTTTATTATTATGTATTGAGTTACTTACTTTGTTTCGTATACCTACCTACTTTATAAACAATGCTACTAATCCAGGTATATACCTACTTGAGATTATTTGAGTTGGACGAATTACATAAAAGTAGTCAATTTAAAAAGCAACTTAAGTACCATCCAAGGTAGAAGATTCGAATTGCAATGACAGTTTTATAAAAAAATCGGCTACCTACATTAAATAATCTCGACGATACCTCTATACTATAAGTAGTCATAATTATTATGAGAACTTGGGGATAACTTCGTATGGCTGAGCAGAGTTGAGACCAGGGGAGTATATATCCTCTATAGCCAAAGGCATATTCCTTTTCAATCAAATTTATAGCATTTTTAATTTAAACAGAGTTCCCATTGTTATGTTTCGATCGATTAAAAACAAAACAAACTCTTCTCTATTTCCTATCACAATTGATAAAATTTTCATTGCCAATAAGCCTTGGCTATAGCTATCAATACAATGATCGCAAATAAATAAAAGGTTGGCATCACACAGTCTTTGACTCCTCTGCACGGCTATCACAGGACGGCCCGCGAGCTGTGTCGTGAAGAGGGCATTTTTTTTTAAGATTTCAGGGTTGGCCCAATAGTAAAAATTGTTCAGTATCTATGGCCTAAACTATCACCTAGGTACTTTCGGCTTTGCATTCTGTTACCAAACATCCAGATAAACATTCTCATAATAGCACTCCACAGCAAAACGGTTGCATAAACTACTAACGCTGCTAAAAGTAGGCACGTCATACTGACCACAGTCACATTATGAGTGAGTGTTATTAACTGTATCGGTTAAATCCAAATTTTGAAATAAGTAATCCTTGGTAAAATATCCAAATCCAGATGAAAGGCTAGGGGGGTATTTATAGAGCACAATTCCAACACAACAACATGTGTTAGTGAGTTGTTGAGTACGGAAATAGAACAGTCAACACAGTGTTTTGTGGTTACCGAACTAGCTGTAGTGTAGTGCAGTAGATTTTGTCACCTTGACGTTACGTGTTACAGCGCAGGTATAGATACAGGACTGAAAAATTCCGGAAAGCTATTGGCGTATTTATATTTAAATCGGGTTGGTTGATTTGTTACGCTAATAATGCGCTGTTGACTGTTGTGTGGAAAAATGTGTGCAGTGCAAGCGATAGCGTAGGTACCAACCAATTCAATCATAAATGAACACGCCAGTAGTGTTTCTGAATTGAGTAGGTATCGGAGTAGGAACCTCGTGGGACCTAGTCAACTAGGCGTCAGACACCACCAGACAGACAGAACGAGTGATTCGAAATTATCGATTGACTAACGCGGGCCATACACGGACTGCTTAGAGCAGTCGAGACCAACAGCACGAGAGCAGTCGTCATACTAAATGAGGCCTCGACTGCTATAAGCAGTCCGTCTATGGCGGGTCTCGACTGCACTAAGCAGTCCGTGTATGGCGGGTCTAAGTTGTCATCTCGAGTCATTTGTCTTTACGTGGCTGTGCATGGTTTACATCGTAACATTTAAAACACAGTATCTCCTTAAAGAAACGCATCATATCGGAAATATTTAAAGTACAGGAAAGAGGAAAGCCGAAATTAATGTAACGAACGAAACAGATATAATATTCTTTTACACCCCAATTCCACAAGTGTATACTTTTTTCATTGCTTCGAACCTTCGGGAATCCACCCATAGTTTCCCTCCATGTCACATACCTATGGGGCAACCTGTAGGTATAGGTACCGCTGCAGCGATTGATTTCAGCATTGATGAGTATTACCTTACAAAAATTGTAGTTTGCTGACTAATCCCGAGTCCCGCGCAATGTGTTCATCCACGGTGGGCGCATTGCTGACGGTGGCGTATTTCTTGCACTGCGAAGGTGCCGTGCCGGGGCCGGGGCCGCCGGCCGCAGTCCTGAACAACCGGCCCATCGTCGGAGTGTTGGCTCAGGAACAACACTACAAGTTCTGGGACAAGTACCCTGAAAACTACACGAGCTACATCGCGGCATCCTACGTGAAGGCTGCGGAGGCGTCTGGAGCAAGGGTTGTGCCAATAATGTACGTAATTATTAATTTTTCTATATAAAGTAATGCAAATTAGATCTCCGATATCAATATCATCACCCTAGTGTTTTTCTCAGTCTAATCGAGTGCGAGGTCTGCTTTGGCACCTAATTCGACGACCGGTTTAGCTTAGTCGATAGTGATCCTGCCTACGAAGCTAGAGGTCCCGCTTTCGAATCCCGGTAAGGGCATTTATTTTTGTGTGATGAGCACGAATATTTGTTCCAGAGTCATGGATGTTTTCTATGTATTTAAGTATTTATTTATGTATATAAGTATGTTTATCGTCGTCTAGTACCCATAGCACAAGATTTGCTTGGTTTGGATCTGGGTCGATTTGTGTAAGATTGTCCGTAAATATTTATTTATTTATTATTTATTAATCCCAAGATTTGGCATAAGCGATTGCCATCTGACCATCCAACACAAAGGGAAAACTGAACCTTATTGGGATTAGATCGGTTTCCTCACGATGTTTTTCCTTCACCAAAAAGCCACTGTCAAATATCTAATGACATTTCGTACGTTTTTGAATAGGTACGACTAGGTAGGTTTTTGAAAATAACCGATATCCGATTACAAATCAATGTACGCCTTCAAACATTCCAAGTCGTAAACAATATTGTGAACAATGGTGACAAGCGTAACTTATTAAGTTTTCTTTCGTTTTCAGGATTGGGAAAGAGCGCTCATACTATAAAGACATAATAGGAAAACTGAACGGGTAAGTTTAATACTGCTGAAAATATTATAAAACTAGCTTCCGCCCGCGACTTCGTCTGCGTAGACCCGGGATAAAAGGATAGGAGAATATAAATTATCTTCGTGCTAAAGGGTCTAGCCGCAATCCTATAGTGAAACTGCCCCTGGCTGAAATGTATGGCTTTCGTAGGTGCGTTTATTTGTCTTATTATAAGATATCATTTTATCTAATTTCAAGTCAAAAATCACCTTGGTACGGTAAAAAAAAAACGTTTTTTTTAGCCAATCCAATGATTTGATTTCTTTACCTAAAATTAATAAAAAAAAAACAAGGTTCTGTCTTCTTTACAAAGGCTTAAAATTTTTCTTTTTTTTAATACTTCAGAGATAGGGACGCAACCTCAATTTTTTAGGGTTCCATAGTCAACAAGGAACCCTTATAGTTTCGCCATGTCCGTCCGTCCGTCCGTCCGTCCGTCCGTCCGTCCGTCCGTCCGTCCGTCCGTCCGTCTGTCTGTCTGTCTGTCTGTCTGTCTGTCTGTCTGTCTGTCTGTCTGTCTGTCTGTCTGTCTGTCTGTCTGTCTGTCTGTCTGTCTGTCTGTCTGTCTGTGTACGTCCGTCCGTCCGTCCGTCCGTCTTAGCTCAGTAGCCCTTACAACTAGAAGCCAAGCCCTTACAATCACGCTGAAAAAACAGTAGAACAAAATCCTGAAAAAAAATTTTTTTTGGGGTACCTCCCCTACTTTTAAATTGGTGATGTATTTTTTTTTAACCTATAGTGTGGGGTATCGTTGGATAGCTTGTTCAAAAATATTATGGGTTTTCTAAAACTATTTATACGTTTGCGAGATAATGGGATTTAAAGCCCTAATTTTGTCGAGTCATGTGTCGTCCTTCCCCCCCCCCCCCCCCCCCGTCCGCCCAGTCCCCAGTAGTAGCCATTTAGGCTACTACTGGGGACGTGAAAAAATTCGTGGCAGTAGACATACCTAGTTAACTGGTAAGAAATGCACTTAATTTCGGGTGCATAGGTATACATTGTCATTGAAATTTCACGGCACGGTGCTTCTTGCCCGCGGCGAGCGCGCAAAAGACATGCCCTGCGACATGCCCCCCCCCACCCGTGGCAATGCTTAGGCGGACTTACGGCACGGTGCTTCTTGCGCGCGCGGCTAGTTGTGATGTGCGGCTTGATGCTGTTCGGAGATTTTCGTAATTATTTTACGTAAATAACCTGTTGCTGCTAAAAGTGCGATCTGCGGTTCGATTAGTTTTAAAGTTGTGTACCTAATTACCTACATATCGTTTGAAAAAACTTAATGTACCTACTGACATCATTATTTCAATTGAGAAGTTGTTTCATAAAAGAGTTACTTAAGTAATTCGAATTTTAAAGTAAATTAGTAATAGTATATTTTCTCGTCTCGCGTCGCGCCTCAGCATCAGTGCTTATATACGTTATACATTGGTGTGTTATAAGAATAATCATATTTACGATTATTTACGAGGGTAAGCTATAATAACAACCTCTAAAGCCTCGTTTAAGTCCGCATTCTGTGACAGACGGGCAACTACGGAACCCTGCCCTGCGCGTGACCCGACACGCACTTGGCCGCTTTTTGTTATTTAATGTAGAATATAATATTGTATTACATATATTTTTTCTAAAAAAATCCATTTGGGGCAACAGGGTAAAAATGTCTTTAATAATGCAAATATACAAAAACCCTTCATTCAATACCTTTCGGAACGTTCTGTCCGTTTCCCAAAACATCCGTTCCTGTCACCACCTTTTCCCAATTAATCAATTTCCCGATATAAGTATTTCCAAAAATGTGCTTCTCCTAAAAGATTGGCTTGATATCCGTTTCCCAAAAAGATCTAATCCCGAAATGACCGTTCCCATCACTACCGTTTCCTAAATAATCCGTTTTTCAAAATGTGATTCTCCCATAACATACGTTTGTCTTGATATCCGTTTCCCAAAACATCCGTGTCCGTCACCACTTTTTCCTAAATAATCCGTTCCCTGATAAACATTTTACATACATATTGTACTGCATTGTATATAAGTACCTAAAGATCTTGGTTATAAATACAATAGTCAGGGTTTTTAATTTATGTAGAAAATGATCCTTCGTCCACGTTCATAAGTTTCATAACCAAGGTTTCCAATAGCGTATAGTTATATACTTATCATTAAGTATTTGAATTGTTCCTGTTGCCTTATTATTAGTATTTTTGTTTCTCATGTTTGTTTCCATTTAAAATTGGATTTTTATTGACTATTAATCATTTTTTTTTAATTCTTATAAAATCTGACGATCTTTTTGTGAATCCATGCTTTTTTAATTTTATGAAATGACATGTAAATTTTCAAAATGAAATAAAATAATCTAATCTAATCTAATCTACTTTAAATCATATCTCTTTCATATTTTTTTTTCCGGGTGGCCCATCGCGCCGTCACTGTAGGTAGCTAAAATGTATTCAATTATGGTGGCACTAGTATTTATGTATAGAGGCACCTAGTCCTATTAGGTATGCAAAAAAACTGCCTTAGTTTGGTAAATAGGCACGTCGTATTCACGAGCATTCAATAACGCCCTTTCAAACCGATGTCTAGACGAGTTTTACAGTAAAGCGAAAATACCGGCAACTGGCCTCCCAAATCAGTAAAATTAGCTAACCTTTCATGTAGTATTTCCTGTTTCAGGGTTCTTTTCCCCGGCGGAGCAACTTACTTCAACCAGTCAGACGGATTCGCTGACGCCGGGCAACACATCTACGAGCTCGCTATGGAACTCAACGAGGCCGGGGACTATTTCCCCGTCTTTGGCACTTGTCTCGGCTTCGAGCTCCTTATCATTCTCGCGTCGGGCCGCGGCCCTAAAGAGAACAGGGTCACTTGCCACTCTTTCGAGAATAAACCTCTTCATTTTACTAGTGGTAAGGGAACTACTAGGACCAAGGATAAGCTACATGAAACAACTAAAGAAAATACCGGCCAAGTTCGTGTGCATCTCGGACCACGCTCAGTGTAGGGTTCCGTAGCACACGCGCGCTAACTATAGTCTAATTTTGTCTAATTAATAATCCCACAGAAAAAATGTAAACATCGGTGTTGCCGTTACCAAGAACCATTTGCGGCAATGAGGAGATTTATAATCGTCGCAGTTAAACGAAACATACGTCCTATTACAATAATTAACAATAATATACATATATAATAATAATAGTCACAGTCACACTAATTACAAAGGTGTGACAGTTTTGGTCGCATGTTAGCTCGTTACGCTGCGCTGCGCTCGTTGTGCTGGTGGGGTCGAACCGAAGGTCACGCTCGGGAATGTCGACTACTCTGGTGCTGGTGCCGCCGCAGCATTTGGAACGCATTTTGCTTCGATTTTCTCAGCGGACCAACCGATTTTAGACCCGCATCTAGCTAGCGTGTCGTCCGAATTCCAAAAAAGGGGTCCAAGGTAAAAATAGAAAACTATAGGCCTATTGCAAGTCTCAGTGCCATAGCTAAAGTCTTTGAATCGGCTTTGCAAGGTGTTTGTTGCCTCACATCACCAGCGCACAGCATGCCTTCCTCCCAAGAAGGTCCGTAGCCACAAATCTTCTCACTCTTACACGGACGGTGTCTCGAGAGTTGGATGGGAAAAGACAGGTAGACGTTATCTACCTGGACTTCCAGAAAGCTTTCGATCGTGTGGACAATGACACTCTTTTGATAAAACTAGGAGCCATGGGATTTACAGCCAGACTACTGAAACTGTTCGCGAGCTACCTGTCGGATCGGAAGCAATATGTAAAGTATGGCCCATATGAATCAGAATGCTACCTCACGCGCTCTGGTGTTAGCCAAGGATCAAACCTAGGACCGTTTCTTTTCGTATTGCTCATAAACGACCTATCCGACGAGGTGCGCGGTTCTATGGTGTTGCTGTTCGCTGACGGTTGGTGAAGTCGATTCAAAGCCAAAGTGACCGAGTGGAGTTACAGAGGAACATTGATGCGGTGTATCGGTGGAGTCTCCGTAACATACTTAATTTAAATGCGGGAAAATGCGAAATGTTGACATTCACGCGATCGATAACTCCCGACGTTTTTCAGTACACAATTGGTGGCATTCCAATAGCGCGTGCGGAAAGTGTGCGGGATTTAGATGTCCTTTTCGATCCGGGGCTCACGTTCAATGATCACATTCAAGCTGCGGCCAAAACCGCATCGGGGAGACTCGGTTTCGTCTTGCGCAATTCTGCACCTTTGACCGTCCACGCTGCCCGCGTGTTGTATGCGGCGCTCGTGCGCAGCGTGCTGGAGTCAAATGCTGTGGTCTGGAGTCCACATGAGAGTAAATACACTCCTATATTGGAACAGGTCCAGAAAATGTTTTTAAGGGCGCTGTACAAGAGGATACACTTTTATTACCCGTACATGTACCTTACCTTATTCTTACAAGGGCATTTAGGCTACAACTCACTACAATTACGTCGCTTACTCTCCTTAGCTAAATTTAGCATCGATCTAGTGCGAGGTAAGGTCGATTGTGTGGGTCTCATCGATGCATTCGTGCGTCTCTTTGTCCCTGATCGGTACGTTCGCGCGCGAAGTCACCCCTTGCTGGCCGTGCCGGGCGCGCGCACGTGGGCGCACGCGCACGATCCCATTGCGCGCGCGTTAGCGTTCCTCAACTCCGTGCTCCAAGCGCACCCACAGTGTGATCTGTTTGCGAGTTCGACCGCGCGACTGATGACTGGATGCAGGAGGGTGGCAGAATGCGAGATGACTGCGAGTACTATAGTTTAACATACTTAAGAGTCGTTGTTATTTATGTTTTTCTTTTTTCTTTTTCTTAATTTTACATATTTATAAGTTTGTACCGCTTTGGCCTTGCTGTTAGGGTATAAATGTTACTATAAATAAATGTCGAAACTATAAGGGTTCCTTGTTGACTACGGAACCCTAAAAAAAGTGTCATGTATAAGGAAATCAAGGAGGCGGATCTAGATAGCGACTGTTAGAGAGAGCTACATACATACATCTACCTCTTATGTATATCTGATATGATGAAGTGAACTGGAAAAAATAGCACATACTTCCTTAGCGACTGGCTCGTTCGGCCGGCCCTAGACCTAGAATAACTTTGCACAATATTTTTATGGTGCAATATAATTGAACTACCCCTTGCGAACAAACGATCAATATTTTCATGCAATAAAATTGCGCAATAACTTTGATGCGTCTGCCGCTACCTTCATAATAGTGTGCAAAATGTTCCTAGACGGTAGAATAAAAATAAAAATTGCTCAAACTTTTGTTGAACCATTGCGCAATCTTCAATACGTTAGTACAACCTTAGGTCAAAAACATAGCACAATTCGTATTTTTTTGCAATTTAATTGATCGTTTAGGGCCGGCCTAACTGATTAAGTCATTTCGACTTTCAATATTTGTTACCCAAATTTCCATCATAGCCTTTGAAGCACTGAAATGGGGTAACTAAAACCGCTTACTTATAGATACTTTATTACTTATCAGGGTGAACTGCTCCAAACCGTCTGTATTCGTAAGCGGTGTTCGTTAAAATCGGAATGTATGGAAAGTTTGACAAGTTTGTATGGAATGACAGCTGCCGGTGCCATATTTAACGTTGAGCGGTCTGTAATTGTAAGTTGATGCAACCCGCCCTTAGTAGTAGTAGCTAAAACTCATTATTGTAAGTACACAATAATAAAAATTAAATTTTCAAAAGGTGAAATTGCAAGTACAAAGACGAAATTATCCCTTCCAGTTAACCTTAGCTTATTTAACCGTAGGTACCATGCTTAATAGCAACTCTTTAATAGGTCGACGGCTTAACTCATTGTCAGTCGACGTCGGCGCGGCGCGCGGGTGCGGGGGTAGGACGAATAACCCCATACCAGCCTCCCTATTCTGTAACTTGTTTTAAGCTCACCTCAACGCTCATCCACTAATATATTTTGACACCGCAAAGCGTAGTAACTAAGCGTAGTTAGAGGTCTAGTTTCGTGACGGGTGACCGGCGGGGTGAGTCGCATAAGCGAGGCCTCCAGCACGGCTAGCACACGACGGCGCGCGAGCTCTCTCGATTTTTCTCGCACTATCCGTCTCTCTCTTATTAGAACACTTAGAAGAAGAGGTATAGTGCGATCAAAATCGAGAGTATGTCGCGGCCGTCGTGTGCTAGACGTGCAGGCGAGGACTGAGTTAAGCTCGCTACCTATACCTACAGCAGTCTTCGTTTTTATGTTGCTTTTAGGGATACGTCGTTTTAGTACAACATAACATATACAAGTATTTTTCCAACAGGTTTCCGCAACAGTAAGATGTACAAGAACGCCGATAATGATGTCATCGATATATTGTCGCGCGAAGACATCACTGCAAATGCTCATCAATTCTGCATCGTGGACGAAGTAAGTTTTTAAGTTGCAAAGCTATATTTTACAACCAAACTATATCGTCATATATGACTTTGGTAATATGTTAAAAAGAGAAGTCACAGAGTGCCTGTTACGATTTCAGAACCTGAGATCTCACAACTTAACTGAAGACTGGCACGTCACGGCTCACAGCGAAGACGCGCATGGACTAGAATTCATAGCAAGCGTGGAACATACTAGGTAGATAAATGCTTTTATAAAACGTACTTAGTCTAAAATTTTTTATTCATCAAAGCAGCCCATTCTTCGCTTGGCAGCCACAGTTGCCACAATCAGTTTAGGGGTGCTCGAAATTGGCAACTGCGGTTGCCATAGCAAGCGAAAGCTGAACTGGTAATTGAATCGCTTTTGGAAGTAAACTAACGCAGTAGGTATTGAAAAATACTTAGTATTCAATTAATTTAGGTTGAATTTAGGATATTCTGTTACTTTCGGATGCAGTTTCCACTTCCTAAGTATCTGATAACCATGCGCTTATAAAAAATGCGCCCTCCGTAGTACTATAAAAAAGGTTAAAACCAAAAGTACTTACTTAAATAATCCTAGTCATAAGTTAGCCAACTCGGGCACGAATGCTAAAATGATGTAGCAAAATATTTTTGGGACAACAAATTATATCTTAATTCATTACATTTATTCAAGTTATTTTTTTGTAATAGAAACAATAACATACTTGGTAAGTATTGAAAGAAATAGCATTCGACGACTAACATAGATCTAAATTATCTTAAAAATATACTTACCTAAACAAGTGACGACGCAGAAGCCAATCAGTATCTAGGTACAATATTAAGTGCATAAAGTTTTATTAATATTTCTCAAGCTAGAGCGAAGTATCGCGTTTTGGGGGCCACTAAATTTAAACGCCGGCAAAGGATGTACCAGGTACATTGTAGGTAGGTACATAATTTGCATTAGATTAAAAATGACTGCAAAACAGGAATTGCCTACCTTGTTTTGCTAAACGATCTCACTGAATGACGGCCGTCACGTCACGGCAGGCAATACCTTCTTTACCAGCCTTTGTACTGATGCAATTTTGTTTGTTTTATCTACTAACACCACCATCATCCTACTCCGTTATTCCCGGTTGTGCCCTAAAGGAGCCCGGGGTCCGCATTGTCATCTAATTCCAATTTTTGGAATAGGCACTAGTTTTACGAAAGCGACTGCCATCTGACCTTCCAACCCAGAAGAAAAACGAACTTATTGGGATTAGACCGGTTTCCTCACGATGTTTCCCTTCACCGAAAAGTTAACGATAAACATTCCGTACATAAGTTCAGTAAAACTCATTGGTACGAGCCGGGATTCGAACCCACGACCGCCGCTTGACAGCCGCACGCCTGAACCACTTGGCTGCCGTAGCTTCGATTCTATTTATTATTTTTCTACATATTTTAAGTTTTATCTACTAACATGAAACTAACTAAATAATATATCTGCTTACAGGTATCCATTTTATGGTGTACAGTTCCACCCCGAAAAGATCTACGAGTGGAAACAATCGAATGACTACCCGCATACATTTAATGCAATCAAAGCGAACCGACACTTCATGGATTTTTTCGTGAACGAGTGCAGAAAGAATCACCACTCATTCACTGACGCTACCGAAGAGAATAAGTGCCTTATATACAACTATGAAACCCATTTTACAGGTGCCGAGGGAAGCGCATACGAACAATGCTATTTCTTTGAGCCTAGGAACGATGTGGGGAAAAGTAGAGAGAAATATACAGTGGTTGCTATCTGAGATTCCGCGGCGGTGTGGCAAATTATGTAGAGGTCGCTTAGTGTAAATATGAGCTCGTTGTAGATTTTGGTTTGCTCAAGCGATCAAGCGACGCATTCGGCTGTAGTGCTAAGTAAAAATCGTACGATCGTCACAGAGTACGTTCAATATTGATTATGTGTCACCGTCTAGTGGTGGGACGATCGAATTGTATGAACGCACGAGCAACGTCAATTAGCACAATTCTTCCCTCCAATAATATACCTCATTCCAAATAACATTAGAATTTTAACGGAAAAATTCTTCTACGTATCTTCCTTACTAGAATATCATAGGGAAATAACGTACCTACTAGTTTTACTTATTTCGATCATCAAGTGCTTGTCAAACATAAATACTACCTAAAGGTAATTACCGCACGACTTTTCTAATCTTATTTACAAGGCCAAAAGACAGCACAACTTGATTGATATTCATAATTAGGTACACTAAGTTATTATCGGTGTCAATAGAAATGGAATTTTTCATAAGAAAATAAATAATTTGGTATTAATGAAGCTTTTTTATATAATCTTTCTAATCCCTGACGTCTCATTTATTTCGAGGATCTTGCAAATAACCCCTTAGCTTCGTTACTTTAGTAATCCATTCATTACATGACCATCATGATAATTACATAGGTAATTCCTCGATCCGTATTGAGGTTTGAATGAAGAACTTAGAAATGTTGAAAAACCCCCAAAATTTTCATTTCAAAGTTCAATATCTCAAAAGATAATACGATGCCACAGACACACCGACACAAATACACACAGACATTCTTATAAAACCGCTCTTTTTGCGTTGGGGATTAGTATCGAACTAAGCTCAATATGTAGTAAATGCCTTATTGAGCTTAGTTCGATTTGTGTAAAATTGACACCTATTCATATAAATATTTTACTAACTCTCGACGCTAAAAGAGGGGTGTTATAAGAATGTCTCTGTGTCCGTGTATCTGTGTGTTCAGAATTATTTGTTTGACTCGAAAAATATTATTCTTAAGATAAGATCCGGTCTATAGAAAAAATATACACGATTTTCAACCAAATTACCTTAATTCAAGGTAAGTTGAGAGCTTGATTTCTTTCTCCAACAACACACCATAAGTGTTACGACATCATATCTTTACTCTCCGTTGTTCCAACTGTTGGATAACATATTCAACATCAAAAATACTCTATACATATTATGGACATGTATTGCTGGACAACGTATTTTCAGCACACACACATCTTACGCGAAGAATATTGAAGATTAGACCAAACTAAGCTTATTGGAGGCTGCAGACTGCCGAGTTACCATCGACAGTTGCATAAGAACACTGGGTGGACACAGCAGAATCTTATCAGTACTCTGACTTTATAAAAAAAGCATGCACAGCGCTTGTGTTGTGTGTATATTCACAACGGTTGCCGACAACAACATTTACTAGCGCGGTTAGCACAAGACGGCGCGCGAGCTCTCTCGAGCTCTCTCGCGCTTTATTTCTAAGTTTTCTAATAAGAGAGCGACGTATAGCGCGAGAGAGCCGTCTTGTGCTAACCGTGCAGAGTAAAGTGTTGTATGACTGATTCGACACAAAACTACATAGTCTTTTTATCAATAGTTAATTACATAATTAATGAACGTGCTCACAAAATTTCACGAGATTCGGTTGTTAAATGCGAACAGCCGGACAGCTGGACATCCGGACATACGATAGAATTTTGGCTTAAGTTAAAACGGTATACTTCGTTCGGTTCGCTCGCTAGTTCAACTAAGCTCCATAACTTCATGTAGCGGTGTTCGAGAAAATCAATAATACTGTATTTAAATAGTACTACGACTCGTTTACTTTATGCAAGTGCATAGAAACGTGCGTTTCGCAATATTACAGCCTAGATAGTGCCACTGCCACTAGCCACTTTTAACACACACACATTTAATAATCACCTTAACTTTACTTATTGCAGCATGCGTTTGGCAGATAGAAGGAAAGAAAGAAAGAAAGAAAGAAATAAGCCATTTATTCAGTACACAAAAGACACACAGAGATAAAGGGAGGGAGGGGTATTATTATGATTATATTATATCTGGGGGCACGGCAGTGCCCCCGCCAAGACGAGGCAAGTGAAGCGCAACGCAAGGGCACTACCTGCCTTTTCTCGAAGCGGTTCGTCGTTTTTTTGAACCCTCGTAAGGAACCCTCGTGGGTTTGGATTATACCAGATAAACAACATTCTCGGGATATGATGTTAATAGTGGACTTATTAAACATATAAAGTTTCAGTAATATAGCTCCTATACTTAAGCTATTATTGATATCTAAAAAACGCCGATTTCGTCACTGACTCACTGAGTCACTGACTGATGTTGATCATCAAAACCTCTAGGGTACTTCCTGAAGTCCTAGAAAGCTGAAATTTGGTATGTAAGCTAGTATTAGTACACAATCAACAAAATAATTCAAAAAATTGGAACTTCTACCCCCCAACCCTTTAAAGTAGGGGATGGAACTTTGTATGAGACTTCCGCAAATGTTGATGCTAGGGGTCTGAAAATGTATATAGGGACTCTTTGTTATAAATAATAAAATACGTATTTCAGAATTTTTAGTAAATCACACCCACCCTTTAAATTAGGGGGTGCAAGTTTGTATTTTTCCGCAAATTTTAATAGTGATATAAAAAAAATATTAATATTTCAGGGTTTTCAGTAAATCACCGCTACCCTTTAAATTAGGCGATGGAACCAAGATGTAGAATTTGTAGAGCGTGGCTGGTAGTAGTAGAATTACGCTGTGTAGGATAGGAAGCTTGGCGCTACTTATGATCTGATATCTTTTTAACGCAGAAAGCTATATATGAGCTAGGGAGTCTTGGCAATCACTTTACATGTAAATGTATTATTAATTATACAAATTTTCGCATACATAGGATGTATGCAGACGAACTTCTGATTCTTGTATTTACTGTCGACTTTGGTTTATTATCTAGACTAGAATAGGCATATGAATCTGACATCCGACACAAAGGCACAATACGGTCGATGTAAGGGATGTGATGTGATGACGTAATAATAATAATCCCTGGGGATTGGGGACGTCGCGCACAATCGCTCGATTATGTCAGTTTGCATGAAACAGTTTCAATTTAGATTATCTCAGTAAATCAAATACCTACAATCGAACGAGGTGCACGTGTTCGTCTGAATACGACCGTATTTAGAAACTTTTCTTTAAAAAAGAAGATCCCTAGCGTTCAGATATTTTTTAACGCCATTGCGTGTTGA
The DNA here is from genome assembly GCA_947049275.1 of Epinotia bilunana. Lineage (NCBI taxonomy): Eukaryota > Metazoa > Arthropoda > Insecta > Lepidoptera > Tortricidae > Epinotia > Epinotia bilunana. The sequence continues at coordinate 9,993,684 of OX346265.1, forward strand.
GGCGACGGTAACCACCTAAATTTTGTCTCGCCAGTTGCATTCTTAGGACACCCGTCACGCCTTTTTAGGGTTCCGTAGTCAACAAGTAACCGTTATAGTTTCGCCATGTCCGTCTGGCCGTCCGTCCGTCCGTCCGTCTTCGGCTTAGCTCAGTAACCATTACTACTAGAAAACTGTAATTCGGCATGGATATATAAATCAATCACGCCGACAAAACAGAAGAATCAAATCTTGAAAAATAATCTTTTGTTGGGGTACCTCCCCTACACCTAAAGTGGGGATGTAAGTTTTTTCTCGTTGAACCCATAGTGTGGGTTTCTTAAAACGATTTTTCAAATTAGTGATTCGTTTGCGAGATATTGGGCCTCTGCCGGCTAAATGGCTGCTACTGGGAATGTGAAAAAAATCGTTGCAGTAGTATCTACATATAATGAATTTAAAAGGAAAACTATCACGGCTAAGTAGGCATAACTAATTACCGAGTAGGTAATAGTAGGCCAACTTAAAATCTACTTAGAAAGGCCAACGTACAAATTGGACCGATGCAACCATTTAGTTGGCGCGCGCGTGTCGATGTAACTAAGGAAGACAGGCAACTACAGAACCCTACACTGCGCGTGGCCCGACACGCACTTGGCCGGTTTTTTTATAAATGGTACCTACTTTACCGATTCCGATGTATGTTTTTTTCCGAAAAAAATATTTAATTGAATTGAAGGGGGGGTTTACCCTACTAAAATTTGATTTAAGCTAAATGTAAGATTTGTAAGGACTTAGGGTGACTGCTATAGATATTGGCCACTCCACAGTAATTGGCCACTCTTTTGGCGAGACAGAAAGAAACGGTATATATATAACTGAAACAAAAGCAGGAGAAACACAGGTAATATTTTTGTCTCATTCATGAGTGCACGCGTCTATTACCTTGTTTCTTTTTGTCTCGCCAAGAGTAGCCAATTACAGTGGAGTGGCCAATACCTATAGCAGTCACCCTAGATGGTTCTGGGGGGACTTGACTGATACGTGCAACATATGATGATGATGGTATAGAGCCTGACGTGTCTCACTGCTGGAGTTTTGCCTCCGTCCTCTTCTTCCACTGCTCGCGGTTTTGAGCTTCATCTGGCCTGTCCTTTAAATAAAAACCGGCCAAGTGCGAGTCGGACTCGCGCACCGAGGGTTCCGTAAAATTTACGGTTTTCGCAATTTTTCCTTTATCTGTGCTATAAGACGTTGCTTCGTACCAAATTTCAAGATTCTGAGTTCACGGGAAGTACCCTGTAGGTTTTGATTCCCTTGCGAGTTTCGAAAATTTGCGGAAATTAGCGGCCATAAACGGCTGTATCTTTTGATTGCGTTGGCTTAAAAGTTTGATTTTTTAACAGCTCCAAGGGACAGTAGAACTGAGTATTTGGTATAAATTTTAGCATGATACCTCCACGCGTTCGCGTGAGAAGAAGGAATCCTAAAAGGAGTCCAACACAAGTCAAATCAACATAAACTGAAATGAAATAAACATTATGTCTTATTAAAAAATAATGGTTTTCAGGCTGCTTATTCTCATTTGATACCACAGTTTTATTCGATTTTTTGAGCTAAGTTTTTGAACAGTTTTTGTATAAATAAATAAATAAATAAATAAATATTAGGGGACAATCTTACACAAATCGACCTAGTCCCAAACTAAGCAAAGCTTGTACTATGGGTACTAGACGACGATAAACATACTTATATAGATAAATAAATACCTACTTAAATACATAGAAAACATCCATGACTCAGGAACAAATAATCGTGCTCATCACACAAATAAATGCCCTTACCGGGATTCGAACCCAGGACCTCTTGCTTCGTAGGCAGGGTCACTACCAACTAGGCTAAAGCGGTCGTCAAATCGGTCGGTCGGTCGGTCGTATGTGTAAAGACTGCTCAGTGCTCGTGCTCACACTACTTAGTAAAGGTTTCGGAGTCATCTGAAACTTGGGATAGAAAAGTAGAGCAACAAAACTTTGTTATAAAATTCGAAGTTCCTAGAAAAACCCTCAAGGGTTGGTCTTTGACCTCTGTCACTAAGTACGCAGTAGGGCACCAAAATATTAGATGTTTACTGTCTCAAACCAAATGACTGGGGGTGAAATTGCGTGGTAATTTCGTTTAATTTTAGGTCGCTACACCCCAAATTGTGGTCGGTGACGACTGTAAATAGCTAGAGGGCTGTCTGAATGCTTTCATTAGGGCTTGTTGGGGCCGCCGGTGTCAGCGGGGTGCCGGGCGGATGGCTCGCATAATCAGTCATGGTAAATAGTAGACCAAGTTCCTTTGCATAAGAAAATTGAAATTTTTGGACCTGAGGCTCGTATAGGGAGCACTCTCTAAAAGGATACTTTGGGCATCTTATAGATAGGTACATAATATTATTGACGAACAAGTTTATGAGGGTGTTTATTTAGATTCGAAGTGAACTGTTACACGCACGACGCAGAGTCCATGTAAATGTAATCTTTATTTTCAAATTTGTCAGATGTATGGTTAAATATAAGAATAAATATCATGTACTCTAATCATAATTTATACGCGTACGTATTCGCGTATATAAGCCAGTTTTAACAATAATAACATTATTTATTCAGCTAACCCTATTAACACCAAGATTCTAGAAAATTTGAGATGCTGTGAATCAGAGTACCGAAAGAGGTAAAGTGCTAAGGGAAAAAGGGCCAAAGCTATATTTTTCCTGCGGTTCTTCTTTGTTAAAAAGAAAGTTATGTACGTGGTAATCTTAGTAGGTAGGTATATTGAAGGGTACACTTCATACTTCCGAAGAGTCATTTGTCCGGCAGCATATTTTATCCGAATTTCATAATTGAACTGATGAGAACCAAATTCTTGGCCAGTAGTTAGCCTGGTTAATCGGTAGTAGTGTTGGCAATCGCCGGATCCAGCGTCGTGCGCGCCACCTAGGTGCCTTCCAGCACTTCCAGGCGACACGGTCAACTCCAAGGTGCTGGTGTCATGCTGCAGCGCTTTTTTTTTTTTTTTTTTTGAACCTGACTGTTGCTATAATAGGACGAACCCAATATAGCGGTCGAATTGCGTGGTTGGAGGGTAGCCTGGGGAAAATCCAGGGGGAGCCTCCGGCACGACCACGCGGGAAAGTTTGTGCACTGGAATACTCAACGAGTTTGCGCTCCAGTGAGATTGGTTGCTGCAGCGCCATCTACCGGCGCGATGATATCATCGTGCCCAGCGCGCCCCACCAGGGATCTTCTAGAAGAGTGGGGATCCAGAGCCTTTAAAAGGGGCTGCATCACCTTCAGGAGGCTCTTATCCGACCGACAATCGATAGGCGACAATCATATTTGTAACTGTGATTATTATAAATAAACGTAAATTGATACCTGTAGTTTGTCATTAACTTAAGTTATAACCCGTAGGCTTACATCAGAAGTGTTCTTACCTACGTTCATAATGGGTAAGCGTAGTAAACGCTCAAAACGAAGACGAACAAGGCAACGTTCGAGTTCGAGTTCATCGAGTGGTAGTAGCATTATCTCTGCGAGGACTCCGTCACCTCCACCACCAAAAAGGAAAAAGGTATCACAAAAGGCTTATACCTCATCTGTAAGTACAAGCTTGGCTTCTACTTTAAATAGTATGATACCCGAATTTAACCCATTGAATGATGACATATGTGCTTGGCTAAATATTATCAAGAACTACGCGCAAACTTTTTCATGGGCTGACGAAATTATCCGGTATCAGGCTTTAAACAAATTAAAAGGTCCAGCAAAAGTTTGGTACGATTCTCTGTTGCGCACCGACTGTTCCTGGCCATCATGGAAATGGCAGGATTGGCGGAAGAGATTAGCATCTAGTTTTCAAAAACGTCGGAATATGTTTGAGCTATTAAAAGAAATAGTCGAGAACAAACCAAACGATAATCAATCTCTTTACGAGTTTTATTTCGAACAGAAATGCAAAATTAATAGATTTTCGTTGGGTTTTTCAGAACAACATATTATGTCAATTATTGTTGGCAATATAGGTGATAGTGGTATAGGAGCAGCCATCGAGGCTAGCAATTTTGCAAGTAGCGATCAGTTAGCAAGCTTTTTACACGGCCGCGTATACAAATCTACTAAAAACACGCGACAAACAGGCGCGAACCCTCGTGAAGCTCCAACGAAAAGTGAGATTCACACATCATCTAGTCACAACGCGGCACCATCGATGGCATCTAATTATCATAGCTTACCAGAACAACCCGCGGCCGCGCGTAACACTAGTAATCAAACACAGCAGCGAAAACAGGTCAAATGTTATAACTGTGGTGGAAACCATAGAAAAGTAAATTGCGATGTCAACAAACCCGCGAACAAAAGTCAATGCAACTATTGTAACAAGCAAGGACACACAGAAACCGAATGTTATCATAAAAAGAATGCACCCAAATTAGAGAAACAGGAAACTAAATTTGTTTCTACCCCCGACCCGCGGAAAAAGTTCGTTAAAAATATTGTTTTGAATAATTTCGAAGCTTTCATTGATACTGGCAGCAGCTGTTCACTCATATCTGAGTCTGTGCTACAAAAATACCTTATAAAAAAAGTCCTGTTGTCCTCGCCTGTTACATTGCAGGGCTTTTCAAAGGAATGTTTAAAGACGGTTACACACAAGATAACAGTTGATCTGAAAATTGATTCTGTGTGTTTGACGGGTATAGATTTTTATATTATAGATGATTTAGCAGATTGTGAGATATTAATAGGTAAGAATGTGACCGAACGATCTGATTTAATATATTCACGTGTTGGAAATGCATTACAATTCGATTATGCGTCTTCTTTTAATGAATTCTGTAACAATGTTGTCGATTTCGAATTGAATGCGGACTCTCATCAGAACGAACTGGTAGTACTTTTCAAAAAATATAGCGGGTGCGTAGCATCAAATATTAAGGAACTAGGGAAAGTCAATGGCCACGAAATGGTAATTAATGTTACCAATCCCCAACCAGTTCAATGCAGACCCTTTAGAGCCTCTATTCCGGACCGTAAGATAATCCGGGAAATGGTGAATGAACTTTTAGAAAATAACATTATACGGGAAAGTCATTCACCATATGCAAGCCCAGCTTTGCTTGTCAATAAGAAAAATGGAGAGAAAAGGCTCTGCATTGACTATCGAGCATTAAATAAAGTCACAGTCAAAGACAAATACCCCATGCCGCGTATTGAGGACCTGGTAGATAGGCTTCAAGGTCACAAGTGCTTCACCAGCTTAGACTTGAAAAGCGGTTATTATCAAATAGCGATGAGTAACGAATCGATTCCTAAAAGCGCATTCATCACAGAAGACGGTCACTACGAATTTTTAATACTCCCGTTTGGTTTGGTTAATGCTCCAAGCTGTTTTCAAAACATGATGAACAAGGTCTTGGGAAACTTAAGGTTCGAAAATGTTTTAATTTATTTAGACGATATTTATCTTGTAACTGACACAATAGAAGAGAATTTGAAGCTGTTAGAACAGGTATTAGACATATTCAAAAAGAATGGGCTGACTTTAAACCTAAAGAAGTGTCATTTTTTCAAAAAAGAAATAGAGTTCCTCGGATACAAAATTAAACCGGGTTGTGTTATGCCTAATGAAAATAAGCTAGAGGCTGTACGGAAATATTCCGCTCCCAAAACTGTCCACCAACTTCGACAGTTTCTCGGTTTAATTAACTATTTTAGAAAATTTATAAAAGACTGTGCCGTCATTTCGGCCCCTTTGAGAAAACTTTTGAAAAATGACATTTCTTGGGAGTGGGGTTCAGCTCAGGAGAATGCATTTCAGATGCTCAAATACAAGTTAACGTCAGATAGCGTTTTAGCAATGTTCGATCCAAATAGGGAGTGCGTCTTATATACTGATGCAAGTAGGGAAGGTCTTGCCGGAATATTAATGCAGGTAACAAGCGATGGCGAAAAGCCCGTGCACTTTTACAGCAGGCAAACCACAGACGATGAAAAAAAGTTCCATTCATTCGAATTGGAATCGTTGGCAATCGTTTGTTCCCTGCAAAAATTCCGGTTATACCTATTGGGATCCATATTTAAAATTGTCACTGACTGCAACGCGGTTCGATTTGCGTTAACTAAAAGAGAGATAATTCCTCGGATCGCACGATGGGTTTTATCCACGCAAGAGTTTACCTTCGACACCTTGCATCGTGAAGGTAAACAAATGCAACACGTGGATGCATTAAGTCGCAACCCTGTGCCATCCGGAGAAAGATCAGAAATTGAAATAGTAATGTCAATAACAGAAGCTGACTGGTCGCTGTCGGTACAATTACAGGACCCCGTGTTACAGAAAATTAGAGAAATGATAGAGTCTGGTGATGTTGACGGTAACAAAACTATATTTTCTCAATATGAGGTGCAAGGTGGAAAAGTCTATAGAAGAACTGTCCATGGTCGTCGTTGGGTTGTACCAAAAAAATGCATATATTAAATGCAATCACGACGACCTAGGACATTTTTCTGTAGATAAGACAGTAGAATGAATAGGAAGTCAGTACTGGTTTGCAAGGATGCGACATATAGTGAAAAAGTACATAAAGAACTGTTTGAACTGCATTTATTATAAAAATAAAGGTGGTCCTAAAGAAGGAGAGTTATACCCGGTGCCCAAATACGCTCAACCTTTTCACACACTCCATCTGGACCATTTAGGCCCATTTGTGAAAACTAAAAATAAAAATGAATATATATTGGTTGTCGTCGACGCTTTCACAAAATTTGTGTTTCTTTCGGCCGTATCGTCAACAAAGTCAACTTGCGCAATAAAAGAATTAGACACTATATCAAAGTCATTTGGTAATCCTAAAAGAATAATAACAGTTCATGTTTTACCTCTAGCGAGTTTATGCAATACTGCTCAAGTAAAAACATCCATTTGCACACTATCGCCACGGGTATGCCTCGGTCAAATGGGCAAGTGGAGAGATTTAATAAAACGGTATTAGAGGCTTTAAGAGCAATCGGTGCGGACACGACAGACAATAAGTGGAACCAGTACATTAAACCTCTACAACAAGGTTTGAATAGTACATTTCATAAAACTATTAAAGCAGTCCCAAGTGAGGTCTTCCTCGGTTATCGGCTGCGTATGGATAGTGATAGTTTGGCCCCGGATAATGAGTCGCATATTCTAGACGTGACAAAGTTGCGTAGGACGGTAAATGATAATATTAAAGCAGACGCTATAATACAAAAACAAAGATTCGACCGACCAAGAATCAAAGCACTTAAGTATACAGAGGGTGATCTGGTTTTAATTAAAGTCCAAAGCCAGAATAATGATGGGAAAAGCAGAAAGTTGTTACCGACATTCAAGGGACCCTTTCAAGTAAATAAAGGGCTGGGTAACGACAGATACGAGGTGACGGATGTGAGAGGTAGTGAGAGAACAGCTAAAAGGTACACCGGGGTTACGTCCGCGGAGAACATGAAGCCGTGGATAAAAATTGACGATTGGGATTTTTATGATTGAGAGTATGTATATAATGTTATTATTATTTAGTTCATGATTAAGTAATAATTTCAGTAACTTAATTTTCATAATCATCCCCACATAAAAAAATGAAAGTTATTTTATTATGATAACATTCTCAATTTTTATACTTTCCAAGCTCAAGTCTCGAAATATATGTCGCTGACATATCACTGTTTTTGTGTGTTTTTTTTGTTTGAGCTCCCCGTGTTGGCAATTGGAGGTAGTAAAACAATGAAAACACATTAACAATTTAAGCCTTTATTTAAACATGGTATTTATTACATTTTGGAGTTTAGCGAGTCAAGATAAAATGCTTTGTTGACCTATCCAAGTGAAGCTTGAAAATCTTAAGTGCGGCAAAGTGCCCTTTAAGTACAAGAGGTTCCGATGGATAAAGGTATATAACTAAGTGCGGCTATAGCCCTTTAGTGGATGCCTGGAATTCGGAGCTTGGATGAGGCGATAAGGAATATACTCGAGTCGGGATGTTTTCCGTTACATGTACGGACTGTTTACTGATTATGTTCGTGGTTATGTTACAGCATTCCATCTTAACTCGGGAGGTGACCGGGGCGGTGCACCATGCAGAATGGCCGTGTTGGCAATCGCCGGATCCAGCGTCGTGCGCGCCACCTAGGTGCCGCTAGCGGCACTTCCAAGCGACACGGTCAACTCCAAGGTGCTGGTGTCATGCTGCAGCGCCATCTACCGGCGCGATGATATCATCGTGCCCAGCGCGCCCCACCAGGGATCTTCTAGAAGAGTGGGGATCCCGAGCCTTTAAAAGGGGCTGCATCACCTTCAGGAGGCTCTTATCCGACCGACAATCGATAGGCGACAATCATATTTGTAACTGTGATTATCATAAATAAACGTAAATTGATACCTGTAGTTTGTCATTAACTTAAGTTATAACCCGTAGGCTTACAGTAGTTAAAAAAATCCGTTGTAACACAAAAATTAAGCATAATTAAAAAAAAAACCGGCCAAGTGCGAGTTGGACTCGCGCACAAAGGGTTCCGTACCATTATCCGTTGAATGAAAGGTAAATTGCGGTTTACGATTTATGACGTATAAAAAAAAACTACTTACTAGATCTCGTTCTAACCAATTTTCGGTGGAAGTTTGCATAGTAATTAATGTACATCATATATATTTTTTAGTTTTATCATTCTCTTATTTTAGAAGTTACACATTTTACCACTTTGGAAGTGTCTCTCGCGCAAACTATTCAGTTTAGAAAAAAACGATATTAGAAACCTCAATATAATTTTTTTAAGACCTATCCATAGATACTCCACACGTATGGGTTTGATGAAATAAAATTTTCACTCCTCATGCTCAAAAAGTGCGTCATATTAGGCTTAGCAAGCGGGGCTAAAGTAGAAGATTTAGCCCCTAGGGAAAATAAGTATACATATTTATGATTTTAGTACATTTTAATTTTACCTATCAAAACGCTTCAACGTGATATAGGCAGTCTTTTCGTGGTAAAGTTTTCGTGATTGAGATTTTTCGTGATAAAGTCTATTCGTGATACAGTATTTTCGTTGGTAGTTTTCGTGATTGAGATTTTTCGTGATAAAGTCTAATAAGTGATATAGTCTATTCGTGATTAAGTTTTCGTGATAATGTCTTTAAGTGATACAATTTTCGTGATGAAGTTTTCGTGATAAAGTTTATTCGTGATAAAGTTTTTCGTGATAAAGTCGTTAGTGAAAAAGTTTTCGTGTAAAAAGTTTTTCGTGATTTAGTACTGACGCGCGCGACACAGCTTGTGGGCCGTCCTGTGATAGCCCTGCTGTTACGAGTAGAACGACACTAATATAGCCTTCTGGAGCGCGCTGCCTTTTCGAACTTGCCCCGCACTCTTCCGTGTTCAATGCAATTGTCGTCCTAAAATAGCCCGATTTATCCAACATGCCTAATGATGTTATGCGTTGGAGAGTTTATGTAATACCTACATAAGCCGTGAACACCGGCTATCAATCAATCAATCATCATGTAGTCTAAAGCCCCATCGGTATTGTCGATGATTTCGCCAGCGTCAACGTCAAGGAAAAGCAATTGACCGGTGACTTGGGGTTTGGGGTTCTGTTCCGAGTGAACCTGGCAGGTTCACTCGGAACAGAACCCCAAACCCAACAAGACACAAGATACAACAAACATTTTTATTGTTAGCCAAATTACCTAACATGTTGTTAATTTTAATAAAAAAAACAGCTATGGATTAATAAAATAAACAGCGACGTTGTATGATCAGGGGTAGTCACGTAACGTTCCGAACGCGCGTTAGAACAATTGAACTGTCATTTATCCATATAAAAAGTGACATACATATATAGATCTACCGATGCGCGTACAATGCGTTACGTGATCGACCTGCACGAGCTCAATTTTGGAGTATCTACGTTTTTAAATGAAATGTGAATAAGTAGTGTTATGCATTAGCTTGAGCTTCTTCTTTAAGCGAATGGCCTGTTGGTAATGTTGGCACTATACAACATATTGGTTGGTACTGTTAAAGAGTTCTTTTATATTAGATAAATACTGTTTAATATATCTACTCTGTGACACTAAGCTAACGGTTCTATTCTATTGTAGTTTTGTCTGTTAACACCGATTTGTCGTTGATAATCTTCTTCTACGCCCTTCTCTCATTCACGATACGCGCTCGATAGTTTAGTGTCTTCAAGGGATTATAATATGTATAGATTATACCTATATTGATCCATACGCAAAATAGGCGCTATTATGACGTCGAGTTGCGGAAACCTAGCCCGCGTACACCCATAACCTATAACCTATATACCTATATTGATGGTCTCCCTCCAACATTTACCCTATTTACCACCATCATAAGTAATTTTCTTATCATTGAAATGTAACCAAACCTAAATATTCTAGTATCTTTCAATCACAGTTAAACTTAACCCCATTTACAATACATTTGAAATGAAGTTAAGGTGACTAATTCGTAAACTTTTTATACAAGAATAGGTACTTGGTTTCAAAATAAAAACAATATTATAGAGTAGGTACTAGCTGTCCCTGCGACTTGGTTTGCATGGTAATGTGGTGGGAATTAACGCTTTTCTTATCTTCGACATAGGATACATGCAGTTCTAAATTAACCTATCAAGTAAAACGTTGAACAAACCGATTTCAGTTAAAATTCCGTTAAAATTCGTTTGTCTTTACCTGTCACTCTAATATTTAAATTAGTAAGACAGGGACAAAACACGTTTTATTTTTCAGAGGTATTTTAAGTTGTATGAATAAGGGGGTAAAAGTTTAGTAGATGTTTGTGGCAATAGTATCAATCCAGCAGGTGGAGGACACAAATGTTTATTGAGCTTCTTCTCTTCATATTTTGAACACTGTTATAATATTTGTAAATAAACAAAACACGTGATAACTGAAATGGACTTGAGTCACTCCGACTCGGTAAAGATGTGTTTAGGAAAAAATGATAGATAATCTTTCCGAGTATCTATCTATTCACCGGTAAGTGACTACGCGGATTTATTGGAGATTAAAGTGTATGTCTATATTCAATAGAACGAGACGGACGCTCTATCTTGTCACTTATCGCGTGATAAGGCCGACCATGATACGGGGTGGGCTCCTTTAGGATGCAACTAGGTCATAGATCGGTTACGGCTGTACGAGTGTGTACCTAGACACTCCTGGGAAACGCCATATACTATGTTTGTGTATGCAGTGAGCGTAGCATGGTTGCCATTTTATCACTTATCGTTGTGGTAAAGACGTCCATCATGCTCTGACAAGTATGCGAGTGCGAGAGTGACAGATGCCTTATCCACAACGATAAGTGATAAAATGGCAACCGTGCTACGCCCGCAGGTGTTTATATCCATAAACACGTACGGCTTAATCCTAAGACGAGGAGGATAGTTCTCAAAGGAAAAGCGTTTGATATTTATTTAATGGTTATTTCCAACAACTCGCCTATAACAAACTCCCACAGGTATCATTAAAACAGATGAGTAATAAAATGTTGGCATTTCTCTATAAGGGCAATACTTATGGGAGGATGAACATATTTTATTGAATTTAAGTGATTTCCTGCTCTCGTTGACCTTTGATCTGTTGGTAGTCTTAAGGGGCCCACCCACTATCAGTCCGCCTGCAGTCCCTGGCCTGTCAGTTGTTCGGAACTGTCAAATTTTTGTTCTAACTGACAGGCTGATATCGTCCGGCGACTCCATAACTCTTATTACGTCATAGTGTATAATCATTACTACAATAGCCGGGAATGCAACCCCTTCTTCTATTTCTTCTTATATTTGAAAAAAACAATTAAAACTCAAAAATTCAGCTTTGAAACTGCTGGTGACCCGTTACCGACTAAATTGCAAATTTAACTAGACAATTAAATTATTTCATCTAAATATTAGCGGTAAAATGTCTACATATAAACTGCGCAGGTATTTATTAATCATTGAAGGGCAAAATTCATAATTATTCATTCTGTCACTTTATTTTATGGGTTTTTTTTGGTTCTTTGTTGATTTTGTTATTAAATGTGAGTTCCCACCAAGAAATTGTAATATATGTGTTAGTTATATTTTTTGTCTAGTTTACTTTTATTTTATCTAGAAATTAAAGGTTGATTTCTATGAGTTTTTTTTTAAATATTGCATTGCATGTTTAAAGAAAACCAAAGGGAATATACATACTACGTTCTAAAAAGCACTATATGCCTCGGCGTGACAAGGACTTGCAAGCCTCATAACTATCGCGGATCCTCAACTTCTTCGGGCACATCGCCCGTAACGAAGACTCATGGAACGTTTGGTGGTGCAAGGGAAAGCCTTGGGCAAACGATTTCGTGGGCGCTCTCCAACACGATGGACAGACCTCATCAAAGCGGTCACAGAAGACACAATCAATGGTTGCTCTCACTCCGTCAAAAATAGAGCCAAATGGCGACGCATTCGCAAAATCGACCGTGACATGACCACGACCACTGTCAAGAGTGCACGACTAAGAAGAGAAGATTTGTATCATTATCATTCTCCTAGCGTTATATGCCTCAAAGGAGTCCGGGGTCCACTCAAACATTTGTAAACGTTATTTAGGTACTAAAATAAAAATAAATCATCATGTAGTATGTGATAGAATAGTTTTATCAATTCTTTTTATTATTTAAATATAAACGTACTCATATGTAATTCCATCTAGTGAATAGTTTGTCTAAGTTATTAATCTTTCTGTGCACACACTGTTTAGAATTGTAGTCCAGATCTAGACACTAAGCTTTTAATGTACTCAATGTATGACTGTAATTTGTTGTGTGAGCCTAATAAATAATAAAAAAAAAACAGATCGGTATTGTATGCAACGGTGTACAAATGGTCTTAAAACGTTCGTGGAGTCTTTAATTGCGATCCCCTCTAAGGCTCGCATCGCAACCCACTCACGTTTTAAGACCCTAATTATGTAACAGTTAGTAGCACAAAATAAAATAATCAAAATAGCATCTCAAGGTGAGAATTGCCCAGGTGATTTCTGATATTGACGATTCGTTTTTCTAGTTTATGTACTTACGAATAAAAAAGAACTTAAGTCACAGTACTATCTTTAGGATGTACAGTTACATTAGTGAGTAGGTACGTGGTAGGTCCCATAATGACTTGGCCTAACCAAGATGTAACAAAGGAAATGAAACCAAAGTCTGATTATTTTTCAATATAGTCACGTGTACGTGTTTGGGTGGCTGGTCAACCCACCAACGGAGCAGCAGCTGACGTCCACGGGTCTTCATGATACAACATTCTTAACCTTCTCACAAGTTATCGCCCGGGGGTAAGTGACTGACAAAAAAATGCTCCTAGCTCTAGGTCTATTAACGATACTTATCGTTTTTCAATGTTAAGTATAATTACTTAAGTTATATCTGTCACTTACATACACAGGAAAATAATACTGGAATCTTGAACCAAGATCTGCATTAGGATCACCGCCATTATCTTCAACAGAAATCATCTTGAATAACGAGAGAAAAAATCTTACCTCAAGATAACTTCATATAATAATTTAATATCTTCCTAATGAATTTCTTGGTTCAAGAGAATCTACCTCGAATCAAGTATTTATATTTTTTGTCTGTGTAAAGTAATAACTAACTTTAAAATTCTAATTTGTACCTACCTACTCGTAAACTAACTGATGAACTATGCATTTTGCGAAAAATATTCAATTTTCAACCAAAATCAAAATGGATTCCGGAAAAATCACTCTACAGCTTTGGCAGTTTATAAATACATCAATCAAATATAAAAAAAAGCAAACAATATGCTATAGGTATATTACTGGATATGAGCAAGGCGTTATGACCGGGTCTCTTATAATATTTTACTGAACAAATTACATGGCATTGGTGTGCGAGGAATTGTGCACAAATGGTTTACCTACGAGGTAAACCATTTGTGCACAATGTGCCTTAAAAACAGAGTCCAATGTGTAGAGGCAGAACATTGTAATAACCATGCCGGAATCATTACGTGCAATCAAATACAGTTTGGATCCATTCAGCAAGGAAGCGTTTGAGGTTGTCTGCTATTTATTATTTATATGAATGATTTGCCCAACATATTAGAAACCCCAAGCGTCCTATATTCTGATGATATTTCCGTCGTTTTTCCGTGTTCCAACGATTTAAAGTTTAACCTTGGCAACATCCTACACAAATTAGATTCCTGGGTAACCGAACATATCATAATCAAACAATTAATAATTTATTTATTTCTGTGAATGTGGTACAATTCAGGTACCACAGGTGCTTGCTGTTAAATTAATGCAGTTCAGACCTTATCAACAACAACCTTCATCCGGTTATTATGCCTACGCCCCCACTCTATCCTACTTCCTACTAATATAATAAATGCGAAAGTTTGGATGTTTGGATGTTTAGATGTTTGGATGTTTGTTACTCAATCACGCCTAAACGGCTTAACCGATTTGGATGAAATTTTGCACGAAGATAGTTTATAGCCTGGATTAAAATATAGGATAGTTTTTATCCCGGGCCCACGCAGACGAAGTCGCGGGCGGAAGCTAGTATTCTGATATGGCTTACTGCTTTGGGGCAACAGTAAAAATTCGAATAGCCTGTTCATATTACAAAAAAAATGCATCAGAATCCTAGTTAATATAAAAAGGACACAGAAGAAAGGACACGGAAGGTGGCTGGGTTGAAGGCCATATTTTAAAAAACTTTGTCAAAACACAATGTTTTATTCTCAAAAGCTAAAGAACGTCACGTAAAAACCATTAAATCTCCGCCATAACAACAACCTAGCATTACCTCATCCAGCTTAAAAATATACCACTCCGGGCTACATATGATGTGTATAAAATTATATAATTAAATACCACAAGCAATCAAATCCATAGAGCCAATTAACCAAATTCAAAAAAATCGTTAAATATTTTTTTAGTACAACATAGTTTTAACACACTACAAGATTTTTTTAATGGTGTCCTTGAAATATGTTAAATTCTGTTTCACGCATTATTTTTCCAATTTCTATAAATACATATTAGTTTCTGTTTGATACTAATGTCAAAGTTCCTAATTGTCAACCAAATTAATTAGTAGTAGTAGTAATAATAAATCTAGTTCAATGCAATACATATTTTGAGTTTGATTTGATTGTCGTTAAACTCACTGTATCGCTATCATTTGAAACAGTAATAAATAATGTCGTTACAAACTTTGTCAATAAAAAGTTCGATTGGCAATTTTAATTGGGTGTGCTGGCAATGGTCGCGCTCTTTGGATTACGTTGAACCCTGTTTGACTGATAGCTAGTTATTCCTACACGTGGGAATTAAGTTTTAATTGGCAGGAAATCCGTTTGAAATTGTCCTCTTCATTGTAAGTTGTAGAAATGTTACTAACCTTACAACCAGACTGAACATATTATGAACTAGCTGTACCTGCGACTTCGTTTGCATGGTAATGTGGTGGGAGTTAACGCATTTCTTCTCTTGGACATAGGACACATGCAGTTCTAATTTAACCTATCAAGTAAAACGTTGAGCAAACCTATTTTTCAACACAATTGCTCGTAACGTACCTCTTATGTCGCTTTTAGGCTCATAATCCTGGGTATTAAACACGCGTGTTTTATAACATTACGACACTCGTGTGTTATGGCACCTTGCAGCAAGGTGTATGCATGAACACGGTGCATTAAATTAACCGGGTTGTACAGAATGTACAGCTTTTTTTTGAATTCTCGGCAAATGGATTCTTACTCGACTAAACAAATTAAATCCTTTTCGTTAATTAATTGACTATTTCTTTTTGGATTTAATTTAGTACAAATATTCACTTTTGATAACATTTTACATAAATTAATAAAGATAACATTTTAAAACGAAAATATTTACTTTATTTTGTATTGGCTGTTTAGAGATTGCATCTAAGGCGGATGTCACATTGGGCAGCATCTCCGGACGGAGGTGCGGAGCTGCATACAAATTTCGCCGGACGGAAGTGCAGTGCTGTGTGTCATATCATACCACACGGAATTTATATATAAACTGAGGTACTTGCATACAACGAGTTCCGCATCTCCATCCGGAGATGCGGCGCAGTGTGACATCCACCTTAGTCTGGCTTAACACATGCGCGCGCACTGCGCAAACTTCAAAAAAAAACTGTTGCGCGCCATTATATTGCGGTTATTTCACAAATATTTGTAAACATTGTTAATGCGTGTTTGGTTATTAACAAAAATGTTGACTCGTGGTGACTAGAAAAGTGATAAATAGAATGGACGCCACTGGAAACTTTCTTACGAAAGGTATGTGAGTAAAAACCTGTTGCCATCATTAAGTAAACTAAATAACTTGGCAGGCCTATAAAATTTTCATCTTATGAAAAGGATTTTTTCCTTGCAAAATGTGTCTGAAAACGGCCTATGAAACGCGTCAGCTATGATAATTACATCCTCGGCTCTCTTATCACGCTCACCTGCGGCTCGCGTGAACAATTTCGCCTCTGATGTAATTATCAACATACCTCACTTGTATCACAATGTCTCACTTATACTTTTTTACAGTACGGTTCACAAAAATATGTAGGGATCGAATGCGAATAACAAAGCATTTTCCGCATTGGTAAATGGATTTCTCCCTACATTTCGTGTTTTTACCAACAATAGAATTATCGCGATGAGATCTTATCGAGCAACGAAAAACTTGTCTCTTAACCAGTTAAGTGATAATTGGAAAACTGTCTTAAAAACTAGACAATTGGACCTATGTCTGGCTTGTGGGTCATGGGTTCCTTGCAGATTGTAACTGATAAACTTATAAATGACTGTGTGGTTGAAACGAGAACTCTTGAAAATTCCACTTTATATATTTCCGACCCTATTACATTTAGGTACAAAAGCACACTGCCTTTTGTTGAGTTTTGTTATAGGCCAGTCATATTTGACCAGAAAAATCGCTAAAACTGCAGGCGGCCGTGTATATTATATATCCAAGTTTGCAGCTTCGAAAGACCTGTGCTAACTATGCAGCACTCGAAGAACTACGAAATTTTCGCACTTTTTTGGTATTGTCATTATAAATCCTAAACTTAGCGGTTTTTAAATAAAAATCTATACGTTTGTTTAAGAAGACTAAAATTGATGAAACCAGCTCTGTAGTTTCAATACTTACCGAGATAGGCTCTCCAAAAATGTGTTGTTCAGCCAACTCTAAATCGGGGGCACTCTCCCTCGTCGTGCCCGCGCAAACGGGCCAGTCGCGAGGGTCAAAGTAGAATGCGTCAAGCGAACCTTTGGTCCTCCTTGGCAGCGACAAATTGGACACTCGTCGGGGGTTTAGTGGGTAGTCTGGGCCTTCTGTCCGGGAGTCCCACACACCCGTCTGGTCCCCCCTGACCGGGCGGATGGGACGGTGCGTCTAAGCATTCCCCCAACATAAACAAAAAAAAAGGTCTTTCGAGGCTACAAACCTGGATATACGGTATCGGTACTGGTAGTGGTCTTATTAACATAATAAAAAACTAGCCGTTAGCTGCGATTTTAATGTTCGATATGACTGTCCTATTATAGGTATTACCTAAAAATTATTATAATTGTCCCGGACTGTACAACAATTTGGTAGTTTTGCTGTTACCTGTACGAAGATTACATTTGAGATATAGTGGACATCAATAACTTATCAGTGGTGAAAAAGCAAATTGGGCAGATTCTATATTCGTATAGTGAGAATTTAACCTTTTAGTAAATTAGAGAAGATCATGGAACATTAACCGTCGCATTTTTAACCTAAGCCATCCGAGGCCATGTAACACTACCCTACGTATAGGCGCGTTATTATTCCGCGAAAATAAAAAGTGGAAATCGCATTCCGCTACAAAGCCGAAAATGCTGCTACGCGCTACTCGTAGCACTCATAGCGATGCTTGGCCTCGAGTGGGTTAAGCAATGCTACGCTGTGAGGCAGCATTTTTCCGTCTTGTATCGGAAGTCGCACGTAGAGGCATGACTCCTATGTGGGATATGGTCCTTGAATGGGTTAAAAGCCACCCTTATTTCCATTTGATTTCATAACTTTGTTAATACCTACAATTTATTAGCCAAAAAATATAAGCTTAGTAAAATAAAAGTGTTAACAGACCGGGCCTCAAGACAGTAACGATGAAAAATGGATTAGCACTTTCATTAATGCAAGACGCGTAATATAATCCACTGACGGGGTAAAAATACAAAGGGAAGGGTGAACAGCCTGTTAACTGGCCTTGACTTGTAACAGGAACTATATTGGCCTCGTGTGACCGGTCCCTTGGGACAATATTGGATTGCTGTAAATTAGGCGGACGTGACATGACTAGGCACGTAAAGTCTATTTTCTTCCGTGTCCTATCATGCAAACAAATAATTCTTGAAGAAATTATCGCACTTTTCTCTGGGACTAAAGAAGTCATTCTTAAACTCATTACTTAAAATTTTGTTGTATACTTATAGAAACTTTCAGAGTATCGAAATCAACCAAGTAACAGGCCTCGACAGAGAGTACAACTTTATATCCTTTGGCGTCCAGACCCTCGGTCCGTGGGGTCTCAGTGCGCAAAAGTTATTTGCGGAAATCGCGAAACGCCTGATTGACGTAACTGGTGACCGAAGAGCTGGCGGCTTTCTCGCGCAACGCATCAGCATTGCGATTCAGCGAGGAATTGCCGCCAGCATCCCGGGTACAATGCCTCGAGGGCATTTTTTAGATTTAACTTAGTTTATAATATCATTCCTAAAAAAAAGTTACCGTAAAATGGCGAACTAAGGGATTGAGGGGGTAGATTGAACGCGAATATTTTCAGTTGCTACTTTGATTTCCTGGCTCAGGTTGCTCTAAAAGAATTTTTATTATACTTTTAGACATGTTTTCTTATCTTGCGGCAACTAACACACAACACGGAGTAGCCAAATTGAAAAAAAGGGGAGTCTCTAGAAGTGAGAGGTGAAAGATATGTGGCCTGGAGTGGAACCAGGGTTGTAGGGAGCGACCATGCGGAAGTTGAGCGACACATATGAGCGGAGAGTGGGACGGAACGCGGATCGAGGCAAGCTAATCCGAAATTCAGAATCCGAAAGTTTTTCCCCATACATTTTCCCAGCTCACCCCATTCTTACTCCACCACCGGGTCAGGTGGGATTTCCTACTGTTTTTGTGTTTATGGTTAAAATTATAAAATAAACGACAGATAATCAGTGAAAAACTAAAATTCATACGGCTAGAACATTTTTATGTATAAAAATCAACGTGCCACATGTAAAAATACGTTTTTATCGTGGTTTGATTGTCTATTTTGACCCAACTAACCAATAAGTTCTCACAAACCTATAGTGCCGACAAAAGCATACATGAAGCATAACATCGCGAAATAGGCTACCGGGATCCGAATAACAATACGAATGGAACGGAAGTTAAAGAAAATCGGAAGGAAAAAGCGTTTTATTGTAAGCATAAATAACTTTCCTTTACTTAATATTTGATTCATCGAACGGAGGCGTTGAACTCATAAATAAATGCAGCCTTTGTTAACAGTACGGAAGTCCGGCGACCCTGTTTACCTCTTTTGCATGAGTTAACTGTGATCTTTATCCAGTTTGATAAGGATGTTTTCAAATTTATGTTGGTTCTCAGTTTGTTGTTTGTTTATCGAGAAATAGATTCATGTAAATATTAATTTAAGATACTGTAGACAGTAAAGACAATTATCGTTCAGTGAGGGACAATGACTGCAGTAATCTAAATATATATAAAAGAAGAAGTCTTGATCTACCATCAACGCACAGCCGAAACTACTGGAACTAGAGACTTCAAATTTGGTCCAGAGCTTACTTTTATGACGTATGCAAGGGATAAGACGGGATTTTTGGAAATTCCAACCCTTAGGGGGTTAAATAGGGGTGCAAAGTTTGTATGGGGGAAACTTTTTTTTTTGAGCTAGAGACTTGAAACTTTGTAGAAAGATTACTTATTAAAAAACACAAACAGTACTTTCAGCGTTTTAGAAAATTCCACCCCTAAGGGGGTTAAATAGGGGTGCAATATTTGTATGGGGAAAACATTATTTTTAGACTTGAAACTTTCTAGAAAGATTACTTATTAGAATACAAAAAAGTAATTTCAGCGTTTCAGAAAATTTCACCCCTAAGGGGGTTTAAACGGGGTGCAAGGTTTGTATAGAGGGAACTTTATTTTTTGATCTAGAAATTTGAAACTGTAGAAAGATTACTTATTAGAATACAAAAAAAAAAACTGCGTTTCAGCAATTTTCACCCCTAAGGGGGTTAAAAAGGGGTGCAAGTTTTGTATGGAGGGCTTTATTTTTTGAGCTAGACTTGAAACTTTGTAGAAAGAATACTTATTAAAAAAACGAAAAGATCTTTCAGCGTTTCAGAAAATTCCACCCCTAAGGGGGTTAAATAGAGGTGCAATGTTTGTATGGGGAAAACATTCTTTTTAGAACTAGAGACTTGAAACTTTCTAGAAAAATTACTTATTAGAATACAAAAATAGTAATTTCTGCATTTCAGCAATTTTCACCCCTAAGGGAGTTAAAAAAGGAGTGCAAGGTTTGTATGAAGGGATCTTTATTTTTTGAGCTAAAGACTTGAAACTTTGTAGAAAGATTACTTATTAAAATACAAAAAAGTAATTTCAGCGCTTAAGAAAATTCTATCCCTACGGGGGTTAAAAAAGGTTGAAGTTTTTGTACGGGGAACACTGGATTTTTAGCTAAAGACTTGAAACTTTGTACAGATTTCTTATTAGATTACAAATAAAGTTCAGCGTTTTAGAAAATTCAACCCCTAAGGGGGTTAAAAAGGAGTGTAAGGTTTGTATGGGGTAAACTTCATTTTCTTAGCTAGAGACTTGAAACTGTAGAAAGATTACTTATTAAAAAACACAAAAAGTACTTTCAGCGTTTTAGAAAATTCCACCCCTAACCCATTAGGGGTGGAATTGTCTAAAATGCTAAATAGGGGCGCAATGTTTGTATGAGGGAAACATAGTTTTTTGAACTAGACTTGAAACTTTGTAGAGACATTACTTATTAGAATAGTATTTCCTGCGTTTTAGAAAATTCCACCCCTAAGGGGGTTAAATAGGGGTGCAAAGTTTGTATGGAGGGAACTTTTTTTTCAGCTAGAAACTTGAAACTTTGTATAAGATTACTTATATGAATGCAAAAAAATAATAATAGGGTTTTAGAAAATTCCACCCCTAAGGGGGTTAAAATAGGGGTGCAAAAGTAGTACGAGGGAAACTTTTCCGTTTGAGCTACAAACTTGAAACTTTGTAGCCAGATTACGTATTTGAATACAAGAAAGAACTTTAATCGTTTTGGAAACATCCACCCCCAAGGGGGTTAAAAAGGGCTGCAAAGTTTGTATGGGAAACACTTTTTTTTGAACTAGAGATTTGACTTTGTAGAAAGATTACTTATTATAATATAAACAATTATTCCAGCGTTTTAGAAAATTCTATCCCTAAGAGGGTTTAAAAGGGGTGCAAGCTTTGGATGAGAAACACTCATTTTTGAGCTGGAGACTTAAAGCGTTGTATAAAAATTTCTTATCAGAATAAATAAAGTTGTTTCAGCGTTTTGGAAAAATCCACCCCTAAGGGGTTAAAACGGGATTCAAGGTCTATTTTATGGAAACTAAGAAAATGTTATAGTAAGAGATTTTTAACTTCGGTCTTAGCCTGTATGTTAAAAGACTACAAAACTGATTTCAGAGTTTTTTGAAATTCATTCCCTATGGGGTTAGAGGGTTTAAAGTTTTCATGGAGAGCAAAAAAAATTTAAAGTAAGGGATTTGACTTTAGACTGTTTTAAATTGATTCCATAAGGGGGACACATTCATCCCCTAAATGGGGGGATTTTTGTACGGGGAAGTGGGATGTTTGTAAGGGGAACAAGACAATTTTAAAGTAAGGGATCTGTAACTTCGGTTAAAAAATAGGAAACTAAATACATAATCCGACTGCTAGCAGAAAAGTAGGTTAGGTTAAGTTAGAACCACGACCCTTACAGAACCGAACAGCTACCAGAAATGTAGGTTAGGGTAGGTTAGAACTGGGATGCTCCCAGAACCAAAAGGTAGGTAAGTAGTAGTAGTAAGTAGGTGCGGATTATTTAGTTAATTTAATTTTTTTTTGGTTAATCAGAATAATATTATTCTCTAACACCGTTAAATGGGGACGGCGGATGGAGATGGAAAGTTCTACGTCTTTTAGCATTAGATTACGTTTCCTTTCAAAACTATTTTCAGTCATGTAGGTTTCTTTAATACATTATGAAAAATATACAATTTAAGCTGAAACGTCTGTTGATGATTTTTAAGATATTTATATGTGTAAAAACAGAGTTTTCAATTTAAACTAATGAACTCATCGCACTGTTACCTTTTACGCTTAATTCCTGAACGGATTTAGATGAAATTTTCCGTACAGATAATTTGAGACCCTAAATTGAGGATATAGGATAGTTTTTATCTCGGAAATCATCCCTTAAGATAATAGAACTTTTCAAGGGCAGCAACTTTACAAGGGTTCCGCCTATAATCATTTAATAGCAATCATTTTTCTAAGACGGTAACAAGTTCTACGCGGACGAAGTCGCGGGCAACAGCTAGTCCAATTCATAAAACTACAGTCTGTGTCTATCACAGACTGTAGTTTTATGAATTGGACTAGCTGTTGCCCGCGACTTCGTCCGCGTAGAACTTGTTACCGTCTTAGTCGTACTGCACGGCTTGCGATATACTTATTATCTATTCACAGACTGTAGTTTTATGAATTGGACTAGCTGTTGCCCGCGACTTCGTCCGCGTAGAACTTGTTACCGTCTTAGTCGTACTGCACGGCTTGCGATATACTTATTATCTATTCACAGACTGTAGTTTTATGAATTGGACTAGCTGTTGCCCGCGACTTCGTCCGCGTAGAACTTGTTACCGTCTTATTCGTACTGCACGGCTTGCGATATACTTATTATCTATATAGATAATAAGTATATCGCAAGCCGTGCAGTCTCCTTATTTATTCCGCGAGTATAAAGAAAGAAAGAGTTCATACCTCATCCAGCCAACCATTTTTATATGTTAAGTCTACTTTTAAGGTTCCCAATCCCCATGTAACTAGAATTGTCATGTGATGTTGAATAAAGTTTTTCTATTCTATTCTATTCTATTTACGTTGAGCCCCTTGCTTGTTGTTAAAATTATTACCTAATTAAACGATTTCTGAGTAACCAGCGTAGTTTTTTTACAAGCTCATATTTAGTTTCACCTGTCCCGATGTCTGTCTGTCTGTAATCAAATCTTGCAAGTTAAATTTGACCCACTTCCCGGTGACTGATTGAGCTGAAATTTTGGGTATAAGTATAGTTTGGATGACAATTCAATATTATGGTACCATCGAGCTGATCTGATGATGGAGACAGAAGGTGGCCAGGGGAATTCAGTACTTAACCGACGTAACCCCGTTGAGTTTGTGCTCGTTAGAATCGTCTCAATGAGTAGTTGATGATGGTATACAGAAAAGTACAGTCGGCAATAAAAGTTTGTACCAAAAATGAAATTTTTGACCTAAACTTGTTTCTCTGATTGGGCAAATCGTTATCGCGCACCTCGGTGCCAATCCTCGGATTGGGTTGAAAGTTTGTACGGCTTTCACAGAACCTACCCCACCCCGTATTTCCCCGCCTATTAATTCTGGAAAAATCTTAACAACGCATAGCAGAAGTTACCGTCATGAGTACAGCGTCATTGACGGTGCATTTTGTTACTAACTTGCAGGATACAAGCACTATCATAGCACGTGAACCGAACAAACTTAACAAAAGAAGTATTTTTCCTTCAATGCAGCTCAATGTAAAAAAAATTATACATAATATGAAATATGTGCGTTTTATTTTTTCATTGTATATTTTTAACTGTATAGCTTAAAAAAAAATGTTCCTAATAAACAATATTAAAACGGTATGATTTTTCTTCCTTGGTCGAAAAAACCTTTATTTTCAGAAAAATGTACGTGTAAAATTCGCTGTTGGCAGTGTAATGCAATTGTTTACGTAAAATTACGTATAAGTACGTAAGTACAGGCTATAATAGGCTACAACTATTCCAAATTTCAAATTGATAGCATAAATAGTGCTTGAGATATTTAACGTTGTGAAAGACAGACAGACTGACAAAGTCACACCATAAGAATTGAACCATCTGTCTCCACATTTCCGAGCACAGTTAATTGCTGGCTTGTCCCTGTAGGATGTGTAAGTTTTCAGAGTGGTTTCAGTACGTACGTAGTTTTAATGGTATTTGTTTGGAAAGCTGCTAATTACAGGGGTTCAAAGGAAGGATGTGGTTTCAACGGGATGGTTAATGTAAATAAAACATGAGTTTAGGATGCCCACCTGCGTACATTGACCTTGTTTGTTTCGCAAATTATTTATTCAAACTATTCAGTGGGTTGAACAACAGCGTGAATATTCCGTACAAACGTTTTTCGGGCTACATTGCATAGTTACAAAACATTAAAAAAATATGTTCGTTTGTATAGTCTTCTTTTAATTAAACTGTTTATTGCATTAATTCAAGTGGTACAATTTTTTCCTATTAAGTATGGGAAACACTTTTTTTGAGCTAGAGATTTGAAACTTTGTAGAAAGATTACTTATTAGAATACAAAAAATAAATTTCAGCGTTTTAGAAAATTCCATTCCTAAGGGTGATAAAAAGGGGTGCAAGGTTTGTGTTAAAAAAAGTGTTTCTCATACACTTTTTTTTGAGAAACACTTGAAAAGTTGTATAAAGATTTCTTATCAGAATTAAAAAAGTTATTTCCGCGTTTTGGAAAAATTACACCCCTACGTTATATCAAATCAAATCAAAATATTTATTCAGCAAATAGGCCACTAGGGTTAAAGGCGGTTCAAATTTGGGGATTTTTTTAAAGTAAGAGATTTGTAACTTCGTTTTAGACTGTTTGAAGTTGATCCCATAAGGGGGTTAAAAACGTTCATCCCCTAAATGGGCTAAAAGGCGTTGGATGTACGGGGAACAAGACAATTTTAAAGTAAATAAATAAATAATAAAGCCATTTATTCGTCAAAATACATAATCCAACTGCTAGCAGAAAAGTAGGTTAGGTTCAGTTAGAACCACGATCCTTGCAGAACCGAAAAGCTACCAGAAATGTAGGTTAGGTTAGGTTAGAACTGCGATCCCCCCCGAGGTTGCCCGCCTTGTTGGGGCGGGGGGGGCTTAGTAACCGTGGACTGGCCACCTTTGGCAAAGGGTGCAGCCGAACCGCCATCGCCATTGATTCGGGTGCGTCCCATACCAAGGGTTGACCTATCTTCCAGGGCACATCCGTCAGGCCTCTTGTCGCGTTCCGTCGCGAACCCAACAACTTCGAGGACAGCGGGCACTTTCACACTAACTCCCTTCGAATGATTTCATTAATAGCCACGTGCCCAGGTATGCGGCCAGCATTTTTCCAGCAGGAGAGACCATGATTGCCAAGGCTATCCTCTAAAGAACCACACTGACAGCGATGTGGGACATTCGACATCGCAGGTCCCAATTCGCAAACAGGTTGCCAATCCGAAAGTATTATTGGTTAAAAGAGTGCCTATCGTGGGTGGTGGTAAAGTTTAAGACCCGACTCCCACTCTGCAGTTGCAAGGAGACAAGCTCAATCCGGAGTCATGATATGTTTGGGGTAGAGCTGGGCGTTTTTTCCCGTAAGCGTTTTCAAAAACAGTTTCTCGTACAGTAATGGAAAAACCGTTTGTGGCTAGAAACACAAACTGTTTTTATAAAAACGATAACGACAGACGACAGTCGCACGCAACGGTTGCAATGCTGTTGAGAACTGGATCGACATGCGCTCGGGAGGAGACGCGCGGGCGGGGACACAGCGCGACGTCACCGTCGCGGAGGACGCGGCGACACGCGAGCGACACTCGGCTTCACGAACCCCACCGGCAACGGACGACTCTCGCATTTAGATGTACCTTTGTTTGGCCGGGTATCCCATATTGTAATTAAGGCGGAATAAACCAGCCTATTTGAGTTTACAGTCCATCTCAATTAAGTCCCAGTAGGACCCTAACATTGAGATGGACTGTAAAGTCAAATAGGCTGGTTTATTCCGCCTTAATTACAATATGGGATACCCGGCCCGGCACTACGCTAATTCGAGCGACATACGGCAGCCTTTAAATGAGTCCCCGATGCCATCCGTTAGTCATTACGCTAACTCTAGCGATATACCGCAGCATACTACTCCGCCGTATGTTTTGCTTTCCACAGCGATCGTGAAGGTGCTCGACTGCGCGGGCAACGTGCGCTCTGCTCGGCTGCTACTTGATAATGGCAGTTCGGCAAACTTCGTTACCGAATCGCTCTGCGGTAAGCTGGGTTTGTCGCGGCGTAGTGCGAGCTCCACGGTGACAGGTATCAATAATAATACTACGAATATTACACAGTCTTGCAGTCTTAAAATAATGTCGTATTACAATGATTATAGCTTCACTGTTGACTGTCTTATCTTGCCTCATATAACGAAGTCATTACCGTCATCGTATATTGACATAGGCCACATTCCTCTTCCAATGGGAATAAGTCTAGCTGACCCTACCTTCAATGTACCGTCAGCAATAGACATTCTGGTCGGGGCCGACGTATTTTGGTCCGTCTTATGCAATAACTCAATCGACTTAGGTAAAAATCAACCGAAATTGTGCGAAACTAAGCTGGGTTGGCTGGTATCAGGGTATGTTGCCCGCCTTAAGTCACCGTCTTCTGCTCCCGTTTGTCATTTTGTGACCGAGGAGACCAATCCAGACTTAGCTCGTTTCTGGGAGTTTGATACTGTCGAAGTCAAGCACTCTTTGTCCCCAGAGGAACGTGCTTGTGAGGAAAGTTTTGCCCTCAATACCACTCGCAACGAAGACGGACGATTCGTCGTCACGATGCCGCTTAAGGAAGATCCTGCAGTTTTAGGCGACACGTTCCAACGGGCGAAGTATCGTTTTTTGTCGTTAGAGCGCAAGTTCGAGCGGGAACCTGTTTTCAAGGACAGGTATATGCAATTCATGCGCGAATATGAGCATTTAGGGCATATGACCGAAAATAAGGAACTTTCGCCTGGCTGTCAATCGCAGGCCAGCTTTTTCCTACCCCATCACGGCGTCCTTCGCGAGTCCAGCCTTACAACGAAGCTCAGAACGGTGTTCGATGCTTCTGCGGTTTCCAGTACAGGTGTGTCTCTAAACGACATTTTAATGGTCGGGCCAACTGTTCAGGAAGACTTGTACTCCATATTACTACGTTTCCGGCAGCATAAGTACATCGTGACCGGAGATGTTGAGAAAATGTACAGAGCAATCGAGCTGAACCCTTCTCAGCGATCTCTTCAACAAATTATATTTAGGTATGACTCTTCGCAGCCGTTAAAAACCTACACTCTTAATACCCTGAGCTTTGGCACGGCTTCCGCCCCTTATTTGGCCACAAAGTGTTTGGTTTCTTTAGCATCAAGTGTACTCGATAGCGATGTCAGGGAGTCCATTCAACGAGATTTCTACGTCGATGATTATCTGAGCGGTGCATCGACTATCGAAGACACAATCAGACTTTGCAAGGGAGTCATATTGACTTTGAAATCAGCACAATTTAATTTGAGAAAGTTCCAATCGAATAATAAATATATTCTGAATCAAATATCGCCTTGCTCAGAGTCAAACAACATTTTGGATATATCGAGTACGAACAACAATATTTCATCGAAAACTTTAGGTCTTCATTGGATTTGTGACTCAGACATTTTGTCGTATTCGATAGATATTCAACTTCGTGATAAAGTTACAAAGCGTCAAATATTATCAGTCATCAGTCAAATATTTGACCCATTAGGCCTTGTCAATCCATGCATTGTCGAAGCAAAAATAGTGATGCAGAGACTGTGGATTGAGAAATGTTCCTGGGACCAAGAGGTTTCGCAGGAAATCAAGCAAATGTGGTTCTCGTTTGTCAACACTTTGCCTCTTCTAAACCAATTAAAGATACCTCGCTGGGTTCTAGCTGATGAATCTGAGACGCATGAAATTCACGTTTTCTCAGACGCATCAGAACGAGCATACGGAACCTGCTTATATATTCGCTCCGTTGACAGGACGGGGTCAATCCAGGTTCACCTTTTGACTTCGAAAAGTAGAATAGTCCCAATTAAGCCAACAACGACTCCTCGTCTTGAGCTCTGTGGAGCGTTGATGGCTGCAAGACTGTGTAATAAAGTACAAAGCTCTTTAACTTTACAAGTCAGTAAATGTAGATTCTGGTGTGATTCGACAATCGTGCTCGGGTGGCTAAGCACAGCACCAACCCATCTTAAAAATTTTGTTCGCAACAGGGTACATGAGATTCAAGAGAGCACGGGGGGTCACACGTGGAGCTACGTACCGTCGAAAGACAATCCGGCGGATCTTGTTTCTCGTGGGCTGAAGGCTGACCAGATCAGCAGTTCATCGTTGTGGTGGTCAGGGCCTACGTTTTTATCAGAAAATGAATCTGAATGGCCAACAATGCCCAACGTGAACGGGAAACACGATCTACCTGAGTTGACTACTTGTTCTTTCGCGCTTGATAATGATTCCAACATGGATCACGTAGCTAACGTCATTAACAACAAATCTAAACTAACTAATTTTCAAAATATAATAGCATATTTACTAAGATTCATACACAATTGCAAGAATCAGACCAAGTTGACTGGCCATCTTTCGGTTCAAGAACTACAAGATTCATTAAATTTAATAACGCGTAAAGGTCAGTCGGAAATGTTTCCGGCAGAATATGCTATTTTAAAAGCCGGCAAGGCACTACCTAAAAAAAATCGATTAATTTCAGTAACCCCATTTTTAGATACCAATCATATCATGCGAGTTGGTGGCAGGCTTGATAACTCCCCATACAGTTATGACACAAAGCACCCCATCATTTTATGTAGTAAGCACCATTTAACAAAAATAATATTCAGACACTTCCACATCAAATGTTTACATGCCCCACCACGTCTGCTGCTAGGTACGATTAAGCAGTCTTATTGGCCCTTAGGTGGCACAAATCTTGCGAAAAACACAGTAAACAAATGTGTACGTTGTTTCAGATTTAAGTCTGAGACAATTCAACCCATAATGGGGCAGCTACCTGCATCACGAACGGATTTAGAGTTCCCTTTTTTGCATTGTTCTGTTGACTACGCAGGTCCAGTGTTGATAGCAGATCGTAAAGGTAGAGGTTGCCGACTTTTTTGGCAATTTTTATCTGCAGTTCGACAAAGTCATGCCACATCGAGCTCGTCACGGCTCTATCCAGCGAAGCGTATATAGCCGCCTTAAAACGCTTTGTGTCTCGTCGTGGCACACCCTTAACCATCACATCTGACAACGGAACTAATTTCGTTGGTGCGTCTAATGAGTTAGCTCAGTTTTTGTCGCAGTCAGACCTCGAAGGTCAAGTAGCGCAGGAGGGCATCGAATTTAAATTCATACCGGCTTATACTCCCCACTTCAACGGCCTGGCTGAAGCGGCCGTCCGCTCGACAAAGCACCATCTCAAGCGACTGCTGCAAACCACTCATTTAACATATGAGGAAATGGCGACCTGCCTCACTGAGATTGAGGCTGTTTTGAATTCTCGTCCCCTCATCCCCTTTTCCACTGATCCGTCCGATTTCACAGTTCTCACTCCTTCTCATTTTCTGCTTGGACGCTCACTTATGTCAATTCCTCAGCCACCAGTGTCTGATGTGAATATCAACCGTCTTGACAGATTCAAGCGGATCCAGCTTATAAAACAGCACTTCTGGAACCGATTTTCGGTTGAATACGTCGGCCTGCTGCAGCAAAAGGTTAAATGGCAAACCTCGAATAAGGAGCTGAAACTTGGTTCGCTAGTTTTGATAAAGGAACGGGCTCTTCCACCACTTTTATGGTCCCTAGGGCGCGTCATTCAGCTTTACCCAGGCAACGACGGCGTCACTAGAGTTGCTGAACTGAAGACCAAGAGAGGTACCATTAGGAGGGCCTTTAATAACATCTGTCCCCTTCCAGATTTTTGAAGTCTTCTTGCATACTTCAACCCGGGGAGCATGTTGAGAACTGGATCGACATGCGCTCGGGAGGAGACGCGCGGGCGGGGACACAGCGCGACGTCACCGTCGCGGAGGACGCGGCGACACGCGAGCGACACTCGGCTTCACGAACCCCACCGGCAACGGACGACTCTCGCATTTAGATGTACCTTTGTTTGGCCGGGTATCCCATATTGTAATTAAGGCGGAATAAACCAGCCTATTTGAGTTTACAGTCCATCTCAATTAAGTCCCAGTAGGACCCTAACAAATGCAAAACGTGAAAACGCAACTCGAACACTTGAAACTGTTTCATTCGTTTCGCGGAGCTGCATTGGTTTCGCGTTTACGTCCGACATATTATACAATATTAATAAAAAAAGTTGTGTATAACCAACTTTATTGCCCTTAGATCAGCAACAGAGGTTTTTGACTCTTGGCATGTTTTGTTGCGTTGCGTACAACTAACGAAATTGAATAACCAGAAGTGTGTCGAAAGTTAGTCCAATCGACATTTAGAAAGAATTGAAGTGGAAAAACCACCCTAACGAGTTGTGATTTTCTTTTCACACTTGTTAGTAAAGAGTTCGTAACATACGGACATGTACTAAGCAGAATAATACACTTTTACTGCCAGGAACCCGCCTAGAGGGCGCCTACGCCGTAGTCGCTTTCCGCTACGTATGAGGAAAACCACGGGCGTAGCGCGTAGCGATCCTTAGCAGTGAATGTGTTAAATTCCGCCCAGGCACAACAGTATTTTTATTAATTACTTTATTGAGGCTTAACTTGTGGGATTGCGCGTGTATTGGTATGTGATGTTAATGTGTCAAGACAGATGCCAATATTTAGTGCTTGACTCTTATACTAGGATAAAAAGTTTCCATCAAATTAAGGACTAATTAAATTTAATTACGTTAGAGTTAAAGCTTAGGGCGGTTATCTTTTCCAAGTTAGGCGCTGGTATGGATGGCATCACGATAGCAATTAATTCTCGTCGAGGAACTCTTTAACACAAATTCAAATTTCGTGTAAATACCTTTAATACACGCCGGGGAATCAATTTGTCACATTTAGGTCGCATTGAAAGGGAAAATTGAGCGGAAGTTTTCTAGGTTTGACGTAGACGAATCCCTCTAACGGCGTGGATACCAAAAACTTAGGAGCCCCATTTACTGGGGAGTTTTGTGTCGGTCGTTGACATCGAAAAAAATGGAAATATATTACTTACTTTTGATTTGTTGGGAAACCCTCAAACGATGCATATGCCTATATGTAGAACATCCGGGAAGTTAATATTATTGGCCTGATAAAACTTGGTTTCTATTTTTGGAGAATTATTTCGTGCAGATTTAGATTCTCATATATTTTATCTCAAGAAATATTTTTTTGATAATAAAAGTAGCCTGTCTTTGACTCACTCACCTGGTAACAATTGAGTAAGTAATGGTCCACCCCCCCTTTATAAACATGTTTAGACCTTACATGTCGGTTTTATGTTTCCATATTAAATTAATTAGGTACTGCTAATGTTAAAGAATGATAGGAAATTTAGTAAAAAAATATCTGACATTTGGTCTAACGCATCATTTTAAAACCGTATGGCCAATCGGATCGTTGCGCCGGTTAGTGATGACAATGCGAGTTGGACGTTTTCACAAAAAATGTGCACACGGCTCACTATTATTTTGGTCTGCGGCAATTTTATTTATCTGATTGGTAATAATTAACTTGTTGACATGTATTTTTTAATAATTTAATTAATACGTTCTTTAAAATGTAGTGTAGGTATACTTTCACAATAAATTTGTAAGTCAAGATAACTTTCTGACAAAAACACTTCTACCGGTCAATAGAGTTTGTTCATCCTAAATTTGAGAGCAAAGTAAAGCGAGTAAGGACGAAGAAGGAAGAAGATTTCTGTATGAAGTGAAATATCGTCAGTAAAATCCTTTTGTTTAAGTAACCCAGAATAAAGCTGATTTCTTTGAAAACAAAAGCTTGTGTTGACGCCAAAATGTTTATTTTCTAATCTAGATTGCACTGTGGAACCCGTTATCTATACTATTATTATAAAGAGGAAAAGTCTGTGAGATTGTAGGTTGGTAAGTTTATAAGTTTGTCTCCGGAACTGATTATCTGACAAAAAAAAGACCGGGTTGCACTCCGGGAGTGCCGGCAGAAGTGAAAACTCAATGACATTGTAACAGTTTTTCGATCAGGTCACGTGTCCGTCTTACGGTCACGTGACCTGTCTCGAATCTCACGTCTTACAAATCTTACGGTCACGTGACCTGTGGCGAATTTAACAATTTTTACCCAAAACAAAAAGTGCACAGCGCCGCACATACATACATCTGCCTAGGGACTTGCTGAATGGTTATAGGCTATATTTTATTCCGCGGGTATGGCTGCGGTAAACAATCTTACACAAGAGCGTTTCTCAAAAAAAATGCCACTATTATTAATTGTACTTCTAGGAATTTTATGTTAACTATTTCCACTCAGAATCAGGAGCTCTTTCGACCCTGGTAGGACAAAAAACTGTCCCAAAGATATTTTTCCTCTTGTGTTACCATTTACCATACACTTTGTATGGTGGTAACACAATAGGAAAGTTCAAAAATGCATGAACATTTTGGGACACTTTTTTTCTCCTAGTGGGATGGAAGGACATCGTGATTTTGAGTAGAAATAACATAAAAGTTGCAGAAAATCTCCGAAAAAATGTAGTGGCATTTTTTTTGAGAAACGCTCACAAACCGGCTTCGTTCAAAACTAAGCTAAGCTAATCTCATGGCACTAAACGACGATAATCATACTTATATCCTATCCTATCCTACTATCCTACTAATATTATAAATGCGAAAGTTATTATGTTTGGATGTTTGTTACTCAATCACGCTTAAACGGCTCAACTGATTTGGATGAGATTTTGCACGAAGATAGTTCTTAGCCTGAATTAAAATATAGGCATGTAAATAAATACTTATGGCGGTGCATTGGAAATTATCGCGCGCTTTGAAACGCCGTTCTGACTAGATCAACTCTTCAGCTGTGGTCATCCCTCTGTGGGCTTCACATTTTTTCCTGCAGGTCGGTGGAGCCCCCCTCAGAGGGGCGCAATGGCTGTGCTTACTGTCTTAGAAATAAAACCGCCATTCGTGTATTGATCTCGTTTTAATCGATTGAAACGCATAGCCAATGAAGCGAGACAGCTAACAAGCGACAATGTCAATGGCCATTGGAGGAAAATTATGAATTATGATTTGGTTAGTACGAAAAAGTTTGAATGCTGCGTTTAGTTCGTTGTGTTGTGTAAAATGGTGGACATGAGTTAAGATTATTGTTGATATTGTGAATTCTTTTATTGTGTTGTTTAAAAAAAAATCTCAGTCCAAATTTAATGTATAAACATTACTTAGTCGATCCTTAAGTTCTGTCGCAAGGTTTTTGATAGATAAAACTCGGCAATAATTTTTTTCTTATTCGTATTATACATGATTAAAAAGCTTATTTTATACGAATCAAATTGCAATTCAATACATTTTGTACAATTATCTCAATATGACAAAAAAACCTTGTAACTTGAGACAATTTTGAACCCAAAACACGCTGCAACTGACAAAAATACCACTTACAACAAATTTTATAAAAAAACAGTGTGACAGATGACCAACGAGGTTTTATTTATTTATTCTGAAACCTCGATTTTAGACCATGCTTAGCAACTAGCATTTGATTTTCTGTTAGCTTTCAATTCCAACTGCTCCCATCGAGAACTCTACGTACTTTTTACGTTTTCAGAAAAACGCGTAAATTTGATCTTGTGGGCCTACGTACACTACGTAAAATGTGAATATGAAAATTAGTTTTACCCAGACTTACTTATCTCATGCTTCAAAATGGAGGTAACAGGGTTCAGGGAGGGTTGTGACTAAAATCTCACGTAAGTTTGAAAGGTTTTAAGAATCATGGAAAAAAGATAAAGTGAATCACGTCCGTGTTTTTGATTGGCTAAAAACGTGCAAAATCTCTGAAGAAACTAGCATTTGTGTAATATGGCTTTAAGCATTTAAATCCAGTAATCGTTCTTATTTATCAGTATTTAATGAGCTATCAAACCATATATAGGATTAAATAAAAACATCCTTGGTTTTATTTACTATGCGGCAAAAAAATTGTGACAGAACTTATGAACCGACTAGGTAGTTATTAAACATAATATAATTAAATTTTATCATTAAAAAAATAAGATTGGTAAGACAGTGCAAATAATTAAACGCAGTATGTATAACAAAAAAACGTTCAACCATCTGCGCTAAATAATGCAGTTGATATAACTACTCAACAAAGAGAAAGTTAAAATAAAGAACTATACAAATTTAATAGCATGGTTAAAGAGACTGGAGACTGGACTGGAGAGAGAGAGAGATAAGAGAGGGCTATGTTGGGAGTTTCTCTGCGCGATCGCATCAGAAATGAGGCTATCCGCAGCAGAACCAAGGTAACCGATATAGCCCTCCGAATCGCTAAACTTAAGTGGCAGTGGGCGGGGCACATTGCACGTAGAACCGATGGCCGTTGGGGCGGAAAGGTTCTCGAGTGGCGACCACGTACCGGAAGGCGCAGCGTGGGTAGGCCCCCCACAAGGTGGACTGATGACCTGGTAAAGGTCGCGGGAGTCCGCTGGATGTGGGTGGCGCAGGACCGGTCATTGTGGCACTCTTTGGGGGAGGCCTATGTCCAGCAGTGGACGTCTTTCGGCTGATATGATGATGATGAGATTATAAATAATGTCTGTACATTCACTTCCTAACAAACGAATATAAATGACCCCGGGAAATCAATAAAAATATCCTAACAAATGCCCTAATATGAATGGTACCATTAATGGGTCACCCCCACTTAACCTAATATCGTTATGCTAATTTCATTACACTTACCAACGTTCGATATCATTTTCATTAGCCCGAATATTCGGATAACTAATCTTATATGGCATAATTATTTGCTAGGCCTAATTTCATACCTCCTAATAATAATCTTTCCTAATAATAAACATCAAGTGTGTTGATATATTGGAAACTAATCATGATTTTTCCTAATGACTACTAAGCCTAATGATTAATGTGCCTAATGATTAAGTACTATGTTTAATGTTCACTACACCTAATTTCGTCACACCTACCTATCTGTCACTTTTGCTCTAATGTTTCACTACACCTAATTAATGCATATTTCTTCGAAACAGTGAACTTACGGGTTTTCTTTGAATATCATAAAATAGAATTCATCATGTAGGTTTGTTTTTGTTATCTTAAAAACTTTACTATTTAAGAAAAAAACAAATAAGGTCAAGTGTTTACGATACGAGTATTTTTCCTAGTGGAAAAATGTGTCGTTTTCGGACTTTTTTGGCTCTCGAGATTTCTCGACTAAGAATTCGCGGGAATAGGGAGTATTTCTGCAATGTTCTGCCGCCAGAGTGCAGCACTAGCACATACCGTAAACAGTTTTTTGACAAGTCCTTCAAAGCTCTGTAGGTATTCAAATTACCATAATATAATAGAGAAGAGAATATTTTAATACAATACAATAATGCATCATTGCTGCGTATTTTGTTTGTTAGTAGTGCTTGTTTTTCGGGTGTTTTTGCCGTTCCCTACGCTGCTGCGCTGACGAACTTTGCTGTACTTTCAATAAATTCTTTTACATTAAAAATAGTCAAATGTGTATTTACTGTTAATGTTTTTATAATTTGCATTAAATTGGCTTTCGGACAGTATTTTTTATAAACCAAGTTTAATACAAAAATATGAAAATATGAGCGTTTGTTTGAATTTCGTTACTACAAAAAGTTTATTATTTTAAGGACTGTGTCATATTTTGCTACGGAACCCTAAAAAACTGGAATGAGGAATGAATTGGGCATCACCTAGTTACCCGACAACGACACCAAACTTGATTCAAAGGTCCAACTAATCCGCCAGAATTTTTTTCTGAGCGCCGGGAGCTCTGTACTTTGACCCCCCCTCCCCCCACCTGTCGCGGAGTTATCACTGGCTACCGGGTGATTTGGGCTCAGGTGGATGTGTATAACATTCGCATCAAATGGCATTGCTTAACTCCAAAATGTCATACTGTTTCCCATAAGAAAACGGACTATTAGTCTTTTTTGACCGAGGACCATCAAAAATGACGTATACGACCATGTTATTAACCGACTTCAAAAAAAGGAGGAGGTTCTCTGTTCGGTTGTATTTTTTTAATCATTTTTTTCTGTTTGTTAACCATGAACAGAACTCCGTCATTGATGAGCTGATTCGTATTTTTTTTTGTTTGTATGTACATTATATCCTTCCAGGTGGGTCCCATTTTTTCAAAAAATCAGTTGGATGATAGGATCCATGAGGAATTGCAGGAACTCATCAATTTTATTAGGCACGCGTGCAGTGATTTTGGTATTTTCTATTATAACTCGTGTATTTACAACCGGAAATCATAAATTTGGTGGTGGAATTGATGATGAAGACCACAGATGACTTATGGAATTTCTCAATTATGTTCTAAAAGTACAAAAGTATATCACAGATTCTCATAAGATTCCGTTGAAATAGCAACTAATGAAGTGCCAAAGGTGATCCTTGTGGAATCGACGGAAGTCCTCAAATATTATCAGCCCACATACAGCGATTCGGTGTTTTTCTCTAATAATCAACGCATTTGCTCTCGGAAACCATTTCATGTGGTATATTGGAAAAGAAATGTGGAAATGTTCTCGTGGCTTGGCGGAGTACTAGATTGAAGTCGGTTAAAACTTTGTTTTTAAAGTAAATTATTTTAGGTTTCATATTTTGTTGGCTCATACGACCTAACACATAAATGCCCAAATATATGGTTGTTGGTTTATAAGCCTCGCAACAGCTTTAGGTTTTGGCTTATAAGCCCCAAAAAACTTAAATCAGTGGTATTTAACGCTTGCGTTTCTGTCGTTTATGACAAACAGTAAAAATAGTGACTTATAGCACCCGAAGATTAGAAAATCTACTGTTGTTACGCTGAGCAGCAAATAGTTTATTTCATTATTCATAGCGGTAGTGGTATACTATAACATGAATAATTGTATAATTTGAATAAGCATTGATTAAATACCGCTATTTACAAGGTAATCATATGAAAATTTTAGCGTTGTACCTTGTTTTACCGACAATTGTTCCATCGAATGTATGTTTCATCGGAGACCATTTTTTTCAAAATCAGTATTTCAGGAAAGTTATTAAACAAACCTAACCTACGAGTAACCTAATGGGTTCCACAGAAAAACCTTTTAGCTGTACTTAAAAAGTTTACGGTTTCTGAGGAACCGATATTCGATAAAACGAAAATTCGGCGAAACCATGCATTCGGTGAAACGTTGGTCGGTGAAATAAGGGAATACCAAATTTTAGGTATTCGTCTAATTATACTGATATGTCAATGCTAGGAATATTGCTCGAGGTCAGAATTTTCCTAGCAGCTGACGTGTCTGATATTTTTCGCGGTTGCGGTCGCGTAGGGTTGGGAAAGTCCAATAGAGTCTAAAATTCACTTCTAGAAAATTTGACTTATTTCTCGAGGCTATTTTTCTCGTCTCGAGTCAGACTAGATTTCTCGGGAATTCTCGCTTCAAGAATACTCGACCAGAAACCCTACCAGGGATCGCCAGCTTCGTAGGCCGGGTCACTACAAACTAGGCCAAAGTGGTCATAGGTCATTATTGTGGTATAGTTATTTTCAGTGTTTCCCATATACCCCTAATCTAGGTAACTTATACAGCAATATCGTAATGAGCTTGCATCTCTGTTAAGACCTGCGGAAACCATTCAAGTTAAGTACCACGTTCACGTGTCACTTCCATCTGAAAACACTTCAAGGCAAGAACCTGTACCTCAAGCGCGTGTAAACAACATAATGGAACTAATGCGTTGTTTGCGATACATCCCTGTATAAAAGGCTGCGTCGACTTGGATTCTATACAAAAGGTTTAACAAGAGTATGGTGACAAGATTGAATTTCAACGCGTCACAAAGCACACGTGTATCTACGAGGGGCACACGGAAATGATCGGGAGGCTTATTCTCAAAAAAGTGGCACCGCGGATTCACTTTTACATTTTTTCAAATATATTGCGATTTTGCATTTTTTTTATTAGGATCGCTAAAGCTCTATTAAAGTAACCGTGCACATGCGGAGGGAAGATATTTATTTCATAATTTTGGAAGATACAGGCGTTTGAAATGATGGAGTTGACAGGTGAACGACCTCGATGTCAGGTGAAAGACATATTGTAACCACGTTATCGACAATAGGCACAGGTTAGTGAGACACTGGTGCAAATTAATATGAAACTTTTAGCAGGTTAACGTCAATGAGAGCAGGTTGGTTTAACCCGTCAAGCGACCGCCACCCACAAGCTCAAAAGCTCGGCACAAAAGATATGTTGATCTGCGGTAGAAAAAAATGTACTGTGCTAGTATGTTTAATTATATACCATTGGAAAGCAGATAAAATTGGCTATTCATTTAGTATGAGGAGAAGTTTAATTTAATCGTATGGCATTAAAAACAGAAACATTATGTTATGTACAACTATAAATTATTTTTTAGGTCTGTCAACCACTTGATGGCCTTGTCGCTAAGAGTGATCAGGTCTTCTGGAGGTCCACCGGCATAGCGTGTTATGGGGCAATCCTGGATTATGTGACGAATTGTTTGTTCTTCGGCACCGCAGGAGAGGATAAATTTCCCGGCAGCGGTATCAGGGACGTCGTGGATATACAGGTTGAACAGGGCGCCAACACGGATCCTTGAGGCAGACCATTACTCACATTCTGGTATTGCTGCCCTTTGAGCCCAAGTGTACGCTAAATCGCCGCTGGGAGAGCATGTTGGATGACAGCTTTACGATTGTCAAGTTAGACACAGTCGATAGCAGTTTGCAGAGCAATCCTTCTCTCCATAATCCTTCGCACCGCACCGGAAATAGTCCTTTTTGGAACCCGTTTTCAACGTGCGTGGTCAGAGCTAGGTCCTGGTCCGTGCAGCTCCGCTTGGTTCTGAAACCTGCCTGTTCCTCTGGTACCACTCATACATCATACACATGTAGTGGTGATGATATTTTGCTGTTATTCACAGATCACACAGTAAAATTAATTTTAAGCTCACGCGTGCAGAAACCCTCATAGAAATGTATGTAAAACTTTTGTAAAGCATTAGTTTGATGAAAGGTTGCCTAAAATAAAATGAAATGTCTTCTTTTAGTATATTCTACCAATTATATATCAAGGACATGAAAATGTATGGTTTAAATGTGTTTTCAAATAATGATCCTTCACCTGTCGTAAGTGTCATTCTCCTGTTTTCATTTGACAGGAGTTCGACATGCAGGTGATGGACAAAATGACAGTTATATCAACATTAAAAACAAAGTATTTCGTTTTTGTATTGCATATCCATGCACATAAAAGTAAGCCACTATTTACGTCCTATGACATAATGTCGTTGCATTAGTTCACATAACAACCCAAATATGGAAGAGAGAATAACGATTACTTACCCATTACAAACTCCCGCTCGCGTAATGTTTATGTTCATAATTTTTGCAAGGGAAACAATAAAGACGTGTTACTCTAACATGTGTTAGCTGGTGACTGAAGGTCTCGATTCATGCCGGGTGGGGCACACGAGAGGAAGTAGTACTCGCACAGCGATCGCGTTTGACGTATGACAGATAAGCGACATAAACTGCGGTGGACAAACTTCAAAGGTAAATAACTCGAAACAAAAGACTAATATCGTTATTCCAAACTAGGGCTCCCGCTACACGTGTAAACCCGCCCGCCCGAATACCCGTGTTCTTAAGCCCGCGGTGCTAAGCGTCCGTTCTACACGGACACGCCCGAACCCGCCCGGTCCGCGGGCGGGTACCCGGGTACCCGTGTTCCCGTCCACACGTACCCGCGGATTCTAATTACACGCGGGTTCGGACCGTCCGTGGCCGTTTGAGTTGAGGCAAATCTATACTAATATTATAAATGCGAAAGTGTGTAATATTATAAATGCGAAAGTGTGTCTGTCTGTCTGTCTGTCTGTCTGTCTGTTTGTTACCTCTTCATGCTTAAACCGCTGAACCGATTGAGATGAAATTTGGTATGGATATAGTTTGAATCCCGGGGGAGGACATAGGGTAGTTTTTGTCTCGGAAATCATCCCCTGAGGGGGTGAAATGGGGGATGAAAGTTTGTATCGAGCTACGATATAAACGAGCTCCACGCGGACGGAGTCGCGGGCAGAAGCTAGTAGAATATAATTACTTCACTTTACTCTATTTGTATTAGCAACTCTACGGGTTTGGTGTGTATGATGTTGTTTTATATTAGGTATATGGCAAAAGGAAACATCGCAGGGAGCCTATGTTTGCTCTATTGCGTCATAATATTGTATAAATCTAGTATTTTATTTAATGATTGCCTGACAAAGGGCACGCAAGCTGTTTAACTTTTATTAATAGCCGCTTATAGATATTGTTAAAAATATAATTTGAATTTCCCGCCCTTTCTAGTTTCTGGTTTCTAGAGTCCGTGTTTCTAGAGTCAACTGTCAAAAGAGATTATGTTCCTCTAAAATTGAAGTTACTGAAGAAGCACATGACACAAGCTCAGATAGCTCATATGACACTGTATGTGAACACAGATCTGCTTCAGATAGTGACTATGCGCCTGATACCAGTCTGGATACTCCCACAGTGAGCAAGATGATGCTGAGACCTAGAAAGAAAATAGATATTAAAACTACAGATGATCCTGAGGAAAGCACTTATCTTTGTCACCATGACGAACTCCTGTCAGATGTCCCTGTAACATATAAAGAAGTAATGAAATCAGTAAACAAAGAAAAATGGGAAGCATCAATTAAAGAAGAACTGGAAGCCCACGAAAAGAATAATACTTGGACATTGGTTCCAAAACCCCCTAATGCCAAAGTAATAGGTCACAAATGGGTGTTCCGATTAAAAGATGAACCAACGGGTCCACGCTACAAATCGCGTCTATGTGCCAAAGGATATGCACAAACCGCGGGTATAGATTATCATGAAACCTTTGCACCAACCGTCAGATATGACTCCATACGGCTATTATTATCTCTAGCCGTTCAGCAAAATCTCAAAATAATCCAACTAGATGTCAAGACAGCATTCCTGTACGGCGAGCTCGAGGAAACCATATACATGACTCCACCAGAGGGACTTCAATATGAAGAAAACATGGTATGTAAACTTAATAAGTCATTTATGGGTTAAAACAAGCTCAACGTGGTTGGAACAGTAAATTTGATTCTGTGCTGAAAAAGTATGGGTTAGTTAATAGTGAGGCTGATCAGTGTGTCTATGTCGGTCAAGTCAATGACAAGAAATGCTACTTATGCCTGTATGTTGATGATGGACTATTACTCTCAACGGACGACTTAGCACTTAAAGAAATAATCAAGGACTTGAAAACTACATTTGAAATCAAAGTGTTGGACACGCCAAGTAACTTTGTTGGAATGCAAATTAAACGGTTAAGTAATTGTATATTTATACATCAGACTAAATATATAGAACAAATGTTGAATAAATTTAATATGCGTGATGCTAACCCCAACAGTGTTCCGGCCGACCCTCACACGAAGCTGCAAAAGGGAGAGACAGAGCCTGAGAAGAATCTACCATACAGAGAAGCAGTGGGCTCCCTCATGCATCTCGCCATTGTGAGTCGCCCAGACATAATGTTTGCCGTCAACTGGTGAGTCGATTTTTCAACTGTTATAGCCAAGTGCATTGGAATGCAGTTAAGAAGATTTTCAAATATTTGAAAGACTCAAAGGACTACGGACTGTGTTATACAAACACTACAAAACCGTCAGAAGTGACTGGTTATAGTGATGCCGACTATGCAAACGACCCAGAAACGCGCCGTTCTGTCACTGGATATGTCTTCCTAAATAGTGAAGCTGCTGTAACTTGGTCCAGCCAAAAACAACAAGCCATTGCCCTTTCTACTACGGAGTCGGAGTTTATGGCAGCCTGTGCGGCCACAAAAGAAGCCATATGGATAAAACACCTGTTAAGTGGTATCGGTGATTACAAACAAGACACGTTATGTCTTCACCTGGGCAATCAAAGTGCCATTAGTGTCATCAAAAACTTGAACTTTCACAAACGATGTAAACATATCGAGATTAAGTATCACTTTATCAAAGAAAAATATTATCAAGGAATAATAGCGTTAAAATATGTCAGTAGTGAAAACCAAATTGCTGATATACTCACTAAAGCATTGCCAAAAGATAAATTTAAATTTTTAAGATCCAAATTTGGAATGTGTTCATATGGCTCTATATAAATAGTCGAAATGTTGCAAAATAGGGAATGCTAAATAAGTTATGTTAATTTTCAGATGCCCAGTATATTTTGTAAGGCTCAAATTCAAGGGGAGTGTTAAAAATATAATTTGAATTTCCCGCCTTTTCTAGCCAGTTTTTTTGTTTTCTCTCTTCATATATTTCACTCCGTGACAATGTCATAGTCTTGGTATTTTATGGTATAATTAAACTGTTTCATCACAAATTCCACCTTGTGTTGATTTATTTTATCAGATATGATAGCTAAACAAAAACAGTAGGTAAGTACAGTCAGCCAAGAAAGTGATCTATCGCTTTTCGACTTTATTGCATGCAAAATAAGGTCCAAAATTTTTGCTTTTATGTACCGAAATCTTTACGCTAATAAATTATTTTCTTTCTTTCTTTCTTCAAAAGTGGTAGACCACTTTCTTAGCTGACTGTATATGAGAACTATTTAATTTTAACCGAGCGCTTAGTTTATTGTACAAACGAGGAAATTTAATGTTTAGCACTTTTGATCCGTAACGTTATTCAAATACAGTTGACATTTGCCAAACCTTCATTTTCCTCGACCGTACATGCCATTATGCTTCTAAATAAGGGACTGAATGTGGTATCGAAATTAAGGTTTTTAACGGTAATTAATAAAGGTATTGCAGGTCATACCATTTTAACCGTACCTTTACTCACGAGGTTGAATATGAGCACCGAATAAGGCACTGAATCAAAACGACACTTGCAACATTACTCTGCCCACGATACCTATCTAAAGTATACCGTTATCATTATTTCATTTCATTTATTCCTTGATAAAACGTAGTTTTACATGTCAATTTTTGTCAAGATCTTAAATAACATTTACACATAACATTACAACATGTACGTAAGTATGTCTTAGTTTACATTACGGTATAATTATGGTTAGTTAGTACATTTGTTTATCTGTCAATGTTTCCGGAAGAAAGAAGACATTTTAAACTACCATATAGTATCAGTAGGTTGGGCAGCGAGCCAGTTGAAATAAACAGTGTACATAAGTATGTACACTGACAGCCTAACAACGAATTTATGAATTAAATAAGTATTTAATTCATAAATTCGTTTATGGAATAGCATACATCGGACGCTAGTTTAATTTTAAGTCTATTAACAAAACACCTCATACTCGGCGCGCTTTTTACATCATGGGGCAACTTGTTGTAAATCTTGGGTCCTATCGAGTGA
Organism: Epinotia bilunana; assembly: GCA_947049275.1. Classification (NCBI taxonomy): domain Eukaryota; kingdom Metazoa; phylum Arthropoda; class Insecta; order Lepidoptera; family Tortricidae; genus Epinotia; species Epinotia bilunana. Next base: position 10,037,582 of record OX346265.1, read on the forward strand.
AGACATTTTTTGGCCTTTGCGAGACGTGTGGCGGGTGGGCGCAGATCACCGCGTCGCCTGGTGTTATAATTGTGTGAGTCACCGCGCGTCGGGAACTGTTCAAGGTTACTTCTTCTCACATACTTGGCTACTTCAAGGACATACAAGCTTGGAAGGGTGAGAATTTTGGTTTCCTTGAACAGTTCACGAGCAGCATGATCCCACGAGACTCCACATATGCAACGAATGGCTCGCTTTTGAAGTCTGAATGGCCTCTCTCGATTGACTGCGCTTGCCCATAAATCGATGCCATAAGTTAGGAGAGAGTGGATATACCCAAAATAAGCTTTCTTACATGAATGTGATCTAGACTGGGGCGCAGCCTACTGAGTGCGAAACACGCGGATGACAAACGATCGCATAGTGAGTCGATATGGGGACCCCACGTTAAGCCAAAATCAATGGTAAGACCTAAATATTTCACCTCGTCAACCTCAGGGACGAGTCGACCATTGCAGTATATATTTAGATTGTGTTCTTTTTTTCCGTGAAGTGAGAAGTGCGTGATGTTGGTTTTCTCAATGTTTAATAACATACCGTTAGCCGAGAACCAAGAGGCAACGTCCCCCATTACCTTGTTGAGGTTGCATCTTAGGTCCTCCTGGTTGTCGGCGGAGACGATGACACAACCGTCATCGGCGAACATCACGAATTCTTCATCGTCGGTGGCGGTTGTGAAATCGTTCATAAGAATTAAAAACAGATTATTTTATTGCCAATCACAGAACCTTGAGGCACGGCACAGTCACCTAGATCCAATAAGTCAGATCTCTCGCCGCGGACTGACGTTAGTTGTTTACGGCTATCCAGAAACGAGGATATTAAGTTTTTGAAATGGGCCACCAGCTCGAAGGCGCGCGACAGGTCGCAGAATATGGCGGCGACCTGTCGCGCGGCGTCGAGGTGGCTTGTCACTCTCGTCACGACGTCTCGCGCCGCGTCGATCGTGGATCTGCCATGTTGGTAGGCGTATTGTTGCTTATTTAAGGCTTGTATACCCGCTAAAGTCCTTGAGCGTATGGGCGGAGCCTCGACCCTCTCCCCGCGCAAGTCGCACAACCCGCCGTCGTTTATTAAGCGTTACATAGATTAAGTTCCAGACGCGTCATCGCGCATCGTTACCAATGCAAGGGTGGACGTGGGTGGGTGACATTCGTCATGCTTAATTGAAACGTGATATTTGTCATACATAAATTACATAATTGATTAAGTTCAAAAATTATGTCCCTACTATTATAATACTATTTACTTACGATTAGTGTAGTTCCGTCAGCACGGCTAGCACGAGACGGCCGCGACATACACTCGATTTTTCTCGCACTATCGGTCTCTCTCTTATTAGAACATTAGGAAAGAGAGGTATAGTATGAGAAAAATCGAGAGTATGTCGCGGCCGTCTCGTGCTAGCCGTGCTAGTGAAAACGAAATTCGTCCGTATAACTCATTGTCGCTCGAACTAGCAAGCGCGACAGAGAGGGAGATACACAAACGAAGTTCGGTTTCGTTTCGCGGTAGGCCCTCAGCACGCCTAGCACTAGACGGCCGCGACATACTTTCGATTTTTCTCGCACTATACCTCTGTTACTAAATATTCTAATAAGAGAGAGACGGATAGTGCGAAAAAATATAAAGGTAATAATAATAATCCATACCTACTGTTGCCCTTATGCCATTTTTTAATGTCGCTATTAATAGGGGCCCATCTAGCAATTAGCGAGTCACCGTCTGCCAGAGATAAAATGTGAAACAGTTTTATTGGGCAGGCGTCCGATGTTTCATCCAATAGCCCAGCTACTAGTCCATCATTTTCACCCAATAACCCGTTTTATTTAGATTCCATCAACTAGCAATAGACTTACACCCCAGCGGGTGCTGTTTCTGTGTGCGTCCCATGACACGGGCAGAGACAGCATACGCTTGGTGTACTCCTTGCATTTCATTAAATTGTCAAAAGGGCCTCTACGTGTTGGCTCAGAGCTCCACGCACGCCTCCCAAAGGTCCGGGATATCATTGTCCCGTGAGCGGGAAAGACATATAATCCATACTATCCATACTTCCATATCCATACTCCATACTAATATTATAAATGCGAAAGTGTGTCTGTCTGTCCGTTACCTTTTGTGTAAGTGTAAGGTTGTTAAGTTTTAAACAAATTTTCGGTATATTTATTACGTTCTACTTCCTTGATTTGATGATGATGGCGTGTACAGTCAGCATCAGATAGTTAGTAGCATCCAAAGTAGCCAAATATATCGTAACACATTCCTTATTCCTACTTATAGTAACAAAGGCTATTTCAATGAATGTACGTTCCGATATATTTGGCTAACTTGGCTGCTACTAACTATATTATGCTGAATGTACAGAAATCGGCCTCGGGTAAATATATACTTATAGATTAGTTGTACGTTAACCATACTTTGTTTCATATCAAATAATAACTCTGTATCGAACTTGGAGTTGGCATGCAACCCATAGGTAGGTACTTACAATATTTCCCAAGCCCACTATTTTTATTAGAACTTATTCTATTAACACTTGACAGTCATTAATACGAGCAGATAAAATAGAACAACAATATTGTTTCTATAATTGTTCATGCTCTTAAGCAATAGATATTGTAAATATATTTACTAATAAAATGTCTGGTTTTAGCGATTTCCCAATTTTGATACTGTTTAGATATTTGATACTTTGATAGAATAGGTATTTACTTGTGTATTCTTTTTCCTCTTCTCTTGTAAAATTTCTTGATATTACGTTTTTTCCTCCTGCGCTTATTTAACCCCAAAGACCCAAAATAATTATTGAAAAATTGTGAGACCTAAGCTAAGACGTACTAACTCTAGTATCGTAAGTTCGTATGTTACTAACAATCTATGGGCAAACTGGCATGAAATAAAGAATTTATTATTATTATTATTATTATTTCCCATCTTGAACTAAAAACAAAATCTAAACTATACCTACGTAAATGTTAATTAGGTACAAACGCCAACACAGTTACCTTACCCTTAACCTTATTACAATGCACATAAAGTGCACGGATGGTCAGTCAGCTGTCTTGTCTATAGTACCTACTACTTTACAAACCACGAAATAGATTGTCCACTCTATGCAACAAAATTATCTGTCACTAAAAACTAAACTATACGATGTTTATTAGTTACCTACTATACGAATCACAAAACGGATTGTCCACTCTATGCAACATATATAATCCACAATTTCCACAAATATTTAAAAATTTCGGCGCAGCGCAAATTGACACAGGTCCGTCATGCAACGTGTCTCGTCCCGCACTGACCGTATGGACGAAAACGGGGAGGCGTAGAAACTTTGGCGGAATATTTCAGAAAACGAGATAAATTTTTAAGAAAATAAAGAAAGTAAGAAAATGATGCCCTTGTTCATTATTTTATGAAGAAATTTATAAAATTTCATATTATTCTGATAAAAAATGGAGCAGTAAAATGGTTACAAGTGAAAAAATAGGGGTGACTTTAGATTTCTTTTTCTCTAATTTTTATTGTTAAAATGGATTTCTACGAAAACTATGACCCGTCGCATATCTTGCAGATTATGATATATTTTTTCCGACGGCCAAAATGTTACGTTATAATGTATAAAACGGTTACAAAACAACTCATTTTCACGAAAATTTCGAATGTGGAGCCTTAACAAAAGATTTAAGTTAAAGTAAGACATCAGTTTATCGCTTTTGAGACGCTCGAACACTTTGGAACATAACGGTATTAATGATATTGGTCGATAGTTTTTTAACATGTCTACATCACCTTTCCCATTATAAATCGGTTGTATTTCAATTTTCTTCAAGTTACTGGGGTATATTCCGCGTTCTAGGCACCTAATGAAAAGTATACATAAGATGCTGATTAGAAACTTTGGTATTAGGTCTAGTAAGCGAGTAGACATATCGTTAATATCCTTAGAATCTTTGCGTTTTATTTTTTGTATACTTTTTTCAACGCATTGTAAATCAAACGGTTCAGCCTTAATGAGGTTAGCATGTTTGTTTACATACCTACTCAGATAGCACAAGGCGTAGGCGGCTGGAATATCCGCGCGGGCTCCAGAGTTCTTGTTCGCGTCGATGTAAAACCGGTTCAGCGCCGCGGCGGTGGCGGCGGCGGGAGACTCGGTCGCCCGACCAGCTGATGCGCTTATCAGTACGTCCAGTCCAGTGCATCGCTCCTAGCGCCGCCTCGACCTGTCTCGGATGCAATCACCCGCCACGATGTTTGGCATATGTTAGTGCTACTGTATATCAACCTATTAATGTAATGTTTACGTGCGGCGCTGAGTTCCGCTTGGTACTTATTCTCTAGCACCAACAAGTCACAACATGGCCGCGTCTGAGGTGTATTGTTAATAATATTACTAATTACAGTTGTTTTTAGAGTGTGCAACTGTGTTCGCATTCTTTTCACCGGCTCGCTTACCCAAGCTTTTGATATGTTGCGTACAGGGTATTTCTTTAATGGGAAATGAATGATATAATAATTAATTAATTACTTATTATAACATTCATTGCACATGAAACTTGTGTTCCAGTGCCACTTTTAGCATCAATGTGGGTATAAAAGATCAACAAAATGTGATATCGTAGTGACAGGTTGCTAGCGCATCGCCCACAACACACTTCAACCCTGTACCCTTAGTAGACTCTTACGACACCCACAGGAAGAAAGGAAGTGGTGCTATTCTTACCCGACACCACACGAGTCAGATTTCTAGATACGCATAAATAACTTTGTAATCCCATATAAATATATAGGATAACATAGTTACATTTGCATTGGATGGGAGAAAAAATTAAAAAGCCAGAATGAGACTGCAATCATGATTTGTATGTATTGATAACACAATAACCTACAAAAAGACGTGAGATCCCATAAAAAACATTCCATGTAAAAAAGAGGCCAAATCTCGAAACTTCCACCATAAAAAGTTGTTAGATATTTCGTATTAGAGCCAAGTCTCAGGCATTCTTATTAATCTTTATTTGCTAGCTAAATAGAATTTTGTGACTTGGCAATCACTCACTACATAGTTTTAGGTGTGCAAAAATCCATAAATGCAGTAAAGTTGTGTGATTGCCAAGTGGCTGAATTTTATTAAGCTAGCAAATAAAGAATAATAAAAATGCCTGAGACTTGGTACTACGAATATCTCACAACTTTTTAAGGTGGAAGAGTTTCGAGACTTGGCCTCTTTTTTACATGGAATGTTTTTTTATGGGATAAAACTTACTAGCTTCTGCCCGCGACTCCGTCCGCGTGGAACTCGTTTACATCCTATGTCCCTCCCCCAGACTCGAATCTCAATACCAAATTTTTATCTAAATCGGTTTAGCGGTATAAGCGTGAACGGGTAACAGAAAGACACAGGCAGACAGACCCACTTTCACATATAAAACCTTAGTATGGATTCGTACTTACTTTTTTTTTAAATCTGAATTTGATAAGGTGAACTTTGCGTACTTTGTTATAATTTGTTACATTTATTAATCTGCTATTTTTATTCACAAAAAAAAGATGTTATAATTGCAAAGCTACGAACACTCATTTACTACTTGTATGTACATTCTTAGAACAACGGGACACTTCACACCTCAAGGACGGGTAGTACAGTCAGCATCAAAACTAACTGCGCAATCGAAGGCGTCAAAAGCTCTTATTCCCTTTTAATAAAGACTTTTGACGTCTTCGTTTGTGCAGTTACTTTTGATGCTGATTGTACTACCCGCGTGTAAATAGGACACGGTGCGGGTGCGCTAATTACACGGATCCGTTCGGACCGGTCGCTTAAACCCGCGGGCGTGTTACACGGGCACGGGTACCCGACACGAATACACGAAACCCGGACACGACCGCGAGCCCTATTCCAAACTATAATTTTAAATATTGATAATATATCGAAATGAAATATGGTATTTGAATTAAGTTACGTAGGTAATATCGACATTTAATTTAACACGAAACTTGACTCCGCGGCATTGGGACACCGCCGGTAAACGACAAACAGCAGTTACAAACTGATTTTGTGGTTAGTAAATACATCGAATTGATTTCGTAGCAACTGGCCTCTGTTCAAATAATGTCTTTTAACATGTATTGGTGATTCAGTCGTAAAAATGTCGCACTATAAAAAAAAGTTTCAACATAAATTTGATGGCAGGTGGCGGTGCCACTTTTTTGAGAATAACCCGGGAATAGAAAAAACCAATCGAAGATGTAACTTACGTCGCACAGCACAATGCATAACATAAAGTGCTCTGACACGTCTGATCGATTCGTTTACACCTAGCAAAACCGTTGGTTCGAATCCAGCTAAAACCAATGGTTTATTCTTTAATTATCCCTTTTAATTTAATATATACTAATATATTATGTCTAATATTGACCTGTTATAAAAAAAACAGCATAAAAAATAACATAATTATTACGATTTAATTCATAAAAGTACTAAAACCTTAAATCGCTAATATAAATATTCGCGCGATATCAATTATGTATTTTATCAAACATGCAATGAAATATTGACGATGTGTTCTTCATAATGGGCTTCGAAGTGTCACGTTTCGGGCGCAGCGAGACGAGAGATCCGTAATGGCATTTCATACAAAATTGGAGGCCTAGGCATTTTTAATTTCCATTCCATAATTTGTGGCACAGCATCACGGCGTTCAGCCATGAAAAGTAAAGTTTGATTTTTTGGAGATTTTATTTATTTATTTCATTGCATATTCGAGAAAAGCACTAAACATACCAAGGCGTGAAAACTGAAAAGGGGATGCCTTGCCAGCCTCATAACTATCCGGCCTCGCTACGCTCGGCCGTTTAATATATGTGCTCGCCTGGCAACCCCGGCCTCTGTCGAAATGTACTATTAATTCACGCAAACATACGGTCTCCAAAAAGTCTCTAAATTAAGAAGGTACATTTTTAACTTCAGAATTATTTTTAGCATTCCACGCTGCGCTAATAAAGGGCGGGTTGGGCGTATTTTTAGGCTGAGTCGAATATTTATAGATCTCAACATGAGTTCTGCTAAAATGTCAGCGTTGTGGTTTCCTTTTGTACCTATACAATACTCGTACAAAAAAAAGTCAACAGCCGAAATAAGTTAGCAGTTTTAATTTAATCACAATCGAATAAAGTGCTAAAGGATTACTGTCGCCTGCGGTATTTCCGGACCGTTATAACCTTCAAGCCTTCAAGAAAAGAGCGTACTCCCATCTTAAAGGCCGGCAACGCACCTACAACTCTTCTGGTGTTGTAAGTGTCCATGGGCGTCGATTATCGCTTACCATCAGGTGATTCGACTGCTCGTTTGCCTCCTAAATCATAAAAAAAAAAAAAAAAAACCTTGCACGTTACACTTTACTTACACTTGATGATACTCTTGTCAATCGTAATAGCCAAGCGGAATAATTCAAGTTAATTGTTGCCTATTATTTATTAAAAATACTAAGTACCTATGTATACTGGGTGAAAAATTCTATGGAGATGACATAGCACTATTATGCAGCAAGCCTGTCCCAGAATAGATTTTTTGGTAATTCTACTGTAACCCTCTTGGCGGGAACCGATTATATCAACTGTGATTAAATCATGATTAAATAGTACATTGTGCCAACTAGTTGGGAAGCGATTTGTTAAGAACGAAACCCGACGCCGCCGGCGGAGGTCTTTGATGGCTTGAGTTTATAAAATATCTTACCATCCATGACGCACATGTTTTTCATCACATTTGCGAGGAAACAAGTACATTTGAAACAAAATTAAATCGCAATTAAAAATACAAAATGTCAATCGTCCATTTTTTTTATTTGGCGCGAGGCGCGCAAGGCAAAGACCCTTCGGCATACAGCCACTATTTAAAATCAATGATAAACATATTTTACACAGACACTACATTACTACATATTAACGTTATTCATATTAGGGATGGAATTTCCAAAAATCCCGTCTTATCCCTTGCCTACGTCATAATAGGAAATTCTGGTGTAAATTTCTAGTCCCAGTAGTTTCGGCTGCGCGTTGATGAATCAGTCAGGAAGTCTTCTTTTATATATATAGATGACATTACAAACCGGCCTGATGGCATCACAGTACCTAACCTCCACAAAACCTCCACCATATTCTTACTAGTAATGTCCATGACCCAAACTGGACAAGGACGCCGCTTCCAAAATACTACGTATATAAACACTTCCTCAGTGAAAAACTGATAATCTAAGCACATTTTCATGACATTTTACTCCCGTGACCTTTCACATATAAAACATAGAAAGGACACCGAGTGAAACGACCTCCACTGGTACTTCCATGTACCTGCGACCTCGGTTATAATTGTGGAACAGGGGTGCAGGGTGCAGGGGTACGAGGCTGTGATCTAGTTTTGAATGGGCTCGCGGAGGCTCGCGCATGACGTCACGTAGGCGTACGATGACGTCAGCGGTGAAACTGGGTCGCGCGGGCAACGAACCCGGGCGCCGCTGCAGTCGAAGCGCGTCCTTGTGAGCCTGAGGAAATGCACGTAACTTCACTTTTTTGCTTTTTTGAAAATACACAAATAATATATAGATGAAATGCGTGTAGTAATGGTAACCTTACTACTACCTAAACGTCTTACCCCCTTATTCATAAAACTTTAAATGCCTCTGCTAAATAATATGTGCTGTGTCCCTTTCTTACGAACACAAATGTCAAAGTGACAGATAAGGACAAACGAATTTTAACGCCATTTTAGTTAAAACAGGCTTGTAGGACGTTTATGAATACGTCCGTTAGTCCTCAACGACCAAACCGCAGTCATTATATAAATTAAAATACACACATTACTCACATTCCAATTAGGTATTCATTCCGTTCCGTAACACAATATTAGATTTTAAACTTATTTTAAGTAAGGGTCTGACCACACGAGTAAAGAAACGGAACAGAGACTAAGCTTCTAAAGAGCACGCATATTAATCTGGGGTTACTCATTTATAAATCAATCTTGCAAATTTAGCAAAAAGTATACTTATACTTTTGTATGTATGTTAAGCCCAATGGAGTTGACATTTGTACCTATACTCTTATGATGATGGATATGGACGGTCCCATTCTTAAATTCCAAAAAATTACCCCGTTAGAATGTTCTCAATGTAGCTGATTACAGTGATTACTGTGCAAAGTTTGTCAATAAAACTAGCAAATAATTTTTTTGGCCCAAAAATGACTTTTCGGAAAATTTGGAGTTACCTCTTTGGTTTTAGCCTATCTACTCATACCCCTGTTTCATTGAGCGTGTGAACTAGGTCAGAGCTGATGGTGCAGCCCAGGCTCCGCCCCCGGATCGATGGGCTGCCGTCAATGAGCCCAACCCTGGAAATAGCAGAGGCCTATAAATAATCTCAAGGTACCTCATGAATGCTTTGATGCTGGAGGGCATTTGAAAAAGAACTTTATCCTTCGTACTATACTTAGTCGGTTCATAACTTCTGTCACAAATGTTTTGCCGCATCGTAAATAAAACCAAGGATGTTTTTATTTAATCCTATATATGGTTTGATAGCTTATTAAATACTGATAAATTAGAACGATTACTGGATTTAAATGCTTAAAGCCATATTACACAAATGCTAGTTTCATCAGAGATTTTGCACGTTTTTGGCCAATCAAAAACACGGACGTGATTCACTTTATCTTTTTTCCATGATTCTTAAAACCTTTCAAACTTACGTGAGATTTTAGTCAGAACCCTCCCTGAACCCTGTTACCTCCATTTTGAAGCATGAGATAAGTAAGTCTGGGTAAAACTAATTTTCATATTCACATTTTACGTAGTGTACTTGTTGCCCACAAGATCAAATTTACGCGTTTTTCTGAAAATGTAAAAAGTACGTAAAGTTCTCGATGGGAGCAGTTGGAATTGAAAGCTAACAGAAAATCAAATGCTAGTTGCTAAGCAGGGTCTAAAATCGAGGTTTCAGAATAAATAAATAAAACCTTGTTGGTGACCTGGAACACTGTTTTTTTTTTAAATTTCTTGTAAGTGGTATTTTTGTCAGTTGCGGCGTGTTTTGGGTTCAAAATTGTCTCAAGTTACAAGGTTTTTTGTCATATTGAGATAATTGTACAAAATGTATTGCATTGCAATTTGATTCGTATAAAATAAGCTTTTTAATCATGTATAATACGAATAAGAAAAGTTTATTGCCGAGTTTTATCTATCAAAAACCTTGTGACAGAACTTAAGGACTAAGTAGTGTATTTTCTTCGAACTTACATACCTAGGTATAATCATAATAGGTCATTTGACAACAGTGAAAGTACCCGTGTGGTGTCGGGTTAGAATTTCACCACCCCCTTCCTTCCCGTGGGTGTCAGGGGGTGTAAGTGAGCAGGGTTGAAGTGTGTTGTGGGCGATGGGCTAGCAACCTATCACTGCAATATCACATTTTGTCGATCTTTTATACCCACAGTTATGCTAAAAGCGGCGCTGGAACATAAGTTTAATGTGCTCTGCCTACTCCTTTTGGGAATAAAGGCGTGAATGTATGTATGTATGTAGTGAAAATAGATTGTTTTTTCATTAACAATAGATAAACATTTCGAAAATAACTCGGAAAGTATTAAGCTTTCATTTATGTTAACTATTTTAAGATATTTAAGATCATAAAAACTAACAATAAGGACGTTGTGTGATTGTGACGTCACAAGCAAGCACCTAATCCCTACAAATTCCATACTAACGGAGCGTTTTTGACGTTTCATTTATAACAACAAGCCGGTTTGACTTTTGTCAAATACCGTATGATGCCAATTTCGAACTCATCGGACCCGCAAGTGGCCGAAGAATAATCTGATGAAATAGAGAATTCTGGTAGGTTTTATTTTGTATAATTATTGTCTGTCTGTATAATTATTTCCGAGTTATTTTAAGAACTATTCGAAATATGAGTAGCCTTCTACTCTTTGGACTATTATATTCCACGCCTAAAGTAAGAGTCATATCAAGGTTATTACTTATATACCTACAGGTTTGTACGGAAACCTCGGTGCGCCAATCCGAATCGCACTTGGCCGGATTTTTCTACCTCGGGTGACGTTGCTTGAATCCCTCACTACGCTCAGGATTCCACGATTCTGGAATCCTTCTCTTCGTTCTAGATTCAATCAGTCACCCTCGTCACAATATACCATTTTGCTCCCTAGTAATACAATCTACTACTGTTGTTTGACTGACCATGCCATTATATACTAGCGACCCGCCCCGGCTTCGCACGGGTACTATATTATACATATAAACCTACCTCTTGAATCACTCTATTAAAAAAAACGCATCAAAATCCGTTGCGTGGTTTTAAAGAAAGCATAAATACATAGGGACAGACCGCGGGAAGCGACTTTGTTTTATACTATGTAGTGATTTTTCCGAAATAAATAAATATAATCAATGTCGGGTGTTATTTTATTAAACCCCGACGCAAAGAGGGGTGTTATAAGTTTAACGTGTCTGTCTGTATATCTGTGTATCTGTCTGTGGTATCGTAGCTCCCAAACGGATGGACCGATTTGAATGCGTTTTTTTTATTCGAAAGCTGATGTGATCCTGAGTGTTCTTAGCTATGTTTCATGAAAATCTGTTTAGCCGTTTTTGAGATATTGGACTTTGAAATGAAAATGTCGGGGGTTTTTCAACTTTTCTAAGTTGTAGGTAGTTATTCTTAGCGAATCTATAAAGCCCGATTCAGACGACCGGTTAGCTTAGTGGGTAGTGACGCTGCCTACGAAGCTGAAGGTCCTGGGTTCGCATCGCTGTGAGGGCAAATATTACTATTTGTTTTCTGTCTTGCATGTTTTCTATGTATTTAAGTATTTATATCTATGAAATAAAGCGTTGTCTAGTATCAATAAAGGTGGTTTTCCACCGGCGAGGCGAGGCGGGGCGTGGATGGGCGAGAATTGAAATTAGTATGGGACTTACTACCTATTTGCACTGAGCGCGCGCGCGCGCGTTGGGAATAGGTAGTAAGTCCCATACTAATTTCAATTCACGCCCATCCACGCCCCGCCTCGCCTCGCCGGTGGAAAACCACCTTTACACAAGCCTTATTGAGCTTACTATGGGTATACTTCGATTTGCGTAAGATTGAGCACTCCATCCTTCTAGCGTTATTCTCGATTGTGCTCTAAGGAGCCCGGCGGGGTCCACTTTGACAACCCAAGATTGCGTAAGATTTGGCATAGGTACTAGTTTCACGAAAGCGACTGCCATCTGACCTTTCAACTAGACATTATTGGGATTAAACCGGTTTCCTCACGATGTTTTCCTTCACCGAAAAGCAAACGGTAATTATTCCGTACATAAATTCCGAAAAACATATAGGTAAGAGCCGGGATCCTGCGACCGCCGCTTGACAGCCGCATGCCTGAACCACTAGGCGACCGTATCTTTTTTGTAAGAGTATACTCATTAAAAAAAACTCCAAGTGTGGCTAATGGGTTTTCCCAAGTTTCAGTTTTATTAAAACATATTCACTAATCTGAATATAAGAGGAAGACAAATCATCAGGTACAGTTCGTTAATCTTCCATACGAACGCTGGGCCACGAATCTAGGTCGAGAAAACTCAACTTTTCCTCTAAGTGCTAGTAAACAGTAACCTTACTGGTGATAGCGGAAAGATGTTTCTTTAAGGACCCACTTTTTTCACATTCAATATCCCCGAAACTACCACCATAAGGCCGATTGTAGACGTCCGTTGTTTTCACCGGACAACGGACCATTTTTTTTGCCGGACTTGCGGTGTTGCGGCTTATAATGAATGTGAGTACATGCACCGGACACCTGTCCGGCGACATAAGCCAACGAAAAAACGGTTCGTTGTACGGTGAAAACAACGGACGTCTACAATCGGCCTTATGGTGGTAGTTTCGGGGATATTTAATGTGAAAAAAGTAGGTACAAAAGACGATTTTTTTAATCGCCATTACGAAACTATAAGATTTAAAATTAGTTGACGTAGTTTTATTTTTAGTATAAGTATGTGAGAGAATATACAAAATAATAGTGAAAGAAGCCTACATGCATACCTATATGTTATGGTGAGGGGTTCACAGAAACCAAGTTTGCGGCGGAGTCTATTTTTGTAAAAAAAGGCGTTCGGAGTAAGCTAATCTATAAAATCATGCAATTCAGCCCAGACCCCTTTCATTTTATAAAATTAATACTAAACAATATAATAAATACGAGATTACTCTGTCTGTTTACCTTTTCATGCTTAAACTGCTGAAGCGATTAAGATGCAATTTGGTATAGAGATACTTTGAATTCCGAGGAAGGACAAAGGATGGTTTTTATCCCAAAATTCATCATCTAAGGGAGCGACCACACCGGTGCTTAACGCTGCGTATACGCGCTGACGTGTCGTATGCGTCACGTATTCTTCATACATTTTGCTGCGTTTTACGGTGCGTTAGCGTATTTTGAGCAAAAGCTAGTAATATTATATAGTAAAGTATTGTCCCACTGTCCGACTGTCCCGCTGTTCTCCTCTGCAGGTCGCATTTCTCAACTGATTCTCGTGAAATGTTGTGAGCAGGTTCGATAATATATTGGGCCAGCGTCGACCACGGGACGTTTTAGAGCTTGATAATCACCAAGCGCTACACCGGTCGTTGACAGGAGTGCAAGTACTTTGAACACCACGGAGATTATTTGTCCAGAGGCTTTTATACAAAATGGAACGGCATTATTTATAGAAGCGTTATTAAGGGGCTAAATATGGCTCAAGTATTTCGTTGGCTGGACGCCATTAGGCGGTGTCACATGGCGGTTGGCTGGCGCCCCCGCAGTGCAACGACGGGAGTGGGATCCTTGACCCCGTCACGCAATATCAAATGTGGAACAAAATGATAAACTGACAACCAAATCACTCATACATTTTACTAATAATGAATGGGTAACTGATGCTTGGCAAAATGTTGCTTCAATTTCGGCAGTATGTTGTGTTGCGTTCCGTGGGTCACGTACGGTGCTGTCTGACACCTCGGCATAATGCTGAGACAGCAACCGATTCACTGCCGCGAAGACGCACACATTATGTGTCAATTGTACTGTATTTCTACTCCCTTTATCTTTGTGTGTCTTTTGTGTAGTGAATAAATGTCTTCTTTCTTTTAATTTGTTAATTTTGTGAATGTTTCGTCTCCTAAAACGATTAATTTCACATTTACTCCCTGTAAAGATTTTATTAAACCGATAACTTGTAATATTGTGATGAAACAAACCTGTAAGCTAGCCCAATGGACTATTTACGATAAGGTAAAAAAAGTATGCGCAGGAAAAATGCGGAATGAGAAATATGAAACACTTGGGAAATTAATTAGGTGTTCGGTGAAGGAAAATATCGTGAGGAAACCAGTCTAAACCCAATAAGGTCTAGTATTCCCTCTGGGTTGGAAGGTCAGATGGCAGTCGCTTTCGTAAAACTAGTACCTATGCCAAATCTTGGGATTAGGTGTCAGACCGGACCCCGGGCTTCTTTAGGGCACAACTGAGAATAACGCTAGGAGGAAGGATGGGAAATTACTTAGGTACCTACTTACGTAGGGCAACCTTGGAGCCCAAAGAACCGATAGCGAGTAGGGTGGTGAGCACCCGCGGATGCGCTATGTTGAGAGTTGGGGCCCTGCATTTGTCTCTCCTCAAATCAATAAAGCCACGCGACATAAAAAATACAAAATTCTAATAGTATTTATTTTGCAAGTAGCCCTCAAGGGCATGCCAGAGCTTCACAAATAAGGACATGCACAATTGTATATAGGTAATTAAGTGACCTAAGTACCTACATAAATAGCAAAATTGATAGGCAACTACCTGGCCACACATTTACCGTCTTAAATATAAATACCTACTTGCTATAAATAACCATAGTAGTCTAGAGCCTAGCTCTAAGAATTGCTTGTTGGAAACAAAACAATCGATAATACATAAATATGTTAGGTACTAGGACTGTACCCAAGTTTAACACCTATTATGGTGACAGAACACTAAAAAAAACCGGCCAAGTGCGAGTCGGACTCGCGCACGAAGGGTTTCGTACCATTATCTATAAAAACGGCAAATAAACAGGTTTGTTGTATGGGAGCCCCTTAAATATTTGTTTTATTCTGTTTTTTAGTATTTGCTGTTATAGCGGCCACAGAAATACATCATCTGTGAAAATTTCAACTGTCTAACTATCACGGTTCGTGGGATACTGCCTGGTGGCAGACGGACAGACAGACATACAGACAGGCGGACGGATAGCGGAGTCTAAGTAATAGGGTCCCATTTTACCCTTTGGGTACGGAACCCAAAAAAACGTATCCCTTACTAGAAGCTATGAAAGTGAGCATAAGCCGTGAGTATAAGCCGTGAAAGTGTGAAAAACGACTTTAAAACATAATTACAACGATATTACTTAATTTTATTAATGACTCAGGCAGGCATAACTATATATTTAACCTAAAATCAATATGTATGTATTAGTTAACTCTGCACTATAAAATGAGCACACAGACAAACTGTCCCGACAGTTTGTGAGATCTCGGTAAATATAATGATTTTTATACAGTGATTATTAAATAAATAAATCGTCTTCGGGTCCATTACGATACTATTAACTTAACCTTTTTTTTATATAACGACAGTGGCAAACAGACGAATTATAGACGCATGCAACTCCAAAAGAGTAACATGGGCGTTGCCGATATATGTTTGGGGATTCGCCGTGTTGACAGCTGAAGGAACAAATTCCCTCGCTCTCAACACAACGCATCCTCGGGAGTTTTGGCGACCTTGCTCACCTCCAGGTACACTACACTACTATCTAGCAAGTAGTAGTGTTATTATGGCTGTGGTCTTCTGCAAGGCGGAGGTACTTCCCCAGTTGGGCTGCTCCAAATTCGAGCGGGATGACATTTCGCTGTGCCCTACCTCACCAAAATATAGTTTGGAGATGTAAATAGTGCACTTAGTTCAACTGTGTAGACTGCTAATATGGTCATGCGATTTCGTTTTATATAGATGTTAACTAATTAGGTATTTACAATCTCAAATCATACGGTTTGTAGATACGAGTATCTTCCAAAGAGGCGACGTTACGTGCTACTTAGATAAAGCCAGGGTCTGACACGACCTAGCCCCAGTTCTTAACAGTTAGAACTCGCATCACCTTGTAATAAAGCTATATCGTATCATGCCCTGCTTCTCCTTTTAAACGGTTATCTAATGCGGGCGGGTATACCGCAGTGGTTATTGTGAGGCACGGTATTGGGATCAAGTACTGGTAAAATTAACTAACTGATTAAAATAATAAGGAGGCGGTAATAATAGAATGTATTCTACAAATATTGGATGATGAATCTTTGGTGCGAAAAATGGCTAAGCATTCAGCCATTTTTAGGGTTTCGCACGTCAAAAGGACACAACGGAACCTTTATAGGGTCACTATGTTGTCCGGCTATCTGTCTGCCAAGACCCTTTACCTCGGACACGTAAAAATCAAACTTCCAAGTTAACGAAAAAAAAACCGGCCAAGAGCGTGTCGGGCCACGCTCAGTGTAGGGTTCCGTAGCCCGTTCCGTGAACCGAATGTATGAGCAAGAGAGTTCAAATTCCCAAATCAAATCGACCATGTATTATAGATAGACAGACACAATACAAGCAATACTTAGCGAACAATTTTATTATTAGACAACGAACGCCAAAGACAACTAAGACAATTCGAGCACGACAAATTTTCGACCTAATGTATGGGCGCACCTGCTCCGACCCCATTAAATCAGGAAAAATCTTAACAGCGCCATGTACAATGTGAGCGTTCCGCGTACAGTGACATCTATCGGCAAATTAAGTAAACTATTGCGCGCGAGCTTAAAGTGTGGAAGATGATTTTTATGGGATAATTCTTTATTGCGTGAACCGATTTTCACCGTTTTTTTACTTTATTTGAAAGCACGTCATTTCATTGTGATTTTGTAGAAATTACAGGTACAATAAACACCTGTTTATACGGTTAAATTACAAACTTAACTTACTGTAATTTTTTTCAAAAACTATTCAACCTATCAAGTTCAAAATAATTTTCCTAGAAAGTTTTTATAAAGTTCTACTTTTGAGATTTTTTTTCATATTTTTAATACTTATGGTTCAAAAGTGGGATACATTTTTTTAAACTTCTGGAGCGATTATCTCCGAAAATATTAACATTATCAAAAAATTATTTTAGCTAACCCCTATTCATTTTTAAATAGCTATCCAACAATATATCACACATTAGGGTGGAAATGAAAAAAAAACACTCCCCACGTTACGTATAGGGGAGGTAACCTAATAAAAAAAAACCCTTTTTATTTTACCACTTTGTCGGCGTGATTGATGTACATATTAGTACCAAATTTCAGCTTTCTAGTGGTAACGGTTACTGAGATTATCCGCGGACGGCCGGACAGACAAAGCGAAACTATAAGGGTTCCTAGTCGACTACGGAACCCTAAAAAAGATACGGCCGTTTATGTCGCTATAATAGATTGTATGACAAGGGTCTAAAATAAGCCATATTACCATGAAATTGTCATTTTCCCGAACGAAGTGAGTTATACACTCTACTTTTCACTTCGACAGCGAGGAAATAGTAAAAAGAGAGAATATCCATCCACAATCGATAATAAATACCACAGCGAAAAGATTGTTCAATTTGGCGCCATTTTTTTTGAATAAACTGTTTTAATGCACATATATAATATTGACACCACGAATAAACGCCTCTGACCGTCTAATAGCCGCGTCCAAACGGCCGAGCGTGGCGGACATAATAAGATGCATATGATAAATCCCTTCAATATCATACTTATACTCGTATGTCATGTAGGTATGCAGCCAACCACGCTTGAACGTTTGGACGCGGCTATAGACGGCCGAAGGTGTTTTTTTAATGATTGTGAATTCGGGAATAAAAAATGCCTGATTTATTGTTTCCCGATTGGTGGATTTTAATATATAGACAGCTATATATTAAAATCAACTAATCAGAATACAGTTAAGTATGTAGAGTCCTACATACAATACATTTTGTATGTATAGTTGGATGTAGGTAAGGATAGGATTATAAATGCCGATACTAGTCGGAATATATACAATTACTTATGAACATTCTGTATAAGAGGGTCATGCCAAAAGAAGTTAGATACTCCATGGTCATTTGATTGATACTGACAAGTTATAAACCATTGTAAAGGCTGGATATTTGCTTATAAATTCAAAAATGGAACACTCGGAAAATATTGGTATTTTTTTAAAATATTTTTTTCTGGTTGAATTTGGGGGAATTTGCCGCAACCACGTGGTTTTCGTGTTATGATTTATTATGACTTTAAAAAAGGTTTAAAATCTGAAGAATTTTAACTTTTAGTCACGACTTTTGGTGAATCTGCGTATTCACGTGTAACTGTTTTTAATTGGTTTGCTGAATTTAAAAGAGGACGGGAGAGCTTTAGACAGGACGGCCGCCAGCCGCAGTCACTCAAGAAAATGTGCAAGCTGTGGAAAAAAATATTCGTGCGAACCGACTATTTTCTGCGAATAAATAACTTTGAACTTTGACGAATTACATATGTAGAGCTCGAGCGTGAACTGGGCAATGGATCAGCAGCATTGCAAACTATCATTCATGATCAACTGTTCCTTCATAAGCGTTGGTCAAGATGGGTGCCGCATAAACTCGCCGATTTGCAGAAAGACCGTCGCGTGATTGGTGCAAATTTATGATAAATAAATTCGACGCTGGCGAGAAAAACACGTTTATGATATACAAAACAAGGCTATATAGCTACGCTCCTGAAACAAAGCGACAGTCCACAGTATGGTGCTTTGAAGATGAGCCGACTCTAACAAAATGTCGCCGAGTACGAAGTACACAGAAACAAATGGTTGCCTCATTTTTCATGATATACTGACAGGTGACAAAACAAGGCTATATAACTACACTCCTGAAACAAAGCGACAGTCCACAGTATGGTGCTTTGAAGATGAGCCGACTCTAACAAAATGTCGCCGAGCATGAAGTACACAGAAACAAATGATTGCCTCATTTTTCTGCAAGAAAATATTTCTACGATAGTGCTAGAAGATCAAAGGACAGTTCATTCAGAATGCTATGTGACAGTTTGTGCTCCAGGAGTATTGTCAGCTTGGTGTGACAAGCAGCCGAAGTCAGGAACCCAGCACCTGCACTGGCACCACGACAAAGCTGCCCCGCACACTTCTGCTAGAACACTTGACTATTTCAGTTCAAAAAACGTTACTCTTCTGCCCCACCCGCCATATTCCCCTGATTCAGCATCCTGTGATTTTTACCTTTATCCAAAAATTTAAGAAAAATTAAAAAGAAAGCGATTATGAAATTTCGAGGTGTCTAAAGAAGAGTGGTCATCAGTATTTTCCAAGAGGTTTAGACGGATGGAAAAGTGTATACGTGTTCACCGTGAATACTTCGAAAAATAACTGTAATAAAGAATAAACTCTGTAACGTTTAGTATCTAATTTATTTTGTCATGACCCTCGTATTAGCAAAGTGTTTCAATCTTTTACCTTTTTTGGACGGACGGATTTGGACGTGGGTGATTATAATTTGATTTATCTATGTACATATATAAAACTCTTCGTTACTAATCTATTGACAGACAGCGCACAGCCTAAACCGCTAACGATATAAGCATGAAATTTGGAAAATATATTCTTAACAGTACGTGAATGTGTGCTAAGAAAGGATTTTTCTAAATTCAACCCTTAAGGGGGTGAAATAGGGGTCGAACCGTTGTATAGAAATCGTTCATTTTAAAAGTTATAGACTTGAATCTTTGTATGAAAGTTTCTTACTGAAAAGCCAAACAAATGATTTAACTTTGCTGTAAAAAATCATCCCCTAAGGAGGTTAAAAAAGAGTTAAAAGTTTGTATGGGAAACATGTTGTTTTTAAAGTTAGCCATTTAAAACTTCGGTCACAAGCTCCTAATGTACAGTCAAAAACATTGATAAGGGTTTTTTCTAATTCATCCCTTGAAGGGGTTAAGATAGGGGTTGAAAGTTCACATAAGTAATGTGTGGTTTCCTAAACCGCTCAAGTTATTAGCATGAAATTTGGAATATATAAACTTTACAGTACCTGGACGTGTGCTAAGAAAGGATTTTTCGAAATTCAACCCTTAAGGGGGTGAAATAGGGGTCGAACCGTTGTACGGAAATCGTTCATTTGGAAAGTTATAGACTTGAATCTTTGTATGAAGGTATCTTACTAAAAAAGCAAAGCAAATGATTAAGCGATGTTACAAACATTCATCCCCTAAGGGGGTTAAAAAGGAGTTGAAAGTTTGTATGGGAATCATGTCGTTTTTAAAGTTAGACGTTTAAAACTTTGGCCACAAGCTCCTAATGTACAGTCAAAAACGTTGATAAGGGGTATTTTCCTAATTCATCCCTTGAAGGGGTTAAGATAGGCGTTGAAAGTTCACATACCCAAGTAATGTGTGATTTTTAATATTAAACTGTGGCTAGAAACATGAAAGCAAGACAGCAGGTTTCTTTTATAATATGTAGATCTATTTGCCCCCTAAAGGGGTGAAGTAAGGGGTGAAGGGGCTTAATCAAAATAATTTATTCTCTAACACCGTTAAATGGGGACGGTGGATGGAGATGGAAAGTTCTCCGTCTTTTAGCATTAGATAAGTTTTCTTTCAAAACTATACAGGTAGCCCGAACTAACGTGAGTAAAATTACTGGACGGATTTAAGCAAACATTTCCAGTCATGTAGCTTTATTTAATAGGTACCTACATTATGAAAAAAATATACAATTTAAGCAGAAACGTCTGTTGATAATTCTTACGATATTATATTTGTAAAAACGGAGTTATGTATTGAAATTTTGCAATTTAAACTAATGAACTCATCGCACTGTTACCTTTTGAGCGTTTCTCAAAAAAAATGCCACTACATTTTTTCGGAGATTTTCTGCAATTTTTATGTTATTTCTACTCAAAATCACGATGTCTTTCCATCCCAATAGGAGAAAAAAAGTGTCCCAAAATTTTCATACATTTTTGAACTTTCCTATTGTGTTACCACCATACAAAGTGTATGGTAAATGGTAACACAATAGGAAAAATATCTTTGGGACAGTTTTTTGTCCTACCAGGGTCGAAAGAGCTCCTGATTCTGAGTGGAAATAGTAAAAAAAAAAATCCTAGAAGTACAATTAATAATAGTGGCATTTTTTTTGAGAAACGCTCTTTTACGCTTAATCCGTGAACGGATTTAGATGACATTTTTCGAACAGATGAGTTGAGACCCTTGGAAAGATATAGGATAGTTTTTATATCAGAAATCATCCTTAAAGATGGTAGAACTGTTTGGGTCGGCGATAATTGAGGTTCCGCCCACAATAATTTAATAGCAATCAATTCTACGCGGACGAAGTCGCGGGCAACAGCTAGTTATTCATATTCTCGCCGCCGTCGGTCCTATTCTACTCTAAGGCAGGTCAGTGTAGGTACGACGACGAGCGAAGCGAGGAGGAGTGTTAGGTAGATCCGGGTACTGGAGAAAAGAGGTATGTAAGTAGGTACAATTGATGACAGACTGGCTGGTATGACTCTTGATGGATGTTTTTTGAAGAGAATGTGTGACAATTCTCTGTCGGGAAAAATATAGTTGTCAGCAGAGGCTGAAAAATATATTGTTTACATTTGATTTACGTGTTTATATTGTATTGTGATATTAAATTAGTGTTATACATTTATCAAGTGCGTATTGGTTCAATATGTGGTAGAAGGTACATATAGCGCGCGAGCCGAGCGAGCGTATATACGAGCATGCCGCGGCACCGGCCGGCGAAGCGCCAGAACACAATATTATAGATTCACAATATTTAAACGGCTCGTGGAAATGTAGTTTTTTTATCGCAAACGAATATTATGTCAAGTAAAAATATTGCATTTAAAATTATGGCAAGCAAAGTTTATGGCATATGAATGATTCTGGCATGTAACATTATTGAAAATAATAATATTTCCAATGAATATTATGAAAAATGAAACATTCTGGAATATAAAATTATGGCAAACGAAATTGTATTATATGAAATTCTGGCAAAAGATAGACAACCTGACCTAGAACTATCGTATCTACAAGTACAAGGAAAAATATGAAATCTATACATTTTTAAGCTCGGAACCCTCGTTGGGCGACTCCCATTTGCCAAGTGCGTCCGGTTTTTTTCTTAGCGGCATTAAAAGTTTCAAATTCATAACATTCATTCGTGATTAATTAATACAAAACACATTTGACAAAGACAAAAACGTCACGAATAAAGGTTGGGACAAGAGCTACGCGTAAACACTCTTAACATATTAAGAGTCCGCAGTAAGCTCTATTCTCCATACAAGCGTAGTTACGCTCTCATTTTAAAACTACGTGTTGGATTGTAACGAAACTTTGCATGTACAATGAAATAAGGTATATCCAGGTCTGTAATTAGTTTATGTAGCTTCAGATACCATACATAGCCATATTACCACTCAAACAATTTCCCTCACTTCGCTCGGCAAAATAACCATCACGTGGTAATATAGCTTATTTTAGCCCCTTGTCATACAATCTACTATTTACGTCGGAAATAACCTTTTAAGAAAGCAAAAAGGGGGTCGGAACAGTGTGATTTACGAATATGTGGGCGAGATCCGCTGTAAATACCTCGACTGTGGACCATTTTTGTATGTATTTTGAGGCATTCCGTAAACATTAAAACATTCGTCTACTTCCTTCATAAATCGTTAACCGTAATAGGGGCAAGCGGTATTAGTGCCCTAGAGTGGCTTTTCTTGAAGTCATATCGCTTTTTAATCGCTTTGGCTGTCGTCAACTTTATAGGCAAAACCTTGCTAGGACTTTTAACCTTAGAGTGACTTCATGTGCCAATAATATCTTTATTCAATGTCGATACTAGTGTGAACTGAAACATTTTGCGTGAGTCAGTGAACGAAAAAAACGTAGTTGTCTAAGTAAATGGCCCCACAGAATAGGCCTAGTAACAAGCACTTTCAAATCGTCAGAAAATTTCTTAGAGCAATTTATTAACCATAAAAAATAAAAGTTATATAATTTAAAATTATATAAAAAATACTAGTCTAGAATTATTTATACTAAACGGGACTTAATCGCGCATAATTAAATTATTTATTTACCTCACTGAGGTCTCCCGACGTTTCGGATGTGTTGCAACATCCATGGTCACGGGACTTGCACGGGACAACTGGCTTGAGCGGGTATCAACATCTTCTTGCTGCGCGGGTTTTCTGAACTACCCGCATTTGGTCTTTATTAACCACTTGTACACTAGGGTTGTCACCCGGCCGACACACAACACTAATAATGTCCGTTAATATAACGGACGATGTTTTTTGACTCTGGCATTTACTTATGATAGGATTCCACGAAGATAAAATCTTAAAACCGTCATCCCGGTTGAAATAACGATGTTTTCTGATTTCAACGGCTTCACGTATTTTTCTACTGTAGAAATGACGTTCCGTAGACAGGATTTTCGGTTTATGGAGCTCAATCCAGTGGTTTGGTCCTGACTCCAACAAATGCTCGGCTATCGCAGACTTATTCACCTGCCGATTTTTGACAGCCGCAATATGTTCCTTGACCCTTTCCGCGATGGTTCGCTTGGTCTCGCCAATGTAGGAACTTCCACAACAGCAGTCAATCTTATAAACTCCTGGTGATTGAAAGGGGATAACATCCTTTGGTGATCTTAGATGTCCCACGACCTTGGATAACGGCATGTTTTTTTTTTTAATTTATTTCACAAGAGCCATAGTTACAAACACATGAATTATTTTCGCCAAACTGCAAAGCAGTTTGTTGGCGAAGACAGCACTCTTTTTATATTTTTTAAACTAATGATGCTATTACTAAGAACTAAATTTGTATATATATACTTACGTTAAACGTCCCCGTGCCTTTCACCGCACCTACAGATTGCACTACAATCTTAACTCCCAATGACAACATAAATGACAGACACTTTAGTGTCCACTATTAGAGCAACTCCCTAATAGTGGACGCGGTGTATATGGTGTTAATGGAATACCTTCGCAGTATTGTACCACAGTTTTGCCGGCATTATTATTCGGTTAAGACGTGTGCATTGTTGCTAATCACTTTGTTTACTTGCATCGAGCGCGCTTATCGTTATATCATTCAGTTAGACATACCTCGATCCGGCTTGTTATGCCGAGGGGCGGATATGAACCTTATTGACAATGTCAGAAGGTTTAGATCAGAATGGAGTCTCAGAGGAATTTACAAATGAATATAACGATTCTCAGTTAGGTGAACGACGCGAATCAGTGGACACAATACAAAATAATACGGAAGGCGAGGGTGACTCAATGGCAAACGAGTGCGGTGAATCGAATTTAGTAAAAGACCTATCTACACAATCTAAGGATAGGATGGAGGAGGACGCTTACTCAACAAAAAGGAACAGAGACTCCGATGAGGAGTGGACCATCAAAAAAAACCAAAACGGCGTGTCAATTATAACTCGGATTTGCCAGTAGGCACCGAGCTGACTGAGATAAGCATTACTGGTAAAGATATGCTGCCGAAACAATTTGCGCTGGCAAAGCTACTAAAAAGTCACGATATTTCGGGTATAATTCGTGTGAAGTACATTAATTCGTATAAAGTACTTGTCCAGTTTGAGAATGAGACTAGTGCTGAGCGGCTTATATGTGTGGCTATTAAACAGCCTGAGTTGGGATGGCGATGCCAAAAAACATACGAGGTTGGGTTGTCATATGGCATTATTAGGGAGGCGGACTTGGGTTTACAAGAAAAAGAAATGATGGAAAATATGATTAGTGAAATAGAAATAGTGTCAGTAAAAAGGTTAAGTAAAAAGAGTACAGAGGAGGAGTCAGGATGGAGGGACAGTGAGACCATTCGAGTCGCCTTTAAAGGTGCCTCACTACCACCTTACGTCTACATACATGACTTGCGAGTCAAGGTTGAACCGTATTTGTTCCCTGTGTCGCAATGTTCAAACTGTTGGAGATTTGGTCATACAAAGAAGACATGTTCTAAAAAACCAACTTGCCCTAAATGTGGACACAACCACTTGAATTGTGAAACGACTGTATACACCTGTCCCAATTGCTCGCGAAATCACATGGCTCTTGACAAAACTTGTCCACATTACGTTAAGGAAAGGAAAATAAGGAAAATAATGGCCGAATGGACCTGTACATATAAACAAGCGTTAACGAAGTATATACCTGTCCTTACCGCGCCGCCACCATCCATGAATCAGACAGACTTCCCTCTTACGCTGAGGACAGTTGAGAATATGACCACTACTGAACACCCTTCAGTGACAGCTCCAATCATCCAGCCATCATTTGCTAAGGTGGTAACAACAAAAGCAGTAGTTCATATCGACACACCGGCTGAAAATTATGTTCCAATTGTGCCTCCAAATAGACAAAGACGCCATAAAATCAAGAAGCCTTCATCAAATCATATGGATGTGAACGTAACTGAAGATCTTCCGGGCAACAGTTTATCAAACATGCAGACTGGGGACCCCGATATTTCACCAAAAGCGGACGAGGCCAACGGAATCGATAATAAAGACGAACTTAAATTCACTGCATTAATGAAAAAATTAAAAGACATCGTATTCATGAAGAATTTAACGATTGCTGAAAAAATAAAACGAGGTGTACAAACAGGATTAGAATGGCTTTTATCCTTTTTTATGCAAAATATATTTGATTCGTCGATTTTAAAAGCTTTTGTTACCGCCCCAGATGGCTAGTAACGTCAGAGAGTGCCGACTTAACTTATTGCAGTGGAACGCAAACAGTATCAAACCAAAATTAGTGTCGTTCGAAAATATACTGATTCAGGAGAAGATACACATAGCGGCGTTAAGTGAAACATGGTTAGATACGGGCAGCGATTTTAGAATTAGTAACTACAATGTGTATAGGGTTGATAGGTCGGATGGATACGGTGGAGTCGCGATCCTCACACACAAATCGATTAAGTCAGAACAGCGTCATCTACATAGCCCCAACCCAGGTATACAAGTTGTCCATGTAAAACTGTTTAACTGTGATCAAATTCAAAACGTTATTTCTGTGTACTGTCCTTCGTCCGTAGTGACTCATCAGCGCGATTGGGATTTAATTTTTTCAATAGTGCAACATAAGGCGATTATCATGGGAGACTTCAATGGACATCACACTAGCTGGTCACACAAAACAGATGCAAGAGGTAACCAAATATTTGACTCGCTTATGGACTTTAACCTAGTTAGTATTAATGACCACAGTCATACAAGGGTTCGCCTCGTGAATGGAGTATTACAGGAATCCTCTCCAGATATATCCATTGTATCATCTGATTTATATTTGTCTCTTAACTGGAGTGTTATGAAGGAGTCACTAGGCAGCGACCATCTAATTATAAGGATTTCAACAAGTTTTAATACTAGTGCTACCAATGTTCGGAGGAGAAACTTCAGTCGAGCGCAGTGGGATGACTACAGATCGTACTTAGAAAATAAGTTAAGTGATTTGCATTTACCTGAATCGCCTCAGGACAGGTATAACCTTTTTTTGGACTGTATAAATGAAGCTGCTAATCTTTGTATTCCATACATAAAGATCAACAATGACCCCGCTAAAACATTCAAACCAAAATCTTACTGGAATCAGTCATTATCCAAGGCTGTAGCTGAGAGACGACTAGCGCTCGCTTTGTTTAGACGAAATCCTACACCACAAAATCTTGAGAATCTCCAAGTTAGGATAAGAGACACTCAGAAACGTATTAGAACCCGTAGAAGTGAGGGATGGCAATCATTTTGTAACTCCATAAGCGAATCGTCATCAGCCGCTGACGTATGGTCTCGGATGAGGTGGCTCAAAGGCTATAGGTCTCCGCGACCTCATGTTAGCGAGGAGAAAGCTCACAAACTTCTATGTTCTCTGACGCCGGCCTACGCGCCCCCACAGGCTCCATCTTTCGAATCCGAAACCACGGTCTTGGATGAACCGATTTCCATTCACGAATTAGAGTCGTGCATTAAACTGAAAGATACCGCACCTGGTAGTGATGATATATCGTTTTCAATGATTAAAAACCTTCCTAAATGCGGAAAACTAATACTGTTATCATTGTACAATACATTTTATTCCTTAGGATTCGTCCCCACTCAATGGAGAGAGATTAGTGTAGTGCCAATACCTAAAGCTGGAAGAGATCCGTTCTCTAACCCTTCTCTCCGGCCTATATCTTTAATTTCATGTTTATGTAAAATATTTCACTCTGTAATAAATAAAAGATTGGAATGGTATATCGAAAAAAATGGGATGTTTGCCGAAGAGACCGTCGGTTTTAGGAAATGTCGTTCATCTTTGGACAATCTGTGTAGTTTAGTAAGTAGAATTCAGACCGGATTTTCAAAAAATATGATTACACTGGGGTGTTTTATAGATATTGACAATGCTTATAATAACGTAAATGTACCCATTTTACTTGATATACTCGATAAATTAAGAGTGGGTCGTAACATCTGTATGTATTTGTGGAATTTCTTAAGAGAAAGGTTTCTTAGAATACAGACTGATGACTCCATTTTGAGAAGGTCAACTGGTCGGGGATTGGCTCAGGGAGATCCCATGTCTCCTCTGTTATTTAATGTATATACTATGCATATCCAGATATTGGTCAGAGACGTGTTTATTTCACAATATGCAGATGATTTCATTTTATATGTTACAAAGAAAACAATTGCGGAGGCTGAATGTGTGATACAAAATTCTTTTGACATATTTTGTGAATATTTGAACAAGCTTGGCCTTGAAATATCTACAACTAAAACGAAAATATGTGTGTTTAAAAAAGGTATTAATAGACATCCTGTAAATATTAAAATTAATGGTAACAATTTAGAGTTAGTCGATTGTGTTAAGTATTTAGGAATCTGGGTGGATCGATCGCTTAGGTGGGGGAAACATGTTAACGAGTTAACACAAAAAATCCAAAAACATTTGAATATCCTTAAAGTTTTATCGGGTTCGGGCTGGGGTGTCCACCCAAAACACCTAAGGAGACTATATATTGCAATAATTCGTAGCAGAATAGATTACGGTTCATTCCTTTATGACGATAGCAGTGAGTCTCATTTGTATAAACTCGATAAAATTCAAAATCAAGCACTGAGAACCATTGGCGGATTTATTAAGTCTACTCCCATACACGTGATGGAATGTGAGCTCTGTGTGCACCCGTTGCATATTCGTCGCATTTATTTGGCGTCCAAGTTTTGGTTCAAATCTAGGTCATTCGAAAATAATGTAACTAGCAAAATTATAGAGGAATTAAACAATTCCATGCAGATACGTGATACGTTGCGAAAGAAAAAACCGCTTCTCCTTACAGGTACAGATTAACCCCACTGCATTCTAGCAAGTTACTCGAAATGTTTACTTTGGATCGATGGATGAATAAGTTGAATATTTCTAAAGTTATTAAGCTTAACATTACGTCAATCAATAAATCAAAGCGTACCTATAACAAAATCGTCCTAAAAACTGCAGTAGATGATTTTTTGCAATCACATTATTCTGGTGTTTATTGTATATACACAGACGGTTCAAAAGAAAAAAGCGCCTTAGGTGCTGCGTTTTATGATCCACAGTCGAACACATCACTCAAGCTACACATAAATAGTGAAATTTCTATCATGCATGCAATTGCCATCGCCGAGGCCCTGTCTTACATTCAATCAATAGATTGCGATAAGTTTGTTATATTATCGGACTCCATGAGTGCGCTCCAACACGTGGCTCGGTGCACCTCGAATTTTCGAGGTCTCCCGATTGCCTACACCATTTTAAAACTTATTAGCAAATCACAATCAGAGGGTAAGCACATAGCGCTGCAATGGATCGCATCTCATGTGGGTATTAGCGGAAATGAAGCCGTGGACACCCTGGCCAGGCAAGCTTGTTGTGAGGGTGTTGAGTGTAACATATTACCTTTTTATTCTGACTGTATTACTTTAGTAAAACGGCAAACATATTCGTTATGGAAAGAATACTTTGATAAGAGATCAAAAGAAAAAGGCATTTGGTATAAGACGATTCAGCCTCATCCTCAGATAACTTCTTGGATAGATTGTCCGTTAAGTAGACGCGACTTAGTATTGATGATGAGACTGCGATCCGGACATATACCATTAAACAAGTTTGGCCATTTGATGGGAAAAGTGGGATCTCCGAATTGTGATGAATGTGATCTTCCAGAAGATGTATACCATGTTATAATGGAATGTGTCCGAAACGAAGCTGTCAGAAGATGTCTGGCAGTTAACACCAGCTATGATGTCGGGACCTGCAATAGTGCTCTGGCTACCCCGTTGTCAGACGCGGCCACAACACTATTGCAGTTAGCTCGAAAATGTGTTAACAATAGAATAATTCAAAATTAAGAAAAATATGTTATGTTGATTATAACGGAGCGACATGATCACCTGTGTGACAAGCTCCTTAAATAAAGAGAAAAAAAAAAAAAAAGTATTGTACCAATTTTGTCCGTTACTCCCTTAACGTAGGGCATAAAAGCTGGTTGCCTTGGATCATCAGGATGTTTTCCTCTAGACTTCCGTCTGGGTTGCCGTCGGTCTAACTTATACCCGTTCCACCTAAGGACCTTCTGAATATGCAACATCTCGCTCTCTAAAAATTCAGGATCACAAAGGTCCTGTGCCCTGTTCCACAGGGAGTTAACCACAACCTGTAGGTGTGTGTTAGTATCAATAATGTGTGAGAATCGTGAAAGTTTAAATCAATACACTAGTCTAGAATGTTTCTAGAAAAACAATGTAAAGTGAAAATATATATCTAACGAGAATAATAAATTGAGAACACAATTAAATTACCAAACGTAATAATTAAATTAAAAATTCAGTAACAATTAGTTCCATAGAGTTTTATCATTCATATAGTCTTTTGTCCTATAATAAGCTTTTATTAATAGATAAATCAGTTACGTTTCCTGGAAGTTTGTTATAAAACCTTACACAATTACTCATGGATGTTTTTTTTATTTTTTTCATAATTACTACCTGGTTACAAAATTTCACGAGAATCGGTAGAGAAACGCCGGCCTGTAAAGGAGAACAGCCTGTCAGCGAGACAGCGAGACAGTGAGACAGCTGGACAGGGGGGCACCGGACATAAGAACGATTTTCGGTCCGAGCTGTCGCAAAGATCCGAGATTTAAGTATTAACGCTAAAACTGGACAATAGTCCATTAAAATGGTATCCCAATTTAAATACCTTGGGCACATTATTACCTGTGACCGGACGGATCCGACGTTGAAAGGGAGCGCAGGGCGCTGGCTGTTAGAGCGAACATGGTTGCCCGCAGGTTTGCCCGTAGTTCAACTGCTGTAAAACTGACATTATTCAGAGCATTCTGCACGTCTTTTTACACGGGTAGCCTGTGGGCGGACTATACGCAAAAACAGTACAGCGCCTTACGAGTGCAGTACAACAATGCATTTAAGGTGCTGATGAGGCTGCCTCGCTACTGCAGTGCGTCAACAATGTTCGCGGAGGCGCGCGTCGATAGCTTCTCTGCCATCATGCGCAAGCGAGCCGCCTCGCTACTTGGCAGGGTGAGGGCCAGCACCAGCACCAACAGCATCCTAGCAATGTTTGCAGGCAGGTGGGATGGGGCCTACCTAAACCACTGCACTAAGCTTCATCATAATGTCAATGTTTAAGTACCTACTAACACTTGATGTAATATTATAATGTTACTAACACCTATATATTTTAATGAATTTTAATTTGTGACTTGTATTCCGAATTCTAAATTGACGTTTTTATTTTTATTGATTTTATTTTAATTAGCTTAATATTATTTAATGCAATTTAAATGTGTGTATGGATGAAAATCTGAAATAATTTAATTTAATTAAAATCAGTAAAAATTATTTTTTAATAATCGATTTTAATATCGATTACAAATATGAAATAAAAGTTCAGTAAGCGAGATTACGTTCTCTGAAGTATGGTTTGTATTATCACCCTTGCTTTACGCTAAAGATGTCTTCTGTGTTTTCTACTATGATCAAATTACTGTTCAGCTTGTGTATAAGAAAACATAACACCAAGAATCTCGCCAAGGGTCAATCGATAGGTAATATTCGGCTCTTATCCGTACTCTATGGTGAGCGGTGAATTTAAAATCAGAGCTGTAAAAATGATGTGTTCCCTCCTGGCCCGGCCACATGCTCGTACTATTATTAGTACGACTATTATTGTACAGTCAGCATCAGAAGTAGCTAATCAAAATAACACGCTCAAGATGACCTACACAAATCCTTATTCCCTTGACATTAGAGTTCGTGTGTAGATCATTTTGAGCACTAGAACTGCTTAGCCACTTCTGCTGCTGACTGTACCTCCATAGTTTGCCAGTTACAGGTCATCCAATGTGGCCGGGCTGAGAAGTGTACTACCCAGCCCGGCACACACAGATCTTCTAATATACGCAACGGGTGCCCTTCGCTTGGTCTAAAATTTCATGTTCTAAACTGTTTCGCCGAAATTGTTTCGTATAATATTTAATGGTATACTTATTCTTTAGCATAAAGATTTTTTTGCATACATATTTTTTGTCCTAAAACATGTTTGACCTAAACTTGGGTAGTATATTTTTTTATGACTAAAGGTTAAAAGTATAATATTAAATAAATAAATAAATAATAAATAAATATAAGGGGACAATCTTACACAAATCGACCTAGTCCCATAGTAAGCTCAGTAAGGCTTGTGTTATGGGTACTAGACGACGATATATATAATAGATATAAATACTTAAATACATAGAAAAAGATCCATGACTCAGAAACAAATATTTATGCTCATCACACAAATATTTGCCCTTACCGGGATTCGAACCCAGGACCTTCAGCTTCATAGGCAGCGTCACTACCCACTAGGCTAACCGGTCGTCCAATATTGTTAGGTATCATTATTATTGTTAGGTATATTATTAGCAAATGCTTTTAATAAGGCAAAAAAACATTAGACTATAAACATTACCTCTAGTTAATGTTATAGCAAACTATAAATAGACAAAAATCACATTTGTTTGGGTTATGAAATTTTACCAAAATACTATTTATAAAACGGCACGGTCCCTTAAATAAAATATAATATAACGATCATTTCATATAATAATATTTATTATAAACATATTGAACACTGGTTATAATGCTCAAGTCGTCTAATGTACAGTAGATATAATATTATTTGATATACTGTATCAACTAGGTTAGGTAGGTCGGTAGGCGAGGGCGTTAAATTAGGTTAGGGTAGCCAAAAAAGGGGGGCTCGTGGGGCGAAGCCCTCCGCAGTAAAAAACAAATAATCGTAACAATTGTATTATTTGGTAGGTTAGGTTAGGGTTAGCTTGTATCCTTTAGAGCGGAAATAGGCAACCCGCGAAGCGGGGTGACGTCGACACGCTAGCGGTTAGGTTAGAATTGCGACCTCTACACAAAACGCAAAAACGTCTTTTTGCGTTTTTTGTTTCGGTTAAAACATATTATGCCAACTAACATATTTGACTGAATGAAATTTGGTCAAAGTACCAGCTGGTAAACGAGATATTGCTTAAACATGAATATGCCAAACATTAGGTTTGCGTAAGGATTATTTGTCAAGTGTTAATTTGGTAAACAATTATTAAGCATTGCTGTGAAACTTTAGGGCCGAAACACTTTGTACCATGTTATTATTAACATTCCGAAATTAAAATAATATATAGTGTCATCATCATATCAGAAAGATGTCCACTGCTGGACATAACCCTCCCCCAAAGACTGCCACAATGACCGGTCCACCAGGTCATCAGTCCACCTTGTAGGGGTTCTACCCTCGCTGCGCCTTCCGGTACGTGGTCGCAACTCGAGAACCTTTCCGCCCGATCGGCCTTGTATAATAGTGCGTCGTAGTCATAAAATAATAGGTGTCGATAGAACTAGATTTGTTAGAAATTATTTGAGATATTACTGTGTTATATCGCAAATCGCAATACGAGTAAGACATATATAAATAAATACTTAAATACATAGAAAACATCCATTACTCAGGAACAAATATTATAATTGATTCCAATCATCTGTATTAACGGACTTTTGACCGAAAGAGGGTTCAAACGTGTGTAGGTCATTTGTCTCGGTCGTTACGCTGCTGTGAGCTTAGGCACGACATCTACTTATAATAATAATATTATTAAGGGTCCTTACGCCTACAAACGAGCGTATTTTGCAAAATGCTTGCTTTTTAACTAGGAGCTAACACAGTTTAAATTTTCATTTTCTCTTTATAAACCTAAAATAAATGGGAGTCTTTTTCAAATTTTCCAGAAAAAAATCATTATTTGGTACATGAATGATTACAATTCACATCACCAAATCTTTTACGAGGCGCTGACATGATTGAAAATCAGATTCATTTGAAAAATTGATAAAACACCTTCCGAGTTTACTTAATTTTTTTGGTGAAAACAGGATTACATTATATTTTTTTACCGCAAATTGTACTTATATTTTGCCCTAAAATAATATTATAGCAAATCATAACTTTATGTTAACCTATAAAACTATAGGAAAAACTACGTTGCAGTAAAAAAATAAATAAAGACGTAATTATCACGCTGCTCCGACGCCGCGCGCCGAAAGTTTTATTTAAGAAATGATTATTTAAGTACGTTATCAATTTTTGAATAAATACTAATAATTACGTCGTAATCTTGAATGAAAAAGGAAGCATTTTGCAAAATACGCTCCCGCTTCTGCTTATGTAGGCGTAAGGCCTCTTAAGAGGTAAAGCTTGTGACTTTGTAAGTATGTGTGAAGGGGGTAAGTGATATCCAAAACATAGGCGGTCATCTAAGTCATCTAAGTCTGGCCCGGTATTTTTTTAAGTGACGCGCAAGGAATTTTGAGTTGTTAACCCGGTATGCTCGGGTGAGCACCACTCTTCCTTCCTCTATATGTATTATGTATATGCCAATGATCGTAAACTATTGAAGAATGAACCTTCGGGATGGTCATTTTTTTAAACTGGCGTTCTTTGTAATACGCAGGCGAAGCCGAGCGGTCTATCAGTAAATAAATATAAACCCAGTGTCTTCGGGTTAATGAATCTCAGCTAAAACTAAAATATACACAGTTATTAGGATTAATCAACTGAAGAGAACTTTAAATCATTCTTCTTTGTTAATTAAGTTTTTCAATAAACTTTGTAAGTGCTTACCTAATAGAATTGGAGAAAACGAAAAAATAGAACTGGAGAAACAAATCGACGACCGCTTTAGCCTCTAGTACTAAGCAAGAGGTCTTGGGTTCGAATCCCGGTAAGGCCATTTATTTGTGTGATGAGCACGAATATTTTTTCCTGAGTCATGGATGCTTTCTATGTATTTATTTATCTAAATAAGTATGTTTATCGTCGTCTAGTACCCATAGTACAAGCTTTGCTTAGTTTGGGACTAGGTTGTTGTGTAAGATTGTCCCCTTATATTTATTTATTATTTAAATACTTAAACTAGAAAAATACTCCATCAATAAGAATCAGCGCTCTTGACTGTGATCCTCTAATTTATAAAATAGGGGTGTAGACTCAAAATCCATTATTACTTCAAAAGAAATAAGGCAAAAAATATGCCTAATGAAGAAAATCCCATATTTATCCCAAAGAAATACGAAGCTACAACCGTTTTAAAATCAACAAAAGCAACGTGCTTCTGACTTATCTATAGTCGCAAGCGTCCTTAAGTTACGATGTTTGCTTAGATACTGTCAGGCAGGCCGTATACTTGTTTGCTACCGCTGTAGTCTAATAAAGGCAGTTTTATGAAAGGAAATTGCTTCAGGTTCTCGTAAAAATATGAATAAATAATTTTATAAGAATGCTCTTTTTCTTTTCTTTTATACAACTACGGTGGCAAACAAGCGTACGGCCCGCCTGATGGTAAGCGGACACCGCAGCCTATAGACGCATGCAATTCTAAAGGAGTAACATGGGCGTTGCCGACCCTTGATATGTTTGAGGATTCGCCGTGTTGACAGCTGAACGAACAAATTCCCTCGCTCTCAACACAATGCATCCTCGGGAGCTCTGGCTGTCGTGTCGTGTCGTCGCTCTGCCTGAATGAGGTAGAGCGGGTTAATTAAATGAATTAATGAAATAAATCAATGAAATAATATATGTTTCTCCAATATGCTCGGAAATGTGCGCCTTACTGTAGCAAAAATAGTATGTGAAGTTCCTCGTTACTGACAAGCGCAAATTTAAAAAGTTAAAAGTCATTACTGTACAGGTTTAGCGGCCAGGAAAATGTATGAAATTCTATTAATGTATACTTTTTTACCTTTTAACCATATATTTTGACTAAGACAAATTACTACAAACAGCCAAATGCTCGTACGTTTGAAGGACAACAATTTGTCACATGAACTTGCTTTAGTTAGACTGGTTAGTAATGTATGGCTGTCTCTTTCGATTTATTGTAAGTTGGTGTGACAAATTGCGTCCGTTTGTAGTGGGCATAAAGTTTTCCCGTGTCATAGACAAAACTCTTACTAAGTGATCGAAGTGACGTTTTTAAATTATATGTCTCAAATAGTTTTAAATTACGAAATAAAAATATTAACGAAATAAAATTAATAACGAATTAAATTTCAATCGCGTTTACTCTTTAATAATTTAAAAAACAAAATATTTAAAATTGTGATCGTTTTTGATGTTTTATTTATTTTTATTTATGTCAATTGAAAGTTTCAATTGACATAAATATTTTCAATTTGAAACTGGCACCATGAGTCATGCCGTGTACCTACTTTAAAAATAAGTTGGGCGGGACCTTGGTAGGTTATTGACATACACGCTGTTTGAAAACATTATTGTTGATTGAAAATATTATTTGATTTCCTCGCATTTTTGGAGAAAAGCACTATATCTGCCTCGGCGGGAATGGCAATTCGTGTATTCGTATCTATTGTCAGATTCAGCTTCGCTTCATCCGACAAAATAAACTCATCCACGAATTGCTGTTTCCTGGCCTTTGCAGTAATGTACTATACAAGTATACAGTGCCAAAGTGTTAAAAATAATAAATAATCCAATAGTTAATTGCCGATGTAACGATGTTTGAATCCATGCAGATTATTACTGCGGGCGTAGCATGGTTGCCATTTTATCACTTATCTTTGTCGATGAGACATCTGGGGCCGTAGTCAAGGTTACAATCGACAAGCGCTAACGCCAATAGAAAATAATAAAATGTAGGCGAATGATAGATGCCGACGAAACACTAGGGGCTACCGCGAAACGAAAACGAACATCGTTCGTGCATCTCCTCTGTCGCTCGAACTAGCAAGTGCGACAGAGACGGGGATACACGCACGAAGTTCGTTTTCGTTTCGCGGTAGGCCCTCTGCCACTCTCGCACTCGCATGCTGGTCAGAACGTGACGGATGTCTTACCCACGGCTTCAGTGATAAAATGGCAACTACTACGCCCGCTGAATTGGTTAAACACACAGATTACAGAAAAGGCAGATCGGCTCTAATAAATTGAACGTATTCCATATATCCGATCTCTTCTTACTTTTGTACTTAACAACGAGTAAGAAAGAGATAGAACCATGTTATCTGCTACATCTTCAGACGTCAATTGTCACCGCACCGCTTTCTCGCTTGCATGATGTATCTCGCTCTCTCGCTCGCTCGAGATTTAGTGAAGCGGAATATATTTTTTACAAGTTATCGACATTCGACAT
Organism: Epinotia bilunana; assembly: GCA_947049275.1. Taxonomy (NCBI): domain Eukaryota; kingdom Metazoa; phylum Arthropoda; class Insecta; order Lepidoptera; family Tortricidae; genus Epinotia; species Epinotia bilunana. The sequence continues at coordinate 10,074,625 of OX346265.1, forward strand.
CGATGTTTAATGATCATACTCGTATATTCGTAATCTGCCCCATTCGTAAATTAATAGTATCTCCATAGTATACAAATGAAATTTACGGTATTTACCACATTAAAAACAAATACCATCAACCATAACCTAACCATAACTACCTAAGTCCTGTTACTGAGACACAACTACCTACGTCAGGTTTAGATAGCTACTTGATTTGGACAATAAATAACTATTAAAATGTCATCAAGTAGTATTTAACAACTATTAACAATCTCTATAGTTTTAGCTATCTATTAAAATAGACAATACAAAAGTTAATGTTGTATAGTCTGGCAAAAAAGGATAGAAATTATTAGGGGCGCCACTATCGCTCATATGGCACCAATAATAGTACGACCCAGAGATTTTGACACTTTTCACCAATTTGGTTTTTAATTTAGAAAAATTACATACAAATACATGTTGGTATCTAGACATACACTCACAAAGCCTCTATATAATGTTGATGTAGACATAATGCTAGTAATTTAAATGCAAGTTTTAAAACCAATTTTATTATATAGTACAATATACAGTACAATGCGAATTCGGTTCACTATTGTCTTGCAGAAACTTTTTTGGCATATATTTGGCAGAAGTAACGTTTGGCAGAAACACCTTACGCAGAGTATACTATGGCATAAATATTTTCGCAGGTTTTTATAATATCGAATCTTATCTATATATATACAAGTATAAAACTCTTCGTTACTAATCTATTGACAGACAGCGACAGCCTAAACCGCTAACGATATAAGCATGAAATTTGGAACATATATTCTTTACAGTACGTGGACGTGTACTAAGAAAGGATTTTTCGAAATTCAACCCTTAAGGGGGTGAAATAGTGGTCGAACCGTTGTATGGAAATCGTTCATTTTGAAAGTTATTGACTTGAATCTTTGTATGAAGGTATCTTACTAAAAAGCAAAGTAAATGATTAAGCGATGTTACAAACATTCATGCCCTAAGGGGGTTAAAAAAAATTGTAAGTTTGTATGGGAATCATGTCGTTTTTAGACGTTTTAAACTTCGGCCACAAGCTCCAAATGTACAGTCAAAACATTGATAAGGGATATTTTCCTAATTCATCCCTTGAAGGGGTTAAGATAGGGGTTGAAAGTTCACATACCTAAGTAATGTGTGATTTATAATATTAAACTGTGGCTAGAAACATGAAAGCAGGACAGCAGGTTTCTTTTATAATATGTAGATCTATTTGCCCCCTAAAGGGGTGAAATAAGGGGGTAAAGGGGCTTAATCAAAATAATTTATTCTCTAAGACCGTTAAATGGGGACGGTGGATGGAAATGGAAAGTTCTCCGTCTTTTAGCATTAGATAAGTTTGCTTTCAAAACTATACAGGTAGCCCGAACTAACGTGAGTAAAACTACTGGACGGATTTAAGCAAAAATTTCCAGTCATGTAGCTTTTTTTAATAGGTAACTACATTATGAAAAAATATACAATTTAAGCAGAAACGTCTGTTGATGATTGTTTAGATTATATTTGTAAAAACGGAGTTTTAAATTGAAATTTTGCAATTTAAACTAATGAACTTATCGCACTGTTAACGGATTTAGATGAAATTTTTCGTACAGATGAGTTGAGACCCTTGGAAGGATATAGGATAGTTTTTTATATCAGAAATCATCCCTGAACACGGTAGAACTTTGTTTGGGTCGGCGATAATTGAGGTTCCGCCCACAATAATTTAATAGCAATCAAGTTCTACGCGGACGAAGTCGCGGGCAACAGCTAGTATTGGCATATTGTTGATGAGCATAACTGTCTTCTAAACGAATAGTACTTTCGCAGATATTTTTTTTGTTTAATGATTACACCGACACACGGGACGACAGACGAACATGGCGAAACTATAAGAGTTCCTTGTTGCTAACGGAACCCTAAAAATCGGTTCTGGCGCTTTGCCGTCCGCTACCGCGGCACAGTATAATAAAGAGTACTACCGACCGCGGCATGCTCGCTCCGCTCGCTCGGCTCGCGCGCGTAGGGTCGCAGTACACCAACACTCCTAGCTTCGCTCGTCCTCGTACCTAACGGTGACTCTGAAGCTGGTTTTCCACCAGAGGGGCGAGACGAGACGAGGCGAGACGAGAATTGAAATTCGTATGGGACTTACTACCTATTCGCACTGAGCGCCCCCTCCGCGGTGGAAATAGGAAGTAAGTCCCATACGATTTCAATTCTCGCATCGTCTCGTCTCGTCTCACCCCTCCGGTGGAAAACCAGCTTTAGACTGTATTTCCTTTTGGATAGCGAGTCGGGAATTATGTTGTTGTAATAGTCTGCTATAGGATTAATATGGTTTATGGTACATAAAAGGATGTTAAACCAAAGTCGGCCAAAGTAATGTTCTACAAAACAATGTGCTGCAAAGTGTGTCGTATGCGTGTGTGGCGTGGCGTCACTCCTGTCAGCTGTCGAATCTGACGTGTTCTGTTTCGCGCTATAGAAGTTTCATAGATCACTTAGCATATATATAAAATCTAAACAACTCTCATTGGACCCTGAAAAGATACTACCAATGTTTGTGGCCCATAATCTGAACAACCTGCCGCCAATAACATTCGACCATGTGGATGCAACCAGGCTCTTAAGGGATCTACTGGTTTTAAGATCTGAAGTGGATTATTTAATTGAAAAAAACCCACCACGCGTGGTAAGCATACTTTTGTTTCTGTTTCAATACTAAAATGTAGATTCTCAAATACCAACTCTTTACTAATTGTGACAATTGTTTTGTCCTAGGGTTTTTCTTTTAGTTTGTATTTTTATGGAAGTTTTATGCTCAACATCTCCGCTTAAATGAAGAGCACACTTAAGTATGCCGTTGAGGTGTACCAGTCCACCTGATCGGCACTGCGGGACCAGCCCCTGGCTAGACCTTGTCGCCATGTTTTAAGTACATACTGCGGAGCGGGTCGCTGTCCTGTGATGTTGGAGATGGAGGTTTGAGTCACCTCTACCGCCCGGTAAATTAATTCCTTATATTTATAATGTCTGCGTCTACCCAGCCATAGCAACTCAACTACCCTAAATTACTAATTTTAAAAACATCTAGATAATCTTACTGCTAGTGTTATCCTTTAAGTCTAAAATAAGAAAAAATTTTCACGGACTATCATCCTTGTGACAGTATATTAATAAACCATTTGTTGAAAGTATTTTTGTGATTTTATTTAGCTAATCCTCAAGCTTGTCGGTGGTTTCATCTGGCGCTCATAAAATATAAATTTTGATGACACTAACCGCTCTGGTCATAGCCAAACACACGACCCTAAATTTAACCTCTCATGTTCACCACATACTTGCCTAGGTGCCCTGGTATTATACTGCCAAGTGTTACAGTGGCATTCTACTCCTGGAAAAGATGAAGTTCTATGGAGTCACAGAGCCTGCATGTGAATGGTTCTCCTCATACCTAACAGGACGCAAGCAGTACGTAGAAACTGAAACAGAAACAGGGAATCAATCACAATCGTCAGTAAGATTAATTGAAAAAGGCACTCCACAAGGTTCAATTTTAAGCCCTATTATTTTTATTCTGTTCACGTCGGACCTCCAAAACTGTTTAAAATACTGCAAAATTCATCTTTACGCCGACGACACGCAACTTTACCTCTCTTTTGACCCAAACGATACGTTAGCAGCTGTCGAAAAGATAAATGAAGACTTAAACTCTATATATGATTGGGCACTTAACAACCAACTTATTCTTAATCCAACAAAAACGAAATATCTAATATTGGGAACAAAACATCAGTGTCAAAAAATAAAGGATTTACAGCCTAACCTCCAAATCAACGCAAATCACATTGAATTATCATCCACAGCTAAAAATCTCGGGTTGCTAGTTGATAGTGAATTGCGCTATACCGAGCATGTAAATGGGAAAATACGGAATGCTTTTTACCGCCTAAAGGTATTATACGGTCTCAGGAAGCATCTATCTGAAAAAGTTCGTATTTTGCTAGTTGAATCCTTAGTACTCTCTCAATTTAATTATTGCGACACTGTTTACGGTCCTAGGCTGTTCGGAAAAACTGCGCAAGCCATTCAGCGTGTACAAAATGCATGCGCAAGGTTTTGTTTCAATATCCCACGACGAGCGCACGTGACGCCTTATCTAAATGAAAAAGGAATCCTTAAGATGACCTTTCGTAGAGAACTGCACATGGCTTCTTTTGTACATAAAATCGTGCATACAAAACGGCCAGAATACCTTTTTACGAAAATAGCGTGGGTAAAAGACCAACACCAATTTAACACCCGTAGTAAAATATTAAATAAAGCCGTCATTCCTAAACATAACACCAAAGGATGTAAAGGGGGATTCAAAGTCAGTGCAGCCAAAATATGGAACAACATTCCCCCACCTCTTCGGCTTAACATGTCCCAAGCATTGTTCAAATCTAAATTGAAAACCTTGTTGTTTAAACAGCAGACTGACTTCAAAAATTCGCTTTGCGCTGTTTGTAGCAGTCGCTCTGCGTTACCACCTTATCTTGGGGCAGGCTGAAAATCAGCGCTGAAGCCACGCCGCGATGGCGAGGTTGCAGCACACTGCTGAGACTGTCCCTTTGCCACCTTTTTTAAATTTTACTGCTTTTTTTTCTATTTAGTTTATCTCTTTTTGTTTTATATAACTTTATTGTAATTTTGTGTACTGTGTTTTTTTTTTATGTGGCAATAAAATTATTTTCTTTCTTCTTTCTTTCTTCTTCTTTCTTTATTATATCAAAGAGAATTATGTTACAAAGGAGCAGTGGACGCAAGCGAATCCCATCTGTCGTACGTTACCCGACATGTCACCGAACGTGAGCAAGCAGAGTGAATCGTGTCAACAGACTGTAAATCCAGTGTTGCCAGGGCCCCTGAGTCGTAAGTTACGTTTCGTTTCCTAAAATGTTACATTTTTGCTGCAAAAGTTACGTTTTTCATTCTCACGTCTTAAAATTGTCTTAGTTTGCGCGAGTCGAGTGACAGAGATCGAGATGTAACGAACGTTGGGTTCGTTTTTGAAATTAAATATCTCTTTTGCTATCACTGTCACTTCTGTCAGTGTCAAAAATGACATCAATGAAACTCCTGTCCCTTATGTCACCTATGTCAATACGTTCAAAAATAATAATATAAATCGTCGTATACTGTCCCGACCACGAAATACTTTTATATGAGTAGGTTTTTTTTTACTAACATAAGTAAGGTGTCAGTCCTACTCTTAATGTTACGAAAATTCCCTGAATAATAAATGTTACTTACATGTTATGCGAGCGGGTCAAAAGTTACGAAAAATGTAAGAAATGTAACCATCTGGCAACGCTGTGTAAATCAGCCTAGTGACCTTTTTGTTAACAAGAGAAGTAGAGGAGGACAGGTGCAAGATTTTGCTCTTGATTGCAATAGCGGGCCTGTTGGAATAGTCATTTAGTCATTTAGTCATTTATTCATTGAACAATGTACATTGTGTTTGAATGATTATTAGCGTAAGACACAGTTACAATTATTATAATGATTCTATGTATGCATACACCATTTGATTAAAATGTAATAGTTGGCAAATTTCAAAAATTTATACATGTTATGATTACTTACATTACAATATTACATTAACCCTTTATATTATTTATTTCCGGTATGTCAAATATATTACAATACGGAAGTAGGACAACACGAGAAAATATAGTAATACTTAACCTTAAAATAAAAATTTATAATCCAAGTAGAATTTGTAAATTAGATACATGTCAATTTCACTAAATTCAAGGAATAATTAAATTCTCTGATGTCAAATATAATTTTACATAACAATTTCATCGGAGAAATAACAATATAATGATACTATACTAAATAACTACCTGTATCAAATATACTACCTACTCGACTACTGATACATCAGTTTGATAAGGTAAGTTCGTCTACCGAATAGAGACACTTCCTCAGCAAAAAACCCTTTAGATTCCTTTTAAACATATTTAAACTCGAAATGGACTTTAACTCAACAGGTAACTTATTAAAGAGAGCAATAGGGTATATTCATGCATTTTTTTATTTTTTTTTAACTATTCTATAAGTAATTATATAACCGGAAAAAAATATAACACTGAATATTATTGAATGAGCTAAAAAATAATAATTAAAACTAATATCATTTTCGGACGATTAAAACGCCGCCATTTTGTCGCGCTTATTTTGTGACGTCACCGTGCACTTAGAATAAATAAACAACGAAGTGTTTGATTCACAGTTTTAGTAAAAGTGAATTATTAAAGCTTGTAAGATCAACTTATTGTAACGGAAGAGCACACAAAAGCTTATTATAAATATTGTATTGCCCCTATTTGTGAAAATAACACTAAAACTGCACCTGACATGATATATTTTCATATGCCCAAAGATGCAAAATATAAGGAAAAAGGGGTGTAAGGCGATGAGGAGATATAATGTACCGTGTTTGAGTAGTTTATATTGTTATGTTAAGTGATTATTAAATATGTTTTTACGTACCTAAAATCTTTTTTATTACGACTCCCGAACAATATAAACAATAACCTAACCTAAAATGTATATACTTATTCATAAAACTATTATGATTCCCATTTTTTTAGTTATTAATGTTACAAAATATTATGATTTTTGTTGATCAACAGCTGACTACGAGTGTTGATTTTGATCACGAAACGTTTTAGCTAAGTTTCTATGTTTGCACTGTTGATCGAAGTTGAAAGAATTTAATCCTTTCTACTGAGTGTCCTACACGTTTTATTTATAAGCCATGACGAAAACAAAATAATTTGTTGTTTATAAAGATGTTCTCACCATGTAACATTCCTAATACCAACATATCTTTGATTAGGTATATAATGAACATATGTACTAGTTTTTTATTCCACTTATTTAAGAAAGACACCTACGAGGTACGTACTTAGTCATCATGAACACATCAATTTCAGGCAGATTATCCGACTTTGCCTTGAGAAAACCGCTTCCAGTCATTGTGGCGAGTCTTTTTTCACAAGGAGGCACTGTTTTCAGTTAATAATTCCCAAAAAACACTGATTGTTTATCCTAAACAGCGGCAAAACAATGCGAATAACTTTCAATAATCATACAAACGACCTGTTAACAGTAGACACCGAGTGCACGGTGACGTCACGATTCGCTCGGCCAATAGCGTTGCGTTTTGAAAATTTGCGAGGGAATTTGAAAAATACTACTTTTAAATAATTAAGTTTGTTTAATAGAATCATGATCATTTGTAAAAATAATCATGTGAGTAAAATAATCATGTAGTTTATTAAGCAATAAAGATTACTCATGATTTTTTTGGCCATTTCTGGATCACATGCATATTCCCTATTGCCTGATAGCCCGAGGAGTGCTTGACAATATTTAGTTTGCTGTTTATTGTTTGTGGTAGGTCCATCCTTCTGGTTGATAGGCGCTTCTGGCTGATAACTATTACCCCAGAACTTGATGCTGTACCTTATTTTGGATTCAACCAAAGCGTAATAAATCATTTTGAGCTGTGACATGGTGACCTCTTGGTGCTCTCTGGTGCATATACCGGCGGGGTAACAGCTGATAACAAGCATGCAAGTCACTGCGCATTAGAAGTGTAGGTGTAGGAAGGCGTAGGTGTAACAGAATACCGGTGTGCCGAGTTGCAGCCGTTCCTGTCATCCTCGCACAACATAAATAAACCTATCCCGCTTGCCGACACCGAGGTGCGCGGTGAAGTGCATTTGAAATGCATTGCGGACTCAAACGTAACGAACTAAGCAAGCGAGTACTGTGGCAGCTCCAAACGCTATGGTTCAGGCTAGTGGCACGTGCGAGCCGAGCGGCGGGCCGGTTGTCACCGAGCGTGTAAACGGGGCACCGGGAGAGAACACCTGTTTGGAAAAGAAGTCGTTTGCTACTGTGTTCTTCACGTTCTGCATCAGGCACTCTTACCTACCAGACGAACTGATGAAAACGATCGTCGTGCCACTCGTGAAGAACAGAACCGGTGACGTAGCGGACAGTTCTAATTATAGGCCCATATCGCTGGCTACCATAATCGCCAAGGTATTGGACAGTTTGCTTGACCGGTTGCTTAACAAGCACCTTGATCTGCCCGATGCACAATTTGGCTTCAAAACCGGCTTATCCACAGAGTCTGCGGTGTTGTGTCTCAAGCAAACTGTCCAGTACTACACTGAAAGGAGGACGCTAGTGTATGCGTGCTTCCTAGACTTATCTAAGGCTTTCGATTTGCTAGCCTACGATGTACTCTGGAACAAGCTGGAGTGCGAGACTGATCTATCTGGCGAAGTTATTAACATGTTTAAATACTGGTACAATAACCAAGCCAATTACGTCAGGTGGGCGGACTCGCACTCAGACATGTATCGCCTTAAGTGCGGGGTGAGGCAGGGGGGGTTGACATCACCCAAATTGTTCAATCTTTTTATGAACATGCTGATCGTTGAACTCAGCAGTACCGGAATCAGATGCTCGATTGACGGAATTAGTGTCAATAACATTAGTTACGCTGACGATATGGTGCTGCTGAGTCCATCGATCAGTGCTCTCAGGAAGCTGGTCAGTGTGTGCGAGGACTACGCCGAGACCCAGGGGCTCCGGTACAACGCAAAAAAGAGCGAAATGCTTGTGTTCCACCCGCGTGGTAGCAAACTTGATACAGTGCCGCCAATCGCACTGGGTGGTACGAACTTAATCCGCGTATCAAAGTTTAAGTACCTGGGCCACTGGGTTACGGAGGAGTTGTCGGATAACGTTGACGTGGAAAGGGAGCGTAGGGCGTTGGCGGTACGGTGTAACATGCTGGCACGCAGGTTTGCGCGGTGTACTACAGAAGTAAAGATTATTTTGTTTAAAGCCTTCTGTCAATCTTTCTACACGTGCAGCCTGTGGGTCAGCTACTCGCAGCGGACCCTCAACGCCCTGCGAGTCCAGTACAACAATGCGTTCAGGATGCTATTGGGTTTGCCACGTTACTGCAGCGCATCGGTCATGTTTGCGGAGGCGCGTACGGATGGCTTTCACGCCATCGTGCGTAAGCGCGTTGCTTCGCTGGTGCACAGGGCAAGAGGCAGTTCGAATGGCGTCCTTAACGCATTGAAAAACCGGCCAGACTGTCCACTTACCAGGCTATGCATCAGACTTCATGCGAGATCCCAGCCCTAAATAGATATGGGTGCGTGGGATTCGCTAATTTGAATTTTATGTTTTATTTTACTTTATGTTTTATTAAATTGTGACATTTGAATGTATGTACTAATAATAGCTTAAGTTCACAATGTACTCTAACCCATATGAACTTACGTCTGAAATAAATTATTCATTCATTCATTCATTGGGACTTCGGTCCCTGAGAGATCTCTCTATTGCCGTGACTTCTACATTGGTGACCCCGACTATGGACATAGCGCAACTCTGAGGATCCTGACTGACGCCCGACTCTCTCAGCAAGCCAGACTCTCTCTCTCTCTCCCTACTCGCTTGCCACCCTGGCTCTGACCGCTCGCTCGCCACGCTGGCTCTGAGCACTGGCAAGCTGCACTCTTCATAAATCGTCGCTGACCCCTCTGGCTCGAAGGGGGGCTGATGTGGCGTCACTCCTGTCATGTCAGCTGTCGAATTTGACGTGTTCTGCATCGCGCTATAGAAGTTTCTTAGATCACTTAGCTACTACTAAGATCTAACTAGATGTATATATATATATATAAAATCTAAGCAACTCTCATTGGGACTTCGGTCCTTGAGAGATCTCTCTATTGCCGTGACTTCTACACGTGGTAGTAGTAATGCCAACTATACCTTTATGCAAAATTACCATTCGACCGAAAGTGTTTCTGCGAAACATGTTATGTATGCCAAGTGTATTTCTGACCAATATTATTCTGCCAGATGAAGGTTACCCCCTACGAATTCACACAACTTCATAATATTGATAATACGAGTATCGGCACAGAAATCACAGAATAAAAGTTACTACCGGTATTAATCCAGTCCACATGGACAGGACTTGTCATCCTTGCCCGTTAGTTACAATTTTAGCGGACCTTAAAACACACTTTGAGAATAGAAAACACATTAAACATGTTTACCTGACTGCTTCAGAAGAAGGGTTATGTTTATCGAGCGTAAGTATTGTATTTGGACAAGAATAATTATATTTTATTAGCTACAGTCCCGTATGGACATTGATATATGAGGTGTCTTTGAATTCTTTTTAATCGAGTGAGTTAGTATAGGCTATAACGGTTGGATTTCTTGAATCATCTTGTAATTTCAATTAAATACGCTTTATAAGCCCGCTGGTTATGTAAAAGGCGTATAAAAACTGAACAGGGTATCGGTAAAACAGTCCGGTTTGCCGCGGAGGCATCACGTTGCCTGGCACGGGGCCTTCGGCTCCTGCCGACATCTTCCCAGACATACGATCGTGCTCTGGTCTGGGATAAAAAACGTGGTCGCAGTCTTATTGTTTTTCTGAGGGAATAACGTATCTATCGATGTATACAATAAACGGTCTTTAAGACTTAATATCATAGTACTTCTCGGGTCCCAGAACAACTTGAAAATAATATCTATATACGAAGTCACAATTGCCGAATTGCCATTGAACTCTAAGGCTTTGTTTTTAAGCCTGTAATTTTTCTCACTTCTTGGCTTCTTCCTTGACTTCCACTCATTCTGAGTCAGACCAATCTGAACCTAGGCATTAGCACTTCAAAAAGAGCAAAGCATTAAAATAGCCTTACGTGCTAGACGTATACGCTCTCGACTAGTTTATTGTAGACTATGATTCTAGGGTCACAATTCAAATACATGTAAGGTGGGTTGGACGTCCCCAAACGTCTCGTAGGATTTACCGATTAATAAACTCATATTTATAGGAACGATTAAAATAATCTGGTCCTTGACCCACCATGTGAACCAAATAAACCGTTAAAATAACTAATTATAGTAACCATATGTAAACCAAACCAAATGAAGCTTGGTTCTTGAGGGTATCCTCAAGAACCAAGCTTGCTCCAAGAGGAAAAATGTGACGGGCACGTGAGTTTTATTTTTAAACCTCTTCTCCGCAGAGCGTGGCGTAACTACGCGGCCAGATTACAAGGATATACAATTATGTATATTCATTTTTATTTAAAGAAAGAAGCTGTTTTTAATCCTCGAAAGAATACCGGTTTCAAGGCGTACCTATTTTTTATTTATTTTGAGGCAGCAACATTTTTTTGCCTTTAAATAAAAATAGACTTTATAAATTATAATATATATTGTTTTAAACTTCCGAGTTTTTTCTATTGTGAGGGGTTATTGCGTAACTTTTCGAACGAATAATTGACAGTTAGATCTGCGTAACGTACGAAACTGTACGCAATCGACCTGGGGACCGATTTTTGACTTTCGAGCGCTCAAAATCAAAAGCGAGCCTTAGAAAATATTCGCACACGAAAATTTGACACTATTATGGACTAAGGGCGTAATAGTTATTTTTGAAAACATCACTCGAAAGCTTCGTTGTATGCAAAAAGTAGATAATTACCGGTTTTTCAAATTTGAATTTTCAACATACCTAATATAGAGAAAAGTAGTTTATTAGAAGTTGTGTATCTATAATATAGTAAATTGATTCATTTTAAATTTATTATGCGTTTCATAACAGAAGAAAAATCAAAAGTAAGTAGTGAGTAATAGTAAACGAAACGCGTATTTTCCGGCAATAGACTAACGATCTTGGTTTTCAACCACAAAATTCGGCAAGAAAAGAAATATAATCGTACACCAGCCAATCACTTAGCATCGAATCAACATATATTAATTATATTATAAATATATTTTATTTAAATATATATTATGTCTTTTAAATTAATATTCAGTCCAAAATTAAATAGGTACAAGTGAAGTGTCAAAATTTTCTACCGATAGACTTGAATACGAGTGGTCAACACCACTCGTTTTTCAATTTTCTATCGCTCGTATTTCAAAAATAGCATTTCATAGTTTTTGACCGTTTTCGAGTGAAAGAGTCGAGCACTCGGTCCCCAGCTGCTCAGCTACCATGATTTTGATGGCCTAGACTCTGTTAAATAAAATGCAAAATATCAAAAATATAAAGCACAGCTAATCCAATGGTTCCGATCTAATATCAATACGGGAGAATAGCGTGTTCCGGAATAGAGCTCAATAGGTAGTGTATCTATAATTATATTAATTATAGATACGTATCTATAATTAATAAGTGTACACTACCCTTTTTGAGTAAAAACTCGAATGCAAAAATGCTGTGTTGAGAGTATCTATATCTAAAGTTTTCTCTAGCTGTCAACACAAGGAATCCTCAAAAAGGGTCCGCTCCGCAGCGCGCTCGTGATTCTTCTGGTGTCGCCGTATGCTTAGCAGTAGCCCCGTCATACATAGTATAACAAAAATATTTTTAAAACAGATTTTTATTTAATATATAATAAAATGGATTTCCTGTCTTTCTTAACAGACAAACACGTAACTTTTTCAATCCATATTTGAAACTTTATGAATTATTTTATAACGCCATTTATAAATCAAGAACGGCTGCACCTTTTTTACGAGTATGATGATTGATTTCTTGGAAATTGTCTTCACTCCGAATATATAGCAGACTAACTAATAATTCATGGAGCATTTTAAGTTTATTTTTTATTTTTTTCGTACAAGTACTGTGGCGGTACGAAGTTCGCGGGGTCAGCTAGCTTGATATAATATATTTAATATATTTACAGGATTATAAGCCGCAAAACTGTTTGTTTACATTATCTCAACAAAAGCTAAAAGCAATTTCCCGCATCACATTTACCTATCAGATAAATATAACACAATTTGGAAAAGTATCAGATAAGTATACCACCCACGTGTCTTCTGCGTCGTAGCCGCTACGCAGCGTGCTACGAGACGTAAACACCCTTCAGCTCCTAAGAGAATTATAGCCATTTTAAGCTTCTAATTATTCAGTCTAACAAATTTAAGATTACATTTCATGTTTGGCTTGTGTTTATTTATCTGTGATTTATAATCAGGGGTATTAATATACGTACATAAATAAGGACATACATATCTGTACACACCTTTGTGACATTGACAATAAAGTACAGATGTTTTATGTCCTTTTATATACTTACGTTTAATAATAGCTCCGTAGCTACCGTTAGCCCAGTGGTTCGGGCATGCGGCTGTCAAGCGGCGGTCGTGGGTTCGAATCTCGCCTCGTACCAATGAGTTTTTCGAAACTTATGTACGGAATATTTACCGTTAGCTTTTCGGTGAAGGAAAACATCGTTAGGCAACCGGTCTAATCCCAATAAGGTCTAGTTTTCCCTCTGGATTAGAAGGTCAGATGGCAGTTGCTTTTGTAAAACTAGTGCCTATGCCAAATCTTGGGATTAGGTGTCCAAGTGGACCTTGGGCTCCATCAGGGGCCACAACCGGGAATAACGCTAGGAGGATAATGATTTATGTAGGTACATATGAATGCCCCTGAGTAACATATAATAGGATAATTTTAGACGTGGACTTATTAGAAGTGTCCAGTAAAACGCAAGATTTTAAACTTGGAATCAATATTTGCCCAGTAAGTAAGTATGTAATTCCTAATTACGTATCATGCGTCACCGACCTATAGAAAAATTAAGAATGTGAGGGCAATGAGGTCGTAAATGAATTTAAAAAGATAATTAGTCATCGTGAACGCTATTTTATTTAAAGTATACCTTTAATATGCATACGACTAATTGTTGTAATTATTAGTACACTTGCAAATTATTCCTAGAATAAATTTTAATTAAAAAATTGTTAGTACTGTTGCACCCAGAAACTCATGATGCAAACAAAAATGTAGCGACAAGGTTAGTGCGGAAAAGTTTGAATGCTGCGTTTAGTTCATATTGTGTTGTGTAAAATGGTGAAGATGAGTTAAGATTATTGTTGATATTCTGAATTCTTTTATTGCGGTGTTTAAAAAAAAACGTCTGAGGCCAAATTAAAAGTATGAACATTAGTTATATTATAAGACATAACAATAATTAAATTTATCATTAAAAAATTAGATTTGTAAGATAGTGCAAAAAAGTCAGTGCAAATAAGTAAGCGCAGTATTTATAACAAAAACCGCAATGTTATGTGATTTATTACAATTCTGCAAAAAACTGTTGAGACTAGTCTGATTCCGAAATAGACGGCACTCCTCCTCACTTAAAAGCGGAGGCGGAGTTAGGTAAATACGAGTAGGTATAGTTTACTTCCACCTAAATCCAAGGATAGACATTGAAAAAATTACGAGTAATTCATTAAGTGGAAGGAAGAAAATTAAGCGAATAATTGGTCAGATAATGTGATTCTGGCTCGTTTCAACCATCTGCGCCAAATAATGCAGTCGATATACTCAACAAAGAGAACTTTCAAATAATAGTACATTACTATAGAGGCCGGGAAACGAAGGGTTGCAGGCCAAGTAGATATAGACGGCCGAGCGTAGAGAGGCCGGATAGGGATACGCGGCCGGCAACCCCGTTTCTCGCCGAGATTTGTATAGTGCTTTTCTCAAACTTGCAATGAAATGTTGACGTGACTTACTTCGAATTAGGTTCGGAAATACTACGTATCCGGTGCGATGAGTGAAGATGATATGTAAAGGAATTTCATACTTGATAACATTCAGTATTTGATAACATAACGATAGTTAGATTATAAAGAATGTCTGTACATTCACTTCCTCCTATTAAGAGTCAAATTCAGACATTCAACAAACGAATATAAATGTCCCCGGGAAATCAATAAAAATATCCTTTAACAAATGCCCGAATGTGAATGGTAGGTACCATAAATGTATCTTAAATATATTTTTATCTTATTTTCTTGTTTCATGTTTGAGAAAAGAACTATACTTGCTTCGACCGTAATAGCCATTCTGGCCTCGTATTGTAGCCGGACCTCGCCTGCGGCTCGGTCCGTCTAATTCAGAAACCAGTAAGGACGCCGTACGGGCCGAGTCAGTACGGCTTCCTTACTGGTTTCTGCCGTAATGTACTAAGTACATATATATCAATATAATATATTATTTATTCCAATAGCAAATATCATTAGTCGCAATACAACTTTAGAACGAACATACGGATGCTACCGAAGAGATCTCCTCTCTGCAATGCATATGATGCAGCAGTGCCAAGGTCCCGTTATCTCTGGATTCAGTAGATACATATTATTAAACCACGATTAGAATTGATTTGGAGGTGATAGTTTTTCCATATACTTACGCCCAAGTACATAAGAAATGACCGCTATTCTATTCTCGAAAAAAATACCACAATATACAATTTCACTCCAATACCTCGGAACACCTTAATAACGCCACAACTTGCTCTGCTGGTCAGTGGTGTAGTGTTCTTGGTGGTGAGTAGGGTCGCCAGAGCCCCCGAGGGTGAGTTGTGTGGAGAGTATAAAAAATAAAGGTACTGATATTATAGTACGTATATAAGTATTTGGTCGAATTGATGTACAAAATATAGAAATTAGAGTGTCACAAATAATGAGGAATCCAGCAGTTCCGGGGGGACTCGATTCAATAAGCTAAATCGAATGACTCAGTAATTTAGTCGCTTACCGAAAATAGAGAAAGTTAAAGTGTTTAGCAGTTATTTTCCAAAGGTCGAGACGAGAATATATCTGTCAATAAAAAAGTGAATTAACCTTCTAACGAGTTAAAATGTTGCTCAAACAAGATTGTGTACTCATGCTCTATAATCATCTTAAATGTGTTATTATTAAGACTATTGTAACTCAATTTGGATAACATATTGTAACAATATTGACGAAGTTTCATAAGCAGCAAACAACTCAAAACATCTAAATTAAATGTACCTATCTTCCCAAAACAACGTCGGGAACATTACGTCAGCCAGTCATGTTAGATCAGATTAAAGATACAATATCAACATGTTAGGTACTTAAGATCCGTTGATTAGATCATTCGGCAATCTAAGAGAAAGTGTAATAAAAGCTTCGGACAAAGATTGAAATAAAAACAGGTGACTTCTGATGAAGTGAGTGACGCTAGGGATCTTCGCATGGTGACCAAAACCATATGGGCCCTCGATTTGTATTACTTTTTAAACTCATTGCTGATTTTTCTATTGACTTAGTCATAGGTATGACGAAAACGTTCTCAATCATTATTGAACAACAGTCTCGTTTCAAATGTAGTTATCAAATGATAACCAGTGATAGATGACCTCGATAGCTACCAATTTGACCGATGAGTATTGTCTTATTATCCGCGTAAATGGATAGTTTCCGAGCTATCGTCAATTTCGAGTTTTTTTCTTAAAAACACCAGTTTTCTTGGACAATCGGTTGTTCCAAAAACAAACCGCTTTAGTGACATGATTTTGATGGGTCCGTAGGTATTATCGTGTGTCTAATCGTAAGCGGTATTCGTTAAAATCGGAATATATGGAAAGTTTGACAAGTTTCTATGGAATGACGGCAGCTGTGATATTTAATGCTCTGTAATCGTAAGTTGGTGCAATCCGCCCTAAGGGTGAGTCAAGTCAAAGTCAAAGTCAAAGTCAAGTCAAAGTATCGTAAGCTGATCTAATCACGTACCTAACGCATTGTACGCGCGTCAGGTAGATCTCAATGTCACATTTTGTATGGGAAAATGACAGTTGAGTTGTCCTAACGCGGGTTCGGAACAGGGATCGGATACCGGTATTTTCATTCAAACCGGTTTTGGCTCTTCACCCCAAACTAAAATAAATAGCGTTCTTGATTTCGGTTACCGCTTTTAGAATGGTTTCATGACAAAACCGTTATTTAGCAGTTTTCGTTTCTGTTGAACAGAATTAACCGGTTAATTCGTCATAACAAAGCATGGAGTAGATTTTAGATTCTTTCTTCCTTCCCATGATTAAAATCAATTTAATTTATTGCATTTGATGCCTAGCTAGATGTCAATGTCAATCAATTAAACATAATGGCATTTATGACTTTATCACAACAAACAGGTGTAACGTCATGCGATAGCAGTGCATTGCTGGTTGAAGAGACTATTATAGATAAGTAAATTGATTGACAAATAATGTCATCTTATTTACCAGTTCAATAAAGTTACACGGAACGTTTTAAATTCTGTTCTTCTTGAATAACGATAACCGAAATAAATTCGTTCTCTATGAAAACGTTACTGTAGTATACGGGTTTACAAATGAACGAAAATTTGAACGGTTCACGAACAAAATTGAACGGTTTTTTTAAACCGGTTCCGATCCCTGGATCGGAAGTTACGTGATTACCATTCTGTACTGTTCGTGAACCGTTTTCAAGCTGACGTGGTGCAATTTTTTGACAGGCGTCGGGTCGGCTCGAAAATGACATTTAAATCTACCTTACACGCGTAAGAAATGTTACGTGATCGTCCTGTGGAGCAAATTTAAAGACGCAGTTGTTATTTATACCGAATGTAAGGTTTTTTCAACGAAGAACCATTCCAGTGAGGAAACCTTACAACTGTGCGCTGTTTTTAGTATGCCACGTGATCATCATTTGCAATTTTTAGCACTTAGAGGTAAATTAATCGATTAAGGGAAACGTCTGAGTGGCCTAATTTTCAATCTTAACACATTAATTGCCAAGAATCGCTAGGCGCTGCGCTCTTAGCCGGTCCCGTGATTTCAACGTATGTAGCGGGAAGTGATTATGGCGTAGGCGCCTCCTAGGCGGGTTCCTGGCAGTGAAAGTGTTAATTTATTACAATAGTCATTAATAATGAAAGTGAAAACATGTATTTTAATTTATAATTTATAAAAATAAGATTAATAATTGCTTTGTACAATGCGCTAGTCCGAAGTCGCCTCGGGTGCAACTCAGTCATCAGGGCTCTTATGGGCAGCTTATGGTGGAGCGTATACAAATAGTACATTACTATACAGGCCGGGAAACGTAGGGTTGCAGGTAGATATATATAGACAGCCGAGCGCAGCGTCACAGTATAGGAACAGTAGATAAACTTCAAATAAAGTTACATCGCACGGCTGCACACATGCGCGCGTGTTCGGTACGCACACACACATAGCCTTCGGGAATGATGGAGAATGCTTTAATCGGGGCCGCGCCGTTGCGGTGTTCGCTCGATCTCACTCGCTACGTCAAAGGAAGCCGCCTCGTAGGTATGAAGACAGCGAGCCGCCAGTGCCACGATATCAAAAGTAGCCGAATAAGCTTGTAACTAAACACCTACCAACCTAGTGCAGTTTAGAAACTATTATACTTACTAGGAAATATTTTAGGCATAGTATAGTGGTATTAAAATATTCGATGAAGTGGGAAACTAAAAACACATAGCTAACTATCTATAATATTATTACTTTGTGTATACAATATTGTCTATTAAACTGTAACAGAAATACTTTGCATACTTAAAAGCAAAATTAGTATTATAGGTATGCCAAGCCACAAACGTGACACAGCCCTGCGCATTGAGCGAAAGTAGGTAACGAACGCTCCTAAACGGCCTCTGATTACCTACTGTATTATTCTTCTATACTGTGGCAGCGTGGCCGGATAGGGATACACGGCCGGCAACCCCCCGTTTCTTGCCGAGATTTGTATAGTGCTTTTCTCAAACTTGCAATGAAATAAAAATAAAGTCAATTTGTTTTGCTAAACTGTTGTTAAACTAAATAGGTAATACGTTTCTGAACTGCGCCGCCTGCATCGCCGCCGCCGCGCCGCTGTGACATTCAGATCTACCTGACGCGCGTACGCATTGGCGTTAGGTACGTGATTGATTGCCAACTGCTGATCACCAAGGGCGGGTTGCACCAACTTAAGATTACAAATAATCATATCGTATTAATAGGTCATCCTACTAATATTATAAATGCGAAAGTTTAGATGTTTGGATGTTTGTTACTCAATCACGCTTAAACGGCTGAACCGATTTGAATGAAATTTTGCACGAAAATAGTTTATAGCCTGCATTAAAATATAGGATAGTTTTTATCCCGAGTCCACGCAGACGAAGTCGCGGGCGGAAGCTAGTAACTTATAATTCTATCTGTAGTGAAAAAGTAGGAGATACGATTTAAAACTTTGTTTCATCAATTTTTGACAAGTTTTCGGTAGCCCAATCGGTAGCCCCTAGGCCTAGGTGTGAAAGGCTGTATGAAATTCCTTTACATATCATCTTCACTATCATCACACCGGATACGTAGTATTTCCAGACCTAATTTTAAGTACGTCATGTCAACATTTCATTGCAAGTTTGAGAAAATGAATTTATTAGTTTTTAGGGTTCCGTAGTCAACAAGGAACCCTTATAGTTTCGCCATGTCCGTCTGGCCGTCCATCCGTCCGTCCGTCTGTCCGTCCGTCTTTGGCTTAGCTTAGTAACCATAACTAATAGAAAACTGTAATTCGGCATGGGTATGTAAATCAATCTCGCCAAGAAAACAGAAGAATACAATCTTGAAGAAAATGATTTTTTGGTGTTCCCCCTTTTTGGGACCCCCCTACACCTAAAGAGGGGATGTAATTTTTTTCTCCTCGTTAAACCTATAGTGTGTGTTGGATAGCTTGTTCAAAAATATTATGGGTTTCTTAAAACGAATTTTCAAATTAGTGATTCGTTTGCGAGGTATTGGGCTTTAAAGCCCAAATTTTTATTCGAGTCATGTGTCCGGTTAAATGGCTGCTACTGGAATGTGAAAAAAATCGTGGTAGTAGTAAAACATATAATGAATTTAAAAGGAAAACTATCACGGCTAAGTAGGCATAACTATATTTATTACGAGTAATAGTCGACCAACTTAAAATGTACTTAGAAAGGCTGTTGTAGGTAAATGGAACCCAGTCTAGTGGAGCTGCAGTAACGTTAGGAGTGCCTCAGGGCTCTATCTTAGGACCATTTCTATTTTTGGTTTAAATAAACGACTTGCCGTCTATAGTAAGCAATCTCAGTGATACCCCACACTATGTTTAACGAGAAAAAAATTACATCCCGTTCAGGAGTAGGGGACGTACCCCAAAAAAAAAAATTTTCTCTAGATTTTATTCATCTGTTTTGTTGCAAAAGAAACAACGTAACAATCCTGCATTACATCTGCGAATAAATTTAAAGCTGTATGTGAAGTCCCCAACCCGTACTGGGCTAGCGTTGGGGACTACTGCCTGTTCCGTTTCATCCATGAAAGGAGGCACGTGCCCAATATATAGTATATAGGTCCACGTATAACGCGAACGAAGTAATTTGTATATGCTTCAACTTGGGCCGAAAATAGTTTGTCCTGTCCTGTGTCCGGGGTCTGTCCAGGTGTTCTCTACAGGTCGCATTTCTCAACCGATTCTCCAGAAATTTTGTGAGCAGGATAGTTAATTAAAGTTTTGTATGTAATCAATTTTCCGAAATTGTTTTTTTTAATACAGGCCAGAGAGCCACTATTTAAAAAATATATTTAAAAAAATAAAATAAAATAATTTTGGAAGTGCAGGTCGAGTAATAACTTCGATTAGAGGAGCGTGCTAAAAGGGCTGAAAACCGTGTTTTTCTGATTACAACAACTCTTCATAAAATAACCTATTTAAGGCGCCGCGTGAGAAACAGCTAGCGCACGTACCAATTCGACATCAAACCGCTAATTGATTTGATTGAATCGGTAGCGAGAGCACGATTGCCGAAGTCACGTGTTTATTTTAATTTAACAGTCAGGTGTACGAACGAACTGTACTTGGGTGTTTTTATTAAGAGCTGTCTTTATACTTGTAAATTGTATTTTATAAGCTTTTTGGAATTCGAATAATATTTTTACAAGCCTTATTTATCTGTAAATAACTATCTACGTATTTATTTATTTATTTGAATCAGGTAACAAAGGCCTAAAGTTACATATGTTCTTGAAATAAGCCATATTTAAATTTCATTCCAAACCTAGTTGTTTTGAAGATTACGCTCTACATATCTACAATACAAACATACAAACGTTAACCTAACACACAGCTTGATAATATACCAATGCGCGCCCTATATGTACAACGCCTGCAAGCTTCGATTGCATTCTCACTCGTTTTCACGTAATCTTATACATACAGTAGAGATAATGCATTATTTTTTTGTAATCGGTTTTCAAATTGTTTTGTAGTTTCGATGATTTGCTCCTAGTATGAGCTATAATCTCGCGAGCTTTAGGTACCTCTTTGTAATATTATCATAGATACCACTGATGCCCTCTATTCTTGAAATAGAATCCTGCTCTCTGAGAGGATTATCCAATAAATCCGACTAAGTATTGGGTGGTGAACGTCTCCTTGTATGAGGAGGTCACACCTATCGATTCCTTAGGCATACGGGGCCGTAGATTTTGGAACATTTTGAGTGAAAAAAATCCCAGCGCATTTTTTCCCCTTAATATCTGCCTATACTTTTCAAACTCGTACATTATATTCCCCAAAAAAAGATGAATCGCGGCCACCAAAGATATTTAAATATAGGTAAAGTGATAAATTACTGAAGTTATTGGTGGCGTTTACATGAAAAATGGTGAATATTCCATCAAAGTCGCTTGTCCTTCGTGGTACTGGTACACTTTGCGAATTTGTAAAAAAATTAAAAAGAAATATATTTGATAATCTGTTTAATTTGACGCAATAGCGTAACAGTCTGCTATTCGCCTTCTAAATATCATTACGTATTTCCTAAGACAAACCATAACATATTCTATATTGAAGAAAAAAAACGACTTTTTCAATTTTTCGCGTTTTTTTTTTCTACGCTACCATTATCTTCCCATTTTGTGGAGTTACATTTGGTAGGATTTGTGGTATGAGTAGTGGCAATACCAAAGTAACTTTGTCTTTGGTCAATAACGGGCTAGCGGCCATATTTTGGTCAGGTTGTTGTCATCTGTCCTCCGAACTGGAAGGGTGCACTTTTTTCGCGTCACCGTTTTTTTAAGATTTCAAGGTGAGTTTATATTTAAAATCTGTAATTGTTATTGTGCCTCATACCGTAAAGTGAGAGTAATTATTCCAGGCTCTAAAGGCCCCGATACAAAGCTTATTTATTGAAATATTTTCGTTTTTATATGATTTCGCGCTACTAAACGACACCGGTGGCGCGAAATTCCGAATGATGGAGCATGCTTACATAGTATTTCGCGTTTTTGGGTGTTCTCTTTTTCCTTTGACAAGGTTTGCAATGCAAATGCGGCAAATTCAAATATTTTACGTAAATAGTGGCATACACATTTTGGCGCGCGGCTTGCCAGATTTTTGTAAAAATACGTTTATATTCAAAGTAATACAAAATTGGTTTTCCGTCTTATTCGAAACCTAGATAGACGTATACTGTTTATAATTCTGAATATTCTGATAAACCACATGCATGCATAATTGGCTTTTAAGGCTGCACATTCGAAATTTTGGTGAAAATGAGTTTTTTTGTAACCGTTTTATACATTATAACGTAACATTTTTGCTGTCGTAATAAAATATATCATAATCTGCAAGATATGCGACGGGTCATAGTTTTCGTAGAAATCCATTTTAACAATAAAAATTAGAGAAAAAGAAATCTAAAGTCACCCCTATTTTTTCACTTGTAACCATTTTACTGCTCCATTTTTTATCAGAATAATATGACATTTTATAACTTTCTTCATACAATAATGAACAAGAGCATCATTTTCTTACTTTCTTAATTTTCTTAAATCTCGTTTTCTGAAATATTCCGCCAAAGTTCCTACGCCTCTCCGTTTTCGTCCATACGGTCAGTGCGGGACGAGACACGTTGCATGACGGACCTGTGTCAATTTGCGCTGCGCCGAAATTTTTAAATATTTGTCGAAATTGTGGACTATATTTGTTGCATAGAGTGGACAATCCGTTTTGTGATTCGTATAGTAGGTAACTAATAAACATTTGCGTATAGTTTAGTTTTTAGTGACAGATAATTTTGTTGCATAGAGTGGACAATCTATTTCGTGGTTTGTAAAGTAGTAGGTACTATAGACAAGACAGCTGACTGACCATCCGTGCACTTTATGTGCATTGTAATAAGGTTCTTGTATAAATACAGAATGGTCAGTTAACTGTGTTGGCGTTTGTACCTAATTAACATTTACGTAGGTATAGTTTAGATTTTGTTTTTATTTCAAGATGGGAAATAATAATAATAATAATAATAACAATAATAAATTCTTTATTTCAGGCCAGTTTGCCCATAGATTGTTAGTAACATACAAACTTACGATACTAGAGTTAGTACGTCTTAGCTTAGGTCTCACAAATTTTTCAATAATTATTTTGGGTCTTTGGGGTTAAATAAGCGCAGGAGGAAAATACGTAATATCAAGAAATTTTACAAGAGAAGAGGAAAAATATATCTAAAATACTATCTATAACTAATACTATCAAAGTATCAAATATCTAAACAGTATCAAAATTGGGAAATCGCTAAAACCAGACATTTTATTAGTAAATATATTTACAATATCTATTGCTTAGGAGCATGAACAATTATAGAAACAATATTGTTTTATCTGCTCGTATTAATGACTGTCAAGTGTTAATAGAATAAGTTCTAATAAAAATAGTGGGCTTGGCAAATAGTGTAAGTACCTACCTACGGGTTGCATGCCAACTCCAAGTTCGATACAGAGTTATTATTTGATATGCAACAAAGTATGGTTAACGTACAACTAATCTATAAGTATATATTTACCCGAGGCCGATTTCTGTTCAGTCAGCATAATATAGTTAGTAGCAACCAAGTTAGCCAAATATATCGGAACGTACATTCATCGAATTAGTCTGTGTTACTATAAGTAGGAGTAAGGAATGTGTTACGATATATTTGGCTACTTTGGATGCTACTAACTATCTGATGCTGACTGTACACGCCATCATCATCAAATCAAGGAAGTAGAACGTAATAAATATACCGAAAATTTGTTTAAAACTTAACAACCTTACACTTACACAAAAGGTAACGGACAGACAGACACACTTTCGCATTTATAATATTAGTATGGAGTATGGCTATGGAAGTATAGATAGTATGGATTATATGTCTTTCCCGCTCACGGGACAATGATGTCCCGGACCTTTAGGAGGCGTGCGTGGAGCTCTAAGCCAACACGTAGAGGCCCTTTTGACAATTTAATGAAATGCAAGGAGTACACCAAGCGGATGCTGTCTCTGCCCGTGTCATGGGATGCACACAGAAACAGCACCCGCTGGGGTGTAAGAGTCTATTGCTAGTTGATGGAATCTAAATAAAACGGGTTATTGGGTGAAAATTATGGACTAGTAGCTGGGCTATTGGATGAAACATCGGACGCCTGCCCAATAAAACTGTTTCACATTTTATCTCGGGCAGACGGTAACTCGCTAACTGCTTAGATGGGCCCCTATTAATAGCGACATTAAAAAATGGCCTAAGGGCTACAGTAGGTATGGATTATTATTATTACCTTTATAGTTTTTTCGCACTATCCGTCTCTCTCTTATTAGAATATTTAGTAACAGAGGTATAGTGCGAGAAAAATCGAAAGTATGTCGCGGCCGTCTAGTGCTAGGCGTACTGAGGGCCTAATGCGAAACGAAACCGAACTTCGTTCGTGTATCTCCCTCTCTGTCGCGCTTGCTAGTTCGAGCGACAATGAGAGTTATTCGAACGAATTTCGTTTTTACTAGCACGGCTAGCACGAGACGGCCGCGACATACTCTCGATTTTTCTCACACTATACCTCTCTTTCCTAATGTTCTAATAAGAGAGAGACCGATAGTGCGAGAAAAAGCAAGTGTATGTCGCGGCCGTCTCGTGCTAGCCGTGCTGACGGAACTACACTAATCGTAAGTAAATAGTATTACAATAGTAGGGACATAATTTTTGAACTTAATCAATTATGTAATTTATGTATGACAAATATCAAGTTTCAATTAAGCATGACGAATGTCACCCACCCACGTCCACTCTTGCATTGGTAACGATGCGCGATGACGCATCTGTAACTTAATCTATGTAACGCTTAATAAACGACGGCGGGTTGTGCGAGTTGCGCGGGGAGAGAGTCGAGGCTCCGCCCATACGCTCAAGGACTTTAGCGGGTATACAAGCCTTAAATCTCATCTCAGTCTTCATCTTATTTCACTATTTATTAAGTAACTACATTATATGAAAACACAACAAGTCAACTATCTTTATGAAAGGTAAGTATTTAATTGATAAAGGCGCATCTTGAGTACTTAGGAGTGCAATCAGTGCAGTGATTTAGGAGATGTTAAGCTGATTAAGAGAGAGTAGAGTTTGAGACTTGCACTGTTCAATAAGTTGACGGGTGTATGTATGTAAGTAAACGCTCTTTTGTGCATTATCACAAATAACAAAAAGATAAGGACAAATATACGTACATACACACACTTGTGAAAATTGGAACACGTGTTTTAGAAACCCTCCTAGACCAACAGTATTATATATGAATAACTACTGCTTATATCTAACAATATTACTACAAGCATAGATAATCAAATTGATAACCTCGCTTTTTTTGAGTCCTGTTAAAAAATATTGTTGATGTATAAACTCCTTAACAAGTTTACGTTACTTTTTCGCGTCACTTTACGCCACCAGCGGGTAAAAGTAGCGCGAAAAATGTACGCTACCTCTACGCCGTTTGTTCCAAAATTTACGGCCTGATCCATACATTATTAAAACAAGCTCGGGATTTGACGAGCAAACAAAGATTTGATACATCGTGTTTGAATTTTTAAACTTTCCAAATGAATAACATTATAAGCATTAACACATTAATTGCCAGGAATCGCTACGCCCGAACCGATACCGTGGTTTTCCCGTTTAGTAGCGAAAAGTGCATGCCTACGGCGTACTTGCTAGGCGGGTTACTGGCGGTGAAAGTCTTATTACCTACTATTCACTTAATGAATGTTTAACGGATTGTGAATTATAACAATATCAGAACGCATTTTATATTAATAATAATAAGTCATATAGGTATATAAAAAAATTGGCATAGCCCAAAATATACTTGCTTGATTAACGTGGTTCCACGATCGAGCTTATTAACCTAGTAACTACCCACGTTTAGATTGTAGAATTTTGTGTTTTTTTCAAGAAGTGGCGCCATCTCGTTTCTTAAGGGGTGACTTCCGCTGCTGCTCACTCAGTTTGGTCCCTACTACCACTGTGCCAAGCGGCTTGCTTTCATCAGAAAGTAGGATTAACCCTTTCGTAATAACAAGTAGGACTATTACGGTAGATAAGCTGCAGAGAAACGTGATCTGCGTAGAAGTGTATATGCTAGGGAGCACACGTTTCTCTGCAGCTAACTGTATATATCAACTTATGTGTTGGATACTCTACAATTTCGAAAATAGTAGATTGTATGACAAAGGGTCCAAAGTAAGCCATATTACCCCGAGATGGATATTTTCCCGAACTAAGTCAGGGGAAATAGTTCGAGGGGTAATATGGCTTTTAGACCAGAGCACACTCTACTTTTTACTTCCACTGCGAGAAAATAGTAAAAACAAAGATTTTCCATCCACAATCAACAATTGTACCAAGGCGAAAAGATTGTTCAATTATAAACTGCTCTGACACAGGTACAAAATATCCACACCACGAATAAACGCCTCTGACCGTCTAACGTCTAAATAGACGCGTCTAAACGGCCGAGCGCGGCGGACAGCATACACACGCTCAATCTTCATAGCTTATGTCAATGTATGCAGTCAACCACTCTTGAACGTTTGAACGCGGCTATAGTCGGTCAGAGGCGTTTATTTTTTTCATCACACTGCTCGAAAAGGGCTTCATAATGCGCAGACATACAAAGCTACAATAGCCTATGTTACTCCCACGGGCATAATGTTTTTTTTCTTAAATTGTATCTGTCACTCATGCGGCAGTTACAAAGCAAAGAGGTTTTACATCAAATTCGATGTCTGAAAACGTATTTATAAATAAATTTAAACTGAAAAACACTATTAAAACATGTTTAACAGAATTATTTACAGATTTAATATGTAGTTATTTAGTGTCTATGTAAAATGTCTTTAAGCGTTTTCAAATCGTGGCTGTATACCGAAGGGTCTTGCCATACGCGCCTCACGTCAAATCAACCAAATGGACAACTGACATGTTGCAGTTTTTATTACGATTTGTATTAATTTCATCTAAAATGTATTTGTTTCCTAGAAAATGTCATGAAAAACATTGTGTATAACACGGGCGTAAGAATATTGTAACAAAATCGAGTCATCAAAAGCTTCTAATAGACTCTTGTTCGCAATATTCCACTTACGCCCCTCGTTAAACAATGTACCTATTACCTACTATTCATTATTGTGAATTAGGGAATAAAAAACACATAATGTGTAAAATGAATTCTGTTTCCTGATCGGTCGATTTTAATGTCTAGCTGTATTCTGGTTAGTTGATAGCAAATACTTATGTTTTTTTAAAGTTGTGATTGGTGGATGCAATACGTTTTGATTGGTCAAATTAAAATGTTTAAGGGGCTAAATGACCTACTTTAGCCCCGCTTGCTAAGCCTAATATGACGCACTTTTTGAGCATGAGAAGTGAAAAAAAAGTGAAAGAACGAAAAGTTCCCCCTCCTAATTCTAGCGTAATCGCAATTGCTGCAACGACATAAAAAAGCCCGTTCACGCTAAGGGCGAGTTGCACCAACTTACTTAAGATTATATAAGGTCTTTCAACGATAAATATGGCGTCGCCAGCCGTCATTCTATTAAAGACTGTCAAACTTTCCATGCATTAAAATCTTAACGAACACCGCTTACGGTTTAGCAACCCACCCTAATTCTCCATTGGTATTATTTGGCAACACGTCAGATTTCCATGGAAATAGGTATGTTGTGTTCCCAAATTATTTGCTGCATAGTTCACGTGGACGCACTCCTACCTATATAGAAGGGTCAATCAACTATTTCTTGTTCATATGCTGCTCCGTTAGCCAGGAGACGAGACTGGCTCTTAGGAAAACTTAGACTTTTTACTTAGCTTGCTTAGAAGATGGCCCAAGGGAAATGGGGTTAAACATCATCATTCATCATAACCCGATCATTTGGTCGATTACTTACTCCGTAAACGTTATTAAAAGTGACCCTGTAGACGAGACCATGACAACTACCGATATAAAATTGACTTAATTTGGGATCTACGGAGCTTCGAAATACTTCATTATACCTTAAAATAATTCTTAAGTCTTGTGTATCTAAAATATAGTTACGATCTTGTAGTATATTATAGTTTATGCTGGAATAAAAAAATACACTCGGGGTCGTCTAAAACTTCTATAATACAAAAAACATTACAAAAAGTTTCAGTAATTATACAGAATTATTTTTATATAAATATAATTCTTACCTAAAATATTGCTACCATATTGTAGAAATGCGACTTTATAGGTAAATTAAAATAAACCCAATTTCCTATCGTATTAATGTTTAGTCACAAATATCTACACTAACTTTTGGGAACGAACTTACTTGGATTCTTGGTTTAGCGCTACTTTGAAGCCTTGAAAACGGCCTTGCTAATTTGACGCCGCAATGAAACAAACTGATGTATATGGAAATGTATTAATGTAGGTACTTGACCTAATTAACCACGGGTACCATCGACCCATTCATTCATCATTCACGCGGGTACGGGAGGGGTCCAAGGCTCGCACAATGACGTCACTATTGGGTTTAAAAATCATACACCCCGCCCGGTACAACCTAGCTGCAGTCCCCTCTCCTGACCTACTAACCCAAAATGGGATCCAAGTGACGTAGGCAATTGTACAACCTCGCTAACGTGTTACCCTCTGGAGTCCAAGGCTCCGAAAGGAACCAGGATCAAAACTTGTGTGCAGCGCGCGAGTTGCGTTTTCAATGGAACTTTCACGAATGAGCGTACAGTCGCTACCACATAGATTAAGGATGTGTGAGTTTCCAGTTATATTTGTTCCCTTCAGCAAGCGGCCATGGCCTGTTATAGCGGCGTACTAGCAATACAGCAGTGCTTGTCAATTGATCTTTATAGTTTTGTTTAGGTAAGTCATGAACTAAATTACGAGTTATCAAGAAAATCGTGACTTCGAAGTCATAGGTAGTACAGTCAGCATCAAAAGTAGCTACGCAAACGAAGATGTCAAAAGTCTTTGTTAAAAGGGAATAAGAACTTTTGATGTCTTCGATTGCGTAGTTACTTTTGATGCTGACTGTACACAAGGTGCAATCGTTAATGGGGAATTATAAAACGATCGAATAAAAATAACTTAGCGACCTGATGATGGCATACTTTTTTAATAACTTGAGCGGTATGAATTTGAGTAAGCAAAAATTAACTAAACTAACGACGAATATTGATTAATAATAAAATCCAGAACGAGCTTACAAAAAGTGGGTTGTGATTAATCCATTTCAGATATTAAAATTCTATCCGTGCGACTACATTACGAAGTGAGCGACTAGAAATACAGAGAGGGCAACTTCAATATTAAGATAGATTATTTGTTTCCAATTGAGGTTTTACATAACGAACTACTAAAAATGTTGTAAGCTGCTTTATAAATGATTATTAGTTACTGATAGTCTATTTGAGGTCTTATGTTTTTTAATGAAAACTACAGATTGCTTAATGCGCGCGAATTCGAATGGGGGCATTTTATTACAACATTAGAAAAACAAACAACAACTGATTACAGGGGTCTAACTAGACCAGGGCAGCCAGAAAAGGGGGGCTCGGGGGCGCAGTAAAAAACAAACAATCGTAACAATTTTATTATAAGTAGGTTAGGTTAGGGTTCACTTGTGTCCCTCAGAGCGGAAATAGGCACCCCGCAAAGCGGGGTGACGTCGAATCACTGCTGCTCATTATAGTATATTTCAAAGTGGTTTTTGTATTCGAAACACTTCATTTAAGCTGCCACTCAGTATAAAAAAAACATTTGCCAAATATTGAAAAAAATGCAGGACGTAACGTTGACACTCAAACAAATATTAGGTCGCTTTAATATTATGAAGCTTCTCATTTTGTATTTTAAGTAACTCAAATTAATGTTTGTAAGTTGCTGTTCTGTTGATTTCGCGTCACTCGCAGTCAGTTGCTCACTTAGTAGGTACCTAATACTATAACGTAAATTAATTATTTTTGACACTTAAAACTGTAATTTACAGTCACTCGCTTGAATACTTCCCTTTTGAAATTAAAAGAGATATTGACGACTGGTTTAGCCTAGTTAGTAGTGATCCTGCCTACGAAGGTCCTGGGTTCGAATCCCGGTAAGGGCATTTGTGGGATACATAGAAATAATCCAAGACTCAGAAATAAATATCCATGCTCATCACACACCTTGCCCTTACCGAGATTCAAACCCAGGAATAGTAATTAATATTAATAATTACTGTTACACTTTTCTGGGTACACTTACGACGCACTTAACGATTATAAATAAATAAATAAATAAATAAATATTAGTGGACAATCTTACACAAATCCCCTTATATCATTATACCCTTATTATTATAGGGATTATACCCTTTATATCATGTATCTCCATCGGCAACGCGATATATTTAGGCTGAAGAATCGATGTAACGTGAATACATTAATATATTAAATGTTCGTAATCCAATGCAATGCTTTGGATTACGAACGCAAAGTTCACCTTATCCCCTCGCCGATCATCTCCCTATTAAACTAAGTGGGATCACACATAACACACGTGTCATGTTTGTCTGAACTCTAAACTAAAAGCGTATTTTTAACAAGTGAAATAATAAGAATAATCATAGTAAAAATCTTTTATTTAAACAAGTGTGGAGTATTCAGAGATGTTAATATTATGTTGCTAAATTAACTTAATAGGTCCTCAGTTTGATCATACTTCAACTCCTGTAACCACGCTTTAACAGTTATTTTGCAGGAATTTAAATCAAAAGATTTTTCGAAAACCCCAACTGCTTTTTTACCTTATGTGACCTATGTCACTCCTACGATCAAAAGGAATCCAATGACACCTCACATGTCAAAATCCGTCAAACGGTTTAGGCTGCAGGGCGTACCAAAGAATAAGACACACACACATACATACAAAGGCTCGAAAAACATAACCCTCCTCTCCTTCGGCAAACGGGTAAAAATAATGAATATCAAAAAGTATACATTTTGAGTACTGAGATGCGTTTAATTGTTGCTTTACTCTCCATGGACTCCATCGAAGAGACCCAACCGGAAAACAGTAGGAATACGAAAAGCTTGCCAGGTTAAACGTAAAATGTACTTGGAGCTGCAAAGGTGTAAGCCTAAACCTAGCCTTTCTAAATACAAAGCCTACTGCAATACATTAAAAAAGGTAATAAGTAACTCAAAATTGATATCAAATGATAGGTGTATTATTAACAGTACTAAATAAGACAAAAGCTTCATGGGGTATAATTAAACAACAAACCACAATGGCCAACAGTATTCCAGCGACCATTGAAAATATAAATTTTAATGGCCGCATCACCAAGGATCCTATAAATATGGCAAAATGCTTTAATGACTTTTTCACAAATCAAGCTGTAAATAATACGACTGCTAGGAGTAATTATAAGACAATCTCTAGCAAATTT
Organism: Epinotia bilunana; assembly: GCA_947049275.1. Classification (NCBI taxonomy): domain Eukaryota; kingdom Metazoa; phylum Arthropoda; class Insecta; order Lepidoptera; family Tortricidae; genus Epinotia; species Epinotia bilunana. Next base: position 10,106,362 of record OX346265.1, read on the forward strand.
TACAAAAGCATGTTTTAGTTCCAGTGGACGATCACGAAATTATTAAAATTGTTAAATCATTAAAAAAAAGTTCAGGCCATGATGATATACCAGTGCAACTTATCAAAGAATGTATACCTTTTATTGTTCATCCTCTTGTGTATATCATCAATCTAACTCTTGAAACTGGTGAATTTCCAATAGATTTAAAAAAAGCACTGATCAAGCCTTTACACAAAAAGGGAGAAAGGAATGACATAAGTAATTATAGACCCATAGCCCTACTTCCCAGATTGTCGAAGGTATTTGAAATGGCAATATACAATAGATTTGACTGTAGTGTATTAACACTTTCTACAGTCAAATGAACCTTTAAATCCCAATCAATTTGGATTCCAAAAAGGCAAGTCAACTACACTAGCTATTTTCAAAATGTTTAAAAATATATGGGATATCGTTAACGAAAATAAACCTTGTTTCTCCTTATTTGTTGACATGTCTAAGGCATTTGATTGTGTTGTCCATCATACTCTGTTGCAACAGCTTGAGACAATCGGTGTAAGAGGGCAAGCTCTTAAGTTGTTTGATAATTACTTGTCCAATCGGGAACAAGCGACAGTCATTGTTAAATATTGTAAATCGAACAAAACTCTGGAGTATTTCAGATCCGACTTTGAGGCAGTACATATAGGAGTTCCCCAGGGCAGCGTACTGGGCCCATTGTTATTTTTAGTATATGCTAATGAACTTCCTAAAGTTGTAAGTGAACTTTGTGTGTTGTTTGCGGATGATGCCACAATACTTTTCTCAGGGGATAAGTCAAAAATACCTTTACTTAAACAGAATATTAATTCAACGCTGAAAAAAGTTGTAGAGCGGCTCTCTAGTATCAATCTTAGTGTCAATTTAAGCAAAACGAAGCTAATGCAGTTTAGAAGCAATGCGAAGCTGGAGTTTCAGTACAAGAAGTTGAGAGTATTCGTTTTCTGGGAGTGACTATTGATACCCATTTGAGTTGGAAAGCTCACATTCAAAAGATTAATAATAGCATTTCTAGCAACTGCTACGCCTCAATATTATCTGCAACATGTTCAGAAAACATCGTTAGAAATGCCTATTTCGGAAATGTGTATCCATTATTAAAATATGGTATCATCTACTGGGGAAACTGTTGTGTTGACATACAGTCTACTTTTATTTTGCAGAAGAGATGTATACGCACCATATACCGCTTACATTACCAACATTCGCTTCGAAGTATTTTTAAAGAAAAGGGCCTTCTCACTCTTGCCGGTATATATATAATGGAATTATGTCTATTTGTAAAAAAATATCCAGACTATTTTGCTACACAAAACTCGTTAAGAGAAAATATAAGGTCTCAATATAAATTTAATTTACTGCGTCCAATTGCTAACAATACAATGTATTACAAAAGCTCATTTTTAACGGCAATACGTGTTTTTAATGAATTACCTAACGAATTAAAAATGCGGCAAGGTAATATATTTAAGTATTAGTTAAAGAAATGGCTGATTGAGAAGGCGTACTACAATCTTAAAGATTTTTTTGACGATGCATGCAGCTACAGAATGTAAATAAAGTTAATATAGTATATGCTTAGTTTATAAGTAGTTTTTAAGATTTATATTGTATGTTCGCAGAGGGCAGCTGTTGATACCATTTTCTGTATTGATCATCTATATGTATACCTACACAGTGGACAATAAAAACATTCTATTCTATTCTATTCTAATGAATTTGGGCGCCGCAAAAATTTCATAATTGTCATACAACTAAAGGCCTTCAACCACCGAACGCGTGTCGTGCGCGGCGCGTGTGCTGCGCGGGACCGCGCAAGTTGTAAAGCATTGAAACTACACTTCAAACACACATCGAACGCGGCGCTAAAGTTACAACTCGGCAGCGCGGCCGCGTGTCGTGCGCGTCGCGTGTGAAGCGGGGGCGCGGGGCGCTGCTGTGTGTGATAGAGATAGTGAGATACATATTAAATGTGCTGGTAGTGAGAGAGATATGACCGCGCGTCATATCTCTCTCACTACCAGCACAGCACGCGTTGCTAGCACGACGCTGACGCGGCGGGCCCGCGTGTGCCCGCGCTGCTGAGTGTGATATAGATAGTAAGGTACATATTATATGTGTTGGTAGTCAGAGAGATATGACGCGCGGGCCCGCGCTGCTAAGTGTGATAGAGACAGTAAGGTACATATTAAATGTGTTGGTAGTGAGAGAGGCATGACGCGGCGTGCCCGCGAGGGCCCGCGCTGCACACGCGTTGCTAACGCGTCGCTGACGCGGCGGGCCCGCCGCGTACCCCCGCGTTGCTACACGCCGCCCGCTTGCGGTGTGAATATATCGCTTCAACCGCGCCCGACACCCGCCGCGCACGACACGCGCCGCGCACGACACACGTTCGGTGGGTGGAGGTGGAGGCCTTAACCGAATTCAAAGGAATAAGGAAAACTCTGTATTAAATATAAATAAGGCTCTTTTGAATGTTCTATAAATATTCCATAGCCTTAGATCTCGTTGATGACGTTTTGGCCTATAGAATATCATATCAAAATCAGTCTGTAAGCCTTCGTGTTCTTGTGTGTGTTATATTCAAGTAAATGTTTAAAACACTAAAGTAAGTAATTAAATTTATTGAGCTATGATCGGACCCGATAAATCACGTGCAATACAAAGATGTAATATATATATATTACATACATATATTTAATTATAAAATTTAAAAATCATATTATATATATAATAAAATTCCGTGTTTAAAAATGTCCACCAAATCTGATAGCATACGTTTCCATTGACGACGCAAAACTGAGGCAAGTTGGTGCAGTTGACTTAGTTTTAGTGTGCCACTTTTGGAACGCAAACCTTTCTACCTCTTTTTTATACCGGGTGTTTTTATTCATTTGCTTTAACTTCGACACCGTGCTTGGTACATTTACATAAGTTATCCTGTATATCGGTTTAACGATATTCGAAAAAAAAACGATATTTAGAAAAGGTCTTTTAGAGTTAAGGAAGAGTTAGCGTCAATTTGATGTCAACTACGTCAGTACCTTAAACGTTGTGCGTTGACAGCATTGACAGCTCATTAATAAATTTAGCTCACTGGTAGTGCAATTGTTTATTACGTACAAGGTACGGGGCTTGGTTATGAATTAAGAAGATTTTACACTGGTTTAACTTAAGTTAGTGATTAAATTCAGTTTTGAAATATTTTGAAAACGGTGCGAGTTAGGACATACGTTTCTTTGAGAAATTATCTACATAAGATGTAAAGAATCTGCCATAAAAATTAAAGCAAATGAATAAAACACCTTGTATTCATTGGTGAAACATATTTAGTTTTTAAACTTGACGGAACCAATTTACCCGTAAACACATTTACCGTTAATTAACACTTTTTGAATACTTTGATGCAATTCGACCCAATCAAGTCTTTTTTGCTCACCTAAAAAAAAAACTTAAAACTACTACAAATACTTCGCCATACCGCGGGGGCGAGGCAGATTGTTGGCGATTGGGTTAAGTACACTCATTCTTTGCTTTATCTGCTGTAGGTACATACTATTATGCTAAAACTAGGGGTAAACTGTTCAATTGTATACCTTGTTAAAAACTGAATATCATTAAAAACAAAACAGGTACAACATTATTTAAAAGTATCAGGATTGTTACAATGATTTTGTCAACAATCACTTTTTTTTTCTTAAATATTGGTATTTTTAAATAGTTCTTATGAATGAGGGTATGTTATTAAATATTCGTGGTATTATGTAATGTCTTGTCCTTTGGCCATAATAATTACACGCTCTCGTCTCGTCATATTTTTTACGTGCTCTGTGTTGGACGATAGGGTCTTGTTATGGATTGTACGAATATAGTGTGTTTTGAAGAACATTAAAACTAGGCACTTAAGTATAAAGTATACAATATTGACATATCTCGAAAATATAATATTAAATACTATATGAATTAACTATCATTGTCCCGATAGACAGTCTTTTCGGCGAACGGGTCTAATATAGCGAAGACTCGCTAGATGGCAGGGTCAACAAGGGTCAGATACAGAAAGCGGTACTCCTGGACACTGCGTGGATAGTCAGAAGGTTCTTCTGTCTGTCGCCCTGACCAACTGTAGCTTAGGGCCCCCGCGTTAGGATTTCTTTTCTTTTTTTTTACCGTTATACTCATGTTGTAAAAGACCTAATCTGAGATTTGAAATAAACGAAGTGATACTACAATAAATTTGGTAAGTTATAGTGATGGCGCTACGTGTGGACGAGGGACGGCAAGATCTTCGCCCGACGAGTAGACGGCAGGCCTAGTCAGCGAATACGCCAACTGTCCGATTTGGAGATGTTTCGCAAACCCGTTGATTAGACCTAAAAAAAAAAATAAGAAATTATTGTTATTGTGTTTTTTCGTAGTAATCAATTCGTTGTGTCCAAAAGTATTCAGTCTTTCTTACCGTGTTTTTATGGCCCATTTGTTATTTACGTGTTTGTGTGTCGTCGCGGGAGTGAATCAATATTGCACAATTACCTCAGCCCCGTATAGTGATTCAGCCTGGAACAAAGCAATATTTGATGTCATATTTATTCATTTTACCGTTATCCATATATGCGTACATTATTTATTATATATTTATGCAACACCAATCGTTATTTTAGCTGTGATTAGTAGGAATGATTGCGTAATACTTACGGGTAAACAGTTGTTCGTTTGCAATTGTTATTGTGCTGTCGTAGTTATTAGTTTTTTGTAATGTCTCGTTTCAAACACTTTAAAGTTGGTTTATTTAATGCTGGCTCTCTTGGTACTGGCCACGATGAGTTGACTATGACAATGTTGGAGATTGACGCTGACATTATTGCGATAAACGAGACCTGGCTTCGCACAGGTGAGGAGGGCCGCGCCCCGACCGTTCCGGGCTATAGACTGCGGCACGTGCCGAGACCGGCCGATGTCCGCGCGGGGAGGGGAGGTGGAGTGGCGTTCTATCTGCGCCGGGGCCTTACCGCGCGCACCGTGCCGCATCCCCCCGCACCGCTCGTGGAGCAATTATGGCTTAAAATTAATATTAATTCTAAACGTTTAGTAATTGGAACTGCATATCGTCCCCCGTGGCTTAACGTGGAGACTTTTTTTGACGCTATTACGGACTCAATTACTACTTTTACTAACTACGACCGCTTAATATTACTTGGAGATTTTAATATAAATTACTGTGACAAAAATGACACAAAACTGAAACACTTGACGCAATTTCTGACAACACTCGACTTAACTCAGCATGTAAACGACCCGACGCACTTCACAGACCACAGTGAGACCACGATAGATCTAGTCTGTACTGACGCTCGCGTTTTGTCTGTGGACGTGAGGCATATTCCAGATCTAGGCAGACACGCATTTATTACAGCTGAGATTGATATTAAAAAAAGGAAACCGACGCCAAGACGTATTACCTACCGACCTCTTAAAGACATTACCTTAGACGACTTCAACAATGACCTTGACGCTATAGACTGGGAACAACTTTTTTTACTGTATGACGTAAACGATATGGTTCGGCGATTTAATGAGCTTATACTAGGACTGTTTGACATACATGCACCGGAGAGGACAATTGTTGTGAGGGAGGCACCCAAGCCGTGGTTGACGAGTAACGTCAAGCTTATGATGCATCTCAGGAACAAAGCCCATGCTAAATTTAAGGAGACAGGGAACGAAGCACATAAAAAATATTACTTGGACCTAAAACATCTTGTCATTGAGGCCATCCACAATGAGAAGCGTGCCTTCTTCCAACACGAGATTAATAATATGACTGAGTACTTCGTAGGCAGCGCCATACCCACTGGGCTAATCGGCAAAATATAGACATAAACTGCCCTTTTAATTCATCATCATCATATCAGCCGAAAGACGTCCACTGCTGGACATAGGCCTCCCCCAAAGAGTGCCAAAGTGATTGGTCCTGCGCCACCCGCATCCAGCGGACTCCAGCAAACTTTACCAGGTCATCAGTCCACCTTGCGGGGGGCCTACCCACGCCGCGCCTTCCGGTTCGTGGTCGCCACTCGAGAACCTTTCCGCCCCAACGGCCATCGGTTCTACGTGCTATGCGCCCCGCCCACCCCCCTTTTAATTAGAAATCTAGTAAATAACACGAAGCGCAATCCGTGAGTGAAAAACGTTTCGGATCACGTTTGTCTAGATCGTATAGGCGTGGCTCAACCTGCCGCTGACTGCAGGCTAGTTTTACTCGATAATGACGATGTGTGGGGGGATAAAACAATCCACGACCTGATTCTGTTAATCCGATATATATATTGCGGGATTTAGGAGAATGATTTAAACAGTTCAATGGAAATGCTGATGTGGTGCTCACGTGGTTGTTGTCATGCGTGCCATTACACATAGAAGCGTAGGGAGGTACTAGGTACCTATCTACTCAATTTGTTGAAGCGGCATAAGAAAAAGTGCACCGCTACTTGCTCTGTAGATAATTATGTTGTGTTCTTAATGCTGACTTGCTGAGTAAGGTAGTCAGAGCTGTCGATGCGTTGTGTTGAGTAAGAGTAAGGGGCCTGCAGTCGTCTCCGTCAACATAACGAATCTTCAAATCGATACAACGTTTGTAACGGGTTAGTAAATTACGAGTATAGTAATAGTGTGCTAATAATTGCTCTCAATGTTTGCGCACTTGTATTCAACAAGATTGTCCAGGCTAACCAAATGTTTTCACGCCAGCGACAACAACGGAGATGATTGCTGTCGCCGCGGCGAAAATCGGTCTGTCGTTGTTATTGTTAGACGTCTGCAGTTGGTTAGCAAAGCCTGGATTTAGGCGTGACAAAACCTATTTTTACAATCTTTTATTAAACTTGACCGTTTGTTGGTTTGTTAGTGTGGGACAAATCTTAGAACTGAATTTTGAAACCTATGATCGCACGCCTAATTAGGTAAACGTGAGGAATAAATGCAGTCATCATCATTCACCATCATTTCAGCCAAAAGACGTTCACTACTGGACGTAAATGCCTTGTCTTTCATCTATTAAAGAAGGCCCATGTCCAGCACTGAAACTTATTCAAGCCGATATTGACAATTATTAATAGTAAGCCATTTCTGTTTTAAAGCACATCACTCGTTGGACCCAAAAGTCTAAAACATAATCAACCAGAATTTGTCAAAATATAAAATGTATCGAGTATATAATTAAAAGTTTTTTTAAATTGATGATTATAAATATAAAAATATATTACTTTTTTAAGCTTTGAATTCGTTACTGCTTCTAAATTATAATTGATATTTTGACAGTTCTTTCGGAAAACGATTCAACTATATTTAAGTAATTTAAAACTTCATTCTTCTCTTATTCGGTATCATCATAGGGCTTGGGCTACTTGTTATACGTCATCATTTATGTTGGTTTGAAAAAAAAAAACACTAAATTATCAGCCGATTATATTTATTACGGGGCCACAAAAACGTGTTATCATGGATAGAATAAACGCCTTATTTGGCAAAAACAATTAAAAAAAACAGCCTGTAAAGTCAAAACTCAATATTTGTTCCCAGTTCTTATATAGTAGCTTTAACTTTTATGACGGTAATTGTTACAAAATACGACATTAATTATTTGTACGCACTTTTTGAAGATGCGACAGATGATATCATCTTATTCTATCGTCGTCATCCAACCGTCATCCGTTTTAAAATGGCGTAATATATGAACAAGCCCATATCCACTTTGACAAAAACCCATGGTAATTTTTGTATAGTCGTATCTCCGTGTTCGGACAAAGGGCACAGCAGGTCGAGCTAACATTAACGAGCAAGTGAGACAATATTGAGGGTGGCTTCTATCTGTATGTAATTTAAAAAAATGGCAATCTTTTAACATAGCAATCCTTGGTCTAAAAAAATCATATAGGTAGGTACCTTATTCGTTTTTTTTGTTGTTTTCTGTCAATTTATACCTATGTTCGGCAGCTAGATTTTATGAAATATCTTCTCATAATGTCTTCGATCTAAATGTTTTATTTAATTGAACTACTTATCGATATTTTTTTTTATTACACCCGACTAAAATCGCGCTGTAACATCTTTCTTTTCTATCTTCATTGAAAAAATAAAGTATTGGAGTGAGAACTTTCGAATGGAGAGATGAGAAGAGAACATCGCTTTTCTTATCTCTCCAAATCTTTGTAAAAGAAAAATGTAAAGGGTCATTATATATTTCAATAATAAGGCAAGGATATTTTGTAATTCTTTTATTTTTGTTAAATACGAAAACCTTACTTATAACTACAATAAAAATTACTTATAATTAGGTGATGCAATATTTTGACTAGCTTTGTATCCCTATGTCAATAACACAGACTGTTAAATGTAAGTAGGTACTGAGTATAGTATATATAGACAAAGTCTACTTTAGTACATTTAGATCCAATTCATTAAGTAGGGAATTTGATATTTAGTATTTGTACATAAGCACACAACACGTGTGCAGTAAGTACTTCGTAATTTTCTAGTAAGGTACATAGCACACCGGTATAATTATAGTCTACAGGTTTCTTAGTAATTAAAAAACATGAAAGGCACTATGCTTGAATAATAAGAAACTCACAAATAGTTAGGTACCTATTTAGTTACATCATATTAATTTGACAAATGATGTTTCGATTTGTGATATAAAGTATATAATATTTAAAGTTGGTGACAAAAATGTAATCCTTGCTGTGATTTGTGAGAAATGATTAGCCTAAACTTTAGTTCACATTGGTGTTCTACAGTGCAAATCTGTTATAATCGTGAATACCATCCAGAGAGTAATTGTAACATTATTTAATTTTATTAAAATTACGGACCCACGAAATTCAAATCGGTATGACACAGTCTTATTTTTCCTTATTTAAGTATATAGTGAGACGTGTCACAGCACGAAGTACTTCTACTCGTAGCGCGAGGGACCCACCGCACAGATGCCCCCGTTCCCATCGCCGCCTCATTCTTGGTCCACGGTAAAGACAATAACGTCGGCTGCATTCTCCTGATCTCAGCACTCATCTACTGATATGGTGAGACATGTCTCTCTAGTTGTATTAGACTACCTTCTAAATCTTAACCAGTCTTGATCTCCGTCCGTGTTCACTCCATATTATGGTACACGCCTAGCACTTCTTAGGATTTATCGGTGGAGCCCCGATGAAGGGCTGTACACGGCATGTCGTGGTACCCGCTGCGTTGGCAGGCCGGAGAGACCGCGGACGTATGTGTAGGTGACTGGGGGCCGAAGTATGCGCTTCGGTTGAGTTTGCTTCTTGGGTTGGCGCTGACGATCGGTCGGTGAACTCGATTGGGACCGTGACGTTAGGTTTAGGCTTTGGAAGACACGACGAAGCGAGACTGTGGAGCGATGACGGCGGTGATGGTGTTCCGAGCCGTCACTGCCGGATTCACTGGCGGAGCAGGACGAGTGGTCGTCGCCGGCAGTCCGGTTGGGGTCGCAGCTGCCGCTGTCGTTGCTGTTGGAGCTGGCCAGCGAGTCGGCGTCGGCCGACCGCCGCGTCAGCCTCCTGCTGAGCGCCCGCAGCAGCCTGCCGCCGCGAGCAACCGGTACGGGTCCCGATATTTCCTCCATCGGTGGGCACACCACGATCTTCGGAGTCACTGATTCGCGCCGCGTGTTTTTCACCGGCAAGTCGCCGACGAACTTCTCACTCTTCAGAATATTAACTTCTAGTATTTTCATAAGTTCGGCAGTTCACTACTTTCTACGATGAAACAATTTTTTAAATTTCGTTGAGGTAAGATGATTGTTGTTATGATACGAAACTTTCCCGATGTGGGCGAGTTTTGTAGAGCATAGGTCGCTTCACGAGATGTGTTTACGAACTGATTGGAAAGATGCGAGAGAGCGCCTTATAAGCTTTTCTCCGGTCATGCGCAGTGGCGAGCTCGAGAAGGCCTGCAGCTGCACACGTCCGCCACTAGCCTTCTATGCCGTTAGTCAAGGCTCGAAGGACACTGTTTATATTTATAATATAATACATTGCTCTTGTCGCGTGATTAGATTAAAACAAGTTTTACCTTATTATATTTCCTGGGAGTCCATTTTTCGAAAAATAATTCAATTTATAAGTGCAATTAAATTTCACTCGATTTTAGGGGTACGATCATAAATTAGTATATAGTAGTAATTAAGTAGGCAGGTGCAGTTTTCCAGTCACTTTAGAATACAGAGAGGGCTTACGATAAAAGTGGTTGATGCTAGTTTATAATACATTTTCATTACAATTCTAACTCTAAAAAACAAAAGCAACAATCCGTTCGAAAAACGAAATGAAAGGGACTAAATAAGGGTGAGTTGCACCAAACCGACGATTATAGAAATCGTAAGTGGTGTTCGTTAAAATCTAGATGTATGGAAAGTTTGACAAGTTTGTATGGACTGACACCTGCCGGGGCCATATTTAACGTGGAGCGGTCTGTAATCGTAGGTTGGTGCAACCCACCCTTAGACGGGAAGTAGGTACCTAAGTAAGCAAAGAGTTAACGCAGCTAAATACCTAATAAACTTTCTTAATTTTTAACAACACAGATGTGGATCTACCTACCGAATATCAAGTTGGCGTTTGCTTTTAAATGTTTTATACCTAATGAAAGAAAGAAAAAAAGAAATCATTTATTCGTGGCAAAATAAAAACAAAAAGACAAACAGTGGACACATACGTCACGTACATTTGCCACGAAATGGCCACAACTCAGAGTAATGCTGGCAGCGCCAGCGCTGGTCTTCCGTTGTGGCCATTTGGTGAGTTAGGGAACAATGTCGGCACGATCACACACAAGGACAAATTGCAAAATTCAAAAATATTAAAAATAACAAAGAACACAAACTCAATGCTCTGGCGAGCTCTCAGTAAGTCGAGGTGTATCATATATGTTCTCCGTTCAAAATTGGCAAACCTTCCTTCATCCACTTTCTATTAAGCGTTAACTTTATAGTTATGTAACACCAGTGACATTTTTTTAAACAAAAATGTTAATCAGTCGAATTGCACAAGTAATTGAGAACAATTTGTAGGCAGACTCGTACGTAGACACTTCTTATATTTCAGAGATTTTTTATTTTTTTATTTATTTAATCAAGGTTTACCAACAAATGTTTACATCAGTGCTAAAAATAGTTTACATGATAATGTGTTAAAGAGTAGCGTAACATTTACTTAAAGGTAAACTCCACATGCGAAACTTGTGAAGATTACTATAATCTAAACTAAACGTAACAGTAACTAGCAACAGTTAATGGGTACAAACAAAGATAAGTTGCTTATTAAGACAATAAGATCCGAAAGATACAATTAAAATGTTTAAAGGTTTGTGTTTCCTTATGGCTCTGAGTAATTTGCTGGGTGGGTCAAAGTGAATATCCATGTTTTCGCTGCAACTGTTGGCCAACTGACATAATAAACATATATTTCAATACCAAATACGTGTTTGGGTTTTGAATAAACCTATACGTAAAAAATGGATTTCATCCTGCATGCTTTTGCCTTAACGTGAATAGTAAAATTTTACATAGTTTTGTATAATTATCACATTTGCGCCAAAATTTCATATACGAGGTTGAGTCACACGGCCATCGATATACCAACACTAGCGAAAAAATAAATGTGAAAACTATTGATTTAATTAAACGTTATTGCACAAAACAAGTACAATTGGCAGACTTAATGCCGCAAGGCATTCTCTACCAGTTAACCTCGGCTATTCACACACACCTATTATTAATATCTAAAGATATTGTAATGTAATGTAAATAAATATTTGGGGACAATCTTACAAAAATCAATCTAGACCCAAACTAAGCAAGCTTGTACTATGGGTACTGGACGACATATATCCTACTAATATTATAAATGCGAAAGTTTAGATGTTTGGATGTTTGTATGTTTGGATGTTTGAATGTTTGTTACTCAATCACGCTTAAACGGCTGAACGGATTTGAATGAAATTTTGCACGAAGATAGTTTATAGCCTGGATTAAAATATAGGATAGTTTTTATCCCGGGTCCACGCGGACGAAGTCGCGGGCGGAAGCTAGTACTTATATATATAAATAAATACTTAAATATATAGAAACATCCATGACTCAGGAACAAATGTTCATGCTCATCACACTAATAAATGCCTTTACCGGGATTCGAACCCGAGACCTCCGGCTTTGTAGTCACTACCAACTAGACTACAGGGGTCGTCAGGTCAGGTCTTAGGTAGATAATAGCTTTGACAACTTCTAGATTATTCTATCGAGAGCATTGAACTGACGTCAACTCAAAGTTTTCTTAATAAAGACATTGTCTCTCTTCCAGTATCTCACCTAAACTAAGAACTGACTTCAGAGCGATTCGTGGATGGAATATAATAAAACGCCTTGTACTTTAAATGGCGCTAATACAACTAACTTTAAAAGCCCATTCAAATTTTAACAGGCGCTTTGAAGGGATCGGACATTGTACCTACGATTTGTAGGACCATTGACGTTGAAACCCACGGCAAAATATTACAATTATCCGTAGTGAAATATGAAATGTCTATATTTATGTCTATGATTGACCCTAAATTATTATAATCGCTGGTTTTATATATATATATGAATAGTAAACACAGTCATTGGTCAGTGATAATAAGCAATTTTCTCGTTATGTTAAATCAAATTAAATCAAATATTTATTCTGCAAATAGGCCACAAGGGCACCTTTACATGTCAAACGGTAATTTACAATAAAATAATAATAACATACACAATAATAATTTAAAATTTGGATTAAGGACCGATATAAACGGTTAACAAACTAAATGTCACTATGTTAATGAAAACAAAACAAAATGGGAAAATATGACCATTACATTCGATATATGGTCTTCTCAACGGTTTATCTTGAAATCAAATTATTTTACGCCGACTTCAACCGGGGTCAGAATAACGAAAGTACAATGAACCACTCTAAGGTACGTAAGGGTAATATGGAGACGTTAAGCTTTAACGCTCTGTAAAAAAATAAGTAAGGTCAGTTTTTGGATAAAAAATACACGGTTATTAAAACCAACTAATATATCATAAAAAAGATTATAAAATAGCTTTGGTAATAATTAGAACTATTAAAAAAATCGCTTTAAAAAAAAGTGGTAAATGACTATATTTCCGGCACGTGGGGTTATCATGGCCATCCCCAATTTTATCTTCTTCCTCCAACTTGAGGTTTAGTCTTCGACCGAGACGAGCCTTCAGTTAGTTTCATTCGTAAATATCTTTTAATCGTTTTCGCATTTTTTCGAGGGTGTGTTTATATTTTATCGTTTTGCGATCGTACTTTTGAAGATCCTACTGCCGCCAATTAGAGGACCGCGGTAGTTGCGAATCGGCCCGTGTTTTTGATCTGTCAAAACTGAGTTGGTAAAGCAGTCCCGATAAAACTTTGCAAGGTTCCACTAGGCTACTAGACGCTTTTAATTACATTGCCATTTATCCACTTTGTGTTGTACATATTTGTACGAGCACACTCGACATTTTAATATTAAGCTTACAATGCACCCGAGCGTGCGTCATTACGCTGTTTACCTAATACATTTTATTACTTGTTATTTCAGTGCAATAAAGGTACTCAACCAGGACGGTTACATCTTTTACTTAAGATATCGTTCCAATCAACATAACAACCCAACATTAACATATAACGTACGTACATGTAAGGTTTAATAAACTATTAGACCCTACATTTTTGGTCCTTCGAGCCGGATATACCGGACAATACAGCGAAGTGACCATATTAACCGGATGACCATATTACCCTCACGTACCTTACATATAATTTTTCGACTAGGTTAACTGTGGAGTCTGACTTTTGTCCTAATACAATACTTACAAACTTTGTAGCTAACTATATCCATATTCACTTGAAATCTAGTTTAACTCACGCTTACGCTAATAGAATCCTTTCGCTTTTATAGAAACAAAATTGTTATGACAACAATGGATAGGTCCATAACGCAGTATTTCGCGACCTAATCAAGCAATTAAGCACGAATAGCAGACTGTGGCGTCATACTTTTATGTCAATTATTAGGAATCGTTTCGGCTGCCGCCAACGAGGTCAATCATTGACTCAATTTGTTGGGTATTTATGTTCTTTAACTGTAGTTGCTCCCATACAAATATTTGTTCCTCTCTAAGAACTGGTACGAATGGCATCGTAATTTTTTAAAATCCTAATTTATTACACGGTATTTGATTATTTTTAGTTTTAGGCCGTTGTTATGTATATTTTACTAGCTTTCGCCCGCGACTTCGTCTGCGTGGACCGGGGATAAAAACTAACCTATATTTGAATCCAGGTTATAAACTATCTTCGTGCAAAATTTCATCTAAATCGGTTGAGCCGTTGAAGCGTGATTGAGTAACAAACGTCCAAACATCTATTAGTATTAGTAGGATAGTTTTTTCCCGTTTTATTTCCGTTTACTAAAATATTTTTAGTATGTAAATTTTACATGTAATAAATGTTACCATCGTTTTAAACAATACACTAATTATCATAAATGAGCAAAACGGAAAGAACAAGTCAAGAAAAACCCTTCTGACTATTTCCGGTAAAATCTCGTTTCACAATCAAGTACTTATTATTGTTACTACACTTACGAGTACATGGGCCACAGGTCATAAAATATATAGTAATACATACTTGCGCACAGAAGGCCCCCTGTCTAACAAAACCGACGTTTGACAGCTAGAAAACTCAGTTTTACTGTCACCGTGTCAACCGTCATTGCACCTCGGAAGCGCGCCAAAGCGCGAGTTAAGCCGAATCGGTCAGAGGGACAGGCCTGGCTAGGCCATACACACTGAAAAAATATATCCGCCCTGTTCTTTGTCAACTCTTAGGCCTAGCCTATGGATAGGCGAGGCCTTCTAATCATAAAGTAGACTAATTCTTCGCTTTAAATTAAAGTATAAGTCATTTCGAGAGGTTTTTATCCGGTTTCAAATGTCATTAAATTTCACCTAAATTAGAAACTTAATCTGCTGTTGAAATGAAGATAAGTTTGACACGTGCAAGATACCGTCCACCTTCAATCTGTTCTAAGTGTAGCGTCACTTGTGTCCTCGTGATAGCTGTCAATGTAACTTAAGGAAAATGATAAAGGATTATTTTTGCTTTATTCTCATCCCTAGACAAAGCCGTCAATGGGACACGTGTTGTGTAGAATAGCGGGTTAAAACGTGCACGGTATGCCTTGTTAATAAATAATCATTACGTCACACCTGGCCATAATGTGAGTTTTACCGCACGCTGCGCGTACGTTGTGAAATTGTGTACTCACCACAAGCAGTAAAAAAGAAAGCCCTCTATTGCATATCTACAACCCTTGACTGCGGCTGGGGTCACAAATACCTGCGATTTCGGGCTTTCTTTCTTTTACAGCCCTTGGTAAGTAATGTACTATTATAGATAGAGATTGACCTTCACACGTGACCACAGTGCATATACTCGTACATAGGTATTTAGTAACATAAACTCGAAATCACCGTAAGGGTGGTATTCCACTTGTCCAAGATCGTTTTCCGATGTGTATTTGCGTCGCACATTTTGCTTAAAGAGTGAGTGAGACGCAGTGCACATTGGACAGAGATCTTGGACAAGTGGAATACCATGCTAAGGTACATTTTCATTTCGGAATACTGCATGCGTGTACTCCCCGCAGATGGGATAAGGTCTAAAGGCGCGTTTCATTGGTCCACGCAGGCCGCATGCGGGTACTCCTCGTAACGCTATGACGAGCAACGGAATCTAGAGGTCAATTAAGAGTCCCCAGCGTGGTCTACTCAAGTCCACTCTCCATAAAAACGTAGTTTAGTTCTCATTTTGAATAGGGTATTTGCATCTTTTTAGGGTACCTTAGTCAACAAGGAACCCTTATAGTTTCGCCATATGTCCGTCTGTCTGTCTGTCTGTCTGTCTGTACGTCTTCGGCTTAGCTCAGTAACCATTACTACTAGAAAACTGATTCGGCATGGATATATGGATCAATCACGCCGACAAAATAGTACAATACAATTTGGTTTTTTTCTTTCTTTTTTGGGTACCTCCCCTGCACCTAAAGCGGGGATGTCATTTTTTTCTCGTCATGGTGTGGGGTATCGTTGGATAGCTCGTTCAAAAATATTACGGATTTTCTAAAACCGTTTCAGTAATTTGTTTGCGAGATATTGGGCTTTAAAGCCCTAATTTTAGTTCCAGTCATGTGTCCCAACCCCCGCCCCCCCTACCGACTAAATGGCTACTACTGGGATGTGAAAAAATTCGTGGTAGTAGTATATACAGGGTGTAACAAAACCGGGGTATGAACCGATCAAGGGCTTGACAGGTATCGTGTTCTGATAAGAATAAAGAGAAAAAAAAAATTGATGCGATTTTTTTTTACATTTGTATGGAGCTTGTCGCTCCAGTCGGCCAACGCTCCATACAAAGGTAAAAAAAATCGCGTCAAAAAATAGTTTATCTGGAAAATGTGACGTACTAGCGCTCAATAATCCCCCTCTTGCGGGAAAGTCCATCGTTCCGTTCCACGCAGTATAATGAATTTAAAAAGAAAGCTATCACGAACAAGGAGGCATAAGTAGTTATCGAGTAATAGTCGACCAATTTAATGTGTAATTGAAAAGGCCAATTTTCGTACAAATTCGGCCGACGCAACCGCACGTCGATGTAACTAAGACAGACAGGTAACTACGGAGCCCTACACTGCGCGTGGCCCGACACGCACTTGGCCTTTTTTTTATTACGAAAGTCAAAAGCATCATCCAGAGGAATATCAACTGTAGCATTAAAACTGTACTTTTTTTCTGATGCATTTGAAATCTGCACGCGCCGGCACCCACCGAAAACGCTTTATATTAAACGGGCATATTATGACGTCACACAATTTATATTCTGGGACTTAGTCATTAATTTGCAATAATCTCGTTATTTGCGTTTAATTCTATACTTGTCATACAAAATATTATTTCTAATTTAATGTTCTGGCTGTTATGTAATTTGATCGAAAAGTTACAAAAATATAATATTGTTTCGTGTTTTAAATGTGAGATAAAACTAATACAATATATTTTATTTAATACTAGCCTCCGCCCGCGACTTCGTCTGCGTGGACCCGGGATAAAAACTATCCTATACTTTAATCCAGGCTATAAACTATCTTCGTGCAAAGATTCATCAAAATCGGTTGAGCCGTTTAAGCGTGATTGAGTAACAAACATCCAAACATCTAAACTTTCGCATTTATAATATTAGTAGGATTCTGTTGTATGATATTTCTACGTATTTCGATTGAGTGCAAATTTAAATTTGAAGTCCCATGCATATTCCCTATTGGCCAACTATGTTTTTATGTAGAGTCGAGCATCCTGGCGGCCCTTAAAAGCGCGGGAGAGAGTAGTTTGGTAGGGAGCTGGTATGCTTGAAGGTACGTCCAAGAGAACTGCCCGCTGCTATCGACCAGTGAAAACGGCTCCCCGGATGCGTCGCGGCTATCGCATGTATTTTGGAAATCTTCCGCACCATGCGGGCCTTAGGTATCGACCAATTATTATGCGTCCTACGGCCCGGCCACGACATTGCGGCGTGGCAAGCGTTTTATCTGTTCATTGCGCGGCTGAGTGAGACACGCAACTCACTGTGGCTAGTTGGGATCACACGCATGAATTAGAAAAGTTTCTATAAAAACTTTCATTTTTGGTACAAGCTTTTATTGCCGACTATACTTTTCTGTATACCGTCATCAACTACTCATTGAGACGATTCTAACGAGCCCAAACTCGATGCGGTTATGTGGTTTTATTACGGAGTTCCTATGGCCACCATCCAGCCATCATCAGAACAGCTCCACGTCATCATAATATTGCATTGTCACGCGATTTGCATATTCGTGCAAAATTTTAACTCAATCGGAAACCGGGAAGTGGGTTAAATTTAACTTGCAAGATTTCATTACAGACAGACAGACAGACAGACAACGGGACAAGTGAAACTAAATAAAATAAAAGCTTGTAAAAACCGCTCCCGCTGCCGCCGCCGCGCAATGTCGTGGGTAGAGTCGAGCGGTTAGAATCCCGCCACAACGTAAACTTCAATTCATTTGTGGCGAGAGTGTAAATTGACAAGCCATCGAACTTTACGAAGGAGGAGTTCTGCAGGTCGATCACGTAACGTATTGTACGAACGTTAGGTAGATCTAAATGTCAATTTTTTAAAGGAAAAATGACAATTGGACTGTCCTAACGCGTGTTGGAAACGTTACGTGTATATGTATACCCCTCAGCACGTCTATCATGAGACGGCCGCGAAATACTCTAGATTTTTCTCGCACCATACCTCTTGTTCTAAGTTTTCTAATGAGAGAGACGGATAGTCCGAGAAAATTCTCTCTTGTGATAGCCATGCAGCACGACTAGCACGCGACGGTGCGCGAGCTCTCTCGATTTTTCTCGAACTATCCGTCTCTCTCTTATTAGAACACTTAGAACAAGAGGTATAGTGCGAGAAAAATCGAGAGTATGTCGCGGCCGTTCCATGATAGACGTGCTGGAAAGTACGAGTAGAAATATTTACGTAAATATTGCCGTTTTGCCGCAGTTAATTAAAAAATAAAAGAAATGGCAGGTACTTACAATAGCCGGTATATAAAAGTGGTGCGCTGCGCAATAAGATTTGGG
Source organism: Epinotia bilunana (assembly GCA_947049275.1). Classification (NCBI taxonomy): domain Eukaryota; kingdom Metazoa; phylum Arthropoda; class Insecta; order Lepidoptera; family Tortricidae; genus Epinotia; species Epinotia bilunana. The sequence goes on from OX346265.1 coordinate 10,125,161, forward strand.
CTTCTAGTTATGCGGTTCATCGGTTTTGCATTTGAATATATTTTTTCCGCACGTTTTGTTTGGCACCTGATTTCGGCGCGCGTGGAATCGAGTGTGCGAAACAGGTGCGAGTTGTCGAACAAAGCTCTCCCGGACGTACGACTTAATTACATTTGTGTTGTTGACGTATGGAAATCAATTGGTAGTATATTGGCGTAATCACGCGCGCCCACATGAGAGCGCGACGTAGTAGGTATGAAAAACCTACTTATTTTGCAGATTTATTCTCGAATGAATGAACGAATAACATAAAACGCGAACGCGACATAAAGCGCGAGTCGATATTTAAATATATTACAGGGAACTTGCATGTCATAGGGATATCACCACCTTCATGTCTCTGTCTTTCAAGATCAGAATGACAGAGACGTGATAGAAGGGACATGACGGAAGACGTCACGTTTTGTGAGTAGAATACCAGCTCTACTCTGACGTATATTGGCCGATGATGATAATACGAGTACAGTACGATTACTGTTAGTTAAGACCTGACAGATGGATTGCCTTCATTTAATTTTCAACTTTAATCTTATACAAATAAAATAGTTATTACTAAATCGGTAGATGTGGGTAACAGTATTCTGAAAAATGCTTTATCTATATGAAATACACCAATTGATGACAGATAGAACCGACATGATATAAGTGCCGTAGATATCTGTATAACCTTTGGTAAGATAAACGTCCGAGTGCTCGACGCTGTACTAGTAAATATATCAAAGTGACATGGCTTAAATTCGAATGAAGAAAAACCCTCTTAAATAGTTGGAATTTCACCCTTATTGCTTTGACAGAGTGCCCATGCCATATACTAGTACTAACTAAGACATTGTACCACTTAATTAAGATTTCAAGATATAAGTTTAATTAAGGTACGATAGAAGACAAAAAAGCTTGTTTACTTTTATAATTTATTTACATACATTACACGCAGGAAGAATAATACATATTATCAATATTATCATATAGAAATAGGAAGACAACATGTAGTTTGTTCTGGGCATGTTTCAAAATCAGGTATAGAAAGTTGTAGTGTAGAATTCTTGTGGTTTTTTTTTATGTGCTTATATTATAGATGTTTAATCTCACCGAGGCGTTATAGTTGTTTCAGGAGGTACCTACATGCGCATTGTCTATGTGTGATATACCTACACATACCGAGGTTGATACGAGTCGATACCGAGCTTACATATAGACAACGTGTATATATAGACAACCCGATAACATTAGATAAAACAACTATACCTACTACAGAAGGTATTGTCGAGGAAGTATAATTTGCTCAGATTCCTCGAACAAATTGTAAGGCGAATCGGTGCAATTTATATTTCATCAACCATATACATTAATGCATTCTCCTTCTAAGTTTAGGATGAATATTGGAGTTAGCGGTAGTAGACAGCGTTGGTGGGTAGACCAGAGTAAGCTACGGGGGCCACAGGAGCCGAGTAGGTCAGAGGGGACACGTAAGAATTGTAAGAAGGCAGCGCTCCAGGGTACACGTAGTCGAGGCCGGAGGAGTATGCTACGAACTGGGGCTTGGGGCTGGGCGCGGCGAAAGCCACGGCCAGCAGGGCGAAGAGGGCGAACTGTAAAAAAAACATCATTTAAGAAAACAAGTTTTAAACTATGCTGAGGGTGGATTGGTTTTATCTAACACCGATTACGATTACAGGCGGTTTGGTGCAACCCACCCTTAATCTTCGTTTTACACCCGAATATTATGAAATACAATCAGAGGAAAAGTTGTGACTGCAATAAAACTTCCATTTCAAAAATCTTTAATATTTTCTTTAAATGGGCCTGAGGGATAGACACTGACGCGGGGAGCTGGTAATTAATAGAGTTAATGCGAACCCAAAGAAAGAAGATTATTTTTTCTGCAACTGACTCTAATGAATCAAATTCAAAATAATCGGATAGCTATAACCAGAACGATTACGAGTAGGTATATGAATAAAATAAAGTGTACCAAAAAGAGGTTAAACTATGGATACGATACAATACGATAGGACGATATTTTAAAACACGCACTTTGCAATTAATGGTTAAAGTGCGTTAGTATTTAAACTTTTGCAATTTTAGGTAACAGATTCTGGAAATTATTTTAATAATAGCTGTGAGCATAAATAATTGTACTCACGATCTTAGCGAACATGTTGGAAGCGAGACAGTTTACAAACCGAATCATACCTTGTCCAGGAAACTTGAGCTTATATATCTAAATTTTAGCCTTGATCTTTACAAGTACATGATCTATTTAGTCTGACGTCAGATGACAAAATGACAAAGCAAGGGCGTCTGACAAGTTCATCGATCTCCACTACAATAGAACCTGTAAGTATCACATCCTGACTCGCCTAAAACGTACTTACCCACATCTTGTTTTGAGCATCACCAAATGACATGTGTACTGTTTTTCGAAGATCAAAACAATCCTACTACGTAGTTGGTTAGGTTTAACAGCCCACCGGATTTGGCAAGCCATAAAGTACTATTGTACATTTTACTTTATCCTTGTCCATTTTTGTGCGACGTTTAGGAATGCAACAGCCATGAATAAAACGGCCCATATCTTTATTCGTACTGAGCGTCGATTTGCGAGTTTAAAATTTTAGGATCAACAAAGGCGACCTATTTACTTATGCCGGACTCGTCCCATTGCGTTTGTATGAGTTCATAATGATTTACATTTGATCCCCACAGAGACGTTACACGTATTTCTGTATTGTTCCAAGTGTCCCAAGGACGAGAACTGCCTATATAAATGTAGTCGGAATTATAAAAATAAACAGTGTCGTTTCAAAGGTATTCTAGTTAGATCCCGGAGGTCCGTGTTTGTTATCGTCTAAAAGTAACTTAAGTATTTAATAAATAAAAATGCTGGCTAAGCTGGTGAGTGGACATGTTCCTATTTTAGGCATATCATAGTAAGGCTGTTTATGTTCACAAGTCGGATCTCTATTCGTATTACGTAAGATTTGAAACCGGCTATCTATGTATTTTCCTGGCGTATTTCTTCTCTCGTCTCTTCTAGATAAGGTACCTACGCTCTTTAGGTGATTTGGCACCTACGCACAGTGTTTAAGTTTCTTGTTTCCATTTCAATAGGCTAATGATCGTCACTGAGCCAGCTTCAAATGCTACCTTTAAGTGTTGATCTATATAATAAGCTATAGGTATATTAAGTAATAATATGGGTTTGGTTGGGCGAATCTCCGCGCATTTGAACCGCTCGGTAATAATGTCATTGTCGCTTCAAGATTATTTCAGCAGAGGTAAAACATACCGCGGAAACATTAATAAAAAAAAGACTCAGTACCGACATTGGCTTACGTTTTCATCAAAAGTGGACTCTGATATTCGTATCATTTTCACATAACAAATAATTGAAAAAGTTCCGTCAAAAGATTCGAAAAATTCCGTAGAAAATGGCGGGGACTTTTTGGTTTTTACCATTGAGTAGTTGCAGCTATCCCATAATTGTAGCCAGTAGCCCAGTAAAAGGCGCCCATATCTTATAACAGGATGTAGTGTTTTATTCTCCTAACGCTTCTGATGGCCGGGCCGGTATGGTGTCATGATTTATATGTGACAAAAAAGAACAATCGAAACAGTTTTATTAATAACTAACACAGTCATCAACAAAAAAAAATTACAACGCAGTATCTACATATAAAACATTTAAACGAAATCAAGAGTATCGATTAATATATGTTTATTTGTAATCTAATCGGATCTTTTTATTAAAATCTGTAAGGCGGGCTTAGTGTTTGCACACTCGTAAGCACACTTACAAATTAACAACTGCCTTATCAGAAAGTGAGAAATGTTTTTGAACTTAAGGCCTCCGCCCACCGAACGCGTGGCGGGCGCGGTTGAAGTGGTATATTCACACCGCAAGCGGGCGGTGTGTAGCAACGCGGCGGTACGCGGCGGGCACGCGCGGGCCCGCCGCGTCATGACTCTCACTACCAACACATTTAATATGTATCTTACTATCCCTATCACACTCAGCAGCGCGGGCCCGCGCGGGCCCGCGTTCGGACCGCGTTCGATGTGTGTTTGAAGTGTAGTTTCAATGCTTTACAATTTGCGCGGGCCCGCGCAACACACGCGCCGCGCACGACACGCGTTCAGTGGGTGGAGGCCTTTACGGATAAAAACATGTGTTCGATACATAAAAATCAGCCTGTGGCAGACGGCAGACAGCGAGTGATCGTAAAGTGTTCCGTTGGACCAATTTTGGTGTGGAGCACTGGAATGGTCCAATGGTTTCTTTTATCACGCGGTGTCTCAGTTTTCTAACTTATTCTGTAGGACTCCAAGTCATGCGTTGTTTTTGTTTTTGTTACTAATTGTTACTACCAGGTACCTCAGAATGTAACCAACTTATGCTTCGTTGCAGATATTCGTTTTCGCTTTGATGGCAGTCGCCATGGCTGCTCCCCAATACTACCCTGGCTACGGGTATAGCGGGTACTCCTCCGGATACCCGGGTTACTACGGGTACTCCGGGTACTCCAATCCCCTCTCCTACAGCGGCTATGGCTCGTACGCCGGATCGCCCTACAACTACGGATATGGCTACTATTAAGGAAATGCTTTAAACAATGTCGCGTACGTTTTGTATATGTAAATATTAATATAATGTATATTTTTACCTCTTATTATTTTCTTGTTTATATGACAAAATAAATTAGAATGCTACGGAAAAATAACATAATTATACCTATTTAATTTAAGGTACCTATACTTTTTATGTGAATTATCAAGACCAGTCGTTGTGACGACCTGTATACTTTTAACCACCAAGGTTGCAAATAATTGGTGACTGGTATTGACTCATTGTTATTCTTAGGATATCTCCCCTGAATTATATTAGGGATAATAGGGCGCACTTATTTATATTCTCAGTGCTTAAGTGCGCCCTATTATCCCTAATATAAAACCCTAACATTTATATTCTCAGTGCTTGTCTCTACTATTCCTGGAAGTTGACTTATACTCTTGAGTATTGGAGTTTCGGTTGTATGTCCTCCTATCTGCAGCTTTACACATCTTTTCTTCCGATTCGCTATTATTCTCAACAGCAATTACACAAAATGTGCTCAATAGTGAATAGGAAGAAACGCTTTTGTGTAAAGTCTAGCATAATACCTATATGTCGCTCCCGACGTAGTTGGTAGTGACCCTGCCTACGAAGCTAGAGGTCCCGGGTTTGAATCCCGGTAAGGGCATTCATTTTTATGATGAGCACAAATATTTGTTCCTGAGTCATGGAGTATTTATTTATCTAAATAAGTTTGTCTAACTTAGTCTATTACCCATAGTCCAAGGTTTGCTTAGTTTGGGACTGGGTTGATTTGTGTAAGATTGTCAGATTTTATTTATTTATTTATCTGATAATTCGTTTCCCAGCGTATAGAATGGACCTCTGAGATGCGGCTTTGCTTGCGTTCTTTGTAATACTTACACAGGTGAAGTCGCGCGGGCTGCTAGTCTATGCCAAAAAGTCGTTCGTCTGTGTACGGAGTTGTGTATGGAGTTTTCGGGATGGATACAGGATTTAATGTCTCGGCTTTGTATGTGTTCTTTGCAACAGGTACGCGGGCAGAACCGCGAGGACAGATAGTGTTAAATAATGTGTGAATAGGAACTTCGTCAAATCTGGATAAAATAGACGAATGATAAAATCAGTCACCACATTCTTATTGCTTTTTTAGGGTTCCGTAGTCAACAAGGAACCCTTATAGTTTCGCCATGTCTGTCTGTCCGTCCGTCCGTCTTCGGCTTAGCTCAGTAACCATTACTACTGGAAAACTGTGATTCGGCATGGGTATATAAATTAATCACGCCGACAAAACAGTATAACAAAATCTTGAAAAACAATTTTTTTTAGGGTACCTCCCCTACACCTAAAGCGGGGATGTAATTTTTTTTCTCGTTAAACCCATGGTGGGGAAAAATATTATGGGTTTCCTAAAACCATTTTTCAAATCAGTGATTAGTTTACGAGATATTGGGCTTTAAAGCCCTAATTTTTGTTCAAGTCATGTGTGTCCCCCCCATGCCGGCTAAATGGCTACTACTGGGGATGTGAAAAAAATTCGTGGTAGTAGTACATATAATGAATTTAAAAGGAAAACTATCACGGAAAAGTAGGAGTAGTTACCGAGTAACAGTCGACCAACTTAACTTGTACTTGGAAAGGCCAATTTTCGTACCAATTCGGCCGACGCAACCGCACCGCACGTCGATGTAACTACGACAGACAGGCGACTACGAAACCCTACACTGCGCGTGGGCCGACACGCACTTGGCCGGTTTTTTATAACACATACCTATAAGTAGTTAAAATAAGTTACATTTTGTTAAGACAATTAACATATTCAATTACTCGCACATATCGATAACATTCTTACTCAACTAATACATGTACCTACAGTCAAGTGCAAAAATTATGTATCGATTTAATTATCTTATAAATACGAGTATGTACCGAAACCTTAAGAGTCCGCAGTAAACTCGATTCTCCATACAAACGTAGTTACGCTCTAATTTTAAAACTACGCGTGGGATTGTATCGAAACTTTGCATGTACAATGACATAAGGTATATCTATGTCTGTAATTAGTTTATGTAGCTTCAGATACCAAAGTAAATAAAATACAGCGAATTTAAGTTTTTTATACAAACTTGTTTTTGCTGTATTTCGTTTGTTTTATAAACTGGAACCATATAAACTAATTACAGACATAGATATACCTCATGTCATTGTATATGCAAAGTTTCGTTACAATCCAACACGTAGTTTTAAAATGACAGCGTAACTACGTTTGTATGGGAAGGTGAAATTCGGCCGAGCTTACTGCGGACTCATAATCGGCTGACATAAGAGCGATGGGACCTATTTTATGACTAAATTGTATTCACCTATATTTTTACACTTGACTGTAACAGCCCGTTTTTTTTTCATATTAAATAAACCTGCTCCCTAACTATCGTAGTTTTCGTCCATTAATCTTAATTGATAAAATGCAAAAGATCTGAAGGATGAATCACGGATATTGATGGCCCGGGCTGATAGAAGTTTGTCCACCGAATACCCGATTAGTTTGAAGATCAAGGTCGCTTTTTATCTAAAACGAAGTACCTGCCAGTGCCGGGGCGAGGAAGTCCAGTGGTATATAAGCTGGCGTTGGTGTTAGGACAATTATCACTTGTTGCCAGTACAAGCTCGACGTCAAACATGTTCTTCAGAATCGTGAGTAAAATTTCATATCTTTACCTATTATCATTTCTTTATTGTTCTTCCGTCCGATCTTCCAGGGATGATAGAATATTTAACCAAAAGTCACAATCTACACGGCAAATGAATACATCTTTTATGCAGAAAATGGTGATTTTCTCTGCACTATGCCATTCCTTTTCTCTTTGCCATAAGGCTATCTGTATTCATCTATGAGTTTGATCCAGCAGGGTAATTGCGTATCTTTTCGAATGTGAAAATGTGTCATCACGCTCGGACATCAATAGTCATTTTCACTTACAAAAAAGATGATATGTCCTAATAACGCATGTTCCAAAAGTTATCCAAATAGCCCTGTAGTTTTTAGGATTCCTTTTATTTCACTAATATAAGGAAAACGTCTTGGTCCTCTACGTTCCCCTAGTGAATGACATTGGCACATCGGTCCTGGGTTTGAATCCCAGTAATTGCAAATATATATTTCTGTGATGAGCAAGAACTATTTGTTTTAGAGTCTATCGTCTAAGTATTTTTGGGTTAAGACAAGCTAAGCTTCGAAGCTATGTGCCACTTTTGTAAAATCATGTGCTAGCTAGTTCTGAGGAGTAGCATAATACTGTTATTCATTTTGTTTTTGTTTATTAATAATTGTAGGGCTAAAATGAGCTTCTTTTTCAGTTCGCCTTCCTCGCCCTCGCGGCTGTGGCCTTCGCCAGCCCCAAACCCGACCCCCAGGTGCTGACCTACTCGGCTCCCGGCGTCGTCCCGGTCGGCTACTCCAGCTACTCTGCCTACTCCCCGTACGCCTACTCTGCACCAGCGGTCGCTGCCGCCCCTGCCTACCCCTACGCTTACTCCGGATACTACCTCCGTTAAGAACATCTTGTGACCGCTCTGAATATGGACTCACTGCCTGACGATTTTCAATAAAGTTTTTTTTGCAAATTATTCGAGTGTTGTTAGTCATAGGAAAAGACACCATCTTTATACACTGATGGTTAATGGACACTGAGCCAGACATGACCACTGAACATTTACTTCTGCCAACCTGTAATCGTAATATATATCGCCTTTAGTTTATCCTTAACGTATTGGAAATATATATAGTACGCCTATAGTAGTCACGAGGATGGTAAGTGATTTTTTACGAACGACTGTATTAGAAGCCCGACGCCGAAGGCAGAGGGATCTGATTGCCTGAGTTTGTAAAAAATCTTACCAACTGTGCCGCACCGCACACAATGTTTACCATCATATGTATTTGCGAGAAAACAAATAAATAAATAAATATTTGGGGACAATCTAACACAAACTGATTTAGTCCCAAATTAAGCAAAGCTTGTACTAAGGGTACTATTAGGCGAGGCGACGAATCGCCGATATACATACTCCTACTTATAATATACATTGAGGTGTGTCGAGGGTGGGCAATTTTGTTTCTTCTAAGTTTTGTTTTGTTTGTTTTAGTGTCAATATGAACAATTAAAGTCTATTAGTTCATTACAAATAAATAAATATATACATAGAGAACATCCGTGACTCAGAAACAAATATTCGTGCATATGACACAAATAAATGCCCATACCGGGTTTCGAGCCCAGCACCTCCGGCTTCGTAGGCAGGGTCACTATGGCCTTTAAGCGGTTTAAATTTGAAATAAAACCTACCATTCGGCATACAGCCACGATTTAAAATCACAGTTAAAAATATTTTACACAGACACTAAATTACTAAATTTTAATTTTGACATCTTAAAATAATTTAATAAAACATAAAAACATACTTAAGTTTTTATGTTTAGATTTCTTTATAAATACGTTTCCAAACATCGTATTTGAGTAAAAACCTTTTTGCTTTATAACTGACGAGTGATATATTTTAAGAAAAAACCGGCCAAGTGCGTGTCGGGCCACGCGCAGTGTAGGGTTCCGTAGTTGCCTGTCTGTCTTAGTTACATCGACGTGCGGTGCGGTTGCGTTGGCCGAATTTGTACGAAAATTGGCCTTTTCAATTACACATTAAGTTGGTCGACTATTACTCTGTAACTCCTTATGCGTTCGTTACTTGTTCGTGATAGTTTTCCTTTTAAATTCATTATATGTACTACTACCACGAATGGTTTGAGAAAACCCATAATATTTTTGAACGAGCTATCCAACGATATACCACACCATAGGTTTGACTAGAAAAAAAATGTCATCCCCGCTTTAGGTGTAGGGGAGGTACCATCAAAATAAATATTTTTTTTAATTTTATTGTACTGTTTTGTCGGGGTGATTGATTTATTATATACCCATGCCGAATCACAGTTTTCTAGTAGTAATGGTTACTGAGCTAAGCCGAAGACGGACAGACAGACGGACGGACATGGCGAAACTATAAGGGTTCCTTGTTGACTACGGAACCCTAAAAAACCATTACAATTATGGATGTAAAAAGCTGGCTGCGTGTTAAAAAGCACTTTACGAGCAAGTGTGATGAAATGGTATATTTCAAGACTTGCCTAGGGCGTTAACACAAAGAATGCCTTAGATCGCAGGTATTTGACGCCCGAGACGAATGCAATGCGATAAATATGGGACCTGTGGCTTTCTTCATTACCGACCGTGATGAGTAAAAAAAATACGTCTCTCCCTGGCCAAGAAGTGGGATTTCCCGAACGCGTAGTCCGCGGTCGTTGCTGTTTTATGGCCAGAGGCATGGCGTAATAGTATATTACAGCATAAGCAGCATCTGTAAATACGTCACCTAAACTACGGCATACCTGAAAACGAACTAAGTACGTATATTAGAAAAACACGTTTCAATTTGAACACGTTTCCAATTACGTATCAAAAATGGCTTACCGTACCTACGTCACAACAAAACGTGCCATAATAGTACCTACATTACTTAACCGGGGCTGTAAAAGAAAGAAAGCCCGAAAGCGCAGGTATTTGCGACCCGAGCCGCAGGCGAGGGTTGTATATATGCGATAGAGGGCTTTCTTTTTTACTGCCCGTGGTGAGTACACAATTTTACGTCTTCACATGGCCACAATGCACAATGCGAGTTTTATTGTACGCGCAGCATGCGGTAAAACTCACATTATTACCAGTTGTGACGTTAAATATATTAATCATGATAATATTAGGGAAAATAGGTCGCACTTAAGCATTATAAACAGAAATGTATCTACTATTCCCGGAAGTATTGGAGTTAATTTGTTGGTCGTATGTCCTCCTATCGGCAAAGGTCTTAATTGTACGAATTATACATAAGTATATGGCTCTACACGGAATCATTTCTTCCTATTCGCAATTATTCTCAACAGCAATTACTTACACAACATCTGCACAATTGCGAATAGGAAGAAACGTTTTTGTGTAAAGTTTAGCATTATGCAATTACATGTCGCTCCCGAAGTCGGTAGTATCTATTCTATGGATTTGGTAGGATATCGGTCTGTACTCCCTGAGAACTACGATCGAAGCGCCTTCAAAACAAGAGTGAATATTACTAAATCGGTGAGTTTCATCTTTGTCTCTGTCGTCGTGTAGTGGTAAAGTAATTAGTCGGGATTCTAGTGCTCAACACTGTGCCAATAGTTGAAATTATGTGTGCCAATAGTTAATATTGGAATTAGAGTTGATATTGGTAAATTTCCTTTAATCCGTTGTTTGTTTGTGTGAGGATTAAAACATTAGATTCCATAAATGCAGGCAAGTTTCTGTCGGTTAATGAGCCCTTACTTGAAATAAAAAGTTGTCATAAAGGGAAACATCGTGAGTAAACTGGTCTAATCCTAATAAGGTCAAGTTTTCCCTCTGGGTTGGAAGGTCAGATGGAGACGCTTTCTTGAAACTAGTGTATACGGCAAATCTTGGGATTAGGTGTCAAAGCGACCCCGGCGGGCTCCTTTTGAACAAAGCCGGGAAGTCGCTCGCTTTAACTCACAAACGAAGAAATATCCGGCGGACCCCGAACTAGGCTGAGCCTGTATCTTGGGCCCTATGGAGGATATGTGTGCCATATAAAAGTTTATAAAACTTATTTTAGTTAAGATGCCGTTAAAACTCTGTTGTACTTATCTGCCACTTTGACTTTGAGTTCCACGAGGACCTCTTTCGCCTAGTTGGTAGTGACGGTAGTGACCTACGAAGCTAGTGGTCCCGGGTTCGAATCATAGTAAGGGCGTTCGTTTGTGTGATGAGCACGAATACTTGTTTCTGAGTCATGGATGTTTTCTATGTATTTAAGTATTTATTTATCTAAATAAGTATGTCTAACGTAGTCTATTACCCACAGTACAAGCTTTGCTTAGTTTGGGACTAGGTCGATTTGTGTAAGATTGTCCAAAAATTCTTTTCTTTTTATTTATTTATTTAATAATTATTTCCCCAGCGTATAGAATGGACCTCTGAAATGCGGCTTTGCTTGCGTTCTTTGTAATAGTTACACGGGCGAAGTCGCGCGGTCTGCTAGTCTATGCCAATATTATGAAGTGGAAAAGTCTGTGAAATTTTAAAAAAGTCGTTACCGTTAAAAGTTTGTGTACCTATGGAGTTTTCTATATGGACCCAGGCTAAGTATATTTTATCCCTCGGTTTTGTCTGTGTCTTTCCAATAGGTACGCGGGCAGAGCCGCGTGGACAGCTAGTGTTAAATAATGTGTAAATACGAACTTCATAAAATTTTGATAAAATACACGAGGATAAAGAGTGAGATGAGGTGTCATTCTTATTGCTTTTTTTATACCTACTATCCACATAGGTAGTTAGGTAGGTATAGGTACCCGACATACTTTTAGTTATGTAATATGTAAGTTACATTTTGTGAAGACAATTAACATAAAGGTAGTGTGTATTAAATTACTCGCACATATCGATAACATCCATACTCAACTAAAAGCAAGTATCCATTACATGTACCTACAGTCAAGTGCAAAAATAAGTATCGATTTAATTCTCTAATAAATATGTTAAGTACCGAAACCTTAATCAGCTGACATAAGAGCGATGGGACATATTTATGAATAAATTGTATGCACTTATATTGTTACACTTGACTGTAACAACAGCCCGTTTTTGTTCATATAAAGTATAAACATGTTGTGTGCGTTACGGATGGTATTTTTCCGTAATTGACTTTCGCTGGGTGCGGTGGTCAAAATCGTGTTTTAAGAAAGATACAACAAGGTTCTCATGAAGGTGTAAAGGAGCCAAATATATATTTCGGAATATCTCTTCATTTTTGATTTAACAGTTAAAAAACCTCGTACGAGAAAATAACACCCGTTACGCACCGCCGTATAAATTTACTTAGGTGCGGTACGGGTACTTTTTTCTCGTACTTGCGACACTGTACCGCATCCAGGTGATAAGTAGTACAATAAGTCTTATTTTGTCGTTGGGTGGAGAACACGTATCGATAAAACAATGAGGCGATTAAAGCGAGCGAGCAATCTTAAAAGTCATGAAAAGCCAGTGATAATACAAACTCTCCTAGACCATCTACAAGTAAGGATGATAGAAATTATACATTGCAGGGCACAAACTCGAAGCAACATAAGTGATCTAAAATATGAAAAATATCACAGGAATGTAACTATAATTTGTGTTTCTTTTTAATTGGTTAACAGACAGTTAATAGAGATTTTTATTTGTAAAAGTAGATGGTTACGTTTTGTTTGTTTAATTTAATAAATAGTCGATTATCGACATTTTTACTCAACACACTGTCCCATCCTTACCTTTTTTACTCTTAGATACGGTACGGGAAATAATTACTCGTAAATTGAAGTTTTTGTAAAATGTATATATCTTCTAAACTATTTCCGAGAGCCCGGGGCGACGACAGCCTCATAAAAGTCATAAACTACATTATATAAACTTCCTTCTGTCAAAATGTTAAGTTTAAGTTTTTTAATGTTATGTCCGGTAACGCACCAGCGTAAAGCCACAACGTGTTAAATAAACCTGACCCCGTATCATGGTCGGCCTTATCACACGATAAGTGACAAGATAGCGCGTCCGTCACTGGCTGACACCGTTCGATAGAACGAGACAGACGCTCTATCTTGTCACTTGTTCTTGGCCGACCATGATACGCGGTGTCTCCCTAACTATTGAAATTTTCGTCCATTAATCGAAATTGAAAAAAAAAATGAAAAAAAATTGATCGCCCGGGCTGATAGAAGTTTGTCCGCCGATTACCCGATTAGTTTGAAGATCAAGGACGCTCTTTATCTAATACGAAGTACCTGCCAGTGCCGGGGCGTGGAAGTCCAGTGGTATATAAGCTGGCGTTGGTGTTAGGACAATTATCACTTGTTGCCAGTACAAGCTCGACGTCAAACATGTTCTTCAGAATCGTGAGTAACATTTAATATCTTTATTATTATTTCTTTACTGTTCTTGGTGTCCGATCTTCCAGGGATGATAGGATATTTAACCAAAAGTCACAACCTACACGTCAAATGAATAGTATATATACTTTGCACCTTTTAATGCAGAAAGTGGTGTCCTAATAAAGCATGTTCAAAAGTTACCCAATTACCCTGTAGTTTTTAGGATTCCTTTTATTTCACTAATATAAGGTAAACGTCTTAGTCCTCTACGTTGCACTAGTGAATGACATTGGCACATCGGTCCTGGGTTTGAATCCCAGTCATTGCAAATACCTATATGTTTCTGTGATGAGCAGAACTATTTGTTTTAGAGTCTATCGTCTAAGTATTTTTGGGTTAAGACCAACCAAGCTAAGCTTCGAAGCTATGTGCCACTTTTGTAGAATCATGGGCTAGCTTAGTATTATATATAGTATTATATATAAATTATTAGTTTATTAGCTTATTATGCTACTCTTCAGAATAGCATAATACTGTTATTTTAAGATTTTTATATATTAATAATTGTAGGACTAAAATAAGCTTCTTTTTCAGTTCGCCTTCCTCGCCCTCGCGGCTGTGGCCTTCGCCAGCCCCAAACCCGACCCCCAGGTGCTGACCTACTCGGCTCCCGGCGTCGTCCCGGTCGGCTACTCCAGCTACTCTGCCTACTCCCCGTACGCCTACTCCGCACCAGCGGTCGCTGCCGCCCCTGCCTACCCCTACGCTTACTCCGGATACTACCTTCGTTAAGAACATCTTGTGACCGCTCTGAATATGGACTGTGAACTGCCTGACGATTTTCAATAAAGTTTATTTGCAAAATATTCGAGTGTTGTTAATCATAGGATGACACCATCGATTATGCATTGATGGTTAATGGACACTGAGCCAGTCATGACCACTGAATATTTACTTAGTCTGGCGACCTGCCCCCCTATTCTGTAACTTGCTTTACGCTCACCTCAACGCTCACCCAAAAATATATATTGACACCGCGAAGCGTAGTAACCAAGCGTAGGTAGAGGTCTAGTTTCGTGACGGGCGACAGGCGGGGTGAGCCGCTTTAACGCTTAGCGAATTGTTATTCGCTAAGCGTTAAAGCGGCTCACCCCGCCCGCCGGCCTTGTAACGAGTGTCTATTAGAAGCCCGATGCCGAAGGCGAAGGGCTCTGATGGCTCGAGTTTATGAAAAATCTCACAGAATATTTACCATCATATTTGCGAGGAAACAAATGCTACTTATCCTACTAATATTATAAATGCGAAAGTTTAGATGTTTGGATGTTTGTTACTCAATCACGCTTAAACGACTGAACCGATTTGAATGAAATTTTGCAGTAATAAGATAGTTTATAGCCTGGATTAAAATATAGGATAGTTTTTATCCCGGGTCCACGCGGACGAAGTCGCGGGCGGAAGCTAGTAAATAAATAAATACTTGGGGAGAATCTTACACAAATTTACCTAGTCCCAAACTAAGCAAAGGTTGTATTAAGGGTACTAGGCGAGGCGACGATATATATACTTATATAGATAAATAAATAATTATTTACATAGAGACCATCCATGACTCAGGAACAAATATTCGTGCACGTCACACAAATAAATAAGTACCCATACCAGAATTCGAGCCCCAGGACCTCCGGCTTCGTAGGCAGGGTAGTGACCAAATAGGCTAAAGCGGTTATCAAAATAAAAGACAATGCCAAAAAAAACCCAGCGTCGATTAAAACAAGTCATGTCTAATAAGTCAAGCATAAATATCAGGTTTCCCGTGGGTTTCCCACAATACCATCATCAAGAAGATATACGCTGCAGTTCAGTTTCGTAGCCTTTCATGTTACCTTTCCAAACTATGTAGGTAACAGGAGCAAGCGTTTGTGCGAGACGATTTGTAATGCCTCTTGAAAACAGCTTATTATTAGCTTATAGACATGGCTCAGAAGTGAGATGGGTCGGTAGTTCTTCACCCTCATTGAAGAAGAACATAACCACCTCACCTTTGTTCCACGCCTTTGGTATTCTCTCTTCCAGTAAGAAGTATCGTAAGCATGTTTGCCACCGACGTGGTATAATATATTAAAAAAAAAGAAGGCCGCTAAAATGTTCTATTAGCGGCCATTTGTTTGTGGGTGGCAGCATAAGAATTATATTCTGAGTACTATCGACAACACAGCTAACTGACCATCGGTGCACCTTAAACGCATTGTAATAAGGTTCTATATAAACACGGGATGGTCAGTTAACAGTGTTGTCGTTTGTACCATCGCCAACACAGTTAACTGAAAACCGTGCACTTTATGTGCATTGTAATAAGGTTCAATATAAATAGGGAGTTTTCATGTTTTGTAAGACTTGGGGATCGGTTTCTTGAAAACAAATTACATATTTATGACCTGTTAGATATGCTCGACCTAACCATGTACGATTCATTTTAATAGATTCTGGGTTTATACATATTAGTTTTTTGGCATTCTCCTTTGAAACAGAACAGAAAAAAACAAAATTCGCAGTAAACAAAAAATTACCATCATCCACTTAGTTGAATTTGTCGTGAGGCGCGGCGCGCAAGCACCCTTCGACATTCAGCCATGATTTAAAATCAGTATTTTTTTTACAGGGACACTAAATTACTACATTTTTATTAATTTAGAAAAACACGTTTTATTCATGTTTTTAATTTAGATTTCTTTATAAATACGATATCAATAATCGTATTTGAGTAAAAACCTTCTTGTTTTGTAACTGACGAGTGACTGACAGATACAATTTAAGAAAAAAACCTTCACACCCGTGTTCGTAAAAAAGGCCATTGTAGCTTTGAATGCCTGCGTGTTATAAAGCACTTTACGAGGAAATTTGATGGATGAAATAGTATATTATAAAGGCTTACCTGGCAATCAGAGACATCCTTTGTGTTAACAAAGGATGTCTCTGATTGCCAGGTATTTGACGCCCGAGCCGAATGCAAGGGCGATAAATATGCGATCTGTGGCTTTCTTTATTACCGCTAGTGGTCAGTAAAAAAAATTACGTCTCTCCCTGGCAAGGAAGTGGGATTTCCCGCAGGCGTAGCGTGCGGTAATTGCTGCTTTATGGCCAGGTATGGCGTAATTAGTACATTACGTACCTAGGGCGGTGAATTCGTGAATGCCCATAAATATGCGATCTGGGGCTTTACGAATTACCGCCATATGTGAGTACACAATTTTACGTCTTGACCTGGCCACAATGCCAGTTTTACCGTACGCGCAGCGTGCAGTAAAACTCGCATTATGGCCAGGTGTGACGTAATAGTACATTACGGCGGTAAATTTCTGAATGCCCCAGATCGCAGGTGTTTGTGGCCCGAAAAGACCTTAGTGGCTGTGCTTGCTTTTTTTGTAATATTATACCTATGCGTGGAGAGCCGCACTGGCTTCTAGTCTTACCAATATTATGAAGAGAAAAAGTCTGTAAGATTTTAGCTTTGTAATTTCCGGAGCCCGTGATAAAAAAAACACATGTGTAGAGAGTTTTCTGGATGGACACATGCTATATTTTATTCCTAGGTTTTGTCTAGGTATGTTCTTTGCAATATAAACAGGTGGAGCCGCGTTGACAGCTAGTGTTAAATAACGTATGAATACGAACTTCATCAAAACTAGATAAAATAGTAGGATGATAAACGAGTCACCACATTGTTTTTGTTAGATAGATAGATGTAAGTTACATGTTGTTAAGACAATAAACATAAAGGTACCTAGTGTGTATTAAATTACTCCCACATATCGATAACATACCTACAAAAATAACAGCAAGGCCTCGACCTTTAAAAACTCGCAGTTTTATGGTTTTCCAAACTACTTCCAATTTCGTGAGCACATGCGTTTATGGTCACAAACAAACGTACATTTCAGTTTTTACTCAAGCTCGATGCCATTTTGTAAAAAAAAATCAGTTTGCTGTGTCGTGTTACAATATTGCACGTTTTATTATTTTCCAACCTTTACATATCATCCCAAATTCAGAAAAATAACGGAAAATATTGTCAGTACTTTGGCATGGCAAAAATCAGCACAAAGACACAGCCGAGAAAAACATCTAAAATATGACCGAGCCCCAGAAGACTTAAGAGCCTCATTTACACCATTAGTAATCTCATGTGATGGAGCCTTAGGGACTGAATATATGATTTTTTTGAAAAAAAACAGCATCCAAATTATCATCCAAATGGGAAAAACCGTACTCTCAATTAATTTTCTGGCTAAAAGTTATAAAGTCTTTATCACTCACACGAGCTGTCTCCATGAGAGTGAGAGGCACCAGAAGACACATCAAAGCCTTCGATTGCGAAGACGGAGCAGGAATTCTAAACTAAGCAAGATTTTACAACCAACCTCCCCCTCCGCCCCATCTTTCCTTTTTGCCATTGCCGTTGTCACTCCATGTTTGTATATTTTCTTTATATAATGTATCTCTTCGCGAGTTTTTAAGCAAACTTGTCAGTACTTTTAGTGAAATTAGGTATTATACTGTTATTTTTAATGTATTTTTTCTCAAGCTTGCAATGAAATTTTGACATGACTTACTTCAAATTAGGTCTGGAAATACTATGTATCCGGTGTGATGAGTGAAGATGATATGTAAAGAAATTTCATACAGCCTAACACACACCTAGGCCTGTAAAGCAAACTTCTTTTGTTTTTAAACGGGGAGGCGCGGCGGAGAGCGCGGGCCTGTAGCTGGCGGCGCGGCGGCGGCGGTGCAGGCGTTTTTGTTCAGAATAGTTATTTATGATAGAAGTGCGGAAAGTAGGTAATTCCCAACGAGTGACCATAAACAAAAACACGACCGTCAGGGAGTATTTTTCATCGACACGAGTTGGGAATTACCAATCCGCACGTGTATCATACAACATTTTACAATGCATCATGCGAGGAAATTAAAAATTATACATAAAAGGTGAAATTAGAATTGTCCTAAAATCTCATTCTCGCAGGTGTGTGGGAATATTGGCCCGAAATCCGTTCCCGCATGGCCGCCCCCCGGCCCGCCCCGCCGTGCGGGCATGGAGGGCTTCCCGTGTTTATGTTGACCCATATAAAGGCGCACTTTCAGAGCAAGTGCATTGTAAACGTATTATTTATCTGTGTTAACCTACGAATAAAACATATTGACTACTTTTTATTTTTATTTCATCGCAAGTTTAAAAAAAGCACTATACTAATCTCGGCGAGAAACGAGGTTGCCGGCCGAGTATCCCTATCCACCTTATTTGAAAAAAATGCAAAAGACTAACGGATGAATTACGGATATTGATGGCCCGGGCTGATAGAAGTTTGTCCACCGAATACCCGATTAGTTTGAAGATCAAGGACACTTTTTATCTAAAACGAAGTACCGGGGCGTGGAAGTGCAGTGGTATATAAGATGGCGTTGGTGTTAGGACAATTATCACTTGTTACAAGTCAAAGCTCGACGTCAAACATGTTCTTCAGAATCGTGAGTAACATTTAATATCTTTATTATTTGTACTATTGTATTTGTTCTTGGTGCCCCAATCTTCCGGGGATGGTAGTTGCAATCTCTACGGCAAATGAATAGTATGACTTTGCACCTTTTATGCAGAAAGGGGTGACCTTTTTCTGCATAATGCTATTCTATTAAACATAAAAAAGCCTGTCTTTAAGAACCTATAATTGACTTCCAATAAAAAAAAAAACCAAGGCTATCTTTATATATCGATCTATGAGTTTCATCCAGTCCAGCAGGATAATTTCGTAACTTTTTGAATGTGAAAATGACATGTTGTGTAGAGTACAGTGTTGTTGTTGTTGATGTACTAGGAGACATCAACAATCATTTTCACTTACAAAAAATCGGCCAAGTGCGTGTCGGGCCACGCGCAGTGTAGGGTTCCGTAGTTGCCTGTCTTTCTTAGTTACGTCGACACGCGCGCGCCAAATAAATGGTTGCGTCGACCGAATTTATACGAAAGTTGGCCCCTTCTAAGTACATTTTATGTTGGTTCACTATTATTCGGTAACTAGTTATGCCTACTTAGCCATGATAGTTTTCCTTTTTTTTTACAGGGTAACACTTTAACACACTAAGAGAACGAATATAAACGTCCCACACTAACACTCGCCCCATCCTCCACGGGACCAGGGTCATCCCGTCCGGCCTCTTGCCATCGTCTCTTGACACACCGTTTGGTTCAAGAATTGATGGTGTGCTGACAGTGGCAAGAGTACGGCGGATAATGTCGTTTAAGGCGGCATGTCTAGAGAGGCGGCCTGCGCTCATTTTTCCTTTTAAATTCATTATATTTATTAGTTATTACTGCCACGTTTTTTTTCACATTCCCAGTAGCAGCCATTTAGCCGGCAGGGGGGGGGGCGCACATGACTCGAACACAAATTTGGGCTTTAAAGCCCAATATCTGGCAGACGAATCACTAATTTCAACAAATCGTATTTAAAAACCCATACTATTTTTGAACAAGCTATCCAACGATACTCCACACTGTAGGTTTAACGAGAAAATAAATACATCCCCACTTTAGGAGTAGGGGAGGTACCCCAAAAAAAAATCTTTCAAGTTTTATTCTTCTGTTTTGTCGGCGTGATTATATACCCACGCCGAATTACAGTATTCTAGTAGTAATGGTTACTGAGCTAAACTGAGACTTTTTTTTTGACTACGGAACCGTAAAAATTACAGGTTATGTCCTAATAAAGTATTTTCAAAAAGTTACCCAATTTCCCTGCTGTTTTTAAAATTCCATTTATTTCACTAGTATAAGGTAAACGTCCGAGTCCTCGATATTGCTTTAGTGAATGGCATGGGCACCTTATGTCAAAGCAATATAAGGTTAAATTGGAATTAAGATTATTTTTCTTCATTCCAATTTAGGTAAATTTTAAAGCTAATAGGGATACATGCCCCAATAGCATAATGTGGGCTGAATTTACCGACAATGGGTCAAAATCTCTATGTTTCCAAATAATTAATACATTGCTAAGCTACATAATCAAAAAGCCGAGTAAAGGTCACTTCCAGTCATGCATGTAATAGGTACGTCACATAATCGCGAGTAAAAATAGCGAAGCATCTGTGACGCGGACGGGGTTCGCACCTCGCAACCATGGACATTCCACTTCACTGACTGACATTTAGCGAGAGAGTCCAGCCAGACCGTCCTAATCTCGTGAATGGGTGCCATTCAATTTTAATACAAACATTTTGCATAATTAATTTTAACTACTTTTAAAACTCATAATAAACATAATGTATAGAAACAAAATCCATAATAGTATTAGTTATGTTATAATAATTAAATTACAGAATTGTTTATAACGATCATTAGGAATAATTT
The DNA here is from genome assembly GCA_947049275.1 of Epinotia bilunana. Classification (NCBI taxonomy): domain Eukaryota; kingdom Metazoa; phylum Arthropoda; class Insecta; order Lepidoptera; family Tortricidae; genus Epinotia; species Epinotia bilunana. The sequence goes on from OX346265.1 coordinate 10,146,182, forward strand.
TACTTGTTAAAACATACAGTATTATGATTAAAACGTAGAACTATATTTTAACGAAAGATCGGGTGACATAATATAATGTGACATAAATTATAAAAAAACTTACATATTCTACCTTAAGGCAGGCAGGTCGCCGTTAGGTACGACGACAAGCGAAGCGAGGAGTGTTAGGTAGAACTGCGACCCTACAGCGCGCGAGCCGAGCGAGCGAAGCGAGCGTGCCGTGGCAGCGGCCGGCGAAGCGCCAGAACCGACTTATTTTATAATAGTACACATTTTATTACCCACTCTTGATCACGAGAGGCCTGTGCCCAGCAGTGGGGCGTGTGTAGGCTGATGATGACGATGCTATACTTGTATATTCTTTAAACATTATGAACTTGGTTTTATTGGAAAAAGAACGTTATGAGCATTAAATAGTATACAAAGTGATCATTATACTGAGTGCCTGTTATGCGAATACATTACTATGCAACTGAATTGACTGAATATTCATTTTGTTTTTAAACTAAATAATCATTTCTGCATTTCAAAATTATGCAATTCGATTTATGCAAAATGAAAAATCGAAAATAGTTGTTATTAAAAACTTTACACACCCCTCGTAAATATAGATTGTGGTCATTATCCGCTGGAGCGTCATCGACGCATACAATATTCGACATTGTGCAACTTAGCAGTCAGTCAGTGCACATTTGTAAGGGATAATGAACAAATGAAGGGATAATGAAATAATGGAAGGCTATAATCTGATTGTGTGCGAGCTTATGGGGTCTCATTAGTTACGGAAGTGATGATATCTCTAATGTAACTAATTCGTAATGAGTGAGATAATATGTAGGGAAAAATATTTATAAGTAGGGACTTACATGATTTTGACTGCCAGATAGGTAGATACAGATATGATTATATTTATAATTCATCATCCTCCTACCGTTATTCCCGGTTGTGCCCTAAAGTAGCCCGGGGTCCGCTTTGATATCCAACTCCAAAATTTGGCATAGGCACTAGTTTTACGAAAGCGACTGCTATCGAAATTTTCATCCCATTAGGCCGGACCGGCTCACGATTTTTTGCCTCACCGAAAAGCTAACGGTAAATATTCCGTACAATGTTCAGAAATACTCATTGGTACGAGCTGGTACTCGAACCCACGGCCGCCGCTTGGCAGCCGTATGCCTGAACCACTAGGCTGCCGTATATGTATTTATAATTGCCTATACGGTAGCCTAGTGGTTGCAAGCAAATCTATCTTCTAGTTGGTAAACTAGAAGATAGATTTGCTTGCAAAAAATAAATATAGAAAATCAGTTTCGTTTTAGATTCACGGCCATCTAGTTCAGATAGGACCACATATCTATTATATATTGTACCTTATTCCATATATGTAATATCAGAATTTTAACGGAAAAAATCTTTAAGTTTTCTTCGTTTATCAGGGATATCAAAGGGAAATATTGCAAGGTAAACGTCTCAGTCCTTTGCCCATAAATGGGCGTCCAGTTAAAAATAAATATTTTTTTTAAATAATAAAAAAAAAACCGCTTCTATCATATTCAAGTATTTTAAATATTTTAATGTTATGCTGGAAATAAAGGCTATATAAAAAAAAAGTCTCAGTGCCCGACGCTTTGATGCCCCGCGATTGAAACCAACCAAGCAATTGACAATCATTGTCAAATATAAATTTTAATTTTATTACAGCCGCGCGAGCAACTTGCGTCTGCCTATTTCAAAGTTATAATATAACCTAACCTACTTGTCAATAACTATCCAGAAAGACTTTTCGTCTTTATAATATTACTAGCTTCCGTCCACGAGCTCGTCTGCATGGACCCGGGATAAACACTATCCTATATTTTAATTCAGGTTATAAACTATCTTCGTGCAAAATTTCATCCAAATCGGTTGAGCCGTTTAAGTGTGATTGAGTAACAAATATCCAAACATACAAACATCCAAACTTTCGCATTTGTAATATTATACCGGGTGTACAATCCAAATGTGTCAGTATGGATAACTCGGAAACTATGAGAGATAGCGAGATCTGTTCTTAGGAACCATGACGTCAATTTTAGATTTAATAATAATTACATTCAATTCACTTTTTTATACATAACCGGGAATCGAACCTGGTCAATATTTTTGTAACCTCGTTAAGTAAAAAGGACCAAATTTGCCTATGAAATCTTGTGTAAACACAACTGACAGTAAATTAGACTAAAAGTCGTGAATAATATGAATCCATCATCAATTATCTGAAGAGACCACTTATATACTTATCTTATTTGCATCGGTATTATGCATTACAAATAGCGTTTATTTAAAATTAGAACGCATTTGTTCAGCGGGTGTACTAATTCCTTTAAAATTTGAAAATGGAATACTGTTTTTGGAATTAACTTCAAATGAAACACGGCTTTTCATAACCTCCTCGTGTTGATTTTTGATAACTTTCACATTATTATTGTGTTATGTGTTGTGTACTGTTTATAAAATGCGTTTAACGAATGAAGAACAGTTAGATCTATTGGAATTGACAAAAAAAAATGACATGGTTCCTAAGAACAGATCTCGCTATCTCTCATAGTTTCCGACTTCTTCATACTGACCCATTTGGATAGTAGAGCGTTTCTCAAAAAAAATGCCACTATTATTAATTGTACTTCTAGTAATTTTATGTTAACTATTTCCACTCAGAATCAGGAGCTCCTTCGACCCTGGTAGGACAAAAAACTGTCCCAAAGATATTTTTCCTATTGTGTTACCATTTACCATACACTTTGTATGGTGGTAACACAATAGGAAAGTTCAAAAATGTATGAACATTTTGGGACACTTTTTTTCTCCTAGTGGGATGGAAAGACATCGTGATTTTGAGTAGAAATAACATAAAAGTTGCAGAAAATCTCCGAAAAAATGTAGTGGCATTTTTTTTGAGAAACGCTCAGTACACCCGGTATAGTAGGATTATACCTTAGACTATAAAGTAAGCATTTTTTTCAGTTCGCTTTCCTCGCCCTCGCGGCTGTGGCCTTCGCCAGCCCCAAACCCGACCCCCAGGTGCTGACCTACTCGGCTCCCGGTGTCGTCCCGGTCGGCTACTCCGGCTACTCCGCCTACTCCCCGTACGCCTACTCCGCACCAGCGGTCGCTGCCGCCCCTGCCTACCCCTACGCTTACTCCGGATACTACCTCCGTTAAGAACATCTTGTGACCGCTCTGAATATGGACTGTGAACTGCCAGACGATTTTCAATAAAGTTTATTTGCAAATTATTCGAGTGTTGTTAATCATAGGAAGGCAACCTCGTTTATGCATTGATGGTTAATGGACACTGAGCCAGCCATGGCCACTAAAGGCACTGAATATTTACTTCTGGCTGCCTGTAGTTATATATATCCTTGAATTTACCTACAGTACCAACGTTGTGCCACGAGGTTGGTAAGTGTGTTTTTACGAACGAGTGTCTATAAGAAGTATATTAGTCTCGACACCGAAAGCTTAGGGCGTTGATGGCTCGAGATTGTAGAAAATCTTACCATCTGTATCGCACACAATGCTTATCATCACATTTGGGAGGAAACAAATAAATTTAAAACAAAACAAAACTCGCAGTAAAAAATACTGGATGTGAATCTTATTCGTCCACTTTGTTGAATTTGTCGTAAGGCGATTTAAAACCACTGTTAAAATGTACATATATACTAAATTACTAAAATTCCATTTTGATATCTTAAAATAATTAAAACATGTGTTTCACTTGTAATGCTGGAAATGTGGGTCATATTAGGCTTAGCGAGCATGTACCTATGCATATTTATGATTTTTAAAACATTTAATTGGCCAATTAAAACGGGTGCACTACGTTTTATATAATTATTAATTTCATTTAATCTATTTTAGTTTGATATACCTACCATTGCTTATTATAATGTAACGGATGGTATAATATTGTTTCAGATAAATTTCAAATGATCTAATGTAAAAAGTGATATATTGATTTAAGGCTATAATTACAATTAGTATAAAAGACATTTACTATATTGTCACTTGGTATGAAACGTGTTTATCATAATGACTTACTTGACATAATTCGTACCTACGTACCTGAGTACCCCTGGGGGTGTCCTGTGGTCTGGTTGAGCCGATCGGGTGGATGGTTGGACAGGCCCCCTGCCTCTGGCTTGCCTTTACTGGCCGTTCAGAGTGGAGTCGCAAGAGCTGTTGCTCGAGGGTTGATGTGGACACCTAAGTGGCGAGTTGGCTATATGTTTAAAGTCCAGTGCCACCTCTCTTCCCCCCAGCTTTCTGACCGGTGTTGCCCTTAGGCCATTTTTTAATGTCGCTATTAATAGGGGCCCATCTAGCAGTTGGCGAGTCACCGTTTGCCAGAGATAAAAAGTGAGACAGTTTTATTAGCCAGGCGTCCGATGTTTCACCCAACAGCCCAGCCACTAGTCCATCATTTTCACCCAATAACCCGTTTCATTTAGATTCCATCAACCATCAATAGGCCCTATACTCCTCAGCGGGTGCTGTCTCTGTGTGCGTCCCATGACACGGGCAGGGACAGCATCCGCTCGGTGTACTCCTTGCATTTTATTAAATTGTCAAAAGGGCCTCTACGTGTTGGCTCAGTTGGTACTTTGTAGGTACCTAGCTCCACGCACGCCTCCCAAAGGTCCGGGACGTCATTGTCCCGTGAGCGGGAAAGACAAATATAATAATAAAACATCTTTATTTCGAAGAAACGGACTTCATAGTTGTTAGTAACAAAAGAAAACGATACAAATAAATTAAACTTAAAGCTAAAGGTTATTTTGTTTATAACTGACGCATGAGTGACAGATACAATTTAAGAAAAAAAATATTACGCCCATGGGCGTAAGAAAGGTTATTGTAGCTCTGGATGCCTGCGTGTTATAAAGCCCTATACGAGCATGTGTGATGAACAATATATTACAGCATAAGCAGCATCTGCGAAGACGTCACCTAAACTACGGCATACCTGAAAACGAACCGACTACGTATATATATTAAAGAAGCACGTTTCAATTTTAACACGTTTCCAATAATTACGTCTCATAAGTGCCGTACCGTACCTACGTCACAACAAAACGTGCCATAAAACGAATAGGGCGAGAAGCTAGGCGCTCTGTGAGGACTCGTGGCACGGCGCACGATGGCAGTGGGCGGGCATTACTTATGTAGGTGCCGTCTCACCCGTTTTGTCGCCACGCGGAATAAAAACCACTGTTCATACTTCTGATCTAGCAAAGTTAATCGTATTAATATCAAGGGCAAAACAGTGATACATTGAATACATTTATTCGCAATTAAGCTTATCGACTTGCAACTATACTTCATGTTACTGGTTGTATCGACATTTAAGTTTATGCCTGCTTTTAATCATACTAGTAGGGCAGTTTCAGGTGATAATGTGGACACGCTGGACAAAAGCACCAATTTTTTTTCAGGTACTCCTTAGTCAATAGCTTTAAGTTTTTGATAGGAACCAACTCTTCCGTCAGCCATCTTTAATTTTATGGCGGTCATTTTGAATTTTACGTACATATCATTAATAACTCGAGTTTTAAATAACGTAGAATCACAAACTTATTTTTTAGAGTCGAGTTTCCAAAGGATATCAAACGTAACCCTGTTCCTAAGCTTCCGCTGTCCATCCGGCTGACTGCGTATAAGCTAGACTGTTCAAATTTTTACAAAAGTGATTTTTCTATTGCTGATTTAACATACATTCATAAAAATAAAATAAAAATTAAGAAGTGCTGTCATACATGAAACGTAATTTTATGGCGTTTTTTTGCCCGCCCATAACAATCGGTATATCCCTAGAACCGTAATATGTAGACACTTGAAATTTCCGCAGATTATTTATTACTATAGCCTCTATAATAACAAGTAATAAAAATATAATAACGTTAATAGTTGGTTTTTTAACATAACTTAAACCAACTCTAAGAACAAAAGATGTTTACATGTATATGCAGTGTTATATCGGTAAAATACTTATCTAGTTGAATTCCCTGACCCCAAATATGTATATTTAGGCACCAAGTTTGTGATTCTAAGTGCCTTAGAACTCGAGATATTAATAATTAACTATAATAAAAAAATGGCCGGCATAAAATAAATATGGCCGACGGAGGAGTTGGTTCCTATCAAAAACTTAAAGCTATGGACCTAATAAGTGCCTGAAAAAATATTGGTGCTTTTGTCCAGCGTGTCCACATTTACGACAATTTGTTCGAGCACTCTGCCCCACTATACGGGTTTAAGTATAAAGTAAGTTTGGATTATGTATGTACTAAAAAGTATGAAACAGATAGGTAAGAGTCGAATGCAGTCAACTGCATATCAAATCAAATGTATTGTTTATTTGTTGTTTTTTTTCACAAGTCTGCACTAGGTATGGATTAGTTTCACTAGAAATATAAGAGGTATAGGTACCATATGCGTTCCGGTCCGGGTATATAAATATAGCATTACATATCTGGGACATATTGTTACTCATGACTTGAAGGATGATGAAGGCATGATGCTGATGGAGAGAGAGCGCAGCACGGCTATCACGCGAAGGCGCGCGAGCTCTCGATTTTTCTCGCACTATCCGTCTCTCTCTCTTATTAGAACACTTAGAACAAGAGGTATAGTGCGAGAAAAATCGAGAGTATATCGCGGCCGTCCCATGATAGACGTGCAGGGCGTTGTGTGTGAGGGCCAATAAGTATGTTAGCCCGCAGGTTTGCGGGATGTTCAAAAGCAGTTAAAATAACGCTGTTTAAAGCTTATACATATTTGTTTTACCGCCTTACGTGAGTAATGTACTATTGATGTAAGTTAACATCTCTTAAAGTATTGGTATCTAATTTGGAAGCAGCTTATATAAATCTGCCTATGTATGTCCCACTCCCACTGCTGGGCACAGGCCTCCTCTAATGGATGAGAGGAAACGGACAATAGTCCCCACGCTGGCCCAGTGCGGGTTGGGGATGGAATGTACTATTGTATCATCATTATACCCTACTCATCTTAGGGTTATGGCAGTTTCACTCTTAGGAGCCCAGCGTGAACTACACTTTTCGCTGGTCTACTATACGGTAGGTACTAATAAAAGAAACAGAGACTATATACGCATTGTAAGCAAAAATAACTTCATAAACTTCATCGATAAGGTGAAAGAAAACACAAAATAGGCGGAACGATAATTTATTGCAAACATCCAATTAGTCTGTATTCCTTTGAGTTGTTGAAGTCGGAATTTCTTCAGAAGTACTTGGTGTAGGTGAAAGGCACGGAGGCAGGGTACAGCCCTGCCGGATACGCCGCCGGGGCAGGGTTGTAGTGGTTGTAGAGCACGGGCCCCCCGGGTATGTAGGGCGACGGGTATCCCAGAGGGGCGCTGTAGACTAGCGGGGGCAGCGGGGCCGGCGCAGGCGCCGCGAGGGCCGTGGCCAGCAGCATGGCGAAGAACATCAGCTGGAAGTAACCGTATAATAAGTCATCAAGATATTTTTTCTCAAACATGCAATGAAATATTGACGTTGTGTTCTTCATAATGGGCTGCGAAGTGTCACGTTTCGTGCGCAGCGAGACGAGAGATCCGTAATGGCATTTCATACAAAATTGGAGGCCTAGGCCGGCAAGATAGTCTTTTTTAATTTCCATTGCACAATTTTTATTTATTTCATTGCAAGTTTGAGAAAAGCACTATACATACCTCGGCGTGAAAACGGGCCAGCCTCATAACTATCCGACCTCGCTACGCTCGGCCGTCTATATGTACTCGGCCGGCAACCCGTTACTTCCCGGCCTCTGTAGTAATGAACTATTATTTTCAGGCAACATGCCTATATTTACAACCACTAAACCCACCTTCCAGACTTACAAAGATATCAATTTCAAAACGGTAACACAATAACACATCAAGACGGCGTTGCGCTGCGCATTTTCTGATCGTCAAGGAAAAATACATCCGAATTATACCTATTGATTTATATTTTTATTCGAAAGAACGCATAGAGTTGAGTGAATGAATGACCATCTACATTGCAACATGATGGGCCAACGATAATGAAAGGAACGACTCTTTGTTTTTTAAAGTAGTATTGTACTCCAGGCAAAATAAGGTTTTGAAAAAAAATATTTTATAATACTTAGCGTTTTTTTTGTTGATTTCGTTTTCAAATGTTACTTATTCTAAGATGATTTTCCACCCGGAGGTAATTATGTAGATTTAAATGAAGCATGCATTGTCTTTTTTTGTAAGATTTATCTTGAATATTATAGAGCAAATGTAAATGAACCAAAATAAAGACAAAAATATTTATTAATATTTTTTCTGACTTATCAGAAACTAGTTAATTTATCATTTCTTTGATGTCTGAAATTTTGTCGGATTTTGTCGCTGGGTAACTATTTAATTGATAGGCTATTATAAATTATTTCCAAAATTGTCATTTTTTCCATACAAGTTGTCAGTTCATTGACTGGACTATAGGAGACGCTCACGAGCTAAATCGGCAGGACTGCTTATCAAGGTCACAGAAAATCAAGTATAGATTGACCTTGATTTAGCTGGCCGCCGTGCTTCCGACACGTATCCACGCGGGCTGAATCACGCGGCTGCCTGCGTGCATTCCTGCCCTCCAGGACCACAAGGTTGAATTCCTAAAATGTTGAAATCCCGAAATGTTGACTTTCCCAGAAAGTTGAATATATTTAGTTTCGCAAAATGTTGAATTCTTATAATGTTGAAATATTAAAAAGTTGAATTCCCACAACGTTGACTTAAAACGATAAATAATACGAACAGTTTTGACGGAGCCCCGCGGAGCGGGGCTCCTATTTCTGGTCTGTTGGCCCTTCGGGCATCTGAAGATACCTAACGAACCTAACCTACCTACCAGTTGAACTACCTGGTGGGTACTACTGGTAGGTAGGTTAGGTTCGTTAGGTATCTTCAGATGCCCGAAGGGCAAACAGACCAGAAATAGGAGCCCCGCTCTGCGGGGCTCCGTCAAAACTGTTCGAATTATTTATCGTTTTAAGTCAACGTTGTGGGAATTCAACTTTTGAATATTTCAACATTATGCGAATTGGACATAAAAAGAACTCAACATTATGCAAATTCAACATTTTAACATTCAACATGCTGCAAATTCAACTTTATGCAAATCCAACATTTTAGGAATTCAACCTTGTGGTCCTGGAGGATTCCTGCCGATATCGGCCCGTGTAGCGTCCCCTTATTGCGTCTTTCGCATACGATGGAGACAGCGTCAAAGCCGCAAATTACGTGATGTTTCAGTACTTTTTATAATTTGCGTAGAAATTGACGCTGCTTTATCGTGTGCTTAGAGTTTACATACTTTCTACAGACGAGACGGAAAGGCTCCTATGCAACTAAATTATTAACTGGTCTGAAAATCTTATAATGGCTGACGGCTTACCATAAACAAGCAACTTACTTTGGGCGGGTAATGGTATATCGCAATCTCATACTAACTCAGTTGCCTCATAAAAACCGGTCAAGTGTGAGTCTGACTCGCGCACCGAGGGTTCCGTACAAACTTTCATGAATTTCAGAAGTTACCTCGTGGGTACAGCGCCGTATCAGTAAATTTTGTAAATATAACTTGCGTGACCAGTGAACTCGGTATATATTCATTTCTCAGCGACAACTCTTTATCACGTGAACCCATTTCAATATTCATTAGAATCTAGTAGGTGAGTAATTGGAGATATTTTTTTTTAGATTAAATTACAAACTTGGACTAAATAAGTTACCAATTTGTAATATAATCAAAAAAACTCCAGAAATATTTCTTGAAGATTTCAATAACAATTACGTAGATAGATACCGTTATATTATTCCTGTCATATTTAAAATAATGTTAATCTTATGTAACCATTTTGCTGCATAAATCATTATTAAGTGTAAAAAAATGGTTTTAAAATGTATGTAAGTTACATATGGGTTTCAATGTGATCTTTAAGGTTTATTCACATGAACCATAACCTGACCAAAACGCAGCTGAAAAAGTGATGACGCACAACGACAAGACGAGGTCGGGCGATAATATAAATGTAAATAAATAGTTCTATTCACTCTTAACCATTGCGTCACCACTATTTGCCGCTGCGTTGTGGTATGGTTGTGGTTTGTGTGAATAGACCCTTATTTACGACTAGCTTTATCTGCCCGCGACTTCGTACGCGTATAAATTATGGTTGATATGCTTATGTTAAACCATACTACTGTCAAATTTGAAAATAAACCTTTAATTTCCATAGACTGTGCGTGTAACAGTTCAAATTCTCGTCGAATCTAAATAAACACCCTCATTAACTTGGTCGTCAATAATATTATTTACCTTATTTTTTTTTTGCCCAAAGTATCCTTTTAGAGAGCGCTCCCTATGCGAGCCCCAGGTCCGAAGGCCCTAGGGCGAGCCCGACGGACACTACCTATCCTCAGGTGTAAGCGAGACCTGAGGCCAAAGTTTCGAAGGTGAGCGGCGAGGCAAGCAAGGCCTTTTCGTTGGAATGAAAGGCCCAAACCTTTCTGCGAGAGCGGTCTCAATGTGAGCAATGACCCCTAAGGACACTCATTATCTTCCGGTGTCTTACACGCGAAATTTGAGGGCCGAAATCCCGAAGGTAAACGGGAAGGCAAGCGAAGAAGAAGCGAAGCGAAGGTTGAGGTTTTCGTAGGAATCATTTTCGGCCTTTCATATGAAAGTATATATATATATACCGGGTGTACAATCCAAATGGGTCAGTATGGAGAAGTCGGAAACTATGAGAGATAGTTAGATCTGTTCTTAGGAACCATGACGTTAATTTTAGATTTAATAATAATTACATTCAAACTTTTTTATTAACTTTTTTACCTTTTCAATTATTTAAACAAGATTCCATTAGTGTTGTGCTTCTTGCGACTTGCAGAATTTATACACATTGATTTTGACCAGGTTCAATTCCCGGTTATGTATGAGAGTTAATAAAAAAGTTTGAATGTAATTATTATTAAATCTAAAATCGACGTCATGGTTCCTAAGAACAGATCTCGCTATCTCTCATAGTTTCTGACTTCTCCATACTGACCCATTTGGATTGTACACCCGGTATATATTAATATATACTCAACTCTTCGCAAAATTCCGTTTTGTCCAAATTTTATACCCGCATCCCTTGGTGTTGGTGATCACCTATGGATTAATCGAGATATCAGATAAGTACCTATTCAACTCAACCTAACTAACAACTTTAGATGACCTCTGATTTCATAGCAAATATAGGAAGGCAGAGATCAAGGTTGCTGGTTTCTCAATATCAACACCGACCTCGTCAGTGACTGAAGTTCCAATATAATTAGGTCTCTAATGTCTAACAGTTACTATCGGTGGAGGTATCAACCAGTTTTGGTTAAGTTAGGTTAGGTTAAAGTAAGCATCGTGGTAGAATGCACTAGCGATCCCATGGTGCCCCCCGAAACGGCAGAGAGGGTAACGCCGCAGAGGTTTTAGTGGGTATTCCCTTTCCTTATGGAGGGGTGAGTCCAACATACCCCCCACAATGGGCTACCCTGGGTCCCGGGGGATGCGTAAATGCATTTCCTATGCGTCAAAAAAAAAGAAAAAAAAAGTTAAAGTAAGCACCAATTGAAAACGAAAAAAATTTAAACAAACAATGTACCTATTGAATTTGACATTTAGTATGTAAATTCAATACACTGTTTGGGGCAAAATGGGGTTGAACTTTGTGTTCCCATACAAAGTTCAACCCCATTTTTTAACCCTTTTGCAACCTTCTTTGCATCTTTATAATTTTTATAGCCTAAAACTTGGCTGGGCATTTTCTCGACAGATTAGTAAAGTTTGCATCAAAATCCGTTCAGCCGTTTTTACGTAATGCGCGTACACATAAACAGATAAACAGACAAAAATTCTAAAAACTGTTGGAACGTGTTCTGTTATCGATTCTAAGTATGCCCAGAACTTTTTTTCGAATATCTTACCAAGGCGTCCATTTTAGCATAAGAATGTTGCTAGTTTGCGCTAACGTGGAACGTAAAATACGTAAATTGGATAATTGTTGAACGTAAAATACGTAAATTGAATATTATTGGTCAGATTAAATTGGAATGAAATACGCATTCAATTGGAGAACGTAAAATTCACTCGATGACTTAATACTTCTTGTAAAACTGCGACAGGGCGGTTCAAAAAGTAACTTATTAAAATATTGTATAGGTACGCCACGATTTACTCCGAACCCCACCAAAGTTTAAAAAAAGTTTAAATAACACATTATTTAGTCTCAGTCTGTGATGTGTCTGAAATATGTGAAGGCCGAAACAAAATATTGAAACTAAACGGCACTAGTACAGCATTCAGTACAACGTGTATCATCATTCCGTAAGACTTAAATTGTTGGAACAATTCAGCCTGACTTTGGAAAATAGGGTCATAATGGCGTAAGACTTATTAACTTGAGAAGTCTACACTTGATTTTTAACTACTATAAATAATTCGAAAAATCTTTTGAATCAAGGAATGATTCCAGTTTTTTATTATAACCGGGGGGTTTTAATGCGCGAGAAGCAGCTTTTAAGAGAATGTCTGCATAAACAGTCTTCGGCGACGATTATTTATGTTTGTGTTTGCGATCTGATTTCGCATCTGACGCGGGTCCAGCGCTGCCGATCGCAACGCTTGTCCATAAACAGGACCTTATCAGCAAGGTTCTACAAGACAGCGAGAGCGGTGTCGCGGCGAGACAGACTATCCGTCTCTTTCCAATTAGAACACTTAGAAAGATATGGATAGTCTATCTACTCTATCTCTCCGAGACATAGCTTGCGCGCCGTCTTGTCATAACCATGCAGCAACATAGCAAGCATAGACATTCCTATGGTCACGTCTTCATAAGTGACTAAGTGATATTTTTATGTATAGCTTACGACTTTTACATATATTTTTTTACGTTAGAAAAACTAAATAGATACAGATAGTTGTAGTTGAGCCAACGCTGACCGATCGTTATCTATATAAAATAACAAAGACCGCCTGTTGTCTACCTCTACCTACATGTTATTGTATTGTTTTTCTTTTTAACTGCTTTGTTTGTGTGAGGGGTGCAATAATAGTACATTGTGATACAAGTGAGGTATGTTGATAATTTCACCAGAGGCGGAATTATCACGCGAGCCGCAGGTGAGCGTGATAAGAGAGCCGAGGATGTAATTATCAAAGCTCACGCGTTTCATACGACGTTTTTCAACACATTTTGCGGGGAAAAAATCCTTTTCATAAGATGAAAATTTGATAGGCCTGCCAAGTTATTTTCCTTACTTATTGATGTCAACAGGTTTTTACTCACATGTTGAATACATCGTCAAGAATTTCTAGTGGCGTCCATGCTTTTTATCACTTTTCTAGTCACCACGAACCAACATTTTTGTTAATAACCAAACACGCATTAACAATGTTTACAAATATCTGTGAAATAACCTATAATGGCGCGCATCAATATTTTTTGTGAAGTTTGCGCAGTGCGCGCGCATTAGATGAAATCTCTAAACAGCCAATACAAAATAAAATAAATCATTTCGTTTTAAAATGTTATCTTTATTAATTCATGTAAAATGTTATCAAAAGTGAATAGTTTTACTAAATTAACCGTTTCTATATCATATCCAAAAAGAAATAGTCAATTAAGTAACAAAAAGGATTTAATTTGTTTAGTCGAGTAAGAATCCATTTGCCGAGAATAAAAAAAAAATCTGTACATTCTGTACAACCCGGTTAGTTTAAGAATGCACCGTGTGCATGCATACATCTTGCTGCAAGGTGGCAACGTGACTTAATCGGGATATAACCATAACACACAGGTATCGTAATGTTATTAAACACGCGTGTTTAATATCCAGGATTATGAGCCTAGAAGCGACACAATAAGAGGTACGTTACGAGCAATTGTGTTGAAAAGAGTATTTGTATTGTATTGTGTATTGTAAAGTCAAAAATGTTTAATTATGGGTGTGTAAGTGTGGTACTTATATAGCTTTTGCTGGAATCGTCCGTGTATACTCGTTACTCGACTAACTCCCTTATTCATAAAACTTAAAATGCCTCTGCTAAATAAAATGTGCTTTGTCCCTTTCTTACGAACACAAATGTCAAAGTGACAGATAAAGACAAACGAATTTTAACGGCATTTTAGTTAAAACAGGCTTGTAGAACGTTTATGAATAATGCCGTAAGTCTGTACAAAATCCCATAGCGGAAGTTAAATGCAGGTCAACTTTATTGTCTCCACATATTACTCTCTCATTACATGTGCTCTAGCATTGACATAAGTTTTCCGTTCGTATATCAAGATATATACTTATTTATCTACGAACTGATGCAATAGACATGGGGCTTACTAATGTAACGATTTTTGGGTAACTGTCCTAATGCCCGACAATGCACTAATATTCAGTTCCCAATTTCAATCTTGAAGCATTGCCACAAAGGCATTGTAAATTGACAGCCGTGACAAGTGTGTTTTCAACTATTGGAATTAGGGTGTCGAGTATTGGAAGGGTTACGTGAAACTTGTTAAATCTGGACAAACTTGACGAATATCTAAGTCTACAGAATAGTTGTATGTTTAAAAACAATAATGATGTTAGTCTTACCAGCTTATACATGTTGCAAGTAGTTCGGGTATTCAGGGATGAATGATACCCTTCGTAGGGCAGCCGCGGTTTTTATACCCTGCCTGTGTACTATGCAAGAATGCAAATAGCAGATGCAATGACCTTTGCAAGCGGCTCTAAAAACTGGATCCAGGCAAAACCGGGACTAAAAAAGTACATTTTATTATGTTCCTAAAGGTTACTGGCAGTTAATAGTAAACGGGTTTCTTTGTTTATCTCCTAAGGTTTGTTTTGGCTCAGATTACTATTATAAAGGGAGGGCATTAGGATTGGCCTAATTTTTATTTCACTAATATAAAAAAAACGTATAAGAATGCCAGCTTAGGAATGTAACACATGGCTGTAATTTCATCGCTGTTCATACTGTATTGGCAAATTTATGTTTTAATAAAACCCAAAAGTAATCGGACTCTCTTAAGCATCGGTCTATTGATAGTTTTCATAGAACCAGAAACTCATTGTTCTAACTAAAAAACGTATCTATCACAAATAAAATGAATTGGCAGTAAACCCAGTAAACCACGGTCATTATTTGCTATAAATCATCATCATCATCATATCAGCCGAAAGACGTCCACTGCTGGACATAGGCCTCCCCCAAAGAGTGCCAAAGTGACCGGTCCTGCGCCATCCGCATCCAGCGGACTCCAGCAACCTTTACCAGGTCATCAGTCCACCTATAAATAAATCTTCTGATTGTTCTACTTTTGACACATTCATTCCAAAAGGGTTATTCAGAGAATATGAAACTTATGTTCCAGTGCCACTTTTAGTATTATTGTGTGTTTTAAAGATCGTAAAAATGTGATATCGCAGTAATAGATTACTAGCCCATCGCTCACAACACACTTCAACCCTGCTCCCTTAGTCGAGTTTTACGACACCCACGGGATGAAAGGTGGTGGTGAAATTCTAACCCGACACCACACGGGACGTTTACTATTTCTTATCTATTAACATGTCCAGTGTAAAGTTTTTGTATATTAACTATACTTCTATACTAATATGAACAGGTAATGTTCGTGACTATGCGAGTTTCAATGTTACAGATCATCTTTGGTGAAGTTTATTTTAGTTAAAATGGCGAAAATGCACTTTATGAAAGTGTGTTAAATAAATTTCTTAAAATATCACGCCGATAGCCTGCGAATGTCAAAAGGCGTTTTTTATGGTTGTCGAACCACCTTTTGTCACTAAATATGAAAGCAAAGAGATGTCAGAAAACTGACCGCAGTGTGGCACGTGTAAGCTACTGTTTGTTCTATTGTACATATTTATATGCGTAATTACTCACCACCCTACTTGTAGATAACAATTAAACAATAGATGTCGGTAATGGTTGCTTTTAAGTACTTCAACTAAAACAAAACGAACTCTAGGTCCCATTCAAAAATGCCTTCACCTGTTTATGTGAGTGAAACTTTGGCATGCATGTGGGCTGTTATTTATACGCCACCGTTCTTATGGCCGCTCCACACAATGGGCCATCCTGACTCATCACACAGGACGCGGCTATGCGGTAGAACGAGACATAAATATGTCTTACTCCCTTTAACGCATAGATGTGTCCTGCATGATGGGTCAGGATGACCCATCGTGTGGAGCGGCCATTAGTGATACGCGGGCAGTCCCGCGGGGGCCGCTAACAATATTTAACTAATGAATGTTAAATTTGACCATTTTCATGACGTAAACTTCAAGAGGTAAATATTATGATAGAGCCCACGCTTTAATTTTAAAGGGTACCTTTATTAAAGTAGGTCAATGCTGGGACTTGAACAGTCCATTTCGTTTTACGAATGACGTGATTTATGGATTTAATGAGGGGCGAGATATCCATATCGTTTTCGACAATTACTGAGTTTACTTAGACGTCTTAAATATAACTCCACCGATACGATGTCGACGTAGAAGTGTATAAAACTGACGCAAGATTACTGGTACAATGATTTGTATCAATTTATCATTGTGGTGTGTCTTTGTCCTACCGTGGCCTTGATATGCACAGGCTAAGTTCATGAGTAGCCATGAGCAGACGCCTTATTCTGATTTCCGGAGCAAAGCCTTCATTCATACAAACGACTCTAATGTTAAGAGAATAATAATGTAGATTATTTTGAGCGTGAACCTATAGTTTCGCCAGATTCGAAGTCAACGAGAACCTACATTCATAGCTAGAATAAGGTTATATTTATACAATTATTTGAAACGGGTCCAACGCAATTTTTATTTACCTTTATTGGTCGTGCCCTTTTTTTGCCCTAGACAATTAGTACCTAAAATACATTCGGGCAGTGAACTTTTTTCGGAATAGTGAAATATTGTGCACCCATATCTCTGCTGATAACTTGCTGGGACGACAGTCATCTGCCACCATAGTCGGTGCAACACGTGTCGAAACGTCAGAAATAAAGGTTAATAAATATCGCGTTACACCTGTGTAAAATAATATAATAAATATGTGTACTATACAACACGCGACATTTTAAAGTGTTATAGAATACGGATGTACACCTACTGCATACATTATATTCGACGGATGTAAATTACAGATTGATACAATAAATTGTCGTTACAAAGTATTATGTATGTGTATTCTGCTATTTAGACTATTCAATTCATGTAGGTAACGTACCTATTCAATTATTTATTTCTTGAGAGGGAATACTTAACTAAGGATTATGTAATAAATACCTAATAAGGTTTATAAGAATACCTAATTGCAAAAGTGTTAATAATTAGTTAACCGTTAAGAGGTTTCATGTTCCTTTCTATGTAGGTACAAACGACAACACTGTTAACTGACCATCCTGTGTTTATATAGAACCTTATTACAATGCACTTAAAGTGCACCGATGGTCAGTTAGCTGTGTTGTCGATAGTACATACCTACCCATAACGAAATTAACCACAGAGTTGGTTATGGGGGCTGTTCATAAACTACGTCATCGTTTTTTGACGATTTTTGACCCCACCCCCCTATCATCCTTGAATAGCCCCATGATAGTAGTAGTACTATTACTTATTCTGTGGTGCTGGTTGGCTCTCATTAATTAAAAAAATCCGAAGAATTACGATGACTTTTAAAATAGGTACAAATTTTAAATCTGATAATGATACGAATTTTACATCTGGAAGGAAAGAAGGTTACGGAATACATAAAAAGGTTTACAAAATCGAGCGCTCCCTCTGAATCCTAATTTTGTTTTTCCTGAGCCTGTCACAAGTAGGTACAAATTATTACCAGATAAAAATTTCAAGTCCTGTCAAAATTCCTTATTTTCGCTCGCGTTTCCATTTGTTTATATTTGAAATTGTTTAATTTGGCAATGGACCCGATTCTACGTGCACATGGCGTAACTAGCCTAAAACTAAATTGTCTAATTTTTAGACATAATTTAGGAGGCAGATTAAAAACGAAATATTTAGAATAGCATTTAGGCAGCTAAGTAAGTTGTATAGACCGCCTAAAATAAGAAACGTCAGATTCAAATTAGCGCTGTCATTTGATTATGACAGCTGCTGTGGCAGTTGCAGTGTTTTAGCGACACCTAAATAAAATGAGGAAGTTTAGAGGCCACTGTAGAGGGTCCAATGTTGATTGATTTAAGTTTAGATCGTAAGAAGATAATGACGATTAATGATAAGAAATATATTTATTTAAAAGTATACATAAGACGATAACTGACATTAACAAAGTCACAAAAATTTATTTATCTAGCGAATAAAGATTTAAGAATGCCTGAGACTTGGCTCCACGAAATACCTCACAACTTTTTACGGTGCAAGAGTTCCGAGACTTGGCGTCTTTTATGGGCTCTCACTTCTTTTTGTAGGTTATTGTGTTATCAATACATACAAATTATGAATTTCTTGCTTTTTAATTTTTAGTCCCATTCACTGCAAATATAACTTTGTAATCCTATAAGTATGTTTATATATGCATTTATATTTATGTATTTATATTTATGCAGTTGGTGTGTCTAGAAAACTGGAGTAAAATTGTATATATTTTTTAGTTTTGCCTTGATTTATACACTAAACACTAATTGTATTCTAAATTTGAAGGTGAGTCAGTCAGTGACAAAGTTAAGAAACTTTGACTACTTAGTTATAATTATTGAACTACTGGTTCAAATCGAATGAAATTTGAAATATATCGTGTTAATACAATGCGTGCTTGGTTACTGAAAATTCAGGTTTCTAGTTTTATCCACAACGAAGTTATAGGGGGGTCGAAAATGGCCTGAACTGCTTCGAGAAAAGGATGGTACGGCCGTTCGGCTGCTTTGCTCGACTTGGATAGATAATATTACGTAGTAGTATTTTAATGATTGAATGGCTAGTGGGCTATATTTATCATCTATCACTGATTCAATCATCACATAACGTACCTACCTACTTCTTAGGTACAGTTAAAAATATCGGTACAACTTACTCATAAATATGTCCACTCACTCTTGTGTCAGCGGATTACGGTTTCGATACCTACATGAGAGGATTAAATCGATACATATTTTTGCACTTGACTGTAGGTACTTCTTATAGGAACTTTTGCGAGTATTATACTCGCAAAAGTTCCTATAAGCATAGGTAGGTACGTTATGTGATGATTGAATCAGTGATAGATGATAAATACACGAAAATTATGCCAATTACCAGCATCAAAATGTAGGTACAGTCAGGGATATTCAGTCAGGATTAATATACGTACCTACATGAAAAAGAGCATATACGCCATAATTATGACACTGACCATAGAGTCCTGTACAAATATTTATATACCGGGTAACTGTACATATCGGGAAAAAATATAAGTTATTTTTTTAACGAAAATTAAACAGTACAATTATATTGTAATCGATTTATTCATTTACATTTGATGCTATGACAATATATTCTCAAACTAATAAAAGCTATTGTTTAATTTAAGAAGTCCCATTTGTAACCCGCGCTAAGCGTCGTTTTGAATTTAAATGTCTTTGGTCATGATAATGTTATGACGCGTATTACCTATGAGATAACATCAGCGCAACTCACAACTTGCCTCTTCGCTTCACCGCACGTTCTTTTATAAATTGAACCCGAGATTTGTAACAGTAGCGTAACCGAAATTCAGACTATTCACACTAAACTAGTTGGGCTAAGGCACAGTATAGAAGATTAATACAGTAGGTAATCTGAGGCCGTTTAGGAGCGTTCGTTACCTACTTTCGCTCAATGCGCAGGGCTGTGTCAAGTTTGTGGCTTGGCATACCTATAATATTAATTTTGCTTTTAAGTATGCAAAGTATTTCTGTTACAGTTTAATAGACAATATTGTATACACAAAGTAATAATATTATAGATAGTTAGGTATGTGTTTTTAGTTTCCCACTTATTGGAATATTTTAATACCACTATACTATGCCTAAAATATTTCCTAGTAAGTATAATAGTTGCTAAACTGCACTAGGTTGGTAGGTGCTTAGTTACAAGCCTATTCGGCTCCTTTTGATATCGTGGCACTGGCGGCTCGCTGTCTTCATACCTACGAGACGGCTTCCTTTGACGTAGCGAGTGAGAACGAGCGAACACCGCAACGGCGCGGCCCCGATTGAAGCATTCTCCATAACTCCCGAAGGCTATGTGTGTGTGCGTACTGAACACGCGCGCATGTGTGCAGCCGTGCGATGTACCTTTGTTCGAAGTTTATCTACTGTTCCTATACTGTGCCGAAAGTCAGACTATTCACACTAAACTGGTTGGGCTAAGGTGAGTTGTTATTAAGCATTGTGAATACCAGCTTTGAACGGCTACTGGATAAAAAACAACGGTGAGTCAATGCTACGTCAAGTTACACAATTGTTTACTGGCTTTTTTCGATGTGAGATGATTTAAATACTCGTATGTTTCACCAAATTGACAAGGTTTTTAATTTATAAGCAGGAGTGTAACATGTAAAATGTGCTATGAAATATGAATACGGCAAAAGTCTGCAGAGTAATGATAAATCTTCGTACACTCAGATTACAGTACATTCACACAGTACCAGGTACATTTTCGGATTGTTCTTTTAAATTACCTACGATAAAACCAGTCAGCGTAAGAATAGGGAAGACTGTAGGCCGAGCTGTATAGGGGCGCAGCCGCAGGGTTGACTAGAGATGCGTAATCTTGTACGCTGTAAGAAGACCCGTATGAGTACGCGGACACTGGGGAATATGGAACTGTGGCAGGGGCCGCTGCTTGGACCGGTCCAGGCTGGACCAGAGCCGCTGATGTGTACGGTGATGCATATGGTGTCACGAACGGCGAGGCCAGGTATGGTGAAGTGAACACTAGTGGATTGGCTGCTGCTGCCCCTAGCACTGCTAATAGCTGCAAAAAAAACAATGCTCATGTATCTTTCAAATTAAACGATAGCTTGATATAGGTATTACTGTCTTGTAAAACATTAACTTTTATGAATAAATATATTGTATCTTGTCCCTAATAAATATCAAGGGACCATCTTACACAAATCGAACTAACTAGCCTTATACCTTTTTTTATACGTCGGTGGTAAACAAGCGTACGGCCCGCCTGATGGTAAGCGGACACCGCAGCCTATAGACGCATGCAACTCCAAAGGAGTAACATGGGCGTTGCCGACCCTTGATATGTTTGAGGATTCGCCGTGTTGACAGCTGAAGGAACAAATTCCCTCGCTCTCAACACAACGCATCCTCGGGAGCTCTGGCGACTTTGCTCACCTCCAGGAACACAACTCTACTACAGAGCAAGTAGTAGTGTTATTATCGCTGTGGTCTTTTGCAAGGCGGAGGTACTTCCCCAGTTGGGCTGCTCCACATTCGAGTAAACATAATAAGGCTTGAGTTCTGCATACTAGACGACATTTAACAGTATAACTATTGATATACATAAAAAAACACGCAAGAGTTGGAAACAAATATAGATAATTTTGCCTTAGATACCGGGATTTGAACCCAAGACCGTCAGCTCCACAGGCTGGGTGACTACCCATTAGGTTAAGCCTAGCTGGTGGGAATTTCGTAACAAATATTGTGATATCTGAGATTAGACATAGAGATTAGACACGAGATAGCTCACCGGAAAATAACATATCTGTCAAAATTGTTTCAAATCTAATTTTAAATATTATTATACAGCAAGTCGATCACATAACGCATTGTACGTACGTTAGGTAGATCCAAATGTCAATTTTTATATGGAAAAATGACAGTTGGATCTACCTAACGCGCGTTCAAAACGTTACGTGATTACCCATCAGGCCCCATTCATTCCAAGAAACGTTAAAACAACATTTTCCCCAAAACATAAGAACATGCTTTTGAATATAAAAGGTAAAAAATAACTTACTATTAAAATCCTCGCCATATTTATCTTCCAAATATTATGCCTGACGATATGAACCAATAACGGGCAGCTGTAACACAGCTGTATTTCAAATGCAGTAAAATTCATGAAGATGTCCTTACTTATATACATATTTGGGTCCGGTTGTAACAGAAGAGGAACGTATGGTTATCACTGTGAAAGAATCGATGCTTTGAAAACTAAACTATTACCAAGGCCCCTTTGAATGGCCCGGCCGAAAACAAAGGAATGTATAATCGCAGCAGAAATATACGAGCTGTGTGGTCAAAACTTCATGTGTCTATGATGACCTTGGTTTCATTTCGAGTAACCAGATTTAAGTGTATTCAAAATCATTAGAAATAATGTCAGTTTGTACAACCACGTCTTATATTTAATGTGAAAATTAAACGAACCTTAAAACAGAACCCGTTTATTGTAAATCGATGTGTCTAGTACAAGACATTTTCAGTTGTTTAGCGTTTCAGGAAGTAAGAGTAAGGGCTGGCGGCGTAGGCGACGGGGGCAGCGGCGTAGGGTGAGTAAGCGCCGACGAGAGGGGAGCCGTAGCCGTACGAGCCGTAGCCGTAATCGCCGTACGCGACAGGCGCGGAGTACGCCAGAGGAGACCCGTAGGAGTAGGCGACGGGGGAGGCGTACGATACCCAGGGTTTAGCGGCGGCGAAGGCCACGAGGGCGGCAAGGACAACGAACACCTGCAAACAAAACACGATACCTTCGTAAAAAATAACACGAAACAAAAATATTTAATAAAATAATTTGTTTCGTTAAGAAGTATAATGTACATCAGCGCCATCTGTCCCGTTAATCTGAAACTACCTGATGTGTTTAAATTAGGATGGAGCGGGCGCACAGCTCGCCTATTAGAGTGGTCCTAGAAGGCTGTGAGCCTTTCAAGAGAATACAGAGAGGTGGCTATTCGTAGCGGGAATATAGTTGAAAGATACGCGACATCCGTCACTGTCCTCGTTGCTTAGTGGTCAAGCACTCTAGCGTTGATAGAGAAATCGCAGTTTCGAGTCCTGTCGGGGGCTAAAGACGAAGATGGTTTATGTTTCCATTATATTCTTTCTCTCTGTATCATATCGTTTAAAATATGATCGGGGTAACTTCCTCGTTAAAAGAATAACACAAAACAAAAATATTATATAAAATAATTTATTTGTCTAAAATAGGCGATATATAATATTCTACGCCTGGTTGACGTAACTGGTCACCGAAGAGCTGGCGGCTTTCTCGCGCAACGCATCAGCACGTCTAGCACACGACGGCTGCGACATACTCTCGATTTTTATCGCACTATACCTCTTCTTCTAAGTGTTCTAATAAGAGAGAGACGGATAGTGCGAGAAAAATCGAGAACTCGCGCGCCGTCGCGTGCTAGCCGTGCTATTGCAACTCGGCGAGGAAATGCCGCCGGCATCCTCGGTACAATGCCCCGAGGGCATTTTTTTAGATTTAACTTATTTTTAATTTATTAATTTAGCTAACGTTAGTTATGTATCTTCTTTTTTATAAAAAGAAGCGGTAAAGTACATACCAGGTGTGGCTTGTAATATATATGAAATAAATTTAAAGGATGACTCCATAGTCAGATATTCCAGCAGCATCCGCAGATATTCTATATCGGTCCCAGTGATTCAAAAGTATTCAATTCGGATAAAATGATATTTGAAGTTGTGATCCATAAGTAATGAAACTTGATATCAAGATATCGTAACATGTACCTCATTAAATATCTTGGTAGAACACTGTGGTCATAGTGATTAATAGTGTCTTTGTTTTCCATATATTTTTGGAGGATTTTTTAGATTTTGCATGATTTTTTTGTATTTAAAATGTATAATATACGTGTCTGTGTATCTGTCTGTGGTATCGTAGCTCCCAAACGGATGGACCGATTTGAATGCGGTAGCCATGTTTCATGAAAATCTGTTTAGCCGTTTTTGAGATATTGGACTTTGAAATGAAAATGTCGGGGGTTTTTCAACTTTTCTAAGTTGTAACTAGTTATATCCTAAGCATGATAAGGTCGCGCTATATATGAAAAACAAAAATGTATAGTCATCAGCACTTTTTGTTTCACACCAAAAATTTAGGTAATTTGACCAAGTAGGTATTCACAAATCAATTTGATTATTAATCCACCTACTTTTAATACCGCGACGTGGGTTCAACATTTTTTCGTAAATTCCGGTCCATAGAGTTGATTGTACAAAATAATTGATATTGAATTAAGTATAAATAATAATTAAATACATATTGTTAGATAAATTTTATCCTGAATAATAATTCTATCGATTAGCGTAATAAAATAGCGAGTGTTTGTTTTTTTAATTGTAGTTAGTTCGAATCCCGGGCGAGGCAAGCGAGTTTTCGAAAATCTTTGAATGCAGTTTTGTTTCTTTTTAAAAATAAGGGATATCTCCTTTAAGTACACCTAATTAACTAGATATCTTAATTGTTAGCACTTGAGTAGGGTAAACGCAGGTATTAACGACCCTCTTAAGGCAATTTTAAAATCGACCTTACTTTTTAAGTATACTGGTGGCCATCACATTTAGTATTTTAATTTTATATGTTAGTGTTAAGTATAAAGATTATATTTGCTCGGTCTAATGCCTATAAATAAAGGATTATCGGATTAAAAAAAATATAAAAAGTGACGAAGTCGATTGTTGCTATTACCGTCCTAAAATAACGGCTGTGAATCTATTAACGATTTTTATGCAGCTATTTCCGATCGTTACCAGGGTATGTCTTAAAACTACGACTATAAATTGCCTACATTTTATGAGTCGGTAATACATTGTCTTTACATATTTTATTACCGACCCATAGGAGTCGGTAATGGCAACCATAAGAAACCATTACCGACCCATAGAAGTCGGTAATAACTACCATAAGAAGCTATTACTCATAGTTTCTTATAGTTGCTATTACCGACTCATATGGGTCGGTAATAGTTTCTCATGATTGCTATTATCGACTCATATGGGTCGGTAATAGTTTCTTATGGTTGCTATTACCGACTTCTTTGCTCAGGTTTGGGTCGTTAATAAAATATGTAACGACAAACATAAAATTTATTACCGACTCATAAAAAGAAGGCATTTTTTCGTTCTGACTACAAAATCAATTGTTAGTGATGAATATCGCAAAAAATATGAACAAAATAATACGTCTTTAAATGAGAAACAATCATTTACGAAGATTACTATAAAATATCGATCTACCGAAATTATCATAATTTTGGTTAAACTGACAACGCTAAAATAAGAAAACTGGACAACAATTTATGTGTCGCTAATAGATTTTTACAAAGACTAATTGTTTAGCAAACTGGTAAAAAAAAACTTGTGTTATAATGCAATATAATAACATAAAACAGAGAAAAACTAAACATTACTTTGCGGCCATTACCGACTCAGGGGTCGTTGATAGCTGCCACAACAAAAAGTGGCGAAGCTATCACCGTCCTTTTTTAATTCATAGTTTTAGCGGTTAAATGTTTTTTTTTTCAATAAAATGTTGTAAGAAATCAAAAGCTGACACTTAAAACGGATATAATTAATAATACACGATAAAGTATAGGGTTCACAAATTCGTACAAATGTCTTAAGCAGAAAAGTCACGTACTTACTTGGAGGAACAAGAGCCAGTATGGCGCGACCTGCGTCCGCGCTTCCCCCGCAGAAACTGACCAGTTTTATCTCTTTTGCCCACTGCTACACACACTAACGTTAAAGTATACGATGCTCAAGGAACAAGTGCGTGTAAAGCTTTCCCTACTTATAGCTAGAACAGTTCTGGAAAAGTAAAAATAACGAATAACTATAATAGGTCGGTAATACCTTCCGATTTTCGATGGGTCGTTAATAGCTGCGTTTACTTTACTTAAGTACAAAAATATTAATGTTATTAAATGGATAAAAATATCTTAAATTTTAATGTTTTAAGAAAACCGTATCGTAAATGTGCGAATTAATTTTTTAGGGTTCGTAGTCGGCATACCCTTATAATTTCGCCGTTTTCGTCTATCTGTATGTCTGTCGTGGTTTATCTCAGTGATCCTGTCTACTATACCTACTTATATACTATCGTAATGAAATAATTTTATTAAATTAAAACTAAGTTAACGCTAAAAAGGCCCTTGAGGCATTGTACCGAGGATGCCAGAATGCAATGCTGATGTGTTGCGCGAGAAAGCCGCCAGCTCTTCGGTCACCAGTTACGTCAACCAGACGTTTCGCGATTTCCGCAAATAACTTTTACGCACTGGGGCCCCACGGACCGAGGGTCTCAAAGCCAAATGGTACAAAGTTGTACTCTCTGCCGAGACCTCTATGTTTCATACGTTGTAGATTTTACTTAGTAGTCGTAGTAGTAAGCTTAGTAGTAGTACTTAGTCCGTTGGAGGTGGGATGGTGCCAGTGTGTCCCCACAGGTAGCGTCCCACAAAAGCATCCGTCCCAAACTCCACGGAACCAAAGAAACACCATCAGGTCTTTTGCCATCATCTCTAACAATGCCAGGCGGCACAAGAAGAGCAGGCACATTGATGGTGGCAAAAGACCGGCGGATTATGTCATTAAGTGCCGCATGTCTTGAAAATATACTATACTTATACATAGAGTAATAATATAATCTCGCTTACAATATGATAAAATTACATCTTGAAAAAAAAAAAAATTTCTTCCAGAGTCCATTCCCCTCTTAGTTGACTATCACTGGTAACTGTCAACTAATAAATCAAGAATCAAGTTATTTTTTAAGAAATTTACTTACTTCAAAAACCAAAAAATAACGCAAAACTTTTAAATAATATATTCACTGAATGATTACTTACCAACTTGTACATGGTTGAAGCAAAAAGTTGCAAATTCACTCGAAAATCACAAAAACGAATGATGCCACTTCTAACCTGACCTGCTGTTTTATATGCGATCTCAAAGCCCGTACCTGTTTAAAAACAAATCGTAAAATAGACCTTTTGCTCCATATCAAAGATCGAATTTGAGTTAGTTTAAGACATCGACGATTTATTTTATGTCATACATACAATTCAAGGCCGATTTGGCGAACTGGATCAATTTATGTACTCCTCATGATCGGTTGTCGCAAAAAATATATATATTGAGGAAGTGATGTTGGTGCTAAAATGTGGAAGGCTAGCATGATCATATACTTTTACTTACTCGCCGTGTCAGCAACAGTGCATTGAAGTGAAGTAAGAGTGCCTATACATTACTACGAGTTGAAGTCAATATCTTATTTAAATATTAGTTGAATAATTATTTATTTCCAAAACATAAAATCCTTACTAATATTATAAATGCGAAAGTGTGTGTGTGTGTGTGTTTGTTTGTCCTTTCACGTCGCAACGGAGCGTCGTATTAATGTGTTTTTTTTTGGAGAGTGACATAGGATACTTTTTCCAGCGGGAAAACATCTAATTCCCACGGGAAAATTTCAATATGTTGCATTTTCCTATAACCTCGCGGGCGAAGCCGCGGGCATCAGCTAATATAGTAATAAAACGAACAAATAAGAAATCTTCGTCAAAAACAAAACACAAGCAATCAGCCACAGGCATCGTCAATAGCATACAAATAATATAAGCCGCAACAAGCTTTGTTAAAGTCAACCCGGACTCGGACGGCAGGTACCTGGCGCAAAGGTACCTCGCGGCATTTCCCCCCTGAAATATGCTGGACCAGGTACGAGCCAGCCCTGGGATCGCAACCTCTCTCTCTCAAATGCTGGCCTTTGTTAGTTGAATTAAGACTATAAGAAGAAGGTTCTACAGATATATTTTAACCTTTAAAAAAGGTTATATCCAGCTCCCAGATACCTACAGATACAAGGAAAAAATCCAGCCAGGAGTGCATACACCACATCCTATGATTTTTCACCACATTCATGGGCATTGTGATATCAAACCCGGATAACTGCTTAGGATGTACAATGCTAGGCTGCTACTTTGCTCATATCGGTGAGCAAAGTACAGAAATATGTGACTGTAATTAATATCCTTTAACGACCAATATCAAAGTTATTAACATACAAGATATTTAATAGAAATCCGGGTTCGAAAGCTTTATTCAATTTGACGGCAAAGAGTAGGTACCAAGTTGTATAGTTACATTCTTTACAGTTGCATATAAAGTAGGTAGGTATATATTTTTCCAAGTGACTACAATGCTGGACGAATTCCTTCACGTCCGTTATTTTTTATGTCATCCAGCGATAATTTTTGATGACGGAGTCGGATTTTGTGTTTTTCTTGTATTTAAGTTAGGTTTAGCCTGGGTTTAGAAAACTCAAGAATTGATAGGGCGATCCATGGCCAACTAACGGAACTCACTTACAAAGACCATTAAGTAATAATGTTCACGCATTCAGAAATATGAATATTTTCGGTCGTAAATAATGCAAACACCATTTAGAAAACGGTTAACGTTCGGTGCATAAAAATCACAAAGGAAAAATTCTTCAAATATAATTAGAAACTTCACCGATTTCTATGACATTTAATAGAATTAACATAAAAATGCACATACTTGGAACTAGTTGGAACTAACGATGTAGCTACTAGCTACGCTAGCGCTAACTACGGAATACTTGAGCTAGCTAACGGAATTCATCAAATATTATCAGCATAAAATATCAATTTCATCGTTACGTGCTTTTGTTTATTATAAGCCACTGTTACCGAGTGGTAAGCCAAGCGACTTTCAAT
This sequence comes from Epinotia bilunana, assembly GCA_947049275.1. NCBI lineage: Eukaryota > Metazoa > Arthropoda > Insecta > Lepidoptera > Tortricidae > Epinotia > Epinotia bilunana. Next base: position 10,175,035 of record OX346265.1, read on the forward strand.
CTGGAGGTCGCAAGTTTTAACCCCGGTTCGTACCACTGGGTAAAAAAAAGGTATCTACTAAATATTTGATACCTAACAGTGGCATTTCGGTGAAGGAAAACATCGTGAGGGAATCGGTCTAATCCAAAGCGCAATAAAGTCTAGTTTTCCCTCTGTGTTGGAAGGTCAGATGTAGCGATGTGCCGTTGTAGCGATCAGATGTAGCGATGTGCCTGGGAATATTCCCGGGAACAATGGGAATATTCCCATAGTTATTAGGAATATTCCCCAAGCCGAAAAAAACAATTTTACAAAAGTACTTCTACAAGTAGCATACACGACACAAAATGTTATAATTTAATGAAAAAAATATCAAAAATAAAAATTACGAATACATAATATGAAAATATTCACATATTAAATGGTAATTGAGATAAGAGGCCAGGAGTAGTATAAAAATGCAGTTTTTGGCGAATGGCATTTTATCTGTCGGTGCACTATTCATTTTAACTACTTTTAATAAATATTTTTTTCATAATTTGTACTTTAATATTCCTGTTTGGGGAACAAGGGAATATTCTTCGGCACATCACTAGTCAGGTGGCAGTCGCTTTCGTAAAAATAGGGCTCGTTTGAGCACTACCGGGAAAAACGCTAGGAGGATGATGAAGTTTTTTTTTATTAATCTTAAAATGTATATCGTCCTATTACCGCAAATACCGACTATCTGCAAAAAAGTAGTTTTGAGATAATCGCATTTTAAGATTCTGATGTATTTTTTTACGTGTTAACATGGTAAAATATAGTCTGTATTTATTAAATTATATAGTTTATCTTATCTTGTACTGTAATTAATAATGAAACATTAAAAAAGTATATTATATTAAGGGTAATTTTACGATATTAATAAAAAAGTCGTGTACTTAGCTGGTTTTACCTGTAGAAATATTTTTAGTTAATTTGACTCAGAAAAATCATTATACGCCAGGGTTTCCGATAGATTGAGCTTTATTTTAGATAAACGATGCAAATAAGACACAAAATGGAAAAAAAATGTAATTAATTTTCAAGTTATTATCAAATTCAATGAAAATTGCCCACGACATAAGTGGTTTTACTTGTAGGAAATATTGAAGTATATAGTTTAAGGTCTCTTAACTTCTAATAATTTAAATCAATAGCTCAAACCATGTCTTTAAATATGTTTAAATCTGGTTTAAATGTATTTCTAGTAATTATATAATTACAAAAAACTTATTCGAGGTGTTTATATTAATAATCAAAGCCAAATTTCCAAGTTATTAATTTATTAAGAAAAAGCCTATTACATTAATCATCTTCCTCACTACTAGATTCGCATGCGGCAACATCCGGTACACGATCTATTATGTTTGCATCACAATTAAATGACCTAAACCATCCGTGATACTCTTCGGGTATAATCCCTTTATCGCAAAGACAAATTAAATCTTTCTTCTTGGCTGCTGAGATTGCCAAGGGCTTGTCGTATAATTGGCGCAATTGAAGACAGGGTAATGCATATTCAGGGGTTGGTTGCGGTTCTACTGAATTGGGGTTTGACTTATCACGTTGCTTCCCTTTCCTGGTACTGTATCTAGAGCCGGATTGAGGTGTCACTGTCTTGCGAGATTTCAGTGCGGCGCTGGTATCAAAGTTTAAATACACTTCAGATACATCATAATTAAAGTATATTTTTGGATCACCTTTCACGTACTTCATTTTCTTAATTTTTAGCCAAAGAACTTTGTTTCCGTTGCAGTCTTTAGTTTTATTTTTCAGTGTATCTTCAGCCAGCTGTTTAAGATCAAAAAAATCGTGGTATTTAAATTCCTTTACGTGGTAGGGATCCTTTTTTACCTTTTTATTATTGGCTCTATAAACACCTTTTGACCTAGCACTTAAAAATGTTTGCCCAGTCCGTCATAGAGAAGATGTCTTTGTTCCTTTTCGCATTTTCAATGCTACTATGCATGGAGTCTGCTTCCATGTAGGAATGCCCCGACTCCAGAAAGTTCTGTTCAATGACTTGCAGATGATCTATGTTGTTAACGGCCCAAAGTAAAACAGCTGTAACATTCTGGTTTCGATTTTGGCCACCGCACGTATCCGAAAATAACGAGACACTTGTCACATCAGTAGAAATACAATTAGACAGATAGTGATATAGAATGGAGCCTATCTCTGCGCTGCCTTTTTTGCCATGAATCTCAGACCAATTAAAACAAAAGGCATTATTGGGTAAAGCACTTTCGTATATAGTCAAATTGTATACGGTCAGTTTCCGTACATAATACAACAAGCCAACTTTTGAGCATGGTATTTGCAATATTGCCTGTAAGTCAAAGGACACTGATAGAAAGGTACTATCAGCCGCTGCTTTTGATTTGTGTTTTTGTTTTTCAGCCTCGCAAGCAACTTTCCTCTCTATATGTGCAATGTAAGACGCTTCTAGTTTAGCTTTTTCATTTTCTTTCGCTAAAGTATACTTGTTGCATACTTGACACTGATCTTTTTTCGGGACAAAGAAACTGAAATTGAACTGAGTCGAGAAAATTCGGCGGTAAGTTATTTCAGAAACAGGATCGTCTTTTTCATATTGTTCCAGGTAAAGGCTGTACATTTTGTTGATGGAAAGTGTGCCCTCTAAATATTTACGTTTAGATTGATTACGCACGTAATGACCCTCCATTTGAGGAAAGGAAGAAATATGATCAACCGCTTCTTGCACTTTTTCAGGGCTTGTTTTTTTAGGTGGAGTTTGATGCCCACGTCCATCTTGACCAGCATAAAATCCCAGTTCATCTCTGTGCTTAATTGCGTCATTAATTACTGAAGGCGAGATGACCAAAGTAGAGCAAAAAAATTTCTGACACACTTGTCGCTTGTCTGATTCTGAATCAAAGTAGCACTTGGTACTGTACTGCCTTGCTGGGCGTTTTCTCTCCACTACGACTCTCTTCAAAGGATGGACCGTAACTCTGGCCAGTAAAAAGTTTTTTTTACCTGAATAATCCAAATTCCAGTACATGCGGCAAATTTTAGCACGGTCTTGCTCAGTGAATACATCTGTACACTTAAATAAGCATTTATTACAGTCAATCGTCTTTGGGATTTTTGGAGGTCTTATTTGATTGTTAGTCATATACAAAGACCCTTCAGCTCGTCTTTTTTTTGCTATATTTTTTTTCCATCCATCTGGATTAATAGAACGCCAACGGCTTGTAGTTTTAACCTGACCCCAAACTAAATCTAACATGTCTGATAATATTAGAGTAGCGATCTCGGAGGCTGTGTCTGTGTCGTTGTTATCAATTTCTTCATATAGTCGACTTGTACTAGGTTGTGGAGAAGTACTAATAGGTGCCATACATTGTTCATGCTGGCGACTTGTACCAGGTTGTGGAGAAGAAGTAATAGATGGCATTGATTTTTCATACTGGCGACTTGTAAAAGGTTTCGGGAAAGGAATAAGAGCTGGCACGCTTTCATGGTCTTTAGAGCCTAACAAGTCATGCGAAGTAACTAAGTCACCATCAGTAGAGTGCTCCAAGTCTATGTTATTATTCATCTTGTTCGTAATACCAGGTTGTGGTGAAATGATAGACGGAATATTTCGATTGATCTTTACACCCAACAAGTCTTGCAAAGTAATTAAATCATCATTATTGCTACTGCAGCAGCTGTTAGAGGAGTTTTGCTCTTCCACTGGATGATAAGTAGGGTCGTTGTCTGAGAAATCACCGCCAGCAAATAACGACTCGGACTCTGAAGATGTTTCGGATACTCGCTTCACTCTAAGACTCGGTATTGGTAAGATAATGGGCGATTGCTCTTCATCCGAGTCCGTATTAAAAATATTACTCATTATTTGCTTCATGTCCTCTGCGATACGTTCCTGAGATTCGTCAAGATCGGAGGCCTGATGATGTTCCGTATCCCGCTGATATTCATCTAAATCCATTAGAGGCCTCTGTCCAGCAGTAGACGTCTTTTGGCTGACATGATGATGACCTAAAAATATAAAAAAAACATCCATGACTTAGATACAAAATTCTTGTGATCATCACCTAAATAAACTTCCGTAGCAACAGGCAGTTTGTTCTTATTGCACAATGTTTAACATGAATGTGTTTTCTTAAAAAAAATAGACAAAAGACTACCTTAATTATTTAATTGTGCCCTGATGTGACCGGATTCACGTAATGTCACTTACAAATCTAACTTAAAAACCGACTTATGAATACTCGATTCACTTATTATAAAGACAGAATAAGAATATTAGACTACTTATTATATTAACTTACTAATGTGGGTAGCCAGACACACTACAAAAGTAAAAATAACAATAAACTACCTACCTACAACGACAAAACCCGCCGGCGAGCAACGGGCCCGCACTTGCGGAACTTGACCTTGACTTCGTGCATTAAAAGCGCCACAATAAATACATACTACCATCACAATTGCATTCATTGTTACACTGTGTAAATCTATTTCAATTGATGCATCACTCTAAGGTTTAATGTAACTTTTATGTGCCTAAAACCATAAAAATACTAACGTCAAATTTGAATTGCGAGTATTATCAACAAAATAAAATTACTTACAGTCTGCATCCTTGTTTCCCGTTGCCAGTCCAACGAGTCTTCTGCTTCTAGAACTCATTTTATATACACCGTCATAAAACAGGGAATTTACCTCTTTTTACGATAATAACAAACCGTCAAATCGGCGCATGAGCAGCAACTGAGTGAAGTTAGCTGCGGCGCGAAGCTCGTATGCGCACTTAGTCGTTTCTTCCTGTACAACTTAGTGTTTAGTCGGAGTAAACCTGTACGGGTAAAACCAATTAAGGTGCCGTACAATATTATGGCAGTAAGATATTGTCGTTAATGTCTATAAAAATGTTCTGGAAAAACGTGACAACGATATTTGATCTATCTAAAATATAAGTTAGTAGATACATGTGTATGCTAAAAACAATTAAGTATAAATAGAACATATTTCCTGAGAATATATTGGGTCATGTTCAATAAAATGTTAATGCAAAAAAACACTATATGCCTATAACAGTTTTTATCTGAAGTTAAAAACAAAAATAAGCGTATTATCATACACAAATGCCGCAAAATTAGTAATTATGTCGCTTTATACTTTAGCTATCTCCTGAACGAGGCGTCGTAGCGAAACAGGGGTTTTACCAGTCTGTAGATATTGAAAACATATTTCTTTTGGTATAATAAAAGGCACTTCGGCTAAAAGTCACTTAGTTGGTATTTGCAGTAATAGGACGATATTTATTTCATAATTTATTACGTTTATACGAATAAGTTACCGAAGACTGTTGAAAGCGGAAGCTTTAGGATCAGGATAGTGTTTAATTTGTTTGTCGATATAATACACATTATGAAATATCATCCATATATATTAGGCATAATCACAGGTGAGCGTTTCGGTTGTATTTTTACACAATAATATAGTCTCCAAATTATGATAAATAAATTCAACTTAAACATTCGAAACTATTTCATTGCTTCGTTATTAGACGTAGTACGCAGAGTAAGGAGAGTAACTGTAGGCAGAGTAGGCGAGCGGAGAGTAGGCGCTGTAGGCGGAGTAGGCGACGGGGGCGGTGTACGCCGCCGCCACGGGAGCCGTGTACGCCGCCGCCAGCGGCGCCGCGTAGCTCACCACCAGGGGCTTGGCGGCAGCGAAGGCCAGGAAGCAGGCGAAGATCAGCTGTGGATATTATTAATTAATTAATTTAAATTTTATTCCATAGTCCACCATTGGACTAAACAGGCACGCTATTAAGTTTATCTTTAATTATACGATAAATACACCTCAAGATGTCGTTCTGGTAATTGTTCGTTTTGGGATAGTTAGTTTTTAAGGAATAGCCAGTCTCCAAATTGGCATTTTTACCAATTGTTTCGCACTGTAATATCAACAACAAATGTCCATATTCGGAAGTCAAGATCCGTGAAAATTGTCGATGACTAAGTCAAGCCTGCTAGATTGAGCGGTGGTTTGGAGTTGGGAACAAACATATTATAGCTAAGCTAAAAGCTAAGGACCACAAAGCACCTATACGTCTTATATAACTGTTTTGTTTTTCAATAAGATTTAGAGCACGTCAACTTACAATCTTGTACATGTTGATTGTTTATTTAGACAATGCGTATCTAACACTGATGTTAATGTCCCGTCCTGAATGTTTTATACGATTTTATGTTGACCCCCCATTCTACTTGTATTCGATTTTAAAAGGGCTCTTGTGTTTTATAATTTCTTTTACAATACGACCTTATGGAATAGTGGTGGTAGCATTGTGTTGGCAGCGAGCCGGCGCCCGCGGTCGCGATCGGGCCCTCTACGCGACTTGAATAATTTTGATTGCACTATAGATTTTTTGTTTACAGGATGACTATTAAACAAGGTATTTGAAGTAGCTATGTTACATTTTCAGGCATGTTTTGTTATTTCATTGAATTAAAAGTTGCAATGCTAAACATTGAATGTGTAGGTATATAAGATACAATACAATCAAAAAAATACCTAATATAACCTAATATAATAACCTTAGATACAAACTACGGTAGACAAATGCCGGTTTTGTCGCTAAAGAGCGATCTCTTCCAGACCACCTTGGGTAGCCGAGACAAAGAAAAAAAAACAACCGTAATTGTCGCATTAGGAAGTTCAGTATTATTTACCGTTTAAATTTTAGGTAGGTTGGCTTCAACATTAAACCAACGTAACTAATCATTTAGTGAAATTATATGCGAAACTGGTGAATTAATTTAACTACCGATCGACCACTCTATTAAATGTCGAATCACATAAACTTCTCGCTGTCCCTTAGTCTGGTAAGTATTTAGTCTGATAAGTGAATCTAACTCAAATAAGTTTCTGTCAAAAAATTCATTTTTGGTATACCGTCATCAACTACTCATTAATAATTGTATTTTTGGTACCTAACCTGTTATGGTTATCTTGTAACGTCTAGACGCTGGCGGTTAGGTTAGGTTAAAATAATTGCCGTTCGTTTGTTTAAAAAAAAGTTGTGTTAGGTTTAGGTTTCAAAGAGATAATTTACTTTTACCTTTCCTTTTACCAATTTAACAAAAAAGCAAAACTATGGTTTTAAATATTATGCAACCCGATATGGACCCAGTTCTAAGATTTGTCCCACACTAACAAACGAACAGGTTAAATATAGTTAAACATAAGCTTGTAAAAAGAATCATCCTATGAAGTCATTCATTGGCAGACTTACAATTCGCCGTCCATCAAGGTCTCAATGGGCAGTCCAGAGTGTGTAGAACATTCTACTGTCGTTAGATGTGCCTCTAATTACTAACACATCCTTTATCCATGACACATACCTACTATATATTGGTAAAGGTGCCTACATGCTTCATGGTTCTGGACGTTCAAGGGTAACCATTATAGTTACCTTGAACTTAGGGTGTCAATATCATTGGCCATATTAGAAGTTATATGGGCAGATCTTAGTGAAGCTTAGCAATGTCAACAGTATAGGAGGTCGGATCCAGGAAGGTACCGGTATTTGGAGGAGGATGGGCATGCAGCCAGTGACCAGCCTCTCTGGCTCCGACCGCCAAAAGTCTTGCGCGATCGGGACCTGAACTGCGAGTGAGAGGTAATCACGTAACATTTCGTACGCGCGTTAGGACAGTTTAACTGTCAAATTTCATATAAAATTTGACATTCAGATCTACCTAACGTGCGCGTGCGTACAGTGCGTTACGTGATCAACCGGCTGATTTAAACGACACCATCTCGTAAAACCATTGAAGTTTTTTGTTTTTCATACCATGACGGCGTGGCAAACAAGCACACGGGCTGATGGTAAGACTCCGTAACTTATAGGCGCTTGTAATCCTAGCGGATTCACAAGCGTATTGCCGCCCTTTATTGGTTTGAGGATGCGTTGGGTTGACAAGTGTTAAGGGTTTGCCATCTAAGTCGTAATTGGCCATAAAAGTGATTTTCTCTGAAACGGTTCATTTTCAGGACAAATTAAATAATCTTAGTACGAGGTAAGGTATGTTGTATAACAATACTGAAAACTATACAGTTTCTGAGAAAATCTACGTAGGACAAAAGATTATTATGCACACGTTACATTTACGGCAAATAAAATTATAGATTTAATTAGTCAGCCAATTATATGTGCCCGAACGCTCGTTCGAAAATTTAGGCAATTGCCCTACAGAAATACAACACCTTATACAGTGGCTATAGGCGACAGAGACTATACCTATTTCCACGTTAGTATATTCGTTATACAATTGATTCGACTAAAAAAACATACTATTTATAGACAATTATTATTAAAACTGAACTTTGAAATTCCGATCAGGGAATTTTAGGTGAGATGGAACGTAGGTAAGCAACCCAACCTTCCGTTATCGTCACTGTCACTGTTAGTTGGAAAATTGTTTCATATATTTGGCTTTAATTATTATTCATCGTGATTATCGTTTAATTATCGTGTGCAACGCTCTGATCGGCGGATCTGGTGTTTTCTCATCTTGACCTTGATTTGGTTATTTACGATATCAGTAATGCTCATATTCCGTGTTTGTAATTGTTTGTGACACCTCGAATACAAGATGTTTAGTTCAAATTTTGTTTTTATTATTTTTGGTTGAAAAATTAGCAAACAGTGTCTTGAATTGGAATTTTGAGTTAAGAGCGTGCAAACAAATAGTTCGTATTTTAGCTAACGTAAGGCTTTTTCAAAGGCCATAACTTCGTTCAAATGATTGTTTTGCACTGTTTTGTATAGATAAACTCTTATTCTAGACCATACCATTGCTATAATTCTATTTACATAAACGGTTATTTAAAACAACCAGGTTTTCGTCGGAGTGTTTTGCAAAAATACGCGTCAGAGCTATCTTTCAGGTAGAATATTTCCATTTTAAACTTTCAAAAATGTATCGATGTTTGCCTTTTACAATGGAATATATAGTCTTTTAGTACATACCAATCGCACTAGTTCTAAAATATTGGTTTTTCCTATTAAAAAATAGCACTACATAATGTCTAATTCGGTTAGTTTAAACATTTTTTTATTCACGTATTTAATGATGTTTTGGAAATCAAACATTTTATTATAAAACTACAGGACTTGTTTAATATTACGTAATTTTTTTTACGCTTACGGGTGACCCAGTTAATTTAGCCCATTTTTTAAAAACCACTATATAGCCGCGAGCGAAAACGTTGTTAAATTCATTACGCGCCGGGCCTTCCCAAAGAACGGACGTATCGCTCTCGTCGCTGCCCAAAGGTCGGTGACCGAGCGTACCCGACACGCACCTGACCAGCTGTAGTGCGTCCGCTACTGATTGATACTTGGTAAGTAATTTTACATGTTAAGTAAGTTTATTTATTTTATTGTTTCACAATACACTAAACTGATATAACTTTTTATAGAAATGGGTAATAAACGAACATTATTTGGGATGAAAAAATCCAATAATACTACGTACGGCCAGACAAGTTAAAAGTTAAGTCACCAATATTATTCATATTATTTATGTTTATACCGCACTTGCCTAGGGGTTATGTAACGATTGTATGAAATAATTTCGAGTTAGTAATCGTTTTATAAAATTTGTCATCATCATCATCTTAGCCTGCGGCGCGCGCCGCGCCCGAACCTTTACACATAGAAAGCTGAAATTTGGCATAGAGGTTTCTTTTATGATTTGTACTAGGGGTAAGGCTAAATATACATGTGTAAAAAAAATGTACTTTTCAAGGGAAATCAATGTTTTTGGTAATTACTTTTTGTGGTAAAGATGAACTTTATTTTCAGACAAAAAAAATGAGAAAAGCCGTCGAATATGGGTGAGGACCAAATTCTTCGCCAGGAGTGGACGTCTTTCGGCTGATATGATGATGATGATATGTGATACTGCAAAAACAAAGGATATTGCACAAGACAATCAAGGAACTCCAAAAAGAGCTCTTTTGGAACATATGTTGCCATATGTAATGCCAGTTCGGTGTGGACAGGAGAAGAGTTCCAGCTGTAAGACTGCAAAAATAAATAAAGATGACTGGTTTTGGAAGGAGAAGATGGAGCCAAAATTAATATTGAAAAAAAATGAAATGGTTGATGGGAGAAAAGTAAGTCAATGTCAATTAGGGACATACTTACCTAGGAGAAACTTAAAATATAAATAGATTCATTTATTTATTTTAGAAAATAACATGATTATTTTATTTTACATCAAAAATAAAATGGATTCACTAAAAGATCGTCTATAGGTATAATAATTTGAACATTTTAAACTACACGAGTGGCTCGGATTTACTCGGACCAATATTCGTTTGCCTGTGTTTGTAATTTAAACACTGTTAGAGTCAGTCGAGTCTCCATACAAAACTATACCGTATGACATAAGAAAATAAGTACTAATACGTCATCATCATCCCCTAGCGTTATTCCCGGTTGTGCCCTAAAGGAGCTCAGGCTCCGCTTTGACACCTAATCCCAAGATTTGGCATAGGCGCTAGTTTTATGGTAAGTCAATAAGTGCCTAAGTTTAATAAAATAAAAACATTTAAAACTCTACAACTAAAACTGATTTTTATTTCCTACCTCACTATAAAGTGAAACTATAACAATGATCAAGAAGGGTCGGTCCAACAGCACGGCAGCACTCGAACCGCACGCACACAGTAAACATCGTAGTGTGGGTTGCTAATCATAGCCGCTCGCAGGCGATCGCGACTTTGTCGAGTTGTAACGAAATGTTGGCACGCTCTTATGAAAATGCGAGAATTCCAAATTTCCAGTTCAAAAAATTGTGCTATGCAGATAACAAAAAGGGATATAAATATGTATGCATGTATAGGTAAAGCGTATACGGCTATAGCTCACGCTTGGGCTGTTGACGAGACGAAACGCTAGATGGCGTTCGGCATGCATTTCCTTGACTGACGTCTCTATCTCTATATATTCATAGTACTCTTTGAGGTGGAAGTACCCTTTACAATTATGTAAAAATAATACCTACCTACGCGTTTTATTAGTCTTGTTACTATTTGGCCTCCATTGCGCATTTAATATGAGTACATACTGGGTATGTTTGTTATTCTAGCTAGAGTTCGAAACAAAACTATTTGGCCCTCTATAGGTACACTCAAGGAATTTAATTCCCTACCCATTTCGTTGAAATGTCGTTAGACATTCGCAATGCATTATGGTCGAAAATTATATTTCAGTAGGTAATAGTAATGAAATGTCAATGATACGTATTATTTGTTAATTATAAATTTGTGCTTTGTGTACTTTAAACTTAGGAACGAATAGGTAATTTTCGTAAAGCTAGTTACTGCTTATTTATCATCACCGTCATCATATCAGCCGTCCACTGCTGCACATAGACCTCCCCCAAAGAGTGCTAGAGTTCTGCGCAACCCGCATCCAGCGGACTCCCGCGAACTTAACCAGGTCATCAGTCCACCTTGCGGGGGGCCTACCCACGCCACACCTTCCCCGGTACGTGGGCGCCACTCGAGAACCTTTCCGCTCCAACGGCCATTGTTTCTACGTGCTATGATGTTTCTTTGTACACCTCGGTGGGTAGGACGGTCTCCCTAGTCACACCCGTAATTTTTTTACTCTTTTTACAAAATAATTTTAAGGATAGGTTCAGGTTACTCCAAAGGAAATGTGAACGTGTGCTACATGATTTATTTCATTATCTTTCAATCAGGCCCAAGTCAGTTCATTTTCGTAGGTAAGCAAAGCCCGGAGCCGTGTACGCTGCTGCGTAGGGAGAGTACGCTGCTGTGTAAGGAGAGTACGCAGTGTACGCAGCCGCGACTGGGGCAGTGTAGGCTGCAGCAACGGGAGCAGTGTATGCCGCAGCAAACGGAGCAGTGTACGCGGCAGCAACAGGGGCGGTGTACGCGGCAGTGTACGCCGCGGCGACCGGTGCTACTGCAGAGAGAGCAGGGTACGCCACGCTGTGGATGCCGGGCTTAGCAGCGGCAGCGGCGAGGAGAGCTACGAATACCACCTGCAAACATATGGCAATTAAAAGTCACTAAATATAGCTCGTTTGGTGAATAAATATAGGTACCTACTTTGTAGGATTTTAAATACTTTATTATTATTAAATATATTTCCTAGATATCCTTAAATGCAAGTTGCACAACTACATATGTATATGGCAACTAAAATTGAGCACTCAACTACATATGTATTTGAAGAAGGTAGGTATAACTGTGTTACTTATTAGCAACTTTTTAAATCAATCATTAACAGAACATCGAAGTACACAGAGAATATCGTAAACATGTGAAATCACAATCAAAGGAGGAAAAGAAAGCAGAATTTTCTCCAAAATATAATTAATGATTGTTTTATTTAGTCACTGATAACAATTTAGTACTTTTTACATTTATTGAAGAAAGAAATATTTTCAAAACGATGTGTTGACAAAACGTAAGCACACAATCTCTTCATTCTATTCAAAGTTAAATGCGTGAAAGTTATGACGTCAGAAAAGTTAAACATTTGCTCTGCCCTAATAAGCAATCCAAAGACGTCACCTAAATTAGAGCTCGGCCTACATTGTGAACTCTCTTTATTTTTAGTTTTCCCGCAACTCGGTTTGCAAAACGTGATCAGCCTAAGAAAATTCACCGTACAAAATAAAGAGCTAACCGCAGTTTTATTTAAAGGGCATTGGGTAACCTTGTAAGTATGAGAAAAAGTGACTTTTTTGCAGCGTCCAAGGATGTTTTTTTAATAATCGTTTAGAGGACCTCTTAATATGCATACATATATAAAATTAAACGCGTTAAACAATATCGGAGCCGAGATATATAAGTTTGAAGTTTAGTTTATAACTACAATATGACCTGTGAAAATATACCTATATTGCTAATATCTCGGCTCCGATGCATTTTAGTGTATTACATTTCATAACAAAATATGTTTGTTTTGAGTAGATCTATCATAATCTACCACTATTACGAGTGGCCGCTCATCTAAAAAAAAGACAACATTTTTACCCAAACCCCTTTAGGTAGTATTTGTATTTACCAGTTTGTACATGTTGATTGGTTTGTGTTTTTGGCTTGGTAAGTGATGAGAGACTGATGTCTGGGATAGGCAGTGGCTGGTTTAAATAAGTATACCTGATTACACACTGAATGAGATTTCGAGACAATACGAGGGGCTGCTTGCGCACCGGTGGTGCTCCGAATTAAAGATAGGCATCTCGGAGGCTTTCATGCTATAGTGCACTAAGAAGAAATACCTTCAACGAAACGAAAAAGTTATACGTGCTAATTATGTAGTAAAAAATATACTACAGTATACAGGTACCTATACATTTTATACATAATTCGTGCCAATATTTTAAACAAAAAAAACAATGCTCATTTGATACTCTTGGAGTTGCAAACACTTATCAAATGGATACCTATGGAAATATTACAAACAAGCTTACGGCTTTTGTAGTCAATGGCTTGTTTGTAGTATTTCGGCGGTTCCAGGGCAGTCTACGGAACCTAACCTGACACTGGACACAAAGGAGTCACGCTATTTTGACAAGATATTGGAAGGTCAGATCTTAGCGTGAGGTGCCAATCCCATGCTCGTTTAGGACACAACCGGAAAAATGCTAGGACATGATGATGACTGAGTCATAAGAGATTAGTTAACCACAATTTACGCAACAAAAATAATTTCTGCTTTTCAGTTAATTAAAAATGCTGGTTCCCTCCAGCATAGCTCGGCGGCTTGGACATGCAAGTCCGGTCGCGTTGCATCAGAGGTTACTCCGCACGTGCCCGTGGTGACAATCCCCACAGTGGCAATTGAGCAACCATCTGGAGGTCAATGTGTCTATTCAGGCCGTACCATAAAGGGTCATTGTAGAGTTTATGTACCAAGGATCGTGATATGACGGATGTATAGTCTCGTTGGACGTTTTGGAACATGAATGCAGGTTATGATTTTAAGAATTCATAACAGCTTTTGTAGAAACTATGAAATGTTACCTAACTATAGATAGGTACTATGCGTTCAGAGCGAAAATAGTCAATAGTTTGCTATCCTATAATCTTTTCTTTTGGTACAGGTTCTTCAATACTAATGTACAGTCGACTGCTAAAATAAGTACCTACCCATTTTCACTTAACTGTACAGGCAGTGGGTGCCTACATCTTGTTGTAGTCGACTCGTATGTAAAATCGATGTCAAAATGTACTGTTTTCGCCTTATTATTATTACAATGAATAACCGATTGTGCCCCGACGATGTCCTGGGCATTTACAAAAATTAGTGTATTCAATTAGCGTTTCTTGTTAAAAAAAAGTGTCATTATTGTGACGATAATTAAGAATTCAGTTGGTTTGTATAAAAAAAAATATTTACCTTTCCAATTGATATGCGTAAACACGATATTTAAATTTGTACCAATGCTTAATTTTTGTCACAAAACGGACACTGCGTTAATTTTTGTTTCACAACTCACGCTATTTGGTTACGTACACATTTTTGAAAATGCCCACCTACAACAAATAAAACGAATACATCACTTTAAATTAGACTTAAAAAGACGAGATCGACTCACAGAAAAACAGATATACAATATGAGAAGGATTTGTTATCGTTGTATGCTGGCGTTATGATCGACACATAGACACACACGCACACACACATTATGACGGCGCACGGGTCTAAGGGGAGTTTTTCACGGAAGACGTGAAAAACCCCTTAGACCCGTTAATTCTATCGGCGTAAATATATTGACAATGACATTATATCACCATTATTCATTGAGTAAACTTTTTGTAGCAATAAAGAGTATTTATTATTATTATTCTCTTTATTCATTTCTGGTCTTAGGTTTTTAAATAAATTAATATACAAAGTAAAATATAAAACTATATTTACATAACATAAAATCATGATAAAAACCTAACCGAGGGTGCCTCCGGCAGCGACGCGGGGCCTAAGCTACCAGCGCAACGGTCAGGGCGGCAGAGATATTATTATTATTATCACCGTAGCTGTATGAGAATGAGTCAGAGGTAAATGGAGGTTATCGAAGACTTTGCGATTGTATTTATATGGTCTGATGAACATGTTTAATGCATGAAACATTCCATTTCAACATTTCATTTCATTATCTTCTGTTGGTTTAATCTAGACATGGAACCATCCAGAGTTTTGAAAATGCCAAAGTTGCGACTGTCGGATGAACGAAATAAATTAATTGAACGAGCGAGTGAAACGAACGGAGTCCTCCAGTTCATATTGGGCAAACATTTTTTCGTATGTTCTGCTCTACAGGTCGCATTTGTCAACCGATTCTCGTGAAATTTTGTGTGCCGGTCCAATAATTACGTAGGTATATAGATTTTTTGACAATTCAGACTTTGAAAAAAACTGAAAAAAGACAGGATTGCGAGTTCTACAGCTCACAGAGCCACTAGTTCATAAAGTTAACTGTACTGTACAAGGTACAACGATCACACAGACAACTGTTCCAAAAGTTTTGTGAGACGCTGGTAATTATAATGATTTTATACACAGATTATTAAATAAATAAGAAATCAGCCTATATACGTCCCATTTCTGGGCACAGGCCTCCTCTCATGGTACAAAGGGAAACGGCAGTAGTCCCCACGATGGCCCAGTCCGGGTTGGGGACCTCACATACACCTTATAATAATAGACATATTTAATTATTTTAGTTCATATTACTTTTCGCGCAAATACCAACGTACAATACAGTTCAATAGTAGGAAGGTGCATTACTGCAGATACCGGGAAAATAGGGTTTGCCGGCCAAGCAGATAGAGATATAGCCGGATAGGGATACGAGCCTATTTCATTGCATGTTTATTTATTTATTTATTTATTATTCGGAGAACCAACAGCTAACAATTCAAAATAATAATATAAGCTAGTTTTATAACTTAAGTAACAGAAAGCCAATTAAAGGTTCCCACCAGTAGAAACAGGTTAACATACAATTGGTGGTTATCACTAAATTTTACAACGTGTTACCCATAAGCATACAATCAATACCTATTTTTTAGAAAATACTCTATATTTCATCGGTCGGCGTCTCTCGCCGCCTAACGCCCCCGTTCCTCCACAAACGCGGACTAGAGGATAATGCCACGAGGGCTCGTAGCGTGCATCGGCCTTGGTCATTCACTATAAAATTTGCAGCCCGCAGTATTTGGACATCACTTAGCTCAGCAACACCGTGAACCAAACAAACCAACAATATGTTCAAATTGGTGAGTTGAATTTTTACTTATTTCTTTTTCATTTTGCAAACCGATTTTAGTTGATATTTAAGTGGACGAGGGTATAGCTAAGATAAACAGCAGTGTTGCTTATAGGTTTTCATTTCTTTTATTTTGATTATGACACCAGTACCATAAAAACCTACCTTACTATTCCTTACATTAATTAACAATGTGAGGGTTGCACGCAGTTAGTGGATTACGCCTTTAATAGCTACACGTATTTGCGAGATTTATTTTAACATAACTTGAAATTTTATTTTTTATATTAGGTATCAGTCAGGGCTTTAAATAATATATATTCATCATACATACCTTTTAACACCTACTTGTTAGCTTTTTACCTTTGGGAGAAGATTTCGTCACGATACTCATGATTACTTACATGTAAATTTTTATGAATATCTCAAGTTATTTTTTACTCGTACAAATGCCACTAAATTATGTTTAATAAAGTGTAATTGTTTGCAGTTCATATTCGCGTGCTTCCTGGCCTTCGCTGCCGCCAAGCCCCTGGTGGTGAGCTACGCGGCGCCGGTGGCGGCGGCGTACACGGCCCCCGTGGCGGCGGCGTACACCGCCCCCGTCGCCTACTCTGCCTACAGCGCATACTCGCCGCTCGCCTACTCTGCCTACAGTTACGCTCCATACTCTGCCTACTACCTGCGCTGAAGTGTTACTTAATTATATTTATTAACCGGTCAATATTCGATAATAAACCAATATTTGATACATTACGCTAATTATTTTGTTTGTTTAGCCACAAAAAATATACAATACCTACTAATTACAATGTTATACTATCGTCTGTACAAAATTCGCAAGTTTATATTTTCTAATAGCGATGATCGTTAACTATTACAGAATTCGGTCAAGAAAATCGGTAGATAGTAAGAGTAGTAGGTTTTGAGGTTTTTTAGTAATTAGCTTTTAACAAGTGTTTTTAAAACCTTTCTTTATCAGCGATACGGTCAGCAATAAAATGTTTCACTATGTGGAAACATTTTATGCCCAAATAGCACAGATCAGAGGGGCAATCACGTAACGTTTTGAACGCGCGCTAGGTAGATCCAACATTTTTCCATATAAAATTGACATTTGGATATACCTAATGTACGTACACTGCGTTACGTGATCGACCTGTTGATACCTAAAATTCCTCTCGTCAAGTGCCATTTAGTTTCATTATTTTGCACCTGTACGCTTTTGGTAATTGTGTTGAACGCACTTGATGAGC
Source organism: Epinotia bilunana (assembly GCA_947049275.1). Classification (NCBI taxonomy): domain Eukaryota; kingdom Metazoa; phylum Arthropoda; class Insecta; order Lepidoptera; family Tortricidae; genus Epinotia; species Epinotia bilunana. The sequence goes on from OX346265.1 coordinate 10,192,601, forward strand.
TTTTTTAAATGTTAGCTGCGGTTCACATCTGATTATACCTGTGATTTTGCTTCGTTAACTTAGTCACGCGTTTATTTTTTTGTCATGATGGAATTGTAAAACCGATTAAACGCTGGTATTTCCAGCTGTTGCTGCTGGTCTCAGGATACATGACGATGTTAAATTAACATTACTATAGGTACCACTAACAAATATAATAAATTCGAACCTCAAATTCGCTGAAGACATTGTACGGTTACTGGACAGTAGAACAAGTCGCTTTGATTATGTTTTTATTTATGACAGTAGCAACCTACCTCATTATTACCAGACACCGTAGCCTTTGGAGATTCGTAACTCCTGAGAAGCCACACGCGCGTCGCCAAGCCTTTATTTATTTATTTTATATATTTAATTATGAAACAAACGGTCTCTTAATCTGGACCTATAGTTTCCATCTTTATTAAACATCTTTATATAAGCACGAGAAAGTACCTATCCTGGATCAGGTTAAGCTAATTAGTAAGAGGTTACACAGATTTTTTTAGAAACAGTTTCACAGAAAACTTAGTGAACGGAAACATTTCCACGTATTTAACAACTTTTTGAAAAGGATCGACAAACATGACATATATTAATACTTTTATATATTGATAAATCACGTTAAGATTTACATACTTACTAGTCCTGAATTTTTTTTATTGAGCTTATGGTACAATTAAATATATCAAAAAAATTTACAATGTTATTTTCATTATAGAGTGCACATGCCCGCTTAATAAACATATTTTTATTGATTTTAGAATTGATCTGGGGGCACGGCAGTGCCCCCGCCAAGTCGAGCGCGAAGCAAACACTGCCGTACCATCCTATACTGGAACCATTTCGCCGCATTTTCAGGCCCCTATTTGAGAACCTCTGGATAAGACCAGAACGAAGAAATTTTCGTCATCCAGTAAGCTATAATCACATACTTAAAATCCTAAATTCCAAGTCTGTAGGTCATTTAGTTCCGAATGATGATCAAAATAGAACTAGTACTTCCCATAAACTCAGAGAGCTGAAATTTGGTACAGAGTTAGGGTTTAATGGCCACATAAAGGGAAAACTATAAAAACTAGGATAATCGAAGATCTGGAGTACCTGGTGACCCTGATTAGAAAACACAAGAGCCCAACCAAACTATTAGAGATATATCTATACCACCTTTACAAAAAATATTCAACTTGGTGGGCCGCTTCATTTGATGTCGAAAATCGAAGGTCTGAAGTATCTTTATTTGATTACAAAGTTATATTTGCAGTGAATGGGGCAAAAAATCAAGAATGGGATATTGACACAATAACCTACAAAAAGAAGTGAGATCCCATAAAAAACATTCCATGTAAAAAAGAGGCCAAGTCTCGAAACTGCAAAAAGTTGTGAGATATTTGGTAGTACCAAGTCTCAGGCATTCTTATTATTCTTTATTTGCTAGCTAAATAAAAAATTGTGACTTGGCAATCACACAATAGTTACTACATAGTTTTAGGTATGCAAAAATCCATGAATGCAGTAAGTTGCAAGGAAAACTATCACGGCTAAGTAGGCGTAACTAGTTACCGAGTAATAGTCTACCAATTTAAAATGTACTTAGAAAGGCCAACTTTCGTACAAATTCGGCTGACGCAACTGCACCATTTAGTTGGAGCGCGCGTGTCGATGTAACTAAGTAAGTCAGACAAGCAAGTACAGAACCCTACACTGCGCGTGGCCCGACACGTACTTGGCTGATTTTTTTGTAACATTTTGAAATTACCAATACCTTTACCCCTCACCGGCTCGTAAAGGCTTACTTTATCGCTTAGAATCTGCGCCCTAAAGTCCATTTTACCGGGCACCAAAACGCGTTCAATCTCGGGTTCCTAATTTAAAAAATAAATAAGTTTTTTTGATAAATAAATATTATTAATACTACTAGGTACACCCATACTACAAAAACTGTTAAATACAAATGAAATATTATTAAAAAATTGACTAATGTATTTTTTGTTTCAAAATTATTCTCTTTTCGCATATTCAGAACGGGATGCGTCTAAAGTTAATTTAAGAAAAACTATTTATACGAAATATGTAGATGTTTGTTTTGGTTTTGTAAAATCAAAATACTTATTGAATGTCACGGGTATATTTCAGAGCATAAGATTTATTTTTATATTTCATCTAAATTCGTTCAGCCGTGATGTAACTAATATCCAAAAATCCAAACTTTCAGGTTTAATATTTGTAAGATATATAGGATAGCTTTTGTAAAAGAACTTTTGACTATGGGATCACAGTTGCAACATTGGTCAGTATTGCCATGACTCATGGCACGTATCGCTGATAGGGTACTAGCGGCCCGCCCCGGCTTTGCACGGGTACTATATTATAAACCTTCTTATACATATAAACCTTCCTCTTGAATCACTCTATCTATTAAAAAAACCGCATCAAATCCGCTGCGTAGTTCTAAAGATCTAAGCATACATAGGAACAGACAGCGGGAAGCTACTTTGTTTTATATGTAGTTTAGATTGAATTAATTCTGCCTTAAGGCTGTCAGGAAATATTCATCACCATTTGTTATTTTCGGAACATTGGAAATCTCTCAGTGCAGAGAGATTATAGGAGTTAAGTTTTGCCAAACCTCTGATAATGACATTTATTGTTGTGTGAATAGTTTAAGATCATCGCTATTGGAAATTATGGACTTGTGAATCTTGTACAGAAGATAGTATAATATTGTAATTAGTAGGTATTGTATATTTTTTGTGTCAAAACAAACAAAAAAATTAGCGTATTGTCTTGGGTTTATTATCGGATATTGACCAGTTAATAAATATCATTAAGTAACACTTCAGCGCAGGTAGTAGGCAGAGTATGGAGCGTAACTGTAGGCAGAGTAGGCGAGCGGCGAGTATGCGCTGTAGGCAGAGTAGGCGACGGGGGCAGTGTACGCCGCCGCTACGGGGGCCGTGTACGCCGCCGCCACCGGCGCCGCGTAGCTCACCACCAGGGGCTTGGCGGCAGCGAAGGCCAGGAAGCACGCGAATATGAACTGCAAACAATTACACATTATGAAGCTTGGTAATTCAGTCTAAATATTAAGACTTTTTCCCATCGTGCCGGGCAGTGACACATAGTGGGAAAACTTTTGTCCAACGGTTATTCTAGTTAGCTAGAATATTGCTAGCTTATTACACTAAACAGACAATTAACTATTGCTAGTATTTTAAACCTAATGTCAACACATGTGAACTCTATACTGCAGTCCTCGGACTGGTTTAAGTAGTTTTGAGTAAATACATTTTAGTCTCTAGGAAACCCCTATAGTTAGGTAGGTGACTAGTGGGGATCAAGAACTGGACCCCTGTTTCAGCGGACGTGTCACCTAGTTCTAATCAGCGAAACTACTAAAACTACAAATTAGTTAGGGTGGCTAATGAAATGTAAACTCACCAGTTTGAACATTTTGTTGGTTGTTTATTTCACGATGCTGCTGCTGAGCTGAGTGATACCCGAATACCGTGGACAGCAAATTATATAGTGAAAGACGAAGGCCGAAGCACGCAACGAGCCCTCGCGGGTCGCACGCGCACGTCCCGAGGCATCACGATGAGCTGAGAATACCGACGCAGTCACATTATCCTCTTAATCGGACGTGCATCATTAAACCCATCCGAACACATTTAAATTACGCCCGATTATTACTCGACAGCCAGAAGGAGGGCTATGATTTTCGAGCGTATTGTATTGTATGTAATGTATGTATGTATGGACAAGAAAAATATATTTCACGGGCTACAGTCCAAACGGCTTGATGATTTTTTATATGGGATCGTTGGATTCCTCATAATCGTGTGTGCCATGGCCTATACAATTAAACAAATCAGTTGAGTTTTTGAAAAATCACTTGTACATCGTCAATTCGACGTTTAAACAATGTAGGTTTAAAATCGTACTTGCTCTCAAATAAGCAAAAAGAAGTATGAATGGTTAACACTCTTGCTAAGATTTATTACATAAAAAATAATGGACTCTTTAAAATACCTATTTAATTTAGAAAAATATACTGCGATTCATCCCAGCCATCCAAGGTCTCATCCAAAATGAGACCTTGTAGCCCCTTACAACATTAAAATGTAAAAAAAGATCGGGTTGCAGTCCGGGAGTGCCGGCAGAAGTGAAAACTCAATGACATTGTAACCGTTTTTCGAGCTGTGGCGAGTTTAACAATTTTTCCCCATCGCAAAAGTACACAGCGCCGCTAAAGAAGTTTTCACTTCATAAAAACTAAATTACTTACTCAAACGACGGAGTTATGTGGTAACGTCATACAAATGCAATCGGTACAGTCGGATAGAATGCCTTTGGAAGTCGGTTCATCATGTTCGGTTCAACAAGTCGAACAAAAAAAGGCAAAGTCTTAACATCCGTTTCTAGAAGCAATTTTCATTTTTATTGATAAAGAAATGGTTACTTTTTGAACGGGAACTCTCGTCAGCATATTATATTAGTGTGAATTAGTACAGCCGACTTTAATTTTAAAGTTAATGGCTAGATTTTTACAATCGCGTAATATGGCCGACACCGCACAACATACTTACCTACTTCGTAAAAGGGGAGTTTAAAAAAAAATGCCATATTAAGGTTCACTAATGTGATGCTTAAGTCACATCTAACCTGTCGGTTTTGTTACTAAATGTATGTAATTGACATTGACTGTAAGTTTTGTTACTTTCCGTAACTACCCGTTTAAGGGACATGAAATAATGAATATGCCCAAAAATACATAATAGAGATACTGGAATAAAAATAAATTATGCAGGCTTTTTTCCCCTTTTTTGGCACAAAACCTAAAAATAGACCTTACAGAATATGATCCTAGTAACACGTGACACCTTTCAAAGTTAAGTTCATGTGCCCACGTCATTGTGGAAACCTCGGGCGTTGCGTCTTGGGAGATACCCAAGGTACCTAAACGTCCGAGTGCTGCCCCCCTATTCTGTAACTTGTTTTAAGCTCACCTCAACGCTCACCCACAACTATATCTTGACACTGCGATGCGTAGTAACCAAGCGTAGGTAGAGGTCTAGTTTCGTGACGGGTGAACGGCGGGGTGAGCAGCATTAACGCTTAGCGAATAATAGCCCTGGACGCTGTACTATACGGCTTGGGCACTCTATGTCAAAAGCATTACGGGTTAAATTTGAACCAAGAGGATTTTTATTCATTCGAATTTAAGCCATATCACTTTGACATAGAGTGCCCATGCCATATAGTAGAACAGCGTCGAGCACTCGGACGTTTACCTTATCACGACCTCCGACTCCGGACTAAAATCAATTTTATGTGCAGCGTTTCATGAAGGTACGAAGATATCCTTTACAACATGTTTTTAGATTTTTTTTCTATTTATTTAGGTACTATTTATTTAATCGTATGGCGAATATCCATTTGATATTTTTATAGGAGCGCTTATTTCGCCGAAAGTTATGTCGCTCATTTAGTATCACCCAGGGGACATGTGCAGGAATCCTGCGGACGCGGGCAACAGATTGTCCACCGTATTTAGGTACAATAAACATGGTAACCAGTAAATCGCATCCGTAAAAACTAGTGCCTACGCCAATGCATGTGACTATGTAGCGAGCGAACCCTAGGTTCTGCACGATGAAACCGACGGGGTGAACCTAAGATAAAATAGCAAGAATAGAACCAGCTATATATTTTATAATAGACAAGCAAAATCCTTTACACAAGTTAAGAGAAAAAAATTACGTTAACATAAAAAAATAAAACATTCTTATGGTAGGCAATTCTGCATCAATATGCAAACTAGGGAAAAACATAAACTGACATTTCTTTAAAATAAAACTAACCGTAAAAATAATTTGACATCTAATGATTATTTATATGATTTACTAGCTTCCGCCCGCGACTTTGTCTGCGTGGACCCGGGATAAAAACTAAGTATCCTATATTTTAATCCAGGCTATAAACTATCTTCGTGCAAAATTTTATCCAAATTTATAACATTAGTAGAACCATGTAAAGTAATTTTATCCATTTTGACATCTAGAACTAAACAGTCAATTTATTAATTTCCTGGCCTAATCGTAACTTTGTTATCATTTAAATTTATTAATTACCTACGCATAATCAAAATAATTTATTAAAAAGAAGGGTTCATCACTGAATTTGTTACATTTTAACAATATATCATAGTTCTTACTGAAAATTTTGCATGCTACCCTGAGCAGGGTATGGCTGATTTCAATACTTCAGATGTACACTGATATCTGATGTAACCTGAGGGGTAATCTAATCACGTAACGTTCCGAACGCGCTTTGGGAAATGGTTTTATTTATATGGAAAAATGACAGTAAGTAGGACTGTCCTAACGCGCGTTTAAAACTTAACGTGATTAGCCATTATAAATTCATTTCAAAAATTGAGTTCCATTTGCATTAGCGCCGAATTTAGTCGTGTCAAAAATTTAAAATTAATTTGTTGTAAGTATTGGTCCGACCAATGAATTCATTTATTAGGCATCAACTTTTTTTGCTCACAAATCAGCATCGATGGTCATTCGTGAATCCTATGGCATCACAGCTTCTATAATTCTAACGTCTTTTAGAGTAGTAGCAAAAGTTATAAATAATAAACATAAGTAGCAGCGCTTTTCTGAGTCTAAATTTTTATATAGGTATTTGTTAAAAATATGGCAAACAATTGTGTACCTGTGTTGGCCCTATGGAGCGTCATAATCGCTAAGCATTAATCCTCTAGAAGCAAGATAAAAACTAGTGGCTCAAAAAGATGAACTCCCTTTAAAAATTTCATCAATCATTGTTAAGTAGGTATCAAATTGTTATTAAAATGTAAGTTATTTTATGTAGTAAAATGTTCCATTAAATATGTCAACACGTCTTTTTTGACATCTTCCAATAAATATCCTGTAAAATAGAGAAAATGAATTATTTGAAGAAATGATTGTTCGCAACAAGTACACGAGTCGTTATTGCAGCCCTGTGTGTGGGTGGCTTTTAAGAAATCCCCCGATCAGCTGTTGTTGGCACTCAGATATCAACAAGAAATTGACGCATTTGTCTGGAAAGCCATTTTTGACGTGCCGAACGTAACCAACGGCGACCCTAATTTTCCGTGGTCTCTATTGGCGAAGCAGCCTCGTCTCCTTGGATACACCGAGCAACGCATGCGTCGTCACTTTTTCGGCTCCAGTGACATACATCTGATTTGTTTATTTTTATTGAGTGATATTTGAGTAAAATCTTATACATTTTTAGTTCAGTATTTTATAAAACAACTATTATATTCGTGTCATCAGGATAGTGCATCAACTGAAGGCGATGTTTTTATAATTATTTTAGTTTTGCACAGTTTGGTTTTAAATGTCCTAAATGTATGTGCGATTATTGTGAGTGTGTATTTGTGTAAAGTGTATTGTATTTCATATTTGCAAATGCAGCCCGCGACCCAAATATTGTGTCCCCACTGCCCTAATTCATCTCGCACCTTCAGTGCTCACGGTCTTAAAGTACACATATGTCGTATTCACAAAAACGTATCCCGTCCGGCCTTGACTCTACGTCCACAACTGATACCACACCAATTTCAACCGGATATCCAGCGTTGTCCAGGATTGGATGACCTGGCTACCCTGAAACAATCTGTGCGTGTGTTGCGTCACATCCATAAGGGCGCTCGGAACTTGGCAGCAGGTAGATTAAGCAACCTCATCGAGAAATGTATTTCTACTAACGATACAGGTGATTGGTTCGCTTTGCTTTCGTTTTCCTATTCTGCACTGAAAGCGCCAGAAGTCACAGGCACGGGCAACCTCACTACTAAAGTTAAGCACAATATTGATTCAGCCAGTGTTATTGACTCTCTTTTTGTAGATGCAGAGTCAGCAGCCGTAAGGTCACCCTCAACTCTGAAAGCTATTGAACACAAAGTGTATGAGGGTGATTTAAGGGGCGCAGTACGTATGCTGATGTCTCAAGATGGAGTAGCACCGTCGAGTCCAGAAACTCTTACCTCCCTACAGTCAAAGCACCCGTCTCCTTCTCGCCCACTTACTCTCCCACCAGAGCCCGACAGATCTATTCCCGCTTATACTGCCAAGCTGGAAGGTGTAGCACTGCGGTGATCCTTTAACAGTGGGTCTGCGTCTGGTTTGGACGGTATCCGTCCAGCACATCTGAAGGAACTTACTTCGGGCTCCGCTAGTGACAACGGTCCCCGCTTACTTGAGTGGTTGACGAAACTTTGTAATTTTTTACTCAGTGGTCAACTGAACCCCGTGGTATGTCCTTTCATTTACGGTGCATCGTTATGTGCACTTACAAAAAAAGACGGTCGTGTAAGACCAATAGCTATAGGCAGCACATTTCGTCGCTTAGCGGCCAAATTTGGGTGCCGAGCTGTGCGAGAGGTCATGGCTGCTTATTTTCAACCCTATCAGTTAGGATTTGGCACTAGTTTAGGTTGTGAGGCTGCCATCCATGCGACTCGAGCTTTCTCTATGGATCCCAAAAACACGGATTGCGTCATTATAAAATTAGACATCAAAAACGCATTCAACTCTGTAGAGCGTGATGTTCTTCTGTGCGAAGTAAGGGAGAAAGTGCCTTGCCTCTTTCCTTACCTCTTTCAGGTTTACTCCTCGCCATCAAACCTCCTTTTTAACGAACCCCTCATTCTTTCCCAGGTTGGTGCACAGCAGGGTGATCCACTGGGCCCTTTTGTCTGGCCATACAAAAGGTGATATCTGAGCTTAAATACCCGCTGAACATCTGGTACCTAGATGACGGTACACTTGGGGGTACCCTGGAGGAAGTGAAGCAGGATCTGCTCACGCTCCTTCCTCGCTTCCGAGAACTAGGTTTAGAGCTCAACACTAGTAAATGCGAGCTTTTCCCATGCGGCGCTAATTCCGATTCTTCATTTGCTTTGGTCAGTGCCGTGCTTCCCGGGCTCAAAGAGTTAACAACCCACTCCTTCAACCTCTTGGGTTCCCCCATTTTCCCTGAAGCTATCCCTTAAGCCTTCGAGGCGAGAAGGCAACTAGTCCTTTCTGCTAGGGAGAGGTTGAAAATGCTGTCAGCGCACGTTGCTCTTATTTTACTACGTGTCTGTTTCGCTGTTCCTAAGCTCACATATTTTTTACGCACGGTCCCGACTTGGCTTCACCCGGTGCCCACTGACTCCTTTGATTGTGTGTTGAAGGAGGTATTGGAGTGCCTATTGAATGTCTCCCTCAATTCGGACCAATGGGACCAAGCTTCCTTACCCATACGGAACGGTGGATTGGGAGTAAGGCGCGCACGTGATGTGAGTCTTCCGGCTTTCCTGGCATCGGCGGAAGGGGTCTTGGACCTTGTCACTCAGATTCTTCCCTTAGATGGTAACAAGGCAACCATACCTTATGCGGTCGATGCTTTGGCGGCCTGGACGACACTTAACTCAGGTGCGCCTGTGCCTGAAAATTTGGACCGCCAACGGTTGTGGGATGACGTAGGGACGAAGCGGACTTTGGACGGCCTGATGGAGAGCGTGGCAGGCAATGCGGCCAGTGTTATGGGTACCTTTGCACCTGGAGTGACGTAGGGCGGGCTTTTTGATACTTAGTTACCATTTGACTTTGTTGGTGTATTTAATTTTAGGTTTTATTTTATTTTTAGTTTAATTGTAATTTTTATATATACCTATATAATAAACATATGTATAATGACTGTATAAGCTTCCAAATAAATATTATATCAAAAGCTGTAGTATAATATACCTAATGTAAATGTTACTTTTCAGAACTCCTTGAATTCTGACAAAAAATGTATACATTAATTTTAGTTTTTTCCGAAGTATGTACCTAAATCGAAGTGAAGTGTGCCAGTTTTTGACTCTTTTCTCGCCGATGATTAGCACTATTTAGGATTAATATATATGTAAAATTATGCACTTACTACTTTTACTTATCCTTGATACAGCGTCAAAGATCAGTATCCATATTTTTTTATTTTAGGCTTTTATTGCTGTTGCATGATTACTAAGTTGTTTTGTCAACATAATTATCATAATATTAATGAACCTCTTGATCATTATGTCTGTTGGTACTCTATTTTGTACCCTATATATATTTGTTTATGCGACTGTTTGTGTTCTAAATTAATAATAAAAATAGAAAAAGAAACTGAATAGACAAAAAAGTCCATTTAAATATTGAACCTGCTCACAAAATATCACGAGAATTAGTTGATACCTTTAGAGGAGAATAGCCGGACATCCGGACAGCCGGCAAACATATATAAGCCTTTTTTCCCAAGCTAAAACGAAGAACATAGTTCGCTTCAGTCACTCGTTTAAAAAGACATATCGCCTGCTGGTTATAGGAAAATCTCGTCGAATAAGACATATCGCCTGGTAGTTATAGGGAAATCTCGTCGAATAAGACATATCGCCTGCTAGTTATAGGGAAGTCACGTCGAATAAGACATATCGCCTGCTAGTTATAGGGAAATATCGTCGAATAAGACATATCGTCTGCTAGTTATAGGGAAATATCGTCGAATAAGACATATCGTCTGCTAGTTATAGGGAAGTCTTGTCGAATAAGTCGTCGTATGGAAGAATTCGACGTATTGACTGCTTAAAAGGGGTCTACGCAAGTACACAGCTATGCAGGCATATATCACGATGGTGGCAAATAAGCGCATGGCCCAACTGATGATAACAGTCACTGACGCGGATAAATCCTACTCATCCCACTAATTAAAAGCGAAAGTTTAGATGTTTGGATGTTTGGATTTTTAGATGTTTGGATGTTTGTTACTCAATCACGCTTAAACGGCTGAACCGATTTGAATAAAATTTTGAACGAAGATAGTTTATAGCCTGGATTAAAATATAGGATAGTTTTTATCCCGGGTCCACGCGGAAGAAGTCGCGGGCGGAAGCTAGTATTATAAATGCGAAAGTTTGGATGTTTGGAGGTTTAGATGTTTGGATGTTTGTTACTCAATCATGCTTAAACGGTTTAACCGATTTGTATGAAACTTTGCACGAAGATAGTTTATAGCCTGGATTAAAATATAGGATAGTTTTTATCCCGGATCCACGCAGACGAAGTCGCGGGCGGAAGTTAGTGGATAATAAATTATAACAGTCTTATTAGTTGTTTATAATGTCTCGTTTATTGTTTCATTGAGTCATAACTCCTAGTACTTTTCAAATTGCTTGAATACGGTGATACCCGTCACTTAGCAGTCATTCGGGTACAATTTATATTCTTAAAACATAAAACATGTTATAAATTGTACTAAGATGACAAGCATACTCAAGCAATTAAAACGACACTATAGGCGGAAAGGGAATTTTAGGAATCAACGGCGGACGTAATACGCAGAGTAAGGAGAGGCATAACCGTAGGCGGAGTAGGCAGAGAGAGGAGCGGTGTACGCATTGCTGTACGCAGAGTACGCAACTGGGGAGTACCCGGCATAAGGCGAGGTGTAGGCAGCGGCAACAGGGGACGCGTAGGCAGGTGCGGTGTACGCTGCGGCAACAGGCCCAGGGTACGCTGCAGCAACGGGCGCTGTGTAGGCGCCCGCTACAGGAGCGGCGTAGCCGTAGGCACCAACAGGGGCGGTGTACGCTGCAGCAAAGGGAGCCAGTACACTGGGCTTAGCGGCGGCGAAGGCCAGGAGGCAGGCGGCGATCAACTGCAAATAATACATTATTAGTGACAGGGGTTTTGCAACCAAAAAACGATTTCACTTTAGGCACTCCATTTAATACATGTGATAAATTGTAAGCTAGTTCCGAAATTTGGCTAACAAAAAAAAAATGCAAGTAACAATAACTACTTCTTAAAAACCCGGTAGATATCTACAGAGTAAAGTGACTAGTTGCCAGACATCATAATCTAATAATAAGACTGAAAACTGGTTCCGAAATTTCAAGACCTTGTAACTATGTAGTTAATACCATTATTTCTAACTTTGGCACAACCTTCGGAACTCCAAAACTAGGATATAGATTTTTTTTAATTTTAATGCACTCGTGACTTAGTAAATTAGCTAATTATCGACATATTTCAACTTACCAGTTTGAACATTTTGTATTTTTTTTAATGATTATTAAAACAAATTGAGCAAGTATTCACGACTGAGGACGTGAGTGTGATGTGCTTGTAGTCTGGACGGCGTTCCGTTTTATACGTTTACTATTGTATCAGTCGTGTATGGAGAAATAGCCTTGTGACACCTGGTTGGAATAACAATTCGCCATTTCTGCCTGAATCCGGCCACCTCAGAGTCGCCGGCGGGGTGAAACCAATTAACAATAGATGTGTCTAATTAAAACTTTGTACCGCGTGTTTAATATGACATACGTCTGGTATTTAAATAAATGTCTGGGGTGTAAAGTTTTAGTTACACGAGATGTGCAACGTTCGGTAGCTTAGAAGTCTAAAATTATTTATACACATTACCAAGTGCATGTCGGGCCACGCGCAGTGTAGGGTTCCGTAGTTGCCTGTCTGTCTTTGTTACATCGACACGCGCGAGTCAACTAAA